>OY720353.1:6150000-11150000 GCA_963082945.1 Cerastis leucographa
TGCGGAGCTACAAAACGATGGCATCGGTGTTTTGATGAACCAGAGGTGAGGGAATACATTTACCAAGTTGAAGAGAAGAAAAATATTGAACGAGATGTATTTTATATCATATCCGAGATGTTTAGATAACTTTTTGGCAGCAAAATTCGCTTTTTTTTATGCGATTGCACAACGAAATACAATGATGACGCATCGCATTTCTTCAATCAAGGAGATATCTGTTAAATTGTTTATTAATAAATCATTACAAGCCTAATTTGTCTTCTAAAACGAAAATATTATGTCCATAATGGCTTACGATACGCAAATGGATTGGGTACCGCAATACAACAATAGTCCAAATGCCATGTTGAGTTTCTATTAGCCGTCATTTCCATGTTACATTCTACCCATCCATCTTTACAAGGCAGTCTTTAGTTCGTTTTTTGACCTCAATTGTTGTATTATTAGCCATAGCCATGTATAGTTTGCTGAAATACATTCATGGTAAAAAATCGCCAAAGAAATGACCTTAACAGTTCGCCAAACAGGCCTATCTATAGATATAAGTACCTGTTTCGTGAATCATCACTGTTTATAAGTAGATAAAGATAGTAGATTACAAACGTAATCAATGTTTATTTCCAAAATAATTGGCACAATTTCACGGCTCTTTTTCCTGGAGGGATAGGCAGAGTTGAATAGAATACCCATATTTCGTTAGTTCTTTTTAAGTTCCATGAAATAGAGGGCGAGCCTTTTGCAATCAACCGGGCACGCTTTGGGTTGTAACTGAGGAATTCCTAATGGAGAATCCGAATAACAGTTTGGGAATCGAACTTAAGACCGCATGTTCAGCTGTAGCGTTAAAATAATAATTGGGTTGAGATGGGACTAAACAAGCATTTTATCTATTGGATTGAGTTGGTTATTGATCTCACAAGTTAACAACGATTGCGCAATACCAAGTGCAGATTATGAAAGTGTTGTGTAATTTATAGATATATAGTCAAATGTTTTTAATACAGTGTTTATGCTTGATTGAAGAAGATTATCATAAGAAAAGTTTGACTAGTACATATCCGACTAAAGTGTTAAGTGGTCCGTACCGTACAATAAGCGTTTTTGTTTTTTTTTTTTACTAGGAATTTCTTCTGTATCGTTAGTGCGTTTATAAACGTTTTGAACACACATACGCAAGCAGCCAGACTCGGAACAACTACTTGTAGGCCTAATTGGTCCGTTCGGGAATCGAAACCGTGACACGGCACCACCACTCAACCACTGCGCCAACCGTGCCGAAAAAGAAACAACTTTCCCTGACACTTTCACATCATTCACACGACGACATTATAAGCCGCGTTATATCTTAGAATCCCTTACGATATTTCATACAAACTTTCAAGTGCTTATTTTCCGAAATGACTGAACCGATTTTAATGAAACTTAATACTCACAAGCAGGATAGGTAGGTCTAAAAAGTTACAAAGTAAAGTTACTTGAAAGTTTGTATGAAATGCCGTAAGATGTAAACGCTCTTAATGCGTTTTCCTTAAGACTTACGATGTTAGGTAGAATTATCTTCAATATACCAAGTATTTTACGAGCCAACATTCTAAAAAGTATTATCTTGCTTTTATTTTGTTATCTGTTACGTTAGTCATAATAATTTTGTCTTGTTCCACATTTATGCCTTGCTCGATTTCGATTAGATAAAACTCTCTTACATTGGGTCAAATCATTTCTAGTGTAATGTGCAAATGCACTCTTTATGGTCTGGCGCGATATTTATAAAATTTGAAGGAAAACATCGTGAGGAAACCGGCATGTCCTAGAACTAAAAATTCGAAGACATGTGACATCTACCAAGCCGCACTGGGCCTGCGTGGTGGATTAAAGCCCACACCCTCTCATAGAGAGGAGGCCTGTGTCCCAGCACTCCCAGCAGTGGGAACAATACAGGCTGATGATGATTTATAAAATGTTACCACTGCTAGATTTGGGCCTCTCTCATGCTTGGTACTACCGAGTTCACTGACGTTCTGCCGTTAATTATAAATCACGTATTACTTAGAGCGTAAGGGTCAAACGTGGTTAACCAACATTGAGCTTGGTAGTACATATCGACCTGCTGTGCTTCCTATATCTTGCGGATACCCGCGTCTCTCACCAGCACGAGTAGCATGACCGCCGTAGAAACAGGCTATGTCGACGGAAGAATCCCAAAAAACTGACACATTGTCAATGTCTATCTGTCATTATGTGGATTCTTCCGTAGAAAAAACTCGTACAGTGGTCATGCTACGCGTGCAGTTCGCCGGTATACTTTATGGCGGCCTATCACGTACTGACAAGACATTTATTACATAACATCACGCTTGTAATCCCTGAAGGGTTACGCAGAGGAGTACCTAAATAGTACACCCACATTTCGCCAGTTATGGTTTAAGTTCCATGAAATAGGGGGCGAGCCTATTGACATAAACCGGGCACCAATTCAGCCTTCTCCGTGACTGCTAATTTCTCAGAAAATTCTGATGGAAAAACCCAATAAAAATTTGACGGACCCGGGAATCGAACTCAGTAACTCATGCTCAACAGTCGCGCTTGCGACCACTCGACCAACAGGCAGTCAACTATTATAAATATGTATTGATTTTGTCGGTTTTAAAATTCTTTCCTATAGAACCCCCTTTTTTTACGGACGGGAAATCATCAAATGACTCCCCCCGCTCTGGGCGGAGCGGAAGGGAGTGTCAGACTTGTACTGACTAAAACCCATCCATGTTCCTTCTTAGCCCTTTGTGTTCCAGGGCCACGGTATAGTACCTACCGGGGTTACGGCGACCAACGCATTTTGGCTTACTTACTTCACAAAATTATCACTTATTACTGCACAAAATTATGTATGTTATGTACTTAAATAAATAAAGCCTATTTCGGTATTTTTATAGCTGAGCATGAGTCCAATGTGATTGACCCCAAAAAATAGTTTTAAATGTGTTTTTTTTTTTTTAAATTCGAGATGGAATATTTTGATATGAATGATGTACTAAATACGAGATAACCTGGCCCCCTATTCACAAACGCTTCGATTCGATTTCGATTTGGATATCTCGCTTGCTTTCGCAATGCCAAAACAATATAGACATACGACTTGTCGAATCGAATCGTAGCGTTTGTGAATACGCGGGCTGCTGTGCGTTGGTGTACCTACCACCCTTTAAAGCTGAGTGTCGGATCCCATGGGATTGATGTAGGCCCGTCCCTGTTACGTTCTTGGGTCTCAAGAGGGATCTCTATTGGGACTTTCTCCATACAAACGACTTCCACTGTTTTCTTCGTGGATAAGTCTAGACTCTAGAGCAATATTTTTTTTCCAAAAAATTTAGGTCTTATTAATACATGCCCCTATTATTTCCTTTTTTTTTCAAAACATAATCACTAAAAGAATTATGACAATCCAAAAACCCGAACAAAGCCCGTTTTTACTGCCATGTTCATACGACTATCAAACAAATAACTAGTCCGGGGCAGCGGAAGTCGCATTCGTTCCCGCTGCCCCTCGACGTAAGTGTACGAGGGAAGGAGGGGATGTGGTTTTAGTCAGCACGAGTCTGGCAGACCCCTCCGCTCTCCCCAGGGCGGAGGACATCCATCGGGGATTTACAAAACGATGAAAAAAAAAAGTTTAGTTTGGCTGGGCTGTTTCCGCACTTAGCCAAGAGGCTAAGTGCGGAAACAGCCCAGCCAAACTAAACTTTGCGTTGGTAAGTCATCATGTCATGAATGGCCCAATAAAGATATTGGGCCATTCATGACATGATGACTTACCCTAACATTATAAATGCTAAAGTTTTGTAAGGAATATGGACGTCCGGTACTGGAGCTGGCGTCTTCTCGAACGACTTAAATATAAAAATATCAACCACTTTAGACAAACTAAACACAATCTTCCAAGCAGAATGCATTGGAATCACCAGAGCGGCTCAAGCAGTTGCAACCAGAGATGTCAGAGATCATAACATCAAAGTCATCTCAGACAGTTCATCGGTGCTCCAAGCGCTACAAAACAATGTTTTAACTTCCGCCCTCGTATTGGAATATCACAGCGCACTCCAACACATTGCAAGCACAAATAGGGTAACACTGCAATGGATAAAAGGGCACAGTAGCTCACTAGGAAACGACGCAGCAGATGAACTGGCCAAAAGGGGAGCGGAGACAACAGCATACGGTCCCGAACCACTGCTGCCCATACCCCAAGCCCAAATAAAATCATGGCTGCGTAAGAAAACCGAGGAAATACACCAAATGGAATGGAGAAACAGTGAAACCTGCAGGCAAACAAAGAATGCAGTTCCGGAAGCATCAAAGAAACTTGCTCGCAGCATCACTAGACTGAAACGGGACAAGATTAGCAAAGTTATCGGTATTATAACCGGCCACTGTCCCCTGAACAAACACCTATTTACAATAGGTGTGACGGATAGCCCTCTGTGCAGAGGATGCATGGAGGCGGAAGAAACACCACAGCACGTGCTCATGGAGTGCAGCAGCGTGGCAGATCAACGGGCACGGACTCTCCAATCGCCGGCATCGCTTTCGGAGACCTGCAGCAACCTGAAAAGGCTGTTAGCTTTCGGACCTGGGATGGTTGGAGTAATCAGAGGATTTTTATACGTACAATGGCCCAATAAAGAGGCTATGTGCGGAAACAGCCCCGCTAACCTAACCTAAACTAACCATGGACGTCCGGATGTACAAATGTGTGGATGTTTGTTACTCTTTTACGCAAAAATTACTGTATGGATCTGGATTAGCTAATAGTCTGAAATATAGCATACCTTTTTTCCTGATAGTACGATCCCGTGGAACAATTACCGAACAAAACGAGGGGCATAAACTAGTAGAGAAATATAAGAGATGAAGATCCGATGCACAGACCCGAGAACACAAGAACAGTCAATCTTACCTTAGCGTAGAGCGCAGGTACTGATACCCAGAAGAGCCGCCTGTACCGAGCTGCTGCGATCCTATCATACGCTGCACCATTATCACGTGGTTGTCTGTGGACAAAAAAAGTTATCTGATCAAGGAACGTAGATTTAAGAAAAACACTCTTGGCCTTTGCAACTCCCTAGTTTTAGAACGGGGAAGATTAAGTGGCGGAAAAACTCCCTCTACTGCGGCTAAAAAGTCTAGTAATAAGAATAAGTCCAGCAGTTTAACGTGTTGGGTCCTCGTTCATGGCCTCCGGCAATAGGGATGGTGACTCATTTTTTTCATTTGTCCATCGGGTAGATTATTAAAAAGTATTTGACACGTATTCTTTCTTTTTTCACGTTATCGTAAAATTACGGAGATATTTTGAGTTGAAATGGCGCATGACGTCACGGCTCAGTACATTTTATACCTAGTTGTGACGTAGTGAGCCCCCACTCTCCGACTTTAATGCGTTTTAACTAAGTATTTTTTTGTTAACTTGATAAAACAAAAAATACGCATCTAATATTTTTGTAGTACCTCATTGACGGACAAAATAGAATTTCGTTTTCTTTACCCAGTCATCATCCCTATTCGACCAGTGTCAAGTGTACGCGCCTGAGTACCGTTGCAAGTCACGTCGCAATGACTTCTCAATTATTGTTTTCTCACAGGCGTGGAGGTCTTCGACAAGGTTTGAAGGTTGTGATGGTGATTGCGCCTTGTGAGAGCTAAGGGTATTTGAAGTGAAAACTACTTTAGCAGAGTTGTGCACTTTTGCGATGGGTAAAAAATTTTGAACTCGCGTCAGGTCCTGATCAAAAAATCGTAAGACGGATTGACGAAGGAATTTGAACTTTATGACATCTATCAGTGAGTTTGGGTTTCCAAAACTGGATAATTATTATATCTATATTCTTATGCACAAACAAAACCTTCGATTTCTCCAAAGAGGTAAAATTCGTAAGACGGATTGTAATAGTTCTGAAATGTTCAATTTTTAATGTAATATAAATTGTCATGTTTGTGTACGATAGCGCAATAAATGAATATTGTATTTTACCACATAAATGACAGTACTTTTATACTGATAATTAAAGCAATTCGTGCGAAATTATTCCCTAACCATTCCAAAATATTAAAAATGCTCAACGTTAATATTCAAGTTTTTACTTCTGCCAGCACTCCCGGAGTGCAACCCGTTTTTTTTTCTCTCTATTACCAAACTACTACAACTCCTGTAAGCCAGAACCAACAGTGGCGACCACCAGAAAAGCCCCGAGATAATGAAGCTCGACGAAGTCCCAGAAACAATTGAACTGTCTTTGATCCCGCAATGAAATTAATCAGAAAAGAATAGCGGAGGAGTAGGAAAAAAAAGAGCCGATGGTATACTCACAGCGCCACTTGGTGATGAGACTGTCCATATCCATGAGGAGCGTGAGCAGCTGGTGCGGCTGCGAGAAGCGAGGCTCGTCTCTGTAGAATGTGATCATGATGGCTCCTTGAAGGGCTTTGTGGGACAACCTGAAAGGAAAGAAAACGTTGACATTATATTATTCATTGATTAACTGCCCCGTTGGTCTAGTGGCCGCAAGCGCGACCTCTGACCTGGGTTCAATTCCCGAGTCGGGAAAAAAGAGCTATTAGGTTTTTCTATTAGAAACTTTTCAGTAGCAGCCCGGAGTTTGAATAGAGAGCGCACCTGTGCCTGCGCACACACTAGTGCACCATAATATCTCCCGGGCAGCTGGCTAATCACCGCTGAGATTGGTCGCTGTGACCGAAAACGGTCAGGAGGACTATTAATATTCATTCAGCGTGTAGTATGATAATTGTCCCATGGTATCCTACTACCGGAATTAAAAGTATCCTATGTGTTAATCCAGGTTATAAACTATCTGTGTTCCAAATTTCATCCAAATCCGTTCAGTAGTTTTTGCGTGAAAGAGTAACAAACAAACATCCATCCATCCATCCATCCATCCTCAAACTTTCGCATTTATAATACTAGTAGGATAGTTTGAGCGTATGTTAAATGCTCCGTTCTATGGGTGTTAATATAAGATGGGGCATTGTGACAGCACATCACTACTTTAAAAGTTTTAGTTTCAAGAAAACCATTCTTGACTATCTATCTCGAGTCTACGCGTACACGCAGGACAACCAATCAACCTATACAAAACTGGTTTAAGCAGATGTTGTGTCATTGTACGGCAAATTTATAAAAAGTTTGGCCATGTTCTCTGCGTCTTGCAGACGGTGACGATGACGACGAACTGCCTCCTTGTGTACTGTTCAATTCATGCTGAAGTAGTGAATACAGACCTCCTTTCTCCCCGGGACCTGAGCGCGTCGTGGACGGCGGGGTCGAAGATAGAGCGATAGATCTCTGCTGTTTTCTGCGTCTTGCAGACGGTGACGTCGAGCTGTTTTCTTGTTTGCCAGGTCCAATACAAGCTATAGTTGTGAATACAGACCTCCTTTCTCCCCGGGACCTGAGCGCATCGTGGACGGCCGGGTCGAAGATAGAGCGGTAGATCTCGCGACGGTTCTCAGCATCCTGCAGCCGATGACGACGGACCGTCTCGTTTGTTTCCAACTGCAAATTAAATTAATGTTATATTTTAGACTATTTGGAACTGTGTTTTTAAACAGCTGTTATACAAAACCTAAATAGGTTGAGCTAGAGACGTAAAACATACCAAGAAGTACACAACAATTTTCCTTGGTTCCACATTTCCAGAAGAGAATTTTGGTCACATTTGTTCGATATTTTTGGTTCCAGTGCAGGAAATGCAGGTTTCCTCACGATGTTTTCCTTTATCGTTTTAAGAGCAGTAGTTATGAAATAAATGTCACGAAGCTACGTGCCTGCTTGGGTTCGAACTCACCACCATCCGGAGCCAAAATATGCTCCTAGCCCCGAATTCTCTCAGTGAGCAGTGTGTTCAGAATCTCTTGTAGTGGTAGGACCCTAAGCTTCATCATCATCTGCCTAGCCTTTCCCCAAATTTATTTGGGGTCGGCTTTTAGTCTAACCGGATGCAGCTGAATACCAGTACTTTACATAAAGCGACGGCTTATCTGACCTCCACAACACAGTTAGTACTGGGAAATACCCCTTGGTCTAAAGACTAGTTCACATACTTTCGGGCTACTGACTACCAGTAACGACTGTCAAAGATCTACAAATGACAGCCGGGTCTAACGGCTTAGCGTGCTTTCGGAGGCACGGAGGACACTCGGTATTTAATGGTATGGGTGGTCACCCATCCACGTACCCAAGCACGGCTTATCCTAAATATCGACCAGAACGGTAGATATTATTTAGCTGCGAGGACAGGTTAAAAGCTGTTACTCACCGCAGCAGCATCAATATCTTCCGTGATCTGTTTGTTGACGGCGGCCTGGAATTTGCCCCAGAAGTTGAACCCATGGGTTGTGAGACCTGGAGTGCGCTCCAGCCAGCGTTCGATCAGCGCTAGGAGAGATTGGTCTTGTTCCGACCTGAAGCATGTATGGATTTCATTAGATTCTGTTGAGATAGGTCTAGGATTAGTGGAAACTAGATTTTTCCCGTGGCTTCGCTCGTCTTATAGTCGGAAGTTATTTAACGGGCAAGTTTTAAATTCAGGGTGGACACCGACGCTAAATCGGCTGCCACGCATTTAGTACATTTTAATCGTTTTAGCGTCGGTGTACCTTCCATCTTGTATAGGAAATGGTCCTTTGAGCCAGTTTACGCTTAATATAACCTTCACGCCTATAAATAATATCCGAAGGGTTAGGCAGAGGTGTCTTTTAGCACAACCACCCACATTTGGCCAGTTATGTTTAAGTCCTATAGAGGAGGCAAGCCTATTGCTATTGAGAAAATCTTAGTGGCAAAAACCAATAACACTTTTAATTGAAGCTTTATTATAATTATGTTGTTTTCACATTATGGGACTAATCTTGAGAAAGCAGTAAGATATTGTAGCGACCACAAAAAGCAACATACTACAAAAAGTCTACAGCGCCATCTATGATGCGACGGAGGAACTAACATCAATTTCCTACAAGTCGAAAGCAAAGTTTACATCGACTTTAGTATATATAGAGAAACCCGATAACAACTATCGGGCAGTTGCCCACCGGACACAACACCTGTCTGGTCGGAGGATCCTCCCTTTTCTATGGAGTATCGAGGAACTTTACACCCTGTTCCTCATACACCTAAAATATAGTTACTTTTGTAGATTGTCCATAGCTTCAGGGTCGTCTCCGAACACCGTCTGGTAGCTCTGGTTGTACTTTACACGCAACGCCTGCTTTAGACCCAGCTGGAAACAGAAATAACGTGGAAATTATTAGCTAAAATAGTTATAGGTATATAATAGACAGTTTCAGCTAATTCAAAGTCAATGCCATATTAATTCAATCGTGTGACGTACTGGAACATCTGGTGTAAGTAAATGAAGTTGTTGCCACGTCAATGGTAGAATATTTGAGTAATCGTAAATTTGCTTATTATTAGATACGGGTGTGAGACTTCATGTATTGCTCTTTCGGTATTCGGTAAATATACGGTAATATTCGGTATAATAACGAGCGGGAGAATTTCCATCACATGTACGTCTACCATGAGTTGTCATAGTTAGATCGCTTGACGTAACTGCAATAGTTGCGTCAATACGCAAATACTATAGTTAGCTTTTTCAATGGTACCTTGAGCTGTGTTGGTGCTTACTACCAAATTCTAAGGTAAATGAAGCCCAAAATACAATCGCTGTAGTATAGTTTACTCCACGGTGACGTAGGATAGATAACTATAGTGACTCATACTGCGCATTTTAGTACCCAACTATCCGCTAGAGGCGCTGTAAAAGTTTTCATACATTTTTTTAACTACAGACGCTAGCGAGTATAGATTGTTAAAACTCATGGTAGACGTACAGTGTGCTTAGTGCGAGTGTCATACTAAAATTCGGCGAACGCCTCGAACGCGTAAATCGTGTTTACGTCAAACGCATCAACGATCATTATGTTGCGAGTGTGAGATGCTAACTCATATAAACATTCGGTTAGCGTTAATTCACCGTGAGGAGTGACGATTGATGAACGAACGAAACGAACAACCGACCGAACGTTGGTAAACCGGCCAAAAAAATTGACATTCGTATTTTGTGTTCTTAGTGGAAGCGACTCCCTATTCAAATAGTGGTGGTTATACAACGAAGTTTGACGTTTGTTTTGTGTTTACAAAAGTTTGTGTTTGTGATTTACGTAAAGTTTTTAATATTATTCTTAGAAATGAAGACTAGCCCGTCCCAATTTGAAATGCTGGTGACATATATGGAGCAGTAAGTGTAATTTATATAATTTGGTGTGTAGTGAACTTGATCCAATCTGTGAACTTAGTAAAACTAAGTTTGTTACTTTTTAGGCATGGAGATCTAAGCAAATTTTCAGCTAATTCTCGAGGTCGGTTAACCAGCATACAAAATTGGGATGAATTGACTTCATTATTGAACAGTGATGGTGCTGGTGTCACTAAAACCACTGAGAAGTGGAAGAAGGTTAGTCAAAAGGTTTATTGCTAACCCATTTTGTTTTAAACTGGGTGTGGTGGTGGAGAATAAAATGTTAATAAGCTTCTTTGTATGGTTTAAGGCTTGGAGTGACTTAAAAAATAATACAAAAAAAAAAGCTGCACGTTTGCATCGAGCAGCTAGTGGTACTGGTGGTGGGCCTGCAGTTTTTGCCAAATTATCAGATTTAGAGCAGAGAGTTCTAAATCTGATGGGTTCACAAGTAGCTACAGGCTTGGCAGTGGAAGAGGCTGGGTTGTCACAGGTATATTTCAAATTCTTGTACCTATATTACTATTACATTGCGTTACCTGCATTGGTGTTTTATAAATTGTATTCTCTTACAGGAAGTTCACATTCAGCCCAATGTTAATGATGATGAACAAGGCATACTAACTCTCCATCAGCTTGAAGAAAGTAAGTTGCCTGGAATATAACCATGTTCTTAATAAATTGTAGGTAACAATGTTTCTAATAAAACATACATAACTAAGTATTTCTTTTCTGCTTCAGATGCTCAGAATGTGAACCAAGTTGAGACTAATATTGCCTCATCATCTCAGTCGCCACCGTCACTCTTGCGGGCTATAGCTTCTCAGTCTCCTATGTTTGTGGAGCAAGAAGTTGAAAGTAAGAAATACACCATTTTTTTCTAGATTTATATAATAAAGTTTTACTTAAAAATAAATTAATTTGGTACTTGTTCCCAACAATTAAAGTATTTTTGATAATTTGTGGCATCAGCAGACAACCCTTTATTTTTGCTTATATTTTAGGTTCTCAACCTAATTGGCACGAGCCTGGGCCATCAAGATTATCCATTGCATATTCACCACCTGAAAGAACTACCACGGCTGCATCACATACTACATTAGTGGAACCACAAGTTGAAGGTAAGATAAACTTTAAAGCCCTTTGAAGACAACAATTATGATTGAGAATATTAATTAAGTACTTTTATTATATTTTTATAGAGACCGGCTTGCTGTCCCCAACTAGGCTGTCAACTCAACTTCGAGTTGGGCGCGGACATGCTCCATCTGTGCAAAGCACTCCTCGTCGTGCAAGGAGAACTCAAGGTTCACCTCGTAGGCGAGCGAGGCCAGCACACACTGAGCAGGCAGCACAGCACTTTCTCCAAGCTGATTCGTTTTGGAGAAATTTCAAAGAACAGCAGCACAGAGACAACATGGAATTGAGAAGAGAGCAGAACCGAATTAGAGAATTGGAGGTACAAGTTCAGAGGGACTGGCAAGCAATAGGCGGAAGACTTGTGAATGTTTTGGAAAAACTAGCTGATAACTATTGTAAAGATTAATTACAAATATTCTACTTTACAGTATTTACCAGCTAGGTTCCCGTTTATAGAAATATAATATAGAGGCCTTTGCCCAGCCGTAGGACATAGGATTATTATTTTATTTTAAATAGCTTTAATAAACACTCAGCGACAGAATCGCGCTTATCTTGCATATTCTACTCGCGACAGCAAAAAGTTTAAGTGTTTCCAAATGTTTGTTTCTTATAAGAGGGGTACAAAAATCGTTTACATTTAGTCCAAGAGGGCAATTCTTTGTGTTTGAGTGCACTATAGAGTCCCTTATTTTTTTTTATGGATTTGTGTCACTTGAGTGATTTATGATGTCATTCCACTTGATGCAATGCACATTCCACAGATTGGAGTGTGTTCCTTGATAACTCATGTTACTTTAAATGCTGAAACTATGATGAAGTCCGAACTCCTCTGTGAATTGTTATGATCGTAATTTCGGACGTAAACGGGCATTCACTCATCTTATGTTTTCCTTAGACACATGGTAAATGTTGCAAAATAGCCTTAAGCTAAATAATTAGAGAACCAAAATGTTATTATAGTGTACGGGAATTTATGGACAATGGGATGCTAAAAAAGAGCTCAAATTATATGTATGTGTTTATGTTAATTACAATTATTTTCTTTGTTTTTTTTATGTTTTATATTTTTTATTGTGAATTTTCCTAAATTAAGTAATAAAATACTCCCTACTATACTATTAAGTTAATTTTAAGTTATTTTGCTGCGCCCTAACAAGGTCATGTACGTCTAGTTTTAAGCCCATAGCTTGTAACTGAGATTATGTACATTTTGCAATAAATAAATAAACAAAATGACTGATTATGTCAGGCTTAACTAAAGCAATGATTGTTTGTGGAGATTTTATTTGTGTTGTGTTTATCATGTCTGGAACTACTAACTTGGTAAATAGTTATCTAATATTTGAAGTGTTCTAAAAAAATATCCTGGTTGGAACCATAATTTCAAGAAAACATGATGTTAATAAAAGTATTACAACCTTAGTATTTGGTTTTTTAATACTGTTCCTCTAATCCATATCCATACTAATATTATAAATGCGAATGTCACTCTGTTTGTTTGTTACCTTTTCACGACTAAATGGCTGATCAGATCTTAATGAAATTTGGTAAAAAGATAGATTTCAACCTGGGGAAGGACATAGGCTATATATCATCACGCTACGACCAATAGGAGCGGAGCAGCAATGAAAAATGTTGCGAAAACGGGGAAAATTTGACGCAGACGAAGTTGCGCGGGATAGCTAGTAAATAATAAAGTAGCTTAGCTTCATTTTACAATGAGCTTGCTAAGTATTTATTCTTACTAATTCTAAACTTAGCAATATTTAGTATTAATAATTTTACTTACTATGCAGTGTGTAATGTTACACAGGCACTTGCTTCATTTAAAAGTACCATAGGTATTCAGCAGCATCAAGTTAGATTAGAAGCCCAACCCAACATAGTTGAGCAAGCCAGGTCTGATTTTGGTTAGGAAAACAAGATTATATTGTTATACAAGTGTTTTATAGTTTATTCTAGACCAATCAGTCACTATTACAATGCCTTAACTCATATAGAAATCTAATTTAAGAAACTAATAAGGATCCAATATATGGCCCCACCATCAGCAAGATACAAAAATATATCTAGAAAATACTAGAACATGGTACTAACTCACACATGTGCTATGCAAGTATACATGTAATTAACATACTAAGAGACTTAATTTATAATTGTAAAATACAATAAAAATATAACAGTGTTTACAAAATAAAGGTGGTAAATTAAAAAATAAAAACTATTTATATTCTATGCTATACAGGTGTACAAAAAAACTATTCAACTAAATTTAACTAATATGTAAGTAGGTACATCAACATATGCCTAATATCATAAACATGATTATTAGAGGTTTTAAAATTAAATGTGTTCAAGTCTTCTGACTAATTGTTCCCTTAGAACCCTTCCTCTGATTAGGTCAGATGTTGAACCACCTACTGCCCTCTCTGTGGGATATAGTATCTGCCTACTACAGACACTTTATACTCACACTTATCATCCATATTCATACTTTTATTGGTTTTCCATTAGCATATTACGATTTGTTTCATTTTTATAAATATTTTCTTAGTTTTCTTTGTTGTGACATTGTTTACATCGAACTTGTCAGCTGTCATTTACTTTTATTTTTAATTGTAACCAACCAAACTCTCTATGAAGGTTTCATTTAGATTATATATTACTAAAAATTATTATCATCAATTCGTCAGTTCAAATTGTTGTATTTTATAGTTAATTGCGAATATTTGCTGTGTAAAGATATTCTGAGTTATATTTCTAAAAATATTATGTGCAGGGTTTTTGACCATTGTTACTGGCTGTTTTTAATACTGGCAGGTTGCGTCTTACTAGAGCGCAGCAGTTTTGAATCTAAAAAAATGATTGGAAGAAAAGAAACGGAAGATCAGGGTATAAAAGGGATTTCTGACAGATGCCCTGGTTCTGGTCTGGAGTTAAGAGTCGGTTCAGTCTGGACACGAGAAATCAGTATAGTCTAAAATCAAGAAAACAGCTAAGTCTAGTTTGGAGTCAAGATCTGTCATATCTTGAGTTTTGAACACAGCCTGGTGGAGTCAAAGAGCGGCCTTCGTTTAGTGCTGCCGTGGCTGTTGCTAACTGTCTGCTGGAAGCTGCTTTGCGAACTGACGAGCCTGGCACTGGGGCTCATTACCTGTCTGCTGGAAGCTGCTCTTCGAGCTGACGAGCCTGGCATTGGGCGGTACGTGTCTGCTGGTGGGTCCTACCAAATCGCCCTGCATCAAGTTCGTCGTGGTCAAGCTCATCTTAATCAAGCCAGCTTTCTA
This sequence comes from Cerastis leucographa, assembly GCA_963082945.1. Classification (NCBI taxonomy): domain Eukaryota; kingdom Metazoa; phylum Arthropoda; class Insecta; order Lepidoptera; family Noctuidae; genus Cerastis; species Cerastis leucographa. Next base: position 6,164,741 of record OY720353.1, read on the forward strand.
CGACTGCAAGTTTGTCTTCAGTTACTATCACGCTCAGAGATTTGCGGAGATATTTAAAACGTTCTCGGTTAACCTGTCCTTCACTTTTGTACTAATTTATTGTATTTTTCATTTCATCATTTATTAAATTCATTTTCCCCTAATTACTTTTTTAATGTATAAATCTGTTTACTCCTTTCATCAAGGAATAAGCAAGTTTGTTACAGGGAATGGGCTCAACATCTTCTTCATGTTCCAATCCTAAAAACAAAAATACATTAAATATTCAATACTCATTTGTGCCATTAATAACTTTTTCAAATGATTAATTAATTAATACCAGTCATGTCCTCATCTTCTACAACATTAAGATCAATGCCAATATTATGTAAAATGCAGCAGGCTTGTATAATTCTTGCACATTTCAGTGGCTTGTAGTGGAGCACTCTATCTTTGTTAAGACATCGCCATCGATTCTTCAACCGCCCAAACGTATTTTCTATGACGACTCTGGCTGCCACATGCACCTTGTTGTAATTAGCTTGCAAAGTGTTTGGAGCAGCGTTTAAAATTGGTGTCATCAGCCATGGTCGTTGTGGATAACCAGAGTCTCCTACAATGATGATAAATGTATTAGTTTATTTGCGTTAGCCTAATCCATAACATTGTTGAAACAATATTTTATTGGGTAAAGCTTACCTAAAAGCCACACTATCTGCCCATTTTCGTGCAAGGACTGCATATATTGGTTGATGTCACTGTTTTCCCATATAAAAGAATCGTGATTTGCACCTCCAAATTTTGCATTTACATTTAAAATTCTGTATTGGTCATCACATATCTGTAAAATAAAAATACAGTTAAGAAAAATAAATCTTTAAGGAAGAATTAATCTGAGTTAAGTATATCTAATTAAATTATTATTTACCATTTGAACATTTATTGAATGATAGTGCTTGCGGCAATAATACAGATGTTCTTCATCTTTTGGTGGGCCAAATATTCTAAAATGGCTACAATCAATACACCCAATTACTCCGGGTATTCCATATTTGTCACAAAACCTGAAAAAAACAACATACCTATATAAGCATTTCATATTACAATGATAATAATATTGTATAATTATTTACAGTATAAAAATCATGTAGACTATACCTTTGACTGATTGTTTGCCTGGCAATTGAAGTATTAGGAAACCGAATATATTTTCTAAGTACGTCCTTGTGTGTCAGAGCCTTCGTAACCTCTTCAATATAAACACTGCACATTTTTTGTGAGACGTTTTTAGCAACTCCCACTGGGCGCTGGTAAGACCCAGTTGCATAAAAAAACAGGGCTGTAAGGACCTAAAATAATAAACATATAAAATAAGGACAATGTGCCAGGGGGCGGGTTGAAAAAAGTGATTCAAAAGTACTTATACATTACCTTATCTTCCAAGGATACTCGTTGCGAAGACTTTAAGCCGCCCAGCTGCCTCAGCTCTCGGCACAAAAACCTGACGGCTGCCTTAGGAAGCCTATATCTTCTCTTAAATTCAGCCTCCGGAAGGTCTCTTAGCGGATTGCTCGAATTACGTGCTCTTGCACGACCAGTGGACGATAAATTACGCTCATCTTGTCTTCTCGCGGTCTCAAACATCCTCCAAGCGAAATACACACGAGATGCCATTGCAATTTTTATTTAAAATACGAAATTAAATTAAATTACTTTGTTATTTCACCACTCTCACGACGCTGTCACCACAAAATCTTAAGTGACAACTTTACTCGCTCGCAAGTGACGGCGTTTCTTAATCGAGCGAGCTAAAATGTCAAAATTGTAACTTACACTCGCGATACACATGCAAACGTCATCGAAGTGCTCGAAACGGTTCTCACTTTCAAGAGGCACTCGATTGTCACTAGTGACGACGTAAATTTTAAAACTTACACTCACAAAATTTAGTTTTCACGTATGACGCTAGGTGGCGCTCACCCAGCGCCATACTAATTTGCGTAAACGTTAACGCGCTCGATGCGTCAAAAAAACTCGCACTAAGCACACTGTACGTCTACCATGAGTTGTCATAGTTAGATCGCTTGACGTAACTGCAATAGTTCCGTCAATACCCATATACTATAGTTGGCTTTTTCAATGGTACCATGAGCTGTGTTGGTGCTTACTGCCAAATTCTAAACAAATGAAGCCCAAAGTTGCAGTCGCTGTAGTATAGTTTACTACACGATGACGTAGGATAGAAAACTACAGTGACTCATACTGCCGAATACTGCGCATTTTAGTACCCAACTATCCGCTAGAGGCGCTGTAACAGTTTTCATAATTTTTTTTAACTACAGACGCTAGCGAGTATAGATTGTTAAAACTCATGGTAGACGTACTGGTCTACCCCCTGTCGCTAGTATGTTACGTTTTCTATGTATATCTGAACTGCAGAATTCTTGAAACCTAAGGAATCTACTGTTTGGAGGAGAGTAGAGATGAAGCGTATATACTAGAACAGATCCAGGGATTAGGTATTTAACGATACTAGGCTGCACCTATTCCAACTTTTGAAATACTTGATCCACCTAGTCTCACTGTGCCTACGTAGTCACCCGGCGATGCACCCGGCATCCCACCCACATCGAAGTACCGACGGCGAAGCGAGATAGCATTATGTTGCCGTAGATATTAGTCTGCTTTGCCGCTCATTTATGTTTGCCAAAATCATTCGTGTGTCAGTCACTTGAATTTGAACCCTAATTCAATACCATAAAAGTAACGCGACATGCACTAGTATTTTCATAAATCATTCATGTGCCAGTCATTTGAATTGGAACTTTAATTCAATAGCATTACAGTAACGCGACGAGCACTCGAGTTGTGCACGAATATATTCTGTCCTTTTTCAACTACACCATTCCACAGTCCTTCCATCTTTGTCTCATTACTCGATCGAGACTAGTCGGGACTTGAGACTAGTCGGGACTCAGTACTAGGCAGACTTTATAGAATAGGTACTTTGACAATACTCGATACGAATGAAGACTATATTATGCAGTCGAGTATCAAGTGCGGACTCCGTATTGATACCTACGCAAAAACCTATCAGACTTATTTAGTGATTGGTTTTCGTAACGAAGTTTTGATATTTCTTTCTGTAATTTCTTTTTGTATTAAGATATTAATAATTTGTTATTAATGATGTGTCGCTTGCGATCATTTTACGGACAAGAGACAAAAAATGCCTGAGTGTAAAATTGGTAAAATGCAATTGAGATTTAAAAGTTCCGTATCAAATCTTACAAAGCACCCAAAACGTAAACATCCACGTTGACAGTCCTAAGCCTGTGCAAAGTATGAAGGGAAGATTACAATTCATTACTGCGTACGTATCGTACCACCGATACGTGCAAAGACTAAGCATCTATAAAGTATGCGTATTTCATGGACTAGGTGGACTAGGTGGAATAGGTATTTGGATCGAGTATTTGTACGGACTTGGACTAGGTGCACCTAGTACAAAATTTACCTAGTACGACCCATCTCTAGAGGAGAGTGATATGGTCTTTATGTGGGCCGATCCCGGCGGCACTGCAATGCCGGGCCGACCCGCGACGGGAGTGGAGCGAGCCCCGAACATCCCGTCAGCTTACAAAAATCAGATTAATATACTGGTCCCTCAGTGAGGGAACTTTCAGATATTAAGCTGAAAAGAACAGATACTACACTTTGATCTTAGCCAAAAGGCCGAGAAGCGATACAGTATTTAACTTACACCGGGGTAGTCATTCGCTCGCGGAGAATCTTAACACCGCGATTCAGGAATGTGACGTCAACGTACAGCGCCATCTATTAGCCACGGTGGTAAAGTTTAACACTCGCTCGTGGGTGAACGTTTTCGTATTCTATAAGTAACATTATTGTGTAACGTATTTGCATGTGAAAAAGGGCAATATGGTCTGAAATATTTACTTTCAAATGTTTATTCTACGAATTCATATTTGACTAAATCGCGGGTAGACTTGTCCCAAGTTCCACCGAAATTCTAAAACCAGTCGGCCAATTAAAACAAGCACAGCTACCTATAATAAATCTGTGTTTAAATAGTGCATTGTTTGCTAAATTGAAAAGGCCGAAAGGAGGTGTTATTTGCTGTCTCTTCAGCCCCAAAAACTCATGCTTGGCCCCTTTTTATTCAATTTTAAAGATATACCCGACACGGCGGCGGGGTCAATCTTTAAACAAGTGAAACTATAACTTGTTACGACTAACTACGTCTGAATATACGTTGGGTAAAGATAAAATGCACTACCCTGCCGTTCCTGGCCTGCACTGGCGTTAACTCTTTGAAACTATTACCTTATTCTCCAAGAGACGAAACTGTAAGCTCTGGAAGCCGGAGGCAGGTCGCAGGTAATGTCGGAAGTCCATGAAGTCCAGCGGAGTCATTGTCTCCAAGATCATCACTTGATCTACCAGCAGCTGGAAAGAAAGATGTAACCAGTTTAGATAGGGTTGGTTTTCGAAGAAAGCACGAAAGATATGTAGGTTGCCTTTCCCCTAAATCGTATCATTTCCCAGTACAGGGGGGGTACTATGACACTTAAAACATTATTGTTCCATTCCTATTCCAGAGTGGGAAAGAGATGGAGCTAGACGACGTGTATAGCTCCGTCTCTTTTTCACTCTGGAATGAGAATGGAACGATAATGTTTTAAGGCGTCATGGTACGCCACCTGGTGGTCAACCATGACGTCTTAAAGCGTCGAAAAGAGATGGCGGTAGACATCGTAAATAGCTCTGTCTCTTTCCCACACTGGAATAACATGAAAACAAGCCTTGGTATCCGCACAGGTTTACATAATGGATCACAATATCTACACAGATCGCCTTCATTATTTCAGACAAAAACATCAACAACTGCTAGATATTTTGCTTGAATTAAATTGACAGTCAAATCAAATCATTTATTTGCTTTTTGTCATTGCATAAGTATTTTTGTAGTGAGCCGGGTTCATTCTGCCTGAGTTTTGGCATGCAAAATTTTACAAATAATGTGAATTTCAATAAAGAGATAATTCGTAAAAATTCAGAAACATAAAAAAAAAACAATTACAATAGGTAGGAACTAATTAATTTTAATTAAGTCTAGCACAAAAGTATATATCAAATAAAGTTTATATTAAACTGTTGGAATGTTACACAGAGGGAATAAAATAGCATTTCCGAATTAAAAAAACTTAAGTTTAAAAAATATATACAAACACTAGTCCAGCATTGCAACTCCTTAAAGTAATTGCCGACCAATAAGTTGGTTTTTCCAGCTGTAGTTACTCGGATAGGTAATCTATTATCTTTTTGATGCAGTTGCCATGTTACCACAACTATAATTGCTAATAATTGGATAGTAATAAATACGTATACTGTCAGCGTCAGCGGTTACGAGTTTGTCAGGGAGGAAGATTTGAGACAGCTGACGATAGCCACCTGCATCGCAATCACTTATTTTGTATGCAAGGTGGAAGAGACACTGACGCTAAACTGGTTTCCACGTATACAGTACATGATTCTGAAACCACCGCGAAGAATTAAAAAAAAAACCGGCCAAATGCGAGTGGAACTCGCGCACGAAGGGTTTCGTACCATTATTTATAAAAACGAGCAAAAATTTTTTTCAATATTTACCCTTAAATATTTATTTTATTCTGTTTTTAGTATTTTTTGTTATAGCGGTTAGAGAAAAGAAATACATAATCTGTAGAAATTTCAACTGGCTAACTATCACGGTTCATGAGATACGGCCTGGTGACGGACGGACGGACGGGACGGACAGCGAAGTCTCAGTAATAGGGTCCCGTTTGACGCTTTGAAACGGAACCATAAAAAACAGCTGTTTCCTAAAAAACTGCAATACCCTATACGGTACAATGTATGGAACAGCTGTTTTATTTATTTATTTAACAATTTATGTACACACTAAATACAGAAAAGAAGAAAGGAAAAGAAAATAGGTACAAAGGTAATGCTTATTTCTAAAGAAATCTCTTCCAGCATACCTATCTCTTCCAGCATACCTATTTATTTTTAAATTACCGATGAAAAATTTCGATGTTCGTTTTCGAGGTCCAGATTGACCGTTTTAGCGTCGATGTACCCCATCTTGTATACAAAGGTAGTGATTATTTATTTATGGATCGCAGGAGGAAATAGCCCGCATTGTCACGATCGCCAAAGAGGTTACGCTCATCGGCCAGTCCGCGATGCCATCCGCCACCTACACAACACCATCAGTGTAAACTTTTGCTCATCATTCAGTCAAATGACGAACACTGCGCGACAGCGGTTCTCATCATGTCATACAAAAGACAAACCATTTTTTCACGGAGTTTCAGCATCCTAGTTATGCCTTTGTGAACCTTGAAGGCCCACGGTTCCGGTGGCGTGCTAAAATGTTTTGCTATGGTATCTATTGAATCATGATAAACCCCGTTTCTTGAACAAAGGTTTTTTTTGACTTTAGCATGTAGCTTACCGCCACAAAAAAACGATGGTTTTCAGTCGTTCAAACTTCTTACAGTAACGACTGTGAAACATCTACAATTAAAAGCCGAGATCAACTGTTTAACGTGCTTTCCGTAAGTAATTATGCTGAAATGCTGTATTTTATCAACAACTGACTCTTCACGAAGCAGTCAACCAAGGATCCTTTACATCGAAACGAACTAAAAAGTAAATCTCATCATCATCTGCCTAGCCTTTTCCCAAACTATCTCTGGGTCGGCTTCCAGTCTAACCGGATGCAGCTGAGTACCAGTATTTTACATGAAGCGACTGCCTATCTGACCTCCACAACCCAGTAACTGGGTAATACAATACCGCTTGGTAAGACTGGATGTCAGAGTTTTGGCTTCTGACTACTCGTAATTACTGTCAAAGATCTACAAATGAACGCCGAGACCAACGGATTAAGAGCGTTTAAACCCTTCGGTATTTCCAACATACTTTCAAGTCCTTATTTTCCGAAATGACTGAACCGATTTTAATGAAACTTAATACTCATAAGCAGGATGCATAGGTCTAAAAAGTTACTAAAAACATTTACGAACGAAATGTCTTAAAGAAAATGTTTTTTTTTTCGGTCTGTCGGTCTAATTTAGCTGTAACACTATATTTCGAAAATGTTTTTAGTAACTTTTTAGACTAATGTATCCTGCTTACGAGAATGAAGTTTCATTTAATAAAAAAATAGCATTTTTTTACTTTCTTTCAAGTGCTTAGTTTAAATAAGCACTTGAAAGTTTGTATGAAATGCCGTAACGCGTAAACGCTCTTAATATCTAAGATTCTAAGATATATATGCTTATAATGTCGTCGTGTGAATGATGTGAAAGTGTCAGGGAAAGTTGTTATCCGATACATCGGACGATGTTTTAACAACCGCAGTGTCGGAGACTTTTATACGCTATAGTGCGTTGGTCTAGAATTCTAGATTCTAGAACGATGTTCAAGCATGAAGATTTGAGATAAGATCAGCACGAAATCTGTTAGTATTGAATCTAGAAAAGCATAATTCTAGTTCATGAGTTGAAACGTATTAAAGATTTATATGAAAAATATACCTAAGTTTTTAAACTGACATGATCACTAACATTTACGGGTACATTGGGTAAGTTTGTATGGACCAGTGGCATGATTTTTTTTCACAGCGGCCACAAAGATAATTGTTTCTAACGTATAGTGGATTAGATGATAATAGTTACCCCTAAAAGAATTTTACCGAAAATTATATCGGAGCTAATATCTGATGTGAAAGTTGTGTTGTTCCTACTAGCAGTTTGCATACTGTTATGTATTTTGTCAAAAATGAACTCTTTCCTATCGTTTGCCGTATGTCATTACTTCCCAGAATTTGATCCTTAGCAGCGACACTATCGAATGGTGTAATAATACAGGGTGTTTTTTTTTAATTGACGTGTTCGATTCCTGGCCAGGAATACTGATATTTCAAAAAACCAATGATGCAGTTTTAGTTTTTATCAAAATCGGGTTCGTGACTCCTTTGAGTGTTTTTCGCTATTCGTCAGAGGTTCGGATTTGGCCGTCCACCCACTTCCACCCACACTTGAAAAATTCACTCTGTATATCTCTCTCTGTATATCTCGGCTCCGATGCATTTTGGAAATAATTGTTCATAGAAGAAAATGAATATCTTATTGTGTACTTTCTAGTGAACTATTTTTTATTAGTGGCCGCAGACTTAAAAAATCATGCCACTTTTACCCAAACCCCAAAACCATGTTCATTATTTGTATTATATGAATAGTTGGTAGTTGACTGCCTCTAGTGTACCCTTTAGTGGTCGCAAACGCGACTGCGGAGTGTGAGATCCTGGGTTCAACTCCCAGGTCGGGCAGAGTGTTTTTGAGTTTACAATCAAGAATTTCCCAGTAACAGTCACGGAGCGATATCGATGGTCGATGGCAATATGCTCGCCCCCTATTACTTGGAACTTAAATATGTATAACTGACGAAATGTGTAGGTACGTCTCTACCTAACCCTCTTCGGGAATTACAGGCGTGATGTTTTGTGCTGGTGTGCAGACAATCACGGTCTACCTACTACAGGTCTAGTCAAGTCTAACTGGTATGCAAGGCGGCCAAAAAGGCTAAACACACAACTATATTCGGATCTCTTATTGTACTGGAATGTAAGTATACAAAGCCAGGCCATGTTATACCGGTCATGATACGCATGCAGATATTTCGGTGTCTCGACCCGTGTCCACACTTTGTCCGTAGCTAATGGTTTAACCTAACGGCAATCTTTGCAAAATAAAACCGCCACATATCAAAACATTGAAAATTTATAAGGATAAAACGTAAGCTGTTTCGAAAAAAAGGATTGTGTGGTTTTATGAAACCACGGTAAAAGTGAAACTTTTTTCACACTATAGCGCGGAGTAGGCAGGCCGCGGATTAGGGATAAAGTGAAAGGCGCTCTGACGTCTGCGCCTTTCACTTTATCCCTACTCCGTGGCCGACCGTCAGCGTCACGCGACATGCAACACACAGACAAAAAAGTTTGAGACGATGTACTAAAAGTTTCACTTTAATAAGAAAATAATAATTAAGCACGTTGTTTTGATTCATAACCAGCAATAACATATTTTGATACATTATTATCAACACGGATCACATGATATTTGTTACATTACATCATACGAAATAGTTAACAGAGCACACATAATAACTTGTTATTATTACTTGTACATAGACAACACAAGATACAGAGTGCACACTAGCGGCAGGTCACTAGACGTATTAGGCTTTTGTTTATTACAGGTTTAGACAATTTATTTACACCATCATCAATTTTTATTCTTTTTAAAGCATTGCCGGGGACACTAGGAATTTCTCCTGTATCATGGGTGCGTTTACAAACAGTTAAACTCATATACAGGAACAACTATCTGTAGGCCATACAAATATTTTTTTCCGTGCGTGGATCGAACCTGCGACACGTAGCGCAGCAGTCGATTGCTCAAACGCTGAGCCAACCGTGCTGTCAAAAAAAAACATCAGCCTAATCTTTTCTCAACTATGTTACGGTCGGCTTCTAGCCTACGGGATGCAGCTGAGTAGCACTATTTTACATGGAACGACTGCCTCTCTGACCAGAGAGAGGCAGTAACATAACATCACGCCTGTAAACCCTGAGAGTTAGACAGAGGCTTACCTAATAGTACGGTCACGGGTCAGCAGCAAAATTCGCTTTACATAACCAAAATATAAGACGTCTTAGTTTTAGGACGATTCATATTAACAGACTGAAGTAAAAGACATAACAATATTTTCATCAATGGTTACACAAATTCGCAAAACAATATAACATCAGATCACACTGACCAGCACAAAACTTGGTGTAATATTTATAAGAAATAACCGACTTTTGATGCTGACTGTACATCCACATTTTGTCAGTCATTTTTTGTAAGTCTCATGTTATTGGGGGCGACCCTATTAAATATCATCAACCGGGTAAAAATGCTGTGACTGCTACAGAAAAATAATGCGTGGAGTCCCTCCGCGCGGAAGAAGTGAAACTTCGTAATACTACACGCAAGCGTTCGAGTGCCACGCATTCACTCTCGTTATTTTATTGAGCTTCTAAATAATATGTTGTTGTTTTCTTGTTGTATTATTTTTATTACATAAGTCTATCGAGGTTATTCTACTCATGGAAATTTTGCGAAGGCTGGTCACACCAAAGAGTCGAATGCATGACTGTTTGCACGCCATCTTGCGTACCTAGTAGAACTACGTAGTCACAAATCTTGTAATACTGCCATCTCTTGGTGAGTTTTAGAAAATATTCCCCCTCCATGGTAGCGTTAAACTTGTTGGAAGTCGCTTAAGAAGTTTCACTTACAAAAAATCTTGATGGAAAACTCAAAAACACTGCCCTACCCGGGAACCGAACCCGGAGCCTCATGCTCAGCAGTCGCGCTTGCGAACACTCGCCAACGAGGCAGTCTGGTGGCTTTGGAAATTGTATCGAAAACAAGATTATGGCATTAGTATCGCTATTGCCACGCGCCCAAACCACAATGCAGAATTGTAGACTAAACGCTTTTGTTTATCAAAGGCCTTACAGCCAAAACAGAACGATATTGTTTTTTTTTTGCTGGCTAGGTATCTTGTTAACTTTAACTATATGACAATTTTTTCGCTCGATTGTTTTCTGATAGCTATACTTAGTCCTAAAAATACATTTCATTTCATCTTGACTAACAGGACGCCAGCTTTTATTTTAAGTAGATAACAAACAAGTTTTCAGAATATTTTAATTTCGACGTTATTTGTTTTTATTTACACAATTTTGTTTGAACATATTTAAAGTCTTGCTCATGCTAACTATTGGTCCAATAGGGGATCGGACTGGGTAAAGAAAACGACATTCTATTTTGTCCGTCAGACAGGTAATACAAAAATATTAGACACGTATTTTTTGTTTTATCAAAATATCAAAAAATTACTTAGTTAGAACTCATTAAAGTTGGAGAGTGGGGGCTTACTACGTCACAAGTGGGTATAAAACTTACCTACATGTGACGTCATGCGCCATGTCAACTCAATATATCTCCGTAATTTTATGACCACGTGAAAAAAGAAAAAATACGTGTCCAATACTTTTCAATAAGCTACCCGACGGACAAAGAAAAAAAAAATAGGATTATCCCCTATTCTGGACACGAAGAAGAAGAAACAAATTGGCATTTGGTGCGCCGACCACTTGATCTGCAGTTTTGCTTCCTATAATTATATCGAGTTTTAATCGAATCCGACACGATTGATCGTCAATTTGAATTACAAAAACAATCGAGCCGTTGTCTGAGAAAAACTACCGATAAAGCGGTGATAAGTGTTGCTTAGCAATCAAGTATATTAAAAACTGTTTCCATTAAAGTTTAAAATAAGCTGAGATTATGATCGAGAATGTTTTATGCATGGGTTTCGATATCACGCGATCTTACCTAATAATCTTCTACGAGTACTTGTTGGTCACGAATCATTTCGTCTACAGTAAAGTAAAGTCGATATCCGACTTCTATAAAAAAATGGTGGTTATGTGGCAATAAAGTCAATGAAACCAACAAAAGTCTTCCGAAAGTAAAGATATTTTCCAGATTTTTGTGTTTTTTTTTATTGGAACACGGTTATATTTTTTTTGCAAAAGTTTTAGATATAGCAGCATAAAACCGGCCAAGTGCGAGTCGGACTCGCGCACGAAGGGTTCCGTACCATTATTTATAAAAACGAGCAAAAAAACCCCGGGTTGTCATGCCCCCTTAAATATTTATTTTATTCTGATTTTAGTATTTGTTGTTATAGCGGCAACAGAAATACATAATCTGTAGAAATTTCAACTGGCTCACTAATACGGTTCATGAGATACAGCCTGGTGACAGACGGACGGACATCGAAGTCTCGGTAATAGGGTCCCGTTTGACCCTTTGGGTACGCAACCCTAAAAATGAATGTAAATAGCTATATTTGAAAGATTATAATATAGCACAGTATGAGGCAAAAGATTAATTGATTGATTAAAGTGTGTGCCTGTTACCACCACTGTCTAACACCATACATCATCAGCTTATGATGTTCACACTGTGGCACAGGCTTCCACTCTGTGAGCTCTCATCACAGGCTTTTGTTCTGTGAGATCTCATCATTATTGAAGCATTGATAGCCTAGTGGTGACCATCGGACTGCCGACTTTGGTCTCGAGATCGAACCCAGTCAAGTTATATTCCACTTTTAGTGCTTTTTTTTAAGTCAGTTATTTTATTTTCATTTTTTGCTATGTCGCTACAGGAGCGTCAGTTGCGATATAAGATGAGAAGGAGGGCGCAAAAACAGCGCGCCACCAGTTCGAGCCAGATTGTCGATAAAAATTACGTGTAGATACAGGTCAGAAGTCAGGGTTCCTCACTATCGCAGTTAATATGCGTAATTGTATAGTAACATAAACATGTTGCTGTGACGTGTTATATCACAGATTTTTCTCCGAACAAGGATGACTGGCTGAGTCTTCGGGAAGCACATAATCTATGTTAAGGGGAAACTACTCTATCTAGAATCCCTTTTGCGGTAAATGTCCTCAGTAGAACGAAGATACCTACTGCTAAAGTCCCAAATGCAATACATAGCTTACTTGTACAACGGCGCGCTTAACCCAGAACTGGGTTTTCTTACCTTTCTTCGATTGCGAGATTTAGAAAAGAGGATATACTCATCATATACTAACTTATAATTATAATCATCATCATCATCATCATTTCAGCCGAAAGACGTCCACTGCTGGACATAGGCCTCCCCCAAGTGTCGCCACATTGACCGGTCCCGTGCGACACGCATCCAGCGGATCCCCGCAACCTTCACCAGGTCATCGGTTCACCTAGTGGGAGGCCTTCCAACGCATCGTCTCCCGGTTTGCGGTCGCCATTCCAGAACTTTTCGGCCCCATCGGCCATCTGTTCTGCGAGCAATGTGCCCTGCCCACTGCCACTTAAGTTTGGCAATTATTCGGGCTACGTCGGTTACCTTGGTTCTCTTGCGGATGTCTTCATTTCTGATTTGATCACGCAAGGAAACTCCGAGCATAGCTCTCTCCGTTGCCCTTTGGGTGACTTTGTGCCTTCTGATGAGGCCCATTGTGAGCGACCACGTTTCGGTCCTGTATGTAATCACTTGCAGCACACACTGGTCATAGACTTTCGTCTTGTTGAGGCACTGCGGTAAGTTGGACGAGAAGATAATCATCATAATATATGCAAATAGAATCATGATCATTTAAAAGTCATCAAAAAGTACTTAAGGAAGTAAAGAACTTAAATGTTACGTTCCTACCTTCAATATAAGCACGATTCTGTTGAGCCTCTTCAGTATTTCCATGGTGTGGCTCTCATCTAGACCTTCCACGTCGAGAAGAGCCCGGACCGAGTCCACCTCGAAGATTATCTGCTTGAACCATAGCTCGTATGCTGGCAACAGAAGAATAATCATGTTCATACTTTGATCATGACATGAGAAAAATGTTGTGAGGAATTTTTGAGAAGAACGGCAGGAAAGAAGAGAGCCGGGATTCTAAAAAATAGTGCGTGGAGTCCCTCCGCGCGGAAGAAGTGAAAGTTCGTAATACTACACGCATGCGTTCGACGCACGACGCCACGCATTCACTCTCGTTATTTTATCGACCTTCTAAATAATATTTTGTTGTTTTCTTGTTGTATTATTTTTATTACATAAGTTTATCGAGGTTATTCTAGTCATGGAAATTGAGCGAAGGCTGGTCACACCGAAGAGTCGAATTCATGACAGTTTGCACGCCATCTTGCGTACCTAGTAGAACTACATAGTCACAAATCTTGTAATACTGCCATCTCTTGGTGAGTTTTACAAAATATTCCCCCTCCATGGTAGCGTTAAACTTTTTGGAAGTCGCATAAAAAGTTTCACATCAAACGACCGCTTGAACACAATCGTAATAGGATGATAATAATAATATGAATCGCGGGGGACCAGCGGTGGCCCAGTGCTAGCAGCCCCGACTTACGAGCCGTGGGTTCGAACCCAGACGGGCGAATTACTTTGTGTAATTTATTTCATTACCGCTGCTCTCAAAAACGGTGAAGTAACACATTGTAAGGAAACTGGCATGTCCTAGAACTAAAAATTCGAAGACATGTGACATCTACCACTCCGCAATAGGCCCGCGTGGTGGTTTGCAGCCCGCTCCCTTTTATAGAGAGGAGGCCTGTGTCCCAGCAGTGAGAACATTATAGGCTGATAATGATGATGATGAATCGTCTACAATTCGTAATAATAGTCGGAGAGGCAGTTAATATTATGAATTGTTACTTTGTGATCATTTTATTACTATCCTATAATGATTATGCTAAAAGCCTTTTTAGGCCACTTGTTAACAGTAGAGCGTAAATCTGACCTGAAAAGATGATAATGATTCTTTAACTATGGGTCAAACAAATAAGCAAATAAGTTTAGGGAAGTTGAGCTATAATTATAATCAGCGAAACGTTTATTCACATAGATTCATTCATGTTTGGTTATTCGATCCGTAATTTGACGTCAATGAATGTTTAAGGTGCATACCGAGCAGCTATCAAATTACCTACACATAGGCCAAGATACTAGAACTAATAACTAAGTTTACTAACTGGGTTGTAGAGGTCAGGCAGGCAGTCGCTACATGTAAAATAGGTACTGGTATTTAGCTACATCCGGTTAGACTGGAAATCGACTCCAGCATAGTTGGCGCAGGCAGATGATGAGGCCAAGATACTAGAACGATTGGTCGGAGATTTTGGCCAAAGAATACAGTATAATTGAAGAACATTACTTTTTCAAATCGGAATAATGATAACCTTGCAGATTATAATCATTCAGAGGATTTAACACATTTTATGGGTATCATTTTTGGCTCGAGAATAATATTCTTTCCATATTCATCATCTGCCTAGCCTTTTCCCAAACTATCTTGGGGTCGGCTTCCAGTCTAACCGGATGCAGCAGGACTGGATGTCAGACTTTTTGGCTTCTGACTACTCGTAACGACTGTCAAAGATCTACAAATGACAGGGAGGAAACTCGGTTTGTAATTATGGTCACCCATCCACGGACCAACTTCGGCAAGCACGGGTTAACCTTAAAGATCGCCCCCGGCGGCTGTTATTATTTAGCCACGAGCTCCTGGATATTATGGAAATGAAAAACCTAAGGGGCCTAGACAATTGGCAATCACTTTTATAGAGTTTAAAATGTATACAAATAAAAAAAATAAAGTGTCTGTTTGTAATATTAATATAACCTGTAATAAATAAATGTATATACGGTACATATAACAAATTAACATTTATTTAAAATTTTTGACTGTCTGTTTGTACCGGCTAATCTCTGGAACGGCTGGGCCGATTTTGATGGGACTTTCACTAGCATAGCTGATGTAATAAGGAGTAACATAGGTAGTAAGTTAGTAACATACATTCTTAAATTCCACGCGGAGTTGCGGTCACAGTTAGTAATTAATACAAGGTGTTGTTTTGCATCCTCGTCAAATTCAAGGAGGTAACTATGCTAATGATTCTCGTCCCGAATCAATAATTAAATGGGTAGGTAATTTTTCTTTTTTTCTTTTTTACGGAAATCGGTAAGTGTGAAACACCCGTGTTTTAAACGCGGCCCGTCTGGTTCTTGCCTTATAACCTCGCTTACACACATACAAACAATCTTTAACGTTTATTTCATAATTTCTTAGTCCCTAAACCACGTTAAGGGGGTTATTCGTTTATTAATAATTAACTAGGTACCGTAATTTTAATTGATTATTTATGTCTTTCGTGACCACCCCCTGAAATTTGACGAGGTTGCAAAACAACACCTTGTATATTTTACAGTAGGGTTTTATGTAACGCACTCAAAATATTGATGCATGCATGGAATAGTATGAGGTCGTGGAGGTGTAAAAAGTTAGAACTTTGATCCCTAATAACTAGAAGTTTCGCAAGTATGATCTAGAACTAAAAAAAAATCGGAATGAGGAGTACCAGTGCCTCTCGGCTTCGTTATGGGTAGTTTTATGCCCATTCGTTGGCTAGGTAGGCAATGATATCACTGATAGAATATTACTTCTTCTAGGTCCTCTTGTTTTTCAACCCAGCTCTTAGCTCCTGCATAATTTTTGTAATGCGGTGTTTGTTTGAAGACGACAAATAATTGATTAAATACTGCCGGTTCAAGTGCAAGAGGTTACATCCGGCGCCTTCCTACAGATAATGCTGTTTGCAGACTGCGTAGCCATATTTTAGATAAACGTTTTGTTTTTTGGGTCACACTGTAGAAAACGTATTTGATATCTCAAACTTTTTGGGGATAGTTTGTGTACATTTTGTGACGTTACAGCATCAAAGTTTGCGGGGATTTATTTGTTTTTGCATGCATACTCAGCCTGTGATGTTCCTATTGGTGGGAGACATGCATCACCGTTTTGAGAGCATTGCTGATACGTCCTAGGACTTGTTCTGGCCAATCACCTGATCTTCCTTACCTGTTATTACCCACTGCTGGACTAAGGCCTCTTCTCATATAGAGAAGGCACGAAATTTATACCAACACTTCTTACAAAGATATTTATTATTTATTTATTTAGATAATAAAGCTGAAAGGTTGTTGAATGCGTGAATCTCTGGAATTAACGTGTTGTGATTCCTGACCCGACCACGTCATGGAACGGAGATTTTACTATTGCACAAAATGGTTATTTTAATTGTGTTCTATTGTGCCACTTATCCCAGAAATTTGTGCCTTGTACTTTTTGAGTAATAAGAGTATGATTGTGGTCGGGCTGGGGATCACGATTCCTGTGGAACAATAGAACACAATTAAAATAACCATAATGTGCAATAGTAAAATCTCCGTTCCATGTCGTGGTCGGGTCAGGAATCACAAAAGGGTGCGCCAAAGTTCACCTAAATTTTCAACTCCGATAATTGGAAATCCGAAAATGTTCTTCCTAACATTTTTCATCCTAACAATCGCAATTCCTAACTACTCTGTCTCTAATGTTCTAATTCCGAAGCATTCAACTTCATAATGTCAATAGCAATAATCATCTATTATACTTTTATTGGTTTTCCTATATTTTCTCAACATAACCATCTTTTACACTATTATTCAATGTCATATCTTTTTTGTTTAGATGTATTTTTTTATTAATTAAAGCGTCTTCTTTAATTTTATTTAAAGCGGTGTGTACCCGCAAACATATCCATAGGTTAGGTTAGGTTAGAACTGTGACCAACTACGCGCGAGCCGAGCGAGCGTAGCGAGCGGTGCCGCGGCAGCGGCCGGCGAGCGCTACCTCGAAATTGGTCGCGAAATTTTTCTAAGTATTTTTTTCACTATAAATATCATCTTCTACTCACATATATTATTTATTACACTTGGTAAATGTTTCTTTCTGAGTATGAGTGAAAATATTATGGTTATTATGTTTAGGGACAATAGCGTTATGCAAAAAAACAGTAGGAGTTGAAATATATTTACAATAATGATATTATTAATTACAATTTTCGGAAACATGAGTGTTATGAACATCGCCGGTAGCACTACAAATAGTATGAATGAAAACTTTAGGATGAAAAATTTTAGGAAGAGTGATCATTCGGATTACAAATCATTAGGAAGAACAATTTCGGGTAAAGAACTTTAGGTGAGCCAATATGGACCCATCACAAAACAAATTAACAGTCAGTTTTTTTTTTTGCATTGATTGAAGATCATAGAGAGCCGAGCAGAAACATAAACGGCGGATGAAACCGCGAGGCACGGTTACTATTCATTAAAGTCCAGGTTTCCTCACCATGTTTTCCTTCACCGTTGTCCATAATTTATCTTACCTTGATGAGTAACAATAAACAAATGCTCATCGTGCACCGGTTTGGAAGATTCAGCGCTTAGCATCCTCTGTGCTGATAGCAGCTTGTCCAGCATCAGATATTCTCCATACAGCATGCCGGCCTCGTTGCCCAGGGTGTCGCCTTCTTGAGCCATGCTCTCATCCATCATAGACCTGGGAACAAAGATGGAGTGTTGAATAATGGATTATACAATCATAAGGTATAGGAGGGAGAGATTTTTTGTTCTTCTAACCTAAGAGACTGACGACATTTGTATTGCCATGAATGGGGAATTTGAATATCAAACTTAATTTTTCAGTTAAAATAACACTCTGCTTTATATCGGTATACGTCATATGGGAGGTGACTGCTGAGGCGACGAGTAATAGAGAAGTATGGAAGTGGAAGACTTGCTGCGCCGACCCCAAATTGATTGGCAGAATGATGACATCGAAATAAGTCACGTTCAATTCTCCAACTGCAAATGTAAATAAGTAGCCGCAAAAAAAAAACTGTCTTTTTTCCTTTACCTTTGCTGAAAGACCTTGCTTCTTATCAAGTTTCATGATTCTAGGTCAACAGGAAGTATGTAAATTGTCGAAAAAACACAAGAATAACCCCCTTAACGTGGTTTTTAGGGAATAAGAAATTATCGTATAAACATTTGCGTGCGCAGTAATATGGGCGAGGGTTAGACGGGCCGCGTTTAAGACACGGGTGGTTCACAATTGCAGATTTCCGTAAATAAGAAAAAGAAAAACAACTTACCTACCCATTTTATAATTGATTCGGGTCGAGAATCATTAGTATATTGTAGTTACCTACTTCCTTGAATTTGACGAGGATGCCTGTATAACGGTTCTGTTTTTCTTTTTGAGGTACGGAACCTTAACAACAGTAGTTTTACTCATTATACATATAACTAATATTATGTCGAATTATGAGGAGATTAAAATAAGAAGACTGCGCTTTTTTTCACTCCGACCGAGGTATAGTTTTTTTGCTCATCATGTCGAGATTTCTGTCTAGGTGACCTATTCACATGATTAATAATTAATTCATGTCGAAAAATAAAGCTAGACAGACATCTCGGCTACTCTTAAAATGTCGTAAAACCAGTTGAACAAATATTATTCTCTTTTATTAATGTTTTGACACTTATTAAGAGGGGACTCTAGCCCTGAGGAATTTGAAGAATAGGTATTTGAAGAAACTATTGCCGTCGCTCTGCGCCCGACCGTAAAGTGTAAAGTGCGAAAGCGACAACTGCAGCTCAGGCTGATTTTACCTTCAAAAATCTTGACCAAAAGACGTTTTGTATTCCGCTGTTTTCTTCATCAAAACTAAACTGATCTAAATATTTCTTATATCAAAATTTGGAAGAAAAGTATATCTATGCTTCTATTATTTTCTTTTTTGTTAAAAACTTATCTAATTTGTCTGATAGTCGTCTGAACATGGCGGTAAAAACGTTCTTTACAATTTTTTTTCGTGTTTTTGGATTGTCATAATTCTTTTAGTGATTATGTTTTGAAAAAAAGGAAATGATAGGGGCATGTATTAATAAGACCTAGATTTTTTTGGAAAAAAATCCATTGCTCTAGACGCATTATACACGAAAAAAACAGCGGAATATGTTTGTATGGAGAAAGGCCCACTAGAGTCCCCTCTTAATAGATATCGAAAACAAAGTAGGTAAGTAATTATTTCAAAGGTTGAACTTGACATTTTAATACTCTTAATTTTTCATCCCAACATCCAGAAGATAGGGGCGAAACACGAGTCGAATAAGTAATTTAAGAGTTCGTTCGCACCTGGCGGGCGCTGGATTCATAAACAAGGTGTAAACAAACTAAGTAACTCTACGCAAACATTATTGCTGGGAAACGACTTTTTTAAAGTGAAAATTCTTATGCGACTTCCAACAAGTTTAACGTTTTCATGGAGGGGGAATATTTTCTATTACTCACTAAGAGATGGCGCTATTACAAGATTTGTGATTACGTAGTTCTACTAGGTACGCAACTTGGCGTGCAAACAGTCATGCAGTCGACTCTTCGGTGTGACCAGCCTTCGCTTAATTTCCATGAGTAGAATAACCTCGACAAACTTGTTCAACAAAGTGTAGAACACTATAATGTTATTTAGAAGCTCAATAAAATTACGAGAATGAATGCGTGGCACTCGAACGCATCCGTGTATTACGAAGTTTCAGTTCTTCCGCGCGGAGGGACTCCACGCACAATTTTTTTTTTGGGTGTATAATCACGTTTTACGGTAAAACTCAATGTAACGAACTCAAAACATTGTGCTGAATTGCTGATGGATGCAATAACTCACTAGTAGACAGAACATTCCCTCTCATAGAGAGGAGGCCTGCATCCCAGCAGTGGGAACAATATAGGCTGATGATGATGATGATGAGACAGAACATGGAATCATTTAGAGTAAAGTTCTGACCTTAAAAACTAGTATTTTTTTTAGGGAACTATATTTCTTGTCACCAAAATTTATATTTGTCATCAAAGTTGTATCACCTAATAAATAGATCTATCGCCACGAAATATTTTCGTTCTCAGATAAACAAAAAGTGTTCCCAGGTATGAATTATCAAATAAATGTTGAAATATGTGTAAAATAACAGATGGATTACCAATCAAGTTGTAGTGCATTAGATGAATATAAACTTCGTTCTTATAATAATAGTTTTATTACTTAAATAATAGCTTTGTGCTCAGAATGGTAGATCTGTCACCAAATAAATAGATCAGTTCCTTATTTCTATGAAGAAAGGCCTAGTACGAGACATTGGGCACACCGACTCGGACAGGTTAGGTTCGAAGGGGAAGTCCCCTTCGTGTTAGGTTACTGTAAACCCTGCAGACAGAAATAGGAGCTCCGCGTAGCGGGGCTACGTCGACAACGCCTTAGTTTGGACCTGTGGTTTGGAGTTTTTATGTAAACATTTTTACATTGTTTGATGATTCAATTTTCGTGACACTTCTATTATTTTGAAACCTAATAAAATTACTTGATGATTGATATTATTTCCAAGTAATTCTTAATTAATATTTAGGTAAGCGTTTTGATATTATTTGATGATTCCATTTAGGTGACAGATCTACTATTTTGAGGACAAACCCTATTATTTAAGAAACACAAAACTAATTAAATTGGTGATAGCTTAAATGATACCCTTTTTTTAACCTGTGAAAAATTTTGAACTTTGACCTCCAATATATCCGGAATCAGAAGGGCCCCAGGTATGGTCCAGAACAAAAAAAACAGCCAAGAGCAAGTCCTACTCACACGCACACAGGGTTCCATAGCACCATACAATATAATACAAATATTTTGAAGGCTCATTCATAATGTTGTATTGTACTACATTCTATGGCAAAACTAAAATAGTTTTTATTTGTATGTTAATGAAAACCAAAGTTTCTGCTGCACTTTGATGAAAAAGTCCCATATTTCAAAAACTAAACATGAAATCTTATTCAAATATGTTTTCGTTAAAAAATTTCAAAATCGGATCAGTAGTTCCGATGATTATACCGGTTATATGCAAACTTACATGTTATCCTATTTTTTATTATTGTACGTAAAGATAAAACTCGTTCTAAAGTTATAGTTTTAAATAACACGACTGTGTGATGACAAAATATACTACTTATTTATACACAATGGCTCAGTCAACCAGTATTCCACTCTTGATGTTTGACAGATAATTAGCATTCTCTGAGAGTGATCTCTGTGAACCAGTTCCTCGGTTACCGAAGAATGTTACACATGTCGAGAGCCTGTTTAGTGGCCCCCCACACTACGGAAAGGCAGTTAAAAGTAATTATGGTAACTGAAAAGCGAGATTCGGGAGCTACGGCTTTCTTTTGATTTAGTCCAGTAGAAGTAAAAAAATAAAAGACTGATCTGAGGCGTTGATCGAATTCATTGAAATATTTTAATTCTAGCTGTGCCCGCGACTTCGTCCGCGTGGAATTTAAATATAAAAATTGTGCGTAGAGTCCCTCCGCGCGGAAGAAGTGAGACTTCGTAATACTACACGCATGCGTTCGAGTGCCACGCATTCACTCTCGCTCTGTCTCTATCTATGCCCCCTCCATGGTAGCGTTAAAAGTTTAACGCAACCTTGTTGGAAGTTGCATAAGAAGTTTCACTTCTTCTAATGTTATTTTGGTATATAATGTACCGTATGTACAATGCATGTAGTAAAAATCGGTTATTTTAATATTACAAACAGACACTTCAATTTTATTTATGTGTATAGATTTCAAAGGCGCCAAAATCAAAATCACGGGTTCCTTTTGCGCTTCGCCACTGACGTACAGAACATGTAAGTCGAGTAAAAGTGAACGTTAGATTGTTTTTTTATTATCAATTGATGACATAATGATGGCCTAGTGGTGTGACTGTCAGATTGCCAAGTCATAGTCAAGACACGCACTTCTTATTTTTAGGATTCATGTCTGTATTGTATTATATAAAGCACTTGCCTTGGTGAAGCAAAACATCGTGAGGAAACCAAACCAGCATGCCTGGGAGATATTTCTCGGCAGCATGGCATGTCAAGACAAGCCAGAGGGAGGCCTATGGGTGACATTAAAACTCTGACACCCCGGTGTCAGAGTTTTACATGAATTGGACTAGGGGAGATAGGCGTCCAACAGTGGGACATTTAAAGTTGATGGGAATGATGGATTAAGTAATTTAACTAAAAGTCTTTAAAAAAAAAACAAATAACTTGTTATCTTTAACATTTTAAAATAATAGTTTTGTAATATTTTAAGTAACAGTATACGATACATGTAAACTAATTTATTTCAATTCGCCACAGCTTCCAAGAAAACTTCAATATTCTTCCGCAATTCATTAAAATTCACCATATCATAGAAATGTCGTTGTAAAATATTGTGTTCTCTTATCGCAGAAACAGAAAATGATTATCTTGGTGGTGATACTCACCTTGGTATAAGTTCAGATAAAAACCGTGAAAGTTTAAAACACTGTTTAATGGTCGTCTATTTTTCGGATTGCAAATCATCAAATGACCCACCCTCCCGCTCTGGGCCAAGCGGAAGGGAGTCAGTCTTGTACTAACTAAAACCCATCCAAGTTCCTTCTTAGCCCTATGTGATCCAGGGCCGCGGAATTTCTTTCGAACAGTCCCGCAGCCAGTAAATGGTAGCCTTGGTTATGATTGACACGGTTAAGGGGCCGTCCATTAATCACGTGATGTTTTTTTTTTAGCATTTTTTATCCCCCCTCCCCCTAGGTGATGCGTGGTGAGGTTTAAGACTAACCCTCCGCCCCCACCCAAAATCACGTGTATTTTTAGTACCTGCACAAATCTTATTGTTTTTTTAAATTATCTCTAAATACAGGTACCTATTGCGTTCGTTGCCTGGCAACGGCGAATCAAGGTCACACTACAAGCCGCTTTTCGGTTTAGAATCGCGGGTTTGACGAAAGAAAAAATACACGTGATATCTTACTACACCCCCTCTGCCCCCTTGTGATAGTTCGTGATTTTCGCTAAACCCCCTCCCCCCCCCCCCCTTTCAAGCCTCACGTGATTAATGGGCGGTCCCTAACACTAGGTATACCGTCTAGTCCCACACCACCAAGCCTCCTATTCGACATAGGACCTTTCCCTAACTGCTCTACAATTTTGGGCTTAGGAAGAACACTGATCGTTGGACTGTCTAGCTTCACTTGTGCTTTGGGACCCCGAATCAAGGAATCTCCACATTTAAATAAATTATTTAAACAATAACATTAGTTTTAATAGGAATCACAACATGATTCCAACACAACACCTGTGCTCCATCTGCATGCAAATAAATTTCATCTAAAATTATAAAACTGTTGTGTTGAATCATTTCTTGTAGATTCGATGAATCTACGTAACGTCTACAACAAAGATCCTAAAGATATGTCAATCTAAAAAAAAAAGCAATAAAAAAAAAAACATTTTTAATAATAAGGTTTTATAAAAATGCACTTAAAGGAAGAAAATAAACCTTGGAGTAAATAAACGAAAAGGAATAGTTTTCATAAAAGCTTGACTCATAAAAAGAAGAGGTAAAACGAACTATACACGGTGTAAATCACCTCATCACGAAGCCGTCAACCAAGCATTCTGTACATGAAACTAAGTAACTTTACGCAAAAATTATTGCTGGGAAACGACTTTTTTTTTGGGGGTGTAAAATCATGTTTTGTGGTAGAACTCAATGTAACGCACTCAAAACATTATGCTGATGGACGGATTGAATAGTACGGGGGTCATAGAGGTGTTAAAAGTAAAAATCTTACAATTAAAACTTGTATTTAAAAAAATACTTGTCAAAAAGTTGTAACTTTGACCCCTCATATCTCCGTAACTAAAAGGTTCCCAGGTATGGTGTAGAACAAAAAAATGATCGCAATGACAGGGAGAATCAGTGCCTTTCGGCTTCGTTAAGAGGTGTTTTACACCCTTTATACGACAAGCTTCTATGAAAACTATTAATTTTCGTTTTTATTTACTCCAAGTTTTTTTTTAATTTCTTTCTTTCTATGTACTTATGTCTTTCTTTAAGTGCATTTGTATAAAAACTTATTTTTGAAAAGCATTTTATTTATTTATTTTTAATTATTAATTTTCTTGTAATTATTTCTGAAAACGATAATCTCAACATTTTTTTCGTATCTGTGTTATTAACCGTTGAGGTGCGGACTTGTGGAAGGTCTTTCATTTTTCAGAATATAATTCTATAAAGTATCCTGACTACTTTAAAAGTTGGGTAAATCTAGTAAAAAGTTTCTAACAATTTTCTGTTATCATCACGACCTCTTTATTTATAACGTGTCTCTTTTTGATAAGCGTTAGTTTATGAATTGCCTACTTATACGGGGTTAATGTATACAAAATTATTGCTAATATATATTAATGAGTCTATAACTTAGATATGAAATGGCACAAAGGTACACTCGATACTAAGTTAATTCTGTTTATAACCTGAAGATTAATATTGCGCCCACCTATGTGATTAACAGGGTCAATGGTCCAGCGTCAATGGTCCGCTTTACTTAAAGTAAAGATACATAAGACGTGCTAGTTAAAAGCATCTCCAGTAGAAAAGGAAGACAGCTTGTATGTACTGGTTCTGAAGCCAATAATGGGCAGTCTACAGTTTTTAGGTACATAGACCCTTGCTAGCCCTGTACCTAGGACTGTATAATCATGTCTCGCAACAAAATATCTAATTAAATTGAGCGATTAGGTAATAATTAAGCGGTTTTTTGTGTAGTATTATGAGATCTTGAAACACGATACAATGAGTACCTACTTAGGTATTATTATTGGGCCACTCTGGCTGGAGTTTCGTGTTTTCAGATAGTTTGTTTATACGTAGAGTATAAAAAAAAATGAAGTACTATCCAATCATAACTACGTCTAATTGCACACCGTGAGGCCAATTATTTTTCTTTTAAAAACCATTATTACCAAGAAAATTGCTGTTTTATTATTCTACTCCCTTGTTTAATTTTTACTTTAACCGCAGCTTTACGACTTACGTCCGTTTTAATTGAATAATTTATAATAAAACTTTTTTGCAAAGAATAAAACCGACGTCATAAATACAAATAGTGGAAAATAACTTTTAGCTTCATAAGTTGGTGACTTCTGTTTCGCTCCGCTCAGAATTCTACTCTAAAATCCTGCACTGCTCTCGGGATACAATTTAGTGCCTGGAAATAAATTCCCTTTTTAGGGTTCCGTACTCAAAGGGTCAAACGGGACCCTATTACTGAGACTTCGCTGTCCGTCCGTCGTCCATCCGACTGTCACCAGGCTGTATCTCATGAACCGTGATAGTTAGCCATTTGTAATTTCTACAGATTATGTATTTCTTTTGCCGCAATACACAACAACAAATACTAAAAACAGAATAAAATAAATATTTAAGGGGGCTCTCATACAAAACAGTGATTTTTTTGCTCGTTTTTATAAATAATAGTACGAAACCCTTCGTGCGCGAGTCCGTCTCGCACTTGGCCGGTTTTTTATCTCTACTATTCCACTATTTGTGTTTTTGAAGTCGGTTTTTTTTTCAAAAAAGTTTTTATTTATCCTATTTCAATTGTAATATTCTATACAACATTTTTTTAATGCAGCATTTTACCTTGATAACAATACATGTCATGGTAATAGGCTTATCCCCAATCAAATGGAACTTAACATACATAACTAACGAAATGTTGGTGAAGGTACTCTACTCATCTTCGTCCTTAGCATATAGGCGTGATATTATGTTTTGATATTGTATAAACAATAAACATACAAGCGATTGCAGAAATCACGACAGATTTGCCATCTATTATAAAAAAGTTCCATTGTATAACTGCGAAGATCAGCATCAGATCTTCGCCAAATTTAGACGAGACCCAAGTGGAATAATATTCTTCCAAAAAATAAAAAAACTTCGAAATAGGTTTACAATTGGCAAAGATATCGCTGAATATAACACAAAACATTCAGACTAATTTATAAACTCCTCTTGTTCTTGTTTTTGAGGCACCAAAATCGGAATTCCTTTAGAAAGTATGTAAAAAAACATTGAATAGGCTATAATTTGAGGGTTGCCCTCGATTTCCCTGGGATCCCATGATCAGATTCTGACATGTGTCAATGGGACCACCTCGCGAGGTATAGGCTATCGAATAAAAATAATTTTGAAAATCGGTCTACAATTGGCGGAGAAATCGGTGAACATACAAAAAAATAAACACAAACACTCGAGTTGAGAGGCAGCCTTATTTTTGGAAGTCAGTTAAAAACAAAATGTGAACTTCATGGAATTAAAAAATCGCGCCACTTTAATTAGTAAATTCAAATTCATGTATTTCGAGTAGATTTCATGAATTTTAAATTAGGCAACATTATTTTAAAAAAAAATGTTTATTTATTGTTATTGGTAGGTCACAGGGGTTTAACTTTCGTATGAAACGGTTTCTTTTAACATGGTCGATTTTTTTTTTATTACGGTTCGGATATTATAAAAATTTAAGTAAAATTATTTTCGTAATGAATATCTATTGTAGAAGTGGGTAGTTTATATTTTTTCATTATATTATTTGCGTTGATTGAAAATCGAATACAAGAATGCAACATCATTCTTAGATTTTTTTTCTGTTTTTATATCAAGGAAGTAAACTGAATCACAATATTGACATTTTAATTGGGTAATTGTTGAAAAATTTATAATTATAAAGTAATAATATTGAAGACGTTAATAAATAGGAAGCTGATAAAACAGTTCAAAAGAACACAACATATTCAACGACGAAAAAAAAAAACGAATAGTCGATTTAATTAAATAAATGTCAAACATAATGAAAACAAAAGCTTACCTCATAGGGCATGCCATTTTCAAAAGCGGTGTTTTTCTTTTTTTATTAACACAAAAACTAAAACGAGAACACACAAGACTGACGCGCTTTCGCGTCGCGCGGCGATTCGATACTGAGTGCATATCGGATTCGATTTCGTCATTCGCTTCTGATAATGTAACTTAAAACTATTTGAATATCGATTTTCCAATGGCTAAGCTAATCCTTTGGTGTGCTGCGTCGGTTTAATGATACGTGCTTCCTTCCTGCATGTGACAATAATAATTTTAGTGAGATGCCCTAACTTCGTTAGTTGCCAGAAGCCCAGAATAGACTTCCGGGCTACACTTTGGGTTCAGGAAGTCAGCTGGCTTGGAAAGCGTGTAGGTAATTTATGAAGTAGATGCCAACCACTACTACAGTTGGTTGAACTTGCAGATGACCCCAAACTTGGGAATGGCAAGCATTATTATTGGGGTCAGGGGAAAAAGTTGCGGATTTTGGGTGCCATATTGTCAAGTTCAAAGCCCATCGAGTGGGGTGTCGCTATCGAATAATAGGATTTTAAAAGTAACACTACTAAACTAAAAAGCTGGAAATACAAAAAAGAATAAAAAAAAAAAAAAAAAACAAAAAAAAAGGTTTTTTTTTTCAGTCGAAAGTTCCTAAAGGAGTAGAACTTACGTAGCACCAACTTTGCATAACCATGTTCTCGTCTTTGTCTGGCACTTGTGATTTGGCAGACGTAAGACAAAAGTAATAAAAAGAATAAAGATAAGTCGAAGTAGGTACCTACGTGCTAAATAACGTTTACAGATCTCAGCCTTAGAGTGTAGATACCAGTCTTATCTGTCTATTTGCCTTCTTTCTGTACCTACCTTATCAACTTGAAACGTTCGGGCCCTCTAAAAAATCGGACATAACCAACTTCATAATATTTGCAAAGTAAACACATAAAAAGTTTACGCAAAACAACATTGCAATTGCCTCAGTCAAATTCTGATGACACAGCCGGTATATTAGAATCAGCTAATTTAATATTATGATTACGTATAGACAAATTGCGCATGCTGCGAGCATGTGACGAAGGACATTATTTACGCTTTAACGACGTAATTTGATTGTTTTTTTTTGCGGTCTTACATAAATGAGCGTGATTACCATGCCTGTTATATGAACTGCCAATATTCTGTGCAATGACAGACTACTTTTAAGCCCTGCCTTGGTGAATTGTGTAGAGTAGGGTAGATAGTAGATACCTATGTACCTTATATACCTTCACTTGACGAAATATATTTTACAACTTAAGTCAATAATATTCGTTTAATTATTTTATCTGGTTTAACTCGATCCCGCAGTACTTATAACTACTTTAACATGGTATATTTACATTCTTACCTTATATACCTTCTGGTGACCCACCTCCAATGTACACACATGAGTTTGCGTGCATTCATAATAGCCATGTAAATTGTATTTGTAAGCCTATTAAACGTGATACATGTATAACATATCTCGGGGTAAAGGTTGATGAGAACTTTTCGTGGTCTAATCACATTGAGTACTTATGTAATAAACTTAGAATATTACTCGGTAAATTCTACCATCTAAGTTTTAAAGTACCGAGTAATACTCTTAAGTGTCTTTATTTACAACTAGTTGACCCTATATTAAGTTACGCTCTCGACTGCTATGGACTCACATTCAAAACTAATTTAGAAAAAATGGAAGCACTGCAAATTAGATTTTTAAAACTATTAGTCACTAAGAAAACTAAAAACAAATGTAAAAACAATTATAATAGGTTATTTAAAATTTGCAAAATTCTTCCTATCACCTTAAAACACAAATACCTACTTCTAGTTAACAGTCATGGCAGCTGGGGGCGCCACTCGCTTGTTACCCATAACCATGCTACTAGGTCAATATCAGCAGGCAAGTTTGATGTACCTAAAATCAATAATTATTTTGGCGACCGAACGCTTGATAAAAGAGTACCATACCTTCTGAACCAATTGCCTGCTGATATAAGAAGTCAGAAAATGAAAAGTAAGTTTGCAAAATCGCTTAAACTATTCTTTCTCAGGAGTCTGTAAACCATACTTATTTTTTTTTTTTTTATTAAGAAGGTGATTTGCAGATTGCTGGGAGAGGGTATAATAAGTAATTTCTAAGATTTGTTGATTGAGTAATATTAGTTTAACATTGTTTATTTTTATTTTATTTTTTAATATCGTTCCGTTCCTACAGACAAACTGTGAAAACAGTTTTGTGGGGCTTAGTTTTTAAATGAAAGTTTGTATAAAAATTGTTTGATAAATAAATAAATAATAAATAATGTATATATGTTTATTTTATGTTATAGTGTAGATTAGAGTAGGCTCGATATTGTTGTTTTAAAATTTAAATAATGTGTTTTTATTGTAGGAATCTTGGTCTAAGAGCTATGCTAGCCTTTAATATTTCCATTATTTACATAATTTTAAAATATTTTTAATTATTCATACTATTTGTAAAATTTGACATGACATTTCGACATCGCTATTTTATTATTGATTATATTATTTTATTTGTTTTTGGATCCATCAAATACTATTTTTATTGACAGGACATAATTATTACTGCTATTATAAGATAAATAAGCTATTATAGGTATAAAGTATTATTTTAAATGAATCTAATTATATTTTATTTTATGAATTGCTTTGTATAACTATTTTTTTTTTGTTTTTGTAAGTGTTACTAAATGTGTACTGCATGCTGCATGCTAATAATATTCCAAAAGGTAAAATCTTAAAATTTGTATGGCCAAAATGCCAAATATTCTTGCAATTATATGTATCAATAATAAGATATTGCTGATTATATTAGATATTGTTATGTAGGACTAGTTTATTTTTATAAGTTTTTTCATGGTTTTATATTGTTAATATTATTTTTGAGACCGAGCTATCGCATTAGGGACATACCTGTAATGATAGTTGTAGGTAAGGGAGATATAAATAAATAAAATAAATAAATAAAATGTTCTCATTAGCGCACCTTCTAAAATTCTGTCTTTAAGAATTTGTCAATAAAGTACTTTTTTAATTATTCAATTAAATATCTGGCTAAGTAATAGATGTACAATGGCATAGCAACCCAGTCAGGCAAAGTGGAGTGTAAGGGGAATCAGTCATACTGGTACGGGAAAAACTAATATTATAATATATAATATTTACCTGTGATAGACGGGATAACACGAACAAAATCGTAAAAGTCGTTTTGTCAAATGTCATACGCCCGCTCCTCAGAGAGCATTCATGAGTCATAAATGTTCGGGATCAAGCTTTAAATTTTTCTAAAGTCCGCTCTATAACTCTTTTAAATCTCTTCGTCCATAGCTCAACTTTAGTCATTGATGGGTAGTCTGTGACTAAGGGGAACCCCCCTTCGCTTGTGTCAAGCTCCACAGGCTGGAAACCTGACAGATATTTCAGTAAAGTAGGTATCCGTCAGTGTGCCTCTCGCAATGATTTAGTCTGCGTTGACCGAGCTTGCGACTGCGAGTATGTTAATGTACAGAGGTATTAGAGTTAAGCGTATAGTCGGTTCGGTGTGAAGGAGAAGTTAAATATATATGGAAAAGCGAGAAACAGCGCAACACGCGATCACAGTTAGCGGCTGACATTACATATATGGTCTGTTCAATGCATAACATATTTATGCAGTACGAACCTCCATGGACAGAGGGACCTTCAGGAACCAAAACCTTCTTGTTATGAATATACTGCAAAAAAAAAACACCTGTCACCAGTAATTACATAAACACATGTAACTTTGACGAGCATTTGCATATTAATTTAGTTTTTTTACTAAATTTTTCATTATTTTGCGATAAATAACCCTTGCAAACAGATTTATTTTTGTTGTTTATACATTTATAATCCAATAATAGAAGTACACGCCACAAAATGATGTTCGGAGCGTCAAAATTAATAAGGCAAGTGTTGTTCAGGTTTTTTTTTATTTACATCGGTACTTAATTACTCATGTGTTAATTTTGTACTCACGCCCTGCTTTAGTCAGAGTGTGATTATTATGAATATCTGGCCAAATAGACCATTTCATTTTAATTTTGGTATCTGATACCACCACATCGTTGCTCTCAAGTAGTATCGCTGTGTGGTATCACGCAGATTTTATTGTGGCAGGCTGACTATCTACTTAGTAGTTTGACTAACAAACTAAACAGCAAGTAGTCTTTTTGTTTTAGTTGAATGCTGGCTTAAACTATTATTATTACTTTTTCTACTTAGTGTTTTCCATTTTTTTAATTATATGGTGCCACAAAAATACTAAAAAGTAATGATTCTCAATAATGTTTCTCTTTTATTTTATAGTCCGGGGAATTTACGCCGAAAATTAGGCCAACTCTGCATTAATTAAAAACAGCGATTTTTTTCATTGAATGTGTAGGGTATGGACAGGAGAGTATGTTATGCTGTATCCCGCGAAAAGTTCACCTCCGCGTATGTGTTTTTTTTTAAGAAAACGTCTAATATGTTGTAACTTGGTGGAAAAAAATATAAACAGGTATGTTTATTTGGAGTATTGTAGAACAGATTGAGTGCTACGAGTAGGTCAGCAAATTAAACATTTTTCGTCCACGGAACAATCAGTTTTTTTTAAAAATCATATAATTTGACTTCGTACTTAAGGCAAAAATATTAACAGGACAAAAATAGTGCTAAAGTGATTGTTATCAACATATGTAACTATTATTATGAAAATTAAACAAATTCTGCTCCGGACTTCACAGAAAATCAAGAAAATCCAAAAATCTTGAATACTACTTACGGCAAAAATGTAACAGGACTGAAATTCATTTAATAATGGGATATATATCAATCCAAACCTTAATCTCCCAAAATTAAACAGATTAGAGCGTTATTTAATAAAGTAAAAGTAAAAAATAAATTACGATGAACGTGACGTCAGCGCTAAGCAGCGAGCAGCGTACAGCGTGTGCTAGTGTGCGTATCCAAGATAAGCGCTGCGTTCATTGTATGCGTATGACTGTGTTCTTTTTTAAGAGTCGGTGTGTTTTTATTGATAAATGATAAATGATGTTTATTTTGCAAGTAGGTTTTATTGTGTTACTCTGTAATTGTAAAAGCATAGGAATAAAAACGGCAAGCCATCAGTCGGTCAGTGGCGACATACCTACTGTTTACAAACATGATCGTCATTAACGTTAAATCTTCATTTAGAAAACCGGCCAAGTGCGAGTCATACTCGCACACACCGAGTTCCGTAGCACCAAACAATATAATAAAAATATTTTAACGCTAATTAATTTGTAAACATACACTCAACAGTAAAACTAAATTTGTTAAAGTGAAAGTTTTATTACATCGTCTCAAACTTTTTCGTCTGTGTGTTGCATGTCGCGTGACGGTCGGTTTTATGTACTCCGCGTTTTATACCCTTAATGCAATATTATTCCAATTTTTTTTAGATAAATGTCAAAAGTATGAAAAAAAGTTTCACTTTTACCGTGGTTTCATAAAACCACACAATCCTTTTTCTTTTATAGTATGTTAATCATGAACAAAGTTACTGCTGCAGTTTTGATAAAAAAGTTCCATATCTCGAAACCTAAATGATTATTTCAAGAGTGGATTATTTTCAGGGTGGTTGAAAAAATGTAGCACCCACCTCGTTTTCTTTGGCTAAAAATACAGAAATAGTGTTATTTTATAAAGGACGATAACAACACAGTTTCCCAACATTTTAAATGCAGGTGAGGTAATTATATTACTTATTTCACCATTACAGTGCAGATAGCTACTACATACTTAAGGTGGAAGTGGAAGGGTAGCCTGCGAAATTCAAATTGTTCTTTTGCAATTAGAGGGTCAACAAATGGCTTTACAAAGTTATATATATATATATCTATATTATATAAATAAAAATAGAAGTCCTGACTGACTGATTGACTGACTCATGAACGCCAAGCCCAAACCTATGACCCAGGAAAGCTGAAATTTTGCGCAGAGGTTTCCTTTATAATGTAGACAAGGAATAAGGAAGGATTCTTCGAAATTCAACCCCTAACGGACTTAAATAGGGGATGAAAGTTTGTATGGAAATTCGTCATTTTTTAAGTTAGAAGGCTGAAATTTCATATACAAGCTTCTGGTTAGAAATAAATAAATACGTATTTTAGAGTTTTTAAGAATTTACCCCCTAAGAGGGTGAGATAGGGGTTCAAAGTTTTTCACAGCTTGAAATTCACTATTTGTGTTTCTCGATTGAATTGACGTGAAACACGTATCTATTTTTTTGAAAATTCCACCCCTCAGACGAAAACAGGGATGGCATTTTTTTGTTATTGTTTTTTGTGTTAGCACGTTTGTGTGGACAAATACGCTAAAAAAAACTTCATTTAAGTACACACTTCTAGGGAATCTGGGTCATTTGTGGGAAGGACACTTGCGGTAACCCATTTACGCGAAAAGATATTTGCGCGCATGGACACTTGCGTGACCGACACTCGAGGGCTGGACGATTGCGCGACTCAATGGCTTCACGGGTGTCGTTTTCGTGGTTTTAGCGGGTCGCTGGCAATAAAAAAAAATCGGAGATGGCCCCGAGGAAAATTTCCTGTTTTTCGTGCATGGGTGTCGTTTTCGTGGTTTTTGGGGTTGCTGACCAAATTGACGGCGAGGAAAACATTCGGTTTTTCTTTCACAAGTGTCGTTTTTGTGGACTTCAGGGTCGCCGATAACGAAAATGATGACCTCATTTTCTAGGTGCAAATATAAAAGTTAAAATACGCAATGTCTCAATATATCTATAATATATAATATAATATATCCCCTAGGCTATGGCTGGCATTGATTTAAGTGATAACTGTTTCTCACGTGTGCAGTTTTATGTTGCGTGCTCCGAAGAGAGCTCGGCGAGTATCTTAGTAATTTTAGCCCCAAAAGGAAACACCGCAAACGTCATTTACACAGAAGAGCTAGGATAATTCATTAGTATAAAAGGGTGTAAAACACCTCTTAACGAAGCCGAAAGGCACTGGTTCTCCCTGTCATTGCGATCATTTTTTTGTTCTACACCATACCTGGGAACCTTCTAGTTACGGAGATATTAGGGGTCAAAGTTCCAACTTTTTGACAAGTATTTTTTTAAATACAAGTTTTTAATTTATGATTTTTACTTTAAACACCTCCACGACCCCCGTACTATTCAATCCGTCCATCAGCACAATGTTTTGAGTGCGTTACATTGAGTTCTACCACAAAACATGATTTTACACCCCCCAAAAAAAAAGTCGTTTCCCAGCAATAATTTTTGCGTAAAGTTACATAGTTTCATGTACAGAATGCTTGGTTAACGGCTTCGTGATGAGGTGACATACACGGTGTAGTTTTCCGGGAGTTAAAAAGATTGGTTTAATCTGAGTATTTTTTAATTTAAAATATTGAAAGTTAAGTAAGTTAGCTCATTTACACCATAACCTATATCGCTAGGTGGATGGATGACCGGGGCATTTGAGCTACAGCATCGTCACTCGGAAGACATGTATAAAATAAATTCTGGTTCAACCCATTTAGGTCCCTAAAAACACAAAAAAAATTAAAAAAAAAACGCCGTAATATACATTTTTCTAACCAGAAAGAATTATGTGGCGTCTTACTTCGAAAAGCGCAGATTTTTACACAACTATTAAAATGTGTCCTATACTTACACCTACGCGCGCGCGAAGCCGTGGCCAACAACTATTATCTATAACATTTAAATGACTATTTTCGACATTATTTTGGGGTGGTTAACGCATACGTGGGCAATTGCCGAACTTCACGCGGGCGAAGCCGCGGGCAAAAGCTAGTCATTAACATTATGAATGAAAAAAAAAAATATCGCGCGCGACGAAAAATTTCATTTGGCCCGTGATGTTCAAATTTTCTTACGCTTTTTGCAATTTGCACAGCAGTGTCAGGTTTTATATTGATTAAAAACTGATTTAAACGGATCGTAAATACGTCGATTTCAAAATGGAAAATACTTGTATTACGTACAATATTTCATAATTTATTTCGTATATATGGATGACTCTGACGAACAACGTAACGTGAACATCGACATTTTACGTTTACACCATGCGCTCGTGCTAGGGAACCAGATATTTACTTGAAAGTATGACAACCGGGAACACATCAAAACATTTGTAAGTCTTAATAGTGTTTTGTTACGTATACGCGATTTTACACCTTATCTCTATTACGGAAAGATCAAATTCCTATGAAAGCGCTGCACCAAATACAAGAATGAAGCTTGCAAACGTATTTCACGTAAACATTATTTTTATTTTTTTTCAGTATTTGCTTTAAAGTGTTTAATTTTCGTGTAAATTGGTTAGAAATAGCCTTTAGATGAAAGTTAAACAAAATTAAACCCTGTTACATTTTTGCCCCGACCGCTATTGTAAAAAAACTGATATTAATAACTTCCGTGAGTCAAATTTGTTTAATTTTTTTAACGGAGGTTTAATATATTAATTTAAGTTATTTTATGTAAAAAAACCGCTGTTTATATTTTTGCCTCAAGTACAATCCAAAAATTACGTAAATGTTTTTTTATCGAAATTTCCGTGGACGAAAATGTTTAATTCTGAAAAAATATATTACTGTCACCAGTTCTTTACCTAAAATAATTAAATTCGTCCTGTTAATAATTTTGCCCACGTTTTTATTCACAAAAACGCGTTTTCGTCTTTTTGACCTTGATCCGGCCTTGGAAAATGTTTAATTTTTTTTTATTATTTGGAGAGCTAAGGTCAAGTACACGATTCAAGAAAAAAATCGCTGTTTATATTTAATGCAAGGTTCAAACCTAAAAGCCCCGTACTATTATCCCAGTCCAACATAAAGTTTCAAGTTGAGAAACCACTGGTTGTCTGGCTCGTTGGCTTCGGGTTGATAAGGAAAACGATTTTAATATGGTTTTCATTAGTTTCACAGTAAACACCTTTTTTACATACATTTTTTTAAAATATATTAACAGCAAGATCTGGCAACTCTGGCGTCATGTGTCACATTGACGTTTCTGAATCTTGTCTCGGATATTATTTACCTACGCATTTTCGTGAAAATATTGAAAAATAAGCCGTGAATTGTTACAAAAATAAACCATAGTGAACAATAAACGTTTTCCTATTGTTCGACAAAACCGTGAGTGTATTTATTTGTATCTTTTTACTATGTGCGAGGAATAACAACGTAGATATGTAAGAGTTCTATCTTATCATTTTTTGTTGTTTTAAATTTGATAATTACAGTTTATTCTGTGCCAAGTGAGAGATAAAGGTGTTGTTCAAACAATCTGAGTTTATTGGGTGCATTATTATTGTACTGTTGAAAGAAAAGGTCTTGTTATAGGTGATTTTTGTAAAAACGTAAATGACATCAGTTGTTATTCTTAACTGGCTGAACTATCGATACTGGTGGTTGAAGACGGCCAGTTTACGATTTCCAATGTACCCGTTACGGTTTACGACGCTCTCCTGCAGTTTTAAGATTCCATACATTTTTTCATAACTTTATTTTGGCATCCGTGAATAGTCATTATGCTATAGGAATATATTCGTTTTAAAGCTTAGGAGAAGGATTACTACGAATACACTTGATTCTTTTATACGTCCTAGTAAAAATAAAAAAGTTTTAATGAGTGAGTATTAGTATTCAAGCAAACTGTAATATTATAGAAAATTTGAAAATAAGATTCTGTTAGGCATCTAATGCAATAAACCTAGACCTGGCACTGTAGAAATAGTATACAAGTTAGAAATATGAACAATAACCAATACAAAAGTAAAAATTGTGGCTATTAAAAACATTCAATTGCATTTTTATCCGTAACCTTTATGGAAAAAAATGCAATTGTACCTTTTTATTTGGAGAAGCGGGCCTGTGGACGGTGAGTAATAGGCTAGCACACCGTCTGTCTGTCTTATGACAACAGGCCGTGGCGACGGCGCATTCGTGTTCCACATTCACCTTGAGAAGATGTTAGCAAATCGGAAGGTGTCCGAGAGGGCTGATGCCTGCCAGGGCTGCGGGACTGTTCCCAAGAGATACCGTGGCCCTGGAACACAAAGGGCTAAGAAGGAACATGGATGGGTTTTAGTCAGTACAAGTCTGACACTCTCTTCTGCTCTGCCCAGAGCGGGAGGAGTGATTTGATGATTTCCCATCCGAAAAAAAAAGGTAATTGTAGAAGTGTGAAACAAGGAGACATGTGGTGCTGACCCCAAATAAATTGGGTTAAGGGCTGGAGAATTATGATGATGATTCTCTAGTTAGGTAATTGCAAAGGTGTGAACAGCTGGCGTACCATGACGTCTTAAAACATTATTGTTCCATTCTTATTCCAGAGTGAAAAAGAGACGGAGCTATACAGGTCGTCTAGCTCCATCTCTTTCCCACTCTGGAATAGGAATGGAACAATAATGTTTTAAGCGTCATAGTAACCCCCCAGGTAGGTATTTCAGCAGCTCTCCATATAACATTTCACAGCCTTAGAATATCCTAATAGTATTTCTTACTAATAAACAAACAATTTTACATATTTTGTTGTATCACTCAAAGATAGTAAACAAAAGTCTTTAAACTAAATCAACCTTATATGTGAAACAAATATTTCCTAAAAGAAAATCTAATATTAGTTTAGATAAATGGCGAGCTGCGGCTTAACGCAAGCTTATTTAGGATAAAAAAAGTTAAGTCTATAATATCGCAGAGAATGAAAAGTAAAAGCCAGGCCAAAAAATCTATGCATGTGACGTTTAGTCTCAGAAAAGATGACTGACCACCTTTTAAACACGGAGATGACACAATTCCACACGGGACAGTTGCTAAGTACCTCAGAGTCCATCTACATAGGAAACAAAGTGGAGACACCACATTGAGAAAATGTGACGAGCTTAACATCTTGCTCCGAAAACTGACCTGGCTCTTAGGAAGAAAATCACACATTATACTAGAAAAAAAAGTGCTCATCTACAAAGCAGTATTAAAACCCGTTTGGACATACGGAGTTGAGCTGTGGGGCTCAGCAAGAATCTCAAATGTGGAAATTCTCCAGCAATTCCAAAACAAAGCTCTAAGAACTATATCAAATGCTCCTTGGTTTATGAAGGCCTCAGAATGATGAGCATCTACAAATCAGAACCATAAAAGAGGAAGTAGAACACTGACTAAAGACATACAAATACCGAATAAAGTCACATACCAACACCTTAGCCATAGCCCTGAATGATCCAATAATTACGAAAAGGCCCAAACGCCACCACATATGGGACTTCATAGAATGAAGCAAACCAAAAAAACAGTGCGTGCAGTCCCTCCGCGCGAAGAAGTGAAACTTCGTAATACTACACGCATCCGTTCGAGTGCCACGCATTCACTCTCGTTTTTTTTCTGAGCTTCTAAATAATATTTTTTTGTTTTCTTGTTGTATTATTTTTATTACATAAGTTTATCGAGGTTATTCTACTCATGGAAATTGAGCGAAGGCTGGTCACACCGAAGAGTCGAATGCATGACTGTTTGCACGCCATCTTGCGTACCTAGTAGAACTACGTAGTCAGAAATCTTGTAATACTGCCATCTGTTAGTGAGTTTTAGAAAATATTCCCCCTCCATGGTAGCGTTAAACTTGTTGGAAGTCGCATAAGATGTTTCACTTCAAAAAATCTTGATGGAAAACTCAAAAATACTTTGCCTTACCCGGAAACCGAACCCAGGATCTCATGCTAACCACTCGCCAACGAGGCAGTCAGGTTTCTTTGGAAATTGTATTGAAAAATCAAGATTATGGTATTAGTATCGCTATTGCCACGCGCCCAAACCACCAATCAGAATAGGGATGAAGACTGGGTAAAGAAAACGAAATTCTATTTTGTCCGTCAGACAGGTAATACAAAAATATTAGACACGTATTTTGTGTTTTATAAAAATATCAAAAAAACTCATTCTTTAATTTCACTTTCTTTATAAGAAGTTACACTTCAAAAATTTGAGGTAGATTTTACACTGGAAGAATGGACCTCAACAGTTAATAACTGCACAAAATATCTTCTAAAGGTTTACTACCGATTGCAAGATGAATAGAACAAAAATAATGTATAATATCCCACTGCTGGGCTGAAGCCCAAATCTTGACTGGTAGCCTATGTTTGATTCTGAGACATTACTGTTCCCTTTATTTATTTCTTTACAAACCGTTGGTGGTGGACACATAAAACTTTCAATTGAATTTCAATGGTAAATAATAATTGACGTGCACCGTGAGGGCTGGTTCGAGGAGGCACGGGAAAAGAGCTCGTGGAAGGAATTTGGGGAGGCTTTTGCCTAGCAATAGGAAAGAAAAGAATAGTAAAAAAAATAAGTTTTAAAAATATTGTAAATAATTAATCAACAACTATTTTAAACAAATATTGTATAATATTTACAATATTTGTATAATTGATCAAAATAGTTAGTATTAGTGTATAATTGTTTAAAGTAGTTATGTATAATTGTTTAAAATAGTGGTAAATATATAAATTATACAAAAATTGTAAATAATTAAAAAAAAATAGAGATCAAAAAAGTTTCAGTCTAGTGGTACACGTGAGTACCAACACTGTTTTAGAGTTTGATGATTGTACTATCTCAATGTCATTCCAGAGTAATGGGTCAGACCCTGTCAGAACCGGTGACGGAGAAGCAGTCGTCCACAGTGCAGGACGGCCGCTACCTGGTCGGCTCCTCATGCATGCAAGGATGGCGGGTCTCCATGGATGACTCGCACACACACATACTCTCGCTGCCTGAGGATCCGGGGACTGCGTACTTTGCTGTTTATGATGGACATGGCGGTATTTAATGTTTGTTAATAATACCAAACAAGCTTGCAGTTAAAATTTGTGTGTGTAGAGTCTGCAAAATGACGAAATGTCATGTACTGGTCTGCACCTTTCTTGACGATATTTGGCAAACCCTTGGTAGGTTTTTTTTATTTATAAGTAGAAAAATTAGGTAGCTTTCTTTCACTTAGAGCAGTTTTACAAAATTTACATAAATCTGTAAGAAAGGTATGAGCAAAAGATAAAAGCATTGTCTGTCACGCTATCGTCTTACAACGTAGTAACCACAGTTTTATCCATTTTTATGAATTTTATATATTTTGTTTTTACTTACATTTTACGGTATTCTTGAGCCGTCTTCTATGTTTTACATATTGAAGACGGCTCTAGAATTAAAATGTAAAACGTTGAAGGTTGAACCTCATCGTGGTCGATGTCATCGTCGATGCTGCTGTGTGCGATAGCATTCCTGCTCCGAATCTTGCTCTAGCATATAACGGTTCTGAGCGACAAAAGGATAGGATGGAAAAATGCGATACCGTGCTGATGGATGTGGTCCAACCCTAAGTGTATCACTGTAGCTCCTACTTTGTTCACAGGCGCGAACATAGCAGAGTACGCTGGCAAGCACCTGCACAAGTTCATAACAGCGCGACCGGAGTACCATCTCGGCAACATAGAGGAAGCTTTGAAACAGGTAGCTATTTATTTATTTCTTTACTTTTAGAGGCGTTGATTTGATTGATGGGTGGAGAGGGAGAGGATGGCCAAAGAAAAGATGAATGGATGGTTGAATGATATGGAAGAGAAAGGAGTTAATGATTCCGTGACATCTGACAGGGGAGAATGGAAGAATATGCTTTATGTATTCAATTCTCTCTTTTTCTTTTTTACACACTATGTCTGCATCTCTTTTTTTTAATATCTCCTCTCGCAGGTATGCTGGAAGAGATTTCTTTAGAAATAAGCATCACCTTTGAACCTATTTTCTGTTCCTTTCTTCTTCTCTGTATTAAGTGTGTACAAAAAATTGTTAAATTGTTAAAAAATATGCCGTATTGCGCCGACCCCAAGTAGAATGAGGACAGGGGCAGGAAGATGACGACTTTCAGACGATTTGTGTGGTTGGGGTATTCATCATGACCGATGACCGTCGACTGTTGGAGTATTCAAGTTTTTGGGTGGAGACCGCGAATCGGCAAGCGTTAGGTGGCCGCCCTCAGGCTCGGTGGAGCGACGGTCTTCGCAGGGTGGCTTGTAGCTAAGTGGCGTGCGGCTGAAGAGGCCTATGTCCAGCAGTAGACTGTAGTAGGGTGACGCTAATGATGATGATACTCATCATTAAAAAGAGAATGGAGTACTCTAATGTCATGCTATTCTATTGATTTCCTACTTATTACACTTCTTAATATTTATATGTATGAAAAGGAAAGCCACAGTTTTTCTGTCATGTAGGTATTTCCGCAAAGTAACGGGTGATTCCTTTTTTTTTTCTGTTTTTTATCTGCGATCAGTGCTTGGCACTATTAGCAAATTTGGTGAGTGCGTTATGTCGACACTTATTTATGACCACAGTTGTATAGTTCTCACGATTATCCAGTGATTTTGTTGTCGCATGTAATAGGGAGAGAGCCTATTGCCATTAACCGGGCACAAATCCAGACTCCTTGGTACTGAGAAATTCCCTATGGAATAACCCAATAACGCTTTGTTCGACCCGGGATTCAAACCCAGGACCAGTTCAGCAGCATGACATAACAACACGCCCCCCGAAGGGGGGTCCCCTGAAGTCCCCCGAAGGGTTCGGCAATGGTGTACTATGACCATGAAGTGTTTTCTGCATCTGGCATTTCCGTTCTGACCCTCAATCTACCAGACTCCCTAGTGTCAACAATGGTTGATAAGTTAGGACGCGTTCCCACTATGTCGTGGCGACAGTTTATCGTGTCGTTTAAAGCGTCGTGGCTTGTGTATTTAAATGGAGTAGTTCACATATAGAACGACACGATTAATTGTCGTCCACGATATTTTTTTGCAGAAACGACAGATCAAGTTAATCGAAATAATGGGAACAGCTAGAGACGATAGTCGGCGAACGATTAATTAATCGTCACGACATAGTGGGAACGCGCTCTTATTATAAACAGTCAATCTTGTATTCCCACTTCCAGTTCTTAGTTCAGATTTTCCCACGAATTCGGTTCGTAAGACGGATATGTGTCAAAAGACGTCAGTCTATTATAAATATTATGATGTTGACAAACCTGTTTATAACTGTCTTAATTTGTTTCCGTGTTGATGAACTGCGAAAACATCTGGTCAAAGTATATTTAGATTAATATATGCAAAATACAATAAACTGAAATTTAGTAATTATATTGAGAGCACTCAAATTGCAAGATATAATCCGATATTACTTGAAAGGGAATCGTCTGTCTTGGTATGGGCATGTGACTAAAAACATCATCAGAATATAAAAGTTGATGTAGAGGAATACCAAAGAATCGATGAATGGATTATGTGAGATATGACATGAAAGTAAAATTAAAAATACCCGTTTACACCTTGTAAAAAGGTTTTATAATTTTAAGAATTTATTTATATTTATGTATGATACTGTTTGTGCAAACAATTTAACTGAAATGCTATAGGACAATTGTATTTTCGAAAAAAAAAAAACGTAGTCACGTAAAAGTGTGTCCAAACATTGCGCGGCTAGAGCGCGGCAGCAACACGCGGCGTTTGAAGGACACTTTTTTTTTTATAAATTTGATTAAAGGGCTTTGTCACTTAGCGACCACAACGCCCAGTGCAGAAAAACAAATTTGTAGATACGATCTATTACTAATGCTAGCTTACGATCTATTTAACACTAAATTACGATCTAGTTATTACTGAGTTACACATTCTTTTTTGATTTCTCGGACATATGCGCGCGCCCGTGCTAGGGCCTCTAATATGAAATAAAACTCACAAAGTTATGCCAGCTTAGGCTTGTACCCGAGACCTACATCCCAGGCCACCATTGCTACATTCTACTTATATGCCATTACAAATTACAGTATCCCGTGCTAAATGAAAAAAATGTGTAGCGTGTCAATTCCTAAAATTAACATAAAATGCATCATCATCCAAATTCAAAATATAACTTTTCCTAGCAACCGTTACTAATAATGCTTTCAGCACTTGCTCCTGAATGTGACCTTATAAAAACATATGCATACATTTGAATCATAGCATGTTAGTATGTGATTCATTTTATGTAAAAATCTCATTACGTAATACCTCACACGTGTAGGTTAAATAGTCGGCAGAGGGTTGTCAGATGAACAGTGTCATTAAAAAAATTATATAGTTACACTTATTGTGCGAACCGCCAGTCTGTGGAATTTACTGCCGGCTTCCCTGCTCCCTGATCACTATAATCTCATTTCAAAGTTCGAGTGACTCGGGTTTTTTCTAGGCAGGGGTGCTCTACCCTAGGCTGCATCATCGCTTCACATCACGCGAGTTGCGGCCAAACGCAAGCCTATTTAGTATTCAAAAAAAGAGTTCCATCTTTGGGTTTGATCAAGTGTTATAGGGTTTTGGCAAAAGGAGATCGTATAATGATGACGATAATACTACACTACACACTGACAACGTTGTATATAATAAACTCCTTGGGTGAAAAATACAGGTGTAAAACACATATACTTAGTAATATACAATGCCAACAATATAATATGATATGATGTGATATATGATATAATGACATCTTATTAATTTTATCTAAATTGGACAATATTTATGCTTGTGGTTATTGTACCTACAATAACCACAAGCATAAATATTGTCCAATTTAATATTATAAATGCGAATGTCACTCTGTTTGTTTGTATGTTTGTTTGTTTGTTACCTTTTCACGACTAAACGGCTGATCGGATCTTAATGAAATTTGGCAAGAAGATAAATTTCAACCTGGGGAAGGACATAGGAAATCTATCTTGATTTTAACCTGGGGAAGGACATAGGCTATATATCATCACGCTACGACCAATAGGAGCGGAGCAGCAATGAAAAATGTTGCGAATACGGGGAAAATGTAACGTAGACGAAGTTGCGCGGGACAGCTAGTATACATATAACATTTGAATCCTAATACCTCAGTTTGAGTCAACCCTGGCTCATGACGTCTGAAACTTACAGTAGGTGTTACCGTGTTTATTTAATAACCAAATATTTTACTATGTCATCTTTATAGGTGCGGTGTTATACAGTACGCAGTTATTTTTTAATGGCTGTTTCAGATTTGCGTATTTTCAGCGCGTATTAGCTCGTTTTTGGACACGCAAAGTGTACGCGCGCGCCTTTTGACACTCGGAACTCGTACGAGCGTTGAGGCGCGTGTAAGCTCGTACAAGCGATACTTACGAGATAAGTGGTCAGTTTTGCTGACAGTTTTCATTGAAATCAAGCGAACACACCGAAATAAGTGCGTGTACGTACGTTTGATATTTTTAAAGTGCTTAATTTGGCGCGCGTGTGTCGCCGGTACGAGCTTATAGATCATCATCTGCCTAGCCTTTTCCCAACTATGTTAGGGTCGGCTGCCAGTCTAACCGGATGCAGCTGAATACCAGTATTTTATATGGAGCGACTGCTTATCTGACCTCCACAGCATACTTATGAGCCCGGTACGAG
Source organism: Cerastis leucographa (assembly GCA_963082945.1). NCBI lineage: Eukaryota > Metazoa > Arthropoda > Insecta > Lepidoptera > Noctuidae > Cerastis > Cerastis leucographa. The sequence goes on from OY720353.1 coordinate 6,209,663, forward strand.
CTTTACGCGCCGCAAAATACTAATTGGTTATTTACAAATGGTGGGTTTTTTTCCTTTCGCCTTTTTTTAGGCATAGGCAAAAACGACACTCATAAAATTTCGTTACGTTTCCGTCTTTCTGCACAGAAGACGGAAGGCGTGTTTCTCTCCAATTTTCACGGATATAGTTCCTATGTAGTCTCCGAGTACAATGGTTCGTGAAATCCGGACCGGCGGACAGAGTTATTTTTGTTATATTTTTGTTGTCCTATATCGTGTCTCACTGCTGGGCCTCCCCTGACGACCTCCCCTTGATGTAGAAGAAAGTCTATAAATAATAATCGATTGTCTCCAGGGCTTCCTAGATCTGGACCAGGCTATGCTCGAAGAAGACATGCTGCAAGAGAAGGTAGCCGGCAGCACGGCTGTCGCGGTGCTGATCAAAGACAACACTTTATACTGCGCCAACGTGGGTGACTCCCGCGCCATCGCCAGCGTCAGAGGCGGGGTGAGTGATCCTCAGGAGTAGCAGAGGAAAAGAGATCAGCAGGAGTATATCGCTGTAGAAGTATTCAGCCAAACGTAGAACTGTGTTGGACTTCGGTCATTCTCAATTTAGTCCACATTTTATGCCATACGTATACAGTCCGTCCAAGGTGCTAAGATCTTCGGTTCATCTAGCTGGGAGACATCCAAAGACATTAAAATATTTACGAGCGATAGGCAAGGCAAGACGAAGAAAATCGTAATCCAATACTTCTTACAATTTAGTAACAGTGGGTATGTCTAGTGTCATCGCCCTCTTGTAGTAGTAGTTTTGGACACGTATTTTTGGAACAAAGTTCCTTATCGCGCGTTGTGAAAGGGGGCTAGACGGAAAAAATTCTTACGAAAAGTTGTCACGACACTTTTTGCTATAGCAAGCTATTGTAAGTTTTATTTCTTTAAAATGAAGTTTAAATTTCCTTAAATTACGTACAATTGGGGTGTGTATGTGAGTAAGGATAGATATGATTATTATTTTGAATGACCGAACTACAAAGTACAAATTCGGTTGTGCAGTTAAGTAAGACGTATTGCTTCGAATTAAGGATTAATCTTCCTTAAATTAAATATTTTATTTTTCGCACACTAACTTAAATCTAAAATGTATTGATATTATGTACGTGAAAGGAACTTCGTTCCATCCGGGGGTCCCTTGACACCTCTCAAGTTTTTCTTTTTTCGCGTGGTCATAAAATTACGGAGATATATTGAGTTGAAATGGCGCATGACGTCACATGTAGGTAAGTATACCTACTTGTGACGTAGTAAGCCCCCACTCTCCAACTTTAATGAGTTTTAACTAAGCAATTTTTTGATATGTTGATAAAACAAAAAATACGTGTCTAATATTTTTGTATTACCTGTCTGACGGACAAAATAGAATGTCGTTTTCTTTACTCAGTCCGCACCCCTATTGTAGACCGCTTCTCTCTCGGTGTGGTCACAGTTTAGTTTGCAACGCAAATCATATGAAGCCTCCTTGCAGAGGCGCCGACAAGTCTTTTAAATCTCTTTGGGGACGTCACACGTTAAATAAATAAAAATATAAACACACGTTACATTTAGTTACAATATGTTTGTTTGTCGTAAAACTTTTAACCAGTACACAGCATTATTCGTCCTCTTCTATGGCAACAAAAACTTTAATTGATTGTATTTTTCTACTAGCTCGTGGTAAGCGATGATGCAGTCGATGATGGTGCGCATTTGCTTAGAAGTGCCTATCTATACAATACAAATAAATATAACTGAAGTCTTTTCGTAATTTCAAAATAACAGTTTTTTACTGTATGCATATGAAAGAATGTATACACGGCACTTATAAAAAAAACATTGTTTAAAAAATTAAAAAAAATTGTTTGTCTTTCTGTTTATTACGGCTAATCTCCGAAACGGCTGGAAGGGACTTTTACTGACAGATCAGACAGACAGAGAGCTGAGGTTATAAGGAGTACATAGCCTATTTTTATTTACAAAAAAGGATTACGGTTCCCTGCAAAACAGAAAACCCTTAAAATTATTTACAGAATTCCATTTAAATAGGGAAGTAATCCATACTAATACTCGTATTATAAATGCGAATGTCACTCTGTTTGTTTGTTCGTTTGTTACCTTTTCACGACTAAACGGCTGATCGGATCTTAATGAAATTTGGCAAGAAGATAGATTTCAACCTGGGGAAGGACATAGGCTATCTATATATCATCACGCTACGACCAATAGGAGTGGAGCAGCAATGAAAAATGTTGCGAAAACGGGGAAATTTTGACGCAGACGAAGTTGCGCGGGACAGCTAGTATTTTTATAATACTTTCACGCGGACGAAGGTCGCTGGCAACAGCCAGTTCAATATTTAATGTAAAACTTGAGGAATCCCAGGCTATAATACTTTCTATAAGAACCTCCTCATCACCAACATCATCATCTACTATAATGTTCCCACTGCTGGGACATAGGCCACCTCTCTATGAGAGGGAGTGGGCTGTAATCCACTACGCGGGCCCAGTGCAGGTTGGTAGATGTCACGTGTCTTCGAATTTTTAGTTCTAGGACATGCCGGTTTCCTCACGTTGGAAGGAAAACTGCTTTTGAGAGCAGCGGTGATGAAATAAATTACACAAAGTCATGCGCCTGCCTGGGTTCGAATCCACGGCTTACTGCTCGTAAGTCGGGGCTGCCACCACTGGGCCACCACTTCTCTTTTCAGTAAGAACCTCCTATTAAAACCTATTTCGTTCGCTGTCCAGGTGGAGATGCTGTCATACGACCACAAACCCAACAACGAGGAGGAACTCCGCAGGATCACGGCGGGAGGGGGCTGGGTACAGCTGAACAGAGTCAACGGTAACCTGGCGCTGTCCAGGGCACTGGGGGACTACGTGTTTAAGAGGAACTACAGGCTCTCGCCGCAGGAACAGATCGTCACAGGTATAGGATCGCATAGACTGACATACGCTACACTTGAGTAAAAACATCCCAATAACTGGGTAATACGATCTCCTTGGTAAGACGTGGATGCAGACTTTTCGGCTTCTGACTACTCGTAACGACTGTCAAAGATAAAAAAAAAAAAAAAAAAAAAAAATAAGTTTATTGTGTCTCAAACAGTTACATTTACAAATGTGAATGAAACAGCCCCAGTAAGTAATTAATAACATACTTGTGTTGGGGTTGTTTCGCTCTTTCCCCTAATGATAGCTAACAATATTGAGACTTTAAAACATAATTAAATTAAGAACTAATTTTTTAAACAAAGAGGAATAAAGACTTATAAAGTAATTAGCAGCTCTGTGTAGTGTGTGATTGTGAGTATACCTATGAGTGTGTGATTGCGGGTTTGTGTGTGTTTGTGTAATTGCGGGCTTGTGTGTGTTTGTGTGCGCGCGTGTGTGTTTTGTGTTTGTTTACTGAAAGTGCCACTATAATCGAAGTTAAGATACCAATAGGTAATGACAAGGTATAACATAATATTAAAAAGATAAGTATTCATGTGAGTCTAACTAGAATATGCTCTGTTTCTTCATAAGTTAGCGTTTTTATCCACTCAGCTATAACTGTTTTACATTGATGAGAAACCACGTGGTGGAACTTTAATTTTGCGTTAATTTTGTTGTATATGTAGGCTGATTGGCATACATATTGACGCCTGGCAAAAACCGTGCGTACCCGTGGAGAGAAAGCCACACTATCTTTTCTCCTCCTAGCCTGGCTTTCTGGGTTAAATGGAAGGTGTCTGTGTAAATATAGTATGATGTTTAAAATATATAGTTTCCTGACTGATAATAGGCCACCAATTCTATATAGATCGATTGTGGGATATCTATACGGCTTAAAATAATATAAAGATCTACAAATGACATCCGGGACCAACGGCTTTCCAAGGCACGGAGGAAACTTGGTATGTAATTATGGTCACCCATCCACGGACCAACCTCGGCAAGCATCGTTGTTGTTTTAGATTCACTTTGGATTCTTTTTGTGTTTAGACGTTTCGCTTTGAGCGAAAGATGAAGAGAGCGAGTAAAAACCAAAAATACCCTAATTTTTGGTTTTTATTCGCTCTCAAAGAAATTTATTTCTCAATAACTTCGATCAATTATAGTCAATAAGAAATTACAAGGATTTCCCCGAATCCGTCGCCCCTGGACCTGTTTAGGGGGGCCGGAAGAGGGCGTTGTCTGCTCTCTGTCGAGGCCCGGTGCGTCTGCTGCGGGATTGGAAGGAGCTCGCGATCTCCCTCTCTCTTTCCGCAGCTCCCTTCTGCGACATGACGGTTTCGCAGAAGGACACCACCTCGTCCCAGGACTCTGTGCTGCCAACCATCGTGCGAACAACGGTCGGCAGCGACAGGTCTCACCCACCTCTGTAACGGGGGCACGGCGCGGCTGGTCCCACGCGCGCACATTCCACCAGCGTATGCCGCGCCGTATCCTCCAGACAGTGCACGCAGTGATGGCACCGGGCACCCTGCTCCAACATAGTTGTGAAAGGCTAGGCACATGAAGATGTTTCTGCTTTTAGGTATAAGTAATTAAAATGCTTGTTTATGTTTTCAGCGTTCCCAGACGTGCAAGTGAGGCAGCTAAACGAAGACTGGGAATTCATAGTGATCGCGTGTGACGGGATATGGGAGGTGTTATCGAACGAGGTAAACTATAATTATTATCTTTAGATTAGGTCCTGCTGGTTTTTGTACTTGGTTAGTCGAATGGGTCTCCAGTCCCAGCGTCAGCGTTTTAATTGATTTTTAATAGACCTCCTGACCGTTTGCGGTCAAGGCAAAACGCGAGGTCGAGTCGCGGGTTTACGCGAAGACTAGCTGTCGGCCTAGGAAATATTATTGTGCAATAGTGTGTGTGCAATCACTGTTGCAATCTCTCTTCCTTTCTCTCACGGCAATCTGACATAACTGTAGGTCAGCTCATGCAGCTCGGCTTCGCGCGGGCTCGGCAGCGACTATATGACTGTGCTGATCATATGGCTCAAAAAACTTTCTCACGAGACTTCGCCTTTGAGGTCGGTCACACAAAACCGTGCTTTCTTTCAGGATAAAAAGTAAGTCTATATTACTTCGAGATCCCTAGACTATATCTGTGCAAAATCACGTCTATGGGTTGTTCCGTTGCGGCGTTAAAGCGGAACATACATACAAACAAACTTTTGGGGTTATAATATAACTAGCTGTCCCGCGCAACTTCGTCTGCGTCACATTTTCCTGTTTTCGCAACATTTTTCATTGCTGCTCCGCTCCTATTAGTCGTAGCGTGATGATATATAGCCTATGTCCTTCCTCAGGTTGAAATCTATCTTCTTGCCAATTTCCATTAAGATCCGATCAGCCGTTTAGTCATGAAAAGGTAACAAACAAACTTACTTTCGCATTTATAATATTAGTTAGGATAAGTAGGATACCTAAAATCTCCACGGTTCTAGATACTGGTGGTTCGGGTGGCTAGGTAGTTACTTATATCCTATGGTTGATTGACCTTACTGCTACTTCAGGAGGTGGTATCGTTCTGCCGCGTACGCTTGCTATCGGGCTGGGAGCCGGCAGCCGTGTGCGAGGCGCTCATGCAGCGCTGCCTGGCGCCCAACTGCGCGACGGGCGGGCTCGGCTGCGACAACATGACTGTGCTCATCATTTGCCTCGCGCCTTTCCCGCGCATTGACCCTGCTGTAAGTATTTTATGACTTGCGTTTGTTATACATAAATATTATATATTCTCGTGTAGTGTGTTTTTCTTGCTACTCTTATCTGCTAAACAAACAAGAACTTTTAGTTTGGTGTGGACGCTGATGAAAGATCTAGAAAACGTTCATTGCCCAGTCAAAATGTTGAACTTACATAGATGGCTGAAATAAAAAAAAATCGCTCCGTTCGTTCCCTAGTGGCCAAAACAGATACTAAGAACCACGGCCACTATTCGCCGCGTGAATGGCCATTGCAAAACAGGCTGCCTCACGTGACGTCGCGTGGTATGGTAATTAAACTGTTAAAATATTCCGTATGAATTCATTATAAGGGCTTCGATTTGTCCATTGAAATACAAAAGATTCCTTTAAATCCAAATTCTGCTTTATTTGTTTAACATAAAAGACAAGCAAGGAAAGTCCTGCTATTTTGTTAATAATATCTAAATATGCCAATTTTTTATGCTAGATTCCTGAGTAGTACATGTTCGGGTTGCTCTTTATTTATTTTATGTTGCATGCTTGCATGTTTCTTGATGTTGCATGTCCATTTAAATGTATTCCTGGTAAAAGATGCATGAGAAGGTAAAAAAAAATGTTTCAGAATCAAATTAAATCATGGTTGTGAAGTAGTTTAAAACTCCAATATTAATTTAAAAAATACAGATGTTAACATGATTGTGTAAAGTTAAATCAATTTAGTCTGTCGTAAATAGAAGAAAAAATGGTGATACATACAGACTGTACTGTAAGCAATAAAAAAAAAACAGACGAATATAGGTAGCTCCCCCTCTATTTAATATCTACATGCCATTGTAGACTCTATGTTCATAACTGCAAAGGTCATATACCAATAAAATTTATTCCACAGTCCGCATTCAAGTGCCACGCCCACGATATGACCCGTCCAGGAAAGTACTGGACGTGTACCCCTTCGCGGCGGTTCTCTTAATTTAAACCACTGCCCACCCCCCTTTGCACAAGCTTTAATACTTCTAGTGTGTCCCTATTACTGTGATCTGTGTCCCCACCTCCGGATTCTCAAACGAAACTGGACTTTATGATGTCTTTACGAGCGTAAAATTTGAATGAAAGAAGTTTGTGAAAATGCCCTTGCCCTATGCTATAAAAGAAACCATTAGAAGCGGAACTCTCAATTTTAGCGAAAACCTTTAAAAAGCCAGGCCATGTTATACTGGTTATTTAGTTTGATGTGTCACCGTGAATATGCACGACGACCTAACAAGCATAACCAGTATAAGCAGATCTCATTGTACTGGAAATCTGTACAAAGCCAGCCCAAGTTATACTGGAAATGTACAGCTTGATATAGCGCCTTGTACCGATAATAGCATGTATTACTCGTGCGACAAAAACAGATGCTTTGCTAGCGTATTGGCCACGACTTACTGGGTGGGACCGGCTGACGGTTCGGGGCAAGGCGCGCGTGTCTTAACGCAATTCGTAATTACTTTTGGTTATGGACGAGGCCTAAGATGACTGAAAATTTAGTTTCGTTTGAGGATTCGGTTGTTAGTTTTGTGACTTGGTTGATTTTAACGACATTTTGTGAGAGAAACATCGATGATGAAAATTTGCAATGCCATAAGATACATGAGTGTGTTCGGGATTTGCTACGTTCGAATCTGCGTTGAACAATCTAACAGCATGATTTTTTTCCGTTTCTTTATTTTCCACAATCAATATGTTCTCGTTAGCATAACAATGTATGACAAAGATTTATGAATGAAGATAAAATAAATCTTTGCAGATGCTTCTGATGACATTTCAAGCGAAATTTTCATCTCTAGAAATATGTTGTAATTAATTAATTTAGAAACGTCCACATATTTTATTAGCGTGAGAATATTTTTTTAAAATACATTGAAAAATACCGGATCATAATATTCTTTTTTGATTTTTTTCTAGTGTTAATGCCAAAGTAAGATATACGTTTATATTTAAAAAAAAGACCAAGTTATAAAACTAATAAAAATATCTGCGTAATGATTCTGTGATTTTATGAATTTAAATTGTTAAGTATGTTTCGCAGGTTAATTTTAAATGTCCTGTAAGACTGTTGTGTGCCATCAAAGATAATATACAACGGAACAGTTAAATAATATAAATATGTGGGTTTTAGTTATGCCATGCGGTACCCCAATTTAGATGACAAATTGGTAATACAGGGTGTAAACGGACTCTACACGAAGCCGTCAAGCAAGCATTCTGTACATCTCTCGCCCTCTGCGCCAAAAATATTGAGGACTACTATACAAGGTGTTGTTTTGCATCCTCGTCAAATTCAAGGAAGTAACTATGCTAATGATTCTCGTACCGAATCAATAATAATATGGGTATGTAATTTTTTTTTCTTATTGACGATAATCGGTAAGTGTGAACCACCCGTGTTTAAAACGCGGCCCGTGAGATTCTCGCCCTATAACCGCGCTTCCACACATACAAACAATCTCAATTGTTTATTCGATCATTCTTATTCCCCAAACCACGTTATGGGGGTTATTCTGAAATACTGACAAACATAAACAACAAATAAATCGGCGTTTATTAATGATAACTAGGTACCGTAATTTTAATTGATTATTAATGTCTTGTGACAACCTCCTGAATTTTGACGAGGATGTAAAACAGCACTTGTGTACGACTTTTTTATTTTGTGGTGAATAATCACGTTTTACGTTAGTGCTCATTGTAACGCACTCAAAACATTTTCTGATGGATGGATTGAAAAATAGGAAGGCCCTAAAGGTAATTAAAAAATTGAGTTAAAAAAAAAAACTTGTCAAAAAGTTGAAATATCGATCACATATATCTTCGTAACTAGAAGGTTCCAAGGTCCAGGGAGAAAAATTGCTTTTCGGCTTCGTTAGACGTACTTTTACACCCGTCATAAGCGTTTAAAGAAAAAATATGTTAGACTAGAATCATTCTGTATAAATGGTAAGAGCTATTTTGGGGTGCGACTTGTCTTTGTGCAAACAACCTGTATTGATTGACCGTAATGACGTATCTGTGCGCCATAGCCTGGAGGCGAAGAGTTATATTAATTTGTTTCATAAATATGGGCTCAGCATGGCCAATGAATTGAAATTCAACCAATAAAGGTGAATAAAATTCGTCTCATTTTTAAAAGCTTTTATTTTTAAATCTCCATGAAGTGTCAATTACCTATTTATTAATGAAAAATAAATAACAAAAATATAATTTATTCAGTATGTGTGTTAGTAATTTGTTCTATATTCGCGACGGTATGATATAGAATAATGTACAATCTACAAAAAATGTGCTATATTTTCACTAAAGGTACTGGTATAAAATTACGTTACCAATTAATATCCGTTTTTTATTTAAAGCTCAATTTTAATTATATTATGGCACTTATCTGGATTAAAATTAAAAAAATGGCAACACTGAATTTTCTACTATACCGTTACCATTTTTGTGAACTGGTAACATTTTGTCAGTGTTACCATGTGTGTCGACATGGCTGTATTTTTTTATTATTGAATCTTAACGGTTTGCTTTTAAAGTTTATGTGTGGTTTTCTATTTTTAAATATTGTTTGGTTTGTGTGTGTTTTTAAAAAATCATGTTTTAATGTGTTTGTCGCTGTCTGTTCGTGTTGTTAAAATGAATTAAAACTTTTTATACTGAGTCGGAGTCTTGTTTTTGTAATGTCTCTTTGCATGATAAAATTGTGCATGTTTTTACTAATATAACGCATGAAATATCAGGGTAGCTACACAAATGTCCGGGTCAGCCATATCCGGGACAGGCTACATGGCTGTGTCGGATCGAGCTGAATCAGGTTGACCCGAACGCGTGTGTCCCACGCCTTACATAAAAGTACTCGCCCGTAAATATAACACACTGAATTTAGTTAAGAAGTCGAAGAAAAATTTTACCTTTTTGAAAGTATTGGCTATGCCACTCATACTTATGTGTCATTCTCTTTTTAAAATCAGATGCGCCATTTTTACGGTCGTATACTGTACTTGCAAGAAATTTTATGTATTGTATTGTACGGAGATATGATATTTGTGACGTTTCTGTTTCATACTCATCGATTTTTGAGTAAGCTTTATATTTGCATGTAAATCTATTTGTTCGTAACATTCGCTTATATTTATGGAGTTGTTGACAATATTCCAGGGCCAGTAAATTTTTTAGTAATTTGGTCCCTACGAAATAGGACTTCATTAATTTTTACATTTACTATAAAATTTTAAAAGTTTATTTATTCTCGTTTTGCATTGACGATAGACTGATGACGTAAATAAAAAGCAGACATTTGGATCTTCAATTTTTGAAGCAACCTTTGCCTTGTTGGAATATTGTTAAAAATATTAATTTATATCATATTCATTAAATGTATGTAAAATTCTGGTTAACACCGCCTTTCGTTTGTCTACTCACTATGTGTTGCTTATTAAACTCATTGGAAAGCATGCCAGTTTTTTTTTTCTTTTCCTGTTGAAAAGGGGTTCGAACATTTTTTATATGCCTTGTATAAACCATAAACTTTTTGTAGGGGACAAAATCTTTATGATAATAGGTGTAGGTGATTAAATAAACAGCTTGTTTGTATCTGAAACGAAAAACTACTAACAGTTTTTTTTTTTTTTTAACTTTGCCCCACACTAGGAATTTCTCCCGTATCGTGGGTGCGTTTACAAACATTTAAACTCACATACACAAACAGCCAGACCCGGAACAACTATCTGTAGGCCAGGCCATACAAATATTTGTTCCATGCGGGGATCGAACCCGCGACACGCAGCGCAGCAGTCGATCGCTCAGCCACTGCGCTAACCGTGTCGTCAAAAGTGTGAATGGATTTTATGGAGGAGAAATTAACATACAATAACCGGAACTCCTTTGATACTGTTTAAAAACCATTACATTTTAATTTGGCTTAAGCAGTTTTTTTTATTCTTTTGCTTATTATGATACGAGCAGCATTCCAAAAAAAAAAAGAATCATCATTTGCTGAAATCATTGAAATTATGGAAAGTAATAGTTACCTCTTCTGACATTAAAAGGCTATTTATTTATTTTATTTACATTACAAAAAACATAAAATCACGTATAATATACATCAACTTGTGACATATTGATGGAAAATTTTAACAGGTAACGAAATATAACTATTGTTAGTTATATTATGTAATAATAGTTTGCATACAATTTAATTACTAGGCTGCGTCCTAATTACAGCGATCATCGCCAGAACACGCTGCTAGCGTGATCGCCCTGACAGAGGGCGCTTAATTAAAATATGAGTGACATGAACGCGAACGAGGCAATCGCTTTGGTTTGGACGCGGGGATAGGAGTTGTTGATCATGCCTCTACCATGACTTTAAAATTAGGAACTTACTCCAAATTCTTTACAACCTTTTCAGACCCCACCTCTTCCCGTAGAACAGGAGCTAAACAGCAAATTCATGACGAAAATGGAAGACCTATTGTACGTCGAAGACGAAGAAGAAGACCTCAAGTGAAGTATCAATACTTTAGTACTTTTCTGCTGTAAATGTTTGTACATACATAGGCTAGCGGTGTTGAACTCTATCGTTAATGTTGTAAGGTTGAGAATTGTGTGCAGAAAAATATGAATTTAAGCCGTTCTATTGCACAGTTTTTTTGTGATTATTGCATAGGTGCATTTTTTTAAAGTTATCGAATATGGTGACGAGTAGAATAGTCTCGAATTTGTTTACGTTTTGTTACATGGTTTCACTAGATCGATTCACTGGGATTGAAATGCGCAAAACATAATATAGGGTGTAACATATAAACGCAAGACTTCTCGTGTGGTGTCTCAGACCATGAAACTGAACAACTTTTGTTCTATGACTTTTAGAAATTCACAACTTTTATAGTTTTCCCATACATGTATGTTGATCAGCTGATCGCGTCACTTTCTATAGAAAGTCCAATTTTTTTTGCGAATTTCAAGAACTTATAGAACCATAGTTTTATATAGCGTTTATTATGTTAGACATTGTATATACATATATTATGTTTACATAATTTAAGGCTCCACCGCACCGGTAAGGATACTTTACAATCGTGGTTCCGGACATGGAAATCTCCATACTGAATGTGTGTAACTTGTCTTTGTCAGTGTCTGGAGGCCTACTCTCTTTCTCCGAAACGTAACTTCGGCAACGAACGAAGATTAAACGTAGTTACGTTTGTGACCGTACTCTATATAATTTGAGGACGCACATAAGAAGTTCGAATTCACAGACAATTAACGTGAACGTATGTATTGAATGTTATTGTGTGCGTCCGCAAATTATATAGAGAAGGGTCACAAACGTAACTACGTTTAATTTTCGTTCGTTGCCGAAGTTACGTTTCGGAGAAAGAGAGTAGGCCTCCTGGTAACGCCAGCTGGTCCGTAATTGACTGAATCTTCAGTTTGATTGAAAAGTGAATCGTGAAAATCCGACGTTACATTCTAAATTAGCCACATTATTTATTACGCTAATATACCCGATAATATTGCCCGCCTTATTTTTTAAGCTATCTGTTACGCAAATTAGCGAACGTCTCTTTGGTATCTGGCGCCCTCTGTCGGCGCAACCACACGTTCGGGCTCGCCGAACAAAATGAACACAACGTTCGCGCGTACGTGCGTCGATTGCTTTGGTCAGGACGCGGCATTATATTACCTAACTTAAATATTATGAGGTATTTGGTATCCATGATTGTCATAAAGTACTAGACTTGTCGTCGTTATGTCAATATTTTCATTAAAAATGTTTTAATTAAAGAAGTTATTTTACACCGTTGACATATATTTTACAATTATTTAAGAACAAATACTTATTTATAATTTTTACGATGTATCACATTTTATTATTATTCATATTTTGCCATATTAAGCAAAGCAATACTATTAAATTATTATAGTCGTTTTCACTAGAACTAGGCTATTCTTAAATGTAATGTTTTACTCGTAAAGTGAAAGCGCCAGGGTATAAAGGGCCTAAAATTTTCTTACATTTCATTTTTTTAATGTCTATTTTACTTGTTAGTGTCACGTTTTATGTTGATTAAAATACGATTTGCGGCCGTAAAAAATACGGTTTTATTATGTTTTAGGGGTATGAGGAACAGGGTATAAAGTTCCTCGATACTCGAAAGAAAAGGGAGGATCCTCCGACCAGACAGGTGATATGTCTGGCGGGCAACTGCCCGACAGTTGTCGGGTTTTTCTATATAGTCAACTCGATGTAAACTCTGCTTGCGCGATGTAGGAAATTGATGTTAGTTCTTCCGTCGTGTCATAGATGGCGTTGTAGTACTTTTTGTAGTAAGTTGCTTTTCAACATCGCTACAATGTTTTAGTGTTAAAAATCATCAACACAACCCTCCACGTTCATTTAATAATTTTGAATGACGTTTTCATGAAATAGTCATTCAATGGGATTAAATGAATTTAAAGGGGTTGTGTTGACGATTTTTATTACTACAATTCTGTAAATACATACGTTTTTCGACCGCAAATCATATTTCGTATATCATAGAGATGGACACTGACTGGCAAATTGCAAAAAAACGTAAGAACGTGTTTCGCGGCCTACCCTGACGCTTTCACCATAAGAGCGTTTACGCCTTATGCGCTTATGCTTATTAAGTTTCATTAAAATCGGTTCAGTCATTCGGAAAATAAGGACTTGAAATGTTGTAAAGCGTAAACGCTCTTAACAAAAGCACTCTTGTAATTTCAACGCTCTGCTCATCACCGAGAGCTGAAAATACAGTATAACAACGTTGAGCTATTTGATTTTTGTGTTAGTGTTAGGGAATACGAGGATTATTCTTGTTAGAAGATACATGTTATTGTATGAATTTGTTTTGGTGATAGGTTGATTGATTTTTAAGCTTTTATTTAGGTTGCTGTTTCAGGAATTTATTTTTTACTTGCGTTTTTAATGGGGATAGCAACTGTAAAACTGATGGCGATACCATAGCTAGTTTTAAGCATGGTTAATAATCTGTTCATGTCGTTTTAATGCTAAAAAACCGGCCAAGTGCGAGTCGGATTCGCGCACGAAGGGTCGTACCATTATTTATAAAAACGAGCAAAAAATTATTTTTTAATACGAGGATCTTCACCTTTTTGTATGGCAGCCTCCTTAAATATTTATTTTATTCTGTTTTTAGTATTTGTTGTTATAGCGTCGAGAAATAAATTATCTGTAGAAATTTCAACTGGCTAACTACTTTCATGAGATACAGCCTGGTGACAGACGGACGGACAGCGAAGTTTCAGTAATAGGGTCCCGTTTGAACCTTTGGGTACGGAACCCTAAAAATGACATTAACATGTCATGTAATTTTATAGCAGGTGTCAGAAAGGTGTGATCCTATTTGAGGGAGTGGTTCAGATCTACATCAAACAATACAACACAGATCTAGATAGATATATCTAGATAACGCAAGTATCACGCACGAAACGTATAAAAACCAAACGTGCCATATTTTGACTAACTACTAGGACGTCATAAAGACTATTGAGTTACTATACAAAGTTATAACTTCTTTGTTTTTTAAATGTCTAGAATTAAGTTCTTGAGTTGTAACGTTGTTGTTTTAAATAATTATTAATTAATAATAATTAGGTTTTTTTTTTTTTTTTTTATTTAATCATTATAATCTTCATACACAAGTTACGTTTGTTTTGTACCAGTAAACCAGACATGGTTTGTATTGGTACTCACATTCGCTAAAACAACAGGTTGCTGCGATAGTGTAGCCACGTTAAGCATAAAATGCTTAAGGAGACACTCTTCGACATTTTTGGGGGGGTTTTACTCCACTGTTTGACACTGCACATCCAAAGTAAAACATGATATGGTATTTTCTCATTATAAATTTTGTCTGTACGGAAACAGAATAGGAAAATAAAAAGCCATTAAAAAGTTACGAGCTATCAAAGATTCGGCTTTATTGCAAATTTTAACGCAACTTTGGTCGGAAATTAGTAATAAAAGAAGTGTCAAATTTCCAAAAGAAAGTCGGTACCGACACAGCACTATTATCAAAGAATTCAATACATCTTATTTGTAATTGATACACGCAGTGGTTTTTTCATAAAACACTATCTTCCAAAGGCCTTTTCGTATTTTTTTACTCGCGCCTTACGTTTCGGAACGCTGTGTGTGTGCGTAAGAACTAGATGTGCGTGAAGACTAGTGTCTAACTGCTCATCACTGATACTCTCTACTGATAATCTCTGTCCGGCACGATGCCAAGTGAGACAGCGTGCTTTTCGACCACGGCCACCAGTGAGTTCGAGCCCGCGACTAGTTGAACCTTAAGCCAGGCATCGAAGGTGCGGTAGCTAGGTGTATCTATACGGTATGTTAGTTTAAACGAGGGACATATTCAAACCCATAATAGTACATGCTAACATGATACTAATAAAAATATAAACAAAAAAAAAACACTGATAAATAACAGACAGAACCATACCAAAATTTTCGCAAATGTCACGCAACGTGTATACACCCTTGCGCTAGCGACTTAATACTATCGCAGAACATGTGAGCGGGTCAATGACTCTTAGGTATAGTCCATTTTCCCTTCATACTTTAAACTTACCTGGCTTAGGACAGTCCAAAATATCACTAGGCACTAAACAAAACATTAAAAATTCTTCTATATACGTTATAGGTTTTTTACATATTTGGGTCGAGAATCGTATACTGAATACCCTCCCTCAATATGTCCCTCGTTTAACCTAACATACTGTATATGTGTATTAGTCCCAGAAAAAGGACTGGTGGCTAAATTTTTCAGGTAAAAAAAAGTACCAGCTGTCTCAAACAAATCTTTAATACCTTCTCGACCCAAATGTATGAAGCAGTTGATTATTTTATCAGATGACGATGTTGGTTGCAAGGAAAACGTTGTTCAGTTTGGAGGTCTGCACCTCATCCGTAAACATTGTTTTTCAAAATAAAATAAAAAAAAAAGCTTGACCTTGAATGTGGTCATTTTATTTCATTTTTATTTTCGGTCAGATTTTGACTTCGCTATGGTCCCGCTATCTACAATAAGTTTTGACAGGTCGTCCCCATTGCTATACCCACTAGTTCCTCAGGGTTGGCCTAAACTTGCTTTTTTTTAAATTAATTGGTGCTCCTTATATTTAAGCTAATAAACACAGAATTCATTCTATTTGGTAGACGACGAATCTATATCTAAGAATTATTTTATATTTTAGGCGCCTGTCCTACTGTCGACGATTAGCGAAAAGCTTTTAGAGAGTTGTTTTTTGACAAAGTTCTTGCCTACGGTGCGATCAGTCAGCCATCAACTAATAATACAGGGTGGAATGGTCATCGACTCACAAACAGGTACCTCGTATGCAGTTTATCATTCTGAACCCACCTACATAGACATATTTCTTCGGTACCGTAATATGGGGTGAATAGGGCCACGTGGGTGTATCGGGACGACATTTTGAAAGACATTTTCACGTTATTTAAAAATTATTGGTAGCCTAAAAGTACTCTATTGTTTATTAAATTAAAACAGAAATGATCCCAATAGCTTTTTAGTGACGAATTATTTGTATTCAACGATGAAATTCAAATTCCCATTCAAAGTTGTCCCTATTCTCCCTCGCATCACTATTCACCATGTTGTAATGGTAATTTAAAAAGATCTACAAACAGTAGGTTTTTTTAGTGATTCTTTTTCCTACAAAAGTGCAGATGGCGCGACTGTTGACAGAGGAAGGGAAATACGTGTCGCTCCGACCCCAAGTAACATGGCACATGGGCAGGAAGATTTGATGTATCTCTTATTGACACGTCAACAATCTTTTGTACGTTTCTTGAGAGACATATCAAATAAAACTCGTTCATGGCTAGTCGCTTCTAATCGGCGGTGGGACAGGTCTCATTTAAATTATTTATGATGTTTTTTTTTTTATTATTTTAGATGTTTGTCGTCAGTATTAAGTTGTGTTATCGAAATTTTAAATTTATCATTTATATTAGATTGTTTTGAATAAAAATATTGCTGGTCAATCCACCATCCTGTGATACTTAATACTTTTAGCTTTTATTTTTCAATTATAAAATTTATTGCAATGTTTTTAATTTACAAATTTAGTCAAGTTACTCGTATTTACTTTATTATTTCACTTGTTGCATTTTGTTGCACTAGTTTATTTAAAAATAAAATATTGTTATTTTATTAAAATTAAGAAGTTTGTTGCATTTAACTGTATGGTGATGGAAACTGACACTGAAAGGACTTTCAAGCCACAAAACTTTCACAAAAACTCAAATTAAAGAGGATTTTGATAAAAATATACTCAATGGAAGTTTCCAATGTACAATGTTATCTATTAAATGAACTGGGATTGTCGTTTGCTGGACTTTTTGCTGCGAGAGAGCACTGAATGTTTGTTACTTATAAAAATCTTGAAACAAAGCGACCAATCGAAAAAAAGAAATTACGCTTAGCGCCATCTCGCGGCAACGCAGATGAATGAAAGCAATGAACATTTAGCGCCATCTATGCGGAACTTGTCAATATGCCCTTTTCAAATTTTCATTTTTTTTTTATTGGAATCTACATGTTCTTTGTTGAGTTTAAGATTAAATTGATAAAGAAGTGGTTTCCACAGTGCTTTGATTGCCATCCTGTAGTGATGTAGGCGTTGAAGTATATTTAATTGAGCCTTATTAAAGTTAATAGTTGTAAGGTTAATACAATATTTAAATATTATTTATATTCATTTTAAGAGCGTTTACACCATACGACATTTCATACAAACTTTCAAGTCCTTATTTTCCGAAATGACTGAACCGATTTCAATGTAACTTAATACGTATAAGCAAGATACATAGGTCTAAAAAGTTACTAAATTATCGATTATTTTTCTAGTATTTTTTAGACCTATGTATCCTGCTTATGCGTGTTAAGATTCATTAAAATCGGTTCAGTCATTTCGGAAAATAAAGACTTGACAGTTTATATGAAATGTCGTAAGATGTAAACGCTCTTAACACAGAAAAATATTTATCGATCAAAAGAGGGTAGGCTTCCTGAGTTGAACTCAAGGTTTTTTTGGTGTTTGTGCAAAGGTGTTGGAATACCCATAATAATTATATTGTTTTAATTTTTGACGCAAAACAACACAATTCACCGATTTATTAATAATGATATTTAAAGAATTAATACTATTAGGGTACAATAGTGTTTTATAAAAAATATTTCTGTAGGTATGGTCAGCAACGTCAGTTAGTTAACATTAACAATGTTATTTTTGCAAAAAAAAACTTAATTTTGAACTTTTGGCATAGTAATGTTTGAGGTGGTTATTTTCCATCGTTGCTGACTCGTAAAATAAAATCGCTCTTAAGGTCGAAAATTGCTTGATCGCTAATGGTGTGTTAAGTGCCTAATTTGCAATCAAATAGGTGGCTAATGTTCAGTTTAGAAATATCTGTATTTTAAGCTTAATTGTTTACTCGGTTGTTGATATTGTAAATATCGTTATTTATATTTTTAATAATCAGCAATAATGTAGTAGGAATTTTAATACCCGTAGCTTTTTTATAATCAGGGAAATTATTCTATGGTTTATTTTTAATGTCATAGACGATTTGTACGGACGGCGGCCAATCACGGTATACAAAACCAGTTTAATCGGATCTCAACGTACCTACCAGAAATTTACAAAGCAAGGCCACGTTATATTGGAAATGTTTAGCTTGATTTGTCGCCCTGTAGTCCGGGGAATTTACGCCGAAAATTAGGCCAACTCTGCATTAATTAAAAACAGCGATTTTTTTCATTGAATGTGTAGGGTATGGACAGGAGAGTATGTTATGCTGTATCCCGCGAAAAGTTCACCTCCGCGTATGTGTTTTTTTTAAGAAAACGTCTAATATGTTGTAACTTGGTGGAAAAAAATATAAACAGGTATGTTTATTTGGAGTATTGTAGAACAGATTGAGTGCTACGAGTAGGTCAGCAAATTAAACATTTTTCGTCCACGGAACAATCAGTTTTTTTTAAAAATCATATAATTTGACTTCGTACTTAAGGCAAAAATATTAACAGGACAAAAATAGTGCTAAAGTGATTGTTATCAACATATGTAACTATTATTATGAAAATTAAACAAATTCTGCTCCGGACTTCACAGAAAATCAAGAAAATCCAAAAATCTTGAATACTACTTACGGCAAAAATGTAACAGGACTGAAATTCATTTAATAATGGGATATATATCAATCCAAACCTTAATCTCCCAAAATTAAACAGATTAGAGCGTTATTTAATAAAGTAAAAGTAAAAAATAAATTACGATGAACGTGACGTCAGCGCTAAGCAGCGAGCAGCGTACAGCGTGTGCTAGTGTGCGTATCCAAGATAAGCGCTGCGTTCATTGTATGCGTATGACTGTGTTCTTTTTTAAGAGTCGGTGTGTTTTTATTGATAATTAATGATAAATGATGTTTATTTTGCAAGTAGGTTTTATTGTGTTACTCTGTAATTTTAAAAGCATAGGAATAAAAACGGCAAGCCATCAGTCGGTCAGTGGCGACATACCTACTGTTTACAAACATGTTAGTCATTAACGTTAAATCTTCATTTAGAAAACCGGCCAAGTGCGAGTCATACTCGCACACACCGAGTTCCGTAGCACCAAACAATATAATAAAAATATTTTTAACGCTAATTAATTTGTAAACATACACTCAACAGTAAAACTAAATTTGTTAAAGTGAAAGTTTTATTACATCGTCTCAAACTTTTTCGTCTGTGTGTTGCATGTCGCGTGACGGTCGGTTTTATGTACTCCGCGTTTTAAACCCTTAATGCAATATTATTCCAATTTTTTTTAGATAAATGTCAAAAGTATGAAAAAAAGTTTCACTTTTACCGTGGTTTCATAAAACCACACAATCCTTTTTCTTTTATAGTATGTTAATGGTGAACAAAGTTACTGCTGCAGTTTTGATAAAAAAGTTCCATATCTCGAAACCTAAATGATTATTTCAAGAGTGGATTATTTTCAGGGTGGTTGAAAAAATGTAGCACCCACCTCGTTTTCTTTGGCTAAAAATACAGAAATAGTGTTATTTTATAAAGGACGATAACAACACAGTTTCCCAACATGTTAAATGCAGGTGAGGTAATTATATTACTTATTTCACCATTACAGTGCAGATAGCTACTACATACTTAAGGTGGAAGTGGAAGGGTAGCCTGCGAAATTCAAATTGTTCTTTTGCAATTAGAGGGTCAACAAATGGCTTTACAAAGTTATAAATATATATCTATATTATATAAATAAAAATAGAAGTCCTTACTGACTGATTGACTGACTCATCAACGCCAAGCCCAAACCTATGACCCAGGAAAGCTGAAATTTTGCACAGAGGTTTCCTTTATAATGTAGACAAGGAATAAGGAAGGATTCTTCGAAATTCAACCCCTAACGGACTTAAATAGGGGATGAAAGTTTGTATGGAAATTCGTCATTTTTTAAGTTAGAAGGCTGAAATTTCATATACAAGCTTCTGGTTAGAAATAAATAAATACGTATTTTAGAGTTTTTAAGAATTTACCCCCTAAGAGGGTGAGATAGGGGTTCAAAGTTTTTCACAGCTTGAAATTCACTATTTGTGTTTCTCGATTGAATTGACGTGAAACACGTATCTATTTTTTTAAAAATTCCACCCCTCAGACGAAAACAGGGATGGCATTTTTTTGTTATTGTTTTTTGTGTTAGCACGTTTGTGTGGACAAATACGCTAAAAAAAACTTCATTTAAGTACACACTTCTAGGGAATTTGGGTCATTTGTGGGAAGGACACTTGCGGTAACCCATTTACGCGAAAAGATATTTGCGCGCATGGACACTTGCGTGACCGACACTTGAGGGCTGGACAATTGCGCGACTCAATGGCTTCACGGGTGTCGTTTTCGTGGTTTTAGCGGGTCGCTGGCAATAAAAAAAAATCGGAGATGGCCCCGAGGAAAATTTCCTGTTTTTCGTGCATGGGTGTCGTTTTCGTGGTTTTTGGGGTTGCTGACCAAATTGACGGCGAGGAAGACATTCGGTTTTTCTTTCACAAGTGTCGTTTTTGTGGACTTCAGGGTCGCCGATAACGAAAATGATGACCTCATTTTCTAGGTGCAAATAATAAAATTAAAATACGCAATGTCTCAATATCCTCCCCTAGGCTATGGCTGGCATTGATTTAAGTGATAACTGTTTCTCACGTGTGCAGTTTTATGTTGCGTGCTCCGAAGTGAGCTCGGCGAGTATCTTAGTAATTTTAGCCCCAAAAGGAAACACCGCAAACGTCATTTACACAGAAGAGCTAGGATAATTCATTAGTATAAAAGGGTGTAAAACACCTCTTAACGAAGCCGAAAGGCACTGGTTCTCCCTGTCATTGCGATCATTTTTTTGTTCTACACCATACCTGGGAACCTTCTAGTTACGGAGATATTAGGGGTCAAAGTTCCAACTTTTTGACAAGTATTTTTTTAAATACAAGTTTTTAATTTAAGATTTTTACTTTAAACACCTCCACGACCCCCGTACTATTCAATCCGTCCATCAGCACAATGTTTTGAGTGCGTTACATTGAGTTCTACCACAAAACATGATTTTACACCCCCCAAAAAAAAAGTCGTTTCCCAGCAATAATTTTTGCGTAAACTTACATAGTTTCATGTACAGAATGCTTGGTTAACGGCTTCGTGATGAGGTGATTTACACGGTGTAGTTTTCCGGGAGTTAAAAAGATTGGTTTAATCTGAGTATTTTTTAATTTAAAATATTGAAAGTTAAGTAAGTTAGCTCATTTACACCATAACCTATATCGCTAGGTGGATGGATGACCGGGGCATTTGAGCTACAGCATCGTCACTCGGAAGACATGTATAAAATAAATTCTGGTTCAACCCATTTAGGTCCCTAACAACACAAAAAAAAATAAAAAAAAAAACGCCGTAATATACATTTTTCTAACCAGAATGAATTATGTGGCGTCTTACTTCGAAAAGCGCAGATTTTTACACAACTATTAAAATGTGTCCTATACTTACACTTACGCGCGCGCGAAGCCGTGGCCAACAACGATCAACAATCTATAACATTTAAATGACTATTTTCGACATTATTTTGGGGTGGTTAACGCATACGTGGGCAATTGCCGAACTTCACGCGGGCGAAGCCGCGGGCAAAAGCTAGTCATTAACATTATGAATGAAAAAAAAATATATCGCGCGCGACGAAAAATTTCATTTGGCCCGTGATGTTCAAATTTTCTTACGCTTTTTGCAATTTGCACAGCAGTGTCAGGTTTTATATTGATTAAAAACTGATTTAAACGGATCGTAAATACGTCGATTTCAAAATGGAAAATACTTGTATTACGTACAATATTTCATAATTTATTTCGTATATATGGATGACTCTGACGAACAACGTAACGTGAACATCGACATTTTACGTTTACACCATGCGCTCGTGCTAGGGAACCAGATATTTACTTGAAAGTATGACAACCGGGAACACATCAAAACATTTGTAAGTCTTAATAGTGTTTTGTTACGTATATGCGATTTTTCACCTTATCTCTATTACGGAAAGATCAAATTCCTATGAAAGCGCTGCACCAAATACAAGAATGAAGCTTGCAAACGTATTTTACGTAAACATTATTTTTATTTTTTTTCAG
This sequence comes from Cerastis leucographa, assembly GCA_963082945.1. Classification (NCBI taxonomy): domain Eukaryota; kingdom Metazoa; phylum Arthropoda; class Insecta; order Lepidoptera; family Noctuidae; genus Cerastis; species Cerastis leucographa. The sequence goes on from OY720353.1 coordinate 6,232,143, forward strand.
TATTTGCTTTAAAGTGTTTAATTTTCGTGTAAATTGGTTAGAAATAGCCTTTAGATGAAAGTTAAACAAAATTAAACCCTGTTACATTTTTGCCCCGACCGCTATTGTAAAAAAACTGATATTAATAACTTCCGTGAGTCAAATTTGTTTATTTTTTTTAACGGAGGTTTAATATATTAATTTAAGTTATTTTATGTAAAAAAACCGCTGTTTATATTTTTGCCTCAAGTACAATCCAAAAATTACGTAAATGTTTTTTTATCGAAATTTCCGTGGACGAAAATGTTTAATTCTGAAAAAATATATTACTGTCACCAGTTCTTTACCTAAAATAATTAAATTCGTCCTGTTAATAATTTTGCCCACGTTTTTATTCACAAAAACGCGTTTTCGTCTTTTTGACCTTGATCCGGCCTTGGAAAATGTTTAATTTTTTTTTATTATTTGGAGAGCTAAGGTCAAGTACACGATTCAAGAAAAAAATCGCTGTTTATATTTAATGCAAGGTTCAAACCTAAAAGCCCCGTACTACTGTGTACATCTCAGTTTAAGAAAATTACATAATTATGGCTTGATATTACAATATTTTCTGGCACATTGTTTAGTTCTACCTTTTTAATCTAAAAGGGGATAATCCTATTTTTTTTTCTTTGTCCGTCGGGTAGTTTATTGAAAAGTATTGGACACGTATTTTTTCTTTTTTCACGTGGTCATAAAATTACGGAGATATATTGAGTTGAAATGGCGCATGACGTCACATGTAGGTAAGTTTTATACCTACTTGTGACGTAGTAAGCCCCCACTCTCCAACTTTAATGAGTTCTAACTAAGTAATTTTTTGATATTTTGATAAAACAAAAAATACGTGTCTAATATTTTTGTATTACCTGTCTGACGGACAAAATAGAATGTCGTTTTCTTTACCCAGTCCGATCCCCTATTTAAGAGCGTTTTTGCGCCTTACGGCATTTCACACAAAAAAATGATTTTTTGTAACTTTTAAGACCTATGTATCCTGCATAAGCGTATGAAGTTTCATTAAAAACAGTTCAGTCATTTCGAAAAATAAGGGCTTGAAAGTTTGTATGAAATTTCGTAAGGCATAAACGCTCTTAACCTTTTGAACGCCAGAGCATAAACGCACGCGCGTGCCCTCCCCGCCAAGCCACAAAATCACCACAAATACTTACAAACAAACAAAAACGGATTTCAAAAGTATTTTGAACTTATTTCTTGACAAGATATTTAATATTTAAGATATATAGATCACATTTTAAAGATTATATAAGTAAACAAACAAAAGTAAGTAACGATTTAAATAGCTTATTTCGTGTTATAGTGCACCACATTTTTTGTCACATATTTGTGTCGTTGGCGTACAGGGCACGCTCTTGCGTGTCACGTATATGTGACTGTGGCGTTCAAAAGGTTAAACCTTATCCGATTCGTGTGAATTTTCAAACATGCTCACAAAGTTGTCTGTCTGAAGTTAATACGAAAGTAAAAGTGACACAGACGCATAAACGGTTACCAAGTATTCATTATATTATCCTCCACACATAGAAATTAACCATAGGTAATTAAAAAAAACTGCTCTCTTCAACAAACGCGTCAAAAATTATGTAACAGCTGTTTTTTTTTTTAATTACCGATGAAAAAAATCCTTTGTAGCTCAGAATGATGGTACTTGGTAACCGTTTGTGCGTCTGTGTCTCTTTCACCCGTATTTTTCACATATCGAGTATTCTTAGGGAAAGTGGTTCTTTAAGACAAGTAGAATCCCTCTCTCAATGATTGCAGTTGACGAATTTACAACACTGTATTTGAAAAAGTTATAAAACTCCACACACATTGTCACAAATCCCGTCAGGTGCGTCTGACATTAAAATGTGCTTTGCTGGCATGATCCTCCCACAAACCCGATCCGGGATTTGCCTCAGCGTGAGTCGTCCATACGGTGAAAGTGCCAAGGTAGCACGCGAAAATCAAATTTTCTTAAGTTTTTTGCAATTTGCAGGTCAGTGTCAGCCTGTATGTTGATTAAAATATATGATTCGCGACCGTAACAAATATAGCGTTACAAAATTATCGTGATGAAATTCATCAATAATAATTTAATGATTATCCTAACTAATATTATAAATGCGAAAGTAAGTTTGTTTGTTACGCTTTCACCCGATAACTACTCAACCGATCATCATGCAACTTGGTACACATATTCTTGGAGGTATTAGAAGTAACATAGGCTATAATGATATCATCACACTACGACCAATAGGAGCGGAGCAGCAAAAATGTTGCGAATACGGGGAAAATGTGACGCAGACGAAGTTGCGCTGGACAGCTAGTAATTAAATAATTTAAAGTTCTAATTTCAAATAACCTCATTCAATTACTATTTCATGAAAAGGTATTTAAATGAGATTAAATGAAGTAAGAGGCTTGTATTAATTATTTTTATGATTGTAACCCTGTAAAGCCGGTCGCAAATCATATTTTAAAACCAACATACAAACCGACACTGTCCTGCAAATTGCAAAAAAAAAAAACCAAAGAAAATTTTAATTTCGCGGGCTATCCTGGGTGCTGCCTCCTAAAGTCGCCATAACTAGCTTTGAACTATTTCCCTGATTGTATTTTTGTACTATAGAATAAAAAAAGAATTGTCTAGCTGTATGTTGTGTAGGCTATATCGTGACATATCTGGATTTGCACTAGTCGAGATTTTAGTAGTCCGGTGTGTACAGTATCTTACGGTGAATTATAAGATGTAATAAAGTTTTACATTTTTATGTTTGGTCTTTTATTTATATCTTAACCAGCATCCCAATTCCATAAACACTTTTATATCAACTGATGTGATGAAAAGTAATCTACTCTAATACTAATAATAAAGCTGAAAAGTTAGTTTGTTTGCTTGAACGCGCTAATCTCAAGAACTACTAGTTTGATTAAAAAACATCTTTCAGTGATAGATAGCCCATTTATCGAGGAAGGCTATAGGCTATATATCATTACTCTACAACCAAAAGGAGCGGAGCAGCAATGAAAAATGTTGCGAAAACGGGGAAAATATGACGCAGCCGAAGTTGCGCGGGACAGCTAGTAGAGAAGTATGGAAGAAAAAGGCTGCGCCGACCCCAAATAAATTGGAATAAGGGCAGGAGTATCACGATGATGAAACTGGTTTTGTAGGAAATTTTTAATACATGGTTTCGTATGTTTGATAAAGTTGTTATTTCGGTGACGTAAAAAAAGCAATAGTTTTTTTTTTTTTTAAATGAATGGCATTGCTATTTATTGCACTGTGATAAGCAAATTCCTCCCCGCGCGCCGTTTCTGGTCAATACTCTACAATAGTCAAGGATGTTTTTTTTCTTTCTATATTTTCAAGACCCATTTATTTATTTACATTTAGTGCAGCATAAGCCATCATGATCTGCCTAGCTTATTCTTAACTATGTTGGGGTTGGCTTCCAGTCTAACCGGATGCAGCTAAATACCAGTATTTTACATACAGCGACTGCCTATCTGATGATACGATACCCTTTGGTAAGACTGTCGTGCTCAGCAGTCGCATTCGCGGCAACTAGAATCACTATATTAATATAGATCGTGTATTCCCGTTGCCCCGTAATCTGTGTCCCCGTCACGGGGACATCAGCACGTCAATTGACTCGATTTTGTAAAATAAGTATTCATGAAGGTACACAGGCAATATTGTAATGACTTAAAGTCATGAACTTTTATTACCATGCTTTAACTGTTTATCGCTCTCTGTGAAGGACCTAGACCTACGAGGGGATAAAAACCCTGCACTCTGTGAAAGATCACAGACATTTCTTAGTTATGATTATAACGAGTATGTTTAGCCAAATCTTCTTAGCGTATCGATGGCATTTAAAAGTTCTACTAAAGTAAATTGATCTTTATGTTCTCTTCGATACATTTCATTTCTATGTTACTCGTATTTTCTTTCGAGACTATGTTATTTGTAGGTAGTAAGATTCCTTTTCTTTGTACTTCTTCTAGATGAACGCACTCCAAAGCTAGAAATGCTATATTATTTTGCTCCCGGTAACTAATTATCTACTTTCCTACGCTAGGTATATACAAAAAACGGCCAAGTGCGAGTCTGACTCGCGCACGAAGGGTTCCGTACTATTATTTATAAATATGAGCAAAAAAATCACTTTTTTGTGAGCCCCCTTGGAGGCCCCCTGGCTCCCCCTGGGAGGGGTGTCAGACTTGTACTGACTAAAACCCATCCATGTTCCTTCTTCGCCTTTTGTGTTCCAGGGCCACGGTATCTCTTTCGAACAGTCCCGCAACCCTGGCAGGTATCGGCCCTCTCGGACCCCTTCCGGTTTGCTGACATCTCCTTGAGGCGCGCGTGGAACACTTACGCGCCGTCGACACGGCCTGTCGTCATGAGACGGACGGACGGTGAGCTAGCCCATTACTCACCGTCCACAGGCTCGCGCCTACGATGGCCGGGGGCCACTGGTTGCCCCCCGCCGCTACGAGGACACGGCGGTGCTCAGCCCAAGCGAAGCAGACCTCCACGGTGTGCTCCACCGTGTCTTCAGGCCGATCCTCGTAGTGGTGGCACCCGGGCGTTTCCTCCCGCCCGATTCGGTGCAGGAACCTCCCGAAACAACCGTGTCCGGTGAGGACCTGCGTCAGGCGGAAGGTGAGGGCGCCGTGGCGCCTCTCAAGCTACTCCTCAAAGAGGGGACTTATCGCCACTATTGTGGCGTGCCCTGCACGTTACGGCTACCACCTTCTGGGGCGCGTTCAGGTAATGGGCGGCTCGCCGCCTCGAAGAACGCGCCCACACCGGGGTAAAGGGCCATGGACCGCACGACCCCCGCATAGAGCCCCGGCAGGAGGCATTTGGACCCCCCCGGTTGGGCAAGAGCCGCTTGAACGCAGCCCCTGCCCGAACGCAGCCCCTGCCCGATGGGAGCCCCCTTAAATATTCATTCTATTCTGTTTTTAGTATTTGTTGTTATAGCGGCAACAGAAATACATAATCTTTAGAAATTTCAATTGGCTAACTATCACGGTCCATCAGATACAGCCTGGTGACAGACGGACAGACGGACGGACAGCGAAGTCTCAGTAATAGGGTCCTGTTTGACCCTTTGGGTACGCAACCCTAAGAAGCCTACGTGTAATTTGGACCTGAAGCGTATGAGTAGGGGTACAGAATGATATACGTGGTAACTGGTTTAGCGTCGGTGTCCCTTCCACCCCGAATATTTTGTTTCTAAGCATTCTTCATTCCTTTGACGCTAAGTATCCTCATCATTTTCCCGACCTTATCCAATATTACTTGGCGTATCGCATTTTTCACTCCTTTATATTCTCCTTTTACTTTGATATCACTTCTTACACAATCCGTCCATCTTGTCTTCGGCATTCCTGTGCCTGCCCGTCCATCAACAAATTCATAATTTACGCAACAATATCCAGCCAGATCGAATCGCCACTGGATTGTGGATCCCTGAATTTCAGGGTATCATAATGTCAAACATCTGGCGACACGCGTCTGCTCTCTAATAGCCTTGAAAGCCATAAAAACGCGAAACAAAACCATTTTCATTGTTTTATTACGATTATGAGCACTCGTTTGTGGACGTTTTACAGATTTTTTAATTTGGAACGATGGATTTTTAAAGATACTGAGTGATGGATACTCTCCTTTGTTGGAGGCAGAGATGATGGGAATTGGGGACTCCTATGTCTTTCAGTTTTCATTGTAGGTATGTTTGAAGACTCCCATATTTTGCCAGGCGTGCTTATTGCCACCAATCGGGCATAAATCCAGGCTACGGGATACTACTGAGTAATTCCTGATGTAAAACCCTATAACACTAAACCCTACCTACTCCGAAATCGAACCCAGATCATCATAGCTAGGACTAGCGTTGATCCACGGAGTCTTGATTTGTTGATGGCAATAGACCGGCTCTCTACTATGTACACGGGACTTAAACATAAGTGGCGGAATGTGCTTAACCACAGAGTAGGTACTATTGCTTAACCTTTCGAGGATTATACGCGTGATGTTATTTATTAATAAACCCTGAAAACTCTTCTTCCGTCAAAAACCAGGGCTTATCGCAAGTGAGCGCCCTCCCTTTTTAGTTTTAGTCACAAATCCAACCTGCCTGTGGTACCACAATCCAGACGCCCTTGAAATCTACAAAACTTATAAACAAACAAACACGTGGTTCAGATCGGCATCGAACCGGTTCATTTTGCAGCTGACATGTCTAATTGGATCAGGTATGGTAAGGTGGGGTGGTATTATAAGAGCGAAAGGGGATGTTCGCCGCGCAGGAGTGGCGTTGCGTCAGCCACGGCGTTCGTTTGATGTCGTAAGTAGATTTTGTTTTTTTTTTTTGTTTGCTCGTTGTGGAATGCTAGAAAAAGTTTCCTGAGCATTGTTGCCAGCAAGACTGAAGGCCACTTGCATGTACACAGTGCATGTACTGTTGTCTCCAGGTGTCTTTAAATTATTAAGCGTTATTGTTAAAATTAATTGTTCCTATTTATTATGTGTCTAGTCGATTATACTAACATAGGTTAAGGAATACTAACAATTTAATGGGTTAAGTGCCTGAAACAAAAATAAATAAATAAAAATCTTGGAAGTGTCGGGAAAAAGTTTTGAATTGAGTGCTGAAGTGCCCATAAACTGCGGACAGAATTGGCGGAAACATAAGGACTTCTGATTTTGCTATGGAAATTTAAAACTGAAGGGAAATTCCCAGATTAATGCATTAGTGCCTGTTTTAATAATGAAAAAATCCAAAGTCAAAACAGATTTTCAGGTGTTGATTTCGAGACTGTTCGTTAGGAGTGTTCTAAATTTTGGCTCGGGCACCACAGCCTTAAATGCAAGTGTTTCTAGACAGTTTCATATCCATGCAAAGAGTGCAAAACAAAATAACTCTTCAAGAAAATCATAGGCAGAATATATTTGGAGTCCACGGTCTGTACCGTCTTTTTGAGTTATAAGGCGAGCTACACGATAACTGACAAATGCTTGCACTGACTGGACAGGTCCACTCAAATCTTTAGGGTTCTTTCTGCAAAAGATCATCTCCGTCACTAATCTGCATAATTCTTTATGCTTGTTGAACAAGATTATTTTTAGACTTAAAGGGACCTCTGAATTGGTTTCGGCGGTTTTTTCTCAGAGTAGTCAGGTACGAATCATATGACCCACCTAGTTAAAAAAAAATCTTTTGGACTTCTTCTCTTTAACTCGTTTACAACTTCACGAGCCTTCTTCAGCAGTTCGATTCAAAATTCAAACCTAACAAAACCTTTCAGTGAAAACTATGTAAATAAGTCTAAATTCCAAATGCGTAATGTTAGAAGGATTGTGTGTACTTAGACGCATTTCAAAGGCTTTAACTGTCTCTCGTTCGATCTGGGTGAAGGTAAAATATATTAGCGTGGACCTAGATGTCTAGGTGGATATGCAACAGAAGAAATATATCTAATTGACGCAACTGGCTGAGAGTTTGGCTTCGAAAACGCGTCGTGGGTCGCAACAAGTTTTGGTACAAATACAACAGCTCACAACTTAGGACCCATTAATATTTATCCGTGGTACTAGGAAACTGGGCTTATTCCGGTTGTCAACGTCGCCTTGAGCCTATTGACCTTGTTTGGTTCTGTCTTCTGCTGAAGAAGGAAAGTGGAGGGAAGTGGAAATTATGTTATTCCTACTCCTCCGCTCCGCTATTCTTTTGTGATTAATTTCGTTGCGGGGCCCAGGACAGTTTCAATTGTTTCTGTTCGTCAAGCATCATTGTCTCGGTGCTTTTCGCTACTATTGATTCTGGCTTACAAGAGTTGCAGTGGTTTAGGAATAGGGTCCAGTTTGTACCAAAAAGAAAAACAAAGTTTTGGTACAGCCTAAACATTATCCGATGCTATATTGGTCCGGTCTAATTTATTTCGTCATTTTTAAAGAGTTGTGTATCTATGTAAACTTGCCCATGAATGGAAAAGATCGTTTCTAGTTTCCCTTGAAATCCACATCAGGATCTGCCTTTTTTTTTACAACTATGTAGGGCTCGGCTTCCAGTTTAACCTGACGCAGCTGATTAGTTACCATTATTTTATATAAAGGTCAAAAAATAAAATATTATGAAGGTAATAATATATTCAAAAACTATTTTTCATATTTCCCTCTATACCAGTTCCGTCCGTACAGACACCAGTTTCAAAAAGTTTCAGCGCACTGTTGCGAACTGTCGTTTGAATCAAAAAGTGGCGTATTTTGTTCGTTTTCCACATTTGTTAATTAACATTTTTATGCAGTGTTGTTTTGTACCTTCAGTCAAAACCTTGTGTTAGTTTTTATGTGGAATTCTGTGTTATTTTCGAACATAATATTATGTTTTCCAGTCTCGTTGGTCAAGTGTTCGCAGCATGACTGCTGAGCATGATCCTGGGTTCGGTTCCCAGCTCGTGCCATATCATTGGGTTTTTCCGTCAGAAATTTCTCAGTAGCAGCCACGGAGTCTGGATTTGTGCCCGATTGATGGCAATAGGCTCGCCCAAAATTATATAGGACTTTAACACAACTAGCGAAATAAGGTGCACGTCTACCTAACTCCTCGGGGATTAAATGGCTTGGTGATGTTAACATGTTTGTCCTAAATGCATAGTCATAGGATATGGAGAACGAATTTCAGAGCTGATTATTAGTTTCTTTAAATTCATAAAACCTGAAAGGCAGAAAAAAAAATGCAGTCAGAACCAATACAAATCAACAAGGACCGATTTTTATGACGACACGGTTGGCGCAGTGGTTGAGTGATCGACTGCTGCGCTGCGTGTCGCGGGTTCGATCCCCGTAAGGAACAAATATTTGTATGGCCTACAGATAGTTGTTCCGGGTCTCGCTGTTTGTGTATGTGAGTTTAAATGTTTGTAAACGCGTTTACGATACAGGAGAAATTCCAAGTGTGGTGCAAAGTTAAAAAAAAAAAAAGTGCTTGGAGCCCCTCCGCGCGGAAGAAGTGTAACTTCGCAATACTACACGCGTGCTTTCGACTGCCACGCATTCACTCTCGTTATTTTATTGAGTTGTTGTTTTATTTTTACTACATAATTATTACATAAGTTTATCGAGGTTTTTCTACTCATGGAAATTGAGCGAAGGCTGGTCACACCGAAGACTCGAATGCATGACTGTTTGCACGCCATCTTGCGTACCTAGTAGAACTACGTAGTCACAATACTTGTAATAGGTACTGCCATTTCTTAGTGCGTTATAGAAAATATTCCCCCTCCATGGTAGCGTTAAACTTGTTCGAAGTCGCATAAGAAGTTTCACTTCAAAAGAGAAATATACTTCTGGCCTTGACTATACTCTTCGTCGGATCTCTAGACAAGTCGGTCGGTCAAGGCGAAGATCAGAATCAGGTGTGAATTTATTTTAAAATGGTCGACTATTCTCGGTTTTCGCAACTTGACTCTCTTTTCTTTTTCCTGTGGCTAGTGCCTAAACCTGGTGACAGAGATTTTATACCTCTCATGGGCCTCTGACTCGGCTTTACATGTCATCGAGAACTATCTTTTTATTATAATACTTTAAAACTCTTATTTATTTTATTTATTTTTTTAAAACGTTGCCCCACACTAGGAATTTCTCCTGTATCGTGGGTGCGTTTACAAACATTCAAACTCACATACACAAACAGCCTTACTATCATATCAAACACACAGGCCCGGACTGGGACCCGAAGCCGGACCGGGGGGGGGGTTTATAGACGGTCGGTCTCCGATCATTCGTTTAGAATTTTCCTGCTAGAAAAACGTTACCCCAGCAAGAATCGTTTTTCCGTTTTTTTTCCAAAACGACAGGGAGCACACATTTTTTATTTAAAATAAATGAATTTGAATTTGAATTTAAGTGGGGGCACATTTACAGCAGATAAGGCACCAACTATACGTTCTACTCATATAACTCTAGGAGATACTTTCTTGCTGGGGTAACGTACACTCAGATCTTCATTAAATTTTAAGCGGGACCACCGCGGAATAATTCTCTACCAAACAAAAAAAGAATCATCGATATCGGTTTACAATTGGCGAAAAAAGGATGAATATAAACACAAAAAAAATCTGCCTAACCTCCTCCTTTTTGAAGTCGGTTAAAAAGTAGAAGTTACATTTTAAAGTGAAACTTTTATTACATCGTCTCAAACTTTTTCGTCTGTGTGTTGCATGTCGCGTGACGCTGACGGTCGGCCGCGGAGTACTTTTTTTCACACTATAGCGCGGAGTAGGGATAAAGTTCACTTTATCCCCACTCCGCGCTATAGTGTGAAAAAAAGTTTCACTTTTACCGTGGTTTCATAAAACAACACAACCCTTTTTTATTTTAAAGCAGGAATTAAAAAAAAATTAAGCTCACCATTCCACACAAGCAAGTTTTGTTTTCTGTAGTCCTTTTATTCAGAAATAGATGTTATACTTAATCTACTTAGAGGCAATTATAATTTTAAGAACAAAAGGGAGTAATGCTCCAAGAGCGAATGAAGCAAGATAAAATTTTTAACCCCTTACTGGAACCTGACATGAATGGTTTCGACCCTTCATGCAGGAGTTACTTAGTCGACTTACAGACAAAGTCAAGATTCAAGAGGAAGTAGGCTGCACGAGCGAAAGTATCGTTTTTGATTTTTTTTTGACACCTTGTCTAAGGTTAGGTTAGAATTTTTTAAATCCTTCATACAAGACTTTTACTTGGTTGAATTTTAGATAAAGTTAAGATTTAAGAGTAAGTAGTCTGAAGAGCTAGCGAAGCGAGGTCGAAAATTTTAACACCTTGAAAGCGTCGTTTTTGTGCGCTTAACCAACCATTCAGATATTTTCCGCCATTAGACATTACAAGGCCTGCCCATCGCCGTTTTTCTTAGTAGCCATTTGAAGAACCATCATTCTTACAAAAATATACAAGGTGGAAAGGACACTGACACACCGAAGGGGTTACCACGTTTTAAAATCAGCATTTCGGTGTCCCTTCCAACCTATTCTAATATCTCAAGTCAAGTCAAGTCAAGTCAAGTCAAAGCATTTATTTCAATTAGACCATTACAGGCACTTTTGAAAGTCAAAAAAAAACAAAATAAAAACGCGAAGCTACAGTCCCAGTCACAAGGCATAATAACTTGTGAAAGTACTGTAGTTGCCCATTCCGTAGCGTAGATCTCTATGGAGAAGAACGGGCAAGAAACTCCATGGACACTCTTTTAAATCAAAATATGTTACAAAATCTTGGTTACATCATTCATGTTAAGAATTACAAATATGTGAGAACAATGTAGAAATACGGGCAAGTTAAGAGCGTCCAGAGTAAAAGATTAAATCAGTAATTAAAAAATAAAGTAATTAAAATAAACCGTGGCAGCTAAGAGATGACCAGTCACAACTGACAGCGCCCGTTCACGAACATGACGCATGTATCAGCCATCATTCAACTCAACCATTTTGAAGGGAACTAAACGACCCGACACACCCGCCACCATCAGCGTGACATTTAAGTGAGCATGACATTCACTCAACCACCAGGGTAATTTTGCGTCAATGAAAGATTTAGGTACTCATTAAATGGTGGCTTTACAGTACATGGTACTCACACATGTGCTATGCAATTATATAATACTAAGAGATTGAATCTATACAATGCAAATATATTTTTACAATCTTGCGCAGCTTTCACAATAACTTCACTTTCTAATTCTGATGATTCCGATTGCCCCTATGGTTGTGGAGCAGGACCAGCATTGAGCCAAGCATTTTTATCATCAATATAATCCCCCAACTTATAATATGCTTGCCTACATAGTGTGCGTTTTATGCAAGATTTAATCTGGGTAGGCAGACTCTCTCTCTCTAACACTGTCTATAAAAAGAGTAATCTGCAGCTGACTCCTGTTAGCTTTCGTGTTGATGATAATTACTCTAATTAGCTTTTCCAAGAACGGGCGCTAGTATTATTTTATACAAGGAAAAGAAAATAAATTAAACAGAAGTTGACCCACTCAATAATTTACTGCTTCCAGAAATGCTTTGTGAATATGACAGCTGCTTAAATTACAAACGAAATGTTTATATTAAAAGTAGGTCTATTCGTCCCTTTTAATAAAAGTTCCTGAGCGACTGAGCTCTGCTCGGGTCAAAATAGAGAAAACGAATCGATTTTTCGCTCCCGTAAACGCCAATATTGCAACTTTCATCGAAATCTTAAGCCGTTTTCGAGAACGTGATTATGATTACAAATATATGTATATTTATAATATATATACTTCATCATCTGCCTAGCCTTTTCCCAAACTATCTTGGGGTCGGCTTCCAGTCTAACCGCATGCAGTTGAGTACCAGTATTTTATATGAAGCGACTGCCTATCTGAACTCCACACCCCAGTAACTGGGTAATACGATACCCCTTGGTAAGACTGGATGTCAGACTTTTGGCTTCTGACTACTCGTAACGACATGCCAAAAATCTACAAATTACAGCCGGGACCAACGGCTTAACGTTCTTTCCGAGGCACGGAGGAAACTCGGTATGTAATAATGTGTCGAGTCCACGGACCAACCTTAGCAATCTAGTATACTTTGAAAAAGTTTTGTGGCCCTACACGGTACAGGTAATACTAAAGATACTGAAGTAATCATGGTGTACATAGTAGATAACATCTTGTAGGTATGTAATCGTGTACTCTACCTGCTTGTTAATAAGGCTTGTTTGTATATATGCTTCCAGTTACAATTGAAAATGACGATGAGCTATACATTTCCAGTATACCTAACATGACCTCGCGTTATATAGATTTCCCGTACAATGAGAGATCTGCATAAACTGGTTTTGAATAAAATAGTTCATTTTAGCCACAGTAAGCGTTTAAGCCACACGAACCGGCCAAGTTTGAGGTCAGACTCGCGCGCGAAGCGTCCCGTACATTATTTATAAAAACGAGAAAAAAAAAACACTTTTTTTATGGGAGTCTCTTTAAATATTTATATTATTCTGTTTTTAGTTTTTGTTGCTATAGCTGCAACAGAAATACATAATCTGTAGAAATTTCAACTGGCTAACTATCACGGTTCATGAGATACAGTCTGGTCACGGACGGACGGACGGACAGCGAAGTCTCAGTAATAGGGTCCCGTTTGACCCTTTGGGTACGGAACCCTAAAAATAGTGGGTAGCTGTTCAGTTCAACCAGCACAAACAGATTATTATGAAGATGACATAGTTATAGTTAGATTATAACTAGTATCATATTATTATCTGCCTCTCCAATCATGTTATTTGATCCTCGACTGTTCTCATCCAACTACTACCAGCCTTCTTACGAAAATGAAGGCTGGGACTCCATCAGAGCGGAGACGAAGGAGATGTGCGAAGCGGAGAGGAGTGGAGATGAGTAAGAGCTAGGTGTATCCACCGGAGCTGTGCAAAGCGGATAGGAGAGATGATATGCACCGCTCACCGCACGCCGATCACAGTATACCGCTCTCCGCTCACCGCACGCCGCCCAAGTCTCTTCTCGCCTCAGCTATGCGCTTGGCCTTAGTACAAAGGCTGGCCCAAAACAAATATGAGACATCTCTTCTCTCAGTTCAACCATTCCCACTAAAGCTAAGCGGGAGACGAGAAGTATAAATAACGAAGTTTTATTATTGGTGGTTTACAACACATCTCTCCTCTCGTCTCGTCTCCGCGTCGAGAGTAGAGTCCGGCCTTTTTTTTTTTTTTGCGTATGGGAAATCATCAAATGACTTCTCCCGCTCTGGGCGGAGCGGGAGGGAGTGTCAGACTTGACTGACTAAAACCCATCCATGTTCCTTCTTAGCCCTTTGTGTTCCAGGGCCGCGGTATCTCTTTCGAACAACCCGCAGCCCAGTAGAGTCCGGCCTTAAGATAGTCTCACAACCTAGCGTTAGCTCGCCCTGCTCATAATGCCTTTATTTCCTTCCGAAGGGTTGTGCAGAAGTCTACTGTAATACACCCATATTTCGCAATTTATGTTTAAGTCTAGTAACTGCCAACCGGAAACAAATCAATATTCCGGGCTACAAAAAAAAAAAATTGAAATGCGACCTAAGTATGGGACTGATGATTATTTTAATTTTTTAGGGTTCCGTACCCTAAGGGTCAAACGGGGCCCTGTTACTGAGACTTCGCTGTCCGTCCGTCCGTCCATCACCAGGCAGGCATTTCATGAACCGTGATAGTTAGCCAGTTGAAATTTCTACAGATTATGTATTTCTGTTGCTGCTACAATAAAAAATACTAGAAACAGAGTAAAATAAATATTTAGGGGGCTCCCATACAAAAACGTGTTTGTCACTTTTTTGTATACTCAAACTTGGCCTGTTTTTTCGATTACTATGACAGCTTACCTAGAAAGTTGTCCTCTTTGATAGTCTGTACACACGCCTTTTAGATATACACATTAACATAACATAATATAACATACATAGCATAACATACATTACTCCTGTAATCTCCGAAGGGTTCTAGGGTATCTAATCGTAGGGACCCACATTTCGCCATTTACGTTTAAAGTCCCTGATAATAGGGGGCAAGCCTATTGCTATCAACCGGGCACAAAAATACAGACTCCGTGATAAAAACCCAATAAGACTTTGACCGACTTGGAAATAGATCCCAAGACGTCATGCTCAGCAGTGCTTGTGACCACTAGACCCATGCGGCAGCTTACGCCATACCTGGTACCGTCATATGTTAATACCCGCTAAGCCTGTCCATTTCGCTATCAACACACGTCAAAAGTAGGACATGAACATGCTCATCAATTGAATTACTATTCAGTAAGGTTATGTCAGGTAAGTAGGTGACGGTCGTAATCGGCATGTCAAGCAGATTATCTTCAGTGTATGTGTATGAAGTTGGCAGGCTTCGTGCGTTCGCGTGGTCTTTAGGTAGATGCGCGGTATTGTTTATGGACTTGTGGAGCTGGTCGGAACTGCACATTGTACGGTAGATTTTGCTTTTTGGCCGTATCGAAACAGTTATATCTGTGGTAGTGTAGGTTAGTCTCATTAAGCCTCAGTTCCAGACTTCCAGTGGATGTAGCAGTGATAGCCTAGTGATGTGACCGTCGGACTGCCAAAACACTGGTCTGGAGTTCGAACCCGAGGCATGCACCTCTGATTTTCGGATTCATATGCGTATTGTTTAATTATCACTAGGAAAAACATCGTGAGGAAAACTGCATGCCTGAGAGGTATTCCTGGACGGCATGTAAAGCCGCTTTGTTGGGCATAAAAACTCCACCACACACACAAGGGTACCACCACCTTGGTGGTCCCTGGTGTGGGGACACCAGGGTAGGCACATACCACACAAAAAAAAAAGAAAGTGGATGACATTGGTAACTGATTAAATAGCTGCGTAGTCAATGGTGCTTATACAACGCTGCAATCTCTAATATTCTCATCAAGTTTTTGTGCGTATGGCTTTAAGTTCCGTTTGGATGATACCGTTCCGATTGGCAGGTGTATTTTTTCAACCATACCTATCAATTGACTGACAGCTTAGCACCGGTTTCCGAAACTTTCATTAGTCAAAATATGTTGTTTTATTAATCGGTGAACTAAAACAGCAAATCCGAAAGGATTGGCTGATTAGCCGTACCTATTGGTGAATACTGATTGCACTGAGTTATAGATAAGCAGTCTGCTTGAGGGGGCGGACGCCGCTCCAGAGCACGGTGGGGTAAACCGACAATATGGCCGAGAAGAAGGACCTGGAGTCCGTGAGTATGAACCCTTATGTTTGTATAATTGTTGTGCTTATGTACTCGTACACCAGTATCAGCATAACTGGCTAATTAAGTCGGAAACATAATTACATACTAGTCTTTAATTTTACTTACTTACTTACTTATTTTTTTGTTGTTGTAATTTTAAGTATGTACTTTATTTTAAATATTTTATCATACTTTATTCTAAATATGTTTCTTTTCACTGTACAATTACTTGGATTTTCTGTATATTGTACATGTCTTTTCAAAATAAATAAATAAATTTTGGAAGATGAAGCATCGTCTGAGCGAAAACACATTTTTTTGTTCTTCTTATATTTTGTTGGAGGCTTTTAGCCTCTTTAAGCAAGTCAGCGTTATCATAAATCAAAAAATCAAAATCAAAATATTTTTATTTCACATAGGCCTACATGGGCACTTGTAAAACGTCGACAAAAAGGTGCTCGGTTCGGGTTGGTCGTTTCCTATGGAGAAGAACCGGCAAGAAACTCCATGGTTACTCTTTTAAAATCATTTGGCTTTACAATTTTTCTATGTTACAGCATTGGCACTTAAGTATGAGTGGACATCGTAGGCCCGACAATAAGTCGTTGCTTACTACAAAACGTAGAACAAGATAAAAAGTTACCAATGATCTAGGAATCTATAAGGCCTACAATGTCCATACATTTACAAACAATCGGTAAATAAGAAAAAGAGTCTATACAAAAAAAAAAAAGAAGATATTGCAAAAAGACTAGATTAAACAAGTGACACAAATGTTGTCATCCGTGCTGTAACTATTCTAAACAAAATGGTGTAATGAAATAAATAAAAAAAAACAAAATAAAAATAAGATTGAGAATAGTTAGAGACATCCACACATTTGTGCCGTTTTATGAGCTACCAGGGAAGCCGCATGTGCGTAGGGGCTCAGGCCAAACTTCTCTATCTTCAACGTAGTCCTTAATTTTGTAATATGCTTTTTTAATTAGGACACGTTTGATATAATTTTTAAACTTTCCATCGGTCAGTTCTGTAACTGACTTCGGCAACTTATTATAAAAGCGTATACTGTTTATAAGAAATGACTTGCTAGTTTTTGTTAATCTAAATTTTGGTATTACAATTTCGTGTTTACTGCGCGTGTTTATATTATGGAAGTCGCTTCTAATTTTGAAAAGTCCTCGGTTTTTGCGGACATATAAAATACATTCTAAAATATAGAGTGAAGGCAGAGTCAGTATATCGATTTCTTTAAATTTTTCTCTGAGGGACTCGCGAGGACCCATTTTATAGATGGCGCGGACTGCCCTCTTTTGCAGTATGAAAATTGATTCAACGTCTGCTGCCGATCCCCACAGCAGAATGCCATAGGACATAATACTATGGAAATAAGCGTAGTATACTAACCTAGCTGTGGCTACATCGGTTAACTGCCTTATTTTCCTAACTGCATAGGCAGCTGAGCTTAACCTTCCCGAAAGAGTTCTAATGTGCGCGCCCCACTGCAGTTTTGAATCGATAGTAATCCCCAAGAATACAGTTTCCGCTATGACATCAAGTTTTTTGCCGTCAAGAATTAAATTTAGGTCACGTTGTGGTACATTTGGTAAAGAAAACTTAAGACATTTTGTTTTATTCGTATTTAGTAAAAGATTGTTGGCTGCGAACCATTTTGAGAGAATAGTTAAGCTTTCGTTGACATGTAAGACGTCCGTATCTTTTCTATGAATTTTAAAAATTAGCGAGGTGTCATCAGCAAATAGAATTATATCCGAAAATTTGGCCATCATATAAGGGAGGTCATTAATATAAACAAGAAACAGGAAAGGACCGAGAATTGAACCTTGGGGCACGCCCATCTTGACTATAGACCCGCAGGACGTCGCCCCATTTACATTTACTTTTTGTTGCCTGTTTGATAAATAAGAAAGAACAAGATCAGCAGCTTGTCCACGAATTCCGTAGTGGTGTAATTTACAGATCAGTGTGTTATGGTCGACGCAGTCGAACGCTTTTGAGAGGTCACAGAAGATGCCAATAGCATCCTGGGACTTCTCCCAGGATTCCAAAATGTAACTGATGAGTTTTACTCCCGCGTCCGTTGTCGACCTACCCTTCGTGAAACCAAACTGCTGACCATGCAGTATCCTATTAGAATTGAAGTGTGACAACATCTGGTCCAGCATGATTTTTTCATAGATTTTACTCAATGCTGGAAGCACAGATATAGGTCTATAATTAGAGGGATCACTCTTACAACCTGATTTGAAAATTGGTACTACTTTGCTATGTTTCATCAAGTCAGGAAACTTGCCACTGTCCAAACATTGATTGAATATGCCTGCTAAGACAGGAGCAATTGAATCAATAATGTTTTCAAGAACCTTGACTGATATCCCCCATAAGTCTTCAGTATTTTTTATATTGAGACTTTTGAATGCGTTTTTAATTGTATCAATACATACTGGTTTAAATTTAAAGTTAGGTAAGTCCTTAGTAAAGTTCTCTTTAAGAAGGGCTTCAGCTAATTTAGCTGAAGAGGGGAGAGATTTCGTAACCTCTAACGGAATGTTGGCAAAAAAATTGTCTAGAGTTTCAGCGACTTCTAGCTTATCACAAATGGTTTTATTATCTATTTTCAAAGTCAGTTCATTCTTATCTCGTTGTTGCGTCTTTCCTGTTTCTCTGTTAATTACCTGCCACACGGTTTTTATTTTATTCTTAGAAATACCGATTTTATTGCTTATTAATTTAGATTTTGCCTGAGCGCAGACACTTTTGAATATTTTTGAATAGTTTCTAACATAAGTGTGAAAGACTTGATCTGAGGTTAGAGATTTTTCGTGATATAAATTGTATAAAATATCTCTGCTTTTTCTTATTCCCGCAGTGGCCCATTCGCTAAATTTAGACTTTGAGTTGACTTTAACATTTTTTATAGGACACGTTTTATTAAATTCCTGGCAAACTGTAGAAAATAAAATATCGTAGTTTATATTGGGATCTTCTAAATCAAAACTAGCGTTAGCAAGATTGCTAAGAACATTATTATTAAAAGATTTTAATTTATTTTTAGAGAGAGGTCTTATCTGAATTGATTTAACTAAGTGTAACTTTTTTTGTAACTCAAAAGATACAAGTTGACCAGTATGGTCTGACCTAACGCCACTAATTAATGAGGACTCTTTTACTGTGCAATTAGTAAATATATTATCGATGCATGTAGCTGAGGTTGTTGTTATTCTAGTTGCTTCGCTAAATAAATATTTTAAGTTGAAGGATTTAAACAATGAGACCAGCTTACATTTTTCTGGTGAATTGACTAACAGATCAATATTTAAGTCACCACAAACAAAAACTAATTTATTATCTGTGAAAAGTTTACTTAATATTTCTTCCATTGTGATTAAAAATAATGTCAAGTTTGATGCTGGTGGTCTATACACACATAAGACAGTATGACCCTCAACCTCCGCACATGCTACCTCACATAAGCGATCAACAGAGTAAGCAGTGATATCCTTCCTCTCCTTATATCTGAGACAGCTATTACAAAGTATCAGGGTACCACCACCCACTGATGATCTGTTGTACGCACTGGCAACTGAAAAATTATTTACATTAAACAGCATCCTATCTGGTTTTAACCAAGTTTCACTAAAACATAAAATATCCATGTGGTATTTATCTACTAACATTTCCACGTCTAAAATTTTGCCGGAGAAGCGATTTATATTCTGGTGATAGAGTAAAATATTGTTACCAGGCTTCTCTTTTGTCGGCTCTAATAGTTTAAAGAATGTATAACAGTATTATTGGAGACACAAGATAATACTGTTTCATCACTTAACCTAGTCTCAGTTAAATCATCAATAACTGCGTGTATAAAAAATGCTAAAAGTGAAGCCAAAAAATGTCGACTTTTTTTGGCAAGAAACATATGTTCCCGAATCAAAACAAAATCTCTAACAAAATTGTTAGTATCAAAAAACAATAGACGGTCACTATGACGACACGATAAAATATGCATCAAGTTATTTAGAGAAGAAATATAATCATTTTCCTGATCAAGTAAATTGTCCGAGTATGGCAATGCACATAAAATTAATTTGCCTAATCTTAACTAACATAACATAACTTAACCTATTCTAAACTTAACTGCACAGTCAATTTAAGTTATGATTTTCTAAACAAATCAGCAAGGAGAAATTGTCTCAAGTACCTATAATAAAGCCTTTTTAATTTTTCCCTTTATTTCTGCATAAAAACGAAAAAAAATAATGGTACATGAGATCAAAACCTCCTTGCTCCAAATTCAAATTAGAATAATTTATTCGTAGAGACGCCATTAGAATGTTTTTAAAAATAGATTTTGACGTTTTGAATAAAATAAGTGGGATCCTCGAAGTTTTAAAATCGTATTTTGTTTTATTTTGATTTAATTTACTGTTTTGACCAACGAATTTGAATTAAAGTCTTGTCAGTCTTTCATTACTTGCATGGTGCTTGCAATTAAAATTTACGGACTTAAACCTACAAGGTGTAAATGCCACGAAGCCATGCATTCTGACTTTTTTTTTGGCGTGAAAAATCACTTTTTGCGGTAAAACTCAATGTGTTCTGAAAACATTGTGTTTCTGGATGCATTGAATAGTAAACAGGTTATGGAGGCATATAAAGTAAAATTATAACCTTAAAAACAAGTATTTAAAAAAAACTTGTTAGTACTAGTTAAAAAAAAGTTGGAACTTTGACCCCTATATCTCCGTAACTGTAAGGGTCGTAGGAACGGTCTAGAAGAAAAAAAATATCGCTATGACGGGGAGACCAAGTGCCGTTCGGCTTCTTTAAGGGTCTATATTTACACTCTTTATAATCGACAGGGTGACCCCGAGCTAGAATGTGTCCAGAAACCGATGGACCTTCCAACCCTGCCCAAACCCCTGACCCTGGAGGAGAAGAAGTATCTCCTGGCTGTTGAACGAGGGGATATGGGCAATGTGAGACGGTGAGATAATATTTTTATTATGATTTCTTTGTGTCCATCTTTATATATGGTTGGCAGAAATTTTTATTTTTGAACGACTTTTAAAAAAGGAGACGGAAATGTATTACACTATTTTTTTTTTTACTACACCGATTTCTCTGTGGTTGATTACTTGTCAAATTTTAGGGATTCCTTCATTTGGTAGAGGAAGCTTGCGCAGATGTGGCAATGGCGATAATTTATATAGGACCACCTATAGTATAAATTATCGCCATTGCCACATCTCTTAAGAATGAATTTATTACCTTGGGGAGTTTATGGGTTATCTTTAATAATACGTTTTTTTTTCTTTTTCGTGTACGTTGATGACATGATTTGATGATATCATCATAATAATAACTTCTCTCTACAAAGTAAAATGTTTACAAGGTGTTGTTTTGCATCCTCCTCAAAATTCAGGAGGTTTTCACAAAATACATAAAAAATCAATTAAAATTACGGTACCTAGTTAATTATTAATAAACGCTGATATTAGTATTTCAGAATAACCCCCATAACATGGTTTAGGGAATAAGAAATTATCAATAAACGTTTGAGATTGTTTGTATGTGTGGAAGCGCGGTTCGTGCGTACTCGGACAGCCCGCGTTTAAAACACAGGTGGTTCACAATTACCGATTTCCGTCAATAAGAAAAAATATAAAATTACCTACCCATTTTATTATTGATACGGGTCGAGAATCATTAGCATAGTTACCTCCTTGAATTTGACGAGGATGCAAAACAACAGCTTGTATTTGACAAGAACGTGTACCCGGTTTTTTCTTAAAAAATACATTTTCGTCAAATAAGACATCTATTACAACTACTCTATTCGCCAGCAATTTAAAATCCCTTGTAATAGAAGAACTTTTGTCCTAAACTTGGCACAAATCTGTCACTGGCTTACAATGAATTTCATCTATTCAGTCCTTTTTTATTAAACGGACAAGAATAGGAAAGAATTTAACTTTTGGTAGCTATTATTAAAAAAGTTACTACGTTTAGCACAAAAGTAAACTTCTTTGGTCCAAAGATCCTTGAGATAAAACGGGTTACGAACGACTTTTTTTAAGCATTAAATAAGATACAAGAAAAATAATGGCCTATAAATACTTAAGGTTCGTTATTGGAAACCTTTTTAACTCAACAAGTGGCTTACTCCTTACAAAATGTCTATTTCTGTTATTAACTTATAAATAAAAAGAGAACTAATGTTTTGTGTCTAAAAATGTCCCCACGTCCATTTATTGTTTGTTTGCAAAAAACACTTAAAACCAATTATTTTTAGAAGGCGAAGTAAACAGGGGAGTGTCTTTTGTTAAAAATAAAACAGCTTAAGTCATATTTTGGGGAGAAAATAAGTCGCTGGTGATTTGATTCAATGATAAAATTAAATTGACGACGATGGGAAATTGTTTTCAATTACGTATTTTCTCTGTTGGCGTCTCACTTTCATAACAAAATACAGTGCAAGCGATATTATATCTGTACACAAAGCAATAATGACCCGAGATACCAAAAATATCAGAAGCCCCGTCGGATGAACCTAACTATAGTATAGGTACAGAATTCATCTTAGTACAAGCGGCCAGCACATCAAACTACCCGAAACTGTAAATAGGGGATGATAACATGTTTTTTTCTTTGTCCGTCGGGTTATTGAAAAGTATTGGACACGTATTTTTTCTGTTTTCACGTGGTCATAAAATTACGGAGATATATTGAGTTGAAATGGCGCATGACGTCACATGTAGGTAAGTTTTATACCTACTTGTGACGTAGTGAGCCCCCACTCTCCAACTTTAATGAGTTTTAAATAAGTAAATTTTTGATATTTTGATAAAACCAAAAATACGTGTCTAATACGTATCTTTGTATTACCTGTCTGACGGACAAAATAGAATGTCGTTTTCTTTACCCAGTCTTCACCCCTATTATCCCAATCAACCTTGAAACTAATTCCTTAACGATAAAGTTGAAAATCTATTTAAGAAATTTAACATATTGTTGTAGCTTGATCTACTGGCGACTGTTATTATACACTTTAAGTTCCCTATAAGTACACAAAATCAGTAAACAGGATAAAAACCAAGACAGTGTAAAAGAGCCTTCACACAGTTAGTTTCGGTCATTTGAAGAACTAGTGCCTACTTACTATGCATAAAAATAGTCTTGGAAAGTAATTTAAAAAAAATGGCCGCTGCCTATAGTCTGCAAACTTAATTACTGTTTCCAGTATAATCGGATTACCCTAGGTATTAACTTTAACGAACTGTATCCATGATCCTATGTATGAATACATTAATTGCTAGCATTGAGCATTGAGTATTGAATACGTAGGATTTCATGCGCAGACTAGGCAATCAAAAGTTAGAAAGTATGAAAAGAGAGTTTATCACGAGGATTAAAAAAAAAACTATTGCAGGCAGTCTAGCGTATGTTGTTTTTCGAAAAAATACAAACATCCGAATTGAGAACCTCCTCCTTTTTTAGAAGTCAGTTAAAAACATTCTTACCCCGTTAGTTTAATGATCGCAATTATTACTGATGAGCATTTATTGGATTCGATTCCCAGGTCGATCAAAGTGTTATTGAGTTTTCCCAGCAGTTCCCAGGAGTTTTTCTTACCACCCTGGATTCTAACCTGTGCCAGGTTGATGACAATAGGCTCATACCCTATAACGTGAATCTTAAACATTAGTGGTGAATGTGATTGTACTATAGGCGTGTTACCCAAACTGCTGTATAATATGACCTGTGTATCTGAACTTTTGAGGAGCTTGTGGCTAAATAACAACAGACTCACGGGTCGATTTTCAAGGTTAAGCCAGCCTTGCCAAGAGAGCCAAGATTGGTCTGTGATTAAAAAGTTTTTTCCGTGCCTCGGAAGCACGTTAAGCCGTTGGCCCCGGCTGTCATTTGTATATCTTTGACAGTCGTTACAGATAGTCATTGGGCCGAAAGTCTGACAACCGGTCTTACCAATGGGTACCGTATTATTATTAACTGGGTTGCGGAAGTCAGATAGGCAGTCGCTCCATGTGAAATACTGGTATTCAGCTGTTTTCGGTAAGACTGGAAGCCGATAAATTTGGGAAAAGGCTAGGCGGGTGATGACAATCTGAACTTTTGTATTGCTTCTAGAATTCTCCAAAAAGCGCATCGCAAGAAACACATAGAGATCAACTGCGTAGATTCTCTGGGTCGCGGAGCTCTGACCTTGGCCATCGATGGAGAAAACCTGGAGATGGTGGAACTCCTCGTCATCATGGGAGTGGACACCAAGGATGCTCTGCTGCAGGCCATCAATGCGGAGTTCGTGGAGGCTGTGGAACTGCTGCTTGAGCATGAGGAGCTGATTCATAAGGATAGCGAACCTTACGTGAGTGATTTAGATTGATTTTTATAATAAAAGTAAAATAGTCCAAACTTTGCAAGTTTTAGACTGATACTGATATAATAGAGAAGTATGGAAGAAAAAGACATCCTGCGCCGACCCCAAATGAATTGGGATAAGGTTAAGAGAAAGATGATGAGACTGAATTAGGGTACCTACGGTCTACTAAGCTATAGTGTGTATCACTCAAGTTGGGTAACGTATACATACCTGGGTAGTTAAAGTAAGGTAAACTTCATAACCTAGTAAGAAAGTTTCATTATGCAAGTATGACAAGGATACATGAACAAATATCCTATAGCGTCTGTTACAGGATTTTATGCCCGCGCGTTTTAGATGCTTTTCTAAGCACATATTCATTCAAATTAGTAGCAAAGCCCTCTAGAAGGACATGATCTGACCTTATTGGTGAAGTTCTTTAGAAAGGTTAGGTGCTTAGTACTCGAGAGTTCGAGACCGGTGTGCGTGTCCTGAACGTAGACGAGGCAAAATCCGTATGTAAGGATCTAGCTAGGTGGTGTTCTGTGGTTTATGCCTACGCTCTTGAGAAAAAGGCGTTTGTTTATGTATGTACTGCAAAACACACTCACAATACCACTAGGATGTGTCCTTATCCTATAATCAATTATTGTGACCTAGTCACAATAATTGATTATCACGGAAGATAACCCGTAAGTGTCAGTACAAGTTTAGTTATGAACTCATCATCTGCCTAGCCTTTTCCCAAACTATCTTGGGGTCAGCTTCCAGTCTAACCGGATGCAGCTGAGTATCAGTATTTACATAAAGCGACTGCCTATCTGACCACTACAACCCAGAAACTGAGTAACACGATACCTCTTGGTAAGACTGCAGGATGTCAGACTTTTAGCTTCTGACTAATTGTAACGACTTTCAAAGATCTACAAATGACAGACGGGACCAATGGCTTAACGTGTTTTCCGAGGCACGGAGAAACTCACACGAAGGCACTCTTGTAATTATGGTCACCCATCCACGGACCAACCTCGGCAAGCACGGCTTAACCTTAAAGATAGAACCGTGCGGCTGTTATTATTTAGCCACGAGCTCCTCCTGAAGCTCCTCCTTATCCTGGAGCTGAAGTTTAGTTATGAACTGGGAAAGCTTAAAACGGTTTCTTCAAGTTGCTTTGTCTAGCTTTTTGTTTTTCTTCATGCAGAGTTGGCAGAAAGTGGACCCCAACACGGCAATGTTCACGCCAGACATAACCCCACTGATGCTGGCGGCCCACAAGAATAATTACGAGATCATCAAGATACTGCTCGACCGCGGAGCCACGCTACCCAACCCTCATGACGTAAAGTAAGACTTCACTTTATTATCTTAATTTTTCAATAGGTAAATAAACTAAATATAGGCTTTCAGCTTTACTTTATAAAAATAAATTTGAGTCTAGTAGATTGAAGTTTTATAAGATTTATCAGATTTAGGGGCCATCCTTAAATTACGTCACACGAAATTTCATTAATTTTATTTGAATTTTTCATTAATAGTTCGTGTTTTAATACTTAGGTATATTATATTTAAAATTCCACGTCACAAAATCTAAAGTCAAAGTCAAAGTATTTATTTGTCGAACATAGGTAATATGGTACATGGTATAAAAAAATGGTGTTGTATCACTATGTTTTACCTTGCAAGGCGTACAAATTAGGTATAAAACTACAAAACAAACTAAATAAAACTGTTTCAAACAAGTAACGTCTTATACAAGATAGAATAACAAGTGGATCGGACATTTTTTATTTTATGCTTCTATCATCTAAAAACTCATTGATAGAGTAGTAAGCCTTTTCAATCAAGAATTTCTTAAGTTGCGATTTAAAATGGTTTATGTTGGTCATGCTTTTTAAAGTTTTTGGTAGTTTATTATAAATCTTTGGACCCATTCCGAGACAACTCTTTGAGAAAAGTGCAGTATTATGTTTTTTTGATTTTAGTGTGCTTTGGTGACGTCTAGTATTAAGTTTTTCAAATTTAGACAGATTCTCCATAACAAATGTTGAAATACGACTACTCCTCGACTACTCTCTACGACTCCTCCTACCCGTTGTCACACAATGACACACTTCGTTGACACCCCCCTTTAACGAGCGACTTAATTTATGGATGGCCCTCGTGTTTTCGCGATTAAGATGTTGGTCCCATGGAGAAAGTTGTTCAGTTTTATTGTCTACCTATACCATACGCACCCTTAAAAAATAACCATAATTTTATCTTTCTGATACTCGCTGTATTTCTAAGGAGGTGTAAAAGATGTTGATTCTTTCCAGGTGTGGTTGCGAAGAATGTATCCGCGAGTCAACAGAGGACTCCCTCCGACACTCACTCGCCCGACTCAACGAATACAGGGCGTTGGCCTCACCATCGCTCATAGCCTTGTCTTCAACCGATCCTATACTGACTGCCTTCCAGCTGTCATGGGAACTAAGGAACTTGGCTTTTGCTGAACAGGTAAGGATCTCGTTAAAGCATTATTGAGGTCCGTTAGTTATTTAATATGAAGCGGCTAAAAAACTTTTAAAACTTTCTTACAAAAAATATAACCGACTTCCAAAAAAAAAAAACACAAAACTCGATAATAACTTTTCTAGTTTCTAACTGAAAAAAGTTTTTATTTTACCCTTTTTAGTTGTGGTATCTCACATAAATTCTAGTCACACAAATGCTAGTCAAGTATCAATTTTACATTGTAATTAGATACCAGCACATCGTCCGTACATACGAAAAAGACAACATGCATAGTAAAGAGGATAACTCAAAAAGTACCGAAGCAAAGATAATAAAATTCATATGGGACCACCGCGCAAGCTTTCTCTACCAAATGAAAAAACAACAATCCAAAATCTAAATCGGACCCGTAATCACGAAGAAATAGGTGTACATAAATGTAAAAAAAAGATACTGCTCAAATACATAACCTCTTTTCTTAAGAAGTCGGTTAAAAAGATTTTAAATAGAATAATCTGCAAGATAAATCCCCCGGAGGAGTTAAAACAGGCCTTGAGGGTACTTTCTGTCGGGCCGAGGCTGCCTTCAAGCGGCTCTTACCCAACCTGGGGGTCCAAACTCCTCCTGCCGGAGACTCTACGCGGGGGTCGCTCGTGCAGTCCATGGCCCTTTACGGGGCCCCGGTGTGGGCGCGTTCTTTGAGTAAAGGTGGTAGCCGTAAGGCTAGTCCGCGGCAGAGGCAAACTCCGTTGCCGCGCCATGTCCTTGGAGCGGCGATCGGCGACGTTGACCTCTCGGGTTCGGCCCTGGTCCAATCCATGGTCCGAAGAGAAAGGGAAAAGAAAGCCATCACCTCCTTCTGCGAAGCAGTCATGCTAGCGAAGGAGGTGGCGGAACGTGAGAGGGAGAGAGCTTCACGTCCTAGCCGCCGAGGGCGACGCGCCGTGATTTTCTCATCTCTTCCTTATAACACACTCGTCATCTCATCTTCCTGCCCTTGTCCCATGATACTTAGGGTCGGCGCTTCACGTATTTTTCTGCCATTCTCCACTGTCAACCGTCACTCTATAACACTACTGACAATAACTTTGTATCCATAACGCATACTAAAAAACCCATAACATCAATTTCTGTCTACCAGGAAAGTAAAGCAGAATACCTGGAACTTCGTCGCCAATCACAAATGTTCGCTGTAGACCTACTGGACCAGTCCCGAAGCTCACAGGAGCTGGCCATCATTTTGAACCATGACCCTGACGAACCAGCCTTCGTCCAAGGAGAACACATGAAGTTGGCGAGACTGGAACTGGCTATCGATTTTAAGCAGAAGAAGGTGACTATGAAATACATTTATGTTTGTAAGAAGCTATTCATACAAGGTGTTGTTTTACATCCTCGTCAAAATTCAGGAGGTTGTCACAAAAGACATACATAATCAATTTTAATTACGGTACCTAGTTAATTATTAATAAAGGCTGTTTTTATGTTGTTTTATTTAAATGCAATCAAGATGAAATTCCGTATAATTTTGATAGACGTTGTAACCCAGTTTCTCGTATAATGTGTATTTAATTAATTAATTTTTCATAATAATAATCTTCTTTACCTCGTGAAAGCTGAGAAAGAGAAACAAATAAAATATCTCGACTCGGCACATGAGCTTGTCGGTATGTGGGATGTGAACTCGGCTGTCATTGACTTTACGGCCAATGGCCTGATGGCTAAGAGCTTCGAATACGGTCATATTTCGACGTTCTTACTGGGCGGTTGGATCAAGAACCTGATTCAGAAGGCAGTACTCCTCGATACGGCTCGCATTGTGAGGAGGTTCTATTGGAGGTACCTGGGCTCCCGACACCACCGGAGACCATTTTTTTAATATTTTTAAAATTTCTTATGGAACAAGTAATTTTTTTTTTAAATTTATAAATATGCATGCACGGAATCATAGCCTGGAAGCCGACCCCAAGATAGTTTGGGAAAGGCTAGGCAGGTGATGACACGGAATTATAAATCTTCTTTTTTCTCCCCAGTTCGTAGCTCACCCGAACATCCAACAGCTTCTCGCTTCCATCTGGTACGAAGGAGTCCCTGGCTTCCGCCGCAAGACTGCCATGGAGAAGATAATGATCATCTGCCGCGTCGCCTTACTGTTCCCCTTCTACTGCTCGCTGTACATGGTAGCGCCTAACTGTTCCACTGGCAAACTGATGAGGAAACCCTTCATGAAGTTCTTGATACACGCATCTAGTTACTTGTTCTTTTTATGTAAGTATGTCGTTTTTAATAGAAGCTTTAATTTAACTTTCCTTATACTTGTTCTCCCCGTAATTGCGATTTTTCTTTTGTTCTGTACCTGGTAACTTTCTAGTTATGGGATAAAATCAAAATCAAAATCAAAATATTTTTATTTCACATAGGCCTACATGGGCACTTGTAAAACGTCGACAAAATGGTGCTCGGTTCGGGTTGGATAAAGAAGTTAAACGATCCAACTTGTTTAAAAGTTTTTAAGGTTATTTTACTTGAAATACATATGGAGATATTTATGATTCATTGATGGGGTTTTTGCAGGTCATGGAACCCGCTTAATCCATCAGCACAATGGTTTTAGTACATTTAGTTTCACCATTAAACGTGATTTTACACCCCAAAAATAAAGTCGTTTCCCTGCAATAATTTTTGCGATTTGTTAGATGTACAGAAATGCTTGGTTAACGACTTCGTGAAGACTCCGTTTACAACCTGTATTTGTAAGATTTTGTGTCTATTGTTTCAAAAAGTTTGTTATAAAGACAACTTTAGCTTAAACAATAATGATTGGATTCTTAAGAAAAATAATCTTTGTCATAAACACTTCTTACACCATGTCTGTTGTCCACAGTGATTCTAATCCTGGTATCCCAAAGAGCGGAGGTGCAGGCGATACAGCTGTTTGGTCCAGAGTGGATGGTGAAGGAGTTAGAGAAAGAACTCCTCAAGCAGAGAGGGAACGGACCTACTTACTTGGAACTTGTCGTTGTGGTTTATGTATTAGGTACGTATACCCATGCATATTTATACTTTTCTTTTTCTAAGCGTGTCGATGGCAATCTAAATTGTGTCGGCCCAGAACTGAGCCACTAGTGTAACGCCTTCATAAGCGTCCATCAGTTCTTGCAATGAACAAACATACAATCAAACTATTTTTCGAAAACACTACATTTCCTTTTCTTTCCTAGGCTTCATCTGGGAAGAGACCCAAGAGATCTACATCGAAGGCATCCGCTCCTACCTCCGAAACATGTGGAACTTCATAGACTTCACCAGAAACTCTCTCTACGTGGCCGTGGCTGTGCTAAGGTTTGCAGCCTATATCCAACAAACCACTGAGATCGGGAGGGACCCTCAGACCAAGTTCATTCCGAGGGAGAACTGGGATGCCTTCGACCCTCAGTTGATTGCTGAGGGACTGTTTGCTGCGGCGAATATTTTCAGGTATGTTGGGAAATTCAATGATTCCTGTTTTTGTGTTTTTTTTGTTGTTTCTAGTGAAAATGTATTTTAAAATTAAGTCTTTATAGATTGATAAAAATAAAGATTGTAGAGATGTGTAAGGACACACGTCAAAATCGCCATCTTGCCTATAGAGGAACCGGATCTTATTTGCTAATTCACGGAAATTCAAAACAGTTACTAACTTACTTTTCTTATACTTTTATTAGAAACAGCTATTGAGCTGTCACGGAGTTATGGGCTGCTTTACTTTATTGAGTCTTAGAAAGAAACATTTAGGTTTTGAAGAACGTCTTCACAGTGTGTGAATGTTGGGCGGCTTCTTTCTAAATCTCCATAGTATAGTATTTACTTAATTAGTTCATATAATTATAAATTCTTCTATCTTATTCTGTGTACTGACAATATATTGTTTTAACTAGTGCCCTCAAGTTGGTGCACTTGTTCTCCATCAATCCTCACCTGGGGCCGCTGCAGATCTCTCTGGGCCGCATGGTCATTGACATCGTGAAGTTCTTCTTCATCTATAGTTTGGTGCTCTTCGCTTTTGCTTGCGGTAAGTTTTTAATCTTATGTAAACTTTTCTAGTGTAGTTTTGGATGAACTTTATTATTTTTACATTTACTGGACCATGATTTTATTTTTCATATCAACGTTTTCGTTTAACCTTCTTTAGAACTTGTCCTTTTTTCGCGTGTTTTTGAATGAAGAATTATTGTGTAGAATTTCCTAATTTACTTAAAAGCATTCTATTATATTATTTATTATCCGATATAATCCGAAAAAGAAATAAAAGAATTACATACTTAGTAATTTGACTAAAAAGAGACCTACTTTTGTACTTAGAGTCCTTTAAATGTCAACCTGCCTTTAAATACGATCAATATTATAGTGGCTTTAAAAACCTGATTTTTCAACACATTAAACCTAGGTTTAAACCAATTGCTCTGGTACTTCGCTGACTTGGAGAAACGCAAATGTTACGTCTTACCTGGTGGTCTACCTGACTGGGACAATGCTGGAGACTCCTGCATGAAATGGAGGAGCTTCGGAAAGTCAGTCCTCACTGGACCTTATTAGTGCTAGATCAGAGTTTTGTGTGTGTTGAGTTGCTTTGCTAGTAAAGTTACTAAAGAAGACAGCTTCCTATTATTCCATTCCCTACCACCTTATTTATTGAGCAGCCAGATTATTAATTATTTGTCGATTACTGATTTGTGTTTTGATTAAAAAATGTTTCGGTTTTGGGCACTCTTGCATTCGCTATTAGTATCCAAGACGACAAAAAGTACTCGGAGAGTTGGCATACAATCTTTTCGACCTCTTTACACCAAAACATCTGCGCATGTCATCGACACGTTCGACCGGCGCAACCATGACAACCCAACAAACAGTTTTGTCAATTTCTTCAAGAGACGTGTGATCGAGTTTTAATAAAGCTTTATTTTTTGAAATTATTTAGTTCTCCGTTAGTTATCATGGGTGAGGAACAGTTCGGGGTGCGCCATGTTATCGGAGCTCCTATAGCCACCACCAGGCTGTCGGAGCAGGCCATAGTATGTATACCGCCTAGAACAGCCAAGTTCACTCTCTCAGAATGGAAGTTAAGTAACGACCAAAGATGCAGGAACACGGTAGACCAACAGCAGCTGGCGGACAGGGTCATCGGCGAGTCCCACCGTATCCGAGACGAGACCGGTGAACGCGCTGAAATCATGAAAGCTACCACTGACAGGCGCATTGAGGAACGGATCGGTGATGTCGAGTTCAACAGGAATGAGTTGCAGGTACAACGCAATGAAATATATTCAGAATTAGAAGCTCTATCAATGTATAAGACCCGTGTCTTTGACTGCCTCGCATCCCTTCAAGCAAATGCTTTGACGATTGTCCGTAAATGTCTCATGCTCAGAGATGGACGCCTTGGCATCGACTTGGTCGTCGACGAGGTTGAAGCAGCTTTGCAGCAGGAGATAACCACCATCCTTGGGGGACAAAGCCTACTAAGACGTGTGTTGGAGCAACTGAACGAACAGATGCGGCGTCTACGTTCTACGCGTTACCTTCTTGATCGCGACTTGCAATACAAGCAAGCAGCTATTAATCTAGACAAAGCTAATCTTTCTCTCAAACACACTGATTTATGTCTCTCAATCTACGAAGGTTACTCTAACCTTGACCCAGCAAACATATCTGCCGACGAGTACAACGCCTATTCGGCGAAAAACATTCAAATGGCAGCGAGGGAAGTAACGAGCGCGCGTCCTATCCGAATGTTTGTTGATACAATCCTCAAACAAGTGATCGACGACCTGTGGGGCGCCTACAAGAGATGCAACCACGCGTTCTCCGAGCGGATTGTAGAAACAAAACGAACTAAAGCGAAACTTGAGGAAATGCACAAGAATACGACTCAAAAGATTAGTGACATGCAGGACAATATCTTGCAGCTGCAAAAAGCCCTATCTGATAAAGAAGGTCATGTAGCTTTGGCGCATACGAGGCTCGGTAA
Organism: Cerastis leucographa; assembly: GCA_963082945.1. Taxonomy (NCBI): domain Eukaryota; kingdom Metazoa; phylum Arthropoda; class Insecta; order Lepidoptera; family Noctuidae; genus Cerastis; species Cerastis leucographa. Next base: position 6,264,868 of record OY720353.1, read on the forward strand.
GCGGGCTCAAAGAGTGGGGGCTGAGCTGGTGAGGGACCCTCCGGGGCAGGCTTTGTACTATGAATGTGAGATGTTACGTCGCAGTACGGAGCAACTGCAACAGATGCTGCAGGAGGCGACAGCTTCTCTGCGCTACTTACTGCAGACACAGATCCAGTTGGAAGAGGACATAAACGTAAAGATGAATACCCTTAAGATTGATGAGGTGGACTGCATGACTCTGAGACAGACTATGGACTATCACGCGTATTAAAATGTTGATTTGGTTATTCGTGGAGTATCGCAGCCACATAAGTTTTTACCAAAGAACGTAAATATGTACCAAATGCATTTAAATAATGCTTATATTATATTTGGTATGAAGAACGGACAAATGATTCCTATTAATGATACGCGTGACTGCAATATTATTCGTAAAAACAAATTAATAGGTTTGTGTCAATTAGATGACCCTTAATTATATTTTTTATAGTAAGGTACTGAAAGAGCTCCCTGTTTTTTGTATTAACTACAATATGATTAAAATAATTTTTTTGTGTGGTAATACAGAAGTGAAATAGGTATCCTCTTTTTATGATGTTGATAAGGGGAGTGATTTCGCCCCTTTATTGTAAAATGTTCTTTGGTTAGTACTACTAAGCTCGGAGCTCCATTTTACATAAACTTAACAAGTGTTTGTAGTTTCATTTGTATTGATATTTAAAGAAATTGATTGTGCTTGAATTTCATATGTGCTTGTTTTTCCTAGTATTTATAGCTATTTCTTGTTTTTTTTCCTTTTTTCTGTTTCCGCGACAAAGTATAAAAATATTAAAAAAAATGTTATGCAGATCACCTGTGTTTTTTTTTTTAAGTATCCATCATTAATCCACCTAGTATAACACACCGCTATTACTTAATAAATTATTATACGAATTACACATCATGGAAATGCCAGATCATTTATTTCTTCATCGTGTCATTGATGAAGGATAATTAGATTTTAAGTTCGTAATTTGAAGTTCGTAGATTTCCACAACATTCCATCAAATCATATATCTACGAAGTTTCGGTTGTAATGTGGCACGATGCAACGACGCATCGGGTGTATTTTTAACCGACTGCTAAAAATGGAGAAGGTTATGTTACTAGGTTATCTGTTTCAATTAATTTATTTATTTATCATCTATGCAAGACTGACAGCTAACAAAACAGATTTAAAAATAGTACTTGAGACTGCCAGCTAATGACAAGTCTTCACTTATAAAAACCAGAATAAAAGAAATGTAAATAACACAGCGGTGCCACAATAAAGAAAAAATAGGATTACGTCAAAGCTACTTTAATCAATCTTCCTCAAACAAAACCAGTAGCTCTTAAATGTGGGGGTACGGTAGTGCCCTCGCCAAGTCAAGGAAATAGTAAACAGGGTATATTTTTTAAGTGGGCGTGGAGTGCTAAATCCGAATCGATGAGAAATAGCGAAAAATAATCGAATGAGTCTCTTGCCCGATTTTTTGAAAACCCTGTATTAAGTGGTGGATGTTCGTACCCCACGTCGCCAGACAAGGAAGCGACTAGCTATTGGCTATTTTTTTCCCGAAAAGCATACAATAGATTCTGATGTGGTCTCGTGTCAGCAAAAGAGATATTAAATTAATAGCTGATCGCTCGCGGTTTACACTGTTCTATTTGTTAGTCATAAATCTCGCTTTTCGGTAATCGTCGACGATGGAACAGGTGCCTAGTTTGAACATGACTTTTCATTTTGTTATAAACAACCCATCACCAATTGTTCATCCAAACACCTTTCCACCAGCGTCTTCGAAGCCTCGCAGTCCCTATTCTGGGCCTCCTTCGGCATGGTTGGTCTGGAGAACTTCGAGCTAGCCGGCATCAAGAGTTACACCCGGTTCTGGGGCCTGCTGATGTTCGGGTCGTATTCCGTCATCAATGTCATCGTCCTGCTCAATCTACTAATTGCTATGATGTCCAACTCCTATGCGATGATTGACGTAAGTACTTTTGTCTTATGTTAGTATTATTTCATGCGTGGTTTCTTTAGAAGTTTTTAAATTGACATGGTCACTTACACTATCAATAACACTTGTAACGGGATATTTACCATGTTTATTATTTTGTTTGAGTTTCCGATATTGCGGGTAGGTGTTTACGAGCAGACAAACCACACGATCGAACCGCTGGATTGAGTTACATAACCCTCAGGTCATCTCGACAGAACGCCACTATATACCCGGACTGTCGAGACTGACTGGTGGTGGAGTGGTTTGACGGCACGGTTGGCGCAGTGGTTGAGCGATGGACTGCTGCGTTGCGTGTCGCGGGCTCGATCCCCGCACGGAACAAATATTTGTATGGCCTACAGATAGTTGTTCCGGGTCTGGCTGTTTGTGTATGTGAGTTTAAATGTTTGTATACGCACCCATGATACAGGAGAAATTCCTAGTGTGGGAAAACGTCTCGCGCGTTACAAATATTCCAAATCACATACACAACAACTATCTCTAGACCAAATGTACCAATGCCGCTTCCTGCCTTATCATCGATAATATCATATTATCATCAACCTAGCCGTTTACATAGAGAGTCGGCTTCCAGTATAAAAGAAGTTAAATACAACTATTTTCCATAGAGCATAGTTGCAAAATTGATTCGAATAACGAATGAATAAATTGTTTTTTTCATTATTCACGAATAATAAATAATTTCATTCATTCAAAGAAAGGTTATTCGAATGACGAATAAATTATTTTATTCGTTAGTCGGTTAAAAAAAAAATGAATTTAATTAAATGAATAAAAATAAAACAAGGAAAAATACAATAGGAAAAAAGAGTGAGCAGTCTCGGTAGCACGAGTGTTATCCGTATAGTCCAAATAACTGTATAAGTGATAAGTATAAATGAGTTATCAAAAAATATGTAAGGTCACGTAGGTACATTTAAATAAAATCACGAATAATTTATCTATGAATTATTTATTCGTTGATGAATTATTCGCGAATAATTATATTGCGAATAAAATTTTATTCGAATAATTATCCAGATAACAATTTATTCGAATAATGCCCATGTCTGCCAAAGAGTGACTGCCTATCTGATCTCCTCAACCAAATTGATACTGGATACAAACCTTTTCTTACAATAATAGTTTTTTTTTTTCAATGAAAAGATCATGTTTTGACTATAAAACACAGAGTTTCAAGAACAATATCACGACTTTCCTCGTCTGGTGCAACTAATGCAAGACAAGTTATGCAAAGTTTTACGATAATAAATTCTTAGTAAAGACAAATGTGGTCATTATCCTACTAATATTATAAATGCAAAAGTTCGTGAGGATGGATGGATGGATGGATGTTTGTTACTCTTTCACGCAAAAACTACTAAATGGATTTGGATGAAATTTGACAAACGGGTAGATTATAACCTGGATTAACACATAGGATACTTTTTATCCCGATTAGCGTGGGACAATTATCGAACTCCACGCGGGCGGCGCCGCGTGCATAAGCTAGTGTAACAATAATACTCCCGCTCGTGTAACTCTTGTTAGCGTCGAGTATAGATTAAATATTAGAATTGCCGTGGATTTATTACAAACAAGCTGACCCGCTCAAACTCATCTGCCTGACTTTTTCCATGAATTTATGCTCCGCTCCTATTGTTTTTTTTTTTTTTTTGATATGGCCACTCGCAGATCAACCTGCTAAAGGTTTTTACTGCTTAACCCGGACTATCCTGTGCTGACCTCAAATGAATTTAAGGCCCCCAGCCAGGGCTTACAATCTAGTGGTTAAACTAAATGACCGCTCGCTAAGGGCACCCCCTGTGGGGTTCGGACCTCGGCTTAGGGCGTCATTGATTGGTGGACAGCAAGTGACAGGCTGGGTCGTATTATTATTTAGGGAATTTAAAGCTACTTGCTCAGCGGCGCGGGCTGGCTCGTCGTGCAAGGGTCGGGGGTCCGCTCCTATTGGTCATAGCGTGATGTTATATAGCCTTCCTCCATGAATGGGTTATCCAATACTAAAATAATTTATCAATTCAAACCAGTTGTTCCCGAGGTAAACGCGTTCAGCCAAACAAACAAACTCTTAAGCTTTGAAATATTAGTAAAGATACATTCTCAGAAAGCTTGATTTTTGCAGCAATATCTTCCAACAATGCCCGTTTCAGTTAAAATAAACTAAATCACCTAGTGCCTACTAAGGCATTAGGTATGTACGGTATGCACATAATTCCTTATTAGGAAGCAGTAGCTTTAGTCCAAATGGAAATAATTAAAACTAAACTAGGCTCCAACGCTATTGTTATTAGGGTCAGTTCACACCGAGACGCGACGCGACGCGACGCTGCGCGCACACTTTTAAAGAGGGATTCAAAATATACACAACTTTATTTTCTACACGAAAAGATACACATTTCGTTGTGAGAATTCAGAATACGTTGCGCCATGCAGCGCTGCGCCGCGTGACGCCTCGCGGCGTAGAGCGACGCGCGTCGAGCGGCCCTCGTGAGGTAGATTTCAGTGGAATTCGCTCTGCGCTGCATGGCGCAACGTATTCTGAATTCTACTGAAATCTACCTCACGAGGCCGCTCGACGCAGCGCGATGCCGCGCTGCGTCGCTCTTTAAGAGTGTGCGCGCAGCGTCGCGTCGCGTCTCGGTGTGAACTGACCCTTAGAAACACATAGCAGAAAACTGTATCCTTTTAAAATGCCTCTTATTTTTCATCTCACTTTTCAATGTAGGGCAAAGAGTGTAGTTTAATCGTGGAACGCAAGCAACGGATGCGAGGTTAGACGTTAATATTAATTGTAAGAAGTTGCGACTACCCGCTTTTGCTTTTATACTCAAGTATTTCTGTCTTTTTATTCATATTTTATGCTGTGTATTATTTATAATGGCTACATTTAAACTAGTGGCTCGTGACTTAGATTGACATTTTGACATCAACTGTCGACTATACATCGTTAGGAAAAAGAAGATTTATAATAAAGTAGCTGTTCAGCCATCGAAATTATTCTTCGTTAAATAAAAAAAAAAGGCTTATGTTTAACATAACACCAGATAAAGTAAATATAACCTTAAAAAACATTTTTATACTGCCTAAAATAGTAAATGATCACCAGAAATAGTAAATGATCACCAGAATTAAAAACCTGAAAATCACAGCTCCGAACTAAGGCGTAGTCGACGGAGCCCCGCTACGCGGGGCTCCTATTTCTCTCTGCAGGGTTTAAAGTAACCTCCGTCCACTGTCCGAGTCGGGGTGCCCAATATCCCGAGCTCGCTTTGCTCGCACTTGCTTCCTAAGTTCTTCTTGCCACAAAATTTGGTGATCATTTACTATATTTGGTGATCATTTACTATATTTGGTGATCATTTACTATATTTGGTGATCATTTACTATATTTGGTGATCATTTACTATATTTGGTCTTTGAATACAATTTTTTTTGGTATTTAGTATTTTTTTTTGGGTAACGTAGCTTAGGATCTCAAAGTATTTTTTGGTGCTCATTATATTTAATCCCAAAAAAAAACACACAATTATTTAAAGAACTAACTTACCTTACACGTGCAAGAAAGATATCTGGCACAAGCTTTATAGTTATTGAAATAGATCGCTTGCTATAACGTGCAATAAGGAAAGAGTTCTCTCGAGACGGAAATCTGAGTTTTTTTGAGATAGGTATCTTTCGAAGGAGGCACTCAAGGGATCAAAGGCAGTAAATATGTCAATTTTATACTTTCTGCCAGTACCTAAATTTTAGATACTTAACTCCTTTTTCGTTTCAATTCCAATTTTATTGGAGATTGTTCTTTTTGATGATGGACCTCGACCACTCCTTATGAAAAGGGATGGATGAGGTCTATATCAAGCGTGCCTAGAAAATGCCGACCTCGCTCTTGCTTCGAGGGCCTGAGGTTGAAGGGATCACAGAAATTCCCTCACTTTCACATTTCATCGTCATTATCCGCCGCCGAGTTGCACCCATTTTGTGCAAAGGCCTATCTAATAGTGTCAATGTCCCTGTGAACTTTTCATGCTAGGTCTACTGGTGATGGTAACATAGCCAAAAGGATGGCGTTAGTAAAAAAAAACTGAGACCGCTTTCACATTAGGACGTTAGCAGCGCGACAGTAGCGCGGCAGAAGCACAGGCCTTCACATTATAAGAACAGCCGCGCGTTAGCAGCTCGGCTGCCGCGCCGCTGTTTAGATCAGTGTGACGCACTTCATTTTAAAACTAACGGGAAACATTTTGTATCTCCCGAAGGAAAAGTACCGTGGCAGAATAACTTGATATAATTAGGTACCTAAATAAAATAATAAGAGATATCTGCTGCATTTTGGTCAAACCTTTTATTTTCGAATCTTCTTCTTATATATAAAAATCAATTGCTGTTCGTTAGTCTCACTAAAACTCGAGAACGGCTGGGCCGATTTAACTGATTTTGGTTTTGAAATGTTTGCTGTAGTCCAGGGAAGGTTTAAAAGGTTTTGAGAAGGGTAGGAAAAAGTGCATTGCAACGCATGCCGGGGACAGCTAGTCAGGAATAACCAATGCACATAATTCTTGCCAGTTTTTCTACTATAGGGTCCTGTTGTTGTAATCGTCGCTTCTTGAGTCCCACAAAACAGGACGCATTTGAATTTCAATAATAAATCATTCGGTGTCAAACTCGCTCATTGTGCAATCTATAATCATGTGCGCATGCAACACTGGCTCATCGCTGACTGAGAGCACACGGCGGCGGCCGCGGCGGCAACGCGGGACCGCCGCGCCGCGCTTCTGTTTAAAATATGAAATTCTGACACACGCGACTGTTTGCGCTGTTAAAGTCGCCTAAATGTGAAAGCGGTCTCACGTCATGATCTATCTACAAAGGAAGAACTAACCTCAAATTCCTGAATGGCGATATTCAAAATCTTCGCGACTTAAAACTATAAAGAAAAACCCGACAACAACACTATTGCTCGGTAATCCACCAAATACAACACCCGTCTGATCGGAAAATACTCCCTTTTCTATGGGGAATGAAAAACCTCTAGACCCTATACTCATGTGCGTACATGTACGAGTAATATAGTGTAAGTACTTAGGATGCGAGTAAATGAGACAACAGTTACTTCATTAAAAATTATGTACTTTAACTTCATCAGTCTCAAGTCAAACTAAAGTTAAAAGGTAAAAATAGCATTACGCTAAGTTCTTAGAAAATGTCCCGCTTATTCTCATTCACTGGGATTTCATTAGAACTGTTTAACTGGCTCTGTCAAAGAGCGTTAGCTGCAATGAGTTTGTGTACAAAAAATAAAGACAGAGGACTAACTTCAAACGGACCTTAGCCAAAACACAAAAAGGAAGTAGAAGTATGGAAACATGGAGCAGGCTGTATAAATTGTGCTTGTGGATTAATTTCACTCAAAGACATTAAAATATCTTCGAGCGATTCACTCAAGTGCCTGCATACAATTAAGTAATGAACTCTTTTGTTCTCTTAAGTATTTCGTTTTCGGAAAATGGCAGTGTTGATGTTTCGAGCTCTTGACAAGAACTGACTGACAAAATTGACAGAGGAGCGGCGCGGCGCGACTCGACGCGACTCAAAATGGTTTATTTGGCACAATTTCCCAACTCGGCGCGCTGAGGGCCGCCGAGTTCAAAGTGCGCTTAGTTTGACTGGTCATCTAGTAGTACAAAATTAGTCTATCTTCTATATAAATTAAAATCAAATTGCAATGTATGATGGAGCATCACCTGAGGACAGCTCGACCGCATTGGCAGATTTTTTGTTGTCAGTTTGTCAGTAGGTACAATAATTGTATGTTTTTTTTTTTTTTTGTTAATTGCACTTTTATCTTTCTTCATTCAAAATTTGCACCAATGCGGGCAAAGCCAGCTTTTACATAAAAATACTACAAGGGTTTTACCACACCAATCGATCGATCGTCAATAGGTTTACCTAGTAGAAACTATCGATTGACGTTATCAAAGTTCTCTAGTAAGAAACTTGGTATGTAAATGGGTCTTCTGTATGTTCTTGTAATCAGTGACATATTCAGATTCAATGTGAAAACTTTTGCAGTTTTCCATGTAGTACCTACGCAATAATGGGATCAAACTTGATTTTCTAGATAGATAATACTCAGTCGCACAATTTGATTTTACAGTACTTACCTGATTACTATGTTCCTACCGAATATTAATAATGTTGTCTCATTACATAATACATTTTTTTAGCTTTTATTTACATATTTTCTGCGTGAAGGAAGGTAAATGCAAAATGTAATAATAAATATTTTGTTTGGTACGCCCACAGTACCTATTCTGGTAGCACTTTACTTTTTCCACTAAGTAAATCACATTTAATTAACGGTATATTTGTTGTCGTTTGATAAAAGAAACACAAGTTAACAATTATAAAATGTTGTTTTAAAGCAAAAAGAGATATCTGCCGAAACCAGGGATTGAACCAGGGACCTTTAGATCTTCAGTCTAACGCTCAAAATGTTGTTTTAAAGCAAAAAGAGATATCTGCCGAAACCAGGGATTGAACCAGGGACCTTTAGATCTTCAGTCTAACGCTCTCCCAACTGAGCTATTTCGGCTGTGTTATAAGTGCTTAAATTAACAATCGGTATCTATGTGCCTACTTATCGCCGACACCTACTATTTCAACATAGATAATTTTATCATTGTGGATGTATTCATCAATATTCTCAATAATAATATTATTGATATAAATAAATAAACTATTTTGATATTAAAATTACCTAAAAAGACAACACTACTTAGGGAATTTTGTTAAAACCCAATATAATATTTTGTAGATGAGGTTCTTCAGAATTATTTGGCGTAGATAGTACTCTCAACCGGTATTTGCATAAATTAACCAGATATATGAACGGGTACGATGCGAAAGGAGTCTAAAGGTCATAGCAGATGGCATTTTGTAGTTTCTGTCTACGTCTCTGGGTTATAAACGGCGTGAGTTTTATGTACAAGTATGTACGTAGATTTATATGTACAATGCCCACACACTTAATTAAGTTTGTTTATATTAATAACTTACATTGATGTTGCTTAATAAACTTTACTTTTGTTTAACAAAACACCTTGAATTCCTTTAAGCGACCTTGCGGTAATTTTGAGGTTATACTCGTGAAGCGAATGTGCTGTGTAGGGTTTCGTTGCTATGCTTTCGAGCGCAGGCGCTACATAATTAAATTAATAGGGAAACACTGCAAATATCTATGATTCGCACATAAGTAGTTAAGACTTGGCTCTGACTTGTGGGTTCTGGATACAACTTACAAGTCAGAGCCAATAGAACTTCACTACTTACTTTTAAGTACCCTTTTTGTTCGTTGTTAATTTTTTTGTGACCTCTTTCCGAATATTTCTCGTGGGTACGGTTACAAACATAAATATAACTTACACAATTCTCGGAAAAACTGACTTTAATTCAAATACGAAACGCGGGGATCGGAAGCCTTTGGAAAATGTGACCTAACTAGTGTTGATTTTGTTCGGAAATGTCAGGTACGTAGTACCTACTGGTAACCGGTGTGCTTGTATGACTATGTGACCTCTTTCCGAATATTGCTCGTGGGTACGGTTACAAACATAAATCTAAATTACACAATTCTCGGAAAAACTGACTTTAATTCAAATACGAAACACGGGGATCGGAAGCCTTTGGAAAATGTAACCTAACTAGTGTTAATTTTGTACGGAAATGTCAGGTACGTACCTAGTACTGGTAACCGGTGTGCTTGTATGACTAGATTTAAGCAGTAACAGCCGTGGTATGACCGTCGGACTGTTAAGGTCTCAAGTTCCAGCCCAAGACACGCACCTCTGATTATTCGGATTCAAGTGCGTATTGCATAATTATCTCTTGCTTCGGTGAAGAAAAAAAATAGTCAGGATACCAGCATGTCTGAGAGATATTTCTGGACGGCATGTAAAAGCCAAGCCAGAGGCCAATGGGCGGCATAAAAACTCTGACACCAGGCCCCCTATTCACAAACACTCGGATTCGATTTCAATTCGATAAGTCGTATGTCTATGTTGTTTTGCCATTACGAAAGCGAGCGAGATAGACATACGACTTTCCGAATCGAAATCGAATCCGAGCGTTTGTGAATACGGGGGCTGGTTAGGCTGGTCACAATCACACGATAGTGAATGAAAGACTAGATTAGATCGTGACATGCAAAGAAGTATGTAGAATCGTAGCAAGTGGCGTTTTGTTGTTTCTGCCTACCATAGGCTAAAGGTATGAATTTTATTCTTCCTAAAATAATAATGTTCTAATCATGTCGTGAGGAAAGTTTTGAGTATGAATGTGGATGGGTATAAGAGGAGCTCGTGGCTAAATAATAACAGCCGCCCGGGTCGATCTTTAAGGTTAAGCCGTGCTTGCCGAGGTTGGTCCGCGGATGGGTGACCATAATTACATACCGAGTTTCCTCCGTGCCTCGGAAAGCACGTTAAGCCGTTGGTCCCGGCTGTCATTTGTAGATCTTTGACAGTCGTTACGAGTAGTCAGAAGCCAAAAAGTCTGACATCCAGTCTTACCAAGGGGTATCGTATTACCCAGTTACTGGGTTGTGGAGGTCAGATAGGCAGTCGCTTCATGTAAAATACTGGTACTCAGCTGCATCCGGTTAGACTGGAAGCCGACCCCAAGATAGTTTGGGAAAAGGCTAGGCAGATGATGTGGATGGGTATAAGAGTAGAGGAAGACCAAAGAAACGATGGACTGTGTGAAGGATGATATGGCAAGAAAGGAGTCTCTGATGAGATGACGAGTAATAGAGAAGTATGGAAGAAGAAGTCATAATACACCGACTCCAGATTAATTGGGAAGGATGATGACTAATGTTCTGTTTCCAGGAACACTCGGACGTAGAATGGAAGTTCGCCCGCACACGGCTATGGATGAGCTACTTTGAAGAGAGCGCTACTCTTCCTCCTCCGTTCAATATTCTTCCGACGCCCAAGCTGCTTCTCAAGATGCTGGGACTAAGGAAGAAGGATAAAATAAGGAAGATGAAGATGAAGGTGAGTGGGCTACATTTAAGTAGATACTCCATTTCACAGTCTCATGTAGTCTAGTCACATGCGTGACTTTTTTTTTTGTTAGCCGGTCACGTGTCCCACAGCTGGGCAAAGATCTCCCCTCTCTCCTTCCAAACCTTTCTATCTTGTGCGATCTCTGGCCATGTGCGTGACATTAACCGATAATAATTTGATATTGTTATGGGGTGAGAGCACGCAAGGTATCTACCTAAATACAATACCTACACAATTAAATACTTTTGTGTTTGTAAGGTATTTGTATTTGTCTCTATAGAGAGCCAGTCAATCTAATACTAATAATAAATCTGAAGAGTTTGTTAGCTTGAACGCGCTAATCTCAGGAACTACTGGTCCTATTTGAAAAATAAATTATTTCAGTGTTAGATAGCCATATAACTTCACGCTACGACCAAAAGGAGCGGAGCAGCAATGAAAAATGTTGCGAAAAAGGGGAAATGTGACGCAGACGAAGTTTCGCGGGACAGCTAGTAAAATCATAAAATCATTTATTTGCTGGGTTTGTATTCTCCTTCAACCGTAAACTTTGTCAAGAACTTAAGACAGATACCAATTTATTGGTTTTGGCGAAGTTACTTTATTTTTATGAAGATTTGCATCTCTATTGTATCTCTTCTTATATTTACGTTAAATAATTTTTACGTTGTTAATCTTTTATGTGACTCCTGCCATGTTCTGATTCTGCATCGGTGTAAAATGTCTTAGACAATGAACCCGTTTTTTAGGGTTCCGTACCCAAAGGGTAAAACGGGACCCTATTACTGAGACTTCGCTGTCCGTCCGTCCGTACGTCCATCTGTCACCATGCTGTATCTCATGAACCGCGATAGTTAGCCAGTTGAAATTTCTACAGATTATGTATTTCTGTTGATGCTATAACAACAAATACTAAAAACAGAATAAAATAAATATTTAAGGGGGCTCACATACAAAGATATATAAATAATGGCACGGAAACCTTCGTGCGCGAGTCCGACTCGCACTGTGCCGGTTTTTTTTTGTTGTTTTTTTACTTCTACATAAAGTTTTAGTAAATAAATATATCAATACTGCATTGTTGGTTGATAAGTGCCACTGCTGAGCAAGAGGACCTGTGTTCGATTGCCAGTTCGGTCTAAGTATTTCTGGGCTATTCCTTCAGGGATTCTTAGTAGCAGCCTCGGAGTCTGTATTTCGTGCCCGGTTGCTGGCAATAGGCTCGCACCCTATTACATGGGACTTAAAACATAACTGGCGAAATGTGGGTGTACTTACTATTAGGTACACCTCTGCCTAACCCTTCGAGAATTACAGGCGTGATGTTATGTTATGAAAATACTAGCTGTCCCGCGCAACTTCGTCTGCGTCACATTTTCCCCGTTTTCGAAACATTTTTCATTACTGCTCCGCTCGTATTGGTCGTAGCGTGATGATATATAGCCTATGTCCTTCCTCAGGTTGAAATCTATCTTCTTACCAAATTTCATTAACATCCGATCAGCCGTTTAGTCGTCAAAAGGTAACAAACAAACTTACTTTCGCATTTATAATATTAGTTAGGATATCATTGAAAGTAGGTATTGGTAATTTTTTCTTTGAAAATAAGAAGGTAGTTACACTAAAACTAAAAGGTTCCTTTCCAAAAATAATTATGTCACAAACGATCATTTATCAGCTGAATGCAAGCAGGAATTGACAGGACTAATAACTCATGTTTACTTAGAACATAACACCCCTCTTTTTTGGTCGGGGGTTAAAAATGAAACGATTGCTTTCAGTTACTAGTTTATGTTGTTGTTTGGTTTACTGCCATTAAACTCAGAGCAATGTTATTTTTTGAGCAATGTCATGCCATTTTACTAAGTGCTGTGCAAATTGACGTATTATATAAAAAAACCGGCCAAGTGCGAGTCAGACTCGTGCACGAAGGGTTCCGTACCACTATTTATAAAAAACGAGCAAAAAACCCACTTTTTTGTAATTATGTTGTAAATATTTATTTTATTCTGTTTTTAGTATTTGTCGTTATAGCATCAACAGAAATAAATAATCTGTAGAAATTTCAACTGGCTACCTATCACAGTTCATGAGATACAGCCTGGTGACAGACGGACGCACGGACGGACAGCGAAGTCTCAGTAATGGGGTCCCGTTTGACCCTTTGGGTACGGAACCGGAACCCTAAAAAAAGAATCCGTGACTGGATCTGGTCGATTTAAAACCTGTTATAGGTTCTTGAATTTCAAAACGAACAATTTTTTTCAAAAAAAATTGTTTAATGATCGTTTCTTTGATAAGGTGAATGATAAAACTTTGATGAACTATCTGTATTATGTTCCTTTCTATGTGCCACTTCAATGCTTATAAGCAAAAACTTGAAAGTGGCGAATTAGAAGACATTGATTTTGCGCGAACGTCGTGGATCGTGTTCGTAAATGAATGCAAAATTCGAATCAAGCTTGTAACTGGCGTTTTGAATATTATTTACTGAATTTAAACATCATCATTGGTAGCCACTTTCAGCTATGTTTCCTAGTGTATCCTTAAGCACAGACAGAAGATCGTTTTTTATTTTTATTTTGTTCTTTATTTTTTTAAACCTTACGTTTACAAACATTTAAACTCACATACTCAAACAGCCAGACACAGAACAACTATCTGTAGGCCATACAAATATTTGTTCCGTGCGGGGATCGAACCCGCAGCCCAGCAGTCGATCGCTCAGCCACTGCGCCAACCGTGCCGGTAAGATTTGCAGACAACAAGTGGTCGTATTTGACCCAAAGGTTGACTGGTAGAGAAAGCCTTGTGGCATTAAGTCCGCCTATGTACCACTATTGTACATAAAGTTTAAATAAATAAATAAACAAGTAGTCTGCAAATAAACCACAAACACGCTGTTTTTACTTTTATGTAACTTTGACTCTCCAAGAGCAAAACAGAGGAATACCTTATAATAGGTACCTAGGGCTTATGTCCACATTTATCATTCTTCTCCGTGAGATCTACGATTTTAGAATGGTCGAACACAGTCCATTTCCATGCAGTTATTATGCCTGTGACTGGACTGTAGCTAGCTTATTTTTGACTATGGAAAAGTGCCTGACACGGGTGTATTTTAAATAAATCCTTCAAATCAAATGAAAATCATTTATTTCAAGTAGACCAGTTATAGGCACTTTTGTATAGTCAAACAACAATAAGAATTTAGCTACAGTCCCAGTCACAAGGCATAATAACTTGTGAAAGTACTGTAGTTGCCCATTCCAAAGCGTAGATTTCTATGGAGAAGAATGGGCAAGAAACTTCATCGACACTCTTTTAAGTCATAACCTTGTTACAAAAACCTTGGTTACAACATTCATGATTCCAAAGCGTAGATCTCTATGGAGAAGAAAGGGCAAGAAACTTCATCGACACTCTTTTAAGTCATAATCTTGTTACAAAAACCTTAATTACATCATTAATGTTGAGATGGTACATTATGTGAGAATGATGTAGCAACACGTACACGTTAAAAGTGTCCATATTAAAAAAAAAGACAAATAAAAAATAAAATAATTAGTTCGAAATAAGCTGTGGCAATTAAGAGATGACCAGGCACAACTGATAGCGCCCGTTCACGAACATGACTTTCAGTTAGAGTTTAATTACACCAGTTATGTTAAGTCCCATGTATGGCGAGCCTATTCTGCCTATTGCCATCAATTGGGCACAAACCCAGAATCCGGGCTGTTACTATGTTGCTACTAATAACAGTGCCATCGTGTAGGTAGATATACTAGGCACAATAATCATTTTGATAAGTTATCACACCAACATTACCAACATATTTTATATATTAAAATATCATACGCAGCGTGAGTCCGTAGCATAATATCCCGTAAAATTTTCACAAAGGTATTTATAATCTTTTGCTTCACGCCTCTTTTCGTTTAATTAAAAGATCCGGAGCATTTTAATGAAAACTTAACTTATTAAGTAAACAATTTTTTTGTGAGATTATAAAAGTTATAATGAATATTTTCTTAGTAGAAATACTTTAGAAAAACTGTTTTAGAATTCTAGGAAGATACGTACTCGTACCTAAATACTTTTGATTGACCGTAATGTCTTGTCTCCACAAAATATCACAAAATTTCCATTTTCACATAAGTAGCACAGGTAAAAGTGACAACTTTGGCACTTGTTAGGTCATAATTAAATATTGCATGATAGTCAAGGATAATCTACAATCCAATCGTCTGCCTTTTCCCAATTATTTTGGACCCCAAAATAATTGGGAAAAGGCTTCCAGTCAAACCTGTGAATCGTACTATAATTACTCAGAAGTAAGGACTTTGACTACGAAAAGACTCACTTTAGTTTAAAGATAGATTTATTTCTCTAGCAACAGTAGTACAGTAACACAGCTAGATTTTACAAGTGACTAGCACCGATGTCGAAGCTGGAATGCCATGAGCCTGCCGGGCATATCCCATGGGTGCCCGGCGACTATTTTTTTATATCCCCACCGTTTGACTTGCTTACGATTGGTCGACGTTATCTGTCATGTTTCAACCAATCACATAAAGTTAATATAACTACTTTTTAATCATACAGGCTCACAGAAATAATTGTAAATAATCAACAAACATAAATAATTATGGGCATACTTTACATATTCATAACACATACTTTACATGTTTATAACAAACCGGATGCAGCTGACTGCGGTATTTTACATGCCTATCTGAACTCCACAACGCAGTTAGTACTGGGCAATACGAAACCCCTTGGCTAAACCGGTTTTCGGGCCGCTGACTGCCTGTAACGACTGTCAAAGATCTACATTGACAGTCGGGACCAACCCACTCAAGCGCGCTTGAAGAACAACCTGAGGGTCTGTTATTATTAGTCACAAGCTCCTCACTACCTACTTTTCTAAGGACATCGTTAAAAAACTTTAATGTAAGTAAGTACACGAAAATTCTATAAAAAAATTCTACTTAACACACTTAGTACCTACTTTATTAATTGGAAGAAAAAACCTTTTATACCAGAAAAAACTTATCGTTTTAATGCCTTGTCCTGAAGTAGTCATTAATTATGTCGTTAATTAAACAAATGATTGATTCACGACACGATTTCTTGTTATCCTGCTGTCACTTTAGCCTAGCGAGCATTTAGATATGGACTGTACCTATAATTACATACAAGTGTGTTTTCTAAATATCTAGCTATCTAAAATTCCTGAGATGTTTTTATGACACAAGTTTTTTTGACCACATGTAGGTACTCATCATACTAAATCTGTTAGCTAAAAGAATAGACGACAACAATATCGTAAAACTATAAACTTTCTTATAATATACAAAATGGCAATATGGATACTGCTGATTCAACTAAAGTTTAGTTTCTAAACGGGCAGTAATGAGTTTTTATTCCTCTTTATTTCAAAAAGTGCGCCGCAATTTCTTTTCCGCGCACTTTTTGAATCTGGAACACCTTAGTGTTCCGCGCCAAAGCAATCGGACGCAAATATTGTTTGAATAAAGACTGGCTGGTACGACGGCCCATAGTCGTGCCGCCAGCTGAATAATAAATTTTCAAAATTGCGAAAATGTCTCAAATGTAAATATAAGTTTTTAGTCGTTTTATTATTAGATACTATTTAATTTCAATTGAGTTGTTACTCTATGTTTTATTAAATAATAATATTTCGATAAAATATGAGGGCCTTTTATTTTCTCATAGTGGGTGATGAAAAGTAGAGTGTATCACTCGTGCGCAAAAAATTTTTGGCTCGGGCGACGTACTTTGAATCCCTCGCAACGTTCAGGATTCTACTAAAGAATCCCTCACTACGCTCGGGATTCTACTCTAGAATCCCTCACTTCGCTCTGGATTCAAAAAAGCGCCCTCGCCTTAAAAATATTATTTTGCTCCCTTATGATACAATCTACTATTCTGTTTCTAATTTTTAAAATCCTTTAAACGTTACTTTCCCGGAGTTCCTCCGTCTTACCTTATGATATAACTTTGAAAACGCAGCGTTGGTAGCTCTCCACAAGGTATGTGATCCGAAAGCCTAATGGCGGTCAGGGACTGTATAATTCCTACTGATGATATGAATGCCACATTTTAATCCCAGGAACATAAGGAGAAAGAAACCGACGTTCGCTACACCGCCGTCATGCGAGCCGTGGTCTGGCGCTACGTATCCGCCATGCATAGGAAGATGGATGACGAGGAAGTAACGGAAGATGATATCAATGAACTGAAGGGAGACGTGTCAGCACTCAGATACGAACTGCTAGAGGTGTTCGAGAAGAACGGCATGGATGTCAGCTTCACTGATAGGAAAGAGCAGGGTAAGTTTGCTTTTAATTTTATTTTATGGGATGGCGAACAAGCCGTCGCATCGGTATTTTTAGGAGTACAGGTGCACCTAGCCTACTATTGTTTCAATCTTATTTCAGAGTGAGAAAGAGATAGCGTTAGACGTCCCTATAGCTCCGTCTCTTTCCCACACTGGAGTTACATTAAAACAATCCTAACTCCCAGGAGACAAATGACAATCGCTTTTGAAGCGTTTCGTATTTCTATAAAACATGATAGACATGCCGTTTTCTATAGCTTACGTCAATAATTTCGGACTTTTCAATCATCGTGTCTGCTGATAGAATGTTACTTTTTCTAAGCCATCTGATTCAAAGTGGTTACTGCGGCCTATGAATATGATCTGCAATACCAGAGGCATCTAGAAACAGAGCTACAATGTCTCATTTGCCTCTAATTAGATACCACGGCACTCATCGGCACTAGCCTTTAATCTGGAACACATAAATCGTGCTTGGTAGCAAAAAGCAAGACGAGCTCCTTCAAAAAGTGACTCGGCTACTTTCAAAGGTGTTGCGTTGTTAATAAGTAAGTAATTTACCTACAGTACTTCCGCATTGAGCAAATATACCTATGTGCAATAAACACCAGTTTTCTTTCAAAGACGTGTGAGCTTGCCGTTTGAAGTAATTTGCATCAGGGCAAAGCCTTATAGTTGGTATTTAAAATTTGCAAATGTAGCAACGCAATGTTTAGAATTGTCACAAAGGTTGCTAACGCCACCAGATTAGATTGGATGGAATAAAATAAACTGATGTGTCTCAAAATTCTTCTGGCAGCAGACCAATCCTGTATATTACAAATATCACGTTAAATCCGAACTTTGTCGAGCAATATGACTTCAAATTTTTGCCTAGCAGAGGTTCTCAGGATAAAACTAATCTTAAGAATTTTGTGTTACCTAGGAACTGGGCTGCGAGGTTAGGCAGTCACTTTACCCATAATACTGATATTCAGCTGCATCCCTATGTTAGGGTCGGCTTAGCCCAGAATCCGACCCTAACAAAGTTGGAAAAAGGCTAGGCAGATGATAGAAATAATCTCACTAATGCTTTTTCTCTCAGTGGTCCTCGGCAAACGCATGAAGGTATGGGAGCGTCGACTCATGAAGGACTTCCAGGTGGCTCCAGTGGCTCTGGATGAAGAGAAACCGGCCGATGAAGATGGACTGTCTCGGTTCAGAAGGATCGCCAAGTTGGCAGTCGCTAGCACCTCTAACGCCAAGTGGGATCAGACGCTTGCAAGTACTGGAATATCGTAAGTGTTTTAGAATCCTAACTAATATTATAAATGCGAAAGTAAGTTTGTTTGTTACGCTTTCACGCGAAAACTACTCAACCGATCATCATGAACTTTGTACACATATTCTTGGAGGTATTAGAAGTAACATAGGCTATATATCATTACGCTACGTCCAATAGGAGTGGAGCAGCAATGAAAAATGTTGCGAAAACGGGGAAAATGTGACGCAGACGAAGTTGCGCGGGATAGCTAGTAATTCATAATTTCGGTATTAGTTTAATGTGTCCCGTTATTTTTGGTAGCTTATACGATTGTTTTTTTTCTGACAGTGATATGCTGCCATTTTGGAGACTTTCATGAAAGATAACTAAGAATAAAAATAAGAGATTGATTTTTATTCTAAGTTTATTTTTCTAATCTGGTGTTGAAAGTTTTTATGCCGCTTAGTTTTTCGACCTCCGACTTGGTTTTACATGGCCGTCGAGAAATATCTCTCAGGCTCACATCATGATTGTGCTGTTTCCACCAGGTCTCAGATCGGCCGCTGTCGCAATAGAGAGTCGTTCAAGAACCAGCAGAATCTACAGCGAGCTATGGAGGAAGCTAGGAAGTTGGTGCTTCGGTCACCGCTACCAGGTGAGACCATGATGTCGTTTGGAAGTTATATATCATATTTTGATACGGCAGAGTTATTCCAACGTTTCTCTCTAGTATTCTAAAAGAGACTTTTATATTTCGGTCCTTCCCAGCTTTCAAGCGTTTTTGCATTACCTTTTATTTTTTAGAATCAAACAGCTCACAAATTCGGATTTATTTGTTTGTTTGTAACCTTTTCACGCCTAAACCACTGAACCGGTAATCTTCAAATTTTGCTTATACGTTGTCAGGTGAACAGAAACGGACATAGGGTACCTTTCATCCCGAAAAAAGGTCCTGTTCGGAAAACTACTGTAACGTTCTCATGATAATAAATGGGGCCACTTGCAACGGTCAAGCAACCTGATTTGTCAAATTTTAAATTAACGCGAGCGAAGCAGCGGACAAAAGCTAGTTAATGATAATTTTAATCAGTGGTGCTAGGCAACAGGGCTTATCCAAGTTGTCAACATTCCTTTGTGCCTATTGGCCAAGCTGTTCTTTTCTGTACAATTTCGTTGCGGGATCAGATTGGGTTGTGCCCTGGCCGTACTTCAGTCGCCCGAAAAAGTTGTATATGTATACGATTTTTAGAAAGAACGAGCTAGACAATTCTATTCTAACTTAAAAGGTGTTGTTTTGCATCCTCGTCAAATTTCAGGACATTGTCACAAAATACACAAATAATCAATTTAAATTACTCTACCTAGTTAATTGTTAAAAAACGCTGCTTTATTATTTATTATCAGTATTTCAGAATAACCTCTTTAACGTGGCTTAGGGAATAAAAAATGTAGAATAAACGTTTGAGATTGTTTTCACGTGTGAAATCGCGGTTATAAGGCGAGGATCAGAAGTATCGTCGGTCGTATTTAAAACACGGCTGGTTCACATTTACCAATTTCAGTAAATAAGACAAAAAAAATATATTATTACATACCAATTTTATTATTGATTCGGGTCGAGAATCATTAGCATAGTAACCTCCTTGAATTTGATTGGAATTTGGTGTTGTTTTGCATTATATTGTCAACGAAACTTAAAATAACTTTTTTACGGTAGAGTGAATCCAAAGGTCTCTCAATATTCCACTTAAAGCGTAGTGAATAAACTGTCAGGAATTAAAGAAACAGAAACACAAAAGCATTTGAAATTGGTGCCATGAAGTCCAGTGCTGCTGCCAAGTACATTCATTTGGCACTGACTTAAATTAACTAGTATTCTTTCAATTCCGAGGTTGTGTTTCTCTTAAAAAGTTTTATTAAAATTAACTTTTCTGGGAAATAGTTCACTAAGTGCTTTAAATGTTTCAGATAAAGCATTCAAGTGAATTTAGTAGCGACTTTTTTTATTTTTTTGTAACTTGCTCTTTTATAGCTCGTTTCTTAAATACTGGGAAACCAAAATCTTCGTTGACTTGCCATTAACTCTTCCGCTAAAAGCATTACAAGGTAATATTTATTTATTTATTTAAACTTTATGCACAAGTATAAACTGTACAAAGGCGGAATTAATGTCTTGGGCTTTTCCTACCTTAGAGTGATGCAGAGACAATATACACAGTAGTTGCAATAACAAAAACAAACACTGGAAAATATTTTTAACATGAATATAAGAATAAAAACAAAAAAAGTGTTGAGTGAGACAAATAAGAAAAATTAATTCTGAAACGAATCTGTCAACTTCTTGGTGTATCTGCTCTCGAGCTTTCAGTTTGAATGTGAACCTGCTCGTCACTGTCCTCATGCTCTGAGAGAGCCCATTCTACAAGGTGTTGTTTTGCAACCTCGTCAAATTTCAGGAGGTGGTCAAGAACGACATAAATAATCAATTAAAATTACGGTACCTAGTTAATTATTAATTAACGCTGATTTTTTTAGTTATTTAAGTTTGTCAGTACTTCAGAATAACCCCCTTAACGTGGTTTAGGCAGTAGGAAATTATCGAATAAATGTTTGAGATTGTGTGTATGTGTGTAAGCGAGTTTATAAGGCAAGAACCAGACGGGCCGCGTTTAAAACACGGGTGTTTCAAACTTGCCGATTTCCGTAAAAAAGAAAAAAAAGAAAAATTACCTACCCATTTTATTATTGATTCGGGACGAGAATCATTAGCATAGTTACCTCCTTGAATTTGACGAGGTTGCAAAACAACACCTTGTATATGAAGAACGCCTTGACAAAAAAAGAAGATTTGATAAAACCAGAGCGGTGAGAAGAACATCGTTAAAGACACATTATTGGCGAGACGAAGATTCTTGCTGAGAATTTAGGTTCATTCCATGTTTAGGTTTATTGTATGTTCACCTTTATTCACCTGGGTGATATCACCCAGGTAAATTAAGTAGATCTTTTGGTGTCATTTCACCTCAGAAGAATTTTACCTAGGTGATATCTCCCAGGTGGAACCTGCTTCACTTTTTAAAAAAGTAAGTTTATCATTCGACAACTTTCCCTCGAAGTTAAAAATGATTTTACCAGAAGGTAAAACATACTCAACTATGCCGATGTTGACTTTCGGCATTCCCGCATCTTGCACTCGCGCTCCGATATCACAAAATATAATAAAACGGGAACGGGCTAGGATAACTTTACTTCAGGAATATACTACGTTTGGCTTTTTTAAAGAAATAACTACGAACAATATCATTTGGTCATTAGGTTCGAGAGCGGGGACTCCAATCGAGATGCCAATTAGTCCGGGACACACTCTCTTGGAGCTGATCAAGGATATATCTACGGAGGTTGCGGAGTCAGAACCTGATCCGCCTACTTCTCCTCCAAAGTCACCGTGGAAACCACCAGGTAACTAGAAATTCCTAAATGTTGACCCAGGTTTATACGAGAACGTTACGGTTTTTGAAGAAGATGTAGTGACAAAAATTGAAAAGAGTATGCTTATATGGTTTGGTCATGTGGAGGGGGTGAGCGAAAGGTGACTAAGAAAAGGTGTTTGATAGGAAGATTTGAGTGGCAACGGCGGTAAGGACACCCTAGAAGGACATACACTTACTGGTGAAGTTCTTCAGAAAGATCTGTCTGACTGTGTCTACATTTGTAATCCAACTTTCCACTCGAAGGCAGGTCTGCTGGAAGAAATTTCTTTTGAAATAAGCAGTACCTTTGTGCTCTTGTATCTTAATGTATTGGCCTGTTAAGTGTTTTGTGTGTACATAAATAAATAAATAAATCAGGGGCGGAGTCCTCGCAACTGGCTTGCGTGAATGACCATAGGTATGAACACAGACGAGGCAAAAGTAACAGACATAGCAGGTGGCGAATAGTTTCTGCCTGGTTAGGTATGGTTCATGGGAAAAAGGCATGTATGCATGTCCCAGTTTCTTTAAATCTTTAGGCGCATTCTCCACGATGCTACTCAAAGGTAACGTCGTACAAACTTAAATCATTAAATGGAACCCAGAATGTCACCACCGATTTGCTGTTCAAAAGATAACCTTTTCAGACGGGCTTTTGATTCGATTATCAGCTCTGACCCATTATTTTCGATCGATCCTAACTCATCACTAGTAGCGGATTTACTGGCCAAAGCACAAATCGTTTTCTGATAGTCAACTAAACAATGGGTCAGCAACCTTGACATTGAGATTCGAAATGACATTTCTTGGGCATATTATAGCTTTCGATTCAGAAATTCAAAAGTAAATTAAATGCCTACCACAACTCAGTAGCTTACCAAACCCTTCACTCCACACAGGAGAAAATGGAGCAGCAGCCACAGCAGCAGGAGCATTGCTATCAGCTGCGGACGCTCGCAGTAGACCGGTGTCTCCTAAACCTGCGCCCACTCCTGCATCATCACCGGTTCCTGCTCCATCACCCACACCAGGACCTGCTAAGGTAGGCTTTCTAGGAGATGATTCTTTCTTTGAAGATTACAAGGTGTGAAGAATATCGACACCCAAACTGGTTTCATGTTTTTTTTTCAGCTAATGATTTTAGTTTTTTTGGTAGATACCTACTTTAGGTCAGAGATTTAAAAAAAAAAACGTCTTAGTGCATGTGGGACTCAGGCACCGAGGATTCCGTACAAACCAAAATTAGTGAAGATAATAAATAAAAATATGTGATGTAACAAAAAATTTAAGGTTTTCGGATTTTCCTTTATACAAGAGCGGTTACGCCTTACGACATTTAATAAAAACTTTCAAGTCCTTATTTTTGGAAATGACTGAACCGATTTTAGTGAAACTTCATACGCATAAGCAGGATACATAGGTCTAATAAGTTACAAAAACCATTTTCGAAAAATAGTGTTACAGCTAAATGAGACCGATTATAATTATCTATAGAAACAGAAATTGCCAATTATATATTTTTTTAAAGACATTTCGAAAATGTTTTAAATTAACCTTTTAGACCTATGTATTCTGCTTATCCTTATTAAGTTTAATTAAAATCGGTTGTTGACAACTTGGCACTGATTGTACTAATTATACTGAAATCACCACATGTCCAGCAGACGGCACTGCTCAAATTGTCTTTATAGGAAAGTGCAATACCTATACGATCAAAATGTACGGAACAGCTTGTTTTTAGGGTTCCGTACCTCGAAAGGAAAAAATAGAACCCTTATAGGATCACTTGTTTGTCCGTCCGTCCGTCGGTCTGCCTGTCAAGACCGTTTTTCACAGGAACGCGTGGAGGTATCAAGCTGGAATTTATATCAAATACGTAAGTCTACTGTCTCTTGGAGCTGTGAAAAACTCAAACTTCTACGCCAACGCAATCAAAAGATACAGCCGTTTATGCCGCAAACTTCCGCAAATTCTCGACACATGCAAGGGAATCAAAACTTACAGGATACTTCCCGTGAACTCAAAATCTTGAAATTTGGTACGAAGAAAAGTCTTATAGCACAGATAAAGAAAAAATTGCGAAAACCGTAAATTTTTAGTAACATCATTTATAATAAAATATTTTAAACTTACCACCCTTTTCCTCATTAACGCGTAGAGGTATTAAATTGAAATTCATATGAAATACTCAGGTCTATAATACCTTTAAGCTGTAACAAAATCAATTTACTATGTCAACGCAATCAAAAGAAACAGCAATATAAGCCGCATATTTTCAAACTCGGATCTACTCGCAAGGGAATCAAAACCCAAAAGGGTACTTCCAGTCGACCTAAAATCTTGAAATTTGGCATTAAGCAATGTTTTAATATAAAAATATCAATTTATTAGTGGTGCAACTGCCGTATTGTTATGTTTATCTCGCCTCTTCACATACCAAGTTTCTGTGTACAGTACTCATACAAAGGGTCAAGTAAAACAATATTTGAACACAAACAAAAACAAACACATTTCTAACATAGAAACAAGCATATGTTCATTTGTTCAGTATTCACCAAAATAAAGCTACTAAATAACTTTAATTATCCTTTTGTAAGTTCACGTGTCAATTATGAACAGCAGTAGAAATAAAATCATACATACAGTAAAATAATTAGTTTTCTATGGATCTTTCAGTGCTCGCTATAGTGAGCAAACAGTATGCAGACATAATTTGAAATGCATCGCAGTAGAAGCTTGTTTGGATTGAAGTTCGTACTTCTCTAATTTACTTTTGATTCATGGAAGTATTTTTTTTTGGTTTTGACGAAGGTTGTTGTGGAAAATTATATAAATTCCGAATACTTCTAGCTATAAATGCAAGGACACAAAGTCATATTAAAGGATTTCATCAACTTGATATTTTGATAGAATGTCGTATGTCGCTGTTTAGGGTTCCGTACCCAAAGGGTCAAACGGGACCCTATTACTGAGACTTCGCTGTCCGTCTGTCACCAGGCTGTAGGTATCTCATGAACCGTGATAGTTAGCCAGTTGAAATTTCTACAGATTATGTATCTCTTTTGCCGCTATAACAACAATACTAAAAACAAAATTAAATCAATATTTAAGTGGGGCTCCCATACAAAAAGGTGTTTTTTTTTGCTCGTTTTTATAAATAATGGTACAGAACGATTTGTGCGCGAGTCCGAGTCGCACATGGCCGGTTTTTTACATCCAACATGTATCACAAATAAATGACTTATTTGAAACACATGTGAATAGTTCTTTCCGATATCGTTGGTGTAATGGCCACAAGTGGGCAATGAGCATGAGGTCCTGGGTTCGATTCACAGGTCGAGCGAAGTGTTTTTGGATTTACCATTAGCTATTTCTCAGTAGTAGCCATAGTATGGATTTGTGCCCGGTTGATTGCAATAGGCGCGCCCTTTATTACATGGGACTTAAACATAACTGGCGAAATATCTCGTCTTACTCCTAGATACACCTCTGCCTAACCCTTAAGGGATAAAAGGCGTTATGTTATATGACGTTATGATATATAATATTCCCACTATTTTGGAACTAGCTTGTTTAAAAAACTTAACTCAAATGACGCCTGGTAAGGTCACGCTGCGATGATCTACGAAACCATGCTACGCTTCTACGACGATTTACAAAACCATACTACGCTTCTATGACTATCTACAAAACCATGCTACGCTTCTACGAAGATTTACGAAACCGTGCTACGCTTCTACGACGATCGATCTACGAAACCATGCTACGCCTCTACGACGACCTACGGCGTAGCCCTAAGCGAAGCCATTTACAAAATTTGCTATAAAACTAGCGTGTCTTGGTACAATGACGTCTATTTTATGCAGACTCCAGCAAAGGGTCCTACACCTGTGCCCACACCTGTGCCCGGTACATCAAGGGTCTCCAGTCCTGTGCCGACAACGTCCAGCCCTCCTAGTGAAAGAACCACTTCACCACAACCAGGTAAACAACTTGCTAGTGCATTTTTATTTGTAGCTACTACCTTTTTAGATGCACCTAAGTTTATCGGTGGAAAAGGATCGCGAAGGCAACGACCGCAATCGTGGGCGACTGACTACCCATGATCACGAGTCTGTCAAGAGTGAACGATTAAGAAGAAGATGAAGTTTATCCATGGACAAATGCGCCAAATTAAATTAACAGGCAAAACTTCGCAGCAGCGGTGTTTGTTTTTACTAAATGCCTTATAATTTACAGCCATAACCTGAGGGACTATGTAAAGTGACATTCTCTCAGAAATCATTGTGATGAAAACTGAAAAATGTATTGGACATAACTATAAGCTCCCAAAAAGCTTCTGTCAATTTATTTTAAAGTTGGTTTGCGATTGCCACTTAACTAAGCATTCTGGATAAAACAGTTTTTTTTTGCCATTTCGTTCTTTGAGATTAGCTGTACCTATAAGCTTAGTTCCCACGCATAAAGTTTGGTTATCTAAATCAGATTGGTATAACCCTTTCTATCTAGCCTTGTCTATTTTAGAAACAAAAGGCTTTCTTGTTAGATTATATCAGACTTAACCCAATTAAAACTATATTGCAGTTCAATAGGGTGGCTCCACGTTTTCTCGTAACATCTTCCTTTATGTGATTGGCATACATAATTGGCATATAAATATACTGCCGACCCCAAATAACTGACACATGCATGAGCAAGGCCAACGACAATTAAATGAACTTGCGAAACAGGGGACAGCGAGGATAAAATAGTAATGTACATACTTGTAAGAGCAAACTGGGTGCCTACAAGTGTAACGTGTCAAACCTTTTTTTTTTTTTTTTTTTTTTTGCGGATGGGAAGTCATCAAATGACTTCTCCCGCTCTGGGCGGAGCGGGAGGGAGTGTCAGACTTGACTGACTAAAACCCACCCATGTTCCTTCTAAGCCCTTTGTGTTCCAGGGCTGCGTTATCTCTTTCGAACAACCCGCAGCCCTGGCAGGCATCGGCCCTCTCGGGCCCCTTCCTGTTTGCTGACATCTCCTTGAGGCGCGCGTGGAACACGTACGCGCCGTCGACACGGCCTGTCGTCATGAGACGGACGGACGGTGAGCTAGCCCATTACTCACCGTCCACAGGCTCGCGCCTACGGTGGCCGGGGGCCACTGGTTGCCCCCCGACGCCCGGGGCGTCTCCCGCGGCGGCTGGGACGTGAGGTTCTCTCCCTCTCACGTTCCGCCACCTCCTTCGCTAGCATGACTGCTTCGCAGAAGGAGGCGACGGCTTCCCATTCCCTCTCGCTCCGGACCATGGATTGAACCAGGGCCGGACGCGAGAGGTCACCGCCGCCAATCGCCGCTACGAGGACACGGCGGTGCTCAGCCCAAGCGGGGCAGAGCTCCACGGTGTGCTCCACCGTGTCCTCCGGCCGATCCTCGCAATGGTAACACCCGGGCGTTTCCTCCCGCCCGATTCGGTGCAGGAACCTCCCGAAACAACCGTGTCCGGTGAGGACCTGCATCAGGCGGAAGGTGAGGGCGCCGTGCCGCCTCTCTAGCCACTCCTCAAAGAGGGGACTTATCGCCACTATTGTGGCGTGCCCTGCACGTGGTTGCGACAGTCGCTGTCTCCATGTCGCCATGAGATCGTGCCGGAGGTCTGTCCGCTGAGCGACAATTTGCCGCGGCAGCGGAGTTTCCCCCCGGCGTAGTGCCTCCGCGCGCCATTCGTGCAGGCGCGCGAGGACAACCGCCTCCAGATCCCATGGCGGCAATCCGGCCAAGAGGCTCGCCGCCTCGCCGGAGATCGTGCGGTACCCCCGGATCAGCCTTACGGCTACCACCTTCTGGGGCGCGTTCAGGTAATGGGCGGCTCGCCGCCTCAAAGAACGCGCCCACACCGGGGCCCCATAAAGGGCCATGGACCGCACGACCCCCGCGTAGAGCCTCCGGCAGGAGGCGTTTGGACCCCCCAGGTTGGGCAAGAGCCGCTTGAATGCAGCTCCTGCCCGTTCCAGTTTTGGGGCCAAACGTCGGAAGTGCTCCAACGTGTCAAACCTGGCTTCAAGTTATTTTCCTTTAAAATTTTTTCTCTATAACTTTCTTCTGATGCCTCTTTACAGCGTGTATCAGAAAAGTGTGGTCAATCGCGAAAGCATATTTAGGTGTCCCATACAAAATATTAATATCTACTTGACCAAAATGTATGGGATAGTTGTTTTCCTATCGCGATTAGATATCGGTTCCATGGCAAAAACTGTTCAGTGTGATAGTCGATAGCACATCTTTAAAAATGACGACACCTTTCTTATACTGTATGAATACTTATACACCGTGTAAATCACCTCATCACGAAGCCGTCAACCAAGCATTCTCTATATGAAACTAAGTAACTTTACGAAAAAATTATTGCTTGGAAACGATTTTTTTTTGGGGGGTGTAAAATCATGTTTTGTGATATAACTCAATATAACGCACTCAAAACATTGTGCTGATGGACGGATTGAATAGTACGGGGGTCGTGGAGGTGTTTAAAAATCTTACATTATAAACTTGTATTTAAAAAAAATACTTGTCAAAAAGTTGGAACTTTGGCCCCTAATATCTCCGTAACTAGAAGGTTCCCAGGTATGGTGTAGAACAAAAAATGATCGCAATGGCAGGAAGAACCAGTGCCTTTCGGCTTCGTTAAGAGGTGTTTTACACCTTTTATGTACTCTATTAAACTATTGGATGTTCTCATATATTTTTATATCGGTGTGTTAATTGTTGGTAAGTCAAATAAATAAAATAGTATCTTTAAATTCTTTGAATAGGGAATAGAAAATAAAATTTAAGTGTGTCGGTCCGTCTTCCAAAATACTGTACAAGCAACGTTTCTTAATTTTTATCTTATTGTAGAAACTAAAGGAAAATAGACTATTAACATCTTCTTGTCATTTATATTTTCTTTGATTAACGATGTCCTAGATGTGGCAATGAAACGCATATTCACGCTAAAGTATGTTTTCCATTCTCAACGATGTTTTTTGTTTTGGCATATTGCCAGGGTATCTTATCCTGTGTGGGCGTCCTGAAAGACCACTTAGGAAGTTTTTCTGGAGGATGAGTTATTGAATCTTTCTGAGTCATTAGATTACCAAAAGATGTGATAATAATTAATGATTGAATGGCGTCCGCTCGGCGTTTTAATATGAATCATCGAGATCAAGAATGAAATAGTCACCTAAATTTGAGGTTAGAAATTACGCTCTAAAAAGCAGAATATTCTGTAGTTTGATGTCCCAGCCTAGATCAAAGAAGCGTGCTTTTAACGTTTCAACTTTCAGCGCTGAGCGTTGAAAATAATAAATAAACATTTGGACCACAACAACGTACAGCACAACTCATAAAATATTAGAGAAGAAGGATCAGAATAGCATAGATATTTTGTTTGGCAATGTTTTATCTTGTTTATCTAACGATCGAGTTAATAATGCTCAGAAGTCAAACAATTGTTCACAAAATACAAATATCATCAAATTGTCTTGTGAATTCTATATTTCGAATAGAATTTGCTGTTGACGATGCGTGATCGATTATACTGAATGAAAATAATTCGATTACCTACTGTAATCATCATCATCAGCATATAATGTTCCCACTGCTGGGACGCAGGCCTCCTCTCTTTGAGAGGGAATGGGCTGTAATCCACCACGCGGGCCCAGTGCGGGTTGGTAGATGTCACATGTCTTCGAATTTTTATTTCTAGGACATGCCGGTTTTCTCACGATGTTTTTACCTCTTGGTAAGACTGATGTTAGACTTTTGGTTTCTGACTACTCGTAACGACTGTCAAAGATCTACAAATGACAGCCGGGACCAACGGCTTAACCTGCTTTCCGAGGCACGCCGAGGTAACTAAGTTATAATGATGATGAATTATTTTGTTTAGATCCAAGCCCCTTGAAGGCAAAACGACTGCCAGGAGAATCATCTCCACCAAAGGTGATCAAGAGGAAATCACCAGGAACACCGTCAATGTCAGGAGACGAAACGGTAAGAAACATTCAATACTCTTTCTTTTTTGGTTATAGCTTTTTGGTCCCAAAAACTGGTGGAAATAAACATCTGTGGTGCATGGAGTATTTGGACTGCGTTAATAAATTGTATAAAACAAAACGGCATTCAAATGAAAATAATTCATAATTTTCCTTGGATACTATTATTTGTCGCCACTTGGAAGAAATAGAAAAAGTGAATCACGGCGGGAACTTTTGTTCGTTGGCGGCGGCGCGGCGGCGCGGCGGTCTTTTGACGGTACAGTTGCGGCAGTGGCTGAGCGATTGACTGCGCTGCGTGTCACGGGATCGATCCCCGCATGGAACAAATATTTCTTTGGCCTACAGATAGTTGTTCCGGGATATAGGAGAAATTCCTAGTGTGGGGAACATACAACAAAAAACTTTTTTATTAGCAAATCTATAGCTTAACAGAAGTGAAATATCTACAGCTAGGTAACAAAGTATTTTGGAAAGTGAGCCTCCTACATGGGTCTGTATCTTATGAAATCTTATGTCACATTCCTTTTTGTATGACACAGGCCGCAGACAAACCTGAAGATTCTGCAGCTAAGCCAGCTGAAGTCACAGCTGTGCCCAGACCAGTGGCTCCTGAGATCAAATCTGCAGACGGAGCCATACCTCCACCACCACCACCGCCCGTTAAGGCTAAGGTACCAAAAACCGTCTATATGATGGATGAGGACTACAATGGAACGAGCATTATTTCTCTAGTTCAATTGTTCAATTTATTTTGATGGATTAGTCATTGTTGAAATAAGTAATGAGTAGAGAGGAAGTTTGCATGGTAACCGGTTGTCTTGGTATGGGCAAGTGATGCGGAGGAATGAGGAAAATGCCGTGAGGAACGTTTTGAGTATGAATGTGGATGGGTATAAGAGTAGAGAAAGACCAAAGAAACGATGGATGGACTGTGTGTAGGATGATATAGCAAGAAAGGAGGTGGCTGATAATGACGAGTGGTAGAGAAGTATGGAAGATGAAGATATGCTGCGCCGACCCCAAAATGAATGATGATTAGTCATTGTTGTAAAAAGATTAAAAAAACGTTTTCCTGCCAGGCTCCACCAGCACCAACAATGGAGGTGACCCCCAGCACCCCCCCGGCGCACGCCCCCGCTCCCCCCGAGGCGACCAAGCCCCCCTCGCCACCCAAGGTGGCACCACCACCGCCCAGCGTCGCGGCTCCACAGCCTTCCACTTCTGCTACTGATGATGCTGTGAGTAATGACTTGTTTTTGACTTGATAATAAACACACACACACACACCCTTACAAACCCTTATAAAAATGAGGCTGACTAGATACCTGACTACTCTGAGAAGAAACAGCCGATACAAACTCAGAGGTCATTGTCTCTTTTAAGGTCCCGATACGATCTTGGCCACCTTGTGTATTATTTGATACTTCGCTATTTGTCATCAATATGATGTGATAAGAAACCCCACGAGAAAAGTAAAATGCCACAAACTACTCCGACCAGGATCTTCACAATTTATTCGGAGTCGACCCTGCATTCTTTTTCCATACTTTGATATCGATAAGTAAGACGAGAGTCTGTCAATCAGTCTTGCCGGTTGCTGAAGACAGATAAGCACTCACATCATGTAAAATCCTGGTTTTCATCTGCATCCAGTTAGACTGGAAGCCGACATATACATAGTTCTTTTTTAAAACTTTGCCCCACTATAGGATTTTCTCCTGTATTGTGGGTGCCTTCACAAACATTAAAGCTTACATGCACAAACAGCCAGACCCGAAACAACTATCTGTAGGCCATACAAATATTTGTTCCGTGCGGGGATCGAACCCGCGACACGTGGCGCAGCAGTCGAACGCTCAACCACTGCGCCAACCGTGTCGTAGAAGGAAGACAAAGTTGGTAAAGGCTAGGCAGATGATGATATCAAACAATAATAACTAACACATTTTACTTCACCAGCCCGCCAAAGCACCGCCTTCTCCAACAAAGCAGCTAACTTCGACATCTAGCTTGGAACAGCTCATACCACCTTCGTCGCCAGAGCCGCTCCGACCAGCCAAGAAGTTGGAGGAGATCAAGACCATCAAGAGGCAACAGAAGACTGGCTGGCTTTAGAATACTGCCGTGGATGGGTGTACACGACGTAGCTCCTTGTTTGAAGTGTGTTGGTCCCCTTAAGATAAATACCCTTTTTCAGAGCTTTGGCCAGTCATCCGCCTAGCACTGTTTAGTAAGTCTGGTTGAGAAGCAAAAAACAACCGTTTTAGTTGGTGTCAAAATATACCAACAATAGAATCCATCTTAATTGCTGATTGCTGGTGGCCTGCATCATCTAGCTTCTTAAAATGCATGTCTTAGGCTCATGATTTCCAGATGTTTCGATCCATGGCTAATTTGGTCCAAATGGTCTAGTACTTTTGTTAGTCCAAACCTACGACGAAGCTGGATGAAGTGGGTTATGCGATTCAATTTCTTTGTCCTAATTTCTGACTAAGTTTACATGTTACTACTATCTTATTTACTTTGGTAAGAGTTGGTTGATACGTGATTGAAGTGATGTATCTAATAATAATGTGACGTCCATGGAAAAAATATAAAATGAATAAAACATGTTAAAAGAGATCGAACGAAAATTCACTCCTTGCATTTGTTTTAGATACTTATATTTTTTTTTGTTTTTCATTTTCACTTTATTTAATCTGTATTACTATTTTGTCTTTATTATTTGTCTTTTAAATTCTGATATATTTAAGAACTATCATTTTAACTTAAAAAAAAAAATTCCTAAAAAAGTTGCGCTGTATATTTCGTTAGATTGCGACATAGGTAAGTAGGTATTACATAACTCGATTTTCGATGTTGTTTGTAGTTGAATATAAACTTAACGAAAGTAAATATTAAATAAAGTAACGAAATACGTAAAATGAACCTTTCATCTTTTGATAAAAGATATCTATCAAACAAAAAATTGGCAATATAATAAAAATATTTTTATTCTAACTTAAAAAAAAACGCTGTCCTCTATTTCTTGTTTTTTCACTTATGTCATTACTGTCGCAAACAAACGATTTTACCTCTATCTTTTGCTCGGTCACACCACAGTTAATAGTTTGTCGTATATTTTCGCAGCGAGCTCGTGTGTAGTTTCAGAGCGTCAAATTCATGACTAATATGAATGTCTGTTAGACCTCGGTAGTCGCTAGCGTTATACAACTCCTTATTGATTTGGTGTGTACGCCACCAGAGGGCCAAGACCTATCAGCGTCTTATGATGAAAAAATTCAGAAATTACTAACATACTCGTAGGTACAGGCACCTAACTAAGTATGCTATCGAAAATATTTTCATGTTGTAATGTTTTCAAATCTATGACTGGCAACAGATTGACAGACAGTTATAAAAAAAAATTGGTTGCCTGTAAAGTCGGTATACGGGCGAAAGTTTTACGTGACAACGACTTTGAGTGGTAAAATAATTTTAATGTGAATATTCATTCGTATAGTAGGAAGAAGGATGAAATAATAGTAACAATTTAAAACATTTATTTATACAAAGAATTATATTTAAAACATTAATTTATACAAAGAATCTAGCACTGAATTTCATATTAACAAAATTTTATTTTTACCTTTACACATACATACGTATTTATATACAAATATACATATATAGAGGCACGCGTCCCTTCCACTCGGGCATGGTTAGCCCGCCTAAGAGCGAGAGAGACAGACATAAAAAGTGAAAGGCACGCGTGCCTCTCACTCGCTCTCATTGTGAGCGCATAACGTGAGCGGAGCGTAACGCAGTTTCTTGAAGTGTCACCCGGCAAACCAATTTATAAGACGTTGTCACGTCAAAAAATGCCAATTTAAAAACAATTGACAGTTCTTTAGACCCACTGAGTTTTGTTTTTTTTTTATGTTATTGGGTAGAGCTTAATTGTAAAAAGGATATAATTATTCTTATTTTTTATTTTTATGTATAATTAATTTTTGGCCACTGTTTTACATGGAATTTTATGTTTGGATTTATAAGTTTATTTTATTTAGTACTTTTATTTCGTTATTACAGTTTTTGCGCGTTATTTTTATGTCTGATTTTATTTGAATAAAGATCTGATATTATTTTGTAGTTGTTTTGTTTGTGTCCTTACTCTATTTCCTCATTTATAATTGAATGAATGGAAGTTATCGAATAAGATTTTTCACCTTTCGTGCACATTTTCATGACCTAATTGAATGACGCTTCCCAACTTATAATGGAAACCATAAAACGAAGAGATTTCAAGAATCCACATAACATTTGGACTGAATCCAAGTTTTTATTATTTGTCCTAGTTTTAAGTAGCTATCATGAAATTGAAATAAAGTCGACTTATTTTGCAAATTAACTATCCTATTAGTTCGATGTGTTTGATAAAAAAAAAAAAAAAAAAAAAAAAACCAATTCAATAATAAACTTCTTCTGCTCTTTTATGATAGTACTAATTAAAATATATATTCATGGCGTTTTCCAACAAAAATTTGTACTCGTAATACCTAAATTTTTGGACACGAATGAAATTTAAAAATGTTTTGTACGAAATTGTAAAACGAGAATAAATATAAATAACACTGTATAATTATTTTTTTATTTAAACCGAACCTTTCGAAGACATAATTACTGTTACGATATTACCGTAACAATCGTTAACACATACATAAATAAGATTTCCGAAAATTTATTTGTCAAAAACACGTGTAGATTTACAATCAGTTGGAATGATTACAAAGAAAAAATATAGTTTCAACATGTTTTGCCTAGAAAGGCGTATAAATACCACAATAATATAATTCAAAGCACAAAAATCTAAGTGCGAATTGGTGGAATAGCATCAAGGTAGGGATGGTAACTTGCAGTGCGTCTAGGTGTCCGATGGTAGAAACTATGTTGTTTTAAGATTTTATTTACTAACACAAATTGTATTTATCCGTATGTATGTTAGTACGATGCTCCGAATTCCATGGTCAGCCAAACGCACAAATATGTCTATCCTTTCCCAACTCGATATCAAGGCCCGATTGTCTAAAGTTTGCCTACAGCGTATATTGACATATTTCGGCCACATAATGCGAAGGGGAGATAGCAGCCTTGAAAAGCTGGTCATTGTTGGCAATACCGAAGGCAAGAGAGCACGAGGCCGGTCGCCAACACGATGGTCCGACCAAGTAAAAGAGGCTATATCCACAAGCAAATTTCAGCAGGTGGTGATGGCAACTTTGGACCGGAGTCGATGGAGGCAGATTGTCCGTTTAAAGGGGTCCTGTGACCACGATCCTCAGTAATGAGGGACCGATTGAAGAAGAGAAGAGATGTTAGTACATAAGGTACCTATATATCTATGAGCCAAAGCCTGAAAATAAATATATGTTGTTTTTGTTGTTCCTGTTTCGAGGAAATTCTGATTTCAGGTGGATCTCGTTAGACTGGGAATCGAGGCGAATAACTACGTAGGAAGGTATATACTTGGAAAATGTGTGAAGATCATGATATTTTACTGTGTTATTTTTGGTAGGAACTTGGTATTTTGTGATCGTTTTGCCATGGGATAAAGATCGTCTTGTGAGTCGGTTCTGTCATTGTAAAGTACAGCCATTTGCAAGCTTATAATTAAATAATAGATAAAATAGAGTAGAATACGGAACTACGGATGCACGTTACTGCGATAGATATTTACTGCGAAACTACTAATCTGCGATGCACGTTACCGCGACAGATTTTCACTGCAATACTACTTGACTTCGATGCATTTTACCGCGAAAAATCTAATATTGCTGTAATCATGTTTAAAAATGGCCAGATAGGGACTTTATGGAAATGGATTATGTTGGTAACCTGAATTTTATGAAATTACCTAGTAAAATTCATTTATTATTCGCTAACACAACCGAGTACCTACAGACAGGATTAACAGCGGGTCCCAAACTAGGCACAGCCTCTATCTTGGTGACCTAGACACAACAGTCGGCTTTATATTTGAATCTTTTTTTGTTTGTTGTGTTTTGATTATAGTGATTGATTCCGAGCAGCACTATGTAGTGATCTGTTACAGAGGCCTCGATGTTACAGACGATTCCCTGAGTAGTAGTTCCTTTAAGTATAATGTAACCATGGTCTAGACCATGCTTTTCCCCGAGTGATAGCTGGGAATAAACAAATTAGTTAGGTAAAGTTACTCATCAGTTACGAAGGAGGTGGTGAGATACCTAATCCCAAAATGTGTCCTATTTTATATCTTCTTGTCTCAACCCGACGTGTTTAATATTATGTCATAAGCTGCGTAGGTGCTTAGTTATTTTTGACATGATCTAGTAGCTGATCACCACATAGTGCTGCGGTAAAGTGCGTCGAAGTCAAGTAGTATTGCAGTGAAAATTTTTCGCGGTAACGTGCATCGCAGATAAGTAGCATCGCAGTAAAGATCTATCGCAGTAACGTGCATCGAAGTGTAGTTGCTTCGCAGAGATCTTTCGCAGTAGCGTGCATCGCAATTTTGTAGCATCGTATTAGCATTTATCGATATTTTGTGCGTCGAAGTTCCGTATTCTACTCGATAAAAGAGTAGATAAAAAACGTATAAATTTTATACTTAAAATACATACGTATGTTAGAGTTAAAATTGTTGTTCAGACCAACCGCTTTTGATCGGTGTCAATCAAAACCCTTATTTTGTTTTCTCTATTATAAATATTTTGTTTGAGAACATTTTCAAACGGTCACAAAAAAAATTAACTACCTTATGAGTTTCTTAGTAAATGTTAGTTATTGTTAAAATCGTTTTAACCAGACTTAAGTAGTTTGGACTAATTTAGAGTTTTAACTGTGACATGTACAAGTTTCAAAAGCGGAAAAGAATAACCTAATTAAGAGCGTTTAAACTTTCAAGTCCTTGTTTTCTGAAACGAATGAACCGATTTTAATGAAACTTCATACTCATAAGCAGAATACATAGGTCTAAAAAGATACTAAAACACATTTTCGAAAAATAGTAATACAACTAAGTTAGACGGATTATAGATTATCTATAGAAACAGAACCTATTATCTTTTTTTTTTAAAGACATTTCGAAAATGTTTTTTAGTAACTTTTTCATTGAAATTGGTTCAGACATTTCGGAAAATAAGGAATTGAAAGTTTGTATAAAAATATCGTAAGGTATAAATGCTCTTAATAGTAAGTGATATCAGCAGATAAGTGCCCGTGGCATTGCCCTGTTTGATGTAGATAAGTGCCCGTGGCATTGCCCTGTTTGATGCAGATAAGTGCCCGTGGCATTGCCCTGTTTGATGCAGATAAGTGCCCGTGGCATTGCCCTGTTTGATGCCGAGGCTATTTCGTTTACAGTTAACGCTAGCGACACGATGAAGGTAGTATCTAATACAAAAAAGAGAAGATAAATGTAGGTTTTCATATTCGCGTATTGAAGTATCATGTAACCTTTCCTGTAACCTTTATATTCCCGGCTATAAATACAAACTTACCATCTTAATTAGCAGTAGAAAAATGCACAACTTACAACCAAGTAAAATTTCGGTAGTAGACATTATTATGCCGTAACCACACAACGCGCTTTTGGATTTGAAACGTTAGGAACAGCGTTGAAAGTTGGGAATCCATTAGACGCTCTACATCCGTTATGGCATTTAAAATTTCCACTGTCTTGTATTCTGCGACTCAACTTATCGAGAACAATTTTCTTCTTGAATTTTACATCATTCAGTTTTGATGTAAGTAACAACTTACTTAGCTTGTTTAAAGTTACCTACGTGATACTTTTGAAGGTTAAGTAATTAACAGGATGTAGGTAAGTATAAACAACTTAGAGGGTTAGGTCCTATTAGAATACCTACGCGGTGTTTTTTTTTAAGTGAAAACTTCTTTAGCGGCGTTGTGCACTTTTGTGATGGGTAAAAAAATAAACTCGCGTCAGGTCAAGTGTCCTGATCAAAAATTCGCAAGACGGATTGACATTTAGTAACGATGGAATTTGAACTTTACGACATCTGGCATTGAGTTGGGATTTCCAAAACTGGAAAATTCGAAAGACGGATTGACATTAGGTTACGAAGGAATTTAAACTTTATGACATCTGTCATCGAGTTTGGGTTTCCAAAACTGGATAATTAACTTATACACAAACAAAACCTTCGGTTTCTTCAAAGAGGTAAATTTCGTAAGACGGATTGTAATAGTTCTGAAGTGTTAAACTTTAATGTAATATAAATAATCATGTTTGTGTAC
Organism: Cerastis leucographa; assembly: GCA_963082945.1. NCBI lineage: Eukaryota > Metazoa > Arthropoda > Insecta > Lepidoptera > Noctuidae > Cerastis > Cerastis leucographa. The sequence goes on from OY720353.1 coordinate 6,303,338, forward strand.
GATAGCGCAATAAATTAATATTGTATTTTACCACATAAATGACCGTATTTTTATACTGATGATTAAAGCAATTCGTGCAAAATTATTCCCTTACAATTCCAAAATACCAAAAATGCACAAGGTTAATATTCAAGTTTTCACTTCTGCTGGCACGCCCGGAGTGCAACCAGTTTATTGAAGTGAAACTTCTTATGCGACTTCTAACAGTTTGCGATAAATGCTACTATTTCTAAAACTCACCAAGAGATGGCAGTATTACAAGATTTGTGACTACGTAGTTCTACTAGGTACGCAAGATGGCGTGCAAACAGTCATGCATTCGACTCTTCGGTGTGACCAGCCTTCGCTTAATTTCCATGAGTAGAATAACCTCGATAAACTTATGTAATAATTATGTAATAAAAACAATTCAACAAGAAAACAACAAAATTTATTTAGCAGCTCAATAAAATAACGAGAGTGAATGCGTGGCAATCGAACGCATGCGTGTAGTATTATGAAGTTTCACTTCTTCCGCGCGGAGGGACACCACGCACAATTTTTTTTTAACGTTACTGCACCATGCTGAGATACTGGGCTTTTGGCTTCATACAGGACCAATTTTGAGTGTCTTATTTTTTATATAATTTTGTTTTATTATTACTGGGTATTAAATTGAATGAACATGAATCACAGCTCCGTCAGTCAAGTGGTAGCAAGAGTGACTGCTGAACTTGAGGTCCTAAGTTCGATTTCCAGGTCGGACAATTTGTTTTGCTTTATTCATTAGCTCAGTAGCAACCTAATAGCAAGAAATATTAGCCCTATGAGGGTTTGGGGTATATAAAAGGTGTTGTTTTGCATCCTCGTCAAATTCAAGGAGTTAACTATGCTAATGATTGTCCATCCAAATCAATAATAAAATGGGCAGGTATTTTTTTGTCTCATTTACGGAAATCGGTAAGTGTAAACCACCCGTGTTTTAAACACGACACGTCTGATCCTCGCCTTATAACCGCTTTCACACATACCTACAAACAATCGCAAACGTTTATTCGATAATTTCTGATTGCCTGAGCCACGTTAAGGGGGTTATTCTGAAATACTGACGAATATAAACAACAGCAAAAAGCAGCGTTTTTTTTATAATTAACTAGGTAGTGTAATATAAATTGATTATTTATGTCTTTTGTGACTATCTCTTGAATTTTGACGATGATGCAAAACAATACCTTGTGTATTGTGCCCGGTTGATGTCAATAGGCTTGCCCTCTACTACATGGACTTAAAAAGATAACTGGCAAAGTATAGGTGTACTTTATGTCACATCTCTGCCTAACTCATCATCACTCTCTCTAAACTACAGGCGTGATTGTATGTTTATAAACTGTTCTTAAGTCTATAGACAGGAAAATATACAACGCCACGCACTGATAGTAAGAAGTATTCCTACCAATATGAATTTCACTAAAGTCGACCGTCGAGTGTATCTTCTACCGCCAAATAAGATTTTGTCTAAAGCTAGTACTATTTTCTGACGTTACTCAGTCCATTCAACGGCATAAACTAGGTTTAAAAACAGATTTAATATTAGTTGTTTACTGACGAGGTCACTAACTCTATCATTAACATTAAAAACGGGATATTTTTCATGTTATTATACCAACACCCACCCGCAATAACTTCAGTTATCCGTGATGGTAGTGCTGGCAACAGCGCCGAAATATTAGGAAAATGAATTAGTAAATATCCCGTTTTAAGGTTTTTGTAGTCGACTGAGCGTCTATTCGACTTCCAGCACGCGTAGCATGACTACTGTAGAAACGAGTTTTGTCTACGGAAGAATCGACATTATGACAGATAGACAATGACAATGTGTCAGTTTGTCGATTCTTCCGTCGACATAGCCCGTTTCTGCGGCGGTCATGCTACGCGTGCTGAACTCAATAAGGTTACAAAGTTACTGTATTTTTCTGTCTTTTACCTTATTCCTCCGTAGCGTGGACGAAGCCGCAGGTAAAAGCTTGTAACACATACCCTTTAAGTTTCTGTATATTAATTCTCTGCTCCCAAAAGTAAATAAAATCGTCCATGTCCCTTCGTAAATTCAAACTAGAAAACAAAATAAAAAAGAAGCAGATTTCATTTGATCTTTCATTGCCTACCTTGACGTGTGGTGTAGTTAATAAAATAGTGGCAAACGTAAACCAAAGGTTTTTATTTTCTTTATTTCTTTATTAAACATACGCTTAAGACTATGTCAACAAGTTACAGTACAATCTGGTGTTAAGGTGCGTCCACACCGAAGTTACTTTTTGTGGGGCCACGGTTTGCAGTGTTAGTGGACAGCAATGGCTAATAAAACATTATTTACCTTTACACCCGTATCTATAAACAAGTCAAAGTGTTTACTTGAGTAAAATTAATTATTAAAGATACGATTTTTTTTACGATTTTGAAGTTAGAACTGTCAAAATTTAGAATTCTTAGCTTTGGTTTCTTTGACGTTTCTGACTTTGTTTAAATTCCCGTCTGTTGCTTGTTTTTTTTCATAAGTAACTACCTACACTCAAGTAATAGCTTTGACCTATCTATAGATACGGATGGTAATGTTGCCTTGTTAAGGTAATGCCGGATACAGATTGGTGAAAAGCAATGTTTCCAGGGCCCTTAAGTAAAAAGTTACGTTTCATTTCCTGAAAAGTTACATTTTTGCTGCAAAAGTTACTTTTTTTTTTAATTTCGTATTTTTGATGTCGGAGACAAATTAATGTCAGGAAAATGGCGGAATATGAAGGAATCTATGATGTCTAATGGTGTATTTCATGTGAGTTCTAGTTTCATTTGTTCGCAGCGCCATCTTCATAGTTGTTACTATCTAGTCTAGCACCTAACTTTTTCTATTAGTTTGAACCAAATCCACGAGAGGTGGTGCATTTGTTAGTTTTACACTGAACTAACTACTGATACTCAATATGTATAGAACTGTTCATTGAGGGCAAATCGCCTCAATGCAAAAAAAAAACCGACCAAGTGCGAGTCGGACTCGTGCACGACCCTTCGTGTACGTACCATTATTTATAAAAACGAGCAAAAAAAAAAAACACTTTTTTGTATGGGAGGCCCTAGGTAGCCAGTTGAAATTTCTACAGATTATGTATTTCTGTTGAAGCTATAACAAAAAATACTATAAACAGAATAAAATTAATATTGGGGGCTTCCATACAACCTTGCGTAACGCAACATTCAACAAAACAAATCACAATCAGCCATGTAAATCTTTTTTGAGCTAAGTAGTACCTACAAAACGAAACTACGCGAACTTGCAAAGCAGGAAAAGTACGCGCACGCGCTCAAGGAAAATCAAGTTCTAATACATGCGGAATAAGTTTCATTTTGTCATGGCAGTTTCATTTCGTTTCATTGTTGTAGTACGTAAGTGCAATTTTAATATTGTAATTTTAAGGGTGTGAGCCTGGAGATCTGTCATACAGGTCTCGAACCCAGTATAGACTCCAGCTCTCACAAAGGTTTTGAATTTGCATGTGACCTACATTCTATGTTCCGAAATTGTACCTTTTTGAGAAATAAATTACTATTGTATTGTATTTCGTGCCATCTCAGAGTATGATATGGAGTGAAATTACTTCTTTAGGTGCGTTCAATTTAGATGCGTTCGTAAATTGTTTGCAATAAAAATCTAGTGTAACAAATCTCGTTGTTCTCAAAAGTTACGAAAATTGCCCTAAATCTAAAAATTACTTACATGTTACGCGAGGGGGTCAAAAGTTACGAAAAAAGTAAGAAATGTAACCTTCTGGCAACACTGGCTGAAAAGTAAAATGACGATAAACACACGTTAAAACAAATTCGCCAAGTTGTTGATTTACATTTCATGTTGCAATAAACCATGGACGGGGGGTCATTTGTGATACATTTAGTCAAAATCTTAATAACAATCATTTATTTCAAGTAGGCCAGTTACAGGTTTTGAATAGTCGAACAACAATAAAAATGAAGCTATAGTCCAAGTCACAAGACATAATAACTGTGAATGTACTGTAGTTGCCCGTTCCAAGACGTAGAACTTTATGGAGAAGAATGGGCAAGAAACTCCATGGACACTCTTTTAAATTAGAAAGTTTAAATGTTCCGCCAATGTGTGCCCGGTATCAGTTTGGCCAACTGTTAATTCAACAAAAAATCTACTCCAAGGTAAAAACCAGTAAAACGGCCAATATAAGTTAATCGGTATTGGTGATGAGCAACATCCAACAAATAAATAGCAATAAGTGGCCGCAAAAGAAATCGAATAAGTAACTTAAGTTTAAGTAAACCATTTTACGACATGTTTGTTGTAAAATGTTGCTCCACAAGAAGTATAACTGCAGTGTAGACGCACCTTTATACAGGCATTTTGTTATTGTATTTGTGTGCTTATTAAATGGCTGAGTTTTTGTCTTGTAACAAGTACGTATTTAAGGCATTCTTGTGATACTAAGTTACAAATTCTACATATAACTCTTTCTTATTTAGAACTTTAATTTCTTTATCATTTTTTTTATTTCGATATGGCTTGCCACATTATACGCACGACGACCCATCAATCTTTGCAAAAGCAATTAAAGCTGATCTCTCATTTTATGCAAAGCAAGGTCAGGTTATACTGGATATGTATAGGTTGATGTGTCGCCGTTTGTGCATAATTTTTGTCAGAATTTATTAATGTAGTGATGCTTGGTACTTTTAGTGCTTGGATGACATTCTCAGAGGGCGCTGTTAGTGAACTTATTTTGTGTAAAAGAAGTTGGAGGTTTTTTCGAGCCATGAGCTAAATTATCCATACAGACATATCTGGACCCCTGGGGGTCAACCCGAATATTACCAATTTAGTGGCAAAAAACAATAAGTACCAACCTTCATATTAAGAATTGTATTCTATGCATTTGTATGAACGAAAACACAAAAAGTGTCTTTAAAAAAAAAAAAATTGTAGCACTAAAATAAATGGTCAGTTTTTTTATTAAAGCCCTGGCTGAAAAAGTGTAAGAAAAGCTCACTTAAAAAGGCAACGCTGGTATAAGGGGTGAAAAGTGGCAGACCGTCAGTAAACTCGATAATAATCATGAAATCGGCCAAATATATGGGCGCCCGACAAAAGGTCACTTGTTCTCTTTATAAGTTTAACACTATAATAACTACTTTAAAAGTATTTTACTTAAGAGCGTTTACACCTTACGGCATTAAAACAAACTTTCAAGTCCTTATTTTCCGAAATGACTGAACCAATTTTAATGAAACTTCATACGTATATGCAGGATATACATACACGGTGTAAATCACCTCATCACGAAGCCGTTAACCAAGCATTCTGTACATGAAACTAAGTAACTTTATGCAAAAAATATTGCTGAACCCTTTATAAAGGGTGTAAAACACCTCTTAACGAAGCCGAAAGCCACTGGTTCTCCCTGTCATTGCGATCATTTTTTCGTTCTACACCATACCTGGGAACCTTCTAGTTACGGAGATATTAGGAGTCAAAGTTCCAACTTTTTGACAAGTATTTTTTTAAATACAAGTTTTTAATGTAAGATATTTACTTTAAACACCTCCACGAGCCCCGTACTATTCAATCCGTCCATCAGCATCAATGTTTTGAGTGCGTTGCATTGAGTTCTACCACAAAACATGATTTTACACCCCCCAAAAAAAAGTCGTTTCCCAGCAATAATTTTTGCGTAAAGTTACTTATTTTCATGTACAGAATGCTTGGTTGACGGCTTCGTGATGAGGTGATTTACACGGTGTATAGATCTAAAAAGTTACTAAAAAAATATGTCTCAAAAAAAATTGCTTATTATCGTATCTATAGATAATTTATAATCGGTCTAATTTAGCTGTAACACTATTTTTACAAAATGTTTTATAGTAACTTTTTAGACCTATATAATCTTGCTTATGAATATGAAGTTTCATTAAAATTGGTTCAGTTATTTCGGAACATAAGGACTTGTAAGTTTGTATGAAATGTCGTAAGACGTAAACGCTCATAACTACCTACTTCTCGTTACGTCCATGTGTAAAGATGTTACAGAGTATCAATTTATTTGCTAAAATACCTAAGTCTTACATATAAAATTACCTACGTTTACTCAAAATGAAATTATGGTGTTATTGAAAGTACATAAGAATTACATTTTAGAGTCGCTTTTTCAGTTGAAAGATGACTTCTTGACGACGAGTAATAGACAAGTATGGAACAAGATGACATGCTGCGCCGACCACAAATCAATTGGGATAAGGAACGGGGAATGGTTTTTCAGGTGAAAGAAGATAGGTCACTCCCAAAGTAAAGTTTGCCAAATTCAGCCAGGATGAGTTTTTTCATTTCCTAGGTGACAAGAACTAGGAAAAGTAATTAACACTCTCACTGCCATGCTGTCTTCTTGCGGGTCGTTACTTTTCGAGTATGATAGGCTGCTCTGAATAAGTTCGGCAGGGCATACATACAAAAAAACATGAACCATTGCATAAAATAAATAAGTGATTTTGCATTACATTATAAGTTTTGTTAATTTTAAGGTTTGATTTATTTTAAAACAGAACGTGGAACATTATTACTATTATTTCATTTAAATAAAATTATTGTTACCTAGCTAAATTTACGATTTAAGATAAAAAGTGTTAACAAGATGTCTGATCGTTATCATTTGAGATCCCCGAGTCCTCCCGCTCTTATCCCGGCTGACGGGCTCAGTGGTCGTTATAGCATTTCTTGCTGGAATATGATATATGGGAGGCAGTGAGAGTGTTAAGGCACGCCTTTTAACTTGTAACTAACCTGTGAATGTGCCTATAAAACGATTCTAAAATGTACTTCAAATTCATTGAGATGATCTTACTCTAAGCACCTAAGGTCTCGGTTACCCAGCGACCATACCGGTATCTACTTTCAGGCTAAATATTTCTAGGTCACGAACTTAAATACGTCAAACAAGATACGGAGCGAAGGCACTTTTAATACTTTCCTATAGGGATTTATCAATATACAGGAGCAAATTGAATTAGGTAGCTGAACCGGCAGAAGACGTAATGCGTATCGATATCTAACGACTTTATATTAAGTAACTAAATATAGCTTACTACGGGGTCAATAGCCTATATTGTCAAATTAAATTTATTAAAAACCAACTCATATTCACATATACAAGTTATTTGTTGATACAAGTATACATAAAAAACAAAGCAAAGGCAATATTATCTAAAACTATTCAAAATTAGATAAGTAGAATTTGAATAAAATTATACGAGTTTAAATATTAGGAGTTTCGCTGGCATATTCAATTTTATCATCATCATCTGCAATTTCTGCTGTTGGGGCCGGTGGAATACCTGTATTTTACATGGATCGACTGCCTTTTGCTGCTTATTCAATTTGATCCCGCAGATTAAAAGCTGTTCATCATGACGATATGTTAACTGTGATATGCGGCCGTGAATCATACATTTTTCACTCACATTCGTAACCTAGATCTTCATAGTTATCGATGACATTGACATCTTATTGATAAAAACTAGTTATTGCTACAATATTATAACAACAGCATATCTCACTAATACGTCGATTCGGAAATAAGAACACAGACACTAGAAAACTAGAATTATTTTCCCAAATCCCAAAAAAAAATGCATCTATTTCCAAAATGGGTCTACATTCAGCTCAAAGCCAGCCAGAAACGACCCTCCCAGTCGCTTTCGACTTGCCTTTATCTCTTCCGTAACTAGGAGAGGGTGCAGGACTGACCCTGGCTGATCTAGGAGTACTGGTCGAAGGCTTACTAGGAGTACTAGCTGGAGGCTTGCTCTCAGACTTCTCTGGTTCACTCTCATCTGGAGTGATAACAACACTAGGTGGCTCTGAAGTCATCTGTTTATACTGGGTCTCTAAGCTCGAAGCTGACAGGATCTGTTCTGACTGCGAATGAATGCTAGGAGTCGGAGTTATCGGCTTCTGGAGGCTCGAATCCTCTTCTTGAGTGATGTACAAGGTTTTGGTTGGTGTATCCGGTTCTATGGTGATGACATGGTCTGTGGTCTGGAATTCTGCTGGAGGAGGCAGTCGGCTGCCATCGACTGGGTCGAAAGCTGGTGTGCTTGGCTCCGATGGCTCTTGGGATGAGGATTTCAGTGGACGAGTCTGTTCGGATCCTCCTTCTGAACCTAGAGAGAAAGAGTATTCATTTGTAGTAAACACAAAGCGATATAAGATAGTACAGGGTAAGATACTGCTACTGCAAATTAGGTCTAGTATTATACATTTCTAGGAATGCACCCAATAAATAAATCACCCTGTAAAGAGAGAAGAGATAGAGAGAAGTTTGAGATCACGTGTCTCAAAAGAGGTTTAAGCAAAATAACCTAGTTCTTAAAAAAAGTTTGACATGTTACAATTTTACCGATATTATCAGTGGCGTAATTGCGTATTTTGTTTGCGCTTCAACGAACCGAACGCACGTTCACGCTCTTATTCCGGCGTTTTCACGCGGGGTTAGAGGGCGGTAGGAGGGCGCGGAGATATATCTCTCGCGCTCCTCTCACGCTTATATGAGCGTATAAGCGCGTCAACGCTTGTAAGAGTCGCGGGTGGTGGGGCAAAAAGTGTGCTTCCATAAAGGAATTAATACGCGCCGAAAATACGCTAATGTGAAACCGTCCTTACACACTCGAATTGACATCTTTTATTCCTTTTGACAAGTACTACATTCATTACGTTTTATGTTGTCGACCTAATAAATATTTCAAACATATGAAGCAGTGTGTACTACGAATTTCTTCAAAATCCTCTGGTTCCGCAATCGGGGTACATTGGGAGTATATTTGATTTACCCCGTCTATCTTTAGAGTATTAAGATGTCTTCGAGTAAACACTAGAGGGTACAAGCGAGACGTAATAGAAATTTCATTGTTAACACATTTGCAAGGCGTTCACGGCCGGAAATTGTAAGTAAACTAATTGACTGTTCTTTTTCTGTTTACCCTACAAAACAGAATGTTTAACTTTCTTGCTTCGACAAAATTTTTGCATCGGAGATGAAAAAGTATTTTATACAGAATGAAGACTTTATTATTTTTCTCCCAAAATTCAATTTTTTTTTTTCAATATTCATAATACTTTGTGTTAATTGAAATGGCGGTTATATCGCTTATAGACATCTAGATCAACCTTTAGTAGGAGTAAAAGAACTTAAACAAGATAGAAGAATCAGATATAATTTAGATAAACGAGAAGAAATATTAGTTAGTGAATATGCAATTAGTTTAAAGTATCGCAGAGTGGCTGGTAAAACTGGATGAGAGTTGCCGAGAATTGAGTTAAGTGGCGCGCGATTGGATAAGCCTATGACCAGCAGTGGCCTGTTGCAGGCTGATGATGATGGTGATCATTTATAATACAAGGTGTAAACCCTTCCCGAAGCCAAGCATTCTGTACATCAAACAAACTAAGTAACTCTACGGATTTTTTTCTGCTGGAAAACGACTTTCTTTTTTGGGTGCAAAACTACGTTTTATTGTAGAACTCGATGTAACGCATTCAAAACATTGTGCTGATGAATGCATTGAATAGTACGGTGTTCGGGGAGGTATAAAATTTAAAGTAAAATTATAACATTGGAAAGGTATTTAAAGCAAAATTTTAACACTAAAAACTTCTTTAAAAAAATTAAACTCTGGAAAAAGTTGGAACTTTGACCTCCATTATCTCTGTAACTAGAAGGTTCCCAGATATGGATCAGAAGAAAATAAAAACGCAATGATGGGGAGAATAAGTGCCTTTCGCCTTCGTTGAGGGTCTATTTACACCCTTTTTACTTACAAAATACAAGGTGTTGTTTTGCATCCTCGTCAAATTTCAGGAGGTGGTCACAAAAGACATAAATAATAATCAATTAAAATTACGGTACCTAGTTGATTATTAATAAAAGCTGATTTTTTTGGTTGTTTAAGTTTGTCAGTATTTCAGAATAATCCCCTTACCGTGGTTTAGGGAACAAGAAATTATGGAATAAACGTTTGAGATTGTTTGTATGTGTGGAAGCGAGGTTATAGGGCGAGAACCAGACGGGCCGTGTTGAAAACACGGGTGGTTCAACTTAACGATGTCGAAAAAAAATACCTACCCATTTTATTTTTAATTCGGGACGACAATCATTAGCATAGTTACCTCCTTGAATTTGACGAGGATGCAAAACAACAACCTGTATATCACAACATAACAAAATATAATACAGGAATAATAAACAAACAACATTCATTTGCATCTTTAATTTATTCATCCGTCGATGGCATGCAATTAATATAAGGGGATATCTTATGGCAAACTGGTAGGAAATTCATGCTGTTACTTAATTCACGAAGGTGAAACCGTTAATTTAAGTCAGGAATAAGATAATGAATGCCACCATGGACAGAATCATTTAATTTCATCACCCAAAACAATGTCTATTTGTTTATTTCTTGGGCGTTTAAAAGCAAAAGGGCATAGCTTTTAGAATTTCGTTACGATTTGTCAAAACTTTAAACTTTTGGAAGTTAATACAAAAGCTCATTCATAAAATTCTAAATTTAGTTCAAGGGTAATCGAGAAGTCAGTCAAGTCTACAAACGGATTAATTTTCCTTGCTAAGTAGGTACTAGAAGTTTGTCTCAGTCTGCCCAAAGATGAGAGTACACTATATTTCTTGCTTTTAATTTTCAATTATGTATATTTTTTTTTTAATCATTGGGTAAGGTCCCCATAAAGCCTTTGTCTTTGCCCAGAAGTGGGATGAGACAGGCTAACAATAACAGTTTTTTAATGAATTCTTTATGAAGTCCCATGCAAATTGATAAACCATGACCTTTTATGAGACGAGAGCCTAGAAAGTGATAAATATTCTACCATTGATAACGAAGATAGAAAAGTCAAGGAATTGAACAGACAAAAGCTACAGAAAATCTCAAATAAATAATTTTAAAAGTCATTCAAAATACGAAACGCACGTTTTAAAGCGCTTTCTCGACTAGACTCTCAGACAACTTAATAATTATGAGCGAAACCTTGGAAGTTCCACATAAGAGATTTTTTTTAGCTACTATAATTTACTTTATTATGTAAGTAGGTAGGTACTACGGTAATCAATAATTTGTAAAATTTGTTTTGGTAAATAAGTGTATCCACGAGAGTACGTCGACAAACTGTTCTGTAGCCTGGCAGGAGATTTTGTTGTAACATTTGTGAAAATTCTAAGAATTAATATCTAAAATAACAAAAATTAGAAATTTTAGAAATCAATTAAATTAATCCAAGCGTCGTAGCGTCTGGGGGGTCCGTCCGGAGTTCGCTTTGTTTTGTGCTTGTGCTAAGCGGTCTACTTAGTGGTCCCCCGACGCTACGACGCTTGGGTTAATTTATTTTTGGTTTATTAACCCCCGACCTAAAAAGAGGGACAAGATATAGTATAAATAAAAATTTCGAATCGACCAGACCCGTAGAAGTTTTTTATATCCCTTCATCAACTAGAAAAGAGGTGATGACCTTCAAACGGCTGAGCAGGTTTTCTCGGAACATAGTTAAGAACACTCTCGATTAAAACACCTTTCAAACGAAACCAATTTTATCAAAATCGGTTATTCTCTTTATTGGTCGGGGGCTAAAAATAATCGTATAACAGTGATTTGTTGAGCATTTGGTCAGGTTCCGAGAAAAGTTAGGACGAACAAACCAACAGAAATTATTAGTTGGATTAGTCGAAGCGTATTAATAGACTCAATTCATAACAGTAAGTTAGTAAATATTATTAGTTTAAAGTTCAAAAAACTAAATCAATGAAGGTTTACCGAAATCTCTGCTTTAACTGCGAAACATTCAAATCTTGAAGTCGAATTTTCATTTGTTTCAGGCTGTAATTAAGTTCAAAGTTATCTGAAGGGCAATATCTGTTCTTAAATTAGAACTAAATATAATTGCAATGTGATCTTAGCGAGAATAAAGGATTTAGATTGAGAATAAGATGCGAACGTTCTTAAAACTATTGGAGTTACCCCTCGAGTGTCAAGAATCTCGGGTATTTTTCACTCCTGCAGCTGAGATTCGACAAATACAAAGTATTGTGGGAGGGAAATACAAAGGGTGTGTCGGGTCATTTAGTTCCCTTCAATATTGTTGAGTTGAATGATGGCTGCTACATGCGGCGAGTTCGTGAACGGGCGCTGTCAGTGACTGGTCATCTCTTAGCTGCCACGGTTTATTTTAATTAAATTATTTAATTACTTTATTTTTTCAATTATTTATTTAATCTTTAATTCTGGACGCTCTTAACTTGCACGTATTTCTACATCGTTCTCACTCATTTGTAATTCTCAAAACGAATGATGTAACCCAAGATTTTGTAACAATATTTTGATTTAAAAGAGTGTCTATGAAGTTTCTTGCCCATTATTCTCCATAGAGATCTACGCTTTGGAATGGGTAATTACAGTACTTTCACAAGTAATAATTATGCCTTGTAATTGAGACTGCAGCCTCGCGTTTTTTTTTGTTTTTTGACTTGCAAAAGTGCATGTAATGGTCTCATTGAAATAAATGCTTTGAGTTTGAGTTTAGTCGACTTTCTGTGTTTTCATAGATATAAGTTTTTAATTGTTTCGTTATATTCCATCTTGAGTGAAGAATAACGATCCTTTAGTCCTATAGTATTCTGATATACACATACAATTTATCATGAACATTGATTATTGAGCCTCATCAGCCCTCTGTATCACCTAATCTTTTCACTCTTCAAGAAGAAGGAGTACTTATCCCTCTTCTTGCATGGCGACCCATCAAGCCAGACAAAACCAGTATATGCGGATCTCTCTTCGTACGGGATATCCATACAAAGCGAAGTCATGTTATAGTGGAAATGTTATAATTTTTCATTACCTTTGTCCTCAATATCTGCTTCGACTTGTATTTCGTTTTCTTCGTCATCGGTTTCATTTTCAGGGATCGGTGTCCTACTTCGGAATGTTCGACCTGTTGAAGAAAAACAGGCGAATAAACATACATTAACATCACGACTATAATCTTGGAGAGGAGGTTGTTGCTAAATAATATCTGAGATTGAAACTGAAATTAGCCATGGTTTATGCACAGGTATCAATAGGTAATAACCTTAATTATTAACTATACCTACATAGCAAATTCGTCTGGTTTTCTAGAAACCTAATTTGTATTACGAAGAGGCAAAAACACAATATCCTTACACTCGAATCCTTTTCATAAAATGACACACCACACACTACAACTTTATGAGCTTTATGATTTTAAGAGGAAGGTAAGGAAAACGCAACTAAAATAATCATCATTAACAAAACAGTTTAAACTTAACTCATCAAACCGTCACGTGACAACAGAAGAACGTCAAGTTTTCAAACAGAACTAACCTGACTCAAAGTAAGTTTGAGCTTAAAATGGCGGACTGAGCTGTAAATGTAATGAGTATGGTTGTTTTATTACTGGAAGTGGTATTAACTTGGAGGTCACTGACGTAGGGACGTAGTGGGTTGCACTGTATTTGAGATTTGTGTCTCAAAACAGACCCACGTAACAAACGTGAATGGGTTGTGCTTGTAGTTTCTTCTTGTTCAGGTTTTAGGTCTGTTTGCACTACAAATCATTAGATAGACTCGTTCAAGGGGGAAACGGTAGGGTAGCCCGTGTAACTCAAATTTCTTTACTTTAGTTATCACTGACAGGCAGTATGTCGATCAAAACATGATTCGCGTCCGTATCTAACCCGTATGTATTTACAGTACAAATATAATCATCCATACAACCCTCTTAGTTCATAAAATTAAGTTATTCAATGAACAAACATATCAACGCCTGAGACTAATCTGCATACTGCAAAAAACTGGCCAAGTGTGAATCGGACTCGCGCACGACGGGTTCCGTACCATTAGTTATAAAAACGAGCAAAAAATTTTTTTTTTTTTTGTATGGGAGCCCCCTCAAATATTTATTTTATTCTGTTTTTAGTATTTGTTGTTATAGCGGCAACAGAAATACATAATCTGTAGAAATTTCAACTGGCTAACTATCACCGTTCATGAGATACAGCCTGGTGGCAGACGGACGGACGGACTGCGAAGTCTCCGTAATAGGGTCCCGTTTGACCCTTTAGTTGCGGAACCCTAAAAACGTAAGAAAAAAGACCTTGGCGCATCCACCCTAAAGCAGCAATGAACTTATACCACCTCAGGTAATGAACAAAGAAATCTCCTATATTGTAGTCTGTGGTTCATAATGTATTAACTATCTACATAGGTACGTCTGGCATAATTGAATTGACTAGATCGATTATGTAAATAATTCTTATCAAGCCAATCGTTTCACGATTCATAATTGAATTCGAAGTTTATGTAAACCTATGCATTTCATATTAGATTCTAATAACTTCGATTAGGAAAATAGAATTGATGATTGATTGGTAATTGATTTTAGATTTCCCAGAAATATATTTGCCTTTCGATACTGACTTTTTGAGGAGTTCGTATCTAAATAACAACAGACGCTCGGGTCGATCTTAATGTTAAGCCGTGCTTGCCAAGGTTGGTCCGTGGATGGGCGACCACCCTTTACATACCGAATTTCCTCCGTGCCTCGAAAAGCATGTTAAGCCGTTGGTCCCGGCTGTCATTTTGTAGATCTTTGACAGTCGTTACAGGTAGTCAACGGGCCGAAAGACTGAAAACCAGTCTTATAAACGGGTATCGTATCACCCAGTTCCTGGGTTGTAGAGGCCAGATAGGCAGTCGTTCTATGAAAAAATATTTATTCAGCTGCATCTGGTTACACTGGTAGCAACTGGATGATAGTTACCGAGAATTGAGTTAAGTGGCGTGCGGTTGAAGAAGTCTATGTCCAGCAGTGGACTGTTATAGGCTGATGACGATCGGGTTAGACTGGAGGCTGGCTTCAACACAGTTGGGAAAAGGCTAGGGAGATCTGAATGCTGATGAACTCTGAAATCTTACCACTACACCTCCTACAGCTCTCCCGCTCCCGTTTCTTGGGCGCATCAAACACCTCGTCCTCCAAACTGATCTCGGAGAGTCTCCTGCCCTTCTTCTCCCTCTCGTTGAAGTCCGACTTGATCTTGCTCCTCATGAACTTGGCGTATGCTACCCTCGTGCATGGAGACACTCCAGCAAGTTGAGGGTTGTATTCTGAAAAGGGGATTGAGTTTTAGTTGGTACTGATGTGTGAATAACTTATCAATGGGTCTGTTCAATGTTTTATAGTATTTTAGTGGAAGACAAGCAGCATTTGACTACCTACTGATCAGAAAATGTATAAGGCCAATGGCATATTTTGGGACTTCCATCAAGAATCCTGCAAATATTCCATAACAGCATTTAAAACCTTTATAAAATCTCGTCATAAGAACTTTCCAATCATTTTAAATCTCAACCTTTGGCTTTGAGCATTCGTAAGACTAGGCGATAATAAAAGGATCTCAAATGTACCATACCTAACAGTTTCTGTGGATCAATGGTCCTGGAACCAATATTTTCCAGGATGTGAGCTCTGAGTGACTGCCGGCTCCTCCTGGTCTCGGCTTCAGCTGTGGTGCCTATAGGATCCTTGCGCACAGTGTTAGTTCGTACCAGGGCGTTCCAGTCACGACTTTTGCTGAAATAAATACGCAACGTCATCTTCTTTATAATTTAAGAGCCGGTTCGACTGGAAGCCGACCCGATAACTTGGAAAAGGCCACGCAGATAATGATGATGCTGTGATGGATGTAAATAGTTTGGTTTTAAAACACCTTCTATCATCTGTTGATACTGTTATAACACTTATTTATTTAGAAAGCATTATAAGGCAACAACCAAAACAATCGTCTCACGAACATGCGACTGTCGCTTTCATTTTGTTCGGCGAACCTGAAGACGTTATCACGCCTATACAGAAAAATTTAATTCGCAAATCATTGTGCTGCAAGCTGCAATCAATGCGTTGTGAAAATTAACATAAAGCTGACAGTTAATCCACCAAAAACATTGAAGGTACATACTATTCGCATCTGCTACAAGTGCTACGGGTCGACGAACAGCTAAAAAATAATGATTTATTTTTATTTAAATTTATGTCGTAATGCATCGGACGACTGGTTGAAGTTTTAGCTCATTAGGATCATCATCCACAGTCTGCCTCCTCTCACTGTTGAGTACAGGTCTCTCTGTCTTTGCTTGTACGTGCAGACAGCGTCAGTATGTGCTAGCCCCACAACACTCCGGCCGAGGAGGCCGGGGGGTAACTACTTAATGGAGCTGTATGTACATAACTCCACGTTCCTGTGCCAGCCTTATCCAGATTTCATCCCCGCTAGACCCCGCAATAGAAACAATGTCGTGTACCCATATCAGTATCTGAATACCAGAACTTCTATTCCCATTGCAGTCCTTGGACGCCACTCGATCACCTACTCACTATCATCACTGCGCCTTGCCTGCCCATCTCCATTTCAGTAACATAATGCGTTTCCTCCGTGCTTCGGAAAGCACTGTAATCTATTAGTCCTGGCAGTAATTTGTAGATCTTTGTCAGTCGTAACAGGCAGACAATTGCCAGAAAGTCTGAGCATCAGTCTTACCAAGTGGTATTGTATAACCCAGTGCAACTACTACTACAAAAATCTCAAGGCAGTCGCTCCATATAAAATACTGGTATTCAGCTGCATCCTGTTAGACTGGAAGCCGATCCCCACACATTTGGAAAAGGCTAGGCAGATGAAGTATGCTACCAATTGCTATGGAATCAGCGATACAGGACATAAAGCTTACCTATCAGCACTCCCTCTCCTTACAATAGCTTTAGCGATCTGGCTGAACACATCCTTCGGTTTGTTCTCCTTGGATATAACGTCTTTGATGATGCCCTCCACTATACCAATGTGGAAGTCTTTCAAGATTCTTCTCTCCATCACTTTGCCTTTTTTACCAGCGACTGTAACAAAGAGTTTTCATACTAGTATTGTTTTACCTCAAACTATGGATGTCTGTGGTAATATACAGTTTGGCATTACGTCACCTGGGTAGGTACTTACTTAAAACAGGCCAAAATCTATTTATTTTACACATTGCCGGTGGACCAGCAGGTACTCTAGACAATCCCTAGGTATTGTATACATTACCTAGGTAAAGTATGTAATGGACAGTAATATTCATAATATTTCATACATTGCCAAGACGCCTCAGGTATTCCACACAATACCTAGAAATTGTTAAAAATACCTGAATTATACACATTGCCAGTAACATATGCACAAATTGTTTTAGTCGTATGTATGTTAATTTGTAAGGTAAATATCTATGGGCCAAAGTTGCCTGAAAATAAATGTAAATTGTTGTTGTAATAAGTTATTTCAAAACATCTCGATATGTTTCATTATTGTATACCTACTTTAGTTCCACAAATCCTAACATGAACCGACATTGGATACAGAATGTATCCAAACTACCCTGCATTACCTGAGAGCAGCGGTGGCCCAGTAGTGGCAGCCCCGATATACGAGCAGTAAACCGTGGGTTCGAACCCAGGCAGGCGCATTACTTTGTGTAATTTATTTCATCACCGCTGCCCTCAAAAACGGTGAAGGAAAACATTGTGAGGAAACCGGCATATCCTAGGACTAAAAGTTCGAAGACTTGTGACATCTACCAAGCCGCACTGGGCCCGCGTGGTGGATTACAGCCCACTCCTTCTCATAGAGAGGGGACCTGTGTTCCAGCAGTGGGAAAATAACATGCTGATGATGATGATGATGATTACCTGACGCCTCCGTATGCAGGGCACTTACGGACAAATTTTTGGGAACCCGAACCCGATCAATAAATGAATCTTCATTAATATCTTACCCGTGGCATCCTGCATGCTAACCCTGGGCGTCTTCATCCCATTATTATGCAGTATATCGATCAGCTCGTATCGTAACGTGGAGATATCCTGTCTGATTTCCATGACATCATCCTCCGTGACTCCTGTTTCGTCTCTGGCCCTCTGTTCAGCTGTGACGTACCTCCGCACTAGCACTCTCATGACGGCTTCGTGTTCTTGACGGGCTTTCTCGCGGGATTTGTTCTGGGGAAGAGTGTATTTTGAATGTAGATTTAAAGTGTACACTTTTTAAAGCCACTTCTTCTTTCCAGTAAAAACGTAGGGAGTGGTTATTGTTGGGGCATTTTGGGCGGCTGTCTCAAGCTGATTTTTAGTTTAATTTGAATTAATAACTTTAGATGCAATAATTTTCAGTTTATTCGACTTTAATGCCCCTAGAGAGATCTACTACATAATGTCGCATCGACAGCTCATGTATCCTTTACTAGCATGAATCTTCAAAGATCTATGGATGAAGACAAAAGTACAATTAACTGTTAGCTAGTATATTGTACTAGCTAATAGTTTATTGTACTTTTGTTACCATAGGTAAACCTAACGATTTGTCATAACCACTCAATACAAAATGCCTCAGCAACTGATAAATAAAACACAACAAAAATTCTTTCTTACAATAATTGACCCCCGATCCCTGTTATAGCAGCATCGTTTGATCCAGCACATGAAATGCTTGGGGGTGGGAATGATGTTGAAAGGGGGAGGGACGGTGTCTCCATCTTCGAAGTAAGACATCCATAGATTGCTGCGGGCGAACTTCCACTCTGTGTCGGCTCGTTCCTGGAAAATTGGAAATAATGTAGCTTTCTTTGGAAAAGAGCTGTTGATTATCCATACTAATATTATAAATGCGAAAGTCACTCTGTTGTCTTGTTTGTTTGTTACCTTTTCACAACTAAACGGCTGATCGGATCTTAATGAAATTTGGCAAGAAGATAGATTTCAACCTGGGGAAAGACATAGGCAAGGTATATATCATCACGCTACGATCAATAGGAGCGGAGCATAAATGAAAAATGTTGCGAAAACGGGGAAAATGTGACGCAGACGAAGTTGCGCGGGACAGCTAGTTAGAAATATCTGCTAATTAGAAACCCTAGGAAAATTGAAAGGAAAAATCTATACAAGTAAATAAAATTAGAGAGCCTGTTTGTAATTACGGTTTTTTAACATGTTTTTTTCATCTTTGTCTGTCTGTTTGTTCTGGCTACTCTCCGAAAAAGCTTGACCGATTTCGACGGATCCTTTACTGGCAGATAGCTGATATTATAAGGAGTAACCTCCTAGTGAGGCTAAAGACTTTCTAGATAAAATTACGAATCGACACCTTTTTTTTTTTGCGGATGGGAAATCATTAAATGACTTCTCCCGCTCTGGGCGGAGCGGGAGGGAGTGTCAGACTTGTACTGACTAAAACCCACCCATGTTCCTTCTTCGCCCTTTGTGTTCCAGGGCCGCGGTATCTCTTTCGAACAACCCGCAGCCCTGGAACAACCCGCAGCCCTGGACGAATCGACACCTTGGGCATAATTTTCTGAGATTAGTAGGTATCGTAGAGTTACAGAATTGAGTTGCAACTTAATCATAATTCAAACTGTTTTAGATAGTTTTAACAATATTATTGTTCCAGCGCATAAGGCCTGCATACGTGTTTCCGAACGCTTACAACCCTCATCTCTTCAAAGTTAGAGTGAACAGGCATCTTCTGGGTAAGCTCGTACCATTGACGACTTTGTCTCTGTCATTTTTAACCTAGACTAGAGTCAAGAGCAAACCCTTCGCAAATAATAAAAAAAGGCTCAATGTCCTAAAGCAGATGCCTCTATGGTCATATTGATAGTAAATAAATGAAAGCTAAATTTTAAAAGACAGTCATTAAGGATTAGGAACATAACATTCAACGTACACACGGGGACATATCAAACTATACATTTCCTTTATAACAGGACCTCGCTTTGTACAGATTTCCATAAAATGAGAGATCCGCATAAACTGGTTTTGTATTGGCTTGATTGATCACCGTGCGTACACCAGATGCTACTCACCGATATAATCTGATAAGAATTAGACATCATAGCAATCAGCATGTTGAGGAGTACGATGATATTGATCACCGAGTAGGAGCCGAAGGTCAGGAGTGCCCAGAATCTGGTGAAACTCTTGATGCCAGTCAGCTCGAAGGTGGTAAGGTCTACCAGGCCGAAAGACGCCCAGAATAGGGATTGGGAGGTTTCGAATAAGCTGAAAAGCAAAAATTGTGTTTGAAGGTGGATTGATGAAGCAAGCTGTAGAAAACAAAAACGAAGGTACAATTATTACTTATAAATAATAATTATTAATTATAGAAGAAATCTGTTTTGGAGTCGGCTTCCAGTATATCTGGATACAGCTAAATCCCAGTATATTACATGGAGTAACTAGCTGTCTGACCTCCGCCCAGCTCACCCAACGAATAATGCAATTTAAACACAGTTGAAATACTTACTTAGCATATCTTCTCCAAATAGTACAGGCTCGTTCTTGACCATCAAAATCTGGTATACCATTCGGAAGATGGTAGCATTTATTCTTCTCCAACTCAGCGTAATACCACATCAATTGGTTTAAACCTGAACAAGGAAAGTGTTAAACCTTACATTACTTCAAAAGCTATTTTAGTTTTGACAAATCAAAATCTTACGACAAAGTTTCATGCTACAGTACTTTTAATCTTATTTCATTTCTGATTCCACTTACCACATCCAAAAGCGAAAAGCACCAGCATATAAACGAAGAAGAATTTTAGAATATCCAGGATCATTCTTCCAAGAGATACTTGCAGAGGTCCAAGATACGGGTTGATGGAGAAGATATGGACCAGCTTGAGGAAAGAGAAGATCATGCCGGCTGCAAAGGCTCCTTCTGACAACAGCATCGGATCGTAGGAGTCCCATCTTTCCCGAGGATACCAGGGATCGTCTCCTGTAGTGTAGTCTCTCTAAAAGGTGACAAAATGTTTAATGGGTAGGTAAGGACGGAGGACCGAACGGAGGACCCTGCTATAGGACTCATCAGGCTTATGATAAATAATAATAAATGATGATGAGATCATGATTAGGGCATGCGGAACCCTGTTTCAGTCCCATAGTAAAACCCAGACTTATATTAGTACAACCCAGGTTGGGTTATACTAGCAGGGTCCCATAGCAGGGTCCTCCGTTCCCTCTTTCCATTTTTCTCTGTTTTTGACTATTTCTATGATCTATGACACGTTAAATTGCTGAACCTTACCAATAAAACCAAAAAACACTAAGATTTAAAGTAGGTTAGTAACCGCGATACCTTTTTTTTTTACGGATGGGTTTTTTTTTTATCTGACACTCCCTCCCTTTCTGGGTGGAGCGGGAGGGAGTGTCAGACTTGTACCGACTAAAACCCATCCATGTTCCTTCTTAGCCCTTTGTGTTCCAGGGCCAAGGTATCTTTTTCGAACAACCCGCAGCCCTGGTAACCGCGATACCTATGGTATTTAATTAGGTAGGTATACGTTACTTTGCATTACACCCAAGGGAAGTAATATGGTTTCAGTGTTGTATTCATAAAGGAGAATAATATTATGATAATTCCAATTAATGATTACAAGAAATGTTATAATTTGTAAAGCTCCCATTTCGGCAGTTTTGTTTTAATTATGAGCCAATTTAACAGACCGACTTCGGTTAAAATACTAAGATGAGTTTATTTTCCCTTACAATAAAGTGGAGATTCTACTTTCCACCCTTTTGCATATTCCACCCTCTTATCGTCGTCGAGTCTATTCCCCTTAGATATTATTTAAGCATACAACTATTGGAAAATCGAATCGTAAGCGTAAGGTGGGACGCCCTCGGGCTCGGTGGAGCGTCGATCTTCGCAGGGTGGCCGGTAGCAACTGGATTAGAGTTGCCGAGAATCGAGCTAAGTGGCACGCGATTGGAGAGGCCTTTGTCCAGCAGTGGACTGCTGTAGGCTGATGATGATGATGTTGGAAAATGGTTTCATCACCTTTGAATCAATTGGCGGCACGGCTGGCGCAATGGCTGAGCGATTGACTGCTGCATAAAATTTTAAAACAAATATTTACGAGTATATGGCCTACAGATAGTTGTTTCGGGTCTGGCTGTTTGTGTATGTGAGTTTAAATGTTTGTAAACGCACCCACGACACAGAAATCCTAGTGTGAGGCAATGTTTAAAAAAAATATGATCACTGCCTAAAGCATTTAACTGCTGGACATTTCTAGACCCCAATTTGCGACGCACACACTTTTCCGTTTTTGCGTCCAGTATGGCACAGCCACTCGATACGCTGATTAAATCGTTTGCCTACCCTTTTTCCAACTGTCGAGGTCAGGTTCCAATCTTACCTTAAGCAGCTGTAGTAACATTACATGAAATGGCTGCCGCTCTGACTTCAACAGCTCAAAACTGGGTAACATGATATTTACCCCTTGGTAAGACTGCTTACCAGACTTCAAGGGTTATGCTGGTATTTTGACTGCTGCCATACTGTGTGGCTTGATGTGGTGAAAAAGCTAAGCACAGCACATCAATATTAATAAGACATACCTGAACAATATACCAAGAAGAGAATCGTAAGCTAATCCAGGCAATGTAAAAGGCGTTTGTGATGAAATCGACGATGTTCCATAGATCACTGATGTATTCCGTAATTCCGCCTGTCCATAGTGATCTTATTTCTGCCCAAATGAGACCTGAAAAAGGGATATTGTTTTTTATCAAAAGCACAATTAATAAGTCTGTAATGCTCTTAAATGCCTGCTGGAATAAAGGCCTCCTCAGGAGTTAGGTCATAATTCCCCAGGAATCTGTGCAGTTGGAAGATGGTGCAAATGTCTTCGAAATTTTGGTTCTAGGACATACTGGTTTCCTCCTCATTTTCATAATACTCCCCCAATTTATTCGGGATCCACTTACTACGACTGTTTCCTCCATACATCTCCTTTAGTCAGTCATTTTAGTTGAAAAGAAAAATATTGGTTGAATGTTTAAAAGTGGAGAAAAAAAGAGTGCTTTAAATTGAAATGGATATTTCAGCAAGCGGTATTGAAATAAAAGTGATAAATTGAAATATTTCGCATTCTTGCGGTAATGCTCGAGTAAAAACTGAAGTGGTTTTTAGTCTAATGGAAATATTACTAAATGCACTTTAAGCTCTGCATAGAGATACTCGCAGAAGTAAGCTGAATATATTGCTACCAAAGTGTGTATGGTTTCAGCTTGTAGTGTTTTAAAGAAGTGAGTATAACTGCGCGTCATAATCAAAGCAATCGACCGTATGCAAATAATTATAATTTGTCAGTACGACTATGCGTTCGGGTTTGCGAACAAATTGAACGCCACGCTCGCGTTTTCGGGTGACGAACGCATGTTCGTGCGACAATAGCTTTGGTTAGGACGTCCGTTTCATCAAATTGGAGTCAATGGGAAGAACAGTATTAGAATTAATAATTGTGAAGATAAGCCAAATTAAGTACATTCAACGCCGTTTTCTGAAAGTAATTATTAAAGTAACGAATGAAGATAATAAAGTTTCTCTTTAGGCCTATTAGGCGAGTTATTATAAAGACGCCGGAAAATATAGAAAAGCATGCTAACAAACGCAAATTTACTTGCTATGTAGATGATGACACTGAATTCGATGATGCTGGGCAGTGAGCCTCGTTCATGTTCCTTCCAGTAATCCACCAAATCCTGGAGCCAGGTGATACCTGACCATTCCAGGACAAGGTAGTCTGCGCGTTGAGATGCCAGGGATAGAAGAGCTGGAAGAAAAGAATATTGTTACCATGTTAAATTCAAATTACATTAACTGGTGAAATCTCGGCATAAACTAAGCCTGAGATATATAAAGGTTACTTAGTACCTACGCAGTTTGGATTAGCGTTAGTCCTCGTTGGCTCAGCGATCGCTAGCGTGACTGCTGAGCATTAGGTCCTAGGTTGGATTCCCGGGTTGAACAAAGTGTTATTGGGGTTTCCCATCAGGAATATCTCAGTAGCAGCCAGGGGATCTGGATTTGTGCCCGGCTGATGGCAATAGGCTCGGCCCCTATTACATGGGACTTAAATGGCGAAAGGCGGGTGAAAAATTAGGTTTGTTTAACAGTATGTGCAGGAAAGAGACAGGTAGGTGATGATGATTTAGTGCGCAGTTTGGCTTCATGAAGCTGTCCTGTCAACCAGGCATTCTGTGGGAAACGACTTTTTTTGGCTTGAAAAATACGTTTTACGGTAAAACTCAATGTGCCTAACGCACTCAATATTATAGTGGTGATAAGTGATTCGATATTTATTTTAATGAGTCGTATGTGCGTGGGCAAAGGGGAAGG
The DNA here is from genome assembly GCA_963082945.1 of Cerastis leucographa. Lineage (NCBI taxonomy): Eukaryota > Metazoa > Arthropoda > Insecta > Lepidoptera > Noctuidae > Cerastis > Cerastis leucographa. The sequence continues at coordinate 6,327,669 of OY720353.1, forward strand.
CCTTTTCCCAACAGTGGGATATCCTTCCAGGGACTCTTATCCTGCGCCACTTGGAACTAGTCACATGAGCCGCATGCACGATTACCGCTCTGGGCAAAGGTCTCAACACCATGGGTGCCTGAGAATGATGTTATATTACAAAAGAATTTTTAAATGTTACAGAGTACAAAATCTTCATCTCAAAAGAAAGTCCCTCTCAAGGTCATTTTAAATAGGCGAAGGCTAATGTGATAGTAGTACTTATAAATGTGAAAATGTGTGTATGCCACGTTTATCCTTAAGATAAGCAAAGCCTTGTGTCAACATTAATCCAGGAAACGTGTCGTCTGTTGTGTGCTGTTTTACAAAAAAATACAAGTGCAAAAAGATAATGGGAGGCTGATAAGTTGAGATAAAAACTCTATTATGGTAATTGGCTTACTAAGGACAACTAATAAATGACAGGTTTTCTGCCAAGACGTCTTCGAACAGTGCTGTTTTAATCTTACTGTTTGGAAGTCAAGCGGTCTTGAACTTAACGTTAAATAGAAAGTTTTTTTTTTTTTGTTAATGGCATCTCTCAGTTCAACCTATGAGGTTGTCGTCTGCTTAACCGGACTATCCTGTGGGTGCCTTTAGAGTAAAGCCTCCAGCCAGGGCATTAAACTTACAAACTAAGCGACTGCACGCTAAGGGCACCCCCTGTGGGGTACGAACCTCGGCTTAGGGCGTCGCTGGGGGAGGACTGCAAGGGGACAGGCTGGATCTGAATGGTATCATTCTTTAGGGGCTGATTTAAAGCTACTGGCACAGCATCGCGGGCTGGCTCGAGCGAGAGTCGGGGAGGGCATGGACCGGGACGTCGCGACGGACCTCGACGGCGAGGTCGGAAAGACGGCGGTTTGAGTCGGAACTTTTTAAGAGTGCTAGTCTCTTTGCTACTCTCCTGGAGGAGGGTGATAGCATCATCTGGAGTGGCAAGGGTATGCCTAGGACGGCGTACTGTACTAATACGCGAGGGTTCGTAACGGGCGGGTTAAACAGAACGGTGGTTACAGTTCTATTTAACGTTAAGTTATTACTCGTAGTCTACCCCAACATAGTTGGTAAAAGGTTAGGCAGATGACGATGGCCAACCTTTAGTAAATGGAGAGGCCCCAAAGAAGAAGATAATAATGATAAAATAGGGGATAACCCTATTTTTTTTTCTTTGTCCGTCGGGTAGGTTATTGAATTTTTTTGTACTGTTTAAATTAATTTTACTAATTTGACATTGTATTTTCTTTTTTGTGCGATTTTGTTTTGTTCCATTTTAGTTTTGACAATATCATTAGCTGACATTGTATTTTATAAAATTTTCTACTATTATAATTAATTTAAATTTGATTATATTGACTTTAGCCACACAGTAACGCCACTATTTTGTATGCCTTTCGGCGGAACATAGGATGGACCAAACATTTTTTATACAACATCAATTTGTACCCTGTGTTCACAAAATTAATAAATGAATTTGAAATGAATTTGAATTTGAATTTGAAAAGCACTGGACACATATTTTTTCTTTTTTCACGTGGTCATATAATTACGGAGATATATTGAGTTGAAATGGCGCATGACGTCACATGTAGGTAAGTTTTATACCTACTTGTGACGTAGTAATTTTTAACACAAATGATACTTAATATATATATATATATTATACCCCCACTCTCAATTTTTAATGAGTTCTAACTAAGTAATTTTTTGATATTTTGATAAAACAAAAAATACGTGTCTAATATTTTTGTATTACCTGTCTGACGGAAAAAATAGAATGTCGTTTTCTTTACCCAGTCCGATACCCTATTGTACTTACTTAAAAATAACATGTAAGAGGAACTGTGACATATAAACTTGACGAAAGGTTTCTTCATAAATCTGCCGTACTCTGAATTCGGAGCCAGCATGTAGATAGTGCAGTAAACTGGAAACATCACTCCTAGTTTCGCCACCTGTCGAATAATTAAATGTTAAGTTTATAACATACATCCTGGGTTCAATTCTCGGGTCGGGCAAACTGTTATTGGGTTTTTCCATCAGGAATTTCTTAGTAGCAGACCCCGTGGTCTGGATTTGTGCTTAATTGATCGTAATAGGCTCGCCTCCTATTACATACGACCTAAACATAACTGGCGATAGGTTTACTATTAGGTACACCTGTGCCTAACTCTTCGCGGATTACAGGCGTGATGTTATGTTATAACATTTGAAGTTTGATTAGTGCCTGTTGTGGGTTGATCCTCGACATTTATCACTATCATTGTTCCAATCTTTTTCGACTATGCGGTCGGCAGCACGCTCTGTTTCTCGCTAATACCAAACTACAGAGCTTTAGTATGTTGACTTAAATTTATGCTATTAACTAGCTGTCCCGCGCAACTTCGTCTGCGTCATATTTTCACCGTTTTCGCAACATATTTCATTGCTGCTCCACTCTTATTGGTCATAGCGTAATGATATTTAGCCTATAGCCTTCCTCGATAAATAGGCTATCTCCCACTGAAATAGAACTACTGTGATTAGCGTGTTCAAGCAAAAAAACAAACTCTTCAACTATATTATTAGTATTTGATAGGATAAAATGTTAGGTATATCTAAGCCGGAGAGGTGATCTGTACCTCAGGACCTTCCTACAACAGATACTTTTCTCTAAATAAGATTGCGTATATGTGAACTAGCAATATCAATATATGAGGATTTATTATTTCCTTTATTTTTTTTTTTACATATTAATTACATTTTTACAAAATTATATACAAAAACATTTAAAAATATAAAAATAGTAGCCCACCGGTATCGGGAACAGGGTCCAAGCTACCGGCGGTCAGGGCTCCATAGAAAGGAACCTCCTAACAATACGAGCCGTGTCCAGGAGTACCGCTTTCTGAATCAAGCCCTTGATCCAGCTGCCTAGCGAGAGCCTCATCAGATATTGGTCGAGGCTCTTGGCAATTAGGCCATTGGCTGATACGACTATCGGCACAATGATCGCTGAGTCAACATCCCACATGTCGACAACCTCGCGAGCAAAGTCAATATATTTGATTTGCTTATGTTTCTCGGCTTTCAAGAGGTTTTTAGGTTTTTTTTTTTTGAGGATTTTATTATTAAGACGCTTGCTTGTTACGTTTAACCACAAATTTTATAACTACAAAAGAAAGTACAAAATACCTGTATACACTGTCCAACGATGTTTTTTCTCTTGAATCCAGGTAGACCTTCATACCATATAGCTCCTAATAATTGTTGAACGTTCGGGTGGGCAACGAACTGAAAAAAAATAATAATAATTGTAAAATAAAAATAAAAGTAATCCCTCATTTTGCCAAGTCCCATGGTATAACTAAACTTTGGCTTCTCCTGAAAAAATATCTTTTGGAAAAACACAAACAGACCTCGAGGTTCGTAAATATTTTCTAGAAAGTTTAAACTAATTAAAACAACATCTTAAAACATGAACAATATGAAATCTGTGGTCATCATTATTAATATGAAAAAGTTTTCTAAGAGCAAGATTTTCTTGAAGCGACTTCATTGCATCTTCTATTTTTTAACCAATTTATTTTTTACATGTCAAAGTTATTTAAAAAAAAAACCGGCCAATTGCGAGTCGGGCTCACGCACGAAGGGTTCCATATCATTATTTATAAAAACGAGCATAAAAATCCCTTTTTGGTATATTTTTTGTAAGGGGGCTCCCTTAAACATTTACTTTATTCTGATTTTAGTATTTGTTGTTATAACGGCCACAGAAATACATAATCTGTAGAAATTTCAACTGGCTATCACGGTTCATGAGATACAGCCTGGTGACAGACGGACCGAGAGCGAAGTCTCAGTAATAGGGTCCCGTTTGACCCTTTGGGTACGGAACCCTAACAACACGTCTTTTTCCCATGAGAGTATGCAGCAACTGTACAACGGCACCTGCTTCGATGCTCACATCAAAACCCTATTTACGGAAATAAATAATCATTTATCATTTAAGAGCGTTCGTTGTGTAAGTGTTATTTCCTTCAGGAATTTCTTAGTGGCAGTCACGGAGCCTGGATATATGTCCGGTTGATGGCAATAGGGTCGACCCTGTTACATGGGACTTAAAGATAACTGGCAAAAAATATGGGTGTACTAATAGGCACACTAGCTACCGAAAAGCTGTTAGTGGGGCTATCCCTTTTTTCTCATCACGATCCAACAAGGTGTTGTTTTGCATCCTCGTCAAAATTCAGGAGGTTGTCACAAAACACATAAATAAATCAATTAAAATTACGGTACCTAGTTAATTATTAATAAACGTTGATTTTTTTGGTTGTTTATGTTTGTCAGTATTTTAGAATAACCCCCATAACGTGGTTTAGGGAATAAGATATTATCGAATAAACGTTTGTGATTGTTTGTATGTGTGGAAGCACGGTTATGGGGCAAGAATTAGACAGCCCGCGTTTAAAACACGGTTGGTTCACACTTACCGATTTCCGTCAATAAGAAAAACTATAAAAATTACCTACCTATTTTATTATTCATTCGGGACGAGAATCATTAGCATAGTTAACTCCTTGAATTTGACGAGGATGCAAAACAACAGCTTGTATAGTTTGAAGACCCTCTGTCTGTCGACATACAACATACAATTACACCGTCAGCACCAAAATAATTCAAAGTCACACTCCGAACTGTTTAGACTACTGCCCAGGTGGCAGATGAAAGAAAATACGTGTAAATAAACCATTAATACACTCTGTCTCGTCATGTTTGCTTCTTAGTTCCAACGATGATGGTTTTAAAGCAGTTTTTTTGGCTTTAAAACTGTTTGGAGTGAATTTGATGATAGAATTACAGTATTAGCACAGTTTTTGATGTGGTTTGTTGTAACTCTTATTAGCTTGTATTTAGAACCCTGAAGCTTTTCAAACGCTTTCATATGTTGCGCCCTCCTTTTAAATGGGACTTAAACATAACTGGAGAAATGTGGGTCTTCTATTAAATAAGTGCACCTCTTCCTAACCGTTCTGGATATATGGATGTTACGTTTTCAAACGTTGATACTGCCTCTTGGTCTTGTGGTTGCAAGCGTGACTGCAAAGCAAGAGGTCCTGCTGGCCTACCATAACGTCTTAGAGTCAGCTCACACCGAAACGAGACGCGACGCGACGCTGCGCACACCTTGAGAATTCAGAATACGTTGCGCAACGTATTCTGAATTCTCACAACGAAATGTGACATCTTTTCGTGTAGTAAATAAAGTTATATTTTGAATCGCTCTTTTAAAGTGTGCGCGCAGTGTCGCTTCGCGTCGCGTGTCAGTGTGAGCTGACCCTGACTGAAAGAGATGGAGCTAGACGACTTGTATAGCTCCGTCTCTTTCCCACTCTAGAATAAGAATGAAACAATAATGTTTTAAGACGTCATAGTAACTCCCCTGGTTTCGTTGTTAACTTCTTGCTAAACGAGCAACGTGTTAGTGGGTTATTCCATAAGGAATTTCTTAGTAGCAGCCACGGAGTCTGGATCAGTGCCCGGTTGATGGCAATAGGCTCACCCCCTATTACATGGGACTTGAAAATATAACTGGCGAAAAATGAGATAAAACTCTGCTTAATCCTTCCGGTATTACAGGCGTGATGTTATGTTTTAACTGTCTCTAATAATTACGGTAAAGTGAGAGGGCAATGGGAGATTGCATCATTTTGGGAAATTATAGAGAAATGGAGTATCTAATTTGATGTTAATCTATCTTTATTTGCATTAAAATGTGGTAGATGTAAAGGATGTTGCAGATGCATTTAAAAATAAAGGGTGCAAAATACCTCTTAACGAAGCCAAAAGGCACTGGTTCTCCCTGTCATTGCGATCATTTTTCCGTTCTACACCATACCTGGGAACCTTCTAGTTACGGAGATATTAGGAGTCAAAGTTCCAACTTTTTGACAAGTATTTTTTTAAATACAAGTTTTTAATGTAAGATATTTACTTTAAACACCTCCACGACCCCCGTACTATTCAATCCGTCCATCAGCACAATGTTTTGAGTGCGTTAAATTGAGTTCTACCACAAAACATGATTTTACACCCCCCAAATAAAAGTCGTTTCCCAGCAATAATTTTTGCGTAAAGTTACTTAGTTTCATGTACAGAATGCTTGGTTGACGGCTTCGTGATGAGGTGATTTACACCGTGTATAACATCAAGAGTAATCTACACAAATACAGGTTGGAATTTAAATGAGTGATTATTAAGTTTTCATGTCCAAGTTTACATCTAGAAACATGCTAGGTTCTTTAGTTTTTTAAGCATAAACATGGAACTTATTTTCGTTCTCTTGAATGAGCAAACTATTTTCTTTAGCCAAAATTATTTTCACAGAATAATAAAGATATTCAGTGTTTTATAAAAACATTGATGTGTTGATTTCAATATTGTTATTTTGAATCAGAACTGAGGTAAGTGGTCGCTGCGTGATTGAACTAAAAATATTTTTTATGTTAAAATAACAGGTGCAGGAAATCAACGGGTTATATTTTTGTAAGAAGTGAGAGAGTATTTGGAGTAAAAAAATAAAATTAAGTATTTCAAGATGATGAAGAAGAGAGATTTTTTTTAAACTAGTACACATACGTAAAAAAAAACATAGAAAAGTGTTTTTTGATGCATTTCAAGATAGAGAAGTTTTTTTTAACTAGACTTGTACTGTCTTACTGGTGTAATGGTTGCAAGCATAAGTTCCTGGGTTCGATTCCCGGGCCGAGAAAGATTTTTTAGGTTTTACCATCAGATATTTTTCAGTAATAACATTATTTGTGCCCTGTTAATCACAATGGGCTTGTAACCGTTACTACACTTAACTGTTGAAATGTGTCTGTACAATAGGATTGGAACTTAGGAACACCTCTGCCTAAAGGCGGAAACATACTTACGTGTCGTGGCGTGTCGTGACGCGCCAGAAGCAAATCGGTTTCATACATTGAATATGGTTAGGGACATATTTGCATGGCGTGTCGTGTCCCAACGATGTATGAAACCGAATGCTTCTGGCGCGTCACGACACGCCACGACACGTAAGTGTATTTCCGCCTTAACGCTTCGGGGAGTACCTACAGGCGCGATGTTAGTTTTAGCAGTTTTAAATAATTTATTTCATCTATGGATATCAGCAATGCCCTGAGTCAAAAGAAAGAACATCTCACACAAAATAATATTTATCCAAATGCATTGCATAAGAATTGTGAGCTTTCTTTTATCCATTAAGGCGTCCATCAGCTATTCGTATATTTTCTTAACATATTTTATTTTTGTTTTATTTTTATACGGGGAAAGCTAACGTACAGACTTTAATCCGCACCAAATATGTACAAATGATCAGTCGTTAGGATGCTCTAATGGTAAGGACACACTATGAATTACCTTTTTTTTTAAGTCTTGTATTTTTGTGGTAAAGCCTCGCCCCGGACCCCGCCCTAAAACCTAGGGACACACACTGAGCTTTATGGACGATGTTCTTCAAAAAGGTCCGGTGCGTAGTACTCGCAACCGGCGTGCGTGTATACCCTGATGTATGAACGTGGATGAGGCGAAAGGCTTATTTATGTAAGGATCGTTATAATAGATGGCGTTCTACAAGGTGTAGTTTTGCATCTTTGTCAAAGTTCAGGATGTTCTCCCAAAAGACATTAGTCATCATCAGGATGTTATCACGATGTGATGTATGTGTGAAACCGCGGTTATGGAGCGAGGATGAGACGGGCCGCGTTTAAAACATGGGTGGTTCACACTTACTGATTTCCGTTAATAAGAAAAATAATAAAAATTACCTACCCATTTTATTATTGATTCGGGACGAGAACCATTAGCATATTTACCTCCTTGAATTTGACGAGGATACAAAACAACACTTTGTATAAGTACTATGTTATTTTCTTTAGTTTGACATTCCTCAGAGTCACGTAGCAATAACAAACTTTATTGGAAAGCTATAAAGTATAAAATAAACTATATGACTATAAAATGTAGGTAATAAGTATTTGAGCAAAGCAATCGCTACTCGCTTGTCCTATAAAATTTGGAGTAAAATATACTTACGAAAAATAACTTTAGAAAGTAGGTATTATCATCATCATTAGCCTATATTGTTCCCACTGCTGTGACACAGGCCTCCTCTCTATGAGAGGGAGTGGGCTGTAATACACCACGCGGGCCCAGTGCGGGTTAGTAGTCGATGTCACACGTCTTCGAATTTTTAGTTCTAGGACATGCCGGTTTCCTCACGATGTTTTCCTTCACCGTTTTTGAGAGCAGCGGTGATGAAATACCTAAATTACACAAAGTAAGCCTGCCTGGGTTCGAACTCACGGCTTACTGCTCGTAAGTCGGGGCTTCCACCACTGGGCCACCGATACTCTCAAGGCTCAAGCTCGTAGGTATGCTTAGTTTCATAACATTCTTTATTTTTCACGGTTTGGAAATCCTTGATGGATGTCCTCTGCCCTGGGAACCTAAATATTTGAATAAAGGATCTATGAGAAAAGTACTAGGGTTGCATGAATTCACGGTAATATTTATTCTAACAGTTCCGGCTACACTATACAGATTAAGTTTTAATTAGAAGTGCCTAATCTTACTTAAACATGACTTAACTCGATCTTAGACCCATAGATACTCTGATAATTCCATACACTACCATTATAGCCACCTTATCTTGTATTCAACCAGTCGTTCGGTAATGTAGCCCCGTCCTCACACGTCACCGGTACTTAGGAGAACGAGGAGAGACGAGGTTAGCACCAGACCAGGTAAGTACTTACACGGTTAATGTACCGTCAACTACGTCGGGAGTAATACTTGCTGTGCTAAAACCGACCTTAGGACATTCTGGATAAAGTGACGTTCTGTCTGCGATATCGATGATGAGATAGTCGGCAGTGTATTTAATTGACTATAAGCTACCAAAAAACATATAGGTGGTAACAGACCCAACCCAACAGGTGAAGCAGTCGTCAACCAAGCATTCTGTACATCAATCGTTGACGCCTTTCAAGTCTTTATTTTCAGAAATGAATGAACCGATTTTAATGAAACTTCATACGCATAAGCAGGATACATAGGTCTAAAAAGTTACTAAAAACATTTACGAAATGTCTTTTAAAAAAAGATGATTGGAAACTGTCAAACTCAAAGCATTTATTTCAATTAGACCATTACAGGCACTTTTGAAAGTCAAAAAACAAAATAGAAAACGCGAAGCTACAGCCCCGGTCACAACGGATGCTGGTTGACTGTACTTAGGTAAACTTGAGACTGGAGCATGTTGAGATGTGGACGTTAAATGTGTATTTATGTGCCTTTTTATGCCAGGATTATAAAAGTGTATTTCTACGGGTTTTGGTGGAGAGAGTTTGATATTTTTACTGTTGGTTTGGAATGAAATGTGAAATGAAAATAAAACTATGAGTAAGTTAAAGAAAGGAAGGTGGTCTTTTTAAAAAAAAATATACTAGGTGTTGTTTTGCATCTTCGTCAAAATTCAGGAGGTTGTCACAAACACACACAAATAATCAATTTAAATTAATTAAACCTAGTTAATTATTAATAAACGTTGTTTTTTTTTGTTATTTAAATTTGTCAGTATTTCAGAATAACCCCCTTAACGTGGTTTAGGGAATAAGAAATTATCGAATGATATTTTATTGAGATTGTTTGTATGTGTGAAAGCGCGGTTATAGGGCGAAGATCAGACGGACTGCGTTTAAAACACGTGTGATTCACACATACCGATTTCCATAACTAAGAAAAAATTAAATTACCTACCCATTTTATTATTGATTCGGGTCGAGAATCATAAGCATAGTTACCTCCGTGAATTTGACGAAGATGCAAAACAACAACCTGTATTAGAATTCGTAGCCATGTGTGGTAAGGAATACAGCACGTTTTAAAAGAGAAAATGCTTGCATGATATACTCAATAAATGTTAACCGTTTTAACGTTGGTGTCTCTTCCAGCATCACCTTGTATGTAAATGTCGGTGACAGCAGCCTCAGTGGCACACATGTAAATCTTTGACCTTCCAGAAATAAGCTGAAAGTCAATGATCCGTGAAATTATAGTTCGCTCAAATTTTCCACCGCGCTCCGTCCGCGGTAATGAAATAAAGTGACCGCAAGACGATAAACGGATAAATCTAGTTCGTTCCTTGATTATCTATCGCTCGATTTTGCATGCAATCATTCTTCCAGACTAACGCATCAAATAAGCAACCTGAATGTTTCCGATTTTTCTGATCTCGAAAACTAATTAATTATCTACCAATTTAAGGAGAGTCGGGTGTTTCTTAGTATTTTTATTAAATACATTAAACTAGCAGACCGGGGATAACCATGACGTCTTAAAGCAGTATTGTTTTAATGTCACTCCAGTATAAATAAAATAACAATAAATAAATAAATTATTAATTTCACTAAAATCCATCACGAGATCCATCAGGATCCACAGACTAAGAGCATAAAAGGCTTATAATTAGGTCACAATAATGTTAATGCTCTGACTCCTAAACTAGGTGTATGTGCCTGTGTCTTAGGAGTTAGTGATTCTCCGTAGCAAACCAAGCCATAGCAAAGTAAAACGGGACGTTACAAACAATAAGCAGATGGCGTAAAAGAAAAGAATATAGGCAAGAGACAGAGCTTCCCGCTCTGGAATAATATTAAAACAGTACTGCATTAAGACGATATGGTAGGCCAGTAGAGCTTCAAATGAAATGATATTTGTCTGTGTAAATAGCTTGTTAATACACCTACAAATAGACAGTTTTTAGGGTTCCGTACCTCGAAAGGAAAAAAAACGGAACCCTTATAGGATCACTTTGATGTCCGTCTGTCTGTCTGTCAAGACCCTTTTTCTCAGGAACGCGTAAAGGTATCGAACTAGAATTTATATCAAATACTCAAGTCTACTGTCCCTTGGAGCTATGAAAAAATCAAACTTCTAAGCCAACGCAATCAAAAGATACAGCCGTTTATGACGCAAATTTTGGACACTCGCAAGGGAATCAAAACCTACAGGGTTTACTTCCCGTGAACTCAGATTCTTGAAATTTGGTACGAAGAAACGTCTTATAGCACAGATAAAGGAAAAATTGCGAAAACCGTAAATTTTTAGTTAAAACATATAATAAAAATATCTTTAATAATTACGTTTTTAAAAGCACGGAACCCTCGGTGCGGGAGTCCGACTCGCACTTGGCCGGTTTTTTTAATAAGATGAGGTTGGTATTTCTGACTAATCTTCAAGACGAAACACTGAGTTGGACACATCATCATCATCATCAGCCTATATTGTTCCCACTGCTGGGACGCAGGCCTCCTCTCTATGAGAGGGAATGGGCTGTAATCCACCACGCGGGCCCAGTGCGGGTTGGTAGATGTCACATGTCTCCGAATTTTTAGTTCTAGGACATGCCGGTTTCCTCACAATGTATTCCTTCACCGTTTTTTTTTGAGTTGGACACACTCTCCTTTAAAGAACAAACATTATGTTGTCTTTGTCAGATCATGTGAGGATTTGTGAGAATAGAATAATTTTTATTTGTGTAAAAATATAGTAAATTTAGGTCTTATATACAGGGTTATGAACTTACATGTTTTGCCATAGAATGGCCTACAAATAATATATTTGAACATGTTAAACGTGAATTTTAATACGAAACAAATATAAAGGATCAACATCAACAACAAATAAGAACTATAAGATCTTATAGAAAGAATAATAGAATAAACTATACAGTATACAGTATGTTAGTTTAAACGAGGGACATATTCAAACCCATAATAGTACATGCTAACATGATACTAATAAAAATATAAACAAAAAAAAAAAAACACTGATAAATAACAGACAGAACTGTTATATATGAATTAAAACAGATTAAAACATATTATTTCTTGATAGCAGTATTATATTCAATGACATATCTCTAGTCAACAACGGTAACCAAGCAACACTTATTTAGTCTATGACACGCCTCCGCCGTGATTCCCAGGAATCAGAGGCGCCGGCAGCAGCTGGTCGAGGTGGCGCATCCATGTGCGTCCGCTGTCGATCTCTATCTCATAGTGGAGGTTTCCCAGTCGGCGGGTCACTGTACCAAACTCCCACTTCCTCCCTGATACAGAGTAATTGCGAGCTTGCACTCTGCTTCCGACTGCAAACTCTCTCACCCCTTCTCTTTTGCCCCTATGTAGTGCCTTTGGTGGAGCTCTAATCTTGGCTACCAATCTCGTTCTTACCTCTCTTCCGAACATGAGCAATAGGGCGAGTCGCCTGAGATGACTGGCGTAGCCCGGAGGATACTTCTAACTGTACGAACCTTGTGCAGTATCCCAACACTCTCCCCCTCTAATTTGTGCAGTGATTTTTTAACCGTCTGAACAAATCTTTCAGCTTGTCCGTTAGTTGCGGGATGGTAAGGTGCGATCGTTTTATGAACAATGCCATTGCTAGTTAAGAACGTCTGGAATTCTTGAGAGACAAATTGTCTTCCATTATCCGACACCAGCGTGTAGGGTAATCCAAAGGTGTCAAATAAATCGTCTAGTTTCTGAATACAGAATGCACTCGTCGTAGTTTTTGTAGGAATTATTTCTACCCATTTGGAAAATGCATCTACGACAATTAGAAGTTGATAGCCGGATATCGGACCTGCAAAATCGATGTGTATTCTTTGCCATGGGCCAGTAGGGTCTTCCCAGTGATGCAGAGGGGCTTTTGTTGGTTCATTCTGGTTTAATCGACAGGTTCTGCACGATTTAACTTTGTTTTCGATATCTTTATCAATGTTCTTCCAGTACACAAAACTCCGCGCAAGAAGTTTCATTTTCAAGATCCCGACATGGCCGGCATGAAGTTCATCTAAGATACGTGGGCGAAGTTTATGTGGAATTATAACTCTCAAGCCTTTTAGGATGCAGTCATTCTGAAGAGTTAGTTCATTGTCTTTATATCCGGACTCCCTAAGTGCAGTGCCTGATTGAAGTGTTTCAAGTAATTTCTGTAATTCTGGGTCTTCTCTTGTTTCTTCTGCTATTATTTTTGGTGAAATATTTAATGCGTTTATCTGATTCAGCTGGAATATGTAATGCTGGTCATATTTATTCTCATTAATCTTCTCAACGGGAAAACGTGAAAGGTAGTCGGCGTTGGAGTGCTTTGAGGAACTTCTATATTCGATATGGTAGTCAAATCCTGATAGAAAATGTGCGTAGTGGAATAGTCTCATGGTACTCAAGGCTGGTAAGGTTTGGTGCGGGTGAAAAATTGATGTAAGTGGTTTATGGTCTGTGATTAGGGTGAATTTCCGGCCGTAACAATAGTGAAAGAATTTCTTTAAACCCCAGAAAATAGCTGTCGCCTCTTTATCGATTTGACTGTATTTCTTTTCGCTGCTGGTCAGGGATATAGAAGCAAATGCTATTGGTCTTTCTGAGCCATCAGGTAGTTTGTGACTTAGGACGGCACCAAGTCCTGTGGGTGAAGCGTCTGTGGCCAGTATAAGTGGTTTATTCTGATCAAAGTGTATTAGAATTCTTTCGCTTAGTATTTCTTTTTTTATGTTCCTCAGGCTTTCTTCACATTTTGTAGACCATGTAAATTTTGCTCCTTTCTTCAAGAGTTCATTTAAAGGAGCAGTGATGGATGCTAGATTGGGTATGAATTTGTTGTAATAATTTGCCATGCCTAGTAGCGTTCTTAGTTCATTTACATTAGTTGGACGTTGTGCATTTAAAATTGCTTTTATCTTGTCTTGATTTTTATGTAAACCCTCTTTGTCTATCGTGTGTCCCAAGTAATTGATACTTCTTTTGAAGAATTGGCACTTTTCTTTATTAACACGCAGGTTGCTGTCTTGAAGTTTAAGCAAAACTTGTTTCAATCTGGATAATAATTGTTTTTCTGTCGAACCTTGAATTATTATATCATCGAAGAAGCACTTGACACCGTCAAAGCCCAGTAGTAATTGGTCCATGTATTTTTGCCAGAGACTTGGGGCTACTTTGACTCCAAACATGAGTCGGTTCACTTTGAAAGTACCTTTGTGTGTACTCAAGGTTTGCAGCAGGGCGCTTTCTTCATCCATCACCATGTTCAGGTAGGCTTGCGTGATGTCTAAGGTGCAGAAAAATTGCCCACCGTTCATTTCAGCTAGAATATCTTCAATTATTGGTATTGGATATTGTTCGTCTTCTATCATTTTGTTTAAGGTAATTTTGTAGTCGGCGCACAGTCTGATGCTTCCGTTTGGTTTTACTATTGGGACGACGGGAGTGCCCCAATCGGAGTGATCAATCTTTGTAATAATTCTCAGTTTTTCAAGTCGGTCGATTTCTTCATCTACTTTAGATCGTAGCGCATATGGAATTCGCCGAGGTTTAATAAATATTGGTTGCGCATTATCTTTAAGAGTCAGGTGGCCTCGAACGTTTGGGATTTCACCAAGGGTTGTAGTGAAGACGGTGGGTTCGAACTCTTTAAGTAATTCTTCAAGATTTTGTGTCTTCTTGCATGTATCAACCAAATTTATTTCGGCTAGTTTAATGTTAAACTCCTTCATCCAACTTCTACCCAAGATGGGTTTCACGTCTTTGTTAATCACGTATAGTTTTCCATAGAATAGTTGGTTTTTATATTTGCATCGTACAAACGTGACACCGATAGGCTTAAAAACTTCGCCTGTATAAGTACTCAATTTGATACTCGTGTGAAATAGTCTTTTGTGAATATTAAGTTTCTTAAAATCCTTTAGTGAGATGGTAGAAAGTGTTGCACCCGTGTCAAACTCCATTCTTATTTTCTTCCCTTCAATTTCGATAGTTATGATGTATTTGTCAGAGATTTCACTCTTTACAAAGTTGATTTCTGCGATGCTGTCGGTACTGGCGCTGCTTGCATAGTCGTCATTCAGCAAGTTCGTTTCATTGCGTTTGTGTCCTTGAAGGCAGACTCGTGCTAGGTGTCCTTCCTTTTGACACCTTCGGCATGTAGTTTTAATGGCCCCACATTCGTTTGCTTTGTGGTCCTCTTTTCCACAGGGATAGCATTTACCTTTAAGCTCTCTTATAGAAGTCGGTCTTTTAATTGAACGTGCTTTATTCGGTGAGTGTTGTAATTCCTTATGTACTTTTGAAACTATATTGATCGTGTCTAATGGTGGTAGACGAATAGATGTAGATATGGTCGAATTTTCATTTTTTCCCATTTCCATAGATGTGGCAGTGTGAACTAATTCTGAAAATGGCGCTGTTTGTTTTGCTTGTAGAATTTTTGTGCGAATTTCTCCATCTTTTAATCCTCGTATAAATTGTAACGATAAAAATGAATCGAGATTGGGCTTCAGACAATGTGAGCACTTAAAATCACATTTTGATGACAGTCTTTTTAGTTCTGACGCGTAAACAGTAATCGATTCATCCACTTGTTGAAGCCTTGATATGAAGGTGTGCTGTGAGGCCCATATGCTAGGTTTTGGATCAATGAAATTGTCCAAGATATCAGTAAGTTCTTCATAGGACTTCTCGATGGGGTCGTCGGGTGAACACAGGTCGTAAATTCTTTCATGAATGTCAGGTGGTAAAGTGGACAGCAGGGTGTAGACCTTCGTTGTGGGATCCGTAATATTGTTGAGCATCATGTAAACCGACAGTCTTTTTACAAAGTTTTTAAACGATTCGTTTGCTTGAAACGGTTGGAAATTGAGTCTGGGATGTACGTCTCGATGAATGTTCGTGAATTCGTGCGCATGTTGTGTGGAAGGTACACTGGGTAACGGCTCAGGAGGTTTGAAAGTGTTCATTAGTCGAATCATTTTTGTACGTAAATTTGTATAAAGTTCGTCCACTTCGTACCTGTAATCGGTTTCGGATTCGAGGTATTCGTCTTCGGTTTCCTGTTCTATCTGTAATTGTACGTTTTGCAGTCCTTGGTAAGTATTTTGAAGTGTCAGTAATCGTGTTTCTATTTCTTCATGAGTATATACATTTTGTTCTGCTTGAAATGCGTTATTAGTTTTCGTTAGCACACCGCGTAGGATGGCTCGCGAACGTTTTGCTTTCTTTATATCGATCGGCATCGTCGCCAAATGTTATATATGAATTAAAACATATTATTTCTTGATAGCAGTATTATATTCAATGACATATCTCTAGTCAACAACGGTAACCAAGCAACACTTATTTAGTCTATGACAAGAACCATACCAAAATTTTCGCAAATGTCACGCAACGTGTATACACCCTTGCGCTAGCGACTTAATACTATCGCAGAACATGTGAGCGGGTCAATGACTCGTAGGTATAATCCATTTTCCCTTCATACTTTAAACTTACCTGGCTTAGGACAGTCCAAAATATCTAGGCACTAAACAAAACATTAAAAATTCTTCTATAATATACGTTATAGGTTTTTACACATTTGGGACGAGAATCGAATACTGAATACCCTCCCTCAATATGTCCCTCGTTTAACCTAACATACTGTATACCAAAATTGAAATACAACTCTTTCACAGTATTGCTAATTCTATGGTTACAATGGCTGTCTTATCGCTGAAAGCGCAGTGATTTTCCTGACCACATCTTTGGATGGAGTGTACGAACATAAAATAAAAAGAGGGTAATCAGAGATATACTGCTAATACTGATACAGTTAGCCTGCGACATTCCATTGCTGGACAAATGCTTCTTCCCATGAGTTCCAGTTGTTTCGACCCAAGGCCAATACATACTACTTCCATCATCTGCCTAGCCTTTTCCCAAACTATCTTGGGGTCGGCTTCCAGTCTAACCGGATGCAGCTGAGTACCAGTATTTTACATAAAGCGACTGCCTATCTGACCTCCACAACCCAGTAACTGGGTAATACGATACCCTTTGGTACGACTGGATGTTAGACTTTTGGCTTTTCACTACTCGTAACAAGTGTCAAAGATCTACAAATGACAGCCGGGACCAACGGCTTAACGTGCTTTCCGAGGCACGGAGTAAACTCGGTATGTAACTATGGTCACCCATTCACGGATCAACCTCGGCAAGCACGGCTTAACCTTAAAGATCGACCGTGCGGCTGTTATTATTTAGCCATATTTAGTGAAACGCATACGAGCCATAATTAAAATAGAATCTATGAAAGACTCACCATTTTCTGCTTATACTTGATAGCTAGCTTCAGTCTGCCAAGAGTCTGCCTCTCTCCTGGCTCCCAGCAGTCCACGTCCCAGGGGTTGTAGTTCAGCATGATCTCCAGCTCTTTGGAGGTCCTAGTGTGATCCAGTAAGGAGGTTGCAAACTCTTGGGTTTGTGTGCGTAATGCCTGGACGGAGAGGAAAATTGATGAAGGCGTTTATAAAAGATTTTGTTGGATCTAGGTCTACCATTGGTATTGCTTCTATTTAGTTTTTAAATAACACCACACCAGGCAACAAAAAACTAAACTAAGAAAGGATACAAAACACAACCATTTTATATGTATATACTAATAAATTAAATTGAAGTGGCTGTAAATTAAAACCCTTGATACTGTTATAAAATCTAAAAATGTTATAGTAACTTTTTAGATCTATGTATCCTGCTTTTGCGTATGAAATTTCATTAAAAACGGTTCAGTTATTTTGGAACAAAAAGGACTTGAATGTTTGTATGAAATGCCGTATGGCGTAATAAACGCTCTTAAGCGGTAATTGAGTAGGTACCTTCGGTTTACGTTCATAAAAGTTATCAAGATTTTATTTGGGTCACATCTGCCTTTTAGTGTTCATACAGGTTAACGTTAATTTTAACGTTAATCGATAAATCTGGTTGTGGTTTATTTTAAGTAGGTCTCCTGTTAATCTTTCAACAGCGTTGTGTACAATATATATAAAAAAAAAAAACCTTAAATAATCAAATAAAATTACGGTAAGTACCTACCTAGTTTATTATTAATAAACGCTGGTTTTTTTGGTTATTTAAGTTTGTCAGTATTTCAGAATAACCCCCTTAACGTGGTTTAGGGAATAAGAAACTATCGAATAAACGTTTGAGATTGTTTGTATGTATGGAAGCGCGGTTCGTGCGTAATCAGACGGGTGGTTCAAACTTACCGATTTCCATAAATAAGAAAAAAAAAATACCTTCTTATTTTATTATTGATTCGGGACGTGAATCATTAGCTTATTTACGGTCTTCTTGAATTTGACGAGGATGCAAAACAACACCTTGTAGATTCTATGATGAATTTTTGAACTTGCTTCTTGCGACTGTGTATCTTTGTGCACTTAAAGTCTTGAATCAATAATATGTTCAATCTAGTTCCAATCACTAACCTTATACTCCACCCTAAACTCCGTCTCCATCCTGCTCAGCCTGCCCAGTTCCCAGGACAGCTGGAAGGCAGTCAGTAGGGGGTCAGCAGAAGAGAGGGCGATTAGGGAGGGAGAGGAGAGGGCTCGGTACGCGTTGATGCGGGCTTGAGAGTGACGGAGAGAGTCATCTTGAGAAGACTTAACGCATTCGTCGCAACCGCATCTGAGAGGAAAAATTTGGAGTCAGTTAGCTTTAGTAGATTGATTTGTAAATAAAATATTAGGTGATGAGTTTTGCCACAGTCCCAGTCACGAGGCATAATAACCTTTAACGTGATGGGGCATCCCTGGGGGATTATTCCGATCTGTCACCCCGCTTTGTCCCCTTAGGGGGACAGATCGGAAAAAAAAGTTTGCTCTGTCCCCCTGTTAGCAATGAGGGGACAGTTCGAACTTTATTCACTCCTTAACGGTTTCATCTGTCCCCCTATCACTGATAGGGGGACAGATAAAACTTTTTATTCCTGTTTGTCCCCCAAAGAATTTACATTAATTCTTAAAATTAATGCTACACGTTATAAGCTTACTTTTAAGAATTAAATAAAAGATTAGTGGTTTGGATTATTATAAAGACCTGTATTTAAATAAATTATAAATATTTCTTTTGTTTCTTCTCACTGATAGGGGGACAGATGAAACTGTTAAGGAGTGAATAAAGTTCGAACTGTCCCCTCATTGCTAACAGGGGGACAGATCAAACTTTTTTTTCCGATCTGTCCCCCTAAGGGGACAAAACGGGGTGACAGATCGGAATAATCCTCCGTGGGTCGCAACCACCATAAGATCTATTTTTGCTTGATCAATGCACTATTGAATTTGCTCTTCTGACTCGTTACTTTCACCATACCTAATTGTCCAAGTTACATAACTAATGACACTAGTTGATGATTTAAAATCTGACACTATCATTAAATACAACAGGATTGATCTTTTTTAGGGTTCCGTACCAAAAGGGTCAAACGGGACCCTATTACTGAGACTTCGCTCTGCGTCCGTCCGTCCGTCCGTCTGTCACCAGGCTGTATCTCATGAACCGTGATAGGTAGCCAGTTGAAATTTCTACAGATTATGTATTTCTGTTGATGCTATAACAACAAATACTAAAAACAGAATAAAATAAATATTTAAGGGGGGCTCCCATACAAAAAAGTATTAACTTTTTTATAAATAATGGTACGGAACCCTTCGTGCGCGAGTCCGACTCACACTTGGCCGGTTTTTCATTTCTAACCTGGCGCTTGCATTTAAGGTTGCTTAGGGAAAGCCAAAGATGGATGGATTGTATGAGGAATGATATAAAAGAGATAAAAGTAAATGATGCCCGGACATCTGACAGGGAAGAGTGAAAGACCTAAATTTAAATCTTGACGGCAAAAAACTTGATGTCATAGCGGAAACTGTATTCTTGGGGATTACTATCGATTCAAAACTGCAGTGGGGCGCGCACATTAGAGCTCTTTCGGGAAGGTTAAGCTCAGCTGCCTATGCATTTAGGAAAATAAGGCAGTTAACCGATGTAGCCACAGCTAGGTTAGTATACTACGCTTATTTCCATAGTATTATGTCCTATGGCATTCTGCTGTGGGGATCGGCAGCAGACGTTGAATCAATTTTCATACTGCAAAAGAGGGCAGTCCGCGCCATCTATAAAATGGGTCCTCGCGAGTCCCTCAGAGAAAAATTTAAAGAAATCGATATACTGACTCTGCCTTCACTCTATATTTTAGAATGTATTTTATATGTCCGCAAAAACCGAGGACTTTTCAAAATTAGAAGCGACTTCCATAATATAAACACGCGCAGTAAACACGAAATTGTAATACCAAAATTTAGATTAACAAAAACTAGCAAGTCATTTCTTATAAACAGTATACGCTTTTATAATAAGTTGCCGAAGTCAGTTACAGAACTGACCGATGGAAAGTTTAAAAATTATATCAAACGTGTCCTAATTAAAAAAGCATATTACAAAATTAAGGACTACGTTGAAGATAGAGAAGTTTGGCCTGAGCCCCTACGCACATGCGGCTTCCCTGGTAGCTCATAAAACGGCACAAATGTGTGGATGTCTCTAACTATTCTCAATCTTATTTTTATTTTGTTTTTTTTTTTTTATTTACTTTTTTCCATTATTTTTAATCAGATGTTTTACAATAGTTTCTTAATCATTACACCATTTTGTTTAGAATAGTTACTGCACGGATGACAACATTTGTGTCACTTGTTTCATCTAGTCTTTTTGCAATATCTTTTTTTTTTGTATAGACTCTTTTTCTTATTTACCGATTGTTTGTAAATGAATGGACATTGTAGGCCTTATAGATTCCTAGATCCTTGGTAACTTTTTATCTTGTTCTACGTTTTGTAGTAAGCAACGACTTATTGTCGGGCCTACGATGTCCACTCATACTTAAGTGCCACTGCTGTAACATAGAAAAATTGTAAAGCCAAATTATTTTAAAAGAGTAACCATGGAGTTTCTTGCCGGTTCTTCTCCATAGGAAACGACCAACCCGAACCGAGCACCTTTTTGTCGACGTTTTACAAGTGCCCATGTAGGCCTATGTGAAATAAAAATATTTTGATTTTTGATTTTGATTTTGAAAGAAGAAAACCGCCGCGACCCGAAGCAGTAGAGAAGCAGAATGAGATAAGGGCAGGAAGATGATTGCATTATAGGTTGATGTCAATTAGAAAAAAAACTGTGCGTGGAGTCCCTCCGCGCGGAAGAAGTGAAACTTCATAATACTACACGCATGCGTTCGAGTGCCACGCATTCACTCTCGTTATTTTATTGAGCTTCTACATAATATTTTGTTGTTTTCTTGTTGTATTATTTTTATTACATCATTATTACATAAGTTTATCGAGGTTATTCTACTCATGGAAATTGAGCGAAGGCTGGTCACACCGAAGAGTCGAATGCATGACTGTTTGCACGCCATCTTGCGTACCTAGTAGAAACTACGTAGTCACAAATCTTGTAATACTTGCCATCTCTGAGTAAGATATAGAAAATGTACCCCTCCATCGTAGCGTTAAAGTTGTTGGAAGTCGCATAAGAAGTTTCACTTAAAAAAAATCGGGCCAAGTGCGAGTCTTACTCGCACACAGGGTTCCATAGCCCCAAACAATATAATAATAATGTTTTGAACGGTCATTCATTAGTAAACCTTTACTCAACCGCAAAACTAAATTTGTTTTTCATAGTAAGTTAATGAACAACAAAGTTACTGCTGCAGTTTGGTGAAAAAGTCCCATATCTCAAAAACTACATATCAAATCTTATTTAAACCAATTTTCGTTGAAAGTTTTTTTTACGTTCTACATCCCCATATTTATTTCAGAAGTTTTCTCCTCTTACTTTAGAAATTAGAGGGGGGGGGGACACTTTTTACTACTTTGGAAGTGTCTATCTTTCAAAAGATTGACTTTGAAAAAAATGGTTTTAGGAACCTCAATGTCATTTTTAAAGACCTATCTATTGACACCCCACACGTATAGGTTTGATTGTTTTTTTTTCTTTTAGTTTCAGTTCCATGTATGGTGATATCCTTATCTACATTTTTTTTTAAATTTTGTACAAAAATCATAATGCGGTTCACAGAATACATCTACCTACCAAGTTTCAGCTGTGTAGTCCTAATAGTTTCGGAATAAAGTGGCTGTGACATCGGACAGACAGACAGACAGACATGACGAATCTATAAGGGTTCCGTTTTTTGCCATTCGGCTACGGAACCCTAAAAATGGGAAAAATGACCGAGTGCTCACAGCCTTTTTAAGGAAATTCCCAAACGCCTAGTTGACGCTTCCCGTGACCCAAGGGCTGGGTTTAATTTTAGCCAGAGGCTAAGTATTGCCATACAACGTGGCAACGCCGCCAGTCTCTTGGGCACGTTACAGTCTGACAGCGTTGAGGAGGAGTTTTTTGGCGCCCTTTAATAATTTGTTGTATCTAGTTTTAATTGTTTTATGAATAGTCGTTAAACTAGAAATTGGTCAATGGCGAAAGTTATTTTGATATTTCGAATAAATCAATTGAATATTGTTTTCTATGCTCAGTGCTCTAGCCCTAAAAGGTGTTAAAAATACCAGACCAGACTTGTGATGTTGAAAATAATGTAAATACTGACGAACGTATAAGAGATTCGACTGTTAATTGATTTAGCAGGATTCAGTTAATAGCTTTAGTTTTTTATTTGTTGGTAACAGCATTTGTAAAACCCATAAACATTATATTACTTATTAAGTTATTTCAGATTAATTTTTAGGGTTCCGTACCTCAAAGAGGAAAAACGGAACCCTTATAGGATCATTTTGTTGTCCGTCTGTTTGTCAAGATCCTTTATCTTGAGAACGCGTGGAGGTATCGAGTTGAATTAAAACGATATACTCAGGTCTACATTCGCGATGAAAACATCAAACTTTAAAGTTGGCGTAAAAAAAAAAGATACGGCCGTTTATGCCGGCAAAAACGTAAGTAAGTATATTTCGATACTCTCAAAGGAATCAAAATCCGTTGACCGGCAACTTTTAAATTTGGCAAGTAATATCGTCTTATGACTACAAGTACAGGGAAAAATCTGAAATCTATACATTTGTAAATAAAGCATAAAAAATATAGTCTTTACAAAATACTAATTTGTACGGAAACCTCGGTGGGCGAGTCCGACTCGTACATGTCCGGTTTTATCAAATTAAATCAAAAATATAATTACACAGGTTATTATTTCTGAAAGTTCCTTCCGGTTTAATAGGAAGCGAATTTAAATACTTATTCGTTATTCTATGAATTTAATAAAATATACACGCAAAACTGTATACTGGAAACCATTTTAAGCTAGTTTAAATATTTAAATCTTCCTTACGTGTGAATATGAAACATTACCATAGTGTGCGACAGATGGCGCTGTACGCTGACGTCACATTCCTGAATCGCGGTGTTAAGATTCTCCGCGAGCGAATGACTACCCCGGTGTAACTAAAATACGGTATCGCTTCTCGGCCTTTTGGCTAAGATCAAAGTGTAGTATCTGTTCTTTTCAGCTTAATATCTGAAAGTTCCCTCACTGAGGGACCAGTATATTAATCTGATTTTTGTAAGCTGACGGGATGTTCGGGGCTCGCTCCACTCCCGTCGCGGGTCGGCCCGGCATTGCAGTGCCGCCGGGATCGGCCCACATATAGACATTATCGTTCTCTCCCCCAAGCTGAATAGTTGTAGTGAGTTTTTCAAGGATTTTTTAAATATTAATTATAAAAAGTCTTTTAAGAACTCTTGTAAAGTTCAGATCAAAATCCATAGAAAACGTTGCATTCTAGCGTAGACATTCAAGGGCAGCCTAATCTTACCGAATACGTAACAAAAGAGTTAGACGTGAAACTATAGTAATAAACCGTTTTCAGCCAAAATTCAATAGAGTTTTTAAAAGTGAAACTTTTATTACATCGTCTCAAACTTTTTCGTCAGTGTGTTGCATGTCGCGTGACGCTCGGCCGCGGAGTAAGGATAAAGTGAAAGGCGCTCGTCAGAGCGCCTTCACTTTATCCCTACTCCGCGTTTTATAAGTTTTATACCCTTAATGGAATATTATTCCAAAATTTAAAAAAAGTTTCACATTTACCGTGGTTTCGTAAAACCACACAATCCTTTTTTTCCCTGTATTTAAAATCGTATCTTAAATAATGACTTTTACTCAAGTAATAACTTTGACTTGTTTATACTCGTAGATATGGCTGCTAATTTAATTGATTACTCAAATGAAGTTATGGCTTTCGTCCCGCCTCAGTTCGGTCAGACTTAGCCATTCAACCTAATACTTGGCTGCGAAATTACGGAAAAAATGTGAGGAAGTTCGAATTCTAGTAGTAATAACTTTACATCACGCCTATAATCCACGAAGGATTAGACAGAGGTGTAACCATTAAGTACAACCTTATTTCGCCAGATATGTTAAAGTCTTATGTAAAAGGGGGCGAGCCTATTACCATCAACTGGGCATGGATTCAGACTCTATGACTGCTACTGAGAAACTCCTTATAAAAAACTTGAGAGGTGTCAAGGGACACCCGGATGGAACGAAGTTCCTTTCACGTACATAATATCAATACATTTTAGATTTAAGTTAGTGTGCGAAAAATAAAATATTTAATTTAAGGAAGATTAATCCTTAATTCGAAGCAATACGTCTTACTTAACGGCACAACCGAATTTGTACTTTGTAATTCGGTCACTCAAAATAATAATCATATCTATCCTTACTCACATACACACCCCAATTGTACGTAATTTAAGGAAATTTCAACTTTATTTTAAAGAAATAAAGCTTACAATAGCTTACTATAGCAAAAAGTGTCGTGACAACTTTTCGTAAGTATTTTTTCCGTCTAGCCCCCTTTCACAACGCGCGATAAGGAACTTCGTTCCAAAACCCAATAGCTTTCAGTCAGTATAAACGGGCTGTCCAGTAAATAGTACGACATACTGCTGGGGGTGATAGCTTGGGTCAATATCTACCAAAAAAACATACTAGGTTGTTGTTTGTGTAAAACCAGAAATAATATGGCAGATGGACTCACCCTTTATTTTTATTGTTTTTATTATACACCGTGTAAATCACCTCATCACGAAGCCGTCAACCAAGCATTCTGTACATGAAACTAAGTAACTTTACGCAAAAATTATTGCTGGGAAACGACTTTTTTTTGGGGGGTGTAAAATTATGTTTTGTGGTAGAACTCAATGTAAACACCATCATCATCATCAGCCTATCACTGCAATGTAAACACACTGCACTCCAAACATTGTGCTGATAGACGGATTGAATAGTACGGGGGTCGTGGAGGTGTTTAAAGTAAAAATCTTACATTAAAAACTTGTATTTAAAAAAATACTTGTCAGAAAGTTGGAACTTTGACCCCTAATATCTCCGTAACTAGAAGGTTCCCAGGTATGGTGTAGAACAAAAAAATTATCGCAAGGACATACATGGAGAACCAGTGCCTTTCGGCTTCCTTAAGAGGTGTTTTACACCCTTTATTTTTTATGTTTAAATTTCTACTTTTTTTTTTTGTATTGTTGTGTGCACTTGTGGCTTGTGCCAATTAAACCTATTATGTAAATCGTGATGAAGTACTCTACCTACTTGACGTCGTGTGGCACCGGTAGGGTAGCTCCCCTGTCCAGCAGGATCTTCAGGATCTCGTAGTGGTTCCTATGGGCAGCCAGGATGAGGGGCGTGATGTCTGGCGTGAAGGTAGCTGATGATGGGTCCACGGATTCCCAGCTCTGGTGGAAAAGAAAGATTTAAGTAGTAAGTCAGATTAATACAATAACTATCAATGTTATAATTATTGTAATAATCACTAAGGGTACTGAATACTAATTTATGATTTTTCTCCCATTTTATGTGGGCAACATCAAAAAACAAGTAGTATAGAAAAATTAACAAATTGCGACTAAAAACTTATGTATTTTATTTAAAGCTGGCTCGGGGCGGGCAGTGGATGCAGCATACAGTCGATATGCTATACTGTCGATACATCGTAGTATCGATTTGGTGTACTATCGATGTAGCGTACCGTCGATTTAGTGAGCTGTCGATATAGCGTACCATCGATTTCGCGTACTGTCGATTCATTAATCCATCTATGGAACGTTTTCGATACAGCGATCGTCGATGTAGTGACTGTCGATATTATGAACTACACCCCCAAAAAAAACACCGCCGTGAGTAGGCTCACGTTAGGCGTGGCGTTGATATCCTCAACCTCTTCCTCATCCGCCTAACCGACAGGAGGCTGTCGGCTTGGATGGCCCGCGAAAGCTGCTTCACTAGACATTCGCGAGTCTCAGACGATCTAACAAAGGAGATACTGAAAAGTAGGTTTGTTAAACGGAAGTTATAGTCAGGCTCCACCCCTTTATTTGTAGAAGGGAATATCAATGTCTTGAAGGGCAATGTTCGTTACAGAGACTCATTATATTCATAAGAAGGAAAACTGAAAAGTGACTTTCGACCCATAGCTGTAATTACTTTTATATAACAGCTCTGACTACGGGTCACTGACCTCAATAATTTCTAATCATTATTTATACGTATAGGACAAATGACATTGTTCCAGTAAGTGAGAAGAAAATCCGATGGGTACTATTAATCATGTGTGGTTGGGTCATAAATATCATGGTATGAAAATGTATCATTGTCACCAGTGCTGGATTTTTGATAAGATTTAGGAATAAGTATACAAACTTAAATGGGACTGGGCAGGACATGTCTGTCGCATGCCGAACGAGCTGTGGGCCCGCAAAGCTCAGGATTGGTGCCCTGAAACAGTGACACGGGGTCGCGGCAGACCACGAAGGAGATGGCGGGACGAACTGAATGTTTTCCTTGAGAATTGGAAAGAAGCAGCACAGAATCGTGACCGTTGGAAGGAATGGAGGGAGGCCTTTGCCCAGCAGTGGGACGATACAGGCTAGCTATAATAATAATAATAATATACAAACAAAGTACCATGGTGTTTTCAGCAAAGTACGTCTATCTGCTCCAAGAGCCGCAAACTCAAACCAGTTACTTCAATTCGATCATTTACTTTTGAGTAAACTCTAGGTCCGTGTGCATGGAAATTTCAAAACGCTTAGTTGTCATCCCGTCACCCAAGGGCTGGCTTTTACTTCAGCCAGAGACCGTTGCCATACAACTGCAACTTAGCAACGCCGCCAATCCCTTGGCGACATTAGCTGTTAACAGCGTTGATGAGATCTTTGAAACCCTTTTTAGTTTATTGTTAAGTTAGTTACTGTAGGTTATTTAAATTTATAAATGAACTAGCAGCTGCCCTCGACTGCGTTCGCTTGTAAATTTTGATGGGTTTTAGGGGTATGAAAAATAGATGTTGGCCGATTCTCAGACCTACCCGATATGCACACAAAATATCATACAAATCAGTTCAGCCGTTTCGGAGAAATTTGGTAACAAACACCGCGACACGAGAATTTTATATATTAGGAAAAGTATTTGGTCGAAATAAAAATATTATTATATTGTTATTTCGAAAAAATACTTTGCCTTTTTTCACTTTTGAGTCGTTAAAGGATCGGTCAGTTAGTCAGAATGTTGAAGCTTGTCAGTGTAAATGTGTCAACTTTCAACATTGAGGAATTATGTGGAAAGTTGCAGAAATTATGGAAATTAAGTGCCTTACGTAAGGTTCCCCTGGCACATGGTTGTCTTCTTCCCATTGCAGAAGTAGTTCCACGGCTTCCACGTACTCTTCCTTGATGGCGTGGAGAAGAGCGTCCTGAGAAAAAAGAAGAAGAAATTACAGCTATTTTATTTCTCTTCTTTTTCGGGTGGTTAGTGCCTAAGTAAGTGGTTGGTTGTCAGAGTTTTTATGCCTCCCATGGGCCTCTGACTTGGCACTTTTAGCATCTCGTGAAAACGAGAAATATCTCTCAGGCATGGTTGGTTTCCTCACATGTTTTGCTTTACCGAAGCTAGTATACTAACATAAAATACGCACATGAAACCGAAAAATCAGTCTTGGGTTCGAACTCGCGACCTATGTGACTGGGCAGTCCGACGAGCATACCACTAGGCTAACACTGAAGATTTCACAATTAGAAAAAAAACAGGTTGCACTCCGGGAGTGCCGGCAGAAGTGAAAACTTGAATATTTACGTTCTCCATTTTTGATATTTTGAAATGGTTTGGGAATAATTTTGCACGAATTGTATAAAAGTACTATCATTTATGTGGTAAAATACAATATTCATTTATTGCGCTATCGTACACAAACATGACAATTTATATTTCTTTAAAAATTTAACACTTCAGAACTATTCAATACAATCCGTCTTACGAATTTTACCTCTTTGGAGAAACCGAAGGTTTTGTTTGTGCTTAAGATAATTAATTATCCAGTTTTGGAAACCCAAACTCAATGACAGATGTCAAAAAGTTCAAATTCCTTCGTAACCCAATGTCGTCTTACGAATTTTCGATCTGACACGAGTTTAACATTTTTTACCCATCATAAAAGTGCACAACGCCGCTAAAGAAGTTTTCACTTCAAAAATTGGCTTTACATTTATGATGCGCACAGCCAAGTTGTTTACCTCCTTGCCGTCAATCTTGAAAGCAGAAGATGAAATTTTAGGCCGTGAACTAAAAACGGGTTATTTATTCCTAAAGCTTAAAAAAACTGACATAAATACAAGTGCGAGACAAAGGTGGCAACTGGGAACATGTGAAAGCCACCTTTATGACGACGATGTTTATGAATATTTGCCTGTGACCTTATCAAGACATGATCATACCAAGTAATTAACTACTACTAAATATTTAGCTACGTAATTAGGAAAAATAAAACAAAAAATATAACTACTCATAGACAAGACTCATCGAATATTATTCCAGTGTGTAAAAACAAAGTCAAGTACACTTATTGCTATCGAACATCTGCTCCAAGGAACCTAATAAAATATTATTAGGTTCATTATGTAACTATTTTAAGTAATTCTAGATTAGTAGTTTGTAGTATTTTTTGATAGACCATTACAATGGGGGCTATTGTAATGGTCTATCAAAAAATACTTCAGCGTTGTTTAATTTTGTGTACTTCTTCTATCTCAACCTAACATCTCTGGGCGTACAGGCGTGATGTTATGTTGGCTTGGTAATATTCTTTTAATATAAGTTATGTTTGCACCTTGTCTATTACGCAAAAATGATTGCCAGCACGCGTAGCATGACCACTGAAGAAACAACTTTTGTCTACGGAAGAATCGACATAATGACAGATAGACAATGACAATGTGTCAGTTTGTCAAATTTTCCGTCGACATAGCCCGTTTCTACGGTGGTCATGATATTTGGGGTGAAAAAACACATTTCACGATAGGACTCTCGTATGTAACGCGCTCAAAACATTTTGCTAATTGATGGATTGAATTGCACGGGGACGTGGAGCTATTTAAAGTAAATAATAATAAATAAAATTGTTAATAATAAATTGTTGACTCAGCGATCATTGTGCCGATAGTCGTATCAGCCAATGGCCTAATTGCCAAGAGCCTCGACCAATATCTGATGAGGCTCTCGTTAGGCAGCTGGATCAAGGACTTGATTCAGAAAGCGGTACTCCTAGACACGGCTCGTATTGTAGAAGGTTCCTTTCTCTGGAGCCCTGACTGTCGGTAGCTTGGACCCTGTTCCCGATACCGGTGGGCTACTATTTTATATTTTTAAATGTTTTTTTATTACTTACGATTTTGGAATTAATATGTATGACAATAAATAAATGAAATCATAAAATAATAAAAAAGTTTATTTCAATTACATGATTCTTGAACATACATGATTTGGAGAAATCTTGTGTTAAAAATAACTTATGATTATGAAAAAGTTGGAACTTTGATCTCCAATATCTCCGTAACACAGGACAGATATGTTCCAGTAAATATCTCAATGACATGACGGGAAGAACAAATTGATTTCGGCTTCGTTAGGGGTATTTTTACAACCATTGTACCTACACAATAACAACTTAGTCAAGTCTTACTTCAACCGATCTTAATCTGAGTATCCCGCGGTAAAACCCACGTGGAGATTGTAAAGTAAAAACCTAACCTATGGAGGAGCACAGCTCTATAATAAACTTCCAAAGGATGTAAAAGAAGCGACTTAACTCCTAACATATTTAAAAATAAATTATTCACTTTTATTTACAACAACGAAACACTATGTCGGGTCCGGTCATTATTACGGACAGAAAATGGCATCTATCGGCAAGCGCGCCAAAGGCGACCTACTTACCAGGCTACCCACACCTAAGCGCGCTTCTACAGAGTCGAGATGTTTCGAGTTCGCTGCAAGGACGACACAGAGTGTCTGATCGCGGCGGAGTCAAGACGTCCCGAAACTGGAGGGCTACTCTCTTTCTCCGAAACGTAACTTCGGCAACGAACGACAGTTAAACGTAGTTACGTTTGTGACCCTACTCTATATCATTTGCGGACGCACACAATAACATTCAATACATTCGCTGTCTGTAAATTCAAATTTCTTGTGTGCGTACGTTTCGGAGAAAGAGAGTAGCCCTCCTGTACTCCGATTCATTGTGCCTAGTGTTACTGTGTTGGATTGTAATTTCAAGTAATTTGTTAGTTCGATAAAAGCAGTGTACTTTGTGTATAGAATCTGGTTCTTCTAACCTAACAGACAGATGTGTTGCTGGGGAGTTTGTTCCGCCACTTCTTCTTCCCAGCAAAAACACTAGGAAGTGGCGAAGGGCGGGCGTTTTGGGGGACTGTCTCTTGTAATTTTGACATTCAAATCTACGAGTGCTGATTATCAGCCTAGTTCAAATAAATGACTTTTGATTTTGATTGTGTAGTGTGTGTTTTCATAGAACGAAACCCATGATCTGCCCACATGATAAACGAGTCTAACGAAATAAAATCATCACCTACTTAGCCTTTAACTATATTAACTGTGTTGTGTTTAGTTTTGTTTAAAACAGCAACATCGTTTAACTTTGTGCTTCCGCCTTATCTTAGGAATGCAGTGAACTCGCTTTTAACTTTGTTGACAGTGATCACAGTGTATTTTGCCTTTTATTTTTGTTCTACCCTATCGTAGGACATGGTCTACCTTTGTGCAAAATTTGATCGAAATCTGTGGAGCCATTAAGACGTGAGAACATAACAGAAAATTAGAGAAACTAACTTCCTTTGGCATTTGTAATATTAGTATGTATGTATATAAATTATTTCACGATATTATAATATACACATTAATCAGGAAACAAGTTCATAATGAGAGAAGATAATTTATTAAGATTAACTTGCTTACACGTGGTAATGTAGATGTTTTATACTATTAATAAATATCACGCATATTTATATGGAAGTGGAAGGCAGGTGTGTACCTCTTATTACGCTCACGTTTTGCCAGTCATGTTTTAAGTCAAATCTAATAGGGGGTGAGCCTTGGGATATAACTGAAGATTTCCTAAAGGAAAAACAATCATATTAAACTTTACTTAACGATAGATGAACATTTCCTGTTATTATTTTGGCTTAGAGCGGCGGTGGCACAGTGAATTCCGCTGTTTACGAGTTTTAGATCGTGGGTTCGAACTGAGGCAGGCGCATTCCTTTGATTTATTTATTTCATCACCACTGCTGAAAACAGTGAAGGAAAACATCGTGAGAAAACCATCCATGTCATAGAATGAAAAAATTCGATGACATCGGAGTTTTAAGCTCATAATAGGGGTGCGGACTGGGTAAAAAAAACGACATTCTATTTTGTCCGTCAGACAGGTAATACAAAAATATTAGACACGTATTTTTTGTTTTATCAAAATATCAAAAAAATACTTAATTAAAACTCATTAAAGTTGGAGAGTGGGGGCTCACTACGTCACAAGTAGGTATAAAACTTACCTACATGTGACGTCATGCGCCATTAAAAAGTTCCGACTCAAACCGCCGTCTTTCCGACCTCGCCGTCGAGGTCCGTCGCGACGTCCCGGTCCATGCCCTCTCCGACCCTCGCTCGAGTCAGCCCGCGATGCTGTGCCAGTAGTTTTAAATCAACCCCTAAATAATAATATCATTCAGATACAGCCTGTCCCCATGCAGTCCTCTCCCAGCGACGTTCCCCACAGGGAGTGTCCTTAGCGTGTGTCGTTTGTAAGTTATTATGCCCTGGCTGGAGGCCTTACTCTAAAGGCACCCACAGGATAGTCCGGTTAAGCAGACGACAACCTCATAGGTTGAACTGTGAGATGCCATTCAAAAAAAAAAAAAAAAAACGTCATGCGCCATTTCAACTCAATATATCTCCGTAATTTTATGACCACTTGAAAAAATAAAAAAATTCGTGTCCAATACTTTTCAATAAACTACCCGACGGACAAAGAAAAAAATAATGTGATTATACCCTATTATTACTGGATGGATAAAATGATGGCAGGTCCGTGTCGGCGTGCCGAACTGGGAATCCAACTCGACACTTCATGGTCAGCAGTCGCGCATGTAGCGATCAAGGCAATCAAATATATTTTTTTCGGGCCGTTTGTATTTGTAACTCTGGGGTTGTGAGGTCCATGTGCTCAGAGGCTTTTTAAGAAAATTTCGAAACGCCTATTTGACGCTTCCCGTGACCCAATGGCTGGCTTTTACTTTGGCCAGAGGCTAAGTATTGCCATACAACGTGGCAATGCTTCCAGTCTCTTGGGCATATTACCAGCTGACAGCGTTGAGGAGTTTTTTGACGCCCATTTATAGTTTATTGTTATTTTATTTATTAGTTTGTTAACTGTTGTTAGGTATGTAGTAGTTATTTAAAATAAAATTTTGAACCATAATAAATTAATCCACCTTTTTTTTGCGGGATAATTCT
Organism: Cerastis leucographa; assembly: GCA_963082945.1. Classification (NCBI taxonomy): domain Eukaryota; kingdom Metazoa; phylum Arthropoda; class Insecta; order Lepidoptera; family Noctuidae; genus Cerastis; species Cerastis leucographa. The sequence continues at coordinate 6,360,489 of OY720353.1, forward strand.
CATGGATGCCCTCCGGTTCCATACACTCAAAACTATTCCCATAGAAACAGGCTATATCCTAATATATTTCTGTACACCTTTAGCCCCTTTATTTATCACCTTGATATCTTCACCTAGTAAATCCTTCACCGCGCCATCCAAAAATCCATTAGACGAAATACTCGAAACCGATAAATCTGAATCTTCTTCAGCCATATTTCCGAATCTTTCAAACTACAGATTGTTTACCTATATTTCTACGACATGACTCGAATGATTTAGGTGTAGCAATAACCTGTATGTTTTAGGTCGTAAACTTGTCTTCTGAAATCCGCCGGCCGGATTACTTTCGTTTATAAATGTGTGGTTTCTATGATCAGTGTTTTACGTGCTACATTATGAGCGAAGTAGATTTTTTATTTTGTGAAACTGCTATAAGGTTATAATGATATCGGGCCTGTGGACGCTGAGTAATGGGCTAGCTCACCATCCGTCCGTCTTATGACGACCGGCCGTGTCGACGGCGCGTACGTGTTCCACGCGCGCCTCAAGATGTCAGTGAATCGGAAGGGGTCCGAGAGGGCCGATGCCTGCCAGGGCTGCGGGACTGTTCGAAAGAGATACCGTGGCCCTGGAACGCAAAGGGCTAAGAAGGAACATGGATGGGTTTTAGTCAGTACAAGTCTGACACTCCCTTCCGCTCCACCCAGAGCGGGAGGATTTATTTGATGATTTCCCATCCGAAAAAAAAATATATATATGATATTAATATTTATTGAATGAGACACACCAAGTTTAATTTGGAAATATGTTGCCATAGTAAATGAAAAAAAAACGTATGGAACAGCTGATTAAAAAAAAAACGATGAAATATTTTTATGGCAGGGATCAGAATGATGGTATTGGGTATGTGGTGGTTTCAACTCTGTATGTTGCTGTCTGGTTTCTCTGTTTACATTAAAAGCGTTTACGCTTTACAGCATTTCATACAAACTTACATGTCATGTTTTTCCGAAATGACTGAACCGATTTTAATTAAACTTAATACGCATAAGCAGGATGCGTAGCTCTAAAGTTAATAAAAAACATTTTTAAAATGTTAAAAAAAAAGATAATTTCTGTTGTATAGATAATTTATAATCAGTCGAATTTTGCTGTAACACTATTTTTACAAAATGTTTTTAGGTACTTATTAGACCTATGTATCCTGCTTATACGTATGACGTTTTATTAAAATCGGTTCAGTCATTTCGGAAAATAAGGACTCGAAAGTTTGTATGAAATGTCGTAAAGCGTAAATTACGCCATTTGATTATGTACTATAATTACATTATGATATAAGTGCGGTAAGTTGAAAATTACAGCCGAGGCGATATTGCTTTAAGAAAGCAGAGGCTGTAATTAAGCGCATGTATGTCATACGACGTTTTATAACATATTTGTGAGGAAATAAATAAAACTCGGACGACATTTTCAAATAAAAACAATACAGCGAAAAGAAAAAGCGCGCGGAATAATTTTTACTCGTTCACAAATTATGATATTAGCGATGCGCGGGCATCAGCGCTTTTTTTTTTAAAGCAAAGGCACAAAAACAGCCAGTATTACCAAAAAAAGGATTGTGTGGTTTTATGAAACCACGGTAAAAGTGAAACTTTTTTTCACACTATAGACATTTAACTAAAACACGGTCAGCTGCTGCGAACTATAAGCGCCGCACTATTGGCCTTGGCTGCTCTGACGAGCGCCTTTCACTTTATCCCTACTCCGCGGCCGACCATCACGCGACATGCAACACACAGACGAAAAAGTTTGAGACGATGTAATAAAAGTTTCACTTTAATAAAGTAAATTAAATATTTTTGTGTTTTGTTACAGACAAATGGTTGTAATTTATGGACAAAATTGATTAAATTGAAGAATTAAATGTTTATTTATTATATTTTATCTCCCAAGTTAATTTTATTAATACAATGTTGACCACTTTTCTGACATAAAAACTCTTTGCTAAGATTTAAAAAAGTACCGTTCGTTTTAGACGGAGCATTTTGATAAACCGTGCGTTTTACTTTACATTACCGCACTAGTGCGTAATAAGATACATTACGATACTGAAATTGGTGCAATAAGAGACCCTTTACGAGCAAATGTGTTTTAAAAAAATAATAGAATAATATTTCAGGCCATTTTTTCCACCGGCATCCATGTTCTACAAGAAATTAAATTATACTCCTACGTACTCGTATGCGGTCGAGTTGAGCACGTAACTTAGTTATCCCTGTTATGTTTGTACAGGGGTAAAAGTTTCCTTGTCCATCATGTAAAGTGACTACACAAGCTTTTATAATATCTTGGCCTTTATTGAGTTTAGGGATAGTAATAGTATATTGTGTATTAAGGGCGGTAAGTAAGGAATTACGATCGAGGCTCTAGTAGAAGCCCGAAGTCGAAGACTGAGGGCTTTCTGAGTCGAGGTTCGTAATTCCCGTACCGCCCGTGAAACATACAATGTTTTTCATCACACTTGCGAGTTAATAATTATGAATATACCCAAGTCAGCACATATTATTACGAAATACGTGAACTGATTTGCGGATGGCGGGCTGTTTGCCCACACTACAGATTATACAAATGTTTTGTTCAGAAACGTTAAAGGCAAATACATACCTAGGTTTACAGCCATGACGGAGTATAAAAAAAACGACGTTTTTATACAAAAAACTATCGATTATTTAGATTTTAGAACATTAGTTGAGTAGTTAAATAACATGTAGCGAGATTGAATGAAATTCCTGTTTAGATAACATTTTAAGACAATTTTTCAATTGCGTGTAAACTCCTTGCTTGAATTTGCATGACCTGTGTGCTGTCATGCTGTGCTGTAAATTAAAAAAAAATTACTTACCGCCCTAGGGTTTTATATGGGGCATTACAGCCAAGTTCACCTGTATGTTATGACACTGTTTACGTGCAAGTGTGAAGAAAATTAAAAAAAAAAATACTTACCGCCCTAGGGTTTTATATGGGGCATTACGGCCAAGTTAACCTGTATGTTATGACACTGTTTACGTGCAAGTGTGATGAAAAGGTATTTTCAACCCCCGTCCAATAATGAGGGGTGTTATAAGTTTGACGTTTGTATGTGTGTGTCTGTCGGTGGCATCATATCTCCTAAACGGATGAACCGATCTTGATAAAGTTGGTTTCGTTTGAAAGGTGTCCTAATCGTGAGTGTTCTTAGCTATGTTTCATGAAAATCTAAAAGATCTATCTAATGAATATTATCTAAAAAAGGTGATGAGCTCAGCCGTTTGAAGATAATCACCTCTTTTCTAGTTGATGAAGGGATATTAACAACTTCCACAGGTCTGGTCGATTCTAAATTTGAAAACATGTCACTTGTCACCATGGGCATTGCCAGGAGGAGTGGCTGCACCCCTCTCCACCAAAAGGTAAGGCATTTCTTTTTAATTTATAAAATTTCCCTTTTTATGTTAATCGGTGAGAAGAGGCGCAACACCAAGAACAGTTGAAAGAATGGGGGAGGCCTATGCCCGGGAGTATGAAGTGGGACAGTCGAGACTAAGAATAAATAATATAAGTTTAAAAAGCATAAAATTAAAAAAAAAAATTAAAAATTTCAAAAACCCCCGACGGACAAAACCTCTAAAAAACCAAAAATAAAATTAATCCAAGCGTCGTAGCGTCGGGGGTCCGCTTTGTTTGTATATATATTTTTATGTACTAAGCGGTCTACTTAGCGGTCCCCAACGTACAAAAAAGCAAACTGCTTGTGTTTAGGGCGAAGCATAGAAAACCAGCACAAAATATGCCACCAGTTATGTTAAAAGGTGTGGCCCTTGAAAGAGTGTTTGATTTTAAGTACTTGGGGCACATAGTTAGGACTTAAAGGATGATGCTGATATGGAAAGAGAACGGAGGGCGTTGGCTGTCCGATGTAACATGTTGGCCCGCAGGTTTGCTCGTTGTACACCAGAAGTAAAGATAACTCTTTTTAAGGCTTTTTGTCAGTCGCTGTACACGTGCACCCTGTGGGTTCGATATACGCAGAGGGCATACAGCGCCCTCAGAGTCCAGTACAACAATACTTTCAGGATGTTGTTGGGGCTCCCACGTTACTGTAGCGCATCAGGAATGTTTGCTTTTACGTACTGACGGTTTCAGTACCGTCTTACGTAAAAGGATTTATTCTATGATGCGCAGGGTGCGTGGGAGCTGCAATGACATTCTGAAGGTCATTAGTGAAAAGCCGTTCTGCACCATTATGGCGCATTGGGTACGTGTACATGTACATATACCCGGTGCGTCAGGTGAGTGCAGCAGATATATGAATTAAAATCTTTTATTTCGTTTGTTACTAACATAGCTTATAAGTAGTGTGTATTACTAACATCATATGGATCAAGGTCTGAAATAAAGTTTTTTTTTTTTTTTTTTTTTTAATATTTAATTTAATTTTTATTTCACGCTTTTTAAACTTAAATTATTTTTTCTTAGCCTTGACTGTCCCACTCCTGGGCATAGGTCTACTCCCATTCCTTCCACTTTTCTTGGTGTTGCACCTCTTCTCGCTTATTAACGAAAACAAGGAAAGATATGCGTGCCGGAAATGAAAAATACTTAAAATTAAATAACTACGCCGTAGCAGCTGCATTTAGTAGAGACAGACAGAGAGGGGGAACCTGTATACTCGCTAAACAGGGTATTATATTTAACGAGCTTTCCCACATTAAAAAGTACTCAACCCAAAAATCATTTGAAGCCTGTGGCGTTGAAATTCCATTGCACAAATTACTTATCGTGTGTCTTTACAGAACGCCTAAGTCTGATCCTAACATATTTTTGGATAAACTTGATCAATTTATGTGCGAGACGGTCAAGAAATATGGGTCAAGTACGAAAATAGTTATTGCTGGTGATTTTAATATAAATACTTTTAAACCAGGAAAAGTCACCAACTACTTAATGGATCTATGTAATAACTATAACTTGCAGATTCACGTTAAAGTTCCAACACGTAAAGACTCTTGTATAGATCACATACTAAGTAACATAAAGAAATCTTCTACTGAGGTTTTATCCCTATATTTATCAGACCACGACACAGCACAACTCTTAGATTTTCCAGTAAAAGAGCAAAGTTTAAAGACATGATCATATTTTATTTATAAAAAAGACTATTGCAGTGATAATATAAGTAAATTCAAAAAATGCCTTGCAAGTTTAACGTGGTCAGAGGTACATCTCGAAACGGATTTGAATAATGCATTTAATAAATTTCACGAGTTTTTATGTTTATTGTACAATTTATGCTTCCCAAAGATTAAGATTAAAATAAATAACTCGAATGCAAATAAACAACAATGGATAAGCAAGGGTCTCAGAAATAGTTGCAAAACTAAACGATGTTTACGGTATCTCTATTATAAGAATAAAACCCTAACATACAAACTTAGATATCAAAAATATTCATCACTACTGAAAAAATGTATTTTTAAATCCAAAACAAATTCAAACATTAATTATATAAATAACAGTCAAAACAAATGCAGAGCCACGTGGTCAGTCATCAACCGTGAAATCGGAAATGCAAAATGTGACAATAATATTACTCAACTAGAATTAGATAAGAGAATACTGACTAGTCCATCTGACATAGCAAATGCTTTTAATGACTACTTTATTGATTCAACTAGCACTGCGACATTTAATAATTTACATGACATTGAAGAACCTAATAAAACCAAGACATTACCTAATTCCATATTTCTTAGCCCCATGACTGAAGATGAGATAAAAAATGAAATAATAGCATTAAATAACACTAGCTCAGAAGGTTACGATGGAATTAGTACAAAAGTAATTAAAACATGCAGTTCAGAATTAATTCCTATTTTGACTCATTTAATTAATCTTTCATTTTCATCTGGAACTTTTCCTGATGCCCTAAAAGTATCAGTCGTTAAACCTCTGTACAAAAAAAAACGATAAAAATGATGTTAAAAACTATCGCCCGATAACTTTTATACCCATAATATCTAAATTATTTGAAAAATGTATGCTAAAAAGACTTTCCGACTACTGTAACAAATACATTATCATAACTAAAGAACAGTATGGTTTTCAAAAGCACAAGTCAACAACACTAGCAATTGCTAATCTCTTAGGGCTCATTCATAATTCCCTAAATAAAAATTATTTAACGACAGGACTATTCTTTGACCTGTCACAAGCCTTCGACTTTGTGGCACATGATATCTTGTTGGAAAAATTAGAAAAAAGTGGAATAAGAGGTTTAGCACTCCAGTGGATCGTGTCTTATTTAAGCAACCGAAAGCAATACGTGGTTATTAATAGAGTAAATGGAAATTTATTAACCTCGTATTCATCTGACTATAGAGTTAACAATTGCGGCGTCCCCCAAGGCAGTGTATTAGGACCCCTATTGTTTCTATTATACATAAACGACTTACCGCTAGTGACTGATCATAAATGTGTATTATTTGCGGATAACATTTCGATTATTGTGACATCTGACAAAAAGTATAAAACTAAATCTGATCATGAGATGGACATTAATAATACTATTGACGACATTATAAAATGGCTGCATAAAAATAAATTAAAAATTAACTTAGATAAATCTAATTATATACAATTTAATAAATCAAAACATAATAAATACAATTTCAAACTTAATATTGACCGATTAAAAGAAGTTTCCCAAACTAAATTCTTGGGAGTACTCATAGATCAAGATCTGAATTGGAAAGTACATCTGGATAGTTTGTGCAGTAGGATTAATACGTTTGTTTATGCTCTCAGACAAATAAAGAATATAACCAACAAAAAAACAGCAATTACAGCATACCACGCCTACATAGAATCCATCTTGCGTTACGGTCTTATTATCTGGGGTAACAGTACGGACAGACACAGAGCATTTATTGCGCAAAAGAAATGCATCAGAGCCATTTGTGGTATCCGTCCTGACGAGTCATGTAAACCGTTCTTTAAAAAGCTAGGTATATTACCACTTCCGTCTCTCTACATTTTCGAAATTTGTAATTATGTTTATAATAATAAGGGATTGTTTAAAAAAGCCACTCAATTGAACTCTCGTAATCGAGATCCATGCAGACTTGTATTGCAGGATACTCCTAAATCAGCCAAGTATGCGAAAAGTTTCCTAGTAATGTGTATACGCATCTATAACAAAATCCCAAAAGAAATAAAATTGTTACTTAATATTAACTTATTTAAAAACAGACTACTGAAATGGCTGAAAGAACATATGTTTTACGATATTAAAGATTTTCTGAATAATAACCTATAAATTACTGGACTTTTGTCAATGTGGATAACTATAATATTATTTTGCTGAGATAAAATTATAATATTGTTTGATTGACTTTGTATCTATGACATGGAACCACAATTAACTAATAATTATTATTTTGCATGCAATTGATACATATCCTGTATAGCTAAACATGTGGACTTTAGAATAATACCTGACTGTAACAACTTTATACCATGTTTAAGGCAAATAAAGACTTATCTTATCTATGAATTAAAGAAAAAACTTGAGCTTATAGGGGGGAGGGGGGGTGTGCAGCCTACCCCCCTGACGATGCCCATGGTGAGAAAGTGACAAGAATTCAAATTTCCAATCAACTAGACCTGTAGAAGTTGTTTAACCCGGCGGGAGTGTGGTGACAAAATATTTCATCGAGCATGTGGCGGGGTATGACATGCCCGTAAACTAAACTGCCTGTATATCATTATAATAATCAAAATTAGTTGAAATTTTAACTTTACTTATTAAAACACAATCCCTATACTTATATTTATATGAAAAACTTAGTCATATTATTATATTTTAATAGTTTTTATTACCTAAGTTCAGGGACAAATTTTAAGTTTCAAATCAAAACAGTCTTCGATAAGAAGCATCAATCCTATTAAAATAAACTAATATTACTAAATTAAACAAAATAAACTCTAAAAGACATAAAGAACAAGAGATCTTGAATAAAAAAACATTAAAATAACTAAAGTTATCATAAAGAACTAGATTCAGAATTAGCACCGTTTTTGCAGGAAAAAATAGCGTGTTCAAGACAGATGGCCTTGCTCGATTCATCTGAGGAATTTTCTAATAGATCGTATAACATAGACCTAAGTCTATTTTCCCTATTGTTTTCACCCATATTTGTCAAAAGCCTAAAAAAGACAAGAAATAATAAAATTAAATGTAAGAATGTTATGATTAAAAGCACACGTAAACTATGTGACGGGGTGTCACATACCCCACATACATATAATCGTGTGTATCTCGAACGCCGGCTGACGCCACACTTCGATCACGCCACTGTGCCCTCCTGCACAACCTCAGCTCCAGCTACGCGAAGGCGCTAACACGTAACTTACAATAATAAAAATGTACGCCAGCAAAAAGAATTGGTGGGGTATGCTACACCCCGCCACACTCCCGCCGGGTTAAATCCCTTCATCAACTAGAAAAGAGGTGATGAGCTTCAAACGGCTCAGCAAATTTTCTCGAAACATAGCTAAGAACACTCTCGATTAAAATACCTTTTAAATGACACCAATTTTATCAAAATCGTTTCATCCGTTTGGGAGCTACGATGCCACAGACAGACACACAGATACACAGATACACAGATACACACGTCAAACTTATAACACCCCTCTTTTTTGGTCGGGGGTTAATAAAAAAAAACCCCAACACAAAAGTCCAAGCGTCGTAGCGTCGGGGGACCGTTAAGTAGACCGCTTAACACAAGCACAACAAAGTGGACCCCCGACGCTACGACGCTTGGATTAGTTTTTTTTTTATTATTTACAGGTTTTATTTTAAACAAACATTGATCGTAAACACATTCGGTCGCAATAAGTCGAATGAGTTTTCACATACCTAAATATTATGGCAGCGTTGATTGTGAACTTTTCTGCCTGAGCAAAGGCCTTGCAGTGCCAGTAGCACGGTCATAGTGAGTTTTATAGTCACTTAATTATCTGTTTTTCCTCTTACTTCTTTATCTTTTAATAAAACGTTGCCCCACACTAGGAATTTCTCATGTATCGTGGGTGTACTTACAAACATTGAAACTCACATATACAAACAGCCAGACCCGGAACAACTATCTGTAGGCCATACAAATATTTGTTCCGTACGGGGATCGAACCCGCGACACGCAGCGCAGCAGTCGATCGCTCAACCACTGCGCCAACCGTGTCGTCCTTTGACAATATGTTGTTACAATTTTTATTGACATAAATAACCTATATTTTAAAACTAGGTTCATTCATAACTTTGGACTTAAATAATGCAGTTTACACGAATAAGGAAAGTATGTACAGTGCCTTTTTGGAGAGAGAGGTTCTTCATAAGTGTCAGGTTCCTAGTACTTGCAACCAAAGTGCGTGTATGACCAGAATGTATGAACATAGACAAATGTATGAAAGGAATATGTAAGAATCGTAGCAGGTGGCGTTGTGTGGTTTCTGCCTATCCCCATGGGAAAAAGGCGTGAGTTTATAGATGTTTTATCGGTTTTGTTTCTGACAACAATTTATACGAGGAGTTGTTTTGCATACTCGTCAAAATTCGGGAGGTTGTCACTAAAGACATAAATAATCAATTTAAATTACAGTACCCACTTAATTATTAATAAACGCAACTTCTTTTGGTTGTTTAAGTTTGTCAGTATATCAGTCAATCCTCTTTAACGTGGTTTAGGGAATGAGAAATTATCTAATAAACGTTTGAGATTGTTTGTATGTGTGAAATCGTGGTTATAGAGCGAGATCCGACGGGCCGCGTTTAAAACACGCGTGGTTCACAGTTACCGATTTCCGTAAATAAGAAAAAAATTACCTACCCATTTTATTATTGATTCGGGACGAGAATCATTAGCATACCTCCTTGAATTTGACGAGGATGCAAAACAACATCTTGTAGATTGCTGTTTTGTGCATCGGCGACGGCATTTAAGGGTAACGCCATTAGCAAAGTTATTGTTTTCGCAGTAGTTACTACCGTCCTATAAAATATCACTAAAATAATGTAAACGTTTCAAGCCATCGATGGATTTTAGTTTTTATAACCCATAATCGTAAATCTGGAGCTATGATCCTTGGCATATTATTCCCATAAAATCGATTGTTTAGTTTCCAGAATATGGGAAAGTACGCACAGCGACCAATCGAACTATACAAAACCAGTGTATGCAGATCTCTCAATGTACGGAAAACTTTTACAAAGCGAGGCCATGTTATATTGGAAATTATAGCTTGATGTGTCCCCGTGTGTAGGTATGCCTCAGAATACCAAATAGGAAGAAACGAAAATGCTGCGGGCCCAGAATGAGATTGCAGGATATGCTGGACTACGAAATGAAAAAGGACTGGCCTACAATCGCATTAGATCGCGAAAAGGGGAAGGAGGGAACAATATAGGCTTATAATAATAATAAAGTACCTTGTTATAACCTATAGAGTGTTGCAAACCATGGACAAAGATTTGTTATTATTATCCTGAGTGCACGAAATAAATAAACGTCGACAAGTTAATGGCGTATTTTTAATTTATAATATTGAGGTACTGAAAGAACGCGCATTAAGCCGCTTGCGGACTGGACCCGCAGTGTGCGTGGCCATAACGCGCATTAAGCCGCTTGCGGACTAGGCCCGCAGTGTGCGTGGCCATAACGCGCGGATAGGAACGTTTGAAAATTACGCGCGCGCAGTGTGGATGCACACTAAAGTAAGCGATCATTACGGTACAAGATATTTATTTTGCAAAAACATATACGGTAATGCAAGATTTTACATAAAAAGTTCAATTGTAAAAGAAAGTTTTTTAGTTACTTCTTATCTATCCTTAAGAAGAACAAAAGAATAACAATTAAGTTACTTTTCCATCAGAAATTACTCAGTAGTAGCCACGGAGTCTGGATTTGTGCCCGATTGATGGCAATAGGCTTGGCCCCTGTTACGTTTATAAACGTGGTTCTCCAAAAATCTTATTTCGAATCAGTTTTCGGTAGAAAGCAAACTTATTCTCTCCAGTTATATAGGAAATCATTTTAATATTTAAAACTAAAATTTGTTTAAACAAAAACTTCAATAAAATATAACGTCCACATCATCAATCCCTGTTTCTCACAAAATACAAGAAACTTCAGCACATAAAAAACTTCGCGAGAGACACTGTATTATTTCAAAAAAATCTATGAGAAAGAATACCTGAAAACCCCTTGGGAAATCATAGTTCCAATAGTTTGCATGATCACATTGATAGTATATTTTCATAAAGAGGGTAGTTTCAGTAAGACGTACCAAATGGAAATAATGGGCAAGTTTCCAGTGAAGGTCGTTGGGTAATGGAGGCGGTAACAAGGTTGTAAGTTTTGGTTTTTTTTTTGTTTTACCAAAAAATATATTCAAAAATCGCAAAATTTAAATTTTTAAATAATATATTAGTCTAAACGCCTGTCATTTAAATGTTAATGACTATTGTTCTCTGGTTCGGTCTAGTTCAAACTTGGTCGCAAACAAAGAGGTTAAAAATTGTTTAAAATACATAAAATATTTGAATTTCTTTTGTTCGCAGATAACATAGGTTTTTTTACACCCACAATGTTTTTGAAAATAGTAAAAATGAACTTGTAAATAAAGTTCAGGTTTAAACAATTAAATTTTAAAAATCCGTAGGGTCAAGGATGAGTTATTGGTGCTGAAGAGACAGCAAATCACTCCTCCCTTTCAATTTGGCTAAAGATGCACCTAACACCCTGTATACAACGGAGGCCGTGAAAAACAAAACAAAATCAACAATTTAATGATTCCGACTGCTTTATAGCATTAGGGTGTTATCACACCAATTGATCGATCGTCGATCGAAGCCATCGATCGATGGTATAATGGATTGGTCGACGTCGATCGATAGTTTCTACTAGGCTAACCCATCGATTGTAGACTAATCCAGTGTACCATCGATCGACGATCGATCGATTGGTGTGGTAACACCTTTACTCAGATATGTGCCCTTCAAGTCTTCAACTGACCTTGACTTTGATCCCAGACTGGAGGAGTAGCTTAATAAGCTCGATGTTCTCGTTCTCGATGGCTGCGACCAAGGCTGACCGGTTGAGGGGATCCACGCAATTTATGTCCAGGATATCCGGCTGCGGTATGTATTGTTCTATTAATCTGTGGAAAATTTGAAAATGTTTATTATTATCATACGCTTTTATATAATTGTTTATGTACGAGTAAAACGGACAGTATGAAGAGCTCGTGGCTAAATATTCTGGTCGATATTTAAGGTTAAGCCCTGCTGGCCGAGGTTGGTCCGTGGATGGGTGCCTATAATCACATTTCGAGTTCCTCCGTGCCTCGGAAAGTACGTTAAGCCGTTGGTCCCAGCTGTCATTTATAGATCTTTGACAGTCGCTACGAGTAGTCAGAAGCCAAAAGTCTGATATCCAGTCTTGCCAATGGGTACTTATCGTACTCGTAGTACCCAGTTACTGGGTTGTTGAGGTCAGATAGGTCTTTCAAGCATTTTGTGACAAAATAAAATGTTATAGCTTATAAAAAGTAAGAAACCGGCCTACTGCGAGTCGGACTGGCGCACGAAGGGTTCCGTACAATTATTTATAAAAACGAGCAAACAAATCACTTTTTTGTATGGGAGCCCCCTTAAATATTTATTTTGTTCTGTTCTGTATTTCAACTGGCTAACTATTTATTTATTTAAACTTCATGTACAAAAGTGGTACATAGGCGGACTTAATGCCACAAGGCATTCTCTACCAGTCAACCATAGGGTAAAAAACGAAAACATTTCAACTATCACGGTTCATGAGATACAGACGGATGGATGGACGGACGGACGGACAGCGAAGTCTCAGTAATAGGGTCCCGTTTGACCCTTTGGGTACGGAACTCTAAAAACACGCTTCAGAGTGACGTCAGTTTATTTCTTGTAATTTTCTCAGCACACTCTTTTATTTGATATACATACATTATTCATATTATGAGAATTCATATCAAAATAACTAGTCCGCCAATATTGGGAGTCCGCCATATTAGATTTAGTATGATGTCACCTACCATGCACTGTCATGTAATCTAAAAATGTATGTAAAATTTCAGCTTAATCGAAAACTGGGAAGTGGGGCATATATTTGTAACTAGCTGTCCCGCGCAACTTCGTCTGCGTCACATTTTCCCCGTTTTCGCAACATTTTTCATTGCTGCTCCGCTCCTATTGGTCGTAGCGTGATGATATATAGCCTATGTCCTTCCTCAGGTTAAAATCTATCTTCTTGCCAAATTTCATTAAGATCCGATGAGCCGTTTAGTCGTGAAAAGGTAACAAACAAACTTACTTTCGCATTTATAATATTAGTTAGGATTCTCAACATGAATGATGTAACCAAGATTTTGTAACAATATTTTGATTTAAAAGAGTGTCCATGGAGTTTTTTGCCCATTCTTCTTCATAGAGATAGCTACGATATGGAATGGGCAACTACAGTACTTTCATAAGTTATTATGCCTTGTCTCTAGGACTGGTAGCTTCGTGTTTTTTTTGTATTCGACTTTCAAAAGTGCCTGTAATGGTCTAATTGAAATATTTGAGTTTAATAATAATTGAGTTTGAGGTCAATTTTTTTTAAGTTTTTTAATTAGTATGTTAGTTACACTTGAAGCTAATTAAAGCGTGTTCAAAAAGTAAAATGTGCCAACTGAAAATTGTAGGTACAAATATTTTTTGTATGGTTTACAGGCAGTGACCCTGTTACAAATTCGTGAGGCGTCTTTTTAGACTGTACTTCGTATAAAAGAGAGAGAGAGAGTTTTTACACAGAGGATGGAATTTACGAATTAAAAAAAAAAGAACCTAACATTAGGCTTGTTCAGTGTACACCTTTTTTAGGGGCGAGCCTTTTGTAAGTAGAGTTGCTACGGAGATATTCCTAATGGAAAAACTCAATAACACTTTTACACCCGCCTTGCGAATTCAACCCAAGACTTCTTGCCACTAAACCAACGCAGCATGGATCAACATCATCGTCATTTGCCGAGCCTTTTCCCATCTATGTTGGGGTCAGCTTCCAGTCTAACCGGATGCAGCTGAGTACCAGTATTTTACATGAAGCGACTGCCTATCTGACCTCCACAACCCAGTTAGTACTTGGTAATACAACACCCCTTGGTCTTCTTCTTAGCGTGACGATGGCAATCTAAATTATATCGGCCCAGAACTAAGCCACTAGTTTGGCGCTCTCTGCAGCGTCCATCAGTTCTTGTAATGAACCAACAACAGGACACGCAGGATATTAAGTGCCGCATCGTTTGGGGTACAGCATCACATTTACACTCCAGGGCAGAAGCACTAATGAATCTCCACCTGAACAGGTTTTGCTGCAACCAACCTGGGTCCGAAGTCTATTTAAAGACTTCCAGGTCAGCCATGGCCACTCGTGTCCAGGTGGGAGACTCTCAGCAGGTGGACCCCTTGGTAAGACTGGTTGTCAGTCTTTTGGGCCACTGACTACTTAACGACTTTCAAAGATCTAAAAATGACAGCCTTTACCAAAGAATTAACGGCACGGAGGAAACTCTGTATGTTATGTTATGATTCTATATAGGTAACTATAGCTGTCCCGCGCAACTTCGTCTGCGTCACATTTTCCCCGTTTTCGCAACATTTTTCATTGCTACTCCGCTCCTATTGGTCGTATTGTGATTATATATAGCCATGTCCTTCCCCAGGTTGAAATCTATCTTCTTGCCAAATTTCATTAGTTCATTTCATTATTTCATCCGATCAGACGTTTAGTCGTGAAAAGTTAACAAACAAACGAACAAACAAACAGAATGACATTCGCATTTATAATATTAGTATAGAAGTAAAGGAGGAAGTATGGATTCAATCTAGGCAAGTGCGGCTTAACCCAAACGGCTGTTATTAGCCACGCCCTTTTTAAAGATTGAAATCATCATTACAGCCAAAACACGAAAGCCAAAACAATATTAGACTTACTTTTAAAACAAAACAAATGTGATTGCCTTAAAACCTTCAAAATTGCAGAAATCGTCCCAAAGCCTGGGTCTATCCCCTATAAGTACTCAATTATAGAGAAACTGTAGTAGTGCCGGCTTTAACTTCCAGTAATCCTATTTATTAGAACGCGTCCTAAATATAGTGCAGATTGATACTTTTAGTTTATGAGGTCACTTCGACTGGTGTGTGTTGTCGAGCACGTTTTTTTATGTGTCTATACCAGGGGTGGCGAACCTTTTAGGATCTACGTGTCATTTTTTTCTAAATAAATGTTTGATGATGCCATAGATTTGCCGCCAAATAATTTTGACTTATTGATTGTTGGGAAAACTAAAGTCTTCATTCTCAAAACTCTTTATTTACTACCATAAATAACTTTTGGCACTGTATTAAAGGTTTCTGTTATGCGTGTAACTTTAATGAAAGTAACATTAGTATGACTTCTGTGTTGCAGATTAGATGAAAAATAACTTGAATTGGGGTTATATGAGGTAACTTTTAGCAGAATGCGTGGTAGCTAAGTGAATCGTTAATGTTAATCATATCTGAAAATAATAACCGTAGGCCATAGGTATATGAAAGTACGGTTAATATCAATGGCGTTCCCAAAATATTGTGTCGTATGCCACCAATTGCACGCATGCCAATGGTTTGCCATCTCTGGTCTATACTATAATAGGTAGATTTTCTGTAAACCGTATATATGTTTGGCTACTGCGATAGTTGTGATTCAAAAACAATGCAGTGTATAGCAGGTGTCATTTTAGTTTTTTCTTAGGTACCTACCAAAAAGGCAATGCTTTTTGGCATGGGAAAAAAGCGTGAATCTACGACACTTATGTATGTTTGTTGCATGAAAGTACAGCATGTAGGTGTTATCATATAAGTCCCAAGTAATGAGTCCTGCGTGTTAGTTTCTACATTTTAAACCATTAAACAAAACATAATATTAACTCGGGAAATCCTACATTGTTTAATTTGTCTATGAAATATCCCGAATTTCAAGCTTCTTCAGTTGCATAATCTACAGGGTGTAACGGAAAGGGTATATACATACTTAAGGGTGTGCTAAATACCATCAAACGGAACATATTTCTCCATCGGACAAACATCGTAATAGCGAAAAAATTATCTGCTGCCCCATACAAAATTTCAATATCTATTCCACTCAAATATATGGGACAGCTGAGTAAGGAGCAGTATGTAAATATCCTTTCCGTTACACCCTGTATGGGTTGGTAGATTTGCACGAATTATATAAAATTCAGGAATAGAGTTTTTTTGTTCTACTGAAGTGAAACTTCTAATGCGACTTCCAACAAGGCTGCGTTAAACGTTTAACGCTACCATGGAGGGGGTATGAAAGCACTGTTGCGTTAAACGTTCTGTAATGTTAATAAAGTTTGTCTTAAGACAATATGATTTCACTAAAAATCAATTTCTACCCCTTCCTATTTTCATTTCCACATTACGAAATTTCACTTCTTCCGCGCGGAGGGACTCCAAAACTACTTTTTTTGGTCTCTTTTCTGCATTGAATATTATTAATGCGGTAACAGTGAATGTACTTACATATTCCTAAGTTTACTGCCAATTCAAATTTCATAAGGCAAGGAAAGTAAACAAATCGATGATATCGTGCCATTTGCTTGTCCCATTCCTCAAGGGGGTTGTTTGAGGGACTGCAGAACTATTACATCAAGCCGAAGGACAGAAGGATCATTTGTACTAATTAAATCACATTTAGGTAACAATTTCGGTGAATTATAGCATTGTGGTAGTAATTATAGTGATAGTAATCACTTTGGTTTCTGGGCTTACACTATCACCATGATCGCGGGATGACGGCGCTAAAAAACGGTGATAAAACAGCTGTGTAACACACGGGTTTTAACTTTTATTAATTATTTTTTTTACACAACATTTATTTATTTTCAGGCAACTTTGGCCCATAGACATACAAGGTGTTGTTTTGCATCCTCGTCAAAATTCACCAAGTTGTCACAAAAGACTTATATAATCAATAAAAATTACGCTACCTAGCTAATTATTAAAAAACGCAGATTTTTTTGGTTGTTTAAGTTTGTCAGTATTTCAGAATAACCCCCTTTACGTGGTTTAGGGAATAAGAAATTATCAAATAAACGTTTTGGGATTGTTTGTATGTGTAGAAGCACGTTTATAGTGCGAGAATCGGACGGGCCGCATTTAAAACACGGGTAGTTCACACTTACCACTTTCCGTAAATAAGAAAAAAAATAAAAATTACCTACCCTTCTTATTATTGATTTGGGACGAGAATCATTAGCATAGTTACCTCCTTGAATTTGACGAGGATGCAAAACAACAGCTTGTATACCTTACAGTCTAACATACATATGATAAAATACAATTTGTCTTAGTAAATAATACCTTGAATGTTAAAACTACATGTTAGTTCCACTTCACTTGCACACTACGTCACTGCGCGTTCATGTGGCACTTGCCCGCGGAAGCGACGGAACACCACTCCCTGCGGCCAAAAGGCCCCAGGGTTTTTTAAACGTTGCCCCACACTAGGAATTTCTCCTGTATCGTGGGGGCGTTTACAAACATTTAAACTCACATACACAAACAGCCAGACCCGACACAACTATCTGTAGACCATACAAATGTTTTGTTCCGTGCGGTGATCGTACCCGCGTCACGCAGCGCAGCAGTCAATCGCTTAGCCACTGCGCCAACCGTGTTTTCCGTTATTTAGTTTAAACCAATGGGTTATTCACAGATGCTAGTTTTAGTGGCCCTAGCGCAGCAGTCGACTGCTCAATCACAGCGCCAACCGTGCCGTCGAATGCATTTATCCTTCATTATTGAATTCAGTCTAAAGACTGAATTTTGAAATCTATTCTTAAATCAAGTTTTAGACTTGAACGTACTCGTAGTTTATGATAACTTTCGAAATTGGGTGTAACTGATGTTAGTTTGAAATATGCGAATTTATATTGTGGGTTACACCTCTGTCCAACCCTTTTAAGAATGGCCCACGATCTTAACCATCATCATTTGCTCAGCCTTTTCCCAACTATTTTGGGGCCAGTTTCCAGTCTAATGGAATGCAGCTGGAATACCAGTACTTTAAATGGAGCGACTGTCTATCTGACCTCCACTACCCAGTTAGTATTGGGCAATACGATACCCCTTGGTAAGACTGGTTGTCAGACTTTCTGGCTACTAACTACGTGTAACGACTGTCAAAGACCTATAATTGACAGCCGTAAACAACGAGTTAATGTCGTTTCAGAGACACGAAGGAAACTCGGTATGTAATGGTTGGTCATCCATCCACGGATCAACCTAGGCAAACGCGCCTTAACCTGGACATCGACCCGAGCGTCTGTTATTATTTAGCCACGAGCTCCTCGCCCAATCATCCGAATAAAATCTTACCTCTTCACAGTAACATAATCTCCTCTATCAGCATGAAGAAGGAAGGTCTTCTCTTCTTTGGTGAGCGGCCTCTCGTAGACCTGGCGCAGGTCATTGTGGCTGTTTCTTAGCGCCTCCTGGGAACTGCCCAGCAGCTCCTCTCTGGAGCCTCGGTTCATGCCGGTCTGGAAGAAGAGTCAGGGTTAATGGTTGGTCGTTGTATATTATCACGCCTGTAATCCCCGAAGAGTTAGACAGAAGTGTACCTACAGCTACAAGTACACCCACATTTTGCCAACTATATTGAAGTCTCATGTAAGAGAGAGCTAATTATAGGCTCGCCTATTGCCATCAACCGGGCACAGATCCAGACGCCGTGGCAGCTACCGAAAAGTTCCTGATGGAAAACTCAAGAACACTTTGCTCGAAACGGGAATCGAACCCGAGAATTTTTGCTCAACAGTCAGGTTAGCGACCACTATACCAATAAAGTCCCTAGATAGTCAGACTATTTTTTAACTTTAAGGCTGGCTAATGAGCATAATATGGCATGAGCACCAGTGACACACAATGGTAATAAATTTCATTTTGACAATTTAATATTTAATGCGTTTCTTTCGTAGGCGTCCAAACGAATTTTCTAAACACATGACAAGCAATAGATTGTACAAGACCTCTCGCGTGATGTTTCAGACCATGAAACAGAATAACTTTTGTTCAATGACTTTTGGAAATTCCAAATTCCTTCTATTCGTTTTAAGAAAGAAAGAAAGAAAATAAAAATTGTTTTTATTTGGCATTAATAACACCTTAAAAATTATACAAAATAAATAAACAAACAAGACTAATAATGCCAAAAGGGCCTCAGCTCAGCATAATGTCAGATGGCAACAAAAGGTGTACCACCTGACGTGAAACTCAGGAAAGATTTTTGAAAATGTTTCTGAATCCCTAAAGGCCTTAATTAGGGGATTAATGTTTGCATGGAAGTTCGATAATTTTGCTTCTGGAAAATCTTATCAGGTACAAGGGTTGTGTTGAAAGAAGTTTGTTCCATAATTCTTGATACTTGTTTATTTATAATCTATATCTAAACGAATAATAAAGCTAAAGAGTTTGTTTGTTTGCTTGAACGCGCTAATCTCAGGAACTACGGGTTCGAGTTAAAAAAATCTTTCGGTGTAAAGATAGCCCATTTATCAAGGAAGGCTACAGGCTATATATTATCAGGCTAAGACCAATAGAAGCGTAGCAGCAATGAAAAATGTTGCGAAAACAGGAAAAATGTGACGGGCGAAGTTGCGCGGGACAGCTAGTACCTAATAAAGAGATTAACATAACTAAATATATATGTTTTAGTTCTAAATGTTTTATTTAACAGCCAACAGATCATAATTCTGTTAGCAACTACTGTTTTATTGCAACCAAATAGTAGTTTCAGCAACGTTTACTTTAACTATTTTATGTCTTCCGTTATTTAGTTTAAACCAATTGGTTATTCACAGATGCTAGTTTTGGTGGCCCTAAGAGTGTTTTGACTGAATCGATGTCAGATAAGGTGAAATAAAGCTGTCAATAAGTGCGCTGGGCTGACAACATTGTCAATGCGGGATGTTGGACGTATGTATCAGTGAAGAGTAGTTGAAATGTGAATAGTATTAATAGCGTTTACGTCTTACGACATTTCATACAAATGCGTACCAAGTTTCATTAAAATCAGTTCAGTCATTTCGGAAAATAAGGACTTGAAAGTTAGTATGAAATACCGTAATGTGTAAACGCTCTTAAAGGAAACTTATATCCAGAGGCATCCATCGTTAGTAAAGACATTAAAACACTAGGTGAACTACGCGTATATGCCGCACTAGAGTATGTAGCAGGCGAGCCGTGAAAGTGGATTAGCCGCTTGAATGTATGACATTGGCGCACATAGGAACACAGTCTCAAGTTCTTGGTAAACGCAACGTTATTCTAGTTTATACCGATTATTGTCAAGGAACTGTCTTTTTGTGTTTCTGCAAAATATCATTTTGACTGGATCAACAGGATTGACTTATGATTCTCGGTAGCATATACAACCTGTTTTTTTTATATCCCATAATAGGGATGATGACTGGGTTAAGAAAACGAAATTCTATTTTGTCCGTCAATCAGGTAATAAAAAAATATTAGATACGTATTTTTTGTTTTATCAAGTTAACAAAAAAATACTTAGTTAAAACGCATTAAAGTTGGAGAGTGGGGGCTAACTACGTCACAACTAGGTATAAAATGTACTGAGCCGTGACGTCATGCGCCATTTCAACTCAAAATATCTCCATAATTTTACGATTACGTGAAAAAAGAAAAAATACGTGTCAAATAGTTTTTAATAATCTACCCGATGGACAAATAAAAAAAAATGAGTCACCATCCCTATTCTAGGATATGATTGAGACCATATCAAAGAATCAACTGGCATATGAATTATGTTTCAATCTTACTTTTTCTTTTTGTTTTGTCGCATTTTCTTAGCTTTAAATATGAATTATCGGTTTGAATAAAAAGAATAACTCGTATTTATCAATTAAACTACGATTTTACTACACCACTGAGAAGTTTGACAACCTCGCAAAAGTAAAGATTCTTCATACTGGTGAAAATTTTTGACCTAATTTAATTATGATTGATGATATCTCCGAAACTATGCATTTTTGGACCACCTATTCTAGGAGTTTTAGTATTATTTTTACCTACAAAATATAACCCTTGAGTTATGGGATATAAAAAATAAACAGGTTGTATATCCAGGGGGATATACAGGAGGATATACTACCTGCCCCCAAAGCCCCCAAAGTATCTGAGTCCTCCCATAACAAATCATGCGCGGTCCTACAAATCATAATCAAAACAACCTAATATAACCGAGGCAGAGGCGAGGTGCTTGCAATTTTGAAGCTTTTCGAAATTTCGTATAACTTTAAAGAACCAATGAACCAATCCGAGGCGAAATGCTAAAATTTACTCGCTCGCTTCGCTCGTTAATATACCTTATTTGTTTCTGTTAAAATACTTCCTATATTTTTTTCAGTTCTGCATATAAGTTAACAAACTATCCTATTCTCATTCCTGTATGAATGAATAAAAAGAACTTAATCGAGCAATGATCGGATGCAAAAATTCTCGAGCTCGCTTCGCTCGCTCTTGCATACTCTAGAACTCGATAGTTTTCTACATTATTCGTCTAAGTACCTACATAACTCCTGTATGAATGGTCAAAAGAAAATCTAATTTTCCCGATGCAGTGCTAAAATTTTCGAGCTCGCTCTGACATTGTGCGTTCTTTTCAGTTTTGATTTATAAACTAACACAATTTCTGTAATAACAGACAAAAAGAAAACCTATCAAATTTTAAATTGGTTCAAAGAGTTACGAGCTCGCTACGCTCGCTCTTGAATCCTGACTTTTTTCTAATAGTTTTGTATTTTTTTGAATTGATAGGCTTTTCAAAGTCGAGAATTACTCTTTGCATGAATCGACACCGACAAACATAAACCTAATATAACCGTGGTGGAGTACAAGCTCTTTTCAGGAAGCTGAAGATGCACCCCTCCCCCCCCGGCAAGCCCTGAGATGGTTGATTTAACTTTTTCAGTTGCTCTTCTAGTGTTAAACCCCCCCACTGCATTTCTTAATTCTTGGCTACGGCCTTGTGTGACCCCATCCCAAAGTCTTTGGCTGGGACCGCGCCTGTATGTGTTTTAAACGTTTTAGCACGCTCTATACTACCTAAAGTACAGTATCATCAATATTGTTTTGAAATGTTAAATTTCTTTATGATGATGTGTTTACTACTCGTACCAGGGTCAACTTTGGGCCAAGCTTAGGCTGAGGTGTATTTAATAGTACACTGACATTTAGCCACTTATGTTTAAGTCCCTTGTAATAGTCTATTGTTATCAACCGGGTACAAAACCTGATTTCGTGAATGCTACTGGAAAATTCCTGATGGAAAATTCGAACAGTACTTTGCCCGACGCAACGGATTTTGATGCGATTTTCATCAATAGACAGAATGATTCAAGAGGAAGGTTTATATGTAAAAACTACCTGCTGCCCGCGACTTCGTTCGCGTGGAAATTTTGATTTTAAGGGTATGAAAAATAGATGTTAGCCGATTCTCAGACCTACCCGATATGCACACGAAATTTCATACGAATCGGTTCAGCCGTTTCGGAGGAGTTTGGTAACAAGCAGCGGGACACGAGAATTTTTTAAATTAGATTTATACCTGAAAAACATATCAAAATTTCCAAGCTAACGAAGTCTTCTTCTCTTCGTTCGCTTGCTATTTAAGAATGAAGTGAAAGTCACTTTCACAATAATTACGTTAGAAATACATACTCTACATCGCGAACAAGTCCACTCTTCTACGCGTACTTCCATTTTCAGGTTTCCAATCAAACAATAAGTTAAAACAAAATTTTCACTTTAGACTCATGATTATGTCTAAGAAAGTTTGTTAACAAAAAACTCGTCACTTCTTTTACCGAATTGAGAAAGTCATTCAAAACTAAGCCATTGAACAGGGGCCTTAAATGGCCGCTTTAGGCCACAATCATACTAGAATAATATAAATTACGTTACAATTCGTAAAATGGGCACTAAATGGTCACTCATTATTAACGTCTGTGACCATTTAAGAATTTTAACGTGATTCAATTGATGATTCTGCTAAGGCGGCCATTTTAGAATCCCAGGGTAATGACACATCTTTTTGTCAATTAAAACTTGTGTCAAAAAAGCTCAACTTGAAGTTACACAGTTAACTGGTCTAACTTGGTCGAAAGTTCGAAGCTCACTAAAAGCCGTCGGTAACTTGAACTTACTAACTAATGTCAACATAGTGGATGGACAGGCAAAATGATATACAAATATTGTATAAACAGGCGTATTTCGGGTGTGTTTGTTGCCGCTATATTTCTTTCAGTGACTTAATTTACCCGATTGTGGTCGAAAAGAGTGTAATGTTTTTCAGTGAATGATGGTCAGACGTCAGACCTTGACCTACATTCACTGGTTGCATTGGTTGGTTTGACGGCACGGTTTGCGCAGTGGTTGAGCGATTGAGTGCTGCGCTGCGTGTCGCGTGTTCGATCCCCGCACGGAACAAATATTTGTATGGCCTACAGATAGTTGTTCCGGGTCTGGCTGTTTGTGTATGTGAGTTTAAATGTTTGTAAACACCCCACAATACAAGAGAAATTCCTAGTGTGGGGCACAGAGACAATGCGCACCAATGGCGCTTGCGATCATTACACCAACAAGCAACAACATTCCTTCTAACCTCGTTCATGTTTTAAAAATAATTCCCAATCCTATAAAGAGCATGTATCAGAAAAGTGTAGTCATATATAAGGATGTCATAATAGTCCTTTAAGTTTTTCCGTCATTACAGGTAGACTGGCTCAAAAGTCTGAGAACGAGTCTTAGTAAGGGGTTATAATATTATCCGATACTAACTGGGTTGTGGAAGTCAGATAGGCAGTCGCTCTGCCTATCTGACTTCCACAAACTGCATCCGGTTACACTTGAAGCCAACCCTAAAATAATTGGGGAAAGGCTAGGTTATGTTATGTTAGATGATGCCTCCCGATTATCTGAAAACTTGTTTCAAGTGTTGGGCACTTCTCATAGTCGTAACCTTCGAGCTTCCAAGAATCTACTTCTCCAAATTCCTCCTCACCGCACCGGTTTTTGTCAAATTCTTATGCTATCTCAACTATAAACTCTGGAACACGATACACATTAGCATTAAAAATGCCGAAAGTAAATTCACTTTTAAAAAGTAAGTTCACAACCACTATTTAAGTCAGACTAAATAGCTCTTAATTTAAAGTCTAGTCATAGTAATTATTATTAGGTTTCTCGTTTTTTATTTTTTTTATTTGTTATCATATATATTAGTACATTTTATTTGTATAATGTGTATGAATTTTGGAAAACTAGTAGTTATTTGAAAAAATATTTTTTTTTTGTACCCTATCACGATGTTGGCGTATTTAACCCAAAGGTTGACTGGTAGAGAATGCCTTGTGGCATTAAGTCCGCATATGTACCACTATTGTACAAGAAGTTTAAATATATAAATAAATGATGATGATGATAATTAAACACAGTAGGTACATTGAACTGAACAGCTTTCTTCAGAAGACCACCGTCGGAATCGTGAAGCAAAAACATTCCAACGAATAGAGAAAGAAAAACATAGATAGACACACATTAATATCAAAGCCGTTTAAAAAAAAAAAAACGATAGACAATGTAAACAAAAATCATTGATACTAAAATGTTTCGCAGAAAATATAATGCTTTCAGTTTTTACTAGGAATTGTCAATAACGTCGGCTGCCAACGAATATGAGAAATCAATTAAATGGGGAAACATATCAGACACCTAATTCTTGGTTTTTTACGAAAAAGTTTTGAATTTAGATTCTGTTTTTATTTATGTACTGAACGAAAACTTGATACCGTTTTATTTTGTTTTTTTTTTTTGACTTTCAAAAGTGCCTGTAATGGTCTAATTGAAATAAATGCTTTGACTTTGACTTTGACTTTGTACAATTTTGTAGAAATTAGTTTAAAGTCACGCCTGCCTGTGCATTTACTCATTTTCTGTACATTTTCTTTTTCAAGAATATTATGTCATACTAACAATTTCTGGAAAAAAGTCGTCTAGTTTGGTGGTATTATGAAGCTTTCCATTGGCTAGTAAAATATAAACTTATGCTGTCACTTACGGGATTTCTTTATTGTGAGCTCCCGATATTGCAAGTGTCTTCCCGCGATCAAGGCGTTTATTGAAAATCACGGAAGATATCACGAAAATGATATTGTAAGTTTTTTATTCGCCTATTGATTTTCGTAAATTTTATTTGACAGTTATTATATTATTATTTAATTTAAATAACTACTATACACATTACAACGATTAATAACATAACAATCAAGCGAATAACTAAAATAACAGTAAAGTATCGGCAAAAAAGGGCGTCAAAAAACTCCTCCTCAACGCTGTCTGCTGGTAAAATGCCCAAGAGACTGGCAGCATTGCATTTACGTTGCATGGCAATACTTAATTCGTAAATTGTTTTGAGGTTGTTTTTGGGATTTTTTTTAATAAATAATAATCACGGAAGATATTTTGTAATTAAAACGTGTATTTTTTATCTGAAGGCTTTCTGAATCAATTGGCGAATAAAAAAGTTCAAAATATCATCGCAACCTCATGTCAGCGACTATTTATGTCACAATTTTGTTAATAATGTAGAATTGTACCCAAAAGTATGTGTTATGTAATTGGGGGCGACCGTAAACCCATCAATAGGGCACAAACCAGACTCCATTTAAAAAAAAAACTGGTAAAAATCCCACACCTAGACTTGGAAATTGAACCCAGAATCTAAAACCTTATGCACTATTGTCGATCTTACCTTCCATATTGTATTATAAATGCGAAAGTATATGAAGATAGATGGATGTTTGTCACGCATAAACTACTGAACGGATTTGGATGAAATTTGGTATACACATAGTTCATAATCTAGCTTAAAACATGGGATATCTATCCCGGTAGTACGATCCCGTGGAACAGTTATTGAACTCATACTTGACATTAGCTAGTTTCTAGATAAATGTCTTACCACACAATGAGAACCAACAAATTGTCACATAATAAATCTACCGCCCCAATTTTATCGAATAACAATGTCGAGCTGAGACGCCATATATTCACGCCATTCCATTGTCCCATGGGGGTCAACACAAGCCTATTGTCACGAAGTAGATATAAACACAACATGTTTTTGGACAATTAGCTGTGTTAATTTGTATTTACTGTCTGGTCAGTCTAGGGCACATTTGAGCGTGGGGGTCCTGAGTTCATTCCCCAGGTAGGGTGAAGTATTATTGGGTTTTATAATAAAATTCAACTAAAAAATAAAAAATACTAAAAAAATACTGGTACTCAGCTGCATCCGGTTAGACTGGAAGCCGACCCCAAGATAGTTTGGGAAAAGGCTAGGCAGATGATGATAATAAAATTCAACTAAAACAAACATGACCGCAGAATTAATGTATTTTTGATGGGAAGAGACACGACCCTGTTAGTCACTATCTGCCTCGTCTTTTCTATCTTACCTTTTGGTTATGGAGATATTGAAGGTTTCAACTTTTTTCACGAATGCAAGTTCCAATTGTTAGTACTGAATGTTATTTTGTATTTCATCTGCCTAGCCTTTTTCAAAGTATATTATGGTAGGTCTCCAGTTTAACCGGACGCAGCTGAATATCAGTATTTTACAGGGAGCCACTGCCTATCTGACCTCCACAACTTAGTTATGGATACCCCTTGGTAAGATTGGTGGTCAGACTTTCGGGCTACTGACTACCTGTAACGACTGTTAAAGATCTACAAAAGACAGCTGGGACCAACAACGTGTTTTCCGAGGCATGGAGGAAACCTATACAATCGAACCAACCAAGGCAGGGGCGGCTTATCCTTGAAGATCGACCGACGCGGCTGTTATTAATTAGCCACGAGCTCCTCTCGAATCTGAATTTCTTTTTTTCTCTTTCTAATTATTACTATAACATAAAAAGCCCACTTGGTACGCAAAGATTAGGAACCATGGATTACAATATCGGGATTTCAGAAGCTTTACCGGACTTAGATACAATGTTAAAAAGTCTTATGTGGCTTTCATTTTACCTCCAAACTTTTCAGAATGGGACACATAACGCTGTTTAGGTAGGTATGGTCTAACTTAATTAATATTCGCAAGTATCGAACCCATAACTTTGCATAATAGACCTTTTTATAGAATGTGTGGTTAAACGTGGAATTATTTAAACGGGAGCATTAGGCATTACATAACATTAGTCCTTGTAAAGGCACCATTAACCGAGTACCTACATGTTTCAATGACGCGAATTTACCCTGGTGGTTGAGTGAATTCATGCTCACTTAAATGCCACGCTGATGGTGGCAGGTGTGTCGGGTCATTTAGTTCCCTTCAATATGGTTGAGTTGAATGATAGCTGATACATGAATCATGTTCGTGAATGGGCGCTGTCAGTTGTGACTGGTCATCTCTTAGCTGCCACGCTTTTTTTAATTACTTTATTTTTGAATTACTGATTTAATCTTTTACTCTGGACGCTCTTAATTTGCCCGTATTTCTACATCTCACATATTTGTAATTCTCAACGTGAATGATGTAACCAAAATTTTCTAACATATTTTGATTTTAAAGACTGTCCAAAGAGTTTCTTGCCCATACTTCTCTATAGAGATCTACGCTTTGGAATGGGCAACTACAGTACTTTCACAAGCTGTTATGCCTTGTGCTTGGTACTGTAGCTTCCCGTATTTTTTTCTGTTTTTTGACTTTTAAAAGTGCCTGTAATGGTCTTAGTGAAATAAATTCTTTGAGTCTGAGTTTGTTATCGATGAAGGGCAGAGGCAGAGGTGTATCTTACAATTACACCCACATATCACCAGTTATGTTTAAGTTCTATGCTACAGTTTGCGAGCATCAACCGGCCAAAAATCATTCTTTTATGCATGTTTTTCTTGAGAAACGAAACACGTTCTGTTCACTCGACCAAAATAGCATCCTGTACATCTACGTCATGGGAAACAGTAGCCTAATTAAAAGCCTTGTACTCCAATAAAAATATCATTGATTAGATAAAACGACCCGTTATCTGTTATGCGAACTGAGTAATATTATTTCATCAATTCACACTACATTGGTATCTATCTAACGACGTAATAAACGTGCCTACCCACTGGGCTCAAATAGTAAAATATCTAAATGACACAAGCAGTGGTCCAAATGCGAGTCGGACTCGTTCACAAAGGGTTCCATTCTACCAAACAGTTTTTTCGCCTGTATTGTCATTTTTAAGATCGAGCAAAGAACGACGACAAAACAAGTTTAAATTATGGGAAAACCCTTTAATTTTTAACTTTATTGTATTCACACACTGGCCTCCTCTCTATGAGAATGAGTGGGCTGTAATCCACCACGCGGGCCCATTGCGGGTTGGTAGATGTCACATGTCTTCGAATTTTTAGTTCTAGGACATACAGGTTTCCTCACGATGTTTTCCTTCACCGTTTTTAAGGGCAGCGGTGATAAATAAATTACACAAAGTAATGCCTGCCTGGGTTGGAACCCAAGACTTACTGCTAGAAAGTCGTAGCTGCCACTACTGGGCCACCGCTGCTCTTAATAATACACGTTCTGTGGATAGTTTAATTGACCTACCTTCAAAAGAGATAGCCTTGTGACAGACAGATGAATAGACATACAGCAGAGCCTTAGTAATAGAGTCCCGGCACTCTTGTGTACGGAACCCTAAAAAAGGAGATTATATTGTAGTAAGTTGACATAAATCAGGTTCAATCAATAACTAATTGAACTTAAATCTATAAACCCTTATATTTATTATGTGCTAAAATTCACAAAGCAATAATAAATAAGGTTCAAGGCTTTCAGAATATTAGAACGATGAGCTATATAATTGCGTCTGTTATTTTGGATAAAGCTATCAAGAAAATCTTCAATCTTATATGATTCATAAGGAATATTATTTGTATTACAGACCCATAGCTATAAAAATGCTATTTGATGTTCGGGGAAATACAATGACGCATCACATTCGTAGTCGTAGTGTATATTTTTTTAACCGACTTCTAAAAAAGGAGGAGGTTCTCAATTCGGATGTTTGTATTTTTTTTTTTTATGTTTGTTCGCGCATTACTCCGTCGCTTGCCAACCGATTTGGAAAATTATTTTTTTTTTGGAAAGGATATACTTCCCAAATGGTCCCATAGTCACCAAGTCGGGATCTGATGATGGAATCTTGGCGAAATCGAGGGAACTCTTCAAATTTTATAGGAAAACGTACAGTGATTTTGGTATTTTCTACAACAAGTGAAGCATTTGCGTCCAATAAGAACCATTCTACCATCAGATCTGATGATGAATCCAAGAGACAGGCATCGGAACTCCATAACAAGGCAGTGAATCTTAGCTGTGTTTGGGCTTGTTGGAATAACGGTATGCACTTTCCAGGTGTATACACCGATTACGCTGAGATTTATGATCCGATTTGCGTGATTCTTCTTTAGTTTGATGTGGAATACCTGCCATTTGGTCCCATAAAAAATTAATATAGTTTGGCCATATAGTTTTCATTTTATTAAAAATTTTGTTATATGAAAATTTTTCACGTTTGTACACCGATTTCTCCGTGATTACTGGACCGATTTAGATGATTTTTCATTCATTTGGTAGAGAAGCTTGCCCGGTGGAGCCATATGAATTTTATTATCTTTGCTTAGGTACTTTTTGAGTCATCCTCTTTATTATGCATTTAGTCCTTTGTCGTATGTATGGACGATGTGCTGGTGTCTAGTTACAATGTAAAAATTTTGCTTGACTAGGATTAAAGTGAGATACCACAACTGAAAAGGCTAAAATATTTTTTTTTTACATAAATACACTAAAAAGTGGCAAATAATTTTAGTTTCGGAAGTCGGTGGCAAAAAAGTAAATCAAACAAACAAGTCACCGACTGCCGAAACTAAAATTATTTGCCACTTTTTAGTGTTTTATGGAAGTCGGTTATTTTTTTTTTGTAAAAAAAAATTATATTTTTTACAGTCGTAAAGTTTCGATACGATAAATAGAACTAGACATCTATAAACTTACTGACAGACAGACAACTCAAACGACTGAAAACGTCCCTGAGAATGTTTTGCGAAAGATTGATAAGATTTCGAAAACATTCAAAGCTCAACGGGTAATAATGACTGTTGTATACTTCTGTATAGATCAAAAAAGAACTGCGAGAAAATCAAGAAAACCAAATAAAGATTATAAAAAAAAAAACGATATGCTAGAAAGAACGATGAAAATAACAAGAAAATAAAAATAAAGAACAGGAAAAAACGAGCTTTTAGTCTAATTTCTGAAAAATCTGCTCAAAAAAAAATAGACAACGGGATAAGAAAATTTCACAGAAAATGGAAAAAACAACTAGGTCTACCCACCCGCACTGGTCCCACGTGATGGATTTTGGACAACACAATCGTCTTAACATCAACCAAAGTTTCTACAATTTCCTCCCTAAAGACACTGTCTCTACACTCACATAAATTACGAACACAACTTCATTTTTTTTTTAATTTTAACACAAAAAAGATGCTTACACCAAGTACCAACCGTTACAAAACCACGACTGCACTGTAAAACACATTTTAACACTACAATAATAAAGTTAATAGTCATCAACAGTCTTCCACTGAATAATTTATTGCACTAGCAGCACTAGTGTTTGTTTTTATACGTTTTATTTAATTTAACCTTACCCACGGTATTCGGAAGAGGAGTAAGAAATAACTCGAATTGTTGAGAAAGATTGGGTGGATGGAAGTGGGAGGAATTAATTGATATATCTATCGACTGCTGAGCTGCGTGTCGCGGGTTCGATCCCCGCACGGAAGAAATATTTGTATGTCCTACAGATTCGATATATATATACAGATACAGTTCCGGGTCTGGTTGTTTGTGTATGTGAGTTTATATCTTTTTACACTATACAAGTGGTGGTTGTCGAGAGCTTTGGCGTGTTGCCCTTTCATATCCTTTTAAGTGGCTAGCATATAATAACGGGTTCAGGATGTTGATGGGGCTCCCCCGTTTCTGCAGTGCATCAGGTATGTTTGCGCAAGCACACGTCGATGGCTTCCACGCCATCGTTAGACAGAAATCTGCATCTTTGCTCTGCAGAGTGCGGGGCAGCTCCAACTCCATCCTGAAGACCATAGCAGGCAGGTACGATTCTCCTTTGTTAGGTGATGTTGTTCAAAGATGTATTTTGAAAAAAACCTAGTTACTAAATAGATAGGTACATAAGTTTAATAACATAGACGTATAAGTTATCTTTTTGTATACTAATCCATACGGATGTTGCTTATCCGAAATAAAGATTATTTTTTATTTTATTTTATATCCAACTTGGACGAAAAACTCCGAGCACAAACTGGACATTTCAGAACACCATTGATGACATTGTAGGGTATGCTCTGTAGTATGTGGCCTAGGTTTAAGGCAGTCACGCTTTAAATCTGACTACTACCTTCTTAACTCTGCAAAGGCGTTGACCTGCCGATGCATGACGGCGCCACTCGGGCCTATTTTGAACTTGCTTTAAAGTTAGGACATAGAGTAGATTAGATACTTTTTATTCCGGTGCTACGCCCTGCTGCGATCATTTCCGACGTTCACGCCGGCGAAGCCGAGCGGAAAAGCTACTAGTCTCTAGTTTTGATAAACATCTAAACTTGCTATTTTGTTTACTTAGTTAGAGAAACAATCTCTACAACATCTGTATAAAGTTAGTACAAGCCATTTCAGGGAATTTTCAGTGAAGCTTACTGATCTGATTTAGGTGTAAATATTATTGAATGCATAAGTTACCGTACCTAGAAATCCACAGATTTAACACAGTATCTTTCAGCAATGATTATTATGTCCTTTTTTTATTTAATTACATACTAATTACATTTTTTTTTAAATCGCCCACCGTATTGGGAACATGGTCTGAGCTACCGGTGGTCAGGGCTCTTGAGAGACGAACCTCCCAACAATACGAGCCGTGTCCAGAAGTACTACTTTCTGAATCAAGCCCTTGATCCAGCTGCCAAGCGAAAGACTGCTCAGATGTTAGTCGAGGCTTTTGGCTATTAAGCCATTTACTATGTTGGGGTCGAGGTAGCCCGAAAAAAGGGTCCGTGGAAAGATAGGTAGGCCTTTGCCCAGCAAAGGCCATTATTGATTTGTTGTCTAAGCGAAACCAAAAGATTATTAAGAAAACTGTTTTCTTGATCTTCAGAATACGTGACAGCTGCAACGGAATTCTAAGATAGGATCTCTTCTCCGATATGGAGGTTCTTTATTAAGGAGGTAATTTGAATTATGTGTTTTTTTTATTTAATTTTTTATCCTATTTTAATTCGTATTTTTTTATTATAGCTTTGTTTTCTTTTTATGTTAACGTATGTCATTTTTAATTTCGATACTGATTCTAATGTTAATTTATTTTTAATTTCTGATATTGGTTTCAATGTTAATTTAAATTTACTACGGATCAAGTTATCTGAAATAAATGACTTTAATTATTTTTTTTGCACTATTAGAATTTCAACTCTAGCCGCTGAACGGACGGTTGAAAATCAAACTGAGTGCTTTTACAGGCATGAATTAGTTTTACTTACCACATTTGTAATGTTGAACCTAACACGAACCTTGCTGTCTTTTTTTCGTCTTTTTATTTTGCTCATTGTTTACACTTTGATTACATTCACTTAACCCATTATTTCACTCACATATTCGATCTTTCATAAGTTTCCAATTATTGAATTTATTGCGAAAATAATACGAGGCACTTTCATTTTTCTAAAAAATCGACCTTTTAGAATGTTGTTAGGATAGCTTGTTATGATTATCAATATAAAAGTAGAATTTTGCCTAAATTTATTTATATTCTATTATCAAAAGAGTTTCATAGAAAAGAAAAGCTATTCTTATTCTATATTCCTTTGTTACCACCAAAACTTACTACAATAGGTAATTATATTTATCCTTTTATCCAATATTTAAAACATAAACGAACCATTACTTGCTAATTTAACTTAATAATACTGGCAACAACAAAAACCAAAATAAAACTAAATTCAAAAAACGAATTCAACTTTTTAACTCAAGAACACGGAATTCCAAAACGATTTCGAATTTTGCATAAATCGATTAAATCACCAATGACAAGATCACTCAATCACATCACTAATTATCGACACTTTGTTTATACTGAAATAGTGTTGTGCTGTGCGCTTTCGAGCGCTGCAAAGCGCTTCACGGATGCTACCAAACTAAATGGTGGCTAAAGTTTCGATGTGATCAGAATGCTATTTTTAGGTAAAACTGTATTTGTGAATGAATGTTTGTTGATGATATAACTGCTGTAATGCAATGGATCTTGATCTGTTTCGTATGTTCGGTATTTTAGAAAAGTTTTGAAAAGCTCTTAGTTTTCCTATATTTTTCTTATGTAGAAGTGGTCTTAGGTAATTGTTATACCTACATTTTATGAAAGCTAAGATAAATTCCTCTACTCATACTCGTTAGTAATGAGTTTAGCTTTGGTGTATGGTGTGGCATGCAAAATTTTACATATTAAGCTAACGAGAATAACATGTAAAATTTTGCATGCTACACAATAATTAATCACAATATTTAACCCATCAGGATAATCTATCAAAATCCCTTTTAATATTTCCTCTACAATCACCAACTCATATTAATGTATCAATCTAGCTATAACTATTAATTTAACTAATTTGAACTATTCTGTAACATATACAAGCTTTATATCACTATGCAAAGTGGATATCTAAATCTATAAATTATATCTATCGTGAGCCAAGACCGGGGCCATCCGTTTTTAAAGTATAAACAAATGCGCATCGCCAAATGTCTGGATCAAAGGCGACTTAAATTGTTGGACGCGATCGAAAGACCAAGATATATAGCTACTAGAAGTGGCATAGAAGTTGTAGAGCTTCTTATGCTCTTTGAGAAGGAGCTCGCCCCGGGAAAATTCTACGTCAAAGTCAAAGCTGTCAATTAAAGGAGGCCTTTAAAAGGCACTTTTGAAGGTCACACCTTAAAAGGAAATGGAGAAATGTTTCTACAGTTGTACATTTGAAAAGGCAGTTTTGTATGAAGAAGTTAGGACTAGAAACTCCATGTCTACTTTTTGAATAGTTGGACTGGGTTGGCCACGTTTATCTTAAGCCCAATGAGCTGTGCATCAAAATAGGCACTATGTGGAAGCTCCATAAGTTATGGAGCT
The DNA here is from genome assembly GCA_963082945.1 of Cerastis leucographa. Lineage (NCBI taxonomy): Eukaryota > Metazoa > Arthropoda > Insecta > Lepidoptera > Noctuidae > Cerastis > Cerastis leucographa. The sequence continues at coordinate 6,394,971 of OY720353.1, forward strand.
TCCACAAAGTTTAATACTACCAGTTTCTATTAAATTAGGATATGGACCATAGCCTAATTTAAAGAAACTGGTAGGAAAAGCTGGACAAAACCAACGACACTCTGTGGTTGTTAGTTTTGGCGCGCGTATGGTCCTTATTAGCCCTAGATCAAAATAACTTTATGAAAGTCATGGCATTAAGTCATGGCAAAGCATTCGCTATACGATGACGCACACTACTAGTACCCTGTAACTAGTAACCTGAAGTGGCATAGAAGTAGAACAACTCTTAATACAGCAGCTCGTAGGTAACTCCTAGTACCACGTCTCCTTCAGCTAGCAGAAAACGTTGTTCTGGTTGTAAGGTATATGTATCGGTGCAATGAGATTTATTTTCAGCGTTGTCTCTGAGATGGCAACTCGGGGAAGCTGCCAAATTACACTATTATAATTTAGCCACAAGCTCCCACGAGTCGGGTCGATCTTTATGTTAAACTGGGCTTAACTAGCTTGGTCTATGGATGGGTGACCACCCATAAGATATACGTTAAGCTGTCCAGTCGTTACATGTAGTAAGCCCGAAAGTCTGACAACCAGTCTACCCAGTCGTATTACCCAGTACTAACTGGGTTGTGGAGGCCGAATAGGAAGTCGCTTTATGTAAAATACTGCTACTTTGCTGCATATGGTTAGACTGTAAGCCGACGCTTAGGTTTATAGCTGGGAAAAGGCTAGGCAGATGATGATGTCTCTGATGGCAAGGATGGCCTCTCCATAGAGAGCAGCAATGCTGCAATAGCCCTGTTTACGAGCCCAGGAAATAAGCGCGTGTTGTCATTGGCTACCTGCACTACGCTTTTTTTAGTCGCTTTGACACGTAGCATCTGCACGCCCGTAGCAATTTCTTTTATTGTTTTTTTAAAGAACGCGTGTAGCTCATACTCAAGAACTGACTCGCTTGCTTATTTCTCACCTTCATAAAAGCATACATGTTAGGTACTGTGTCAGTTTAGGTGAATTATCTTTACCAGCAAATTAGTCATCGTTGAATCTGGATTGTTGCCAGATTTCCTGGTCGAGCATAGTGCTTTGTTATAGGAGTACGCTACGCTTTACGCTTGTGATGGCTAATCAAGTGATCAGTAGAAACGAATAGATCTCTGCTTGTTTAGTGACGGTGATTAATTTCTAAGTCTTGTACATATTTAAGAAAGGTAAACAATAAATTACAATATAGTTCCATTTTCTATCAAATAAATAGTGAATTTAGAGATTTCTATCATTTGTTTTTAATTTATGTTCTCTTACAAATGAAAATCATCAGAGTATTGCAGTCTCAATGGAAAAAAAATCGCCATATACTGACTATAGAAGTGTGACATTGTAAGATAATAAATCCTATATCGTGGCCATAGACAAAATGATATTTCTTCAGTGATAACGATTGACAGTAACCAATGAGGATATTTAAATCCTGTTGAAGGCCTTGTACACATAAATGTAATACGACAACGCATTGTAAAAGTCTACGAGCTCTCAAGACGCATCGCAAGAACTTGTGAATTGATTTGCATCGCGCATTCCTGCAATGTTACGTCTATTTTTACAATCCATGTCACGATCTAGTTTACAAAATACGTTCAGTACGGTTGACGGTCGTCGAAGGAATGATCACCCGAATTGTGCATGGCGTCTCGCCTTGCCGCACGAAATCGCACCGCAGCAATTCGTGTCGCAGTTTCGCATTCGTGTTGCGGATTCGCATCGCACCGATTCGCAGGTCACTTGCGAACAACAAAAATTTTCGCGATTTTATTACATCAGTTGGTGTGTGGACTTTCCAGTAAAATTGCTTTATATCTTTGGCAACAATTTTAGGCAAAACAGCTGGACGTTAGACGCTGGCATAGTCTTTGTAGTTCTTTTGTTCTAGTAACAACGTTAGCATTACGTTATAAACCTAAATTGTATGTATCTTTTCGTATTAAAATTCAGAGAATCGTCATAAACGAGGCGAAATAATAATATGTTGAGATGTTAGCGTTTTGGCGTTACTGTGTAATTTGCGATTTTGTATTAACATGTAATTTTAAATCAGGAATTGTTTTTGGCAAAGCATTTTTTTATATTGAATGGTTATTTCAGTTTTTTACAAACTATCTAGCAAGTTATTTTCATTATTCATTCTCCTCAAAAACTCCATTTTTTTATTATTTTCATTCCGCTCCCATACGATTCTCGTAAATAGTAAGTAAATACTTCCAAAGCACGAAGAAGTACTTAGGTACAATTTCCTTACTAGTAATGGCCAGTCGTTATTTAAATTCATCTCGAACGCTCGTAAAAGTATTTGACGGAACGTCTGGGCCTCAAATCTGCTATTTTTATAAACATCGTCGTACCAACCCGATCCCATTGTCATTTTGCTAAAAGTCCGTAATCTGCTAAATTCATAATGGTCTGTCAAATGCTATGCCATTTCTTTCAATGGAGTGTCAGTGGTTGACCATTGTGAAGTCATAATGACGCCATTATATTAGTAGATTACCAAACTTGTCAAAATCAACAATTATGGAATCAATGATAGGCCATTCTGACACTATTGTAATAGACTTGAGGCCCTGAGCAGTTGGCCCCCGGCCATCGTAGGCGCGAGCCACTGGACGATGAGTAATGGGCTTGCTCACCGTCCGTCCGTCTCATGACGACAGGCCGTGTCGACGGCGCGTACGTGTTCCACGCGCGCCTCAAGGAGATGTCAGCAAACCGGAAGGGGTCCGAAAGGGCCGATGCCTGCCAGGGCTGCGGGTTGTTCGAAAGAGATACCGCGGCCCTGGAACACAAAGGGCTAAGAAGGAACATGGGTGGGTTTTAGTCAGTCAAGTCTGACACTCCCTCCCGCTCCGCCCAGAGCGGGAGAAGTCATTTGATGATTTCCCATCCGCAAAAAAAAAAAAAAAGGCCCTGAGCAGTTGTACTCCTAGCAATCGTACAACTATCGCACAATCACAACTCCAACCCAAGTACACGGTGAGCCAACTGCATGACGTATCATAATCCAAATAATATCTATATTTAACCTCTATTTCGAAGTTTACGCGGTTCGTTATAGTAACATATCGTGTGGGAAACCATAAATAAGTAATAATATTCTATGATTTATCATTAACATACATAAATCAACGCTGGGCGGGATTCCAAATGGTGGTCGTGTGTTTGAAGGGAGAGCTCTCAAGTGGGTTTTGGATTACAAATTGCATGTTTTGTTCGTTTCCACAATGTCCGGTTTTACGTCATAACGCAGACCCGACAGCGAGACTGACTCGTTGGTCTAATGGTCAATCGTGACAGCGGAGCATGACGTTCTGAGTTCGATTCGAGGGTCGAGCAAATTGTCAAAATTACTGGTTTTACAGGAATTTCTCAGTAGCAGCCACGGCGTCTGGATTTGTGCCAGGTTGATGGCATTTGGCTCGCCCCCTATTATATACGAAATGTGGGTGGACTATTAGGTACACCTCTGCCTAACCCTTTACAGATTACGGGCGTGATGTTATGTAATCGCTTACAATGCATTTCGTGGTTCAACTAGGGCGTTTACAGTATTTATAACACATTTGCTCGTAAAGGGTCTCTTTTTTCACCAATTTCAGTACTCGTAATGTATCTCATTACGCACTAGTGCGGTAATGTGTAATGTAAAACGCACGGTTTATCAAAATGCTTCGTCTAAAATGAACGGTACTTTTTAGTGTTCCGTAGCCGAATGGAAAAAAACGGAACCCTTTTAGATTCGTCATGTCTGCCTGTCTGTCTGTCCGTCCGTATGTCACAGCCACTTTATTCTGAAACTATTAGGACTACACAGCTGAAACTTGGTAGGTAGATGTATTATGTGAACCGCTTTATGATTTTTGTAAAAAAAAATGTAGATAACCCCCCTCACATGGAACTAAAACTAAAAAAAAAAAACTTCCAATCCTATACGTGTGGGGTGTCTATAGATAGGTCTTTAAAAATGACATAAAGTTTCCCAAAAACATTTTTTTTTCAAAGTCAATCTTTTGAAAGATAGACACTTCCAGTGGTAAAACGTGTGTGTCCCCCGCCCCTCTAATTTCTAAAGTGAGAGGAGGAAAATTCTGAAAAAAATATGGGGATGTAGAACGTAAAACAAACTTTCAACGAAAATTAGTTTGAATAAGATTTGATATTTAGTTTTTGAGATATGGGACTTTTTCACCAAACTGCAGCAGTAACTTTGTTTTTCATTAACTTAGTATGAAAAACAAATTAAGTTTTGCGGTTGAGTAGAAGTTTACTAATGAATGACCGTTCAAAAAAGGGCTATGGAACCGTGTGTAAGACTCGCACTTTTTTTTAAATCTTAGCAAAGAGTTTTTATGTCAGAAAAGTGGTCAACATTTTATGAATAAAATTAACTTGGGAGATAAAATATAATGAATAAACATTTAATTTTTTAATTTAATCAATTTTGACCATAATTTACAACCATTTATCCGTAACAAAACACAAAAATATGAATTTACCATATTAGTACAGTAATACTGGCTGTTTTTGTGCCTTTGCCTTAAAAAAAAACCGGCCAAGTGCGTGTCGTACTCACACGCACACAGGGTTCCGTAGCACCAAACAATAAAATATAAAATATTTTTAATATTATTAAATTATTTTTATATGTAACAGCAAAACTAAATTTGTTTTTAGTACGTTAATGAAAAACAAAGTTACTGCTGCAGTTTGATGAAAACGTCCTATATCTCAAAAACTAAACATCATATCTTATTCAAACCAATTTTCGTTGAAAGTTTTTTTTACGTTCTATAATCCTAAATATTTTCAGAATTTTCATCCTCTTACTTTAGAAATTAGAGGGGGGGCGACACACACATTTTACCACTTTGGAAGTATCTCTCACGCAAACTATTCACTTTAGAAAAAAATGATATTAGAAATCTCAATATCATTTTTGAAGACCTATCCATAGATACCCCACATGTATGAGTTTGATAAAAAAAAAATATTGAGTTTCAGTCCTAAGTATGGGGAGCCCCCATAATTTAATGTTATTTTTCTATTTTTTTTAATCTTAATGCGGTTCACAGAATACATCTACTTACCGAGTTTCAACAGTATAGTTCTTATAGTTTCGGAATAAAGTGGCTGTGACATACGGACGGACAGACAGACAGACAGACATGACGAATCTATAAGGGTTCCGTTTTTTGCCATTCGGCTACGGAACCCTAAAAAGCGCTGATGCGCGCGCATAGCTAATTTCATAATTTGTGAACAAGTAAAAATTATTCCGCTCGCTTTTTCTTTTCGCTGTATTGTTTTTATTTGAAAATGTCGTCCGAGTTTTATTTATTTCCTCGCAAATATGTTATAAAACGTCGTATGACATACGTGCGCTTTTATAATTACAGCCTCTGCTTTATTGTAGCCTTTGCCTACAGCTCGGGCTAGCAATATCGCCTCGGCTGTAATTTTCAACTTACCGCACTTATATCATAATGTACTATTATTTCATTGTTGTCGTTTATTGAGATTTTGTACTGGTCTAGTTTTTACCTAGATAATAATAAGGGTTGCCTTAGCCACTGTCGCTGAGGGACTTTAAAAACTAGGTTAACTTCAGTTACCTAGCACTATGGTTAATAATTAATATAATATTTGAAGGCTAGTCAAGTAGTTATTATTTAACACAAATTATTAGGTTTTATCGTTTAAATATACCTCTGATATTATGTTCATTATAATGACGTAAATCGAAAAAACCGGGAATTTTATATAACTAGCACTTCGCCCGCTACTTCGTCCGCGAAAATTGTGATATAATATAATATAGAGCCTATGTTACTGGTAAAGAAAGATATAGCTTTCTAATGATCAAATAATTTTTTAGATCGGTCGAGTAGTTTTTGAGTTAAATCGTAACACACAAACAAACAATACAATCTTTCCTCTTTATTAGTTTAGACAAAATAAATTAGCTTTTTGTGGTAAAAATACGATTAATTTGAATTTAGTAAACGGCGGTTTATATGCGTTTAGATTAATTTATCTTTCTTACTTATGTAACGCAATGTCTGTCTGTTTGGAAGCATCCTCGAGAACACGAAGCTAACTATACAATATGTTAAAAAAAACCTGTCCGATCCGCGAGGGTGTTATTAAGTATCGAGATTAGATTCTATTTATGTAGTCCTTTTTGGAAAACAAGTAAAAAAAAAAAAAGTAGTAAAATAGGGAAACTGACATGGCAACACAGGGCAGCACTCCCGTCGCTTCTGAGGTAGTGCCGTCATAAACAAACAACTGCCGATCGAACATACTAATGCCGAAGATGGTGTTTTTTTTTAAGTTTGTTAGATTTTAGGGAAATGGTAGTAATTTAAGAACAAAATCGGGTTTTTAAAATTCATTAATTTGTCCATTTTCATGAATATTTTATGTTTTTTTTTAATTTAATTGGTAATGTCATGCCCTTTTCAGATCGGAAAGGGTTTTTTTTTACATATAGTATAAACATAACACAATGAGTTTGATATACATAACTTAATCTACGAGTATATGACGATATTATATTCTAAATGGGTCTCCCTTTTGAATTAAATTTTAATTATGAAAATGTAATGGGTTCCGCCACTGCTTCCTTTTTTATTCCGTGGTATATTTTCGAACTTCTTGCGCACAAACCCGCTGGCAAAAGCTAGTGAAAGTATGAATGCATAAGGTATTATTGCGGAAGCAAGGGATATATAAATTGTCTATAGGGAAGGGTCGTGAACAAAATTACTTAAATTTAGGTAAAGTAGGTATATTTGCACGATATGGCTAACGGTACTCACAGGCTCATGGCTAAATAATCGATCTGATTGATCAAAGGGAGGTTTTCAAGGTTTCTTACGTCCAGTAATGAAAAAATAGAACCCTCGATAATAGATCACTCGTATGTCTGTCTGTACATCGGTAATTTTTTTTTTCACAGCATTCCTGTCTATTGGCTACGGACTTAAGTATTTGATATTAATTTCAACTTGATACCACGCATTCTTAAGAAAACCAGCCAAGTGCGAGTCGGACTCGCGCACGAAGGGTTCCGTACCATTATTTATTACAAAAACGAGCAAAAAAAAACTTTTTTGTATGGGAGCCCCCTTAAATATTTATTTTATTCTGTTTTCAGTATTTGTTGTTATAGCATCAACAGAAATACATAATCTGTAGAAATTTCAACTGGCTACCTAACACGGTTCATGAGATACAGCCTGGTAATAGACGGACGGACGGACGGACAATGAAGTCTACTGAGACTACAAACAGGACCCTATTACTGAATAGGGTCCCGTTTGACCCTTACGGGTAGGGAACCCTAAAAAAGGGTCTCCACAGACAGACGAATAACGAAGTGACCCTATCGATGATACGGCTATCGTACTCAAGTAGGTATTCCTATGAGCATACCGTTTTTCCTTTTGAGGTACGGCACCCTAAAAATGCAATAACACTTTACCTGACCTGTGAATCAATCCCAGGACCTCGTGTTCAGTGGTAACGCTTGCGATTACCGAGGCAGCTAATTATTCCAATAGATATTACTAGAACTCCGGTATTTCCGTAGTGTCGAATAATTTCATTTGTAGGTTTCCAACTAAGTAATTGTTATTTAGGCATTCTATATTTACCCATTTAGATTATTGCCAAGTATAGGTAAACTTGGGTAAAATGTCAACGATAAAATGTAGGCAAACAGGTATGAAATAAAGTAATCTAATAAGAGCCAACAATGTCCCACACCGTCGCCTCACAATATTCCACGATTCAAAGCTCGTCGCTTGAATATTTCGCCACTTTTGCGTAAGAAATTAGCATATATTCGTTCGTAAGAAATATAAAGAAATAAAACTTTGTAGATTCAAACATTATATATTATTTGGGTGGCGTAAGCATGTACACTCACATAAAAAAAGCTTGTAAAAAAGAAATGCTCTGAAAATGTTTGTGCTTAGTTCGAACATAGTAGTTGTACTAGTAAAATAAAAAACTATGCTTATTTTTTTAGAAACTACGTATCTTGTGCCACAAGTAAACAGCAGGGTATTTCAGTATTTTGTCGGAAGAGTTTTTGAGCTGAGAGCACTAAGAAAACTGAAAATAAAAGAGAAAAACTCATGGTTGGATAACTGCAAAAGTTGCCTGGTCCCGCGTGGTGGATTACAGCCCCTCATAGAGATAAGGCCTGTGTCCCAGCAGTAGGAATATTATATGATTTTGTTTACGCTATCTTTTTCTTCCTGACATATTTGAAGATTTTATTGGACGAAAAAAAATATATTTGAAGACCTTATAATATGTATATAGACCTTATAATATGGTAATTAATATCCACTACGGGGTTAAGCCACGCTAGGTTGATCGCCAATAGGTACATGCTGAGTTTTCTCTGTGCATCGGCAAGCACGCTAAGCCGTTGGTGTTGGCTGTTTTAGCTAGATCATTTATAGTCATTACAGGTCCCAAGCCCAAAAGTCTGACAATCAGACTTACCATGAGGTATCGTATTACCTAGTACTAACTGGGTTGTGGAGGTCAGATAAGCAGTCGCTCCATGTAACATACTGGTCTTCAGCTTCATCCGGTTATACCGGAAGCCGACCCGAAAATAGTTGAGAAAAGGCGAGGCAGAGGAGTTATCTGGTATTTAAAGAAAGTACAGACGAGCACATCAACCTACAACAATCTGTCAAATTTCTTTAATAGATTTCCAACTTTGTTGTTAAAGAATTAGGTTCAAGGTTGATTGTGGAAATTTGACAGTTTCGGGTAACTTGACCTACTGGCGTCTGTACAAGACTGCGATTCAAAGTTATCTAGTAGAGTATGATCCCAGGGCCACCAGACGTCACGTATTTACTGAAGAAGGAAATGTGGACGATTGAGTAGTGTTAGTATGCACTAAGAACACATGCGTACCTGCTAGTTTGCTTAGACGGCCAATTTTCAGGTATCAGGTAATCAAGGTACCCCGCAGGGAGTATGTCACCCCGGTGACAACTGGGAAGACAATTCCCAGCTGTCACCCCGGAGGTCAGGGCTAGAGGGGACTATTGGGAATAATCGGCCCTTAGCGTGTAAGTTGTCGCTTAGTTTAGAAGCTTTTTGCCCTGGCTGGAGGCCTTAAATTTTAGGCATCCAAAGGATTGACCGGTTAAGAAGAAGCCAGCCTCAGAGGTCGAACTGCGAGAAGCCATACAAAAAAAAAAGAGTAGTACATAAAAACATCAACACACTTACCTCACGTAAATTCTCCAAGCTGATTTTTACGTATATTTAACAATACTCCCAGACACTTTCCGTGGGCCGTTTTGCTTTGCAGACGCTTTAAAGCTCCCAAAATAATTACTGAACTTCACGTAAATTCCTCAAAATCCTTCGTCGGAAAATACGTGACGTCTGGTGGCCCTGGGATCTTGGCCTAACTTATATGCAACTATAGGTAGTGTAACTTCAAGGCTACGCTTTAAAGACAAAGACGACTAACTGCGCAACAAATGCTATTAATTTCTCTTTCCGTCGAAGCGGTTAAGGGATTAATTGCATTAGGAATATGCGTTGCGTAGTTAGTATTTGCACTCAGTTTGTATCGTGCCATGAGAAGCATTTTACTTCCGTCGCTCGCCAACCAAAAAGCAACCTTACGGTAAAAAAAAAAAGAGTTCTCTCTATTCATCTAGGATTCCATCATCAGATCCTGACCTGAAGACCACGGGTCCACCTGGCATACTCAATTAATAAAAAATAAAAAAAAACCAGTCCCACATCGGTCCAGGCGTTTTCGAGTAATTGGACAACATACATGATAAAAAAAATCCGACGAATAGAAAACCACCTCCTTTTTTGAAGTGACGCTTTTTTTTGTTTTTTTTTTTTTTTTTTATGTATGTCATCTCTCAGTTCAACCTACGAGGTTGTTGTCTGCTTAACCGGACTATCCTGTGGGTGCCTTAAGAATAAGGCCTCCAGCCAGGGCATAAAACTTACAAACTAAGCGACTACACGCTAAGGTACGAACCTCGGCTTAGGGCGTCGCTGGGGGAGGACTGCATGGGAACAGGCTGGATCTGAATGTTATCATTATTTAGGGGCTGATTAAAACTACTGGCGCAGGATCGCGGGCTGGCTCGAGCGAGGGTCGGGGAGGGCATGGACCGGGACGTCGCGACGGACCTCGACAACGAGGTTGGAAAGACGGTGGTTTGAGTCGGAACTTTTTAAGAGTGCTAGTCTCTTTGCTACTCTCCTGGAGGAGGGTGATAGCATCATCTGGAGTGACGAGGGTATGCCTAGGAAGGCGTACTGTATTAATACGAGAAGTGACGCTAAAATATTTCGAGACTAATATAACATTGAAGCTGAAGAGTTGGGTTGTTCGTCTGAACGCGCTCATCTGTGTGTGACTACCAGTCGGATATCCAAAAACTTTTTGCCTTCAATAGCCCAATTCTTGAGGAAGGTTATAGGCTATGAGTCATACGAGCCAAACAAACTGGTGACACCGCTGGATCAAATAACACATGTGAATACTTTTGGAATATATATGTGAATACTTCAGGTACTTTGCTCCCTACATCTTTAGCTGAGACGCCATGGAAAATTTAATTTAGCCGTATAAGCATACGTACAGAAACTCACTTATTTTTCCACGAGAGTGGGTAGAAACTACAAAATGCCACCTGCTATGATCCTGCTCTGCTGAGACTCTTTTTCCTTCGTCCACATTTATTTATCTGGCCATCACACACAACGGTTCCGAGTACATACCTGGCCTTACCCCAGAACAACCTTATATCGTGGCATTGCTACGGCTTAAAGTTCACGCCGATACAGAGAAAACTAACACTAGTCATGAACATGAATCATGAACTGAACTTAAGCCGGGCTAACCACGCCTACATTCCGCCCTGTTTGTTTATAAATTGACAAATAAGGGAGCCTGCCGTTTTGCCGAAAAGATTTTGACAAAATTTCACTACCCAAACAAACTTTAGCACCTTTTTTATACCAATGCAATATTTGGAATAATTTTATTACGCACTTTTTCATTTGGTCAAATTTTTATTTGGCAGAATATTACCAAAGATAATGTCAATATGATATTTAGTCTTTAATCAAATAATGTATTACAGCAAACAATCTTTAGACAATAAACGTTTGGTCAAATTATTTGCTATGACAAAAAATATAAAGGCAATAATAAGATTGAATTTGTCTGAAACAAGTCAAATTTATGGTTACTACGTTATTCGTTTTTTTTTGTGGAACTATATAAACCAAAAGTTAGGTTAGGTTAGGTTACAGGGAGCCGGACGGTGTCACCACTGCCGCACGAACCGAGCGAGTGCCAGACGCGACTAGAAAAATATGGAAAATAGGAGATTATTTTTAGCAGGCTATCGATAACCGAACTAGTTAGACGGGGTTAACTATTAAAAGAAAAATGGTTAGATTAGGCGAGAACTGTGACTGCCAGAAACGACTAGATTATATAGAAAGATATATGGAAAACACAGTGATAGTGTTTTGCATGAATAACCCACATTGAGCGACATTTATGATTTACCATCTACCCGCTGTAAGTACACATTGTAATTTAAAAAAAAAAAACAAAATGGCATTTTTTTTCAATTCAATTGACTGAATAGAAATGGTAAATTGAAAACTGACGATACTAAATATTTGCCTTATTTTATTTTGCGTAAAATGTGTTATTCCAACTGAAATATTTGACTACATAAAAATTGGTAAAAGTACTAGTTGGTAAACAAGTTATTGTTTAAACGTTCACTTGCCAAACATTAGGTTTGCGTTACAATTATTTGTGAAGAGATTTTTTGCTAAGTAATCATTTGGCAAATGAAATTAATGCGGAAAATTGTTTGGGAAGTGATAATTTGTCAATTTCTTTTCCGTGAAACATAGGTAACCCATTTCAAAGAAATCGTCAAATAAAGAGCAACAATTATTTTTACTTGTCTCCTTGATTATACATCACCATCTAAATTACTAACTCAGCCACGGATTTTCAACTTGCCAACATTTTACGTTTTACAGCTTCAACGTATACTCCTTTAAAATAATTATTTCAGGCATAAACTCGAAAAATAATTAATATAACTTAGCATGTAAAGAAATACATCGTATTCTTTTAACATGAAAATAGCAACTGCAACGATGGAGCGAGACAGGTGCCACTGGCCGCAGCCACCCATGAGAGAGCGCTATTCGATTCATGCGTGGAAGAGTCGTTTCGTGTAGTCAGAAAAATAATAGTCCACTCGATTGTAGCTCTTTTATTTAGTTAAAATAAACACTAACACTCTTCAATATCGTAAAAAGACTTTGCGGCACGGAGAACATAGGATGCAAGAGCGAGTTTGGAACTTGCGGTACCCCGACTCGGACAGGTTAGGTTCGAAGGGGATGGCGGGATCCAAGACCCCGCCATCCACTTCGTGTTAGGTTACTTTAAACCTCGCAGACAGAAGTAGGAGCCCCGCGCAGCGCGGGCTCCTACGGGCCCCGCGCGGGGCTGCGTCGACTACGCCTATCACAAAAATGAATGTTACCATGCACCTTAAAACTTACTTTAGGTAAAAACACTAGAAAAGTCTATTCTACCAAAAAAAAAATGCTACGATGGTCTTGTTTCTATATTTAGTGGCTATAATTTGATGGTTATTGAGGTACATTTTATATGATCAATAAATTATAGGGTGAGTTATGAATTAGTTATACGTAACTAGGTTTTAAACGTATTAAGTTATACGATTAGAAGTCGATAGAATTACTTTATAGACGTCATATATAGTTATTTTAGAAACTTACTGCTTAAATTCATATCACAAATATAGATGCTTTAACATAAAAACCATGCTGAGATGTAATTACAGTAGCTGACATCGATGATATATGGTGGCTAAGATAGTTCTTTTTAGATGCACATTGATGGTGGCCGAGTTAGTAATTTAGAGGACAAGTTTTTTTTTTGGACGACAAAAATGCTATTAAATAAAAGTCGGTTTAATAACTACCCTATATTAATTACTTGACATTGACAGAATAGCCGATAAGTTGGTTACTAATCCCATTTATTTCAATTATCTAATTCTAGGTTTTACAGAAATAAGAAGCCTGCCAATTTGATGGTACAGTCAAGGTCATTTAATAATCCGTAGTTTTCAGTCAAACATTTATTTCCTGTGTTATGTGATAGAACCAGATGTTATTCTTTCAACGATTGAATATTGCGTAGTAAATAATTAAGAATTGGAATTCTGCACACAAAATTTTGGCAAAAAGTAATTAAATTAAATGTTCATTATAATTCAGAAAAATAAAGTGCAACTAAGTTCAAAACTGAAAATGTATCGATAAAAACTCACCATGGATTTTTGAAATTCAGCTTACAAATTCATGATGAATTTATTCACTCACAGAGTAAGTTTATCCGGCTGTCCACGTGTGGCTTAGTCCAACGGGACACTGGGCCGACAATAATGTAAGTGTACACCACGTTAATCGAATTTTCAAAGAGGGCTCGTCGGTAGTGATGGGACAAACTGTCGATGAAATATCGAAGCATTATTTTTTTTTGGATACTTAATATTACTTTTTTTTCAAAGCACGCCTTTTAACAATAAAAAGGTTTGTAAATCCACAAAAGTAATTACTTTGTAGTTTTGTATACGAAACATATATGTATGATCTAACATAATTGTTACATACTGAGAAAATAAATTAAACGCTTACACTTTTGGCAAAAACACCACTAAAAGTGTTCTCGATTGAATTTCAATCCTCAAATCGATGATTTACTAAAAAATGTAAACTGAAAATCTTTATTTTACCGTCAACAATCCAAACAAATGAAAAGTCGGAAACTTTCAATATATGAAACGTTGCATATTATGCATTACATATGTTTAAAATAACACTGTTATATTGAATCGTAAACATTTTAAAATTATCAAAAACATCGGCAGATGTCTAAAGCATTTATTTTTAGTTCTGCATTTGGTAAATTAAACAAACATTGATAGCTGTTACTATTTGCCTAGAACAGAATGTTTCAAACATGATATTGCATACAATTTGTGTTTTAAAATGTTTCATTCGTATTAATAATATGCATGTGTTTCCAATAAAGTTTTGTTATGATATGTTTCCTATAATATTAAGTAAATGACACAGATTCATCTTATAGGTGGTTTGATTATTATAGGATTAATTACTTTTGAAGTTCCTTTGATCTATTGTTGTGATAAAGTATACCTAAGGGCAGTCCATCATCTAGCTCACCGTCCGTCCGTCTCATGACGACAGGCCGTGTCGACGGCACGTTCGTGTGCCACGCGCGAGAGTCTTTCAAGGAGATGTCAGCAAACCAGAAGGGGTCCGAGAGGGCCGATGCCTGCCAGGGCTGCGGGACTGTTCGAAAGAGATACCGTGGCCCTGGAACACAAAGGGCTAAGAAGGAACATGGATGGGTTTAAGTCAGTACAAGTCTGACACTCCCTTCCGCTCCGCCTAGACTGGGGGGGGGTCATTTGATGATTTCAAACGAAAGTCCATCATTATTTAGAATAATCAGTCTAATCTTAATCACAACTAGAACAATCAAAACAAAAAAACCGTGAATATCATGAAAGTACGAAATAAAACTATTTATTTTGTTGATTACGATTTTTTAGACGCCCTATTTCGATTAACTGCCTCACAAAAACAACTGTGTCGCAATTGCGAGTGTTGAGCTAGAGGTTCTGGGTTCCAATCCCAGTTCAAGGGTTATTGGATTTTTCCATCAAGAATTTCTCAGTAGCAGACACGGAGACTTGATTTGTGCCCGATTGATGGCAGAGGGCTCGCCCTCCATTACATGGGACTAAAATGATGCTGACATAAATGTTGCTACTAATAGGCACACCTAACCCGTCAGAGATTACAAGCGTGATAAGTTATATTTTGTTGGTAGGTATGTTGTTTGGCTGGTAAATAAATTAGGATTTTATACATGATCGACTAACCAACGTTAGAATATAACTGTATGAGTATTTCACACAACTTACAAAAAGAAAAATTACATCGTGCGAAAAAAGTATCTATCGTAAAATCAACCACCTTGTCCCCTCCCTAGAGAAAGTTAATGTCATTAATGTAAGTCCGTATGCCGCCACATCGCTTGTTGAAGTTGTACGAATCGCGAACATCCACACCAGCGCTTATTAATTGATATATTAACTAAGATTAACTTGTTTGTTTTCCTTTTCGACAATGGTACTGTTTATTGGGTGTTTTTTAACGATTTTGAGAAGTGACCTTGCAAGGTTTTTTTTAAACCTGCTTTGTCTTAGTTTTGTACAAAACTTGAGAGGTGTCAAGGGACACCCGGATGGAACGAAGTTCCTTTCACGTACATAATATCAATACATTTTAGATTTGAGTTAGTGTGCGAAAAATAAAATATTTAATTTAAGCAAGATTAATCCTTAATTCGAAGCAATACGTCTTACTAAACTGCACAACCGAATTTGTACTTTGTAGTTCGGTCACTCAAAATAATAATCATATCTATCCTTACTCACATACACACCCCAATTGTACGTAATTTAAGGAAATTTCAACTTTATTTTAAAGAAATAAAGCTTACAATAGCTTACTATAGCAAAAAGTGTCGTGACAACTTTTCGTAAGAATTTTTTCCGTCTAGCCCCCTTTCACAACGCGCGATAAGGAACTTCGTTCCAAAAACCTACTTCTTTGTACTACCTCCATTTTCCGCGAGACCGTGCGTTCTTCTCCTAGTTTTAATGAAATTGAAGTAGTGCTCGAGGTCACAAAAAAATCTCAAATGTAAAATACCAAAAATTAGAACTTGCAATAGGGGATAATCCAATTTTTTTTTCTTTTTCCGTCGGGTACTTTATTGAAAAGTATTGGACACGTATTTTTTCTTTTTTCACGTGGTCATAAAATGACGGAGATTTATATTGAGTTGAAATGGCTCATGACGTCACATGTAGGTAAGTTTTATACCTATTTGTGACGTAGTAAGCCCCCACTCTCCAACTTTAATGAGTTTTAACTAAGTATTTTTTTGATATTTTGATAAAACAAAATATATTTGTATTACCTTTCTGACGGACAAAATAGAATGTCGTTTTCTTTACCCAGTCCGATCCCCTATTGGAAAATGCCCATTCATCACGTTTGAACCAACTGCATGATGAGTTATAATTCAGATGGGGAATCTTTGTTCAATCCTTCCGAAAGAGAGCATTGTAAAAAAACCTGAACCACTTACTGTCCTCTATATTTGCGTTGATGCAGTATATCTTCATCTTCCATACTTTTTTCAATTTTGTCTTCTCAGCCTGTAGTTATTCCACTCTAGCCGTATAATTAACTCATCATGAAAAAAAGCTGTTTAATGCTAGGAAATTATGTCTCTTGTCTCTTCGTTTGTATTATGACTATTTATAAGACCCTCAATTACTTACCTATTCAAAATCAAAAATCAAAAAATTAAAATCATTTATTTCAATTAGGCCAGTTACAGGCACTTTTGAATAGTCGAAAAACAATAAAAATGAAGCTACAGTCCCAGTCACAAGACATAATAACTGTGAAAGTACTGTAGTTGCCCATTCCAAAGCGTAGATCTCTATGGAGAAGAATGGGCAAGAAACTCCATGGACACTCTTTTAAATCAGAATGTTGTTACAAAACCTTGGTTACCAATTTCTGTTAATCCAATTTATTAAAATATTTTGTTATTTTCCAAAATGTCTAATTAGCATAACTACAAATAAATGTTTTTAATTTAAAGTTATCGCAACTCCGGCCCCCAAGATACAGGCACAGCCTAGTTTGGGGTCCACTGTTATCCAAGTTTGTTAAAATAAAACTTGTTACCGATATCCTTAATGATTTTAGACTAAGAAAATTATTGTAACTATGGTTTAATAAATTTATTCTTTATTCTTTATTCTTTATCATTCATTTAGAGATGGTACATTATGTGAGAACGATGTAGCAAGACGTGCACCTTAAAAGTGTCCATAGTAAAAACGAAAAGAACAATTAAAATATGAAATCATTAGTTCGAAATGAGCCGTGGCAGCTAAGAGACGACCAGACACAACTGACAGCGCCCGTTCACGAACATGACGCATGAATCAGCCATCATTCAACTCAACCATTTTGAAGGGAACTAAATGACCCGATTAGTATAAGCAGTCGTAGTCTAGTGGTTTGACCGTCGGTCTGCTAGATCTTCGGTATTGAGTTCGAACCCAAGACACGTACCTCTGTTCTGATTCATGTGCGTATTGTAAAATGATCACTTACTTCGGTGAAGGAAAACATCGTGAGGAAACCAGCATGGCTGAGAAATATTTCTCGACGACATGTGAAGCCATCGAGAGCCGTGGGTTTGAACCCAGGCAGGCGTATTACTTTGTGTAATTTATTTCATCGCCGCTGCCCTCAAAAACGGTGAAGGAAAACATCGTGAGGAAACCGGCATGTCCTAGAAGTAAAAATTCGAAGACATGTGACATCTACCAACCCGCAATGGGCCCGCATGGTGGATAACAGCTCACTCCCTCTAATAGAGTGGAGGCCTGTGTCGCAGCAGCGGGAACATTATAATAGGCTGATGATGATGATGATGCGAAGCCAAGTCAGAGGCCCATGGGCGGCATAAAAACTCCAGACACCAGGCACTAACCACATAGGGTCCTCAATTACATACCTTTCATATACCTACCTAACCAATGTTAAGCTAAGCTTCTTCCTGTACATCAGAGCCCTGCGTAGATTGTTGATTGACATAGATAACACATTTCCGAAACAGCCTCAAATATATTCTCAAGGTTTCTTTTACGAGTATGAAAACATAGACACTATCTTAAGGAGACACGTTTAAATTTGTAATAACACGAAGTCTGTTTGAATAGGATCCAACCATTTGTGAGACAAAAAATGTCTTTTCGAAAGGGTGTAGAAAAGTCAAGTGGTCATTTCAGGGGACAATTTCATCTTTTTTTTTGTTTTTATAAACTTTGCCCCATTCTAGGAATTTCTCCTCTATCATGGGTGCATTTATTTACAAACATTTAAACGTACATATGTTACCGCCCAAACCCGATTTCCGGCTAAACTAGTTTGTCCTAGGCCAAACTAAGACTCAGCATAACAGAATCATATAGAGCTAGCTAGGTTAGGTTAGAACTGCGACCATAAACGCGCGAGCCGAGCGAGCGTAACGAGCGGTGCCACATCCATTGCCATAGCATTGTAAATGTTTTGTTTAGGTCAATATATTCTGACATGATAAGCCACTAAACTGGTTTGGCCTAGGACAAACTAGTTTGGCCTGAAATCGGGTTTGGCCGGTAACATATAAACACACAGCCAGACCCGGAACAACTACCTGTAGGTCATACAAATATTTGTCCCGTGCGGAAATCGAACACGCGACACGCAGCGCAACAACCAATCGCTCAGCCCCTGCGCCAACCGTGCCGTCTTTTCTAGTAAGATTTCTTAATAATTTTCAATGGGTCAGAATTGGTAAGAACGCGGGAGGAATAGGGATGGCTGTTTCTTTGAAATGTTTTTGTTTGAAAGAGATAAATTAACTTGGGCTTGATTAAAGCTGTGGGATTGATGTCTTGTTAAGTGGCTAGTTTTTGTATTTAGATGCCTACCCTTGGTATTTTGTACTTCAAACAAATAAAGTCCCAAGTTCCATTAAAATTAAATGTTTTATACACAAGTTTAAATTTTAAATAAGTAGGTTTAGTTTTAAAGTTCATTGCAAAAAAATATGTTAATTTCTCTAAAGTATAATATAATTGTTATTATGTTTATTTACTTACATATCGAAGTAGACCAGGTAAACGAGGAGTTCCTTACCGGTTCTTCTCCTTAGGAAACGACCAATTTCAACGAATAGTGCTTCTGATGCTTGTAGATGTCATGAACGTTTTTTTAGTAGCCTTGTGTGTCCCACTGCTGGGCAAAAGCCTCACCCATATCCTTCCAGGTAGTCTTCTCCTGCACCACCTCGAACCAGCCTCCGTGATGCACGTCCAGATCATTTCCCGACCTCGTTCTAGGCCGGCCTCGGTGGTGCCGTCCAACCTCAGGCACCTACCGCGTTTACCCTCTTTCTGTTTATATGAAATAAACTATTTTGTATGTTGAAAGACGTATTTTTAACCGACTTCAAAAAGGAGGCGGTTCTCTATTCGATTGGATTTTTTTTATGTATCTACACCGATTACCTGAGATTTATGATCCGATTTACGTGATTCTTCTTTAGTTTGATGCGGAATAGTTGCTATTTGGTCCCATAAAAAATTAACATTTCACCGTGATTACTAGACCGATTTAGATGATTTTCCATTCATTTGGTAGAGAAAGCTTGCCCGATGTGCCCATATGAATTTTGTTATCTTTGCTTAGGTACTTTTTGAATCATCCTCTTTATTATGTATTTTGTCTTTTGTAGTATGTAAAAATGATACTTGACTAGGATTTATGTGAAATACCCCATCTGAAAAGCGTAAAATAAAAACTTTTGCAAAAAAGTAGATGAAAGTCGGTTTTATATTTTTTGTAAAAAAGTTTTTGTTAATCAGAATTTGAAGAAGTTGATGATGAAAAGAATTATGATAAATGATAAATGATGTTTATTTTGCAAGTAGGTTTTTACAAACACTTTTACACGTCATTTTTTTTTTAAGCTAGATGGGCCGGTTTTTCGTACCTGACTACTCTGAGAAGAGACAGCCGAAACAAACTCAGAGGTTCTCTGTTAACTTGTTACTATTTTAAAGTCCAGACATTGCTCAATTTACATGAGGACTATGCAAATTAGTATCTGAAATGGTCTTTTGAAATTAAGTTTGAGTCGAAGGTCATAAAAACATAAAAGGTGTAAATACACCCAATTAACGAAGCCGAAGAGCACTAATGTTCTCCCCGTCATTGCGATCATTATTTTGTATTGGACCATACCTGGGAACCTTCTAGTTACGGTGATATTCGTGGTGAAAGTTACGAGTTTATCACAATTAAAAAAAGTACTAGTTTTGAAGGTTATAGCTTTATTGTAAATACCTCCATGACCCGTTTACTATTCAATGCATCCATCAGAACTATGTTTTGAGGGCGTCAAACGTAAGTTTTCACCATAAAAAAAACCCCCGACGGACAAAACCTCTAAAAAACCTTAAATAAAATTAATCCAAGCGTCGTAGCGTCGGGGTCCGCTTTGATTGTATATATATTTTTATGTACTAAGCGGTCCCCCGACGCTACGACGCTTGGATTAATTTTATTTTAGGTTTTTTAGAGGTTTTGTCCGTCGGGGGTTTTTTAAATTTTTAATTTAATTTTTATTTCATGCTTTTTAAACTTAAATTATTTTTTCTTAGCCTTGACTGTCCCACTCCTGGGCATAGGTCTACTCCCATTCCTTCCACTTTTCTTGGTGTTGCGCCTCTTCTCGCTTATTAACGAAAACAAGGAAAGATATGAATTAAAAAAAAAAAACTTGAGCTTATAGGGGGGAGAAGGGGTGTGCAGCCTACCCCCCTGGCGATGCCCATGGTGAGAAAGTGACAAGAATTCAAATTTCCAACCAACTAGACCCGTAGAAATTGTTTAAATCCCTTCATCAACTAGAAAAGAGGTGATGAGCTTCAAACGGCTGAGCAGATTTTCTCGAAACATAGCTAAGAACACTCTCGATTAAAATACCTTTCAAATGACAACAATTTTATCAAAATCGCTTCAACCATTTGGGAGCTACGATGCCACAGACAGACACACAGATACACACGTCAAACTTATAACACCCCTCTTTTTTGGTCGGGGGTTAAAAATAGTTTTCAGCAATCATTTTTTGAGTAGAGTTACTTAGTTTTAATATAATGGTTGGTTGACGGCCTCATCAGAGTCCGTTTACAACTTGTAATAAGGTACTAATTTAGTGTAGGGTTTTCCCCAAAAAGCAATAGATACTTATCTACTATATACTTATCTCTAATTCTCTTATCATAAAACCCTTCACTCAAAGAATTTCCGCTGACATTGCAATACTGCATATTAATGCAGTATGTGGCTTCACTTTCAAGAACGTGACTTTCAGATGTCAAAGTCACTGCCAGCTCTCACGAAGAAATAACTATTTGCTGATTACCTACGTACAGTTACGAGCACTAATATGTAAACACTGTCTTAGAACAGGATTTTGCCGAGTAGCTGGTCGACTCTTCACGTGACCAGAGGGCTGTACATATTTTTGCCCAAAGATACAGCATTGTCATCCAACGTGTAACAAATCAAATGCAATATCAGCACTATGTTTTGAGTGCGTAACATTAAGTTTATTATCCGAGCATAAATAATGAATTGATTTTTTTACCCCAAAAAAGGCGTTTACCAGCAATATTTTTTGGGTAGAATTAGATAGTTTGATGTAGATAAAACTTGCTTGAATCCCAATAGTTAAACAGACGTGTAGCGAAAGTACACCTGCATTGCACCAGACATGTTTGAATCAGATGTAATAGGGGGCGAGCCTAATTACCATCAACCTTGACAGTGTTACTGAAAAACTCTTGATTTAAAATCCTGATGTTTGCGCGACAAGACAAGCGAATCTCGTGCTCAGGAGTTCTACTCTCTAAGTCTGTCAACGAAAACACGGGTCCATCCGTAACTAGCTTTATACTTCGAAATTAACCTCACTACAGTTATTACTATCTTCAAATTCATAGATTTGAAAACACGTCGGGAGTAAGGACATTACTATCCAGTCGAAACTTCGGCTTTCGTACCCCCCCCCCCCTGCCATGCTGTAGCGGTTGTCACCATTAAACGAACTAGGCAATCGCTGCTTTTTATCATGGTGGTAGAAAAATCCGAGAACAACTGCCGGGCAGTTGCCCACCAGACATAACACCAATCTGGTCGGAGGACTGCGGTTGCAACATACACCAAGGAGCTGCTCGCCTTCCTCGGAGAACTAGGGTGGATCGAATAATGTTCCCACCCGTACGCAAAATACGCGCTTTGGACGTGGAGTTGCAGAAACCAGCCCGTTGTACAATACTGGTCGGAGGATCTTCCCTTTCCTTTAAGGGATGAAGAACTTTACACCCTGTTCCTCATACCCCTAAAAGCCCTATAGAATAGAAAATAGATCACAATCAGAATTTTAGTTTTTCTCACTTCGTTTGATCCAATTTACAAGGGTTAGTTAAACTTTGTGATACAATTTGCGCCATTCATGATAAGGCTAGAACTTTCACAAAGTTTTTGGTACTCAAGTCCCAGACACGAAGCTAAAAAATCGGCCATATTGAATTATTAATATTGTTAGTTGAACGCTAAAAGTTAAATCTTATTCAAAGTTGATGTGAGCATTCGTTATAAGTCTTAAGTCTATTGGGAAAGACGATCTTCTTTAAATAAATTAGAAGGGTAATTTACTTTGTAATTATGTTTGAAGAGATTTTAACAAAATTATGTTATTTTTAATGATCATTAGTAAGTAATGTGATGAAGATAACAATTTCAATATAATTAGGAGGTTGATTATTCACAAATATGGGGCCTAACCTATTTTTTACGTATGTTGTTACTGATCTGAGTAGTTTTATTTCAGTATATTAATATAAGATTTATAATAACTCAAACTTACAAACATCCTAAAACATAGCATCATAAAACTCCTCCTCAATGCTGTCATTCATGTTTAGTGGATTCATAGATGTTTATTGGATTTTTCTCGGAAACGGTAAGTTTTATCAAAAATATATCACAAACCCAATTGTAGATCATAAAATTATCTACAAAAATGATCTTATACTTTTTTTTCAAAAAAATCACCATTCCTAAGATATCGTGATTCTAAAAGTTGAAGGGGGCTCCGTAAATGAGCTTTTGCACATCAAAAACCCGAAAATGTTGACCTTAGACCTCGAATAACTTTTTTATCACACATGGGATCGATGGGAACTTTTAGTAGTTTTTTTTCTACTGGTGTTCCCCAGGTTTCTACTATTTTTTTTCTCGATACGAGTTTTTATTATTTGATCACTATTTTATGTCTGATTTGACCGGGCTACAGCAAGATAGCGACTTACTCGTATATGCAAATTGGTTTACTTTTATGAACGTGACAAAAGTACGGAAAGAAAAGAGGATGGTCAATTCAAATACTGCCTGTAGTTTCGGTTCTCGGAATTACTCGGTACTTAATATTGGGTAAACTTTTGTATTTTTAAAACAGGACTTTATCTCAACGAAATTATGGTTAAAATCACAAAAAAAAACCTTTGATGCAATAACAGGCCAGTAACAAAAGAGGTTGATTATTTTCTAGTCGCCTTTCCAAGTTATAAGGTAAATTAAAGCGGTGTAAAAACTCCTTGGTGTAGAGTTCACAAACGCGACTGCTAGGAATCTTTGGTAACTGGGTTCAATTTATTGGTCGGGCAAAGAGTTATTGGGTTTTTCCATTAATTTCTCAGTAGCTCCCGCGGAGTTTGGATTGGCTTATGTTTAACATAACACCAGATAAAGTAACTATAACCTTAAAAACATTTTTATACTGCCTAAAATAGTAAATGATCACCAGAATTAAAAACCTGAAAATCACAGCTCCGAAATAAGGCGTAGTCGACGGAGCCCCGCTACGCGGGGCTCCTATTTCTCTCTGCAGGGTTTAAAGTAACGAGTCGGGGTGCCCAATATCCCGAGCTCGCTTTGCTCGCACTTGCTTCCTAAGTTCTTCTTGCCACAAAATTTGGTGATCATTTACTATATTTGGTGATCATTTACTATATTTGGTCTTTGAATACAATTTTTTTGGTGTTTAGTATTTTTTTTTGGGTAACGTAGCTTAGGATCTCAAAGTATTTTTTGGTGCTCATTATATTTAATCCCGTTTGGATTTGGGCCCGGTTGAGGGCAATAGGCTCGCCCCCTATTAGATGGGGCTTAAATATAACTGACAAAATGAGGGTGTACTATTGGGTACACCTCTACCAAACTCTTTATTTCTGTAGAAGAATATTTTCTTTGATAATCTCCGGTTGTTTCTTTGAAGCGGTGATTATATTGCTGTTCGTCGATTCTGTAAAATTCAGACGACAACTCACATCTCACATCGCTATCCACTGTCACTTCGCGTAAGGTTCAAAATGACCTTGATTTTGTAGCTAAGGGAGCGTCGAAGTGACGGGGAAATTACCTTACAGAATGCCACTTCTTACGTCATCTCATAATTTATCTGTCAAAATCTCCCCGTTAATTTAGTTCAACTCGCTGACACGCTCGTATTGGTGGCGCTAGTGTAAATTCGAATTATCAACCGGGTTTTTAGAATGCCAATCAAGAAACTCACAGCGGATTCAGATTCGAAGTTCTAAGTGAGGTCTTACAGAATCACACCGCTGGTTCGTACTGGCATAATAGTTGAAGACACTAAAAAATAAACTAGTACAAACATCATTAGTCCAATCAAGCAAAAATAGCCTTAAAGATTTCTCACAGCATTGCAATCAGATCAAATTCGCTCCTTCATCTCAGCTCCCCCACAAAAGACTACAACCAATACTGGCTAGGTAAATAAATAAAAGGAACAAACTAACCAGATTGTGAACAGTTCATACAGGTTTACATAAAACCAGGTTCCTCCCGGTGAGCCTTAAGCTAATTATAAAAGATATTGGTGCTCAAACTTCGCACGAATGACGGCATAACGCAAAAAAATATGATTTTTCGATGTTGTTTGTAGTTGAATATAATATCAACGAAAGTAAGTTTTTAGTTACTAAAATAATGTAAAGTAAGTTAAATAAATCTTCTATCTTTTATCAAAAAGTTACCATGCAAAAAAAACACAATTATTAATATGGCTACATTTCAATTTTTAGCCTAACTTAAAAAAATGCTGTCCTTTTTTTTTCTTATTTTTCGAGTTATGTCATTATTGTGGCAAATAAGTGACTTGTCAATTGTATAATCAGTGGAGATTGTAGGGGGTGGTGCAGTGTGTGTTTGCCTTTGTAAATTTAGTGCTAGGTGGCTAACGAAGGGTAGGTGGTTTTGTTTGTGGGTGGAG
The DNA here is from genome assembly GCA_963082945.1 of Cerastis leucographa. Taxonomy (NCBI): domain Eukaryota; kingdom Metazoa; phylum Arthropoda; class Insecta; order Lepidoptera; family Noctuidae; genus Cerastis; species Cerastis leucographa. The sequence goes on from OY720353.1 coordinate 6,420,181, forward strand.
GGAAAATCCAGGATCTGAAGCGTAAGTAAGAACGTTTTTTTTATGGCACCTCAACGACTTACTCACTAAAACATACATAAATATAAATCACAAATAGTTTTAGGTATAGTGAACTCGTGACTTAAAATTGTAAAAGACCAAGTCAGAAACAATTAAAGAATTTAAGTTTTACTATGAACAGATAATAAAAAAAACCAGCCAGTGCGAGTCGGACTCGCGCACGAAGTTTTCCGTACCATTATTTATTAAAACTGGGAGCCCCCTTCAATATTTATTTTATTCTGTTTTTAGTAGGACAAAAAAAGTTATGGCACTTTAAATTATGGATAAAAAAGTTAGGTGACACAATAGAGAACCCATAAATGATAGTACTTTTATACTGATAATTAAAGCAATTCGTGCAAAATTATTCCCTAACCATTCCAAAATATCAAAAATGCACAACGTTAATAGGAGTGCAACCCGTTTTTTTGGGGTTCCGTACCCAAAGGGTCAAACGGGACCCTATTACTGAGACTTCGCTGTCCGTCCGTCCGTCTGTCACCAGGCTGTATCTCAGGCACCGTGATAGGTAGCCTATTTCTGTTTATGCTATAACAACCAATACTAAAAACAGAATAAAATAAATATTGAAGGGGGCTCCCAGTTTTAATAAATAATGGTACGGAAAACTTCGTGCGCGAGTCCGACTCGCACTGGCTGGTTTTTTTTTATTATCTGTTCATAGTAAAACTTAAATTCTTTAATTGTTTCTGACTGGTTCTCTATTGTGTCACCTAACTTTTTTATCCATAATTTAAAGTGCCATAACTTTTTTTGTCCTAATCATCATTTGTCCGAATGATAATTCACCCGAACTTAACATCACATAATATCACATGCCATAAAATTGAAATCCCTAAATATAATATGTCCTAAATCCGTTTGTCATAAATATTACAATCAATAATATACAAAAGACATAAAAATGTTTTCTATAAAAGTTATAAGTCCTAAATTCAAATTACATAATGTTTATTTATAATAATAATAATCTTAGAACAATTTATTTTTATTTTTTATTATACATAAATAAATATATTACACATGTACTCAATAAAGCAGTTGATTGTGAACATGTGGTTTTTGTAAAGCATGCAGCATGCAAGCAAGCATGCAGCATGCAAGCAAGCATGCAGCAGGCACGCAGCATGCAGCATGCAAGCAAGCACGCAGCATGCAGCATGCAAGCAAGCACGCAGCATGCCGCATTCAAGCAATCAAGCAATCATGCAAGCATGCAACATGCAGCAGGCATGGTTTCTGTCACGGCTCCGGCGCTGCGGCGCTCCAGCGGTCCCTCGCGAGTTTATCGTCACAGATGGGTTTAACGCTCACCACCGCAGCTTCGGCTTGCCTCAGCCGCGGCGGCTAGTGTTACAACCACCTGCTCCTCAACTCGCGGGCCGCCTCGTCCCTCCGCGCCTACGCGATTTTAAATTACACTCTAGGGGTAGGGCAGACAAGACTGCGTGGAGTCGGATTTACAGCGATTCGTTACTGTCACTAAAACCTAATTTTTAGCATATGTTTTAGGACTAAAAAAAATATTAAAAATGAAAATTCGGAATAATACACATTATTTAACACAATACTTAGGACATATGACTTTAGGTCTTGTAAAATTAGGAGATTCAATAATTATACTACTCGATATTATGACGGAATACTTTTAGAACTAAAGATAATTATGTTAAACAAAATTTCAGGATTTTGAACATTATGGTTACTGAAGTTTATAGCAAACGTGTTATGGATAATGATTTTCGGACAAACAATTTTAGGAGAAGAAAGGGAGTACCTCATTTATGTGGTAAAATACAATATTCATGCATACACAAACATGTCAATTTATATTTGAAGACAGGCGTATACGCGCTAGAAGGACATGCACTGACCTTAATGATTATGTTCTTGAAAAAGGTGTGTGAATCGTAGCAGATTGCGTTCCGTAGTTTTTGCTCAAACCCATGGAAAGAAGGAGTGAGTGAGTTTTTGTTTGAGTTACCTTCATTATCCATTATAATTGAAACACGAGAATGAAATGATAACATTTACATTTTTTTTGAATAGTTACTTATGGCATTTTTCTTTGCCTGTCTCGCTGGTAGTCTTATTACCGCCAACGGCAACGTTCAGAAAGTCTTTCTAACTCTCGGAGCAATTATTTATTATTTATTTTGACCAAATAATATCCACGTTTATCATAAACTTTGAGCACCACATCATGGATGTCCAAGGGAGCGACGCTCCCGTCGATGTTTCCTCACAATGTCCGCATATTGCTCGCCGGACTTATTATTAGATTAAAGTCACTATACCAATGTGGACACTCTGCTAAAATTTAACTTTATGTGCGTTTTGGGGTTGACGTTGTGGAGACTTTATGTACTGTTTGTTATTAACATTTTAAATACCTGTTTTTTTTTTTTGTGAATGGCATCTCGCTGTACAACCTATGAGGTTGTCGTCTGCTTACCGGACTATCCTGTGGGTGCCTTAAGAGTAAGGCCTCCAGCCAGGGCATAAAAACTTACAAACTATGGGGGGTAACAACTAATAGGGGGTATGAACCTCGGCTTAGGGCGTCGCTGGGGGAGGACTGCATGCCATGGGGACAGGCTGGATCTGAACGGTATCATTATTTAGGGGCTGATTTAAAACTACTGGCACAGCATCGCGGGCTGGCTCGAGCGAGGGTCGGGGAGGGCATGGACCGGGACGTCGCGACGGACCTCGACGGCGAGGTCGGAAAGACGGCGATTTGAGTCGGAACTTTTTAAGAGTGCTAGTCTCTTTGCTACTCTCCTGGAGGAGGGTGATAGCATCATCTGGAGTGAAGAGGCGATGCCTAGGGCGGCGTACTGTACTAATGCGCGAAGGTTCGTAACGGGCGGCCGCTGCGATCAGGGGATTACGGTGTTTAATGGCGTTATCGAAGATTTAAATACCTGCTCGTGACTAAATATAGGAAAGAGTTAAGCGAGGGGACCGACCGTGCGCTGCTACATGCTTGATGGGTGACCAATTATTACATTTCGGGATCCCTCCGTGGCTCACTCAGTCACCAAGTCTGACTATCAGTCTTACAATGGGGTTTGTACTTCTATTACCCAAGAAATGAGGAGTGTAGATCAAATTCAGCAGCATCCAGTTTAGACTGGAAGGCGACCCCAACATAATATCCTCGAGGTGTGCAGACGTATGTCGTGGATGTTAGGGTTTCTATTAGAGGATGAATTAAAGATGACTTTTTCTTGTTATTGACATAATTATACTTTATTCAATATTTTTATTATTCTTAATTGTAAATAATTATGTTTCTTCACTACACTGTGCAATTCTTTGGATTTATCTTTTAAATAGTACATGTCTTCTCGAATAAATAAATTATTTGTTAAAAAAGCCTAGTCAGATGATTAAGTACCTTGCCTCAGTATTGGATAGCAATTTAGTGTGTTTTTCGGACATGTCCGAAAATTACTATATTTGACGAGACACGTAGCATGCTGTTGTGAACCATGTGTTCACCATCTGTTCACTGCCACATTGACCTACCCTACATTATTATAGTCAGGTATCTAAAGTGCACGTTTGGCTACATCCCTTCTGGTAACTTTCGCATTTCAACAACTAAACAAAATACCCTCACAAAAGTGCCGTTTCGTAAACTTTTGAGTAAGCGTGTATTCATTCCCGTTTGGTAACCCTTTCAATCAATATATCAATCAACCATTTTAAACGTTATAGGGGATGTAAAAGAAGGCCTTATTTTGCGTCCACTTACTTCAGCGACTCTGACCCAGGTTACGAGCAAACCTATACTATGGTCTACTTTTAACTCGCTCTTTGCCTATTTCGCTAACAGGCGGTTACGATCGCCAGGCAGAAAACATTTCCTACTCGATTAAAGATTGTTTTAATAAAATGAAAACATAAAAACGGTCTATTTCTGTGGATCCTTGATCTAGTAAACCAGTGTCTTGTGTTATATTCTCAGATCGGTCAAAGTTTTATTGAGTTTTTCGATCAAATTTCTCAATAGCAGCCATGTGGTCTGGACGTGTTCCCGCAAGAAAATCAAGTGTACCTACTAACTGAGGCGAGGTGCGTGTATTTCTGGAGTTTAGTAAGATAATGTGATTTGTGGAGAAGCTCGTGGCTGAATAATAAAAGCCGCACGGGTCGATCCTTAAGGTTAAGCCGTGCTTGCCGAGGTTGGTACGTGGATGGCTGTGCATAACGAGTTTCCTCCGTGCCTCGGAAAGCACGTTAAGCCGTTGGTCCCGCTGATCGCTATCCGCTGATCGCTGTCATTTGTAGATCTTTGATGGTCGTTACGAGTAGTCAGAAGCCAAAAGTCTGACATCCAGTCTTACCAAGGGGTATCGTATGGATCCGGTTAGACTGGAAGCCGACACCAAGGTAGTTTGGGAAAAGGCTAGGCAGATAATGAGTTAGATAATGTGATTTTTGTCTTTACAGCATAAAGGCACTTTAATGTTAAGTAAATTTAAGTAAAAAAAAACAGAATATGATAAAAATGTTCCTTACGGGTTTTGTAATTGAGCAGCCAAGCTGGTTATCTAGCGCGGTCTACCGGGTAATAGCAAATACTTTTCACAATCGTGTTTTTTTTCTATTCAACTCTAGGTAGTGCTACTGACGCTCGAGATCAAAATTTTTGTATGACAATATTTCCAATGTCCGCTCTATAAGTCGTTTAAATCTCTTTGGGGTCAACGTTTGTTAAGTAGGTATGCCATTTGCCGTAAATAGCCGGCTTGGTGTGGCAGAGCGGCGTTTATTTTTTGGTAACTGGCAAATATCTGCCTGCAGCAAGTAGGATGTCATCATAGATTAACACCTCTTAACGAAGCCGAAAGGCACTGGTTCTCCCTGTCATTGCGACCATTTTTTTTTCTACACTATACCTGGGAACCTTTTAGTTACGGAGATATTAGGGGACAAAGGTTCCAACTTTTTGACAAGTTTTTTTTAAATATAAGTTTTTAATGTAAGATTTTTCCTTTCCCCCGTACTATTCAATCCGTCCATCAGAATAATGTTTTGAGTGCGTTACATTGAGTTCTACCACAAACCATGATATTACACCCCCCAAAAAAAAGTCGTTTCCCAGCAATAATTTTTGCATAAAGTTACTTAGTTTCATGTACAGAATGCTTGGTTGACGGCTTCGTGATGAGGTGATTTACACGGTGTATATAATACTTAGGTTCATACTTAGTTTTCTGACTATACAGGCTGAATTTGAATAAATGCGACAAAAAGAAATGGGAGCTTCAGTTACAGTAACATAGTAATTATAAACTGTTTTTTCAACAATCTAAATCGTTAAAAAAAATTACGTGATTATCGCTTTAAAATGTTCCATTGATGTTATTATCTTTATTTAAGTACGAATTATCGGTACTCCAGCAAAATAAATTAATATGCAAAATAAATAAGAAAAATTAAAGTATCAAAAAATCTCGTCCTACTCATCGCAGTGCACAATAATCCCGGTGCCCGTTCATAGCGGTCATTTACCTAATTTTGCCTATTTTCAAGTGTAAGTATCGCGCGACGTTGCCAAACCTCGCATGAGCGCCAGCGCCGACATCCCTTCCCGGCGACCGCCCCGCCGCCCACCCTTCCTTAGTTCATTAGTCGTCCTAAAACGTTTGTAGGTCACGGTCGCGCGCGCATTCCGCAAATCCTACTTTACGTATTGCGAATAATTTGTATTTTTGTCTTGTGTTTGTCATAACAATGCCTAGGACGAGACGAAATAGTTGTGAACCGTTAACAAACGTACAGTATCTTGATATTGTCGTGTGGTACAACACCGTAAGAAATCTACGTGAAACGTAGCGAAGATTTCGGCTAAAATATCCTAATGTCCCACCTTCATTGGGAAGAATTCTAAGAATCACTCAAAACATGCTGGACAGACGAGCTAAAAAACAAAAATCAGGAGTGCTTTCGAAACTGTAAAATCACAAACTTTAATTAATAAAACTTAAGGACAATTTGCGGCGCCCGTGCTCAATTGTGTTTACAAAACTGAGGTGGACATTTTGAACAATTATTAACATACACGTAAGTGTACTGATTTGATTTAGTGTAAATACTTAATAATTATTGTAAATACTGTGATTCCAACTTTTTAAATAAGCCAAAAATACAATAATTGATTTGTTGTTGTAACAAACATTATTCAGGTTATACCTCTTACTAAAACATTGTTTTACTATTTACTTTTATTGTATTTTTGATCGTCCTCAGCCGACAAAAGTATGAAGGGAAATTTGGTATCACAAAAATTTTATTAATCATGCGCGCAGGAAAGAGATGCGCGGGCGGCCGGGCGGACGGGGGCGGCGCGATTCATTCATAGCGAGAATGTATACCTAAATCGTGCCCACTACGCGAAAACGGTAGTACGCGAAATTCTTTGATACTTTAATTATTTTAACGTTTTTCGTAACACTGTTAGATTCTTTTTTAATTTTACATTTGATATGTCCTAAATTTTGTTGACAACACGTATTATTGTATATTTAAATTTGTCGCATCTGTTCAATTTCACCCTGTATAAATCTTTGACATCTACTTTTTTTCACTGTAACCTATGAATATTTATAATTTTACATTCTTTCACTGTTAGATGGCAATAGGCTCGCCCCCTATTACATGGAACTTAAAAATAACTGATGAAATGTGGGTGTACCTTTAGTTACAACTCTGCCTAACCCTCGGGGATTACAAGCGTGATGTTATGTATTTGTTATACTTTTTATGTTTTCAAACTAATAGGGAATTAGAAAATCAATTAAGTCCCTTAACAAGTCCCGTTTGTTTTGAACAGAACTCGATTCTTGTGAAGATAAATTTTAATTAACAATTGATTCAAAAGTCAATGTTTGCGTTGTAATGCGTTGTTTGTTTGTTTTGCCCCTTTGCGTTGTTGGAAAAAATGTTCCTCTTTCTTGACATACACAAGAAATAGTAAGAATTATATAGGCATTATTTTTGTTTTATTGCAAAATCGTGAACGAGGCTGTCTTCTGGTGTGAAAATAGTAAAAACACAATAGTAAAGTAATAAACATCAAAATGTTTTTGATAAACAAATAGCCTAGTAATATTCAATGTTTTGAGGCATTAAAATCTATAAAAATTAAAAAAAAATTGGTCTCTGTTTGTAATTTCAAAATACGTTTTTAGGGTTCCGTAGCCGAATGGCAAAAAACGGAACCCTTATAGATTCGTCATGTCTGTCTGTCTGTCTGTCCGTCCGTATCACAGCCACTTTATTCCGAAACTATTAGGACTACACAGCTGAAACTTGGTAGGTAGATGTATTCTGTGAACCGCATTATGATTTTTGTACAAAATTTAAAAAAATATACAAGGTGTTGTTTTGCATCCTCGTCAAATTTCAGGAGGTTGTCTTAAAACACATAAATAATCAATTTAAAGTACGGTACCGGTCTATAATTAATAAGCGTTGCTTTTTTTCGTTGTTGAAATTTAACAGTATTTCAGACTACAACCCTCAATTCAAAACACTTGAAACAGAATCACCCAACTACGCACACAGCGACAATGGAGCTCTGTGTGTGAGTGACTACGTCATACCTACGAAACGCAGGCGCGTGCGGCCGTGCGATAACCTACGGCGCGCGTCGACCGGCAGCAATAATTTTGCTCTAATTTTATTTCGAAAATCACCTACCTACATTATTGTCATAAATTTCGCTTGATACTTAACTCATTTTTAAGCATCATTGGAATACGGAAATCAGTACAGTACCTAATACAAGTGTACCAAAGAAAAGTTCATTGACCTGTAAGTTTGGTAGTTATCAGATGTTTAATAAAATGTTAGTTTTGCTTTATTGCTATCCTGCTGAACGGACAATCCTAAAATTGGCAATCTTGGATCTTTATTCCGGATCCTGAGGCGCACTACTGAGGCTATGTTGCGCTAATGTTGCTTAGATACTTAGCAAGCGCACCCGTCGCGCGTCGGGCGGATTTAGGTACCTAATAATAATTCATACACTAACACTCGCTACATTGTACGTAAATTCAGCCTAAAGTATTCGTAATGATTTTGTTTTCTTTTGTGGATTGAATTGGTTGATTTGATATTTTTTCTTCCTACTTAACGGGCTTAGGTCCGTCAATAATTTAGTTAGTATCTAATAATGTTTTTTATGTTTGATGGAAATGGAAAGATGTGCTAGTTAAAGTAGGTATGTGATGATACTTTCGACTGTTAGGTACTATGTGCGTAGTTAAAAATTTGAAATCAACTTATTTACACTATTGAATAAAATTGATTAAACTAACAACGTATTTAGTAAACGATAGTCGTATGAAAAAATAAATAAATTACGTACCTAAGTTACCCGGAGGTATTGTTCAAAGTTGCCACCACCACACTCTTGGCACAGTCGAGCACGACATAGCTGGTTTTGCCTTCAGCTTACGTAGCACTAACACATTCGTTTTTACGAGTAAAGTGTCGAAAGCACTAAATGATCTTTACTCGTAATTCTGTTACACTTGCCACTTCCTCCGTGTACACTAAACTGTTAACGTCTCCCCACAAATAAAAGTCTAGAGGCGTCAGGTTTGGAGATCGCGGAGGCCAGGCCACAGGTCCTCCGCGACCGATCCAGTGGTCACCAAACCTTTCAGCGTACTTGCCGACCGTAATGAGGGGGAGCACCGTCCTGCATGTAGTAGAGGTCGCGATGGAGTGCCAGGGGAACGTCCTCCAACATATCCTCAACAATGTGGAACAGCTGCTCCAGGTATGTGGCGCTGTTGAGGTACCCGTCGATGAAGTAGGGTCCAAGCACTTGTTCCCCTATTATCCCAAGCCCACACATTCAGTCCAAACCGCACTTGCAGTTTATACCTACGTCTCAACGATGTACATCGCAGTACCTAGGAGCGGAATTCGCAAAACGCATGCACTAATCGGCGACATTAAACATACTGTTGGTTCCGGGGTCCGGGACCGCGGGGGGCGTGGCTACGCGCGAGTGCGAGACAGTGCGTCGCTAGGCGCGTGAGTGAGAGAGTGCGTCTGCGCATTGGTTTTAGGGAATACCTACGACATTATCGAATGTTCATTGAGTTTGCGTTGTGTATGTATTGTTAGCGTTTTTTGTGTGTGTGAATGCGCGGTAATACGGCTAGCAACAGACGGACCGCGTTTTAATACGGCTGGTTCGCACTTACGGATTTCCGTAAATAAGAAAAAAAATATAAAAATTAACCTACCGATTTTATTGTTGATTTGGGTCGAGAATCATTAGTAGAATTACCTCCTTGAATTTGACGAGGATGCAAAACAACACCTTGTATAGATAAGGATATCCTCCCATACATGGAACTAAAACTAAAAAAAAAACGATCAAACCTATACGTGTGGGGTGTCTGTAGATAGGTCTTTAAAAATGACATTGAGGTTCCTAAAACCATTTTTATTCAAAGTCAATCTTTTGAAAGATAGACACTTCCAAAGTAGTAAAAAGTGTCCCCCCCCCTCTGATTTCTAAAGTAAGAGGATGAAAATTCTGAAAAAAATATGGGGATGTAGAACGTAAAAAAAACTTTCAACGAAAATTGGTTTGAATAAGATTTGATATGTAGTTTTTGAGATATGGGACTTTTTCACCAAACTGCAGCAGTAACTTTGTTTTTCATTAACTTACTATGAAAAACAAATTTAGTTTTGCGGTTGAGTGAAGGTTTACTAATAAATGACCGTTCAAAACATTGTTATTATATTGTTTGGGGCTATGGAACCCTGTGTGCGAGTAAGACTCGCACTTGGCCCGTTTTTATTTTTAGTATCTCTTTGGACCTATGTATCCTGCTTAATACGTATTAAGTTTCATTAAAATCGGTTCAGTCATTTTGGAAAATAAGGACTTGAAAGTTCATATGAAATGCCGCAAGGTGAAAATGGTATTTATGCTTGAAATGCGAAAAAGCCTGTTTTAGTCCAGTCGGTATTTCAAATTTCATGCTCACTATTTTTTTTTTTAATTGCATCTCGCAGTTCAACGTATGAGGTTGTCGTCTGCTTAACCGGACTATCCTGTGGATGCCTTGAGAGTAAGGCCTCCAGCCAGGGCATAATAACTTACAAACTAAGCGACTACACGCTAAGGGCACCCCATGTGGGGTACGAGCCTCGGCTTAGGGCGTCGCTGGGGGAGTACTGCATGGGGACAGGCTGGATCTGAATGATATCATTATTTAGGGACCGATTTGAAACTACTGGCACAGCATCGCAGGCTGGCTCGAGCGAGGGTTGGGGACGGCAAGGAACGGGACGTCGCGACGGACCTCGACGGCGAGGTCGGAAAGACGGTGGTTTGCGTCTGAACTTTTTAAGAGCACTAGTCTCTTTGCTACTTTCCTGGAGGAGGGTGATAGCATCATAGGGGGTGACCAGAGTATGCCTCGGACGGCGGCGGCGTACTGAACTAATGCGCGAGGGTTCGTAACGGGCGGCCGCTGCGATCAGGGGATTAGGTGCTTAATGACGTTATCGAAGAAACGCTTCGAAAGCTGTTTCATAAACTGAAGGACAGTGGGCATTCTAAGGTCTACGTGAAAACGGTCATTATGGACATAAAAAGGGGCTCCCGTGACTCTACGTAAGAACCGGTTCTGCAAAGTTTGCATCCTATGGATACCTAGGCTTGGTGTGAGCGTATACGACGCAAGCGTACATCATAATACATAGTTACACCGTGGATCACCGCGGTGTAAACTTGCGTTTGAGTGACAACTTGCTTTTTGCCGAAGTCATGAAATGAAGCCTATCCATAGCAAAGGCAGCTCGGTCGGAGCAGCTTTGATGTGCGCCGCGAAGGACAGGTGGTTGTCGAGTAGGAATCCTTTAAACTACTTGGCTTGCTTCCTCCAAGCGATAGGCTTACCGTACATAGTGATCGGGTTAGATTTCATGCTCACTCGGTCTGCCGAGTATAAGTACCGTAAGGAATATTTAAATCACATTTAGTAAAAATGTGTTTAGGTACTTTAAAGGGACAAAACAACACTTGGAATTTGAATAAATTTAATTCATATAGAAATCCATTAGAATGTAAATAAGGAAAACATCAGGACATGAATATAATCTCGTTGTGAAAGTTTCAATTTGTTTGGAAAGGTTATTTGTGTTAGCATACCCACCCTACCACAAAACATTAAATAATATACATTAATCAATGTTTTTTTCGAATTGAACAAAAATGAGTAATAAAAATAATGAAATGGATTAGTGAATATATAATTGAGCAGGAAAATAATTAAATGGGCGGTCAAAAATATTGAACGAGCGGTTACGTGTAGGCAGTAATAAATCAGAATTTGTCGGTAAAAAATCTCATTCTAAGCAATTCTATAAACAATGAGGTGTACGGGGGGGTGTACCCCTTCTCCCCTGGCACCACTCCCATTTTATATTCGCTTAAAAAGCATAGTCGACGTAGCCCCGCTACGCGGGGCCCCTATTTCTGTCTGCAGGGTTTACAGTAACCTAACAGGAAGGGGAAGTCGGGGTCTTAGTTCGCTCGCTCCGCTCGCTCGCACTAGACCCCGCCATGCCCTTCGAACCTAACCTGTCCAAGTCAGGGCGCCTCAAGTCCAGAGAGCAGGCCAAATGCTAGAATTCAAAATGCGAGCTCACTCGAACCGCTCATTCCATCATTTTTACCGCTCATTCAGTTATTGGACTGCTCAATTATTTTTAGAATTGACACTGTATGATAAAATATCCGACTAATTGTTTTTTTATTACTGTCCATGTTTTACTGACGCAATAATTAATCAACCGCCATTAAATTAAATAACTGCTCAATATGTTTTCTAACTGATCATAATAACATCTCGAATATTTAAACAACAGCTCAAAAAATTAGTTCCCATTTTTAAGCCGTTCAGCATTCAGAATCTAACCGAAAGTAGGTGAAAATAAAAAGAAAAAATTTTTTCACACGCCCTGCTCGACAATGTCAAATTAAATGCCATGAAAACCTAAACTATAGTCATTTACGACCTGAGGTCTAGCAGGCCATTGGTTACTGACCCGTGGAACACCAAAGTGGATCACCTAGGTGTTCCACGGTTAACTTTCCGTACCCTTGGTTCACCTAATGAGTGATCCATGGGTAATTTAAAAAACTAATGTACCCGTAGATCACCTAATTGGTGAACTAAGAATGATTATATTAAATAATGTACCCATGGTTTACTTAACTGGGAAACCTTCGGAAATAATGCTATACATAAAAAATGCTTTATTAATATACCAATTCAATTACAAATTAAACATCTTTGTGGAAATTATTACCACCATACATATTACTAGCTTTTGCTAGCGGCTTCGCCCGCTCATTCCAAAAATACAAACCTTTCCTCTTTATGATATTAGTGTAGATAAAGCTCTTAGATTAAATATAGCGAAAAACTGAATTACACTTCAAAACAATTAAAGTAATGAGAAAAAACCTAAAAAATAAAAAAAATACTTAAAACTGGCTCAAACGCTTAATTCGCTTAATTAACAGCGACGGGACGGACGGCGCAGTGGTTGAGCAATCGACTGCTGCGCTGCGTGTCGCGGGTTCGATCCCCGCACGGAGCAAATATTTGTATGACCTACACATAGTTGTTCCGGGTCTGGCTGTTTGTGTATGTGAGTTTAATTGTTTGTAAACGCACCCACGTTACAGGAGAAATTCCTAGTGTGGGGCAATGTATATAAAATAAAAAAAATAATAAAAAAACTACGTAGCTTTTCTAATGCACTCTCTATAGTGATTTCCTTACTAATTGCGTTTGTATTTCGAGGATATACTTAGTTATCGTTTTCGATTAATATTTTTCTTTTTTTACATGGAATTTTATCAACATGTGCAACTGAAATACAGTTTAAAAAAAAATTACAGCCGTAATAACGTCACCGTATTTTTGTATAATGCACGGTTTAATTTGGCATTGAATCCCTCCGAGACATTATTTGTGCGGTGGTTTTGTCCAAATACACTTAGAGTCAGCTCACACCGAGACGCGACGCTGCGCGCACTTGTGATAATTCAGAATATGTTGCGCACGTATTCTGAATTCTCACAACGAAATGTGTATCTTTTCGTGTAGAAAATAAAGTTGTATTTTGAATCGCTCTTTAAAAGTGTGCGCGCAGCGTCGTCGCGCCGCGTCGCGTCTCGGTCGGAGCTGACCCTTAATGTTTTAATACAATCATTTTGAAACCAAAAACGATTTATGTAATTTATACATTTTGACATCGAAGCATTGTACTGGTCACATTCAGTAACTATATATTTCCAGCCATCTAAAATAAATTCAGTTCAGTTCAGTTCAGCCGTTTCGGAGGAGTTTGGTAACAAACACCGCGACACGAGAATTTTATATATTAGATAAAAATAAATTGTACAGCCAGGGCTACCTGTGAGTAATACAATAGACTAATATTCAGAAGCACGGGGTACAGATAGTTAACCGTGAAACACCTTGGTGAACCAGGGGTACAGAAAATTAACCGTGGAACACCGTCGAACACCTAGGTGAACCAGGGGTACAGAAAGTTAACCGTGGAACACCTAGGTGAACCACTTAGGTGTTCCATGGGTCAGTAACCAGGCCATTAATATATTATTGTACTGAATTTCATTATGACACTGGTCAGTCATGTGATTTGGAACATAAATCGCATACGAATATTTACGATAGGTACCTAATAGGTACATACTAATTCCATGCATTTACCATTATGATCTGTACAAAAAAATAAATTGTTCGAAAATCGAACTGTCCACCACGACATAGAATATAATTAAAAGAAAAATAGAACACAAATTAAAAAGAGGCGCGAATACTGAAAATTGCATTGCTTTGTTAATTGTTATAAAACAAAAACAGAACTTTGTCTTTCCACAACTGGTCTAATGTATCAAACGTTACCTCTTACTTTTGATTGTTTTAAATAGGTCTATTAACAGACTGTAAGTGTAATTTTAATAAATACTTTGATTCTAGTACTACTGCTTTTGTTGTCTCGAAGATGGTGTGAAAAGTAGAGTATTCACCTCGGGGATAAAGGTGCCTTCGTCTTGGGCGACCTTGACTCCCACGCTGCACTCAGGGTTCTTGTCTTAACTCCCTCACTTTGCACGGGGGTTAACGCTAGAATCCTTCGTTTTGCTCGGGATTCAATACGGGGCGCCCGCTACATAAGACACTACTTGCGGGTTGTTCGAAAGAGATACCGCGGCCCTGGAACACAAATTGCTAAGAAGGAACATGGATGGGTTTTAGTCAGTCAAGTCTGACACTCCCTCCCGCTCCTCCCAGAGCGGGAGAAGTCATTTGATGATTTCCCATCCTAAAAAAAAAAAAAAACCGCTTGGTGCTATAGTATCTGCCTACTACAGACACTTTATACTCACACTTATCATCCATATTCATACTTTTATTCGTTTTACATTAGCATATTACGAATTGTAGTTTTTTTGTTGTGACATTGTTTACATCGAACTTGTCAGTTGTCATTTACTTTTATTTTTAATTGTTACCAGCCAAATTCTTTATGAAGGTTTAATTTAGGTTATATATTACTAAAAATTATTATCATCAATTTGTGAGTTCAATTGTTGTATTTTATAGTTAATTGCGAATATTTGCTGTGTAAAGATATTCTGAGTTATATTTATAAAAATACTATGTGCAAGGTTTTTGACCAATTGTTACTGGCTGCTTTGAATATTGGCAGGTTGCGTCTTACTAGAGCGCAGCAGTTTTGAATCTGAGAAAGAAATTTGAAAAAAGAAACGGAGGATCAGGGTATAAAAGGGATTTCTGACGGATGCCCTGGGCAGTCTAGATACAAGAAATTAGTTTAGCCTGAAGTCAAGAAATCAGCTAAGTCTAGAGTATGGAGTCAAGATCTGAGTCATATCTTGAGTTTTGAGCACAGCCTAGTGGAGTCAAGGAGCGGTCTTCGTTTGGTGCTGTCGTGGCTGCTGCTAGCTGCTGTGAGGAAGCTGCTCTGCGAATTTACGAGCCTGGCACTGGGGCTCGGTACGTGTCTGCTGGAAGATACTCTGAACTGACGAGCCTGGCACTGGGGCTCGGTACGTGTCTGCTGGAAGCTGCTCTGCGAGCTGACGAGCCTGGGACTGGGGCGGTACGTGTCTGCTGGTAGGTCCTGCCAAGCCGCCCTGCATCAAGTTCGTCGTGGTCAAGCTCATTTTGATCAAGCCAGCTTTCTACAACTGGATGTTTGTCTTCAGTTACTATCACGCTCAGAGATCTGCGGAGACATTTAAATCATTCCCGGTTAACCTGCCCTTCACTTTTTTATTAATTTTATTAAATTTGTTATATTTTTCATGTCATCATTTATTAAATTCATTTTCCCCTTATAACCTTTTTTAATGTACAATTCTACTAACTACTTTTTCATGTCGAGGAAGAAGTAAATTTGTTACAGTGCATAATCTACTATTATTTTTCGCAGGGAAATTACGTGCAAACAAATTTAAAAAAAAAAAAGCAATAAACATACAACGCATAACGGATGCTTTTATAAATACAGAACGGAATAAAAAAGTTGACAGCTTGTACGTCGTGACTGCGATAAGCAGGTAACTACTCAGCATGGTGCTGTGCTATGGGGGCTTAGAGCACAGCGCTGGTTTTCAGTGGTCAACCGTGAAAAAACGTACGGAAACCAAGAAAAAGTAAATATTTGATTTCATGAATAAGAAAATAAAATAGTATTTGGGTTATACTATTACCCAACTATAGGAAAACATTTAAACAGTACAAGAAATATCATAAATATGTCATAGTATTTTACGTGAAGTAGTGAGCATTCAATGCAATATTATAATGCTAGTCAACCCATTGTATGGACGAAAGCAGGAAGCGTACCGGGAAATAGAAAAGGATGCTTGTGCCTGCCATACATAAGTCGCTTGTTTTATTGATTTCTAGATTTTGATGTAAAAATTAAATCATGAAGTAAATAATTAACTGAAACAGGTAAAGGTATCTCAAATTCACTTGTTCTTCACGTCGTCATCATCTGCCTAGCCTTTTCCCAAACTATCTTGGGGTCGGCTTCCAGTCTAACCGGCTGCAGCTGAGTACCAGTATTTTACATGAAGCGACTGCTTATCTGACCTCCACAACCCAGTGAATGGGTAATACGATACCCCTTGGTAAGACTGGATGTCAGACTTTCGGCTTCTGACTACTCGTAACGACTGTCAAAGATCTATACAAATGACAGCCGGGACCAACGGCTTAACGTACTTTCCGAGGCACGGAGGAAACTCGGTATGTAATGATGGTCACCAATCCACGACCAACCTCGGCAAGCACGGCTTAACCTTGAAGATCGACCGATGCGGCTGTAAATATTTAGCCACGAGCTCCTCATTTGTTCTTCAAGTAACAAAAAAAAAGATTGTGGTGTTATGAAACCACGGTGAAAGTGATTTTTTTTTTCACAATATAGCGCGGAGTAGGGATAAAGTGAAACTTTCACTTTATCCCTACTCTGCGGCCGACCGTCAGCGTCACGCGACATGCAACACACAGACGAAAGTTTGAGAAGATGTAATAAAAGTTTCACTTTAAAATAAAATTGACGGATTGGCCTACTTGTAGCAATCGTGAGAACTGTGCATGGGGTTCTGGGTCCGATTTGGGCAAAGTCTCATTGGATGTTCCATCAGGAATTTCTTAGAACAAGCCATGGAATCTGGGTTTGTGTTCGATTGATGGCAATAGATTTGCTCGCCCTGACTCGCCCATAACTTCGGACTTGAACTGCCTACTCTTTTGTCTAACCATTCGGCGATTAATTAAAAGAGATATACAACCTGTTTTTTTTATATTCCATAACTCTAGGATATGATTAAGACCATATCAAAGAATCAACTGGCTGAATAATAATTGTTTTTTTCGCATTTTCTTAGCTTTAAATATGAATTATTGGTTTGAATAAAAATAATTGCTCGTATTTATCAATGAAACTACTACTATTTTACTACACTACTGCGAAGTTTGGCAACCTCACAAAAGTAAAGATTCGTCATACTGGTGAAAATTTTTGACCTAAGTAAATTATGATTGATGATATCTCCGAAACTATGCATTACCTACAGAATATAACCCTAGAGTTATGGGATATAAAAAAAACAGGTTGTATATTTTGGTAAGTAATTTATCAACGTTGTCAATATTTGAAATTTACATACCAACCTATGTTTAAGTTATGAAGACTGATTACGTTTTAGAACTACCTCTAGTATACTATTTTGCTATGCATAACAGAGTCCTTAATGATATCATTTAATTTTCTTCTTTTTCTTCGTGTCACTGGCACCACTATAATTATATTTTTTTAGAACTTCACCTCTTCACGGATTCGCCGGTGACAGCCCAAAAGGTCACTTCGGCTGCAGGTTTTTGGGCTAATAGGGAGGATATAAGGTAGAGCTAAACATTACATTTTTATTAAAATACCGCCTTATTAGGTAATACACAATGAGGAACTCAATAAATGATTGAATATTCAACTAAACCAGCACTATTTTGTTTGACAGTTGAAATTAAACTTGTTGATCAACTCGGTTATTAATTACCCCTAGATTTCATCATGAAGGCATTTCGCATCATTGAAAGTTAACAATTATGTAAGAACCCGAAGTCACTAAACCAAACTATTTGAAACTATACAAGTATTCGATATCATTAAGTTTTCTGACACGAACTTAATCTGTGAACCGAAGATTAGAGTCTTAAAAGGTCTAAAATTAGAGCGTTTTGAATAACTTGTAAAGCCGTATACAGACATTGCGGGGCATGCGCCGCGAACAACGCACAGCGAATGCCTCGCAAGGTGTGTAGTTGTGTACCTTTGTATTCGTGGCGAGGCATGTGCTACGCACGTGCGAGGGCGAGCCAACGTATGGCCGGGGCATTCATTGTGCGCCGTTCGTGGCGCATGCCTCGCAAAGTCTGTATCCACCTTTACATTTCAAAAGACGACCCCGAAATCGTTCGGTCTACAACGCTTCCTAGAAAATTAAAATAGGTAGCGCGTTCATGAATGTTAGAACTTCATAACATCTCGCGTGATCCCAGAGAGTTTAGGCAGAGGTGTACCTAATTAAACACCCACATTCCACCAGTTATGTTTCTAAGTGCCATTTAAAAGGGGGCGAGCCCATTGCTATCAACCGGGCACAAATCTAAAATTCGTGAAATCATACTAATATTATAAACGCGAAAATTTGTAAGTATATATATAAGTGGATGGATGGATTTTTGTTTCTTTTTCACGCGAAAACTACTGAACGGATTTGGGTGAAATTTGGCATACGGGTAGTTTATAACCTGGATTAATACATAGGATAATTTTTATCCCGATAGTACAATCCCGTGGGACAGTGATCGAACACCACGCGTGGGAAGCCGCGGGCATAGGCTAGTACCTAATAAGGAAGGCACGAAGGCAAAGGCCTTCCTGGGAATCAAACCCAGGATCTCATGCTCAGCAGTCGCATTTGCAACTACTACACCAACGAAGCAGAACTTATTAGACGGAATAGTGTTTCCAGCTGATTTATACTTTATAGGTACAAAATAGTGGAGGCAATATGAAGGGAACCTCGGTAAACATACTTACTGACTAAATAAAGATTATTTTATGTTCATTTTATGGTGTCAACGCTGATCAACGCGCAGCATCAATTTTCCGTTTTTTTTTTAATTTTCGACACTTTTTGGCACAAGAACAATTGTGAAGACTATTTATCGAGGAACATTATTTGCTAAGGTTACATCAAATGTTTTTATTTTCATGGAAAATTTATTTATATACTTGTTTAAAAATAGATAAACGAATTTTGAGACCTAGCAAGATCGATTTTTCGCCTCCGTAAACTTCTATATTTCAAATCTCATCGAAACCGTTAGAGCCGTTTTAAAAATCGTTTTTTTTTTGTTACATGTTTTTATCTGCCCATCGTGACGCAGGAAGCACTTTTGGCCGCAGGACGCGGTGCTCCGTCACTTCCGCGGACAAGTTCCACTGATCAGTCAGCAAGTGAATTGTGAACAAGTGAAGTGCTACTAACATAGTCATTTTAACATATACAGGGTGTAACGGAAAGGGTATATTCATATTTTAGGGTGTGCCATCAAACTGAACATGTTTCTCCATCGGACAAACATAGTAATAGCGAAAAATATATCAGCTTCTCCATACATTTGGGTCTAATAGGTATTGAAATTTTACCCTGTAGTAATTTCAAAACTAATGTTGAGTTTTTTAATCTCCGTATATAATTATGTTAGTTTATAAGGTAAATTATGTATGGGCCATTTTAGCATGAAATAAATGATGTTAAAATACAAGTACAAAAAATATTGCTCATTCAAAAATAAGATAAAAGTCTTAAAATATTCAATCCATACTAAAGTACGTCCATTTCATGCCAAATGAAACCTGTGACGTAGGTAATACCAACGTACCACTATACAAAGTTCCCCATGACTGTGCGACTCCATTGTGAAACATCGAGTCCGAGTGATTCATGAACAGAGTTGATTTCTGAAGCCTTTGATCATGTAATGATGCGTTATGGAGGTGAACTAATCATGGTATAGGAGCGGGGAGGGGTAAAGTATTGTGTGGTATAGGCAGGTGGGTAGGTAGGTAGGCAGTAGCTTCACGTAAAATACTGGTACTCAGCTTCATCCGGTTAGACTGGAAGCCGATCCAAAGATAGTTTGGGAAAAGGCTAGGCAGATGATGATGAGGCAGGTAGGTAATGTTCTCGTAAGTCAGTAAAGCTAGGATCATATGATGTGGATTTGGTAAGCATTAGCAATCATATAATATTCAAAATATTTTTATTTCACACACGCCTACATGGGCACTTATAAAACGTCGACAAAAAGGTGCTCGGTCCGGGATGGCCGTTTCCTGTGGACGTTATTTCCAATTATCTTTTTTTTTTAAAGACTTTTCGAAAATTATTTTTAGTAACTTTTTAGACCTATGTATCCTGCTTATGCGTATGAAGTTTCATTAAAATCGGAAAATAATGACTTGAAAGTTTGTATAAAATCTCGTAAGGCGTAAACACTCTTAAGTATGGGAGGACATCGTAAGCCCGAGAATAAGTCGATGCTGACTACAAATTATAGAACAAGATAAAAATAGTAGATTCTAAAAAAAGTAAAAAAAAAGTAATTTTAATTCGACGGATTATTTTGGATCCCAAGAGCAGGGAAGGATTCTAGAGTAGAATCCCAAGCGAAGCAAGGGATTCAAGATTAGCTGAGCGGGCCGAGGACTACATGGACCAAGATGGTTTTTTTGTCTACTTTTTACCACAGACTGCGAGAAAATAACTAGTAACTAGTACTTCTTCATCTTCTTCATGGGTTTTTTTCGTTTCCGCACTTAGTCCCTTAAGTGGACCATTGTGCGTGAGCCATAGTGGCCGTTACTCCAACCAGCCCACCTCCCTCCAGAAGCAGATTAAACTTCCCGGTCTACTCAGGGCATCCGCAAGGGATCTTGGTGTTCCCAGGGTCGCCTCGCGAATCTTGGTGACACCGGTGCACTCAAGCAGCACATGCGTCACCGTTTCCTCCGCATCCATGCATGCCCTGCACAGGGGAGTGTCAGTGATTCCTAGAGTGTGGAAGTGTTTATTCAGTGAACAGTGTCCAGTGATGGTCCCCGCCACCAGACGCAGGCTATCCCTGTCCAGACGCAGAAGGCGCCTTGTCAGCTTTCCGTCAAGGGACGGCATAGCTTCCTTGGACTGCCTACACCCTGGTGTCGAGGTCCACCATTTTTCCGCTTGTGTTCGAGTGTTATCCTTTAACCAGTTAACCAGTAACTAGTACTTATATTTTTTGTTCATAGTTCGTATAATTCAAGCTTGTCCCAAATTCAAAATTTTATTCACTCAGTGACTTAAAAAGAGTTTTGTTCACAGTTTTCTATGAATCAAATGCCCTTTTTCAAGTGGCAAAGGTAACAAAATATTTAAAGTGACAAAGTTTAAATTTACTTCGAAAATATTCCTTCTTGGAATCTGTTAGTGTTGTTGGTACATATATTGTTCAACATTTATGAAACCCACAGCAAGCTTCCTCAAAAATATTGGTGCAATTACTTATAGAATTTGTTTAAGAATGAAGTAAAGATGTGGTACACAGTTATTAATTTTCATTAACGGGTACCTAAGGACTGCCTTTTTGGTCTTGTGGTCGCAAGTGTGACTGCTGAGCATGAGATTCTGGGTTCAATTCCCGGGTCGGTCAAAGTGTTATTGGGTTTTTCCATTAGGAATTTCTCAGTAGCAGCCACGGAGCCTGGATTTGTTCTCAGTTGGTGGCAATAGGCTCGCCCACTATTACATGGGACTTAAACATAACTTGCGATACGTGGGTGTACTATTGGGTATACCTCTGCTTAACTCTTCGGGGATTACAGGCGTGATGTTATGAAGTCACGGTACCCAGCCAGTACCTACAGACCGATAGGTTATTAAAAACAAGGCAACTAGTAGCAAATATGCCACTGGTTGTTTTTTTTTTGGAAAAGTTACTTAGTGCCTCTAATATTATTTCGTTTTTCTTTCTCAATTATTGTCACATAATGCAGGATTTTCATCCAAAAATATACTGCACTCGGTTTATCTTTCATAAGGCAGTGAACTTTACCAAGACTGGTAAGCAAAAGCATAAATATTATATTGCATAAGCTAACGCCTGTTAACTGGACGCACTGAGCTGAGATTTATATCAGGTATCCTGTAACAGGTAGGGATGGGAAAAATGTACAGTAAATGCAGATGCAAAATTATATCGATAAAAAACATCAAACCTGAAATCCCCGTAAAGTTACTGGCGTACGTACACCTACTTTTCGTCGTTAATATTTATGTCCCAAAGTAATAGAGGCGAACCTATTGCCATCAATTGAACACAAATGCCAAATCCGGGCTGTTACTGACAAATTTCTGGTTGAAAAACCCAATAACATTTTGCGAGATCCGGGAATCGAACCTCATGCTCAGTGAACACTAGATCAGCGAGACATATTTTGTAAGAAACCTACATATAAGTTTAATAAGTTAATTTATTTCTCCTTAAAAATATAACAATTTGAACAAAGTTTTAATGCAGCTAAAATTAAGCACAAATAATAAATATGATCAACTACGTACATAACTAATGAGTTGTATGTTGACGATAGGAAGACAAGAGGAGAATTTCAAGGGCCGAAGTGTTGTGACATGAAAGTAAAATGTCTATGAGAGGGAGTAGGTCACATGTATTCGAATTTTTAGTTCTATGCCATGCCTGTTTCCTCACGATGTTTCCCTTCACCGGTAGTGGTAAAATAATGCGCCAGCCTGGGTTCGAACTCACGGCTTACTGCTTGTAGGTCGGGGCTGCCACCACTGGGCCACCGCTGCTCTCGTAAATTTTCAATATTTTGTTATAATTTAATTATGTCTACCTTATTCTTCAATATCGATACTGAGATTCTTATTTCTTTGTCGAACACTATTTATGTCCAGAGGACACAATTTAAGTGTGTACGGAGTAAATGCATACAATCTCTTTTGAACAACGTAACGTAACGCGAGTCGCACGCTTTTGATTTTGAAATTTTTAACATGTTCACCTTGTTTTATGTTACTTGGGGTGCCGGAGCCGGGGTCGATCTTTAAGGTCAAGCCGTGCTTGCCGAGGTTGGTCCGTGGATGGGTGACCATCATTACATACCGAGTTTCCTCCGTGCCTCGGAAAGCACGTTAAGCCGTTGGTCCCGGCTGTCATTTGTAGATCTTTGACAGTCGTTACGAGTAGTCAGAAGCCAAAAAAAGTCTGACATCCAGTCTTACCAAGGGGTATCGTATTACCCAGTTACTGGGTTGTGGAGGTCAGATAGGCAGTCGCTTCATGTAAAATACTGGTACTCAGCTGCATCCGGTTAGACTGGAAGCCGACCCCAAGAGAGTTTGGGAAAAGGCTAGGCAGATGATGATGATCTAGTTTATTTTTCTTTCCTCTCTATCCATCAACAAAGTGTGAAAACACCTGCTAACTTATTGTTATTGTTTAATATATGTTAAATGTTGTATTCATAGGTAATACTGAGCTAGTGTCTATGAGTCAGAAGTAGTGCGCATGCACCTGAGGTGCGACGGCTTAATGTTTGTTGTGAATGATTGTGACGGCGCGGCCCGCCGAGCGGCGCGTGTGTCGTCAGTGGCTCGCGCTGCCACAATACTTGCAGGCCGTATAGTAATAATTTAAATTACTTTTACCTTTTTTTTTTTTTGTTATTTGAACCAAATTAATAAAACAAGACGAGCGCTAATCCCACCGACAAACTGTCACGCAGTTTGGTGGGTTTATAAAATCTTTACAAAGTGTTTGGTCCAGAATAAATGATTTATTTATTTTATTTATTTAACATATTTACCACTTTTTTTTTTTAACATCAATAAAATTTGAAACTGAAAATCAGGGACCTTCGACTACTTCCTGAAAAGAAAACAAAGAGGAAAATCTGGCACTAAGACAAATACATTTTTAATTTGCCTTCTACAAAAAGGGTAATTATGCAAGCTACTTTTCAGAGGAAAACGGTTCTATCTAAACGAATCCGTGTATTTAAGAAGCAATTTGGAGCCATCAATCAGAGCCATGATAAGCAACTATTTGTCAAAGATTTTCACGGACAAACGACACTAGATATTAGCTATACCATGGTGGGACATAGGACATTGACAAAATGAAAGGACATTTGGAGTTTTGGACAACATGTAACCTTTGAATGTAGGTTATAAAAAAAAACAACCCCAATGGATAATGCTACGAAATACTGCTACATCCCGTTTGGGAACTTTCCCATTTCGCCAACTAAACAAATGACGTGCAAAAAAAGTGAAAAGCAGTGCCCTTTCGTTACTATTTTACATTACATTGAGACCCGTTTCGTCACCCATAAATTTCCACCGCTACGTGCTACGAACGCGCTACGAACATGCTACGAGTTTGCTACGAAATATTTATTTGCGTGAAAACTAATTGAGGTATGACAAAATTCTCCCGCTCCGCCCAGAGCGGGAGAAGTCATTTGATGATTTCCCATCCGCAAAAAAAAAGGTATGACAAAACTGCGGTGACCTCTCCCGTCCGGCCCTGGTTCAATCCATGGTCCGGAGCGAGAGGGAATGGGAAGCCGTCGCCTCCTTCTGCGAAGCAGTCATGCTAGCGAAGGAGGTGGCGGAACGTGAGAGGGAGAGAACCTCACGTCCCAGCCGCCGCGGGAGACGCCCCGGGCGTCGGGGGGCAACCAGTGGCCCCCGGCCACCGTAGGCGCGAGTCTGTGGACGGTGAGTAATGGGCTAGCTCACCGTCCGTCCGTCTCATGACGACAGGCCGTGCCGACGGCGCGTACGTGTTCCACGCGCGCCTCAAGGAGATGTCAGCAAACCGGAAGGGATCCGAAAGGGCCGATGCCTGCCAGGGCTGCGGGTTGTTCGAAGGAGATACCGCGGCCCTGGAACACAAAGGGCTAAGAAGGAACATGGTTGGGTTTTAGTCAGTCAAGTCTGACACTCCCTCCCGCTCCGCCCAGAGCGGGAGAAGTCATTTGATGATTTCCCATCCGCAAAAAAAAAAAAAAAAGAAATAACAAAATTGCCTATCAAGGGCTCGGGGCAAGTCCCTGCCAGGACAGGGACGGCTCCGCCCAGAGCGGAAGGGGTTATTGAGGATTTGCCACCCAAAAAAAAATAAGGCCATGAGTCAGTCAATGTATGCAAACAAAATAGTACCTGACGCAACATACCTACCTACGAAATGAAAAGCTTCGTGCTACGAGACTGGCTACGAGCGCGCTACGGACTTACAGCAGATCAACTTCATTTTATATTTAATCCATAGAACAGACAGATAGCAGAGGAGGTTGTGGTCATAAAGACAGCCGCACGGGTTGATCCTTAAGGTTAAGCCGTGCTTGTCGAGGTTGGTCCGGGGATGGGTGACCATAATTACATAACGAGTTTCCTCCGTGCCTCGGAAAGCACGTTAAGCCGTTGGTCCTGGCTGTCATTTGTAGATCTTTGACAGTCGTTACGAGTAGTCAGAAGCCAAAAAGTCTGACATCCAGTCTTACCAAGGGGTATCGTATTACCCAGTTACTGGGTTGTGGAGGTCAGTTATGCAGTCGCTTCATGTAAAATACTGGTACTCAGCTGCATCCGGTAAGACTGGAAGCCAACCCCAAGATAGTTTGGGAAAAGGCTAGGCAGATAATGAACAGATAGATGCAGTCATAATTTAAGATACAGAAAATAATTTTACATAGTTCTCGGATAATGTTTCATGGGAAAACAATGCCCTCTAAAAATGAAGAACTCCCCAAATATTCTTAAACCTAGCAACAAGCATAATGATCTACAAGAGGTATAAACTCCTAACTGCATGTTATACGATATTTACACAACAAATAGTCCAATTAAACCTTTAAGTGAGACATAATACGGCGTACTTTATGTTACTGCTGTCATCCGACGCTTATTTATTACTTTTACGACTGGTTGCTGTGTTCTGCTTTGTAAGATGATGGGAACTATAGGGTTAACTTTATAGCTATGCTTCATGGCTAAGAAGGACAAAGACAAGGAAACGTCACCATGATGTCGCAAGAAGTTTAGCTAGCACGAGCTCTAACACACGAACACTAGCACACGAGCCCAAGCACACGAGCTCTAACACACGAGTCCTAGCACACGAGCCCTAGCACACGAGCTCTAGCGCGAGCAACGTCGATTTTATAACTATAAATACTCGTTTTACATATAGGATGACTGGTAATTAGTGACCGGTACTTAAACACGTATTTTCAATTTAATTTATTGACATTTGGTAATTTTGCACGCCGTAAGGCAAAATGTATCGGGACGCTCATCAAAATGACCATCATATTCTGTATACCTACATTATTGGCAAATAAACGATTTCTATTTCTATTTCTAAAGCCATGTCAGTACTGTTTTAGTTTCGCTTTTGAAAGCGTGATCTTGGTTCGTGTCGGTGAGGAAAAACAGCTCATGGCTTTATAAGCTTATCTTCATAAAAAAACAGTTAAACTTTTACTCATCAACATTGTGAAAAGTTGTGAGGATTCAATAATTTGTCAGTCTCATAATAATGAGTGCCCTACGCTCCTTTTAAAAACCATATAATTTGACTTTCTTATAAGTGATAGGTCACGAGTTCGACGCGAAGACACTGACCTCTGATTTTTCGGATTCATTCGGTGGAAACCAAACCTGCCGACCAAAACATCGTGAGGAAACCAAACCAGCACGCCTGAGAGGTATAAAAACTCTGACACCAGGTTAGGCATAACTACACGAAAAATAAAGAAAACCTTTCTTTAGGTGCAAAAGTCAAAACATGGGATATTAACGAGTACTTATAAGTCCCACCAGTTAAAACTTAGATTACTAATAAGTACTTATTTACTACACCATCTTTCCTGAGCCGAGTTAACCCTAACTACGACCCTTTCATATCAAAACATCTTATTCAACGATCTAGCGAGGGGTACCTCCTGTTCATTCACTTCGCGTAGACACAAAAACTAGGATTTATACCCCACAAAAACCTTTAGTGGTAGATCATTAGGCTGACATTCAGTGAAAAAGTTGAAGTATCCCGTGATATGTTCCCACATACTTATGTATGTAAAACAGGGCTACTCAGCATAACATAAGCATGAATAGATGTACCAGTCCGGCACCAAACGCAAGAATATAACACGCGCAGTAAACACGAAATTGTAATACCAAAATTTAGATTAACAAAAACTAGCAAGTCATTTCTTATAAACAGTATACGCTTTTATAATAAGTTGCCGAAGTCAGTTACAGAACTGACCGATGGAAAGTTTAAAAATTATATCAAACGTCTCCTAGAAGAACCAATTAAAAAAGCATATTACAAAATTAAGGACTACGTTGAAGATAGAGAAGTTTGGCTTGAGCCCCTACGCACATGCGGCTTCCCTGGTAGCTCATAAAACGGCACAAATGTGTGGATGTCTCTAACTATTCTCAATCTTATTTTTATTTTATTTTTTTATTTATTTTTTATTTTCTATTACTTTTTTCCATTATTTTTGATCAGATGTTTTACAATAGTTTCTTAATCATTACACCATTTTGTTTAGAATAGTTACAGCACGGATGACAACATTTGTGTTACTTGTTTAATCTAGTCTTTTTGCAATATCTACTTTTTTTTTGTATATACTCTTTTTCTTATTTACCGATTGTTTGTAAATGTATGGACATTGTAGGCCTTATCGATTCCTAGATCCTTGGTAACTTTTTATCTTGTTCTACGTTTTGTAGTAAGCAACGACTTATTGTCGGGGCTACGATGTCCACTCATACTTAAGTGCCAATGCTGTAACATAGAAAAATTGTAAAGCCAAATGATTTTAAAAGAGTAACCATGGAGTTTCTTGCCGGTTCTTCTCCATAGGAAACGACCAACCCGAACCGAGCACCTTTTTGTCGACGTTTTACAAGTGCCCATGTAGGCCTATGTGAAATAAAAATATTTTGATTGATTTGATTTGATTTGAATATGGGGAAACGAAGACTACTTTGTATAGAAAAAATATTCATCATCAACTGCTTAGCTTTTTCCCAACTATGGTGGGGTAGGCTTCTAGTCTAATCGGACGACACTGAATACCAGTATTGTACATGGAGCGACTGCCTATCTGACCTCCACAACCCAATTAGTACTGCTAATACACGATACCCCTTGGTAAGACTGGTTCTCAAACTTTCAAGCAACTGACTACCTGTAACGACTGTCAAAGATCGACCCGAGCGGCTGTTATTATTTAGCCACGACTTATATAATTTCGATTATCCTCGATTTTCACTGATTATCCTTGATGACACTTTATCTCAACCCTCTAATAGTACACACGACGCGGTGTCGTGTGAGAATCGCCTTAGCTCGCGTTCGTCCTCCGTAAGGCTGGACGGGGGAGGTGAAGCGGATGCGCCGCTTGTCCACGCGGCACACAAACCAATGCGACGTGAGATTTGCTTCACCGCCCGACCGCTCGGACGTGCGGTTTCGTGTGATAACTGGTAGAAGAATGCAAATCAAACAACAGCACAAACAAAACTACGTAGTGCGCACGACGAATAATCAAGCTATAAAAAACCAGTTTCTGCGGATCTCTCATTGTTCAGGAAATCTATACAAAGCGAGGCCATTTTATTTATTCACAAATGTTTCCTTTGCCATTACAGATAATAAATGTAATGCGACAAAGTAACTTAAAATATACTTAACTATACCTTAAATGCTACGCAGTACGTGGCCCTTGTGAACTCACCCAGTGTACAGGTCAATATATCTATGACATCCGCTACCGTGTTGAGAGTGCGCAGCGCACGAGTCAGCAGTGCGCGCCCCAGCAGGTTAGTGCGCACACTCGGCACCACCAGCAGCTGAGGCTTGTGCCGCCGCGCCACGTACTTATCCGGTAAATTAAACCCCTTTTTCTGACAGTATGCCTGAGTTTTGTATACTCTCTCATAAAACTTTGAAAATATACGTTGCCAGTGTCACTTCACGCCTAATTTCTAACTTGTTGTAGCCCACCATACCGAGACAGAATAAAGTAGGATACATTTCTTCTGTGTATTCGTATCTACCCGGGATACCCGTTACTGTATCCTAACAAATTCGCCAGGTTTATTTATTTAAAGCTGTATGGAAGATTCCATACAGCTTTAAATAAATAAATCGGACGATTTTTTTCTGGATCCGTTTGAGCATATTTTTGTATTTTATTTCACCTGGGCTCCAGACGGCCGCGTTATATTCCAGATCCTTCCAAGAGCCTCATAGCCCTTAATGCACTGATATGTTTGTGAAGTCATTTGCCTGACGCAGCACAAATCCCAGATTCCTGTACGCCTTTTTACAAACTTTAATTAAACTGGAACGGCTTATTTCTCTTTGTTTTGGACTTTTAGCAATTCTGTATTTGTGTTCTCGCTTTCTTTATTTCTACTAGACGCTTATTAGTTTTTCCCTTAGTTTCTACTCCACAGTTTGTAATTATATTGTTATATTATTTTCTGTAATTTTGTAAATATAACCGTTACTAATTCGAATGTTCGAATCAACGCCGTATTTAACCGCCACTACTGTCATCTCCGTATCTGATAGTGAACATCCACAGCATCACAGCTACATATTAGTGCTTCCCTATAAAGCGTTGCTGTGGGTGCTCACAGTCTACGGCCAGTAGGTAATGCTTTCGCTCGTTGCGCATTACAGGGTTCAAGGATCACCCTCAATACTCTCGCTTCCCCGCGGTGGACAGTAGTGAGTCAGCCCGTCTTCTGCTGCACCTGCATCCAGACCTGGCGATCGACACGCGAGCACTCATCTCCGGCCGTGACCAGTGACGTCAGGGGAGTGCTAGACCAGTGGGGGCAAGTCGTAATCGCTGTATAGGCCCTAACCCACCAATTTGACCCATCTACCGAGCTAGACCTTTTTTTATATGATATAACTGTTCCGAATTTCTACCTACCTGTTTTTTATTTACTCTTCTCCTAGGAACCTATGCCTAGGTTAAGTGGAAAAGGTAGGGGTAGTTTTGATACATCCGAGACAATGTATAGCGTCATATGTCGCCATATGTATATGGGTCTCGCTCCTATTTACATTTCTTACTCTAACATTCTAAAAAGAAGTAGTCGAATCAATGAATTCATAGATTTATCTGAAAATTTTTGCAGTTTGCCAGACCCTTTATTAAGCCCTTTGTGTTCATACCCGACTCGTCTTATATTATATGTAAATTAGATAAATGTACGTGACATGAATTCCTTTTTCATATTCATACATTGTAGTATGCAGGAATTCTTCAGAATTTGCTCTTTGAATCGTACTCAAGGGCGCGCAAATCGCGTGGCGTGTTTCACGCGCGCCTCAAGGAGATGTCAGCAAATCGAAAGTGGTCCGAGAGGGCTGATGCCTGCCAGGGCTGCGGGACTGTTCGAAAGAGATACCGTGGCCCTAGAACACAAAGTGCTAAGAAGGAACATGGATGGGTTTTAGTCAGTACAAGTCTAACACTCGATGAATTACCATCCGAAAAAAAAGGTCGCGCAAACCTAAATGGAACTAGATTGTTGATTTTGAAATAAAATTAATCTATCATATTACAATTTAACACTCCTTGCGAGATAACCCTTCGTTAGATGTGTACAATAAAGAAATAATATAACATTTCCAGTCAACATTATGATACTATTTGATATTTTATCTACTTCGGTTTCGTTATATTCGAATTACGAAATTGACAGCGGTTTCATTATGATACCCATAACGACACAAGTTGCATTATGCGAATCGTCACAAATTATTCTAAAACACAAGCAAAGACATTCTGAACATACAGCCTCGTACCTATAATATTACTTCGAAATCGAGACAATGTAAATGATGTTTTTAAAAATGGAACAAGTTTAGAACAAAAGTATCGTATACTATTTGGCTGTTGCGGCTACAAGATCTTTGCCCTATACTTATTAAAGACTAAATAAAAAAAACTTTTTACAAAAAAATATAACCGACTTCCAAAAAAAAACAAAAAAGTGCAAAATAATATTTTACTTTCGTCAGTCGGTGACTTGTCGGTTGTCTTGTTGTTGTTTCTTTCTTTTTTTTGCCACCGACTTCCGAAAGTAAAATATTATTTTGCACTTTTTTGTTTTTTTTTGGAAGTCGGTTATATTTTTTTGTAAAAAGTTTTTATTATACCCTTTTCAGTTGTGGTGTCTCACTTAAATTCTTGTCTAGTATCATTTTTACATTGTAACTAGACACCAGCACATCGTCCATACATACGACAAAGGACAAAATGCATAATAAAGGGGATGACTCAAAAAGTACCAAAGCAAAGATAATAAAATTCATATGGGCCCACCGGGCAAGCTTTCTCTACCAAATGAATGAAGATTCATGTAAATCGGTCCAGTAATCACGGAGAAATAGGTGTACGTGATAAATTTACAAATAAAATAAAATGAAAACTACAGGGCCAAACTATATAACATTTTTTATGGGACCAAATAGCAACTATTCCGCATCAAACTAAAGAAGTTAGTAAAGTAATAAGTCTCAGCGTAATCGGTGTACATTCAACAAAAACTAATCGAATTGATAACCTTCTCCTTTTAGAAGTCGGTTAAAATAAAAAAAAAAAAAAAAGATTTCTATTTTTTTTAAATTATTACTTGTACATACACCTGGAAATTGCATACCGTTACAATTCCAACAAGCCCAAACACAGCTAAGATACATTGTCTTATTATTGAGTTCCGGTGCCTGTCTCTAGGATTCATCATCAGATCTGATGATAGAATGATTCTTATTGAACGCAAATGCTTCACTTGTTGTAGAAAATACCAAAATCGCTGTAAGTTTTCCTATAAAATTTGAGGGTTGCCCTCGATTTCTCCAGGATCCAATCATCAGATCCTGACTTGGTGACTATGGGACCACTTCAGAAGTATCTCCTTTCGAACAAAAAAAGAATTTTGAAAATCCGTCCACAATTGGCGGAGTAATCGCGTAACATACACACAAAAAAAAAAACATACCGTCGAATTGAGAACCTCCTCCTTTTTTGAAGTCGGTTAAAAAGAAGTGGACGCGGGAAAAAAAAACTGAGTGAATTTTTATTCCAAATTTTATTAAAAATGTCTTCAACATCAAGTGATATGGAAAATACTCCACCAGATATAACAAATAGAGCAGTTGGGGCTTCAAATAATTTACTACCAGAAATCAAGACATGTATATGAGAAATGTTATGAAGACAATAGTCAGTGTGTAGTTAAGTTTCTATTAAATATACTTTTTTGTCTATATCTGTGTTTCATTCCTTCCTTCGTAGATAAAATCTTGTATGCAACTGTACGTTATTGGTATTTTAATAACTCGTGCCCACTTATTTCGGTACGCGCTACGCTTGTACCGAAAAATGGCACTCGTATTGAAAGACCGTCCATAACGTAACAGTTGCATAAATAGCTATTATATACAATGTATGTTTTTTATGTGTATAAAAGAGTTTGCGCCGACACATGCATGTCGGCGCGACCTCTTTTGTGGACTATCATTTGGTACCAATTGAACGTGTACTTATACGAAAAAACTGTACTATTTCTCCTTGAAATAGAACTCGGTTTTACATGAAAGTTTTGCATGTTTTACAAGTTTTGCATTTGCACATTTAAAACTGTCATGCATAACTAAGCGTGTAGGAACAACTACCAAAGTATATCATCATGCTCTTTCCCTTAACCCTATTTATTTGGGGTCGGCGCAGCATGTATTCTTCTTCCATACTTCTCTTTTACCCGTCATCTTATCAGACACTTCGTTTCTTGCCATAATTATCATCCTTCACACAGTAACTGGGTGAATTTCAACAAATGCCATTTTTTTTATCATATCGGTGAACTTTTTCATTTATATTTTTTTTGTATATTTTTCAGGTTTAATGTAATCTTTAAGATATCAAATATCCCCAAGTTTAATATCATCAATGTATCATTTAAAACTAAGGAGAAAATTCAGTTTGAATTCTGGTTTTCACCGATATGACAAACCACACCGATTTTTTTTTCTGTACACCGCTATGATAAGTTTATCCACCGACATGATGTACATATCCAGCGATATGATAATCTATAACCCTTTGAACATCAAAAAATGAAATAGTTAGTAGGCACCTATATTATTTTTACAAGGGTGACTTAGAACTGAAGACCTGAACCGAGGGTCTTATGTAAGTAGATCACATCCAAAGAGAACTGAGTTCTTAGATTTTTTTTTAATTTTTTTTTTAATTAGCTACCTATTTTATTATATTTACTTTCTTTTTTATTATATTTACTATAGGTACTATGAATTAAAAAAAATATGTTTATTTTTATTATCATTGTCTTTGTAATAGTATTATACTTTACTTAACGAAATGACACGGGATCTACCGATATGATAAAACGAATCACCGAGATGATAAAATGATCTACCGATTTGATAAAGTAATTCACCGATGTGACAAAACTGTGCGTTGATCATAAATCAAAACACCGATAATAGATATTAGACACCGATTGATTTTTTCGGTGTAAATTATCACATCGGTGGTAATAAAGACCACCGATTACAGCGATATGAGAACAGCGACGTGAGAAATAACACACTTTTTCGAAAACTAGAAAAAATGCATAATATCTAGGGTAAATTCAATTACAGTCAATGAAGCTAATTTACTTACTACCTGTGTTAGAACCAAATAACAAAAATAAAACTACTCATTACACTAGAAAAATGCAACCACCGATAATATAAAGTAATTGTCCGGGAACAACTTAAATGACGTACTTATGTTATTGGCGAGAATATGCAGCGATTTGACACAAATCCGTCCTGACTGCGCACTAGCACACACTAACGAGGAAAATAAAATTGGGGTGGGGACGCTGTCGGACTCGTCGATGTAAAGTTAGGTTTAAATTACTTTTGTCCAGCGATATGAGAACATTTTGCAGGACAGGTACGTTTGTGCCTCTTAGTAATAATAATCGTTAATTATGTAATAAAATATGCTATATATTAATGACAAAACTAATATTCTATAAAATAGAATAAGTTATATTCTTAACTTACTTATTTCTATTAGTGTATAAGCTTTTTTGTTTGTAAAAAAAGTAGAGGGACAGCACCGATTTGAAAAAAATAGAGGTTTATGAATTTATTTCAACCTTTGTAAATAGTCCTAGGCAAATTATATTTTTGCCACAACCCAATAACTACCTATTAAATACTAAAA
Source organism: Cerastis leucographa (assembly GCA_963082945.1). Classification (NCBI taxonomy): domain Eukaryota; kingdom Metazoa; phylum Arthropoda; class Insecta; order Lepidoptera; family Noctuidae; genus Cerastis; species Cerastis leucographa. The sequence goes on from OY720353.1 coordinate 6,454,300, forward strand.
AATATAATTCTGAACGATATTCCTTTTTTCAAATACTAATTTCACCGAAGACAAAAAAATAAGTCATTTGGGAAATTCACCCAACTGCCAAAAGTATTTTAAAGAATAGTAGATTATACAACACTATACTTCTACTAATTTAGGTGTCGATCACTTTAAAAAGACATACATATGTATGTCTTTTTAAAGTGAAACTTTTATTACATCGTCTCAAACTTTTTCGTCTGTGTGTTGCATGTCGCGCGACGCTGACGGTCGGCTGCGCTATAGTGTGAAAAAAAGTTTCACTTTTACTGTGGTTTCATAAAACCACACAATCCTTTTGATTCATCTTTATTGTTGCTTTTAGCATTAAATACGTACTCCATAGAGCGCTTGACTTCTTGGTCTCCGATAATACGATAAAACATGCCAGCAAAACGTTTTCTGAGAAAGTTTTGGCTCTTTTAGCTACTGGCCACGTGTTAAACATATCGTACTGTTTCAAATACTTCTCGCGTGACAGTTGAGGGGAAAAGCTCATTTGCGCATTATTAAAGCCGGAAACACACTTACGTGTCGTGACGCGCCAGAAGCATTCGGTTTCATACATCGTTGCGACACGACACGCCACACAGTGGAACGAATGTATGGGAGCGGTTGGACGTAGACATGTCCGAAAAAAAAGAGTAAAATTATGCCAAACTAATGATGCCATCTTATTCGATTACTTAATGCCTTCATAAATTGTGGTGATGAATTTCTTCATAACTCCCATATTTCGGGAGTAATTTGAGAAAATGTGAAATTTTACTATGAAAATGAGTGTATCGAGCTCTCTCCCTCCTGATTCCGGGCTTGTTTCAAGTAGCGGTCTCTAATATCATAATGCTATTACTAAGAGCTATATTTAATACTAAGACACATAGTGCGCCAAATGTGCACTTTCTGGGATAAAAGGAAATGAAAATTTAAAAAAAAAAAACGTTTTTTCCCCATTTGTATTTACTTTAAACCGCAGACAGACTTATTAAGAGGTCTATAAATATATTATATATATACAGAAATATATATTAACAAAAATATTCACAAGAACTGATGAGAGTATGACTTTTAAGTAAGTTGATAATAAATTACCTAGTTTCATTAAAAGTACAATAAATAATTAAGATGTAAGCTCTAATTTACTAAGTTACACATTTTAAAACAATAACATCATTTAATTATCTTCGTCATCATCATCATCATCAATTAATTCAAATTCAGAATCGATGTCCGCTAAATCATTTATGTTAACAAATTCGATATCACTTTTCTCAGAATCCGTAAGCTCATAAAATTCCTTAAAAGAAGATTTTTTTACAAACTTATTTCCTTTTGGACGGATACTTGTAACAAGTGGATCAGAAGACAGTAAAAGATTGTGCATAATATCTTCATTGCATGAGATACTGCTATGCTTTCGAGAATGCCCCTCTCTATATTTTCTAAAATCTTTATTTCTAGCCTCAGATGCCTCTTCGGATAGAAAACCAATGGGCACAATTGACATGTTCTGAACTATGTCTGGCCCATGCATTAAAATTTTATGAAGTGAAGAAGGCATATAATACCATGGGTATAACTCCACGTAAAGCTTAGCAGTATCAAAGCAGAACTCTCGGAATTTAGTTACGTTGATCTTCTCTCCTGATGAAATACACTGCAAGATCACACAGATTTTTCTTAAAAGCATAGCATCTATTCCGGTCAGTTCAGCAGATTTAGTGTAGTTTTCAAAAAATCTCCTTGCCGAGTTGCCATTGTTGGTGGATCCACTGCCTTGTTTCACAACATCGAGAAGTAAGCCCGTTTCTCTTCTTACAGCCTCTTGAACTCTTTTCTTCCTGTCATCAACTTGCCTTTTTGCTATATCACCCCTTACTTGCCATGATTTTATGTCTAATTTGTAGGAAATGTGTAATAAGCATTCCATTGAGCGAATCCAAGCGTGAAGGGTGCTTAAGCTATATTTATACATGTCCTCGTTTGCGTGTTTATCTTTGATTAACTCTAAATTATTCATTTCTTTAGGACAAGCCTTGCATATGTCACACACTGAAGCTGCTGTATTGGATATAATGGAATGAATTTTACCATCAATCATTGTCAACAGCAGTTGGTGTTTGACACTAATTCCATCAGTGATGGTGGATGGAGTTAAGGCTTCAATCTCTGCTTCGATTTCAGCCATCTCTCTCTGCACATTTTCTTTGGTTTCCTTTATAAACTTAAACAATATTGGCCGGCAAAATGAAGTGGAAGATGGTCGCTCGTTTTCCCAAATTGTTACACCTTTTGAGACGAGCCGCAGTGGTACAAGACTAATCATAAAATTACTAGCAAGATCGATTTGCTCATCTTCACTCGTCCTTTGATGATAAATGCTTTGGCTAGATGATCCGTCAAAACCCCATTTGCTGGTCAATACGAGCTGTTGATTGGGATCAACAGGGGTTTCTAACGACCTAATAAGTCTTCTTGAGGTTAAATCCATCAAGGCTTGTAATTTGATTTTTGCAGAGCTCTCTGTAACTGTGAGATCTTCTTTGGCCGGATAGCACTTAATTTTTTCTTTAACCAACATGTAGTAACTCGGGTATTGAAGAGCTCCTTCTTGAGTGTTGAAATCCCGAAGAGTGTTATAGCGCCATTTCGATAAGTTCATCGATACATAAAGAGCCAATGCCTTCAAAGGGGATATTTCCCGTACCTGAATTGATTTACCTTCAATGAAGGCTTTGATTTTTGAGGCCTCTTCTGGATTCTCCGTCAAGTATTTCATAACATAAGCTGTATCGCTTTGTCCTGCCTTTTGAAGCGCCCTTTCGGCCGAAAACATAATTTCAGCGCTGCTACTGCTGCATGAAAGACTATCTTCAGTGCGTCTTCTTTTTTGCCGGTTACTAAGGTCCTCAAAAGATTTACGAGGACTAGGATGTGTACAAGTTGAAGCATTAGATTTAGCAGGAGAAATTATGGGCTCGATGACGTCACTTATATTTTCTGTAGAAGGTTCCATATTTTCATTCTGTAATTCCGGCCATTGAATTGCAGCCTGTAGCCAAATCTCATGTTTCTTCCGAAACTTATCTGTGCTTCTTCCAGACTGTGTCCATTTTGCATAAATGCGGTAGCAAAATCGACGACACCAGTCTTTTAAACTTGTTTCAGCACTTTCACATAACTGAACACAACTGTTATCTTTTAAAACACTGAACAAATAGTTAAAGTCGCGTAAATCTTTATGTGCGCGTGCGCATAAAGCAACGTGAATATCAAGATTTGTATTAAAATTTGGAAAATACATTGCGAGATTAGCTTGGATACAACGAGGTGTAAATCAACACTGATTTTAAAGTTACTAATAGTGACCTATTTATATAAAATCCAGGTATCCCAGGTATCCTTTGTTAAATATTGCAAGGTAATTAGTTATTGTGATAATTAGTAAATGATGCATGCTAAATTAGTGTATTAAGAGCCATTTAGTAATTAAATAATAGCAATGTTCTTATCAGTAATCATTAGTGCATCAGTTTTATATGTAAACCTTAAGTCCCTAATTATATATCCTAATTAGCTTATATCTTCTCTAATTGGCTGCTCAGAAATGTTATTGTAATAAGGTAAACCTTTAGAAAAACGGTTTTAATCAACAAAATAAACAAAAAATAAAAAAATTGTGTTATAAAATAAACATCACTCTTTATCCCAGAAAGTGCACATTTGGCGCACTATGTGTCTTAGTATTAAATATAGCTCTTAGTATTAGCATTATGATATTAGAGACCGCTACTTGAAACAAGCCCGGAATCAGGAGGGAGAGAGCTCGATACACTCATTTTCATAGTAAAATTTCACATTTTCTCAAATTACTCCCGAAATATGGGAGTTATGAAGAAATTCATCACCACAAGTTATGAAGGCATTAAGTAATCGAATAAGATGGCATCATTAGTTTGGCATAATTTTACTCTTTTTTTTCGGACATGTCTACGTCCAACCGCTCCCATACATTCGTTCCACTGTGCGCCATGCAAATATGTCCCTAACCATATTAAATGTATGAAACCGATTTGCTTCTGGCGCGTCACGACACGCCACGAGACGTAAGTTTGTTTCCGTCTTAACAGTTTCAGTCAATTTTGTTGGCGTCAAATAAACATTTTAGGTTTTTCACTTGTTTTCAAGTTTCTTGTTTTAAAAGAAAATGGCGCGCGCAAAGCAATTTTTTTTAATTTGCTAAAAGTACACCAAAAAGGTTCCGAGTCTGAGTTTTTAACAAATTATAAAAGGTTGTATGATAAATTCGGCACCATGGAGGTAGAAGTAAATAGGTTTAATGATGTTTTGAATTCACAAACTTAGTGAACACAATGTTTTAAATTCAATTTACTTTATCGTCTAGCGGATAAAAACGGCTTTTGCATTCAGATATCGAAGAGCAAAAATACTTTTCCCGAGATGGGGGATGAAAAATTTATTTTTAACTTCATTAGGTACTGTTAGGGCTAGGTTTACACTTTGTAATATCAAATCACCCATTAGCACTGCGATCATTAAGACGCAATTAAAGAGAATTTTAATTTAATGTGAAATCTTAACTTCGAGTATTATTATGTTCAGATAATTATTACATTCTCTTTTCATCTCACCATATTTTCACAAAGATTAAAACGTGAAGAAATATAACACAGAAATCTGATCCATGTAGTCGGGTTCATCGTGAATTTTGTGTATCATCATTATCTGTTTAGCCTTTTAGCAACTATAATGGGGGGGAGACTTTCAGGCCACTGACTACCTCTAATGACTGTCAAAGATCTTTAAATGATAGCCGAGGCACGGAAGAAACTTGGTATGTAATGAAGGGATGGTCACATTGGTCACCCATCCATGAACAGACCTTGGCAAGAGCTGCTTAACCTTGAAGATCGACCCGTGTAAAGGTGAAAGATAGGGGAATTTCTTCTCTGTTTTACTTTAAAAAAATCATATTTTGTGAAAACAAGCTCTCTAATTGTATACCTTTTATAAAAAATGTTGATAATTCCCTTTAAGGCATTATTTTTCCTGAACATTATTTTCATTTATGAAAGCTTAAACATCAAAAGTCGAGCGATGCTGATATGACTTTATTTTTTAACGTCACTTCCTCATTAATAAATAAGTTATGTGCCTTGATGGAGTTGTGGGAACGGTATTTGCGATAAATTAATGGTTAAAAGCTAATGCTACCTTTCACACAAAAATATTGAAATGGAGATGGGCTGGTCATATGCTGCGCAATAAAAACAATAAGTGGCCAAAAGCCGTAACTGAATGGCAAATCAGGGATGGGTCTAAAAGAAGTAGAGGAAGACAACGCAAACGCTGGGATGTTGACATAGTGGAGACGGCTGGTGCTTTGTGGGCTAGAGACAAGAGAGACCGTTACAAATGGAGGATCCTGGGGGAGGCCTATGCGTCAAAGGACGCGCTGATAAACGAAGACGCCGAAGTGCAATAGTTTTGTTTTGTTTATTTTATATTATACTGTAATTAGTTTTCAGTCAAAAAAGCCTTTTTATTTATTTTATTTAATGGGTAAAATGACTGCCTTATTAATACAGTAGTAGCTAGCGCTCCTGCTGGGCACGAGGTACTGGATTCGATTTCCAGGCTGGAAAAATTATAACGGGTTTATTCACCAGGGATTTCTCAAGCGCAGGCACGTAGTCTGCATTTGTGCTTGGTTGATGTCTATAGGCTCACCGATTACATGCGGTGGGTGAAATGTGTTTTTATTAGGTGGTCCTCTGTCTTACCCTTTTTTTTTGTTTTGGATGGGAAATCATCAAATGACCCCCCCCCCGCTCTGGGCGGAGCGGGAGGGATTGTCAGACTTTTACTGACTAAAACCCACACATGTTCCTTCTTAGTCCTTTGTGTTCCAGGGCCATGGTATCTCTTTCGAACAGTCCCGCGGCACTGGCAAGCATCGGCCCTCTCGGACCCCTTCCGGTTTGCTGACATCTCCTTGAGGCGCGCGTGGAACACGAACGCGCCGGCGACACGGTCTGTCGTCATAAGATGGACTAACGGTCGGAGGCGACGGCTTCCCACTCCCTCTCGCTCCGGACCATGGATTGAACCAAGGCCGTATTCTCTATCTGACCGTTCAGGAATTACAGGCGTCAGGTTGTGTTATGTATAGGGAAATAGGTTTATATGAAGTAATCAAAACTTTACCGATAAACTCCAATTTATTATTTAAATAAAGATATTAAATGAATGTTCAATCATTACACAATAATGCTTTATTTAGTACTGCAACAATCCAATACATTACTATTTTATCAACATCAATTTAACATTTTAAATACATATAATTAAATGTAACTTTAAGTAAGTGTTGGCATCCGAAATTCAAATAACACCCAGCCTATATTTCAAATGCTTACACTTTAAATTATGTTTTTTTCAATAACATTCTTGAACATATTCAAAAATATAAATGAATTTGTGGAAATAAATGCAACTATTTATAAATATTTATTTTTATATGTTCAGTAAAATATAGTTTTTACATTTCAGACCCACTATACAGCTAATGGTTCTACTATATCAAGAAAGAAATAATGATAACTATGTTTATAATCTGAGATCAAAGTATTATTTCAAGCGTATTCTGCTTCAAGATAAATATTTTTATAATTAAAATTTTGTTAAAATGTTTAACTGTATTTTTTCTAAAATTTTAAAATCTATAAATACTTATTCCATTTTTTTATATAATTTTTTTAAACATCAATGCACCACGTAGTTTAGCCTCATTAGAAAACTTTAGCCCGTCGAAAATATTTGGAAAGAAGATATTTAATACATACAATGGAAAACCGCAGCATGAGATACGCACTGCCCACTTATTCCAACATTACAGTATTAAAATTGACAGATTAAAACACTGGCATTTCCGACAGCAGTTTAAATTTAAAATGAATACTGAAACTTCTCAAACAATCAAGAATGCAAATTCTTTAAAACAAACATGGCATTAAAATGAAACTGCTATCCAATGCCCGTTAAGATTCCAATTAAAAATCTCATACAGCGGTCAGCACAGCAATGTAAACGTAACAAATAGATTACGACTGGCAGTCGTGACACGCTTCAGTAGACCTCTTCCTTCTACTATCTTCGGTTTCCTCAAACTCATTCTCATTGACTTCTTCGCTGTCCCTACCGAGCCTGATGAAGTGATCCCTCGCTCGGCTTTTCCTCTGAGGGTATCCACTGACGACGAGCTCAGAATTCTGTTCAAAAGCGCTCTTTTCGTCTTCCGCAGAACGTCCAAGACGGATGAAGTTAGGGTCACGTCCGAAGCGGACGAAACTGGCTGATTTCTTGGTCATTGGAGTGTCGTAGTCTTCTTCGTAGGCTCTGAGGAGGGAGACCAGGTCGTCGGTAGAGAGGGTGAGGGGCTGGGAGCGACCGAAGCGGAGGAAACTGTTGCCGCGCCGTGTGGGGCGCTCGAATGCTTCTCTGATGTCAGCTGCTGAAGGTTCTGGGGGATATGAGCGGCCGAATCTGTTGGAGTAAGAAAAATACCATTTTTAAAAAAAGTGCTAAAAAAGAGATTTATAAGGACCGAGGAGCAGGCATACTATATGTTATGTGTATCGAGCCCCAGACAAAGTCCAAAAAGCTCTGAGTAAGGGTTTGTGATATGTTCCCAATAAAGTGACAGCTTAGGCGACCTAGGTTAATGATTATTCGTGATGAGTATCTTACTCAATGCATTTACATATATGTCCATGGAGGTTCTTGCCCATTGTTCTCCACATAGACCTACGCTTTGGAATGGGCATCTACACTTTACTTTGACAAGTTATTATGCCTTGTGACTGGGACTGTAGCTTCGCGTTCTTTTTTTGAGTTTCAAAAGTGCCTGTTATGGTCTATTTAAAATAAATGCTTTGAGTTTAAGTTTGACATAATCAGTCAAGAAGGTTCCCACTCCCAACAAAGGCCTCTTTTGTGTCAATGTATCAGGGTAGAATTTGGACAAACATACGACGCTTCGAATGCTTCCTCTACTCCAATTTCACACTTACAGTGCTATTTCATCCGATATCCCCTAATTAATTCAAACATCATGACTATTGCCTACTAACCTGATCATACTTCTGTCGATAGCACTTCTGCGCCTAGCTTCAAGATCTGGAGACCGTCTGACAGGGGAGGAGGTGGCTCCAACCACTAGCCACAACGCAGCCAGCAACGCGACAGTCCGGGAACAACTCATGATGAAATGTGGAAAACTGAAAAGAACGAAAAGGATTTAAGATTTTTGGTAGTTCTCCTGATTGGACGGATATAAACGGCTGCGAGCATATCTGATTTTGTTACAGTCAAACAAACAATTGTTTTGGTCTTTTGGTTGTGGATATTATGTTTAATTAAAGATTGTGAAAGTGATAAGAATTCTTTTTCGGTCGACGTGTGATGTTCTTTTACTTCAACATTTGCGTTCAAGATTGCCTTTTTATGTATCTTTACCAATGTTTCTTTTACGTAGATTGCTTTATTTTTTTGTTTGTTTTCAGTGAGCGATAAAGTAATCATGTTTCCAAGTTTTCTATCTCAGAAAATCTCGTTATGTTTATCTTTTTGGCTGAGTTGTAACACGTGTATTTTATGGTTAGAGATTGTACACAGCAAAGGACTTGATGGTAAGTTAGATTTTTCAAGGTTTTAATTAGAAAATACAATGCAGTAAAGAAGAGAACATGTAAAAAAATACTACTTATTTTTAATTGAGTAAGTAAATCGGGGTTATTTATTAATGTTGGATAGGCCAAACAACGGAACAGAAAAATAAATTTAGAAGCTTTTTGCCCAATAGTAGTACCTATATGCTATTAAAAACAAAAAAAAAAACTGCCTCATTGATCTAGTGGTCGCGAGCGCGATTGCTTCTATGAGGTTCTGGGTTCGATTTTTGGGTCGGTTGATAGCAATAGGCTCGCCCTCTATTACATGGGACTTAGAACATAACAGGCGAAATGTGAGACAACTATTAAGTACACCTCTGCCTAACACATCGGGGATTACAAGCGTGAGAATGTTATGTAAATTTATAATAAAACAATATACAATATTTATTCGTTCAAGACTTAAACCTATTTTACAAAAATAAGTTTTAACCTTGAATTGGATTAAGACAAGTAAGAGGCAAGATACAAAACGTGTGCAACTGGGCTTAAACTAGGAAGATTCCTGTGCTATAAGCACCAGTTACTTTCGTCACCACCGTGTTCAAGCAGCCATTTTACAAATTATGGTGCGGTGCAAGGTAATTATGGCAATTTTCATTTAGAAATACTGCTAGGTCACCTCTTCTCGTACAGAGAGGAAAAAATTTCATGATCACACATTTTCACCGTTTGCTGCGTGTAGATTTCACAGCGATTATCTCAACCATGGTGTAAATTACAAAAGGGCAAAGATTCCTACACTTTTATTACCGTTTAAAGCTAAACGTATCGCAACACAGATTAAGAGGAATTTCGCTTTGATCACAACCTGTGTAACATAAGTAGGTGTCCGGAATGTCGAGCACGGTAAGGGTGACATTTTTCGAGTGATTTCACGTTTTCTATAAAAATCTGACCTTTAATTAGGAATTTTAAGTCTTGTTACTATCCTGAGTGGGTGCGAATTCGATACGTGAAGTTTTCCTTTGAGTTTTTCGAAAATATGCTTGTTTGCAGTATAGACCTGAAAACCAGCTTTATTTCGAAATGAAGTTGCTTTGAAATCAATAAATATTAATCCTTGAATCACACACAAATTTCACAAGTTGCTAATGTCAAACAAAACCGATGGTAGAGGGGTTAGCGACTCGGCTTAGTTTGAGGATCTGGCAGTCCTTAGCAAAAGCATGGTTATATTGCATAGCTACATGATTTTTACTCCATCCAGTAATCTTTTTATACCCTGAAATTAAACTGTGGTTCTACAAACAGGATTTATTCCGTTAGACTCGGACATCATGACTCTCAAAACATCACAACTGTGTAGAAGCTGTAGGTGTGGGTAGACTGATAACTACGTCGCGTGATTTTACCAATGACTCGCTTGCAAATAATTTTATTTCTATAGTAATGACCGGATCCGACATATACCTAACGCCAGACCTTTTCTCATGGGGTCGTCAGAAAACAGAAACTACAGAATGCTTCTATAAACCTACTCCTTTTCCTTCATTTAACTTCATGCAACTCGGGTCATACGCGCAAACTAACTGCGAGTCGATCCTAGGTACTTACGTACCTGGCCTTTTTTGTTCTCTGTCTAATAAATAAACATTACAATTTCTATGTTTTCTAATTAATTGACACGCCTATCATGTAGATAGTTAGGTAAACGTGCACCATTATATGGTTTCACTATACATTGTCTGCTATCGTATACAATATACATTTATGTTGTAACTTTATTAGACTGATGAAGTACCTCGTAATGTTGTAAAAGTCATGTTACATCATTGAAATCTGAAAGATCGTTATTTTCCTCTGTTTGCCGTGTAACATCTGTAGGGTTTTAAAAGTTTTATAATTATTTCTTATTTTTGAGAAAAGGCCAACACTGCCTAGCCGCCAATTTTGTGGGGGAAGGGGTAGTTTATAAGGCGGGTGGGTACTTGGCCGAGAGAGCTCACTTTTTGGTGTGAGCAAGTGGGGTGACTGTATGAAATAGTAGATACATAGAATAATAAAATTATCTGTCTTTACCCAGTGAGTTTTATTATACATCAATCGCAAGTTATGTGTTTTCGAAGTATAAGTAATGAAAAATGCGGTTATTACTTGAAAAAATTATGATTGGGTTCAATTGTAGTACATCATTATCATCTTCTACCTAGCCGTTTCCCAGCTATGTTTGGGTCGGCTTCCAGTCTGACTGGATGCAGTCAGTATTTTACAAACGACTAACTATCTTACCTCCAAATTGTGGCTATGTCATTTCCAAAATGGAATGTTAAATAAACTTTTCTTAAAAATCAAACTTATCGGGAGTTTTTTGGACGCTGTTCTATCATTCCCTTAGTTTCGATCTTCTTTCTTGCAGTACAATATAAAAGATCAGGTTTTTCTTTGTTATTCTAGAAAAAAGACAGACAAACAGATTAGCAGCATTAAGTAGGTATGGACTTCTTTGCATAGGACTGGCTGCAAACTGGACTTTAGGGAGAATTAAGAAAAAAAGGAAATAAATTCCGGTCAACGAACTTTATGTGGGTTGATACAGAATGTCAATTTCTTAAGTAAAGGCTGATAACAGAGACGTTGCGAAGTATCATGTGCTTAAAATATCTTCTAAGCAGTCTTTCAATAAAGAGATTCTTTAAACGGGTATTTTGTACACAACCTACACAGAGTAATTTTAGCATAAATACAGGGTGTCAACGGACGGACGGGTCGATCTTCAAGGTTAAGCCGTGCTTGCCAAGGTCGATCTGTGGATGGGTGACCAACAATACATACCGAGCTTCTCCGTGCCTCGGAAATCACTTTAAGCTGTTGGTCCTGACTACCACTTGTAGATCTTTGACAGTCGTTACAGGTAGTCAGTGGCCCGAAAATCTGATTAACAGTCTTACCAAGAGGTATCGTATTACACAGTGGGTTGTGGAGGTCAGATAGGCAGTCACTCTATGAAAAATACTGGTATTCGGTAAGACTGGAAGCCGACCCCAATAATGTTGGGAAAAGGCTAGATAGAGCGTTTAACTTTACACTAAAAGTAAGATAAATACGTTGGCATTCTCGTCTAGGGATTCTAAAGCTTAAGAAAAATTGTGTTACCATTTTTCAAAGGTTACACCTACGCACTAAACACGCAAGGAAAATAAACGAATCAGTGGAAGATACAGCATTAAAGAATTAACTTTATTGTGAATTATTAAGGTATGTTATGTTTTTTTTAGTATTTTATGATTCGAGCTATTTGTATACCAAACATAATTTACCATACACAATTATGTGAAAATGTCAATAACCTCTACTAGTTTATTCTAGTCTAATAATCTCTACCTTGACGTCTTAAAGCAGTGCTGTTTTATTACTTCCTTATTTGAATCGGATTTTGTTAACAATTTCATGGGTTTTATTTGTTTTTTTTTGCACGGTATCCTAATCTGTTTACTACATTAAATGTTACGAGACGAGAGAAGTTACACCCTATAACATTAGCTAATTGCCAGAAAAAGTCCCATCAAAATTGTTCCACCCGTTTCGGAGTTTAGTCGAACAAATCGACACACAGACACCGACAGACAATTAGAAAAATGTATGATTTTTTTGTTATAGTACCATGTTATCGTATCCAGTATCATATACTTTCAGTAAAAATATGAAATTTTGAAACTACAAACAGACACTTCAATATATTCATTTGAATCGATGTAAAATAAAAATCAAAATATTTTATTTTACGAGTATACAAGGTGTTGTTTTGCATCCTCGTCAAATTCAAGGAGGTAACTATGCTAATGATTCTGGTCCCGAATCAATAATAAAATGGGTAGGTAATTTTTATTTTATTTTCTTACTTACCGAAATTGGTAAGTGTGAACCACCCGTATTTTCAACACGGCCCGTCTGGTACGCCTATAACCTCGCTTACACACATACAAACAATCTCAAACGTTTATTCGATAATTTCTTGTTCCCTAAACCACGGTAAGGGGGTTATTCTGAAATATTTACCAACCTAAAAAACCAAAAAAATCAGCTTTTATTAATAATCAACTAGGTACCGTAATTTTAATTGATTATTTATGTCTTTTGTGACCACCTCCTGAAATTTTACGAGGATGCAAAACAACACCTTGTATAGGCCTACATACACTTATAAAACGTCGACAAAAGGTTCGGGTCGATCATTTCCTAAGTAGAAGAACCGGCAAGAACCTCCATGATTCCTCTTTTATTATTTTATTTATTTATTATTTATTTATGTACACACATAACACTTAACAGGACAATACATTAAGATACAAGAGCACAAAGGTACTGCTTATTTCAAATGAAATTTCTTCCAGTAGACCTGCGAGTGGAAAGATGGATTAGAAATGTAGACACAGCATTAAAATATTTTGGTTTTAAAATATTTGAATGTTTCAGCGTTAGTAGTTAAGTATGGAAGGACAGCGTAGACCCGAACAACGTTGCTTATTACTAAAGGTAGAACAAGATAAAGCAAAAAATAAAATTTCGACTCGTATAGCAGACAGAGCTTTGTATTAACTAGACATATAGAAAATATGATACGCACATTTTTTACAGTAAATAGGTAGTTAGTTTATTTTTTAACAGACGACAAAACCTTGTGTCAAATTCATTGAAGCGAGTACAGTAAGTAGTTTCTGTTAATCCTCGTACTTTTGTCTGACACGTAATTAGTGTTACACTCGGAAGTAAGGGAATTTAGGTTTTAGTTACTATACGTTTTGATTACGTAAGGGATAGTTGCAATAATAGTGCATTGACTGAGGTGGTGGACTATCAACTTAAAAGATGAGGGTTTATTTATCTATTTATTTCTGTACATAAATAATACTTAACGGGACAATACATTAGCATAAAGGTACTGCTTATTTCATAAGAAATTTCTTTCAGCAGATCTACGAGAGGAAATTTGGGTTTGTTTTGTGAGCCATTTAGCTATTGCAAATGAAGAGCCGTACCTACCTATGACAATCATGTATTTTTAACGATACGATTATCAACATTTTCTTTTTAACAAGCCTTGTCCTTATAATAAAGAACGCAATATAAAAAATAAGCCAAAGTGGTCGAGTCATCCTCAAGTGATGCGCCGTAAAATATGTGGCAAATTATTTTATTAATATCGATAAAACTTCTAATTGTATTCCATTTTGGTTAACTTTTTGTTTAAACACTGAAAACTTGCTAACAAGAGATTTAACTACAGAATCACTCATCAAAATCTGCATTTGTACTTATTTAAAAAAGTCAAAAGTCAAAATTCAAAGCATTTATTTAAATTAGACCATTACAGGCACTTTTGAAAGTCAAAAAAACAAAATAAAACGCGAAGCTACAGTCCCAGTCACAAGGCATAATAACTTGTGAAAGTACTGTAGTTGCCCATTCCGTAGCGTAGATCTCTATGGAGAAGAATGGGCAAGAAACTCCATGGACACTCTTTTAAATCAAAATATGTTACAAAATCTTGGTTACATCATTCATGTTAAGAATTACAAATATGTGAGAACAATGTAGAAATACGGGCAAGTTAAGATCGTCCAGAGTAAAAGATTAAATCAGTAATTAAAAAATAAAGTAATTAAAATAAACCGTGGCAGCTAAGAGATGACCAGTCCCAACTGACAGCGCCCGTTCACGAACATGACGCATGTATCAGCCATCATTCAACTCAACCATTTTGAAGGGAATTAAACGACCCGACACACCCGCCACCATCAGCGTGACATTTAAGTGAGCATGACATTCACTCAACCACCAGGGTAATTTCGCGTCAATGAAAGATTTAGGTACTATTTAATTTAGGTAATTAAAATAGTGACGGACAACCAACATTATAATTGGCAAAGGAAAGAAAAACACTACAATCAATTTGCTCTCGACAATACACACACAAGAAAACATAATATATTTCCTTAAAAACCACCAAATATATCTAATCTAGCTGACATATCAGTTCCCGTGATTAGCAGATGAAAATGACCTAATCACTATTACGCTATGAAACAGTCACAAGGTCGGGACAGCAGACATCGAGGCGCCAGTGAGGGTGGACGTCTGACTCAACATACAAGGACATTACAGTAAGTAACGTCGGGAAAATAGTTGTAAATATAGAAGGATTTGTCGTAATAAGGCGTAGGTGGAATTGTGTGGGAGTTATAGCTATTTACTACGCCATGTGTGGGTTAGATATCTTTGGCGTAGTTTATAAAGCGTTATTTAAGAGGATTGATAGTTGTGTCTTACAGATATACAAAAAAATATGTCTTATATGTCTCACCTATACAAAAAAAGACCGGCCAAGTGCGAGTCGGACTCGCGCACGAAGGGTTCCGTAGCATTATTTATAAAAAACGATAAAAAAAAACACTTTTTTGTATGAGACCCCCCGTTAAATATTTATTTTATTCTGTTTGTAGTATTTGTTGTTATAGCGGCAACAGAAATACATTATAATCTGTAGAAATTTCAACTGGCTATCACGGTTCATGAGATACAGCCTGGTGACAGACGGACGGACAGCGAAGTCTCTGTTATAGGGTCCCGTTTGACCCTTTGGGTACGGAAGCCTAAAAAGTACCTACGTTACTGAAATTTTACAAGCATCAAGCAACCCATGATTGATCATAGTCCGACTGAATAATTTATTAGTTTTGAGATTGGACAGTGCAGGGCGATCAAACTAGTGGTTAATTTATTTTTTGGCAGTCTTTCTGTTTGTTCCGGTTAATCTTCGAAATGGCTAAACCGATTATAATAGGACTTTTACTGGCTGTCTTTTAGTGTGTAAAACAATTGAAACCGATGAACTTGTTGACAAAATCCGATTCAAATAGAAGTTATTATTTTTATAATAATCTTATTACGCGGAGGAAGTTTACGGGCTCGTTCGGAATAAAATACTCGAAATATTTTTCAAAGTAAGATCGTGTCGTAGAGACATAAGTTAAGATGGCGAGATGAATAAGGCTTTGAGAAAGAATAGACAAGGCAATAAGGGAGGGTGAGCAATTTACAGTAGTGTGACACCATGATTTGAACTACCGTAGATCTACCGACATAGTGGCTTACATTATTACGAAGTGTACTCGGTAAAGTCTCTGAGTCATATTCGTTACATTGACCTACAGTTTTGGCAAAGGAATCCGGCATTTAGATGTTTTGGACTACGAGGTAATAAAGGGGACGAAAGTATCTGACGGATAGTTTTACTTCATTATGTTGAGATTCATCTAAGCCCATGCAGGTTCAGGGGTATAAGGAACAGGGCGTAAAGTTCTTAATCTCCCATAGTAGAGGGAGCATCCTCCGACCAGGCTGATTTAATGTCTGGTGGGCAACTGCCCAACAGTTGTTGTCAGGTTTTTCTAAATGGTCTTAAGTCCTTACGAAAAGTAGGAAATTGCCGAAAAGTTCTGGAATGGCGACCGCGTACCGACAAACGATGCATTGGAAGGCGTCCGACTAGGTGGACCGATGACCTGGTGAAGGTTGCGGGGATCCGCTGGATACGAGTCGCACGGGACCGGTCAATGTGGCGACACTTGGGGGAGGCCTATGTCCAACAATGGACGTCTTTCGGCTGAAATGATGATGATGTAGGAAATTGATGTTAGTTTAACCGTCGTGTCATAAATGGCGCTGTAGCTTTTTGTTGTATGTTGCTTTTTGTACGTCGCTACACATGCATTTGCTCTCGTAATTTGCCAAATAAATATGAACAAGACTTTTCTTATTTTATATTTCGTTGTTGCTATCCATCTAGTTATTGTATTATTGGGCTGGTGTGACAAATTTTTGTGGTATTCGTTTATCGTGGTATGGACATGTAATGCAGAGGAATAGGGTAAATTTATTGAGGAAAAATTTTAGTATTCTGAATGAAGACGGCTATAAGAAGAGAAACGATGTATGGACTGTGTGAAGGATGAAATGGCAAGAAAGAAGGTAACTGCTGAGATGACGAATTTATTAATTAATTATTATTATTATAATATGGAAGAAGAAAACAAATGCTGCGCCGACCACATATAAATTGGGCTAATGACGATGGTGTGACTAATATAGAATTAATTCATGCTAATGATGGTTCTTAAAGTCACATTCAAACTTTGGTGTCTTCCTTCATATCAACCAATCGCAATCCACGGCTTGAGGTTTCTACTTCAGCTATATTTTAAGTTTAGATTTTTTCTAAAGTGTTCCAAATAATATTGTTTTTAGCACACTTACTAGAATGTGACTTACAATAATTTCCCTAGTTATACTCTCAGATTGTTTGGGGACAATACTCTGAAATGCTACCTACTGAACTAATGGAGTCTATGTATATTTGTATGCGGCCCAAGTCACAATAATAATCTGAACCAATACCGGCCAGTAAAATAAAAGTCACATAATTTAAGAATTAAGTACTTCTAAGCTCTCAAGAGATCAGAGGAGTAAAGGTTACTTTCTTTACAATACTACTGGGTGACACAAAGTCGCTAAATGTCATAAAAGTCATACAAATACAGACTTACGGCACTTTGTTTTAGGGGTCAACCTTTTGGTTAATTTTATGCGACTTTTATAGTTTACCTCCTGAAATAAATCTAATGGGATGTTTATGTTTCTTTGATGGTTTTGGGACAAAGTGTAAAGTGCGATCAACCTGTGGGTATTTAGTCTGAACGACCCAAACCGAATGGAAAGTAAAAATTCTCGGAAAACATGTTTATGAATCACATATTCCATTTGTATATTTTTTTTCAGTCGTTACGAATATTGGGGAAATCGTTGTGAATATTCAGATGCTCCTCATTTTGGTGGTCCACCTGTGCCAGATACACGATTTTTTTGCTAAGAGCTTAATGTCTGCAGCATTGAGGCCTATCTAGTGTGTGTTCAGCTGCGGTGGTCTGGACACATCATCATCTGCCTAGCCTTTACCCAACTATGTACGCGTCGACTTTCAGTCTAACCGCATGCAGCTGAATACCAGTATTTTACATGGAGCGACTGCCTATTTGCAGAGCTTTAGTATTAAACCTCTCAAAAATGGTTCTAACCAAACACCCCGAAGCAAATTCCATGGAGTTCCTCAATCTTAGGAATGAGGTTCTATTTCCCTAATGTGTTTATTTGAACAGTGACTGAGATGCTATTTAGTTGACACGCGAGGACATAATCAGTGTAATGGTAGGCTTTACAGGGAATGAAGAGAAAATAACCTTTTCAGATGGTTTGTTGGTCTTGGATTTTAGGACATTGACCTTGAATTCGCTTAGAAGTAAACGGATGAGAAACTTAACTATTGCCATGCGAAAATTATTTAACAAGGGATTATTATTTATTTATAATATCTTTAAGTAAAACATAGTATAAAACTAAGTCGCTTTCCGACGTCTGTACGCTTACATCTTTTAAACTCCGCAACGGATTTTGATGCGGTTATCATCAACAGACCAATTGATTCAAGAGGATGGTTTATATGTATAAAAAACGACGTCACGGGCAGCAGCCAGTAAAGTATATCAAAAGTCGATGATAGATTTTGACTAAAGTGACACCGTACCCTGCCTATACAAGATGTTGTTTCGCATCCTCGTCAAAATTCAAAGCGGATGCCAAAAAAAACATAAAAAATCAATTAAAATTATGGTACCTAGTTAAATAATAATAAACGCTGATTTTTTTGGTTGTTTAAGTTTGACAGTATTTCAGAATAACCCCCTTAACATGGTTTAGGACCTAAGAAATTATCGAATAAACGTTTGAGATTGTTTGTATAGTATGAAAGCGCGGTTATAGGGCTCGCCCTATAACCCGTGTTTTAAACGCGGCCTGTCTGATTCTCGGATCAAACGGGCCGCGTTTAAAACACGGGTGGTTCACACTTTCCGATTTTTGTAAATAAGAAAAAAAAAAACTTACCCATTTTATTATTGATTCGGGACGAGAATCATTAGCATAGTTACCTCCTTGAATTTGACGAGGATACAAAACAACACCTTGAGTAATCTTACCAAATACGTTGAAAATAAAATAAGCTAGATACCAGCAGGTATTTTACAAGAAGTGACCGCCTATCTGACATCCACAATCCTGTTACGGGGTCAAATGATACCCCTTAAAAACACTGGTTATCCGATTTTACGGCTCCTGACTTTTAATGACGCCATAAGCTTTAGGAATTATTAAATTATTACAGACTCCTTGAAACGACGATTATTGAATAATAGCTGTGGCCTAATTACATATCTTTTATCTGCAATAAAATTATCTTCTAAGATGACATACCTGTGAGGATGACAGGATTGAGTAAGTGAGAGCGAGAATGTTTGAGAGAGAAAGAGGAAGTAGTAAGATGGCACATATCTTTATTATATTTTTAAAGTAACCAATCTAAAAACCTTAGTACCTTGTATGTTCTCAATGACAACATAAGAAAATTATTCGTGCAAATGAGCCTCAGAATCAAATTATCTAAAAAAAGGGACGTTTGATATTTCCTTGAGCTCATTTTCAAAATGGCGGTCTTTGTGTTTTGTCAGATGTAAATATATAACACATTCTTCCTTTGATATATTAAACAGGCATGGCTAGAGGCGAAATATGTTCACAGGTACTCACGACGACCAATATACTCGTACATATGTAATTTCCAGTTTATGCGGATCTCTCATTTTACGGAAAATCATTCCAAAACCAGGCCATGTTATACTGGTAAGGTACAGCTTGATGTGTGAACCGTGTGTACAACGTTTTAATATAACACACATTTAATATTTATTTTTGATTTGTCCAATTTAGTTTTGTAACATTGACAGTGAATCTCCAAAAGGCATATAAAAAGCGTTTGTGGTAACAGTTTTCGAAATAAATAAAGGAATTTTAAATGTCTCTGAATAAAAAAAATACTGGGCAAGATAAAGATAGATGGTTTGAGTAATATTTCTATTTTGTTGTTTTAGTGTCAAAGGATGTTGGGCTTTATTTGCTTCTGGCACTGCTTACGTTTTTGGGCACAAAGCTAACGTTGTCTGGAAATTGGTGAATGGGTCGTCTTAGGGGCGGAATTTTAGGAGTTGGAGTATACGCTTAGAGGCACTATGAGCACCAACGAAAATCAAAACATTTTTTTGGACTATCAAAATACCGGGTTAACCTTGACCATAAAAACCATTTAGGTTCTGAGAAGTATGGACCCACGATGCACCGTTTCCGAGTTAGGAGCTTTTTTTGAAGTGAAACTTCTTATGCGACTTCCAACAAGTTTAACGTTCTAATGGAGGGGGAATATTTTCTATTACCCACTAAGAGATGGCGCTATTACAAGATTTGTGACTACGTAGTTCTACTAGGTACTTACGCAAGATGGCGTGCAAACAGTCATGCATTCGACTCTTCGGTGTGACCAGCCTTCGCTCAATTTCCATGAGCAGAATAAGAATGAACTTATGTAATAAAAAGTATACAACAATAAAACAATAAAATATTATTTAGAATCTCAATAAAATAACGAGAGTGAATGCGTGTTCGCGTGCGTGAACGCAACGCTCTCTATGTCCAAAATGGAAGCTCAGATGAAGATCTTTTCTGGAAAGAAACCGTTGCTCTAGTATTAAACTATGAGATGGTGTAAAAAAACCTGTGAAATATTAAGAAAAAAAAAAGCCCTTGCGCCATAGCGCCTCTAAGGCTACACTCCAACCGGGAGTTTAACTCAGTTTTCTAAGTGCATGTGTGTTCATTACTCGCTTTCAAAATGTAAAGGACTTAATGTGTTTAGAAATAAACACGATTTCACAGACGATTACCATGTTTTAAGACAGAAGTGCGATTTTATTATTATAACACTAGCTTTTGCTCGTGGTTTCGCGCCCATGATGTACGGATATTAATCTAGGGGAACGTTTTATTGTAGCCTATGGCAGTCGGGGATAATAGAGCTTCCCGTTAGTGAAGAAATTTTTGGAATCGGATTATCAGTTCCGAAGATTACCTCTTACATACAAACTTACAAACAAAAACTTCTTCATAATATTAGTATAGATAACATCAACCCTGAAATCCTGAAGCGTTAGGTTAGGTTAGGTAAGGCATGTGTCGGAATCGCAGCAGGACAGGGCGGTGGAGGAGGCGCCATGGTGACCTGATGCCGCCCTAGGAGGTGCCAGCGGGCGATAAATCGGAAAGTCTATCGCTTTCACATAACACGGCCCTAGCAAGCGGTGGCGATGTCTCAGATGAGCCTGGACATCGCCAAAGGAGTTGGTGCCCGGAGGGGGGCTGCGCTGGATGGGTCGCGAATGTCATGCGTAGCAGTTCTCGTGGCCCATCCACCAAGGTGACAGTAGGCACACGGTGGTGTTTTTTAGTGGGTGCAAGCCCCACATAACCAAACCGTCTCCCTGGACGGCGCGGTATGCGTTAGGCATTTCTTACAACTTAATAAAAAAAAGGCATGTGTCGGAAGTCGCATTAGATCCCGCTGCCCCCAGACGCAAGTGTACGAGGGAACACCGCTGTGGTTTTAGTCAGTAGGAGTCTGACAGAGCCCTCCGCTCGCTCCAGGGCGGGGATACCCATCGAGGATAACAAAATCGAAAAAAAAAAGTAAGGCATGTGTAAACGTCGTAAACCCATATTTTGACAGATTATGATTAAGCCCCAATTATTGAGTAATAGGGCGCGAGTCTATTGATATCAAATGAGCACAAATCATGATTCCTGATTGCCAATGATAAATAAAATTGCTGATGGGAAAACCCAATACTATGCATTTTACAGCAACTACCTATCTGACCTCCACAACCCAGTTACTGGGTAGTATGATACCCCCTGGTAAGACTGGATGTCAGACTTTCGGTTTCTGACAACTCGTAACGACTGTCAAAGATCTACAAATGACAGCTGGGACCAACGGCTTAACGTGCTTTCCGATGCACGGAGGAAACTTGGTAAGTAAAGTTAGTCACCCATCCATGGACCAACCACGGCAAGCAAGGCTTAACCTTGAAGATAGACCTGTGCGGCTGTTATTATTTGGCCATGAGCTCCTCAAAATAAAATAAAGTAAATAGTAAAATCTCCTGCGTTAATACTCATGATTTACTCGATTTATTGAGCTCTCAAAAGAAAAAAAATAATGCAAGATCACTATTCTAAACACAAGAACAGTCGGTAACAAAGCGGTTCGGATACGGGTATTGTAAACCGATGAACCGGAGACGGGCCGCATCGTATACACAATATAAATGCAGCGTCTTTGCTTGCCGGATGACGTCAAAATGGCGGAACTAGCCCCCTAGATTGTGCATGAGTATAAAAGGTGAATAATAAAAGGTACCTACAGGTTAGTTGAATATAATGCAAGGTGTTGTTTTGCATCCTCGTCAAATTCAAGGAGGTAACTATGCTAATGATTCTCAACCCGAATCTATAATGAAATGAGTAAGTATTTTTTTTTTCTTATTTTTCGGAAATCGGTAAGTGTGAACCAGCCGTGTTTTAAATGTGGATCCTCGCCCTATAACCGCGCTTTTACACATACAAATAATCTCAAACATTTATTCGATAATTTCTTATTCCCTAAACCACGTTAAGGGGGTTATTCTGAAATATTGACAAACTTAATAGCAGCAGCGTTTATTATTATTTAATTAGGGACAGTAATTTTAATTGATTTCTAATGTGTTTTGTGGCAACCTCCTGAATGTTGACGAGGATGCAAATCAACACCTTGTATAGAATACATTTTTTTCATTGCACGGGGTGAATAGGGTCACGGGGGTGAATCGAGACGAAACTTTGAATGGCATTTTCACGTTATTTAAATATTATTGGTAGCCTTAAAATACTCTATTGTTTATTAAATTAAAACAGAACGGATTTAGTGACGAATTATTTGTTTTCAACGATGAAATCCCATTCAAAGTTTCGTCCTGATTCACCCCCGTGTCCCTATTCACCCCATTTTACGTGTGTAAATATACCAGAGCCGAAACGCACTTGTTCATCTTTTCATTGCGATTTTTATAGTTCTAGACCATACCTGGGAACCTGCTAGTTACGGTGATATTGGGGTCAAAGTTCCATCTTTTTCAATCGTTTTTTTTTTAAACACGATTTTGAAGTTAAAACTCTACTTTATATACATCCACGACCCCCGCACTACTTATTTAATCAGCAATCAATGTTTTAAAAGCGTTACATTGAGTCAAACCGAAAAACGATTGGAGATTGTTCAACAAAAAATGTCGTTTCTCAGCAACAATTTTTGCGTGGAGTTACTTTGTTGTGTTACTGTTTTTAAACTAAACCTTGAGCAAGTGTAATAGTGCTGTTCAAGTTTATTTAAGAAACTTGTAAATAAAGAATTGCACGAATTAAGATCAACATGAAGCTTATTTGGTCTTTGGCTGAACTGACGCACGTTTTCCTTTGACTGACAAGAGGGCCTTGTCAAAGTGACATTCTATAATTGAATTGTTTTAAGCCGGCAAAACAAGCGAATGTCAACTTGTACCAAACCTCACAGTTGTAAACGATAGCACGCATATCATAATAAACAGGTACTTTATGCCCGTGCGATATGATATTTACCGACAGTAGTCGGTATGGGTATAAATATCGTTTGCAATTGCTAGTTTTTGTCCAAGTTCACGTACATTGGTGGTAACGTGGTCGCTCACAATGGGCCTCATCAGAAGGCTTAAAGTCACCCAAAGGGCAATGGAGAGGGCTATGCTCGGAGTTTCCTTGCGTGATCGAATCAGAAATGAGGACATCCGCAAGAGAACCAAGGTTACCGACGTAGCCCGAAGAATTGCCAAACTTAAGTGGCAGTGGGTAGGGCACATTGCTCGCAGAACGGATGGGCAATGGGGCCGAAAAGTTCTGGAATGGCGACCGCGAACCGGGAGACGAAGCGTTGGAAGGCCTCTCACTAGGTGGACCGATGACCTGGTGAAGGTTGCGGGGATCCGCTGGATGCGAAGCGCACGGGATCGGTCAATGTGGCGTCACTTGGAGGAGGCCTATGTCCAGCAGTGGACGTCTTTCGGCTGAAATGATGATGATGATGACGTACATTTGTTTTGCCTAGTAAGAGCGATTTAACTACAATTATCAGCATTAATGACAATGGAAAAGTCAAACATGTTAACTGACATATGCTACCGAAAAGAGTCATTCTTCAAACTGATTTCTACTTGTCAACACTCTAAGAACAAACTTAAAAACGAAATCCCCTTTAGGTACCTACAACTCAAAACAAAACATTATGTTGATTTTCTGACATTTAACAAAACATTATTTTCCGCGCAAATGTCAAACAGACCACAGGCATAATTTAATTTTGGTGTTTACAAAGAATCATAAGGATCCGTGTATTTTTAATAAGACCATTACCATGTTTGCGTCAGTGACTTTTGGCTCGCTTTATAATAATTATTTTCATCAAACGTTACTGAAAGATCTGGTAAGTAATTGCGTAACACAAACTCAAAGCGTTTATTTCAAATAGACCCAGTTACAGACAGTTTTAAATAACTCCCAAAAACACAAAAGATAAAGCTACAGTCCGCAGTTTCGAGGCAAAATAATTGTGAAAGTACTGTAGTTGCCCATTCCAAAGCTAGCTCGCTTCAGTGAAGGAGAACATTGTGATGAAACCAGCATGTCTCAAGAGATATTTCTTGACGTCATGTAAAGCCAAGTCAGAGGCCCATGGGTGGCATAAAAATCTTGACACCAGGTCAGGCGCTTGCAACACTTGCAAGTCAGTTTTTTTTTAATAAAAATATTGTCATAAAATCTTGGTTAAGAACATAATTCATGTTGAGACAACCGCAATTGCAATAAAATTGAGTTTGCCAATCAAACAAAATTAATTGCGTTTTTATCATGTCGAGAATTCGAATTTCTGACGAACAACAAAATGCGATATATTAGGAATTTACTTCAAAATTCTTTGGATGCTGATTGAAAGTGTTTTCCGCAATTGAGGGTCGGATTGCTTTCCTTTGAATGTAGAGGTAAATTAAGTACATTTTACATTAGGAGAAAAGGGTGCTCCTATACCCATCTAGTAAACCTACCTACTCACAACTCTTCTACCACTATACCCAGTAAAATTCTAACATTGATTATATTAAAAACTAGCTTTTGCCCGTGTATTCGCCTGCGTGGAAGTTTGGAACTACGCCACTCCGCGTACGATGAAAACTATCTTATATTTCACATTTACAGGAAACTACTATACTCGTAAGCGTGAAGGAGATAGATATTATGTTTATTTGCACCATTACTTTTACGTGACATATATTTTTTGAACTGGATGAGACCGGTGTTTAAGACCTATCTTAGAAGAACAAGCCGAAACAAACTCAGAGTTCATAGACTCTTTTATGTGCGAGTTGTTAGAGGTTTTCGATTTTTTTTTTAGTTCTAAGACATGCCGGTTTCCTCACGATGTTTTCCTTCACCGTTTTTGAGGGCAGCGGTGATGAAATAAATTACACAATGTAATGCGCCTGCCTGGGTTCGAACCCACCGCTTACTGCTCGTAAGTCGGGGCTACAATCACTGGGCCACCGCAGCTCTCATAGGTAACTTAAGCCAAACCATTACAAAGGTTAAAACACCGCCCTTTATTCCGAAGACATATACTTGTACATCAATGTTTTATTCATGACAATCCACAAAATATTGTTCACGCAAAACATCGATTTATGACAAATCTTGAGGAAGCGATAAAGTATAACATGATAATATTTCATAGCCACCGTAAAACTTCTAGAGAACGCATAAATATTTGTGAGAAGTCACATAAAAGTGAGTTACTGCCGAATAGTTACTGAATTTCTAGATTTTACAAATAAATAGATGACGAGGTACAGACGCTATAAGCACATCAAGCAACAACAATCTATCAAACTTTAATAGATTTTCAACTTTATCGTTGAAGAATTAGGTTCAAGGTTGATTGAGAAAATTTTACAGTGTTTTGGATAGTTTGATGTGCTGCCGAC
Source organism: Cerastis leucographa (assembly GCA_963082945.1). Lineage (NCBI taxonomy): Eukaryota > Metazoa > Arthropoda > Insecta > Lepidoptera > Noctuidae > Cerastis > Cerastis leucographa. The sequence continues at coordinate 6,480,119 of OY720353.1, forward strand.
CGTACTATTTCTTGACAGATTTTTTTCCGTGAACGTGAGAAGACAAAATATGACGTTAAACTAACTATCACCCGCATGTTACAAGCTCCGGAAATTACTCTGTTCAATAGTAAATACAGATAAAAAAAAACATGTTTCATTTCTTAAGGTTTTCGTATTTTGTCCCCGATAATTACTGTCTTTGACGTAACCTCGTGTGTAACTGTCAAAGAACTAAAATGGTCTTAGATCGGTTTGTACTGAAATCATCATCATCAAGATCAGTTTGGGGTAAGTTTGTGTTGTAGTAAACACTGCGATCTTAAACAGCCAAATTTACTTGAGTTTCTAGCAAACAACAGACTGAATTGAAACGGTGTCACTACATCTGCGTAAACTCAATTAATTTTGGCTGTTTACTCAATATTAGGGTTCGAAGTCAGCTTGATAGTAAAAAAATCATTATCAAAGCACTTCACGTGCATCCGAACGCGATTTTCCGCTTCCGCGTGTTTCCAAACGCATTAATCGTCAACTAAGAAAAAACGGTTTCAAACATAGTTTTTAATATTTGATTTTATTTTTGTTTAGTTTTTTTTGTTACTTTTTCAATATAATGGACCAAAGTGATAGCCAACAAAACGCCGAAAAATCACGACCCTATTTGGACAAAAGCGATTAAGGTAAAAAAAAAAACAAGTTATGAATAAGCATGGTATTTCGAGAATGGTCCAGTACTTATTTGATTATTATCATGATAATCAACAGTTAATCGTTTCCACGTAAATAATAAGAAGATCTACTAAATATAACTAGGTATACAGAAACACATAGATATCACGAGAAATAGGGAGGTTGAAAATACCACGATAAATTATGTATCGAGTGAAATGCAGTGAAATGTTTTCATGTGTTTCTGAAAAATAAAACATTTAGAGCGGAAAGATAAATGTGACTTCTCTGTGACGAATATTATAAACCTGCAGTGTACAGTAACCTAAGAGAGCATAAATTAAAAGCATTTATTTCTCGTCAATAAGAGAACACCTTTATCATTATCGTTTTGGAAAAAAGAATGTGTTCTTAGAATAAAAAAAAAAAGGATTGAGTGGTTTTATGAAACCACGGTAAAAGTGAAACTTTTTTTCACACTCGAGCGCCTTTCACTTTATCCCTACTCCGCGCCGAGCGTCACGCGACATGCAACACACAGACGAAAAAGTTTGAGACGATGTAATAAAAGTTTCACTTTAAAATATATTATATCTTCTATAGAAACAGACGCGATTAGCTGATCCACATATTATGGTAAGTGGTAAAACTTAAAAAAGGTAAAGAATTTCCAAAGTAAAATAGTTGTCCTGTTTAATGGTCTGAGACACAAAACTAGAGGTCTTGCGTTTATTATAGTACACACTGTGAAAGGCAAAAAAAAATCTTCCAACCCACATAAAATATTAGGAACGATCAAAATGTGCTCACACGTAGACGCATAATAGTCATCGCCAGAGACAATATTATAATCTAATTTGAAAACATTGATAACTATTACAGAATAATATAACCGTTTTACCAATATTTATATGCACCAATACGACCGAATTACCGAAAATAACCGTTTCCAAAGGACACATTTTCTCTGAAATTATTGTACTCTTTTTTTTTTGGGAGTCGCATTTCGCAGTTCATCCAAGGAGGTTATAGTCTGCTTAACCGGACTATTCTGTGGGTGCCAGCACGCGTAGCATGTCCACTGTAGAAACAAGTTTTTTCTACGGGAGAATCGACATAGTAACAGATAGACAATGATAATGTGTCAGTTTGTCGATTCTTCCGTCGACATAGCCCGTTTCTACGGCGGTCATGCTACGCGTGCTGGACATAGAAAAACTTACTAACTAAGCGACTACACACTAAGGGCACCCTGTGAGTTACGAGCGTCGGCTTAGGGCATCGCTGGGGGAGGACAGCATGGGGACAGTCTGGATCTGAATTAGAATTTACACATGGCGACATATCAAGTTAAACATTTCCAGTATAACATGACCTCGCTTTGTTAAGATTTAAAAGACATTGAGAGATCCGCATAAACAGGTTTTGTATAACTTGATTGGTCTCCGACTCGCCGTGTGTACCCTAAGAAAAGCAAAGTATTGGTTGGGTTTCTCATTATATATTTACTGTATCCACATTGGCCTTGGATCGAAACAACTGGAAGTCATGGGGGGAGGCCTTTGCCCAGCAGTGGGACGTCGCACGCTAACAGTAACAGTATTTTTGTATCAGTCAGCCCTGGTGGCTATCGGGCAGTCTAGTGAAAATAATAGTCTCGCTTTCCATCGCTTAGGTCCTAAACATAATGCGCAAAATGTAGGTTCACTACAAACTTCTGTGTAACCCTTTGCGTGATGTCATGTCATATCGGTTTTCAGTGTAGCAATAGCACAGCATCATGCTGAGTGGTAACCTGCTTGTCGGAGTCAAGCGTGCAAGCAGTCAACTATTTTTGTTCCGTCCTGTAGACCTTTTTAAAATATTTGTTACGCGTTGTGTGTTTATTGTTTTTTAAGTGAAACAAAAAAAAGTGAATGCGGCTTCCAACAAGGTTGCGTTAAACGTTTAACGCTACCATGGAGGAGGAATAGACAGAGCGAGAGTGAATGTGTGGCAATCGAACGCATGAGTGTAGTATTACGAAGTTTCACTTCTTCCACGCGGAGGGACTCCACGCACTATTTTTTTTTTGTCATCTTGTATGCACGTAATGCTCCTGCGACACAAAATTAAAAAAAATAACAAAAAAAAATAATTTTATCAAATATAAAGAAATGCTATTTTCGTCACAAAAATATAGTATTGAAGACATACTACAAGTACCCTTAAAACATAAGTATTTTCAAGATTAATCACAAAATGATTTCAATGGAAATGTCTACGTAAGGAAAATAAAAGCCGGTCCCTATATGAAGACATTTTGGATTAAAACGGTTAAGACCTATTTGGGAAGCTGATGGTCCGTGGATTTATCTCAAAAGAGGGTTTTATGTACAGTATCCCTTGGATTTGCTGTCGTAGACTGTTTTGTGAATATTTATTATGAAAAGTTCTTTTAGTCGACATGTTTGTTTTTGACGTGACAACGTCTTATAAATTGGTTTGCCGGGTGACACTTCAAGAAACTGCGTTACGCTCCGCTCACGTTATGCGCTCACAATGAGAGCGAGTGAGAGGCACGCGTCCCTATAGCGTTGTCACGTTCAACTATCGTCAGTAAACCGACTTTACAGACAACCAATTTTTTGTTGGGTAAACGCGGTGAAACTTTCTTTCATTTCAATAAAAAGTTAATTCTGAGTGTAATAAGAACTACTAGACTATAACTGTCAATATTTCCGTGGCAACAAATTATAAAAGGGCGTCAAAAAACTCCTGCTCAACGCTGTCAACTGGTAACGTGCCCAAGCTGGCGGCGTTGCCACGTTGTATGGCAATACTTAGCCTCTGGCCAAGTAAAACCCAGCCCTTGGGTCACGGGAAGTGTCAACTAGGCGTTTAGAAATTACTTTACATTAAATTACTTTAATTACCTCCACGACCCCGTACTATTCAATGCATCTATCAGCACAGTTGCAGTGTTTTGAGTGCATTACATTCAGTCCTACTGTAAAACGAGATTTTACACCCAAAAAAAAACCAGCCATTCCCGAGCAATAATTTTCGCGTTATGTTCGCTTCGTGGAAGGCCCGAATACACCTTTTATATATTTCCACTAGTTACACAGTAAGAAGAAAAAAAACCAGCCATTCCCGAGCAATAATTTTCGCGTTATACGAAGCGAACATGTTCGCTTCGTGGAAGGCCCGAATACACCTTTTATATATTTCCACTAGCTACACAGTAAGAAGAAAACATAGTTTACAAGTACGCACATGATGTAGTGACTTGGAAACTTCCGATGTTTAGGAATATGCTTAGTGCGCCATCTATCAAAAGTTTTCGGCAGCTCCCCAAAGAATGTGATTATTTTAGGGTTACTTATAAATATATTTTGGTGTTGATGCTTAGGTGTTGGGCTTACATGATACATGACAAATTACTTCGCATGTTTTTATCGTTGGGTAAGCAGAGATGGTTTGTGCATTGTACAGCTACATATTCTGTGGTGCTTTTGTATGTATTTGTAATGTGTAAGGTTAGACTATACATTTCACAATATTTATGAAAAAGTATTTTTCCATGTTTTATTTTTTTGAATTTTCTGTTTAAGTTTTCAGAAAACCTACAACCAAAAAGAAACTACAAGTGGGTAAAACTATTATTTTATTATGTATAATGTTTGAAAAATTAAAGAGAGAAGCTATAAAAAAAAAACTATTTCTCCTCTTAATTAAATGGTGTTACAAGATAAAACCGTAATGTAGCTATTATTTAAAAAGCCGGTTTTTATGAAGTTCGTTGTTCATTATTCGTAGAATTTCGGGTGAGGAAGATTACTTTTTTCCGTCCTATTACGGAAGAATTGCGTAAATGGAATTTTTATAAATACCTACGCATATAACTTTTATAAACGCCGTTATTTTATCCTGAAATATTACAATGCTTTACTTAAAGCCCTCAATGTATATACTATAATATACTTATTATTATTAATTTTTATTTTAATATTATAAAGCTGATGAGTTTGTTTGCTTGCGCTAATCTCAGGAACAACTGGTCCGATTTGAAAAATTATTTCAGTGTTAGATAGCCCATTTATCGAGAAAGGCTATAACATCACGCTACATCCAATAGGAGCGGAGCATAGATGAAAAATGTCTCAAAAATGGGGAAAACCCCCACTGGCTTTACGTGACGCAGACGAAGTTGTGCGGGTCAGCTAGTTTCTTCATAAAATCAACTTCAGTAAGGGGTTTATTTGAATGAAAAGGGAATGACTGATAGCTGACAGGGAAAAATGAAAGAAAATAACATATTCCGCCGACTCATAGTTCTTGGGATAAGGGTAGGCAGAACTATATTCAACTGAACTTAAATGCCTACGCCTTATAGTGAGTGTTACTAGTTTTTCCTGTAAACCTCTACAGGATCGGGATCCTGTTTATGAACACTTGATAAATTGACATTCTACAGCATAACATGACACCTGTAGTTGGCCTGTGGTGGCTGCTTCTGAGAAATTTCTAATCAATTTAAATTACGGTATCTAGTTAATTATTACGCTGTTTTTTTTTATAAATAAAAAATAAAATAAAAACCGTTTACTTCAATTTCAACAGGGTATTTCGACACATATTATTGTAGCACACCTTTTAAGCAAAGAATTGCTTGTATTTTTTGTTGTTTAAGTTTGTCAGTATTTCATAAAATCACCCTTAATGTGGTTTAAAGATCAAGAAAATATCAAATAAATTTTTGCAATTGTTTGCATGTATGAAAGTGTGGTTATAGGGCGAGGATCAGACGGGCCGCGTTTAAAACATGGGTAGATACCGATTTCCGTAAATAAAAAAACAAATAAAAATTACCTTCCGAATTTATTATTGATTCGAGTCGAGAATCATTAGCGTAGTTACCTCCTTGAATTTGACGAGGATGCAAAACAAAAGCTTGTATATCTAATGTTGACAGAAATACTTTTACTTTACGTTGACCCGAATTAAGCAATTACTAGCAAATGACAGGTCTAACCCTATATTATCAGAAACCCCTACCAATTATATCTATGATTGGAATTAATTTACTATGTCGCCACTTTAAAAATCTAGGTCTTACTGACCGGCCTATACTTAACTATTTTATAGGCAAGTGTCACAACATAAACCTATCATCATGCCTATTACTCGTAATAACAAAGGCTTAAGCAGAGGTCCTTTCTTTATCGTGTGGTTAGTGCCTTAATTGGTGTCGGGAGTTTTTATGCCGCCCATGGACCTCTGATTTGGCTTTACAGGCCATAGAGAAATATTTCTCAGGCATGCTGGTTTCGTCACGATGCGAGATGTTAAGAGCGTTTTCAATATTCGGCATTGTTTTTTTTTAAGATTTTACGAAATTTTCTTTTTTTTTTTCAAAGACACTTCTTAAATTTTTCTCATTAACTTTTTAGACTTGTGTATCCTGCTTATGCGTATGAAGTTTCATTAAAATCGGTTCAGTAATTTCGGAAAATAAGGGCTTGAAAGTTTGTATAAAAATGTCGTAAATGTCGCTCTTAAGCAGAGGTGTACCAAAGTTATTTATAAGACTTACTTCGCTGGGTAATATTTGAATGTATTTGAGGTGTACCCCCAGTATATACACTATTCGCCAAATAACAATAAAGTTTCTAGTCTCAAACAGCCACCGATCCAGACTCCAGACAAAGACCAAAAAAGTCAAAAACACTTAAAAGACGTAAATCCTTTGCAAATCCTGTCATCTACAAGTCAGTCAAAGGTACCTTGTGTACGTCCCACTTTGCGATGTAAGTAAGATAATCTAAACAAACTGACGGAGAAAAAGTATCAAGTTACTTGGAGAAAATATAGTAGGTACCGTGTGTTATAAATCGGTATTCAAATATCAAGAATGATTGTTGGGTATTGTGTTTCAATGATCTTGTTAGTTTGTAGATAAGAATCGTTTTTTGATACCATAGTGCAAGAGAAAAACGATAAACTATTTAACCAATTTAGAAACTCATATTATAACATACCAAGCTTCCTCCGTGCCTCGGAAAACACGTTAAAGTGAAAGCGCCATGCAAAAATTCAGACTTTCTTATGTTATTGAAATTTGCAGGTCAGTGTCGGATCGTATATGTTGATTAAAATATGATTTGCGACCGTAACAAATATGGCTTTATAGAGTAACTAGCTGTCCCGCGCAACTTCGTCTGCGTCACATTTTCCCTGTTTTCACAACATTTTTCATTGCTGCTCCGCTCCTATTGGTCGTAGCGTGATGATATATAGCCTATGTCCTTCCCCAAGTTGAAATCTATCTTCTTGCCAAATTTCATTAAGATCCGATCAGCCGTTTAGTCGTGAAAAGGTAACAAACAAACAGAGTGACTTTCGCATTTATAATATTAGTATGGATAATAATCAAAATCATCAATACCACCCTCTAAGTTCATTTAATCCCAATGAATATCTTTTTCATGAAATAGTCATTTAATGGGGTTAAATGAATTTAGAGGTTTGTATTTATGATTTGAATGTTTATAATTCTGTAACTACAAACGTATTACGGTCGCAAATCATATTTTGTTTAGCCTGACAATGTTCTGCAAATTAGAAAAAAAATAAAGAAAATTTGAATATCGCGGGCTAAAATGTTCAGCAAATTAGAAAAAAAAAAAAAACAAAAAACATTGAACATCACGGGCCTTACTTACTCCACTTCCTCCTTAAGCCGTTGGTCCTGGCTGGCATTAGTAACTATTTGTCAGTAGTTACAAGTAGTCAGTGGCCCGAAAGTCTGACCACTAGTCTTAAGTCTTAACAAGGGCTATCGTATACTCCTATACCCATCCACATTCATACTCAAAACCACTATCTAAAATAACAAAGTGAAAACTGTTTTCGTTTTATGTGTTAACTTAAAAATGTGAACGGTGTGGTTGACAGCACCGTTGTCGTATTACCAAGTGGACAGGACACTATGGCAAAGTACATACCTATACCGGATACCCGGATATATAGCTCAGCCTAACCCTTGGAGAAATATGAAACTGCGTAATTTAGTAGATTTATCTTGCCTATTAACGCCTACATGAAGTAATCTATCTATAATACTTAATAATAAAGCTGAAGAGTTTGTTTGTTAGTTTGCTTAATCTGAGGAACGACTGGTCCGATTTAAATAATTCTTTGAGTGTTCGATAGCCTATTTATCGAGGAAGGCTATAGTCATATATCATCACGCTACGACTAATAGGAGCGGAGCAGTAATGAAAAATGTTGCGATAACGGGGAAAATGTGATGCAGACAAAGTTGCGCGTGACAGCTAGTAGCCATAAAATTTGCAGTTTTGTAAACCCGCTGTTTGATTTTGGTGTACAATAAAGTTTTATTCTATTCAAAAAAAAGTTTCAAAATGAACTTCATCAAACAAAATGATCACCGAGGCTTATTAGACATTTCTATGTAGCTGTTTTCTCCTTCTTATTTACCTCCAAAGAAAAAGACAGCAATATTAAGATTTAGCTTTGTCACCACACAAGAAAATTAGCACTATTTCACTTTATTTCTTCTAATTAAGTCCCTTTACCGCTCATACGGGTCCCACAGGTTTCCGAGTCCCATAAGACAAACAATTTTATGTAAACCGTAGTATTTTCCTCATGTTTATTATTCCTGTATCAAATTTGGCTGTAATAATATCGACAATGTATTCTATTAGTTAACCTTTTGTTAGTAAATATTGTTTTAGGGTGTTGTAGTCTTTGGGAGCTTTGTGACGTCATTATGTATGTATTTTATGTGGCAGCGGTACAATAAAAGAGTATTTTGAGGTAGCTGTTGCCCGACCTTTGTCCAAGTGATTTTTTTATAAACATAATTACTTCTCTATTTTAATCAGCGGACGTCACGGTTGGCGCAGTGGTTGAGCGATTGACTACTGCGCCGCATGTCGCGGGTTCGATCCCCGCACGGAACAAATATTTGTATGGCCTACAGATAGTTGTTCCGGGTCTGGCTGTTTGTGTATGTCAGTTTAAATGTTTGTAAACGCACCCACGATACTGGAGAAATTCGTAGTGTGGAGCAAAGTCTAAAAAAAAATAACGGGTTTTGTTAACAATTTGAATGGTTTATTTTTTTGCACGGAATCCTAATTCTTTTTCTAAAATAGAGTAGCCGCGGTACTCTAAAAACGTCAGCTATCTGCTAGTAGAAGTCCTGTCATAATCACTTCAGCAGAGTGAAACGAGTACTTTTAATTTTATTTTAAAATCTTTCTAGGGCCTCCGTTTGTTAAAAATACGGAGAAGCGTAGTAAAGGCATAAATAAATAATTCGTTTCTAATTAAAGTTTGTGACAGCGATGAAAGAACTAATCAGTAATTAATAATTTTAAGTTATTTTGTTGAATAAATTAAGATTCTACATAATTGGAATTTAGAAGCTAAGACGTTGACATTTATACAGAATTGAATAATTGTGTTCGAGAAATAGAGCGATTTGAGATATTTTAGACGTTTTTTTTCTAGATAGGCAAAAACATTATAGACTTATAGACAAAAAAAAAACTGTTGTTTTAAGTATACCTTGCATTTGTTGGGTCACATAATTCAAGTGGAAGAAGTATGCTAACCAAATAAAATTATAGTAAAAAATATGTTTTTGATCAAGCTTTCAATTTTAGGTGTGATGGCATTTATTTTTCGTGTTCTAGGTACTCAGCCACTTGATATCCAAATGGGAATGCATTCAATGTAACTTATCGGCCATCTTTCAGAGTCCACCATGGTGGATTTAGAAAACCGTCACTTAGCAAACCATGTATTCCCAGCCAAACTAAACGTGTATGCAACATTCCAGCTCAATCGGTTTAGGAAAACAGTTCTAAAATTCAGTTGTAAGATTTGACTTAAACCAACAAACAAACATTGCAAGTTAAATAAAAGCTTGTAAAAAGACTAAGAATAATGTACGTCTTTAATTTCATTGGCATCACATGAAGCAAACAAAGCAAAAATCACGCTATTTGCTCTAGATATCCTTACCACTTACTTTCTTTCGTCCACTATCATATTAAAGGCGGAAACACACTTACGTGTCGTGGCGTGTCGTGACGCAATCGGTTTCATACATTTAATATGGTTAGGGACATATTTGCATGGCGTGTCGTGTCGCAACGATGTATGAAACCGATAGCTTCTGGCGCGTCACGACACGTAAGTCTGTTTCCGCCTTAAGTTATAAGTCTGTCAGCTGTGGGCATAAGCTAGTTAACAATATTCATTCATCATCATCATCATCAGACTATAATGTTCCCACTGCTTGGACACAGGCCTCCTCTCTATGAGGGAGAGTAGGCTGTAATCCACCACGCGGGCCCAGTGTGGGTTGGTAGATGTCACATGTCTTAGAATTTTAGTTCTAGGACATACCGGTTTCCTCACGATGTTTTCCTTCACCGTTTTTGAGGGCAGCGGTGATGAAATAAATATCACAAAGTAATGGGGCTGCCTGGTCTTCGGGCTGCCACCACTGAGCCACCGCTGCTCTCGTAATAATCATTATTCCATTACAATAGATTATTTGTATACGATTCATGTATCGTACATGGCACGCGCGCATTGCATAGATCAGCACCTTTCGGTCACGTTGCACAAATTATAGTGTAAAGCGACAGTACACAATCAGCGTTTATAGTCAGCTGTGCTCATTCACGCATTATTCATATAGCATTAGTTACGTGCCGACTGCCTCATCTGCCTAGCCTTTTCCAAAACTATCTTGGGGTCGGCTTCCAGTCTCAACGGATGCAGCTGAGTATCAGTATTTTACATGAAGCGACTGCCTATCTGACCTCCACAACCCAGTAACTGGGTAATACCATACCCCTTGGTAAGACTGGATGTCAGACTTATTGGCTTCTGACTACTCGTAACGAATGTCAAAGATCTACAATTTACAGCCGGGACCAACCGCTTAACGTGCTTTCCGAGGCAAGGAGGAAACTCGGTAAGTAAAGATGGTCACCCATCCACGGACCAACCTCGGCAAGCACGGCTTAGCCTTAAAGAACGACCCGTGCGGCTGTTATTATTTAGCCACGAGCTCCTGTTATAGACATTGCCAATAAAATTCAACGAGCTTTTCAAGAAACACTTTCCTTATTAGGACAGATATATTTCTCCTTGATAAAATCTAGGAGAGATATATTCAAACCCTGAATTTTGCCATTGGCTGTGTGCCAATCATAGTGTCCTTGTTACGTACATACAGGGTGATGGTAATGCGGATAACTTGTTATTTTATTTGAGTTTTATTACTATTGCCAAATCGAGGCATACGTTCAGCAGACTAAAACGAAAATAGGTAGAGACGCATTCAAAGTAATGTAACTTTGTTATTTGTATGTCCACAAAAAACAGTTTTAAGTTAATTTTCACCACTAAGTAGTAGAAGAAAGTAAGTAAGTATATTCATAGGCAAAAGTAATAAGACTTTGTTGTTATAAGTCTACAAAAAAAAAACAGTTTTAAGTTAATTTTCACAACTAAGTAGTAGAAGAAATTATGTGAGTATATTCATAGGCAAATAATGGCAATGAAGAGTCGTTTAAAAGATTATAAAGGTGTTCAACATTTCCACGTTACTACGGTTCACAAAAAAATCTATTATGATAAAGTATGCAGTTAAAGAAGAATGACACAGAAGCGAGGGAATTTACAGGCCATATTCAGAAAGAGGTGGATGATTTTTAAAATCATGTGTGTGTTATTAATTTTCTGCTTGCAATAAAGGCCTGCAAAAGTTTTAAATTAAAGGAAAAACGAGATGTTTACATATAAATTATGACGGATCCTACACGAAAGAGTTAATTATATGCTTGTTAGTAATATACTTTCACTGAAGATTATAACATCTTATCATGATATTTGCTCCTGAATTGTAATTAGTATATTTTACATATTTTGATATAAACATGTTTTTGGAATATTTAAAAATTAAATATTGATGTACAGTGTTTTCTATTAGGGTGTACTTATGTAAGTAACTGTAAGTGTTATTTGTTGATTTTATTGTATTTTTAATGTTACAACTTAACATAATAACAGATAATCTACAAAAATCTAAGCATATAATTTTTTAACACCGATATTTTCAATTTTTTATTTATAACCACGTAATTTAATAGTTTATAGAAAACGTATGGTCCATTAATCATTTAAATGCAATACTTCCTAAAATTATTTTCATTATTTAATTCACTTAAAATTTGTAATTAGAAACCATACTGATTCCATGAAGACCAACTAACAGCTATTTAAATTACATATAAACCCCTAATTACTTAACGATGTTAACTTCTAAGTTGTTTAGTTCAGTTGCAAAAAAAAAACTTTACATAAAAACCACTGTTAAAACACTATATACAAAATAAACACAAATATACAATAATCACATACCCGAAAAAATCACTTGAGTTCGAACGAAGTTTACGCGGTTGGTGCGTAGCGCGTCTACGCCGTAGCGATGGTTCTACGAGTTTGGTGGCCGTAGCGGGCGCGCGTAGCATTTTATGTGGTAGCTGCGATCACCCGTGACGTCACTTTTGCTACGAGATCATGGGACGTGGGATGAGAGTACAGTTGCACACATAAGTTATTGTTAATGCTGTCTTGGTAAAATCGAGGGAGAAAGTCATTTGGAGAATATTGTAGCGAACCTTTCTCCGCCCACATATTTCTTAGAAAAAAAAAGTTAAATTATGTTAAAATCAAAATCAAAATCAAAATATTTTATTTTACATAGGCCTACATGGGCACTTATAAAACGTCAACAAAAGGTGCACGGTTCGGGTTGGTCGTTTCCTATGGAGAAGAACCGGCAAGAAACTCCATGGTTACTCTTTTAAAATCATTTGGTTTTACAATATTTGAAGTTACAGCGTTAGTACTTAAGTATGGGAGGACAGCGTAGGCCCGACAATAAGTCGATTGCTTACTACAGACGGTAGTAATAGAGAAAAAAAAAAAAAAAAAAAAAAAAAAAAAAAAAAAAATACAAAGCCTACAATGTCCACACATTCACAAAAAATAGGTAAATAAAAAGAATCTATACAAAAGTAAAAATAAAACAATAAAAGAACACTAACTTAAACAATAGACACATGTTATCATCAGTGCTGTAACTATTCTGAACAATGAACGAGAGGTGCAATTATCGAAAAACAATTGTAAAAAAAAAAAGAATAAAAAGAATGAAAAAAATAGTATTGGGAATAGTTAGAGACATCCACACATTTGTGTCGTTTATGAGCTACCAGGGAAGCCGCATGAGCAGAAGGAACTACAGCCAAACTTCTTTATCTTCAACGTAGTCCTTAATTTTGTAATATGCTTTTTTAATAAGGACACGTTTGATGCAATTTTTAAACTTTCCATCGGTCAGTTCTGTAACTGACTTTGGCAGCTTATTATAAAAGCGTATACTGTTTATAAGAAATGACTTGCTAGTTTTTGTTAATCTAAATTTGGGTATTACAATTTCGTGTTTACTGCGCGTGTTTATATTATGGAAGTCGCTTCTAATTTTGAAAAGCCCTCGGTTTTTGCGGACATATAAAATACATTCTAGGATATAAAGAGAACATAGAAAGGTCTAAAGTTAACATAAAAAGGTCTTGTTTTAACATTAAAAGAACGTTTACTACCAATATTTTTAGTATTTTTTTATAAATACCCAATTACCGTTAACCGCCTTGCAAAAGACTTCAACGAAAAGTAAGATTAAAATAAGAATTTCTGGGATTGGATTATCTATTAAAAAATTGTTGATACCACATGAAAATATATTATTTGTTTAGCATCCATGCTATACTTAGATAGTGGTAGTTTATTTCAAAACAAAACTTATGATGGGTTTTTACCTAATTTTCTGGAATAGTAGCAATAACTAGGCTAGAAATGACTATGACGTAAGCTGCAGCAACAACTTTGTCATTGATTGCTGAGCACTTGCGCACCTGGAAAATATTTTCCAATATAGCCTTTAGACTGCTTCGTTGGTCAAGTAGTCGGCCGATCAGTCATAGTTGGTCGATCGCGACTGTTGAGCATGAGGCCCTGTGTTGGATTCCCAGGTCGACCAAAGCATTATCGGGTTTTTCTATCCGAATTTCTCAGTAGCAGCCACGGAGTCAGGATTTGTGCTCGGTTGATGGCAATAGGCTCGCCCCCTATTACATGGGACTTTAAACATATCTATATGTGGATATATGGATTTACTTTTACGTACACCTCTGCCAAACCCTCCGGGGATTATAGGCGTGATGTTATGTTATAACTAGCTGTCCCGCGCAACTTCGTCTGCGTCACATTTTCCCCGTGTTCGCAACATTTTTCATTGCTGCTCCGCTCTTATTAGTCGTAGCGTGATGATATATAGCCTATGTTAGAAGTAACATAGGCTATATATATACCTTCAAAAATATGTGTAAAAAGTTTCATGATGATCGGTTGAGTAGTTTTCGCGTGAAAGCGTAACAAACAAACTTACATTCAAATTTATAATCTTAGTAGGGATGTAATATTAGCCACCCAAGATGCAGATAGGTACCTTTTAAACTAACTACGTATAATATTTTTTCTAAAACAATATAATATTATTATATAGTATCCCATGACTCAGCTTTAAGTTACTAAAACAGTATATCTGCAACGCCCACTGATAGAAAAAGATACGACTTTCAAATAAGTCATAACTACATTAATACGGTTGACCATAAACAACAGTTTTTTTTTTCTTATAGAGATGCTGTTTTACATAAGTTCATTGCTAAAGTATTTATTTAAATGCATAATTGGGGTTTTATTGAACCCTAATTATTGCGTTGGCTTAGAAGTTTGATTTTTTCACAGCTCTAAGGGACATTAGACTTGGGTATTTTATGTAAATTCCAGCTTGATACCTCTACGCGTTCCTGAGAAAAAGGGCAGGACAGACAGACAGACGGACGGACAATAATGTTTTTTCCTTTCGAGGTACGGAACCCTAAATAGAGTTATTCTATCTATAACAAGACTTGATTGATTTATCAAAGTACCCTGTCTCTGATATCAAGTCCTATTAAATCATTTGATTTGAAAAGATTCAAAATCATGACTTTCGACATCAAACAATCTCCATTACCAAAACTTTGATTAACAATGCTACAATATATAGGTTAAAGTGGCGATAAATCAAATGTATTTGTCACAAAATCTCTTTTTTTTACGTAAGCAGACATGGCGTAGACGAACTCGACATATCGGATCGTGTGGGCAGTCCATTCATGACTAGACCTGGAGTCGTGCCAAGACTGTCTGAATCTTAGGCATCTGTCCTACTGCACAAGTGAGCGACTTTATACCAGGCTGGTACTGTCCCACTGCAGGGCAAAGGGATCTTCTCTACATAGAAGACACGAACATTAAGAGGAAAGGCTAGCATGGAAAACATCGAGACATTGAGGCATGGTAGGAATAATTATGGAATAATTATAGATTAAACTAGCTGTGCCCTCGACTTCGTCCGCGTGGAATCAGATTTTTTCTAAAATAGAAGTAGCCTAAGTTACTCCTTATTACATCAGCTATCTGCCAGTGAAAGCCTCGTCAAAATCGGTCCAGAGATAAGCCTGAACAAACAGACAGACAGACAGACAAAAATGGTAAAAAATGTTATTTTGGTATACGTACCGTATTTGCATTAATATGCATGTAGTAAAAAGCTGTTATTCTAATATTACAAACAGACACTTCAATTTTATTTATTTGTATAGATATGTAATTGGTATACCACACAAACTACCTGCATAGATTATTTGTATAGATGTATGGATATAGATAGAAGTAGCCTAAGTTACTCCTTATTACACCAGCTATCTTCCAGTGAAAGTTCCGTCAAATCGGTCCAGCCGTTTCAGAGATTAGCCGGAATAAACAGACAGACATACATACAGACAAAATTTAAAAAAAAGTTATTTTAATATTACAAACAGATACTTCAATTTTACTTATTTGTAATAAGATTTAAAATGTCGTCACTTAGCTAACCACGGATTGTTATCCAAACTAGACATTATGAAAATTTTAGCTCAATGAAAAACCGTGCAGTGGGTCAAATTTTACTTCTAAGATTTTTTACATAGTGACAGGTGAGGCTAATAAAAGTGAGTTGAAAATATTTGCATTAGTTTTATTTTCCAGAGAAAACAGGGACATACGTTTTAAGGAACTAACCGCCGCTAGCCTTTCCTCTTAATAACCACGCTTTCAAGGCAAATTATAAGCGAGTAGCCAACGACTGTGTTTTCTTTTAAAAAAACGTACAATGGATATATAATACCTTCTACATATTACAATATTTTTTTTGGTTATCTTTGAATCTCCTTTTACTGGGCAAAGAACTCCTCCATATCCTCTCAGGTGCTTTTTCTTCTTCTCTTTTGTGCTGGGTGTCCAAGTTATCTCGCCACGTTTTTCGTCTTGCCTCAGGCATGCATTGCGTTGAGAACTCGAGACCTTTTTTTTTACGGATGTGAAATCATCAAATGACTTCTCCCGCTCTGGGCAGAACTGGAGGGAGTGTCAGACTTGTACTGACTAAACCCCATCCATGTTCCTTCTTCGCTCTTTGTGTTCCAGGGCCACGGTATCTCTTTCGAACAGTCCCGCAACCCTGGCAGGAGAACTCGAGACCTTAGATCAACATCGTCATCATAATACACTTCACCCACTCTCGGTTTGTGCTTGCTATGACAGGATATGCCCGTGATGGCAAATATGTCAACCTAATAGAAAAAAAAAACTTTTTTTTTTCAAAAATATCCGAAATTGGACCAGTATTCACACACAAGAAATACGAAAAACCAAACTACTGACCAATCGAAATCGAACAAATTAAGAGCTGCAAACCCGATAAACTTTTCATACTGTAGCGACCTACAAAAAACAACTTACAACAAAAAGTGCTACAGCGTCATCTATGATAAAACTGAAGAACTAATATGGCCTGAATCTCGCAAGCAAAGTTTACATCGACTTAAGAGTATAAAGAGAAACCCGACATCAACTGTCGGGCAGTTGCCCACCAGACATAAAGCTCCCGTCTGGTCGGAGGATACTCCCTTGTCAATGGAGTATCGAGGAACTTTACACCCAGTTCCTCATATCCTAAAATACAAACGCTCGTACGTGATTATGCCGTTGTATGACATAGATCTTTGATTTTTTTGAACTAATAGGTATCTTGTGCACTATATCTAGGTTTCTATGAAAGCAAAAAATATAAATATGGAGACACAAATTCAGTATAAGCCTCCAATAACTGCTATTTTGCATACATTTTACCTGAACTTTGTCCGTTCTTTGAACTCATATCTAAATTGTAAAAGTAAAGAAAACAGCTTGATAGAAACTTGTAAGGCTTATTCAAAAACACGTATTTCATGGAACAAGTTTTCGAACACTATTTTTCGCTCAATGTTATCACGTTCTCACTTGCTCGTTAGTCAACAAACATTGCGCGGGATGAAACAAGTAGCTTTTCAACCATGGCCGCGTTGACGATAGACGGAGCGGGAAGAGCCCTCTTAATTAACTTCCACTTGCTAGCTCTGCTCGCTTGTCGCTCCACGTGAGCTGTGGGACAAGAGCCTTATTACGAGTTGAGTTGTTAGTAATATTATAACTAAATGTCAGTTGAATTTCTATTCATGTAAGTGGTAATAAAGATGGAGTTTGCTCTCGTTACTACTATATTTTTAGAGATCTGTAAATCAAGATTGGGGTCAAGAGTAGGCCCATTTAATATTTAAAAAAAAAAACAGAGGCATTAAGGAGTGCTGACCGAAGCGAAAACTCAAAACAATAGAATTACTGTTATTTTTTTAATTTTTAAACACATTGCTAGTCTGGCGCTATACGTCACAATCATGTCGGTTAGCAAGCCTCCTACCAAAAATCGCTCAACACGGATAAAGAAGTTTTCACTAAGAAACACAGAGGCAGTTTTAACCGTTAACAGTTTTTTTTTGGCATTAAGGATTGCTGACAGAAGTAGAAACTCAAAACAATGGAATTACTGTGTTCTTTATTTATTTTTAAATCTGTACACATAGGCCGTTATACTAAGCGTCGCTATGCCTCGCGAGCATGTCGAGGTCATCGGTAACACCAACCTATAGTTTTTTCCACTACCAAAAATCGCTTAGTGCGGTTACAGAAGTTTTCTCTTCAAAAAAATATACTACTTAACAAAGTGTATACCTACGTCTTTGTTTCGGTTCCCAGTTCGAGCAAAAGTGAAAATTGAACATGAAACCAAACATAATGTTCGCTAGAATGATGCGTCTGATACGTCTGGTTTAAGTTTCCACTACAGTATGACATTGCGAAATTAAAAGACAATTATTGTAAACTAAAATATATTCTACTCTTATTATGGGTGAGTATCATACCTAATACTTATTATCTTACGAGTATTCTACTAATATAATAAATGCGAAAGCTTGAGTGGATGGATCGATGGATGTTTGCCACTCTTTTACGCGAAAACTACTGAACGGATTTGGATAAAATTTGCCACACGAGTAGTTTATAACCTGGATTAAGACATAGGACTTTTTATCCCTGTAGTATGATCACGTAGGACAATTACCGAACTCCACGCGTGCGAAGCCACGGGCATAAGTTAAAGTGTTCTCATATAAAGTGTAGGAAGGTGTCAGCTAACACATCTTTCAGATTTAATCGCCTCAAACTACAGTCTTCAGTTAGTTATTGTCTTGTAAGTCGATATAGTGTCGTATTCCGACGGAGAGGCGCCGTGAAGCCGACACCAACAGTAACTCAAGACGATTATATCCCTTCGATTGTAATTTAGAATTTCAGAACACTATTCTAATTGGACAACTTTCCGCTAAAACCTTATCAAAAGTTTCAATTTCTGTTTTTTTAACAATTCACAACACAGTGTCTAATATTCCTAAGAAAGGACCATGGACAGTTTTCTAAGATATTGTCTGGACGAATTGAAATATAAATCTCTCATATAGTAGCTTATATTTAGGAGTTTACTTCATACTAAAACAACAAGTACATACCTAAGTCTTCTTTGAATATTTTTCGCTATTTCTCATAGATTCGGATTTGGCCATCCACGCCCGCTTCAAAAATTCATTCATAGATACATATATTCATAGGTACAGGCTATTCAGTTTTATCGCAATAATACAACAGCTGTATGAATTTTTTGCGCGCGCGGCTTTGGCATATCAGCTTGTGGTAAAAGAAAGACTGTATAAAAAATTGTGCGTGGAGTCCCTCCGCGCGGAAGAAGTGAAACTTCGTAATACTACACGCATGCGTTCGAGTGTCACGCATTCACTCTCGTTATTTTATTGAGCTTCTAAATAATATTTTATTGTTGTACACTTTTTTACATAAGTTAATCGAGGTTATTCTACTCATGGAAATTGAGCGAAGGCTGGTCACACCGAAGAGTCGAATGCATTACTGTTTGCACGCCATCTTGCGTACCTAGTAGAACTACTAGAGTCACAAATCGTGTAATAGCGCCATCTCTGAGTGGGTAATAGAAAATATTCCCCCTCCATTAGAACGTTAAACTTGTTGGAAGTCGCATAAGAAGTTTCACTTCAAAAAAAAACTTTGGGAAAGTTGTTTGTTATCATCACGTGTTTATGTATCGGTCTCTAATTACCAGTAACCCCATATACTGCTCCCATTATTGCGCTTACATCAACAAATGACACAGCAATCATTCCACTTAACGCAAACTAAGATATCAATCAATTTTCAAAGCTAAGTGGTGTCTCACAAAAAACACATCAGTGGGATGGCTCCGTGATTCCGTAAAACGGAGCTCAATGCGGGTGAAAACGATTTCGAGCCCCTACCAAGGGAATTCAGAATCATCCAAAAACGTAGATAGATAATATAGATTCCCTGTTAGCATAGTAACATTATGAGAAAGTGACAGCAAAGTACCTACTGCATTTTCAGTCAGGAGGATAGTCTTGGAATCTTTGGAACGACTGCTCGAATTTCAAGTGTCGTTGTCGAGCCGAGCGTTGAAAATCGGTTGGGTTTTGTGTTTTTATTTCTAGGCTTTAATTTAGGCACCGCCAACGAGTGTCGATCATAAATGGCTAAATACAGCAGGGTATCAAAACTATCTTGTTTATTTGAATCTCTTGTTCATTACTTATAATTAACCTGCTATTTAGCGTAAAATGTTAAAAATATACTACCTGTGTGGGTGTCTAAACTACGTCATCATCATCTGCCTAGCAGTTTTCCCAAACTATCTTGGGGTCGGCTTCCAGTCTAACTGGATGCAGCTGAGTACCAGTATTTTACATAAAGCGACTAGTATCTGACCTTCACAACCCTTACTGGGTAGAAAACTCGGTATGTAATTATGGTCACCCATCCACGGACCAACCTCGGCAAGCACGGCTTAACCTTAAAGATCGACCCGTGCTGCGGTTATTATTTAGCCACAAGCTAAATAACAGCCGCACGGCAGCCGCCGCGCTTCGCTCCTCGCGCTCCTTCGGTGTCTAACTACGCACCCGTTTTAATTTTAAAAAACATGAAGTTTTGTATAATTTGTTCCATAACACAAAGGTTGGCTTGAAATAGTCACAGGTAGGCAAGGGTTACCCACAGAACAGAACTACATACTTATTAAAATATTGACAGCACGGTTGGCGCAGTGGCTGAGCGATTGGCTGCTACGCTGCGTGTCGTGGGTTCGATACCCCCGTGGAACAAAAATATTTGTGTGACTAACAGGTAGTTGTACAGGGTCTGGCTGTTTGTGTGTGTGAGCTCAAATGTTTGTACCTAAACGCTCCTACAATACAGGAGAAATATCTAATGTGAAAAAGAAAAAAAAAAATCACGTATAAAGTCATGTCATATCTCCGAATGTTTGGTTCTAGGACATGCCGGTTTCTTATCGATGTTTTCCTTCACCGTTTTGAGAATAGTCA
The DNA here is from genome assembly GCA_963082945.1 of Cerastis leucographa. NCBI lineage: Eukaryota > Metazoa > Arthropoda > Insecta > Lepidoptera > Noctuidae > Cerastis > Cerastis leucographa. The sequence goes on from OY720353.1 coordinate 6,500,824, forward strand.
CTCACAAAACAAGTTTAAAAGTAGGGAATACAACTCCATGGTAAGGTCTCCTACGACTTTAGCTTTCAGACAATGTACAGTAATAATGGATGAAAGGACTCATTAATAACACCAAAGAAAGACGCAATACCTACACGATTATGATCTGTCATAAAAATGTGATACAAACAAAATAATCAAAGAAAGAAAACTAGATAGGGGTGACTGCTGAGATGATGAGTAGAGTCATACTAGTAGAGATGGAAGAAGAAGACGTACCGCACCGGCCCCAAACGAATTGGGATAAGTGCAGGAGAATGACAACGTTCCCACTGCTTGGACTCAGGCCTCCTCTCAGGTAAGGGCCTCCCGCATCCAACTCTAGGTCTAGGAGTCTTCGTATGTATGAGTAAAAATAATATGTCTGTAAGCGGGCACGCCCTTTATGTCTGGAGGCTTTATTTGTTCTTGAGTTTTTTTTTTATTTTTTTTTTATTGGTGTGTGCTAGCTGACATGTGACATTAATTTGATGTAATGGATTCTTTGTTTATTTAAACTTGAATAGGTACTATTGTATAGAATCTGGTTCTTCTAACCTAACAGACAGATGTGTTGCGGGGAGTTTGTTCCGCCACTTCGTCTTCCCAGCTAAAACACTAGGAAGTGGCGAAGGGCGGGCGTTTTGGGGATTGTCTCTTGTAATTTTGATGTGATTTCGTCAGACGTCAAAGGTATTGTAGCTTCCTTTTCAGAAGTACCTAAGTATGTTATATGTAGGTATACGATGATATATAAGTGAAGTCAGGGTAGCTAACCTGTTGCGATTTCTAATGTTCCTCTCTAGATAATAGTGTGGCCTCAGCTTTACTTTTGGCCTACTAACTTATGACATAATGTTACCTAGATAATTTATCATCTTTAAAATATATAAAAGAATTTTTTATTGTGTTCTCGTTTCATGTATCACAGCCTCTTGCCAGCTCACTGTTCATTATTCAGGATCTACCTCACAATGCCGTGACAACCAGCGTCCCTCACGTACGACGCGTCAAATGAAACGTATGACTAGTCATGATGATCCTAACTGATGTATTTGGACACACACCTAGGGTGAAAAGCCTTTCTTTGTACCTACTCTCTTATGAACAAAACTGAAAAAAAATGTACCCTTCATTTTAGCGGTGCACCATGAATTCGTTAGAACCAGATAAAAATCTAACACGAGGACTGTTTGCGCGCGACTTTTGGGCATGACCTATTAGCCTGGTTGGGTCAATATCAAAGACGGTAAGTAGGCTTAAATACAAAAACCAAAGTTTCTAGTCTCTTGTCATTAGTAACGTAAGCAGGTACGGAATATCATTTAAAAACGGGAAAATTATTCAGATCCGCTGTGTGCAGAGCCATCTTTATAGGAGTGTATGCTTTATAAAGCTAACTACGGAATTACGTAGCGACATCTATCGCTTCAGTAGTACAACGCTAGCCGGTTCGCTTGTTGACAACAGGAAGTCACACTTTAATACATTACATTCTAATGTGCTTGTTTTATACTTATTTACCCATTTACTTCAATACCTTGTCCAATTGAAAATTCATACAATTAAAATAATTTTCTTCTTTCGCAACAAGCTTTATCACAGACAGCAAACAATACCAAAAGCCTTAGATTCAGTCGAATAAAAACGAACAAGTTGACAGAAAAGTAAAGTTTGACTTTGACATTTCCAATTTCATAGTCATCGTCGGCTTCGTTTGCTGCAAAAGAAAGTTCAATTATTTTGTGAAATTTACATTAAAAAGTTACTTTCAATATGGTAAGCAGATTCTAAGACATTACTACTGCCTTCAGCAACTAGAAAAAAGATAATAATGATGGATTTACGCTCAAAAGTTATCGATTATGCTCCGTCATTGCCGCTACTAAAAGCGTTATAATAACATTATTACGATGTTTCTAAATAATTCTCTTAGTTTATGCTGGTTTTATGTACATTCTAGGTGTCTCTAGTTATAAACATGTCAAATTAAAATAATTTTATCAAGTAAAGATATCTAGGTTTTTTATAACCTAAATACTTCATAGTGTAATTCCTGTTACTGTATTATTAGATCAACATCAAACGCGTTTCGACTAAGAAAGTATTTGAAGCAAACTGAATATTTATCAGAACATTAGGAAGGTCTTTGTAGTACAAGTGAAAATATAATGGCTGAATCATTACGTTTAAAAAAATATATAATCTAAGCTGCTGTATCAAGCAAAGGAATTATCAAACAGCCAGCTAAAATACTCAACAAACAACCTTTTTTACAGTTCCGCAACCAGTATGACAGTGACGTCACAGTATGGAGCCCCCAGGGTCGTCTCCACCAGGTTGAATATGCCATGGAAGCTGTAAAACTTGGCTCAGCTACTGTTGGCTTAAAGAGCAAGCAGTTTGCAGTTCTTATTGCCCTGAAGAGGGCTGTGAGTGAATTATCTGCTTACCAGAAGAAGGTTATCGCAATTGATGATCATATTGGCATTTCTATCTCTGGGTTAACAGCTGATGCTAGAATGTTGAGGTAAATATGAGACTTTTTGTATCCATACAAAAATTATAAAAATGAAAATAAGTCTGTCTAGCTGTTTACCAAAATGTAGTTATGTATGTTAGAATGAAAGACTGGCCAAGTGCGAGTCGGACTCGTGCATAAAAGTTTCTGCAACATTTACAAAACGCAAAAAAAAAACACTTTTTTTGTATGCCCCTGAAATATTTATTCGTTTCTGTTTTTAGTATTTGTTGTTATAGCGGCAACAGAAATATATGGGTAAGGCCGCCAAAATTGTCAAATACATCACAAAAGTTACACAACAGATTTGTGTTACCGTTACACAAAATTAACCCATAAGTAACACATCTTTTGGGTAAAGGTGGATTCATAATGGTTAAATAAATTACCTAAAATAATACAAGATTAAAATTTTTGATTCGACGTGGAGTGCTATTGGAGTAATGAAATACGATTTTTAAACGATGTACTTGCGTACCTTTAATAAAGAAATTGAAAAATATACAATAAAAACAACAAAATCAAATTTTTCAGGATTCACTTTTCGCGATATCTTCTCTGTAGTTCGGCAGTAGTTAACGGCATTGTCTAAAAAAATGAACAGTTACTATATGCACATGAATAGTTTATATTTCAATAGAAGAAAACAATTGACCGCTGGATTACATTAGCAAAACATACTAAATAAGTTCGATGCTAAAGTTCGTACAAGTTTAACTTGAACTTGGCAGGTTGTCACTATTAAAAAGTAGGTATGTAAGTACTGCGTTTGTCATACCTACAAAATCACACTCAGATAAAACACTCAAAAATCTGTCCAAATACCACTATGTATGCGGCTTTATAGATCTACTGTGTTACGTAACACATACTTATGTGTTACAATAACACAAAAGTGACAATAATGTAGCACAAGCGTAATACAAATGCAACACAAAAGCAAATTTTTTACAAAAAATTTAATTTTATATTTCGGTTATTTATTACAATTAGGCACTAATGGGCGATTTTTAGTATACTTTAGACCTCAACGCCAACAAATATAACACAATAACATTAAAATATCTGTTTCTTACCTCAGAAATCACATTAAATCTATTTTTTTTTCGTCACACAAAGAATAACGTGACGCTCACTTTAGGCCCCTTCACTGGCGAAACAATATGGGCTGCCTTTCTTTTTTTAATTTTGTGGATGACAGTGTTGCCATATTAATACTGCGTTTTGCACTTTGGCTCTTTAAATAGTAGCTTTGGGGTAAAAATTTGTCACACAAATAAACCGTAACACAAAAGCAAAAGCCATTGTTTTATTTTAAACTATCGATAAAACAAGTCAGTTCAAGGATTTTCGCAACAATAATTTTATTATAGCAGGGGACTATCATCTAATTCTACGACGGTAAAAAAATAATTCAGATATACTCTTCAATTTATTGAATATTTTACCATAAGATACTGCAAAAAGAAAACGACAAAAATGTCACACAAAAAATTGTCAATTTTGGCGGCCTTACCCATATAATCTGTTCAAAATTTCAATTGTCTACCTATCACGGTTCATGACAGACAGACAGCGAAGTCTCAGTAATAGGGTCCCGTTTGACCCTTTGGGTACGGAACCCTAAAAAATATTACCCTAAAGGTAGACCATGACTTGGGTGGCTCAGAGGATTCATTTCCCTAGAATGTTGTCGTATCCATTGGCCTAGATGACTTTTTTTTTTCTTTGTCTTTCCAGGTAGATTATTAAAAAGTATTGGACACATATTTTTTTCTTTTTTCACATAATCAGTTTAAAATTACATTGTGTTGAAATGACACCCACATTTCACTGGTTATGTTTAAGTCCTATGTAATAGAGGGTGAGCCTATTGCCATCAACCAGGCACAAATCCAGATTCCATGGCTGCCACTGAAAAATTCCTGATGGAATAAACCAATAACAATATGTCTGAGCTGGGAATTAAACTCAATGCTCAGCACTACGATTGCAACCACTAGACCAACAAAGCGTAAACAAAGCATGAAGTATTAGGATTAGTTCTCTTTGTCAACCATTCCATATATTAATGTTTGTTGTTTCTTTAATTCCAGCCGTTTCATGCGCACTGAATGCCTAAACTACCAGTACGCTCACGACGCACCCATGCCCGTAGGCAGACTCATTGGCCTGGTCGGCAACAAGATGCAGATCTGTACCCAAAGATACGACAAGAGACCGCTTGGTGTTGGTCTGCTGGTAGCTGGTTATGATGTTAGTATCTGAATATGCTTTAAAAGTTTCTCTTTGTCTTACCTTCGTACTTACTGAAACTCACGCCTTTCTGGCGTGTGTGATACCAGATGTAAGAATGAGGCTGAATAAAAAGTCCGCCCGTCTCATGACGACAGACCGTGTCGACGGCGAGTTCGTGTTCCACGCGCGCCTCAAGGAGATGTCAGCAAATTGGAAGGGGTCCGAGAGGGCCGATGCCTGCCAGGGCTGCGGGACTGTTCGAAAGAGATACCGTGGCCCTGGAACACGAAGGGCTAAGAAGGAACATGAATGGGTTTTAGTCAGTACAAGTCTCACACTCCCTTCCGCTCCGCCCAGAGCGGGAGGAGTCATTTGATGATTTCCCATCCGAAAAAAAAAACCACAAAGAAAAAGATGAATAAAAAGAAGTATGGAAGGGTCATAGCAGGTGGTGTTTGTAGTTTCTGCCTATATTTGAGTTGCATGTTGTCGGTCTAGGGGCTGCAAGCATGAGTCTTGGGATTGATTCCCACGCTGGACAAAGTGTTAATGGGTTTTACTTTGAGGAATTTCTCTGTAGCGGCCACGGAGTCTGGACTTGTACTTGATTGCAATAGGCTCGCCTACTGCAATAATTGGGCGAGCCTATTGTTATGTTGTAGTCCCACAAAATAGAGGGCGAACCCTCTTTTATGCGAAATTTGGGTGTATTAAAATGTGCATCTCCAACTAATCCGTCAAGGATTACAGGCTTGACATTATACATCAATTAAATCATGCCAGCTGATAGGAGTGGGTTTAATGTAAATGATTAAAAATCAGCACATTACAGATTTAGAGTTTTAAAATGTATAGATTTATTGGGTGCTTTCCCAGCAAAACTACAGTTCACTAAGCTGGGAAGAAGTGACACAACTAACTACCTGCTAGGGAAGATATCTGATTAATTGCATCATATCAGCACATAGTACAATATTTTACTGCTAACTAGCGCTTGCTCGCGGTTTTGCCCCTGTTATGCAGGGAAATTAACCCACAAGAACGTTTTAATAGTAGCCTATTACACTCGATATAATGCAGCTTCCTGTTAGTGAAAGAATTTTTAGAATCAGATAATCCGAAGATTTCATCCTGCATACAAACAACAAACAAACTTCTAATGTATAAAATTTGCGTGTCGCGGTGTTTGTTATCAAACTCCTCCGAAACGGCTGTACCGATTTGTATGAAATTGTGTGCATATCGGGTAGGTCTGAGAATCGGCCAACATCTGTTTTTCAGACCCCTTAAACCCATCGTCGCGGGCAGCAGTACAAATATATAAACCTAAAATTTTATCTCTTCATAATATTAGAATAGATTAGAAACATAATATTGACCAACATACAAATATTAACATCATCTTTTAATCTTTTATCAGGACCAAGGTCCCCACATCTACCAGACCTGCCCATCAGCAAACTTCTTCGACTGCCGTGCCATGGCCATCGGAGCTCGTTCCCAGTCAGCCCGTACTTATCTCGAGAAGCACCTGAATACATTCATGGATAGTGATCTTCAGGATTTGGTGGCTCATGGTCTACGTGCCTTGAGGGATACCCTGCCTAATGAAGTGGATCTCAATACGAAGGTATAGTTTGATGTCATTAGACTCCTCCGCAAAGGCTGTTTTTATTGTGCAATGGATTTTCAACACACAGCTTAGTGCTCAGAGTTGAAAATCCAACATTGTGCTGTTTTGACGGTGGGTCGGGCGGTGAAGCAGATCTCACGTTGCATTGGCTTTTCCGTTGATGCCTAATACACTAACAACGCACGCCCACGCGGACGAGCGGCGGTCACCGTGTCTCCGCGCGGCGTACCGCCCATGCCGTATACGCCCGACCGCGCGTTCGAAATTTCTTTTCTGTATCATGTTAGTTTGAAAAGTTCGCCTATCTTTGCCTCAATAGGGGTGCGGACTAGGTAAAGAAAACGACATTCTATTTTGTCCGTCAGACAGGTAATACGAAAATATTAGACACGTATTTTTTGTTTTATCAAAATATCAAAAAATTACTTAGTTAAAACTCATTAAAGTTGGAGAGTGGAGGCTTACTACGTCACAAGTAGGTATAAAACTTACCTACATGTGACGTCATGCGCCATTTCAACTCAATATATCTCCGTAATTTTATGACCACGTGAAAAAAGAAAAAATACGTGTCCAATACTTTTCAATAAACTACCCGACGGACAAAGAAAAAAAAAATGTGATTATCCCCTATTGTCATGAGGCATTGTATTTTTAAGAATGTTGTACAATTCACTTGAAATAGCCCTTTTCATGGAGTGAAAAAAATCCCCTTCAACAATCTTGTTTTATTACAGAACGTCTCAATTGCCATTGTGGGTCCAAAGACTCCTCTCCGCATAGCTAATGAGGAGGAACTGGTTCGGTATCTGGCATTAGTAGAGGGAGAAGAGAGGAGGGGTGGCAGTGCCAGTGCTACTGGCGACGCTGGCGCTTCGGCTGATCGCGACAAGCTTGCGGGACCGGGGGACGAACCACAGGTGGCGGTAAGTCATGAAAGATTTTCTAAGCTTTTTCAGCGACATCTATGACGCAACATGCGAATTAAAATCCTACATTGCGGAAGCAAAGTTACAGAGTGTAACAGAATAATTTTAACTTCCCATACAAAATATAGCATCGGATAACGCAATAGGGATGATGACTATTTTTTTGTGTATCGGTTAGATTATTAAAAAGTATTGGACACGTATTTTTTCTTTTATCATGTTATCATAAAATTCCGTAGATATATTTAGTTGTCATACCGCATGACGTCACGGGTAAGTAAATTTTATACCTACTTGTGACGTAGCGAGCCCCCACTCTCCAAGTTTAATGCGTTTTAACTAAGTAACTTTTTGTTTAATGTCTAATTTTTGGTATTACCTAACTGACGGACAAAATTGAATTTCGTTTTCGTTACCCAGTCATCATCCCTATTAGCCTTATGGAAGGTTGTCCAGTTTGATGGTGAGAATCACCGCCTAAGAGGTATTGCGCTTATTCTGTTACACCTTGTAGGTAAACAACCACCCTACAACAAACGTCGGGCTGTAGCCTATAGCTGCAACCCACCAGAGGAATAGGGTGTAAAGTTCCTCAATACTCCATTGAAAATGGAGGATCCTCCGACCAGACAGGTGTTATGTCTGGTGGGTAACTGCCCGACAGTTGTTGTCGGGTTTTTCTATATAGTCTTAACTCGATGTAAACTCTGATTGCGCGATGTAGGAAATTGATGTTAGTTCTTCCGTCGTGTCATACATGGCGCTCTAGTTCTTTTTGTAATAAGTTGCTTTTCAACGTCGCTACAGGAGAAAACTTTTTATGGAGGATGAGGAGTTCCTCATCCTCCAAAAAGAAGCATTTCAAGTTTGAAACCCTGTTTCTCATACCATACCTTTATTATTTCATTACGGACACAAGCCCGATATACAACGCTGGTTGCATAAGAAAATGCTCCAATCGACAACAACGCAAATCTTTCATAAATTATAATTCAATTATTTATAAACAAAAAGTGGATGAGGATTTTACTTGCAGACGCAAGCCACACAATATAGAAGCCTCAACTTACTTTCACACGTTATCGTGAAAGATGAGCCGCAAATTACGGCATACCACACGGTGCAATAAAAAAGTGTTGGTTACCTGTATGCATTTACAGGAAAATGTTTACTGTACGGTCAGCAACGAAAGTCGCTTTACATAACCAAGTTTATAAAACGTCCTAGTTTTAGAACGATCCATATTAACAGACTGGAGTAAAAGATATAACAATATTTTCATCAATGGTGACACAAATTCGCAAAACAATATTACATCAGATCACGCTGATCAGCACAAAACTAGTTGTAATAATATTGATGAGTGTTAACCGACTTCTGATGCCGACTGTACAACTCAAGTTATTTTTTTTTTCAAATCATTATCTGCCTAGCCTTCCTATGTTGGGGTCGGCTACCATTTTAACCGGATGCAGCTAAATACCAGTATTGTACAATACAAGGTGTTGTTTTGCATCCTCGTTAAATTCAAGGAGGTAACTATGCTAATGCTTCTCGTCCCGAATCAATAATAAAATGAGTAGGTATTTTTTTTTTACGGAATCGAAAAGTGTGGAACACCCGTGATATAAACGTGGCCCGTCTGATTCTCGCCCTATAACCACGCTTCCACACATACAATCAATCTCAAACGTTTATTCGATAATGTCTCATTCCCTAAACCTCGTTAATTATTCTGAAATACTAATAATTTGAAATAAGAACATAAAAATGACTGCGCTGCGGGCGTCATCAATCAAGTAGTTAAAACACGAAAAACATAAAATGTAGCGTATCCTTGAAATTGCAATATGTCATCACCTCCCAGAATAAGGATGATGACTGGGTAAAGAAAACGAAATTCTATATTGTCCGTCAATCAGGTAATACAAAAATATTAGATACGTATTTTTTGTTTTATGAAGTTAACAAAAAAATACTTAGTTAAAACGCATTAAAGTTGGAGAATGGGGGCTCACTACGTCACAACTAGGTATAAAATGTACTGAGCCGTGACGTCATGCGCCATTTCAACTCAAAATATCTCCGTAATTCTACGATTACGTGAAAAAAGAAAAAATACTTGTCAAATACTTTTTAATAATCTACCCGATAGACAAATAAAAAAAAATGAGTCACCATCCCTATTTAATCCATAGCAGCGACACTATCGAATGGTGTAATAATACTGGCATTATTAGGTACAGTCACGTATGATAATATATATGTACACGCAGCATCTTTTAAAAGTGATTGTCTCCTACTGTATTGATTAAGGTTTTACGTTTTCACGAACATGAAATTTTCAGGTTTTATCTCAACGTAGAAACCGTAATTTAACGAGCAAGCTTTTCAGTTTTGCTAAGTGCATACATATTATTGTTCGTGACTGTACGTCTCTGCCTAACCCTTCTGGGATTACAGGCGTGATGTTATGTTCTTCTTTACGTGTCGATGATACTCAAATGGTGTTTTAGTAATTTCAAGTTAGAATCAATATAAATATAGTATTTACGCGTTCTCTATTCCTTTTGTAGGTCACCCAAAAAGAGTAGGTAGGTACACTACTCTATTTTACTGCTGTCAACCCTAGTTGCAACTGCGAGTCTCGTACCAAAGTTCGTTTCTGTCTATAGGCGGTACTTCCCCTAAAGTTCTCAGTGCTATCAAGGACGTACTAATCAGATCAAAAGGCGAATGCACTTCTCTAAGTGGTTCTGTGGTGTGTTCTGTGTGGACTCTGAACTCTAATCGCATAAAATATGAACCTACGCATAGTTTTACTTGTGTGTTTGTTCGAATTCAAAAGTATTTGAATACAAGGTTTGGAAAGATCATTCAAAAATTTAGCGTTGTAAAATACGTGACGATTGAGCAGAAATTATCAAGGTTTACGTGATGAAAAGCACGGTAATCCCAGCTTTGGGGGCGTCCATAAATTACGTGAGGTATTTAAGGGGGGGAGAGGGGGGATCTCATCTAATCTTACGTTGGAGAGAGGGGGGTCTCGGCAAGTATCACGCAATTTTTTTTCTGATTGAAACAAAAAAAAAAACTATTTTGGTCCATGTGGTGTTCACTAGTTACACTAGTTAGGGTTTAGAATCAAACCACCAAATTATCAGTAAGTAGATGAATGACTTTGGGGGAACGTGCTCTCGCTGCCCGGGTTAATTGTTGACTGGTTGAGACGTTACGTCAAAGCAAACGCTACGTTTATTAGAATACCACAGTCCATTTAATCCAGATTGTACATGCATAAGATTTAATCTTAAGCGTAATCGTAAATAAAAGGACGAAGAAATATTTTTTTTCTTTTTACAATGATAATCATCCAACGCGTTTACGTAAGAAACCCACATTTTGAAAAATCTCACGTGAGATTGGGGGAGGGGGTTGAATAAAATCTCACGACATCTCACCAGGGGGGAGGGATAACAGAAAATAAAAAAAATAACACCTCACGTAATTTATGGACACCTCATCTTTATCTGTGGTTAGTGACTAACCTGGTGTCAAAGTTTTTATGCCGCCCATGGGCCTCTGACTTGGCTTTACATGCCGTCGAAAAATATCACTCAGGTAAACTGGCTTCCTCGCGATGTTTTCCTGCACCGGAGCAAGTGATAATTAAGTATGTAAAATACGCACATGAATCCGAATAATCACAGGAGCGTGTCTTGGGTTCAAACTTGAGACCTACTTGGCAGTCCAAGCTGTAAAATGTAGATCTTTGATAGTCGTTACAGCATGACCGTTCTATCTCTATTCTACCAAGAAACGACAAGAAATCTTTTCTATACAACTTGACATTTCTTCTGGCCGAGCATGGCGCGCCCCGTCGACTTGCGTTTCTACGAAGACATAGACAGAAATTCTTTCCATAGCAACGGGACGTATCACGTGATATTTATATTTCCTGAATATTATTACGTTTAGTTAACAAAAAAAAGTTGCCAATTGCACGAGTTTTTCATTTTTCGTGGGCGGGAAGCTGTTGCTGCATCCTGGATCCAGGCCTGGATCTTTTTCGCGAAATTAAACCTAAATATTTTACATAACATTTCAACCTTTTGAACGTAACTCAACGCAACCACGAAACGTATTTCTCGTATTTAGTTTTTAATAAGACTAGTTTGAAATTTGTCAGAAGTAATGTTTCTACCCCCAAATGTCAAAAGAAGAGAAAATATGGTCGTCATGCTCGACGTTGTAGACTTATATCGACTGAAGAAAAGAAACATTTCTTTTCTACATTCTTAATATCGCCATGCTTGGGACGATAGAAATATCTGTCAAATTGTTGATTCTTCCGTAGACATAGCCCGTTTCTACTGCGGCTATGCTAGGCCGGCAGGTAGTTAAAATTCCGAAATCAGTCTTACAAAGCGGTATCGTATTACCTAGGAACTGGTTTGTGGAGGTGAGATAGGCAGTCGCTCCATGTAAAATACTTGTATTCATCTACATTCGGTTAGACTGGAAGCCGACCCCAGCATAGTTGGATAAATGTTAGGAAGATGAGGAGAAACACAGTAATGAGCAAGATACGCAAAAAATAATTTATTGTAACATTATTTAGTACAGTCACGTCTAATAATAAAGGGTGTAAAACACCTCTTAACGAAGCCGAAAGGCACTGGTTCTCCCTGTCATTGCGATCATTTTTTTGTTCTACACCATACCTGGGAACCTTCTAGTTCCGTAACTATCTCCGTACATATTAGGGGTCAAAGTTCCAACTTTTTATTTAGTTAGTATTTTTTTAAATACAAGTTTTTAATGTAAGTTTTTTACTTTAGACACCTCCACGACCCCCGTACTATTCAATCCGTCCATCAGCACAATGTTTTGAGTGCGTTACATTGAGTTCTACCACAAAACATGATTTTACACCCCCCCAAAAAAAAAGTCGTTTCCCAGCAATAATTTTTGCGTAAACTTACTTAGTTTCATGTACAGAATGCTTGGTTGACGGCTTCGTGATGAGGTGATTTACACGGTGTATGTATACAAAATGTTGTTTTGCATCCTCGTCAAATTTCAGGAGGTGGTCACAAAAGACATAAATAATTAACTAAAATTACACTACCTAGTTAAATATAAATAAACGCTGATTTTTTTGGTTGTTTAAGTTTGTCAATATTTCAGAATAACCCCCTTACCGTGGTTTAGGGAGCAAGAAATTATCGAATAAATGTTTGATATTGTTTGTAAGTGTGTAAGCGAGGTTATAGGGCGAGAACAAGACGGACCACGTTTAAAACACGGGTGGTTCACACTTACCGATTTCAGTAAATAAGAAAAAAAAAAAACCTACCCATTTTATTATTGATTCGAGACGAGAATCATTAGCATATGTACCTCCTTGAATTTGACGAGAATGCAAAACAACACCTTGTATACGCAGCAACTTTTAAAAGTGATTTTCTCCTACTGTATTGATTAAAGTTTTACGTTTTCACGTTCAAGAGCAAATCACTTTTCAGTTTTGCTAAGTGTATAGGTACATATTATTAGACGTGACTGTACTAGTTTGGTCATTTTATTGCTTTAGTTACTTCAAATAAAATAACAATGTAATTGTAATTATTCTCGTAATCATATAACAAATATGTCTTAGTTTTAATGTATTATGACATGACAGTCCAATCGTGAAGTGAAAAGTATAATCAAAATTATTTTGATTACACACTGTATTTTTGTATCGAGCTTCGCCCGCCTTGAAGTTTGCAAATTAACCCACGAGAACGTAGTACCGTGATAAATAATATCATTTGTGTGCCGTTTGACATATCCGTTCAGCCGTTTTTGCGTTATCGAGTAACAAACATTCATACTTTCACATTTATGATATTAGATTAGTAGGATTTGCTATACTTAGAAAAAATCTAAAAGTTATAAATGTCATCGGCCCATTTTGTACTTATTGTTGTTCCCAGCGTGTGACTGTCATTATACTATCAAACAAAATTTAAACATAGACAGGCGTATCCGGGGTATAAGCTTGTAAATAAGAAAGCGATAAGATATACTTGGAACGAATTACTTGACCGTCCGTTATCAAGTGACTTGAGACGAGGGTCAATTTAAACACAAATACATGTTGCAGTCAAACTAAAAAAACGTGGTCTTTGACACTTGAATTTATTATTTGATTTTTTAAGCAAGTTTTCGTATAAAGGGTGTAAAACACCTCTTAACGAAGCCGAAGGGCACTGGTTTTCCCTGTCCTTGCGATCATTTTTTTGTTCTACACCATACCTGGGAACCTTCTAGTTACAGAGATATTAGGGGTCAAAGTTCCAACTTTTTGACAAGTATTTATTTAAATACAAGTTTTTAATGTAATATTTTTACTTTAAAAACCTCCACGACCCCCGTACTATTCAATCCGTCCACCAGCACAATGTTTTGAGTGCTTTACATGGAGTTCTACCACAAGACATGATTTTACACACCCCAAAAAAAAGTCGTTTCCCAGCAATATTTTTTGCGTAAAGTTACTTAGTTTCATGTACAGAATGCCGGGTTGACGGCTTCGTGATGAGGTGATTTACACGGTGTATAGTCTTGTAAGCGACAACTTGGTTGGAAAATGTATGTATGTATGTAAATGTATGTAGACGGTTTTTTCAGCCACGAATAAAACCTAGGTAAATCAATAACTGGCTTCGGTACCTCCTACAATATATCCTTCCAATACAATCTCTCTTAAAGCGTCATTTTTACGAAATATAAGCCATCAAATTGGTGCTGGTAGGTTGTGCGGAGATTGTAACTTTGATGGGTTATATCTCGTAGACTTGACACATAACATAATTTTGTTTCAATCAATACTTGTTTGTAAGTAAGTAAATTTAACAGTGACCGCTGTAATGGTACCGCCAAAACAAAGTTCCTAGAGGTGGAACGGGCACAAAGGGCAGTCCTTAAAGTAATGTTAAATAAACCTTTCCGGTATCCCACACATCAGCTATACGCCGAACATAGAGTTCTAACGGTGAGACAGCTCTTTGTGCTCAGAGCCACACTCTGGAAGCATCAGCAAATACCACCACCAGATCCAAATAAACGGGGAAACAATGTAAATTGCCCGAGTGTGTCGCATAAAACCGCCTTTGCTAGAAGACATTTGTATGTGTTGAGCTCAATAATATATAGAAACATAAATAGAACCTCATCTATAACTCGACTCAACAAACACGACGCGAAGAATAAATTACAGAATCTTCTGTATCTTCTTGACTATGAGCAGACCGAGAAACTGCTGTTGCCCATGTCATAATTAAATGAGTAACAGGTCACTAAATAATCGCATTAACCCGCTCCACATGTATTATATTTACAACATTCTAAAAACTGCACACACAGTAACGCACACACACACACTAACACACACACCCATACACACACACACTAACACACACACCCATACACACACGCACACACGCACTCTTACTCACTCACTGTTTACTTACCTTACTCAACTTATTCGCCTCTATTTCTTTTCATTTAAATGTTATTTTGTATTGTATTTGCCGTGTATAAATCTGCTGTTTTAGCGTTTGCACTGTTTACTTGATAAGGGTCAAATAAAGTCCAAGCGACAGTAGAGCACTGACTCCTAAGACACAGGGTATCCTAGTTTAGGAGGCAGGGTTTAATAAATTTGTACGCCTTTCACACATTATGTAACACGAGCTAGATATTAAGCAAATTGTAAGGTACTTTTGTTCAATAAAGATATATTATATTATTATTATAATAATATGAAATGGCTGAAATCGTCAAGTTAGGCAGGCCAAATAATTCAAAACCCTTCACGCTATCTATGCCAAAGTTGTCTAAAATAAATACTTAAATCAATTATTGTTCCGGTAATTATTATTCGGACTTGTGAGAATAGCGATTTCAATAAAAACTTTTTTACAACGCAAAAACATAAACAATCGCATCCTAACAACGTACTCTTTCATTGACATCCTTCATTTTATTAAAGAAATGCCAGAATACTTTTCGAGGTTTAGTATTTTACATAAACTTTACACAAATTAGAAATTTCACAACAGCCTTTTAATTTATAATATATAAAAAATCCAAATGCAAATGCAATTGGATTTCGATAGCGGAGAAATAACAAAACATTTTATTTACGTGTCAGATAAAACCCGTCCCGTCGGTATCGGTCCGGGTAGATTCCGATATTACCAATTTCATATTCAGACTGTGACATTCACAATAAAAGTGAATTACACTCACGTTGACGGTCGTCAGTGAGACTTCGCCATCGTTATGTGGCGGTCCTTCGTAATAACGCTCCTTTTAGGAGCTCTCGCGACGGCGATGAACTTAGAACACCTAGATCCCACTAAACTACAAACCGTGATATCACCCGAAATACAAAAACGCTCAGCGTTAGAAATCATATCGCAATATTCCCAAAAAGTAACGGTCGAAATAGATACTCTCTTATTTAAAAATAAAAAAGACTCTTTTCGGTTAAAAACATTTCAAGGGGTGCTTAATATCAAAGCCAGCACAGGCGTGGCGGCAGTGTGGGGTTTCAACTATTATCTGAAGAAATATTGCAAGAGTCAAATTGAGTGGCAGACAAAGAACGTGAGGATACCTGACCCGCTGCCAGAAGTGGACGAAATAGTAGTCGCTAACGACAGATTCCGATACTACCAGAACGTTTGTACCGCGTCGTATAGTTTTGTCTGGTGGAACATTTATGACTGGAGGCAGCATGTGGAATGGATGGCGCTCAATGGAATCAACTTGGCATTGGCACCTGTAGCTCAAGAAGCTGCTTGGGCTCAAGTTTACCGCCAGATGGGCATGACGCAAGAAGAAATAGACAAACATTTCACCGGTCCTGCGTTCTTGTCTTGGCTGCGAATGGGTAACGTCCACGGTTGGGGAGGACCCCTGCCGAAGTCTTGGCATAATTTACAAACCGATTTCCAAAATGATATCATCAGTAGAATGCGTAATCTCGGCATGGTTCATGTGTTACCTGCTTTCAATGGCCACGTACCAGTGACATTTTCGAAGCTGTTCCCCAACACTACGTTTCATAAAGTGGATCAATGGAATAATTTCGAAAACGAGTACTGCTGCGGTCTTTTCGTAGACCCATTTGATCCTTTGTTTTCTGTCATCGGGAAAATGTTTCTGGATGAAATCACTCAACAAGCGCCTATCAGTCACATTTACTCCGCCGATCCCTTCAATGAAGTCCATATGACGTTATTTTCCACATCATTAGTTCAGGAGACTGCTCAAAAAATATTTTATACTCTTGTGGATTTTGATAAGGATGCAGTATGGCTTATTCAAAATTGGATGTTTGTGAGTGCTCCACTGTCCTGGCCAGTCAATAGGGTGAAAACTTTTATAAATTCCGTACCAAATGGTAGGATGCTGATACTTGACCTGCAGTCAGAGCAGTGGCCGCAGTACGACCTTTATCAAATGTATTTTGGCCAACCTTTTATCTGGTGCATGCTTCACAACTTCGGTGGCACATTGGGCATGTTTGGTAACATGGTGACCATCAACAAAGATGTGTACGAAGTGAGGTCTCGAACCAATAGCACCATGATCGGTATAGGCCTCACTCCTGAAGGCATCAACCAAAACTATGTTGTGTACGACTTGATGTTGGAGTCTGCCTGGCGTAAATCTCCCGTGCAGGATATGGACGCTTGGGTCGCTGACTACGCCGAAAGAAGATACGGATGCAACGCAACTGCAGAAGCTTGGAAGTACTTGCTCAAAAGTGTTTATAGTTTTAACGGCTTAAATAGAGTGAGGGGCAAATATGTCACAACTCGAAGACCTAGTTTGAAAATAAAACCTTGGGCTTGGTACAAAAGCTATGATTTGTTCCAGGCGTTTAGAAAGCTTGTGTTCCTCAACGTTGATGGGTGTACTGACACGGAAGGGTATCAATATGATGTAGTGGATGTGACGCGGCAAGCTCTACAGTACAGAGCAGAACAGCTGTATGTGAACGTTGTCAACGACAGATCTACAAACACTTTTGTTTACGACGCGTCTATAAAACGTTTTCTCGAGGCACTGTTCGATATCTACACCATTTTGTCTGAAAGCCAATATTTCACTGCATCTAATTGGTTCAAAAAAGCAAGAGGATTAGGGGCTGATCCGGATGAAGCTGATTTATACGAGTTAAACGCACGGAACCAGATCACTCTTTGGGGTCCGAATGGGGAGATTTCCGATTACGCTTGCAAACAATGGGCCGAATTATTCAAAGATTATTACTATCCGAGATGGTCGACGTTTCTAACTGCTACCTTAAAGGCAAAGCAAGCGGGTGAAGATTTTAATGAGAAGGCTACCCGGCGTGTTGTGACAGCTACCGTTGAAGTGCCATTTATTACGGGTCGAGTTACAGACAACGGTCCTATACGAGTAAGAAATGCTCCTTCGACTGTGGCCAAGGAGATGTACAGAAAATGGGCGTATGCCCCAGATGTAGAAGACTTGCCTGTCATCATTATAAAGTCGAGTGATTTCAGTAGGACGACCTTAGCGGACATTGATCCCGGGAGCAATGAAACGCCAGAACCGCCTAGCGTAATGATTCTTCCTACTACGCCGGTCAATTAGTCGATACTGCTGCAGGATTTCAGTAGTGAGTTTTTGGGTATATTTCTGTCTTTAAAATAATCGGTCGTTACACGGCTTTATGCTGAGAAGTGGGGCCGAAATTGAAAAAAAAAACTACCTGTTTTGAGCATTGTGGATTCATAAATTTTACTCATGTAAATATAAAAAGCAAAAATACATTTGTGTACGAATAATAGGAATTAATGTAATTTTCATTTAATTTCGTTGTTGTCATTATGAAAAGAATGGTCATTTTGACTATGTTATACAAGGGTAATGCTGATGACATAGACAAACTGTCATTCTATCAGCGATAACGATGACGAAAAGTCAATAAGTAATAGTACCTACGACCACCTTTTTTATTGTTCTGATAGTATGACCACCTTAAGTGTGCAGTTCAAGGTAGCGCTGCGTGTCAAAAAGATTTGCATCCATATGTGTCAAACTTGGTACAGTTATTTTAGTTCTGTATTTCCTCGCCTGTACAGATAAGTTGGTATATATAGGGTTATTTGTAAAACACCGACAACCTCTCAGGAGTATGTTACTACTAAAATCATGGTCAATAACTTTTGTTTTATGATTTTTTTAAAATTCGTCATATTTTTGTTCATCAGATTTTCATACAAAAATAAAAATAGGGGCAGGTGATAATTTTTTCGCTATTACGATGTTTGTCCGATGGTGAAACATGTTCAGTTTGATGGCTTGTAGCACACCCTTAAGTATTTATATACCCTTTACGTGACACCCTGTTTATGTTTAGGATTTACAAAATTTACCGCGAAGCTGATTTCAATCGCGTTGAAAGTCATTGCGGAAAAATACTAAAAATAAGCCCACTGCTCTCCGTTTAAAAACTGATTCTGATCGATACAATTTCCTAGTCTAATAAACAAGTTTCTAATCTGACTTCTCTATTTTTTCAGGTGGCAATGGACACGGAGTAAACGAAGAGCGTCTTCAGGGGGACGACAACACTGATGTATCCATGGACGACGGGACTATCAACTGTTATCCGCGTTGCCATGGCAACAGCAGTGTCGTCGTGTTTATAGACGCTGTTAATCAGCGTCTTCCTTCTCGCTGTTTGTTTAAAGACCTGCCTTGGCCAGTGTTTGGGTATAATCAGAGGTTAGGTGCGTGTTGCTAAACATACTTTTATAAATCCATATAATATAAAAATCAAAGTCATTCAAATATTTACAAGTGATAGACGGGGCAACACGACGAAAATCATAATTCAATACATGTTACTACTTAGTAACAAGTCTATCTGTCTTATGCCATACGCCTGCTTGTCAGGTAGCATTCGTGCGTCACAATTGAAAATGTTCCTTATCAAATTTTTTGTATGAAAATATTCCTAATGTTCTCTCTAAGAATCTTTTTAAAATCTTTGAAAATCACATTACATACTTCGCTTAGAGAGTTGGCAGTGTCGAGGCCTTAGAAAACTAGGTAACTACTGTTTATAATACACTCGACTATTGGTCATAGGCCTCTCGAGTTACGCCTTAACACCTGGACCCACCTTTAAAGCAGGTAACATTTTAATGTCAAAGGCTAGCCATTTATGCTCCAATATAATATTTAAAAGTGGACAGTCCCTAGAGTTTTAACAACCGTACTTTGAAATTCAGTTAGATTTGTTGCGCAAAACTCTTTGCAAATTTATTTTACAACTTCAACAAGTTATGCTTAGAACATGTGCCAACTTTTGTTTACCTACGCACTGGCCAAGGCTGCAAAAATTTAACGTTCGCATTTAATTATTACTTTTTTCAATTAATATTCAATTATAACTTTTGCTTTACACTATTTATGTTGTTTTTCTTTCGCTATCCTGATATTATTACCCCTCCTTTACATCATCTATCTATTCTTTTCCCAAACTATCTTGGGGTCGGCTTCCAGTCTAACCGGATACAGCTGAGAGCCAGTATTTTACATGAAGCGACTGCCTATCTGACCTCCACAACCCAATAACTGGGTAATACGATACCTCTTGGTAAGACTGGATGTCAGACTTTTGCTTCTGACTACTCGTAACGACTGTCAGAGATCTACAAATGACAGCCGGGACCAACGGCTTAACGTGTTTTCCGAGGCACGGAGGAAACTCGGTATGTAATCATAGTCACCCATCCACGGACCAAGCACGGCTTATGGCTGTTATTATTTAGCCACGAGCTCCTCACCGCCCCCATTACCCCGACTTTACACCTAAGTATTAAACTGTTGGTATCGGGATCCTAGGTCCGATTTCCGACTCGGTTATAGCGTTATTGGGGTATTTCTGTTATTTTTTTTATATACACGGTGTAAATCACCTCATCACGAAGCCGTCAACCAAGCATTCTGTACATGAAACTAAGTAACTTTACGCAAAAATTATTGACGACGACAACGACATTTTTTTGGGTGGTGTAAAATCATGTTTTGTGGTAGAACTCAATGTAACGCACTCAAAACATTGTGCTGATGGACGGATTGAATAGTACGGGGGTCGTGGAAATGTTTATAAGAATCTTACATTAAAAACTTGTATTTAAAAAAATACTTGTCAAAAAGTTGGAACTTTGACCCTTAATATCTCCGTAACTAGAAGGTTCCCAGGTTTGGTTTAGAACAAAAAAAATGATCGCAATGACAGGGAGAACCAGTGTCTTTCGGCTTTGTAAAGAGGTGTTTTACACCCTTTATAATTACTTACATTACATTTAGCTATAGGCAGTAGCCCCATGTAAAATACTGGTAATCAGCTGAATCTGGTTAGACTGGAAGCGGACTTCAACATAGTTGGGAAAAGGCAGGGCAGATGTTGAAATTGACCTTTTGAACGCCATTGTCACATATACGTGACAAGCAAGCGCGTGCCTTGTACGCTAGCGACACAAATGTGTGACAAAAAATGTGGTGCACTGGAACACGAAATAAGCAATTTAAATCATAACTTTTGTGTGTTCATTCATATATCTTTAAAATGTGACCTATTTATTTATCTTAAATATTAAATGTCTTATCAAGAAATGAGTTAATAATACTTTTGAAATCCCTATGTATTTGTAAGTTTTGTTAATAAGAGAGGCAAACGATAGCTATTCAGATCGCTACGTACTGGTTGGACATAATCTGAGTCATCGATATTTTCGAGAAAAAGAACATTATCACTGTCGTGTTTTCAGACAACTTTTTTTAATAGGTACGTAATAGGCTTGCGTTTAGGCCCAAATCGCCTGATGTGAAGCGATGATGCGGACTGAGGTGGAGCACTTGCCTAGAAGAAACCTTATTGAAAAAAAAACTGCTAAAACCTGCTTGCCTGATATTTTGTCGTCTACAAACCAAGACAAATATACCTAATCGTAAGTAGCGTCTTAAAGTTCATTGTTGGAAGCTCCTTTCTTTACTTATTCGCTAAATCTCAAACCAGTCCGGCTTGGCAAAAAAAAATTAGGTATGAAATTTTCATCTTCCGAGACATACATTTAAAAAGAATAAAAGGCATGTTTCTTCATAATCGTTGTATATTTGCATTATGTACACTTATATAAACATAATTAATAATTATATACTGAATAACAACTAATTTGGGATAGTTTTACAGAAAAATATTACTTAGATCATTAAAATTTGCATGTCATGTAAGAAAAATATACAAATAATTTTTATTTGAAATGTGTCTTAAGGCACAGATGTTACGGTCTAAAGAATGGGTCAAGTATTAATTAATATTTTATTACTTCTGCAGATTTATCATTGTTGAAAGATAATTTGACTAGGCTTAATATTAAAATGTACTGTGATTGGTGGTTTTTATACATATTTGGTATTCGAATTAAATATAGGTATATTATTTACTACAATAAAAGACTGCTTGCAATAAGGCTCCGGTTACATTGCCGCGGAACGGAATGGAAGCGCATTTTTGTAACGAACAAAAGAAGCTGCCAAAGTCCCGACCATAGTTCTATTCTCGATAGTGCGTAATTTTGTTTAAAAAACAACTATTCCATTCTTTCCGCGCTAATGTAAATTGAGCCTAAAGGATTAACCAGAGAGGACGAAGACACCTTGGCCTGACAAATTTTATTACAACTGGCCGAATGTGCGCTAACTTCTGCTGGAATTTGTATGGAATGATTTGAAAACGGCGCTTCCAGGCAAACAAGATTCAAAAACAAACAAAATTCTCTGCAGCATGTATCAGAATGATATGATCATATTTAATGGTGTGGTACAGACCATTGTTTGGAGCCAACATCTATTTTACCCTGAACCAGACCCGTTTATGAGGGCAACATACAAGATGTAAGAAGAGGAGGTAGGTAAGACCAACTATTAGTCTTATGTCTTGTGGAACAGCAGATTATTTTAACTTATGCAGCAATTACGATATGCCACGGAGAAAGTTGTTGAGTCTGATGGTCTGAACAAATCTTATATGTAGGATATGACCACTTGATTTAAAAACAAGCTGTATACGCTGCCGATGCGGCGATTCCATGATCTGTTGAACATGGACGGTAGATGAAACTTTATTGTCTTATTATAATATAACGAGTCCTAATTTTGGTTACATTAGGTAAGTCTTAGCACCACTTATGTATTGTCATTTATACTTAAATATAATTAATATACCTAAAATATCAGATACATGCGTGTAAATAATGTTTAAAATAAATCTAGAAATTCCTAAATAACCTTAATCTTTTGAAACAGGTAAAATTGGAGGGAGTTCTTGCCACTACGTATTTTAGTTATTTTCCTAACTACTTTCAATTCCAGCAATGGGTGGACTTAATCATATCTCAATTTAATACGTTGTTTAATACATTGTTTGTTTTTTTTTTATACAAAATATTAGAAAGTTACAATAAATATGTTTCTTTTTTACCTCTCATTCTGATGGCGTCCATGTACCATGACGTCTTAAAACATTGTTCCATTCTTATTCCAGAGTGAAAAATAGACGGAGCTATACAGGTCGTCTAGCCCCATATCTTTCCCACTCTGGATTAGGAATGGATCAATAATGTTTAAAGCGTCATAGTAACCCCCCTGATCTCTCATTCCGATTCTTCGTTAAGATAACTCTCCATGATACAACTTACTACTACTTACAATATGGTAATTTGAAAATAACATCTTTGGGACAATAATTCCGATTTTAAACCTATGTCATACCAGTGTATCGAGAACATAACCTGGGTTACCATAATTAAACGTCTGGTTTAAGTTTGTTTGGTCTAAAACAGGTACATAGCTGTCTTGGAGAAGAATAGGTTGACGACTCGACGCTTCATTGAGTTGTCTTTCTAAAACAGTATTCTGGAGTTCTTCTTCCTCTAATTGTAATGTCAATTCATCGAGGAGTTTCATTCTACTTTCTATCTCACTGTCAGCTTTTGCCAACTCTTCAGCGTTGTCTTGCATCTCTTTTGCCGTATTCACTAACTCCTGGTCAATTTTGTCCAGTAGCATCGTCACTTGAGAAGCGTTCTCGCAGCTGTTCGCCTTGTTTTCGTCCATGTACCGTTTGACTTTAGCTGTTAGTCTTACTACCAGTTCTTCTTCTCTGTGTAGTCTTTTGTTAACTATTGCTAATTTCTCCAGCATTTCGATTTCTTCTCGTATCCTGGACAGTTCATCGGCTGATGCTTCGGAGTCTGTGTCGTTTTGTGTTTGCATGAGTCTTTCGGAGTTGACTTGGCATATGTCTGTGAGTTCTTTTGTAAAGTAATGTTCTCTCATGAGGTGTCTTTCTCTTCTGGATTTGTGTTTCGTGTGTCGTCGGGGTGGGGTGCCGCTTCCTACGCCTACTCCGCTGTCGCTGTTCCCTGCTTGGCTGTCGTTGACTTCGCTACACCTGCCAAGGTCTCGGAGGTACGATTCGAGAAGGTAATTGGTGCCATGTTTCTCCATACGATTCTTGTGGGTCTGGTCTTCTAGATGATCGATAAGTTTTTCTTGTTCTCTGTGAAATTAAAACAATAATTTTAATATGCATTTTGGATGTTGTTTTTCTTTATTTTTAGAGGTTGTACTTAATTGAAGGCGTTTGCTGTGAAGTCTACAAATCTTCACCACAAACCTATTAATTACTTTGGTCACTAAGACTGCTGCATATGTCTGTTATAAAATCTGACCACTATGCATCTTGTCATAAGATAGATAATCCTATGAGGAAGAGCAGAAAAAAGACTTCAGTAACATTTTGTCATACCTTAATTTATCAAGCTGCTGATGTATAGTCCTGGTCTGATGGTGTATGACTGAGACGAGCCTTGCCGCTGGGTCCTCACTCCTGGCTCTGGGAGGGGGGGTGGCTGCTCTCAGACCTCGTCTCCTCCGCCGTCTTGCCCCTCCCCGACTTCCACCATCGCTGTCTCGTCCTGAGTCGTCTTCGCCACCACTTGATACACGACGAAGAGCTAAGCGAACCTGGAAGAACGAAATAGATGGTGAGACACAAGTCCTACTGAGTATCTATATCTAGCTCTTGTCCTAAAATCTAGTAGATCTAGGTATGCTAGATTTTAGACTCAGAAGGTGCCAACACATCCCTTTTTGTGAGTGTTGTAAAAGGCAACTTGTAGATATGGTATCATAATAATCAATAAAAATTTGGACTATAAAATGAAAAAAGTTATTTCAATAAAGTCATGAGGTTTCCTCTTTACATTTGCACAGTAATTTATCGACAGTTTTCTTTTTTTAGTTTTTATTTAAATATTTTTCTTTTTAATGTTTTATACTTGTTATCTTATTTCTAATTCCAGTAGGTAGTGGTACTGACCTCATGCCTGGCGTCTCCCCAAGCTGCTAGCACATGCAGCACCGGTACATCTGGTGGTAGTGGTCTCTCAACGCCTCGCCATCTCTCTGCCAGTACCCACTCGCCTTGCTCACTCACTCCGCCCCCTGTTGTCAAATAACTTAATGTTATGGACTGGTAAAGGTAAGCGTTCGGTCCGGACAACGGATTTACAGTTATTGTGCATAAGAATCTGTCAGTCTCCGCAGCCGTTCGGTGACTTGCCCGTACCAGTTAAATAAAACGATATAACGCCCTCCTTACCCGAGCAAAAGATAAGTTTGGTAATTAATAAATTAGGGACTCAGAAAGGGTGTCTTTCTAAGTGTCTTAAATGTTAAAGAGACAGCTAAAGGATTATGTAAGAGGCAGCGTTATAAAATCCTGATATAGATAAAATTGTTCCCAGAATCTTGTGAAATAATATGTTTCTAACTTTTTCTACCACGTGAGGTATTGTTCTGCTGGCCTACCATGACGTCTTAAAGCAGTATTGTTTTACTCTTATTCCAGTGTGGGAAAGAGACGGAACTATACAGGATGTCTATCGCCATCTCTCTCCCACACTCGAAAAGGAGTAAAACAATAACGTTTTAACACGTCATGGTAGGCCACCTGATCAAAACCACTAAGTCGAATCGTTTAAACATTACCAATTAAAGAAACCTAGCCATCTAGTTAATTTGGAAAATCCTAAGATTTAAGTTTGATTCAGTTCGGGTTGAAAATTATAGAGCACATCCTTACCTTCAGGAGCGTCCTGCAAAGCCCTCACGATGTCAGCACAAGTGGTGTGGGACCTGACTCCTCGGACCCACAGCTTCTGACCGCGAGCCAGGACCCCGACCTCCTCGTCGCTGTAGTCTGATGACGACCCTTCCATGGTTATGACCTGAAATGAATACGATATTATTTGTCAAGAGTATGTTGGTGTCTGCACCTGAATACAATTATAATATATATATATATATATATATATATATATATATATATATATTTTTTATTTACTCAAAATCAGTATAGCAAAAACACACATATGTTATACAATGAACGACAGCCTCCCAAACTACCAACCCTCTTACCAGTAAGATACCTATGATACCCCGTTGTAAGACTGGTTATCAGATCTACAAAAGATCTACGACTGCAAAAGATCTACAAATGTCAAAAGGGGCTTGTCATGTGAAAACTAGGTAAGGCTCATGTATTATAAAGGTAGATAGGTGGTAGTCAATAGTCACATTGGGATTATGCAACATCACATTAAATATGTCTGTTTTAAATTAATGTTAGGACGCCTACCATTCATTGGGTAGGCCCCCAACGCATACTATGCTTGCTCCTTCCCTAACAAGATGTGGTAACCAATAACTAAATGAAGACGTGTGTTTATTAATTAAGAAAAAAACTGTATTGAGCAACGACGCGGCGTTAATGTATCAAATCAAACATTAAACATTAGTTTTTTTCCCATGCTTAACCGTTAGGTACCTACTGGCAATAACAAAAATATGTATTTCCTATCCTTTATAATGTATTTCCTATCTCTCTTAGACTTAATACAACCATAAAGTACTAAAAAACTAACCCTAGAAAGCCCCAACAAACTACCAATAAACCTATTTTATACTTACCTATAAAACAAAACATGAGCGTCTATACAAAACCCAGGGATTGGCACCCACAGGTACGGTTTCCGAGGAAAATTCTCGAGCGAACAATATAATGGCTTGGCAAACTTTTCAAACGAAACACGTAACATTGCATAAGTTTGCACAATTTTGGTGCCAGCCGGTGGCAACTGGCAAGTCTGGCAGGGGTGGGTTGCCAGGAAACTGGCCATTACCGCCTCTATTCGATGGTTTTGCATGTAATGCACTCCAGAAATGGATGTCGATTAGAATTCGGAAAAGTATTTACATAATAAGAGGGTAGAATTTGTGGCATGTTTGCGAGTCTAGACGATTTTTTTTATTGTAAAATGAACTTTGTTATGTAATACATAGGTTAGTATTTTTAGCAACTTGCTTGCAGCTAAGGAAACGCAAGTATTTTTTGTGAATTTCAAAACAGCTGTGTAAGCGATGTAATCGGAATCTCTAGACGAAACTGTTAGGTGAATCGAATTCAAATTGACATGATTTTAGCCAGTAATTCTGTTTATTTTTTACCACGGTACTACCTACTTTTCGCTACATGAACATCAGGTGTTGGAAAAAGACCTCAATCCTACGTCTGATGACACCTATCAAATGTAAGCTTCCAAATAAATAATTCGTCGCACTCAGACGTGTGTTTATCTACATAATAATAATAATGAATACTTAAAAAATATTACCTACCTACACACCTTTTACAGGCATTTCAGATATTGTGACTTAAATCACGAATAGCGTGTCTAAACAGCTTAAACCTACACTAAAACATTATAGCAGTAGACGAAAAAAACCCATATACTTCCATATATTTCTAGGAACCTCAGCGTGGTGGTAATTTGGGGTGGTGGTTCGTGACAAACTACCATTAGGGGTTTCCGCCACCCCATGCCGCCCCTATTTCCCCATTTAGGGCGATGACCGGTGTTTTTATGTTAAATATTTTCTTGTGGGGTGGTGTCTGCATTTTTAGCGCCGTGTCGACCACGGTTTTGTAATGTTGGTGGAAAAGTTTACAAAACATATACCTTGCTTGTTGGTTAGGGAAGTGTTGACAGGTTTGTAGAAGCCGTTAGTTGGTATTTTAATTTTACCTGTGAAAATAGCAGACCAATAACCAACTTTAAAGTAACATCGTTTTGATTTTGAGAGACTCGTCAAAGGCAAGAACCCAGCAGTTTATTGCAACGAAAATTAAGATCCCTGTGATTCGGGAGTAACTGTAGGGAAAAACCTCTTAGGTACATGCAGAAAGTATGGAAACCATCGAAAAAAAAAAAAACTGATATACAAAACAAAAACACTAAAATGTGGAAGATGACTTTCCTTTCTGAAGTGGGTGGCAAAAATAGTCAATGAAACAAACCAAGTTACCGAGTTCCGAAAGTAAAGTTATCTACATGCATCATCTTCCATTTTTTGTTTTTTTTTTTTTTGTAAGTCGGTTGTTTTATTAGTAAGCTTTTTTTGCCGATACATTTAATCAGTTAACTACCATTAGAATAATCAGCCTAAAATGTTGTGGGATTTGAATCCAAGATCCATAGATCCTCTCTCTCACTCATAGATAACACGTAAATTGAAAATTACATTAGAACTTGCGAGTTTGAAACCTGAAACTTTCAGATCAGCTTTCCTGGAAATGTAGGTACAGACAAAATATACATTTAAACACTTATTTAAAACGTCAATGTAACTATAGCAATACCTTGTAATAGATGTAATAACATAAGTTTAGATGTGGCGAACCAATCGAGCTGCAGTGAGCTCGGAACGCCCATTGCTATTACCTGTCAGGTAAGTGTTGCTCTTATATCGATAAAAGAGCATGGATTTATCGATATCAGATTTAAGGGCTATGAATTTCATTGGTTTGCTTAAATATCAATTTTGGAAGGTATTGCCCTCTCATTTGTTTTAATTTTACTGTACAGTGTAACAACGTTGTCTGACTAAATCAAAGCGAATTGTGATGTGCAATGCGGTGTAATTCAAACAGACTTGTCTGCTGCTAAACGGTAGGTCGACCCTCAAGCCTCAAATCTATCTACCTATTATGACACAACGAAGTACGTACCTAGTACGCACGGCGATCAATGGAGCTACACAATACCAGTTTATCTGGATCTCTCATTGAACGGTAAATCTATATAAAGCGAGGCCACTTTATACTGGAAATGTATTATAGCTTGATGTCTCGCCGTGTGTGTACCCTGTACTATTCTGTAAATTTTATATTTAATTCAAATCTCATATTTTGAAAATAACTCGTTTTAACAGTATTTCTGTTTATTTAGTAACACACATATTATTTAATATAAAATTACATTCAATCAAAAATATAAAAATAATAGCCCACCGGTATCGGGAACAGGGAGAGAGAAAGGAACCTTCTAACAATACGAGCCGTGTCCAGGAGTACCGCTTTCTGAATCAAGCCCTTGATCCAGCTGCCTAACGAGAGCCTCATCAGCTATTGGTCGAGGCGCTTGGCAGTTAGGCCATTGGCTGATACGACTATAATATAACAATAATTATCTATCGACATTAAACATACATTTTCCATCACTAGTACGCAAATTATCGGCAGTCCTTGTTCGCCGTAATAACAGAGCAAACGCCGCTCCTGCACGCAAGGACGAACTGAATTATGTGCTACACACCGACTATTAGTTCGGACAACCATCATCTGCCTAGCCTCTTCCCGACTATGTGTAATACCAGTGATAGAATAGTGGTGTAACCGTCGGAATGTTAAGTCATATTTCTCAAGCTCGAACCCGAGAACCTCTGATTTTTTATATCCGGATATATATATTTTTATATCCTGCTGCGTATGAAGTGTCACTAAAATTTTTAGTCATTTCGGAAAATAACGACTTGAAAGTTTGTATGAAATGTCGTAAGGCGTAAACGCTTTTAACAACTGTTTTAACAACTGGCTATATCGAATAATGAATCTAACCCCCTCCCCCCCATCAATTAGGATAAGTTATAGATAAGATTTAAACATAACTGGCGTAATGTGGGTGTACTATAAGGTTCACCTCTGCCTAACTCTTCCTGGGTTACAGGTGTAATGTTATGTTAATTCAAGATAGGGCTTAAGACTGAGAACTCCACGTTACCTATAAATACCTTATACAGCACTCTTTAAAATATTTTTTCTTCTTTTCAATGACAGCTTTGACCCAAATGGAAAAATTCGTCAAGCGCCATGACAGTGTTCCAACAAGAAACTTGATACGTAATCGACGGTTCCCATGTGGTGTCACCAATTACCTAAATTGACAACCGTGATGGCTATTAATAGTTGCGTAAGGGGTGCCTTGTTTGTTAATGTGCTTATACACCTCATTTATAGTTGCTAAGCCATTACATTCACAAGAACGTAAGCGTTGACAAGATTGCACGAAAGGAAGCAAAAAAAAAATGGGCCTTCCAGACGAGTTTCACTAATCAAAAACTAAATCATCATCTGCCTAGACTTTTCCCAAATTTTTTTGGTCGGCTTCCAGTCTAACCAGATGCAGCTGAATACCAGTATTTTACATGGAGTGACTGCCTGTCTGACCTCCACAACCCAGTTATTGCTGGGTAATACATTACAACTGGTTGTCAAACTTTCGAGCCACTGACTACCTGTAACGACTGTCAAAACATCTTCAAATGACAGCCGGGACCAACGGCTTAATGTGTTTTCGGAGGCACGGAGGAAACTCGGTATGCAATGGGTGATCACCCACGACACGACAAGACACACTAAACGCGTTTAGTACATCTAAACCGCGTTTCAAAGCTGTCCGTGTCATAATTCTTGTGGAATATTTGCACTGACAAATCTTGAGCGCGTTTTAGATGTATGCTGACCGAGTTTAGTTTGATTGGCAAAATTTGCTCTCTTAATGACTTTGGGGGTGAGAGAATGAGTAATTATAAAATCCTCGGTGGTCTATTCATATCATACCTACCTATATGGACATCGATTTTAATGGTTTAATACCCAGATCCAGAAATGACTCTCTCAAGGTAGTATTAGGGGCCAATCAAATAATTGCAACGACTACCTGAATATCGGACTAGCGACGTCATACCCTGAAAAAAAAACTTAGCTTCCCTGGCATAAACTATTTACTTTTTAATAACATTTAGACACAAACAGACGCATATGTTACACGTTTTACATTATATTACGTGTTTAAATGCTCGTGCATTTTATTAAATTTTATTTTTGCTTGACGTTCTTTTCACCCGTATTGATCCCGACAAATTAAGTAAGTAGGTAAACAAAGGAGTATGAGTTTTTAATCTTCATGTTAAACGCACAATTTGTGCAATCGGTAGCAGATGCATCCTGTGTTAAGCACAACCTTTAATTTCGTAGAAATGAGGTAAAAACTTGATGTTATTAAGCAGTTTTGTGCAAATCAGTTTTATTTTAGTAAGTGCTTTGTTATTGGCATTTTTCTGCTTATTTAAATTGGAATAGTCTATCTTCGGGAATAATATATGTTTTAGGAGAAGGCAACTACATTCGAGACTCACTTATCGCCAGGATGGTTTTGGTATGGAAAAACTCCGTTAAAATTTGTTTAGTGCGTTTAGTAAATTTTCTGTGGATGTAAACTACACGAAATCGATATAAATTTGCATATGGTCGTGACCATATGCAAATTTATATGACACATTGAAAAAGTTGAAAGAAATACCTCTACAACACAAAATCATGCCAATTATATAAGTAATCCTCAAAGGATAGGTAAAAAACCTCACATTTCGCCAGTTATGTTTATGTCCTATTGCCATCAACCGGGCACGAATTCAGAGAAAATTCTGATGGAAAAACCTAGTAAGGGCTTTGCTCAGCATTCGCCTTTGCGACCACGTAGACGCAGACCTGAGCAACGACGTAGTCCAAATTACCTCATCATCAGCCTACAGCAGTCCACTGCTGGACATCATCATCAGTATATAATGTTCCCACTGCTGGGACACAGGCCTCCTCTCTATGAGAGGGAGTGGGCTGTAATCTACCACGCGGGCCCTGTGCGGGTTGGTAGATGTCACATGTCTTCGATTTTTTAGTTTAGGACATGCCGGTTTCCTCACGATGTTTTCCTTCACCTTTTTTGAGGGCAGAAGTGATGAAATACACAAAGTAATGCCAAACCCGGTAGGCGCCTGGGTTTGAATCCGGCTTACTGCTCGTAAGTCGGGGCTGCCACCTCTGGGCCACCGCTGCTCTCAACATTCATCTGTTGGACATAGGCCTCTTCAATCGCTCGCCACTTAACTCGATTCTCGGCAACTCTCATCCAGTTGCTACCGGCCACCCTGCGAAGATCGTCGCTCCACCGAGCCTGAGGGCGTCCCACCTTACGCTTACCGATTCGCGGTTTCCACTCAAGAACAAGTCTACCCCAACGGTCATCGGTTCTACGGCTAATATAGCCCGCCCTGTGCCTCTTCAGCTTACTTATTCCGCTTTAGCTTACAAATGCCCACCTACCTCTTTGAATTCAGCTATTTTTCTTGTTAAACTTCTTTTTCTTGTAAAATCATTTTACCTACCACACCAAACCTTCTCGTTGTGATATCGCAGAATTTTCGAGAACAGGTACAATTTGAATAAATTGCCTGTTAGGTGGCACGAGCCAAAATTATCTGCAGCTAATAAACTTCTAAGAACTGGAACAATTTAAGAGATAACTACTTTTCTGATTGGGTAGGTAGTCAGTTTTTTCTCCTTTTTTTGGGTACCGGGGGTTAGGTGTGTCTGCCTTATTCTTTTGCTTCTGCCTGTCTGAATTATGATATTAATGGGGATTTTTATTTCGATAATACATATGCGTTATGACATTGATACATTTGCATGATTTTTAATCCGTTCCCTTGGAATTTTGTTGGTGTCGCGTGAAGGTGTAATGCACCAAAAAATATACTACTTTATGAGAATCATTCAGGTGAATCATCTGATACCAACTAAACGGCAGTAGATGATGATTTGTTAGCAAAACAAAAGCGATCGACGCTCCTTACCGGTTCTACCCAGATTCGAACCTAATATTTTCCGATTTGTTTATAGAACTACTTTAACTATGGTGTTTATCAATGTAATATAGTACGTACAATCGATACCGACTGCCCCATCACTATTTCCTCCGTGACACATCATGACGACAGCTCGCTTACTAGCCGACGCCGCTCCTACGGCCGGTGAATATGTGATCTTTTTGCGAACTACCCGCTACTTACCTCATATCATTATTAGAATAAAATATTATATTAACAGCGTACACTTTGTATAACTAAACATTTTAAACTTATGTGGGTCCGTACCAAGACTTGCACATACCCCGTTGCTGATCATTTTGTATTAAGTAAGTTAAATAATTGTAAAATAATAATTAGTAATAATATGTTTTAGTGTTTATAAAGGCGATAGCAGCCTGTGTAACGATATAAATCGTGATTGTGTACAAATAGAATAAGATCGTTTGTAAACTGTATGATAAACCCCATGTACTAATAAAGACCTTGAAAAATAAAATAAAATAATAAATGTAATATAGTGCTTGAACTCCAAAACTTTAAAAAATATAGAAAAAGACACACACTATAGAGGTAATTCAACCTTTTTTGCGAAATTATTAAAAGCTGCATTGCAGTTTTACGATCGATTCAAAACCATTTTAATATTTATTGCTTGTCCAAACAAGGTTTTTTACTAAAATGTTTGTTTTTATTTTAGTTATGTTGTTTTTAATTACTAGATTGAGTTATTAAGGAATATGCTATTAGAAATATGTAAAATTAATTTGAGGTCAAAATACTAAACGGACCGCCAGCAGTGTTATAAGATTAGGAATTTCCTAAACGGTCTAGGATTTATTTTCGCTTTTATATTTAATCTGCATTTTATTCCGTGTGATTTTAGTTTTTTGTTGATTAGAAAAAAAACTAAAGTCGTGTTTGGGTATTCATTGATCTGAGGAACAAAAATTTTTTCATTATTGTATTGCTAAAAAGTAGTAGCTCTCATCATAGTCAGTATCATTTCAGCCCAGAATTAACCACTACTAGTTATAGGCCTCCTTTTTCTTCTGCCATTCTTATCTGTTCTGAAAGTCTCTCATCCATCTGTTACCCGCGAAAAGCAAGGCCCACTAAGAAACAATAATCCAGCGGCATAATTAATTAAGTGGCACCAAACAACAGCTTGAAACTCGGAAGGGAGATTACCACTGCTTGTTTAGCTATGTTTTTTTACGTCTTTATTTCTAGCAACATATGTCAGATTTTTTTTCCAAAATCAACCCGCCATATAGCGATGTAACATGACACTTTTTTTACCGATATCGACCTTTTCCCACGAATTCTCATTACATCGTCATTAGGGCCTTATCTCACCTCCGAACTGTACTTAACCGCTCTGATACAAAGATATCAGGAAGTCGCAGCATTGTGTACTAAACTGCCTCCCATCCGTCTAGCGATCACTTACAAAAAGGTGGCGCGGTGGGCCTTGAAATGAGCGGGAGTGAGCCATAGTGGCGATTGTGCTGAGTGCGTTTTGTAATAGTTTCGTAGCGGCTACAGACTACTGCTACGGCGTAGATAGATTTGGTCAATCTGTCCAATAGTCATTATTTTTCATCGCATTCTTTCATTTGCCAAAACTAAGTAAATAAACTGTCTAAAATTACGAGTAAATTGCTTAAAAAACGATGGGAAAAACAAAAAGCTCAGAATGTGTTTGCAGTTGTTATTAAAATATTGTTATAATTAGCAATATTTCAATACCTACTGCAAACAGATTCTATGCCGTATTTATGTATTCTTAAACTGTCTTCAAGTAAACCGCTTATTAGAAAAACGCTGCCTCTTAACAATAGGTTATTTCAGGGCCCCACACTCCTATCAATCAACTGACAACTTCGTTTTTCGTAGACATAGCGTTCATCGATACCATGTTTCACTTCCCTATCTTTATTGTGAACTTTAGTACCCAGAAATGGCTGCGTGATGGGCCACGGTGAGGAATCGTCGAACTTTTGTGTGCGTGAGAAACTCCTTTTCTACGAAATTTTCCATAGAACCACTTCAGACCCCTTATTCACAAACGCTCGGATTTGATAAGTCGTATTACTATGTCTATCTTATTTTGGCATTACGAAAGTGAGCGAGATAGACATACGACTTTCCGAATCGAAATCGAATTCGAGCGTTTGTGAATAGGGGGCCAATCTCGATACTACGATCGACAAGTCAGTAGCCTGCACTCAGAATAAGCATAAGGGGTTGCTAAAGTACGCCAAACAACTTAGTAACTGCAACCTTATGTACCTAACGACATCTGTACATAGTAACAACCAAAGTCGCTTCCAGCTGTCTGTAGACTGTACGCTTAGATCTTTAAAACTATGCAACGGATTTTGATGCGTTTTTCCTCAATAGACGGAATGATTCAAGAGGACGGTTTATATGTAATCTGCTGGGGCGAGTCGCTACTAATCTAATATTTTCATGAAGTGCATGAAGTTTTATCATAATACTCAACATCTTTCGAGGCTCTCGCTTAGGGTTTGGATCAAGAACCTGATTCAAAAGGCAGTACTCCTCGATACGGGTCACATTAAGTGGAGGTTCCTGTCTCTAAAGCCCGAAACCCTGGCTTAGACCATGGTCCCGACACATATTTTTTTTTTCATATTAGGAATGTTAAAAAAATAACGAAATATGAAAAGAGTAAGTACCTTATTGTACCTATACCTATTTCTTCTATTTAGCCAAATTATACAGTATGTTAGGTTAAACGAGGGACATATTGAGGGAGGGTATTCAGTATTCGATTCTCGTCCCAAATATGTAAAAAACCTATAACGTATATAGAAGAATTTTTAATGTTTTGTTTAGTGCCTAGATATTTTGGACTGTCCTAAGCCAGGTAAGGTTAAAGTATAAAGGGAAAATGGATTATACCTAAGAGTCATTGCCCCGCTCACATGTTCTGCGATAGTATTAAGTCGCTAGCGCAAGGGTGTATACACGTTGCGTGTCATTTGCGAAAATTTTGGTATGGTTCTGTCTGTTATTTATCAGTGTTTTTTTTTGTTTAGGTATATTTTTATTAGTATCATGTTAGCATGTACTATTATGGGTTTGAATATGTCCCTCGTTTAAACTAACATACTGTATAGGTACTTAAATGCAAAAAAAAAATAACTGGCGATTCATAAACACCTCCTTTTGGAAATTGGTTACGAGAGTACCGAGTACATGCAGTATACTGAAGAGCATTGGCGAAGATATAAAATATGCCTTCTAGCTTAAATTTAGTCCTATATTGTATTTTTTATGTTCCAAAATTTTATTGCAGTTACCTACTCACGTAGATACAAAAAATCAAAGTCAATCTTTAAAAACAAAGATAAGACCAAAAAAGTCTAGAAATTAAGTAATTATTAATGACTACAATCCTCCATAAATCATTTTAAATCTGCAAAATGTCTATTCTTGAACGTTTTATTGGTTTTTGAGTGTAATTAAAACATTTTGTCGATTTTTATGAGAAAATCTGGTTTTGATAATATCTTAATAAATTGATCATATGAAATAATCTATAGAAAAACTAAACATATAAGACCACCCGTGTGAATTATTATCTCGTTGTATTTTTATTTGTATCCAAAACTATACTTACCTTAATATTTTCAAACAATCAGTAAGAACAAGACAAACTATTAGTATCGTCACTCGTGGAATCACTCATATTGCAACCTACCCATTTGATTTTATTAAACAAAGTATTGAAAACTTTTTCACATATTTTGATCTATCAAACCTAAGAACAAACCCACGAAAGCATAAACTTGTACTGTATACATTTCCGGGCGATCGACACCATGCAAAAAGCGGAGACAATAACCATCCGTTAGCAGTAACGTTAGATCATCTGTTACATATGGATTACAGGAGCCTAACCGACGATTAACGTTGAATAGGGTAACAATTGGCTCGTAAGTAACTGTAACATCTGTGGTTTTGTGTGGTGCAAATAGCTGGGAAAGGAGGGGCGGGGATCATCTATACTATATTATTAAAAGCTGAAGAGTTTGTTTGCTTGAACGCGCTAATCTCAGGAACGACTGATCTGATTTGAAAAATTCTTTCAGTGTTAGATAGCCCATTTATCATCACGCTACGACTAGGAGCACTGCACCGACTAGGAGCGGTGCAGCAATAAAAAATGTTGCGAAAACGGGAAAAATGTGACGCAGACGAAGTTGCGCGGAACAGCTAGTTATTTATAAACTGCTGGTTTTGAGATTATTTTTGTACCTAGCAGTTACGTATTTTCGTAAATAACGATAAAGATAAATTACTTAAAAAGCCTATGTTATTACTTTCTTTACCTCAATTAGGTATCCGCATTTATAAGTTAGGAAAAATAATAAATTATAAACAGAGTGGGCAAGCATTTCAAATCACAAAATAAATAACTTCAGTTTGTTAAAAAAAATGGGAACTACACGAAGGAAGTCATAGTTAGTAGGATCAGGTGGACTCCTTTTAAGAAGATTACAAACCGGAGTTAGTTTAATCCATACTAATATTATAAATGCGAAAGTCACTCTGTTTGTTTGTTACCTTTTCACGACTAAACGGCTGATCGGATCTTAATGAAATTCGGCAAGAAGATAGATTTCAACCTAGGGAAGGACATAGGTAATATATCATCACGCTACGACCAATAGGAGCGGAACAGCAATGAAAAATGT
This sequence comes from Cerastis leucographa, assembly GCA_963082945.1. NCBI lineage: Eukaryota > Metazoa > Arthropoda > Insecta > Lepidoptera > Noctuidae > Cerastis > Cerastis leucographa. Next base: position 6,538,105 of record OY720353.1, read on the forward strand.
TGCGAAAACAGGGAAAATGTGACGCAGACGAAGTTGCGCGGGACAGCTAGTGTTATATAAGTGGGATTATTTAAAAAAATAATAATAGCGTAAACTGAAAATAACCCAAAGGTGTACTGGTAGAGAATGCCTTGTGGCATTAAGTCCGCCTATGTACCACTATTGTACATGAAGTAATAAATAAATAAAATATGTATGTTTTAATTGTCGCTATAATCATTAACTTAACTTTATGAAGCGATTAAAAACCACTTACAATGAAAATCGTCTTTCCTTTATAACTTGGACGCATATTTTTCCATCGGAAGACAATGCGTGAGGAAGTCTTTCCATATAAAGACAATATGCTACACGAAGTCTCACGGGTTGTCAATGCAAACCAATTTGTATGTCATTTGCATGTATTAGTAATCACGGTAACAATGCAAGAGCATCACAAGAGATCACATGAGTGGGATTAACTAAGTTAATTAAGTACTAATAAGTTTATTAATAACTACGTGTAAACTCTTAGAGTCCTCGCAGACTGCAGAATTTCTACCGGCTGATAGTTTAGTCGTGTTGAGCTTTGGGGGTATAAGATCGCACACTAGGCCAACAAAACGGTCATCTTGGTGACGAATGCGCAAACAAAACCAACAGTAGGCCGACTACACTCGAACATCATCATCTGCCTAGCCTTTTCCCAAACTATCTTGGGGTCGGCTTCCAGTCTAACCGGTTGCAGCTGAGTAACAATATTTTACACGAAGCGACTGCCTATCTGACCTCCACAACCAAATTACTGGGTATTACGATACCCCCTGGTAAGACTGGATGTCAAACTTTTGGCTTCTGACTACTCGTAACGACTGTTAAAGATCCACAAATGACAGCAAGGACCAATGGCTGAACGTGCTTTCCGAGGCACGGAGGAAACTCGGTATGTACCTACCTAGTTATGGTCACCCATCCACGGACCAACCTCGGCAAGCACGGCATAATCTTAGAGGTCGGCCCGCTACCGAAGACTGTTTTAAGCTTTCACGGTTTATAACAAAACATACTAAACATACGATTTATAACTAAACAGTCGATTTGCTATCGTGGCGATTGCAACAGGCGTCGAAATATCGGGAGCTCTCAATCATTGAAAATCACGAAAAATATCCAAGTAAGTGACAATGTAAGATCGATACCGAAGAGTTACATTTTTTTTCTATTTTGTTACTTTATCCTGTATCCTACACACAAGTAGGTATATTAAATTCTAAAAATGTTTTATTTTGTAACTACGTCTAGAAGTTTGATACCTAAATGTCGACTACATTTTGTTAGGTATTTTAATTTAATTTTAAGTTTGCATGCTGAAATAAGTTGGCGAAATATGTGAAACGTTTTTTATTTATAAGACCATTATGTACCATATTTCATACAAATAAAGAATCTTGAATCTTGACCAACCCGAACCGTGCACCTTTTTGTCGACGTTTAACAAGTGCCCATGTAGGCCTATGTGAAATAATAATATTTAGTTATTTTTTTTTTTACATATCTAATATGTGCACTAGCATACAAAATATTCATTAATTATGAGCCCGAGTAAAATTTCGGCCGATAGAAAATCGGCAGTATAAAGGGTGTAAAACACCTCTTAACGAAGCCGAAAGGCACTGGTTCTCCCTGTCACTGCGATCATTTTTTTATTCTACACCATACCTGGGAACCTTCTAGTTACGGAGATATTAGGGGTCAAACTTCCAACTTTTTGACAAATATTTTTTTTAAATACAAGTTTTAAATGTAAGATTTTTACTTTAAACACCTCAACGCCCCGCCCCCGTACTATTCAATCCGTCCATCAGCACAATGTTTTGAGTGCGTTACATTGAGTTCTACCACAAAACATGATTTTGTAGAGGGGTGGTAACGTTTTGTAGAGGGCCTTCTCTGTGTCACTCTTATTTTTTTTTACTGACAACAGTACCTCAGGATCTTCCTATTTCAGAAACCTTTTTTCTATATAAGATTGTAGCGCCTTTTATTTTTGATGTTGACATAAATAAAGATTTATGATTATGACTAGCTGTCCCCGGCATGCGTTGCAATGCACTTTTTACCTACCCTATCTACCTATCTACCATACCCTACCCTACCCTACCCTACCCTACCTACCTTTCTACCCTATCCAACCATACCCTACCTACCTACCTATCTACCCTACCTACCCTACCCTACCTACCTACCTTCCCTACCTTTCTCAAAACTCCTTTAAAACCTTCCCTGGACTACGACAAACATTTTAAAACCAAAATCAGCCAAATCGGTTCAGCCGTTCTCGAGTTTTAGCGAGACTAACGAACAGCAATTGATTTTTATTTATATAGATTATGATAATGTTGGACAATATGTTTACCACACAACATAATAATGCGCCACACTCATTAATAACTAACACACCCGCACAATGTTATCTTTTTTCACATCATCATCTTTTTTCACATCGCGTTATCTCTCACATATTAATGTTACGAGAAAATTAATTATCATTAACTTACTAATTAAATTAAGCAAATTGGGACTAACATTAAATTTATGCATGTTTGAAAGTATACTTTGAATACTGTTAGCAACACATTAACAAAGTCACATCATATTCTGGTAATATTTACACATTTATTCGGTGAATTACTTTAGTTTCTGACTTTAAAGGCAGTACAGTATTTTAAAGGTTCCGTACCCAAAGGGTCAAACGGGACCCTTAATAGGGTCCCGTTTGATCCTATTAAGTCCCAGTAATCTGAGACTTCGCTGTCCGTCCGTCCGTCCGTCAACAGGCTGTATCTCATGAACCGTGATAGTTAGCCAGTTGAAATTTCTACAGATTATGTATTTCTGTTGCCGCTATAACAACAAATACTAAAAACAGGATAAAATAAATATAGGGACATTTACAGAAAAATGATTTTTTATTCGTTTTTATAAATAGTACAGAACCCATCATGCGCGAGTCCGACTCGCACTTGGCCGGTTTTTTTTTTAATAATTATGATTCTGTTCCGGCTTTCATTTAATATTTTGAACATTAATTGGGTTTAAAATATTAAATAGTACTTAATTGACTATTGCTGACTGCATATGGCTTTATTCGGCTACATCCCATCTGGTAACTTTTCCATTTTGCCAACTGAACAAATAAACAATGCATCAAATGAAACATTGAACAGAATTTGAACGAAGTTTAACGTCGGTAGAACTAAGGCCCTAGAACGAGCGCGCAGTGTAAATGTAAAATAAATACGTCGTTTTTTTATCAAAATTACATTATTATCCTATATATAGCATTTGAGTTAAATTGTTTCCAACAAGCACGATCATGAAATATGAGCCGACGACAATATTCATGAACGGATGTGCCAGTCCGCCCCAAACGCAAGATTATGAGGAAATGAAGACTACTTTGTATAGAAAAAATATTCATCATCATCTGTCTAGCCTTTTCCCAACTATTTTGGGGTCAGCTTCCAGTCTTACCGGATGCAGCTGATAAACAGTGCACACGGAACGACTGCCTATCCTCCACAACCCAGTTAGTACTAGGTAAATACGATACCATTTGGTAAGACTGGTTGGCAGACTTTGGGGCCACAGACTACCTGTACCGACTGTCAAAGATCTACAAATGACAGCCGGGGACACGTGCTTTCCCAGGCTCGGAGGAAGCTCGGTATGTAATTGGTGGTCACTCATCCCCAGACCAATCCAGGCTAGCGCGGTTTTACCTCAAGATTGATCCGAGCGGCTGTTATTATATTATAGCCACGAGTTCCCCATAATTTGACAGCACGTTTGGCGCAGTGGTTGAGCGATCGACTGCTGCGCTGCGTGTCGCTGGTTCGATCCCCGCACGAAACAAATATTTATATGGCCTACAGATAGTTGTTCCCAGTCTGGCTGTTTGTGTATGTGAGTTTAAATGTGTGTAAACGCACCCACTATACAGGAGAAATTCGTAGTGTGGGGCAAGGTTCATTAAAAAAAAAACAGTGTCATCTATACAAGGTGTTGTTTTGCATCCTCGTCAAAATTCAGGAGGTGGACACAAAAGACATAAGTAATCAATTAAAATTACGGTATCTAGTTAATTATTAATAAACGATTTTTTTGGTTGTTTAAGTTTGTCAATATTTCAGAATAACCCCCTTAACGTGGTTTAGGGATTGAAATTATCAATTAAACGTTTGAGGTTATAGGGCAAAAACCAGACGGGCCGCGTTTACACATACCGATTTCCATAAATAAGAAAAAAAAAATTACCTACCCATTTTATTATTGATTCGGAACGAGAATCGTTAGCATAGTTACCTCCTTAAATTTGACGAGGATGCAAAACAACACCTTGTATAATAGACATTAAACATAAATTCTTAAAATTATGAAAAAAAATTGTACATAAATCGTATTTTTTATTTCTAAATCAACACACACGGTCTCGTGTCTTTAATCCGGGTATTCTGCAAAAATCTTCCGACTTTTTCTGTCTTCTCTCATTTGATGAAAGGAACCACATTGAGCTGAGGCATCAGGAAATTCACGGGCATATTCAAAACTCCTGTGAATTCTCCCAGTGCCAAGGCCCAATGTGGTCATGTCTTCTTAACTTCTGTCTTCTTGCAGGCTTTGGTTCTTCAGTCCAAAAGTGCCTCCCAGGATGGATGATTACGCAATCAAAAGGGGTTTCATTAAAATCGGTTCAGTCATTTAAAAAAATAAGGACTTACAAGTTTGTGTAAAATGCCGTAACGTATAAACGCTCTTAATTCATAATCTTGAAACGTAAACGCTTTTAAGTCTATTCTGAAGGCTGATATTTTCCAATCCTTCTGCCAAATATCGAACAATAGGGGATTGGACTGGGTAAAGAAAACGACATTCTATTTTGTCCGTCAGACAGGTAATACATAAATATTAGACACGTATTTTTTGTTTTATCAAAATATCAAAAAATTACTTAGTTAGAACTCATTAAAGTTGGAGAGTGGGGGCTTACTACGTCACAAGTGGGTATAAAACTTACCTACATGTGACGTCATGCGCCAACCACCGATACCGTCACTGACTTCAGTGACGCGCTCGAGAGCCCCTTGTCACCGCCACCTGCCGACAGAGGCTTACCGCCAGCCGTCGCCGCCGCGATTAAGGCAACTCCAAGACCCATTGTAGTGAAACCCATTGTTTCGCAAACAAAGGTCCAGTCCGCACCTGCGTCCATTGTTCCCGTTTCTGAGAACATGGACAAAGGCTCACCGCCAGCCGTCGCCGCCGCGATTCCGGCTAACCCCGGACCCATTGTTAAGCAAACAATGGATCAGTCCGCACCTGCGTCCATTGTTCCCATTTCGGAGAAAATGGACACAACTGTGCCAGTCTCCGACTCGGAATCGGTTATAGATTCCTGCTCTGCTTCCTCGTCCTCTGAAGACGACTATCAAGTCGTCGGAAAGGGCAAGAGGAAAAAGGGCAAAAACTCTCAGGCCACCATGGCCAAAAAATTAGTCGCGCTCCCTCTCATCCCCTCTCCCGAGGCCTCCCGCCCCACCTCCCCGGTCCCCGCACCAAAGTCCGCCGCTGCTCATACCAGCAGACCATCCAGCCCTAAGGCTAACTCTTCAGCCGCTTCTTCAAAGAAGCTGAAGCCCCCTCTCCCGTTGTTCATTCAGGACAAAGGGAAATGGACAGACGTGTCCAAAATGTGTGTTGAGCGCCGCATTCAATACACTAGCGCAAAAAGCACCCAGCAGGGTATCAAAGTGGTAGTCCCTACGACCAACGACTTCAGGGAACTAACCCGTCAGCTGATCGGAAGGCACATAGCCTTCCATACATACTCCCTTCCAGAGGAGAAGCCCACCCGCGTGGTGATCAGGCGGATCCCGAAGGAAATCCCCACGGAGGACATCCTAAATGACCTCCAAGGCCAGGACATCCCGGTCGCAGCCGTCCACCGCCTTCATAAGGCGAGAGGTGGAGACCAGTACGATATGGTACTGGTCATCTGTGACCCAGTAGAAGGACACCACCCGATCTTCAAAGTGAAGTCGGTATGCTCCCTCACAGGCATCTCAATAGAGAAGCCTTACCGCTCAACCGTAGTAGGGCAGTGCCACCGCTGCCAGCTGTACGGACACAGTCAAGCCAACTGCCATGCGCCGCACAGATGCGTAAAGTGTCTAGGCGACCATGGTACGGCAGACTGCCCCCGTCCCAAAGACAAATCGCTATGCACGGAGCCACCGAGCTGTGTGCTTTGCGGCCAGTCGGGCCACCCGGCTAACTACCGCGGCTGCCCGAAAGCCCCCAAAGGCTCCTCCTCTAAACTGGCGAAGCGTGCAAACGCCCGCCAGCAGAGAGAAAGCCCATCGGTGAGGCTACCAACTGCACAGATGCCGGAGAGACTCAGCCCTCAGAGGCCCTCTCCCTGGACCTCGCTGAACCACCAGAGAGCCTTCCCGGCACTCGGCAAAGCAAAGTCCAGCCCCATTCCCGGGCTATTAGATGCCCCTGTCCCCACTCCCGTGGCCCAAGCGAGCGCACCGGCGCCCGCGCCTCCCGGCCCCGCGGCCGCGGTCTCCTCTCCTAACGTAACTTTAGAAACGTTAGCAAAGTTAGTCACCCCCGAAGCAGACCGCATGGCGGCAGATCTCAGGGAGGCTAACACTGACGGTGATAAGCTTAAAATTATCCTCAAGTCCCTAATCAAGTTAGGCGAAGCCTTCAGCGGCATTAATCTTTAATTTCAATGGATAATACGAGATTAACGTGTACCAAACCCCGATCCCTTAAATTAGGGTACTTTAATGCCAATGGCATTAGAGGCCAGCGTGATGAAATCGCCACCTTCCTCCGTGACCATCAAATTGATATCCTCCTCATACAGGAGACCTTCCTCAAGCCCAGTCACCGCGATCCGAGAATTGCCAACTATCGCATAGTTCGCAACGATCGGTCACGTTGCCACAAGGGCGGTACTCTAATCTATTACAGAAAAGAACTGCACTGCATCCCCTTAGATCCCCCTCCCATGGAGTCTCTACTCGAGACTTCAGTGTGTCGACTAGGCATGACCGGTCATCAACCGATCACTATCGCCTCCGCGTACATCCCTCCCGGCGGCACGTCCGAGGAGCACACTCTGTTCACCAAAGACCTTGCCGTCCTCTTCGGCTTGAGTGACTCCGTTATCATAGCGGGCGACCTCAACGCCAAACACCCCGCCTGGAACAGCACGACGACCTCTGCCAGAGGACGTCACGTGTATAACCTGGGTGAGTCCCTCAACTTCGATCCCATCGCTCCTATGGAGCACACTCACTATCCCCACGACCCCGACCAACGTCCGGACGTTCTCGACATAGCGCTACTCAAGAATGTCAACCTTAAGTTGCATTCCATCGAGACTTTACATGAGCTTAACTCAGACCATCGACCAGTGCTCATGCACTTAGTTCCCCGCTCGGGTCCCTCTGACCCCAGCCAGCCCCCGCCGACCCAAGTGATAACCGACTGGAGGAAAGTCAGCGAAAAGCTGAAATCCACCACGTCGCCTCACCTGGAGGCCATCCCCGACCACATTGTCTCAGTCGCAGACACGACGGCCGCCATCAACTCGTTTACAGAACACGTGCAATCCGTACTAAAGGATTGCTCACGGGAAGTTCCAGCAATGAGCGATCAACGCTGGATTCTACCCGCTGACGTACGTGAACTGATAACCGAAAAGAACGCGGCCATCCGTGCCTACAGCAACTTTCCCTGCGACGCGAACAAAGCTCACATGCGTTATTTACAGCGTGCTGTAAAGAAGCGCACTAGTGAGCATCGTTCAGATCAATGGGACAAGACGCTTAGCGAGCTCGAGCCTACCCACCTAGCCTTCTGGCAGCTCCAACGCAAGTTGCGCTCCACCGAAGAGGCTTCGATGCCTCCCCTCACCCGACCCGATAAGAGCGTCGCATTCGACGACTCTGAGAAGGCCGAATGCCTAGCCGACAGCCTGGAGTCCCAGTGCTCCCCCAGCTCTCAACCAGTAGACAAGCGACATCTCGATGAGGTGAACGCATTCGTCGAACGAAAAGCCGCCCTCCCTCCCGTAGAAGATCCTGATGATCCTCTGCCTTCGGTCACAGCTGACGAAGTGCAAGACGTCATTAATAAGCTTCAACCGCGGAAAGCACCCGGCTCCGACGGAATCACCAATAGGGTGTTAAAACTCCTCCCCGCTCAGCTCGTCGTGTTAATGGCGGCCATCTTCAATGGCGCCCTGAGCAACAACGCCTTTCCCCAAATATGGAAAGAGGCCACTGTCATCGGTTTCGCCAAGCCAGGCAAACCCAAGTCTGAGCCCTCAAGCTACAGACCTATCAGTCTCCTGAACGCACTCGGCAAAATCTACGAGAGACTTATTTATAAGCGACTCAAAGACTTCGCCGAGGCTAAGAGTCTCATCCCCAACGAGCAGTTCGGCTTCAGGACCGGACACTCCTGCATTCAACAGGCCCATCGCATCGTAGAACACTTGAGCGCTGGCTTCCAGCGTGGAGCGATGACGGGTGTGTTGTACTTCGACATAGCAAAGGCTTTCGACAAAGTCTGGCACAACGGCTTATTATATAAGCTGTACAAACTGGGAGTGCCGGACCGTCTCGTGCTCATCTTACGAGACTTTCTGTCGGATCGCACCTTCCGCTATCGCATCGGGAAGGCACTGTCTTCCCCCCACCCCATTAGAGCCGGAGTCCCTCAGGGCTCCGTCGTCTCTCCCCTTATCTTTACTCTGTTCACCAGTGACATCCCCAAGAGCAAGAAGGCTCAGTTAGCCCTGTTCGCGGACGACACGGCCATTTATTACACTGGCCGCAGTCACGACGCTATCTATAGCACCCTCCAAACCTCAGCCAACGTCTTAGGCGCTTGGTTCCGGAAATGGAGAATCGAGGTGAACCCCGACAAGAGCCAGGCAGTTCTTTACTCTAAACAGCGTAAAATTAAGCCACCCGCGCTCAGCCCGATCACTATGTACGGTAAGCCTATCCCTTGGGAGAAGCAAGCCAAGTACTTAGGAGTCATACTTGACAACCACTTGTCTTTCGCGGCGCACATCAAAGCAGCTCGCGACCGAGCTGCGTTTGCTATGGGTAGGCTTCATTTCATGATTTCGGCAAAAAGCAAGTTGTCACTCAAGTGCAAGTTGCGCCTTTATACCGCGGTGATCCGCCCCATTATGACGTACGCATGCGTCGTGTACGCTCACACCAAGCCTAAGTACATCCATAGGATGCAAGTTTTACAGAACCGGTTCTTACGTAGAGTCACGGGAGCCCCTTTTTATGTCCGTAATGACCGTCTACACGTAGACCTTAGAATGCCCACCGTCCTTCAGTTTATGAAACGTCTTTCGAAGCGTTTCTTCGATAACGCCATTAAACACCGTAATCCCCTGATCGCAGCGGCCGCCCGTTACGAACCCTCGCGCATTAGTACAGTACGCCGTCCTAGGCATACCCTTGTCACTCCAGATGATGCTATCACCCTCCTCCAGGAGAGTAGCAAAGAGACTAGCACTCTTAAAAAGTTCCGACTCAAACCGCCGTCTTTCCGACCTCGCCGTCGAGGTCCGTCGCGACGTCCCGGTCCATGCCCTCCCCGACCCTCGCTCGAGCCAGCCCGCGATGCTGTGCCAGTAGTTTTAAATCAGCCCCTAAATAATGATACCATTCAGATCCAGCCTGTCCCCATGCAGTCTTCCCCCAGCGACGCCCTAAGCCGAGGTTCGTACCCCACAGGGGGTGCCCTTAGCGTGCAGTCGCTTAGTTTGTAAGTTTTTATGCCCTGGCTGGAGGCCTTACTCTAAAGGCACCCACAGGATAGTCCGGTTAAGCAGACGACAACCTCATAGGTTGAACTGCGAGATGCCATTCAAAAAAAAAAAAAAAAAAAAAACGTCATGCGCCATTTCAACTCAATATATCTCCGTAATTTTATGACCACGTGAAAAAAGAAAAAATACGTGTCCAATACTTTTCAATAAACTACCCGACGGACAAAGATAATAAAATTGGATTATCCCCTATTGCTACTTTCCTGTACCTACATTTAGTTTTTCTATAATATTCCGGAAAGAAAATTAAAGACCATGATAGCATGACAGAAATTCCGGTTGGGTCCACTAAATTGTATTTTCAGAGGCTACTAATATATGTCCGCGACACTTTCGGTAATCAGTTACGGTTATTCAGTGGGTAACCGCAAATTTCCGTATCATCCGTTGACAGCACAATGGAACACCGCCATTTTCCGCCATCTTTGATATCGCCTACTAAGCTGTCATGGCCGCGGTTTGGTTGACATCGTATCGCCTGAATTGATGGTCCGTTAAATTATAGTGGAATCTATTAAAACGAATTATAGAACATAACACGTTCGGAAATTTTAACAATATCATATTTTGCTGACCAACTAGGGTATGGTTAGAATACAGCAACGGTATGACCTTACTGTGTATATCAGAGAAGCATTTGCTTCACTACATAGTATATAACACCCCTTTTTTTGGTCGGGGGTTAAAAACAAAGTCGCTATATCTGTCCCTATATCCCTATGTATGCTTAAATCTTTAAAACTACGCAACGGATTTTGATGCGGTTTTTTTAAAAGATAGAGTGATTGAAGAGGAAGGTTTATATGTATAATAACATCCATTGAATAGTGGAGAAATACTGTTATTTTTTAGGTTTCTAATGTGATGTCGTAAATAATTAATTTTTTGCCGCTTACATTGCTAACGCAGGCTGAACCCCGTAGGGTTCGAAAGGAAATCTCGTAAGATTTATCAAAATACTGTACTAAGTATTGTACACATTGAAAAGGTCTACAGAAAACTCCTCGATGGTATATGTCTATCTCTTATGGATATCCCACAATAACATTTTTTTGTTATAAGTTGAACTTCTAACAGAGCTTTTCTCTCATAAAATTTTTGTATCTAATAATTCACATCGTTGATTTTTTTTTTCACATTTATCTGACTTTCAAAGATGCTTACCTCATACGAAACTCCGTTATGTTGTTATGATCTGCAACAAAAGAATAATTTGATCAAAAATTTCGTCAAACAAAAAAAATATTAAAAGAAATGGTACACAGGGGGCACGGCGACCAAGCATGCTTTCTAAAACCAATTTATGCTGATCTCTCTTTGTACCGGCAAACTATACAAAGTAAGGCCTTGCTATACTTGAAATTTGTATCTTGATGTATCTCTGTGTACAAACTTATACCTTTGGAATTCATGGGGTTCATGGCGAGAGAGCCTTTGAACGATGCAGGCTAACAGTAACCTAATGAAAAGTGACATAAAGCCTAAACTCCTATAACGCAACCTTATGAAAAGTGATATAAGTCTAAGCTTCTCTAAAACAAAACAACAAAACGGTATTTTTGTCATGTATTTTTTTTTTGTACTCTACCACAATGCTGTTCTATTTGACCCAAAGGTTGACTGGTAGAGAATGCCTTTTGGCATTAAGTCCGCCTATGTACCATTCTTGTACATGAAGATTCAATAAACAAAACAAACATCAACCAATATTTTCTCAAAACAGCAGCAATTATTTTCAAATAACCGTATTTCTGCACAAAGTACCGCGTTATCAATGTTATTTATTAGTTTCTCACATAAATATGTATGAGACATGTTTACCAAGTCATTAGTGTCAAATTAAGTCTGCTCGTTTGTATATCTTGAACTATTCATATTTGTGTAATAGTGAATTGGCTGTGCTGTATAATTTCTTGTAAAAGACTAGAAGGAAAGCGTACTATAAAGATCAACCACGGTTTGTTTTGCTAAACTGGGTTTTAGCTTGAAAACCCGAGGTCTAGACCGAATATTATCTAAAATAAAAAATAAAGTTTTAAAAAAGGCTAGGGTCAACACATGTTGTCATTTAAAGATCTTTTAAGGCTGATTTAGACAAAATGTTGGTGCAGCGCAGACGGCACACTTTTTGTGCGATCGAGTCTGCGGCGCACAAAAAGTCTGCATGGCGCGCAAAAAGTCGGTCGCGGATTTTTCACAGACTCAACGCACACGACGCACATCTTCGATCATTCTGATTCTGTCGGCAGAGCTGTAGGGACGTAGACGCTATAGAAATCGTGCAGAGATCGCGAAGTGTTATTTTGTACTGAAGTACAGAAAAAGAAGAATAAATAGAGAATTTTGGGTTCATCCAATACTTGCGGAAAGATTACTGAAGGGAACAGTTCCATACTAAACATTCAATTCTGAAACAACATCCGGATTTTTTTCTTCAAATTTTATATTATGTCTGTTACTACATTTGATGAGTTGCTATTTATTTTTCTTTTTAAATGTCTATCATGATATTCTGCCTTAGAAGTATCATAAATTGCTGGTCTGTTTTGTATTTCTTGAATTTTATTAACATCGTTACATCGACATCTGGCGCCATGATATAATAGATCGCGTGCGTTACGTCCACCCCTAGCAAATGCAGATTGCCGACTAAAGTGTGCGCCGTCTGCGTTAGCGCGCGTTGAAGCAAACGTTTAATTTTTTTCACACACTTTTTGTGCGGCGCGGCGCGGCGCGGTGCGGTCTGCCCGAATTACACGGATTTTTTGTGCGCCTGACTTTTTGCGCGTCGTGTGCGTTACTGCATAATTATAATTGCATAGGTTCTATTTACACAGACTAAAAAGTGCGTCACGGATAGTCTGTCGTCTGCGCTGCACCTATGTGTTAATTAGAATGATATGTTAGTTGTTAATTTATAATATTCTAACTTATCTATTAGTTTCGATGAATTTGGATGCCGTTCGGTAGAATGTAGCGGAAACCTTCAGCTATTGCTACATTGTTGGCAAATAAATAACTCTCAATCTGAATCTGACAGGGCAAGTAAACGGGTCAGTCCAGGCGTCAGTGCTGGTGCCGAGAACCGACTACACTGTTTACATGCAGTCAGTAGTCGTGTTAATTTCTTCACAGTGTACACACATTACTTTAGTCAGTAGGGAACAATTAATTCCCAAAATCAGCAGAATAAACCACGATTTTATTATTTGCTAAACATATTTCCATTCTGCTGTTGAATGAGTTGATAGAAATGTACGAAAAAGAGATTTTTAAAAAGAAACGAGTTTGGATAAGAACATGGATAGAAGACAAAAAAGAAACAGGACGTTCTGCTTTGTTGTTAAATCGACGTCACCCTCCTACGTGGCGCCAGTGACTGAGCAAGCACTGACTTAATCGTTTAGACTAAGTCAGTAGCGCTGCCGAGGATGGCGGGGTGTCAACTGACTTCAAGCTGGAAAATTTAAGTCAGCATTGCCGCGATAGCGCTGTACTGACTCCATATCAATTTACACTAGGTAAATATCGGGATTGGCACAAGAAAAGGAAGGCCCATACCCAGCAGGGGATGGATTCATGCTGTGGATCATGATGATGAAATATCGGGTCAACACCGATTGTCTCGAGTTTGGAGTCAGTTACTTACCCCGTCTAAATCAGCCTTGACATTCGTTATAGGTATTCAGTGGCCCGAAAGTGTCAGACTTTAGACGAAAAAATCGACACAATGACAGACAATGACAGTGTGTCAGATTGTCGATTCATCTATCGACATAGCCCGTTCCTACGGCGGTCATGCTACGGGTGCAGTCTTACCAAGGAGTATCGTATTACGCAGTATTAACTGATAGGCAGTCGCTCCATGTAAAATACTGGAATTTAGTTGAATCCGGTAAGACTGGAAGCGGACCCCAACATTGTTGGGAACAGGCTAAGCAGATGAAGATGAGCCAGAAGAGAGGGGGTCTTAGGCAGAGGCTTACCTATAGTAAACCCACATTTTGCTAGTTTCCATCTTTAAGTCCTATGCAATAGGGGGTGAACCTATTGTCATCAACCGATCACAAATCTGGACTCTGGGTTACTACTGAAAAATTCGTAATGGGAAACCCCAAATAAAACTCCATAATATTAAACAGACAGAATATTAAACAGTTTCTAGAAGGTTCATTTCACAAACTATAGGACCTAACTATAAAATAAACATATACCTAAAAGCACCCTCTTCTAAAATTCATGCGTCATTGTGCCATCAAATTAATGTAAGCGAGGGGGTGAAAGGGGGTGAGGGGGTAGTAGTTCATTGTGTAAGGGCGATATTGTATAGAATGACTGATGACGTAGGTAACGTATTGTGTTTTTCTTTTCGTTCTCGAAGTTTGTTATTTTTAGGTTATAATGAAGGTGACATGTGTCATGATGATGAAGTTTCGGTATTGAAAATGTACTTTTACACAAATTAAAATTGTAGATATTCGATTTCTTCAGGTTTTTGCTTCCTCTAACTATGAAGATAAATAAAATAAGAGGCGACGAGTTATAGAAAAGTATAGATGAAGACAGCTGTACGTCTACCATGAGTTGTCATAGTTAGATCGCTCGACGTAACTGCAATAGTTCCGTCAATACGCAAATACTATAGTTAGCTTTTTCAATGGTACAGTCAGTGAGCAGCATTACCTGACCCATTTGCCTCTTTTTGGCTTTGTGAGATGGGTCAGATAATGGTGTGGGGCACTGTACCATGAGCTGTGTTGGTGCTTAACAACCAAATTCTAAGCAAAAGAAGCCCAAACTACAGTCGCTGTAGTATAAGTCTACTATACGGTGACGTAGGATAGATAACTATGTGACTCATACTGCGCATTTTAGTACCCGACTATCCGCTAGCGAGTATAGATTGTTAAAACTCATAGTAGACGTACTGGGCGGATCTCAAATAAATTGAGATATACGCAGGGCAGCATTGGCACTTGCGTATAACACTATTCTATCACAAACCGTAAAATAATAATACGTGGTTGAATAAGTTTTAAAGAGTCGTCTAGTAGAAAACGCAAAAACTGCAATGAATGTTGTTAAATTAGCAAAATGCATTGCATTGATATTGTTACTGAACCTATTAGGAATCACGACGCTAGGCAATATATAAAAATGGAGTCTTTTTAATTGATTTTACACGTAGAGAAGAATTTATGCAGCAATTATACAATACAAGAAGTTGTTTTGCATCCTCGTCAAAATTCAGGAGGTTGTCACAAAAGATATAAATGATCAATTTAAATAACGGTACCTAGTTAATTATTAATAAACGCAGATTTTTTTGATTGTTTAGGTTTGTCAGTATATCAGAATGGGTTATTCTGATATACTGACTAATGTTCTTTAAGGAATAATAAGTTATCGAATAAACGATTGAGATTTTTTTTTTTTGTGTATGGCATCTCGCAATTCAGCCTCTGAGGCTGGCTACTGCTTAACCGGTCTAAACCTGTGGATGCCTAGAATTTAAGGCCTGTATGTGTGAAAGCGTGGTTATAGGGCGAGAATCAGACGGTCCGCGTTTTGGAACACAGGTGGTTTACACTCACCGATTTCCGTAAATAAGAAAAAAAATAAAAATTATCTACCCATTTTAATAACAATTCGGGTCGAGAATCACTAGCATAGTTACCCCTCTTGGATTTGACGAGGATGCAAAACAACAGTTTGAATAATTTTAAGATCTTTATTTCGTTTTAAATAAGAACCTACCCATGCCTAAATGTGTTATTTCGGTATTTTATTATGTAACTTTTAAAGAACATAATTTGTAAATGTCTATGTACCTAAAGCATTATTTAACAAAATGCATAGCACGCACTAAAAAGGCGGAATATGGTGCGCACCTTTAATTCCTACCACCAATTTTATATACTTATCTGGAAAAACCTGTATTTTTACAAAAAAATAATTATTGGTTCTTGGTCAATCAGCTCAGTAGTAAATTCCACATTTCAATTCTACACAAAACATTTCAACTTATAAAGAAAAGAAAACAATAATAATTAATTGCATATCGATAATTTGAATAATTATGTCACAGCCGAAATAGCTCAGTTGGGAGAGCGTTAGACTGAAGATCTAAAGGTCCCTGGTTCAATCCCTGGTTTCGGCAGAACCCTCTTTTTGTGACAACACGCCTTTTTTACGGTTCTGTACCCAAAGGGTCAAACGGGTCCCTATTACTGAGACTTCGCTGTCCGTCCGTCTGTCACTCATGAACCGTGATAGTTAGCCAGTTGAAATTCCTACAGATCATGTATTTCTGTTGCCGCTTTAACAACAAATACTACAAACAGAATAAAATAAATATTTAAAAGGTCCTTATTTTTTGCTCGTTTTTATAAATAATGGTACAGAACCTTTCGTGCGCGAGTCCGACTCGCACTTGGCCGGTTTTTTTTAAGTATCAATAAGACAGTGTCGAGACCTATTTAGCTCTTAACATCTAGGGCATAACCGATTGGTTTATCGTATTATCACTACATGAGCTTAGTAATATAACATCACGCCTGTATATTCACGAAGAGTAGGTTAGTCTTGGGACTGTGCAGAGATGGGCTGATCAAATTAAAAAAAAATCGGTGTACGAAAATTACCTGCACCGATTTTTTTTTAATTTGATCAGCCCATCTCTGCACAGTCCCAAGACTAACAGAGGATGTTAAGTGACTGCTTCTGTTTTACGTAACATCACGCCTGTAATCCTAAAAAGATTAAGCAGCTAAGTACCTACCCATTATTTTGTAAGTTATGTTTAAATCCCATTTAATAGGGGGCGATTCTATTGCCATCAAACGAGCACAAATCCAGAGTCCATGCTGCTACTGAACAAATTCCTTAGGGAAAAACCCAGTAACACTTTGGCCGACCTGGGAATCGATCCAGGACCTCATGCTCAACAGTCGCGCTTGCGACCAATAGACCTAAAAAGTGTAAAACACCTCTTAATGAAAGGCACTGGTTCTCCTTGTCATTGCGATCATTTTTTTGTTCTACACCATACCTGGGAACCTTCTAGTTACTGAGATATTAGGGGTCAAAGTTCCAAGTTTTTGACAAGTATTTTTTAAATACAAGTTTTTAATGTAAGATTTTTACTTTAAACACCACCACGACCCCCGTACTATTCAATCTGTCCATCATCACAATGTTTTGAGTGCGTTACAATGAGTTCTACCACAAAACATGATTTTACACCCCCCAAAAAAAAGTCGTTTCCCAGCAATAATTTTTGCGTAATGTTGCTTAGTTGTATGTACAGAATGCTTAGTTGACGGCTTCGTGATGATGTGATTTACACGGTGTATGAGGCTATTATTTTGTGTAAAGTTTATTGTGAAAACGTTGTTGTTAATCAACTAATTTTCTTTTTCTGTTGTAACCACATTAAAACGTGGAGGAGCTCGTGGCTAAATAATAACAGCCGCTCGGGTCGATATTTAAGTTAAGCTGTGCTTGCCACGGTTGGTCTGTGGATGGGTGACCACACCCATACATACCGAGTTTCCTCCGTGCCTCGAAAAGCACGTTAAGCCGTTGGTCCCGGCTGTCATTTGTAGATCTTTGACAGTCGTTACGAGTAGTCAGAAGCCAAAAGTCTGACATCCAGTCTTACCAAGGGGTATCGTATTACCCAGTACTAACTGGGTTGTGGAGGTCAGATAGGCAGTCGCTCCATATAAAATACTGGTAAGAATTCAGCTGAATCCGGTAAGACTGGAAGCCGACCCCAACATAGTTGGGAAAAGGCTAGGCAGATGATGATGAACCACATTATATCGTGGTTGGTTAAAGAGTTTCAAAAGTAAGCTTTGAAAAAATATTAAC
This sequence comes from Cerastis leucographa, assembly GCA_963082945.1. Lineage (NCBI taxonomy): Eukaryota > Metazoa > Arthropoda > Insecta > Lepidoptera > Noctuidae > Cerastis > Cerastis leucographa. The sequence continues at coordinate 6,555,896 of OY720353.1, forward strand.
TTATTTAATAACTATCTGTCTCGCGCAACTTCGTCTGCGTCACATTTTCCCCGTTTTCGCAACAGTTTTCATTGCTGCTCTACTCCTATTGGTCGTAGCGTGATGATATATAGACTATGTCCTTCCCCAGGTTGAAATCTATCTTCTTGCCAAATTTCATTAAGATCCGATCAGCCGTTTAGTCGTGAAAAGGTAACAAACATACTTACTTTCGCATTTATAATATTAGTTAGGATTTATTATACGCTTGAAGTCAAATGATAGAAAATTATTCATAACCTCAATAACGAAAACCTTTCACGTTTCATCCATTACTATTATCGATTATAGGTAAAATATTCATGTATAAGCATTGTCCATGAAGCAATTACTTATTAAAATTCCTTTACCCAAACGAAATTCAACCACACCGATTAGGAATAGAGTCCATATTTGCTAGTCACAGTGGTGGACGGGTTTGTTGTCACCCTGTTACCATGGCAACCGACGAAAAAAAAACAAGTTATGAATCAGGTCAAGCTATGTTTGTTCTGATAGCTTTGCTTTGAGTTTCAGTGGTTTTTTTAAGGTTTTCCAGCTAGTTGACGGGGCTGATGTTTGATAACATATTTTAATGGGTTTTGCTTCCATGGCTACATATTTAGTTTCTATAGAACTTCCCCTACCATTGGCCTGTTTAGCAGATATTGCTTTTTATGTTTAAAGTTAGTTTGGTAGACTTGTTTTAAGGGTATTTTGACAAAGATACTTTATTGCATAACGGAGCTGCGTAACGACACTGGTTTCGCTGACAGCGATATCTTCAAGAAAACTTTACCTTTTTTAATGAGATTCTTTCATAAAACTGACCGTTTGCGGGTTTTTTGTCTAATAGATCATTGACATTTCTCAGACTTTTCATATCATACAGCGTATATAACAAGGTGTTGTTTAGCATCCTCGTCAAAATTCAGGAAGTTGTCACACAAGACAAAAATAATCAATTAAAATTACGGTACCTAGTTAATTATTAATAACCGCTGATTTTTTTTGGTTGTTTCTATTTGTAAGTATTTCAGAATAACCCCCTTAACGTGGTTTAGGGAATAAGAAACTATCGAATGAACGTTTGAGATTGTTTGTATGTGTGGAAGCGCGGTTATAGAGCGAGAATCAGACGGTCCGCGTTTAAAACACGGGTGGTTCAACACTTACCGATTTCCCTAAATAAGAAAAAAAAGTACCTACCTTCTTTTTTATTATTGATTCGGGATGAGAATCATTAGCATAGTTACCTCCTTGAATTTGACGAGGATGCAAAACAACAACTTGTATAATTTCTTAACAAAAGATGTGGTATTTAAACCAAAAGTTAATTCCAAGCTACGCTTCCTAGATTCAGATTCTCATTTGGGATATTTTCAGATAGGATATTGCTCCATGTAAAATACTTGTATTCAGCTGTATCCGGTAAGACTGGAAGCCGACCCCAACATTGGGAAAAGGCTAGGCAGATGATGCTGATTTGAGAAATTTTCGAAAAAATTTCATGTTTCGTTTTTTTTTTTTATTTTGTTAATTGACGAAAGAATCCTTTTTTTTTTCTAACTTTATAACGCGAGTGAATAATGTTGTTTATATTTCTATCTGCTTCTCAATATTAACTGCTTGTATACATGGTGTAACGGAAAGGGTATATACATACTTAAAGGTGTGCTACAGACCATCAAACTAAACATGTTTTTCTATCGGACAAACATAGTACTAGCGATAAAAGTATCAGCTGCCTCATACATTTGGGTCGAATAGGTATTGAAATTTTGTAGGGGGCAGCAGATATTTTTTTCGCTATTACGATGTTTGTCCGATGGAGAAACATGTTCAGTTTGATGGTCTGTAGCACACCATTAAGTACGTATATATCCTTTCCGTTACACCCTGTATAATGTTGGCGTGATTTTCCTTTAATTTTTTCATAAATCATTCTTTAAGCCTAATCACTAAGTATACAAAAACCTTGCGTGTTCAAAATCACAGGAAGTAGTGACCACCCGCTTAACACCATCGGGTGACTTTATAGGTCACCCCATCACCCCCAAACATTGTTGCCTTATTAAAAAAACATTTGTCGTGATTTAGGTTAATTTATTTTTATGGCAACACCGTTAACCTTTACTTGACATTAGTGGTAATGTGTTCGAAAACATAATTGAAAAAAAAAAGTGGTTTAATGTACTTTTTACACGATGCCTGAATTTGACAGACATATATCGGTTTATTTAGGTTATAGTATATCTACCTACATAGTACATTAACAGTAAAAAATATAAATACGTATTTTTATACAATGCTACAAAGGAAACAATGCTTATTGTAATGATAATGCAATTAAATTATTTAATGTTTTATAATTTGTAAAGGCAGCTACGTGGTACGTCCTACGTGGTACGTCCTACGTGGTACGCCCTACGTGGTACGTCCTACGTGGTACGTCCTACGTGGTACGTCCTAGTGGAACAAAAATACGAAACGTACTGGCATGCGAGATTTTTCTACCTCTGTCTGTCTGCTACCGCATCGCACGTTAATTGACTGAACGAATTTCAATGAAATTGACTTTAGATATCTGGACAGGACCTAGGATACTTTTCCCAGTAGTGCTCCAAGTAAACGAAGCCGCAGGTAAATGCTTGTTAAAAATAATGACTTATGGACTCTATAGTAAAAGTGACGCAAGGCGTAGTAACTTGCATAATATGTGTACCTGACCGTTACTCGCGTGTGTCAGGAGAGACTTTTTTTTTTAATTACTCAGAGGTTGGGTGTGTACTGTGGGAACTTTTAACGGTTCATATTGAGCAAGGGAAATGTTAATTTTATGTTTTTTTTTTTTTTATCGGCAGGGTAATTAATTTGTATAAGGGTTAATAATTTCGCTAATTAGTTATTTGTACCGGGTGACCGAGCTCTGTTCGAGTGAAATAGAGAAAGCGAATTTTCCCAAATATGAGTTGATTTAGCTAAACTCTCAAATCGTTAGAGCCGTTTTCGAGAACGTGGTTACAAATTCATAAAAATATTGCTAATTTTAAAGTATACGAAAAATTATAACAGGTATCTGTCGAATAATCGTGTCAAGAGGATAAGTCGAAACTGTTCTCCCTCCGTAACAGTAATTAAAACTGCACGTATTGTTAGGAGGTTCCTTTCTCAAGAGCCCATCGATAGCTCGGAGCAAAATATTTTTTTAAATAATTTTGTTAACAAAAATATTTAAAAATGTAAATAGAATGAATACAGAATTATGTCTGCAGAAAATGGTGATTCAAAAAAAAACATCGGTCAATAATTTATACTATTTAACAAAAAGAGGGTACTGCCGAAACCAGGGATTGAACCAGGGACCTTTAGATCTTCAGTCTAACGCTCTCCCAACTGAGCTATTTCGGCGATGTACATGTTGACGAAATTATCGATTAATACTATTGACAACATATTAATTACATTGAAGTGAAATCAGTTACTTTTTCTAGCCGTAGGTATTTTTATATTGATAAGTTATCAGAGCCGTGATAAAACATAATTATAGGTATACTAGCTGCAACACTCGACTTCGTTCGCGTGGAAATTTTGGTGGGTTTTGGGGGTATGAAAAATAGATGTTGGCCGATTCTCAGACCTACCCGATATGCACATAAAATTTCATACAAATCAGTTCAGCCGTTTCGGAGGAGTTAGGTGAATAACTTTGTGACACGAGAATTTTATATATTAGAAAGATATTTATAACATACAGCTCTCCCGCGCAACTTCGGTGCGTCACATTTTTCCCGTTTTAGCAACATTTTTCATTGCTGCTCCGCTCCTATTGGTCGTAGCGTGATCATATATAACCTACGTCCTTCCCCAGGTTGAAATCTATCTTCTTGCCAAATTTCATTAAGATCCGATCAGCCGTTTAGTCGTGAAAAGGTAACAAACAAGCAAACAAACATACTTAGAAACAAACAAACAGAGTGACTTTCGCATTTATAATATGAGTATGGAAGTATGGATTAACTAGGTACCATAATTTTAATTGATTATTATAAACTTTTGTGACATCTTCTTGAGCTTTGACGAAGATGCAAAACAACACCTTGTATAATAAAAACGGACCAGCTGTCTCTTCATAAGCCAAAATAAGCAATTTACATTATGCGTACATATTTTACATGAAAACAGATGTTTCTTAGAATATTTCTGGAGAAATTGTACTAAAATAAAACTGGTTATATTCGTAAATTCCTGGAATGTGCTACAGAGCCCACAGATCATCTGCGAACAAGTAACATTTGGTTCAGAATATTTTTACCGTTTTTAGGGTTCCGTAGCCGAATGGCAAAAAACGGAACCCCTATAGATTCGTCATGTCTGTCTGTCTGTCTGTCTGTCCGTCCGTATCACAGCCACTTTATTCCGAAACTTTTAGGACTACACAGCTGAAACTTGGTAGGTAGATGTATTCTGTGAACCGCATTATGATTTTTGTACAAAATTTAAAAAAAAATATAGGTAAGGACATCCCCCCCCCATACATGAAATTTAAACTAAAAAAAAAAAAACTATCAAACCTATACGTGTGGGGTGTCTATAGATAGGTCTTTAAAAATGACATTGAGGTTTCTGAAACCATTTTTTTTTCAAAGTCAATTGTTCGAAAGATAGACACTTCCAAAGTGTAAAACGAGTGTCCCCCCCCTCTAATTTCTAAAGTAACAGGAGAAAAAATCTCAAAAAAATATGGGTTTGTAGACCGTAAAAAAAAACTTTCAACGAAAATTGGTTTGAATAAGATTTGATATGTAGTTTTTGAGATATGGGACTTTTTCACCAAACTGCAGCCGTAACTTTGTTTTTCATTAACTTACTATGAAAAACAAATTTAGTTTAGCGGTTGAGTGAAGGTTTACTAATGAATGACCGTTCAAAACATTGTCATTATATTGTTTGGGGCTATGGAACCCTGTGTGCGAGTAAGACTCGCACTTGGCCCGTTTTTTTATTTTGTGCGTTATTTGGAACTGCAGCTGTCCGTTTTAGTGGTTAAGTTATGTAGACTATTTGTCCTTTAAAACTTGCCCATTCTTTGTCAAAGGCATATTTGACGGACTACCTTTTCCCGCGGCTTCGCTACAGTTATACAGGGTGTAACGGAATGGGTATATACATAAGGGTGCTGCACTCCCTCCCGCTCCGCCCAGAGCGGGAGAAGTCATTTGATGATTTCCCATTCGCAAAAAAAAAAAAAAGGCTGTGCTACAGACCATCAAACTGAACATGTTTCTTCATCGGACAGTCACCGTACCTAATAGTGCCCCATACATTTGGGTCGAATAGGTATTGAAATTTTGTATGGGGGGCAGCAGATCATTTTTGCTTTTCCCGCGGCTTCGCTCCAGTTATAGATGGAAATATCACACGGGGACGTTTTAAATATAGGATGGTAGGCACACCGACGCTAAAACGTTTACCACGTATTCAGTTAAAAATGTACGAATGAGTTTTTTTATTTTTTATTACTTATGAAAAATTTCTATATTATTATTTTATTTTATATTATTCTATATATACTGAATTAACCGTTTTAGCGTATGACTAGGGCCTATGTCACGGGTAGTTTCCCATAAGTGAAAGAATCGGATCAGTTATTCCGGAGATTACTGCCTACATCTGAACTTACAAACTTTACCTCATTATAATATTAATCATCATCTACCTAGCCTTTTCCCAAACTATTTAGGGGTCGGCTTCCAGTCTAACTTGATGTAGATGAATACCAGTATTTTACATGAAGCGACTGCCTATCTGACCTCCCCAACCCAGTAACTGGGTAATACGATACCCCTTAGTGTCAGACTTTTGGCTTCTGACTACTCATAACGACTGTCAAAGATTTACAAATGACAGCCGGGACCAACGGCTTAACGCGCTTTCCGAGGCACGGAGGAAACTGGGTATGTAATTATGGTCACCCATCTACGGACCAAGCTCGGCAAGGACGGCTTAACCTTAAAGATCGACCCGTGTGGCTGTTATTATTTAATCACGAGCTCCTCATCTCTTTATAGTATTAGTATTAGAAATTAAGATTTAATTTATATATTCAACATTAATAACTGATTTTGTATTTAATATTCTAATTGGTGTAGTGGTCGCAAGCTCTACTTCTGAGCATGAGATAATGAGGCTATTCCCAGGTCGGGCAAAGTGCTTTTCTAAGCTCTATCTCTTTCCCACTCTGGAATAGGAATGGAACAAATGTTTTAAGCGTCATAGTAACCCCCCAGAACTTGTGTGTCATGAGATGTTAACAAAATTAAGTTATAATAAAACAGAGAACCTCAAGCGGCGTAAATATAGTAACCATTGTGGTAACTATATTCTCGAGCCATTTGGGGTTTAACTCTGGGATCGTGTGGTCCGAGTGCTCACAGCCTTTTTAAGGAAATTTCGAAACGCCTAGTTGACGCTTCCCGTGACCCAATGGCTGGCTTTTACTTTGGCCAAAGGCTAAGTATTGCCATAAACCGTGGCAATGCTACCAGTCTCTTTGGCACATTACCAGCTGACAACGTTGAGGAGGAGTTTTTGACGCCCTTTTATAGTTTATTGTTATTTTAATTATTTAATTTATTAGTTTGTTAATAGTTGTAATGTAAATAGTAGTTATTTAAAATAAAGTAATAAAGACTGTCAAAAACAAATAAAAATTTGTCAAGTGCAGATAATCTTGCTTGTGATAATACTGAATTGTTTGTACACCATAAAATCCGACCATAAAAATAAAACCTTTAATTTAGGTGTAATAAAAAAAAAACTATAAATGCCACTGTACATGATAAAAATTAAACCATAGTGCCTTATGGAGTACCTACCTAATACCTTTATAGGTAGGAACCTTTTGGGCCTATTCGGCGCTGCCGTGAGTCACACAGTATTTCTTGTTTAGTTTTAAGTTTTTATATTTGTTTTTCTTTTTTTAAAATTGTGTGTACTTGTGGCAATTGCACCAATAAAGGTTTTTTTTTTTTTTTTTTTTAATAACATCATCATGATTCTCCTGCCCTTATCCCAATTTATTTGGGGTCGGCGCAGCATGTCTTTTTCTTTCATACTTCCTTATTAATCGTCATCTCATTTAGGTACAACGATATTTCAATAGCACTTGGCTTAAACCGGGAATCAAATCCAGAGAGTCTAGCCTAGCACAATAGTGGCTGTTAAGTTAAAATAATCTTAAATAATCTTACATGTATCTCACTACGTTCAGACGCCAGCACATCATGCTAACCGAAACTGTTAAATTTTTCCAATCAACCTAATTCATTAACCAGAAAATTGAAAAACTTTTTTTTTTTCAATTTTTTCGTTATCTCGACTGAATGGATTTGAATTAAATTCGGCACACATATATTTTATAACCTAGATTAACACTTAGGATACTCTTATCCCGGTAATACGATCCAGTAGGTCAATTACCAAAGACCGAAGCTCCGGCGAAACTGCTTTATAATTAGGTTGAAGCCCATGCCACAAACTAGTAAAAAGCACTGTCAGCACCAATCAAACAACAAAATAAATCAATATTCCACCGACAATCGCTCATATCAATCATAGGAACATTTCTGTTACTATAACCCACTTGTCACTTTGTCTACAGGAAGTTTTATTTATCAGCTAGTAGGTAAGTACATATAATACAAACATATATATTTCCCGTACTTGCAACCTGCAACTAATTGCACATAACGGTCTAAGACTTCATTAAATACTTTAATAATCTGATTGGAACTTATGGCCAGGATGTTCGTATCTAAATTAAATAAACGGTTTACCGTTATGCATGGAGCCACTTTAAGTTTATGTTAGGGATTATAGTGTTATAAATTAGTAGTAAGTGATCATCCATTTACCCTTTAATAGTCTTCAATTTCATTTTTAAACGAAGTTGGTGCAAATTAAAGAACGAATGGTCACAATTATACCTTAAAAGTACGCTATGCGCTATGTGTGTAGGTTAAGATTACTAAGTAGTACTAGTTGTTAAGAAATATTGTTACTAACTTAAATTGAGTCCTGCTACTTGTTGATTAAATATAAATAAAATATGCCAACTCGAATAACAGTTCGTATAAAAAAGGCTGGCCTGTGTAACTCCAACTCAAAGCCATGAATCTACGGCACCTCTTATGTTTTTCTATGGTCTCATAATTAGATTTCCCACCACTATTTAATACTTAGGTGACGTTTATAGAGCTGTCAAAATGACAGCTGTCATAGCGTTTGCCATAAAGTTTTATCAGGCGCCATCTTGGATTAAACGGACCATAGAATTCAATGACTACTAGATGTCGTATCCAATTGCCTTGAGCAGTTACATCCTTGATCTAATAGCTAATAGTTGCAAAGATCTACTTTGTGCGACCGCCATCGGTGCAGAGAAATATATTGATAGTATTTATTTCAACAAACTCGATCATAGCAGTTAATAAGAGGCTGTAGGATTGCTGGGCAGGAAATAAGCAGTAGTTTAGACTTATTCGTATAATTCGTAAAGATTTCTACTTGGTTTTGTCTGTACAGTATTTGCCAGCTTAGTTTTCAAATGAGCGACTTTACAAGTTTTATCTTGACATTTATACTTCACGACTGTTTTGACTGAGAGATAATCAGATGTGTACCTATTGTTGGTACACATCTGATTATCTCTCACAAAGGATAAGGATAGGGTCAGAATTACGACCACTTGTTTTTTTTTAATAGTTTGTACTGTCCCAATGCTGGGACGAGACGTCCTCCAAGTCCTTTCAGGTGTTTATTGTTTTTATTAAAAAAAAAGATAAATAATAAGACTGCTGATATAAAGAGTAATGGATAAGTATGGAAGAAGAAAACATGCTGCAACGACCCAAATAAATTGCGATAAAAAAATGAAGCCTTCTGCAAATAATCTGCACTTTGTCGTCAAACCGTGCGCCAGGGCACCATATAATTTAAGGCGCAGCACTCAGCTGACATGTGTTTCCTATCGATAATTTAGCAGCCTGTCAATAATAATAAACCACCCTTAATTATCTTACGTGTCTACGTAATAGTGGCGTGTTTAAGGGGAATGTAGAGGAAAACGGTTAATATCGTTTCCGCTGTCAGGATGTATGATCATGGTTCTTATATTGTATATCTGTTACTAAAACTGCACTCGCTACAAAACTCGATCGATACTTACTTATACGATATATATATATAGGAGGAGTTTTTTGACGCCCTTTTATAATTTGTTGTTATTTTAGTTAAGTATCTAGTTTCTTATACGATCGATTCAAAATCAAAATGGGTTTGATTGTACCTGCATCTCTTCATGCCTATTGCGAATTAAAAGCGCTTTTCCTGTCTGTTGTCTGGACTTTGATCCAATTTTCTCAAATGAATGAATTTACGTTATGGTTTTCTATACAATTAGTACATTAGTAAAAACCTTGCGAAGCAGGGTCGGTTAGCTACCTACTTATAAAATGGACTGAGAACTATCGCTTTTTGGATGACAAAAGAATGTAGACAACCCATAATAATAGGCTTACTAAATCAACTAGAAAGAAATTAAAGAAAAGCTAAAAATCCTTGACTGCATATCACTAATCTATATATATAAAAGAAAGTCGTGTTAGTTACACTATTTATAACTCAAGAACGGCTGAACCGATTTGGCTGAAAATTGGTGGGGAAGTAGCTTAGAACCTGGAGATGGACATAGGATACGGTAGGGTATGTAGGTAGGTAGGTTGAGTAGGGTAGGTAGGTAGGGAAGGGTAGGTAGGGTAGGATAGGTAAGTAGGGTAGGGTAGGTAGGTAGGGTAGGGTAGCGTAGGTAGGTAGGTAGGGTAGGTTAGGTAGGTAGGGTAGGTTAGGTAGGTGGGGTAGGTTAGGTAGGTGGAGTAGGTTAGGTAGGTAGGTAGGGTAGGGTAAGTAGGTAGGTAGGGTAGGGTAAGTAGGTAGGTAGGGTAGGGTAAGTAGGTAGCTAGGGTAGGGTAAGTAGGTAGGTAGGGTAGGGTAAGTAGGTAGGTAGGGTAGGGTAAGTAGGTAGGTTGGGTAGGTAGGGTAGCAAAGAGTAATGTAGGGTATGTAGGTAGGTAGGATAGGGTAATTAGGTAGGACACAGTGCATTGCAACGCATGCCGGGTACAGCTAGTAATCTAATAAACATACAATCCACATTCAGGAAAACAACAAAAAACAAAATGGCCGACACATTATCAAAATGGCGATTACGGAACCAGCTCACATACGGAATGTTGCCATTAACCATTAAAAACAGAAGGAAAGGCGGAAATATGAGTGATCGATGCATGTTACTAATAAATATGATTTATTTGTTGTGTGTTAATGTTGACAGAGATAAAAATGAAACGTAGTCAGTTTATATGCTATTTGTATGTCAATCAGCCCATAATATTCCCGTCGCTAGCACAGAGGCCTCGTTTTTTTTTAAACAGGGCCTCGGCCTTAGTCTACCACGCACATTTTCGTATTGTGCTTCTTGTATATTATGTTTGTTCACGATATTTTCCTTCAGCGTTTTGAGAGAAGTGGTGATCAAGTGAATTACGCAAAGTACTATGTGTGTGCTTTGGTTAAAAGTTTTAAACCAATTACTATTAGTTTATTTATAATGTGCGTGTGTTTTAGTTTTGTAGAAAAGACCGATATTCTTAACGTTCGAAGGGTTAAAAACTATAAATAAGATGCTGAATAAAAGGGCCATTAACATCACAATTTAACATGTTGTTTGACAAATATTTACGATGGCGAATAAAAATCACACTTTAAACATTGTCTTACTGCCTCGTATAATATTGGCAGGATACATGAAATTTTTAATACCTCTTCGCTTAAAATATAACTTCGATGCCTTATATTTATTCTTCCATCATCGCTATTATTATGGTAGTGATGGCCGAATGGATAGATATGTATTTAGGAAATCGTGAGTTAGCATATAAGGTGACTGGTAATTATCGACCGAGACTTAAAACACGTCTGACATCCATTCTTACCAAGGGGTATCGTATCGTACCCAGTTACTGGGTTGTGGAGGTCAGATAGGTAGTCGCTTCATGTAAAATACTGGAACTCAACTGCATCCGGCTAGACTGGAAGCCAACCCCAAGATAGTTTGGGAAAAGGCTAGGCAGATGATGACTTAAACACGTGATTTTACTCATGATATAACAAACAACTTTACCAAAGAATCTTTCCTTTATACTCAATCACTTTTATCACAATACCACAATAACAGCCGTATGCCGTAGCCATATGAAATTCAGGGTTGCGAGCCAAGCGGGTGCTCTGCCTACTCATTGTGGCACGATACGATAGTAATGAAACAGATTCTAATAAACGTAGCGTTTGCTTTGAGGTAACGTCTCAACCAGTCAACAATTAACCCGGGCAGTGAGAGCACGTTCCCCCAAAGTTATTCATCTACTTACTGATAATTTGATGGTTTTATTCTAAACCCTAACTAGTGTAAATATGAACACAACATGAACGGCGTCACGCGGCTAACAGCTGATAGGTCACAGCGGCACGCGCGCGCAAATTTCATACGGCTTCAAACTCGCCTTGTTTGAAGGCGAGGCGAATAGCGATACCGTGACGATCCCTTCCCGAGATATATGTGCTATGTCATTTTATTTCTCGCATTCTTCTCAGCAAATTCTTTCATTTGATACCCATGCCATGAGAATACATAAAAATACTCGAGTAATCTTCCCCTTAAATCAAGAAACAAAGTAGCAAGAAACTCGAAATCACATTGGTCTAAATACTAACAGTCTTGTTTGGATATAACAAGAATTATTTGACGCTAAGTGTTTACATAAAGACATTTTGTCCAAATTAATGTTCTGAATGAATTGTGCCGGCATAATCTATGTATTACATGAAACTAGTAGACTTTTACTAGACTTACATATGCTGACCTACACGGTGTAAATCACCTCATCACGAAGCCGTCAACCAAGCATTCTGTACATGAAACTAAGTAACTTTACGCAAAAATTATTGCTGGGAAACGACTTTTTTTTGGGGGGTGTAAAATCATGTTTTGTGGTAGAATTCAATGTAACGCACTCAAAACATTGTGCTGATGGACAGATTGAATAATACGGGGTCGTGGAGGTGTTTAAAGTAAAACTCTTACATTAAAAACTTGTATTTAAAAAAATACTTGTCAAAAAGTTGGAACTTTGACCCCTAATATCTCCGTAACTAGAAGGTTCCCAGGTATGGTGTAGAACAAAAAAATGATCGCAATGACAGGGAAAACCAGTGCCTTTCGGCTTCGTTAAGAGGTGTTTTACAACCTTTATATAGCCTTTTTCCATGTACTAACAAAGCTATATTATTATGAGGATTTATACGACATACACTAGGAATTTATCCTGAATCGTGTGTGCGTTTACAAGCATTTAAAACCACATACGTAAATAGTCAGACCCGAAACACCAACCCGAAACCCGGATATTTGTATGACCTATCTAGGTCATAGAGCTGTCAGTGGATAAGGCTTGTAGGAGCAAGATAAACTTGTCTTTGCTCCTATATTATTTGTCGGTTTTTGGTCCGACCTTGACGCTGCAAAAATTGGTGAGTGGTGGACTAAGCCAGGGTCAACAAATATACTTAAATTATAAGTAGTTTTTCTTTGCCGCGTAGTCTGGATTTGTGACCGATTGTTGGCTATAGGCTCGCACCCTTTTATAATGGATCTACCAACTACTTTCGCATCTTTTCGGTTTTAAAGAGGCCTGTTTATCTAGAAGAGGGTAGTCTCACATCGATTCGCAGTCTCCTCATAAGGATCCATTTGTTAGAAAAGCCATCTCAATAATAAAAGACTAATTTTGGCTCAACATCCTATTCTAATGTCTTAAAGGTAAATCCCAAAGAGTTCGCAGTGAACAGAAGTCCTTCTGTTATAGACAGGACAATAGGAACTCATTGAATAGCTATGGTCTCGGTAATTACCGTCAACATTGCAATAAATTACTAATTAGCAGTTATTAGTCGATTATTTTCTTAATTGCGATCTTTCATTGATTCATACTGTACCTAATGTTGGTAATGCGGATTTTCATTGGTTTTAATTACTGTTTTATTTAGGTCGGTGTGGCATTGGTTTGAAATTATCTTAGTACTACTAAGGTTAAATTATGTTTTTTATTGCCATTATAATAGAATTCATCCCAGGACACACATTAGAATAGACATCAGGACAAAAAAAAATCAGATTGGATTATAATTTTGACTTAGCCGTTCATAGTTCCATTGCCATGATACTTACGTAAAGAGAAAAAAAACAGTGCGTGGAGTCCCTCCGCGCGGAAGAAGTGAAATTTCGTACTACTACACGCATGCGTTCGAGTGCCACGCATTCACTCTCGTTATTTTATTGAGTTTCTAAATAATATTTTTTTGTTGTATTATTTTAATTACATAAGTTTATCGAGGTTATTCTACTCATGGAAATTGAGCGAAGGCTTGTCACACCGAAGAGTCGAATGCATGACTGTTTGCACGCCATCTTGCGTACCTAGTAGAACTACGTAGTCACAAATCTTGTAATACTGCCATCTCTTAGTGAGTAATAGAAAATATTCCCCGTCCATGGTAGCGTTAAACTTGTAGGTAGTGGTACACTAAAAACCACATTTTCGTAATTAATACCACAAATTAATCGCACAACTTCAAAGAAAACCAACATCGTTCCGCGATCAAAGATCCCGATTCACTCATCAGCGCGTCGACACGAAACAAAGGATTTTTTAAAATCCAATTAAGTAGTCATTCTACCCATCGGACTGTAGACCGCAAAAGATGAAAGATGCATACAATTTGAGTGGCTACAGACCTAGTTATACTGCTTCGGGTAATTTGCGCCGTGCAGTAGTTCACTAGACGTGACGACCTCTCTGTCAGCTGTGGGACTTCGGTAAAGGCTGGTTTTAATATAGCCTTACTAGCCTATACCCGCGGCATCGCACGTGTGGAGTTTGATCACTGTCCCACGGGATTGTACTATCAGAATAAAAATCCTATGTGTTAATCCAGGTTATAAACTACCCCTGTGCCAAATTTCATCCAAATCCGTTCAGTAGTTTTTGCGTGAAAGAGTAACAAACATCCATCCATCTATCAATCCATCCATCCATACTTAAAAACTTTCGCGTTTAGAATATTAGTAGGATTATGGCCAAACAAGGCAAAAAAGTAGTCTTAAGTCTAAATAAAAGTAACGTAGTATTCTTCAGTCGTTTTTTGAGAAAAAATTGTCTTAAAGGATTGTTTTCGGCTTCCAGTCTAACCGGATGCAGCTGTATACCAGTATTTTACATAGAGCGCCTATCTGACCTCCACAACCAAGTTGGTACAGGGTAATAATATCGTATTTCCCTATTTCCCTTGGTAACAACCAAACAACATACTTAGCACCATTAAGCGGCAAAGTTTCCAGCAATGAAATCAATGGGTATAACGAACATACGCTTAGCGCCATCTACGTGGAACTAAGTAATTTGTCAGTTTTCTTCTCTATTGGAGAATCCCTAAAAATGAAATATTTAGCAGGGCGCTAATAATGCGGACTACCTTTTGGAATTCTCATTGTATTTACAAGGTACTTATATTACTTTGCAACAAACTATCATTATGTCCAAGTCAAGCACCTAACTATATTTCAATAATATCACTCAAAAGCCCTATTTCAAAAGTCATGACTAAAAACAAATTCCACAACAAGACAAAGTTGATGATTTACGCGACATAAATTATACAAAACACAGATGTTTACGCAAAAATAATAACAGATACATACTGTAGACATCCGAGTGTGTTGCAAGGCAAGTTTTTGTGGTCACAGTGCTGCCCTGCCCTAACTCAAAGCACGTTGCTCTGTACTTGACCAGTGTTTATATAAATAAACGTTTTTTTGTCCATGCCATGCCGGTTTGCGCAGTGTGCGACTTGATCTAGATACGTAACCCTTTGTTTTGTTTTTATTTTTGTAGTGGTTATTGGTTACGGGATTTTTACTGTTGTATCTTTATTGTTAGAATAAAATAGTTTATTTTTTTAATGTACACAGTGACCTAGCTACAAATTGTTTTAATCTTATTCCAGAGTGGGAAAGAGATGGCGCTAGACGTCCTCTATAGCTCCGTCTCTTTTCCACACTGGAATAAGATTTAAAAAAACTGCTGTAAGACGTCATAGTAACCCCCCTGTGCTAAGCTGTTGTCCAACTTAAGGGCAGTGATACTTTTTTCAAATAGAAGGAGCCTTTGCTCTGCACAGTAAGTTATATTAATCAGCGCTGTGCAGTGCCGGTTACAGATTAAAAGCCCAGGTTTTCTTATAAAACAACTTATTTTTGTGTCAAGGATAAAATGGTTTTTCTTTTCTCTAAAACATGTTATTGTATTTCAAATTTTTATTTTAAAAAACCCTTCTCAAGATAAGGTAAAAGACTGATTTTTGGGTGCAACAGACCAAAATAATACAAAACAAACATGCACGAAACTAAATCTTTATCGGTCGATGTCAATAAATGTGATATTTTGGTCCCCTGTTTACCTGAATCAAGGTTCTAAGAATACAAAACACGAAAAACTTGTTGTTCAAGAAAAAATACGTTTTTTTTTGTACCTGTTTACCTAAGGTTTTATTCAAATCTTTAAAACTATTTACTTCAAACACAATCATAATATTAGTTGAATTATAAAAGTCGGAAGTCAGATAGTATAAACCCTATAAAAATATTAGAAACAAAATAACTAAAAAACTTCAAAATTTTCAAATTGAGTTATTTCTGCGAAGTGATTTAATTATTACCGTACGAAATAACATAATTTATAACATATTTATAATACACACATACAACATTTGTAACATTCCATTAGCGTCTTTTTGCATAAAATTGACCAAATATATTAAAATATTATTATTAGTAGGAGGACATAATTATATGACTACATAATAACTGTAATCACCGTGTCTATCTTTGTGTGTTAAAAATAAACTCAGCGACATTATCTTTGGCCCAAATCAGTGGTGCTGGTTACTCAAGGCCTTACTTTTATGCGAAGTTAATTGCAACAAGTACTATTTATCTTAATAATAGTACTTAACTTATTTGTAATTACTATTAAAACGTATCTCAGTATAGTAAGATAAGCATGATGACTTTAGGTAAACAATGTAATGATTGATGTTTGAGCTCCTTGAGTTATAAGTCGAGCTACACGATAACTGACAAATGCTTGCACTGACTGGACAGGTCCACTCAAATCTGTGTGGTTCTTTTTTTAAAAGACCATCTCAGACACTAATCTGCATAGTCCTCATGTAAATTGAGCAATGTCTGGACTTTAAAAGAGCAACAAGTTAACAGAGAACCTCTGAGTTTGTTTCGGCTGTTTCTTCTCAGAGTAGTCAGGTACGAAACACCGGCCCCATCTAGTTTAAAAAAAAAATGACGTGTAAAAGTGTTTGTAAAAACCTATTTGCAAAATAAACATCATTTATCATTTAATGCTATGCGAAAAATATATTTATTTATTTATTTATTTATTTATTTATTTATGTACACACATAACACTTAACAGGACAATACATTAAGATACAAGAGCACAAAGGTACTGCTTATTTCAAAAGAAATTTCTTCCAGCAGACCTGCGAGAGGAAAGTTGGATAAGAAATGTAGACACAGTGTGTAGAAAAGATAGAACAGGATAAAATTAAATTAGAGCTTAAAACAAACTTAAAACCTATATAAAATAAACATACATACAAATAAATACACATATAAAAATTAAAAGTAGACGTAAAAACCTATAATAACCATATTATACCTATAATATATATCAGAATATTACAGTATAGAGGAAAGGTAATGTTCTTTGACTTGCTTTTTGAAGAGAAATAAAGTTTTAGATTCTCGAATGTTAGGCGGAAGTGAGTTCCATAGACGTACTGCATGAACGGAGAAGGAGTAGGAATAGAATTCAGTTTTATGAGATGGAAAGTTAAGATGATGCCTGAGGTGGGATCTACACAGAGCATCAAGAGGACGGGTAAAAGAAAAACGGTCGCGTAGGTAGCTGGGATATGCAGGATTATAAAGAATATTGTATAGGAGACATAATATCCGAGTGTTCCTGCGAAGACGGATAGGGAGCCACTTGAGATCCTTGCGTAAGTGAGAAACATGGTCATATTTCCTAAGACCAAACACAAAACGAATACAAAGATTTTGCAAGCGCTCAAGCTTATTCAACAGCTCCTCAGTGGCATCCAAATAGCAGGCATCAGCGTAATCAATGATCGGCTGAATCAGGGTTTGAGCCAAGTAAATTTTGGTTTTAAACGGCAGAAAGCTCTGTAAAGATTTTAGCGAGTGGAAAGAAAAGTGCACCTTACGACTAACCTCATTTACTTGAGCCCGCCAAGAAAGATTGCTGTCAATTAAGACACCAAGATCCTTAGCTGTTTCAGCATAGGCAATGGTCGAGCCACCTAGAGTTAGTGAAGTCAAAGATGAAATGTCAAGTGCAGCGCGATAGTATCTGCTGCCTATGATCAAGGCCTGTGACTTAGTAGGGTTAATCAGTAAGCCATACGACTTCGCCCATTGATCGATGCGATCCAGGTCATGATTCATGGCATTAATTGCTGATTCAGCATCAGCCAGCAAGAAGTGTCGATACAGCTGCAAATCGTCTGCGTAGAGGTGGAAGCTGGAAATAATAACTTTGGTAACAGTATTAATGAAGATAGAGAAAAGAAGAGGAGAGAGAACGCCACCCTGAGGAACACCAGCAGTTAGATCACACCAATCAGAGTAGATCTCTTCTTGGCGGACACACTGAGAGCGTCCCCGAAGGTACGAGTCAAACCAGGATAATGCTGAGGCAGAGAAATTAAAAGATTGAAGGATCCCAAGAAGAATGTCGAAATCCACTGAGTTGAACGCGCAACTGAAATCAAGTAAAACTAAAACAGTCAGAGATTTATTGTCCATAGCCCAGCGGATATCGTCAGTAACCTTCAGGAGTGCAGTAACAGTACTGTGGCCAGTACGGAAGCCAGATTGGAAAGGGGAAATAAGGGTATTAGATGATAGATATCTGGAAATTTGGCCATGAACAATATGTTCGAGAACTTTGGAAAGGAAAGGAAGAATGGAAATGGGTCTAAAGTCAGATAAGGAAGAAGGTTTGCTAACTTTAGGAAGTGGAATTATGTGAGCCTGTTTCCAGGCTGACGGAAATTTACCAGAGAATAAAGAAAAATTAACAATATGAGTAAGGATGGGGAGCAGTTCTGAAATAATAGGTATTATCATTCTCGAACACAAATTGTCATGACCCGCAGCAGAAGAGGAAATAGAGAGAAGGGACTTTTTGACTACGTCTTCAGAGACAGGACTGAATTTAAAAGGTGTACAATGAGGTAACGGCAAGCTAGAGAGTTCAGACAAAGTTGAAGCTTTAACGCTAGGGTCCAGAGAAACAGGTGGAGTAGAAAAGTGCTTGTTAAGAGCACACAAGTCGACATCTTTACAGGTATTCGTGGGAGATTTGCCAATACCGACAGACTTTAAAAATCTCCAGATATCAGAGGAGTTACGATCAACGAGAGATTCGTGGAAATAGCGTCTCTTGGCATCTCGACACAGACGATTGCAGCGGTTACGCAGAGCTTTAAAGAGAGTAAGATTGAGTTCTGTGGGTCTTCGCCTATATCTACTTTTCGCCTTATCCTTACGAGCTATGGCATTTTTTATTTCAGTAGTCATCCACGGAGCTGGATTATGTTTAATTTTAATACGCCTACGAGGGGCATGCGTATCATAAAGACCTAACGTAATGGCATTGAAGCTGTTTACCTTTTCATCGATACTGTCGCTATCGATAACATGAGTCCAATCGATATCACCAGCATCGCGTTTCAAAGCATCCAGGTCCATGCCATTAAAACTACGTAGAAAACAGAAACGAGGCTTACGTTTCGGAGGTCGGATACGATAAGAGAGGTAAATGAGATCATGATACGAAAATGACGCTGCGAGTTGCCCAAACTCAGCAACATTGCGAGGTGAAGATACGATCATTAGGTCAAGAAGAGAAGGCGTACAATTTGGGGAGTTATGGGTCGCAGCAAGAGGTAGTATTTCAAGGTTAAAAGAGGATAAAACCGAACGGAGTTTATGTGAACGCGAATCATTTTTAATTAAACATGTGTTAAAATCACCCATTAAAATGACATGCTCGTATGATGGGCAAAGATTATTTAGCGAGGATTCTAAAGAGTCAAAATAGTTAACGTGGAGGTTAGGAGAATAAAACACAGCAAGCAATACATTGGTATGATTTAAGGTGATCTCCAGAAACAATGATTCAGCCGACCCAGAGTACTGAGATGGAGACATACTAACAATTTTGTGCGGAATATCGTCGCGTATGTAAATGGCGACACCACCACCACCCTTACCGGTCCTGTCATTTCTGACAAGAACAAAACCAGGAAGTGTGTAGTACGTAGAAAGGAGAGACGGTTTAAGAAAGGTCTCAGATATTAGAAGTGCATCAAGATGAACACTGCTAAAGGATGCCAGAAGATCGGAATAGTGACCAGGAACACTCTGGGCATTAATATGGGCTATATGCAGATTGTTAGGATAGTTAGAAAAAAGAGAGGAAATATTGTCATGCAAAGTATGAAACGGAGGCTCACTGTCCGCACTAACGAAGCTACAAGTCGAAGAAGAACAAGAGAAAAAACTGTCATTTAAGTCAGCTGGAATATTCATAGATAAACACAAATATTAATATTAATAAATAAATACAAAAATATAGAAACTACAAAACTAACTACAATTAAATTTACGACTGATTGTTTTCAAATACAACCACCCTAACTCATTTGATTCTTGGAAGACATTTTACAAATCAGTTGCAACCAAAAAACACGATAAAAAAAAAGTAACAATATTTTGAGGACTAAAATAACAAAACACTCGCGTAAAACGAATAACCGCAATGCACACGAATAGACATAACGAAACGAAAAGGAACACTAAACTTCAAGTTAATAATGTCATAATGACCGTGACAATCAGAAAAGTGACACTTCACAATAGAAGTTTTGTAAACATACCGACGAAAAGATTTATTGTAATAAAAAATAATGCCACTCAAAAATTACTGTGAAGGTGAAACGATATATTTTTTTATTACAATTTTTTACGAAACAATATATTTTTGAGATAAGAACTTTTACATCATTATCTAGGTCAAACAGAGGATTTATGCAAAATTCTTCTTCTTCTTCTTACCTACCCTATTCTCAATTTATTTGGAATTAAATTAAAATTATTTAACAAAAGAAAAAAAAATGCTCCAAATAATGACTTACCTCGACACACTGGGTTCAGTCACGGGGACATTTTCGGAGGCTCTGTCAAGAGTAATCTGTGGACAAGAGGAAAAAAATCGTATTATTAACCTTTATTTATTTAAAACTTCAAGCGTCTGTGCTAAAAAAAATTGGGAACTATATTTCTTGTCACCAAAATTTATATTTGTCATCAAAGTTGTATCACCTAATAAATAGATCTATTGCAACGAAATATTTTCGTTCTTAGATAAGATAAAGTGTTCCCAGGTATGAATTATCAAATAAATGTTGATGTATGTGTAAAATAAGAGATGGATTACCAATAAAATAGTAGTGCATTAGATGAATATAAACTTCGGTGTTATAATAATAGTTTTATTACTTAAATAATAGCTTTGTGCTCAGAATGGTAGATCTGTCACCAAATAAATAGATCAGTTCCTTATTTCTATGAAGAAATGCCTAATACGAGACATTGGACACACCGACTCGGACAGGTTAGGTTCGAAGGGGATGGCGGGGTCTAGTGAGCGAGCGGAGCGAGCGAACTAAGACCCCGCCATCCCCTTCGTGTTAGGTTACTTTAAACCCTGCAGAGAGAAATAGGAGCCCCGCGTAGCGGGGCTCCGTCGACTACACCTTAGTTTGGACCTGTGGTTTGGAGTTTTATGTAAACATTTTTACATTGTTTGATGATTCAATTTTCGTGACACTTCTATTATTTTGAAACCTAATAAAATTACTTGATGATTGATATTATTTCCAAGTAATTCTTAATTAATATTTAGGTAAGCGTTTTGATATTATTTGATGATTCCATTTAGGTGACAGATCTACTATTTTGAGGACAAACCCTATTATTTAAGAAACACAAAACTAATTAAATTGGTGATAGCTTAAATGATACCCAAAAAAATTTAATGGCATAACGGCTATAGCATAAGTCTGGGGCTGACTTAATGCCATAGGCATTTTCTACCTGTCAACCTTTCGCAGAGGCAGTGGTAATGTAAATCTGTACGTGTACCATGAGTTTTAACAACCTATACTCGCAAGCGTCTGTAGTTAAAAAAAAATGTATGAAAACATTTACAGCGCCTCTAGCGGATAGTTGGGTACTAAAATGCGCAGTATGAGTCACTATAGTTATCTATCCTACGTCATTGTGTAGTAAACAAAACTACAGCGACTGAAAGTTTGGGCTTCATTTGCTTAGAATTTTGGTAGTAAGCACCAACACAGCTCAGGGTACCATTGAAAAAGCTAACTATAGTATTTGCTTATTGACGGAACTATTGAAGTTCTTTACGTCAAGCGATTTAACTATGACAACTCATGGTAGACGTACTGAGAAATTTTGTTTTCTAGAGAATAAGGTGTGCTTATTAAAAAAGTGTGGTTGACTTTAGTTGAGTTTAGTCTTAAGTAGCAAGTAACGTCAATTTGCGGAAAAACTTAGTAAAACACCATATACTTGTATAGACAGATAATTTGACAATTGATTGATATACAGGTCGCTCCAAGACAGTTAATTTGTTTGTCAATCATATTGTCTCGGTGCTTTTCTGATGGTCGCTACTGTTGATCCTGGCTAAACAGGAATTGCAGTGGTTTGGGAATGGTGTGGCGGGCAATTTAAAAAAATAAAGGTAGATCGAAACAGCAATCGTCAACATTGCATTACACTTTCCAATCAATGACAAATCGCCAGCAATCACCGCCAATAACCATCACCATTTATCTCAAAAAGTAACAAACTGAATAAAGTGGTTAAGCGCTATATGATATTTTATCAAAGCCTATAATTTCGCGGCCTCCATTTGCAAAGTAAATCAATATTTCCGTTCACTTGCCGCGACTAAAACGGAAATTGATAAATAAATAAAAGATTTTCCAATTAAATTGATAAAATCATTAGGTTTAATTGAATTGAAAGATTTATTTGATAAATGTTTTTGCGATTGCTAGTTACCGTTAAAGCTTGGGACATAAAATAGGCGCCATGCGTGGACGAGCTTGCCGTGACAAAAGTTATGAAAGGTTACACTAACGTTAAGCGTCACCTAAATCAATGCCCCAATTAATATGATGGAAATCCAACTTTCAACGGCTTTCCTTTAAATGTTTTTCTGGCGTAAGTATAGTATACGCATTCTGAAGTAAAAAAAATCAGAGTTGGACAGCTTTCTGATGCCAATGGTGAGGTACCAAGAGATGATCCTTGTCAAGTTGGTATTCCAAAATGTTAGATAGATACGTCATCATCATCATCATTTCAGCCAAAAGACGTCCACTGCTGGACATAGGCCTCCCCCAAGTGTCACCACATTGACCGGTCCCGTACGCCTCGCATTCAGCGGATCCCCGCAACCTTCACCAGCTCATCGGTCCACCTAGTGGGAGTCCTTCCCACGCATCGTCTTCCGGTTCGCGGTCGCCATTCCAGAACTTCTCGGCCCCATCGGCCATCCGGGTCCAGGTAGATGATAGATGTCCTACGCTGGATTTATGCCCCCCAAGTGTCGGACGCACAGGACGGGTCGATGGTCTCATCGAATAGTCCTGTGCCTGATTCGTGTATTACTTAGCAACGTGTAAATTAGAAAAATGGCTTAATTTTCGAAGATTTTTTTCTTATACGTGTACTTGATAGGCTTTCCTATGAGGAATGCAGTCTTAAACTAGGCAACGCCTAATTAACCGTTATATGGGATGATTTTTCTAAAATTCCTCCATAATAATATAAGGAAACTAGCTGCTGCCCGCGACTTCATTCGCGTGGAAATTTCGATGGGTTTTACGGGTATGAAAAATAGATATTCGCCGATTCTCAGACCTAACCGATATGCACACAAAATTTCATACAAATCGGTTGAGCCGTTTCAGAGGAGTTTGGTAACAATAACCGCGACACGAGAATTTAATAATATTAGAAAAAAGATCTTATGAAAAAATTCAAGGTTCTAATCACATTGCTTTAGGCAGTGCGTTGTCAGTATGTATCAGTTCACCCCGGAATCACACCCACTGTTGGATATTATATAGGCCTCCCCTTTCTTCTTCTGAATGTCAGTCACACCCTATTTAGAAAGTTATCATAAACTAAGTTAAATCGAAACCTTGATTGAAGAATATATTAAAAAAAACCAGCCAAGTGCGAGTCGGACACGGGCACCGAGGGTTCCGTACTTTTAAAAACGTAATTATTGAAAATATTTTTATTATATTATGATGTAACTAAAAATTTACGGTTTTCACAATTTTTCCTTTATCTGTGCTATAAGACTTTGCTTCGTACCAAATTTCAAGATTCTGAGTTCACGGGAAGTACCCTTTCGGTTTTTATTCCCTCGCGAGTGTCAAAAATTTGCGGAAATATGCGGCATAATCGGTTGTATCTTTTGATTGCGTTGGCTTAGAAGTTTGATTTTTTCACAGCTCCAAGGGACAGTAGATTTGAGTATTTGATATAAATTCCAGCTTGATACCTCCACGCGTTCCTAAGAAAAAGGGTATTGACAGACAGACATACGGATGGACAACAAAGTGATCCTATAAGGGTTCCGTTTTTTCCTTTCGAGGTACGAAACCCTAAAAATCAGTCTTTAGACTGAATTTAATAATGAAATATAATTGCATTCGACGGCACGGTTGGCGCAGTGGTTGAGAGATTGACTGCTGCGCTACGTGTCGCGGGTTCAATCCCCGCACAGAACAAATATTTGTGTGGCCTACAGATAGTTGTTCCGGGTCTGGCTGTTTGTGTATGTGAGTTAAAAAAAAAGTAGTAAGGTTTTTTAAAAAAAACTTTTTCTCATTAAGTAGAATCATTATGGTCCTAACATGTAGTATGTAAACCGGTGTAATCTAAAACTGTCATATAAGTACGACAATTACGACATCCAATTTAAATCCGCCAGCCTCCACAGCGATGTAAGGGCATAGCCCTACATACAGCAGATCTAGGTAATCGTAGGAAGTACGGACAGCACCAAAACTGAGTCTACTGTCACGAATTCGTGAATTAACAAGCAGTGCGCCTCGATGGTATTTCCCATTGGTAAAAATGATAATTCATTCTTTTTTTTAATATAATATTTAAACTCAAACTCAAAGCATTTATTTCAATTATACCATTACAGGCACTTATGAAAGTCCAAATACAAAAAAAAAAACGCGAAGCTACAGTCCCAGTCATAAGGCATAACAACTCGTGAAAGTACCGTAGTTGCTCATTCCAAAGCGTAGATCTCTATGGAGAAGAAACTCCATGGACACTCTTATAAATCCTTTACAGGGATTTTTTGACAAAAATCCTGTTTAACTACCTTCGTTTCATTAGGAAACTTTGTGGGTTTCTAATGTCATACTACTTATAATAATTTTCAGTGGTTTAGGCTGAGAGGTGTTTGTTTATATGCGTGTATGTCTTGCTTAAACTTGACCAGGAACCATCCTAAGCTAACAGCGCAAAAATCTAAAAAAAATAGTTTGCTACCGCTACACCGACGCCAAAGTCTCGTGCAATGTAGAAATACCTTAGTTTTTACCGTCAGAATTAGACTAATTAATAAAGATTACGACAGCTTACCGGTAAATAGGTCTCGGAATCGTCGACGACACGCTCATTACTCGATTCTACTCGAATTTATACCGAGTAAAGGTTTGGTCACACTGCCTGCAATCGATTGTTCAAAATAAGAAGAATGGGGAAACTTTTTGTTGTTAGCTTGTCCATAGCTAAGTTTCAATCTGGTCAATGAGGTAATAAGGCTATTGATATCCCAACTAATATGTTAGGATCGGCATCCTGTCTTACCAAATACCAGTATTTTACATGGAGCGACTGCCTAACCTCCACAATCCAGTTAATACTGAGTAATACGATACTCCTTGGTAAGACTGGTTGTCAGATTTTCGGGTCACTGACTACCTGTAACTACTGTCAAAGATCTGCAAATAACAGCTGGGACCAAAGGCTTAACGTGCTTTCCGAGGCATGGAGGTAACTCGGTATGTAATGGGTGGTTGCCCATCCACGGACCAACCTAGGTAAGCACGGCTTAACCCAAAGATCGACTCGAGTGGCTGTTTTAATGTAGCCACGAACTCCTCCTGAATCGGCCTAACATCGTGGGGGCTTTATTGACTAAACAGGCAATGGGGTACTATAGAAACATTTTACGTAAATGTTTAGTCAGTACAGTTCATTGATTTTTCGATCATACTACACAACCGAGTTGCTAACATACGTCGAGGGTTCGAAATGTTTTTTCGAATGAGGAAACACCCCGACATTCGTTTTATTGTTCAACTAATTAATGAATATCAAAAACGTCGAGATATCGAGATTCCGTAATGTATTCTGTTCTTATAGTTAAGTCTAATTAAAAAGGTTTCTACGAAATAGGGATTTTGTACCAGCTTTTAATAGGCATCGCGAAAGACGATTTAATGGGCGAATTAATTTTTAATTCTTATCCAAAAAGTATTAAATAAATAGCATCTTATCTCGATACCTAATATTACCCTCACGAAATGGACAGGTTTTTTTGAAATACAGTTTATAAGCATTTTAATTTGATTCTGATGCCAATTAGCTAATAGTTATAGCTACCGAAAAGCTTTTGTTCTTCACGATTAAAATATTGAAGTGATTACCACTTATATCAGCTAATAAAACCGGCCAAGTGCGTGTCGTACTCACACGCACACAGGGTTCCATAACACCAAACAATAAAATATAAAATATTTTTAATATTATTAAATTATTTTTACATGTAACAGCAAAACTAAATTTGTTTTTCATAGTATGTTAATGCAAAACAAAGTTACTGCTGCAGTTTAGTGAAAAAGTCCCAAATCTCAAAAACTAAATATCAAATCTTATTCAAACCAATTTTCGTTGACAGTTTTTTTTACGTTCTATAATCCTAAATATTTTCAGAATTTTCATCCTCTAACTTTAGAAATTAGAGGGGGGGGGACACACATTTTACCAATTTGGAAGTGTCTCTCGCGCAAACTATTCACTTTAGAAAAAAATGATCTTAGAAACTTTAATTTCATTTTTGAAGACCTATCCATAGATACCCCACACGTAAGAGTTTGATAAAAAAAAATATTTGGGTTTCAGTTCTAAGTATGGGGAACCCCAAAATTTATTGTGTTTTTTCTATTTTTGTGTAAAAATCTTAATGCGGTTCATAGAATACATCTACTTACCAAGTTTCAACAGTGTAGTTTTTATAGTTTCGGAATAAAGTGGCTGTGACACGGACGGACAGACAGACAGACAGACAGACAGACATGACGAATCTATAAGGGTTCCGTTTTTTGCCATTCGGCTACCCTCCACCGAAGAGGCTTCAATGCCTCCCCTCACCCGACCCGATAAGAGCGTCGCATTCGACGACTCTGAGAAGGCCGAATGCCTAGCCGACAGCCTGGAGTCCCAGTGCTCCCCCAGCTCTCAACCAGTAGACAAGCGACATCTCGATGAGGTGAACGCATTCGTCGAACGTAAAGCCGCCCTCCCTCCCGTAGAAGACCCTGATGATCCTCTGCCTTCGGTCACAGCTGACGAAGTGCAAGACATCATTAATAAGCTTCAACCGCGGAAAGCACCCGGCTCCGACGGAATCACCAATAGGGTGTTAAAACTCCTCCCCGCTCAGCTCGTCGTGTTAATGGCGGCCATCTTCAATGGCGCCCTGAGCAACAACGCCTTTCCTCAAATATGGAAAGAGGCCACTGTCATCGGTTTCGCCAAGCCAGGCAAACCCAAGTCTGAGCCCTCAAGCTACAGACCTATCAGTCTCCTGAACGCACTCGGCAAAATCTACGAGAGACTTATTTATAAGCGACTCAAAGACTTCGCCGAGGCTAAGAGTCTCATCCCCAACGAGCAGTTCGGCTTCAGGACCGGACACTCCTGCATTCAACAGGCCCATCGCATCGTAGAACACTTGAGCGCTGGCTTCCAGCGTGGAGCGATGACGGGTGTGTTGTACTTCGACATAGCAAAGGCTTTCGACAAAGTCTGGCACAACGGCTTATTATATAAGCTGTACAAACTGGGAGTGCCGGACCGTCTCGTGCTCATCTTACGAGACTTTCTGTCGGATCGCACCTTCCGCTATCGCATCGGGAAGGCACTGTCTTCCCCCCACCCCATTAGAGCCGGAGTCCCTCAGGGCTCCGTCGTCTCTCCCCTCATCTTTACTCTGTTCACCAGTGACATCCCCAAGAGCAAGAAGGCTCAGTTAGCCCTGTTCGCGGACGACACGGCCATTTATTACACTGGCCGCAGTCACGACGCTATCTATAGCACCCTCCAAACCTCAGCCAACGTCTTAGGCGCTTGGTTCCGGAAATGGAGAATCGAGGTGAACCCCGACAAGAGCCAGGCAGTTCTTTTCTCTAAACAGCGTAAAATTAAGCCACCCGCGCTCAGCCCGATCACTATGTACGGTAAGCCTATCCCTTGGGAGAAGCAAGCCAAGTACTTAGGAGTCATACTTGACAACCACTTGTCTTTCGCGGCGCACATCAAAGCAGCTCGCGACCGAGCTGCGTTTGCTATGGGTAGGCTTCATTTCATGATTTCGGCAAAAAGCAAGTTGTCACTCAAGTGCAAGTTGCGCCTTTATACCGCGGTGATCCGCCCCATTATGACGTACGCTTGCGTCGTGTACGCTCACACCAAGCCTAAGTACATCCATAGGATGCAAGTTTTACAGAACCGGTTCTTACGTAGAGTCACGGGAGCCCCTTTTTATGTCCGTAATGACCGTCTACACGTAGACCTTAGAATGCCCACCGTCCTTCAGTTTATGAAACGTCTTTCGAAGCGTTTCTTCGATAACGCCATTAAACACCGTAATCCCCTGATCGCAGCGGCCGCCCGTTACGAACCCTCGCGCATTAGTACAGTACGCCGTCCTAGGCATACCCTTGTCACTCCAGATGATGCTATCACCCTCCTCCAGGAGAGTAGCAAAGAGACTAGCACTCTTAAAAAGTTCCGACTCAAACCACCGTCTTTCCGACCTCGCCGTCGAGGTCCGTCGCGACGTCCCGGTCCATGCCCTCCCCGACCCTCGCTCGAGCCAGCCCGCGATGCTGTGCCAGTAGTTTTAAATCAGCCCCTAAATAATGATACCATTCAGATCCAGCCTGTCCCCATGCAGTCTTCCCCCAGCGACGCCCTAAGCCGAGGTTCGCACCCCACAGGGGGTGCCCTTAGCGTGCAGTCGCTTAGTTTGTAAGTTTTTATGCCCTGGCTGGAGGCCTTACTCTAAAGGCACCCACAGGATAGTCCGGTTAAGCAGACGACAACCTCATAGGTTGAACTGCGAGATGCCATTCAAAAAAAAAAAAAAAAAACATTCGGCTACGGAACCCTAAAAATGGTACTTCCCTATATGAATCGGATTTTGCTAACAACTTCAAGGGTTTTAATTTTTTGGCACGGAACCCTAATCTTTTTTCCGAAATAAAAGTAAGTTACTCCTTAAAACATCAGATATTTACTAGCAAAAGTCAAATAAATATTCCAACCGTTTCGCAGATTAGGCGGTACAAACGGACAAAAAGACAAATATTTAAAAAAAAAAAAAAATGATTGTAATTGTAATGTGTTATAGTAAATTAGTAACGTAAATACTTTCATTTACATTCAGTAAAAAGCTGAAATTTTGAAATTACAAACAGACACTTCAATTTTAGTTATTTGTTTAGGTACAGATGAACTGCACAAGTGTGCCCAAGCCCTAACATTCGGTATCGAGTTGCATTCGATTACGTAACCATGGTGGCGAGTTCTCGATTACTATCGGACCGTGTAAACAGTTTATGTTAGTACTAGCTGTTACCCGCGACTTCGTACGCGTTATGTTCGCGATTTGCCTAGAATAAGTTTTTTAGTGAGGAGGTTCTTGATTCCAAATTTTTGTTTTGAATTCGTTACCTGATGTCTCCAGTATTAATACACCATCATCTGGCTAGTCTTTTTCCATCTATGTTGGGGTCGGCATCAGTCTTGCATTAGCCGCGTTTCGATGCGGACGTGTGCTGACGCGTATTAATATCGTAAACGCGGCGGCGCTAGCCGTCGCTCGTAATTTTAATCGCCATGGAACAACCACTTGTGGCGAATGAACTACTGGCGTTCCTGCAGCAGAAGTTGGATGTAATGGACGAGGTGTCCGCAGTCCAAATCTGTGCGACGAACTTCAGTGAAGACGACATTGCTGCTGCGAAGCTGCTCCTGTACCGGTCGCTCAACAAAAGTGACCAGATGGTGTCCCGCCGGCGTGATGGGACAAAGAAAAGCATACAGGATATAATCACGCTGCTAAAGGAGACCGACCCTGACGACGTGCCGACGTTCGTGGCGAAGGACTTGAACAAGCTCCCTCCCGTCACATTCGACCACGTCGATGTAACTAGCCTTTTGAAGGACATCGTTCTTCTTAAGGCAAGTCTAGCGGATGTGCAGAAGAAGTTAGATGCATCCCAAAATGCCGTCGCCGAATTACGCAACGAAGTCAATCAGTTGCGTCAAAAGGCAACGGTATCTGGGTCACCGTCGGGTGCATCGAACATAAACACGCGTCGCGGAGCTGGCCTCGATGTATCATCGGCCAGTTTTGCGTCAGCAGTTTTGTCGCCGTCCTCGCCGAAGAATGCTGAGCCTGCGGAATGCGCTCCACGTGCGTCCCGCTGCCCCGCTCCCGTCCCTGTGGCTCCTCGCTTCGCCACCGCACGACCGCACGACCCGCTGCCTGTCTCTGCAGCGTCTGCAAAATCTCGGCAGGTTCCTGTAGATTTTGCTAGCGTAGTCGCGGGCAAAACTGCTCCTGCTGGGAAGCCCGTGCCTGAAAAGGCACCGATTGGGGCTGATGATGGTTTTGTGACGGTGTTGAGGAGGAAACGCCGTCAACGGACCAACAAGAACCGCTGCGGCAAGGCTCCTTCGGAGCCCAACGTGCCTATTCGTGCCGCGAAGCCGAACACTCCGGTGTACATCTCCCGCCTACACTACACCACTACGGCGGAGGACATCGTGGAGTACGTGCGCCAGAAGACCAACTACGTGGCGAGAGTGCAGCTGCTTGAGTCGCGCCGCAACGTCAACTTTAAGGCGTTCGTGGTGCGAATACCAACTTGCTATCTGCACCTCGTCTTGCAAGAGGACTTTTGGCCGCAGGGAGTGGTGTTCCGTCGCTTCCGCGGACAAGTGCCACATGAACGCACAGTGACTTAGTGTGCAAGTGAAGTGCTACTAACACATGTAGTTTTAAGGATTTATTTACTAACACAAATTGTATTTTATCATATGTATGTTAGACTGTAAGGTATATATCTATGGGCCAAAGTTGCCTGAAAATAAATAAATATTATATTATATTATATTATTAAGTCCAACCGGATGCAGCTGAATACTTGGATTTTATATGGAAACGACTGCTTATCTGACTTCCACAACCCAGTTAGTACTGGGTTATACGACTGTCATCATCATCTTCCTGCCCTTGTCCCATGTTACTTGCGGTCGGTGCAACACTTTTTATTCTTCCATGCTCCTCTGTCATTCGTCAAGCTATCATTTACTCCTTTTTATTTCATATTATTTCTCACACAATCCATTCATCGTTTTCTAGGTCTTCCTCTCCGTACCTATCCATCAACATTTATTTTCATCACTTTTTTTGTTTAAATTATAGTCATCTCTGATACACGCAATCTTTTTTCCTTCTTCTTTACAGCCCTGCTTTCTGATCCCCTCCTTCTCTTTTACACTACTAAACCGCACCACTGGTGGTGTCATGATCCACACAATACGACAGGTCTAATCACAGACTTGTAAATTTTACCCTTTAACTTGAAGGGCATCCGTGGGTCGCTAGTTATACGACTGTCAAAGATCTACAAATGACAGCCGGTACCAACAAATTAGCGTGCTTTCCGTGGCACAATGGAAACTCGGTACGTAATCGGTGGTCTCCATCCATGGACCAGCCTAGGCAAACGCAACTTAACCTGAAGATCGACCCTAGCGATCTAAATTGATTTTATATGATTATTTTTCATTTGAAAGAACTTCTTTTATGTGTAATCTCCATCTCAATGTTTACAAACCCCTTTTCATTCAGATGGAAAATCATCAAATTACCCCTCCCGCTCTGGGTGGAGTGGAAGGGAGTGTCAGACGACTTGTACTGACTAAAACCCTTCCATGTTCCTTCTCAGACATTTGTGTTTCAGGGCCACGGTATCTTTTTCGAACAATCGCACAGCCCCGACAGGCATCGGCCCTTGGCTTGCCTTGACCCCTTCCAATTTGCTGACATCTCTTTTAAGCTGCGCGTGGAACACGAACGTCCCGTCGCCACGGCCTGTCGTCGTAAGACGGACGGATTATATGCAAGCCCTTAGTCAAAATCAACAGACCCGCGTCTACAATGGCCGACGCCCGGGGCGTCTCCCGTGGCGGCTGGGAAGCAAGGCTCTCTCCCTCTCACGTTTCGCCACCGCAGAAGGAGGTAACGGCTTCCCATTGCCCCTCGCTCCGCACCTTGGATTGAACCAGGGCCGGACGCGAGAGGTCGCCGCCGCCAATCGCCGCTAAGAGAACACGGCCGCGCTCCGCCCAAGCAGAGGAGTACTCTACGTTGTTCTCCACCGTGTCCTCTTGGCGATCCTCGCAGTGGTAACACCCGGGCGTTTCCTCCCGCCCGGTTCGGTGCAGGATTTTCCCGAAACAACCGGGCCCGGTGAGGACCTGCGGCAGGTGGAACGTGAGGGCGCCGTGGCGCCTCTCCAGCCACTTCTTAAAGAGGGGACTTATTACCACTATTATGGCGTGCCCTGACCCCAACAAAAATAAGGGTAGAATTTTCAAAAATAGTAAACATTCATGTGAAAATTACAAATAGCCCACTAAACTTAACATTAAACCCACTTGGGGGTGGAATTTCCAAAAATACCTTTCTACCGTACTAAGCACTGGCGAGATTTAAAGTTAAATAGTTCAAAAGTAGAAGTAGTTCTTGAGTAATCAGTGAGTAAATAGTATTGCGGTGTCATGTATAAATGAAACTAATATTATGTCCTAATCCAGATCATACCTGTCTCTCTTGTGGCTTTGATCCAAATCCGTTTAGCTGTTTAGGCGTGAAACGTTAAAACAGACTTATATATATAGACCGTTTATACTGTATCGTTGGTCTAGTGGTCGGAAACGCTACTACTGTGTATAAGATCCTTGGTTCGATACACAACGCCGGGCGGTGTTTTATTTGTTTTTTATTTTTCGTTTGATTATAATAAGCTCGACCCTTATTACATGGCACTTAAACATAACTGGCGAAATGTGGGTGTACTAAATGGACACACCTCTGCCAAACCCTTAAGCGATTACAGGCGTGATCTTACGTGACTGCCGTTATTATCTGGTGCTTGCATGGCACCTGTGTCTTTGCCAGTTTTCAGCAGAGCTGTCGCACGGGTCGCACCATTGACCAAGTAGTACCTACTTACTTACATGTTAGCGAAGTCATTCTAAGATTAACAATGTATTTCTGTGATTTAAAATTTTAACGCTGGCGCGACGATATTTATAGGCGTTTGTGAGAGATTGGCTGGTCAAAACATGCGGGGAACATCAAGCAGCGTTAATAAAGTTTTAGGGGTATGAGGAACAGGGTGTAAAGTTCCTCGATACTCCTTAGAAAAGGGAGGATCCTCCGACCAGGCAGGTGTTATGTCTGGTGGGCAACTGCCCGATAGTTGTTATCGGGTTTCTCTATATATACTGAAGTCGATGTAAACTTTGCTTGTAGGAAATTGATGTTAGTTCCTCCGTAGTGTCGTAGATGGCGCTGTAGTACTTTTTGTAGTATGTTACTTTTTGTGGTCGCTACAAAGTAAACTTATCGGTAACCATATGTTCGAGTCGTTTGGGATTGAAACTTTGGGACCGTGGGGTCCGAGTACTCATTGCTCACAGCCTTTTTAACGAAATTGCTACACTCATAGCTTATGATTTCTGAGAACCAAGATCTGGCTTTTGCCAGAGGCTAAGTATACCCAGGTAATGTGCCAGCCCATGTTCACTTTTGGGCACATTAGGTACCAGTTTTTTTATAAGTTTGTGAATTTACATTTATGGTTTAATTTGGAATGAAATAGATGATTGTTTAACTATTGTTTACATGGGTCAAAATAACTAAAAGGATGTATAAAACTATTTGGTAATGATTAGAAAATCTTAAAGCATTTAAAAAAAAAATACTTTACGAATTTACGTTACAAAAAAAAACCAGTTGGGGCTCGAACCATGGTCATTCTTGGAAATCATACAGTAAAAAACAAAATAAAATACAAAAAGTGAATTTCATACTGGCTCAGGTTTGATCTTGGAACATGCGATTCGAGCGGCCGCTAAACCGTCGGGCTACTTACTTCGGTGACAATTGGTTTAAAATAGCCGTTCTATTCTAATGCTTGTCATGACAATTGTCAGTTGTCAAACAGTTAAGGAGTGCGGACATAATGCAATATTGCTCACCTCCTAAAGTTATTAGCGTGATAATATATAGCCTATGTCCTTCCCCAGGTTTAAATCTATCTTCTTGCCAAATTCCATTAAGATCCGATCAGCCGTTTAGTCGTGAAAAGGTAACAAACAAACAAACAAACTAACAAACAAACAGAGTGACTTTCGCATTTATAATATTAGTATGGAAGTATGGAAGTATGGATTAAATTACCCGGGATTTGAAATTAATATTGTATTTTATTAGAATTAAAGTTATGCTTGATGCCACGAGCTTTTCTTGCATAAGACTGACGGTTCATAATGATTGGGTAAAGAAAACAAGCTTATATACGCAGCTTTGTTTCATTTATTAGTTTTTCAGTCTTTTTGGCAAGTTAGTCAGTGCAATATGAACTGTAAACCTTGGGCTTTAAACAGAAATTTACATAATAAGATTTTTTTGGTGTAGGTTTATAATTTACGATTATAATAAAAATATAAGTAAGTAAGAGTACCTCTCTTAACGCCCGTTGCATTTTGTTAATTTCAGCTCGAGCCAATACGAAAAATCGAACAAAAATTTTTGTAGTTAAAAATATGACAATCCGTCTCATTTTTAGGGTTTCGTAGCCGAATGGCAAAAAACGGAACTTTTATAGATTCGTCATGTCTGTCTGTCTGTCCGTCCGTATGTCACAGCCACTATATTCCGAAACAATTAGAACTACACAGCTGAAACTTGGTATGTAGATGTATTTTGTGAACCGCTTTACGATTTTTATACAAAAATAAAACCACACGGAACGGAAACTAAAAAAAAAAAACATCAAACCTATACGTGCGGTGTGTCTATAGATAGGTCTTTAAAAATGACATTTAGGTTCCTATAACCATTTTTTTTTTCAAAGTCAATCATTTGAAAGATATCACTTAAAAGTAAGAGGAGAAAAATTCTGAAAAAATATTGGAGACGTAGAACGTAAACCTTTTAAAACATTTCGAAAATTGGTTTGAATTTGATATTTAGTTTTTGAGATTTGGGACTTTTTCACTAAACTGCAGCAGTAACTTTGTTTTTCATTAACTTACTATGATAAACAAATTTAGTTTTGCGGTTGAGTGGAAGTTTACTAATGAAAGACCGTTCAAAATATTGTTATTATATTTTATGGGGCTATGGAACCCTGTGTGCGAGTAAGACTCGGACTTGGCCCGTTTTTATTCTATCAGCCTGGTTTAGACATTGAATTCTTGGCCATAGCTTCTGTCACTCAAATATTTTTATTACAAGAAAAATCTTGTGTTGGCAAACTTAAGTCATTATGATCTAACATCGAATAAAAATATCCAGCACTTTAAATAGACATGTAATTTAATAAACCGTCTACTAAGCTATAAAACTCCGTATTTAGAACCTATAATAGAAATCAAATGGCTTAGGTGTTATAACGTAATTTTACGACGGTAATAAATCAAAGTCACCAACTTTGTCACTTAATTGTCTGACCAATCTTTTAATCTTTGTCCTACAAATGTCAAACATGTGTCAAAAGTACCCACTTTAATTTGGCACTTCGAGAAAATGTTACACTTCTCCGTAGAGAGATCAGAAAACGTTGGTTATTTTTTTCAATATGATTGATTATAATATGACATGTGTCTATGGACTACTGGAAGTGTTAAATAGTTACTCGCTAAAAGGCACATAGATTGCGTGAGATAGCACAATAAATTATGGACGTAGACCACCCTTGACATAGATTAGCGAGTGTCGTTTCTAGTCGAGTTGTTTATTATGATATCTGAGCCGTTTATTGTTTCTCACGGTATGGTTTGTTATCTATGACAGGTTGACTGTTTGGTTTTAATGAGAGGCCGGTTTTGAAGTGTGCTGGTCAGTAAGTAAGGCTCGAATTTATTTATATTAATATTTGTAGCAACTGTAAACAGTTTTGGTTTATAGTAAAGCTATTACGAAAGGTCTAGGATAATATTTACGACCTTTATGTACTGCCTGTCAGACTTCTTTCTACAAGTAATAATAATTTATCCTCCTGACCGTTTACAGACACGGCGGTCAATCTCAACGGATATAAGCCATCGGCGCGGGAGATGCACAAATGTGTGCGTAGGCACAGTTGCACTCTCTGTTCCCTCACTCTTAACGTCCGATGGGACGGCAACTCGGCACGAACAAAGATAGATCAGGTGCAGGACCAACAGCTTAACGTGCTTTCCGAGGCACGGGGGTAGAAAAATTCTATAGCTCTTTTTGTCCGACCCCCGGATCGAGCACCCACGCGACCGCCCCAGAGGTCGCGCTTGCAACCACGATACCAACGGGGTAGTTCTACCTACAAGTAAAATAGTAGTAGACTTGTCAATTGGATTTGGATTCCTGACTCCCACAAACCTGTATACCTACCTCCAATATTTGTAACATCTGTTTATTGTATTTGTACTTTGTGGGAGAAATAAAAATCATTAATTGTCAATGTTTTTTTTAACGCTTTTCATCAAGAAGATGAAGCCTCGCAGAAGATGGCGAGACGAGCTGGACAAAACCAACGACCCGTGGTCTACATTAGCTCTGGTTAGAAAGAACTTGAAGTCAAAAAAAGACGCCTGTACCCAGCAGGAGGATGACAGCATTAATACAATCATTTAGAAGTCATCCTACTTATATTATAAACGCAAAAGTTTGTAAGAATGTATGTTTGTTACTCTTTTACGCAAAAACTACTGAATGGATCTGGATGAAATTTGACACAGGGATAGATAATAGTCTGGAATAGCACGTGATCTCTTGGGACAATTACCGAACAAAACTCGGGCGAAGCCGGGGGCTTAAGCTAGTAAACTATTAAAGTTTCTTTTTACAAGTTTTTCATTAAAATAAATTCGATTAATTAACGCCTTACAATAAGATGCGGTTATTAGACGCCATTATATAAACTAAAACCAAACCATGACGCAACCGTGAAAGCGAAAAACGCTAGGTGAAAGCACCAATTACCGTCCACCTAATTAATAAGCATATTTTACTCTAAAAGGTTAAATCACGCCATTCTATTCGACCCATGGCACACTGCACGAAATCTCGTTGTGGCGTAAATCAAAAGAAACATAAAATGCCACACGTATGGCACGCGCCACCCACCTATAATATAAATTAGCTATATAGTAAAATGTCGAGACATAACTTTCCTATAGATTTCACGTGCCTTTGTCCGTGAGTCATAAAATCGTTGAAAGTTTTATAATATTTAATTGGATGCTATAGAAATGGATGACGAAGACTTTGATTACTTTTTTTTGTTTCTTGTTATTTGACTTTTTGAACGTATCAACAAACTAAAGTATTGCGTAAAAACAGGTAAGGCGAGTGCACTACAAAGTTAAATTTGCCTCTACACTTGATTATTTCCAAATCAAGGCTGATTTTGATCGTAAACAGCTAAATTGATTCGGGTACTAAAACATAGCTTCACTTACCTTATACTTAGGAAATATCATAAACGCGAAAGTTTTGCAAGTCTGTAGGTATGTTGCTCTCTCACACAGAATCTACTGAACGGATGTTCATGAAACTTTACAATAACCTAGCTTATTGATCAGAATAATAATTAAATATAATATAAAATAATTAATTATAAAAAAAAACCGGCCAAGTGCGAGTCGGACTCGCGCACGAAATGATCCGTACCATTATTTATAAAAACGAGCAAAAAAATCACTTTTTAAATATTTATTTTACTCTGTTTTTAGTATTTTTATATAGAGGCAACAGAAATACATAATCTGTAGAAATGTCAACTGGCTAACTATCACGGTTCATGAGATACAGCCTGGTGACCGACGGACGGACGAACGGGCAGCGAAATTTCAGTAATAAGGTTCCGTTTGACCCAAGTTTGTTCCGTACCCAAGTACGGAACCCTAGAAACTAAGTACGCGGGTGACGCCGCGGGAAGGTCCTAGTAATTAAATATAAATAATGAAACGAGTAGTTAGTATTTGTAGAACATTCGTAACATTATAATTAGCAATTCAGTTATAAATATATAAATAATTTTATTTCATTATAGTTATATATTATAATTATAGTTATATGTTATAGTATTATAGTTTGTTTCGTTAAGAAATCATAACTCGACTTTATTACTACATTTAGAACAACTGTTGTCCGCGACTGCAACCGCTCTTTGACATGAATTATGGTACCCAAAAAAAAAAAGCTACTAGCTTTTAGTACCTAAAAAAAGAGAAGTTATAAAAATAATTACTTAGTGAACCTCTAGGCTGATTTAGATATCTACGTAAAAACGTCCTGTTACTTATTGATTGTTCAAGGTGGATGGCGCTTTCAGTCTTTTAGGAATGTATTTGCTCATTATGATATTTATATCTTCAGTGGTATAGACTGTGGCTTTTTTGTCATTCAGTTACCTACGAAAGGTTTTCAAAACACAGGTACATTAATACAAAGTGTTGTTTTGCATCCTCGTCAAAATTCAGGAGGTTGTCACAAAAGACATAAATCATCAATTTATATTACGGTACCTAGTTAATTATTAATAAACGCTGATTTTTTTGGTTGTTTAAGTTTGTCTGTATATCAGAATAAACCCCTTAACGTGGTTTAGGGAATAAGAAATTTTCGAATAAACGTGAGATTGATATTGTTGTATGTGTGAAAGCGCGGTTATATGGCGAGGACCAGACGGGCCGCGTTTAAAACCCGATTTTCGTAAATAAGAAAAAAAAAAACGACCCATTTTATTATTGATTCGGGTCGAGAACCATTAGCATAGTTACCTCCTTGAATTTGACGAGGATGCAAAACAACACCTTGTATTTTTTGGTACCACTGACTCATTCTTAATTCAAAAATAAACTCAAGGTGAGTCTGCTGCCCCAAGTAACAATGTTTGATAAGAACGCTGTAATTTTAATTATCGTCCCCATAAAAGGGTGACCAACCCTAAAAGGGTAACTCCACAACCAGGGGTTGTATTTCAAAACGATAAAAAGGCTGCAATAATCGCTTTAATGGAATCACCCCTTAA
Source organism: Cerastis leucographa (assembly GCA_963082945.1). Classification (NCBI taxonomy): domain Eukaryota; kingdom Metazoa; phylum Arthropoda; class Insecta; order Lepidoptera; family Noctuidae; genus Cerastis; species Cerastis leucographa. The sequence goes on from OY720353.1 coordinate 6,594,986, forward strand.
AACGTAATACGGATAGGTGAGGCAAAACAAATAGCGTGTGTTTGTGAAGCATGTTTATTGATTTTTTATATACATAGTGTTAGAACACGTCAGAAGTATATTTAATTAAAAAAGTGCATAAAAATATAAAAGAAAAGCATTTCACTCTAAATCCACTTCACGGCATTGCGCACGACACGCTCGAGTATTGAACGTATAGTCGTGTCGTGTCGGGTCGCAAATTCGATGCAATGGAAACTATCTCTAAACACATCTTACCGCTTTCCATGGTCAGGCTTGGGTGGGTTTCTGTGAAAACAATTGAAAACTGTTACTTTTTGTGTTTACTTGACCGTAAATAAAAATCGTTAGGATGAGAAGTGGAGCAGCCATCCTATAATTTTCGTTAGAATAAAAAAACTTTGAATAAAGGCATTAAACAAAAACTGTTTATTAAATAACTTCAATAATAAATTAAATGTTTCACAATCAATTTTAAAATAATTATACTTGCACTGTAGCAAATTCATTGTGATGTTTTTTTTTTTAAATCCTCTAATACTTAGATAATGATATCAAAACTGCGCCTCAGTACCGTTATTTAAATAAAAACTTTCATGAAAATGCTTTTTAATCACGAAATAAATATTCAGCATACATTTATTTAAAAAGGGCCGCCGGGAACACGAACAAAATTTCAAAATGGCGGAACCAATACGAAAGAGAAGTTTAACTGGAAAACTTGCGCACACACCTTTTACTAGGAAACCTAATTATTTCAAAAATAGAATTTATAATTTAATTTTTTTAATAGTTGGTTTAAAAAATACTCATAGAGAAGGCACAAAATAAAAATAAAAATAAACTGATGTAATTTGAAAGAAGGTTGAGTTGAGATTAAAAAAAAAAATGAACTTACATGGTGGTTTGGATGACCAGTCTCCAAAATGGTAGTGGCACACGAACAAGTCTTGCTTCCCAGCCATCTTTTACAAGAATGAGCTGTGGGTTAATACCACGGCATGAACGATCCCATGGGGTGATACCACCACCACCAGGTGAATACCACCACGCATGCGCCTTATGGGGTGGGGCTGGCCTATTGATTATTTTCTACCCCTATTTCCATGATGAACTGATAAAAGCTGTATTCACGGCAGGGTAGACAAATTGCTAGTGGGTGGTGATTTCTGAGCTCTGCTATTAATTATGCAATATGCAGAATGATTGATAGGGATTGTCCTGATCGAAGTTTTTCGAAGGAATTGTTGAAGGTTTCCGAGTATCGGGCCTTTGAATCGAATGACTGGCATGAATCGATATTGTGTATTGTAGTTTGTATTTTTCTTTAGTAGGTTAAGGCATTAATTTATGGAAAATGTTTGGGCTTTTTAATATGCTAACGCTTATAAAGAAAATTCGATAGGCAAAAGGGTAACAATAGGCTGAGCTTTTTGGGTTGTAAAGCTTTCAGACGTTTGATTTTAATTGGTTTTGGGAGACTTCTAAAGAATGCCAAACAGTGCCTAATTTAGTTGGCTATGCTTTCGAATAATAAACCATTAAAAATAAATTAAATGTTATTTCATGAAATTATTCTGAAACCAGAATCTAACGATGCAGATGTGAACAAAGCATTCTCATTCTTTATTGCACTGTTTTTTAAAGATATACACACATATTGCATTATACACCGTGTAAATCACCTCATCACGAAGCCGTCAACCAAGCATTCTGTACATGAAACTAAGTAACTTTACGCAAAAATTATTGCTGGGAAACGACTTTTTTTTGGGGAGTGTAAAATCATGTTTTGTGGTAGAACTCAATGAAACGCACTCAAAACATTGTGCTGATGGACGGAATAAAAATCTTACATTAAAAACTACAAGTTTTTAATGAAAGATACAAAAAATACTTGTCAAAAAGTTGGAACTTTGACCCCTAAAATCTCCGTAACAAGAAGGTTCCCAGGTATGGTGTAGAACAAAAAAAATATCGCAATTACAGGGTTGCCTTTCGGCTTCGTTAATAGGTGTTTTACACCCTTTATAGCTTAGCTTATGTACAACGGCGAGCTTAACCTAGAATTGAGTTGGAGACATACCATTTTTCTCAGATTTTCTAAGCCAATATTACATTTTTGAATGGTCACGTTTATTAACGCTCTAAAAGACTAACTTAAGGAGGGGTGATGCCTGCCAGGGCTGCGGGACTGATCGAAAGAGTTACCGTGGCCCTGGAACAAAAAAGGCTAAGAAGGAACATGAATGGGTTTTCGTCAGTACAAGTCTGAGACTCCCTTCCGCTCCGCCCAGAGCGGGAGGAGTCATTTGATGAGCACCGATACAAAAAAAAAACAGGAGGGTAAACTGGCTACCACCTTAACCGCTGTTTTCATTCATTACGTCTGTTCTAAAACTTTTATAATGCGAATATTTTCCCATACAAAACGTGTCAAGTATTTATCGATCGAACCACACATGAATATCGTAGTTTTCCTAGTAAATAGGCGACGGTCTGGCGACCTGTATCGACAGTACTTATGTACTACGGCAGTACCTGTATATCACTGCATGCAACCGTTTTACCCAACTTTATGTAATTTCGGCGAGGTTTGTCGCAGTGTGTAATAATAGCTTGGTCTTGAACTAAGGGTTGTGGGTTCAATGAAAAAGAGCCATAAAGCTAAAGTAAAATCACCGGATACCGAAATTACAATGTGATTTTCGGAAATCTATGGTTTTCTTTTGGCAACGTATCAAAATCCTATGATAACTTATTCGCAGTCTTGATAATTTTATCATTTTGAATATTGTGATGATAACAGTCGAATTGAAATGGGCAACTACAGTACTTTCACAAGTTATTATGCCTTGTGACTGGGACTGTAGCTTCAAGCTTTGTTTTTTGACTTTCAAAAGTGCCCGTAATGGTCTAATTGAAATATATGCATTGAGTTTGAGTTTTTTAATATAACACCTGTTCATCAATACGGGCCATAAACTCAACATGACAGACTCTAAAGTACCAATGAGTAACAATATAATTTGTATAGGTATATTTCTATAGGTACTAAGGAGCATTATTTAAGTTACTAGACCACGCAGTAGCAGCGAATTTAGCATCTATCTATCAAAGTCAGTTTCGCTCAAGCACAGGAAACACCCAAGTCTATCTAGAATCTAGACTGCCTAGACTGCATGCCTTACCTACTTGCTGATTCTATGTAGTGGCTAATTATGTGCTATGAAACAAAAGCAAATCAGGAATAACCAGCAGATTTTGAAGTGAAAACTTCTTTAGAGGCGTTGTGTTGTTTGTGATGGGTGAAAATGTTAAACTCGCGCCAGGACACGTGACCTGGGTGGGTACTATGACGCTTAAAACATTATTGTTCCATTCCTATTCCAGAGTGGGAAAGAGATGGAGCTAGACGACCTGTATAGCTCCGTCTCTTTTTCACTCTGGAATGAGAATGGAACAATAATGTTTTAAGACGTCATGGTACGCCACCTGATCGAAAATTCGTAAGACTGCCTATCTGACCTCCATAACCTAGTAACTTGGTAATACGATACCCCTCGGTAAGACTGGATGTCAGACTTTTGGCTTCTGATTACTAGTAACGACTGTCAAAGATCTACAAATGACAGACGGGAACAACGGCTTAAAGTGCCGTGACACGGATGAAACTCGGTATGTTATGGTCACACATCCACGGACCAACCTCGGCAAGCACGGCTTAACCTTAAAGATCGACCCGTGCGGCTGATATTATTTAGCAACGAGCTCCTTTTAGGAACTGTATATTTTGTTCAATATCCATTTGCTAACGTTAGAACGGCCAAAGAAAAAAGTGTACTTTCATAGTTAAACGTACTATAATACGTTGTATGTGCTGTCGAAACTACTGATTTAATTGGATTTACAATGTTTAAACTCGTGGAGCTCGTGGCTAAATAATAACTGCCGCTCGGGTCGATCTTTAGGTCAAGCCGTGCTTTCCTAGGTTGGTCTGTGGATGGGTGACCACCCATACATAGCGACTTTCCTCCGTGCCTCGGAAAGCACCTTAAGCCGGGGAGGCTGTCATTTGTAGATCTTTGACAGTCGTTACAGGTAGTCAGTGGCCCGAAAGTCTGACAACCAGTCTTACCAAGGGGTATCGAATTACCTAGTACTAGCTGGATTGTGGAGGTCAGATAGGCAGTCGCTCTATGTAAAACACTAGTATTCAGCTGAATGCGGTAAGACTGGAAGTCGTCCCCAACAAAAAAGAAAAGGCTAGGCAGATGATGAATGTTTAACTTCACAGAAGACTCGAAATGGCGAATTTTAAACTATTAACTTCCAAGCTATTCACTTCGTTTTTCCTTAGCAGCCCTAACTTAAAATATTTTGCGGCAAAAATATTAGCTGACGTCACAAAATTATCACTACTAAAACAGTGTTTCCTCGTAAACCATTTCGTGTCAATTAAAACTATAGAGTAAAAAAACCGGCCAAGTGCGAGTCGGACTCGCGCACGTACCATTATTTATGAAAACGAGCAAAAAAACACTTCATTTTTTTGTATGGGTGCCCAATTAAATATTTATTTTATTCTGTTTTTTTTTTAATTTATTTTATTAATATTTGTTGTTATAGCATCAACAGAAATACATAATCTGTAGAAATTTCAACTGGCTAACTATCACGGTTCATGAGATACAGCATGGTGACAGACGGACGGACGGACGGACAGCGAAGTCTCAGTAATAGGGTCCCGTTTGACCCTTTGGTTACGGAACCCTAAAAATTATATAGTTTAAAAACACAGTTTGTATTCGTGGGCGGGAGTTGAAAAGCGCATTGCGGCATTGGGGTCATAGAATTTTATCCGTTCCTAGAAAACTGTAGTCAATAATCATATGCTGAAACAGGGCTATTAAAGGTCGCTAGTTTTTCTAGTTTTATTGGCAATTGTATGATGTTTGTTGTATAATTTGTGGTGATAATATAGGTAGGTAGTAGCCAAGGTTGATTGAGGTTAGGGATAACGATTAGGTATTGTAGAACTTTTGTTTGATGATTCTATATATAATTTTTATTTTATTTTAAATAAGTTTTTTTGCATCCTCGTCAAATTCAAGAAGGTAACTATGCTAATGATTCTCATCCCGAATCAATAATAAAATGGGTAGGTATTTTTTCTTCTTCTTATAAATGGGAATCGGTAAGTATGAACCACCCGTGTTTTAAACGCGGCCCGTCTGATTCTCGCCCTATAACCGCGCGATAATTTCTTATTTCCTAAACCACGTTAAGGGGGTTATTCTGATATACTGACAAACTTAAACAACCAAAAAAATCTGCGTTTATTAATAAATAACTAAGTAGGTACCGTAATTTAAATTGATTATTTATGTATTTTGTAACAACATCCTGCATTTTGACGAGGATACAAAACAACACCTTGTATACATTACAACGATTAACAACCTAATAAATTAAATAACTTATAATGAAACACAAGATGGTTGGACAACGACTGAACACTTTATTTAAAATGAGGTTACAATCAATAAATCATAGGTGGCGCTACCCGTCACATTTTGTTATTGATTCTAACATAACTAAAATAAAAATAAACTATAAAAGGGCGTCAAAAAACTCCTCCTCAACGCTGTGCCTGTGCCCAAGAGACTGACAGCCACGTTGTATTGTATGGCAATACTTAGCCTCTATGTTATTATGTGATTCATATTGGTTATAGTTTTGGAGATAATCAGGTAAATAATTTTGTGATGGAACGTTCGACTGTCGTAGGATTTATTTTCATCTTTTGGAAGGTTGTACCGAATTTTTTTAATCCCTAGCTCTAACACAAGGTATTAAAATTGAAATTACTCGTCATATTAATAATATTTACCTCCTCATTGCACTGTCTCGTTAGTGTAGTGGTTGCAAGTACTACTGCTAGAATGGTGTCCTTGGTTCTTCCATCACAGAATTTTCAGTACCAGCCACGAAGTCTAGAGTATCTAATAGTACACTCACATTTCACCAGTTATTCATATTTATGAACTAGCTGTCCCCGCGACTTCGCCCGCTTGGAATTTAACAAAAAAGTTATTTGTTTTTTTTTTGTTTTTGTATTTTTATTTTAATTAAAACTTATTTTTCTAAAATAGAAGTAGCCTAAGTTACTTTTTATTACATCAGCGGCCAGTAAAGGTCCCGTCAAAATCGGTTCAGCCGTTCCAGAGATTAGCCGGAACAAACATACAGACAAAAATTGTAAAAATGTCATTTTGGTATACATATATGCCGTATATACATTCTATGCATCTAGGAAAAAGTGGTTATTTTATTATTACAGACACTTCAATTTTATTTATTTGTATAGATGTATAGACAGTGATTTTGTGCTTGTTGCTAAAAAAAATTAACCACCAAGCTACGAGTATAAGATAATTTCAGGGTTGACGAAACAATTATTCTGTTTACTTACTTTGTGTGTTCGTTTATGCTTACAGAAGCTTAGTTAACTAAACCAACGATATCCTATCATAATAAATTCAAATTGACTTAAAGCTTTTTTACATACGAAGGTAATCTATTTAGTATCACCACTGCAATTAACATAACTATTAATTAAGTATACTTTAAATATTATTCTCCTCACAATCGATTCCCTTGATTATTGAAAAGAACTACTGAATACCATGCCATTTTTTTAATTTCAATCATTTCACTTAAACATGAGCATTCTCAAGCATAATTCCACAATTATATAACATTAAAACGTACGTGCTTTACTGTATGCTCATTATAATATTGAGCGTTATTTTTTGCTTCGAGCATACTGATTGCCAAGACATTGTAAGTTAACTATTGAATTTTAACCAGTCGGCGGCTTTTGATGTGCAGTCAAATGTAAGCAGAGGATTAAATAAATATGTTAGGGTGCAGTTGGTTCACTGATGTGTAGCGTTTAAGGGCAATCAATAAAAGGTATTATTAAGTGACTTCAAATTTCAAATCCTTTAACCACACGTAACTGCAGGCCTGAAAGTAGTCAGAAGCGAAAGTCTGACATCCAGTCTTACCAACGGGTATCGTATTACCCAGTCACTGGGTTGTGGAGGTCAGATAGGCCGTCGCTTCATGTAAAATACTGGTACTCAGCTGCATCCAGTTAGACTGGAAGCCGACTCCAAGATAGTTTGGGAAAAGGCTAGGCAGATGATGAACTGCAGGCCTGAAATCTGTGAAGGCCGACTTTCCTCTCGCAGGTCTGCTGAAAGAAATTTCTTATGAAATAACTAGTACCTTTGTGCTCTTCTATCTTAATGTTAACTCCTGTTATGTATGTATTTCGTTTACATATAAATAAACAAATTTTAATAATAATAAATAAGGGTTAGGTAGGGTTAGAGTGGAAGTGTACCTAATAGTATCGACACCCACATTTCGCCAGTTATGTTTAAGTTCCATGTAGGTGAGCCTAATTCCATTAACCGGGCATAAATCCAGACTCCGTAGCTGTTGCTGGAAAACCCAATAACATTTTGTTTGACCCGGGGATCGAAACCAAGGCCTCATGTTCAACAATTACGCTTGCGTCTACTAGATTGATCGAGGCATCCTTAAGCCGTATACAGACATTGCGAGGCATGCGCCGCGAACAACGCACAGCGAATGCCTCGCAAGGTGTGTACCTATGTATTCGTGGCGAGGCATGTGCTACGCACGTGTGAGGGCGAGCCAACGTATGGCCGCGGCATTCGTTCGTGGCGCATGCCTCGCAAAGTCTGTATCCACCTTTAAACCATTTAGGTAGAAACCTAAGTAATAAGAATCTAAAATCTACTGCTAAAGTTAGGCTGCTTCTTAAGTCAAAAACCTTAGGGCCTTGACAAAGTGGCATACTATCAGCGAAAGCGGTGATTGAAAAGTAAAAAAAATATCGAACTGACATTAGCTACCGAAAAGTTAATATCAAAAGCCGTTTCAGTAATCACAAATGCTTTAAAAGCCAATAGTAAAGGCTCTTTGGTTTGCTTTTGATGTGTCTAAAATCTTCACTATTACTGGAAAAAAACCGGCCAAGTGCGAGTTGGACTCGCGCACGAAGGGTTCCGTACCAATATTTATAAAAACCGCCGTATATGATCTGCAAATGAGACTCGTTTTAGTACAACTGCCGCTTAGCGCATCTATCAACATTACTATGAAGTTGTTCAAAATTTTCGAGTCAAATACAATTGGTCGACTATTACTCGTAAACTTGTAAAGCCCACTTAAGTGTGATAGTTTTCCTTTAAATTTAGTTATACATATATAGGTACTACTGCCGTGACATTTGAATTTCTAACTACAACCGTTTAGTTAGTAAAGGGGGGGACACTTGACTGTAACGAAAATTGGTACTTTAAAGCTTGATAATTCACGAACGGTTTACTTAATCAAAAAACGGTCGTCCTAAACTCATATTAATATTTTTAAAAGACCTATTCAATGATATCCCACACTACGGGAAGGACGAAAAAAAAAAATATCATCCATACTTTACATGTAGGGGAGGTACCCTAAATAATAGTTTTTTTTAAAAAAATATTTTACCACTTTTCCGGCGTCATCAACGTATACTCATGTCAAATTACAACTCTCTAGTACCAACAGTTTTTGAGCTAAACCGCGGACAGACATACGGACATACCGAAACTATAAGGGTTTCTTGTTGACTACGGAACCCTAAAAAGTGTCTCTAAGATTTCTAGTTTTTATAACTTTAGTGATATTTATAATTTTTTGGAATACCTGTATCAAAAACCTTATCTATCACCATTCTACTGCCCTTATCTCAATTTATTTGGGCTCGACACAGCCTGTCTTCTTCTTCCACACTCCTCTATTACTCGTCATCTCAACAGTCACCTCCCTTCTAGAAAATATCTAGACTAGAATGTTCCCACTGCTGGACACAGGCCTCCTCTCCTATGAGAGGAAGTGGGCTGTAATCCACCACGCGGGCCCAGTGCGGGTTTAGATGTCACATGTCTTCGAATTTTTGGTTCTAGGACATGCCGGTTTCCTCACGATGTTTTCCTTCACCGTTATTCACGTAAAACTAAAAAAAAAAAACAAAACCGCTTCAAAATCAACAACGCATTCATTCTGCCACGTAGCCTCACCATACAACAAGCTACCTTACCACCTGTCATCGATGCACACGCCTTAATTAAACACATTTAAATAATCCACTATTAAGTATCACCATTTAATGAATCGCTAATTTCGTTTTTGTCCGTCGGGAAGTTTTTTAATGAGATATCTGGAGAATGGAGTCCGTTTAAAAGAGGAACGAATGCTTAAAGGAATGTGGAGTGTTTTCGCGTTCGTATTGGATCTTTGCTGGTGCTTTTTATTATAGTAATTGAGGAATGGAATATATAGATATACCTGTGTGTACAAGGAATCTACTGGTCGTATAATCAAAACTACCCACGGTTTTTGGAATATATTTGTGATTTTTATAATTAAAAAAAAATGTCAGTGTTATCCTCGTGACAAAAGATGTTTTTACATGACAATTAAATTAAAAAAGAAAAAAATTACAGCTAACGTGCCAATAGAAAATAATAGATTATACAACAAGTGAAAAAAAAAGGGAATTTTATTCGACGGACTAAATTGGATCCCGAGAGCAGCGAAGGATTCTAGAGTAGAATCCCGAGCGAAGCAAAGGATTCTAGAGTGGAATCTTGAGCGAAGCGAGGATTAAAAAGACCGAGATGATATATTTTTTCACGAGTTGTGTACTGTACTTTTTACCATTGACTGCGAAAAAATTTATATTATTATTAAATTGATTAGAGTAGTATACTAGAACACATTTTTTAAGAATAGGAAGCAAATATTTTATCAACCATATCACAGACAGGCAGACCTACAGACAGATAGAGTTTTCAAAATTCAGTGTTATTTTCTTGTCAGCACGTTTTATTTCTTTTTTTTAACATAGGTTATACATGGATCCTGATTAATAACTCTGGCAACTCTCTTGTTGACTGTCACAGTGAAAATCTTTAAAAAAGCATTGACATGTTCACGTCTCACATTCATTTTGATTGCGCCACACAATTTTTGAAAGGACGCCACAATGAAGAAACAAATGACAGTCTCGCAAATTAGAATATTACATGCTCCCAAAGCTTTCCATTTTCGAATTCCATAATTCTTTTTTTTTCATCCTAAAATGTAAGTGACCAGATCCAGAAACTTTTAGTTTGCCTCACGTTTAATTCGTGCTTGTTCCAAATTCAAAATATTTTTATTCACTAGAGAGTAAAACAGCGTTTTATTCGATGTTATCGATGAAACAAATGCCCTTTTCACCACTCCCGCACGAAAGAAGTGTCTTTCCTCTACGAAAACAGTGAGGAAAGTAATGATCCCGTTCAGAAACTAACTTTGCCTGATTTTTTTATGTTAAGTTTTAAAGATATTTTAAAAAATAATTTTGATTTGCTTTGTGAGTATTTAATTTATTTACCTATGATGACTGAATACTTTCTTGCTTGGAGTGGTGAAAAGTTTTGTATGCAACATGTGAGCAAGTTCATTTGCTATTCGTTTTGTTGAGTCTTTCGCTTACTCAGGATTGAAATTTATAATCACTCGCTACGCTCGTGATTCTATTTTTCAATCATTCGTTCGCTCAAGACTCAAAATCAAAACTCATAGGAAAAACGAACTTTCCTCATGTTGGATAAATATTGGATAAATAACTATTTTCGAGCGGCAATGGTATAAATACTATTTATCAAGATACACAGAAACATTGTCCCGTTTATTAAAGTTAATTTTCCTTGTTTCTAATTTTTTGACCATCCATTTAATAAAATTATCCACAACTGTCAAGATGAACAAGTTCTCGAAAAACACTTGTCTCAAATAAAGTGTAGGCAAATTCAAATATTCTTAATGATCTTTCAATCTTCATTAAACGAAACTGATATTCCAAGAACATTTAGTACATCGACAGAATTGTTTGGATCCATGACAAGCTAATTAAAAAGTTGTCACTATGTTGATTATCAATTCATTCCTTTTATAGAAATTAAAGAATGAGGTGTGGATATTTCTGTAAACAGGTTAGTAGGTATCACATTGAGGATGTGGTGGTTTATAGTATCGAACACAATTTTAAGTAAATTAAAATGCATTGTTTTTTAAGATGGGATGAAACTGGCCATTTTTACCCTACTGTAGCAAAGCCAAAAAGGATGCCCGAAAGTGGCATGTTTATAAGTATGCATGTGTGTATGTCCGTTTCTTTGTTCCCTTGTAACTCCTAAACGGATGAACGGACTTGGATAAATTATTGTTTTTTTTTTAACCCCTCACCCCATTTTTAAACCTCGCGTGATTCAAATCAAATCAAAATCATTTATTTCAAGTAAGCCAATTACGAGCACTTTTGGTTAGTCAAACAACAATAAAAATGAAGCTACAGTCCCAGTCACAAGACATAATAACTGTGAAAGTACTGTAGTTGCCCATTCCAAAGCGTAGATCTCTATGGAGAAGAATGGGCAAGAAACTCCATGGACACTCTTTTAAATCAGAATCTTGTTACAAAAACCTTGGTTACATCATTCATGTTGAGATGGTACATTATGTGAGAACGATGTAGCAAGACGTGCACGTTAAAAGTGTCCATAGTAAAGTAAAAAAAAGACAATTAAAAAATAAAATAATTAGTTCGAAATAAGCCGTGGCAACTAAGAGATTTAAGAACGACTCCTTACATGAAACGCTAGGAAAGTTATGGGTACATACATGCCTAGTCCCTAAGAATCCGCTAGTCAAGTCAATGCAACCCAAATTTCTATTAGCGCTTTTGAACAAAACCATTCCAATATTTATTCTACTAATAAAAATGAAAATAAACTAAGTATCTAACTAACTTTTATAGCTAATTAATAAAGGTGCAAGTTACTTTATCTGACGTTTTATCTGTTTAAGTATAGCTGTAACTTTTGTAAAATGATACCGAATAAAGTTTGTAATGGCTACAATATAAACGTATATATTTAAATGTTAAACTTCGATTCTAAGTAACAAATAAAGGAAAGGTTAAACGTTTTGTTGAAGTGAAACTTCTTATGCCACTTCCAACAAGTTTAACGCTACCATGGAGGGAAATATTTTCTAAAACTCACTAAGAGATGGCAGTATTACAAGATTGTGACTACGTAGTTCTACTAGGTACGCAAGATGGCGTGCAAACAGTCATGCATTCGACTCTTCGGTGTGACCAGCCTTCGCTCAATTTCCATGAGTAGACTAACCTCGATAAACTTACATGTAATAATTATGTAATAAAAATAATACAACAAGAAAACAACAAAATATTATTTAGAAGCTCAATAAAATAAGTCACTCAAACGCATGCGTAGTTTTACGAAGTTTCACTTGTTCCGCGCGGAGGGACTCCACGCACTATTTATTTACCTGGAGGAGGTGCCTAATGAGATGACGAGTAACAGAGAAGTATGAAAGAAGAAGACATGCTGCGCCGACACCAAATGATTAAGATAAGGGCATGAGAATGATGATATCTGTCAAATGTGGATATTATAAATGAGTATACCTTTGCCTCATCATCATCATCCTATAATATTTCCACTGCTGGGACACAGGCCTCCTCTCCATGATAGGGAGTGGGCTGTAATCCACCACGCGGGCCCAGTGCGAGTTGGTAGATGTCACATGTCCTCGAAGTTTTAGTTCTAGGACATGCCGGTTTCCTCACGATGTTTTCCTTCAACACCATTGCCCAACCTTTCAGAAAAACAGGCATAAGGTTACTTTTGTTTTCTTTCTAAATTCCATTTACTTATATTAGATATTATATACATTGTTTATAAACTACAAATACAACTAAAATAATACTAAAATATGTACAAGTACAAAATTACAGGACGTCAATGTTAAATTGTATTTTAAAATCTGACTACATTAAACTTATCTTTTGTCCATATAAAACACCAGTTTTCGTCAACATTCCGCTTGCCGCGGCTCAGTAGAATCTATCCTAAGTACTCGAAACTTTGGTGAAATTCGCTTTTCTATGTGGCAATACTGCGCCAAATCTATACTAATTAATGTTGTTTAGTGTGAGCACGACTTTAGACATAATATATTTGTATCCACATAATATATAAGAGAGCAGCGGTGACCCCGTGGTGGCAGCCCCGACTTACGAGCAGTAAGACGTGGGTTCGAACCCGGGCAGGCGCATTAATTTGTGTAATTTATATCATCATCGCTGCTCTCAAAAACGGTGAAGGAAAACATCGTGAGGAAACCGGCATGTCCTAGTACTATAAATATATAATATAAAATACGTGTGACATCTACCAATCCGCACTGGGCCCGCATGGTGGATTACAGCCAACTCCCTCTCATAGCGAGGAGGCTTGTGTCCCAGCAGAAGAGATCCCTAGATACTTTACCTACAAACTTTTCCAATATAATACTAGAAATCGTCAAATATATAGTAGTATCACCTACAAACGTTACGACTGGTAGCAGCAGTAGCAGTATGATCCGTTGTCCATAACATAGAGCATCTATCAAAAAAGTGTGGTCATATTCAAAGATCCATATCAAACTGAACAATTTTCTTCATGGGACCAACATCGTATTTTCTAATAAGAACAAGTATCCCATATATTTTGTATGACCACACTTCTGTTAAACGTTGAATAGTTGTTTCTATATTTGTATGCAAGCATGTTAACAGGTTACCTAACGCTACATAACTTGACTATTCAGAACCATATCAAGAACAAGCTTATGAGCAAATTACTCTCAATTATTGAGTTCAAACCACAAATAACACATGTATTCATTAACAAAACATTATTGATACCGAAATTGATATCGAAACAGGTTGGCAGGACCAGTAGCTGATTGCAATAAACTCTATCGGCATTAAGACTCCACTAATGACATAATGTTAATCAAAATGATTCAATTTAAATGAATTTCCTATCAAATATTGCTTGGCCTGTCATTCTGTCGATAGCTCCCTAGTGCGGAGACAGACTTTGCATTCTTAAATACCGGTATCGAGAATAAATTTTAATTATTTATTAGGTGTATGGAAAATGTTAAGTTTTGTGTAGATATGAATTATTTAGTTTTACTGAGAGGCTAAGTGATATCTTGAGTGTCGTTTGAGTTGTAATGTATTTTGTTTTGATTCATATTGTCTATTAGTTTAATCTTAAATTATTGCAGGATAACAGAACTCAAGGTGAAGTGACAATGTAGATGTTGATAACAATGCTATCAGTTTTACCTTAACCCTAACTAATGGATACATAAGAAACTATCTAACTGAATAAATAAATGGGTGTTTTTCCCTTTTTTTATTTAGTTCTAAAATGCAAAACATACACTTTCTACAAATCATAGTATGCAATCCTTACATCTTAGGCTTCACTTTGCGGTACGATAAAACAGCAAATTCAATTTATATGTAAAACAAAATGAAAATCTTACGCAAAAGTTCTTTCCACACGAATTCGCCGGCTTTATTAAAAGCGCATAGACACGAGATTGCTACCGAACACATTCATATGAATGGACGCCTGTCTGAATTAATTAAGATCCAAGTAATAAACTCGGCAGAGACCGGACACACTCGGCCTCGGCATACTTTTTAGTATCGGCTTAATATATGATACCACCTCGGCAAAGTTTTAATTAGAAACAAAACTAGTCTATTCGATTGTTTGAATAAACAAAATATCAATCCAATAAATCAATTGAAAATCGGTGTGATTTATAGAACAAGAATCCATGTTTTAACTGATTTATTTAAACATTCCTTTGTATTTCTAACTTTGGTTATATTGATAGTAACAAAAGCAAGCCATGTTCATAACTTTTAATGTTTTAAAAGCAGTGATAAGTAGTATTCTAACGCACGCACTTTATTTTTAATCTTTCCCCATAAAACATTTTTGAAGGAAATGTTTTAGTATGTTCATAAATATTATCAGCGGGTTCAGCCATAATAATTACGACTGTGTTTGAAAAATAAAAAAGGGTTATACTATGACTACAGGTCAACGCACTCCAAGTGATGTCTTTTCACTGTCATATTTTTTATGAAACTGGTATCGGTCACTAATTTGGTATCTGCCGAAACCGAAAGTCGGCGCTTCACATCACTACTTTATGGTCGTATAAAACTCAACTCGGTAGGTATATAATTATTCGTTTATTTTGCATAATTATTGCTAACTAGATTTAATAGTTTTAGGTGTAATCTAATGAATAACAAGTGAGGACTAGTGTTTCAATTTGTTTCATTTCGTTTTAAAACAGAAGCCTGTAGTTTAATGTATCCTTGAATGTTTAAATATAGGAATGATCTCATTTTCATAGAAGGAGTTAAATATTATTCAGATAAGACTTGGATGGAATCTAGATTATCTAGGTTTTTAACTTAATATCTTGTACCCACTAATCAGAGCACGACCTCATGCTCATATAAGACGTAACATCAATATCGCGCCTGTAATCCCTGCAGGGTTCAGTAGACCTGGCGAACAACAAGCGAAATGTGGGCGTACTATAGTACACCCACATTTTGCCAGTTATGTTTGAGTCCCATGTAGGTAAGCCTATTGCCATAAACCGGGCACAAATCTAAGCTGCGTAGCTGCTACTGAGAAATTCCTAATGGAAAAACCAAGTGACACTTTGCCCGACCTGGGAGTCGAACCCAGGACCTCATGCTCAGCAGTCGCGCTTGCAAGCACAATACCAAAGAGATAATCTAAAAGACGTTGATATATATTAAAAAAAATACGTATTATACATAGATTGGGAGATTGATTAGAGTGTAAAAGATAATGCTCAATCTTGTTTGAAACAGGAGTGTAAAAGATAATGCTCAATCTTGTTTGAAACAGGAGTGTAAAAGATAATACTCAATCTTGTTTGAAACAGGAGCGTAAAAGATAATGCTCAATCTTGTTTGAAACAGGAGTGTAAAAGATAATGCTCAATCTTGTTTGAAACAGGAGTGTAAAAGATAATACTCAATCTTGTTTGAAACAGGAGCGTAAAAGATAATGCTCAATCTTGTTTGAAACAGGAGCGTAAAAGATAATGCTCGATCTTGTTTGATACAGGAGTGTAAAAGATAATGCTCAATCTTGTTTGAAACAGGAGCGTAAAAGATAATGCTCGATCTTGTTTGATACAGGAGTGTAAAAGATAATGCTCAATCTTGTTTGAAACAGGAGTGTAATAGATAATGCTCAATCTTGTTTCATACAGGAGCGTAAAAGATAATGCTCAATCTGGTTTCATACAGGAGCGTAAAAGATAATGCTCAATCTTGTTTGAAACAGGAGTGTAAAAGATAATGCTTAATCTTGTTTGTAACAGGAAGCCTATACCCACCAGTTGGCAGTTTCGGGCTCATGTGATGGAGATGCGTACAGTTTCAGTTTGGAGCACTCCAATACTTCGCAGCAGCCAGAAGCAAACACCAAACTGATTCTCTGACAAACATACTACAAGTAACACCAGATATTAATTCATATACGCGACAAATTCATTAAGTGCCGGATACATGGCAATGAATACATTTATAGCTTAGCGCTCTCTCATGAATTATGAGACGACTGTGGGAATTAATTTGGATTCATATTAAGTACGGTGCTGCAGAATTTAATATTGTGCATCGGAAAACATCGGAATCAATTGTGTTGTACATTAAAAACACGATTGGAATAGGTGTTACTTTGTTTTGACATGACAACGTCTAACAAATCCAAAATGAACGCCGCCGCCGGCTGCATGCACGAAAAAGGATGACTCATTGTCCCGTTACGCTCATTGTCTCGCTACGCTCATTGTAAGCTTGCGCCGCATCAATGTTTTGTTATGACGTTGTCACGTTAAACTATCGTCCGTAAACCAACTTTACAGACGACCAATTTATTTTTTTACCTGATTACACCTTTTTCCAAACACTTTATAAACTAGGTTTTGGTCGGAAATAATCCCACGGGAATGTTTTAAATATAGAGTGGAAGGGCTATCGACGCACAAATGGTTACAATGTGGTCAGTAGCTATCATTTTAAACTTTCCCTCATAGACATCTCTTCGGTAATTTAAAAAAAAAAACAGCTGTTCCACATATTTAAATCGTGTAGGTGTTGTACTGTTGCAAGAACAGGTGGTCTACCATGACGTCTTAAAACATTATTGTTTTACTCCTTTTCCAGTGCGGGAAAGAGATGGCGCTAGACATCTTGTATAGCTCCGTCTCTTTCCCACACTGGAATAAAGGTAAAACAATACTGCTATAAGACGTCATGTTAGGCCAGCAGGTGTCTTTTTTTTTTTTTAATAACTGCCACCTTCCATAGACTATGACTGTCAAGGATAATATAACTTCTTTCACTTATGTGAAAGAATTTTTAGAAATCGGATTATCAGTTCCGCAGATCACGCCTACATCGAAATTTATAAACTTTACCTCTTAGTAATAATATAGACAAATAAATGTCAATGTAGTCTTCAATATTTGTGTGTGTGTGTGTCTGTGTATTTCATGACATGCCCAATAGTTATCCTTGTACTACTGTACCTACGTCGTTGATTTGAAGCGAGATTCAATTAGCATTGCATTAAGAAGCTGTTTATATTATAGCTCTGTTTTTTTTTTGCTGGTTAATTGATATTGGTTGTAGATAAATGAATTAGAGTACATATTGATTTCCGATTCTTAATGGGTGGTAATTATTGAAAATACATTTATTCTAGATCGGGCTTTGTTTGTTTGTTTTCGGGTAACATTTGTGAAGAAATGGGTATAGAAAACGTTTAGACTGAAAACGGAAGGTTGTGCATCTTGGCGCAGCATAAGAAAACCCTCGCCCAGCAGTGGACGTCAGGCTGAACAAACACCTTCATACACGGTTTAAATCACCTCATCACGAAGCCGTCAACCAAGCATTCTGTACATGAAACTAAGTAACTTAATATTGCTGGGTAACGACTTTTTTTTGGGTTGTGTAAAATCATGTTTTGTGGTAGAACTCAATGTAACGCACTCAAAACATTGTGTTGATGGACGGATCGAATAGTACGGGGGTCGTGGAAGTGTTTAAAGTAAAAATCTTGCATTAAAAACTTGTTTAAAAAAAATACTTGTCAAAAAGTTGGAACTTTGACCCCTAATATCTCCGTAACTAGAAGGTTCCCAGGTATGGTGTAGAACAAAAAAATGATCGCAATGACAGGGAGAACCAGTGCCTTTCGGCTTCGTTAAGAGGTGTTTTACACCCTTTATTTACGCTGTTTTATTGCGGATAAAAAAGTGATAGGTAGAATAGTTCAATAAGCAGGTAGATATTGTTTTATTTCGGAGTTTTAAACATCTGAAAATAACCATCATAGATATCAAAGTCAAAACGTTTAATGCGAACGTATCTTGTATCTATAATGAAAGATACAAGTAACAGGCGTAAATGTTCATTTGTAATATAAATCACGACGAGCGTTTAACGTGCTCTTTAGCTTCAGATGTATGAAAAATTATAATCCCACCCAAGCCTAGTTAACAATAGCAAGTACTTAACCTTGTTAATAGATTAGATACCCTCAAAGCCTTCTAACGTATTCCAATTTATATGAAAACAATATATCACCTCTGGCATTTCAATCAACGATAAATCTCCAAATGATAAAGATCATAATAAAGCTCTATTTCATCTTACAATCTCGATACCCACTCATACAAGTATTGTGCAGATAAACCCAACTAAATCTAGTAATTTTGGTCCTATTGCCCCGATTTTGGGCCTTCAATCCGCATATGAATTACAAAGTTATGTTGCAGCATAACTGAAAACATCGGTTGTTTGTAAAAATCCTAGATTTTTTTAACAATGCAGGAAAATATTGTCCTAGAACCATACTACACACTCGTATTCTGCATAATTCTCAACAGAGTTAACAAAGGTTATGTCTGGACCATAAAAAACACTATGTCTCCTGAGTTTGTTTCGGCTATTTCTTCTTAAAATAGTCTGGTACGAAACACCGGCTCCGTAAAAACGTATTTGCAAAATAAAAATCATTTAAACAAAAGTTCAACCACCATTCAACCCGCACTGGGCCTGCGAGGGTGATGATAACAACCACACACAGACGGCTGTTTGTAAAGAGGCCTGTCAGTGTCCCAGCAGTGGGAACATTTTAGCCTAATTATGCTTCTGCTAATACTTAAAAAACAGCTTGTCTCAGGTAAAACGCGAACTTTGACGATAAGGTATAAACGCCGATTGGGTGATATGAAAGTCTTCTGCTTCTTAGCGTGTCGATGACAATCAAAATTGTGTCAGCCCAGAACTGAGCCACTAGTTTGGCGCCCTCTGTAGCGTCCATCAGTTCCTGTAATGAACAAACAGAAGGACCCGCAGGACACGATAATAAGTGCCGCATCGTTTGTGGAACAGCACCACATTTACACCAAGGCAGAGTCATTAATGAATCTCCACCTGAGCAGGTTTTCCTTGCTGCAATCAACCTGGGTCCAAAGTCTATTTAAAGACTTCCAGGTCAGCCATGGCAATTCATGTTCAGGTGGGATATAAAAGTCATGCACTGACACATACGCTCATCGGTGTACAGTTACACTCGAGCTATGTTCTGACTTCTGACAAACCAAAATAAGTTTTTTAACTGACATGGTCACTAACACTATAAATAACAGTTGTAACGGGATATTTACCATGGGTATTCTTGGTTTTGAGTTCCCGATATTTCGGCGCTGCTGTTGCAAACGCCATGATCACGGATAAAATATCTCAAAATAAAGATGTTATGAATTGAATCTTAGATTAGCTAATCAGCAATCAAGTTTCCGATTGTCCTAAACAGACTGGGTTTTAAAAATCCTAGGATTTTTAAAATAAGTCTATTTTTGTTATAATACCGCGACACATACATTTCGATCAAAACTGGCTAGCGTTAAACCAAGTTGGTTACAAAATGTTAATTTACTGAGATTTATTGAGATAAATATCGTGAATAAATTGCTTTAGCAAAAACTTTAATGTTGTGACGGTATGTACCTGTGTGGTTGAATCGAAAGTTTGTATTATATTGGTAATGAAATGTATTAAATAATTATCTCATTCTTCCAGCCTAAACCACTGGCTCTAAAAGCTTGAAGTTTTTGCATAAGATTTCATTAGATGTCTTAAAATTAGCAGTTTATGATGCAAAGGTAGAAAATTAGGACCCCAAGTTCGTATCAGGGTCATATTTTGTTGCAAATTAGGTCTACTATTACCCATTTTAAGGCATGCACCAAATTACCAATCACCCTGTACCTTTATCCAAATGTGATAACTAAGAAAGGATTTTTGAAAATCCTCTAAAATAGTTAAGTTCGTCAGTCTGACCAATGAAAAATTCAATTATTTTTTTTGTCGTCCTACAAGTACATTTTAAACCCAAAATGAAACCTACACCGTTAGAATAGCGACTATTAGAAGTAGAGATAATGGCCTAAATATGGAAAGGGGAAATCTAGTGATTACCTTCGTCGAGTGGTGGACTGCCTCGATGGTTTAGTGGCCGCAAGCGCGACAGCTGAGCATGAGGTCCTTGGTTCAATTCCCGGGTAGGGCAAAGTGTTATTGGGTTTTTCATAGATTCAATCTCTTAGTATTATATAATTTCATAGCACATGTGTGAGTACCATGTACTGTAAAGCCACTATTTAATGAGTAACTAAATCTTTCATTGACGCGAAATTACCCTGGTGGTTGAGTGAATGTCATGCTCACTTAAATGTCACGCTGATGGTGGCGGGTGTGTCGGGTCGTTTAGTTCCCTTCAAAATGGTTGAGTTGAATGATGGCTGATAC
This sequence comes from Cerastis leucographa, assembly GCA_963082945.1. NCBI lineage: Eukaryota > Metazoa > Arthropoda > Insecta > Lepidoptera > Noctuidae > Cerastis > Cerastis leucographa. The sequence goes on from OY720353.1 coordinate 6,615,936, forward strand.
ATGCGTCATGTTCGTGAACGGGCGCTGTCAGTTGTGACTGGTCATCTCTTAGCTGCCACGGTTTATTTTAATTACTTTATTTTTTTTATTACTGATTTAATCTTTTACTCTGGACGCTCTTAACTTGCCCGTATTTCTACATTGTTCTCACATATTTGTAATTCTTGACATGAATGATGTAACCAAGATTTTGTAACATATTTTGATTTAAAAGAGTGTCCATGGAGTTTCTTGCCCGTTCTTCTCCATAGAGATCTACGCTACGGAATGGGCAACTACAGTACTTTCACAAGTTATTATGCCTTGTGACTGGGACTGTAGCTTCGCGTTTTATTTTGTTTTTGTTGACTTTCAAAAGTGCCTGTAATGGTCTAATTGAAATAAATGCTTTGACTTTTGACTTTTTTTTTGACTTCCCTCAGAAATTTCTCGGTTACAGCCACAGAGTCTGGATTTGTGATGGCCTGAAACACAGGTTTAAATAAACCTAGTTCGGGCAGGTCGCTACCAAACATCTGAATTTAAATATCATTACTTGAAACTTTTGAATATGTTTTAGTTATAGTTTACTTATAAGTAATTAAGTACTAACTGTACCATTGTATGGGAAATAATACTACTGCGCCTAAATGTACAATTTAAGTAATACTTTTTAAATAAATTTATTTGTTTATTATTTAAATTTATTTGTGCCCGGGTAATGGCAATAGGCTCGCCAACTATTACACGGGACTTAAAATATAACTGAGGAAATGTGGGTGTACTATAAAATAGGTATCTCTCTGCCTAATCCTTCAGGGATTAGAGGCGTGATGTTTTGTGATGTAAATCTAGTGCCATCAAAGTTTTCAAAACATTCTTATTGACCAGATCTATGGTTTGTCGCAAGTTTACAATCGATTTTTCTGCACAACAGCATTGATTCCTACCTCCCATTTATAACCTCTCTGATAATACATTGTTAATATTTTAAAATTGCCAAAAATATTTCTGTTTTGGGAAATGAACACTGAAAGCCTTATCTTCCTGTCATTATTGTTTGTTGGTATCAACATTATTAGGACACTTAACCATTGTTTTACTGCATGGAATTATTTAATACTATTTATTTTTGGCCAACTGACAGCTGTCAAGTGTCAAAAAAGAGACATTGACCCCAAAACTTTCGAAAGATTTAAAAATAATGTATACAAGTACAAGCACTCTCCTAAAACAATACGAAAACCTAAGAAAAGGCAGGAAACATAGCTAGCATTGTTCGAAGCCAAATGAATTTAAAGTAGGCTTGGTGGCTACAGTCACGAATTCGCGGCACTTGACGCGTTTCCGCTTTAGAGTCTGTTACTTTACTATTACCATAGTTTTTGGGTCAGCGGTTTTAAGTCAGCGAAAGAAAGGACCACCGTGAGGTAGGTGGGATTTGTCATCATCTGCCTAGCTTTTTCTCAACTATATCGTCGGATTCCAGTCAAACTTGATGCAGCATTTTACATGAAGCAACTGCCTAAATAGGCACCCTTTGGTGGGAGGGATTGTCAAACTTATGGGCTTCAGACAACCCGACTAGCAAAGTTCTACAAATGACAACTTCTCGTACAAACAAAAGTTGAACGCGCTTTCCAAGCCATAGAGGGATTTTCGTATCTTAGGTATGGTCACCCATCCACAAACCTATATCGGCAATCATAGCTTAATCTTTAATCCATCCGTGCGGCTGTAATATATTTAGCCACGACTCCACGAGCCCCTCTTGACTGTGAATTAAAAAACAATCAGTAAAAACCATAAAAGCTACGAAGTTCCGAAGTAATTTGTAAGTGCTAAGTGCTTCATGAACAGACTTTTCCAATTATGCACGCTGTATGTAACTTTGCAGTTGTTTACTTTCTCCGCTGACGACATTGGGAAAAGGTTTCTGTTGAGCTTTGTCTAGTTGTTAAGGCCTAGACAGTGTGACATTTAATCAGTGTCAATTGTCAAATCATCATCTTCCTCCCAATGGCCCATTGAACTACTTGAGGTCGCGTCGCATCGACGTCTCAGCATTATTTATTCCTATCACTATCATAATATCATTTCTTACACAATCCATGCATCCATCTAAGAAACAAAGATTACATCATCATCTGCCTAGCCTTTTCCCAAACTATCTTGGGGTCGGCTTCCAATCTAACCGGATGCAGCTGAGTACCAGTATTTTTACAGGAAGCGACTGCCTATTTGACCTCCACAACCCAGTAACAGGATAATACGATACCCCTTGGTAAGACTGGATGTCAGACTTTTGGTTTCTGGCTACTCGTAACGACTGTCAAAGATTTTCAAATGACAGCCGGGACCAACGGCTTAAAGTGCTTTGCGAGGCACGGAGGAAACTAGGTATGTAATTATGGTCACCCATCCACGGACCAACCTCGGCAAGCACGGCTTAACCTTAAAGATCGACCCGTGCGGCTGTTATTATTTAGCCACGAGCTCAAACAAAGATTACAGAAAAGTATAAAATACATTTGATTGACAAAAATTACCGAAAAGCATATTATGATTAATAATATATTGCTGAAAGTCGTTGAGGTAATACAAAACGATTTGACGGTGACGGAGTTTCATCGACAACTTTAAGAGGACATATCAATGTCTTTGCATAAGACCAAAAACTAAATATAACTTCATCATAACTTCATTCATAATTGCACAAACAATACCTTCGGTTTCTCCAAAGAGGTCCCCGGAATGTAGCCGGGCTATGGACGCTGATTGTTCTACATCAGGTCCATGCAGGGCCTTGAAGAAGCGTCCGCGAAGCTCCTTACTCTGCCATACTTCGCTGCGGTCATTAGTGTCAAGTACTGCAGGTTTGCGCCATTTCAGACAAGCATCGACAAAAAGAACCATCTTTCTTTCTACCGTCTTTCTTCAAAAGACCATCTCAGACACTTATCTGCATAGTCCAGTGTGTGAGTTGACCAAGATTATGTCTGGACCTTAAAAGAGACTTTGGCATCTGAGTTTGCTTCGGCTGTTTCTTCTCAGAGAAGTCAGGTACGAAATACCGGCCTTCATCATCTAGTTTTAAAACAAGACGACGTGAGAAAGTGTTTGTAAAAGCCTATTTGCAAGATAAACATAATTTATCTTTAAACCCAACACCATAAGACCCCACTACTTCTCCCATTGATAGTAAAAGTAATTTACAGACAGTAATTCAGCAGATCCACAGTAACAATAGGAGGAAACGTTGCGTTGTCGCTCCACATGACAAACCGCGTGACGGCGCGCGACAAACTTGTGAAATGCGCGCTGACACACTGGCGGAACAAATGGCAAGCGCTGGGAGGATGTTGCGTATGGCCCATTGTGTATCCACATACCATTACAACCAAAGTGAGAATGGTGATGGAAGAATCGAAAATGTTGAAATTTTTTGGAGAAGTCATCATGTATCTGCCCTTGGCCCATTCCACTTGGGGTCGGCACAACACGTTTTCATCTTCCATTCTCCCCTGTCAGACGTCACGGCATCATTTACTCCTTTCTCTTTCATGTCATTCCTCACACACCCCATCCATCTTTTCTTTGGCCTTCCTCTCCCTCTCCATCCATCCACATTCATATCAGTCACTCTTTTCGAACTAAGGCCCTCTCGTAGGAGAAAGTATACAAAACACCTTTCAGTTATGTTAAAGTACCTAGTAATGAGCCATCCATAGAGCCAATAACTAGGCAGAATCCAGATTTAGGGCTGATAAAATGACTGATTTAAAACAAAATTACTTTTTTCTCGACCTGCAAATCAACCTAGGATCCTACACTTGAGACATCTGCTGACGGGGCAGTAAATCTTGTAAAATGCCCGCTGACACACTGGCGGAACGAATGCGTAGCGCTGGGAGAATATTGCGTGTTGCGTATGGGTATTGTTAGCCAAATCACTGTTGTTATAAACATAATTTCATGCATGTACATGAAAACTAGTAGAGATGTACAATACCTATATTTTGCTAGGCGTCATTGAGCCCGTGAAGAGCGTTTACGCCTTAAGGGATTTCATACAAACTATCAAATTCTTATTTTCCGAAATTACTGTCCCATTTTAATGAAACGTAATACGCATAAGCAGGATACACAGGTACGGCTTAACCTTAAAAATCGACCCTGGCGGATGTTATTATTTAGCCACGAGCTCCTAATACAAATAATAATAATAGGTACTAATATTTTTGATTGTTACTTTGTTAATAATAATATTAAATGTTGATGTTGACACCGAATTTGTTGATTTTATTTAATTACTGCTTAAATATTTTTCTGTACACTTTATGACTAAATAAATCAAAATCACAAGCATTCGAGCGTATGAGGCAGTGAAAATGTTTTTCGAAACAGCGTCTTTCGCGAAAACTTCATTCGAGTCCATGAGCTTTCGAACCTGTGAGGCAGTGGAAAAATAATTCGCAACAGCGTGTGTCGCAACAGCGGCGTTCGAAACAACATAGGGGACCCGGTCTAAAGAGTTACTTAAAAAAACAATTCATTTTGGAAAAAAAGGACTTGAAACTTTATATGAATTAATGTCGTAAGGCGTAAACGTTCTAAAACACAATTTGATCTAAACGGGAGAGATAGTTTAAATAACATGATATTTCGAATTGAATGCAGCAGCTGACATTTCAATATTAGTATATTACAAAGAGAAACTACATTCTATACATTCGAAAACCGCCACCCATCTGCATGTATCATTCAATCACCACATATAAATAATGAAAACAGTTACAAAACAGCGAAATTGAAATACAATTTCTATGCAACATTTTGTATGTATACTACGCGATAACCCGACCGTAACGATTGTATGTATGTAGTTGCGAAAACGGAGATGCGGTCCCGAGATGAGCGTACGCATCGGCGCGTGCGCGAACTGATGTAATTTGCGAAATAAGACCTTATTTTTGCTGAAATATGGGTGATTTTGCAATAGCAGGACGTAATAATGATGATTTGATCGATAGTTGATAGACAGTTATTTTCTAAGCTTGTATTGTTTGACGAATTTAACTACGCTAGAGTAATTTTCGTAATGGGAATATAATATAGTAAGAGTTTTCTACTATGTATTTGTTATTTAAACTGGATACATATATTAGAAATCTATTGTGAGTCACTGCTAGGCAGACGGCATGTCACAGTATTATGACAAAGTTTTATGCATCTATATTTATTTATGTTAAGATCGAAATTGTACCAACACTTATCGCAAATGAACATATTTGATTTGGCTGTTATCAAAAAGGAGGTCCTAAGTTATTTTCCAATAGCTAAGAAAAGCTTTGAAATGAGATAAGTTGAAAGGACATCGGCTATCATGGCATGGGCATGTGATGAGAATGGACGAATCGCATGTGACTAAAAGAGCCATCGTCTGCCTAGCCTTTTGCCAAACTATCTTGGGGTCGGCTTCTAGTTTAACCGGATGCAGCTGAGTAGGTACTTATATACGACTGCCTTTCTGACCTTCACAACCCAGTAACTGGGTAATGCGAAGCTACCTTGAGAGAATACCTTGGTAAGACTGGATGTCAGACTTTTAGCTTCTGTCTACTCGTAACGACTGTCAAAGATCTACAAATGACAGCCGGGACCAACGGCTTAACGTGCTTTCCGAGGCACGGAGGAAACACGGTATGTAATTATGTCAACGGACGAACCTCGCCAGCACGGCTTAACCTTAAAGATCGACCCGTGCGGCTGTTATTATTTAGTCACGAGCGCCTCATATGACTAAAAGAGTGATGAATATAAATGTTGAGGGAGAAGCTTCGCCTGAAGGAGAGGAAGACCAGGAATGTGTGAGGAATGATTTGAAAGAAAAAGGAGTAAATCATAGCGTGGCGGTTATAGAGGAAAATGAAAAAATAAACGTGCTGCGCCGACCTCAAGAAACAGGGCACAAGAGCATTAAGATGATGAGCTAAGAAAAGTGAAGAGCTTTCGCAAAAATACAGGTTTTCAGTACACAGTATGCACCTATTTCTTTACAAATACATTTGCGAGCATACAAGATGTTGTTCTGCATCCTCGTCAAATTCAAGGAGGTAACTAAGCTAATGATTCTCGTCCCAAATCAATAATAAAACTGGTAGGTAATTTTTATTCTTATTAACGGAAATCGGTAAGTGTGACCCGCCCTTGTTTTAAACGCGGCCCGTCTGATCCTCGCCCTATAACCGCGCTTTCACACATACAAACAATGTTAAACATTTATTTTGATAATTTCTTATTCCCTAAACCACGTTAAGGGGTTTATTCTGAAATTCTGAAAAACTTGAACAATCAAAAAAATCACCGTTTATTAATTATTAACTAGGTACCGTAATTTTAATTGATTATTTATGTATTTTGTGACAACCTCCTGAATTTGGACGAGGATGCAAAACAACACCTTGTGTAGAGAAATAATACACTATCATCAGAAAGAATGGAACTATCTTACCCGCTCCGATCGGTACTGACCCGTGCCGACTTCTCCTTACTGGAAACTTGTATGTTTATGCAAGCACCAGCAAGCCTCGTTAAACACATTGTAGGTACACGTCCTTCACTCAGTAAAGTTAAGCAACACGGTAACTAGGTTAGTCATTAGATGGGTGACCGATTTACCGGATGACAGCTATATTTTAAAGACTCGTGCACTTATCTCAACCAATATCGTTAGTTTAATCTGTCAGATAATGTCGGAGGGTTTTAAACGACCATAAATTTTATAGCCGGTAGCTTTTAGCTATTTCTTAGTTTTTGTTGATGATATTTATACAAGAATTGTATAAAGGGTGTAAAACACCTCTTAACGAAGCCGAAAGGCACTGGTTCTCCCTGTCATTGCGATCATTTTATTGTTCTACACCATACCTGGGAACCTTCTAGTTACGGAGATATTAGGGGTCAAAGTTGCAACTTTTTGACAAGTATTTTTTTAAATACAAGTTTTTAATGTAAGATTTTTACTTTAAACACCTCCACGACCCCCGTACTATTCAATCCGCCCATCAAGACAATGTTTTGAGTGCGTTACATTGAGTTCTACTACAAAACATGATTTTACACCCCCAAAAAAAAAGTCGTTTCCCAGCAATAATTTTTGCGTAAAGTTACTTAGTTTCATATGCAGAATGCTTGGTTGACGGCTTCGTGATGAGGTGATTTACACGGTGTATTGTATAGTAACCAGAGATCGGAAAAGGTAGAGCTTATTTACCTTAAGTTCGAGGAAGGGAGTAATATTATGTTACTCAACTCAAGTTGATTTCAAAATACCTCTTTCTAAAATACCGGAATTATAAACATGACTTTGAGTATAGTTACTAATAAATTATCGATATGAAGAATCATATTCGTATTTTAAGGATTCTATGCTAAATTTGTGTCAGATTCAAATACTTTGTTTTAAATAGGTAAATTAAAACTAAATTAGCTTTGTTTCAATAAATTTTATGTTTTGCCTTAACCATTGAGACACTTTTTATTACAATATAATCATGTATTTCAGGAGTTCTTTCAAGAATTAACTTAGTACAGTTTGTATGTAAAACAATGCTTTTAAATCAAAGAAATTCTAAGAATACGATTTGGTAGGTGTTTTCAACTGTCATGGCAACAAAGGTCGTCTTAAAAATGGGTGTTAATCTTTTAATACCTGCGTCCGTAGAAATATAAACGTTGATTTTCTTAAAAATAAACATAGCAACGGAATAACGTTTTCCTCATACTTTGACAACCAAGATGCGTGAGGTCCTCACACGTAAAAACCTATCATTTAGTACCGCATACAATAAAACATACAGCGCGTTTTCACTTACATCACCTGACTTTACTGTCTTGTGAAAATTGCACTTACCACGATGACAGCGAACGCAACGTATCGTAAAACGGGAATTATTTGAAATTGTTGTTTTATTGAGTGGTATTTCTCAGTTATGTCAAAGCCTTATACAGGGGATAATCCTATTTTTTTTTCTTTGTCCGTCGGGTAGGTTATTAAAAAGTATTGGACACGTATTTTTTCTTTTTTCACGTGGTCATAAAATTACGGAGATATATTGAGTTGAAATGGCGCATGACGTCACATGTAGGTAAGTTTTATACCTACTTGTGACGTAGTAAGCCCCCACTCTCCAACTTTAATGAGTTCTAACTAAGCAATTTTTTGATATTTTGATAAAACAAAAAATACGTGTCTAATATTTTTGTATTACCTGTCTGACGGACAAAATAGAATGTCGTTTTCTTGACCCAGTCCGGTCTCCTATTGACGCGCTACACGTGACGCTCAACATGTTCGGCACCGTTTTACAACAGCGCCTGAGGTTGCGTTGATATGGCGTGCAACATGGCGCGCGGCTTGTTGTTTGTTTAAAACTAAGCAACGTTTGACAGGTCGTAGCAACATCAACTAACCAACGTGTTTTTTTTTTCTTTTTGATTCATATTTAATAACTACCACCGCTGAAATCAACACTAGTTCCTCTATCTCTATGGCGATATTTTGTCAACGACTGATCATGCGTAGACAAAGTTGCTAAACAAAAGTTCTGCGCTGACTTACAACATGTTGAGCAACATCTTGTGCAACATGACGCGCGTCAAATGTTGCCTACTGGATACGAGGCTTAATGCTTACATTGTGGTAAAGATTGGTCTTCCGGGTTCATAGTAAAAGGCTGTTTCTAAATTGGTGATTTTGTGGGAAAATTTGATAGGACTCTCGATTAATGCTCCTCATTTCATTTATTTTATAACTGTAAGCTACTGGTATTCAGCCACAACCGGTTAGACTGGAAGCCGACCCCTACATAGTTGGGGGAAGGCTTGGAAGATGATGTTTTTTTTTAAAGCTTTGATTTACTTTTTCTGACTGCCTCCTTGGTCTAGTGGTCGATTCCCAAGTGGGAAAAAGTATTACTGAGTTTTTCCATCAGAAATTTCTCAATAGTAGCCACGGAGTCTCGATTTGAGCCCGGTTGATGGCAATGGGGCCAACCCCTATTACATGGGACTTAAACATTCCTTTCGATTGTGGGTAAACAAATGGGAACACCTTTGCCTAACTCTTCAGGATTACAGGCGTTATGATATGTTTAAATTTTTACAAGAGTTTGTGCCTACAGTTAAGATAGTTTTGGGAATACTGCCAAAATCGATGAATGCGGATTATTTACCTAATGCAGTTCCTACTGTTCCGAAATGTTGGCTATTCTAAGATATCGCACTTTGGAGCGAAGTTGAAGTTCTACCTATGTGAAAAACTGATTAAAGTTTTCTAAATTGATAAGGAAATGCATTGTTGAACCTCCGACGAAAATGCGTGCAGAGAGTAAAAAATAAAAAGGGGTATCACCTCAAAACAGGATTTAATTAATTATTAATTTCATTTATTTAATAAAGTGACAAGGACTCATACACAAAAATTCAATACTAACAAATAATACACGACACACAATTAAACGTACACATTACTAACTAAAAGAAGAAATCACATGTGCAGTGTACGAGTAATGTCACAATTTATGTAGACAGCCGACGACTGCAGGTGACGTGCAAGTCACTGCAGCGTCATATGTATGGAAAGTCGAGCCTATCGGCTATCATCATCAAACGCTGTTTCAAAAATTAAAAATTAATGTAATCTCTACTTGTAATTCCTGGCAGAATCTAAGCTATTTGATTGAATCTCTCGATTCAGTTGAATCTTGTAATAAAGCTCATAATGTATGTTTGCAATGAACTCATTATACTTGCATTGAGTACTGGTATCGGCTACTAGCTTGACATTAGCGGGACACTGTTCCCAGCAGTTACTTTAAAGATTCATACGGCAACTTATCTTTTATCACACTGCCACTGATCGTGTGCGAATTATGGAAGACTGCTTTGTCAAGCAGTTGTCTTAGTAGTCTTTAGATGGACAGAATATATTCCCGGACCAAAATTGATACACAGCTAGCACTCGCAACAAAAGTGGCATTATTTAGCAAAAATAATCCGCGAAAAGACAACAAATTGTTGCATGAACAAATCAAATCAATGGAAAAAGCTGCTCAAAGCTGATTGCAGATGGCGTGTCCTTAGCTCAGTCCCGATCTGACGAATGAAGTCAAGCTATTTTGACATAAAATGATATTGAGAGATTTTCAACTAATAACGATACTTGGTGCAAGGTATGCTCGCGCCATAGATGTACAGTTCTGTTGCGTTCCCCGTTGACATACTGTTAAGAGCTGTAATAATGCGACTTTTTGGAGAAGTTTGATTGGTAATCAATTTAACTTAATGCAACTGAATACCGCTATTTGTAAAATATTCATCATCATCAGTCTATAATGTTCCCACTGCTGGGACACAGGCCTCCTCTCTATGAGAGGGAGTGGGCTGTAATCCACCAGGCGGGCCCAGTGCGGGTTGGTAGATGTCACATGTCTTCGAATTTTTAGTTCTAGGGCATGCCGGTTTCCTCATGATGTTTTCCTTTACCTTGAGGGCAGCGGTGATGAAATAAATTACACAAAGTAATGCGCCTGCCTGGGTTCGAACCCACGGCTTACAGCTCGCAAGTCGGGGCTGCCACCACTAAGCCACCGCTGCTCTCGTATAAAATATTGGCAAGCACTAATATACTCCCGATTTAAGTGTGTGCGGTATGTATTTTTTTTTGTATTGTTCGATGTCCGATTGCTGGGCCCTCCATACTTCGAGGTACTCTTCATCTGCCACCTCGAACCAGTCTTCTTACTAAGCGTCCAGATCATCTCGCCACCTCTTTCACGCCACCCGTCCCACCCGTCACGTTGGGTGAGACCTCGCCACCCGTCACGTTGGATGAGACCTCGCCACCCGTCACTTTGGGTGAGACCTCGCCACCCGTCACGTTGGGTGAGACTTATGCCCAGAAACCGTTAGGCATGTGGGTAACGTGACCCGCCCAATCCTATTTGACCAGGACCAGTACACTTTTATACATATAATAATTATGTAGTTTCACTTTATCATCATTAGGACTGTCTCGTTTTTTTAGGAGCCACGGGGACTATATTTATGCTTGGTTGATGATAATAAGCTCGCCCCAGATTACATGGGAAAATAAATGTAACTGGCAAAGTTTATATTATTCCCAAACTATCTTGGGGTCCGCCGCGCGCCGTATCCCAGTAGTTCCATTCTCTAGTTCCATTATGGGACTACTGGGATTTTTTTCTCCCAGTAGTTCCATGGAACTGGCATTCTGTTTATGAAAGATAAAATTAGTCTCATAAGTTCCGGTACAGTTAAATCGCGAAATAGCCGCTGTATCCCAGTAGTTCCATTCTCTAGTTCCATTATGGGACTACTGGGATTTTTTTCTCCCAGTAGTTCCATGGAACTGGCATTCTGTTTATGAAAGATAAAATTAGTCTCATAAGTTCCGGTACAGTTAAATCGCGAAATAGCCGCTGTATCCCAGTAGTTCCATTCTCTAGTTCCATTATGGGACTACTGGGATTTTTTTCTCCCAGTAGTTCCATGGAACTGGCATTCTGTTTATGAAAGATAAAATTAGTCTCATAAGTTCCGGTACAGTTAAATCGCGAAATAGCCGCTGTATCCCAGTAGTTCCATTCTCTAGTTCCATTATGGGACTACTGGGATTTTTTTCTCCCAGTAGTTCCATGGAACTGGCATTCTGTTCATGCAAGATAAAATTAGTCTCATAAGTTCCGGTACAGTTAAATCACAATCGGCTTCCAGTCTAACCGGATGCAGCTGAGTACTAGTATTTTACATGAAGCGCTTGCTTTCTGACCTCCACAACCCCGTAAAAGGGTAATACGGTACCCCTTGGTAAGACTGGATGTCAGACTCTCGGCTTCAACGACTTTACGTGCTTTCCGAGGCACGGCGGAAACTCGGTATATAATTATGGTCACCCATCCACGGACTAACCTCAGCAAGCACGGCTTAGCCTTAAAGATCGACCCGTGCGGCTGTTATTATTTAGCCACAAACTCCTATAACTGGAAAAGTATTTATTTTTATTTATTTATTTAACAGACAAGTCCAAAACGATGATGATCCAAACGATGATAAGTCACAAAGTACATTACACATTAAATACCTATTAGAAGTAACATAACACCCAGTAAAATACTAATAATTAAATATGACATCGTTTATAGTTGCACACCTCTTTCAATTAACATTTGTGCTGTTTGAATAAATCTCTGCAGGTTTTGCCCTAATATATCTTCCGATACCGTTATAATATTAATAATACGTGCGTAGTACTGTCGGTGAACTATTAAGTACACCTCTGTCTACCCCTTTGGGTCCTGATGATAACATGATATTACATGCATGATGTTACGTTATCATTAAGACTGTTGTCAGGACCAAGTAAGTAAAAATAAAGCTCAGCCATTAAGCCCCGTCGTCCATTACAGCCCCATTAACAGTATTGATCGGATGGAACCCTTTGTGTAAACACTAATTATTATTACAAGGACAATTACTACTAGATTGGTTTTGTACATTATTTAGCAATTATACTCGTAGTTATTTCTGTCAGTAACATTATGGATATTTATTAATATACCTTATGGTTTTTTGTTTCGGAAACTCTTTAATACTTTGATCTAAAGGCTGTAGGGTGATATGAATTTCTTAGGAGCAGCCACGAAATCTGATGGCAATAGGCATTGCCATCAACCGGGGACAAATCCAGACTACCCCCTACAGCAGCATCTGTCTAGCCTTTTCCCAAACTATCTTGGGGTCGGCTTCCAGTCTAACCGGATACAACTATAAATACCAGCATTTACATCAAGCGACTGCCTATCTGACCTCAACAACCCAGTAACTGGGGAATACGATACCCCTTGGTAAGACTGGATGTCAGACTTTTGGCTTCTGACTAATCGTAACGACTGTCCAAGATCTACTAATGTCAGCCGGGACCAACGGCTTAACGTGCTTTCCGAGGCACGGAGGAAACTCGGCATGTAATTATGGTCACCCACTCATGGGCCAATCTCGGCAAGCACGACCCGCGCGGCTGTTATTATTTAGCCACGAGCTCCTCTCTGTAGGGTGTGGTCATCATTATCAGCCTTTAATGTTCCCACTGCTGGGAAATAGGCCTCCTCTTTATGAGAGGGAGTGGGCTATAATCCATCACGCGGGCCCAGTGCGGGTTGTTAGATGTCACATGTCTTCGATTTTTTGGTTCTAGGACATGCTGGTTTCCTCACGATGTTTTCCTTCACCGTTTTTTAGGGCAGCGGTGATGAAATAAATTACACAAAGTAATGCGCCTGCCTGGGTTCGAACCCACGGCTTACTGCTCGTATGTCAGGGCTGCCACCACTGGGCCGTCGCTGGTACCCCCGGGGGTAGTCTGCTAACCCCTATTACATGGACTTAAACATAACTGGCGAAATGTGGGTGGTACTATTAGGTTCACCTCTGCCTAACCCTTGCAGGATAGCAGGCGTTATGCTATGTAATTACGTGTACATATAAGTCAATAGGCATTTTAAGAACGCCATCGATTATATGGTTGACCTTTTTCGAAATAGAACATTTGGCATTCATTGACCAACTTAAGTTAATTTGCTTGTGGGAAATTTTCATCCAATCAACATGTATTAACTTTGCTTTCTCATTTAAGTCCTTAGTTTATATCTTCTGCTGTTAAGTTACTTTCATTATAGTCATTTGAGTTAAAAAATACTATATTTATGTCACCTTGGAGAGATAATTTCTATCATTTTTACTCTTTGCAAATACAGTAAAAAAAACCGAGCAAGTGCGAGTCGGACTCGCGCACGAAGGGTTCCGTACCATTATTTATAAAAACGAGCAAAAAAATCACTTTTTTCTATGGGAGCCTCCTTAAATATTTATTTTATTCTGTTTTTAGTACTTGTTGTTATAGCATCATCAGAAATTCATAATCTGTAGAAATTTCAACTGGTTAACTATCGCGGTTCATGAGATACAGCCTGGTGACATACGGACGGACGGACGGACGGACAGCAAAGTCTCAGTAATGGGGTCCCGTTTGACCCTTTGGGTACGGGACCCTAAAAATACTCTATAAATAAAATGCTAATTTCCATATTTATGTCACCTTGGAGACATTTTCCGTCATTTTCACACTTTTTAAATAGAATTTGAAATTAATATTGAGTACCTTGGTGGTCTAGTGTCCCAACAGTAGGAACATTATAGGCTGATGATGATGATGTTATGATGTTACATGGATTGTTAGTATTTTGACTAATTCGACGGACATAAGGCCATTGTGATTTCATTGACATAATGTATTTGATTCTTGTTGCATTCGATGAGTCGAATATATTTTTATTTTATTTTTTGTGACATTGATTACCTACTTATTTAAACGAGTTGATTACTATCTAATTGTTAGAATGAATGAATATTTGATTTACTATTGCTTATTTTGAATGCTACTATACTTTATAAAATTGTTATGTCCAATAGGGTCCATGTGAACTATTTATTATTTAAGATCTTTTAAAATACACGTGATAAGCAATAAATTATTGCTTGATATTTTTTATATTATTTTAGTAACATAATAAATACTAAGTAAATTCTAAGTCACAGTAACTAATCTTAATTCAATATTTCCGACATCCTGTCCTCCTCCGCTTCTGCCTACACCAATTCGCGAAACAGTATGAATATTTAAACAAGTCGACGTTCCCATGCCTCTGATCAGTGGTACACCTTCTCAATCGACCTTCTTGGAAAAGGTGGCCTTGAGATTTTTGAAGATCGGTCTCGGAATATAAATAGGTCCTTAGTGTGTTTAGTTTATCGCTTTGTAATTTGAGTGTTTTTGGAGTATACCTATTAAGTGTACCTAATGCTTAGTTTTGGAATGTACTTTTAGGGTATCGTACCCAAAGGATCAAACGGGACCCTATTATTACTGAGACTTCGCTGTCCGTCCGTCTGTCACCAGGCTGTATCTCATGAACCGTGATAGTTAACCAGTTGAAGTTTTTACAGATTATGTATTTTTGTTGCCGCTATAACAACAAATGCTAACTAAATACAGAATAAAATAAATATTTAAAGGGGCAATTTTTTTGCTCTTTTTTATAAATAATGGTACGGAACCCTTCCAGCGCGAGTCCGACTCGCACTTGGCCGGTTTTCTTTAGCAATGCTTTTTCTTTCTTAGTCAAAAAAAAAATACATTTTATTTCACACAGGCGGTTCGGGATGATACTTTCCTATGGAAAAAACCAGCCAGAATTACCTATCATTAAATTTGGTGACACATCAAGTCATACCTACATATCCAATATAACCTCACCTCGTTTTATATGAGCTTTCCGTTCAATGAGAGATCAGCGTATACTGGTTATGCATTGCTTTGATTGGTCGTCGTGCATAATTATTACACCTACTCCTTTTATTATTAAATCGTAGTTAACTATCTTCATCGAGCATGAACCAGATCAGTTTATCTCAATAAAAGTCGCCTGTCGGAAATAATTGCCGTCGCTTGCTTGACAACGTGTTCCAAGAGTGGTGATTGTGTGGTTGCAGTCTACATTTCATTCAAGTACGTCTAGAATTTAAATATGTAAGTTTTTCCCGAAGTCCAAGGGTTCCGTACCATTATTTATATAACGAGCAAAAAAATCACTTTTTTGTATGGGAGCCCCCTTAAATATTTAATTTATTCTGTTTTTAATATGTTGTTATTGTTATAGTATCAACATAAATACATAATCTGTAGAAATTTCAACTGGCTAACTATCACGGTTCATGAGATACAGCCTGGTGACAGACGGACGGACGGACGGACAGCGAAGTCTCAGTAATAGTAATCCGGATCAAACGGGACCCTCTTTGATCCTTTGGGTACGGAACCTTAAAAAAACAATGTAATTCACTCCAAATAATTCCGATGGTCATAATGTTAATATAAATTCCGCTATCATGATCACTTTCATGCTCAAACCGCGACTCCCGTCGCAGCCGTCACTGATGACGTAACCTAAACGCTTCGTCGCACAGGCATGCGCGTGCACATATCCCATCTATCACTGTGAACTATGTGCGAACTGTGTAATGTGCGCGATTTGATTTTAATGATCAGGATATTTGGAAGTATGTTCACGAATGCTTGGTTGGTAATATGGTTTGGATAGTTGGTTTGTCAAATATTGTAATTTGAAAAAAAATTTATATTATTTATTTATGCTTTTTCTGACGAATCTGATTAAATTTCAAACAATCTGATGTAAGTAGTGCTAACAATTAGTGAGGTATTTGCTCTTATAGTATCTGCCTACTACAGACACTTTATACTCACACTTTTCATCCATATTCATACTTTTATTGGTTTTACATTGGCATTTTATCAATCGATTTATTTTTATAAATATTTTCTTTACATCCTTTGTTGTGACATGTTTACTTCAAATTTGTCAGATGTCATTTACTTTTATTTTTGATTGTTACCAGCCAAACTCTCTATGAAGGTTTCATTTAGATTATATATTACTAAAAATTATTATCATCAATTCGTGAGATTAATTGTTGTATTTTATAGTTAATTGCTAATATTTGCTGTGTAAAGATATTCTGAGTTATATTTATAAAAATATTATGCACAAGGTTTTTGACCAATTGTTACTGGCTGCTTTGAATACTGGCAGGTTGCGTCTTACTAAAGCGCAGCAGTTTTGAATCTGAGAAATGAAAATTGGAAGAAAGAAACGGAGTATCAGGATACAAAAGGGATTTCTGACAGATGCCCTGGTTCTAGTCTGGAGTTAAGAGTTCGGTTCAGTCTGGAGACGAGAAATCAGTATAGTCTAAAATCAAGAAAACAGCTAAGTCTACAGTTTGGAGTCAAGATCTGTCATATCTTGAGTTTTGAGCACAGCCTGGTGGAGTCAAGGAGCGGTCTTCGTTTGGTGCTGCCGTGGCTGCTGCTAGCTGCTGTGAGGAAGCTGCTCTGCTAACTGACGAGCCTGGCACTGGGGCTCGGTACGTGTCTGCTGGAAGCTGCTCTGCGAGCTGACGAGCCTGCCACTGGGGCGGTACGTGTCTGCTGGTGGGTCCTGCCAAGCCGCCCTGCATCAAGTTCGTCGTGGTCAAGCTCCATCTTGATCAAGCCAGCATTCTACAAGTGGATGTTTGTCTTCGGATACTATCACGCTCAGAGATTTGCGGAGACATTCAAATCATTCCCGGTTAACCTGCCCTTCACTTTTTTAATAATTTACTGTATTTTTTGTCATTTTATAATATATTCATTTTCCCCTAATAACCTTTTTTAATGTACAAATCTGTTTACTCCTTTCATCACAAGGAATAATCAAGTTTGTTACACTCTCGAATCGAGAGTGTCTATTCGGAATTTAAAACAACAGTATTAGATCATGCTTCAATTTTGTTTCAAGTTTCAAAGATTGATGTTTTGAAACTTGTAAAATGGGCTACATCCCACTTAGTAACTTTACCGTTTCGCCACCTAAACAAAAGACGTGCAAAAAAAATGAAAAACATGACATTTCGTAATTATTTTAATCTTTTTATATTGAGTCGTGTTTCGACAACTATAAATTTCAACGGTTTATTAACCAATTTAAAAAAAAAAAGGAGGAGTTACTCAATTCGGTTGTATTTTTATTTAGTTTTAATATTTTATTTCATACTCCGCCATTTATTCCAAAAATTCTGTTTATATGTGAAAGGATAAACTTTCCGATTGATTAGTGGAAATTTTATCAAAATCGGTTCGGTAGTTTGGTTTTTCAATCAAAATAGCTGGAAAAAATATGAAACAGTACAAGTAATTTGCGAAATAGCGGATCGATTTCTCTGTGAACATAGGTCCGATTTTCGTGATTATTTTTTCATGTGGTAGAGGAACCACGCCCTATAAAAGATTTTAGTACGGCACAGTCAGCTTCTAAAGTTACAACTAAATATTTTGTTGATGTTTTTAAATAATTACTATAACAAAACTTTATTAAATACAGACAGATAAGAGTTAGACTCACAGATAATGAGAAAAGCAAATAGACGATTAAAATTTTACGATCAATCGAGTGTTTAAAACGTCACCATAATATATTCCCGTGCTAACCTATTAATAGGTAATTGCGTAAATAGGTAATGGCCGACTTTCTAAGCCACAAATCATTTGAATATTAGCTTCATGTTGCGCAGATGCAGCGGACTTCACGCTGAATATGAATTTGTAATTGTGTGAGCATACTGTATAGTGAACTATGAAATTTTTGGCTGCTGCTCACACCGTAATGTAGCTGCTCATACAATGAGGATGGAAATAATAAAAAGGACGTTCCAACGCTGAAAATATCCTTAAAGAAGGGGTGCTTGTTTTCCCCGTCATTGCGATATTTATTTTTGCTCTAGGTCATGCCTGGCAACCTTCTAGTTACCTTCGTAACTATTAGTCCTGTACCTTCGTAAACAAACTTTTTTAACTTTTTTGTTGGAATATTGAGCTCTCACTCACCATTTGAGAGTGTAAACGTGACGTCGACACACGGAAGCGCGATTACATTAGGGCTCAAAGTTCCAACATTTTCAGAAGTTTTTTTTTATACATGTTATACATGTTGTAACGTTACTTTAAATACCTCAATGACCCCTGTACTATTTAATGCATTCATCAGCAGATCAGATGTTTTGAGTGCGTTATATTGAGTTTTATCGTAAAAAGTGATTTTTCACAAAAAAAAGGGTTTCCCAGCAAACGGACCCTCCGTTTACACCTTATCTCTGTGAGGGAGACTGAGTCGTGAACCAAAACGTGGGTCCAGTGTTTGTTGATTAATGTCTTCGATTTTTTTTGGTACTTGGGTATGCTAGTACCTCTTTACGATGTTTTCTTGCACTGGTTTTAAGAGCTGTGGTTTTACTTTTATTCTTACTAACTACAACTCGAAATGTGCGATTATGTTATGGCGGTTCTTCATAATAGCACAAGACTATATTATTACAAACAACAAAAGAAAGCTGTAAAATCTCATGACAAAACAACAAGTACCATTGTTTTACGACGTGCCAAAATGTATGTATAACGTACTCTAAATTGCTAATAAATATTTAACACGAATAAAATAACAAACAAATCACTTAATAAGTATTCAGCTATGAGCGAAAGACCGCACCGTTTGAATATTAATTACAAGAAAACGACAAATTTTTCGGCGTACGTTGCAAGCATATCCGAAACATTGTATCACGTTGTCCATGTGTGTTTAAAAGGAAACTATTGATTTTTGGTTATCTTATCTAGATGTCTTGTGTGGACCTGGTTCTTTAACCCTAATGGTTTCTGGCATAAATTTTCTGGCTTCTTTTTACCCTGGCCTGTATTTTCCACTACAGCGCAATGGTCTCCTACTCCTACTTTCGTTCCTCTTATTTAGATTTACGAGATTTTTTGAGACTAGTCATGTTAGTGCTCAGTTTTTCCACTACTCTACCCTGAATAAACAGTGCCAAAAAAAAAAACTTATGCGGACACAAATCAACGATTTTTCTTTTCACCACACCCTATATTCAAAATGTATTATTAAAACTCTCAATTTTTACAAACATATTTTCATACACTGCGGTGTAACAAAATCCAGTTAATTGCGAGCCATGTCAGCACGCCACGCCATGATACTAAATGAAGTAACCAGATTCGTGATAGAGTAAAATGTGTTCGTTCATCGGGAAACGTACTAAGACAACGACCAGGGGGAGAAATTTGCGCGGAAGATGAAGCGGGCAAGTAATAACAGGCATTAAAACTCCCCGTGTTTGGTGGACGCGACCCGCACGACTAAGCGATTTACAGTCTTATCAGTTATGCTACCTTTGATAACAGCAACCCCTCGGCAACCTTATTGCAACAAGAATATCGTCTATTGTGTTACCCTGTGAATGAACATCTATAGCCACTTCCTGAAAAGCAAGTAATTGTAAGATATTATGGTGACTACAGTGAAATTAACGCAACGGGTTCATTTCAGTGTAGTAACCCAAATATCTTGCCCGCCACCATGTCCGTTATCGCGCCCAATATCGCTTTGCATGCACCCTGGACGAAGCCTTAACTATTGCATTTGATCGTGCTCTTGTTATAATTATGAATGATTTAGTGAATGTTTGCTTTATAATTGTGTGTTCATGTCGATGAAAGGGAAAGATACGGTATTGAAATGTGTGAGTTAGTGTGTGTTTTCTGTGAAATTGTTAGGAAAATTCTAAAAATGAGCCTAAATTTGTTAGAAGGCTGGCGAAAATGGACCCAAAGAATCTGAAAATTAACTAAACTCCGTTCCAGTGTAAATATAAAATAATTATAACTACAATTTTATGAGATATTTATTTTTTAAATATTGATTTTTTAGGACTCGGGAATCAAAAGTTATAAATAATTTTCAATTTACTAAAATTAAGTAATCGTGCACTTACAAAACGCAACATTAGTCCTGTACCTTCGTAAACAAACTTTTTTAACTTTTTTGTTGGAATATTGAGCCCTCACTCACCATATGAGAGAGTGTAAACGTGACGTCGACACACGGAAGCGCGATTACATTAGGGCTCAAAGTTCCAACATTTTCAGAAGTTTTTTTTTATACATGTTATACATGTTGTAACGTTACTTTAAATACCTCAATGACCCCTGTACTATTTAATGCATTCATCAGCAGATCAGATGTTTTGAGTGCGTTATATTGAGTTTTATCGTAAAAAGTGATTTTTCACAAAAAAAAGGGGTTTCCCAGCAAATAAGGAAAGGTCCGTTTACACCTTATCTCTGTGAGGGAGACTGAGTCGTGAACCAAAACGTGGGTCCAGTGTTTGTTCCTAGTCCCTCTTTACGATGTTTTCTTGCACTGGTTTTAAGAGCTGTGGTTTTGCTTTTATTCTTACGAACTACAACTCGAAATGTGCGATTATGTTATGGCGGTTCTTCATAATAGGACAAGACTATATTACAAACAACAAAAGAAAGCTGTAAAATCTCATGACAAAACAACAAGTACCATTGTTTTACGTCGTGCCAAAATGTATGTATAACGTACTCTAAATTGCTAATAAATATTTAACACGAATAAAATAACAAACAAATCACTTAATAAGTATTCAGCTATGAGCGAAAGACCGCACCGTTTGAATATTAATTACAAGAAAACGACAAATTTTTCGGCGTACGTTGCAAGCATATCCGAAACATTGTATCACGTTGTCCATGTGTGTTTAAAAGGAAACTATTTATTTTTAGATATCTTATCTAGATGTCTTGTGTGGACCTGGTTCTTTAACCTTAATTGTTTCGAATTTGCTTCAGTTTCTGAATTTTAAGCAATTTTCATTCAATTAGCTTTTTTGGCTTCTTTTCACCCTGGCTTGTATTTTGCACTGCAGCAAAAAGGCCTCCTACTCTCGTTCCTCTTATCTAGATTTACATATTTTTTTTAATATTTAGTTAGTGCTCAGTTTTTTAACTACTCTTCCCCGAATGGACAGTGCTCAAAACACATGTGGACACAGATCAACAATTTTCACACCACTATATCCAAAATGTATTATTAAAACTCTCAATTACAAACATATTTTCATACACTGCGGTGTAACAAAATCCAGTTAATTTGCGAGCCATGTCAGCACGCCACGCCATGATACTAAATGAAGTAACCAGATTCGTGATAGAGTAAAATGTGTTCGTTCATCGGGAAACGTACTAAGACAACGACCAGGGGGAGAAATTTGCGCGGAAGATGAAGCGGGCAAGTAATAAAAGGCATTAAACCTGCCCCCCTAGCATGATCGTTCTATCTCTATTCTACCAAGAAACGAAAAGAAATCTTTTCTATACAGCTTGACATTTCTTCTGCCCGAGCATGGCGCGCCCCGTCGACTCGCGTTTCTACGAAGACATAGACAGAAATTATTTCCATAGCAAGGGGGATGTATCACGTGACGTTTATATTCCCTGAATATTATTACGTTTTGTTATCAAAAAAAAGTTGCAAATTGCACGAGTTTTTCATTTTTCGTGGGCGGGATGGTGTTGCTGCATCCTGAATCCAGGCCTGGATCTTATTCTGGAAATTAAACTTAAATTTACATAACATTTCAACCTTTTGAACGTAACTCAACTCAACCACGAAACGTATTTCTCGTATTTAGTTTTTAATCTGTGGCGGACTCAGTTGACATGTTGGATTGTTTACAAACAAATTAAACTATTTTGGATGAATGATTAAAATAATAGTGAAACATTGGCAACGGTAGGACCCCGACATGTTTTTTGAAAATCACGAAAGCTCAAGGAGGAGCTCGTGGCTTAATAATAACAGCCGCCCGGGTCGATCTTTAAGGTTAAGCCGTGCTTGCCCAGGTTGGTCCGTGTATGGGTGACCATTATTACATACCGAGTTTCCTCCGTGCCTCGGAAAGCACGTTAAGCCGTTGGTCCCGGCTGTCATTTGTAGATCTTTGATAGTCGCTACGAGTAGTCAGAAGCCAAAAAGACTGACATCCAGTCTTACCAAGAGGTATCGTATTACCCAGTTACTGGGTTGTGGAGGTCTGATAGGCAGTCGCTTCATGTAAAATACTGGTACTCAGCTGCATCCGGTTAGACTGGAAGCCGACCCCAAGATAGTTTGGGAAAAAGGCTAGGCAGATGATGACGAAAGCTCAATATACACAAATACTAGCTACAAAAAGAATCTTGTCTAGGTCCGATGTGATGAAGACTAGTTTGACATTTGTCAGAAGAAATGTTTCTACCCCCAAATGTCAAAAGAAGAGAAAATAAGGTCGTCATTCTCGACGTTGTAGACTTGTGTCGACTGAAGAAAAGAAACATTTCTTTTCTACATTCTTAATATCGCCATGCTTGGGACGATAGAAATATCTGTCAAATTGTCGATTCTTCCGTAGACATAACCCGTTTCTACGGCGGTCATGCTAGGCCGGCTGGTGTTTAGTGGACGCGACCCGCACGACTGAGCGATTTACAATCGTTTCAGTTATGCTACTTTTGATAACATTAACCCCACTGCAATCTTATTGCAACAAGAATATCGTCTATTAT
Source organism: Cerastis leucographa (assembly GCA_963082945.1). NCBI lineage: Eukaryota > Metazoa > Arthropoda > Insecta > Lepidoptera > Noctuidae > Cerastis > Cerastis leucographa. The sequence goes on from OY720353.1 coordinate 6,639,094, forward strand.
GTTACCCTGTGAATGAACATCTATGGCTACATCCTGAAAAGCATGTAATTGTAAGATATTATGGTGACTACAGTGAAATTAACGCAACGGGTTCATTTCAGTGTAGTAACCCAAATATCTTGCCCGCCACCATGTCCGTTTCGCGCCCAATATCGCTTTGCATGCACCCTGGACGAAGTCTTAACTATTGCATTTGATCGTACTCTTGTTATAATTATGAATGATTTAGTGAATGTTCGCTATATAATTGTGTGTTCATGTCGATGAAAGGGAAAGATACGGTATTGAAATGAGTGAGTTAGTGTGTGTTTTCTGTGCAATTGTTTGGAAAATTCTAAAAATGAGCCTAAATTTGTTAGGTGTTACGCAGGGAGCTATTTTGGGTTCAACGTTAACATTATGACATGAAAATCGAGACTTCAAAACGGTGAAGGAAATCATCATGAAGAAACGACATGTCCTAGAACCAAAAATCCGAAGATATTTGGAATCTACCAACACGTAGTAAGCCCGTGTGGTGGCTAACTGCCCACTTCCTCAACCAAGAAAGAGGCCTGTATCCCAGCAGTGGAAACTACTGATAGAAAAAAATGCTTATGTTGCTATTTTTTGTTTTCTATCTTAATGAAATTCAATGTAATAAGTACAATAAAACACACATTGCAGTCGCTTATTGAGATGCAAAGATATCTGACTCACATGTCTTGAGTCACACCAACTCAAGCTACAAATTTTCGTACACGAATATATTAATATCTAATGTACATAATACGTATGTAAAACAATAGATTGTTCTCACGAACTTTTCACGTAAAGGTGCGAACACATGTGTAGATGGTATCGGAATAATTAGTAACACCATACGAAGAATTATTTGAAACAACAAACGTTTTTAACAATTAATGTGGGTCTTACTTGTCTAGTTGATTTAATTGTGTTTGTAGTGGGAAACGTGTAATTGGGGCTTGAAGACGAATGAGTAAGTGGATAAAAATAGAGTGGACTGGATATAATGAATATTTCACGGATAACTTAACTATAATAGTAAAGGTGAAAGCGCCAGGGTAGGCCGCGAAATTACTTGAAATGATACTGAATGCCTTTACAGAGTTTTAACATATTATGCGGAAGGCAAAAGCGAGATGAAACGAGGATTACATCACAACTACGATAAAATTATATATTCTAAACCCAGCAGGGATCTGCAATTTATAGATCTCAGGGTCTAGACAAAGTGAGATCCTAACAGCGAAAGCAATGTTGGAAAAGTCACAAGTCTCTTGGATTGACATGAACGACGTATAATACGTTATGTTATTTCTGTTGTAGAAATACGCAACGATTTGCAAGCGGTAACCCAAGCTGATTCTTTAGGAAAAACGGGTTTCCCGATACATCTCAAAAGCAAATATCACGTCCTATATGTTTTCAATTTAAGGTTATTGTACCACAAACGAAAACAAACCCTCTAAGCTCACACAATGAAGGTTCCAAACCTACTCAGAGCAGCTCGTGGAACGGTCTGCACTAATTCATGATTTGCGTAACCTGATTCTTCTATTGGAACTGATTATCTCGTGTTAGAGTTCATTGAAAGCAGCTAGAATAGGCCTTTGCCAAGAGACACACTGAATTGAGAGATTTACTATATTTGTAATTCACAACAACAGTAACCAATTCAGAATAACAGGCTGTTAAGTAAGTAAGTAAGCTTATCCTTAAAAGATGCCACAGCAAAAGCCCTCTTCAAGAAAGCAATAAGTCAACAAACCCACAAATTAAATACCATCTTTATAACAAAACAAACGCTAAAGAACACAACATTCCCAGTTTCTCCTGTCTCAAAGCCAGCATTGAAGTGTCTACCAACTTAACGCACGCTAATTAGTGGTACTAAGAAATCAAAAGTGAAACTACTCGAACGTGTGAGTTATAACTTCCATTTAACAGACAATAGCCATAGGTTATTGTGGTTTTACGAGATGCTGAAATTGAATTCCGGGTGTTAAAGATTTTGAGGTTACCTTATACATCTTTATGGGATTTCAAACAATGAAATGTATGGAGAATTATGGAAACGAAGTAATCGAAAACTATCTAACTAAATTACCAAATATTTTGATCATGCAATTTGTTTGGAATGGGCTTGGGGACTAGCTTCAGTTTTCTGGCTGATCAATTTCTAGACGATTCTAACGTGTCTGTAATTGAAATAAATGCATGGTGATAAAAAAAAACCGGCCATATTCGAGTCGGACTCGCGTACGAAGGGTTCCATACCATTATTTATAAAAACGAGCAAAAAAAACAAAAAACACTTTTTTGTATGGGTGCCCCCTTAAATATTTATTTTATTCTGTTTTTAGTATTTGTTGTTATAGCGACAACAGAAATACATAATCTGTAATAACTGGCTAGCTATGACGGTTTATGAGATACATCCGGATGACAGACGGACGGACGGACGGACGGACAGCGAAATCTCAGTAATAGGTTCCCTTTTGACCTTTTGATTACGGAACCCTTTAAAAATCGTCTTTAAATGCTCATTCATAGCGACCATGGTGGTGGAAAATGTAAGTGCTGACTGTGAGTGTCTTTCTTCAGCTTCATTACATTAATACAGTTACGCAAGTTAGATTTTTCTGCATAAAAATAATTCCAATAGTATATAGTAAGTATGACATAATCAAAGAAATATTTTGACATTCACTTTTGCCATTCATCAATACCCACCGTATCATTGACTTCATCTGCGATATTAGGTATTATCTATTTAATACACAGACGTGACGTTTCATACTAAAACAATAGACCAATAGTTATACGTATTTTATGATCCATGAATTCAAATCTTGAGATATTATAGTTGGTAAATTGATAGTACACCGTGTAAATCACCTCATCACGAAGCCGTCAACCAAGCATTCTGTACATGAAACTAAGTAACTTTACGCAAAAATTATTGCTGGGAAACCACTTTTTTTTGGGGGGTGTAAAATCATGTTTTGTGGTAGAACTCAATGTATCGCACTCAAAACATTGTGCTGATGGACGAATTAAATAGTACGGGGGTCGTGGAGGTGTTTAAAGTAAAAATCTTACATTAAAAACTTGTATTTAAAAAAATACTTGTCAAAAATTGGAACTTTGACCCCTAATATCTCCGTAACTAGAAGGTTCCCAGGTATGGTGTAGAACAAAAAAATGATCGCAATGACAGGGAGAACGAGTGCCTTTCGGCTTCGTTAAGAGGTGTTTTACATCCTAGTATTTTATGTAAAAATAAATGACATGACTAGTAAGCTAGAATTGATATATGATCGGTTAATTTGTTCCCACTTAACTAGTTTAATTAGGTATTTTATATGACTGTTCTAACATAACATAACGCCTCGTAATCGAACCCAAGACCTAATGCTCAGCAGTCGCGCTTCCGACCACAAGACAAACGAGGCAGTCGTATACTGTTTTAATTATAAATTACTAGCTGTCCCGCGCAACTTCGTCTGCGTCACATTTTCCCCGTTTTCGCACCATTTTTCATTGCTGCTCCGCTCCTATTGGTCGTAGCGTGATGGTATATAGCCTGTGTCCTTCCTCAGGTTGAAATCTATCTTCTTGCCAAATTTAATTAAGATCCGATCAGCCGTTTATTCGTGAAAAGGTAACAAACAAACTTACTTTCGCATTTATAATATTAGTTATCATTTAATTTGTTTAGTTTGTGGTGATTTTGTTGTTACTGGTGCTAATTAAAATTGTCACATAGATTTTTTTTTTCATATGCGATTATTTTGCTCTTGACTCTAGTCTAGGTCAGAGATGACTGAGACAAAGTCGACGATGGTACGAGCTTACCCCGAAGAAGCCTGTTCACTCTAACTTTGAAGAGATTAGGATAGTATCCACCAGATGGTAAGTTACTGCCGAATAAGGAAGGACATCTGCAATAATGAGCTTTTTGCAACATTAAATGAGTGTGTCAATTTATGATAAGCGTCTTATTTGTGCAGAGTTGTCATATAATACCAAAATCATCGCGAGGATGGTCCAGTTCCAAAGACAAATAAAAAAAATCTGGAGGACTTTCTCCGTGAAAGCTTTTACGACTACTATATTTAGAAATGAATAGATCCCTAACTAATCCACATCTAATCCATTTGGAATTCTGCCCACCACCAACCACAAACGAGCGTGAAGTTACGCCGGTATGTCCCTCTGAATATTCATGTTGCAACTGGCTTACGTCCGACGGCGTATTGTGTTTGACGGGGCCATATTCCCATAGTGTGTCCGGTCAATTGTGTGTTTGAATGGAATTGACAAGGTCGCTGTTGTATGGGCTTAATTAGGTTTTAAGTGATTTTTTATGACTATGTTTGGTAGGCAGTAAATAGAGGGTTTTTGGTGTTGGTGGATTTTACGGTTTTACCAGCTGTTGCCCGCGACTTCGTTCGCGTGGAAATTTTGATGGGTTTTAGGGGTATGAAAAATAGAAGTTGGCCGATTCTCAGTTCTACCCGATATGCACACAAAATTTCATACAAATCGGTTCAGCCGTTTCGGAGGGTAACAAACACCGCGACACGAGTGTTTTATATATTAGAAGATTAGAAAAAAGAGTGGTGAATACTGTTACTGACAGTCTGCGTCAAAAAAGGTATAAATTTAGCAAGATATTTTTTTTTCTTCCAAATAACAAACAAATTATAAGTTAGCCTTTAACACGTTGTGATTGCGAATATAGTGATAGGCCTCGTCACATCACCAGAAGGCACAATAGAAAAAAGCAAAGACAATCACTACTTTGCAGATTTTGTCACCCTTTATACTAGATAATCCATTCCCAAAGGTAAATATTTGTGTAAGAAAAGTCGGAGGTATTTATTGGTTGGACCGCAATAAATACCTCCGACTTTTCTTACACAAATATTTACCTTTAAGGCAAAGATTAACTGTGGACTAGATTCTTTTGGCAGGCTCACCTACTAAATAGGGTTTTATTCTACAAACATTGCCGACAAACTACTACGCGTACCAGTTACCGACAGATTACCTAAAACGTGTGACTAGTTTTATTTCATAGTATATTTTCTATTGGTGCTCGGAATTGCTTAAATGTAGCCTCGTTTCCGCCATTTAAAGGTATTCTAAATACATAATATGAGGGGTCCACATAATAATGCTATCTTATAGTTTTTTAATCATAATAATTATATTTACTATTTAATTACCTAATTTAATTCAAAAACTTCAATAATCTTATACATACACCGTGTAAATCACCTCATCACGAAGCCGTCAACCAAGCAGTCTGTACATGAAACTAAGTAACTTTACGCAAAAATTATTGCTGGGAAACGCCTTTTTTTTGGGGGGTGTAAAATCATGTTTTGTGGTAGAACTCAATGTAACGCACTCAAAACATTGTGCTGATGGACGGATTGAATAGTACGGGGGTCGTAGAGGTGTTTAAAGTAAAAATCTTACATTAAAAACTTGTATTAAAAAAAACTTGTCAAAAAGTTAGAACTTTGACCCCTAATATCTCCGTAACTAGAAGGTTCCCAGGTATGGTGTAGGACAAAAAAAAATGATCGCAATGACAGGGAGAACCAGTGCCTTTCGGCTTCACCCTCAAGTCGTTTCCCATCAATAATTTTTGCGTAAAGTTACTTAGTTTCATATGCAGAATGCTTGGTTGACGGCTTCGTGATGAGGTGATTTACACCGTGTAGAATACATAAACAGGGTGTAACGAAAAGGGTATATACATACTTATGGGTGTGCTACAGACGATCAAACTGAACATGTTTCTCCATCGGAAAAACATCGTTATAGCGAAAAAACTTTCAGCTGCCCCATACATTTGAGTCGAATAGGTATTGCAATTTTGTAAGGGGCATCAGATAATTTTTTCGCTGAAAAACATGATGTATGATGAGAAACATGTTCAGTTTGATGGTCTGTAGCACACCCTTCAGTATGTATATACCCTTTCCGTTACACCATGTATATTATAGTAGTGTTTTGTCAAGTCTTAAAACGGGCATAACAGAGGCTGGTCACTAATGATTTCTAAATTCATAATTACTTCAATAAATTCAATCTAAAAGGAATTCTATGTTACGTTTTACGATTTTCATTAGTGGAATGAAATATTTGGAACATTCCAACTTTCACTTGGAATATTAGAATTCCATTTAAAAATTACTTGCGTAACTTGAATTGTTTCTGGCCATATGTTTCACGTAACATTCGTATGGCATATTGTAATAATATTATAGATTCAGAAAGCAGTAGGTACTTTTGGACATATCCCATTTTATTATCAGTCATGGAGTCAGGTGGCGTTGTGTGTTGTCTGCCTACCCCATTAAAAAAAGGCGTGAGTTTATATATATGTTTAAGTTTACCACACTTTCAGTTAAAATAATTTATCGATCAACCAGTCACACGATACAAAAAAAACCGGCCAAGTGCGTGTCGTACTCACACGCACACAGGGTTCCTTACCACCAAACAATAAAATATAAAATATTTTTAATATTATTAAATTATTTTTAAATGTAACAGCAAAACTAAATTTGTTTTTCATAGTATGTTAATGAAAAACAAAGTTACTGTTGCAGTTTGATGAAAAAGTCCTATATCTAAAAAAATAAACATCATATCTTATTCAAACCAATTTTCGTTGACAGTTTTTTTTACGTTCTATAGTCCTAAATATTTTCAGAATTTTTATCCTCTTACTTTAGAAATTAGAGGGGGGGACACACATTTTACCACTTTGGAAGTGTCTCTCGCGCAAACTATTCACTTTAGAAAAAAATGATGTTAGAAACCTTAATTTCATTTTTGAAGACCTGTCCATAGATACCCCACAGGTAAGAGTTTGATAAAAAAAAAATTGGGTTTCAGTTCTAAGTATGGGGAACCCCAAAATTTATTGTTTTTTTTTTCTATTTTTGTGTAAAAATCTTAATGCGGTTCACAGAATACTCTCTAATCTAATCTAATCTACTTACCAAGGTTCAACAGTATAGTTTTTATAGTTTCGGAATAAAGTGGCTGTGACACGGACGGACAGACAGACAGACATGACGAATCTATAAGGGTTCCGTTTTTTGCCATTCGGCTACGGAACCCTAAAAACATACATTTCAGTCGTCAAAACATTCAACTACAACAAAAACTCAAACAAACCCAGTTTTCTCAACCTCTATACAAGTAAGTATAAAGAATTAAAATCGTCTAAATATTCAGCTTAGCTATTCACATAAAGTCATTTATATTCTAAATGCGGGCGCTGTTTCTTTTGACAACCATTGACTCCGTACAAAAACGTATTTGAAGAAAATCATCAATTCTATTTAGCGACGACTTCCATCAGTTTTTTTTTTAACCAAAACTAATTCACACGCTGACGGTGACCAAGACACAGTGGAATGAAGATAGTGTGCTAGGTTGGTAAAATTCTTGAAAGTGGCCTGATATTCCTTTCGTCGATTTCACTCTGTAGTCTTATTAGATTCATTTTGAACTGAATTTAAACTTGGGAAGGCTATGGTTAATTTGGTCATCTAAATAAAAAAAAAAACTAAACAGTACTTAGTGTGACATTGTTTAATTTATCTTAAGTATATTCATTTTTGGAACGAAGTTCAAAAAGAAGTTAAAAGGGGCTAGACGGAAAAAATTTAGACCAAAAGTTGTATCGACACTTTTTGCTATAGTTGTAAGCCGTGCGGCGTGCGCGTGTTTCTCTGTCTGTCTCTCCCTCTCTCTCTCATAGAAAGCAAGCCAGTTATTTTCTTTTCTTCTTTCTATTTCGCATTGAACAGTGTGGTGTCGCGACGATTATTTTTGTTTAGTGTATACAGGTTTTTTTACATAATAAATATTATTTTAACATGAAAAAAAAAAACAATTCCTTCACTAATAAAATTAATCTCAAGGAACTTCGTTCCATCCGGGTGTCCCTTGACACTTCTTAAGTTTTTTTGTTATCTTATGTTTGACTTTTTAATATACAGTATGTTAGGTTAAACGAGGGACATATTGAGGGAGGGTATTCAGTATTCGATTCTCGTCCCAAATATGTAAAAAACCTATAACGTATATAGAAGAATTTTAAATGTTTTGTTTAGTGCCTACATATTTTGGACTTTCCTAAGCCAGGTAAGTTTAAAGTATGAAGGGAAAATGGATTATACCTAAGAGTCATTGACCCGCTCACATGTTCTGCGATAGTACACTCACCGGCACGGAAACTTGGCCACCAATAACATGCCGATAATTTCTATTTAAATATTTAATTTTCACTATATTATGGGTTTATGCACTAAATTAGGGTTTTTTTATGGTTTTGTAACTCAGTTATTGAAAAAATGATGCACCAGCAGTAATCTTTTAAAAAATAAGCAGTTTCACAAAAATATTGATTTTAACACTGTCAATTTAAAAAGAACACAAAATGAAAAATAACCACAAAGTCTTCGTTGTGTTTGCTTTTTAATATCGGGTGTTTCCTCCCCTAGCCCCGATAACAGCTTGCATTCGTTCTGGCATACTTTGGATGATGTTTCTGATCTCAACTTGTGGTATGCTTTCCCAAGCGGTTAGTGCTGCATTTCGAAGCTGGTTCAGAGTTTCAGGCGGGTTGGAGGAGGACTTTATTTTTCTTTTAAGCATGTCCCAGATATGCTCTATTGGATTTAAGTCTGGACTACGAGCTGGCCACTGCAATTTTTGAATACCAACCTCTGTAAGGTATTCCTCCACGCAATGTGCAACGTGTGGGCGCGCGTTATCGTGCATTAGGAGGAATTCGTCAAACCCAATAAACCCTGAATATGGTAACACGTGTTCCTGAAGAATTTCCTCGATGTATCGTGTTGCCGTTAATCGGTTATCGACGATAACTAACTCCGTACGTGCATCGGAACTTATTCCTCCCCAAACCATTATAGAGCCTCCATGAAAACTAACAGTTTGTGTGGTGGTAATGGGTAAAAACCGCTCTCCTCTTCTTCTCCACACTCGCTCCCGACCATCTGGAGCTCGTAAAGCGATTCGACACTCATCTGTGAACAGTACTCGAGCCCACTGCTCATGGGTCCAGTTGACGTGTTCTCGTGCGAATCGAAGTCGAGCTACTCGGTGACTTCTGAGAAGTTCTGGGCCGCGTGCTGGTCTACGAGCTTTTAAATTCACTTCCTCCATTCGTCTTCTCACTGTACGTTCACTAACATTGACACCTCTTGTGAACTGGAGTCGCTGGCGTATCTCAACAGCGGTGAGGTAGCGGTTTCTCAAAATTTCCAGGACAATAAAGCGGTCATCCCGGGCTGATGTGCATCTGACGCCTCCGCTGCCTGGTCTGCGGGAGTAGCGGCCTGTCTCCTGGTATCGTTTCAGCGCATACTGCATCGATGAACGTGGTACATTCAGTATAACAGCAATTTCTCGCTGTGTCAGCCCTTGTTCGATCAATGCTACAGCTTGTGCAACCTGTGATGGTGTTAATGGCATTTTTATTGGAATTAAATCACTTTTACTTATTGAATTAACAGTACGATATCACAATAATTGCATAACCTAACAATAAACTTTCACAAAACACAAATTTAAAACAGCAACTTAGTCGCTCAGATGACCGGGTTCAACTAAAACTTAAAAATAACGTCATATTGCACTCAAACATGATAAATTACCCTCTTGAACTAAAGGTAAACATTTTTTAGACCAACCTTCATAATAAATAATCATAGGAAACACTTAAAGCTCTTGTTATCGCGAAATACGCGCTTGGCCAAGATTCCGTGCCGGTGAGTGTATTAAGTCGCTAGCGCAAGGGTGTATACACGTTGCGTGACATTTGCGAAAATTTTGGTATGGTTCTGTCTGTTATTTATCAGTGTTTTTTTTTTGTTTATATTTTTATTAGTATCATGTTAGCATGTACTATTATGGGTTTGAATATGTCCCTCGTTTAAACTAACATACTGTATAATTTTGTTTAGTTATGAATTTTAACCTTTCTTTTGTCTTGTTCTAGACTAATACATACTTGTTCTTTCTTTTTATCCCGGCGAAGTTCATGAACGCAGTCAATCTCACGATATTTGATGAGTTTTTGGCATCAAAAGCGTACATATGAAATTTGTTGGCAAGATGAAATACCCAGTATTTTTCTTCTCTTTTTCTATTTAGTAACATTATACGACTGAATCTTGGTCTTCTTTGTGTCGCTGGCACGACATTAAATAATATTTTGTTGGTTCTAAACTTGGCCATTGACTAATGACCGGATATGACAAACCTAATGGATAAAACCTTTTAAATTCAATAGGTATTAGTATTACCTTTCATGGAAGTTCTCTCCTTTAGTAATTTCTTAAAGATCCATTCACACTTTAAATCAACCATTGACTTACTGAACTACCTCGACTACGCCTCGCCTACAATCACGTCTTTGCATGTACATAGCGGCACGTTGCTAGGCAACTAGTGTTGGGGAACGATAATATCGATGTCACCTACCAATGACAAACACCTAGTGTCACCTTAAGTATTAGAACGTAGAGTTTATACTGGACTCGTCATCTATGTAGATTAGGTTTCGCTGGTTTTGGTTATGACTTGACTTAAGTACTTATGTATATTCGAGTTTTGAGATTCGTGTTGTTTATGCAATCACGTGCAATCTGAAAGTTAGACAGCATGTGCTTTTTTAGCCTAGAAAGACTCGATGCACTTAAATTCGGAGAAAAATTAGATCAAAGATTTCATATTTCTACTTGAAAAAAAAAAACAATCTCTGGGCCTAAACAAGCTATTAATAGCTAGAGATATACATAAGCTAAATATATAATAGTATATAATATAATAGCAATAGTATAGTCCATGTCAATTATGTTAAAAGTCGTTATATCCAGAAATAAACAAAAACGCTTTGAAATCGATTGCGACACATATACCGCGCAACACATACAAGGTGTTGTTTTGCATCCTCGTCAAAATTCAGGAGGTTGTCACAAAAAACATTAGTAATCAATTAAAATTACTGTACCTAGTTAAATATCAGTAAACACTGATTTTTTTGGTTGTTTAAGTTTGTCAGTATTTCAGAATAACCCCCTTAACGTGGTTTAGGGAATAGGAAATTATCGAAAAAACGTTTGAGATTGTTTGTATGTGTGAAACCGCGGTTATAGAGCGAGGATCAGACGGGGTGGATCAAACTTACCCATTTCCGTAAATAAGAAAAATAATAAAAAATTACCTACCCATTTTATTATTGATTCGGGACGAGAATCATTAGCATATTTACCTCCTTGAATTTGACGAGGATGCAAAACAACACCTTGTATATCGCTCTTTAGCCGATGATGTTGTAGCTTCTACTTTTGACCAAAACTCTAAAACACAAATTTGTAGGACGGAAAACACACAGTAACGAAAAACTGTATAAAACATTGGACACAATTTAATTAATATAATTTTCTATACAATTAAATATTTGGTATTGTATTAAGAATTCAAAATAAAATAATAACAAATACCTGCAGTTACTTGGTACCGCTTGCAGGTCGCCTTACCTGAAAAAAGAAAACATTCAACGTTAGCTATAACAGTTTTTTACTATTTATACTTAGCACCTACAAAAAATATATCAACTCTTTTACCGGCTTGATACTTGTAAGCAGCATTTTCCTCCGATATAGATTGGAAAATGTTTTTTAGTAGCTTTTTAGACCTATATATTCTGCTTATGCGTATGAAGTTTCATTAAAATCGGTTCAGTCATTTCGGAAAATAAGCACTTGAAAGTCTGTATGACATGCCGTAAGGCGTAAACGCTATTCACCAATCGTATGTCACTACAGGGGTCCAGCAGAATATCAGCGTCAGGTGCATGCCTGACACATGCTGAGCTGTACTCCCATTTGGTGCAACCTTGAGACACACATTTTTTTGTATATTGGCACCTTGTTTTTATATAGGTATATTTATGTAATCTGTGTCATTTAATTGTGCTTCTGTGTGTTGTGCTATGTCTTTTGTGTGCACTAAATAAATGATTTATCTATCAATCTCTATGGCAAGCAGTTTCACTAAAACCAAACTAGGCTACACTCTGATTTGCTTTTCCAGTCTAACTTATATTTTCTTCGTAAATAAATAAATGTACAATAATCCGGGCCAGACAGTCAGCTTCACACAATGGATATTGGGTGACAGACAGACGACTCGAGCCGACGGCAAGCGGCGCGTGCGTCGATTACAAATACAGTAGTGAATGAACCGACGGACACCGGGTACTTGTTACTAGGTATGTAGGTAAGTCTGTGGATTAATATGACAGGATGGAATAAAGTTATTGATACATTGTATTTGTTCAACCACATCATCTGTGTTGATTTTGGATTCCTAGGTTTCAGGTTTTGGACGCTATTACCTCAAAATAAGTGTCATTTTTTGAAAAAAATTGTGCATCTCTTCTCTACGTTCCTCAGAGAGGGGCCATCATTATTTGCTTAACCGTTTCTTAACTATATTGGGGTCGGCTTCCAGTCTAACCAGATGCAGCTGAATACCAGTATTTTACATAGCGACGGCCTATCTGACCACCACAACCACAGGGTGAGGTCAGATAGGCAGTCGCTGGGTAATACGATACCCCTTGGTAATACTGGTTGGCAGACAGACGGTTGTTTTCATAGAACTCGGCGAAATGTAGGGAACAACAGCTGTTTTTTTTTTCACGATTTCGGGTTTGGTCTCATAGTAAAAGTTGTTCATAATAATGAGTAGAATTACTTCTTAAGAGGTTGTCGGTGTTTTACAAATAACCCTGTATAATCATCATCATCAGCCTATAATGTTCCCACTGCTGGGACACAGGCCTCCTCTCTATGAGAGGCAATGAGCAGTAATCCACCACGCGGGCCCAGTGCGGGTTGGTAGATGTCACATGTTTTCGAATTTTTAGTTCTAGGACATGCCGGTTTCCTCTCGATGTTTTTCTTCACCATTTTTGAGAGCAGCGGTGATGAAATAAATTACACAAAGTAATTCATGCAGTAATGGGTTCGAACCCACGGCTTACTGCTCGTAAGTCGGAGCTGCCACCACTGGGCCACCGCTGCACTACATCTCCTATCATATCATTCATATAATTATATGCATATTATCATCCTCATCTGCCTAGCCTTTTCCCAAACTATCTTGGGGTCGGCTTCCAGTCTAACCGGATGCTGCTGAGTACCAATATTTTACATGAAGCGACTGCCTATCTGACCTCCACAATCCAGTAACTGGGTAATACGATACCCCTTGGTAAGACTGGATGTCAGACTTTTTGGCTTCTGACTACTCGTAACGACTGTCAAAGATCTACAAATGCTCTACATATCTCTGCAGTATATAATATCGACTTTTAATATCGACTTTAAATTCGATGTTCACTAAAATCAATCACACCTAATATAACCTAACCTAAATTTCGATCAAAGCATTCTCGGTATACTCCAAATGAAAGTAGCCCCATTAGGCACGAACATATCTCTAATAGGCAACATTAGGCTTTACTGTGTGCCCTAAATACATTAGATAAATACCTATTAAGGTCGCATGTGCTCATAGAGATTGATTTATAACTTAATTCAATAAACTACATTGTATGTGGGTCGCTTAGGGTATGTAAAAAAGTGTTACGATAGCAATTTAATACCTTTTAAGTAGTGGGTTTTAATGTAACGCACTCAAAACATGGGGAGATGCAGTATGATTCTTCTGATGGATGCATTGATTCTCGACCCGACTCAAAAAATAAATTTTTTTTTTTTTTTTTTACGGAAATCGGTAGGTGTGAACCACCCATATTTTAAACGCGGCCCGTCTGATCGTCGCTTTATAACCGCGCTTTCACACATATAAACAATCTCAAACATTTATTCGATTATTTCTTATCCCCTAAACCATGTCAAGAGGGTTATTCTGAAATATGGACAAACTTAAACAACAAAAAAAAGTAGCGTTTATTAATAAAATTAACTAGGTATCGTAATTTAAATTGATAATTTACGTCTTTTGTGAGGAGCTCGTGGCTAAATAATAACAGAGGCACGGTTAAGCCGGTTTTAAGGTTAAGCCGGGCTTGCCGAGGTTGGTCCGTGGATGGGTGATCATAATTATAAACCGAGTTTCCTCCGTGCCTCGGAAAGCACGTTAAACCGTTGGTCCCGGCTGTCATTTGTAGGTCTTTTACAGTCGTTACGAGAAGTCAGAAGCCAAAAGTCTGACATCCAGTCTTAAGCCTTAGTCCAAGGGGTATCGTATTATCCAGTTACTGGGTTGTGGAGGTCAAATAGGCAGTCGCTACATGTAAAATACTGGTACTCAGCTGCATCCGGTTAGACTGGAAGCCGACCCCAAGAGAGTTTGGGAAAAGGCTAGGCAGATGATGATGACGTCTTTTGTGATAACCACCTGAATTTTGACGAGGATGTAAAACAATACCTTGTATACCTAACAGCCAGCTGCCCTACTGATCCACAATTTTTATTTACTCCAAAAAACATCATTTTCTCATCATAAAAGCCCTATAAACAATGTAATCCATCATACGCAACGCATATAGACAAGTCCCGTTAAGTTTATTTTTTATTTAGATCGTAGACAAGTATCGATCATTATCCGGTAGACACCCGTTTGATGGGAACTGCGCAGGAGTCGATTCCGTTGTGTGTTTTTGTTACGAACGAAACAGGTTGTACAAAATTGGCATTAGTAAAAAGTGTGCTATTTTTAGGTAGTTGTTTCTATGTTTAGGTGTTGTTTGACGAGGTCTTTAAGAGGGATATTAATGTGTTTACTTTATTTAATTTTAATGAGAATAAAACAAAAAATACGTCTGAAAGTGATTTACTTTTTTGGAGTCAAATTGTAACTTCAGCCAAAATTCTATCTAAATAGCCCAAGAGGTCAAGACAAAGACAAATCATTTATTTCAATTTGTAAGACCACTAAAAGTAATTTTTGAAAATTGTAAAGTTTGATTTGGAAAAATATGCTTAAATTAATATTTTTTTCCATCCAAAAATTGTCTCTCTCTCAAGGTCGATTAAGCTATAAATTCACCAAATTGCGTGATCGTCATTAGCCTATAAAATGCCCACTGCTGGGACAGAGGCCTCCTCTCTATGAGAGGGAATGAGCTGGAATCCACCACGCGGGCCCAGTGCGGGTTGGTAGATGTCACATGTCTTCGAATTTTTCGTTCTAGGACATGCCTGTTTCCTCACGATGTTTTTCTTCACCGTTTTTGAGAGCAGCGGTGATGAAATAAATTACACAAAGTAATGCGCCTGCCTGGGTTCGAACCCACGGCTTACTGCTCGTAAGTCGGGGCTGCCACCACTGGGCCACCGCTGCTCTCACGGGGCTACCGCTGCTCTCGTTGCGTGATCATTTCCATTTTATTGTATAATTTTTTAACTTAAGTCAATCCCGGAAAAAATCTGATGAAAATCACCTCATCTGCATTTCTAAAACCTACTTGTAACTACTTTTATTTCCTATTTTACAAGCCAATCAATGCACATTTCTAGTTTGATAGCCAGCTCATTAAAACCAATGAATTAAAAAAGGGCCCTTAAAATAGCCGTGTTTATTTTGATCCAGACCTTCTCTAACTGGAATTACTTGACTTGTCCAAACTAGAAAAAACTCCTAGACCGTTAGCAAGACGAGTCTTGTACATTATCGTATTGTGAGGCCGATATCTTACCATAATCATTGAAGAAACAAGGTTATAGTACAAACACATTTTTTACAACAACAGACTAGCTTTTAAGATGAAAGCGCGAGGGTAGCCCACAAAATTTTTTTTTTTTTACATTTTGCGTAATTTGCTGGTCCTGTAATGTCAAACAAAATACACTCAGCGGCACAGAATTTGGCCCAAACGTTAACAAACCGATAACAGGTGATTTTGGTACCGCGTATTAAAATTTCGAGTGGCGCTATGTCAGGACATTCGTTTCTGTTAATTTAAGAGGGTAAGCACCACAAATGAAAGTTCATATTTTTTTAACTACTGTGTCACTTAACGTTAGTTACTGGAACGCATAAAACACGTGTGACTTAAAATTCAACATTAAAATATGGTCATGCATTTAATCCTTAATGCATTTTTTTTAAATTAATCTGTAGTTCATTAAGCTTCCAAAATTGGAACTCAGTACATTCAGCTCAAGTTACTCAAGCTGTGCTGCTTCGGATTTTAAGGGGGCAAACGCAGCAAGAGATTGCTGAAACTTAAAATGTAGCTCATACAACTCTCGGGTAAGTCTCAACAAGGTATAACCGGATCAGCCTCTACACAAAGAGACCAAGAAATGGCGGTATTAGGAGTACATCCGCGCGTAATGACCGATTTAGCGCTCTCGCAATTTTGGGAAATCGGTTCCATACGGCCATGTTGCGGTCAACATACGGTAGCGGTTACAAACGGCAAGAGGGGTACACATTAGTTAGCGAAAAGTAAGAAGATGAATAGGGGACCGGAATCAGCGTGCTCGAAGATCAGCTCAAGGTCTAGAACATTTTTTTTTTTTCGGATGGGAAATCATCAAATGACTCCTCCCGCTCTGCGCGAAGCGGAAGGTAAAGTCATACTTGTACTGACTAAAACCCATCCATGTTCCTTCTTAGCCCTTTGTATTCCAGGGCCGCGGTATCTCTTTCGAACAGTCCCGCAGCCCAAGAGTAGCCTTAAGAGCTCCAGTTGGCCGCAAACATCTGTAGAAGGCATGGGGACAAGTTTCTGCCAGGCAAACCGTTAGTTTATTTGGTGGATCAGTTATGGTTTGGGGAAGGATCTTTTCAGACGCGTTGACAGTCGTTGCAGGTCGTCTAAATGCAGTGCAATACATTGAAGAAACCTTCCAAGAACAAGTTTTAACATTCATGGGATTCATGGTTTGCGAAATTTCATCTGAATGGAAGATAATGCCCGACCTCGGCAAGCACGGCTTAACCTTAAAGATCGACCCGTGCGGCTGTTATTATTTAGCCACGAGCTCCTCACTAAAGACTGGCCTGGCAAATCTTATGTCATTTTAATTTCAACTGGTCCATACTGAGTTTGCTCTTCATAGATTAATAAGTTTGCTTTCCAAACACAAATAGTCTTGAAACTGCTCTGGAAATATTATAAGAGGGTAGGATGAGTTTGCTTTTCAATATTATGGTTCTGTACTGTAGACCACACAAGCACTCGAGTAGTCCATTTTGTTTGATCTTTCACAAAAAGAGGACGATGACACTGACAGCTACGTGCCGCAATATTACATTTGCGAAAAATCTTCATATAGAGGAATATGAGCAACTAGCTTATGCCCTCGGCGTCGCCCGCGTGGAGTTCAATAATTGTCCCACGGGAACATACTATCGGGATAAAAAGTATCCTATGTGTTAATCCAGGTTATAAACTACCCGTGTGCCAAATTTCATCCAAATCCATTCAGTAGTTTTTGCGTGAATGGGTAACAAACATCCATCCATCCATCCATCCTCACAAACATTCGCATTTATAATATAAGTAGGATATGAACAACTTGACGGCACGGTTGGCGCAGTGGCTGAGCAATCGACTGCTGTGCTGCGTGTCGCGGGTTCGATCCCCGCACGTAACTAATATTTGTATGGCTTACAAATAGTTGTTTTGGGTCTGGCTTTTTGTATGTGTTAGTTTAAATGTAAACGCACTATGACTAGTATGGGGCAACGTTATTTTATATTTAAAAAAAAACTGGCTGACCGTCACAACTTCGTCTGCGTCACATTTTCCCCGTTTTTGCAATATTTTTATTGCTGCTCCGCTCCTATTATACCTATACCCTATACGGTCGTAGCGTGATGTTATATGTATAGCCTTCCTCCATAAATGGGCTATCCAACATTATAATAAGTTTTCAATTAGCACTAGTAGTTTTTTCCCTGAGATCCTAACCTCAGGTAAACAACTCGTAAAACCAAACAAAAATTATCAAATTATTGTTATATTTTTTATAGTAAAGATCTTATGACTGCATCTGCGAGCGGAGTTCGAATAGCAAAATTTTGGGCTAAAAACATATTTAATGACAATTTTCTATTGACATGCTAAGATGAAGAATTATAGATGACTAGCTGTCCCGCGCAACTTCGTCTGCGACACATTTTCCCCGTTTTCGCAACGTTTTTCATTGCTGCTCCGTTCCTATTGGTTGTAGCGTAATGATATATAGCCTATGTCCTTCCCCAGGTTGAAATCTATCTTCTTGCCAAATTTCATTAAGATCCGATTAGCCGTTTATTCGTGAAAAGGTAACAAACAAACAAACATACAACCAAACAAACAAACAGAGTGACATTCGCATTTATAATATTATATAGTATGGATGTACTAAGAACAGTTAACCTGGAGACACAAATTCAAGACGCTCAGCAGCCATGCTTTGCAGCCATTAGATAAATCAGATAATTCAAGATGAAGTTCAATTTTGTAAAATCAATTAATCATGGTTATAATCAGAACACTGAGAAGACAAATAACTATTAACTAATTGCTTTAAGTTGCTAGCACTTCCAAACAGCCCAATTAGTATCAATAAACAACGTTTATTAATAACTCTTTTATTCCGGAAATCCCGCAAAATGAAGACATAACATTTAATATAACGCTATAAAGTTATGTCGGAAATCTCAATCATTTAATTGCCGCGTAATTATAAGCTACGGTTATACCTTTCTCTTTCATCTATACAAATAAATAAAATTAAAGTGTCTGTCTGTAATATTAAAATAACCGCTTTTTACTACATGCATAAGAATGTATAATACGGTACATTTACCAAAATACCATTTTTTTAAATTTTTGTCTGTCTGTCTGTTTGTTCCGGCTAATCTCTGGAACGGCTGGACCGATTTTGACGGGACTTTCACTGGCAGATAGCTGATGTAATAAGGAGTAACTTAAGCTACTTCTTAAATTCAACGCGGACAAAGTCGCGGTCACAGCTAGTTCGAATTAAAAATAAACAGGGTACGATTATCTAGGGTTACGTGCAGACGCACATCAAAACCGAAACTGTCAAATTTTTCCCAATCAACCTTCAATCTAATTATTTAACGATAAAGTTGAAATCTACTAAAAATATTGTTGTTGGTTAATAATGTGCTAGCGTTTGAATTCAAAGGGTACCAACGGGAAAAGCTCCACTGTCTATACACGTCTGGAGGTCTACTCTCTTTCTCCGAAACGTAACTTCGGCAACGTACGAAAATTAAACGTAGTTATGTTTGTGACCCTACTCGATATAATTTGCGGACACACACAATAACATTCAATACATTTGTTGTCTGTGAATTTGAACTTCTTGTGTGCGTCCGCAAATTATATAGATTTAGGGTCACAAACGTAACTACGTTTAATTTTCGTTCGTTGCCGAAGTTAGGTTTCGGAGAAAGAGAGTAGGCCTCCTGTCACGGAGGTGTACCTTATGAATCGTTATAGCTAGACATTTTAAGTTTTCAAACAGTGTTTATTGCTATAGCCACCATAAACAACCAATGATAATAAAATGAAATAAATTAAAAAAAAAAAAATGGCCATCCTACAATAATGACATAATAAGCGGTACTTTTGTGCTATTTTCTCTGTATGATTTTTTTCCTGAAATATGTTCTGTGTGTGTAAATAAATTTATATTTTTCGCCGTCTTATGCTCGATCACACAATAAATATATATATATATTAAGTGTTAAATATTGGACGATGGAACGGAACCCTTCGTGTGCATATCCGACTCGTACTTGGCAGGTTTTGTTTTTATATTAAACTTGACATTGCAATAAACCGTTGGTTGTGGAACAGAAAACCGTATAAAGCTACTACTTCAAAACGGGCGTTCGACTTTAAGATTCAATGAGAAACGGGTCACTCGTTTTGTGGTCACTTGGCTTAAGCTTAAGCGCTTTTCCAACAACAGTAGAACTTTAGAAGTAAAATAGGCTAATAGGCTTCGGCTTAGCTCAAAGACGTGTGTATGGTTTAACTGCAGATATGTGTACGCACGTTGACTAATCAATTTATACAAAAACCAGTTTATGTGGATCTCTCACGTAAGGGAAAATCTTTGTAACGCGAGGCCATGTTATATTGGAAATGCGTAGCTTAATGTGTCACCGTACACGATATTCATGATTCATGATGGAAGGGACCAAATAAAGACGTTTCCAATAGTTGTTGGAAACGATTGAAGTATTAAAAAGCTGTAAGTTTCTCTTTTAACAACATTGACAGCGTTAACGACTTAAGGGTCAGTTCACACCGAGTCGCGACGCGACGCGACGATACTTGAAGAGGCCACGCAGCGCGACGCCGCGCTGCGTCGCTCTACGCCGCGAGGCTTGGCGCGGCGCAGCGCTGCGTGGCGCAACGTATTCTGAATTCTCACAACGAAATGTGTATCTTTTCGTGTAGAAAATAAAGTTATATTTTGAATCGCTCTTTAAAAATGTGCGCGCAGCTTCACGTCGCGTCGCGTCTCGGTGTGAACTGACCCTTACGGCATTTCATACAAACTTTCAAGTCCTTATTTTCCGAAATGACTGAACCGATTTTAATGAAACTTCATACGCATAAGCAAGATATATACCTAGATCTAAAAAGTTACCAACTAAAAACTTTTTCGAAATGTCTTTAAAATTGACGTTGATCCGTGTATGGGTGATCATAATTCCATACCGAGTTTCCTCCGCGCCTCGGAAAGCACGTTAATTCGTTGGTCCCGGCAGTCATTTGTAAATCTATGACGGTATTTACGAATAGTTAGGGCACGGTTAGCGCAATGGTTGAGTGATTGACTGCTGCGCTGCGTGTCGCGGGTTCGATCCCCGCACGGAACAAATATTTGTATGACCTACAGGTAGTTGTTCCGGGTCTGGCTGTTTGTGTATGTAAATTTAAGTGTTTGTAAACGCACCCACGATACAAGAGAAATTCTTAGTGTGGGGCAACGTTTAAAAAAAAAAAAATGTCAGAAGCCAAAAGTCTGACATCCAGTCTTACCAAGGGGTATCGTATTACCCAGTTACGGGGTTGTGAAGGTCATATAGGCAGTCGTTTCATGTAAAATTCTGGTTCTCAGCTGTATACAGTTAGACTGGAAGCCGACCCCAAGATAGTTTGGGAAAAGGCTAAGCATGATGATATTTTAGTTTTTGGTAGGACAGTTACTTAGTGTTTTTTTTTTATTTAGTAATTTTTGAAAATAGTTAAGTATATTAAATGGTTTGAAATGCTAGTGTGTGTTTAAACTGAAACACAATAAATACATATAACGGTTGAGCAATTTACAGAGGATAAATGTTGATGAACTAATAGCAAAGAGCCTCGACCAACTCCTGAGAAGGCTCTCATTGCGCGGCTGGGTCAAGTGCTTGATTCAGAAAACAGTACTCTTTGACAGGGCGGACACGCATAGTGAGGAGGATACTCTCTCTTCAGTCCATCGGCAGCTTGGACCTTGTTCCTGATACAGAAGTGGTAGTATTTAAAAAAAAAAAAAAAAAAAAAAAACAATAAAGCACTTTTTATGCCGAAACATTAATGACATTTCGACATTCATTGCGCCCGTTGAGCCAGATCAATCTGTGTTCAAGTTGACCTAAATCGTCAATAGTTATACTATCCGAATAAAATAGAAAATCACCGTTCAAGATTGCCCAACCAAATCATTTAAACAATAGCCAAGTAATTAAAATTAAACAATGTCACGAAACCTTTTAATTAAATTGTCTCATTAACATTTTAGTCGCAAATAATCGATTTGAAGCTGCTCAGTTACAGACAAAAAGCTGATCAAGTGCGAGTCGTACACGAAGGGTTCCGTAGCTCGGTAGAACAAAAACGACGTTTCTAGTATGTAGTAGTTTCTAACGTAATCATGTACTTTTAAGGTTCTATTTACCAACACAAAATGTATTTCATCATATGTAGTAGTCTGTAAGGTAAATATCTATGGGCCAAAGTTGCCTGAAAATAAATTAATGTTGTTGCAATAAAGGGACCCTCTAATATAACACACTCTGTGAAAATGTCACTACCTATTACCGTTAGATACATACAGCCCTGTGACTGACAGACAGACACGCGAAAAGGGTCTCGTTAGCACTCTTTACGTACGGAACTCTAAAAATAATTGTAAGAAGGAAAATTGGTCATTGGGGCGCGGACACATAAAGTACTAGAGTAAGATCCCAGGGCCGCCAGACGTCACGTATTTTCTGATGAATGAAATGTGGACGATTGAGTAGTGTTAGTATGTACTAAGAACGCATGCGTACCTGCTAGCTTGCTTAGACGGCCAATTTTCAGGTATCAGGTAATCAAGGTACATAAAAACATGACTTACCTCACGTAAATTCTGAAAGCTGATTTTTACGTATATTTTAGGCATTATCCTTAATAATATGTCGCCAATACTGCCAGACACTTTTCGTGGGCCGTTTTGCTTAACAGACGCTTTAAAGCTCCAAAAATTATGACTTAACTTCACGTAAATTCTGATGCTCCATTTTTATATATGTCCACCAGACAACTATTTTAAAACCTTTTACAAGAAGACAGACCGATCCAAGGGGCCAATCATCCCCAATTCAATTTTAAAGTCTCTGTGTGTAGGAGCGCGAGGGCATTATCTACTCGCATGAGATCAGCCTCATGCGCGTGTGTCTCACTCAGGTGAGACAGATTGCAATGTCAAGGCCCCCTTCGGACTAACAGCTAAATTCACTCGCAAGTAGTGTTGTCAGATACACCGCTTTTCCGCTTTTTACCCCACCTTTTGAAAAATTTGGTACAATGATTCCGCTTTCCACTTTAGACCAAAAAAAACATTTTATGTGGTCAAAATAATTTTTTGGCAGATTTTTCGTGCTGACCTAATATTAAAAAACTTCTATGTCCGTCGAGTGCAGCTGTCATTTCAGAATTCATGGTCTAGCTGCTGATCTTGTTCTTTCCTATTTATCAAACAGGCAGCAAAAAGTAAATGTAAATGGGGCGACGTCCTCCGGGTCTATAGTCAAGATGGGCGTGCCACAAGGTTCAATTCTCGGGCCTTTCCTATTTCTTGTTTATATTAATGATCTCCCTTATATGATGGCCAAATTTTCGGATGTAATTCTATTTGATGATGACACTTCGCTCATTTTTGAAATTCATAGAAAAGATACGGATCTCATACATGTCAAAGAAAGTCTAACTGTTCTCTCGAAATGGTTCGCAGCTAACAATCTTTTACTGAATGCGAACAAAACAAAATGTCTAAAGTTCTCTTTACCAAACGTAACGTGACCTAAATTTAAATCTTGACGGTAAGAAACTTGATGTTATCGCGGAAACTGTATTTTTAGGGATTACTATCGACTCAGAACTGCAGTGGGGCGCGCACATTGGAAATCTTTCGGGGAGGTTAAGCTCAGCTGCCTATGCAGTTAGGAAAATAAGGCAGTTAACTGATGTAGCTACAGCTAGGTTAGTATACTACGCTTATTTCCACAGTATTATGTCTTATGGCATTCTGCTGTGGGGATCGGCAGCAGACGTTGATTCAATTTTTATTTTGCAAAAGAGGGCAGTCCGTGCGATCTTTAAAATGGGTCCTCGCGAGTCCCTCAGAAAAAAGATTAAAGAGATCGATATACGGACTCTGCCTTCACTTTATATCCTAGAATGTATTTTATATGTCCCAAAAAACCGAGGGGTTTCAAAATTAGAAGCGACTTCCATAATATAAACACGCGCAGTAAACACAAAATTGTAATACCCAAATATGGATTAACAAAAACTAGCAAGTCATTTCTTATAAACAGTATACACTTTTTTTAATAAGTTGCCAAAGTCAATTACAGAACTGGGGGGTACTATGACGCTTAAAACATTATTGTTCCATTCTCATTCCAGAGTGAAAAAGAGATGGAGCTATGCAGGTCGTCTAGCTCCATCTCTTTACGCCACCTGACCGATGGAAAGTTTAAAAATTGCATCAAACGTGTCCTTATTTAAAAAAGCATATTACAAAATTAAGGACTACGTTGAAGATAGAGAAGTTTGGCTGTAGTTCCTTCTGCTCATGCGGCTTCCCTGGAAGCTCATTAACGACACAAATGTGTAGATGTCTCTAACTATTCCCAATATTATTCTTTTTATTCATTTTTTTTTAGAATAGTTTTCCAATCATTGCAACATTCGTTAATTGTTCAGAATAGTTCCAGCACTGATGATAACATCTGTGTCAATTGTTTAATTCAGTGTTCTTTTATTTTTACTTTTCTATAGATTCTTTTTATTTACCTATTTTTTGTGAATGTGTGGACATTGTAGGCTTTGTTTTTTTTTATCTCTTTCTACCTTCTGTAGTAAGCAACGACTTATTGTCGGGCCTACGCTGTCCTGTCCTCCTATACTTAGTACTAACGCTGTAACTTCAAATATTGTAAAAACAAATGTTTTTAAAAGAGTAACCATGGAGTTTCTTGCCGGTTCTTCTCTATAGGAAACGACCAATCCGAACCGTGAACCTTTTGTTGACGTTTTATAAGTGCCCATGTAGGCCTATGTAAAATAAAAGATTTTGATGAATTGTCTAATTTCAATGACGATAATAATGAAGATTAGAGGCACTACTCAGAAATGTTGAGAGATTAATATTTTTCTTTTTTTGTATTTTTTTTAAGAGATGCTGTTATTCAATTAATTTGTTAACACTATCGAATTTTTAACAATAATATTCTTAGAAGTTTTCGAATTTATCAAAACAGCTTACAGGATAAAATTCAATCATTATTGTAGTCAAATGAGCATTGTTTTATAAGTTAAGTTTTAATTATTTTCCTGATTTTTTATATTAATAATTAAGTGATATGAGAAAACTGTAAGAGAGTGAGAGAGAGAGAAGTCATTGTATCCTAAAACATATCTCACTCAATCTCACGCGCGTAGATAATGCCGAGGGCATTATCTACGCGCGTCGTACTCGTACACACAGAGACTTTAAAATTGAATTGGGGATGATTGGCCCCTTGGATCGGTCTGTCTTCTTGTAAAAGGTTTTAAAATAGTTGTCTGGTGGACATATATAAAAATGGAGCATCAGAATTTACGTGAAGTTAAGTCATAATTTTTGGAGCTTTAAAGCGTCTGTTAAGCAAAACGGCCCACGAAAAGTGTCTGGCAGTATTGGCGACATATTATTAAGGATAATGCCTAAAATATACGTAAAAATCAGCTTTCAGAATTTACGTGAGGTAAGTCATGTTTTTATGTACCTTGATTACCTGATTCCTGAAAATTGGCCGTCTAAGCAAGCTAGCAGGTACGCATGCGTTCTTAGTACATACCAACACTACTCAATCGTCCACATTTCATTCATCAGAAAATACGTGACGTCTGGCGGCCCTGGGATCTTGGACTATACCATGAAATGACTTTGTTAACAACGAAAAAGTTGGTAAAAGCGAGTTTTTAAACTTGGAAACAAGAAAAGAGCGTTTAAAAATGTAGGTTAAGATTTGACGCAAAATTTAAGTCAAGAGTCTGGCGGTGCAAGGTAGAAGAAAGACTGGCTATTAAAAAAAACAGTTGGAGTGTGAAGTGTTATGAAGCTTAAGCGCGCGGCTTCGCCCGCGTTTTTTTCGGTAACTGTTTCACGGGATCGTACTATCGAAATAAAAAAGTTTCCTATATGCTTTTCCAGCACGCGTAGCATGACCACTGTAGAAACGAGTTTTGTTTACGGAAGAATCGACATAATGACAGATAGACAATGAAAATGTGTCAGTTTATCGATTCTTCCGTCGACATAGCCCGTTTCTAGTACGGCAGTCATGCTACGCGTGCAGATTATTATCTGTCCCAGTGTTTAATTTCATCCAGATCCATTCAGTAGTTTTTGCGTGAAAGAGTAACAGACATCCACGAAACAAATCCTCACAAAGTGTGAAAAATTATCCTTTATCTCCTCCAGTGTTAATCTGAATATTAAACCGATGGAATCCAGTCAATACCGTTGTGCGGACGGCAAAAAGTATTGAGATATTTTTTTTTTGACGCAAATGCCACTAGAAATTAAGCAATTTACAAACGAAAGGAAATCAATTATCCACTCATTACCCATAATTAGCAAGAGATCATTTATATAAGGTGTTGTTTTGCATCCTCATCAAATTCAAGGAGGTAACTATGCGAATGATTCTCGACCCGAATCAATAATAAAATCGGTAGGTATTTTTTTCTTATTTTCGGATAAACGATTCCGAAAATAAGAAAAAAAATACCTACGGTGTAAACCACCCGTGTTTTAAACGCGGCCCCTCTGATCCTCGCCTTATAATCTCGCTTACACACACACAAAAAATCTCAAACGTTTATTCGATAATACCGTAATCCCTAAAATACGTTAAGGGGGTTATTCTGAAAAACTAACAAGTGTAAACAACAAAAAAAAACAGTGTTTTTATAGCTTACTAGGTACCGTAATTATTTATCTGGATTATTTATGTCTTTTGTAACAACATCCTGAATTTTGACGAGGATGCAAAACAACACCTTGTATACACAACATTAATAATCAAGCAAAAAACACAGATTAGCTGTTAGCAAGTGCAAGTGAACACAATGTTTAGTTAACAATACAATTACTTCAACACTAATGCTTAGTTGCATTGCAAGATGCAAAGTAGGTATTTAGTATTCCTACATCGACTTTTCATGATAGCTTATCAAAATTATGATCATAAATAATATGTATACCGTTATGTTTTGGCTTTTTCATCATCGTCATCACTAAAAGAATGTTATTCTGTCTAGGCCCTTACTCCCTAAGATATTTTCTTTGCTTACAAGATATTTTTGACAGTTAGTTTACCTTTTACATACCTAGTTTTTGACCAATGTTAGCATCCACTCTCAGCTGATACAATTTATATACTAGTATTTTACATGAACCTACTGTCTATCGAGTTGTGTTAGGAGACACCTAACAGAAGCATCTCCTTGCTTAAAAGGTGATATCCAAATCATGTAGGTATGTTTAAGAATCATGTTATTGAAATAAACATTTTTTCATTTATTTTAATTTTTTGCTAACCTCCACAACACAGTTTCAGAGAAACACAAAACACTGCTGCGGCATTACAAATAGTACAACAGCAACATAGGACAAAAATAAGTACAGCGCCATCTATGACAAAAATGAAGAACTAACATTAAAATCCTAAATCGCGCAGTTAAAGCTATCCGCGGCCTAAGAGTATTAAGTGTAGTTAAAGAAAACCGACAACGACTATCGGGGACACCAGACACGACACCAGTCTGGTTGGAGAATCTTCCCTTTCCTATGAGGATGAAAAAGTTTACACCCTCTTCTTAATACTTCTTTAAAACCTATGGCAACAGTCGGCAACACTGGCTGATAGTTTAAATTTAGTCAATTTCGCATTATCAGGTAGTTGTTGTCAAAAGTAATAAAGCAATTGCGATGTCGACTGTACCTCATACTATTAGTCATTGCATTATTCACTGGCTGAGCATTCGACTTCCCACAATGACAATATTATCTTACTAAATATACAAATGTATGCAGAATCAATGGACACATCATATTGTTGGATGTATTTTTAACAAAGAAGTCTCAAAGGTCTTTGGAATAAGTATCTACTAGTAATTGTTTTATTTTTTATTTATTTATTTAACAATTTATGTACACACTTAATACAGAGCAGAAGAAAGGAACAGAAAATAGGTACAAATTCTAAAGAAATCTCTTCCAATCCCTTCTTCTTGTTCAGAGTCTTCGCTCGCGTTTGCAGTGTAAAATAGGGGATCGGACTGGGTAAAGAAAACGACTTTCTATTTTGTCCGTCAGACAGGTAATACAAAAATATAAGACACTTATTTTTTGTTTTATCGTAATATCAAAAAATTACTTAGTTAGAACTTATTAAAGTTGGAGAGTGGGGGCTTACTACGTCACAAGTGGGTATAAAACTTACCTACATGTGACGTCATGCGCCATTTCAACTCAATATATCTCCGTAATTTTATGACCACGTGAAAAAAGAAAAAATACGTGTCCAATACTTTTCAATAAACTACCCGACGGACAAAGAAAAAAAAAATTGGATTATCCCCTATTAAATAGAGTAAGTCACTAGGCGCGGTGGGTATCCATATCATGGTGGTATTAATGCTGTCATTGATGTTAGTATAAATTATGATACACTGTGGTCTGATCACTTTCCTCTACACCTTTTTTTTTTTACGGATGGGAAATCATCAAATGTCTTCTCCCGCTCTGGGCGGAGCGGGAGGAAGTGTCAGTTTCCTCTACACCAGGAGGGCTACTCTCTTTCTCCGAAACGTAACTTCGGCAACGAACGAAAATTAAACGTAGTTACGTTTGTGAACCTACTCTATATAATTTGCGGACGCACACAAGAAATTCGAATTTACAGACAGCGAATGTATTGAATGTTATTGTGTGCGTCCGCAAATGATATAGAGTAGGGTCACAAACGTAACTACGTGTAATTGTCGTTCGTTGCCGAAGTTACGTTTCGGAGAAAGAGAGTAGCCCTCCTGGAGTGTAAATTTGACGCCATTGTTCTTATATCTAACTTGCATGATGCAAATAATAAAAATATCGAACACATTACCAGCGGCATCGGCAGTTTAATCCCTGAATCATCCTCTTCTTGCCCTTGTTCCATGTGACTTGGGGAGGGCTCAACACGTGTTTTTCTTCCATTCTCCTCTGTCAATCGTCACGATATCATTTACTTTTTTTTTAGGGTTCCGTACCCAAAGGGTCAAACAGGACCCTATTACTGAGACTTCGCTATCCGTTTGTCACCAGGCT
Organism: Cerastis leucographa; assembly: GCA_963082945.1. Classification (NCBI taxonomy): domain Eukaryota; kingdom Metazoa; phylum Arthropoda; class Insecta; order Lepidoptera; family Noctuidae; genus Cerastis; species Cerastis leucographa. The sequence goes on from OY720353.1 coordinate 6,668,073, forward strand.
GTATCTCATGAACCGTGATAGTTAGCCAGCTGAAATTATTACAGATTATGTATTTCTGTTGCCGCTATAACAACAAATACTAAAAACTGAATAAAAAAAATATGTAAGGGGGCTCACATACAAAAAAGTGATGTGGTTTTTTGCTCTTTTTTATAAATATTATAAATAATGGTACGGGCTTCGTGCGCGAGTCCGACTCTCACTTGGCCGGTTTTATATTATATCAATCCTTATATAATCCACGCATCGTTTCCTTAGTCCTTCTCTCCATCAACATTTATTCATCACTCTTTTAGTCACATGGCCCTTACCATGATTCATTATTCCAAAACTATTGAATACTAGCTTATGCCCGCGGCGTCGCCCGCGTGGAGTTCGATAATTGTCCCACGGGAACATACTATCGGGACAACTTTTTATCCTATGTGTTAATCAACCTGGATTAACACATAGGTAAACCTAGATAAACTACCCGTGTGCCAAATTTCATCCAAATCCATTCAGTATTTTTTGCGTGAAAGAGTAACAAACATCCATCCACACAAACTTTCGCATTTATAATATTAGTAGGATATAAACAAAATACCCAGTAGTTAGTGCTGCTTCTTGTCACCTGGTATTGACTAATACAGCTACCAGCTACCTTCTTATTTAGTCACAAAATTGACATAAACTCCTCCCCAAACCCTCTCAAACGATGGCCATCAAACTAAAATTAGTCACACAAAACAGACCATAAACAGAGGCCAAATAAAAAGAAAAAAAAAACCGCATCTAAAATACATAGTACCCCATTCATAAGTCGTTAGCCATATTAGTAGGGGTCAGTAACCTGGTGAATTGTGATCGACTCACGCGCAACTAAGAGTTGTATTGTTGTTTTTAAGGCTCGTTGGATTATGGTTGAGCTTGAGAACTTTAGCAGTGTTTGTGAAGTTGTGTTTATTATTGTATTTTCAAACTCCTGGAATAACTTCGGGAGGCCTTTTCCAAGCAGTGTGGGATAGAAGAGGGTTTAAAAAAAACTTGATTTTTTTGTGAGAAATTTGTTTGAAGATAGTAGAAAGAATCTTTTGGCTTTTCGAATGAGGGTAAGTTTTAGTGATTATATAATAACAGAGGCAGTCATAAGAACTGTCTGAAAACTCAAAACAATAGTACTGTGTTCTGTTTTTGAATTTTTTATTCGTTCGCGTTGCTAGTCTGGCGCAATACGTCACGAGCCATCCACAGACAGACCTTGGCTACCGTTCCTTTACCTTGATCACCCATCCACATACTGACTTTGGCAACCGTTGCTTAACCTTGATCACACATCCACAAATAGACTTTGGCTACAGTTGCTTAACCTTGATGACCCATCCATAGACGGACTTAGGCTACCGCTGCTATACCTTGATCATCCATCCACAGTCAGACCTTGCTAAACTATCTTGGGGTAGGCTTCCAGTCTAACCGGATGCAGCTGAGTACCAGTATTTTACATGAAGCGACTGCCTATCTGACCTCCACAACCCAGAAACTAGATAATACGATACCCCTTAGTACGACTGGATGTCAGACTTTCGGCTTCTGACTACCCTTCCATTTTGTATATGCTGTGTCATAATTTTCTTAAGTTATTAGCCATATTTTTGAATGAATATACATAAATACGAGTAAGTCCCAAAAATACATTAAAAACAACTCTTCTCTGATACTTCATGTAATAGTCCATGATCTTCATCATCACGGCCACTGCACCAGATGATTGGTACATTATGGCCAAACCGCAGTATGGCCATTAAAACGGCGGTTGCCATCTGTCACTTCCGTTGTACATTTTTATTTAAGCCACTAGTTGGGAAAAAATAAAAGTCCCTTGCCTGCCAAAGTTATTGAACCAAGTAAACTCGATAATTTACCATGACTGATGCTACGTTTATATAGATTCATTAGATATTACCAACCCCCACTGGGCCCGCGTGGTGGATTATAGCCCACTCCCTCTCATAGAGAAGAGGCCTGTTTCCCAGCAGTGGGAACATTAAAGGCTGATGATGATGATGATGAATTAGATATTAAGATCGGCGTGTACGCCACTTACACTGGTTCTGGTCCGATCTGTTACGTTCAAATAATATTATTTGACGCGTGTATATTAGGACACTGACTGCTCTGACCTGAAAGCACTCCAATCTCAATCAGTGGCGTGCTTAGGGGCCAACAATACAGAAAACCCCTAGGTCAAGCAAACTGTTGAGAAACCATAACATCATGAAGAGTAGAAGGTTATAAGGGCAAGCCAAGCTTTAAGACTTGTATGAAAGTATCGCCTCTAATCTCAATCATATTAAAAGATTAATATGATTGAGATTAGAGGCTTAAATTATACTTATATTTTATTTTATACTTTATCTCTAGGTCTCTCTAGGTCAACTTCAACTTCTTAGTTGAAGGGGAAAAGAGCAATAGACGCTCATCATTATGCACCCTACACGAATTCATAGACAAAAAAGATGTAGGAAATTCATATTATACACAATCAAACTACTATCACAAAAATCTTTTTATTCACAATAAAAATACAAGTAGTTGAAATAATCATGGATGCGGTGATAGATCTATTACGCTCACTGCACAGAAAAGATGTAGTACATTATTGCCCTAGTATGGTGTGGCCATAGAAACAGCGGTTACAGCTAATGTACTTCCAAAGCCGAGCTTAACCAAGAGTTAGCGTTAGGAGTTTGCGATTGTAAAGGATGGATGTTAATAAGTGCACAAAACGATCTATAAAAATATAAACTTTAATCCTGCTTGTAACTATGCTATTATATTGTTATTTAAAAGTTTTAAGAGCGATGGATGAATGCATGTTTGTGACTCACGCAAAAACTACTGAACGGATACAGTACTATAGCTTAAACATCAGAATCACACTTAAGCAATAATAATTTACAAAGTTATTTTGTAAATCGGCTAGATTTGAATTCACACGGGAGAAGCTGCGTGTGGAAGTTAGTATGTAAATAAACTGCGTAATGTGCGTTTACCATATGCTACATCCGTGATTTAATTCTTAAGGATTCCAAGCGCCAATTTTAGGTTACAGAAACCTAACAAAGCATTATTTTTTTTTTGCTTTTTTCAATGGCCATGTTAAACAGCTGCTTTAAAAGCAGGAAGTTGATCGGTGTTTAAGGATGTACAATTTTTGTTTTAAGCTTAAAGTTTTTGTTTTTTACTGCGAACGGTTCTGACGAAGATTTTACCGTTAGTTGGATAGTGGGAAACCTAAAAAGGATTGAAATTATTTACATACCCAATCAGCACTGTTAATAAATGTGTGTGAATGTTACGTAACGTTTTATTAGTAATGTACTGTCAAAGTGATTTTTATGAAGTTTCGTAGGCATGGAATAAGAAGCTTGTATAAAACTCACGGCACATTTTAGATAGAGACAAGCTAGACTGCCAATTTTATTCAGATTTTTATATTGCTAACAAAAAGGGATTGGCAATACAGAAAAGTTTTGTAGGCTCGTATTTTACCATCAAATAAACTCACTGAATTAAAAAAAAAAAAACAAAACCGTAAAATAATTTAACTACGCAATATCAAAGAGCACTTTTCTGCATCTATCAGATGCGCTCTCATCGCTACGCTCAATGCTCGCGATGATTGACAGACGAGCATTATGGACTCACCGCAACGTGGCCACGAAAAACGCGACAATTACGCGCTTCCGCCACGTTTTGTAGCCCCATCCTGTACTTATGGATGTTTTTGTCAATTTTGATTTTGGTTTTTACCTTTGTTTTTAATGTATGGATACGGGTTTAGGATATTACAAGATCATCCTTATATTGATAACTTCTGTGACTTCTCTGAGACATATTCGACTATTTTTGAAATCAAACAGAATCCATACTCATGGTCTTAACTTAGAAAACTCAGAATTAAACAAGCGTCTTTCCCGGTTTCGTCCTTCTTTCCGAGTTAATTTATTTTCTGTCAACGAATCTTTATAATTATTTTCTTTTAGCGTTTTCAATTTACCCAAATCATCATCTGCCTAGCCTTTTCCCAAACTATCTTGGGGTTGGCTTCCAGCCAAGTCTAACCGGATGCAGCTGAGTACCAGTATTTATCATAAAGCGAGTGCCTATCTGACCTCCACAACCCAGTAACTGGGTAATACGATACCCCTTAGTAAGACTGGATGTCAGACTTTTGACACGTACCGACTGTCAAAGATCTACAAATGACAGATAATTTACAATTTATCTAAATAAGGTAGATGAATTAAAACTGTCCCTCAGTCTTTTTTCCCGATTTGAAAATTGTCAGGACAGAGACTGCCCCGGTCCTCTATCGACTACAAGTGAAATGAGGCGCAAACAACCTACATTTATAGTCCATGACCCAATTTAGGGCGAGCCCTAAAGCGCCGTGTCGCAATAATATTACGTCATACATGCACCGACCTTTGTGTGTTTAGGGTAAGCCTATTTTTGGGTAGATGCAAGAAGCCGATCCCAAATATATAATATATATACATACATATAATACAAGGTGTTGTTTTGCATCCTCGTCAAATTCAAGGAGGTAACTATGCTAATTATTCTCGTCCCGAATCAATAATAAAATGGGTAGGTAATTTTTTTTCTTGTTTACGAAAATCGGTAAATTTGAACTACCCATGGCCGTGTTTTAAACGCAGGCCGTCTAATCCTCGCCCTATAACCGCGCTTTCACACATTCAAACAATCTCAAACGTTTTTTCGATAATTTTCTATTCCCTAAACCACGTTAAGGGGGTTATTCTGATATACTGACAAACTTAAACAACAACAAAATCAGCGTTTACTAATAATTAACTAGGTACCGTAATATAGATTGATTATTTAAGTCTGTTGTGACAAACTCCTGAATTTTGACGACTATGCAAAACAACACCTTGTATACACCAGATGGTATGACCATAATGCCATGGAAGTTGGGTAGGCCTTTGGTGTGGGATATGACTGCGTCGACACCCTTGCGCCATCCCATCTTCCCAGCGCGGTGAGCTGCGCTGGGGCGGCTGCTGCAGGTGCTGAAAACCTCAAGCGGCGCAAGTACAATAACTAAATTGGTAATTATGTGTTTGAGCCGTTTGGGGTTGAAACACTAGGGCCATGGAGCTCGAGTGCCCACCTTGTGTATCGTGATATCGCCTAACAGTTGGTCGACTTTTCACGTGACCAGAGGGCTGGCCTTTTTTTTGCCCAAAGAATCAGCATTGCAATCCAACGTGGCAATGCGGCCAGCATTTTGGGCACTTTTTCTGTTGACAGCGATGTGGACGAATTTTTTGACGCCCTGTTATTTTGATACTTGTACATATTTTATTATGATATATATTTTTTACGCTTAAGTAAGTTTGTTTGTTACGCTTTCACGCGAAAACTGTTCAACCGATCATCATGAAACTTTGTACACATATTCTTGGAGGTATTAGAAGTAACATAGGCTGTATATCATCACGCTACGACCAAAAGGAGCGGAGCAGCAATGCAAAATGTTGCGAAAACGCGGAAAATGTGACACAGACGAAGTTGCGTGGGACAGCTAGTATGTAATATAAATAAAAATGGAACAAAGTACAATATGTTTTGTATTGACGTAACCTATCTACTGCTTCGTGGATCTAGTGGTTGTAAGCGCGACTGCCAACTATGAGGTCTTGGGTTCGATTCTAAGGTCGGCCAAAATATTATTGAGGTTTTCATCAAGAATTTTCCAGTAAAAGCCACGGAGTGTGGATTTGTGCTCAATGGATGGCTAAATACTCGCCCCCTATTACTTAAGACGTAAAGATAATTAGTGTGCGTCTGCTAAACCCTTGGCGAATGAGAGGCGTTATGACATACATAATGTTATTTTCAGTACCTATGTCAGTAGGTATGGAAAATGACTAGAAAATTCTTGTGAGAATGTTTTCAGCCCTACGGTGGTAACAGATATTGATCGTGAATATGACATTTTGCATAACAATCCAAGTTTGATAAACGCTGTCATTATTATAAGCAGACCAATTCACAATAGGTCACGTGGTATATTTTTATTATTCAAGGAAACGAAATTACTGAAGATCACAACTGGCCCAAATCTTACCAAGGGGTATCGTATTACCCAGTTACTGGGTTGTGGAGGTCAGATAAGCAGTCGCTTCATGTAAAATACTGGTACTCAGCTGCATCCGGTTAGACTGAAAGCCGACCCCTACATAGTTTGTGAAAAGGCTAGGCAGATGATGATTATGACCATTGGCCCAAACAGTAATCTTGCAAGTCTCTTTTACTTAGTATGATTTTTATTTTAGGTCAACTCTACTTTCGAGCTACTAGGCTACTTCTATAGATTAGGGTTAGATTACGTTATCTGTTAACCGCGGCTGCCCGAATGCCCCCAAAGGCTCCTCCTCTAAACTGGCGAAGCGTGCAAACGCCCGCCAGCAGAGAGAAAGCCCATCGGTGAGGCTACCAACTGCACAGATGCCGGAGAGACTCAGCCCTCAGAGGCCCTCTCACTGGACTACGCTGAACCACCAGAGAGCTTTCCCGGCTCTCGGTAATCAAGCAAAGTCAAACCCCATCCCCGGGCTATTAGATACCCCTGTCCCCACTCCCGTGGCCCAAGCGAGCGCACCGGCGCCCGCTCGTCCCGCGCCACCCGGCCCCGCGGCCGTGGACTCCTCTCTTGACGTAATTTTAGAAACGTTAGCAAAGATAGTCACCCCCGAAGCAGACCGCATGGTAGCTGATCTCAGGGAGGCTAACACTGGCGGCGATAAGCTTAAAATTATCCTCAAGTCCGGGGTGACCAAAGAAGAGATGGATGTATTGTGTGAGGAATGATAATGTAGGTATAAGCAGTAAAATGATAACGTGACGAATGTCAGGGAAGAATGGAAGAAAAAAAACGTATTGCACCGACCCTAAATGACAAGGTACATTGCAGAAGGATGATGATGATCTGTCAACTTGAGGACTTAAAACCTTCAATGTGTATTAACTTCCATGGTAACCCATCTAAAGGCTAACTGTCGGAAGCGAAACTTAACCTGACTCACACGTGCTTTTGTTGATATACAAGTTAGAGGCTCAATAAGTAATTTTAGTCTATAACTTAATTATAACTCTAAAAGTAAAAGATCACGACTGTAATTCTCGACGGCTTAGGCAGAGGTGTACCTATTACATTCAAGTTTCGTCAGTCATGTTTTTCAAGTTCCATCTAAATATAATAGTGGCGAGCCTATTGCCATCAACCAGGCACAAATCCAATTTAACTAAAATAATAAAATTGAATATTTAACAAAGTAGCAGTAGGTAGGTAGTCATAGATAAGATAATAACAAAGTGAAAATAAAAACGTCAAGAAATGACTTCCACGCCGCTTCAAGTCATCGATCGTGTGACACAAGGGACCATAATCCTGAGAATCAGCAGCTGACAGCTGCCGCTAAGACGTCATGCTAAACTGCTGATTACTGTTAGCGTGAACTATTCCTTATCATGAATAATTTAGTTCAGCGATGGCGTAGCAATAACTAGAAAAAAATGCAACATGTCATTCTCTTGTTTTGCATACTCGTCAAATTCAAGGAGGTAACTATATCCTAATGATTCTCGTCCCGAATCAGTAATAAAATGGGTAGGTATTTTTTTTCGTTTTTATTATTTACGGAAATCGGTAAGTGTGAACCACCCGTGTTTTAAACGTGGCCCGTCTGATCCTCGCCTTATAACTGCGTTTCCACACATACAAACAATTTCAAACGTTTATTCGATAATTTCTTATTCCCAAAACCACGTTAAGGGGGTTATTCTGAAACACTGACAAACAAAAACAACCAAAAAAATCAGCATTCATTAATAATGAACTAGGTACCGTAATTTTAATTGACTATTTATGTATTTTGTGACAACCGTCTGCATTTTGACGAGGATACAAAACAACACCTTGTAAAACTCTTTTCACGATTTTTAACATGTAATGGCCTAGTTGGTTACAATTGCAATGAGAGCTGATGAGTCCATACTGGAGGAGCTTAACGTCACCGTGTCACCGTGTCGGATATATTATGCATTCGCTTAGGCCTAGGCATTGTCTGGAAAGGCCTATAATACTGGGCCGGGCAGAAAGGTAAGTGCACGCAAGGTAGCGCACCGGCAATATGGCCAGACTCGATCAAGAAGGCTGTTGGAAGCAGCTTGTACCGAGTGGTTTACACTGCAGGAGACCGCATGGCTTGGAGACGTGTCACATGTGGTCGCGATCCTCAGCAGTGTGCAGCATCAACGAAGAAGAAAAGAGAAGAGTTAGTTTCAGTTCCAGTGTAGGGCAAATTCTTCTTCTCATGGAAAAAAGAAACCAGATTTGATTTAGTTTGAGTCTCAAACGGCGTAAATACTGTAACCTAAATGGCAGTTACAGTTTTGAGGCGTTTGGGGTCGAAACGCTCAGGTCATGGAGCCCAAATGCGCATTCCCTTTTTAAGGAATTATCTCGTCGACTCGTTGACACTTCGCGAGACCAGAGAGCTGGTTATTTCTCGCGGCAAGGAATTAGCATTGCCCATCAACGTGGCCATTTTTAATTGTTTTAACTAATATAACTTGGTTTCATAAGACCTGATGATTATTTTACTGTAAAAGAAATGTAATTAAAATAAGAACTTCTCGTTGAATTGTCATCGCTGCAAGATGTAATGACAACATAGGTAAGGATTATAAAACATGGACTGTCAATGGCTGCCACCTACACACTTGATGACCTTATGACTGCAGCAGTGAGTGAAGATTATTTATTAGTATAAGCCTATATTGTCTTACTGCAGGACAAAGGCCTGCCTTCCCTCCTTCCACTTTTCGCGATCTAGTGCGATTGTAGGCCAATTCTAAGAGAACGAGTCCAACTCATCCCGCCATCTCCTACTGGGCTGGCTGCGTTGTCGTTTCTTGCTGTCTGGTATCCAATGATTTTTGCCCATTGCACCTCCGACATGCGGCAGATGTGACCAGCCCAGTTCCACTTCAACTTAGCAGCAGTAAAGCCAGCATCCGCTATTTGGCTTTTGGAGCAAAGTATGGAGTTTCTGAGGCGGACCGTAAGTTTGACACCCAGTAAGTATACTTCGCTCCATAGCTCGTTAGCAGACTCCAAGTGTGGACTTCTGTGTTAAGATCATATCCCTTAATTATGGGACATACATTTTGATTTTTTTGTCATCAATAACGTAAAAATAAGAATGGCAAAAAAAGATAACCGTATGTAGTAAAAGCTAAAGAAAACAATCAGACGTAACAGCATACAAATACCTTTATATAAAATTCGAAGTTTATCTTAAACTGATATAACGAAACCAAAGAAGTTTCATTACTTTATGGTCTAAGCGATTTCCCCACAAGAGCATGGTACATTCACTCACCGTAACCACCATCACTGGCTCGCTCAAGTGAAAACCATTTGAATGCAATAGTTTGCTACATCTTCTATTGTCGGTGTTCGTACTCTGTAAAAGTTGCTACATGTGATTTTTTAATGTCGGGATTCTTTTATCCGACTGTAAAATAAAGGGGTAATGATTCGTGTATTTGCTTTTTGTTTTAATGCCCGTAAATTATTTACTTGGTTGATAGATACTTCACTCTATGGAGCTGTTGAGCCGCGCTTTCCTAGGTTGGTCTGTGGATAGGTGACCACCCTCTACTTACAATTTTTTCTCATCGCCTTGGAAAGCACGTTAAACCGTTGGTCCCGGCTGTTATTAGTGGATCTTTCAGGTCGTAACAGGTGGCCCGAAAGTCTGACTATCAGTCTTACCAAGGGGTACCGTATTACCCTCTAACATAGCAAAGAAAGATCTTTTAATGCCATGGATGTAAGTACTCAATCATCGTGTTATCTGTTATCCATTTCCATACTGTTTTTCGTTTCTAGTTAGGTACCTGTTTTAAAAATAGAACATACATAATCTCATGTGTTTTTCCCATGGAGGAAGGCAAGACACCATAGAAAGACACCTTTCATAATACTACCAACTTTCGAGGTAATTCAAGTTATCAAACAAAGTTGACAAAGAAGAAAACAAACGAAAATTCCTTTTCAAAAGTCAAACACACTTTCCTAACAATTTTCCAAAACCATAAATCAAGTTTTATTCAAGAACACCACACAAAGGGAAACTCCAACAATCACAAGATTTTCACACCACTATGTATTATTACAAAATATTGCCACCATGAGTACGTTGCGTCATACGTAATTTCATTGTGTTCGCTAGTATTGTGTGAGGTTATTTTGTACTAGCTTATGTCCATGGCTTCACCCGCGTGAAGTTTGGTAATTGTCCCAAGGGATTGTTGACCGGGATAAAAATTATCCTATGTGTTGTTTTTAATGTGTGTGTGGCAATAGGCCCTCTTTTACACGATGATGACCTGGATTAACATCCAGGTTATAAACTATAAAAAAATAGTGCGTCCCGACTTACGAGCAGTAAGCCGTGGGTTCGAACCCAGGCAGGCGCATTACTTTGTGTAATTTATTTCATCACCGCTGCCCTCAAAAACGGTGAAGGAAAACATCGTGAGGAAACCGGCATGTCCTAGAACTAAAAATTCGAAGATATGTGTCATCTACCAACCCGCACTGGGCCCGCGTGGTGGATAACAGCCCACTCCCTCTCATAAAGAGGAGGCCTGTGTCCCAGCAGTGGGAACATTATAGGCTGATGATGATGATGATGATGTCATAAACATGTCGGACTGTAACATTATAATAATCCACTGTTCATGTCGCAATATGGCACTAACAAACAAACATAAAGTATACACATGTACCTATGTATGTACTAGCATACATAAATACATGGATCATAATAAATGCGAAGATGTTTGCATTACATTCATGCAAAAACTACTTAACGGATTTGGATGAAATATGTATAGTTATATTTTTTTGAAGTGAAACTTCTTATGCGACTTCCAACAAGGTTGCGTTCAATCAATCAATCAAAATATTTTTATTTCACATAGGCCTACATGGGCACTTGTAAAACGTCGACAAAATGCACGTTAAACGTTTAACGCTACCATGGAGGGGGAATAGAAAGAGACAGAGCGAGGGTGAATGCGTGGCACTCGAACGCATGCGTGTAGAATTACAAAGTTTCACTTCTTCCGCGCGGAGGGACTCCATGCACTGTTTTTTATTATACCAACAACTTAATCGCAGCCCGTAAATTTAAAAAACTAAGTTATTTGACCTGGATTTCAAATGCCATAGATTCTCATAGTAACCCTTCGTAAGCTCCAGAATGTAAGGTCCCGGAGGCATTTACGGGACCTCGACTGGCCACAATTAGACCCCTCAAGGCTTTAGGTCGAGAGAAAGCTTTCTGAGCTATATTCCGATGAAAACGATAACACGATTTATAATAGCATTGTTTTAATTGGTCATAGTATAACGTGTGAGGTTAAATGGCGGTCTGCGTAGTTTTAGTAGCTAGTTATTGCCCATGGTTGCACTTGAGTGTTATGAGACAGGGATCGCGTCAGTGACCAATGATAATCGCGGGCCTGTGGACGGTGAGTAATGGGCTAGCTCACAGTCCGTCCGTGTTATGACGACAGGCCGTGTCGAGGGCGCGTTTGTGTTCCACGCGCGACTCAAGGAGATGTCAGCAAATCAGAAGGGGTCCGAGAGGGCCGATACCTGCCAGGGCTGCGGGACTGTTCGAAAGAGATACCGTGGCCCTGGAACACAAAAGGCTAAGAAGGAACATAGTTTTAGGCAGTACAAGTCTGACACTCCCTTCCGCTCCGCCCAGAGCGGGAGGAGCCATTTGATGATTTCCCATCCAAAAAAAAAATTTTTTCCATGTTCTCATCCTTTTCAACCGTTATTTGCTAGAGCGAGAAAGAGAGCATGCTGCCCAGCGCATTGTTGATGCTGCCCAGCGCATTGTTGATGCTGCCCAGTGCGATAGCATTCCCGCTGCATAAACCCTATGCTGGCTTCTTATTGTACAGCAATTCTGTACTACGGTAGGCTAGCCCGGCGTCGAAGCAATAAAATTCTAAAACAGTTTATCTACAGTGATTATACTTTTTTTATTAGAAAATTTATGCGGAGCAGAATATTATATTGGAAATTCACCCCAGTGTTTGGTTCTGCACCGGAAAGTATTTAAATAGCCACCATTATAGTTTCACTGGTTATTATACAGTCCTTGGAAATAAGAACGTCAGAAAGTTATCAGTATTCAGTCAACTTAAGAGCGTTTAAACTTAATATGCATAAGCAGGATACACAGGTCTAAAAAGTTAATAAAAAACATTTTTGAAATGTCTTTTTTTTTTAAAGATAATTGGATATTTATCTTTCCATAAATAATTTTTAATCGGTTTAATTTAGCTGTAACACTATTTTTCGAAAATGTTTTTAGAAACTTTTTAGACTTATGTAGGATCCTTCCTGCTTATGCGTATGAAGTTTCATTAAAATCGGTTCAGTCATTTCGGAAAATAAGAACTTGCAAAATTTGTATGAAATGCCGTAAGTTGCAAACGCTCTTAAGTACTTACTACATATATTATTTTAATGTTCTACTACATCTACTTACTCGTATGAAATAACCTGCACAATTTGCAACTGGTCTCTAATTGCTTTACTTGAATATATTCACACACCACTTACATAACAAAACATCGAAATAAAACAAAAACAGAACCAGTTATTAAAAAAAAAGCCCTAAAAACCGTTACACAGTGATAAATTGATAAAAATAATCATGGCGGCATGTTGCGCGCGGGGCTGCGCGGTTGAGCGCACGCGCACGCTACGTCACTTCCGGTCGCCCCCCTCCCGACTTCCGGCCGCCATAATGAGCCGTCATCGAGAGGTAGGGTCGCCATATTGCATACTGACTACAGTTTTTATGCGATTACTGACCTAAGGTAGTGTACTTGGTTCATAATTAAGTTTATTGCTAATGGTTCAGATGTTAATGCTTTTTCGCTTCTCATGAACAAGGTGTTGAGATCATGGTACGAAAACATCGTAAGGAATTTTGGACTTATTAGAGATCTCTGTAATCGAATCGCCAATCCATCTTTGACAAACATGGTGATCAATGCTTTTACCTTCTCTGTATAAGAAGAGACGTTTGCTCTTCAATGGCGCAATAAGAGGCAGGTATAACACCGGTCAGCAAAAAAAACACTCTTTGTGAGTAACATGAAAACTTAGCCTAGTTATGTTTAGAAAGAGGATAGTACAGTAATAATAGAGAAATTAGGAGCAAGCGTTCGGCTTGGAATTAAGAGCGTTTCGCCTTACGGCATGTCATACAAACTTTCAAGTCCTTATTTTCCGAAATGACTGAACCGATTTTAATGAAACTTCAAACAAATAATCAGGATACATAGGTCTAAAAATTTAATAAACTAAAAAACATTTTCGTAAAATAGTGTCACAGCTAAATTAGACCGATTATAAATTATCCATATAAACAGAAATTTCCAATTATCTTTTTTTTTTTAACATTTCGACAATGTTTTTTTAGTAACTTGACCATACATTGCATGCCTTATTACTATCAATTTAATTAAGTTACTACTTTTTATAATTACTGATTAATATTATTTTTAAAACTAGATAACTAAAACTAAAATAACAACAAATTATAAAAGGGCGTCAAAAAACTCCTACTCAACGCTGTCAACTGGTAACGTGCCCATGAGACTGGCGGCGTTGCCACGTTGTATGGCAATGCCTCTGGCCAAAGTAAAACCCAGCCCTTGGGTCACGGGAAGTGTCAACTAGGCGTTTAGAAATTTCCTTGAAAAGGCTGTGAGCACTCGGACCTCAGTAATTAACTAACTTTTAACTACTACTTAGATACTACATACTCGCAACTGGCGCGTGAATATGGAAAAGGAGTATCTATGTAAGCATCGTCGCAGATGGATATTGTAGTTTCTACACACCCCCATGGGAACAAGGCGTGAGTCTATATATGGTCTACATTAAATACAACCTTAGAGTCAGCTCACACACTGCGAGGATCGGCCTAAGGACGGATTATTCCGATCTGTCACCCCGCTTTGTCCCCTTAGGGGGACAGATCGGAAAAAAAAGTTTGATCTGTCCCCCTGTTAGCAATGAGGGGACAGTTCGAACTTTATTCACTCCTTAACGGTTTATTCCTGTTTGTCCCCCATAGAATTTAAATTAATTCTTAAAAGTAATGCTACACGTTATAAGCTTACTTTCAAGAATTAAATAAAAGATTTGTGGTTTGGATTATTATAACGACCTGTATTTAAATAAATTATAAATATTTCTTTTGTTTCTGTATCGATCAGTCACACTCCCATAAATCACGTAGTAGGTATTCCAGGTATAATAAGTATTATAACAATCAGTCCTCTGATTTGACTTCATATTACAAATGTTAATTTTTACTAACAATAATGTTAACTTTTAGATGAGGAAATGTTCCTAATAAGAAAATTTAACGTGTTTAGATAAAATTGCAGCTTCTTTTAAGGTAATTCTGTATTAATCAGCAATGAAGTAAATAAATTCAAGTTTTGACGTTTTCATTCCTGTAAGAGTTATCAAACAAAATAAAATTTCTGTCTGTGCTTTGTATGTCAGCACTTTAATATCAAAACTTATTTTGCGATAACAACTTAAATATTAATAAAATATGGTAGGCAATTACTTGCACTCCATTATTGTTTCCAAAAAAGCTGGCTCTTCCGGGAATTTACTCAGTGCAAGTAAACAATAGATTTCAAAACAAGCAAAACAAATTTCGGTTCTCTCTCTCTTTCTTACTCATGGGGCCTTATGGGCAGCCGCAATGATGCGCATTACTAAGAGAACTAGTGCAAATTTACCATTTTTGAAGGTGAGACGTCAGTGTTAAATTGTTCGTTATAATTAATTTGAGTGAAGTGTTTATATTACCAAGTATGTAGTTTTCAAGCGAACTATTGCACAGTATCATTAAACTGAGAGGAAATTACAGACAGAGGTAAGTTCATATAGAATGTAAACTACACACAATACGACTTTTGGAAATTGTTAGCAAGTGTGGCATGAATTTTAAGAATTAATATATTAAATTCTGTGGGGGACAAACAGGAATAAAAAGTTTCGTCTGTTCCCTATCAGTGATAGGGGGACAGATGAAACCGTTAAGGAGCGTACCGAGAACCGTTAGTTCTGATCGATACAGAAACAAAAGAAATATTTATAATTTAGTTAAATACAGGTCGTTATAATAATCCAAACACTAATCTTTTATTTAATTCTTAGAAGTAAGCTTATAACGTGTAGCATTACTTTTAAGAATTAATTAAAATACTATGGGGGACAAACAGGAATAAAAAGTTTTATCTGTCCCCCTATCAGTGATAGGGGGACAGATAAAACCATTAAGGAGTGAATAAAGCTCGAACTGTCCCTTCATTGCTAACAGGGGGACAGATCAAACTTTTTTTTCCGATCTGTCCCCCTAAGGGGACAAAACGGGGTAACAGATCGGAATAATTCCTTAGGACACGGTGGAGCACACCGTGGAGGTCTGTTCCGCTTGGGCTGAGCACCGCCGTATCCTCGTACGACGATTGGCGGTGGCGATCTCTCGCGACCGGCCCTGGTTCAATCCATGGTACGGAGCGAGAGGGAATGGGAAGCCGTCGCCTCCTTCTGCGAAGCAGTCATGATAGCGAAGGAGGTGGCGGAACGTGAGAGGGAGAGAACCTCACGTCCCAGCCGCAGCGTCGCGTCGCGTCGCGTCTCGGTGTGAGCTGACGCTTATTATAAGCTAACAGTAACTACCAGTCGTGTTTTAGTTTATAATACTTTATGAACCTGAATCCTGGCACATTTCCAGTATTTGCTTTGGTTAGAGGAAGTTATTACCAACTGCACGACAAGTTCCTAGTATAAGGTATAATGGACGATAGGAAAAGAATGTCCACTAGATAAAATAATATATCACGAACATGAAGCAAAAATATAATGGTCACTGCTTTTCGCCACACAGAATGTTTCTTTGAGGAGCTCGTGGCTAAATATAAACAGCCGCACGGATCGATCGTTAAGGTTAAACCATGCTTGCCGAGGTTGGTCCGTGGATGGGTGACCATAATTACATAACGAGTTATCTCCGTCCCTCGAAAAGCACGTTAAGTTGTTGGTCCTGGCTTTCATTTCTAGATCTTTGACAGTCGTTAAGAGTGGTCAGAAGCCAAAAGTCTGACATCCAGTCTTACCTAGGGGTATTACCCAGTTACTCGGTTGTGGAGGTCAGATAGGCAGTCGCTTCTAGTAAAATACTGGTACTCAGCTGCATCCGGTCAGACTGGAAGCTGAACCCAAGATTGTTTGGGAAAAGGCTAGGCAGATGATGATGAGAATGTTTTTTATTACAGCATTAAGAAAATTGTGCAACTATCTTATTTGGAAGTTCAAAATTATCTTGACTATAATAAATATGGAAAAGTAGCGCAATCTTACGAGCAACATCATATTTATTTACACTGAAGGATCATATTTAAAAATTAACATCATCATTTAATTTTCTTTTTAATGTTTTATTTGAAAAATCCGATTTGTCTCAAGCCATGAAGACATGGACAAAGCCTTTTTATTCTCGGCATATGGGTAGGCATAAAGTTGTTACAACAATATCGTTCAAGACAAATCCACCGCTAAAAGGCATACGAATATTTACACTAAATAAGGTTACATATAGATAAAATATCACTCTTAAACATAATGTGAGTATCTCATAAGTTCTGAAAACCATGTATTCTTATTAAGTCTGAGCTTCACCAGAATCGAACTCGTCAGCCCTACGCAGAACTGAATTAGCATGACAATGAATTCTATCGACATAAACACAATGTCAGATAACTCAATGCAAAACTAATCTTAAAACTAACAGTCTACGTTTTAAAATCCCTTGGATTGTAGGCTACATTTGCTAATAGTTACGGAGAACAAATTCTAAATACTTCTTTTCAAAAATCAGATTTGTATGATCTTTACCTGAAGTTATCTGTGGATTGTTTGTATGTCCTATATCCTAATAAAACTCATTATAAGTTACCTTTTATAATATAATTTTTAAGAAAAGTTTTTGACAAGAATGTGATCATCATCGTCAAAATCATACATATTAGCCGAAAGACTGACCAGACGGTCGGTCTGACTGCAGAGCAAAGGCCTCCCCCAAGGGTAGTCGCCACATCTCTCGACCCTGGACGTCTCACATCTGCCATCATCGTCACCGTTCCACCTCGTGGGAAGCCTTTGATGAAGATGTATAGTTGAATTTATCTGTTCCCTTACTGATACTGATAGCCTACGTCATCTCACAGCTGCACTTGCACGCTGGGCAAAGGCCCATGTCCCATGACTTCCAATCGTTTCGATCCAGGGCCAATGTGGACCACTGGTCGCTTGTCTTGTGCAGCTCGTCCCCACCATCTTCTACGAGGTCTGCCGCGACGCCTTCTGGCTGTGTCAGGGTTCCAGAAAGTGGTTATTTTGGCCCACAGCTCATCGGCCATGCGGCCCACGTGCCCACTTCAGCTTTGCGGATTTTTGAGCAACGTCAGTAATCTGTGTTTTGGAGCACAGTGTGGTGTTGCGTACACGGTCGGTCAGTTTGACGCCTAGAATGCTCTTTCCTTAATATTAAAATTATTCAGCAAGTTCCTGCCAACATTCCTAGACACAGATTTCACGGGATGATTTCCACGGTTGATTCACCCAATCAACTTCATAAATCTCCCATGAGAAACAATCCCACATAAACCAGGAACCATACATTTTAAAATACCAAAATATTTCTTACTATTGTACCCATTGCGTGTCTGCTTAACAGCATTCAGTTCCGTTGAAACTACCCGGCGTTTCTAACAGGAACGAATCGTTAAATATTTCACTATTATTTTGGATATGTTGGCGTGACATATCGATTTTATGTAAGACTAGTTTTCGCCCGTGGTTTTGTCCGCGTGGTGTTTCGCCGAGACAACATTTAAAGTATCGTATGTAGTAGATCCTAGAACAGTGGTGACGACGTTCGACTTGTAATTCCTGGGTTCAGAATAGTTCGTAACCAGGCAGTTGCATTATTTTGTGACAATCATTCCATCAAAATTTCTCTCAAAACGGTGAAGGAAAACATCGTGTCGTGAGGCAACCGGCATGTGTGCAACTGTGGCAACCACCAACCCGCAATGGGCCTGCGTCGTGGATTACAGCCCACTCCGTCCCATAGAGAGGAAGCCTGTGTGCCAGGAATGAAACCGATAGTCTGATCACGTTGCTATGTTATCCTATATCCTAACTCCGGTTATTGTCAATCCGTATACCAAATTTCATCAAAATCCGACCAGCAGTTAAGGCGTGAAGGGTTAACCATCACATAACAGGCAAACAGACAAACCAACTCACTATTATATGAGTAATATTAGATAAGATAATGCATTACATGGTGTAGCATTTGATTAGCGAAATGATTCGGTTTCGTAATGGCGCCAATGGGGCATGGAGGATTGGTTGCTATTGTGGGGTCGGCATGGGAAATCACATCATTGTGACGTTACAAGCCATTGTCACATCATCCACAGCTGGATCTAGAATGCACTGCAATATCCGAATGCTAGTTGCAAGTAGTGGTAACAGGATTTTTTTCCAAAGTGAAATTAGTTCGGAATGCTGGGCAGTGACGAAGACGGATGAAAAAAGATTGCATGCAGCAGAGATGAGAATGTTGAGATGGATGTGTGGAGTGACTAAAATGGATAAGGTTGGAAATGAGCATATAAGAGGAAGTTTGAAAGTGGCGCCTGTTACAGAAAAGACGAAAGGGAGTCGTCTTTCTTGGTATAGACATATGATGAGGAGGGATGGAACACATGTGACTAAAAGAGTGATGAATATAAATGTGGATGGATGGAGAGGGAGAGGAAGACCAAAGAAAAGATGGATGGATTGTGTGAAAAATGATATGAAGGAGTAAATGATAGCATGACGAATGACAGAGGAGTATGGAGAAAAGAGACGTGTTGCGCCGACCCCAAATAAAATAGGACAAGGGCAGGAAGATGATGAAATTAGTTAATTAATCTTAGTATTCCATGTTCTTTCACAGTTCGTATTAAAATTTGCCATTATGTTGGGTTGGCTAATCTAAGACTTTAAAGATTCCCCTGTAGAATATATTACACAAACCAACTTAATAGCTCTCGACAAATAAACTGCGAAAGCTCTTCCCCCAAGAGAATAAAGTAAGCCTATTTCAAAAATCGTAGGGAATAATACCCCAACACAAAAAGTATTTTTATTTTTTTTATTTAACAATTTATGTACACACTTAATACAGAGAAGAAGAAAGGAACAGAAAATAGGTACAAAGGTGATGCTTATTTCTAAAGAAATCTCTTCCAGCAAACCTGCGAGAGGAGATATAAAAAAAAAAAGAGGTGCAGACATATTGTGTAAAAGAAAAAGAGAGAATTGAATACATAAAGCAAATAACTATTTAAAATATAAAATACAATACAAAAATATACTAACTTATGTATAAATACAAAACAAAATATATATACCAATAAAATAAATACCTATGCAACTATGACGGAATGGAGAGAAAATGTTCTTTTACTCTTCTTTTGAAAACTGCTACAGTTTGGCAGTCAAGTACGTAATCAAGAAAGTAACAAGTATAGATAAACCCAATGCATTTCTTCGTAGCAGGCAATAAGATTCACGGAAACTACTCGTATCTTGAAAAACCTTTGTATAAACTTACACCCGTATCTAAATACATACAGTAAAATTAATTACTCAAGATACGATTTTTAGTTTAGAATTTGCTCGAAGTTACGACGGTTCTTACTTCGTCCAAATCCTTGTCTATTGCATAAAAATAGTTGCATAAGTAATATACTTAACTTAAACTCAAGTAACTACTTCAACTTGGCTTTAGATACAAATGTTAGAATCATGTCTTGACATCATATTTAGAAGTTATGAGTTATTTCAGTGACGGCGGTCGAAACCTTTAAAAAATTCAATAACGTGTATCTATAAATCCATGAACCGATTTTCTCATCATTAATTCCTTCCATAAACCTTATTTCTTGCAATTCTTAACTTCCCACATTACGACATGAGTAAACGTAGGTACAGTCAACAAAACAATTTGAACACAGGATGAAATACACGTCTTTGTATGCCCTGTGGCGCCTATGTGGCGTACGTCTTAAAACATTATTGTTCCATTCTTATTCCAAAGTGAAAAAGAGACGGAGCTATATAGGTCGTCTAGCTCCATCTCCTTCTCTTTAACTGCTTGGAGTAGCAAACCATCGACTTCGTGTCTAGATCGTAATATAACAGTGAGTCGTGAGTACCTAGATCACTTAGGTATTAAATATTAGGTATTGCTATAATATTTGTATTAAAACATTATTGTTCCATTCTTATTCCAAAGTGAAAAAGAGACGGAGCTATACAGGTCGTCTAGCTCCATCTCTTTCCCACTCTGGAATATGAATGGAATAATAATGTTTTAAGCGTCATAGTAACCCCCTCGAAAAGCGTTATAGAAGCTTCTTCGTCTTTATCACATGGTGAGTGCCGAAGCTGGTGTCAGTGTTTTTATGCCACCCATGGGCCTCTGACTTGACTTTACATGCCGTCGAGAAATATCTCGCTTGCATGCTGGTTTCCTCATGATGTTTGCCTTCACCGTAGCAAGTGCTTAAGATATACTACTAGCACTTTGCCCGCGTCTTCGTCGGCGAAAATTGTGATATAATATAGCCTATGATACTCGGTAAAGATGAAGCTTAATAATGGTGAAAATTTAAAATCGGTCGAATAGTTTTTGATTAAAATCGTGACAAACAAAGGAATAAGCAAATCTTTCCTCTTTATAATATTATTAGTAAAGATAAGTACATGAACCCGAGGTGCATGTCTTGGAAAGAAGCTAGCAAAGTCATATCTAAAGAGTGTAGAAAACACGACTACTGTTCCCCTGAGATTGCAGATGATAACCATTTTCATCAGATACGATGTTTGTATCACTCTTCCCATAGAACCCATTGCAAAAAACGATGTATGACCTGGAAAGCCAATACTCGATGTAAAAGCGTAGTTGATGATTTGTATATATTAGTTCACAAGATAGTTTTTAAACTGACTAACTGGTCAATAACACTAGAAACGGGAAATTTACCATATTTACTATTTATAATATATAGTTATTGCGGGTGGAGCTCGTGGCTAAATTGTCTTTAAGGTTAACCCGTGCTTGCTGAGGTTGGTCCATGGATGGGTGACCATAATTACATACCAAGTTTCCTCCGTGCGTCGGAAAGCACGTTAGGCCGTTGGTCCCGGCTCTCATTTGTACATCTTTGGCAGTCGTTACACGTAGTCAGAAGCCAAAAAGCCGGACATCCAGTCTTACCAAGGGGTATCGTAATACACTGGGTATTACGATACCCCTTGGTAATGATACCCCAGTCTTACCAAGGGGTATCGTAATACACTGGGTATTACGATACCCCTTGGTAAGACTACTGAGTTGTTGTGTTAGATACTAGGTTGTAGAGGTAAGATAGGCAGTCGCTTCATGTAAAATACTGGTACTAAGCTGCATCCGGTTAGACTGGAAGCCAAACCTAAGATAGTTTGGTAATAGGCTAGCCAGATTTATTGCGGGTGGGTGTTTATAAGCAACTTCAGTTCATCCGTGATCATGGCGTTTGCAACAGCACCGAAATATCGGGAACTCAAAATAAATAGTATACATGGGAAATATACCGTTTCTTATGTTATGGATAGAGTTAAGAAGTCGTTGAAATTAGCCACCATTAGTTACTAAGTAGAAAGACTGGCAATTCAGCAGGCGGTTTGCTATTTCAGAAACCACGCTGAAACACTGGCATCTACACTATATCCTACAAATACAAATGCTGCCTGGAGAGATACAACTCGTTGACAAATAGAGCCCCAAAACTACTGAAAGGTATTTTTTTGATGACTGTACATATTAAGGTTCTAGAACCACTTATCCGTTTAACTGCTCGGAGTAGCAAACCATAGACTTCGTGTCTAGATCGTAATATAACAGTGAGTCGTGAGTACCTAGATCACTTAGTTATTAAATACTAGCTGTCCCGCGCAACTTCGTCTGCGTCACATTTTCCCCGTTTTCGCAACATTTTTCATTGCTGCTCCGCTCCTATTGGTCGTAGCGTGATGATATATAGCCTATGTCCTTCCCCAGGTTGAAATCTATCTTCTTGCCAAATTTCATTAAGATCCGATCAGCCGTTTAGTCGTGAAAAAGTAACAAACAAACAAACATACAAACAAACAAACAGAGTGACATTCGCATTTATAGTATTAGTATGGATTAGGTATTGCTATAATATTTGTTACTCTTTCACGCAAAAACTACTGAATGGATCTGGATGAAATTTAGCACAGGGATAGATAATAGTCTGGAATAGCACGTGGGATACTTTTATCTCGGTAGTTAGATCCAATGGGACAATTAGGTACCGAACAATCCACGGGCGTAGCCATAGGCATAAGCTAGTAATAAATATTTTTTTGACTATTTTCGTAATCCTATTACAGCATAGAGAGAATCACAAAACATAGTCCTTGACGTAAAAAGTGCGTGCGCGAACAACAAAAAATCACAAATGTCTAACTTGAAACTATTGTTAACCGGATTCAAACGCTAGGCTCTCAAGGGTAATCAAAAAAAATATTTTGATGTACTGAAACTAATACAGTTGCTAATTGGAACGAATAGGGAGAACGATTAAAAATCATCGCACTGTATTTTGGTTTTTGATAACCAAATCTCAAAATACATAGAAGAATTGAGTCTCTATCAGTCTATAGAAAAAGTTTGAAACTTGTATTGGATTAGATCATTAGAGGGGTTTTTCTAGTAATCAGACGTAAGAATTAAGCCTCATTTACACGATGCAAGAACTTGCATGCAAGTTTCACTACATTGCTGTTTTTGTTTGATTAACTGAATTCATTGCCCGTCAATAGTCTGCAATGTAATGAAACTTGCATGCAAGTTCTTGCATCGTGTAAGTGAGGCTTTAGTAACTATAAACACTCGGCCCAATGATTTAATTTATTACTAACCTAGTACTTTGAATAGCATCTTACGACCTACAATATCAAGTTTAGGCCTTGTTTTGGGTACAGAAAAATATAAGACTACCTTTCTATTATTATTATTAATCCCAACTAATCCTATGATATAAATATGCAAAGTACATTTTTTTTTTAATATTTTATTTGTGATGTATTTGCTCTCGACTCTAGTCTAGGTCTGTGATAACAAAGACAAAGTCGACGATGGTACGAGCTTACCCAGAAGAAGCCTGTTCACTCTAACTCTCTACTTAACTTTGAAGAGATTAGGGAGAACCCTAATCTCTAACCTAAACCTAACCTAAACCGAACCGAACGCTTTTGTAAGCGTTCGGAAACACAGACGCAGGCAGAGGTTTCCACTCCTTTGCTTGGGCACACTCACCGAAGTATAGCCTGTCGAAGACCGACAAGCAGGCAACCTTGCGGCGATGAGCCAAGCTGTGAAGCTTGGCATCCACCAATTTTATGTCTTCAATCAGCCTCTTTGCTCTGCGTTCCACCGAGTCAAGGCCGGCAAGCTGGTATTTAACTGAACCATTCCAAAGGTGGCTTCCTTCCCAAATTTCCTTCATTGAATACAAGTTAGTAGTCAGACGTCATTGTAAATATATTCTGCGCGAGTCCATTTAAAACCATTTACTAACAAGTACACAGTGTAAACATAAATACGAACATGAATATAATCTTGTCAACAATTCTGAATACTACTAACCTACTTGCGTAAATCGTGTAGTAAAAAACTATGTTGTTATTATCACCTGAGGTATACTATCGTCGCTGCGTAGTTACATTTTATGATATGTGTTAGGTACTTGACGGAGCCCATGTGTGATTAGCCGTTTTAACTCGAAGCTGTGCCTATATCCTTGACGGTTCTTGGGTCAGGCAGAGTGTTAATGGGTTTTTAAATCAGGAAGGAGCCTGGACTTTGAAAGTCATCGGTGTTATGCTCAAAACGATCTTGGTTTCCTAATTATAAAATATGTCTTCACAAATAATACACCGTGTAAATCACCTCATCACGAAGCCGTCAACCAAGCATTCTGTACAAGAAACTAAGTAACTTTACGCAAAAATTATTGCTGGGAAAAGACTTTTTTTTGGGGGGTGTATAATCATTTTTTGTGGTAGAACTCAATGTAACGCAATCAAAACATTGTGCTGATGGACGGATTGAATAGTACGGGGGTCGTGGAGGTGTTTAAAGTAAAAATCTTACATTAAAAACTTTTATTTAAAAAAATAAAAGGTCAAAAAGTTGGAACTTTGACCCCTAATATCTCCGTAACTAGAAGGTTCCCAGGTATGGTGTAGAACAAAAAAAATATCGCAATTACAGGGAGAACCAGTGCCTTTCGGCTTCGTTAAGAGGTGTTTTACACCCTTTATATTTGCTTCCTGTCTTCTGCTGTTTGTGCAGATTGGGTAAGTGAGATTTATGGTTGTCACAGATCCAGCCTGTTAATTGAATTTAATTGAAACGTCGTACCTTGCGGTTCCTTCGTGAGAAAAAAGTTATGGACATAAATGATTAATGTGTCGTATGGTTACTACTTATTACTGCTGTTTTTTTTTCACACCTTTATTTTCTCATGAACTCATGACGAGCTTCAACGGTGGGTTGCATTTCTTGTTGACCTTAATTATGCATATCTATTGATCGAAGCTTATTAACTGTAGATATGCATTAATACTAGTGACTGTGGTCTCAGAGCAGGGTGGGAATGGTACCTGATTCTCCACGTGAGTCCAGTGCGTGTTGGTGGATGTTACCTGTTTTACCGGAGGTCTATTTCAGCCCTGGTTATCGTCACAAACTTCGGCCAAAACCGAAGACGAAGGTTTGATAACCTTTAAAGAGTCAGTTCAAGATTGGCGCAAAGTGAAAATCATATGATTATTTTTAGCTTTTAAATTAACAGCTAATGTTTGACTGTATATAAGGTGACTGGTATAATTTATTTATTTAAACTTCACGTACATTGGTGGTACATAGGCGGACTTAATGCCACAAGGCATTCTATACCAGTCAACCTTTGGGTCAAATAGGACAGCATTGTGGTAGAGTACAAAAAAAATATTAAATAAGAAAAATACCATTTAGCTAATATTAACAGATATACATAAATAGGTACATACTAATACATATTTATACTGATCAAATAAACTAATATAAAGGGTGTAAAACACCTCTTAACGAAGCCGAGGGGCACTGGTTCTCCCTGTCATTGCGATATTTTTTTTGTTCTACACCATACCTGGGAACCTTCTAGTTACGGAGATATTAGTGGTCAAAGTTCCAACTTTTTGACAAGTATTTTTTTAAATAAAAGTTTTTAATGTAAGATTTTTACTTTAAACACCTCCACGACCCCCGTACTATTCAATCCGTCCATCAGCACAATGTTTTGATTGCGTTACATTGAGTTCTACCACAAAACATGATTTTACACCCCCCAAAAAAAAGTCGTTTCCCAGCAATAATTTTTGCGTAAAGTTACTTAGTTTCATGTACAGAATGCTTGGTTGACGGCTTCGTGATGAGGTGATTTACACGGTGTATATTATAATATATTAGTTTATGGTATGGCATGGTATCAAGTGACTAATACTTAACACGTGATGGTACTCATGATAATAAACAATTTTCCCAAAGAACAGAACAGCCATATGAATTCGGGATTGCGTGCCATGCGGGTGCTCTGCCTACCCACTGTGGCACGGAACGATAGTAATGAGACACAACGGCGTAACGCGGCTAACAGCTGATAGGTCACAGGCGCACGCGCGCGCGAATTTCAAACGGTTGTTGTGTTATTGTGATAAAGTGAATGAGTGAAAAATAAAAACTTTGGTAAAGTTGTTTGTTATCATGAGTACAATCACATGTTTAAGTATCGGTCACTAATTACCAGTCAGCCCTAAATACAACTTAACGAGATTATTAAAATGATCGTGACTTTGGCCGATTTTGGCCAAAGCCGAAGCCAAAGCCGAAGCATCGGTCGGACACTATAGCCATGATTTCGAATTTATGGTACTAGGAAAGGACCGACTTACCACGATGATTAATTTTACAGTTTTGAGAGCACTGGTGATGAATTAATTGACACAAAATACTGCCTAGTTTCTATCTAGGCCCACCAGAGCTCAAAGTCATAATACCTTCACATAATCTCCTCATGTAAAACAAGCTTAAATAAACAAATATGCTGCTGATGTTTTCCCTACGCCACGGCTAACGGGCCCCATCCTCAATTAGCAGCCTTTACAGGGGCCACTTAACAAGAACTAGAGTTTATTCCTTGAATTACTGTATTAACGCTGCAGATACTTACCTTAGTTCCGCCTCTTGGGATAGCGGATCAGATTCCGGTGTGAGAACCAGATTATACATCGTTTTATGGTTAAACTAGCTGTCCCCGCGACTTCGTCCGCGTGGAATTAGAATTTTTCTAAAATAGAAGTAGCCTAAGTTACTCCTTATTACATCAACTATCTGCCAATGAAGGTCCCATCAAGTGAAAATCGGTCTAGCAGTTCCAGATATTAGCCGGAACAAACAGACAGACGGACAAAAATTGTAAAATAAATTGTTTTGGTATATGTACCGTATATATATATTCATATGCATTTAGTCAAAAGTGTGGTTGTTTTAATATCAGGAACAGACACTTCAATTTTATTTATTTGTATAGAATATGTATAGATATGTATCGTATATAAGTACATTCATATGCATGTAGTAAAATGCGGTTATTTTAATATTACAAACAGACATTTCAATTTTATTTATTTGTATAGAAAATGTATAGAAGATTAAATGTCGGAGGGAAATGTTGCGAAGAAGTTTTGATGGTAAAAAAAATAATACGAATGGACTGTGTGATAGATCATAAAATGGCTTGATTTCATTTCCTGAAAACTGCCTCACTGGTCTAGTGACCGCAAGCGCGACAGCTGATCATGAGGTCCAGGGTTCCATTCCCGACTAGGGTAAAGTGTTATTGGTTTTTCCATCAAGAATTTCTCAATAGCAGCCACGGTGTCTGAATTTGTTTCCGGTTGATGGCAATAGGCTCGCCCCTTTTACACGGGCCTTAATAATAACTGGCGAAATGTGGGTGTGCTATTGGTACACCTCTGCCTAACTCTTACACGGGGATTACAGGCGTGATTTTATGTATTTTTATATCTAAGGAAAGAGCGAAAACGATTTTACAAAAAAAAAAAAATTGTGCTTGGAGTCCCTCCGCGCGGAAGAAGTGAAACTTGTTAATGTGGAAATGATCGCTCTGTCTCTTTCTATTCCCCCTCCCCAGGAGCGTTGAACGTTTATCGCAACAGTGCTTTCATACCCTCTCCATGGTAGCGTTAATCGTTTAACGCAACCTTGTTGGAAGTCGCATTAGAAGTTTCACTTTTAAAAACATTACACAGTTCAAGAGCCTCTCTGGCTCTAGAACTTTCCATGGGTGGCCTCATTGCTCCCATAAAGGCTGAGAATGGTTACTAAAAGGATTCCAAGGCTGACCCACCCCTGGCTGCGGGTTGTTCGAAAGAGATACCGTAGCCCTGGAACACAAAGGGCTAAGAAGGAACATGGATGGGTTTTAGTCAGTACAAGTGTGACACTCCCTCCCGCTCCGCCCGAAAGGCTGACCATCCCTTCTTCCAATAACACAACAGGAAATAATTACTTATAAATCACAGCTTCAACAATTTCCCTCAGCAAATTATACCCTAATGTAATTTTAAAGACATCTATTGACCAACTGTCGCTTAGAAAGCGCCTTGTAGAGAAAAGCCGCGGTTTTGCACAAAAACAACTCATTGAAATGAAATCTGTACGATAAGCCTCGAAGCAAAAGCATTATTATAGCCACAGCATCTCTGCAGGCGAAATCTTAAAGTATTTTAGACTGGAGAAAGGATAACGCCTGTCCCGCCTACTCCTTTCACTATTTTCTTAAACAATAGTATGTATCCACAATCTATTTCAAAATCGTTTAGTTTGGTATACCAAGGAGCTGACGGCTAAATATTAACAGCCGCAAGGGTCCATCTTCAAGGTTAAGCCGTGCTTGCCGAGGTTGGGCCGTAGATGGGCGACC
Organism: Cerastis leucographa; assembly: GCA_963082945.1. Classification (NCBI taxonomy): domain Eukaryota; kingdom Metazoa; phylum Arthropoda; class Insecta; order Lepidoptera; family Noctuidae; genus Cerastis; species Cerastis leucographa. Next base: position 6,696,459 of record OY720353.1, read on the forward strand.
ATCATTACATACCGAGTTTCCTCCGAGTCTAAAGTCTTAACTGGGAAGCACCCTAAGCCGTTGGGCCGGCTGTCATTTCTAGTTCTTTGACAGTCTACTAGTAGTCAGAATCCGAAACTGACATCCAGTCTTACCAAGGGGTATCGTATTACCCAGTACTAACTAGGTTGTGAATAGGGTCAGATAGGCAGTCGCTTCTTCCCTCTCATAGAGAGGAGGCCTGCGTCCCAGCAGTGGGAACAATATAGGCTGATGATGAGGCAGTCGCTTCATTTTAAATAATGGTACTAAGCCGCATCCGATTGGACTGGAAGCCGACCCCAACATAGTTTAGAAAAGGCTAGGCAGATTATGATAGTTTGGTATACCACAGAGCTCGGAGATTGCCTTCGTGGCCGGTAATAAAGGCGGCATTGTTAACAGTAGGTACCCATACAAACTAAGCGTTTACCGTATATTTGCACTTCGACACCCACGACGTATAGAAACTGATGGCTTTGGTTGGTGGTCCATTACAAAAATTTCAACGAATCCAATTAAATAAGGTTAACCTGGTGTCAAAGTTTTTATGCTGCCAATGGGCCTCTGACTTGGCTTTACATGCCGTCGATAATCATATCTCAGGCATGCTGGTTTCCTCACGATGTTTTCCTTCACCGAAGCATGTGATAATTATACAATACGCACATGAATTCGTAAAATCAGAGGTGCTTATCTTGGCAGTCCGAGGGTCGCAGCACTAAGCTATCACTGCTTCTGCTTTTTATTTTAATTACTTGTTTCTAGACATTTTTTTTTTTAATTAGTTGTTTTTTTACATTTCTTTTTCGAACTGATTCTTCCTTTCGTAAATACTCCGTGCTCTGTGGGCCTACAGATAGCCAAAGCATATGCAACAGTACACCCAAGTTCTTGAATAAAATGCAAAACAAACGCCAATCGACGACTCGTGGCCAGATTCGCCCAATAATACACAAGCACTAAGCAATACTGTTGGTCTTTTCATACACCATAGAACTTAAAATATACGATCCTAAAACAAGATAGTGTAAACATTTACATTTTACCAAGACTCCTACCTATACTCCGTGTCAGAGGTAGTTTTGAACTAAGTAAAATGTATGAAGTTATTGCGAATTCAAGTTGACAGTTTACCAAATTGCTGGCTTTAATGTAACTGGTATCTTAGCAGTAACGGTTAGTTATGTTCTTCTAGTTTGGTTCTGAACCTGTTTCAGTCGAGGGTCAGTAAGAGTGATGAGGCTGTACCTCCTTAGGTAGTTGTCCTGACCTCTTTAATAGTAATTTTATGATAGTTTATGACTGACATAAGATATGATAGGGACATTTCTAACGGGAGGATCTTCGGTGACGTTTATAAACTTATGGGATGGTGGTGTGATAACATACTCGTATTTCCGGTTTTTAATGTTACTTATCAATGGCGTGTCTTGTGAAAATACTTAGATGACGGAATTGAATGCTTTAGTTGACGCTCTTAGCCCAAAAAGGGTTGTCTTTTTCGTTAAAAGAAATAATGGATCTTGTAAAATTATACGTATGTTTAAAATGTGTAGTCACCCAACACACCGGAATCCTGTATTTTTGGGCTACGAGATCACTCTGTATTATTAAGATTCATTCACTAGAATTGGGGTGGGGAAAATCTGTACATAGGATAGAATTTTGGCATAAGGATTTTATGTTTTTTTTTTTTTGAGAGATCAGATATTAAGACAACATTTTATGACATCTGTAGGAAACGTTCCCGAGCTAGAAACTCCAACCAAAATTGGACTTACTCTAAAGAGTCAAAAGGTGCAGATCAAGTCATTGCTACTACCGAGTTCACTGACGGTCTGCCACTTTCCACCCTTATGGAATAAGGTTGAAAATTGAATGACCGTCAGTGAATATTTGCCAACCACAGTAATAGCACAAAGCTAAAAAGGAGAATACCACATAACATTTCATTGTTTTTGCAACTAGATATTTCAACAAATCTTAACATACATATTTTCATATCAAGTAACTTATCGCCTTATACAGGTTCCTAATTTAAGATTATGCCACTAATACACATTGATGCATAATTTAATAGCGAGGGAACCATTGCGCCTTCTTAAAATTTGCATAACGGTTGATAGAAAAGACCTCCTGGCTTAAAGTGTTTAGTGCCTTACCACTAAGTAGAAATATGAAGAAGGACTATTGGGAACAGCACTCGGACAGAACCCATTAAGCCATTGAACCCATTACCACGTGCACTGACTGTCGACCACTTTTACCACCTACCCTATTAATAAGGGTGAAAAGTGGTCGACAGTCAGTGAGTGCGGTAGTACCTATTTTTAGTTTTTTTTTTTTTTTTTTCGTATCAGACCATCATTATCACTGGGGCTCTATCAGAATACCAGCGCTATTTTTTTTTTCTAAATGTTACAGCTCCATGATGACAGATATAAAACAGGGTCATTTTAGTTTAATTTGTCTATGCGTTCTTTGTATACAGGGTGTAACAGAAAGGGTATAAAGGGTGTAAAACACCTCTTAACGAAGCCGAAAAGCACTGGTTTTCCCTGTCATTGCGATCATTTTTTTGTTCTACACCATACCTGGGAACCTTCTAATTACTGAGATATTAGGGGTCAAAGTTCCAACTTTTTGACAAGTATTTTTTTAAATACAAGTTTTTAATTAAGATTTTTACTTTAAACACCTCCACGACCCCCGTACTATTCAATCCGTCCATTAGCACAATGTTTTGGGTGCGTTACATTGAGTTCTACCACAAAACATGATTTTACACCCCCCAAAAAAAAGTCGTTTCCCAGCAATAATTTTTGCGTAAAGTTACTTAGTTTCATGTACAGAATGCTTAGTTGACGGCTTCGTGATGAGGTGATTTACAACGTGTATACATCCTTAAGGGTGTTCTACAGATCATCAAACTGAACATGTTTCTCGTCATAAAAATAAAATTGCAGCAAAAAAAAAAAAACTGCTGCCAATACATTTGGTTCGAATAGGTATTGCAATTTTCTATGGGGCAGCAGATATTTTTTTTGCTGAAAAACATGTTTTATGATGAGAAACATGTTCAGTTTGATAGTCTGTAGCACACCCTTAAGTATGTATATACCATTTCCGTTACATCCTGTATAGTTAAATAATAATTTTTTATTGTTTTGTCCTAAGCGAGACTAAAAGAATAAGTATTTAAAACTTTTTTCTTTCTTTCTTTCCTTTCAGTATTACCTGCAGCTGATAACAGCAGTGGTGACACAGCGAACGCAGGCGGTATTACTTTGTGTAAATTATTTCATCACCACTGCTGAAAACGCCGTCTTGAGGAAACCAGGATGTCGTAGAACCACAAAATGCGACATCTACCAACCCGCACTTCAGAGAGAGGAGGCCTGTGTTCCACCATTGAGAAGATGAGCGGCTGATTACAGCAGCGCACCCCAGATGCAGTAACGGTAACCCCAAATAAAACAGGATCGGGATCAGGATAAAACTCTGTTAGTAACGTACCTGAAACAAACCAAAAAAGGGTTACAAAAAGGCCACTGAGAAAAACAAACAACATAACACACCTAGGCAAAGTGGCATTCGGGACCTATAAAATTTTGAATTGAACGACTTTCAATCCATTAAAGTTTTGCATAAACATAATCTTTTGGTAGAATGTATTTTTGTTGTAGGTAACGTTGCTACCTTTTATCACCAAAAACCACACACACGTTAGGCAAAACCAATAAACCTTCTGTTCTGATTATGTCGTGTAAGGATCTTACCAAGAACAATTATCTGTATGTTAACATGCATATCGAATATGAATCTAGCATTTAGCTTGTTGTTCGGTCTGTCTTAAGTCGGTAACATACAGTTGTAAAAAGGCATAAAGTGATCTTTAATCTAATAAGGAAAATATAACATTAGTGTCGGTAATTACTGTTAAGAAGTAGTTTAAATTAATCTTAAAAATCATGTATCGGATTTGCTATGCTTAAAACAGTATAAGTTTTTTTTTATATTTATCAAAATATAAGTATCGCGCCTGTTATCCCCGAAAGTAGCATAAGTGAGCAATTATAGTATCCATACTTCGCCTGTTATGTTTTAGTCCCGTGTAATATGGAGCCAGCCTATTGCAATCAGCAGAGCACAATTTCAGACTAATATTTAACAACAGGGGATAATCCAATTTTTTTTTCTTTGTCCGTCGGGTAGTTTATTGAAAAGTATTGGACACGTATTTTTTCTTTTTTCACGTAGTCATAAAATTACGGAGATATATTGAGTTGAAATGGCGCATGACGTCACATGTAGGTAAGTTTTATACTTACTTGTGACGTAGTAAGCCCCCACTCTCCAACTTTAATGAGTTTTAACTAAGTAATTTTTTGATATTTTGATAAAACAAAAAGTACGTGTCTAATATTTTTGTATTACCTGTCTGACGGACAAAATAGAATGTCGTTTTCTTTACCCAGTCCGCACCCCTATTGTACACTATATTGCATTTTTGATAAAACAGCGATCAAACAAAATTGTCTACCAGTAACTTTCTTACAACTATGTAAACAAAACGCTAAAACATAGTTAATAACCTCGAACAGTAAACAATTTTCCTACTAACAGTTCCCCATAACTTAATACCATAAACACACAAACCTCAAAACCTGTGCCTTGTAACAAGTCATAATTTAATGCCTCGTCAGCCGTGAGTGTGCACCTGCCTTATAACGACACATTACACTGTACGCGACTTACCGCTACGGTCGTGTGTTCTGCCTTTATCTTGCAACATTTTGAATGCAACCGAACGGGGAATTCTCATATTATACCGTTATTTTTTAAACTGTGTATTTGTCACAAAACCAGAAGCTTTTCTGATGTGGTATCTAAGCAAGATTCTGTTTATTTTGAACTGCTCATGATTCGATGACAGGTCTTGTCTAATTAGTCTTTACTCATTCTTAAAAGGAACGAGAATTGATGGCACATAGTCAATGCGCTTTAGGCTGCATCCTAACCAAAGCGAAACACCCGAATGTGTAATCGCCGCCACAGTACACATGCAGGTTTTCAGAATAATTGAGTCTAAAACGTGTATTCGCGTGACGATCGCTAATATTATGATACTCGTACAGGCTTAAGGATTTAATACACGATATTTTTCTATCACCTCTATCAAGTCTTAAATCTCGAATCCCGGTGCCAGATCCCCAATCAAGTATACTTAGAATGACTATCTCAATAGTCCGCTAAAATGTACGAGCGTGAGATTACAGTAGTAACTGCGTTGCTTCCAAACCTATAATAATCGTAATATGTGCATAAGGAATAGGACAGATCGGTATTGCTCAAGTTCTCGACATAAGCCCTAAGCCTAGTTTTACGATATCTGCGTAAAATGGACACTTAGTATTTTACAATCCAATAGATGGTCTAGCAGGCATATGTCTATACTAATCCATACTAATATTATAAATGCGAATGTCACTCTGTTTGTTTGTTTGATTGTTACCTTATCACGACTTAACGGCTGATCGGATCTTAATGAAATTTGGCAAGAAGATAGATTTCAACGTGGGGAAGGACATAGGCATGATATATCATTACCCTACGACCAATAGGAGCGGAGCAGCAATGAAAAATGTTGCGAAAACGGGGAAAATGTGTCGCAGACGAAGTTGCGCGGGACAGCTAGTAATTTTATAAAGCTGAAGAGTTTGTTTGTTTGCTTGAACGCGCTAATCTCAGAAACTACTGGTCCGATTTGAAAAATTCTATATATAATCACGCTACGACCAACAGGAGTGGAGCAGCATTGAAAAATGTTGCGAAAACGGGGAAAATGTGACGCAGACGAAGTTGCGCGGGACAGCTAGTGTATGTATAAGCTTAACTTATTTAATTGTTCCTATGTTTTACTTTAAGATAATAATGCCTCTTAAAACCCTTCTGCTTTAAATTTTCTTTGAATGATAACATACATAACATTGCCAAGTATAAGTATGCCCGTAATCCCCCAGAGGGATGGGCAAAGTCGTGGTACACCTACTTTTTGCCAGTAACCATCAACCGGGCGCAAATCTAGACTAATCTACGATTACCTCCTCACTCTCACGGATAAGTCTTAAGGTAGCCTAGAGCAGATTTAAACAAGAAATATTTTCCAAAAAGGTTCTTCTTATGTGCTAAGAATATCATCATCATCATCAGCCTATAATGTTCCCACTGCTGAGACACAGGCCTCCTCTCTATGAGAGGGAGTGGGCTGTACACCACCACGCGGGCCTAGTGCGGGTTTGTAGATAAGAATAAGAATAAGAATAAATTTATTAAGCCATTGTTACAAACTTTTCCTTAATCTAACTTAGCGCTATGAGTAATCGTAACAAGTAATATTTAATATAGTTAAAAAAAAAACAGAGGAACCCAAACTAGGCTGCGCCTGTATCTTGGGGGCCGGAGTTGCGATATCTTAGAGTTAAAACACATATTTGTTGATGTGGTAGTAAACAACGCATAAGTAGGTAATTGGGGATTACCTTTGAACAAAAAAATAAAAATAAAAGGATATAAAATAAAAGTACTCTTAAATTCAATGATGTTGAGTGAGCGATGTTGAGTGTGTGCGTGCGTGTGTGTATGTGAGTGTGTGTGTGTGTGTGTGTTTGTGTGCTGATATGTATATTATTAGCAGTTATTTCATGTTTTTTAGTTTAAGTGTTTTAAGATTTCTTCCGTCTCTTCATATGTTAGTTTCGCAAACCATTTTATTAAAGTTTTCTTGCATGAAGATGTCACATGTCTTCGAATTTTTAGTTCTAGGACTTGCCGGTTTCCTCACGACGTTATCCTTCACCGTTTTTGAGGGCAGTGGTGATGAAATAAATTACACAAAGTAATGCACCTGCCTGGGTTCGAACCTACGACTTACTGCTCGTAAGTCGGGCCTGCCACCACTGGGCCACCGCTAGACCCTAAGAATGTGTTAATAGCAAAATCTGTGTGGACAAGTGAGATGTTGAAATCGCCGTCACAACATGCAACCAATGACTTTGTATTGATAACATCATCATTCAAATTTTCGTACTGTTCTAGAATTTTGAGTAACATACTCTCATCTCCATTTATAACAAACAACGAGACTTACCAATTATTGCTTATACAAAAAAGTAATATTGAAGTGTCTGTTTGTAATATAAAAAAAACCGCGCTACTACATGCGTAAGAATGTATATACGGTACATATACCAAAATTTTTTTTTTTTAATTTTTGTCTGTCCGTCTGTTCCGGCTAATTTCTGGAACGGCTGGACCGATATTGACGGGACTTTCATTGGCAGATAGCTGATGTAATAAGGAATTAGGCTACTATTATTTTAGAAAAAAAATAATTCCACGTGAACGAAGTCGCGGGCACAGCTAGTGCTTCAATAAAAACAAAGTTACATGCAGACCTTAACCCAATAAATTCAATAAAAACTTAACTCAATTCAACACAACAACATATTACCTAGATTACATAAGAGCTAAGCCGTTTCGTGCATTTGTATCAAATGTGTTTGTCATGGCCAATGGAAAGGGCGTGGTTATGTGGGACAGTCATGATACAAGTGCCTTTGAGCTATTGAGGTCGTTGTGCACTGAGCAGTCCCGGGAAATACGGGATTGGTATTAGGATGAACATGGTTTTTAAGAACGTAAAGTTAACAACAAAAAAAAGTTCAGTTTATGAATGTGTAAGAATGATTTGTTTAACAAAAGAAAACATTAATTAAATTAAAAAATAAGTGATGGATAAAAAGCCACCCACTGGGGAAATGGGGAAACTTACATGGCCACACAGGGTTGTGTGGCCATGTAAGTTTCCCCATTTTAGTACATTATATTTATTTTTTATCAGGATATTTTAGTTTACTTGTTAGCTAAAAATAATTACATAAATAGAATCTAATACCTTAAAAATACCTTCACGGATCGGACAGGTTTTTTTTAACATACTGTATAATTCGCCCATATTTTGCCAGTGAAGTTTAAGTCTTATGTATTGAATAAGGAATGAAATAAAGATATAAAACGTACATTTTGTTTTACTGCTTCAAAATTCTCCATGATTTAAAGAACAAAACCACATTGCAAACATTTTTTGTTTTGCCCTTGCCTGTCTGTTACACATAAATTTGGCATATCTAATTTATTTTCATCTTGCATACCACCCAATTGATGTCTAATTTAACAAAACGGTATTTTTTAATTAAAATGTATATTAATATAAAAATATGTGAACCTCTCATTGAGATAATTATCTATAAAACTTAGCTAGCCTAAAATCCTGTATCCCGGGAACCCGGGATCGAGACATTCAAAACAGACCCTAACTTTACAAAATATGTGCTAGGAATATTTTAACGCATCTTACAAAGTAAGATATTATAGCGTAGAGATCATATATAGCAGTTAGCGTTTACGATTAGGTATTTCTCTATGTACATACTATCGATTATGTAGGTTTGACTTTATAGACTTGTATCTTATAAGTGTGATATTTAACAGTATTTACATAAACTGACTAACTAAATATAAACTAAATTAAAAACAACAGGACGTTAAGGCGTCAAAATACTCCTCCACATCGCTGTCATCCGGAAAAGTGCCCAGAAGACTGGCGGCATTGCCACGTTGAATGGCAATGCTAATTCTTTGCCCAAAGAAATAGCCAGCCCTCTGGTCTCGTGAAGTGTCAACCAGTCGACGAGATATTTCCTTCCCCATGAGCCAAGCGTTTCGACCCCAAAGGGCTCAAAACTGTAACTGCCATTAAGGTTACAGTATTTACGCCGTTTGAGGCTCTCAGCAACCGCAGCAGCAGCTGCAGCACAGCCCGCCGTATTTAAGTTTAAGAGTCTCGCCTCTATTACATCTGACTTAAACATAACTGGCGAAATGTGGGTGGACTATTTAAGTACAGCGCTGCCAATGCCATCGGGGAGTACAGGCGTGATTATATTATGTTACCTTCTTGTTAGCTAATAAGATAGGCAATTTTGATAATTGATCTGTTTCGAATAAACGTTTAATGCATTTTTAATTAATGTTACAGACTACGTTAAAAACCGCCGTATCCCAGAGTTCCATTCTCTAGTTCCATTATGGGACTACTGGGATTTTTTTCTCTCAGTAGTTCTATGGAACTAGAATACTTTTTCACCTTATCCCGTTAGCCCTCATGCATTAAAAAATACACTCATTCAATGCATTGAAAACTCTATTAGCTGAATATTTGATTACAAATAACACCCTTCCTAAAATCTAAATTTATTTGATGGGTGTATCATAATATAATAATTGCCACCGTGACGTCTGTGACGAACTTTATATGTAACTAGCTGTCACGCGCAACTTCGCCTGCGTCACATTTTCCCCGTTAGCGCATCATTTTTCATTGCTGCTCCGCTTCTATTGGTCGTAGTGATGATATATAGCCTATAGCCTCTCTCGTGTATTGGGCTATCTAACAATGACAGAATTTTTCAAATCGGACCAGTAGTTCCTGTGATTAGCGCGTTCAAGCAAACAAAATCTTCAGCTTTATAATATTATTAGTATAGATTAGATTCGATTTATTTTAAGCATTGTTCTCATGTAAGTGTAAGTAAAATCGGCCCCTAACAACGGTATCACACAACATTTCACAATATTACTTGACCAGTTTATATTAGACCAAATTTAGTGGAAAGCTCATGAAATATTCATGTTATTTTCCTTTACTGTATCGAGCGGTCGGCCATCTTTGTACAATTTATGGTAAAAATACAATTTAATGGCCATCGTACTTAGGTACGAAGATTTTTAGTAACGATAGTAAGTTTAATGAGTTTCTATTGTAAAGGTTTGGTAATGGAGGTTTTTTAGTAGTGTTGCTAGGTATATTGATGTGGGGTGTGAAGCAAATGACTTAAAGTGATTTCTGTTTTAAATTGATGTTTGGAATACATTTCTCTTTAGGTTTGTGGTCTTTGTCTTGTTTATTCAATAGTTTAAAAAAGGCCAATAGCAACAGCGTCAATTGCCAATGACATTCGAGCAACAAAAGATTCTTGAAGCACCTACAGTATAATTACAAATCGGTTTAATCTATCATTTCCCAGAAATAATTAAGAATCGTTTTTTCTAATTCTAAATTCACTCACTTTAACTGTACTTTTATATGTCACATAGACTATATTACAGAGTGCCAAATAATCTTTTTTTCACCGGGCAAAGTCGCGGGTAAAAGCTTATATTAAATATCTTCGTGTACAGACAGGGGTCTTAAAAACTTTTTGTTTAGAAAGGACAGTTCAATGTTCTTTTTTGAAACTTAACGTACCCTGAGAACGGTAGACCCTTGTCATGTTTACAGTAAAATATCGGTACGACGTGAAAGCATCTTACCCAAACTAATAAAAAACATAGCTATTGTCACCCAATGCCTCACATAACATAACGCTTGTAATCCCCGAAGGGTGAAGACAGAGGTGTACATAGTACTCCTACATTTCGCCAGTTATGTTTTACGTCCCATTTGTATTTTTTTTAAGAAAATGTTGCCCCTAACTATTTATTCTGTATCGTGGGTGCGTTTACAAACATTTAAACTCACATACACAAATAGCCAGACCCGAAAAAACTATCTGTAGGCCATACAAATATTTGTTCCGTGCGGGGGATCGAACCTGCGGCACGCAGCGCAGCAGTTAATCGCTCAACCACTGCGCCAACCGTGCCGTCAAAGTAATAATAAGTAATTTAGTAATAGTATAGTAATAATATAATAATAGTATAGTAATAGTATAGTGTTAGTATAGTAATCGTATAGTAATCGTATAGTAATCGTATAGTAATCGTATAGTAATCGTATAGTAATCGTATAGTAATAGTAAGTGAATAGTAGTAGTGGGCAGGCCTATTGCCATCAACCGGCACACCAACTGCGGACTACGTAGCTGCTACTGAGAAATTCTAGGGGATATACCTAATAACACTTTCCCTGTACTGGGAATCGACCCCACAACCTCATCAACGAGGCAGTGCAGTTTTTCACCACAGCCTAAATGATACAACTGCCAATTTCTACACGTCACAGTGGTGACGAATGTCTTCTAAGTAAATAACGATTTTCTCATCTACCGTAACTACAAGGTGTTGTTTTGCATCCTCGTCAAAATTCAGGAGGTTGCCACATAAGAGATAATTAATCAATTAAAATTACGGTACCTAATTATTTATTAATAAATGCAGATTTTTTGGTTGTTTATGTTTGTCAGTATTTCAGAATAACCCCCTTAACGTGGTTTAGGGAATAAGAAATTATCCAATAAACATTTGAGATTGTTTGTGTTGGGGAAGTGCTGTTATAGGGTGAGAATCTTTAAAACACGGGTGGTTCCCACCTACCGATTTCCGTAACTAAATGAGAACAAAAAATAAAAATTACCTACCCATTTTATAATTGATTCGGGACGAGAATCATTAGCATAGTTACCTCCTTGAATTTGACGAGGATGCAAAACAACACCTTGTATTTAAACGTTTTTACGTATACCTTTTCTTCAACACACCAAACGATCACTTTTTACCTGACATTTCAAGCTAATGTTTCCGTCACCTACACCCACTTTAAGTTAAAACATTCATATTGATTAAGCACAGAGCTGCTTAGCCACTTAAGTGTCACTTATCCACCAATATTACTATTACTGGCATAAATCTTTATGTTCAAGTGCGAGTTAAGTTAGTGAACGAAAGGTGTCAAAACAGCGTTGGTTTATTCTTCTATACTTGTTTTTAGTCCAAAGACATTTGTCAAATGAGGGCAAGTATCTCGGAATGAGAGATAGTGCGCGCGCTCTGCCCTCTATCTCAAAAATGGTTCAAGATATAAAAAAATGTCTAAACCAAAGTTGTAGAGAATTTAATCCTCTACAATAGTTATATAAATAGAAATAGCATAAAACCCATAGGAAACGAGATATTTGCAATCAATGAGTCAAAGAAATTTTTTTTGACCTTTGAGTTTGAAATATCTGTAGTCGCGGACACCCTACGATAAGTAGCTTCTGAGACAGGTTTTAGAGTGTCAAAATAAAAGTTTATACACCTTATAGCTGACTATCTCTCATTCCGAGGTGAAACTCCTAATATTCCTGGACTATTTATAAAGAGGTAAAATTTGTTTTGGTTTCACACGCGTGGAGTTCGATCACTGTCCCACGGGATTGTATTATAGGGATACAAAATATCCTATGTGTTAATCCAGGTTATAAACTACACCTTTGCCAAATTTCATCCAAATCTGTTTAGTAGTATTCGCGTGAAAGACAAACATCCATCCATACATACTTACAAACTTTCGCGTTTATAATGTTAGTAGGATGGTTGAATTTTCTTTATGATCTAGTAGGTCGCGAGTTCGACGTCTGAGCATGTGGCATGATCATTCGCTGGTCGTGCAAAGTTTTATTAGGTTTTTCCATCAGGAATTTTTCAGTCTGCTACTGAGAATTTCCTTGGAGTACTGTATTTGAGCCTGGTTGATAGTAATAGACTCGTCCCCTATTATATAGACAGAACTTACACATAACTTTCAATATATGGGTACACCTCTGCCAAACTTTTCGCGGATCGCAGGCGTTTTTTTTTTTTTTGTTAGTAATAGGTAAGCTTTCGTTGAGGAGCTCCTGGCTAAATAATAACAGACGCACGGGTCGATCTTTCAGGTTAAGCCGTGCTTGCCGAGGTCGGTCCGTGGATGGGTGACCATAATTACATACCGAGTTTACTCCGTGCCTCAGAAAGCACGATAAGCCGTTGGTCCCGGCTGTCATTTGTAGATCTTTGACAGTCGTTACGAGTAGTCAGAAACCAAAAGTGTGACATCTAGTCTTACCAAGAGGTATCGTATTACCCAGTTACTGGGTTGTGGAGGTCAGATAGGCAGTCGCTTCATGTAAAATACTGGGACTCAGCTGTATCCGGTTAGACTGGAAGCCGACCCCAAGTTAGTTTGGGAAAAGGCTAGGCAGATGATGATGTAAAGTTATCGTTCACTAAAACAGAACACTTAAGATCTACAAACATCACAACAAAGAAGAAATTCTAGACTTGCAAAACAAGTTTTAATTTTTTAGATAAAAACTAGACTCAATGACAGCATGCGGGATGTCACTAAAAGCGTGCCTTATTTAGTCAAAGAATTAAGAAAAAGACAATAAATCTTCTCGTGCTCATTAATGTTGGAATAGAGTTTAATTATATAATAAAACACACATCGTTTATCAATCCAATCACTTATGTTAATCAAGAAATTAATTAATGACACCATTCTTTTTTTATTAACATTTTATTTTTAGACACGCCTTACGCTTTTGTTACCAAACATCGTGAGGAAACCAGCATGTCCCAGAGCCAAAATATCGAAGACAAGAAACATGTACCAACCCGCACTAGACCATGGCGGAGTTGATTACAGCCCACTCCTTTTCATAGAGAGGAGGCCTGTGTCCCAGCAGTGGGAAAATATATATATATATATATATATATATATATAATATATCTAGTTCTATATATGGCCAGTTAAATTAACGTGAAAATATAGCTGAGAAAATATACTAATCCTATTAGGGCCAGTCTATATGGGCCAGTTATGGCGCAGGTAAAAGGGGACGAGCTTAATGCCATCAACCAACCGGCTGCAAAAATCGGGACTCCATTCCGCCACCGAGAAAATATAACGCTAGGTTCTATTTGCTAATAGAACCCAGAATTAAACATGTTTTTATACGTTATATAAATAAATACCTAAGATCTAATAATCATCATAATTATTTATTATACTAGGATTTATACTGGCCTAACGCTTTCAGAGATTATGTTTTAATCCGTCGTGAGAACTGTAAAGATATTGATAGAATATACTTTTTGGAACACCAAAATTTTATAGAATATATTTTATTGTACACCAAAAATGTGTATCATACTTCTATTATAAAATTGATAATTCTATTGTTCCAATGGCGATCTTATCGCTGATAGCGATTTCTAAACAACCTGGCTGCTTTGAAACTTACAATAAAATTCCATTAGTTGGTTCTTCGCCATTTTTGGTTGATATCTACTGCTATAGCAGTTTAATTTACGGCAACATATAAAACTATACATTTACAGGATAAAATGGGCTCGCTTTAGAAAAAAAACCATACTTTAAGAGATCCACTTATTCTGGTTTCGCATAACTTGATTGGTCGTCGGGGAAACTTTAAAATCATATTTATTAGGTACCAAACGAAACCTTAATCACAGGTTTTTCCAATTTCTTTAGCTAATAAGACTTGTCAAATAATACCTACCATTAATCAACAAATACGGCTCTATTTACCTTCGAAACATGTAGGCGTTAAACAAATATAATAAAATATTGACTCCTATTTCAAGTATATTTAACCAAGCTTGTGTAATTCCATCAAGACCGTTACTGCTTACCTATTTGTTTTGTCCAAAAGCTTTTTTATACGAAATTTTATTTCGATGTTTTTACCACGTGAACAATTGGTCCTTATTAATAATGTTGGTACATAAGTAAATTAAATGCTTTTGACTTTTCTATTTTATTGTACTAGTTACTTATTTTAATTATTAGTTATAATTTCAAATTTGTTTTTTTTTTCCTTTATTTTTGTAAAGGCTGGTTGACCAATTCAGTCCAAGACAGTTAAAACCTTTTTTTTACGATAATGTGGTACATAGAAGCAGTTGGCAAACCATAAATAAATATATTGATTTAGGCGTAAATTACACGTCTAGGAAACATAATATTTGTGCTAATAGGTAATTTCGATGAGGTTTTAGTTAAGCGGTTAATTTAGAGGTCAGTTTTGTCAATAAAACTAAATTACCTGATGAATTTCAAACAAGACCAGAGAGTTCAGTACACTCTTAGAAGCAAGGTCTGTGTTCTTTAGGTGTGTGCTACCTGTCATCATCATCAATATCTGCCTAGCTTTTTCCTAACTGTAATGGGGTCAGCTTCCAGTCCAACCGGATGCAGCAGAATACCAGTATTTTACATGGAGGGACTGTTTATCTGTCCTTCACAATCCAGTTAGTACTGGGTATAGTGAGTACCAATCTTGCAAAGGGGTATAATATTGATACCCCAGATACAGTTAAGCTAATAGACAGGTTTGTTGCTGGGGAATTTGTTCCAACACCGCTTCTTATTCCCAGTTAAAACACAAATAAGCGGAAGGCGTTCGTTTTATTTGGGGGACGTCTTACGCAAAATATTTCGTTTAGAACCTGTTGATTATTTTCAACTAATTTGATTCAATGACTTTTGATTTTAATTGGTTTATGGTTAATTGCACTGTTAAACCAGTAGATGTAACAACAACATCAATTAAAATATTTAAAACAGATACAAGTTGAAACAAAAACATTGCCATTATATTAGTTTATAGAGTTTAGAAAGTACGTCCCTGCATGTTAAGCTACCATTAATGAACTCACCGCAAAGGCGTCAATCTAAAAAAAAATACAAAAACAATAATAATTAATTTACACATTAAGATTTTATTTATTATATTTCATTATGCAAAGATGTATGCGTCGTGCGAGTTGACAAGAACCCCCCGTGGTTAGCACAAGGTTTTTGGAATAAGATTTGACAATTGTTTTATAATATGTATGAATATTATGGTCCTTGTCACACTTTGTAATCGATATAATATGGTATTTTAAAGCAAGTTATTAAAAAACATAGATAGGATAGGAATATCGTATTAATGCAAGAAAATCGCTGTCAACGTTTGCTCAAAACCAGCGCAGCCACAGTATGTAACAATAGCAGTGAATCTACTCGCACGCATCAAGTAATTTATGTATGCTTGCAAATCCTTTTTGGTTATATTCATCATTTTCTTGCCCTTATCCCCATTTTTTTTGGGGTCAGGGCATCATTGCCTTCTTCTTCCAAACTTCGCTTTTACTCGTCATCTCAGCATGGTGTATACTTACCTTTACTGGCGATATCATCCTTCACACAGTTCATCTATCGTATCTTTGGTCCTTCTCCACTTTTATAGCCACCCACAGTCATTCTCAATACATTCCTCACGACAATTACCTTATTTCTTCTCATAGCCTCCCTATTAATTTTATTACTACTTAACACAGATAAATTAAGAGAATATTTTAACAATGATTCCAACAGCATTCTTAATTTTTTTTTATGAATGAAATAGTGAATTAATTTACTCTACACGTTTCTAAAGATTTCCTTGTTTTTAGTCAAGATTAAAAATTGACAATTTAAATAATTATATTCCGATTTTTTTGTCTATAATGAGAGACATAATAAATACAACCTATATTTTTAATGTATTGAGTCAAACATGGTTGCTGTAATTTTAGTAGATATTTTTAGAAGCTTTCGTTTTAATATTAAACCCAATCTGTAAAAATATACGTAGTTACGAAGTGTTTATGTTATATACTTATGATTTATGTATGCTATTTACTTACGATATTTATTGCTGCAACGAGCTAGTAACATAGTAAATGGACTGATTTAAGTCCCCTCGCCCATGCACGCCGACTTTTTGTAGCGATGCAGTCGCGCGTTTTGTAAACGCACTTCTGCATCGCTACTGTCGTGCGTTAGTCGCATTTTCAACGTGTGACAGAAACGATGCAAACGCGCGACCTTTTGTTGGGGAATGTGCCGTGTCAGTCAGTGCGACAATAAGGCGGCGCTTTCTTTCTGTGTCGATGCTGAATCGCGTTTGCATCGCGACTGAAACGCGACAGCTTCGCTTATTCGATTCTCGGGTCGGGCAAATTGTTATTGCGATTGAGGAAATTTACTCAGCGGCCACGGAGCCTTGATTTATGCCCATCATCATCATCATCATCAGCCTATATTGTTTCCACTGCTGGGACGCAGGCCTCCTCTCTATGAGAGAGAATGGGCTGTAATCCACCACGCGGGCCCAGTGCGGGTTGGTAGATGTCACATGTCTTCGAATTTTTAGTTCTAGGACATGCCGGTTTCCTCACGATGTTTTCCTTCACCGTTTTGAGAGCAGCGGTGATGAAATAAATTACACAAAGTAATGCGCCTGCCTGGGTTCGAACCTACGACTTACTGCTTGTAAGTCGGGGCCGCTACCACTGGGCCCCCTGCTCTGCCTTCCTCGATAAACCTCATACTACATATTTCGCCAGTTATGTTTATGCCCGGTTGATGATTATAAGCTCGCGCCTTATTACATGGGACTTAAACATAACTGGCGAAATATGTAGTATGAAGTTTATCGAGGAAGGCAGAGCAGGGGGTGAGCAGGGTAGCTTCGTGTTATGTAAAGTAAGCAAATGTCTGCTGCATCAATCAGGAATAAGCAACTCTCGTGGTAGTCGTCTCAAAACAAAACACATACCTACTTAAATTGAACTTTAGTCGAAGGGGTTTATGAGCTAATTAGGCCCGGTATGCCTCTGTTTACTAACAGGCAAACATACAAACGGACAAACACACAGTTTCACACTGACGATAATAATAAAATCATACATCTGTAGGGTAAGCTTGGTTTTGGGGTTGGTCGGATAGGTCCTAGTTTTTTTTGGGACATTTTACCAAACACGGCCGGCTATCTGGTTATTCTTATTTAAATATGGATTATTTACTGAAAATCAAAAAAATAGATAATCATTCTGCGAGCATTCTACTGCCCTCATCCCAATTTATTTGGGGTTGGCGCAGCATGTCTTCTTCTTCCATACTTCTCTATTACTCGTCATCTCAGCAGTCACCTCCTTTCTAGCCATAACTTCCTTCACATAGTCCGTCAAAAAGTTAAAAATATAAGATACCTAAAAGCTTTTAATATAAATAATAAATACACCTCTGTCAAATTAATTAATGCAATAATGAATGACCTCTATAATTTTTGTTTTTATTATAATTTTATAGCAGTAATTAAATTTTACTACAAGCAAATACATGTATATCGTAATAAAACACAACGTTTTTTTTTATATTATAGAATTTAAAACCAGAGAATGTAAATTAAAAGACAGTAATTAAATCATAAACATGTTAAGATCAATATTTAAAGCTTCTTCTGGCATTTGATGACAAACAAAACATTTTATATTCTTTAGATATACGTATAAAAATGTCTGACATAAAAAGTTTATTGTACACCCACGTGTTGCCAAAAACGGAATAAAGCCTTATCTAAAAAGAGAAATCTATTGCCATTTGTATGGCATACTTGAAATACCAACAACTTCCTTAGAGACAAAAACTCCTTATCAATTATTTTGGCCAGTTCCACAAATTTATCTTTGAAACTGCCACATTTTACAATTGTGAAAGGAGCTTTGATCTGGCTCGTAGCCAGTTCAAAGCTTGAAGTCAACCGTTTGAAATAATGTAACATAACCTTTATTTATTTTCAGACAACTATTAACATCATATTGTTAAAATAATACGTTTTTTTCTGTGACAATTAAATAAAACTACGTAGTATAACAAAAAAGAACAGGAGTCGATAACCTCTCATGTAATGCGATAGGAATAAAAGACAATACTAAAAAGTTCTAAATACAGAAAACCTGCCCACTGTTACAAATCATATTTTCCCTTAAAAAAACATCCAAACAGTTTGTCCTAAACTTGTGGACTAACTTGGGAACCCTACTGCCTTACAAAGAAATACTTCCAGTATGGTTACAGTATACCTTATGAATGACGTAACCAAGGTGTTAACCAACGTAGCGCCAGCCAGCAGTCCATACTCCATATTTGTAACAGACTGTCCTTATTAGGATTCTTTTCCATTTTAACACTTCGGAAACATGCCTTCTGTCAAGTAAATATGGCGAGCTGTTGCTTTTTATTTATAACTGAAATTCTCATGTGTTTTACTTGAAGAAACTTAGATGTGGATTATTTAGTTTTTTTTCTATTTTACAGTGGTAATACTCGGTGTGATGGTTTTTTTCCTTTTTTGAAGTGAAACTTCTTATGCGACTTCAAACAAGTTTGCGTTAAACGTTTAACGCTACCATGGAGGAGGATTATAAAGAGACAGAGCGGGAGTGAATGCGTGGCACTCGAACGCATGCGTGTAGTATTACGAAGTTTCACTTCTTCCGCGCGGGGAGACTCAACGCACAATATTTTTTTGGCTCCTGTATGTGTTCAGCAATATGAATTACTAAATCGGTACAGCAACGTTGCCTTTTCTTCCTTTTACCGTGTGATAAGTACCTACCTAACTTGATGTCAGTTTTTATGCCACCCATGGGACTTGGCTTTACTTGCCTTGAAGAAATATTTCAAAGGCATGCTGGTTTCCTAACGATGTTTTTCTTAAGAAGATCTTAAGACGATTTCTAGACGCCTGTCCGTGTTTAGGGAAGAAAGGGTCTTCTTATCTAGAGAAGAGCTAACCGTTGATCATTCATTCATTACACTTTTTAGTGCATTTTGGCAGTTGCTGACTGTCTAAATTACAATAAACACTTTCACTGTTCATCAAAATCAAAATCAAAATATTTTATTTTACATAGGCCTACATGGGCACTTATAAAACGTCAACAAAAGGTGCACGCTTCGGGTTGGTCGTTTCCTATCGAGAAGAACCGGCAACAAACTCCATGGTTACTCTTTTAAAATCATCATCAGTCATTTTAAATGATATCTCACGACCAGTCTTATCAAGGGGTTTAACGTATTACCCAGTAATAACTGGGTTGTGGAGGTCAGATTGGCAGTCGCTCCATGTAAAATACTTGTATTCAGCTGCATCCGGTAAGACTGTAAACCGACCTCAACATAGTATGGAAAAATGCTAAGCAGATGAAGATAAACCATGATATGCATAGAGAAACCACACTTGTTCCCAACAAAAACCTAAACACAAACCACCAGGCAAAAACGATCACCAAAAACTGCTATGACTAAGATCCTAAGCCTTCATCAAACAATAGAAACAAGAATATACATTTCCTAGTCAAATCAGAAACGTCATACCATATAAGTCGGTAGCGATGACTCACAGGTCAACGGACCTGACCTCGCGCGTGCTAACAACTATTTATTAATGCGTGCGCGCAGGTTTTCCGTTTGCTTATCTATATGGATTAGATTGATCGTTGGAGGTGTTAGATTCTCGTATTGTTTTTTGTTTAGGGATCCGTAGTCTTAAGGTAAAACGTGATAATTATTCTATGCCAACGCTGTTTGTCGTTATGTATCCCATATCGAGCTGTTTATATTAAAGATTCAATAGAGACATACAATTTCAAGATCATTTAATAGAGACTATCTTAAGTACTCAGGGGAGAAGGTGATTTAGCATTAGCGATAATGATAATGGAAAAGCCAAGTATTTTGACTTGGCTCACGAGGTTGTCGACATGTGGGATGCGAACTCAGCAATCATTGTGCCGATAGTCGTATCAGCCAATGGCCTAATTGCCAAAGCCTCAACCAATACCTGATGAGGTTCTCGTTGGGCAGCTGGATCAAGGGCTTGATTCAGAAAGCGGTAGTCTTGGACACGGCTCGTATTGTTAGGAGGTTCCTTTCTCTGTAACCCTGACCGCCGCGCGCCGGTGTAGCTTGTTCCCGATACCGGTGGGCTACTATTATTATTTGTTTGTTTTAATTTTTTTTTTCATTGATTTTATGTAGGAATATTTATTAAGATTTAAAAATGATTAAACAAAATAATGGAAAATCCAAAAATGTATGGAATTCTCTTTGAAAGCTTTGACCAAGAGTTTCGAATTATCCAGTACTAACTGGGTTGTGAAGGTCAGATAGTCAGTAGCTCCATGTAAAATAATGGTATTAAGCTGCATCCAGTTAGACTGGAAGCCGACCCCAACAAAGTAGGGCAAAGGCTAGGCAGATGATTATCTGGTAGGTTGATGGTCATACCAACAGCCTCTTTGGTGGAAAAGGGGAAATTTGGCTGCAAAAATTGTACAGTTGTTTGGAAATTTTCTTCAAATTAAATCTCCTTAAGTACACAGGCAGTCAGAACCGAAAAAAAAAACTATCTTTCAAAGTACTTGTATTTCAACAAATTATAAGCCTAAACCAGCCATACAATTCCATGTATTTTAATCAACGTAAAAATAAAAGCTATTATCGTAGTAATATTTCTTAGCGTCAAATTATCCATTGTCTGCGCTTAAACAAATTCTCATTAATTGAGATTAATCTCCTCATATATGAAAATAACTGTTTTTAGAGATCCTTTGTCCGCAAAGGTTTGCTTACGTTCATTCACCTTTTTTTTACTGAAAGAAAACCTTTATTCATTTGTCTATTCACTACACGTATATGCTATTTTAATTTTTTTTCAAGCTCGTGGTTGTGTTTTGTTTTGAATACGTCATTTGTCATTTGATATTCGTTGTCATCATCAATATATTTAGGAATCCTTACTACCTACTATCAGACTAATGCCTTGGGCATACCAGTCTATCATAGAGCGGTGCAGAGCAAACATTACATACAGATTTAATTTAATTGGTAATATTCATCATCTGCGTAGCCTTTTCCCAATTTGTTGGGGACGGCGGTTAGACTTAACCAGTGCAGCTGAACATCAGTATTTTACATGGAGCGACTGCCTGTCTGACCTCCACAACACAACCCAGTTAGTACTGGAAATACGATATCCCTAAGGCTAAGTAAGGCTGGTTGTCATACTTTTGGGCCACTGACTACGCGTAACAACTGTCAAAGATCTACAAATGACAGCCAGGACCAACGGCTTAACTTGCTTTCCGAGGCACGGAGGAAACTCGGTATGTAATAGGTGGTCACCTATCCACGGACCAATTAAGGCAAGCCTCAACCAAGTGGCTGTCATTAATTAGGTACGAGCTCCAGTTGAGAGTTTGAAATAAAACATAGCATTTTTATTTTTTTTATTATAAATTGGATCGCGCTTGATCACTATCTCACCTGATGGTAAGCGACGATGTGGACGACGGTGAAGCACGCTTGCTTAGAAGAAGCCTATTCACTCTTGACTTGAAAACCCCCAGATTGTAGCTATCGGGAAACACAGACTCCGGCAGGGAATTCCACTCCTTAGCGGTACGCATAATAAAAGTATTCCCAAAGCGCTTAGTGCGTATAGGTGGGATGTCCACCATGTACCGATGGCGCATCGCCGTACGTCTGGTAGTTCGATGATGAAACGGGCTAGCTGGAATTAGGTCATGCAATTCCATCGCACACTCCCCGAAATGTAACCGGTAAAAAACCGATAGGCTGGCAACTCGGCGACGATGTTCAAGGCCCTGGAGCTTAGTTTTGACCAGTGCCTCATTGCCAATGAGCCTCGTGGCCCGCTTTTCAACCGACTCAAGTGCATCAAGCTGGTATTTAGCAGATCCGTCCCAGAGATGAGAACAGTGCTCCATGCATGACCGAACTTGCGCTTGCATTAAAATAATCGAAGGAACCCAATCTACAATCACACAACTAATTCTGTTTATCTAAGTACCTACCTTCATATAATTCAAAACCGACAAAGACAAATTAATGCCTCTGCCCCACTGAGACGTACCACCATTATTATTATTGTATCGTCGAGAGTACACACGCGTGCTATTCATAATTCTTCACCTTTTTATTAGCTGGCTAGGGTATTATTATAAGTTGCGCGTCAGTGGATAACGGGTTTAATATACGGTAGCGCATTGTTGTTAGGTAGGATTAAAAAGTTATTCATTAGATTGATTTGAATTGTTATTTCATATGCTTCGAGATCTTTCTAGGGAGTATCTTTCCATTGAGCTGTATTTATTTTATGGCTCTTAACTGACTGTTGCAGAGCAGGGATGGCGAACCAATAGCTGCAGAGAAAAATTAGGGAGACATTATGAATATTAAACTAAAGAGAATTATCTGTCAAGTACCAATAAAGGAAATTAAGGACTTGGAATTTGTATTTAAATTCGTTTCGTTCGTTTGAATGCATCTCATTCAGATCCAGCCTGTCCATGCTGTCCTCCCCCACCGACGCCCTAAGCCGAGGCTCGTACCCCTCAGGGGGTGCCCTTAGCGTGTAGTCGCTTAGTTTGTAAGTTATTATGCCCTGGCTGGAGGGCTTACTCTCAAAGTTCATAGGATAGTACGGTTAAGCAGAGGACAACCTCTTTCTTAGGTTGAACTTCTATTTTCGGTGCACAGAAATACCACAACGGCACGAACTAGTTTTTAAGAAAGCATACTTTTGACCCTAGTAGAACGTTTCCGTGGGATAGTTTATAGCAACCATACGGATGAAGCCGTTGGCTAAAACGTGATTAGGTATATTATTATCAAAAAAAGGCTACGAACGAAAGGTCCACCACCCCTGTAGAAAAGTATCGATCGATTGCAGCGCGGTATCGAGATCCCGTCAAAGCGATAGCAGACACGTTATACAACAATGTATGGACAGCACATAAAGGGAGGTTCATAGGATACAGAACATTTTTACATTCATAACATCACGCCTGTAATTCCCGAAGGGTTAGGCAGAGGTGTACTATTACACTCACATATCGCCAGTTATGTTTAAGTCCCATGTAATAGATGCGAGCCTATTGCCATCAATCGGGCACAAAACCAGTCTCCATGAGAAATTCTTGATGTAAAATCCTGATCCAATTTGATAGTACAGGTATCTTACAGAAATCTGCTTGTTCCTGTGTTAAACATAAACTCTTACTTAGAATAAATTTCACATAATTTGCCATTTTGTTTTAAATAGGTATTCAATGATAATAACCACGAGCATTTAAATTCCGACCCTAAGTGTCATTAGACAAGGTACACTTTTGCACTCACAGAGTTCTCCCATCCCTTTAACCACTGTCAGGTCTGAAATAGGCCTTACTGCGTCATATTCTGGCCTACTGACCTCAGCCAAAGAGTAGTAACTGAACAACATATTTGTTTTGTGCTTACACGCATGCTGCTTTTTAGAGACTCGCTAATTTGTGAAGTAAACTGTTGCATATTACGCAAGTCTATATTTACAACAGGTGTACACTGTACAGTAAGAAAACAGTGCTACTTAGATTCTACCTTTTATGGTACGATAAGTAGTTGGGGACATAGAAACTTGTCGAACAAGAAAATATGAAAATGAATGACAAGATGTAGATGAAGTTTTAGTAAAACTGGTACCAAAATTCGGTGAATATGGCATACCATGTACCATATACCTAGTACTAGGAGACTACAAGACCAAGCACTACTGCCAAGAGTGACAGCTATTTTGTCAGTGACAAAGTACAGTAAATTAAATAGCTTCAAATACAGATTGGATAGGACATCAACGCTAAACAAAAACAGCCTACAAAACTGCAATATCGGATCAGCTCTTCCATACATTTTGGAAACTCTCAAAATTGATTGAAGAGCTGATCTTTTTTTAAATTACTTACCACTGAAAAATTTTATGTGAGAACTAGTGAGAAGTCATTGTATAGCCATGTTTAATCATTTATTAAACCCCCATTATGATCTCAAAGGTTAAAATACAAGTCTAAATCAATGTGCACCCAATCGATCTGTACCCTAGGACCCATGCTAATCGCGGGCCTGTGGACGTCGTGTAATGGGCTAGCTCACCGTCCTTCGTCTTATGACGACAGGCCGTGACAACGGCGCGTTCGTGTTCCACGCGCGCCTCAAGGAGATGTCAGCAAATCGGAAGGGGTCCGAGAGGGCCGATGCCTGCCAGGGCTGCGGACCTGTTTGAAAGAGATACTGTGACCCTGGAACAGAAAGGGCTAAGAAGGAACATGGATGGGTTAAGACTGACACTCCCTTCCTCTCCGCCCAGAGCGGGAGGAGTCATTTGATGATTTCCCATCCTTAAAAAAAAAGAAGAACTAATGATACTTAGAAACTGGTACTTCTGACCATCCATCCTACTTGACCAACACAGCTTTATTACCCGAACGCTACTGTGGGCGATACTAATTGCCAGGGTATAGTATTTTATGGCTTATTGTATGAATTATTATTGACAGGTAGCTGGAAGTTTTATTGATTTATTTTGATAAGCGATTTTTTGTGTTTTGTGGATTAAAACAGTTCACTGTTTCGTTAACTTAAATAAATATCAAATACTCTTCATCTTTCATAAATATCAAATACTTTTCATCAAGTCTGGGAGAGAGAGAGAGAGATCTTTTCGATAAGACGAAGAAGCAAATACTGCACAGTAACATCAAATAATATCTTGATGTTACTATTTATTACTTGTTAACTGTCGCCGTAAAACCACAATTAAAATTATCACAAATTAATAATAGTTTGTGGTATTACAACTCGCATAATAAATATGCGAGAATGACAGAACAACAAAGCGACAGGATTTTGCTATATGACTTAACAATCTGTAATTCTCAAAGAGTTAGACAGAAGCGCCTAATAATATTTCTTTTCGTTTACTTCTTTTACCAGTAACAGTTAAAAGGCCCAAAAAGAGAAAAAGACCTCCCTTCTTGCTGTCACCGTTATTTTATTTGTGTCAAACTACCAAAAAATCAACGGCAAAGTCGTTCAACTCAAATACTATTCAGTAATTTCGGCTTTGTGGAAACATGCTGTAGGCAGAAAACTCTCCCTTTACCCATCAAAAAGCATTCCTATCTGCGAACCCCATACGTCAATGAGCCATTATTATCAGCGGGAAGTGGAGACGCCCACGACTCGCCTTAGGCATCCCAATCTTTCGGAAACCAACGATTTATCTCCAACACATATTAACACACGTACATTTTAACTCGCGATGAAAGAAGCCGAATGCTCGCGGCGTATGTAAATTTTTTCTCGACAATTACTGCACAAGAATTGATTGGACTCGACTATACGTATAACTGCGAATGGTGGAGAAATTCGCTAGAGGCGAAGGAAGAATATTCGGAGAACGTGAGCAAATGTCTTTTTCTTTAGTATTTTTTGGTATTTGTTGTCGTCGTGAATGTTCTTTGGTTTACTTGACCCAGAATGTAAATTGGTAAAAAATTGTTAATAATATAATCAAGTTTTCGAAATTATTCCTTCGTGCTCCGTCTTCAAAGATATGGAACGCTGAATTGATACTGAATGATTAAGTGGTACAAAGGAAGCGAAGGCTGACTTGACAGATGGCGGGACACCAAGCGGTAACTGTTTTTTAAACGTTTTGTATTTATATATATGGTCTTTCAACATTTAACTTTTTTTTTATTTAACTTTTTGCTAGCTATGTCAGTCCAATATATTTTTGAGTTTTCCATCATACCAATCTATGCTTAATAAAATTGAAGTGTCGTGTAATTTAAAAGTAACAACTTTTTACTGAATGCGTATAAAATATATAAGGTACTTTTAACAAAAAAAAATTTTTTTGATGTCGGTCTTTTGTTTGTCGTATCAGAGATTAGCCGGAGCTAGAAAAAAAGGAATAAGGGTGTAGTGCAAAAGAGAAAAACAAAAAAAAATATAGTAAGTTATTTATGTTTTATAATAATTTCACGCGGTTACGAAGGACGAAGCACTGCAGTAAACACTTATATTTCCCAGCTTCTTGCATGTTTTGCTTCAAGTCAATTACTTCTAGACGATAAAAGAGACTTCTTTACTACCCAAGTTATGATAATGAAGTTTCTAAATTGGCGACAGAGTCACTAGAATGACAATTTTAACCAATAACGGTCAGTAAAAAGTTACTAGCCAATCTTGAGCGAAACATGACGGTGAGGCGCGAAGTACTCTCCGACAGTTATGCCAAGTATGTTGATAAACGCGTGAAGTAACGTTCAACAAAATATTGTTGCATAAGTAGTACATAACTGTGTCCGCTACTGATGCTCTGAGTTAAAGCTTGCCTATACTAGAGCTTAAATTAATAAACTAAATATGGAATGTTTAAAAATTAAAACAACAGAACTGCCGATACATCACGTAAATGTCCAAATCT
Organism: Cerastis leucographa; assembly: GCA_963082945.1. Lineage (NCBI taxonomy): Eukaryota > Metazoa > Arthropoda > Insecta > Lepidoptera > Noctuidae > Cerastis > Cerastis leucographa. The sequence continues at coordinate 6,723,515 of OY720353.1, forward strand.
GTACAAATAAATAAAATTGAAGTGTCTGTTTGTAATATTAAAATAACCGCTTTTTTACTACATGCATATGAATGTATATACGGTACATATACCAAAATATTTTTTTTACATTTTTTGTTTGTCTGTCTGTTTGTCCCGGCTAATCTGCGGAACGGCTGAACCGATTTTGACGGGACTTTTACTTCTTAAAATACAGGCGGACGAAGTCGCGGGCACAGCTAGTAGATAATGTAATGATGTAGCTGTTAGCATGACATTTCCACAGCTAGTCCAACATGGTACACAATTAAATACGAAATCCATCCTTAAGACCGAAGTTCACTTAAGCGGAGAGCGGAAAGAAGAGGAGAGGCGGTGTGTTGTTAACCAACAATAGAATTTCGTTATTTACACTTCTTACTTCGACTTAGCTTTAGTGAAAACGATTGAGCAGGGAGGTAAGGAGGTGTCTCGTAAATGTTTATACCAGCGTGCAGCAGATAGGAGAAGTGACATGAGTGGAGTGCGCTGAGCAGTGTACCGTGAGCGACGCCAACGTGCCACTTTGCACACCTCCGCTCCTTACCGCATTGTACAGCTTTGGTGGATACACCCTAGCTTTTACACATCTCCATTCCTCTCTGCTTTGCACATCTCCGCTTATCCGCTTTGGTGGAGTCCAGGCTGTAAATTCAACTTGAATATGGTCACCAAGTACAGCATTGAAACCGTGATCCGCGAAGCTACTCGTTAATTTTTTTTTTTTTTTAATGGCATCTCGCAGTTCAACCTAGGAGGTTGTCATCTGCTTAACAGGACTATCCTGTGGGTGCCTTGAGTGTAAGGCCTCCAGGTAGGGCAGGTTGATGATCGGCATTGACAGGGCATAGTATAACACAATGTCTTTTCATTTATACTCGCTCTACGCCCTTATCATCTGCCTAGCCTTTTCCCAAACTATCTTGGGGTAGGCTTCCAGTCTAACCGGATGCAGCTGAGTACCAGTATTTTACATGGAGCGACTGCCTATCTATATTATATTATAATAATAACCAATAATAATATTAAATTAATAATATATTAAAAACTTGAGGAAAGGTTTTACGGATAACATAATAATAAATTATATATTATTATGTTATCCGCTCTACGCCCACAAAAGAAAAAATATATATTTATAGACTTAGGTAACAGGTACCTCAAGTTTTTGCAAGTGACAGCCATAAATGCAACAAAAAAAATAAAAAAAACTTTTACACAAGGAAAGCCGCCTTAAAAAAATCCTAACCATGTAAACCGCGTACCTAATTACAAATCACAATTACCACGGCTCTAAAGACTTAACAACTAATTAAATTCGTTTAGCACACAATACAAAACAATTAGAAAATGGAAAGTAACTTTCTCTTCGAGTGTATGATTCACCACGCCCACTGCCCAGCCTCTTTTGTCGCGAGCTTTATGCTTATGTAGATATTATTAAGCCCTTTTGAAGATATTTTATTGTTAGAAACTTTGCGTACTTTGATGCTTCAAATTACGGCACGGTTGGCGCAGTGGTTGAGCGATCGACTGTTGCGCTGCGTGTCGCGGGTTCGATCCCCGCACGGAACAAAATTTGTGTGGTCTACAGATAGTTGTTCCGGGTCTGGCTGTTTGTGTATGTAAGTTTAAATTTTGTAAACGCACCCACAATACAAGAGAGATTCCTAGTGTGGGGCCACGTTTTTTTTTAAAAACCAAAAAAACCTACCCTACTACCTACACACGTGGTTCTTTGATCGTCAACGAATGTGTTAAAATTGGTGAATGATTGTATTGAACATTGAGACATAATAAAACTCCAAATACTACCTAATAATCATTGTATTTCAATAAGTTCTACATTTTAGAATCTACTCCACCTAATAAGACATCAAGTTAAACTGCCCGTATTTCTACATCGTTCTCACATATTTGTAATTCTTAACATGAATGATGTAACCAAGATTTTGTAACATATTTTGATTTAAAAGAGTGTCCATGGAGTTTCTTGCCCATTCTTCTCCTTAGAGATCTACGCTACGGAATGAGCAACTACAGTACTTTCACAAGTTATTATGCCTTGTGACTGGGACTGTAGCTTCGCGTTTTATTTTGTTTTTCGACTTTCAAAAGTGCCTGTAATGGTCTAATTGAAATAAATACTTTGACTTTGACTTGACTTTGACTTTGACTGTCAAATCTTTTCGTAATCCACATTATATCAATTGCTAGAATTAAATTACGTAGTTTACCACTATCTCACATTTTTTTTTGTGAGAACTTGTTATTATATCCTCTCTCAAATAAGCTGACTTTGATTTAGTTATCAATAGATTCATGTCGCACAACCGTGATGTCGACTTTCAGTTTGTCGCACTAGGATGGTGTCGAGCTACAGTTTGTCGCACAAGCGTGCATTCGACATATAGTGAGTCGCAGTACAGTTTTGTCGCACTAGCGTTAATCGCGCTTCCGTGTGTCGACCTCACGTTATACACTCCAAGTCCTCCGTATCTCTGTAAGCACGTTAAGCCATTGGTCGCGGCTGTCATTTGTAGATCTTTTACAGCCGTTACGAGTAGACAGTGGCCCAAAACAGTCAACCAGTCTTACCAAGGGGTATCGTATTACCCAGTACTAACTGGATTGTGGAGGTCAGATAGGCAGCCTTTCCATGTAAAATACTGACATTCAGCTGCATCCGGTTAGACAGGCAGCCGACCCCAACATAGTTAAGTAAATGCTAGGCAAATGATGATACTAGTATAATGTCATTCATGTAAACCAGGAAATCTTATGGAAAATTAAATTATGGTTCGTCAAACTGGAGTAAACTGGGAAATTATATCAAACGTGTCCTAATTAAAAAAGCATATTACAAAATTAAGGACTACGTTGAAGATAGAGAAGTTTGGCCTGAGCCCCTACGCACATGCGGCTTCCCTGGTAGCTCATAAAACGGCACAAATATGTGGATGTCTCTATATAACTATTCTCAATCTTATTTTTATTTTATTTTTTTATTTATTTTTTATTTTTATATACTTTTTTCCGTTATTTTTAATCAGATGTTTTACAATAGTTTCTTAATCATTACACCATTTTGTTTAGAATAGTTACAGCACGGATGACAACATTTGTGTCACTTGTTTAATCTAGTCTTTTTGCAATATCTACTTTTTTTTTTGTATAGACTCTTTTTCTTATTTACCGATTGTTTGTAAATGTATGGACATTGTAGGCCTTATAGATTCCTAGATCCTTGGTAACTTTTTATCTTGTTCTACGTTTTGTAGTAAGCAACGTCTTATTGTCGGGCCTACGATGTCCACTCATACTTAAGTGCCAATGCTGTAACATAGAAAAATTGTAAAGCCAAATGATTTTAAAAGAGTAACCATGGAGTTTCTTGGAGGTTCTTCTCCATAGGAAACGACCAACCCGAACCGAGCACCTTTTTGTCGACGTTTTACAAGTGCCCATGTAGGCCTATGTTAAATAAAAATATTTTGATTTTGATTTTGAGTGGCGGACTGGCTACGGATCATACTCTCATAGATAATATTGTTCGTAATCTGTCTGAATTGGTATGATCAAACCTTAACACTTTCAATAGTGCTATAATTTTTTTTAAGTAAAACAAATAAAAAACCTTTAAAATACGACACACTCTCATAAAATGGCGTGCCGTAAAACTTGTAGCACATGCAACCAATATAATTTATAACACTACTTAAAATTCTAAAAATAACATTCTAGCATTTACATACAAAAACTTCACGGTATAGTTTTAAAAAGGAAAGCTAGGTAAAATGATAAGTTGACTACATTTTCATATATTTTACACTTTTTTGTGGAACTGTTTGACTTGCAACATGAAGTCACTATGGTGACATTGGAGTTTCACATGCATGACCTCTTTGCAGTGACATAGGGACGTTTGAAATGGACAGATCGCTGTATATGCATTTCAATGATACTTAAAGACCAGTAACGGGTAACATAAAATAACACCACGCCGGCAATCCCCAAACGCGTAGGCAGAGGTGTACCCTTTATGTAATTATATTTAACTTTTAGAACAATAAATGTATTTTTGAAGTGAAACTTCTTATGCGACTTCCAACAAGTTTAACGCTACCATGGAGGGGGAATATTTTCTTAAACTCACTAAGATACTCATAAGGTACGTAAGATAGCTTGCAAAAAGTCATGCATTCGACTCTTCGGTGTGACCAGCCTTCGCTCAAATTCCATGAATAGAATAACCTCGATCAAGTTATGTAATAATTATGTAGTAAAAATGATACAACAAAAAAAACAACAAAATATTATTTAGAAGCTCAATAAAATAACGAGAGTGAATGCGTGGCAATCGAACGCATGCGTGTAGTATTACGAAGTTTCACTTCTTCCGCGCGGAGGGACTCCACGCACATTTTTTTTTTGTTATTTATTTCGCCAGTTATGTTTTAGTTCTATGTAATAGGGGGCGAGCCTATTGCCATCAACCGGCAACAAAGTATTCTTTTCTATTCCAAATTGATAGCCTTCTATCAGTAAGTATTTTCTACAAAACCACAAAATTCCTTCACAACTTCTCCACATCAATTCACAGCACCATTCTCGATGAAGATCAACATCCTCATCACCTGTATGTCTCAAAACTGCCAAGTGTCCAAATAAGTAAATTCAATAATCTCAGCATATTTGCCGAACAGTTATCGTAATGGTGCGTCGATTGTAGCGTCTTGTCGTGTCGTGTCGCATAACGGAGACATAAAGCTGTGTCGTGAGGTGGGTAGGTAGAGATGGACAGATGTGTACCGTAAAGAAATGATTTATGGACGTAGGTCGGTCTTTATGTACACAACTGCTGACTACATGACTAAAAGCTTTGAGTGTGCTATCCTGATAGACGTGTTTTTAAGGCTTTTGCAGTATACCTGACTGACCGGATCCTCCAGTCTTCTTGGAGATATAATATTTTCGGGAAGCCAATCTGAATGTCACGATCTTTAGCACCTCAGTTGTCATAGAGTAAAATAACTACACTAAAATCGTGTTATTAAAATAACAATAAAATCCATACATCCATACTTCCATACTAATATTATAAATGCGAATGTCACTCTGTTTGTTTGTTTGTTACCTTTTCACGACTAAACGGCTGATCGGATCTTAATTACATTTGGCAAGAAGATAGATTTCCACCTGGGGAAGGACATAGGCTATATATCATCACGCTACGACGAAAAGGAGCGGAGCAGCAATGAAAAATGTTGCAAAAATGGGGAAAATTTGACGCAGACGAAGTTGCGCGGGACAGCTAGTCTTCTATACATCTTTACAAATAAATGAAATTGAAGTGTCTGTTTGTTACATTAAAATAACCGCTTTTTACTACCATGCATATGAATGTATACACGGTGTAAATCACCTCATCACGAAGCCGTCAACCAAGCATTCTGTACATGAAACTAAGTAACTTTACGCAAAAACTATTGCTGGGAAACAACTTTTTTTTGGGGGGTGTGAAATCATGTTTTGTGGTAGAACTCAATGTAACGCACTTAAAACATTGTGCTGATGGACGGATTGAATAGTACGAGGGTCGTGGAGGTGTTTAAAGTAAAAATCTTACATTAAAAACTTGTATTTCAAAAAATACTTGTTCAAAAGTTGGAACTTTGACCCCTAATATCTCCGTAACAAGAAGGTTCCCAGGTATGGTGTAGAACAAAAAAATGATCGCAATGACAGGGAGAACCAGTGCCTTTCGGCTTCGTTAAGAGGTGTTTTACACCCTTTATACGGTGCATATACAAAAATAATATTTGTTACAATTTTTGTCTGTCTGTCTGTCTGTTTGTTCCGGTTAATCTCTGGAACGGCTAGACCGATTTTTACGGGACCCTCACTGGCAGATAGCTGATGTAATAAAGAGTAATCTAGGCTACTTTTCTTTTAGAAAAATAAATAATATAAAAGAAAACTAAATAACTTTTTTTTGTTAAATTCCACGCGGACGAAGTCGCGGGCACAGGTAGTACAATAATACAATTAAAATTTTCATTGGTTATTGAGTAGCCTCATCTATTTAGCCTTAATCGTATTAAAACTACAATAATGAACTATGAAACTTTTCCTAAATATTTTCTAAATTCAAAGTCATCAGAGATTCTCGCAGCTACCTACCGAAATAAATCACATATGTTTATTAGTCACTGGAGGAGCACGTGGCTTATAACAGCCGCACGTGTCTATCTTTAAGGTTAAGCCGTGCTTGCCGAGGTTGGTCCGTGGATGGGTGACCATCATTACATACCGAGTTTCCTCCGTGCCTCGGAAAGCACGTTAAGCCGGCGGTCCCGGCTGTCATTTCTAGATCTTTGAAAGTCGTTACTAGTAGTCAGAATCCAAAAGTCTGACCAAGGGGTATCGTATTACCCAGTTACTGGGTCGTGGTTAGTTACTTGACAAACACAATACACATTAAACCATAGCAATAAAAGTACCTGTTACATATGCTCATAAACTCGATTATGTTAGTCCATCTTATCTTACACGTACAGTCACGAGTACCAATATCATATATATAAATTTTATACCGTTCTCAAAAGTGAAACAAGGAACTCAACGTAGCACTCACCGAGCTAGTTTTCTGATTTTGCGGAAGATGCAAAATGATGTTAACGTTTGAAGGAGCACAATTGTACAACAAAATACCCTCACGTATTAAAAAATACACTCATTCAATGCATTGAAAACTCTATTAGCTGAATATTTCTTTAGAAGTAACACATTTCCTAAAATCTAAATTCATTGGATGGGTGTATCATAATATAATAACTGCTAGCGTGACGTCTGTGACGAACTAATAATATAATTTATTTTAAGCATTGTTCTCATGTATAGGACTTTGTGTCTTTTTGAGAAAAAATATCTTTAAACCTAAATTTAAAAGGGATATTTTCGTGAAATAACTATTGCTTTAACTTTGAGATAACACCTAATTAATATAGATTGTGTTTCAAAATATTCGCCACAAAATAAAATAAGAATCATCATCAATAGCCCAAATTACCCACTACAGGTGGCGTACCATGACGTCTTAAAAGTTAAAACATTATTGTTCCATTCTTATTCCAGAGTTAAAAAGAGACGGAGCTATACAGGTCGTCTAGCTCCATCTCTTTCCCACTCTGGAATAAACAATAAATGGAATGGAACAATAATGTTCTAAGCGTCATAGTAACCTCCCTGTCCTCTCTTTGCTTGTGCCATTTCCACGCTCCTCTGCCATCCTCATCCAGAATTTACCCGTGATGCCAAAAATAAATGCAGAAAAAGAAAATCAGTTTTATAAGTTGCTTAACATAATACTGTTTATATTGTTTCTCCCTCTTCCTCTAATATCCATACAAAGGTTGTCTTGAAAAGATTGCTCTTAACGACAAGTCCGCCGACTGTGTCACCCGATATAAAATGTTTTCTTTTCATGTAAATTGAAATTTGTTTGGTGTACATAATAAAGAATATTCTATCAATCTAACTCTATACATGTCAGTGCTCGTGACTGTACAAAGAGGTACCATAAAGTTACTAGCAGTCATATCAAGTCATAGAGCACGGTGCGCGCGCATTAACATTCTGCGCATGCGCGGGACGTCGTCACCCCCCCCCCCCCAACTTTACCGCTCCTCCCCCGCACGACACTCACGCGCAGCCCCCCCCCGCGCTTGTCGCCAGATAGTGATAGGTTCACATACGAAGATATTCAATGCTATAAACCTTATCAACAAATTTATTTTGGAAACGCCTGACTGTTAACTGTTTTGTTGTGTGATCGAAGTTTATTAAGAAGCTCCAGGTCATTCCAGAAATATATTAAAAAACTTTATTTGTTTTATAATGTAATGAAAATGTGCTTACTCATTTTGTTTAAGGTCAGTGGGCCAAAGTGACAAATTACTAGCGATAATGTCAAAAATGAAAAATATAATATTTTAATTTTAAATGTACTGAAAAGCTTTAAAGTCAATCTCGCGATTACAGCTAGGTCTTGGCTTTAGACCAATTTTCATCCCATCAAAGTCGTATTTAATAAGATGTTTTATCGAATTATTTACACAATGGGTTTAACTCTTCGATCCTATCCCGAAGACCAAGCTAACATACCAATTTCGATTTTGATGTTTAGTAAGAGTCATCAAAACCCTACATAATTATGTAAATCATACAACAAAAAAGTATTACTCGCTACGTATATCTATCGCTTACTTCAGCCAGTGTAGTCAGTACCTAAAATAGATAACTCAAACAAAACTGGTGTGTTAGCAACGGACGATGGAATTCCCAAATTGTAGCACGTTTTGTACCGTGTAATGAGACAAACATAATACCAGTTGTACCTAGTTTGTCCAGCAGTGGGACTACTAAAAATAAACATTTTCTTGGAAACCGTTTTGGATATTTTGAGTAGTCGGTAGTAGGTGAATTTTGCCGGCGTAAGTTTTTTCTTGGACTTGAGAAATATCTTGGCTAAGTAAAATTATTAGCAAGTTTAAGAATACTTAGGCAAACCCTTGGTTATTAAACGAAAAATATATTTTTTTTAATTTAAGTTACAGCTGGATACGGATCAGAAAGTTGCTTCAATTTTTTGTCTTTTAAACTTGTTTTTTTTCTATTCAATTGCACAGTAAAAATCACAAATGTCAATGTCTTTCAAGCGCTATAAAAACTTTGCAGCCTCCTATCAAAGCGAGATGAAAATTCATCTGTTTTACGAATAAAAGACATCAACGAGATTACAAAATATTTCATACAAGTGAAACTAATAATTATAATATACATTACAACGACCAAAAAACTATTGTCCTTTACTGTTAACGTTTGACATTTTGATACCAAAAAAATCCTTAGCTATCAAAATTAAATTTCTTAAGCATTTAACTTGACTAACCACAATTTAATCAAACCTATTGTCAATTCACAAAGTCGGTTGTCAATCAAACTATATAACGAGCTTATTATATCTGTCATATTATTATGTTTATCTTTATTTATTGGACACCTAGTCAAATATAATGCCCATTTAAATACATGTAATCTTAATTTATTTAATATGAAAAATATGTATTCGGTTTTTTGGCTTGTGTCAAGTTGTGTTCTAGGAGATCTCATTATTATCTAAAGTCGTGGTCATGAATGACGTATCATTGATAAATGTAACATGTAATCTAATACCAATTAGCAAGTTTTTCGGGCCGGTTATAAACTTATAAATATTGCAGTCTGACAGCTGGTCTAAATAACATCGGTGTAATACAGATGATAGTTTGTGTAGATGAGGTAACAAATAATGAGTTTTTTTAAGGTAAGAGTGTTTTGCTCAGCTGGTAATCTTGAAAACAAGCATTATCCACAGCCCGACTTTACCTACAGCTGAATATAGGCCTTTATTTGCTTGTGTCAAGCTCCACGTTCTTGTGCCAGCCTCATCCAGGATATTCCTGCGGTAGCAACAATGTTGTCTGCCCATCTCGCCGCCTGACGACCAACACCTCTCTTTCCAGCCCTTGAACGCCACTCGGTCACAGCTAACAGCAACCACGGCCTCTTAATGTGAGAAAGACATATGGATATCAAATCCATCTTCTATTCCTGTCTGCTCAAATCTACGGCTCCATAAGGATGTTGAAATCAACACTCTTTTGTTCTACCTGAATACGTCCCGGAAAACACAGGAAAAGTCGGCCCAAAACATTTTAAACTTAACAATCTTTAAAGAAAAGTACTCACTTTTTTTAACTTTTCGTTGACGAATTGGACGTCTTCCTTGAGAATAGTAAAGAAGTAGCACAGAATTATACAGAAGTAGCACAGAATCGTGACCGTTGGAAGGGATGGAGGGAAGCCTTGGCCCAGTAGCGGGAAAATATGGGATAGCTATAATAATAATAATAACTTGTTGTTCTATCACAATATTTCATCTCATAATAATACAATTTCGTTCTAAACAATGCATAATGTCTCTAGAATATCGATAAATGTTGAAATTTTCGTAATAATAGGTAACTTGAAACAGTGGTGTGTTACGAAAAGTTCATACAATTCTGATTGTTATTGTGTCATTATACTTTGATTTGTTTTGATAATATAGATTTGAAATGAGTCATTTCAATGTTTATAGGGCTGGGTAAATAGCTCAATGCATAAGGCACGTACGGTTGAGGGAAGCGTTTTGAGTTCGACAACTACTCGTTACAATAGTATTAGAGTGTGACCATATTTGTCGAAGCGAAATCAGCTCGAGCCGATCAGAAAGACCTTTTTGTAAATGCAATAAAAGTGAAAATCTAAGGCAGTCGTTTCGTTTCGGATGACACGACTCGACGTTATCCGACAAATTTGTGTGGTGAGGTGATACAGATCAGCTCAACCCGATTTGCGCATAATTAAGTTGTTTCCTTTATGGTTTTTTGGTGAAAATGCGTCTCCCTTCTATCATTGTCATGAAAAACGGTATGGTCATCTGAAACGCACTGCTATCACTTTATGGTTAAATATAAATTATAAAGAATAAATTGGTACAAACACATTTATAAAAATAAATATGCGTATCTTGGACATTTGGCCTTCTGTTTAAATTTCTACAAAACTGACTGTCAACGGAATTCGGGTGCTGTTCCTACAAAACCACTATTACACCTTTTTGGTCAGGCCTATAGCCAACAGCGATATAACAAAGCCATTGTCCCAGGGATTGGCAAAGCCTAATGGTAATCACATTGATATATTACCAAATTCACACCTCAATATAAAAGAATAGAAATACATATTTCATCAAATCGACAGCAAAAATGATCGCCCACGGAAAAAATACTGTCTAAGATTTTTGACCTGGAGTCTAAAATCTTTAGGTATAATATACGGAACAGTTTAGCCCCAGGTATAATCATAAACAACCCAACATCTGTTAATAACGAAATTATACATTTATTTAAAAACGATTTTACAGTGTAATAAAATGTATAGAAATATTGGATTTGCAATATGCAGATTATAATTTATATTATTAAGTAGGCGAGAGAAGATTCTACATTCTGTTTAGGATATGAAATATATCAGCTGTTTTTATCAATGAATTTGAATTCGTGATGATGACTGGTATCCAGATGATGACTGATAACAGCCGCACGGGTCAATCTTCAAGGTGAAGCCGCGCTTGCCAAGGTCGGTTTGTGGATGGGTAACCATCATTACATACCGAGTTTCCTCCGTGCCTCGGAAAGCATGTTAAGCCGTTGGTGCCGGCTGACATTTGTAGATCTTTGACAGTCATTACGTGTAGTCACTGGCCCGAAAGTCTGACAACCAGTCTTACCATGGGATATCGTATTACCCAGTACTAACTGGGTTGTAGAGGTCAGATAGGCAGTCGCTCCATGTAAAATACTGTAAGTAAGTACAATAAAGCTGGGAAAAGCCAGATTCTCATGATGAGTGGCACCCACAGAGTTGCTAAAATGCTAAAATGTTTGCAACGGCTTGAGCTATTATTATTTCGTTCATGCAGATACGATTTTTAGAAAATAGGAATTCTTAAAAAAATTAAAAAAAATGGAAAAATTCTTACCAATTAGTTTTGTAATTTTCTGTTAATTTATATAATACTAGCATTTGCGTGCCGCTCAGCCCGCGTAGAGGTCGGAAATTGTCTCATGGGAACGTACTACCGGGATAAGAGGTATCCTACCCAGGTCTTTGTTTTGTTTGTCAGAGAGACAGGCAGACAGAGTTACTGCAGCAATTTAAATACTAGTGTCTTGCAACGAGTATACCAGTAGTGAGCGAGAGCTGAATACAAGTATTTACATGGAGGCACTATGCAGAAGCTCCATGTAAACTGCTGGTATTCAACTTTATCTAGTTAGACTGAAAGCCGACCCCAACAAAGATAGGAAAAGGCTAAGCAGTTGATGATGATGGAGAATCGGTCAGTGTCTGCAAAATGTCTGTCTACTGTCAAGATGAACTATGAAAGTAACTACCTACACCACGATCAGCCGATCGAAGTTCGACACAACAATACTAATCCTCCTTTCAGCTTCAAAGTATGTCATTAGAGTCACGCCTAATGACAATGCGCTCTTACGCCTAGTTCGTAGTAACAGGTGCATATGACAGGTCTCACTAGGGATGCACGGTGCTTGCATTTGTGTCGATACTTTGTGTCTCAATCATACGAATTTCGAAATAATGGTATCGATATAAATTCAACTGCATCCATAGGCAAGATGCAGATGCAGTTAAATTTAATTTTTTAATCGTAACCTTTACCGTACTCTCGGAGAGCCCATCTAAGAGTCTATCGTTCCCTATAAAATGCAAACTACCAGAAATTATTTTGTACTCCTACGTTTTCCTATTTTTTTTTTTGTTGACTGATCATTAGCATGATTTTCGATAATCTGGTACGATACCATCCATTCATCCGATACCGGTACTTTTATATCGATCAAAGCAGTTTATTGGATTTGTTTATTATAAATAGATCATCATCTGCCAAGCCTTGTCCCAAGTATGTTTGGGTTCGGCTTCCAATCTAACCGAATTTAGCTGAATACCCGTATTTTTCATGGAGCGAATACCTATCTGACCTCCATAATGCAGTTAGTAATAATTTGAATAGTTCTAAAATATCGGAGTATCGTTGTCGTATCGATATAGTAAAGTATCGGATCGGATGCATCACTAGACTAGGTCTGACAAGTTTTATAATAGTAAAACATAAAATAATGAGTCACTGGTAAGAAACTGCCGTAAAAACTTTAACGTGGTGTAAACTAGTTTTAAATGTTAGTAGAGAAGTTGTAAATGGATTATAAGATGGGATGTGATCCATGTTTTTGAGTAAAGGACACTATAAAATTAGTTTAATGTTCTGGAAGAAGCAACGATGGCTTGTATTGTGTCGAGCCTATCCGAACACAATTTACTGAGTCTGAAGACCAGTGCTAGCCAAATTAAACCTTTAACATCATGCCTGTAATCCATAAGGGTTTGTTGGTTGTGTTGGTGTTTTTTTTGGCAGTATAGTATCTGCCTACTACAGACACTTTATACTCACACTTATCATCCATATTCATACTTTTATTGGTTTTCCATTAGCATATTACGATTTGTTTCATTTTTATAAATATTTTCTTAGTTTTCTTTGTTGTGACATTGTTTACATCGAACTTGTCAGCTGTCATTTACTTTTATTTTTAATTATTACGAACCAAACTCTCTATGAAGGTTTCATTTAGATTATATATTACTAAAATTACTATCATCAATTCGTCAGTTCAATTGTTGTATTTTTAAGATTTGCTGTGTAAAGAAATTCTGAGTTATATTTATAAAAATATTATGTGCAAGGTTTTTGACCAATTGTTACTGGCTGCTTTGAATACTGGCAGGTTGCGTCTTACTAGAGCGCAGCAGTTTTGAATCCGAGAAAGAAACGGAAGATCAGGGTATAAAAGGGATTTCTGACGGATGCCCTGGTTCAGTCTGGATACAAGAAATCAGTTTAGCCTGAAGTCAAGAAATCAGCTAAGTCTAGAGTTTGAAGTCAAGATCTCAGTAATATCTTGGGTTTTGAGCACAGCCTAAGTGGAGTCAAGAAGCGGTCTTCGTTTGGTGCTGTCGTGGCTGCTGCTAGCTGCTGTGAGGAAGCTACTCCGCGAATTGACGAGCCTGACACTGGAGCTCAGTACGTGTCTGCTGGAAGCTACTCTGAACTGACGAGCCTGGCACTGGGGCTCGGTACGTGTCTGCTGGAAGCTGCTCTGCGAGCTGACGAGCCTGGCACTGGGGCGGTACGTGTCTGCTGGTGGGTCCTGCCAAGCCGCCCTGCATCAAGTTCGTCGTGGTCAAGCTCATCTTGTTCAAGCCAGCTTTCTACAACTGGATGTTTGTCTTCAGTTATTATCACGCTCAGAGATTTGCGGAGACATTTAAAACGTTCCCGGTTAATCTGCCCTTCACTTTTTTATTAATTTATTGTATTTTTCATATCATCATTTATTAAATTCATTTTCCCCTAATTACTTTTTTAATGTACAAATCTGTTTACTTCTTTTTATCTCTAGGAGCAAGCACGTTTGTTACAGCAGCCCCCCTAGCATGACCGTTCTATCTCTATTCTACCAAGAAACGACAAGAAATCTTTTCTTTACAACTTGTCATTTCTTCTGCCCGAGCATGGCGCGCACCGTCGACTCGCGTTTCTACGAAGACATAGACAGAAATTCTTTCCATAGCAACGGGGACGTTGCTATGGAATATATTTTACATAACATTTCAACTTTTTGAACGTAACTCAACGCAACCACGAAACGTATTTCTCGTATTTAGTTTTTATTAAGACTAGTTTGACATTTGTCAGAAGTAATGTTTCTACCCCCAAATGTCAAAAGAAGAGAAAATATGGTCGTCATGCTCGACGTTGTAGACTTGTGTCGACTGAAGAAAAGAAACATTTCTTTTCTACATTCTTAATATCGCCATGCTTGGGACGATAGAAATATCTGTCAAATTGTCGATTCTTCCGTAGACATAGCTCGTTTCTACGGCGGTCATGCTAGGCCGGCAGGAGTAAAAATCCGATCGGACTAACACCCAGGCTGGCTCATACAACGAGCCAGTCTGGGTAGTATCAGGCTCCAACTGACTAAAACCACCTCCTGCCTATCTCGTGTCCCCCTGACATGGTCAGAGACCTTTTTAATCCTTAAGTCGTTTATATTGCTGATTTTGTTTGCATGTGCTTTGATAAATAAAAGTTTTACTATAATTTTTAATATAAAGGGTGTAAAACACCTCTTAACGAAGCCGAAAGACACTGGTTTTCCCTGTCATTGCGATCATTTTTTTGTTCTACAACATACCTGGGAACCTTCTAGTTAAGGAGATATTAGGGGGTCAAAGTTCCAACTTTTTGACAAGTATTTTTTTAAATACAAGTTTTTAATGTAAGATTTTTACTTTAAACACCTCCACGACCCCCGTACTATTCAATCCGTCCATCAGCACAATGTTTTGAGAGCGTAACATTGAGTTCTACCACAAAACATGATTTTACACCCCCCAAAAAAAGTCGTTTCCCAGCAATAATTTTTGCGTTAAGTTACTTAGTTTCATGTACAGAATGCTTGGTTAACGGCTTCGTGATGAGGTGATTTACACCGTGTATTCTAATTGTTTTTTATACATCGCAAAAGTGTTCAAAAATTTAAACAATATCCCGAAGGGTCAGGCAGAGGTGTACACCCACATTTCACCAGTAATGTTGAAGTCCCATGTAATAGGGAGCGAGCCTTTCGCCGTCGATCAGGCACAAATCCAGACTGGCTGCTGCTGAGAAATTCCTGATGTTTAAACCCAATAGCACTTTGCACTACCCAGGAATCGAACCCAGGAACTTAAGATCGCACTTGCGATCAATCGACCAACAAGGCATACAATTTGGTTCATCATCAATAGCCTATAATGTTCCCACTGCTGGGACACAGGCCTCCTCTCTGTGATAGGGAGTGGGCTGTAGTCCACCACGCGAGCCCAATGCGGGTTGGTACTGGACAATTTGGTTGCCTCATCCAAATTCAAACGCTTAATAAAGAACCATGCAATTCCATCGAAAGATTATAGTGCATTTCTGCTAATTGACGCATTTGTGCGCTTATCATAAGCTATAACTCCACAGGACATAGGCTTGTCCCAAAAATGGTGGCATTGCCTAATAGCTGCATACCTAACACAGTGATTAAAGGCAAAGCATAATTTGATTGCAGATCTAGAACTAAACATTTTGGTTTCCTTTCTCGTAGAATTGTAATGGCTAAGCTATTATCTTCCTTGGGTATCAACATGTTCATTTATTTACTATTTGCCAGCATTTCGAACGGATACCTATAATGTTCTCACTGCTGGGACACAGGCCTCATCTCTATGAGAGGGAGTGGGCTGTAATTCACCACGCGGGCCCAGTGCGGGTTGGTAGATGTCACATGCTTTCGAATTTTTAGTTCTAGGACATGCCGGTTTCTTCACGATGTTTTCCTTCACCGTTTTGAGAGCAGCGGTGATGAAATAAATTACACAAAGTAATGCGCCTGCCTAGGTTCGAACCTATGGCTTACTGCTCGTAAGTCAGGGCTGCTACCACTGGATCACCGCTCCTCTCAATGGATACATGAATTAGGACAATACAGAAGGATGATTGTGATCATCTGACGTATGACACAGGCCAGGACAAAACCTCGTTGCGTTTTAATACTTTTAATACCCTCGCACTTTAGAACCTACATTAGAATCACTGAACATAAGCTCTTTCTTCATCATCTGCATAGCCTTTTCTCTCTTTTCTTTTATGTTGGGGACGGCTTCCAGTCCAATCGCGTGCAGCTGAATACCAGTATTTTACATGGTCCGACTGCCAATCTGACCTCCAAAACCAAGTTAGTACTAGGTGATACGATAACCCTTGGTAAGACTCGCGGTCAGACTTTCAGGCCTCTTACATATAACGACTGTCAAAGATCTAGAAATGACAGCATCACATGAACTCAGTCATCATTTTATCAAATGTCTACACGTAGCCGGCCAACGCACATGTTACATAAACGAAACAATTAAATAATCAAGTAAAACCCATTGACCTAGAAGTAACCTCCAAGTAAAATCAATTATTTTTACAAATCCGTTTAATATTCTCGAAAGGTTTCATCGTTGTGATTTCTTCATACAAATAAAATATGTGCGTAAAGAATTATGCCAAAGATTGAAATCTTTTTTTTTATAAATGATTCTTTTATTTTTTGTTTGTTAGTTATTCTATAGGAATCACGTGATGCCTTTTATTATAAGTTTACTGACAAAGACTTGTACTAAACATTGCAGTAGCAAAATTTCCAATTTTGATTCCAATTTTCCCCAAGAAAGATTGTTTTTTTACTAACTCCTTATGTACCTTAGGTCCGAGGCTTTAGGGTCCAAACTTCTAGGAGTAGTTAGTAGTAGTTTTCGCAAATCTTACAATATCTCACTTCACAGACAATCTGTTTAAATAACTCAAATTATTTTTTTTGTGAGTGGCAGAAATAATTCAAACGAGTGATCAAGAGATTGGCACCACATAAGCTATTAGAAGCCGGAAACCAGTTAACGATTGATAAAGAAAGTGACAGAAAACCATAGATTATTCTTAATCGAACTCATAAATCTTCTTGTAAAACGTTTGGCACAGGCAGTAGCCACGTTCGGCCTATAGTTCAATCTAGTCTGTCAGCTGGCACTCTCAATGCCCTGTAAGCATTATGGTCTAAGTCTAGAATTATAATTTCAAATGCGCGGGTTTTCTTGATATATTTCTGTCACCTTGAAGTTCGTGAGTGATTGATTGAGTTGTGTTTGTGTACAATATGAGTTTTTGTACTTCAAGTACGTTTGAAAAATCTTTAATAACTATATTATTTCAAATGCAAAAACAGAATTATTTCTCATTTATATTATAACACACGCAATACATGCCATCATAAGTATTATAATTATAACCCCTAATGTCGTGCTTGTATCTATATTATTATTATAAAGCTGAAGAGTTTGTTTGTTTGCTTGAACACGCTTATCTCAGGAACTACTGGTCCGATTTGAAAAATCCTTTCATTTTTAGATATCCTATTTATCGAGGAAGGCTATAAGCTATATATCATTGAGCTACGACTAATAGGAAAGCAGCAGCAATGAAAAATGTTGCGAAAACGGGGAAAATGTGACTCAGACGAAGTAGCGCGGGACAGCTAGTTCCCAATAAAGTTGGACAGAGCTTTATAACAATACACCAAAATTTCGCCAGTTATGTTTAAGTCCCTTGTAATAAACGACTATAGCGTATTGCAGTCAACTAGGTAAAAATGCAGTCATCAGGTGCCCTACCATGACGTCTTAAAACATTATTGTTTTACTCCTTTTCCAGTGTGGGAAAGAGATGGCACTAGACATCCTGTATAGCTCCGTCTCTTTCCCACACTAGAATAAGATTAGAAAAATACTGCTTTAAGAGGTCACGGTGGCCAGAAGGTCAGGATACCACTTAGAAAATTCGTTATGGGAAAATCTCTATATTACTTTCCACCACCCGGCTTTTAATTATTATTGATTTATTAGTACATTTTGTTTAATTAACAGTATTTATTTCATTATTTGGTATTATACATGTAAATGTATATTCTTGGAAACATATATTTGTATTTATGTTAGTAAAAAGCAATAGCTCAAGTCAATTAAAGTTGTAATAACTTGTTAGATTAAACAGATAATGTTGGTTTTGCATATAATATTTACTAGTGTTTGGACATTATTAAAATTATATAATAGTCTAGCTAGCCTATAATTTACAAACTGTATAATGATCATATTTCTGAGTGGACACTTGATAATGAAGTAATAAAATATTTTCAGTAGTTCGAAACAGGTATTACGATATTGACAGCCATTAGGGGTCTTTATAGATTTCTTACTCGAAAATATCGTCCCTCAACAGCGTTTTTCCAAAGTCAATAGAAATAAACCGGCCAAGTGCGAGTCGGACTCGCGCACGAAAGGTTCCGTACCATTATTTATAAAAACGAGCAAAAAAAAACACAGAGCTTAAATATTTATTTTGTTCTGTTTTTAGTATGTGTTGTTATAGCGGCAACAGAAACATATTATCTGTAAAAATTTCAACTAACTATAACTATCACGGTTCATGAGATACAGCCTGGTTACAGACGGATGGACAGCGAAGTCTCAGTAATAGGGTCTTGTTTAGGATTAAGCAGTAGTACCTTTACTTTTAGTACATCCTCAACAAGTCCCATAATATAGGGGGAAACCTATTGCCATTAACTGAGCGCTACTCCAGTAGACACTCGATTTTCGGTTGGTTCCTGTAACCCTCGCATTCTGATGGTATAACCGAACATCACTTTGCCTCACCCTCGAACCGAACCTAAGACCTCATACTCGACGGGAACGTGGCCTTTACACCAACGAGGCAGTAGATACAATTAATCAAATCAATTCAATTAATTAATCAAATTTTAGAAGAAAAAACAATACATGTCCTTAACTACGTACAATTCAACTATAACACTTACAAGCAAGTGAAGGACAAACAGAAAATAACATCAATTAACTTAATACTAAAACAACTTATTTATGTGCCACTACAAGGTCACAGCACACTGCAGTGAGTCAGCGGGCATTCAACATAATTGTCTCAAATTACCCCCATTTAGATGAAGGGAAATAAACGACCCTCTAGATCCATGTATAAATAAAATTGAAGATCTGTGGGCCTTGCAACAAACAACACGCGACGAAGGTAAATACGATTTTAATTCTTCTTAGTCGTTCAATGACTCCCATAAATGTTTGTGTCAAATTGGCTTCAACCTGGAACTCTGGCAGCTGACGTTTTTGGTCCCCTCAAGTTGCAGGTGGAGTAGCACGAAGAGCAAGACAGAAATGAGGTGTTGAAAATACTCAATCATTTCAGCCTCATCATCACTAATTCCCAGCCCAAATCCCAATTATTTTAGGATCGGTGTAGCGTATCTTCTTCTTCCATACTTCTCTATTACTTTTCATCTCATCAGACACCCCCTTTCTTGGCACATCATCCTTCACGCAGTCAATCATTTCAGCTTATGCAATCTAAATGTTGGACATAAGCCAGTCCCAAGGTTAGCGTCGACACCCCGTCCCCCACCATCGGCATTCAATCTGTCTAACCAACCTATTATTTTCTTAATATAATAACTTTATTTATTTTTATTGTTGATACTAATAAATTGTACATGTTGCAAAAAAATAAACCAAGATACTACTTTGGCCAAAGAATTAGCATTGCCATTCAACGTGGCAATGCTGCCAGTCTTCTGGGCACGTTCACGGATGACAGCAATGCGGAGGAGTACTTTGACGTCTATGTGTCACATTGTCGTCTTTGTATATGTAGGCTTTAGCCTTAATTAATTTTGTATATTTATTTAAGGTGGCATAGTACTTATTTAGCGGATTCTTTAACAAAATAAATCATTACACATACTATTCGATAGTATTCTCTGCCATTAAAAACCTGACTGAGAGGAGGCTAGTGTCCAACCGTGGGAACACGTGGCAGTGACTGATTATATGATGCTTACATCGCGCGTTCGTGCTAGGACCTCTGAACTACAATCGTGTTTCTGCTCTTGTTTCGAGAATTATAGGAAAAATATAAATTACTAGTTTGTTGATTTAATGTTGAGGTTGTGTTAAAGACTTGTGAGGGGCTTTGGGCACAGTGAAGCAATGGTTAAATACGCGGGCACAAGTTCGAGGCCCGATTTTTAAAGTTTTTTTTTGTGATCAGTGGCCGGCGTGATTCGTGGCTAATTCAGTCCGATCTCGTGATCGGTGGAGACGAACAAAATTTTTGGCTTAGAGGAATTTATATCATGTCTGAAATAATGTGGTGTTAAGTCTTTTGTGATTTGGCCAGTATAGGGAAAACCATATTTATCAATCTATCTGACTTGAGACTTGAATATCACGAAGGCAAGCATTTAGGTAAGATTAAATTTTGGTAAGGTTAAGACAGTATGATTTACAAACTCAAACTTTTGTGTAGTATACTAAGGCTACTTTTGCTTTCAGAATCAGCAAGCGTGAAGCTGATAATTAATTCGCATTTATAATTACTGTAAGGACGGTAAGCACGGTGACCCATCATGTTATACGAAACCAGTTTATGCGGATATCTCATTAAACAGAAAATGTTTGTAAATGTGTGTGTTTACAAAGGGAGCCCATGTAATACTGGAAACGTAGTTTGTTGTATCGACGTGTGTACTAACATTGTATTGTTTAACTTTGATCGATAAGCCTTTACTTTGACTTTAGGCACCCTTGAGTCATACCCAGATCATCATCTGCCTAGCCTTTTCCCAAACTATCTTGGGGTCGGCTTCCAGTCAAACCCGACGCAGCTAGTATCAGTATTTTACACGAACCTAGTGCCTATCTGACCTCCACAACCCAGTAACTGGGTAATACGAAAGCCCTTGGTAAGACTGGGTGTCAGACTTTCGGCTTCTGACTACTTGTAACGACTGTCAAAGATCTACAAATGACAGCCGGAACCAACGGCTTAACATGTTTTCCGAGGCACGGTTGAAACTCGGTATCTATGTAATAATGGTCACCCATCCACGGACCGACCTCGGCAAGCACGACTTAACCTTGAAGATCGACCGGTGCGCTGTTATTATTTAGCCACGAAGTCATACCCACATAACAATTGTTATCATTTTCTCAAGTAATTATTTGTTGAATTTATTTCCTTAAGAGTCATCGCAAAACTATACTTAGATGTTTATAGGTAGTTTAGAAGTTAATAGTTTGAAAAACCTTTCGTTTGGAATAGAATAATACTTTATTGTCCACCAAAAATCAAACATAACGGGTTTACAAAACTGCTAATTTTATGGTTACAACGGCGGTCTTATGGCTTATATCTACCAGACAACCTTTGGATGGACATTACGGAAATAAAAAGGGGGTATTCTGAAGTGGGGGCAATGACTTCCCAGTTACCGCCGGTGGCGACTGGGAATTTTTATTCCCATTTGCCTCCGGTGGCAATCCCCGCGGGGGCGACTGGGAATGTATCATTCAGTGGTGTACTACACAACAATTTTAAACAAAACAACAACTAACTACTAAAAATACCGTTTAGGGACATCTTGAAAACTTTATTTTCTTTCTATCCCAGTTTGAACAGTCAATTTAACTGTCCTATAAAAACTAGTTTTTTTTTAATTAATTAATTAAAACATCATCTGCCTAGCCTTTTCCCAAACTATCTTGGGGTCGGCTTCTAGTCTAACCGGATGCAGCTAGTATCAGTATTTTACATGAAGCGACTGCCTATCTGACTTCCACAACCCAGTAACTGGGTAATACGATACCCCTTGGTAAGACTGGATGTCAGACTTTTGGCTTCTGACTACTCGTGACGACTGTCAAAGATCTACAAATGAAAGCCGGGACCAACGGCTTAACGTGCTCTCCGAGGCACGGAGGAAACTCAGTATGTAATTATGGTCACCCATCCACGGACCAACCTCGGCAAGCACGGCTTAACCTTAAAGATCAACCCCTGCGGCTGTTATTATTTAGCCACGAGCTCCTCATCCTAATTAATTAAAACATATAATATATATTTTGCAGAGTTTTTGACTGCCTCGCTGGTCTAGTGGTTGCAAGGTTCCTGGGTTAGATTCCTGGGTTAGATTCCCGGGTCGAGCAAAGTGTTATTAGGTCTTCCCATCAGGAATATCTCAGTAGCAGCCACGGAGTCTGTATTTGTTCCCAGTTGATGGCAATAGGCTCGCCCACTATTATATGTAGGTTGTGTTGTGGAGTTGTCTAGGTATTTAGAGGTACAGTCAGCATCAAAAGTCGGTTAACACTTATAAATATTACACCAAGTTTTGTGCTGGTCAGTGTGATCTGATGTTAAGTATTGTTTGCGAATTTGTGTAACCATTGATGAAAATACTGTTATGTCTTTTACTACAGTCTGTTAATATGGATCGTTCTAAAACTAAGACGTCTTATAATTTTGGATATGTACAGCGACTTTTGCTGCTGACCGTACCTATCTTAAACATAATGATGGAATTTTTACCCCTACAAAAATCAAAATCATAAGTCATTTATTCAAATAAGGGTAATAATCAACACTTTTTGAACGTCAAAATTACAAGAGACAGTCCCTTAAAACGCCCGCACTTCGTTTAAGTCTTACGTTTAAGTAGACATGAGACATCCACTAAAACAATCATAAACCTAACGCCAGGTTTAAACTGGCGAACAATCCAACCATTATTCACCACAATAGTTCAAAACCTGTCGTAATTATCAAAAACACATCGCAAAGTTTACGTTTAACTTTGGTTTATATTCAAAACTTGATTGTGAAAGTGAGACTTAATTGTTTACGTTTTGCAATATTATTATAAAACACTA
This sequence comes from Cerastis leucographa, assembly GCA_963082945.1. NCBI lineage: Eukaryota > Metazoa > Arthropoda > Insecta > Lepidoptera > Noctuidae > Cerastis > Cerastis leucographa. The sequence goes on from OY720353.1 coordinate 6,746,633, forward strand.
TTATAGAGATTAGCCTCGCCATTTATACTACGAGGACAATACTGACATCATAAAAATAATTGACTTAGCCTATTGTAGCCTGCGACAATTATACCAGTAATTATCGCGAAGGAAAAAATATTTTCCTTATAAAAGACATGACTGACATACCTAGAGCCAAGAAAAAACTAGTTCTTACTATTATTAAAGAAACGCACACAATATACAAAATCAAATTATCTATAATTCAAGCATCGAATAGTTTTCACGTCGTGACGATGCCATAACAATAAAGCACACCCAATTAAAACTAGCTTAAAATAATAACTCACCGAAAATGATCCGAAATGTTTTCGTCGAATTTGTCGAAATATCCGAAAAAAAATAAACGATGCACGACACTGGTTCACACACACTTTGTATTATTCGATATGACAGAACACAAGCACAGACACTTCGAAAAATGATTTTTACAAAAATACGTTCACGTGATTGGTCGGTTCTGTTGGCGCGCGACCGACTCTTGCGCACGTTAGTTAGAGACTGGCGCGCTTGCGCGGTCCGCACCTGTCGCACTAAAAAACAATGGCAAACAACAAACATAGTATCATGGAGCTAAGGCTAAAGCCTTATAGAGTGCATAGTTCAATAATAATATATTGAGTAGGTCATTTGTTGGAGGTTGTAATAAAACTTGTTTTGATAATACATCATATTTCATCTTTGCGTTATTTACTTACGTATTAGCAGGGACTTTAACATTATAGTCTTATCTATACTTAATATTATAAAGCTGAAGAGTTTGTTTGTTTGCTTGAACGCGCTTATCTCAGGAACTACTGGTCCGATTTGAATTTTTTTTTAATGTTTGATAGCCCATTTATCGAGGGAGGCTTTAGGCTATACATCATCATGCTACGACCAATAGGAGCGGCTCGGCAATGAACAGTGGTGTGAAAACGGGGAAAATGTGACGCAGACGAAGTTGCGTGGGACAGCTAGTTATACATACATGCTTTATCAAGTCATTGCAAGTAAAAGAAACTATGCTCACGCCCATCTTTTTCAAATTCTGCCGTTTTTTGCTTTTCTTGCAAGCTCTCGCTTTTCCTCGTTGAGCTCATTAATCTTCTAGGATAGAAACAGGAAAAGTATCATCAGTATTTTTTATTCTTTCAGACAAAAATATGATGACAATCATGATAATTGAAACCTTAATAAAGTCTTCGAGGCCTCGATAGGCTTTAGGGAAGCTCATCTCAAAAAGTCTTTGGCCTGTATTCTATAAGCTTGTATAACATGAATGAAACTTGATTTAAAACTAGTTTTAAACAGATATTAAAATGAAATCTGTCAATCTTGAATCGAGGAAGTAAAGCCACTCAGGCTTCACTTGACAGATGACTGGTCAAGAAGTGTCTAGATTAAGACGAAAACTGGACAGCGCCGATCGGCAGAGGATGTTGATTTTTGTACTAAAAATAACACTTTTACTTTTTATATAGTTCGTTGGTCTCGACATCTCTCATTGAGAACGACACCGCTGAGCATGAGGTACAGGGGTCGATTCCCGGATAAGGCAGTGTGTGTTATTGGGGTTTTCCACCAGCCATTTCTCAATTGCAGAACAGATTCTAGATTCGGGCACATAGGCTCCCAAGTAATACCCCGGCACTTAAACATGACTGCCGAAATGTGGAGCACACTCCCTACATTTCTGCCTTATTCTTGAGGGATTGTAGGTGTGATGTCTAAACTATCTTGGGGTCGGCTTCCAGTCTAACCGGATGCAGCTGAGTACCAGTATTTTACATGAAGCGACTGCCAATCTGTCCTCAACAACTGGGTAATACGATACCCCTTGGTAAGGCTGGATGTCAGACTTTTGGCTTCTGACTACTCGCAACGACTGTCAAAGATCTACAAATGACAGCCGGGACCAACGGCTTAACGTGCTTTCAGAGGCACGGAGGATTCTCAGTATATAAAGATGGTCACCCATCCACGGACTAACCTCGGCAAACCCGGCTTAACCTTAAAGATCGACCCGTGCGGCTATTATTATTTAGACACGAGCTCAGGTGTGATGAGACGTTATATAATTACCTCATACAAAAGTAAAGTTTCACCATCATCTATGCAATTCTTAGTAGCATTCTAAACATCTGTAATGATCTTAGACTCCATTACCTACCTAGCACCTGTCGCCTCAGACATAAATTCTCCAGACTAAGTTCCCCTAGGCTTCAATAACCTGTAACTGCCAATAAAGTCGCTTTTTGCATATTGTATTTAAATGGTGTTAAAGTAATGACAGGCTATCGTCTTTCTTCCTGTGGGCAGCTTAAGGGAGCTTACGTATAAATAAACTTAAGGCTGAAGATAAATGTTTTAAGTCCTTGTAAGCTCTTTGTAAACCACTCTTGATTGTAAAACGTTTTCTTTTGTTTATCTTTACTGAATATAATAGGTGTATTTATCAACACACAAGTATCAGAGAACAAGAGAGATATGATTAGCAGAAATGTTTTTAATTAAACTGTTCTAATTTAACTTATAAATATTGATTATAGTAATGATGTGTCATAATTAGTTATTTTTGTTATTTTTAGTGTTTCATTTGCCTAAAAGGCTGCAATTTTATAAATAGAAGAAATACTTTATCTTTTTATAAAAATAGTTTAATTAAATTTGTTTGTATATAACTGCAAAATTTTTTGGTAGGCCGTACTTTCCCAAAACATAAATTTGTTTATTTTATTTGTGGTCCCAAAATACTATTCAAAAATAATTATAGTAATAATAGGGGAATCCGGGATCGCGGTCCCGGTCCCGAAAGCCCCACGACACGGAAAATGAGGACTCTTATAAAGAAACAAAGAAAACAGTAATTCAAGAAAGAAAAAGCAATTTCGTGACACAATCTCAATGGTATTCGTTTTCATCATCAGCATCTTGCTGTCCTTGTCCCATTCCACTTGGGGTCGCCACAACATGTTTTCTTCTTCCATTCTCCCCTGTCAGACGTCACAGCATCATTTACTCCTTTCTCTTTCATATCATTCCTCACACACCCCATCCATCTTTTCTTTAGTCTTCCTCTCCTCTCCATCCATCATCATTCATATCTATCACTCTTTTAGTCACAACATGCGTTTCAATGCCATTCGTTTTGATGGTTAAATAATATTTATTGCGATTTCGAGCAGATGAATCTTTGAAACATTATTTAAAATGAAATAATGGGTTAAAAATTTCCTTCGAATTCGATTGTGATTGTAAATTTCTTACGCAATTTAGGTGCTAGATATAATCGCTGGAATTTAATCCACAGTCCCTACACGATAAACCTAACTGTCTGCTGATATAGCTGGTCATCAACTGCCTAGCCTTTTCCCAAACTATCTTGGGGTCGGCTTCCATTCTAACCGGAAGCAGTTGAGTACCAGTATTTTACGCATGGAGCGACTGCCTATCTGACCTCCACAACCCAGTAACTGGGTAATACGATTACCCTTAGTAAGACTGGATGTTTGACTTTTCGCTTCTGACTACTCATAACGACTGTCAAAGATCTACAAATAACAGCCGGGACCAACGGCTTAACGTGCTTTCCGAGGGACGGAGGAAACTCGGTATATAATTGTGGTCACCCATCCACGGACCAACCTCGGCAAGCCCGGCTTAACCTTCAGGATCGACCCGAGTGCTGTTATTTAGCCACGAGCTCCTCCTGCTTATATAGCTGGTGAATTAGAAAGTTGTGTTAAAAGAGGTTGTGTACCATGGACCAAATATCAAACGTAGATAACAATTAAATAAGGTGTTCATAAATGAGGAATGTAGGTAAATTTCTCTCTTAAATTTTGGTAAAAGCTCCCAAAAGTAACACTTCCCACTTAACACTTTGTAGACCAACTAGTTAAGTAATTACTTAAGTTTAAAACATAAATCCTTGTGACTCTATATGTTGTTTGACTGACAACACAATAGAGGTCTCGCTCTACCACTCAAATGGTTAATGACTCTATAATTCACTCAAACACAGACCATTTGTAACTTAGTTGAAAAATGTTCGTTAAAATGTGGGTTGACTCAAAACTTAGCTGCGTGTATGTGAAAGGTCCTTTGGCCTTTGTAGTTAGAACAAATGGTAAAAAAAAACCGGCCAAGTGCGAGTCGGACTCGCGCACGAAGGGTTCCGTATCACATTTATAAAAACGAGCAAAAAACCCACCCCTTTTTTGTATGGGAGCCCCCTTAAATATTTATTTTATGCTATTTTTAGTATTTGTCGTTATAGCATCAACAGAAATACATAATCTGTAGAAATTTCAACTGGCTACCTATCACGGTTCATGAGATACAGCCTGGTGACAGACGGACGGACGGACGGACAGCGAAGTCTCAGTAATAGGGTCCCGTTTGACCCTCTGGGTACGGAACCCTAAAAACGATGGTTTCTGTTTTTGGCATCAATTATAGATAGACACACATTCTTCTTTTTTTATAATGTGGTTAGTACCTAACCTAGTGAGTTATATGCCAACAATGGGCCTCTGACTTGGCTTTACATGCCTTCGATAAATGTCTTTCTTTGGTCATGCTGGTTTCATGATTTTTCGGATTAATGTGCGTATTGGATGTAGTATCAATTGTTTCGGTGAAGGAAAACATCGTGACACACATTGAGATATTATTTTGTTAGGTTCCCTATCCATTTGCATAAAATTTTAACACCTAATATAAGTTAGCATAATTTTGTTTAGCATAATTATATTTTCGCATAATATAATTACGCATAACAGCTTACGCATAATTTTTTAAGCACAATTTCTCTAACCATAATAATGATTAAGCATAATATTCTAAAGCATAAATTTATTAAGCATAAAGTTCTAAAGCATAACTTTTTTAAGCATAATATCCTAAAGCATAAATTTATATTTATTTACGCATAATGATATTAAAACATATTTTTATAGGTATTTGGTTTTTTTTTTCGCTGTAGGAAGCATGAAGCAAGCAAGCACACAGCATGCAAGCAAGCATACAGCATGCAAATAAGCATGCAGCATGCAAGCAAGCATGCAGCATGCAAGCAAGCATGCAGCATTCAAGCGAGCATGCAACATTCAGCAGGCAGGGTTTCTGTCACGGCTCCGGCGCTGCGGGCCCCCGGAGGTAGGACAAACAAGACTACGTGGAGTCGGTTTTGCAGCAATTCGGTTCTGTCACTAACTTTTGTTGCACAGCATATAGAAATTATACATAATTAAGGACCACTGTTTCAATTAATTAACTTCTATCTGAGGAATAACCGCCATATTTATTTCTCATAATAGAAGTTAACTGATTGACATATTTTTTTACACAAAAACTGTCAAAACATCTAATATATTCTTCAGATAAAAGTTATCTCGCGATTGAAAAATCGTTTAAGTTACATAATGTTATATATAATAAATCATTTGCATGAAAATTGTTTTTATTCATATTAATTGTATGCCTAAATATTATTATGCTAATAGTCATTAGGCCTACTAATGTTATGCGTATCAAATTTATGCCAAAACAAATCAGTCTTTAAGATGATTATGCCAACATAAAATGTATGCCTAAAAAATATATGCCGAAGTATTATTATGCCAAAACAAATTGTGCCAAAATCGTTATGCCGAAGTATATTAGGACAAAGAACATTATGCGAAAAGAAGGGATCCCGTTTTGTTAATACTTAGTTTTCTGTTGTATAAAGAAAATTCTGAGAGCAATTTGTAGGAATTCGGAGAACGATGAAGAAATATAAGTTTACTAGCTGCTTCACGCGACTTCGTTCGCTTGGAAATTTGGATAGGTTTTAGGGTTATGAAAAATAGATGTTAACCGATTCTCAGACCTACCCGATTTGCACACAAAATTTCATACAAATCAGTTCAGCCGTTTCGGAGGAGTTTGGTAACAAATACCGAGACACGAGAATTTTATATATTAGATGAGTGAGGAAAGTTTTGAGTACGAAAATAGGTAGATAGCTAAAATTTAGATTAAAAAAAAAACTGAAGTAACTATGGTTTGACTGTATTACAGATGGAACGGCTTGAAAGGAATGAATAATGAGATGACATCGAATAGAACCAAGGGCTGGCTTTTACCTTGGCTAGAGCCTAGAGGTTAAGTGTTACCATACAACGTGGCAACGTCGCACGACTCTTGTGTACATTACCAGCTGACAGTATTGAAGGGGAGTTTGTCTTTGCCTGTTATAGTTTATTGTCAATTTACATATTTTTGTTTATTTAATCGTTTTAATTATAGAGAAGTACAATCTGTACAATGGCTTTTCTGTTAGGGGAAGGAGAATTATGATAGCTAGACGAGATCTTAAGCGGAGAATGGGTCCAAATAGGAGATAGAGATAGTCCCACAAATAGATCTTTCCGTTCTTTTCCTTTGCATTGTTCGGACCTTTGATAAAATTAACTTTTTTTTCTAGCAATAACTCTATATACAAATTAACATAGCTTAGAATTGAGATGCCACTCCATCGCAGATCAATGAATAACCAGTCTAAAACTTAAATGCAAATTGTTCGGCATAAACACGTGGAAGAAATAGTGAATGAAGTTCTGACCTCGGACGATGACATAATATTAGTCGCATATTTGCATTTAAATAATAAGTCTCATATTTCGATAGCAAACAGTTATATTTGTCAGACAACTAACGACTAAGTAATTATTTCCAACACCTATTTGTTCGAAAATCTTGTCAAAAACAGGCCAACACATCGTAAACTAACTTTTTTTTTACTAGAAACCAATTTAACAAGAAACTATTACAAATAAATAATCTATATCATTTGCAAAATAAATAACATAATGTAATCAGAATATTTGATGCAAATTGATGCATGTCTTTAAATATTTATATTTAAATTTCTATTCGTTAAAGCAAAATTATTAACGTTATTTAATAAAGTATCGTTATTCAAAAATTTGTGAATAAAACATCTGTTTTATATGAATTATTGTCAAATTTTATAGTGTGAAACATTCAATCTATTATATTATTATATGTTCTTGTCTGTTTTCTAATAGTTAATTATTATTTGAAATAATATAATAATAATGTAGGCTACATTAGGGTGTACCTAATGGAACCTACATCCATATAATATACTGGGACTTAAACATAACTGGTGAAATCTGGGTGTTGTCTTAGGTATACTTCTGCCTAACTAACCCTTTGGGGATTAAAGTCGAGATGTTATTTTATTCTATAAATGACGCGAAAAAAATCCTTATAAAAATGTGATCATCTTGTCTTAATACTTAGTAAAACATTCAAGTACAAATGCTGCAACTAAGTTAGAACTCAGTAATTTCTAAGTAACTCACGTGTGGTCTTAACTCCAAGTAATGTTAAGCAATGATTACCGGTATCTTAAGATAAAATAGCATGATAAGCAACATTTTTTATTCGTTATCTACTGCAGAAACTTAATTAAATTATAATTATATTAATACAAGGTGTAAATCACCTCATCACGAAGCCGTCAACCAAGCATTCTGTACATAGAACTAAGTAACTTTACGCAAAAATTATGGCTGGGAAACGACTTTTTTTTTGGGGATGTAAAATCATGTTTTGTGGTTGAACTCAATGTAATGCACTCAAAACATTGTGCCGATGGATGAATTGAATAGTTCGGGGGTCGTGGAGGTGTTTAAAGTAAAAATCTTACATTAAAAACTTGTATTTAAAAAAATGCTTGTCAAAAACTTGGAACTTTGACCCCTAATATCTCCGTAATTAGAAGGTTCCCAGGTATGGTGTAGAACAAAAAAATGATCGCAATGACAGGGAAAACCAGTGCCTTTCGGCTTCGTTAAGAGGTGTTTTACACCCTTTATATGACTATGATGTGGTTTTTGTTGAGGTAAGCTGGATTTTTAATGAATGGTTTTTTTTGTCGTTGGTGAGGATATGGTGAGTTTACTTTTTATAGATATTTCCTAAGGGAACTAAAATATTGTGACTGCTGAGCATGAGGTCCTGGGTTCAATTCCCGGTTCGAGCAAAGTGTTATTGGATTTTTTTTATCAGACATTTTGTGTAACAGCCACGAAGTCTGAATTTATGCCCGGTTGTTGGCAATAGGCTCAGCCTTTTTTGCCGAAATATCTGTTTGATAAAATATCACGACGGTTGGTTCCCGAGGGGTTAGGCAGAGGTACACCTATACGTTAACACCAAATTTCGTCAGGTAACGCCAGATAACCATTGATTGATATATGAATTTTCTTTTACGATTTACCGTGTGGTTTTAGTGAAACGATGTTTGTTACCTCAGATTCGATTCCCAGCGGACCCTTTTTTTTCATTAAAGTAATGACTTGCTCTGAAACGCGGCCTTCGTCCGTGTGAAATTATAATAAAAATATGACTTCCGTATTTGAATTGGATTTTGTCAACAACTTCAAGGGCTATTTTCAAGGGGTTATTTTTCTAAAATACTTAACCTAAGTTACTATTTATAACATTCGTTATTAATCAGAAAAAATCCCGTCAAAATCGGTGCAGCCGTTTCGGAGATTAGCCGGAACAAACATCATCATCTGCCTAGCCTTTTCCCAAACTGATAGTTTGAGGTCGGTTTCCAGTTTGACCGGATGCAGCTGAGTACCAGGATTTTACATGAAGCGACAGCCTATCTGACCTCCACAACCCAGTAACTGTAAAGACTTGCTCCGCCCCGCGGCCTTCGTCCGTGTGAAATTATAATAAAAATATACAACAACTTCAAGGGTTATTTTCAAGGGGTTATTTTTCTAAAACACTAAACCTAAGTTACTATTTATAACATTAGTTATTAGTCAGTAAAAGTCCCGTCAAAATCGGTCCAGCCATTTCGAAGATTAGCCGGAACAAACATCATCATCTGCCTAGACTATTCCCAAACTATCTTGCGTTCAGCTTCCCGTCTAACCGGATGCAGCTGAGTACCAGTATTTTACATGAAGTGACTGCCTATCTGACCTCCACAACCCAGTAACTGGGTAATACGATACCCCTTGGTAAGACTGGATGTCAGACTTTTGGCTTCTGACTACTCGTAACGACTGTCAAAGACCTGAAAATGACAGCCGGGACCAACGGCTTTCCGTGTTTACCGAGACACGGAGGAAATTCGGTATGTTATTATGGTCACCCATCATCCACGGACGAACTTCGGCAAGCACGGCTTAACCTGAAAGCTGTTATTATTTAGCCACGAGCTAGCCGGAACAAACAAACAGACGAAAATTAAAAATACTTTATTATAAGTAAGTACTTTCTTTTATTATGCATTCAGTAAAAAGCTGTTTTTTGAAATTACAAACAGACACTTACATTTTAATTATTTGTATAATAATCTTTTTGGTTTGTCCTCCAAAGTCATCCGTACAATGACGTATTATGTCTTTAAACCAATTTCCAGATAGATTTCAAGTTTAGATTTTGGCTATCTCAATACTAGATCAGTATTTTTTTGGTGGTCGTCTAGACGAACTAGTAATTAAATATAATGACCAAAAGCAAAACTCCAAGTATTGAATATAACAGACTAATTATAATGCCTTCAGGTATAACTTGGCTATATATAAATGAATTATATGCTAAATAATCGAAATAAATTACCATATTTTGATCAAATAACATTAAATTAAACACAATTAGCTGCTGTTTTGGATTTTTTATTTACGCTAATCTAAGATCGGCCAAATTAATCGATTAAATGAATTAAGATTTATTAAGTTTGCTTGTGTTTGTTGTAATTTTTTTTGTTACTAAATAATCATCGCCCAGCCTTTTCCCAACTTTGTTGGGGTCGGCTTCCAGTCTAACCGGATGCAGCAATACCAGTAGTTTACATGGAGTGACTGCCTATCTGACCTCCACATCTCAGTTGGTTCTGGGAAATACGATACCCCTTGGTAAGACTGGTTGTTAGACTTTCAGGTCACTGACTACCTGTTCATCATCATCATCATCATCCATAGCCTATAATGTCCTGCTGTGACACAGGCCTCCTCTCTATGAGTGGGAGTGGGCTGTAATCCACCACGCGGGCCCAGTGCGGGTTGGTAGATGTCACATGTCTTCGAATTTTTAGTTCTAGGACATGCCGGTTTCCTGACGATGTTTTCCTTTACCGTTTTGAGAGCAGCGCCGGTGGTGAAATAAATTACACAAAGTAATGCGCCTGCCTGGGTTCGACACCACGGCTTACTGCTCGTAAGTCGGGGCTGCCACCACTGGGACACCAATGCTACAGACCTGTGACTACTTGTAACAAAATAATAAATATTAGAAATAGCATTCTGTATTTGGCAAGCTGTTATGGTAACCTTGGTTAAGCTAACTATTGAACCTAATTTATATTTAACATCACATTTGGATGACTTTGATGTTACTAAAGAGTGTAACATATTCACCTAGCTTTATCGATACAGCAAAATATTTAAAATCTTCTCTTCGATCTTCCAATTAGAAGAAAACAGTAATCCCACTTCGCTGTGCTAACAATCAGTCTGGCCAATAACCCATCACTGCTAAAGCCATAAAACCCAGTACCCCACTTTAAAACATACTGTTCCCATAAAAAAATAATAGGCAATCAATCCATTGTAATATTACGAATCTGGTTGGTCTGTCTATCCGTCTGTTACCTCATAACAACTGAACCAAATTTTGATAAAACTTAGCACAAAGTTAGACCATCACCCGGGTTAGGATTAAAGGATACTTTTTATTCCATTCGAAAACATTTTTTTTTCATTTTCTAGTTAAGTCTGAATTCACCAATCCGCCCTGAGCAAGCGTGGCGCTTAATGATCATGCTTTCTCTGTATGTCAAAAAGCATTTTTCCTGGGACAGCAGGTATTTTTTTTATGTATTACTAGCTGATCCCAGCATGCGTTGCAATGTACTTGTTCCTACCCACTACTTAAGGCGGAAACACACTTACGTGTCGTGACGCGCCAGAAGCTTTCAGTTTCATACATCGTTGCGACACGACACGCCATGCAAATATGTCCCTAACCATATCAAATGTATGAAACCGATTTGCTTCTGGCGCGTCACGACACGCCACTAAGTAAAGGCAAGGCAAGGGAGGGCAAGGGAAGGCCTTCAGCCACCGCCTCCACCGTCGCCACCACCGCAGCCGCCGCCACTGTTGCGCCCACTGCTGCCGTCAGCACCGCCGCCGCAACAACTGCTGCGGGGCCCTCACGGGGGGCCCGGGAGGGGGCTGAAATGGAGTGCCAATAATAGCCCCATTACGCCTCCTCCAGGCGAACATCAACCACTGCCGCTGTGCTCAGGATCTGTTGCTCCAGAGCATGGCGGAGTGGTTGATTAACGTCGCCGTGGTCGCTGAGCCGTACTTTGTCCCACCCAGGGAAGACTGGGTGGAGGACCTGAGCGGCTCAGTGGCCATAATTTCGTCGGCCGCCGCCGGTACCCCGACCCTTGAGAGTGTCAGGAAGGGTCGGGGTTGCGTAGCAGCACGGTTCGGGGAGATCGTCGTAGCGGGAGTCTACTTCTCCCCGAGCCGAACTCTCGCCGAGTTCCACAACTCCCTCATGGAGTTGAGTGTCGTCATCCGAAGCTATTCCCTCCCAGTGCTTGTGCTCGGGGACTTCAATGCCAAAAACTTGGCTTGGGGTTCTCGTTGCACAGATGTGCGGGGTAGGATGGTGGAGGACTGGGCTCTGGAGGTGGGCCTGGTCGTCCTAAATCGGGGTTCTGTCCCCACGTGTGTGCGGATGCGGGGCGAGTCGGTGGTGGACATCTCGTTCGCTAGCCCCGCTCTGTCACCGCGTGTCGTTGACTGGCGCGTTATGGAGGGGGTGGAGACCTATTCCGACCACCGGTACATCCGGTTCGATGTCTCCGCCCAGGACTCAAGCGCGCCGGTCTCACAGGCCCCGAGTGGTCCGCGTTGGGCGCTGAAGCAGCTGGACCGGGAGCTCCTCCTGGAAGCCTCGATAGTGCAGGCCTGGGTGACATCACCGAACAGGCCTGCCGACATCAACAACGAGGCAGGGTGGTTCCAGGAGGCCATGTCCGACATATGCGACGTGGCAATGCCCCGAGTTCGGCCAGGACGCGCCCGGCGTCAGGTGTACTGGTGGTCGCGAGAGCTGAAGTCTCTGCGCGAGGCGTGCGTCGCCGCGCGGCACCTGTACGCCAGGCATCGCAGGCTCCGCATCCGCCCTACGGATGCGGCAGCCATTGAGGCGGAGCTGTACGAGGGATACAGAGCAGCGAAGACCGCCCTCCAAGAGGCTGTCCAGCGGGCCAGGGACCTGGGCCGCGAGGAGATGCTGGGGACTCTCGACAGAGATCCGTGGGGGCGCCCTTACAAGATGGTGCGGGATAAACTCCGCACCTGGGCCCCCCCGCTGACGCAGAGTCTCCGCCCTCAGCTCGTGGAGGACGTGGTGAGCGCTCTGTTCCCTCTGCGAGGGGAACATCCTCCCCCGCCTATGGCTCCGCCGCTTGCGGTGCCAGATGTGGACCACATCGAGGACGATGACGACATTCCGGAAGTGACCGGGGTAGACCTGAGAGTGGCGGTAGGCAGGCTTAAAGCCAAAAATACCGCCCCGGGACCCGATGGCTTGCCTGGCAAAGCCTGGGTCCTGGCCTCGGAGGCTCTCGGGCCCCGACTGGAAGGGCTCTTAAGCGCATGCTTGGAGAGAGGCCAGTTCCCGCTTCGTTGGAAGACGGGGAAGCTGGTCCTCATCCGGAAGCCGGGGCGCCCTGCGGACTCTCCGTCCGCATACCGGCCCATTGTGTTGCTCGACGAGGTGGGCAAGCTCTTTGAAAGAGTCATTGCGAACCGCCTCGCCGGGCACCTTGCGGAACACCAATTTGGTTTCCGCAGGGGGCGCTCGACGGTGGACGCCATCATGCGCGTGAGGGCTCTCACGACGGGGGATGCAGTGTCTCGGGGTGGGGTCGTCTTGGCGGTGTCTCTTGACATCGCCAACGCCTTCAACACCATGCCCTGGAGCTGCATAAGGGAGGCACTTCGGTATCATCGGGTGCCGACCTACCTTCGTCGTGTGGTCGGGGACTACCTGACGGATAGGGCCGTCATCTACCCCGGTCGCACCGGAGAATGGAATCGGCGAGAGGTGTCGTGCGGTGTTCCACAGGGATCGGTTCTGGGGCCGCCCTTGTGGAACATCGGCTACGACTGGGTGCTGCGCGCTGACCTCCCTAGTGGTGTCAGCGTAGTTTGCTACGCTGACGACACGCTGGTGCTGGCACAGGGGAGGTCGCACGAGGCGGCGGCCGATTTAATGACACGCGGGGTTGCGATAGTCGTGGAGAGAATCCGGCAACTGGGTCTCGAGGTGGCATTGCACAAGTCCGAGGCCATGTGCTGTCATGGGCCTCGGAATGCGCCACCGTCGGGATCCATACTGACGGTAGGAGGGGTTCCCATCGGCGTCGAGTCGACGCTGAAGTACCTAGGGCTTGTCCTCGACAGCCGGTGGAACTTCGTGGAGCACTTCCGACGTTTGGCCCCAAAACTGGAACGGGCAGGAGCTGCATTCAAGCGGCTCTTGCCCAACCTGGGGGGTCCAAACGCCTCCTGCCGGAGGCTCTACGCGGGGGTCGTGCGGTCCATGGCCCTTTATGGGGCCCCGGTGTGGGCGCGTTCTTTGAGGCGGCGAGCCGCCCATTACCTGAACGCGCCCCAGAGGGTGGTAGCCGTAAGGCTGGTCCGGGGGTACCGTACGATCTCCGGCGAGGCGGCGAGCCTCTTGGCCGGATTGCCGCCATGGGATCTGGAGGCGATGGTCCTCGCGCGCCTGCATGAATGGCGCGCGGAGGCACTACGCCGGGGGGAAACTCCGCTGCCGCGGCAAATTGTCGCTCAGCGGACAGACCTCCGGCGCGATCTCATGGTGGCATGGAGACAGCGACTATCGCAACCACGTGCAGGGCACGCCACAATAGTGGCGATAAGTCCCCTCTTTGAGGAGTGGCTAGAGAGGCGGCACGGCGCCCTCACCTTCCGCCTGACGCAGGTCCTCACCGGACACGGTTGTTTCGGGAGGTTCCTGCACCGAATTGGGCGGGAGGAAACGCCCGGGTGTTACCATTGTGAGGATCGGCCGGAGGACACGGTGGAGCACACCGTGGAGCTCTGCCCCGCTTGGGCTGAGCACCGCCGTGTCCTCGTAGCGGCGATTGGCGGCGGTGACCTCTCGCGACCGGCCCTGGTTCAATCCATGGTCCGGAGCGAGAGGGAATGGGAAGCCGTCGCCTCCTTCTGCGAAGCAGTCATGCTAGCGAAGGAGGTGGCGGAACGTGAGAGGGAGAGAACCTCACGTCCCAGCCGCCGCGGGAGACGCCCCGGGCGTCGGGGGGCAACCAGTGGCCCCCGGCCACCGTAGGCGCGAGCCTGTGGACGGTGAGTAATGGGCTAGCTCACCGTCCGTCCGTCTCATGACGACAGGCCGTGTCGACGGCGCGTACGTGTTCCACGCGCGCCTCAAGGAGATGTCAGCAAACCGGAAGGGGCCCGAGAGGGCCGATGCCTGCCAGGGCTGCGGGTTGTTCGAAAGAGATACCGCGGCCCTGGAACAAAAAGGGCGAAGAAGGAACATGGATGGGTTTTAGTCAGTACAAGTCTGACACTCCCTCCCGCTCCGCCCACAGCGGGAGAAGTCATTTGATGATTTCCCATCCGAAAAAAAAAAAAAAAGGGAGGGCAAGGGAAACACACGTTAGTGTGTTTCCGCCTTTACTTACCTACTACCTACCCTTCCTACTTACCCTACCTACACCCTACCCTACCTACTACCTACCTACCTACCTACTACAAAGTATTAGAAAACGTTTAAAAAAAGATGAATCAAATCGGTTAAGTAGGTCTCAAGTTATGGCGTACCTACCTACTACTTACCTACTACCTACCTGAGAACCAGGCGAACATCAACCACTGCCGCTGTGCTCAGGATCTGTTGCTCCAGAGCATGGCGGAGTGGTTGATTAACGTCGCCGTGGTCGCTGAGCCGTACTTTGTCCCACCCAGGGAAGACTGGGTGGAGGACCTGAGCGGCTCAGTGGCCATAATTTCGTCGGCCGCCGCCGGTACCCCGACCCTTGAGAGTGTCAGGAAGGGTCGGGGTTGCGTAGCAGCACGGTTCGGGGAGATCGTCGTAGCGGGAGTCTACTTCTCCCCGAGCCGAACTCTCGCCGAGTTCCACAACTCCCTCATGGAGTTGAGTGTCGTCATCCGAAGCTATTCCCTCCCAGTGCTTGTGCTCGGGGACTTCAATGCCAAAAACTTGGCTTGGGGTTCTCGTTGCACAGATGTGCGGGGTAGGATGGTGGAGGACTGGGCTCTGGAGGTGGGCCTGGTCGTCCTAAATCGGGGTTCTGTCCCCACGTGTGTGCGGATGCGGGGCGAGTCGGTGGTGGACATCTCGTTCGCTAGCCCCGCTCTGTCACCGCGTGTCGTTGACTGGCGCGTTATGGAGGGGGTGGAGACCTATTCCGACCACCGGTACATCCGGTTCGATGTCTCCGCCCAGGACTCAAGCGCGCCGGTCTCACAGGCCCCGAGTGGTCCGCGTTGGGCGCTGAAGCAGCTGGACCGGGAGCTCCTCCTGGAAGCCTCGATAGTGCAGGCCTGGGTGACATCACCGAACAGGCCTGCCGACATCAACAACGAGGCAGGGTGGTTCCAGGAGGCCATGTCCGACATATGCGACGTGGCAATGCCCCGAGTTCGGCCAGGACGCGCCCGGCGTCAGGTGTACTGGTGGTCGCGAGAGCTGAAGTCTCTGCGCGAGGCGTGCGTCGCCGCGCGGCACCTGTACGCCAGGCATCGCAGGCTCCGCATCCGCCCTACGGATGCGGCAGCCATTGAGGCGGAGCTGTACGAGGGATACAGAGCAGCGAAGACCGCCCTCCAAGAGGCTGTCCAGCGGGCCAGGGACCTGGGCCGCGAGGAGATGCTGGGGACTCTCGACAGAGATCCGTGGGGGCGCCCTTACAAGATGGTGCGGGATAAACTCCGCACCTGGGCCCCCCCGCTGACGCAGAGTCTCCGCCCTCAGCTCGTGGAGGACGTGGTGAGCGCTCTGTTCCCTCTGCGAGGGGAACATCCTCCCCCGCCTATGGCTCCGCCGCTTGCGGTGCCAGATGTGGACCACATCGAGGACGATGACGACATTCCGGAAGTGACCGGGGTAGACCTGAGAGTGGCGGTAGGCAGGCTTAAAGCCAAAAATACCGCCCCGGGACCCGATGGCTTGCCTGGCAAAGCCTGGGTCCTGGCCTCGGAGGCTCTCGGGCCCCGACTGGAAGGGCTCTTAAGCGCATGCTTGGAGAGAGGCCAGTTCCCGCTTCGTTGGAAGACGGGGAAGCTGGTCCTCATCCGGAAGCCGGGGCGCCCTGCGGACTCTCCGTCCGCATACCGGCCCATTGTGTTGCTCGACGAGGTGGGCAAGCTCTTTGAAAGAGTCATTGCGAACCGCCTCGCCGGGCACCTTGCGGAACACCAATTTGGTTTCCGCAGGGGGCGCTCGACGGTGGACGCCATCATGCGCGTGAGGGCTCTCACGACGGGGGATGCAGTGTCTCGGGGTGGGGTCGTCTTGGCGGTGTCTCTTGACATCGCCAACGCCTTCAACACCATGCCCTGGAGCTGCATAAGGGAGGCACTTCGGTATCATCGGGTGCCGACCTACCTTCGTCGTGTGGTCGGGGACTACCTGACGGATAGGGCCGTCATCTACCCCGGTCGCACCGGAGAATGGAATCGGCGAGAGGTGTCGTGCGGTGTTCCACAGGGATCGGTTCTGGGGCCGCCCTTGTGGAACATCGGCTACGACTGGGTGCTGCGCGCTGACCTCCCTAGTGGTGTCAGCGTAGTTTGCTACGCTGACGACACGCTGGTGCTGGCACAGGGGAGGTCGCACGAGGCGGCGGCCGATTTAATGACACGCGGGGTTGCGATAGTCGTGGAGAGAATCCGGCAACTGGGTCTCGAGGTGGCATTGCACAAGTCCGAGGCCATGTGCTGTCATGGGCCTCGGAATGCGCCACCGTCGGGATCCATACTGACGGTAGGAGGGGTTCCCATCGGCGTCGAGTCGACGCTGAAGTACCTAGGGCTTGTCCTCGACAGCCGGTGGAACTTCGTGGAGCACTTCCGACGTTTGGCCCCAAAACTGGAACGGGCAGGAGCTGCATTCAAGCGGCTCTTGCCCAACCTGGGGGGTCCAAACGCCTCCTGCCGGAGGCTCTACGCGGGGGTCGTGCGGTCCATGGCCCTTTATGGGGCCCCGGTGTGGGCGCGTTCTTTGAGGCGGCGAGCCGCCCATTACCTGAACGCGCCCCAGAGGGTGGTAGCCGTAAGGCTGGTCCGGGGGTACCGTACGATCTCCGGCGAGGCGGCGAGCCTCTTGGCCGGATTGCCGCCATGGGATCTGGAGGCGATGGTCCTCGCGCGCCTGCATGAATGGCGCGCGGAGGCACTACGCCGGGGGGAAACTCCGCTGCCGCGGCAAATTGTCGCTCAGCGGACAGACCTCCGGCGCGATCTCATGGTGGCATGGAGACAGCGACTATCGCAACCACGTGCAGGGCACGCCACAATAGTGGCGATAAGTCCCCTCTTTGAGGAGTGGCTAGAGAGGCGGCACGGCGCCCTCACCTTCCGCCTGACGCAGGTCCTCACCGGACACGGTTGTTTCGGGAGGTTCCTGCACCGAATTGGGCGGGAGGAAACGCCCGGGTGTTACCATTGTGAGGATCGGCCGGAGGACACGGTGGAGCACACCGTGGAGCTCTGCCCCGCTTGGGCTGAGCACCGCCGTGTCCTCGTAGCGGCGATTGGCGGCGGTGACCTCTCGCGACCGGCCCTGGTTCAATCCATGGTCCGGAGCGAGAGGGAATGGGAAGCCGTCGCCTCCTTCTGCGAAGCAGTCATGCTAGCGAAGGAGGTGGCGGAACGTGAGAGGGAGAGAACCTCACGTCCCAGCCGCCGCGGGAGACGCCCCGGGCGTCGGGGGGCAACCAGTGGCCCCCGGCCACCGTAGGCGCGAGCCTGTGGACGGTGAGTAATGGGCTAGCTCACCGTCCGTCCGTCTCATGACGACAGGCCGTGTCGACGGCGCGTACGTGTTCCACGCGCGCCTCAAGGAGATGTCAGCAAACCGGAAGGGGCCCGAGAGGGCCGATGCCTGCCAGGGCTGCGGGTTGTTCGAAAGAGATACCGCGGCCCTGGAACAAAAAGGGCGAAGAAGGAACATGGATGGGTTTTAGTCAGTACAAGTCTGACACTCCCTCCCGCTCCGCCCACAGCGGGAGAAGTCATTTGATGATTTCCCATCCGAAAAAAAAAAAAAAAGGGAGGGCAAGGGAAACACACGTTAGTGTGTTTCCGCCTTTACTTACCTACTACCTACCCTTCCTACTTACCCTACCTACACCCTACCCTACCTACTACCTACCTACCTACCTACTACAAAGTATTAGAAAACGTTTAAAAAAAGATGAATCAAATCGGTTAAGTAGGTCTCAAGTTATGGCGTACCTACCTACTACTTACCTACTACCTACCTGAGAACCTTCTCCTGATAATAACAAACACAACAAAAAAAAAAATAGCGAAATCGGTCCAGCCGTTCACGCGTGATGCCGTGACCAAGGGAAAAGGTGATTCATTTATATATGTACAAAGAGCATGTGGGATAAATACCGATCTCCACGTGGGCAAAGCCGCTAGCAAAAGCTAGTTAGATATAAATTACGTGAATTGCCCGTGTAACAACTTTAACCGCTTTGTAACATATTGTGCAAACAAACCAGGGTAATGTGTTATGTACGTTTAAACTGACATTGGTGACGGAGATAATTGATAATGACCGGTTCTTGTGGTTAATTGAGTGCGGTGTGAAAGTTAGATGGAAAAAGTGAAATGGGTGATTTGCTTTTGACTAGCTTTTGCCCACAACTTCGTTCGCGTGGAAATGTTGCTGTGTATGTAAAAAAAAACAGCGGTAGCCCAGTGGTGGCAGCCCCGATTTACGAGCAGTAAACCGTGGGTTCGAAACCCAGGCAGGTGTAATTGATTTCATCACCGCTGCTCTCAAAAACGGTGAAGTAAAACATCGCGAGGATACCTGCAAGTCTTAGAACTAAAAATTCGAAGACATGTGACATCTACCAACCCGCACTGGGCCCGCGTGTTGGATAACAGCCCACTCCCTCTCATAGAGATGATGATGATGGCCTGTGTCCGAGCAGTGGGAACATTAAAGGCTGATGATGATGATGATGTAAAAAAACTAACTTTCGTTTTTATAAAATTAGTAGGATTAATTGATGGTGGTCTCCGTGCCTCGGAAAGCATGTTAACCGTTAAGTCGTTACACCCGTAACGACTGTCAAAGAAAGACTGGTAGTCAGACTTTCGAGCTTCTGACTACATACTCAGAAGCTCGAAAGTCTGACTACCAGTCTTAGCAAGAGGTATCGTATTACCCAGGAACTCGGTTGTGGAGGTCAGATAGGCAGTAGTTCCATGTAAAATACTGGTTTACACTTACAGTTGTATCCGGTTAGACTGGAAGCTAACCAAAACTTAATTAGGAAAAGGCTAGGCAGATTATTGTAATTTTATAATTGATGATGGACCGTACAAGCATTTTTTTATGTGCTTCACGGGCACTCAAACAGTGGTTTAAAGTGGACTGCTAATCCGTCATTGCTGACATTGTTCTAGATTTTAACTAGATCTAACTCTATGATTCTGTGGGACCTACTAGGTATAGACTAGTACATCAAGCTACTGCCGTTGCTTTAATGTGGATGATTTCACATTAGTATAATTTCTGTATCCTAACGTTTTGTAATTCGAAATGTGTAATTGTTTGTTCTCCCCAAAAAATAAGATAAAATAAAACAAAAAATTCTTTCGTAATATTGATAGTTAGCTAGGAATAAATTACTAAGGAACTCATTCATAGGGGCGACCTACCTGTATAAATATTTTTTCTGTAGCCAATAGGAAACAAAAGTATTCTGCAGTACGAATATTCCACCTCATGCAGCTTTTATCAATATCTTATACTATTATGACAATGTGATCGATTGTCGGTACCTACACCTATTCGGTCAAAGCATGCGCAATACAATATCTCCTAGGTCGACGTCTAGGCCCACACCATGGGAAGCATATATTCACTACCTGACTTAAAATACAAAACACCAACATCATTCACTACGCAACAAACAAAAGAGTATCGTCAATGCGTTCTCCGTTGATAGAGACAACAGGTGCGCTTGCGCAGCTGTCATGGCGCGTGCTCTAGCGTAGATCCTCTGTCCAGGGGTTGCCACAAACAGGGGATGTAGCGGAAACTAATTATCCTACCTTTTTGTGTGAAAAGAAACTTTTTTGAATGATTGTGGAGCTTAGGGGTGTATTAGGAAGGGGACTGGACTAGTTTAGTTTGAATATGATTATCATAATGAGACAGGCCCCTCATAATTTTTGGTTCATTTTAATACTGATAAAGATAAGTTTCGAAGCTAATAATTATCATCCTAAAGAAAGGCTCGTTGCTACATACCAAGTACACGAACACAAACATGTGAAAAATTCCAAACCAATTTTGTCGTGAATTAACGATTACATTATTTGATATTTCATATTTTATTCAGTGCCAAAATACTATGTTCCTAACTGCATCAAATAAAAATCAGTTTAAGGAAATAACTATTAAAAGTGGATTCGTGTATACATGTTATTAGTGGTGACTGTACATTACTGACAAGCTCGTGGCTAAATAATAACAGCCGCCTGGATCGATCTTTAAGGTTAAGCCGTGCTTGCCGAGGTTGGTCCGTGGATGGATGACCATAATTACATACCGAGTTTCCTCCGTGCCTATCCGTGGCTATCATTTGTAGATCTTTAACAGTCGTTACGAGTAGTCAGAAGCCAAAAAGTCTGGTACTCAGCCGCATCCGGTTAGACTGGAAGCCGACCCCAAGATAGTTTGGGAAAAGGCTGGGCAGATGATGATGTAATGAATCCAATATCTATATGACATAATGAATCCAATATCTAAATAGGAAATAAAAGTCACCATCATTACCCTAATTTATTTGGGGTTGGCGCAGCATGTCTTCCTTCTTCCAAACTTCTATATTACTCGTCATCATCAGCAGCCTCCTTTCTAACCATATCCTCCTTCACACAGTCCATCTATCGTTTATTTGTATCTGAATAAAATATACTAAATATTATAATATTATGTACAAAAAAAAAGCTCAATTCAAACAGCTTGATAAAAAGATTGAAAAAGTATCTAACAGCACTGGATGAGAGAGACAGTACACCTGGTGTGAAAAGAGAAGTCTATGTCCAGGAATGGACTGCTACAAGCTGAATGCCCTAAGGGCATCATGCGGGTCCATTGCGGATTGGATGCAAGACATCCGTGCCGTTAAACGTTTAGTTCTGCCTGCCTGATTACCTAGACTGTTGTAGAAAACCTCTCGCCTATTTGTTTCACCCACATTTTGCAAGTTATTAAGTCCCATGTAATAGGGGACGAGCCTATTGCCATCAAATAGGCACAAATGCAGATTCCAGCAAAAATCCAATAACACATTTCCTCGACTGTGTAAAGTTATAATCATCATCATTTTGCTGTCCTTATCCCAAATTCCTAATATATTTGGGGTCGGCGATGCAATTATTCTTCTTCCAAACTTCCCCATTGCTCACCTTCTCACCACGCACCTCCTTTCTAGCCATTTCATCGATCACAAAGCAAAGTTTAAAGTTCTAACATTATTGATAAAGATATGTATCAGTCTGGGTGTTATCACTTGGACATGTCCTCGGTTAGCAGGCTCCAGCGCTTATCTCTTATACTAAGTACTACATTTTTCCGTCAGCAAAGGTTACCTACACGGAAAGTGGATATATTAAACTGGGTTACAATATCATCATTAAGGCTATTATTTAAAAAAATATGTCGGTCATGATCTACAGTCTTGAACCCTTGTAAAATAGGACGGTATTTTTAAAAAATGCTAGCAATGTAATTTGCTCTTTAAAATGATGTTGCAGTTTTATTTAACTGTTCCAAATGATTTAAAAACTCTTCCTACGTCGTTGCTAATGATTTTTAAGTCTGTGTCATTTTGAACAGGGTATCCCTTTCAGGACAATGTTTCTACAAATATTTCATTCTTCAGAAACATGAGCTTTACCAACTACCAGTAGATGGCCAATCCTCGGTTGATATTACTTTCAATAATGCCTGAAGTTCGTCACCCCACTTGATTTGCTATTGTTTCAGTCTCCCTAAGGTGAGCTCGCCGTTTTCTTCAGAAACCTTCTTACCCGTGGGTCTTATCACGCCTGCAGTAATCATAATATTACAACCGTAATCGCCAAAGAGTTAGGCAGAGGTGTACGTAACAGTAACCCACATTTCGCCAGTTATGTTAAACTCCCACGTAATAGGGTGAAGCCTATTGCCATTAACTTGGCACAGGTCTAGACTCCGTGGCCGCTACTGAGAAATTCCTGATGGAAAAACCCAATAACACTTTGCCCGAACCGGAATCAAACACACGACCTCTTGCTCAGCAGTCCCGCATGCGGCCGCTAGATCAATAGGGGATCGGACTGGGTAAAGAAAACGACATTCTATTTTGTCCGTCAGACAGGTAATACAAAAATATTAGACATGTATTTTTTGTTTTATCAAAATATCAAAAAATTACTTAGTTAGAACTCATTAAAGTTGGAGAGTGGGGGCTTACTACGTCACAAGTAGGTATAAAACTTACCTACATGTGACGTCATGCGCCATTTCAACTCAATATATCTCCGTAATTTTATGACCACGTGAAAAAAGAAAAAATACGTGTCCAATACTTTTCAATAAACTACCCGACAGACAAAGAAAAAAAAAATAGGATTATCCCCTATTATGCAGTCCAGTGCAGGAAGGCGCAGTAAACAAAACGTGAATTCAAACCATACCATACCATAATATTGAGGAGCTCGTGGGTAACTCGTGGAGCGTGTACGCCGTACGGCATTTCAAACTTCAAGTCCTTATTTTCCGAAATGACTGAACTGATTTTAATTAAACTTGATACGCATAAGCAGGATACAGAGGTCTAAGAAGTCACTAAAAACATTTGAGAAATGTCTTTAAAAAAAAAAGATAATAGGGGATAATCCTATTTTTTTTTTCTTTGTCCGTCGGGTAGTTTATTGAAAAGTATTGGACACGTATTTTTTCTTTTTTCACGTGGTCATAAAATTACGGAGATATATTGAGTTGAAATGGCGCATGACGTCACGTGTAGGTAAGTTTTATACCCACTTGTGACGTAGTAAGCCCCCACTCTCCAACTTTAATGAGTTCTAAATAAGTATTTTTTTGATATTTTGAGAAAACAAAAAATACGTGTCTAATATTTTTGTATTACCTGTCTGACGGACAAAATAGAATGTCGTTTTCTTTACCCAGTCCGATCCCCTATTGGAAATGTTGTTTCTCTAGATAATTTATAATCGGTCTAATTTAACTGTAAAACTATTTTTCGAAAATGTTTTTAGCAACGTTTTAGAGTTTAGACCCATGTACCCTGCTTATGCCTATGAAATTTCATTTCAAAATCGGTTAAGATTCGGCAAAAAAGGACTTGAAGGTTTGTTTGAAAAGTCGTAAGGCGTAAACGCTCTTTTAAAAGGTGTTGTTTTGCATCCTCGGTCAAATTCATGGAGGTAACTATGCTAATGTTTCTCGTCCCGAATCAATAATAAAATGGGAAGGTATTTTATTTTTTTCTTATTTACGAAAATCGGTAAGTATGAACCACACGTGTTTTAAACGCGGGCAGTCTGATTCTCGCCCTATAACCGCGATTCCAGACATACAAACAATCTCAAACGTTTGTATTAAACAAACGTTTGAGATTGTTTGAATTTCTTATTCCTTAAACCAAAAAAAAATTTCGGGGTTAGTCTGAAATACTGACCAACATAAACAACCAAAAAAATCAGCGTTTATTAATAATTAACTAAGTACCGTAATTTTAATTGATTATTTATGTCGTTTGTGACATCCTCCTGAATTTTGACGAGGATGCAAAACAACACCTTGTATAATAAAAGCCGCTCGGGACGATTACAGCAGACGCAATGATGACAATAACATAATAAGTATTGTAATATTGTATTTGGTATGGTAATACTAAATAGTATTGGATTAATCTTAGTAGACCTTTTTATGATATATCATAAAAAGGTCTACTAAGATTAATTCACTCCTCAATTAAATCACAATCATAACAAAAAGTTACGAAGTTCGCGTTCGTGTTCCACGCGCGCTTCAAGGAGATGTCAGCGAATCGGACAGGGTCCGAGAGGGCCGATGCCTGCCAGGGCTGCGGGTTGTTCGAAAGAGATACCGTGGCCCTGGAACACAAAGGGCTAAGAAGGAACATGGATGGGTTTTAGTCAGTACAAGTCTGACACTCCCTTCTGCGGCACCCAGAGCGGGAGAGGTCATTTGATGATTTCCTGTGCGTAAAAAAAAGCATAACACAAATCAAACGAAGATGAAAGCGCAGCGTTCTCACTACCAACCAACCGTCATGGTTGTCCGGTCGATTATCAATACCCACCTACACTTCACAGCCACATTGGTGAGAAATATTCATTCGATAACTTTTTTATGTGCTTCCGGTCTTCTAATTAATTAACGGAAACAAACGAGTTTGACAAGCTAATTAATTTTAAGAACTGCTTAATTTTGTTAGAAAATCTTGAGAATTATATTTTAATTTCTATATTATTTTTTGGCTTGAATCGTAATTTTGTTTTGATTACATAAATTGTAATGATCATTGGGTCTTGATTCTTGGGTTTACTTCCGTTTCATCCTTATCTTCGGATGTTTGACGGTATGGTGTACTTATTCATGTTAGTAGGAGGAACACCTTGGGGCTTCTTCGGTGGAAGTTCTACAAAATCCTTTTCATATATCTGACGCAGTGTAAGTATGATCTGCTGAACCGAACATCGCAATCAAAGGATCACAACAAAGTAGGATTCAGGTGGCGTACCATGACGTCCTAAAACATTATTGTTCCATTCTTATTCCAGAGTGAAAAAGAAACGGAGCTATACAGGTCGTCTATCTCCATCTCTTTCCCACTCTGGAATAGGAATGGAACAATAATGTTTTAAGCGTCATAATAACCCCCCTGTTTTTATTTAATGATTGCCTAAATTGATTGAAAGGAAAGAGGGTAATCAGCAGTCGACTTCAAAAACTATAGTTTTAGGATAACCCGAGGTAAATACGTTACCCTGCACGGTTCTAAGAAAATCCTTAAGAGTGTTTACGCCTTACGGCATTTCGTACAAACTTTCAAGCCCTTATTTTCTGAAATGACTGAACCGATTTTAATTAAACTTCATAGGAATAAGCAGGATACATAGGTTTAAAAATTATAATCGGTCTAATTTAGCTGAAACACTATTTTTCGAAAATGTTTTTAGTAACTTTTAGACCTATGTATCCTGCTTATGCGTACGAAGTTTCATTAATTTCGGAAATTAAGAACTTGAAAAGCTGTATGAAATGTCTTAATGTGTAATCGCTCTTAATTCATTGATTCAAAATGTCTTCTGGACAACGGACAAAACGCTGATTGTGTATGACGCAATCACCGCGCTGGAATCATTACCAAAAATACTGAACTGTTCTATACCACACATAAAGATGACTTGCTCTAACACATTTAAGTAATAATACCAACATCGCAATAAAAACAACACTGTGCCCAGTGTACCCTGTCGCTAATCACACACGATCATTACACGGTCTGTCTGTCCGAATGTCCGCCCGTCCGTCCGGCACCGGACCGTGACCAGACGCACGATATGGTGCTTTACTCCTCTGATTGATAAGGTGGTTTAGATATTTTTAGGAAAAAAAAAACAAATGGAGTTTGTAAAAGGATTTTAATTTACAGGTCTTGCCCGACGAGCCAGCCCACGCCGCTGAGCATGTAGCGTTAAATTCCCTAAATAATAATAATATGACCCAGACTGTCCCTTGCTGCCCACCCCTCAATGATGGACTAAGCCGAGGTCCGAACCCCACACGGGGTGCCCTTAGCGAGCGGTCATATAGAATAAATATCTAGTTTGTAAGGCCTGGCTGGGGGCCTTAAATTCATTTGAGGCACCACAGGATAGTCCTGTTCAGCAGTAAAAACCTTAGCAGGTTGATTTGCGAGTGGCCATGTCAAAAAAAAAAAAGGATTTTAATTTACAGTCATAATGTCTTAGTGGTTGCAAACGCGACTGTTGAGCATTAGATCTTGAGTTGGATAATCAAAAAAAGATCGGGAAATGTGATATTGGTTTTTCCGTCAGAAATTTCGCATTAGCAGACACGGAGTCTTGGTTCGTGCCCGGTTGATGGCAATAGGGCCGCCGCCTAATACAAGGGACTTAAAAAATAATTGGCAAAAGTGAGTGTACTAATGAGGACACCTCTGCCTAACGCTTTGGTGATTGATGATTTTATGTTATACTAGCTGCCCCACGCAACATTTTTCATTGCTGCTCCACTCCTATTGGTCGCAGCGTGATGATATATAGCCTATGTTACTTCTAATACCTCCAAGAATATGTGTACAAAGTTTCATGATGATCAGTTGAGTAGTTTTTGCGTGAAAGCGTAACAAACAAACTTACTTTCGCAGTTATAATATTAGTTAGGATTAGGATTATAATGCAGTGGCAACGATCTCGATTTACGAACTGTAATCGTAGATTGCCAGGCAGGTAAGGTATTTCATCACCACTGCTCTCAGAACGCTAAAGGTTAACATCGTGAGAAAACCGGCATCCCTATTATACAGGGTATAGCGGAAAGGGTATATAAGTACATACTTAAGGGTTTTCTGCAGACCATCAAACTGAACATGTTTCTCCATCGGACAAACATCGTAATAGCAAAAAAAAATCACCTGCCCCATACATTTGGGTCGAATAACGAATAATATAATTTATCATCAAACTGAATAAACATATTCAGTTTGATGGTCTGTAGCACACCCTTTTTTTTTTTTTTTTTTTTCTGGATGGGAAATCATCAAATGACTTCTCCCGCTCTGGGCGGAGCGGGAGGGAGTGTCAGACTTGTACTGACTAAAACCCACCCGTGTTCCTTCTTCGCCCTTTTTGTTCCAGGGCCGCGGTATCTCTTTCGAACAACCCGCAGCCCTGGCAGGCATCGGCCCTCTCGGGCCCCATCCGGTTTGCTGACATCTCCTTGAGGCGCGCGTGGAACACGTACGCGCCGTCGACACGGCCTGTCGTCATAAGACGGACGGACGGTGAGCTAGCCCATTACTCACCGTCCACAGGCTCGCGCCTACGGTGGCCGGGGGCCACTGGTTGCCCCCCGACGCCCGGGGCGTCTCCCGCGGCGGCTGGGACGTGAGGTTCTCTCCCTCTCACGTTCCGCCACCTCCTTCGCTAGCATGACTGCTTCGCAGAAGGAGGCGACGGCTTCCCATTCCCTCTCGCTCCGGACCATGGATTGAACCAGGGCCGGTCGCGAGAGGTCACCGCCGCCAATCGCCGCTACGAGGACACGGCGGTGCTCAGCCCAAGCGGGGCAGAGCTCCACGGTGTGCACCACCGTGTCCTCCGGCCGATGTAGCACACCCTTAAGTATGTATAGACCCTTTCCGTTATACCCTGTAGAGAGGAGGCTTGCGTCCAAGCAGTGAGAACAACAAAGGCTGACCGCTGTTTCTGAATGCAGACTGAACTTTCTGGGGCTGTCAGCCTCGCTACTCCCTTGCTTACTGTTCCTACACTATTAACACTGTTACTATGGCAACGAGAATTGCACAACGGACTTCTCCTACACAATTTTTCCTTTACACTTTGTACCAATTCGTAGCTAATTCAGCATTAATCACTACGTTTTGATTTCAGGGTCTCTATATTAAATGGAAGGGAAACTAAATGCCTACACAAAGAAAAAATAAGTAAAAGAAAGCCATTTTCTTTACGGTAGCAACAACAAAATTAGAAGCTATTTTTTAGGGTTCCGTACCTCAAAAGGTAAAAACGGAACCCTTATAGGATCACTTTGTTGTCCGTCTGTCTGTCTGTCAAGACCCTTTTTCTCAGGAACGCGTGGAGGTATCAAGCTGGAATTTATATCAAATACTTAAGTCTACTGTCCCTTAGAGCTGTGAAAAATTCAAACTTCTAAGCCAGCGCAATCAAAAGATACAGCCGTTTATGCCGCACCGCAAATTTTCGACACTCGCAAGGGAATCAA
Source organism: Cerastis leucographa (assembly GCA_963082945.1). Classification (NCBI taxonomy): domain Eukaryota; kingdom Metazoa; phylum Arthropoda; class Insecta; order Lepidoptera; family Noctuidae; genus Cerastis; species Cerastis leucographa. The sequence goes on from OY720353.1 coordinate 6,775,055, forward strand.
AACGTGAACTCATAATCTTGAAATTTGGTACGAAGTAACGTCTTATAGCACAGATAAAGGAAAATTGCGAAAACCGTAAATTTTTAGTAACAACATATAATAAAAATATTTTTAATAATTTTAAACTTACTACCCCTTTCCTAATGAACGCGTAGAGGTATTAAATTGAAATTCATATCAAATACCCAGGTCTATAATACCTTTAAGCTGTAATAAAATCAAACTTCTAGGTCAACAATCAAAAGAAACAGTAGTTTAAGCCGCATAGTTTCAAACTCGCAACTACTCGCAAAGGAATCAAAACCTAAAGGGTACTTCCAGTCGACCTAGAATCTTGAAATTTGGCATGAAGCAATGTTTTATAGCATATAAAGGAAAAAATCCGAAGACCTTAAAATTTTTGTTAAATCACATATTTTTATTTATTTTCTTCAGTAATTTTGGTTTGTACGGAAACCTCGGTGCGCGAGTTTTCCGTACAAACCAAAGAAAAAAAAAAAAAAAGCTTAGTTTAAACCAGTATGTATTGCCACAATCAAAAACGCATTCAAAAGTCTCAATATAAAAAACACTGAAGACTTATGGGGGATTTCCGTCAAGGTTCTTGGAAACATTATTGACTCTATCGCTCCTGTCCTAACAGGCATATTCAATCAATGTTTGGACAGCGGCAAGTTTCCTGATTTTATGAAACATAGTAAAGTGGTACCAATTTTTAAATCAGGTTGTAAGAGTGATCCTTCTAATTATAGACCGATATCTGTGCTTCCAGCGTTGAGTAAAATTTATGAAAAAATCATGTTGGACCAGATGGTCTCACACTTCAACTCTAATAGGATACTGCATGATCAGCAGTTTGGTTTCACGAAGGGTAGGTCAACAACGGACGCGGGAGTTAAACTCATCAGTCACATTCTAGAATCCTGGGAGAAGTCCCAGGACGCTATTGGCATTTTTTGTGATCTCTCAAAAGCGTTCGATTGCGTCGACCACAACACACTGATCTGTAAATTACATCACTACGGAATTCGTGGTCGAGCTGCTGATCTTGTTCTTTCCTATTTATCAAACCGGCAGCAAAAAGTAAATGTAAATGGGGCGACGTCCTCTGGGTCTATAGTAAAGATGGGTGTGCCTCAAGGTTCAATTCTCGGGCCTTTTCTATTTCTTGTCTATATCAATGATCTCCCTTATATGATGGCCAAATTATCGGATATAATTCTATTTGCTGATGACACTTCGCTAATTTTTAAAATTCATAGAAAAGATACGGATCTCATTCATGTCAACGAAAGTCTAACTGTTCTCTCGAAATGGTTCGCAGCTAACAATCTTTTACTGAATGCAAACAAAACAAAATGTCTCAAGTTCTCTTTACCAAATGTAACACAACGTGACCTAAATTTAAATCTTGACGGTAAAAAACTTGATGTTATCGCGGAAACTGTATTCTTAGGGATTACTATCGACTCAAAACTGCAGTGGGGTGCGCACATTGGAAGTCTTTCGGGGAGGTTAAGCTCAGCTGCCTATGCAGTTAGGAAAATAAGGCAGTTAACTGATGTAGCCACAGCTAGGTTAGTATACTACGCTTATTTCCACAGTATTATGTCTTATGGCATTCTGCTGTGGGGATCGGCAGCAGACGTTGATTCAATTTTCATTTTGCAAAAGAGAGCAGTCCGCGCGATCTATAAAATGGGTCCTCGCGAGTCCCTCAGAGAAAAATTTAAAGAGATCGATATACTGACACTGCCTTCACTTTATATCCTAGAATGTATTTTATATGTCCGCAAAAACCGAGGGCTTTTCAAAATTAGAAGCGACTTCCATAATATAAACACGCGCAGTAAACACGAAATTGTAATACCCAAATTTAGATTAACAAAAACTAGCAAGTCATTTCTTATAAACAGTATACGCTTTTATAATAAGCTGCCAAAGTCAGTTACAGAACTGACCGATGGAAAGTTTAAAAATTGCATCAAACGTGTCCTTATTAAAAAAGCATATTACAAAATTAAGGACTACGTTGAAGATAAAGAAGTTTGGCTGTAGTTCCTTCTGCTCATGCGGCTTCCCTGGTAGCTCATAAACGACACAAATGTGTGGATGTCTCTAACTATTCCCAATACTATTTTTTTCATTCTTTTTTTTTTACAATAGTTTTTCAATAATTGCACCTCTCGTTCATTGTTCAGAATAGTTACAGCACTGATGATAACATGTGTCTATTGTTTAAGTTAGTGTTCTTTTATTGTTTTATTTTTACTTTTGTATAGATTCTTTTTATTTACCTATTTTTTGTGAATGTGTGGACATTGTAGGCTTTGTATTTTTTTTTTTTTTTTTTTTTTTTTTTTTTCTCTTTTACTACCTTCTGTAGTAAGCAATCGACTTATTGTCGGGCCTACGCTGTCCTCCCATACTTAAGTACTAACGCTGTAACTTCAAATATTGTAAAACCAAATGATTTTAAAAGAGTAACCATGGAGTTTCTTGCCGGTTCTTCTCCATAGGAAACGACCAACCCGAACCGTGCACCTTTTGTTGACGTTTTATAAGTGCCCATGTAGGCCTATGTAAAATAAAATATTTTGATTTTGATTTTGATTTTTGAGTCCAACTCGCACTTGGCCGGTTTTTTAACATTAATGACTTTTCTGTCAAAGTATAACTATATAGGTAGGTAGGAGATAATAAATGATGTACCTTTTGTAAAATACATACAATTAACTGTCGATACCAAATTATTAAAAGGATTGCTTTCCGACGCTGTTAGAAGGATTTTCTTTGTCAAACTTTGATTAATTATACATTCGGTTTGGTCAATAATAGCTATTGTGGAGTCGTTCTATGGGGGCAACTGGCACCTTGATTTGATGGTGTTTTGTACTCATTTGTTGGGTGTCTAATGGATTATATTTATGTAGGATAGCAGTATCCATATTACTTGTGTAATTTTATGGACTTACCTACCTAATGGAAATGAAAAATGTATTAAAGGACAATGATTTTATTATTAAAAAAAAATATGGGACGAAATGGCAACTATTCCGCATCAAACTAAAAAAGAATCACGCTAATCGGATCATAAATCACAGCGTAAACGGTGAACGTACAAAAAAAATACCAATCGAATTGAGAACCTCCTACTTTTAGAAGTCGGATAAAGAAGAAGATTTAGAAAAAAGTGAAAGGAAAGCAGTAGTTACAGTTTTTCCCGTGATACCTTTAGTACAAAGACAAAATCCCGGGAGACATTGCTAACGTGACGCAACATGAAAGATCAAGTCTTTTCTTCATCAACCACTGCTACTCCTGAAACTCAGAAGCAACAGAAAAGCGCCAAATAAATCAACCTCGATGAGTCCCCTAGAAACATAATCATCATCTGCCTAGCCTTTTCCCAAACTATCTTGGGGTCGGCGTCCAGTCTAACCGGATGCAGCTTAGTACCAATATTTTACATGAAACGATTGCCTATGATGACCTCCACAACCCAGTAACTAGGTATACCGATACCCCTTGGTAAGACTGGATGTCAGACTTTTGGCTTCTGACTACTCGTAACAACTGTCAAAGATCCACAAATGAAAGCCGGGACCAACGGCTTAACGTGCTTTCCGTGGTACGGAGGAAACTCGCTATGTTAATGGTCACCCATCCACGGACCAACCTTGGCAAGCACGGCTTAACCTTAATGATCGACCTGTGCGGCTGTTATTATTTAGCCACGAGCTCCAAAATCAAAATAAAAACAAAGAATCTCTTAAAATAACTTCAAGTAACCTGCTCCTACATTTCAGCTTCTATGTAACAGTATACAACAGCAATTTACTCTATTTTCTTTGCAATTCTATCACGATCAAACGTTCTTATTGACCGACTTGTAACTGCAAATCGTATTAACAGTAGACTACAAGAAAAACTGAAACAGTTTTTTCACGATTTTTACGTTTAAAAACTTTAACAAAAGACTTGAGTGAAATGTTTCTCCAATAATAGCGATGTTGAATTAAAAATAGAGAATTTATGTTCCATTTCTTCACGGTAGATTTGAATTTAGAGCGTTGTCACACTAACGATTAGTCAGGGAAAAATCACTTTTTTTAAACTGTCGAAATTTTGATGTACTATCGGGAATGTGGCAATAGGCACACTTTTCAAACAAAATCCCGTGCACCCGATGACCACATCTGTTTAATACCCTTACTCATATTGGTCCGCGCAAATAGTTTACGGACCAATAGTAGTAAAACAAAAACAAACAATACGTGACTCTTTTTAAAAATGTTTTGTTTAAAAAAAATCTTAGGCTTGTTAATGATACCAGATGTTTGACCACCGTTTTTCGACCAATAGGAATAAGAAAAAAAGGGACCAAGGAATAGAAAGTTTTTAACTGTTTTAACGCTGCAAGTAAGGATAGTCCTTACCGTGGTCCGATACCCAGTTAGGTGATAGTACTTTGGTGTCTATGGTACACCGTACACCTATTGCTCCAAAAAAACTGTCTCATCTTCCAATAAAACCCGGGATCATGTTATGTTACGATTTATCAGCGTGTCTCCAGCGGTTAGTGAGCGGATTTTCTGTAGATCACGTTTTCTACGCTTTTACAATTTTTGACACTTATACACTCCGTAACGCAAACGCAGCGAAGACGTTGCATACACGCAGCGACTGTGTTGAACAATCGTGTTGCTGGCAACACGCTTCCAAATCGCCAGTGTGATGAAGCTCTTACTTTTTATTTTGCAGTGGAAGCTATTTTAAGCCTAATCTTGGTCTAAATCTCAGAGTTAACTAATTTTAGCGTTGTTACATGGGGACTCTTCGGATTGGTTTTTATCCAGCAGTACGGTGATGACCTTATTTAACAACCTTTAGATCGAGAATCAGCTATAGCACACATTACATTTTTAACACTTCCTAAGAGAGACAACGTCAGAAGCTATTTAAATTGCGACATACGAGTATTTTATGTCATCCTTTGGATTTTAAATTTCCAACAGCATTTACATTACAGTCTCAATGTCACGAGGAAATTCTGAGTATGAATGTGTATGGGTATAAGACTAGAGGAAGACATAAGAAACGATGGATGAAATGCTTAAAGAATGATATGGCGAGAAAGGACTGTCTGATATGATTAAGTGTAGAAGAGAAGTATGGAAGAAGAAGACATGCTGCGCCGACTCCAAATAAATTGGAACAAAGGCGAGATAATGATGACATTACTGTTCATCTTCATCAAAATATTAGGTCTACAATCAAAGCAACAAAACCCAGGATACCCAAGATTTTTAGGGACAGAAAATCAAGAATCCAGCAGGGAAAGAATTAACACATTCAAATGCCATCACTATTGGTCTAGATTCTCAATCAAATGCTTTATAATATTTATATCCTTTTAAATCAGTTTCCAGCTAATACGACATTACACGTATTTCCCAATAACCATACAATAGCTGGCATTATTGATAACAGCCGCCGGCAGACGGTGAAGCGAATGAAAACGAGATGCGCGTGAGATTTCCTACTGGATGGCGTGTGGGCACTCTGAGAGCTGCTGCAAATTTACTCAAGGTTAATGTTCGTTTTCAAGGATGGCTTAGAATTAATAACCTATCCTTACACAATGGAGATAATGTGAAATTCTGTCTGTTTCTTTCACAGCCGAAAGGATTTCGAAATAAATAAGAGTCGATGGCATCCCAAAGACCAGCATTGGGAAAAAAACCAAGGTAGTGTGACGGTTAAGAACGAATTTAAATCAATAGCTCTCGTACTTTGGAAGTTTTAGATAAAACAGCGAGGACAGTTTTATGTATAAATGTGGAATTATGGATGGCTGCAGTATTAGGGGAAGAACAAAGACACTATGGGAGGACTACGTGGCTACGTTACTAACATAAGTATGTTAAGGAACGGAGTAACGGCGGGTGTCGACTAATAAAGAAGTATGAAAACAGACAAACCGCGCCAACCCAAGTAATTTATATAATAGGCATTAACTAGGTTGTGGAGGACAGATAGACAGTCACTCCATGTAAACTACTGGTATGCAGCTGCATCTGGTTAGCCTGTAAGTTGACCCCAACGTAACTGGGAACAGACTAGACAGCTGACTAACCAATTCCTCTCTATGGAGGTTTTAAGTAAGTAGAAGTATTTAATCGCCACAACTGTGCCCCCACCCTTTGGCGCCGACAATCCGCGCCGTCAACATTGTCATTCTACACACAGCGGCCACATGACACAAGCCATTGTGTGACTAGGCCATTGTTGGCCAGCATACACCATGTTTTACGACCGTTAGACGATCGGGAGTTATTACATGTTCCTGTGTGTTGTTTCTGGAATCTGGAATAGGGCATAAAATATGTAGTTGGATTAACATGTGGATAATCTTGTCTATCGTTTTCTTATGTTTCTAGTCTGCGATTAAGCTTTTGTTTCTCAAAAGTTTGGTATAACGGGTTAGTTTGGTAATTGGTGCCTTCGTGACTGAATGTTTGGGGCGGTCTAAATACAGGTTGGGACACCGACACGCAAACGGGAACCACGTATTCAGTTTTTGAACAGCTGTTTACTACAAAAGTGCAAAACTACTACGTGGTCAAAATGTATGGAACAACTGTTGGTGTCCTTTCCATCCAGTGCATTGAATGTAAACTTTGTTGGTCATTCAAATTCGTGTTCATACAAATATCAGCATGTGTGGACCAAACTATAGTTTTGTGGATAAGGTCAAAGGCGTCCTGATCTTAGGTGAAATCTTAACGGCACTAGCATGGTGTTTTAGTGGAATAAACAATGAGGAAATTGACATAAACTTTTCGGTAGTTAAAGTCAGTCCGATATAGTATGACAGCTTTAAGTTTTCATTTCAAGGTAGCGTTGCGTGTCAAGAAAATTTTCATCGATATGCCAATTTGGTACATTTATTTTAGTTCTATGTTTTGCCGCCTGCACAGATTCGCTGGTTGAAGTGTACACTGGACTGTGTACTGTGCTGGACTTTCATTATTATTATCGCTGATAGACTGTAACTTTATTAGAGTCCTATATGTTGTCAGACACACCTCACACAGTATATAGGTACACAGTACCCGAATCAAAACAATATCTAGCTACATTAATCAGTAGCTATTACTGGGAGCCATAAGCCCCGGATCAGGGCAGCAATGTTACGAAATTTCCATAATTCGGTATAAGTTGTGCACCTCCCCCCGCCCCTCGACGTTGCTTACCCTTGCCACTTTCGGGCGAAGCGGCGCGTGACGCTCAGGTCACGCACTTGTGGGGTACAAGGTAGAAGAGATGGCGGGACCCTGGGATATTGAGTAGTACTTCAAAATGAAAGAAAGAAAGAGGTCGGAGTTGCCTTCGAAAATTGGGGGGACTGCCTACATGCGAAAGACGAAGGACAGTGTCGAATAAATTAGAATATGGGCAGTAACTGTGTTGTCGAGGTCAGCTAGGCAGTCGCTTCATGTAAACTACTGGTGTTCAGCTGCATTTGGTTAGAATTCAAGTTGCACCTAGTGAAATAGAGAGAATGCTAGGCAGAAAATAAATGAACAAATATACGGCGAAGCTGATGATTGCCTACGTACTTTAAAATAAAAGAAATAAAGACTGACTGGATGCGAAAGGCCTAGGCCACTGTTGTGATGCAGCTTGGCAGAGCCCTATGCCTAGCAACGGACTGTGATATTCTGATTAAAAATTTTAGTATTCTAAATTCAAAAAGAGCCTTCTTCTTCTGATGAAGATTCAAGGTTGCTTCGTCCGGTGAATTTATAGTAACCTTAATTTCTGTCGATAACACATTGAAAGCTGTAATAGAATACATATAACAGCTTTCAATGTGTTATATATTATCATGAAGCTCTTCCTGTAAAATAATTTTCAAGTCAGTAGCCTACCTATTTTTGGCCCAACAGCACTATTGTGTTCGAATGTTAGAAAGGCTGAAAAGGTGGACTATGAGATATTGCAACTATTAGCGGCGTTATTTGCGTACAAGCCTTTAAGGTTGACTTGCCCTTATAACCTACTACGCTTCATAATTAGTAAGAGTTTCTGAACAGTCTGCTTGCCTTACGGGTTTGCCGGATTGTTGGTCTCTACGCACGCCACTGGCAACTATGTCTCTATGCTTGCCATGCATCGATGAATTCACGTTGTTGTTGCAGGTGGCTTTAGGCGGAAGGAGGCATTCACCCCACTTCCACCTGTCCACCAATCATTTACATATAAGATACGAATACTAAAACGTAACTACCTGTGTGATGTTTCGTCAGTGCAAGCTTTCCTTAACACCAGAAGCAAATTACATTAAGGAAATAAATTAACTAAATAACCAACCAGCATCTAAATAATGTTAATTTTGTTCTCTTTCTTTCAAGTCCACCCATTGTAGATTTGCTCCGTTTAGCCCAAAACATCGCTAACTTTAGGGCGCCATCGGTGTAAAGATCACTTTAACTATTTTTTTTAGGGAACAGAGGGCAGTACCCATTCATCATCTGCCTAGCCTTTTCCTAACTATGTTGAGTTCGGCTTCCAGACTAACCAGATGCAGCTGAATACCAGTATTTTACATGGAGCGACTGCCTATCTGACCTCCACAACCCAGTTATTACTAGATTTTACGTATACCATAGCAAGACTGGTTGGCAGACTTTCGGTAAACTGACTATCTGTATTTTTAAAACAACAGTGTTTTAAAACTAAATCTTGGTTTAATTCAGTTGATAGATTTTCCGCTGTATGTCATCAGCTGTCTCTTATAACTTACGCACAGCAATAATACGTAACTCGTCCTTTGTTATACGCCCTTTTCCACATCTTTTATTTCATTACTTCACGCTATCGTCTTGAGAAATGCGCAGGATTCTCATTTGTTACAGTTGTTACTATGGAATGATAAATCAAGGAGACTGACAAAAACTTCACGTATCTGAAATTGTAGGGTTTTTTGGCACTTTGGCTGTGTGAAAAAAGATCCCTGTAGCCCTGTAAAATATCTTACGGGCCGACAAAATTACATAATTACTATCAGCAACGCGAGTGTGGCGAAGTCGTATGGGGCTTACGTAAACATCAGCTGAGATAGGTACGTCAGTTCTGTTCAAAGTTGTTGTTGGAACACAAAACGCTTTGGAAGCAACCGTCGCGATTGAAACGTCTGTCGTTTAAAGTCAATGATAGAAATATAAGAAGGATACTATTCTCTTTGCAGGATAATATTCTATAAGTAATATTTGCCCGTAAGTCGACGAAGGGGGACCCAAAAAGGACAAACTCTGACCTTATGAAATGTCCTTGTGAAAGGTTACATGCGTACAGATCCTCCGAACCCACCCTTGTAAAACAAAAAAGGTAAACTCATCTATTTTACATTGGCCAAATGTTTAAAACGCGAAAAAGGTGTTTAGCAATTACGGATCCCAAAATTAAGGCGTTGATGACATCTTAGCGAGAACTGTTGTACTAAATTCAGTAGGTAAATGATTCTACAACCAAAGTTTAAAAAGTGGCGAAAATTAAAAACAAACAGCTTTTCAGCTGGCTCTGATCTATTCTTGTTCCAAATGTATATACTTATTTAGATCAAGAATAGATCAGAGCCAGCTTTGCTAGATGGTCGAGAATCATATCGTGCTGAATTCTTGGTTACAGTTTGGGCTTCGATATTGACTTACATACTGTCTTTTTTTAGAAATACCCTTCGCAAAAATGACATAAAAAACATACAAACAAAATACACCAAGGCACTAAGAATTACTTAGTTAGCTACTGAGACTTTGGACCGTACAGTAATCCAAGTAATTTACCACAATTTTGACTGCTATTATGCCAGAATTGCGTGAATGACACTCAGTTATTACCCCAAAAAGGGAGCTTTATTATTTTCTTCCAAGACCATTAAGAAAACCAAAATACAGTAGAACCCTTAGTTATGATTAATGGTGTTCTATTACGCATAAAACGTGGCTGTAAGTGGACGAAAATTCCTAATTAGTTTCACCCCAAACGCCAAGAAGGTGGTGGTACAAAATATAAATTCTTTTAGCTTGAAGTTATGTTGGTACAATCTAGGTTATATGAACCGTATCCTGTGTTACCGGCGTGCGTGCGTTCTACCGCTCGATACAACTTGTTCGGAGGAATAGAGTGCGATTTTTGAGAAGAGCTGGTTATACAGGGTGTAACGGAAAGCTTATATACATAAGGGTGTGCTACAGACCATCAAACGGAACATTTTTCTCCATCGGACAAACATCGTATAGGGAAAAAATTATGCACTGCCCCATACAAAGTTCAATACCTATTTGACCCAAATGTATGGGGCAGCTGATGTTTTTAATATAATAATAAAATAATAATTATGCAGGATAATATTGTGACTGTTTATCCCAAAGATGTAAGGAAGGTGTATACTGCGCATTTGGATTGCCTATTTGTAAATTCTATCACATCAGGATGTGATAGCAAATAGATGAATTGTGCAGATAGATAGAATACTCTCTATTGTATACCAGATTGCTTTTCAGCACAATTTCAGACTAAGGTATTTACGTATCATATACATGTAATTGTTTTAGTTTGCGAGCCCAAATCCAGGCTAGGGCTTTCTTCATTCCATAATATACGGCACTGCCTAATCCGAGGATCAACTGAAAGATCACTCCAAGTAGTAAACGACAAAAGAAGCAATAGATATATAAGTATTGGTATATTTATGAAAATTTTAAACCAGAATTTATCACTAGTTGGCAATAAAATTTTAGATAAACATGTTTTATTTACCAACCTCTAACTTGACTGAATTCAATCTGTATTTTATGCAGACCTGCAGGAACTGTACCTAACCTTGTTAAACACCGGAGATACTCATCTATTAGATTTACGACACGACCACGACTGCTAAAGGGCTCTACACACCAAAACAGCCGACGCGCCAACATGTGTCGACGACTTTGACATGACTTAGAGAGATTAGATCCTTACAATTTGCCCTATCGATCGATACTCGTAGCATAAAAGTACTAGTTGTTATGTTTTCAGATTTTATCTGATTCGATTCCCGAGTGTGTCCAACGAATTTTTTAAAAAATCTTTGAATGCAGATATGTTTCTTTTTAAAGTGAAACTTTTATTACATCGATCGTCTCAAACCTTTTCGTCTGTGTGTTGCATGTCGCGTATCGCTCGGCCGCGGAGTAGGGATAAAGTAGAAGGCGTTCGTCAGAGCGCCTTTTACCGCCGCCGCTTTATTCGCCGTTCACTTTATCCCTACTCTGCGTTTTATACGTTTTAATACCCTTAATGGAATATTATTCCAAAAATTTTTTGTTGAATTAAAAAAAGTTTCACTTTTACCGTGGTTTCATAGAACCACACAATCCTTTTTTTTAAATAAAGGAATGTTTCCTTGGAGTAAAATTTGCTATTTCAAGTATTTAGAGTACTTTCCCGCCAGGTGGAATTGAAAAATTCAACCCTGTATAATCTTCGTCTTCGTAAACGTTCATTTCTAATGGCGAGTTCCAGACCACGTACGAGAGACTACATACACTGACATGATTCTTTTTCATATAAGGCTGTGTTGGCGGGTCGGCGGCGCGTTTGGTGTGTAAATCCCCTAACAAACACGAAATAATAACCATCCATTTGAAATTACCATCCATTAAACTAGTAGATGCCAGTAAGTCATAATTCCAACTGTCATATTATTTTAAATCACCTTAATAAGATGTGGTTATGTTTTATTACGTAACAGCTAGTTTAAATGGCTAATTTTCTTACTGTAAAATGTCGCCGCAGATTCTATTCCTGCATTATAGTAGGCAGTTCATTATATTGTGATTCTAACGAATTATTGTTGTTTGTGGTCGGAATGATAGTTTTCACCGCAGACGCGAACAGGAATTGTTTTAATAAGTTTGTGGATTATTATTCGTCTGTCGTTTTATGGCCTTTTGAGTTTGTTGGAGAAAATTGTGGAAAAGCTAATATGCAATTATGTATTTTAACCAAAGAGATATAAAAGTCGTAAATATTTCAATGTCTTAGATTTAAATTTAATATCATACCATAGAAGAATTGCCAAACTTAAGTGGCAGTGGGCAGGGCACATTGCGCGCAGAACGGATGGCCGATTGGGCCGAAAAGTTCTGGAATTGCGACCGCGAACCGGAAGACGATGCATTGGAAGGCCACCCACTAAGTGGACCGATGCCCTGGTGAAGGTTGCGGGGATCCGCTGCCGTCTTACGGCTGAAATGATGATGATGATGATGATCATACCGGGTTACTCTGAACATTCATCTTAAGTCAACCAATTGCTGGTTAGAAGAGTTGATCCTATGCCATGTTAAAAGCCTCAGAAACCCGTTGGGTGCGAGAAGCATTGGAGTGGCCATCTCTACACGTCTTTCGGGCTTCCTGCTGACATGATAATGATGATAACATGAATTTTTCCTCCATTAAAGCAATCTAAATCAGTGCACCACATTCGTTCGTACAGCCATCACGTCGTTAGTTTCAAGTGTAATCTAAGAGATCGTAAGCAAAGATTGTACGATTGGCCCTTTGCGTGCAGCGCTGACCCGTACGATCAACCACACTTGAACACACGCTATAACTAGGAAAATGGCCCTTAAAAGTAACTCAATAAAGGCGAAATATCACCATATTGTTATGATCCCCACGCAGTTGACCCTACTAAGCTAAGTATTAGTGTTGCCGCTTTTTCGGCTACATAATTAATTTCTTTTTTTATTACAAGTCGTGATTCTGAAATTTCGACTTTATCGTTAATTTCTATGTTGAGTTTTAATGTCGTTTTGCTTGCGTGGGCGAAATGAGTGATGGGTTTTTTCTTTTGAGTTAATGCCCGGTTTATGTGATTGAAAATGGCGGTATCGAGATCAACCCCGTGATTTAGGCTTACCGACCGCTTTGCTCTACGCTGCAAACCTATAGCCGACAACTGGGCAAAATATTCAGACTTTATGCTGCTCCTAAAATTCAAAAGCACGTTAAGCCGTTGTTCGCGGCTGGCATTTGTCGATCTGTAGATTTGACAGTCGTTACAGGCATTAAGTGACCCGAACGTCTTACCACTTAGGGGTACCGTATTACCCAGTATCTTATTTGAGGAGTCAGATAGGCAGTCGCTCCAAATAAAGGTGAAAATGCCAGGATAGTCCCATTCAACTGAAACTTTTTCATGAAAAACTTAAAGGGATTGTATTGATGATTTTAATGACTGCAATTCTGTAAATACATACGTTTTACGGCTGTGAATCACGTTCTGTTCAGTATAACACCTGGCACTGACCGGCAAATAGCAGAAAACGGTCTACCTTGGCACAGCCACCTCAAATACTTGTATTTAGCCGCATTGGTTTAGCCTGAAAGCCAATCTCAACATACCTACTTGGGAATAGGCTGGGCCAAAGACTACGAGGTTGCTTGCTGCTTTATCCCAAATATACTTAAGCTTCGCCTGGGAATCAATCCCTAACATCCCTTAGCACTTAGCACTAATGAGACGCCTACATAAATTGTTTGCAAGTGCAATCTTTCAATCACCATCTTTAAAAAAATCGCAAATTTGCATGGCAGGCAATCTACTACAATCAGCTGCCACAAACGTTGTTGTATGCAAACGCTGCAGCTGATAATGTCTGTGTAGTACATTATGTCGCTTATCGCTGATTGATCTCTAAGTGAGGTTATGTAAGTGTAGATTGTGTTTTCAGTTGGATTGCTTCGCTGGTAATGTTTGTTATTTTGTAACAGGTCTGCGTGTTGTATAAGGGATTTTGTCGTGTTGATGTAACTTGTGTAACCTATCTAGAGATTTATTTTTTTCGTTTTTGGGTAGCCTAGGTATATCCTCTCAGATCCAATCATTTTATGGTTGATTTTATGCAAAGGCATCTGTGATTCAAAATTCTTAGTGATAATTCAATCACCCATTTTGTTAGGAAAGTTATTTTAAAATCAAACAATGAAATATTAATTTATAATTTTTATTTTCATTTGTATGAATTGTATTGGCATTTTTACAAAATATAATGACCCCTTTATTTTAATGGAAGAATTAAAACAAGGCTTATATTAATTTGGCAAATCCAAATTCACCTCAGTAACAATTACACTATGTATAAAAACTCCAAGTAAATAATTATAATAAAAAATATACATTTTTTACAAAAATGTAACATTACGTAAAGATTACAGCTACGAGACTATTGTATTCTTGTTGAAAAATACTTAACATCGACTAATATTGCTAAATAATTAATTAGAAATAATAATAGTCATAAAGTCAAAATTCAGATATGCAAATTCTTTTACAAAACGTATTTTTTTATTATTCAGATAATTTACACAGATTTCTTAAACTAAAATAATAATATTAAATACGATATGTACAAAATGTACAAGTAATGCTTACATAAAGATTGAGGTCAAGAATATATCAACATTTTTAACAAACCAGACAATTTTTGTAATTTTGAATGTGTGATCAAAAAAAGTAATTTGTTATAAAGTTGATATATTTTTGTTCACAAAGTACTAAAAATAAGGTCTTTAATTATAAGCGTTGATCCGTCCTTTGCTGATTAATTTGGTTGACAAATAAATAGAAAGGATTGTTTTAGGGCGCGTCCCTAAAGTTTCAACGTTTATAATTAAAGATTAGTTTATATTTAAACATAAGAATGATAATGAGTGAGACAAAAAATGTTCAGTACAAACTCAGATCTGTTAACACACATGGAATTATAAGCTATTGATATTACGTTGTATATTGCACGTTTAAAACGTCAATGTGCCCGGGAACAATAGTCAGAGACCTAGAAAATTATAACTATTCACAGATTTATTAGGCACGTACGGATAATACAACTTCTTACTTAAATATGATCAATATTTGTGAACACAATAATTATTACTGATTTTTTTTTAAATAGTTTTTTTTATTTAAAATAATTTCTAGGTCAGTAGAGTTTGAAACATTAAGTAGGGCAAGTACTCCACATATAGTAGCCTTATGTACAAAGCTTTCTTTTTGGCCTTTCAAGTCCTATTTATTCGGTGGAGAGAACCCATGTCAGATATAACTTTTGCAAAAATTAAAAACATAATTGCAAAGTTAGTCAATTTGCAATTTATTTGTTGCTGGATTTAGAAAGATTAAATTTGGGAATAATTTTAAAGTTTTTGCAAAAATTATTTGTGTTTTTATTTTCTTTTTTTATTTTATCTACAGATGAACTTAGTCGGTGGGTCCGCAATTTTACGTATTTTTATTTACAAAGTGACCGTAACCCCACATTATGTTCTAATTACAATAAAAAAATATGTTTGGCATACATTTTGTGACTCATCATACAACTACTTTGTACCTATTTACCCCCGTCTGGCATGCCATATATGGCACATTCGCAGGCTTTAATATCAGGCACCAATAATTAAAAGGCACAATTTTACCCCTGAACTACAAGTAACATATTTTTTTGACTTGGCTACAATTGTAATATCAATATGAAAATGTGTTGCAATAATTTTTGTATTACTAGTTTTTTTTTTTAATATAATACAACTTTAAATACATAAGTATACCTATATATGGACGGGATTTTATCAAATCATACTTGTTGTCAGGAGTTTCTAACATTCAAAAATTTTGTTCTTTACTTTGTACATACAATACGATACATAATAGTGGTATAAAAATGAATAATATTCAATATTGTAATCTTAGTTTTATGGCACTCTATTTGCACACATGCGCACATGTATTAGAGTCCGGATATATATAATATAACCAATATAACACATTTATAAGTTCTCGCTCAGTCTTCGATCCAGAAAATCTCAATAGGCAATAATGATCACAGTTATATTTAAATATTGTTTATTTGCAAATTTTTAATGGTGCCATATTTTGCCATAGGCCATACTAGAGCTGTTTTGCATCGGTTGGTTTTAAAAAATCGTTTCTTTTATTTGATTATGAAACTGTAAGGTCAGTAATAGTTGGGAGTAATTGCGCAGGAGTTGCGGTGCAGATTAATTAATTTCAATCAAGAAATTGACAATGTTTTAGACATTATTTCAACACATCATGAAGTTAAAAATATCTGCTCAAATCAACAGAATATTTCTAACTTCTCCTGCCCAATACTACCTTCCCCACAACTCCTGCGCACCTACATCCAACCTACCAATAACCAACCGCTGAAAACGGCGCACCTTTCAAACCTGTACACCCAGTACTCTGTCAACCACAAAGTCATACCTCACCTCATCAGTCTTAGTATCATCCTTCGCCTCTGTCGGCCCCTCCAGGTTCAAGCAGGGGTTCTTGCACTCCACAACCTCGGGTACCTCTTGCGTAGTCGCCGGGAGGTCTCTACGTAGCTCGTACGAGGTCTTAGAAGACCGTCCGTCGGGTGTTCGTCGTTCCTCTAGATCTTCCTCCCAGTCGTCCTCTGATAGTATTTCGTCGCCATCTTCTCCGGGTAGGAGGGGGATTGTGGTTTTGGTGCGAGTGAAGAAGGCCATCTTTTCTCTGTGGAGAGGAAACTGTCCGTTAATATTGCAAATACATGATATTATATGGTCTACAGCTTTTGTCGGATTGTGAGCTGTTTGAGTTCACACTAACTGATTAATACAAACATACTTCTACTTTTGAAGTTACCAAAATGTTTTACTTCTGAATACGTATTATGGTATAAGACATTTTCATTATTTAAAGGAGGGCCCATTCCCGAACGTTTAATTCTTTTTTTAAGACTAGCCTGCGAAACCATTGTAAGTGCTGGAATAGATTACCCGAGAATTTGGTAAGATTGGTGTCCGATTAGAATGGAATGGGCTAACAGTGGACTACTGTACTGTTGGACTGTCGCCTACTACTCAATCACGATTTTTTAGAGGAAATACTGGAGGTGTTTATGAAGCTCAGGACCGATAATTCTTTGTTCATCGTGTGGTTTGTGCGTAACACGGTGTCAGAGTTTTTATGCCCTCCATGGGCCTCTGACTTGGCTATACATTCCGTCGGGAAATATCTGTCAGGCATGCTGGTTTCCTCACGACGTTTTCCTTCACTGAAGCAATTGATAATTATACATTACGCACTTGAATCCGAAAAATCAGAGGAACTCGAGACTCCATGACTCGGCAGTCCAACGGTCCCACCACTAGGCTATCACTGCTTAGGACCGATCATTGTAATGATGCTCGGGAGAGGACAGTATGTAAGATAAATGCTGATGACTCACTTGAAGGTGACAAGGTCGGGTTTCCGTCCGCCCTGGCGCGACTTCCTGAGGCGGTAGATCTCGCGACAGGTCCTGCTGAGCAGGCGGGAGGCGCGGTCGGCGGGAGGCTCGCCCGGCGCGACCAGGCGCCGCAGCGTCTCGTCCTCCGCCACCCACGCCGCCACGGCAGGGTCGCCGCGGGTCCACGCTTCTTCTAACCTGAGGGGGAGACGGATTGTTACTTGCTGACAATTACCAAAAATACCTATAAATGTTCGAAAGTAATTTTATTGTGTGTCCGAGTTAAACTTCTTAAGCTTGTGGCTCCTAGTGAAAGAACTGTCTTGCTTAAGCATAAAACAGCAGTTTGTGCAAAAGAGTAAAGGGCAGTTTTTGCCTTGCAGAGGGACATTAATTCTCCTTATTCATGATGTGGAATTCAGAAAGGCATTCCATGTGAAATACTGGAATGGTATTCAGCTGCATCCAGTTACACTGGAAGCCAACTCCGAAAAGGCCTAGGCAGGTGATGATTCATGATAATAATGGCGTCCGTTTTATTATAAACTAGCTGTCCCGCGCAACTACGTTTGCGTCACATTTTCCCCGTTTTCTCAACATTTTTCATTGCTGCTCCGCTTCTATTGGTCGTAGCGTAATGATATATAGCCTATGTCCTTCCCCAGGTTGAAATCTATCTTCTTGCTAAATTTCATTAAGATCCGATCAGCCGTTTAGTCGTGAAAAGGTAACAAACAAACAAACATACAAACAAACAAACAGAGTGACATTCGCATTTATAATATTAGTATGGATTACTATACAGTGACCTGCAGACTTAGAGCTATAAGGCGTCCCTTTACGGATTTCGTTTCGTAACTTGTTAAAAAAGTGAGAAATATGTATTGTATTCTTCTCTTGGTCCTAATTCTCTTATTTAATTTGATTAAATAATATTGTATTATAGGATTGGTCTACAGTCGCACTAGATTGCGAAAAGTGGAAGTAGGGAATGGAAGCTTTTGCCCTGCAGTGGTAATAGCCTTATAAGAATAATATTAGATAGTTATGTAGTGGTGATATGCGGCAGGTGCGTTACCTCTTCTTGAGCGCGGTGAGGTTGGCGATGTCGGTGCGCAGGTGGTGCAGGCGCGAGTGCTGCGCGCGCAGGTCCAGCGCCAGGTCCAGCGACGTGCGCGCGCCCGGCACGCGCGCGCCGCGGCCCATCGACCCCGACCGACCCCATCTGTGCCACACAACATCACATTTTAATGCTATGTCAATGAAAACAAACGATTAATATGCCAATAATGTCGCAGGACAATGACTTTTGCTCGTCCTGAATTGGCCCTGCGATTTTGGGCTCAAAATCGCATTAATCATACTCAAAGCAATCATTTCAATTAAACTATGTTAATTTTTACTTTTCTACTGTCAAGGTATACACACACAGGTGACGTAGGTCTAAAAAGTTACTAAAACATTTTCGAAAAATAGTGTTACAAAATAGTGTTACAGCAAAATTAGACCGATTATAAATTATTAATAGATACAGAAATTTCCAATTAACTTTTTTTTTTAAAGCCATTTCGAAAATGTGGGTTAGTAACTTTTTAGACCTACCATGTATCCTGCTTATGCGTATTAACTTTCATTTAAAATCGGTCAGTCATTTCGGAAAATAAAGACTTGAAAGTTTGTATGAAATGACGTAAAGCGTACACTCATAAGCTATTTGTAAAATGTACGGTAAAATGTAGGTATGTACTATCACCAAATTGCGTATCTGACCACAGTAAGGACTATCGTTACTTGCAGCGTCCGGCCGCTATAGAAGCGCTTATTATCGCTCAGCTACCAATAGCATCGCAGCATCTATTTTTTGCCGAATCCCTTGGTGTCGTAAATGAAAAAAAAAACTGTGGTCAAACATCTGGGATCATTAACAGAGCCTGAGAATGTGTTTAAAACAATACATATTTAAAAAACGGTCGTGTATTTTTCGGTCGAGTCTTTTTTTGTTTTACCGCTATTGGTCCGCAAAGTATTTGTGCGGACCAATAGTAATAAGGGTGTTAAGCAGATGTCATCGTGTGCACGGGATTTTGTTTGAAAAGTGTCCATATTCTCACTTTCCCGATGGTACATACCTAAGAGAGCGTCGCTCGCGCACGGTACGGTCGAAGGGAATGCCGGAGGGGGGCGGAGGATGTGACGTCACACGACGCGCGTACGCAGCCATCGACGAGTCCGACTCCGAACGGTTCAGTCTGAGGATAAACAAATACTTATTATATTTGAAAACAAAGTCACAATTAAATATGAAGTATCCTGTCCTTCGAAATCCTAAACTTATTTAAATCTTTAGGTTGAATCGAATCAAAGAAATAAGAACCCTCTGGATATTCTAATTTGTTTACTGGAAAGAACAACACCATCCAATCATAGTTATAATTAAGACTAGTAATTAGGTGGTGGTAGGTGAGACGACCAAGCAAGCAATAGAGAAGTATGGAACAAGACATGCTGCGCCGACCACAAATAAATTTGGATTACGGCAGTATAATGGTGATAAATAAGATGGGAGTCAAATAACTCCCATTTATAAATTTTCAAAAATGTATAAACAAAGACAGACAGTGCTGATAAGGTCTTGATCTTTTTTTGAGTTTGAGTCATCATCTGCATAGCCTTTTCCAGGGTCGGCTTCCAGTCTAACCGGATGCAGCTGAGTACCAGTATATTACATGAAGCGACTGCCTATCTGACCTCCACAACCCAGTAACTGGGTAATACGATACCCCTTGGTAAGACTGGATGTCAGACTTTTGGCTTCTGACTACTCGTAACGACTGTCAAAGATCTACAAATGACAGCCGGGACCAACGGCTTAACGTGCTTTCCGAGGCACGGAGGAAACTCGGTATGTAATTATGGTCACCCATCCACGGACCGACCTTGGCAAGCACGGCTTAATCTTAAAGATAAAAAAATGTGATCCTATGTCTCAGCGAAACTTTAAAGTAAAATGACAGGATTGCCGAGTTTGGCTCTTGCAAGTAGATAAAAATATTTTATTTGGCGTTATTCCGTCTATCGTGGCTATATTATTTTATATCAGTAAGTTCACAAAAGTTTCCGACGCCAACTATAAAAATATAGGTTATTATCTAAAAAAAATGGATTGAAATAAAGGGCGACTATTTTGAACAAAATATTACTTTTTTTGAGAGCAGCGGTGGCCCAGTGGTCGCAGCCCCGACTTACGAGCAGTAAGCCGTGGGTTTGAACCCAGGTAGGCGCATTACTTTGTGTAATTTATTTCATCACCGCTGCCCTCAAAAACGGAGAAGGAAAACATCGTGTGGAAACCGGCATGTCCTAGAACTAAAAATTCGAAAACATGTGACATCTACCAACCCGCACTGGGCCCGCGTGGTGTATTACAGCCCACTCCCTCTCATAGAGAGGAGGCCTGTGTCACAGCATTGGGAACATTATAGGCTGATGATGATTACTTTTTTATCGTGGGTAACTACTGAAAACTTCAGTAATTTAGTGACATGATAGTTTTGTATCTCTAATTAATCTAATGTGTATAGGCCGAAAACTTTTAGACCTCACCATGTATGTCTTTGATAAAATCCTAAGTTCTAGAACATACTATTACCAACCTGCAAATGTACTGGGCTTTGGCGATGCTCTGTGGTTGTGGCGAGAACGTTTGTGACCTCTTGATAGTGGCGAGAGGCTCGGAGAGGCTGGCGTTCACTTGCTGGCTTTTTCTATAACCAAACATTAATATATTGTAGAGGAATGATGTGTGGAGTGAGGGTTAGTAAGTGCAGAGCTTTGTTTTAGTCAATTTCATAGGAAATATTTAAAACTGTACGGTGGATTTCAGCCCACTTTCTCTCATAGAATAGAGAGTATGCCTGTGTCCCAGTTGTGGGAACAATATATGCTGATTATTATACATTATATTTATATTTAAATGTGCAATAAAATGGGTCTTTCTAATAATGATCTTTAAATTGACTTAAAAAAAAAAACGATTGGGTTAAATTATGATTAAAATAGGCGAATGTTTGAAATTGAATAAAATAATGCAAAAAAAACACAGATACATTCACATTGTGCCACGTTTCATGCTTTTTCATGCACATAACACTTGTGTTTAAGTAATAGTATTTATCGAATATTACATGCGGGGTGACATACCCAATATATAAATATAGTTTTCACACAAAAACAAGACAACTTGTAATTAATTATTTTGAAATTCCAAGAACACAAACAATTTACCCATACCACTTTATTATAACTGTAAAAAGTAACTTAAATAAAATCAAATAATAACTAATGATTAGACGGGCCCTATTTTAAAGAACCTGCTATCTACATTTTGTACAAGAGAGAAAATTAAGTGTTACCATGAAACCATTTTATTTTCTACATAGCATAAAGTTTATACTATGTAGAAAATAAAATGATAAAGTATAAAATGATTTCTATTCATTAATATTGTTAACATCAAACGCATCTCTTACACCACGTCCTGATACAAGCGATCGTCGCGTGGATAAAATATGTCGCGAACACGCGTTCGTGTTAGCCGAACAAATAGTCAAACTCAAAGCATTTATTTCAATTATTCCATTACAGGCACTTTTGAAAGTAAAAAACAGAAAAAAAAACGCGAAGCTACAGTCCCAGTCGCAAGGCATAATAACTTGTAAAAGTACTGTAGTTGCCCATTCCAAAGCGTAGATCTCTGTGGAGAAGAAAGGCCAAGAAACTCCATGGACACTCTTTTAAATCAAAATATGTTATAAAATCTTGGTAACATCATTCATGTTGATATGTGAGAACGATGTAGAAATGCGTTCAAGTTTCAAGCAATAACTCAAAAATAAAGTAACTGAATAATCCGTGGCAGCTAAGACATAACCAGTCACAACTGACAGCGCCCGTTCACGAACATGACGCGTGTATCAGTCATCATTCAACTTAACCATATTGAAGGGAACTAAATGACCCGACGCAGTACCCGACCCAGTAAGCGCGACGATCAGTTTGATTAGCCATAGAGCAAAGCTGTAGATAGCAGATTCAAATAGGTGCCGTCGTTTGACATTCGTTATTTCACAAAAAAACTATTAAGTAAATAACTATCAATAATACTGGAAACGGGATACTTACCATGTTTGTTTTTTGTTTACATTTAAGTATCCCGTTTCCAGTGTTAGTGACTACATGAGTTTAAAAACTTATATTGAGTAAATCACCCATATTAATTAAAAAAAAACAGGCTTTTTCTGGGTAAGCTCGTATGGTACGTCGACTTTGTCTCTGTCATCTCTGACCTAGACGAGTCAACCGCAAACCCATGGCAAGTAAAAAAATTAAAAAAAATCACTCTGTTTTGTTATGGCTATATAAAGCACCCGACACAATGTAAACATACCTATATACAACTATGTACATAAGGGGCTATATATTATTTCTCTAGCGGCGCGTGTTGCGGCCGGCCGTCGCCTGCCGCGCGTCTCAACTTCATATATCTGAGAGGAAAAGGGAACATTGTAGCCCGACACCGAGGTTAGTAAGCCGAAACTACGTTTAAGGAAAAATAAACTGTTTTAACTTCTTTATTAGGATCAAATCTCCTTGCTAACAAGGAGGTTTTTGTTAATATCCTGATTTTCACTTTGGAAGCATTTGATTTTTGATGTGTGAAAAAGGCTCTAATTTCAACGAGGTATTGAGATTGCCTCGAATTAAGTAACTGACTATTATTTATTCAAGTTTTTAATAAACAAGGACTATAATATTTTCTTTTGAGTTTATGTTTTTATGCCAATACAAAATTGATAATAACTTTATAGAAATAATGCAACCTAAAAATTACAAAAATGTATTGTTTTACAAATAAGGCAATTTACAGCTACAAATATGAAAAATAACTTAACAAAAAAAATATTTTAGCCAAAATATTCTACCACCAACCAGCCCCCACACCTTAGCCCAACGACATTAAATCCTACTTTACTCTAAAATTACTACAAAGAAGACACAGCCTACCGAAATTACTTTCAGTGAGGCAGACTTAACCATAAAAAAACCTTAACCCAACCAAAAAATTACTTCACCCGAAAACATTACTCTAAAAAAGGCACAGCCTTCTAAATTAACTTTCAGCGACGCATAAATAACATACCGTCTATGCAACTGCCTCGCTCCTTCGGGGCAGAAGTTACACTCAGTGTTGGTCTCCTTTTCAGCTGTGGTGGGGTGAAGGTATTCCTCCTCTAAAACAATGTCTTCTTCAGGAATGTAATCCTCGAATGAATCCTCTTCCACTATCTGTAAGAGAGAAATTAACTATGAGATATTTTTGATATCGTGGGTTTTTTTTTTTTTTTGAAGTGATTGTTTAATAGGGGATGATCACTTTTTTTTTGTTCGTCGGGTAGATTATTGAAAAGTATTGGGACACGTATTTTTTCTTTTTTCACGTGGTTATAAATTACAGAGATATATTGAGTTGAAATGGCGCATGACGTCACATGTAGGTAATTTTTATACCTACTTGTGACGTAGTGAGCCCCACTCTCCAACTTTAATGAGTTTTAACTAAGTAATTTTTTGATAAAACAAAAAAATACATGTCTAATATTTTTGTATTACCTGTCTGACGGACAAAATAGAATGTCGTTTTCTTTACCCAGTCTTCACCCCTATTGAGTTAATCTCTTCTGAAAACAGGGAATGAAAAGAAACGTCGTATTTAAAGGCCAGCGAGCATGCATCATCTTCATCATACTCTTGCCTTTATCCCAATTAATTTGGGGTCGGCGCAGCATGTCTTCTTCTTCCCTACTTCTGTATTACTTGTCATCTCATCAGACACCTCTTTTCTTGCCATATCTTCTTTTGACAACCCATTTATCGTTTCTTTGATCTCTTCTCTTATACCCATCCACATTCATACTCAAAAAGGCCACTGACGACGTTTCTAAAGGAGGTTCCTTACTGTTTTCATTATTCTATGTTGCTAT
The DNA here is from genome assembly GCA_963082945.1 of Cerastis leucographa. Classification (NCBI taxonomy): domain Eukaryota; kingdom Metazoa; phylum Arthropoda; class Insecta; order Lepidoptera; family Noctuidae; genus Cerastis; species Cerastis leucographa. The sequence continues at coordinate 6,799,425 of OY720353.1, forward strand.
CCCCATTTATTTAAAACCGAACACATGCCATTCTGTAGCACTAATACTATCTTATTATGGGTTCTTCTCTTCTGGTGTTCACATACCTGATTCAGTGGCTCTCTAGACTCTTCGTCCTCCGATGCTGAATTGTCACCACAATCCACGTTGCATTCCGCGCCCGTCATACTTTCTGGTCCTGCGAAAATATACACATTTTTAGAATGTTCTACTTTGATTTATTTGCCTTTTTTATTATACAAGGTGCAAGGGACATTCGTTGATTATATCCTTACACAGAGTATTAATGTTATCATATCAATCAATAGGTATTAGATAAAAGTAAAATTAAGACGTAGAGTTATGGCATAAAAGAAATAAAAAAACCGGCCAAGTGCTAGTCGGACTTGCGCACGAAGGGTTCCGTACCAATATTTATAAAAACCACCATATATGATCTGCAAATGAGACTCGTTTTTAGTACAACTGACGCTTAGCGCCATCCATCGATATTTCTATGTAGTTTTTCGAAATTTTCGAGTCAAATACAATTGGTCGACTATTACTCGTATACTTGTAAAGCCCACTTATGTGTGATAGTTTTCCTTTGAACTTCGTTATATACAAGGTGTTGTTTTGCATCCTCGTCAAATTCAAGGAGGTAACTATGCTAATGATTCTCGTCCCGAATCAATAATAAAATGGGTAGATATTTTTTCCTTTTTTCCTTTTTTACGGAAATCGGTACGTGTGAACCACCCTTGTTTTAAACGCGGCCCGCCTGTTTCTTGCCTTATAACCTCGCTTACACACATACAAACAATCTCAAACTTTTATTCGATAATTTCTTAGTCCCTAAACCACGTTAACGGGGTTATTCTGAAATACTGACAAACTTAAACAACCAAAAAAATCAGCGTTTATTATTAATTAACTAGGTACCGTAATTTTAATTGATTATTTATGTCTTTCATGACCACCTCCTGAAATTTGACGAGGTTGCAAAACAACACCTTGTATAGGTACTACTGCCGTGACATTTGAATTTATAACTACAACCATTTAGTCAGTAAAGGGGGAGGACACTTCACTCTAACGAAAATTGGTACTTTAAAGTTTGAGAAGTCACGAACGGCTTACTTAATCAAAAAACGGTCTTCCCAAACCCCTAATATTTTTTAAAGACCTATCCAATGATATCCCGCTCTATGAAAAGGACAAAACAAAATATTATCCCCACTTTACATGTAGGGGAGGTACCCTAAATAATGTTTTTTTTTTTCACAATTTTATTTTACCACTTTTTCGGCGTCATTAACGTGTATAATTATGCCGAATTACAACTTTCTAGTACTAATAGTTTTTGAGCTAAACCGCGGACAGACAGACAGACAGCCAGACGGACATACCGAAACTATAAGGGTTCCTTGTTGACTACGGAACCCTAAAAAGGATCTGTTCTATTTATATTCTTATTTTGTGTAAGTAAGGTTAAAAACAGAACACGAAATAAAGACACAGATAGTATCAATAACACTGGAAACGGGATTTTTCACATTTTTTTTTATTATGGAACATGTTTTTGAACATGGTAAATATCCCGTTGCATAGTGTTAGAGTCCATGTCAGTTTAAAAAAAAAATGAGACGCAGATAATCCATAAAACCCTCTTACCTCTATTCCTAGTCAACGTAGAAGTCTGCGACGAAATAACGGTAGACTCATCAGAGCTCTCATCTCTCCTCATACACCTGAAGCTGAGCACGTTGTACCACTTCTGTGACACAGAGTCTGGCTCGAAGTCTGCTAGGCTCACTTGAGCGCAGCCCTGTGGGGTAAAGGGTAAGGGTTAGTGAGAGTTTAGGGTAAGGGTAAGATGGGTAAAGGGTAAGGTTTATCAGAAGTTAATCGCTCTCGCCTAGTGGGTTATTCACATGGCACTCAAGACTTTAAGCCGAATACTCGAATTTGGCTAGTTTTCATCATTTGGGAGATGTCAAAAATATAACGATTGTGCATTGTATTTTCTATTAAAGGTAGAATACACTTCATATTACACCATTTAAGACGAGTATCAATGACAAGAACACACATAATAATGTGATATCTAGTGAATTCATATAGTGAATATTAGTACGACTTTATTGGTAAATTCTTATGTCTTTTTTTTTTCAATTTTCACAATGACACGAATATTTGTAATACCAGTATAATAATTACTGTTCTATTGCAGAATAAAGGCCTCTTCTTATCTAGAGCACTTTGCTCTGCTGTAATATATGTCTGGAGCGCGATCATTCATGTTTGTCTCTACAAACATATCACGCTTCAGACATATATTATTCAGACGTATATTTTCATATGGGTGTATTCCTGAAATAAACTATTCTCACGACGTTATATCTAACATTCGTCACTGAAGACCTCAAAATAAAGTTAATAATGATCCAATAATAAGACAATGGGTATAGTAGTATACTCACAAGGCACTCGGCCCCGGCGGTGAGGTTGACCTGCAGCGTGGCGGCGCGGAGCGCGCGCGTGCCCGGCAGCGGCGCCGCGTGCGTGTGGCGCCACGCCAGCGCCGCGCCGCGCCACGCCGCGCCGCACGCGCCCCACGCCACGCCCACGCCGCCGCCCACCACCAGCGCGCAGCGGACACCGCTGTGAGGGGGACCAGCTTATTATTTTGTATACTAACATTTTTATGGAATACAAAGTTTAGGTAATGGTGATCTATGATCATCATTATTCTCTTGCCCTTGTACCAATTTATTTGGGGTCGGCGCAGCATGTCTTGTTCTTCCATACTTCTCTATTACTTGTCATCTCATGAGACACCTCCTTTCTTGCCATATCATCCTTCACACAGTCCATCCATCGTTTCTTTGGTCTTCCTCTACTCCTATAACCATCCACATTCATACTCAAAACTTTTCTCACGACGTTTTCCTCATTCCTCCGCATCACATGCCCATACCACGACAACCGATTACCACACATCTTTTCAGTCACCGGCGCCACTTTCAGACTGCCCCTTATGTACTCATTTCTTATTCTATCCATTCGCGTAACACCACACATCCCCCTTAGCATTCTCATCTCAACTGCATGCAAATGCCTTTCATTCATCCCTTTTGTGACCCAACATTCTGATCCAATTAGAACAGCATTGATTGCAGATTGTGATTATTAAGACAGCAGGTCTAACCATTGTTTTGCATGGTGATCTATGATATAAGTATAATATGAGAAGAGTTCATACAAAATGATCCATGAATACTTGTGAAAATACACCAGGATCTAACCCTCAATAGACAGTTATAAAAACCAGACCCTGAAATTTAAAAGGTCACTGAACAAACTAACAAAGCAGACAAATAATCAGATGATTGTTATATAAGACAGTACAATGAATATAGTCCACTACATTAAAAATACCTACCTAAAAAAGATAATAATACTAAGGCATTCAGCATTATTTCTATAAAACTGCATACTACAACACATCACATATTGTCACAGTAAAACAGCATCACCTTAAATCAATTAAATTATCATTCTCCTGGCGCAGCATGTCTTCTTCTTCCATACTTCTTTAATACTCGTCATCTCATCAGACAACCTCCCCTTTCAGCAACATCAGCCTTCACATAGTCCATCCGTCGTTTCTTTGGTCTACCTCTAATCTAGCCATCAAACTCAACATTTTCCTCCCTACTATCAAAATCAAAATCAGCTTACAAAAATAAGGTAAAGCGATGCCAATTCGGTGCAATGTTTAAAAACATGTGCAGCATTTTAAGGCGCCTAGATTACTATCAATTAATAACATCGATCATTTAGATCTATTCAATGACCGCTGATTATAATGAAAGCTATCAGAATCGACATACACATCGTACGACCGCACCTTTATAAACGGCTTACAATTATCTCTATCACACCATTCAGTTGTTGTCTTGAATGGTGTGTTTTATTATTAATTATACTGATAGTGAAGATAGTAGACTTTCTATTGCAGTGTCATTGTTTTCAGTTGTTTTTGTTTCCATTTAAACGAATTTCAACTTTAAGTCTGTTAGGTATAAGGTAATTTCAGAATGACTAGTAGGGAAAATGATGTGAGGAAGAAAATTATTATGAATTTTGTTGCTAGAGGAGAAAAAAGGATTGTGTGGTTTTATGAAACCACGGTAAAAGTGATACTTTTTTTTTACACTATAGACATTTAACTAAAAAAAATGGGAGTGCCTTTCACTTTATCCCTACTCCGCGGCCGACCGTCACGCGACATGCAACACACAGACGAAAAAGTTTTAGACGATGTAATAAAAGTTTCACTTTAAAAATACAAAACTATTGATGAACTAATCTATGAATGAATGATGGTATAACTAAAAATGGGACTCATGAGATGACGTCTTAAAGAGAAGTATGGAAAAAGACACACCGCATCGACCCCAAATAAATTGGGATAATAATACATATGATTACAATACAGGAGAACAGTGATGAAGTACTGTTGAATCATCATCGTTGTGCCCTTGTCCTATGTTACTTAGAGACGGTGGAACACGTTTTTTTCTTCCATTCTCCTGTCAACCATCCCGCTATCATTTATTCATTTTTCTTTCATATCATTTCTCACAAAATCCATACATCATTTCCTTGGTCTTACTCTCAATCTCCATCCCTTCACATTTATATTCATCACTCGTTTAGTCACATGCGACTCAGTGGTAACTTGAACTTTATGAGTGGGTTATAAAGTGGTTTTTCCAACAACAAATGTTTGAAAAGTAGGTAAATCATGTAGGGTTTATATACTCACACTTGAGTGCCGATATCGATGAACAACGCGTGCAGGTTGCGCGCCCGCAAGATTCCTATCTCCAACGCGCTTTCTTCTACACAGTAGCGCAATTTGATCTCAATTTGGGCACTGTTTACTGTAAAATAAAACAATTTATTAGATTAACTTCAAATATGAAAGTTATTTGTATTGGGTTTTGCAGTATGAAAGTTATCACCAAAAGTACAGTCATATCTAGAGTTTATTGTTTGATATTATGGTTTGACTGTACACTTGAGTCAGTTGGAATATCTTTTGGACACCTAGTCCTAGTCCATGCTGCTTAAATCATGAACCCCTTCTTAGTGTGTCGATGGCAATCTACAAGATGTTGTTTTGCATCCTCGTCAAATTCAAGGAGGTAACCATGCTAATGATTCTCGTCTCGAATCAATAATAAAATGGATAGCTGTTTTTTTTCTTTTTTCTTATTTACGAAAGTCGGTAAGTGTGAACCACCCGTGTTTTAAACGCACTCATCTATTTCTCGCCCTATAACCGCGCTTTCATACATGCAAACAATTTCAAACGTTTATTAGATAATTTCTTATTCCCTAAACTATTTTAAGGGGGTTATTCTGAAATACTGTCAAACTCAAACAACCAAAAAAAAACAGTGTTTATTAATATTTAACTAGGTACCGTAGTATTAATTGATTATTTATGTCTTTTGTGACATTCTCTTGAATTTTGACGAGGATGCAAAACAACACCTTGTATAATGAATCCGCCTAGAACGAGCGAGCTACGACTTTAGCGTTATCTATCAACTACCAAAGACATAAGTAGCAAGAGACAATCCGATATACCTGCCAAAAACCCCCTATCATCTTCATGCTAAACTAAACCTTACACATCCCTACCATACAACATAAAAACATCCCTATTCACATTAGCAGAAGGTATTAATTACCTGCGTTAGAAGGGTCATTGGCCGCCTGTGCTGCTTCGAACACACCAGAGTCGCCCGCCACTGATTCGTCGCTCACTGCCGCTGACACTGATCTAGTGTTTGTACCTGTAAGATAAATACAATTTTGTTACTACTATAAATACTTTACTGTGCGAATATACAGGGTTATTGATAAAACACCATCAACCTCTAAAGAGGTCGTTGTACTCATCATTATGAACAATATTTACTATGGGACCATCCGGAAAAAAAAACAGCTGTTCCGTACTTTATGTTGACTTATCTCGTCAAAATGTAGGGAACAGCAGATTTTTTTTTTCATGATTTTGGGTTCGGTCTCATAGTAAAAGTTGTTCATAATGATGAGTTGAGTTGAAACTTATGGTATGAAGTTTTTTACAATACGCACATGTATCCGAAAAATAAAGTGATAAATGATAAAACTTACCACTAGACGAGGGAGTTCTGGGTGAGGGTGGTGGTGGCGTCTCTGATATGGGCGATAACGGCTCACACGGCCGCCCGGGGCCTTGCAACTGCACTGGAACTAAACATACAAAAGATCCAATTAATTTAAATTATCTCTTGATTCCAACTTTGTCTGACTTTATTTAGTAACCTAACCGTAGTGTAGCGGTGTCGAGTCACGTTGCTCGAATTCAACGAGGTGATCGTTATGACGTCTTTCACGTTTATAGTGCATTGACATAAAAGCTCTGTCTAACTGGCTCAAGCTTCCGCGTCGATAAGTGTGGAAACTCTTTTATTGGTAAGTAAGTCGAATTATTCGTAAAAAGGGATTGTTTATTTATATTTAACACGTCACCAAATATATGAGTCGACAGGAAAGTAATCAAAATAATTGTAATTTTTGTTGATAATGTCATTGATAAAATATTAATGATTCATTGACATTATTATTTACTTCTATTATTTTATGTGTGTTTTAAAACTTAAATAACATTGAAAACGATGCAATACAGAAATTAGTTTAATAAAACTTACTTGTAGCAAGTCCTGTGACTTCATTCAGTCCAGTGGCGACACCTATCCTCATTTCTGCTAACTTCTCTTCCAACTCTCTCTGCTGCCGTCTTTGTCTTTCCACCTAGAAAGAATAAAACAAATTGAACCCTTAATTTAATTTTAGATAATTTATGTTTGTAGTTTTTACGTAAGCTTCTTAGTTTAGCTCCATAATCATAGGCCCAAAATGACATTAAAAAATCATTTAAAATCTTTTTACTGGTAGCAACGAACCTATTGATATTTTTTGGGCATTTTATGTAAATAAAATTCGTTAAAAATCTTATTACTGGTGGCGACGAACCTATTGATATTTTTTGGGCATTTTATGTAAATAAAATTCGTTAAAAATCTTATTACTGGTGGCGACGAACCTATTGATATTTTTTGGGCATTTTATGTAAATAAAATTCGTTAAAAATCTTATTACTGGTGGCGACGAACCTATTGATATTTTTTGGGCATTTTATGTAAATAAATATCGTTAAAAATCTTATTACTGGTGGCGACGAAACTATTGATATTTTTTGAGCAAATTTTTATGCAAATAAATCTCCACACCAAACCACGGGGTAGATTACGGGCCCATCCCCTGTCTCAAAGAGCAAGCCTGTATGACAGTGGGGATATTATAGGCCGATTATTGTAGGTTACTTTCCGAAGTACAGGGAGTCTACTCTCTAAGCACGAAGTCCGTAGTTTCGGCCGATGTTACGGTCGTTTCCTACTCCTTATCACTTACGGACATAAGATTCGTTAGGGGCCCGAACTAAAAATGAATAATACAATACGATTGGACAGTTGTCCTTACTCCCGATGTGTTTTCAAAACTCAAGAATCTAAAAATATTAGAGAGTAGGGTTCATTTTGAAGGATAAAGCTAGTTACGGACGGACCCGTACTTTCGTTAACGGACTTAGAGATTAGGCCCCCTGTACCGTTGACTGTTTCGTTGGTCGAATGGTCGCTAGCGCCACTGCAGAGCATGAGGTCCTGGGCTCGATTCGGTCGGGCAAAGTTTTATTATGTTTCTCCATTAGGAATTTTCTCAGTGGCAGCCACGAGTCTGGAATTGTGCCTGGTTGATGGCAATAGTCTCACCCCTATTACATGAGACTTAAACATAACTCGCGAAATGTGGGTGTACTATAATTGGGTACACCTTACTTGTCTAAGAAGAACGTAGGCTCAAAATTTATTTTCGTTTTTAAGCCCCCAGTTATCAATCGACACTCTTAAGATGTTTTTCCAGTCTTTCTACGCTAACCCTTAAATGACAGTGACGTCACGCAAAATCACGATGACGAATTCTGAAGAACCTGTCTTTCTATTTATAAACATTTTGATAGTATGATGGTTATGTCATACAAGTATACTTTCTCATATAAACACTAATCTCGTCTATTTACCGTTCATAAAGTGAAAGCAAGTGACAGGCGAGCCCGGGGCGTTGTGTATGATTTAGCAGAAAAACATCTGATAATGATATAATATGACTTGTTGCATCTTTTTTTCTTTGAACAAAACATTACACTACAAATATGTACATGTTTATAAGGATTGTCATCATTACTTGCGTACTTTTATTTTACATCTTATTTTTATTAATATTACATATGTACATTATTTACAGACTACAAATAAATATAAAATAAAAATAAAATATGTACAAGTATCAATTATCATCATTACTTAAGTATTTTTATATTTAAGTATGTACTTTATTGGTAGACAAAGCAAGCCTAACGACATGTGGCATTTTTTGGAAGCCAACATTGAGACATCTCAAATGACGTTCATGAAAAAGATATTAAAATTTTCGATGGTCAAGATAAATATATAAAAATGGTAAAGGCGAAAATAATAAGCTTTAATCTAACATCTTTTCATTCTATTGGAGGAAATTATTTTTTGTTTTTCCCCCTTTTAGTAAACCTAGTAACATATTATAGTCTTCCTAACTGTTTTCGGTCACGGCTGCCAATCTTGGTGGAGATTAGCCATCGGGGCGGTAGATATTATAGAGCACAAGTGAGTGCGCAGGCACAAGTGCAGTCTCTGTAACTTTATTTTCATAGTCCAATGGGACAGGAATCAGAGACGACCGAAGAAAGATCAGGCGCAGGACCAACGGCTTAACGTGCTTTCCGAGGCACGGGGGCATCATACCGCCAACTTCCAAACTCCAAGCTACTACTATGAAATTCCTAACGGAAACACCCAATAACACTTTTTGTCTGACCGGGAATCCAACCCAAGCCCCCACGCTCAGCAGTCACGGTTACGGTCAGGAGACAGCGGGGCAGTTAAGTCTAGTCACATACCTACCTACCAAGGTGCCTCTATAACCTCTGACAGGAAAAACCCAAAAACGACCTTATTGTAACATTTATAAAAATCATTACGAGTTTAACAGTGATGCAGTCAGACGTAAAAATGCTAAATGATTTTACTAGCTCGTACGTCCTCAAAAACCCCACTGCACTGCAGTCATCCCACGTCACAGCATCAACGTCACATTGAATGCGCATACGCCGTGTGTACACCTCAAGCAAAATTCGTCACACTGCGGCACATTCATAATTGGGCGAATGTGACGAACACCGATAAGTGTGTACAATTGTGTGGCAATTGCAATCACACACGCTTTCATCTTTAAGGTTAGAAAAAGGTTGTTTATGTAAAATGTGATGTTTGTTTTGGGTATTTTTGGGTATTTACTGCTGAGATGTGAAATTTAACGAGAAGACTTATAATAATAATAAACAGCTTGAAATCCAACCTGGTCCCGGACTTTAGATCTAGTTCAAAGTGCATCCTGCATTTCGCCAGTTGTGTTTAAGTCCCATGAATAGGGGGGCGAGCCCATTACCATCTACCGGACACACACTCCATGGCTGCTAATGAAAAAATCCTGATGGAAAAACCCAATAACACTTTGCTCGACCTGGGCATCAAACACAAGACCTTATACACAGCAGTCACAATTGCGACCACTAGACCAACGCGGCAGACTTCCTTATTACCCGACTGGAGGAGGGTAATTGTAATACAATAAATTTACCTGATTATAAGAAGGTGGCGGCGGTGGTGGACTGGCTGAAGAGAGGCTACTCCTCGGAGACAGGGATGGTTGGGATGGAGAACTGCTGGCTCCAGGGGTGGCGCTCTCCGCGTTGTAGCTAGTGCCGCGTAGTAACCTGACGACAATGAATGAGTTTATCACAGATATTATTGAGAAAAAAACGATGTAAATGAGTCGTTGGAATAGATATTACTTGGACGTGAAGTACACATCGAGTTCAAGAAAGAGATACTGAAAATAAGGGCGTAAAATTACACAAACTACGACAGTCTACATATTTTATTTTTTACTAGCTCTCCCGCGCAACTTCGCCTGCGTCACATTTTCCCCGTTTTCGCAACATTTTTCATTGCTGCTCCGCTCCTATTGGTCTTAGCGTGATGATATATAGCCTATGTCCTTCCTCAGGTTGAAATCTATCTTCTTACCAAATTTCATTAAGATCCGATCAGCCGTTTAGTCGTGAAAAGGTAACAAACAAACTTACTTTCGCATTTATAACATTATAGTTAGGATTTTTAAACACGGTCTGAAATCTTAAATTCTGCGTACAGTACTCAGACACAGAATTTGAATATTTAAATAGTTTTAAAAATAAAATCCTAGCTTAAAAATCTTTTTAAACCCTATCGATGCAATGTCCATAAACTACCTACCAGTTAACTTAAAAGGTATGAGATGTATGATAATTCATAAAAAACAAAAGCCAGTGAGTTGGTCTAAACTTGTATCAGTTAACCTTAGGACCAGCGAAGATATACAAGTAATGATTTGGTAATCCTATGAGAAAGTAACACTGCACTAAACAATCCTTTTAAGGTTACGCTTGCAAATATTTGGACTGAGAAAGTAGAATCGATACAAGAAAGTCCAAACCATAGTCCGAGTTCAAATTTATATCATAATCCTACTTGAAAAAGGTCCTAAATCGAGAAATTAGCATTAACCTAACGCATAAATTCACTTGATATATCGCCAAACGTGTTCATAATAATTTACATTGACGTTTGAATGGGGAAAAGTATTTTGCACTCACCTTTCAACTCTTCGATGCAAATCGACCATATCGATAGGCTTGTCAGCTGAGAATGACGTCGCGATTTGCGGTCCACCGTAAATATCGGTGAAACTAATGCCGGAACTTAGTGAGCCTTTACTACTTGCTGTAGAAAGGGACCCTAAGCTAGAACTGCTTGATACTGAAAGCGTACTCGCTGATAATGTTTTCAGCTGTCCTTCTAAGGTCGTCATTGATGTTAGCGCATCCTTCAACTGTTGAAGTAATAGTTGTTTTTCTTCGTGTAACCTCAATCGGTCAGCAATGCACTTGTTCGACATTTCAAAGGCATTTTTCAGGTCTTGCTCTAATCTCTTGCACTCCGTTTGGATTTCCGTCATCTCTTGTTTAGATCTTGTTCTTGGAGTTATACTCCTGAGCTCTCTAAGCAACTGTTCTTTCTCTTGGAAGAGTAGCAGTCTATCCTTGTCGGATTCTGCCTGTCCAGGTTGAACTTTGTCTTCTAGGTCGGCAAGTTGCTGCTGTATTTGTTGTATTCGCTTCCTAGCTTCGTCATATTGAAGGCGAACCCGCGCCATTTCTGCTAGTCTCGTGCCGATGGGAACTAAGTCAGCACAGAGGTCAGTTTGGGAAGCAGTGCTTAATTTCTCCTGAGGGAGGGATAAGGTTGACAGATCTGGTGATGCGTCCCCAAGTTGCAGTCTAGTCAAATCGTCTTTGAGTTTGGCTAACGACTGCATAAGGTCTGCCCTTTCTTTCTCCCCGGAGGTGAGAGATTTCTGAATGTTTTTCAATTCAGTCATGATTGCTTGTGCTTCAGTGATGTTGTAGCAGCCCTGTTGGGCACTGATCTTTTGCTCCACTCTGAAATAAATAATACAAAAATTAACTAACGTCCTGTTTACCAACTATCGTCAAGGTTCAAGTTCGAACCAAAACATTGTGAATTTACTTTTTACAAACCTTGGCATGAAGATGTAGAAGCTGTCTTTCGTCGTGCACTAACCATCATGGTGATTCGTTCGTTCGGTTCCAAAGTTCCCTAATCTAACTTATCAGTTCATCCTTACCATAATTCTGGCGTAGCAAGGACCACCTCAGCCCCTTCTCCAGATTCACCCGACTTCACCATCTCAAAACCTAAGGTGTGCTACACATGTTCAAACCATCCTGATTCGGTACATATAGACTTAATTTTGCTGCCCGTGCCGAATCAGAGAAATTCAAACATTTGTGCACTTCTAAAGCAGTCCCACACAAGCATACTAACTCTGCAAGCGTATCAACTCCACGACGTGCGCTGGCGACCTCAGCCCGGGCTTGCCTTAGCTCCTTGCGTAGCTGGGCCACCCGTCCGCGCGCTTGCGTCACTTCCGACCTCAGGAGATCGGGATCGTGCCGCGAAGTGGTTGACGTCGTTGTCATCGACGTGGTTGATGAACACACTGCGATGGAAGATAGGTAGACGTTAAGAATATCAGTAGCTGAATTTGGCCTCTTCAAGCTCGCAGGATCGAATTCAAGGTGAGCGTTAAGCCATAAGCTCCTTATTTCAAATTATGATGATGCTTGGGGGGAGTAGAGAAGAAGAAGACATGCTGCGCCAACCCCAAATAATAATTATAATTGAGATAAGGGCAAGAGAAATGAAATGATGATGATGATGATGCTTGGGGAAGGCGGGGCTTGTCCAATCATTTGGATTGAAAAAAAAAATATCTTGAAATGTCAAAAACAAACAAACAAATGGTTGCCATCAAAGCAGAAAAAATAAAAACTAGTAAAAATAATTAAAGTCGCCGAACTGGACTATTATAAAATATAAAATTACATTCAATAAACGGACACGGAGAATAAACATTAAGAGGCAAGTTTTTGCGATAAAATGTGGACACCATCTATGGAATCTGATATAAATAAAGCCTCATTTATTTAAGTTTTATTGGAAAAAAATAAATTTTAAATTGAAACGCTTGTACACATGCATTGAGACCATTGTATTTGACAGAAATATTATCATCGCTATGTCCACTGAATGAAAAAATAAAAATACTTGACGAATTCATTTTATTTCGAGATGTTCCGTACAATATTTTTTCCCCAGTTATAAACAAATGGTATTACCATATTCCTTGACTATTCTAATTAGATGGATAGTTGGAACAGCAAGAACACCATCAAAGGGTCCGATTTCATTACACACCGAAGGATCCCTAGCAAAATAAGAGAAGCTGAATGGGTGGATGGGCAAAAAATATTAATTTCAATTTATCCACATACCGATCTTGGGCATATGCAAATGCGTATTAACTACTTTTGTACTGATTACAATTTACTATCTGGATCAGGCGACGACGACGCTAAGCTTTTTAAGTTCTACTTATTATTAATTTATAAAAGCTTCGGTCGATATGCTTGAAGGTTAAGTGGCTTAGAATAGAAAAGAATATTCATTTATTTGCTCAGAATGTAGGTAATTACAATAAGGTGGTTACATATTAAAGAATCCTTGTACATTCTACCATTATGGCATGCAAACATTGATACTGTTCATCATCAAGCATACAAACATTGACACCCAACTAAAATTATCAGCTAGAAAGTCCGAACGGAGTAGTAACATTTATTTATATCAAGTTCAGTTAGTTCCTTTTTGAAAGTTGTTACTGGTTCCTCTTTTTGGCATTAGGAATGTGGTTTGAAAATAAAATCAGCTGTTTTTTTTAATTTTTGATGAAAATGTTCTATGCAGTCCGTTTTTTACACCCTTTATAACTTTATTTTCTACACGAAAACATAAACATTTCGTGTGTGCGCGCAGCGTCGCGTCGCGTCGCGTCTCGGTGTGAGCTGACCCTTAGTGTCCCTTACACCCCCCTTTAGGAGCAATTACTTTAAGCTAAGAATTTTAGTTTCAACGGTCCGTTATTGGTCGTATATATTAAAGTTGCAGTAAAATTATGTGAGTAGTATAATTATTATGTAGACTTACAACTAGTCCTAGAGGCTGCGAGCGTGGAGAGCGCATTGTTCAAATGCTTGTACTCATCCTGGGCTAAACACAACCTCTGCTTCTTCACATCGTACATCTCCTTCTTCGCCTGAGGACAAAAAGAGACAGAAATAAATATAACGTTCTAAGATGAAACCAAAGAGATATAGTTTTATTTAGGAAATTGCGTGGCCATTGTCCACCTAGAATATCACCACACATTAATGACAAACGTTGATGTTGATTTCAAACAAAATGCGTCAAAATATTCCACTTGATAGTTGGATAGTTATTTTCGACCTTATAGGTAGGTAGATAAGTGCGAGAATCAAGCTGTCTCTAAGTCATTTATTTCGGAACAATATGCATTGCGTAGAAATTTTGTAAAATCAAACAGTACTATTAAAACATTACAATCGAAAAAATGACATAAAAAAGTAGCCATTAATAATTCACATAAGTATATGTAGAATAACAAATTCAAAACGATATTAATCCATTTTCAATTTAAAACACATTATATTTTCATATAATAACTGAGAGACATTGTCGTATGATAATATAAATAATGAGGATGATTATTTTGAACTTGAAATGCATGTGGCCAAGTTTTTTACATAACTATCTCTGCTTTCGTTTTTTACACGTCTACGATCTCAGAGCGAATGCATAATTTTTATACGAAGTATTTTTATACCCTTAGCATACCAAGACGTAAGACATACAAAAAGGTTGTATCTGAAAAAAAAAACGGACTATCTAAATTCCTATCAACTTCTTGGTTTAAATATAACCCACTAGCAGATCATCCTACTGACCGAATACCAACGAAATATTGGCCAATACATCATTCAATCAATGAGATTTGAAGCATAAATTAAGAAAAGTTATGTACCTACGCGGTTCTTAAAGTGCCGTACAGATTAATATGCAAACGGCTTGATAAAAAAAAAATCTTTGAATTTGTTCTTTGAAAGAAGGTTGAAGCGTTTGGCTTCAACCAGCTAGAAATACTGTCTTAAAATTCGCGGCAATGGGTAATGCGACAGGGTAGCTCGCGAAATTCTTTCCTACGTTTTTTGCAATTTGCAGGTCAGTGTTAGGATGTATGTTGATTGAAAAATGATTTGCGGCTGTAACAAATATGGCTTTACTAAGTTACAATAATTAAAATCATCTATACAACTCTTAAACTTCATTTCATTCGATCGAATGAGTTTTTTGTTTTTTTTATTTTCTTGTTACGCTTTTTGTATACACACTTGCTTTTCCAAATCACTTTCGACATTGGCAGAATAGTCGACATCGGCTCTGCTTGCCATAATTAAAAATAGAATAGACTTTTTCATGAAACTGTCATCAATAGGTTTAAATGAATTTAAAGGGGTTGTATTTGTGATTTTAATGACTACAATCAACATACGTTTTACGGCCGCGAGTGATTCGCGGCCGTAAAACTGCAGACTGCCACTGACCGAGAAATTACAAAAAAAACAAAGGAAATTTTTAAATTCACGGGCTATCCTGTCGCTTCCACCTTAAAGGTGCTTTCAACACACAAAAATCAATTTCATCGTGCCTAAACAATTTAATTTCATTAATAATTTGTTTGGCAGGAAAATACTGCGCTCATTTGATTTAAAAAGGGTACATGTTGATGAGTTGTTGATCAGTGAAGTTTTTGTTGGTAACATAAAAATTGATTGAATTACGAGACAAAGCTGTACATAAAAACTTAATTATTTTGCTACTGGTGCTCAGCTATGTTTTACGTCAGAGTTTATTACTATAAAACGTTTGATCGACTGTGGTAAATTGTTTTACTTCTTGACGCTAGTGATGTTTACGGTAAAACCTTCTTGACGCGAGTGATGTTACCCGCCAGTCATCTTTCGACAGCTCGATCAATATTTAATTTAACAAAATCGTAAAAAAATATGTATAGTGTAACCAGCTAAAATAAACTTAGTTAAGCTGCCTACGTGCTGGCTAAAACGCTAATCTACTATCTTTTCGCATAGCGCAAAATCTTGTTATTCAACTTAACATTAATTGCCATAAAATATTTGTTTTAGACATGTGCTAGAATACGTGGATCATAAAAAGTATAATGGAACATAATAATTAACTGAGAATTCTCAAAGATAAGGTTAATATCGCAAGTCCATACGAAATTCATCAAGTCACATACAAAATTAACGAGTAATGAGACCAAACATTCAAAATACCGAAATACACATTTTTTGCTCCGAGCGTTAACTACGGTATTATAAGTTGGGCAATGACTTTTTTAGTTTGGAATCCGTATAAAAACACCTTCGAATCATCGTACGGTTATATCCTGTTCTGTAAAAAATCACAATTAAATAACTTTGAGCATTGTATTCGAAGCAATGACGTCAAATGCTAGGCGTAGTTTGAGCATATTTTGAGTGGAAAAACAAGTGACATTTACGGTGAAAAGTCGCAGCGATCCATTGGGCCTGCATGCTTGCTGCAGGCGACTCCAGGTGTGCGGCGGACACTGCGGGAAGGTTCCATTCCTGCTGAGCACCTGCGTGGCCACGTAACCTTGTCCTTCATAGTATGCTACTTCGGACACAGGCACTAAACGCACTTCCGCGGAACGTATCTGACGCACTGACAGTATGTTTTCGTAAATAGCTTCGTCCTCTAGGTTTTGACCTTCGGGGCAGAGCCGGTAACCGAACTCGCGACTGATCTCGTCGAGGTTAGCGTACTCGGGTCGCTTGCGCATCTCGTCTATGTTCTGGTACTGGGGTTCGTCGCGCACGCGTAAGCCGGCGGGGCGTACAGACGAGGGGTCGACGCGGACGCCGTACTCAGGCGGCTGGCGGACCATGCGCGCGAGTTGGCGGCTGCCGAAACAGCCGCGGCACCAGGTGTGCGCACGCCCGCGTACCGTCTGCGTTTCGGGCTCAGGGGGAGGCGGCTGGGACCACATAGTGAGCGCTCGCCGCAACGGACACATCTTAACCCCCAAAAGGGCGCGCGTCGACTGGCGCGGGCGCGCGGAGCTCGGATGGCGCGCAGTGGAATGCGCCCGCGCCGCCGAAAGAATGCAATCTCGGGCGCATTTCGGAGGTCGATCTCTCCGAAGGGCCGGGGTCCGCGGGCGCTCGGGAGCCTCCCGGGCCGCGGCCATCTGTCGTAATAAGTTCGTCGAATCGAAACGCACGGCCCGCCGAGGTGTCGGCGCGCGGCGACGCACTAACGGACCATCACTGACCTCATCCCCCTCACGCAAAATCATTCACACAATTTTGTTTTATCCATTTTGAATTTCAATCATTTTATTTTAATTTTAGGATACCTCAAGAATTGTCATCAACAACATTTTAGAGAGCATCTGTCCAAATCAGGACCTAATTCAATTGCTTGAGACTTGATTTGACTAAACTAAAAGAGATTACTGCAACAAAGTCTCAGAATTAATGAAACATCCGCTAACGCCTTCTATCCCCCATTTCTGCGCCATAAAACGTCAACACTTAATGTTCTTAGTAATAGCAATAAAGTGGCAACCCTAAACCTAACAGTTGTTTAATTATTCAGAATCAGCTTAGGCTCGTTAACTAGGCGGTGATAAACAATCGTAATCGCAGCAATCGTCGGATGACCGCGGCGACAACAGCGCTGCGGAATGCAAAAAAGCCGAGCAATTTCGTATGTGACACTGGCCATGTAGCGGTCACGCGCTCGCTGTACTTAGCGCGCGATTTTCTCAGATTTTCCACGTAATCAATTTACATGGTTTAATGGCGGTATGCGAGGGGGGTGCGCGGCGGCGGCGGGGCGTTGGGCGCATCTGCCGGCTGCAGGTAGAAGCGCACATTTTTGTTCCGGAATTCCTTTACACGCATTTGCAATCCCGTCCCGGCTCCGAGCCTTCGTATTGACCCGAAGTTCGGAAGTAAGAAAAAAATTAAAAGCAAGTGAATTCACGTAAAGTGTTTTTCGATCAGTCGTTGCAGCCTGTTGCTATTCTCACGCTGGTTCGATGGAATAGCTCGCATTTTTTCTAGCTAACTAACCGCATAATTTTAAAGCCACACATATGCGCGCATGTTTGATTTTTCAATAGACACGCCAGCACGTTGTTTTGCAATGTGATTTTATGTAAAATACAATGAATATCATACCATGAATTGAATACAATGCAAATATTTAAAAAATGTTTCCATAACTTGCTTATGGGTATTCTTGATAATGCTCTTTTGTTTCGACGCTATTAAAATTCCATGTTATGCAGTATAAACCGCAGTTAAGTATAACGCTCTGTCAGCAAGAGCTACAAAATAGGCAATTTGATTGATAAAACCACACGTTAACGAGATGATGGTCTACAGGCAGGTAATTTGGCACGGTGCCTACATTCCATCGTGCGGTATGTACGAATAATAGCACCATGTGTTTTTTGCTAACAAATACCGGTAAATTTTCAGGTAATGACGAAAATAACACGGATAATGTATCTACGATTAGTAGTTTTGATACTGAAGACGAAATTCATAAGAATTTCGTGGTAGAACACGAAGACTTTAGAGACACAGAATTTGTATGAGTCAACAAATTAGATGTGTTGGAATTATGGAAGGAAGGAATATGAACTCAATTGAATCTGGAAAGTAGAACTTTAAATGGATGTTAAGGAGAAACAAGATTTATCAATCCATCAACTTAATTTCAATTTCATCATTCCATGGAACCTAACCATAACTTAGTGGCGAAATGTGCTTGTAGGTACTGTAGGTATTTAGGGGTATGTATGAGGAACAGGGTGTTAAAAGTTCTTCCATCCCCTGTACAAAAGGGAGGATCGGGAGGATCCTCCGACCAGACGGTTGTTATGTCTGGTGGGCTACTGCCCGATAGTTGTTGTCGGGCTTTTCGATATAGTCTTAAGTCGAGGTAAACTTTGCTACTTGTAGGAAATTAATGTTTGTTGTTCCGTCGTGTCATAGATGGCGCAGTAGTACTTTTTGTTGCAGGTCGCTACAGGTACACCCCTGCCTATACCTACCTTCAAGGATTGCAGGCGTAATGGTATATGTCTGTATCGACGAGTATGTATGAGATAAAACTCCGTACGAAACCTTCGTGCGAGGTAATTTTATTTCTTATGCGCAACTCAGAATCAGGACCCTTTATCCTTTACTGGAATTGTTTTTAATAATTATTTTCTTATTGTTGGAATCCGTAAGTTTGCCGTGGGGGTTTCTAGTGAGAGCATCTGCCTCCCCTGGACCGGTTGCTTTTCGACTCACTCTGCCATGCTTGCATCTCCCTCTTTCTTATACGAGATTACTTATAGAGCTGTCCTTATCACACCTGTAGCCTACGGAACTAATTTTAAATTTATTATTATTTATTAGGATTATTTAAATATTAATCAATTTTTTATAGCTTTGAATACCAAAAACAATAACAACAGTAGAAATCTAATTTCCTTATTTTTTTAATGCGACATAAGTTAGTAACTCCGTTATTCAATTGAATTTAAAATATTTTAAAAATTAACACACGGAACACTTTTTTCTAACCGATCGCTTAACAAAATTCATTGTTCACGAAGCACATTATTGTGAAGTTTAAAACAAAGCCGAAGGTCTTGCTAGATAATGTCTGTTCATATCCAAAATTCAAGCTTGGTCCGTGGTTCCAAGTTTTGTTTTTATTACTTTCGGATGGCGGCCAGCGGCCGGGGGCCTGGATGCGATTAAAATTCCTGAGATACCTCACGCCTGCCGTCCCTTGGGCGTTGCGATGACCATAGACCGGACAAGCCGTGTAACTTTCCTACGCTATTGTTGCTCGGTACTAACAAATTGCTGATTTTCTGATTAAAAATGTACCTTTTTATAAAACAAGGTAGGAAACCAGGTGTCTGTAGCCACGCTTCATTGTAGTTATTTAAGTTCATAAAGTAGAGACTTGTATTGTAAGAATAAGATAGATCTGTGATGTTTTTTATAAATATTTATAAAATATAATGTAAGATTATAATTGCAGCAGGTTGCACTCGATGAAAAGACTATTGTTATAGTAAGAGCAGATGTGAATAAAAGGAAAAATAAATATGGCGTTGTCTTGTCTCAACATTATAAAGGCGAGACACGCTATGGGCGCCTCTGAGAGCAATCTCCTGCAAGAAGCAAGCCCACGGGCAGGCACTGGCATTACCATATTACAGAAATTATTACCATTACAACATAATACGACGCTGTGGAGCGACGCGTCTGACACGACTACGAAAACTGATTATTAATGTAAAATATTTAATAGATGATTATAAAATGAATAAAGAAATGACCAAGTCTATTTAAAGTATAGTTTGTGAAGTGAATAGAGAAATGGTGTCAATTGAAATGACAATAGCGTGAATAATTAATAGATTGATGTAATTAATTACGCAATAATGTTCGTTTACGTAATAATTTTCCTTATTGTGTTTACTCACTTACAAAAAATGTTTTACCATGAAGAAAACATGATTAATATTACATAGAAACTAAAAATAAAATTCCAAACAAATTATAAAAATCGCAAAAAGAGATCTTCCAAGCCGCAAAGAATGATAAATATTCAAAAATTTAAAATGTCATATGTGCCCCGCCAAGATATCTTCTATAGAAGAAGAAATCTTTATAGGAGATACAAATATTTCTATTGCATGTTCTTAGAAGACTGTGACTACATATAGCGCACCGTCTGTGGAACCATGCCAGGATCGAACTCACAACCAACTGACGCGCAGTCGAGGCTTTTACGACTTAGCCATCTGCGCTATCAACAACCTGTTGAAAATTGCCTATACATTCAACATATTATTGTTATTCCTTTCAACCAATGAAAATAAGTTACATATTTGAATATATTACTTTTAATAAGGTATTCACCAAATAACTGTACTAAAACCTACTTGTGTATAATAATATTTCAATAAATACAAACTTAAATTGATGGATCGTTTAAGTTTCAAACACTAATAAGTACGGCGTTTTAATAAACAAATCCCTAAAAAAGTTAATAACACGAAATACAAAATGGAATGCCATTAAATTCACCAGAAAAATAAAGATACAAAGCGAACGTAAGAGGTTCGTACAAAAAAGTCATGTTACTATCAATACAACAAAAAATCAAGGACACGCATTCACACGAGTTTAATCTCATCCATCATACATACAGACGTACGTACAAAGAGAAGAATGTACCGAATATTCGTATTAATAAACTCGAGTCGAATGCGGTCTAGCGTTATACACGATTATCCTTACAGGGGGAAAAGAAAAAATGATGGTAAAAAAAAATGACAGAAGGCGGTGGAGGGGGAGGTGAGGTGCGCGGGCGCACGAAACACGCGGTTTGACGTATTCGTTTTTTACGCTCATATTCTTATTATTGGGTCCAACCGCTCCCGGTGTTACGGGCGTGGAATGCGCCATAGATTCAACTCTCGCGCAGATGCGGCATCGTTTTATTTACCAAGTTTATATTAAAGTTGAGTGTGTGTGTTTTGATTTTTAGTCTGAAGATACGATCGTTGACGAAATACGTGAATCCATGGAAATTACCAAATTGGAGTAACACGATGAACATTTAATGAAATTAAAACTAAGGAACGTAGGAACTTGAAAACATATTTTTATGTGAAAGGAACGGAATAATTTGTAAATTCGTATACGGACTACGGTATCTGTATTCAAATACCATGTCCTGAGTTAAACTGCTGCATTGAAACAGAGTGTCTATAAATACGAATTAATTCAAGGAGCAATTTCCATGGAACCAATCAAAGCGTCTTAGCCCTTAACACCCGTAGTTCAGTGCACCCTATTACAAAATTCATTTCATAGCATACGCCTATTATCAATTCCATAAATATTTTTATAGTAATCAACCTATCAGGTTGGAACGCCAGTCCGCCGGCAAAGTGGCTATTACTAGATAATTGCACACACTAAACTTTATGAAAAGACATTCATCACTGCCCTTACAAAGGTTAGGAGACATTTTGAAGTATGTTTTCGATTTTACACACCTGGGTATTTGAACAACGCATATTTGGAATAATCCCAATTCAATAAATCATGATTGGTTGCTCGAGTAAAAAAAGAGGTGATGGGTATTTCCACAGTAACAGTTTTTAAGAATTGTAAGTTGTAAAGATACTGGGTAACCAACGGTACAATAATAACACAAATCACCTAGCACTTATTGAACAAAGAAAAAAGTAAAAAGGGAAACACTGCAAACAAAAAATACACG
This sequence comes from Cerastis leucographa, assembly GCA_963082945.1. NCBI lineage: Eukaryota > Metazoa > Arthropoda > Insecta > Lepidoptera > Noctuidae > Cerastis > Cerastis leucographa. The sequence continues at coordinate 6,821,585 of OY720353.1, forward strand.
GCCAGGATGCAGATCTACCTACGACCTTCATAACGTAAACATTTCTGGAATTTGTTGAAAAAACAACAAACGAGCAAACACCCTCGTGAGAAATGGTTGAAAAAAAAACAGAGATCCTTTGTCGTGGATGGAAATCGTGAGTTCCAGGAATTCGCGTGCCATCCATACAACAAATACGCTTGTTCATAGCACAGGCACCGCCGTTGCGTGGAAGAACGCACCAATGACTGTTGCAGACGTAGATGTTAGGAAAAAAGCGCTGGAGTTTCAATTAGATGATGAACATTTCTTAGTTTGTTTTTGTTTCGCTTTGTAGGGTTTCCTTATATTATTATTTATTGTTCAAAAAAAGCTGGAATGATTATTTCTAAGAATCGGGCACTAAATTATCTTCAATATTTTACGAACGTTCATAATTGTATGTGTACTCGAAAGATTGATCTCTTGGAACACTAGGCTGTTTCCACGATCATCAATTTTGCTCAACGAAAATAGAAAATCAACAAATTACAATTTACTTGGAACAGGCAAATTACACTATGGGTAACAAGCTCGTAAATCACGCGTGTGCCTTTAGTAGGCAAGCACGAAGACGAACAAATACTTTACCCTCAGGCAATGCGTTAAGCATCCCTTGATGGGGCCGCTGTTACTGCCCATTTGCAATGTTGATATATCTAATATCGATCCGGGTCAGTCTTACATAGACTGTGAATCAATACGTGACAGGAGGAAATGTTTCGAATGTAGAGAAGATCCAAACGAAACTACACACGAGCATGTAATTGATACTGAAAAAAATATGAGAAGCACTAAAATTAACGCCTCACTGACAAGCAAAATAAAATTGATATTTCTAAGACTTCCAAAAACATTATTCTTAGGAAAATTTTAAAGCAAGTCAACCTTAATACAATCGTGAAAGCGTAGGAGGCAAAGACCTACAAAAGGCTGCAAATCTTCATGGCATTATTTGTGTTACGTTTCATGTTTATACTTATTCATACTGCTGTATTAAATACTGCCCACATGCGCATAGCTCGCGTAACGCAAACGCGGTTAAAGGCATGAATACACATAATTGCGAGTGCGTGAGTCCCCAATGTAGGGTTTACCAGACAAAGGAATTAGCCTAAAAGTAAAGCCAGTTTCTGAAATGCAATGAGATTGTAAGTCATGCAAAATTTGTTACGTCATTCTGTCTGGAAAATCAAAAACAACAAAGTGTCTTAGATTCACGGAAGTCTTATGACCTGTAACTAATTTGTCTACTACATGTAAATCATGTAATGAAACAAAGTCTCTTAAACTACAATTTTCGGAAAGAATTTCTCTGGTAACCCTACTCCAAGGTCCGCGGAGGTCGTCCTGCGCGCACGCGTCTCGAAAACAATCTCGGGTTACGAGCAACCAGCTCGTGTGGGCACGAAGTACGGGACGACACGAACTCGCCCGATTAACATCCAGATTGATACGCCCGTGCAAAAAATGTATGTCCGAAAATGCGAAGGAGAAATTTCGTTCGTGAAAATATTTTCTGGAATATGTTCATGACGGTCGACACGTAGAGCAAATCTGATTCATCAAGTGTTTGATTGCTGATAAATTGATAATGCATTAGTATTCTGTAAACAACATTGAAATTGTTTCAATAGTTACGTCTAGCTGGTGGGAACTGAGACGACGAACAAAATGTTTTTAAAATATTCTTGTATGGACGACGGCCTCATGTTGCCGGCCTGAGAGTTTAACCCAGCAATCGGGATTGACAACCAAGTGTAATAATCCCAGATTACTAGAAAAACAGGCATGCAAATTCGTAAAATGTGAAAATGTGTCCACGTTGGCAGGGAGCGTTGGTCACGGTGCGCGCACGCAAGTTTACGACGGGTGTAACATTAGCCGGGCGGTGAAACAATGGGCGCACGCGCTGAGGTCGCTTGCCGGGTCGAGGACGGGCCGGGACAGCCTTCCCCGTCCTTCAGCCCTGCCCGCTTTATTATACGTGTTGCTACGGACCTATAGCCATAAGCTTAATATTTAGGCTCGAGCTGGATTTATGTTTTAAGACTTTGAAGCCGATGAATACAGCTCAAACAGGTTTGGAATCTCTTGATTTCAAAAGTTATTTGAGTGAAAGCAATTGTGAAAATGGAGCATTAAAATTGAGATATTCCAGCATTTTCACTAAAACCTTCAAAGCTACTTTAAAGACAAATTGTAATTCAAATGCCGATGAAAATTATAAACCCATAAGAAGCACTGTAATTCAAATACAAAATGAATTTGTGACTCAAAAGACAGTCACGTAACCAAATAATGTCCATAATTCAATTCGTGTTGAAACATTTTAGTGTGTTAGTTAAAAATGCGACGCCCGGGGACTCATGTCATCTGCTTATGATTGGGAGGACGCATTCCATCGTTGATGCACGACCGACATGTCTTATGGGTGAATACAAATAAGAAAGGACGTGGATTTCGTTTTATTTTTGTTAAATTTTATGTTGGGCATAATATTGTGTAGAAGTGAAATGAATTTAATGTGTAATTTCTAGTAAACTATTATTTTTGTCACGTCGAATTTGAATGGGGTTTACAAGTGAAATGTTTTGGGAATTGGAGCTATCGTCACAAATTATAACGTGTATGATATATAAAACTCTGCTAGATCGTCACCAAAAAGATATTTCAAATAGTTTGCCTGTGCAGCAACCCCTAAATGTTTTGTTTCAACCCTAAATACCAATAAACCAAGTTTCAAAATTTCTACTACTAGTTCATTTACTCCGGAGGGCCTAGTTACAAAACTTATATACCGCGTCAAGCTTGTTTTATTTTTATGACAGAGATTTAAAAGGACAATGTGTTTCGACTACTGAGTTACGCCGAGATTAGATAATATTAAATGATCCTTTGTGTAAACTACTAGCTCCTAAATTTTATTCTTTATGAACTTACCGTGTAAGTTGCTGTCAATAAGTTACGATGTTGACTGTGTAATCTTATTAGGAATTTTGGGATTATATTTTTAGAGGTCGGTTTGGAAATATGAGATGAACATTTTGATGAGTTTTTTTTCTATTTTATTATGTTTATTATCACAAATAAAAATATCTTGAGCGATACGAACTCATAAAAACTAATGAAATATTATTGATGAGGTTTGGTGTCCATCCATTATTCGAAGCATGCAAGGCGCTAGTCCATCTCTAGTAATCTATATTTAATAAGCAATGTAATTACCCAATTTAAGAGATAGTAACATTACATTATTAATTACCATTTCTCATTTTGTTCAAAAAGGAACAGATAAAAAGTCTGACTTTCACTTTGTACAATAAAAGCAGATCATCAAAGGCCTCAGGCTAAACAAATACGTAACTATGCATGACTGGAGCATGAAAGACACCACAGAAAGCCATTTTTACGATACTGTTCATATTTTCAATAAAGAAAATGTTCGTTTTTATTTATAACTTTTTTTTATTTATAACTTTTCTTTTTTTTATTGCTAACCAAAGAAATATTAAAATAATCTTTCGGACCAGCGTGACCTTTAACGGCGAACAGCTTTGACAGATGGTGTCATTAACTGCACTGGCCTATGCGTACGGTGTAAAAAAAACATTTTAAAAGAAAGTAAGGAACGCGTCTATAATTATAATGAAGCATGAACGCATCGGGTCAAAAGAGTGTGGTAATGTCACTGGTTTAAAATAAAACGTATGGAATGTTTATCAAGAGCATTCCTTGGTTTACGACTGGGGTTGGACTTGAATGTTGAGTTTGGGGTTGCTTAAGTATTTCTTACATCATTAGGAGTTTTGTCCAGTTTTATTGTAAAAAATTAGCTTATGGAAACGAGGATATTTAAGTTGACAAAAAAATACTTAACCGTAAAAATGTCTGCCGGCAATATTGACATGTGCTGCGACGGTACTAAAATACGAAAATACAAACTCCCTGAAAATTCCGATCGACTCTTAAATCTTCGACGAGACGAACCAGATGCGCCAAACAGGTATAATATTAGCGCAACATTTCTGTTCATACCCCAACCTACAATTATTGGGAAAAGAACAACCCGTAATTTATCTACAGTAGCCTGCACGTATGTAATAATTATTTTTAAAATATTTAAAAAATACCGGTCAATGTAAATTGGACACTAAGAACCCTCTTGAAATTGTATGCATCCTAAGTATTGGCGGTAGAGAATTCAATGTCATTTAAGTTATTTTACTTTGTTCTTTCTTACATGCCATCTTGTATTACTCATACTCATTTAATAACATGCACGTGTAAAATATTGCATGTTTTTAAACATATTCAAGAACTATAGAATGAGTTCCGATCTCTGGCTATAAGTTTATATTCCAATTTCAAAGCAGGGACCGTCCGAAAGTATCTAAGGGAGGGGTGGTCCCCTTGCACTAATATTGATTTTCCATAGAAACAGAGTTATTGATTTAATAAAACTGCCTTGAAAACACAAAATTCTGCATTACGAAAACAAGGGTAGTTTATTTATAAAAACGTTTTGAAAAAGAAATTACTAAAACGAAAACCAGTTGAAAAACCAAAGCCTAAAAGATAATTCAAATATTTCTCCGTATAATTATATCTCAGAGATAATTTCAAACCTCAATCTAAGTTACGTAAGCAGTCAATAAACGTAACATATCAACATGTTGGAATTTTCCCATAAAACTCCGAAGTAGATCCATTCCAAGATAATTTATAATTATACAGTGTGTTACAAGTATTGTCGAGAGGAATGCGATATACTCGTGACCCAACGACCCGGGTACTGTCAACATTTTTATAGATTTCTTAAAGACTTTTATGACAATCGGATTTTAATACCAAGCCTAACCGCCAATGGAATTTTAAAAACGACGAGCTAACTTTCTGGTATGCTGATCAATATAACGTTTTATTTTATTGTCCCCATTTTCAAACAAGGACTAACCAGAACAGCTTAATTAAATGCCAAAATTCTGGTTAATTTTGATGTCGATCGCAAGCAATCAGCTCGTAAAATAAAACATACAATTCCCATAATTCATTTATCTCGAATGCATCGATCACATTTCTCTTGTAAGCCATTACCACAACTTTGGACCCGAAAATATTCATTCAAGATTATAAGGTGAATTTTAAAACGCTACCGGGTGAAACTTGGTCTTGGTCCACGCGACAGTATCGAAAGGTACTTCTTAAAATTCCAACATTCTCATGATAACGATGGCTTTACTCGTTAATGTTATAGCCGTTACATGTTTTATACGAGGCAACGATAAAACTGACGATTTTAAACAAAAGCCTTTTGTATTTGATTGCACAAGACACTTAAGTTTACAGGAAAAAAAATATGGGACGAAAGATAAAATAAGTTTAACAAGTTATAGTGCTGAAAATTGGCATAATTGGGAAGAAAGAACCTTTAAAAAACCGTTTTAAGTGCTGTCGACGTGGATAAAGTTACGCTTGTTATTTACTGAAGAACGCAACGCAATTTCGAAAATTATGGCCTGAATATTGTACCAAATAAGAATATATAACAATCCATAAAGAATTTAAAAAGGAGACAGATAAACAAAAAGGTAGCAATCGTACTGCCACTTCAGAGAGACAACAAACATGAAATCTTATTTTGAAGCAATAATCCTTTGAAGACTAAAATATTACAATAAAAATACCAAAGAAAAATGTTACCGCTGTATGCTCTGTCATCGTATAGTACTTTCAAGCTTTTTATTGTTGAACTGATCCCCATTCTGAACATTCCAAGGGATGACTGTATGATGCACGTGTTTTAATGGCTGCAAAGGATTCGAAATGGTATTTGAATATGAAGGGGGATTTGTTCGTTCGTCTTTTGTAAGGATGGCAGCTCAGAAAGGTGATATGGACGACTGGGAAAAACAGGAATCGCTGTGAAGATTGAAGCACCGTTATACAAGGTGTTGTTTTGCATCCTCGTCAGAACTCAGGAGGTTGTCACAAAATACGTAATACCTAATCAATTAAAATTACTAGTGTACGGTTCTTAGTTAATTATTAAAAAACGCTGTTTTTTTTTTTGGTTGTTTAAGTGTGTCAGTATTTCAGAATAACCTCCATAACGTGGTTTAGGGAATAGAGAAATTATCGAATAAACGTTTGAGATTGTTTGTATGTGTGAAAGCACGGGTATAGGGCGAGAATCAGACGGCCTGTGTTTAAAACACAGGTGGTTCACACTTACGGATTTCCGTCAATAAGAAAAACAATAAAAATTACCTACCCATTTTATTATTGATTCGGGAAGAGAATCATTAGCATAGTTACCTCCTTGTATTTGACGAGGATGCAAAACAAAAGCTTGTATATTAATGTGAAAGGAGCTCTCGCAATGATTATGTACTTTATCACAAATGAATATATATTAAAACAATTATGAAACATAAAGCCAACAATATAAATTAGTACACCACACACATGATTTCAAAAAATCTAACCTGAGGTTTTGAAATCATGAGACTAATTTTAATATTTTCATGGCATATTTTCAAAGCACAGATTATAATCAAATATTCAAATCTGCCTACATTGAAGCTGAGTTACGCTTGCGTGAAGATTAAAATACATGTCATTGAATTCTTATGACAAATGCGTAGACCCAGACGATTTATATCGACGGTATTTTAATGGATTTAATCAATTCCCCTAGTGCACTGGTGCGTTTACGATGAAAAATGGAAGAATCGCTTTGCATATTATCTAGATGTATCGTTTCCAACTGCTGCAGAGAACGTCCATTTATTATGCGACGTATTGAAATAATGCTTTTAAACTTTCTACGTGATATCTGTGAATGATATATTGTACAATTCCGTAGCTATCAGATGACCTGTGCAATTTGTTAACTTAAATTTTCTCCGGCCATGGACCATGAAATTGGCGTAATAACCCACGCATCCTCGTAAATTTACAGCCCGAAGGCTGTATAGGGCGAGGCGGCGTGTAATACGAGCGGCAGATATATCATAATCAAGCCAGCATCTAGAATCAATATATTATCTGGGCGGTAGCCAGTCGAACGGTAGCCCAACGTTGCATTACATTAACAAACGACCCGTTTCTAACTCAGCGGCCTTTTATTATAATATTATGCGATATTGTACATCCACTGTAATTACGTGTTGACCTGTTTTATGGTCAGCTAGTGTCTGGTCATCGTTTTGCCCGTGCTGTCGTTTATTTCTAGATTATTAATTTCAATGTTGGCTTATTTTAGTATTTAATCGCTATGGTTATAACAACAAACTGGTTTACATGTCTACATGCTTCTTCAATCTCGAATGCTAATCCGTACCTGAGTTATACGTATAAAGAAACATTGGTCCATGGTAAGGTATAGAGCCTAGGAAAGTTTATGCATGATGCTGCAACAGACATATGTGTACCACAGACCAGCCTGTCAATCTGACAACTTTACGACAGCGCTCTTCTTTACAATTTCCGATGGACAAGACCAAGATCGTCTGTATCCAATTAGCAGGTACATCAATTTCTGTGTCATGGTTATTACTGCCAATTAGGGATGGGCGATACCTACGCTGCGGGGCCGCATACAGATAGACATTTTAGAGCAAGTCGGGATATAGATCGGCTTCAGACCAGTTCGTTTGCGCTCAAGTTTCCTATCATTAACGATGGATATTAAATACTAATCGTAGTACATGCTGATTCTCATATATTTTATTGATACAGCATTATTTTCATTAGATTGTGTTCTTTCAATATATTGAGACGGTCTTTATTGTATCACACAGAACTTAACAATACTTTGATAACTTTATAATATCATCATATTGTAAAATACGTCAACAATGAAAGTCTTATTTAATTACATCCCTATCAACTTTCTGAATATTCATTTTCGTATTACGTTCACCGATACAACTAACTAGCTTAAAAAGAATCGATTTAAGAGGCACAAGGAGAAAATTATTCAATTTATTACTAATTACTATAATGTCTGTTTTAAATGACTGAATTTAAATGGTATGAAATTTTATTGGATAGATAGATTGGCCGTTGGTTGCCGGATGCTATGCTATATAATCAAAGTAATAGGATTTTTGTAGCCTACAGATATGGTTTGATTCAAAGTGATGAATTCTAGTATTATAGTTAACAAAACTGAGGTGAAACAGTCTGTTGGATAGACATGCTATTGGCAAGGAGCTGATGAATTAGATGGCGAGAAATATACCAGTATGGAAAAAGACACAGATACTATTGTTGGTACAAATAGAGCCAAAGACTTCGCAAGATTTCCAAAATTCAGTCAAAACTACATCAGGTCATGGCGTCATACATTTTACGCGAACCGTACGAGCTTTCCACGCATGTGTTACTTTATTACCTAATACTGATTGCATAAACATATTTTATGAGGATTGACGTGTTCTAAAAACGGCTTATCGCTACTCGTAATGCGCTACGATAATAGTAATGTTGAAGTGAAAATTTCTTTGTTCAAGAAATTTCAATTGATGTGGGTTTAGAATGTTTAGGTTAACGTTTTTTAACTTGTATTGTATGACTGTATGAGTCATTGGGAGAAATTGTTTGATGATGCACAAAGATGTTGGACTGGCGAGTGGCGACCTGAGATGGATATGAATGGAACAATAGACGAAGTAGCATTGTGTACGGAAGCCATAATACATAATTATAACACTGTAGATACTGTTGTTCCAAGTGCTTACATTAACAATGCTTACTATAGCAAGAACTATAATAAGACATCTTTCTTTTCAACTTTAGTCTTGATTTTGTATCGTATTTCTCTTCTCTTCGTTTTACTTTGGTTAAGGATTATACATTACTATATTTTGTGATCTAGCATTTCTGGAATCAGTTCAACATGGTAGGTACTTACAACATCATACACCACGCGTTATGGTAACAATTTTCCACCTCTATCTACGCCAGTTACCGAATAAAGCTAATTACTGTCGCTGCAGAAATAACGCCATTGAATGAGATTAATGAATAGGATTACGACATGTGTAACAACTAAAAACAATGATGCACCAACATTTAGTCATCATGGCATCATGCTCTTGTGTGTATTGTTTGACAAAAGCTTGACGTAGAATTAAAGTGAAGAACGTCATTGCAGATCATTTATATGACAAACACGTTTCTAATGCTACAATTAACTTCTTATCATTTGTTATAAATATAGTAGTATCAACACCAACACTTGTTGCTTGGCTGATACTGATTGACAGTCCAAAGAAACGTATTTGAATATATTTCAAATAATTAATCTGAGGATGAATTTATATGTTTGTGGGATGAATAGGGAGAATGAAACCAAAGAAACTTCCTCAATCAATCCACATTGAGTGAAAAACAGTTTACAATTAGTATATAGCATGGAACCCCGGCAAGAAGATGATGATACAACATGCAACTGTTGCAGTTTTCAACAGAAGAGTAAAAGAACATAATCTTTCCATTCCGTCATAGTAGCATAGGTATTTATTTTATTGTTTTAATATTATATTATTGGTATATATTTTGTCTTTGTATTTATACGTAAGTTACTATATTTTCTTTTAGTTTTTTATAATTTAAATAGTTAGGTATTTGCTTTATGTTTAATGTATCCCATTCTTTCTTCTTTTACACACTATATCTACATCCCTTTTTTAAATCTTCTTTCGCCGTTATGATGGATGAGATTTCTTTAGAAATAAGCATCACCTATTAAGTGTGTACATACATTGTTAAATAAATAAATAAGTTTATCGGAGGATGAATTTCTAATAGTGCTAAAGGATGTAAGTACATCAAGTAATGTCAAACAAGGCGATTATTACAGCTACGAGTATATCCTTCACACAAGGAAGTGGGTGCTTAATCAAATGTATAGGCAAGTTGTTGGCATTTACCGCGTTGTGTGTAGATACCATCCCACAAGAAAGGTGGCATTATCCAGCGACCAATCATTCCATCATATTATAATAATAACCAGTACCTACTTTAGGTAGAATAATGGGAAAATCCAAAATGAAACAGACGAAGAAATTGTAGTAATAAAATTACAATGTTGACAAAGAATACCCATGCCAAATGGGTAAACTTATGAATAAAATTAAAACTGGATTAACTAGAATTTGTTGTATTTCCAATCATTGGAATTCCAGTAAATGTCTTACGACAGACGGGGATTTTCTAAGGATTTCCCACTATAATAGACCTGTTTAATTGATCACGATTTGCTCAAAACATTTTTGTTTTAAACAAGGAACTGTAGTGCAAAAAAAAGTGCTTCTAGAAAGAGCGTCTGGTTGTGCGTTGTCTGGGAGTGCATGAATGAATAAGATTGTTATTAAACAGATATTCAAAAGCCTCACAATTATCGTCAACCACCGATATTACATGTCTTCAAAACACAGCCTCATTTGTTAGCGTCTAATGATACCTTACATCATAAAAAGGCTACCTAACTACTTGTAGCGATGCTAATTTTCTTTTTAAACCTCTAAAATTGCCTGTGCTAGGAATAGACCTCTGCAATTAGGACCAATGAAGTGAGTCCTATAACCGGTTGATCGCATGTTCAAACCGTTACGACATGGGACTCTGATTACCCCTCAGTAAATTAAGTATCCTATGTGTCATATTAATGTATTATGTTGCCTTGCTGCTTGTTTTCTTTACAGGATGGGCGAACTTTATCAAATGTCAAGTAAGGTGAATGTTTGCTGTTCGACTAGTCTGACTTATGCGGCAAGGTTTCGTATGGGACATGGCAAATTTACGACCAGGATAACATGAAAAGGATGCGGAGAATTTCATCTCAGCAGCGTCATAACCAATCTTAAACCCAGTCATGGAGAATTACTGCGATATAGACGAAAAGATGCCCTGAACAAAATTTTTATAACGTCAAAAAGCAAAAGTTCCATACATGGCTACTCGACACCTCGAACATTACTGTTTTTCAATTAAAATTTTTCGAGAAACAAAATTGAATGCGGATTGGGATTCTTCGGTTGAAAGCAATACTTCTGATAAATTATCGACTGCGTCGTTTATCACCGGCAACATTGTGGAAGGTAATAAAAAACTGTCGGGGCAAAGATGTGTATCTGTTGCTGCTGCGTTCAAAATCTGAGGTAACGCGAAAGTCCTGGTTTTAGACAAAGGATTTTTTTTTTTGTGATTTACTTGCACGCGACGACTAAATTGTTTATGTTAGTGATTGGTACATAAACTTGGTGAAAGGTAACGAAAGTTCAGCGGAGGCTTTATGATTGTTTTGTATAACGTCATCGCATTTTCCGAATCTACCCATTATGTTTTATCATGTCCATCATTCCTTAATTCAGCCTACTGTTAAATTCAACCCTCATTTCTAAAATCATCAGTTTTGTCATATTCAACATTTTCCAATCTTTGATCTACCTACTTATCTCTTTTATACCACCTTTCCCTTTCGCACAATCATTTATTTTATTGTCTTCAGCAATATTGAAACAGGGCATTCGAATAAGCGATACTCTGCTCTCAGTGGAATGCTTTCCCACAAATCAAAACATTGTCCATTCCTGCGTTTGCCTGATAAAATAAAGTGCATGCCACACCGCCCTGTGTTCCTCGCAGACGGCCCTCCATCGTACCTCTCATACTTTTTGCTTGCAGCGTAACCTGGTGGCTGTATCATAACTATTATTTATGGTCGGTTTGTTTCGTTTTAAATTTAGTGTAATGATGAGTCTTGGCTGCTGCCGCACACTTCAGTTTAATCGCTGCCTGTCTCGGGTGTGGAGTTGGGTGATGGGTTTGTTGGAGAAAAATCTCTAGAAAGTAGTTTGGACTTTGTATTGGAATATTGTGTAGTTATGCTACATCTTTAATATTCGTTGAAATCAGCTACGCAAGGCATTTTTTTTTACAGGAAGTAAAGCCTTAAGGCAATACTTTGGCTTTTTTGATTATAGGTACCCGACCCTTTTGTTCGAACAGAAGCAACACCTAAGGAAGGCCAATGTTAAAAACTAGTAAGTACAGAGTACATCATCAGTGCTTTCATTTTTGTCAATGAATGGAACCGCAAAAGACGTATTGATGGCCAAAAAGATATTCAATCAAAGATAGATAAAAAATATTGTGACAAGGCAATTCACTTCTAAAAAAACTACTTCAGTATTACAGACGTGACGATTTCTTGTACAAACGAAGTAAAGTTTTCAAGTTTAATTTAATTGCTAATGCTATCATCGACTACAGTCATACACAATTACACATGCCCACTTGTAATAGGAAAGTTATAAATAGAGAATTTATCAAAGTTCATGTACAGCCACTCTGTCTCATTGGACAAAGATGAGTAGCTATGGAATGTCAGTGTTTCCTGTTATTTTATATTTCTGAGGCTACGCACTTAAATGGAATTGTGTTTGCATAATCTTTATCTTTCCATGTTATTGCTCATCCTTTATATTGGAGACAAAAACGGTCTAGAAGCGTTCCTTTTAGGATTCTAATATGTAGGAGGTACCATCTGGCTAATATGACGAAACTAAGTATGTAATGATATTTTTTTAAATAATAATGAGATTAAGGGCCACTAGTTGAAAAACTTGGTACAGTTTCTCAACATAATCTGACACATTTAAAGGCCGAAAAAATAGGACACCGACATTGTTTTAGGGCCTTGCTTTCAAGATTAACCACGTATGTTGACATTTGTCAGTTTGTAATGATAATGACCGTAATCGGGCGTTTCCGAGAATGTGGACGGAGGTGCCTCATACAGGAAAGAGCCTTATACAGAATGCAAAGCGGACATCTTTTATGTAATGTATGTTTTTCACCAAAAAGTTGAGGCAGGTTCAAGAACTTTGCAAGTTTTGGATTTAAAACGAAAGCCATGTAAAAAATAGTCATCGCGACGCCGAATTGGATTATTTCACTCTTTTTAAAGTAACCTTCACTCACAACAATTTCATAGTAAAACAGGTTTTGGTACATACGTTGCCATCAACATTAGACTGTACCCAAACATGCCTTCTAACCCAAACCATATCATTATAGTTCATTAAACAAAGCTACCATAAACCCGTATTTTCAACATCCGAAACAACCTTGTCTATGGTAAAAAAAGATCTGGAAGCTGTGCCCCTCCCCCTCATCTGTGGTGCCTGGGGCTGTGGTTCACGTCGACCTTGGTTCCAGGAACGTCCCGGGTCAAAAATAATAACCGTTCGCAGCAACCATCAATTTTCTACCATCACAATCAAAATAATACAAATTATACGTATCCTTTTTTGGGGTTCCGTATAAAAACGGAGTGAGACGTATTAGTTTAAAGAAGATTTCAATTTCATGCAAATTTCATTATAATATATTGCATTAAGTAAGTTTTCGCATCAAGAATAGAATCACATTAAATACAATTATTTTCAAAATGTCGCCAACACAAAGAACTTTTAACATCTTTCCCCCACAAAGCTGCACGGGTCCCACAAGGTACCAACATGGGCTAAGACCTTTTTCGAGAATTCGATTTCAAAATTGTGAGCCCCATAACCAGTTGTTACGGCGCATATAAAATGTACAGGGCGTGCTCAATTAAATATGTATTAGCGTATGTTACTGCTCAGCATTTGAATAAATGCAATGCTAAACAGAATTTGCAGTTGCCTGCTGACAATGAAGCCAGGAGAAGTCTTCGTTGAATGGCAAAGTTTGTAAATATAGGGAACAAAGATCCGTGGAGTTGCATTTGAGAATGTAATTGTATTAATTAGACAAATCTTCACGCTGTGCTCGGCTCTAAATCTTTATTCAATTAGGCAATTAGAAGGGCTTTGAATAGTAAGTAAGTTGCTTTGCTACCCACTCGTACTGTTGATTTGGATGATAAATATTGTAAAGAAAAGGAAGGTTTTATAACAAATACTAGACTGCGATCACGATTATTCGAGATTTCAAATATTAATTGAGTTCCACCAATGCACAATGCAAGAAAGAGTTAAATTTCAGATAATAACAATCAAACATGATAGAATGGAATTCGTATCATTTATCTACACATCATTCTACACCAAGATTAAATCAAACAATGTTGTATTAACATACCCAAAGTATTCTATCAAAAAAGATAACGGACAACAGTTAATGATACTGTCATAGGTTAAAAGAAAAATACATTACAATGACCACAATGACAAAGATAAAAAAATAAATATGGGCTCTATTGTATTATTATTGGTAATACTAAACAAAGGTGACATCATGGTGGTACCGAAAGTGATGCTGGATGATCGAATTACTGAAGTGGAGATATGAAAACAATAGGCCTGTTACGGTTCAAGTCGGAATGCTGTAATAGACAGGAATGCTTTAGCTCCTAATATGGAAACGTGTTTTAGTATTCACTTTGAGAAATCTTGATGAGGCTATTTATGTGAGGCTTTATCAGAACTGGCTTTTAGAAATGCAGTTTCTTGCAATAAAACTTTTAAGAAGTCGTAAATATTGTTTTTACTATAGAAATTGAAATCTCCTTTGCATTAAGTAATTGTTAAACTACTTAAATCTAATTCCAAAGACAAAGGTGTGATTGTTAAAGCAAGCAGCTTACAACAATATTAAAACTAGACACAATGGATAAACATGGTCTTTTTTTAAATTGTAATAAGCACCTGCTTGCAAATAACTTGAAGTATTTAGGTCCTTCGTAATCGGATAGCGTAGTGGCACACGAACAGTGGCGCACGCGCATGATTCGAGGAACACGCCAAATCTGGCTGGAGCCTTCCCGGAAATATTGTCGCCCACCTCATATAAACCTGTGAAAGGATTTGGTAAAACAAGATTATAATTTTTGAGGAAGAAAGCAAAGAAATGTTGATGGCATGTCAAAGAGTAGGTTGGATCATTTGCCCTGTATTAGAAGGCAGTAGAAAGGCTGAATCGAATGATGATGATTATGTTGATTTTAAAACTACAGCAACAAAAGAACCGGAAAGCCTTGTATGTAGGACGATAGATATTGTTCGCAAATCCGGTAGATATTCGTAGTAAGACCTCAAAGTAGAAATAATTGATTCATAACATGCAAAAATATACATAGTCCTACCTGTACGTAATACACATAGAACACTAATTCCCAAAAGAGTGATACATTTTTCCTTAGGCACACGCAAACGCATTCCATGTTACAAAATTAGTGGCGTGAGTAGGGTTCTAGGAAGCGGCACGAGAAATTTTAAGCTTCTACGAAGGACTGATGTCTTATAGACCAAATCTAATTCTGTAATCGCACGATACGACGGAAATACCTGGAGTGTATGCAGAAATAATACGAGTGTAGAACTAGGTGGAGACAAAATCTCCAGAATTTCGGACTGCATTGGATTTGTGGCTAAAATTGGTTTCAAGATTTGGAAACGTTTTCATAATTTTGCATTCAATAAATCTATCAGATTTTGAACATATTATATCACTTTGTATTTCTTACGACATTCTTAGCCTTAAGCACTGTTCTCCTTCTCAGTACACGATTAAATAGATTTCATCACTTAGCTCTCATTAAGGCCTTTTACCGAGCACAAAATAGAATCGTCGATCAAAGTTTTAACAAAGATTAATCCGTTACTTTATTTATCACCTATAACGAGAACAATTATCACAGCCAGTTTCTAGGTTACGTAGGCGACGTCCCAATTAAAATTCTATACGAAAGCTTATTTGCTAATTAGTAAGCACGATTTTATTCATATTGCTAAACTCTTCGGGTAGTGCTAGTCACATCTTCCTTGCGCAAATGCGTCCATACCAGACCAGGCATGTATACGATTGGGCAAAATTAGTTTTTCTACTTGAAAAATTTTAGTTTCACTTTATTCTTGAAGCAGTAGAGTTTGTTTTTGCTTGATGTGTGTCGTCTGGTAGTAAAATGTTTTATTTTAATTGTGTGCACATGCTTGCACGTCCCCATAGTGGCGAGGCTTCAGTACTATTATACCCAAGATAAGTCGGTGAATTTTTATATGCCACTCGCATGTTGTCTGCGATGTTAGAATTGAATGACTAAGTTGATAATAAAGTTGGATGTTGTATTTGGAATGTATATTTAATTGTGATAGGAGGACTTGACAGTTTGATGACTTTATAAAATGTAATTGATGGTAACATTCGGTTAATTGGCTTTAAAGACCAAAGTCACCCAACCCCAGCAAGAATAACAAAGACTTTTCTACTAAATCTACGCGAATGAACTCACAGCAACAAAACCCATAACTAAAAGCTACAGTCCACTAGCATTATCGCTTCAAAGCTCCAGGACGATTTGCAACTTGACTAGGCGTCTTTTATCTCCAGCTAAGTGACTTTGATGGCCTGTTCAGCTATCTGCTATGATAAAACTCCCGTAAAACGTACAATATGCACAACTTTACTGCTTATGTCTTCGTTATCTTAAAAGTATGAAATGGAGCATCAAGTGTCGATACCGATTTACGATGTGTCGATCGTTTATGAGGTCATAAAAGAGGCTCTCGGTTATTGGTGTAGCTAAGTTTTTTTAGGGTTCCGTACCTCGAAAGGAAAAAACGGAACCCTTATAGGATCACTTTGTTGTCCGTCTGTCTGTCGGTCAAGACCCATTTTCTCAGGAATGCGTGGAGGTATAAAGCTGTAATTTATATCAAATACTCAAGTCTACTGTCCCTTGGAGCTGTGAGAAAATCAAACTTCTAAGCCAACGCAAACAAAAGATACAGCCGTTTTTGCCGCAAATTTTCGACACTCGCAAGGGAATCAAAACCTACAGGGTACTTCCCGTGAACTCAGAATCTTGAAAGTTGGTACGAAGCAACATCTTATAAGCACAGATAAAGGAAAAATTGCAAAAACCGTAAATTTTTAATTACATCATATTATAAAAATAATTTTAATAATTTTAAACTTACTACCCCTTTCCTCATGAACGCGTAGAGGTATTAAATTGAAATTCATATCAAATACTTAGGTCTATAATACCTTTAAGCTGTAACAAAATCAAACTTCTATGTCAACGCAATCAAAAGAAACAGCAGTTTAAGCCGCATATTTTCAAACTCGCAACTACTCGCAAGGGAATCAAAACCTAAAGGGTACTTCCAGTCGACCTAGAATCTTGAAATTTGGCATGAAGCAATGTTTTATAGCACATATAAAGAAAAAATTACGAACACCTTAAATTTTTAGTTAGATCACATATTTTTATTTATTCTCTTCAGTAATTTTGGTTTGTACGGAACCCTCGGTGCGCGAGTCCGACTCGCATTTGGCCGGTTTTTTTACTTATTTGTATGTTGTATTAACTTGTGTCTATTTTATTACTAGTTTAAAACACCTCCTGCAGCATTTTCTCTTTATATTGTATTTTTAGTCTTTAGTTTTCTTCAATACGTTAGTCTTGCTTATAACAGCCACTAACAGAGCCTTTTTTTTTTTTTTTTTTGCGGATGGGAAATCATCAAATGACTTCTCCCGCTCTGGGCGGAGCGGGAGGGAGTGTCAGACTTGTACTGACCAAAACCCACCCATGTTCCTTCTTCGCCCTTTGTGTTCCAGGGCCGCGGTATCTCTTTCGAACAACCCGCAGCCCCACTAACAGAGCCTCAGTTAACCTTGATCGTTTCCAACGATTCCTAAAAAGAAAACTCTATAACATGAGTTTTCTTACCAAAATTAAAGCAGACGCGAAAACCTGAGCACGCGTCTATTCGCGGAACAACTACGTAGAATTGGAGCGCCTATCGAAGGATTGACTCACGCATCGGAACGCAATATCCGATCAGTTAAATGTGTTTGCACGCAACTTGTATTACAATTTCGTGATTAACGTGTTACTAAAGTCATTTACCATTGCAGAAGATATTAAGATAAGGTCCCAACTATCATTTATATCTATGGCCCCCCCTGAATGGCAAGAAATGAAAATATGATGGAAAGAGCGTACCTACCCAGATTTAAAAAAAAACATTTCAACATACGCAACGATTTTCTATAAAATCATTGGTCCTCCAAAACTATCTAGTAAGTTTAAATAAAGTTTTGAACCAAAAATGTCCAAGCTACGCATCGATTATCTAAATCTTAAAGCAAAGCTTGACCAAGACGGCTATATTATAAATCCTTGACCACTTTGTCCTGATGTGTCTCGCTTTTACAGCAAGTTTGAGCAGCTGATTCATGCAGGTTGTTTAACCTAAAAGCTTAAAGACTTATGAGAAAAGATACCGTTGTGTGTTACAATTTCCTGGGCAAATATTTTCTGTACCTACAAGTAGGATATAAACTTAAAGGAGATAGATACTATAGATAAGTGAAGAAACGATGGATGGAATGGAAAGATGGGTGTGCCTTTAAAGAGGGTGTCTTTTGAGATGGCGAAAAATACAGGAGTATGGAAGAAGACATGATGCACCAATCTCAAGGAAGTTATGAGCCAGTTCAAATTAGAGTTAATGTTTTTGTTGAACAAGTTAACATGGTATTTTTCATTATAAAGATTTTGATCCAAGTTACAGATAGAAAATCCCCTGACTAGGAATGCTTCGTAGTATTATTAGTTTTCACTTCATTTCTCAATACAATAAAACCTATTTGCTCTACCTCTGAAGGCAATGCTGAGTTAATACCGGTATGCATACCTCTTCCGGCCCCAACCTAACTTACGACACCTCTGTTTACATATTTTTGAGCACCAAAACACGTGGGGATTACATAAATGATGCTTGAATGCCATTTTCTTGGTATTATGACTAAGCAAACGCGTTATGCGAGCTTTATAGCGAGATAGAATATCTACAAACTATTTTATAACATAGTTTTATTGTTAGAAAACATTGAGTCACGTTATAAGCTCAAATGTCATCGTTTCGAGGTAATATGAGGACTTTGCAGCATTGTAACAGAGAGGGGTAAGGATCTAAACAAATATAGTTCTAAAAGATAAACGGAGGGTCTACAAGTAGCAGTAGCTTCTAAAACGTTTCGTATTTCTACAATTTTCATCAGAATTTCTTTGAAACATGATATTCGACTGATGACTTTTCAACTATCATTTCCGCTGATAGGTGTCAAATTATCAAGATCCTCAGATGTGGTTTCAAATGAATAGTAAAAAAATAAACTAAGTCCAAAGAAAGTAGCCAAAAAATTCCATCAGTCATCTCATAAACAAACTACCAGATAATTAATAGTTTCTTTAGTAGTATGATATTAGATGATCTGTACGACATTTTGACAGACACTAGCAGATCTAAAAAATAATGACCGAGTACATTATAATCTCCCTACTTCGAACAGATCCACATCCATTTGCGCTTGCGTTTGCGCACAGGTCTAAAGGTCTTGGGTTACGGTAATTGATCACCCTAATGTATCTTTTTGTTTACTTGCACCGCAGTTATCAATCAATTGACGTCAATTGGCAGAAGTGAAGGTTATCTCTGATGACTGTTAGTAGTCTATCTATCGTCTGTGACGTCTGTCGCATTCCTGTTAGAAATTACTGTGCTGATTGGTAGGTATTTGAATTGTATGTACGTTTATAAAAGATTATACTTTGGAATGGACGACTACAGCGTTTACACATAATTATATTATACCTGTGGCTGAACTGTAGCTTCATCTTCTTGTTTTTGACTATTTAAAACTGCCTGTAACTCATCTATTTGAAATAAATGCTTTGAGTCTGTTTTACTGGGTACCCACACCAGTTAATATTGAGATAAATTACATACATTCTAATTTTAAGTCGAAGCAAAGCATTCCTTTTAAAGTAATATTACGTTCTTGCAAATTCTGAAATGTCTCGGACATAACAGCCTCAGAATTTTGTCAGTTGAGAACAAACTAATTGGAGCTAAATATCAAGGTTCATTCGTTTAAATTGTGTTCATTTAAATTTAATTTCCGTCAAGTTGCAGTACTTGGGCTAAAGTATTGTTAGTGAGTTTGAATTATGTTAATTAGTGACAACCAAGTCCTCTATAAAATGGAGGTTTAATTGGAAAACAAATTCCTAAACTTGAAGCAGTTAGCCTAAATGGATAATAATTTATGTCGCCTTCTGAATCTAGTCAATTTAATTCCAAACGTTTAAGCAAAAGTGATCAAATATATGAACTTTATATAAAATATTTTTTTAGACTATCACAATTCCGGTTTCTAAATAAAAATCTCAAAAAAACCTAATGCGAAGGTAAAATCACGTATGTTCTCGCTAAACGAATGCAGATTCGTCGTGATAACGGTATTCGGAGTGCGAATGTGGACGTGAGATGTTTGAAGTCCATAACCTAGTATTCGTAGGTAACAGGAAACTATTCTAAATGGCCTCTTATATGCTTTTGTCATTTTCTCTGATTTCACGCCAAACCTGAGAAAGTTTAAGCGAAAATTCTTAACCTTAAATGCCAGATACGAATCAAAATAACTTTATGTAAGCCCACACAATAATTTGGAAATTGAATCAAGCCCATACCAAAGAATTTTAAATGCAGTTGCAATGACACAGAAATTAAACCATGATATATAAATTAACCCTGATTTTGGCACGAGAGATATTTCGTTATTATAATCAAAATTAAAATCAGCCAGTAAGG
This sequence comes from Cerastis leucographa, assembly GCA_963082945.1. Classification (NCBI taxonomy): domain Eukaryota; kingdom Metazoa; phylum Arthropoda; class Insecta; order Lepidoptera; family Noctuidae; genus Cerastis; species Cerastis leucographa. Next base: position 6,842,266 of record OY720353.1, read on the forward strand.
AAGTATCTTTTAACCTTTGCTTGTCATTATAATCGCGATAAATATTGTGCAGGCAAACAATTGTGTGTAAAGCCCTTATGATCTTAGATCAACAAATGGCTTAGACCTTCATATAAGTCAACTTGAGTACTTGTATATTGTTTAATTTGTGTTTTTCTTTGGTAGTTACATATAGGCATTCAGTAAAACTTTAAGCGGGTTAACAAAGGACTCACATTAGGCCTGATTAAGTACATCTTTGCACACTAGCTATAATTTAGAGATCAATTACCCCCATCTTCTTCTTACCCTTGTCCCATTGTACCTGGGGTCGGCGTAATACGTGTCTTTCTTAAATGTGAATTAACATCCGGTGTGTTAATGATTCATGTCATAAAACTGCATCACAGCACACAGTATTTTTCAGAAGAATTTCCATCTCTGTTAATTTACCCACAAATTTAAGTGACTAACATCTTTTACTCCACGTTCTTCTTTAATCTTTACGCTGAGAAAATTAAAACTGAACTGCGTCCAACTTCACTTCCTGAATGAACTTTGATCCATCAGTCCCGTCTCATTGCGTGCTCAATTCGAAACAATACCGCAACCACTTATCTCTTATCTCTGTATCAGGGCACGATCGCATTCCATCGTTATCTGTCGGAGAAGCCTCTAAACGAGTGTTTAATGTGCCTTTGAGCACATTAATTATAGATAGCCGAGTTTCATTTAATTTCATCACATTTTAGTTAGTAGGTTAACCTTTGATTGTGATTTTTATTACTTGTTCTAAATTTTCTGTTAGGGTTTCATCATCATCATCATCAGTTTCTGGTGGAAAATCGTCGTGATCGTTTTTTTTTCGTTCACTTCTGTATTAATGTTACTTACTATGTAAATGTATGCATTCGTATACGTCTCTCCACCGAGATAAGACTTTTCAACCTTTGACAATGACAATATACATTGTATGTATTGTTAACTATAAACTTGCATAATAGACAGTGGAGCGATATTATCACGTTTCCACTCAAGATAACAATTTCAAATGAATACGGTACTTGAATAATTTTATATTCATCAACCTCTCATTACAGGAAGCACTTTAACTAAAGTAGGGACACTTGAATGGTTTATTGAAAAAGAACACGTTTAGCATCAAGTGTCGAAAAGTTAAACGAGATGGATATCAAGGTGCATTTGGTAACAAAAGTACGTAATGTTACGGTAATAAACGAAAAGGGTCACGGCAATGCCAAATGACATTTAAATCCATGAACTTGATGGTCGTATACCGCTACAAAGAGTCCAAATGACACGCATAACGAGGTTAATTCTGTTTTCTATTCCCACTGCTGTCAATATATTGTATTCATGTTTCATGCTCCTGATTCTTCTGTGTCTCATACCCAATAGGGATGATGACTGGGTAAAGAAAACGAAATTCTATTTAGTCCGTCAATCAGGTAATACAAAAATATTAGATACGTATTTTTTGTTTTATCAAGTTAACAAAAAAATACTTAGTTAAAACACATTAAAGTTGGAGAGTGGGGGCTCACTACGTCACAACTAGGTATAAAATATACTGAGCCGTGACGTCATGCGCCATTTCAACTCAAAATATCTCCGTAATTTTACGATTACGTGAAAAAAGAAAAAATACGTGTCAAATACTTTTTAATAATCTACCCGATAGACAAATAAAAAAAAATGAGTCACCATCCCTATAATTGTCTTGTAGATTTTGGTCAAAAAGATAGAGAGATACTAAGAACTTCAGCGACAACTCCGTTGATATTTCTTTGTTTAGCACATAGGTCGGTAGACTGACTAGTGACCAGACATTGATTATAAGCCCTAGAATTACAGCAACAGCAAAAAAGGCGCGCCATCTACCTATCTAGTTTAGTCACAAACGTCACAAGTAAATGAAGTTATAATTAAATCCAATGACATTTCTCCGCTGATACAAGCTAAAGCGTTTATCGATGGATGCCCGATAAGTAAGCCAGCTGCACTCGATAGACGATGGAGTCAAGTTGAAATTATCGACAACATTGCCTTCGTATCAGCACATTAAAATGAAGCTGATCGATTGATGAACTAAGATAACTCATTAATCGATGCGAAGTAAGTGCTTTGAGACATGGACGGCAAATTGTCGCGGGAAATACGCTGGATTTGCCGGTAATGTGAAATAAATTTTTAGTGTCTCATAGTATGATTGAGGTAAAATATATAATATAATAAATATGTAAAGGCAGACCAAAGGATATTACATTCGTAGGATTTTATGTTGATTAAACGCAACTTCTGTGTAGTGAAATGATTTCTTGGACTGGATATGCATCATATTCCGGAATAGTTATTGTAGGTGGCTTACTTAAGTTTATTATAATCTTTACAAGATTAGCTACCGTGAGTTTTGATTGATCTCGTATAATGTTCTAGATTATATCTCTCGTTACTAATAATCCTCTGATGATTTCCATAATTAAAATGGGAGTCGTAATACAAATTACTCTTAGTACTAACCTCGAGAGCCTCCTGTGCTGTGTGGAGGTACTCCCTCAGCATCGCTTCCTGAATGCTGAGCCATTCTAACCTCGGGTCTTCTAACTGCGTCACCTCTGTAACAATAATTTTGTAATATAGTATCATAAATATTTTTCTTCGTTGATGAAGCAAATCGATGCTCACAAAACTCATATTAGGCTTAACGAATGACTATGTTTCTTAGTCTTACACATGATCATACTTCTAAAGTGACCTTTTGACCAGAAATTACTCAAACATAATGGAATTTTAAATAAATCCGTTTTCCCCGTGCTCAATTACTTGAGACAAATAAGCAGCAACCGCAAGCCAATATATGAACCAGATTAAGGCCCTCTTACTCATCGTCAAACTATGCGATACGGTTGCCAATTGCCGACCGATTAATGACGAGACCGAGGTAGTGTTTGATAATGGTGGCATTCAATAAACACTGATAGCGATCACTTTTACAGCCGATAGTGACATTTGGGACGAAGCTTGGCGTGATTGTTATTCACGGTCGTTTATCTGAAAAATTTATTGTGAGGTACTGTTTGTGGAAGTTAATTCTATGTTTGATGATAACATTGTTTTTTTTACATTGTTGCACCTATTACTTCCACATTTACGCTTCTACACATCTGCTGTTGTAATTGACAAATCATCTTAATAAATATAACTAGTGCTACAAGATGTATCAAATAAAATTACCTACACTAAGCAAATGATCCACATTTAGTCGTAAAGCACAAAGCGACAGGAACCAATCATAGAGGCAGCCATCATCGGGCAGCTGCATTCCGCCATCATTCGCAGCCCGCGTGACATCCAAAGTACGCATGCGACGATCTTTCAATTATTATTCTCAATTCTGAACCCGACAAGGCCGGAACGATTCTACAGACAGATTGTTACTCACTTTATATCAGATTAGAGAAACAATGCCGTCGAAATTGCTATGTAATTTGGCTACTGTTCGCGATGAAGGTAAAGTGATAGTGGTTAATCAAATAGGTAAGAAATAACAACTCATGGTTAGTGATCATAATCTAGAAGGATTAAAGTTAGTATTTAAAACTGTTGACAGCATACAAATTGTTATTTGTTACGTGACTAGACACAAATTCTTGAAAAGAGTCCATAAAGTTTTCAAAATCAAATAAAAAATTAAATCAACTGTAAGATGACTAGTAACATATGAGTAAGTCAGTAATGGAATCCGTCCCTATGTCTGGCGAGAAAAAACGCATAGGAAACGTGTCCTGAAAACATTACAATACCACACGTTTAAAGGTGTGAACAAAGTAGTAAGTCACGTCGCACTTCATTATTCATAGAGCTCCTTTCGAAAACCGATAATAAACAATATCAAAGTTATATCAAACCCGAAGGACCATAAACAAGCGATGCACGTGACTTTGATTTCTTTGACGGTAGAAACTGACCACACACAGCCAAAATATTGTTATTCAATGACACGAAGTAGAGAAATCTATAAATCTGTGTGACTGAAGACTGACACCTAAAAAATCATGCAAATGAATGCCACCATTATTGAATAATTAGTAAGCAATAAATGAAATCATTGATACAAAATAGTCTTGTTGAAAATGGTAACATATAAATACAATTACTTGAAACAAAATGTAATATCTACTACCTACTCAGTTCCAATTAACTAAGAAAGCGAACTCAAAGTATCAAATGAAATTCTGAACAGAGCGCAGTGTAAAATAAAAGCTGGTATGAAGCGTATAAATATTGCGGGCTTATGCAGAAAATAGGTATGGGGGAGATCGCATACCTTGATAAAGAACATGGATGCTGTAAACTAAATATGTTAAGTGGAGAAGGCATTAACAGAGTAACATACATGCATATTTACCCAGGTATGCAAACTAGCAGCTTCAAAGACTTAAACACTAGAAAAATATTAAAATTAATTACACCGCTCGTTTTAAACGAGTTGTACCTTCATTATTACTTGTCCTTTTCTATCGAGAATTGTGATACGATCGTTAGTGTGTCAATGTTTTGTTTATCTTGAAAGATTATTTCATAGCCAATTTGTCTACGAACCGAATGTTAACATTTATTTTATTATGCTATTAGCTCCATGTGATAATCTTGCGCGGTCTCAGTTATGGATGTTGCTTAAATGTCAATTATTTCTCATTCGCTGAGCTCTTTCATTTGCAATCAATGCTTTACTTACTGTTAATTAAAAAATGAAAAGATTTGAATTCCTCTGTAGTCTGTATTCACACTATGCATTTCGCAGGATTATTTAGTTACTCGGTATGCGTGTAGGAAATAAATTCTATGTAGAAATTAAATTTTCTCTTGCAAGTTCTAACATTCCAGTGAATTTATATTGACTCGCATGCAGCATCTAATAGCACCAGCGGAAAATATATATGTTTCTAGAAATATAAAGTAGGATCCTTAAAGCTTTGTGCAGGAACTGAAAGGAGGAATGTTTAAGACAAGGCTTGTCCGAAACCCGTAGATCCTAAGCTTGTTGAAACTAATGGAGACGTATTATTTGAATGAAAGCTATCAAGATTCTATCTGAATACTCAACCGGACAGCCTGAACCTATTCATACATTAAACGCTATAGCAACACTTATTGCAAAAATGCATAGCTAGAGGAGGTACGATGTAGATTGGCTTTTATTTTCATTATTACGCTAACGACGAGCCACGTTAGTGATGAATAATGTTATCCTCAAGGCATTCTTCAAGAAATGAGCTTTTAAATGATGGGCGAAACATTTATAACGTCCTGCATTTTCATATCTAATTTGACCGCATTATTTAGCCGTTTTACTACGCCACTTCGAATGTAATTCGCTATTATAGAGACGTGCTTAACTACGAAGGAGATATAATTTTGTACGTGTTACTGTTTTATCTGGAATTTCTTTACGATCGGCATATATTATAAGGAAAATTCATGTATGGTAAATTCCTTTGGATATGCTAAAAACGAGGTAAGTATTTAAGTACAGTGATGAATTGGTGATACTGTAAAGGGTCTCTAAATCAATCAACCGTTTTTTTATGTTATTATGAAAAGCAGTTGTTCAACAGATTAATCAACATTATTGACTTATTTTAATACTATACTCTTATGATCTCTTTTTTTCTCCCAGAAATACTTGACCAACAGTCATAAAATCTTTTATCAAGACTATATCTAACAATCACGTTGAAATTACACTAACTGAAAACAAAACTACCACCATAACTAAAATCAAACATTAAACAGCAATAGAAGAGAATCTAAAAACGAGTAACACAGTAATAATACCTAATAAAATACAATCAAATAAATAGTTTTAATTATCAATTACCATGGTAGAGAATTTATGCGATGGCGTCGAGGCTAAGGGTAAGCTATCGACGGATCTACATGCGTAAAACACCATAGAGGTACCATAAACGAGTTGGGAGTCATTTGCATTTTGTATTGAATATTGCAAATGGACACTGTAGGGCTACTGTGCAGGAATTTATGAATATACAAAGCGTTTTTGAGTTATTTTTGAACTGGAGTTAATTCTTGTGGTTTTATTTGCGCTTGGTCAAGTCAAAACTATGACCAAACTTCTTAGTCAAGTAAAAAGTATGTCGTTACGTAATGGTTCTGTGAATTTCATTTATTTTAAAAATAATGTTGTTTGTCATAGGAAAATTGCAATTAAAATGATGAGAACTGTAGCCTTAAATTATCTGGTGGTATTTCGCTTGAACTGTAGTTTATTACACATCGCAGTTTTTCATACTGCATATAAGTATGATTTGTTCGACAATATGAGCACAACAACAGTGACCACATTCGTTGCCATAGCAACCCTACACAACACGACAGAATAGTAAATGTGACGCATAGCTGCGCCAACGCATGTGGCTAACTTATGAGAATAGCACCTCACTTCACAACACAATAAATAAACATCCAATTTCCTTCTAAGTTTAAATTAAATTAAAATAACTAAACTGTAATCAGTTAAACTAATGACAATAGTAACTTAAGTTATTTAAATTGTGGTTAATTTAAAAACCCTCCAGCCAGTTATATCTTTTGTGATAGGATCTAATAAAATGAACAGTAAACTATTTGAATACTTTTGCATAATTTGTTCTGGATGCCTATGTATAAATTAGCTTAAGACAAATATTCCAGTTCGTGTAACATTGCCTAGCAAATACTTTTAATGAGCTCTGAGAATTTATTTGCTTGGATGCACATATGTTTTGCAGTCGACGACATAGATGGCAGCACGCATTTAGAAGCTGCCAGTGTACAAATGTTTCAGATTAATTTAACAGATGTTTTAGTACCTACATTTCTGTAATGGAAATCAAGGAAAACCCAGATTGTAAAGCAAATATTTTCCGTTGCAGATTTCAGTGAGATGTTTGTTTTCGTTCAAAAGTCAATATTGTTTCTTGGAAGACAAAGTTACTTTGTTTTATTTCAATCTTCAACTTAAAAACCAATCACAAAAACGTTTGCAGCTTTTAAATAAGTATAAGGGATCCCTATCAGATAATTTGCCTATAAGTACGTTGAGTTTAATTAGGCACGTCAGCCAATCACTATACCAAGATCTCTCGAGAAATTCCTCTTTCCTTTCAAGATCCAGTCTTGGCAATGTCTGTTAAAAACGATTCTAGACATTATTTAATTCAAAAACGGTAAGGTAGTCACAAAAATACGGAGAATGTTATCAAAAATATTTTAATCTTATCAGAATAAACATTGTTGATAAAATACGTCGCAAATTGTACTTTAATAATAATTGCTGCATTCATACCTATTGATTCATAATAACATTGATTAATATCATATGACGTACTTTCAAGTACTAACGTAGTAAGAAATAGTATTGACGTCCGTGGAAAATTGGATGACATAACATTTCAGAGTTTTTCATGCGAATAAAACGGTCTCTCTCCGTCGACTCGTAAATTCTCAACGCTAGCACCATTACTGTAGAAAATTGCATCGAGGCAAGCGACTCCTCAGAAATTAACACCGAAAAAACATAAAAACTAACAAGCTACGATCAAAAGCCGATCCGATCAGCAAGAGTTGATGGGTGGTCTCGAAAAAAAAGTAAGAAAATGGCGGAAAAGTTCTACGGTCTTCATAAATAATGCATAGGAATGCGTGAGCGTCGTGCGAAAATGTACGCTGTGCGTTCGCGCACACCGTTATCGGGTGTTCGCAGGTCGTCAGATATCGCGTGTTTTCCATCTTATAGCGCGGTCATTATTGCCTTTTTACCTTTTAAAGGGCCGTGTAGATAGGTAACTATATTGTCGTGTTGAAAGTTTTCGACACTCACCATAAAGCTTGTTAGAAGCATTTATAAACTGGATTTAAGTTGCTTCTTTAGGAATAATTTACTGTTGTAAACGTGGTTATCTTATTTGTTTGACATTGCCGAGCCTAGTTATAGTACGTTCTCAGCGTTGCTTTAAAAGGCGGAACGAAATATGTGCGGTTTCATAGTGAGTTATATCTGAAGAAATATTACTTTTGCCATTATTTTAGAGATCCTTGGCAAATACTTTTCAGGTCATGACTTTTGAATTGTTTGTTAATAAAAGCTGCATAGTTATACTGTGTGTCATGTTTACAAATCTAGAAGATATTCTGCTTAGGAACTCTTTGTTCATTGTATTCATAGTGAGTATTACGCATTATAGAAATGTATTAAAAATTCAAAACAACGTTTATTTTATCTGCATGTGAGATTACACGGTAGCAAAAGCAATATCTATGCAAAGACTAATCAATTCAATACGACTCACGAAGATGCATTTGCGTAAATAAACGATACGTAGGCATTCCATTCATAACACGGCTTATTTAGTGCTCCGCCATAGAATAATCTAAGGATTCACATAAAAACATATTATATCTACGAGTCACGACTGCACGGACGTGCATCCGAACATACTCGCAACGCCATCTATTTTTCGTGGTGTGACGTTAAAACTCTTGCGCATTTCGATTTCAAATATCGAATTCAAGATGGTGGCCGCTACAGTCGCAACATTCTACAGGCTAGACATGAATCAACCTGTTCAATAATTCATGGGGAATAACTAAAGCACCGTGGTACTTCATAAGCCCCCCGCGTAGTACATTTTTCACCCGACATACTGAATAATCCAGGGGATAATAAATAAGAGTTAGCCTGTTGTAACCGGTACAAACAATTCATTGTGCTAAAATGAATTATTGCATTGTTAATACAGGCCCACCATTTCGCTACTCAGTATGCTAATCTTGATATAGGTAAATTTCTCGGACGAAAATTCGATAGACTTGCAACCAATACAACTGGTTTACCAAGATATTGTCTAAAAATACTTTCTTATTAATATGCATTGAACTCTCCCAAATGACGAAACTAAATAACAATATAGTCGGTGTTTTTTTTTTGTTGGATAAAATATTGTGTGTGCTTAAATCTCAATTCACATTTTCAAAGGCAATTAATCTCAATATTCAAAACACGCTACTTCACAAAATACGAAGAACAGATTAGGGATCTGCTCTGTTGGAAAAACTGCCAAATAAACAACAGGTGTTACTCACGATTGACATGATTGATGTAATAACGTCCGATCTGTGGATCGTAGGCCTCCTCCCATCCAAGAGGCAGCTCATTGCCAATGCAGTCCGCGAATGTCTGTGGCTTAGTATATCTGGAACAATAAACGTTTTTTGTTGAGTCCAAGAAACGCTTGTGTACTGTCATCCTGGAATTGAGGCTAGTTAAGAATGTGTTCTTGTGAAAATGGGAATAGAGATGTTGATGAGTGGGTTTTGTGGCGCAAGAAATAATTTTTGATCGGATGTAATATTGTTGGTTCTGTTGACTTTTACCGTACGTAACATGTTTTGAAAGCAGATGTAGTTTCCAAAAGCAAACTTAAATATTTTGAATAGTTTTTAACCGTAATTTTTATAATATTAACAACAAATACTTACGAACAGAACTTAATTTTAAAACTCGCATCAGTGAAGTCGACATAATGAAAAAAAAAAGCTTCCCATAGAAGGTCTTACATCAACCCACTCTTGTTCCCACGAACAGGGGCGAGCCTATTACTGCGCTTCTATAACTATCATTAAGGCAAAATAATAATAAGCTCAAGTTATTATTTCGAATCTTTCGACTGGATAATTTCACTGGCCATTCGGTAACGTGGACTGGTTGAAATGATTCCGTATTTACTCTGTGTGTAAACATGCAACTGGCCTCCTTTAAACCAACCAATTTTCGACAATTCGACACCGGTATCTTATGTCTTTAAGAGCTACCAGTTCGAAAATAGATTAATCACCAGACCGTTCAAATCGTTTAGCCTTCAATCAATTTAGAAGTTACGGGATCAAGAGGACGCGGTCAATATCATTGGATTTATACCAGTCGAAATAGCACCTCGTTAGTCAATCACATCGTTCAAAATAGATGCAATTAGGTTACGAATGAACGATGATATAGGACGAAGAAATCGCTCTGAGAATTATTACAAGCGAGAAAATATTTTACATTAAAGATTTTCTGATTCAAAATGCAATGTTACGAGCGCGATGGAATTATAGATAAAACATAGTATCGAACAAAAAACAGGTGCAAGTTTCTAGATTCAAGTTGTGCCTAGGCGTGCAGATAATGCAGGCAGGTTGTGGCATGAGAATAATTAATGATGGGCGATGCGGGTGCCCGGGAGCTGGCGCGCGCAGGGCGTGGTGCGCTGGCGCCGCCGACCTGCTCCACTGCTGCTACAATTTCGATCATGATTCACGTACAACCAGTTCACCAACAAAAAGCGGACACACTCGCATTTCCGATGGTGACGAAATCAACCGCCGCGTCTCATACGCATCCCACTTAACGGTTTTCGTGACTTTTAATATGGCGTTTATACGGTAGTCGGTTATTAAATAAGATTCTTCGGTTAATTGGCCACGTTTATGTCGAGTTCGGTGTACGTGCAAATTTTGAAATCGACGTTTTCGATGTTCGCGTGATTCTGTTTTACCGTTTGCTGGTTGTTTTACAGTAAGCAATCAAGTAAAGGCTGTTTAATGAGTGCGTATAACTTCGTGTAAGATTATACTCATATGCAATTATAATAAACACTTTACAACTCAATATAATAACTATTTAAATACTTAGATTCATGAATTCCTTCAACAAGACAAGCATAAACCATTCATAAAATATTTATTTAGAAATCAAGCGTTACAAAAACGTTAAATGTAATCCTTTCTTTTGTTAAAATAATTTATTGAGACAAAGTCGAGAGGGGTAAATCTTCAATGGGAATTCGTTACTCCTTCCGCACAGCTACCGAATGCGGCGTCCATTTCAAAACACGATCACTCTTATCGAGGTGAGGGGATAGAGGGCGCGTGCGTGTGCGCATCCAATGTATCGGTGTGGGAGCAAGAAGGAGATACAAGAGTATTAAAAGTGAGCGAGACAAATAGAGAAACAATGTTGCTGCGTTATGGGAGAACGGCAAAACCAGTCCTGTCAGCGGGACGTCAAGACGAGTCGAGTTCTCGGAAACGGTGACCCGTGTCACGGAATCCCTAGCCGCACACACAGGCACACTTTCACACACACTCGAACGCGCCCACGTAAACGAAACACTGACTCCAATCAAATACCACTGCGACAGATTTATCGGTGCTATAATACTAGATAAACATTTAATTGTTTCTGGTTCTGTGGCAGAAAATCCGCAAAGACCTTTACACAGATTATTGTAATTGGTTAGCAAATAACTATTTTTTACAGCATAAGGTCGCATTCCTTAGATAGCATTGGAAAATAAACTTATCAATGATAATGAACGTATTTTTACGTTCAGTCAGTCGATAGAAATTGAAGTGTTAACGCAATCTTTGTAGATAAGAGTTTATTTAACACTGCATTATCTTAAAATGGAATTCCAAAAACGTCGGAAGCAAATGTCTAGAAAACAAAAGCTTTTCCTTAAATGTAGTTTTAATAAAACAAAACTGGTCTAGGTTTAGGAGGTTTTTTAAGACAACGCCATCTATCGGGCCGTGCTAGAATTTGGCTACCTGTCTTGCGAGCTAACTTCAAACGGAAATTAATCGAAACTTTTAAGAACAAAAGGCACTTGATTCTTTTTCATAGTGTTTATTTCAGTCATTTTGGTAAAGATATTAACATAAACTAAATTCATTGTAAGCACTTTAGTTAATGAAGTCAGTTTTCGACAGTATAAAAAAGCATTAATCGCTACAGTGAACTTTATAACAATTAATGCGCATACATTCTTACAAATGTGCTAGTAATTAAAGTGTCTTGTTTTGGTTTTTAATTAGTGTAACAATTTGTTAGGGTCCTTTAAATTAAAATTTTATACGAGTTAGTAGATACAATATTGTTAGTACCTTTATATTGAAAACTGAATGTTTAAAACACAAACAACTGTACATAATATTATGAATAAGAAAAAACATTGTCCTCTTTTTTTCGCGATCACGTCCGACTCACAATTATATAATTTGTTCTACTTTACCTCGTCTCCGTACAAGTTTTCACATATAATACAGTTCGCAACAGAATTGAGTTCACACACAGCTGTATCGCGTAATCGATGCGAATCAATCCGCAAGCTATGCCGTGCGATATGCCAGTGCATCACAGTCTCATTGGAAAATAGCGCGGGAGAAGGCCAATGTACCGCCGTTCAGCAGCCGCAAATAGAAACACGAAGGTTGCTGCCCGCTTTGGACTAATTAGTCACATGCCCCTGCAGATTTCAACGCTATTGCAGGTGTTAAACCACTCAAATAATCCCATATTCTTAAAGTCCAACCGTTATACCAAAACAATATATCAGCCTAGTGTCGTTAATGTCCTCCAAACACGCCAAAGAATCAAGAGGCTCACCGTAAATCTAAATGATTAGACTATTAGTCATGTGTTATCCAAGTATCATTTCGAAAGTCCAATGACCAAATCCTGGATTACGACAAACTTGGGGCACGTCTGGTGGGAGGCGGTGCCATGCTGTCTCACACATATCGACCGACCGAAAGACGAACACGCACACCTACTAATGCTCTATAAATACCGCCAGGGAAATATTTTAATCCGGATGGCCCGTTTAATGCACATTCCTTGGGCTTCGGAACAATCTCGATTTTTTTACTCCTTTACTCCAAGAGGGCATTGCCCTACTTAGATTTTAGTCCGTAAGATCTGTCATATGAAACTGTGTCAGTAGACACGCTTAAGGATAATAATGTTGGGTGAATAACCTGTTCCTTACAAAGTTATAAGTAAATTCCGACGGCGTGATGTCACATATCCTATTTGCTTATTTAAATCAATCCTCAAGTGTTGATAAAATATACTCACGGACAGGAAGATTGCAAACCTTCCGATGGCCAAAAAAGGAATCGTGTTAGGGGTCAACGTGATTTCCTCTCGCATTCCGTTCGGCTGACACATTCGTACAGCGTTATAATCGAATTAAACACAACTTGCAATGGATTCGTCGAAGCATGCCGACCGGATGATCCAATGCGTGAATATAAAATTTGTATCTGAACCGAACCATGCATTAAAGTAATCACACATACATATAAACATTGTTTGCGTCTTGCGTCACGACCAATCACTAAATTTATCCACCAAATTACCTTGGCAATCGTTCGAAAGTGGTAATTATGTATTGATGGTAAACGCAGCAAGCTAATGTGACGCTATGACGTCACACGTTATTCGATCATTGACAAACGACATTCCAACGCCTAGTGTGAACTGTGTTGTTGAAACGCACGTCACGTCATTCCCACCAAGGTCTCATGCTCGTCTTGAGAGACTTGAGAATATACACACATTAAGTGCTCCAATCTGAATAATAAAGATCTCTTGACACTTACTGCCTTCAAAATCTCCAAAATCCGTCTTCTTATTTTAATGAATTACGCGCTTCATTAGCAATATCTCAAGCCAAGTTGGTAGTGGTCATTATGAGGTTATTTTCCATTCTTTTTATCAACTATTTGAAATATTTTGAGGTATCTAGTCAAAATAAACTCGTACGTCGAACGTAATTTATACAGTTCAATGTTGCATGCTGTCTGTAGAAGTGACGGACGGACGGACAGCGGGTTGCATAAACACTGAATATATAGGGTTTCCGTTTGAATCACGCCGCATACCAGCCGCCTTCGTCACGCCGGCAAGCGGCGCGTGCGACACAATATCATGAGTATCACGACTCCGCTCACAAACATTCAATAATACGATACCTAGTCTAAATAATGTCTATACAGAATGACGAATCGTCGGCCGCCCCGCTTATAATATCGCCGAGACTAAGGAATTTCTAATTGATATTGCATTGTGGTTACTCCCATTCTGCTGCTTGTTTGAGTAATAAGTACCTACAGTCTGATGAAGGAGATTAAACGCTATAAATCTTAGCACAACTTAGACACGACGTTGTAAAAATTGTCGTAGTAAAGCTAGTACTCTAATTCGCAGAAACAAAACTTTATGATCGTCGTAATTTATTATATACTTCGGTGAGTGTGTCCAAGAACTCCACGACCTCATCCCACCGGCCCCCTTCTAGCATCGGACATCAAGAAGCACTGCAAGTTACCATCCCTACCTTATTGCTATTCCACCAATTCGGACTAAGCGTTTTCAAACGTCTTTTATAATACGCACAGCAAAAGAGTGGACCTCTCTGCCTGTGTCTGTTTCCGAACGCTTAAAACCCTTATCTCTTCAAAGATAGAGTGAACAGGCTTCTTCTGGGTAAGCTCGTACCATTGTCGTCTCTGTCATACTCTGTCACCTAGTCAAGAGCAAACCGATCGCAAATATAAAAAAAAGTGTTTTAACGACGTATGCTAATTAATTAAGCGAATGTTGTAAAAACTGCCCATTCATTGGCTAGACTGACCGGTTCTGAGATTTACAAACATAAAACAGAAGGGTACGTCTGATATTGAGAAAACACACACATACACCAACAATAACATTTTAACGATAACTATGACATTCAAATCTTCTCATTATGCAAATATGCAATAGTTACAGAATGTAGAAAAGCAATCACTAGCAGTTGGTCGTTGCAACTTCGGATACCGCCCTCGAAGTATGGCAGAAATGTTGCTAATGGCTTGTAACGATGTTTGCCGGCAACTTCACGACTGTACCAATGATACTTTCCCAGCGGTAGAAAGTCAAACATTAGGTAGGAATGGCACCAAAGCGGCTTCATTCACATATCGTTGTTATTAGAGCGGTGTCAAGACCGGAAAGTATGGATTAAACAGAGGCCAAACAAGCAGATATCAATGTGCGCGAACGCATCGCCAATGAATGGGAGGCGCCGAGCTTCTGCGAATGTTTGTTGAGGAACAAAATTCTTTACTCCATTGTTTCGTGAATGATCGACCGCGAGGAATGGGGTCGGGGAAATATTTGCCATTTTTACTGCTACACACTGTTGCCAATTTCTTTGGTAATACTACGATGCACCAGGATCATGGAAATACAGAGGAAACGAACGTTGACAAACGGTAAAATAATTCACAATTTTCAGAGATATCCCTTTTTACAGCTCTACAGGAAAAAAACAGAGATCAGTTAAGCTTGATCAACAAACTCACTGAAATATTGATAAAAGCTGTAAAATTTACTAAATCGATTGTAAAAAGTAATCAAAAGGAATGAACTGTAAACACAATCCATCGACGAGAGCAGAACACTATCACCTAATAGCTATTAAATACAGGTGTTTTTGCATACCACCCTGCTTACAATCATTCGCAAATTCACAAACCCAAATAGCTTAGTATTGCTAAGGAACAAGGTACATATTGGAATGAGAAAATTGTTTATTATAGTCTGTTGTCGCATATTTCGCCCACGCCCAAATAGCAGGTCGTCAACAATTTATTCAAAATCAAGGATTTGTGCCAGTTCGCCTCACTGTGCCTCTATTTATGGACACCTAAAAATTAAACCATTCACGGTATTAACATTGGCAATAGGATATACGAAATGTACAGATATAAGTCATACAATTTGTGAGCAAATAAACTGGAATCAATAAAACAAAAGAACACCTGCTTGAATCTGCATAAGTTTTAGATCATGTATCAAAACCTTGATTTATATCTCTCCAAATTATTGTAGCGTATGGCAGAAAATTTTACAATCGCCGGAGACTTGTGTATTCATGTTGTCAGGTTTACTATAGGAATTAATACCATCATCAACTAAATATTTCTGATGTTTACCTTATTAAGTACGTCGTTATTTACTTTCCCATAAAAAGAACCTTATTTAATGAATACGCCCGTAAATAAGGATATTAATTTTTATTAGACATTTTTAAGTCAAATAGCGGTAAAGTATCGGTTTTAGTCCATCATCCGACAGATTGAATCGCACGTTTTACCGTGGACATTAAATCGTCCCAAACGTTTATAGAGGAAATATTAAATAGGCAACATTCTCAAGCCAACGATGTTTGGGCGTCCTCCGATGGCTAATCAAACACTCAGCAAATCAAGCAAATAGTTATACAATTTTATGAGCGACGACTATCGTCAATTTATCACTCCCTATAAGGGGGGACAAATACGCAGAAATTCCATCCGACCATTCCGAGGCCCGCTATGTCGACACACCATATTTTGCAAGTTTATCATTGCTTATGCTAACTTCATGAAGTTATGGGGCAGGCCCACTATACAAATACAAGTTAGACCATTTATAGAGTTCCGAATGATAGAACTAAATAAAAGGTGTAACGTTGTAAAGATACGAAAACTTAAATAGATGGGCACAACAATGAAAAAGTCGTTTCAAGTAGGTAAACAACTGCTTTATGACGGCATATAGATAAGCGAGGAATGCCAATTTTGATTAGAAACGAGAGCAGAACAGCTTTTATCGCATACTCACATAGATAACTTTTAAACATGCGTGATTTTAAACACATTTTCATTATAATAACGATAACTAGCTAAACGGATTTTGATTCGCTCTCGAAACATGTTGCACTACATTTGGAGTAGGAGTCAACGTTTGCATATTTCCATACTTAGACATCATTTTAACAATTTCTTTGGATATCAGGTGTTTATGAGCAATTATGTATTAATTAATTGGATATAGAAGAGTCTCGCTATTGGTTAAGCGCGTCGAGATTCTAGACTCTTTAAACGGCCATTCGTCTTATTAGTTGTTGGAATCAAAATAAATCTGCAGTGTAGCCGGTGTCGGCGGCGGCGGTGTCGACGCGCGTCTGGGTGTATAAAATCGCCAAGGACATATTTATCTGAGAGGAATGCGTAGAATAAACAATGTTGTACGCTATTTCGCGTCCGTTCGCCGCCACGCGCCGCACCCTGCGATACACTGTACAATTGTAGGTACATACTCCCACAAATCTTTTGTAAATCGTCTCTGCAAAACATGCATACAATTTTTGCACCTAATCAAATTGAATAGGTCCAAAAGTGAACAAATAAACCTACTTAAAACACAGTCGATTAAAGTCAAGAAACGTTGTAAAATGCCCAGCCCCTTCAACGTTACGCATGAGGGAGCTCAGAACTTGTGCAGTGCGTGGGAAGCACATACTTGGGTTACACAATCTTGTGAAGATACCTTCGTTAAACACGATTGATTTTATACATAAAATCTTGCTTGCTCAGAAAAGGTAGAGATTTGTATCGGCTAACGATATATTGGAGAAGATATTGTAGAAGCTATTGTGATTGAAGAAATAGTAGAGTCGTAATACTTTTGTATCTTTAACAATGTGGAGCATAAAAGGAACAATTACTTTATAAAATCAACAGCTACTCGACCGCAGACATGCAGATCGCATTGAAACATTCCAACGCGAGCATCCTTGTATTTCCCACATACAATGTGGCTGCACCTAAGCGAGTACGCATAGACACCTTACGCAGATTTCACTCGCAACATAGAATTATGCATTATGATCAACTGAACGCAACACTCTAGTATGCAGTCGAACAATGTACTGGCTTAGTGAAACTGCATTCAACCGATACAATTAAAGTAATAAACACCGGTGAACACAGGTATAAGTTCCCATTCGCTTGTTAATCGACGCTATCATTGTCTTCACCGCTTCCTTGCTTAAAGACACAATGAACAGTTTTTCCTCTGTTCACAATGCGTAGCTGTCGAACACTTCTATGTAGTTTAGTTTTTCTATAACTATTTTCGCTGCTCATCTAGTTACGTATCACACTTGCCTTTGAGATCTGCGAAAACCGCAAAATGTTCATTCGCACGCAACGTCTCGTTACAGAAGCATTTGAGAAGCCACTTATTACCTTAAATGTTTAGTCTCAACGCCCAACGACACCATAAAGACCTTTATCTTGTTAAAACGGCCATATATATCGAGATTCAAAGGCAAATATTTCGTTAAAAACGGCGATCTCTTGTCATCCAAATGAGACCATTACATCTGCTTGTAAAAAAGCTGATCTACTAAACTGACAACATTCTTATGGTAGGTAAATAATTGCATTCTGCCAAAGGCAGTGACGGAGGGCACATTTTTCATAGTAAAGTGTTTAGGTTCTGTATAAGGTTAATAGCGTCGTATGCGCCCGAGACGTGGCCGGGTTATTTTTAGCATTAATAAATTGGCTTAGTGGCTCCGTTTATTGTGAGCGCGTTTCGCACAAGTAGATGTCGACGTTGGAGTGACATCCGCGGTACCTCCGCTCCACACACCAAATTCTAGGTCAATTTTGACTGCCGTTGCATTACTATCCATTTGGTTCTCTCAAAACAATGTTCTAAGTGGGCAATTTTGCGATAGTAGCTGCTCTTTGACCCCAATTAACTCCAAATTTTGGTATATACTTTTTTCGCTTGGGTTATCTTTTAAACCTGATAACATAGGACCTCAAACAGAAAAGCCACATTCATATGTTTTAGAGTGCCAAGCTGGTAACCACGTTTCAAATATAATACTGTAAAGTCGACTGTATGGAATGCAGTTTGCCAAAAGGTTCAATAAAAATAACACTTTATGTTTCCTGTGTCAGCGGAGAATTTTATTGGGGTGTCAATGTACCGGGACCAGATTCTTATGCCTTCTTAACTTGAATCAATTTCATACACATTCGCATTTTTATGCAATATTTGTTCAATCCTTAGT
The DNA here is from genome assembly GCA_963082945.1 of Cerastis leucographa. Lineage (NCBI taxonomy): Eukaryota > Metazoa > Arthropoda > Insecta > Lepidoptera > Noctuidae > Cerastis > Cerastis leucographa. The sequence goes on from OY720353.1 coordinate 6,861,051, forward strand.
CATTTACTAAATTGAATAATACTGAGATTCCCCTGTGCGACTATAAGTCTGAAATGAAATGCCCAATGACATTTGCTTGAATTTGTTCTGTTTCAATCATTAACTTGAGAATTTTACGTTGGATGGCCATTTGCAACTTTGCGTTGTAATTTCATTTGCAATTAACTCCATTTTATGTCATAAATCTGCAAAACATTTAACGGTGTTTTGTTTTTCTTAAAACACAACTTAATGGGAAATCTTATTAGCCCGTTATACAACACCATTAGACACTGACAGTTAGTTTTTTAGGATGTCTCATTTTCCTAATGGAATAGATGGAATAGACATCACTACCGCTAATTGTTACGCTGTTTAGCATCAGCAAAGTGTTAATTGACTGGTTTTAACAGTAACCATGCATTTTCAAGTGCAGGTGTATAGTTTTTAAGGTTAACTTTTAAAACAATGGTGCAGGTGTTGGTTTAACTATGGTAAATAGATGCGGCTAGAGACATGATCGGTATTTAATAGGGATGTGTTGTGCAGCACCTGCAGCTTGCTGAGGTGGTGAAGGGGGTGTGGGGAGACGGCGGGGCGGCGAGGAGGGGGAGTGCGCCGCTTTAGAAAGGCGCGACCATCGCCGCAGGCCCGGGCCGCATTCTACGGCCTGTCATTCACACCGCGCAACTTGCCTATGCATTGCATTCCATCTCCCACCGCGTTCTCCACGCATCGGCACCATACACACACGCGTACCTTACGAAACCACCGACCGCACCACCATCTAGACAACATGGTACATTCATTCTTAACACATAAACGCTTCATCGAATTATTTCTGCGCCAGTTCAGCCACTAATGTTGCTATGAAGTATGAACCAGTTCCGTGGCCTCATTAGTCGCGTACCGACTGCTTTGCTCACCAAATACGAACCCATACGAAAACAAGACCACACTACACATTCCAAAGGATAACAAATGATAACCATAATTTGTGTTTAGCTCATTTGTTGTCACTAAATAGTGGAATGTCGTGTGAAATCGAGGTTAACGCGCATTCTTACCACTAGAGAGCAGCAGCGTCGCGGCGACGGAACAGTTTGTTTTTCACGATTTATTCTATTTTAAAGTTGTATAAAACACTTGTAATTTCAACAGAACCAACTATATCACGTGCACTCCCGATATTTACGACCACAACACTCAAATTCAATCAGAAAACGTTAGAAATCGCATTGGAATGTAAAGTTTTGACATGGGGCTCTTACGGGTTAACACTTCTCTTTGGAAAACTTACCTGTCTCGCGGGTCGATCCACGTCGTTTTTCTACTGTTGTGATCGATAAAATACAATTTTCCGTCAAAGTCCCTCGCGTAATCCCATCCGTCGGGCAAGGGTATCTCACCGTTTCGTCTCCTTGGCATATTTCACTGATTAAATCCATTCAAACGAGTAACGAAGCACACTCGCGAACTAGCTACACGGCCATGTTGAATACCTCATTACGAGGTGTGACGTCACGCGGGATCGGCCAATAGCGGCGAAGGGCCCCCACGATGGAATGCGGCGCGTACGCGAGCGCGAACACACGAAGCGGTTCCGTACGTCACTCGAGCGATAGGAACGATACACGCGACCGCACCACGCGACCCCGCGTCGCCGACTAAACCCCGCCGACTCGCAGCCACGTTATCACCGCACATGATAATATTCACTACCAGCACCTACTGTCTAAATGCATTCCTCGACCATCTAATGTTTACATTACATGGTCTACTAGTGCCGACTGACTGATGCTATGTACGGTGCGGAGACTGTGAAACGAACTAGCAATGTAAGCAAAAAGTAGGTAGGTGTACATACCCATTCAATCTATTTACGATTCCGCTGTATAAATATGTATAGACGGGCGGGTATACGTATAGATCGCATTCCACAGCGTATGTATATACGGGCATACATACAAATTACTGATATGTACCTACATAAGTATGTTTATCTGTCGCTATAATAATATTGTTGCCATATTATATACAAGTTACTGTGCTGTGTTATGATTATCTAGTAGTTTTATGTGACCTACTAATTTTGATCTAACATAAAAACTTGGAAACAAGGTTGCTACTGACATTCTTTTGACGGAAGTAATATTTAAGCATCAAATCGAAAACGCTATGTATTTTATTTTCGGCTTATTCCCATGGGCTCCAAATTTTGGCTCAAAACAAAAAAGCAACGCTCTAGGTGGCTGTCCTGTTACCATTTCTGACCTTACTTCATTGTTATTATTTTATAAATATGTAATTGTAGTTATTTCAAGAATTATTGGAACTATGTATTTGTTTACTTAGTTACAAACTCAAATTCATGTTTATTTTATTTTCAAGCCAGAACTTTTGATTTTCTGTACCTACCTTGATTCGGTATAAGTAAACGTAAATTAAACATAAGCTCTTATCTTACAGATATTAGTTGTGGTATTTTTTTGGTAGGTACTTCTCCCGAGTCCTAACTGTACCTACTTGCCAAACAAAGTTTCCCAAACGGGAGTGAATACACGCATACTCAAAAGTTGACGCAACGAGACCCAAAGTATGAAAATCAAATTAATTACAAAACGGTCCTTTTGTGATGGTATTTTGTTTAGTTGGCGAAATGGAACTTTCCAGTTGGGTAATAGCTGATTTTATGCATAGTTCTTTTGTTTTTTTGGGCGCATGGGAATAACCCTTATTTTATATTGTCTAAAACTTTTCAACATTCTCTGAGGAGTTTCAAGCAAAACAATAAGCTTATTTTAAGTCATCTTTTGTTTTACAAAACAAAGCCCTAATGAGTTAATCGTCCAAACAAAAACAACTAGGTATTCTGTCTGAATAATACAAAAGTATTCTTATCTTATCAGGGCTTAAAAAATACTTGGTACCAATTGTTTATTTTTCACAAATTGATCATTTGCGTTTATGGTCAATCGTTTGAAACCCGAACGATTGTAGAAAAATAAAACTGATTAATTTTGTGCTGTTTACGTCAGTTTCAATTAGTTTCAACCATAAAAGCTTTTTTAATGGCAATTAGAAAGAAGAAAGAAAGAAAATAAGTTTATTTGGCAAATACCACAAGTACACACAACATTAAACGAAAATGAACACAAAAAATACTTAAATATAAACAAAAGAAAAAAAGGGTTAATAATTGTGTAGCTAAATAAAACAAAAAGAAAAGAGGGATAATTATTGTGTGCCTCACGGCTGCGCCAAAAAGGGCCAGTTCAGCAAAATGCCGGGCAGCTAGGCTGCCTGACGCTGGTTTTCAACTGGACCTGCGAATGTGATGTGACGGACGTAAAACAGCTAAATATTTTGTGTCAGAGTGTATGTGTATGTGAGAACGGGTACTTAAATAAAATAAGATTGTGAACAGCTATAATAATAATAACAAATAAAAAATAAAAAACTACGCAATAAGATTACCAAAATAAGTGCCGAGTAAAATAAGAAGGTAAACAAATGGGATGTAAACAATTGAACTACCTTTTCATCCCCGTTGCGATTTTAACAATTTAATAAGTTCTGAAATATAATGTAAGTTTAGGTATTTAGCCACTGTTACAGATACAAGAAAAATAATTGCATATTCTATTTCTAAAATTTCTAGGTAAGTCTCTAAAATTAACTATTCACCTAAATATTTAAAGCTAAGTCTTAATTCCAGAAAGTTATGAACCGTTTACATATAGTTTATCAACATTGGTTTACATAAATTAATCAAATCATCAGAGTATACCTACCTATAGTATTGTCTACATAGAAATAAGAATACAAAACCAAAACCCCTTCTTTTTGGCTTTGTCGTAGTCAAGTAAATATATACCTGTTAAACTGGTCCAAATTATGGGAAAACACCACCTACCACAATATTTTGTGGTATATTATCCCATGCTGCTAATTTGTTACCTAATTTACCTCACTCATCATTACCAATTTATATGTATAGTCACTTCTACTCACAAACTGTGAAATAAAACACAGTGAGAAAACTGGCACGTCTTTGAAACCCGAAGACATGAGGGAACACCTCTACGGAATCTCTTTTTGGTTCCAGTTTTCACCGTGGTGGATGTCTCTACCAACCCGCACTGGGTCCGCTTGGTGGATTACACATTGGTGGCTTACTATATTTAACAGAAGAGGTCTATATTCCAAGACTGGGAGAATCACAAGCTGATTTTGATAAAACTTACTATAATAGAGATCCTCAGAAACACTAGTTCGAAATGATTATTATTAATTTTTCAGCTAAATACGAGATTTTCCTTTAATTTTGAAGGATCTATAAGAGTAAAAAATACATTTCCACTTACTAATAAACGGTGAATCCATTAAGAAATATCAACGATGTTGTCCTTCCGTTCCGTAGGTGTGTTTTCCTAGCATGCATGAGTCACCTTTAAAGAGATTACGTTTTTATGGTTCCCTTTATTTGTATCATGGTGTGATCTTACTCTTTAATGGCATGAGTAGAAAACCTACGAACTGCACAACACAACGCCCATCATCATTCAATATCTTTATAACATCAGTACATTACGTATTGTAATCCTCGAAGGCTTAGACAAGGGTGTAACTAGTAGTATTCCCACATTTCGTCAGAACGTTTACATACCATGTAATCGGGGCGACCCTATTTCTATCTACCGGACACAAATCTAGACTCCGTGGCTGCTAATGATTGACTCCTGATTTAAAAACCCAATAACACTTAGCCCGACTTGGGAATCGAACCCAGGATCTAATGCTCAGCAGCGCGACTACCAACGTCTGGACCTGCCTGACCAACGTCATCTACTGTGCCCAAAAAATGTAATGAGTCGTACAGACAGCGTCTTTAAGTAGTTACCCCCCTAGCGTACTGTAGAGGGGTTAGCACATAGTGACGCTGTCTGTACCATCAATACAAAAAAAGAAGAAGACGATCTCTTTTGACACCATTTCTAGCCTTCTCATCTTTCACAGCATCCATCCATCTTCTTCTACTCTGCTATCCCAACTCATGCTCAAAATATCCCTTTTAGATGTGTCTCAATCCTCTAAATCGAATAGATAGACATAGAAGCACCGTAGGTACAAGCTCTTCACATACGAATCGTGATTCACTCGATCTCATCAGATCGTGAAACTTAAAAAGCACGGGATCACCAATTTCTAGCAGAATCTGTCAGACTGTGATAGAAAATCAATCGGATTGCAAATTGAACTCAGGAATTATTATTTAGATCGTTGTCTAAAAACATTGTCATGAAAATACATTACGATGTTTTTTAGACAACAGCTTGCAAGCAAACTTGTCGAGAAGATTCTACCCCAATTATAAAAATACTATTAATTAATTTAGGAACAGTCACGACGAACACCTAATAGGTAAAGAGTTGTGGATACCTACCTTAAACATGACGTACACATCTTTAGGTCCCTATCTAGTTTCTAGACCTACAAATAGAATAAGTATCGATTTGTCTTAATGACGTCCATAAATTACTCACAAGTACCACCAATACCTATTATAACGTCTACCTATTTTCCTTTATTTACTGCAGTCTACACCAAACGTTAATTAATTACTGTAAATAAGTTTTATGAGGTCGTAAAATTTCAGCAGAGAAACGGTCAGGATTTACGAGTTGAAGGAGAGGTTGTAGGTTCAAACCTTAACAGCCACTTTAATTTGTGTTCCATTCACCACGGTTGCTCTCAAAACTGCGAAGGAATACATGGACGGAGGCAAAATATTCTTGAACCAATAATTCTAAGACATGTTGTGACAATTGAAATTAAATGAATATCAGGGAAAAAGTAACTTGTTTTACTTCGATCCTCGTTAAGAGGCTTAGGGATTCATAATCCATGTCTTCCATGATCACAGAGCTAGGAGACGGGACGCTTCGGAGGCGGTTTCGAGAACCGCCCTGTCGTCAGCGGTTTACTCGCCGAAACAACACTGCAACGTAGTACTTTCGACGAAGTATAAGAGTAATTATTGCCGCCTCTAGGAGGACAGAAATCTCGACTACGACGCGCAATATTTAGCTACCTATTTACAGCAAATGCACTGCCCCTTTTACTACCCCCATGACAAAACAGCGCCGTTTTCAGGTAAAGAGCAGAGCTAAAGCCAGGAAACGGGCAATGTCCTTTTACTACATCCTCAGGAAACCGTCGATTCACACACATAAAAGAGGTAAAGTAGGTAGATTAGTTAACTTCTATGAAAAAAGCCCAAAAAAACAGATCTAATTAATAAAACTTACTTGAATCAACTTCTTTTGTCCTCTTCTCTTGATACGGCAGCTACCTATCGAGTTTTATTTCCCGCCTTTTGAAGATCGGGCCGTCGAGTTTCGTCAGCTCACTTTCGCCACCACTTACGGTAGTTGCACTGCAGCAGCTGCACTGCTCTAAACGTCGCGTTCGGGTTCTCGAAGTACCTAAAATTACATTTTACAGAAGATTTTCTAAGCACCAAAAAACATTACACACCTACTCTATGTTCTAAAATTAAACAATTTTTAATGTTAGTTGGTTTGTAGGTCCGTACCTCCCGGTTGGAATTATTAGGTACCTACCTACTTAGATTGTATTTAAGGCCTTAGTTGGACGAAAATGATACCGTTCCCTCATACGGTAGAATAATAATTATCGCCTTAGATAAAGTTATGAGATGACACAAGCAAAATTCGTTTTTAAGTAGGTAAAAAGGCATTGGGTACTCACCCGCTGAAATAACTAAGTACTGCTGGTAGAACACTGTGGTTTTGAAATCCCGACAAATTGCTGATTAACCTTAATCGAACACAATATTAAAAATAAACATGCAAATATATTGTAATGATTTCAGAAAAACAATTGAAATTCAATGTTATGTTCACTGAAATCACAGAAGTAAGAAGCGTGGAAATAAGTAGATAGTAGGTAGTAAGTTAAGCAAAATAACAAGCACCCAAGCTAATCAATTGACTTAATAAGCAACATGAAAGCAAACATGTGATCTAAATATCACAAAATTACTAATCTAACACGTAATACGTAAAAATTATAAAAAAATGGTCAGGAACGTATTCATAAAGATTTGAATTATTTTCTTCCAATCTTTGTCTTAAAAATACGCAATTGTTTTGTGTTACATTCAGCCAATAATTCTTTCACAAGAGTTAAACTTTTTTTGTATTAAATAGAAATTAAAGATCTGTATTAATGTGTTATTATTGTTTTTAAACAACCTTATTTATTAATTCGAACACTCTTTTTTGATTTGTTGTAACAAAACCAAAGAAGTCATAAATTGTTCAGTATGCTAAAAAACACATTATTCGTCTTTAGTGTCTTGATATACTGAGACAGAGTAGGACAGAGAACAATACCTTTAATAATGATTCTTGTGATACGGAACGCGATCATGAGCGAATTGTCAATGTCATGTGTTGTTGGCAGTTTTGTCAACACGTAATAAATTCGCAAGTTTTATAATTTCCTTGTAATTAGTAGTTTTATAAACTAAAACAGCTGGTACTTAATAAAAAAGCGATAACATAACAATGCCTACAAGTGACAGTGAGGACTTCGAAAGTGCTGATGAGGGCCACGGCACCCCAGACAAGAAGGAAAGGAAGAAACGTTTGTCTTCTTCAAATTACAGCGACAATGCTTTAGAAACTGAACAAAAATCCTCAAACACTAAACTAAGTTCAAGTAATGTTCAAAAGGTTGTCGAAAATGAGGTATGTTTGAAAAAAATCGTTTGCCACGAACATAATACTTAAGTATTTAACTTAGCCAATCGCAATACCACTGTTCGGCCCATTGCCTCTTCGTCATAGTTAGTCTAACAACATACACCAATATTGTGTAATAATAACCCCTTAATTTATAATAAATAAATGACATAATATATATATATCAAACTTGCTTATTGAATACAATTGATAGCTTATCAAAATTTATTCTGTTTTTTACCACAAAATATAATAGATACTTACATTATCATCAAATTAAAACAATATCTTCTAGAACAATAGATTTATTTAGATCATCTGCTCAAACACAAAATAGATTACTATTCAGTGATTTAACAAGCTATTTTAAGCTAATTATGACATTCCTATCATTGTTGAATGGTTTTTCCTTAACAAAATACATATACATAAACTCACACTTTTTTCCCAAAGGGGTTAATCAAAATATTTTTATTTCACATAGGCCTACATGGGCACTTATGTAATGTCGACAAAAATGTGCTCAGTTCGGGTTGGTCATTTACTATGTTGAAGAACTGGCAAGAAACTCAATGGTTTCTCTTTTAAAATCATTTGGTTTTACAATATTTCTATGTAACAGCGTTAGTACTTAAGTATGGTAGGACATCATAGGCCGGACAATAAGTCATTGGTCACTACAAAACGTAGGACAAGATAAAAAGTTACCAAGGATCAACAAATCTATAAGGCCCACAATGTTCACACATTTACAAACAATGGGCAAATAAGGGTCAGCTCACACTGAGACGCGACGCGACGCGACGCGACGCTGCGCGCACCTTGAGACTTCAGAATACATTGCGCAACATATTCTGAAATCTCACAATGAAATGTGTATCTTTTCGTGTAGAAAATAAAGTTATATTTTGAATCGCTCTTTTAAAGAGTGCGCGCAGCGTCGCGTCTCGGTGTGAGCTGACTCTAAAATTAGAGACTATACAAAAACAAAAAAAAAAATTAAGATATTGTTTATATGTAGAATCCACAGAACGCCACCTGCTACGATCCTCAACAAACCAATAAATAATATTATATGGTACCATCTTAAAACATCTATTGACATGCATTATTTTGTATTGCCTGCCGCCTTATCCATTCAAGGGATTGCTTATAATCCACCCTAATCTTGTAAGAGCTCAATGATTTCAATGGTTATATTTAATGTCATTTGACCGTCATACCCTTGTCAGTTCATACCCCAATAGACAGGTTATTACAGCACAATTATGACAGTGGCATTCATCATCAGTCTATAATGTTTCCACTGCTGGGACACAGGCCTCCTCTCTATGAGAGGGAGTAGGCTGTAATCCACCACGCGAGCCCAGTGCGGGTTGGTAGATGTCAAATGTCTTCAAATTTTTAGTTCTAGGACATGCCGGTTTCCTCACAATGTTTTCCTTGAGAGCAGCGATGATGAAATAAATCACACAAAGTAATGCGCCTGCCTGGGTTCGAACCCACGACTTACTGCTCGTAAGTCGGGGCTGCCACCACTGGGCTACTGCTGCTCCCACAGATAGTGGACAGTGGCATTAAAATATCTACAGATAAGATTGGTCTACAGTAGCTCAAATAGAGAAGATCAGACACAAGCAAGTCGTGCAGTAAGATGAAACATGCTAAAAAGAAAACCAAAAACTAACTAATATAAATAAATAGGTGAAATGTTATGCTTTTCAATCCAATCCTAAGTAAAATATATTGTTCCAGAATCAAACTGAGGGCTGGGATGATTTTGATATAGACAATGCAGAGCCTGTAGAACCACAACCAACTGCTGCCACCAAGAGTAACGTTCCAGAGAAGACAAAACCAGAGGACAAGCCTAGTCTTGTGAAGGAGAGTCAAAAATCTCAGGACACAGGCTGGGATGACTTCGATGACTGGGGTACAGAAGATGCTTCTGCTGATGTTCAGATGGTACTTTAAAAGCTGTGTTGAAACAACATACAGTACTGTAGTTACAGTTATGATTCCTCTTAACCCCTAATTGGTCGCACCTAGATAGTTACGTTAAAGGTCGCGTGGGATGCGTGACACCCCTGTCCTATAAATAAAACATGAAATACATACAAAATAACAATAATGCTCGATACTTGATCATAAAGGACACATGTTTTTATGAAAGTAATGGGAACTTCTGCATGCAAAATGCAGAATTTAAAAAATTCTAAACCTTCAAAGTTGCTCTGGGTGTGTAACACCCCTTGCAACCAATTAAGGGTTAATGATTCTCTCTCACTAAGAAAGAAAACTCATAAACATTCATTGCATTATTTGTGTCATCTCCATCAACATGATCACTAATTAATCATAAATTTTTATATTCAAAACCCCTGTAACTTTGATCTTAACAGAACATCACCGCTGACCATGTAGCTTCCAAATCAACGCAAGAATGTAATGTTAACCGGAACCATTTTATCTAGCTTAACTGACCCATTTTCTGAATGTTGAAGTATAAACATGATCACTATTTGATTGCAATGAATACATACAAACCATTACAAGTACAAGGTGGGCTCTGTCGCAAAATGACTACAGGTAGCAAAATGTCCCTTTCTCACAATATCCCTTTCGCAGAATGTCCCCTTCTCAAAATGTCCCTTTCGCAAAATGTCCCCTTCCTCAAACAGGCATTACTACAGTACCCCTCTGTGTTGTACACCTACTGGCTCTTGACCAGTTTTTTTTACTGATGAAAGGAATTTTTGCCTGTTTGAGGAAGGGGACATTTTGCGAAAGGGACATTTTGAGAAAGGGACATTCTGCGAAAGGGATATTGTGAGAAAGGGACATTCTGCTACCTGTAGTCATTTTGAGCAGTTGTCATTTTGCGACAGAGCTACAAGGTGTTGTTTTGCATCATAGTCAAAATTCTGGAGGTTGTCACAAAAGACATAAATACTCAATTAGACTATTTTACTAGTTAATTATTAATAAACGCTGATTTTTGGTTGTTTAAGTTTGTCAGTATTTCAGAAAAACCCTCCATAACGTGGTTTAGGGAATAAGAAATTATCGAATAAACATTTGAGATTGTTTGTATGTGTGAAAGTGCGGCTATAGGGCGAGGATCACACGGGTGGTTGACACTTACCGATTTTCGTAAATACGAAAAAAAAACACCTAACCATTTTATTATTGTTATACCTCCTTGAATTTGACGAGGATGCAAAACAACAATTTGTATAAGGCTGTATTTACATTAACCATAAGAACAGTAATCAATTGCAAGCCTGCTCACTAATAGCATTTCAGCTTGTAATAGTGCATTATCTGGTCCATGAGAACAAAAAGTAGAAACGATTACTACTGCATATTCAGTACAACACTCAGAACCACCCCACATAATATTGTTATGGGTTTTTTTCTTTAAACTGCTGGTTTCTACAAAAGTGCAATACTGATGATAAATTTCAATTGTGGGGGGTTTCAGAATGATAACCCTATGTGCGTCAGTGTCTTTCATCTGCTATACTATGTATTGTAAGCTGAGTAAAACTCACTCACAGTCGGCGATTAACAATAGATTTGCTGTAAAAACTTATGAAATCTCTAAAATACAGGCCGAACCACCAAAACCTCAACCCATTCAAGCGAATCCAATAACCACTCAGCCCAACATCCAAGAAGTGACTGATAGATTGGCAGCGGCATCCACAGGCGGTGGCAGTGGGTGGGGCTGGGGATGGAGTGTGGACTCTCTACTGAGTTCCGCTACCGCTGGACTTAGTTCTGCTAGTGCTGGGATTAGTAATATTACGAGTCAGGTGTCACAGGTTAGTTCATAACTTATTTGTCTGAGATGTTTGTGTTTAAATTGATTTTGAGATTTTTTATTTGACGTTGCATAAATAAAAAAATTAAAAAAAAAAGCGATTTTGACGGGACTTTTACTGACAGATAACTTTAACTATCATGAGCTGCACCACTAACCTTAGTTCTCAATTCTTTGTTATTAACTGTAAAAATGTTGCCAGAATTTATTAATAAAAGATACTATCATGCCAGCGTCACGGAGAAAAGAAGAAGTCCTAAATATTATCCACCTTTATGTATATGTTTATATATATGACCTTTATGTATGTATCTAGATATTTTTTTTTTGAAATCTACTTCTAGGGCTTGTCAACAGTCCTAGAATCCGGTATAGGTGCTCCAGATCCAGAGGAACTAGCTAGGAGAACTTCTAAAGAACAAGAACCCAGAGTTACCAGGCCTGAGAATGTACCAACTGGTGATAAAATAACAGTGGTTAGCAGTGAGGGGGATGGGGCCTATTCTGAAGCCAATGCTGGGGCCAATGCTGGTGATGCCTTCCAGTTCGGCAGTCTGTTCTCTGGTGTTACCAAGTTTGTTGAATCCACAGGTATGTTTAAGTTGTTGTATTATTTTTTAAATGGATCTCCAGGTTTTCATTGTACCAGACTCATCTCAAGCTTTCCAGGATTTAATCTTGCCTATTGGGGCTCACTGAGATGGCTGTTCGGCTTATTTCTTCTTCAATCTGCATGTTTCTATTGAAACTGTTTTTTTTCCCATCATTAATGTTAGGACGCAAAACACATTAAGTAAGGGTTGGGTCTATCGTGTGTTGTCGTCCATATAAAAGCTGGTCTATAGACCTGGTACTAAGTCCCGCAGTGGAGACCGCGTAACAGCAAGCTTAGCGTTGGGCGTCCCCTAGCTAGATGGAAGACCACCTTAAAAAGGTATCTGAGACAGGCTGGATGCGGAACACTGAGGACTGAGTGCTGTGACGCAGCGTGGTGAATGTTACTTGTATGGTGTACATCATCATCATTTCAGCCGAAAGACGTCCACTGCTGGACATAGGCCTCCCCCAAGTGTCGGCACATTGACCGGTCCGGTGCGCCTCGCATTTAGCGGATCCCCGCAACCTTCACCAGGTCATCGGTCCACCTAGTGGGAGGCCTTCCAACGCGTCGTCTTAACCTAACCTAACCAAGGTTACCGTCGTAGCTCTTGCGGATATCCTCATTTCTGATTTGATCACGCAGGAAAACTCCGAGCATAGCTCTGGCAACACAAACTGGTCATAGACTTTCGTCTTGAGTCACTGCGGTAAGTTAGACGAGAAGATACTACGCAACTTCCCGAACGCTGCCCAGCCGAGTCGGATTCGACGATTGACCTCTTTCTCGAAGTTAGACCTACCCAACTGGACCGTTTGTCTCAGGTAGACATAATCGTCTACAACTTCGAGTTGAGAGTGTCCGATCTTGTTAGGAGTGGGTGTTACAGGGGCATTCAAATGGGTATGGTGTACATAATAAAGAATATTCTATTTTTTATGTCCAGCTGTGGACTGCTGATAGGCTGAGTTGATTGGAACTTGCTGTGCTCCCAACCCAAATAAACCAATTAAAAAAACATTTCAGGTACTAAAGTAATACACGGCGGCCTAGACACCCTGGAAACTATAGGCAAGAAAACCATGGAAGTTCTTCAAACCGACGACCCAGGCTTGGCCAAGAAACGCGCCTTACTTGGCCTAGGATCTGGAGATAAGATAGTACTGTCGCAAGTCCTCAGGGAAGCTAAGGCGAAGGCCGAAGAAGATGATAGGGTGAGGGAAGAGAAGAGGGAAGCGAAGGAGGTGCATTATGAGAATCTCTTCGATGATTTTGAAGGTGAGGTTTTTTGTTATTATAAGTGATGAAATATAAGCAGTTACCACTGTAGTTACAAGTTACAAATAATGGCATTGTCCTAATAATATAGCATAATCAGCCTATATTGGATAAATAATGGAGGAGCTTGTGGCTAAATAATAACAGCCGCACGGGTCGATCTTTAAGGTTAAGCCGTGCTTACCGAGGTTGGTCCGTGGATGGGTGACATTAATTACATACCGAGTTTCCTCCATGCCTCGGACTTTAAGCCGTTGGTCCCGGCTGTCATTTGTAGATCTTTGACAGACGTTGCGAGTAGTCAGAAGCCAAAAATCTGACATCCAGTCTAACCAAGGGGTATCGTATTACCAAGTTACTGGGTTGTGGAGGTCAGATAGGCAGTCGCTTAATGTAAAATACTAGTACTCAGCTGCATCCGGTTAGACTGGAAGCGGACCCCAAGATAGTTTGGGAAAAGGCTAGGCAGATGATGAATCAGCCTATAATGTTTTCACTACTGGGACAGGTAAACTCTCTGTGAGGGGAAATTTATAAGAATCCACCAAGCCTGCCCAGTGCCTGTTGGTGGATAATAATAACATAATACAACAAAACCCAATATTCGTCTGCCCTTTTGTTAGTTCGTTTATCCATTGAGGAGAACTACATTTCAAATAAGTACGTATTTTCATTTATTCAAACTTCTATTTCTGTAATATGGAAAATCATTGATTACTGCCACCAGTCACGGGAACTTTTACAAAAAATAGGCCTATCAATATGTAACAAATGATCTTGATTTAATATTGCCTGAAACACCACATTTATGTTATGGTACTTTGTACTGTAACCACCTGTTATTAGACCTATTATGGTAATTTGAATCACTTGACCCTAAGTTGTGGAAGATGCCGCAAATTAATTGACTGCCCAGCCTGTCAGTATGCACCCTCTGTTTTTTTTATTTGGTAACCTACCCAATGTCAACACTGTGTGAAAGATTCGAATCATGTACTGAGTTCATGTTTGATGTCCCGTTAATCTGTAATTCACGTCTAAAGTATTAAAACTCATAAAACGGTGTAAATTTCCAGGCCTAGTACATTTAGAAGCGCTTGAGATGTTATCGAGGCAAGTGAGCATGCGCATAGAGGAGCGCATACGCAGCGTGGATGCCGACAAGAGACAAGACATCAAGGAGACACTGCAGCAAGTTGCCGGTAAGATAAAAGTCTCAGTAGCAGCTTGGAGTTCAGATTCCTACCCTATTCATGGCAATAGACTTACCCTGTATTAAATGGAACTCATTCATATCTGGCTGTGTTCTTAGTTGATACCAAAGTCTTGGTAGAATATATTAAATTCGAGAAGAAATAAAAATATAATGCACTGCTCGAACTTGGTGGGCACTTTTGAATTACAGCACAAACTACAGTAGAATAAAGGTCACCTATCTGTAATTCTGAATAAAAGTTTCCTGCCCACGTATTCCAAACGCATAATTCGTATATTCGTATGTCTATCTCACTCTCGCTTCTTCTATTTCACTCACGCTTCCATAAAGCCAAAAAAAGACAGACATACGACTTCTCAAATCGGCTGGAAACAGTTTACGCATAAGTTTCAATCAGCAATCTGTAAATCGGCTACATTGAAATGTATAACTTTTCTTAAATACGAAATGCAATACCAACGTACATATTCCTAACTCCCAAAATATTATGTCGACAGAACTGTGTGAAATGCCAGAAGAAGATGAGGAAGACGAAGAATCTCCAAGCGAAGACCTTTCCAAGTCCGAAGCTTTTCTGGAACGACTGCAGACCGCTACACAAGACCTAGGTCTTAAGTTACAATTCCAACCACTTGTCAAGTAAGTTTTATCCATAACTAGCTGTCCCGCGCAACTTCGTCTGCGTCAAATTTTCCTCGTGTTTTAAACATTTTTCATTCCTGCTCCGCTCCTTTTGGTCTTAGCGTGATGATATATAGCCTATGTCCTTCCTCAGGTTGAAATCTATCTTCTTGCCAAATTTCATTAAGATCCGATCAGCCGTTTGGTCGTGAAAAGGTAACAAACTGACTTACTTTCGCATTTATAATATTAGTTAGGATTACTTGTGCAACTTTTTTTTTATGCAATGGACAAATATTACCAGATCGGTGTCGAGTCTATGCTACTGCCCGAC
Organism: Cerastis leucographa; assembly: GCA_963082945.1. Classification (NCBI taxonomy): domain Eukaryota; kingdom Metazoa; phylum Arthropoda; class Insecta; order Lepidoptera; family Noctuidae; genus Cerastis; species Cerastis leucographa. The sequence continues at coordinate 6,876,675 of OY720353.1, forward strand.
AGTTGTTTTTTTTTTTGCGTACGGCACCACGTTTGGCATCTCCTTCAACTTAGGAGGTTATCGTCTGCTTAACCGGACTATCCTGCCTTGAGTGTAAGTCCACGCTCGCGGGGTACGAGCCTCGGCTCAGGGCGTCGCTGGAGGACGTCGGCGGGTTGATATTTACAGCGTGTATCAAAAAGCTCTGGTGGCATACCATGACGTCTTAAAACATTATTGTTTTACACTTTTTTCAGTGTGGGAAAGAGATGGCGCTAGACATCTTGTATAGCTCCGTCTCTTTCCCACACTGGAATAAGAGTAAACAATACTGTTGTGTGTGTGCGGGTGTACACACCATCAAACCGGACCAACATCGATAACGGGAAAAAAACAAGCCACCTTCCATAAACATACAGTATAAATGACAATCTCGCAGATAACGCTGCCTGTGTGATGAAGGATTTTAGTTCGTATATTTCCTGTTAGAAGCTTCTTCATTCCCTTATATTTCTTCAAACTCACACTAACCTACTTCTCTTCACAGACAATACAAAGAGATCCTCGACTACATATCAACCCTTGACTCCGACACTCCAGTGAAGGCGGTGTACAAGCGCGGCGTGTCCACTCTAGCACAGAGTACTGCGCTGTCAGTGGAACAGTACCACAAGGCAGCGGAGATGTTACTCGTCAAGGCGCGCAGATCTACTGCTGACGAGGCAGACGCTCTCACACAGTAAGTTACCAGTAACTGCATTTACATCACGCCTTGTAATCAGGCATTATTTCGCATTTATAATATTAGTATGGATAACTGATTTTACGAGGTATTTTTTGTGTGGTGGTACGCGAATGGATAAAATAAGAAATGAGTACATAAGAGGAAGTCTGAAAGTGGCGCCGGTGACTGAAAAGATGTGTGGTAATCGGTTGTCGTGGTATGGGCGCATGTGATGCGGAGGAATGAGGGAAATGGCGGGAGGAAAGTTTTGAGTATGATTGTGGATGGTTATAAGAGTAGACGAAGACCAAAGAAACGATGGATGGACTGTGTGAAGGATGATATGGCAAGAAAGGAGGTGTCTCATGAGATGACAAGCAATAGAGAAGTATGGAAGAAGACATGCTGCGCCGACCACAAATAAATTGGCACAAGGGCAAGAGAATGATGATGATGAAGATGATGAAGTAATTGATGTGAAGTGAAGTTGTTTCTTGTTTGCGGGTGTTTTGGAATGAATTTAAAAGAAGGTGAAAATTTAATATTGAAGTTGTCTAAAGTTTGGTGTACGGCATGTCGCGCCCAAAAATATGATCAATGTCTTAAATCAAAACCTCATTGAAACATTATTTTTATGTATTTAGTTTTTGGAATATTATGCCTAGGTTCGTCTGTGGGTCTACCCATTACGTACGTAGTTTCCTCCGTGTTCATCGTGATCGGTCCCGGTAGGCACTAGGCAGTCGCTCAATTTAAAATACTGGTATTCAGCTGAATCCGGTAAGACTGGAAGCCCAACGTAGTTGGGAAAGGGCTAGGCAGATAATAAAACCTCTTTAAAGGAATACTAGCTGCTGCCCGAGACTTCGTTTGCGTGTAAATTTTGATGTGTTTTAGGGGTATGAAAAATAGATGTTGGCCGATTGTTAGACCTACCCGCTACAAATGTAAATATGCACGAATTCCTCTTAAAACATTCTGTATATTGATGAAAATCGCATCTAAATCCGTTGCGCAGTTTAAAAGTTCTAAGCGTACGGACGGTGAGAAGCGACTTTGTTTTTTACTGTGTAAAGATTTCTCTTTAAGCACTAAACTTGCAAAGAGTATCCTTAGACGTGCCTTCATTTCTTTGTTCCAGAATGACAGTGGTGTTAACAAAACACATCAGCGAGCTCGCGACGCTGTTCACAGAGAAGCTGAACGCGCTGCCTTCAGACAATCCGGAGCAAGTCAACACCTATATCACCAATTTATTCTTAGAGGTAAGACTTTTTGAAGTGAAACTTCTTATGCGACTTCCAACAAATTTAACGCAACCATGGAGGGGGAATATTTTCTAAAACTCACTAAGAGATAGCAGTATTACAAGATTTGTGACTACGTAGTTCTACTAGGTACGCAAGATGGCGTGCAAACAGTCATGCATTCGACTCTTCGGTGTGACCAATTCCTTCGCTCAATTTCCATGAGTTGAATAACCTCGATAAACTTATGTGATTAAAATAATACAACAAGAAAACAATAAAATATTATTTAGAAGCTCAATAAAAGAACGAGAGTGAATGCGTGGCACTCGAACCTCGAACATACGTGTAGTATTACGAGGTTTCACTTCTTCCGCGCGGAGGGACTCCACGCACAATTTTATTTAAAACCAACAATTAATACCTAGTTCAGGCACAAACCATTGGTGAACATGACATAGATTTAAGAAAACTTATATTTAATGTATAGCTTATTTTTTTTTTAATATTTTTTTTTTTTTACTTACATAATTGTTAAGAAATAATAAATAATTAAAAGGTCATGGTATTTATGAGCAGCGGTGGCCCAGTGGTGGCAGCCTCGGCTTACGAGCAGTAAGTCGTAGGTTCAAACCCAGGCAAGCGCATTACCTTGTGTAATTTATTCCATCACCGCTGCCCTCAAAAGCGGTGAAGGAAAACATCGTGAGGAAACCGGCATATCCTAGAACTAAAAATTCAAAGACATGTGACATCTCCCAACCCGCACTGGGCCCGCGTGGTGGATTAAAGCCCGCTCCCTCTCATTGAGAGGAGGCCTGTGTCCCAGCAGTGGGAAAATTATAGGCTGATGATGATGGTATTTAAAATAACGATCGACCGTAAGGAATGTCAACAGCTAGGTGAGAGACCTAAGACCAGCGTATTTTGTAGCGCATTACAGCTCGCATGGTCTTGCGTGATTACATGCGCGCCAAATTTTGGGCTTCAAAAAATCGGACGCGCGTACACGTGCTTATTCCGGCCGTATTCACGCGCGGTCAGTTGGCGTGCAGGGAGGCATCTCTTGCGCACAACACTCATACGAGTAGCGCGTGTGGCAAAAGACGCGCCCATACGCGCTTACACGCGCTTCCAAAAACGAGCTCATACGCGCCCCTTGAAAAAGGGCACTTAACACACGAAAAGAAATTTTCGTGTGTTTAGTGCCTAATCTGTTGTCAGCGTTTTTATGTCGCTAATGGGCCTCTGACTTGGCTTTACATGCCCTCGAAAAAGATCTCTCAGGCATGCTGGTTTGTTTTTCTCACGATGTTTTCCTACACCAAGAAGCTAATTATAATTATACATGAATATGGAAAATCAGAGGTGCGTGTCTTAGGTCCAAACTCGAAACCACTAGACTGTCAATGCTAATCGCTCACGTTTATGTAAGAAAGTAATTTGGTTAGCTCACAGATGAATGCTGCTGCCCTTTTTACTTAATCCTATATCAATTTTAATTATGGCCTTGATCGAGCCTTTACTCGTTGTAAAATCACTGATTTATTTATTACTAGCCTATGCCCGCGGCTTCGGACGCGTGGAGTTCGATCACTGTCCCACGGGATTGTACAGTCAGCATCAAAAGTCGGTTAACACTTATAAATATTACTCCAAGTTTTGTGCTGGTCAGTGTGATCTGATGTTATATTGTTTTGCGAATTTGTGTAACCATTGATGAAAATATTGTGATGTCTTTTACTCCTGTCTGTTAATATGGATCGTTCTAAAACTAAGACGCCTTATAATTTTGGTTATGTAAAGCGACTTTTGCTGCTGACCGTACTATCGGGATAAAAATTATCCTATGTGTTAATCTAGGTTATAAACTACCCCTGTGCCAAATTTCATCCAAATCCGTTCAATATTTTCGCGTGAAAGAGTAACAAACATCCATCCATCCATACTTACAAACTTTCGCGTTAATAATATTAGTAGGATTTATTTATTTAACAATGTATGTACACACTTAATGCGGAGAAGTAGAAAGGAACATAATACTAAGCAGTAGAATTATTTAATAGGTTGCCCACTGACTTGAGATCATTGATTTACAAAGGTACTCTATTTAAAGCTAAACTTAAAGCATTCCTATTGAATAAATGCTTATATTCTATAATCAGAATTGGGGACAGGTAATGGTAAATAGTTTTTATATATAGTAATTTACCTATTTGTACCTATTATATTTTTGCATTTTAGATAATGGATTTATAATAATTTGACAGGATAACATTTACAATAATTTATACATTAACTATTTACGTTCTATTGACATAATATTTATCACATGTTATTGTTTGTTTTTTGTGAATTTTACTGTTTGTCATGATTTATTATTTTTAGCTGTAATTAATTAATGTACTACATAATTCAAACACAATGCAAATTGTTATGTGAATAAATAAATAAATAAATAAACAGAATATAGTTACAAACGTGATGCTTATTTCTAAAGAAATCTCTTCCAGCATACCTGCGAAAGGGGTTATTAAAAAAATAGATGCAAACATTGTGTGAAAAAGACGAGAGAATGACAAACATAAAACATAAAGCAAATAACTGTTTTAAATATAAAATACAATGTCAAAATATACTATATTATGTTGAAAGGCAATGTTTTAATATTATTTTATTGCTTTTTTCAGGCTGGCAACAGTTCAACCTACATCCAGAACGCGTTCCAACTTGCACTACCTATACTACAGATAGGCGCTGTTTAAATAATTATATTAAAAACTTTACATAATTATTGTGATATTGTATGTTAAAATGTTGTTACTAATCTGTACGGTTCTTTTATTCGTCGATGTTTGAAAGTTTAGAAGGGGGGTTGTAACCAATTGATATTTGTCATTATCATCATCTGCCTAGCCTTTGCCCAAACTATCTTGGGGGCGGCTTCCAGTGTTACCGGATACAACTGAGTACCAGTATTTTACATGAAGCGACTGCCTATCTGACTTCCACAACCCAGTAACTGGGTAATATGAGACTTCTTGGTAAGACTGGATGTTAGACATTTGGATTCTGACTACTCGTAACGACTGTCAAAGATATATAAATGACAGCCGGGGACCAACGGCTTAACGTGCTTTCCGAGGCACGGAGGAAACTCGGTATATAATTATGATTACCAATCCACGGACCAACCTCGCCAAGCACGTCTTAACCTTAAAGATCGACCCGTGCGGCTGTTATTATTTAGCCACGACCTCCAACCAACCCTACAGTCTGATAACGAGAGCTCAACAATGTCATGCGCATGTTTTCATGATGTACACGCATCAGTGGCTACATCTACACCACCTCATCTACAATAGGGGACCGGACTGGGTAAAGAAAACGACATTCTATTTTGTCCGTCAGACAGGTGATACAAAAATATTAGACACGTATTTTTTGTTTTATCAAAATATCAAAAAATTACTTAGTTAAAACTCATTAAAGTTGGAGAGTGGGGGCTTACTACGTCACATGTAGGTATAAAACTTACCCACATGTGACGTCATGCGCCATTTCAACTCAATATATCTCCGTAATTTTATGACCACGTGAAAAAAGAAAAAATACGTGTCCAATACTTTTCAATAAACTACCCGACGGACAAAGAAAAAAAAAGTTGGATTATCCCCTATTGACGTTTCGTACATCGCGATAACAAAGTTGAGTTGTTCCCGAAATGATCACAATCATGTTAAACTATCAGACGATTCTGCAATGGATAAAAGGTCACAGTAACTCACTGAGTAACGACGCAGCGGATGAACTGGCAAAAAGGGGAGCGGAGACAACAGTATACGGTCCGGAACCACTGCTGCCCATACCCCAAGCCCAAATAAAATCATGGCTGCATAAGAAAATAGAGGGAAGACACCAAATGGAATGGAGAAACAGTCTATGCAGAGGATGTATGGAGGCGGAAGAAACACCACAGCACGTGCTCATGGAGTGCAGAAGAGTGGCAGATCAACGGGCACGTTCTCTTCAATCGCCGACATCCCTCCAGAAAGCCCGCAGCAGCCTGAAAATGCTGCTAGCTTTCTGGGAGGACCTGAGATAGTTGGAGTAACAAGAGGATTTTCATACGTACAATGGCCCAATAAAGAGGCTAAGTGCGGAAACAGCCCGGCTAACCTAACCTAACTATCAGACGATAACTAACAGGCAATAGCAGTCAAGTAGCTCACTAGACAACACCAGTCTGGAAAGATCCCTGATTTTCATTAAATGAGCAATTTTTCACCCTGGATAGTCAGACAAAATTATTCTATCACCGATTGCGACGGACGGCAGAAAAGGCGAAAATGGCATTTATGGCATTGACATAAACTACTTACTGAGAAGCTTATTTCAATCTTGTTTGAAGTCGTAGAAGTACAGGACTTATCTTATGGTACTCTTTTGCTTCCGTCTTCACCTGTAATCAAACGCATTTGAAATATGAAGTTCCTAATGTTAATCAACGTACTAAAGGCCATAACTGACTGCACAAATTACAATTGGTTATATAACTCGTTTTGTTCATATTTGACATAATTGTAAGTGTTCAACGCTTGGGTCTAAAAAGGAAATCATGAATTCATATTTTATCACTAAAATAAATTTTAATATATCTCTGAAGAAATGTGGGCGTTTATCTCGAAGGTCTAATCTGTAAAAGTTTATCTGTGAATACATTTAATATATTATGCATTTAATAGTCAATTGTTTTTATTGAAATTTATTGTTGTTTTTTTTAACCCTCTATATTTGATGACAAAGTAAACTGTGCTGCTATAGATGTCAACACAAGTTTTAAGAGGGGACAGTTTTGTTATTGACGTTTTTGGCTATCAGTATAGAGCCTGGAGTAGAGTCCATCAGTTGCTGTGAGCAAACAAAAAGACACGCAGGAGTATTAGCAGCACGCGTTCCATGACCACTGTATAAATACGTTTTGTCTACGGAAGAATCAACATAATGACAGATAGACAATGACGATGTGTCAGTTTGTCGATTCTTCCGTCGACATAGCCCGTTATTAGCTAGATAACACGACACAAGATTGAGCCGCGTCATAATTATCATTCCCGTGCCCTTTTCCCAATTTATTTGGATTCCATGTCTTAATGATTGAGCCACGTGATAAACTTAACTATATGGAAAAAAACATTTTTCAAACAACAACACACGTCTGAAAAAAGTCAAAAATTATTTTCATAATTCGGTGACTTCGTGATCAATTTACTTTTTTGCCACCGACTTCTGAAAGTTTCAAAGTAAATTCGTATCAAATTAGGTATCCATACTAATCCATACTAATATTATAAATGCGAAAGTCACTCTTTTTGTTTGTTTGTTTGTTACCTTTTCACGACTAAACCGCTGATCGGATCTTAATGAAATTTGGCAAGAAGATAGATTTCATCCTGGGGAAGGATATAAGCTATATATCATCACACTACGACCAAAAGGAGCGGAGCAGCAATGAAAAATGTTGCGAAAACGGGGAAAATGTGATGCAGACGAAGTTGCGCGGGACAGCTAGTTCAAATTAAGTTGTCTGCAACCAAAATCAACGCCAGTACCTATTGTAAACTCATAAGTAACTCAATCTTAACATCAAACAAAAATAATTATTTGTTGAAAAGAATGCACTCAATAATAATAACATCACAGTCATGGCGGATCATGGTGATTGGCGCGAATATCGGCCATTGTGCCGACACCTGTTGCGCCTGCGCTTCTAACGGATGGCGGATTAGTGTGGATGTGCCTTTGTTTGGAAAGAAAGGGAGCTGTTCATTCGTGAAGGATCGTAGCAAACATAGTTGAATTTAATTACAAATACATTCAAGTCTACTCTGAAACAGTTTTTTTAGTTATCCTAGGTTCTTTCACGAACCTGAATGTAGGTACGAGTAAGTACATTACAATTAAAAAAAATATGGAAACGGCAACCGAATTCGCCATAGTGTAAAAGTGTCTAAAATGACCAGATCATTTTCTTAAAAGTAAATGTGGCTGTAGTAGGTATTTTATCGAGGGTTTGTTCTTTATTTAAATTATTTTCTACCACAGAGCTTTTGGGTAGATTACCTGCCTACCTTTTAATTAAATCTCCGTTTTGTAAAAAGTTAATTAATATGTCCAGATATTCACTTATAACTTACGAGTACCCAATATCATTTTAATTTCCTAACCTATCTACCAATCTTTAGTGCTATAGAATCATTCTTAATTATTTTCATTTCAATCTCATTTATGTTTAACCATTCAATGCCTAAGTAATATCCGCTCTTCGTTATATTTAACAAAAGCTCGCCACATAAACGGATTCACCGTGTATGTAGCGAGCTTTTGTACTCGCCTGTCTCTTTTCGCACTCCAGAGTAAATCTGTCACTGCACATCACATACATCACAAAGGATGCAAGGGTTTAAATTACCGTTGCTCCCTTTACGCTGCAGTTTCGCCAGAAATTGATTGCCTCAATGGTACAGCGTAAGTCCAGGCTTTGATGAAACGTTTCTGAATTTATGCATTACTTTTTTCGCTAGCTGCCTGGATTTGCACCGTGCTAATGACTAAAGGACATAAATGTAACTAACGGAAAGTTGTTGTATATCTAACCTATGCCTGTCTTTTCATTTGAGAAATGATTAGGTGCTATGAGAACTTGCCTATTAGTTAAGAAATAGAAGACTCTCTGCAATCTTCTTTATATTTTATTATATCTAAAATCACATCGGCAGCCATTACAATTTCACAGGGGACGCAAGAAGGAAAAGTATTGGCATAGACAACTTAATATTTTACACCACAGATAATAGAGTAGTTTAACAGGTGCAGCCTTGCAGGCATGATGTAAAGGTGCCGATAAACTTGAGCATTCACTTGTAATGAGCATCCTTGCGATTGTTACATTACAGACAAAAAAACGAAAGCGTTTTAGCGAGCATTCTATTGAGCGTTCTGGCGAGCATACTAGCGAAAGGACAGTAAATTTGCTTTGAGCCTTTTGCTGAGTCTGACATCTTCGCGAAGAATATGTTTTAGACGAGCTTAGACAAGAGCGTTCGTTAGAAAGATCATGAAAATGTTCGTAGCGATGTTTGGCTCTATGCTTGGCTCTGTTCGTTGTTCGGTTCGTCAAATTTAAAAACAGCGAATGCTCGATGTCCTGTAACAAGTGTATGCTCAAGTCTATCAGCACCTTAATGCAATCACTGTACCTATGCACTGACTGGACAGGTCCACTCAAATCTGTGTTTCATTTTTCCATCGATAGACCATCTCAGACACTAATTTGCATGGTGCTCACATGACTTGACCAATGTCTGGACTTAAAAAGAGACATTGACCTCTGATTTTGTTCCGATTGTTTCTTCTCAGAGTAGTCAGGTATGAAACATCGGCCCCATGTAGTTTTAAAACATAAAATGATGTGATGTGTATCTAACAGTGTACTTAAAACCAATTTACAGTTCAGAAATAAATTTGATTTAATCGTAATTCATCACCCTTCAGCGTCCAAGTCATGTCCACACCTTTCTACCGTTATCAAAAGCTCGCCGCGTAACCGGTGGATCGCACTCCGGAGCACATCTGTCCCATCACGGACATCACAAAGGATGCAAAGGGTTCATAGTTGCTCTCTTTACGCCGTTTCGCCAAATATTAGGACCCTGACATGTGCATGATTGATGGCATTGAGAAACGTTGGTGTGTTTGGTCCTTTGTTGGTTGTCAACTGCGATTTGTAAGCTTAGGGTAAGGTGTTTCTTGATGTAGAAAATGGACTAACGCGTGGATTTAAACAGCTACTTAGTATTTAGGTATGTATTACATCATCTGCAAGGTAGCATACGTACCTAACTTTAAGTAACGTGCAGATGATATCGCTTTCCTTAATGCAGAAAACCACATCTAGCTATGTTACAACCGAAGAATAAAGTTCTGCGATAGAAATTATAATATTACCTACGATAATATTATTTTAACCTGCCTAAAAATTATTCTACCATTATCATGGTGACTCTTTAAACTCAGGATATTATATTATGCTCGCGTGCCGTGATCCATTTTGTCATTAATAATGAAAATAATATGCAATCACGATGATTTGTTATTTTCTACTTAATTATTTTGTGGAAAAAAACTTGCCGATGCATTCTCGCATTTAACACTTTACTCCTAAGGTATACTTACTCATGTTGACGATTTATAAGCTTATAATTTCACGGTTCAATGATTTTGTAATGATCACAAGTGACACGTGTTCTAATGAATTCTGGAAATTGATATGGTACCCTTTGTTTATTTTAGATAAGTAACTAATAAAAAAATAAAATTAATGGCAACTGTCATGTTAACAATCAATACATGTAATTAATTTACCAATCAAGCCGAAAATGTAAGACCAGTGACCTGGTACTGACAAAACCAATGTACCTATATTTCGTTATTACACGTTAATCGTTATACAATGTTATACAGTTGGTGGCGTCTCCTTTTAAGCATATAAATGCCTGTACCAGGAGGCACCGCTCTTTCATATCTTACGAGTGTAATAAGTTACAAAACAAAAAAAGAAAAGTGTAATGGAAATGAATAAAAAAAAATAACCAAAAAAAAAATTAAAAGTCTCTTTCTAGTTTATATCATTAGTCTGTTGGTCTGTGTGTGTGTGTATGTGTGTGTATGTGTATGTGTGTGTCTATATGTGTCTGTTAATCTAGTGTTTAAATAATTAAATCCGCGCTTTTGTTGGTTGCTCCGTGGATGGGATACCCATTAGATACTAAGTTTCCTCCGTGCCTTGGAAAGCACGATAAGCCGTTGGTCCCTGCTGTCATTTGTAGATCTTTGACAGTGGTTACTGCTACTCAGTGGCCTGAAAGTCTGACAACCAGTCTGACCCAGTAGGACTAACTGCTCCACAACTCAGATAAACAGTCGCTCAATGTAAAATACTGGTATCTTTTGCATCCGGTGAGACTGGAAGCTGATCCAACATACTTGGGAAAAGGTTAGGCGGATGATGATCTGTCTGTTAATCTCTTGAACCGAGTACGAACCCAGGTAGGCGGCTGCTGGTACAGCTTAGCCCACCTGTCCCTGTTCTTGGGCAACTCCACCTGCACCTTGAGGGACCTGCCTAAAATCGTAGCTCATACTTGAAAGGAATCATCGCTACGATGGAGAAGAGACCTTACTGTCAGAATCATCATCATCATCATCATCTTCAGCCTATAAAGTTCCCACTGCTGGGATGCCGGCCTCCTCTCTATGAGGGAGTGGGCCACCACGCGGGCCCAGCGCGGGCTGGTAGATGTCACACGTCTTCGAATTTTTAGTTCTAGGACATGCCGGTTTCCTCACGATGTTTTCCTTCACCGTTTTCGAGAGCAGCAGTGATGAAATAAATTACACAAAGTAATACGCCTGCCTGGGTGCGAACCCACGGCTTACTGCTCGTAAGACCGGGCTGCCACCACTGGGCCACCGCTGCTCTCAGTCGGGGCTGTCAGAATCAAACAATTAAAAATAAAACTTTTACTTCAAAAACTATCACACACCTTAAAATATTTAGAACACAACAAACTACAAAAAGAAAACACAACTTCTCGACAACGATATCAAGTCACACATAAATTAAATACTATTTTTAGTACCGCCAATGTCTCAGTGTGTATTGTTTAAACAATTTCGTGCCATATTTGGCAACATTTGCCGGGCAGGAAGCTTTAGGTCGTGCATCGTAATTAGGCGGTTCCGGTTCACTTGCGCCTGTTAATGTGGTGATAACACACTTGTACAATGTCGAGCAGAAAAATGTGGCAATAGGATAGCTATTTCTATCTTTTGATTGACTATTTCACTATTTGACTATTTTCGTAGCGTGGCGATGAAAATTTTGAATTGGCTTTATGACTGCCACGTTGGTCGAGTGGTCGGTCGCAAACGCGACGGCTGAACATGATGTCCAGGCTTCGATTCCCGGTTCGGGCAAAGTGTTATTGGGTTTTTTCATCAAGAATTTCTCAGTAACAGCCATGGAGTCAGGATTTGCGCCCGGTTGATGGTAATAGCAACAATGCTGGCTTTTCCGCGCTGCTGACTAAGCTCAGAGTGCCATCCTACACAATGGTAACCCTGAGTAGTAATGAAATTGTAAAAGCTGTGTACCGTGTCGCCATCTTGCAAGAGAGGCAAAATACATAACATATATTTTTAGTTATTGTATTTGTGAGTTTTAATATTTCATCGGTGTTATTATGTTAATGCCTATGGTATTTAAGAGTATGTGTCTAAATGGTGTATGGGTTTAATAATTGCCTAAAATAAATTATACTTAATTTAATTGCCCAAATAACAAGAGGGCCTCGCGCGAGGCCCCACTAAGTAAGAGCCCGTGGGCATAGGACCGCTTCGCCGACGCCTAGCTACGCCACTGCTTTCAGGGGTTACAGACGTCATGTTATGTGTTAATGACGTGCTTGCCCTGTCTTTGTCAGTGTGGAAATATTTAATGGAAACGTTTCACCAGAATAAAAGGTGGTCTGTCCTATTCTAAGTCATGGCTATGCACACGGTTCCCTATCCATTTGCAAATTTTAAGACCTAATATAACTTGGCATACTTTTGTTTCGCCTAATTATATTTTCGCATAACATTATTTATGCATAACAGCATAGGTACATCATTTCTCTAATCATAATTATCATTAAGCATAAATTTATTAACGCATAATGATATTAAAACATATTTTTGTAAGTTGACAGATAGACATACTGACAGCGTTAATTTTTTGTAAATATTTATAGTAAAAATATGGATTCATTTGGGATCCTATATGTAACAATACCCCAACCCACATTACTATTTGGCAACTTAAATTTTAAAATATAGCAATGCATTCCATCACACAAAAGACCATTAACCACTTGAAAAACCCAATTTGCCCAAAAAGTCGGTTAAATTCAAAACAGACAAATATCCCACAGCCACTCAAATTCAACACCTTAGCCAAAGGTGTTCCCGAACATCTGTGAATAATCCGTTAAACTTTGAAGATCCCGCATACTGTAGCCTAGTCTCATAAATCATGGAATCTTTTATATTTATAAATACTTGGGAATTGGGAAGGAAGGAAGGAAATGTTGGCAAAGTACAGCTCTTATTTATTTGATGGGTGAATTTTTTTGGCCAGATGTGTAATGGGTAAAGTTGAATGGATCTTTGAATTATCAATGATTGATTTGACGAAATTGTGTGGGTATGTATGGGAAGCACGTTTTCGGATGTTATATCATATCGATTAGATCAGCTGCTACGCATGTTACTTTCTATTATTTCCACTATCCTATTAAATAATCTTTTAAACTATTGTTTTACCCGTATGTAAAATAGTGCTTTGGACGCGGTGTTGCCGTCACAAGCTCGATACAACACAAATAAATTACATTATTATTTTTCATTTATAAATGTCACTAGTCTTACCAAGGACTATCGTATTACCCAGTACCTACTCACTGGGTTTTGGAGGTCAGATAGGCAGTCGTTTCATGTAAAATACTGGTATTCTGCTGCATCGAATGGGACTGGAAGCAGACCCCAACTTAGTATGGAGATGATAAAATGCTATTTTTTTTCCCTGGAAATGGATTAATATTTAAGTCTCGTCTCATCGTTGACCTTCTTCAAGATATATGAAAAGTCGTTTTAAGTACGTAATACAAACGTATGCTGAATCATCAAATTTGTCTTTAAAAAAAAAAAGCACCTGCTGAGATGCTATTTTCTATTGTCACACACAACTCTATTTTGCAAATCGATCCTGCCTATCCTGAGACAAAACTCCCGGGGCGATAAAACAGCCTGATGTTTTTTTCGCTGAGAATATCGGGTCCGAAACAGCTGTTTTATTTTTTATCGAAAACAAAAAATGCATTATAGCCATGGGACCCGGAGGTCATCTGCTATATTATATCTCAAAGTTACGATTTGAGTATTGGGCAGAACCCAGAACCTGAATGATTGTGCCTTATCAGAGCAAAAGCATTCAACTATCTTCCCAAACATAGAAGGAACGAACCTTTTTTTTACGGATGGGACATAATCAAATGACGCTCTGGACGGAGCGGAAGTGAGTGTCAGACTTGTACTGACTAATACCCATCCATGTTCTTTCTTAGCCTTTTCTGTGCCAGTGCAAACATAGGGAACGAGCCTTGATCTTCGCTTCCTTGATTTACTGCATTTCTTTCGATCTAGTTACTATAACTAAATAATAATGGCTAAATTTTGTAAAAGTTCTATATTTATGTGTGTGCGTATATATAATAAGATACCAAGTAATCTCAATCGAGAGTAGCGGTGGCCCAGTGGTGGCAGCCACGACTTACGAGCAGTAAGCCGTGGGTTCGAACCCAGGCAGGCGCATTACTTTGTGTAATTTATTTCATCACCGCTGCCCTCAAAAACGGTGAAGGAAAAACATCGTGAGGAAACCGGCATGTCCTAGATCTAAAAAATTCGAAGAAATGTGACATCTACCAACCCGCACTGGGCCCGCGTGGTGGATTACAGCCCACTCCCTCTCATAGAGAGGAGGCTTGTGTCCCAGCAGTGGGAACATAATAGGCTAATAATGAAGTAATCTCAAGGCGTTAAATCTGAAATTATTCATGAATAAATTGCGTGAATGGTTGTGTAGTCCAGTCCAGTCCAGTAGACAATAAATGTTAAAAATATGCTTGCGAAAATTTGTACGCTTAGAACTGTAAGCAAAAACATGTTTGCTCTTGTTATTGTTTGTATTGTACCATCTTTTTAAACCACGTTTTTAAGCAAATACATATTATTATATATGAATTAAAGATTCATGTAAGTACTTTATAAAAAATCTAGATTTTCTCACAACATATTTACAGTAAATTGACACTCAATCTCATTATAATAAGCTTATTGACAATTTAACAACTTAATTATCCAGACCGGTTGTAAAGGAAACCGAAGCTGGACATCTGTCCATCCTTTTATAGGAACAAGATAGTACAGGATACCGGGTAACTTTAAGGAGCAAGTTATAATTGTCGTACTCGAGTTCCGACGATTATAATGAGCTAAAAATAACTAATTATGCGAATGGCTGGACGTAGACTCAGTTAGTACAGGCTATTGGGACTTGGGTTCGATTCTCTGAAGCACAAATCTGTAAACTTTTGTACGAAGTGTGCTTTTGGGAAAGAAATCTAAATGCGAATCTTAATCTGCTAATATTTTCATCCACACTAATGCGGAAGTTACTCTGTTTGATTGTTTGTCACCTTTTCACGACTAAACGGTCGGATCTGGCTGGAGGTACCTATTCAGGCCCGAAAATCTCATAACCAGTCTTACCAAGGGGTCAGTACCCTGTACTAACTGGGTTCTGGAGGTCAGATAGGCAGTCGCTCCATGTATGATTTTATACACGTCTTCCGAGCTACGTAGCCGTAGCTCAAATGCCCCGGTCATCCATACTGGTATACATCTGCATCCCATTGCTTACCAGGGAGACATCAGACAACAGGCGTGCCATTGTATTTGTAAGACCGACTCAATTTATAACAGCTCAAACTCTGAAACAAAGCCAAAAAGTTCTAATTGCAACATCCCGGAACCTGATAATTCCCTTTACTCGTACCAATAAAGTTCTCTTTAAATTGCGAAAAAGGAGACAATGGGGTACAAAAAAAATCCCATTAAATCCAACATTGAAGTGCACAGCACAGCGCATGCGTGGGGCGTGAGACAATACGCCACCACTTCCGATTCTGACAATGTTTGCAGGTAGAACTTTATGTACTGTGCGATGCAGTAGTGTTTGTGAATATGAGTTATCTATACCAATAAATAAAATTGAAGTGTCAGTTTCTAATTTCAAAATAAAAGCTTTTTATTGAATACATAAGAAGGTATATACGGAACTTAGTTTTTTTTGTACGTTTGTTTACTTATTCCGGCTAATCTCCGAAAAGGCTGGACCAAAGTTGACGGGAATACTGACAGATAGCTTAGTTTCTAAGGAGTAACTTAGGCTTACTCTAAATTTTGGAAATGGATAAGGGTTCCGTGCAAAAAAGTTTAAACCCTAGAAATTTTTAACAAAATCCGATTCAAATAAAGAAGCAATATTTTTATATTAATTTCACAGGGACGACGGTCGTGGGTGGTGAAGGTAGCTGGTGAGAACCAACTATACATAGTTGGTACCAGTAAAAGTAGAAGCTATTGAAAAATAACCGATGGTCAATTTCTGGTATTTTTAAGAACGACCGCTAATCTCAGCCTCAAACTTACAAAAATACCGCTAGTTTACTTGGAGTAAGACATTTTTATGGTATACCTCAGTGAGGTGTGATTGCAACTAGACTTTGAACGTTTTTAATTATTATGGGAATTGGTCTGTTAGTCTGTAATTACCTACTATAGAAAAATAGGAGGGCGAAACAAGACGATTATACCTTACCTAGCTCTAGCTACCTAAATTATTAAATCAAAGCTTGGCTGAAACTTGGAAGATATCAATGTCTCGGTTCACATGCGTGAATTAAACTTTAATTTGGACCGCTTAAAACCATTCAAGTTCTAAATGTATCATCGTCATCATTTTAATTTTAAGCGTGCTGAACATGGGCCTCCCCAAAGGCAAATGTCTTTTCAAATGAATAAATAAAATAAATAAATCAGCCAGTCCTAAACCCTGAAATTATCACCGAACCTGAATCTCCAAAATACCAACACACAAAATAAAAACGTTCTGCAGCAGGTGTGTAAATCCAAGCGCTTGTCTGCGTGACTGTATCGGAAGTCGGAGCGGTGTAAAGTACTCATTGTGTCCGTTTCCGCCATCCACAACGCCCCCTCTCTGCAGATGAATGAACTAGAAAAAAAACTGCAAATACGCTCCAATGTTACATATAAACGCAACACGAATACGAACTTTTTTTTGACAAAAGATATGGTCACCAATTTCCGAAAAATGTTTTTGAATAGATGTTGTAATTTAAAATGTTATTTTTGTAAGTTCTCAAGGCTGTTAAGTTACTAAAATGTGGTGGTAAGCAGAGGCAATAAAACTTAAGTTAAATTGCTTTATTGGTTTAGATTTTCTTTGGAGATTTATGAATGGAAGGACAGGTGTTTTGGCGTTTGTTTTTACAAGTTGACAAGCTATTGTCTGCGTTGGAGTTCATTGATCTTTGATGGTTATTACATAGAGACCATGCTGGGTACAGACAATGGTAGATTCTACAGCCCAAGGACTATCCAATTGATATCAAGTGGTCTGCTGCGGACTTCACTTTCTGCTACTCTTTTGTATGTACTTTCCTAAAAAATCTATAAAAGGCAGTTCTTCCCGACGTTTTTTTTTTTCATTTTTGTAATACCTACAACTAACTGATTCGCGGAACTAAAGGTGGAAACACACTTACGTGTCGTGGCGTGTCGTGACGCGCCAGAAGCAAATCGGTTTCATACATTTAATATGGTTAGGGACATATTTGCATGGCGTGTCGTGTCGCAACGATGTATGAAACCGAATGCTTCTGGCGCGTCACGACACGTAAGTGTGTTTCGGCCTTTACTCTGCGTCACATTTTCCCCGCTTTTGCAACAGTTTTCATCGATGCTTCCGCTCCTATTGGTCGTAGCGTGATGTTATATTGCCTTCCTCGATATTGGCTATCCAACACTAAAATATGTTTTCAATTCGAACATGTAGTTTCTGAGATTAGCGCGTTCAACCAAACAAACAAACTCAGGTTTATAATATTATTAGTAGTAGTATAGTATAGATTTATTTAGCTAAAATCTGATCCAAATTAATATGAAAGCAGACTACCTAACCTGAACTACCTAATTTTAAACCAACTAATAATGCACCTAATAAGAATTAAACCTACAATTTCACCACCACCATTACCACCTACAATTCTGTCCACCCCCTCAACACATGCCACTCACACGCACGTGTCACAATTCTAAAATTAATAAACAATAATTTTCTAACAACTAATTCATATCGGAAATCATTACACAGCGAAATTATTAATTGGTAATATAGCAAACCGATGATTTAACTCGACTAGCGTATAATTAGGGGCCAATGGGGCAGGCAATCTGTCCAGTAATGGTTCCGTATGACATTTTATTAATGATAGAGAGTAATGACGATGTATCCGGTTGTTTGTCTATTGTTTTCGTGGCTTACGGCACGCGATTCGTGTTTTAAATTGATTGTTTTGTTATACCTACACCTAAACCCACTTATTGAAACATTTTTGAGGTATCTATGCAAGCAGCTAGGCTAGCAAGCTAGGATAGCAATAGCCAATGAGGAGCCGTTTGATTACAGTTACACTAAATTCTAAATTCCATAACAGATGAGAAATAATCTGACTATACACTGACGCAGGTCCTCACCGGACACGGTTGTTTCGGGAGGTTCCTGCACCGAATAGGGCGGGAGGAAACGTCCGGGTGTCACCACTGCGAGGATCGTCCGGAGGACACGGTGGAGCACACCGTGGAGTTCTGCTCCGCTTGGTCTGAGCACCGCTGTGCCCTCGTAGCGGTGATTGGCGGCAAAGACCACTCGCGTCCGGCCCTGATTCAATCCATGGTTCGGAGTGAGAGGGAATGGGAAGCCGTCGCCTCCTTCTGCGAAGCAGTCATGCTAGCGAAGGAGGCGGCGGAACGTGGCATACGTCTCATGACGACAGGCCGTGTCGACGGCGCGTTCGTGTTCCACGCGCGCCTCAAGGAGATGTCAGAAAATCGAAAGGGGTCCGAGAGGGCCGTGCCTGCCAGGGCTGCGGGACTGTTCGAAAAAGATACCGTGGCCCTGGAACACAAAGTGCAAAGAAGGAACATGGATGGGTTTTAGTCAGTAGGTAGGTACAAGTCTGACACTCCTTTCCGCTCCGCCCAGAGCGGGGAGGAGTCATTTGATGATTTCCCATTAGAAAAAAAAATGGGGAAGACAAGTTCATTTAATGAGTTTTTTTTATTAAATAGTAATTCAATGGGATTAAATGAACGTAGAGGGACGTATTGATGATTTTAATGACTATAATTTTGTAAATACATACGTGATATGGTTGCGAATCACTTTTAGTTCAACATAAAGACTGACACACTGACGCACACACAAATGCAAAAAAACGTAAGAAAATTTGAACTTCGTGAGCTACCCTGGCGCTTGCACCTTTATGCACGGCACGGTTGGCGCAGTGGTAGAGCGATCGACTGCTGCGCTGCGTGTCGCGGGTTCGATCCCCTCACGGAACAAATATTTGTATGGCCTACAGATAGTTGCTATGGGTTTGGCTTTAAAACTTGGGAAGCGCTAGCAGTTTGAAAATTCGATCAGGCTTTCATTTTCATGAAAGCCTGATCGAATTTTCAAACTGCCCTTATACCAATACTAGCTTTTGCTCCCGGTTTTACTCCCGTTATCCACGGGAACGTTTCAGATGTAGGATCAGAACTTCCAAAGATAAGCCCCTACATACAAGCAAAATTTTACCTCTCTAAAATATTAGAATAGATGATGGGGCCGGCGCAGCATGGTCTTAATCTTGCAGCATTCCACGTTAGATCAAAAACTAAGTTTTATAATTATATTAGCAAAGAAACAATTAGTAATAATTTGTACTGCGACAACATAAAGTTCGTGATAAATTGGCCAGTTCAACATTCCAGTAAACTGTCCCCCGCTGGTGTGTTTACAGCCTACACCGGTTATAAACTGTTGTGGTATAACACGGCCAATGTTACTAAGTATTAGAAGACGTCCTCAGGTTGATTCCCCGTGGCGTGGGCACTGGTTTCTAAGTTTTTCACCCAGAATCGTTATAAAATCAGTCAGACCCCTCACAACTATCTTGTGAACATTTGGTTTCTCCTTAACGGAACCCCTGACCCCGTATTTCGGAAGCAAATCGTTAAAAGTACATACGTACAAAATTAGAATTTTGAATTTACCCCTCGTTGAACTCAGGTCAATGCTTAGAGGTCCTCAAAATAATAAATGCATGATATTAAAGATATTCATGTAGCGAAACAAACCGTAGGTGTAGGTACAGACTTTATCTTTTTTCCTCAGATCAACATACTTAATCAGGCAATTTGTAGCCAAATTACGCTAAGGTCGTCTTGTGACATCATCTCCAGATTTAATCAAGTGTTATAAGAGTTGTTTTGGTCCTTAAATATCACTTCACACGGTAAGATATTTTCGTAATGAATAGAATAAGCCTATAGCCTGTAATGTTTCCACTGCTGGGACACAAGCCTCCTCTCTATGAGAGGGAGTGGACTGTAATACACCACGCGGGCCCAGTGCGGGTTGGTACATTATAATATGTCATATATCTTCCACTTTTTAGTTCTTTTTAGTTCATGCCGGTTGCCGCAAGATATTTTCCTTCACCGTTTTGTGAGCAACGGTGATGAAATAAATAACGTAATGCTTACTGCTCGTAAGTCGGGGCTACCACCACTAGGCCACCGCTACTCGTAATGAATGCACAGCCCAAATACATTTCTCAGAAAATGCATCGTTAAATCCAATCCTCATGGACGGAGGTGGACTATCTAATCTAACTTCCAAACTTCTTCTGGCTAATCGGTCTTCAGCAATAAAGAATTGGACATCCTCCGAGACCTATTATGTACACATACACATTTGGCATATTGCAACTTTGTGGTGAACTTAATTTTGTGGTACTAAGTTATCCAAATAAGCAAAAGTGTCATCATCTGCCTAGTATTTTCCCACAAGCTTTGGGTCCGCTTCCAGTCCATCCGGATGCAGAGTGACTGCCTGTCTGTCCTGACCACAAACCAGTGGTCCGGATTTCTGACTTTTAGGGCTCGTGATTAACAGCAACAGCTCTGAAAATCTACGAATGAAAGCCGGGTTCAACTATTTAAGGTGCTTCCGGAGGCACGGACAGGCTTCGGTAAATAATGAATGATTACGTTTCCACGGAACGACCTTAGCATAGATAGACCCGTCTTGCTAGTATTATTTAGCTTCAAAAAAGATAAACCCCGGATGACCACAAAAACAATGTGGTAAACATTGATTTTATGGTCTACCACATCATCTGCCTAGTCTTTTCTCAACTATGTTGGGGAGCGACTGCCTATCTGACCTCCAAAACCAAGTTATTACTTAGGACTGGGTAATTCGATACCCCGTGGTAAGACTAGATACATGACAACCGAGAACAACGGCTAAACTTGCATTCCTAGGCACGGAGGAAACTCGGTATGTGAAAGGCGGTCACCCATCCACGGACCAGCCTAGGCTAGCGCGGCTTAACCTGAAGATCGACCCGAACGGCTGTTATTGATTAGCTACGAGCTCCTCCTCATTTACCCTCTACCAAAATGATCATGAATATTGATTTAGTCAATATCACCTCTGCCTACACAAACAAACATAGACGCTACGGTAGTATAATTCCAGTAAACAACTGATTGACTCATAAAACTCAAACAATTGAATTTAGCACCCGCCATTGATGACGTCACCATTGTCTGTAATAATTAGAGGTCGTTTGATTGGTACCCTGTGATTATTACACCTACCTACTGTCTTGGCAACATTGACTTGTAATTCTATTTGACCGTTTAGTTCAATGTTATATGGTAGTTTATGATTGATGTCAGGGGCGTAGACTTCATTTATAGGACGATTTTGCACAGTTAAATCACTTAGATACCATGAATAATTTGTATTCAGAAACTCAAACGAAGCCAGCGACCAAAAAGCTAGAAATTTTTTTCGATGTCACATGAAATTCTGATAAAATTCGAGGCTGAGAAAAAAATACCCTTTGTTAGTGTCATTTCCCAAAAGTTAAGACTGAAATGGGAAAACTGTACAAAAATCCTTAGTGGACCCAATACAAGGTGTTGTTTTGCATCCTCATCAAATTTCAGGAGGTTGTCACACAATACATAAATAATCAATTTAAATTACGGCACCTAGTTAATTATTAATAGACGATTATCCAATAAACGTTTGAGATTGTTTGTATTTGTGGAAGCGCGGTAATAGGGCGATAATCAAACTGCCCGCGTTTAAAACACGGGTATTTCACAATAACCGATTTCCGAAAATAAGTACTAATACCTACTTACCCATTTTATTATTGCTCCGGTACGAGAATCATTAGCATAGTTACCTCCTTGAATTTGACGAGGATACAAAACAACACTTTGTATATTACCCTGAGAAAGTCCAAAGATATTTCTGACGTTCCCATTCACCCGAATCTTTATCTTTTCTCTATTAAAGCCTCTTTGCGTGCGTCATATTGTACAACATGACAACATGTTGAAAGTCAGCGCGGAACATTTGTTTAGCAACGTTGCCTGTCCACGCATGATGACCGCTGATGACGCGTGATCAGTCGTCGACAACAAGTCACCAGAGGAACTAGTGTTGATTTCAGCGGCGGTGGTTATACTTTTATCGAAAATAGAATCAAAAAGTTAAAAACTACGTTGGTGGGGGAGGAATTACTAATTTAATTGAAGACCTATCAAACGTTGCTTAGTTCTAATAGCCCCCCTATGCTAAACTGCATTTTGCACGGGAACAACCAACAAGCCGCGCGTCATGTTGCGCGTCAGCTAGCAACGTCGCGCGCTGTTGTGCAATTAAACCTCGGTTTATAGAAGATTGGTGACAAGATAAAGAGCTACAAAAAAAAAACTTACCTACAGATAGGTACTCGATCTGTATTGTCAGAAGTAGAAACCTGTTCCTGAGCGTAAGACTAGAAGCTCATAATATGCTTTACTAGTTGTTTTATACGAAAAAACCGGACAAGAGCGAGTCGGACTCGTCATTTGTATTTTGTAAAGCCTATATTTTCTATGATTTAATTACTAATAACCAGATTTCAAATGTTCAGTGTTCGGAGTTTTTCTTGAACTTGTAGAATAAGACGATATTACTTGCCAAATTTTATAGTTCCAGGTCAACGGGAAGTACCTTATACTTTTTGATTCCCTTGAAACTGTCGAAATATATGTTTTTTGCGGCATAAACGGCCATATCTCTTTTTTACGTTAACTTAGAATTTTTACTTTTTCACAACTTCAAGGTACCGTAACTACCGTAGACCTGAGTATATGGTTTTAATTTCAACTCACGCGTTCCCGAGATAAAGGGTCTTGACAGACAGACAGACAGACGGACAACAAAGTGATCCTATAAGGTTTCCATTTTTTTCCTTTTGAGGTACGGAACCCTAAAACCTAAGAAGTAACTAATAAGAAATATGAAAAGAAATTCAAAGATAAATCTTCTAAAATGATATTTTATTGGAGACACATGATCAGAGTTTCAAAGATTTCGTTTTGTAACAACCATGTCAAAGAAAGCCGCAGTTATGAGCAGTCCTAACTCGATGCTTAACTAAGTCTGATGATCATAAACGTCACAAGTTTTAGTAGATAGAAGAAAGGCTATCTTAGATCTATAGTTAATGGTCATGTATGATTAATCCATAAAAGCTTTTTCAGGATTCAGAATAACATCGGTTATGCGATGAAAAGTGAGATAATAAGAATAATAATGCCGAAAGGTCGCGATAAAATTGTTCATAATGAGGTAACGATTATCCTATTGGCGTCACACGAGGCAGTCTCTTTGATAGGGGGAGGGTCAAACATACGGGCCTGTGAGGACGTTATGTTATTTAAATAACATAAGATATAAGGCCTAGAAGTGGTTTTGATAACTATAAATAAATTGATGATTAATTGATAAATTGTTGAAAACTTTAGCTAAAATATTACTTTCCATTATCCATCCGTATCTCATTGAAGACAGCTATGACAAATGCTACCAATTTACATAAACATGTTACGTCTCTATATAAGAGGATTCAAGTCTGTATTTGTACAAAAATGTTCGTTAATATGTTGGTTATTGACTAAAGCCTTGTTTAGACGCTGACTCATAATAAAGTTCGTTAGATTTTAAGGTAGGCGGGAAAGAATCAGCTTTTGATTTGGCGGGAGAATAGCGAGGTCATGGTTTCATTTAATTTATTGGGGAGGGATGAAACGTATGTGACTAAAAGAGTGATGAATATGAATGTTGATGAATGGAGAGGGAGAGGAAGGCAAAAGAAGAGAGGGAGGGATGGTGTGAGGAATCATATGAAAGAGAAAGAAGTAAATGAGGCCGAGACGGCTGGAATGGAAGAAAAAAACGTGTTACGCCGACCCCAAGTAACATGGGATAAGGGCAGGAAGATTACTGAAGTTTTTTTTAATTACTTACTGGGTGCGTGCTTCTTTATTTACAAATTGGAATAGACAATGTTGACTAAGAGATTTATTGACCTAAGGTATACAGGGTTATTTGTAAGACACTCGCAACCTCTCAGGATCAGGACTATGTTACTAACATCATCATCAACAACTTTTGTTCTATGACTTTTAAAAGTTCGTCATATTTTAGTTCATCAGATTTTCATACAAAAATAAAAATATTTAAATTGAACGCTCTAAATGTTACGACTATGCTCCCCTCGCTAGTGTAGGTACTATCGCTTTCTTTTGCTTCGCATACACTTCGTAACATTTAGAGCGTTCAATTTAAATGTTTTTATTTTTGAATGAAAATCCGATGAACTAAAAAATGACGAACTTTTAAAAGTCAAAGAACAAGTCAAAGAATTTGTTGATTATGATGTTAGTAACATAGTCCTGAGAGGTTGCCGGTGTTTTACAAATAACCCTGTATTGGCATGCATTAACATTTTGTCAATTAAATATCATCATGTTTTTTTATCGTATTCCCGCCTTTGGGCTGTCTGAGCTTCCGCATATGTTTATTCGTTTATAGAACATTTGAGAAACTGAGTTTATCTTCAATAGATTTCTAGTATCATCCAAAATCAAAAAAATCAAAATCAAAATCAAAAGTCATTTATTCAAACTAGGCTGATAATCAGCACTTTTTGAACGTCAAAATTACAAGAGACAGTCCCCCAAAACGCCCGCCCTTCGCCACTTCCTAGTGTTTTAGCTGGGAAGAAGAAGTGGCGGAACAAACTCCCCAGCAACACATCTGTCTGTTAGGTTAGAAGAACCAGATTCTATACAAAAGTGTTCAAGTTTATATAAACAAGGAATCCATTATATCAAATTAATGTCACATGTCAGCTAGCACACACCAATAATAAAATAAAATATTAAAAAATATACTCAAGAATAAATAAAGCCTCCAGACATAAAGGGCGTGCCCGCTTACACGTGCATACAGACGAATAAAATAAAAATAAAGATAAATAATAATAAAGATAAAGTAAAATAAAATAAAATAAATTAAATAAAATATAAAGTAAAAAAAAAAAAAAAAAAAACTACGCGTGAAGTTATATAATACCATAAGCTAATTAGAGAAAGAAAGAACATAAACATTGTCTTGTGTTCAACCCAGCGACCAACTATTCTTATCGTTTAAGTAGTCGTTAATGGAATAGTAGGCTTTTGAACAAAGGTTAGATTTCACTTTAGCTTTAAACACATTAAATGGCAAGTCTAAAAAGGAAGATGGTAGCTTGTTGTAAAATGTTATACCAAGCCCTACGAATGAATTATGAACCTTATGAAGCCGGTGAAAAGGAGCACGTAGTTTATGCTTATTTCGAGTGTTTATGTTGTGAATATCACTGTTTTTACAGTACAAATGGATATTTTGTCTAATATATAAAATGTTAGCTAAAATAAATTGTGAAGCCACCGTGAGAATACCAATCTCTTTAAAAAAATCTCTCAGAGATACTCGTGCACCCAGCTGGTAAATTGCACGAACCGCTCGTTTTTGAAGAACGAATATATTTTGGATATCAGCGGCTTTGCCCCACAGCAGAATACCATAGGTCATAACACTGTGAAAGTAACTAAAATAGACTAACCGTGCTGTATCAACGTCAGTATAAATTGTCTAACTTTTCGTACGGCGTTTTCCCTTAATTTAAACGACACGGTTGGTGCAGTAGTTAAGCCATTGGCTACTACGCTGCGTATCGCAGATGCGATTGCCATATGGAACAAATATTTGTACGGGGCTTTAAGATGTAAAAATCATAGCGTGGGCAACGTTAAAAAATAATTAACAGTTTTTTTTTAATGACTGTGCAATATTTTTTTTAATTCTTTGATAGATTGGAATAATATAATTTAAGGAAACATCATCAATGTGACGTTAGCCGAACTGTCAAAATCAACTGACAGAAAGACATGAAATATCCAGATCCATTACAAAGAGTATGATCCATTATAATGCCGTACCGACACCTACTCACACCTACTTTTGCTCGAGACAGCTCTGCGGACAGGCGCATCACTTACGTATCGTATAAAATTAATATTCTTTTGTTGTTATGGGTTTATGAAGACCGAAATCAATAACAGTTGTAATAAAGTTTTAGTTTAATCATTAAATTTATTATTTTTGTAAAGAGAATTCTTTTATTGGCTTTTAATAATGTATCATAATAAAACCACACAAAGGCCTCAGATTTTCTAACCTTTCTTTCTACACCATTCTCTGCGCCAGCTTATTCTTTTGTTAGGATGTGTAATGGGTTCTATACACCGTGTAAATCACCTCATCACGAAGCCGTCAACCAAGCATTCTGTAAATGAAATTAAGTAACTTTACGAAATGACTTTTTTTTTGGGGGGTGTAAAATCATGTTTTGTGGTAGAACTCAATGTAACGCACTCAAAACATTGTGCTGATTGACGGATTGAAATAGTACGGGGGTCGTGGAGGTGTTGAAAATTACAAGTTTTTAATGTAAAAATATTACATTAAAAACTTGTAATTAAAAAAATACTTGTCAAAAAGTTGGAACTTTGACCCCTAAAATCTCCGTAACTAGAAGGTTCCCAGGTATGGTGTAGAACAAAAAAATGATCGCAATGACATGGAGAACCAGTGCCTTTCGGCTTCGTTAAGAGGTGTTTTACACCCTTTATAATGTGAAATTAAATTATTATTATACACAATGAGTTTAATGAAGCGAGTTACTATAACTAAACACGGTATATAAACTATGACTATTATTAAATTAATATAAAGGCTTTACTCTAAACATTAAAGCTCCCTCTTCCGACACCCATGACTGACGAAAATGACTACTTATATTACCGCAAACGTATGATTTCGAGTTTTTATGTCCCACAACATATTCTGCTGCACAATGGGTGATAAATGAAATTGCTAGCTTCGGTAATTTCGGCTTCTTGAGAAGTTGTTCCAGTCTTGGTGAAAATTTCAGTGGGAGTTATACTATAGTAGTTTCACGGTTGAGTTTTAAGGATTCTATTCATGTCATCTTAATTATGTATAGATGTGTTTTTAAGAAATAATAAACATAACATCTCGCCTGTTATCCTTGAGGAGCTCGTGTCTAAATATTAACAGCCGCACAGGTCGATCTTTAAAGGTTAAGCCGTTTTTGCCGAGGTTGGTCCGTGGATAGGTGACCATAATTACATACCGAGTTTCACTCGGAAACCACGTTAAGCCGTTGGTCCCAGCTGTCATTTATAGATCTTTGACAGTCGTTACGAGTAGTCGGAAGCCAAAAGTCTGACCTCCAGTCTTACCAAGGGATATCGTATTACCCAGTTACTGGGTTATGGAGGTCCGATAGGCAGTCGCTTCATGTAAAATACTGGTACTCAGCTGCATCCGGTTAGACTGGAAGCCGACCCCAAGATACTTAGTTTGGGAAAAGGCTAGGCAGATGATGGTTACACCCAGATTTCACCAGATAAGTACTCAATATCTTCAACATTGTCTTGCCCTTATCCCAATTTATTTGGGGTCGGCGCAGCATGTCTTCTTCTTTCATACTTCTCTATTACTCGTCATCTCATCAGACACCAGTTATGTACTAACATTCAATTAAATAATGGGTTATTTTTGGCAGTTATTTTAAAAGTTGTTGTTACGATTTGGCCTTGTGGCTTCTGAACTACATACCTACCAACTCGAAGTCAAGGTCAAGGCACTATTGTCTTGGCATAATTCTCTTGATTATCTGTATGTCAGGTTTACTACGTTAATTTGAAGTAGGTTTTTTTTTGTAGCTAGTATCTACCTGGATATTAGCAATTAGACTATATAACATATGACTATACCTAAAACTTTTTTACAAAAAAAAATAACCGACTTCCATAAAACACTAAAAAGTGGCAAATAATTTTAGTTTCGGCAGTCGGTGACTTGTTTGTTTCATTTACTTTTTTGCCACCGACTTCCGAAACTAGAATTATTTGCCACTTTTTAGTGTTTTATGGAAGTCGGTTATTTTTTTTTGTAAAAAAGTTTTTATTTTAGCCTTTTCAGTTGTGGTATCTCACTTTAATCCTAGTCAAGTAAAATGTTTACATTGTAACTAGACACCAGCACATCGTCCATACATACGACAAAGGACAAAATGCATAATAAAGAGGATGACTCAAAAAGTACCTAAGCAAAGATAATAAAATTCATATGGCTCCACCGGGCAAGCTTCTCTACCAAATGAATGAAAAATCATGTAAACCGGTCCAGTAATCACGGAGAAATCGGTGTACATACATGAAAAATTTACATATAACAATTTTTTTAATAAAATGAAAACTATATGGCCAAACTATATAAATTTTTTATGGGACCAAATGGCAGGTATTCCACATCAAACTAAAGAAGAATCACGCAAATCGGATCATAAATCTCAGCGTAATCGGTGTATACACCTGGAAAATTTATACCGTTACAATTCCAACAAGCCCAAACACAGCTAAGATTCATTGCCTTGTTATGTTCCGAAGCCTGTCTCTTGGATTCATCATCAGATCTGATGGTAGAATGGTTCTTATTGGACGCAAATGCTTCACTTGTTGTTGAAAATACCAAAATTACTGTACGTTTTCCTATAAAATTTGAAGAGTTCCCTCGATTTCGCCAAGATTCCATCATCAGATTCCGAGTTGATGACTATGGGACCATTTGGGAAGTATACCCTTTCCAACAAAAAAAGAATTTTCCAAATCGGTTGGCAAGCGACGGAGAAATGCGCGAACAAACATAAAAAAAAAAAAAAAAAAAAAAAATACAAACATCCGAATTGAGAACCTCCTCCTTTTTTAGAAGTCGGTTAAAAATGGTAGATTACCCAGTAAGGACTGGTAGGTAGATAATCTAACATCTTAAACTATTCTTTCTTATACTATTTATCCTATATTTTTCTTCTCGAACAACAAAATACGTAATAGACCTGAAAGATGAAGATGGCTATTTTACGAATATTAGGTTAGGTAACTGTTTGAATATAAAATTCATAAAGTAAAATAATTAAAATTCAACTGAATACACCGTGTAAATCACCTCATCACGAAGCCGTCAACCAAGCATTCTGTACATGAAACTAAGTAACTTTACGACTTTTTTTTGGGGGGGTGTAAAATCATGTTTTGTGGTAGAACTCAATGTAACGCACTCAAAACATTGTGCTGATGGACGGTTTGAATAGTACGGGGGTCGTGGAGGTGTTTAAAGTAAAAATCTTACATTAAAAACTTAGATTTTAAAAAATACTTGTCAAAAAGTTGGAACCCCTAATATCTCCGCAACTAAAAGGTTCCCAGGTATGGTGTAGAACAAAAAAATGATCGCAATGACAGACAGGGAGAACCAGTGCCTTTTGGCTTCGTTAAGAGGTGTTTTACACCCTTTATAATACTCAGTACCTAATTAACCTTAAAATACATAATTAAATGAGATAATATTTGCAAATATCAAACATCTGAAATATGCGGGAATCGTAAAATTATTTTTTTACGAACTTTGAATTTGATAATTACCACATAATAAAACTAAAGAAAGCCTTTGGCACCGATAAAGGAAAAAAATTACTCAAGATATTAATTAATGGTATAACATCACAGTTATTACAGGCAGAGAATATACGACAGAGGTGTAAATAAATACATTTTGCCAGTTATGTTTAGCCCCTTGTAATAGGGACGAGGCGATTCCCATCAACCGGGCACAAATTCAGACTAAGAGACTGCAACTTAGAAATTTCCTTCTGAAAAACCCAATAACACTTGGCCCGACCTTGTAATCGAATCTAGGAACTTATACTCAGCATCACCGCTTGTGACGACTAGACCGACGAGGCACTATCAATAACATTTACAAGAAATTATGTAAACACCTAATTAAACAGTTGTGTTCCTGACAGTTTGCCATTACCAACCATTAATTTTTATTGACATTTGATCAAATTCCAGTGCAATAAAAATACCCAAATAGCGTACATAGCATTTGACACCAAATGTTAAACATAAAAATGCACAAAACACGAATCGATTTTACCTGTGCATTTTAGTACAACCTGCCGGTCGGCGAGACTAAACCAACCACAAACAGCCGTCATGATTTTATAAAAAATCGACCTTGAATTTGAACTAAGACCTGTTAAATACCATTACAGGATAATTATCAAAAAATTGTATTCGTGCTAATGTCCACTTTATCTTACGAAGACAGAGATAAGCGCGTCACGCATTTCTATAAATAATCACGCGGGAAACTTCGCATCTACTCTTAAAACGTACCATAATTCAATGGCGAATTGTAATATTTGTTTTATAGGTTATTCTTTTCTTCCCCTGTAAGAGAGTCCACCTGTATCCCTATACAACAAAAAAGCGTCCTTGCTTCCATTGTTAAGGTTTGCGCGCCAAGTGACTGCCAAAATCGGCGCACGCGGCGATGCGCGGGAAAACACCGAGCGTCAGTCGTAGTCGGGAAGAGCGCGCGCGCACACGCAGGCCACGCCGCGCTTATAGGTTAGAATTGGCGCGTCCCCGTTCGCCAGGTGCGATCCTCTCCCGCTCTAACTCACGCGCACGCATATCCTCCCTCTCGCACGCTACCTGCGGACAGCTGTTTTCTCTCGGGAGATTAGTCAGATGTTTCTCGGTAACCAGTCAGTGCTCACCTGACGCGCGATACGGTTATGGCGGCCGGAGGACGTACACCTAAGCAGAGGAGGTTCGACATGTCAGCGGGAATGGCGCTCAGGACGTCGAATACTCCAAGAAGAAGGCGCGGTAGCTGCAAGTGCTTGTTTGGGGCGCCGGACAGGGACGAGACGAGACGGCTAATGGCCGAGCAGTACGCCAGAGAGAGGAAACGCTTCATCAGACGCTTCAATTTTGATATTGAGACAGAATGTACGTACAAATCAGCAAAATTGGACTCTCCAGTCAAATTTTTTGAAGAGGATAAGGAGAATGCAGAAAGTCCTGTAAGGATAGCTACGGAAGCGCTGGCGTGTGTTGGGAATACTACTGACCTGAGGGTCTTGGGGTCTCCATCAAGAAGGAGTGCTGGTAGTTCTACGAGCTCACCCCGCACCCCGCGCACCCCTAGAACACCTCGGGCCGCACGCACCCCGCGTACACCCCGCACCCCCGCCTCCAGAAGACAGCTGCAAATGACAGGTCAGTACACACTATTGTTTTAAAAACTACTGTAAACTTACATTGTACAGAAGCAATAATCGAGGCAATTTTTCACTTCGTTATTTATAATCCCGTGTCAATCTTCCCCAGCTCATTTCGTATTCAGGCCTTGTCTTGCATAATGCACCAGCCAAGGGACTGATCACAGCATTTTTATTTTATGGGGACATGTTTGCACTAGGAATCATAATTATGAAATATGGGCCAGGTTTGTGTTATCGTAGGATTTGTACAAATAACTTGAATCAATATTGATAGCTGTTGATTATTTTACTGGCTTCTGTACTACGCTTGTGGCAATATTAATGAATTCCGCTGTTATTCTGTTGGTCTGTTTTACATTTTAATGTAATCCTGGCTTTGCGCCAGAAAATATTTTCTAAAAACTACAGTCTAAGTGTATTTTGCATTCGTGAATACTTTAGCTTCTATTAATATTGCCTCAATATTTAAAACTTCTGCTTTATCATTTTCAATATCGTTTTTTTTTTGCCAAGCTATTGTACAGTGAAAGTAATTTATCACCATAATATGCAGTGTGTCTACTTTCACAAAGCAACTTGCCCAAACCTCAATGTCACATTTAACTTTGTGTCACTTTGACCTTTAAACTGCATTCTGTACGGGTATAATTATTCAGTAGCCCTCATTATGTATGACAAACATGTCCATATACATTCCGTAGGAAATTACTGTTTCAGAAATTACTTATTAAACGAAAATAATCTATCTCCACTTTACATAAGTGCATAAAAACTGTTTGATCTTTAAACCCGATACGGATACTCTATATGAGTTCCAACGGGGTCAATGCCCTCTGTTATTTTGTTGATGCTTCTGCTACATCTACTCAAACAAACAACTATACTACTATTAATTAAAACTTCACATCAGATAATATTAAGTCTAAACATGGTAAAGAGAAAATAAAAGAAGAATTTAATGAAGAAGAAAATTCGAATGATAAAAAAATACTTGAAAAATTTTGCATGCCGATCGAAACAGATCACCTTATATAGATCACGTCACTACCCACGTGACTAACAAATATACCTAAACACTTATCTTTGGTAACACGTGAGGTTTTTATTAACATATTCCTCCATTACTCATCCATCAAATGAAACAAATTTATATAGGGTACGCATAATATTGAAAAAATAAAGAAAACCACGAATGGGAAAGCTTACAAGAAAGGAATGGTAAAACAGTAGCTGGTACCGTTATAGACAGAACAGTGCAAGCTTATTTTATGATCTTCAAATGCTGTTAGAACAGTATTGAGTTAGATAGTTCAGTAAATTGTATAGATACAGTGCCCGAAGCCCCGAATACAATTACCTACTATCAAAAAGGCTTAAAATCCAAGTAAGGCGCAAAAAGACAAAATTAGACCTTAAAATCTAGATATAGAAGAAACACTAGTAGTCTAAAATGAATGAATAACGACATAAACGAAGAATTTCAGAAGCTGTTTAAAGTCAGTCAACTACTGATGATGCATGAGGGATCAACAGAAGTAGTTAATCATTACGTCAAAATAAGCATCCCATATTAATAGAGAACTAGTTAGACAAAAGTACAAAGAAAAAACAACTTTAGTACATGATTATGAACTTATGACTCAGAATTATAACCGGCTTTTTAACAACGATGGTGGGTGTGCGTTTTACAATTTCATTGGTCTTGCTTGTAGCAGTTTATGATGTGATTAGGTTAATAAAATTGCCATTTAAAGTAATGATGTAAAAGCAACAAGGTTAAATAAACACGATTAAGGTTTAAAATGTCTTCAACTGTCTCCAAAAGTAAATCTTTTTTGAATCAACCCTTTTTTGGAGTCCTCTTTCCGAGAATCCAAGCGATTCCTGTCAATTGCATATATGAGAGTCGATATAATGTTGCATTTGCTCAGCTTGTAGTTTCTTAATTTAGCAATCGACTTTGATGCAAATTGGTTTTACATTTCCGTTTCCGTCCATATCCATTTCTTGTTAGCAATAAAACTCATTGACAAGATAAACAAGCATTTCCTCTTTTGCACAAATACTTTGCAAAATCATTCAAGAAGACGGACACCTAAAAACATAAACAACCATACCATTTTTAACTCTGGTCCAGAATTAATGATCCCATCAGCAGTGAAATGGTCTGTTTGTAGTCTAAAATGCTTCGAAGCTAAAAATACCCTACTCCAAGTAGGGTATTTTTAGCTTCGAAGCATTTTAGACTTGAAATAAAAGTTGAAGACATTAAAGTTACTTGAAAAAATTGTCACGCTTCGCCTCTTTCGGGGTATTCCAAGGGACTATTAGAAGGAATCACGACGCGTGTTCCGGTTCAAAGTTTTAAATTAAAGAAAGTCCAAGAGAGCTTTTTACTACTCACTTCAGTTTTAACTTTTTAGGGACTGCTATACTTCTTAAATTGTGTCTGCTAAAGTCTCATGATGAAGATGACGACAAAAAACTAACTAATGTTAATAAATATCCCAAACGTACCATTTATACTCAAGTAAGCTTTCGGATTCTCATTCCTAAGAAAATTTCAGCTCAATCGGACATCGGGAAGTGGTTCTAATTTAGCTTCCAAGACTCAACCGTAAAAAACATACCTACATACATACATTGCAAGTTAAATAAAAGCTTTTAAAATGACCAGAGAAATAGGGAAACCCCAAGCTTTCAAGGCTTTCAGCAATTTATGGTAACTTAATATCACACATACAAAAACATATTCTTGGATCCATAAAATCAACATCGAACATACTATAGTAATCACGAATAAATTGGTAGTATTGTTACGACTTGTGATCATTGCAAATAGTGCTTAGACAGCATAAGCATATTTGTACCTACTAGCTTTTATATAAGTGCTACAATCTCTTCCAAGACTGTTTATATTGAACTTACATCATACTTGCCTGCCTTAATTATCCCACGATTGGGCAAAGTCCTTCCTTGCTTTCCACGCCTCTTTCACATTAGATCATTCTTTCGCCAATTTTTTGTTAGATCGAAAAGTTGCGTAACCACTTTTTTTCATTCATGGGTCTATGAACTACTTTGCTGATCAAAACATATCTCTCTCCACACAATGATCAGAAATTCGAGTCATGGCATTCGATCAGCCCATGGTGTCCGAGGTCCTTGACCCGTTACGTCATCTAAGGCCCAACATTTTTTGTTCCACTCGTGGTATCATCAGACAAAATTATTTTTTGTAACAATAAAAGTTTTGCTGCACTAATTTGGACTTTATTGTCAGCCAATAAAGGGGTTATGGAGCTTTTGGGCTTTACTTAAGTTTGTTGTCGATGATTATTTAGTAAGTACTTGAAATATTGAAAATTAGGGATCATTTGCAGCTTATTATGATTTTGAATCCTGTCGAGTTTCCTTTTAACTGGTTTTAATGCTGGTCACTTCAGCGACAAAGTCTTTACTATTATGTAACATGCATCATTATTACTTATTCGCTTTTAAAAAAAACTATTGTGGTTGTTGATAAACGATAAATTATCACTTTCTCAAACCAACACTTGCACAGTAGTTGTGAAATAAGACAAAACAAAACACACTTAAACAGGACATAGAGAACCCATGGGGGAAAGGAAAAACGTGTTTTTCGCTGCAAAAACATAAGTACAAGTAACATCAATTACATACTTGCAAACAAAACAAAAATACTTTTAAACAAGGCAGAGCCTATTTAAAAAAATGTAGGAGGTGTGCCCAACAATTTGAACAGACTTTCTTACGCAACACCATGTCAATGACCCATAGAATATCCTATGAGTCTTAAGAGTTACCAAAGATAATTGAACTTTTTTGTTCGTAAGAAGGATCTTATGTTTCAAGTGGCAGCTGCTTAAATAAACACGTGTGTTGTTTCTTTATGGTTCATCGATCATTTAGAAGTATCTTTCTTAAACGCTTTAGTCAAATGTCCAAAGTTTTTTAGTTTTTTAATTCAGTGTCGTTTGTATTGAGTGCATTACAACTATTTCTGGATAATGTTTCTTTTGTTGAACTATTTTGAGCTATTGGAACCTTTCAATTCAAACCTTTACGTAGCACGTTATTGTTTTGTCTTCTTTAATACCTATTTCCATTTTCATTTGGTCGACGGTATCATTACTGGTTCTTTTATTAAAACTGAAAACGGGATATTGACCATATTTACTTTTTGCTTTGAATTCCCGATTTTTCGGCGCTGTTGCAAACACTAAGATCACAGGCATCCAGTTTCAGTGTTAATGATAGTGTTAGTTAACATGCCAGTTTATGTTTTTTTTTTTCATTTTTAGCTTTTGTTACAAAAAAAAATCTAATTTGTGGAGACTGACATCTAATTATTTCGTTTATGTTAACTGCAGCGGATGCAAAACCTGCTACAGCCAATGCCTGTTAAAAACTTTATTACCTATCTATTTCAGGCAACAATAGAAGCTTCCTTTAGACTCAGGTCATGCTAATGTCTAGGTTCCTAGACAGAGGCATGTTTATCACTCGCTTGCATCTAAAACATTCGACATTGAAGTTTTTATTTACCATATCAATGAAACTAGGCGGTAATAAAATGATCATAAAGTGGCTGTGTTTGTCGAACGTATTATAATGGGGCTCATAAAACTAAAGAGAATATAAAGCAGTTAACATAGATAGATGAAGACAATGATTATTCCATGAGACTGCCTCTGTTGACAAAGACGAATCAGCAGTATGCCAAGTAAATGGTACTAAAATTAAGAAGTAAACTACCTCAGTATATAAAAGCTAAGTTCCGTCCCTTAAAAAAAACTCAAACGACAAATAAAAAATAAAAAGCAAAGCTGCACACACAACAAACAGATAGATACGAAAATGACTGATCAGCTAACCTAAATACTGAACAGATAAAACGCAATAAGTCAAGTTTTATAGAAAAAAGTAAATATTTACTATTGATAAACCCCATAGTAGGTTAAACCACTAAACAGGAAGGTGCAAAAGTACCACTGGATACGATCCATATACAGCAGGATGACAAAGCTAATAAAGACGAGGAAAAGCAATGTTATAATGATCTTAAATCTATAAGAAATGATGACACAGTGGGATCAATACTACAAATAATTGCTCCTGGAACAATAAAGACACTGTTAATTCAAGAGTCATCAATTACTATGAGATTCTGAATCACTGTCGTAATCAAACGTCTCACCGACCATTTCCATCTTGTTTTATAAATTCATACGCCATACCTTACCACGTTTTTAATTCACCCATACCATATATTTATATTATAAGCTTATCCTCAGTAACTAGTGTGCCTTCTGCAACACCTCTCAGTACATGTCCTGTACAGGTATGGCTAAAGCAAATAAACATGTGACGTGCCCTGGGTGTGTCTGCTTCTTGACCTCAATCGCTTGTTGCTTGCCAATTGCAAGTAGGTAGGGCTTAATGTCGCACCATCTTGTTTGACTTTACCTTTCTTGTCGATGTAGTGAAATAAGTGACATTTTTCGGAGTCTTTTAGGATCACTGATATCCGTATCATGATTTTTATCATCATTTTTATCCAAGTTTATTTCAATAATTACCAAATCAAACAACTCAAGTTACTTTAACTTAAGTTTTCAATTCAAGTCCTAAAAAGTATGTTGGATCTAGATGTTCCGTTACCTTGTTATATAACGGTATAAGTCAGCGGTTTCCAACGCATGGAGTTATTTCATACCAACCTACTAATAATGTAGTGAAAGCACTATCGCTCTAAAATACCTGTGATCCAAAATTATAGATAGACTGCCTAGAAGTTGTAATGAGTCAAGTTTTCAAAAATAATCCACATATGGAGTTGCTTTTACTGTCCCTATCGCTTTAAAGTGTTCCAAAGCTATTACAGCGTCCTTTATTACCTTTACGCTTTCATCAGTGCGTTCCTATGGTTGGAAGTCGTTAAAAACTTTATCATAGTCTTCGCTATCTCATTTTACCTTCAATAGCGCTTAGACAACGCAATCATTTGGTCCGACACCAGTTGGAACAAGTTCAAACCTCTTCTCTGACTCATTGGTAAAAAAGGTAACTTTCATTAGATCATCGGTATTGTCATCGATAATATCAATGTTTGGGGTATTTCTTTGCTTTAACGACTGAAGTTGAGTTTAATGACGATCAATAAGTTTAAAAAGGGGGTAAACAGAGCCCCCCCTTAACGAAGCTGAAAGGCACTTAGTCTCCCCGTCATTGCGATTATTATTTTGTTTTGGATTCCCAGGTATGGCCTGGGAATCTTCTAGTTACTGAGATATTGGACGTCAAAGTTTCAACTATTTCTCAAGTTTCAGTTCAAGTTTATTTTTTTAAATACAATTTTTTAATTTTATAACTCTGCTTTAAACACCTCCATGACCCGTTTAATCTTCAATTCATTCTTCAGCACAATGTTTTGAATGCGTTACATTGAGTTTTACCGTAAAACGTGAATTTTCACCTCAAAAAAATAAGTCGTTTCCCAGCAATAATTTTTGCGTAGGGTTACTTAGTTTGATGTACTGAATGCTTGGTTGATGGCTTCCTAAAGGGTCTGTTAATACATTGTATATTGGATAAATAACCAATTCTCACAGTTAACAACAAAAAAAATGATAGTAAGTTTAATAACAAGAACTGATTGTAGATCTTACGAAGGATTTGGTAAGTTTCGTAGAAAGGCATTTGATCAAGTAAATAGTTATTTATTTCTAAACACCGATATTGACTGTCATTATAATCATCATCAGCTCACAGCACTACAGTAATCCTTTGTGGACATAGGCCTCTCCAAACAAATCTCCCAGCTATCGTGCTAAGTTAGTTTTTCCACCTAGCAGGACGATTCGTAATCTCCACTTAGGAACACGTCTACTTCAACGGTCATCGGTTCTACGGCTAACAAAGTCGGTCCATTACGACTTCAGCTTGCTTAGTCTTAAAGCCATTACCGTGAAGAATCACAGATATAGTCAGTTTAAATGAAATTAGAAAAGAACATCCTTATAAACTTCCTCAAACGTGGCTCCACTCACACTTGTGTTAAAAACAAACTTTGCCTAAAAAACTACAACAATATTTCCTTATAGAATCAGAAAGAAACGACTTCGATACTATCAGTTCTCAAAATCCAAAACATTTTCGAGAATCATTTGATCTGGGAACAATAGAATAATATCAGGAAGTGAATGGCGGCGTTTGATACAAATGATAGATTATGGACATTTTTAAGGCTTTGAACAAGGTACCATGTCGAAAATATAGAACCATGCATTCTTTTGTCTGTACCGAATTATTAAGGCATGTGAATTTTCAAAGGCAGCACCTGTTCTCAACGCAGATGACTTTTGACTTTATTAACATAATTTAATTCGTAGGGATGAGAATAGCAGGCAACAGCTGACCAAACTTTATAGGACCTGCACCGTTACATGATAAAGCATCACTAAAAATGTTTTCATCTTCCAAATACTGTATCAAAAAATTTGTTACAAACGATTACCTTATTGTGTAGCTCTCATCCCATATATATTAATTTGAGAATTTTAATTTCTCAAAGAATTTAAAATTTACCATGGCTGGCCTTCACTTGTGCATCAACCACTTTCAAATCCAACGAAATACTCCTACGACCGTTGAGCCAATCAGCTTTCGGCATCCATTACTGCCTTCAAAACCAGCCAATGACGTCCATTCCCGCCTTCCCAGACCGTTAAATTTCAAAAAGTTTCTCATAGTCAATAATAAGAATGAAGCATTAAAATGCTGTGGTTACTTCAACCAGAACAGGCATACCGTGACGGTTTCCCTACGCAACCAACCGTGCCCTATGGGAGCACTTGACTGAACTATTATTCTTTAGGGAACCATTATTAACCGAAGTGTCTGGAATTGGATACACCCGCATTTTTTGAACGTTGGATGTCAATGGTCTGAACTGTCGATTCGATTGAATTATCTTCAATATACAGCTTGTATCAGAAATACGTGGTCATATTTGAGGGTGTGGTACGGATTATCAAACTGAGCAATTAATTGTCTCCTTAATACCAATATCGCAATTGTGAAAAAATTATACGCTGTGTTATACATTTTGATCTAGAAGTTGAAAATTAATGAAGTTTTTCAGTTTGATGGTTCTCTTACCAACTCCATTGCTGCTATATGCAACAACGAAAAAGACTGGCTCAGATGCAAGATGTCCCGAACGTAGAAGCTTTATTTGTATAGCACCAAGTAAATCCAAGGTATTTTGTCAAGCTAGAAGATGTGAGGCATTAAACCCCTTTCTCAAAGCTCCTGCAACATGTTTTCATTACAACATTATATTAACATGTTTTTGATGGAGATGGTAAAATCTTTAACAACAATGCTGCAAAGACTACAGCTTAGTTAAACCATTCAACGA
Organism: Cerastis leucographa; assembly: GCA_963082945.1. NCBI lineage: Eukaryota > Metazoa > Arthropoda > Insecta > Lepidoptera > Noctuidae > Cerastis > Cerastis leucographa. The sequence goes on from OY720353.1 coordinate 6,916,704, forward strand.
TTTAATACTCAGGGTTCTTCGACTTAATCGAATAGGTTTTTATTATTTTCCATTTTAAAGTTTCCATCAACATAACTTGTGTTGATGGAAACTTTAAAATAGAAGAATATAAAATGTTAATTTTACAGGATCTCCTGAAACAGGTTTCAGAATAATGAAATCTACTGCAGTATAAAAACAGCTTTGCATATTGAATCGCCGATATATTAAATATTACAACATAGCAGTCCATTAAAATCATATAAAAATCTAGTTGTCTAGATCTTCTTGTAAAAACGAGGATAGTCTGTTCAAACGAATTGAAATCTTACTCCAGAAGCGTCAATGTTCAAAATTGACTAAAACTTAGTGCAGGCCAGATGCAAAATATTGAAGATTGAAATCTAGCTGTATAGCAATTAGTTATATATTGCACTATAATAATAGACAGACAGGTCACGTGATCGTTTTAGAAGTGCAATGAACCGGTTTATCGTGTATTATGTCATCGTATGCTAATGTGGAGGTGGTAGGTTACTTAAGGCACACATCATACACGCGAGTATTCTTTACATTATGCCTTGGCAAAGCACGTTAAGCTGATAGTCCCGCTGTACTTCGTAAATCTTTAACAGTCGTTGGAAATCCCAGTCATCAACCACCACAACCGGTATTTTTAAGAGGTATCTTGTTACAGAGCAACTGGGTTGTAGAAGTCTGATAATTAGTCAGTGCGTGTAAAATAATGGCGTTCAGCTAAGCAGATGATGATGACAATTTAGGACTCATCGTTTGTTTGAAAAACCTTGTTTTCCTTAACCTAGGTTTTCAAACAATTTAATAGATTGTGCACTAGATATAGGTTGCCAAAACTTCCTACACTTGTCAATATCTAAAACTGAATATATTTAACCAAATATGCACATAAATCATTTCAAGAATCACCAAATTAAATCCCGTTATCCCATTCAGACTTTATAATCAGACTCATGACTCCCGATCTCCTGAACGCACAAAGCTGAACACGTCACGTTGACAGACACTTTTGCATGTGATTACCCCCACACGCGACATAACGTGATACTACCTACTATTTACTGCTTTATATTTAAATAAGTTAAGACATGCGACTTTAGTTGACACGTCAGAACAATTTTGTGGATCCAACAGCATCTGCAGTGGTAGGCTAGTCATTATAGCCCTGCTCTTTTTTTTTTTGGATTGGAAATCATCAAATGACTCCTCTCGCTCTGGGCGAAGCGGAAGGGAGTGTCAGACTTGTACTGACTAAAACCCATCCATGTTCCTTCCTAACCCTTTGTGTTGCAGAGTCACTGTATCCCTTTCGAGCAGTCCCGCAGCCCTGGATTATAGCCCTGCCCTCACTTAAGATTGTATGACCGCTTTAACTGTGCAGTACAAGGTTGCATTACTTGCATTGCTTGTCAAGAAATTTTGCATCGATATGTCAAACTTGGTACTTACATTTATTTTAGCTCTTTGTCTTCCCACCTGCGCAGATGAGTTGGTTAAAGTGTAATACGAACCCAGGCAGGACTTTGAGTAAAAGACATTTGGGACGTATTATTATCTAGGTACCAACCAGCACTAGTCACGCAGTCCCTCTTCAGAGAGGAGGCCTGAATCTCTGCAACATTGACTGATCGTCATCAGCATCATCTGTCAAGTATGTTGGGGTACGACAGCTGGATGCAGCTAAATACCAATATTTTACAATGACCGATTTGCTTATGTGACCTCCACAACCCAGTTAGTATTGGGAAATACAATACACTTTGGTGAGACTGGTTGTTGTTCAGGCCACTGACTACCTAACCTCATCATCTGCCTAGCCTTTTCCCAAACTATCTTGGGGTCGGCTTCCAGTCTAACCGGATGCAGCTGAGTACCAGTATTTTACATGAAGCGACTGCCTTTCTGACCTCCACAACCCAGTAACTGGGTAATACGATACCCCTTGGTAAGACTGGATGTCAGACTTTCGGCTTCTGACTACTCGTAACGACTGTCAAAGATCTACAAATGACAGCCGGGACCAACGGCTTAACGTGCTTTCCGAGGCACGGAGGAAACTCGGTATGTAATGATGGTCACCCATCCACGACCAACCTCGGCAAGCACGGCTTAACCTTGAAGATCAACCCATGCGGCTGTTAATATTTAGCCACGAGCTCCACGGACTACCTAACCTATGTAGCGATAATTTGGGATTGTAGAAATGTTAACGGTTGTATAAGATTTCTTGTTATCTGTTCTGTCTGTTTGTCTATGTATGGTGACTTTGGGGGTCAAACTCCTTACGGGGCCCGGGTATTGTTCTACTGTTCAGTTATCTTCTTTCACAGATATTTTTCATCTAATCTAATCTAATACTAACAATAAAGCTGAAGAGTTTGTTTGTTTGCTTGCTTGAACGTGATAATCTCGGGAACTACTGGTCAGATTTAAAAAAAACTTTCAGTGTTAGATAGCCCATTTATCGAGGAAGGCTATAGGTTATAATATCATTACGCGGAGCGGAGCAGCAATGAAAAATGTTGCGAAACGGGGAAAATGTGACGCAGATAAAGTTGCGCGGGACAGCTAGTAATTAATAAATTGAGGAGGAAGTTTTAGAATTGTCAGAAGTCAACGCTATGTTTAGCAACTACAAAGTAAGACCCTCAAGTTAGAGCTAAAATAGGGATAAGTTCGTAACTTATAAGTAACCCAAAGCTCTTTACCCATCTCCAAGATTGATTTTAAGATAAAGACAAAATTCAACGAGAATAATTCAAAGCTAATTTTGTTGAAAGTCTACAACAAAAAGGTTTTAAAACAAGTTATTGTTACTAAATTGAGCGTATCAGTTTTTAATCTTTTGTATATCGATAATGTAGGCAAAATGGTTATTATTATAGTACCGATTAAAGTCTAGTAACTGGTCAGGACGTGGGGTACATTTTCAATACTTAAATTAACGAGGATGATGATATAAATACAATATGTGAAGAGAATAACGAAGTGCTCCAATTAATTAACGATTTTCATTTGAATACGTATTCAGGAGAGGTGTCTGTCTGTATGACCTCGTTGTTTTTAGGGTTCCGTACCCGAAGGGTCAAACGGGACCCTATTACTGAGACTTCGCTGTCCGTCCGTCCGTCCGTCTGTCACCAGGCTGTATCTCATGAACCGTGATAGGTATCCAGTTGAAATTTCTACAGATTATGTATTTCTGTTGATGCTACAACAGCAAAATACTAAAAACAGAATAAAATAAATTATTTAAGGGGGCTCCCATACAAAAAAGGGATTTTTTTGCTCGTTTTTAAAATAATGGTACGGAACCCTTCGTGCGCGAGTCCGACTCGCACTTGGCCGGTTTTTTTTAAACTGCGCAAGGGGCTTTGATGCGGTCTTTACCGTCACTTAGAGAATTTATTTATGAATCTCTATGTGTATAAAACATGTCATCATCATCAGTCTTTTCGATTTTTCCCAATTTATTGGTTGTTGGCGCAGCATGTCTTCCTCATCTATACTTCTCTATTACTAGTCATCTCGGCAGTCACCGTCTTTCTAGGCATATCATCCTTCACATAGTCCATCCATCGTTTCTTTGGTCTACCTTTACTCTTATAGCCAAAGAGAGAAAATGTTAAGTATGAATGTAATATACTTATCATTTTCTCTCTTTATTATTCTTATTCTTTATTGCACACTGCATTAAAAAGAAATATACATACAGATTGCAATATAAAAACTTATGTACAACGGCGAGCTTAACCCAGAATTGGGTTTTCTTACAGCAAACCACTTTTCGATTGCGAGATTTGCAAAAGAGGATAAACTTAAAAGCATGTGCAAAAACAGTACATTCAAAACTTAAATTAACTACTACAGACGTAATACATACAATACAAATGTAAATAAACATACATATAAAATACTACATACGTACTACACATGTATATTAAAGAAATGTTCGACTTTTATCCAGTCATAAAACAGTGCGAAGCACGGCTGATCGCAAATATTTTACTGAAGGTTTGAAAGGTTTTGTTGTAAACATATATTTTATACCTATTAAACCTCTCTGGTAAGCTAAAGAACAAAGTCGTATTTTTCCTAGAAATTACAACAGATTTTCTAAGTTATTCCCTTCCCAAATAAGTACATTGACAAAAATATCTAAAGGGCGTATCGTTGTGACCTCTTGCGCATGTAACACGGGCCGGTGAAAGGTATCGGGGTTCAATGCCCGCTCGTGCCCTGATAACTGTCGGTTTCCTTGTTCGCGTTTATCCGATAACATACAATGACTCCGCATTCGTTGAGAAAACACCCTGTATACATACATACAAACATTCATACATGCATAATGCATCCATGATCTTAATTCTGGTGTGTGTGAGTCCGTTATTCTTCTTCTCCTAAATGGCTTGACCGATTTTGATGGTTTTTTTTTGTACTTATGGGGTTACGTAATTGTTACTAAGCTATAGTTGGCCACGATGGGTGGCGCTGTTGTTGACATTCAGAAATATTGGAATAGGATAATGTCTGTAGGGTCAGCTAGTAAGTTAGTCTGTCTGTTTTACCTTTTCACGCATAAACGGCTGAACGGATTTTGATGATGATGGTTTACGACACAGGCAGATCATGGTCCAGGTTAGGTAGGGATATAGGATAAACTTTATCCCGGTAGTACGTTTCCAAGGGCTATTTCCCACCACAACACGGGCAGAGCCGCAGACAAAAGATATTTTTATTCATCGTTTATTTGGATAAATGACTGTAGATTCAATTTGAGATCAAGAACAGTAGAATTATAATTTAATGTTCTTTTATTGGGCTAAGTTTATAAATGTATGCGTGGGCGCAAGTTTGTGTAGCTTTTGTTGATTTAAACTGAACTAACTATACGTTTGGAATTTATAAAGAATAGTTACGTAAGCAAAAGATTCTTTCTTCTTGGTCTTATTTCATACCAAGTTACTTCGTCTTAATACATTATTAATATTCATTATTTGACTGAGCTTGGATTTGTGCGGTTGATGGCAATAGGCTCGCACCCTATTACATGGGACTTCAAATATAACTGGCAAAGTGTGGGTGTACTTGTTAGGTACTTACACCTCTGCCTAACCCCTCGGGCATTATTGTCGTATTGTTTTATACATAGACACCCAATAAAATCATTGAAACGTTTCCTGAAAAAAACGAATAGGTGCTGCAATACGGGCGAAGTGTGCCGTGAGCAATAGCTAGTTCTCCTTAATTCTCACTTCCTCATGGCCCTAGGTATACAAAGTAACATTCAGCTCCCCATACGTTCGTGCTTTAGATATCCCAGCGTAATCCATTACTCTTCCGAAGAAAGTCACGGATGCTGACATTCCACATTAGTCATGCCCACGGTCACAGCATCTCGTCTAGTTAACCCGATTCTCCTCGGTTCCTTACCTAGATCATATTTGAGATTATGGTGTAGCCAGTATCTTGTCAGACCATATTGAGTTGTAAAAGTAAAAATAATCATGTATTATTTGATAAAAACTTCGATTTGGGCAAAATAGCAAATTAGCGGCGTTTAATTTAAAAGAAGTCAAAAAAAAAAAAAATTATGCGTGGAGTCGAGAAGATCCACATTTTGCTAGACAAAGGGCAATAACATACAGAAGACAAACTACTCTTAGTTTTTCTTTCATTTTATTGCAAACTCATCAAGTAATGTACAATCGTAAAAGAGCAGGAATGTCATACCTTTTAGTGACAGCTCAGATAATTTGTTGGTTCCGCACACTACATTAATTTTAGGTCCATTTTCACTTTATAAGACCATCATCTACCATACATGGAGAAATATCGACATTAAAGATTATGGACTGCACTGTTGGATTTGCAACGTTATACTCAGCACCAAAAGCTGAAATCTTAACAACACCATAAAAGTCTACTATTATTACGATGCGAAATTACCACCACCTTATAATATTAGGGACAGATGGTCACTCGCTTGTTTTACACATAAGGAGTTGGTTCAATTCCAATTTCACCGTTTATTAAAAGACACTATAAACTATGGAAGGTTTAATCAGTTATTATGTCCATCAGAACAATAGAACATCTGTAGTGCTCGCTTTTTATTTTCATGCTTTTTAGCCACATTTTTAGACGGTATGTGTGGAGTCTACCATGATCTCTGATTGCGTCTCTAAAGGCTTATAATTGAAATGGATTTGACCCCGTTCTTTTTTTATAAATGAAGTTTTATTGAACTCTCCTTTTTCAATTCGAATAAAAATATGATGAAGGTAACAAAAATAATAGTTACTTGCTAACGTTTGATGCAATTGAACTTTAAAACTTCATTTATAAAAAAAGAACGTTTTTTTTATAAATGAAGTTTTATTGAACGCTCCTTTTTCAATTCGAATAAAAATATGATGAAGGTAACAAAAATAATAGTTACTTGCTAACGTTTGATGCAATTGAACTTTAATTAGGATCTTTAATTCGAAACATAAAACCAAAAAGCTTTTATAAAAACAAAGCTTATAACTGTCGCTAATCTAATTGCCATTCATATATAAATACAACTTGTATTTTAGATGATAAATCTTAGTATAAGATGGTAAACAATGGATTTGGAAAAGATTAGTTACAATTAAGGTTAACTTTACAATTTCCAGTAGACTAGGATTCTTGACTTAACTTAAAACGAACCGACGAACTAATCTTACTATATTTATAAATGCGAAATTTTGTAGGATGTTTGTGTCTCTTTCACGCAAAATTCTAATCGAGTTTTGGATGAAATTTTCCACACTCATACGTAGTTAATAACGTAGATTAACACATAGGAAACTGTTTATCCCTCTAGTACGATCCTACACGCAGGCAAAGTCACGGGCATAAGCTAATCAGAAAATAAATTAGTTTGATTTCATACCCAATTATTTAGTGTTGCCTTTAATGATAACTTGGCTAAGCTTCGTCAAACCGGATTAAGTTTAATGACATTAATACCAAATGGCTTGTTTCCTGTTCTTGGGTACTGTTAGCCACATTTTAGACTGATATATTTTAATTATGTAGATGAGTTAATACAAAAAAATATACTTGGACAGTATCTCTTACATGTCATTTCTTTTGTTGTGACTCTTGTTTATGGTGCCGAAAAATTACAATTAGAAAAGAGCTGACGATCTTCAAATGATTGAGCAGATATTCTTAAAACATAGCTTAGAAACTCTCGACCAAGACACCTTTCAAACGACAAAAAAAAAACATCAAAATCGGTTCATCCGTTCAGGAGCTATGATGCCACAGACAGACACACAGATAGGTACACACTCCAAACTTATACACCACTCTTTTTTTGTCAGGGGTTAAAAATTATTTTATCCGGTGTTGTAACCATGTAGAACCTGACCAAATTAACATACCAATGTCATAATATTTGCAAGTAGTATTTTATTTTGCAAAGAACAGCTTGCAAATAACTGACCTTAAAGTAAAGTGAACATAAACATTATTTACAATAAAATTAAGGAACGGAAAAAACAGGCGCATAATCAGTCTTGCACGGTTGCCAAATACTACCACCGATTACGATGCCCTGAAAATCCAAAAACAAGTTCAACTTTTAAACACATAGCCTCATTTTAAACTCGTCTTGTTAACCGACCTACTGGCGTTTCAGGAAGGTTTCAACATTTCTATAAAATGAATCATTTTACGAAGAAATCGACGTATTATGCTGTATTTTGTTTACCAACATACTCAACCGAGTCTCTTACTCCTAACGGGAACTTGGGTGAACAGCCGACGTATATAGACGCGTTCGTATGATTTTTGCGATGCTAAAAAACTTAACTAAACTAGTTTTACTTCTAGAGAAAAGAAAAAGATTGAAATCTTTTTCGTGGAACTTTTAAAGACGAAAGCACTTTTTACTTAAAGAAGGTTTTATTTCATTTTCCTTACTTAAAGCGAGGTTAGGTTATAGTCGTTGAAAGCTCAAGCCAAGCCCGCGTTAAGCACTAATATGGCGGGCCTATGTTAATAAAACTTACGCGATAAAGTACTTACGCCAAGTTACCACTGCGCATGAGTAGCTAAATGACCTACTTTTGTGCAAGTTGTGCGGAACTATTCGCAATAACACTGAGCTATAGGTACCAAGTTATTGTTTTTTCTAAGAAGAAAAGCAACTTGTTGAAGAAAATTATAAAAGCTTAGTAAAGGTCTACATTTTCTTGTAATTTCTCTTGTAAACGATCAAAGAGAAAAGCAGTTATGGTTGTTAAATATAATGCATTTGAAAAAGTTTGTTTTGTTCACTTAAAAGCGACTACAGAAATTTTGCGGAAAAACTTAATCAATTAATAAAAAATTGGAGATTCTAAACCCGGTAAATCTATCAAAAGCTCTTCCAAGATTTTTGAATAAAGCTAAGTTACACAGTTATAGTTATTAAAAGTACATTCGTCTCTGCTGATCTTATAAAGGGCTAATCACAAAGATTCGAATAATCTCATGCTCGATCCTCATACAACGAATTGTCCCAAATTAAAAATCAAATAACATGTCGGATCAGTGTTCGGACACGTTTCGCAGAAACTAAGGCTGTGTCCATACTGCCCATAAATATAGCATAATATCATCATCATCTGCCTAGCCTGTTCCCAACTAAGTTGGAGTCAGATTCCAGTCTCACTGGATGCAGCTGAATACCAGTATTTTACATGGGGCGACTGCCTATCTGACCTCCACAACCCAGTTAGTACTGGGTAAATACTCGTATAGTGTCCAAGCCGAAGGAGTTAACCAAATTACTTTTAATTAAGAGTTTTTGGAGAATCATCATAGGCACTAGACAAACTGTCAAAAACTTCCATTAATCGAAGAATTTAGAAATTACTAGACAGAGTACTTGAACTCTTCCTGAAAATTCCTATCACCTTTAAATGAAATAAATATGAAGTTTAGCTAGCAGTAGGTAGGATTGCTCACACCAATGCTTACTGTAACAATATGTCCAAACCTTTACCAGCCATACTTTAAATTTTACAACACAGTGGAAACTTCCAGGAAGCGTTTGGCAACACTTGCATGCGCCTGCACAAGTTTATGACTAACGAAAAGGCTATCTTATCTGATCCTTACTGGCTTACACGAGATTTTAATAGAATGCAACTCTTGTTTTATGTTTTTTTTTTTTTTTAATTGAATTTTGATTTCTTTATGGATTTACTTAGTCGAATGCGTGGTGAAGACTGAAACTTTTAGTGATCATAAATCCAGACGGAATTTAGGACAGTCAGTAGACAGTCTGACAAACTAGGTTTACCTTAGCACTGTTAGCCTAGACCTTATAGCCTCTAGACGAGTATTTGCTCAAAAGTGTGTTTACACAAATAGTGACACATCTGTCAGCTTTACCAGTGACTTTAACTTTACGTTTGAGCGGTAAAGTAAATAGGAATCTATTTACTTGTCTAGAGTGGCTGCAGTTTCATACTTGTGTATTTCGTGCCAGGAATTGTTTTAATTTTTCATCAGCAAAAATTATGTTTTTCTGCATCATGTCAACTTCATCATTCCTAGTTTTGCTACTTCAACTGTAGGAGTTGGACATCATACTTTATCATGAAAAAATCATCATCAAATTCCCACGCTTGTCCTTATTTACTTGGGGCGGCGGAAAACGTTTTTTTCTTCTATTCCACTCTGTCATCCATCACGATATAATTTACTACTACTTTTTATAAAAAAAAAAAAAAAAAAAATTTTTGATCATTCGTTCTTCAATTTACTCCCAAAGCTAGACGATACTTATAAAATCTTTTCTTTACTTAACACACTTACACCTTCAGTTAGTCGATGAAAAATATTGACAGTACTGGTTATCGCAGGCGCCCTGCTTACCCCACAAGCACTCGCGTGATAATACAAGAAATAAACAATTACACAAAATCTTGAAGCTATCTGTTACAGCGAGCGCAGGAAACAGGAAACTGCACCAATTATCTGCTTGGATTTTAATTAGTACGGTATTTTTTTTATTACAACATAATTATTACCGAGGTTTTGCTGGGATTTGGGATTACATTTCCTTTAGTGTCATTCATGTTTGTATTTATGGTGCAGACAGGATTAATAAATAAAAACCTGAATAAAAAACTACCGTTGTCTAAATTCCTTGTAAATTGGAAAGAAGGAAACCATCGAGAGAATTGAAAGGAATTGGGGACTAGGTTAGGCCTTTATTTATTTATTAATTTTATAGGAAAACTTACAGCTAAGGAGACATTTAGTAATAGTTTAAACAGTATATAGCCAATTACAATTACCTAAGAGCAGGATAAATCAGGATATGTATAAAATAAAGAATGACAAATTTTGAAGGCATGTAATGTTACTGAGAAATGGACATTCCTAAAATTAAAGCTACATATCACTTACCTTTATTTTTTTTCCCATGAAGGCAAGCATAAATCACCAAAAACCAACACGAAGGCACCTACTACGGAGAATAATGATTCAATTTAAAAGTAAACCATGACTTGAGACATACTTTATTCACTTACCTTTAAAGGTTTCTATGAAAAACCATTAAAATGACATACAAAAACCCCACGGCTGGAAATAAAGTTCCATCTTTAAAACACTCTCTTTTATGGAACGAATCGCTTTTTCCTGAGACACAACACACATAAGAATGTGTAGAAATCCTTCCTTTTATGTAAATCATGCGACGGCACCATAAAAATAACACATAAACAATAACACTGGTAAACCACGGCGGCCATTGTGAAACGAATGTATGCGTAAAAAAATGAAACGAACGGTAAAATAACCTGTTATCAGAGTTGAGGAAAATAGTCGTCTTTAAATAAAATTCTATTCGAGAAAAAAACATCTAAATACAAAAATTTTACTGTCGTGTAACTTAAGAAAATAATTAACACTGCTAAAAACTATTTATACCAAAAAAACATAGTTACCCATAATTCCAACCCCACCAAAACATTGTCGTCAACAACATAAAAATCAAACTCCAAAAAATAATCGAACGGACGATAATTGGTGTAGCCACCCTACACACAAAGTTGGGTTCGCGTAACCCAGGTAGCTGTCCGCCGGGGCTCAATAAATACGTCCATAGTTTTTTTTTCTTTTACCTTTTTTTTCTACTTCTCGGTGTCAGCCACAGCGGAGTGGGACCAAACAGGTTTTTATTTGCGAATCGTGCTGTCCCTTTCTTGCTTCTTAGATCCTTTTTTGTTTTTTGAGTGGCCAGTTCACACTTCTTCAATTAAAGAGTGGAACGATTATAATTACATTGAGGAGCAATTTGGTGATCGAGGAAGCTTTGTTAGCTGATTACTTTAGATGGTAGCAGCAGTTTCTGATTTTTATTTTTATTGATGGTGCTTGCTAGGATCCTCAATTAATTTATTTTGCAACTACGCGCGATCTTGTTTTCATTATTTGGTTCTTTCTTAACGTCATAACCAACGCCAATTGGTGTTATTTCCACTATCATGCACATTACATTTACGATTATAAAAATTAAGGTAACTTTAGAATGACTAGAACTATTAGAAAAGTCCTAAAAAGCATTTGAAGCTGTAACGCCAAATCAACATTTTGGAACTGTTTTTCCAAAAATACATAATTGTTTTCCTTTATGTCCGGAAACAAAATCGCAAATCGCAATTCAGCAGCCTTTAAAGCCATTTTATAACTTTACCACTGCGTATCATACAGAGCCTCTCATCCTATGCAACACACACGATTCAGGGGGTCTACTCTCTAAGTCCGTCAACGAAAATACAGGTCCGTCCGTAAATAGCTTTATACTTCGAAATGAACCTTACTCCTTAATATTTTCGGATTTATGAGTTTTGAAAACACATCGCGAGTCAGGGCAACTGTCCAATTGTGTTGTCATTATTTTTTAGTTCGGACCCCTAACGAATCTTATGTCCGTAAGTGATACGGAGTAGGAAACAACCGTAACTTCGGCCGAAACAACGGATTTCGTGCTTAGAGAGTAGACCCCCTGACACAGCAAAATCACACAAAACACCGACAGAAGTAACGCAACAATACGCGTAACACAAGAATCGTGAATATCGCAAATAAGCGTTCTTATTGTTCTGAGACAAAGAGTTTTAAATATCGCCTGGAATCGACACCATCGGTACCTTGTGATATTCAACCTGCTGCTGTGCATTTTTTTTATGAATACCTGCGAATTATCACGCCATTTTTTGGGTTCCGTCGCCAGGTGGCACATATGGTAATACTACGTAAAATTTTGCCATGTCCGTTTGACCATCTGTCCAGATTTTACACAGACATTTTCTCTGACACTCTTTGTACAAACGGCGACACTTTAAGCCATACATTTCCAGCGTAAAATGGCATCGCTATAGATTTCCCATACAACGAGAAACCAAAAGCATTAACTGATTTTGTAAAACTTGATCGGTTGCCGTTCGTACTATTTCGATGAAAATTGGAAATAACGTGCATTCTGTGCACCGCTAAACTATGGTGTAGCAATATACACGGTGTAAATCACCTCATCACGAAGCCGTCAACCAAGCATTCTGTGCATGAAACTAAGTAACTTTACGCAAAAATTATTGCTGGGAAACGACTTTTTTTTGGGGGGTGTATAATCATGTTTTGTGGTAGAACTCAATGTAACGAACTCAAAACATTGTGCTGATGGACGGATTGAATAGTACGGGAATCGTGGAGGTGTTTAAAGTAAAAATCTTAAATTAAAAACTTGTATTTAAAAAAAAACTTGTCAAAAATTTGGAACTTTGACCCCTAATATCTCCGTAACTAGAAGGTTCCCAGGTATGGTGTAGAATAAAAAAATGATCGAAATGCCAGGGAGAACCAGTGCCTTTCGGCTTCGTGATGAGGTGATTTACACCCTTTATGTAATTAACTGTGAAACCACCCCAAAAACAATTTAAAAAAAAATACATCAAACGTAGTCTACGACAATGCCTGAAAAAGAGACTTTGTTTTTTAACCGACTTCTAATAAAGGAGGTGGTTATGTATTCCATCACCACCTAAAATGGAACTAACTTCTAAGATTTTGTTGATGTTTCTTAGACTAATTGATGTTTTTCTTCTTTTACAGATTACTGGACATTAAGAAAACACGCAGATGGTGCATCCAGTGACAAAGAAAACTAATTTAAGTACAATAAGTTTTAAACTAATTTTAAATTCAGTTAAGTCGACTTAAAGTTCAACCCTATGTAAAAAGCATGCGTTTTATAAAGTATTTAAATAAATATCAATTTTATTTGTATTTATAAATAATTTAATTAGCAATAATTTAAGGTGCCCAGTGTTCTTGAATTAGCTATTTAAAAACATGTAGAACCTTTTTCAAAATTTAATAATGAATTAAAAGATAATTGTAATGGTTTGGAAGTGTAAAATACTTTTGGATAGTTAAGTAGAGGCTAAAATTATTTGGAAAAATTATTATTTAACAAATTAAAATAATATAATTATTATTTTAAGTGTACCTTAGTGTATTTGTATGGTTTCCCAGGGAAAACTTGAATGTAGTATTTTGTAAATATGCATTTTTTTCTCATGACTATCATGTAAACTTGTTTATGTAACTCTTTTCAGTAATTTTTAAAGACTGGAAATCGTTAAAAGATTGAACATTGTAAAGTAAACTTATAATAACATGGACAAATTGTTACTTTTGTTGAGCAAAAGATTTCCTATTTAATTGTGTTTTGATAAATATTTGTAATCTTGTAAAATAATAATGAATTCATTTATTACCGAGAACCTTTTTTCTCAGCAATGAATGATGCAAAGCATTGTTAAAATCCATTTGTAAAAAAAAAATAATAAGGCTTAAATCATACTGAAAAAAACCAACGTTGAGACGATTAGAAGTTATTGAGAGCTTTGGTGCAACTTTCAGCCAGATTAGTTCTTGAAACTTTTAAGAAATAAACTATCCATGTCTCAAAGACATACTTTTATCATCCTCATAATATACGATTTCTAAAAAGAGAAGTAGCACGAATAGTCAAAAAGTGGGTTTTTAACTTTAAAAATTGAAGATCTGATCGACGTTGGTTTGTATGAATTGACCCTTATTTATAATAAATAAATGGTTAAGGTTATAACTATAATATAAATCAGTCGTCTTGACTGACTCAAGATCTCAGAAAATAATTTCCTGATTGACAATTTTCTAATCAATTATCATTTCTTTTGTCAAACTTAAGAGTCAGTTTCAACACGTCCCGATGCTGTTACCGACATACATCCAGTAGCTGACTGCGAACTAAGCAGAGTTGATAGAAACCAAACTATAGCTTACTGCCGATGCCGTCTGTAACATTATCAGAAAATGTTGAAACACACTCTTTAGTAAATCAAAGAATAAACCAAACCAGTAAACTTTGCCCCTTTTTAGGGACAGTCAAGAACATGTAACTTTAATTTAATCAATAAAGTTTCACTATAACCAACGAAGTAAAATAAATGTGGTCAAATCCAAATTTGGTAAAATCAATATTCTCCTGCCCTACGGCGCAGCATGTCTTCTCCCATATATTTTTGTAAAAATAAACTTAATAATTAAGCTAATTGTATTTTCATGTAGAATCTAGTCTATGATCTCTGCAATAATGTTGTCTACGGCCGCTCAGTGGTCCTCGCTTCCTAAAATTCTGTCCTTTAGTTTAAGAGTGTAAAATAGTTAGATTAGTAAAGTTTTTTATTTAGTGACTAGTGACAAAAGTTTGTATTTTGTGTGTCCAAATAAATAAACTAAATTGAATTTTAAATCATGTTTTTTCTTTTGTACAATCCTTTAGAACAACTATGAGCTCTAAGCTACTGAACTAGATACTGTTTACAGCAGTTACAACAGTTTTATGAGAATTATGCGAAATTAATGAGCTTGGAGTTTAAGATTATTGAAATTCATGGATAGATGAAAATATTGAATGTAAAACTGGGCTCGCCCAATACATCTAGATGAGCGCCACTATTGATCCTAAGATTCGGGATGCAATACCCTGATCTGACAATATGTTAGTTATTTAGTATCAGAGAATTCTCGGTAGCAGCATAATTGAGCACATCTAATGTCAAGCGGAAGATATAGAGAGAAAACTATTGAAAAACATCTACTGCAAACGGGTAGCACCAAAAATACATTCAAAGAATTACGAATAAATTAATAAGATATGGATAGATTCACTAAATAACGATGGGAAAAGATTGTACAATCGAACAGACATTATAAATATAGCCACAGACTTCTATAAAACCCTCTTTAGCGAACAGAATCGCAACAGCATCAACCTTAACAAGACAACTGCCACGGACGCGAACACAAAGGGCTACAGAGAATCATTAGAAGTGGTGGAGGTTATTGATGCAATAAAAGATTGAAAGATGACAAAAGCCCAGACTCAGACTGTATTACTAATGAAGCCATAAAAACAGCACATACCCTATTATCCAGACCATTGATTCAATTATTCAACCATATATTAGAGTCATGTGAGACACGGACGCAATTCTCAGAATCAAAAATAATAATAATTTACAAAAAAGGAGACCGCTGCGACATTGCAAACACAGACCAATAAGCATACTGCCCTGTTCGTACAAGTTATTTTCTCCTATTATAAACCGTATAATAAGTATCACACTGGATGCTGAACAGCCCATAGAACAAGCGGGATTTAGAAAGAGCTTTTCCATAATAGACTATATTCACACTCTAGTACTTGTGACTGAAAAATATTCAGAAAAAGATCTCTATACACTGGATACATAGACTACAAAAAAGAGATACAATATCCCATGAGAGTATCTGGAATACGCTAAAAGAACTGGGCATAAAAAGCGAATACAAAGAAGTAATCAAAAGTATATACACGAATAACACAGGAAGAGTTAATCTAGAAAAAACCGGCCCTAGTTTTCCCATCAAAAGGGGAGTCCGGCAAGGAGATCCACCTTCAACTCCACTATTCATCGCTGTACTGGAATCAACAATAAGGAAGCTAAATTGGGATAAAGTTTGGGCCTGAACATCGATGGAAAACACCTGAGCCATCTCCGTTTTGCCGACGACTTGGTACTCTTTTCGGAATAGAGCACTGAACTCCAACTATTGTTTCATCACTGAATTTGGCCAGTAGAGAAGTAGGTTTAGAGATGAACCTGGCGAAAACAATGTTAATGGCAAACAACACGAAAAATACTATAACAATTGATAATGAAAAACTAAATTATACAGAAAATTATGTTTACCTAGGAAAACAAATTAGCTAGGATGGAAAAGGTAATGAACTGGAAATTGAAAGGCGAATACAACTCACCTGGAACAAATATTAGAGCCTCAAGGAGATCTTTGTAAGCAATATGTCAACAAAAATCAAAAGCAGAGTCATGAATTCATGAATGCGTGTCAAACCTGGAGATATATTTCCAAACCCAAAAATAAAATTAACACATCCCAACGCGGACTGGAGCGCAGTATGCTAAAAATTAGAAAATTTCAAAAAATTCGACATATATTATAAAAATCCGAAGCTTAACAAAAGTCACGGACGCTCTAATTTATGCAAAAAAGCTCAAATGGAAATGGGCGGGACACGTAGCGAGACTAAAAGATGACAGATGAACCAAAAGAGTCACACCATGGAATGGCCCAGTAGGAAAACAAGAAAAAGGTAGACCGCACATAAGATGGGAAGACGATATAAGAGAAACGGCCGGCCCACAGTGAATGCAGAAAGCACAAGACATAACTAAATGGAATTCTTTGGAGGTGGCCTTCACCTGGAGAAGGGCTCTTGCAATTTAAGCAAAAATAAAACTTGTCTAGTTATAATATAAAATAGTTTTTTTAAGTAAAATAATCATGTGTGTAATTCACGAAATAAAAGGCTTTTTTTATATTTATTTATTATTGGCAAGCGGAATAGTAGAACTACACCTCTGGCATTCGTCATCATCATCATTTCAGCCGAAAGACGTCCACTGCTGGACATAGCACCCCAAAGCGTCGCCACATTGACCGGTCCCGTGCGACTCGCATCCAGCGGATCCCCGCAACCTTCACCAGCTCATCGGTTACTGTATATAAATAACAACCGTTTTAATGAAACTTAATACGCATAAGCAGGATATATTGGTCTAAAAAGTTAGTAAAAAACATTTTCGAAACGACTTAAAAAAAATTGGAAATTTCTATAGTTAATTTATAATCGGTCTAATTTAGCTGCAACACTATTTTTCGATAATGCAACTAATAACTATTTAGACCTATGTATCCTGCTCATGCGTATGAAGTTTCATTAAAATCGGTTCAGTCATTTCGGAAAAAAAGGACTTCAAATTTTGTATGAAATGTCGTAAGGCGTACGCTCTTTATGATTTCTGAGGCACGGTGGGCGAATAAGTAAGTATGCATACGCTCGTGTGATTCTCACAGAGCCAGACAACAATAATTAGGTACACAATATGTGCTGTAATGAATAAATGCAGAAGTCTGTCAAACGTGACGATTTAGTGAGGGAACCAGGTGACCCAGTAGCTACAGGTTGGCAAGCTGCCAGGAGATAGCAATGAGCTGTACTCATTAATACGATAGACGAATTGCTAAGTAATGTACTGGTCTTAGGCAGAGTCGCTGATAGTACTTTACTTGGAATTGATTGTAGTGTGACTACAATCAATTACGAGTAGTCAGAAGCCAAAAAGTCTGACATCCAGTATTACCAAGGGGTATCGTATTACTCAGTTACTGGGTTGTGGAGGTCAGATAGGCAGTCGCTTCATGTAAAATACTGGTACTCAGTTGTATCCGGCTAGACTGGAAGCCGACCTCAAGATAGTTTGAGAAAAGGCTAGGCAGATGATGTTGATTGTAGTGTGACTGCTTCGTTACCGAGTGGTCTCAAGCTCGACTACTGAGCTCGAGATTCTGGGTTCGATAACCATGTCGGGCAAAGTGTTATTGGGTTTTTCTATCAGAAATTTCTCAGTAGCAGTCACGGCGTCTGGATGTGTGCCCGGTTGATGGCAATAGGCTCGCCTCCTATTACATGAGACTTAAACATAACTGGCGAAATGTACCCACATTTCTATTAGGTACACCTGTGCCTATCCCTTTCGGGATTACGGGCGTGATGTTATGATGTATGTTTCTTAATGTGCATTTATGGAAGTGTGCTAATAAGTTCCCGGTATCCTAGAGGTCTTTGGCCTACAGTAAGACAAAACCATTGATTATAAACACCTAGCATTAAGCCAACAGCCATTTAAAACAAAATCAATCTTGATTTCTTGTTCCAATAATTTCTTACTGCTGCGTACAAAAAATACGTATTCTCCCAAAGACACAGACAAGCACGTAGACAGTAATAACATGTTTCGATCGATACCAGATACCGATACCAATGACGCATAGTCTGAGAAACAGGTAGCTAGTTCAAGTCTAGACTTATCTATATGGTCTGTAATCACAGTCTTTATTTTATCGCGGAATAAATCTTGAGAATCTAGGAGTAAAATTATGGTTACTAGCTGCTGCCCGCGACTTCGCTCGCGAGGTTTTTTTTTTCGGTATGTAAAATAAATGTTGGCCGATTCTCAGACCTACCCGATATGCACACAAAATTTCATACAAATCGGTTCTACCGTTTTGGAGGAGTTTGGTAACAAACACCGCACACGAGAATTTTATATATTAGAAGATACTTCCTGTAAGAAAGTAATGATTGAAAGTCTCATTTATTGCTGCTCGGTTCGATCTTTTGGTTAAGCCGCGCTTGTCTAGGTTGGTCTATAGATGGGTGAGCACCCATTATATACCGACTAATACCGAGTTTCATCCGTGCCTCGGAAAGCACGTAAGCCGTTGGTGCCGGCTATAATTTGTAGAACTTTGACAGTCGTTTTTCAAAATCAAAAGTCTTTTATTCAAATTAAGCTGATAATCAGCACTTTTTGAACGTCAAAATTACAAGAGATAGTACCCCAAAACGCCTGCCCTTCGCCACTTCCTAATGTTTTAGCTGGGAAGAAGAAGTGGCGGAACAAACTCCGTTTTAGGTAGTGATCTGAAAGTCTGACAGCCACTCTGAGTAATAAGGGGTATCGCATTACCTTTACTAACTGGGTTGTGGAGGTCAGATAGGCAGTCGCTCCATGTCAAATAGTGGTATTCAGCTGCATGCGGTTAGACTGGAAGCCGACCCCAACATAGTCATAGGCCGAAGAAGTATATGGTTCATTGAATGTGAGTGCTAAAAGTATTTTCGGTAAAAGTTAATCAACGAGTTGTACACAAGCCGTCCGAGCAAGATCTGTCCGTATTTTTCCTGAAAATGGAGGTGAGGATCTTCGATATTAATATATCGAAGATCTTTTATCTGATGAAACCTGATGGTTTCTGAAACATTAAGGCTTTGCTCTGAAAAACAACCTCCACCGTACCACCAGACTAGTCTATGCCTAAGGCAGACGATTTGTTACATGAATCTTATATTATCCGCTGTCCTTTGTACAATATCTTTCAATTCAACATTTTTGTAATTAAATAAATTGTTGGTCGCTTACAATGGGCCTCATCAAAAGGCTCAAAGTCACCCAAAGGGCAATGGAGAGGGCTATGCTCGGAGTTTCCTTGCGTGATCGAATCAGAAATGAGGACATTCGCAAGAGAACCAAGGTTACCGACGTATCCCGAAGAATTGCTAAACTTAAGTGGCAGTGGGCAGGGCACATTGCTCGGAGAACGGATGGGCGATGGGGCCGAAAAGTTCTGGACCGATGACCTGGTGAAGGTTGTGGGGATCTACTGGATGCGAGGCGCACGGGACCGGTCAAACTGGCGTCACTTGGGGGAGACCTATGTCCAGCAGTGTACGTCTTTCAACTGAAATTATGATGATGATGATGAAATTTTCTAGGAGTTGGTATGATTGGTAAGCAATAAAACATTGCTTTTTATCATTCTTCTTCATTATCGTGTGGTTAGTGCTTAAACTTCTTTTTTTACGGTTGTCAAATCATCAAATGAAGGGGTCATTTGATGATTTGACAACCGTAAAAAAAGAAGTTCTAGCTCTGGACGGAGCGGAAGGGAGTATCAGACTTGTACTGACTTAAACCCATCCATTTTTCTTCCTAGCCCTTTGTGTTCCAGGGCCACGGCATCTCTTTCGAACAGTCCCGCAGCCCTGGCAGGCATCGGCCCTTCCGGACCCCTTCCGATTTGCTGACAGCTTCTTGAGACGCGCGTGGAACACGAGAAATATCTCTCAGGCATGCTGGTTTTCTCACGATGTTTTCATTCACCGAAGACATTACCATTACATTATCATTATACAGACTGTTCTCTCGGGCTTGGCTCTTCTGAGAAAACCAATGAAATCCTCAAAGTGAGACTCATGACGTTGATTCAGAAAATATTCACCAGCGTTATTTTATTATACTGAACAATCCCACATTAATTCATTCGTAGCGTGCAGAAATCCCATTAACACATTTATTTTGTACCGATTTCACAATCTGCAATCTAAGCTTACATCGAATTTCGCCTGAATTTAAAATAAGTGCTTAAACCCTGTCCTAAAATTCTTCACGCCTGCGACTTCCACCATGGTGCGATCCAATATTTGGGAGCTCTCCCACGCAACAGCGGAATATGTGATGCATTCACAAAAGGGTTCCGCATCTTTATATATTGCAAATATGGAAACTTATCTTTATTCATATTGCATTATGATTACTTTTCCCGCACACGATGACTGCATTTTCTGAGAAAAACAACGGTACCAGATGGAATGTCTTTTTGTTCCCGACAGAACTACATTTATTAATGGCATTGGCTTTCCTTTACCCATCACATATACAGGGTGTAACGGAAAGGGTATATACATCCTTAAGGGTGTGATACAGACCATCAAACTGAACATGTTTCTCAACATAAAAAAATTTTTGCAGCAAAAAAAAATTCAGCTTCCTATACATTTGGGTCGAATAGGTATTGTAATTTTCTATGGGGCAGCAGATATTTTTTTTGCTGAAAAACATGTTTTATGATGAGAAACATGTTCAGTTTGATGGTCTGTAGCACACTCTTAAGGATGTATATACCCTTTCCGTTACACCCTGTATAGCGCATTATTTTATTTTATTTTTTTATTTATTCGAATAAATACACATGATTCATATTGTTATTAATTAAAAATAGAATTAAATTAATTAAAATAAATTTAATCAAAACAAAACTAATTTAAAATCCGATACCTAAAACTAAGTCCGCTTCTCGCTGCACCAGACCTACAGCTGTGCATACGGGTCCAGTGCCCCAGGAACGGGCAATCAGGCTTGCCCACTATCACCTTTAAAATGCTATTGGTGCTCCCCCGTATCTTTCTCATCAGGAATGCTGTTCTCTTTCGCATAATTGCTTGAAAGCTATCTGTATCTGCTTCGGCACACATGTCTGATGCGTTACAGAACCGTGGGATTTTAGCCACTTGTTTACTTTTTCAAGTGAAACTTTTATTACATCGTCTCTAACTTTTTCGTCTGTGTGTCGCGTGACGCTCGGCCGCGGAGTAGGGATAAAGTGAAAGGCGTTCGTCGGAGCGCCTTTATCCCTACTCCGCGTTTTATACCCTTAATGGAATATTATTGCAAAAATTTTTAGTTAAATGTCTATAGTGTGAAAAAAAGTTATATATTATGCAGCATTGCTAGACACAGCCTTATATCAATTAGTGTTTTATAACCCTACATCAAATCTGTCATTTTCGAGTCAGCGCTTAACCTTTTGCGAGTTTTACATTTACGATTAAAAGGTAATAGGTACCAATAGGTCTACTAACATGCATACAAATAAAAAAAAATAGTGCGTGGAGTACCTCCGCGCGGATGAAGTGAAACTTCGTAATACTACACGCATGCGTTCGAGTGCCACACATTCACTCTCGCTCTGTCTCTTTCTATTCCCCCTCCATGGTAGCGTTAAACGTTTAACGCAAACTTGTTGGAAGTAGCATAAGAAGTTTCACTTCAAAAACAGCTAGAAGCTTGCTCAAGCAAACCAATAATTCGATCATTCACAACTTCAATATGATTCTACCTTGAAAAAAATACCAAACAAAATATAAGGTCACTCAATCATCATTTCACCTTATACCAACATTCCTACCTCTCGCCACTCCACAATACTCGTATTACTCATTGAAGAACCACGTCAAAAATGACTGATGTGTTCCACAGAACCCTAAAAAGAGTAAATTAAAAAACGTCCCAGTGAGGGTGCGTGTGACTCAGTCTCACAGATTGACGGGAATGCTCTGCAACTGACTCATAAAGTTGGACACTCTGTTGCTAGGTAACTGTTATTTCATAATCTCGGTTATGTTGTAATGGGTTTGAACCTTGGATGAACTTGTGTCCTGCGAATTTTTTAACCGACTTCTAAAAAAGGAGGAGGTTCTCAATTCGGATGTTTGTATTTTTTTTTTTATGTTTATTCGCGCATTACTCCGTCGCTTGCCAACAGATTTGGAAAATTCTTTTTTTGTTGAAAAGGATATACTTCCCAAATGGTCCCATAGTCCCCAGGTCGGGATCTGATGATGGAATCTTAGCGAAATCGAGGGAACTCTTCAAATTTTATAGGAAAACGTTCAGCGGTTTTGGTATTTTCTACAACAAGTGAAGAATTTAATTTGCGTCCAATAAGAACCATTCTACCATCAGATCTGATGATGAATCCAAGAGACAGGCTTCGGAACTCCATAACAAGGCAATGAATCTAAGCTGTGTTTGGGCTTGTTGGAATTGTAACGGTATCCACTTTCCAGGTGTAGGTACCACTGCTAAGTTAAAAAAAAAATGATTTTTTTTTCTTTTTTAACCGACTTCTATAAGGAGTTTAGAAAAATTTCTGATGAACAACCCCATAACATTGCCGTGCCAGGGAATCGAACCCAGGCCCGCATGCTCTCCAGTTGCGCATGCGACTACTTGACCAAAGACACAAAAAAAAAATGAAATTGGTACAAAAACAACCTTGTAAATATTTTGTGAAGCAAAATCAGTAACAGGATTTCGTCAGTTTTAAAAATAATACATACTTACATAAACACACGCCTGATACCCAAGGGGGTAAGCAGTGACTAAAGAGCGCCACCTGCGACGATTCTTGCAGTAGCAGTGGGGGTGCGCATGAGTCACAGATTCACGGGAATGCTCCGAGACTGACTCATAAGACATAAGTCGTGGATACTCTGTTGCTATGTAACACCGCATATCATGATGTTTGTCATGTTATAGTCAGTTTGAACCCTGGATGAACTTGTGTTGCACGAATTTCGAGAGTCATAGAATAAACAGTTACACTCCTATTGGGCCACCTTGAAGTCGGGTGTGAGTGTGACATACATTTATTATTTTTGTAAAACATTTTTGTGCCTGACAGTACATTTGATCAAAAATTGCTTTGAATTTTAAAAATGGAATCGGGCCGTCGCGTCGGCCACAGGTGCCTCGACTACTGGGGGCCTAAGTCACGGACCCGACAAGAAGTGTGTTTTTCTTTTGTTTGATGACTTCATGAGTCTTATTGGGCCGTTCTATAGACTTAGTTCCTTGCAAACACATATCGCGCCTGTATAAAACAACATTTGGTTTCTTCCAAAAGGCCAGAGGAAAAGCAAGGTAGCTTAAGCGAGCTTATAGCCATTATCATCTGCCTAGCCATTTCCCAATTATGCTGTGGTCGACTTCCAGTCAAACCGGATGCCACGATTGCCATGATTGGCCACTCTCATCCAGCTCTTGCCAGCCGCCTTGCTGTTTGTGTATGTGAGTTTAAATGTTTGTAAACGCACCCATGATACAGGAGAAATTCCTAGTGTGGGAAAAAGTTTAATAAAAAAACAACATTGCACAAAACCTGATACCGTGCTTAATTCGTGCAGTAATTACTAATGAAAAACAAAAACATGTCATTTCGGCCAACCTGGGTAACAAACCAGGAGCTTAATTGTGACCACTAGATGAGTAGACCAACGAGCAGTGCCGTCTGTTGTGCCATTAACATGAAGACGAGAAGTCCCTTGTAAAATCTATCAGTAAAAGGGAACTGATAGATTTTACAAGGGACTTCTCCCCTTGTAAAATCTTTACAAGGGACTTCTCCCCTTGTAAAATCTATCAGTTTCCTTTTATGTATTCGAAAGAAAAAAACATTTTATCGGACTTAAAATATCAAGCTAAAGATGACAATTTAAAATATGGACTAATTCCAATGACGTAATATTGGCCGAGTTTATTCCAAGTATTCTGCGCATGCCCAGGTGTGGCGGTGACTTTATCTGTAGATAGTATTGCTGGAAAACATCATACGTACACATTATTTTTTGATTCTTTAAAAAGTCGTAATGATGCGTCAGCATTACTGGAAATAGGTACTGGAATCCCTGCGCAGTTTTAGGAATTTTACAATTTCTGACTACACGAGTTTTTTAGAAGACATATTAAATGTTATTTGTATCGTGTACATAATAAAGAATATTCTATTATCTTCAATTCTGGTTAGTCATTGTCTTTAGTGATAAATAAGATTACAAAATTACAGATCTTTTGGGGTATTAAACAGCCAACTGGAGTGTACTAGGAACAAGTAGGTTATTTTCTTAATTAAATAGGCACCCTCTGATTATCATTTTTAGTAACCCGACTTAGAACGTTGCGTTAAATTAAGTAGTAGTAAACTGTGGAAATTTTTCGTAAAAATTAACATAATATTTTGCATGGAAAGTGCTATGCTGAAAAAGATTCACATTGACAACACTGAGCGCCTCCCAAAAATGTTATAGCAACCAAGACAAACGTCTTCAACTAGTAAGAAAGCTGAAGGCGTCTTGACTCCTTACAGCTTGTAATTATTTTTTTAGTAAGTAAAAAAAACCGGTGATACCAAGTAGATTTAATTATTACTATTAATAATTTTCCATAGCAATATTTTTAGTAGAAAAATAATAGAAAAATGGGTTTTAAGACGTTATTCTTAAGCTGTGTAGGTTTATTAAAACTCAAGTCGCGCCTAACAATAATGCCACAGCAATAAAGGCACACGTCTTAAAGTTCACAGAGAATTGTAAGGCGTCCTTGGCATGTACAATATCATACATTGTAGGAACTTATGGTTAAGATACGCTGTCAACAGATTTCTTTGGTTCATAGATCCAATAAAATACAAACTTTTCAATCTGGGTTAGTGCCGACAAACTTAATAATGTAACTCATTATTTATTTCATTTCGTTGAACTCCTTGAGTTATAAGTCGAGCTACACGATAACTGACAAATGCTCGCACTGACTGGACAGGTCCACTCAAATCTGTGTGGTTCTTTCTTCAAAAGACCATTTCAGACACTAATCTGCATAGTCCTCACCTCATGTAAATTGAGCAATGTCTGGACTTTAAAAGAGTAACAAGTTAACAGAGAACCTCTGAATTTGTTTCGGCTGTTTCTTCTCAAAGTAGTCAGGAACGAAAAACCGGCCCCATCAAGTTTAAAAAAAAAATGACGTGTAAAAGTGTTTGTAAAAACCTACTTGCAAAATAAACATCATTTATCATTGACGCAATGGGCCCGCGTGGTGAATTACAGCCCACTCCTTCTCATAGAGAGGAGGCCTGTGTCTCAGCAGTGGGCACATTATAGGCTGATGATGATGATGATGATGCACTGCACGATGCAACTGATCTACAGTGTTGAAGGAAGTCATTTGTCTAAATTCTGCAGCCACACTACAATTTTGCAACCAGCTATTAGCCCAAACGCAGATCTTTTACAAAGCCAAACATTCTTTGTTGTCATTTAATTGACCTATTCACCTCGTTATTTACTCGTCAAAAATGAAGAAAGGTTACAAAAGACTTAAATTACAAACCTGTTACCTTGCTTGGAGCCTGGCGTTATGCCCATGATTCTGTACCTTGTGAACACAATACCTTTTGTTGATAGTCATTATAGTTAATAAAGTCACATTGTTGCTCGTATAAAGAAGTCTTGATTGACCTATTTTTAGACGCCCTGTCCAATCAACCCTTTGAGTTTTTAAGGGTGACATCAACTTGAAACTGGAATTGGCTTGGCGTGCGCTACGGTTTTGTTAAGAATGCAATTAGTTTTGTTATATACACAAACTTGCTTTTTGTTTACCTACCCCTAACCTCTTAGGAGGGTCATTGTACTATTTATTTATAGACACATTATTTACTACAGACAGGAGGACCATCCCTTAATTAAGCCGGGTATAAAATCTGTTCTAATCATTTGTATTAATCGTCAATGAGTCAGATGTCCCATGTCTTCAAATTTTTAGTTCTAGGACATGCCGGTTTCCTCACGATGTTTTCCTTCACAGTTTTGAGAGCAGTGGTGATGAAATAAATTACACAAAGTAATGCGCCTACCTCGGTTCGAACCCACGGCTTACTGCTCGTAAGTCGGGGTGCCACCACTGGGCCACCGCTGCTCTCCTGGGCCACCGCTGCTCACGGGCAGTGCATTTTTTTTTAAATATTAGGTAAATAGGCTTGTGTTTGGCCGCAACTCGCCTTTTGTGAAGCGTTGATGCGGCCTATGGTGGAGCACGCTTTCCTAGAAGAAACCGAGTCACTCGAACTTTGCAGCGATCCTGATTATAATTATTAGGGAACAGTGAAGCCGGTAACGTAGTTTTAGGCCTCCATAGAACATAATTATAATGACTTAGGTGACAACTCATCCGCAAAATATCTCATCCGCGGATGAAACGTCACCCTTTTAAAATTGTAAGGCGACGAATCATCCGTAAGTTCGGATGAGTCGTCTTATAGATAATTAGGTATGTTGAGCCAGTTGTAATTCTAGCGACTACGACAGCTTAGACATGAGTCCGAAAGAAGCAAGTGAAATTCAAATATTCTTTCGTATTTTGATATTTGCAGGTTGTATGTTGATTTAAATATGATTCATGAGCGCGAATGTAACAAATATAGCTTAACAGAGTTATGATGATTAAAATCATCAATATAGCCCTCAAAGTTCAGTTAATTCCATTGAATGACTATTTCATGAACTCAAACTCAAGCATTTATTTCAATTAGACCATTAGGTACAGGCAATTTTACAAGTCAAAAAACAGAACAAAACGCAAAGCTACAGTCCCAAACACAAAGCATAAAGCGTAGATCTCTATGGAGAAGAATGGGCAAGAAACTCCATGGATACTCTTTTAAATTAAAATATTGTTACAAAATCTTGGTTACATTACATAATTCATGTTGAAAATTACAAATCGATGCCTTAGAGTGAAAACCTCGTAAGTGTAATAGAAGTAACTTTTCAGGAGGATGAAAAAACTGCGTGCTGTAAAATTTTTGAACGGCGTCTTTTATGTTTTTTTATTAATTAAAATGGAAATTTAACCCGCTTTTATATCCAGAACTGCATTGCTGCGTGCATTATGCATTACACTTACGAGGTTTTCACCATAAGGCATCGAAATATGGGAGGACGTAATTTGAACGTCATCAGAAAGTCATTTCGCGGACTAACCTGGCGCTTCCCCTTTAAATAAAATCTATATCTTAATTACTACTAATTACTAATAGGGGATGATCACATTTTTTTTTCTTTGTCCTTCGGGTAGTTTATTGAAAAGTATTGGACACGTATTTTTTCTTTTTTCACGTGGTCATAAAATTACGGAGAAATATTGAGTTGAAATGGAGCATGACGTCACATGTAGGTAAGTTTTTGTGACGTAGTGAGTCCCCACTCTCCAACTTTAATGAGTTTTAACTAAGTAATTTTTGATATTTTGATAAAACAAAAAATACGTGTCTAATATTTTTGTATTACCTGTCTGACGGACAAAATAGAATTTCGTTTTCTTTGCCCATCCCGCACCCCTATTATTACTTTGCAGTACCTACTCTTACCTACCTTGTTGGAAGCCAATAAATGACAACGATCAATCAGTGAAGCTTCACATTTACATCTTTTCTTACTTACACAGCATCAGTCTTGTAAGCCCAGAAGGGTTAGGCAGTAGTGTACCGATTAGTAAAACCCACATTTCGCCAGTTATGTTTAAGGTTACACTATAGTCGGTCATTCTTCCATACAAACGTAGTATGGTGATTACTCGTCTGTTTGACGGTGTAGGTTCAAAACTAAAAATTGTATCAACTGGTCTAGTCATTATCTAGCCCTGTATGGAAGCAGAATTGGAAAAAAAATATTGGTTTGGAACTTATAAGCGTCGAAACTTCCATATTTCAACACTAATTTTAACTTATCTTCGGGCGTAAATAAATAACCTATGTAGTATGAAAATGGAAAAAGTGAAACCAAGGGGATATATAATTATTCATTAGTTCAAATAAGTTATTTTGAGTACTCGTAGATACGTCCAGTAGTTTTTCCATAATATCTATACAGCCAAAACTCAATTTACGAAATTTCACGCGCTCATTTTCGTTATAAATCGTCGTATATTACACCAAATAAATAAAATAATATAACTAAATCAAAACTAGATAAATGAATACTAAGTAAATTGAACAAAATAAATTAAAAACTTTACTAAACACACGCATATTAGCCACGCCCGCCAACGACTTCGAGCCGTCGACTTGTGCACCCTTAAGTCCCATGTTTTATGGGACGAGGTTATTGCCATCAACCACTTGCCCGATATGGGAATCGAACCCAGGACCCCAGCGACCACTAGACTGTGCTATTATTTAAATGCGAAAGTTTGTGGTGATGAACGGATGTTTGTTACTGTTTCACGCAAGAACTATTGAATAGAACGCGATAAAAATTGGCACACAGAAATAGTTTATACCTAACCTGGATTAACATATAAGATACTTTTTATCCTGGTAGTATGATTCCGTGGATCAATTGCCTACCGAACTCCGCGCGGACGATATCGCGGGCATAACCTAGTATTTCATAAAGGTAACCACTCCCATTAGTCGAAGGTGACCCCAAGATATTATGGTAAACGAGACACAATGATGTTTCACACAAAGTTGTCATCATTAGTTTGTATTGTCATCAACAAGTTCATTATAACACATTGTCTTCTTTCTTTTTGTAATGCTTGGCTCGTGCTATACCCCTAGTGCTATATTTTTCGCTTTATTTTCAAACAAATGCATTCAATAGGCAAATTAACACCCGTTTTTATTAGCATATCAATGCAAAATGGCAAAGTGCTTTCTTTAAAGGCGTGTTCAAAAGGAGTTGTAATTCTGACAGATGGTAGGACCACCATGAGTAATTTAAAAATGTCAGGAATTAGGGAATGGGTCTTTGGCCTTCCTACTTCAACAGTGATAGTGACATGAGGGTCTAGAACATAAGGCATTTGCTTTCAAAGAGTTTCGTAATTTTCTACAATGAATTTCATCGGGATTGCGATATGCCTTTCCGAATTTTCTTTTTTAATTTTAAATGGGTTTGCTCTTGACTATAGTCTAGGTCAGAGATGACAGAGACAAAGTCGACGATGGTACGAGCTTACCCAGAAGAAGCCTGTTCACTCTAACTTTAAAGAGATTAGGGTTGTAAGCGTTCGGAAACACAAACGCAGGCGGAGGGTATCTTATGTGAGTCGAATATAATTTTTGACTTTTCCGTCATCGTGATCACTGAGGAAATGATAATTAATCTAGGCCCTAGTGGCCTTCCAATCAGTAGCGTGCCTAGTGGCTAACAATAGCCCCCACGGCAAGCAAACTGTTCAGAAGACCTAACATCATGAAGAGTAGTAGGTTAAGGGCAAGCCAAGGTCTTTAGGCTTGTATGAAAGTACCGCCACTAGTTCATCATCATCTTCATCATCAGCCTATAATGTTCCACAGGCCTCCTCTCTATGAGAGGCAGTGGGCTGTAATCCACCATTCGGGCCCAGTGCGGATTGGTAGATGTCACATGTCTTCGAATTCTTAGTTTTATAGTTCTAAGACATGCCATGCCGCCACTAGTTAATAGGTTCTTCGTTTGACTGACACTAATATGTATAGCTAATAAAGCATAATGCTAGAGAGGCTAGTATCATAAGTAAAAAGTAATGAGCTGAAGTTTGTGAAATCTCATAAAAATTTTATGTTGCCTTTCTTTTATCGGCTATCAAAGTATAGTTTCTCATCAATAATGATGGAATGGTGTTATCTTTCTTTAGCGTTTTTATTACCATTATTCATTTTAAACAGTAGTTAAATTGGCGTGTAACATGAAGTAGCTTCATAAAATTAAAACTTCTAATATGTCAATGAAAGGAGAAATCTGGCAACATAAAGTTTATTAGGGAATAAAAACACACTTTGTCTGTTTGCGGATATTTCTGTTTTTTGAAGAAAGGCTAGTTAGGTGAAAATAACTCTAATTTTGTATATAATTTTGACAAGTTTTTGATATAGATATTCGCATATAACAATAAGTTTCTGATGTTAGAAGTCGTCAAACATTGACCATTACTTTGAAATAAATTAAAATAAATGATAGGTGTACAAAATATATAACGCCCACCAGTGTAGGCTATTTACAATTTTATTGCCAATTAGGTAATTGACAACTGTAACTAATAATGCTATGAAATGAAACTGTCCAATGAAAATGTCGATAAATTTTCCGAAACTTAGACATAATCATATGTTTCAATCATAAGTTTCACAAATATTAGGAGCTTGTTTCATTCATCCAGCTCATACCGCCATTTTTTAATAGTCAGAAAAAAAAATATAACCCTAAATTGAAATCGACAAAATCCCGCGAAATAACAACATCTGGCGCTCCTAATACAATATGAAAATTTCGAATTAGGAATGCGTGGATGAGTGATGGCGCATGCGCGGGGCACGGGCCCTGATTGGCTATTGTCTGTGCAGCTTGACTGCATCTGCATTTCGCTCTATTGAAGTTTCAAAACGTATTTGTTGGTGTAATAAAGATTTATGTTCTATTTATTTTGATATGTTTTTAATGGATGCGCTGTTTGTTTAAGTGTTTGGAGGGTATTTATCTTCACACCATAATGTTTACATGTTGAGGACGGGAAGATATTTTTCAGCGAAATATGACGATGCAAAGTTTAACGACCATTTTTATTTCTATTCAAGACTGACCTTATCACAAATATGGAAGACCTAGTTTTAGTTCCACTTTCTTCTTAATTTCGTTGCGATTTCTCGAAGAAAACTCACCAAAATAAATAAAAAATCAACTAACATTATATATCATTATCTGCCTAGCCTTTTCCCAACTATTTTACGTGGGCTTCCAGTCTAACCAAAGAGTATAGTAATATAGATGGAAGTCTGAGTTCTAACTGGCCGGATGCAAATGAATACCAGTATTTTACATGGAGCGGCTGCCTATCTGACCTCCACAACCCAATCTACCAATGGGTATCGTAAATATAGAAATATACATTCATATTAGATAACATTCGTTAACTTTTCACCAAAAAAGACTATCTGAGGTCGAATTATTCGCAACGGTATAAACCGAGAATCACAACTTTTCACAAAAATCATCAAATTAGTTATATTCTGCTTTAATTTTACTAATTTTTTTGGCACCATCTCAAACTAAATTAAAAAATTATATATGCCAAGTGCCCCTATTCGGCAACAGATGTCGCTACTTGTCGGATCAACGACCTTAGTTTCGACTTGTCACCACGGGAGGGCACTCCAATACGCATTTAGAAACGGGAGTAAGCAGAAATATAGAATAAAACCCCTGGTGAGATTAGCGCTGACATATTTTGTATTATCACGCTTTAGTTTTCAAGGAGGTATGCTGTTTAAGTGGTATTGTGTTTTGGAGAGGCAGATTTATATGACAATGATCACGCATTTTTCCGGATTTTTAACTTTTAAGTTCTTTGCTTGATTATTTGGGGACTGTATTGTCTAGTAAACAAAAAAGCGTGAGGGTAGTTTCAAAAGGAGTGGTGTCATTAGTAGGTACACGGTAGACCTAGCCACTTACGACCATGGTCCCAATGGTGTTCCCCAATGGCAAAAATTATGAACCCATAGTAACCCCTATTTAACCCCTTTAAATAACAAATTTTCGACCACTCTTTATCTTTCTGATCGATTTCGTTATTAAAAAAAATACTGCGTGGAGTCCCTCCGCGCGGAAGAAGTGAAACTTCGTAATACTACACGCATGCGTTCGAGTGTCACGCATTCACTCTCGTTATTTTATTGAGCTTCTAAATAATATTTTATTGTTTTATTGTTGTACACTTTTTATTACATAAGTTTATCGAGGTTATTCTACTCATGGAAATTGAGCGAAGGCTGGTCACACCGAAGAGTCGAATGCATGACTGTTTGCACGCCATCTTGCGTACCTAGTAGAACTACGTAATCACAAATCTTGAAATAGCGCCATCTCTTAGTGGGTAATAGAAAATATTCCCCCTCCATTAGAACGTTAAACATGTGAGAAGTCGCTTAAGAAGTTTCACTTCAATAAACTCTGGTGCAAAATTTAATGCTTCGGGGCTTAGGCTATGCCTTGGATTAAGTGTAGATGAATCCATAATAATGAATGTTATGTTATAAAACGAATGAAATGTTCAAGCAAAGAAATGCTGTGTTGGTTATATTGAAACTTAATACGCATAAGCTGGATACATAGGTCTAAACAGACACTAAAAACATTTTCGAAATGTTTTAAAAAAAGAGATAATTGGGAATTTCTGTTTCTATATACAGGGTGTAACGGAAAGGGTATATACATCCTTAAGGGTGTGCTACAGACCATCAAACTGAATATGTTTCTCATCATAAAACATGTTTTTCAGCAAAAAAATATCTGCAGCCCCATAGAAAATTACAATACCTATTCGACCCAAATGCATAGGCAGCTGATATTTTTTTTGCTGCAATTTTTTTTTTATATTGAGAAACATGTTCAGTTTGATGGTCTGTAGCACACCCTTAAGGATGTATATACTCTTTCCGTTACACCCTGTATAGCTTATAATCGGTCTAATTTAGCTGTAACACTATTTTTCTAAATTACATAGTTCTATAAAGTTACTTAGAACATAAGTAACTTTTTAAACCTATGTATCCTGCTTATGCGTATGACGGTTCATTAAAATCGGTTCAGTCATTTCGGAAAATAAAGGACTTGAAAGTTTGTGTGAAATGTTGTAAATAAGTAACTAACCGGTAGTAATAGTAAAGACAAGAAAACCGATATCCTCCCCTTGTTGAAATATAATCGTTGCATAAATTTTACGCATCAAGACAAAGGGGGTAAGTAGGACAGGTGGTTGTAGCTAGTGGCTTGCGGTGTGCCAGTTTTGTAAGCCTAACTAGATTGGGGGTATATGGGATATATGGTTATACTTTTTGTCAATTTTACTGTCTATGTTAGTTAAGTCGAGGTAGGAAAGTAACAATGTGATACATAATATATCATCACGCTTAAAACACTGAACGGTTAGGCAAAGGTGTACCAAGTACCTACTTACAGTACATCCACATTTTGACAGTTTTGACAGTTATGTTTAGATTCTCCAAAGGGGGCCGTCTTTCGTATTCCCCTAGGAATTTCTCAGTGGCAACCATCATCATCATCATCATCTGCCTAACCTTTTCTCTAACTTTGTTGGGGTCGAGAGTGGAGTCTTCCAGTCTAACCAGATGCAGCTGAGTATCAGTAATTTACATGAAGCGACTGCCTATCTGACCTCCACAACCCAGTAGGTAACTGGGTAATACGAAACGCCTTGGAGACTGGATGTCAGACTTTCTGCTTCTGACCACTTGTAACGACTGTCAAAGATCTACAAATGACAGCCGGGACCAACGGCTTAACGAGCTTTCCGAGGCACGAAGGAAACTCGGTATGTGATTATGTTCACCCATCCTCGGACCAACCTCGGCAAGCAAATCTTAAAGATTGGCCCGTGTGGATGTTA
This sequence comes from Cerastis leucographa, assembly GCA_963082945.1. Lineage (NCBI taxonomy): Eukaryota > Metazoa > Arthropoda > Insecta > Lepidoptera > Noctuidae > Cerastis > Cerastis leucographa. Next base: position 6,950,780 of record OY720353.1, read on the forward strand.
TCACAGTACATCCACATTTTGACAGTTATATTTAGATTCTCCAAAGGGACGGCCTTGTTGTCATCAACTGGGCCCAAAACCAAAGTACCTGCTATTTAGAAAAAGCCTATGTCACTCAATATCCGCGTAATGTCGAATTATGCAATTTTTCATTCAAAAATTGAAATAAAAAATCCGTGGGGCCGTGGGGCCAAGGATGAGTTATTTGGGCTCGAGAGACAGCAAATGAATTTCGGACCTTTCAATTTGGTAAACGATGCACCAAACACATTGGTTTAAAAGTAGATAACGTAGTATTACTTTCATATTGAACTTAATTAATAAACAACCCCTTGTTCATAATATAGCTATTTATGCAACTGTTACGTTATGGACGGTCTTTTAATACGAGTGCCATTTTTCAGTACAAGCGTAGCGCGTACCGAAATAGGTGGGCACGAGTTATTAAAATACCAATAACGTACAGTTGCATACAAGATTTTATCTACGAAGGAAGGAATGAAACACAGATATAGACAAAAAAGTATTTTTAATAGAAACTTAACTACACACTGACTATTGTCTTCATAACATTTCTCATATACATGTCTTGATTTCTGGTAGTAAATTATTTGAAGCCCCAACTGCTCTATTTGTTATATCTGGTGGAGTATTTTCCATATCACTTGATGTTGAAGACATTTTTAATAAAATTTGGAATAAAATTTCACTCAGTTTTTTTTTCCCGCGTCCACTTCTTTTTTATTTAGTCTTTAATAAGTCATAGATCTTGTAGCTGCAACAGCCAAATAGTATACGATACTTTTGTTCTAAACTTGTTCCATTTTTAAAAACATCATTTACATTGTCTCGATTTCGAAGTAATATTATAGGTACGAGGCTGTATGTTCAGAATGTCTTTGCTTGTGTTTTAGAATAATTTATGACGATTCGCATAATGCAACTTGTGTCGTTATGGGTATCATAATGAAACCGCTGTCAATTTCGTAATTCGAATATAACGAAACCGAAGTAGATAAAATCCTTTATAAAACCATCTTTACCACACTCGCAATAAACCCTCTAAAAAGGCCTAAAATAATAATAACCATATGATTATAACCAACCCCGTAACTGCCGCTATCTGTATTTAAGACAATCAGGTCGATGGGCGGTCGATTCGACCCTCGCATACTTTAGCTCACACCTGGTGGAAACTTTACTGGTAAGAATACACCTGGTAGTGAAAAGCAAAAAGTAGTGGAATTATTAATTATGACAATAAGAATCACCTAAAGCATTTTATAAGACATGGTCAGGGATAGGTTGATTTTATAAATAAAGGGTGTTCGTACTTTATTTAGTTATATCCATACTGAATTGTTATTCTTTATTGCAGACCATATTAAAAGATATACACACAAATTGCAATATTATACAATATATACAACGATTGGGTTTTCTTATAGCAAACCTAACTTCGATTGTTACTGGTCAGTTCATTTTTTTGTTAAATTATAGTAAATGCCTAGGGCATACAAAATTTTCTGTAATTTCTACGAAAGGCCAACCGATTATCGCACTATAGTAGTACTCATTTAAAAAAAAAAGTGAAAAAACGCAACTAAATACTGCAGCGTAACATCGTACAAAAAAACTTATTTCTTAACCAAACATTCAATAAATCATCAATGAAAACAATATTTACAAACAAAAACTTTCCTAACAAAAAAAGACGCTCAAAAAAAGTCCTCAATAATTATTTCCAAGGTCCATAACGAACCTTGTAATTGTCTGTCTCAGTGGGTGAGTCTAAGACAATGGTCTACCGGACCCATTGCTGCACCTGGCGTGACCCTTACTCCTTCGCTTACATCTGGTCATAGTGCTTTGAAAGGATAGATAGGGTACTGATTAACAAAAGGATTGAAAAAGGATTTTGCTCGATCGACGCTCAATTTCATAGCCTTTATGGTTTTGCAAAAGTGATGTCATGAGGATTCCGAGGTTTTTTTTTTTTTTGGAATTTATGGGCATATTCCACCGAAGAACACGTGCGATAGGGACGGCTTCATTAAGGTGGAGAAAAAGAAGATGAAGCCATGCAACATACTGCTACGTCCCTTTTTTCTTTTTTTTGGATGGGGAATCTTCAAATGACTTCTCCCGCTCTGGGCGGAGCGGGAGGGAGTGTCAGACTTGTACTGACTAAAACCCATCCATATTCCTTCTTCGCCCTTTGTGTTCCAGGGCCACGGTATCTCTTTCGAACAGTCCCGCAACCCTGGCAGGCATCGGCCCTCTCGGACCCCTTCCGGTTTGCTTACATCTCCTTGAGGCGCGCGTGGAACACGTACGCGCCGTCGACACGGCCTGTCGTCATGAGACGTACTGCTACGTCCTGCAGTACCGACGACGCAGCCTTACGTGTCCCGTTTGCACCATTCTACGTAGATATGAAATTGGATGGATTATGGAATTGCTAATAGCTATGCAAAATTAACTGTTTCCAAGATCACTATTTTGCCTCAAAATATTTCCTAAGAAAATAATGTCTGATATCATCTTCCTGCCCTTGTCCCATTCCACTTGGGGTCGTCGGAACACGTTTTCATCTTCCATTCTCCCCTGTCATAGGTCACGACATCATTTACTCCTTTCCCTTCATGATATTTAGATATTAAGAGCGTTCGAAAATGTTTATAAGTAAATTTTTAGAACCCTCTATCCTGCTTATGAGTATGAAGTTTCATTAAAATCGGTTCAGTCATTTCGGAAAATAAGGACTTAAAAGTTTGTATGAAATGTCCAAAGGTGTAAACGCTCTTAAATGAAACTTAATTTATTTTCTAGTTATTTTTGATTCATCATAGCTTTTTTTTATTCTATTTCTATTCCACATTCTACATTTGTGTTCAGCACTTTATAATACACTATTTCTTTCTTCATAGATTCTGAACTCTACTCAAAGGTCGCGTCTTCATTACAACCGCGCCCTCAAGGCGGGGCGGAGGGTTAAAAATTAACTTTTTTTCCAATTTAACCAACACCTGGAGTGTGGCTTACCCTGCAAGATGTAAGGCACAATGTTGCATCGTTAATGGTTATTTATAGGCGTAATAACGTCCTTTTAAAAAGGGGTTTTCTTATAAAACGGTTTAGTTCAAAAAAGATGCATGGAAGCGGTAAAACGGTAACTTAAGGGGTTGCTAATCATTTTTCTCTTTTAAAATTGTCAAATCTTATAACCTGTAACCGAGCTCCGCCTCTGGAGGTCTACTCTCTTTCTCCGAAACGTAACATCGGCAACGAACGAAAATTAAACGTGGTAACGTTTGTGACCCTACTCTATATAATTTGCGGACGCACACAAGAAGTTTGAATTCACAGACAACGAATGTATTGAATGTTATTAGAAAGAGAGTGAAAGAGATGACGACACGGTTGGCGCAGTGGTTTAGCGATCGACTGCTGCGCTGCGTGTCGCGGGTTCGATCCCCGCACGGAACAAATATTTGTATGGCCTACAGATAGTTGTTCCGGGTCTGGCTGTTTGTGTATGTGAGTTTAAATGTTTGTAAACGCACCCACGATACAGGAGAAATTCCTAGTGTGGGGCAACGTTTTTAAAAAAAAAAAAAAAAAAAAAAAGAGTAGACCTCCAGAACCTGATCTCTTGAGATCTCGAAATCTCGATGTCGCCTCGCAAGATCGTGACGTGTCAATCTGACTCGAGATTAACTCAAACTCAAAGCTTTTATTTCAATTATACAACGGTGTAATTAAAACAACCGGCGCTTTTTAATGTCAAAAGCAAAACGATGAAGCTACAGTCCTATTCACAACACAAGGTATAATAACTTGCGAAACACCATTGTTTCCCAATTCCAAAGCGTAGATCTCTCTGGGAGGAATGGTAAAGAAACTCCATGAACACACTTTTAAATTAAAATAACAGTCTGTCAAGTTGTCAACTTTCTACCTCCGCTGCTGCTTGACGGATAAGTGGTAGTGAACCATGGACTTACTCTTCCAAAGTTTTGTCGTTATTTCTTTTGAAATGTTATAGACATATCCTTATAGCTTCAAGATCCCAACCGCCAACCACTAAAATTCCCTGCTCTCAATAAAACTACAATAAAACTGACTTTCCGCAGAGACTGTTATCAGCAAGACAATCATATTACACCCCAATTTGTAACCCCTAGAGTACCCCTGACCCTCACCACCAGACCTTGTCATTATAATTGTGCTTATCTCAATTAAATAATTATTTTAGAGCCGTTAATTACCAGTACTTGGTCTTCTTTAGATCTTTAAATAGAGAGAGCTCAATTCGATTTTTAGGGGTAGTTCTCTGAAAGGTTATTTTTAATTCTATACTGGCTAAATGAGTCGGTGCTAAAAATAAATCGAGTTGGTTTTGCTGGGGGTGAAGTAGACCTATTCTTAACTACTACCCTTGAGAAAATAGCAGGGAGAAAGCGGGGAGCACTCAAATAGTAAATATAACGACAAAGGGATAAATAACCTGTTAAAGTTGTTTCTATGACTAGCCTTTTTTTTTTTTCCGGATGGGAAATCATCAAATGATTTCTCCCGCTCTGGGCGGAGCGGGAGGGAGTGTCAGACTTGACTGACTAAAACCCACCCATGTTCCTTCTTAGCCCTTTGTGTTCCAGGGCCGCGGTATCTCTTTCGAACAACCCGCAGCCCTGGCAGGCATCGGCCCTTTCGGACCCCTTCCGGTTTGCTGACATCTCCTTGAGGCGCGCGTGGAACACGTACGCGCCGTCGAAACGGCCTGTCGTCATGAGACGGACGGACGGTGAACTATTCTATGACTAGCCTCTGCTAGCCATAGAAACAATTTAAACAGTAGTAATAATGTAGCAATATCAATGTTTGAATGAAATAGAATACAATAAAACTTTATTGTACACCAAAAATCAAACTTAACGGGTTTAAAAAACTGCTAATTTTGTGGTTACAACGGCGGTCTTATCGCTTACAGCTTTATCATCCAGACAACCTTTGGATGGACAATATGGAATTAAAATAAAAACTTACGTTACTGCTAACGTTACTTACAGGATAAACTAAATAAACCAATCAACGTTACCATGTTTGAGACGTTGAAATCACGGATGCAAAGAATTTTGCTTGTGAAACTGAAAGCGATCAGCCAATCGAAACCGATGATCACTTTCTTTTTTCGAGAAGTGGAAATCTTCATGGATGTCCTCTGCCCTGAGGAGAGCGGGAGCTGTCAGGTTTGCTCGTACTGACTAATCCAGTGTTCCCGCGCACACTAGCGTTAGGGGCCAACGAGATCTAATGCGAATTCCGCTGCCCGAAGAACCTCTCATAACCTAGCCTTTAGGTACTTAGTTTAGCTGGAAGCTTAACAGGAAGGCTGAAGGCTTATCAACAACTGTCAAATTCAAGTACATAACAACAGGAACTCTGTCGAAGTCGAGGCACGTGCTATAAAACGTTTATTGCCTTCGCCAAAGATTCCATTAGCCATTTTACTGCATCATGCCCAAAAACATGACCACAAACTGCCCTCTGCCCTCTTATCATCGATCAGGAACCATCTGCATTAGAAATGTAAATGATCTAGTGTTACCATCTGCCACGCCACCTGGTGGTGATCCGCTGAATTAATTATTGAGCGCACGCGCCGCGAACGCATCCTATGTATAAATTAACCATTTATTGGTGACATTAGTCGGAGGTGGTTTTATTAAAATGGAGTGCTCTGTTATTTGTGTCAAGTTTGATTACTTGGTTGATTGCATGTAAGGGTCAAAACGCACAATACCAATACGCTTTATATTAATTTTTCTATAATCTCGCCAACTTATAAAAAGAAAAGCACAAAATGTTGCGAGAATTCGTTATGAGTAGGATATTATCGCTTTGTTTGTTTTTCAAATACATGTTACAATCAACGAAAGCTGTTGAACAATATTTCGTACTGACGAATCACTTTTATCCTTTCTTCTTTTACTTTTATGCATTTTTCAGACCTCACCAAAATACCATTCTTCCTCAGTTTTAGCATCTGCGTAGCCTATTCTCAACTTTTTTGTGGTCGGCAGTCTAACCGTATGCAGCTGAATATGTACCAGTATTTTACATGGAGCGACTGTCTATCTGATGCCTACAACCCTTTGTGATACTGGGCTGTCAGACTCTCCAAGCCTGACAACCAGTCTTCAAGCGTCTGACTACCTCTGAACGAAGTATCTTCTTCCGAAACCTTCTGAAAAAACAAAATAAGTCTAACGCATTAATCCTTTTTCTTAGTAGTGGTTAAATAAGCGCAGATGTCGATCCGTTCCGTTTTGTCCCGTTTCACTTGACAACTCGTGACCACAGTTCCTCGGAGTTTCTTCCATTTTTTTCCAAATCGGTCATCCTTGAAAGGGCTCAGAAAGCGAGAGTGATTTTGAAAGTGTAAGTGTTCATAATTTTTGTACTTAGATATCGTGAAGTTAAAAGTGAATCGGGATCGAATGACAAGCAGGAATCGTTTTGGTCTGTTCATTGTTTATGGTTGATCTATTTTTTATGATTTTTTAGGAGACTAGCGGTAACACCGTTTGTTTGTTTCGGATCTTCCTTGCTTGGGCTATTTTTTTTTTTTTTCTATATGTCATCTTGCGATCGGCTTTACAAGCTTTAGCAGATTTGTTGTGAGGGTTATTGTCAGGTTAGAACTGTTCCTCTTGTGAGGAAGCTGTATTTTATCTTAAATCCGGCTTTGAAGTCTCATGTGTGTTGCCTTTTAAATCTTCTGTCACATAGTGGTTCACATAATAAATAATAATAATAAAATAAAATAAAAAATAATGCAGTTGCTAGGGTATTTGTGTGTGTTTTTATTCGGTTTTGGTACGCTAATGCTCCGCGTTCCACTTCTTCTTTGACTGTATTAATTTCTGTGTACTCATGCAATTCACTGATTTTGGTAAACATTAGGTGCATTTGGTTATCATTTTGAGAGCATTATTCTGGAACCGTTATAAGATTTCCACATTGCTATTTTTTGTTTGGGCTATTTGTGAAAAAAAAACCAAAGACAGAGCAGCCATTTGATCTCCTCTAAATATTTGGGATCATTTAGACTACAGAATCAAAGGTCTATGTATGTCTAAGTTATGGGGAGGTAACCGATTTGCTTAGGACTTTCTTCATGATTCTCGCATTCTTCATACTATGCTTCTGAATTTAGGTGACTATTAAAATTATTAAAATTTTAAATGTTAAACACTGAGAGTGTCGTGATGAAATTTGAAAAATGTGCCTGCCTGGTCGTTGATCTCACACAAAATATCGCGGAGATGAGACCCCTTAAACAAATAACTATAGTTTACGAGATAGAAAGGATGAGATAGCTAGGAAAGTCGGTGTGAACATTAGAAAGGCTTGCACCGACCGTTTCGGTATATTTGAGGCATGCTTTAATAAATATAATTAACTTACATGAACGAGGAAGAAACATGCGATTCAAAGTGACAGAAATAATTGGCAGACAGAAAATATTTTATACGTTAGTTTTAGTGCTGTTTTTTTAACATATTTTCAGTGCGTATCTTACTACAAAATGCAAGATCTAAATAGTTACATGGAAGAAATGTACTTATTTTACTATATACATTCACACACATTCTGTATATCGTGACTAAATCTTTTAACATAAGAGATAAGTGTACGATTCAAGACTTGTGTTAGAATTTTAACAAAAGTCAGTCAATCATTTTTTTTTATTTTTTTTATTCTTCGACCCCTTTCATACAGGTTGTCCTAGTTCAGGGGTTGATACCGCACTGATGTAGGTAATGTATAATGAAGTCGTAGAAATAAATTTATTATTTAATTTAATTTTTCTTTGGTAATTTCACTTTCACTTAACTTTAACACACTTCCACATAGGACAGCAGCATTTAAATCGACGAAAAAATGCGATTTGACTGTCTTTCTTTGTACCTGTAATTACAAACTTAAGTTAAGCTTCTGCCACCCCTTTGCCTCCCCTAACAGCTCTTAATGACAGTCGTATAAATAACAGACTTCTTAATTAGCATGACATTGCACCATACGCCATGGTCAGCCGATGGTGACGATCGGACGGTATGGTCTTAAGCCAGAAGGCTTTACATCACGACCCTAAACGGTTCGTATGTATCGGACCCTTTTTTAAGAAGTGTGTAATTATTATTATAGTAATTTAGAGCTCTAATGATTTAAACTGGATGGAATTTTAAATCGGATAGAAATAAAAAAAACGGGGCCGCGGCAGACCAAGAGGAAGATGGCAGGAAGATGGCGTTAATTGGCGAGAAGAGGCAAAAAACAGGGAAAAGTGGAAGGAATGGGGGAGGCCTTTGAAGGCCTAAATAAAATAAAAATAAATAGTTAGAGCTATATTGATCTGATTTGCGGAGTGCGATTAATGGACATCATTCCTTAGTTTTTGAAACTTTTTCTGGATCGTGGATGTTTTTGAGACTGTCCTAAAGAATTCTGGGAGAAATTTACATCTACTATAACAAGAAAATAGCTACTATAACATTCAGAAAAGATCACATAGGTTACCTGGATTTCTTTGTGAGCCTTGACTGACATGTTTTTCAAATTACGCAGACGTAGTAAGTTATTCATTTTAGATGTAATTTAATGAGTTATGAAATAAATACAAATAATATTCACCACAAACTCATACCGATCAAAATATTCAACGATCCATCAACAAATATATTGAAATATTGTAGAAATTAGCATATAAAGCAAGTAAAGGCGACGAGTAAATTACTGCGCGGGCGCATCTGCATACAATGGGCGACTATTTATTAGATCGGCCGTGCGATATTGTAGCTGGTACTTTCGCGTTTGTTTACTACTTTATTTAAATATTATAAATAAATTTAACATACCAGGGTTTTAGATTTAAGGGTGCACAAGTCGACGGCTCGAACTCGTTGGCGGGCGTGGCTAATATGCATGCTATTTAGTAAAGTTTTTAATTTATTTAGTATTAATTTATCTAGTTTTTATCTAGTTATTTTTGTATTTATTTATTTAATTACTGAAATATATGACGATTTATAACGAAAATGAGCGCGTGAAATTTAATAAATTGAGTTTTGGCCGTATATAGATATTACGGAAAACTACTGGATGTATCTACTCAAAATAAATTATTTGAACTTTTGAATAAATCATCTATCCCTGTAAGGTTTCACTTTATCCATTTTTATACTGCATAAGTTATTTATTTACGCTCAAAGATAAGTTAAAATTAGTGTTGAAATATGGAAGTTTCGACGCTCATAACTTCCAAACCAATATTTTTTTTCCAATTCTGCTTCCATACAGGGCTAGATAATGACTAGACCAGTTGATACAATTTTTAGTTTTGAACCTACACCGTCAACAGACGAGTAATCACTATACTACGTTTGTATGGAAGAATGACCGACTAGTGTAACCTTAAGGCTAGAAATTGGACAGTGAGTAACGCTTCATGGTAACATTCTTTCTTTTTCGTGTGGTTAGGGCCTAACCTGGCCCCCTATTCACAAACGCTCGGATTCGATTTCGATTCGATAAGTCGTATGTCTATCTTGTTTTGGCATTACGAAAGCGAGCGAGATAGACATACGACTTTCCAAATCGAAATCGAATCCAAGCGTTTGTGAATACGGGGGCTGGTGTCAGAGTTTTTATGCCGCCCATAGGCTGACTCTGTCTTGGCTTTACATGCCCTCGAGAAATATCTCTCAGACTTGCTGGTTTCCTCAAGATTTTTTTCCTTCATCGAAGCTAGTGATAAATTAATTAATTATTACAATACGTAGGTATATGAATCATAGATAAGACTTCAGAGTCCGATGGCCACACTGCTATGCTATCGCTGCTTAGGAAAAAAAAAAAACAAAAGGTAAATATTGCAAGGAAACCTTATGGTTGGAAATCACTAGCTCACAGTGAGCATTCTGCCTGAAACACAGGTTTAACCCTTATTAAAATAATGGTAACTATTTTACCACCTCGTACCAGTTAATAAAAACCATTTTATTTTTTCTTCTGTTAACCTTGGAAGAACGAAAAAATTGTTTTTTAAAACGTGAATAGTTTCTTTATTTGATTCCTGACAACACAAAACTTTTTAACGTCACCTGTCACTGATTTGACATGTCAAAGTTGACAAACCGTTTTTTTGACAGAGAAAGTTGTGATTTTGCCGCCACACGATAATCTTTTTGAAAGTTTGTTCAACAAAAAATTTGGTAAGTGGTTTTATGATTCAGATACATATAATAAACTAAGTTATTGTCCTTTTTCGACAATTTGCTGCTTGTATAAGCGCTTGTGTATATTTTTTAGAATTTTTCAAAGAAGTGGTAAATAATTTACCTTTGTTTAATAAAGCTTTGATGAAAATTCAAATCCGTATATAAAATGTTTGTTTATCATCCTGATTTTATTTTGTTTGATTTATGGTTATTTTTTTGAGAAATAAACTATTATAACGTCATGCAATTTATTTCCAGGGCCATGGCGCGGAGAAGGCGATTCAATGAAAATAACATACAGGCACTCGTCGATGGTCTTGACGAATTGTTTAATCTGTTTGAATGTGATGTCTTAATAAATAAAAAATATATCATAAATTGCATTTTTATTTGTATACCAACAATAAATAGGTGGAGCACGAAAAAACAACTAGTATAGAAAAAAATATGTACCACAACAAACAATGGTAACTATTTTACCACTTAATTGCAAAATGGCATACATTACAACGGACAATGGTAAATTATTTACCACCGAAAAAACACCCTCATCCCCTAATTTTTTTTATAATATTATGGAAAAAATGGAATCAGCAGCTTTTATTTACCCTAAAACCACCCAATTTTTTTTTATAATTTCCACATGGGCTCGCGTTTGTATAAGGGTTAAATAAACCTAGATCGGGCAGGTCGCTACCAAACATCTGAATTAAACTATAATTACTTGCAACTTTTGAATATGTTTTAGTTATAATTTACTTATAAGTAATAATTATACCATTGTATGAGAAAAAATACTACTGCGCCTAAATGTACACTATTTGCAATACTTTTTGAACAAATAAATCATTAAAAAAATATTATAAATTCTCAGTGGTGAATGCTTCTTTCTCCTTGGTCAACAGAAAAAGAAGTGACGCACAACTTTTTGAAATCTGCAGCGTCCCAAATGGTAAGATGTAACTTCAATCTCGTGAGTGGGTGCAGAACTGTGTCGCAAGTCGCAAAAGAACTATGCTCCCCCAGAGGTTGCTAAAACGGTAGACGAAGTGACCTCCGCGCTGCCACCGACGATGCTGTGGAAGTGACAAATTTTGAGCCAAGAACACATAAAACACAGTCGTGCCAACGACACGGAAAAGAGGAAAGGTGCTCTTCTTCTTCTTGTGGCAGGAACCCTTACTGGTCCATTTTTTTTGACGATTTTTGGAAAATTTCCTCTGTATACCTAGACAGCTGCCACTATTATACACCTACGATACTTGTCGGAGTCAATATTATCATAGAAGTCTGAGATCACAGTATACCCGCACCAAACATCTTCGTTAGTAACGGTTTTTGGGAGACTTTCCAGACATCTACTGGACTTTTTGTATGCATCAAGAAAAACAATGAAAAAAGCTTCGTGTCCTATCAATACGATCGTGCCATATAATCGCATGTGTTTCCGCATAAATTAAGATGTCATTATATTATGACACCTCTGCGGGGCGCCAGGGCTATGCGCAAGAGTGGCACGCGCCGAGCGTTCGGTTAAGGGGCTGGTTCCACTTTAAAGTTATAATGTAATGAATTCATTTTGATCGCCCAACTTTGGCTTATGTACTAAAAAAGTTGATACCAATTTGCTTTTTATAGACTATTGCATCGATCCTTGGATCTTTTGTTCGAAGTTGAACCGTCGCGTTATGTTTAGTCCAACTGACTTCCTTTTTCTATAGTCACACAATCGTTCAAATTATAGTAAAAAAATAAGACCTTTGGCTTGTAGAGGTCACTATTTTTCTTCCACAAAAGAACTAGATGCCTTTGATATTTCGGAACCTGCCAGAAAGGTGATTATAGTGATGCATGAATGCATGATACTTATGGCATCCGGCCCTATAACGCCATCAACTTGTTTTTAGGGTTGGACCTCATCTGGCAGCACGGAATCGCATTTGTTCCGCCTGTGCTACCACGTGCTGCAGTATGCTGCCGCATGCGAACGCGCGCTGTCGCATTCCGCAGACAAAAAAGGCGATCGCACGCGTCAGCATGCTGCAGCATGGGTGGCATACTGCCGCGTTCTTTCATGATCAGTTTAGTTTCAAGCGCGAGATGGATAGGACCACGGAAGAGAGAGCAGTGATTCTAGCGTGTATTTTGCAAAAAATGCAAAATCAAAATAATAAAAAGAAACGCATTCGCAAAATAAAACGGAAATACTGGGTTTATCCTTTTTGGAAGCAGAGAGCGGTTCATGGACAATATGTTACGCATTTTCCGGATTTGACGAGCTGCCGCGTGCGCCATTGTACGATAGAGTGAGACAGCATGCGATAGCAAGTGATCAGCGGTGAAAGGATGCGTTAGCATGCTATCGCGCGCTTCAGCGTTCCGGAGTCTCCCTGCCGACTATTGCATTTTGTCCGTGATGCCGATCGCCTCGAGGATTCCGCCGCGTGCTATCGCATTATGCTTTCTGTCTCGGTCTAGCAAATGGCAGTTCTAATCGACAGAAAGAGAAAGGGCGACGGAAAAAGGCGATTCCGTGCTGCCAGATGAGGTCCAACCCTTAATCAATAAACAAACAATTTCATAAATTTTTACTCGTAATGGGTAACTTGTAACTTTTTACTGGAATATCTAGCAAACATTTATGTCACTTGACAAACTAAAATTACCTAAGATACTACCAACAACAACCAAACAACGTTGGAAAAAACGTTAAAAATACAAAGTCCAACGCGCCTCCACTTAACAAGTAGACAGAACGCGTGCGCATACGCAACGAGATCGTATCGACATGAGGGCGCATCTGTCGCCAGCGCTACCCTCCTATTGTTTTATGTTGATGACATTATCTTTAAAGAAATTACGGCAGTTTGTAATGTGGTTGGAATTTTAATGTTATACTATTTTTGACTGGGATATTCTCAAATAGCAATTTTGCATCAATATCATAATTTTAGTGATACCTACCTTTACACTAGTACAATAAGGCTGATTTTGGGTTGCTGTTATCAGATGTGGGATAACTATGAAAATAAAAATCTCACTTCCAAAAAATACCTCTATTGGGATGGGATGGGGTACCTATACACAAATAGGTACTTATTATGAAGGTTCGTTCCATGTGTCTTGAGGCTTTCCTTAAAACATTTCTGACTCCGATTTGGCGATCTTATGGCCGTGGGAATCCGCTGTATGGGAGTCGAAATGTCCAGCATTGGACGTCCTTCACCTTCTTTGAAGATGATAACTTTTCACAGGTAGGAGTCAGGTAGGTTTCTTTGGTCAGGTTTCTCGTATTGAGTCGGAACACAAAGAATCACACCATTTTTGGGTGAATTTCCCAAATGACTTATTTTTTTGTCTTCGGTGAAATTTGTATTTGAAAAAAGGAATATCGTTCTGAATTATATTTTTTAGTGTTTAATAGGTAGTTATTGGGTTGTGGCAAAAATATAGTTTGCCTAGGACTATTTACAAAGGTTGAAATAAATTCATAAACCTCTATTTTTTTCAAATCAGTGCTGTCCCTCTACTTTTTTTACAAACATAAAAGCTTATACACTAATAGAAATAAGTAAGTTAAGTATATAACTTATTCTATTTTATAGAATATTAGTTTTGTTATGAATATATAGCATATTTTATTACATAATTAACGATTATTATTACTGAGAGGCACAAACGTACCTGTCCTGCAAAATGTTCTCATATCGCTGGACAAAAGTAATTTAAACCTAACTTTACATCGACGAGTCCGACAGCGTCCCCCCCCCAATTTTATTTTCCTCGTTAGTGTGTGTTAGTGCACAGTCAGGACGGATTTGTGTCAAATCACTGCATATTCTCGCCAATAACATAAGTACGCCATTTCAGTTGCTCTCGGACAATTATTTTATATTATCGGTGGTTGCATTTTTCTAGTGTAATGAGTAGTTTTATTTTTGTTGTTTGGTTCTAACACAGGTAGTAAGTAAATTAGCTTCATTGACTGTTATTGAATTTATCCTAGATATTATGCATTTTTTCTAATTTTCGAAAAAGGATGTTATTTCTCACGTCGCTGTTCTCATATCGCTGTAATCGGTGGTCTTTATTACCACCGATGTGATAATTTACACCGAAAAAACCAATCGGAGTCTTATATCTAATATCGGTGTTTTGATTCATGATCAACGCACAGTTTTGTCACATCGGTGAATTACTTTATCATATCGGTAGATCATTTTATCATCTCGGTGATTCGTTTTATCATATCGGTAGATCCCGTGTCATTTTGTTAAGTAAAGTATAATACTATTACAAAGACAATGATAATAATTTTTTTATTCATAGTACCTATAGTAAATATAATAAAAAAGAAAGTAAGTATAATAAAATAAGTACATAATAAAAAATAAAAAAAAAACAACTGTATTTCTAAGAAATCAGTTCTCTTTGGATGTGATCTAATTACATAAGAACCTCAGTTCAGGTCTTCAGTTCTAAGTCACCCTTGTAAAAATATATAGGTGCCTACTAACTATTTCATTTTTTGATGTTCAAAGGGTGATAGATTATCATATCGCTGGATATGTACATCATTTCGGTGGATAAACTTATCATACCGGTGTACAGAAAAAATAATCGGTGCCGGTTTGTCATATCGGTGGAAACCAGAATTCAAACTGAATTTTCTCCTTAGTCTTAAATGATACGTTGATGATATTAAATTTGGGGATATTTGATATCTTAAAGATTACATTAAACCTGAAAAATATACAAAAAAAACATAAATGAAAAAGTTCACCGATATGATAAAAAAAATGGCATTTGTTGAAATTCACCCTTTTATCTCCATCAAAATTACATCAATCCAACCCAGAACATAAACCTTCAACAAAGGCCCAACAAACTGTAAAAGAAAGCCACTAAACCCTAAAATGGAACCAATTCATTACATTTACAATTTCGTCACGCACTTTACTCGAATAGCTGCATTCGTTTTAGTTTAGTTATTACTATTTCTTCATATTAGTGGCAACACCAGCAAATGGTACTGGCAACATTTAGTGGATGCAGTACATTACAGTGATTTGTAACATTACTATAAGTCACGATTTGGAAAACTACTTTGTTAGTGATGTGCTTTTACGGCGCAATTCAAGTTTATTTACATTTATTTTTATTCTAATTTTTAGAACACAAAAATGTTTGGTAGATTACAGTTAAGGAATTTATTGTAAATTAATTAAGGAAATTTGTATGTAATAATAATGCGTAATAATATTGTGACTATAATGTAATAATATCTATTAATAGTTGAAACTGCATAATTTTGTGATATTTAAATTTTTATAAATAATTGTAATAATTATGAATAATTTGCACGCGTGCTTGCAGGCAAAATACAATGACTTTAAGGCTGTAAGATCTTCCCTTGTAAACCATGTATTTTCTTGCAAATAAAGAAAATTTGAACTAGGTTTACATTATTTTTTTAGTTTTTGGTACAGAGCTTTTCTACAAGTTTTTTTTTTAGTTCAAATTTTGGTTTATTGGATTAAAATAAATCTTGTTAGTAGTCTTGACTTTTAAAACCTACTAATTACTGAGATGCGACTGTTAGAAGTCGGTGGATTCATGTTTGTTACGATCGCAAATCTTATCTGATCAACATACTGAGCTGTTATTATTGCAAAAATCTTAATTTCGTGAACTATCCCTGCATTGTCCCCTTGATAAAAGAATTTTCTATCTAAAGACGAAACGAAGCGCGCTGTACTAACCATTGTTTAAAAATAACGAAAGAATTATTTTATTTCAAGTTTCACGACTCGTTAACTTAAATATTACAACTTATTTATACTTACTCAGTCACATTAAAAAATCAAATACGAATTGAATAAGTATAGTTTTTTTTTTGTTTTAGCCTAAATTTCCCCACTCCTGGGCAAAGACGTCCCCCCATTCCTTCCACTTTTCTCTATTTTGTGCCTCTTCTCGCCAATTTATGAGAAAGCCAGTATAGAAATACTTATATAAAAATTAAAATTTTTAAAAATATTTATTGTTGAATAATTATTAAAACATCAAATAGGTAGTTAATAGACTAATGCTCCAAATAATGGTAGTAATGTTCATGGTTCAATAAAAAAAAAACAGCTTAAAAAACTAATTTCACATCACTAGCGTTTTCTTTCACATCCAAATGAACGCAATTAATAACAATAACGCAAACGCACCGTGACATCCACATAACGTAACACAGCACACGATTTTTAAACAAAGTCGGTTAAAGTACAATGCGTCTGTCGATTAAAATTAATTGACAGGTTAAAAAGTAATTAGTCACTTTTCATATTTCAATTATTATTTGAGTGGAACAGAAAACGTTTTTTTTTTAAGGAGATCGTTATCTGCCCGTATTTGTTGAATTATGATAAATTAAAAGTATATATCTTTGGAAAGATTTTTGTAGAGACCATATTCAGACACATCATCATCAACTTATTAGGACGAATCCGTTACCATTATCCCAGCCACTGAAACTCCTGGAAGCCAGAATAAACAGTGGCGAACGCCAGAAAAGGCGCGGACTCAGCGCAGCTCGGCGAGTCCCAGGGAAACGATTAAACTATCTTACGTCCCAAAACGATTCAGAACAAAACAGCGGGGTAAGAAAAAAAATCAAATGCCTTCCATAATGAACAAGAGCTAAAACAAAATCAAATTCATTTATTATCAGCTAACACGACAGACAGGATTAATAGCTGGTCCCAAACCAGGCACGGCCTGTATCTTGGTGACCCAGACACCACACAAAGTTAAAAGAATTTCACAGTGTTCTGCTAGCGTAAGAAAAATGACTTAAATCACTAACCAAAATGTGATTACATCAAGAAAGAATAACTAATAATATAAAAAAAAAAACTTAGATTAACAAGCATAATGTGATGAACTGATTACAGAAAAAAGAAAACTAATAATTAATTAATAACATTGAAAAAAAAAAACAAAGATAGGCCAACTTTAGGCCTTATTGGAGGCCATTAGGCCTTAGTGGGCCATAATTGTACGTAGTCCACTCCAAACCATTTAACTCGATCTACGGCGTACTCTCATCCAGCTGTTACCAGCCAATCTGCGAAGATCGTTACTTCACATACCCTGAGGGCAACCTCCCCTACGTTGGTTGATTCCCAAGAATACGTGTACTACAACGGTAATCGGTCCTGCGGCTACACGGCCCATTGCCATAATTTTCAGCCACTTAAAAATAAAGAATTTAATATCAAATCAGAATGTCCCTAATGATCACTTGATCACCCCACTATTTTTAGTGTTAAATACAGCAAGTGCTACAACAATGCCCCCATACTTGATGATAATGTGCCCGTATAGATGGCGCCACTGTATAGCGGAGATTTTTATTCATTTACTTTTAATTGTGATAAAAAGCGGGCGCATACGGGGTGGTAGGGTTGTGTCTTTTTGTTGCAGACATGATTGACATCATTTATCAATGTTTTAGTGAAGATTTTTATCTGGGGAAGTCGCACGATTATCTAATTCAAATAATGATACTTGCCTAATAATTCCGTGGCTGGCGTGAATACGTTGACATGTCTAAAACAGCAATTTGTCAGGACGGCCATTTTAATGTTTTGACTTCGTCTGGTAAATCGAGAAATTACTTTATCGTGTGTGTTTTATGTATGTAGAAGGTTATTTTTGACCATCTATTGAATGATGACAGTAAATAAGCGAAATTGTCCATAGTTTAGAAAAAAATAGACATGTCAAATCGTTCACCAACGAGTTGTCAACTTATTCACCGAGTTGTCAATATATTCACCAAAGTTATCAACTTATTCACCTTCTGAGTGTGATTAGAGGTGTATAATTAGTAGGTAAAAAAGTTATTTTAATTACAAACATGATATTTTTATTAGACAGCAAACAGACTACGAACATAAATCAATGTTATATTGCTGAATAATTACTTAACCTTTAGTGTACTAACTGGAGAAATTATAAATTGAAATGCGCAAATCTATAAAACATGTTCTTAAAATAAAGGGACAAATAATTAAAAATGCACAGTTATTAATAAAGAAAAATGTATTGTCACATCACAGTGACGAAATGAGTTTGACTGAAAATTAAAAATATGAAAACGCTGCAAGTAATTTATATTTTATTGGAGCTCAGGATCTTCTTCATCTGGATTATCTTCATCCAAATCAGGATCAGTACATGCAGACATATTGCCGATAGTTTTTAAATTAACATAAAATTCTTTAAATGAGTCGTCTATCAAATCAATCATGTCCATTAAATCCTTCTTTTTTTCTGCGCTGATTGGCAATGCTTCCTTGGAGATTTGGTTCACCCTAAATAAGTCGATGGTACTTTTGCCTCTTTTTTTGAAATTAATTGAAGTGAAAGGAGACTCACAATCCAGGTTTTTCTTAAAATAAATTTTTCCTATATTGTTTTTATTAAATTGCAGCCATTTGATAGGTTGCCACAGAAATTTGTCCCCCGAATCATCTACTTTTTTGACAGTAAAGGGTCCCTTCTTAGATTTTAGCTCAGCAAAATCCAAGAAATCATTTACCGTCATCACTATTACCTTGAATGGTTTCTGTACTTTGCAAGTCCTAACTAATTGCACCCAATCATATAAGTGATTGATTTTCATTTGTGTTCTCTTTTTAGTTTTTTCAATAATTGCGTGGTCAGAATCACATTCCATATGTGAGTGCCCACTGATCAGGAATTTGTGGTTTATCTTTTGCAGTGTCGGATGATTATTTAGCAAAAACATAAACATCATTGCCACAACATTATTTTTGTTTTGTCCGCCACAAGTATCAGAATAAAAAGTCAGTTCTTTGACTTCCGATGGCAAACTATTGCAAAAGTGCCACAAGCATGATGCAATTTGGTTTGCTCCTCGAGCTCCTATAGTCTCGTCCCACATGTAACATGTAGCATTATTAGATGCTAAGTCATGTATAGTTAAATTAAATGACCAAAGCTGACGTTTGTAAAATGAAACTGATGTTTTTAAATACGGTGTAGGCAAGCACTGCTGGAGATCAAATGCATATGCTCTAATAAACGAATCTGTTTTGGCGGTTTCTTTATCCACACGTTTTACAGCATAAGCTTTTTCAGCTTGGTATTGATGTTCAGTTAATTCAGCAGTCAAATGTAATTTGCCATCATCATCAGCAACTTTAATTTTGGCATTTAACACATCGCACGTGTTACACGTATCTTTGGATGGTTGCTTAAACGATAGATTGAAATCATGAAAGCATTTAGCATATATTTTTAGGGACACAGGATTTGAAGAAGTAGTTTTATACTCTCTGTACATTTTAGCAATTGAAAGGTCAGCAGGTAGATATTTTTTACCAGTCGACTTTCTACAATAGTGACTCTCATAACTAGGAAAACTTAAAATGTGCTCATTAACAAGCGAAATATCTTCTACAGTCTTCTTATTTTTAGGAGGTTGACGACCTCTCTGATCTTCATCGATGATTCCGTTAGGAGATAATTTCTTTTTTCCTATAATTATATTCACAAATCCCTTAGTCTCTCCTAGTATTTTACAAAAACATTCTTTACAAACCTGTTTCTGCTCATTACAAATTTCCAGGCTGTACTTACAATAGTATTCTCTATTTAATGTCCTAATGCTCGTTTTTTGAGTTAGTTTGGGCATAAGTATTACTGATTTAGACACAAATGCTGCCCTTCTATCTCTATCTCCAAGTTTCCAATAAGCTTCAAAACATTGCGTCTGTTCAGGTGTTGTAATCCTTTCAGAACACCTTAATCTACAAGATCCCAACTCTTTTGATGTTCTTTCAGGAATTATTTTTCCTTTTTCCGTTATATAACTTTTTCCTGTATTCCTTCGTATTTTGCTTGCTTTTCTGTCTAGTCTTGATCTTCCTTTTATTCTGTTATCATTAGTTCTTTCTTCACAAGTACTTGTATCTTCTATTATTAAATTTAAATTCTCATTTCTTTCCATTATATTTTCTTGTGTTGTGATGTCTCCCTCATCTACATTAGCAACTGCGCTATCATGTTCTGGATCTCTTGTACCCATTTTAGGTAAATCACTTTGTTCGTCCCTGTTTTCGCTTGACACACACGCCGCACTCCCTGCTCTGTTTATTTGTGTATTATTCGAAGATGACTCTTGTGCTGTTTCTTCTGTTTTTAAGATAGGTGAAACATTTTCAGATTCAGTGACCACTTCAATGTATATTTCAGATATCGATGTTTGTATTTCATTTTTGGTATTCTTTTCGGGTATTAATCTTTTTGTTTCTCTCATATTTTTGCCTGAAATTGTTAATGTTTCTTTGCTTATATCTTTCGCATCATCACTTGATTCGCAATCAGTTTCTGATTCATCTATTGTTACTTTTGTTTTAATGTTAAAATCAGGATCACGAACACTGTCGTCGCTGTCTTCCTGAAACGGTTCATTTTCTTCATCAGAGGCGTCACTGTTTTCGATAACATCTGACGTATTATTAAATTGCAGTTTTGGGTCAGTAATTAACACATTATAAAGTTCTTGTGTTGCTGGGGACATCTCCGGTAAAGGAGATAGTGGATCATAGTTACTTATGTTTTTCAATGAATGTGATAGTGGTGTAGCAGGATTAGGTTCATCTGAAGCAATAAAAAAAAATTAGATGGACACAAGATAGATTTGCTTTCGCATTAGTAATGTAAGTTTGGGTTTGTAACAGCTAGATGTGATTCTCATGCCTGCATAGTAATCTTAGGTCTTGTCTATTTACATATCAAGTTTCATCCCAAACTGGCTACCAGTTACCGATTATTCGTTTTAAAACACACAGATACACATAAATTTCACATCACATATAGGTAATTTAATTACTAGAAATAATTATTATTACGAATAGTAGCTAGTAAAATAGTTTTAGTACATACCCTGTAGTTCATTATCATATTTTTGATACGGTTTCAACATTAAAGAGGTCATAGGCTTATTAGAGTTATTGGCATCCCCATCTGAAAATAAAATATAGTAGATATTATTTTAGTCATAAATGAAGGGACTAATCATCATCATCATCAATATCATCATCACCAATTTTTTTCAATCAATCTTGAACCCTAAATCTTTAGCGACAAAGTTGAAAATCAATTAAAGACTTCTTCATGTGCTGTCGTCTGTACCTACGTAGGTACTAACACAACTGGAAACTCATCATTACCATAAGTCTAAGTTAACAGTTACTATGAATTATAAATCAACTAATTCCCAACGTTCGTCAGTACTTACATACTTATTATAAAAAAATGTGATAATAAAGACATCTCTTACCATTTTCATCCACTTGATTCATTTTTTTGCGAGATGATTTTAACATTATTTCACGAAGATCAGTTAACTTCCGTTTCTTAGCCAATAATTCGGCAATTGTCGGACTCTGCAAGAATCGAATATTTTAATACTCATACAATTGCAAATATCAGTAAGTAGTTATTCCCTAATAGGATTATTCAAAAAGATAAATACGTAAAGTTTAGTAGGTACTCACTTTTTCTTCCATTGCAAATCACAAATTATACACGCAATTTATGAATTAAAACACATACAAAAACTTATACACATTAAACACAAGATTATAGAGTCGAAACTTTAGATAGAAAACTCAAAAACAAACAAAATTCTCGCATGTACTAAGACTCGTCCGCGTGCGTGCGGCTCATCAAGGTCAACTGACGTTTGTTTGTTTACAAACACACGAGCGAGCGAGCTTGAGCTAGAGACGTGCATCGATATTCATTTTGCAAACCGTTATTTTATTATGTTGACAACTCGATTGTTTTTAATACAATTTGGGTGCAAAAGTTGGCAACTAAACATATTCATTTAATAGTAAAGTATTTTATAACCCACATGTTATGATAACTATATTTGTTCCATTTAGGATACGAAACTTACTTTGGCTACAACTTGACATCTCAATATGTCAAGATTGGATCAAGTCTTTAGGATGGCCATAACTTGATAACTCAATTTGTCAATTTATAATAAGACGATAAAGGAAACTATTATGTGCATAAGTTGAATTATCAAATAATGAATATTATTTTGGTCACTGAGCGTATGTTGATAAAACGACATATCGAAGTTTTATCACAAAAGTATGTGCATCGTTAATTTGACATAAGGTTTTGTCAACAAAAACATGCAAAAATGAGAGATGTCAACATACTACCACAGTCGATTTCTCCAAAACTAAGGTACATAAAAACGTGTCAATTTTTTTCCTATAAATTCCTAGTGCATAGAATGCATTAAGCCAATAAAAAAAAAAACATACATGTCGACATGTCAATGTGTTCACGCCAGCCACGGAATTATTGACGGAACCGCTTTTCCTTCTTTTTTTGCTGCGATTAGTCCACACTTAAGCAATTACTTGAAAACACTTAGACTGATTCGTTAGTCTAGTGGTCACAATCGCGACTGTTGAACAAGATGTCTTGGCTTCGATTCCCGGGTTGGGCAAATTGTTATTGGATTTTAGCATCACGAATTTATCGGTTGATGGCGTAGGCCGTTACATAGGTACTATTAGGTACACCTGCCGAACCCTTCGTAAAATTACAGGCGTGATGTTATGTTATTATAAACTTAAACCCTAAGCCATGACAAATTGAAGCATCAGTCAGTAATGTTGAGTCATTAATTAAAATCCTAGCAATTTCCGTAAGACACGTCTTATGACTGGATCAGGAATCCAACCAAAAAATACCTAAAAAAACCGGCCAAGTGCGAGTCGGACTCGCGCACGAAGGGTTCCGTACCACTATTTATAAAAACGAGCAAAAAATTCACTTCTTTGTATGGGAGCATTGGGAGCCCCCTTAAATATTCATTTTATTCTGTTTTTAGTATTTGTTATAGCGGCAACAGAAATACATAATCAGTAGAAATTTTAACTTGCACGGTTCATAAGATACAGCCTGGTGACAGATGGACGGACGGACGGACGGAAGGACGGACAGCGAAGTCTCAGTAATAGGGTCCCGTTTGACCCTTTGGGTATGGAACCCTAACAAACGATGACTAAGCTAAGGACAAAAACAGCAAGAATAAATTACCTATGTAAGTCTCTGGACCAATAAATAAATGGATCAACTAAATTGATCCAATTGAACAAAATGGGTTACCAGGCCACAATGAGAAGGGCTGTCTGTCACATAAATGGATTTAGTAGGGACTTGTTTGGTTCATTTTGGACCTATGACAATGTCATGTTACACTTATAATGCCAATTTTTATGCGTTTTTAAACAGCCATGGTCACTAACACTGTCAATAACACTTGTAACTTGATATTTACCATGTTTGCTATTTGTTTTGAGTTCCAGATTTTTAGTCGCTGTTGCAAACGCATGGGCTCACGGATAACTTTTATCCGAGATAATGCTAATTGTTATTTGGTTTTTTCACCAGGATTTTTTTGTAGATTTGTGCTTGATGGCAATGGATAGGCTCGCCCCCTTTTACATGGGATTTAAGAGTGGACTCTAGCCCCGAAGAATTTGATGAAACTATTGCCGTCGCACTGCGCCCGACCTAGCCCCCGTAAAGTGCGAAAGGGACTCTAGACGCAAACGCACGAAAAAACCAGCGGAATACGTTTGTATGGAGAAAAGCCCCTAGAGTCCCCTCTTAAAAGCAACAAGCAAAACACCTCTGACTTTAATTGAGTTTTGTATTTTTTTAAGTCAAAAAGCAATGTATTTTTTTTAATAATTGTTCATTTACTTCGATTCTTTTTTTGTAACATTTCATGAAGCCACCTTTTTTCAGGGCATTTTTTTTCTGTTGGTCATGTTGTTGTGAAGGCACAAACTTGTTTAATAAGTAACTACTGTGGGATAACTTAGATATACTATATTATGTTATTAAAAAGACGGCAAATTCGTACATCCCAAATTTCCTGGAAAATTCAGAAACGAAAAAAATTACGGTCTGCCAAACTTTACGAAAGATTCAACTACTCGGCGATAGATGGCGTTACAGAGTAGTATTGTAATGTAAATAAATGGTTTGTTTACATTTTCGTTTTCAGGCAAATTCTATAAGTGATGATGACCACGTATTCTTATAATAAATATTATCATGTCCTTGCTGTAGGTCAGTAACTGATAATATTTGGATGTTTGTACGTTATTTTTAACTAGGGTTACCATATCTCAGGATTGGTCCTGAGATTTCAGGATTTCTGGCCTCTTCTCAGGATTGCGGCTGGATTTTGCAAATCTCATGAAAACTCAGGACTTTTTGAATTTTAAAATAAAATACAGCTTACATTTTAAAGATCTGTTTAATAAAAAGTTAAACAAACTAAAATAATCTTCCTTTGGTAATAATTGCAAAATTAAAATCAGTACTTATTTATTAATATGTAAAGATACATTTTTAAGTAAGGTTTTTTATTTAAGCTCTTCCGATTATATTGAATTAAAAGTATTGTTCGAACTGAAGACACCGTTAGTCGGTTTCTTTCATTCGACCATTGAGCCACCATGATTGAAAAAAACTCTTTCTAAGTTTGCATTCTGGGCTGTAATTTGCAAATACGTATTATCTCTGGTAATCGTGAAATGGCTGGTGCGTGGGAGGGGGGGGGTTACCGCGATATGCAAACGCTTGAGGGACGTCCGCAGTGTATATAAACGATAATATTACAAATTTTTAAATTGTTAAGTACGTTTGAGAGAAAATTCTCAAACTGTAAAAAATCTCAGGATTTTTCAATGGAAATCAGGTCTTTTCTCCGGACTTTTGATTTTTTCATCTGGGAACCCTATTTTTAACACTGTATTTTGTAGATTGTTTTACCCAACTTTTAACGAACAGAAGCGTAGATTAAATGGAGGCTTATGTTTTAATTGTTTATGTTAATCAAGCTCAACTACCGTTGAACCTAGTGAGGTTAAGTTTAGTATCTTTGCTGAACATAGTCAGGTTGAAATCAGTAAATGTTCCAAATAATTATGCGGTTCTTATTTTTTATTGTGCTGTAAAATGCTACTTATAGAAATAACAGGTCTGTATTGCAGTCCACTTTTTCAGATGATCTACGACCATAAACAAAACAAATGACCAGAAAAAACCACAAATACTTTTTTTTTTCAACCGGTCCCGTTTCCATCGGCACTAACATAAATCATAGAGAATACCATAACGTTTACTTATCGCTATTTTTTTTGTGTCTAATGTAAAAAAAACTATGGTCACATGCCATAGTCTCGTGTTTCAAACATCTGGGTTATGTTCTATGCGGTTTCATATGGTGCTGTTTTTTTGTTGCGTGGCATTTTCATGGTTTTAATCGATGTTGGGCACGTAAATATAAAAACTGATTATTATGGCCCCTTGGAACGGCTCCGGCCTACATATGTCTTGGATTCGAACGTTAGAAGATAGTCTGATTTTTTGACAATTTATTTCATCACCACTGCTCAAGAGGAAGTCTGAAACGTCGCCGGTGTCTAATCGGTGTGGTAATCGGTTGGCGTGATATGTGAAGCAGAGGAATGAGAAAAATGTCGTGAAGAAAGTTTTGCGTGTGAATGTGTATTGCTAATGGGTCGATCTCCAGAGGCATTTTTTTTCGTGTCGGGCAGGATAAACCCATTTTAAAATCGTAAAACGTTTTAAAAATATTTTTTTATAGACAGTTCGGTGTCCAATCTACGTGATACAAGGCTAATATTATGAATAAGTTTATTTTAAATATTAAAAAAAAAATCTTAAACCCTAAAATCCTGATCGCTCTGGGTTGACCCAACTCCCGATTGAATGAAAAAAATATTCTTTAACTTTTTAATGAGAAGTATCATACCAAACCACTTATTTAAATGACATAACAAATAGTTAATCTTCATAGTAATAAAATATTTTTAGTTATATTAACAATAATTTTACCACTATTTTAATTTAAAATCGTGACCGGACATTTTATCTCATCGCTCTGCGCTGAGGTAAAACATCGCGCTCATCCCTAGTTACGCTACATAGACACTCTATTCCCCTTCCGCGTTGCAACGCCAGAAGTGGTCTAACCGCCGAGGAGCTGATCTATGTGCCACGTTCCCGCGTTCCAAAATTACGACGGTAAGTTTATGATTGCTCTGGATTTGGTTCTCGAATTTTATGATTGCTATGGCACGTTATTTAAATTCAATAGTAACCTTGTGAATGTCTTTGTTATGTGAATTAAGTGATCGTTATGATGTTTTTTATGAGAAGTAATCACAACTTTCTATTGCTTTTTAATTCGGCAATATTTATGATTTTGTGACTTTTTCTGATCGCTATGGCTCTGATTGCTCTGTCCAAAAAGACCAGAGCGAATCTATTTTAAGAGTAGTTCCGGACTGTATCTATAAAAAAACAATGAACTATGCATATAACCTTTAATTTATAATCTTTTCTGGGTTTCTTCGGGTAACCTAAACCCAAAACCCCTTTTTCTCTAAAATTTAATGGCAACTGTTGTTGCAGATAGAAACATGTCACAGGCATCAAGGAAGGCAAGCCGCGGCGCCTTCACTGATTAAGCGTTTAAAAAAATGCACTCAGGAGAAGCAAATTCAGCTCCCACAAATGCCAAATAATCAATCATTACATGACTCGGACCTGCCGGACAGTTTTTGGGATGAAGTCCCATATATTGATTGACTATGAAAATTTAATTACTCCCAGTATTTCCGAGGTAGTTTTATCTTCCTTGCAAAAAGAAGTTTTAACCGACTCCGACTCCGAAGACTATTCCATTTTCTGAGCTTCCAATAAACCTTATTTTCTTAGTTTTTTGATCAACTAAGCCTTATAGAAATTGTATTTTTTATACTTTTTATGAAAATTTGTTATCATAATAATTTAAAAACAATATTTTTATTTGATCTAATCATCTGAATTGCATTTACTTTGTGTTGTTCTTTTTAATTCTTTACTTTCCACTAAAGATATAGTTAAGGAAAATTTAATTATTACAAATCTCTTAGAAAATCATGAAAATACTGTTATTTTAGTCATGATTCTGAGTCCTAATATAAGCATTATGATTACAAATAGTTACGTTTATAAATTGTTTATTTCTAAGAATTTTATCATGTTCTGTCGTGTTATAAACGACAAACGTTTATAAAGAACATGATAAAATTCATTAATTACTTTAAAAAAAAATGAGTCTAAGTCATTTTAAAAATGTAAAAGACTGTTTTAATAGTTGATTTCAAAAGGTTTTTAATCTTGTCTCATTTATCTTTATTTAAGTCCAAAGAAATGAAGCTATGCCAAAAGTTGATTTTACAATAATGTTAATTTGTTATTTTAGCGATTATTTTATATAAAAGATTCCGTATTTTTAATATGTATGACTGATAATATAGAAGTTTTTCTAAAATAATACATTTTTCTTACATATAATCTTGTTACACTTGGTAGGAACACTGAATATGACTGAAAAGGCTAATAAATAATATTTTATATTTTTTTTGTTTCACTGATTTTACCATTTATGATCGCTCTGGCACCAATTATGATTGCTCTGGTCGTGAAATTTTTTGAACTTAAATATTTCCATAACTGTTGGTGTAAATTGAAGGCCAATAGTAAACATATACCATTTGAATATTATTATTTTTAATGAGATACATAATTACCATTAAATATCAATAACTGAAAAGCACCAGAGCGATCACACGAATACGCCCGTTTTGGAGATTGATCCTATTAATACAGTAGAGGAAGACCAAAGAAACAATAGATGGACTATGTGAAGGATGTTGTTGCTGGAAGGGAGGTGTCTGGTGAGATGACGGAGAAGTATGGAAGAAGAAGACATGCTGTGCGGACCCCAAATAAATTGGGGTAAGCGAAGAGACTGATGACAACTGCTCACAAAACGCTGAAGGCAAATATCTTTAGGAAACCGTCATGTCCTAGAACCAACAGTTCAAATACATATCTGACACCATAGCACTGGGCCAGTGTGTGGTCATGACCTGCTCCTTCTAAAACATAGGTGGCCTTAATCCCAGCAGTGGGAACTTCAACCGCAGTTGATGCTGTTACCATAATTCCAGACTTCAGCTGCTACTAAAAAAAAACTGGTTACAAAACCCAGTATCGAGTCGCCTGACCTTTGAATCGAACCTAGTACTAATCAGCACTCACTCAACGAGGCAGTAGTAGATGAGTTTTTTACGGGTGTGTGTGTGTATGCGATATTTTATTAAGAGAGCTTTTTTTCCTAATGATATGTTTCTATCTGCAATCGATTACGCTGTGCAGTCACAGTGTACGTTGACAATCAGTCATGGTCCAGATCAGTTTTGCATGCGAAAAAAAATGCAGAGCAGGATGATGGTTGCACAAAATCATGTAACGAATAATGATGTGTTTTTCTGCAATTTGCGGTCTGATATTTTGCGGTTATTTGAAACAAAGGATCGATTATATTTTTTGTTTATTCGGGGTGGAAGGGGTAACGACTCACAAATGGTTACCTACCATGTATTCAGTGCAACAATCCTAACCTTAGTA
The DNA here is from genome assembly GCA_963082945.1 of Cerastis leucographa. Classification (NCBI taxonomy): domain Eukaryota; kingdom Metazoa; phylum Arthropoda; class Insecta; order Lepidoptera; family Noctuidae; genus Cerastis; species Cerastis leucographa. The sequence continues at coordinate 6,979,684 of OY720353.1, forward strand.
GAATTTTGAAGTGAAACTTCTTATGCGACAGCCAACAAGTTTGCAAGTTTGCGTTAAACGTTTAACGCTACCATGGAGGGGGAATAGAAAGAGAAAGAGCTAGAGTGAATGCGTGGCAATCGAACGCATGCGTGTAGTATTACGAAGTTTCACTTCTTCCGCGCAAAGTGACTCCAAGCACAATTTATTTTTCATTACTATTCTATACTCTGAAAGTAGATCTGAAGTTGCCTGAAGAGCGGGTTGAAAGTAATACTTTTCAGCCCTAGGGAGAATCGCTTTCAACTGAGAGATGATGACAAATTATAAAAAAAAAACTAGTTTTATTTTCACATTTTTATTGAACAATGTTCCAACTTTCTATGCAGCCACGATGTAAAATGGAAATAAGTTAAGTATTGATTAAAGGATATGTATTTATAAAACACTTAATTATTTCAAATTTAATTTAGTTTCAACAGTTTTTTTACAACATTGATTTGGGCATTTTTTCAATGATGAAAATGAAAAATTAAGGCTGAATAGCTGGCTGGCCACAGAAAAAAAAAAACAAAACAGGCGGGAAAGCGGCAAACGGTTTTACTTATTTTTTCTTTAGCTAATTCATGTTTTTATTTGTACTTTCCTTGTACTATTCGTAATGAAAAGCACAGTGTTTACCTCGGGTTAAAGACTTATTTAGTCCCTCGAACTATTGGCGCCCTCACTTCGTTCGGGTGCCAAACCCCGTCTCGGGACTAAATAAGTTACTTTCACCCCTAGGGTAACAATGTACTATTTCATTACTCATACTCTGAAAGTATATCTGAAGTTGCCTGAAGAGCGGGTTGAAAGTAATACTTTTCAGCCCTAGGGAGAATCGCTTTCAACTGACAGATGTCAAATTATAAAAAAAAAACTAGTTCTATTTTCACATTTTTATTGAACCATGTTCCAACGTTCTATGCAGCCACGATGTAAAATTTAAATAACTTAAGTTAAGTATTGATTAAAGGATATATATTTTTAAAACACTTTATTATAATTTAGTTTCAACAGTTTTTTTTTAAAACAACATTGATTTGTGCAAAATATTTACCATTTTGTCAAAGATGAAAATGAAAAATAAAGGCTGAATAGGTGGCTGGCCACAGAAAAAAAAAACAAAACAGGCGAGAACGCGGCAAACGGTTTTACTCATTTTTTCTTTAGCTAATTCATGTTTTTATTTTTACTTTCCTTGTACTATTCGTAATGAAAAGCACAGTGTTTACTTCGGGTTAAAGACTTATTTAGTCCCTCGAACTATTGGCGCCCTCACTTCGTTTGCGCGCCAAACCCCGTCTCGGGACTAAATAAGTTACTTTCACCCCTAGGGTAACAATGTACTATTGATTTCGATTTTTCCGGCAGGTTCCGAATAATGTATAAGTTACAATAGCAATATTGATGATACACAAATCTGGTCAGTTAGTAAAAAAAGCTTTAGCTTTGGGAGTAGCAATAGCAGTGGTAGCAAGTGCTGCTGCTGATCATGAGTTCTCTGGCATCGATTCCTTGGGACAGCAAAGGGTCATTCAGTTTTTCCATTAGGAATTTCTCCAGTCGTCTGAACTTAAACATGACTGTTGAAATGTTGGTGCACTATAAGTACACCAGTACTTAACTCTTCAGGTTATTCAGGCAGTTCAATCTTTACGAGTATAAATGTCAAACACCTACCAAATTTACCTACAGATGTTCATAATCACATCATCAAAACTTTTAAAGGTAAAGTGAAGTCAATTTTATTTGCATAGATTGTAGGTACATTAATTAGGTGGAACAATAAAAATGGTGAGCCTTGTATACAATTTACCATAAATTAGGCATGCAAACATTAAAGAAATTTATAACTTAATTGAAATAATGGTTTCCAGTTAAAACAATAGTCTGTTAATGCATTAAAAAATTTATAATCTACATTATTGGAATAAAATCATACAAAATTTAAACAAAGAGATCATTAGGTATGTCAATAAAAAAATAAATTATATAAAATCAGAATAAATAAAGAGAAAAAGATCCAGTGGCAGGTATTAATAAAATCTTCAAATCTATAGATTCGAAAATTCTGCTTACTCCATAACTCAAATCTCAAAACTTCACAGCATCCGCAGTTATCTCACGAACACATTAGTTTAATAGACATAACCCTGTGCCATCCGTCTTCATCAATCAGCAACTACAATCCTTCATCACGAGTCACGCTCCTATTGTGCACTCTACCCTAACACTTCATTAAAGTAACCCCTAATAGGGTGTGGCGGGAGGAAATAGGGATCGAATCAAGATTATCGATACCTATGCGATGTTATACTCTTTAAACGGTAAAGAGGTATCAAACTTTTAACAGAAAGATTTTTTGCTGGGGAGTTTGTTCCGCCACTTCTTCCCAGCTTAAACACTGCAATTGGCAAAAGGCAGGCATTTTAGGAGTTTTTTATCCAGAAGTATTATCTACTAGCTTATGCGCATGGCTTCGCCCGCGTCTTGTTCGGTAATTGTCCCAAGGGATCGTACTACAGGGATAAATAGTATCCTATGTGCTGTTACAGGCTATTATCTATCCCTATCATCTATTATTTATCCCTGTGCAAAATTTCATCCAGATCCATTAAGTAGTTTTGCGTTAAAGAATAACAAACATCCAGACATCCATTGATCTTCAGAAACGTCCGCATTTATAATATTAGTAGTATGAACCTTGGTTTTGTCTTTACCTATATTTCGTTATTACACAGTAATGCACATAGCATAGGCTACAGTGGTATAAAACGTCAGAGAATAATTTCTAAATCGTAAAAAAATAATTTTACTGTTATAGCCATTTCATACAACTGTCAAATAATAATAGATGTGATTTGAAAATCCGGACTGTTTCAATAGGTAGTGAAGTTGTTTATCATGTAATTACCCTGGCTTAACAACAAAGCCGATCTTGCATACAAAAATATCGAATAAAATACGTATAGAAAAAGCCGATTTCGCAGTATGAAATTATAAAGATGTAGCAAGGTTATCTAAAACATAAGTAACAAAAGTAACTACTTCTTTATCTTGAGCTTGCGAAACAGGCCCTTAGTACTGAAATATCGATACTTCTTACTCAAATATCGATATCCTAACCTCATTCAAAACTACAAGTTCACGTGTAAATCAATTGGTTACGGTTTTAGGTTATTTCGGTCCTAATAGACGTGGATGCGTGTCGCCGATGTGTCTGCCGGGATTTAGGGATGTTGATGTGAATGTTGGGATTGTACGGTCTTTGTGGGAGTAATGTCGTTAGTGTTGTTACCGTGACTGTGTTTTGGTATGGGTAATTTGAAGGAATTTTTGGTAATATAAAACAGACGCTCACTTATCAAAGATTTATTTTTAAGTAAAAAGTAAAAAAATAATAAAAAAATATAATAATTAAGTAACTTGCATTCGTCTAGCTAGGAGGTAAAGGGGAGTGCCTATTTTTTTTTAAATTTGCTAATTTCGAGGTATAAGGTCCTTAATCATTTGTGTGTAGTCAAAATTAAAAAAAAAATTGCTTATTCATCATCGATGACGTCATCTCAAGAATTTTTGTACGAGAGCCCACGACCAAAACAATTTCGCATCGTTTTACAGCAAAACCTTATTAATCGTTCAACTATACATTCGGAATATCAGACAGATTGCTATGAAATAGTTCGATAATTTATTTGATATATTTGAAAAAGCCTTCAGATCAGACCTGATGCGGAAATTTACTGAAATTAGTATTTTTGAAGCGTACAAAGGTATGCTTATTTCTAAAGAAATCTCTTCCAACATAACTGCGAGAGGAGATGGAGAGGCCATGTCGACGGAAGAATCGACAAACTGAAACATTGTCATTGTCTATCTGTCATTATGTCGATTCTTCCGTAGACAAAACTCGTTTCTACAGTGGTCATTGGTCATGCTACGCGTGCTGGTGACGTTGTAAAATTTTCACCCAGTTTAACAAACGTACATCTACATGACAGTTAAAACCTAAACTCACCACGTCGTGACGGTAACGGACAAACACCAGAGACGACAACACTGTTTCCCCTATAAACGAATGCAACCGTGAAGATACGTTTTTATGAAGTAACGACCGACACTTTATACTTCCGCCAGGAATCGAACCGGATACCTCGCAAGTGGTGCGAAGAAGGACGCTCTTGTAAGGATTCATAAGTCACCTGTCTTGTTTAGTTTATACATAGTAATTTAACTAATAATAATCGTCGACGCATTAAATTTTAACAGGCGATATGCGCGCTAGTTATAGCCGAGGTACGAGCAAAAAAAAATTAAACTACAAAACTGTGTTTTACAAACATTTTTAAACATGAAAAGGGCAGAAGCGACAAAAATCCACATGTATCCAACTGTCAAAAAAAACAAAAAGAAGAAAAAACTGTGTAATGTATTTTTATTATCACTGCCTCATTGCACTGGTGGTCGCAAGCGCCACTGCTGATCATGAGGTCCTAAGTTCGATTCCCAGGCAAAGTGTTAATGGGTTTTCCATCAGGAATAGGGGTGCGGACTGGGTAAAGAAAACGACATTCTATTTTGTCCGTCAGACAGGTAATATAAAAATATTAGACACGTATTTTTTGTTTTATCAAAATATCAAAAAATTACTTAGTTAAAACTCATTAAAGTTGAAAAGTGGGGGCTTACTACGTCACAAGTAGTTAAAAACTTACCTACATGTGACGTCATGCGCCATTTCAACTCAATATATCTCCGTAATTTTATGACCACGTGAAAAGAGAAAAAATACGTATCCAATACTTTTCAATAAACTACCCGACGGAGAATGAAAAAAAAATGGATTATCCCCTATTTCACAGTAGCAACCACGAAGTCTGAATTTGTGCCCAGTTGATGGCAATAGTCTCATCCCCTATTACAATGATATAAGAAGTCAGAAAATGAAAAGTAAGATTGCCAAATCGCTTAAACTGTTCTTCCTCAGGAGTTTGTAAACCATAATTTTTAGGAAGTTGGTTTGCAGGTTGAATAAGTAGTTTTTAGTTAAGTAGTTCAAGATTTATTGATTGTTAGCTACAAGTAATATTAGTATTAATTAAGTCTCCGAATTATTAACATTTTCTTTAAACGTTTTGTTCCGTTCCCACAGGCAATCCGTGAAAACGGTTTTTTGTTCTTAAATAAAGATTTGTACTAACCATGTTTTTAATAAATAAATAAATAAATAATAATAATAATGGGACTTAAACATAACTAGGAAAATGAGGGTGTAGGTACACCTCTGCCTAACTCTTCGAGGATAACAATGCGTGATGTAAAGTGTGTTTTATAAATCAATATGACGTCACTAAATAATAAACTTTAGACTTAACCCAGTAATTTCACCGTTTTCTAACCTCATTTTATATTTCGACCGTTATTTCAAAAACTCATCTTTTTAATTCAATTAAAATAAGACTCCGATAGGGGTCCGTTATCAATTTATCCAGAGATATCAATTGTTCTACGAACAGTTGCATCCTTATGGGGTGCACAATCCACATAACCAATGTAAAACGCATAACATTTTATTTTTATTGCACATCCTACTCTTCAAAATGGCCGCGGCTCGTTGAAACAATTGTAGAATTGTTTTTTGATAGGGAACAGCGAATTTTAATAAAGGGCGGCCTGTTTGTTGTGCGTTATGGTTTTCGCATCCGGAGTAGGCAGTGGTCCAGTTCCGAAATTGATGACACGGTTAAATTTTGTATTGGAATCTCTACATCTCAACAAATAAATAAAATTGAAGTGTCTGTTTGTAATATTAAAATAACTGCTTTTTACTACATACAAATGAATTAATATACGGTACATATATCAAAATAATTGTTTTTTACAATTTTTGTGTCTGTTTGGTCCAGCTAATCTCTGGAACGGCTGGACCGTTTTTGACGGGTCTTTCACTGGCAGATAGCTGATGTAATAAGTAGTAACTTAGTCTACTTCTATTTTAGAAAATTCTAGTTCCACGCGGACGAAGTCGCGAGAACAGCTAGTTCTAAAATAAACTACTAACTACTAACTATAATGTAAGCCTTTTGTGAGTATCACTCAGCCACGTGACAAGAAGAGAGCCATAATCCCCACCACACGAAACCAGGTTGGTGCTCTATTGAAACCCAGCACTGAGCAGGATTGATTCTCTATGCAATCACGTTTTATTTCTAGAACTTATTAAAACAGATGTAAGAGTAAGAAGAAACCTCTTCTATTTCTAAAATCTCTCTTTCTCGACAGTCGTCAAGTAATTTTTCTGCCACGTTGCTCTAGTGGTAGTCACAATCACGACTGCTGAGCACAAAGTCTTGGTTTCGATTCCTTGTTCGGGCAAATTGTTGTTGCGATGTTTTTTTTTTTTTTTTTATTAGCGATGGTTTTGCTCTTGACTAGACTCAGAGATTATAGAGGCAAAGTCGACGATGGTTTGGTTTGGTTTTCCATCAGGAATATCTGGCAGTAGGCTCGACCATATAAGACCTAAACATAACTGGCAAAATGTGGATGTACTCTCGGGTACATCTCAATCTTACTCTTCGCGGGTATTATAGGCGTGCTGTTATGGATGTCTGTTTCAAAAATCTTGTCATAATGATTCAAGCACCCACATAAAACCTTCATAGTTTTACTTTCATCCCAACAAAGGTCATACAAAGAGTCTTACCAAGTAACCTAACCTAACACTGTTCGCTAGACCGAGACCGTCGGATTTCCTTCTCATTCAAATGCATGAGATTCCATTTTGATGCTAATTCTTATGAATGAATAGATTGTAACTTTTTACTTTCATTTCCGACCTAGGAAGTTTGTAGTTAAGTGTTAAAACACTTTAAAGTTTGTAACCCTCTTTATTTGTAGATGATTAATGTTGTCAAATAATTCTCACTTTCTTTTGAATAAAACTTCTGCACTAACAGAGGATTTAAATAATGATTACTAGCTGCTGGCCGCGACTTCATTGGCGTGGAAATTTTGATGGGTTTTAGGGGTATGAAAAATAGATGTTGGCCGATTCTCGACCTACCCGATATGCACACAAAATTTCGAAATCGAATGTCGTGAGATCGAAAAACACTTGCTCGAAAACGTTTTTAGTACCGAGCTTTAGTTATTCGAGATTTTGATGCATCGAGGTAGAGAACTGTCGCGCTCATAATCTATCGAGTTAACGTTTTCTAGCAAGTGTTATTCGATCTCACGTCATTCGACTTCGAGTAGGGAACCCGATTCTCAGACCTACCCGATATCCACACAAAAATTTATACAAATCGGTTTAGCCGTTTCGGAGGAGTTTGGTAACAAATACCGCGACACGAGTATTTTATACACCGTGTAAATCACCTCATCACGAAGCCGTCAACCAAGCATTCTGTACATGAAACTAAGTAACTTTACGCAAAAATCATTGCTGGGAAACGACTTTTTTTTGGGGGGTGTAAAATCATGTTTTGTGGTAGAACTCAATGTAACGCACTCAAAACATTGTGCTGATGGACGGATTGAAAAGTACGGGTGTCTTGGAGGTGTTTAAAGTAATAAACTTACATTAAAAACTTGTATTTAAAAAAATACTTGTCTCAAAGTTGGAACTTTGACCCCTAATATCTCCGTAACTAGAAGGTTCCCAGGTATGGTGTAGAACAAAAAAATGATTGCAAGGACAGTGAGAACCAGTGCCTTTCGGCTTTGTTAAGAGGTGTTTTACACCCTTTATATTAGATATTTTTCGAAAGGTCGGTAGTTCCTGCGAGCTTAATGTCATATTGGCACGATTCTGATGGCTAGTTTAGTTTGTAACCTTGAGTTTTTCAAACAGGAATTTTCTCAGTAGCAGCCACGGAGTCTCTGGATTTGTGCCCGGTAGACCCCTCGGGGATTACAGGCGTGATGTTATATTCTTCGAAGGGTCGGCTGGAAAAATATGTGTGAACTTAAGTTACCTTCAATTCTGCCAAACCCAACGAGGCGATAACAAGCGTGATATTCTGTAATTGTATGTGTAAAAAACTGAAATAAAAAAAAATGTAAAAAAGAAAACTATTAAATTATTGTAAGTAATTCCGCCCAAATAGTAGTTATTAGAATGCCTGTGACACAGGTTTATCCTAGTACAGGCATCGAACTTTGTTATACCTTCATTATTTCTAAGATTTAACTGAATTTATTGTGCCAATATTAATCCTAACTAATATTATAAAAGCGAAAGTAAGTTTGTTTGTTACCTTTTCATGACTAAACGGCTAATCGGGTCTTAATCAAATTTGGCAAGAAGATAGATTTCAACCTGAGGAAGGACATACGCTATTTATCATCACGCTACGACCAATAGGAGCGGAGCAGCAATGAAAAATGTTGCGAAAACGGGGAAAATGTGACGCAGACGAAGTTGCGCAGGACAGCTAGTTTTGGATAAATTTATATATTACATTACATTTAATTGACCACCTTGAAAATCACACCAAATATTTTCCAACTTATTGCAAATTCTTCTTCACAGTCTACAATTCAATGATTGCATATAGCGCGAAGCTCACTCCTCGGTATTCCCACGGGCCCTTTGCCCAGGACTTAAAGACGACCGTCCACTGCTATTGTCTGCTACTAAAGATGTGTGCTAATAGGTGTTACGTTAGATGCGATTCATTTGTTTTACGCCCACTGAAACTTCTGTTGAGAGAATGAATGACAGGGAAATCCTACTTCCATACTAATATTATAAATGCGAATGTGAGTGACATTCGCATTTATAATATTTGTTTGTTTGTATGTTTGTTTTGTTTATTACCTTTTCACGACTAAACGGCTGATCGGATCTTAATGAAATTTGGCAAGAAGATAGAAGATCTGGGGAAGGACATAGGCTATATATCATCACGCTACAACCAATAGGAGCGGAGCAGCAATGAAAAATGTTGCGAAAACGGGGAAATTGTGACGCAGACGAAGTTGCGCGGGACAGCTAGTATATTATAAACGCGAAGGTTTGTAAGTATGGATGGATGGATGTTTGTTACTCTTTCACGCGAAAACTGCTGAACGGATTTGGATGAAATTTGGCACAGGGGTAGTTTATAACCTGGATTAACACATAGGATTTTTTATCCCGATAGTACAATCCCGTGGGTCAGTGATCGAACTACACGCGTGCGAAGCCGCAAGCATAAGCTAGTAGCAAAATATTTTTACAAGGCAAATATGAGTCGAAAGGAGCTTGTGACTAAATAATAACAGTGGCTTGGGTCGACCTTCAAGTTAAGCCGCGTAGCCTAGGTCCGTGGATGGGTGACCAACCTTTACATACCGAGATTCCTCTCTGCCTCGGAAAGCACGTTAAGCCGTTGGTCCCGGCTGTCATTTGTAGATCTTTGACAGTCGTTACAGTTAGTTAGGGGCCCGAATAACTGACAACCTGTCTTACCAAGGGGTATCGTATTATCCAGTTGTAACTGGGTTGTAGAGGTCAGACAGGCAGTCGCTCGATGTAAAATACTGGTGTTTAGCTGCATCCGGTCAGACTGAAAGCTGACCCCAACATAGTTGGGAAAAGGCTAAACAGATGATGACTAACTACCTAACTAACTACGTTGAGTACCAGTATTTGACATGAAGCGACTGCCTATCTGACCTCCACAACCCAGTTACACGGCTTAACCTTAAAGATCGACCCGTGCCGCTGTTATTATTTAGCCACGAGGTCCTCGTGCGAGCGTGGCCTACCCTTTCATACAAAGAAAATTAGCAGGATTGTACTACCGGGATAAAAATTATCCTATATCTTAATCCAGGTTATAAACTACTCGTGTTCCGAAATCCATACAAATCCGTTCAGTAGTTTTTACGTGAAAGAGTAACATCATCCATCCTCACAAAGTTTCGCATTTATAAGGGTCAGTTCACACCGAGACGCGACGCGACGATACTTGAAACGGCCAGTGATTTCGCGCTGCGTCGCTCTACGCCGCGAGGCGCCGCGCGGCGGCGCAGCGCTGCATGGCGCAACGTATTCTGATTTCTACTGAAATCTACCTCACGAGGCGCGCAGAGTCACGTCGCATCTCGTCTCGGTGTGAACTGACCCTTACATTACTAGCTGTCCCGCGCAACTTCGTCTGCGTCACATTTTCCCCGTTTTCGCAACATTTTTCATTACTGCTCCGCTCCTATTGGTCGTAGCGTGATGATATATATGCCTATGTTACTTCTAATACCTCCAAGAATATGTGTACAAAGTTTCATGATGGCGGTTGAGGAGTTTTCGCGTGAATGCGTAACAAACAAACTTACATTCGCATTTATAATAATAGCTAGGATTCTTAAGATAGTAGGAAGCGTACATAACATAGCGTAGCCGTGGGCTGTCATGTAGCAGTGCCTTTAAATTCTTCTTTTTATAACCTTTTCCCTTCGTAAGGCAACTTTCCCATAGTATAGACATACGTTTAGTTTTTTTTCCTTATATGATTGTTGTTATAAGCTTTCGTTTTTGTTTGATGTATTGTTTTAGTCGTTAACGAGGTACATGTCTGGGCATAAATCTTTGATAACAATCGTCATGACATGTATCATTCTTGAGCCTTTAAAAATCTATTACTTTCATACCATAAATTCTTTTATAAACTGTGTAAAAATCTCAACACATGGGCTGGCAATTGATGATCGACTTTGTACCTCATCATCATCTGCCTAGCCTTTTCCCAAATAAGTTGAGGTCGGCTTCCAGTCTAACCGGATTCAGCGGAATACCAGTATTTTACATGGAGCGACTGCCTATCACACCTCCACAACCCAGTTACTACTGGGTAAAACGATATCCCTTGGTATGACTGGTTGTCAAAATTTCTAGCCACTGACTACCCAGTGTCTAAAAAAATACGGCAATTTTTTTTGTTTTTTTTTTTTATAGTGAAACTTTTATTACATCATCTCAAACTTTTTCGTCTGTGTGTTGCATGTCGCGTGACGCTCGGCCGCGGAGTAGGGAACCCTGCTCCGCGTACTCCGCGTTTTACACGTTTTATACCCTTAATGGAATATTATTCCAAATTTTTTTAGTTAAATGTCTACAGTGTGAAAAAAAAAATCACTTTTACCATGGTTTCATTAAAACCACACAATCCTCTAGGAATTTCTCCTGTATCGTGAGTGCGTTTACAAACATTTAAACTCACATACACAAACAGCCAGACCGGGAACATCGATCTGTAGGCCTTACAAATATTTGTTCCGTGCGGGGATCGAACCCGCGACACGCAGCGCAGCAGTCTATCGCTTAGCCACTGCGCCAACCGTGCCGTCAGCTAAATGTGTGTGTTTTTATTACAAATAAGGAACACCTCTGCTTTACCCTTGGGGCATCAAGCACGAATCGAACCTGAGAACAAGTACTTAGTCAATGTTACAGCCAATTGGCTTTCAAACACAGCATGCATAAAGAAACAGGAATGTTTATTGCTCATATAACTACACATATGTTATGGATGCGAAACGAATCTACCACCCTGATAATAGCAGTCGATCGAGCTGCCACTATGCCTATGATTCGAATGCTATCACATAGGTAGTACAGAATTGATGTTCATTACAGTGCCTGCCGACCACTTTTTTGGAATCAGCGTAAAGATATAAAGGAAAATTCACGCTACCATGTTAACAGGATGCTAGGGTGCATACATAATGCGTACCACGCGAGACATCACGCATGACGTGCGCAGGAAGATGTCCCGATTTTGTATGCACTTTTTATGGGCGTACGAAATGTTTCAAATATTACGCTGCGGATGATGCCATCTTTATGGTGGTTTTCCTTTGTATGGTTAGCAGATTTTTTTATGTTAATAAGGGCGGGAATGGCGTTACGCATGAATGTTATGGTAATCAGTTTGTATATGCCCTTCGTTTGGCCTAGAAACGTAAATGGATGGACTTTTGTAATGGAATAATTTAACTTCCTAGGCAATGGGGCTAGGCTTTAGCTACATTTTGGCGAGAAAGACTTTCTCTAAGACGTATCACCATCATTAGTACTTCTGCTGCTAATAAGCATGGTCGTGTTCCGGCCTCAAGGTTGGAAGGTTACTGTGGTATAAAACGCACGTGACAGATTAGTTGACAATGGACAAAACAGAATAGTGCTTGAAGCTGACTAGAACTACTCTTTAAGGTTCCGTACCCAAAGGGTCAAACGGGACCCTATTCCTACTGAGACTTCGCTGTCCGTCTGTCACCAGGCTGTATCTCATGAACCGTGATAGTTAGCCAGTTGAAATTTCCATAGATTATGTATTTCTGTTGCCGCTATAACAACAAATACTCAATATAGAAATAAAAGAAATATATTTAAGCTCCGATACAAAAAAGTGTCTTTTTTTGGCTCGTTTTTATAAAGTCCGACTTGCACTTGGTCGGTTTTATAAACCCAAATAGCGCGTAACCAACCAAGCAATCCTTTCGCTACTCTGAATGCCTGCATCCTGCATAGGATACAAAACGTGTATTTCTTGCCTACATACCTGACTGTGCTGTTGACCGTACCTTGTACCGTTAGCAACAGATGTAACAAAATCAGTTCCTTGTCAGTGATACGCCTGAGTCGCGGTTGCAACGGGCATGTCTTGGAATAGTCAACAGTGGATATACTTATATAATATTATATTACTAGCTGAAACGCGCAACTTCGTCTGCGTCACATTTTTCCCGTTTTTGCAACGTTTTTCATCGCTGCGCCGCTCCTATTGGTCGAAGCGTGATGTTATATAGCCTGTAGCCTCCCTCAATAAATAGGCTATCTAACAATAAAAATATTTTCAATTCGAACCAGTAGTTCCTGAGATTAGCTCGTTCAGCATAACAAACAAACTCTTCAGTTTTATAACATTAAAAATAATATACCCGCGCTTACCTAGGTTGCTCCGTGGATCTTTGACAGTCGTTACCGGTAGGCAGAAGCCCGAAAGTCTGACTACTAGTCTTACCTAGGAGTACTGTATTACCCAGTACTCACCGGGTTGTGGAGGGTAGATAGGCAGTAACTCTATGTAAAATACTGGTATTCAGCTGCATCTGGTAAGACTGGAAGCCGATCCCAACAATGCTGGGAAAACGCTAGGTAGATGATTATGACATTATCGTATCAACGGGATTCATCTCTCGATCAAGGGCAAATACTTACATCATTAAACATAATATAAAGTTGATACCCATACTGTAGGCAGATTTGATAAAACAGAATGAATCGAAGTTTTAATACAATTTTAAGATTGTCTGCATTATTTTCTCCAGTTCTATAAAAAAATTAATTTGTTTTGTCATCAAAACAAAATCAATTTTAAAGTGCATGCTGGTATGTAGGTATCTCATTAATATCGCGTAGGTGTACTGACCTACATTGCAAATTCTATAGACTATAGGCCAAGATACGAATTAAACTCTACTCAACAGTGTGGAACGATTAAATTCTCGACATTTTAATTGAAATCGTAACTTAAACTCCTAAACCTTTATAAAGTTATTAACTTTAACAGTTAAAGATTTTAAGATTAAATGAAATTGTAAAACAACTGACATTAATTGGCAATAATTCTGTTGTAATTTGAAAGTGGTTGTGACTTGTATGTTTACGAGTAGTACCTGTACATGGATCTTTCGGCGCGTCGCCGTCGCCTAAATCGAAAATAACACCACCATCTAATTTTAACAAATACAACCTATATACGATAACTGCTCTCCTGGATCATCATCTGCCTAGCCTTTTCCCAAACTATCTTGGGATCGGCTTCCAGTCTAACCGGATGCAGCTGAAGTAGTATTTTACATGAAGCGACTGCCTATCTGACGTCCACAACCCAGTAACTGGGCAATACGATATCCAGTCCAGTCTTCCTAAGGGGTTAGGAAGACTGGATGTCAGACTTTTGGCATCTGGCTACTCGTAACGACTGTCAAAGATCTACAAATGACAGCCGGGACCAACGGCTTAGCGTGCTTTTGGAGGCTCGGTATGTAATTATGGTCACCCATCCACGGATCAACCTCGGCAAGCACGGCTTAACTTTAAAGATCGACCCGTGCGGCTGTTATTATTAAGCCACGAGCTCCTCCTCTCCTGTCATTCAGAAATACAACCTAGCAAATAGAGTATTTATAGACCCCTCAGATTTCAGATAAACATTAAGACTCAAACTCCTGTGCAACTTTGTTCATATATTGTGTAGGATATGGGGTCCTAAGTGTCCATACCTTCACGCTTAAAGAGTTGTAAAAGCTTTTGAAGATATAAGACCTCCTTACAAGACGGTTCGTCAGACGACAGATGCGAACTGTGGAGGAACAAACATCCCATTCCTCCACACTTCATCAACCTGAAAAACACCAGACACCAGGATAAGAACTACAGTGGCTAATCTGGGATATTCCCAGTCACCCCAACATGGATTGCCCCCAGGTGGCAAAGCGTCTTTCCTACGACCGCGATGAGTTGGGTTGGCGATTCACGCCGCAGTGTACAGAGATTTGAAGTGGGAGCCATAACTTCCCAGTCGGTAACCCGGTCGCAACTGGATATTTTATTCCCGATTGCCACCTGGGGGCAATTTTTGTGTGGGCAGCTGGAAATATTTGGCCAATCTGGAAATCTCTTGACTGATTGCGGGCTCAGGTTTATACCCGCTGTAGATATAATGGGCTAAATGGGGCATTCTTGATCCATACCAAATAGAAAGCCAGTGAGGAGCGTTTACAGAATATGCCCGAACTCCTGTCCTGCTCATCCTGCACAATCACATGCACCTTCCAGGATATAATGGAAGCACGCAGCACGCAGACACGCAGCAGAAGCTTCTCTCAGAGAATTCCGTTTGTATAAATCGATTTTTAAAAGGAGTTACAATCCAATACATTTTTAACTGACCCATCGTACATATGTATCCTTTGTTGGAGATCCTAATAAATAACTAGTTATCGCTCATAGAACGTTTGTATAGATAGGTCCTCTGTACCTACTACAGCTCATAAAATTACCAGATTTCATAAACCCACTCAGACTCTGATTAAAATAATATTGGTAGTAAATAACAATAAACTAGCAATCAAATATATTATTCATATCTACATTCATACCCAAACTAGATTTGCCCAAAGGAATCGGGCTCATTGGCAACTTTGCCATTCTAAATACCAACCAAATTGTCAAATAAATTCTATCTCTTGTGAGTTAGAATTTAGATTCGAAAATACTGGATTAGAATTGTTTCTAATCCAGTATTTTCGAATCCTTGTGAGTACTAGAGCTAGCAACTAATGCGGGTGAAACAATTTGATCGTAATTTATGTGCGAGTGTCTTACCGATACCGATACCACGGTATCGGTATTTGTCAGATAACTGGCATTTTGTCTGTTTTAATCAGTTAAATGTGTTAGGTTCTTTAATACTGTGAATGGTACTGTGATACGAAGAAGAACGAAGCTTGTTACAGTAATAGACGGTAAGTTAATAGTGACCATACTCTGAAAATCAACACCCCAGTTGTGAGAGATTTTAATGGAAATTAGTGATGAGAAGCTCGTGGCTAAATATTAACAGCCGCACGGGTCGATCATTAAGGTTAAGCCGTGCTTGCCGTGTTTAGTCCGTGGATGGGTGACCATAATTACATACCAAGTTTCCTCCATGTCTCGGAAAGTACGTTAAGCCGTTGGCCCCGGCTGTCATTTGTAGATCTTTGACAGTCGTTACGAGTAGTCAGAAGCCAAAAGCCTGACAACCAGTCTTACCAAGGGGTATCGTTTTACCCAGTTGTGGAGATCAGATAGGCAGTCACTTCATGTAAAATACTGGTGCTCAGCTGCATCCGGTTAGTCTGGCAGCCGACCCCAAGATAGTTTGGGAAAAGGCTAGGCAGATGATTATTAATGGAAATTAGTAATACATTGTTTCATTCGTTTAAACAAGTCGTCTGCTCGACAGCGTAAATAACGCAATGAATGGTGTCCAATGTAACTCTCTAAACGAAAGATATTTCGATTTTTAGTGTGGTAGGCAATTTTATTACCCTGCAGGTTTTAGCAGAATCGAGCATTTGAGAGGAAAACTATTTTAAAATTATGATTCGGTTAGGAAATACTACAAATAAAGGTTACGAATAAAACAAAACAAATGGAAATATACCAGAAATTGATTTAATTACATAAAACAATCGTCGATTACAATAATTTAATAATAAATAAGTAGAAATTATAAATAATGCTTATCACAATGGCTATGTACAAAATTTCGAAAAGTAATATAATTATAGATTATACTAAAATAAGTACATAAGTTTCTAGGTATTTCTAGTAGTCACTATGTGAAGCTAGGTATTCCTACTTGGACTTTGGAATATAGCTGTTTGATAAGTTTACATGTAAGGGTGTTTACATGTTTTACATGTAAGGACCACCCTTACATGTAAAACATGTAAACACCCAGATGAGTGCAACATGCAAGGTAACGTATCGGTATAGTGTATCTGCATCTTAAGATCTTCTTTTTTCTTATTTAACTTTTTCTCTTCTGTTGTTTACTTTTTATACAATTTTGTTAATTTTTTTGATTTTGTTTTGTCCTGTAAGAGACAA
The DNA here is from genome assembly GCA_963082945.1 of Cerastis leucographa. Lineage (NCBI taxonomy): Eukaryota > Metazoa > Arthropoda > Insecta > Lepidoptera > Noctuidae > Cerastis > Cerastis leucographa. The sequence continues at coordinate 6,996,359 of OY720353.1, forward strand.
ATAAATCAAATACTTTTTATGTCTTTCTTTTTTTAAAGATGTTTTTTCCCATGTCATGAAAAAGGATCGAAATCTCTCTGTTGGTTGTTGCTCTGATTTTTAATTCATTTATAAATAGGTATTTTTAGTATAGTTTTTTTTTTTTTGTATTTTTATTTACGATAATAAGTAAGTATTTCTATTGACTTACAATCACGATTACATGACATGTTGCACAATTAAGTTCCCACCATAAAACAATAAGAATTAAATAATAATGTCAGCTTACTATTTAAATGTTTTCTTTCTCTTTCAAATATTTCATTAAATGTAAATTTTCTCTTTAGTACCGATACCGAGAATTAAGTTTCCACTTCGTATCGGTATCAATTTTCTAGTAAAAGAGTCCTTTAAATATTTGTTTCGTCATTAATTAGTATTTTTGAGAGTTAAAATATTACGGGAATTACTATTTCAGTAAATCTTAATCATTTGTATGAAAGAATAGAACTTCCTTATGTGTTTGTTATTACATAATGTACCTACCTATAAAAGTACCTTATGCTTTTTATAGGTAGGTACATTATCTAATTTCATGGTACATTTGTTTTTTATTACACGATGTTAATTATTAGTTAATTTTTAGCAATTTTTTAATCTAAACTTGATTTAGTTAGAAAGATCATAATTTGGAAAAGGTCATAAATATCTGTAACTTAAGATATTTTAATTTTTTTCATGTTTCTTTTTTCTAAAAAAAACGCGTAATGATTATGTTAGTATGAATAAGATGATTAAATTGATTTGAAAACACATATTGAAAATATAATACTTTGTATTGATACGAATTATCAGAGAAGAAGCAGTTCAAAATCATGCTAAAAACTGAACAACACGCGCGACCAATCGCTTCGATTAGGACGCAGCTCAAGGTCTAATGTCGTAAGAAATCCCCCTTTTTGTTACCACACAAAGTATCATATTTTTATTTTTTGTCTATACATAAAGGGTGTAAAACACCTCTTAACCAAGCCGAAAGGCACTGGTTCTCCCTGTCATTGCGATCATTTTTTTGTTCTACACCATACCTGGGAACTTTCTAGTTACGGAGATATTAGGGGTCAAAGTTCCAACTTTTTGACAAGTATTTTTCTTTAAATACAAGTTTTTAATGTAATATTTTTACTTTAAACACCTCCACAACCCCCGTATTATTCAATCCGTCCATCAGCACAATGTTTTGAGTGTGTTACATTGAGTTCTACCACAAAACATGATTTGACAACCCCCAAAAATAAAGTCGTTTCCCAGCAATAATTTTTGCATAAAGTTACTTAGTTTCATGTACTGAATGCTTGGTTGACGGCTTCGTGATGAGGTGATTTACACGGTGTATGTCCATTAGTTTCCGAGATCAAGGTTGAAATTACAGAGAGTATTAAATTCAGAATACTAATTTTTTTTTTTTTTAATTTAAAATTTTTCTATGCTTTTTACTCTACTAGTACACTACAGTTAGTTTATGCTACGGCTGGGCGAATATATTTCAAAAAGATAGCATTCAAAAAAGAGATCTAAATATAAAAAGTCGAGATTTTTGTCTATCACATTAAATAGTTTTTTATAGGCACGTCTTTCTGTCCAAATTCAGTCAAAAGAAAGTTTTTGTCGAAATACATTCGCGCAACAACTAAATAAGTATCACTTTTTGGATAAAAGTAGGTACGCTTATATCATTTTATAATCATCGGTGATCACATTCGTCCATTACAAAAAAAAAAGTTTTTAAACACTAAAAAGAAAAGATGAGTGGATTCAACGGTATCGGGCGTTGTCCTAATAAAAAGCGATTACGCGACGCGTTTTTAGGTGCGAACATTTCTGATGTAACGTACGTACGTGGTATAGCACGAACGCTCATAGCGTAACATAAATTCGAACGGTTTTAAAAGTATCTAGTTATCCATGTCTATTAATGTTGATCCTTATTGTGGTTGAAACAAAAAAAAACCTAAATGCTGTAAAAATGTTGTATTTTCGATTAAAAAATTGTTCGACTTTACGTTACGTTTACTTTACGCGTTCGTAACAGCCCCTCCGGCTAAGTGTGGAAAAGTTGTACTTAACCAAAATCGCGCGTTGGTTAGTTTCTATTAGGACACCGGATAACGCTGACAACTACACTTCATTGTGAAGAAAGTCTTAAACAATACGTTAAAATTTTATCTCCAAGAATAATAAAAAAGTGGACATGATCATTACATTTTGTGATGTTAGTGTAGCAGAAATTAGAAAATTGCAATATTTACAAATAAAATTAACAAAATATGTATAAATAAATCTTAAATTTTATACTATTTAACAGATAGGGTGAGCCGATATAATACAAAATTAAAGTATTTAACATAGGTACTTAAAAAATATAACCTAAAACTTACTGAATAGCCTAATTGTGGCACGTTATAAGCGTATTCTGGTACAAAAAAAAAACCGAAACATTTGGGCTTTAACGTAAAAAAAGGAAGTTAGAAGATGGAAAAAACAGACTTAAGTTAAAAATGTAATACAATCTAATGCATTGGCGAAGACAGGCATATCGAATAGCATGCTAGATTTTTATGCAATCAGCCATCATGCTGCCAAAAATGTTTCAGGCATAGTGAGTGCTTCGATGCTAAAGTATTATAACTTCGTCTCTGACTGCAATACCTACAATCTTTCGGCTGTTAAAATAAAGAAAGTATACACAAGACAAAACCCAAAATATTCATATTCCATAATTTTGTACCTTAAAATCTAGTTGCCCATCGCCGTGGCAAGATACTCTGTTCACCTCGATTGGAACAGTTCTTCAAATCAGACTAGTTTTTGTGAAAACTTTAAAAGTGACATGTATGACGCAAAGAATAAGTGGGTTTTCATTGCAACATTTATACAACAATACTATGGGTGATGGTGATGATGGTGCTTACTTAATCCAATACTATTTTGTCGGTGCAGAAACCAGGTTTGCAGTTCTTCCTTTCCAAAGGCAGGATCTCCCAATCAAATAGGTTTTTTGTATGGTAGGGTACAGATCACCCAAAGTTTGCTAGGCTTGATCTTCATATGCAAGTTACAAGTAAAAATATTTTGGTTTGTTTATCATGTTTAGTGAGCGATATTGATGGATGAAGACCAAAGAAAATCAGGATGGGTTGTGTGAGGAATGATTTGAAAGAAAAAGGAGTAACTCGTAGCATGGTAGCTATGAGGGGAGAATAGAAGAACAAAACGTGTTGCGCCCATGAGGTACATTTCAATTAATTTGGTCTTACGCCCAGATTTCATGAAAAATTGTTGTATTGTGAAGTTAACAGTTTTCAAATGGCGCAAAGTCATTATTCGTACGGGCGGAGACGAGGAGCTACTCCAGTGTCAACCTCTTCTTGACGTGATTTCTACAAGTCTCTCTATCATCCCTCTCCATCTTCCTTCTTCTTGTAGGTGGTGCACGGTCAACATCTCTTAAAGGCATTGGCGTCTTTTCATTATCATTTTCTTTCACGACTATATTTTCTTTGTCGATCACACCCTTCACTCCTACCCATACATCTTCACTTTTCTTCATCCATATCCAATCTCCTTCGAGTGGAACATCGTTTTTCATGTCGAAGTTATATTTTGCTGTCATTACTTGCCTGTCCGTCTCTATGAGTTCTTTCATTTTGTTGGCAAAGTTGTCTGTCTTTGCCTGATCATCTTTGTCTCCTCCGAAGTCGAGGCGCCTCACCACTTTGTGGTTTGGAGGGACCCGGAACATTCTTCTTTGGTTCATTGAGGTAGTCTGAGAAAGAAGAAAAAAAATGGTTAGCAAAATGTTACCTAGACAGGAGTTTTTGGGGCACAGGCTATGTCGTTTAGGTGAAAATGGTCTAACACACTATACATAATATCAAAAGCCCAGGATTTTCCCAACTAATGTCGGCTTGCAGTCTAACCAGATGCAGCTCAATACCAGTATACCCACTGCCTACCTGACCTTCACAAACAACCCAGTCATTACTGGGTTAAACGATACCCCTTGGTAAGACTGGGTGTCAGACTATCGGGCCACAGACTACTTTTACAACTGTCAAAGATCTACAAATGACAGCCGGGACCAACGGTTAAACGTACTTTCCGTGGCACGGACAAAACTCGGTATGTATCGGGTCATCCATGGTCACTATATCTACTTCTAAAATATAAAAATCTCTTGTTAAAGTGTTTGTTATCTAACTCCTCCGAAACGGCTTGACCGATTGTTATGATTTTTTTTGTATTATTTGTTAAGTCTGAGAATAAATAGGTCGTAGGCTAATTTTTCTCAGACATCCACTTCAAAATTTCCACGCGAACAAAGTCGCGAGCGCGTCTAGTTTACATATAATTATACAATTCTGGTAAGCATGTAATCGTAATTCTTCTCCTGAACGGATTCACTGATTTTGATGATGTTTTTTTGTGATATGGAGTAAGGGGAATGCCTATTAAATGCCTGAAATGGACAAAAACTACGAATAGTCCTTAATTGTATTTAAAATAAAATATGTATAATGAAATAATTCTCAAGTTTGTTTAAGTAGGGTATAAAAATACAGGAATCATTAAAATATTTAACTTGATATCCGTTTAAGTCATTCTTATTTTTATTGGAGCTCAGTGTTTATTTGACACGAGTAAGTGACATTCAGCCAAGCAGGAATCGGCAAATAATCCCTAGCGAACTATTTTATAGAATTAGTGCACAGTTATCATTAATTTAATTTAATTCGACCTATTTGTACCATAAATATAATTCAAATAATATACGCATGTCAATATTTATTAAAATCAAATTATTTTTAAAGAGAAAACTTATCGTAGGCTGTATGAATCACATGACCTTTGCCTTACTGACAGTTTGACATTACTGCATTTTCGATTGTTTGTTTACTTGATTTTTGGTTTTGCGCTTGCGACTTGCTTTAACTGACCTGCTTTCAATACGACGTTGTTGTGTGTTTTGGACTTGTGCCCCGTGTACATTTAAAAATGGATAAAAACCTACACTGTGTTAATTGTTATTCTTAACCTGGAGTCAAACTATATTTCTGAAAAAATGTTTGTAACTGACTTCTACCTAGTTTTTAAATAATTATTGTAATTGTTATGGGTTACCTACGATATGTAGTAAAATTTGGCGTATATTTCATTATTGTTCATTTCAGGCATATTTTTATATGGTAGATGGGCATTCCCCTTTGCATGATTCTTAGCTATAGATAAACAAAGTAAGTGGTGCTGTTGTTTAGATCCCCGTTTGGATAAAATTCTGTCGAGCCAGCTACTGCTTTTAAAATCGTTCTATTTGATGGCTGCTGGAATATGACACACATTTTAACTCATACTATTTAAATCATACTATTTAAGTTAACTTTTAAAATAGGTAAATGTAGTACAAGAAATGTTGGAATCGTTCGTTTGCATTGCAGTAAAGTATTTTGAAATCGACCGCAGTCGCATTGCGCGGTGCATTCTAATTTGTTTAGCATACAGTCTCGAAATTGTCTGGTGCTAACAGCAAATACTTTAAATAGTTCACCGAGATTTTGTAAGATTCGTGTTTGCTTTGAACGAAGTTTAAGCGTCTTTACATTTGGAGAGATATTGCGGTAAAAATAAAAAAAGATTTTAGATCATCATAATCAAATCTAAAATGTAGTTATGGGTAGTTCTATTTAAGAGGGGCTCGTAGCTAAATAATAACAGCCACACGGATCCACAAGGTTTATCAACGGTCGCCAATTAAGGTCTACGGAATGAGACTTGCAGACCATCCCTAATATTCCGGGATCCCTCTATGGCTCGCGAAGCACGTCAAGCTTGTGGGCCTGGCTGACATTCAAAGATCTTTGACAGTCATTCCTAGTAGTTAGAACCCCGAGAGTGTGTTTTTCTAAAGAGTAGTACAGGTTTGTGGAGGCCAGAAATCTTATCTAAAATATAACTGTATCAAATGATACTGGAGGCCGTCTCCAACAAATTGGGAAAAGGCTAGGCAGATGATGAAATGAAATGCCGTTTAGCTGTTTTGTGCAGTCATAATAAACATTTACGTATGGAAATAAGGTTAATTAGGACGTACTCGTTTCTTCAATCATTACATAAGTTACGTAATAGTGAGATGAACAATCCACTTGTGTATAGTAAAAACATGAATACAATCATTATTCATCGATGTTAGATGGTCTATTATTTAATTAATAATATTTGAGGGAGACGTCTCAAAGATTTTATTTTATTAACTTCGACTTATTAAATATGTTTTTTCTAGTTTTTCTTCTTCTTCTATCTAGTTATAAATAAAAATCAATTGCGGAGCATCACTTAAGGACGGAACTGTCTTTTACTGCGTTTATAATTGTCAGGCCCAGGATGTTTTTTTTTATGCGTATCCCACTTCTGATGTTCTTAATTACTCAATTGCATCCGTGCGAAGCCGAAACGGGTCGCTAGTAAAAAATAAATACATTCTATTGACTCATGGCATATGATGACAATCGCTGATGGCAATGGTCTCGCCCCCACACAAAACATAACTGGTAAAATTTGGGTGTACTGTTAGGTACACCTCTGCTCAACCATTAGAGGATTACAGCCGAGATGTTTAGTAAATAAATACTCCAACGAATCTTATAAAAAAAAACACAAGAAACCAGATACATTACTCATTCTTAGAAGACAAAAAGTGGCAAACAAGCAAACATACAGACAAACAAAACATTGCATAAGGTGCTAAACGTCAGGCGGTCGGTAAAGGTGTGTTGTGCTTCCTACAGCAATTCGCGAGTACAGTTAACGGTGCCACCTAATTAGCAAGTACGCGCGAGTTTGTATGCGCGGACGCAAGGGATGGCCTGAATGTTGGAGTTGGAGGTATAAGTATTGGAACCTACACACAAGCCCTAGCGACGGATATAACCCACCGGCCCAATTCAGGTTGGATGAAATGACGACTTAGGCAGAGGTAACCTAATAGTAGGTACTTACACCTAGATTTCGCCAGTTATATTTCAAGAACCATGTATTATGGGGCGAGCCTTTTGCCATCAACCAGGCACAAATCCCGACTTTGACCCTGATTTTCCAGTCTCGATTGCGGCCACTAGACTAACGAGAATTAACCAATTCATTTATTTTTATAATGAATGCGTTGCCACTATGTCACAGGAATCACAAACATGCCAATGTGCAAAGACTGCATGCAGAAAAATGGGAAAGCAGCTATATATAATGCCCGGAACTGCTAGTTTGAGTAACAGCCGCACGGGTCGATCTTTAAGATTAAGCCGTGCTTGCCGAGGTTGGTCCGTGGATGGATGACCATAATTATATACCGATTTTTCTGGTAACCTGTAATACAGGTGTTCTACTACCTACCACAGGCGCCAGTGGTTCACAACCGTGTAAACTACTTGTTTGTGCCAATAATTAATTTATTTTTATTATTATTATTTACTTCCGTGCCTCGGAAAGCCTGTTAATCCGTTGGCCGTGGCTGTCATTTGTAGATCTTTGACAGTCGTTACGAGCAGTCAGAAGACAAAAGTCTGACATCCAGTCTTACCAAGGGGTATCGTATTACCTAGTTACTGAGTTGTGGAGGTCAGACAGGCAGTCGCTTCACGTAAAATACCGGTACTCAGCTTCATTCGGACTGGAAGCCGACCCCAAGATAGTTTGGGGAAAAGCTAGGCAGATGATGAGCTGCTACTTTGGCAACCCAGAAACTCTTTGTGAGATTGTCAGTAACACCAAGGCGTTGCTGGTCTTTCTTGGGGAGTTGGAATGAAATAAATGCTGCGTACACCAGCCTGATATTATATTTTGTTTTTATGTGTTTTACATTCTTGAACGTTCTGCTTTATTGGTATACGCTTTCCCTCAGAGGCAGCCCTAACTGACAGTAGCCAGTTGTTTTGGCTGCGCAAGCGACTCGCTAAGGCGTCGTGTTAACGAACGCTTAATTAGTGAATAGATACACCTATATTATCATACTAGCACCGCACCGAGAGTAGGCCCATGCACTTTTTGTTTAAAAAGCATTGTTTTATGTGGAGCGTTCCATTTTGAGTCTAGTAATGAATAATCGGCCTATAATCCCCACTGCTGGGACACAGACCTCCTCTCTGTACAAAGTCGGTCCAAATCCACCACGTAGACCCGTGCTGGTTGGTGATACTTTAATCGGTTAGACTAAAAAAGAAATTATCGAAGTTAAATGTAACGTAAAACTACACAAGAATTCAAATTAAACGAACATCTCAATTAGGACATTTTTGATTAAAATTGATTTGTTTTCGTACCGTTTTATAAGTCCCTATTTATCATAGGTTTTCCTGCAAACCACTTCTTGTTAGCTAACATTAAAATATTTCAATCTTATCACACGTCATCATCAAGGCAAGTGCGCGGAATAAAAACTCTGATACCAGGGGGGTTAATGTTTTAAGACGTCATGGTACGCCACCAGGTTAGGTACACGATAAAGAAAGATCATCGTCATTCTCTTGTCCGTATGTCAATTTACTTAGATTCAAATCTTCTTCCACACATGTCTATAAAATTTTCTTCTTCTATCACATCACACATTTTTCCACAATACTTTTATTCCACTTTCATAAACACACAATTATTGATTCGCAGCGACAATGGCCGACGACCACGACCACGACCGTCAATGTTTACAAAACAAAATATCTCTTCACACCGCGGTTAGTTTACAGAACTGCCGACCGATGACGGACAATACCCGGGAATGTAAACATTGGCTAAAACCCCACGGTAACAACCGTAGTCGCGAATGGATATTATGTTCTCAGCGAATACTTCGTGGTTTCCCCTGCGAATGATATTGAACAGCTTCTTTGGTGGTTATTGTTGAAAGGTTGCCAGTTAAAGTGGGCAGTAACTTTGAAAGCACTGCCCCCTTTAAGAAGGTGGGTATCGATGAGTGGGTTGATGCAAAATGGTAGTTTTTAATTTAGGTATCATGAACTCCGCACAAGCAGTGAAAGTGTGAACAAATCATAATTTAAAAGCGAGGTAAAAACACTGCGCTGCACTATAACTTCCCTGGAACCGAATCAGGTAGTTCCAGAAAATATAACCTATGAACAAATAAAATTAAATAGACTCGATATGGAAATAATTTAAAATAAAATTCCCAAAGTTGGGTAATACTTTCAGCAAATAAACTCTACACTGAAACGACTGCTTCCCGCGAGATGGCGTTGGAATACACTACAAATGCACAGTTCTTTCATAGTCACGTATTTTACCTAAGACAATAAATGATAAATGATGTTTATTTTGCAAGTAGGTTTTTACAAACACTTTTACACGTCGTTTTCTTTTAAGCTTGGGGCCGGTATTTCGTACCTGACTACTCTGAGAAGAAACAGCCGAAACAAACTCAGAGGTTCTCTGTTAACTTGTTACTCTTTTAAAGTCCAGACATTGCTCAATTTACATGAGGACTATGCAGATTAGTATCTGAAATGGTCTTTTGAATAGTTGCCAAAAAGCAAGTTAAGCAGTCCAGCTTGATTTTGACGAACTTTTCAGTGGCAGGGTAGCGACAGCACTTTTATTCCATCGAAAATAAGAGATGACTGATTTTAACATACATAAATAAACTCATGCCTTGGCACGAACCTTACATACTGCTTTCGCCTCTGCACCGCTCAAGCATCTGATCATACACTTAGTGGTTATGACAGTGATGCAAAATAGAATTTAAATGTCTGTATGGTGCTGCATGTTTCTTGTCGTGCATGGCCATAGTCTGAAAGCCGCCATATTGCTTTCCAATACAATTCACATAAAACATTTCACAAATGCTTACCAACAGGTCTCCTGACAACGTCGTTCAAAATCTATACTGCACTATAACATGCACCAATGAATCAGGAATGTCATTCTCAGATGTCTAACCCACATACCGGAGGTCATCACAAGATCCCCCCTGTGTGTTAGAGTCCCCGGAATGGCCATTTTCCGGCGGATCCTGGGGGAATGCGACAGAGGAAACACCTAAATCCTGGGGTCAATGCAAGTGGTGCAGGATAAGCGGGTAAAAAAAGGAAGCGATCAATAAATCAAATCTGTGTTACAGTTTCGTCCGTGGATGATTGATAGACCAAGCATAGAAGATGGAATTATACGATTTGATTTACGAGTCTTAACGTATCTTATCTGTTTGTTTATAGACGAAATGTGCCCGCAATATAAATAGGGATTAAATATAATGAGCACCAAAAAATACTTTGAGATCCTAAGCTACGTTACCCAAAAAAAAATACTAAACAACAAAAAAATTGTATTCAAAGACCAAATATAGTAAATGATCACCAAATATAGTAAATGATCACCAAATTTTGTGGCAAGAAGAACTTAGGAAGCAAGTGAGAGCAAAGCGAGCTCGGGATATTGGGCACCCCGACTCGGACAGGTTAGGTTCGAAGGGGATGGCGGGGTCTAGTGAGCGAGCGGAGCGAGCGAACTAAGACCCCGACATCCCCTTCGTGTTAGGTTACTTTAAACCCTGCAGAGAGAAATAGGAGCCCCGCGTAGCGGGGCTCCGTCGACAACGCCTTAGTTCGGAGCTGTGATTTTCAGGTTTTTAATTCTGGTGATCATTTACTATTTCTGGTGATCATTTACTATTTTAGGCAGTATAAAAATGTTTTTTAAGGTTATATTTACTTTATCTGGTGTTATGTTAAACATAAGCCATATAAATAAGTCTCAGCATAACTCTTCTTTTTCTTTCCAACTGGCAACAGATTGGGTTCCAAATGACAGATCCCGGCGACGCGGTAAGCCCAGAAAGAGGTGGCGTGACGAGCTGGACTCTTACCAAAAGGATTAGGCCCAAATAGCCAAAGAGAGATAAAAATGGAAAGACGGAAGGGACGCTTTTGCCCTACACATGAATAATAATAATAAAAAATACTATTAGGGGCAAAGGGGCCACCAAGGTGATGTTCATTTTATATTAAGTATAACAAATACGTAGGTACGTAGGGTCACAGACCCCTCCGGAGAAATAGCGATAAAAACTATGTGTAGGGTAGAAAGAGGTCCACTAGGAAAGGACTATCCTAAATTACATCATCGAATTGATAATGTCTGAAATTGGTTCGCAAGCAAAGTTGCTGGCAAGAGATACTTTTATTTTATTTATTTATTTATTTTACTATTTATGTACACACAATAGAGAACATAGGAAAAAACATAAAATATTAGAGTACAAAGGTACTGCTTATTTCATATGAAATTTCTGCCAGCAGACCTGCGAAAGGAGAGATGAAAAAGAAATGTAGACGATAGTGTGTGAAAGAAGGAAGAGAAAAAATGAGTTATTGTGCCTTACCTAACTTACTATACTATTACCTAAATATAAATATACTTATAACTAAATATAAATACATAATGCTAAGATATATAAACAAATAAGAATTTATATACATATATATATAAATCACAATTGAGAGGAAAAGTAATGCTCTTTCACTCTGTTTTTGAACAGTGAAATAGTCTTTAAATCACGAATGCCAGGCGGAAGTGAGTTCCACAACCTTACAGCATGAACAGAGAAGGAATAGGAGTAATAGCTGGATTTATGAGGATGAGATTTAAGGATTGATCTAAGATGCGATCTACACGGTACATCACTCGGGCGTGCGTAAGAAAAACGCTCGCGCAGGTAAGAAGGGTAGGATGGGTTGTGTAGTATATTGAAGAGGAGACATAGGATCCTAGTGTTCCTGCGAAGGCGGATTGGGAGCCACTTGAGTTCCTTGCGAAGGTGAGAAACGTGGTCATATTTACGGAGACCAAAAATAAAGCGAATACATAAATTTTGCAAGCGCTCAAGCTTATTTAATAGCTCCTCAGTAGCATCCAGGTAACAGGCGTCGGCATAATCTATTATCGGCTGAATAAGTGTTTGTGCCATGGAAATTTTAGTCTTCAAAGGCAGGAGACTCTGAAGGCATTTCAGCGAATGCAGAGAGAAGTGTACCTTTCGGCTGACCTCGTTAACTTGAGCTCGCCACGACAGAGTCGAATCGACAGTGACACCCAGATCTTTGGCGGTATCTGTATACTCGATTCGTACACCATCGAGGTACAAGGGCATCAAGGATGCAACAACAGCTGCAGTGCGAACAAATCGGCTGCCTATGATCATGGCCTGAGATTTTGTTGGATTAATTTGCAAACCAAATGATTTAGCCCAGGCGCTGATACAAGCCAGGTCATGATTCATAGCAGCAATGGCGGAATCCGCATCAGCTATATTAAAATGCCGGTATAGCTGCAAGTCATCTGCATAAAGATGGTAATGAGAAGAGATTACACTGGTAACCATGTTGATGAAAATTGAAAAAAGAAGAGGAGAGAGAACGCTACCCTGAGGAACACCCTCGGTGAGGTTACACCAATCAGAGAAAGTCTCATCAAGGCGAACACACTGAGAACGTCCCCGAAGATAGGAATTAAACCAGGCTAAAATAGAACAAGAAAAATTTAAAGATTTGAGGATACCTAGCAAAATGTCGAAATCCACTGAGTTGAAAGCACTACTGAAATCCAACAAAACAAGAACGGTAAGTGACTTACTTTCCATTGCCCAGCGGATATCGTCTGTTACTTTCAGAAGTGCAGTGACAGTACTATGACCTGGACGGAAACCCGATTGGAAAGGGGATATTAAAGTGTTTGACGTCAAGAAAAATGACAATTGTTTATGCACTAAGTGCTCAAAAACTTTAGAAAGAAATGGGAGAATCGAAATAGGTCTAAAGTGGGATAGCGAGGATGGATTGTTAGTTTTGGGTAAAGGTATGATGTGAGCCTGCTTCCAAACTAAAGGAAAAGAGCAACAAGAAAAAGAATGATTAAAGATGTGAGTCAGAACCGGAAGTAAAGAGGGAAGAATAAGGGTAACCATTCTAGAACACAACTTATCGTTACCGACTGCTGAAGATTTAATCGCAAGGATAGATTTCTTAACGTCATCCTCAGAAACATCACTAAGGTTAAAAGGAGAACATTGTGGCAAAGGCAGTCTGGAAAGGTTCTCCAAGGTCACAGCTTTGGCAGATGAATCGAGAGAAAAGGGAAGGAAAGAGAAATGTTTATTGAGATCGTTGAGGTTCACATCCTTGCACTGATTGGTAGGTGATTTGCCTATGCCTACAGACTTTAGGAATTTCCAAACATCGGAAGAACTACGGTTGTTGACTTGGTCGTGGAAATACCGTCTCTTGGCATCTTGACACAAATGACTGTAGCGATTACGTAGCGATTTATAATAAGAGAGATTCAGCTCTGAAGGTCTGCGCTTATACCTGCTCTTAGCTTTATCCCTACGCGCCATGAGCTCTTTAATTTGTGCGGTAATCCATGGTGCGGGGTTATATTTAACTTTAACACGTCGGATGGGCGCATGCTGGTCATACAACTCGAGAACTGTTTTGTTAAAATAGCACACCTTCTCTTCAATACTGTCCTTCTCGAGCAGAGGTGACCAGCATAGCTATTCACAAACAATCGAATCGAAACCGAATGAATCATAGACACTGAACGGTTATAACCGAACTGCGACCGAACGGTTATCAAAACGCGACCGAACGGTTATCAAAACGCTATTCACAGATCCGAGCGGTAAGGTTTTTTTTTAAAATATTTGAAATATTGACAATTATGTTTAAGGGGATCGTTACAAAATGGTAGGAAATAGAAATTGGTGGTAGAAAAGCTTAAAGTGGCAAATATATTATTTTTACTAGGGATTTTGTTATGTACGGCTACAGAATCTACATTTAGTAGGTAATCATATATAAAACAAAACAGCAAACACTGATTGTTTTATTAAATAAGTTTACCAGATTTTTATCAAACTTGCTTTGTAAATGAGATTTAATGTCAAACTGGCAATTTCAATGATAACCTCAAACTCAAAAGTTTTTTAAAGTGTTTTGTGCGAAACTCGGGTTTAATTTAACACATATACAAACAATAATGGTGTAAGTATTTTACTAGTATATAAAACATCATCCTTTTTCTTACTTATCATTTACATATTACAAAACATAATTGACATTACATATTTTTAGAAAAGTGTCTTTGGAGCCAAGAAACATAATGTTTGCGTTCACGCAGGGGCATGAGGACTTGCCCGGGGCCGAGTCTCAGGTCAGGATGCGACCTGTGTCAAAAAAATATGTAACAGAAGAGCCCCAACAGTCAAGAAGCCGCCCAGACCCGCTTCATGCTATACTCGCACGGCACGCAGCAGCAATTGAAGATGTGGCAACTGGAATGCATAGCATCGAAGCTATCCTTCACCAAATTGTAGCCTGAAATTTGTTTGCCTCTGGAGGAAGGATAAGGTATGGAAATAAATGATACACAAGTAATTATTAAAATAATCTATTTATTAAATTGGCCCTAAATTGAAGTCCTCTACTATAGCCATCTTGCTCAATTCCTGAATCCGTGATGTTTCTGTAGGGGGTTGGTTCTCCAATTCAATTTCTTAGTGTTCAGGCAAGCGGCCCCATATTATATACGTAATGCAGAACTGTACATGCCTTGGTGATGCATCCTACTTTATTTGGGCTGTATTCAAGCACCTAAAGTACCCTTTCTACACCTTGAAGTAACTCTTGATGCATGATCTTATGTATGTTCTGAGTTTCTGTGTACCATGCTTCCGAGCAATTTGGCTCAGCATTAAGAATCGGGGTAAGAATCCAAAGCTCCAGAATCACCTGGAAACATTAAATTTGAATTAAGTATTTATTTTTTAACATGAATGTTTATCATTATTGTTACAGTTACTGACCTAGAAGCTAGCAAGATGTAGCAGCAGAACATGTGTCCCATCCACATATCCTAAAACACCAGGGAACCCGAAGCTGCTGTATTTTCTGAAAATAAACATTTAATTGTACAATAAATAGATGTATTTCGTCTTATATACTATAATTTATTGTAACAGCTCATAGACAATTTCTTAGTTAAGTTCTTGTATCTTTTAAATTATGGTGACTTTAGTTATAAAGAAACAAATATATTATGTGACTAATGTTATATTTTTACATTACACTATTGTAATCTTCTAAAGTAGTATTTCCTGTTGACTTTGTTTTGTATTGTACTATTCCAATAAATTGTCCTAATGTAAAAGAAAGTGTTTTATTTTTAACTGTGTTATGTGTGTATTAGTAAAACATTCTGTGATTTTTGTAATCTAAATAAAGAATACTTCTTACTTTTGCAAAATTTGTTGCCTTCCATTTACTTGGCAAGGGAATTGAACGCACTGTTTGAGTGCAGTATTTAGTGCCATTGTGGTCTCCGTTATGACCCTGGAAACAGATGCCTGGTTCAAGCTAACAAAGGCATTGCTCCTGTCAGTTTTCTGGCAACTGCTATGGAAATAAAAGTGTAGGCAGCTAACACCTAAAATAAAAGTGTTAATAAATACGCATGTCAGATGACTGCATTGGATTCACGTTTTATTATATGTATATATGTATACTAGGGATTGAATGTTTACCTAAACCCAGGGAGGGTCTAGCTAAACCTTAACCACACTAAGGCAGTACTACATAGAGGTAGGGTTATAGGGATGAGTTTATCAGTAACAGTATAGTTTGTTCCTGATTGCAGGCTATAATAATAAATTTTAATGTGAGTGAATAATGACACCTCTTTGTATACTTTCTCTACCGTGCTGTTATTGTGATGACTTTCATTACTTACTTTATGCTGGCTGATGGATCAACGCTTGGGAAATAGGGCTTTATTTCTACAATTCGGCTAAGGACCATGTTAGGCGATAGCCTGTACACGGACTGGAAGCGCGGGTCAGCAAATGGATCCATCATGTCTCGTATTCTTCGATGAAGAGATTATGTCTCCAGCCTCTGTCCTTCTGCGGCATGCTCACGGTCTCAGGATCGCACAATCACGAACTTCATCTACCCAAATAATTAAAATCAAACTCAAGAACAAATTTTTATGTAACGTACGTATGTAACCACATAAACTGGTGTAAATCTTTACGCAATAGTCAAAACAATAGTTTAACCATCTATACAATATGTACACATACTTCAGACACTGCTTATATTAGTATAAAGTGCTTTTAACTTTCATTCGACTTTACTCTCTACTGCTAATAGCTGTCGGTCAATTGATGTCTTCATAACCGAATCACAATCGATGGAAAATGTCAAAATAGGTCAAAATCGATCGACATCGGTTGTGTGAATAGCGTTTGGAGGACTTGATCGATTGCACGGTCACTCGATTAGATTAGTTGTCCAATCGATTGGTTGTGAATAGCCATGCCAGTCGAGATTGTTGGCATCACGCTGCAATGCCTCCAAATCTATGCTTTTGTAGTTCCGGAGATATAATAGCTGGGGCTTACGCTTAGGAACACGGATGCGATACGACATATAAATAAGATCGTGGTAGGAAAAAGTAGCAGTAAGTTGACCATGGTATTTAACATTATTAGGAGAAGAAACAATCATGAGATCAAGAAAAGAAGGTGTACAATTAGGAAAATGGTGAGTTGCAGAGAGAGGCAATACTTGAAGATTAAAGGATGACAAGACGGAAAGGAGTTTGAGAGAGCGGGCGTCGTTTTTAATCAAGCAAGTATTAAAATCACCCATTAAAATAACGTGCTCATACAAAGGACAAAGATCACTAAGAGTAGAGACAAGAGAATCGAAATAGTCAATATGTAAATTAGGACTATAGAGCACTGCGAGCAAAACTTTAGTATTATGAAAAGGAATTTCCAAAAACAAGTATTCAGCCGATCCAGAATACTGTGAGGGAGATGAGGTGACCACCCTATAGGGTAGATCGGCACGCAAGTATATAGCAACACCTCCACCACCCTTGCCAGTCCTATCATTGCGGATCAGTACGAAGCCAGGGAGAGAATATTGAGTAGAAAGGAGAGAAGGCTTCAAAAAAGTTTCCGAAATCAATAGAGCGTCCAGGTGAGCACTGTTAAAGGATGCCAGAAGATCAGAGTAGTGACCAGGAACACTCTGAGCATTGATGTGTGCTATATGTAGATTCTTAAGGTCATTGGAGAAAAGAGAAGAAAGTTTGTCATTTAAAGTAAGTGGTAAGGAATAATCACTGTTCGCACTAACAAAACTAGCAGAGGAAGAGCATGAGAAGAAGCTGTCGTTAAGATCAGCTATATCATCCATAATATAAATATAATAAATAATATAATACCTAACTAATTAACCTACTAATAACCTAACTATACTAAAATATTTTAAATACAAAAAATATAGGTTTCCTACCGTGAGAAAACCACCCCAACTTGCTGGTTTATTGGCAGAAATTTTACAACATAATTTTAAAAGCAACACTTGAATTAGTTTAATGTTAATACAAGAAAAAGGAAAAATAGTAAGAATAAAAAAAAAACTAACAAGATTGAACAAATTAATCAACAATAGATTTACCGATTTCATTGACGTATAATGAAACGTAGCGAGTGAGTGACAGAAGGACACAGACTACTGACAGCTGTCTTCAACTGACATATCGTCAACATTCCGTCACAGCAACATGAACGAAATATCAAAACACCGACACAATTATATTAAAAAGTGAAAAAGTTTGGCCGTGAACAAATAAAGTTACTTATTTAATCACCCTCACATGAGATAAAACGATTGCGTCGTACAAAGCGGCCAAATTGCGACGCGTTGAAGTAAATAGACAGATTGAGATTGCACACGGTATTAACAGCGGAGGAGTTACTTGCGCAGACGCGTCTTCCTAGATCTCTTGGCTGGTGTAGCAGATGTAGCTACAGTTGGTGACCCAGGATCTTCCGACTGTACAGAATCCTCGGTGTCGGCTGCAGTGGACGGGAATTTGACAATCAGATCGTGAAGTTCGCTTGCCGTCTCGATCTTGCGGCGGGATTTGTCTGGGCAAATAATAACAATCTTGCCCTCCATGGACCAGCAGTTTGGCATACCGAAATGTTTACGAGCGGACGTAAACACACGATGCCTAGCTTGAGTCAAAAACTCGGAGATAGTGATTCCAGTACCCTTGAGAGTTTTCTTGCTATCCCATACAAGTTGCCGGTGCTCCATCTTGAAGAATCGTACTAGTATGGGACGGGCCTTCTGCTGAGAGTATCCGAGTCGATGACAAACATGGATAGTATTCTTGTTGCTGTTAACCTCAGTAAATTTAATTTGGTTGGTTAATATGTCACTGACCACACCAAGTAGATTTTCATTATTCTGCTCTGGAACACCATGGAATAGCAGGACCTTTCTACGCATGGCAGTTTCATGCCTGTCGTACCCAGCAGCGAGCAGCTCAATTTGAGATTTCAAGGCAGAGAGAGCTTTACAGACAAAAAGCTTAAATTCTGAGAACTCACGTGCGATGGATGCTAGGTCAGGTGAAGCTGGTGTAGTGTTAGTGACAGCCTGCTGCAGTTTTTCTTCATATTCCTGCATTCGGGAACCAAACAACTGTTGGATATCCTCCAGACTGGCAGCAAGTTTAGTGTCCATGTTGATGAGCAGTGACAGTGATCCAGGAACAGGTGTAACAGACTTGATACCAATTGACAGCAAGTGTGGGGGGGCTTAATGTTAATTGAACTAGTTTAATTCATTAAATAAATAGAAAAACTAATTTTAAATAAATATTCAATGAAGAGCCCAAAAAAAGTTGTGTTGTTACTATGTCTACCCACAAAGGAAAAAAAAGCACTTACATAAAATCACGCCTGTAATTCCCGAACGGTTTGAGCAGAGGTGTATCTAATAGTAAACCCCCATTTCGTTTATACACATCACGCCACACAACGGTTTGAGCAGAGGTGTAACTATAGTACACCCACGTTTCACTTGTTATGTTTTTCTCAATCCCATGGAATAGGGGGCGAGCCTATTGCCATCAACCAGGCACAAATCTAGGCTACGCGGCTGATACTGAGAAATTCCTGATGGACAAAACGAATAACACTTTGGCCGTTCTGGGAATCGAACACGATGCTCAACGGTCGCGCTTGACTACAAGACCAATGAAGCAGTCTACTTTTATATCCTTCAACAAATAATCCAGACAAACGTAATACACAACAGTCGTTGCAATTCCACCCATTAATCTATCAGTCAAACATCATCATCTGCCTAGCCTTTTCCCAAACTATCTTGGGGTCGGCTTCCAGTCGAACCGGATGCAGCTGAGTACCAGAATTTTACATGAAGCAACTGCCTGTCTGACCTCCACAACCCAGTAACTGGGTAATACGATACCCCTTGGTAAGACTGGATGTCAGACTTTTGGCTTCTGACAACTCGTAACGACTGTCAAAGATCTACAGATGACAGCCGGGACCAACGGCTTAAGGTGCTTTCCGAAGTACGGAGGAAACTCGGTATGTAATTATGGTCACCCACGGACCAACCTCGGCAAGCACGGCTTAACCTTAAAGATCGACCCGTGCGGCTGTTATTATTTAGCCACGAGCTCCTCTCTATCTATCAGTCAAACATGAACAGTTAAAATAATCAAAAGTCAACGACCCCAATCAACGCCACCACACAAGCCGACAAACACCAAAAACATAAAGACAGAACCCACTAAAACTGCATCGTTTTTCCCAAAATTAACGAACCAATTCGTCTAGTTTCATTGCTAGTTAGCAACAATACAGTTTGGCCTACTTTTGAGTCTATATTTAGCCACGGTATTGAATGACAGATGCGCGTGAGACACAATTGAATGCGTATGCGTATCTCAACAGATCGAGCGGTCAGGACTGATTTATTGCATTTGCAAGTTGTTAGGAGTTGAATTGTGTTGTGATGTTTGCTAACTAAGTTTTGATTGGAGATTTTACTAAGGTTTAATTGCCTTTTTTGCTTGTATCCATACTAATATTAAAAAGCCGAGGAGTTTGTTTGCTTGTACGCGCTAATCTCAGGAACTACTGATCCGATTTGAAAATAAATTCTTTCAGTGTTAGATAGCCCATTTATTGAGGAAGGCTATAGGCTACTAGACCAACGAAGCAGTCTACTTTTATATCCTTCAACAAATAATCCAGACAAACGTAATACACAACAGTTGTTGCAATTTCCACCCATTAATCTATCAGTCAAACATCATCATCTGCCTAACCTTTTCCCAAACTATCTTGGGGTCGGCTTCCAGTCTAACCGGATGCAGCTGAGTACCAGTATTTTACATGAAGCGACTGCCTGTCTGACCATATATCATCACGCTACGACCAATAGGAGCGTAGCAGCAATGAAACATGTTGCGAAAACGGGGAAAATGTGACGCGGACGAAGTTGCGCTGGACGGCTAGTTTTTTTTATAAACAGCAAGCCTTGCGTCTTACTCAAAGGGAGCGTTAAAATGTTTTTAGACTTTCACCTCACTGACTAAAACATATTAATACCGAGTAATACAAGGTGTTGTTTTGCATCCTCGTCAAATTCAAGGAGGTAACTATGCTAATGATTCTCGTTCCGAATCAATAATAAAATGGGTAGGTGATTTTAGTTTTTTTTCTTTATGACGGTAATCGGTAAGTGTGTACCACCCGTGTTTTAAACGCGGGCCGTCTGATTCTCGCCCTATAACCGCGTTTCCACACAAACAAACAATCTCAAACGTTTATTCGATAATTTCTTATTACCTAAACCACGTTTAGGGGGTTATTCTGAAATACTGACAAACATAAACAACAAAAAAAAAACAGCGTTTCTTAATAATTAAATAGGTACCGTAATTTTAATTGATTATTTATGTCTTTTGTAACAACCTCCTGAATTTTGACGAGGATGCAAAACAACACCTTGTATTATCAAGCGTTCATGAATATCAATCATCATCTTCCTGCCCTTGTCCTACTTTACTTGGGGTCGGCGCAACATGTTTTTTTCTTACACTTTCCTCTGTCAACCATCACGCTATCATTTACTCTTTTTTCTTTCACATCATTCTTCACACAACCCATCCATCTTTTCCTTGGTCTTCTTCTACCTCACCATCCATCAACATTTATATTTATAACTCGTTCATGAATTTCAATATTAAGGAGCTCGTGGCTAAATAAAAACAGCCGCACGGGCGATCTTTAAGGTTAAGCCGTGCTTGCCGAGGTTAGTCCGTGGATGGGTGACCATAATAGGGGATCGGACTGGGTAAAGAAAACGACATTTTATTTTGTCCGTCAGACAGGTAATACAAAAATATTAGACACGTATTTTTTGTTTTGTCAAAATATCAAAAAATGACTTAGTTAGAACTCATTAAAGTTGGAGAGTGGGGGCTTACTACGTCACAAGTAGGTATAAAACTTGCCTACATGTGACGTCATGCGCCATTTCAACTCAATATATCTCCGTAATTTTATAACCACGTGAAAAAAGAAAAAAATATATGTCCAATACTTTTCAATAAACTACCCGACGGATAAAGAAAAAAAAATAGGATTATCCCCTATTACATACCGAGTTTCTTCCGTGCCTTGGAAAGCACGTGAAGTCGTTGGTCCCGGCTGCCATTTGTAGATCTTTGACAGTCGTTACGTGTCACATCCAGTCTTACCAAGGGGTATCGTAGTACCCAGTTACTGGGTTGTGGAGGTCAGATTGGCAGTCACTTCGTGTAAAATACCGGTACTCAGCTGCATACGGTTAGACTGGAAGCCGAACCCAAGATAGTTTGTGTAAAGGCAAGGCAGATGATGATGAATTTCAATATTACTACTACCTCCACAAAAAATCACACATGGTGTTGGTAATTCTTGGCTCCCTTGGACAAACCCTAAGTCTTCAAAAATATAAATATTGACTTTGGTTAAGGCTTTGTTTTTCATTGGCTTAAACAGTTTTTCAGAGGTTCTCAGAAATTATTTTAATTTATCTCCACAACTTCGTCCTCAATCCCGCTAATCAGAACGCACCTTTAGCCCGCAAAGTAGGTTAAAGATAATCTTACATTACATTGTACATTTACACAATACGCTTCTCACTAGTCCGTCCGTCACAAACAGCGTCTGTCTGTCTGAACTACGCTATTGTAACGAGTGTCCATCCATACTAGTATACATGCAAAAGTAACTCTGTCTAACTGTATCTCTTACGATGGTAGGCCATGTCCTGTTTTTGTATTTCAACATTTTTTTCCTCACTAATATCCTTATATCCCAAGACTCAGGCTACCTCTATCAAACAGAACGATCGGCTCAGTGGTATAGGCGTATAAAGGAAACAAGCAGACAAAGTTACTTACATGTTTATAATATTAGGAATTCAAGAGTATTCCCGTTTGAGCACCTATTTTTAGAGCACCTATTATTGAGTGCTACATATAAGGTTAACAATGCATTGGTGCCCCCAAAAAATAGGTGCTCTAGGTGCTCAAACGGGAATACTCCGGAATTCATCGTCACTGTTCGCTTGCCCTTATCCCAATTTATTTGGGGTCGGCGCAGCATGTCTTCTTCTTCCATACTGCTCTATTACTTGTCATCTCATGAGACACAGGCTGTGTCTGATGAGATGAAAAGTAATAGACTTCTTGTTATATCATTCTTCACACAGTTCATCCATCGTGTGTTTGGTTTTCCTCTACTCGTATACTCATCCACATTCATACTCAAAACTTTCTTCACATTTTTCTAATTCCTCCCCATCACATACCATATCAAAATTTTTGATACATATATTTAAGATAGGTCTTCTTAAACTCACAGATGAGGTCAGCGTCCCAGTTATCGTAGCAGTCTACAAATGCCGTCACTCTGTCTGTCCGTAGTCCTATTGTTAGACAATATTACATTGCGTGTATTTGTACAGCCTGGTGATTCATTGCACTTACGCTTTTCGCTTTTGTTATTTATGCTTTTTTAATTTGATAACCATGTCTGTAGAGGAAAGTTGTTAGGTTTTAGTTTAGGATGTCATTACCGTTAAAGTATCTCTATTGATTAATCTTGTTCAGTTTTTTATTTGCTACTTGAAATAAACCGATATTTCTTTGTGTGTTTCTGTGTTATTGGGCATTTATAATGGGGGTATGGTGTGTTTGTGAAAAATACGTTTCAAAAATCCATACAGTCAATTATCATTCAAATAAACCAAGAAACGTATGAAAAAAAAACCGGCCAAGTGCGATTCGGACTCGCGCACTTAGAATTCCGTACTTTTAAAACCGTAATTATTAAAAATATTTGTATAAGATGATGTAATTAAAAATTACGGTTTTCGCAATTTTTCCTTTATCTGTGCTATAAGACGTTGCTTCGTACCGAATTTCAAGATTCTGAATTCACGGGAAGTACCCTGTAGGTTTTGATTCCCTTGCGAGTTTCGAACATTTGCGGAAATTTGCGGCATAAACGGCTGTATCTTTTGATTGCGTAGGCTTAGAAGTTTGATTTTTTCACAGCTCCAAGGGACAGTAGACTTGAGTATTTGATATAAATTCCAGCTTGAAACCTTTACGCGTTCCTGAAAAAAAGGGTCTTGACAGACAGACAGACGGACGGACAACAAAGTGATCCTATAAGGGTTCCGTTTTTTCCTTTCGAGGTACGGAACCCTAAAACACGATAAATACAGTTAATTATTTTTTTTTAAATACTCTTAAATTAACAGAATGATGTACCTACCAACTCTATTTCAACACACAATATTACAAAGAGAAAATTAAGTAACTTTAAAAAAAAAAAATAAGGAGTAAGTGTATGGGCATAAAGATTTGCACGATTACAGCTACACCCTTTTCACCCGACGGCAAAAAAATGTTTTTCATAATGAACCAATTTTCAACTCCAGTTACTTGATAAGATTCATTGCAAGTGGCTGCATTGAAGATGCAATCGAATATAAAGCAATAAAAACGAGAACAGGCTCAAATTAAAACAATCATCAAAATCAAAATCAAAATCAAAATCAAAATATTTTTATTTCACATAGGCCTACATGGGCACTTGTAAAACGTCGACAAAAAGCTCGGTTCGGGTTGGTCGTTTCCTATGGAGAAGAACCGGCAAGAAACTCCATGGTTACTCTTTTAAAATCATTTGGCTTTACAATTTTTCTATGTTACAGCGTTGGCACTTAAGTATGAGTGGACATCGTAGGCCCGACAATAAGTCGTTGCTTACTACAAAACGTAGAACAAGATAAAAAGTTACCAAGGATCTAGGAATCTATAAGGCCTACAATGTCCACACATTTACAAACAATCGGTAAATAAGAAAATGAGTCTATACAAGCAAAAAAAAAAAAGAAGATATTGCAAAAAGACTAGATTAAACAAGTGACACAAATGTTGTCATCCGTGCTGTAACTATTCTAAACAAAATGGTGTAATGATTAAGAAAATATTGTAAAACATCTGATTAAAAAATAATGGAAAAAAGTAAATAAAAATAAAAAAGTAAATAAAAATAAAAAAGTAAATAAAATAAAACATAAAAATTAAAAAATATAAGATTGAGAATAGTTAGAGACATCCACACATTTGTGCCGTTTTATGAGCTACCAGGGAAGCCGCATGTGCGTAGGGGCTCAGGCCAAACTTCTTTATCTTCAACATAGTCCTTAATTTTGTAATATGCTTTTTTAATTAGGACACGTTTGATATAATTTTTAAACTTTCCATCGGTCAGTTCTGTAACTGACTTTGGCAACTTATTATAAAAGCGTATACTGTTAATAAGAAATGACTTGCTAGTTTTAGTTAATCTAAATTTGGGTATTACAATTTCGTGTTTACTGCGTGTATTTATATTATGAAAGTCGCTTCTAATTTTGAAAAGTCCTCGGTTTTTGCGGACATATAAAATACATTCTAAAATATAGAGTGAAGGCAGAGTAAGTATATCGATTTCTTTAAATTTTTCTCTGAGGGACTCGCGAGGACCCATTTTATAGATGGCGCGGACTGCCCTCTTTTGCAGTATGAAAATTGAGTCAACGTCTGCTGCCGATCCCCACAGCAGAATGCCATAGGCCATAATACTATGGAAATAAGCGTAGTATACTAACCTAGCCGTGGCTACATCAGTTAGCTGCCTTATTTTCCTAACTGCATAGGCAGCTGAGCTTAACCTTCCCGAAAGAGTTCTAATGTGCGCCCCCCACTGCAGTTTTGAATCGATAGTAATCCCCAAGAATACAGTTTCCGCTATAACATCAAGTTTTTTGCCGTCAAGATTTAAATTTAGGTCACGTTGTGGTACATTTGGTAAAGAAAACTTAAGACATTTTGTTTTATTCGTATTCAGTAAAAGATTGTTGGCTGCAAACCATTTTGAGAGAATAGTTAGGCTTTCGTTGACGTGTAAGACGTCCGTATCTTTTCTATGAATTTTGAAAATTAGCGAGGTGTCATCAGCAAATAGAATTATATCCGAAAATTTGGCCATCATGTAAGGGAGGTCATTAATATAAACAAGAAACAAGAAAGGGCCGAGAATTGAACCTTGGGGCACGCCCATCTTGACTATAGACCCGCAGGACGTCGCCCCATTTACATTTACTTTTTGCTGCCTGTCCGATAAATAAGAAAGTACAAGATCAAGTCATCTTTCATTTGTTCTCTTATATTAAGATATACATTGACTTATTACGAGTTGGACAATTTTTTTTTATTAAATTCACTTATTTTAAGGTGGAGGCGCGGCGCCACGGTAGCCCGCGAAATAATAATTCTAATTTTATTAAGTTTTTTTTTTGCAATTTGCCGGTCTGTGTCCTGACATGTATGTCAGTGTCAGGACACAGATTGCTGCCATGTTTGGTACGGTCGCGAATTATATTTTAATAATGCATCCAAAAAAAATATACACGGTGTAAATCACCTCATCACGAAGCCGTCAACCAAGCATTCTGTACATGAAACTAAGTAACTTTACGCAAAAATTATTGCTGGGAAACAACGTTTTTTTGGAAGGTGTCAAATCATGTTTTGTGGTAGAACTCAATGTAACGCACTCAAAACATTGTGCTTATGGACGGATTGAATAGTACGGGGGTCGTGGAGGTGTTTAAAGTAAAAATCTTACATTAAAAACTTGTATTTTAAAAAATACTAGTCAAAAAGTTGGAACTTTGACCCCTAATATCTCCGTAACTAGAAGGTATGGTATGGTGTAGAACAAAAAAAATATCGCAAGGACAGGGAGAACCAGTGCCTTACGGCTTCGTTTAGAGGCGTTTTACACCCTTTATAAATTAATATAAAATACTTTCATAATAATTATACACAGTGTTTGTTACTATGTTACCCTTATCAATAATGATAGTAAACTTTATAAGTTTTAAGTGACCGTTTGATTTACCACAGAGCTTTTATCTTTTAATACCCCCTTGATCTATGTCAAAATATTAAAATATTTGATTTATTATGGTCTGTCACAAGGGTTTTAACTCTTTATCTATTAATACCCCCTTTTATTTGCTAAAATAAAATAAAAAATCGCGCAACGGTTTCTGATAATTTCTATATCAAAAACGATGGCGCCATGATGACTGTTGTATTTTGTTTATTTTTAGAGCTAGGGGTAAATATATAATAATAAAATGTTTAGTTTTAATGTAGAAACATAGCAAATGTGCTACCACACACTTAGGGTTGCCAACTGTACTCTATTATAGAATAAGTATAATTAGTACTTACACCATTTCGAGTTTACGTACTGTAGAATTTGACAAAGCCATACGATACTGCTAAAATATTCCATTCATTATGAATCTGGCTTGAATTGAATGAATTTCTGACACTTTAGTAAACATTGAGAGCTTAGTATTTTCGATCATGTTTTCACAGTCACAGAAAGCAAAAAGGGCTTCATTGAAATTGATCAAAATTGAGTTCCACACTTCATCAATAAAAAATTGAGTAAAATGTCCAGAGACGCAGGAAATTTTAGAAAAAAAATGTTATAGAAGATAACTCATACATAAACTACCCAAGCTATGTGAGGCTTCGGTAGTTTATGAGTCTTGCAAGATTCTTTTACCAAATGGACAAAAAGTATTTACGCAGTAATCACGAAGTTATAAAGGGGAAATAAACAGCCGATATGAGGATCGCCTCCTTTTTAGAAGTCGGTTAAAAAGACAAGTAATTACTAAGTTCTACAAAAAGGAAATAGACGCATATCAACTCATATTTATTATTTTTACAAATCTGTATTCATTTATTTACTTTTACTGAAATCAGAAGTAGGTACTCTAGTCCTTTTAAAAATTGGCAACCCTGCACACCCGTCTATTATTCCATATCAGAATCAAAAACAAACATAACTATTATATAGCCATATCAGTGTTTTTTTTATCACCGTATAATCCCCTATTGTGTCACTTTTTACACCTTTATATGGCAATACTAGTGACATGTCAAGTGAAGATTATGAAACGATAACACTTTTATAGATATAACCGTGATATTCCCACATGCGATTATAATGCCATATGTTATTGATTTATTAGTTATGTAGTTTGTGAAGCGGTTACGTTTTTAGATAATTTCTAATTCAAATGAGCTGAAAGAAACCCCATTAACATAGGCAACCGGCAGATAAATGATATCAACATCATCATCATCACAACATCTTGTAGATAGATAATAATAATTGATTGGCCGACAAAGGAAAATGTACTCAGGTGGAGATTCATAGATGACTCTGTTCTTGACTGCAAATGTGATGATGTTCCACAAATGATGGGATATATTAATTTATTCTTTTTGCTTATAAGGGTAAGCAGAAACCACATAATGCCACGTTCATGTTCATACCACTAGCACTACGCACGCCGGTTGTGAGGACCGTTCTGATTCGTTCATCGAGTTCAACTCTAAGAAACAGTGTAAAAAGTCATTTTATTATTGCATATTTATTAATACCAACAAAGCAGCAACACATAACATTCTGTCACGCCTGTAATCCCCGAACGGTTAAGCAGAGGAGTACCTAAGAGTAAACCCACATTTAGCCAATTATGTTTTTAAGTCCAATGTAATAGGGGGCGAGCCTATTGCCATCAATCAGACATAAATCCAGACTCCGTGACTGCTATTGAGAAATTCCTAATACCCATAAAATAACAACAACATCCAATTAACCGCAGTCACTTACTACTAATAAAATCCACTGATTAATTTTACAGTCTTTCCTTATCATTCCCTACCCAAACCTTCGCACCCCAAACGGAAACCAGCTTGCCATCTACCTCCAGAATAAAGTGCGTCCCATCCATATTCATGAAGGGCCACAAAGGTCCCATATCGAAGATCTTCACGCGTTCTACTTCCCTGCGTCAGCGCACCCGAAAGGATTTAATGACCACTTACTGATTTTTATGTTTGTTACTACAAATAGTTTATTTTAAAACCCATTGTTTGGAGGTAGGTGAGAAATTTATCGTGTAGATCTGATCGTGTAAGTTTTGTGGCTGTACTAATAGGTACATCTCTGCCTAACCCATCGAGGTATGAAGTTTTACAGGTGTGGAGTTATGTTATTGTAATGTTTCAAAGTGACAGTCGGTGGGTCATACATACCGTAGACTGTATGGCAGATGGGGAAGAAAGAGCTGGTGTGTAGACCACGGACGGGACGGAGAATGTGGGAAGACATCTGACTAGGTGGACAGACGATCTCATTGAAGTGGCCGGAAGAAACTGGATAGCCATGACACAAAATCGCCAAAAGTGGAAAGACATGGAAGAGACTTACACTCAGCATTAGGTGACCAAGGGAGCAAAGAAGAAGAAATATTTATCAGTTTGAGTCAGTAAAGTAATGAAGTGCGATGGAGAAAAATGTCAAATGAGTATTAAGTCAAACTCGCTCAAACCAGCAAAGCATGACTCAAAAGACAGTAGGCCTAATACTGATAATGCAGTTGATGAAGAATCAATTCCCTAACGAGACGACAGTCTACAAAACTATAGGCTGAGAAGTAAAACCTGAAGACACGTTCTTAAACAGAAACAGTTCCTAAAGATAAAATAATACGCCATACGGCCGAGAAAACCAATGTACTCACAGACCATCATACACTAACAATGACGTAGGTCATTGTTCAACGAAAATCTAAACAAAACAGACGAAGATCTAGGTACTCCTATTCCCCACATTCAGACAGACAATCTGATTTCTGCAAATTAATAGAAAGGAAGAGTGCTCAAGACCCACAACATCTAACCCACATCAGAAGATCCGAGTAATCATAGATCTAATCTTCACTCCATCGTCTAGACATCATAATTGTTACGTGTTGTTAATAAATCATGGATGATTGTGTATACTGAGGTTAGTTGATGGCTTTCTTTCAAAGGACAAGACGTTAATATACATAGCTACGTCACAGTCTGAGAAGCCCGAAGTGAGAGTGGACAGGGCTGGCATGATAAAGTATTTCATTTAGAATTTGCTAGTAGACCCAAAAGACGTTGATTTGCACCAATCCACAATAGTGTCTCCTACCGGGTCCAATTTATAGCTAGGATTTGAAGAACCATCCAGTCATCAAAAGTACAAAAAAATAAAACATCAAAAACGGTCATCTATACAGAGGAAAAGAATAATAGGGATGATGACTCGGTAAAGAAAACGACATTCTATTTTGTCCGTCAGACAGGTAATACAAAAATATTAGATACGTATTTTTTGTTTTATCAAGTTAACAAAAAAATACTTAGTTAAAACGCATTAAAGTTGGAGAGTGGGGGCTCACTACGTCACAACTAGGTATAAAATGTACAGAGCCGTGACGTCATGCGCCATTTCAACTCAAAATATCTACGTAATTTTACGATTACGTGAAAAAATAAAAATACGTGTCAAATACTTTTTAATAATCTACCCGATAGACAAATAAAATAATGAGTCACCATCCCTATTATGAACACACACTCACAGGAATTGGCATAAAAATCGGGGAGAAAGGAACAGGTCCTGCATGATGATGCTAATTCGTGAGCTATATTAAGTCTACATTAAGTGTATTTGTGATTTAGGTGTTTATTGTGCGTTAAAAAAATAAAGCGTTATCTTGTCAGATAATTGGATTTTAAAGCTTGATTTTAAAGCTGAGGAACTTCTTTGATTCTTTGTCTATTTTGAAGTTAGAGCTTGGTTTTTTGTCGGTGCCGCTTTTAGCATTATCTTTTACTTTTTGTTAGTATCTTCATCATCCGAGATTTCAGCAACCATAACCTTATTTCCTTACAAATTCAAATCTACTCCGTCTTTTTCCACATTAGCTTCTAAAAACACATTTTTCTTATCCCTGCCAACCCTAATCAACCAGACCGTGTGGGGACATAAAAATGTAACGTATTATACGTTCTGTTTAACGTAGGTACTTTTACTAGTGAAAGCCGCGGTCGAAAGTTATGGCGCGGTTAGATTGCATTTACTAACATCACGGTATTCATCTCATTCGTTCTTATCTAGAGATGGATGGACTTAGAGGAGAAATCTTTATCGGGAAGTAAAATTAAAAGAATGATTTTTATTAGCAAGAGGATTGACGTACAAAGTTCGTAGAATGGTTGGAATCGAATGAGAAACAAATTAATGCGAGAAGATTAAGGCAAGATTTAACAAGCCTGCTATGTATATATATATATATATAAAATGTTTTAACTGATAACAAAGATTTTTGTAAAGAAACATAAAGCTACTTTTTTTAGCTTTACTAGTAGATGAGAAAGCAAATGAATTTTGGTCAACTTCATAAAGGAAGCACTAGTTCTCTAGACCGAATTTAGGCCATAGCAGAAAATCAGCGGAGACTAGCCAATCAACCACGCGAAAGACGTTACAGTGTACAAGTCTGCATAGAAACCACACGAATCTATAACTAAAATCAACATAAACATGAAACTTGACCATCAAACAAAACACACAAATAAATATAAACAGACCCAACTTAACAACGGCACTCGCTATTCACAGAACCAATGTTCCTGAAACCATAGTTCACAAACTGTCACACGACAAGGGATCGCGCGGAAGCGTTCTAAATTTAAAACGGTGGGGTGCGCAGGAGTCGACTAACATAATTGTATTGCGCACGCGCCGTACGGATGCAAAATGGCGGCTCAACGAACCGCTTCCGTTTAGGAATGCTGACAAGTGCATCCGAAATTGATACTCGACAATTTGACAAGACTGATTTTTTTCTATATCATGCTGCAGGTTATTGTGTTGTTGACTATCTTAGGAAGTCCTAAGGTGTTATTTTTATGAATATAAGAATGTATTAGTATCTAACCCACCATTGTATATCTGGTAACCTCACATTTCGCTAAAAATTTTTAAGTCATAGGGGACGAGCCAATAGGGGTTCGGACTGGGTAAAGAAAACGACATTCTATTTTGTCCGTCAGACGGATAATACAAAAATATTAGACACGTATTTTTTGTTTTATCAAAATATCAAAAAATTACTTAGTTAAAACTCATTAAAGTTGGAGAGTGTCCCTACGTCACAAGTAGGTATAAAACTTACCTACATGCGCCATTTCAACTCAATATATCTCCGTAATTTTACGACCACGTGAAAAAAGAAAAAATACGTGTCCAATACTTTTCAATAAACTACCCGACGGACAAAGAAAAAAAAATGTGATCATCCCCTATTGCCATCAAACGGGCGGAAATCCAGACTCAGTGACTGCTACTGAAAAATTCCTGGTGGAAAAGTCAATAACACTTTTTCTGATCTTGGAATCGAACCTAGGACCTCATGATATGCAGTAGCGCTTGCAACCACTAGAACAACAAGGCAGTCATGTGAGTTTACTATTAAGTGAACCTCCTCCTTTAACCTTCGGTGATTACAAGCGTGATGCTATGTAGGTATTTATTATTTATTTATTCAGTAATACACACTGTATACATTCTATAATTTTAAGAGCGTTTATACGCCATAAGACTTTTATACAAACTTTCAAGTCCTTATTTTCCGAAATGACTGAACCGATTTTAATGAAACTTCATAGTCATAAACAGGATACATAGGTCTAAAAACATACTAAACTTAAAGCATTTATATTCATAGTATTCTTGTGAAAGTACTGTAGTTGCCCATTCCAAAGCGTAGATCTCTATGGAGAAGAATGGGAATGGAAATTAACTAAAAAAAACAATTTCGAAAAATAGTGTTACAGCTAAATTAGACCGATAATAAATTATAACACTCAACGTCATTAACAATCAACTTTGATTTATTACAACGCCTACATTAAATACATACCATAAAATCATTGGAACGGAAAAGAGAAATCGCCCTGATACAAATTACAGATAATGTAACACAATTGTTTTCCTAATTATAGCATTGTTTGAAGCCATAGCAACGGAATAAATAATTTAAATATGACCAGAATTACTTGAGCTTTCAACGTAAAAGGGCTTGCTTAGGGAGAAAAAATGTGAATTGTTATTACTAGAGACCGGGTTAATTCAACAAAAAGTCGTCGAAAAATGCATGCAAATACACCGTGTAAATCACCTCATCACGAAGCCGTCAACCAAGCATTCTGTACATGAAACTAAGTAACTTTACGCAAAAATTATTGCTGGGAAACGACTTTTTTTTTGGGGGGTGTAAAATCATGTTTTGTGGTAGAACTCAATGTAACGCACTCAAAACATTGTGCTGATGGACGGATTGAATAGTACGGGGGCCGTGGAGGTGTTTAAACTAAAAAACTTACATTAAAAACTTCTATTTAAAAAAATACTTGTCAAAAAGTTGGAACTTTGACCCCTAATATCTCAGTAACTAGAAGGTTCCCAGGTATGGTGTAGAACAAAAAAATGATCGCAATGACAGGGAGAACCAGTGTCTTTCGGCTTCGTTAAGAGGTGTTTTACACCCTTTATGTATCATAAATGCTCAGCATATGCAACGAAATAGAATGCTATACATTTTTTGTTAAATTTTCTACGAGAGAATTATTACTAATAAAATTATTAAAGGAAAATGCCCAATATATGCACGATATGCCGATTGATTACATATAATAAGTATGCAAATTCGTATGCATATAAACCGGTCTCTAGTTATTAGATAGCATACCTGATGGTAAATAGTAATCATCGCATAAGGAATTACAATACCAGAGGCATCCCAAAATGTGTTGTCAATTTGTCATCACAAAGATAAAGCTGAAAATTCTCATCCATACTTCCATACTAATATTATAAATGCGAAAGTAACTCTGTTTGTTTGTATGTTTGTGTGTTTGTTACCTTTTCACGACTAAACGGCTGATCGGATCCTAATAAAATATGGCAAGAAGATATGTAGATTTCAACCTAGGAAAGGACATAGGCTATTTATCATCACGCTACGACCAAAAGGAGCGGAGCAGCAATGAAAAATGTTGCAAAACGGGAAAATGTGACGAAGTTGCGCGGGACAGCTAGTATTAATATAAAATCTGATACCGTCCATCCATCGTTGTTGTTCTCTTTAGGGTTCCGTACCCCCTCTGGGTTGGGTCAAACGGGATCCTATCACTGAGCCTTCGCTGTCCGTCCGTCCGTCTGTCACTAGGCTGTATCTCATGAACCGTAATAGGTAGCCAGTTGAAATTTCTGTTGATGCTATAACAACAAACACCAAGAACAGAATAAAATAAATAGGTATGAAGGGGTCTCCCATACAAAAAAGTGATTTTTTGCTCGTTTTTTCTTAGTAATGGTACGGAACCCTTCGTGCGCGACACCGGCTCGCACTTGGCCGTACACGCACATTCATACTCAAAACTTTCCTCAAGAATGAAAACCGATATATTAATAAATTCGGGCCTGAATCTATTACCAAATTCCGAGTGTCAAGAAAAACTGGACACAACCAACAAAATATTTATAGGGCCTGGCCCAAAATTTATCGGTTGAGTAAGATCTTGCTTCACGATTCAGATAAAGATAAGAATTATTTATCAATCTGTGGATACTTCAACTTGTAGGTCGATGACCTATCAGTGGATCGTCTTGTAACAGTTTATCAGAGATAACTGTGCCAATGTGGATCATATCATTGAGAGTAAACATTGAGGCAAATCAGAGCTGTTGCAATCTCATACGGCACATTTTTGCGAAAAATCTCAGTATTTGCAAACATTTTCTCACAAGTGGCTGAGAGCTGAGTGTCCCAAAATATAATACAAGCATGTACAACCGAAGTCACTGACTATCAACCCTTTTTCACCCTTATACCTTGAGTTATAACGTTGAAAAGTGGTTGACCGTCAGAGAGCTCGGTAGTAGAAAGCCATGGTTTGTTGCAACAATAGTAGCCAAATAAATCAGCAGGGTTCTAACCGATAAACATAGTTTTGTAGTAGTGCCAATGCAGGAGGATCTCGGCAAAATACGAAATGTAAGTAGCATTCAATTCGATATCAAAATATTATTAACTAGCTTCTGCCCACGGCTTCGCCCGCGTTTTTTCGGTAATTGTCCCGCGGGATCACACTACTGGGATAAAAAGTATCTTATGTGCTATTCCAGACTATTATCTATAATCCCTTTCATCCAGATCCATGCAGTAGTTTTAACGTGAAAGAGTAACAAACATCCATCCATCCATACATCCATATTTACAAACTTTCGCGTTTATAATATTAGTAGGATAAAATTGCCATTAATTCGAAAATAATTCATTTTAAAGCTGAATTTCACAGTAAATTCAACAACATTTATAAATATCAGAATGCACTTATGTATTACTTGAAAATATATTATAACATAAAGGCGGAAACACACTTACGTGTCGTGGCGTGTCGTGACGCGCCAGAAGCAAATCGGTTTCATACATTTAATATGGTTATGGACATATTTTCATGGCGTGTCGTGTCGCAACGATGTATGAAACCGTATGCTTCTGGCGCGTCACGACACGCCACGACACGTAAGTGTATTTCCGCCTTAAGCCTGTTATGCCCGAAGGATTAGGCAGAGGTATTCTTCTAATACTCCACATTTCGCCAGATATGTTCAAGACCCATATTTTAAGCAGCGAGCCCAGTATAGCCCAGGGATGGCGCGTGCCATTGGTGGCACACGACACAATATTTTGGGCACGCCATTGATATTAACCATATTTTCATCTACCTATAGCCTGCGCTCATTATTTTCAGAGATAAATAACATTATAGATTCACTTAGCTACCATGCATTCTACTAAAAGTAACCTCTTATAACCCTAATTAAAGTTATCTGTCATCTAATCTGCAACACAGAAGTCATACTAATGTTACTTTCATTTAAGTTACACGTAAAACTTTAAATACAGTTCCAAAAGTTATTTTTTGGTATTAAATAAACAGTTTTGAGAATAAAGACTTTAGTTTTCCTAAAAATTACTAAGTCAGCATTATTTGGCGGCATATCTATGGCCTCATCAAACATTTCTTTAGACAAAATGGCACGTTGATTTCTAAATGTTCGCCACTCCTGCTTTAGCCATTTACTACTAACTAGGCACAGATCTGGAATCATTTAATAATAACATAAATAAATAAATAAAAAAAAATAAAAAATATTTTGACCCTGTTCCCGATGCCAGTGGGCTACTATTTTTTATATTTTTAAATGTTTGTGTATATAATTTTGTAAAAATATGTAAAAATGTAAAATGTATGTTTTTAAAATGAATAAAGACATAAATAACAATAATAAATTTCATCATTTTCTCTCACAATGTTTAAGTAGCACTTAACAGTTTTGAACTATATAAAGCAACATTACAATTCGTAGTACTTGAGGAAAAGTTCAAAAATAAATGCAATACGGTGACCATCGCAGAGTTCTAAAACTGCTGTGCGTAGGAGATTTACTCGTTCATCTTTTTTTTTTACAAAAAAAATCAAAGAAACAAACGTTTAAAATTAGTATAAACAGACAAACAAAGATCAAAAGCAGAGCACGGCGGGGGAATATTGTAAATAGCCTGTTTTCAGCAGGATCGGCGTGTGCGCACCCGGTGCATACTCGTAAAATGCACTTTACTTACAGATTTTACTTGTTTTTACTGCGATGCGTCTGTTTGAAATAGTCTGGACTGAAATACACGTCGAAGATTGTGGAATGCTGTTGGTTTCTAAATTGAACTTATTTAGTTGAGTAATTAAAGTAAAATCATAAATTAATTTGAGTATTGTACACAAAGCAACGTTATAATAATAATAATAAATCTTTATTCAGTACCAATAATGGGTTAAATACAAAAAATAATCTTAATTAAACAATGTAAGTCTAACAATGTTCGATGCCTGTACTAGGATAATCCTGTATCAAAATCGGAAGGAGTACAACATACCAGTATAGAACATTAGATTAATTAGAGAACAATATACCATTTACAGGACAACAGATTTTTAAAACAATATTTAACATCTTAAAGTGATCAAATCAGAATCATTTGATATAGTAAACCTAATTAACTTAAATACTATTAATTTAGAACTAAAACACATAATAATAACAGAGAAAAATGAGCGTCAGCAGACACATAAAGTCGGTAAAAGTCCATGGATAAAAATACACAGTCGAGGCACTCTTGTTTGTTTTCGATTATTGCAGCTAGCGACTAATGTGCGTAGACAACATCCATACTAATTTATTAATATTATAAATGCGAAAGTCACTCTGTTTGTTTGTTTGTTTGTTACCTTTTCACGACTAAACGGCTGATCGGATCTTAATGAAATTAGGCAAAAAGATAGATTTCAACCTGGGGAAGGACATAGGCTATATATCATCACGCTACGACCAAAAGGAGCATAGTGACGCAGACGAAGTTGCGCGGGACAGCTAGTTATTTATAAATAACATTACACCTGTTTTCCTCAAAGGATCAGATAGTTACCTATAGAACCACCACATTTCGCTGCTTGAGTGTCTAAATTCCCATGTATTCCCATGGTGCGAAAAATTTAAAGTTTTTTTTTTTTTAATTTAATATTTTCATCAGTTATTTCACTATTGCATCCCGCGGAGGCTGAATTTGTGCCCGGTTGATGGCAATAAGCTCACCCCTATTACGACAGACTTAAATATAACTGGCACAATGTGGGAATACTGTAGGTCAAGCCTGCCTAACCCTCCGGGAATTAACAGGCGTGTCGTTATGTTATGTGTTTGTAAGAAAATATATAGATTATATACCTATTATGGATTAATAATCATCATCATCATCAGCCTATAATGTTCCCACTGCTGGGACACAGGCCTCCTCTCTGTGAAAGGAAGTGGGCTGTAAATGCTGTAATCCAGCACGCGGGCCCAGTGCGGGTAGGTAGGTGTCACATATCTTCGATTTTTTTGTTCTAGGACATGCCGGTTCCCTCACGATGTTTTCCTTCACGGTTTTTGAGAGCTGCGGTGATGAAATAAATTACACAAAGTAATGCGCCTGTGAACCCACGGCTTACTGCTCGTCAGTTGGGGCTACCACCACTGGGCCACCGCTTCTCCCTTATATATACATAAAACTTTGTAGTAGGGTGAGGCTGATTATGTAGGTAACTAGTGTAACTACAACAATCTTGCGTTACTACAACAAAGCAATTCAGTCCTTTCTAGGGCGGAATGATTACGCCAATTAAACTGCACTTCAGTTATAGTTCCAGTGCAGTCCAAACCATCATTAATCATCATCTGAGTTTTGCATAAAGCAGTACAGCTAATTGTGCAGACAGGCCTAATTGGGAAGACAAGATGTGCTCTTAATTGTGGGAAAGATTTGTTGACGCAGTGATTTGGCAGACAATGGCAGGCATGACAGTATACAATTTAAAGAACTTAGGGAACAACACGAAAGAAAGAATAAATAAAACGAAGTCTGAAACTTAAACAAACGTTTTTTAAAAACATGAAATAGTTCAAATAATCTTTATCGTTTCAATCCAGATACGTCTATCATTGTCCTCTCCAAAGGAAAGATATCCCAGGGGTGACCATTGGTTATGTCAAAGCAGCCCAAATCCAATGAATTCAGGTCAAAATCAAAGAAACTCAAAACATAACTAACATGAAGTTTAACTTAGGTATTCATGATATACGGAGACATCGACATCAAAACATATACCATGATTTTCATTTACTAAAAAACAAAATTGGCTGTATTGGAAGACGATATCGATAATAGGGGTTCGGACTGGGTAAAGAAAACGACATTCTATTTTGTCCGTCAGACAGGTAATACAAAAATATTAGACACGTATTTTTTGTTTTATCAAAATATCAAAAAATTACTTAGTTAGAACTCATTAAAGTTGGAGAGTGGGGGCTTACTACGTCACAAGTAGGTATAAAACTTACCTACATGTGACGTCATGCGCCATTTGAACTCA
The DNA here is from genome assembly GCA_963082945.1 of Cerastis leucographa. Classification (NCBI taxonomy): domain Eukaryota; kingdom Metazoa; phylum Arthropoda; class Insecta; order Lepidoptera; family Noctuidae; genus Cerastis; species Cerastis leucographa. Next base: position 7,034,846 of record OY720353.1, read on the forward strand.
ATATATCTCCGTAATTTTATGACCACGTGAAAAAAGAAAAAATACGTGTCCAATACTTTTCAATAAACTACCCGACGGACAAAGAAAAAAAAATGGATTATCCCCTATTGTCTTATCTTGTCCCAGACAGTTGCAGTTAATGCTACAGTAAAGGATAACAAAACATTTCACCACAAACCATCTTAACTGGTCTTAATCTATATTGATTAACACCCAACTCAATATATCAGCAAATCAATCGAAAACTCTGAAAAACGGCTCAAACAGAAAGCTCCTAATAACGGCTTTAACTGATAAATTGATGTTCAATTCACTGCCATTACTTTATCGAGGAGCCGTGAATTAGTGAGCGAAGCCCGCATGTCTGTCCGTCTGTCCCAACATCCCTCTAGAACAAATTGTCTCTAATATGTTATTAATTTACATACGAATGCTACTGGCGGTTCGTCATGGCACTTGGAAGAATCGTGGAAAAGTATTTTTGCCCGCATCTTTTTGGGTGTATTATTTTTTTGGGTCATTTTTAACGGTCTTAAAATTATGGTTTCGACAATTTAAGCAACACGGACCATCATTAAAAATTGTGAGATCCTTTCTAGCGTAAAGATTGTTATTAAAATTTCAAGAGAAGAGTAAGCAATGCCTTTTTTTTATTGGCGATGGGTTTGCTCTTGACTCTAGTCTAGGTCAGAGATGACAGAGACAAAGTCGACGATGGTACGAGCCTACCCAGAAGAAGCCTGTTCACTCTAACTTTGAAGAGATTAGGGTTGTAAGACTTAACACAAAACTAAAAACACTAGGAAGTGGCGAAGGGTGGGCATTTTCGGGGACTGTCTCTTGAAAAAGTTGACCTTCAAAAAGCTAATAGGGGATAATCCTATTTTTTTTTTCTTTGTCCGTCGGGTAGTTTATTGAAAAGTATTGGACACGTATTTTTTCTTTTTTCACGTGGTCATAAAATTACGGAGATATATCGAGTTGAAATGGCGCATGACGTCACGTGTAGGTAAGTTTTATACCCACTTGTGACGTAGTAATCCCCCACTCTCCAACTTTAATGAGTTCTTACTATGTATTTTTTTGATATTTTGAGAAAACAAAAAATACGTGTCTAATATTTTTGTATTACCTGTTTGACGGACAAAATAGAATGTCGTTTTCTTTACCCAGTCCGATCCCCTATTGTCACCCTAATTTGAATAAATGACTTTTGATTTTGGATTCTGAAACATATGACAAGCGATGCGTAGTTTGTGGCTCACCGATTATGACACAAATGTAGTACCTACCTACTCTTAATTAATAAATTATGTATTGAATTATGAGTCCTTGTCACTTTAATGAATAAATGAAATTATTATTATAAACGTATTACTTCTATTAATAATTATAAAAACACACAATAACATTGGACACAGTGTCAACCTTTGAGTACCAGAAATAAAATTCAATATCTAAGTGCAATAACAGAAAAGGCAAAAACGATCAAGAACAAAGTCATTCAAATATTTAAAACCGATAGACCGGACAAGACGAAGAAATACTTCATCCAAAACGAATACTACTTAATAACAAGTTGCTCTGTCTCATGCCATGCGCCCGCTTGTCAGGTAACAGGAAGGATTCCAGTGTCAAAATCAAAAATGTTCGGGATCAAAATTTTTGTATGAAAATAGTCCAAATAGGAATGAAAACTGGGTAAAGAAAACGAAAATAGTCCAAATAGGAATGAAAACTGGGTAAAGAAAACGAAAATAGTCCAAATAGGAATGAAAACTGGGTAAAGAAAACGAAAATAGTCCAAACAGGAATGAAAACTGGGTAAAGAAAACGAAATTCTATTTTGTCCGTCAGACAGTTAATACAAAAATATAAGACACGTATTTTTTTTATGTATAACAAAATATCAAAAATCACTTAGTTAAAACTCATTAAAGTTGGAGAGTGAGAGCTCACTACGTCACAAGTAGGTATAAAAATTACCTAGACACGTGACGTCATGCGCCGTTTCAACGCAATATATCTCCGTAATTTTAAGAACATGTGAAAAAAGAAAAAAAACGTGTCCAATACTTTTCAATAATCTACCCGACAGACAAACAAAAAATTAGTGATGAACATTTTTATACAAAGAGTTTTCTATGAATCTTTGAGATCTCTTTGGTAAAACTGATTGACAATGTTATCAAAGAAATTGATTAAATTACTAAGTGTTTAAAACACTGACTTTAACTACAACATTTTGCACTTCGGTGGCAAAAAATCAAAACCATAAACCAAAGACAAATATACATATAAGTAACTAAAAATCTATCTAACTAAAACCCTTTTTGAATATCAAAACATCCTATTTATAAAGCAGTTCCATTATCCGTGGTCAGGACTAAAAATAGCCAAGAACAGTTCCCACCGCATCCCTGAGGGGTGGCAGCCAGCAGGATACGTAACAAGAAGCCCGGGGATCCTCGTGAGAAAACGTATAAAAACTATAATATAATGATGAACTATTATTATTTATTACTAACACATCATCATCTGGACTGTAAATCATTTTAATGTGTGTGATGTACTGCTCATCTGTTAAGATAAATCTATTGTTTAAACAACGTTTTGACGGCACGGTTGGCGCTGTGGCTATGCTATTGCTGCGCTGCGTGCCGCGGGTCCCCGCGGTCCCCGCACGATATACGTATAGACCAATAAAAAATTGTGATTAGCTGTCTTTAATATTATCGTGTAAATGAAGACATAAACATGTAGGTAGTTTTTAAAAGGATAATACATATAAGTTTTTAAACTGCACCTTAATTTTTGAAAATTAACACTATCATTAAACATTGAAAACGGGAAATTACTATGTTTATTATTTGTTTTGAGTTCACGATATTTCAACGCTGTTGATATTTCAACGCAAATGAAGCAATGCACTAGGAATTTCCTCCAAAATTCTTGGAATAATAGAAACAAGCTGTTTGACGCAATTAAAACCGTAAATTTCCACCTGTGTGTTAGGTAAGCATACCATGAAATATATCCTGTTTATCAAACCCTAGGATCGAGTCACAGTTCCCATAAACATAATATCAACAGGAAACAAATAATTCTATGTTTAGACAAATGCAATGTTTATTTATAACCGAAGGGATAGGAAATAAACATGAATTATTATGATGAGTGATGACTTGATGAGTGCACGCGTTGTTTAACAGTCATACAGTAGGTACTTGTATATCATAACACTAGCTGTCCAGCGCAACTTCGTCTGCGTCACATTTTTCCCGTTTTAGCAACATTTTTCATTGCTGCTCCGCTCCTATTGGTCGTAGCGTGATGACTTATATCCCATAGCCTTCCTCGATAAATGGGCTATCTAACGCTGATAATAATTATTATATAATATAATAGATAATTATTAAAATCGGATCTGTAGTTCCTGAGATTAGCGCGTTCAAGCAGACAAACAATAGGGTAGGTATTTGAATAGGTGAATATTGGATAGAAAATGATTCGGGATGATAAAAATCTTAAATTCAGTCACAGGCAGAAAAAGCATACCCTAAACTAGCTTAGAGGTAGCAAGCTAAATATAACAAAACAGAGTGGTCTTTAAAAAAAATAGGGGTAAATATAAAGAAAAAAGACAGGTTACATTCCGGGAGTGCCGGCAGAAGTGAAAACTTGAATATTAACGTTGTGCATTTTTGGTTAGGGAATAATTTTGCACGAATTGCTATAATTATCACTGTAAAATAGTACTATCATTCATGTGGTAAAATAAATTAATTATTTATTGCGCTATCTTACACAAACATGACAATATGACATAAAAAAATCAACAATTCAGAACTATTAGAATCCGTCTTACGAATTTTAGCTCTTTAGAGAAACCGAACGTTTTGTTTGTGCATAAGATAATTATCCAGTTTTGGAAACCCAAACTCAATGACAAATGTCATAAAGTTCAAATTCCTTCGTAACCTAATGTCAATCTGTCTTACGAATTTTAGATCAGTGTCCTGACGCGAGTTTAAATTTTTTTAACTCATCACAAAAGTGCACAAAGCCTGTTAATAAGTTTTCACTCCAAAAAATATCTTTACAATTTCTAAAAAACTAATTACCCTCTCCCACATAAGGAAACAACCCATTACACTTACATCTAAGGTCTGCAAACCCTATGCGTTCGATTTAAATTCACTCAGACAAAAAGTTCAGAATGTAGCAAAGCGTTATACCTGGAACTTGGAGCATCGACCGTCCACTGAGTACCACTGAGGACCACTGAGGGCCATCTAGTGCCATCGGCTAGGTAATTACAAGTGTAATGAGGCTTAGGTACACCGGACCTAGGTTTGATTTATGTGTAAATGATTTTCAATCGTTATATCATCATGTTTGCAGATTGATGATTGAGATTTGGCTAATTAAATTATTTGACTTTATGTTTGCATATGGGAAGGGTTAATCAAACTTTGTCCATACTTATTAGTATAACTTACCTAATTTCTGTCTGTCTGTTACCGAAACACGCCTAAAATGCTGAAACGATTTCGATGAATCTTGGCACAAAGGCTATTTATTACCTGGATTGGGACTTAATAATATATGGGATTATTTTCGCGACATACACGCTAGCAAAACCTAGTAATTATTTTATTCAAATATGTGCTCTTTTATTAAGCATTCTAAAGAAGGTAATACAAAGGGAGGAGCTCGTGGCCAAATAAAAACAGCCACTCGGGTCGATCTTAACGTTTGACGGCAAGCGCGGCTTACCGCGCTTACCTAGGTTGGTCCGTGGATGGGTGACCACCCATAAACATACCGAGTTTCCTCCGTGCCTCGGAAAGCACGTCAAACATTTGCTTTAGGCAGTCGTTACAGGTAATCATTGGCCCTAAAGTCTGACCACCAGTCTTAAAAAGAAGTATCGTATTCCCTAATACTAAATGGGTTGTGGAGGTCTCAAAAAAATCCCTTTTTCAGTTGATCCGGTTAGACTGGAAGCCGACCCCAATATAATTTGGAAAGTCCAGGCAGATGATGATCCTAAATAAGGTAATAGCTACTATCATAAACATTGCGTAAGCACCTAATTAGATAATATTGACATTCATCGAAGTTAATTCAAAACTCAAATCTATTGACAAACCAACTTGTTCACATAAATCGAAATCAGCATACAATTCAATGGCCGTTCATTCGTCGTGATTGAAAATCTACCGAGCATTCAAGTCACATTATGTACGTTGATCAAATTGTTACGCTCTAGTGGGCTCAGAGCTTCATAGAGAAGTGAATTGCTTTTTATAAAGACTAGTTTGTTGTCGTATCCAGTTGATACTTTATATGAAGAATAGGGATGTGCCCTAAACAGATTTTTTTACAATGATTTTTTTTGCAAGATTTTCTGTGAAATTATAGTTAGTCCAGTGATCGAAATCGTGACTGCTGAGCATGAGGTTTTGGGTTCGATTCCCGGGTCGAGCAAATTTTTATTAGGTTTTTCATCAGGCATTTCTCAGTAGCAGCCAGGGCCCGGTTGATGGCAATAGGCTCGCCCCATATTACATGGGACTTAAACATGACTGGCGAAATTTGGGTGTTCTATAAGGTACACCTCTGCCTTAATCTTCGGCGATGTTTTGTAATATTATAGTTGTTCAATAAAACAATGCTTGATTGGACATCGCCTAAATGACAATTGAAAAGTTAGGTGTTGCTTATAGCTCGGTTTCTGGCCTATACACGTTAGATTAATCTAATAGGTACTAATAATAAAGCTGAAGAGTTTGTTTGTTTGCTTGAACGCACTAATCTCAGGAACCACTGGTCCGATTTGAAAAATTATTTCAATGTTAGATAGTCCATTTATCGAAGAAGGTTATAGGCTATATATCATCACGGTACGACTAAAAGAAGCGGAGCAGTAATGAAAACCGTTCTGAAAACGGGAAAAATATGACGCAGACGAAGTTGCGCGTGACAGCCAGTCAGATATACAAATCTACCATGTCACAAAATTACTGAAGTATTCTCTAGTTACGCTAGTTAGTTTCTTTGACGCAAATGAAGCCGCGGGCAGAAGCTAGTGCCACATAAAGCCCACACTAATATAGAAACATAATCCCATCATATAGGTAACATCACTAGCCAATAACCATATGAGAATGTCACTGCGGAAGTGCGGTCTGGCCGCCGGTTACGACTTGCGACCACATAGTCGTTGATCGCATGGTTTGCGACAACTGCAGATACGCTGCGCGAGAGCATCAGGGGCATTGGCATTGGCGTGTGAACCGACTGCCCATTGACGTATTACTTGTCTATGATATACACCGTGTAAATCACCTCATCACGAAGCCGTCAACCAAGCATTCTGTACATGAAACTAAGTAACTTTACGCAAAAATTATTGCTGGGAAACGACGTTTTTTTGGAGGGTGTCAAATCATGTTTTGTGGTAGAACTCAATGTAACGCACTCAAAACATTGTGCTTATGGACGGATTGAATAGTACGGGGGTCGTGGAGGTGTTTAAAGTAAAAATCTTACATTAAAAACTTGTATTTAAAAAAAATACTTGTCAAAAAGTTGGAACTTTGACCCCTAATATCTCCGTAACTAGAAGGTTCCCAGGTATGGTGTAGAACAAAAAATGATCGCAATGACAGGGAGAACCAGTGCCCTTTCGACTTCGTTAAGAGGTGTTTTACACCCTTTATTGACGTTCATGAGATTTTTTTTCGAGAAGTTATGTTATTTATTGGGCCTCAAGCTTCGCCTCAAGAGAGGCCTATAACTAGCCACTGCTAGTCAACCACTGTTGATTAAGGCTGTGGATGTTCGCAATAGTACCCATGATCCCGGGTGCAAGTGTGGGAAGGGAACAACAGGGTGGTTTTAGTCAGATAGTCTGACAGGCCCTCCGTTCGCCCCAGAGTGGAGGACATCGATGAGGATTTCCCACCCAGGACAAAAAAAAGGCTCTGGATGTTGATCATGTGTCAATCATGTATTCTAATTTATTGTTTGTGTATCCATAACTATTTTATGCAGGGGTCCATATTGGCTCACCTAAAGTTCTTTACCCGAAATCGTTCTTCATAATGATTTAATTTTGTAATCCGAATGATCAATCTCCCTAAAATTTTTCATCCTAAAGTTTTCAATTCATACTATTTGTAGTGCTACCGGCGATGTTCATAACACTCATATTTCCGAAAATTGTAATTCATAATATCATTAATGTAAATATATTTAAACTCCTACTGTTTTTTATCATAACGCTTTTATCCCATAATATTTTCACTCATACTCAGAAAGAAACATTTACGAAGTGTAATAAAAAAAAATGTGGGTAGAAGATGATAGTTATAGTGCCCCCACTATAAAAAAAATACTTAGAAAAATTTTGCGACCAATTTCGAGGTAGCGCTCGCCGGCTGCTGCCGCGGCACCGCTCGCTACGCTCGCTCGGCTCGCGCGTAGTTGGTCACAGTTCTAACCTAACCTATGGATATCTTTGCAGGTAAACACCGCTATAAATAAAATTAAAGAAGACGCTTTAATTAATAAAAAGAAATCTAAACAACAAAGATATGACTTTGAATAATAGTGTAAAAGATTGTTATGTTGAGAAAATATAGGAAAACAAATAAAAGTATAATAGATGTTTATTGCTACTGACTTTATGAAGTTGAATGCTTCGGAATTATGAACATTAGAGACAGAGTAGTTAGGTATTGTGATTGTTAGGATGAAAAATGTTAGGAAGAACATTTTCGGATTTCCAACTATCGGAGTTGAAAATTTAGGTGAACTTTGGCGCACCCTTTTATGCAGATTATATGCGAACGCAATGTATTCTGAATAAATAAATTTAAAAAAATATATGGTGATGCTATTGGGGAATTACGAAGGATATTTAATAATTAAACAATAAAGTTTTTGGTTTCTACAAAAACCGAAACAGTGCGAGTTTGGTTCAAATCAAGTTGCGATTTCAGATCAAGTTGCGATACGTTTAAAGGTCGAAAAATGTATGGTTAATCAATTAATCAATCAATCAATCATTTTATTATTAGACAGTAGCATCCACGGAGTATGGATGTGTGCCCGGTTGATGGCAATAGGCTCGCCCCCTACTACATGGGACTTAAACATAACTGGGCGAAACGTAGGTGTTCTATTACGCTATCTCTGCTTAACCCTTCGGGGATTACAGGCGTGATGTTATGTTGTGTATGACAACTTAGTCAGTATTTCAACTTCAAGTAATATTAGTATGTTAACTTTATCTTTATAAATATTGTTCCGTTCCCACAGACAAACGGTTTTGTGGGGCACAGTTTTTAAATGAAAGTTTGTATTAAAATTGTTTGATAAATAAATAATTTAAAAAAATTAAATTAAAAATTTTAAAAACCCCCGACACGATATACCTCTAAAAAACCTAAAATAAAATAATCCAAGCGTCTTAGCGTCGGGGGTCCGCTTTGTTTTGTGCTTGTACTAAGCGGTCTACTTAATTTTTAATTTAATTTTTATTTCATGCTTTTTAAACTTAAAGAAAACAAGAAAAGTTATAAATAAAAAAAAAAAACCCGAGCTTTTAGGGGGGAGCGGGAGGATGCAGCCCCCCCAGCGATGCCCATAGTGACAAGTAACATGATTTCAAATTTCGAATCGACCAGACCTGGGAAAGTTGTTTATTTCCCTTCAACTAGAAAAGTGGTGATCACCTTCAAACGGCTGGGCAGATTTTCTCGAAACATAGCTAAGAACGCTCTCGATTAAAACACCTTTCAAACAAAACCATTTTTTTCAAAATCGGTTCATCCGTTTAGGAGCTACGATGCCACAGACAGACACACAGATACACACGTCAAACTTATAACACCCCTCTTTTTTGGTCGGGGGTTAAAAAAATGCTACTTGACAACGTAAACATTACTGGCTTTCCCAAGGACAATCTCTTCCACAAAGATAAATAGTCAACACATGGCTACGAAAACCCTATCAAGCAATCCCATGATCTTTCTCTTACCACGATCTAAGCTGTCAACGGTTAAAAACCATAAAAAAGCGTCTGTAATTAAACTATATCTCATGGCGGGACATTAACACAGATCTATGACCATAACCTACGTCACATAGGGGTCTAATAGCCTACGTCACTTGGGTCAATGTCATAGCCATGACTGTCGGTTATATATCAGGGCGTTATGAGGTAAGGCAGAGTGTACATTGTGGGTTTTCAGAGGTAATGGAGAAGATAACATGAAACTAATTGCGTTGTTATATTTAATTCCAAACATTGTCATTGTAGCGGTACAAAAAGCAACATACTACAAAAAGTACTACAGCACCATCTATGAGTCGACGGAAGAACTAACATTAATTTCCTACATCGCGCAAGCAGAATTTACATCGAGTTAAGACTATATAGAAATCCCGACAACAACTATTGGGCAGTTGCCCACCAGACATAACACCTTTCTGGTCGAAGGATCCTTCCTTTTCTAAGGAGTATTGAGGAACTTTACACCCTGTTCCTCATAACCCTAAATCATCATCATCATCATCATCTACCTAGCCTTTTCCCAAACTATCGCAAGAAAGTTAGGGAAAAGGCTAGGCTGACTGCTCAACTATCCCAATGCTCATCCCTAGGCTACCCAAACTATCCCAAGATAGTTTGTGAAAACACTGGAAGCCGACCTTGGGGTCGGCTTACCCTGGTAACCAGGTACTCAGGTAACCGGGTGTACCTGAGTACCAGTATTTTACATGAAGCGACTGCTTATCTGACCTCCACAGCCCAGTAACTGTGTAACACGATACCCCTTGGTGAGACTGTCAGAGTTTTGGCTTCTGACTACTCTTAATGACTGTCAAAGATATACAATGACAGCCGGGACCAACGGCTTAACGTGCTTTCCTAGGCACGGAGGAAACTCGGTATGTAATTATGGTCACCCATCCACGGACCAACTTCGGCAAGCACGGCTTAACCTTAAAAATCGACCCGGGCAGCAGTTATTATTTAGCCACGAGCTCCTCAATTCCAAACAATGTCATTAGTTGAAAAACTGTTAATGTTATTTTATATTTCAAAAATAGCTTCAACATTGACATTGGTCAGATCGGTATCTAGCTACAAACACGCCATCTACAAAGAGATATCACCAATTATGTTAGGTTTTCTAGGGACTATGTAACATAACCTCCTGTTAGTGACAGTGTAGGTTTATTTCGGCTGTGTCTAGAAACTATGGTTCAATATTGGGCAAATCCTAAAATAGCACCGAACTTCAAATGGAACTGGAATCAATTCCATTTCATTAATTCAAGTGTATTTTTATTTATTTCACTTTAAGTACAATTTTCTTCCAGTCAACCTTTGGGTGATGCAGATTTTTAATGGTGTAATTAAAATAACTGGCTAGCTTGAAAGAAATTCCCTGATTTGATTTTGGCTTGTTGGTTCTATTGTCGTTTTAATGACATTGTCAGGAAGCTTTGTAGGCAAAAATTTGTGATATTCTGTGGAATTCGTATTGAAAAATCAAAGTCATCAGTTACGACTTTGACCACAAAGAAAAGACAAAAACTTCTTTCTTTTTTGTTTGGTGAGTGCCTAACCTAGTATCAAAGTGCCTATGGGCTTGACACAAACAAAACATGCATCATACAGCAGTATAAAAAAAAAACAGAGCAGAACTACAATTAAATAAAAATAATTTTAAAACGCCTATAAACCATCACCATTGTACACTCCGCCTTACTGTAATCGTAGAACCACCGACGCGCGTCCACTCGAGTCTAATGGAATCTCCGCCACGCACTACATTTGTCGAGCTTTCATAATAACGCCACTTTAGCGGCTCTTCGACATAGGAAGCAGTTTACCATAATAGTTGTCATTGTATGGGAAGTTAAGTTCAGAACGTTTTACTTAGGTAATAGTAGACTTTGACTGGTAGAAATCGTTTGTGGTAATTCAATCCGTTATTATAAGGTTACACAAATTACTGGTTGCTCAAAAAGCTGCTAAGCTGAAGTGGGACTGGACTGGTCATGTCTGCCGTATGCCTGACTAGCTGTGGGCCACGATGTGGACCCCTGAAACAGCCAGAAGGCGTCGCGGTAGACCTCGCAGGAGATTGCGGAACGAGCTGGATGGAACCAACGACCCGCGGGCCCACATTGGACCTAGATCAAAAAATTTGCAGCAGTGGGACGACACAGGGTAACAGTTATTGGTAGGTTAAGTACTTTATCATAACATTGCTCGCATCAATTTCCATTCATTGTTTGAGAAAATGCCTTTATCTTTTAAAAGCTTTTTTAGTTTATTAGAATCAAGTGTTTAGTTGAGGTGAGGCACGGAGGCAACTCGGAATGTAATTATGGTAACCCAACCTTAACGATCGACCCGTGCGGCTGTTATTATTTAGCCACGAGCTCCTCCTGAGAGTGAGTTGTGGTAACTATGGAAACGATAAAGATTCGTAGAGGGGTATTCAGCTGCATCCGGTTAGACTGGAAGCCGACCCAAAGGTAGTTTGGGAAAAGGCTAGGCAGATGATTAGTTACTACAACTCACTACATAATAACAAATACTTCTAAGTTTTCATTTACAAAGTATGGTCGTAGAAGGAGCAATCTATGTCAATGCCTAGTTTATTAATATGACTCCTTGGCAATAAAGACCAGTCATTCTGAACGCAATATTAGTATTTCATCATTACGTTCATATATTCTACATGTGTGGTCCATTGTGTGTGGTCCTTTAGTTACTAGAATTTATAGGTATACCCGGGCAGACAAAGGGTTAGAAAAAAATATTTAATTACCTACCTACGTTAGGAATTTGATAGAAAGCTGTTTTGTCGGATAACCAAATATTAAGAGACTTGAAAGTACTGAAATACTGACAAACTAAAACAACCAAAAAAAACTGCCTTTATTAATAATTAACTAGGTACCATAATTTTCATTGACTATTTATGGCCACGGTATCTCTTTCGAACAGTCCCGCAGACCTGGCGGGCATCGGCCCTCTCGGACCCCTTCCGATTCGCTGACATCTCCTTGAGGCGCGCGTGGAACACGAACGCGCCGTCGACACGGCTTGTCGTCATAAGACGGACGGACGGTGAGCTAGCCCATTACTCACCGTCCACAGGCCCACAAAAAAGTAACCCTCAAATTTCTATTCTAACAAACATGATCGACATTTTCGGCGGTAAACCAATCAAATTGTACGTAACATGAGCTGACAGGACGCTCCCTTCCGCAATCGGATGTGACGTCACGGCTGATCGAACCGAACATTCTGAATTATAGCCACTCCTGTCACAGACTGGCAGACAATACGCGTGTTTTACTGTTGTTATGCTTATTCAATTTAAGGCTAGCAATTCAATTGCTTTGAACTGTTTATAAATCATTCTTCTCGTCATGATATTCATGCTTTACCTAGTTATTTGTCTAAACCTTCCACGACTTATCGAAATTTTGACTAACAGATTTTGCAATTGTGCAAACCGCATCAAAATCGTGATTAAGTATTTCAAAGGCTTTTCTGAAAACGAACACAGACTCGATTACTTACTAGGTATCCAATGATAAGAGATTAAAATGTATAAAACATTTCGAGAGCCCTGCTTCCTAAATCTAAATCTATTTGATAAATACGAAATTACCTACGTTTTTTCTGAATGTCTGTGCATGTCCTCATGTCTTAACGTCTGAATGGATTTCAATGAGCTTATACACAGAGGTAGATCATGACCTGGGTTAGGAGGAATTATGATACTTTTCATTCCGGTAGAACATGTTGGAGCATTTTCCGTCATCCGTGAGACTGAAACCACAAGAAAAAGCTTGGAAACTACATAAGAAATCTGTAGTAAATGGGGACACATTCCCTACCTTCCCAATCGAAGCAAAAATTTTACTAAGACCCATTTTTAACATGCGTAGATAAAAGAACCTACCAACCATAATATGTTTTTTTATCATATCTTTTATTTTGACAAATCAAATTACTGTCACCCAAACCATTCCCTCAAAAGATCAGTCTACAAAAAATCACGTGACCTGTCTTCACATTTTTATACTCTGACAGTAAAATTAGAATTCCCCCTAACTGCCATGCATTATACCAGGCAAGTGTTCACGGGTGGGTTGATTAAAACAATGCGACAGGATGTGACAGGAGACAATACTGGTCTGTCATCCGACATTGTCTGCCAGTCTTACGTATTAATTACAATTATGCATTGTTTTACGTTTTTATTGGGTTTTTTACAAGATTTTGTTAAGTTACTGGTTTCGAAGGTAATAGACACCGAGACGGAGGATCAAAGCAAAAAAAAAAATATGAAAGAATACATTGTTACCTTTAAAAACTTTTTTTTTTTGTTAAATGAATGGAACTGAAACATTTAAGATTTAACAAACGTGATTGGATCGATAATAATCATCATCTGCCTAGCCTTTTCCCAAATATGTCGAGATCGGCTTCCAGTCTAACCGGATGCAGCTGAATACCAGTATTTTACATTGAGCGACTGCCTATCTGACCCCCACAACCCATGTGGATGATCACCCATCCACGGACCGACCTAGGTAAGCGCGACCACGAGCACGAAAGCATCGACGAATCTCGAGGAAGAGGAGTGAAAATTAATTATTTTCATGAATTAATTATTTTCATCAATAATATGATTCTGAATCGCAGGACCAATAAATATGGCACAAAAGACCATATATAAAAAACAAAAACAATCTCCATCTATAAAATAATAACAAAAATAAATTCTCTGAAAATAAACAGTTTTTTGCACCATTTCTTTACCAGTAGTCACAAAGATGTTTTCGCTTTTATTCAAAGAAAAAACCGACCAGTAATCAAGTCAATTAAGTAGGTCCGAGCACTAATTACCGACGTATCTCAACTAACATGACGCGATTTAATAACATCCGCACCCACTTAGACATAACTTGTTCAAACTAGTACTTGAGTGAGATAATTGGGTCTTCAGATGGTCTGGAGGCTATTTATAGGGAGACAATTAGATGATTATTGTGATGTCATGTTAGCTTATATACCTAGTAACACATAGAGATGGCAGTTATGATACTAAAAGACAGACTTTATGTTCGTGTGAGTTTTTGTTGTAGTTTACTTCGGAAGAAAGTGAAGAGACTATGTTTATGCCGTGTAGGACAAAAATGGGAAACATCATTACCTGCCTAGCCTTTTCCCAAATACTAATAAGGCTCTCGTGTGGCCGCAATCTGCCTGATGTGAACCGATGATGCGGCCTAGGGTGGAGCACGCTTGCCTAGAAGAAACCGATTTACTTGGACTTTGAATAGATCCTGATTATAATGGGGTTTAGGATTTAGGTCAGCTTCCAGTCTAACCGGATGAATACCAGTATTTTACATGAAGTGACTGCCGATCTGACCACCACAACCCAGTAACTGGGTAATACGATACCATATCGGTAATATGACTGGTTGTCAAACTTTCGGGAATTTGCAACGACTGTCAAAGACTTTTCAAAGGCTACATTAACCGCTTTTCAAAATCATCAATAGCATATACAAAGTCAAGACTTATTTCCGCAATTAACCTAAAAACGCCAAACACCCATTGACGTTATCCATTAACAGGAAATCAGATCACCGTGACCCGATACATCCTCAATGGGTGTCAGTATATCGGTAGCGAATTCGATTCCTGTGCGACGCTCGAATAGCCACAAACAATGGAGGATGGCTACAATGACAGTCTACACAATGGCTCATCGACGATGGGGCAATGGCTGTCAATGGCCCTCAATGGCAGGCAATGGGAGTTAATGGCGTGATTCCATGCATTGTCTTGTCTTATGGGGTTTGAATTTCATGGTAAATGATTTGGTTTTTATGGGTCATTGAGTGGGTTTTGGATTTAGTAGGTGTTTAGACAATGGAAGGCTGAAATGACGAAAGTGAAATTAATGTCTAAACTCAAGAATAGACGGAGCAATGCTTACTTCACATATTTTTTTAAATGATCAATTTATTGTTTAAATATTTATACTGTCTTTGGCTTAATTTTAGTTGTTGGTCGTTGATTCGATCCCAGTAAAACAATACTTTGTGTTTCTTCATCACTCTTAAAACGACGAAGAAAAACATCGTAAGGAGACACACAAGTCCTAGTACCATTTTATGACAGTCCTTCACGGTCCAGGCTGTCCGTTTATGGAACGAATTGCCGGTGTCGGTAAGACAAGCAGTCACTCGTCACTTTTAAAAGCTTAGGAACAAATCATTTTCAGTCTCTGTAATTTCATTGAGTAAAAATTTGTCACTATTCTAGTTTTATTTTTTCCATTTAATGTTAAAAACACACAAATATCCATATATATATTTATATATATATGTACATATATGAAGTAGATAACTTTACTTTTGTTATAATGTTGATGTTTTGTTTAAAATTTTTGTGTAGTACACCACTGACTACCCCCTTTTTATTTTTAATTCCGTGATGTCCATCCAAAGGTTGTCTGGAAGATATCGCTATAAACGATAAGACCGCCGTTGTAACCATAAAATTTGCTGTTTTGTAAAGCCGTTATATTTAATTTTTGGTGTATAATAAAGTATTATTCTATTCTATTCTACCAAACATTCAACAACATGGGGACATCTACAAGACCATTCATTCATTCCCGTTTTATACTCTGGGGCCGCGCATTTGTAAAACAATCATCATCTTTCTGCCCTTATCCCAATCTACTTGGGGCCGGCGCAACACGTTTTCTTCTGCCATTCTGTCCTGTCAGACCTCACGGCATCATTAAATCCTTTCTCTTTCATATCATTTCTCACACAATCCATCCTTCGTTTCTTTGGCCTTCCTCTCCCTCTCCATCCATCAACATTCAGACTCAAACTCAAAGCATTTATTTCAATTAGACCATTACAGGCACGTTTGAAAGTCAAAAAAAAAAAACGCGAAGGTACAGTCCCAGTCACAAGGCATAATTACTTGTGAAAGTACTGTAGTTGCCCATTCCGTAGCGTAGATCTCTATGGAGAAGATTGAATGAATGAGAATATGAATGAATGAGAAGAATTAATGAATGAGAGGAATGAATGAATGAGAAGAATGAATGAATGAGAATAAATTCATATCCATGAATATGATCATGAATTTGTAAAACTATAGAGACAATAAATGAATATTGAACAATGACTTTCTAGGATGATAAACTACAAATCACGCTGTATTTAGGGGCCAAGTGATGAACAAAGATCATACTGACATTAGGGGTCAAAAAAAATTACATACACAATCCCCGAAGCAAATGATGGCAATATCTAACGATACAGTGATATGAAATGATGTAAAAAGGCGAGTGCGTGCAAATCCTTTCATTTTTACTGCGAGTACATCCGAGCTAGATTGCAATCCACCACATTACGTTACGCAACGTGCTAGTGGATGCGCTAGCGCAAGTGCAATCTGCTGCCTAGGGCTGTACCAAGAAGCATTCAAGAAGTTACAATCGAAAGTGACAGGACGTTTTGCTCTGCTGAGCACATCGTGGCATTCAAATACAACGACATTAAAATAGATCATTTATTCCAATTATGCTGAAAATTAGCATGTGTTGCAGCAATGAAAAAATGAAAGTCACAGTACCCCAGAATGCCCATTATTCAAAAGTTCTACGATTTTGTACTGCATTAAATCGATTCTACCGTAGACTGTTTGGTAGAGCTAGTGGGAACGAACCAACAATTTGTAACTTGATTCATGTCATCATTTTTTCTGTATATTATCCGGAATCTGGCACTTTATTCAACAATTGTAATTTTCTATCTAATGATCTGCAGATTTTACTTATTTACATTGAGCTAGCTCTGTATAAGTACCTCATCCTTGAGTGGCCAAGTAGTAAGTTAACCTCCACCCTTAACAGACGAATCATCCCACCTCATTTTAAATAAAGCAAAGTACCAACCCTATCGATAACGGAAATTACCTCACAAGTCACAATCTACCAGATATAATGCACCTCACACGCATTCCTGTAGCAGGCAGCAGGCAGCGACAAAGAAATCGTTTCTAGTAACGCATAACGCGCTATATTACCCGTGCGCACGAGTCTTATAGCCAATTTGAGGTGACGATTACATTCGGTCATGATCGGGCATCATCGGAGATCATCGGGTAATGAAGGGCACGTGAGCCGAGGAATGCAACTGACATATTAACAAGAAGGTAGTTTTATATTGTTATGACGTCTCGTTAAATCCATAACATAATATCACGCCTGTGTTTCTCTGAAGAGTTAAGCAGGGGTGTAGCCTATAACACCCACATTTCGCCGGTTTTATTAAATCTCATGTAAGAAATAGACTCAAAGAAAAGTGAGTTGTGAAAAGTTCTGGAATGTCGACCGCGAACCGGAAGACAGTGCGTTGGAAGGCCTCCCACTAGGTTGACCGATGAGCTGGTGAAGGTTGCGGGGATCCGCTGGATGCAAGTCGCACGGGACCGGTCAATGCGGCGACACTTAGGGCAGGCCTATGTCCAGCAGTGGACGTGTTTCGGCTGAAATGATGATGATGAAATAGACCCAGTGGCGACCATACTCCCATCAACGGGAGTGAATCCAGACTCCGGGGTACTACTGATTAATTGCCTATGGAACAGCACAATAAAATTACACTATGAATGGAATCCATGAGCTCTTGCCCAGCAGTTGAGCTAGCGACCACTAGACCAATAATAATATGTCTGAATAACAATGTGACAGTTAAAGCTGTGTAGGTTGAGCCGTTGGTCCCGGCTGTGATTTGTAGATTTTTGACAGTCGTTACGAGTAGTCAGAAGCCAAAAGTCTGACATCCAGTCTTACCAAGGGGTATCGCATTACCCAGTTACTGGGTTGTGGAGGTCAGATAGGCAGTCGCTTTATGTAAAATACTGGTACTCAGCTGCATCCGGTTAGACTGTAAGCCGACCCCAAGATAGTTTGGGAAAAGGCTAGGCAGAAAATGAGGTTGACATAACACTTTAGACTTTACAGATGACTGTATAGCTGACAAAAGTTTTGTTTTGGATAATTATGGAGGGAGCCAACATTATCAATGCAAAAAGTATTTAGTTAGTTACCATGCAGTTAGAAAAACAATCATGGAATATTCCGTGGTACCGGTGAAATCGGTTGCTCAAATTTGTCTTACTTAAAGTTTGACCACTTCTAATGAGCTAATGGAAAGTGATGAAAAGAACTGAGACAAAGATAGCCACATCCACATCATTAGCAAGGCCTGTTTTTCAGCAATTGGAAAATTGTTATCTTATTATGCTTGCACATAAAGTATGCAATATAGGACAAGACTTTTCATTTAAGAAAACGATGAATTTCCAACACAAATGGTCTTTAAAGTTACAGCTGGTTTAACATACTCGCAGAGTGGTAAGGTGACGAAACTGATGGGTTACCTAATGATGATGACGCATTTTCCGACCACACACACATTAGGCTTTACACTCATTTTATCTTTCTCGTCATTACCGAGCCAGGCGGTGTGACGGGCGACGTTTGTTAGGCTTACTTTACATGTGTGATTCTGAGAGAGGAGCAAGCATTACTTTACTCAAGAAAGCTTTCGTACGTAAGTACACCGAAATTTTTACGATGCGACGTCGCATCGCAGTTTTGTGTAAAAGCCCTAAATACTAACGAACTCCCTTTTAGCAGAGAGACTCAATAAGTTGCTAATAGGCTAATGAGGAGAATTTATCGCATCCTACCACTAGTCTATGTAGCTACAGGGTACAAAATAAGTTGAAAACTTGATCATTTACGAGTCAAGACGCACTACCAACACTCTTCTCTGCTCTCAAAAACGGTGAAGGAAAACATCATGACAAAACCGGCATGTTCTAGAACTAAAAATTCGAAGATATGTGACATCTACCAATTCGCACAGGGCCCGCGTGGTGGATTACAGCCCACTCCTTCAGTGGGAACATTATAGGCTGATGATGATGATGACGCACTACCAAAAGGTATACAAATCAAACTGCAACCCGTGTAAAACTAAGTTTTTCTACCGTATGTACTTACTGTACAGCTTCCAGTAAGTACATACGGTACAATATTTTTTTGATTGATTGCAATATTCATTGCATTCAAATAGTGGTAATAAATCGAGCAATCAGTCCATTGCCACTTACAAACATTCACAATTAGACGCACTTACCGTTTTCCACGACAATGTTACTGTCATGCTTCCATGAATGCAGCTTTACGAGTTAGTAATCAGTGCTGTCTGATAAACGAGTAGTTAGTTGCAATAATTGTATACGACTGGAGAGTTCAAGGTTTTCACTTGTCGTAGAAATGTGCATTGTTCATGAAGGAATGTGGTAATTTCTTTAGGAAGTACATTTTTATGTGCAGTGGGAATGATTTTTGTTTGGATCGATGCTAGGAAATATGCGGTGTTGTTGAGCTAGAATGATGGATTCCTCTTTATAGTGTGTGTATCAATGTCTCTTATGATTGGTTTCTTGGCATGTGGCTTTTATTTCTATGGCCTGGACTTCACCAAAGCGGAGACGAGCGGAGCATCATATTAGTTGAAATTAACATCGCGATTCGTTGGTTGTACCTTGAACGTCTCCGCATCGCTCCGCTCGTATCCGTTTTGAATGGAGTCCGGTATCGTAAAATTCTGTTCCTTCGGGTACATCTTACAGCTTTTAGCGTAAGTCCAATTTTAGTTGAACATACATGGAATAGTTAGACATTCGAGCATTTTTTTATTCTAATCAAATCAAATGACACTCCCGCTCTGGGCGGAGCGGAAGGGAGTGTCAAGACTAGTACTGACTAAAACCAATCCATGTTCCTTCTTAGCCCTTTGTGTTCCAGGGCCATGGTATATCTTACGAGCAATCCCGCTGCCCTGGCAGACATTTAAAGTTTATACTTATTAAAGTTTGTACTTATTAAAGTTTGTGCGGATGGATGTATCTTTGTTACTCTTGTAAGCAAAAACTACTGAATGGATTTAGATGTTTGGCACACAGGTACTCGTAGTGAGTAGGATCCCATGGCAAATTACCAAGCACTAAGCGGACGTTGGTCAATAGCCGACAAAATTCGAGAGACATTTATGGCTTGCCTAGAACTGTAGACAATCACAGTAAGATAGAAGTATCATCACCATTTTTACAATCAATGCAAATTAATAAAATGTATGTGTTTGTTTGTACTTTCAATAACAGCATTTTACTAAATGTATATGAAAGTAATAAGTATATACAAGATGTTGTTTTGCAACCTCGTCAAATTTCAGGAGGTGGTCACGAAAGACATAAATAATCAATTAAAATTACGGTACCTAGTTAATTATTAATAAACGCTGTTTTTTTGGTTTTTTAAGTTTGTCAGTATTTCAGAATAACCTTCTTAACGTGGTTTAGGGACAAAGAAAATATCGAATAAACGTTAGAGATAGTTTGTATGTGTGTAAGCGAGGTTATAAGGCAAGAACCAGACGGGCCGCGGTTAAAACAAGGGTGTTTCACACTTACCGAATTCCGTAAAAAAAGAAAAAAAAGAAAAATTACCTACCCATTTTATTATTGATTCGCGACGAGAATCATTAGCATAGTTACCTCCTTGAATTTGACGAGGATGTAAAACAACACCTTGTATATATATTTAAATCTGTCTTCCTTTTTGTTCCGGCTAATCTCCAAAATATGGACCGATTTTACGGGAGCTTTACAGGCAGTTAGCTGATGTTATAAGGAGTAGCTTAGGCTAAAAAGGATTAGGGTTCCGTGAAAAAAAAATGAAACCTCAGCAAATTGTTGACAAAGTCCGATTCAAATAGGAAAGTAATCTTCTATCTAATATATAAAATTCTCGTGTCGCGGTGTTTGTTACCAAACTCCTCCGAAACGGCAGAACCGATTTGTATGAAATTTTGTGTGCATATCGGTTGGGTCTGAGAATTGGCCAACATCTATTTTTCATACCCCTAAAACCCATCAATATTTCCACGCGAACATAGTCGCGGGCAGCAGCTAGTATTTTTATGATAATTTCAGGCGGACGAAGGTTGAGGCAAGAGCTAGTCAGCAATAATAACGGGAAAGCCAGCCTCCTAAGATTCTCAAGGGAACTTTTATTTTCCCTCTTAATCATGGCCGGTGGGTTCCATAACCAACACGTTTCCACAACGGGACCTATGATTAGGTAATTAGCTAATATCCTGTGCATTTGAAAGATTGTGGGATATTAAAATGAGCAATTACACACTACTAAAGAGTACCTTTGATTCCTGTAGCTGCATTTTTATAAAGAACGGAGACTGTAAGTATATCTTGCGGATATTGCTGATCTTCAATAAAGGGTGTAAAACACCTCTTATCGAAGCCAAAAGGCACTGGTTCTCCCTGTCATTGCGATCATTTTTTTGTTCTACACCATACCTGTGAACCATCTAGTTACGGAGATATTAGGGGTCAAAGGTCCAACTTTTTGACAAGTATTTTTTTTAAATACAAGTTTTTAATGTAAGATTTTTACTTTAAACACCTCCACGACCCCGTACTATTCAATCCGTCAATAAGCAAAATGTTTTGAGTGCGTTACATTGAGTTCTACCACAAAACTTAACTTTACACCCCCCAAAAAAACGTCGTTTCCAAGCAATAATTTTTGCGTAAAGTTACTTAGTTTCATGTACAGAATGCTTGGTTGACGGCTTCGTGATGAGGTGATTTACACGGTGTATGATGATTTATTGACTATAGATAAGTTTAAAATATCATAGGGGAATGGTACACTCATGAGTAGGCGGACTCAAATTTTGGATAGACTCAATTAAAATTTCTATTGACCCGCGCGGAAAGGCAGATTTGGAATCTACAACGACTATTCATCAACGTCAATCGCGTCAAGCGCGATAGGTATGTATTTTTAAATAACATACCATCACGCCTGTAATCCCGAAAGGGTTAGGCAGCGGTGTACCTAATAGTATCTACATCAACATTTATTCAGTTTTGTTTTAGTCCCATGTAAAAGGGGGTGAGCCTATTGCCTGTCAGTTGTCACTGGTCATCTCTTAGCTGCACGGTTTATTTTAATTACTTTATTTTTAATTACTGATTTAATCTTTTACTCTGGACGCTCTTAACTTGCCCGTATTTCTAAATTGTTCTCACATATTTGTAATTCTTAATATGAATGATGTAACCAAGATTTTGTAACATATTTTGATTTAAAAGAGTGTCCATGGAGTTTCTTGCCCGTTCTTCTCCATAGAGATCTACGCTACGGAATGGGCAACTACAGTACTTTCATAAGTTATTATGCCTTGTGACTGTGACTGGGACTGTAGCTTCGCGTTTTATTTTGTTTTTTTTTTACTTTCAAAAGTGCCTGTAATGGTCTAATTGAAATAAATGCTTTGACTTTGACTTTGACTTTGCCATCAACAGAGCACAAATCCATACTCCGTGGCTGCTACTGAAAAATTCCTGATAGAAAAACCTAATAAAACTTTGCTCGACCCGGGAATCGTTCCCAGGACAAAGCTCAGAAGTGACTCGACCAAAGAGATATGTATTTGAAGGTGTTGGTATACTTCAAATATGTTTTGGACTCGAAAGCCATTTTTCGTCTAGCTTGTGAAAAAGGCCTTTCAATTAGACTATGTTTTGATATGGTTATCCAAAAACCACCAACACACGTAACAGCAATGGGCGAAAATCTAATAACTAATATTATAAAAAGAAATAAGTAAAATTTGTATGTAGGTCCGGATCTTCGGACCTACCGATCTGATTCCGAAAATTCTTCTTCTATATTCTATATCGAGATAATTGCCGACGCTGACGCGAGAGAAGCTGGGTCGCAGTAAACTTAAATAACGACAAAATTTTCATAAATAAAGCGGCTTTCTTTAGTCCTCATAGAAACAGTGCATCATGTCCCATTGTATGTGTGTCTGTATGTCAATAAAAGTTTATAGCTTGTTTTATGCGCCTGCGCATTTGATGCGCAGCGGCGTTCGCGCTGAATGACAGCGCCGCTATGTTTATGTCGCCTTGACCCATTTCTGAGATGAGTTGACAAACCATTCAGATGTAACGTAACAGGGTTTTTCGTACTACTGGAAACTGAAACGTTAGTTGAAGAATTTCTGAGAGAATGGGAAGAGCTCGTCAGTACGATCTACAATCAATCTGTACTATCTATATCTGTCTTTGATGAGAACTGAGGCGAATTAGTCTGAGAGCAGCGGTGGCCCAGTGCTGGCAGCCCTGACTTACGTGCAGTAAGCCGTGGGTTCGAACCCAGGCAGGCGCATTACTTTGTGTAATTTCTTTCATCACCACTGCCCTCAAAAACGGTGAAGGAAAACATCGTGAGGAAACCGCCATGTTCCTAGAACTAAAAATTCGAAGACATGTGACATCTACCAACCCGCATTGGGCCCGCGTGGTGGATTACAGCCCACTCTCTCTCATAGAGCTGTGTCCCAGCAGTGGGTACATAATAGGCTGATGATGATGATGAGGCGAATTACATAAGGTTTTCGTATTTCATCCATTCTTCAGTTCAGTAGTATAAAAAGCAAACAAACGTCCGTAGTTTTTATAAGAAAGCATTTGCCTGTAGTGTAACAAATCTTAGATTTGATTTTATACAGAAGCAGTTAAAAATTGTATCTTCATAGTGCGCAATTAGATACAATTTCTTACAACGACTTGTAATGTAGTGCTCCAATTCAAATCTTGAATTGTTTTTAAAAGTTTAAATTTTAAATAAATGTTGCACAAAAAGTAGGACAGGAGGTGGAACATTAGTTTGTAATGTGGCTCCGCTTCATTTAATCAATCAATTTAAATTTTTTTTCACACGTAAATAATTTTAAATGTTAAGAACGAATAGAATTTTAAAAAATACACCGGTAAGGTTTTCAAAGATTAGAGAAAAGGAATTGAAAAAATATAAATAATTCATTTATTTATTGTTTGTAACAGGTAAACAGAAGATCTTACAATTAGTATATTGTATCACTGTAACATACCCATGGGGTGTACAATATTTATAATAAAAAGTCAATATAATTGTTGGCTATTGAACTAAATTACACTCATAAATGGTTGGTGGTCTTTTCAAGAATAAATACTACAAAATCAAACCATAAGGTTCAGAATAAACAGTTAGAGATTGTTAAAGCTTACATAAATACGAATTTGATACTGTTTCTATTTACCAAATCGATATCTATGTATACCCAAAAGCGCTACCGACAAGTTATCAACATTACTTACTAGTAATTGCTACCAACTACCAACAAAGTAAAATCTACTACAATTCAAGCTGTAAACTACTAAGGGGTGGAAAGACAAAACACTCTCCCTTCTGCTCACCACCCTCGCCCTTTACTTTAATAATAAAAATAGGCGGCAGGAAACTAAACTTCCCTGTCGAAATTTCCGCGTTTTTTCTAATCAAATGACTCTTTTGCTCATCATAATTTTGAGGTAGACGAACAAAACCAGCAATGGATGGAATTTGGTAGATGTAATCGGGGGTAATAGTGAGGGGACCAGGATTATCGACCTAACAGATGTGCAAGGGAGCAAGGGGCGAAAGAAAGACAATATCGATCTTTCAACGGTGCGCGTGCGCGTATTGATTTTAGCCTGAGTTTTGTGTGGGGTTACCTATGGGGGCAATATTTGAATACTTTGATTCAATGTGATGTGTATTACGAATACGAATTAAATATATGGAATTTAGGTTGAATTTAGGTATGGGCATTGTGGAAAATGTCTTTTTGGGGCTTGTTATTTTACACGAACTTGCTTGCTATGAAGGTTTCGAGATAGCGCGTAAAAAGATCAGTACTTGAAAATACTTTTGGAAAGCTTTTCGCAGCAGTTGGTTTATTTTCGAACTGTTTTCGTGTCTAAAACAATGACCTGAAAAAGCGAACTATACCTAAATTTTGAGAGGTCATCTATTCGAAGCCTCTGTGGACTTTGCTGATGAGGCGAACCTCTGGTCGAAGCCCATTTGACTTAAATCTATACAAATTTTCTAAAGAGGTAAAATTTTGTAAGTTTGTATGTAGGGGGTTATCTTTGGAATTACTGATTTGATTCCGAAAATTCTTTCACAAACGGGAAGCTACAATATCCCCGAGTGCTATAGGCTACATTTAAAACGTTCCTGTGGGTTAATTTCCGTTCATAACGAACGAACCGCAAGCAAAAGCGAGTAATTACATAAATCATCGACTCGACGATGAAGACACTGTACACTTGAGAGCATCGAATGTCCTTCGATTCACTGTATACCGTTACCTCGTAAAGATATATCTATTACCATAATTCCCTTATAAAAAAAAAAAAACATCAAAGTAGCTATGATCAAACAAAAGGGACTTTTTCTTTGATATCCTCTCTACAAGTACAATGTTTAACTTTCAATTTTGTCACGACTTCCTGTGCTTTAAGAAAAACATCTTGTTTATGTCATAATGATAGAACGTGACTAACGTATGAAGTACTATGTTTATTTATGTTTGGTTCTTTGAATAGTTTTATTTGTTTATATGAGAGAAGCGGTTGACAGCTTTGATACTTAATGAGAATTATGATTGAGAAAAACACAAGGTGTGAAAAAGGAGTCAAAGTCAAAGTCAAAGCATTTATTTCAAATAGACCATTACAGGCACTTTTGAAAGTCAAAAAAAAAACAAAATAAAACACGAAGCTACAGTCCCAGTCACAAGGCATAATAACTTGTGAAAGTACTGTAGTTGCCCATTCCGTAGCGTAGATCTCTATGGAGAAGAACGGGCAAGAAACTCCATGGACACTCTTTTAAATCAAAATATGTTACAAAATCTTGGTTAGGAGTGTTTGATATTCCTCAACTTAGAAGTCGGTCGGACCGCAAGTAAACTTTGGCTGGAGCAATATAATGGATGTCAAAAGACCCTTAACGAAGGCGAAAACCTTTTGTTCTCCCCGTCATCATTGCGATGTTTTTAGGGTTCCGTAGCCGAATGGCAAAAAACGGAACCCTTATAGATTCGTCATGTCTGTCTGTCTGTCCGTACGTATCACAGCCACTTTATTCCGAAACTATTAGGACTACACAGCTGAAACTTAGTAGGTAGATGTATTCTGTGAACCGCATTATGATTTTTGTACAAAATTTAAAAAAAATATATAGATAAGGATATCCCCCCATACATGAAATTGAAACTAAAAAAAAAAAAACTATCAAACCTATACGGGTGTCTATAGGTCTTTAAAAATGACATTGAGGTTCCTGAAACCATTTTTTTTTCAAAGTCAATTGTTTGAAAGATAGACACTTCCAAAGTGGTAAAACAAGTGTCCCCCCCCCTCTAATTTCTAAAGTAACAGGAGAAAAAATCTGAAAAAAATATGGGGATGTAGACCATAAAAAAAAACTTTCAACGAAAATTAGTTTGAATAAGATTTGATATGTAGTTTTTGAGATATGGGACTTTTTCAACAAACTGCAGCAGTAACTTTGTTTTTCATTAACTTACTATGAAAAACAAATTTAGTTTTGCGGTTGAGTGAAGGTTTACTAATGAATGAGCGTTCAAAACATTGTCATTACATTGTTTGGGGCTATGGAACCCTGTGTGCGAGTAAGACTCGCACTTGGCCCGTTTTTTATTTAAACATCATGTACAATTAGTGGTGCATAGGCGGACTTAATGCCACAAGGCATTTTATTATAGTCCACCTGGAAACCCTCTATATCCTGAGGATATTGGAGGTTAAAGATCCAACTTTTTCACATGGTTCCGTACCCAAAGGGTCAAACGGGACCCTATTACTGAGACTACGTCGCTGTCCGTCCGGCCGTCCGTCCGTCTGTCAACAGGCTGTATCTCATGAACCGTGACAGTTAGCCAGTTGAAATTTCTACAGATTATGTATTTCTGATGATGCTATAACAACAAATACTAAAAACATAAAAAAAAATATTAAAGTGGGGCTCCCATACAAAAAAGAGTTTTTTTTCTCTATTTCATAAATAAATAGAAGAAGATAGAATAATAGAAGCTATGTGGTGCCGGCGGCGAATAGTACCAACCCATTTCATCCCGTGGGTGTCGTAAAAGGCGACTAAGGGAATAAAGGAACACAGAAGACGGGCAGCAGCGTCTCTGAACCGTTTGACATCTTACTGCGATCGCCAACCCGCCTGCCAAGCGTGGCGATTATGGCAATTCCTCCCAAATGTTTGGGAGAGGCCCTTGCCCAGCAGTGGGATCCCTACGGGCTTCTAAAAAAAAAAAAAAAAAAAATTTCATAAATAATGGTAGATACGGAACCCTTCGTGCGCGAATCCTACTTGCATTTGGCCGGTTTTTTTTTTCTTAGCCTTTGCATATCATAATAATATGAATTTCGCAAATACACACACACATACACATAACTGGAGTGATCTAACTAAATAACAGTTACAAAATGTGAAAATATTATGTGTGTGACTTTGTTTAACCTTGTGTTTATTAGTTTGATTCTCCATAACAGAAGGCACATTACAACTTCCAAAAAAATCAAATACGCAGCCTTGACTCCAGCCCTACTTTTTATCATTCCCGTAACCGAAAAAAATCTCTGGAACCGCAGACAGACGTTATAAAAATTCAATAAAAACGGAACAAAAGCAATATCTGGAGCGAAACACCTCAATAATAGGGAACGTTCCCTCTCACTTTACTTACACTTTTACTGCATTTCAAGTACAAACACGGCGCTATTTTCACTTGATATCATCTGCCTGATTGCGGCTTTCTTTCTAAGATTACTGTCTTAATTACTGTTTTCTACAACCTTTTGTTATGTGGGTGATTATAATTTTGTAACCTGATTATAGAATGACCCTTTTGTGTTTTGCACGTCTTGGTTTTTGAGTTATGTAGTTACTCTGTTTTACATTGGCACTATTATAAAGCTAAAGAGTTTGTTTGGTTGGACGCGCTTACCTCAGGAACTACTGGTTTGAATTGAAAAATAAATATTTTAGAGTTTTGCCCATTGATCGAGCAAGGCTATTAGGTTATACAACATCATGCTACGGCCAATAGGAGCTGAGGGAAAATATGACGCTTTTGAAGTTACGCGTCGCTAGTTAGATGATACGGCAAGAAAGGAGGTGTCTGATGAGATGACAAGTATTAATATAAAAAAGCATGGAAGCAGTAAACATGCTGCACCTTCCCCAAATAAATTGAGACACCAAGGGTGTCTTGCCATATCGTCTTGCACACCATTATTCCATCGTTTTTTTGGTCTTCCCCTGATACTGTTACTATTAGCCTGCGACATCCCACTGCTGGGCAAAGACCTCTCCCCCATGACTTCCAGATTTTTCGATCCAGGGCCAATGTGGACCACTGGTCGCTGGTCTTGTCCAGCTCGTCCCCGCCATCTTCTACGAGGTCTGCCGCGACGTCTTTCGGCTGTGTCAGGACTCCAGAAAGTAGTTATTCGTTCTTCAATGCCATTGCAATTTTCAAGAAACTAAAAATGCTCTAAGACCTCGGAGTAAGACCTCCGAATTACTAGATTACTAATTTAATAACACAATAACTGAGTACAAAGTAATTAATAATACGATAGAAACAGATTGTTCACATTAAAATGAATAGGATATCGGTTTCTTATCTAACCAAGGTAATTCGATCTATCTAGGTCTCAATGTAGCGATCTGTAGGCAGCCTTCATTTGTGTAGCAAATCAGCCTGCTTAGATAATTATGTGACTACTTAGCGCGTATATATTCAAATACTTACTAACGTAATTCTTAATATGCCAACTTGTAAGCAGATGTAAAAGGTGTGTTAAAAAACTGGTACATATTTACAAAAACGTTTAGACTGCGGATTAATTTTCTCAACATTTTTATACAAGGTGTTGTTTTGCATCCAAGTCAAAATTCAGGAGGTTGTCACACTTGACATAAATAATCAATTAAAATTATGGTACCTAGTAAATTATAAATAAAGGCTGATTTTTTTTTGATTGTTTATGTTTGTCAGTATTTTAAAATAACCCCCTTAATGTGGTTTAGGGAATAAGAAATTATCGAATAAACGTTTGAGATCTGTTTGCATTTGGGGAAGTGCGGTTATAGGGCGAGAATCAGAAGAAATGCGTAGGTTTTTTTTTTTTTTCTTTTTTACGAAAGTCGGTAAGTGTGAACCACCCGTGTTTTAAACGCAGGCCGCGTTTAAAACACGGGTGGTTCACACTTACCGATTTTCGTAAATAACAAAAAAAAAAAAAACCTACTCATTTTATTATTGATTCGGGTCGAGAATCATTGGCATAGTCACCTCCTTGAATTTTACGAGGATGCAAAACAACACCTTGTATACTGTAGTGTTGTGTACTCTAAGTAGAGAAATTCTGAGTTTTTCATGGCTTGTGATGCGAAGGCATGGGTGATTAAAATACCAAAAACAAAAAATATGTGAAAAATTTCACGTCATCAATGCTGGAGCATCATCATCCACCAAGCCTTTTGCCAAGAAAAGCTGTTGGGCTCGGCTTCCAGTCTAGCCGGATGCAATTTTACATGGAGTGACTGCCTATCTGACCTCCACACTGTACAGTACTGTGTAATACGACACCCCGGCTGTCAGAGTTTCGACATCGATGCTGTATGTAATATCGAAGTATGTCAACACTTGAGCCGCTATTCATTCATGACTGTTTTACTGCGAATGATTAGTTATTAGTTTATTAGCCTCTTGAGTCTCCACCCTTTTCTACGAACCTTCAAGAGCGGCAGTGTCGACACACATATCAGACATGTATTGAAACTTTACTGTGTTGACAGGTCCAGACAATTCATATACTGACAGATTATGGAGTTAGCTAGGATATTACGTCAGGCCTTGGTCTACTTCAGAGTTTGTTTATTCTTTTGTTTCAACAAAACAGGCTTGTGTTCCCAGAAGGGTATTCAGTGATGTTTGTTACTCTTTTTTTTTGTGAATACCATCTCGCAGTTCAACCTAGAAGGTTGTCGTTTGCTTAACCGGACTATCCCGTGGGTGCGTTGAGTGCAAGGCCTCCAGCCAGGGCTTAAAACTGCTTACGAACTAAGCGACTATACGCTAAGAGCATAAAGACACCCCCTGTGGGGTAGAGCCTCGGCTTAGGGCGTCGCTGGGGGAGGACAGTATGGGGACAGGGGATCTGAATGATATCATTATTTAGGGGCTAATTTAAAACCACTGGCACAGCGTCGAGGGCTGGCTCGAGCATGGTCGGGAAGGGCAAGGACCGGGACGTCGCGACGGACCTCGACGGCGAAGTCGAAAAGACGGCTATTTGCGTCCGAACTTCTTAAGAGTGCTAGTCTCTGTGCTACTCTCCTGGAGAAGGGGGTTAACATAATCGGGAGTGACAAGGGTATGTCTCGGATGGCGTATTGAACTAATGCGCGAGGGTTCGTAACGGGTAGCTGTTTGTTACTCCAACACTTCGCCAGTTATTAAATAGGACCCGCGTCATAGTGGCGAGCCAATTCAGCACTCACAGGGCCACAAGTCCAGGCAGCAGTTACCATCACCTCTTTATCACTATCCGGGTTATGGTACTGGTATATAGATGGGTCGATAGATGAAGATGTGAATGGCGAACGAAGTAATGGAATGAATGGATTGTCTGAGGAATGATTTGAAAGAATAAGGAGTGAATGGAAGAAGACAACGCGTGACGCCGACAGCCAATAACGCGTTGACGCGATGGCTGAACCCCGACAAAAGGGGTAAAATAAGACAATCCCAAGAAGGAAAAATGGTGTTTCAAAGTAAAAGAAACCGGGCAAGTGCGAGTCGGACTCGCGCACGTAGTGTTCCGTACCATTATTTATAAAAACGAGGAAAAAAATAAGTTTTTTGTATGGGAGCATTAGATATTGATTTTATTCTGTTTTTAGTATTTGTTGTTATAGCGGCAACAGAAATACATAATCTGTAGAAATTTCAACTGGCTAACTATCACGGTTCCTGAGATGCCTGGTGACAGACGGACAACGAAGTTTCACTAATCGTACATCACAATCGTACACAATCGTACCCAAAGGGTCCCGTTTGAACCTTTGGGTACGGAACCCTAAAAACTGAAATGCACACCCATCGATGTCGCGGGCAAAGCTCTAGTCGAAGTTAAAATATTCTATAACCATTGCCTAACTTCATAAGCATAATAGATAGTGGCAGACAAACATACAACCTGTAGATTGATAGTCAATATTATGCATTCTCTGTGGGCGGTTAATGGAATGCTGTCTACTGCATTTGCATCTCATTCGGCTAAACATAACCACCTCGGGAATATGAAAATGTTGGATATTCTAGTAGACATTGATTGACTTGATTGTGGATTAAATTATGAAGTTGTTGCAGCCTAGAGTTTTATTGAAAAGAATTATGTATGTTAAGAATACGTGATATTTTAGGTACTAATAACCAAATAGGGGATGATCACATTTTTTTTTCTTTGTGTGTCGGGTAGAATATTGAAAAGTATTGGACACGTATTTTTCTTTTTTCACGTGGTCATAAAATTACGGAGATATATTGAGTTGAAATGTCGCATGACGTCACATGTAGGTAATTTTTATACCTACTTGTGACGTAGTGAGCCCCCACTCTCCAACTTTAATGAGTTTTAACTAAGTAATTTTTTGATATTTTGATAAAACAAAAAATACCTACGTGTCTTATATTTTTGTATTACCTGTCTGACTGACAAAATAGAATGTCGTAACTAAACAAGGCGACACTATTATCAACCTAGGGGGAAAAGGTTGATAAGAGTCTCTCTCTTCTTCACAATTTTTTCGGTGAACTAGCATTTACCACCAGTTCCTGGGAAGACTAAATGAAGATTCAAGATAATAAAGGACATCAACATAACATCTCTGAAGGGTTAGGCAGAGGTGTACATTTTTTTTTTTTTTGTTTATGGCATCTCGCAGTTCAGCCTTTGAGGCTGGCTTCTGCTTAACCGGACTAAGAGAGGTGTACATAATAGAACACCCACATTTCGCCAGTTATGTTTAAGTCCCATCTAAAAGGGAGTGAGCCTATTGCCATCAACTGGACGCAAATCCAGACTTCTTGGCTGCTACTGAGAATTTCCTGATGGAAAAACCCAATAACCCTTTGCCCGACCTGGGTATCCAACCCAGGACCTCATGCCCAGCGATCGCACTTGCTACCACTAGAGCAATGAGACAGCTAAAGGACATCAAATTGGAAAAACTCCTGTCGTGGTTAAAACATTTGATTTGCCAGTCAACAAAGTTGATAGATAGCATTTCGATTGGTATTTTTTTTTATGTATGTACACCGATTACGCTGAGATTTATGATCCGATTTGCGTGATTCTTAGTTTGATGCGGAATAGTTGCCATTTGGTCCCATAAAAAAATAATATAGTTTGGCTCAGTAGTTTTCATTTTATGAACATTTTTTTAATTATTTATGTACATTTTACACCTATTACTCCGTGATTACTGTACTTACCAATTTAGATGATTCTTCATTAATTTCGTAGAGAAAACTATCCGGTGGGTCCATATGAATTTTATTATCTTTGCTTAGGTACTTTTTGACTATGTAAAAGTACTCTTTACAATGTAAAAAAATTAAATTAAAAATTTAAAAAACCCCAAACACAAAAAACCTGTAAAAAAACAAAAATAAAATAATCCAAGCGTCTTAGCGTCGGGGGTCCGCTTTGTTATGTGATTGTACTAAGCGGTCTACTTAGCGGTCCCCCGACGCTTTTTTACAGGTTTTTTGTGTCGGGGGTTTTTATAAATTTTTAATTTAATTTTTATTTCATGCTTTTTAAACTTATATTGTCTTATCTTAGCCTTGACTGTCCCAATACTGGGCATAGGCCTCCCCCATTGCTTCCACTTTTCTCGGTGTTGCGTGTCATCTCGCCAATTAACGAAAACAGCAAGAATTTAAAAAAAAACTTTCTGTGGGTAGGGGGGGGGTCGCTCCCACCCCCCCTGGCAATGCCCATGGTGACAAGTGACAAGATTTCAAATTTCGAATCGACCAGACCTGTGGAAATGTTAATTTCCCTTCATCTAGAAGAAAAAGAGGTGATGGCCTTCAAACGGCTGATCAGATTTTATCGAAACATAGCTAAGAACACTCTCGATTTAAACACCTTTCAAACGAAACCAATTTCATCAAAATGGGTTCATCCGTTTAGAAGCTACGATACCACAGACAGACACACAGATACACAGGTACACACGTCAAACTTATAACACCCCTCTTTTTTGGTCGGGGGTTAAAAAAACACTAAACAGTGGAAAATTATTTTTTGTGTCGCTGTCGGTGGTAATAAAAGTAAATGAAACAAACAAGTTACCGACTGCTAAAGTTAGCTCAGTCTAGGATTTTAAGGCACCAAAATTAAGTGTTTACTACATTTTCAGCATTGTTTCAACAGATAGTGCACTTATGAACTAAGCTACGCATTTCGAAAGCATTCTCTATCGCCTAACTTATGTAAATTACACCAAACTGCCGACATATTGTCACAGATATCTATACACATGAAAATTCTGTAATATATGGAAGCAAGTCGTCGATAGGACGCGGAGTAGGGATAATGTGAATGGCGCTCTAACGAGCGCCTTTCACTTTATCTCTCCTACTCCGCGGCCGAGCGTCACGCGACATGCAACACACAGACGAAAAAGTTTGAGACGATGTAATAAAAGTTTCACTTTAAAAACATTTTAAAAAGTATCAGCATCAGAACAAAAGTTTGCATACGCGAATGAGATAAAGAAAATACGGTTGGTACCACTGCTGATATGGCTGGTCCAGTACCACTTCAGCGTATTCATTCTGTGAGCTACGCCAACACTTGAGAAACGCTTATAACACACTGTCAGCAGTCGTTCTTATCTCTGAGCTTTCACACGTTCCACTAGCTCATAATAAATCAAAAGTTCAAAAGCTCTTTCATAACGTCACCTGCCTACGACACACATACCGAACTCTTATTGTACGAGTCCGGAAGAGGATGTATTCATGTCCCTAATGTAAACAAACCTTAGATGGTGCTGTACCCACACCTCATGGATATGACATGACATGGATGGTGTTGTGTGCTGTGGTGTGTGGTGGAGCACAGAGCACAGAATCGCCGCTACGCTCTAGACATGGCAATATTAATTGAGTCATCACACAATTTATTTGAAGTCGGCTCAGCAAATCTTCCACACAACATCACGACTGTATTTATAAATAATAAATCAATTTATTGACACACACAAGTTACAAATTATACAAACAAGAAAATTGAACATAGTTATTAAAGTTAAAAACTAGAGGAAGCCGTGGGCCCCAAACTAGGCACAGCCTGAATCTTGGTGGCCCAATATAGTCAGTAAAAGCAAATTGAATAACCGACTGTTCAGCGTGATACAGCACTACAAGACATTAGTAACAGGTAATTTTGAAAATTATAATAAATAACATAGGGAAACTAAAAATTAATTAAAAATGTATAAAATTAATATCAGTGTCAATCAATAAAATAAAATGAAAGACAAAATGAACAGTATGACATGCATAATTTAAATAATTCAAGTTAAAAATCAACAGTAAGTATGGTCGCAATCAAACCAAAATTATAAATCATACAGAAATAAAATAAGAATAACAATCTAAAAAAAAAATGAAAATAAAAATAATAAGAGAACCAAATAAAAATCAATTTACGAAGGGTTAGGCTGAGGTGTAGGTACCAAATAGCCTAGTGCACCCATATTTCGCCAGTTACAAGCTGTTGTTTTACATCCTCATCAAAATTCAAGAGGATGACAAAAAAGACATAAATAATCAATTAAAATTACGGTACCTATTTAATATGACGATGACTTTTTTGGTTGTTTAAGTTTGTCATTATTTCAGAAGCCAGCTAGGTTTCCAAGCCCATAACGTGATTTAGGGAATAAGAAATTATTGAATAAACGTTTGAGATTGTTTGTATGTATGAAAACGCGGTTATAGGGCGATAGGGATCAGACGAGCCGCGTTTGGTTCATACTTACCGATTTTCGTAAAGAAGAAAAAAATATAATTACCTACCCATTTTGTCATTGATTCGGGATGGTAATCATTAGCATAGTTACCTCCTTGAATTTGACGAGGATGCAAAACAACACCTTGCATTAACAATAAATAAATGAATATGAAGAAGGGGCCGAAAAAAATCTGCTGTTCCATACATTTTGACCGTGTAGACATTCCACTATAGTAGGAAACAGATTTTTTTATCTATGGTTTAGAATGCAGTGTTTACGTGGTAAGCGTTTTTGCGTCGGTGTCCTGATTTAAAATATATAACTGGCGAAATGCGGGTGTAATTCTTCGAGAAGCCCAAATATGTGTTGTTATGTTGTCAATGGCACCTCTAGCAGCTGCAGCGTGTTCCTTGCTCTATGGAAGCCCGCGTCGGTAATCGGGCGTTCCCCTCAGTTTAAGGTGCGTAGATAAGAGATGCGCACGCGACTCATCTTGGACGGCATTGTTATCGGTCTGTTTATATTATGTAAGTGCTAACAGACCCGTATGGGGTCACACGAAATGGGGGAAGGCACTATCGTTCATTTGTATTGTCTTGACTGCTAGGGGAATTATCATCTTAAAGTGAGCTTATTTAGATAAACTTTAAAAAAAATTTTGTTTGGAGGTGCTCGTGGCTAAATAATAACAGCCGCACGGGTCGATCTTAAAGGTTAAGCCGTGCTTGCCGAGGTTGGTCCGTGGATGGGTGACCATAATTACATACCGAGTTTCCTCCGTGCCTCGGAAAGCACGTTAAGCCATTGTTCCCGGCTGTCATTAGTAGATCTTTGACAGTCTTTACGAGTAGTCAGAAACCAAAAGTCTGACATCCAGTCTTACCAAGGGGTATCGTATTACCCAGTTACTGGGTTGTGGAGGTCAGATAGGCAGTCGCTGCATGTAAAATAATGGTACTCAGCTGAATCTGGTTAGACTGGAAACCGACGCCAAGTTAGTTTGGGAAAAGGCTAGGCAGATGATGTTATTTCCACGTAAAAATATTTTTACAAGTGAAAATCGGGTTTAAATACAAGCTGTTGTTTTGCATCCTCGTCAAATTCAAGGTGCAACATGCTAATGATTCTCGACCCGAATCAATAATAAAATGGGTAGTCGTGTAGTAATGTAGTGTCGTGGTGTGTACCACCCTTGTTTTAAATGCGTCCGAATTCCGATCCTCGCCCTATATCCGCGCTTTCACACATACAATCAATCTCAAACGTTTATTTGATAATTTCTAATTCCCTTAACCATGTCAAAGGGGTTAATCTGAAATACTGACAAAAGCAAACATTGCCCCATACATTTGGGTCGATTAAGTATTGAAATTTTGTGTGGGGCAGCAGATATTTTTTTCAAACAAAAATATCAGCGTTTGTTACTGATTAACTAGGCACATGTAATTTAAATTGATTATATGTGACTTTTGTGACAACCTCCTGAATTTTAACTAAGATGCAAAACAACACCTTGTATAGTAAAGAACTGCCGATGTTTTGTCAAGCCCCAAAACCATGGACAGCAAGGCGGTTTGCTAGTATTCCATAATTTAAGCATCAACAAGATTATCATACCATGTATTAAATCGATGGTATACCATACTTTTATAGCCCAAAAGGCGATAAACTCGACCGCCATGAGAACTTGTTCGATCTAACGGTTGTTACATACATTCCTTTTGGTTTTATTTCTTTTTTCATTTCATAGTGAAAGCGGCGTGTGCGCATGATTTGAATGACGTCAAGCCCTTTTATAACTTTTATTATGTCTGCGGCCTGATGTGATACGGGATTATCCTAGTACAGGCATCTAAATATATTTTACCTACATTGTTAATTTTTGATTCATATTGATTGTATCTTACCGTGAATAAAGTTTTTTTTTTTTTATTATGTCCGGACATCATTGTATTGGAAGGCCTCCCACTAGGTTGACTAGGTGGAACGATGACCTGGTGAAGGGTTACGCTGGATGCGAGTCACACGGGACCGGTCAATGTTGCGACCCTAGCGGAGGCCTATGTCCATCAGTGGGCGTCTTTCGTCTTAAATGATGATGATGAACCCAATAGCAACAGGGCAAAAATCTGATCCGATTTTCGGCCAGTTACCAACAATTTTTTTTTTTTGTGGAAAAACACTTTGGATGACCTGGCAATCGAACATACTCAGCAGCACTGGCGAGCACTAAACCACGCAGTCAATTATGGTCTCAAGAAAAACTTTGAATAAAAAGCGTTCTTCAAACGAAAATTTAAACAATCACACAGAATACCTACATAAATTATTGAAGTGAAACTTCTTATGCGACTTTCAACAAGTTTAACGTTCTAATGGAGGGGGAATATTTTCTATTACCCACTAAGAGATGGCGCTATTACAAGATTCGTGACTACGTAGTTCTACTAGGTACGCAAGATGGCGTGCAAACAGTCATGCATTCGTCTCTTCGGTGTGACCAGCCTTCGCTCAATTTCCATGAGTAGAATAACCTCGATAAACTTATGTAATAAAAACTGTACAACAATGAAACAATAAAATATTAGTTAGAAGCTCTATAAAATAACGAGAGTGAATGCGTGGCACTCCAACGCATGCGTGTAGTATAACGCAGTTTCACTTCTTCCGCGCGGAGGGACTCCACGCACTATTTTTTTTCACTCACGTTGAACAATGGTAAAAAATCCGCTAATAAAATAGGCCATTGTATACCAAACTTGGAATTTTTATCATCTAGGGCATGAGAATCAAAGTTAAACTAAATTATGCAAGCACGCGTTCCAAGGCTGTATAAGAATGCTACCTTTGCTCTATAGAAATACTTACTTGACAAGGTGCGTGGGAAAATAACAGCTAGTTGTAATGATGATGCCATATCTAGCCGATTACGGCCACAGCGACTGCATTCGTTGGCTTTCTAGTGTGGTGTCGAGAGCTTTAGGGTTCTCTTGAGCAGCTAGTATATCCAACTTTGGCCGAAAAACTTCGGGCTCAAAGCGAACTTGTCAGAACGCATTATATCAATCACCAATCCAAAAAAAGTCATCATCTGCCTAGCCTTTTCCCAAACTTTGTTGGGATCGGCTTCTTGTCTAACCGGATGCAGCTGAGTATTAGTATTTTACATGAAGCGACTGCCTATCTGACCTCCACAACCCAGTAACAAGGTAATACGAAACCCCTTGGTTAGACTGGATGTCAGACTTTCGGCTTCCGACTACTTGTAACGACTGTCAAAGATCTACAAATGACAGCCGGGACCAACGGCTTAACATGCTTTCCGAGGCACGGAGGAAACTTGGTATGTAATTATGGTCACCCACCCACGGACCGACCTCGGCAAGCACGGCTTAACCTTGAAGATCGACCAATGCGGCTGTTAATATTTAGCCACGAGCTCCTCCTACAGGTATTTTGCTACTCATTACTTGAAAATACAAAAAAGTGCCTAGAGTACGTAGGTAAGCATCGTGCTATCTCTATAACACAGGTGTAGGAACACTTTTGAATATACCAACAAGCCGGCCATGGTCGGGTCAGGAGCCCCTAATTCACAATGAGCTGCTACAACCTTGGAAGACATGCCTATTATGTATATCTCACCATAGGTAGACTTAGATATAGAACTAAAATCTTTTTAAAACTTTTAAGTAGCATTAATAAGACGAAGTGCGACCAAAGAGTAGAGACTTCATAAGTGAAGTGCGCAATTAATACAATACAATGCGTTGAAAAACAAAACTTAGAAGCTTTGCATGTGTGGGGGATCACACTACGGCGCGACGGCAACGCGCGACGTTCGTGTTAATTCGGAAACAAGGAGATTACCGAAGCGCAAACTCTTTCTAGTTCTATTACTAATATCTAAATTTTAATACATTCAATTCAAGTGTTTACAGTATTTTTCATTTACGTGTTTTTTTTTGTTTCCATCGGCTGTCCCTCATAGTTTTAAGGTGTTTTTAATTTTTAAGGAAATCGGGACCTATGATAGATCATGACTTGCATCTACATCTTGCTTTCGTTTATAAACTTCTTAGCGTGCCGAGGGCAATCTACATTGCTTACAACGTAGCAAAGCGGCCAGTCTCTTGTGCAAAGTCTAAAAGAAAATCAAGTAAAACTCTATCCTTCGGCAGACTAAGCTGGAAAAATGGGAAACCTCAAGACCACATCAATAGTAACTGGTACTTAGGTATTTCATTTTCTACCACTGGAGTATTTACGTTATTAAAATATGGACGTATTTCATAGCATAGGATGTTATTGGTCAACTACATGCTTCTTAAAATAAACACGAAATTATTGGAATAAAGGTAGGTAAGTAAATATTATGACAGATTATGACATTACCGGCCACCAAGATTATAGCTACAAATTTCATCACAAAATACACTTATGTTTATAGTTTAAATAGTAGAAAAAAAATGAAACTTACCGAAATAAACGTATCCAAGTGTTGAATCACTAGAACAATAAAAATCACTTATTAAACCCTTGTAAACAATCACAAAACAGAAACACACAGCTGGCAACAGCGAAAGCTAAACAACGTGACATTTCCAAACAAAGTATGAAAAAGGCAGATTATAAATCCAAAATAAAACAAAGTCACCCTTATAAAACTTTCATCTCGTTCTATCTACCCAAATCGGCATGTGTTTGAAAGAGTGGAGAATAATTTTGACATCTGACAGGGTGAAATTTCATTTTGACGGATAACATTTTGACGCATGCGCCCAAAGAACGCATGCGCGGTCGATATCGTTCCATGTTTGAGTACGACACCACTCTATGTAGCAAGATTTTAATAACTGTGATTGAAAAGTATTTTAATCTGATTTTAAGGTAGCTAATATCATCTGTTGAGAAGATTAAGGGAGAAAATTTTGAAAATGGACAGAATACAGTTCGCGATTTTTTTTTATCTCCACAATGTGTGCAACCGTAAGTTTTTACTTTATTTTAAATATTATTTAATCATCAGCCCTTATCCTTAACTTATTTGAAGTCGTCGCAGCATTTCTGCTACTTCCATACTTCTCTATTACTCGTCATCTCATCCAATCGCCTTTCTTGCCATATCATCCTTCACACAGCATCAATCTTTGGTCTTTCTACAAATGCATAGTCAAAACTTTCCTCAAGACATGTTTCTCATTTTTGCGCATCACAAGCCAACCGATTATCATTTTTAGGGTTCCGTACCCAAAGGGTCAAACGGAACCCTATTACTGAGACTTCGCTGTCCGTCCGTCCGTCCGTCCGTCCGTCTGTCACCAGGCTTTACCTCATGAACCGTGATAGGTAGCCAGTTGAAATTTCTACAAATTATATTTCTGTTGATGCTGTAACAACAAATACTAAAATAAGAATAAAATAAATATTTAAGGAGGCTCCCATACAAAAAAGTGTTTATAAAAATTGTACGGAACCCTTCGTGCGCGACAACTCGCAGTTGGCCGGTTTTTTTTACATTACAACAAATACTAAAATAAGAATAAAATAAATATTTAAGGAGGCTCCCATACAAAAAAGTGTTTATAAAAATTGTACGGAACCCTTCGTGCGCGAGTCCAACTCGCAGTTGGCCGGTTTTTTTTACATTATGATGTCGTGAATATCTGGTAGTCAAAGGATTATTATTTATGTACCATTATTATTTGTTCTTGTTATACCTCAACATCTTATTATTTGTTCTTGTTATACCTCAACATCTTATTATTTGTTCTTGTTATACCTCAACATCTTATTATTTGTTCTTGTTATACCTCAACATCTTATTTTAACATGCACTGGTTGATCATGTACGATCTTAAGAGAAATACAGTTGTCTGAGGTAAGAGACTCCTGAATTAGAGAGATTGATAAAATAACCCTCTCCACAATAGGAATGTTGTAAATTTATTATTTGAATTTCCTAATGTATCAGTAGTTCACCAAAGAGCAGCTGTACCTATATCTTAATCTCTCTTGATACTTAATCTGTAAATAACTTTTTCATTCAAGTTTCGTTGTCGTATTCATTAGCAAAGTGCTGAATAGGCATTTCATCGTATCCTTTCGTTTTATAGTCATTCTATAGCTCTACCCATCGAGTTGCTAAATAAAATAGTTTTTATAGTAACATGTTACATCTTATCACTGGAAATGGGATATTTACCATGATAAACATTTGTTTTGAGTTCACTATTGTGTTTACTATTTGTGAGAGGAGCTTGTGGTTAAATAATAACTGCCGCACGAGTCAATCTTTAAGGTTAAGCCGTGCTTTCCGAGGTTGGTCCGTGGATGGGTGTCCATAATTACATACCGAGTTTCCTCCGTGCCTCGGAAAGCACGTTAAGCCGTTGGTCCCGGCTGTCATTTATTTGTAGATCTTTAACAGTCGTTACGAGTAATCAGTAGCTAAAAGTCTGACATCCAGTGTTACTAAGGGGTATCGTATTACCCAGTTACTGGGTTGTGGAGGTCAGATAGGCAGTAGCTTCATGTAAAATACTGGTACTCAGCCGCATCCGGTTAGACTGGAAGCCGACCCCAAGAGAGTTTGGGAAAAAGCTAGGCATATGACTATTTGTTTTCAGTTCCCGATATTTCGGCGCTATTGCTAACGCCATGATCACGGATAAATCCGTTCCGTTTATTGATAGGGTTGGTTTAAAAACTTATATGTATGTTACATTGTCTTATCTCAAATTTTAATTTCAGGACTGCACCGCACTCAAAACAAACTATTCAAGCGAATCAAGACACGGTGGGGAGACGGCGCTGATGCATCTCCCAAGTGAAGAAAGACTTAGAACTCTTCCCCTATCAACTTACAGCTCAAATCAGTATTATTTGTTACATTTTTAGACTAAAATATTGCAGCAAATATTCTAAACTACGGGCCAGATTCTGGCTCTTAGTACCTATAGAATATTTGCTGCTAGACCAAAAAAAAGATTGATCTATGTTTAAACGGATTTTTTCGGTAATTATAATTAATCCCGCAATCTGGTTTTTTCAATACATTTGACCAGCACTCACGAATAATGTTACATTTTACATCAAGAAGACCCATCATGTTTCTGGTTGGGAATCCATACTCCTTAGGTGGGCTGGCTATATCTCTTCAAAATGGTACCAGAAGCGTCTGGACCAGATGTCAACACAAAAAGTACTTCTGACTTGGCTTAACATGCCGTAGAGAAATATCTCTCAGGCATGTTTGGTTAACACGATGTTTTTCTTCACCGAAGCTAGTGATTAATTAATTACACAATAAGCACATGAATCTGAAAAACCGGCCAAGTGTGAGTCGGACTCGCACACGAAGGGTTACCGTACCATTATTTATAAAAACGAGCAAAAAATCACTTTTTATACAAAAATGTGATATTTTTGCTCGTTTTAAATATTTATTTTATTCTGTTTTAGTATTTGTTGTTATAGCGGAAAAATAAATACATAATCTGTACAAATTTCAACTGGCTACCTATCACGGTTCATGAGATACAGCCTGGTGACAGGCGAACAGCGAAGTCTCAGTAATAGGGTCCCGTTTGACCCTTTATGGTTTAAGAACTTTATTATTCCTCATCAAGAATTAACAATAATTCATTTACTGAGAAACTTAATATATGTTCGTAAAAATTAACAAACATGAGGGTAAGCGATCACAATAACAAAAGTATCTAGTAGCTAATCACCAACCAAGCAAACACGGAATCAACCTAAAAGTAAGTTGTTGTACTAGATGTGGCAATGCATGGCAACATACTGATTAATAATGTTTCTTTCTCATTATTGTTATTATTTGCTCATTATGTAAGATTTCAGTATTTTTTAAAACAAGACATACTTTTTGCTTCTTTTATAACCATAGGTTGTATATTGTATATTGTACATGTTAACACCTTCAAATTCACTTTGGGTACGGAACCCTAAAAATCAGAGGTGCGTGCTTTGGATTCGAAATCGTGACCGTCACTGCTTATTTGTTTTTACAATGGCCCCGTAATGATAATTATCAAAGGGAGAGTTAATGACATTTTATCAGCATTTTGTTTGACAGCCACTTGGTCTTCGTCCAATGTTTCTGTTTGCTAACAGATAACATAAATGCAATTGAGTAACAATGAATTGTGTGTTGTTTTATAGATTATTAGCTTATGCCCGTGGCGCCGCCCGCGTGGAGTTCGATAATTGTCCCACGGGAACATACTTTCGGGATAAAAAGTATCTTATGTGTTAATCCAGGTTATAAACTATCTGTACTTATTCCAAATTTCATCCAAATCCGTTCTATAGTTTTTGCGTGAAAGAGTAACAAACATCCATCCATACTCACAAACTTTCGCATTTATAATATTAGGGATTATGTCTCTTGGA
Source organism: Cerastis leucographa (assembly GCA_963082945.1). Taxonomy (NCBI): domain Eukaryota; kingdom Metazoa; phylum Arthropoda; class Insecta; order Lepidoptera; family Noctuidae; genus Cerastis; species Cerastis leucographa. The sequence continues at coordinate 7,078,477 of OY720353.1, forward strand.
CAATACTAGCTTCTGCGCCGTAGCCCGCATGGAACTCGGATATTAAATCAAGGAAACGTAAGGTACGCACGACAACCAATCAAGCTATTCAAATCCAGTATACGCTGATCTATTGAACCAGAAGCTCATATTAAGCGAGGTCAGGTTATACTGGATATACAAGTTGTTGTTTTGCATCCTCGTCACATGCAACTTTATGTGGCGCCGTTTGTACTAGCGGGATCAAAAGTATGTATCTAGCTATCTAGACCTAACCTAGGTCTGTGTGCCAAATTTTATCGGAAGCTGTTAGAAGCGTAGACAGACAGAGTTACTTTTTCATTCCTTTATAGTATTAAGTTTCGAAGCTACCTAACTTTCTAAAAGCTACCGTGAAACTATAACTGCCGCTTCAACGGGTAGACTTCGTATTCAGTACATCAATCTGAACACATATAATTTTTTTGTCAGTAATTGAATAAAACCGGCCTAGTGCTAGACTCGCGCACGAAGGGTTCCGTACCATTATTTATAAAAACGAGCAAAAATATAACTTTTTTGTATGGGAACCTTAAATATTTTTGTTTTATTCTGTTTTTAGTATTCGTTGTTATAGCGGCAACAGAAATACATAATCTGTAGAAATTTCAACTGGCTATCTATCACGGTTCATGAGATACAGCCTGGGTCCCGTTTGACACTTTGGGTACGGAACCCTAAAAACAGCTTTTTCCTACAAAACTGCAATACCTACTCGTTCAAAATGTATGCAACAGTAAATCAATTACTAAAAAAACCTAAATGTATTACCGATGAAAATTTTCTATGTTCAGAATGAGGGTATTAAATATGTGGTACCCATTTTGGCATCGGCGTCCGTTCTACCCTGTATACATGAATACTGGAACTTCGTTAATAGGACACTACCATAAGCAATTAATGTACGTATACAGACAAGCCAAACATAGCTTGATTTACTTCAACAAGATCATTGTTCTCCTGATGCACCGGGGTCATTATAATTGATAGACTATTTTTAGACAAATAGGTTTTTATTTCTGAACTATTGTAGTTAATAACAATTTGTACTGGTGTGTACTAATAATAAAATGTACTAAAAATGTCTTTGTTTTATTTATAACTGTGAGTTGCAGTCAGCTTGGAATTCAGGAACACAGCAATGGTGCAGTCATCATCATCTGCCTAGCCTTTTCTCAACTATGTTGGGGTCGGTTTTCAATCTCACCGGATGCAGTCGAATACCAGTATTTTACATGGAGCGACTGCCTATCTGACCTCCACAACCCAGTTAATACTGGGTAATTTATGATACCACTTGGAAAGACTAGTTCTATGACTTTCGGGCCATTGACTACCTGTAACGACTATCAAAGATCCTCAAATGACAGCCGGGACCAAAGGTGCTTTTCGAAGCACGGAGGAAACTCGGTATGTAATGGGCGGTCACCCATTCAAGGACCAACCTAAGATCGACCCAACCGAGCGGCTGTTGTTATTTAGCCACGAGCTTTTCAGTAATGCTGCAATGGGTATGAAAAAAATATTTTACTTTTACCTTTGATCAACTTCTGCTTTTGTATGTTTATTATTCGAAAAGCCCTGTGCCAAATGGAATTAACGAAAACCGTAAACTTATGAATGAGGAATGAGGAAAATGTCGTGAGGAAAGTTTAGAGTATGAATGTGGATGGTTATAGGAGTAGAGGAAGACCAAAGAAACGATGGAGGGACTGTGTGAAGGATGATATGGCAAGAGAGGACGTGACTGCTGAGATGACAAGTAAAAGAGAAGTATGGAAGACGAAGAAGACATGCTGCGCCGATCCCAAATAAATTGGGATAAGGGAATGAGTATTCTCATTCCCTCCCATGATGATGAATGAACTTGCATAATCTTACATCTCCACAAAAATCCTTCCCTAACGAAAACTTTCATACTCTTACGGTGCGTACAGACTATCTAACATATTATATGTATAACTTTTGTTTTATAACACATCCACACTATGTAACCGTGTTATTCAACATTGCAACATAAAACAATATTGTACACATTAGAATAACAATGCAATATAACAATTTTATATAACCATTGTCGTTTGTAGTTCTTCAGTGCTATCCACAATGTCAAGTTATATAACATTGTTGTACATATCAATAACATGTTATTATAACATGTTTTATAACATTCAGTGTCCACATTATCTGAAACATGTTATATAGCAATGTTGTATAACATATTATGTTATATAGTCTGTACGCACCTTTATGCAGTGTTTCATGCTTCAAGTTCAAGCTGACAATTGTCTGTCAGTGAATTTAAGATTTTGATTACCATATCTTGGGCTTCATGAGTCCGTACAATAACAACACACAAACAGACAGACACAAAACCGCAATGTACATCCTTTTAACAGGAAAATAATACCCTATTACCTACTCAACAATATAATTATAGACTGATCCCAATTATTACTATTATAACGCTAAACGGCGGCCGTGACGTCACCCAGTTAGTCTACGCCAGTAAGCGCACGAGTCGACCATGCACTTGCATCGACCTTGTTGTGCGGGCGCTGATAAGACACGTTCGGCCTTCGCTGTGCGAGTTATTCGCAGATTTCCTTGGCGTGTGCAATATTTGAGTTAGGTTGAAGGATATATAATGCAAATGTTGTTGCTGAAAGAAATTGGGAAGACAGACGCGTTTCGTAGTCACGACTGTCAGACGGCCTACGACCACAGAGTATGGCTAGACAAAGTGATATTCCATCAATGATAAACTATGATTATACAGGGTTATTTGTAAAACACCGACAACCTCTGAGGACTATATTACTAACATAATCATCAACAACTTTTGTTCTATGACTTTTAAAAAATCGTCATATTTTAGTTCATCAGATTTTCATACAAAAATAAAAATATTTAAATTGAACGCTTTAAATGTTACGACTATTCTGCCCTCGCGATTGTACTATCGCTTTCTATTGCTTCGCATAGAATAGGGGACAATCCAATTTTTTTTTCTTTGTCCGTCGGGTAGTTTATTAAAAAGTATTGGACACGTATTTTTTCTTTATTCACGTGGTCATAAAATTACGGAGATATATTGAGTTGAAATGGCTCATGACGTCACATGTAGGTAAGTTTTATACCTACTTGTGACGTAGTAAGCCTCCACTCTCCAACTTTAATGAGTTTTAACTAAGTAATTTTTTTATATTTTGATGAAACAAAAAATACATGTCTAATATTTTTGTATTACCTGTCTGACGGACAAAATAGAATGTCGTTTTCTTTACCCAGTCCGATCCCCTATTCGTAACATTGAGAGCGTTCAATTTAAATATTTTTATTTTTGGACGAAAATCTGATGAACTAAAGAAGATGAATTTTTAAAAGTCATAGAACAAATGTTGTTTATTATTGTCGGTGTATGCAGCTGAATACCAGTATTTTACATACAGCGACTGCCTATCTGACCTCCACAATCCAGTTAGTACTGGATAACACAATACCCTTTGATAAGACTGTTTGGCAGACTTTCGGGCCACTGACTACCTGCTACGACGAATGTCTCTAAGACACGATTTTATTGACAGCCGGGACCAACGGCTTAATGTGCTTTCCGAGGCACGGAGAAAATTCGGTATGTAATTATGGTCACCCATCCACGGACCAACCTCGGCAAGCGCGGCTTAACCTTAAAGGTCAACCTGTGCGGCTGTTATTATTTTACGACGATATCCTCAAATATTTTGCAAAACATAAAATTAAAATAAGTTGAAACCTTGAAGAGAGGCTGACTGGCCCATTGACTCCACTACGGTCGCATTACCTGCCCTAAAAGCAGTTAATAAAGCACCACACAAAATAAAACTATCAAATTACCCAAAAGAAGCTGTAGGCAACATAATGACACCATCCTTTCCCTATCTATGACCACAGACAAACCACAGACTGACAAAAACTAACCTTTTTTTACATTACCTGACGAAAATGAAAGTGTTGCTGCGAGAGTTGCTCTAAAAACTTCACAACGGAATTTAAATCCACTTAAAAGTCACTTAGTGCGATTAGAGCCATGTTTGACAACTGTTTTATCAGTAATGCACTGGATTTTGAGTTGAACTACAAATTGGTTTTGGAGTAGCAACAAATGGAGAATGGCATTAAGATTTGGTGACAAAAAGTTGAGTAGACACATATATAGACTGGAGCTGGCAATTAACGAGGAAGAACTCTATTATCAACAGGTCATGTGCCCATGATATAAAAGACAAAGATCCATACAGACTTTCCTTTTCTTGTGCAAAATTTGAAGCTTCTTGCTAGACTCTAAAACAAAAAAATATCGCAATGAGGACGGGGAGAAGCTCGTGGCTAAATAAAAACAGCCGCACTGGTCGATCTTTAAAGTTAAGCCGTGCTTGCCGAAGTTGGTCCGTGGATGGGTGACCATAATTACATACCGAGTTTCCTCCGTGCCTCGGAAAGCCGTTGGTCCCCGCTGTCATTTGTAGACCTTTGGCAGTCATTACAAGTAGTTAGAAGCCAAAAGTCTGACATTCAGTCTTACCAAGGGGTATCGTATTACCCAGTTACTGGGTTGTGGAGGTCAGATAGGCAATCGCTTTTTGTAAAATACTGGTTCGCAGCTGAATCAGGTTAGACTGAAAGCCGACACAAAGATAGTTTGGGAAAAGGCTAAGCAGATGAATGAGGACGAGGAGTACAAGTAATTTTCAGCTTCGTTAAGGGTATTTTTAGACCCATAATTATATTTCCCTCGTTGATGTTAGTCACAGCTGAGGGCTGCCATAGCAGAAAACGGTGATTAGGACTATAATTTCATGTCAGCTGTCGACCAAGACCGCCCCTAAGAATCACCACCTCGACCAGTTCTGTGGTTCTTGCATTCAGCGGATATACAAACAGGGTAAGTGTAAACCCGGCCACGATAACCACGATGAAGATGAAGGCCGGGATCCTTCATCAGGTCATCGTACATTTATACTACTTTGAAATGACTGACGACGTTACGTCACTTGAAGGCATGTTCCAACTTGTTTATACTTGAACTATCCTTTTGTCTCTGACTTCTCGATGATGTCATTATAGGCAACGAAATAATCTATCATGGGAGCTTAAGTGTAATTCTGTTAAGTTTAGTTCCAACCACATTTAAGTGACCGCACACGATTCGAAAGTCACATTCTTAGAATTGATGTTTGGAAAATAACACCCTAGAAACCGGTCCACTATAAGATAAGTCATTGATTAAAGTATTTAATTCACTTACTGAAGACATTGACAGATATCGCACAGACTTTCTACTAGATCTAGAAATCTCTAGTGACGGAGATATTGGAGATTTTCACAAGTTGATTTTTTTAAGGTTCCGTACCCTAAGGGTCAAACGGGACCCTTTTACTGACACTTCGCTGTCCGTCAGTCCGTCCGTACGTCTGTCACCAGGAGGGCTACTCTCTTTCTCCGAAACGTAACTTCGGCAACGAACGAAAATTAAACGTAGTTACGTTTTTGACCCTACTGTATATAATTTGCGGACGCACACAATAACATTCAATACATTCGTTATCTGTAAATTCGAACTTCTTGTGTGCGTCCGCAAATTATATAGAGTACGGTCACAAACATAACTATACGTTTAATTTTCGTTCGTTGCCGAAGTTACGTTTCGGAGAAAGAGAGTAGCCCTCCTGGCCTTGTCTCATGAACCGTGATAATTAGCCAGTTGAAATTTCTACAGATTATGTATTTCTGTTGCCGCTATAACAAGAAATAGTAAAAACATAATAAAATTAATATTTAAGGGAGCTCCCATACAAAAAACTGATCTTTTTGCTAGGTTTTACAAATAATGGTATAGGACCCTTCGTGCGCGAGTTGGACTCGCACTTGGCTGAGTAGAGCTTTTAATTTAGATAAGTAGTTAGATTATATTCAGCGCACATAATCTTAACTCAAATGATTGAGCGATATTCTAATTTCTAATGTAACAAATGAATGCAAGATTGTGTTTTTTTTTTTTCAAAAATCATAAAACTATCTTGAGAAGAAAACTGAACGCAAGATCATTAAGTCCGAAAAGTTGGATTGAATCGGTTTCTTTTAGGCAAGCGTGCTCCACATTAGGCCGCGACATCGCTTACCATCAAGCCAGTGGCGCTCAAACGCAAGCTTATCAGTATAAAAAAACCGGCCATGTGCGAGTCGGACTCGCGCACGAAGGGTTCCGTACCATTATTTATAAAAACGAGCAAACAATCACTTTTTTGCATGGGAGCCCCCCTTAAATATTTATTTTATTCTGTTTTTAGTATAATTTGTTGTTACATCGGCAATAGAAATAGGTACATAATCTGGTGGTATTTTAACTGGCTAAGTGGCTATCACGGTTCATGAGATACCGCCTGGTGACAGACGGACAGCGAAGTCTCAGTAATAGGGTCCCGTTGGTCCCTTTGGGTACGGAAACCTAAAAAAAGAAATTCTAAAAAAAGAACTGCATGTCATTCAAAGACACGTGTGCACTTTTAAAATACCTATAATATATGATAGTATTAAAAAGTAAATGCAAGTAGTCTTTCACTTATGATTCTTTTGATAAGATTGGTATTGCATTGATTGCTTATCAGTGTGTTTTCTTTGACTTTCAAGTGTTCATGAAATTCGAGGCCATTTTGGCTTATACGAGTATTATCATTGTTATTTAAATGCACTTATTATGCACCAATACATTAAATTGTGTTTTTTTTTTGTATTGGAAATTTTTAGTAAAGCCGTCTTTTTTCTTTGTTAAAAGCTATCAAAATAGGGGATCGGACTGGGTAAAGAAAACGACATTCTATTTTGTCCGTCAGACAGGTAATACAAAAATATTAGACACGTATTTTTTGTTTTATCAAAATATCAAAAAATTACTTAGTTAGAACTCATTAAAGTTGGAGAGTGGGGGCTTACTACGTCACAAGTAGGTATAAAACTTACCTACATGTGACGTCATGCGCCATTTCAACTCAATATATCTCCGTTATTTTATGACCACGTGAAAAAAGAAAAAATACGTGTCCAATACTTTTTAATAAACTACCCGACGGACAAAGAAAAAAAAATAGGATTATCCTCTATTAAGACTTTAAGACAGCTGCTTGCGACCCCTAGACCAACGGGTCAAATGATCCTAGGCTCGATTCCCGGGTGTGTTATTGGGTTTTTCTATCAGGAATTTCTCAGTAGCAGCCACGGATTCTGGATCTGTGCTCAGTTGATGGCAATAGGTTCGCCTTCATGTCGTCGTCATGGGACAACATAACTGGCGGAATGTAGGTTCACTATTAGGTACACCTCTGCCTAATCCCTTCGGGGATTGCAGGCGTGATGAATGATGTTTACTACGAAAAAGAAATTATAATTCAAATTTCAAATCATTTTTTTTTTATCAAACGTTGCCCCGCACTAGGTATTTCTCCTGTATCGTGGGTCCGGGTGTTAAACTCACATACACAAACCGCCAGACCCGGAACAACTATCTGTAGGTCATACAAATATTTGTTCCGTGCGGGGATCGAACCCCCGACACGCAGCGCAGCAGTCGATCGCTCAGCCACTGGGCCAACCGTGCAGTCGAATAAGTTAATTTTACTGACTGCTGTCTACAAACTGACCATCAAATAGGGGACCGGACTGGGTAAAGAAAACGACATTCTATTTTGTCCGTCAGACAGGTAATACAAAAATATTAGACACGTATTTTTTGTTTTATCAAAATATCAAAAAATTACTTAGTTAGAACTCATTAAAGTTGGAGAGTGGGGGCTTACTACGTCACAACTAGGTATAAAACTTACCTACATGTGACGTCATGCGCCATTTCAACTCAATATATCTCCGTAATTTTATGAGCATGTGAAAAAATAAAAAATACGTGTCCAATACTTTTTAATAAACTACCCGACGGACAAAGAAAAAAAAAATAGGATTATCCCCTATTGTGCCCCCCAAATCGCATCAAAAGCACCAATTCCCAACAATTCTACCCATCATAACATCACCCCACAAAGGATACGAACAATAAAAATCTCAACAACAAACTATCATACTAATAAAAAGGCTAGACAAGTAGCGTTTAAACACGTCCATTGAACTCGCATCAAGTGCCATCATCAGCTGCATCTGTCTCAGGGAAACTTGTTTGTTTTATGCGAGTACGCATCTCGCTCTAGGAGGACGTTGAACTGGGATTTGGATTTCCGGGAATGATGTTCTTCATTTGGGATTTTTAATTGTTTTTGGGAAGAAATTATGTGTGTGTTCTGTGGTTTGTGGAATGATTGGTGTCGAAGTGTGTTATGTTTATAGTGTGTACTAGGAATTTACCGCACAGGAGATGGCGGGACGAGCTGGTCAAAACCAACGACCAGTGATTCACATTAGCCCTAGATCGAATGATTTGGAAGTCATGGAAAAGGACTTTGCCCAGCTGTGGGATGACACACGATAACAGTAGGAGTAGCTATGAATTTGAAGTGTAGCTAATCTCAAAAAGCAAGTTTATAGTTAAATTTTAAATTAATTACATTTTCTTTAACTAAGTAGGTACCTATTTAGGTAGCTACCTATTTTTAGGGTTCCGTACCCAAAGGGTCAAACGGGACCCTATTACTAAGACTTCGCTGTCGGTCTGTCACCAGGCTGGTATCTCATGAACCGTGTTAGTTAGCCAGTTAAAAATTTCTACAGATTACGTTTTTCTGTTACCGCTATACCACCAAATACCAAAAACAGAATAAAATCAATGTTTAAGGGAGGGTCTCAAAAAAAGTGATTTTTTTTGCTCGTTTTTATAAACAATGGTACAGAACCCCTCGTGCACGAGTCCGACTAGCACTTGGCCGCGTTTTTTTTGGATTGAGCGCTATTCATCGAGTATGTGTGTCATTTTTCAGTCCACTAAGAATCAAACATATTGCACCAATGAGCTGAAAACCCCAAAATTAAAAAGTTTAGTACTCAAATAACACATGTGAAAAACATTATCTCGTTTTGATATAATAATAATAATAATAATAATTTCTTTATTCGAGTATCCATGACTCAAAAACTGTTAGTAAAACTTAAGACTATGTTAGTAAGCACTAATAAAATAAACAACACAATGGATCACCGCTGCGCCAACCCGTGAGAAATCGCACAACAGCGGCCAACATAAACACAGTCTAGGCGACTTGCTATCATGCTTAGGATACTGTTGGTGCTGCCCCACACCCTGCGCACTCTATATATAGCTCAGGAACTGGAATATTCTTCCCATTGGCCATAATAGGTTATTGCTTTTTTGTTATACTAAATAGCCTTGAATTTGGCCGCAACTCGCCTGATGTGAAGCGATGATGCGGCCTAGGGTGGAGCACGCTTGCCTAGAAGAAACCGAATCACTCGAACTTTGAAGAGATCCAGATTATAATGATCAGGGAACAGAGAAGCCAGTCAAAGTTGAAAAACATTAAAACATATTTTAACTTTAACCAGACTTTGGCGTTTCGTTAGGCAAAGTATACACGCTTGGAAACTAATCATAACTTCAAATGAACTAAACTTAATGCTAGATTAGCTAGTTTAATAGCTGATACGCCAGCCAGCCACTTCTAGGAACCAGAGGTCCCGTTGACAATGAAGCGGTACTGACTCGTTGGGTTACCGTTCGAAGCCGGCTCTGTGTATCTTAGTAGTAGACATAGATAACATCACACCTGCAATTCTATCTCTCTCTGTACTATAGTACACCCACATTTTGGGAGTTATGTTTCTGTCTCATGTAAGAGGGGGCGAAAAAAGCCGAAAGTCTGACATCCTGTCTTACCAATGGGTTTCGGGTACCCAGTTACTGGGTTGTGCAGGTCAGATAGGCAGTCGCTTCATGTAAAATACTGATACTCAGCTGCCTGATGAACCTGATCCGGTTAGACTGGAAGCCGACCCTAACAAAGTTTGGGAAAAGGCTAGGCAGATGATGATGATGAGAGAGGGGGCGAGCCTATTATCATCAACTGCATACAAAGGGTCAGCGCTTCTGTTTAGCGTGAGGTCTTGAGTTCGATTCCAAGGATAGGCAAAGTGCAATTTGTTTTACCAGTCCGGAATTTCTCAGTAGCGGCCCAGGAGTCCGGATACTCGTACAAATCCAGCCAAACCAAGACTATGTCAGAATAGGGACAGCCTTTTTTATATGGACCTTACACGCTGGTGATTGGATGACATGCATACCTCTGTCTACCGCTTAGATCATAAGCATGATGTAATCAGTTAAGGTGTAAGGTAGGAACAAGGCATTCAAAATGATGTAGCCATCACCCCCTTTCTTCAAAGAAGAGTAGAGGCCCCTCCCCCTACCGCAGGTAAAACACACAACAATTATGATAACGCTCAGATATCCAAGATATAATCCGCGATAAAAAACTGAATCAATAAAGATAATGTCTATTACATGCAACATGCATTTTAGATGATTGCAATTTCTGAAAAACAATGCAGTAAATATATATAAACACTGGCAATCCAATCTAATCTAATCACTACTAGACCTACCACAATGTCAAAAAATATGTAGGTTTTTAAACCAAAAACTTGTGACTCTGATATTTGTATTGCTTATATACGCGCTTGCAATATTTGAAAGGTGGATACAACTGCTTTGCAGGACATCCTACAACCATCATTCTTACTATTTTCGCCTGTGAGTTGGACGAGTTTCAGTCTAAACAAAATATGTAAATAAAAATCACTTGATATTTTTTTAAAGTGAAACTTTTATTACATCGTCTCAAACTTTTTCGTCTGTGTGTTGCATGTCGCGTGACGGTCGGCCGCGTAGTAGGGATAAAGTGAAAGGCGCTCCCAAAAATTTTTAGTTAAATGTCTATAGTGTGAAAAAAAAGTTTCATTTTACCGTGGTTTCATAAAACCACACAATCCTTTTTTAAAATAGATTTGTGAGATTCCAAAAACTATGGAAGTACAGGTGTTCGTAGGTATAGTAAGTCTGTGTGAATTAATATGTGAATGTTCATGGTTGCCTAGCCTTTTCCCAACTTTTTGGGGTCGGTTTTAAGTATTACCGGAGGCAGCTATCATCTACCTAGCCTTTTCCCAAACTATCTTGGGGTCGGCTTTCAGTCCAAGCGGATGCAGCTTAATACCAGTATTTTACAAGAAGCGACTGCCTATCTGACTTCCACAACCCAGTAACTGGGTAATACGATACCCCTTGGTAAGACTGGATGTTAGACTTTTGGCTTCTGACTACTCGTAACGACTGTCAAAGATCTACAAATGACAGCCGGGACCAACGGCTTAACGTGCTTTCTGAGGCACGGAGGAAACTCGGTATGTAATTATGGTCACCGATCCACGGACCAACCTCGGCAAGCACGACTTAACCTTAAAGATCGACCCGTGCGGCTGTTATTATTTAGCCACAAGGTCCTCCATTCTCCTCTATTACCGGATGCAGCTAAAGACCAGTATACTCACTCTTTACATGGAGCAACTGCCTATCTGACCACCACAACCCAGTTAGTTAGAAGATGGCGAGAAGAATTGGCTCAAAGAGGCATTGGACCACAACATGTCACAGCCGTAAAAAGGGTAACAAGAAGAGGTAGGCCCGAAAGGCCAGCTGTGGGCCAGTGTGGATGTGATGTAATGAAACCAGGCAAAGGATCATGGCAAAACCGTAGTGATGAGAAAATGCTTTTTTTTTGTGCAAAAATCTTGATGAGTGTCCGTGAGTATTAATAGAGTTTGAGTGTGTATTGTTGGTAGAAGGAGAGTACCTAGTACTTATAAGTTTGATAGGAAAAGAAATAGGTGTGAAAGTGTCACGACGTCCAGATTCATTTTATAAAAGAGCAAGAATGACAGACATTGACGACGTGACTTTGAGAATTAAAGGTCAATGAAGAATAAATAAAGTGGCAAAGCAAGCAATATTTATTAGACAAGTCAAAATGTAACATGAAAGAATGGAACAGAATAAGTCATATTTCTAGTGGTTTTTCGTATGTAGTTGTAATAAGATGAAGGTAAAGGTTGAGAGCGGCGGTGGCCCAGTGGTGGCAGCCCCGACTTACGAGCAGTAAGCCGGGGGTTCGAACCCAGGCAGCGCGTTACTTTGTGTAATTTATTTCATCACCGCTGCTCTTAAAAACGGTGAAGGAAAACATCGTGAGGAAACCGGCATGTCCTAGAACCAAAAATTCGAAGACATGTGACATCTACCAACCCGCACTGGGCCCGCGTGGTGGATTACAGCCCGCTACCCTCTCATAGGAGAGGCCTGTGTCCCAGCAGTGGGAACATTATAGGCTAATGATGATGATGATGATGATGAAAGGTTGACGCAGGCCTGGGCCCGGGCGAGCCGGAACGCATCGCAAAAACCCTAAATACATCATTTTCGTAAATGTCGTATGAAACATCGCACACGACAGGCAAAACATGCGTTGCGTTGTTGCAGCGGTCTGAAAAGGCTGTTAATATGTTTGTACACATTTACACTCTTTTGCGAGAAGTCAATACTGAGACGGAATTTTATTCAGTGATATCAATAAAGTGCGTGAGTATTTTTCCATTTAAAAGAAACGGACCCTTAGATCAACAGCTTAATATTTTATTCATGCACCATAACAAAAGTTTTACAATAATTCACAATAAAACCTGATGATATGTCTAAGGATATGATAAGACTTTATATTTATTAAGGATACTACTAAGCCTATTATCTGGAACAGATAATATGCAGTAGGTATTTTCTACTGATAACATACATTAAATGGCCTAGACAAAACAATTATTTCATTGCAATATGTAAAAATAGCCAAATTTATCTACACCTGAAAGTGATGTTATCTTTAAGAGTTTTTCAGCTAATAAAACTGAATACCAATAATAAACCTCCGAAAGCCTATTTTATAAAAATGCGTATGGTAAGACGGATGAGAATCAACATAGGTATTTCGGTTCTCTCTTTTCGACGTGTAGTATCTGTAGTCATAACGACGTTATGTATCTGCTGGTTCAGAAACAAAGGGATATAGGATGTTGTGATAACTGATAAGATAATTTATATCTGACAGATGTTAGTTGAGATCAATGTAATGATCCTTTACATTACAATGTGTAATGAAACAGTACAGGACAGAGGCGGAGTCTGAAACCCAAGATTTAACCTACGAAGCAAAATATTTAGCAAGCTAACAACAGGATCAATTGTAACCTTTTTTTTTTTTTTTTGCGGATGGGAAATCATCAAATGACTTCTCCCGCTCTGGGCGGAGCGGGAGGGAGTGTCAGACTTGTACTGACTAAAACCCACCCATGTTCCTTCTTCGCCCTTTGTGTTCCAGGGCCGCGGTATCTCTTTCGAACAACCCGCAGCCCTGGCAGGCATCGGCCCTTTCGGACCCCTTCCGGTTTGCTGACATCTCCTTGAGGCGCGCGTGGAACACGTACGCGCCGTCGACACGGCCTGTCGTCATGAGACGGACGGACGGTGAGCTAGCCCATTACTCAACGTCTACAGGCTCGCGCCTACGGTGGCCGGGGGCCACTGGTTGCCCCCCGACGCCCGGGGCGTCTCCCGCGGCGGCTGGGACGTGAGGTTCTCTCCCTCTCACGTTCCGCCACCTCCTTCGCTAGCATGACTGCTTCGCAGAAGGAGGCGACGGCATCCCATTCCCTCTCGCTCCGGACCATGGATTGAACCAGGGCCGGACGCGAGAGGTCGCCGCCGCCAATCGCCGCTACGAGGACACGGCGGTGCTCAGCCCAAGCGGGGCAGAGCTCCACGGTGTGCTCCACCGTGTCCTCCGGCCGATCCTCGCAGTGGTAACACCCGGGCGTTTCCTCCCGCCCGATTCAGAGCAGGAACCTCCCGAAACAACCGTATCCGGTGAGGACCTGCGTCAGGCGAAAGGTGAGGGCGCCGTGGCGCCTCTCTAGCCACTCCTCAAAGAGGGGACTTATCGCCACTATTGTGGCGTGCCCATCAATTGTAACCTTTACCTTTAACTTACTTTACTTTACTTTATTGTGTCTTACTACTAATAAAATTGTAATCACTAAACGTTTTTCTTCCATTTTGAACACCCCATGACAAAACTTTTGTAGAGGGACCTAATATACATAGTCCCAAATCATTTCAATTGCGCAGTAGAATAATGGTAAACAATACATTAATTAATTATGCAAGCTACGAATCAATCCGCACGTATTATCTTGATAAGGACATGTGTCATAAATTTTTGTCGACTTTCTTGTTACGCAGGTACATTCTTGTACTGAATAATCGAATCTACCTTTTCATTAAATAAGTCTTATAATGGCTAAATCAGATTAATATCTGAATTGGAATGGTCGGAGCTAAACTTTAAGCCCAAGCAACCTTTGGCCTAAGTGAAAGCCACGGTAACCTTTAAAAACCTAAATATAAACCCGTAACAAGAGGGCTGTTGGGGGAAAAGAGACGAGCACTTCGAACCCATCACGACCATATTTTTTGCCTATCCTTTTCTTAACTAAATTGGGGTCGGCTTTCAGTTTGACTGGATGCATCTAAATACCAGTATTCGACATGGAGCGTTTGCTTAACCGACCCCCAGAACCCAGTTACTAGGAACGTAACCCTAGACTACCCTTTTCAGCTGTTGTGGGTGCAACTGACAGTCGGCACCAACTTCAATACGGGGCGAAATTACGAGTAACAAAATTATTTATTGTGCAATAACGCATCGAAAGAAAGAATCGAAATTCTCTTTGTTCATTTTTCTTTTCAAACATTTTTTTCTTTTTACACGACGCGCGACTTTGTTTGTTATCTTCACGATACGAATTGCATATAAAATGCGCAACGCCATATCGCGTGACATAATTATTGCATTGTTCTAGTAACTTCGATTTCATGAGAATATATTGTCTCTTAAATGCATTCAAAATGGCCGACTTCGCATAAAAAATCACTGATAAGAAAATTCTTTGTCGAATATGAGTCTGGTGAAAATTTTTAGGAAAACTTAAGAAAAAATTCAGTAGTTTTCGTTTTATTTTAGGTAAGTACTTTAAATTAGAATTAAGTTTAAGTTTTGAATCAGACTAGATTAGAACCAGCTTTAGGTTAACTTGACGTCACCAAATTGACAAGAAATATCATGTCAATTTGAGTAACATAACCAAAAACAATTAGGTTCAATTTTCTCAATAAAAGTACTTTTAAAATATCTTATATAGTTCGATATTTGAAACACTTATCAATTAACACATTATGAAAACCAGAACCACGTCAATTTCGCGCCAAAAACGCGCCGGTTTCGCGCCAAAATTTATCAACACTAACAAAACGCATTAAAAATGCATCTTCCACTTACCGGATCAGTAAATCCTCTCCGCACACTTTCACAAGGATTCCTCGAACCGGAATCAAAACTTAACTTGATTGGAAATAATATTGTTTAATTTTCGTGTTGGATTACGTGCGTTCTACGAAAAGGGTAGAAAATCAGTGCGCCAGCCATCAAGTGCGCGCTGCGTTCGCGCCAATACTGACTCAGATGCTCCTGGCCGTCGAGCAGCTGATTACAAACGCACACTGTCACAGCCATAATGCACTTTATCTGCATTGTTCTACAGAACAATTTAGCTTGATTACGTTTATGTTGTTGGAATTTTCATTTCGTTTTCGATGCATTAAAATTGAAATTTCAAATAACATCGGTCTTTGGACATGCTGGCACCGATCTATTAGAATTATTTAATGCATTACGTTTTACGGTAAGTAGTCGTCTATAAGTTGGTCGGGTTAGCACTTTTGTTTTATTGTTACTTTCCATTGTGTTGGCATGCGTGTCATTTTGCGAATGAAGCATGGTGCATTCTGGAACTGTAGACGCTGTAGTATTGATTTCTAATTGGAATCTGATACTATGATCTCAATTAACGCAGTCTGTCCGTTACTTCTTCATGTCTAACGGCTGGACTGGTTTAGATGAAATTTGACCCACGGATGACCTAAATTAGGTCATGAGATTATTTTTCTCTCCGGTAGTAGTTTACAGTAGAATAATTTCCAACTTTCAGGCGGACAAATCCACGGGCAAAAGATAGTCTTATTGCTATATGTTGCAAGAAGTGAAGATGGGTTGCCTAGCAACTTGACTTGAGTGGTGACCAACTTTGCCTGTAGGGAGGGGGAAGACTACCGCTAACCGCACAGTGGCCATAGTCCTGAGGAATTACCTTCCTCAATCAATTAATCAATTGGATCGATGGTTTTAAAGCGTTTATTATTGAAATGTTAATCACTATGCAGGCTTCATGCTGTTATTGTAATTACTGATTATACATGGTGTAAAGAAGCTTCACGAAGCCGTGGCTCAAGCTTTCTGTACATCAAACCAAGTAAGTAACACTTTGTTGACATTTTCTGGGATACAGCTTTTATTTTGGTGTGGATTATCATTGTTTACGGTAGCACTCAATGTCATCATCTGCCTAGCCTTTTCCCAAACTATCTTGGGGTCGGCTTACAGTCTAACAGGATGCGGCTGAGTACCAGTATTTTACATGAAGCGACTGCCTATCTGACCTCCACAACCCAGTAACTGGGTAATACGATACCCTTTGTTAAGACTGGATATCAGACTTTTGGCTTCTGACTACTCGTAACGACTGTCAAAGATCTACAAATGACAGCCAGAACCTTAACGTTTCCGAGGCACGGAGGAAACTCGGTATGTAATTATCACGCATCCACGGACTGACCTCGGCAAGCACGGCTTAACCTTAAAGATCGATCCGTACGGCTGTCATTATTTAGCCACGAGCTCCGGTGGCACTAAATATAACGCACTCAAAACATTATGTTGATAGATGCATTGAATAGTACAGGGATAATGGAGGTATTTCAAGGAGAGTTTAAACCTGTGAAGAAGTTGAAACTTTGACCTTTATTATATCCGGAGCTAGTAGGTTCCCAGGTATGGCCCAGATCAAAAAAAAATATTACAAGGGGCGGCCTATAACAAGTGCCTCTTCGCTGCGTTAAGAGTTTTTGTTTTTCAACAAATATTGCCGATTCGAACGACCGACCCGTACTTTTTTCTAGAACCCCCATACTTATTGTAAACCAACTTTTGTACATAAAGTGTCAAGAATCAGCTGAGGATGTCGTTCACATAAAAAGGATTGTGTGGTTTTATGAAACCACGGTAAAAGTGAAACTTTTTTTCACACTATAGACATTTAACTAAATGTTTTTGAATAATATTCCATTAATGGTATAAAACGTATAAAACGCGGAGTAGCGGAGCGCCTTTCACTTTATCCCTACTCTGAGGCCGAGCGTCACGCGACATGCAACACACAGACGAAAAAGTTTGAGACGATGTACCTAATAAAAGTTTCACTTTAAAAAACTATGATTAAAGGCGGAAACACACTTACGTGTCGTGACACGCCAGAAGCATTCGGTTTCATACATCGTTGCGACACGACACGCCATGCAAATATGTCCCTAACCATATTAAATGTATGAAACCGATTTGCTTCTGGCGCGACACGACACGCCACGACACGTAAGTATGTTTCCGCCTTAACCCAGAGCGCAAGTACACAATTCCGTCTAGATTCTATTCCTGAATAAAAAATACGCTTGTCATTATCAGATCCTTTCGGTTTCATTGCGAAGCAGATAAAGTGGCCAACACAATGGCAATTTTATTTACTTTATTTGTAGGTGTTACACGTTTGTAAAAACTGATCTATATTTTAAAGAATTAATGCTATGAAATGTTTTATTTTGGGAAATCACGGCCTTTGGGGTGTCAAGAATCTTGATCTTCTCCACACTTACTTTTACAAGCTAAAATTCATAATGGGTGTAAAAAATACCCTTAACAGGAGGTCTACTCTCTTTCTCCGAAACGTAACTTCGGCAACGAACGAAAATTAAACGTAGTTACGTTTGTGACCGTACTCTTTATAATTTGCGGACACACACAATAACATTCAATACATTCGTTGTCTGTGAATTCGAACTTCTCATTTTTTTGTTTTGGACCACCTGGGAACCTTACCTAACCTAGTTTCTGAGATATTGGAGGTCAAATTTCCAACTTATTTTTAATATTAGTTTTTCATATTTAAAAAAAAATGGACTTTTGAGGAGCTCGTGGCTAATTAATAACAGCCGCACGGGTCGATCTTTAAGGTTAAGCCGTGCTTGCCGAGGTTGGTCCGTGTATGGGTGACCATAAATACATACCGAGTTTCCTCCGTGCCTCGGAAAGCACGTTAAGCCGTTGGTCCCGGCTGTCATTTGTAGATCTTTGAATGTCGTTACGAGTAGTCAGAATTTAAAAGTCTGACATCCAGTCTTACCAAGGGGTTTCGTATTACCCAGTTACTGGGTTGTGGAGGTCAGATAGGCAGTCGCTTCATGTAAAATACTGACACTCAGCTGCATCCGGTTAGACTGGAAGCCGACCCCAAGATAGTTTGGGAAAAGGCTAGGCAGATGATGATGTTAAGGTTATAATAACTGTACTTTAAATAAATACCTCCATGACCCTTTAACTATTCAAGGCATCTACAGCACAGTTTTACGATAAAATTTGCAGTATGAAAGCCGTTTCCCAGCTATCATTTTTGCGTAGAGTTACTTTGTTTGATAGTACAGAATGCTTGGTACTTTGCACCTTGTATAACACTCTAACTAAATACAAAACCCTTCACAGCTACAACTTACAATAGTGGCAATGACCTCATGGATCGGGTGTCAGTTTCCAGTAACAACGGGTGTCTATGCTATAGTACTGGCCTGTGGCTGCGTCTGCATGAATGAGGGCCTGTTGCAGCATGTGAACTTAGACCTAGATGAGCTACTGGACAAAGGGGTGTTGTGTTTGAGAAATGGCGGGTTTAATCATTTCCCATTTGGTTACTGGTTTCAAGAATGTTTGGTGTTAGTGGTTTTAAATCTCAATCATCTGCGAAGGTAGCCCGCGAAATTCACATTTTCTTACGTTAGCTGCAATTTGCAAGGCAGGGTCAAGTTATATATTAACTAGCTGTGCCCGCGACTTTGTCCGCGTAGAAAAAGTTTTTTTTGGAACGAAGTTCCTTATCGCGCGCTGCGAAAGGGGGCTAGACGGAAATAAATTAAGACCAAAAGTTGTAACGACACTTTTTGCTATAGTTGTAAGCCGTGAGGCGTGATGTTGATGTTGTTTGTTGTTGTTTAAGATGTTGTGATTAAGTTTATATTACATTATATTTGTTAATAATAAAAAAAAAAATATAACAATAAAAAAAAAATACAATTCCTTCACTAATTAATCTAAAGGAACTTCGTTCCATCCGGGTGTCCCTTGACACCTCTCAATTTTTTTTTAAATAGAAGTAGCCTAAGTTACTCCTTGTAACATCAGCTATCTGCCAGTGAAAGTCCCGTCAAAATCGGTGCAAGCCGTTCCATAGATTAGACGGAACAAACAGATTACGCCGTTTACGCCGTACGGCGTTTCATACAAACTTTCGAGTCCTTACTTTCCGAAATGACTGAACCGATTTTAATGAAACTTCATATGCATAAGCAGCATACATAGGACTAAAAAGTTACTAAAAACTGAATCTACGAAACTTCGAAACTTTTCGAATAGTCTTTCAAAAAAAGTTACTTGGAAATTTCTGTTTCTGTGTCTGTGGATAATTTATAGTCGATCTAATTGAGCTGTAACACAATTTTTCGAAAATGTTTGAGTGTCTTTTTTTTGTTTATAAATGAGTGAAAATCACCAGATGGAGTCCACCAACACGAAACTAACGTCTAGATAATATCAGTGCCACCGAAGTACCTACCTACATGTAATATGCGCAGGAGTGGATCCAGACAGGACTACGCGTTCCCTGATCATTGTTGTTGCGCGCGCGCCGTGACGTGTCGGAGGAACTTTATCGCCTCCCTTTTATTTAAATATAAAAACTTTAAATGCTAATGTTCTGTTGTTTTTTGTAAGTATTGTTTTGTTGCTAACCTGATTTCTTTTATCTAAATTTTTTTTTTTGATTTTTTTTTTAGGCTTTTTTTTTATTCTTATTTTGTAAGTTTCTGAAAATGTTTTGCAGCCTACATACCCGCATTTCGCCAGTTACGTTTAAGTCCCATCTTACAGGGGGCGAGCCTATTGCCATCAACTGGACACAAAGTCAGACTCCGTAGCTGCTCTTGGTAAATTCCTGAAGGTCAAAAAAACGAATAACGCTTTGCTTGACCTGGGAATGGAATAAGGACCTCATACTCAGCAGTATTGGTTGCGAACTGTTGGCGTACCATCAGTACCATGACGTCTTAAAACATTATTGTTCCATTCTTATTCCAGAGTGAAAAAGAGACGGAGCTATACAGGTCGTCTAGCTCCATCTCTTTCCCACTCTGGAATAGGAATGGAACAATAATGTTTTAAACGTCATAGTAACCCCCCAGTAGACCATAGAGGCATCTATAATTTTTTCATCTATGGTTTGTTCGATAATTGTCCCACGAGATCGTACTACCGGGATAAAAAGTATCCTATGTGCTATCATCGTCAACATCATCATTTCAGCCGAAAGACGTCCACTGCTGGACATAGGCCTCCCCCAAGTGACGCCACATTGACCGGTCCCGCTATGTGCTATTCCAGACTATTATCTATCCTTGTGCCAAATGTCATCCAGAGCCAATTCAGCAGATTTTGCGTGAAAGAGTAACAAACAAACATACATTCTTACAAACTTTCGCGTTTATTATATTATTAGGACTAGCTGCTACCCGCGACTTCGTTCGCGTGGAAATTTTGGGGGATATATTATACATATAAACCTTCCTCTTGAATCATTCTGTCTATTGATGAAAACTGCATCAAAATCTGTTGCGTACAGGCTGATCTAAGCGTACAGACGCACGGCGGGAAGCAAGTTTGTTCTATGTCACGAAGTAGGATCTGCAACTCAAGTACACATTCGCAGTGGTTGAGCGATCGACTGCTGCGCTGCGTGTCGCAGGTTCGATCCCCGCACGCAACAAATATTTGTATAGCCTACAGATAGTTGTTCCGGGTCTGGCTGTTTGTGTATGTTAGTTGAATTATTTGTAAACGCACCCATGATATAGGAGAAGTTCCTAGTGTGGGGCAAAGTTTTAAAAACCGGCCAAGTGCGAGTCGGACTCGCGCACGAAGGCTTCCGTACCACTCTTTATAAAAACGAGCAAAAAAACTCAACACTTTTTTGTACGGGAGCACCTTAAATATTTATTTTATTCTGTTTTTAGTATTTGTTGTTATAGCGGCAACAGAAATACATTATCTGTAGAAATTTCAACTGGCCAACTATCACGGTTCATGAGATACAGCCTGGTGACAGACGGACAGCGAAGTCTTAGTAATGGGGTCCCGTTTGACCCTTTGGGCACGGAACCATAAAAAAAAAACTTAAGATAAAAACAGTGTAACGAAAGTAAATCTTTTAAACATATAATATACTGGTAGCGAGTGCAGTGAGTAGTTTTCACTGCGTAACACGAATGCTATCAGACGATCTTGATAACGCTTAATGAGTCTGCTACTGTTGTGTTGACCACTCGAGCTTTTGCGAATATTATTTCGTGTTGTTTGATGTTTCAGTTAAAGTTCTAGATAAAGGCTTTAAATTGGAACCAGATTGTAAAATCGTGTGAGGCTTACCTGTTCTCTTTCAGTCAGTGTCAGAACTTTATCGTCTGCCCAATCTAACTGGATGCAGCTGAATACCAGTATTTTAGATTGAGCGACTGCCTATCTGACCTCCACAAACCAGTTAGTACCGGGTAATACGATACTCCTTGGTAAGACTGGTTGTCGGACTTTAGGACCACTGGCTTCCTGTAACGACTGTCAAACGTCTTGAACAACAGCCGGCCCCAACTGCTTAAGGTGCTTTCCGAGGCACGGAGGAAACTTGGTATGTAATGGGTGGTCACCCATCCACGGACCAACCT
This sequence comes from Cerastis leucographa, assembly GCA_963082945.1. Lineage (NCBI taxonomy): Eukaryota > Metazoa > Arthropoda > Insecta > Lepidoptera > Noctuidae > Cerastis > Cerastis leucographa. Next base: position 7,100,573 of record OY720353.1, read on the forward strand.
AGACAAGCGCGGCTTAACCTGAAAATCGACCAGTGCCTGTTATTCTCAGCCACGAGCTTCTCAGTAAATAAGTATTGCTTAGTTTAGTAAGTTACAGTACTTACGGTACATTCATCTACTTAGTAGTAGTACCCTAAAACTCGGAAATAATATGAAGAAAAACCGGCCAAGTGCGAGTCGGACTCGCGCACGAAGGGTTGCGTACTATTATTTATAAAAACGAGCAAAAAAAATCACTTTTTTGTATGGGAGCCCCCTTAAATATTTTTTCTATTCTGTTTTTAGTATTTGTTGTTATAGCATCCACAGAAATACATAATCTGTAGAAATTTCAACTGGCTAACTATCACGGTTCATGAGATACAGCCTTGTGACAGACGGACGGACGGACGGACAGCGAAGTCTCAGTAATAGGGTCCCGTTTGACCCTTTGGGTACGGAACCCTAAAAAAACAACGGCCGTTTTCTACTGAAAGACGATGATGGTGGTCAGTACATATATTATGCGACAAAAAAAAAACAAGGAAAGTTATAAATTTGAAGAAAAAAAAACGAGCTTTTGGGGGAAGGTGATGCCCATGGTGACTAGTGACAAGAATTCCAATTTCGAATCGACCAGACACGTAGAAGTTGTTTATATCCCTTCATTAACTAGAAAAGAGGTGATGACCTTGAAACGGCTGAGCAGATTTTAACGAACCATAGCTAAGAACACTCTCTTGGGTCGCTCCCTCATATCTGAGGATCGTGGTCAGCCTGAGGGTTGCTTGGGGAGAGGATGATCTGCTTCCATCGGTTTCTGTCCATCGCGTCTCTTATGACCGTGTAGAATTAATAATAATAATATAATAATCATTAATCTTTATTTATCTCCACATCAAAACTTTAAGGCGCTGGTTCACATTTGTACATCTTATATAGAGAAAGGTGTCTGAGATAGGAAGATCCTGAGGTACAGATCACCTCTCGGGCTTAGACTTTTTTTTTTTTAATTAGAATTAAACAATTTGGAGGACGACTAGTTTTTGACTTGATCGGTCCATCTTGTTGGTGAGCAACCGCGCGATCTCTTGCCTTCGGTCGGACGCCTTTTAAACGACACCAATTTTATCGAAATCGTTTCATCGGTTTAGGAGCTACGATGCCACAGACAGACACACAGATACAGACGTCAAACTTATAACACACCTCTTTTTTGGTCGGGGGTTAAAAATGGCACCTAAGACAGCTGGTAGTTTACTTAATTGAAGTATCAATTAAAAACCTTTTAGCAAACAAACATAAAACGCTAATTTTCCGTATACTTAGATACTCATGACAGAGCCTTGTATTTAAAAGCGCTACTGCTGCACATGAGGTCCTAGGTTCGATTCTCAGATCGAGCAAAGTGTTATTGAGTTTTTCTATCAGGAATGTCTCAATGGCAGCCACGGAGTCTTAATTTGTGCCCATAGTCGAGCTTACTTAATGGGACTAAGGGCGCATTCCCGCCATGTCCTGACGATTAATTTATCGTTGGACGACTGTCGTGTCTAGCTGTTCCCATTATATCGATTCACTTGACAATCTGTCGTCACGGCAAAAATCGTGGACGACAGTAATCGTGTCGTCCTTTATGTGACCTCCGTTTAAATACACAAGCCACGACGCTTTAAACGACACGTCCGATAATCTGTCGTCACTACATAGTGGGAACGCGGTTTTAAGGGGGAAGTGCGACTATTTCATGAAAATTCGTTCAATGGGATTAAATGAACTAAGAGGGTTGTTTTGATGATTTTAATGATTATAGCTTTGTAAAGCCATATTCGTTACGGTCGCGAATCCTATTTTAATCGACATACAACTCGACATTGACCTGCAAATTGAAAAAACTTAAGAAAATTTCAATTGCACGGGGAACCCTGTCGCTTTCACCTTAAACTTTACTAGCGAAATTTTGCTGCACTTAAACTTTACTAGCGAAATTTTGCTGCACTTAAACTTTACTAGCGAAATTTTGCTGCACTTAAACTTTACTAGCGAAATTTTGCTGCACTTAAACTTTACTAGCGAAATTTTGCTGCACTTAAACTTTACTAGCGAAATTTTGCTGCACTTAAACTTTACTAGCGAAATTTTGCTGCACTTAAACTTTACTAGCGAAATTTTGCTGCACTTAAACTTTACTAGCGAAATTTTGCTGCACTTAAACTTTACTAGCGAAATTTTGCTGCACTTAAACTTTACTAGCGAAATTTTGCTGCACTTAAACTAAACTAGCGAAATTTTGCTGCACTTAAACTTTACTAGCGAAATTTTGCTGCACTTAAACTTTACTAGCGAAATTTTGCTGCACTTAAACTTTACTAGCGAAATTTTGCTGCACTTAAACTTTACTAGCGAAATTTTGCTGCACTAAACGATACATCTCTGCCTTACACATACAGATCATTCAAGGATTACAGGCGTAATAATATACAAATGTTGGATTTCCAACAAAAACAAAATACAAACTTGTTAAACAGCAATAGTACCTACAGCAGTGATTCACAAATTCTTGCAAAGTAAGTAAGTACATCATGAGAGAAATGCAACAGATAAGAGTACATTGACCCCGCAGGTCGGTTCACTGGTCTCCGCTATCGCCTCTTTGCTTGTTCAAGGGTCGAGTTCAATACAATTTATTGACATAATGTAAGCCACAATGAAAGAGGGCAGATGGGCCAGAAATATTACTTTATGGAAAGGACCTATAGGCAAGAAAACCAGAGGTAGACCGGAGGAGAGGTGGCTCGATGAAATTTTGAAAGCAGCGGGAAAAGAATGGACTAATAAAGCAAATGACAGAATTATGTGGAGAAAAAAATAAAATTTAAAATTTAAAAAACCCCCGACCCAAAAAACCTCTAAAAACCCTACTCTACTATTTAATTTTTGGGTCTTTAGAGGTTTTTTGTGTCGGGGGTTTTTTAAATTTTTAATTTAATTTTTATTTCATGCTTTTTAAACTTATATTGTTTTATCTTAGCCTTGACTGTCCCAATACTGGGCATAGGCCTCCCCCATTGCTTCCACTTTTCTCGGTGTTGCGTGTCATCTCGCCAATTAACGAAAACAGCAAAAATTTAAAAAAAAAAAAAATGGGGGGAGGGGGGGGTTAGCACCCACCCCCCCTGGCAATGCCCATGGTGACAATTGACAAGATTTCAAATTTCGAATCGACCAGACCTGTGGAAATTGTTAATTTCCCTTCAACTAGAAAAGAGGTGATGGCATTCAAACGGCTGATCAGATTTTATCGAAACATAGCTAAGAACACTCTCGATTTAAACACCTTTCAAACGAAACCAATTTCATCAAAATCGGTTCATCCGTTTAGGAGCTACGATACCACAGACAGACACACAGATACACACGTCAAACTTATAACACCCCTCTTTTTTGGTCGGGGGTTAAAAATGGAAGAGGCCTCTACTCTATAGAGAGGTCCTTAATGAATTTTATGTATAAATTTTTGAATTCTAATAATACTACTGTTTTGAAATCTAGTAATAGGCTATTGCATGCTATTGAAATCTTAATATAATTTTAAATTGATTTTTTTATTAAGGAAATAAAAAGGCTTTATTATTAAGCCACAACACAAGTTTTTTTTTGTTATCAACATTCTAAAAAGACACTTGTTTAAAAATACGAGGCAATGAGAGTTTTTTTTTGGATTGCTGTAATATTCTTAATAAAAGGAGTACGGAGAATAACAGCCGCTCGGACCAATGTTCATATGATCAAGCCGCGCTGGCCTAGGTAGATCTGTGGATGGGTTACCATTAAATACATATCGAGTTTCCTCCACGCCTCGGAAAGCACGTTATGCCGTTGATCCCGCCTGTCATTTGTAGATCTTTGACAGTCGTTACAGGTAGTCAGTGGCCCGAAAGTCTGACAACCAATCTTACCAAGGGGTATCGTAGGACCTAGTACTAACTGGGTTGTGGAGGTCAGATAGACAGACGCTCCATGTAAAATACTAGTGGTACTCAGCTGCATCCGGTCAGATTGGAACCCGTCCCCAAAATAACCTCATCACGAAGCCGTCCACCAAGCATTCTGTACATGAAACTAAGTAACTTTACGCAAAAATTATTGCTGGGAAACGACTTTTTTTTGGGGGTGTAAAATCATGTTTTGTGGTAGAACTCAATGTAACGCACTAAAAACATTGTGCTGATGGACGGATTGACTAGTAGGGGGGTCGTGGAGGTGTTTAAAGTAAAAATCTTACATTAAAAACTTGTATTTAAAAAAATACTTGTCAAAAAGTTGGAACTTTGACCCCTAATATCTACGTAACTAGAAGGTTCCCAGGTATAGTGTAGAACAAAAAAAAATGATCGCAATGACAGGGAGAACCAGTGCCTTTCGGCTTCGTTAAGAGGGGTTTTACACCCTTTATTATTAAGTACTCACATAGCCCTCCAGGCTCTACTAACCAACCTAAAGACCAATATCCTGCAGAACCGGCAGTAGCCTCTGAAATAAAAACACAAGGTTTTTGCGATAATTCTGAAAAAAACTTTTCAAAAACATTATTTCCAAAAAAGTTCCTTACTTATTCAATCTTAATTGTTATTAATCATCCTTCTCTTCATTCTTCATTAAATATAGGGGCGCTATGAAAAACGCTAATCACTCCCGTCAATTAAGACAAACGAAATTACTTGAACACTTAAATCATTTTTATTGGATCCACCCCAACGCCTAATGTTGCCTAATGAGACCACCATGACGGGACGTCAAAACTTTATGATTATGGGAATATTAAACTTATGCATACGACAGAGCATTATCATATCTTGTATAATTTAAGATGACATTAATTTTGTCAATTTGAAAAGATCCATTTTCTAATTATAATAAAAAGTTCTGTCTCCTTCTTTTATCGAAGAGAAATTATTATAAAAAATATGAGGCCCTATTTGAATTTTTAGGATTTTGTTTAACAATTGTACAGGTTCTTTTTTTGCACAGAACCCTAATCCTTTTTTTTTTTTTTTAATAAAAGCCTAAGCCTAGAATAAGTTACTCCTTATGACATGGGCCATCTGCCAGTAAAAGTCTCGTCAAAATATTTCCAGCCTTTTCGGAGATATGCCGAAACAAACAGACAGATCTAAAATTTAAAAAAAAAGTGTTTCTTTTTAAAGTACCGTATAAACTTTCATATGCATTCAGTAAAAAACCGCTATTTTGAAATTACAAACAGACACTTCAATTTTATTTATTTCTATAGATATAAAACAATTATTACTAAACCACAATGCTGCATGTGCAAGGTCAAATAGATATGATATGACACGTGTTAAATATATATTGTTTATATAATTAAATAACGCACGCGTTACTCACTTCCTATAAATAATCATTTGCAAACAGTCATTTCATGATCTGCTTCCATTTGCTTTATTCATTCATTTTTACGTGAATGCTGACTTTTATTGATTCCATACACTGAGAATTTGCAGACTAAACATGGTCATAACAAAACATTACGACTGTAATCCTGGAAGCGTTACACAGAGGTGTAATACTTCCTAAATAAACCTAATACTTCCCCCCACATTTCAACAATTGTGTTTAAGGTCTATGTCTCCAGCCGATTGCCATCTACCGGGCTCAAATCCTGAGATGAGAGTAGCGGTGGCCCAGTGGTGGCAGCCCCGACTTACGAACAGTAAACCATGGGTTCGAACCCACGCAGGCGCATTACTTTGTGTAATTTATTTCATCACCGCTGCCCTTACAAACGGTGAAGGAAAACATCGTGAGGAAACCGGCATGTCCTAGAACTAAAAATTCGAAGACATGTGACATCTACCAACCCGCACTGGGCCCGCGTGGTGGATTACAGCCCACTCCCTCTCATAGAGAGGAGGGCTGTTTCCCAGCAGTGAGAACATTATAGGCTGATGATGATGGGCTCAAATCTAGACTCCGTGGCTGCTACGGAGAAATTCCTGATGGAAAAACCTAAATAACAATTTGCCCGACCTGGGAATCCGGACTTCTGACTCATACTCAGCAAGTCAGCAGTCGCGAGGCAGTCCTTTATCAATCCCATAATCGATTTCATTTTTATGTGTTTTTTGCATCATCTCATAGAAGCAAAATCCATGTAGGTAATTAACTTCCTAATCCAATAACATTCCTTCTCACAAATACTGGTCGTGGTAAGGTGATTTTATTTCGTTAGACTCGGTTATCATGTGGGCAGAACATGGGTTTCGTGCTATGAAAACACACACTACACAAAGCACACTGCTTTTATCGAACTAACAAATTACTTGAAATTACAATCCGACACAATAACACTAGGCACCATGAATCGGGGGTACAGTTCCGGGAGGTCTCGACGCCGCGATCAGACACTCCACTGTCCTTACAGCGAACTCGAAACATCACGACTCTGTAGAAGCGCGCTTAGGTGCGGGTAGACTGGTCAGTAGATCGCCTTTGGCGCGCTTTCCCGATTCAGTTTCTGTCCGTAATAATGAGTGGATCCGACATACTTATAATAATTAGGTACTTGTAGCTGCTGCCCGCGACTACGTCCGCAGGGTTTTCATTTTCGGTATGAAAAATAGATGTTGGCCGATTCTCAGACCTACCCGATATGAACACAAAATTTCATACAAATCGGTTCTGCCGTTTCGGAGGAGTATGGTAACAAACATTGTGACACGAGAATTTTATATATAAGAAGATAAACCGGAAAAAAACGACTAAATTACCATAAAATACTAAGGCCAAAGGCCATCTGAATTTTAGCCATAGATAGAACTAAACCGCGGAACCAGGTTCCGCATGCCTTAGACAGAACCACCTTCATTCTCCTTCACCCAAAAAAAAAACAACCAACAGCCAACGTTTCCCCTTTCGTCTCGCTCCACTTACAGAGATCATCAACAATCCTTACATAGATACATTAGACCCCACATCATCCTTTTTTACTCTAATTTCAAAAGGACTCTAAGGACTGTACTCCATGCTCTAAAAAATAACAAAAAGAGGATCTTAGGGGCAATGCCCTGAGGGCCGGCCCTCTTTTTGAAACATCTGACCCAGCTACAAACGTGTTTTGAATCATAGACAGAGCTCGTGAGAGAATTTTGAGATGTAATATATTATCAAAATGTTTTTTGATGCTGTGTCGTGGTGTATGAGGGGATTTGAAGTTGATTGGTTGCAGGATAACGTGGGAATGATGAGATATGGGAAGGAAACATTGGAATAGTGCTGTTTGGCGCTTTGATGCGTTTTCAGGAGAGCGCTGTTGTAATATGTGATAATTTTGTCTAGTGCAAATGGGTGAATTTCAACAAATGCCATTTTTTTTATCATATCGGTGAACTTTTTCATTTATATTTTTTTTGTATATTTTTCAGGTTTAATGTAATCTTTAAGATATCAAATATCCCCAAATTTAATATCATCAACGTATCATTTAAGACTAAGGAGAAAATTCAGTTTGAATTCTGGTTTCCACCGATATGACAAACCGGCACCGATTATTTTTTCTGTACACCGGTATGATAAGTTTATCCACCGAAATGATGTACATATCCAGCGATATGATAATCTATTACCCTTTGAACATCAAAAAAAGAAATAGTTAGTAGGTACCTATATATTTTTACAAGGGTGACTTAGAACTGAAGATCTGAACTGAGGGTCTTATAGAAGTAGATCACATCCAAAGAGAACTGAGTTCTTAGAAATTCAGTTGAAATATATTTTTTTTAAATTATGTACCTATTTTATTATATTTACTTTCTTTTTTATTATATTTACTATAGGTACTATCATTTTTATTCCCTTTATTCATTTATATATACAAATTTAATATATTTTTAAATATTCCTTATAAATAATAAAAAAAAAACATTTAAAAATATAAAATGTGTAGCCCACCGGTATCGGGAACAGGGTCCATTTTTATTATCATTGTCTTTGTAATAGTATTATACTTTACTTAACGAAATAACACGGGATCTACCGATATGATAAAGTAATCCACCGATGTGACAAAACTGTGCGTTGATCATGAATCAAAACACCGATATTAGATATAAGACACCGATTGATTTTTTCGGTGTTAATTATCACATCGGTGGTAATAAAGACCACCGATTACAGCGATATGAGAACAGCGACGTGAGAAATAACTCACTTTTTCGAAAATTAGAAAAAATGCATAACGTCTAGGATAAATTCAATAACAGTCAATGATGCTAATTTACTTACTACCTGTGTTAGAACCAAACAACAAAAATAAAACTACTCATTACACTAGAAAAATGCAACCACCGATAATATAAAATAATTGTCCGGGAGCTACTGAAATGGCGTACTTATGTTATTGGCGAGAATATGCAGCGATTTGACACAACTCCGTCCTGACTGCGCACTAGCACACACTAGCTAGGAAAATAAAATTGGGGTGGGGACGCTGTCGGACTCGTCGATGTAAAATTAGGTTTAAATTACTTTTGTCCAGCGATATGAGAACATTTTGCAGGACAGGTACGTTTGTGCCTCTCAGTAATAATAATCGTTAATTATGTAATAAAATATGCTGTATATTAATAACAAAAATAATATTCTATAAAATAGAATAAGTTATATACTTAACTTACTTATTTCTATTAGTGTATAAGCTTTTTTGTTTGTAAAAAAAGTAGAGGGACAGCACCGATTTGAAAAAAAATTGAGGTTTATGAATTTATTTCAACCTTTGTAAATAGTCCTAGGCAAATTATATTTTTGCCACAACCCAATAACTACCTATTAAATACTAAAAAATATAATTCATAACGATATTACTTTTTTCAAATACAAATTTCACCGAAGACAAAAAAATAAGTCATTTGGGAAATTCACCCAAATGTATTCTGAAACAAGATGGCGGCGTTAGTTTCTTACTTAGAGCACCAAAAATCTCCTCCTCAACGCTGTCAACAGGTAAGGGGTCATCCATAAATTACGCCCTTTGATAAATGACGCCAAACGCATATAGTATATGTTTTTGAGGTTTTCGTAAAGTAATAGTTTAAAGTTCGTGTTTTAACACTTAGATTATAATAGATTTTTGTTAGTTTGTCTATGTTAGTAGGGCTACTTAGTCCCACTAGCGTGCAGTGTGTGAAATGCAGGAGATGATAAAAACTGGTTAATGAAAATAAAAGCTGAGATGAAACTTATATTTTCAGTTTTATTCACTTTGACAACATTCTAGGAACGACGGTATCTGACAGAAGACAGAACATGAAAAAACAAAAGTAGAAAAGTAAATTCATTTAGAACAAAAAGGATCAATATCAAAAAATATAACATAGACATCTTTTTATTCCAACAATTTTGAAATGTGACGTCACGAAATTTAGGACCCCTCCCACCCCTTGCCACACAATGTAACACTTCTTCGACCTCCTCCCTCCCCTTTAACGTGTGACGTAATTAATGGATGGTCCCTAATGTGCCCAAGAAATTGGCGGCATTAATGTGCTACGTTTCCTTAAACTAGCTAAGGTGAAGATGTAATCGATGATGGTAAGTGCCTATTAAAATGTCCAATAGGGGATAATCCAATTTTTTTTTCTTTGTTCGTCGGGTAGTTTATTGAAAAGTATTGGACACGTATTTTTTCTTTTTTCACGTGGTCATAAAATTACGGAGATATATTGAGTTGAAATGGCGCATGACGTCACATGTAGGTAAGTTTTATACCTACTTGTGACGTAGTAAGCCCCCACTCTCCAACTTTAATGAGTTTTAACTAAGTAATTTTTTGATAAAACAAAAAATACGTGTCTAATATTTTTGTATTAATACCTGTCTGACGGACAAAATAGAATGTCGTATTCTTTACCCAATCCGCACCCCTATTTTATAGGTGAGGCAATAGACAATGTACTTATATGGGATTTTAAGGATGATGGCAGGAGACTGCGTTGTTGTTGGTGTAGAGGTTGGAAGCGAGACTGCTGATCATGAGGTGGTTCGATTTCCAAGTCGGGTGTTATTGGGTTTATTCATAAGGTATTTGTCAGTAGCAGCCACGGACTCTAGATTTGCGCCCAGTTGATGGCAATTTGGGGGTATGAGGAACAGGGTGTAAAGTTCTTCTGCCTCATAGAAAAGGGAGGAAACTCCGACCAGACAGGTTTCATGTCTGGTGGTCAACTGCCCGACAAATGATATCGGGTTTTTCTATATACTCTTAAGTCGATGTAAACTTTGCTTGCGAGATGTAGGAAATTGATGTTAGTTCTTCCGTCGTGTCATAGATGGCGCTGTAGTACTTTTTGATGTAAGTTACTTTTTGTAGGTCGCTACAGCAATAGGCTCGCCACCTATTACATGGGGCTTAAGCATAATAGGCGAAATGTAAGTGTACTATTTAGGTACACCTTTTTTTTTACGGATGGGAAATCATCAAATGACTACTCCCGCTCTGGGCGTAGCGGGGGGGACTGTAAGACTTGTACTGACTAAAACCTATCCATGTTCCTTCTTAGCCCTTTGTGTTCCAGGGCCACGGTATCTCTTTCGAACAGTCCCGCAACCCTGGCAGGCACTATTAGGTACACCTCTGACACCCCTAACAAACCCTACGTGAATTACAGGCGTGTTATGAAGTTTTGGTAGGAAGAATGCACAAAAGTACTTACAACCTGAAATCTGGATTTGAGCCAGGTTGATAGCGATAAATTCGAAGACATGTGACATCTACCAACCCGCACTGGGCCCGCGTGGTGGATTACAGCCCACTCCTTCTCACAGAGAGGAGGCCTACGTCCCAGCAGTGGGAAAATTATAGGCTGACGATGTTGATTATGATAGCGATAGGCTCGGCCTCTGTTACAAGGGATTTAAAAATAACTAGCTAAATGTGTTTGTACTGTATACGGTACAGCTCTGCCTAACCTCTTGGGGATTACAAGCGTAATGTTATATTTTTTTAGTACTTGAACAAAGCCGAATGAATGTAGTTAATACATTTTCTATTGTTTCGTTAAGTAATTATAATGTACAGATGTTAGAACACACGACCTTGTGAATTGATACAAAGGGCATACGCAAACCCTTTGGGAACCTCAAGATTTAAATACACGATAACTTCACATGGCACAATACTTTTAGTTATTATATATTGCAAAAGATTTTTCATTGTTTAAATGAACGACAGACAATATCACATCATCGCAAGACACAAAATTATTAGTTATATTATAAAACTACCTGTCCTGTGCAACTTCGTCTGCGTCACATTTTCCCCGTTTTCGCAACATTTTCTTATTGTAGCTCCGCTCCTATTGGACGTAGCGTGATGATATATAGCCTATAGCATTCCTCGATAAATAGGCTATCTAACAGTGAAAGAATTTTAACCGCGCAAATCGGACCAGCAGTTCCTGAGATTAGTGTGTTCAAGCAAACAAGCAAACTCTTCGGCTTTATAATATTAGTATAGATAACGATACTGTTCCAAACTCATCCAGAATATACCCGCAAAGGTAACAACGTCGTTTCTCCTCGCATTGTTAACTTTCCACAACCAGCCGTAACAACGGAGACAAAACACGCATGTTTTCAAATACTCCCTTTCTCTTGGAACCACAGAATTAATTTTCTAAAGCACTGTTTAAATCTCTGTGAGACAACACAACGCTTAATGGTTTCATGTAATATTTATGCCCGCATCCGTGTTGTGTCCTTGACCGTCTAACAAGTCCTAAATACTGTCTGGTGGCCCCTTAACATACTTGAGAGGGAACTTATTAAGAAGACAAGGATGTTGTCTAAGGACTTATTAACATACTAGCTGTGTACTCTGGTTCACTTGGGTGGGATGAATATTCATCATTGTCTAGTTACATGTTTCAATATGCGGGAAATATTCTTTTAACTGCGGCTTTTTAAGGCGCAGATATACGACTTTTAATGATTTTAAATTGAACATTACGCCTAAACTTCTAGTTTTATTTCTTTGAAAAAAAAATGTTATACTAGACAATTTTCTTTATAAATTGATATGTGAAAATGTGAAATTATATTTTTATAACATAGTGTAATTAATTTGTAAATTCATGTCTATCGCGGACAAAAAAACCATAATAACGCAAAAACTATCGGACGTATTTGCATGAAACTTTGACCATCTGAAAGGCAATTTAACAACCCATATTTTAGTATACGGCTTTTATTTGTATTGTGTTTGATAAATCAAGGTAGGTTCTTTTTCCGAATAATCTTGGTGCGCGTTGAAGCGTTACGCATGCACTTTTACTCGCTCAAGTTCGCAGGCACTTATTGTCACTTTAACCGACACCCAACAAAAAGGGTCCTCCTTTTTGTTGTGTGTTACCATGTACCCAGGTAGGTAACCAGATTTCTCGTTGGTCTGGCGATCGCAGCGATTACTACTTAGGAGATTTTCGATTCAAAGGTCTGGCAAAGTTGACGGCACGGTTGGCGCAGTAGTTCAGCGATTGACTGCTGCGCTACGTGTCGCAGGTTCGATCCCCGCACGGAACAAATATTTATATGGCGTACAGATAGTTGTTCCAGGTCTGGCTGTTTGTGTATATGATTTAAAATGTTTGTAAACGCACTCACGATACAGGGGCAACAATTTAAAAAAAAAATAACCTATGGGGTTTTCCCATCGAGAATGTCGCTGCAGCAGCCACTGAGTCTTGAATAGGGGATCGGACTGGGTAAAGAAAACGACATTCTATTTTGTCCGTCAGACAGGTAATACAAAAATATTAGACACGTATTTTTTATTTTATCAAAATATCAAAAAATTACTTAGTTAGAACTCATTAAAGTTGGAGAGTGGGGGCTTACTACGTCACAAGTGGGTATAAAGCTTACCTACATGTGACGTCATGCGCCATTTCAACTCAATATATCTCCGTAATTTTATGACCACGTGAAAAAAGAAAAAATACGTGTCCAATACTTTTCAATAAACTACCCGACGGACAAAGAAAAAAAAATAGGATTATTCCCTATTGTGCCCGGTTGATGGCAACAGGCGGGACCCCTATTACACGGGACTTAACTTATCTGACGAAATGTGTGTCTACTATTAGGTACACCTCTGCCAAACCCTTCAGGGATTATATGTATGCGTGATGTTATCATAATTGTTGTAAAAATCCAAATCAGGTGATCAAGAAATTGCAACATCTTCAATTGGCCCTAACTCTGGTCTCCGGTGATTTTGGTACTTGTCGCAATAGTATGAAATGGAGAATTTTTTACATATTTTAATATTATTTTAGATGTATTTGTAGTTTGTAAATAATGTATAATACATAGGTAATATAAATTGGAGAACTGAGTATGAACTATAATTTGGTACATATTTCAATTCTGTTAGTCTTAAGTCCATTTTGACCAAGACCCGTTAATAATGATTTCGGACCCCTATCTTCGCATTTGAATCGCCCCTTCTCCTCCTGTCCATCACAGGACGCATTGATAAACTAAATAATAAGACCAATAGGCAAGTTTTGTGAACAAAAAACCCTCAACCTGACCATCACAACTTCCGCACAGCTGCGTTAAACAAAACAAACGCAATTTAAGACTTCGTTGAATCTCCCTCGTTAGTCCATATTATTTATATCGGGGTCAATGACCGCTAAGACCACGTGTGGACACACGTGTTAACTTCTTTGTCCAAATCTTTGTCCGATCTACTCCTTTCTTGAGTTTCTATGCTTTGATTTTGTGAGGAGGGCTTCTAAATCGGTGGACTAGAGGGAATGGAGTGGAATCGTTTTAAAATATTTTTTTTGTGACTTCATTATCTTCATTTTAGCCGAAAGATGTACGCAGCTAAACATAGGCACCCTAACGACTTTCACAATTTGCATCCAAAGGTCATGGTGGCATTTTTTCCTATGCTGTAAGTCCTTGTCGTCCCGCCACATCTGAAAAACAATATTATTACAACTACGTCATTATACAATCTTTTGTCATCAATTGCCTAGCCTTTTCCCAAACTATCTTGGGGTCGGCTTCCAGTCTAACTGGATGCAGCTGAGTACCAGTATTTTACATAAAGCGACTGCCTATCTGACCTCCACAACCCATTGCAGTAACTGGGAAATAAGATACCCCTTGGTAAGACTGGATTGTACAATCTTTTGTATGAATTGCTATTTGTCGTCCATCCATCAAAAATCGGAAAACGGCGTATATTATTATAACTAGCGGCGCCCGGCGGTTTCACCCACGCAGACCGGGATAAAAAGTAGCCCAGGTATGTGTTAATCCAGGGTATAAGCTATCTACATACCAAATTTCATCCAAAACCGTTCAGCCATTGAGGCGTGAAGGCTTGGCAAACACACACATATACACACTCACACACAAATTTTCGCCTTTATAATATAAGTGTGATGAAAAAAAAAAACTGTTTACGCAAGAAAAGCGTCTCCACTTCTTTCTTATTCTCCGGTGACCCTCCGTGAATGAACAGTGCACTTGTTTACGTTCAATAGCCAACAATGCGACCCCGCCATTCGTTCCGTACGACAGAAACATTCATTCGTTCTCATTGATCATTTTTCTGAACATTGTACGCGTTTGAGCTTTGGACGACCGGATTAGACAAAGGGTAAGCTATTGTAGGGATTGAAAAGATATGTAACAACAGATTTCTTTGACGGTGTTAAGATTTATTTTGGTATATGTAAAGGGGGACGGGAAGTCTCTGCCAGTCTCTGGCAGGTTTTGTGTCCTCTGAGATTCATCGTCATCATTCTCTTGCCCTTCATCATCAGCCTATAGTGTTCCCACTGCTGGGACACAGGCCTCCTCTCTATGACAGGGAGTGGGCTGTAATCCACCACGCGCGCCCAGTGCGGGTTGGTAGATGTCACATGTCTTCGAATTTTTAGGCCGGTTTCCTCACGATGTTTTACTTCACCGTTTTTCAGAGCAGCGGTGGTGAAATATATTACACAAAGGAATGCGCTTGCCTGGGTTCGAACTCACGGCTTACTGCTCGTAAGTCGGGTCTGCCACCACCGGGCCACCGCTGCTCTCAATGCCTTAGCCCAATTTATTTGTGGTCGGTGCAGTATGTCTTCTTCTTCCATACTTCTCTATTACTTGTCATCTCAGCAGATACCTCCTTCCTTGCTATAACATCCTTCACACAGTGTCTCCATCGTTTCTTTGGTCTTCCTCTACTCTTGTACCCTTCCACATTCATACTCAAAACTTTCCTCATGTCATTTCCTCATTCCTTAGCATCAATACTTAAAGGCTTATGTTTAACATAACACCAGATAAAGTAAATATAACCTTAAAAAACATTTTTATACTGCCTAAAATAGTAAATGATCACCAGAAATAGTAAATGATCACCAGAATTAAAAACCTGAAAATCACAGCTCCGAACTAAGGCGTAGTCGACGGAGCCCCGCTATGCGGGGCTCCTATTCCTCTCTGCAGGGTTTAAAGTAACCTAAGTCCGAGTCGGGGTGCCCAATATCCCGAGCTCGCTTTGCTCGCACTTGCTTCCTAAGTTCTTCTTGCCACAAAATTTGGTGATCATTTACTATATTTGGTGATCATTTACTATATTTGGTCTTTGAATACAATTTTTTTGGTGTTTAGTATTTTTTTTTGGGTAACGTAGCTTAGGATCTCAAAGTATTTTTTGGTGCTCATTATATTTAATCCCATACTTAAATAAGTAACACTGCGTCGTTGGTCAAGAGGCCGCAATCGTGACTGCTCAGCATGAGGTACTCGGTTCGATTCCCGGGTCGTGTAATTGTAGCAGCCACGGAGTCTACATTTGTACCCGGTTAACGGTAACAGCCTCATGCCCCATTACATGGGACTTGAACATAACTGCTGAAATGTTGGTGTGTACTATTAGGTACACCTCTGCACGTTAACAGGCGTGATGTTATGATGTTAATTTAACTATTTTATAAAAAACTGAGAGCAGCGGTGGCCCAGTGGTAGCAGCCCCGACTTACGAGCAGTAAGCCGTGGGTTCGAACCCAGGCAGGCGCATAACTTTGTGTAATTTATTTCATCATCGCTGCTCTCAAAAACGGTGAAGGAAAACATCGTGAGAAAACCGGCATGTTCCTAGAACCAAAATTTCGACGACATGTGACATCTACCAACACGCACTGGGCCCGTATCGTGGATAATAGCCCACTCCCTCTCATAGAAGAGGAGGCCTGTATCCCAGCAGGGAACATTATAGGCTAATGATGAGGATGATGATGATAAAAAACCGGCCAAGCGCGAGTCGGACTCGCGCGCGAAGGGTTCCGTACCATTCTTTATAAAAACGAGCAAAAATATCACTTTTGTGTATAGGAGCTCGCCTTAAATATTTATCTTATTCTGTTTTTAGTATTTGTTGTTATAGCGGGCAAAGAAATAGGTACATAATCTATAGAAATTTCAACTGGCTAACCATCACGGTTCATGAGATACAGCCTGGTGACAGACGGACGGACAGCGAAGTCTCAGTTATAGGGTCCCGTTTCACCCTTTGGGTGCGGAACCCTAAAAACAAAAATCACTGTTCCAACAATTACGTACAATATGATTTTATACATAAATAACTAAATAATGCCCAATTTGACTGTCACAGACCCATTTATTACTGTGATACGATAATTTCGTATAATGATGACAGTCTGATGACGACTCGTCAACTTATAATATTATATAATAAAGCATATTATTATGATTGTCTTTGTTAAGTTTCCGTTGCATATGACATCCATTTGAAAATCGAGAAATTATTTAAGTTTATTTTTAGGGTTTTAATTTAATACAGCAAGTTGAAGTTGATATAAGAATTGAAAAAATTGGCGAACTCAGGCTTTCATTTTCAAGTTGGGGAAAGTGTTTCCATTAGAATTTTTGTATATGTATAGCGGTCCGGAGTCTGCCTTCAGGTGGAAATCGAAATGTGATGAACGTGTTGCTATAAAATATAGGCAATAGGTACCCAAGTCACCATCATTTATCCTTTTTCTAAATATATTGGTTTTTTTTTTTTTCTATTACTACCTTCTGTAGTAAGCAATCGACTTATTGTCGGGCCTACGCTGTCCTCCCATATTTAAGTACTAACGCTGTAACTTCAAATAATGTAAAACCAAATGATTTTAAAAGAGTAACCATGGAATTTCTTGCCGGTTCTTCTCCATAGGAAACGACCAACCCGAACCGTGCACCTTTTGTTGACGTTTTATAAGTGCCCATGTAGGCCTATGTAAAATAAAATATTTTGATTTTGATTGGGGGCGGCTTCCAGGCTAACTGAATGAAGCTGAATACCATTATTTTACATGGAGCGAGCAGCGGTGGTCCAGTGGTGGCGGCCCGACTTACGAGCAGTAACCCAGACAGGCGCATTACTTTGTCTAATTTATTTGATCACCGCTGCGCACAAAACGGTGAAGGTAAACATCGTGAGGAAACCGGCATGTCTTAGAACTAAAATTCAAAGACATGTGACATCTACCAACCCGCACTGGGCCCGCGTGGTGGATTACAGCCCACTCCCTCTCATAGAGAGGAGGCCAGGGACCCAGCAGAGGGTACATTATAGGCTGAATATGATGACATGGAGCGCTTATCTGAACTCCTCCTCAAACAGTTCTAGTTCCTGGGTAATCCGATGATACCCAATTATGAAATATACACTTTCAACTAATGTTATAACCGTTCAACTTTTACCTATTGCCATGTGAAAAAATTCGGTAAATTCGGCACGTAAAGTTAAACTTAAGCTATTGATTCGGAAACCATTTCGAGATTTTGCTATTTTGAGCTCTTAAAAAGATGGCGTTTATTTTTTAACATAAATACTTGAAACCAGATGACGTCACACGTTGAGCTGAATGAGGCTACTATAGGTACTTTAGATACCGTGGCCCTGGAACACAAAGGGCTAAGAAGGAACATGAATGGGTTTTACTCAGTACAAGTCTCAAACACTGATCGGGGGGGGAGTCATTTGATGATTTCCTATCCGTAAAAAAAAAGGTACTCAACAAAGTGTCAAATTTGAAGTTTCTATTATTAGTTTTTATTATCCATACTTCCATACTAATATTATAAATGCGAATGTCACTCTGTTTGTTTGTTTGTTACCTTTTTACGAATAAACGGCCGATCGGATAATCTTAATGAAATTTGGCAAGAAGATAGATTTCAACCTGGGGAAGGACATAGGCTATATATCATTACGCTAAGACCAATAGGAGCGGAGCAGCAATGAAAAATGTTGCGAAAACGGGGAAAATGTGACGCAAACGAAGTTGCGCGGGACAGCTAGTTTATTAAAAAACAATAAACGTATAGTGTTTTATTCTTATAATAAACATGCAAAAGACATCGAACTCTTCATCCTCACCTCTGACGTCATCACGATCAAATTTTTGAAAATGTACGTACCTATTAAAAATGAACTACTTACAGCTTGAGCTTGGAATGCAATCTACAAAATAAACATATGAAAATACTCGAAAACTTTACATACCGAAAGACTGTAGGTATATGAAATACATCTACTTTAATCTTCCGAATTTCTTTATATCTTTAGCGGTCTAAGCTGCACTTGGCTGTCCATCAATATGTCGCGATTAATTTTATTCTTCGAGGAACGTCATGATATCAGCCACTTTCTTTTCACTTTGAGATTGCATTACATATCTTATCAAATTGTGTAAAATATTTTCCCTTTCTTACTTATCGTATTTGATGTTGTCAGTCTATCTTTAAGATGTACCTAAGTACTAGAAAGATATAATAGTTACCTACCTGGTGGCGTACCATGACGCTTAAAACATTATTGTTCCATTCCTATTCCAGAGTGGGAAAGAGATGGAGCTAGACGACCTGTATATATATATACCCCCTGATCTCAATATTTCCTTAGTAACAATTTGTAGAAAGTACACTATTAACAAAACAGCAGCTTTACCAGTTTGGAGCAGTGATAGCCTGTGGTTTGACCGTTGGACTGCCAAGTCATAGGCCCCGAGTTCGAACCCCAGACACGCACCTCTAGTTTTAATTATCACTTGTTTCGGTAAAGAAAAGCATCGTGAGGAAACAAAACCAGCCTGCCTAAGAGGTTCTGGATGCTACTGAAATTCCTGATGAAAAAACTTAAAACCATGAACGACCTGGAAATCGAACCTAAGACTTCATTGTTAGCTGTAGCATTTCGACCATTTTTTTTTATTTTTTTTTTATATAAAATTCTCGTGTCGCGGTGTGTCACCAAGCTTCTTCGAAACGGCTGAACCGATTTGTATGAAATTTTGTGTGCAAATCGGGTTTCTTTTTCATTTCCCTAAGACCCATCCAAATTTCCACGCGAATGAAATCGCGGGCAGTAGCTAGTAATTATAAAGAGGTAAAATTTGTTTGTATGTAGGGATTTATCTTCTGAACTACCAATTCGATTACAAACATTCTTTCACTAACTTCAAGCTACATTATCACTGAGTGTCATAGGCCTATATTTATTATACATAAAGGGTGTAAAACACCTCATAACGAAGCCGAAAGGCACTGGTTCTCCTTGTCATTGCGATCATTTTTTTGTTCTACACCATACCTGGGAACCTTCTAGTTACGGAGATATTAGGGGTCAAAGTTCCAACTTCTTGACAAGTATTTTTTTAAATACAAGTTTTTAGTGTTCGATTTTTACTTTAAACACCTCCAACCCCCGTACCATTCAATCCGTCCATCAGCACAATGTTTTGAGTGCGTTATGTTGAGTTCTACCACAAAACATGATTTTACACCCCCTAAAAAAAAGTCGTTTCCCAGCAATAATTTTTGCGTAAAGTTACTTAGTTTCATGTACAGAATGCTTGGTTGATGGCTTAGTGATGAGGTGATTTACACCGTGTATATATTTCCGTACAAAACTAGCTAACGCATAAAGCTAGTCCATAATATTCACTAAGTAAATAGGGCATCCGATTACATTCGACCTTGAGTAGCATCCAGGAAGTTTGACATCATTGAGTGTTCCAATTGTCTATGTCAACCTAGTATTAGATACTTTATCTGGCCCCTTATTCACAAACGCTCGGATTCGATTTCGATTCGATAAGTCGTATGTCTATCTTGTTTTGGCATTACGAAAGCGAGCGAGATAGACATACGACTTTCCGAATCGAAATCGAGGCCGAGCATTTGTGAATACGGGGGCTGGTCCTAGCTGAATACTCAGTCCTTTTATAGGTACTCAACAGGCAAAAGAGGTGAAACGAATTCTAAAAAGCAGGCATCATCTACCTAACCTTTTCCCAGCTATGTTAGCATCGGCTTCCAATATAACTGGGTACAGCTAAATACCAGTATTTTTCATGAAGCGGCTGCCTACAGACCTCCACAAGCCAGTAAGTGGGTTACACGATATCCCTTGGTAAGACTGGTTATTAGACTTTCGAGCCACTAACTACCAAAAAAAAATAGTGCCTGGAGTCCCTCCGCGCGGAAGAAGTGAAACTTCGTAATACTACACGCATTAGTTCGAGTGCCACGCATTCACTCTCGTTATTTCATTGAGCTTCTAAATAATATTTTGTTGTTTTCTTGTTGTATTATTTTTATTACATAATTATTACATAAGTTTATCGAGGTTATTCTACTCATGGAAATTGAACAAACGCTGGTCACACCGAAGAGTCAAATGCATGCCTGTTTGCACGCCATCTTGCGTACCTACGAGAACTACGTAGTGATAAATCTTGTAATACTGCCATCTCTTAGTGAGTTTTAGAAAATATTCCCCCTCCATGGTAGCGTTAAACTTCTTGGAAGTCGCATAAGAAGTTTCACTTCAAAAACTACTTGTAACGACTAGCGACTGTCTGATCTACAAATGAAAGCCAGGACCAACGGCTGGGCAGGGCAACGGCGGTGGACGGTGAGTAATGGGCTAGCTCACCGTCCCGCGTCCGTCCGTCTCATGACGACAGGCCATGTCGACGGCGCGTTCGTGTTCCACGCAAACCTCAAGGAGATGTCAGCAAACTGGAAACGGTCCGAGAGGGCCGATGCCTGCCAGGGTTGCGGGACTGTTCGAAAGAGATACCGTGGCCCTGGAATACAAAGGGCTAAGAAGGAACATGGATGGGTTTTATTCAGTACAAGTCTGACACTCCTTTTAGCGGGGGGTCACTTGATGATTTCCCATCCGTAAAAAAATAAAAAAATAAATGGACCAACGGCTTGGGGGAAACTCGATATATGTAATGGTGGTCACTCATACACGTACCAACATATTATATGCAAGGACGGCTTACTCATAAAATGAAGATCGACCCGAGTTGCTGTTCACAAAAGCAGGCAAATAAGTTAAACCAAGTACCAGAGTAAGACCATTAGAAGAACATCAAAGAATTGGCATATCCTTGGTAGACCCACAAACCATAACGTCGACCTTTTTTCGACTCGTTACTGGAAGAGCAGCAAAAATTTTCTAACAAGTTTGTAGCTAGATAATACCCACCGCTAAATTTAAGAAGAGAAGACGTATCAAGTAAGGACCTTAACATCACCATAATTCTCCATAATTCTCCCTTATTCTCCCTTATCCCAATTCATTTGGGATCGGTGCAGCATGTCTTCTTCTCCCATAGAGAAGTCTATTACTCGACAAGGACCAAGGACCTCAACATAGTTAAGTAATAAATATTAAAAGCTTCACATATTAAAACTAAATCAAACTCCAACGAGCACATTAAACGCATCCTTGCACACAATAACTAGATTTCTTCAAAACGCCGCTAAAATACAAAACCGCCACGTTTCATCTGGCTACTTTAAAACTTCATCATACATCGTTACTTTTATTAAAAGTCGTTTTAATACAACGAAAGGAAGCGTTCGTTGAACAGCAATGGCATGGCAATAACATTATGGCAATGATATACGCTTACGCCATATTATAGGAGATAACAGAAGGCCAATCAAATGCCTGTTGAATCATCATTTTCAGAAAGAAATATGTCGGTTTTGTCAAATTCTTTCGAATTATATTCAAATTCCCCATCTTCGACTCAACTGGGAGCTTCTTTCCCGCTTTTTCTTCTTCCCCACACTGCTTAGTTTGAACCCAAGATCTGTACTGCATAGAACTCCTTCAATGCGCTATTATTTACGATCTTGAACCCCCCATGTTCAACCTTTTCTTCTACCTTTTATTCGGATACTATCGAAAATGATGCATAATTTACAATATTTCGACTTTGATGTAGCTGGCATGGCATGAGATTGGGACTAGAGACTATTTTAAACGTTTTTAAATTCGGAAGTTGATTTTCAGTAATCGAAAAAGTGTCGTTTCTATTACTTTCGATACGGCAGCTTATCGAATGAAGTAGAAGTCCACTTCTCGTATAAATGCAAAAAGAAACATACGTACTCTAACATGATAATATGTATAGTGTTTCCGTCGAGGTGTCTGTAAACTCCACGTCCAACTCTATGAAAAGCGCTCATTGATAACTCTCACTTACACTTCTGTCAATAACCCATTGCCTGTCACATGCAGGGTGTGTGGTGAGGGGTCCTGTAATAGGCCCCATCCTCCCGCAATCACTGCGCAGGCGACTGTGACGAGCGAACTGATTTGTTAGGCCCGCCACACACTGCCGCAGGACCGGTGACCCTGATTGTGGCAATGACATTATTATGGTAATCGACTGGTGATTGGTGAATTGTTCTGTATAGGGCAAACTGATTTCAATAATGATTAGGTTTGGGATCTAAATAGGTAACTGTTTATTATGAATTAACAGACAAATATGTTATTGGTGAGTTTTTTTCTGCCACCTCTTCTCCTAGTTAACTCCCTAAGACGTGGTAAAAATCGAGGATTAGGACCTGTCTTATGTAATTTCAACTTTCAAAAGAAGTTTATTATGTTTATGAGCAGACAAATCGCTTTACCCTCTTTCTTGATCGTTTTTGTGCTTGGTACCGCTACCACTGTCACTTATATCTCGATACTATTCCCGACACACGACACTCACTGTGTCCGCTCGCTAACTTAGCGACAGCTGTGACCACGTCAGTCAAAAAACGTATGCAACTCAACATATATTGCAACTCGCAAAACTTCACCCCGTGTGCAACTACAAAGCGTATGCTCCTCAGCACTACATCCAAGATTGGCACCTGTCAACCTCGCTACGCTTACCGGCCACGATCCACATTATTGCCTCGCTGTATATATAAGTATATAACCCACCTATGTAATCACACAAATCATTAGTCTGCCTCTGAGCTTGGTACAGAGACCTTTGCAAATTATTGAGCTGAGATTCTAATGTGAGTCTCAGTAGCTTAATATATAATATTGTATAACCAGCCCATAATGTTCCCACTGTTGGGGCAAGACTGTTTATGCGGGTTGATGGGTATCACACGACTCGTGTTTTAAGACGCTTTTATTAGCTTCACCTGTAAAAAAATGTAAAAAGAACTTGAGAAATTTTTGACCCAGATTCCAATTGAGGTGAAATTTTGCATACATGTTTAGTTTCAATGACAATGCATGATTTAAGCTAAGTGACATCATTGGCGGTCTCCCGTAGATTGTGGACTAGTTCGTTTTTGAAAATTGCGGCCTTATATCAGTACATCTACCATGAGTTTTAATAATCTATACTCGCTAGCGTCTGTAGTTAAAAAAATGTTTGAAAACTTTTACAGCGCCTCTAGCGGATAGTTGGGTACTAAAATGCGCAGTATGAGTCACTATAGTTATCTATCCTACGTCACCGTGTAGTAAACTAAACTACAGCGACTGCAAGTTTGGGCTTCATTTGCTTAGAATTTGGTAGTAAGCACCAACACAGCTCATGGTACCATTGTAAAAGCTAACTATAGTATTTGCTTATTGACGGAACTATTGCAGTTACGTCATGTGATCTAACTATGACAACTCATGGTAGACGTAAAATCCAACAAGGTTGCGTTAAACGTTTAACGCTACCATGGAGGGGAAATAGAAAGAGACAGAGCGAGAGTGAATTCGTGGCACTCGAACGCATGCGTGTAGTATTAAGAAGTTTCACTTCTTCCGCGCGGAGGAACTGCACGCCCTTTTTTTTTTTGTTAATTTACATTTATAAGGCCAGGTGTTATTAGTTTTTTCCAACAGGAATTTCCCAGTCCTTGTTCTTTTTTTCAAAGAAGTCTTGTGCCCGATTGATGGCAACATGCTCGTCTCTTATTACATGAGACTTAAACATAACTGCCGAAATGTGGGCGTACTTGTTAGGTACACCTCATGCTTCGGGGATTACATAGCGTGATTTTATGTTATGTTATCATTATTGCAACTTAGTACCTTAATTTTACCACAGAATACCACACGCAATAATCTTATCGGAACGAAACGTCTTATTTATCCGTAAGGAAATGACCATATAGTTTTAAAACCACGAAATCTATACTAATGCGGTCACATTATACTAGGGTTGTTACACTTGTGCGGGACTAAAGCATTTTTTAGTATTCAGAGTGATTCTGAACCCTTTCCGGTTAAATCGATGTAGCGTGAACACATCTCTAGTCCTTGAGTACAGTCGGGGGCAGCAGTGAACAAGGATATGTTTTGTATATTTTTGAGATTTTATTTGAACAATGTAGGTACATACTTTTTTGTTACCAAGTTAATTAAGTTCTTTGTACTATATTAACAACGACATAAAAAAAGACTGGCACCTATTGGTTTTTTTTTTAGAAGAACTAAGTACTTTATTACCGATTGACATTTAAACAGAACTACAATTTAAAAATCTTAATTTAAAATATTTATATAAATTTAAACAAAAAACTTTACATGTTAGTAGCCCCAAAACTTTGATAAATAAATTGGTCAAGTACTCTTCATAACATCTACATTGTCCCGATTTGCCGATGTATTCGGCACATTTTGTGCGCAGCATTTAATTATCGACCTAAGAAATTGGCCAAGGCCGTACGGATAACGCTTTATATTATTATACTTGTGCCCAAAACTGCAAAAAAACTGTCCTTGACCACACAAACCGTTTGATATAAATAATTACACACAGTACAACCAAAATGCGTAACATAACATTACCCAAACATAGTAGCAATAAAAGTTAATTGAAGTCATTAACAGAGATAGACCACTATCATCATAACCGGAAACAAAGATTGAATTGAAACACATTTCCTTAGTAATTAGGTCGTTTGAGTTCATAATAAATAAAGTACCTACCTATTCACAGTAAACCAACTAGCCACATTTTTAGGGTTTCGTACCCAAAGGGTCAAACCCGGGACCCTATTACTGAGACTTCGCTGTCCGTCTGTCCGTTCGTCCATCCGTCCGTTCATCCGCCGTTCATCCGTCCGTCCGTCTGTCACCAGGCTGTAACTCATGAACTGTGATAGATAGCTAGTAGAAATTTCTACAAATTATGTATTTCTGTTGCCGCTATAACAACAAATACTAAAAACAGAATAAAATAAATATTTAAGGCAGTATTTAAGGTAAAAAAGAGAAGAGACAGACAGAGCAAAAAAATCGCATGCTCTGACTCGCACATGGCCGGTTTTTTTTAAATCTTACATAGGTATGTACACAGGTACATAGGTTAAAAAAATCACATGTAATCTTTTTTCATAATTCGTGTGAACGGCTTCATCTGTGTCTGTTAGCCGATTCCGGACATATTTCCGTAGTTGAAATACTGTATATAAATGCTAATACGTATTTGAGTTCAACAACATTGTGTTGATAATAAACAATCATGTTTATTTTTGTTTGTAGTGATATAACTTTCGTAAGATTTCGAAATTACGTGATAAAGGCAAATGCTGATATGACATGAACGTTTGGTATGCGACAAAATTACTGTTTTATTGTCAGTGCTTTACATAATGAGTAGTTGCTCAATTTATGATCATATATTAGAGCAAATGATACAATTCTGTGTAAGAGGATTTTGTAATCAGCGTGCGTTTGAGACACAATTATACTTACTTTTTTTTTTTTCCTGATCAGTCATCTAATACTAAGTGTATACTTATTATGAAAACCCCAAATAGTTCCAAAATATTACTTAATGCACACATCAAATATAAACGATATTTTTTTTTCCAAACCACCTTTGTCCGCGTCTACCCTACGACCAAGTCACGAGGTAATTACACGGTGATTTGGCGTGGCCGCACGTCACTAACACTCCTCCCAAAGGATCCGACAGGACGAATCGATTGTCCAGAGGCCTCGCCACCCCCCTTACTACTTCTACCACTAAACAATAACCAATCGCTTTTTTTTGTCTGTGGTTGTACGAAGTAATCAACGTAGGGTAAGTGGACCACTTTTTGCCTTGACTGCCCTTCCAAATCCTGGATTTTTGCCGGTTCACTGAACATAGTGGTAGTAGGTTAAAAAATGAAAATAAAATTTTGGATTCTGTAGGGTTATTTTTGTTTTTACAAACTCTGAGGACTGCGGCTGCTAAGATATTTTCACGAAAAATATATAATAATAGATTTCCACCTTTTCTGTGACTCTTATATCTCTTCAAAATATCCAGCTATATGTACTTGTACACATAATATGCATAAACAATTTAGGGTTTGAAATATTCTCATATCATCAGCCATTCATTAATAAACAAATCACGTTCCACTAAAAGAATGTCATGATTGACCAGTACTAATATTGATGAAACAATAGGGGATCGGACTGGGTAAAGAAAACGACATTCTATTTTGTCCGTCAGACAGGTAATACAAAAATATTAGACACGTATTTTTTGTTTTATCAAAATATCAAATAATTACTTAGTTAGAACTCATTAAAGTTGGAGAGTGGGGGCTTACTACGTCACAAGTAGGTATAAAACTTACCTACATGTGACGTCATGCGCCATTTCAACTCAATATATCTCCGTAATTTTATAACCACGTGAAAAAAGAAAAAATACGTGTCCAATACTTTTCAATAAAATACCCGACGGACAAAGGAAAAAAAATAGGATTATCCCCTATTGAATCGAAGGTTAAAAAGAATTCTATACATCCATACTATACATAATATTACAAATGCGAATGTCACTCTGTTTGTTTGTTTGTTACCTTTTCACGACTAAACGGCTGATCGGAGCTTAATTAAATTTGGCAAGAAGATAGATTTCAACCTGGAGAAGGACATAGGCTATATATCATCACGCTACGACCAATAGGAGCGGAGCAGCAATGTTGCAAAAACGGGGAAAATCTGACGCAGACGAAGTTGCGCGGGACAGCTAGTTTAAAATAATTTATTATTGTCCTATGATAAGTATTTATTTACCTACTTGATAATAAAGATAAATAAAGTCTGTAAAAACTCAGTATCGAAAGTAAGTTTTAAAAAGCCAAAAAAAATTTTTTGAACCCAACTTCAGAATTACCGTAAAACGGGGCTACCCGTTTTACGGTAATTCTGAAGTTGGGTTCAAAAAATTTTTTGCCACTGACAACACTGCGCTCTAAACATCATACAATCGATGTCGAGGTGTGAATCTACGAGGATTATTTTAAAACAAATGAGTTCTGCAGATTAACTCTTCTGTCTGACAAATTAGTTTTACAGAATAGGCAGAAGGACGCCTTTTATATAAATGTTGGCGTCCACCAAAATGATTCAGTGGATTCAGCGCTACAAAGATATTTGGTCTTACAAGGGGGCTGTTGGATACATCATTTTAATAAATGTCACCTTTATAGAGAAAAAAAATAGATGGCGGCGTTGCATTTTTGCCACGCGCCAAAATAGAGCATCTAATAGGTAAATGCGAATTCAATTCAGAAAAATAATGATTTGCCAAAATAACCAAATGTTTGTAAAAATAACCAAAACTCATATGCATAAAAAAAAAAACAAAATCCACAAATCGGAAATGCGTCAAATCTGTGGTATTAAGACGCCAGGTGGCGTTGTATTTTTTGTGGTGCTGGCCCCAAATGTGGTTCATGTTGTTGACATCAATCAACCGTGAGGTTCATGGACTTTGAGTAATCATGTAACACCCCAAACATATGAGGTTACCGACAGAAAGGAAGGATGTTTGAATTTGTGCAATATGGCTTCGATTTGAGTTAGTCTGGCGAGGGTAGTTAATTTTTTTCAAGAATAAAGTATTTGGATGCTGGAGAAGATGGACTGTATGTATTACTTTTTTGTTATACCTAGATATTACCTGCCAACAATACTTCAAAATTATCTCCATTACTTTGAATATCTCGAAAATCATTTTAATTTATACCATAAAAAATTACACTATTGGTTCTGAATTGAAGAGCTACAATTAGTTAAAAATTAACAAAAAAAACAAAAATCATTGATAAATCACGAGCAATTTTGAACATTACCATTCAATTAAACATTTCCTTCACACTTTTAAAATAAGTACCAATTAACACTTTCGAATCAGCTCTCGGACCTAAGACACAGATTACCGTATCGATTGCGAGTAACGATATGCATTCTCGATTATAAAACATCGATTTAAAATCTCTTACGCTCTTCAAGGTGTTTCATAAAATTAACACCCGGTTCATTTGGTACATTTGGAGATCGGAGTTTCTGTTTATTTCAATGGAGAATGTTTTAATAAGGTACCTATTAATTAATTCATGCAAGTTCACAAGAGGTGTTTATCAGCTTCTTCTTCTTGTTATATGGATGACACTTCTTTGTTATGTAGTTTATTGGTTTATCAGCTACAGGTAAAATACTAAATAATTCAATAATCCAAGAAAGAAAAACAATAACACTGCGACAGATGAGAAGAATACTGGTTTAATAATAAAATAAAGAACTGTCAAAATAAATTGAAATTGGAATTACATTTTCATATTTCAGGAAATATTTCATAACTGTCGAGAGTGGAAATTTTGAAAAAGAAAACGTTCGAAAGATAGCGACGCTAAATCAATGTAACAAGATAACCTAACGACGAGATTTAATGTTAGGCACTGAAATACTAATATTAAGTCAGACTTTCAGGCTCGCTATTCTCACCACTGTACCTAGTTTTTTTTTTCTGGCGCTAACTCGAGCGTCAATCTATGAAGGTTAATAAAACTATGACAAATCCTATTTATATCCAATAGGTACCTATTGTTTGATTTAATTGCTTGATCATCGTAGCATGAAGATGACCTTGCGACTAAAAAGCGAAACTCAATTACCTACCTACGTAAAAACAATATTTATTTTTACTATTTAAATAACTTTTGCTGTTAGTAATTACCCCTCGCTCCATACACCCAGTCAAATATTCTGTATTTCAATTATCAATATTTTCACTGAAACCAAACAATTAGTTGGAAATGTGATTATAGAAAATTATCCCAGTCCTCACTATTTTTCGAAAATGTTTTAGTAAACTTTTTAGACCTATGTATCCTGCTTATGCGTATGAAGTTTCATTGAAATCATCTTAGTAATTTCGGGTTAAAAAAAGATATTTCTATTCCTTTTTTCTAAATACATATGTTGTTTTTTTTTGTTTAATGTTTTGCTTGAACGATGGCGACGGTGTTCAAAATTTAAAAATACTTAGTCACTGTCTCTGAAAATTGTTTTCAAGGCCAAAGTTCGAGGTGTTCAGAACATACGAAAATACCTATTGATAATGAATTCAGAAATAATGTAAAATATGTAATTAATTAAAACAGACATAACAAACAAACGTAAAACAACGGATATACTTTTACTTACTCAAGACAGCTTCCTCCATTGAGTGTCCCGGGCATATGGCAAACGTCACTTTTTTCAAAGAGGGTGTGACAGAGGAATCCTGACAGCAAGGAGCTTCCCTACCTTATGGTTTCTTATCTATGCCTTACAAGGATCCCCAAGTGTTACAGCCACGTGCAAGAAATGTGCGTTTTAATGATTATAACAGTGTTTTTTGGTGCTTAACGACTTTAAGCGGCGCCGGTTTACAATGGATTTGGCAATGAATAGCCAAATGCTGTAAACAGTCATTGACATTGGCAGAATAGTCAACATCGGCTTCAATTGCCGTCAAATAAAAATAGAATAGAATAGACATGCATCAGTGTTTCAAACTCCTCTCGAGAGAAAAGCGTACATAGTAAAGTTGACATACCTATGTATAATATGTATACAAGGATCTTTTGGCGGCTGGCCAAAATCGGACCTAACGGCGCTATCTCGTATCAATAGTACATTGTTACCCTATTAGGGGTGAAAGTAACTTATTTAGTCCCGAGACGGGGTTTGGCGCACGAACGAAGTGAGGGCGCCAATAGTTCGAGGGACTAAATAAGTCTTTAACCCGAGGTAAACACTGTGCTTTTCATTACGAATAGTACAAGGAAAGTAAAAATAAAAACATGAATTAGCTAAACAAAAAATGAGTAAAAGCGTTTGCCGCTTTCCCGCCTGTTTTGTTTTTTTTTCTGTGGCCAGCCAGCTATTCAGCCTTTATTTTTCATTTTCATGATTGAAAAAATGGTAAATATTTTGCCCAAATCAAAGTTGTTTAAAAAAAAACTGTTGAAACTAAATTATAATAAAGAGTTTTAAAAATATATATCCTTTAATCAATATTAACTTAAGTTATTTCAATTTTACATCATGGCTGCATAGAAAGTTGGAACATAGTTCAATAACAATGTGAAAATAGAACTAGTTTTTTTTTTATAATTTGACATCTGTCCGTTGAAAGCGATTCTCCCTAGGGCTGAAAAGTATTACTTTCAACCCGCTCTTCAGGCAACTTCAGATCTACTTTCAGAGTATGAGTAATGAAATAGTATATTGTGTATTAAGGGCGGTAAGTAAGGAATTACGATCGAGGCTCTAGTAGAAGCCCGAAGTCGAAGACTGAGGGCTTTCTGAGTCGAGGTTCGTAATTCCCGTACCGCCCGTGAAACATACAATGTTTTTCATCACACTTGCGAGTTAATAATTATGAATATACACAAGTCAGCACACATATTATTACGAAATACGTGAACTGATTTGCGGATGGCGGGCTGTTTGCCCACACCACAGATTATACAAATGTTTTGTTCATAAACTTTAAAGGCAAAATACTTACCTAGGTATATACAGCCATGACGGAGTGTATAAAAATAAAAATTTCGACGTTTGGATACAAAAAACTATCGATTATTTAAATTTTAGAACATTAGTTGAGTAGTTAAATAACATGTAGCGAGATTGAATGAAATTCCTGTTTAGATAACATTTTAAGACAATTTTTCAATTGCGTGTAAACTCCTTGCTTGATGAACTTGCATGACCTGTGTGCTGTCAAGCGGTGCTGTAAATTAAAAAAAAAATATTTACCGCCCTAGGGTTTTATATGGGGCATTACAGCCAAGTTCACCTGTATGTTATGACACTGTTTACGTGCAAGTGTGATGAAAATTAAAAAAAAAAATACTTACCGCCCTAGGGTTTTATATGGGGCATTACAGCCAAGTTAACCTGTATGTTATGACACTGTTTACGTGCAAGTGTGATGAAAAAATATTTTCACAAATCTACTCCACCGATGTTCCCAACAGTCAACTGACAATGTCATTTCTAACGCCAAAAGATGAATGTCGCACTGTATTCATTCGAATAAAAGTTGTGGACACTGGCAGAATAGTCGACATCGGCTCAGTTGCCAAAAGGTAAAAAGAAGGTAATAGTAAAAAGAAGTAACGGCAAGGCCTCTTCTAATTAAAAAAGGAACCAGCCGTGATTGTACATTCAAAACCCTCGGAATGTTTTCCATCACAAAAATCTTCTGCATTAATCTACATCTTGTTTTCGAGTCGATGGCTTAAATTTTGTTCGATCACAGTAGCGGCCTAGAAAGCTCATTTCCATTTCATCAGTATTTGATCTTATCAAATAAACCTCTCAACGTCAATATAATGCCATTGAAGATAAATAAGAAAAAACTGAGCGAGAGTACGCGTGCCGTATACCGTATTGCGACCTCAAAGCAATAGAACAAATCAGAGCACGACTCAGTAATGCCTTCCTATTACTTTGTCTTCAGTTACCCGCAGTTGGATAACGTGTCACAACATAATCAGCCTGACTGCCACCTCTTGCTGCGTGTGAGGTCTTTGGTTCGATTGTATTGTTTTTACATCAGGAATTTCTAAACAGCAGTTCCGAAGCCTCAATTTTGCTCCGTTGATAGAAACAGACTTGCTTCGCATTCGCTTATTTTCTAATAGTCATTCCCTAAGTCGAAAAGTTCGGACAAAAATGACAAGACTAGACAAAACCGCCCGGATGGTGGGTTTGTAACCCTAATTAAAGCGGATTTGAACCTGAAGTATTCTTTTGTACTTTTTGGTAACAGTGATCGGCTTCAAGTCCTGAGTATACTCGTACGATCGTCTAGATACAATCTTCAATCGGTTGCCGAATACCTACTAGTTTTCAATAATTATATGCATAAGGCATTTTACAATATCTTGCAATTAAGTTATTAATATTTATGTACCCATGTTTCACGCGTTTTGACAATTAGATTCGCTTGTGCCATTATTAAACAAATTACAAACGACAAAGCGTTCATAAATTGGAAGCGATTTCTCCTTGAAATAGTTTTTAACAATACATACAGTAACTACCAATCCACTGCTGGGACACAAGGCCTCTATCTGAGGACTTGGCCATAATCTATCAAACAAGTCCAGTGTGGGTAGGTACACACGGCGAAACATCAAGCTATGCATTTCCAGAATAACATGGCCTTTGTATAGATTTCCCGTACAATAAGAGATCCTTATAAACTGGTTTTGTACAGCTTGATTGGTCGCTGTGCCTACATAACGACACTTTTTACAAATTTTTACATATGATTTCACAATTTTCCCAAAATTTATTCTCAAATCCATTATTACATATATTTTTATCCAGTAAAAGCACCAAAGATAAAACTAAGAATTATTTTTACGTCCTCCTACAAACAAAACCACACAATACTGCATTTCAAAACAACTTACCAAACAAACAAACACCCACTTCCTGAAAATGGCCGCCATATAAACAGCGCAAGCGCAGATGACGATATTAGTCTGAAGGTTATAAGGTTATGTAAATGTAAGCATTCGCGCCTTTTCATAAACTGTTCTTATATTCGCATTTATTCCGATAGGTGTCGCTGATGAAATAAAAAAATATGTCGGTCATTACAAAAAATAAAATTAGGGAGAAATCCTTCAACCCATCATCTGACTAACGTTTCTCCATTCGGAGTTGACCTATATTATTCTAAATAAATGCACTGACGCAGAAGCAGTATTTTACACGAAGCGGCTACGATGCGTTAACATCAATGTCAAGTATGCATAAACAAAAACATATTGTCAAAATGGTTCAAATCAATTCTACCTACTTCGTTTTCATTTTTGCACGGAAAACATAACCTATATTACATATATATACATAGGTATATATATTACTTATTACAGGTACATATATTACATAACTTATATTTTATTTTCAACACCTTACAGCTGTAAATCCTGAAAATACTACAAAAAATCATAATAAATACCAGTTTATTCCTAAAACAATAATATTTGTAAATCACCTATGTAAAAGGTCTAAAAATATAAACCTCAATCCCAATAAGATTGCAGTAAGAGTACAGTGCCTAAAGTCAATTGACAATTAAATTAGACAAGCCTATTAAAACGGTCCCAAAAAATTTTGACTGCTCCCTTGTATTCTATTTTTAAATGCACCTGCAGGGAAAGTAGACATTTTGTGTTTATTAGAAAAACATTAACAGAACATCTGTTTCGAACGGAAACAGTTTTTGTGTTCACCGCAAACGAACGCCACTGATTTCCGTTATAAATAGGTCAATAAGCCAGTAACGCTTCTCGGGAGCATAAGTTTTTGTAAAATAAATAACTAGGTAACATAGAAATGTACCCACCTACCGAAACTTGAATTTCATTAATTATATATAATTATATTCTTCATCAAAATTAATTACAACTGCATTTTTTTCGCTCTGGATAAACATTAACAACTTTTATCCATAAAACTATTTTATTTATTTCTATTACTGAAATCTACGAAAATAATTTCAACAACAAAACGAGTTCTCTAATCACATAATACGAGTATTTCAAATATAACATTCGCAAATCATATCATTCATAAAAAACAATTACAACTTTATTTATTTTTTATGGATAAACAATAAGAACTTTCATTTACCCATAAAACTGCTTTTATTACTGAATTCTTAGCAAATAACATAATGTTAACAGCGACACGAGTTCGCTAATCACAATATAATATTTCAAATATAACATTCACAAAATGAAACCAAAATAATATAAAAAGCGACTGAACGAAAACGATAAAATATCTAAAAGTAAATATCTAAAAGTAAATATCTTTAAGAGGCAGGACAATCTTTGGTTAAGTTAACAAACCTCCCAATCGAAGAAAAGCCGTCGCTCTTTTAATTGTTCGCGTGAAACAGACGGAAGCTAAACGCGGCAAACACAATTTTCCGTAACAAAACTCACGCGCACCGGAAAGTGCTTCATTTGTTTCCCGCCATCCGGCGTCTCGACCAACCGAAATTTGGCGCCTAAAATCCTCGAAGCCAATGAGACAAATGGCCGCCATTTTCAACCAATCAGCGTCGAGCCCGCGCTCTCGCCATCGCGTCATTGTCATATCTCGAAAATTAGTACGGCGGCAGTGCAGTGAATGAATCCCGTCCGCAAATCGAAGAATTTTCCGTGAAACAATAAATAAATACTCATAGGTGAGTACTTTATCATAATTTTGGTTCACACATGAGAATTTTTGAAAATTATTCGTTATGTCACTTAGTTTTTAACGATACGTCAAAATTATTTCGCAATTTATTGCCATTATTTAGTTTTGAAAGCGAATATTACTAATGATTAACATTCCGAGTCATTGTTATTACATAATACTATTAATATTTATTTTATTTATTTGTTTTTTATTAATAACATAATTAGTAAACTTGTTTTAGTTTGTGCGTCTAGTTATATCGTACCTACCAACAGTCCAACACAAAAATCTAGTCAGTCGTGTTTCGGCAAAATGGCGGCGATGCTCTGTGCTATTAATACATTTTCTGTCCTTATTATGATGGGGCGCACTAATGCGCGAACGACAGAGACGGCTATACTTTTGATAAGCAGTATGAATTTATGCTGCACACGTAGGTAACTAGACACGTCTTCGTTCTTCGTAAACAAGTCGGAGCGCAGTGTTGCCACAATAATATTTTTGTACCCATTATTCAGGGAATTTTGTACAACATTCGTATTATGAATCACATAATAAATTCGTGGGGGTAAATTAAAAATTGTAAGCCTACCTCGTAATGAAATAAATATTATTAAAGTATAAAATGCTATTATTTATTTTACCTACTCAATACATAAACAAATATGTAGTCGTTTAATTATTTAGCCGCAAAGTTTATAAGCTCATAAAAATATCAAATTAAGTGAGATAAGTATTTTTTCAACCTACCCTATAATTAAATAAATATGATTAAAGAAATAAATGTTATTATTTCTATTAAGTACCTTCATTAAATATAAACAAATATACATAATACAATCTTATGAAAAACTAAATATTTTATAATGAAAATTAATATGTATAATGGAAAGTAAGAGAAACAAACTGCAAGAAAATTCATATGGTCCATAATATTAATAAAATGGAATGTTTAGGAAACTAAATACAAAAATATAACCTGACTAACAAGATAAGTTGTTATGACCTTATACATATAAATGGCAACTTATTCCGTTTCATTTGAAAAACTAGCACAAAATATTATTAATGTAAAACAAAGAATTTGTCGCGAGGTATTTTATTTTTTTCAATATGGGTAAATGAAGTAGGGAGACGCGCACCGCAATCACATCACTTGACCGAACGCGGTGCTAGCGCCACGCGGCGGTGAAAAGATAAACTAAAATGAGTCGCTTGCGCTGAGTTTCTCGTGTTCGCCGTCGCGTTGCGCCACGCCGTCGCCTTCGCCTCCTGCCGCCGCGCGCGCCGCCACGCCAGTCGGCGTACGTACTTTTACCGTGCGGACGTATTGCGTCACGTGTCTCGTCGCGTCACTCACGACTTGTTTACACACAGTACTCTCAATACGAATTCTTATTGGTGCGTGATGAACCAAAAACTTATACGCTTGTTAAATCAATACAATTGTATCGCGTGCTATTACTGAATACTGACCTTCTTTGCGCTAGGTGGATACGGCGCGGATGCTATCTGTGAAGTGCGCTGTGTTTCGCTGTTCGGACTCTGTTGGAGAGATGTCGACGTTGAGTGTGAGGGCCCCGGGCCTGCAGGCCACCACGGTGTTGGACACAAGGTCCATGCGCGTGCGAGGCGTCACCACGCTAGAAGGCGTCAGAAGAAACTTGTTCGGTTGCACGGACCGAGAGGAAAACAGAAGATTTGTTGAGAGAGAGTTGGCTCGCCAATTGGAATTGGACAGCCAGAGATGGGGTTTCGACTTTGCCAATGAGAAACCGCTACCTACATCGCAGAGATTCGCTTGGCAACTTGTTCCCGCGTCTACGATTCCCGCTGCTTTAAGAAGGTCACCGATCACGATCACAACTCCTGCAACGAGCACACCAACGCAGGAGGCCAAAGTCCAAGTTTCCAGTCCTGAGAACAGCAAGACACAGAAAAGAATAACAGGTATGTTTTATTCAATAATTAGATGTAACTAACTAGCATTGTTCGTGTTGTTGACATTTGACAGACAAGGTTATAAAGTTGCGTTCTATTTCACGTTGCGTAAACGACCTTAGACGTAATGTTTACGCTATAAATGTCAACATTGGTGCTTTTAATCTATGAAACGCGAGTACGAGCCTCCTCATTGATTACTAGTCATTGAGTACTAGAATTGCAAATTCATAGAAGCCGCTGATTTGACTTACGTACTCAACTATGTTATTTAAAATTGAAGCTCCATTTTTCTTTTTTCGTTATCAAAATGTCTCAAGCAGCAAGCGAACTGCTTGAACTGTGCAATTAATCTTTTGTTATTAAAGTAATTACACTGTAAACACGCTGTAATCAGTGCAGTTGCATTGGATGCGGTTTGCGAAGAGCATTCGAGTGCCTAAAGTTGTTTATCTCATGACGCACAGATAACGAACCTAGGTCACTTTGATTTGACAATTGTTTTATTTTATTTTTAGGCGATGTTCGCTTGTTTCCAAGTGCCGTTCAAAATGTTTGTTGTGTTGCGGGCAGTTGTTTTGATTGCGGCGTTTTCCGAAATGTCTAGATTGTTGATGTATATTTTGTATTTTTTATTATTGTAGTGATTTAGGATTGGGTAGGTACTACCTTGCAGAATTCAAATTCAAAAAAATTAAAATAGCTTTTTTAGGCTTCTCCACGGCAGTTACGAAAAATATGACGAATTAAAATAAAATTCTTTCAAAAAACTAACTTTATGATTATGCTTTTAAAACTCAAGTCTTCTGTGCAAACTTCATTAGCAAATTGCAATTTTTACCCGTATTTACGTAATGTAAAACTAGTGCACAAAGGTAAATAATCAATGAATAATCATATGGATTATATTATAATAAAATTAAAGACAATAACATGACCATTTCCTTAGCAAGTGCCTTTCTTCAGAAATCCAGGAAGGTACATTAGTTAATGTATAAATTATGTGTAGGACGACAATGTTATGAAACACGTAATTAATTAATATACAAAAAAATTCATTGCCATTCCCGTTTCCAATAAGACTAATACAACAACATTGAATAAAACACACACACACAAAAGAAACATTGAATACAAGAAACAATTGTTGTTCATGCAACTAAAGAAGTTGTACAATGAAAATATTTTATAAGCGATAACACATAACATAAAATAACATTGCGTAAAGAAAGAAAAAAAAAAGCGTTCACAAATTCTATCAGCAAAAAGTACACTTGTAGAGTTGCAATTGCCATGTCCTTGTTACTGAAGTTGTAATAATGTCTAGTTTATATTATACCATAATAAGAGCTGCTGAATAATAATACCACTCCGTATGGCATCGAGTTCGTTTTGTAACTGAATATGGATCACAATTTGCAATAGGACACTAATTGAGCGCTCATAACACCTGGAACAAAATACACTGTATCGTTTTACTCTTATTCAAAACGTCCACTTTAATACCACCTACTTAGTGCTCTGCTAAGAGGCATTATTATTTTATTGATAAGCCTCTAATGATGCCAGAATCGACCTTTGACTGGAGATATTATAAATTGATGTTTTAGATCCTTCAATTGCGAGCTATGTGGTGATGTCAGTTACTACGCCGAAATTTTACGACTTCCAAGCGGGAGATGAATAAAACGTGTAACCTACTAACGATACAATAAAATTAACATTAACGCCTTTGCCTCAATCTCAATACGATATCTCGGAAACCCTTTTGTGTTGGCACCCTTATAATTGGACATCAAAAGAACTCTAAAGACACGTGCAAAAACTTATCCGTCGAAGGTGCGAAAAACTTCATAAAGGGTCCGGCTAAGCTGTCATTAAATAATTTGCAGCCTCATAATTAAAAATTAAGACGCCTTAGTGGATTTCTAATTGACTTTTTTACTAATTGAAGGGGTTGTTTGATAAAAAATCTGTTTCAGTACTTATTAAATGTTTTTTCTTCTTTTGTTATACGAGACCACGGTTTGGTTTCGTGTGATGAAAAGGAGAATAAACAAAGCTAAAATAACGGCTGTCTAAATTATCGGGCAAGCACGAATACTGACCTAGATTCGTTTGTTTTGATACAGTGCTCAGTGTTAATACGTAGTATGGCGAGCCTCCCACACTTGTCCCATTTTAGATTACACATGTGTGGATACAAATTGTAAACAATAGTTTGATGCCACGCAGCCACGAACGAAAATACAGTTTTATCAGGTCTATTTTATCTAAGAAAAAAAATGCGTATCATCATGGCTATTTATTTACCGATAAACAATTTGAAACCACAAATCCTGTAAAAGCTAAAGGTATTTTCATGAAATTGTTCTATTGACCGCATCGCCGTAATCTCATTTTATTCTGTGGCCATTGTACAAAACATTGTTATTATGAATTTTATGAGTCAAACAAATCGTTTTTGATGTCATGTCAATATTTACAGTAACTGGTTACACTAGCGTTGTCATTCGGGGACAATAATAGCTTCTAACCTTCAGTGAAAGTCCTCAAAATAGGTCATCTCAATACCTACTGAAGTTTGTTGACATCACAACATTGTCACCGAATTCTTGTACACACAGCTAGATATCAAGTAGTAACCCCCGCAAAAGACATGTGCGTTCAAAATACAAGGTGTTGTTTTGCATCCTCGTCAAATTCAAGGAGGTAACTATGCTAACGATTCTCGTCCCGAATCAATAATAAAATGGGTAGGCAATTTTTATTTTTTTTCTTATTTACGGAAATCGGTAAGTGTGAACCACCCGTGTTTTAAACGCGGTCCATTCTGGTTCTTGCCCTATAACCTCGCTTACACACATACAAACAATCTCAAACGTTTATTCGATAATTTCTTATTCCATAAACCACGTTAAGGGGGTTATTCTGAAATACTGACAAACATAATCAACCAAAAAAATCAGCGTTTATTAACAATTAACTAGGTACCGTAATTTTAATTGATTATTTATGTCTTGTGAGACAACCTCCTGAATTTTGACGAGGATGCAAAACAACACATTGTATTGTCTTTATCAATCAACCGTTATATACTTTTATTATTGGGAAAACGATCAGAAATAATAGGCTTAACATTTACGAAAAATACGTGCATGGGGTTGTTGGTTCAAATCCTAAGCACGACATGCTTTTTGACATGCACTATATTTTTTTAGTCTTAATTAAGAAAAAGTAAAATACTTGAATAATCAATTAATAATATTTGTGATTGCTTTTATTTGTATTTGTACAAAACATTGATCTTATTTTACTACAAAGATTTGTATTAAATAATTTGATTTACAGTTATCATAATATTCATATTTTGCCTACTGACTCAAACAGGTGGGAGTCAAGTATATCCTATAAACGCAAACAATAAAATAGGAAGTGCTAGAAATATTTTAGATTGACATAAACTAACGTTATAACTACATGATAATTTTATAAGAAAAATGTAAGTAAGTAAAATTAATGGATACACAGACACGGACAGAAATCGTCTCTATGTGCTAGCCCCTCAAATTTTAACGTCTATCGATTAGACAGACATAAAGATAAAGTGACTCGGAACGTGTGAGTGAAATTATTGTTATATACTATCGATTATATAAAACAATTTTATCACTATTCACATAGGCGCGCTGGCTGGTTTGTCCAAACCGCCGCGCCGGCCGTTATGTTAATTTAATATCGACGTTCAGTGATGCGATGGTTCGAATCCAAGAGGAAACAATGAACTCTTTTTGAAGTATTCTTTAGATCATTCTTAACGCATTCAATGTTGTAGCAGTGCAACATTTTAAAACTTGAGGGGCTAGCTCATAGGGCTGCGGGTTGCTCGAAAGAGATACCGTGGCCCTGGAACACAAAGGGCTAAGAAGGAACATGGATGGGTTTTAGTCAGTACAAGTCTGACACTCCCCCTCCCGCTCCGCCCAGAGCGGGAGAAGTCATTTGATGATTTCCCATCCGTAAAAAAAAGGGGCTAGCTCATAGTGACGCTTTCTGTACGTTTTCTAAATAAGGTTTCTTTTTTTTTTTAAGGTTAAGGAATGTCTCAATGTAGTGTTAACCAAAATACGCTAAGTATTACCGATACCGATGTTTAGATGCAATACCTCTCATGTGTACTTACTTACATAATTTATATGTAATTATCAATTAGGTCACACAATACATAATGCATGATGTTACATAGATAATAAGTACTTTTAAAACAATGCGACCACTTTTATTATCATAAGTAACCATAACACAACACACTTCAAATCATGCCACCTATTTATGGTGATAGGTACTACAAACTTTAAAATGTTACGGTGAAAGTAGGAATTCGTCGAATTACAATCTTGCCTATTTTCTTTCACCGTCTGTGAAGGGAAAGTCTCCAGAACTGACGTTCAAGATTTTCTCGTTCATACCGAGCGAGCGTAGCGACATGCAATACACATAATCTACAGCTTACATTTGTAAGTATAGTAAACGGTATCCTTGTCGCACCCACACGTGGTGACGCGTTCGCGCGGCGCGTCACCTCAGTATCCATCCGCGCATGCGCACATACGCTCACTCACTCACTGATTGCAAAATGGCGGCCATTACATTCAATCGAAATGAAGATCTTATTTTATGATTACCTACTAAATTTAAATACTCGGCTTGTGATATTCTCAAGTTTCAATTTATTTTTATGATTTTTTACTGTCATATTAATACTATATTCATCGTAAAGTATTTTTTTTCCTTTCTTTTTGTCATTTTAGGCGGGAATTACAAAATAAGACGTCGAGGTGGCCGAGACAAAAATAAATCATTTCGTTTAGTTCAATCGTAAGGCAAAGTATTTTTGGCTCATCATAATGCTAAACTCTATATTTATGCGTATGTCGTGCCTGTTACCCATTCATTGTTTGATTCGAGTCTTGTGCTATTTTTTCTTAGACAACAATACAAACCTCAACACAAAAGAACCTGAGAGGCAATCGCTTGTATTTTTTGTTGGTCTAGTAGCCGTGCAGCTTAACAATGTACCTGTTAACTCGGTAATCGGTAGCTCCCTCAAACTGTATAACATCATAAAAACTTTTATTCTTATCCCTTAGCATAATAGCGGCAAAATATATTATGTGGCGGTCTGTGTCTGCAAATTGAAAAATTGTGCTTAGACCACTTTTATTATCATAACATTCATAACACAATCCACTTAAAATCATGCCTACACTGGAAGTACTACAAACTCTAAAATGTTACGGTGAAAGTTGAAATTCGTACAATTATAATATTACCTTTTTTCACGACTGTCTCTATACTTAGTTAAAAAAAAAAAAAAACATTATATATTTTTCCTATTACCTAGGATGTTTAAAGATCTCTTCGCGTCCCGGATTCCCGCATCGTATATTTGACAACTTGCTCAAACATTCGTGACCCGATTTGTAGTACACTATTAGATTTCACCAGATGTGCATGTAAGAGTTTTCTAAGAGTTCTCTAACGTTCAAACGTTATGAATTTTTATTGTCTGAAACTGACCAACCGTACATACTTAGTGGGGGTCCTAGGGGACCGGGTCACCCAATTTCTTACTTCCCTTTAATAATTACAACCTGGTTGTGTCGTTGAACTCCGATGTGTTTTGGTTTATGGGAAAGTAAGTGGACTTAGCTGCGGGGATCCCATAATAATTGTATGCTTCACCATGCAACGTTAGAAATAGTTGCAACTGTATAGGGTTTCTTCAAATGTTGCATCCGGTCAAGACGTTCTTTTCATAGAAGAATTATTATTTCCGTTATTTCTTAACCCTTTACTATTGTGCAATTTTAAATCACCACATTAAAAAAAAAAAAATTGGTAAAATATTTTTCGTTTTACTGCATCGTGTCTTTAATTGCTTTGCTGAGTATTAGGTACTATATTAACTCTAATGAAATATAAGACATGCTTGAGCAGATAAT
The DNA here is from genome assembly GCA_963082945.1 of Cerastis leucographa. Taxonomy (NCBI): domain Eukaryota; kingdom Metazoa; phylum Arthropoda; class Insecta; order Lepidoptera; family Noctuidae; genus Cerastis; species Cerastis leucographa. Next base: position 7,143,410 of record OY720353.1, read on the forward strand.
GCATTAATAATCAAATCAGAATATTCAGAATCACACAGAAATGAAAAAAATAAACAAAAATCTACGCTTCATTTCTCCTTACCAAACAAAACAACCTTTGATAAACTCCACTGAAAATTCAATTAATGAGTTTTGACAAATCGCAGTGTCACCCCTGCAAATGGCACAGAATAAATCTGCATTGTGTTGTGATTGTCATAATGGCGGTGCAATAACGTCGGCGCGTGCGCTGCGCACCGCCCTTTGTGTAGCACCCTCGCGGACACTGACTCCGTAACGGTTATATTGATTTTTTAACTGACACTTTCCCTTGGTGTTTGATGTTATTAGTATTAATACGGACTAATAATAATTTGATGGTGAAACATGGCGGTTCAGATCGTCTATTTCGCTGCTCATAGTTACGATAAGCGTTTTTCGGTCAGGGTAACTATTTCCTGCTTATTTTACGAATAAACGCGCTGCTACACTATTAAATTACCTACACTATCTAAATTGTTCTACATCGAAACACACAAAAAAAAAAACGAAATTTCGGAACTAGAAGCGATTGCGAAAACCATACCATGCGGGTGATAAAAAAAAGTTGTCAACACACGTGTTCGAATTTCAAAATTTCAACAGATAGGGGGAATAACGGTCGCGGATAGTTCACGGCATCTGCGCGCAACCCCCGCGTTCGCACCCCCTGCGCAAACGCATATCCCCGGCAAATGACCGGCGGCATCATCTGGTGAAACAGATCGTTACAGGATAACGTTACAGCATGCAATTTTGTTTTTGTAAATTGAGTAGCTTTGTTACCAATTAACATGTTAGGGAGATCGTTATTAAATGTATTGGGAGCAGTTGTTTAATTGAGGACATGCAGAATTCGATCACGCGATAAGAAAATACTGTGCTCATGTCTAGCATGATAACAGCAGATAAAACTTTAAAGAGCACACAGTATTTAATAAATCCTATTTAAGAAAATTGAACAACGTAGGCTGACCACTTCACGTCTTAAGAGCGTTTATTCCTTACCGCTTTTCATACAAACTTTCAAGTAGTTTTTTTCCGAAATGACTGAACCGATTTAAATGAAACTTTATACGCATAAGCAGGATACATAGGTCTAAAAAGTTACTAAAAAATATTTACAAAATGTGTTTTAAAACAAGAGATAATTGGAATTTTCTGTTTCTATAGAAAATTTAAATTTGGTCTAATTTAACTGTAACACTATTTTTCGAAAATATTTTTTAGTAACTTTTTAGATCTGTGTATCCTGCTTATGTGTACGAAGTTTCATCAAAATCAGTTCTGTCATTTCGGAAAATAACGACTTGAAAGTTTGTATGAAATGTCGTAAGGCGTAAACGCTCTTAATAACGTGGCAACACAGTTAATCACCTCTGGCCTGCAATTAAATAACTTGTACACTTGACCATACGAGTTGGTCGCGCCCATTACTTGCACTTGTTAATGCAGAAATGTAATTGGTCAAGTCAGCGACACGAGACTAATGCGCAGGAGTACGTTATAGTTCTCACGTTGCCTGTGCCCATCGACCCTAAGGAAACGCCATGTAAGATATGGTTCAATGCGCGTAACGACTATTCTGCACAGGAGATAAAAAAACGACTTTTCACAAGTTTTTTTTCTCTCTTTATCAGTCATCCATAAACCCTAGAACTGAGGGTCAAGACTTCTTAGATTTTTTTTGCTCTATCACCACGGGTTAAATGGCTTACAATCTTGCAATAATTTACGAAATTATAATAGGCACCTATCTCATCAATTAATTCTACTCAGCGTTATTTCTTTGGCCTCATTCAGACAACTTGTCTGGCCCTCTATTTCATAAGAAGCTCCTGTACTCTACGCATATGGCTAATTAAGCAAATAAAGAATTTGGATCAAGGGCAAAAAACACTAGGATTGTGACATCTAGTTGTGTGGTTTTTCTATTTACTGTTCCATTCTTAATTAGTTTTGTAGCTATTTTTGGTGGAATGAATTGTTGTTTGTGTCAGTCCTAATTTGGCTTGGTTCCGTTATAATGGTAGGTTTACGCCTACTGGCTGTTAATTACACTGTCTAAAGTGAACATAACTTTTTAGTACTAAAAGTTAGTAGCGTTGTTTCCTAACAAAAATCGAAATTAATTATTAATCAATCCCCGAATTTAATTCCTATAAGAAATACTGAACTGTGCTTACGTATAATTATTCTTTAGATATGAAGACCACGACACAAAAATCTTCAAACGTCTAGTCGGGCTGTGAAAGGTCTTCAAGCGAAAAAAAGTACAGTTAAACGAAATAACTTCTCGGCACACTTTCTAATTGCAGTGAGCCACGATAGCATCACAATTCGCCAGCTAACCGCCATTTTTTTGTTACAGTCGAAAACGTAAAAATTTACACATGGCAACACTTGTGGTGTCGACTCATCTCATTATGATATGATTTATTGCATTTGCAAAAAATACGCGCGTGTTATGTGATTTTTTAAAGCCAACGCTTATTATAATCTGTAAAATATCCGCTTAATATTTTATGTATGTAATATTTTTGTAAATAATAAATTATATGGATTGTAATCACAGCTTTACAAAATGTGATAAACAAATCTAATATTTAAAACCCCGCTTTGTTACCAGTAATCAAACTGACACATAGGAAGGAAAATCATGATTTATTACATATTATAAGGTATTCCTGCATTAAAATCCAGCGATGTCCTTTTCAAACCGCATATAATTTAAACGATTATTTTCCGTAAATCAGAGGTTTCAACTGGTATGTCCCTATTGTATTTCCTATTTACCTCATAATTTATAAATACCGTTACGCTAACAGTTTTATCCGCATATTACAATACAGCACTGTTTAACTAACCACTGAATACTTTCTAGTTATTTTACCAAAAACCTGAAAAAAAAGTTTTACTGCAACAAAACGATGTCATTCCTTTGACCAAAAAATCACCTTCTCAAGTTGGTCATTACCACCCGGCCCCTTTGCAATTACGTGAATTAAAAAATGGCCGCCTTATAAAAACAGCTAAACAGATAAATCTGCCCTGTTCCGCTCGACGAACTTTTAGGACTACTCCATGGGAATCTCGCTTGACCGTAAAATATAAGAATCATTCCTGGTCCCTAAAAAGCGAAAGTGGCATTAGGCTTTTCCTTTCTACAGAAAATAATAAGGATGACGTGAATGATTTGTTTGTAACTCTGCTGGTTGTCTGTGTTTTCACTAGCATCATGCAGTACTTCATGTAAGTGATGACAATAAAGATACAATTAAATACAAGGTGTTCTTTTGCATACTCGTCAAAATTCAGGAGGTTGTCACAATAGACATAAATAATCTATTAAAATTACGGTACCAAGTTAATTATTAAAAAACTCTTTGGTTTGGTTGTTTAAGTTTGTCAGTATTTCAGAATAACCCCTTAACGTGGTTTCGCGAATAAGAAATTATCGAATAAACGTTTGAGATTGTTTGTATGTGTGGAAGCGCAATTATAGGGTGAGAATTAGACGGGCCGCGTTTAAAACACGGGTGGACACTTACCGATTTCCATAAATAAGAAATAAAATAAAAATAACTTACCCATTTTATTATTGATTAGGGACGAGAATCATTAGCATAGTTACCTCCTTGACTTTGACGAGGATGCAAACAACACCTTGTATAACGTAAACAGACAGAAAATGACTTCCTAGTCCCTTTAGCCTTTCACTTATGATTGAACAACAAGTGCCTAAACTTTCACAATCATAATATCTTGTATACAAGTCGGCAGATTGATGAAAGCAAGACACTTTGTTTTATGAGAACACATGCCACAGAATACATAAAACCTAGGTTTTGTTGAACGTGTGAAACCACTGTGTTTAAGTTAGTATTCTTAGTATTATCTACCAACAACGGCAACAACTTGCTAGTATGCAATGGATTATGCAATGCGACTGAGATTTCCTATTGTGATGCAACGATTTAGTTTTTTGATAGGCTTTTGTGAAACTAAAATTGCTTTTTAACTGTTATTTTTGTTCAATAAGCATGAACATGTTTTTCGATAGTAATGACGAGCTTGTAATGACTGTTACTAAGATCATCATTCTCTTTGTCCTTAGCCTAAATCTATTTGGGGCGGCGAAGCATAGTCTTCTTCTTCAATAGGGGCTTCCCTATTACTCGTCATCTCGGCAGTCACCTCGTTTTTACCCATACCATCCTTCACACAGTCCGTCGATTCTATTACTAAGAAATAATCAATTAAATTGTATTGAAAACAGACCAGATAAAAAGCCCTTGAAGCTCTAAACGGCCAGTCAACCTTGGTTCCCATGGGCCTATTAGTCACTATCGGGAAGGGCTCCAATACTGCAGGGTAGATATAATTGATACTATCGATAAATCGCCCTTGTTAAACGTTTTCCCATACGGTTATGGGAAAACAAATCGATAGGCTAACGTTACGGTTCACTGGCTGTTAGAATTGGCCATAAAACCGTAGATTATGTAAAATATCTATTTATTGTTATTTCTAATGGTAAAACAATGACTAAGATGAAAACAGTCGTCTATTTTTCAATGAAACATCACGTTTTAAATTTATAGACCTAAAAATACCACATTTATTATTGTGTGAATCGCATTCTTTCGCCCGCGTGGACAGCCATTTTCTTTTTTTTATTGATTTTAGTGACAGATTTTTTTAGATTGTCAAGCTGAAATATTTTATTAATAACGTCAACATTCCTTTCCCATTTTATTGTGTTGTTTATCACTTATGTACAATCCTTATTAATTAATTTAAAGCAATGCATGTGAACGAACTACCCTTCACAGATGCACAGGAATACGTATCCGTTGAAACAAATGAATGAGGGGGGATTTTTTTATCACACGAGTTTCTATTTTGCCTCGGATCAATAAATAATTACTGCTTTTTATTTTTAACCCCGTGTGAATATGACCTTAGCGTGTAAAGCGAGCAATTTTTCCTTTTAGTCCCTTCGAATAATCATAATTTATAATCAGCCTGGTTTGGTTTTATCCTGTATTTAAACCAATAACTCCGCATTTTATGTGTACATATTAATTATACATAGTTTAATTGATCGCAATTTCAAGAAAAAAAGAAGAGTAACAAATTGCAATTTTACTATCGAACAAAGTTTCTCAATTGATTCATTATTTTCAATTTGGTACAGCGTTCCATTATAGTTTTAAATGGAACGCGTCAATTTCAATTTACGAATGTTCGATTTTTTTCCGTCTGACAGCTGTCTCGGGAGAATAATGCAACGCGATTAAAAATACTCGTGACTTTTTTATTTAAAAAGTCGCCAACACGAACATATTCGTACTTTTTGTGTGTCAACTCTTTTATATTTTGTTTAAATTTTTCTTTTGTTTTGGACACTCGAAAAGGTCGTTGTGCAGTCCGAATTTAAATAAAAACAGTAATGTTCCGCAGTGTGCGCCCGCGCAGATAACAGCTGCAGGGTTCCCAATACATATTTTGATTAAATGTAACGGCTTTTGTTAACTCCCAAGCCTCTATGTTCCGGTTCAATAGTAAAGTAATTAAGAAAAAGTTAAATAATGTACATATTGTACATACTTCATAAAATTACTTCATGAGATAGTAAAACCGTTTGTCGTTAGCATAGCGAGCGTAGCCACAACTGAAAGTCCTACTATTGACTGTACAAATACTCGTAGTCGGTTAAGTAACACGTTGAGCAAACTTAAGGACACTTGTGGCAACATGCAACTTACGGAAGTATAGTAAACGACCAGCCGTGGGAAAGCAACAATCCAAGGACGAAACATGAGTGAAACACATTAAGGGAAGTCATAATGACATCGCCTGAACTATTCTCCCATAAACAAGTGTCACTTTCTTTTGTTTTTGGTTCGTTTTTTTTTTTAAATTCATTATGAATGGTGTTGTAGTAACAGATGACTGATGAGGACAGATCGCGGTTGAAATTATGGGGAGGAAGACATTTATAAAAATGTTTTTACGAGATGGGGGAGTAGTATTTGAGAGTTACTTAATGTAAAAAAAATAATTAAAGATGTTTATACTTCTTAGAACAGCTAGGTTACTACGCTACAGTTTATTATTTCATTGCCCGAATTCCGTCTAAATCAAGCTAAAATCTGTAACGATTTTATCTTCCGCACCAAATACCACATTCATACAAATTCCTGTACTGAATTATGAAATTAGTGTGTTATCAAGGTATCAAATCAGGAAACATTTATACGGTACAAGTGGGTAGATAAGCGATGTGGCCTTGGACCAATTCGATAACATTCATACTCACGGCTAGACGAGCCGGCATCATAACTTTGTTTATGTGGGAAAATGCATGGGAACGTTACCTTGAAACCATGGAATGTGAGCGTAGATTACTGGATAAGGTCCTATTTCATTAGAACAATGACTTTTAGACCCATATTCAGTTTGTTTCTTGTCAGAAATAGGCAATATTTCACTAGAAGCTCCAAGAGTAATTTGTAAAGAGGATGCATGTTTGGTAAAGAAACTCTATGGTCACAAAAAGTACAACAACAACTGGCACACATGAATAAAAATGATAAGTTCAAAAATAGAATCGTCACCTCACCTATGAACCTTGTCCAGTTCAGATCACAATCAAAACAAATTCAAAATCAGAACATCGATCTTTGATGTCGTCCAGGTGGTACAAATCATTATGCAAATCAAATATGGCCGATTGTCGAAGGACACAAGGGAATAATCACGCCTTGACGACAATGACCCAAGGGAAATAAATCAACGGACATCAACACATTTATTTTCACTGATTTCTAAAGGGCACTCGAAACGTGGTTGGATTAGACAGATCCATTCGTCTTACATTTTAATGTTTTTTAAAGGGGAAGTATTGTTATGAGGCGTGATCTCTTTAATAATGAAGATTTGAAGTATTGGGGTTAACATTGACACACGTAATAAATTCCAACTGAACTTCTCTGATGTATTAATTAAAAATCTATGTTCAATATTCTGGCTACCACCGCGCCATGAGAAAAAGGCGTGAAGTATTAAACATATAATCTAGCTTCTGCGATTGCATAGTATACAAACAACGATTAGGTACTCATCAAGGTTATCGACCTATCACACGAGAACGTTGACAATTTCTCCAACATATTTGTCTATTACAAACTCAAGCAAATGAGATGCACCTTCCTAAGCCGGGTCCACACGACTAATTCCGAACAAACCTAACTGCTCTTCAATAACGACAAGCTCTTGAATTTTCAAAATGTTTGCTTTTCCCTATTTGAATAAGAACTTAAGGAGACGTGTCTGTGAATAGGAAACGATTTCACAAAGCGTAGGAGGGTGTTTTTTTTTTTCATAAGTCCCACAAGTTCGGGTCAAAACGAACTTAGGGTCGTGAGTCGTGACCCCTCTCTGTTGACACCATAGGTAAAGAAACACGTGTGAACTTTCAACTCCACACACAATTCGATTCCATTAATTCTTTTCACATATCAAGACTTTATTCTTTTCAACAATTCAAGTGTCACAAATGTCCTTTAAAGAGGACATCCATCAGATTCCCCTGGTGTGATGGATGGCCCATGAAAAGAATCTATGTTAATTTTAAATAGAAATGTTAATTCGTCATAATTATTTCTCCGAGAGTACATATCTGAATAAATAGTAATGGTTTTCGAGTGTTCACACCTTTTATTTGATAAGTTTTGGAGATCGAGGCCGTTGGCTGTACCGTTTTTTTTCTTTACAAAAAGAGATAGCATTTAAAAAAAAAAGTGTGTGTGTTGACAAAACTATAATCCTTACTGCGCAATAAAGACTGGGTCACACAAGTAACAGTAACAAAAACACTTTAATTAATATTAAGCGGAAAACTGATAAAAACACGGAAAATACGAAACTTACGATAATCATTTCCGTCCTATGTATTGTTATGTAAACGAAAAAAAAAAAAACTCAAACATACCTACAACGTTAAGTAAACACGGCCTTGGAATGGCGTACAATAGGTCGCACAACTAACTCTTTGAGCTGTCTCTCTGTCCGTGACACAATTTTTAAATAATACCCGGACACTTGATTGATAACGACCATTTCTTAAGACGAATCTCCAAATCTACAAGAATCCTTTCAAAAAATCTTCATCCCAGAAGCCATGACAATGATGATAATAACATTGTATTGTTGAAATGAAAAAAAAATCATATTTCACGCTATTGTCAAAGTTGAAAAACTATATTACTGATATAGAGTTACAATTTGAATTTTAGATTTGTTTGTATTTTCATGGCGAGCGTGAATTGAATGGAATAATGAAGCTAATTGTGTGTGAACCATACTTTGTAATAAATATGAATATTTATGATAATTAGGCGATATGATTGGACTGCATAAAAGAAGTTTGATTGACATACAATGTTGACGTTGACCATTGAAATCTCGATGACAACTTGAAACTGAACTTAGTAATTCTATTGTTACATTCGATATTAAATTACCTACGCCTTGCAAGGATAAAATCACGATTTTCTGAGTAATACTGATTTTGAAACGTAACTTAGAATGTTTACGCCTTACGACATTTAATACAAACTTTCAAGTACTTGTTTTCCGAAATGTCTGAACCGATTTTAAAGAAAGTTCATACGCATAAGCAGGATACATAGGTCTAAAAGTTACTAAAAAAGAAAAGAGAAATTTCTAATTATCCTTTTTCTTAAAGACATTTCTAAAATGTTTTTTAAAAGATTCATTAAAATCGGATCAGTCATCAACATCTGCCTAGCCTTTTCCAAAACTATCTTGGGGTCGGCTTCCAGTCTAACCGGATGCAGCTGAGTACCAGTATTTTACATGAAGCGACTGCCTATCTGACCTCCACAACCCAGTAACTGGGTAATACGATACCCCTTGGTAAGACTGGATGTCAGACTTTTTGGCTTCTGACTACTCGTAACGACTGTCAAAGATCTACAAATGACAGCCGGGTCCAACGGCTTAACGTGCTTTCCGAGGCACGGAGGAAACTCGGTATGTAATTATGGTCACCCATCCACGGACCAATCTCGGCAAGCACGGCTTAACCTTAAAGATCGACCCGGGCGGTTGTTATTATTTAGCCACGAGCTCCTAAAATCAGATCAGTCATTTCGGAAAATAAGGACTTAAAAGTTTGTATGAAATGCCGTAAGGCGTAAACCCTCTTATACAATAGGTAACATAATCAAATCTAAATTATAAATAAAATACTACGAAGTTTCAAATTAACATAGTAGGTTATCATAATCACATTGGCTGATTACAACAAGAACTAGAAATAATTAATTTACATTGCAAATATCGACTTAGCATAATCGCAAGCAAGATTAAGCCTCGTTTAAATTCGTCACGACATTCTTTGTTTCACCTACTGTCACGATTACTGGTGCCAAGTTAGCAGAAAGTGTTAAAAAAAAGGTTTTTCTTTTTCAGAGATATTACTAAAGTACTAACAAATAAACATAACGAAACTTTTCATGTACATTTTGCCATAGTGTATGAATATTTTTTTGAAACAAAAATACGTGGTACATAGACTTATCTCTCGCCACGCCTAAGGGTCAAAAGATTAGGTAACCTACCTCAAAATAACTAATAAAATCCTTTGTTTACTCACAAATCCACCCAAAAAAGAGTTCTTTGACCCTATTGAAAATACACCGTGAAACAGGCAAAAATCACAATTGCGACAAAAAAGGCAAACTAAGTACATGGGTACCACAAACTAGACTACGCCGGCCGAGGCAAGGTGCCGTTAGAGAGGCCTTAAAGGGTTCTCGCTTCGACCTTACACCATTAATAACGGTGCTACCATTGACCATGACACACGAAGCACTGACTGTATTACTGTTGCGACAATCTATACTTTTCTAAACACTTCTTATATATAGGTCAGTTTAAAGACTTGTTGTTGCACTTAGGGAGTTGGTCGTTGGTACTCTGCAGAAATCTTAAAGTTAGTTGGCTTTTCATTGTTGATTAATTCTGTTAAGATCTTAAAAAGAGACAGGGGTGTCGTTCATTTATTAAGTTACCAATAAAACCATCGATAAATCAGCCAATCACAAAGTCGTGTAAGCTGCTTAAATCAATAACTGTAAGCTTTGGCAAACTCGTTTCGATAATCCTATATCCGAGTCCCACGTCAAATAAAAAAGGCACATACATTACAAAACGTACCAAACGCAAATAAATAAATTAAAGGTAAATAAGTAATGTTCCATCAGACATGATAGGTATAATTAATTTGCATACAATGTCATCCAACTAGCGAAAAAAAGACAAATAAAAATTCACCAAAATAGAGCTAACCAGTGGTACCTACCGCGGTCTAAATTGGGGGCATTGACATCAATTGTAATTAAACATGTAGTATACATTTTCATGCAAACAATAAAGGCTGCGTTAGATTCGCGAAACACCAACTTTCCGCATCCCCGTGTCTGAGGCGGCGCCGGCGCATTGAGGTCGTTGACCCGACGCCACGGTGTTATTGAACGTACCATAACAACACGCACACATACACGTCCTAGTACGTACGGACACATTTCGGTGTGGTGAATAGTTATTAAGTGACTACTAAAGTTGCTAAGACTAAGCCTCGGTTACCCTGGGCGATTATAATCAAAACCAAAGAAAAATATATGGCAAATGAATAAATCAATATGAAATACCGCACATAAAAAGACTAAATGAAAGCACCCGTAAAATTAAAACACAACTTTCTCTGACAAAGTACAAAGCTTCAGATAAAAATAACTGGCGAGATTCTAACTCCACTGAGCAACCATGGCATTCATAATTCGTACATTAATTTCCGTATAATGAATAAACAACAGAGAGAAAGTTAACAAACAAAGCTCATTGATAGGCACAATAGATATAAACAACTGTACGTCCGAAATAAATTCCGTGTGTAAATATTTTGTTACGAAACTATGTACTCATGACGACGTTTCTACGGATTGCGTACAAACGCATTGTGTGTCCACTGCCTAAAGCCCACGACCGCGGTAGCTCAAATTAACGGTACTATGACAGCAGTTCCTTTCGCGAAGCCTCATTCTAAATTCAAATAGTGGCGTACGCACACTGTCAACAAACAAAAGTGTTTTGATCAACTATTTGTTACGATTTTATTTTGACGCTCGTTCAATTGTCTTGTTGTGTCGTTTTAAATAAATTACAGCACTTGTGTTGCACAAAACAGATGGACATTATTCTTTTGATTGTATTTTTTACTGCTGAATTTCGTAAACAAACGATTTATTTACATAGTAAATTGTCTTTTATTCAAAGCTTGATGCCAGTCATTACTTACGAAAGAAAAAAATAAATAAATCATAGACAAAAATGTAGAAGTTTGTGATGAAAATATGCGCCATATTGAAGCTCAGCTCTACAAGACCGTAACCTCAGAAAACAATTTGGAACGCTACTTACTCCCTAAAACTGTAGGCGTGAGTTGAATGAACTAAGTTTTTCACACTATACGCGTTTTACAACAGTTCACAATAATTATCATTTAATTTTGCTGCTATGTAATTACATTTATTACTCTAGTATCTAATAATGTGTAGTATTTTTTAATTTATTCTGCTGTGAAAATACCACTCATGCGCACGTGTGTTTGTCGAGTTTCGATAACGATATCGAAAAGTGCTACTTTTCAATATTGGTGCAATATAGTGTGTGATATGTTGTTGATATTAATATAATGACGATCGTTTTTATGAACCAAGTCCCACGTTTTTGTGGCTGAAAAACGCTTATGGAAATTAATTCAAGTAATTAAATTGTTCAGTGTTTCATGTTTTGGTTCGTGATTTTGAACATTATATTTAAAAAAAAAAATACCTCGGAATAAATGAAATTTATTTTAGGAAAATCTTAAAAAAAAATTAACTTATTCATTTCCAGAAATGATCAAAGTAACATAAATCATCCTAAACTTTATGGAAATGTGTACAATAGATGAGTTTACAAACAAACAGAGTTCGTCGCACTCAGGCGTAGTAAGTATGAAGGAGATAGAAATAATACCAAAGCTTTTGAGGACGCGGCCAGAAAAGGTTATTCAACCTCTTCGTAAATTCACCGTGAAAAAATACGGCACTGCAATTTTCTTAGATAATTTCGCGCAAAATTGCTGTATACCAAAATATACACAGTGGTCATTGCGTCGAAATAGTGTAGACAAAATTAATGCTCTTGTTTAGGTTACTAAAATAAAACACGTCTATTTAAAAAGTTAGCGGAATGATGAGGTGTTAAGAGAGTTTATTGGTTTTGTCCCGTGAAAAAAAAAATGTTTTGTATTTTTTGAGGCGAGATTTTTTCAAGCTTCAAGTTGTCTCGAGTGATTGAATAACTATTGAACCCGTTATTCGGTCGTTGCCAACTTAATAATTATCCGAAAAACTGTAATAATTTACGCGAGGACATAATAATATTTACGTTTTCTTATTAGTCTGCTAAAGTCTTTTGTTTATACGCTAAACTATGCTAAATAAGTAATTGTCGAAGCCGTAGAGGTTAATGATAGTATGACTAACTGTATACCGTACAGTTGCTTAATAAATTCTGTGCCTAGGCATCAACTAGCAATTTATTATTACTTAAGCGTCCACCAAGTTAAATTATCGCTATATTAAGTTTTCTGTTTTTCAGTAAGTAACTGTCGGCGCGCTAAGTGAGCAAAATAGTGATATAAAACGAGTAATTTGTATTTTTTTTTATTGAACATATTATTACAAGAAATTCCCATTAAAATGTACAAGTACTGCAGATTTATAAGTTATTTTTGAATTATTGTTACTAGGTACTTGTCTCTACTATAGGCAAGAACAATAATAAAATACGGAAGAATTAGATACCCAATATTATGAATTTGTGACTATTTATGACAGATCTCACAACTTGTGTGTTGCCATGTCCAATTACGTGACTATTTGGAATTCAAGCTAATTACCACACAGTGGCAAAATTAACAATCCAAGACGAAGAAGTTAAAATATTTCCCAAAATTTCTACTTATAAAATAACCAACGAATTTCATTTCGTGCACTGAAATAATCAGACAAATGTTAATATTACTACCGATATCTTTGAAATAATTGCGTTATCTCTAATAAACGTGTAGTTTATGTCTAGCGTGTTACTTATGTCGGCAATAGAAAAATTACATAATTTTACGTCGATTAGATTTTCATCGCTACTCGTTCGGTTTTTACTATGTTTTAATACCATGCCATTTTGCACATGCAACAAAATAAAATCTTATTTCGAAGAATTCGTAGTCTTTAATCTAGATTTTACCAAGCTATGTTAAACCCAACAAATAAAGCAAAATATCCTTAAACCTCATTAAAAATCTAGTTATTTAACACTCGACGTTTGATCGATGAGGACACGCAATAAAAACCAAAGACAAAATTATGTTTTTCTTCATCTAGAGCCCCGTCCTGACATTGTCTTAACAGCCTTTTTGCCGTTATAAACAACCCGTGCCGAAACTAAAACCGTCAATGTAAATTATTACAGCGTCTTTACTAGTCTGCTAGCGATGCATCATTAAATCTTTTTTGTTTTGCCCTACAAATTGAGGTCGGGAGTACTTTGGTTGTATGACTAACCAAGTGCTATGTAATAAAATTGTATTGACTGAGAACTGCATCGCCTAGAACGTTTTTTTCTATTTATTTAAAGCGATTAAAGCTATTTGTTTTTATTCCGTGCAATTCTTTACTCAGTGGAATTCGCAATTCATTTGATTTTCGATTAAATTCAGCCTCAGAAATTTATTCACCGTCTCGAATCTGCATTCTGCAAACACCACCTCGCCCGCTCATAAATCGTTGTCGGAAACAAAACTAATTATTTAGTCTGCAACAAATTCTATTTTGCCTATAAAACAGAAGAAATGTATGGTCCCACTCCGAGAAACCTTACGCCATTAAACTATTCTGTCCCCACCACGCGCCCACACAACTGGATTAGAAATCAAACTAGTCTTGATTGCGTCCAGTTCGTCCTACAACCGCTGGACTATTATTTTAATAAGCGACCATTCCGTCCTAAGGATAATTGCTCAAAAGCCAACGTTTCAAATAAAAGCATAGACAATAATTGCCTTTACGATCGTTACAATTTATGATATGTTCACAATTTATAAGTTTTTAATAAATGGAACGTTTTGTTTTCAGGTAAGCGTCTCGAATTTATGGTAATGACACTATTCCAGATTGGTATGTATATTAGTTTATTATTATGAGAAAGATGCTATTAAAATAGTTACGGCGGGAGACGTTGCGGGAGGGCCGAAAACCTGAGCTTGTCCTAATAAAGGACAAAATAAGAGGCCGAGGGAAACAAACCTTAAATTAGATCATTTGGAACTATTAGGAAAAAAAATGCCTTGCCGCATTTGGAGGAAAATAACATGGCAAAGCCGCGTAGACCACAATATTCTAATTCTATCCCCAACCCCTCTATAATTTCTTCAAATCGGTCTAAAACCACTACAATCTCCATTGAACGTAAATTCCAACGTAATTTGATCAATTTGAATAAATGACGGGCAATAAAATAATCATGGCTATCACTATAATTTCAATTCAGGTCGTAGAAATCTTGTAATTTGTATGGAAAGATAATTTTGACCCAAACATTCAATTTTATTCAGAGGTATAGAAAATATACTTGTAGGATTTTTCTTCCAAATGCTGACACAGTGGGCTATGTTAAAGGCGATTGGGAAGAAAACAAACTAAAATTCTTCTTAGTGACATGACGTATCCTGAGAATTTTTCCTGCCGTCGGCGGCGTATCCCAATAGACGTCAAAAGTGGATCATTTAGAGCATTTTTGTTATTTGTTGATCAACATCTATCTTTAACTGAACAGCTACTAAGTATTTCTCAGTTTGCACAACCTATTTAACGTGTAACCTATGTTTAATATCCACATTATGACTACCACTTTTTCTCCGGGTCTACTTAGTGGGTTTTTGTTTCTTTCGGCTGTCTAAACACAGGAGTGTGTGAAAGGAAAAGTCGTGAAGGGCTTGTTTGAAAAGCATAATTTTTGGGCCAAGTGTGTTCTTAATGTGTTTCGATGCGATTAATTTTGAACCTCTTGAATGGCAACAAACACCCCAAAAAAGTTCGTACAAACTTTTTTGACCCCAAAGACCTTAATTGCCAATCCTTAAGCCGATAAAGTGTCACTTAAAGGATTTTTTTCCCACATCCCCGTTCTATTTCTGTTCCAAAGTAGCCTGATAAATAAGTTCAAGGGCTATCGCATTCCCAGACAAGTGGGTTACCATTACTATGAAGGGCATTTATGATTATTTTTTGTTCCACTAACCTCATTTAAAATCCCATGACATGATAAGAATTTCTCCTTGTGGTAACTGCTATTATGTAATCTTTTAGACATTATGCCCAGGAGCACGAAAAAATTTTCTAATGACTTCGCCTTGAGACATTGTTTTCTTTGTAACAACAGAACAAGAAAAATACGAGTTGATATTTTTTTTTGTCCAGAATCAGACCTTCCACAACACTGTGTCTTCCATGAAACAGTTTTTTATTAAATCTTGCGCAAGATTCAATTATGAACAAGTGAAAGCAAATGGACCATTTTCTGTGCGGTGAATGTTTTAATTAAGTGGCAGTGTTTGTACATTTGGTTTGTTTTTATAGCTGCAGTAATGTATTTTAAATTGAATGATTCAGGAATTATATCGAATAGCCGAGTCATTACTTGCAGACGGACTTATGGTAAGGAGTCTTGCGATATCATTGTCTATTACGTAGCAAGTCGTCGTTTGAAGTCATTCTACACAACCAAATAGACATTTAATTATTTAATTTGCCATGATTACAAATCTATTACTATATGAAACGCGGCGACCACGAATGCACTGATGATTCAGTTTTCATTGCTCTCTGTTGAGCGAACCAGCATCCATCGATGATGCAATTAAGTAATGGAGCTGATTCTATTGTCTTTTCCATTTCGTTAGTACGTCCACAGGCAATTAACGATCAAAAGTTAACTGCGCTGACTTTGTCTTACTTCTACGAAGCGCAATTACGGGTGTCTTTATCGAGGTGTCTTATTAGATGGGGAGCGATCACGCCAACGCAACGTAACGTCTTCTAAGAAACCTTACAAAAGACTTATTAACCAAAGTGTCAGTTTCTTTCCACTCCAGAGAAGGAAAGAGATGGACCGTATCCCCCGTCCTGCTTGCTTACTATTCGAGGGCGCTCGTAAAACAATTTTGGATTCGACAAAAAATTGTTTTGGTTTTTTCATCACGGGTGTAGTGGGACACAAAAAACGCTCGTCTTGTTGGAGATTTTGTACTATGTCATAAATAAACTACTACACGGCTTGTAGTTTTTGTTGGTGCGGGCATTGCGGGATTCAAATTGTTTGGAACGAGCCAACGGTCAGCAGGCCACGCTTACCGCGTCCAGGATATCACTATCGGCGCACGCGACGCCGGAAAAATTGCGTAGAATTTTTTTCTTATCTGAAATACAGTACCAGTAACTGGGTCAAATTTAATCTTATATTTCGCAAGCGGCTTTAGAAGTAAAACATCGTTAAACAATAAAAATGCCAGTAAATCTGGCCCAATACAGCAGACGTATTAAAAATTTATCTTTTAATTGGCCAGAAATTGTGCTGCGTCTATCTGGGGGAAGCTGTATGGTATGGCCACTAGATGCAATCTCGTCGGAGATGTGAGGTCAACGACCGGGCTGAGTGAGTGGGATAGCACCACATGCGCGAGTGCAACAGATAGGATGCGCGTACGCACAGAAAAGGAATGAAAATTATTGTATTACTGTTTGTTATCCTTTTTTTTTTGTGTGTATGCGTGTGGGTGTGTGCGTCTAATCCTGAATCTTGATGCGTTTTGTTATTGTTTAGTTTAGTATACGCTACATAGTTTGAAGTGATGCATATGGAATATCAAAAGAAGTTTATTTTTCTTTGACGTGCTGTATCCATAACAAGTACCTATAGTATACATACATACCTGTGCGTCTATAGGTCGTCATTCAACAAAACTTCTAAACGAATTTTATGTCCTCGTTTTTGCCTCGCGCCTTTACAAACGACACACACACAATGCATTCAGGCGTTCCTAAAAAGGATTAGGCATCACTCGAGGATTAAACTCGCTCTTTTATTCTGATTCCCAACGTCGCGACACGTTCGTCATTGTGAATCTTAAAAAATGGACCAACCTTTTATTTGTCAAAAACTATAAAAGAAAATTAATGAGTTCAAAAAATGCAACTCTATTTTTATTCGCACAAAAATAACAAGAGGCAGAATAAATTAATTGATATCATAAATTAAAAAGTTGCAACTGTCATTGTTATACGTCACCTGTCACTAGCAAACGTCACTTTTCCCGCCAAGCGCGATCGGCTCGTAATTCCCATGCAATAGTCGAGAGCAAAGCTGACTTACTCTCTCCCGACTCGATATTTTTTAATGATTATGCATCAACGGTACCTGCGCACTGCAGTCCACGAGCTCACGCAACGGACAATGTGCATTCAGCCATTCTGATTTAAATAAAAAAAAAAACAGCTCACAATCGCATAAAATGCACTGTTTATTGCTTAAAATACACAAATAATGCTTTTCTCATCCATTGAGGGTCAAACGTTGCTTTGTCGCTAAGTTGTCCCTTTTGAATAGGAGTAGGTTACCGCCGAACAAAGGTGGTGACATCCTCTACGACGAGAGAATAGGGAGACAAGTCCGGCAAAGGTTATGCAAATGAGATTTAATTGAGTTTATAATAGGCAGAATGATGGATTACCTTGGGCTAGATGAAGGGTCGGGAATAAGGCGCGAAAATTACAATGACTAAGCTTTTTCTGTAACATGTTTCTTTGGTATACAGAAATGGTTAATCTGAAAATAATTGGCGCCTCGCCTTTGGAAATGATTATAGAGTTGTTTCTATCAGAAATTAGGACACCCTACTAGCTTTATCAGACGCAAATGATGCACAAAATTAACAACAAAAGACACGGACTGGATTAATCTATTAAACAAAACAGATACAAATAAAAACACTATCAAACACGTCAAATTATACAGCCCCGCTAATAAGTTGACAAACAGAGAACAATGATACACTATCCCGCATATCAGAGAGCAAATGAACCAAAACAACGTTTCTTTCTAAATATTCTTGCCTTGCGGTAGGTCAAAATTAGAACTACACAGGAATAATGTAAACAACACGCGCCTTTTACAATTTACCGACAAAGATGTGTTTTATAACGACCAACCAACGCCTTTTGTCTAAGTTCGTGACGGCCATGTGGAAGACGACCTAGGGCAGACACATACGCCCTTGGTTCTTATTAGAATTGAAACACTGTATCTTATCTTTAATACTTTGTTTTCGAACCAAAGTATTTTAGCATTGCACATAAAAACTAAAATAATAATGAATGCGTAATATCGGTTATATTGCTGGTCAAGTATCGAATGTCCGAAATAATTAATTCGTGATTAATTCAAATGATATCAACAAGGTAAACAAAGAACTTAACACATTATTGTCGCGGATCATTTGATTGTTTTTGATCAATGACCATACCGGAAGGGGTCCGAGAGGGGGTGTTACCACTGCGAGGATCGGCAGGAGGACACGGTGGAGCATACCGTCGAGCTCTTCCCCGCTTGGGCTGAGCACCGCCGTGTCCTCGTAGCGGCGATTGGCGACGGCGACCTCTCGCGTCCGGCCCTGGTTCAATCCATGGTCCGGAGCGAGAGGGAATAGGAAGCCGTCGCCTCCTTCTGCGAAGCAGTCATGCTAGCAAAGGAGGTGGCGGAACGTGAGCGGGAGAGAACCTCACGTCCCAGCCGCCGCGGGAGACGCCCCGGGCGTCGGGGGGCAACCAGTGGCCCCCGGCCACTGTAGGCGCGGGCCTGTGGACAGTGAGTAATGGGCCAGCTCACCGTCCGTCCGTCTTGTGACGACAGGCCGTGCCGACGGCGCGTTTGTGTTCCACGCGCGCCTCAAGGAGATGTCAGCAAATCGGAAGGTGTCCGAGAGGGCCGATGCCTGCCAGGGCTGCGGGTTGTTTGAAAGAGATACAGCGGCCCTGGAACACAAAGGGCGAAGAAGGAACATGGATGGGTTTTAGTCAGTACAAGTCTGACACTCCCTTCCGCACCGCCCAGAGCGGGAGGAGTCATTTGATGAATTCCAATCCGAAAAAAAAAAGATCAATGACCACAGTCAAGTTCACAGGATCTGCCTAGCTTTTACCCAATTATGTTGGGGTCAGAGTATTTTACATGAAGCGGCTGCCTTTGTAACCACCACAACCCAGTCAGCAAGTCACGATACCCCTTGGTTAGAAGACTGGCAGACCACAAGACTAAACTAAAACATTAAAACCTCACACAAACAACTCACAACATCCTCATAATGAACCGAGTAATCAATTACTACAAACAAACATTTGTAGATAATTTGCGAAATCAACACGCACGCAGACATACAGTCTGGTCCTTACGCATTATTTACTACGCTATCAACTGATATACTATCAACTTGCGCAAGAGTCGAGCTCGTAATTGGGGCAAGGGGTCAAAGACCAGCCCTTTGTGAAGACCCCTCGCACAATAGCGAACAATGCACAAAGACCATGTCTTATATTGTAATACGAATTGAAAGTATACAAAAGAAACTTGGTCCTAATCTTTGGGTATAGAATTAGCAACCGCTTTGTTCGAACGCCGATTCGAATTATAAATTTATAAAGTTTCGTTTAAAATTTACGTTAAGATGTGGTAAAAGAAAACACGGTCTTAGTCTGAAGGCACTATCTGACATTGCTTAACTAATCATCGCGAAACCTAGTTTTAAACTGAATAAAAAAACTAACACGTAACGGTTTCCTTAAGTGCAACAACTTATTCGTTTTTAAGTAAATAAGGATAAACATTTTGACAAGATCAATATTGATACAGATGCATCGAATCCAATAAGCTTTCCTTCACTTTTGTTAACTGAAAATGTAAATATGCATCGGTTATCTGTTAACGGAACATTTGAGTTGCACAAAGTGGCGTTGTTATGCTTGTGTAAACTTAGTTTAAGGAGCAGGGCTGAGTGTTACCTTATCAACTGATTAATATGCTTTTTTTGTGGAACTGGGCCAGCACTTATGAGTGGCGTAGACAAAGAAAAACGTACTTACATGTATTTACATTTTAAGATGCAAATTCTAATGTAATTTGAAAAAACATGAACTTTTTTAAAGGTTAAAAGAAAAATGCTCAAAAATCGTAGAAGAAAGAAAGATATTTTAGAACCATCTAAGTAAAACTCCTTTTCAAGTAAACAAGCGTTTCATGGTATCAATTTCCAAACATAATTTCAACAAAAAAACCGTGTGAATCATCACGAAACAAAAACATGATTATCAATGGCAGCCCTGATTTACACGGATCATGTCTGTGAGTACGCGCATGCGAACATAATATGCTAATAGTGTTTTGTTTGTCTCTCTGTCTAAAAGAGAGCTATGCGTTTCCCTAAAGGAAAATTGTAGTGAAAGTTTCAGTGAGCTTTTCTAAACGTTTCCCGGTCGTTTGTTTTGTGTTATTTAGAAGTTACTTAAGTTGTTATTGATGTTCACAAAATGTTATTTCACTCGTCATTCATTATTATTTTATTAAAAGCCGTAATGATTTGAAGATGGACAAATACGTGAGAAAAAAAAACGAGTTAAATTTTCACACAATTGAGAAAATTTAAAAAGGCCCGACTCCCCCAAAAATTTAACGAACGGTTTACGAAAGCAACCGGCAATTTGAATAAACAAAACACTGTCATCGAGAGCCAAATCGTTTCCCATACACATTTTGTATTCATTTGCCTATTCTAATTAAACGTTCCTCCCCCCAATTCGGGGTTGAGAGATTTTTCGGTGATTTTGTTTCGTGTGAACCACTACAAGTTACGCTCCGGTGACCCTCGATTTTGTCTTTGTTTGATTACGTTTGTATTGTTTTATTTTGCTGGAGCGTATCAAAATGGAACGGCCATATTGTTCAGATATACAACGTAAAACATAGAGTATATTAGTTTCTTAATAGCGACTGATTAAAAACACTCGAGAAAATAACGAATTTATATGCAACGAATAACTGAACTTCAAAAAAATAATTACCAGCTCGAAAATGAGCTAATTATGGTCTCACATTATTATGTTACAAATTGTGTAATATCCTATAAATTATTCAACAACTATGTACTATGTAGCCACTTTAAATGTTCATAAAGCTATCTAAAAGCGATAACATGATTAATATGGTTCTACACGCAGCAGTAGCGATAAGCCCAGCCTTGGATTCCACGCATTGTAATACTTATTGCATTGTTATGTTATTGTTACTAAGAGAGCTAGCTATTTTTAACGATAAGCTAGAAATGACTGACCATATTTTTGCACAAATAGAATTTATTTTTCCCGAAAGCATTTTTCATTTTCGCGATCTTAAACTTTTGTTAAAGTTTGACGACAGTTATTCTAATCTCTTGTTTAAACTCACCCTCCGGTTAAATTGACCCTTTTGTCTCAACTAAAGGGTCGAAAAATCGTTACAAAACGTACACATCTTATGCAAATTTTCAAAAACAATATAGAGTTTAGAAACCCTTTAATTATCTTAAATTGTTGACATCTATCGAGGCGTTAATGATTATTCTGGTCTTTATTCAGTTTACATTGTTTTGATTGTTACAAGTGCACCTCGTTGTTTATATGAATGCACGTTAATGTATGCAAATCTAAACGAAACACCCGTTACGTTGAAACTGCATGTGGTTACTTGTGGGAAAGCTATATTTGGTTGCTAAATTTTTTTAAAGAATGGACGGGAATAATAAATAAATATCGAGGCTTAAATACTTGAGTTAAAAACAAAGGAAATGCATGATTTTATCGGTCAGAACAGAAATATCTAGGTATTATCTATTAGATAAAGTCACGCTAATTTAAATATTTGGCGCAATAAACAAAACGCAATCATCACTTTTCGCAAAGAGAAAATATGAAAACAAAACATGAAAGCAATGATTTTTTTTTAATCAACTTATATTATGCTAGACAAAAGTCTCTAATAGGTTTCGCCTTCACCTATTACAAAAAAAAACAACGTTTCCTACAAAAGTAAGATCCCTCCAACATGAAAGATCAAAGTAAGATCCAACTTGTGTGGGAAATTTAAATAAAGGGTTGCAAAAAAATATTTTCTACAAAATTCAGAGCCCTCCAACATCCCTCTTACTACAGACAATAAAAATCACCACACCACATGTCTATGTATAATTTATCAAAAATCCAGTTTTATCGGTGCAGTGCGATACGAATCCACCAAAATTTGCATAGATGTTTCGATAAACTGGTCTGTGCAGTTCACATGCACTGACCATTCCCACGGAGAATATGCATTATACGTATTTTTAATATCAGCACGTCAATTATATCGGGTACTTGCATTTAATAAGGGAAAACAATATTTTCAAAACCGGCCATATAATAAATGGTTGAATATGGCAACCTCATTGTTTGGTTTTGGTCATTTGTTGTGTCAATATTTTTTGGGCTGGTTTCACCATGTCCGGAATTAAAACTCAGGTTAACAGAAGTGGAAAAATATTTCAAAGATATTTTGTTTTTTTTTTTTTGTAATAGGTGTACTTGCCGGCATGCCCTAGGTCCTAAAGATACTGGCACGATTAAAAATAATGTTATATCTTTTTAAAACTTTAATGCCAAACAAAACATAATATTTTGGTATCAATCTTCATTGTGATGCATGATAGCATATTGTGTCAAGCGTTGCACCGTTATTGGATTACTGTGCAACCCACGTTCTTATTGCTTATTGGCCTACTGCTAACTGTTCGTGACTAAGTAGCCACGTTTTGCTCAATTTGTACACAACAAAACCAAACCATTGTATGCTTTATCTTTTCATATTTTATAACTCGGCATCTCAAATACTTTGTCATCGTTTTATGTATTTTTTAAGGCATCGAATTGCATACAGTAAAGCTATAAAATTCAACCGTCGTCATCCAGTTTGCATTTCCTTTCCCAAGGCCACCGCTGACCCATATTCAAAGTTTTCTTAGAACATAATTATTACGTTTGATCCGTCAATGCTTGACCAATCGTTTTTACGACATGACCCAGCCGGTCATTATTAAACACCTTTATAGCCAGTGTCAAGCCACCCTTCAATGTTTTACTTTCACACGTTTTAAAACTTGGAATTTGTCGATTTTGAACGACCGGTCAGCTCGTAAAAGCTCGTTAAGAAAAAAATATATATACGCACCCAAGCTTCGTATAATAATGTCGTAAAAATAATATTTAATGTAAAAAAATAAATTTCGTGGCAGTGCTTTTATTTTCTTCCATTTTTAATTTTTATCGACGACTAAAAAATAATTTACGATCCCCATTCTCCACTTACGCGCTCATATAATAGTATCGTAAAAAGCGTAACAAATCGCTCGCATTAATGACTCACGGTAACTAGAACTTCGTGACGTGACGTTAAAAACTCGTGTTTGATTAGATTACTAAGTTTTTTGGAATCACTTTAGTGTAATAGATCATTGGGTCGGCTTGGGTGGTCCGCGCCGCGCCCCGACACACGATTGTATCAACTCACATTATTTTTTTTGTTACGTCCCGCCTGCAACGTGACCAAAAACTAATAGAAACATTAAACCTCAACCATCGCTCCCTCCCCTCACATGTTTATCGAACGATAGCTAATCAACTATACTATGTAAGTTAAGAGCAATGTCAAGCGGCTTTTCAACGGAAAGGTCCAACTTTCCATTCTAG
Source organism: Cerastis leucographa (assembly GCA_963082945.1). Classification (NCBI taxonomy): domain Eukaryota; kingdom Metazoa; phylum Arthropoda; class Insecta; order Lepidoptera; family Noctuidae; genus Cerastis; species Cerastis leucographa. The sequence goes on from OY720353.1 coordinate 7,167,430, forward strand.
TTAGAAACTTGCAGTTCAAGGAAACTTCGAGTTATTCGAGTGCGTAACGCGAGACCGCAACCCAATAGGTCGAGAGAGAGCCTCAGCACAGCTAATCCAGGCCAGATGTGCCCGCCGCCCGCCAGCCTGCCCCGGACTTCTAAGCCACTACACCGATTATGATTGCCCAAATAGTCTCTCATCTGCCAAATGACGCACCGAATGGCGAAACAGCCGAACATGCACTTTCGAAAACTCTTTGTTACCAGTTCCCAGATCTCAAAAACATTTTCGGAAATCAAAAATATTCATTCCTACACAACTGAACTCACGAAAACGAACAACCTTTGTTTTATTAATTAGCCGACAAATTACCTTTTGTTTATTGTGTCTGGCCGAACGACCGTAACGTGGTACACGATAAACTTTCTGAATCACGACGAAAATGTTAATTACATTAATTTACTTAACAATACAGCTATTACAGTTAGCCGAAACATCTAAATAGTTCGTTTAAAAAACGGGATTACATCGGCCAGTCCCCAAATATGCACGATTTAACATGAAACGCGAATTCGTTATACATGTATGCTTATCTTGAGAAAATACGCTGTTAACCTGTTGTATGCATCTTATTATAGCACCGGCTATTGTGCATTATACTCCACATATTCATGGGTAAACACACACCAGTCTTTGTGTCCATTGTTGTAGTAATACTTAGCAGCATCACCCCTCGTAATCTCATCCTTTCTATTGCATTGTCCCACACAATGTGAGATACCGAGGTTGGTCCAGAGGTCACACATCTCAGTAGACCTTAGGTCATAGCCGACAATGCCAGGTATCGTGTTTACCTTTGTACGACCGATGTTTAGGCTGCTCGTGGAATCGTGTACTTGTCTCGGATTGTTGTCCACAATAGGACTCATCTCGGGACAGTGAGAACGGACAATGGCATCATTGTTCTTTTACGATACTTAGCTACCGTTTTAGGCCGTTACGTGTCTTTATTGGAGGTATTATCGATCTCATTGTGTTGCCGATTTATAGAGCGGCTCCTGTTATGTGAACATTTGAATATTAACGTTCATGGGAACCATTTTGGAGATAATAACTGTCAGGTACTGGAATTCACAATCATTGCGACACAACGTAAAAGCTGACGCATTTCTGAATTGCAATTCAGGAAGCAAAACTGCATCTCAGAATAATAAATTCCGTACTTTATCCAGAGCTTTTGTCTTACGCCGCGTGTTTCGGTAGCTGCGACTGCGACCCAGTATGATTTACGTTTATGTTCGCATAAAATCTGAGAGAGCGGTTGGTGCATCCATTCCAGTGGCTGTAGCAAAAATAGTCTCGAGAACGTCGAAACATTTATTTGTGTTACTTTCAAGATGTTGCAAACATTGTTGAAATATATCTCTCGTTTTGTTTACGAACTCTTTATGCTCTGGCCCATTAAAATTACACTTAAGGCGCCTTAAGACCAAGACGCGTCCTTTTGACAAAACTGTAAATGCATTTCCAGCTCTCAAAACGGTGCCATGCAAGATAATCTTGAGATAATCGAGAAGCGTATCCCAGTAGCAATGTTCTGTAAATGAGCGGTATCTGTCGATAGCTCGAGTGCTCGATAACGGCGGCTTTGATCGTCGACGCGCGCCCGCGCATCCTTTGAACTCGCCGCCCCCGCGGGGCGCGCTTTATTAAACATTCATTAGGACCCATCGTTTAGCTCATACCTGCACAGTAGTCGGGATGAAGTTACATCTTTTGAATCGAAAAATAAATAAAATATTTTTTAAACTTCCCAGTTACCAAAGGCGCTGTAAAGATTTTTGATTACGCTTCCTTTATGTAGTTTTGAGGGACGTTTCGTATTGCATTTTAGGAATGTTGAATAGAACCTGCAGCCTATTAAAACGGGTGGGTCGGTCATTGACTTGAAAGATTATTTTCCAATCTTTTATGCTACTCTATCTACCTACGCATTATAAAAAAATCGGTTGCACAGTGCATTAAAGATAAAGTTTTATTTAAAAGTGATGTAAAGTTTACATGTTTACATTTCGATTGCACTCATTTTTATCTGTCATGCTAATAAAGCAAAACGGTGTCAACAGACTGATAATGATTAACTTAAATAAAAGTTATTCAAGTTCTTAGTCAAAGTTTAGATTACTTCCCAGATTCACTCAACACTTCAAAGTAATCTCAAGTATGTACCTACAATGTTAGGAGGATGTACATCCTCCTAACTATCTAAGTTCCCAGATACTCACAAAGTAGCATAAGTACATCCCTTCCCTTCCCATCAATCATAAAACTCACTATAATCCTATACATTTCTCAATAATCTATACCATCGATAGAAAAAAAGAATCTCGACATAATGACACATAGTGAGGCAATATCTTCAGTAACTCGCGGCTCCCTGCAATTTACTCGTCCGTCCGTGGGCTTACCTTACGACACCTGGGCACTGGGCACAGGCTGGGCACGTCTGGGCATAAGTCAATGCACCCGGGTTATCCACCCGCTCCCGATAGAATATGTTGCAAAAAAAGTAATGGCGGCCGAGAGAAACGTCAATGAATTGGTTTTTATTTTGTTCTGTTTTTAAATCTCGGTATTGCCAGTGCAATAAAATTGTTTAGAAAGTGCCAGTGCGATGTTTATAAACATATTAGCGATCGTGTGTATTTTTTAATTTAAAAGTTTATTTTCTCTATGTATAGAAAATCTTGTTATGTGATTTATGTGAAACCAATATGAAAAGGCAACTTTTTATAGCTTTGTTCGCCTGTACAAGGAACACACGTACAACGTTGACAGGCCGTAATTTGAAGTGGTTGTTAATTATAGAATGCATCATAAATAATTATGGCTTAGCTACCGGAGTCCGGAATGCCTCATCGGTAGCAACTACCAGCTAGTTAGCTTGTACTTAAGAAACTATCTGTTACTTTGTTCCGCATTTATGTTTTCAATCAGAAAATGGTTTATAATTTTATGTAGAGTATAAAGCGTTAATATTTTTGGTAAAAATCTTAAACAAAGCCTGAAATTACAGGCTATTGCCATTTTTGCACAATGCATCAAACTGGAGTTCGTATGAATAAATTCAAAATGGCGGTGCGATGACCTTCGCCCGTGCACCGTAATGCTACAAGTGTTTGCAATTTTTGTTAGGATTTATCTCATCATTTTACGGTTCGAGAGCACTGCGGATTCTTGTCTAGAATAATTGTATACCCAGTGTGGTCGTTAGGATTTTTAATGATCATATTTTTTGTTACAACTCTTGATAGGTAATAAATGCACTTGACCCTAATGATAGATGCAATTCCCACGACAAATCTATCAACCGATACCTAAATCTATGCTATCTTACGTCGTCTTAAAGGTTATTAAATAAACAATCATAATCCGACACAACCCCTAAATAAATAATCAAATAATTTTGTCAATTTCACTGGGAACTGGGAACGCGGCACACTATCAAACAAGTTTGACAAACAATCCGTCAAAACTGCGTCAACATTCATGTTTGAGGGCGGTCCGTCACGTCATTCTGTATTCATACATGATTGTTTGACAAATAAATAAACGGACGTTCAAAGAATTTTTTATTGTCTGTTAATTTTAATCAAGGATTCTTTGTTGTTTTTTGTATAAAAACAGCCAGTAAAGGTGTGAAAGCTTTATCTTGAATTTATGATGTGGACTATCATTTTACTTTAGTTATTCATTAGAATCGGAGGGAAATAGAAAATCTCAGTTGATTTAACTTTCTCTTTTACATCAGTATCTTTTCTGTATTTTGTGGGTTCTCCACTGCAAAAACATTAAAAAAATATAATGTTTGTATTAGTTGCAACAGCCGTTTTCTACGACAATTCTTACCATAGCTTCCCTATATTATTTAAGCCTCTTCCGAAGGGAAGAACAATCTCAGTCAGTTCAACCCACTCTTAAACACAACCTTTTCTGCAATTTCTATAGTATAAATAAAACATGACGTATAAAACCTATGTTTATGGTAGAACTGACGCAACACCTACAATTTTCCCTGTGAATAGGTCTGCCTCTGCCATTATCTCTGGGTACCGGGGAGCGATTGGACACGCAACGCCACAATGGCATTTCGCTAGTTCTCTTTACTTTCACAAGCACGCGTAGCGCGCTCACTGGCGTTTTCTAATACTACTCAGACATGATGTCCTGGGTTAATCATGTTTTAGACTGGTTTTGGAGCTCGAAATGCTTTCACATACTGCAGTGTAATTTTATAAAGTAGTCACAGATTTTTCGCCTGTTAGTTTGTCACTGGGAACTGGGAACTCCCAGTCAAGTTCAATTTTGTTAGCAAACAAAACTAACACTCCAAGAGATAGAAGAGTCAATCACTTGACATCAGATTAGCAATCTAACGTTATCATTGCCATCATCAATCATTTTCTACCTCATACATATATGCTAACACCGCTATTTTCTATGTAAACGCGTTGCCATGTTGTCATTTCACTGCTTAGTTTCACACGACAACCAATTAAGGAAAACTGCTTTGTAACATCACGGGAATTTTAACTTTATGTCTCAAGCTATAAAGGTGAAGAAATTTCTTAGCTAGAGACTGCTAAAAACACTTCTGTTAACATATCATTTAAGCTTGCATATTGATATAAGCAATGCCTACATATTTTCAAAACAATATGCAAGAAACTAAAGTGTTTGTAAATAGTTACAAAAGATACATCTGTATGTACCGTGGTCTTAATTGGTAGATTACTTACAATTGTACTGGATGCCTGACTTTGGACGCCAATTACCTACCGTGCAGGCTAATGTCCCAATAATTGGAATAATAATTGGAATAAAGCCCGATTGTTTTACAAATTGTTCATTTTCTCATGCAAATCTACAAAAAAAAGTCTACAAAATTCTGTTTGCAATCTGACTATGTATTTACGACATCCTGCTTTGGAGATCGAATCTGAATAATTGCAACTTAAAGATAGAAACCAGACTAGTCTACCTTAGAATTACCAGACAATTTTAAGTGCAATCGTGTTAGGTGTAATAAAATGTTGTTGGAATGATACCATTTTATTGAGTTAGTTTCAATTCGTTTTTATTTTAGAATTTAATTTGAAACTTATTTTTCACCTGAAACATGAAAGACAGGAAAATCTCATACTGTTTGGTGTAATTTTTTTTGATACTTTGGGGTACGGGCATTTTAATGTGTCGCTAAAAACCAACATGTACACTTAGGATAAGGTATTTTTATTAATATTACATATGTACATTATTTACAGACTACAAATAAATATAAAATAAAATATGTACAAGTATCAAAATTACAGGGCGTCAAAAAATTCGTCGACATCGCTGTCGACAGGAAAAGTGCCCAGAAGGCTGGCCGCATTGCCACGTTGGATGGCAATGCTGATTCTTTGACCAAAAAAGGCCACATTTCAAAATTTTTGACGCCCTGTAATTTTGATACTTGTACATATTTTATTTTTATTTTATATTTATTTGTAGTCTGTAAATAATGTACATGTACACTTAGATGGTGCCAAAAATAGTCATAATTTCTTCTTTGTAATTTGTATAACCCCTTAAAAGACTTAGGACTTCAGCTTTTCAGTCATCATTTAAAAAGTAGGGTATCCAATTAACCTGCATACGCTTATACTTATGACTAATAGGTCTGAGTAACCGACAAAGTGACTTCCTGTTTAGACATGGCGACACATCGCACTGCAAATATACGTGCGTGACATCTTTGATGACCATTTTGGATTGCCTAATATTCCCTTTTGCAATTAGCAGCCTAATATCTTAAGCCTTAATTTCGATGTTAAATATCACTAGTTATTCCAGTTGCTAAATGGGTAGCTAAAGTAACCAACCAGCATTAAATCAGATTAATAAAATTAAATAATTCTCCTGCTAAAGACTTGAATAATTAAACCATTAATTTAAACAGTCTTAAACGCTATCAAGTATCATGAATGTTATATTAATTCGCATATTATAACGTACTTAGGTCTTAGTATTTAATTCAGTAGGCACTTCATTAGCGCTTTAAAAAGCTAGGCTTTTAATGATGTTATACATCGCTTAATCCTTGGCCATGCTGTATTATTTTAATTATCTTTTCCATAACAATGTGATAGCAAAATCTTATCAGTTTAAAAGGAAAACGGATTAATTTACAGCGAATCAAAGTAAGAAACTAACTAATTCACACCATAGTTCGTATGACAATTAAATATTCGACGTTCCCGTTTAAAAAGGTCTTGTTCTATTAACTTTCCAGTATAAACCGCAGCCAATTTTTTCAAGTCCTCTTAAGCCGATAAAGAGAGATAAAAAAAGCTAACAAAACAATATTAAAGTATCTAACTGATAATATAGAACAAGTGTTTAGAGGAGGGTACAATGCTACCAGGTAGTGTCACTTGTTTGTTTAGGAGAGTCAAAACCAGTAGCTACTAAACGTATAAAAATATACAGCTACATGCTCTGAGGGTTACTTTTTGTTGCCTTTTTTATGCTACGTCCAGTTCTAATAGAACTTTACCTAGGGCTGTGCGATGCTTATATCGATATTTTGATTTCCAATCTTCGTATTCGATGCGAAAAAAAAATTGTTTTAGTTTTAAAGCCATCTTGTTTGGTTTTGAAACTCGTAAATCTTTTTTTGTAGTTTGAATGTTGAATACATGTTTTGTTACTTCCATGGTTGTATCGATATCCTTTAAAACATAGAATTTGAAAAAAGATAACCATTTGCAAGTCAAAAATATTACTTTTATTTTACATCTCTCATTTGTACAATTACAAAAACTCGGCGTATGCGCAACGAGGCACGCCATTTTGACATCGAATCGCCTTTCACTTGGCCTAGATATTTCGGAACTGGTTCGTAATCACAATGCAAACTTGCCGGCTCCCGACAAACGGCTCGCCATTGCTGTAACAATGTATTTCCTGCGCACTGTGCAGCTGTGAAAAATCTAACCAAAGGATTCTAGTTTTTGAGTTAACAGCCCTACATTAGTTTTTGTTTGAAAATTCTATGAACTCGTGTGTTGGTGTTCATCTAACTTGAAACAGGTTTTATAACGATTAATACAACTTAAAAGGAAAAAGTATAAATTACTCCCTTGAGAATTAAAACTCCACCTTTTTCGATCCACATCAATTCATCAGCACACATGTAAAAATATTTAGAGACCTGCCAACATAATAACAAGAAAACTAATTACCAACCCTAAGGTGTAAATGGATAAAATAAGATGGCGGGAGCGTGCTAGCTTGCAACCTGTTCTGAGCGGGACGCGCCGCCCACGCCTGACAAATCGGCGCGCGCGCAACACACACGATTACAGCACGAACGTGTCCGATCAAGTCCGGACTTGTTCTCCGAGGTCCCAGTGCAATACAAGAGGAAAACCATGGAATTTTGTGCCTCGTTCTGGAAAATTCATGCGACAGTCATTTCTCATCCAAGAATTTTCCCGACAAACCATTAGAATAATCTCTTGAGGAAAATTGACTCGGCAGTTTCGCTTCATCGGCCGGGCAATTCCCAAAATTGATTGCCTTATAAAAAAACTATTACGCGTGGACTTTTCACAAACAAACTTCCAACGTTTTCCTTGCATTATTTCATTTTCATGGAACGCCCACCTGCAACAAAAACTGCAATCACCTTTTAGCTGAATTACTCAAAAGCTATTTCAGCATGTTTTATGTGTCGTAGTGATGCGTAGGCACCGTCTATCGTTGCGTCTGGATCTCTGGATCGCGTAATACCACGCTCACTATATTGTTTACTCGAATCCTGCGCAAAACGACGAAGAGATAAACTCTGAACAAGCCAAACCACGTCCCTGTAATTACGAGTTCGCGGATAAAAGGAGGTTCGAGTCCCTTTCTCTGACTGTAATGACTGAAACGTTTTCTTGATACAAGAATCGTGACCAGGACCCCGGACCCCTTGCGTCATTCCCACGAAGAACATTTGGACAGCATTTGTGAAGCAGGACTCCTTTGTGGCACGCTCGCTAACAATGAACATAATAACGCAATTTACATTTTTGCCAGATGTAATTTTTGGAGATTCCGGTAATGGCGGTGAGGAGAATGTATACTTGTATAATACAATGAGTGAATACATTTTTATTATAATTGTATGCATCACAAAGCCACGTTCTTCAATTACTTATTCCCGTTGCGCTACGTGTTTCCTGCACTCTTGCGCAGGCGGCAGGATCAAAGGGCGGTGACAACCCCCGACTTCATTCCGGTAAAAAGCTAATTTGACGCATCTCAGGAGGGATCACATTTTTTCTCATTTTCCCATTAACATGTCCTTTTGTTTTTTATTCCCATGCGATCAGAGATTCTAATGGTGTAAGTAGACGGATGCAAGCCCGGCCGTGGCCTTCGATGCACGTGGATTGCATTACAGTGCTGTTGCTAGCGAGCAAACTTGGCACACTTACAATATAGAAGCAATAAATATAACTCCTTAGCAACGACACAGTATCGATTACAGTAACATATACAAGATTTAAAACATTCAAATCGCGAACCTTTAACGGATTTGAAGATATGCTAATTACAAGTTCTACTAACACGCTTGCCAGTGATTGCTAGTTGCTTGGAATTGCGTATTTAATTTTTTAAATTATTCTTGTATACTGGTTTCGTGTTATGAAGTTATGATTCGTATTTGCGCGGTAAACACGTAAATTATAACCGCATCAAAAGAGGTAGAGTTCGTGTGCCCGCCTCGATATTTAGGTCGCCAAAAATAACCTCAGCACTCGGACGCCAGTTCAAAATATAGCTCCAATGCTCTTTAACCGCGTTGTATTTGATCATTACACCAATCATCATCAAACATGTTTCTTTTCGTTCAAAGTAATCATAGAATCACGCGCAACGCATTTATCAATCACAATGCCTGCCTTATCTATCAAGGTTAAACATAACTTCATGGATTGCGTTGACTACACGCATCATTTTAATGAATTATCAAAATTAACTTAGTGTACTACAGTTAGCTAGTATAGTATACGATAAAAGATTGATAGTGGCCACGATAACCGTGTGTGAGTTGTTTGTTCCAAACTGTGCGCGCACGCCTCCCAAGGCCATTTTGTTTACGCATACACCCGCATATTTACGCGTACCCAATAACACACGACTAACACACATAGCCCCCACTAGTAAACATACTAATACTACACAAATCACTTCGCGAATTAGTCAGGTTATATCAAGATGAAAATGGCGCGAAACGCTCCATTGAACGTTTGGCGGGAAACCGTTGCGTAACCACGTGAAAGTATTTTCTTGCGCTTGCATCGTTTGTTGCGCGTTTTCAGGTATTTATATTTTGCTATTTATAACGTATTGTAATTTGTAGTCGCCTAAAATTAATGTAGGAAGTGTAATTATTAGAATTTATTTATGACCGCGTGTTATCACTATCTCTATACCGTAAACGTAATACAAATGGGCAGAGTTTTTTTACGTAATAAACTACTTCTAACTTTGCTGATAAGCAGTTATATTAAACATCATTTTGTAGGTTATTTTGTTATGAGGAACATAACCTATAAATCCACGTGTTGACGAATTTGGCGGGAACCTCCGGGCTTGAACCAGTCGACCTTGGCTCCATGACGTCACTGACATAGTTCCCGCCTGCACACCGAACCTCGTTTTTTACCATGATTCAGACAATTTTATTATTACCATCGAGACTTTTACGTCGAACATTTTTAATAGCGTCTTCACTTGTTGCTAAGCTAACCTCACCTTGACATTTCACCTAGATTTTTATTAAAATGCTGCATAAGAATCGACTTCAAATAAGATTATAGAACACCTTGCATTATAAACCTAATTTCTTTGCTTTCTTACGATAAAAATATTTACGCATTTAACTTTTCAATATCGTTTAAAGTCAGCGATAATACCAATGTTTTTTTCTCGAACTTTGCGACGATAACCTATAACATTTTACTAATTAGCAATTTTTAAGGTCTTCGAGTCTAGTCTAGTCTCAGTTTTCCCAATGATTATTTTGAACTTATTTAAATTAAAAGAGATAACGTATATGGTGCTAAGGTCACTCTCGACAAAAATAATCTTTTACACCCAAAAACACAATTAGAAATAAATCTAGACGAGCACCGCGATATAGAGAAAGATTTAAAATCACAAAATTACATTAATGGGGATATAACTTTATTTAGCGTTTTTGATGACAAACTATTATAATTATATTGTTGTGGCCTAGAAGTTTGGCTTTTATGCTAATTTTAATATTTCTACACCGGTAACGGTAGTGTATGTGAAACTGTTCCTAGATTAAGATCCTAATGTACCATTCACTCAGAAATAAATATTATTCTATTCTATTCTTTCTATTCTATTCTATCAAAACATCTGTAAACAGCTGTGAAGCATGAAAAAAAAACATTCTTGAAATTATGCAAACAGTGAATCACGTTGAAACTAAGCATTTTATATTAGCCAAGCCCAAATAGATGAACACTATGATATACACTGTGATCAGAAAACATGTCAGGACTGGCAACAAATTGTACCAACTTGGTTAAACTAGAGAACTTGAGCATCAGGAGGATAAAACACGACTCATTCGAGCAAGTTTCTTTTGACCTTGGTACAAACGCCCACAACGCCATTTTTTGTCCGTTCCGATAATTTAGATGATCATAGCGTACGATTGTTCCCGACCCGACTACTGTATGCTCCCGTTTGCTCTTGGAATCGAATCATTATTGTAAGTTTTTTCTTCATCATCAATTTTAGTAATATTATCTGTTTGATTCTTGGAATCGTATCCGCAGGATTTTGTTGTTGAATCATTATAATTACGTACCCATTGTTTTTCTCTTGTGTTGTGTAACCTTTCTACGCCAAGAATGATGTTCCCTTCCCGAGCTAGCATTTTGTTATTAAAATGCACCGGATACTTACCTTATCTTTTAATAATATCTTCAGATTCAACAGTATTTGCATCATAGAGCATATCTTTTTTATCATCTTTACGCTCCAAATCCCTGACATTTTGTTCACGAGTAATATTTTTGTATTCAACGAGAGTTATAGGTGTGATTATAAAAAAGTCTACGGGTTCCATGGCAACCTTCGCACCAGTAACTCACCAACCAACTATTATAACGCAGATTAAACAGTAGTAAAAAGATCGTAAAATTTTATAGTTATTAAGGCCATATTTTTTCAAAATTAGAAATGGTCACAAAGGACGTCGCCGCCCAAGGATTTGCTTAGAAAAAAGGATTCCGTCGCTTTAAGTACTCTAAAACTACTTTTTTACCATACAATCCTCATAGATGAAGTCGTAAAATATGGTGAGGGTCCCGTAGGACGCAGGCGCTGCATCCGGGGCTAGAGGCTCGGGGCTCCGGGCGTCTTACGAACCTTTCAGTTAGAGAGTCGTAAAATTGTTCCCAATTCACAACGGTGCCGGCCACGCCCTCTGTAATAATGTTTTACGACTGATTTTATGCATCGTAGCGGCTGCGTACGTCACCCTTCTCAGAGAAATGTTAACAAGAGTCGTAAACCGCTTTCACCTTGCGTATCACGACGTCGTCACTGAAAGTCAATAACCGATGTATGAACACAACAGAAACGAAATTAATTTGAATTGAATTTTATTGCTGAATTCGAGACCGTCTGGGGACTTTTTTCTTGGCATCGAGTTGCCATTGTTATAAGCTGCAGTAAAGGAGAAATTCATTTTTTCAAGCTACATAACAGGCAGTATCAAACAAAGCCTAATTTCCATTTTTCTATCTTTCCAGATTTCTTGAAGCCGCGCAAGCGGTTATCGACGAGCGGCAAGAAGTCCCCCGCGCACGTTCACAAGCACGAGTGCGGACACGGCGCGCACATCCGCCCGCCGAAAGTGGCGCGACTTGCGCCCGCGCACCTCAAGCGCACCAGCTAGGCCACGCCCACAAGTGACAACACAGAATTGAACACACAGCTTCGGCAGCTAGAAACAGATTCAACGGGACAGGATCCCCAGGATCTTAGATTCAAGAGCAACCAACATGGGACTCTTAAACTCTTGATCCATTAAGTGTTTATTTGGTATCAAGGACTTGACTGACCTCCTCGCCTACCGAACCGTCTTCAAAGCTGTTCCATTCTGCCACACTCGTTGTCATATTGTGCATATTTTTGTTTTATTAATTTATTGTAATACCGTTTCCAAATTACTAATAATGTTAAGTAATGCGTAAGTTAGCTTAAGGAATATCTTTAGTTCAACAATTAATATATCATACAATATGTCACTGAACATCACATCCAAGTTTTGCCGAATGCTTCCGCAATATGCAGATCCTTGCAAGGTTCCATTGACATCACATATATGTCAGCATTTTACTTCATGTAGACCCTAGAGTTAATGTTGTGCTCTGGGGCACTTACTCAGTACAGTCCTCGATGAAAAAGGAAAGCATTGAATCTAGAATTCTTCTTTCTTCCCAAACTCTAGCAGAATCAGGGAAAGTTCCTTTTAATTACAAGTCATGGTAAATTGCTATATGAGATGTGACGATGCTACTAAAACACATTCACAAAACTTGAACACTCGTGACAATTTGAAATAAGTTATGATAATATTATATGAATTATGATCTCTTTGTATTAAGTTATTTTTAGATATAGCTTCGGTTTAGTTATAAGTATATTTACATTTTACGTCGAAAAGCTAAGGTACGCAGTCACAACACAATGCCTCGCGAATGCTCGGACTCAGTGACGGAAATCAAATTTTCATCACAGGCGCGGAGCATTTTTGACGCATTCTTCTTCCCAAGATCACTTTCTAATCTTCCAGCGCTCTTGGCGCGGAATTTGCGAAAGTCATCACAAACAAATAGACGTTATAAGTATAAAACAACACAAATACTCAATAATAAAAGACAGTGTTACCTCCAAAGGAACAGTTTTTGCAATTTTAAAGTTTAAGTAGTTCAATACATTTCAGTTTGAGTATTTGTGTTCCAGTAATAACTACTCGTATTGCAAGTTTAGGATGTTTGTTTTGTTGTTGTATTTTAATGGTTTATGATATAATTATATTGAAGATTGTTTTTCTTTTTTCGAAATATAGGTTTTCTAAATTTTGTTCGCAGTCAATTGGATTTATCTTACCGTGGCCCTTTGTGAAAGTACAAATTTTCTCATCAGTTTTAGGTCGAGGGTTCACGGTCGCAGCAAAAAGACATACCATTGTATCGTTATCATAACTCATCCTATGTTTAATTTTCTAACATTTATCATAAGTTTCGGATATATCATACATCGTGTATGTTTAATTTTTTCTATACAACGACTGTTGTAGAGCATTTTTAAAGCTAACCAAAGCCGATGTACATTTATCGACGATTCACACAAATGAAATTAAGTAAATGAACTTTTTATGACTTGACAGAGAAATAATGAATAATTTTTTATATTGTTGTAAAGGTGACTACAGATGTAGTTTATTGCCTGTTTCAAATTGACGTTCGTAATTTATGAATTTTTGTGTTTGCTTGTGTTCTCTAGAACCGATGAGTCTTTGAAGACATTTTAGTAATAAAAATACCATATTCCTCTCCCCAATGATTTTGATATTTAACTAACTAACTGCATTTTCTTCAATTTTTATAGTACATTCATTCATTCATTATTTTCATTTCCATCCATAATTTTCTCATCCCGCTCTTTAATCTTGAGTTTCAAAGAAAAATTGCATTCACCCAATATCTTTAATAGTTGTTTCGTCAAAGACTCCCTCAGTTTGTGAGACCACATCAGATATGGTATAATTATGTTGTTTGATACGGACGAGATCGTTGGCCATGCTGGGCCGCGACTGTCCATAATAAAAAGAAGTTAAGTCTCCTCTCAATGTTTTTCTAACACTGCAGAAAACTCCAAAGAAAATGGGCGATGCTGCCTTTTATTTTTCAGTTTTATTTTCGATAAAATGTGTTTCCAATTTATAATTATGACGGTTTTGCGTAAATTAGCAATTACATAATATTAAATGCCATTGTCAGCTTTTGTTTACACAGCAATTCTATTAATATTCATTATATGCAATACAAATAATAACACAACATTTGCTCCTCACACTTTACATAATAATTACGTAGTACGCGCTAATTAATAACTAGATAAACAAAACATTTGGAGGACACTTGCATAATAATTTTAATATGTTTTTTTCTCTTTAACACCTGTGATGTATTAAATATGATCTCGAAACATAATTTTACTACCTTCATATTTAATTATTTTAATAGAGTTAGTTCCGGAGTATGTGGTGGAAAGAAACTGCCTTGTATCCCTCGAGTGGTTGAATTGAGAGACAATTTAATACATCAGCTGAATAACGGTTAGAGTGACAATATTATGTATGGGACGAAAGAAAGGGAGACGGTTCATGTAAAAATGTACTACGTTCTTGCTGCACTGTAAATAAAGTGCACTTTAGTATGTATTTATTAACGGCGGAACGTATTCGTAGGTTTAAAAGGAAATTATAGGGATACTACAAATATTTAACGTAATATATTACTACGATTAATTATTTTATTGGAAAGTTGAGAGGCAAATTATTAATTATGTGCCAAATATTCCACTGTGTATAGTGTTTGGTTTGTGAGTTTGTCTTACATGTTACGTTGAGGGCGATAAATACGTTTACAAACAATTTGCCATTATTTGACACTAAAGTTGATGAAACTTTGTGTAGCATCAGTCGAACTTTTTGTTCCCTTGGTACTATTCAAAGTTAAAAAACTTAACCAGTGTGAACATAAAAGCAATATATCACAACTCGCGAATTGATTATGCGAATATAAATGTATGTATCGTTCTCAATGACACATTGTTGATTATAACACAATGCAAGCATTTCTTGAAACAAAATGTAAATATCAAACAGAAAACAATTGATGATTTTTATACTATGTGAAATTGTGAACTCTTAGACATGTGTATTGTAAATTTAGTTGAAAAAAAGCTTCTTTCGCTCGATATCTGTTTTTTTTATTTATTACACCCCATTCGAGGTATAAAATGACAACAAATAAAAAGATTTTAATATCGATGCTCAACCGAAACTTTCATAGTAAGGTCCTATGCTACGTATTACGTAAGTATGAAATCTAAAAAGGCCTATGCAAAATGGCCTATAAAAACGAATGCAGATATAAATATATTATACAGAGACGATTCGACTTCTAGGGATAATATCCTAATTGAAAGGAGCAATTGCAGTGTTATCGCCTGTTATGCTACGAAGGAGCCTGCCTTTGCCTCGGTGTAAGTATCAACATGGACGTAAGTACGTGATGACCAGTATAGAAAAAAATACCTGTAACCATGAATACAAACTGAAGCTCTGATTACCGAGCTATCTTTCGAGGAATTGACAGATCAGTACAGAAGTAAAGTGATAGTTAATTATAGCGTAAGAGTAGCTGATACAACAGTAGGTGTAAAAATTGATGAATATGAATTGATATTGACTGGCTGGACAAGTCCACTCAAACCTGTGTGGTTCTTCCTTCATAGTCCTCATGTGAGTTGGCCAAGATTATGTCTGAACCTTAAAAGAGACGGTGTGTGTGTGTTGAGTTTGTTTAGGCTGTGTCTTCTCAGAGTAGTCAGAAACGAAATACCGGCCTCATCTAGTTTTAAAAAAGACGACTTGTAAAAGTGATTGTAAAAACTTATTTGCAAAAATAAACATCATTTCATTTACCAAAAGATCCAACAGTTACCTATTGTCCTCCCCAATTACAGTATTACTGTATAAGTCATACTTGCCCATAATGTGAGCAATTTTTTAACTAGCGTAACCCGTAGTCGTTGGTCGAAATAGCTGCTGAACCTACTGTATCGCCAGTTCGATTCCCGCGCCGTGTGGCACCAGAGCTTACGATTTACTTATTGATTTATTAATTTGAATTATAGTCAACAATACTGTAAATGTGTCTAGTGGTGCATACTAATTTTAATAAAGAAATGGGTACTAATAATTCTTTAAAATCACACCAGCCGATAAAAAAAACACAAATATTTTGATATGTTCTCAATAAAATAAGATTACTGTCAGCAGATAAGTTGAGGTTATTCGTGATTGCTTTCAATAGGTAGATACTTAAATCGTGAAGATTGCTGAATGGTCTTACTGAAAAGTGTAAACAGATGTAATAAGTAATGAAAAAAATCTTTATTTCGGAAAAGCAACATCCATATGGGTTAGTAAACAAAAAGATAACTTTACACCTATGTACGTAAACTTATGTATGTATCTATTTCGAAACTAGTTTGTTGTTCAAAATGTATCTTTGAACAACATCACCTAACAAAGGACAAACGTACCTGCCTGCTATGGTCTTCAGGATGGAGTTGGAGCTGCTGGATAATAGTCGCTGAAATAAAACAACTCGCTTGATGCTCGTATGAAAATGTTTATTGATATCACAATCAAGGCTACAACACTACCCAATTAATTACCCATCATATTCGTGTACACGGCGAGTATGGATGATTTACACAAAGATACACTTTACCCATTAATACATTCAAACGCCGTTACAATGGCCGACGTTGCTACCATAAAATGTTATAAATCTATTATACAATTTTGTAATACCCAATGAAAAAGTGATTAAACCTGGATAAAATGCAAAAAGGTCGTTTTGGCGTGCTATACAATCTTTAACGACTATTTTCTAGTGTACCACGACAGTTGATACTAAAGTGTTCACAATATTTAGTTAGTTGCGAGAAAAGAAAATCTACCGATAGAAAATTACTCGCTAGTCAGTACAACACTATTTTGATTTGTGACAAATATTACGGGACATTCGCACTTAAAGCTTTTACGCCATACGACATTTCATTGAAACTTTCAAGTCCCTATTTTCCGAAATGACTGAACCGATTTTAATGAAACTTCATACGCATAAGCAGGATACATAGGTCTAAAAAGTTACAATTACATTTTCGAAAAATAGTGTTACAGCCAAATGAGACCAATTATAAATTATATATAGAAACAGAAATTTCCAATTATCTTTTTTTTAAAAGATATTTCGAAAATGTTTTAGTAACTTTTTAGACCTAAGTATGTATCCTGCTTATGCGTATTAAGTTTCATTAAAATCGGTTCAGTCATTTCGGAAAATAAGAACTTGAAAGTTTGTATCAAATGTCGTAAGGTATAAACGCTCAAAGTGGAATAACAATTACAAGCGATAAAAATGGTAAAGATTAAGTTTCACATCAATTTAATTAGGTACATTGAATTAAAAAAAAGTGCTTTCAAAATGACATTTATGCAAAAGAATTATTGTCTCAGTATACGAATTTTTGGAGTTATACAGCGTTTCCATAAACACGAAATACAATGGTTGGTTAATTTTGAACAATACCTGCACTGTGCGTGCGCCGCGATCCTGAAACTTGTATTACGGTAACTATCCATTAATATATACAATTACAATAATAGAGTATTACACTTAGGCACATCAATTGTTATAAAATACAACTTTTTGTTAATTCGAAAATGTGATCCTGTCGTCGATAATTAGCTAAACTACCACAAACTAGTACACGTAATGTGATTATAAATTACGTCGGATTTAGATTATCATAAGAAAAAAAATTACGTACAAGGATTTTAGAATAATTAAACATTGAAATAATTGAGAATACGAGTAAACTACGACAACATTCATTTAATTTTTGAAATACCTATTAAATATTAGGAAACAATAAATGCAACATCTTTCTCTTGTAGAATGCTAACTATACAAGGAAAGAGTTTAAAGCCGTCGCGACGGCCGGGGGTTTAGTGATAAATTTGTACTTTATTTGTCCCCCCGCCACGGGATTAATCAGTAGCATTATTTATTTTATTATAATATAAGGTACCTATATTTGTGTTTTAGGATATATTAAAGTTACGTTTCTAATTTGGTCGTAATCCTACGTTACTGAAACTCTATTCTAGCATAAAATAGGTGTTAGGTCGTAATAATAACACGCTCTATCGCGTAACATCGACACACTCAAATTTGTATTTGCTGGACATACATTAAACATTTAATCGTAATGAAATGTAGTATAAGAAGACAGTAAATCTCGAATAAATATGGACATCGAAACAATAACGTTAAATCTAGAAAATGGCGATCATCTAAATAGTGTCTGCTCGACGACAACGGAATCCGACGTGGGATTGTCTTACCGGCGCGGAATTAATCTAATACAATAACATTAAGAAAGTGAATCTTAAAACCTATTAATATTATAAAGACTCGTAGCAACATGGTGACTTGGATAAAATATTCGTACATTATCTAATGATAACAAGGGGCCTAATATTACCACTTTCGCAGAATCATAATAGGATACTAGTATGAATCACGTCAAAATTCTTAAGATGGTCACAGACGTAGTTATAAATGACGCAATATTATGAACTGACACTTTGTGATCATTTTACGAATTATAACGTAATTCATATTAATCCTGTTATAATTCTGTTAAAGCGAACATTTTACGCCCCCAGGCTAGTCCAAAGAAATAATGCGGTATTTGCGTAATTGTTAATCAGTCATCAATTAACATGAATGCATCGTGCGTGATCGACGAATGCAGAACAACATGAACGTTTATTAGCTATAATAGAATCGCTTAACATTCAGGTACATTTAGCCGAGGTATTTCCTATAATTATTTGTTGCTCGTAAAACACTTAAAATCTTCTTTGGTCAGCCTTCGTTGTCATCGAGTCAATCACAGATAAAATGCAGACACGTATCTAATCCTACGCAGATACTACACCCATAGCTTGTATAAATCTTTGATAAAGTTTTTCTAAGTTAAAAAGCTGTCTCTACGGCTATACATCCCTGATATTCTTTTGTGGGTAGCGAGCTGCACGTCGCATGTTATCTTCTAATGAAAACGGACTCACGCGCCGCGCAGCTCGCTGCCACTTATTACTACTACAGCCCTAAACACTCTATAAGCTCTAGATAAATATAAAATATTTTAGACATCTATAATATAGTCGGTTTGGTGTCGAAATATGCGATTATAGTTAACGAAATACATCGAAGAGCAGTCCAGCTGCCATAATGTACTCGCGAAGGTACTGTTATCATTGGACGGCAAAACATTTTGGTGAACGGTGCTACCTGGCCAACTAGCTACTGTTTCTGAAGCTGATCATAATAATATCTTGTACAATTGACCTAACACGTTATACACGACACACCTAAGCATAAGATAAAGTTAAATCTCCGAACGTTACGGGTCTTGTGAAGGAGTTATGTAACTAAGCGATATGACACTGGACTGCAATATAACTTTACTTACTACAGACAAAATCACATTCATTTTTAATAGACAGTGTAAAAATAATGTTTATAAACATTGGCCTATGAGTAAGTCATTAGAATTCATTGTACTCCATCTAGTTGAAAAGCTTATTGTTATTATCACACATATAGTTTACCTAGTAGGTAGATATATAATGAATATACAAAAGTTAATACTATAGAGTAGAGCCTAACCAGCAGCATTAACTATGTCTAGTAACAACAAACTTGTGACATCAGACTTGTAAAAATTAGAGTTTATATTCTTATGTTATGCCAAATAGAAATAGCGACTTCTTGATCCCTTTTCACCATTGTGAGGATTGCCGCAGCGCCGGAGTAGGCGCCGCGTGCGGCCGATCGTCGCCAAACTTGCTAGCTAGTATATCAAAATCTTAAATAACGCGGTGCTCAACATCGAAACATTAAAATCGTAATAACAGTATGACTCCATTGAAGTTACTTACGTACGTAGCATGTGCACTACTACCATCGGATTACAAGATGCGGACTAAGCACGAATAACGATTCATTATAATCTAAATGGTTAACAGTCAGTCGATTTGGAAAATCTATTATTTATACATTTAGGTGTAAAAATTTATAACGAATAATTTGAAAAATTAATTTTATGTAGTTTATGAACAAGAAAGTTTGTAATAATACACTCTAGAATCGTGTTTTAAAATTTTAAGTTTGTTAATTTGAATTCAAAATATTCATTCAAAATTTTATACTGGCCTCTTTTGGGCCTTATAAGGAATATATATTAAAATGTAATATTATTTAAGGAATACATTCTTCAAAGACAACGTTGAAACTTTTTATAATAATTAAAAAATATTTAGATAAGTGCTAGCTGTAGAAAATGGCGGATAACATCCCTAAATGAAAAGAGTATTCTTTGATTTTAATATTTGATAAGTAAAATACTCGTAACTTCATAAATCTTGCGACAAAGTGCTACTAGAGTATCGACAGGCGGCAACACTCATTCATCCGATACAATAAATATTAAAATGGATTTTTAATGCACATCAAATATTAATTATTTATAAGATACGCTATGGAAAAGATTCGTACTGTGAAATACATCCACTATCTGTTGACGCGAATTGTGCTAAAAAATTTTACACGCTACGTTCTAAAGGCCTATTTAATCGTACACACGTAGATACTATGATCACTAATAAGGGGCCAAACAAAAAATGTCTACTAACTGGCAAATAATAAGAATGATTATTGTCTGACACTGGGTTATTGTCGAGACAGCAGCTCAGGCGTCTTTCGCCACGCTATTGACTATAGAGCGCGCCACCGTCGCCTCACGCCCGCAACACTACTACAACACCGACGACAATTATTATGTATAGCAATGCTTGCTACTACTAATATAATATGATTAAAATTATGTTATAAACTTTACAAAGCGATGAGGCATGACACAACGGCGGCGCACGAGTATACTAGTTGCGATGCATGAAGACAGGCCCACTAATACGCGAAAAATACAAAAATAAAGGAAAAAAAGGTACGGGAAAAAATAAAAATAAAATAAAAAGGGATATTTGGATGTTTATTTACAATTTTTCATCTAATAATAAACTATTTGATTATTATTGAAGAGAAACTTAAGCAACATCAGTGCTATATCCCCGGATCACCAACATATCGAATTTAAAACATGTTAATAGTATCAACTTGTTTACACAAGCCCCTATGAGCTAAATTAAAACATAAAAATACCCATTATTGTAGAGTTAGTTCTCAGCTGGTACCGACAGGTACGTAGTTAAAAGTTATATGAATTACACCAAACATAAGCCTATCATAACAGTTTCACCGATAAAGTTCACTGAACGTAACACAATCACAGTGGAATATAATATGTCCGAACTTATAACGAAAAAACATAAGATATCGATAGTGGTGCCAGTGCAGTATTACCATCTTACAAGGAGTATTTTGTACATTTCATTGTTACCATATAGAACAATAAATTATTGTCGACACTCGAATTAGCTAATCGTGACTTTTTTTCGTATAATTTCTCTATAAATACAATCGGTATCGTGTTTTGGTGAAACCATAAACGACTAAACTAAATATACATATACACGGGGCATTTCATACAGCTGCTTCGCAAAATGCAATTTTATACACACAAAAGAATTTACTTATTGCAACAACCCAACATTTACAGTTTTTCGAACTAATATTATAATGAGTAATGATCACAGAATCACGTCGACAAACAGTCAGTTATCTTGTGTATTAGATGCGTCGACTCATCGCTTCAGTCCACCGCTAGGCCGAGTAGTGATTAGGTATTCAGCGAGTGTGGAGTGAACCGCGAGTCGATACAAATAAATTGTATGCGATATAATGGGTCGATTGCGCCGCGACAACATGCCCCATATACACACTAAAACATAATAAGGCAATTTCAAACGATACCGTAAGCAGACGTATAATGAACTAGGACAAAATTATTATAGAAAATGTGTTAACATTCCACTATGTTAATACTCTTAAAAATAAACCCCAAAACTCCAATAAAAGCTTACGAAATAATAAAATCACTAAAACGAAGGATTGAGACGAACTAACGCCGTGCTACATCGGTACGGGGTAATAGTTATAATATGTGCACGTTTCAACAGAGATCATTGACTAAAGCCTCGCGTGAGGGGCAATCTCGCTTTCTACTGCGCGGGCGCTGCGAGTGGGCGGGCCTTTGGAGGACATACAGTACACGACCGTTCATAAGCCACATCGAGTTTTGGAAAGAGTCTGCCAAATTGAGTATCAGAAACGACATTCTACAAAGCCAAAGTTTCCGAAAACTCGTTGCGTTATCTAACAGGCAAGCACTCTATTATTTCATCATTAATAATCGTAATATTATATACCAAGATGCACTAAGAAATAAGAAATAGGATACTCATACAAAAATTGAAATAAAGATTAATTTTCAATTATAATAATAACATACCTCTTCAAAATCAATTGCTATTTCAATGAAATAATAAATTGATACAATTAGAACTGATTTCTAAATAATAAATTGATCACTATAGAATATAAGAAAGATCACACATAAATACATACATGTTAAGTTTTAAGTCAAAGGCCCGGTCAATCACATGTCCGCGCTACGTCAGGCATCGTAACAATTTAGATTTCAGGTACAGAATGTCCCATACAAAGGACATGAAAAAGACACAATTTCCTCGTCTATTGTGAAAACATTCTGTAAGCCATTTTTTTATTTTTGATTGGGTGCGATAAGTATTTAGAAAGGAAAGATTTCAGTTTTATAGATAGGTTACACAAAAAAGTAATTCTGACAATTTAGAAAATTGCGAATCTTAAATAGACTGTCTTCATTACGACGCCCGAAATCAACTAAGCAGTTGAGGATAAAACAAAATAAAGTAACATACATATAGTTATAACTACAACCGTAAGAAATACAAAACTAAACATAATAATTATTGTCGGGCAGCGAAACTAATGCACTAAGTTTATGATAGAAACTAATATTATTACATAGTAGTCTTGTCATATAAAACATTTTTAATATGAATTTAAAATAATGCAGTGGTTTATAGAATCTTGCGATTAAATGGTGGATATTTATAAATTAAACACTTAATACTAAATGATAATAAACCAAATATATTCAATCAAAAAACTTACTTAGTATACGCTACGGGAAGCATACGAGACAGCGATATTAATAATGATTTCTAGAATTGTTAAAGAGGTTAAGGTCCTGAATTGGACAATTTCGTTATAATTAATAGGATATAGACACAAAAGCACATCCGTCGATATTTACCGTTGCATGACACCAAAAGCTCTATAAAAACACGCTACATGAAAGTTATATTAATAAGATCATATAATATTAGGCATTTCTAAAGAGACTTCGTCGTTTGTCCAAAGAAGCGTAACATTAAACTTCTAATAAAGATCGCTGTAATTAATTTACTGCTATAATATATTAAAAGTGATGCATCTTATATAATACGATTTCAGGATATTTTGCAACTGATGCATATTCTGCCGTATTCCGTAGCGTATGCTAAGTAGAAAACCCGCGTGCCATACGCCGCCCGCGAAACAGAACCGGCGGCTTCTATCGATCTATTCTTTATATGACTACGAAAGTTGTACGATATGACTTATTTATTTAATACTTATGTACAACGCGGAGGGCGTACATAACGCGGCGTAGTAGTGGAGCGACGAGAGGGATATACTCGGGCCTGTCTCACCGAACTATACATGTTACAATTATGTTCAAAACACTGCAAAACTGAAATACCCAGTCGCTTATCGACGTGTATCAAGTCAGCAAATAATATAAGCTCTAGTGTCACTAAACACTTATCAAAATATTAAACTAAAAAATCAATTGCAGTCGTAAAAATAATTGCATAACATTTTTTTTTCATCTTCTATAAAGGACATTATTATATTTTTTTTAAACAATTTCGTTCTATCTAAAGTGATTATACATGCATTATTACAATCTTAGTTAATCATTAGTGTGTACTAAATGTTTATAAAATATCTTAGATAGTTTTTTTTTATTTCGTTTAATATACTCGAATCTACATCTATACAAGTAGTCCATCACCGCGCCCTACACATTTAATTATCTCTACGTAATATAAAAACCCTTTAATTTTGAATATACGATAGTAAACACAGCAATTAATGTTTGTGGTGTTGCACGTTGTGTTACTTGATATGGAAGGTAACAAACGAATCTCGATATATATCTAAAGCGTACTCACTACGACGTACAAGTAAAATCAAACGTCTATAATTGACAAAAAGTGTACCGTAAAACTAAAACGTTGGCGCATGCGCCGCGCGTCAGGTACGCGACGCAAGCCTCCGCACAAACATACTCGTTACATATTATATTCGCTACATCAATAAATTCCCATTAAAATGATTTGGTACAAACACTAAACTATGATAAAATATTAGTAAATGCAACCTACTCGCTTTATCAGCAAAATATAACGCGAAATTTACAATCCATATAATACATGTGAATAAAATGTGTCTAAATACGTGACCGTACAGACATCAAACGATACAAAGTAATGCGACACTAACCTATTATACATACATTTATAAGCGCTTACATAACGCTACCATGTAATAAATTACACATATCTAAAACAAATAATGATTAAACACTTTATACTCGATTAAGTATAACTCGAATAGAGCGACTACTGCTGTAGGTCGCTGAAAAATATAAAACCCATCTTTATAATTATAATAATAAGAAATAAAAATCACAATTTGTACAAGAAAGTTATAGTTTCAACTTCGTATAGCGTTGAACGTGAGTTTGTTAAAGGAACGCGTTTAGTTCACACTAGTCATGGATTTATTTAAAAATTGCAGTGTGATAGTCGAGTCGTGTTCCTTCGTCACTCGTGCGCGAATACGGGCGGGGGGCGTGGCCAACCGCGGGCCCGCTCGTCCGTACGCACGCACAGTGCGCATACACAGCTATCACTTGACTAATACAACTTGACACATCAGGGTGGCGCCGCTCGCGAGACTCTCGTGTCATTTCAATCGTAGTTCCGAATGTCACCGCGTCTCAAGTTAGGTCGGTCAAGTAATAGGTTAGCTTAATGTCTTTTATAAGAGGCTAGCAGTAGCACGGTCACGGTGGAAGTGGCGGGCTGCACGTGACGGGCAGGGTGACGTCAGCAGGCGCGCCGGGCTCAGTCCGTGTACCACAGGTGCTGCTGGTGGTGCTGCGGCACGAGGTAGGTGGGCGAGTACGGCTGCAGGTAGCCCGGCAGGCGCGCGCCGCTGCCGTGGTGCGCGGGCGGCGGCCCGCCCACTCCCGTCACACCGCTCACTCCGCCGCTGCAACACAAAACAGGATTGTGCTAAATCGCATAGCATTTAAAACTTATGGGCGTGTATGACCAGTGGAATCACCTTGTTCAATCCAGTGTGGGAAAGAGACGGACCTATAGAGGACGTCTAGCGCCATCTCTTTCCCACTATGGAGTAAGACTAAAACAATACTGCTATGTCATAGTAGGCCACCTGATGTATGAACGTGGACGAAGCAGATTGAGTATGTAAGGATAGTAGTAGATGGCGTTCTGTGGTTTCTGCCTACCCCCATGGGAGACATGCGTGAGTTTATGTATGTTAAAACACAGGACAAGAAAGCTAAACCTACTTATAGTCTGGATGAAGATTAAAAACACACTATCGTTGCTGGTTCTAGCTTTCCAATGATCTAAATTTTACCCAACCAGTACGTAGCAATGGGTGTGTACCATTTGACATAATAACAAAAGTTATAACGATCCCTGACCTAATTTCATTTAATATCATTTTTCTTTAGTATAACGATGAAATGATATAATGAATTATTGATATAATTTCAGTTTACCTAATTTTATTTGGTTTAATAAACATTTTCTATGCACATTTGAACTAATATTATATTTGAACTAATGTTATATTCCAGCGTCAGATCCCTTCTATTGTTGGTGAATCATTTGGGTTAGGTGAAGTTATAACAGTATGATGTTTTCTGATATTTACTTATTCACTACAGTATTTGGGCAGAAAATGAGTAAATATGAAAATTAGGTCAACTGAACGTTATATAAAAGAGGCAATTCTTATTGAAAAATATATGAGATGAACGTTACAATAAATGTTATTAGAGCATAAGAAGTTTAAGTGAAATGTAATATAAGTTCACATGAAATTAGGTTATTTGTTTTTATAGCATATGAAAATTATAGCATGTGAACGTTATTTCAAGTGATAATATATTATCTGTTATTATGGCATATATTACACACCCTGTAGCAATAGCTTTACAGTTTGCCAGATTTAAGTTCTGGAAAATGTGGCAGGCAGGACCGAAGATGCAGCATATCTTTTGATACCATTACACTTTTAAACTGAATTTGTATTGAAATGAGTGTATAAAATACCTTATTTTTAGCCTTAGCTATTCGCCTTAGCGTTCATATGACTGAAACCCAATCTATGAGATTACACCACATATTCTAGTTTTGCAGTTCCACAGAGCAACGTTCACCGACATACATGGTGAGGTCCAAAGTTTCCAGAATACACACATAAGATAAATAAGAGATACATAACTATCATGTCACTCAATTACTGAAGTTTTGTCTAATTACCCGTAGTATATTTTTTTTTGAAGTGAAACTTCTTATGCGACTTTCAACCAGTTTAACGCTACCATGGAGGGGGAATATTTTCTAAAACTCACTAAGAGATGGCAGTATTACAAGATTTGTGACTACGTAGTTCTACTAGGTACGCAAGATGGCGTGCAAACAGTCATGCATTCGACTCTTCGGTGTGACCAGCCTTCGCTCAATTTCCATGAGTAGAATAACCTCGATAAACTTATGTAATAAAAATAATACAACAAGAAAACAACAAAATATTATTTAGAAGCTCAATAAAATAACGAGAGTGAATGCGTGGCACTCGAACGCATGCGTGTAGTATTACGAAGTTTCACTTCTTCCGCGCGGAGGGACTCCACGCACTATTTTGTTTAATTTACAAGTAGTCTCCCTTTATTTAAATCATTTTTTTTGGTTAATTTAGTAGTTAAAAGTGAACTTTTGGACCTCATTGATAGCAGGCATGTTTTATTTTTTATTTGCGATAGGTTTGCTCTTGACTCTAGTCTAGGTCAGAGATGACAGAGACAAAGTCAACGATGGTACAGTCAGCAACAAAAGTCCATGAACAGATACTAATTTTCAAAACACCTGAACACTAAAACGGACCATAAATCACTTACCAGAATAGAGTACACAATAAGGTTATCATTTCAATGCCACAAAAATGCTAAGCATTAATATGTTATAAGTCGCTAAACATCATTACAGCGTTAGTCGATAACTATCATTTTGCCGTAAGTCGCTAACTATCATTTTGCCGTCAAAGTCAAATTCAAAGCATTTATTTCAATTAGACCATTACAGGCACTTTTGAAAGTAAAAAAAAAAAACAATAATAAACGCGAAGCTACAGTCCCAGTCACAAGGCATAATAACTTATGAAAGTACTGTAGTTGCCCATTCCGTAGCGTAGATCTCTATGCAGAAGAACGGACAAGAAACTCCATGGACACTCTTTTAAATCAAAATATGTTACAAAATCTTGGTTACATCATTCATGTTAAGAATTACAAATATGTGAGAGCAATGTAGAAATACGGGCAAGTTAAGAGCGTCCAGAGTAAAAGATTAAAAGTAAGTACGTAAGTCGCTAAACATGTTTTTCGCGAGAGTTTTTAGGGTTTCGTACCCAAAGGGTCAAACGGGACCCTATAACAGACTTCCAATTTCCATAGTTGTATAACCTTGTTCTTTTAAATGTTGTTAAAAGGCATTATTGATCGAGTTATTTATTCTCTTGAATATTGGAATAATATAGATACGTGATTACAGTGGAATCCGTTTATAATGACATCGAAGGCAATTTACAAACACGTCATACCAAGCGGACTTCATATAAAGCATTTTTGTGAAAAAAAAAAAACAACTTTATTTTTTTTAGGAAAATACTTATTTTAAGAAGCCTCTTCGGTTTCAATAGATTTGAATTGAACAATTGCTTAACCCGCTTCTTGTTTTTCAAAATCATTGAGATTGTAGAATGACCCACGCCAAACTCCTTCGCGAGAGATGAGCTTGATTCTCCATTTTATAATTTGCATATTATTGCACCTTTCTCCTCAATCGTAAATGCTTTACGATGTTGGGAGACGATACAGGAGAAATTTTTAGTGTGGAACAAAATGTTAAAAAAAAAAAACTTTTTTTTTATTATTTAAATTTTATTTAATTGATATTCTGAACTAGTAGCTGTGTTTATTCGGCAATGTTTTGATTATGAAAATGGCGGTGTGCTGCGCTTCGCCGGATAGTGCCTTGTAGTAAATGGGTTCAACGAACGGGAAATGTAGGAAATTAGCTATGATCAGCGACTTTTGTATTTAGTACAGACGGTAGTAATGTATAGCAATTTATGATTTAACTGAGTTCAGCGACTTTTGTAGTTTAATTATGACAAGTTGTTTTATGATATACTTTAGTCAACAACTTATGCTAAATAATAGTGATTAGGAAATATTGGAAACAAATTATGTTCAACGACTTCTGTTGCTGACTGTACGAGCTTACCCATAAAAACACGTAAATGTTTGCTATAAAAACCGTAAAGAACATAATAAACTCACGTATGATAATGGTAGGTGGGCACGTAGAGCGGAGGCGGCAGGTAGCCGGGTGACACTCCGCCCCCAGGTGACAACACACCACCGCTACCGGTCCTGTAACAAATATAACTAACCTTTAGAGTCGTCAAACGTTATTATGATATTTAACTATCGCTTACAGTATACTGCTGGATTGTATGACTTTTTGGCGTAGACGTGGGCTATACGTATTTTCTTTTTGTTTCTTAAAAAACCTGCCGAGTATTAATATTATGTTGACTTTCTTAAGCGTCGTAATATTCTGTTTGTAGAAACGACTTGACGACGGAAAAATATAGAAGACTTTCGCAGTAAGGGGAGTAATGCAACATATGTTTAAATACAGGATGGAAGGAATACCGCCGCGAAAATAGTAGCAGGTGTTCAGTACATATCATTCTGAACCCGAAATATAAATTTTTCAAAAGAAATAAAAAAAAAAACTGCTGTTCCACACATGTTGATCGTGCTGTGGGGGGGGGGGGGGTTTAAAACGATGTGCTCAATACGTGGTATCCGTTTTCGCTTCAATACCCCTTCCACTCTGTATACATGCTTGAATAGATAAAAAGATGCCGTCACCACAACCTAGTGAGGCATACACGATAAGCGCAATCTTATCAATAAAAAAATGTTGAATATTTAAGTTCAAACGGATGATTTGTAGTTTTATATACCATCTATTTAAAAACAATACATGCTATAGAAAAAATATAGAGCTTATCTAAATAGCTTCATCCTAAATATCTAAAGTTTTCTCAGTACAGGCATTAAACCAAGATATTTAAACGTGCAAATCGCGATCATACTAAATACTAATAAACAAAAAAACTGTCTCAAGATCTTGTCGGCAGTATTATCTTACAATGCATGGGTCCTGTAATCCGCGATGGTCCTTTCAGCGTTGATTGGTCTATTGGCAATCAATTGTTCCATCATTATAGTTTGTATCCCGTCGAGGGACGCATTGTGTGCAACTTCTGGCGGTCTGTATAGAACGTGGAAGGATATAGTACTTGTTGCATTTTCAACCTTATAAAGCTTTAGCTACGAATTATAAATGCTAAGTGATAAGTGGGACATAAGGGCTAGGAAATTTCGGTTATTTGGCAGTTTATCTTCCGCCTTCTCAATTTTATCCTATACGAGAAGAAATCTTAAATTTATGACGCAAGAACTTGTGATTGCACTTTTAGGATAATTAAAAATAAGCTTTTACTGTTATTAATTGAATTAATAACAGTAGAACATGCCCAGCAGCGGGACGATACAGACTAGCTATAATATTATAATTATTTAATTACGCCAAAATAAAACCAATATAAAAATGAAAGCTTATTATTCACGTTTTTCAAGAATTCCTTACTTACTTGCGTGCCTATTTAGGCACGCTTGGTGTACAAAAATAAATTAAATACAGTAAAACTGGGGATTTTGATCTGTTACGTTACCGCCGTATATCTTTCTGGGGAGTTTGATCTGCCACTACTCCTCAGCTAAAATACTAGGAAGTGGTGAAAGGCGTTTTGCGGGACTGTCTGTTGTAACGTTCGTTCGTCCGATGCTGATTGTCAAGCTAGTTTGATTTCTAGTTTGTATGTAATAGGGTGTATACTGACTTGTAATGCGGGTGCGGGTGATGGTGCCAGGCGTGAGGCGCGGCGTGCTTGTGCGCAGCCGGCGGGCCGCTCACGCTCACACTCACGCCACTCACGCCGCCCACGCCCGCCACGCCGCCCACCCCTCCAGCGTTTGTTAGGTACTCGCGACAACCGCCGCTCTGTAAACATTTGTGAAACGTCTGTATTTTTACGAGATTAGGCTAGATTTTAAATTCTTTTTTTTTTGTATGTTTCTACCAACAGGTACTTGGACAAGATTCGACAAATATAGGAGATTCTCTGCCGCTGGTCATTTGGTTTCGAAAAACAACAAGCGAAGAAACATCATAATTATGAGGAAATCCTCCGCCCTGGGGTAGGCGAAGGGGTCTGTCAGACTTGCACCGACTAAAAACACACGGTGTTTTTCAACTACCTTGGGCTAGGGTGCTGGATTACTTCCGCAGTTAGTCACGCTCCCTGCCAGGTAGGTGTTGGGCCACATAGAGCTGCGGACCCCGTCACCATGCCTCACTCTCTGCGGGCCTGTATCTGCTCAGGTGACAGGTTCCCGCAGGCGGCCGGAGATCGTTAACTGTTCATCGCTATTCGCCAGCAATGGGACCCGTTTAACAGTAAGGTATAAAATAGATACTCACGCTATCTCTCTTATTATGTTGCGGCGGCACGTATTGATTGCATTGATAGTCGTTCGTTTGGCGTACCGTCGACCCACTCTGCAATACAACATTATACAAACGTTAGACAAGCCATTATGCGAACGCATTAATAATTGATATTTTTGTAAGAACAGATGCAAGAGTATGAGGTGAAAATTATGGCATTTCGAGTTAATAGTATAGTAAAGCTGGATCCACATTAAAATGTTGTGTCGTGAAGCTTTCTGAACGCAGTGATATATTTAATAAAAATAGTTAAACGCTGATCTACCGACTAGATCCCTTTTATTGACATACATCAAGACCAGTCTCGTTCGCGGTTAGCCTATTGTGTATCCGGCTTTTCATATAAATATGTTTTTTTTTGACATCTGTACATTTTAAAATTAAAATTATAAATAAGTCTCGCTTTATCTCTCGGCTCAAGTGAAGCGTGAAAAAGTGAAGTGCTACTAACATAGTTTTAAGTCTTATTAATTAACACAAGATTTGTATTTACTATGTATATTACGCTAGTTAATATATCTATGGGCCATTGTAGCTTAAAAATTAATGATGTTATGATATGTTTATACTTCTATCAAACCTGTATTCAGCGTAAGATTTGACAGGCATGACACATGATGATAGCATGACGTTAATGAAGATTAGCATCGAAATGTCAACACTTACGAGAAAGCTCTCTTATAAATCTGTTTTAGTAAGACAATACTAACAGGCGGCAGGTGATGCGCATGGTCGTGCTCGCGCTTGGCCTGCGCCTCCTGCTGCGCCAGCGCCAGCAAGCGCTTCTTCTGGCTCTGCGGCGTCACCACGGCGCTGTGGGCCGCGGAGTTGCGCGCTTGGTTGCTCGCTTGTTGCGGTACCGCTTGTTGCGGGGCTGGTTGCTGCTGCTGCTGTTGCTGTTGTTGTTGCTGCTGCTGCTGAAAATTGAGAGAGATTAGAATTGGGTTTGAAGTAACACTTCCGCAATAGGGGATCGGACTGGGTAAAGAAGACGACATTCTGTTTTGTCCGTCAGACAGGTAATACAAAAATATTAGACACGTATTTTTTGTTTTATCAAAATATCAAAAAATTACTTAGTTAAAACTCATTAAAGTTGGAGAGTGGGGGCTCACTACGTCACAAGTAGGTATAAAACTTACCTACATGTAACGTCATGCGCCATTTCAACTCAATATATCTCTGTAATTTTATGACCACGTGAAAAAATAAAAAATACGTGTCCAATACTTTTCAATAAACTACCCGACGGACAGAGAAAAAAAAACTGGATTATCTCCTATTTCATTCTACATTCATTTTTTTTTTAATGTTGCCCTACACTAAGAATTTCTCTTGAATCGTGGGTGCATTTACAAACATTGTTCAATTTATTCAAACTGGTTTAAAAAAAACTTTTTCATTACTCCTACTCTGAAAGTACGTCTGAGGTTGCCTGAGAAGCGGGTTGAAAGTAATACTTTTCATCCCTAGGGAGAATCGCTTTCAACTGACAGATGCCAAATTATAAAAAAAAAATAGTTCTATTTTCACATTTTTATTGAACCATGCTCCAACTTTCTATGCAGCCACGATGTAAAATTGAAATAACTTAAAGTTAAGTATTGATTTAAACAATCTATATTTTTTTTAATAACTTTATTATAATTTAGTTTAAACAATTTCTTAAAAATAACAGATTTGGGCAAAATATTTACCATTCATTCAATGATGAAAATGAATAATAATGGCTGAATAGCTGGCTGGCCACAGAAAAAAAAACAAAATAGGCGGGAAAAGTTGTTGATTTAGCTTAGCTAATTCACGTATTCGTAATGAAAAGCACAGTGTTTACCTCGGGTTAAAGACTTATTTAGTCCCTCGAACTATTGGCGCCCTCACTTCGTTCGGGTGCCAAACCCCGTCTCGGGACTAAATAAGTTACTTTCACCCCTAGGGTAACAATGTACTATTATTCTCCGTTGTGTCGTGTTGCAGTATGAGGTAGGTTAGGTTGGTCCAACGATTTAAAGTTTAATACGCGTCCAGTTGCAGCAATCATTTTTATAAAAAAACGGGCCATGTGCGAGTCTTACTCGCACACAGGGTTCCATAGCCCCAAACAATATAATAACAATATTTTTAACGGCCATTCATTAGTAAACTTCCACTCAACCGCAAAACTAAATTTGTTATTCATAGTAAGTTAATGAAAAACAAAGTTACTGCTGCAGTTTGGTGAAAAAGTCCCATATCTCAAAAACTAAATATCAAAACTTACTCAAACCAATTTTCGTTGAAAGTTTTTTTTACGTTCTACATCCCCATATTTTTTTCAGAATTTTTCTCCTCTTACTTTAGAAATTAGAGGGGGGGACACATGTTTCACCACTTTGGAAGTTTCAAAATATTCACTTTGAAAAAAAAGTGGTTTTAGGAACCTCTATGTCATTTTTAAAGACCTATCTATAGACACACGTATAGATTAAAAAGTTTTTTTTTTTAGTTTCATTTCCGTGGGATATCCTTATCTCTATTTTTTTTATCATTGTACAAAAATTATAAAGCGGTTCACAGAATACATCTACCTACCAAGTTTCAGCTGTGTAGTCCTAATAGTTTCGGAATAAAGTGGGTGAGACATACGGACGGACAGACAAACATGACGAATCTATAAGGGTACCGTTTTTTGGCTTACATTTCATTCGGCTACGGAACCCTAAAAATAAGACAATGTTCCTTTTTCGTGTGTTTGTGTGGGCCTAACCTGGTGTTATAATTTTTATGCCGCCAACAATACCCCATGATACTAGGAAGTTGTGAAGGGTAGCTTCACTACTTATTATTGTTTTAGCTGTGGAGAAGAACTGGAGGAACAAACTCCTCAGCAACATGTTTCGGTAAACTTCGACTTTGCATGGTGTTACGTGTAGGTGGTGTTACATGTAGGTGGTGTTAAATGTAGGTGCTGTTACATGTAGGTGGTGTTACATGTAGGTGGTGTTACATGTAGGTGGTGTTACATGTAGGTGGTGTTACCTGATGGTGGTGGTGACAGTTCTGGTGCGGCTCGTGCTTGACGTGCTTGTCGTCCTTGGGCGAGCGCGCGCTGCAGATCACGCCTCCGCTCGTGGCGCTAGACCCGCCGGCGCCTTGGCCTGCCACGCACTCGCCACTGCCGCCTGGAGAACACAATTATTACGATCATTATTAAAAACACAAACAAAATGAAAGGCTGACAGAACCTATTGTAACCTATTAAAAAAAAACGAACATTTGTGTTATGTATAAACGTTTTAAAATCTTCATTCAAATTTTTCCACGATAAACGCTTGAAACTGTTATGGCATCTTCAATGACGTCGCACCATGGCAAATAAAGAACAAAATACCACACAATCGTCTGTATCACATTTGTTATTTTTACGGCTGCCGGCTTCACTAAACGCTAATTCCATAGCGATATCACTTATCAAAAATTGCTAAAAAGGGAATTAAAGCTCTCTAGTATAATGCGAATAACAATGAGCAAAGGCGCCAGGGTTACCACCTCCCATAAATATTTAGCCTAAAGTTAAAGTAGTTAAAATATACCCCTAAAATTTCAGTGGTAACTAAACTTGAAAATCCCCTAGAAAAATAAGTACACTTTACGTTTTGTAAAATTCTTCAATAACTTCAATAACTATTTAATATTTGAATTTAAAATAAAGAGCCCATAAATGAATCCCAACTCAAATTTCAGTTACCCTTAAGTTGGGGTTAAACTACTAAGGTGAGAACCTCGCGTGGTGTTCAGTTCAGTCACGTGACTGAATGCTTAAATTTGCCATTCCTGAAAATATTTTTTATGTTTTTGTTATATCCTATCTTCATCCACCATTAGAAACTCCCATCCGATTTATTAGTACGGGACACAGCCTATTAAAAATGATCTAATTAAAAAAAGGCAATATATTTTACCTTGATTGTTATGCGGCTGAGTGGCGTGCGTGGGCTGCGCGTTGTGCGCGCGCGCACGGCGCGGCTGGTCGGCGTCGTCGTCGGAGTCCGAGATGGTGATGACGGACACGGCGGGCGACGGCGTGTCGCGGATAGTGATGGTGTGCGCGCCCGGCCCGTCCCACGCGCCCGGCCCGCCCGCTCGCCCGGACGGAATGCTGTGTGACCCGAAATCGATGACGCTGTTGGTTAATATGTTGTGGAGGTGTTAGTGTGGCGGGGGGAGGTTATAAACCCTTCATTTTTAGATACGTGCCTTTGATAATCCGTCGTATCTATTAACCTTTGGTATGCTATCATTTAAAAAAAGAGCGTGTTGTCTTTCGTGGATCCGTGTTCCTGTTGTACTTAAAACGGGATATCTACGTTCTGGCAAACCAAAAGTTAAGCCCGGAAATAGAACACAAATTAGAACCAAAGGGTCAAGTTAGTGTGCCACCAGTTTTAGAAAGCGAAACTTATAATTATATAACTTTTATTTTAATGTGGAAATTATCAATACCTTCAATTGGACGCGTTTTGTGTAAAACATTATATCAAACAACCATTTAAATCTTTAGCTAAATGTTAACTGAGATTAAAAAAATAACTGACAGTTTATACAGTGTAACTGATGCGAAAATCAGCTGTTCCATTATTTTGACCAGTTTACTTTTACAGGAAACAGCAGTTTTTTTTAAATAACCCATGAATGTTTTCTATGTGGTTGTTTAGAATTAAGAACTGAGTACGTGAAGACCGTTTTCGCTGGTCTACCCTGTATAGAAACAAAATAACTGGGTTAACTAACGTGTGATCATGATGATGGTGCCTGTGCCTCGAAGGTGGAGTGCCTTCCTTGACCCGCTTCTTCACCGGCGACAGCTGAGTCGGCTCCTTCTTACCGCCGCTGCTTGCCATACTATATATTAAGTGAATAGGTTACTTATATGAACTATCTGCACAGTCATTAGGTAGGTATTCAAGCTGTTGATTTAGACATCTGTATCCATTTAATAAGTTTAAAGAAGTCGTAACCAAGTAGAGGTACAGGAATATGATTCTAGAACGAACATATTAGAGCTTGAATTTAAAGTATTTCTTTTACATATTAAAAATTCATTAATTTGATATGAATCTAGCGCTTTCTTTAGATGAGTAAAAGTATCATTCGTAAGAAGTATTCGTAGGATACATAATAAAAAATAATAAATCAGTATACTGACTCCAAAATCAACAGCCTGTACAGTTCTAAACAAAAAACAAAACTTTTCTCTCTATG
This sequence comes from Cerastis leucographa, assembly GCA_963082945.1. NCBI lineage: Eukaryota > Metazoa > Arthropoda > Insecta > Lepidoptera > Noctuidae > Cerastis > Cerastis leucographa. The sequence goes on from OY720353.1 coordinate 7,203,752, forward strand.
ATTGCGAAATCATGACCTAAACTTATACTTTGTGGTCGAATTGAAGTCATGTAGATCGCCCAGTGCAACGATAAAGTTCAATGCAGTTAACATTTTTAAGCGGTTACTATGCATAAGTGAACCTAAAATTATTTATTTATTAAAGCTTCATGTACAATAGTGGTACATAGTCGGATTTAATGCCACCAGGCGTTCTCTACCAGTCAACTTTTGGGTTAAAAAGGAAAACATTGTGATAGGTTACATCGCCAAACGAAAAATATTTACAGCTGGCAAGTTTTGTCACTATGGACATTCAAGTAATTTTGGTCCTTTGCGGTCCCTTTACTTTGTATTTATTAGTACCTAATGAGCAAAATTAAAAATATAACAAATCGTACTACAAAAGTACTGTGCATAGCTATATCAAATTAACTTTATAGATCTTATTATGGTTATATTTAATAGCTGTGTAGGAGTCTGGTCTTTAACAAGACCGCGAAGGACATGGACAGGGAAAATAGGCATGGGTCCTCGGTAACATAGTGAGACACAACTACATGTATAGTACAATTATAGGCACCTGTATTGATGCGTTTGGTGGTGCGGTTGGTAGTGCGGCACCGTCGTCTGCTGCTTGGTTGATCTGTCGACAACCCGGCTTTTAGTACTACAGCCGACTTACTTAAATCTAATAAAACTTAAAGTTCCCCTATCACTGTCTTCTGTGACTGGGATATTCATTGAAGTTCTATTCGGCGTCCTTATTTATTATTTACTCATACTCATATTTAAAAATAACTTTTCGAAACTGAGAGCTTAAATTATTTTATAATTATATAATACCTATACATAGGATATAAAATATTATTTTAGTGAATTTTATTTGAAACTAGCTGGGCAATTTGCAACGCCTTTTTTTGTGATTTGATATAGGAAAACCGTGCAAAATTTATCAAATTTGGTTCAGTAGTTTAGGAGTCTATAGGGCACGAACGTTCATTGTACTCTGATATATAGATAATTAATTGATCGTACTCGTATCCCCCGCCCGATCATTATATATGGCAAGCCTATCCCTTGGGAGAAGCAAGCCAAATACCTAGGAGTCATACTCGATCAACATCTGACCTTTGCGTCACACATCAAAGCACGTAACCGAGCTACCTTTGCTATGAGACTCCATTACATGCTGACGGCCAAGAGCAAGTTGTCACTTAGGTGCAAGTTGCGTCTCTATACCGCAGTGATCCGTCCCATCATGACATACGCTTGTGTCGTGTACGCACATACCAAACCTCGCTTCATCCATAGGATGCAGAAATTGCAGAACCATTTCCTACGTACAATCTCGGGCGCTCCCTGGTATGTCCGTAATGACAACGTCCACGTAGATCTCAAAATCCCGACCATCCTTCAGTTCGTGAAACGTCTTTTCAAGCGTTTCTTTGACTCAGCTGTTAGGTATTGTAACCCCCTGATCGCATCGGCCGCCCGGTACGAATCATCGAGTATCAGTAGGATTCGCCGACCACGGCATACCCTAGTCACTCCCGATGACCCTATCACCCTCATACAGGAGAGTAGGGAAACCAGTACCTTAAAGCGGAAGCACAAAATATACAGACTGCCGTCTTTCCGGCCTCGCCGTTAAGGCCCATCGCGACGTCCCTGTTCACGACCATTACCCTTGCACGAGCCAGCCCGCAAAGCAGAGCCTGTAGTTATAAATCAGCCCCTAAATAATGGAATCACTCAGAGCTAGCCTGTCCCTATGCTGCCGTCCCCCAGCGACGTCCTAAGCCGAGGCTCGTACCCCGCAGGGTGTGCCCTTAGCTTGTTGTCGCGTAGTTAAGTTTTATGCCCTGGCTGGAGGCCTTAAATTCAAGGCATCCACAGGATAGTCCGGTTAAGCAGAAGCCAGTATCAGAGGCTGAACAAAGAGACGCCATTAAAACATAATACTCGAGACGAGCCCGATACTATCAATTTTCTTTCATCTATTCCTAATCACCTGATAAGCTAGTAAACTGACCTCTTATGCGGGTGATGGTGCTGCGGGTGGTGCGGATGGAAGGCATCCCACACGTCCGGCTCGGGCATGGGCGCCGGCTCCACGATGAGCGGCGCTCGCCACTCGCCCACGCCGCCCACGTCGCCCACGCCCGCCACGCCGTGCTGGTGGTGCGCGGCGGCGGCGGCGGCGGCGGCGGCCGCTAGCTGTTGCACCTGGTGGATTTCATACTTTATGTTATGTTATTAGAGTCGCTTTTGTGGGACGATGGTACTTATTTCTATATGTATAGTTTTCAGTTCATACTGGGTGGAAATGAAAAATGTCTTATCTTAAAGAAGTAACCGCATTGTTTATTTTTTCCAGGTACAAAATTAGATTTGACCGAACACGAAAATGAACTTGAAAAATATTAAGTGTATTTTTGTCCGGATTTATATATCTCTAGAAACACAGCCGAATTCACAAAAGAGAATCTTTTAAAGTCCCCGTTTTTATTACACTTTTAGTAAGTGTAACAAGAACGGGACTTGAAAAGACAACGTGAATTAGCGACGATAAGAATTTTGAAAACCACTTATTTAAATCAAGAGAAGTGTTGTTTGTACCAAGAAAGGGTGTTTCAAACTCCAAAAATACAAAGAAATTGATTTATTAGGTTTGTATCCCTTCCACTCAGTAGAACACAAACGATTATGATCTTCGATATTTACCTGATAAGCGGGCTGGCACAGTATCGACGACACGAACTGGTGCGGGAAGGGTTCCGCCGCGCGCGTCGCATACTGTCGCGCACCGCCGACTGCCACGCGCCCGCCTTGGTACAGTTGGTACTGTGGAAAAGACACCATTGTGATTTTGCTGAGTTAACAGTAGTAGGGTAGCAACCACAGAGTAACCCTAATATTGCAACGGAGACTAAGGATACTGTGATTACGCCAGATAAACGCTTATTACGTATTCAGTACATAATGCTGTGTCATCGTTTTTCATCGGATATTAAAAAAAAAAAAACTGCTGTTCCATTTTAACTGTGAAGGTTTTGCTGTTTTTTAGGAAACAGCTGTTTTTTTTTATATAACCGATGAAAAATTTCTACAGGTTGTTACGGAAAGGTTGTAATACATACTTAAGAGTGTGCTTCAGACCATCAAACTGAACGTGTTTCTCCATCGGACAAACATCGTAATAGCTAAGAAAATATCAGCTGCCCCATAAATTTGGGTCGAATAGGTATTGAAATTTTGTATGGGGCAGCAGATAATTTTTTGCTTTTACAATGTTTGTCCAATGGAGAAACATGTTTAGTTTGATGGTCTGTAGCACACCCTTAAGTATGTAGATACCCTTTCCGTTACACCCTGTATATACCTACGGGGTCCAACATGATGTACACACCCTGTATAAAATCAGAGATACAACTAATAGAGACATTATCAATCGATAAGTAAGATAGGTGAGCAAAGTTAGTGTACATACCAAGTTATCATACGGCGCAGCCCGCAGCCTCTGCTGGTTGATGGTGAGCGCGAGGTGATGCGCGGGCGCGGCGCCCGGTACCACGCCGCCGTACTCCGCGCCGCCGCCCGCCACGCCGCCCACGCCTCCCACGCCACCCACGCCGCCGACACCACTGCCTGAGCGACGGCAAACCTGGGAAATGTTAAAATGTATAATTAATCATAACTCATTTATTCAACTTAAGCTGGTAATCAGCAGCGTCATTTAGCGTTAAAAGAAGAGACACGAGATATTTAAGATACTCCCATAATGCACCCTGCTCTTCGCTACGTCCTAGTTTTTTTGATGCGAAAAAATTGGCGGAGCAAAATCCCCAGCAACACATCTTTTCGTAATACCTATCCCAAACACAGTACAGTGAATTGAATTTTGAAATGCAAGGAATTTATGAACATATTCAGCTGCATAGACTAATTTACAGAAGTCTACAATATCATTTTTTTTTCCAGATGACAATCTTCACTCTACGACTTCTAGAGAACTCTGACAGACAGATTTCATTCCTATCATAACCTTGTCAAAAATACAACAAACAATGTAATATATGAGTGGAGTTCGATCACTATCCCACGGGATTGTACTATCGGGATAAAAATTATCCTATTTGTTAATCCAGGTTATAAACTACCCCTGTGCCAAATTTCATGCAAATCCGTTCAGTAGTTTTCGCGAGAAAGAGTAACAAACATCCATCCATCCATCCATACTTACAAACTTTCGCGTTTATAATATTAGTAGGATTGGATGAAGGATTGTAAAATATACGTTTGATTTATAGAAATTGTATAAGGCAGTGATAGGCTAGTGGTGTGACCGTCGGACTGCCAAGTCAAGTATCAAGTTCGAACTCAAGTCCTGCCCCTCTGATTTTACGGATTCATGTGCGTATTGTATAATCATCATTTGCTTCGGTGAAGAAAAACATCGTCATCGTCGATATTTCTCGACGGTATGTCAAGCCAAGTCAGAGGATAAAGAACAACTGAAAAAGTATTTTATTTAGCCCGCCTGTTACAGTCGGCATCAGAAGTCGGTTTACATCAATATTACACCAAGTTTTGTGCTGAGCAGTGTCATCCGATGTAATATTGTTTTGCGAATTTGTCTAACTATTGATGAAAATATTGTGATGTCTTTTACTCCAGTTTGTTAATATAGATCGTTCTAATACTAAGACGTCTTATAATTTTGGATATGTATAGCTACTTTCATTGCTGAAAGTACTAATTCAATTCAATAAGTTTATTTTCAGACACAATGATCCATAATATTCTTTTTATTAGTAAATAATTTAAAATATAATGTTAGTTTTTCAAAAATCAGACAACTAAAACTCCCTCTATTTCTTCTACTCAGTAGTACTAAAATGTATGGAGTATAATATCTAGAGACCAATCAGGCTACACAAAAACACTTTATGCGGAACCCTGATTGTACGGGTAATCTATACAAAGAGCGGCCATGTTATAATAGAGATGTATAGTCTGAAGTGCATTAAAGGTTGTAATATATACCTCCATCATCTGAACGGAGGCCTTGACGTTGTTACAATGCGCGTAGTCAACGAGGTGGGCCAGTGTTACGAACGCGTGGTTCAGAGCTTCGCCGGGTGTTATTCGCCTTTCCTGTAACAAGTATTAAGTCAGTTAGTATGTGGCTCTGGGTAGAAAGAAAAGGAGGAGTCATCTGCTAGATAAATGAACCGGATTATAAGACCACAAATTAATGTTACGGTTAAAGCAATTTATATACTCTTTTTCTTTATAACAAACAGTTAAACAAAATTTAATTCCGTACGCAACTAACATGCGAAACATAAAAGTTTTAATATCTACCTGCAAAATAAATTAATACCGTAGTTGCAAATAATCACAACAGATAAGGAATGCGAACCCGGTGCCACAGTAAAAGCAACGCAGCAGTAGGGCAAGTTGGTTTAGATAAGTAATGTTTGATCATTATTTTTTAAATTTAGTTTTAATCATATCAAAAGTGTTCGCATTCTTTTTCGAATGTAATGACCGACTGAAGGTTTCTTTTCAGAATGAAATGTATTTTATTAAAGATGATTTAGGTATTGATTGGATGCGAAGAATCAACGTTCGCGGTATGGATACATAATTAAAGTAACCAATGGTTTGGATCTTCCTTCAAAGCAACTTAGAGAGATCCATTTGGAGCAGTGTACAGCAATGCAATTTGTCACCATGTGCTGTGTTATGATGATACAGAGACTCTTAAATAGTGATATTGTTTTAGTATGAAGAGTTACTAACCTGGTCCATAGTCAGCATCCTCTTGAGTAGATCGATGAACTCCCTTCTGTCTGCTTTCTCGGCCAACAGTTGGCCGCCTTCAAGATCCGTTGGTACATTCACCTGTGCAACAATAAATACATATTTTAATATTATTGAAATATACAGAACCCACACTGAATAAGCCATCTATTTTCAGGTAGGAGAAAAAAAACTCCATGAATAATGTAGATTTTTTTTAAGGCGCACCCTTGCTGGAACATTCGCTTGTAACGTAACAATCCAATATTCTATTTTGTACAGAAACAAGTGATTGTTATAAATTGTATGTGATAATAAACGCAAGACCTCCCGTGTGGTCTCTCGGGCCTTGAAACTAAACAAGTTTGGTTTTACAAATGCCTGATAATCGCATATATTTCTATACGAATCGACGCGATGAGCTGACCAAAATGTAGGTAAAAAATGATATTCTATGGAAAATCTTTTTTTTCTTTTACCGTACATTTTGGTTACAACTTTTGTTCTATGACTTATGAGTCATAGAATAAAAGTTGTTTTGTATTATGCTGGTGTAAACGCAAGATCTCTCGTGTGTCTTAACACACGAGAGGTCTTGTGTTTACACCAGCACGCGTAGCATGACTGCTGTAGAAACGAGTTTTGTCTACCGATGAATCTACATAATGACAGATACACAATGACAATGTGTCAGTTTGTCGATTCATCCGTCGACATAGCCCGTTTCAACGGCGGTCATGCTACGCGTGCTGGTGTATCAGTGAGTTTGCTTGAACCTGGTGGCGTACCATGACGTCTTAAAACATTATTGTTCCATTCTTAGTGAAAAAGAGACGGAGCTATACAGGTTGTCTAGCTCCATCTCTTTCCCACTCTCGAATAGGAATGGAACAATAATGTTTTAAGCGTCATAGTAACCCCCCTGAACTGGAATCACAGGCGAATGCTCCCGGTGAGGAAGCGCCTTCACCAGGACTTTTGTTCCATAACCAGCCTATAAGGTTCCCCCGTGGTCAAACCTCCAGGAATAATAAAAAAATGCGAGACGTCGGCTTTCAGTATACGGGAGAAACTTACAGTATCCAGCTGTAAATATGTCATATCGAGCTTAATAAACAGTTTTTCTTTGTAGAGCGTCGTCTATGTCTGTTCTTTCTATCCGGACCTGTCCAAAGCCACTGCTAATCAAGGTTCAGATAAGGTGGAAGTGCCAGTTATTCAATGGTATTAAATGAACTTAGAGGGTGTTATTGATGATTTTAAAATTATAACTATGTTACAGTCGCTAATCATATTTTACCTGCCCCCCTAGCATGACCGTTTTATTTCTATTCTACCAAGAAACGACAAGAAATCTTTTCTTTACAACTTGTCATTTCTTCTGCCCGAGCATGGCGCGCACCGTCGACTCGCGTTTCTACGAAGACATAGACAGAAATTCTTTCCATAGCAACGGGGGCGTTGCTATGGAAAGCTAAAAGGTTACGTTTAGTTAACAAAAAAAAGTTGCCAATTGCACGAGTTTTTCGCGGGCGGGATGGTGTTGCTGCATCCTGGATCCAGGCCTGGATCTTTTTCGCGAAATTAAACCTAAATATTTTACATAACATTTCATCCTTTTGAACGTAACTCAACGCAACCACGAAACGTATTTCTCGTATTTAGTTTTTATTAAGACTAGTTTGGCATTTGTCGGAAGTAATGTTTCTACCCCCAAATGTCAAAAGAAGAGAAAATATGGTCGTCATGCTCAACGTTGTAGACTTGTGACGACTGAAGAAAAGAAACATTTCTTTTCTACATTTTTAATATCGCCATGCTTGGGACGATAGAAATATCTGTCAAATTGTCGATTCTTCCGCCCGTTTCTACGGCGGTCATGCTAGGCCGGCTGACCTGCAAATTACAAAAAAAATGCAAGAAAGTTGTAATTTTGCAGGCTACCCCGGCGGTTCCACCTTAAGCCAGTACGGACCATGGCGGACTGGCTGCGGACACAATACACTGGCAAATACTGCAGTATAATATTTGTCAGTTTAAACGAAGGAGTCTGCCCACACCGTTTCATACCATGCTAGGAATGTGTCAGGCAAAACACTATTCTTTGTATTGAATCGTATGAGACTATGCCCACTAGAACGTTCCTTCGCGGAACCACAGCGTGGCGTGCCGTGCAAGGAGCGGCACCGGCAAAATATTTTCTTCGAAAATTGTTGACGCTCGCCGGTAGACACGGGTTTTATACGTTCATAGCACAGTCATGGTACTTATGCTCCGGTGTAGTGGGCAAACTCTTTAAAGCGGTTGTTGTGGCCAAGCTCTGGCTGAACCTTTTTTAACTTTAAATATTGGAATCACTGTTACGATGAAAACGAATTCACTTCCCAAAGCTTAATATGTCAAGTTTACACCAGGGTACTGTACAAAATGCAGCAATCATAAAGTTCATACAACAGGTTACCTGTCCAATGTCGTCGAGGCAGTTGAAGATATACTTCCTCGCCTCCTTGCTCTTGATGCCGGTCTCCAGCTCGTGTTCCTCGGGGGTCTTGAGTCGCCAGAACGGGTACGTGCTGTCCACATCGCGGTAGAAGAACTTCGCTGTTTTACTTGCGCTGTAGCGGGTAGCAAAGTTATGTTGAAAATATATACTAAAAGTGGACCACGGTCGGTAACTTTCTCTTATATTGAGATACTATAGGCGCAAGATACTTTAAACGTCAAGGTTTCGTTTCTTAAGATAGCAGTACCACAATAATAACAGCCGTAAAATGACATACTCTCACATAAAAAAGTGTTTTTGGACACCATCAAGTTGAACGCAACATAAGTTTAAAAGTGAAGTCTTTCACTTTCATTTATCTTTGCTCATGCTTTGAATATGAAAGGAATTTCTTCCTATTATTATAAGTCATCATCATCATCTGCCTAGCTTTTTCCTAAACTATCTTGGGGTCGGCTTCCAGTCTAACTGGATGCAGCCGAGTACCAGTATTTTACATGAAGCGACTGCCTATCTGACCTCCACAACCCAGTTACTGGGTAATACGATAACCTTTGGTAAGACTTGATGTCAGACCTTTTGGTTTCTGACTACTCGTAACGACTGTCAAAGATCTACAAATGACAGCCGGGACCAACTGCTTAACGTGCTTTCCGAGGCACGGAGGAAACTCGGTGTATAGTTATGGTCACCCATCCACGGACCAACCTCGGCAAGCAAGGCTTTATAAGTATAGAGGAATTTATTACATATGAAATAAAGTTGACCTGATAACTGAAGTGTTTGCCACCTTCATCTCTATGATTTCATGCCTACTAGTCTCCACCAGTACTAACCTGTTGAGCATGTGTTCAGTAGGCAGGCCCTGCGTCTGCGAGATGTACCGGATCTGGTCGTACTCGGACGAGCCGGGGTACAGCGGCCAGCCCAGGAACAGCTCGGCGACGACACAGCCCAGCGACCACATGTCGATGGCCTCGCAGAACGCCAGGCCCAGGATTATTTCTGGTGCTCTGTGGATAAAGAGGTCACATGATAAAACAATTCAAAAAAAAAAAAACTTAACATCATGCTTATATTCTCCGTAGGTGTAGGCAGGGTCGTATACTACCTGTATAATTAAATCTTATTTTATTTTAAGCCCTATCTAATGGGAAACGGGCCTATTGCTACAAAGGAGCACAAACCACAAACCTAGAAGCAGCTACTAAGAAATTAAATAATGGAAGGTCGACCTATGACTCAGAACTCCACATTTAGTAGTCCTGTTTTCAACCACTTTACAACGAGGCACTCCAAAAAAGTTTGTTGCTAAAATATGAGTGCACCACAAAAGATATACTCTCTGGTGTATCAAAATTTTTTCTTGACTGAAGATGACGCTTCATGTAATGTAGTGTAGTCTTCATGTAGTGGAGAGCAGCGGTGGCCCAGTGGTAGCAGCCCCGACTTACGAGCAGTAAGTCGTAGGTTCGAACCCAGGCAGGCGCATTACTTTGTGTAATTTATTTCATCACTGCTGCTCTCAAAACGGTGAAGGAAAACATAGTGAGGAAACCGGCATGTCCTAGAACTAAAAATTCGAAGACATGTGACATCTACCAACCCGCACTGGGCCCGCGTGGTGGATTACAGCCCATTCCCTCTCATAGAGAGGAGGCCTGCGTCCCAGCAGTGGGAACAATATAGGCTGATGATGATGACTCCAAAAAAGTTTGTTGCTAAAATATGAGTGCACCACAAAAGATATACTCTCTGGTGTATCAAATTTTTTTCTTGACTGAAGATGACGCTCCATGTAGTGTAGTTATTTTTGTATTGTTCCTTTTGACTGCTCTGTTTAATGCCCTGATATTTATTACCAGTGTCCACCAGCATTATGCAATAGTTACCTGTAGTATCTGCTCTGCAGGTACGTGTTGCAGACAGCCTTGCTGACGTGTGACGCGCTGCCGAAGTCGATCACCTTGACGCGGTACGGCTGCCGCGCCGGTTCAACCAGCATTATGTTCTCGGGCTTCAGATCCGCGTGGATTAGACCCAGTTGCTGGAAAGAAAAATGAAACGTTGAGTTAAAGGGTCATTATGTACTTACTGTTAGGTTCTCTGCCGAGCAACCAGAAAAACCCAGCAACGGGGTCATGGAGGTCAAATAGGCATAGTCTGTGTAATTTCTTCACATCTCACACTCTGACTTCCGGCCAAGTGCGAGTCCGACTCGCGCACGAAGGGTTCCCGCACCATTATTTATAAAAACGAGCAAAAAAAACACTTTTTTGTATGGGAGTAAGTATTTATTTTATTCTGTTTTTAGTATTTGTTGTTATAGCGGCAACAGAAATACCTAATCTGTAGAAATTTCAAATGGCTAACTATCACGGTTCATGAGATACAGCCTGGTGACAGACGGACAGCGAAGTCTCAGTAATAGGGTCCCGTTTCACCCTTTGGGTACGGAACCTTAAAAAAGACCCCTTGAAGAGACTCGTTAGCCATAAATATTAACTATTACAAAATGTACTCACTTTAAGTTTCAGCAGCGCCGTAAGAACCTGCTGCAGTATCGGTCTGATATACTTCAAGGGGAGCGGCGAGAACTTGTTCTGTTTGAGGAAGTCGTACAGGTTCTGCTCCAGCATCTCGAACACCAGGCAGGTGTGCGAGCGATGCTGGAAGCATTCGTACGCTCGCACGAAGTTGAACTCGTCCGCCGACTCCTGCGAGAGGCGGGAGAGGATCGATACCTGGAATGGAAAGATGGATGTTGAGTAAAAAAAATATTGTACTTTAAAGAGCTAGCAAAAAAAAAGACTTAACTCTGGGAGGTAAGAAACTGACATAGTGCAGCAAAGCATTGCACAGAAGAGAGCAGGCCCTTTTTTTTACGGATGCGAAATCAAATACCCTCTGACACTCCCGCTCCGCCCAGAGGAGTGTCAGACTTGTACTGACTAAAAACCATCCATGTTCCTTCTTAGCCCTCTGTGTTCCAGGGCTACGGTATCTCTTTCGAACAGTCCCGCAGCCCTGGCAGGCATCAGCCCTCGCAAGAGAGTAGGCCTCTTCACAGCATTAAGTGGAACGAGGCAGCCAATGATCTTGATGATTGTACTCATAACATCACGCCTGTAATCCCCGAAGGGTTACGCAGAGGTGTAGCTAATAGTACACCTACATTTTGGCAGTTATCTTTTATTCTCATGTACTAGGGGGCGAGCCTATTGCCATCAACCGAGCACAAATCCAGACTCCGCGGCTGCTACCGATAAACCTGATAGAAAAACCCAATAACAATTTTCCCGACCCGGAATCGAACCTGATCAAAGCGAAACAGCGGCAGTTGAAGCATGATGATTACTCCAAATAATAAGCCTTTTGCAGTCCACTGCAGGATACATCCTGTAGTGAACTGCAAAAGGCTTATTATTTTCGAACTATTATTCAAGCCACTCTTGAATGCGCCACGACTCTCAGTTTCAGAAATCCTCAGTCCCAGTATAGTTTTATTACACAGTATCAGGTAGCATCGCCACGTTCATTAAATACTTTGCCACCAACACGTGGGAAACGAGGGCATCCATATTTTTTTATGATGCCTGATTTTTGCCTGATGTCAAACGATAGTGCGGCCTAAGGTGGAGCACGCTTGGCTAGAAGAAACGATAGTGCGGCCTAGGGTGGAGCACGATTGGCTAGAAGAAACGGATTCACTCGAAATTGGAAGAGATTCACAATTCAAAGAGAAATCAATTCTATTATACAATATTCTTCTTATTAATAATGGAACTAGTTAGTACAGATGCTTCACCTATACATAGGTGAAATATTAAATTTTAACCCTCAAGTCTATAGTTTAGATCACGAAGTCCAGAAGCGCTATAGTTGCACACTATTTATTAACTACAAGCGACCCGTCCAGACTTCTCACGGGTGCAATACTTCTTTTTTCAGATTTTCATACAAAACTACCGTCCAAATTTAGGACTTTTCCGGTAAATTTTCCAAATTTTTCCTTTGATTCTGTCTATCCACGAACACACAGATGAGGAATGAAATGCATGATGCATTTCATATCTATATAGAGTAAATATTCATATGAATACTAGTTACGTATAGCCCATGAATATTATGCAAAAACTAAACTATCACACTTATTCTGGTATTCGTAGAAAATACCGAACCGACCCAAGACCTTACATTGTCACCTGTCATAACATGAAAATGGAGGTTACAAAACACTGACACGTTATGGCTACTTTATGAAGCATTTTATACAGAGGGACTTTTGACTAATGAGACTTCGTAAAACACGGCATTTCTTAAAAAAAATGCATTAGGTGTTTCATCGTTACAAGCTATACCGTTATCGCTCAGTGCAATAATACAGGGTGTATTTGTTTTTTACAAAAACACATCTTTGCTTATTGCTAAAACTTTAGTTTTAGTTTATTAAACCACTTCATTTTACTTCTAAAAGTTTCAAATGTCGTCAAAACCTCACCCTGCATAAAGAAGGTGGAAACCACTCCGGTGGGCAAACACAAACAACCGCTGGAGCTCGGCCAAACTCACTATAATGGATCGAGACTTGCTAGCTTTCTATCAAATATAAAAATAATGTCACAGACTGCGGCAGCCATTTTTCTTTTTTTTTGACATGAATATAAATTTTGTTGCCTGTCATTACCCGACAATAGGTGCTTTTACCCTACGTTGTCCTTACAATAAGTGGTTTTACCTCACGGGTCTAGAAAATACCTTTTACTTAAAGTGATAAGAATTATATGAAAAACTTTGGTTTCAGAAACTAGATGATTTAAAACATTTTGCTAAAGTAGTACTTGGAAGACGACCAAAGTAATTACGTTTCTTTGTGTTCTGTTTATCCTACTATACATAGTTTGAAACAAACAAAGTTTCCTATATAAAAGTCTGACCTACTTAAAGGGTTCTCAAACAAAATAATATTTCTAGAGAGCTTGGCAACTATTCAAAAACTGCATTTTGTACTACGTCAAAAATGTGAAAATATTGTGTTATGCAAACGTTAGTAGTAACTCCCAAATAACAATCACACTTACAGCCTACGTTATAAAGACGCTTTTAAACTGTTATCTTTCTGCTTTACGAGTCTTTGGTACTTTTTAGATCAGATGGGCCCAGTAGTAAACCACGTCAATAGCAGCGCTAGTGGCGTTTATAAGGTCCTCAAAATGCTGTTTTATGGACAATTGTTACTATTACCTTCCAGTTGAATATACCAATTACCAAGTATCAGATACTGAGGCCTTAAAGTGGCCGCTTTGTAAAAGCAGATTTTGAATGAACGTGGACACGGCAAAAGGAGTATGTCAGTAGTTTCTGCTTATCCCCATGGAAAAAAAGGCGTGAGTTTATTTTAAGTATGTACTACTCATTGTTGTAATAATATTCATTTAATGTAAAATGACTTACGACTATGTTTATTACAGACTAGCTGGCGACCGATAGAAATTGGAAACGATTCAAGATATATTTTTAACCTTCCCTAACTATGTAGCGTGGTTAAACATTTTATTTATCTTTGGTTGGCAAAGCTGAAAAGTCACAGTCATTACACTAAACGGAAACATATTCATTGTCTGATCAATGCAATACGTTTTTATTTATGCCTGCAAATATACTGTCATTATAATACGAGATCTGTGTGTGGTTGAAAAATCATGTTCTACAAATATTGGGATTTTATTCAGTTCATGCCGATTGGGAAAAATCCTTTCAGCATCTATCATCACTGAATCATTTTCGAGGCTGCTCGGTCCGTTTTCAGATAAATCGGGAATGTGTAGTTGCCCTTACCAATCATACTCGGGGTACTAAAAGCCTAACCAAATCTCTGACAGGCAAAACAGTTGCCAAAATGTTAACTGTTGTGATTGGTTGACCAAAATAACAGCAACCAATCATAGTTGAACTGCTTCTGTTAAAACATTCGTTATTTGAGTGTGTGAGAAGAAGATAGATATACAAAAATGGCACTTTCCTTTTTCCGCAGCTGAATAATGCTTTAAACACTTATTAATAACGCCTTCAGACTGGAGTGGTCACGTATGCCGTATGCCAAATGAGCTTGTGGTCAATTACTGGTTTGTAACGCTCTGTCAAAGCAAGAAGGTGTCGCGGTATGCGGTGTCATAGAGGTTGGTGCAAACGAACTGAACAAAAGTCAACGAACAGTGGTCCATATTAGCCCTGGATCGAATGTCATGGGGGCATAAATGACGCAGGCTAATCAGTAAAACGGCTGCAGAAGCTAAAGTTGTATGCTTTACCTCAATCTGTCCTTGGCGAGCATAGCTGGGGTGGTTCTTGAGGATCTTGATGGCGACTATCTCGTTGGTGCCCTTCTTCCAGCACTTCACCACCTGCCCGAACGTACCTCGCCCGAGGAACTCCAACACCTCGTACCTGTAATATAAAAAAAAAAAACATTATTTAAATACTTAAAGCATTCCAATCAACAGCGGCGGACTTGATATGTCGTACAACTGTCAAAGATATATAGTCAAATCACATTTGAGTTTGTAATCCATTTGTTTGACAATTAATTACACTGACTTTACGTGGGTTGCATCCTCAAATATTTACCTCGGTATATCTCATTTCAATACATGAGGTTGTGTGTGCATCCTCTGTAGAACGTTTCATTATGCAAACCATTGTTGGGTTTTCAGTCACCTTTCTAAGAACCGTTAGTACTTATAATTCGCCGCTATTAAAATTTCTACCAAATTACGGGTGTCTACCAAAACTGCACAGTTGCATTGTACTTTTAGGGGTTGATCCTCATCTGGCAGCACGGAATCGCGAACAGTGTGTGCTGCCGATCGCATCTTTGTGTTTTTCGCTTTAACAAATGACGGTTCTGAGCGACAGAAAAGGATAGGAGGATTCCGCACTGCCAGATGAAGTTCAACACTAATGCCCGTTTCACCAAGAGGGCTCGCTGTTGGATTATTAGTTTCGGAGCTGAGGCCAAAATTCAATAGCGCTATTTTACTCAGCATTCTATAAGGTATCGCATTGTATTAGTGAAAACGAGTTTTAGTTTAACTACCCCAGATTTACACCATATGTACTGCCATAAAAAACTGCAAACTAGATTATTTCTGCCGGTAAATCCCAGCGTGATAAGGAAATGGAGTTTCATAATTTATAGGTGTAAAATTCCTCATATTTTCAGTATCAGTCACCAAATTACCGGTCTGAATCATTGCCAATGAGTTGTAAATAAAAAGTGTATTTAAAACGAAATGTAAAAGCGTGTAGTAGGGAGTATGAATAATGTATTTGGAAGACTAGAAAGAATGCAAGGACTCACTGATAAATGAAACGAGCGCAAGGATTTCTACTCAGAACTGTGCGCGTTAAAGCAATGATTGCTGATGCATAATAAAACATTTAATGAAAATGAAAATTTCGTAAACTGCCTCGGCCTAACGGTCTGCTGTTTATGAGCTTTAGGGTTCAATTCTCATGTCAGGTTATTGAGTTTTTCAATCAGGAACTTCTCAGTAGCAGCCCCAAGTATATATTGTTGGTAGGGCGATGGACGAACAGGCCAGAGTAGCAGGCAAGAGTTAAGAGACGATGTGAGAGGACCAGGTCAAGTGGCGTACAATGTAGAAGATGAACGCTCATCATTGTGCTTCGAAGATGAAGAGAGAGACACAATAACATTCACAGAGCGAATGGTTGCCATATTGTAACGTATTCATAATATTCCATTGCGAGGAAGGTTGCAGTACTTCTGGTTAATCAAGATTAATCTGTATAATCAACAGTCCCGCCTTGTTCGTTGTGCGATCTTATCGGAGAACGGGGAACCTATGGCCAATTACAGCGACGATCTCACGATGTCATGTACTTAGCTTGGGTCCATATATTAAATGCTGTATTATGTAGGGATAGATCTTCACTGTGAGAACTGAGAATCACTAAAGGATGTAAACGTGAGACGTAGAGAAGGCCGCTTTTAGACGATAGATGGCATTCCTTAGAATTAAACCTTAGAATTTTCACACAGATTAAAAAAAAGGTTAGAATCTTCTATTTTTAATTTAATATCTTGCTTGATATCAGGTCATTCCACTCAATACAACAAAATGTGCCTTGTACCAGGCTCGATAGAACAGTTAACGGGTGAATATCTTCATAAATTATCTACTCCATAGGGTCGACAAAGCGGCAATGTGCTTCTTCTACCGGCTTTTCTGAGACCCATTATTTCTTTGGATTCACTTTTTAAGGGGGCCAGCAAAGGGTGATGTTAAACTCTTAGTTATCTTTTTGTCATGAACTCATGTCTATCATCAAAATAATGAGGTTACTGAAGGCGCCTGCATGTGGCCCAGTTCTGGGCTGACACCAACACTTTCAGAAGAAGATGAAATAATAGAAGATTGTTATAACTCACCTATTGGACGAGGAGTAGAGGACCTCATGCTGCACCAGCTGGTAGTCGCCATCGCCACCGCAGCCGGAGCCTGTAGTCGCAGTCGTGTCGTGTAGCGTCGTGTCGCAGTCGTCAGTCGCAAGCCGCGTCCGCACAGATATTGGAAAACGACATATTAGCATCATGTATCTATTATACTAAATACACTGTGAAGTTTTTTGTCGAAACTGTTCGATTCGTTATTGTCAAGTATTTTAAACATAACATAACATCACGCCTGTAATACCCGAAGGGTTAGGCAGAGGTGTACCTAAAACCATGAAAAGAATAATCGGAACAGTTTCGATAAATGCCTCCGCAGTGGCGTGGCTTAATGATAAAATAATGATACTTATGATAGGTTTGTTTGGACTTCTAAAAGGTTATAGTATAAAATATGTGTGTCTATATCTCACGTTTTGTTCGAGCCGTAGGTCTTCTAGAATTATCATATTTTTTGTTGCCTTGTTGATCTGGGAAAGAAAGAAAGACAGGGTTTTGTCAATTGATTGTCATTTTCACCAGTTGTGCAAGTCAACTGGGAAAAATGGGGTTATTTTAGAAGTTAATTTTATTGAAGCGACAAGCCTGTGACTCGACTCTACTTACTATGAACGAGTCACTTTAAAAGCATTGCAAAATTGTGAAATTTTCTATTCAAATTCAAAGCAACAGATTAATTGACATCTTTGAAAGGCTTTATAATTATGATTTATTCAAAATGGCCTTCGGTGACGAAGTGGCGATAGAAATAGACTCATTAAAATGTATAGGGTTCGGACACTAGCACACAACTCTGGTTTAATGTAAGCAGACTTGGTGTTAGAAACATAATAACTGTGATTATAAAGTCTACTATCAAATATATTGCGGATCTATTAACACTTTGAAACACATTAATTCCAGTGACCATAACATTTTGCTGTTATGAAGTTTTAGTATGTACATACAGTGTTAATTAAACATAAAAAAAAAACCTTTTAGAAGTCCAAAGAATTGTGGAGGATTCTAAAAGACATGACATGGAATCTACAAAAAAAAATATGAAAGAAAAACAGGACACAAAATATGTATACCTACTTAGATTTAAAAACATGGTACACATTAGAATGCGCTCAAGCAATCGTTAATACGTGTTAACAAAAGTGTTAATCGATCTATGTTAAGATAATAAGAGAATATGGAATATTCTCAGCTTGAGCCTACTCAATGTATACGCACGACGATCAATCAAGCTAAACAAAACCAGTTTATGCAGATCTCTCATTGGACAGGCACCCCTGCGCAGCCTTATACTGGAAATGTATAGCTTCAAGTGTCTACGTGTGTACAAAGGAACTGTTTGCAGTGTCAACCTAAACTAAACACTTAGACAGAGTGCAGTTGTCAAAGGATAGTGCATAAAAGTTCAAACAAACTACAGATTCGTTCCCACGGGACCCTTAGTTGCCCTGTTTAGTTAGTAGAATTTGTTAACTATACATAAATAGTTATGTACCTAATCTTTACATATAAAAAAATAAGGAGTTGGTGAGCGATTTTTATTCGGGATGGGTTTTCTTGGTCAGAGATGACAGAGACAAAGTCGACGATGGTACGAGCTTACCCAGAAGAAGCCTGTTCACTCTTTGGGTGTTCGTAATTCACCTACGACTTGACCGATTTTATGTTTCTTTTGTACTTGGGGTTACCTAGATCTTAATTATAGTTGCACCAGTCGGTGGGCCTTTTTTTTTTTTGCGGGTGGGAAATCATCAAATGACTTCTCCCGCTCTGGGCGGAGCGGGAGGGAGTATCAGACTTGACTGACTAAAACCCACCCATGTTCCTTCTTAGCCCTTTGTGTTCCAGGGCCGCGGTATCTCTTTCGAACAACCCGCAGCCCTGGCAGGCATCAGCCCTTTCGGACCCCTTCCGGTTTGCTGACATCTCCTTGAGGCGCGCGTGGAACACGTACGCGCCGTCGACACGGCCTGTCGTCATGAGACGGACGGACGGTGAGCTAGCCCATTACTTACCGTCCACAGGCTCGCGCCTACGGTGGTCGGGGGCCACTGGTTGCCCCCTGACGCCCGGGGCGTCTCCCGCGGCGGCTGGCACGTGAGGTTCTCTCCCTCTCACGTTCCGCCACCTCCTTCGCTAGCATGACTGCTTCGCAGAAGGAGGCGACGGCTTCCCATTCCCTCTCGCTCCGGACCATGGATTGAACCAGGGCCGGACGTGAGAGGTCGCCGCCGCCAATCGCCGCAATTAATTATAGTTGCACCAGTCGGTGGGCCTGCGCTGTTGTCGACATCCCAATATATATTTTTTTAACACAGCCAGAATACGACGCGGTAGATCTCATAGGAGCCAACGACCTGTGGTCCACATTGGCCCTGGATCGAAGGATTTAGAAGTCATGGGGCCTTTGCTCAGCAGTGGGATGACACAGGCTAACAGTAACAGTATATTTTTAAACTCGATTGGGACAGAATAACGTATGTTGATTCCGCTAGTATTATTAATTTTATACATAACTATTGTCATCTATCATCTTTTTTGGACAACATAAACGTACGGTGTGGAATACTACAAAAGTTATAATGCCAAGGTTGGCCAAAAGTGCAAGTAATAAAATCTTGAAAGTTGATAATCTGATTGGGAAATTTAAAATGTCAAGTGCATTCTTATCGGTTAATAAAACGTCCAGTTTCAAGTCAACTTTTTTTAGCAATTATTATTATTTTTAGGTTTATTATTTTTGGCCACGAGCTCCTATTATTTTTAGGTATTATTATTAAATAACACTCTGTATTTTATTTGTTTAATATTTTGGTTCTGTCTGAATAATTCAATCATCACCTGCCCAGCCTTTTCCCGACTTTGTTGAGTCGGCTTCCAGTCTACCCGGACTCAGCTGAATACCAGTACTTAACATGGAGCGACTGCCTATCTGACCTTCAAAACCTAGTCAGCACTGGGTTATACGATACCTCTTGGTAAAACTGGTTGCTGACAACCAGTCTTACATTTCGGGCCACTGACTGAATGATCTACAAATGACAGCCGGGAACAACGGCTTAATGTGCTTTCCGAGGCATGGAGCAAACTCGGTATGTTTTAGATTACCCTGAAAATTGATCCTAGCGGTTATTATTTGGCCACGAGCTCCTCTAGCAAAACAATTTAGAATCAAGCCAACTAAATATCTGCAATTTAGACTGAATCCAATATCTGTCATCGCGTATCGCTTGATAATTAGTATTATTCCTGAATTATAAATCTGTGGTCTGTGAAATCGTTATTGAAACAGCCGAATAGAATAGGTTTTAAATGGATCCCAGTGAATTGTGTTAATTACCTCAGTAAAAGATTTGCCCACTGAGGTAATAATGTATTTGAAACACGTTTTTTTTTCGATTCAGCGAATTTAACTGATTATTGATAGAGTACAATTCTGCAAAATTGTGATAATTTCGATTCTACATGTAACTGTAAAATTGTTTTATGTCTATAATGGATGCTTTAGCGACTGTATTGGTTTTGTGGTTGTTTGCGATAACTCTTACCGGTCGCTTTCTAAAATAACCCTTTATGAAACTATCCAAAATTCTATATGTGAGTGTGTCAGTGTGTGAAAGATATAATTAATATTACAAAAATTACGATACTTTTGCGGCTACTGTATTGGTTTTCTGGTACAACTTTGTCCAGTCAATCTCTAAAATAGTCCTTTCTGAAACTGTCCAAAAATTCTTTGAACCTAAGTTAGTGTACATGTGTGAGTGAGTGCATGTAAAGGCGCTCCCTCAACGCGAGCATTTGCCTGTAATGTAACAGTTCAGATTTACTTGTTTCTGTACAAAATCTTATCTTGGGTTATCAATAACACCAGAAACGGAATATTTACCATTTGTTTTGAGTTCCCGGTATATTGGCGCTGTTGCAAACGATAAGCATTCGGGAACACAGACGCAGGCAGTTGAATCTTGAATTGTTACATTACAGGAGAATGCTCGCGATGAACGAGGACCATAAAAGGGGTATAACAACAAAGACATTACGTTTGTGGTTACCTTGCGGCTGGGGCGGGTGGTTGGCCCCGCCCGCCGCCAGCTGCTTGCTGTGAGCCGTCGTCGTTGCGGCCTGTGGAGCCGTCTTGTGCCGCGCGCCGCCCGCGCCCGCGCCTCCCCCGCTGCCGACTTGTTCAACGACGCGACGTTGTTCGATGCTATCTGCGACACTGTTGATGGAAAATAAATGGTTAGAAATCAATTGGTGTTTATGGCATCACAAAGTTTTATTTTTAGTTCGCGCTAGAATAAACCCGAGGCCTGCGTGCACAATGTTCCCACTTCATTCACCACAAGTCCCTTATCAGTCCATTGCAATCCGGGTTCAGGCCCGGGCACAGTACCGTATCAGCCCTCCTTAAAGTGACTGACGATATAAGGCGGGCAATGGAAGACACTTAAGTTTCGGTTTTAGTGTTAATCGATTTTTCCAATGCGTTCAATACCGTCAGTCACGAAGTTCTTTTATTCATCCTCTCCTATCTAATCTAGGTCTCTCCGAGGTTTCGAATGGTTTTCTTCCTATCTTTGGGGGCGTCAGCAGTCAGTTCTTGCTGGTGACTCTAACTCCGGCTGGTGTGATCTTGATACTAGCGTCCCTCAAGTCGGTATTTTATCTCCACTTTTGTTCTCTATTTTTATCGAACTACCGAGCTTCAGTGTGTGCATCATCTTTACGCTGATGACTTACAGGCTCTACTGTCAGGCAAGTGTTGACAGCTTATCCGGTGCGACCGATGAGCTAAACAGGTATTTACGTGTTGTCAGAGACAGGTCTGAACGTTTCGGGGTGGCTGTCAACCCAACCAAGTGCCAGGCTATTATTGTTGGGAGCCTCCATAGCTTGAGATGGCTGAATGGCTTAACGGTGCCACCGGTTACCTTTGACGACACAGTCATTGGATCAGACGTCAAGGATCTGGATTTGCATTTTGACACTAGCCTTGACTGGCGTAAGCAGGTCGCGATTGTGAGCATGAAAGTTACCGAAATGTTGCGGTCGCTATACTCGCTGAAAAATATTCTTCCATCACAGATTAAGGCAATGCTTGTACAGTCCCTAATCTTCCCCATAATTGAATATGGTGATGTGTGCTACTACGGCCTGAATGCAGAGCTCCTCAATAAACTTGACCGACTTCTTAATAACCATAATTCAGGCGTGATGAACTAGAACTAGGTCGAGAGCTAAGGTTACAAAAGCCAACGGTAAAATTATACAGTTCCACGGACAATGGAGAACTAGAAGAAATATTGAAGATTTTCTTTCAATCATTTCACCAATCCCAGTCACAGCAAGTGTATCATCCGGTACATTTAACGTTCCTCTAGAGATAATATGAACACATGCAAAGGATCAAGGAGGTTTTTGTGAAGGTAGATCTTCAACTCATATTTACAACGAGTTACCAAACGACGACCCAACGACCCACTATAGCAAACACAGTTTGGAAGTCGCAAATACCCAATATCCAGGTGGAAACTTCCGCCACAAGTGGAACTCAAACTTACTTCAATCTTTTTTTATCTAAATGCACCTACATTGCACTTTGCTTGGAGTTTACGGCTTTTTGCTGAACCCAAAAATAATTTACCCACAAAAAATAAAGGGAGCCAACGCAGAAGTTCCGTTAGAAAAAATGCCTTCAGCGTACCTACGTGCATGCCTGCATTCGAGCCGAACTTAGGGCCAATTCTGATAAATCGGAAATTATGGCTATGGAATTTTGGACTCTATTTTGTGATCAGTAGAGTGCAAAATTACTTAAAGGATTATAATATCATTGGAAATAACGTTGAAAGTAAGGGACGAGTTTTATTATTATTTACGAACAACGATGTAAGTGAAACACTTTTTGCGAGAGAGAAAGTACGGTTTACAGATAAAGAGAAATGTTTTGAATTCCGAGAACCTTTTTCGACTTTTGTAAAACATTATTTAAAATATTATCTGTTTAAATACAACTATGTCGGTTCCATTACATTACAAGGGAAGAAGACAAAAGATT
This sequence comes from Cerastis leucographa, assembly GCA_963082945.1. NCBI lineage: Eukaryota > Metazoa > Arthropoda > Insecta > Lepidoptera > Noctuidae > Cerastis > Cerastis leucographa. The sequence goes on from OY720353.1 coordinate 7,226,582, forward strand.
CGTGAACTGTTTAAAACAATTAACACCTTACGGGATTTATAGTTCTGAAGCAGAGTCACTTTAAAGTTTTAAGCATTTTTCATAAGCAACCTGCGTGTGCAAAATTTCTATAATAATAATAATAATAATATAAATTTATTTGTTAGAATATTGTTGTTGTTACATAGGTGTTACACTTAATATAATGTCCATAATATTCTGCTGTTTCCAGCGTACAAATATTTCAATGAATTAAAATTATTAACAAACCATACAATGTCAGGGATTATTAATTATAATGTCCAGAATGATTATATACAATGTCAAGGGTTATTAGATATAATGTCAAGAAAGATTTAAAAAAAAAAAAAATGTTAAGAATGATTAAATACAATGAAAAGAGACAGAATAAAAAAAACAATACAATGTGAGAGAAATTAAACTCCATTCAATTATTAAGAGGTAATTCGTCGTCTAATTTAAATTTTGAATCAAATTTTTCATTTAAAAATTCATTCGTTGAGTAGTAACACTTTTGCAACAGAAAGTTGAATAGCTTCTTTTTAAATGTCATAAGGTTAAGACTTTTAAAAACATTAGGTAATTTATTATAAATTTGAATTGCCATACAGTAAACATTATTTGAAAATTGTTTAATTCTTTGTTGGGGTGCACATAATTTGTGGATATTTCGACTTTTCCTTAAAACAACATCATTGTGTACTTTAAATAAAGTTAAGTTTTTACGTACAAAGATACAGAGTTCGAATATATATAAAGATGGAAGTGGTAATATTTTTATTTTTTTAAAGATCGGGACACAGCTTTGTAATGGATGGGCTTTAGTCATTGATCGAATACATTTTTTTTGGGCTCGGAATGCTTTAATAATATCCACAGAATTTCCCCATATAATAATGCCGTAGCGGAGAATTGATGCTACGTAACCATGATAAGCATAAAGTGCTGCATTGATACCAGCTACGCGAGTTATTCGGTTTAAGACAAATACAAATCTTTGTAGCTTAGTGCATAATTTGTCAATGTGTACTTTCCAGTTGCAAAATTTATCTAATGTTATTCCCAAAAAAGTAACACTTTCAACCTCTTCTACCGCGTTATTTGAATATGTAATATCCAATGGTTGACGTTTGCTATTGTAAGTTTGGAACTGCATAAGTTTGGTTTTACTAATATTGACATGTAAATTGTTGTCTTTTAGCCATTCTATTATTTTATTTAAAGTGTAATTAATCTCTTTTTCGTATTTGGTGATATTGTTATCGGTGAGTTCAATACTAAGAGTTGTATCGTCGGCATACAGAATGCAAGAATACGGGGTTACGTTGGGTAAATCATTGATATATAGCAAGAATAAAAAGGGTCCTAATATACTGCCCTGAGGAACACCATATGAGTTTTGACGATACGTGGATCTATGTATTTTTTTTTCTGATAATGTATGCCTCGATATTTCAACGCATTGTTGGCGATTTTTTAAATAAGATTCTATCCACTGTGATGCGTTTCCCCTAATTCCGTAACGATTTAGTTTGAAGAGAAGCAGTTTGTGATCTACGAAGTCAAATGCTTTTGACATATCGAGAAATATCGATGCTATTGGCCTTTTCTCATTCAGACTAGAGGTAATCATTTTCATAAGAGAGAAACATGCGAGAGTTGTTGATTTATTTTTTCTGAAACCGAACTGTTCCTCTTTTAAAATTGAATGTTTTATAATAAAGGAGAGAAGTTTATCGTACATAATTCTTTCAAAAATCTTAGAAATTACGGGTATTAGAGTAATCGGCCGATAGTTATTCATGTCATTTTTATCTCCTTTTTTGTGTAGCGGTTTGACTATCGAAAATTTTAGTCTGGCGGGGAATAAACCTTGAAATAATGATAGATTAATAATGTGGGCGAGTGGATGAGATATATATTTAGAGCAACGTTTAAGAATTTTCGTATTGATATCGTCATACCCGGTTGAGTTAGTTGAGTTTAAAGAATTAATAATTTTGTACACAGTATCTTCATCAGTTGGTGTCAAGAAAATGGTATCCGATATGTCAGTGATGGTATGTTTGTAGTCAATGAGTGTTTCAGAATTTGAGACATTAGGTTTGTTTGTCATGTTTATAAAAAAGTCATTAAATTTATTGGCAATTATATCGGCATTAGTGTATGTGCACTGATCATCTATGATAGACGTAATTTCAGCGTCATTATCGATATCTGTACTATTCTTTTTAACAATGTCCCAGGCGGCTTTACATTTATTGTTCGAATGAAGAATGTAACGAGTATTATCAATTTTCTGAGCATGTAATATACATCGTCTCAGTTCTTTTTGCATACAGAAAATATCGTAATAATTATCAAGTTAGTTAGTATGCAATTATGTTAAGTAAAACGGGGACGTAATTAACATACTCAATATTTTAATTAACACTTAAAAATTGCGATTTATCGATAAAAAGTTGCAATCAATGCACACATTGGAAGTTATCGGTATCTCTTGTTATATAAATCACTATAATTATTATGATAAGCTTAAGCATATAAGGAATTCCAACATTTACAATTCAATCCGATTATAAAACTTACGTCTGTCCAAGACCAAAATCCTCGTATCCATCGTCTTCACACTCAAATTTCAGCCTAGGTATCGACAAATCCATTATAACTAGAACATCTACACATTCACTATATTACACTGTACAAAACTTCACTAATATCATAACCAGTCCATTAAAAACGCTAGTATTAAAATTTGTTTTAAACTTGTGCGTCGTGGAAGTATGCGTGCGCGCATCGTAGGGGTTGGGGGCCCGAATGACGCGAAGGGACGAGGGTAGATGAGGGTAGCGGGGGGTCCAGGTAGCGAGGGGACTCGACACCCAAATTCCCCGTATTGTGTGCCCCATTCAATAATAAGGGTATAACCAGTAACCTGCGCGGCGCGGCGTACGCACGCGGTGGGAACGCTACGATTGTATGATGTTTGCTTGTTTTTAAATTAGATGTTGATGCTATGAATTGTTCAGTTGTTTTCTAACAGCGACATAGAGTACCGTAGTTCCAGTCTATTGAAAGTAAACTAGCTTTGTGTGAGTCAAAACAGATCTATAGGAACATTCCAAAATAAGAGTTGCAAAATTGCGAGCAAAATTCATTTGATGTAATTCTACTGGCATCTGCATCTGCAGTTCCTCTAAAAATTATGTTAGAGCGCTGGCAATTACTTTGCTAGTTTTATTTCGCAAAAATAAATCCTCGGAAAGTTCCCCTGGTTCAGTTCGTGACAAATGCTTTACTAGCGTACCCATTTGGCTATCTCTAGCCAAAGTTAAAAGCCGGATTTAAAAAAAGACCGCACATAGGGGCGCATTCAAAAGTAGCCAATGTAGAAAAGTTCCCCCGACATTCGCATTGTTAAACTAGTCAAACCAAGTCTGAATAATGTAGGGTTTTAAAGGTTTTTAGTAATTCTTTCTTACGTTTGAGAAAGGGCAACACTGCCCAACCGTCATTTTTATGGGGGAAGGGGTAGTTTATTAAGCAGGACTTGGCCGAGAGAGCTCACTTTTATGGAAGAAGCAAGTGTGTTAACTGTATCCTTGAAATAGTACCTAGGAAAATAATAAAAGTATCAGTCTATAACCGGCGAGTTTTATTATACTTCAGAAGTGAGATACGACAGGTAAATTAATTTTAAATTCTCTTTGTTAAAATTAACATGTGGTAGCCTTAAGCTCGCTGTCCTATTTGGTCGGGGCACTCCTCGATAATAAGACAATGAAGACTGGGATTCCAACATGTTCTATAACCTTGTGGTGTGATTTTATTTGGTCAGGGTACTCCCTGATAATACGATTGCAAAATAAGGTTATGATAATTATGTATTTTTTAAATTACGTGTGCTAACCTGAAGGTATTTGTCACATTTGGTTGGGTATTCCGTGATAATGTGACAAAGTTAATTGGATTTCTAACATTTATGGTGGCCTTATGGTGTGATTTTATTTGGTCGGGGTACCCCCCGATAATACGATTGCAAAATGAGGTCACAAGTGTGAATCCTTTTTATTTAGTCTAGAAATGAAAGTATGTTTGTTACCGCTTGGTCAGGGCACTCCTTGATATTGGTAGCATGCATTTAAGGCAACTTCAGGTCGCAGTTTTATTCGGTTGGGGCACTCCCCGATAATACGGCTGCGAAATGAGGTTGTGCTGTTTCTTCAAAATAGGTTAGAATTGAACAGGGATTGTTGCGACTTGGCTGGGTCACCGGCCGCAGTGGTAACATGCTCCTGCCGTAACCTTCGGTTGCAGTTTTATTTGGTTAGGGCACACCCTAATAATAGAGCTGTTTATTGAAGGTTACTTTAGATATTTGATTTAGGAACAGCCTTTACTAAGGGCATAGTTTTCTAAAATTTGGTCAGGGTACTTGTGTGCTCTGGGTGTTGTAGCACTGTTTTACGTTACGCAATTTATCTCTTCGAACATTTATGTCCTTAAATGTGGTCTATTCCAGTTTCACAATGGAAAAAGACTGCAGCAATGCCCGGTCGTTGGGGGCTTCTCCTTGTGGTCGCAAAGAGAGTCAACGGCGCCTGCTAACTCCAGTAAGGTGCCCGTCGCAGCATCGACGTGATAGTCCCGGCGCACGCTGCGGTGACACTCGAAGTCTGAGCAAGTCACGGATGCAAAGTCTTCGTGAGAAAGAGCTTGAGTTTGAGCAAGAACGAAAGCGACTACGTGTACTCGAACAGGACCTACAGAGAGAACGTGAGAAGAAAACAGAGGCGCATGGGAATAGACCTGGTGGAAGCTACATGAGGAGTGCGAGCCGCTATCACTCCAAGAGCCGGCAGCACAGCGGCGGCAGCGCGAATCGTTCGCGTCAACGTGAGCATCAAGGTACGAGAGCCAAGCGGAGACGAGGTTCACGCGAGCAGAGCAACGATAGTCTACGTGGCGACGGCGCAATACAGGATAAAAGGTCACGTACCCCTTCTTTTACCGTCAAAGATGTTATAAACTTGGTGCATTCTATTAAACATGGTTTTGCATCTCAGCCAAGTGCATCAATTTCGAAAAATATTGATCATAAAAATATTCTCCCTAATTTTGACCCGTCGGCGAAAAACCAGCGTATTGACATTTGGCTGCGTAAAGTAAATGAATGCGCTACTGTGTACGGCTGGGATGATGTAACTACGGCACATTTTGCAATGCAGAAACTTCAGGGTTTGGCCAAAGTTTGGTATGAGGGTTTAAACACCATATTGCATACTTGGAAAGAATGGCAAGATAAATTGATTAGTGCTTTTCCTTGCGAGCAAAACTATGGCCAAATTCTGGAGGATATGCTTAAGAGAAAAACTAAGTTTGGCGAACCAATTGAAATATATTATTATGAAAAACTTGCGTTATTAACTCAGTGTGACATTACGGGTAAACACGCAGTAGATTGTATTATCCACGGTATCTCTGATAGGACTATGAAGTCGAGTGCTTTGGCGCTCTGTTGCTCTCAACCCAATCAGCTTCTCCAATTCTTAATGAGCAACAAAGAAGGCCAAACTTGTGATCGTAGCTTTGGTAAAAATAATTCTGAAAATAATTCTGACCAATTAAATTCTAAGACTAATCAAGATAAATCCAATCGGTCTATGAGTTCCGTACTATGCTATAATTGTAAGGAGCGAGGTCACCCTTATTTACAATGTCCGAAGCCACTAATCAAATGCAATAAATGCAACAAAATCGGACACAAAATCGATAATTGCTCACAATTTCCCAATTCCGATAGCAAATAAAACGTGAGGCACAATCTAAAAAAAAAAGTATGTGTATTTCAAGCTCTAGTTCCAACTCAAAATTCATAAAACTGGTTATAGTGAATGGCAAGACTGTAGAAGCGTTTATTGATTTCGGTAGCGAAGTGACAGTGGTTAGGGAGTCATTAATTTATTTCCAGTCTTAATCTGGTGCATGATCAGGTCCCGTAAGTTACGAAAGGATTTGGGAATGAGATGGTCCAATCGTTAGATAATAATGTTGCTCGATATAGTGGTAAATGGTGTGGATGCGAGGGTAGTTTCTAGAGTTGTCCATGATAATCTATTAGAAAAACCTATATTGAAGAAAACAATTTAAACATAATTCGCCTCAAATTGAAGAATTTGGGTTTTACTGATGTTACGCAGATGAAAATTGAATAGTAGTCAACGTCCTATTGTCTGTCGCCCTTACAGGTTATCACATGAAAGTGAGAAATTGCAGTCTATGTTAGGTGAAATGCTGGAAGCGGGGATCGTTAGAGAATCGGTACCTATCTGAGTACGCAAGTCCGATTATATTAGTTCGTAAGAAAGATACCAGTTTTCGAATGTGTATTGATTATATAATGTTGAACGATATAACCGGACAATACTAAATTCATTGAAAGCCCAAAACTTAAGACATGATGAGAAGGATTGGGACAACTAGTTACAATAAGGGAGATTTAGTCAAGATTACTAAAGTTACTTTTACAATAAGGGAGATTTAGTCAAGATTACTAAAGTTACTTTTACAATAAGGGAGATTTAGTCAAGATTACTAAAGTTACTTTTAACAATGATGGGAAGAGTAAGAAACTACTTCCATCCTGGGGCCATTGATATTCACTAAAGTTTTAAGCCAAGATAGATATAAGATAGCGTCGATTCCAGGTTTCAGTAAAAGTACAAATAAACGCACTACCACTGTAGCAGCTGATAGAATGCTGCCGTGAGTACATGTCGCTGCGTTACAGTTAAATAAATTTGATTCTGGCGAATCCAGTGATGATAGCGAACATAGTGATGCGTAGGTAGTCATTTATAAATGATTTTATAGGACAATTATTACAGAATGTATAATATTATTGTTTCAGACCGAGCGTGAGAATTGATTGGTTCACGTCATCGGTTATTACACAATTGGAGACCGAGCGTGAGAATTGATTGGTTCATGTTATCGGTTGCTACAGAATTGGAGACCTGACGTGAGAATTGATTGGTTCACGTCATCGGTTATTACACAATTGGAGACCGAGCGTGAGAATTGATTGGTTCATGTTATCGGTTGCTACAGAATTGGAGACCTGACGTGAGAATTGATTGGTTCACGTCATCGGTTATTACACAATTGGAGACCGAGCGTGAGAATTGATTGGTTCACGTTATCGGTTACTACAGAATTGGAGACCTGACGTGAGAATTGATTGGTTCACGTCATCGGTCATAACACAGTTGGAGGCAAGTGATTGGTTTGCCTAGGTTTATTTATTCTCCTGGAGTCTTTGATCAGGTGTGAGAATTGATTGGTTCACAACCTAATAGAGTACGCCAGGTCAGTAGCGAGAATTAATTGGTTCGCACTAAAATTAAGTTATGGATGATTGATAAGTAGTTCATGATCCTAAAATGAAACTAGTCTTTTAGATCTAGGTATTTTGGCGAGAATCGATTGGTTCGCCAAAATTGTTGAAATCGTTATTTTTGTGGGAAACTGATAGTACATTATTACAGTTGTGTAACTTTTATTCAATCTGGGTAGTACTATGGATTTCATAAATGTATAATATTACATAATCAACTAGTAATAAATAACTATTATTTTAGCTGAATCAAATAATGTTTGATGATAACTGTTGTAACCAAATAATGATCAGTTCAGTTCCAAGTTTGTATGATGTCGTTTTTTAATGTATAGGTTATAAAGTGTAGTTTTAAGGATGTAGCCTAATTGTTGTAACAAAATATTTCTTAACTGCTGTAAATGTTTAGAATAACTAATTTAATCTCCCAACTTTTGAATGTTTATAATTTAATTTTTTTTTTTGTTCATGAGTCCTCTCAGCCAAGAGTGTAGGGTGTTTTAGTTACCACATGAGGCGTGTATGAGGGCATACACGTCGTCAGGACGGTCGAGTGTAGGGTTTTAAAGGTTTTTAGTAATTCTTTCTTACGTTTGAGAAAGGGCAACACTGCCCAACCGTCATTTTTATGGGGGAAGGGGTAGTTTATTAAGCAGGACTTGGCCGAGAGAGCTCACTTTTATGGAAGAAGCAAGTGTGTTAACTGTATCCTTGAAATAGTACCTAGGAAAATAATAAAAGTATCAGTCTATAACCGGCGAGTTTTATTATAATAATAAAGTAGGCCCTCTTTTTCATTTTTTTTGAGGTTATATAATTTCACAGGCTTTAAGCCTTTGGTCATTCGGAGAATATAATTACATTAGGGTGGTCATTATTTGTATTTCAAAGCAAATTGTATCTAGTGTCCTTTAGCTTTGTATGTAAGTAAGTACATCATTAACATTCTGGTCGTCCCTATTAATTTAAGCATCATTTTGTTGAAAACAAACCGTTATTTTATTTGTCCAAATTAAAAATGGCGTCGGATCTTTGCGATCTTTGAGTTATAAGAAGGCACTGATGATTGTGCTGTTTTCCTCAGATTCAAATAAAACTCTAAAAAAGCGCAATCAGTTTAGCTATCAAGTGGGTCCGTATTATGTATTGATGTGCGTGGCGAGACGACAATATGGTTTGCTCTAAGTTATACATATGTGGAGTGCGAAACGGTTCTTACGCGATAGAAAATAAGGCTTGTATAAGATACGAACGTGGCGCAGCCGCTAGCCGTAGCGTCCGCCACCGCAAAATGTAACTGAAGGGTTTGGTGCAAGGTAGAGGCGGAGCGCAGCGCCACTACAATTGACAGAAAAGTTTGGTTGGAGCGAGAGTACAGGCAGAGCGGGAGGCGGTTTAGCGGTAACTGCTGGTACCATACAGGGTGTAAGGCACTGTAAGGGATACCAAAGCGAAAACGGTTACCAGGTACTCAGTACATCATTCTCAACCCCCCTAAATCGATAATTTTCATTGGTAATTCAAAAATAAGCTGTTCCATACATTTGTCCGTGTAGCTATTGAATTTTTGTAAGAAACAGCAGATTTAAAAAATAAAATCCGGTGAGAAATTTCGATGAGTGGGGTACAGACTCATGTACTGAGGACATGGTTTTTGGCGTCAGTGTCCCTTAAACCCTGTACAAAACTAAAGTCCGTATACTAACGTGGCGTCGCGACAGCAGGGTCTGGCGCAAAGCACAGGCGGAGCGGGAGGAGGCGCGGGCGGCGGGGACCGCTCCGCATCGCACGCGCGACTCGGCACGGCGGGCGCGGTGCAGCAGCCCGGCCCGACGCCTGACCACCACTTGTTCTGCAAGTACAACAAGCTACTTTATACAAATGCTTTTGTGGATGACCTTCTGTAGTAAGCAACGACTTATAGTCGGGCCTACGCTGTCCTCCCATACTTAAGTACTAACGCTGTAACTTCAAATATTGTAAAACAAAATGATATTAAAAGAATAACCATGGAGTTTCTTGCCGGTTCTTCTCCATAGGAAACGACCAACCCGAACCGTGCACCTTTTGCTGACGTTTTATAAATGCCCATGTAGGCCTATGTAAAATAAAATATTTTGATTTTTTTTGTACGCAAAAAAGTCTTTTCGTTCGTTCGTTTGCTGAGCAAAGACATCCCCTCCACGTTTTTCACTGTTCGTGGCTGTTTGCTGTTGCAATACATCATTATCTTTCTGTCCTTGTCCCATTCCACTTGGGGTCGGCACAACACGTTTCCTTCTTCCATTCTCCTCTACCAGACGTCACGGCATCATTTACTCCATTCTCTTTCCTATCATTCCTCACACACGGACACACCCCATCCATCTTTGCTATTGCAATACAATCCCTAATAATTTGATGAAGCTCTCTAGTACGCTACAGTCTCCAACTAAATAGTCTAATTTACAGTGACGGGATGGATGGATGATGGGCATTTAGCACTATTTAACCTCTCCGGCCCGCGCGAGCCCATCGGGGATCGCGCCAAACCCTCCGTTGAACCCCGGCGAACCCAAAAGGGACCGCCTCGTACAAGCAAACTTAAACCCTTATCGTACGTACAGTAAGGTTCTAATTCGTTTGTAAAAATTTACGTCTCTGGCCAACTAGAGTTCGATTAAAATGAAACCAAACATACCAACCTAACAACTGCACAAAATTATTAAAAAAATAAAGAAACGCGTCTTTGTCGACTGTCAAAATGAGTCATGGCGGCCAGTGTGGAACGGTGGTGTTTTGTTTTGGAATGCAGTGAAATTTTTGTGTTTTGTGTTGTTAAACTTTGGTAAGTAAATGTATAGTATGTTATAAGTGTATAATGTAACTTTTTAGATAGTCATTTGCTGGAAAAAATATCTAAAAATTATGTTTTTGACCCAAAAATTTCTCCAAAAATTCCTTTGTTGTGAAGTTCGTCAGTCGAAATTGGAAATATGAATTTGACTCTTTTACAATGAAATATGGTCTTGGAAACATTAGTAATAAGCGAAAAAATAGTGATAATTCATAATTTCATGCATTCGAGGCATATTTATTCATATTTATTGATATTTCAAGTATTTTCATGCATTGAACTGCGCAGTTAGAAAATGGCCGATTCTAATAAGACGTTTGAATTGGAATCTTGCAAGAATAATTTATGTAGGACTCCTAAAAAACACTGTCATTATATTACTTGTATATTTGTTATGTTAGATCTAAAGTTTCGTGTAAATTGATTCAGTAGTTTTACCAAAAAAAAAACAAACTACGACAACAGTATGTTTGCGGCGAGCTCTCTGAATTCTATGCGATGTTTATAATTCTCAAGTAGTTATAAAACAGTTGTTTATATTGTAATACATGGTCACGTTAATCATGAACCCGAAACTGTTTACCGCTTGAGATAAGAGCTAATAGAACTCGCGCGATAAGCTTTTTATGAGCGCAGGACACTTGACACGCTCGATGACGTCATTGTGAGGCCGGATGGGTGTTTTACCGTTAGAGCCGGAAGGTCGGAGAGGTTAAACAGGCAAATTCTTGTTTGTAAGACAAGTAAACAGGAATTTATAAGGTGATGATTTGGAGAATTAGACTATTTCTAAGTGCAAAAAAGAGTCTGGTGATCTGGTCTGCATCATTTTGCATCTAAACTCTATTGAAATATTTATTTCCAGCTGCTGTTACTACTGTTCAAACGAATATCAACTTTATACTACCGCAAATTAAAAGGATTACAGCATGCACTATTGAAAACGTCATAAAATAATTGAAGTTGTAACATAAACTGAACATTATATGTGGGTGTCTGGAAAGCAAATCACAAACGCAGTATACAGGGTGTTACGGAAAGGGTATATACATACTTAAGGGTGTGCTACAGACCATCGAACTGAACATGGTTATCATCATAAAACAAGTTTTTCAGTGCAAAATTATCTGCTGCCCCATACAAAATTGCAATACCTATTCGACCCAAATGTATGGGGCAGCTGATATTTTTTTCGCTATAATAATAATAATAATCATTTTATACTATAATGATGTTTGTCCGATGGAGAAACATGTTCAGTTTGATGGTCTGTAGCACACCCTTAAGTATGTATATACCCTTTCCGTTACACCCTGTATAGGTCCAGTATGCTCAAACGCGAATAACAACGACAACGAGTAATTTGCTTTTACGAGTAATTAAACTAACGCATTTAGTGGTAATTAGCAGTTCGACCTAAACCGTAATTCAATAATTACTTTTAAAATACTACGTCTGTCTATTACCTACTCTAATTAAAGGCGTACAGTTAAATGCACGGAATAACTTACATATTTCGAGTTAAAATCACAAAATCATTGTTTTTACAATTGCCACTCAAAAAAGGGCATTTGTTTCATCGATAAAAGTGAATAAAACGCTCTTTTGCTCTCTAGTGAACAAAAAAATTAGAATTTGGAACAAGCAGAATTATACGTGGGGCATACTGAAAGTATTTGGATCTGGCCACTTCCAATAAAACAATTATGGAATTCGAAAATGGAACTCTTTGGGAGCATGTTATTTTTTAATTCGCGAGACCGTCATATTTTGTTTCTTCATTGTGTACCATTGTGTTGTGCGGTTTTTAAAAAATTGTGAGTCGCAATCAAAATGAATTTAAGTCGTGTACATTTCGATGTTTTTGTGGCAGTCAACAAGAGAGTTGTCAGAGACTTATTTATCAGAATCCAGAAACGTTCAGTATGGCCTAAGTACGAATTGTGTCTGCATGCCTGTACGTCTGTCGGTCGGTCTGTCTATCTGTGCAATGGTTGATGAGATATTTGCTTCCAAAGTCGTAAAAATTGTGTTCTAGTATACTACTATTAATTTTCTCGCAGTCAATGGCAAAAATTAGAGTACATATATCGTGAAAAAATAAAACTCGGTCTTTGTATCCCTCGCATCGGTCAGGACTCTACTCTAGAATCCTTCGCTACTCTCGGAATCCAATTAGTCCCTCGAATTTAATTCCCTTTTTTACACTTGTTATATAATCTACTATTTAAATACTATCAAGGAAAAGCTTGTGAATAAAAAGTCTTAATTTGCGAGACTAAATTATTGTCATCAAGCTCTCAGAATTTCACTAATGGCCTCAACTTCTTAATTACTTAAAGTGCAAATTAGCGAATCGCTTAAGCTTATGTATTATACGACGCGTATAATTATGTTAGTCGGTATTAATATTCAAACATGAACGTCAAATTAATGCTTCAAAACAAATCTATGTTCAGCAAAGTGTGGAAAACGTGAGTTGTAATATTTAGCAAATTCTGAATAAATTAAACTAAAATTACTCGCTTATCAGTTTAGGGTTATGAAGAGTTAAGGATTTATAGTGTAAAGTGTCAGGGGGTTACCATGACATCTGCGAGCAGTACTTTTTAATGTCACTCCAGTGTGGGATGGAGACGGAGCTATAGAGGATGTCTAGCGCCATCTCTTTCCCGCTGTTGAATAATATTAAAACAATACTGCTTTAAGACGTCATGTTACTTTATTAATGCTTAATTTTCGGTTATTCGTTACATTGTAAATAGAGCTTTATTTTTCAAGTAAGTTATCAGAAAATGGCTCCCAGCCAGCTATTAGTTTTGTTTAACTTCAGTCGCGTAAATCACTTCGTATGAAATGTTGTTTGTTTTTCATACATAGTTATTATTAGTAATAAAACTTATATTACTAATAATAACTATGTATGAAAAACGAACAACATCCAAATACCTGTTTGTATTCTGGTACTTATTCTAGAAATGATGATGTATTTCCAGCATTAATGTAAGTAGGTAAACTTGAACTTGAGCATTTTGACTTTGAGCAGGCATAGCAGAAGCTTCAATAAAATGTGAAGCTAGCTTACGCTGGTTTTGTTGTCGCTGAAGTGCGGCCTGCTGTTCAAAAGGAAAGTATCTTTTTCCTGAACATCACTATTCAAACTTGCGAAAACTGCAATATTTCTCTATTTTTCCAAAATATAAGAGTAAGTTGTCAAAATCTTTCTTTTTTAAGTGGTTTGTGCCTAGCCTGGTTTACCTTTGGTTGAGTTTTTATGTCGCCCATGGGCCCCTGACTTGGCTTTATATGGCGTCGAGAAATATCTCTCAACATAGGAATTTAAGTGCGGAACACTAGTTTTGGTGAATATTTTTTCATTGCAAAAAAATACTAGATCGCTAAACACTTTTGATGTGTGTAATTTCAATGAAACTTATCTAAATTATTGTGTTTAGGTATTACTATGTGTACGTATTGTTGTTTCACTGAACCCCTATGTAACGGACCTTACGCAAACCGTGGAAACTTTCCCATTTGATGTGTTTGTTATAATTCCCTTTAAGCCATGTGTTTATTCGCACCGAATTTGGGAACAAAGGGAAAATGTTATTTAATCCTAACTAATATTATAAATGCGAAAGTGAGTTTGTTTGTTACGCTTTCACGCGAAAACTACTCAACCGATCATCATGAAACTTTGTACACATATTCTTGGAGGTATTAGAGGTAACATAGGCTATATATCATCACGCTAAGACTAATAGGAGCGGAGCAGCAATGAAAAATGTTGCGAAAACGGGTAAAATGTGACGCAGACGAAGTTGCGCGGGACAGCTAGTGTATATATAAAGTAATTCGCGTTGCTGTGTTAATCATCAAAATTTGTTGGGTATTACTTTCTACTGTTGGTAAAGCCTGAATATAATGATGTAGGGAAAATTCCGATCCGATACGTTCTTCAAGGTTGGCTTTGTAAGATCGGATTACTAATTACACAGAGTTAATTATATTTTTTTTTTTGTAATATGCTACACAAGTCTCGACGGAAGGGGTTTTTTCATCGGCAAAAATGCGGAATTTCCCTTTCCCTGTTTACATCCTAAAGGTCTATAGTTGAGTAGGCAAAAATCTTATGGCAACCTGCGATTTTTTTCAGACAACTTTGGCTGGACATTGAGCGCATAGAGTAAAATTAAATAGACAGCTATGTTATACCTAACTTTTGTTTTTGGCTTTGCCGTCATCGGATAAAAATCACACCAGTTTCAAATATCACCGCTAATCCTTCCCTGTTTAAAACAAACACAATATACGTATATCCTAAGACCAAAAGACCATCTCAGACACTAATCTGCATAGTCCTCATGTAAATTGAGCAATGTCTGGACTTTAAAAGAGCAACAAGTTAACAGAGAACCTCTGAGTTTGTTTCGGCTGTTTCTTCTCAGAGTAGTCAGGTACGAAACACCGGCCCCATCTAGTTTAAAAAAAAATGACGTGTAAAAGTGTTTGAAAAAACCTATTTGCAAAATAAACATCATTTATCATACACATCTCCAACATCTAGTAAACCTTGCAATAACGCAAGCAAGAGTGGTCCGGTTCCGAACCAGTCCGGGCGACATCGAGCTAGATAACTGGCCTTATCAGACTGCCGAGCATCAGTTTCTACTAGAATTTGTGCTAAACTAGCACCTGAATAGTTATTACTTCTCGTAGTGATCTAATCTAGTAATAAAATCTAGTGTGAAACAGGTCTATTATTAGAAAAAGAGTCTTTGGAGTCATGCAAGGATTGTTCACCTAAGATTTCCTGGCAGTTTAAGTTTGATACAAGAAATAGTAGGGACCCATTTAAATACAGGATTTTTAGTTTATTCGGTAAAGCTCCAGTTTAGATTAGATTTATTTCAAGTGAATATACAAGAATAATCAAGAAATACTGTTCTATTCTTCCTCAAGAACTGGAAAATTATCTCGAAATAAATTGTTGCAGTAACTTTTCGGGAAAGCTAAAACTCGACTACTTTGTTTAGAATAGTCGAAATGTTACTATACCGTACAAGTTTACAAATTGAAAATTGTGTACTCTGTTATTTACTCTAAAAGGAGTTAATAAAAACTAGTGTATGAGCTCGAAGCATAGAATCTGTATCTAGCATACCTAACGTATCAAAATACGTCACTAATTTAATCAATCCAAACTTTCTCCCATCAACCTGCTAATCAAGTCGTTCAGAAGCCACACAGTCTGCATACAAATTAACTTTGCTCATACAAATCACTGATTAATATGGTCAAGGAACATAATTAGTGTATTATACAGCTCCTAGACAGACTTCTAAAGGACAGAATTACCCATTAGCCTTTGCAGGCTAAGCTGACAAAGACAACCGTAGGTGTTTCAAGTACTTTTCGAAGGCATAGGATTGTTCAGAATAAAACAATGCAGTACTAGTGACAGGTTGATAACCTTCAAGACATAGCTTACTATTGTTCTTGTGACTGCGTGGAAAGATAAGTATCCATGATATCATTTCTACTCCCCCTTATCCCCTCTCCGGTTTGGTACACCACTGTAACCTACATGCTGTGACCAGCTGTCCACTAAATGGTTAATTATTCCAAGTTGATTTTCTGCTGCACTATCGATTATCGGATGATTTCTGCCGAATCTACGACTGGAGCCGAAGTCTAACGACGCTAATGAAGAATGCGCACGCGACGGTTCAGTCTTAGAAATTTACAGGCAATTCGTTGCTGTTGTGTGAAACTATTCTAAACGTTATAGTCAGCAATAAAATATTTATGGATATTTTTTTTTTTTTTTTTTTTTTATATTTAAATTTATTACTGCCAATGTGCTAACATTCGCGTTAATAAATTGAATATTAAGCGTCTCAATTTGAATTTCGACTTACAAACATTATTATTTGAACTGTTCAATGATTCACTCAAGCACTAAGGTATCACGATTGGGGAAATTTATCACTTTCCAAAGATGTTTTGTTACTCAGATAACCATTTAAAAGTAATGACACAGAGTTTGCAAATAACCACGTTCAAGTAAATCGAACAACTGCTACACTCCTGAATAAGATAATTGTAGCCAGCAATAAATTCTTCAGTAATTGTTGAGACGCACTTAACATCAATCAATCGACAGCAGTGGTGCGACTCTTGCGCACGCAAACTAGTCACGTTGTTCATAAACGAGAGGCGGATACAATTACGATTACCACGCGCGGTTTGCATCTAGCTTGATTTGAAGTTAACAATGTGGTAGAGAAATCTTTCTTAAAGAAAAGGTGGCTGATAACTACACAACTCTAATGAGTTGTGTAGTTATCAGCCACCTTTGATGGTTTAAATGGCTCATTTGTGGGAAGGGCAACATAGACAAAAGACTGTCAATGACGATGGTGACACTGGGAATGCATAGCGAGATAATCATGGACCCATCGTTGCATTGTTTCCTAAAAAGAAGATCCGGCCAGAGACAATCACCTTCTTCAAAGTCGATAGCTTTTCTAGTCACAGTAATTATCTTGAATATTTTATCGTGTTATTAAAAAACAGTCAAAGTAAATAACCGCGTTTTTAGGGTTCCGTAGTCCACAAGGAACCCTTATAGTTTCGGTATGTCCGTCTGTCTGTCCGCGGTTTAGCTCAAAAACTATTGGTACTAGAAAGTTGTAATTCGGCAAGTATACACGTCAATGACGCCAAAAAAGTGGTAAAATAATTAAAATTGCGAAAAAAACCGTTATTTAGGGTACCTCCCCTACATGTAAAGTGGGGATAATAATTCTAAACTAAACCTTCCCATTGTGTTGGATATCATTGGATAGGTCTTTCAAAAATATTAGGGGTTTGGGAAGACTGTTTTTTGATTAAGTAAACCGTTCGTGACTTATCAAGCTTTAAAGTACCAATTTTCGTTAGAGTCAAGTGTCCCCCCCCCTGTACTGACTAAACGGTTGTAGTTAGAAATTCAAATGTCACGGCAGTAGTACCTATACACGGTGTAAATCACCTCATCACGAAGCCGTCAACCAAGCATTCTGTACCTGAAACTAAGTAACTTTACGCAAAAATTATTGCTGGGAAACGACTTTTTTTTGGGGGGTGTAAAATCATGTTTTGTGGTAGAACTCAATGTAACGCACTCAAAACATTGTGCTGATGGACGGATTGAATAGTACGGGGGTCGTGGAGGTGTTTAAAGTAAAAATCTTACATTATATACTTGTATTTAAAAAAATACTTGTCAAAAAGTTGGAACTTTGACCCCTAATATCTCCGTAACTAGAAGGTTCCCAGGTATGGCGTAGAACAAAAAAATAATCGCAATGACAGGGAGAACCAGTTCCTATCGGCTTCGTTAAGAGGTGTTTTACACCCTTTATATAACGAAGTTTAAAGGAAAACTATCACACATAAATGGGCTTTACAAGTATACGAGTAATAGTCGACCAATTGTATTTGACTCGAAAATTTTGAAAAATTACATAGAAATATCGATAGATGGCGCTAAGCATCAGTTGTACTAAAAACGAGTTTCATTTGCTGATCATATAGTGGTTTTCATAAATATTGATACGGAACCGTTCGTGCGCGAGTCCGTCTCGCACTTGGCCGGTTTTTTTTTTTTGTGTATGTATGCGTGTGTATTTGTTATCAAATACGTCAATGCAATGATCATACACACTCATACAAACGGAACATACAACATTAGGTGTAAACGACCCGTGAAGGACAGTTCACTTCACAGTATTGTCAATTGTTGTGTGTTGGTTCTATATTTCAGCGGCTACATCCCGTCTGGTAACTTTCCCATTTGGATAACTCAACAAAAGACGTGAAAAACAGTGCCATTTCATTACTATTTTAATCTTCATACATCGAGTCCCGTTTCGTAACCCATAATTTTCAATCGATTTTGTACGGTACAGTCAGTTTTTTTTTTAATGGTGTAGTTATTTTTTGTCTCTTTCAGGCACAAAGGTTAGTTACGTAAGAACTCAATTTAAAATTTGAACAGGAAGGAGAGCAGAATATGTAGGTGCCGGTAAAATCGTCTTTTTAGTGAGAACCCTTCAAAAAGAATTAGCTCTGCATGAATTCAATGAGGTATTTATTCTAACAGTTCCGTCTGCACACTTATACTTATATAGTACTAGCTGCCCCGGCATGCGTTGCAATGCACTTTTTACTTACCCTATCTACCTACCTACCATACCCAACCTACCTACCCTACCCTACCTACCTAACTACCCTAAAAAAAAAACCTTAAACCTTCCCTGGACTACAACAAACATTTTAAAACCAAAATCAGCTAAATCGGCCCAGACGTTCTTAATTTATAAAATTACAACGAAAAGTAGCTTGAATTGATTTTATACATTTAAGATGGCTGTTCAAAAATGGGTCCTTAGTAAACATGCATATGTGCTTGAACATGCTACTTATATTTCCGTATGAACTTGTCACATGAAATTCTAACCTGTCAGAATTGGGGTGCAAAATAGTTTGATCTCGCTACGCTCGCTCTTGCATCCAACAAAGGTTCCATTATTCTAAAGTGTGCTCATGGTTTCCATTTGGTAAAAGACGGCACTGCATATTACGTGTGGTATTATTTTAGGAATTCTTCTGATTTTTAACTGTACTTGCCAAACAAAAAGGTCACGAAACGAGACTCAATGTATGAAGATCAAAATAGTTACGAATCTTTCACTTTTTTTATGGTATTTTGTTTAGTTGTCGAAATGGGAAAGTTACCAAATGGGATGTACTCATTTCTGTGATCAGGAATTGGATAAAAACTCGTTTATTCAGGTTGCAAGTCTGTGAGGAAATATATAATAATTATATCTGAGAAAAAGACAAATTAGCAAGAGGAGAATTTTTACTGTCTGGGTAGCAGAAAAAAAGGAATGTGGAAGTTTAGAAAACTGGTCTAAATACCTTGATTTAGACCAGTCATTATTGTTCGGTGTTCATTTTGAGCACAGAACAATGATATAGGATATCAGATTGAAAAGATAAACAGATGAGAATAAAGATTGAATACGATGTCCTGTAATCTTTTGGTGTTTCTCTATGCAGACATCATCATCATCTTCCTGCCCTTGTCCCATATTATTTGGGGTCGGCGCAACACGTCTATTTCCTCCATTCTCCTCTGTCATGCGTCATGCTATCATTTACTCCTTTTTGCTTCATACCATTTTTCACACAATCCATGCATCTTTTCTTTGGTCTTCCTCTCCCTCTCCATCCATCCACATTTAAATTCATCACTCTTTTAGTCACATGTGTTCCATCTCTCCTCATCACATGTCCATACCAAGACAGACGACTCCCTTTCATCTTTTCTGTAATAGGCGCCACTTTCAAACTTCATCTTATATACTCATTTCTAACTTTATACATTTTAGTCACTCCACACATCCATCTCAACATTCTCATCTTCATATCTGCTGCATGAAATCTTTTTTCATCCGTCTTCTTCACTGCTCAGCATTCCGATCCATACAGTACGAGGTCGGTTTCTATGCAGACAGTTATTTCATTTAAATCAAGAGTACATTATTCTAAAGGAGAAAGGCAGATAGTTAATTAATAAAACCCAAATAAATTATGAGCTACGTACCAATTTAAAGTTGCAAACATAACCACAACAAGCGTCAGATAGGCGAATGACAGGGATCCCTTCGGGATTCAAATTAATTACAACTTTCACTTTATACATAGCGTATACTGGAAAACACGAACACAATTATGTACAGCCAGTATATAAAAAATAAGGCCTAACAAGCCGCCTAGAGACTTCACTGGTACTGAAATCTTTTGGGTATAATGCTAATAATCAAATGTTTGGTAGGTCTTTATAGATCACCGTCATTTTTTTTTAAGTGAAAACTTCTTTAGCGGCGTTGTGCACTTTTGTGATGGGTAAAAAAATTTCACGTCAGGACACGTGACCGTCAGATTACATTAGGTTACGAAGGAATTTGAACTTTATGACATCTGTCATTGAGTTTGGGTTTCCATAATTGGATAATTTTCTTATGCAAAAAGAAAACTTTCGGTTTCTCCAAAGAAGTAAAATTCGTAAGACGGTATTTATAGACGATAGTTTTGAAGTGTTAAATTTTTAATGTAATATAAATTGTCATGTTTGTGTACGATAGCGCAATAAATGAATATTGTATTTTACCTCATAAATGATAGTACTTTTATACTGATAATTATAGCAATACGTGCAAAATTATTCCCTAACCATTCCAAAATATAAAAAATGCACAATGTTAATTTTCAAGTTTTCACTTCTGCCGGCATTCCAGGGGTGCAACCGTTTTTTTTTGTTTGTTATTGTTTGTGTGACAAAAGAAAAGTAAGGAAGTATTTGATGTGATGACGAGTAACAGAGAAGTATGGAAGAAGAAGACATGCTGCGTAGACCCCAATTGAATTGGAATATGGACAAGAGATTGATGATGGTTGTATGACGATTTTGTTAACGGGGCGAACATGGCCGCATCGCATAGAATTGAGAGGTTTAGAAGGACAAAGGGGAGGCCTTTGCCCAGCAGTGGGGCATTCAGCAAGTAAAAAATAGAAAAAAATGGTCAGTATCTTCTAGTCTAACCGCATGCTGCAGAATACGCGTATTTACATCGAGCTACTCACTCTCTGTCCTACCTAACGCGAAACCCCTTTATAAGTCTGGTTCTAAGACTTTCGGACTTATGACTTCTATGGATATCTCTATAAAACAAAATAGGAATTTTAAAATATGAGACGGTAAAAACATTGATGCGTAGCTCCAACCCACGCTACAGTGAATGGACGTATAATGTAAAACTGTGACGAAATGACCACACGGCGTAAACGACCGACCTATGCTAATGAGGGTTGCGTAGACAAACCAATTAACTTATTACGCACTTTCAATACCTCTTTGTTTATTAGTGAAAAATGAGAGGGGTTATTTGTTTCTTTAGTTAAAATTCCTTTGGACTAGGAAGTTGTAACTTTGTACGTATTTTCCTTGTTATGTAAGTGTCAACTGAATGCTGTGATGATTGCAGACGTGCAACCTGTTACCGCGGTTTACGCAATATTGTAATCTTAGAAACGACTAGTTTTGTAGGCCTTAAATTGATGTTACATTCCTGGTGACTATGTTACTTAGTTTTATATCCAAGTCAACAGAATTTATACTATCTTTAATACCATCATCATCTTTACTCTCTGGCCCTTAACCCAATTCATTTGGGGTTGGCGCGGGCATGTCTTCTTCTATTACTCGTCATCTGATGAGACACCTCATTTCTTGCCGTGCTTCACACAGTCCATCCATCGTTTCTTTGGTCTACTCTTATACCAATCCATATTCATATTATCTTTAAAATCATCAGATGAAAACAAAAACTATCGTATCTACTTTCGATTACAATACACGTACAAATCAAGATTGGTTGTCTAGCAAATTATTTCAGTTCGTATGAACCGAATCGAGTAATTGTGGGAGACTTCAAACACATGCAATGTGCCATCTAAGCAATTAAAATTTCAACAAGCCCTATTCGCGAATTCCAATCGAAGTCAAATCAACAGCAACAATAGTCTGATATGGCACTTAATTACCCAATTTTCAGGCACGATGCGGCTCACTCATGTCCATATTGCATACACGACGGTGAAAATGTTAAAATGTCGTACAGGAAACTGGTGTGCT
The DNA here is from genome assembly GCA_963082945.1 of Cerastis leucographa. NCBI lineage: Eukaryota > Metazoa > Arthropoda > Insecta > Lepidoptera > Noctuidae > Cerastis > Cerastis leucographa. The sequence continues at coordinate 7,248,563 of OY720353.1, forward strand.
GATGGATTTTGAACTTCCAGCGCTGAGCCTAACGTTGCAAATTGAACAGAATCCTACATGTTCTTTCAACATATGAACTTCCTAGCTAGACAGGCTATTGTAAACCCAGACAGGAACCATTGACGTCATAGGCGAAACAAACAGTGTAGCAAGTACACGTGGGAACTGAGTTCATGGCGAATACCGAGACAAGCCACGAATTACCATAAGATTATGGATATCGTATTAGACATAGTTACGAAATATGTTTTCGTAGCGATGGCAGACTGAATAATATTGTCAGTTATAGTTGAGGTATTTACATATGTATCGGTTGGTTGTCTGATCGGTTCTGCTATTAACTGAATTTTAAGTAGAAAAGCAAACAACTCATTTAAATTTATATAACTTTCGAGCTCCCAAGATACAGACTAACTGTCTAGTTTGGGGTTGTTGCGTGGCATTACTACATGGGTAACATACTCATGTTATCTGATCCTGTCCACCCTTTTTGTATTACCCCTGTCCCCGTATACTATAGTTTTTACTGACAATTAACAATTATCTTTCCCAATCTGCGTTTACTTAGCTACATTTAACTTAAGATTGTGACGATGTGTCTTAATTAGGATGTGCTGTCTATTTTATCTAAGAAGAGAAAGTAATCAACAGAAATCTTGGAATAATTCACAATTAATTTAATTTAGCTGTACTGTTATTCTAGTTTCTTTTTCATCACTTTTCTTCCAGGATAAACTACACAAAATCTCTCCAGAGCAAGGCACTTAAACCTAGTCGAGTATAACGCAATCTAGCTACTACCCAATATCTCAAAACAGTTTCGCCTACGAAGCGTACCAGTATGATGTATGAGGGTTGCCTAGCATCTGGAAGGGAATCAATCATATTTTCACGCCATTGCGCTTGACGAAGCATCGCTTCGCTATCTGTGGGGCACAGGCCTAGTGTGAAATGGGATGGTGTATTGGAACTTGTAAGCTTAGAGCTAGCTGGTAGGGTATATTTTAGGACGTATTTGTTTCTGTTCAAGTAGATATCAATGAAATCTAAGTAGCACTTATTAAAAGACTTGTTTATGCCCACGGCTTCGCCCGCGTTATGGTCGATAATTATTGTCACCGGGGATCGTACTACTGGGGTAAAAAGTATCCTATGTGCTATTCCTCACTAACATTTACGCCTGTGACAAATTTTATCAAGATCCATTCAGTAGTTTTTGCGTGAAAGAGTAACAAACAAACATCCATTCTCAAAATTTTCGTATTTATAATATTAGTAGGATAATCATCATATCAAGCCTTTTTGCCCCGAAGGTTTGATTAGGTAGAGGAGCATCCTATAGATTTCCCATAATACGGCAGTTGTTTAAGTCCCATGGAACGTCGGCGTTCGGAAGGAAAAAAATTCCCACATTTTAATTCATCACAAGTTCATTTCACAACAATGAGAAACCAATTTCCAGCGAACGATGAACAAAATTAAAAAAAATTCGTGTTCAGTCGTTCTACCTAACAGTTCTCGACGATCGAAAGGATTGCATTTGAATTATAAATCGAGCGACGAAGCACGCAAACTTGACTCCGTACTAGAATCGAGAACAGCCGTTTGTATATCGTCCATTGCTGTTTACCTGAACTATTGGCATCTGGGTAGTAGTTCTAAAAACGCAATGGAATTCCTAGAAATTCAACGTTCATGTTACGGTTTATCGATCGATTGACTGCCAGGTGGTCGCAAGTCGCGACCACCTGGCAGTCATTCGATGGCGGTAAAGCTCCTCAGTCGACATGGCTTCATTAAAGTTTCAATAAACACCTTACGATCACTATGTAAGGTGTTTCAATGAGTCACATGCTACGGAATATGTGATTATTTCTTGTAGGACCAGTCATTATTTAGTCATGTCATGCTTTGTCAGCGCATGTTGTTGTAATATCACTAGATTGACAAGGTTCCTTATCAAATATGTAGTGCAATATGGTTACTATGATTAGCTAGAATGTTTATATATTTTTAAGGCTAAGATGCGATGTCTACATACGTGGATAAACGACGTGGCGTGCTTAAACGACACCTAAATAAAAGCAAACTAAGCACTGAGAGGTAAAATTCCAAGTTATTTAGGCAATACATTAGGTGTCGCTTTAGTAAGTGATGAAAACGGAAATTAGCCGGGCGAAAACAAACAAGAGTGCAAACAATCTCTAGCTATGCTAATTGGTACCTAAGCATGTACATACTACACACTACCGACAAAAATCAATAGTAATTAATTACGCATACATCGCACTTTCTTCGAACCGTGCTCAAAGCAAAAAGTACCGCAGTAATGAGCATGCAACTACGTTTGTCCTGAAAATCATAAATGCATACAGTACGCACTGATGCACAACAATGACTTTCAGTTTTACTGTAGCGCCTTTGGAATCCGAACACAGTGATTGACACTGCAACAGCTAGTATTGACGCAGACTGTATACAAAGCCAAGCTAAAAATATACAGGGGTCAAAGGCATTCCAAAGAAAAACACACAAAGCACTACTTAGTAAAGGAGTTAATATGGTTGATCGAGTTTTAGAAAGAGATTGTCATACAGGTTGTAGTGACAGAAATGACGCTCGACGTAGTCGAACTTTTTCTAAATCTCCATGGTCCATATTAACAGCTAAACACTGTACTCAAACTACGTGCATTTCTGGTTCACTATTTGCAAGGTAATCATGTAAATGCACATCATGCTCAAAACAAAAACGTGTCTTACGAAAGTAGCAATCAGTTAAATCCACTAGTGCTGATATCCCATCAATGCTACTCGTAACACCTAATAAGAGGTTTATTAGTCCACATCATGGCGATACTATCAAAGAAATCTAACTTCGGGCTACACGTTACAAGACGAACCCGTTTTATCGAGCCGTACAATGAATTGCGATAGCAATGCGCTGACGTAACTATGAACGTCTTCTAGACATGTAACGAAAGATAAGAGAAGAACATGGCAGTTAGGACAATACGTGATTTTGCAAAGTAGACGTTACAGAATAAAATTGCATCGTTTGGGTTTAAAACTTTCTAATATACTGCAATCTTTTATACTGGAATGGAACGTATAAAACTGTGTAATGAAATCGTTAAGTCAGATGCGCAGTGAACGTGGTCTTAAAATATGATGGACTCATGAAATTCTTTTTGGTCACCTAGGGTCAATTCAAGTGGATTCTAGATTAGACTGAAACTAAAAACATACAAGTCATATTAAATTACAATCTGTCCGGAAAATGGAAGAAAGATAAAGGAATTTGTTTCATCACTCCTCCAACCTTTCTAAAAGAACGTTCACCATTCAAAGTTTCATCAACGGCTAAGTCTAACTTAGAAAATTTTGCACGTCCTTCGATCTCGTTCGAAATCTGGGACACATCCGTTGGGAATCCGGATGGATGGGTGCACTAAGTCTAAGTACGTGGACCAGATCCGTCGGATGGGCGTCAAGTGTCGCCCACAGCTCCGGCACATACTTATGAATAGAGCTGGATGATAATTGGGTACCTCAACTCGGAAACCGGTTTGACAGATATAAAAATTCATTTACTTAGTCATAAAAGAGACTTTGAGAATTGAGGCTGAGGTGTGGGCGTACCTACCTATACGTGATTACGTGGTCGATACAAGTGTATGATAAGTATTGTACTGATCACATCTCCTCCCATATTTGGTGGAGAGAATTCTGTTTTTGCAGGTAGGATTTTGGTTTCAACATCGCCTCAATGTATTTTTGCAAAACGCAGACGAAATAAAAAGAGTCAACTGAAATTGGTGCAATAAAGTTATTATAAAAGATTTCGAAAATCTAGATGGATTGATAAATCGGAACGCTTAATACAAATCATAAAGTAAAACCTATTCATTCGCAATAAAAAATAAACTTCGATAGTAATAATGACGTAAATTGTGATGCAGTTATATCATTTTCCAATAATAATGAGATTTGAAGTGATCCAATAAAGACTGACTAACTGACAGTGATTCCATAATGAATCGATGCTGAATCTAATGTAATCAATCATCATGCTCTAAACAAAATAGACAATTTTAGTAGAAATAAAGTAAAGAGCGCTATAATTAAGCTTTGGCTTGAAAATTATTAAAATTTTAAATCGAATTTCTTGCGCTACAAAAGATTTCTTCTTGCTTCAAAGACCAAATTGAAACTATTTTGTGCCATTTACTGTTTTGCTCGGCATTCACGTTTTTACAGTCAGAGAATTTTGATCTCTAAGTAAAATAATAAAAATAAAATGTAAACTAGACTGAGCAAAAGCAAAAAGGTTTTATATTCACTACTCAAGACTACGTAGACATGTTAGAATCGCAAAATTATAGAACAAAAGCAACAATGTTCATCAATATTTAATCCCTGATCTTTGCTTGCAAATGTTATATTATATGATTTCATAATACCCATCTAGTCTTCTACAATAGTGATCTAATGTGAAGATAGTATACACTGTAATGTCGAGTCCTACTTCAAAAAATCATAAACCTCTGTTGGCTGTGCCGTCGGGTAAAAAGTAATACCGGGTATTTCCATATATCTAGTGTGTCTATCTATGAAGGCCTTGGCGAACGGTGTCAAGGATCCCTGAACGCTGCAGTGCATCCACCTCGACAATCCGTGTTTAGAAAGACTTGACTCCTCTCTTCGGCACCTGACCTCATAAGTGCTTTAGATGCGACGCGATCCACGTTCTCTCCGACGAAACTGGCATATTTAGGTGCTTATATGGAAATAGTTCCTTTTGCAATATCAGTAAAACTTTTAGGAGTGATTCTATTACGGCTTATCTCTAGTATTTAATTAGCTTGTAAATACTAACTTTCAGTATTGTGGAAGGTAACTGATACAAAATGCATGTTTAGAATAACGTTGCTAAGGCTACGCCAATCAGTAGCGTCACTCTGAGTAATGCAGTGCGATAAGAAGTTAACTGTAGAAGTATGATAAAATGCGGAAAAATATTTGGGTATTTATCAAAAGCAAATTGTGTACAACAAATACTTAGAAAAAAATAGATTACGAAAAAACAAAGCATATATGACGAATTGGTTTCATACGACATTCTAAACGAATGTTAATTTTTTACTATAAAATAGATAGGTGGCATGAAGGAAAAATAAGCTGTTTCAAATAAATTTTGATGACGCAAACTTATACTCACTTTAGAAGAGGAGGAGTTTACAAGTCTACTGGTTAACCCAATCATTGTTTAAATATCGACTTTGATTACAAATTGTGCTTCCTTATAAACATCATCATTTTAGCCCGGAACCACCCACTGCAATAGTTGGATGAAGGATATTGTACTAATTCAATATCCTTCATCCAACTATTGTTACAGCTATCATAACGAGCCATTCAAATACTTGAAGATTTCAGCAAATATTTCCCCAGAACAATATCTATTTACTTTATAGGAGTCGAGATCAAGAGGTATAGTATGTACACAGCGTTTTGTTTATTTCACTCATTTTCTACGCACCGAGGGCCGGATGTGAAAGTACCGGCGCCGACAAATCCTTGCAGATAACGCAATGCCAACTGCCTGACGGAAATAAGAACCCTCGCAGTATTGAACAACTGCCTTCGCAAATACGATACACGCCACGCGAGTTTATACCTTGCTGGATGGAAACAGACTCCATTTCCAGTAAAACGGTTCTCGTTTTTGTAGCAATTTCCCATGGATTTGAAGAAGAAAATACTGAAATAGTGAGGTAATTCCAACATTATATTAGTATACCGTCTATGTTGGAACGGATATGTATGTGGAGTGGGTAGACAGCGCTCCACTGAAATGTTAATACCAAAATAAATAATGGACTATGTTTTGATATCTTGATATTGAAATACAGCTCATTGTTTGCCATAGGTAATATGAGAGTACATACGCCAATCAAATGCCACTTACATGAGTTATCTATGTATGTTTGTAAATGTAACTCGTTTTATGAATATCAGCAGTAAGTACAGGGCATCCGATTTTATCTTAGCAGTTGTAGATGTCGTATAAATGTTGATGGATGGAGAGGGAGACGAAGATCAAAGAAAAGATGGATGGATTGTGTGAGGACTGATATCAAGGAAAAAGGAGTAAATGATAGCGTGATGATTGACAGGGAGAATGTAAGAATGCAACGTGTTGCGCCGACCCCAAATAACGTGGAAAGAGGGCAGGAAGATGATGATTAGATGATAGATGATGATGATTAGATGATAGATGATGATGATATGAGAGTAGATGCGGCAAAGGGTGTCAATAAACTAACTTCTATTCGAGCATTCGCCATTGCACTAGATGATATGGCTAGGAAGGGTGAGGTGACGGCTCATAGAAAATGGAATGGAAGAAAACGGTGGCTGCGTCATTTAAATAAGTTCAGGAAAATGACTAGGATGATATGATTAGTAGGAGAGTATTTTTATCCTAAAAGTACTCAGGGGTGGGCGGCGGCCACAACAAAAGGCAGGCCATTCGCCCCTACTATGTACAAATATGTATGAGCAAAGTAATTTAAATTCAAACTCATTCAGTGGCCGTCCTACTCAAAGTGACGAAATGGACAAAGTCGGATACTCGAAATAGGTGTGAGTAAATATGAGTGTATTGACAGATATTATTCGTTTGAATTCATCCAATGACTTTGTTTGTTATTGAATCGATCAAAGTTAAGCCGGCCGGAGCCAAGCGCCCACGAGTGCGTCTGATGAAATGCAATTAGACTTTATTTTAATTGTCTCATTTATACTTTTTTCATCTCTTGAATTCGTGGGATGATGGCTATTGGTAGACCATTACCAATCAGCGTGGTACTAGCGTCTCGGTACAATACCATATTTACTACACGCCGTAAGAAGTCTATCGTTGCTTATCAAAATGTTTAATCTGATTCAAACCATAGTAATATGAAATGAAACGATAGTAATATTATGTAATACCGAAAGTCTCACGGTAATATTGCCTTTGTGGTGACGAAAGCAAAAATATCACGGATAATGATTCGTGGTCAAAAAGAGCTAGAAATGTACTTCAATGACTTGTCAAGCCAGAAGAAGAAATGTTGCGTCCTCTTAATAAAATGAAACAAGAAGAAGAACAGAAGCCAATGGTGATTGTCTAACAAACATAACATACAAATACAATCAGTTCACGAAACCCAACTACAAAATACTTTAGAAACATTTGCAAAAACACTATTTGTTATTCAACGAGAACAATAAGGGTATAAAGCAGGTCCTGTGACACGTTGTCACTGTGCCACAGACACGGACAGGCACGGAACTGTCCGCGGCACGGCTCCTGTTTGCTATTGTCCGGACTTGGACACGACCCATTTCTGTGACAGTGATCGAGGTTCAGTGCATATTATTGCTAATATTGTTGGACCTGGTAGTGTCTTAATTTATGTCAATTTTATCCTACTTACTGAGAGCATTTAATTTTAATGAGATTCTAAAACCGGCCAAGCGCGGGTCGGACCACGCAGAGTGAAGGGTTCCGTAGTCGGGAATATCGGGATGAATATTTAGGTATGCATAGTATTAAATTAATCAACCGCAAAGACGAACACATACATGACAAAATTATAAGAGTTCAGTGTTAGCCATTTGGCCACAGAACCCTTAAAATTGAGGTTAGTACTAGCTTTAAAATACAGGGCGCTTTGTTTGGCAATGATGAAATGATTTCTATAGTTCCATTGGTCATGTATAGAACGGTTTGTGGATGTGACAGTCCAAAGCCACACAAACAAGTTAATTGATATTTATTAACTTACTCAGATATCGTTTGAAATCGATGGTCTGCTTACCTGGAAACAAGAACAAACATTTTTTAGATAAAATTACAATGAAATATAAAATATACAAATACATATTATTTAATAAACACAAACTGCAACTTGACAGTGGCATAACATAACATACGAAGCACCTTGAAACAGAAGTCAAAGCTAACGCCACTATGATAATAGAAATACAGCTTAAGCTAGTATCAACTTTAAGATGAAGTAAACTAAGTTGATTTCATAGTAAAAAGAAATAAAGCAAAGAACATAAAACCGTATTAATTCCAATCAAAACTGAACTATATACAATGAAGTCAAGGTGTTAAATCAAAAAGTATGTTATTAGACTAAGTTTTGATGAATAATTTTATCATCAGCGTTAAAATTACATGTCAAGGGCATATTGCAGCACATATGCTATTATACTTTTATCTCGTTTCGTACGAATCGTGGACGGTGGCGATACAATAATATGCTGTATTCTCACAGCACAGTATTGTATCGTTGAAATCCTTGCGTTCAATTGAGTTTTTATTTGACGTTGCATTTTCTATTACTTATTTTCAGGACTTTGGTCGAATAGTCAATAGTCATGTTGTAACACATAAGTGTGTGGTCTAATAAATCTGTTATTCGTTTTAAATGCGAAGACTAAATTGATGGTTATAAATCTGTCAAAACAAATCCAGCTTACGCTTCCACATAAACTCTATTTATACCTCATGCCTTTCGCATTTCCCGACGCCTCTCACCTTTCTCTGCTCAAGTAGGTACTCAAGGATACATTACGTTTTCAATTACCCAACTTACTAAATTTAACGTGTTCCTAAAAGGCTACTTCCAAAATATCGCATACTGTGTCTTAGTCACGCGTATAAGGGCGCCTGCGTCGATCCAAAACGAACAGTTTATATTTAAACCAGGAATCATTTTGTACCATTCGCGGTTGCTCTGACTCACTTCGGATACTAAAATGTTCCTGTTCGTTGATGTCAATAAGTCAGACTGACTGAAACTTGATACAAATGATTGTGTATAGGCAGCTGAGGCTGATACAGTTTGGCAAGAAACATGGGTAGATAGAACTCATTGCCAGACCGCCACTGTTGTGCAAGGCCGAATTGATTTGTGCCTCATAATAGCAATATAATAAAACCTTGATACAATAATTTTCAAGATCAATAACTTAACTGCGCGCTGTTTGCAAATTGAAATCATTTGAGGAACACGTGGCTGAGGAAACTGGAAAAATCTTCGAACTATGGACACAATTTATTACTATTGAATGTTCAAGATAAAATAATAGCTTGAATTTTCATGTCAGCCCAGAAATTCTAAACTGTTCACTCCACCATCACAATGATGATGACTTCTTGAAAACTGACGGAAGCCAGTATGTTTGTCTGCCGTCAAAAATATCCGTGTTTGTACAGCACCAAGATTATTAGCTTGTTTGTTCGCTCTGATTGCGTAGTGGTTATAATTAGTCTCATTTTATTGCCATCGGTTGTCATCTTTAATTCTATTATGACTAGGAAACGCCTAACGCCTACTGTAGTTACAAATAACATGTTTTATACACGGTGTAGGTAAGCTAGTCACGAGCAAACTGTTGCCAAGGATTCAGCACATCATCATCTGCCTAGCCTTTTTCCGACTTTATTGGAAGTGGAACCGGCTCCCAGTCTACCGGACGCAGCTGAATGCCAATATTTTACATGGAGCGAATGCGTATCTGCCCTCCACAACCCACTTACTACAGGCTACCCCTCGGTAAGTCTGGTTGTCACAATTCAACAAATCATTTAGAATAAAAAGTTCACCGTTCATACAAAAACATCGACTGCTTCCAACAAAAGCGCAAAAAAGCGCAAAAAGAAACAAAATTGGTGTTCTAGAATCATACAAAAGATTCAAATTAATGGAAACAGTTTGTGAGTCCCTTACACCTTGTATTTATTAATAGCAAATAATATCTTAGTATCAAGACATGTGTCGTCATAGATAGGCACGCGACAGACGCCCCTCTATGAATCACTACGCGAGGAAAGCCCACAAAACTGACGTCATCGCACCTAACAGCCATTTTAGCGCTGTAATAAGCTTTGCAGCTCATTCCTTATGTAACATATATTATGTACATATTGTGACGCCACGTTAAGCACCTAAGATAAAATCGCGTGCGAAAAAGCAACGTGTAATTTTTTTATTGATCTCGATTTTCACGTTTTAGGGGTATGAGGAACAGGGTGTAAAGTTCCTCGATACTCCATTGAAAAGGGAGGATCCTCCGGCCAGACAGGTGTTATGTCTGGCGGGCAACTGCCCGATAGTTGTTATCGGGTTTCTCTATATATACTGAAGTCGATGTAAACTTTGCTTGCGACTTGTAGGAATTGATGTTAGTTACTAAGTCGTATCATAGATGGCGCTGTAGACTTTTTGTAGTATGTTGCTTTTTGTGGTCGCTAAATCACTCCCCCCCGGAGACCGGAGGTCGATAGTTGAATGAGTCTACTCTTTTTAGTATTTAGCCGTGCCAGTTGAAAGCTCGTTGCCGCATTGTTCGCGGTGAGTCGGAACAGTCTGCGGTGGTGATGCGAACCCCAGTGAGTCGGGGCCGGCGCTGCGTTTGCTCCGGTGTGTCGGACGTGGTACAGCGCCGCGATGTGGCAGACAGCTAGAGAGGTGTCGACCGGGAGGTAGAAGCTCTCGACCGGCCGAAAGTGCAGTATGCTGTGCCATGGTCGCTTGATGAGAGGCTGAGGGTGCTGACCAGGAATGCGCTCCCGCTGCATGCTGGTGGTCAGGTTTACCTAGTTGAAGCTGGCTGGCTGTGAGACTCGCTGCTCGAAAGCTGGAGGAAGTGATGCTGATGTTGATGACGTCACGTTGCTCGAAGGCTGCGCTGACGTCCATTTCGGGGTCACCAGTTTAGGGGTATGAGGAACAGGGTGTAAAGTTCCTCGATGCTCCATTGAAAAGGGAGGATCCTCCGGCCAGACAGGTGTTATGTCTGGCGGGCAACTGCCCGATAGTTGTTATCGGGTTTCTCTATATATACTGAAGTCGATGTAAACTTTGCTTGCGACTTGTAGGAATTGATGTTAGTTACTAAGTCGTATCATAGATGGCGCTGTAGACTTTTTGTAGTATGTTGCTTTTTGTGGTCGCTACAACGTCAACCATTGATTGGTTTTCCCCCTCCGTTTGATTCTCATATCCGTCTGGACGAAAGAATTTCTCAAGGAGACTGTTCATCGTAGCCAATTTCCTTGTCTCAACTTGTTTTTTTCGATTCGAATAAACCAGCTCTTTTGTAGGAAATCTAGTTTATCAGTATGATGATTGCTTCCTGTGCGGAACTGAAGTTGCCTTTGACAATCTACGCGTGTAGAAAATGAATCTTAAAAGTTTTTTGGAAGATGATCGCCACGGGCTTTAAGGATTTTTTCGAACTCTTTTGGAAACGTGACGTAATCGTTGCGAAACACTTGTTCCGAGCAATTTCATCAGCAGAACTAACTATTAGTTAATATGGCGCAACGCAGATTTGCTAAAATTTCAATAGATCCCCGTGGTTTGTATATGTATACTCTCGAAGGGACATTTGTCTTTACGTTATCAACGACACTCCGTACTGCACGATACGTTTTTAATTAGGAAGAGTTATAGACTGATAAGCAGATAACACATTCTAATCGTAAATCCAAGCTATCTTCAAGATGGATCACAGTAGTTGTGTCAGAATATCAAACAGATTTCGTAACCATCGTACTGCATAGTATTTATGTTGTTTATCTATGAATATCAGTATCTCATAACTCTCATGAATAGTTATGTAGGAGTTCACGTCCAGTAACTCAGACAGTATTTGAATTAGAAACCTGATTTAGATTTAATAAGTCTACCAGGCTTAGCTACCACCTACCTAACTCCTACACTTATTACCAAGTAGGTCTCAGACTTGCGTAGAAAGACCTAATTTAATAATGTTTTCCTTAATTTCTTTATTTCTTTCTTTCTTTCAGTCCCACGTCAAATGTGTCTCGGTAATGTTTTTAGAAGCTGTTTTTGTTTAGTGTTGTTGTTTCGAAATGAAATTAATATTTGCGTTTCTACGTTGCGCTGCACGAAGCCAAACATCGTAAATACATCAGACGGACGGGTGCCTTGCGAAGCGTCGCGAATTTCCGCAAAGCATTCGCTCCACGCCGAATACCTATCGAATGTACGCTCGCCGCGAGATTAGCGATACCAGGTTTAACCACCACCATGACGCTAATTGAATTTTAGACAGCATTCGTGGGTAGACGACAACGTGACAAAGCCGTTGTTTAGACTTCATGCCTGACGGGCCCCAAATGGGGTGTTTGTAGCGGATTCACGGGCGCTTTACGGAAATTCGGAATGACGTTTGCAGAAAACACAGATCATGGAAACACTGTTCGCATTATGTCGTTTTGGCATGATTATATCTGTAAGCCCTAACTAAATAAAGTTTTGGCTAAGCAGAAATAAGTCATAAACAGAGACACACTTTGTGCGTAAGGGCAAATAATAAACATAAGTTTGACTCTTTTTGGAAATGGGCCAGTGACAACTATAAATCAAAGGCCCAACTGTGCGCTACAACACATCCTCGAAGCGGTCTTGCTCGTTATGGCGGTAGGTTTATGGGTCGCTCGTATAATTCGCAGGCGAGATACTTGAATCTCCAAATACAGCTGTCTATATTGCTTTATTTGTCCCCGTCCATGTTGCTAACACCGTTACGAGAATGCGAGCCGAGCGTCGCCGGCTCGTCTATCGGAGCGTGTGACGCACTCAAACTAAGTGGAGACAATAAGCAATTATTTGAACATCCAATTTATTCACCTCTACATACCCCTCTTACGCAATGCCCTATATTGTATCGAGGTGATCTCTTGAGAATATTTTCTAGACGCCACAGAATCATATCTTTGTGCGAAGGAAAATCTCTTTACAAAGTTAGCGAATTTAGAAATCCAATCTTTTGGTACAGAAAGCTGGCTGGAGTTCAAATTAGAGAGCCTCTTTGAGTCACGCATATTCTCCTTTGTATGCAAAGTGTCGTTTCTAGCAGATGGTGACTGGGTGAACAAAAATACTGATTCTATGAAATCCCAACTGATTATGTCTTTGAAGGCGTGGCTTTATTAGATTCTATGAACAACGATAATTTAAACGAACTCCGTAACTAACATTATTGAAGAATAGAAGCCGAGGAGTGTAAATTGAAGTATTGTTGAAGCCAGGCAGTCGGCTCAAGAGTTGTGTTTACGAAGGCGCCTGTAAGATCTTGCGGTCGTTTAAACAAATTGCTTTATATGACGCTGAGGGTAGACGAGACGACATTAATAGTGTGATACGGGTAGTGCTGGTAGTATCCATAATAGAGAGTAATTTTGATCAATCCAATTTTCGCTTATTTACAGCACAGGGAGCGAAAAGCAATGACTTCAAAAGAGATAACAAATTGAAACTGTCCAAGCTGTTAACTAAGCATCAATTCAATGCACGAATTACTTTTTTTAGGCTTAAAAACTCCAGCTACCCAACTTTCAAGTTATTCAATTGATTTGAATGGAGTATTTCAAGACCGTTAAAATTCCTTGTAAAGCAAGAGTCACAATTCTCGCGATTGCCGTTATTGTCAGTTTGTTTTCCAATTCCAATAGCGGCTGTTCCCTTGCGACATTCACTGCAACCACTAACAAGTTTTTTCTGTGTGAGAAAGGCGTCCATTATCGTCGTTTGCGCCGCTTGCTCCGACCTCGGCAATACTCGGCTGATGCCAAGTTTCTATAGTTCCAGTTGTCGGTGCACTCAAATCTATTGTTATAACGAGTTTAATCACCATCTAGATATAAGCTGAGCTATTTTTTCTTTTAATTAAAGACTCTTTTTATATTGTTCTTTATCGGAGGTTGCGAAAATTTCATTGAGTCGGTCACTTTGTCTAGTTTATTTCGCTTGTACGATTCTGATTTATGTGTTTAATATTTTTTGTGGGATTTAATTACGTTCTTACTCAACAGTAGTAGGTATTTGTACTTCGATACGTATATTTAATATGGCGCTCAAAATAATTATATCACTGTTATCTATATTGATAACTTTTAGTAGGAACATAGCATAAGTAAATAACGATAGCAGACTTGGTTTGTTGTGGTAGAATCGAATGACGCACTTTCGAACCTTTAGACTTATTCTAGGTTTACGAACCAAATAAACAGTCCATTATTATTCCTGCAGGCGACATGACAATCAACGATTCGACAGAAAAGGCCATTCTAAACCGCAGACATGTCCTAGTGTCACAATTATTGATAAATTCGTCCGTCCAACTGCTATTGTGGTTTGGACTATAATCAAAACAATATTTATCGTGGCATATCAGTCATTCATTCGACTGTGCTTCTGATAAAACATACTCATTTATGTAATGAATGTTTCATGTCTTATCAAGGTTTTAAAGAATTCAAGTTTTCAACAATTCTAGCCAAAAATGTAAAAATAGTCTTTATTTACCAAAAATTGTGACCACGTAACGGAATTTTCCGTTAACTTAGCCGTGCATGAATTGTAATTACTTCTTTGTACATATCTTGAAGTTACAATACGGTTGAGTATCGTCCTTAAAGTTAGAGAGGGCAGACAAAACATTTGATCTTGTCTTGTAAGCCAACTGCCAAGTCGGTGGTCAGACAGTCAAATTGAACGTCTCAGCAGCATCGTAAAGCGTCTTGTTTACCTCCCTCAAATGCGTCATACGGCCTACCCAGTTTTACATACTTTGTATTATTCGAGCAATATCGTCGGTTTTAGTCACGGCCGTAGTTTTAAGAACTTGAAAATATTTGTACAATATTATCAGGGTTTTGTCCTTGATTCGGCAAGTTAACTTAGGTGAACATTGGCTAACAAAACAATTTTTAGCGTTACCTATAAGTAGTTTGATATTTTAATGACATTTTAGTGTGCAAGTCTTTAATATGAATGGAGTAGGTGTTTAGGGATTCATTGAAGCGAAGGAATGCTATAAAGACGTTTGATGGCCCGAGAGCGGCGGTCGTCGCTGGTTCGGTCTTCGGTCGTGATCGGTGTGAAACGAAACGTGACCGCATCGTCGTGGCTGTGACCACAGCTTTCAGTTATCGTACTAGGAAACTGCGGCGTTAAATATTACTTTATTGAACGACAGATAGTTTTTATGGAATCTTTTTTAAGGCAACTGCTGGAATTGAGCGGGTCACAAGAAATGTCACGACGATCCAAACAAAATATTCCTTTTGTAAGATTCAACGGCATGAGAATTCTTCAACGGCAAAAGAACCGATAAACTTGACCGTTCGATAGATAAAAGAAACCATGTTAAACGTCAGCAATGATCACATTTTGTAATCAAAACTTTGTTAGCCGTGTCGCACAAGCATAGAATACAAGTTCAACAGTCAAAGTTCTCACAGGAAAGTTACCAGTGCTACTTGCTTGGCATTTAAAGCCCTAGAGACCATTTTCTAGCGAAGCAGCGACTCCACTCTAACGGAGTAATTAGTTCGTGATTGTACTAGTTCTAGAGCTAGCAATGATGAACTAAAACGGAACATGTTGTGAAAGTGGTCGGGCGCGGTCGGGCGGTCGGGCTGTGCGTCTGCATTACGATGTTGGCAACACATATCAAAGTTTGGCACTGGCAGGCGCCAGCGACTTTCGAAACGTCCCACATTGCTGGTACAGAGTTAAACCTGTCTAGCGCATGGTTGACTCATGCAGAGTAGCAGTACACTACGTACGTGTTGGAATTATTACAAGAATATATTTTTGGATCTCGATATCTATTGGGCCAAATTATCTGTTGATTCAATTTAGCTATGCGAGGAAGACTCGTCTTTGGATATGAGAGAGGCAGAAGGCGAGATAGAAATGTTATTAATTCGAAGAATTCAGTGAGTGTATCACTTATCTGAGAATTACTAAAAAATATATTCATATTACTAAGCTGAGGAAGACTGCATGACAACATCGCCATAGCAACGAGCACCCTAGGCTAAACTTACAAACGTAATCAGATTGGTGATTGGTTGATACATCGGCAATTTTTCATCAAACTCTGAAATGAAACCAAGCGTGCTATTCGAACCCCGGGGCAATAAATATTAAAGCTTAATGAATCGCAACTCCGGCAATATAATTACGGAAACATTTTACATTACAGCGGGATGCGGGACAGGGTTGCGAGCTAACAACATTTGCAAGCTAGCAGATGGATGTGTGAACCGTATAATTCCAATTTGATTTGGTACATGTTCAATCTGTTTGTATATATCTGTGTCCACGCGATTATGTAAATCCTGAAGTAAATTGAATACATTAATATTAAGTAGCTCGAAAGATGGGATTTGCATCAGCTGTGGCTTATTCCAGACGTTTTTAAATTCTGCGTTAGACGATAGAAAATTCTTGTCCTTTTCCTTGCAATTGTGGTGTATAGTTGGCGTGTTTGATTATCTCTACTCTAGATAAAAAGACAGATTGGTGTTGAAACAATAGTTATGACCGTTACAGAAAACTAAATTTAGTTTGTAACACAATGAACAATTACATTATCATCGCGTGATGCTTGTTTTTGTTAGTATTGTGGTTTGAGAATAGCATCGAACTTTGTACATTACAATTAATGCTCAACAAAAGCATGCAAAGATGAATCTTATTTGTTTAGAGATTATGAGAGAAAATTTATTTGTCTGTGAATATCGAATCGTTGAGTTGAGAGCCAAATTAGAAAAACACGTTTGTAGCTGGCTATTGCAGTTTAATGAATCACTTCCTTAATATAATTTATCTAATAAAACCACAATTTTACAGGTTTTACTGATTTCATACTGAATGTCTAGATCGTGTTGTACATAATGGATCCATTAATTTACAATATCAGTGGATTGTTGCTTGAGATCTGCATTCATACACTATAAATCAATTAAGCACTTTATTTTTTTCTTATATTTCAGAAACTGCGATAACTTAGCCAAAATGTTGCACAGAAAAGTTAAGTTTTCCTAAGCAAGTTAGCCTAACATCATCTGTATCATAGAGATGGTTACAATACAAGATGGAAAGAATATCGAAGCACAAACGATTACCCCGAATTTAGTACATCATTCCAACCCCGACATAGAGTCTTTTTTGAGTGTGAATGTGGATGTATAAAAGTAGAGGAAGACCGAAGAAACGATGGATAGACTGTGTGAAGGATGAGATTATATGGCAAGAAAGGACGTGGAGATGATGAGTAATAGAGAAGTATGAAAGAAGACCCCGTAATAGAGAAGTATGAAAGAATGAATTGGGATAAGGGAAGAAAATGATGATGAAACTACTTCTCTGTTTCTTAAATACCATTCCTTCCATCCGCAGCTGCTTAAAACGCATTTCTATTTGCCTCCCCCAGTTGCGATGTAATTAAAACGAGGGGAACGGCGCCTCCATCAGATTGCTAGCCAATTGAATTATGTGCCGGCCGTGCTTCGACGCATGGACGCCAATCGATATACGAATGCTGATGGGTTTGCATCAATACGTGTTTGGTTGTGAGGTGTGGATTAATTGGTGCTGGGGAAAGGATACTGAGGAGTTAATGAACCTGAATAATGTTTGATTATGTCGTGTTGCCTAATCGGTGAATTTTAGGAAATTTTGTTAGTGGCGTAGCATAGATCGGTCGTTGTGTGTTTTGTGAGTATGATCGGTGGCGAAGGGCGAGACTTTTGGGGAGCTACCTTTTGTAATTTTGAAGTTTGAAAAGAGCTGATTCTAAGCCTTATTTGAATTAAGTTCAGTGTAACTAGGATTTCAACGTTGGCGAGCAATAGATTGTTAGAAGATATACGTATGCTTAAAAACACTTTCCAGTTGCTGAAGCATCCATGAATCTTTTTGATTAAAAAACCGGAGCTAGCAAACAGCTTTGAATACCTTAAAATCTATACACAAAATATTGATTCTCATTATTCACTACGTAAACCTAATCTAAATAGCGAGCGTCTGGCAAAAATAAAGATACGGGAGTTCGAAGTTCCGAACTGAAGCAAACAAGAATCACGTGAAAATGGTTTACGTTGCCAATAACGAACAGTCAATATGGCTACCAATAAATACAGGGTTATTGTTCATTCGACCTTTTTTTAATCGGGCTGGACTAGAACCTATATTATTAATATTATAAAGAGAGGACTCTAGCCCCGAGGAATTTGATGAATAGGTATTTGAAGAAACTATTGCCGTCGCGCTGCGCCCGACCTAGTCCCCGTAAAGTGTGAAAGAGACAACTGCAGCTCAGGCTGATTTTACCTACAAAAATCTTGACCAAAAAACGTTTTGTATTCCGCTGTTTTCTTCTTCAAAACTACTGATCTAAATAATTCTTATATCAAAATTTAGAGAAAAAGTATATCCATGCTTCTATCATTTTCTTTTTTGTTAAAAACTTATCTAATTTGTCTGATAGTCGTCTGAACAGTGCGGTAAAAACAGGATTTTTTGGGGTTTTTGGATTGTCATAATTCTTTTAGTGATTATGTTTTGAAAAAAGGGAAATGATACTTAATGATCATTTCCCTTTTTTCATGTATTAATAAGACCTAGATTTTTGGGGGCATGTATTAATAAGACTTAGATTTTATGGAAAAAAAACATTGCTCTAGACACATTATCCACGAAGAAAACAGCGGAATACGTTTGTATGGAGAAAGGCCCACTAGAGTCCCCTCTTAAGCAAATTCCCGTTACGGAATATGGCGTATTTTCGATCTGTAAAATTTAAATTTTTTTTCGCATCACGTCAACTATTTGTTATGTATGCGAACGCGGGTAGTAAGTAAAACAACGGGTGGCTGGAACACACTGAGTACATTTGTCAAATGGCACGGCTAGGCTTATGTATAATATAATATTAAGAGTGGATGCAACCACCCTTATATTTGCACTATCTAAACACTCTTATAAAACTATTATTTAAGGTGGTTCCGCTGACGATCCCGCCGCCGTTTTTTCAATAGATGGCGTTGTAGTCTCGCATTTGGGAAATATCAAAGATATTTGGTCTCGCAAATATCTTTGATGGACAATATTCTATTTGCGAAAACTAGCCTTTTGTCTTGATTTTTCCACATATACAGTTTACTTGTTAACTCTTCTCAAACGGAGATTTTCAAGATTCCCCCAAGTCGTCTCCACTTCATATATGTACACACCATGCACACACACACATGCACACGTAAACGGTTACTTTCTGAACCGCTAGATGGCGTTCTCATCAAAAACGTTTAATTAGGAAAGATGCAGATAGCTTAGATTATCATTATTTTATGACTAAAATGTTTGAAAAAAATAATACGAGATGGGCCACTGCAACGTTTTTATTTTAGTTATTTTTTTTTTACAATAACTACCCATCAATAGTACCTAACATGAAACGGAACGTCGCTTGTCGCGATTTACATATTTAAATGTCAGTGACAAACATTCAAGTGCGAAAATCTATTCTGTTCTGAACAGTTCTTTCTACAAGGGAATCTGTTGTTCTGGTTCTGGAATCTTAAATTAGTTGTGATAAATGTGTTGTGTAAGTGTCATCATCGTCATCATCAGCAGCCTACCGCAGTCCACTGCTGGACATAGGCCTCTTCAATCGCTCGCCACTTAACCCGATTCTCGGCAACTCTCATCCAGTTGCTACCAGCTACCCTGCAAAGATCGTCGCTCCACCGAGCCTGAGGGCGTCCCATCTTACGCTTGTCGATTCGCGGTCTCCACTCAACAACACGTCTACCCCAACGGTCATCGGTTTTACGGCTAATATGGCCGGTCCATTGCCACTTCAGATCACCTCGTTCCGGATGCGATCCTTCAAAGAGACTCCTTATGTTGTGTTTTACACAATTTGTTTGGTTATGTTGTGTTTTACTCTAATTATATAATTAACTATTGTAAGTCATGCTTTTTATTCAAGTAGTATTAGTATTCATTTACCCAAAGTAAAGAGCCTGTCAGGGTTCGAACATACAACCTACAATTCATAAGTCAAGGCCATTTCCACTAAGAGGATATCACTGCCCACCTTTCAACTACATAATACAATAAATTGTTTATAAAAAAAACAATCTAAGTCAAGTCATATAGGCACTTATAAGGCAAAAAAATACAATTGATACAAACTCAACGCATTTATTTAAATACCATTTACAGGCAGTTTTGAATCAAAATCAAAACATTTTTATTTCACATAGGCCTACAAGGGCACTTGTAAAACGTCAACAAGAAAGGTGCACAGTTCGTGTTGGTCGTTTCCTATGGAAAAGAACCGGCAAGAAACTCCATGGTTACTCTTTTAAAATCATTTGGTTTTACAATATTTTTTTGTTACAGCGTTAATACGTAAGTATGGGAGGATATCGTAGGCCCGACAATAAGTTCTTGCTTACTACAAAACATAGACCAAGATAAAAAGTTACCAAGGATCTAGGAATCTATAAAGCCCACAATATCAATGTCCACACATTTCAAGGTGTTTCAAAGTGTCAAGGACTCAGGTCTCTAGTTGCACGTTCCAAAAGGGAGGTAGATCTCTATGGACAAGAACGTGCAAGAAACTCCATGGATACTCTTTTTGCAAAAACTATTTGCAAAAAAATTAAAACTGACTTCAAAAAACAAAAAAGTGAAAAATAACTTTAGCTTCAGAAGTTGGTTACTTGTTTGTTTGATTCAGTTTTTTTGCCACCAACTTCTGAAGCTAAAGTTATATTACACTTTTTTGAAGTTGTTTTGTTCTTTGAAAAAAGTTTTTTATTTATCCATTTAGTTGTATTATCCTATTAAAATTTTTGCTATGAATGTAAATACAATACATGTATTGTTACATTATCATGGTAATATGCTTATCACCAATCAAATGGAAACTAACATACTATGTATAACTAACTGTCGAAATCTGGTTTTACTGTACACATCTGCATACCAAAATGAAAAATCAAAATGTAATATGATGAAAATCAATTTATAGAATATTACATTTTGGCCCCAAGAGCATACAATACACGACTTCCTAAAGAAGACACGACTTCCTAAAGAAGGAGGTTATCCATTCGACTGTGTTTTTTTTTTATCTTTGGAGACATCCAAATAAATCTGTTGTGACAACATCATAACGTTACAGTGGGATGTAACGTTATGATGTTGTCACAACAGATTTGCTGTCTATTATTGAAGAGTTCTATTGGATATCTCCAAAGATAAAAAAAAACACAGTCGAATGGATAACCTCCTTCTTTAGGAAGTCGGTTAAAAATATACTAAATAGCCACATGGTGCTTATTTAAATGAAATTAATTACTGAATGAAATTAGTATACAAAAAAAAACTTTCCAATTGATAACCTCTTTCTTTTAGAAGTTGGTTAAAAATAGGTAAAAGGAATAAAAAATGAAGCATTGACAGATAAATAGGTATAGATATATAAATATGTATAAATAGATAATAGCGCGGGTAGGTGTAAAAAAAAGAACGTATCTCCAATATTGATTTGATATTTTAATTAGAAATACTCAGTTTATTTACTTATTCTTTATAAAATATCAGTGTATAACTTCTGCATAGTGAGTACTCACGTTTGCAGCTCACACATGTGACTAAAGCTATAACTTTCCACCACCTGCCAGCACATCACTTCACTTTCACTGTTTTTTTCACTGTGACCGGTCACAAGGACACCATGTCACAGCTTGATGAGATTGCATTGGTACAGAAAAGCCTTGAGGATAGCTTTGTCCGGAAGATGAGCAAACTGGAGGCACAAATTCAGTGCGCAGGACCAGCCAAAGATAATGTGGCGAGGGTAGCTGAGGAGTTTCGGACCTTCAGGGAGCTAATCTTTAGCACTTTAGCATGCTAAGTCTGCTTAGGAGACAGATCAGCGAGTGTGCCAGACAGGTCGACCAATTGGAGACCTGGCATCGTCGGAAGGCACTGATCTTTCAGGGCATAGCAAAGGTTGAAGGAGAGGTCAGTAGCACAGTGATCCTGGATCTAATTAACAAGAAGCTGGGCCTTTAATCAGTAACCACATCCTCCATAAAGGTCTGCCACAGACTAGGTGCAGCCAACAAGCATCACCACAGTCCTATTTATTTATTTATTTTAATATGTTACACTGGAACGCCACACTTAGCAATTACACCAATGAAGCACAATAATAACTAAACATATTATAGCTGTTGATCTTCCATCATCATTCGAAAGGCCGCGGGCCGGCAGCGGCAGCTCCAGCATATGGTGGATCACGCTCGCTCACGCAGCGATTTTAGTAAGATTCTTCAACTATGACGACAGGACAGGAAGTAAACATAAAATCTCATCGTTTGAAGAATTGAGTCCGTTGCTGCTGAAGTACCTATCCCAAAGTGCAAACTTCTGGAGATAGCCTGAAAAACAAGTAAAAATAATCGTTAATTTTTGGTAACAAAACTCTTAAATATTATCTTACAAAATTCACGCATTAGATACCTACGTTGCGTAGGATTTACTTACCTTTTAATATGCTATCTTTTGCTGTTTGGTAATGATAACCTTTCATTAGTTTTGGCTCGTAATCATTGTTTTGCTTGACTTTGTTTTTTTTTTTTATCTTTCTTCCTCACACGACCATGAGATGGATTGTTACATGTCTTGCGTACATTCGTACAATAGTTTACCCTCAACAAGGATGTTTTTGTCATTATTTTTCTTTTTTGAAAACATATTGCTAATGCCATTATGACATGACTGTCTTTGACATTGACATCGGGTTTTCAAGGATCGGATACGCTCACGACGTAGACAATTAGTTTTCTCTGTCTACGGCTCACGATAATTTTATGTTTGTTGAGGGCGTAAGGTGCGTTCCGAATGCCACAATTTTATTTTTCTGTACTTTTGTATTTATTTTGGGTTAGTTTTTTTTTTCTATTTCATTGTAACTTATTTTCATTCCTTGGTTGGTTCACTGTGTTTTAAAATGATGATGTTAGCTGGCGGGTGGTGCAGAGATGCAACCGTCGTACTTGTTTAGCATGTAGTTTATTTTTTATTTTTTTATAAGTAGTTATTTTAATTTTACAACTATATTTTTTTTTAAATATTTTATTCGTATTTATGACCACTATTTTCGATAATGAATCGTTTTCTCAGCTAACAAATCTACTGCCACTCTTGAAGATAGTTTTTGTTCCATTACAGACACCCTTGGTGATACTTTACGTCAAAACTTTAACCATAGTCTTGACCGACTGTTTAATGTTTGTCACATCAATGCCCAGAGCATTCCCAGCCACTACAATGAGCTTTACGATACTTTTACGAACAATAACGTCCATACCGTCCTCATTTCAGAGACCTGGCTATAACCTGAGCTTGCGTCTACCACTTACTTTCTACCAGGATTCGTTCTCCTACGGAATGATCGAATCGGTAAGAGAGGGGGTGGTGTTGTAATTTACCTTCATGCCGATTTTTCTTTTAAAATTATTGCTACTTCTTCCTCTACTACTAATTTGGCTGAATTTCTTTTTTTAGAAGTTTGTGTTATAGGAGCTAAAACTGTTCTTGGAGTTGTGTATTGTCCCCCGTCCCTTGATTACTTCATCGAATTAGAATCGGTCCTAGAATCATTAGGTTCGGAGTATGCACATCACAGCGTCATGGGGGATTTCAACACCAATCTCCTTGCCCACAACTCCCCTCGATCCTGTAAACTCCTACATCTGGTCGAGTCAGTTAGTCTGCATGTCTTGCCTCTCCAACCAACGCATCATAACACTGTCGGGGATGATACTTGGCTCGACTTGATTCTCACATCTAATCCTTCCCTAGTCGCCTCACATGGTCAACAGGACGCTCCTGGCTTTTCCCATAACAACCTTATTTTCCTGTCTTATGTCCTTAAACCTCCTAAACCCAAACCTACCTTCCAGTACAGGCGTGCCTTTGCGCGGATGAATGCAGAAAAACTCATCGAGCATGCTTCCAATATTGACTGGACGCCCCTGGAGGAAGCCACATCAGTCGATGATAAAGTGAATACTTTTAATGCGGTTGTAGTCAAGTTGTATGACACCCACGCTCCTGTCAGGAAAGTCAAGTTGAAGCGCTCACCTGCCCCATGGATGAACAATGGAGTTCTAATGGCAATGCGACGAAGGGATCGCGCGTTCACGCCCCTTTTCAAAACTGCTCGCAATCGTTGTAATCAGATGGTACGCAACGCTAAACGCAGCCACATTTTTGATAATATCACTTCTGCTTCTCCTGCTGATATTTGGAAATTCCTTGGAATTCTAGGTATCGGCAGAGCGCGGCATTCAGACCTTCCTAAGGCATTTGGTTTGGACGATCTAAATCGCCATTTCTCCACTGTCCCTACTCTTGATAGTCTAACCAAATGTCAAACCATTGACTATCTTGCTGGTCTGACGCGACCCAATATTTCTCCCTTTGTCTTCACCCCAGTCGATCCTGGAGAGATCAAGAAGATAATCCTGTCCATTAAATCCAAAGCCGTGGGCTATGATAACATCAGTCGTCACATGATTGTGAAAGCTCTTGATCAGCTCCTTCCTGCAATCTCCCATATCGTTAACTTCTCCCTTTACTCCGGTGTTTTCCCTTCTTTATGGCGGAAAGCCCATGTTCGGCCACTCCCTAAAATTCCTAACCCTACTCTTCTCAGCCATTTTCGACCAATTTCCATCCTTCCCTTTTTATCTAAAGTACTCGAGGCCTGTGTTCACAAGCAATTTTCCCACTTCATCTACCACAACTCCCTTATCAGTCCATTGCAATCCGGGTTCAGGCCCGGCCATAGTACCGTATCAGCCCTCCTTAAAGTGCATCTCATAACTACCGAGCTTCAGTGTGTGTATCATCTTTACGCTTTCGACTTACAGCTTTACTGTCAGGCTAGTGTTGACAGCTTGTCCAGTGCGATCGAGGAGCTAAACCGGGATTTACGTTTTGTCAAAAACTGGTCTGATCGTTTCGGGGTGGCGGTTAACCCAACCAAGTGCCAGGCTATTATTATAGGGAGTCCCCATAGCCTGAGAAGGCTGAATGGCTTAACGGTGCCACCGGTTACCTTTGACGGCACGGTTATTCCGTTTAGCTCTGACGTCAAAGATCTGGGTTTGCATGTTGACACTTGCCTTGAGTGGCGTAAGCAGGTCGCGATTGTGAGCAAGAAAGTCACCGGAACATTGCGGTCGCTCTATCGGCTAAAAAATATTCTCCCATCACACCTATAGGTAATGCTTGTACAGTCCCTAATCTTCCCCATAATTGACTATGGTGATGTGTGCTACCGACTTCTTAATAACTGCATTCGATTCGTATTTAATCTTCGTAAGTATGATCACGTCTCCGCACATCGGTCACTTTTAAAATGGTTGCCCATCCGACAACGCAGAGCGTTGAGAGCTTTGACTACCCTATTTTCTCTTCTTAATAAGCCTACTTCTCCTTCTTATGTGACTACTTATTTTCAATATTTATGCTCTGCGCACAGTAAGAATCTTCGTTCCTCCAATAATCGTCTTCTACGTTGTCCTTCTCACCGCTCTCTTTTCTCAAGTCGTCTTTCTTTGTCCAGGCTGTCTTCCTTTGGAATGCGCTCCCTCTGAACATCAGGTTGGCCAACAGTCGGTTCACATTTAAAGTTAAAGCTCGCGAACACTTACTTAAGAAGCTGGCAGATTCATCTCTTAATTAAATTGTTGTTAGTTTGTCTCTCTCTTTACTTATTGTACATATATATGTATGTATTTATGTATGTATCGTTATATTTTATTTGTAAATGTTTTCTTACCATTTGTTATGCTGCACCTACTATGTTTTCTCTCTGCATCACCCTAAGGTAGACTGGTAAAAAATGCCTAAGGCATTAAGTCCGCCTTTGTACAGTGTTTTTATACTTGTGCATAAAGTTTTAATAAATAATAAATAAATAAATAAATTATGTGATAGATATTTACAAACTGATTCAAGACCAAAGAACAAAATCGGTTGGAGTGTGGGCGCTATGGCGCGAGGACTTATAAAAAAAATGCATTTTTTTTTGGTTTTTTGTACTCCATCTCATAGTTTTCTACTACAGCAACAGTTTCTTTCCAGAAAAGATTTTCATCTGAGCTACCATTTTGGAAATATAGAGCGTTTTGTAAAGACAAGAAAAAAATTAAAAAACTCCTAACTCGGAAACGGTGCGTCGGAGGGCCATGCCTCTCTGAACCTAAATAGTTTCTATGGACAAGGGTAATAAGGTTCTGCAAGAAAAACGGACGAAATCTGTTAGTTTTTTTTTTCCGAAAATTTGTCTTTGCCCCTAACGATACTCAAGCTGAAAGATCGACCGACAGAATATTTTTTTCAATTTTTTCTTTTTTCTCAATATTTCTCGGATTTTTTTACACCATCTCATATTTTTCTACTAGAGCAACAGTTTCTTTCCAGAAAATATTTTCTTTTGAGCTACCATTTTGGAAATGTAGATAGTTTTATAAAAATTAAATAAAATTCGGAGGCCCATAATTCGGAAACGGTGCCTCTTGGGTCCATACTTCGCAGAACCTAAATGGTTTTTATGGCCAAGGTTAACCCGAAACTGCCATTTTTTTTTCAAATTTCCTATTTTTTTTTTTTGGAAAATCCACTAAGTCCCAAAAATTTTTTTTGCCGAAAATTTTATTTTTTTGTTTTCTTTGCTGCGCATAGTGCCCCTAAGCGTATACTTCAACTCCTAAAAATCCGCCCCTTAGACGACCCACTGACCAACAAATCACCAAGATTTCAAAGATAAACTTCCACTAGCTTGAAAGCTTTTTAGTTCTAATCTTCACTTTATATACAAAGCCTTGGAACACTAAGGGTCAGCTCACACCGAGACGCGACACTGCGCGCACATTTTAAAAAGCGATTCAAAATTTAACTTTATTTTCTACACGAAAGGATACACATTTCTTTACAGGCGTCACGTGGCGCAGCGCTGCGTGGCGCAACGTTTTCTCTCAACGAAATGTGTATCTTCTCTTTATAAGTGTGCGCGCAGCGTCGCGTCTCGGTGTGTACTGAGTCAGAACACCTACACCTACCTGTTAGGGTCAGTACTACTGACATAGGTTTTAAGAGATTATGCCAAAATCTACAATTCTTTCAGAAATCCCTAAATTTACTACCTACCTACTACCTACCTACTACCTACCTACTACCTACCTACTACCTACCTACTACCTACCTACTACCTACCTACTACCTACCTACTACCTACCTACTACCTACCTACTACCTACCTACTACCTACCTACTACCTACCTACTACCTACCTACTACCTACCTACTACCTACCTACTACCTACCTACTACCTACCTACTACCTACCTACTACCTACCTACTACCTACCTACTACCTACCTACTACCTACCTACTACCTACCTACTACCTACCTACTACCTACCTACTACCTACCTACTACCTACCTACTACCTACCTACTACCTACCTACTACCTACCTACTACCTACCTACTACCTACCTACTACCTACCTACTACCTACCTACTACCTACCTACTACCTACCTACTACCTACCTACTACCTACCTACTACCTACCTACTACCTACCTACTACCTACCTACTACCTACCTACTACCTACCTACTACCTACCTACTACCTACCTACTACCTACCTACTACCTACCTACTACCTACCTACTACCTACCTACTACCTACCTACTACCTACCTACTACCTACCTACTACCTACCTACTACCTACCTACTTACTACCTACCACCTACCTACTACCTACCTAAGAGAACCTTCTCCTGTCAGTAACATACAAAACAAAAAAACAATTATCGAAATCTATCCAGCCGTTCACGCGTGATGCCGTGACCAAGGGAAATAGGGATTCAATTTTAGATATATATATATATATAGACTAGCTGTCCCGCGTAACTTCATCTGCGTCACATGTTCCCCGTTTTCGCAACATTTTTCATTACTGCTCCGCTCCGATTGATCGTAGCGTGATGATATATAGCATACGTCCTTCCCCAGGTTGAAATCTATCTTCTTGCCAGATTTCATTAGGATCAGATTAGCCGTTTAATCGTGAAAAAGTAACAAACAGACATACAAACAAACAGAGTGACTTTCGCATTTATAATATTAGTATGGATATATAGATCGACTAGCTGTCCCCGGCATGCGTTGCAATGCACTTTTTACCTACCCTATCTACCTACCCACCATACCCTACCCTACCCTACCTATCGTACCCTACTACCCTACCTACCTACCTATCTACCCTACGCTACCTACCTATCTACCCTACGCTACCTACCTACCTACCCTATCTTTCCTTTTAAACCTTCCCTGGACTACGACAAACATTTTAAAACCAAATTCAGCTAAATCGGCCCAGCCGTTCTCGAGTTTTAGCGAGACTAACGAACAGCAATTGAATTTTATTTATATAGATAGATAGATAGATAGAACTACGGCGTTTCAACGTGACCTTGACCGCGTCGTGTATGTTTTATTAGGTAGTACCTACATTCATGAATGTAAATAGTGTGATGAATGAATGTAATCCTACTAATATTATAAATGCGAAAGTTTGTGAGGATGGATGGATGGATGGATGTCTGTTACTCTTTCACGCAAAAACTACTGAATGGATTTGGATGAAATTTGGCACACGGGTAGTTTGTAACCTGGATTAACACATAGATACTATTTATCCCGATGATATGTTCCCGTGGGACAATTATCGAAATCCACGCGGGCGACGCCGCGGGCATAAGCTAGTTTTATAAAATGTAAGTACATTATTAGTTTATTACATATACCACGAAAAGTGCACGTACAAAATTAAAGTTTAGTAAGATAAGCTTTGTGCTGCAGGCTGTGGCTTCATAACGAATTATGTCTGAATACCTACTTGTTAATAACTAATAAGTTTTACCTATCACACAGTAAAATTAGAACCAACTCCGAATTACACATTTCATCCCTAATAGGTACTTTCAAACTTTGGTTTGAACATCATGACATAATTTACGAATGTTTAACTTCATTCCTAAAAAATGATAAATCTAATTCACCCAAACAAAAACGTCGCAGCCAGTACCTACCTACCTACTTGTTTGACGAATGAAATGTGAAATATTCGCGAGTCCACGCACTTATTACTGGCACCAACTTACAATGACAACGCCACGCCATCTAGTATCAACAGATAATTATTTCGAGTTTTGTTATGCAAGGGGCAAGATTGTTCTTTAGAAGTTCTTTAGATATCCGGTAGATGGTGTGACTCCAAGCACGCACACTAGCAAAGATTTTTCGTTTTTTTTTCGGCCCTGGAAATCCTATAAACCTTGTTATTTCTTTATGTTTGAAGGGTTTTGCGACAACACTAATTCGTAATAACATCATATTGTTTCATTACTTCTACAAAAAGCATATAAGTATCGAGATTTTGAAGAAACAAATATGTATGGGAAAGTGCGATTAAACTTCCACCTTAAGCGGAGGAGTCTTAAATCTTTTGACACTGTATACCAAATCTGTTCCCCGATCTGTTCTGCTATTAATTGCTGTCATAACGTATATACACAAAACTTTAAAACTGCCTGAACATTTCAAGAGGCGCTCCGATCAAAGAGATCATCAATTGTATGGATCCATAAAGACTAATCAATCCAAAGTCTGTATCTTGGAATGAACAGCTCTGAAGTGTATATATGTATATGTACAGCAATGTGTGGAGATGTATGGATGTATGTATTGATAGACGCGTCGAGATGTATTGCCGGAAATTACAATCTATATATATAAAAGAAAGTCGTGTTAGTTACTTCACTTATAACTCAAGAACGGCTGAACCGATTTAGCTGAAAATTGGCAGGGAGGTAGTTTAGAGCCAGGAGAAGGACATAGGATACGGTAGGGTAGGTAGGTAGGTAGGTAGGTGAGTAGGGTAGGGTAGGTAGGGTAGGTAGGGTAGGTAGGGTAGGTAGGTAGGGTAGGTAGGGTAGGTAGGTAGGGTAGGTAGGGTAGGTAGGTAGGGTAGGTAGGGTAGGTAGGTAGGGTAGGTAGGGTAGGTAGGTAGGGTAGGTAGGGTAGGTAGGTAGGGTAGGTAGGGTAGGTAGGGTAGGTAGGGTAGGTAGGGTAGGTAGGGTAGGTAGGGTAGGTAGGGTAGGTAGGGTAGGTAGGGTAGGTAGGGTAGGTAGGGTAGGTAGGGTAGGTAGGGTAGGTAGGGTAGGTAGGGTAGGTAGGGTAGGTAGGGTAGGTAGGGTAGGTAGGGTAGGTAGGGTAGGTAGGGTAGGTAGGGTAGGTAGGGTAGGTAGGGTAGGTAGGGTAGGTAGGGTAGGTAGGGTAGGTAGGGTAGGTAGGGTAGGTAGGGTAGGTAGGGTAGGTAGGGTAGGTAGGGTAGGTAGGGTAGGTAGGGTAGGTAGGGTAGGTAGGGTAGGGTAGGTAGGGTAGGTAGGTAGGGTAGGTAGGGTAGGGTAGGTAGGTAGGTAGGGTAGGTAGGTAGGTAGGGTAGGTAGGTAGGTAGGGTAGGTAGGGTAGGGTAGGTAGGTAGGTAGGTAGGGTAGGGTTGGTAGGTAGGGTAGGGTTGGTAGGTAGGGTAGGGTAGGTAGGTAGAATAGGATCGGTAGGTAGGAAAAAGTGCATTGCAACGCATGCCGGGTACAGCTAGTTCCACATAAACATGTATGTGTATGTAGTACTTTACTTGTCTGTAGAGTAATGATGCTTTATGCTTCAGTCTGTTCATTTGATTGTGGGAATGTGAAGTAACGTACGGGTAGTTGTTTTTCTTATGCATAGGCAAACGAGGTAAACGTGGTCTAAGCTCAGGCGGTGTGGAGTGGTACTCCCGGAACGCACCCTCCAAAGCGCTCCTCAATTGTGCGTTGCACTGGGTGCTCATGATTATAACTATGTCATCATCCTCTTCACCACCGCGATCGGATTGCGGCGTAGCAGGCAGGCGTAACTGGACTCTTGAATTTTTAACACACAGAAAAGACGTAAGACGCAGACGGGGCGCGGAAATATGTCTCTTCCGCGTCCCTTTCATACAAATTGTATACAAACGTCGCGATGCAAAATGCAGAAATGCAAAAGACAGGGCGCGGACACGATGCTTGCTTGTCTGCGCCCTACTATAAATGAAATAGGTTATTCAAGCGGCGAAGCACGGGCGAGAACGGGGGTGCGGGAGGGGCAGGGCGCGGGTGCTGGGTCTCGCGCGTAGATCCTCTATTATTTTAAAAAACGTCATCTTTCGCGGCGCCCAGCGTCACGTCTGTGCCTCGTCTTTCCTGTACGTCTACCATGAGTTGTCATAGTTAGATCGCTTGACGTAACTGCAATAGTTCCGTCAATACGCAAATACTTCAGCTTTTTCAATGGTACCATGAGCTGTGTTGGTGCTTACTACCAAATTCTAAGCAAATGAAGCCCAAACTTGCAGTCGCTGTAGTATAGTTTACTACACGGGGACGTAGGATAGATAACTATAGTGACTCATACAGCGCATTTTAGTACCCAACTATCCGCTAGAGGCGCTGTAAAAGTTTTCATACATTTTTTTAACTACAGACGCTAGCGAGTATAGTCTGTTAAAACTCATGGTAGACATACTGTATGTTTTAACCCCTTACCGCGTACGAAGCCGTTCATGGCTTCTAAAGTTTACTATATTTTTACAGTTTAACTAATCATTAAATTAAGTATAGTAAAATAAATGGTGGTGGTGGTGAACTATACATATTTTTTTTGTCTGTTTTAAGTCATCTGTGTCAAAACTATTTGATATTATTTCATAAAGCTGCCGGCAAGTGAAGTGCAACATTTAAGTGAAACTTGATGGATGAACATGGACGAAGCAAAATAAGTACTTAGGTATTTTAGGTTCGTTTTTGTATCCCAAGGGGCGGTCTGTACTTTCTGAATACTTTCATAGCAAAAAGATGTGAGTTTATGTAGGTATACGAAAATAATAATGCGAATAATGGTTTTGTTTCAATTATAAAACAAAACCATTATTAACTGCCAATTATAGGACAAGTAACTCGCGTAACCTACATGCGTTAACCTCTCAGTGTGATAGCAACATAATGCAGCGGTAATCAGTTGTCAGTGGGAGTCTGTTTATCCATTAAAATACTAATACATTATATCTATTGTATTTACGTTGCTTAAGACTCCCGCAGTCAGGCGCGACGCGACGCGAAGCAACGCGGCACGCGGCATCAAAACCCACGTAGACTGTTCACACAGACGCGACGCGACGCGTTTCAAGGTTTTATTAACACTTTTCGAGAGTGCGACACTCCGCGCGTTACGTCGCGACACATTCCGCGACAAGAAACAAAAGGTTCGTAGAACATTTTGTATGTAATCGATCGACGAGTTGATGCCGCGGCGCCTAGTGCTGCCACTATCGATCGATTACTCAATCTTAACGTATCGAAAATTTTTGAATTTGTGAATAATTACGTGATTTGAAAATAGACCTTTTTTATTTGTTTAGATATTATTTGATTCTGAAAGTTAGAGTAGCTAAGGTACAAAAATGATTATCCAAAAAGATTTAAGTCCAAAGGACAACCCAATTTTAAGTTATCGTCTGCAACACATTAGCATGGCGTTTAGAGGCCAAAGTAGGTAATTATTATAATATATTCAATCTCTTGTTAGGCAGATGGATCAAGGGCTTGATTCAGAAACTACTCTTGGACACTATCCTAATCTATCACTTTTCAATCGCTTTTAGATACGTTAGGATCGAGTAATCGAATCAATGCCGCGCCACGTAGCGTCGTCGCGTCGCGCTTAACTGCAGGAGCCCTTAGATTAGGGGGTGTCTCCACAGCTTTATTACCATTCACCTTTTTCTTGCCTTGGAATGAAGTATGTAATAGGAAAATAGGCCTTAACTGCATTTTAGTTAAAAATTTACTTTTAATTTGCCACCCTATTTGATTAAGGGTGAATTTCGCCGAACAGAACGCGTTCAACACACCCGTGTCCAAGACCTGTCAGGTCTGTTTAATATTCCATTAATAGCAATCGTGACACTGACAGCCCTTGACGAGGTTTAAACATGCTGATCGCGATCAGTGATTGGTAAAATACGCCCTAAGTAACTAGACTTAGACATTACAATGCTAGACAAAAAAAAAAAAAACAAAGACAAACTAGCAAGAGAGTTCTTCTTTGCAAGACCAAAAAGGTGTAAGTGGAAGACTGCAAGTCTCATCAAAGCCTAATAGTCCAAGATCCCAGGGCCGCCAGACGTCACGTATTTTCTGACGAATGAAATGTGGACGATTGAGTAGTGTTAGTATCTACTAAGAACGTATGCGTACCTGCTAGCTTGCTTAGACGGCCAATTTTCAGGTATCAGGTAATCAAGGTACATAAAAACATGACTTACCTCACGTAAATTCTGAAAGCTGATTTTTACGTATATTTAAGGCAATATCCTTAATAATAAGTCGCCAATACTGCCAGACACTTTTCGTGGGCCGTTTTGCTTAACAGACGCTATATAGGTCCAAAAATTATTACTTTAAGCATTTTTTTACATGTTAATTTTTAATTATTTACCTGTTTTTTTTTAATTTTCGCTGATTTTTTATATTAACAATTAAGTGATATGAGTAAACTGTAAGAGAGTGAGAGAGAGACAAGTCAATGTATCCTAATACATATCTCACTCAATCTCGTGCGCGTAGATAATGCCCTCGCGCTCCTACCAACAGAGATTTATTAAAATTGAATTGGGGATGATTGGCCCCTTGGATCGGTCTGTCTTCTTGTAAAAGGTTTTAAAATAGTTGTCTGGTCTGTCTGGGACATATATAAAAATGGAGCATCAGAATTTACGTGAAGTTAAGTAATAATTTTTGGACCTTTAAAGCGTCTGTTAAGCAAAACGGCCCACGAAAAGTGTCTGGCAGTATTAGCGACTTATTATTAAGGATGTTGCCTTCAATATACGTAAAAATCAGCTTTCAGAATTTACGTGAGGTAAGTCATGTTTTTATATACCTTGATTACCTGATACCTGAAAATTGGCCGTCTAAGCAAGCTAGCAGATACGCATGCGTTCTTAGTACCTACTAACACTACTCAATCGTCCACGTTTCATTCGTCAGAAAATACGTGACGTCTGGCGGCCCTGGGATCTTACTCTATAAGCTAGCTGCATAGTGGCAACCCTGTAGACCTGGCATAGAGTTTGCGTTGCGGTCGCAATGGGGACGAGCAAACATGTTTATTTGTGTCAGCCCAAACGACGGCAGTACGCCACATAACCAACCCGACCGTAATTACCACAAAAAGCTTGATTAACTTCGCGTAACCAGATAGTACACGACTTGTTAATTGTTATCACAATTGCCAATTTGTTGCGTTTCAGAAACTAGAGTTTAATTTCTACCGCTAATATGTATAAAAGGTAGCAAAATTCAAAAAACTAGAATCTCGTGGAATAACGATTGCTTCTTTAAAATAAGACCTATTTCATTTTTGACATGGGTTCTAAAGTACTGTTCTCGTAACAACATAGAATAATAATCAATTTAAGTTTTTTTTTACTGCCTCGTTGGTCTATTGGTCACAATCGCGACTGCTGAGAATTAGGTCCCGGGTTCGATTCCCGGTTTAGTCAAATTGTTATTGGGTTTTTCCATCAGGAATTTCTTCTTTCTTTCTTTTATTTCTGGGAGCTGCCTCGGAGCCTGGATTTTTGCCCGACTGATGTTAATAGATTCGCCCCCTTTTACATGGGACCAAAATATAATACTACGGCGAAATTTGGTTGTACCATTATGTACACTCCCTGTCTAACCTTACGCGTGATGTTATATTATGTAGAAACAATTTTACAAGTTGTTGAGTACACATACTAATGCTCGTGATACCTAGTTCTACAATACAATTTTCTTGTGTGTAAATTTGTTTCCTGTACAAGTAACTAGTGTAGCGCAATTTATCAATCCTATCCTCGTACTAGTCAGTAGTTACAATGATAATTTAAACCATAATAGTTTCTTTGATTGCACTATGCATGAAGTAATACGCGGTCTTATTACAGTTGCAATTATCACATATCAATCAAAAACTCCATCATGTACAACTCGGCAGTAAATAGCAATCATTTGTAATTTATTTTCTACTAGCTTATGCCCGCGGCGTCACCCGCGTGGATTTCGATAATTGTCCCACGGGAACATACTATCGGGATAAAAATTAGCCTATGTGTTAATCCAGGTTATAAACTACCCGTGTGCCAACTTTCATCCAAATCCATTCAGTAGTTTTTGCGTGAAAGAGTAACAAACATCCATCCATCCTCACAAACTTTCGCATTTATAATATTAGTAGGATGACTCGCATGTTATAGACTTCTGAGACACATTTACATCATTTTCATTTCTGAGCGCCTGAGATTTTATAAATGGAACGAATAAACTGCAACGTTTTAATTTACTTCACAAGGTGGTATTTCGTTTAAGAACTACTTCATCATTTGCCTAGGCTTTTCTCAATTATGTTGGTGAAGGTTTCCAGTCTAACCGTATGCAGCTGAATACCAGTATTTTACATGGACCGACTGCCTATCTGACCTCCACAACTCAGTACAGGACAATTCGTAATACCCCTTGGCAAGACTAGTTGTCAGACTTTCGGGCCATGGACTACTACTATCGGGTAACGACTGTCAATGATCTACAAATGACAGCCGGGACCAACGGCTTTTAAGTGCTTTCCGAGGTTCGGAAACTATATGACACACTATTATACGACCGCAAAAAATTCTCAAAACCAACACACAATAAAATTAAATGAACATTTTTAAATTCATCATTTCTAAGCACACAGCTGTAAAATTACCACCAGGCCCTCTATTCACAAACGCTCGAATTCGATTTCGATTCGATAAGTCGTATGTCTATCTTGTTTTGGCATTACGAAAGCGAGCGAGATAGACATACGACTTTCCGAATCGAAATCGATTCCGAGCGTTTGTGAATACGGGGGCAGATCTGACTACCGCGCGAAAATTGATGATGATTAATGTCGGAGCATATCTCAGTTATATAAACTGAGTTTAAGATGAAAGTGGTACAAACAAAATTAGAGACGCTCTCCTACTGAGGATTTGCAAATAGTTTTACTAGGAACTTCTTTGATGTTAGGACTAATGGTATTTGAATCATTAATTATATGTGTCTTTCTTTATTTCTTTCTTTCTTTAAGTCAGGAAGTGGCTAATGGTAGCAGGAGTTCAGTGGTCATTAAGGTAGCAAATTGTAAGGTTGAATATAAATGAAACGCATATTGATTGATCTACAAATTACTCTAACAAAATTTAAAAAAAAAACTGGCCAAGTGCGAGTCGGACTCGCGCACGAGGGTTTATATTGTTTATTTATAAAAATGAGCAAAATAAATCACTTTTGTGTATGGGAGTCGCCTTAAATATTTATTTTATTCTGTTTTTAGTATTTGTTGTTATAGCGGCACCTGAAATACATAATCTGTAGAAATTTAAACTGGCTAACTATCACGGTTCATGAGATATAGCCTGGGGACGGACGGACGGACAACGAAGTCTCAGTAATAGGGTCCCGTTTGACCCTTCGGGTACGGAACCCTAAAAAGCACAGCTGGAGTGCCCCAAATAATAACAGACAGTAAAAAAAAACTTTTGTAGGAAAGTCATCTATCAACAGATTGTTGTACAACAGTCTTAATGAGTCTAAAATACTATTATTATAGTAATTACAATTAGTCTTGATTGTATTTCCTTGAAACAGACGTCAACCAATAATGACGTCAGTTCAAGAATAATATAACTGACCTACGATTACAAAAGGATGTTATAGAAATAAAACCACGCCTGTAATCTTCGAAGAGTAAGACAAAAGTGTACATAATTGTACATCCATATTATAGCTAGAACTCAATCTTTAACAACCAAATAAGTCAGTTAGACATGTTGTATTTTGAAGTGAAACTTCTTATGCGACTTCCAACAAGGTTGCGTTAAACGTTTAACGCGGTGGGGGAATAGAAAGAGACAGAGCGAGAGTGAATGCGTGGCACTGGAACGCATGCGTGTAGTATTACGAAGTTTCACTTCTTCCGCGCGGAGGGACTCTACGCACTATTTCTTTTTTTACGATTACTCCGTTCTAATTCCTCAAACCGACTGGTATTTGTTTCAAACATTGGTAGCAGAATCAATTAGTATAACATTTTGGTATTAGAACGGAATACTTAAACCTTTTTTCTGGTTAGCCATCTTTCTTTTACATGATGAATAGTTAGACGGACTTATTCTCCGTCACATGTGATTTAATAAATGAAACAAATAAACTGCAATGGTATATTCACAAGGTAATTGCCTAGGCTTTTCCCAATTCTCTTGGGGTAGGTTTCCAGTCTAACCAGATGCAGCTGAATACCAATATTTTACATGAACCGACTGCCTATCTGACCTCCACAACTCAGACAGTTCAGGGGGCCTAGACAAAATCCAAGCGTTTTCCGTTCACGCGTTTTCCGCTCACGCTAAGGAATTGACGTTAGCGTGGGACAATTCGTAATAATACCCCTTGGTAAGACTGGTTCTCAGAATTTCGGGCCACGGACTACTACTATCGGGTAACGATTGTCAATGATCTTCAAATGACATTCGTTACTGGCTCGAAGGCACCTCATTTCTCCGGGCTTCTTTTCGGAACAACCACTCAACGTAGCGTAACTATGGGCAGAGGGGTATTGTGAGTTGCTAAAACAACTATCTCATTTCTGTCTGTATATTTACCGAGGGACACATGAAGGGCGTACACCAAAAGTTATATACTCCATAAATGTATAAGTTTTGAACAAAACTCGTTGGTTACACCGCAATAAGCAGAGGAAACTTGTATCAAGTAAAACTTTCATTTATTTAATGAGCCACCTCTGTTTGTAGGGCCATGGGAGTTGGAGAATGGTAGCGTTTTTCTCCGTTTCAAGCTGTATAAGATTATATGATGATAACTTTAGTACACTGATATTTCCATGGCCCAAATGGGCGTTATAAAAATATTGACACTAGGTTAGAAACTAACTTAGGGCTGCGGGACTGTTCGAAAGAGATACCGTGGCCCTGGAACACAAAGGGCTAAGAAGGAACATGGATGGGTTTTAGTCAGTACAAGTCTGATACTCCCTCCCGTTCCGCCCAGAGCGGGGGGGGGGAAGGTTATTTGATGATTTCCCATCAGTAAAAGAAAAGCTGTATAAGATTATATGATAATAACCTTAGTACACTCATATTTCCATGGCCCATATGGGCGGCATAAAAATTTTGACACTAGGTTAGGAATTTATTAACTTTACGATAAAGAAGGAAAAAGACCCACATTTCGCCAGTTATATTTTTGTCTCATGTGATAAGAGGCGAGCCTATTGCTATCAATCGAACTAAATCTAGACTACGTGGCTGCTACTGAGAAATTCTTGATGGAAAAACCTAACAATACTTCGCCCGGCCTAGTGTCGAAACCAGGACCTTATGCTCATTAGTCGCGCTTGCGACCACTAGAAAGTTGAGGCAGTGTACAATTAGGTACATTTTTGCAATATAAAGGGTGTAAAACACCTCTTAACGAAGCCGAAAGGCACTGGTTCTCCCTGTCATTGCGATAATTTTTTTGTTCTATACCATACCTGGGAACCTTCTAGTTACGGAGATATTAGGGGTCAAAGTTCCAACTTTTTGACAAGTATTTTTTTAAATACAAGTTTTTAATGTAAGATTTTTACTTTAAACACCTCCACGACCCCCGTACTATTCAATCCGTCCATCAGCACAATGTTTTGAGTGCGTTACATTGAGTTCTACCACAAAACATGATTTTACACCCCCCAAAAAAAAGTCGTTTCCCAGCAATAATTTTTGCGATGTACAGAATGCTTGGTTGACGGCTTCGTGATGAGGTGATTTACACGGTGTATGTAACTCGAGTTGGTGGAGTAGAGCAATTAGATAAAAGGTATCATACTACTCTGTAAAGAAAGTACCGGGAAACGATCAATACAAATACACAAAATGTTAGCTATTCATCCAAAGTTATTTTATCGCCTTCAAAGTATGCTCCATCAGAAACGATACACTTACGGCAACGAGTAATCCAATCATCAAAACTTTTTTTAACCTTTTTTTTCGGGATTGAGTTCTGTTCTCGCTGCGAATTCTCCTATAAGTCTTCTACCAAATGAAAACGGGGTGCCACGAAGTGGTAATTTGAGATTAGGAAAAAGTAAGAGGTCGGCTGAAGCCATAATCTAGTGAAAAAGGCTCGATGGTACTTCTTGAGTTTTTGGTCAAAAATTCATCCACTGTGATGGCCTTGTGCGAAAGGCGCATTATCGAGGTGGTGAAAAATCCAAGAATTTTCATTCCACAATCTGGCTTTTTTCGTCGAAAGTCGTTTTTTGCTCTCTTAAACGCCGCTGTTTGACCCCTCGGCAAGAATTCCGAGTGCACGAGTTTTCATTTGTGGACCCAAAATACTACTCAAAAATAATTATTGTATTTAAAGGTGGTATCCGGGACCGCGGTCCCGGTCCCAAAACCCTCACAACCCACTTTTTTGACTGAATGTACTTGAAGTTGTTTTTAGTGCATTGGTTATGCGCATCACGCAGTGTTGTGCCTGGTTTTACCTGACTGACTAATGCGCAATGACTAGGGTTTTACGTCAATTGTATTGTCGTTGTGGGTTTCCGATTCATTTATAATAATTAATTAAGTAACAGTACAAAACAAACTGTAGGTAAATCAATCAATTTTACATGAGGATGGGGGTACTATTAGGTACACCTCACCTTACCCTTCGGAGGGATTACATGTTATGCGCGATTTTATGCTAGGTAGGTAGGTAAAGCAAGTTTCGAAAATATTTGCTACCAATGAAAATTTACAACAAACGTGTAAATTTTACTCTGAACGCAAACAAGACAATAGACAAGACACTAACAATAACCTAAGAGTCCTCCATCACATAACAAGGAAAAGTTTACATAAAATACGCTTGAGAAACAAACAGTCGTGAGTTATAAACTTATAACTATAAAACTGTAGTGGTGGTTTCAGAGCATTTCGAGGTAAGCCAGACGCTAACAAAATAAAAACGTTTAGGAGCCGTAAAACGCAGAATTTCGTATCAAAATAAACTTAACATTTTTTACGAAATTAATGCTAAAGTGAGCATTGAAATGACGAAATAAAGCTATATTTTTAATGGAGACATTTTCTCTCTTTACTTTGGCGTTTTCATTTACCGTCGCTTTAAAAAGTTTTTAGAAGAGGACATAATATTTATGATCATAAAAATATTTTTCTGTGTTAACTTTTTTAAATTATGGTTCATTTATTGAACTTAATAATCATAATTGCAATAATAATATTTATAAGTAAGGCATTGTTTGGAAAATGTATGTTCATGTTTAATTTATATGATGAATTGATGACAAAATCGACTCGGAAAATCAAATGACCTGTCCGTACCCGTAAACTAAACAAGGAATATTCATCATAAGATTTAACTGTATTTATTGTGCCAATATTATTTTTGAATAAATATATTATTATTATATTATTATATCATGTGGGCGAAAACAACAGATACTATTTCAAATATTCATCCCGATCCTTAGACAATGCTTTGGGGCGAAATATAAATTAATCACACCCGCATATAATATGCATATTATGTTACTAACGAAAACCAATAAAATTATAATGCCTATTGAATATAATCATTAATTAATTATTCTAACATATTATTTGCACAATCTATCTCGATTGCAACTCGATTGGGTATCTGAATATCTGAAACTGTTTTCGCTTGAAGTATTTGTTACCTCTCACTGAGAAAGAATGCATTGTTATTGAAAAAGGAGTTTTTTCAGCGCCCACTGAGGTTGAGAGCTGTAATATGAATAAGAACTCTTTTTTCGGAAAATCCTACTATAATATTATAAATGCGAAAGTTTGTGAGGATGGATGGATGTTTGTTACTCTTTCACGCAAAGACTACTGAATGGATTTGTATGAAATTTTACACACGGGTAGTTTATAACCTGGATTAACACATAGGATACTTTTTATCCCGGTAGTATGTTCCCGTGGGACAATTATCGAACTCCACGCGGGCGACGCCGCGGGCATAAGCTAGTATGAACATATATTATTTACGGCAGGAGAAAGATGATGATATTTATTCGAAGCCAAGCCCACAAAATACTTCATGGTAGAATTGA
Source organism: Cerastis leucographa (assembly GCA_963082945.1). Lineage (NCBI taxonomy): Eukaryota > Metazoa > Arthropoda > Insecta > Lepidoptera > Noctuidae > Cerastis > Cerastis leucographa. Next base: position 7,289,864 of record OY720353.1, read on the forward strand.
TTACAAAAAACAAGGAAAATTTGTGCTTTCAGGGAAAAAAGAAACATCCAGTTACTAAGAAATTGTTTCGTCCAACACAAGATCCAAACAAAGATCGTAATCTTGTTTCTAAAGACTCAGGATTAAACCATCACGCCAGTTTTGAACTTAAAACTTTAATTTGCCCAAATTAAAGTTCTATATGCAATAAATCTTAGACTACAGTAAGAACTCGTCCTACAATACGGTTACGTAGGATATCAAATTAATATACCCGTCCATTCATCTGAACCAAATTCTTAACACTAAACTAAGAAGCCAACTTGCTTTATTACAACCGGCCTCAGTTTCCGAAACCAATTTGTGTTGGTTTGTAGGGTCTCCCAAAATACTTGAGGGCATAGTGCTCGGGTCACATACATTACCCACATAATACTCTGTGAGTGCTCCATGTTATCTGTGAGAGGGTAATAGAGGGCACTGCTATCGCTCAGGGGCTCAGGGCAGCTGCTAGTTTAGGAGATATGGCCAGTAAAGGAAACATGGCCGGCGGGGGCTTCTAAAATGGTGTTATGATGGCCGCGTATGGTCGACTTGATTTTGTTAAAGGAATTGTTGATGATAATTTAGGTTATACAAGTAGTATACTCAGTATTCTTAACCACAAGCACCTAGTAACTATAAAAATTGATATCTAATTATACACGGTGTAAATCACCTCATCACAAAGCCGTCAACCAAGCATTCTGTACATGAAACTAAGTAACTTTACGCAAAAATTATTGCTGGGAAACGACTTTTTTTTGGGGGATGTAAAATCATATTTTGTGGGAGAACTCAATGTAACGCACTCAAAACATTGTGCTGATGGACGGATTAAATAGTACGGGGGTCGTGGAGGTGTTTAAAGTAAAAATCTTACATTAAAAACTTGTATTTAAAAAAATACTTGTCAAAAAGTTGGAACTTTGACCCCTAATATCTCCGTAACTAGAAGGTTCCCAGCTATGGTGTAGAACAAAAAAATTATCGCAATGACAGGGAGAACCAGTGCCTTTCGGCTTCGTTAAGAGGTGTTTTACACCCTTTATGTATACGAGAATGTGAAAGTGGCACCGGTGACTGAAAAGTTCTGTGGTAATTGGTTATCGTGGTATGGACATGTTGCGGACGAATTAGGAAAATGCTGAATTCTGATGGCTATAAGAGTAGAGCTTTAGGAAGACCAAAGAAATGATGGAGAGACTGTGTGAAAGATTATATGGCAAGAAAGGAGGTGAGTGCTGAGATGACAAGTAATAGAGAAGTATGGAAGGAGAAGACATGCTGCGCGACCCCAAATTAGGGCTGGAGAATGATGATGTGTAGAACAATAGATAAGAAATCTTTCCCAGAAACAAATGAATCGGTGAAATAATCTAACTAAACCTTCGAACAGGGAAAACTGTTACAAGGGAATTCACGCTAAACTAGCTAGTTTCAAGGTTAAAGAATATGCAGGAATAAAACAGACAAGGAAAGTTAGAACTATAATTATCTGTTGAGTAGGCGTGATTAATTGTAGGAATTTCCAAACATTTGCTTAGGCAAGTGTTTAGTTCTAATCTTCAGATGAACTTCGACTGTGAATACTGATTTGATGATTACAGTTTCGTCAAAGACACGTAGGAGTTGTTTAATATTAAAATGTTACTAGTAAAGCAACATCATTAGAAAAGGTTAAAGGTACGTTATTGCTTGGGGGAAAGTGGGCAGAATTCTTGGAAATAATACTTGTATAGTTGTTACAGGAGTATCACAATTCGGTAAAAAAGCTTTAAAAACTATTATTTCTAATTTTAGGCTCACAATCACGCAAATTCGTAGTTATGACTCCCTTGAACTTTCGAAGCAATTAGTCCAAATCCAGCTATACAATATCCTGGTAGTACCAACGGACGTTTTTGTGTCATTAAACGTAATTATGTTACAAGTAATTTCAACACGTGTGCTATACACCCACGGGTTGGTGTCAAGAGTCAATCTATTTTGATTAATTATCGGCCTTCAACTATTATAATATTTTGGTTAACAGTTGAGCAAAGGCAGCTAGGCAGCTACGTTCACTTTTCGTGTACTTGCTTCAAACATGTGTTGAATGACTTATGGTAGCACGTGTGTTATTAGCACAAGATGTCTTTAGAAAAGTCATCAAGCTATAAAGCAAGTTCTGTGTGTTACTGAACTCTTAAAAAAACCGGCCAAATGCGAGTCGGACTCGCGCACGAAGGCTTCCGTACCATTATTTACATAAACGAGCAAAAAAATCACTCTTTTGTATGAGAGCCCCCCTTAAATATTTATTTTATTCTGTTTTAGTATTTGTTGTTATAGCGGCAACAGAAATACATAATCTGTAGAAATTTCAACTGGCTAACTATCACGGTTCATGAGGTACAGCCTGGTGGCAGATAGACGGACGGACAGCGAAGTCTCATTAATAGGGTCCGTTTGACCCTTTGGGTACGGAACCGTAAAAATGAGAGTGAAAGCTAGAATAAGGAAAGTACACACTCGGACACATCATACGTATTGTGTAGATTTCCCGTAAAATGAGAGACCGCATAAACTACACACATCAAAAGTGTCTAGGGATCAACATATATTTTTGCAATAACTTTTCTCCTGATTGATATTAATTAAAATTTTCTTTAAGGATTCATCAAATAAAGTGTTTTCGTTTGTCACAGTAACGATAAACCAAGTCACCTTTGCATTAATAAAGAAATTTGCCATTTTCTAATAAAGGGATTTTTGACATTTGAACCACTAACATTAAAGTTCGAAAAAAAGACTGAAATAACAGTTTTCTTTAAAATTTTATTGGGTAACTTAAACAATTAATAATCCGTGTTTCTACCGCGAACACTAACAACACAAGAACATCGGTTTGGCATACTCAAAATGAGTTCATCCAAATCACGCTGTGGAATGGCCGCCCATGTTTGTTGCAACAACAAAAAAAGGTCTTCTTGCGACTGGATACCCTCCATATTCAGCAGAGCTCTTCTCTGTAGCATATCCCATGCATGCTCAATCGGGTTCAAGTCTGGCGACTGAGCAGGCCAGGGCAGGACATTGATGTTAGCTGCGGCGAGAGTCTGTCTTACAACTCTTGCGGTGTGCGGTCGTGCATTATCATGCATTAACTGAAATAAGGGACCGATTTGCACTTGTAGAGGAACGATGACGTCTGATACAATCGTCTCAGCATAAATTTGAGCGTTGAGGTTGCCTCTGATCCAAATCAACTCAGTTCTTCCGCCGATCCAAATACCCGCCCATACCATGATGGTTCCACCACTATAAGGATGGACTTTCTGGCAGGATTTTAATCGCTGTTGGCGTCCAGGGGTTCTCCAGTGTCGTATACGTCTTGTATCCGGTCTCATACCAAAACGAGACTCATCAGAAAAGCACACGAAACGCCATTGTTCTTCTGCCCAATTTCTGTGTTCAAGAGCCCATTGATATCGAATCCTACGATTGTGCATTGCTATAGGTGGTACCCGTAGCGGTCTTCGGGAATGAAGGTTCACTTCATGCAAGCGGTTTCTGACTGTTTGGTCGCTAATTAAGTTCCCTGAAGAGTGATGAAGCCTCACGGCTAACATCATGGCGGTTATTGTTGGAGCTCTTCGAGTTAAGATTTGAATGTATCGGTCTTGTCTCCGTGTGGTGCAGCGATACCGTCCTCCATGGCGCTCAGCCACGGTACCAGTGCTTCGGTAACGTGTCCAAAGTCGACTGATAACACTCTGACTTATATTCAGAGCTAAAGCCACAGTACGTTGCCGGGAACCAGCTTCTATCATTCCCACGGCTCTGAGCATTTCTTCCCTGCTTAAATGACGTCGCCGCTCCATAATAACGTTGGTTTTAATCAGTAGTAGGGAAACAGTAGCACTAATAATGTCTTCAATGCGTTGTATGTTTTTATAGGGAAAATATTGACAGCTGATTTTCATCTTTTACTCGAATTTGATTCACAGTTCCTGATTCAAATTATGAAATGCACCAAAAAGGATCCATATAAATTTATAAAATCATAAATTTATTACAAAGCCACATCTCAATCTCAAGAAATCCGCATAAAAATGCTTGATCCCTAGACACTTTTGATGTGTGTAGTTATGTTTAGCTTGGTTGGTTGGTTTCGTCGGGCACACATAGTCTTATCGAGAACACGCTGGGCTAAACATAAAAAAGCTAGCTTGAAAATAAGCGAATTATTCGAACACACTGAATCTATGCATTGAAACTTTTATTTCATTAGTTCTTTCAAGCTGAAGACCTTGGATATTTTATCGATCTCATTAAGTATAGGCCAGTGGACCGCAAGGTTGAAAGTCCCATACCACTTACCCGAAGTCTAAATAACCAGAATTATGACACAAGTCACAAGAATCTTATTCTCTTTGAACAATTTTGTTAAATGCTATTAATATTACTTAAATGGATGCAGACTAATATTCTTATAAGGAAGCAGCTAATATAATCTATTACGTCTATAAACGAAGCGAACCATATTTCTTAAGCGCTCAATAAATGGAAAAAAGACCAAGGCTTTACTCTATAAAGTACAGGCAGCAAAAATCGTACTGGAAAATGTTTATTTCCGACCTTACCTATTTCTAGAAAAACTAATCTGCAACGTTTTGAACCTCTTCAGATAAAACGAAGTTATCTCAGCAAGGGATAAACAGATGTAGAAAGTTGATGGTTTCTCAGTGGACTTCAAAAATAAGACTGAGCAGAAGTTAAATGAGATTCTGATACGAATCAATCATCGTGAGTTTGTGGGCAGTTCGTGGATTAACTTTGGTAAGACAACAAAGGAGTAATTATAAAGTGGCCAGCAATTTGTTATTGATGCTGTGTAATTAATCAGCATCTCTGGTCCGTGTTGAGAGTACGCTTGTGAATTTAATCGCCTACCATTCATTACTGGGAGGCGTCTATCGATTTATCAACGTTAGTTTTACGGACGGATAAGCCCTTTGCGCGAATACAGAAGTGCTGTTTTTACTTACCAAGAAATATCTGTAATTAATCTCATTTTTTTGTTTCGAGCATTTCGTGTTTGGTCAAAACTAAAAGGATTTTAACATCTATTTTTTACAGCTTGATTGATTATAACTTTCTGGCAACTAAAAGGTTTGAGAAATGTATCTCTTCGCAGAACGATACATTTCCGTACAGACTGATAAATCTATCAGGTTTAAAAATATTATCATCTACTGGACTGCAATAATTGGATGTTAAAGGAAGGACAATGTTATATGTATAAAGAACTATATTATCATCCCGGGCAAAATGAGATCGATAAACTTTTAATGACCACCTGAATAGCGGCAGCATTGTTTTCACAACTCTTTGAACGAATGCCAATAGACAGTTACACCATTCGCAGGTAATATTCACACGAATTTGAACCATATTGTAGCTAAGTAAGGAACATATCAACCAGTAGTCAGGCAATAATTATGTGGTACATTGTATAGGACGTTATCAATGTGTACCGATGTGGAAAATAACAATGTATAATAACATGAGACAACACGCGAATACACGATATCACATATTGGCCATTAAAATATAACGAAGGAGAGAAACTCTAAATAATAAAATCTTAACAACGAGTTTCAAAGTTAAATGGCCTTTTGTGAATGTCAGTAAAACAGTATAATTATGTTCACAACATTATGGAACTCTAAATAAGCTATCGCCATCAGTATAAGGACCGTCCAACATCCAACATTTTAAGTTCTTAAAAAGGCTTAACTGTTGATTAAACAAAAAGGTTCATGAAATTTTTGTTAATCAGCATTTGCGTACTGCTTCAAGTCAAATGTTTAACGACTACAATTTATGCTGTATTAAAATAACAAATGCTCAATCAATTTAATTTCCTTCGTTTTGTTCGCAACCCTTGAAAAACCAAGTTAAACCACAAACCTTTCGCTCAAACCAATTACAAAACTTTGTCAAGTTAACAGTAAAAATAATTAATTAAGAATCTATGTCAATGAAATTCGTTGAAAATTTTCGCCAATAGTCAAAACCTAATTAAAATGATTAACGGTAAGAATTCAGTAAGCGAAGTAATTAAGAGCGTGGCAAGGATGCTAGAAAACAATCTATTGTTAACGTACCAACGAGTAGTTAATTAAAAAGAGAATACAATGGCCTTAAGGATGTGAGAAAGAAAAGCAACAGAGGCGGTGTTTGTGAAACAAAACAAGAACAAGAGTCAAGTGAACACGACAACGACAAACTTGTACTGGGAAATCAAATACAACTGTTTATGAGAATTTATTGCATCAATGAAGACTCTGATATGCAGTTACAGCACAACATCTTGAATAACGCAAAAATCAATGTACAATGAAAAACGTTCCTTGATTTGAAAGCAGATCAATGTAATAAAGTCGAAGAAGCGTTTCATTGAATACAGGAGTTAGCAACAACATCTAGGGAATAAAGATATCGACAAATGAGGAGACGCCAAGATAGATCGTAGTAATAAAACTAAAAGAGCCTAGACAAAGACAATGAAAACAAATTCAACTTAACTAAGAGTACAACGGTGATGACTAAAAAAGGAAACGCGAGTTTAATTGAAATAACAATAAAGTAAGTGACTCAACACCGGCGAGATACAATTTCTAGGCAGAATTTCGTCAGTGCTGCCAAACCGACGTCTATTAACAATGAAGTTAGGCGCCAGGAAATAATAAATGTTAACATGATAGATGCAGTAAATTTGTATCAATTGAATACAGTTTTGCACGAGGTCGTAACTTTGTAGGTGAGGAAGTAGAATCTGGTAGCAAAACAACTATATCTGGTTTACCTAGTATGGTTTCTAAAAAGGAAAAGTTCTTAATTTGTTGTCTTTAAAGAATAAAAGATAAAAAGAAGCTCATAATAATACAAGTCTCGTTAGCAATGAAATCAGAGCAATTAATAAATCCATCAGTGCAAAAGTGCGAACGAACTTAAGAACTAAGAAAGTTGACTCACTGGATGAATTACGAATATCGTACACATGATTTGTGTTATTTGTGTGGTGTATGATAGCGTTAAATACTAGAGTGATGTTAAGCTTAAATCAATAGTTAGCATTGTTACTACAATATTTATTTTTCAGTGATTTACCTCTCATAAAATTCCCAGTTTCTTTTCAAAATACACGTTGAGTCTTCATTACCTGGAAAAAACGAAATATCTTTTGAATAAATTGTCTAGTCGATGTTATTTCTAAAATATTTGCTGTCTTTCCAACTATTTACTTTGTCTGTTTTTGGGGTCAGACAAGGACGTTTGGCGAATTAAGGAGAATTTTGGAACTTGTTTTTATAAAATTATTCTTTGGCTGGTTTTCAACGTGACTTTCAGTGAAAGGCAAATAAGTATAGAATTCAGACTAGACTTTGTATCCCTAAAGTTTTCGTTGGCAACAATTAGGGTTGGAGACCCGACCAGCAATAAAAGTTTTACTATATAGGTTCAAAACGTAGCTAAAACGGTCAAGCCTCTCAGTAAAAACTCCTCTGGGTATCTTTTTTGTAGATAATGATCGCAATGGGACGGAAAATTATCTAGGCAAGCAAAAAGGACGAAATATAAGTAAGCGTTACTATTCGGTAGGGGCAAATAAAATAGGTTTTAACATACATTTCAAGCCTGTAAGAAGGTTTAGGCAGAGGTGTACATAAAAGTACACCCACATTTCCCCATTTATTTTTAGGTCCCATTTAATAGGGGCGAACCTATTGCCATCAACCGGGCATAAATCCAGACTACGGCCTCTGAGAAATCTCTGTGAAGGAAAAACCCAAAAAAAACTTGCTCGACCCGTGAATCGAACCCCAGGTACTCAAGCTCAGCAGTCGCGATTGCGATTGCATCACTAAACCATCGAAAAATTAAACTTGTGTAGAAATAACACAAATTGCTAAAGAATGGAGTTGTTCTTTGCTGTGAATGGTTGTCATAATAATATTAATTCTTTCAATGAGTTTCTTTGTTCAGTCGTTTTAGTATAAATAATACTTGTCTTGTCTTCCTAACAATGTGTATGACAAAAGTTAGAAAAATATGCCTCTCCTTCGTTACAAAAGGCACTCATCGCTTCGTGCTTCTAAATCCAGCGGTTTAAGGTTGACGTTATCTATTAGTGAATTAAGTTTTAACTAATTAGACAGTTACAATATTTATTCATACAAGTTCCACAGACTTCTACCAACAAAGAAGAACACACTTGTTTAAACTATTTCTGCTATAAATTAACTTTAAGTTCCATCTGATTCAATAAATCAATCGACCTCCATGATTTACAAGTTCCATAAACATTTATTAAATTAATGTCCAGTACATTACGATAAAAGACTATCAAACGATAATAAATTTAACCGAAGGTTGATATTAAGCAATATTAAACTCTATGCGGGTTATAATTCCCATTAAGCTAATGGAAATTGTTAAACATGACTGCACCCTATGCGACTGTTTTATAACAAGACCACTTTGCCTTAATTGCTGGTCAACATCACGCCTGGAGTCCCCGAAGGATAGGGCAGAGCTGTACATAATAGGAAAGCGACATTTCGCCAGTTATGTTCAAGTCCTATGTAATAGGGGGCGAGCCTATTGCCATCAACCGGGCACAAATCCAGACTCCGTGGCTGCTAGCTTATAGTCCAGTAGTGCCCCCTTTTTTATCGAATGGGAAATCATCAAAATGATCCCTTCCTGCTCTGGGTGGGGCGGAAAGGAGTGTCAGACTTGTACATCCATGTTCTTAACCCTTTGTGTTCCAGGGCCGGTTCTTTCGAACAGTCCCGCAGCCCTAGCAAGCATCGGCCTTCTCGGACCCTTTCCGATTTGCTGACATCTCCATGAGGCGCGACACGGCCTGTCATCATTAGACGGTGAGCTATCCAGTGGTGGCCCTGACTTACCGAGTTGTAGGTCGTAGGTACGAAACCAGGTAAGTCGCGTTAATTTGTGCAATGTATTTCATCACCACTGGCCTCAAAACGGTGCAGGAAAATATCATGAGGAAACCGGCCTTTCCTAGGAGCAAAACCTCTAAGACATGTGACATCTACAAGTAGATGGCCTACTCCCTCTTACAAAGCGGCCTGCCCCAGCAGTCGGAACGTAATAGGCTGCTAATACAATTACGTCATACCTGTATGATTTTAATATACAGATTATAACGGCCTTTATAATTTTTGTTTGGGCTGCCATATTGAGATTTGACTTTTGCTTATGACCTTTCGTCGATGCAAAGTGCAGGGTTTTGTGTTTTGAATGTGTTTTGTGTTGAAAATTCAAATGCGTTGTGTTGTTTGCGTAAAATTCAAGATCATTATATTATGCTCCTTTTACACTAACATTAAACGACATCTTTTTTTTTTTGCGGATGGGAAATCATCAAATGACTTCTCCCGCTCTGGGCGGAGCGGGAGGGAGTGTCAGACTTATACTGACTAAAACCCACCCATGTTCCTTCTTCGCCCTTTGTGTTCCAGGGCCGCGATATCTCTTTCGTACAACCCGCAACTCTGGCAGGCATCGGCCCTTTCGGACCCCTTCCGGTTTGCTGACATCTCCTTGAGGCGCGCGTGGAACACGTACGCGCCGTCGAAACGGCCTGTCGTCATAAGACGGACGGACGGTGAGCTAGCCCATTACTCACCGTCCACAGGCTCGCGCCTACGGTGGCCGGGGGCCACTGGTTGCCCCCTGACGCCCGGGGCGTCTCCCGCGGCGGCTGGGACGTGAGGTTCTCTCCCTCTCACGTTCCGCCACCTCCTTCGCTAGCATGACTGCTTCGCAGAAGGAGGCGACGGCTTCCCATTCCCTCTCGCTCCGGACCATGGATTGAACCAGGGCCGGACGCGAGAGGTCACCGCCGCTAATCGCCGCTACGAGGACACGGCGGTGCTCAGCCCAAGTGGGGCAGAGCTCCACGGTGTGCTCCACCGTGTCCTGCGGCCGATCCTCGCAATGGTAACACCCGGGCGTTTCCTCCCGCCCGATTCGGTGCAGGAACCTCCCGAAACAACCGTGTCCGGTGAGGACCTGCGTCAGGCGGAAGGTGAGGGCGCCGTGCCGCCTCTCTAGCCACTCCTCAAAGAGGGGACTTATCGCCACTATTGTGGCGTGCCCTGCACGTGGTTGCGACAGTCACTGTCTCCATGTCGCCATCAGATCGTGCCGGAGGTCTGTCCGCTGAGCGACAATTTGCCGCGGCAGCGGAGTTTCCCCCCGGCGTAGTGCCTCCGCGCGCCATTCATGCAGGCGCGCGAGGACCATCGCCTCCAGATCCCATGGCGGCAATCCGGCCAAGAGGCTCGCCGCCTCGCCGGAGATCGTGCGGTACCCCCGGATCAGCCTTACGGCTACCACCTTCTGGGGCGCGTTTAGGTAATGGGCGGCTCGCCGCCTCAAAGAACGCGCCCACACCGGGGCCCCATAAAGGACCATGGACCGCACGACCCCCGCATAGAGCCTCCGGCAGGAGGCGTTTGGACCCCCCAGGTTGGGCAAGAGCCGCTTGAATGCAGCCCCTGCCCGTTCCAGTTTTGGGGCCAAACGTCGGAAGTGCTCAACGAAGTTCCACCGGCTGTCGAGGACAAGCCCTAGGTACTTTAGCGTCGACTCGACGCCGATGGGAACCCCTCCTACCGTCAGTGTGGATCCCGACGGTGGCGCATTCCGAGGCCCATGAAAGCACATGGCCTCGGACCTGTGCAATGCCACCTCGAGACCCAGTTGCCGGATTCTCTCCACGACTATCGGAACCCCGCGTGTCATAAGTTCGGCCGCCGCCTCGTGCGACCTCCCCTGTGCCAGCACCAGCGTGTCGTCAGCGTAGCAAACTACACCTTAAATAATTACATTAAACGACACCTTAAATAATTACATTAAACGACACCTTAAATAATAGTAGGATTTTCAAAGCTAGACCTCAGCATTTAAAATTGCTATTCCATCTGTGCAATGACATTGAGCATTTGTTTAGGTGTCGCTTAATTTTAATGAAAACGAACATTATATGCATGTTCGAGTTTATTTAATTTTCCTGATAATTTTATTAGGTACAAATCTCACAATTCGTTATCTACAGTATTTTTTGGTTCATTGACATCATTTATTTATTATTAATCATGTAATATTAAATAAATGACACAATAATAACATAATGTCAAATCAACATAACCATATTACATAATACTAATCAAGAAATTAGCGACGCTGTTTATGAACTGTATGTCAAATAAATAAGTACCTACATACATTGGGTTTCGTAATTAATTTTTAGTGTCTATATATTATTAGACTGTAGAGTTATTTATCAAATTCAGCTAAGGTTTGTGTTATGTAATATATTAGTATTTGAGATATGAAAGGCGTTGCTAAGTAAATCCATGAACTTTAGAAAATTTTAATTTTACCAAATGACAACCACAATTCAAATCATGAAGACATGCTGCACCGAGCTCAAATAAATTTGGGACAAGGGCATCAGAACTGTGAAGTGTCAAAACGGTGAAGGAAAACATCGTGAGGAAACCGGCATGTCCTAGAACTAAAAATTCGAAGACATGTGATATCTACCAACCCGCACTGGGCCCGCGTGGTGGATTACAGCCCATTCCCTCTCATAAAGAGGAGGCCTGCGTCTCAGCAGTGGGAACAATATAGGCTGATGATGATGAAGGGCATCAGAATGATGATGATTAATAATGACAATCCATAAGCTAAAAATCATTAATCCTATTTGATTCATCAATCTTTATGAGGTATTCCCTCTTAAAAGTAAGCACCACGCAAATACATAACGTATTGACACTTTGACAGACTTTGCATACTATGGACAGTAATTCCCGACCAGTTTTCGAAGATTTTTTTTTCCCTCCTTTCAACTGCTTTACGACTAAACTAGGCATTTAGAATTTAGTCATGTTTATTATTAAGTTAACCGATCAACACCTCTCACCAGTCCGTCATAATATCTAAGCTTGTTCAAAATCAAAATCAATCAAAATATATTACTTTACATAGGCCTACATGGGCACTTATAAAACGTCAACAAAAGGTGCACGGTTCGGGTTGGTCGTTTCCTATGGAGAAGAACCGGCAAGAAACTCCATGGTTACTCTTTTAAAATCATGGTTTTACAATATTTGAAGTTACAGCGTTAGTACTTAAGTATGGGAGGACAGCGTAGGCAAGTCGATTGCTTACTACAGAAGGTAGTAATAGGAAAAAAAATATTTAAAAAAAATGAAATATTGAAATTGACAGCACGGTTAGCGCAGTGGATTAGCGACTGGCTGATGCTCTGCCCGCCGCGGTTTCGATCCCCGCACGGTACAAAAATTTCTATAACCTACCAGGTTGGCAATTATTCCGGGTCTGACTGTTTCCGTATGTGAGTTTAAATGTTTGTAAACGCAACCACGATGCTGGAGAAATTCCTAGGATAGGACAATGTTTAAAAAAAAATATGGTGTACATAACAAATGTTTTAACTATATCTATATCTTGTTAACTATCTATCGCTATATCTTGTTAACTAAGAAATCCACGAGGTATTCCATGAAGCACACTCAGACGAAGCACACCTAAAGTATTCCACTTAGCACACACGTAGGTGGGCTTCAAATAAAAATTTAAAATAATTAATTTCCTATTCCACGAAGCACACCTACGAATATCACTCGCATAGTGCGGGGACTAAAAAATTAATTATTTTAAAAAAATATTTGAAACCCACCTACGGGTGTGCTAAGCGGAATACTTTAGGTGTGCTTCGTCTGAGTGTGCTTCGTTTGGGTGTGCTTCGTGGAATACCTCCTACCTACAATTAAAAAAGACGTTTGTCCAAGATAGCCTTTAATTGTCAAATGCAATTACTATAGCAGTAATTGCATTTATTAACACAAAGTCCACAGCTTCGCTTCTTGTAACTAATTGGGCATTGCAATGCTAATTTATGCCAGTAGTCCTGGATAAACAGCTATTTACATTTAAATGAAACAGTTCGTGATCCTATCAAATAAATTTACTTCTTACTTGAAAGAAGCACAGTGATTGGTTTTGCCGTTCATTTTCAACCTGATGTAATTACTATGTTTGTAATAATTTTAATTGACAGTCAATTGGCAGCTAATGGGTCGTCAATTAATATTATGGTTTGATGTATAAACGTATTTAATACAATGTAACTAATTGAAATTACCATAAAGTGGCTCCATTCCATCAGTCCGTTGTGAATCAAGCAAACAAGAGTTTCTGGGCAGCTAGAATCAATTACATTTCTTTGTAAATTTTAACATATTAGTGCCTTATAATGGCTTTAATAAAAATAAAATGGGTTTACTGAGAAGCCATATTTTCATTTTGCAGTATGTGAAAAAACATGGACACACATGAACAACACACACACACATGAACAAGGGACTTAAACATAACTGGCGAAATGTGGGTGTACTATGAGGTACACCTCTACCTATCCTTTCAGGGATTACAGGTGTGATGTTATGTTATGTTGTGTAGAAACTTTGATCAGACCTTTCCATTTCGAAATTTCTACAAAAACTGTGGACTGAACCAACTCACACAGTACACGTTTGTCATTAATGTACATTAGTTTACCTCAACATACGGCGAGGCCAGGCAATATAGTCCACAACCGTATTAGGGTTGCGCCTCATCTAGCAGCACTGAAACGCATTTTTCCATGTTCCTATCCTGTCAGTGCTGCCGACCGAATCCTCGATGCTCCCGTGTGCGATAGCATTGGCGCTGTTTCTCGCACTAACAAATGATGGTTCCGAGCGACGGAAAAGAATAGGAGCAAGGAAAAATTCGATTCCGTGCTTCTAGTTGAGGCGCAACCTTTAGCATGTCGTGATATATGTAAAATTTAAGGCAAAGCATTGGAAAACACCGACTCCATTTGTAATATTGTTGGCATTATGCCTACGGAAGGAGTGCCAAATGATGGCTGAGTTTATTATCAGGGCAGCACGCAAGCATTGCGACACTATTTGTACTACACTATGGTAATTTGCCTTTGTTATTTGTGTAAAGGGTTCAGTTTAAGTTACAACTACCGAGATTAGAATTTATGTGTCTGGGGTGCGAGGTTGAGGCTCGAAGAATAAATGCTGTCGCCTTCAGACGTCTTTAGGTTCAAAATGTCGGGAATAAATTATGACTGCGTACAAAATGTTGAGCGAATGACTTCTATCAAGGCCCGTCTACACTTTATAGAACCAATTTCGTTAACAATTTACCAGAAAACGTGACTTGCCCTTACAAACAAGGGCCTAAAATATGTCCGTTACTTCTGAACCTTGAACTTATCATGTCATATACATTAGTGGAGTCGCCCAAGGCTACTACGCCACTACACGGTCTATCGATCAATTCAAAAGTCACATGGTATACCACTTTCTAGTGGTGGCATGACGCAAATAGGTTGAAGAGTCACGAAACTTTTTATTTAATGCTAGATTTTTTAATGGAACTGTTCTTTTAATAATCACTTCCATTGCCTTCAATTTCAATCATCAGCATGCAAGCATTTAAGTCACATGTTTTCTTTCGAAATTCAGCCTTATCGCATTACCAGAGGCCTTAAATTATATTGTCTTCTTCTAACATATTGGTATTCATTTATCGAAAACGAACCTCGGACCTTGAACAGAAAGTTGTTCATTAAAACAAATATGGCGTCGAGGATTCTATTTTCCATTTATGAAAAGCTGGAAGTTATTTTCGCCAAATTTCTTTTTACATTAAAATCTACTTAGATAAGTACTTTCTGCTTACCGGCAATTTATATCTAGCCAAGGTATAAATTTTTAAGTGACCTCTACGAATTGCCTTTATTGGACTGCGCCTAAAAATTCTTCGGAGAACTTTATGGTCGACATTGAGAGGTCAGTCCAAAGACCAAATATAAACCGCCACAAATTGAGTCGTAAACTACGTTTCTGTTTACGGGAGGCTAAAATTATTTTCGACTTGCGTTAAGAAGTTTTAGCTACGTTCATGAATATAGCATCAATCGTGCTGGTACCTATTTCAGTATTTTCAGGCCAAAATTGTCAAGAAAGGCGTGCAAGAATTTGACAAATGATGTAGTAATGCACTATTTTAGTTACTTGGCAGCAGCTTTAGGTTCTGAAGCGCTTTGGTAGTAGTCGATCGATGAATTCAAGCCGTATAAAGTATCAGAATTTACATAATCGCCAGCACGCAGTTTGAGGTAGGTCTTAGCCACAAGGACACCTTTCGTAGTGGCCAACTGAGTCACCAGTGTGACGACGTTTTCCGTACCTCACTGTACTTGTATCCGCACTGGTCTTCGCGGCACTTGTCCTCGCAAGATGGCCGCGCTATTTTAGTGAAGAGACTTTGTGTTAACTACGAACCGGAGGCCGAGGCGAGGCTAGGTATTGATGATATATTGCTGAAGCAATTAGTATCTTCTATATGAACGGATTTCAGTCATATAAAGCAGGTGGCGCAATTATACACGTTACATTTACGCCACGCCTTTTCTGTGTTGACAAAAGTGGAAGGTCATAAAAGGTATTAAGAGAATGTTTCGCATGTCCTAGGTATATTCCTCGACCTGAATCACGTAGTATTGCGCAATACATCATAGATCCATACATAAATGTGGAATCACCAGTGAAACCAGTTGGTTCCACTGCGAATATGAGCATGTGTGCACGCGCATTGCATGCAGTCATATCATGTTTCTAGCTCACATGTATATTGGTCAGTGTTGCCTGCCTTCGAATTAATTTCGCGTTTCAAAATCATAATATTTTGCATAGATGCATTAATTCAGCGTTTATTTAAAAACATCTATGCAGACATTAACATACACGCAAATTCGTTTGTATCTAACCATTCCATCATCACGATTTTTCAACTAAAATCCTAAAACCGGAGGTTCTCTGTAGATAAACACCATATTTTTTTCAACCAGTGCTGTAATATTGCTCATATCCAGTAGATACAATAATTCCATCAGCGATTCGGTGGATACGTGCACGGCGTCAGGGAGCCGACCTATCGAAAATAGATCGAGAAGCCAAATAAGAGAGTATAACTGAGCACTAGAATGCAGACGCGAATACCTATACGCGCACGTGTCATATTGCATGATCTCATATTAGACCCGCTGGTAGTCTGCGTACCGATCGACACTATTTACAACTGCCGTTTATTGATGAAGTACCTAACGATTCTTAAGATACAATCCTGTTGCAAATACGATTATGAGGATCTGTTTCAACCATAACATCAGGCCTGTTATCCCCGAAAGGTTAGGCAGTGGTGTACCAATGCGTCAGCTGCTCCACATATCAAGTGCCATGTGACAAGCGGATCTGTTTTGCCTTGCTAAATGAAGAATTGGATTGACAAACTAGGTCTGGTTATTTTCCTCTTTGGACGTTGGTCAACAGAGGAAAATAACCAGATTGTTAACAAGTTACATAACGCCAATGAAGAATGAAAGACGACTGCAACAATAAATTCAAGTATCAGTGCCACCAATTGACACAGATGATGATGATTGGCTGCAATTCTCTGATGGCTCAATCTCCCAGATTGATTGTGCTCGACTACTCGGCCAGCTAGACGATTCTTGTCAAAATGTTAACGAGGCAACTCGTCATTCTTTGGTGAAATCTTGGCATAACGCCTGTCTGCGTCATCAGCGGTTAGGTCATGATAGGCAGCGAAGGTTGCTATATGTTGTTGTATCAGTTACAGTTCAGTGCTTCTAATTGAATAATGAAGTAGACCATGGAGAAACTTAGCACGATAATTTAAAGGCCCTTAAGGTGGAAGCGACAGGGCAGCCCGCGAAATTTAAATTTTCTTAGGTTTTTTGCATTTTGCCGGCCAGTGTCAGGCTGTATGTTCAATAAAATATGATTTCCGGTAGTACTTCGCATGTTTATCCAATATTATAATCATTAAAATCATCAATACAACCCACTAAATTCATTTAATCCCTTTGATGGACTTTCGATTTCATGAACACATGAAATAATCATTCAATGGGGAATTAACTTAAAACGATCAATACAACCCGTATTGATGATTTTAACTCTCTAAAGCCATATTTACGCGGGCTACCCTCTCGCTTCTACCTTAAGCAGGGGGGGTGGGAATCGAAGTGAATGTCTGAATGACTTACGATTTGATACACATTGTAAAGGACAACCGTATAAAAAAAATACAAGACATCTATCTGGGCCGAGAAAGTTTTAATTATGCAATCAAGAACTGTTTGTGACCGAAAATGCTTGATTAAAGCAAAATAAATCTTCAGGAATTCTGTTAATAATTGTAATTGTTGATGAAATAATGTTTAGATAACTGAAATGCTTACAAAAAAAATACACTGAAAAAATAAAAAAGTGAAATACGCCCTTTATTTAGACAAAAAAAAATGTCGAGGCAATATTTACACAATATATGATTCTGTTATGGAATGAATTGAATATTATGATTCAGCTAACATGTGTCACCATTTTACGAATATTAGAAGAATTGCTTAAAGTATCCATTTTATACCACCAGAAATCAATAAAATTCATCGTGAAAAATATGATACCATATAAATATGACCCAATTACGTAATTTACCTTTTTGTTTAATTTGAAAGTTCCTAATGAGCGATTTGCCTGACTGAATTCTATTGATATTTTTGGTTCAAGGATAAAATTAAATCTTTATCTTTGAGTCGAATAAAGAGTAAAGGTCAACAATAAATATTATCCTCACGCAGAGGCTATTTGGTTAAATAAATTGTCGAATCCACTTGTCCTTACTGACCTGTTTCGAACGTTATTGAAAAATTTAGCGACGTTGTGAGGAAATACCAAATATTTTTTAAGCATTCTGGCGTAAATAACTTTAATCTAGATATTGAAATGCCAATAAAAACTGAGAAAGCATCTAGAATGAACACAAAAACAAACATTGCTCAACGTTTTTAACAGCCAGTTGTACTGAATGATTGTAAAATGCCCGAAACCAAACAGACAACCTTCGGAAGCTTCCTACACAATTTCAAAAAATCGTTCGTTAAAAAGTTAAAAAACTGGAGTTTTGTTCCTCAAGCCTGAGTCGCCCGCATGCACGCAAGTGCGTGTTGGCTGGCGAGCCGTCATGTGAAGAAATGACCACTTTAAGTAGACCCGTCAGTCTATACCACCTTTCTTCTGTTTGCCTGTTCAAATATATCGATGTAGGAGGCGTGGCCGACCATGTTATGTTAGTGTTGTGTCGATCAACCTCGCTGCAACCGGTTCCGAGTCGGTCCGGCTGAACAAGGCTGCGATACATGCGTGATAATAACATTTTGTGGTTGAGGGGGGAGGCCAAAGACCAACGGAAGCTCACCAACTGTTTTTTGTCACTTAGAAAGTCAATATTTAATTTACGCACGGTGTAAATGAGGTGGAACCATTAGTTTGATGTGATTCGAACTATCATGAGCTGAATTGATTAATTAATGTTTGGATAGGTTACAAGTAGGTAGTTTTCCGTATTCTTCTGTTAGAAATTGTCGTGTTGTGAGATATAATTAAGAGGGAAACGTGTTTGTAGTAGAGATATCGTATCTTAGGTAAGTTTATATGAAAACAGTTGAGGTCAAGCATCGCCTTCAGTAAATTATATTCGTGGAAGTACATGTGGACGTGAGTGATCATACCTCGTATGAATATTATCGCTATGTATTTCTATTAAAATTTCTAGTTTATCGTACTCCATATTCATAAGGAAATTAAAAGGAGCTGTTATTAAGTCAATGAGGACAACTCGTAAACACAAGTCGTTTATTAATTTTCTTTTAGATAATAAATGGGTACCAGTTCCGATGGCTTTATAGAGGACACTCATTCTTAGGGTGTGGATTGAGTATTTCTTGATCATTTATATCAAACAACTTGACTACCTACTACTTGGCTTTACAACTTTTTATTCATCGCGTCATCTTTGCTAAGTTAGATATGTCTGGCTTAGTCCCATCTTCTTCCTCTTCCCATATCATCCCCCATGTCCATCCGCCAAACAAATGACATCTGTTGTGCAGTGGCGGAACTATCATACAAGCCGAAAAGCCCGGCTTGCCTAACAATCAAACAAAATAAGTAAAAAAAAACATTCCAAGCAAAAATAAAAATGTATGTCAAAATAATAATAACGTCAAATTTCGCGCGCATTTATCAAGAATTCAAGATGCGCGGCGTTGCCAAAAAAATTCTAATATCTCCTATACCTACCGGCCGCGAGACTGGCTCGCTCTAACACTAAACAAAAGAAGAGTTCAAGCATAGTTCGCTATGGTCGGACCCTACAGTCAATGTTCGTTCGGATGCTCCCACTCGCACTCACTGGCTTCTGTATTTGGCTTGTCGGACCTCTCTGTCTTTGCTAGTAAAATGACTCTGTCTTGATAACATTATTAGGTATTTAATTTGAAAATTGTATGGAGTTAAAAGCTGGGCTTTTCTTTGAATGTGTGCGTGTATGTCAGTGTAAGTTTGAGAGAGTGAATGTGTGTTGGCGCCAAGAATGAACGGGCAAGCGGCGCAAAGACCTGCGCGTAGCGCGAATTTCCATATAAAGTAAAACGATTTCAAACTAGTTCATATTTGTTTTGAGCGATTACTGGTGCATCTTTTTTTTGTGATATTATTTATGTACTTTCTTGTATTTTAAAGTTTTGCGATTAGTTTTTGCTGTAATTAACTTTGTTTTGAAGTGATTCATTTTTGTTTTGAATTCATAAAAGCATTCAAATTGTTTCTTGTGAAGGATTTTAAGTGTGTGAAATCGTTACTGTGCAAGGTAAATGTGTGAGAGTGTCTATGTGCTTTGTTTTGTTGTTTGTCATCTGTTCGTGGTAAAAAAACGAGAATGAAGAATTATGGCTGTTTACGTTGTGAGTAATCTTTACATAGTTTAAAACAAATTCACTTCCCGCCGTCTGTACCTACGCAAGAATGTTGATGCGTTTTTCATTAATATACCTACAGAATGATTCATGAGAAAGGTTATATGTAGTTATAATTTATGCCTGAAAAACATTAAAAATTTTCACCCTAACGAAGTCGCGGGAAGTTACAAATATTTTCAATACTTTAGTAGTTAGAAACCAATTTATTGTTTGTGCGCCATCTATCGGTGTTTTTAAAATTTTGCCAATAGCGACTGTAGAGAGCGAGAGAAATAATGACGAATTGACACGAAGAGTTCAGTTGTTAAATTTAATTCAATAGATGACTCTTATATCATTTACCTGACACTGACTATAAATCAAGATATTGAAATAGTTGTAATTTTGTGACGAGATATAAAATGCGCAGTATTATTTTATATTTACCACTGTTTGTATTTTTATATTTAGGCACATTTAAATAATTGGAAAATAAAACAGCTTTGAAAACCAATACCAGAACAGGCAGCGAAACTTATTTTTTACCCCAATATCGTCAGTTGTCTAGTTAGGCTTTGCCCCCGTTTCATTGGAGGCACGCCACTGCTGTTGTGTCCTTGTAGTGTGTGAAAAAAAAAATGCTCTTGACCTGGATGTTGGTCATGTAGTACACTTAAAACAAAAAGTGAAACGCTTGTATTTACTGATTAGTCGATAGTTGGTTAGTTTCTTAGTTTATAAGAGATGGTTGAGTCCCATCTCTTCTCCAGCGTTTATTAGTGGCTGCAGACTAACAAATTTACGCCACTTTTACACTTACCCCCCTTTTTGGTGGGTCATATTTCAATTATTAATTAGTTTGTTTATAGCCATGTTGTTCCCTGTTAGAATCATAAAATAAGGTGTGTAAAATAAATGTTTTTATTGGTAACTAAAAGCTTTTGTTTTAAGTGTAGGTACTTAAAGAACCTCCAGGTCAAGCGTAAACTTTTTTAAAACAGATGTCATTTGTTTCGCGAATCAACATAGGGGATGAGATTGGACAAAACTATCCCACCAAAAACATTCTGTAAAAACTAGCCAAGTCTCGATGGAGCTGCTTGTTTATCTCTAAAAAGTAATGAAATCTAGACAAAGTCGTGCCAAGTCTAAGGTTACTTACTGCGATTTCTTTATTATTATAGTTAATGTTGTGTGACTTGGCCGTTGAACATTCTTTATACGTTAGTGGTACAAGTCAATTTTGTTTACACGTAATGTTATATCTGTTGTAACTACCTATGTTTGTTAAGCGAGATAATAGCCCATACTGGTATTTGGACGCTAGTGTCTCATTTTAGGCTGTTGTTGATTGTGCAACTTATTATTTACTATAATAGCAATAAGTACTTATATTGTTTGTTTCAGGCTCACCTATACATAAGTATTATTGAAATACGCAGCTTTATCAAGCCTACAATTGACTGTTTATTGAATCAACGTTTTCCAAGTGGCAATTTTCCATCGTCAATGGGTAGCGGTTCTGGCGACAGATTGGTGCAATGGTGTCATGGAGCACCTGGTTTTGTACCCTTGTGTACCCTTCAACGGCCAAGTCACACAACATTAACTATAAAAATAAAGAAATCGCAGTAAGGAACCACGACTTTGTCTAGATTTCATTACTTTTTAGAGATAACAAGCAGCTCCATCGAGACTTGGCTAGTTTTTTACAGAATGTTTTTGGTGGGATTTCACTTCTTTTTGTAGAAACGAGTAAACAACGTGTAACAGTATTACTTAACGCCCAGCAGTGGGACGCTATAGGCTATATTAAATTCGATTAGAAGATGTGTTCCACTACGCTGGATTTTTGCAATGACAGTCGAGTTTTTAATGTACCAATAGTAGAAGGGGGCATTACCATTTCTCTAATAAAGCTGAGACCAGCTGAGGGTTCTTCATCAGATACTTCAGACCTTCGATTTTCGACATCAAATGGAGCGGCCCACCAAGTTGAATATTTTTTGTAAAGGCGGTATGTCGATCTCTAATAGTTTGGTTGGGCTCTTGTGTTTTCTAATCAGGGTCACCAGGTACTCCAGATCTTCGATTATCCTAGTTTTTATAGTTTTCCCTTTATGTGGCCATTAAACCCTAACTCTGTACCAAATATCAGCTCTCTGAGTTTATGGGAAGTACTAGTTCTATTTTGATGATGAGTGAGTGAGTGTCATAAATGTGAAGTGAGTGTCATGTCAGTTCGACGGTAGACAGCAAATCGGCCGCACGCATACGCTTAGCGACTCGTTGAACGACTAATTACCTGACTACGATTCTCAAAGTTTCCAACACCTACACAAAATGGAATCCAACTTACAATACCTACGTCAATCGCATCGAAAGTATTCAAAAGAAATTCTTAAGGTACATTCAGTATAAATCAAAAACCTATTTACCTAACTATTACAGCCGCTGCAGAAAGTTTCACATTCTTCCACTAATTGAGCGGAGAAAAATAGCCAACTTGGCATTCCTGTTCAATTTAACTAATGGTTCAACTGACTGTTCTGAACTGATGAGTAAAATTGGGCTGCGTGTTCCGTCCTTCACCTTAAGGAATCATCAACCTCTGTACGTTCCCTCTGTGCGGTGTATTTACCGACAAAACTCTTATAAGATAAAAGCTAGCAGGGCATACAACTCGATGTGTCAGAGTATTGATGACATTGATCTGTTCACCACCAGTGTTCCTAAACTAAAAAAAATATTATGTACGAACTTCTTTGAAGATCACTGAAGCTTGTTCATTATTTTCTTGAGTCTCTACGAGTGCTTATTTCTCACTTTCTCTTGCCTGTCTACTGTTTCTTGTTCTATACTTATTTTGTCAGTGAAAACTTTTAATTGGCCTTCTTTCACTAATTGTCAACTATATGTATCCTAGCTGTAAGTTTTCTAAAGCAATAAAATAAAATAAAATAAATGCAAAACTTAACTTTCGCTTAACTTCGGAAGTAAATGACCTACAGACTTGAAATTTTTGATTTTAAGTATGTGATTATAGCTTACTGGATGACGAAAATTTCTGCGTTCTGGTCCTATCCAGAGGTTCTCAAATAGGGGCCTGAAAATGCGGCGAAATGGTCCCAGTAAAGGATGGTACGGCAGTGTTTGCTTCGCGCTCGACTTGGCGGGGGCACTGCCGTGCCCCCCGATTAAGGCAAGGCTTCTATCCAAACTCTTGTCGAAATTCGCATGACCAGACGTTGCTAAATTCACATCACATTTTGCTTAAACATTTTTATCTACGAGAATGCAGCTAATAACTTGCAGCCAAAGTATTCGTGTCGAGTTATTTACTGAGAATTATCTCCAACATCACACATATATGCACGATACAATATCAGTTGGCTGCATACGAAGCCATGAGACATAAAAAAGTTATTTATTTGGACGATAACTTAATCGTATTTATTGTAACAAGAACAGCATGATATAATTTGGAGAAATTTTTTGGTATCATAACATAAACATGACTGTACACCCACAAAATTACTGAATGGTCATCTTGGCCAAAGTGAACGTCGTAAAATTACAGCACAAAATTAGCTTGGAAACAAATCAATATCTTTACATTTAAAGAGTTTTCACAGCTGTGTGTGCGACAGCGTTGTTTTTCTAAACTGAAATGGTCATCTTGGCCAAAGTGAACGTCGTAAAATTACAGCACAAAATTAGCTTGGAAACAAATCAATATCTTTACATTTAAAGAGTTTTCACAGCTGTCTGTGCGACAGCGTTGTTTTTCTAAACTGAGCTACTTGATCCGGTTTTCATCATAATTTAGAGAATCTATTCCGAAAGGTTTTTTATAAATTAAACTTACATAAATGTAAGTCTCTCGATGTTCTGTAAAATTGTAAAAAGTTAGTTTCATATAAAAGCTATAAAAAAAAACTAAATCAAATTTACCGGGACAGCTACAAACGTTCCGAACTTTGAAAGTTCAAACTAGAGGCCGTAACGAGGAGTCCTAAATTTAAACTTTCCAGACAGCAAGGGGGTGGTGGCACATGATAAGTGTACTCCAGCACCAGTAGCAGTGAAGAGCCACTAGCCAGAAGACGCCATTCGCCTAATAATAGTACCAGAATTTATTCTCGTCGGCCTCCAACTAAGATACGGCTCTATCTATTTTAGTTTTGGCCACGTCGCATGATACGTCCGAAACACAAGCAATTTAGATAATGTAAAGGGGTTCAGTGAAAAAGTTTTTAACGAAATGTATGAGAATTCATCGCGTTTTAGATATGGTGACTTTACAGTGTGAGCTCATTTAAATAAATGAGTTTGCACTATGATGCAAGCGGGGAAACTATTAATATAGCAATCTTCTTTAGTATTTTAATTGTATCAGTTGAGATATTGGTACTTTGGCCTTCAATATTTTTATAACAGCAAGGTTCCCAGGTATGGTCCAGGACAGAAAAAAATATCAATGAAAGGAAGAACATATATTATGTGTTGTGCGACTATCAACACCCGTTGTATTACATTAACAAATAGATAAACCTAATTTGGCAAAATATCGCAACATACTGACATTTTACTCTGTCTAACCTATGCAATTAGTAAATTACTCTACCGTTCTATCTTCACTGTCTTACATCACGAAGCAAGTGAACTTTAGCAGTAACATAAACAAATTGCTTAAGTAAGGGAGACGCTACCATGCAGAAACGTTGACAAATGACTAGTCTGCCGTACTAGCCCGTGTCATGTATCACTGGGGTCGAGAACTTAAGATTATGGTATTATTCCGTCGCCCTCAGACAATCGTCGTCGTAAAAGGTGATTGAAGGGGAGAAAGATGAAAGGGTACACAGTATAGTATGTTGCTGTTACTGCGCATTGGGCTAGACCAGGGATGGCGAACCAAAGGCACGCGTGTAACCTCTCTGAAGTTGGCATGGCAAAAATAGCACGCAAACAAATGAAGTACTGGATAATTAGCCGTTAATTAACCGCTAATTAACCATGGAAACCAAAAATTTTCCGCGCGCCGGAAAACCCGAAGATCGGTTTGTATGCCAACTTCAGTGGAAGTTAGCATGCAAACATTTTAAAATCGGTTAGGAAAGACCTAGATAACTGTACCAAGGCTCATAATTAGCCGTTAATTAGCCGCTAATGTACCGTGAAAACCAAAAATTTCCCGCGTGCCGGAAAACCCGACAATCGGTCTGTATGCCGATTTCAGTGGAAGTTAGCATGCAAATATTTTAAAATCGGTTAGGAAAGACCTAGACAACTGTACCAAGGCTCATAATAAGCCGCAAATTAACCGTAAAAACCAAAAATAAACCGCGTGCGGGAATACCCGAAACTCGCTTTACATGCCAACTACACAACAAGTTAGCATGCAAATGTTGTAAAATCAGTTAGAATACACCTAGACAACCTAACCAAGGCTTCTAATTAGCCTTATATTAACTAAATAATAAAATAAATCAATTTAACGTTGGATAAGATAGTTTTTAAAAGAATTGTAACGCGTTTCATAGATGTTGGATAATTACGAGAGTAACTTGAAAATGCGATTTTTTGTTTGTTGAGATATCTTAACGACTTTGGTGTCAAATGGAAGATCTAAGTCTAAAACCATTTTATCCGTTTGGATCATGTATATCGGGCCACACGTTTAGGAGATTATTAAGAATTAGTATAGTGTTTTTTTTTTTTTCTTTCTATTACTACCGTCAAACGTCGAAACGCTTACCATGTACCTACTCAGTACATCATTCTGAACAATCAAACATGAAAAGACATAGGTTATTTGAAAATAAAATCTGCTGTCTCATGTATTTTGACCGTGTAGGTATTGCACTTTTGTAGGAAAAAGTTGATATTTTTAATTACCGATGAAAAACACTGCTAGATGTACGTAGATTAAAAACGCTGCTAGATGTAGAGTGAGATTTATGTTGTCGTCTGTGAATTAATTTTCTACTAACTCCAGAAGGTCTCTACTATGAGAGGTCTTACATTACTTTGCAACAGTCCATAATTTGAAATTAACAAATGAAAACAAACCTTTGAACTTTAGGCTACCCAGATACCTCTTTGTCTAACATTCCTCAGTAACTTTCAGTAATAATATTTTTACATTTTGCATTAATTAAAAAGTTCGTAGAAAAAAAAACAAAAAATTCTGGTTATTTACATTTTCACTATACTAATTCTTAATTATCTCCTAAACGCGTGGCCCGATATACATGACCCAAACGGATAAAATGGTTTTAGACTTAGATCTTCCATTTGACACCAAAGTCGTTAAGATATCTCAAAAAACAAAAATTCGCATTTTCAAGTTGCTCTCGTAATTATCCAGCATCTATGAAACGCGTAACAATTCTTTTAAAAACTATCTTATCTAACGTTAAATTGATTTATTTTATTATTTAGTTAATTTACGGCTAATTAGAAGCCTTGGTTAGGTGTTCTAGGTCTATTCTAACTGATTTTACAACATTTGCATGCTAACTTGTTGTGTAGTTGGCATGTAAAGCGATTTTTGGGTATTCCCGCACGCGGTTTATTTCTGGTTTTCGCGGTTAATTTGCGGCTAATTAACGGCTAATTATGAGCCCTGGTACAGTTGTCTAGGTCTTTCCTAACCGATTTTAAAATATTTGCATGCTAACTTCCACTGAAATCGGCATACAAACCGATTGTCGGGTTTTCCGGCACGCGGGAAATTTTTTTTTTTTTTTTGTTCATTAGCGGCTAATTAACGGCTAATTATGAGCCTTGGTACAGTTATCTAGGTCTTTCCTAACCGATTTTAAAATGTTTGCATGCTAACTTCCACTGAAGTTGGCATACAAACCGATTTTCGGGTTTTCCGGCGAGCGGAAAATTTTTGGTTTCCATGGTTAATTAGCGGTTAATTAACGGCTAATTATCCAGTACTTCATTTGCTTGTGTGCTATTTTTGCCATGCCAACTTCAGAGAGGTACGCGTGTATCTTGTTCTATCTTTTGTAGTAAGCAACGACTAAAGGCGGAAACATACTTACGTGTCGTGGCGTGTCGTGACGCGCCAGAAGCAAATCGGTTTCATACATTTAATACGGTTAGGGACATATTTGCATGGCGTGTCGTGTCGCAACGATGTATGAAACCGAATGCTTTTGGCGTGTCACGACCGTAAGTGTGTTTCCGCCTTTATTGTCGGGCCTACGCTGTCCTCCCATACTTAAGTACTAACGCTGCAATATTCAAATATTGTAAAACCAAATGATTTTAAAAGACTAACCATGGAGTTTCCTGCCGGTTCTTCTCCATAGGAAACGATTAACCCGAACCGTGCACCTTTTGTCGACGTTTTATAAGTACCCATGTAGGTATGTAAAATAAAATATTTTGATTTTGAAAACTATGAACAGAAAATGTGTTAAGAGATCCTACAAAGTTAAGCCAAAGAATTTTAATTGGTTTTAAAAATAATAGCACGTTATACAAATAAAGTCAAGCATCAATCATCGTGATTGACACCAAATTGAGATATTATTTAAACGAATGTCAATCATCTTGGTCCTTACCCGCTAAAGGGGAATGAGGGTTTGGTGTAGATATTATATTGCACAGCTAGTTAGTGTATACTCTTTGTTGCTCTCAGCTGTGATTTGTAGATCTTTGACAGTTTCTACGAGTAGTTCGAAGCTCGAAAACTTGGCAATCAAGGGATATTGGGATATTGATATTGGTTATTGAAGATTTGTTAACCAGAAACTAAGTTTTGGAATGTTGGATACAATTTCTATCTGGAATTTTTATTGAATTCAGTTCTTCTGAATCCCACAATCGATTTTGTTTGTGTCACGAATTTATTTTGTCTCATGAAACCACAAACTACCGCGGGTGAACTGTGAAAAACTAGCCTTGCTTGCCAACTCCATGATTTAAGAGATCTAAAATTCCCAGACTACCTAGGTATTTTATCGTAGCATTAGGACATAGATTGAATATATATATGTAACGATACATAGGTACGTGATAGATTTATAAATGGGCCTATACTCCAACATATTCACTTCCAAATCGGCTTCATGTGTGTAAATATAATTACGACATTAACAATTCAATTACAAAAATCTGGGTCAGCAGACATTTTAACATCACATAACTAATAACTATACATACGATGTTTTGGCCGGGGATGTTTGCTAGTTTTATTTTTGGTCTTAAGAAGTCGAGTTCGATTTTTTTAAGTGAAAACTTCTTTAGCGGCGTTGTGCACTTTTGTTATGGGTAAAAAATGTTAAACTCGCGTCAGGTCACGGGTCCTGATCGAAAATTCGTAAGACGGATTGACATTAGGTTACGAAGGAATTTGAACTTTATAACATCTGTCATTGAGATAGATAATTATCCAGTTTTGGAAACCCAAAGGTTTCCAAAACTGGATAATTATCTTATCCACAAACAAAACCTTCGGTTTCTCCAAAGAGGTAAAATTCGTAAGACGGATTGTAATAGTTCTGAAGTGTAAAATTTTTAATGTAACATAAATTGTCATGTTTGTGTACGATAGCGCAATAAATGAATATTGTATTTTATCACGTAAATGATAGTATTTTTATACTGATAATTAAAACACATGTTATACATGGAAAAATATTCCCGAACCATTCCAAAATATCAAAAATGCACAACATTAATATTCAAGTTTTCACTTCTGCCGGCACTCCCGGAGTGCAACCAGTTTTTTTTTGTTATTATCTTTGTCATGCATTCATAATGACTGCCTCATTGGTCTAGTAGTCGCAAGCGCGACAGCTGAGCATGAGGTCCTGGGTTCGAAACCCAGGTCGGGCAAAGTGTTATTAGAGCTCCGTGGCTGCTACTAAGAAATTCCTAATCGAAGAACATTAGGAATTTCTTTGTAGCAGCCACGGAGTTTGGCTTTGTGCCCGGTTGATGGCAATAGGCTCACCCTCTATTTCATTAGACTTAAACATAACTGGCGAAATGTGGGTGTACTATGAAATACACCTCTGCCTAACCCTTCGGCACCCTTACAGGTGTGATGATAAGTTACGTTATGAATAAAAATCTTAAGAAAAGTATCTGTAACTTTTCAAAATTCCAGCTTATTCTTTGATAATGGCGGGCTTAGTTACACGCAAAAACATTAACTTAATTTTATAGATAGGAAAAGCAAGAACGTTAACTTGTAACAAATAATTACTGCAGAAAAATAACAATTTGTCTTACTTTATTGTTCGGCCATTTTAATTTAATTATGTCTTCTCAGTAGACCTAAATTCCGAAATATTACTCACGAGCAATTACTTCATAAATATTGAAACAAAATTTTCTTTATTTTTTTAATAAAGATAATTATGTCGAGTCTTAGTACATACTCGGCAGCGAGTCTCAGTACATACTCGGCAGCCATTTTGGCATAACTAACTGTTTACGCGTTACTTTAATAATGTGAACGCGCTATTTTCCTTAATGTACGAAGAAAGAATTAGTAACCCGGTATATACGTTTCAGGTTTTAACTTTAACTTAAACACTAAATATGAAAATACACAAGAGTAATTGCCGCTTACGTGAACCTAGAATTAGGGTTTAAAGTTTTATTGCTGAGAGATACATATCGAGTTTCCTCCGTGCCTCGGAAAGCACGTTAAGCCGTTGGGCCGGCTGTCATTTGTAGATCTTTGACAGTCGTTACGAGTAGTCAGAAGCCAAAAGTCTGACATCCTGTCTTACCAAGGGGTATCGTATTACCCAGTTACTGGGTTGTGGAGGTCAGATAGGCAGTCGCTTCATGTAAAATACTGGTACTCAGCTGCATCCGGTTAGACTGGAAACAACCCCAAGATAGTTTGGGAAAAGGCTAGGCAGATGATGATGACACAAACATATAAAATAAATTCTCAAGTGAACTAGTCCCTAACTCAATACAAAAAGTAACTGTTAGTAATTCTAAATATTTCACGAGTTACAACGAACAGTACTGAAATATTCAACATGAACATACGACCCGCGCGAGAAAAATAGTCTTAAAAAGTCATAGAATTGTTGAACAGCAGATAAAACGAACCGGCTTAGTCACAGTTTGATAGATTATCTACCTTACCAACTTTCACACCCACGCATGACGAATAAAGGCTGTACCAACGTTCCGGTCGCCATATGAACCGCAAACGTATCGACAAAAGCGTAGAAGCAGCTCGTACATATTTCAGAACACTTCAAAGGAGAATACCAAAATTCGAAAATCAATTTGGGCTGGTGCGGGCTGTACCCGGGGTGAGCCGGGAGTCACGGCCAAGGTCGGTCGAACTCGCCCCCTCCCGATCCTCGGGCCCCAGCCTGCTCCCCCTCGCGGTAACGAGCGGCTGCGTCGATACCACGCCGCTCATTGAGCACGCACTCACACCAACATCTTGTACATAAAGAAATTTACACGTGCCTCGCTAATGTTTAGGTAGCAGTATCGAGTCGACTCGCCCAGCCTTTATGGTTTGAGAAACAAACAGCCCTGTAATCTCGCCTCGGTGATCGATTGAGCAACTCTATATTTAGTTCGGTCTTCAAACCTCCATTGAACTGGAAAATACCATCGTTTATATACAACATATAGTGAGGGTTATGTTTAAATACACGGTAAGATAATGTTATCAAGTATATTATCAGTCAGGCGTATCGGACCACATCTACCTAAATGATAAGACTGTTTGTTTATTATGTGAGGTGTACGAATGCATTTGCAAACATACATAGTAATGAGACAATATTTGAATAGAGGCGTTCAATATCGTTTTACTTACAAAGTGTTACAAACAGAACAACCACACATATGTACAAAGAAGCTATAGGTAAGTGTCAAAATGATGTGTATCAGCAAAAAGAAAAAGGCACAACACAAATCAACATAACACAATGAATATGACATTGAAATTACTCCTCTTTTTTTGCGACTTTAATCAAAATGCGTTTGGACTCAAGCCAGGACAAAAAACGAAAATCTAACTATTTACATAAACAATATGCTCCTGGATTTGCATGAGATAATGCTGGAATACGTTTTGTAGAAACGAAAGACATAATTGAAGGTTTTAAGTCTCCAAGTTTAGTACAATTTATTGAACTCTGGCAAGACCGCAAGTCAAGCCACCGGCGTCCTCCATCGGAGAAGTAGGCGACGTTTCATTGGAAACGGAAGCACGAAATGTTGCCCAATAAACATCTAGACGAGGCCGCACAATCAGGTTTCACCTTTGCCTCAATGCCTTAACTTTACAAAATGTACACTGGTTTCAATATCTCCGAATTGCAAAATCGGGGCGAAGCGCTTCGATACATTCATGATACGTCGGACAGTATGCTCTTACAAAATGCAAGATCGTTTGGTAAAGGACATAAAACAAGATTAGGACAGGTGTCACCGTGGACCGGTACCAGGCAATGATATATGGAAATTCTTCGATTTATGACTAAGTTCCGTCGTCGGTACTGTCTTGGGAAGAATGGAGTACGGTAATATATTGTCATTTGAAAGAATAATGGAGTTGTAACTGCATTTGAAGTGTAATTTAATAATCATTAAATCACTCACTTTAAATGTAGGTACAAGAAAGTACTGCAGAATAGGGATGGTGACTCATTTTTCTTTATTTGTCTATCGGGTAGATTATTAAAAAGTATTTGACACGTATTTTTTCTTTTTTAATGTAACCGTAAAATTACAGAGATTATTTCGAGTTGAAATGGCGCATGACGTCACGGCTCAGTACATTTTATACCTAGTTGTGACGTAGTGAGCCCCCACTCTCCAACTTTAATACGTTTTAACTAAGTATTTTTTGCTAACTTGATAAAACAAAAAATACGTATCTAATATTTTTGTATTACCTGATTGACAAAATAGAATTTCGTTTTCTTTACCCAGTCATCATCCCTATTAAGGACTCGTTAAAGTTTTTGTCAAAACTTTTATGCATAAACGGAATAACGAAAAATCCCCCATGCGCTAGAGCTGTGCTGTAGCAAAACAAAAGAAGTCCATATTTTTGTTCCGCAGCTTAATTTCTGGGAATATTTTCAAATGCAAAGCAACTGTAATATTCCAGGGGTGGCTACATGCAAGTCGTCCGGACTTTTTCATTGTTCCTAGAAAATTGCGGCTATAATGAGTCGCTGGGGTTGCGGCTACGCGGCTCCCCGGGGCTTGGGGCTCCGAAATATGCTGATGTAAACCCGTACTGTCCCCCGTAATACGATAATCACCCTCTCAGTTATCCTGAGACTTCGCCTGATGAAAATGTGGTTTTATTTCTTTGTTTCAACCAAATGTGTTTTCGTTGAAATTAAATTTAAAACTAAGCCTAGTCAACAAATTTTACTTAACGAATATTATTTAAATATTATTTTCCAAGTAGGTAGCTGCCGAGAATCGACCTTGATTTATTGGGGAATAACCTAATTATACACTTGTGGTTATTTAAATATAATTATTATAATCATAAACGGCGTTGCGGCAAACCACGAAGGAGATGGCAGGACGCGTTCCTTGAGAATTGGAAAACACAGAATCGTGACCGTTGGAAGGAATGAAGGGAGGCCTTTGCCCAGCAGTGGGACAATACGGGATAGCTATAATAATAACATATATATTGTCCCGGCAACAAAAAATAAAGATAAACCTTATTATCATCGACATATTTCATAACGTTATCAGTCAAAATCCTATTGAAATCCTGCCCATTGAGCTACTGAAAGTCTATTTTTATTTAGCTCCGTGACGGGGGCATTGCGTGATATGAATAAAATGATTCGACTTACATGGAATCTATTTTATAGAACAGAAATAGGCGAATTGACGAATCACAATATTGCTCATAGAATCTACGTATAGTCTTCCGAAGTGGTAAGTCTTTGTAGTTTTATAATAACGATGCTCATGATAAATTAGAGAAGTATTTTTCCGAGTGGAGATCTTTTCATTATTTTTTCTTCGTGTAAACCTCATCCATCTTTCCTCGCAAGTTAGCATGCAAAACTCAGAGCACATCTCAGAACTATGAATAAAATAGGAAAGCGCCCCGAAATGCTTTATTCGAACGTGTCTGAGAAAACGTCCTCCCTATATTTTCGCTGCCACATTGAATAGAGAAAGTTTTCAGAAATAATAAAACTAAAATGGTGTTGTTAACAGAAATTCGGAGTTCCATATTAAAGAGGCGTACATTATGTGTTACTAATAGGGCTGTATCTATGTGTGGTGCTCATTCTACGGTAGTCGAGGGCGCAACGCCTCTCCCACGAGCCTCCATTGAACGACTCCCGGGCTCAGGCATCTAGTTTTAGGGGCCAGGGGTGGCCCTGGCGGGAGGGCTGACGTCACGGCCCACCCTACCCTCCACACAACCAACACTAGGGAATGAACGCAATTTTCAATGAAATGATGACGGTAAAACATCTTGTCGGGGATTATATTTTCTTTGGGATGGATAATTCTGTCTAACTTCATAATTGGTGTGTTTAACTTGCTTGTAATGGCCCGATACGTTATTGATAGATAATTGTAATAGCGGGAATATTTGAACACAGACTAACGAGAAGCAATTAGGGACAGCAATAAAGTATGTAACCACAATTTAAAGACATTCAAAGAGGCCGATTAGACTATAATAAGATTAACTAAACAACAAACATAAAATGAGTACCTACCCACATCGTAAAAATCTAAAATGTTTTTAGAAGACTTTACCAAAAAACATTGATCGCTAGTAAAAATATGACGTGGGCGGCAGACTGTTGAGCTGAGAAATAGAATCATAGTCTGGGATGGAGAAGCCAGTTTTAATACTAAAAGAGAGAAAGGGTAATGACTGTATAGTGCTGGTACAAAATACAAAGTAACTTGCTTCGTCTCCCAGCCATTTGGGTGTCAACGCCCGAGTAAAACTTTAATAAAGTGAGAAACGACAAACTATCGTGGATTTTGTGGTTCTAAAAGCGTATGAATAGACCAAAACGATAGAATGCGGAACATTGGCAACAAAACCAAGGTGGTCCACGTCATTACGCGACTCGCAAATTGATCAGAACAAAGAATCTTTAATTTTAATAATAAAGACAAAGTGCACTACTCTGCTACTAGTATATTTGATGGTAGATAGAGATTTCAGCTCGACCATTAAAGTTTGACGTCAATGTAGAATGAACGCCAAGACCGTATAATAAAGTATACAAAATGTGCTGATTTAAGTGCACTGAAATTCGCACTGCTATTGTTGGTTGTATTCAAATTGGAATGTGTGAAAATAAAATCTTTGAAGTTCAACAACTTTCTAAGATCGAGATCTTACTTATTCATAAACTTGACGAAAGATACGAAAGCCAAGTCTGGAATCAGCCAAAGGGAATGTTTATCTCTTTAAGATGTAGACAAAGAACACCAAACTAAACACCAGGCTTAAATTGACTAAAATATGATATTCAGTGATAAATGGATTACTTCTCATTTCACTGGACCAGCGTTCGTGTATATCTCGGCACTGCTTCTTCATGTAAGCTTTACAAAAACGAAAAAGTAATTGTGGCACATGGCTTTTTCTCCCACGGTACACAAAGACTGCGTTGAGAAACCGACGACATGGTTTTAAAACCAAAGAATTGACGTAGACATTACGCTTAGATATGAAGCGGATAGCATTACTTTTAGAGGGGTAACTAATGGTAGAACGATAGCTATGATTCCAACGAGAAAACTTACAAATTGATAGAGACAGAGAAGATACTGGTAAAAGAGAACATGATGAAGAAACAAAGTTATGATTGTTCGAATAAGTGGGTATTAGAATTAGTATTAAAGGCTAATTCAAGTTGTCCACGTAGAACAAATATTGTTATGCACATTAGTAGATTTACAAATGATGTCTCTAATTCGAACAGTATTCTATGGTACAACCATAACATTTAACTATTTCATTATAAAGACGAAAACAAAGCTGAGATTGAAATCGTAAAGATTGAATCATGTAGCTATAAAGATGCTAATAATTTATCTAGCTATAAATTCTTGTATCAATAAAAACCTGCCTTAATTCCTATCAGTGGGATGCTAAATATATTTGGTAAAGTTAGTTCTAGATTTAGTTCTGCCTAGCTTCGTTTCTAGGTAGACCGTAACAGCGAAACCAAATATGCTTGCGCAACTTTCCAAAAGGAACTAAGCAGAGTGGTGACCTCGTGATACATATGCAGAGTGGCGAGGCCTTAAAATAACGATCTTCATACAAAGTTTAATTACGTTAAAAACACAATATTTCGGTATTGTTTACTAACCTTACTCAAAGCTAAAAGTATTCGTAAATGCTGCTTTGTTTACCTGTAACAAAATAAACATGTCACTTTAGATTTGAATAAGTAATGGTGAACGCTTTTATAACATTCTCTTTTGGGAACAATATGAGCAGGGACACATTAGGAATAAACTTCAATGGTAAACATGTAAATATGACAGAACCTAAATTACATGATCGTGTTTATGTTTCATCAAAATTGAATGAAGACGAAATTACACTTGGTTGGTTGGTTGGGTTTGGCCCGTTTTCGAGTGTTCGAATGACTTTACTGGAATTCGGGTACCCAATGCTTTTGTTACACTGGGGAACGCAATGGAATACGAGCTAACAATTACGAAGTGACAAATGGAGGAAGCTGGACGAGATTGTGCACTAGAAAGTATGAAACACATTGCATGTGCTTATAAAATTTGAGGATTGCTCTCAATTTCCCTGGGATACCATCTTCAGATTTTTTATTGGTGACCAACTCATGAGTATAGGCTTACGAATAAAAAAGAATTTTGAAAATTGGTCTACAATTAGCGGAGATATCGGTGAACATACATAAAAAATACATACACAAGAACATATACCTTCCTCCTTTTCGAAGTCGGTTAAAAAACAGGCGTAATCGACTCCGTCAATTAACACTTGCTCGTTTGCCCGAATTGCATAGGCAATCGAATTCGGGCGAACGACCAAGCGTTATTGGACCATACAATGAACATTTCTAAAATCATGAATGAAGTATTCGTAAGAACAAAAGCTACACAGCAAGCAAAACTGTTTAAGTTTCCAACGTGAGATTCTATCTGCTAATAACACTTGATGGGTTAGCAATTTGCATCGTAAATTCGTAAGCAAACGTTTGCTACTAATGCTAATTTCAGTTTGTCATGTCCTTGCACTGAATAGGCTCGAAATTGCAACACTTAAGACTTCGTTCGAGAACATTAAACTTCGTTGTTTATTATTTATATCATCATGACGAAATTCACCCAAAATGTTGGTATGGATAAAATCATTTTCAAAAAATTCCTAAATGTCCGATTTAAAGCATGAGAATTGGAATTAAATGGGAATCCTACCAGTTAGCTTAATCATGCCTGCATGATCCGGTTAATCATCTGCAAATTTACCTTTACACCACTTGATTCTAAATCCTTCGTACAGTACGATGCACGGGACGCAGTAGACGCAATAAACTAGTGTAAGCCGGCCCCTCACTCTATTGAAACTGCATACGACGGCAGGCCAGCTGAAGGTCAGTGTTACCTCAAACATGCGATCGGTAATACGTGGGCAAGTCTTGAGGTGCCACAAAGGCAATAAGCCCCAACTAATTCAATGATTCACTCCGACGAACACACAACGCCTTCGATCAATAATAGTACTAGATTAAGGATCAGGAACAAAAATGAATCGCAAAAGTGTCCACGTTTGCACACACGTAAACATCTATATTTCTTAGAAAAAAGTTTAATAATATTAACAACTTCAGTTTATTATAAACCTTAACACTCTAACATAAAGTTTAATTACACTTACAAAATATATTTATTTAAGTCCTTTCATCGGAGAAAGAAAAAAGGCAATAAAAATTTAAAATGTCGCTTGGAAATAAAAAGTCATGAGTTAAAAAATATTTATTCTAAAATTAATCTTAAAATCTAAGTGACAAAGTTCAAAACATTACATTGACGATTTCGTGCTTACTCCAATTTAGAACTAGACGTAGTTCTTGGTATTACATTTCAATGCTCAGAACACAGTAAGTATTGAAAGAAGTAGAGTCGCAGAATATTTTTTTTTAAGCCAAGGTTCGTTTTGTAAGGTTGCAAATTAGTTGATTTGATCGATTTTAAAAAGTTGTAGACTTGAGTAGGTACTATTTTTAACCGACTTCAAAAAAAAGGAGGAGGTTCGCAATTTGACTATATTTTGTTTTTTTGTTGTTGACCGATTTCTGCACTTATTGCAAACCGATGTTCAAAATTATTTTTTTATCTGATAGCCTATACTCTAGTGGTGGTACCGTTGTCACCTAGTCAGAATCTGATGGTAGGATCCTAGAGAAATCAACGGCAACCCTCAAATGTTATAGGTACTTATACAATGTTTTTCATGTACTTTCTAACGAGGCACGTCACGTATTCCTGTGGTATCTTAAAAAAATAAACTTGTTGAAGGTGTGGCCTGTAAAGAAACATACTTACGCCGTGTATTGAAAATAGTTTTAAAGTACCTATTTCATGAAAATACCTACAGATATAGTTTTCATCCGATAAAGATTTTTGTAATTCACGCCTTTGCGTGTTTCCAGTTATGTTCAAACTATAAAAATGAATCCAACATATTCTCGAATTTTTATAAGGTTTAATATTCTGCACATCGAAATGGGTCGCTAGAAAATCTACAAACAAAAATAATATTTAAAATAACAACACTACTCCATGCATTGTCTTTTCCAAAATAGTCAATGTTTGGAACAATAGTTGGCGCGTTGTTGCAAACATTGGTCAAACAATTATAATATTAGCTAATTCACTTATATTGACCATTTAATTCCGTTTTCATTACATGAAAAATCACTTATAAATATCCTTATCGAAAAAAAACATATTCCTTTCAAAATTGTAGTGTTACGGTCATTATTTTCACAGTTATTGAACACGCACTGCGGGCATTTCGACGTCTTAACGTTGGCTATGATTGGACCATACTAATTTGAAATAAGACCACAAAAGCATTTGTGGTCTTATTTTTCGAGCCGTTTTTGAAGCGCTCATCGGGAATCTAGTACTATTATTGATCGAAGCACAACGCCTAGCCTGTCCTTCGTCGTTAGCTATTAACGGCTAACTAACGATGTTTACAATCTAGAGCCAATGACATTACACGAAACTTGTTCGCTTATTTGGCAGAAGTCGTATCCAAAACCCGTACCTATTACTTATTTACAATGTCTGAATGTTTTTCGTTTCTAGCGGACTAAATTCGAGGAATCCTTTCTTCTATTGATTGGTATCGAAACACATGTTATTTTTATGTCTGTCTTGAATTTTTTGGGACATGAAAGGCGGTGAAAGTTAAGGTATTGTTCATGTAAAATTTAAATGGAATAAGTTCCAGACACGTAAAGAATACAATCAGTATTGCAAACGTGTTCTATACTATAAACATATTCAAGTTAGGTCGTTTGAAAGTTATAAAAGGAGTGACGATACGGTTGAGTTTTAAGTTTTTCACACTAATAAATCTCTCCGGTTCCTACATGGGATTTTTGATTATGGCAGGTCTCTGCTATCGAACTGAAAATATACAAGTTTGATGGTGCATTTGGGACACCCGACACACGGAAAAACATGGAAAAACCTATTCTGCGATAGGACAGAGACGGGAGACAAAGTGGCCATTACCGGCTACTCCGAGATGCTCCGCCTACGATTAGAGATTTCCTATTTCTTGTTCTAGCATAGAAAGGACCTCTTGGCTATTTCCCGTTGCCTGGACTGATCAGATTGTCTCTCAATGTCTGTTTTGAAAGGCTAGATTTTAGTTTTTTTGCCCATAATCATTTTTTTTTTGTATAAAACATTAAATACTTGAAATTAGCTTGAACATTGCCCCTAGTCGCGTGGTACTTAGTTTAAAGTCAAGTTGAAGGAAGCCGAAATAACACCAAAACAAATTTGATTATAATGTGTTTGATAAAAACTGTTCTTAGAAACACATAAATAATATATGTATGT
Organism: Cerastis leucographa; assembly: GCA_963082945.1. Taxonomy (NCBI): domain Eukaryota; kingdom Metazoa; phylum Arthropoda; class Insecta; order Lepidoptera; family Noctuidae; genus Cerastis; species Cerastis leucographa. The sequence continues at coordinate 7,328,991 of OY720353.1, forward strand.
ATTGAACCTATAAAATTATTTATTCAGTTTGATAATCATACACAACACACAGTTTGAAACAAAGGGTGAGGCAGAAGTGTATATATACATCTGCCTAACCCATCACGGATAACAAGAGTGATATACATGTCCGTTCCTTATAGATTCATATTTCGCCAAATGTGTTAAGTCACATGTGGAAGGGGGCAAGCTTATTTATTGCAACCATGTATAATGGAGTACAGACTAAAAATGTGATGAATTTAAATGTTAATTAGTAATCACACAATGATAGATGAATGGTATGAAAGAAACCCCCGCGACCTCCAGTTTCTTGGGAAGATAGCAGGGTAGATTAAATAAAATTACGTACTTACAAATTAAATTATTTTTAGACAAATCGTTTCAATGATAATTTTAATGATTACAAGATCGTTTATGCTTGTTGTGTATGGAATAATGCCAACGTTTTCCCAATGGTGCGTTCAAAACATAGCATGTGAAGTCTCGCTATGAAATAATACATTTGTGAGCCTTGAGTCGGCCGACGAACTCGTAGAATGGGAACGGTCACCGGCCGTCACTACTGGAACTCGAACGCAATTCGATTACAAAGTAGCTATAGCATTGAAATCGTATATGTGTTTGTACGAGCAATTAGCAGTGTTTGTTGTGAACTGTTAACACCAACAGCAGAAAAAAAGAAAATGTTGTTCTGCCTAGCCTTTATTCTAACCAAGTTGACGTGGGATTATAGTGCAAATACCAGTATTCTACAAGGAGCGACTTGCCTATCTGACCTCCACAAAACAGTTACTGGGTAAAACGATACCTCTTGATAAGTCTAGTTACCAGAATTTTGGTTTTCCGACGACCCGCAACGACTGTCAAAGATCTACAAATGACAGCCGGGATAAAACTGTTTAAACAACAACACTTGGTGTAGGGGTTCATGGCAAACTCCACTTTGTATCATACAATAACCAATTTTTTGGGGGCTATTGTAGTAGTATGTTTTTACTGAGTAATAAGGTGAATTTTCAATAGAAGTTTACTTCCAAGGTCGGCCGTCCAACTTCATGAAAATTCTAATATTCGGCCTTGTGAACACAAGGTGAGAATTGTTAGTTTTATTATCACAAAATTAAAATATACACTTAGCATTTATAGCCTAACTGCCTAACTGGTACTTGATATGCTAATAAAACAAATTCTTTCGTATTAGTATTTAGCAACATTGGTAGTGTACGAAATTCGTCCAATGCATAATAATGCAGCTTGGACGAAAATGCGAAAGTACCCACGTTTTGCATAGAAGGCAGGACGTATGAAGGAAAATTGAGATTTTGATTACAAAATTGATACTGGGTAGTGAAATTGAACGGGCTATATTGAAAAATCTTATTTGGGACATATGATCTAATGAAAACTTTTAGCTACGGGTATTTTCAAAGTGGGCACTTTTAGTAATCCAGTTAGATTATGATTCGGTAAATTGTTCTTTATACCAAAACATGTAACAAACTAAGGTCTTCAAAATCCAATCACACGTATGACCTCAAATTATTTACTGTAATTACCTGACCTCCAGTTCAACGGCTTCAAGCTACACTTTTTCCTACTTGAGTATTGGAGATATATTTTAAGAAGAAAAAGTTGTTCCTGATCGCTTTCTATCTTGGCATTAAAATTTCATGCTTTAAAGAAGGAAAATGTTAAGGTCGCAATAACAGCTGAGGCTTCGAAAGGGTCTTGAATTATTAATCTTTCCACGTTGAGGAAGCGTCATCAAATGTATTCAAGCCAGACAATACCAATGAAAATGTAATTTGAACGCTTCATGGCTCGGTTTTATTCAGTCCTGTCAGGAAAAAACCAGTCTTTATCGATTTTTCCTCAAGCCTCATGTCATAGGAGATGTTAATTCTGCGCCCGCGCAGCTGGTTACAATGGACTAGTTGCGAGCGAGATCTAAACTGGTCCGTATCGATGCTATCGCTCCCACGATGTGGATGTGACAGTGAAGGAAACATCGATCACCGACTTTTACTCCAACATAGTTATTAACAAACAAAATTCAACTTTGTTGTTGGGTTGACAAGAAACGTTATTGTAAAATTGTACCGTTTAACATTAAACGATGTTCTACGCGATTTAATCGACGCATTGGCAAAAAGTTTCTAGAGCAAATGTGTTTAGTGAAAGTAAGCTCCGTAGTACGGAACAATGGTGTTGTGTAATTTTAGTTTAAATTTCTTAGCGGTCGAGTTTTAAAACAGGAGAACGTTTGAGGAACAATGGTTGACGCCAACGTCAATTGTTATCTTAGGAGTGTGCAAATAGGCAAATACTCGCGGACTAGAGTGCAATGCACTCTGTCAATGCAGTCCGACGTCGACATGCGTCATCTAACTACTAAGATTCTAACTACCGCCACAATACAGATAGAAATTTGTCTTTAATAAGCACCTCGTTTGAATTCAAAGCGTTCTGCGACGTTATTGATGCTAAGGCCGGGATCTATGGAGATGTAAATCTCACTTCGATTTCGTTCTGTTTGTAAAATGTTGTCATGAATATTAATACGGCAATTTAAATAAATGATGAGACTTAATATTAAGTAGGGCTTTCGTTACAGTAGCTACTCGCAGACTTATATTTAACGTGTAACAATAGTAATTGTTGCTACGTTGATCAGTGTTTGGCATTTCAGGAATAGTTTCTTTCTCTATAATAATGTTAAAATAGACATTGGCAGACAAGATTGAGAAATGGGTAAATTGAAAATAAATTTAAAAAGTTATTGACTGAGAAGCTTCAGAAAACAATCATAAAAAAATATATATATGGAGAAAGAAAATATTTAAGCAGTATTTAAAAAGAAACTCCATAACATTTAACGAAAATGACTTGATGTAGCCAGAGCATCATAGAGAAATCGCTTTTTACGAGCAGTAAAACTAAAGAGCCGTGGAATTAATTAAGGTTTTATGAGGGCTAACAATAAATGCCAAATAAAGCGACGTAATGAGACAGTGGGAGACCAAAGCTGCAGGGGAGGTAACCAATAATGACATTTACGTCTCGGGGATAGACAAATATTGTATGAAATTCGACCGAAAATGTTGTAGCAGCGTCTGCTAGGATGCTGTTATCATTTTATCAAACACAACTCATTTCATTCTTGGAGAATGGAAGATTGAGGTGTTGCAACGATCTTAAATAAAATGGAACAGGATTACAGGAATGATGAGTGGTGCATGCTAGACAACTGGCTATATTTACTGTTTTATTCCACCTGTTTTATAGGTGACCCGATACTTGATATAATGATCTGGTTTATAAATAGAAGCGTCAAGAGATGCAGAGCACAAGGAGAGGAGACCTCCTTCTATACTCAGTATAAACAACGGTGATTGATGATGAATAATATGAACTAAAATATTTCTAGCTCACAGTCGTGGTTTCATGGAATCTTGATTCTAAGGACCGCTTTAGCTAACAGTTAGCAAATGTTGCCATAATAATGTTTCGCCGGAGAATCTATCGTCTCAATATCATAATAACACATTCCTTCTGGGTAGTGGCGCACTTACAAGGAAGACGTACAAGAATTATCGTGCTGTACGTACGGTATTTTATAGTCCAGATCTTTTTCTTTTTCAAATTTAGTTAATCATCGTTACAGTTTAGAAAACTGCCTACAACTGTGTCCAAATTAGTTTTTTTTTTAAACTTTCTCCACACACACATGGAAACTTCTCGTAAATATTGTTATTGACATTACGGTCCACATTTACACAATAGATAACACAGCGTTGTCTACCAACAGCATACAAATGAACGACAAACGGTTCCATACAGATGTGACGGCCGACATACATCGGCACAATGCTATGCTGCGACAGGGTTGGCAAGCTATATGAGGCAACTTCGAAGGGGGTAATGCCCAAAACTCATACTCATGCTACATATCGCAGTCACCGTGATAAAAAAACTATATGAGAGCCTGCGCTCATCATTTAAGGTTAGGCCAAAGAAACCAGATCGTCCTAAAGCTTGTTGGGATGATCATATCGTCAAAGTCACGGGAAACATCTGGATGAGAGACTAGCAGAAACGGGAAGTGTGAAGAAGAAAAGGGGGAGCGCTATACCCGGCAGTGGGTGTTTCCGAGCCGAAATAATAATGATGATGAACTCAAATATTTAAGCAACAAAACACTTGGTTCTTTCTTTGTATAAAGGCTGAAGACTAAACATTAGAATAAGTTACGGCATGCGACATAGCAGGATCAAAGAAAATGCCAACTTCTTTGCTTGAACTTATAGGCAGCCCTAGTTACAATGTACAAAACCAATAGCGTCATGTGACATACGAAGCCATCATCGGAAAGAGCGCACACCGTCAATTTATAACCAACGACTGTGTGTAACTGGCTGCAATTTCTCCTATCAACACCCTAAGGAAACTAGAAGATGATACGACTACTGAAGATGATAACATAACCAGTGTAATTTATGTCCTATTCCTATTCTATTTCTTGTTAAGTTTATTTTGTATGTGGCAGTTACAGTTTTGAGTGAGTTTGGGACAATGACAATACCACACTCAGAATCAACGTCATTTTTATAGTTGAAAAGGATATTCGCCTAACTGTTCACTGTAATGTAACCGATGCGGTTAACTAAAATGCTGTTAAATTAAATTCAAGAGATAGTTGTACTAAGTAAAAGCAAAGCAGACACCGCTTAGTTGATTATTCTAGGTGAAAACAGTTCATAACGCAACCAAAATGGAGTGACTGAAACCACAACCGCAGTTGTATTCGTAACATACACCTTATATTTATTTCTAGTCGAAAATTTTCTATCTGTCGGATTTGAAGTATTATTTATCAGATAGATGGAGATAGGCATGATTGACGGGGTTTATTATGCTGATATCAAGTGCTAAAATGAATGGAAATATACTGGAAAACACTACGATTAAAATCTTGATTTTACTATAATTGCGTTATATTTTGGCATTTTCAGTGTTCCGTCTACGTTTGCTACCTTCGAGACTGTACATAGTTTTATTTTATTGATTTTTGTAGCAATTTAGGTTGGTTTAATTTGGTCGCTTTTGTCCTGGTTTCAATTTGTAAGATTCTTAGAATATTCGTCATTCCTCATAATATGACCATACCATTGACTTGATCCGTAGCTATTATCAAGACAAATCGTCAATAAAATCCAGTATCACTCATTCACTTGATCCAGGAGACATTTCTAATACAGTTTTAATGAATACTCGACAGATGCTTTAGTAAACATTTAATACAACAATTAGTCAATAACATAACAGGATAACAGCGTAGCTGGATGTTTATACATTATCTCACGATGCTTGAGTACATGGACATCAAAACATCCCGTACAACAGAACTTGCACTTGTGTCTGGTTTCGGTCATGTGAACGTATGCACCGTTCTTAATAGCTTAATGCTTTGGCTGTCAGTGGCAAGTTTAAGACGTTTCCTAGCAGTTGATATTTATAAGATATTCACGAAGGAAGATCACAATATTCCAAGGAATATGTGAAAATTTTGCAAGTATTGGGCAGATCCAATCAGATCGAAAACACAAGCAAAGACCAATTTCAACGATCGTAAAACTACTGGTCACCTCTAAATATGAAACACTTGAAATGTGTTTGGAATGGAACTAGCTCGAAACTACGGTTATCGCCTAAACTCTAAACAAACATCGGATGCTGTGCACATAACAGTGTTGCAAGTAATCCGTTTCTTAATAAAGCCATTTACAAACAGACTTGGGGGGGACATACCAAAATGGTGGTCGATTCTACAAGTAAATCATGAAATAGTACAGCTAATATTGCAAAGAAGCAAGTGGAAAACTTGGTCCAAATTATGATATTAAAGATGAAGGAGTAAATAATATGCCAGATAAAATGAGACTACTCGATGTAGTGGAAGTAATCAAAAGCGTCACTTAGCAATATAAAATATTCATGCCTGTGCCAAGCTGTCTTTCTGATAAAGCAACTAGAACAAGATGATTACCAAGTGCTTTAACTATTTAAATTTTATCACTCTGTCTTAGCTGGTCACATTTGAATTGGACGTGTTCATCTTAGCGGTGTATTCACATGCAAATACTTTACGACTCAATAAAAAGGAGTACCTATTTAGAAAACTGCAACGTTTTCTAAAATCTTAAGATTGTGAGAGTACCTACGTTAATGCTGACGGATGTGCTCAACTTTATCTCGTTTGTCATTGTCATTCACAATGTAAAACAGAAACGGTCGTACAGTTAGAAATTTTAACATATTGACTATAGGAACACTGTCGACGACACTTTTCATGTTGAGGGTTTTAATATTGTACCTAGATAAGATTCGATCTTCAGCATTGTATTTTTGTCTGTCTCTGGATCCATTGTATCGTTTTTATTGTTGGTGACATCAGTTTGTGTGCCTCTCGCCACTATTTTCATTGTCTTAACTTAATCTCTCTGTACTTACTTTATGAGATTTACTCTGTGGATTTCCAACCGCAACTATAGGCATACGACTCTGAACACTGCGCAGTAGAATTATACGTTTTCATGAGAACAAACGCAATAAGATCATAATGAAAGATAATTTTATACGCCATATTTAATTAGGCGTACTCTTGTGGAATGTTACTTGAATTTTCATTATAATTAAGACGTTTAATTTGTGAAAACGGACGTTTCGACTTTTTTCAATTAAATTCGGTCACTCAAGTTCGAGGAATACTCATCTTGTTTATTAATGTTTTAATTTTAATTGCTGTTCTAGTTTCTTTGAACGTTTTTGATGGATCCTTTCATAGCTTCAATTTTAAAAAGTGCGGCGGCTGTTATACAAACAGGCAGATGTTTCTCCAGGGCCTCATTTCATATCAGGCGTGTGCGATATGTGTACCTCCATGTAGCTTGGATTATCTATATGGAGGCAATGAGTGGGACCATAAATCAATGCCGCAGAAGTACCGATCGCGGGCACACGGTGTACCATGACTCAGTCATATTAGTCCATAGGTAGGCCATTCGCAAACTAGCGACACACTTCGAAGCCAGTCGTGAATGTATCGACTGACATCGATGGAATCGGAGCCAGGTCGGCGTCGACGCATCTACCTTGGGAATGGGCCCTAACATGCGCACATTAGCTCCAACCGTGCTATTATAGATAGTGCATCGAACAAATTCATGGTTCTCATTTGACGGGGTCGCACGAACAAGCACAAAAGCTATATCAGTAATTCAGTAACGACCGTGAAAGTTAACGTTTGTGACCCGGAGATACAAAATCCTACGGTGCACGGAGGTGAAAGTTTGTGACACTGACTAATCGATGTGACATAGAGCTCGGCCGTTTTTTGTGGATTTATCGCAAGGGAGAACACGACAACTTTGAAAAACTTCCAGTTCTGCTTTAAATTATATTAGACCAGTTTCATCTATGCAAAGTAATTTTAGATAAACCGGTCCGGACGACCGAAACGGGCAGAGTGACTTTGATAAGACAAGATTACCAGGCGCGAATGATCGGCATGGAGCTATCGACTTTGGCAATGTCGTCGTCGGTGTGGCAACAGCGCGGGTGTTACGTAACGTGAGGGGAGCGGGGGGAGCGGCATCGCCGGGTTACTGACCTGTATGGTCCGCCGGTGCCAATTCGCCCATCACATCACATCACGAAATCTTCATTGCACAAACACGATGCAACGCCGGCTTGTGAACAAAAACAAGCGATCATTCGCGCTGGTTTTGCAAATGATGTCAAGGCGTATACTGTTCCCTCGGCTTGTGGACAATGTAAATGTAAGCGACTATTCATACATCCACCGATAAGCGTTTTTATGGACGACGAAATCAGATCTTCAACTAACAATTAAGTTAATTGAGAAAATAGCTGACTTCATAAGTCGTAGTATAAACAATCTATTAATTAAGCAGTTATTTAAAAGTACTGGCATGCGCATGGGTCAAAATGGAGAAAAAACACCATGTAATAAATAAAATATAATAAACCTACTTGTCTGCTAACAGGACCTTGGCTTTTCCAATTAATACAGGAAACTCGAGCAGAATAATACCAGCTTGTCAGAGCCCGTCGCAACATCCGGGACTTGCCATTCTCTGTCATTTTCCCACCTTCGCGAAAACCAATGCGCAAGAGCAAGAGATGCGAAGCATTTTTTAAACGCAGCCATCCGCAAAATCGCCACTAGAGGTCTGCGAAGTGGCAACGTCGCTCCGACAATAAGATAATCGTGACATTCAATTGTCGGGCCCATTTATTTATTCACGTTGACGACCGCAGGGAGTACTGCAACAGCAAATACTTGCATTGATAAAGACCTTAATAGCATCGAGGATTTATGAGCATAAGATCATACGGACATTGGGACAACTGGGCAAAGTATCACAGATTTATCAACAATAGTTAATCTTGGCAATCTTTCCATGCGGCTGTCAAGTTGAGATGACACATCAAAAACAAGATTTGGTGGTGTGCCTCAATACTTGATAAAAAGTGGTCATGCCGTTGCGGGGCTCAGTAAGCAACGATCATCGCGATGCCAAATTTGGCACAAGCACGACTTGGCAACGTCGTACAGGCCGCTCGCTAAATGCACGTAGCCACTTTGCTCCACGTAAACAAACGCTATTGCGTCACTCGTTGATACACCCGAAATTACACCTAAATACCGGCTGCGGAAAGTCATATTTCAAATGGATCGATAGCGTTAATTCTGATTAAATTGCTGTTCACGAAATTTTTGATATGTTAAATAATTTGAAACTGGATTTTCCTTCAAGCTAAGTGTATTTGACGAAACGTGGCTGTTTCTTTTAAATGAAGTAGTTGAAAATTGCGCAATTGAATTGGGAGTACGTACTGTATACAAACCACTTTTAAATATGGTAAATACAAGTTTATTTCATTCATAGATTACAAAACAAGACGTAAAGCCAGCAATGGTGGCTTTAAAGTTTTTCCGAAAGCATTTCAGGGTTTTTCGTTTTCCTTAATCGTAATAAGGTGTCTCGACAAATTCGAAGGCCGATTGACGAATTCATGGAAAACACAGGTTCCAATGTGACTGTTCCTCTCCAGTAAGTCCTATTTCAGTTGTGTATTCCCGCGACGGGCCGACGGCGACGGTGCTCACTTTGAGCGATCACGAGGCTCACGTCCCGTCCACGTGCCGGCCGCTTACGCAAACGTTTCTATTATTTTTCACAACGGAATACAGTTATTTCAGTATAAACACAATGGAATCGTTATAAAAATCTACAGCGACACTCACGCAAAATAAGGTATGTATTAATTGGTCGATAACTTTATAGCTAGCTAACTTGAAAATAATCGCATGTTACGTCTTATACTGCATTTGACGAGCAAGATGATTCGGTAATATTGTCATTCGAGCATCTTCAGTGAACTTTGGTTCGTAATAAGCGCGGTTGGGAACTCATTGTTTAGCAACACGACTGACTTGATCACATGACCGAATGAAATGAGATTCGGGTCGCTAACAAAGATGCATTGGCTAAACAAAGGCTATTTGGCTTTTGCTGTAAATAGAGAACGGCAATTTGTACAGAGTTTCGTAAGTCTGCGCGATTTTATGTACGTATCTACTTAACAACGGCACTGAAGTTTTCGTAATGCATATTCTTTAAACTTTCACGTACCTTTAGGGGGTTATTTGCAATTTGGAACAACAAAAGAAGTTACAAATTGAAATGAAAAATTCGGAACGTACGACGTAAGCCAATATTTAGTTTAAATACACAATAAAGGACTGCAAACCAATTTCGGTTGCGTTGTGTAGCGAGCCGCATGGTTGGGTGATACTTTCAAAAGTGCCCCAGATGCTGATTAACGGTAAAAAGTCCATCTCGCGACAGATGCGCTACTGCATATTGTGGAGTAGGGCTGTTTTAAAATAATCGCCGGCTGTTTTGGAAAATCGTTATGCCTTTGAATGGTTTTCTCGAAGAATGGGTCATTAAAGTCCCTTGTGAAGGAATATGACGAAACTGAAAACAGCCTTTTTCTTTAGGCATATCACAATCGGATTCGCTTTTAATAAATAAATAGTAAAGCCTTTATTGGTGAAGGTCACTTGTCGACCGAGGTCTGTGCGTGTGCAAGAAGAATAAGGCTTTATTCCTCCATTTAATAAAGTCCAGCTAGTTGTTGGAGTAAATAAGGGGTGAATTTCTCTTGGGAAATCATTTTGAGACATGAAATGAAGTACTTCGTCACAGACTGGAGAAGAGCAACAGTTTTGGAACTGCTTGGGAATAAGTACAAAAACAGAAGCAGTTTTGATGAATTGATTTCGTCTAACCAGAAAACGTCAGTTAGTGTGACTATCGTTGCTTATACAATTCTCATATAAGACAGAAGGAATTTAAGCTTTAAAATGAGCAATGATAAAGTCTATAGTGTAGTGATTCCAGTACACGCTATAGCCATCAATTTACATGAAAATACGTATGGTTCGGCTCCACACCCTTCCTTGTGAAGCGAGTGTTGACGCGATTACATATTCATCAGATGGTCGGTGTCACGCAGAATTAACTACATATGACTCCTTGATGTGACGTTCGCGTTGTACTTACTGTCTTGCTTGTATCAATTTTGATAAAATATTCGACAAAGGCATGAATATAAGATATGCTATCTATTATATTCATGTATTCGTTCTATGAACTCAATCGATGAACGAAACGTCGATTCGTTAAGTGGAACAATAAGGTAATCTGAATGTTAGGGTAGAAAGGATTTTTCTTATGAAAGTTTTTGGCGGTTTTGAGGAACGCTGTTCAGTGTTCATGTGTTTCTTTATTTTTTTTTTATGATGCCTCTTCTTTTACTTATTATATGCTTTGGATTTAGATGTTAACCTAATCATAAAGATTTCTTCTTTTGATACATATATCTTACGACTATATCAATATCATCTTTTATATCTCGCAATTCACAGTGTTCCCGTCCAGAATGGCCAGTTACGCAATCTAGCCCGACTCTGTTCCAATAAACCAGTACAGCCTTAAGCACACATGAACACATTTTATATCGAAGAAATTCAAAACATTTAGTTAAGCAATGTTATCCTCTATCGATAAAACCAGTTGTTTATCAACTGGCAGAGGTGACTGAGCACTGGTTTGATATTGTTACATGGATATTAAATATTGAAATACTCCAAGTAACCTTTTCTACGCAACATATGAGTCGCGTATTACAATATAGTGGAATTTTCCGTAAATCAAAATCGTCTAGAAAGTGTTAATTCTTTGCTTTGCTTTCCCGTCACGTTATGTTCTCACATTTTCCCCGAGACAAAGAGACTGCAAAAGAGATATATTGTGTGCGACGAAAAATGCAAAGTTGAGTTATGGCCGAGTAAAAGAATGCAAAATACAACAACAATATTTTACTCTGGACATGTCAAACTTGAAAAACAATTAAGAATAATGTTTTTCTCTAATTAAAAGATGGTATCTTAAAACACAAGCATTCCAGTCGACGGCTTAGAATCAATTTCTCATTTTCTAATGTTTGTTCAATTAGGGACGAACAATTTTAACGACTCTTTATTTAAAGGTGACGAAAACAGAATACTGATGCTAAGGAAAATGGAAAGTCCATTATGAAGTGTAAATTGAAAGATATTGGTTCAGAATTGGTTAAACACTTGAACAAGTGACGTCATTTGATTGTTTCTCGTAATTTACAGGTGGTGGGTCTTATTCATAACTTACATGTAAGGTTTAATCAGACTGAAAATACCAGAAGTAATACCATCGCGATTTATTACTAGCTAGTTTAATAACCAGTCTTCTGTTCAGTCATCTTATACAGTTAATTTATTGTCTCGTTTGTATCAGTTCTCACCTTGTAGCCGCTGTTGTCAAGCTGTGCGTGTGGTATTCCGTTATGTTGTTGCGTTTGTGTGGGGCTCAGTACGCGGCGCTTCTTGGCTGGCTGTTGGAAAGCCGGCGATACTGCCGGGCGGTACTCTGGTTGCGGGCACTGGGGCTGACTGCTGTGGTATTGCGACGCCGGCTCCGGGTACATGACATGCATTCCCTACCAACAATAATAACACACGTTATACATAGGAACTACAAAAGAAAGAAGAAAAAAAGCATTTATTAAATTCTGATAATGAAACCTCAATATTAAAAGTCAAGCGACCAGAAATTAAAGTCGCCGCGCGAGACACCGGCGACGGCCCAATTTTAATATTTTTCGGCTTTTACAGTCAAGTAATTTCGCAGAAAGCGTCGTAAAAATCGAGTTTTCATTTGCTAAGAGCCACCATTACCGTGAAGCATGTCTCCGTTCCGTGAAGCCGACCCGTAAAGGCCTCGGCTTGGAAACCGACGCTATCACGAAGAAGGCACATTCATTAACAAATTGAGGAGACTTTCCTAAACATGATACACCTACTGAAGATGGCGACATTAAATGTAACGATGATAACAGTCTCTCCTTGGATGGCCATTAACCTAGTTGGCCATAACTTCTATTATGATATTAATTTGCGCTAACGGAACGGCGAAAGAAATACGAGTGGAGCAAAACAATCTAGATTTACATTGAAACCCGATTCTCCTTGAACAGTCGCGACAGAGTTGAGCCGCCGAGACTGAACGTGAAATCCGCTTATTATAATAAAATCTGAGGTTACAAGGTTTCCCTAAGTATTCAGCAATGTCTAGTATTATCTTTTACAACGAGGTGTGTCCGATATTATTGCTGAACACAGTTAATAGGTAGTTGAAGACAATGACATGCGAAAATTTTGGGGTGTTGAACTAGTGTTAAAAGTTTGATTGGGTTCTAAAAAGATTATATATAATTCAAATGATTATCGTGGAGATTCAAGATGGCGGTATAGTCTAAGAGTTCACACGGGTGGCTAGCTAGCTGGTCGAGGTATAAGAGGACACGAAGCAAAGCAGATTTAGCGTCTGTTATTAAACTTGTTAGTTGGAAACTCGTTACGAAAGCGTTTAAAGTTAGATATTGAAAAGAAAATTGCTTAGGGATAAATATATGTATCTCTTTGACTATTTTTGAGACCTACAAAAAATTAGAACTTTGATTTAGTAACATAAGTCTTGTAAATAATCGTAATACTAATCGGGTACAAAGGCTTCAGAAATAAACGAAATATATCTAGGCATTCAGAAATTGTCAAGTAGAAATTTTTACTTTACTTTTAGCCGATTGTCTAGTTTATCTAATCACGACATTTTTGATTTTTATAATCCTTTTCATTCACGGCATCATGCTAGTTTCTATTTAAATCACACCGAGAATTGGCAAAAGAAAATTGATCTCATAAATTTTAGACAACTAAAAACTTTTTACCAACTAAAATAAGATTCCTGAAGAATGATCAACAGTGGTCAAAAGGGAAAATAGCGTGACAGACAAAACTAAAAACTTCCAAATCTACAATCGTGTTAACCTATTACTAGGTGGGTCAAAATTTCCATAATTTTATTACTTGCTACTTCCATAGTCGAAGGTTTTAAGGTCCACGTTTCTAAGGGAATCCTTTCACAATTTGCACGCAAACGAGAAACTAATTTATAAGAAATAGAGTACAAAATTCGGTAGCATAATCTGTAGTGTAATTTTCTTTCAATTTTCCAGCACCGCGCTTATTCAATTTAGTCTTATTGTTCTAATTTTAAAACGGCAATTTACAGTTTAGAAAATTGTCGTTTTTCTATAAAATTGGATGGCAAAATGCAACATCACAATGGACAATACGTTTTCGGGGGTAAACCGGTTCTTGGCGAGTTATAACCGGTTTAGTCGCATATCTATAATCGCCACACCAAATCCTCGCTTCGTGCGGAAGTGAAAATAGCATAATGGCCGTATCCTATAATCCTATTGTGGCCGGAGAACAATGCTAGAACCGCCGGCGCCGAAACCTAAGTATTTATCGCGGCTCCCATCGACTTTCTAAAAAGCGGCGTTGCTGCGTGGGTGAAACCGCCGGACATGTTACAAATGGTAAATTGGGCTCTTAAATAGGAATGAACAAGTCGTTACTACGTTTCTACGTATGTCCACGTAGTCCGCTTTCAGATAATGATCCCATAAGTTCGCGATTAGCTGTAGCAAACAGATAGTCAAACCCGAATAGAACTGGCTGCTAAGCATGTTTATCCTGACGTGTCCTGAATTATATGTAGAGCTCACAACGCTTTTGAACAAATCAAGCGCTCGTGCATTAATAGCAGCACAAAAGGTTTTTATGTTTGATTACATGGTTTTTACGTTCGATTTTGACGGTGGACGGTGGTGGATAGTGGTGGTGGGTTATCCTAAAGTATCGACAACCAGGACGGAAAGTATCCTATGCACTAACCCGAGTCATGGACCATCTGTTTGACAAATTTCATCTAAATCAATCTAGCCGTTAAGGCGTGAAACGGGAACATATCATGCAGACAGTTACTTTTGCATCCATCATTATTACACTTGAATAGCCTATTGTTATGATAGGATATACAGAAAACATATACTGAGGACCTAGGTATTAAGAAACGTATTTTTCCGACGTCTATTTGGTGATGTTAAGATTACAAGACAATACACAGTGATACGAATAATACCCGTAATTTACCGACATCTAAAACATGGCTGTAAAAAGCGTAATGAGCTCACCCAAATTGCTAAGTGATTTTAGTAATTATTAGTATACACGACGTACGTATAAAGCACAATGAAGAGTTTTATGTCGAAAACGTGATCTTCAAAATGACAGTACGACATTAAGAATAATAATAAAGGATCATATATATATACTTGAGTCTCCAGCTTTCACGATCTTCGTGAGATCTATGCACAGAAGGGATTTCATATTTCTAAGATGAAAGAATAATACCGCTGCCATGTCTAAGCGATGATTTTAATGTAAATTGGGATTATCTATCGTTGACTGGTGTTACCGCGTCCGACATACATGACGTATGTCGTGGGTGGAATTGAAGCCGAACCCGGGAACATAATGTGTGAATTATTTTCACCACTGCTCTCAAAACGATTCGTGAGGAAGCGGGGAAGGTCCTAGAACCAAAAATTCGGACGCCATATGTGACATCCAGTCACCTGCATTGGTTCCGGTGGATATGGCTCAATCCCTCTCATACAGAGGAGGCTTGTGAGCTTGTGCCTCAGCACTTGGAAACTTATAGGCTTTTTCTAGAATAAATGGTGTTAGTTGCCGTGCTGTTTTCCTTTCATTATATGTTTGCAGCAGGGAAGATACGGTATCATAATAAACAAAAAGCCATATACAACATTAGCACATACTATGTTTGAATTACATAGTACATTCGCGGTTAATCTTTGCTGGTGCGTAATAGCTATCACAATTTACTCAGTCGTTAGTAAACTTTAATATCAAGTTGAAACATAATATCAAGCCTGTAATCCCCTAAAGGCGGAAACATACTTACGTGTCGCATTCGGTTTCATACATCGTTGCGACACGACACGCCATGCAAATATGTCCCTAACCATATTAAATGTATGAAACCGATTTGCTTCTGGCGCGTCACGACACGCCACGACACGTAAGTGTGTTTCCGCCTTAGGGGTTAGGCAGAGGAGTACCCATACATGGTAGTCCCATGTAATAGGGGGCGAGCCTATAGCCATCAACCGCGCACAAAACCAGACCTTGTGACTTCTACTAAGAAATTCCTGATGGAAAAACCCAATAACACTTTGCCCGACCCGGGAAGCCAACCCAGGACCTCATACTCAGCAGTCCCGCTTGCCACCACTAGACCAACGCGGCTGTCAATAAAGTTGAAACTTATGGCGTTTTATCGTCTAGACGTAATTGGTGGGCTTGTAATTTTGTACCAAAAATTTTAAAATTAACTAGCTTATGCCCGCGGCGTCGCCCGCGTGGAGTTCGATAATTGTCCCACGGAAACATACAATCGGGATAAAAAGTATCCTATGTGTTAATCAAGGTTATAAACTACTCGCGTGCCAAATTTCATCCAAATCCATTTAGTAGTTTTTGCGTGAAAGAGTAACAAACATCCATCCATCCATCCTCAAAAACTTTCGCATTTATAATATTAGTAGGACTAGGACCAAGTGCATGTGAGATAGGAAGACTACGGTCCTTCCAAATACCATAAACGAGTTGAATCAATATTTGATTAAATGGCTGAGGCTTGCAAGTATTCGTATGTATTATAATCTAGGTAAACCAATATAGTAATTTTGTATAAAGGCAATGTTGATTATTTTAATATTCAAAGTTACATAAATCATTTGGAAACTTTCAAAGCATTTAAATCGATTGTTTATACGGTTTGTTCAAAATTAAATTCCATTATTTAAAGAAAAAAAAATAGGTATTGTTATTTAAAACGCGGTTACAAACTAGCCCAGTGTTATACATATTACGTCAATTGCAAAATGGAGGAAGAACACCTGAATATATTTGCTGAGAACTGCCAAATAATATGTACGTTTACGACAGCGTGTTACGCAGTAGATGTTTTTAACTTTTTAATGTTGGCAAAAACAACTTCTGTAAACGAAACGAAGTTGCTAAGTGGCACACCGACGATCTTGAAAGAAACATGTAGTAAGTCATCATCTCCCTAGCCTTTTCCCCATGTTGGGGTCGGCTTGGCAAACTGGATGGAGCTGAATACCAGTATCGCTACTACAGTTATACAGTTCTCTATCATGAAGAGACTGCCTGTCTGACCTCCACGACCCAGTTAGTACTAGGTAATACGATACTTTAAAGCTCTGCGTAACCGCTGCAATAGGGGATCGGACTGGGTAAAGAAAACGACATTCCATTTTGTCCGTCAGACAGGTAATACAAAAATATTAGACACGTATTTTTTGTTTTATCAAAATATCAAAAAAATACTTAGTTAGAACTCATTAAAGTTGGAGAGTGGGGGCTTACTACGTCACAAGTGGGTATAAAACTTACCTACATGTGACGTCATGCGCCATTTCAACTCAATATATCTCCATAATTTTATGACCACGTGAAAAAAGAAAAAATACGTGTCCAATACTTTTCATTAAACTACCCGACGGACAAAGAAAAAAAAAATAGGATTATCCCCTATTGTCTGTGTCGAGATGCCAAGAGACGCTATTTCCACGAATCTCTCGTTGATATCTGGAGATTTTTAAAGTCTGTCGGTATCGGCAAATCTCCCACGAATACTTGTAAAAATGTCGACTTATTCGCTCTAAACAGGCACTTTTCTTTTCCACCTGTTTCTCTGGACCCTAGCGTTAAAGCTTCAACTTTGTTTGAGCTCTCTAGTTTGCCGTTACCTCATTGTACACCTTTTAATTTCAGTCCTGTCTCTGAAGACGTTGTCAAAAAATCCCTTCTCTCTATTTCCTCCTCTGCTGCGGGCCATGACAATTTGTGTTCGAGAATGATAATACCTATAATCTCAGAGCTGCTCCCCATCATTACTCATATTGTAAATTTTTCTTTATTCTCTGGTGTATTTCCGTCAGCCTGGAAACAGGCTCACATAATACCACTTCATAAAGTTAGTCTGCTGGAAGAAATTTCTTTTGAAATAAGCAGTACCTTTTGTGCTCTACTATCTTTATGTACTGTTCTTTTAAGTATTTTGTGTGTGCATAAATAAATAAAATAATACTCCCTGGTAAGACTAGTTGTCAGACTTTCGAGCCACTGACTACCTGCAACAACTGTCAAAGATCTTCCAATGACTGCAGGGACCAACGACTTAACACGCTTTCAGAGCCATAGAGAAAACTCCCAACCCAGGGAAGATTGATCCGAGTGGCTCTTAATATTTAGCCACGAGCTCTAGAGTTTACGTGATAAAACAAGATATAAAAAAGTTGTGTAAAGATGATACTCTTTCGTTATTCGTACATAAATGTGCAACTGTTTCGGTGTCAAGGTAACTCTAAAGCAAGCATGGATTCTAAACATATGATTGGAAACCAACTTCGATAAGCACCGTACGCACGGCTACCAATCAAAACCAGTTTATGCGGATCTCTCATTGTATTCGTAATCTATACATACTGAGGCCATGTTATACTGGAAATATTTAGCTTGACACCGGATGTACTATCAGCAGCAGCCCAACTTACATCTTACGCGCTTGATGAACTTGACCTTATGACTGCAGTAGAGAGCCCAGTCGAGTTGAATTTAGAGAAATTTTGGGCTGTCTCCATCGATAAGAGAGATAAGTTAAGAAGAAAATCAAGATTGAGAAAAAGAAAACCTCAGCTCAAACGTAATAGACTTAACATAACATCACGCCTGTAATCTCCGAAGGGATAGTCAGAGGCGTATATCGCTTGAAATATGAACTATTAGCGCAACTCGATATGCAAGTTGCCACTTTGCCAGGCATTCACCTCTACATATATCTGACACCAGTTCAACATACTCGCGAGCAAAGATTGTTTTGTCTTTATGTCATGGACTCGGGAATGAATGATCGGGTTTCAATTTGTGGAATGATTTTAGTAACCGAGAAATTTAACTATTGCCAAAGTATGATTCAAATTGCAAAAAAGTAATGAATATAAGAATGTCGCAGGTTATCCTGAAGTTTCCCCTTAGAATGATCTGGGCCACGCTTATTACGGCATCAGTAGCCTTTTTGAGGTTCTCAGAAGTGTTGGTGTTTGGGGAAATTGGACGGTGAGATATGGTGTGACATTAATGCCTGCTTTCTAAATGTTCTCAACCTGAATTCATATTTTCGGGAGTCCTGCTTTTTGAACTAAACCCTCAGATTTTCGAGATTGCCTTGTCGAATCAATAGCTAAAGAGTGCTTATCTGGGGCCTCAGAAAAGTACCTTATTTCGTACTGGGAGGAGCTATCAATGTTTTCAAAATTTCGAGGTTGTGTTGTTAATATTTCAAGTGCAGCACAAGGTTTCTTTCAGTACCATTCATTCGTCACGTTTGCACGACGTGGCCAAGAAAAAAACTGGGTATTGAAAAGTAAAATTGAATAAAATTTTATCTGGATCTTGTCGCCAATGTATTTCAGTGAGGTGTTTTACAATTACAATGACATCAAGAAAAACTTGGTAAAAAACAGTCACCGAAGTCGAAGGTTACATGTACTACCCGTTATTGCTAGATTTTATTTTTTGTATAGAGACATTGAAGGTCAAAGTTCGCAATAGGTTGTGAAAATAATCGGAAATTCTCTTCAACTACTAGGGCGTTCCAAGTATGATAAAAATGGTTAATGCTGCAATCCTACTAATAATATAAATGCAAAAGTTTGTGAGAATGTGTGGCTGTTTGTTACTCTTTGACGCAAAAACTACTGAATGGATCTGGATGAAATTTCCCGGGTACTACGATCTCGTGAGACATTTACCGAACTAAACGCGGTTGAAGCCGTGTGCTTAAAGTGAATATCAACGCTTTTCCTGCATGACAACACCTATTTATTAAGATTAAAGATGAGTCTCACAGCTGATAAAAATTGTACTATCCTACTATTACGTAACGCAATCAGATTATCAGAATAAAACCGAAACCACAAAGGTCAACTGCTACATTATCATAAGAATCAAACTTCAAGGTATTATGCAATTCGTTTCTATTTAAAACTGGCTTTTAAAATCTATGTACTACACATAAATCTTTCGATATTGTTGAATGTCGTCTGCTGAAAGATTATAAAGTTATTTTCGTGTCTGTCTAGTATCCCGACTACTAGAAGCAAACGAAGTCAATTTTATTTAAGCTGCTAACGTTTTTGAATCATACGTTTCTCGAAAATCGCTATTAATTTCAAAGGTCAGCGATGTATGTACATCGGAAAAACTAAAACGTTTGATAACACTGTGGAGATACTTTGGAGATATCGTCATCTTATCTTCTTTACACTATTCTTTCTTAACATAGAAACAGTATCTCGTTTGTGAGATATAAAAAAAAAAACACAATGTTCAGTCTTTTTTTAAGGCAAAATAGTCAGGACATTTAATTTTTTGGGAATTTTGCAGTTTTAAGCTGTATTACTTGGCTTTATGATTTTAATCATTACACGTAGGGAATGTGTTAAAGGAGAGATATTTCCCATATCTCTCCTTTAACACATTCCCTACGTGTTCCCTTTTTCCCTTTAGTTCAGACAAAATAGACATTCCAGTTTGCTATAATTCCCAACAAGCTGGATTTGTGTATAGGTTTTGAATACGTCATTACAAATGCTTTGTCGAAATCGCGATAACTCGAGAACGGTGCTTCGTAGGGAAAAAGTATTGATACCGACAGAATTTCATGATCATGGCATTCGCTAAAAAAACGTAAATTTGTGACCTTTGACCTCGGTTAAAAACAACGAACAAATGGGATCGATGGTGACTTTTGACATAGTATTTGTAATGACAGCAGGTACAAAATGGTTTTAGTGACTTTTTAGACGTAGGTATCCTGCTTATGCGTATAAAGTTTCATTTAAATCGGTTCAGCCATTCCGGATAATAAGGAGTTCAAAGTTTGTATGAAATGTCGAAAGGCGTAAACGATCTTAAAATCTGTACAAAAATCTAGCTCGTTGGAAATTGATGCAAACTCAGCACTTTGTTTCGTCTCTTTTGTCTGGACTGCATCTTTTCTTTCTTGTCATCTTCCTTCACAAGACCGAACAAAAATTACAAACTATCTAGAACAAAAATAATACCTAGTATTTATCCACAGCCTCGGTACGTGCGTGTGCGCACAAACAATGACTGGTTGCCGTTATGCGTTTCGGTCTTCTGCCGACAATAGCCGAGTGTGTAACGGTTCTGCGACACATCACGATACACGACGTGGATTTGAGCGGTGTGACCTTTGGTTACAAGTTAAAACTGTAGTGTCATATATGAAGGTAGATTAAGATCGAGCGAAAATAAATCCAGAGCAAGAGTAGGCCTAAGTACGCACGGGCGCTTTTATAACACGTCGTTTTTTTTTTCAACTCTTGGTGTTTATTTGAGCGTTGTAAATGTAATAGTGCGATTTTCAGCATACAAAAATATATGCGTGGTAAAAAAAATGTGTTATTTAAGCGCCCATGCAAACATGGCCTTAATTTTTTCTTATTTCTTAGTCAAGGGAAATCCCAGCAGGTACAAAACCGAACGCGCGACGCTTTTATATGATACGCCACCACATAGATTAGTACCAGAAACCTTGATAAAAGGTCAAAATATCTACTTGTGGTAAGATTTTGAGAATTTCTTATCAAAGTCAAACCATTTATTTCAATTAGACCATTACAGGCACTTTTTAAAGTAAAAAACAAAAAATGCGAAGCTACAGTCCCAGTCACAAGGCATAATAACTTGTGAAAGTACTTTAGTTGCCCATTCCAAAGCGTAGATCTCTATGGAGAAGAATGGGCAAGATACTCCATGGACACTCTATTAAATCAAAATATGTTACAAAATCTTGGTAACATCATTCATGTTAAGAAAAACAAATATGTGAGAACAATGTAGAAATACCACCAGGGTTAATAATTTAATTCAGTCCTGTTCAAAAATCTACTGCTTAGTAGTTATCATAAGATGAAATACCCATAAACATACAGCACAGAGACTGCAAGCTACAAGTGCCTGCAACATTATTTATAGCTTTGCTTGGATTAAATTAAGAATACTAAAAATAACTGGTAATAAAAACATAAATGTATAAGTACACAGAACTAACCAGTTGCTTTATTAAAAGGAAACAGGAAGTATAACTTAGTGCTATTAATGTATATCCTGCTGTTTGAATTACTTAAGAAAACTAAGAGTTTTGATTATTAAATAGTGAAGAAACTACTCTTCCTTTATTGAAAATATTAATTTGGTCATACTGCAGCACATCAAAAACTTTGCCGTTTAAGCCTTGCTTGCACCACAAATAACTATGTTTAACTTTTAACCAATTTAAAAAAATGAGCTGTTTCTATTTACATTCTAAAGGCATCAGTGTTTTAAATTGTATAATTATTTTGGTGAATTGTTTTGAAGTTATAATGTATTGTCATCATGTATTTTTAATTAATGTTTTGGTTATGATATTTGAATGCCATGTCTTTGTAAGGATACTAAATTGATTTGTGATATTTCATACTAATTTTCTTATTGTAAAAGAAAAAAAAACCCATGTTAACTGAAAAAAACATAAAATGAAAAGTTCTTGTGGACAGCCAATTATTATTGAATACAGATTTTAAAAAGACAGATAATAACAATAAATTGTGTAAGTACTATTTAAAATATTATTTGAATTATTATTGGTATCACGTTGAGATGAAAAAAGCATAAATACAAGCAGAAACACATTTGTAGTATATAAATAAACCAGTTTGTTTAAACATACTGCATCCAACCTACTTTGATAGGCCAGTTATTTTGTACACAAACTAAGCTGCTGACTGTATCTGGTTTTTTTCAACCTCTAATCATGCACACAATATGTTATCAAATACTTCCAACATGATAAAACCATGATAAGTTCCTCATTCATCAACACGTGACTGCCGCAAAAAGTATTCCAATAAGATGTGTATAAATGGAAACAGTTTATTTTTAGTCGTGTCATATGTTTACCCCGTACCAGCAAACCTCGAGTTTCACGTCACGAAAATCAACACCAAACTAATAATAAACTTGCGTTGAAGCCAGCCCGCATACCTCCACCAACTTTATCAGCACACAAACGAGAAAATAAAAAGGTTAATAGAAACTCACACGTTGCTAGCGATCGTTTCGTGGGTATCGCTCGAATCGAAAGCAATCAACCGACACCGCTCAGCGGCGGGAACCAGTAATTTTCCACGCCGCGTTTCTACACAAGAACCACTAGAACTTAGCAAGAGCCTTCCTCACCTCTCTAAGATAATTTTCTGACAGTACGATCCCACTATCATGCTGAAAGAAGCACACGAAAGCGGACAAAGGGTCCTTCAAAACACAGCCATTTTGAAACCGTTCATACGAAATGTTACGTGTACCGATGCGTACAATGTTTTGGGGATCTTAAAAGGAAACAGGCTTATCCGTTCGCACTCATTTTTGTTTCTTACGCACAATTAAAACTAACACTTAACATTTCACACACTTTTAGGGTACGATTTCACTTCATACTTTCGCACACACCCGTTTATGTCGCACAAAGTCCCTGACGGACGAAAGCGACGAACTCACACGAATGGAGCTGCGAATTGCGTGCCACGGCAAATGTTGTAGTTGCCAGACTAAATAATAAAAATTCTACTTAAACATCAAAATGATCACGCTTTATTTTCCATTTACTATTTCCGTGGTAAAAGATCCAACTAAACCTGGACTTTTTCACGGTACATCATTTATGACCACACTGTATCCATTTGGATGGTTTATCGACTGCAACGTTGCGCTTTGTTTCAAAATCCACAACTTATAAAAATTACGGCTTTTGTTGATCACAGCTGCATCTATGGAAAAATATCGATAGAGTTGATGTGTTGTTCACATTCTGATATCAATCAAATAACAATTTAAAGTGGTAGAAAATAACGTTGACCTCAAGAGAGACTTTCTACTAAAAAAAATATATTTTATTTCGAGGTATCATTTTTAACCATAGACAACTAGTAAGTTTATTTAATCTTTAATGTCAACTATCGTAAACGATTACGAAAAATGCTGTATTTTAAGTGTTAAGACGTTTTACTTCTACCATAATGAACAACTATTTCATTTAGTAATTAGGAAATCACTTATAATACTTTCTATTAGCCAATTTTTTTTTTTATATCAGGAAAACCTAAACAGCTGACATGATAAAAAACCTTTCAAATTAATTGTCTTTGGTTAGCGCGCGTTATTCAATTATGTTGCTAAGCAACGCGATAATAATCCTAAAAGCACAGTTGTATTTGGCCGATTTTCGTAGTGGGTTCATGTCCTGATGAATTATAAATAATTTCCGGGCGTAGGTATCGAGGTACACGAACCAATCCATTCTTAATTAAAAATGTATTACAAAAAATGTCAGACTTAATTTCTAATATCTTTCGGACGTGAATATTGCCGATAAGGTGTAAAATAATGCATTTATTGTCAAAATTAATGTGGTTCTAAAAACGATATCTATCCAACAGCATGGTTAATATTAATATTCAGTTTTTGTTCTTCAATTATATCGTTTTTGCGTTCGCTGAAGATTACGAAAGTGATGATAAACGTAAGTAATTAATGCATTGTTTTTTTATTTATTTTATTTTTTATAGATTCGTAACCAATTTTTATATGTTTTTACCTACTTTAAATGATGATAGGAAGGCACTAAAATTAAATTAAACTCTTTCATAGAAAAATGTTTGGTTATAGCGTGGTTGAAATCAAGCTAGAATAGATTACAGTAAAATAAATCATAAACGCGCAACTTTTAAAAATTTTTGAACTCACTAAAATTTTGTTAAAATTACTTGTACTCGCTAACTGATTATTTAGCATTTAGGTACTTTTATGTAGGATCTACTTTATGTTAATACTTACTTTCATTTAAACTTAATCTAAATTCATCGTTCTAGGCAACTTTGATTAAAATAGTATTTTCTTATTTGCAAGTTCATTATTATAGGATTCAATTTATTTATGTTTGCACGCACGGTAACGGGACATGTCGATAAGAGCACAAAGGTTCTGCTCATTTCATAAGAAATTTCTTCCAGCAGACCTGCGACGGGAAAGTTGAATTTGAAATGTAGAGACGGTGTATAGAAAAGACAAAACATTTATTATGATTTTAGTTATATATTTTTTTTTGATCGACATAAAATTAGCACTTCTGAGCTCTCTGGGGGTAGACAGGTCCCTAACCTGACTGTCAGATTACATGACCACTGGTTTATGTGAGACTAGCACTATTCAAAAGTTAAATAGAATATGTACGGATGCATGCCTACTGATTACATCCGTACATAATATTCTGTTTACAATTTGAATATATTCGAATTTTGCATGCTACTGCTGGAAAGTCCAATCCCACGGCATTCAACTGGAATCTTGACAACTCTCACCCAGCCACCCTGTGAAGATCATTATTCCACGTAGCCTGTGGGGCGCCTTACCTTACCTTGGAAGATTCATGGTCTCCACCCAAAAACTCGTTATCCTCTTAACAGAAACATTTAAAAAGGTTACTAACGACACGTTTGTATACGTATAGGCTGCTTATGCTTAGCGAGTGGTAACCTGGGGGTGCGCCAAAGTTCACCTAAATTTTCAACTCCGATAATTGGAAATCCGAAAATGTTCTTCCTAACATTTTTCATCCTAACAATCACAATTCCTAACTACTCTGTCTCAAATGTTCATAATTCCGAAGCATTCAACTTCATAATGTCAGTAGCAATAAACATCTATTATACTTTTATTTGTATTCCTATATTTTCTCAACATAACCATCTTTTACACTATTATTCAAAGTCATATCTTTTTTGTTTAGATTTCTTTTTTATTAATTAAGTCGTGTTCTTTAATTTTATTTATAGCGGTGTGTACCTGCAAAGATATCCATAGGTTAGAACTGTGACCAATTACGCGCGAGCCGAGCGAGCGAAGCGAGCGGTGCCGCGGCAGCGGCCGGCGAGCGCTACCTCGAAATTGGTCGCGAAATTTTTCTAAGTATTTTTTCATAGTGGGGGCACTATAACTATCATCTTCTACCCACATATATTTTTTATTACACTTGGTAAATGTTTCTTTCTGGGTATGAGTGAACATATTATGGTAATTATGTTTAGGGATAAAAGCATTATGATAAAAAACAGTAGGAGTTTAAATATATTTTCATTAATGATATTATTAATTACAATTTTCAGAAATATGAGTGTTATGAACAACGCCAGTAGCACGACAAATAGTAACAGTTGAACACTTTAGGATGAAAATTTTTAGAAACCGTGATCATTCGGATTACAAATCATTAGGAAGAACAATTTCGGGTAAAGAACTTTAGGTGAGCCAATATGGACCCGGTAACCTGGATCCTACTGCTCATTTAGTGCCAGCCTGTTACAAAAACAACGGCTAAGTACTTTGAATACCAGTGTCAGAAAAGAACTTCATTACAAGAAGATCCATGTTTCCCCAACTCACATTTCCAAAGAAAAAAAAAATACTTTTCCCCTACCCTTTTGGTAAGTTAAAACCTTCGCGTCCACAAATTTCCTGACCATGTAGTTTGGAGGTTTCCCTTTTGACCTTTAGGACGTTCAAAATTTGTCTGTTCGTTTATAACAGCACAGAATCTTAGATGACCTAACGAGACTGGTACCCTAACCATAACCAAACCGTTCCACCATAATGATTTATTGGACCTGACCCCTGGTCTACCTAGTCTATTATTCCAGTTTTGAATGCGATTGGAGCTCATTCAATCTCATCTAGAATTAACCTGTCTGATTAATGTCATCATTAACCTTGTGAGGCTGCGCATCATGTAATATGTCCACGTATTCGCTCATAATTGCGATTCAAACAGGTACATCTACAGTTCCCATAGCGCACATAGGTACTTGTACAATGACATAGACAATTATAATAATAATCAATCAAGGCACAGGCAACATCACAGTCAGCCGACCGCGTCCTGCGTTTCCGCTGTCACATGGAACACAAAAGGTGCGTGCGCGCAGTGCCCGCGTAACCGCCGCCATTACGATGCTATTATATGCCTTTTTGTTAGTTTTTTGTTGGAAACGAATTCTGGTTACTGACAGGATGCGTGCTCTCGAATTCCACAGACCTACATGACTCAATGTGGGTGGTGAATGATGTACTTTTGAGAGTCGGCCTTTAATGAAACCGAATGGACGTAGATTTTCAAATGTTGGCCAAGTTGGGGTATTGTTGGAGTATCTGCTCATAGAGCTGATACAATACGGCACTGTAATGCTTTATGAATGGCTATTCATTCAGGGAATGCTCTACTTAATAGACTTATTTCAATTTTCGTGAGGACTACACAAGGCTTTAATTTAGAGCTTGCACTTGGCAGTGCATGCACTGGGCAAGTCTATGTCATGTGCGGTCTATGTGATACCCAAAGGAAGAATGGCTGGTCTATTTGCCCTGTCAGTTTATTGCCCCAACACAAATTAGATTAAAACTCTGTTTATAAAACTTGTTTGGCTCTGTTCAGTATCCGTGTCGTGACCGCTCCGATAATTCCGGTACCATTCGGTGCACTGAACCTTTTTCGCGTTTTCCGCCATTGCTCTAATATTTCACTCATTTCTGGTTAGTTGTGCAATTTTTCCTAACGTTCTACATTATGCTGAAATGGATTAGGCAGTACTCTTATTGGTATAATTGGGTTTACTACGAGATAATTGTTTTTCCTTTTGGTTTTAGAATTCAATCTAGATAAGAAGAATGTTGGCTCTAACCATAGGGAAAATGCAGTCCTAATTTTTTCCTAAACCTGAATATTCTGTGGTGTAAGGTACCAACAGTTTACTATCAAGTATCAACTAATCTTCAACGGTTTCAAGTTGATTCACCATAATTAACATAAATTGTACCTACACCAAATAACAATATAAGTATACCTAATTACAAAATCGATGCGCCGTCGAACGCAACGACTAATTACCATACCTACATACAAACTGCGGCTATGAACGATAGATAAACATCCATACACTATAAACTTATACTACATAGATATAATATTGAGGAAATGCGTTCCATATCGTTCAAACTCTGGAGCATGGTACGGGTTGGCGCTAATCCTGGTGCCGTGAGATTATTCAAGTCATGAGCGTTTAGCGATTTGAAGGACGGTCTTAAGTTTTCGGTTGACACTGGCTTCTTGTGGTCTAGTAAACCCACGTTTTTTTCCTATCGTGAAGGCATAAGAACTGCAGAACTACACCTGCTTCTAAGATCCTTACTAACCTACTCCTTTTGCTTTGTTTACGTACGGTCATACACGTAAGAACATCACCAAAGTGGTCCTGCTAGAGCGTGTACATAAAACCAAAAAAATATTAACTAGTATATTTTTGTGTAAAGTATTATGCAGCATGTTATTTGAAATTTAAGGTCGATCGTGAACTCTTTTAATCGCTAGCTCCTATCACTTGTACCTAACGAAAAAACTCCCAGCAACTGAAAGTTACAGGGAGGGCCAATAAACTGTAAACCTCATTTATTCGGGAGATCACGCGATGGCGATGTTACAGAACCTGACATGTTTACATCGACTTATTTACTACAATCACTGACTTCGCCCTTTTGGCTATTCAAATTTGAGCGCAAATGCTTGATTGATGGAATCTAAAGGTGCATCCACTGTATACTTTCTTTAGTGCAAGTGCAACATTCTATATCTCTCCGGCTTTTATCGGCTGCCATACGTTAGTGGCACGAATATGTGTTGATGGATGAGAGGGAGAGGAAGGCCATAAAACATATGGATGGATTGTGAAATAATATCGGGACGGCTGAAATAAAATATCGGCCGAGTGCGAGTCGGACTCGCGCACGAAGAGTTCCGGACCATAAAAAAAATCACTCTTTTGTATGGGAGCCCCTTTTAAATATTTATTTTATTCTGTTTTTAGTATTTGTTGTTATAGTGGCAACAGAAATACATAATCTGTAGAAATTTCAACTGGGTAACTTTCACGATTCAAGAGATACAGCCTGGTGACAGACGGACGGACGGACGGGCAGCGAAATCTCAGTAGTAGGGTCCCGTTTGACCCTTTGGCTACGGAACCTTAAAAAACGTGTTGCGCCGATCCCAACATGGGACTAAGCAGGATGATGATGATCCGTTGTTGCCCAAAACAATTGCAAACATTGCTTTATAAAATGCAAGTTCAATGTGGACGCTCATGCTACTTGCATAGTTTTTACATTATTAAGTATTTCATACTCTCTCGTTAATATTCTTATGCAAATATTTACTACCATCAAAATTCCTTTGCTATGAAATTCTTGGCTTGGCTGTTTAATTAGGTTTTCATCTAACTTTGAATGCTTTTACGAGTTAGTGAATGAATGATAGTTCCAAATATTTGTAGAATAATACAGACTGCGTGTATAGGAATTCGTGGTCATTCTTAAGGTACACAGACCATCAAACGGATTTTTTTCTATGGAAACATCTTCGTGATCGCGAAGAAAAAACCCGATACACCATGCAAAATGTTCATACTACTGGATACAAATGTTTGGGACATCAGTTGGCCTACCATGACGCCTTAAAGTAGTACTGTTTTACTCTTATGCCAGTGTGGGAAAGAGACCGAGCTATACAGGATGTCTAGCGCCATCTCTTTCCCACACTGGAAAAGGAATGTTTTAAGACGTCATGGTAAGCCACCTGATAGTCTGTAATAACCATGATATATTTCTGTTACACGCTATTGTCGTGTGTATGTCGTTACTAGCGGATGCCCACGTGGAGTTCGGTAACTGTTCCACGGGATCGAACTACCGATACCGGGATAAATAAGTGTTAATCCAGGTTGTAAACTGTCTGTGTTCGGTATGCTAAATTTCATTGTGAAAGAGAAACAAACATCCACACATGCATCCTCACAAATATTAGCATTTAAAATTACTTAAATAAAAAAAAAAAAACATGTCTTTTAAACTTTTATAAATTTTTTTTCTTTACTGTCCCACTTCTGGGCATAGGCCTCCACCATTTCTTCCACTTTTTTCGGTGTTGCGCCTCTTCTCGCTTATTAACAAAAAAAAGATAGTTATATATTTTTTTAAATTTATAACTTTGGGACCGTCCATTAATCACGTGAGGCTTGAAAGGGGGGGGGAGGGGTTTAGCGAAAATAACGAAATATCACAAGGGTGTAGGAAGCGGGGTGTAGGAAGATATCACGTGTATTTAATTTTTCGACAAACGCGCGATTCTAAACCGAAAAGCGGCTTGTAGTGTGACCTGGACTCGCCGTTGCCAGGCAACGAACGAAGTACCTGTATTTAAGGATAATATTCTAAAAAAATTAAGATTCTAAAAATACACGTGATTTTGTGTGGGGGCGGGGGTTCGTCTTAAACCTCACCACGTATTACCAAGGGGGAGGGAGGGGGGTTTAAATGCTAAAAAAACATCACGTGATTAATGGACGGCCCCTTTCCTGCAAGCTCTTTGGGGGAGGGGTGTGCAACCCCCCTGCCGATTTCCATGGTGACAAGTGAGATTTCAAATTTGGAATCGTCCAGACCTGTGGAAGTTGTTTATATCCCTTCATCAACTAGAAAAGAGGTGATGATCTTCAAACGGCTGAGCAGATATTATCGAAACATAGCTAAGAACATTTTTCATTAAAATATCTTTCAAACCATACCAATTTTATCAAAATCAGTTCAGTCGTTTATGAGCTACGATGCCACAGACAGACACACAGAGACACACGTCAAACTTACAACACTCCTCTTTTTTGGTCGGGGGTTATAAATTGTTGTAAGCTTTACCTATTGCGGCTATTGCAGCTGACAGCAAACAGAAATGTTTTCATCGTAATACACCCACAATTAACTTTATTAACTACCGGTTGCAAGGTCGATAGTCAAAACCTTGCAAAGTTAACAATAAAGCATGACAAAGCATTTTTATTCGGTAACTAATATAATTTTTCCATTCACTTTACTGCTATTACGAGTACTTGGCCATAAATTATCAATATCATAAGTTAGCCAAGTACCTAATTGATAGAATATTTTCCTGTCCTAATGAAGTTCTTGACATAATTTATATTTTGTAGTGTAATAAACGATAGCTTCTTTAATTATACTTTAGCTTTGACGTAAATCGGAAATGAACTCATTTTAAACATTTTAAGATATCAATATGATCTGATCATCATATGCCTAGTCTTTTCCCAACATGTTGGGGTCGGCTTCCAGTGTAACCGGATGCAGATAAATACTAGTATTTCACATGGAGCGACTGCCTATCTGACCTCAAATACCACAACAATTTTAAAACGATCTACAGAAAGAAAATAAAATATCTTATGAGTTGGTCAATTGATGGAACTATCGTGCACTAGAACTCTTCTTCTCCGCAGCAGCATTTAAACGATTTTTCTTAGATAAATCCATGAACTGTTCGTCATTCCAATATGAATTTATTTTTCAGTGCGTTGTTGCTATTTTGTGTTTGTTCTATGTTCCTTGTTTCCATAAAAACAGATGATCATACTAGAAATCTCTTTACTCTTCTCTAGTATACATGCTGGTATCTCAAGACCAACATCAGCGCACTCCTCGCCTGGAAGATTTCTTCTGGACGGGCTCAGGAGACGGGCCACCTCCACCACCAGATGCACCGATGCCAGCTCCTGTTCAGCCATCCACGCCAGTGGTACGGACCACCACGGTCCTTGCTACTGTTTATTTGGATTCTTATCCACCACAAGTGAGTCTTGATTGGCTGGATCCTTATGTTTTATAACTCTCTCTAATCATCTTGCATTGTTTTGCGTGTCTTTCCTTTAACCAAATTTCCGTTAACCAAATTTTAACAATTACTAACTTTAAATACATTTGGGAAGTACGAATGTTTAACTACTTGAGCATATACCTCCACTTGTTTATAACTACCCTTAACTTTTGGGGGAAAATAGTCGTAATTGAGTCATTAATTCTCGTTTAGCCTACCCTTTGTGTAGTTGAATTTTTGTCTTGCTATGGTAATGTGTTGAAGACATGCAATATTTAACTAGAATTAAAAAAAAACTCCTCGTTTGGTTAAAAATCAAGTTCTTCGCAGGCTGTGACAGACAAAACAACCGGCGAATGCATGCTCAATTGTGGAGAGCCTGGCGTGCCAGGTAGCTTGGAACCAGAGATCCCCGAAGATCGAAGGTACTGGCTCCTTACTGTCATTCAAGGATCCACTCCAGATAGCCTACAATTGAGACTCGCTAGGTTGTACCAGAAAGCTTTCTTGAGGTAACCAACGTTCCTCTTAATATTATGTTTCTTACTAGTTTTTGTTTCAAGCTTCTTTCGCTCTACCATGCTATGGGATTTTTCCATCAAACTCATTTTCAACATTAATCTTTTCATTTCATTTATTCGAAACCACCTCACCATTAGTTCATTTGCGAAAATATTGATTGGAAACCAGCTTATTTGGCTCGATTGCTAATAACAGCATTATTTTTATCGGTTTCATGTTTTTTTATTCTTATTCATTCCAGGCAACAGGAGCGTCACCTGGGCATCATTAAGTCTCTCGACGCGCCGCCCGCCCGCAAGAAACATGACGTTCATTCTTTCGCAGTTAACAAAGACAACAATAATAGTCCAGTTGGTCCTCAAAGTACCATCACGCCTTTCAAATATCTTGATATTACCAGTTCTATGGTATCTCCTGGCGAACCAGTAGCTAATACGTTAGATAAAAAGCTCGAAAATAACTCTAGTGATTTCGTCTATCCCGTAAATATAGAAATGTTCTCTGTAGACTCGAACGCTATCTCTTTAAACGCGGAGATTAAAGCTACAAAGTTGAATGAAGTAGAATCGTGGATATTAGCCACACCAACCGTTGTTATTCGTAAAAGAGAAGTGACTGATAAAGAACAATTAGAAGAAGTTAAAGAAGATTCGATAGATATTCCTTTAGAATCAGAAGGCAATGAAACCATGTTGTTTAAACGTGAAATATTGAAACCAGAGCAGCAGCCACCGGTACAAGTTCATATTCAAAACATAACAGAGGTAAATGATTTCTTATTATTGTTGATGAAGTAAGCAAGCAGAGCAGCTATTTAGTTACAATCAAACAAACAACACACATTTAATTCAATTAGCATTCCAGCCCTCGCCTGTAATTGAATGTTCTCAACATCTGTAATCAAAAGATTTGCAATAACAACTTCCTAACTCCTACAGCATCAATTTCAGGAATAAATGAATCAGAATATCTACGAAAACTATCAGAACAAAGAAACAGTATCTTTCGTTGACTAAAAATTAGTCAATGTATCGCTCATGTCGTCTCAAAATAAAACTAGCGATTTAAAATCCAGTATTGTAATGAGTCTCTTTAAACATCCACCTGATCAAACCTCTTGCTCGAATCCAGTTTTTTCAACCGCGAATTCCGTCAGTCCCCAGAAACAGGTAGCATTCAGATTGTGTACGTGGTACTGGTTGGTGGAAGGGCAGTTCCTGCAGCAGTGGCTGCTAGAGACATGAGGCTCGTGAGGGATGCTGAGGTCGCAAGAGAATTGGGAGCTGTTATCACTACGAAAGCTGAGCGTGAGTATGATTATATTACTAAGTTTCGGAGAATGTTGCAAGATAATTTTCTGGGACTTGCAAAGAAAAGTCATCATCATCTGCCTAGCCTTTTCCCAACTATGTTGGTCGGCTTCCAGTCTAACCGGATGCAGCTGAATACTAGTATATTACAAAGAGCGACTGCATATATTATAAGTATTATTGCCTCCGCAACCCAATTAGTACTGGGTAATACGATATCCCTTGGTAAGACCGACCAGGGGGGTTACTATAACGCTTAAAACATTATTGTTTCATTCCTATTCCAGAGTGGGAAAGAGATGGAGCTAGACGACCTGTATAGCTCCGTCTCTTTTTCACTCTGGAATAAGAATGGAACAATAATGTTTTAAGACGTCATGGTACGCCAGCTGACTGGTTGTCAGACTTTCGGGCCACTGATTACCTGTAACGACTGTCAAATATCTACAAATGACAGCTGGGACCAACCAAACAACAGCTTAACGTGCTTTCTCAGGCAGGGAGGAAACTCCGTATTTAATTGGTGGTCACCCCATCCACGGACCAACCTAGGCATGCGCGGCTTAACTTAAAGATCCACGCGACGACTTGTTAAGAAAAGAGTTGGAATAAAATAAAGTTGGCAAGTAAGACACATAGCAAGGCACGGCAATACCCAGTGGAGAAAATCTGTTGCCCCAGCTGCTTCCAACGCCTGGGAAAAGAAATGTTGGTCGTTCGGTAGCTAGAACGGCAGATAAAATTGCTGTGGGTAAAACTTGATGAGGCTGACACAGGAACGCGGAATCTCTACGTTCTTGTACCAGCCGCATCCAGTTTTTTCTCCAAGCACAATAAGCAAAAAGAAGCCTGCAGACCCAGCAGAAAGGCGCTTTATCACAACGTGATATCCCAGTGATTTCAAACACCCATAGATTTTGTAATCATCTTGTAAAGTGATCCCAAAACAACCATAAATCTGCAAGCACAAAAACCATAATACTTTTACTTAATGGTAATAAGACTACAGCCACTACAGGACGTTGGATCATCATCATCATCATCTGCCTAGCCTTTTCCCAAACTATCTTGGGGTCGACTTCCAGTCTTTAGGCTTCTAGTTGGATATGGATGGTAATTTGTAGTCACCAAGTATAAATCCGTTCTCTTTAGCAGCGTACCTGAAAACAGCGGAGGGTTTGGAGGGAGAAGCGGGAGGTGGGGTTCACGGCACTGAGCTATGGGCATTGGCAGTAGGAGCTACCGTGGCGATCCTTCTGCTACTCGTCTTATTAGCATTGCTGTGTTTTGCTCACAGGTGAGAATTTAGATTCTTTCACATTTTCTACTTCAATTAACTTGATCATGTTGACTATTTTGTTCGGTAAGGAAGTAACTTCTTGATGCATCTGAAAAACAAAGGTCTTATACAAGTCAATGAATTAAATCAAGGCTCAAATTAAATCCATTCACCTTTTCGATGTGTGGTTCAACAAAATTATCTTCACAGACTTTCACGTCTGAAATATTATTGCGATTTTGAACACTACAAATGTGGATAACATGATGAAAATATAACGGTTTTGATAACTGTTATTCTAGGAAAAAGGCAATGAAATCTGCAGCATCGATCCGTGCGTATAGAAACGAGCTATTGAGAGAAACGGAGAGAAACCAGCTGAAGCAAGTTCACGAAGAAAAGGATGGAAGGGTAAGCATAGCAACAACAATAATGAAAAAGAAGGGGTTTCTGGGCTAGTATTGCAATTCTCTGAGTACATTGAAATTCGAATCCGCTGTTCACAAATTGAATTTGGAAGTATTGGATCTCACGATAGGAAAATCGATAAAAATTAATATAGAGAGTCTAAGCTGAAGTACGTGGGACTGGACTGCCACGTCCGCCGCATGCCTAATAAACTGTGGGCCGAAATAACCATTTTCTGAGCCCTGAAACTAACACAGCCAGAAGGCGTCGCGGCAGACCTCGTAGAAGATGGCGGAGACGAGCTGGACAAGACCAGTGACCAGTGGTCCGTATTGGCCCTGGATCGAAACAACTGGAAGTCATGGGGACATGCATTTGTCCAGCAGTGGGATGACCCAGGCTAACAGTATTAGTATTTACGTTCTAATTATCATGGGGGTATATTCGAAACGGCTCAACTATGTGAAAACGCTGTCCAACGTAGCGGTAGGTACCAAATATTCAACAAAAGTCTTACATGACGCTTTACTGTATTAATTTTCTTTTCAGCTAATTAGTGTAGTATCTCCCAGTAGAACGAGATCAAGCAGCACCCTTCTGCCGATCTACAGAGCAGCTAGTGCTGCCAGCAGGTACGTAAGATCTTAATGATATCATCTTCATAACTCCAGGTTATAAAAAAGAGGTTGGATTGTGTGAAACACAATAAAACTTTTGCAAGAAAGAATTTGGTGATATGGTGGCAGAAAAAGAAGTGCTGCATCAATTCCAAATAAATGGAAATTAAACCAAAGTGATACATTGTAAGTGCGATTAAAGTGATTTTATAGTTTGGTCATTTTAGTCGTAGGTCGTTGATATAATTATTATCCGATTCACCATTCAATAAATATTATGAGCATTACAATGTTTACGCCAGAATATCACTATTTTAGCTCTTCTTAAGATTCTGAGATGGAGAATGTTCATTTATTCGTGACTCCTAAATTCGACAAACTGTATCTCAAAGACGTTCAAATAGTCTGGCGTCTATGTTACCCGCGGGTGCTTCGCAAAGAATTAAATATTTAAGAGTCTTGAGCCGGTCCATTTGGATATATTACTTGTTTAGAAAACAAGGATGAATTTGTCTGAAATAAACTCTAAAATATTCCTGAAGCAAAAATGTTATTTACTCATTTTTTTTTTCTTGAATATCACTATGATCTACGATATAAATACGCTGTCAAATTTTTTTGAATCGTGAATTTATTGGAAATCCGCCTCTCAAGAAAAATGCCGAACCGACCCAAAAAAAAAAGCAAGTTCACCAATCAATCCTGTTTTAGTTCATCCACGACATCTTCTGGAGTATCCGAGGTGGCAACAGCTTTTCGGCGCAGACAGAAGAAACCACATGCTCTTAGGATGCCGCAAAAGAAGAGAGGTAAGTCATTCTTTCATAATATTATTTATTCCGTGGCAGGTCTTCGTGGCCCTACTAAGTTTGCAAGCGCATATTCCTTCATAGTAATAAGAGATGATGAATTTCAATTGGCTGAGCAGATTTTCTTGAAACATAGCTAAGAACACTCTCGATTAAGACCGTAACCAAACCCTGTTTAGGAGCTACGATGCCACAGACTAGACGGATAGACAGATAGTAGATCCACACTTCAAACTTTTAACACTCGTTTTTTGGGCGGGGGTAAAAAATTAAATTAATCTACGTGGCCGAGGATTTCATTGTGAAGATTCTTGTGTATTTGAACACTGGTTTAGCTGGTGCAACAGTGCTATGCCTGATCTTCCACATATTACGTCTTCCTCAGTGGGCACTACTGACAGCTTGCTAGAAGCTGCTGGGTTGGACAGCTCGGATAGTGGACAACCCTCGGCACCACCTACACCGACGTCGTATCTTTCCATGCCTTCTGTCAACGCTTTCCCAAGGTATGCTTAAGTAATACTTACGTGTAGTGGACCTTCTTGGATCTTCCGCAAGTCATCATAGTTTTTCGTTTGGTAAACGCTGCCCAGCTTGCAGATTCGGATTCCACGATTGACTTTTTGATAAAAGCTCTTACTTGCTTTATATTTTTAGCATGGACTACTACCCTACTATTTTATATAACAGTTATCAGCAACCCTGCTTTTTCAGTAGAATTCTAATTAAACTACACAATATTTCCCATAACAGAGTATCGACATAATTTTACTTTATCAATTTATTCACAACCTTTACATTTTCCAGAGGCAACGTAGTAGAACCTCTCTCCCGAATCCTAGAACCGGTCTCAGTTCGTCACCTAGACATCGACTCCCCACCATCTACGCCAAAGGCAAGCAAGCCAGACCCTAAGACCAAGGATGTGGTGCCTCGGAGACAGATGGCATCGCAGCTGGTCAGGCTCGGCAGTATAGACAAGGACCCTGGGGTCATAGGGCCGCTTGTCTGGGATCTGCATTGTCAGAGAATTAAAGATGGTAAGTTTTGTTTCAAACGTTGCACTGATCATAATTTAAAGACCCACCTAAATACCACACCCACCCATTTAAATGCCAAGAAAAAGGACAAAAGACGTACAGCGAATTTCACCAACCTGTTTGAAACCAAAATATGTTATGTCATTCATGTATTCGAGGTAGTGCTGTGTTTACACCATCAAATCCATGAGTACCGAACCTCTGCTTCATGATACCAACTGCCAATGCACCAGCACAATACTGTCAACCATTAATTCAGGCTGAAATAGCGAAAAAAATTGTAACATAGAAAAATTCGAGTTAACAGTTTTTTTTCTATATTTCGAAGTGGGGATCCCATTGCGGAGTTATCTAGGTATTATGATAAAATAATACATCGAAATATTCCAGCTTCAAAACCCTCCAGCCCGGCCCGCTCAACGGCATCAGCCCGCAAGGACCCGGGCCCATCTCGGATGAGACAACGTTTCAACGAGCTCATGGATGACGCTTTCACGCTGTTCGGCAGCGTCAACTCCAGCCCCAACTCACATGACACCTACACTGTGGACGAACGGGATTCTAGGGATAAGGATAAGAAACTAAGTCAGGAACGAGGTACAGGTAGGTGATTTTTAAACCTTGGTACGTGAAAGACCTTCTTCTTCATATGATCGATGGCAATCTAAATTGAATCGGCCCAGAATATTACCTTCAGTAGCGTCCATGGGTTCCTGTGACGTGCCGGGAACGACACAATTTCAAGTGTGTAATCATTCGTGGGACAATAAAATAACTCCAGGGCAGAGTCAGCTTTAAAGGAAATTTTTCCTCTTATGCTTCGGCCAACCTGGGTCCGAAGTCTCTTTAGGCTTCCAGGTAAACCATGATAATTCATATCCAAGTGGGATAATTTTAGCATTTTTTATACCTAGCAGGGTTTAGACGGACGTATGGATGATCGATTGGCGGATAGTTTGGTTTGGTACTTTGCACGATATTTATGTGAAGAACTATGTTGGCAACCCAACTTCAAAATTGTTTTTCATTCATCATGATACTTCCAACCAAGATTTGAATTGCTTTTTCTTACTGTGTTGGTGTGGGTTGTTTCAGGTTCAGACGAGCAGGCTGGCTTAGCTCAAGCTCGTAATGACAACGTGCGTCTGCCCGGCTCGCCATACACCGCCATGGATACACTGAGAGGAAGATCAGCGGGGCCTGGGTAACATTCTTCTTACTACTTCCTTTATCGCGTGATTAGTGCCAACCCGGTATTAGAGTTTTTATGCCGCCCATAGGCCTCTGATTTTGATTTACATGCCGTCCAGAAATACCTCTAAGGCATGCTAGTTTGCGGGCCTGTGGACGGTGAGTAATGGGCCAGCTCACCGTCCGTCCGTCTTATGACGACAGGCCGTGTCGACGGCGCGTTTGTGTTCCACGCGCGCCTCAAGGAGATGTCAGCAAATCGGAAGGGGTCCGAGAGGGCCGATGCCTGCCAGGGCTGCGGGTTGTTCGAAAGAGATACCGCGGCCCTGGAACACAAAGGGCGAAGAAGGAACGTGGGTGGGTTTTAGTCAGTACAAGTCTGACACTCCCTCCCGCTCCGCCCAGAGCGGGAGAAGTCATTTGATGATTTCCCATCCGTAAAAAAAAAAGGCATGCTAGTTTTTCACTATGTTTTCCTACACCGAAGCGAGTGATAATTAACTATACAATACGCACATGAATCCGAAAAATCAGACGTTCGAAATTGAGACCAATGACTTGGCAGTCCGACGTAATATAACATTACATAAACGTTTTATATTTTAACGCCGATCACGTTATATCGGCTTTTTGCAGGGGTCTTAGAATAACTGAAAATTGTTACCAACAAACTGTTTATTAATGCAGAATTAATGTTCTATTTTTTTTATATGCATATCAAAACCGCATAGGTAACTACAAACCCTCATTGTCGGTAAATTTTCGTGGTATGCGAGGTGGGCATAATATGATTGTGGCTTACCTTCCCAAAATACAGACATGCTAAATCGAAAGAGGTGTAAGTTCTAAAATACAGCACTATACTTGTAGTCGAGCTGGCCCCAGCACATCAACACCAATCCAGCAGGGAGAGGGCGGTCGTCCTCGCACGTCGTTCACGCGGACTGCGGCCGAGAGGAGACTGCCTCCACCGGCGAGGGCCTGGGGACATACACCGCCACAGGTACTACAGTGACCACTCACCTTCATAAATGAACAGTCAAAGTATTACGGAGACGTTTCAGACACCAGACTCAGTATTCAGTACATTGTCAAATTCTGGAGTTCGGAGTCTAGACCGCAATCCGTCCATACTGGTTTGGCCTAAATATTTTGTTTTGTGACTAATCCAAAAACGTTACCTAAACAGCTGGTGTCGGGGTTAACAAAGCACGTAAGTCTTTAAGATACTCCAAAAAACCACCCCTGAATCACCAGACCTTACTTCCATACAGCAGTGGGACGCCAACTCCATGATAATTTAACGGTGGTAGTCCCTAGGTGCTCGGCCGAGCGTCAACCCAGCACTGATCACTACTGAGGGCAGGTTGCCGGGAGAAGACCCCGCTATACCTCTCATATCGGCCATCAAGACGGAGATACAACGCATCAAGGAAACTGCCAGCAAACCTAACACCTAGCCAAACGGATGAATTTTTAGGTTATGGGATAAATCATGTTTCGAGCCTCCCCCCCCCCCACCGTCGACGAAGAAGCGACTAGCTATGAAAAGTGTAATACATGTGTGTAAAAGAGATACATTATAAAGGGTGTAAAAAGACCTATATCGAAATGTACTTGCTCTCTTGT
Source organism: Cerastis leucographa (assembly GCA_963082945.1). Taxonomy (NCBI): domain Eukaryota; kingdom Metazoa; phylum Arthropoda; class Insecta; order Lepidoptera; family Noctuidae; genus Cerastis; species Cerastis leucographa. The sequence goes on from OY720353.1 coordinate 7,369,340, forward strand.
CATTGCGATCATTTTTTTGGGAAACTATTTGAGGTCAAAAACTTCCAACTTTTTCATAAGTTTTTAATGTTACTATTCATAGCATCCATCAGCACAATGTTTCGATGTTGTCAATCGTGATTTTTCACCGTTTTTTTTTTCAATGTTGTGAATCGTGATTTTTCACCCCCAAAAAAGTCATGTCCCAGAAATATTTTTGCGTAATTTGAGAACGCTTGGTTGACTTGTACCTACTCACTCAACTAGTTAGAAGGACACATACCTACTAACAAACAACTCGAGTCTAGTTGCTAGTACTTTTCGTCGGTGGTAGGACGTGTCAAAGTGTGCCTGAAGAGTCAGAAAAATAGTATACATGGGTGAAGGTGAGGTTGTTATTACATAAGCAACTTCGTAAATAAGATAGTATTTTTAAATAGACTTCTAACGTTATAATTAAATTGAATATTATACTCAAAAGAAATGAGTTGCAAGCAAGATGATCTTGCCTAACTTTAACGGTTTTTGTAAGCAAGTTTTATATTATTATATCATGAATCTCTGTTTATGTCTTCATTTTTCTAATTGTTGAAAGGTTTTTAAAAAATTGTTTTTTGTGTTTTCATGATTTTACCTCTGTTGTATTTTCAGTCGTTTTAATTAGTGATATTGATAGTTATTTAAAATCAAGCTGCTGTTTTCTTATGAATGATTATTGATGTACAGATTTTTTTTTATGTTACAACTATGATGTAGAAAATCAATATTAGCAAAATATACAATCTTAACTAATTCACCTAAATAAGATAACATAAGGTTATTATAGGTACAAATAATGTTTGATGCCAATTTATAATTGTAGTTTACTCAACTAATCTACCTGACCTGTTTTTTGAATCTCTTTATAATAAAACTTTTGAACTCATATTGTATTTTGTAAATTAATTAATAGTATTCCTAAATAAAAGGCAGTTTTTATAAGTGCATATTTATTTTGTACTTAAATTGCGTTATAAAAATGTCTGTTAAATCTAAAAAGTATCACTTACATAAATATTTACATACATACAAGAAGTCGTTTGAACACTTTTTTTCATCAACAGACTTGGAAATATTCAGAACATCTTTGGCTTTCTAATAAAACAATGAATCATAAATCTGTGTTAAAACGAGTGCAGAAAAATAAAATATTAGGTGACAATCAATTGAAGTGAAGAGTTGCTTTTACACCATTTAACATTAATTTATTAAAAATATCAAAAAAAAAAACACTTTAATTTTGGAATTAAAACGGTTAACAAATTCCACGAAACCACAACACTATACTAATCCAATAACTTGTTATGTCAACATAATTAGACCTAGCCTCTAATTTAAAAAAGTTTATTCACATCAGCCTTTATGAAGTCCTTTTAGAATAATTGATTACTTGATGAAATTACAATCATTTGCAGAGCAGGTCAAACTAGCGTTTAAGTAGATACAATATTGCACTTCATATTTCGTCTAATTTTACCAAATCCCAGCTTATTCATACATAAAATTACGCCTTGTTCTCATGGGCGTAGGCAGAAACTACAGATCGCCACCTGCTAAGATCCTTTGGCTTCTATCTCATACCCTGACAGTGGAAAATCCATCGAACATTTACCAATGGATGTATTGACCAGTAACCTGCAACATGAGTGTACAGAACAGGACATCCACATCTTCAGTCTAAAGCTTCATGATCACAATCCCACTTTGCCGATTCACACCGCTTTTTGACACAATCACTTGAACTTCATGGTTAGTCCTCTATCAGTCTCACTGGAAGTTACTCAGTAGGTCACTAGATCACTGATTTGATAGTTCCTTAGTTGTCTTCATCAGATGACTGCTACGTGGACTGCATAGTCTGTGGCGCTAGTCGCCTCCACTGTGTCGGCTGCTGCTCTTGTCCATCATCATCCTGGAAAATAGAAGCTTGTAAGTATATGTGGGAACAAAATCCAGACGAGAATATAAATGCAGAAATAATTACGCCTAACAATGACTGATCATGGCCATGTTTAAGACTGAAGAGAAGCCTAGTTGAGTGTATTTTTAATAAGTGGTACACAAGTATGCAGCCATCTTAATGAAAAGTAATTATCGCGGCCTGGATTGTCATCTGCCATCCCCAAGCTGGACAAACTGATAAATGTCTGTGTCCACAAAATAAAAATGCATTGGCAAAAACCGAAATGTTATTTTGCATTATAAATGTCTTGTTCTTACTTTCAATTTAATAATCATCATCATCAGCCTATATTGCTCCCACTGCTGGGATGCAGGCCTCCTCTCTATGAGAGGGAATGGGCTGTAATCCACCACGCGGGCCCAGTACGGGTTGGTAGATGTCACATGTCTTCGAATTTTTAGTTCTAGGACACGCCAGTTCCCTCACGATGTTTTCCTTCACCGTTTTGAGAGCAGTGGTGATGAAATAAATTACACAAAGTAATGCGCCTGCTTGGGTTCGAACCTACGACTTACTACTCGTAAGTCGGGGCTGCTACCACTGGACCACCGCTGCTCTCTCAATTTAATAATAATTATCGCAATTACCTGAATAATTGTTATTGAAACTGTGTCAGGTTTGATGTCTTCTAACATTTTCTGGTCCTCGCTCATTTGTTCCATATTCTCCATGTTCCTGTAATGTCAGCACATACCAAACAAATAAATATAAAGTTCTATTGACCCTTAGTCCCAAACAAAGTATTGTGTTTCAACATACATCAAGTATTTGGCATTATTAACTTACTTTCTGCTGCCTGAATGGAATCTGCCGCCTTCCCCACGTATTCTGTTCATCGCGTGCCTGTGTCGCGACTCGTGGAGATATTTCTGGAAGAAGGAAACGTGTTAATTTGACATTAGTATGCTTTGAGCACGGTCAGACATAGTGATGAAAGGACTCGAGGCTTTTAAACCTTTATAGTTGAGACTAGCCTCGATTTTGAAGACTCGAATATGAGTTGTTTTCAAAAGCGTTCGATCACTTTCGTTGCGCTTATGTCGTTTAAAAAAACGAGTATTTTTAAAACGACGAGTCTTGAGATTAAACCTCGAGTCATGAGTCGAAGACTCTTAAAAGGGTTATCGTTTAAGGACTCGATTGAGTTGTAAACCGTCATAACCGAGTCGAGTTCTTTTTAAAGACTTAAAAGCCTCGAGTCCTTTCATCTCTAGTTGGACATCGAACATATAGCAGCAAGCAAAGGAGAATGAGAGCATTCCTCTTTAAGACTAGCTTGCGAGTCGATACAGCTGGATGAGACGTCGTAGCCTTATTAGCCTTATCCAACTAATCAGAAAAATAGTTTTTTTTTTAATATTGCCCCACACCACGAATTTCTCCTGTATCGTGCATTTACAAACATTTAAACTCACATACACAAATAGCTAGAACAGCTATATGTAGGCCTTATAAATATTTGCTCCGTGCAGGGATCGAACCCGCGACACGCAGTGCGGCAGTCAATCCCTTAGCCACTGCGCCAACAGTGCCGTCAAGTTTTGTTTCTACAACCTGAAAATAAAGAAGTTCCACTTACAGGTCTCTCTTTAGGAATCTTCCCCTGTTCGTGTAGCTTAGCTCTGGCGGCGCGTCGCTTGAGGATGCGCTTGTATTGTCGCGCGTTCACGTAGAGAAGAGGTTCCTCATCAGACCCTGCTGCTGAAGAACTGGCGCCCTCAGACATTGATGTGCTAGTGGTTGCATTGTTGTTGCTACTGTTCACCATCTGAAGTGAGAGGTTAGATGGTTATTAGAGCTCAGATTGCTACAACAGATTTAAAAAAAAAAAAAAAAACTAGACAAAATATTTTAAGCAAGAGAGAATAACCTTATTAGGTTACAAATCAAGAATGTATGCTCCTTGTCACTAATATTGAGCGATACATTAATGAATGCCCAAATACTATTGCACTGAATGAATTTCCAGTCTCTGTACTGAGTCAAGCGTCCACCCAACAGCCGGCTTTTATCTACGTACCACATAGTCTTTGAAAAATAAAATGGTTTCGAGTGTTCTTATCCTTCTCATTCATAGCCAAAAGACGTCTACGACTAAACATGGCTATGCCCAGTTGACTGTGGATGTCGGCCGGTCGTTGTGGCGTTTAGAGAGCCTAGAGAGCCCTCCTAGTCGATAAAAACTGCCACAGTGACAAGTCCTTTGCTTCCAGCATCTAAGTTATGACTATAGTTGGACTTACCATAACAATGTTAGGTTGGTTGACTATCTGCTGCGCCTGAACTGCGTTGCTTACGCCCGCCACTTGCACCAAATTGCCGTTCAGATTGATCACTAAAACAATATGACAAAAGTATTGTTATAGAATAGTAGTTCGATGCATTTTGATTTGTAGGATGCAGACATAAGGTACAAATCAGGTCAGCCATTGTAAGTACATGAGTTACTACTTCTGTTTGTACCAACTTTTTCTAAATAAATCAATCTGTCTAACTTGGGGCTCAGTTTTACCACTTATGAAGACAGTTTGTCATTGAATCATAAATGTTTACTTTAACTAAATCTGCTAATGACGACAATTTGCCATAAATGTGGACATAGAAGAATTTATCTTGTAGCCTTTATTACCTAATATAAAAAAAAAAACTTACTGGTAGGTTGGTGTATGATCTGATGTTGATCAATAGTAGGCTGGGCACTTGTGGCTACTGGCTGATATATAAATGTCTGTCCATCTGGGGTCTGGACTAGCTGCATTGGCTGTATGTTTCCACCGGCTTTGAAAAAGAAATATTAAATTAAAATAAGGTACTTATTATTAAACCCACGACTCGTTTTCGAAGTCCCATGTAGCACAGGGAAAGCCTATTAACATCAAATAGTTACAAATCCAGAGCCGTCTGGTACACCTCTGCCTAGGCATTACAAAGTAACACACAGGCATGATATCTTGTTTGTAATAAATCTATCATCAGTAATTTTTTTGCCAGTCTTTATGCAGATACTTCGACTGATAAAAAAATATAATTGATTGATCCGAGTTCAAACATAGCTGCTGTGAGTAGCACTGATTAATTGTTAATATTTTGTCATTCAAAGCCTCCACAATCTTGAATATTTTTACAGCACCCAATAGCATTTTCATCATCACCATTTCAGCCCAGAGCCACTCATTGCTGGTTATAAGCCTAGCTTACTTCCCAGGCAAAAGTACATAGCAAAATGTGATAAAAGTTTGGCTGGCAACAATACTAAAGGCTGCTAATCTTCGGTCTCCTTATCATCAAAAATCAGTGGATAAATAAGTGAAAGCTTACAGCAAACAAGGTCTCTGATAATGTCAGAGGGACACTAGCAGGGCAGGAGTAAAAAAAATACGGAAGGCTAGCTAGATAGAAACAGCAAGTTAGACCAACCTTGAATGCTATTTATAGGCACCACCTGCAACTGTTGAAGTTGCTGACCACCAGGTGTAGCTACCTGAAAATATAAAGATAAAACATGTTTAAAATACCCCTGTTTAAAACCTACTTGCTGATAAACTTGTCTTGTTGTTATTATAATTTATTGAGTCTGAATTTTATTTTTAACCATTGTCCTGTCCAATGACCCTCATAAGGTTCTCAGCATTTGTTTAACTATGTATGGGTACATAGTTAAACAAACACAGCACATTTTTTAATGCTTTCACTGTCCATGAGGTAGGCCTCATGGACAGTGAAAGCATTAAAAAATGTGCTGAATATAGAGTATAGTTTGGAACAATGAAGGAGCGGTGGCCTGATGCTGCATTAGCGAGCAAGATATTATGATATGATGTTCCAGTGAGAGGATATACAAATATAATCACAATAGGGATGATGACTGGGTAAAGAAAACGAAATTCTATTTTGTCCGTCAATCAGGTAATACAAAAATATTAGATACGTATTTTTTGTTTTATCAAGATAACAAAAAAATACTTAGTTAAAACGCATTAAAGTTGGAGAGTGGGGGCTTACTACGTCAGAACTAGGTATAAAATGTACTAAGCCGTGACGTCATGCGCCATTTCAACTCAAAATATCTCCGTAATTTTACGATTACGTGAAAAAATAAAAAATACGTGTCAAATACTTTTTAATCTACCCGATAGACAAATAAAAAAAAATGAGTCACCATCCCTATTCTAATAAAGAAGAGAGATTGTGCCATGGGTTTTATGGTTCATGCTTACAAAATAAGAGAAATTACGAATGATACTACTACCTGGATCTGTTGTGTCCCAATCTGGATGCATGTACAATTAAAAAGTTAAAGTTTTAATAACATAAATGTTGCATAGAATATTTATAAGTATCAAAATAAAAACAGGTAGGTTTATTTTGTAATAACAAGAAGTAGTCATCACAGGATAAGTTACATTAATATTCAAATAATATAAAAATGTGTGACCATTGGTGGACCTCAAAAAATAACACCAAAATGAAAAATTAATTTAGAAGTCAATAGTCTTAAACCAAAATGCATGCAAACATCATAATAATTGACAAATGAAGAATGAGTTTAAGACATGCTGTAGCCATGTTTTTATAAGTCTTTCCTACCTGTATAGATGGGCCGTTGGAAGGTACGGCATGCACAACAATCTGTTGCCCATTGGGACCTTGTATCATATGTGGAGAGTTGTTCATCTGTAGCACTTGAAGCTGCTGCCCGTTTATGGTCATCACCTGGGTCCCATCGGAGCTCTGAATCTGTGCGTGCTCCATTGTGAGTCACTCTGGAAAAGGAAAGCATTTATTTGTTTACCTACATTGTTCAGGGTGTGGTTACTATGATAGAATTACTTGATAAAAAATAAAAATCAAGTGTTTATAGACTTAATTGCTCAAGAGAGCATTACACAGGCTGAATAATAAAGGCCTCCTTGAATAAAATGTTGTTGATACATGGCTTTAATTAAGTATTTACGTGACTCGTTGGTCATTAATTGACCTTGGAAAATCAGCTGATATTAAATAAAGATTGAGTCTGCTCAAAAATAATTTTGACCTTCAAGATTCTAAGGTCTAAGGTCTCTCATGTAACTACAAATTCTTATAAAATAGTGAGGAATAGCATCGTTTTCCAAAAGTAATTTTCGTCGCACTTGGACTGAAGATAAGCGTGAAGGTTGTGTGATAGTGCTCCCAAAGATTTTGATCTTGCAGAATCGGCCAGTCAGCAGTCGGCAACTGTCCGCAGATATAATAATCCAGTGTTTGTTGATTTGCATACCTGTCTTCCAATGGTATAAAGATAAAAGGAAATCTAAATAGTAATAGAAAAACTTTCCAAGTCGAACTCACAGGGAAAAATCAACACGTCACTGCTACGAGGCCAAGGAATGCAACGTAATCAAAATGGCTGCGTTTCATTCACGTAATTTCATCAGACTTTGTTGTAACATTTACTTGAAATCTCATAGTTTTCGTGTATTCCCAAACATTTACCGGTACAGCCATCATGAGAGAATATTCGGCGAAAATAAATTGTAAACTTACATTGGGTCCTCACTGGTATTTCGATGATTGGTTGACAAAAGATAGACCAATGGCCGAAGTCAATGATCGCAAGAACGCAGTAGATTGGTTCGGCGCATTACCACTCCCAAAGAAGCGCGGTCCCTCAGCTATCCAATCGTTCACGTAATTAATACGTTGTCTATGGTAGAAATTAGCCTATCTCGGGAAAGGTAAACTGCAAATCGTCGCTGCGCGTGCAAAAGTCGCTATGTGTTTTTTTTAGATTTTCGGTTTTGTAGGCAGTTTTAACCGTTATTTCAATACGCACATACTGTAAAAACAGCTATGTGATTGATGCAATATTTAAAGAGTTACGGCTAGTTACGGAATATCGCTATGTGACATTCATACAAAGAAAGTTCCTTATAAATACGCTAAGTATTTTAATTCACATAGCTAAAATAAGTTTACTATAGTGGAATCAAAAATTGCGCCCGACATGTGTTTTACTGCACATAGCGACTTTTTCGGTCAAGTTCACACTGGTTCGATCACAAAACGCACAGGTCGAGCGTCACATAGAGAGTTTTTTGGATGTCGTATGTTCGACTGTATTACATTACTCCGAAGTTCAAAATACCGATGTACGGAATACATAAAGTTAGTGAGTACGAATTAAGTTAGTCAGAAAGTACGCTATGACGAATTACTTTACTCATAATGTTCGTCACTTCGATGTACGTCCGAAAGTTTGCTACGACTAATTACGTTAATGCGAATGGTCATCATCGCCATGTCAAGTACACCGAAAACTTGCTAGGACGAATTACTTAATCGAGAATGTTCATAATCGAGATTCTGAGAGAGTATTTCGCTTTTATGTATATTGTGGTAATGATAACTTGATGGAGTTAGTCCGTGGAAAGGTGACCCATTACATTCCGAGTGTCCTAATCGGAAAGCACGTTAAGCTGTTGGTCCCGGCTGTCGTTTGTAGATCTTTGACAGTCGTTATAGGTAGTCTAGTCACTGGACCAAAAAGTCTTACCAATCGTATCGGTGACAAGTTTCGTGTTTGTAAGGAATTGTTTCTGGCGACGTTTGATTTAAAAAAAGATGTGTTTCAGCTTTGGATTAGATCTAATATAAATATTTCAGAAAATAGTGAATAAACATCTGTCCGAAGAGATAAGGTCCCTAATACATCATAACCTGCAACTAGGGCGCTCAAACCTGCACACAGCTTTCATTCAACATTAGAAAAAAAGTTTAAAGGCCCCATCTACTGCGTTTGTGTTCCACGCGCGCCTCAAGGAGATGTCAGCAAATCGGAAGGGGTCCGAGAGGGCCGATGCCTGCCAGGGCTGCGGGTTGTTCGAAAAAGATACCGCGGCCCTGGAACACAAAGGGTGAAGAAGGAACATGGATGGGTTTTAGTCAGTACAAGTCTGACACTCCCTCCCGTTCCGCCCAGAGCGGGAGAAGTCAGATTTCCCATCCCTAAAAAAAAAAAAAGGCCATCCATCCATCTGACTATATATCGCGGATGAGAGATGCCAGACCATCACGACTTTACATCGTCCATCATCTACACTACACATTTTTTTTACCTGGTGGCTTTTCAAGCATCAGACCTGGAAGTAAAACAGGCGATCTAACGGTGACAGATATAAGAGGTCTTCTTTATTTCAATGGCAATGTGCAATATAAATTACGCCACACAGAAGAGTGGAACACTTTGCCGCAGAGAAGGACAACCACAGCACCCATTAAGGGACCTATGAGTCTATATGATAGCCTACTAAAAATCGATTCAACCAAATTTTGTCACTTACAAAGTCTAAAGTAATACATGCACCGCGATTATCACTTATTTTACGAAAATTTAAACCATTAGTAACTTTCCTCTTATTGTTTGATTTTACTTGTTTTTTTATTTGATTATTTGTTTGATTTAATAACGTGAAATTTCATTTTGAATAAAAAAATATTTGTTTTTATTGAGTTTGTTTTAATTATTTCTCTCTACATAAATAGCTATGTGTCACCGAACAGTCAGTTTCTTTAAAATTCCATAGAATTTTATAGTAGTTATGTGTTCTAAGTGCATATAGCGAGTATTTACGACTCAAATAATTAACGCTATGTGTCAATTTAGCCTATTATGTTTAATTTTGGCATTATTAATAATGTTATCTATCCTAAAGTATTCTAAAACTAGGCAAGTTTGTTATATGCATTAAAGAAAAAATAAATTATTTGAATACTCCAGGTATTTTCTGAGAAAATCAGTTTTTTGCGTCTCCTATAAAGTGTGTAAAAATCACATAGCGATTATTGAAAGCGCAGCGACGAAATATTGTTAGTTCGCTTGTTATTATTAGCAACAAAATAAATGTCTAAATGACAAAGATGTGTAAACAGCAGGCTTTAACATTTGTGTATATGGTAAATCTTTAATAGCATCAGGCAGTAGTTTTGTTCTGCACAAATCCTTCAACGCAGTTTCAAACCCAGACCGTACATGCTGCTTCGAACCCAAATAGATGACGATGAGGACAGGAAAATGCTGATGAATTTTTCTCTAATCATTCGTGTTTTACAAAACATTTTGCGTCAGCCAATTACTCATTTGGACCAAAGTACCATGATTCGGAAGAATGAAATAGGAGCAAAAGAACAAAAAAACGTTAAAAAAAAATATTTTATCTATGGGTACAATTCTGTTTTGAATTGAAAAGAGTTCCAGAGTAAGACTAAAAATAATGACTTATAGCATTATCATTTCAGTTGTCTTTCGACGGCTTAATATGAATTAAGCGATGAAGCTATTCATAAATGCATCAGATGTATGTTGATGAGTATGTCAAAACTAAATAGTTTATGGTTGCCATTTTGTTTGGCGAAAACGATGCTTGCTTTTGTTCCTGAATGAGAATTTGTGATTAATAACAGTGACTGAGTGAGTTTTCTGAATAAACCTACGGAAATTAATCGTAACTGACTGTGTCGTAAAACGTAAGATGAATAATTCGACGTTATCTGATGATTTAACCCGTGAACATTTAGCATTTGAAGCAGCAAAGTGTCTAAGTAGGTTATGTTTTAAATATCGAAATGGTCATGTTTCAATTGTTTTTTGAATGACAATTTATTTGTAATTTGTGTATTTTTTGGTGTTTTACAGAATATATATCATTGAACTGCCAAAACATAACGTCGTTACATAAGGAATTATTAGAAATAAACTTGACAATAACTGCGTACGTTGAAGAAAGCAAGAAACGACTTGCAGGACTTCGTCTGGAAGCAGCAAACGACGCAAAGAGTTCACAGCAAGTTGTTGAAATACTATCTGAAAAATGTGAGTATTCTTTATTTGTTTACATTATGAAATTATGAATCATTATAGGACGAGGCCTGCGTTCCAACAGTGAAAACATAACAGACAGGTTATGCTAATAAGAATCAAGAACATGGTTCCCTACCTTAATTTTGTTTTGATTCATGACTTATAACTATAAGTTGATTGAATTCTTGCATTATCTTATGCAGGCATCCATTACATTTTCCAATAAAGGCCAGGCCAGCTAACCTACCTCCTTTTCTGTTACAGAAAATGACTTCACCAACTACACCTCGTAAACATAACACCCTATCAAGATTCAAAACTTCACGAGAAAACAATAATAATACCAGTAACAAGTTCTCAGAACGCCAACAAGCACGAACCTTCACTGCATGGTACAAGCGCATGATTGACCATGAACGTTCGAACTTAGCACTGTACCTATCTGACGATGCAATGCTGGAATGGTTTGGCCGAACAATCAAAACCAGAAAAAAAGTTACAGCCTTCCTAAAATTCGACATGCAATGTTCTCGCCATGATTTTACAACCGTTGAAAGTATTGATAAGATTCAGACCAGGCATGAAAGTCTGCGAAGGTTTGTATTGATATAGTGTTAATTAAAATAGGTGCTTTTTTTATTTTGGTTTTCTTTTTTCTATGTTTTCTACCTACCCACATCCTGCACACAAAATTTACCTGTGAAAAGCCAGTAGTTTGCTTAATTTTAAGAACTTCCAATGAACACATTACACTAGTCTCTACTTTCTTCTTTTTATATTTTCTACCTGGTAACCCTGCATGCGTAGTATGACCACTAAAAATGAGTTTTGTCTACGGAAGAATCGACATAATGACAGATAGACAATGACAATGTGTCAGTTTGTTGATTCTTCTGTCGATATAGCCCGTTTCTATAGTGGTCATGCTACATGTGCTGACATCATTAATTTTAATCTTAAAATATTGCAATACTTCTTAATGTCAAGTGTATTATTTATTCAACCAAAAAAATCTTATTCCATGGCTCTTTGCTTCTAGCAAATATTCTTATTAGATAGTAAGAATATTTTCTCATCAATGATTTATAATTTTCAGAAAAGATGATTCAATCCTGGCTAGTCCACTCCATTCCCCAGAAATTATCAGAACTAAAGAAAGATGTCACAAAAGGAGACAGCTTAGGTCAGACTGCAGCAGTCCAGAGTGGGCTGAGGGTTGCCAGCCTCAAGAAGAAATTAGCATAGACAAGAAACAAAAGACTGACAGCACTAGCCCTGATGAAGAAAAAATTATTCAAACAGATCACAATCCATTGAAAAGATCATTCCCAGATGAGGATTCAGAGATCAGTAGCAAAGGTGATGGGTTACGCAAAGGGAAGAGGAAGTGTGTGCTAGTCACACCTCCAAATCCTGAATTGGGACAAGGGGATTGTCTCCCCTCCACCAGTGGTACAGACTCAGACAGATCACATGATGCACTAAATGCTCAGTTGCCAAAATTAGCTGTAGAATGTAATGGGTACATAGAATTTACTAGAACTCGGAACAGTCGAAGCACTGATGCAATGAAGTGGGAAAGAAAGTGCAAAGTACAAATAAGTTATTCAGAAGACCCTTTGAATGTTGGGGAGTATATCATTTGGGCATTACGGTACACAGATGAGAGTAAGTGCAGAAGGAATCTTTTGGCTGCTTTTGAGGAAGTTGCTAAAGAAGAGGAATTAAAAAAAATATAGAATTAGAACTTCTTCATTTTACTGTCAAATTTATTATTTTTTTTTTTTTTTATGGTTCGTGGCTAAGCCACTGGCATGGTTACAAGACCTTTAAGCCAAGTCTTTATTATAAGAGTCATAATTTGAAAAGTTTTGAGTTTAAGCACTTGAATTTTGCACTACACACTTCCACAACTGTTTTTAATAAATTTAAAAATCGGCACAAAACACTTTTTATTGTAGGTCACAATGTTGCCAACTTTCAATTACGGATATTTTTATTAATGGCATGGGTATGTTGTATATGCCGAAATAGGTTTTATTTTATGAATTAAGAAATAACATTACGATTCTTATTTCATATCCTAATAACACTATATTTTACCAACTAAGTAATTTAATATTTATGTTCCTAATTTTAGTTGCTTACTCCCCGTTTAAAATGAATACATTCCTAAATTAATTTGACAGTAAAATGAAACAAAAACCCATTGAATGGAAGCAATTTTATACAACTTGATAACCATGTGATATGCAGATATTGTATTTTTCTATGTTATAGCATTTATTTTTATGTATGTTTATAATACTGACTGTTTACAATGTGACCAACTGTACCTCTTGACATTATGAATTATGTACTAGTAATAATTTTAACAATTATTTTTATTACTGTACTCTTTAGACTTTACCAAAGTTTTTAACCCAGTTTTAGTTTCTTTGTAAAAAAAGGCAATGCATAAATGGTGACTGTTTACTTGGCCAAAAATAGTACCAATGGACCAAAACTTGATACTTTTATGCACTGACTTTTTATTTCTTAGTTCATAATTATGATCTTAAGAAACCTGTAATTTCAACCTATAAAATGAACCTATAAAATGTTATTTATGTAACTTCGACAGCCACAAAAATCTGGCCAATATTTTGGAAATTTCTTGCTATTATGCTACTATTTCTTAGTATTCTCAATGAATTCAGGCATGCGAAGTTACATGATAATGAATTTCTGAATAACTATTTTTCTTTTTATCTCTATTGTAAAACAGGAAACCGTCTGTTTTGATTTTTAATGCTTCTGTACTTTACAGATGATAGATTTGATTGACACCATTATCTTCATAAAAGCAACATGTCACAAAATAACTAAGAAGTTACTATTTTACTGGTTTATGGCAGCTGCGGTCACCGAATGCGGGAGCGAGATAACATGAGACTGGTTTATATTATCTTTCCCGCTCACACTTTCTAATGACTGTGACTGCCAAAAGGTTGAGCATGTAATTAAAAAGGTCTTGATAAATTTTATCAGTTTAGCAATCTTAATCGACGTTTCTTTTGCCTTTAATGCGATCTCTGTCTATTCCACTATTCTCTTTACCACCGACTTCTAGCTTGTATTTATTAGGGATAGTTTTAATTGTAATTACGAATGTTAGCTTAGTACTAGAACTTAAAATAAAATTGTGTCTCAATCTTGTTCATGTTATGAAAGTCATAAAATATTTTATCTGGGCCTCGTTTTGGTAAGATTTGCTTCTAGCATGAAATGTATGCAATTTTGATAATTTCGAAATCATATAAGTTAAATTGATTTTACACGGGCTCGATTTAATGCTGGCGGCATTTTGTGTATTTGTTCAAGTGCTATTTGAGCAATATAAAACATATTCTATTGTGCAGAATGAAAGTTCATTTTGCACGTACGGAATGACGGTAATATTTGTTGTACAACTACGCAAAGTGTTTCCTACGAACAGTAGTATCGTCAAGTATTCTCTTTAAATGATGAAATTTGTTAAACCAATCATGGTAATCTAATTACTAGTTCTATTATATTTTAGCTGTTGCACACCTTAGCTACTGGATATGATCTCTACTAAAAAGAACAGCATTGAATTGTGAGCTTTATCACATGGCTTATACAGTCCCTTTTACCAATAGGGGATCGGACTGGGTAAAGAAAACGACATTCTGTTTTGTCCGTCAGACAGGTAATACAAAAATATTAGACACGTATTTTTTGTTTTATCAAAATATCAAAAAATTACTTAGAACTCATTAAAGTTGGAGAGTGGGGCTTACTACGTCACAAGTAGGTATAAAACTTACCTACATGTGACGTCATGCGCCATTTCAACTCAATATATCTCCGTAATTTTATGACCACGTGACGAAAGAAAAAATGCGTGTCCAATACTTTTCAACAAACTACCCGACGGACAAAGAAAAAAAATAGGATTATCCCCTATTGGATAGTGGTCGGGTAGTCCAGTCTAACCAGATGCAAGTGTATACCAGTATTTTACATGGAGCGACTATGTATTTGACCTCCACAACCCAGTTACTGGGAAATACGATATAGCTTGGGTAACACTGGCTGTCAGACTTTCACGCGTCAAGACTTCCTGTAACAAGTAACGACTATCTAAGTCTTACAGTTGGGGTCAATAGAAATCAGACTGTATTTCAACGGAATAAAGCACACATTTCAATACTATCAAATTATAGCATTGAAATGTGCGCTTTATTCCGTTGAAATTTGATTTGAGTTAGTGTCAGAGTTGTTTCGGTGTAACAATGGCCTAAAATGAGCTGTAACTGTAAACAGTCCGACTATTTACTTTATTTTATTATGATTTTGACCTAAGGAATTCGGCAAATGGATTGTAAATGAGATTGCCAATTGCGCGTTGTTAGTTTTAACTACCTACTTTAAGTTTTATGTTGTTAACTCATTACTTGTGAAGTAATGGCGATGGAAATATTTTTGTTTTGATTATGCTAGAGATGTATAAGGTAAATAAAACTTGTTTAGAAATACTCACGACTTTCTTTTAAACAAATCAGGCCAGCGCTGCCGGGGACGGCACTGCCCTGACGTCCTGTGTGCGCTGGCGTTTACACTGCCCGAGTTTACAGTTGTTGTCATTTGCAAAGTTAACGGTCGTCAGATTGGTACAGTAATCCAGTACAGGAACTCAATAAAAAAAGGCCCATGATAATCCGTCCACTATAAACTTCGTTACACCTTGTGAGTATTTTTTGTCTAATTACACTCGATTATTGGTCGCTTGCCCGTATTCGAATGACCTGTGACTACACTAGTTATTGCAATGGAAAATTGCTGAATGGACACATGTTACATTATTGCAAAAAAACAAACGGTGTGAAACCGGACTAGTTTTCCCGAAGACTTGCGTACTCGTAACGCGTTTATACTTGGCCGTTTGCCCGAATTCCTTGCAATCGAATACGGGCGAACGATCATAATAGGGGACCGGACTGGGTAAAGAAAACGACATTCTATTTTGTCCGTCAGACAGGTAATGCGAAAATATTAGACACGTATTTTTTGTTTTTATCAAAATATCAAAAAATTACTTAGTTAAAACTCATTAAAGTTGGAGAGTGGGGGCTTACTACGTCACAAGTAGGTATAAAACTTACCTACATGTGACGTCATGCGCCATTTCAACTCAATATATCTCCGTAATTTTATGACCACGTGAAAAAAGAAAAAATACGTGTCCAATACTTTTCAATAAACTACCCGACGGACAAAGAAAAAAAAAGTTGGATTATCCCCTATTGTGTTGCATTTTAAATTTACTTAAACGTTTTTCATTCAGCAACTGAACAATTCAAATAAATTAAATTGGGGTTACTAATTGATGGGAAAAATATCTTAACGCATTTAAGATATTTTTCCCATCAATTAGTAACCGGAGAACAAAGACAAACTTGCCTCATTATTTTACAAAAATGTAAACATAATTAACTAGGTACTCAAATGTTCATGAGAATAATTGTTTTATAACTAATTATCTAAGTTTTGAAACTGATTGTTTTTGTGTTTGAGAAACTTTAGTTTAGCGCACAAAAAGCGAGCCGCGCCGCAATGCAACGCATATCTTCTTCACTGTACGTATGAACCATGGCGGGCTCTACTTTCAGGATATTATCTTTATCTATGTGAGTTAAATAAACACCCTATGCCTACCCCTTTGGGGAATACCGGCTTGACACATAATATCAAGCTGCACATAGGTTCAATTTGATAATTAGATTATGATCAATGATGGCGTAAGGCTGCGTTACAAAGCCGGCGACCGCGACGTAAGCCTACTAATTTTGCACAAGACACGGTGGATACAAACTTTGCGAGGCATGCGCCACGAACGGCGCACAACGAATGCCTCAGCTTGAGGCGTGCGTGTTGAAAAATTATACCAACATATGCTCGGGTCGAGCCATCGCGTGCGAAGCAAATGTTCGTGTCTTCATGTTTGTTGCGAGCAAAGAGTATAAGATGGGTTGCGAGGCATGTGCTACGCACAGATGCGCGCGTGCGCGGCGAGCTTGTGCCGTGCCGGCCCGGACTGCCCGACTGCGACTGCCCGGCTCATTGCGAGCAGTGCGTTGCGTTTGGACGGTTGTGTCCGCCTCGCTGTGACTTTTGCGCAATAAGGACGAGAAAGAAATTTAACGAAAATCAGTTTCATTGTATGAAAGTCAGCGATTATTATGGGATCCAAAAGATTGTTATTTTTATAATAAAAACAAAAGAGAAGACATGGCGTTTAATTTCGAATGAAGTAAACGTATCCATTTTTTTCATTGGGTCCACAGCATTCAATAGGAAATTAAAATCTTCTTTAGCTATGTGCATAAAATTCCAGTTATTTTCTTCAAATGAGCGATCATCGAAAAGCGTGTTTCCATATTCGTAACGCAGGCGAAAGAACTTTTTAACCCACCAACGACGAAGACGTATTTTTTCTTTTCTTTTTTTTTCAATAATTGCAGTAATAATGTTTGGGTTGGATCGGCCCGAGCATGCGCTGCGCGCTGTTTGGCCCGAGCAAACGCAGTAACATTTTCTCAGTCGAGGCATGCGTGGATATCGTACGCGGCGCACACCTCGAACAAGCATGCGCGACTACGTACACAACTATGTAATGCTCGCGCTGAGGCACTTTGATCTTGTGCATATTAAATTGATGTAGACGCAATAAAAGAGAACGAATAAAAAGGAAAAATCTATACAATTTATTCCTCAACTATATAAAAGACAAGTACGAAACAATACAGTTCTAACATTATTCATAATTATAATTATCATACGAAAATAACAGGACAACGTAATTCAAAACATTTTTCATTAACATTTCGGTATTTCTTACCTATTCTAATAACATTACATTTTTTGTTTTCTAAGGATGGCTTATGTGATAGGATCAAAGTTATATTCAATAGTAATTTTAATATGTCAAGAAAATGGAATTCAAATTCGAAAATTGAGCAAAATAAATATAGAAATTAAACAGGTCAGATCTAAATACTCATTTCTGGCACCATCATGGCTTTTACTAACTATCTAATACCAATATCCGTACTAACAATACTTGTGATTCAGGAAATCTTATCTTAAATTATTGCTAACAGAGTATGTATTATGGCTAGTGGCTTTAGTTGAATTTGCACATACCTATATTTTCATAGAGATTAAATAGTATTTCATAAAAATTAAAATAAAAACAAATGCATGCTTGGAACTTTGACAGTAGAAAGGCATAGTAAATGCACTTACGGGAAAGAATATTTATATATTTTGTTCTTTCAGTTCTAACACCACATAAGTCAATAAATAAACTTTGCAGGAGAGTTAAAAAACTGCTGCTGCAACACCTAGGTGAAGTGAACACAAATTACTACTTAAACCATTTTATAATTTGTGTTCACTTCAATCACTTCTAAGTGGCTGAAACAATGTGTATTCCAATTCTCTAGCAAAAAGCAGCATCACAAAAATTGACTCATGTGGTGTTAAAAGTGCAACAACAATTTCTAGAACACCAAAAGGCAAGTTTACAAGTTTCAACAAACTAACTCTAGTCCCAACATCCCAAAGGCTATTAACACATGAAAATTGAACTGTACCTAACTTCACAACAATTATAATAACAAAGATTCCTTCTAGCTATTTGCCTTTGATTATTATCATTTCATTCATTCCCTTAGAAATTTATAATCCTAATTAATTAAGGTGGTTACAGACCAAGTGCTAAGCTGATGCAGTTTTTCATACTTGTGTGCAAACTGCCAACTATGCAATAAGTATGAAAAACTGCGTCAGCTATGCAAACAAAGCTAAACTAACTTAGCTTAGCTCGTGGTCTGCACCATATTATGAATATGGCATTACTAAGTTTAAATTTTTTGTATAACTTTAGAACAATAATCTAAAGTTATATTTATAAAAATTGAAACATTTTGTGGAATAGTGTGTACAATTTGTTGACATATTTAGATAAAAACTATTAGGTCTGAGAGGATTAAAATAATATGATAGCATTATCATATCAGGGCAATTCAGTGCAAAATATTTTTTTTGTTATCAAACAAGAATTTATCATAATTTAATTGTAAGCATAGGCTTAGTTGCTTAAATACATGTTATTTATTTATTCTCTACCTGGAATGACAAACACTGATTACAGCAGTGGAGCAAAAAGTTTTTTTTGGCCACAATTCACCTGATGTGAAGTGATGATGCGGCCTAGGGTGGAGCATGCATGCCTAAAAGAAGCCAATTCACATTAACTTTTAATCTATGCAGATTATAATGATCAGGGAACAGAAGAGCCGGCAGTGAATAATAAATGTGGAAGCGTCTTAGCGCTTTATTCGGGTCTTGTAACTTAAGTGACAAAGTTGCTTTGATCTGTAGCTTTTCTTCCAACCTGTGCATTTTGAATATAGAATGAGTGGTTGTGAATCACGCTTGCTCCAATAGATTTTTTTTTTCTTTTTTTTTCATCAAATAGTGCAATACACTTCACATGCATGCTTATCATTTGTGGCATAATAACAAGTTTTAGTTCAAAAACAGAAGCCAAGTTTCAGAGTAAGTTCTATTTTTATAGTTTAGTTACTCAAGTTGTTATGTACACTATTTAGCTTACAGCCTTTCTACTCTCAGCCTCATACTTTGTCCTCTACTTGGTAATAATATCACACCAGCAGGCCACCAAATTATGAGCTATTATCTTATACTTATTGTAACTGAGGGTCAAAGTCATTGCCATCGTTCAAGGCATTTGTGTCCTCTATCTCTTCCTTAGCATCATTATTCTCTAAGACTGGTTCGTTTATAGGATTGTGGGCACTTAAGGCTGGACTCATCTTCGGCGGTTGAGCGGCAGGCGTTACTTTAGGAATTGCAGACGGATTTGATGGTTTTGTTGTCAGTGCCAACTTCAGCTTCTCAATCTCTTTCTCCAAGTCTTCAATCTTCTGCTTCCTTTCCGCCAACTGAGTTGTCAGAGTATCTTTCTCTAATCTCAATGTTTCAACTATTGCAGTTTTACTTACTTGCAGGTTCTTCAGTGACTGTAACTCTGTCTTGCAAAGATCCACGTCTACTTTCGTGTGGTTGACCTGACCCTCCGATTTTGAAAGTTTACTTTTGTAGTCATCAACATCGTCGACTAATCTAGATTTTTGTTTATCTAATTCATTCACCTTGATAACGTATCCATCGCGCTGTTCGAGTAAATTTAAAGATTCTTCCATGCATGATGTTTGTTGCTTGGAACATTCCTGCAGTTGTGTACTTATTTCCGAAACTCTGTTTCGCAACTCAATTTCCGCACTCCAACTATTGATTAGTGAAAGAAACAATAAAATGCAGACGGCAAATACGATGTACATAGGCCAGCGACGCATGTTTTCTATGCCCATGTTATTACAGTATAGAGTTTAATTGAACGAAACTAAATCAAATTGGGTCTACGGTTAATATAATAGGTATACAATTCACTGATTTTTTCTTCAACAAATTAAAAATAATTTTGACATTGACAGCCTTCTACGTTGGTTGACTTTTGACAATGACAGTTGACTTGACTTGTTGACTTTGGCCATGGCCAGTTTTGTTTTTAAATTCTTTTGTGAAAGACGTTTTGCATAAAATCTGGTTATGTGGGAGTGCAATTTTCAACTTTAATTTAGCTGGCGTTGTATTTTATTTAAAAAATGTTAAGAATGTAATCGCTACTAATGAATTAAGGTTTTAATCATACCCATAGCATTGAACACATTTTTTTTAATGATCTCTTACTTATAGCTCATTTCATAAATGCACTTTGAAATCACCGCAAAATGATCCGGTAGCAACACAGGGTGAAACTGTTGGGTTTCTTGTGGGTTTTATTATATTGTTAAAGAACCAAAGTGGATAAGATATCAATAAAATCCAAATAATAGTAGCAAAACTCAAAAAGTTTATTATTGTTATCTGTGTACTGGCAATTTGGTCACGTGACCAACTCTTGTTGGCCATAGACAGCAATCCTTCATCGACTTCTTTGGTTTATAGCCACGAGGTTTTTAGAAATATTTCAATTTATTAGTGAAATAATAAAAAGATACTTCATTTTATTCGAACAAAATGCCACCCAGTAATCCTTTACCACCTAAAGAAAATGCGCTTTTCAAAAGAATTTTGGTAAGTACGATTGTAAACATACAATTCGGTTTGGTGCTGCTTGTCATTCTTGGCGATTATCTCCAATTTATAAAATAATGCAAATCACAACTGGAGTATTTGAAGTTGTTTCATGATGCTGAAACTTGTATGAAAATATTTTCAGCGGTAATATGAAGCTGTGAATTATATTAGCATCAATACACAGTAGTACCTACTAAATGTACTAGGCTAGCACCCATTTAGGTGCATCTATTAATAGAGGTTAAACACTTAATGATAAATGCATTATCTTTCAGCGCTGTTACGAACACAAACAATATAAAAATGGGTTGAAATTTGCTAAGCAGATACTATCTAACCCTAAATTTCAGGAGCATGGAGGTAAGTTATAATACCATAATAAAACCATGGCAAAAAATGACACAAAACATTGAATGATTTATAAAAACTTTGTTCATATAAAAACTTTATGACCATATTCTGACTGCTTGATCAGTGGTCTATATGTTTACAATTCCTAGAAGTGAACCACTATCTTTTGGTAAATATCACCTGTATTCTCTCTAATGAAGTTATGAAGTAATAAAATTGTTTTCAAAACATAAGCTTGCGTCAATGTTTACCCTTTCTGCAAATGTTAGAAATATTCCTTAAGAGCTTGCATTCATTTATAAATATAATTATATAATTGGAATTGTTTAACCCTGAATAGAAGTATAAATTAAATAGAAGGCCCTCAATATGGAGCCTAATAAATAGTTATTGATGTTATGTTAATTTTTCAGAAACATTGGCTATGAAAGGATTGACTCTCAATTGCCTGGGTCGCAAAGATGAAGCTTATGAGTATGTGCGCAGAGGACTACGCAATGACCTCAAGTCTCCTGTCTGTTGGCATGTGTATGGTCTGCTCCAGCGTTCAGACAAAAAGTACGATGAAGCCATCAAATGTTACCGTAATGCCCTCAAGTGGGAGAAGGAAAACATTCAGATTCTACGGGATTTGTCGCTGTTACAAATTCAAATGCGTGACTTGGAAGGGTACAAAGTGAGTTCAAAGTGTTTTATACCACTTTTTTTTTTGTAAATTGATCTATTGATTTGTGGCCACAGTGAATTTGTTTCCAATGAATAGATTTTCTTATACAATGCCTTTAACTTTTATTTTTTGAGTTTGAGGTAAACAATAGGCTTTTCAAAAACGAATAATATGCTGCCTCGCTGCTTGCTGATAATTTCAGAACTTTGTTATAATAATGAATATAGGGCATGCCAAACTGTTTTTGGTCCCATTGTATAACCCAGGAAGAACCGTATTTTACGGTACCAAAACTGGGTTCCTATTGTTAGTTAATAAAATAAAGTTGTCTGTGGACCAACCATTGCAAGAAGAACTTTTTGTAGTCGAAAGACATCCTTACATATGGAATTAAACAAGCATAAAATCAAATTGATGATTCCTAAAACATGTCTGGCACATAAAATCTCAAATTGCTGCCAATTCTGATGTCACAGTTGCAGACATTATGTCATGTAGTTGTTGTTGTTTTAGATGCAAACTATTTATTTGATATCGGGAATTATTTACTAAACATTTACTTATAATTATAGAGCCACTATGGAAATAGTGGCTCTATTATTATAAGTCAGTCTTTTTGCTTCACTATCTTAGCATTGTTATTGTTAAGGGAATTTGACCTACAGCTAATTTCAAGTTTAGGAAAAACCAAAAAGTAATCTCACAGGAAAGGAGAATGACATGATGATATCTTTTAAACAGATTATGAAGGGTGCTGTGGTTTCTAATAATTAAAAATAATAAAAAATAAAAAAAAAATCAAAGCAGGCAAAATTTAAACCAACTCACACTTTGGGCACATCTAAGCTTAAATTATTATTATGAAGTTTGATAATATTGTAAGTTCTTTACAAATGGAATCCAGAAACCAACGTGTACTTTGGGCTGATATCAGTCATAGCTATTATGAAATGAATGAGTTACTGCACTGACATACCCTCACCTTATTTCCAGGATACTCGTTACCAGCTGTTCATGCTCAGACCAACACAGAGAGCATCCTGGATCGGTTTTGCCATGAGTTACCATCTACTTGGTGACTATGAGATGGCCAACAGTATCCTGGATGCTTTCCGCACCAACCAGATGAAGGGGCCTTATGACTATGAGCATTCAGAACTGCTTCTGTACCAGAATATGGTCCTGGCAGAGTCTGGACAGTATGAGAGAGCATTGCAGCATCTGCACAAGTTCTCAGCCCAAATACTTGATAAGTTATCCATTAAGGAAACCTCTGGAGAATATTATTTGAAATTGAAAAGGTTAGTTGGATATTGTCATACTATTTATAAGAAAAAGTTGAAAATCAGCTGCTGTGCTTTACATTGTCGTCATAATCATTGATCTCGTATTTCAATGACGAAAGTGGAATTCTCCAAAGGACCAATAATATTCTTGTTGCAACCATCTTGATACTAATAAGTTACTTATTGAATCTGTAGCTCTTTGCAAGAAAAGCCTAGCTCCCGCCTTTTTAAGAACTGGCAGACAATCAAACCTAAAATCCTGCAGTATTCTCTGATAATGGGTTAGTTTAGTGAAGGAAAACATTGCGAGGAAATCACTATGCTTGAGCCCATGAGCGGCATAAAAACTGACGCCAGGTTAGGCCCTAACCACATGATAAAGAAACCAGAAGGCTAGTTGAGGTTGCTGTAACTTCTACTAGCAAGCAAAAAGAAAGAGTAGGGAACTGTTCTTCCCTTTGTTCTTCGTTATTGTAAAAAATACTTGTTTTTCAGGTTTAAGGAAGCAGAAGCTGTTTATGAAGACTTGTTGAAGAGAAATCCTGAGAATGTGATGTATTATCAAAAACTTATAGAAGCTAAACAACTTACTAATCCTGATGAAAAAGTGGCCTTCTTTGATGTATATAAGTAAGTACTTACCACAATTTGTTATTATTTGTATTATTTTGGCACAAACCTGCACTGGGTCTGCTTGGTGGGCCCTCTCTAAAAGAGAGGAGGCCTGGGTCCCAGAAATGGAATACTATTGGGTGATTGTTTTATAAAAGCTTAGCTATTGCCCGCGACTTCGTTCGCATGGTAACTTTGATGGGTATATGTGAGAAAAAAAGGAGTTTGTGTGCTATTCCAGTCTATAATCTCTCTGTGCCTAATTTCATCCAGATCTGTTCAGCCGCGTTAAGGCGTGAATGAGTAACAAACATCAAAGATAGAAAGGCGAAAGCAAAAACTCATCATTCAAGCTGATTATAATTCCCAATAGGACCAACAGTTTATTGGTAATATTTAGATAATAGACCAATAATTGAAGATAATTCCAATTGACGATATTTGCGGGATGTAATCGTAATCGATAACTGATAGTGGTTTCTTCAATATTAAGTTATTCTTTAGAAATATGGGTCATTTGATAATCTAAATTTACGAGGAATAGGTGTGTATTTCTCGGCCTGTCTGTCTTCGCTATCAGCACAACTTTGATAGCTTATATTTCGGAAATGCGATGCTTTAAATGATTTGGTCTCATACAATACTTGTTTTTATTGATACCAGCTATTGACTGATACAGGTTTTGCGTGGCCGTTATTTGTAAAAAAATACAATGGCGGAAGTTAGGTAGGCCATGCTTCATACCAAAATGTTCCAACCTCTTTCTCATAGAAATTGCTGGGAGTTGTTTACATATTATGGCTGTGCGAATGAGTTTTCTTAAAATGTTGTACTTTTATCTGTCAATCAACCTGTCCAATGAAGTTAAAATACGCTTTCAATACCAGGTAGGCTATCGTAGAGTTTTTACTGTGAATGGATTGGGCACGCTTCTCACTTTTTTTTTCGCCACGATAAGTTTTATTATAGTCCACACACAATTGTTTTACATTCCGATTTGCCGTATTATAAACTTACTCTGCCACTTACGGCATATCTTTCGTGATATTTTTTTATTGTACGCTCCCGATATTCGTTTTACTAGTTGTCCCACGCAACTTCGTCTGCGTCACATTTTCTCCGATTTGGCAACATTTTTCATTGCTGCTCCGCTCTTATTGGTCGTAGCGTGATGATATATAACCTATAGCCTTCCTCAATAAATGGGCTACCTAACATTGAAAGAATTTTTCAAATCAGACAGGATCAGACAGTAGAACAGTAGTTCCTGAGATTAGCGCGTTCAAGCAAATAAACAAACTCTTCAGCTTTATAATATTAGTATAGATTTGTGCGATATTTTGCCATGATCGCGAGGTTCCGCGATCATGGCGTTTGGTATAAATAATAATCACGGAATATACGGGATATCTTCTTCAACGCAGTAACAGTGTAATTTTAGTTATAAACCGTGGAATATTAAAATAGTGTTTGCCGTATTATTTTCTGCAGTCACTGCATAGCGTGCACGTTGCCTTACTGCTACACCAAGATTCATTCTATTTATCTATTGAAATTAGGCTGCAAATCAGCTCTATTTGAACATCAAAATAATTTAAGACAATCCCCCAAAATGCCTTTCCTTCGCCACTTTCTAGTGTTTTAGATGTGGAGAAGAAGTGGCGCAACAAATTCCCCACAATCTGCGTCGGCCTGTCTTTCCATCACGATTATATCCATACATAAATATATTCATCAAATACCGATGTTATCTACCTATTTATTTACATGCCCATGCCTGCTATATTATGTATGCGTCGAGCTCATTATCTGTGGCTAGTCTAATACATAACGTTATATATTTAGCGTCCTAGTTACATAACGTGCGACGGATCGATAATGATAGTGGTAATAGATCTAATAGGAGTGTTTTGTTTTTGTGGTTGGGTTCTTAAATGTGGTACAAGGCCTCGTGTTGATATCTTATAGTTTGCATTCATTTAACTTGGATTCTGTCAAAGATATCGTTCATGTGAATTTCTGAACCATGTCCCAAATTATCCCATGGATACGTCTACTGGGATCATAAGTATCCTATGACCTAAGCAAGGTCGTGGTCTACCTTTGTGATTAATGTAAAATAATGGCAATCAGCTAGCTACACCTGGTATAGGGAAGAAGATAAAAAATTCTAAGTAAACTTGAGAATATATGAAGTTGGCCGAAAATCGGGAATCTTCGAGAATAACGTAATACTTACCTAAATACTTATAGTTTCAGGCATATGAATAAAAACACTAATCTCTGAACCACTTTGAGATAGCGTCATAAACAAGTTGTAAACGGACTCCGCTGTTCTTTTTTGACAATTTCCTTGACAGTTGAATCGTTTTCCAGGAATTGGATTTCAGGAGTTGCAGTGGTTGAGAGTAGATTGGCGGTATTGATCCTAATAATAATAAAAACACAGATAGATGTTATATTAAATCTACTTTTAATGTTTCCAGGAAAGAATTCCCGCGTGCGATAGCGCCGCGCCGGTTGCAGCTGACGGAGGCGCTTGCGCAGCCCGTGTTCGAGAGGCTAGTCGACGAGTACCTCAGACACGGACTGCATAAAGGAATACCTCCGCTATTTGTTGATCTCAGGTAGGACTTTATGTTCTATGGAATAAAGAGCAGTTTGCGCACTTAATGCTTAAAAGGGAAAGCGCTTAGGTAGCCCGCGAAATTCAAATTTTCTTAGGTTACTTGCAATTTGCAGGTCAATGCTAGACTGTCTGTTAAATAAAATATGATTCTCGACCGTAACACGTATGAAGTTACAGAATTATAATCATTAAACTCAATGAATATTTCATGAAAATGTCGTACAATAGGATTAAATAAACTTAGAGGGTTACAAATGTTACAATGATAGTTTTAATGGTTATTACTCTGTAAAACCATATTTGTCACGCTCGCTAATCATATTTTCATCAACATACAGCTTGACACTGTCCTGCAAAAACCGTAAGAAAATTTGAATTCTGCGGGCTGCGACTCCGGCCCTGCCGGCCTAGCATGACCGCCGTAGAAACGGGCTATGTCTACGGAAGAATCGACAATTTGATAGATATTTCTATCGTCCCAAGCATGGCGATATTAAGAATGTAGAAAAGAAATGTTTCTTTTCTTCAGTCGACACAAGTCTACAACGTCGAGCATGACGACCATATTTTCTCTCCATTTGACATTTGGGGGTAGAAACATTACTTCTGACAAATGTCAAACTAGTCTTATTAAAAACTAAACACGAGAAATACGTTTCATGGTTGCGTTGAGTTAAGTTCAAAAGGTTGAAATGATAGGTAAAATATTTAGGTTTAATTTCGCGAAAAAGATCCAGGCCTGGATCCAGGATGCAGCAACACCATCCCGCCCACGAAAAATGAAAAACTCGTGCAATTGCCAACTTTTTTTTGTTAACTAAACGTAATAATATTCAGGGAATATAAACATCAAGTGATACGTCCCCGTTGCTATGGAAAGAATTTCTGTCTATGTCTTCGTAGAAACGCGAGTCGACGGTGCGCGCCATGCTCGGCCAGAAGAAATGTCAAGTTGTATAGAAAAGATTTCTTGTCGTTTCTTGGTAGAATAGAGATAGAACGGTCATGCTAGGGGGGCTGGATCATAAAGTGTACGTGAGCCATGGCAGCTGTCATTTTTTCATTCAGACATGACACTGTTTTCGAACTTGTAAACTGTAGATGAGCAAAGTTGAGATTGATGTTATCTTATTAAAGTGCAGCATGGTTATTTTGGCTTTTGAAGAGGAGGCCGCTGTTGTTAAAGTATTGTGAATCAAGATTTTGGCGTTAATTCTGGCTATGTTAATAAGGCATAATAAATAATAAACAGTTTTTAGCTTTGAATATTTCTTTCTTTGCTACAAGATTATTAGAGCAAAAACATCCTTTCCTTTGAAGAAAGGTTTGATTTTGCACTGTTACGACATTTTCACACTGATTATCTCTAATGCTACTAACGTCCACATTCTTAATCATCCTTTCAATCATTCCAGATCGTTATACCAGGACAAGAGCAAAGCGGACACAATAGAGAAACTAATACTCCAATATTTGGAGAACCTTTCGATAAATGGCACATTCGGTTCAGACCCCAGTGAGACGAAGCAGCCGGCCAGCGCGTTGCTCTGGGCGTACTATTACGCCGCGCAACACTTTGATCATAAGGAGCAGACTGATAGGGCCCTGCATTATATTGATGCAGCCATCGAACATACGCCTACGCTTATAGAATTGTTTATTGTTAAAGGAAGAATTTTCAAGGTTGGTATTGTTTTTTTTTTGGCTAGAGTAGCTGATGGGGGTGTTCAGCGTAAACGCTGCGTGAATACGACGTAAACTCTGCGTAAATGCGGCGTCTATGCGACTTATTTTCAATAAAAACACTCGATACCGGCTTAATGCGAGGGCATTATAACATTAGTAGTAGTTGGTCCACAGTAGAACAGCATTAGATTACCTAAACATTTACAAAAACATTATTTTGTTCTTCAAAAAGGTACTTGCACACACGCCCTACCATGAAAGAAGCAAACAGGGCATGTATGGACCGCAAAACAAAATGCAACCCTACGAAAACCTTGCTCACTTTTGAACTTTGTCGTACTACATGACAATTTATTATGACAAGGTTCTTAATATGACCAAACTTTTCACAGGCGAACAAAACGCCACACAAACTAAAACGTCAAATGTTACATTGCAGCATGCCGGCGACCCGGTGTCTGCGTACCAGTGGCTAGAGGAAGCGCAGGCGATGGACACGGCCGACCGCTACGTGAACAGCAAGTGCGCGCGATACATGCTGCGGGCTGGACACGTCAAGCGGGCAGAGGAGATGTGCGCCAAGTTTACCAGAGAAGGTACCTCCTTCATCTGCCTTGCTTTTTACCAACTATGCTGGGGTCGGCTTCTAAACTACCCGGATGCAGCTGAATACCGCCAGTCTGTGGAATTCACTGCCGGCTTCTCTGTTCCCTGATCATTATAATCTGGATCTCTGCAAAGTTCCAGTGAATCGGTTTCTTCTAGGCAAGCGTGCACATCAGGCGAGTTGCGGCCAAATTCGAGCCTATTTAGTATAACAAAAAAGGCAAAAACCTATTATGACCTATGGGAAGAATATTCAGTTCAGTTCCTGAACTATATCAAAACTAGTTTATGTTTTTCACATGTGTTATTTGAGTTGTGGCCAAGCGCAGGCCTATTCAGAATATAAAAAATAAACATACAAATAAACACGTATTTTACACGGACCGACTGCCTATCTGACCTTCAAAACCCAGTTAGTACTGGGTAATATAATATCCCTCGGTAAGACTTCACCTGAGAAGGTTCGAAACAAATAATAGGGCAGTTATATAGTCCGATATCATTTGCTACTTGTACATAACCCTTGAAGAGGGAATAGAGCGACGAATAGAGTGTTCGTATTTAGCTTTGATTCATCGAAAACGTGCGTTGATCGTATTATGCAGGTTAGACGATCGGCGAATCCGACGAAACATCGGTAGACCCAAGTCTACGGGATGCAAGCAGACGCTAAACCCGAGAGCAACGTAAAAAACGTACATCAATTCATACGTTTTTCACAAAGCGCTTTAAAAGGCAGCGACAAGCGCAAAAACATAATAAACTCATGTACAGCCGGCAAAATTCGCGTTTGACCACTTTTTTAACCGATTTCCAAAAAAGGAGGAGGATATGTATTTCACTAGCATCTTTTTTTTGGCAAAAAAGTCAGTGAAAAAACAAAAGTCACTGATGTCCAAAAGTAAATTTTGTGTTCATTTTTGGAAGTCTGTTTTTTTCAACCTTATTACTAATAGCATAAAGGTGAACACTGATTGAACTTTGATGAAAGTTAATCATTATTTCAGTGAAAATAAGTTGATTATTTGACTGTTGCAGGTGTACCGGCAACAGAGAATCTGAACGAAATGCAGTGCATGTGGTTCCAGACTGAGGCTGCAGCGTCGTATAAGCGGCAACACCAATGGGGCGAAGCTTTAAAGAAGGCGCATGAAGTTGACAGGGTATGTCGCATATTATCGCATAACTTAGTTAACCGGACTATAACGTTCCCACTGTGGGGACACAGGCTTCGTTGGTATTGTAGGGTCGCAAGTGCAACTGCTTAGCATGAGCTCCTGGGTTCGATTCTCGGGTCAGGCACAGTGATATAGGGTTTTTCTATCAGGAATTTCTAAGTAGCAGCCATGGGGTTTGGAATTGTGCTCAGTTGATGGCAATAGCAGGGCGCCCATTAATCACGTGAGGCGTTTAGGGTGGGGGGAGGGTGTCGAGCCATATCTCATCGAGTCTCATCGAGCGAAATGTGGGTGTACCATTAGGTACACCTCTGCCTAACCTTTCGTGGAAAAACAGGTATCATGTTACGTATGTTATTTAGGCCCAAATACACGTGCCAGTAACTTGCACAAAAGTATGCTAGAAACTTAAAACGCCGGGGGGAAACTCCGCTGCCGCGGCAAATTGTCGCTCAGCGGACAGACCTCCGGCACGATCTCATGGCGACATGGAGACAGTGACTGTCGCAACCACGTGCAGGGCACGCCACAATAGTGGCGATAAGTCCCCTCTTTGAGGAGTTGCTAGAGAGGCGGCACGGCGCCCTCACCTTCCGCCTGACGCAGGTCCTCACCGGACACGGTTGTTTCGGGAGGTTCCTGCACCGAATCGGGCGGGAGGAAACGCCCGGGTGTTACCATTGCGAGGATCGGCCGGAGGACACGGTAGAGCACACTGTGGAGCTCTGCCCCGCTTGGGCTGAGCACCGCCGTGTCCTCGTAGCGGCGATTGGCGGCGGTGACCTCTCGCGTCCGGCCCTGGTTCAATCCATGGTCCGGAGCGAGAGGGAATGGGATGCCGTCGCCTCCTTCTGCGAAGCAGTCATGCTAGCGAAGGAGGTGGCAGAACGTGAGAGGGAGAGAACCTCACGTCCCAGCCGCCGCGGGAGACGCCCCGGGCGTCGGGGGGCAACCAGTGGCCCCCGACCACCGTAGGCGCGAGCCTGTGGACGGTGAGTAATGGGCTAGCTCACCGTCCGTCCGTCTCATGACGACAGGCCGTGTCGACGGCGCGTACGTGTACCACGCGCGCCTCAAGGAGATGTCAGCAAACCAGAAGGGGTCCGAAAGGGCCGATGCCTGCCAGGGCTGCGGGTTGTTCGAAAGAGATACCGCGGCCCTGGAACACAAAGGGCGAAGAAGGAACATGGGTGGGTTTTAGTCAGTACAAGTCTGACACTCCCTCCCGCTCCGCCCAGAGCGGGAGAAGTCATTTGATGATTTCCAATCCGCAAAAAAAAAAAAATACGGGGGCGCTACTTAATAACTAAGTAGCTACACTACCAGGGGTCATTGACCTACAAAAATCATCTTTATAATAATCGTGCTTAGATATCGATAGCTCTCACGTCTGTGGAGTTTCGCTAGCTAAAAACTAGAGACCGGATTATATGCAACAACAAATTGACGAAAATTTTATGCAAATATGCGTCATAAATGCACGAAGTATGCAACAAAAGTACCGAAATATGCAACATACAATTGAAACTACATTTGTTTTTATTTACTATAATTACTTGCGACGAGATATTTTTTTCTTGAAAACCGGGTACTATTCCACAATATTGGTATTGCGATTGAGCTTTCTAGTCACAAAAATATTTTTAACACTTTGGAAATTATAGTTCGACATCCAAATTAAAGGAAACATGCCCAAAAATGTACGATATGCTAGTTTTAGCTAAAGTATGCATTATCTTCGAAAAACAAGCTCTACTAATAACACTACTCGTTCACAGCACTTCTCGGAGATAATGGAGGACCAGTTCGACTTCCACTCGTACTGCATGCGCAAGATGACGCTGCGCTCGTACGTGGGGCTGCTGCGCCTGGAGGACGTGCTGCGCGCGCACCCGTTCTACTTCCGCTGCGCGCGCGCCGCCATCGACGTGTACCTGCGCCTCGACGCCAGCCCGCTGCAGGACGCGCCGCAGACGCAGGAGCCCGACACAGGTCAGTACGCTTTACAATAACGCGCCCGCTCGCGCCGGCTGACCATTATATTGACATTTTATTTTTATACTGGGCGGAAAAATGACGGTAAAATGGTAAGAAAAATTCTTCGTCGGTTTTTCAAAAAATCTGCTGTTTCCTACAAAACTGTAATACTTACGGAGTCAAAATGTATAGAACAGCTTCTTTTTTCATGTGAAACATCTATATGCGCAACTAGGCAGTTAAATCGACCCGTATGCTGTGATAGAAAATTGTGTTGGCGCCCCCTCTATGTCACGTAAAATCAACCTTTTCCCATTACAATATAATAGTGGTTTTTGGATTGACAGTTGATCTTGTTTTGTTTTTGAAAGTTCTACGTTCAAAAATTCTAATGTAAACATAGATGATTCACATCTACTGGGCGTCCTCTGACTACCGTTTTTTTTTTTTTTATATGGGTTCGAAGGGCAACGCTAAAACGGTTACCTATATATTTCGTCAATTATTAAGGAGAACAGCTGTTTCTTACAAAACTGCAGTTTTTAATTACCAAAGAAAAAATATTATGTAGTTTCAGAATGATGTACTAAATAATTGTTAATCGTTTTAGCATAGGTGTCCTTTCCACCTTGTTTATACCGGATTCCATATGGGATGTTCAGTTGGTAAAATGACGATTTTCCTTACAAACAAACAAAAAACAACATCTAATTTACGCCATTACGGGTTGAATTATCTGAAATATTTCTTTAGTGTTAAAAGAAGGACTCACGTTCTGAAACCTTTAAATGTATATTCCCTTTAATAAGAGCGTACTGGCTCTTGTACCAGTCGGTATAGACCTAGGCCAAATTAGCGTAATTATGGCAATACTTAGTCGCGTAATTTACGCTACATTCGGTATCATACAAGATTTAGGTTTTTGTTACGCGACGATGTAAGATGAGTCCAGCCCCCGTATTTTTTTAATCGAATCCAAGCGTTTGTGAATACGGGGGCAGACTTTATACGGAACCGATTTACGCGACTCACAAGTCACTTCGTTTGGCCTTACGCAGATTCTTTTTTTTTTTAAATTATTTATTTAATCGAAAATGATAACACCTGCCAAACTGCAAAGCAATTTGTAGGCAGTGTTACTGACTGGTAGAGTTTTTTTTTACGCTTGGTATGTGTTCAAAATAACTCATTTAGCCATAGCATAAAAAGGTGGGACGTGCCCAGTTTACTTTTATGACTAGTGACTCGCCTTTGCTTCGTAAGAGAGTAATTTACGAATTTTAATCTGTAGTCATTAAACACGTAAAGCTACCGGAAAAAATCATTAAATATAGGAGAAAACCGCATTTCAATCTGTTGCGTTTAAAAGAACAACGCGGTGAGACTGACAGATAGACAGGCATACACGTAAAGCGTCTTTTATTCATACAAGTAATATTCTTTTATCTGTTCCTCACATCAAGAAGTGCCTCTTTGGTCTAGTGGTTGCAAGCTAGACTGCTGACCATGAGGTCCTGAGTTCGATTCCCGGGCTGGGCAAGATGTTATTGGGTTTTTCCTTCACGAATTTCTCAGAAGCAGCCTGGATTTGTGCTCGGCTAATGGAGATAGGCTCGCTCACTATTAGATGAGAATTCAAATTCTTTATTGCGAACTAAGTGTAGTCTTGAAGAGGTTTACAATAGGTAGGTTCTTATAACTTAGTTGCCTGTTAGGGCATTGCAATTTAATAATTTTTAATTATATATAAAAAAATATACACACTTACTATTACAGTTGTTCCAGTTTACATTATCTTATATTTAATTAAGGACTAAGGGACTGTCCATTAATCACGTGATGTTTTTTTTTTTAGCTTATTTAACCCCCCCCTCCCCCTTGGTGATACGTGGTGAGGTTTAAGACTAACCCCTCGCCCCCACCCAAAATCACGTGTATTTTTAGTACCTACCTACACAGAATCTTAATTTTTTTAGAATATTATCTTTAAATACAGGTACTTCGTTCGTTGCCTGGCAAAGGCAATAGGGGATAATCCTATTTTTTTTTTCTTTGTCCGTCGGGTAGTTTATTGAAAAGTATTGGACACGTATTATCACGTATCAAAAGTATTGGAAAAGTATTTTTTATTTTTTCACGTGGTCAAAAAATTACGGAGATATATTGAGTTGAATGGCGCATGACGTCACATGTAGATAAGTTTTATACCCACTTGTGACGTAGTAAGCCCCCACTCTCCAACTTTAATGAGTTCTAACTAAGTAATTTTTTGATATTGATGATAAAACAAAAAATACGTGTCTAATATTTTTGTATTACCTGTCTGACGGACAAAATAGAATGTCGTTTTCTTTACCCAGTCCGGTCCCCTATTCAAGGTCACACTACAAGCCGCTTTAGAATCGTGCGTTTGACAAAAAAATAAATACACGTGATATCTTACTACACCCCCCTCCCCCCTTGTGATATTTCGTGATTTTTGCTAAACCCCCTCCCCCCCTTTCAAGCCACACGTGATTAATGGACGGTCCCTAAGGGACTTAAACATAACTGGCGAAATGTGTCTGTACTGTTAGGTACACTTCTGCCTAACTCTTCGGGGATTATCAGGCGTGATGTTACATCATAAAGTTTCAAAACAACCATTATTATGTATTGTTGATTCAACGCTAAACGCCTTTGCAAGTCAAGTTCAGCATATTAGTCATTTCATGAATATTATTCATTCATATTCATAAGTTCTACGATACGGCTAATAGACGCGACTGAAGAGAATTATTTTGAATACAACCAGTATTGTTATAGAACCCACATGTTTTTGTTTCAATATATTCGGAACGAATGGCCTAATAAGTCGGTCAAGACAAGGTTAGTTTCTAGGATAATGACAAAGCAGTTGAAGTTAAAGATTCGTCATTCTAGCGTTTTTCACAATGTCATCTTTCAGTCTGAATAATTGCTGAAAAATCTGCATTTTACTCGAGGCGACTTTTATCTGACCTCTGCAAGCGAAATCGACTCCATCAGGCAAAAACGTAAAAATAAGGAATACTGGAGTTATATCAATGATGGATGACATTACATTGCAAAGATTTTGCAACCGTATCAAATCAAATTTATTCGTAAATTTTGTCTTTGTTTGTGCAATTTGTCTCCCCTTTGACAAAATTACAAAAATGTTGTCATAAGTTTTTCTAAGTTACATTCTTTATGTTTTGCGTTGAAGCGTAATTCATAAAAAAAATGGTTAACAATCGTTTAAGATTGCCTTTGATCATTGATTATTCATAGTCCACTTGTCTCTCAATACGCGGTCATTGATCTATTAACACCTATAAATATTATATCTCCTCTAATAGTCAACTATACTATTACAGTAATTTACCTACACTTAACTTTCATAACGGATAATAGTATCTATCCGCGGAAAGTATAGGGAAAGTGACCGAATGACCTTGCATGCCTGCTAGGTCAAGTTGTAAATGTTTTTATGTTACACATTACTGAGTAATTGTTCTAAGGTAGCAGTTTTTGTCCCTGGCTTAGTTTACTATCGATCATTCAATGTTTGAACAACTTTAGTAAAAAAAAAAAAAACTTGAACCATTTTTTTAACTTAATAGAACCATTTGATTTAGTTATCATTTGTTGAGTAACAGCATTATATCTGTTCTTGAATCTATTACTTGTCCTAGTTAATAGCTTTTACATCATTATAGTTCGTGCCTTACTTGTTATGGGAAAGAGGAAACAACAAAACACCATTTATTCGTAACATTTTGTATTATTTTATTTCAAATTCTTTGTTTTAAAAATACAATACAAAATCACATTGATTCATCATCAACTTTTTAAATAACAATTTTATACAATTAACAATTGCTGCCATCATTACATTCAATAACAATGCCACAATCATCGCACACATATCACATCATTCCATATAGTTCGTTGAATACTGACATAAATAAATTAACTATCACTATGTATGCACCACAGTCTCTTAGAAATAATTTAATAAATAACGTATCAAAAGTATAGCGTCCGTTTTTCACAACATCGCTGAGAACGCGTCTCATATAAAGCTAGAGTCGCTGTTTAAATATTATGGCAACGCGGTCCATCCCGCTAGTCTCTTACACTACTTAGGACACTTAAACATCACATTTGCGCTTTTATTTACACGGCACGTCGCGTGCGAGCGACGTTATCAGTTCAGACTAGAGCTTTGGTTTCACCGGCCGTAGCCCGGCGAGCGGTACCTCTCGCGCGCCGCCTGCGCCGCGGCCTGCGGCGTCAGGAAGTACACGTGAGCACCCTCTCCGGGCAGCCTGTACGACACGAACGAGCCCGGCCGGCCCTCGCCCGCCGTGTTCACCGGCCCTATCCACTCCGCGTCAGGATTCACCTGTGGCAGTGGCCTCTTGTAGTTGACTGCCGTGTCTCCCTCCAGTGACGGCCTGTTTAGGTCGTACTGCTCGCCCGTGTACTGAGGCCTCTGCACCTGAGTCGGCGCTCTGTACTGCTGTGGTGTTCTGTAGCCGGGGTTCACGATAGGGATAAACTCGCTGTCAGGATTTATTGTCGGTCGCGGAAAACGATCATTGACCAACGTATCACCTTCTAGTGACGGCGGCTTCTGTTGCACCAGCTCAGCGTTCACTTGTGGTGGTATTTGTTCACTGTCTGGGTTGACTGTAGGCCTCGGGAGACGGTAGTTAACAAGAGTATCCCTGTCTAGAGACGGTGGGTTAGGGCTCTGGTTCTCGACGAGCTCGTAGGCGTATTGCAGGTTTATATTGTTGTTTATCGGCGTCCTGACCGTGTCGAGCGGAGCTGTCACTGCTAATCCGTTGACGTCGTGAGTGTTGTCCTCTAGCTTCTTACCGAACACGTCAAACGAGTTCTTTGTAATGTCATCGAAGTATGTCTCGTCCTGTTTTGTGTAGTATCCCTGGCTGATTGGGTTTGGCGTGGTGTTCGGATACCTGGACACATGATGAACAGGCGCGGGCTGGTCGCTCTGTATCTGAATCTGGTGTCGGTTTTTCTTATTGCGAACATCCTTGGAATACTGAGAATCGTCATAGTCTTCATCGTATGTTTTTGTCGTAGGATAATATCTGCTGGATGTCGGCGACTCTGTCGTCACTGGCACGTTTTCGACCAGGTATTGCTGATTGTAACCAGGTGATGCTGACGGAGTTATAGCGTTGAAGTCATTTACCACATTGAAAGGCTTGCTGTAGCTCACCATAGGCCTGAAAGGTTCCGGGTCCAATTTGGGTGCACGGAAGGGCAACTGTTCCGGCCTCGGTTGGGTTTGGTAGCTGAACTGATAGACTGGTCTGCCAGTAATAGCTTTCGGTTTGTGTGTATGCGGCCTGTGGGAGTGCACTTTAGGCCTCTTCGTCGTGAAGAAATCAATAGTCTGTTGTATATTAGCGATTTGTTGATAGAAAGCGTCTGGCCTCTGTTTCTGCTGTTGAACATAGACAGGCTGTGTTCTAGGTTTCTGTATACTGAAGTATTCCTGTGTCAGAGTACGTGGTCCCTGTTTTTGTGGCCATAGGAATAGTGCATCGGCTTGGTCGATAGCTCCGTACGAAATATCCACTGCTGGGTTAAAACCTGTCTGGGTATTGACATTCTGCTGTTGTGGGTAAGGCGTTTGGTTGACTGATACCGTTTTGTAGTAATTCCTGCCATCGAAGAATGTGGCTGGGGAAGGCGAGGTCTTTGGTTGCTCGTCATAGAAGTAGTACGACGCAAACGCATTATCGTTTGGTTTCCTGTTGTTATAGACAGGTTGCAGTTTCGTAGTCGGCACTTCGTTCTGTACATTTGAGTAGTGTGCTCTCAGCGGTACTTGCGTGGAAGATATATCGTTCGTAGTTATCGTAGGTCTCTGTGGCACGTCGTATATTATGTACGGCTTCTCCGATGTCGTCGGTACTTGGTGGTCGTATACTTGTGGTTCTGGATAATCGTAAATTACGGACACGGAGAGAGGCTTGGATGTAACCTTCGTTCGTGTTTTATAAACAGGTTTCTCTGTTTTCGGCCTTGGTGTATTTTCGTCTGGCAAGTTATGAATCCTTACAGGATTTCTCGAGGGAATGCGTTGCGGCTTCCTTGTTTTCATAGTAGTCACGAACTCGACTGGTCGCGGTGTCGTTGTCGTTGTTGGTAGTTCAGTGGTTGTTGGCGCCTCAGTTGTGGTAGGCCGCGTCTTGTACTTCGTACGCTGCACTGTGTGCTTGGTCGTCGGCCTCTGGGTCGTCTTTGTCCTTGTGTATGCCGTGGACGGCCTAGCGGTAGTAGTCTTTACAGCCTCCGTCGTGCTCTCCTCCAATGGAGCAAAGAAGTCTGGTGGAG
Organism: Cerastis leucographa; assembly: GCA_963082945.1. Taxonomy (NCBI): domain Eukaryota; kingdom Metazoa; phylum Arthropoda; class Insecta; order Lepidoptera; family Noctuidae; genus Cerastis; species Cerastis leucographa. The sequence continues at coordinate 7,407,763 of OY720353.1, forward strand.
GCGGCAGTACAATTCCAGGTACTAGTGGGCCCGCAGGCACTTTATTGTTGTAGTCAGCGCGGTAGGAAAAATTGTAGGGCGGCGGATAGTAGATCGAAGGGTCGTCTTCGTCGTATAGGTCTGACTGGTTGCTCGGTGGTGGTAGGAACACTGCGCCCGGTGGAAAGCCTTCTGGAAAAGAGCCGTTCATGGATGGGAGGAAAGGGAATGCTCCCTCGCTCGCATTCCCGGGTAGGAATGGGAACGGAGGACCTGGCTGCGGCGCTCCCCCGGAAGTAGTGTTTCCCTGATTATCACTCGAGGGGTAGGGCGCTCCCGATGGAAAGAGGAATGGCGGAGGAGGAAGAGGGCCTTCGCCCTCTCCTGTAAAGAAGGAAGGGAAAAGGGACGCAGGGACACTGCCGTTTGGCGTGAGGAAAACGAGCGGTCCGTTGTCGGAGAGTCGTACCGGAAAGGGCGGTGGCACTTTGGGTTTCTGTGGTAGCTTTACTTGCCTGTTAGGCGCTTCATAGTTGTCAATCGGTGGCCATGGTCTACCTTCAGTCTCTTGAGTACGCTCAGGGAAGGATCCCCCTTTTATAACTAGTAGGTGATCCTCTGCGAGCCAAATCTCATCTTTCTTAAGTCCACCGAGACTTTGAAGGTTATCTTTTGATCGAGTTTCCGCGTTTGGCTCGTAGCTTACTATTCCTGGTCGTTTAGGAGCTTTGGCGAATATTTCATTCTGAATCAGACCATATTTTCCTTCGGCCACCTGATCTGCTAGCGTCTTTTTGTCTTCATCTACCTCCTTTGTCTTTGGAGCATCTTTCCCTTCGCCGGCGCTGGACATGAGCATGCCGTCATCCCATATCCCTTGGTTCCAGCCTACGTTGCCACCTGACTGGTCCGGCGCGATCACGCCTACGAATTTACCACTCGCGCTCTTCTCGTTGTAGTTTAAAGAATTCTTAGCGGTGCCATATTCTTTGTCGGGTTTAATCTTGAGGTGCCCGCCGACGAGTCTTTTGATAGTTCTCTGCGACTCGGCGTGAGCGCTGTCTTGTGGCGCCGCGCCGAGGCTGCGCTGATCGCGCACGAACGAGTCAGGCGGCAGCACGTACGTCGGCACGAGCACGCTTGCACGCGAGCACGCCCATGTCAGCGCCAGCACCAGCGCTAGGGCCGCCCCTCTCACCATCTGAAAGTGTAGAAAACATCACTTCTTAGTTAAATTGCACATACAACATAAACACTTGAACACAACACGTTAATCCATAAACTTATCTAAGTCGGGCTTTCTTTGGTAATCGTGTAGTACGTAGTGGTACATGAGCGCGCAAAGTGAAAGGACCGAAGGAGACAAAAGCGTCGGCCAGTGGCGGTGTTTCGGGCACTGGCGAGCCGCGCGCCACCACCCGCCTTTTATTAAGTTTTGTAGAGCGACCACCTCCGACCCAGCTGGCATTGAGAATCAAGCGTTTAATTGGAAATTGAATGGCGAATTAACGCCCGCCGCGAGACAGGAAGGCCACGAGGCCTAAATACGAAAAAATACAAGTGTCGCGCTTAATTTGACTCTATTTACGTATTGTTTAGTAGATATCGGACCGGAGCTTCATTGTTCTACAGCGGCTGTGTAACCTCACCGGAGAAATGTTCATTAGCCTAGTTTGCAACCGCTAACGACATAATACAGAAATCTTCGAGAGTTTTGAAACAATGATCGGATAATTTTTTCAATTTCAATCGGCACGAGCTCCGTAATAATCTTCTTGCCGCAGTCACGAAATTATATTTATACTATCTTTATTATTTGTAATGCCGTTTATTTGAAACAACGAAGATGTCAGCTAGTGCGGTCGCTGTGGGTGACAAAATGGCTTTTGTTACAAAATAGCGCTAGTTTAATTGGAACGAAAGCGTTGGGCTGAACTATACCGAACCGAATAATGGCCGAACTAGATATGGAACTATTAGGGCAGTGAAGGCAAAGTCGCCCGTGGTGTCCGGTGGGCGTGGCCGGGCTCCGTGAAAGGCACGGTCACCCAACTCGATTTCGCCTTCGATAAAACACGAGCCTAACCCGCTTTGTAATTGTGCTAAGCTATGCACCGAACCTGTACTAGATCATAGCGCGGCGAGGGCGGCACTGCGCCGTGCGCTAACGCCTTGCAGCTTGCAATGCTGCGCTCCATCGACGGTTTAATTGGATTCGATTGTGCCGCACTCGGTCCAAAGATATTAACTACAATAGGTCACCGCACACATTTTCTTTACCTATTCAACAAAGTTCAGTAACAATTTTAGCTCCCTGTAAATACGATATCTGACCAGATTATTCTCGTGAAAGAGGGAAACGATAACGCTCATTAGCCACGTGATTCATAATGAATAACCTTGATTCGGTTTATGATCATTGGGTACGTTTAACAGCGTCGCGCGGAGTCTGGTTGAGCAACACTTGCCGTAACAGTCACCGGTTCTTTCCTTTCAGAAATTTATAAGCTGTAACATAACAAACCGCCGATTGAATTGACTGCACGTAGCAACAGACAGGTGAGCCGTAAAGTTCAAGCGAATACACCGACTTGACATTTGGCCGCGATGCTAAGGCTCATCGCCGTTGCATCCTTTCGTTTGCTATACCCATACCTAGTTTGCCTTCATAAAAATTGTGTCGCGATTGTTCAAGCCCTGCGTTCTAACGAGACCGTGTGCATTGTTGCCGTAATTATTTAAAATGAGCGATGGAAACTAAGACAAGCGCATGGCCTTGCTCCGCAAGGTGCCCGATTTTTTTATGCGGTCAGTACAAAACGTGAAGTGATTAACCAACGACTCGCTGGGAGTGTCACGGTGGCCGGTGCTTTCAACAATGCCGCCAGCCTTGCTGGCGTGCCCGCGGAATGAACGAGGCACGACAATTGTTTCATAGGGTTTTTAGTATGTGAATAAAAAAGCTTTCTTCATGTTCTAGTTTCACGGTGACAGAGCGTTGGGAAATTCTCTCGGCTGATGTATTGTTGACGATTTGTATTCAGTGCTCGGCCCGTGCGCTCGGCGCTAACTTTCCACCGGCCTTTGTTTGTGTTGACTCGAGTTTAACCGCCAGGACACGCCGATTGCCACGTTTCACTGTATTCCTCAACACTTTCCAATAACTTAAGCGAATAACTTTAACGAGTGTGTAATTTGAGGTCTTTATTAGTTCTTGTTACGCGATCGTCAGATTATTCTCAACTAATTCTCAAAGTGCGTACATAGGCTGCTTATTTACGTAATTACCGAGATAAGTCCCCCAACAAATTAAAGTGTATACGTTTGCAGTGGCAGGTAATTGCATGTATTGATCTCCTTGAGTTTGCGGAACGGCGGAAAGTCGGCGTTTATTTATTACAAACTATAACCGCCTATTTGCGACATAACTGTTTGTTGACCACTCCTTAGTGTCGCGTGTGTCCAAAACATTGCGCAATGGATAATAATAATGATTGGAATCGGCAATCAATAAAACGTTCTTACATGTGCTACGGTATCGGCTGGTTTGGTTTGTCGCGAGGTTATGAAACTGTATCGGATCGCTGAAGCCCCCGAGCGTCGACCGTCGCAAATAATAACGTTACTTGTCTCTCTTTATGACATGTTTATCAACACGAAAGTAATTATCGTATCATCGGGCCGTCGCGTGCGGTTAATTATATACATTTGCGATTAATCGTAAGAGATTAAAACTGCAAAGGTTATAGAGCAAGACAGTAGTAAGGTGGGCTCATTGTTCACTAGATATGTTGATACATAAGGTTTGTGGTTTTGAACTGAATACTGTTAAGTTTTTTTCTAATAGAGCCTTGTATTGAACAATGATGTTTTAGTATAATGTGTAATTTAACTACTCTAATTGTTAACCTATTGCAAAATTCACATTGCACATAAAACATCGAAATATTTTTATTTGAACCGTGTATTCCGGTTCGTGGCAACCTTAATTTGATGCGCAAGCGCAACCCGGCGCGTGCCGTTTGATTGATCAACCGGTTCATTACAATTCCTTTTATTTTAGACTCCAACTACTTAAGCTCTTAAATTGTCTGCCTTTTGTTCAAATTAAAATTAATGATTATCCCGACTATTGTTTTGATACAAAACATTATACTCTTGCGCAAACCATATAAATGATATGCGGTTAATTAGATGATATTAATGAATTTAAAGCGAACGCACAGTTTTTGTGGCATCATTAAAGTTTTAATATTAAAGTAGGTACTTGAGTAATCATTAAAAAAAACTGTAATTCAGTTGTAGCTAACATAAAACCACAAATGCAACAAACCAATTCCAATTTCATGCGACCTATAAAATATTATCGCAAACACAAAGGAATTCAGCATATCAATCCGTTGGTATTAAGAGTTAAGTTCTATGCCTTTAATGTCAGAAGTTACGTTTAGGTATGCAAGCACGAATCACGAGAAATGTTAATAGTGTCACGGTGGTTTATAGCAATTAATATATAGTATACAGCCTATAGTATATAGTGGACAACCCGCTCGGTTAAGGCGGTGCCATCAACAACTTACAACCTGTTTTAGCAAATGCACCCATCTTGGATTGTGTTATGTCATCTAAATGCCTTTTACGTTTTATTTGTTTTGGTTTGTTTATCAATGGAATTTGTTTCTAGAAGTTTACAGTGTTTTGACACTACGACCTTTTTAAAAAATTACCGTTGCAATGATTTAAATGGTTTTTTTCGTTCCATTTGAATTTTACAATTTGAATATTGAAAAGATAAAGCTCATAGAATTAACGGAAGCTTTCAATGATAAGAAACTAATGAATAGTAATGATAAAATTCAACATGACCTTGTCTTAGATTCGAAAAAACATAGACAAATATCTGAGCTTGTAACGACCGGCTGGATTTACATCATCATAAGGTTTCCTGTTTTATTTGTGTCAATTATCTATCTAGCTCATTTTCGTATTAATTATTAGGTACTGATCTAATGTCTCACGAGTTTTGTGTATTACTATTGTTTAGACGTGCCTTATTATGACGAAGACTCCCAATTAAAAGACCTTGCATTTTAATGTGGGAATTACTTTATGCATTCCTCTACTTGTTAGTTCCAATTTAGATTATCTTTATTTAGAAACGGATTGCTGTAATAAAATGTTTACTTTGTGCAAAATACCTCCGCCAGTCAATTGCACAATTTATTTGGTCCTAGTTGCTTGTGTCTTTCTTACTCGATGTTAACAGTGTATTCCGTCTTACAAGAAGCTATTGTGCGATTATCGATTGTTTATTCTTATCGTACTCGTTTTTAAGTGTTAAACTACATTTCAAAACCCGATGCATACATGATTCGGATCTAGATTTGGTCACAAATATTTGTCTCTGACTTTAAAATCTTAAGGTCACAATTTTATGAAAAATCGATTCTTCTAGATCGTGACCGTTTGCGGTCGTGGAGTGCGCACGCGCTGTCTCGGGGCCATACAGTGAAATATTCGAAACTATTTCTGCTAAATGTACTGCCACTATTGTTGGCGGATTTATGATTTATGCCCATAGTTCGGTTTCAAGGTTCATAGCTTTGCTCTATATTGTGTAAGTTATGGCTGACATGACATACGTTACTTAGTAACCAATAAGGACAGGTCTTGTATGCAAAAAGCAATGGTTAATTTAAGTAACGTTATTGTAAATTGGAAATATAACATGTCAAGAATTGATAGAAACTTCCAAGGTTCGAGAATCGTCTCGCTTGACTGAACTTGATCTCCAAACAGATAACTTGTAAGCACTGGACTAAAAACATACTTCGTTTAATGGCAAATATTTTATTAACGATTCCACGCCCTCTACACGTTTTCCAGATAAAATACAGTTTATGCATACAATGTTAATCCCACCCTTGAGAATAAAAATAACCTTCACACCGATTATAATGTCCGAAGCTTCCGCATAGCCTGACCAAGTAAGTCCTCTCGGTCCATATCGCCAAAGATGTCGCTTTATATGTATTATTACGTCTATGTATTAACCAAACGTGGCTATCTCAAATAGTCCTTGAGATGAAGGAAGTCGATCTAGCTAAAACGTGATCTATATTATTACTGCTTATTAAAATATTATTGTAACATTTCAAATTGTTATCTTAAGTTTTTTTGAAATTCAAGTTTCTGTTGTGGTTTTCAACGTCTGTACGTGATACGATTTAGTATTCGCGCGCGCTTTCCTTTCTTTGTTTTAAAACTTTCTTGTTCATTGTTTCGTAATTGTCGACTGGTCCTACTCGATGACTGTTCGTATGTAATCTTCAACGTAATGCTCGTTATTCGTTTACATGTCATCAGTAATTGCTATTACCGCATCTCCACTGCTTTTGTGTACTTTCCACGATTTTAGATTTTTAAAAGTAATGACTACGCAAATACGTGGGCCTTGTTAACATTTTGACTTGCTTATCTGTGTTTTTATTTCTCTAACGATGCCTTTATTTCTTGTTACAGGTAAGAATTCATATCTTTCCAACGATTGCGCTGTTTCGGTAAGTAACATTGTATATTAAGTTAGATCGGATCGGCTGCTGTGGGCGGTTCTCCTATTGCGCTCCTACTACCGGTGTAGAAAACATCAATTAACTGATTTCAGATAGATAATCGACGTTATTAGTTACTCCTTTATTGTTTAATATGAGGCGTCTCTTGTGCAATAAGTTTCAAAATTTTTCCGCTGTTCTTGTGTTACCTTTTGGTGGTTTTCGGAGCGTGGCGGATAATAGGCAACCTTAGATTGCGACCGAGTCCTTCGCTTGGAGTCGTGCGAGGAAAAGCTGCATATTTTAATAGATAATTTCGTAATACTTTTTGCAACGGTGGCGAACGCTTAAGCCGTCCATATCTGTCGGATTATCGGAGTTGGTGATTACCTCGGCGGTGATTCTTCGCTTAGTTTACGCGTTACGTGACAAAGGGCCTGTAATGACGACTTATATTCGTCACGGCTATTAGCTCTGCTGGTGCTGATGATGCTGACGATGCACGGCCGCAACTAATTGCTGAGAGCGCGTCTATTGTTCAACATGTCACACCAGACACATTCAGACTTGCTACATACTTTGTTGACTACATAATTTGTCATTGTTCTCGACTCTCTAAGTTTTCGTAGACCTTGCTCGCATCGAGATACTTGTCGACCGGTTTTATTACAAGTGTTGCCCCTTTTTTGCTGCAGTATTATCGTGGACTTTTCATCGTTTGGAGCCGGATGCGAATTTGTGTTGACGATCAAGAGCTCATGCATGACGTAATCTAATGTTTATATTATCGTCATTGAAATCAATTTCAATCGCAGGGAAATTTTGGCTTGAATGTTATTACAAATTCTGTCAATACCGGACGGCGCGTTGACACTGTGTTCAATTCCGCAATAGAAAGATTTCTTTTGCTGTAGTGAAATGTGCAATGTTGACAATAAAGCTAAATTGGAGCGAGGCCATTACCAAACGACATCACATGCTTCTTAATAGAAATTTTATGAAGAATAGAGAATGATGTTTGATGGTGTATGACGCGTTGTATTATTTTTCGCTTTCGAATCATTTGCAATAAAACTTTAGCTTAGAAAGTCTCAATGACTTACAGTATAATGTTAAATCAATATGAAAAGTCATTAAAATAGGTCTTTTTGATGTTTAGAATGTAACTTTATACGAAGTGACGTGATTGCACGCTTCGCACTTCGGTGTGGATTGTATTATTATATTCTTGTATTATTGTGCAAAGCTTCGAGAAACTGATAGACAGAAATAAACTCAAGGCAGATTGCTGGGTATGGCATTCCGGGATCGAAGAAGGTAAACTGGCTTCGTGCCGATGTGTCATCGTAATGCAATAGGACCTTTGGGTACTATAAATGCACTAACACCTTCGCATTGACTGTATGGTATTTGACCCTTGACTTCAAGTCCCTCTTAATATTCTTTATTATTTCCGTTTGCACGCAACTTGGCTTAATACAATATTACCGACTAGTCGATAAACCTGTATCTCACTCGGCTGAATATTTCTAAAGTTATGATCATATCTACGTCTGCATTCCATACAAATACAATATTTTAATTTAATTGATAAATCGCGTAATCCAAGTAACAATGTTGAGTGAACACGTTATACAAATGATGCTGATTTTAATGAACCAATTGGTTTAGCATAACTTGACGTATATGCTAGACAAGTACAATATCAACGTATCGGTAACATTTACTTTCTAATAGTGGAAGTGTTAGATCTAGCAAGTTTTTTAACACACTCATTCTCACCTAGAAAAGTTATCTGAGTTGTAAGTACGCCGGAAATATTAATATTTTGCCCCAATAAGATGTTTATCTAAATGTGATTGTTGTTCAAATTCATGGATATTAGTGTTTACGTCCGTGATTTAATTGGCATTTGTTTCGCGTTCACACGGTTTATCCAGATCGGTGATTATGCGATCATTTATTTTGATTTAAGATGTTCGCATCAAGTATTTTAAATTCCGCGTATTTAAAACGACTGTTTTGAGATCTTTAGCATGCTTATTAGAAAATGTAGTCGGCCCATTAGAACAAGCGACAAATTGCTCTTATTCGTAAGCAGAGCTTCCCTAACATTGCAGTTTGTTACCATTTTGTTATGTCATATTAAGTCCATGTTCGACTTTCGTAGTCTCGCGCCGCTTTCGTTCGCTTTTACAGTACGTCTACTTACGATCGGAAGACAGCTATTTGTCTGTCGGCTGTGATATAACGGATCGTCAACACGAACGCTTGATTTTACATATTCTATTTCTGTTGTTAGCGAAATACGGAAGAAAACAACAAAAATAAACCGATGATTTTGATAAGTAATGCCATACAAAATCTGAATCAAGGATGTTGTTACATTGCATTTGAATAAATTTTCTCACACGATACAAATCCTGTTTTTATCGCGCCGAAGTTTTTCTTTGAAAACCAATTAGGACCAAATCGGTACGTGATATAACGTAATACGACAACATCGACCGTTTTAGAGGTTTATTAAATGTTAGGTATATAAAATAGTCACGTAATGACGATGTCGAATCATTGATTATAAATTTTGCACGCGTACGAATGTAGGTCCGGTTAAGAGTTCCGTTAACTACCATCACATTGTTGACATCAGTATCACCATTGATAGATCACGTACACACGACCAATCATTTTATTATGCTGTACGTATCCTAGGAATTACCCAAATACCGAATATTCTTCGCTCATTATACCGCCTTTGCTTAGACTATGACTAATGCGTTCTTAAGCTCGTGTTGATGCAATTCAATTAAGCAAGGATGATTGTATTTCTTGTGCATCGGCGCCATTAAACTCGGAAGAAACCATTATTGCAGCTTAGTTTTCACGTAATATCTATTTTGAAAACTTTCGTCGTTACACGACATTGAATTTACACTGATTTATAATTTTCTGAAACTGTTTACGATTGACGGCGTGGGTGCTGTTTTGGCATCGTGAGTACTAGGACGCCAGTTCAAGCTACACAACAATAACCGGCTTTGTAATTACAGCGCAAGTAGGCGAACTAGAAGCGAATATTGAATTTGGTCACGTCAGGACCACATTTTAAGATTGTTAAGCAACACTACTCACACAAAACATTGAAACACTTTTGTTTAAATGTTCTCACAGGTGTTTCTAGTGGCGTCATTGGGTTTTATGTCGAAGGCTGGTCGCTGTGAAACTTTGACTTTAATATTTGTGTCGTGATACCGGCTGCATTGTTTCTGGAGTCGCGCTTATTGTTGGTGCGCCGGCGCACCGTCTAGCCCGTGAGATCTGGGTCGGGGACCTGACTGGATGCATGCGATTGTCATATACGCTCACTAGCATACTATCAAACGCGCCTAACTTAATCTTTATTACTATAAAGATTGTAAACAAACACAATCTTACGTTTTCAGTTAACGGTTGAGGCTGCGGCTGTATACACTGTTGTTTGTCTTCAGTCGCACATCACACGACGCTGCTGTAAAGTCACTTCACTCTTGTTCTAATTCACTGGTGATCAGTCACTGCACATACTGGGGGTGTAGTGTCACGGTTGTCGCTTAGCGGTGGAATGTCGGTAATGTTATGTCCCGAGGGTCACCGCGCCGGTCAGTGGTGGGGAGCACGTGTGTTCGGCAGGTCGCGCGGCGCATGAGTGGCCGCGGTGGTAGGGGGCGCCGGTGTAAATACGCCGCCGTAGCGCGTGCCGCCGCCTACGCACACCGCCGCGCCGCGACGCACACTGCGCCGCGTCGCGCTGTAGCGACGACACCGTGACGTGATGCGCCGATCAGACCTCTAATGACGCCTATTCACATGGAATTTATGGGAGAACCCTAATACCCTCGTGTCAATACGGATGTAGGCAAACCACGTACACACCTGGCTCATCATCCGCGATGTAACATTGTTTTGTTTACTGATCTCAAAACGGCGAAGGAGAACATTGTGAGGGAACTATGCAAGCATATCAAAACTCGAAGGCACGTGACGTCTATCTGCTATCCGCACTGGGCCCGCATGATGGATTACAGCCCACTCCTTCCCAAAGAGAGGAGGCCTGTGTCCCAGTAACGGGAACATTATAGCCTGATATTATCCACTAGGTAGGGAGGTAATGACCCCGATTATCTTGAATCGATGAATGATCAATTATTCGTAAAAACTTGGACACGAAGGGCTGACTGATTGACGTGACAGATTTATGATATGCATAATTCAGATAATTTATGATGATGTTGAGATAAGTACGGACAATAAGTAATTTAATCTTTATTGAATTGCTTGTTCTTACTGCATTATCAACACTTCAAATGTAATTTTGATTTGAATTAATCTGTCATAAGTACAAATTGAGAATTCATTGACTATGTATAATCATCATCTTCTCCTTGTCCCATTTTTCTTGAATCAGCTCAACAAGTTCTACTTAAATTTTCCCCTGACAACTGTCCCACTATTATTTACTTACACCTTTTTCTATCATTTATTAATAATGCATAATCTCAAATTAGAAACATGTATAATCTCTTTGTATTTACATAAATACTCAGATAAGCATACAAAGTTGAGGTCAAGTTTAAATTCCTAGCATAATCATAACTATTATGCAACAAGACGTTAAAGAAAAAATCGAACACGACCACTGGCAATGCTACGATGACTAGGTATCTGTGTTTACAATAAAAACAGTGTCTAAAAATATATGTTATTTCCAAGTATATCTGTTCTACTGCTTGAATACATAATATTATGAAACTAAATGAATAAGAAATTCCGATTCTGAATGATGTGCGAAAATATGGAATTTCTCATATAGGTGTCATTACCTTGGAATCTTGTATTATTGGGTAAACCCAGGACTAAAGTCCAGTCCAAGGGATCCCCTGTTCTTGGAAAAATACCTCTTACTTCAAAAAAGACCATATAAATATTCTATTGCAGTGTCTATTTATACACTTCGGACAGCATTTTAACTGTGGTCAATACACAATGATGATATACTATGACTAAGTTCTATTTCCATTTGACATCACATAGGCCTGAGTGTCAAAGAGTCCAGTGTCATAGTTATGTATGTCATCATCAGGGACGTAGACTTGTGATAAATTAATATTCTTGGAATCCGATGCAGCGTGAATCGTATTCTTGCCAGTTATTAATGTTAAGAGGCTATGCCCTTTCCTGGCTTGAAGGATATGATGTCACATTACTTAGTCTATTTCCGTATCTCTTAACCTTTGACCGGAAAGTTACTGCACTTCCTGTCTGCCAAAATTTTGGGCGAAATGAAGTTGTGTTTTGTTTATAGCAATAATATGCAGTCGAATTGACGACCTCCTCCTTTTTGTCATCATCATAACAGAAAGCCTGCTTCATATGCCTCAGCATATGAGTCCTTAAGGTACGGCAGAGACCATCATGCATGACCCGAAAGAGCACTCACCTTTCGCCAGCTATGATTAAGTTACCCAATGTAAAATACTGACACCTTCCACTAGACTTCATCAAACAAATGCATGTTTGTTTATTTACCAAAGACTCATGACCTTGGCCCTTCACCAGTTTACAGTTCAAGATACGGTCAATGCAGCTCGAAGTCAAGTCCGAATTCAACGTAGAGATCCGCATTTTAGTCCGCGATCATCTACTCGCCGGCGGCGCGGCGCTCGGTTGCGCAAGCAAGCGCACGAGTCATCGACACCGGCGCGTCCTCGGAAGGTCGCGGAGACATGGACGGACCCCGTACGGGACTGGCCACATTACCATAATAATATTATATTCACCAAATCTTATCAACGTTGTGTATCAACATGTTTATGTGTTGGTGTGAGTGCCGGATCTAGCTTTTAAAAAGGTCGTTGGTTTGTTTTTTTGTGTTACCTGACTTGGCGAGGTTTTTCCCAGTGTTAGGGGTAGGAAATACAGTTTTGTGGTCTGTTTTTTGTTGCAGGTACAGGTTTAGATATTTCTGTTTGGTGCTGACTGTTTTATTGAGTTCACTTCTTTATAGAGGTCTCCAAATACATTTTTAAATTGATGAGGTCGCCGTGCCGTTAACACACTTTATGACTGTAAATTGATATCTTTATAAATAAAATATGGTGCCTACCAAAACAAATATGTCATCAATTAACCGAAAAAATATATGATTAATTACATGATTTATTTTAACCATTTAATAGTGGATAACCTCTAACACCGAAGCAAAATTAATATTTTTCTTGGTAATAAGTAAATATTGTAAATGGAGAGGTTAACTACTTACGTGTGCTGTCAATGAATAGAGTAAACCATTGCCAAATCGTGTGTCATTATTTAAACTGCATTTTTAATGTCACTACTGTCTATGCTCTTGCGCAAGGAACGGAACAATTACACAAATGAATTGGTTTTCTGTCCTCTGTTAATAGCACTTCGTCTTTTTTCAACTTGGAGATATTTTAAAGTTTTAATAAAACTTTAAAATATCTGAAAAATATTTATTCGTTGTTACACGGTGGTCAGTATAAGTAATCTCGAGGAATTCTATCAACTTGAACAATTCACGAGCGCAGGCTTGGGAGCGATTCGCGATGCTCGTTTGTTATTTTCATTATGTTTTTTTTCTCGGAATCGTGTTTAGGTGGTGTCGCCGCGGCGCGTCCGTACCACATTCCGCGACACCGCGGCGCTTGCTGGCTCTGACCGTTTGACCACTTCATAACTTTGGGGACCATACTACTTATTCTCGATCCGGAATAATCGGCCACGAGAATAAGTCACATTTAGAGTGGATTTCATTAAAACTCAAACAGCACATTTATACCGCGTACGTGATCTGTCAGTATCAATATTCCGGCAATAATGCTCCTGAACGCGATTTAGATGATCGCACATTCATTGGTGAAATTGGCACTTATAATTTACCGTACACTCCATTTTGTACACTAGTCACGTTCGATTTATAACTTTCGTGATTCACTTTGCTTCACGTTACTGTATTTTGAACGAAAACAGCTGTGGTTTTATGTCTTGAAAGAAAACGTTTATAATTATATTTGACAGTATTATTCCTGAACGGGCGCCAATTGCGTTTACTCAGAAATTAGTCACCGTCCGCTGTTTCGTAGACTAAAATGATTATGTTGTCATTAGTCAAGATGTACTCCGCCTCATTTAGAAGATGCCTTGAATCTTATGAAGCAAATGAGTGAAATCATTTCAGCGATATGGTCCGATAAACATGATGAGAAACACCACCAAAACAAATTATTTCCTGCAGGGAAACGCTATTATATGTTCTGTCGTAAGACTGTAAAATTAGATTCCATAAATGTCCGTAAATCAAACTAGACTTTCGGACCCGGGATGCAAATGCATCTCTTGACCCGGATTTTATCTCAAAAATGTTTAATGATAAAATTATGTATTTAGCTCAAAATAAAATAAAATTAAGCTCTGTCAACGGTACAGTATCAGTGCACAGATAAACCTGAAATCAACTTTATAGTTTACTAGCTGTCCCGCGCAACTTCGTCTGCGTCACATTTTCCCCGTTTTCGCTACATTTTTCATTGCTGCTCCGCTCCTATTGGTCGTAGCGTGATGATATATATATATAGCCTTCCTCGATGAATGGGCTATCTAACACTGAAAGACTTTTTCAAATCGGACCAGTAGTTCCTGACATTAGCGCGTTCAAGCAAACAAACAAACTCTTTAGCTTTATAATATTAGTATAGATGAGTGTGGGATGTGATGGTGCTTCGGTTAGTATATAATAATATGCAGTATGTTCTAGCTGCTGGCCCATACTGCATAGCATAATCAGCTTTTAATATTCGCACTGCTGGGGCACATGCCTCTGTGAGAGCCGTAATCTGCATTTTTGGTCATAGATCTTTATAAAATAATGTACTTGTACAATGAAAGCTCTACATGGAATACCAATTTACCACGAGAGGACGTTCAACTATATGCAGAACTTTTAAATTCTTCATATAGTTGAGGACCTCCTCCCAAATTCGCGATTCCATAGTAAGATGAGAAACATCCGCAGCGGCGCCGGCGATCTCGCACCCGCCAAAATTCGGCTCCAAGCCTCCGCTTAAATTATGTAATGGAATATTCATGATGCCTTTTTGTGGCTGCATCGCTTTTTTATACCACAACTAGACATGTTTCACAGTCCCGTTTGTGGTTTTTCGTATTGTTTAAAGACGATTTATGACGTACTGAAAATCTGATGAGCTTTGAGGAAATTTTGGAGACCCAATATTCTAGGAATCGCTAAAAATTTTTCTTTAGGTTTTTGTTTCACACTCTTTTATTTATCACTGCATACAAAATTTTAAAAGAGTACCTACATCGTGGGGAAATCATGTCCTAAAACCAATAATTCTGTTGACTTGATAGCAAAGATTACGGCTCATGCTCAGAGCAGTGGTGGCCCAGTGGTGGCAGCCCCGACTTACGAGCAGTAAGCCGTGGGTTCGAACCCAGGCAGGCGCATTACTTTGTGTAATTTATTTCATCACCGCTGCTCTCAAAAGCGGTGAAGAAAAACATCGTGAGGAAACCGACATGTCCTAGAACTAAAAATTCGAAGACATGTGACATCTACCAACCCGCACTGGGCCCGCGTGGTGGATTACAGCCCATTCCCTCTCATAGGAGAGGAGTCCTGTGTCCCAGCAGTGGGAACATTATAGGCTAATGATGATGATGACGGCTCATGCGGCCAGTGTCCTATCAGTGTTATAAGCCAATGAAGCCTGCATATGCTGTTGTGTTATGTAATGCAAGTTTTCATTGAAGAGTTGATAAATTGTGGTCAGATTTAAGCGGAACAGCTTCAATTAATGGAAATTACGCTTCTTAACGTGTGTCATAATTTATCATGCATGGTGTTTGCGATCGACAGACACATCAATACTCTCATATATAGTTCGATTGTAATCGATCAATTGGCAGTTTAATCGATATCAGAATCGATTTTGCGCTTGTAGCCGTTACGCCTAGTTATTATTGGTTGTAGGCTCTTTAGTTACATAATTTAGCATCCGTTGTTTCGTTCGAAACGCTATTAAAAGTTAACTGCTGTTATATTATGTATGTGTATTTATATATATCTGTATTTGCTTCATACTTCTATTTTTGGTTTAGTTCGACGTTACAGTTAATAGAAGGTACTTTGATCGGATTTTTTGTTCGTCTACTAAGGTATGGCTGATTAATTAGTGATTTTATTTTTGGTGGTGATATTATATTTGAGATATTTTTTTTTTCAGTGAGTGATGTTTTTTTGCTATCGTACAGGACAAACAGATAATATTTTATAGAATACAAATGTTAATGTATTAATTTTTTCACAGATCTCATTATTTTAATGTTATTAGATCGTGTTATTGTTTATCATCTCAAAACTTCTGTTTGGCACATTAAAATATTCGGCAAATCCATAAAATTATTCCGTGACGTCTGTCACACGGCTGATCCATTAATTTTGTTTGAACTTGTTATTTTTTAGCGAACACATAAATATGTAGGTATTTTTTTTAGACTTATATGGATACTATATGAAATAGTTGGAATTCTTGTATTTTGACGCAAGTCATTTGTTTACGAGTATGCGGATTCTTCGATTTGAGAAATACCCATGTAACTGTGACTTGTGATAATTAATTGGCAACAAGACAGTTAATTCCTTTCGATAAATTATACAGCCATAAAATAGCACACATTATTATTTTCATGGTATTTTTATAGTATTTTGATAATGAGAATAAGTTTTTGTTCATGAGAATCCTTAAATATTTTGTGATAATTATTTTCAATGAGTTTATCTCTAGATAAAAATAATTGGCGACCATTTACGATCCATTAAAAGCTTCAATTATCTCCCGTTTCTCATCTTTTGCCGGAATGCGGACTGTTAATTATTATCAATCAAACAATTATATATAAACTTTACATTGAACCCTCTCGATGCTTGATGTGGAATCATTTAATTCAATTGTTCAGTTTTCATACATATTCTCATGGAGTTTCGCAATAAAGAGCCTTGTTCCAATTAGTTTCTGCTGATATTTTAGCACGTTTCGATCGGTTAGCACCCGATGCAAGCTGCGGTTTTATTATGCAAGTCCAATTTACACCTTGGAGGTTTTAAATGGGCCCTTTAGTACGTAATATTTTTCCCACCCTAATTGGAAAGAGCCTTTTTATAATTTGAAAGAGATTTTTACGTTTTGCAGACGTGCTAATAGTCTTTTTGGTGGCAAATTATAAAACACGGAGCATATTGACCCTAAAATACCATTTTTAAACAGATGGGTATTAGCAAAAACTTGGTATAATTGGTATTATAAAATGGCGCTTATGATTTCCTGATTAGTATGATAATTGTATGGAGCGCCGTGTTATTAAAAACGTGATGAAAATTATAACGATGTGATAATTGCTTAATAGGTTAGGTGTGGTTTCCGTCCTTAAAGGTTATAATCGATTCAAATGTTCTTAATTTTAAAAGCTAAGTTTAATATTTCGCTTTTCTTTGGTGGCGTTGATTACCTCATTAGATAGTACATACTATGACATAAAAAATAACATTCTCATTAAAATATTTACTAAAGCGAAATTTTAAAACGCATTTTTCTAGTCAAAACAAAGTCAGTGTTGCAAGTCTAGAAATGCTTGGTTGGTTTGCTTGCTTAACTCTGAATAAAATATAATAATAAAAAATACACCACCTATATTTTTATGGTCATTGTGAAACTTAGATGTTTCTAGGCGATTGCTTGAATTGAAAACACCTGTCGAGATACCGTTTTGATTGATTTCTGTTTTCGTGACAAAATACTAATGTATCCTTACTGCCTTTACTGCCTTTCATATGTTTTTCCATAGATTAATGGTGTATTCTACTTCTAAAAAATTATATTAATTATGATGCCATCAAAATATTATATCTTGAAACATTTTTGTAAATAAAGAAATATCTGTAGGTATAGTATATCTGCGAAAACACCACCTCTGCACTACCTAAAATTGATACTTGATCGTCCAATTAAATATCAACTGTTTTTTTTTATAATTAACCCACGATATTTTTGTATGCGTTGGTTATGTCACACGACCCACTAGGTATTTAAGTTATTTAAAACATCGCAAAGTATTAAATTGTTATTCGCATTTTTGCGACAGATGTTCTTGTTACATAACAGTTGAGAAGTTGACATTTGACCATCTTAAAAGTAAGCACCTGTTATAAATACAGCTTTTCTTTTCCTTAACATAATCATAAAAACGTGGAAGGTACCTACTGTTCTTGCAATTTTAGTTTTAGCACAAAAAAAAAAGGTCTATATCCGTAAAGGGCGACTTAAGTTGAAATTATAGATTTTTACTGGTGGCGTACCAAGACGTCTTAAAACATAATTGTTCCATTCTCATTCCAGAGTGAAAAAGAGACGGAGCTATACAGGTCGTCTAGCTCCATCTCTTTCCCACTCTGGAATAAGAATGGAACAATAATGTTTTAAGCGTCATAGTACCCTCCCCTGATCTAATCAGCTAACCCAGAATCAAAGTAAAACCTTGTTTCTTATCATACGCCATTTGTGTGCAATGTAAGCTTAGCTTTTTGTCATTAATTGCTTTTAAATTACATATTCTCTGATAAAAACTTTTAAGAAACAAGATCTTTAAAACTTAAGTACCTTTGGCAAAAAACTATACGTGTATTTATCAAAACTTTTATACAGTCTCCTTTTATATTCTAGAAAACTATTTTATTATCCACGTCTATTTTTGTATGTGAACCACTTAAAGAATTTTGATCATATGCGAAGGAATCTCGTTTGGATGTGACATTTAGATCGCTGATGATGAATGTCGCATTAACAATCTCAAAGATCATTCCATTTATATACGGCGATAAGTTTCAAACTATTATACGTATTCGAGATTTCGAGCACCTTCTTTATCTTCATCATCTGCCTAGCCTTTACCCAACTGTGCTTGGCTCGGCTTTCAGTCCAACAGTATGGAGCCGACTGCCAGTATTTCAGACGGAGCGACAGCCTTTCTGACCTTCACAAACAAGTTAGTACTGGGTAATACACTTGAAGCACCCTATAACGAGTAAATAATGAAATATACACTTTTAACAAGTTTCTTTACCGTTCCAATTATATGCTTAACTATTTACCTATTGCATTGTGGATTGTTGGGCTGACAAAATCGGAAATCATTAACCCATATTGCGAAAACGGTTGAATTAAAATTAGCAATCTATTTTACGAACACTTTTAAAATTTCGATCAGTCTGATGGCAATAGGCTTGCCCTCACACGAGGCTTAAACATAATGGCGAATTGTGGGTGTACTATGTGTATACCTATGCCCAACTTTTCGCGGATTACAGGCGTTATGTTATGACTATAGATGTTGTTTTGTCGTCTTTTGAAGAGTCATAATAAATCATCAAAATGTAACAAAGCTGAGTAATAAAGCATGTGGGTCCTGTCCTTCTCACCGTACCGAGTTTGCCCTTGCGAATTATTCATAACGGCTCATAAAATACCAAGGTCGTCGCACTGCCGAGATTGCGGATTTGGATGGTCGGCCCGCGGTCCATATACTTAACGTATAAAATGCAAACGACTGGGTTTCACGCGGATCCCGACCAAGAGACGCGACGCGACAGCACACTGGCGCCTTTTTTCTGCTTTTTTTTTTTCATCAAACATCAATTTATGGCGTCGGCGGTCGCCATAAGCTGCCAGTATTACGCGTATTTGGAAGTATTATAAAAATTTTACTACTTTTTTCCTTATTACGGTTTTGGGGATAAAGCATGCATTCCTCAGAGAATTTCGGCTGTTGCTAAGGACTTATAAGACCATGCATTGTAATACATAACACCTTTTAGGAAGTACGGTATTATAATATAAATGACTCGCACTGTGAGACAGTTTTGCAGTTTATTTACATACAAATAACTCGGCATTACACAACGGACGTTAAACAAATATTACGGAAATATAACACAAGAGGACAATAACAAAAGAGTTTTTTATAGTTGGCAGTGAATAGAGAGCTTATTACGCAACGGATGCAAGACGAGTCGGGTTCCCGCGGACGTAACTTGTATGTAGAAAGTGGTATAGTCGTGGAAAATACAGGCGTTAAAGGGAAAGGGATCAATTTGAGCTCTCATTGCTCTCAACTCAAGTAGTTCAAAGCATCCGCTGCGTCTAAATTGTTGAATCATTAAGCTATTTTAATTGGCGACATGTAACGTCTAAATATGGAGTATTTTGCACTGACCAGTTTTCTTCGTGTAAATTAATTAATATTTTGCGTTGTGACCAAGGAATGTTCTTCCTGCTCTGTATAATTATAGAGAAGGGAAATTAAATGCTTAGGTTTATAGTAGTTAATATCATAAACCAATCGAGGAAAAACCAATATAATCGCCATCTAACGGAATAAAATCTTTTAACAATATGTGTGTACTTTCAACTTGAGGCAAAGATGCCATAATTGCGCTGTGGGCGGTAAACACTTGACGGATCTCATACAAAAAAATTAATGGCAATAATAAACCCTGTCCATCACTGCCCAAATATTAACTGCGGAATTACCTCATAATAACATGATTAAAAGCCGTTATTTCCTTTTAAAATCATCCCGAGTAAATACTTTAAACGTCTTAACTGAAATTGTTATTTGTCTTTCACTTATTGTTAAATCTTATTTATTTGCAAATACATCTCGGTTTGTTGTAACTGTAAATGGCCGGAATTCACCACAAGTTAATCAACCGAACACTAATTGAAACGATTGATTGAAATTAAAAGTCTGTGAACATAGACCTAACGAACGAGTAACTGCTTTACTATAACCGTATCGGTTTACGTAAGCCCGAATCACGTTAAAACGTTATGTATGGAAACGTGCTAGTGATCTGCCGACACGCCGACTTCACCTCAAGTTTATGGTCACGTGAGGTGGCTTACTAATAGACTGCATATTTATAGATACGTGGAAAACACTGGCCCTGAGCCCATGACTAAAGATACATTAATGTCCATACAGACCATTCAGCAATAACATTGTCATACTGACTGATACACATTAACTGTGTCTTGTCATTCTCAGATTTGCATGAAAATAATTTTCATATTAATATGCCACGCAATTCATTAATAAATCATTTGAAAAGGCAATATTGAAAACACGTAACAAGTTTAACACAACATTATCTCAGTCGGGGGCTCGTTAACGAACATCACAATAATTAAGCGTCTTGTTATTGTTTTCATCTTGCTAATATCCTACGACATTGACATTGATCGTACGTGTAAATCAAAAGGTCGAGCGTCAATCTAAAACACGATTCTTTTATGCTAATGATAAAGGTGGATCGACGAAAAGCCGGCGCGCGCAAGCGGTCATCTCCGCATTCCGACCGAGGACATGCGCATACGACCCACAACGGAATTCCCGTCAAACTCGACTTATAAGAGAATATACTTACACTTTATAGACAGAGAGATAGCATTTCGCGGATCTTTCGAGTGCATAAGATTGCGGATTTACGGAAAAGATTGTTTTAGTGCAGTGTGTTGCGCAAATTAGCGTATGTAGAGTAATTCAATATGTATTAATAAAGCCTTCGCTACGTGGCAGGCGCAGAAGTAAATGGTGGGATGAGATGGAATAATTCTGGAAGGATGAGGAGTGGAAAGAGGGGAGGTAAGTCTTTGCCCAGCACAGGGACAATATAGGTTCACATTAATAATATAGAAAGGGCAGCTGGCAGCCTTAGAATAGTGATTATATTACACAATATATAACCATTCTAAATTAATGAAAAAAAAAAAAACAAATAAAATTTCGGGCTTTCCACTCCAAATAAGTATTTGAATCATGGGTTCGAACTGAAACCCAACATGGGTTTAGTTTACCGCTGCTACCATAACCGGCGACATCTCTCGTACTATGAAAATGACACATAAACGCTGTCGCTAAGCGAAGGTATTATAGCATATTTGACGTTCTGAACTTAACAGGACCAGGAGGTATTTTCATAAAGAATTTGATAGCTGGCGCCAACAAATGGATTCTCGACTGTTACGAATATGCATGACCGTGAACGAGATTAATGTCCAAAGATTATAAACAAGTCGTTATACTTCTAGTTATGGCTCTACCGACCCAACTTCTGTATTATTAGCATAACCGAGCAGAATCGCCATTAGGAACGGTAATGGCGGCGTCAAAAGTCCAATATTTTAATGGCTGTTTACTTCGGCGCTTCATTGTTATTGAAGGTATAATTAACGAGATGTTAGAAAAAAATACGTTCGATATCCGGCTAGTATCATATCTAGTCGTAAAAATTCCAATGACTATAAAATAAGGATCCGAAGATTTCGGAGATAGGAATAAACAAATGGAATATATAACTCCTACGCGGTTTGTCGTGTGGGGTCCGATAAAAAATAACATTCATAATCGGATCATGACCTTTGAATGTTCGAGAGATTTGTCCAAAGGATAATTGTATTATGAAGAACTAACTTTTGCTCGCAGCTTCGCTCCCGGTTTGTAAGGAAATAAACCCACGGGAACATTTTAAAGGTAACCTATGACACTCTGGGATAATGTAGCTTTTCGTTAGTTTAACAATTTTCGGAATCTGATTACTAGTTTCAAAGTTTCCGTTACTTACATAAAAAAATAACTCTGTATAATATAAGTATAAATAAAATATTTTTTTTAAAAATAAAGTTTAATTAATTAAATTAGATACATTTTAGGTACTTGTCAGATTTCAGCACTGAACGTAACTCACATTGGGCAACTTTTGGCACACGATTATTCTACGTTTCGCCGATAAATTATTACAAACGTGAAATTCAAAATAAACATAAAATGGTTTCCCAGCAATTAAACAGCTGCCACCCCGTCATCTTATTAAAATATTTCCGTAAATAAAATGAATTAACTAAGATCACCTTCAGTATTCTCGAGTTCTTTTAAATGAAAATAATGATGAGTAATTCTGTGGAGATGTTAATATGATAGTCATTGTCAGCTCCGGTTGTTTCTTGTACATCGTTTCTAATTAACATAATGGCATATAATCAAGGTGTCAAGGTCGTTTCCCTCCGTCACATTGTGTGAAACATGTAATTGATCTAGAACATCTAGATCATAGATCATAAGGTGCGCGGGAGTTCACTTTCGATAGCCATTGTGTGCTAAATGAAAATTATGGAGTTTTTCTTCTCTATCGCGCATCAATTTGAATTAAAGAGAACTTGCTAGTGAAATGCTCGGCTTTTGCGGATAAAGAGAGGCTAGAAGAACGAGGTAAACTGATATGTAAGAATGTCTAGCGACATACCTCACTGCTGTCGGCATGGTTTTGCCCAGGACGTATTCTGTCATCAGTAATAGCTAATTTCACCTTGCAAACATTCTTTACCTGTTTGTAACACATTAAAAAGTTTTGTTGTTGTTTCTATTCTGCTTGGTAATTAAACAAATACTGTATTTTGCTAAATATATTATGGTAACTGGCCTAATTAGCTTTGTATTATAAAAACAGCTACGGTATTACGTAATAAACTTGAATTTTGTTACGCAAGTGTATAATTGAATAAACGGCTTCTTCCATTGCACTTATATCTTAGCTTTCACACGGGAAGAGAATATCGCGCCCAGAGACAATGACGCGGCCTCGACACTGACAATAAGATGATAACCCGAGCACTTTCCACTTTCCCGCGCCTTCCCACAAAACATGGCCGCCGTATGAAAAGCGCGCGAACATGCAATGCATGCTCGCCAACACTTAAATCCAGCGGAAATCTCGGTGAAATCTTGTCTTTTGTATATTCATACAAATAAACATTCTTTTATTTATTTTTTAATTTTTACTACACGTCGAACGTAAGTTTAGTAGAGATGCTCAAAATCGATTTAGCGTTATCATAATTATGTATCGAATCGTAATCGATTTATCTATCCAATGTATCGTACATTTGATAGGTCAAGTTAAAAAAAAAATCGTTCGTTAGTTGATTGGATACTTAAAAATCGGTTATAGAAAATTATAGTATCTAACTATTGTATCATCAGCTTGTCTTAAAATAGAATTGAATATTCTATTTTGAATACAAAAAGAAAGGCTGTTTTTTTATTTCTTTGTTGACATCAATATGAGGTTTTTTATTTGAATTAATAATTAGAAAACATCAATGTATAGCTGCCTGGCTGAGAGTTTCAAACAATTTTATTTTCTTATCTTTATAGTACAATCTAGAACACTGTTTCCTTATTCAAATGTTCAGCGGAGACAGGTTTCAGAGTTTACGGCCAATTAAATGTAAACTGTGCTTATCCGGTGCATTGTCGTTAAGTGGATTAGGTGAGCAAGACTTATAAACTTTCAAGCTTTCATCGGACCCATTTCCTTAAAAACCAAGCTAACAAAAGCAACGACACCATCTCAGCTATAGAAACGTGGATGGCTGTAAGAGTATAGAAACGATGAATGATCTGTTTGAAAGATGATATGGTTAGAAAAATGAAAATGTCGTAAGGAAAATGTTGAGTATGAATGTAGATGTCTACAAGGTGTTGTTTTGCATCCTCGTCAAATTCAAGGAGGTAACTATGCTAATGATTCTCGACCCAAAACAATAATAAAATGGGTAGGTATTTTTTTTATTTTATTTATTTACGGAAATCGGTAATGTGAACCACCTGCATTTTAAACGCGGCCCGTCTGATCCTCGCCCTATAACCACGCTTTCACACATACAAACAATCGCAAATGTTTATTCGATAATTTCTTATTCCCTACACCACGTTAAGGGAGTTTTTCTGAAATATTAAAAAATTTAAACAAAAAAAAACGCAGTGTGTATTAATAATTAACTAAGTACCGTAATTTAAATTGATTATTTATGTCTTTTGTGACAACCTCCTGAATTTTGACGAGGATGCAAAACAACAGCTTGTATAAGAGTACAGGAAGACCAAGTAAACGATAGATGGAGTGTCTGAAGAATGATATGGCTGGAATGGAGAGAAGAATTTGTCTGTAGAGAAGTATGGAAGACTAAAACATGCTGCGCCGACTCCAAATAAGTTGGGATAACGGCAGGAGAATGATGCTGATGATGGCTAGTGATGGCTAGAAAGCTATCTCATAAGAAGGCAACTAATAGAGAAGTATTGAAGAAGAAGTTCAAGTAAAACATCGTTGGTGCGTTGAGCGATCGACTGCTGCGCTGCGTGTCGCGGGTTCGATCCCCCCACAGAACACATATTTGTATGGCTTACAGAGATAGTTGTTCTGGGTCAGGTAAACGTACCTACGATTTAGGAGAAATTCCTAGTGTGAGAAAATGTTAAAAAAAAAACTTCATGTGTATTGCTGAGGCCAGCACAGAAGATTGGAGATTGCCAAAAATGAAAGGAGGTCTATGCCCAGTTTGTACAACTGTAGGTGAATTTAGGTGGTGGTGGTCCACCGAAACTTCAACAAATGTAACACATTCATCGTAGTAAGGTTTGCTGTAATTCTTGGCCAGAATAGAGTTTACTTACAACAGCTTTATCCAGTTTTTTTTTATAAGCTATTGCAATATGTGTCTTTGACTTGTGCGATAATTAATAACAATAAGTTCATATCCGACAAAATTGAAGAGTGTTCTTCTTACGACGTCGATCGATAGTTTCTACTAGGTAAAGCTATCGATAAATTGTCGTCTATTCCATTCTACCCTCGATCGACGATCGACCGATTGGTGTGGCAACACCCTTAGTTTCATTTATAAATTCATATTTGATAAGAATTTGCTTTGTTTCGAAGAATAGGTTTACCTATCCGTGCCTACCATATATTTAAAACCTAACAAATATCACCAGAATCAAATATATTCCAAAAAATAACAAGACAAATTAGTTCTATACTCAGAATTCCCAATTTTAACATTAAAATTGTGAACATTGTTTCTTAAAAGGAAAAATGGATTCAAAATTAATTTTCCGACTGGCGCCGACTACCAGTTTATAATGATTTCTTGTTATACATTTTAAATTAGTCGCCTACATAATAATTTAATCTAAAACTAATATTTTTGGGTTAATTTATTTGCATTGTACACTTTGTTGTTGTTCAGTTATTAGTACTTAATTTGAAACTAGTAGCCAAATGTGGATAGTTTTTGATAATAATTTATGGTCACATCTGATATTAATAGCTGATAATAGTGAGATATTATTAGTCTAAATTAAATTGACACTCAGACCTTTTTATCTGAAAAAAATGTAAATGTGGCGCCGTCTCGCACGCTTCTCGACAATCGACAAGTTTCTTAACATAATAAATTAATAACATTCGTTATTTTCCAGATAAAACTAGATCGCCAAAAATTTCTATACTTATTATTAAGCAACCGACTTGCCATATTTGTTTATGTATTTTTTACGTGTTTTTTTTTCTTCATTTTACGAATTCGTGGTAAACAACATTTTTCCCTTATGGGATACGTAGAATTTTTAAAAGGAAGGAATGCGTAACAAATCTGAGCGTCATGGTAACAATCAATTTGCAAAGTAAGAAGTACCATATCAACTGATATAAATAAGGAAGGGACATTTACAATTCCTGAAAATTAACCGCAACTGGCACATTCTATGCATTCATGCGATTCCCGGAAACATGGAAATGAACTGGCTAATAAAATTGCACACTAATAGTTTTCTTCGAACCAGGTATCTGCCTGACCACAACGTAACAGATAGATAGTACTTATGTTATGTTATGTCCATCACATTAAACTTCTTACCGATGCCAACGCGTTACGTGTTAGCCGTTCGAGGGTCGCACGCACCGCTTTCCACTTTTCGTTTTTTCACTCCATAAAAGCTGCAATAACATGTTTTTTCCCTTACAAGCAAGTTATTGAAGCAGGTGTTAGTGTTGTTGCAAACATTTCATCATCTAATAGGTACCAGTAAGCGTGCATTTCCCCTGTTCGTTGTTGCTATTTACCGGTAATGCTACGGTGTGTGCTAATGCTGTGTAATCTACCCGGGTTTTCTTGTACTGGTTGCTTTTGTGCAACTAACTTGATATTTTAGTTGGTAGCCGTCTGTGTATTGGCTTTGTTAGACAATCGTTCGGTTATTGAAACGTAGAATGCGGCTGATCACATTCGTGAACGATTAAAGGTCTTTGCAGATGTGTGTAGGGAATGTTACTCTTTGTGTTCGTTTAAAGTAATTGCTGCAGGAGGGCTTGGCTTTTCATTCCGTCGAGAAATACTAGGTGTTGTTTTGCATCCTCGTCTAAATTCAAGTGGATGTCACAAAAAACATAAATAATCAATTAAAATTACGGTACTTAGTTAATTATTAATTAACACTGATTTTTTGGCTGTTTAAGTTTGTCAGTATTTCAGAATAACCCCCTTAACGTGGTTTAGGGAATACAAAATTATCGAACAAACGTTTGAGATTGTTTGTATGTATGAAAGCTCGTTATAGGGCGAAGATCAGACGGGTCGCGTTTAAAACACGGGGGGTTCACAGTTACCGATTTTCGTAAATAAGAAAAATAAAAACAAATACGTACCTACCCATTTTTATTATTGATTTGGGGCGAGAATCACTAGCATAGTTACCTCCTCGAATTTGACGAGGATGCAAAACAACACCTTCTATATCTCAAGCATGCTGGTTTCCTCACTGTGTTTTCCTTCACTGAAGCAAGTGATAATTAAATAAGGATCGAATCAAAACTGTAGGATTAGGAGGTTTCATTATTCACTGAATATCTACAAGGGTTGGAAACGATTTTGAATCGCTGGCGAAGTGTTTCGTCTTTCAAATATACTTTTCATATGAACTTTTCGTTAGCTTAAGTCATTTCAATGCATTGTTAACTTTTTCATCATGGTTACCCGCTGATAGAATTTGTCTGTCTAGGCCATCAGGGATTTATATTCTTGAAGCTAGAGAGACACATAACAGGTACATTTCATATTTGATAATTTTATATATAAAAGGGTTATGTTTATAAACCACAATAAAAACTGGACACCGACATCCGTCGGAAAAACCCGCTTGCAGTTTTTCTTATATCACGTGTCACCTCTAAACTTCAAGTATTTTATGTCCCGATTAAATTAAATAGAAGCTAGATACTCGTAAATAAGATTTGAGGTATGTGTTATGTACATACATATTTTGCTATATGTACTTAGATATAAATATTTACTTGCTAATGAGCTCGCCTCTGTTTTTTTTTAACAGTGAAGACCTTGGCATTGACCATGTAAAGCAGAATGAAGAAATAGAGTATATTTATATATTGATAAATGTTCTTTATTTCTCTAAGCAGGTTTGTACAAACACTTTGACACGTATTTTTAATAAACTAGATAAAGTCTGCGTCTCCTTAGTTCGGCGTTTCTTCAAAGTGTAAGTTAACTTTGAAGAAACGCCGAAACCAACTATTTAATAATAACAAAATAATAATATTAATAATTAGTAGCGAGTCTATACTTGTACAAAATAAAAATCAGAACTGTCATCAATTTTATAAAGAAGATGCATTTCATAAGTTTTGTTTTATTTATCGTATTAGTTTAGTTTACCATAACAAATTAAACGTTTTGACATATATCGTGACAATGCTTATGTAGATAGACATATTTACTGTTTTTGTTCTTCTCACACTTCAGCTCTCAGCGCTCATTTACGTTTATAAATATCTAAGATGTAGTTATATTTTTTGCTTACTACAAATTATATGGTTTTGGTTTGGCAAACGTGACTTGTCAATTTGTACATAGATACATGGATACAGAGTGATTTACATGTCATCTTCCCGAGAAGTGTTGTGGTTTATTTTTTTGAATGTTTTAGATTAAAACTTAATTTATGTTCATTTGGCTGACTGACATATTCATAATTCAAAAAGTGCCTTTAATAAAAAATAACGAAGCCTATTGCCCATTGCAAAATGTACCTATCTGCATGTAGGAAGAAACTACATGTATATTTTATCAAATAAGTTATTGTTCGTAACAAGGCTTTCAACTGGTATAGTGTTATAATAAATCATTCAAGTTCCATGTAAACGAATATTGTCAAAGCATCTCGAGAAATCTTATGATTTGCACTTGTTGTATCTCCTTGCACTTTAGTTGTTTGCTTAAAGTAAAAAAAAAGTTTAGTTTGTTAAAAGTTTTCATCCATAAATTGCACATACAAAAGACAAATCGTTATTAACTAATCGATCATTGCTTCCTTCTTAACAGCCGAGTACTTGTTATCTCACGATTATGTAAAAAAAATTGTACCTAATCAATGCGGAATAAAGGTGGTGCCAGCACGATTCTATACTTAGTTGTGCTCGGTACAAAAATAGCTTATATTAATATAATGCATGCAGTGTTACAAGACTTGCTAGACAATAATCCGTTAAGGTCAATCGCTATTTTGTAATTGGCGGTAGAATTTAACCATTTGCACGGAGTTGTAGTATGGAAATAAGGGTTACCATTGTAGGTAAATAAATAGAGGGTGTAAATGGACCCGTCAACCAAGCATTCTGTACATCATACTAAGTAACTCGACGCAAAATTATTGCTGGGTATCGGCTTTTTTTGTTGGGGTTAAAATTGACGTTTTACGGTAGGACTCAATCAATGTAACGCACTCGGAACGTTCTGCTGATGGCTGCATTGCATAGTACGGGGGTTGTGGAGGTAAATGTAAAGTAACAAAAAAAAGATGCGAAAAACAAGAACAACTAATTTGAAGTCAACCGAACTTTATTAAAACAGTACACAACACCTGGACTCAATCAATGTAACGCACTCGGTACGTTGTGCTGATGGATGCATTGCATAGTACGGGAGTTGTGGAGGTAAAAGTAAAATAACAAAAAAAAAAAAGATGCGAAAAACAAGAACAACTAGTTTGAAGTCAACCGAACTTTATTAAAACAGTACACAACACCTGGACTCAATCAATGTAACGCACTCGGTACGTAGTGCTGATGGATGCATTGCATAGTACGGGGGTTGTGAAGGTAAAAGTAAAATAACAAAAAAAAAAGATGCGAAAAACAAGAACAACTAGTTTGAAGTCAACCGAACTTTATTAAAACAGTACACAACACCTGGACTCAAACAATGTAACGCACTCGGTACGTTGTGCTGATGGATGCATTGCATAGTACGGGAGTTGTGAAGGTAAAAGTAAAATAACAAAAAAAAAAGGTGCGAAAAACAAGAACAACTAGTTTGAAGTCAACTGAACTTTATTAAAACAGTACCAACACCTTAAACTACAATCTAACAACAAACCCAATCAAACATGTTATGATTAAATAAAAAATACACGAACGAATTTATTCACCATCTCGATAGTAATCTATCGTGATCTATTCTTGTGCATATGATCTAATAAGTATCAAGTTTGACATATGAGGCCATTGTCACTGAACATTGATAAGTTTTGAACAATAGCACGCGCTAGATCGCATAGATCCTTGATCCTTTTGTTACGGTCTTATAAAACATGGGTAAATATGTCATGGTCACGGTAAGATATTTGGTGTTATGTTGGGTGTCAATTTATTGTTTGGAATATGTTTTCTATAGGCAAACATAATAGCAATATTGTTATGTTTCGAATAGGCGCGCAAACTGTTTTATTTTAGACTAGCTGGCCCGCGTAACTTCGTCTGCATCAAATTTTCCCCGTTTTCGCAACATTTTTCATTGCTGCTCCGCTCCTATTGGTCGTAGGCTAATCATATCTAGCCTTCCTCGATAAATGGGCTAACTAACACTGAAACAATTTTTCAAATCGGACCTGGTTCGGTTCCTGAGATTAGCGCGTTCAAGCAAACATACAAAAAAACTCTTCAGCTTTATAATATTAGTATAGATACGATTTGCCTCTTTAAAATAGGAGGATTAGATAGCTGAACTTCAAGTTTAGAAACAACCATGTTCTAGCAATAATCACATTGTTTCACTAGTTTGCACCTTCTTGATGTCTTTCAGCGTTTGTCACTATGATCTGTAGTTTAGAGCTTCATTATAATCTTCCTGACTTTGTCCCATCCTACTTGGGTCGGTAAAACACGTTTTATTCTTCTTTTCCCCTCTCATTTCCCTTTCATATCATACCTCACACAATCCATCCATTTTTTTATCTGTGGTTAAGAGCTTATTTTTATTATTGATTCGAACACCCACTCCTTCCCTTTACCGAGAAAACCGCGCGTCCTCTTTAAAAAATACCTCGATGTCACCTTATTCTCCAAAAGTATTGTGCGACTGCAGTAAATATGTCATCTAATGACAACTTTTATCCACGCATGACCCGTTTCCAACCTATTATGTCCACGCTGCTATGTGTAACTGCCCGGTACATTAGCAAGGAAATAAGAATCAGACCGTGACCATACACACGTTTATAGGACACCATAAAAGCGGTCATCTTGATTTTATCATCACCATGTTAGCTTATCTCACTTCTATTTATCACGCTGGCCATAACTGACCATAGAAGCTTTACGTCACTGTTATATAATCCATAAGGATAAGCCCTATTTAAAAACCAATTACTATGTATTATTTAAGTTCTTGTTACTTATGAATAGTTAATTCCTTTGAGGAAAATTATATCCTCAGGCCTCAGGCAATGGAAGTGTAATTTATTATCATTAGGTATTAGCTTTTGTCCGCGACTTACCTCGCGCTAGAGAGTCGGAAATTATACTATGGTATCGTTTGAAATATATCCTTTGACACTCAGGGATAATGTAGCTTTCCATTAGGGAAAGAATTATAATAATTGGATCAGTAGTTCCGAAGATTACCCCCTACATGTAAACATACAAACAAACAAACTTTACCTCTTTATAAGATTTGTATAGATTTAAAACCTTGACCCATCCATTCATAAACAGAACAAAACCTTCGATTAAAAAGAGGTATGTAGGATGAAATTACATTAATCTGATACGATCTTATACAAAAGAAAATTCAAAGAAATTGACGAGGTTATTGATGAATGAAACACATTCAGTGATTATTGATTAATCATCATTTGTATTGCTCAAGAATGTATTAGATATAGAAAAATAGCTTAAATAAATCATTTATTTATTTTGGCCGTATTTTCATATGATCTGTCTTTTGAGATTTCATTTCGGATTGCAAGCAATAATCTTGTCTCATTTATTAAGAAAGGTCATCTCCAGTATTGTAGTTAAAACACTAATTCACCCAGATCCAATATTTTCTCGAGTTGCCCAAGAACCAAATACCAATCTTGAGATTTTGATGCAGTCAACTTACTCGTTATAAGAATCGATAGTACAGAACATAATATTTTAAAGAAAGTTCTTCAATATTTTGTAACCTTCTAAAAAACAACTTATAATGTTACTTCCAACATCTGAATCTTCAAATCGCCTTCGGTCCTAGATATGTCGGCCACGCTACCGGGTCAATGGATGCTGGGGCCAACGAAGCGTGCCGTAAATGTGGTACGGATGCCCCGGCCTCTCGAACTTGACCCTGCAATCACCCGACCTTCAAAAGTTTCTAATACTCGAACATGAAGACGAAATTATAGCCTTTACAAAGTGCCCGTAAATATTGTTTCTTTTGATGCTCCGAAACGCCTTCATGAATACGACCTGCCGGTGTCGCTTTGATTTCTATATCGATTGCTTTTATTTTATAATTGGTAGTATCAACTATTTTTAATTAATTGTTGCTAGCAAAAAGTCCGACGTGTTAGAGCTTGGTTTTATACTTATAAGTCTTGTGACCTCGAGATTCTTTAACGGAAGCATAAATCGAAACTTTAATGATTCTTTCTAGACTTTCGATGCGTTTGTAATTGATGAACGAGAATCGTTAAAGGAAAGCAAAACAGCCTCAATTCAGGAAGTCACATCATTAGTTATAAATCATCAAGTGAAGCTCTTATATTTTAGCCAACTTAAGTGTTGGTAGTCGAATGAAACGCTAATATCTGACGCATGTAGCTTAGTATTATCTTTTGAAATGCGATATCTTCCTGTCTTATTTCCTGCGACATTTCCTCTTGCTTATTAGCATCAACTTTCATCTCTAACGACATATCTTTCGATCTTAGTAACAACAGTTTCAAAGAAATGATTTCTTCAAATATATTTAAAATGATGATGCGGTCAGTGCGATGCGCAAGAGTTCCAGTTGGTCGTACGCGTTCTCCATGAACTTGACCGTTTCGACGGATGCGCCCGCGCCGGTCAGCCTTCTCTAAACATGGCTCGTGTACTATGATTTTGAAATAGATAGCATCATCTGACCGCTCAGTCACTGGCTAATGTTCTTGATCTCTTTTTTTTTTTGTTAGTATGTTATGTGTTATTATACTGGTTATGTAACATTTGACTTCTTGTTTTATTTGGAGTGCGGATCAGCGTGCTCGTAAACAGAATGTCGTGCAACCAACTCTGTGTTTACCAAAATAATACTTATTAGTAATGGGAGTTCACATTCTTGTGGTGATATTAGACAGTTTTGACTTCAAACGATAGGGGATAATACAATATTTTTTTTATTTGTCCGTCAGGTAGTTTATTGAAAATGGACACGTATTTTCTCTTTTTTCACGTGGTCAAAAAATTACGGAGATATATTGAGTTGAAATGGCGCATGACGTCACATGTAGGTAAGTTTTATATCTACTTGTGACGTATTAAGCCCCCACTCTCCAACTTTAATGAGTTCTAACTAAGTCATTTTTTGATATTTTGATAAAACAAAAAATACGTGTCTAATATTTTTGTATTACCTGTCTGACGGACAAAATAGAATGTCGTTTTCTTTACCCAGTCCGGTCCCCTATTGTAGCAGATTTTATAGGGTATGTCTTATTTATATTTTAGGTACTCATACTACTGTATTTACGTTCTTACTTTCCAAAATGTCTTACTTGTCATATTGCGTTGCAACTAGGTCGCATTCTCGACTGTAAACAAATTTAACATATACTTATATGTTGACTTGTTTATACAGTTTTCTTGTATTTGCCAAACGTGTTCGTTTCCGAGTGTTCTAGTTTCTGGCTACCTACTTGCTGTCCATGTCCATTTAAAGTTGGCACATTTCTATGACTGCGCCGCGATGGTGCTATTTGCAGGTTTATCTTGATAATGATTTCATTTAAAGATTCCTTAATTCTCTGTGTTGTCATTATAACGCCAAGGTACTTGAAGGAGAATACTTCATGAAAATGCTTCTCATCATGTATGTACTTTGTAAGTTCCAACA
This sequence comes from Cerastis leucographa, assembly GCA_963082945.1. Taxonomy (NCBI): domain Eukaryota; kingdom Metazoa; phylum Arthropoda; class Insecta; order Lepidoptera; family Noctuidae; genus Cerastis; species Cerastis leucographa. The sequence goes on from OY720353.1 coordinate 7,441,691, forward strand.
TTAATCTATACAGCAATTTATACAGTTAATCCGACATAGTTGGCAGTTGTAAGTTTTTACCGCTGGTGCAATTTACTGTAAAACATGAAAAGTGGCAGCTGTCTGCAGTGACATGCGGACAAATTGGCTGGACCACACGTGATGGATTAATTTAATCATGGAGGTGAAGATAAGATAGGGATGCAGTCTTGTTAAGATGAAACAATATCATGAACCATAATGATAGGTGTAACAATGAAAAAGATTTTTGGATTGTTAAAGTGTGGGATAAACAGTGGATGGAGTTCACGATGAAGGTCTACTAAACATGGTTTAGAACATTGAGAAGCTTTAGCATAAAAACTATTGCATCACCGGTCTTGATTTGCCAATGTTTTACCCGTAACTTGTGGATGATAGATATCTTTGCGAGAGAATCGACTGCATAATCCATTACATCTTACAAGACGGTGAAGATAACAACGTTCAACAATGAGAGGTAAGAGGTGGAAACCCTACGCAAGTTTAAGAATTTAAACGATACTCTGACAAAGTAACATCGTAGGCGTTGTGCTTTTGATTAATGCCATTGATAGGACAGACTTACGTAGTCTTGCGGTTATGAATGCCTTTGTCGTCTGTATGGACAGTTTAATAATGCTCCGAAGAATATTTTGAACAGTGTACAAATGCACAATATGCACCTATGACGTCTCCACAAAGATAAAAGTAATAAATGACGTGATGGCAAAAATGAATACAATGATGTTTAAAAACGCACCGAGAATCATGAATTTGAGAATCAAATCAATGATGAACGAATCGGTAAAACCCGATATGTACTTTGACGTATGAATGCAAAGAATGTTATAACAAATGGAGATTGTGAATAGCTATGACAGTAGCGGGCTATATCTCAACTTGCCACTTCCAACTAAGGTCACTACGAGCCTTTTAAGGATGAAACGAAATGATGTAAAAAAGTCATGTGAAATAGGCCACAAATGCATACGTGACGGTGCAATATTTCTCCGCTTTGAAGCCTCGCTTGTCGTTGACCCACAAAACAAAGGCGATTTTAAAAATCGTGACATGCGCGGGTCGCAATGTTACGGTATTTCGTTCATTCGCGTAATTATTTCGTACAGAATGTAAGTTGACTATAAATGGACCTTTTAAGATAATCTGATCGATATCATTCGTATTGGATTGCTCAATTTAACTAAGCTCAAGGTTCGAAACGCTATTTATTTTTGGTTGTTATATTCGCTGTGAATTTGATGGATTACTTGCATGGGTCCATTAATTCAGTAGTTTGGTTTCAACGTCACATGTTACATCGATTATTAATTTGCTTTGAGGTTGATTTATTAATTGTTGTATTTTAGGTACAACATTTCACTATCAACGAGCGTTAATCATAGATTAAACACTGGCATGATTTTATTATTATATTTTTAATTTCAATGTAAATGACAATTATTTTTAATTTCAATGTAAATGAGTTGTTCCACGACATTTTGGTTATTATCGCCTGCGACCCATCAATCAATTCCTTAATTTATACCAATTGCTTTTGAAAATTGTTCCTTAAGATAAATGTTGGTGTTGCTGTGCTGAGCTGGTATTACTCACACTTATTCCAACATCTATCTATAAACTATTAACTAATTACAACTTTATAATACACATATTCTAAGATCTTCGTTGTATAATTTAAATACATTGTTAATTGTTATTGTGCCAGAAACAAGTATTTTATATGAATTTGTAATTAAATTGGCACAGCTGGATCTACTGTACTTATTTCTAGGAATCGTTACATTTATATTGTTCGCATAATGTGTTGCGAAACACGTGTCGATTTCATGGAAATTGTTTTTAATAACTATTTACGAAGCTGAATTTAATATACTTGTATACTTTAAATGCTGAAAACAACCATTTTAATTGTAACATTTTTTGTCTCTACGTTTTTTTTAGATAAGATTAGCTTCTTTATTGAGATCACTTTTGGAAATCAAAAGGTTACTTATAATAAAAATTTCATAATTTGGTTTTCTCTTTTATAAATTTATTTTTATCATGAGCCTTATTGTGTCCTGCAGGGCAAAAGCCTCCCCCTTCCCTCTTTGGCTATATGCGCCCACCCTTCACGCCATCTTCTTCTGTGCCTTCCGCGTCGCCGGGTACAGTTGGTTTCTTTCTATTTTTAAATTCCCTGTTTTTTCTAATTTGTTCAGTGCCAGCATTTTTATTTAATTGCGCAATGCACTTTACTCCAGATTTAAAGTAGATAATCATAGTGTCTCATTGGCAAGTTGCTCGAGACAATCATGAATCATAGCCGGGTCGTGGTAGGTGGGTAGGTAGCAGTGTACAAGGTTATGAAAGCGTGGCCTTTGTCTAGTGTGCGCCTGCGCCAACGGCGTGCATACTTGCGATTCTTTTATGGTGTGTTGCTCGACTGCATGCTACCTATTCTATTGATACTTTTTCGTTGCTGATTCTTTTATAGTGAGTCCTTAGGTTGAAGAGCCCAGATATATGTTCCTTCCCTTTCGGGTGTAGATAGGCACAGGCTGGTGAGTATCGGTGATACGTAAGCTTCTAAGCTTACCCTGGTATCTACAAGCTGTCGTTTTGCATCCTCGTCAAGTTCAAGGAGGTAACTAGGCTAATGATTCTCGACCCGAATCAATAATAAATTGGGTAGGTAATTTTCTTCTTTTTCTTATTTTGGGAAATTGTAAGTTTGAACTACCCGTGATTTAAACGCGGCCCGTCTCATTTTCGCCCTACAACTGCGCTTTCACCCACACAAACAAACTCAAACGTTTATTTCATAATTTCTTATGTCCTAAACCACGTTAAGGAGGTTATTCTGAAATACTGTCAAATTTAAACAACTGAAAAAAGCAGCGTTTATTAATAACTAACCAGATATCGTAATTTATATGGATTATTAATATGTCTTTTGTGAGAACCTCCTGAAATTTGACGAGGATGCAATACTGCACCTTGTATAGTCAAGTCAAAGTAATTGAGTTTAAGTAATTACTTATGAAATAGACAAGAATCACAACAGAATAAAAATTGTATCTTTTACTCAAGCAATTACTTTGACTTGTTTATAGATACGGATGTTTTTGTGTGAACGGGGGGCCCTGACCAGTCTATGTGTGTACCTGTGGACGTAGTCAGAGACTATATTCTCCAAACACACGCTTCCAGGCATTTTCAAATAGCTATAGGTATTCTCGGCTGCACTCATGCAGCTGCATTCAGCTATATTGCATCACTCCTGCCTTATTGAACAAGGTGTAAACAGACACCCATCACGAAGCCGTCAACCAAGCTTTTTGTACATCAAAGTAACCCTACGCAAAAAATATTGCTGGAAAACGACCCTTTCTTTTTGTGTGAAAAATCTTGTTTTACGGTAAAACTCAATGTAACGCACTCAAAAGAATGTGCTTATGAATGAATTAAATGGTAATCGGGTCATGGAGGTATTTCAAGTAAATTAGCAACCTTAAAAACTAGTATTAAATAAAAAGTTGTGAAAAAGTTGAAACTTCGATCTCCAATATCTCCGTAACTAGAAGGTTCCCAGGGATGGTCCAGAACAAAAAAATATCGCAATGACGGGGAGAGGGGAGAATTAGTGCCTTTCAGCTTCGTTTAGGGTCTCTTTACAAACTTTATTTATATTTGAGCTGCAACTGCTTGCCTGTTACCTATTTATGAATTCAAGTACCTGCCTCACAGGTTATAGTGATAACTAAGTACACGCTGGGCAGTAAGTCATACTTATGATGTTTGTCTCATTCATATTCGTGTATAAGCAGTCGCTCCATGTAAAATACTGGTATTCAGCTGCATGCGGTTAAACTGGAAGCCAACCCTAACGTAGTTGGGAGAAGGCTAGTCAGACGGTGACATCATCATCATCATTCTCTTGCCCTTGTCCCAATTTATTTGGGGTCGGCGCAGCATGTCTTCTTCTTCCATACTTCTCTATTGCTTGTCATCTCATGAGACACCTCCTTTCTTGCCCTATCATCCTTCACACAGTCCATCCATCGTTTCTTTGGTCTTCCTCTACTCCTATAACCATCCACATTCATACTCAAAACTTTCCTCACGACGTTTTCCTCATTCCTCCGCATCACATACCCATACCTCGACAACCGATTACCACACATCTTTTCAGTCACCGGCGCCACTATCAGACTGAAAGTGGCGCCGGCGCAGATGAAATAAGAAATGAGTACATAAGGGGTTATGTACTCATTTCTTATTTCATCCATTCGCGTAACACCACAGCTGAAGCTGAACACCATAGCTGAGATGAGAATGCTAAGGGGGATACCCCTTAGCATTCTCATCTCAGCTACATGCAAATGCCTTTCATTCATCCCTTTTGTGGCCCAACATTCTGATCCATACAAGACAGCAGGTCTAACCATTGTTTTATAAATCTTCCCCTTAAGTTTAAGAGGAATGCGGGAGTCGCAGATAGTTCCCGTGACCTGCCGCCATTTCATCCATCCAATGTTTATTCTGTGCTAGACAGACGATGACATTTGTGGAACATATTGAGAACCCATAAGCCTAAGTTTTTTACTTGCCCTTTCTTAGTTGTTAGGAAACTTCGATTATTTTGTTCACATTGCATATATGTATATTGATATAGGGCGGGGCTTACCGCCTCGCACACCGAAACACGATTTCGGCTTTGTTCTCTATGATAAATATGTTTCTCCGGCGAATGTATGTTCACGACTTTGTCGTGTGCGGGCCCATTTGTTTGCAAATATGAAGGTCTACACATAGTTGGAATAGTCTTACTGTCGATATCATATTCAAAGTAATTCATGGTATGTTGTAAAGAATTATGACTGTGACAAGAAACTTAATGTAATCACAGTAGAATATACACGGTCTAAATCACGTCATCACAAAGCCGTCAACCAAGCATTCTGTACATGAAACTAAGTAACTTTACGCAAAAATTATTGCTGGGAAACGACTTTTTTTTGGGGTGTGTAAAATCATGTTTTGTGGTAGAACTCAATGTAACGCACTCAAAACATAGTGCTGATGGACGGATTGAATAGTACGGGGGTCGTGGAGGTGTTTAAAACAATCTTTCATTAAAAACTTGTATTTAAAAAAATACTTGTCAAAAAGTTGTAACTTTGACCCCTAATATCTCCATAACTAGAAGGTTCCCAGGTATGGTGTAGAACAAAAAAATGATCGCAATGACAGGGAGAACCAGTGCCTTTCGGCTTCGTTAAGAGGTGTTTTACACCCTTTATAGTATCAATATATTTATACTTATACTTTTTTTGCCCGCGGCTTCAAATCAAATCAAATCAGTTTATTTGCGAGTTTCGCTCGCGTTATGATCGTATATCATCCTACGGGAAACGTTTGAAAGAAACGAAAAGCCTATGACATTCGGAAGTACCCAATTCCAGCGAAGCTTACTATCTTACAAACTTTAACTCTTAAATACAAAATAAGTATTAGTAGGTACATTTACATAGATAGTAGAGCCATGCTGTTCTTGATTTTACGGTGATTAGCTTTTTTACCAATGATATAATTCTTAATTAGTCACAGACAGAAATCGATCTTGTTGTCTGAAATAACTGTCTGAAATTTTTAGGGTCCCGTACCCAAAGGGTCAAACGGGACCTTATTACTGAGACTTCGGTGTCCGTCCGTCTGTCACCAGGCTGTATCTCATGAACCGTGATAGGTAGCCAGTTGAAATTTCTACAGATTATGTATTTCTGTTGATGCTATAACAACAAATACTAATAAAAACTTTTTACAAAAAAATATAACCGACTTCCAAAAAAAAACAAAAAAGTGCAAAATAATATTTTACTTTCGTCAGTCGGTGACTTGTCGGTTATCTTGTTGTTGTTTCTTTCTTTTTTTTGCCACCGACTTCCGAAAGTAAAATATTATTTTGCACTTTTTTGTTTTTTTTTGGAAGTCGGTTATATTTTTTTGTAAAAAGTTTTTATTATACCCTTTTCAGTTGTGGTATCTCACTTAAATTCTTGTCTAGTATCATTTTTACATTGTAACTAGACACCAGCACATCGTCCATACATACGACAAAGGATAAAATGCATAATAAAGGGGATGACTCAAAAAGTACCAAAGCAAAGATAATAAAATTCATATGGGCCCCCACCGGGCAAGCTTTCTTTACCAAATGAATGAAGATTCATGTAAATCGGTCCAGTAATCACGGAGAAATAGGTGTACGTGATAAATTTACAAATAAAATAAAATGAAAACTACAGGGCCAAACTATATAACATTTTTTATGGGACCAAATAGCAACTATTCCGCATCAAACTAAAGAAGTTAGTAAAGTAATAAGTCTCAGAGTAATCGGTGTACATTCAACAAAAACTAATCGAATTGATAACCTTCTCCTTTTAGAAGTCAGTTAAAATAAAAAAAGAAAACGATTTATATTTTTTTTTAATTATTACTTGTACATACACCTGGAAAGTGCATACCGTTACAATTCCAACAAGCCCAAACACAGCTAAGATACATTGTCTTATTATTGAGTTCCGGTGCCTGTCTCTAGGATTCATCATCAGATCTGATGATAGAATGATTCTTATTGAACGCAAATGCTTCACTTGTTGTAGAAAATACCAAAACCGCTGTACGTTTTCCTATAAAATTTGAGGGTTGCCCTCGATTTCTCCAGGATCCAATCATCAGATCCTGACTTGGTGACTATGGGACCACTTCAGAAGTATCTCCTTTCGAACAAAAAAAGAATTTTGAAAATCCGTCCACAATTGGCGGAGTAATCGCGTAACATACACACAAAAAAAAAAACATACCGTCGAATTGAGAACCTCCTCCTTTTTTGAAGTCGGTTAAAAACAGAATAAAATAAATATTCAAGGGCAAAAAAAAAACACTTTTTTATATGGGAGCCCCCATATAAAAAAGTGTTTTTTTTGCTTGCTTTTATAAATAATGGTACGGATCCCTTCGTGCGTGAGTCCGACTCGCACTTGGCTGGTTTTTTTTATAATTAACTAGCCGTACCCCGCGACCATCGTCAGCGTGAAATAATTATAAAAATATTACTTTTCTATTTAAATCGGATGTTGTTAACAATTTCAAGGGTTTGAATTTTTTCGCACGGATCCCGAATACTGTTTCTAAAAAGAAAGTAGCCTAAGTTACTTCTTATAACATCAGCCATCCACCAGTAAAAGTACCGTCAAAATCGGTCCAACGGTTTCGGAGATTAGCCGGAACAACAACACATACAGACAAAAATTAAAAAAAAAAAAAGATTTTTTACTTGTGTGCATTTAGTAAAAAGCTGTTAATTTTAAATTACAAACAGATACTTTTTTATTAATTTATATACAAGATCGGATGACCCTACAATATTTTTCGACATTGAGTGAAAATTACTTATTTAGATCCGGTAATCAAGCCACATACAAAAACTGGTTCTGTGGGTTTACGTAAACTTGAGATTGGCAATTTAGACAATCCAGAACCACTTTTGTTAGTTTTATTTTACTGTACACATAAAACAGCGTCTTCAAACGCACCGAAGCGTACCATCTTAGTTGAAGTAGTCCAATTTGTAACGAATGCATCGGTCCGCTGCTCAGGCGCTGGCGACCTTGCAAGGTCGCGTGTGATGCATCGCATTACCCACCTACAAACATTCACACACCTGGAAAATTTGCGAAAAGTTGGCGGTCACTCATCTCAATAACAGTATAAAACAGAGCGCTCACCATATCATTGAAATACATAGCTCTTCTCGTCTTAAACTATCTGACCTTTTCCATGATCTGCCTGCTTTTGTCGTGTGTTACTTGGGGTAGTTGGGGTCCGCGAAATTCTTGTTTGTCACGCTTCCATTCTGCCCTGTCAACCGTCACGCTAACATGTTATTTTTCTTCTTTCCTGCAATTTCTCACATAATCTACCCTTCTCTTTTTTGGTCTATTTCTCCAGTCTCCATCGAACGACATTTATATTAATAACTTTATTGATCACATGCGTTTCATATCTCCTCACATGACAATACCAGGACAGAGCACTCCCTTTAATTTTTTGGTCTATCTCTCTAGTCTCCATCGAACAACATTTACCTACACGGTGTAAATCACCTCATCACGAAGCCGTCAACCAAGCATTCTGTACATGAAACTAAGTAACTTTACGCAAAAACTATTGCTAGGAAACGACTTTTTTTTGGGGGGTTTAAAATCATGTTTTGTGGTAGAACTCAATGTAACGCACTCAAAACATTGTGCTGATGGACGGATTAAATAGTACGGGGGTCGTGGAGATGTTTAAAGTAAAAATCTAACATTAAAAACTTGTATTTAAAAAAATACTTGTCAAAAAGTTGGAACTTTGACCCATAATATCTCCGTAACTAGAAGGTTCCCAGGTATGGTGTAGAACAAAAAAATGATCGCAATGACCGTGAGAACCAGTGCCTTTCGTCTTCGTTAAGAGGTGTTTTACACCCTTTATATTAATAACTTTTTTGATCAGATGCGTTTCATATCTCCTCACCACATGACAATACCAGGACAGAGCACTCCCTTTAATTTTTCTGTAACAGTCGCTAACAAACATTCATTCAGAATATTTCAGAAAACTCCTTCACAAGTCACAGTTTTACAAAATCTTAAATTTGCCAAAAAAAAAAAAAAAAAGAATTTTACTGGCAGAGAATTTTAATGGCAGTTCTTTTATTCGAATACTACCTGCGTGTTACGAATAAAACCACTAAGATAATGACGTTTTCACAAAAATATAGGACACAGAATTCTTTCATGCTCATTCAATATCAAGGAAAACCACATTAGCACGTGTCTTTGTGGTTGTGAATATTAACAACACTCTACTTTTGACACTATATTATTGTTTTTTTTTTTTTTTAATTGTACACTTGCAATAAAAGTAAGTACCAACAAAGCAAAGTAAACAGATGGCAGAAAGTATGGTGTCCCCTTGATTCGCAGACAGAAATTTCATAGAATTTCGATCCCCAGAAAATGTTTCACATAATATTTGTATTTTTATTTCGAATATTTTAGTTGCAACTACTATTTACTTGAAATAAACATATTTTACAGAAACACAATTCAATGAATTTTATAGTCACATTTTGTATGCTCGCTTGCATCCTGCATGCAACATGCAAAAGGCATGGACACTATTAGTAAGAATAACAAGATTTTTTTTGCTGCTTGACAAGAATTTACCCGCATTATTATTTTAAGGATTATTATGCATTTCTCAAAGGTAAAATTTTTAAATTAAAGCTTTGTATTAAATAAACAATATAAGAATAAATAATATTTGATTTGTTATTCTATGATATGAATATTCTAACATTCAAATCAATGATTTTTTGTCATCGTTGTTTTGTGTGTTGATCATCAAAGTAAGTACTCTGCATATTGATTATGCGTATTGATTATTCTCTGAATAGATAATATGAGAAAAAAAAATGTGAAACGAACTTCTATAAAACAATTAGCTATAAAACAACGCACAACCCAGAAAGTATACTCGTACTTAATTTAATAGCTATTATCTGCTCCGTACGGTTTTTGAATTTGGAAAAACATCGGGATTTCTTTATGACTTATAAGTAGATATTACATACTTAAATAAAGCTTCCGGAGAAAATTCACTCAATAGTTTTGGAAACCACATCAGACTACGTTGCAGTTTTTAGTATAGAAGAACAACGCGGTCACACAGATTTGATTCACATCACAAAAGAAGAAGACATACTACGCCGATCCTAAATAAATTTCCCTTAACAGGAGAATGATGATGATATATTATCACGTTTTCAGAGTTTCCCTAGATAACGTAACTTGACGCTGAATAATATGTACAGATCCATACTAGTGTTATAAAAGTCACTCTGTTTGTTTGTTTGTTAGTTACCTTTTCACGACGAAACGGCTGAACGGATCTTAATGAAAATTGGCAAGAAGATAGATTTCAACCTGGGGAAGGACATAGGCTATATATAATCACGCTACGACCAATAGGAGCGGAGCAGCAATGAAAAATGTTGCGAAAACGGGGAAAATGTGACGCTGACGAAGTTCCGCGGGACAGCTAGTTAATTATAAGATTTTCTGAAATATGATGTGTCTAATAATTACAATGGCGGGAGGAACTCGACTCTTCACAAGGATTGGCAAATAACAGCACTGGATAGGGAGGCCTTTGTCCTGCAGTAGGACACAATAATAATGGGTCCTCCTCTCAGAGTACAATAAGTTTTGCCAATATTTTGTACTTCGAAATGTACTCTTTGGCATAGTTCTTCTAAGTGTGTCCCAAGTTTTTAGAAGCTGTTGCTTAATACTAAGTATGAGTGTATAACAGTTATCGACGTATCCATTACGGGTGCGATTCCAACAGATAATACGCCGGTCTTCCTGTTCTACGCAGCATCTGCATATCCGCGTCTTGCCATTCTTACATCCTGATTGTTAGCTTGGCAAATTACTAGCATTAATGTTATTTCTTATTTCCGTAATCTGCATGGAAAAATTACACCTTGCATGGTCGGGTATCGGGGAGTCTATTGCGGTTTTGATATGAGGAAGATGCTGTATTGGTATAAAAATATTGTGAAATAGGTCAACATAGGAAATTCGTCATGAGATTTAATACAAATTAGCGTAGGTAATTATAACGGTGTTGCAACTGAGATTTCTTTATCGTAAATTGAATATATTATAATAATATGAGTTTGTTTGCTCATTTATTAGTTTGAACAATTTAAAATTGGACATACCGGTACACCATAGGATACTTTGCATACCGGTACGAGTACAATAGATAATTTCTGAAGAAAAAAAGTTAAACAGAGAATAGACAACAGCTCTCAATTATACAAAGAACTTCTGACAAATTCTAATTTGTAACGAATCTCAATCTACGTCTTAATATAGAAAACGCAAATTAATCTGGACGGAATAATGAAGCTTGCCATGTAAGTCATTTGTTTTGAAACCGAATGAGTTTTAGTCGAATTAATTGCTACATCTTCCCCTATTTGGTAATAAGTAATTTTGGACATCGTACTATGAATTATGAGACGGCATTCCAATATCAGGGAAACGTATTTATCTACGACTAGTAACAAAAGGCTTGATAATCAGAAAACTACGTTGAAATATTAATTTGATCTTCATAGCTAACCTCGTGTATGTATTTAAATTTATATCTAAATTGATAAAATCTTGCCTTATAGAAATATCAAACACATGTTTTCAAAACTGAATAAAAAAGATTTATTAATCATGATAAAATACCTCATTTATAACATCATTGGTGAGGCGGAACAAAATGGCTATGTAGACCTCGAATCTTTGGAGTTCTTAAAACACTGTTTTCGCACTTCTTTCTTATGCCTACTTAAGGCATAAGAAGTGTGAAAACAGTGCATTTTAGACACATACACAGGAAAGTACGATCCAAAAGTCATGATAACCAACAAGACGAACACAAGAATTATGTAACGAGGAAAAGGAGAATTACCCATAATTACAAGTTACAAATTAAAAAGTTTTTCCATACAATCCGTGGTAATTGCCATCATGACTACCTATAATCATCGAATGAACTAGATCGTAAATACATGAGTCATATTTTGTAATAAGCTTTAAGAAAACCAGTCTGTTATCGTATGCTGGTATGATTTTTGACAGTTGCGTAATTATTAAGAGCGTTTTCGCTTTACGACATTTCATATAAACTTTCAAGTCTTTATTTTCCGAAATGACTAAGACATAAGCAGGACACGTAATAGTATATTGTGTATTAAGGGCGGTAAGTAAGGAATTACGATCGAGGCTCTAGTAGAAAAGGCTTTCATAGTCGAGGTTCGTGATTCCCGTACCACCCGTGAAACATACAATGTTTTTCATCACATTTGCGAGTTAATAATTATGAATATACACAAGTCAGCACATATTATTACGAAATACGTGAAGTGAACTGATTTGCGGATGGCGGGCTGTTTGCCCACACCACAGATTATACAAATGTTTTGTTCAGAAACGTTAAAGGCAAATACTTACCTAGGTATACAGCCATGACGGAGTATAAAAAAAAAAAAAACGACGTTTTGATACAAAAAATTGGTTGTCTGTAAAGTCGGTTTACTGACGATAGTTGAACGTGACAACGCTATAGGGACGCGTGCCTCTCACTCGCTCTCATTGTGAGCGCATAACGTGAGCGGAGCGTAACGCAGTTTCTTGAAGTGTCACCCGGCAAACCAATTTATAAGACGTTGTCACGTCAAAAACTATCGATTATTTAGATTTTAGAACATTAGTTGAGTAATTAAATAACATGTAGCGAGATTGAATGAAATTCCTGTTTAAATAAATAAGGACTTGAAAGTTTGTATGAAATGCCGTAAGGTCAAACGCTCTTAACGTTGCATTCGATAGACAGGCGATGATATGGCAGGAAAGGGGTTGACTACTGAGATGCAACATAAAATGAAACAGAGCATGCTGCCGATTGCATTGTCGATGCTGCCCGTTGCGTGCGATAGCATTCCCACTCTGTTCCTCGCTCTAGCAAATGACGGTTCTAAACGACAGCAAAGGATAGGAGCATCGAAAGGGCGATTCCTTGCTTCCAGATGAGGTGCAACCCTAATACAGAAGTATGGAAGTAAAAGACATGCAGCGCGGATCCCAAATGAATGTGTGGTTTGATAAAGAGGAATAGCTCAGCCCGGAAACGTGACACGTTAGGGGATTGTGTCTCATACAAAACTAGCTTGTATAGATACTAGTTATCTATTATTAGTAATAAGCAGCAGCAACCATGAAAAAAAAAAATTGCGGAAGCTAGGCAGGCCACGATTCATATAAAAATCTTCCATTCCCTTTTGTGTGTGAGCAGGGAAAGCCAACATAGATAAATAGATATGAAGTCCTCGTCATTTGATTCCAGGAATACCTGTAAAATAATTCGATCAAAGCATCTAGTGTGTTGTGTAAAAAACATTATAATTTGACTTTAATCAATTATACTAAATAATTACAAATTCATGAATTTACAATCAATCACGATTGCATTGTCTGCAGTTGTCATCATTTTAAACTTCTAGTCGTCTTTATAAAAAATGCAAATTGACTTTTTGTTCGTCAAGTAAATGATAATCGCAGATGGCGGTGTTTATGTACGTAACATGCCCATTGCAGTCGACAGTCAACAATTCAACATGATTGGGTCTAAACGCCGCGTACAATGGCGTAGTCGGCGTAGAAACATCTAGATGCAAGAAAATATTCGCACGATAGGCCCTTATTTACATCAGTAAACGGTCGATAAGAAAAACTTGTTTTTTCATTATTCACTTGTATTGTCGTACACAAGTGACGTGTGTTGGCATAGGTCTTGGTTCTCAACTTGTCACGTTTCAGGTATTTGATTGACGCAACTACGTAGGTACATAAGTGATTGTCTCACGATATGTTTTTACTAGTAATTGATCACTTAGCTTTCGATGTTCGTTACAGCAAATTGTATAACTTATAAAGAACAATAGTTAAGACTATTAACTTAATTAAAGGATTGTTTATCTGGAAACTATTGTAACAAGTTTTTTTTCAAGTGTTTACATTGTACTTAATTACCCAGAGTCACTGGTTTTGCACAAAAAGACTTTGTCATCCATTTTTGGAATTATTTTAACCATCATTCTTGGTAACACTTTCGCTTAGTGAAGTCATGTCGAGAGAGCTCTTTTCTTAAGAAAAAAGGTGTTTCTTAGCAGATTAAACCTCAGATAAAATGGCGGATTTTGATGTGTCAGTTTGGTATTTTGAAAGTTTCCGTTTTTATTTTATAAAATACTAGCTGTCCCGCACAACTTCGTCTGCGTCAAATTTTCCCCTTTTTTGCAACATTTTTCATTGCTGCTCCGCTTCTATTGGTTTTAGCGTGATGATGCGTCCTTCCCAAGTTTGAAATCTATCTTTTTGCCAAATTTCATTAAGATCCGATCAGCCGTTTAGTCGTGAAAAGGTAACAAACAAACATACAAACAAACAAACAAACAGAGTGACATTCGCATTTATAATATTAGTATGGATAATATAGGAGCGAAACGTAAATGATGAAGTGAGTTAAGAAAAAATATTTTGATGTATGGAGGGAAAAAGAAGATGGATGAATTATTGAAAACCAAATGATATTAAAAGAGTAACCATGGAGATTCTTGCCGGTTCTTCTCCATTAGGAAACGACCAACCCGAACCGGGACCTTTTTGGTCGACGTTTTATAAGTGCCCAAGTAGGCCTATGTGAAATAATAATATTTTTTTTTTTTTTTTTTATTTTGAATTGTGCGAAAAGGAAGCTAATAAAAAAGAGACAGCTTAAAGTCTTGAATGAAAGAACACAACAGAGGTAAGGGCAAATTTGAAGAATAACCATCAAGTATTTAGCCACAGCCCTTGACCAGCCACATGACCAGGGTTCGTCAAAGAGCCTTAATTGAACATGTAAATGTCATCTCCATCGTTGCTAGCTAAATCACTTCAGAAGTAAATCTGCGGTAACTACCACTTGACTATTATTTTTTGCTCGTGCGCTTTTTGTCAGGTTATTGCTGTTCCAATGTTTGTCTACTTATAACATATTATTATGCCTTTTTGTCAGTCAAGTCAAGTCAAGTCAAGTCAAGTCAAAGATTTATTTGCAGATAGATATGGTTACAAAAGTTCTTACAATGGTAGTATTAGTAGCTTAACATATTCAATCATAACATAATGACATGCAAATTTTTGGTATAGGTAGAATTCGAACATTAATTTAATTTATAATCAAGAAGTTCTTTTATATTATAGAAGGGATGCTCAATTAACCACCTGCGTAAAGCCCTTTTGAAGCGGACCATTGGAAGTTCTTTAATTTGGTTAGGAATCTTGTTATAGATCTGAATACACATAGGATAACAACTTCGCCTATATAGTTCCGTTTTTATTCTTGTAGGATTTATTAATCTATTAGGATATCTGGTTTTAAAGTTACATTTATCTCCCAATTTTTCAAACATTTCAGGGTGAGATTTGGTAAATTTACATACTTCCTCAATATAAATACCAGTTAATGTAAGTAGTCTAAGTTTTCTAAACAGCGGTTTACAGGATGTGAGTGGGTCTACATTACAAATCGCACGTATACACCGCTTTTGTGCGATGAAAGCTCTTCCGAGATGCACCGAGTTCCCCCATACCAGTATACCATAGCGCAGTATTGAACCAACATATGCATGATAAGCCTGCAATGTGGCTTGTCTACTTGTAAGATTAGATAAACGCCATAGAGCATAAGCAAACTTACTGAGTTTTCCACATATCATATCAATATGGTTAATCCAAGAACACCTTTCATCTAGAACTATCCCAAGAAAAGTAATACTATCTGATTGTTGTATTTGTTTACCTTTATAAGTTATGTTTAAATCCATTTTAGTCCAGTTTTTGTTTTGAAATTGTACATATTTGGTTTTATCTATGTTAGGTTTAAGGTTATTCTTTTCCATCCAAGTTATTATTTTGTCTACGGTGCTATTTATTTCTTCATTATAGTTTTCTTTAGTTTTAGGGATAATTACGGAGACATCATCTGCAAAGAGTATGCAGGGATGGTCAGTTACTTTTGTCAGGTCATTGATATATAGCAAAAAGAGAGGGGGCCCCAAAATACTGCCCTGTGGAACGCCTGTGCCATTGTAACCTAATTTGGATTTATATTTCTGTCCACCATTTTGATTTGGTTTATCCACAGTAATTTCTACAACTTGCGATCTGTTTGTAAGGTAACTTTTTAACCATGCATTTGCTTTACCGCGTATTCCATATTTATCACATTTTTTTAGGAGTAGCTCGTGCGATACAAAGTCAAAGGCTTTTGACATGTCAAAAAATACAACAGTAGTCGGAATCTTCTGGTCAATATTTTTGGTAACTAGGTTAATTAAGTTAAATGTCAGATCAAGTTCATTCGATTCTAACCTTTAATGCCTTCAGTGTAACTAATCACTAAGGCTAATAATTGTTCACTTTGTATTCAATAGTGGGAGTTTCATTTCTTTGCCTTCCATGTAATGCAAATTATACGTCCATTGTGATCGGCTTATTGTCATTTCTGACTTTTAGGTGAAATCTTCTTTCAAGTCTGCATTTACTTTAACTTTCTTATTCCTCCGCTTTTGTAGTGTGGCTGTGAATGCAAAGAACCTCCTTGCCAAAGAAAGTAATGCATCCGTCGTTAACAGTTTACTTGCGATATTGTGCATTTTCCTCGCGGCTTCGCGGCAAAATAATATATTTGTTTAAAATAAGTTGAAAGCGTTCTTACTGCAGCTTTCACGGGTTTAAAAAAGCGTTTTCTCTTCCACTTGACATCTTGACACCTTTTTAATTAGCGTATAATGAGAACTGCCGATAATTACTCGCGACGTTTTACACTGCAATTTTTTTATGAAGTTCGGTGTAACTCGTGGTTATTTCATATTTACGGACCACAAAGAGTCCATTAGCGATATTACCACAACAAACCACGACTAATTGCGTATTAGCACGTCATCCGCATACACAGAGTATTTAATACGAAATTAATTGCCGAATCTTCACAACAATAGAGGTGAGACACACTTCACAGGCAGACGCAACTTGTTTCGTTGTGTAGGGATATACACGGGTCGATTTTAGCCGTACGGTGGTTAGCTACTTAGTAAATAGCTTCAAAAAGCCGCATAGTTACCCCGTTAACAGCAGTTGACTGTAATCGCAAGTGACTTAAGTTTCTTCGAAAATTTTATGTAGTGCAGCACTTTTCAATCATAAGCAATCTTTTACGGCCGGTCGGAACCAACCCAAAATTGCCATTTGCGATTTTAGTTATCAAACAGCTGTACAGTATATTTGCTATTTACATGGTCGAAATCGAGCAGTATGAATACACAATTATGCATATTCTTATAGAGCTGTTATTCATGTCTTGTCTTCTTATCTAGTCGACATGTTTTTGATGTAACGGTAACATTGCGTGCTGTTACGATGTATAGTTTTAATTGAACATTGCGCAACAGCAATGTAATAGCGTATCGTTTTAGTTAGGTACTTCTTTTGAGGTTGATATGCAAATGTTTATCGAGATGGATTTTGAGAACAGCATCACTTTGCATACTGTGTAGAAATAGGATAATTACCTGTTTGGATTTGTCTGTAGCCTCCCTTTATCTGGATATTCTATCCTTGTCAATTGTTTGGACGTTTCGAGTAAAGGGCATCTTTATTTGAAGTCATGTAAATGTCCTAACTTTTTTTTTTACACATGTGGCTCTTTTTACTGTATGGTTATTCTGTAAGAAAATAAGCTCAACGTTACATATCCCCATAATTCAAGAAAATATTGAGAAGCCAAATATTCAGTCGCCTCTTCCGTATCATCATCATCATCTGCCTAGCCTTTTCCCAAACTATCTTGAGCTCGGCTTCCAGTCCAACCGGATGCAACTGAGCCTCTTGATGCGCCTCTTCCGTATATCAGAGCAAATATAGATATGTATAAGGCAAAAAATCAGTATAAAACAAGCGAAACCGCGGGAACAACATCCTTTAGTCCGGTTAAGCAGAAGCCAGCCTCAGAGGCTGAACTGCGAGATGCCATACAAAAAAAAAAAAAAAAAGTAACAACATCCCACTTACAAGCACCATTTTTTTTTTCTTTGTCCTCATGTATTGCCACTGTCATGTTTAAGTGTACTGTTATTAAGTTCAGCTAATTTTATTTATCCAACAGTCGTTAGCAGTGAAATACTACTGACGAACATAGGTTGTTACGGTACTTAAGCATACCGTGGGAATTCGGATTGATTGCACCTTTATTTTCCATCTCATATCCATTAACTGAATTACAGTATTTCAAGTTTCCTTTTAATGTGTTATATATGAAATGACTTCCATTCGGCAGTTCACCTGTTCAGCTTTCATTCGGCTTGTCATCGTCATCATCAGCCTACAACAGGCCTCATCAATCGCACGCCTCTTAACTCGATTCTTGGCAACTCTGATCCAATTGATACCAGCCACCCTGCGAAGATCGCCGCACCACCGATCCTGAGGGCGTCCCATCTTACGCTTGCCTATTCGCGGTCTCCACTCAAGGACACGTCTATTCCAACGGTCATCGGTTCTACGGGTAATATGGCCGGCCCATTTCCACTTCAGCTTATTGAAGTGAAACTTCTTATGCGACTTCCGACAAATTTAACGCTACCATGGAGGGGGAATATTTTCTAAAACTCACTAAGAGATGGCAGTATTACAAGATTTGTGACTACGTAGTTCTACTAGGTACGCAAGATGGCGTGCAAGCAGTCATGCATTCGACTCTTCGGTGTGACCAGCCTTCGCTCAATTTCCATGAGTAGAATAACCTCGATAAACTTACGTAATAATTATGTAATAAAAATAATACATCAAGAAAACAACAAAATATTATTTAGAAGCTCAATAAAATAACGAGAGTGAATACGTGGCACTCGAACGCATGCGTAGTAGTATTTACGAAGTTTCACTTCTTCCGCGCGGAGCGACTCCACGCACTATTTTTTGTGAGCTATGTCGACAACTCTGGTCTTCTATCCATGGTGTCTGGTACTCGTTGTTTGGTGATCTGTTACTTGGCTTGTACCGTTCGGCAAACTCTGTTCGGCTCTCTACATCTTAGAGGCAACTGAACCTCCAAGAAATGTTGTTAAAACTGACAGTATTTTGACTTCTTACATAAGTTTTGGCTGGGTTTTAAGTTATCGTGGTGTTTTTGCAGACATATTTATCAACAGTAACATGGCAGAACCTGCAATTAGATACACCTTATCGCATTGAAATCTCACACCGACATGTCCATGGCGACTCCAGTTATACAGGGTGTTGACAAACTTTCTGTTGGTTATCTTATCTGGTTGTCAGCCTGTTTACATTTCACTTTCAGGCTTCAGCTCAGTGATATCTTGAAAGTTAATTATTTATTTACACTACGAAGGGCGACTTAATGCAATAAGCCGTTATAATAATGCTACAGACAGATCCTTAAAACTTCTTTGTTTTGTGACAGCCGTTTTTGAGAATAAACGACATAAACGCGGGTTAGTCCATCTAGTTATACTATTAGTTATACAATATAACAGAATGGACAAAAAAAGTCTTATTTGTTACACTGCACCATCTAGTTATACTATTAGTTGTACAATATAACAGAATGTACAAAACATGTCCTATTTGTTATACTGGATTCGAAAAAAATTAAAGAGGTTTGTCCATGTAGTTATACCTATATTTTGACAGTTATAAATATGACAAAAAGCTCGTACTATCGTCAACTTTGTATGTATGTATCTCTGACCTAGAAAGGAGTCAAGAGCAAAAACATCGCAGAAAAAAAAATGTGGATTGATGACTGGATGGTGACTACTACAACATAAGAATACAACACAAGAGTTGCGAAAAAATCTCATCACCACGTTTGAACCCGAAAGTAGATACTCCCAGGACATGTTCAGAGAACATGTTTATGATGCAACAAAAGACATCGCGGAGTTCTTATCACGTGCTTGGATCTTGTGGCGAAGAGTCACCAAGGAGAAACTGGGAGATGAGCACGCTGTGGAAACTGTGATTGGATGCGTTAATGACGAACGGTTGCGCATCGAACTGATGAATGCCAGGGCAACCACTGTCCCTGAGCTCATCTCAGTTGCAAAATTCATTCGGAAGATGCGAAGTCATCCAAGCTCCACTCCTACAACATATAAAAAACGTTCACGTTTTTCGGATAATACACCAACAACAAGCGCCGTATATGTAAGAAGACAAACCACTCCACTTACGACTGCAGATTCAAACCTTCGGAGTCTAAACCTGAAGCTAGCAATAAGGATTCGAAAACAACAGCCGCAAACACAACGAACGAAAAACCAAACGTATCAACTGCCTGTACCTATTGCAAGAGACCAGGCCACACTAACGAAACTTGCTTCAAACGCGAACGTTCTTTGACTTCCAATGTGAACTGCGTAGCAAGCCATAAGCTGGCTCCTATCAACATCAAAATAGGTGAAAGGACTTTTCAAGCCGTCGTTGACAGCTGGTCGGAGTGCTCAATTCTCAGAGAATCGGTTCCCAGAAAAAATGAATCGGAATTCAGATGTTTCGGTTTTTTTTTTAGTTTTTTTTTTTGCATTTTTTTTCAAATCCAGTATTACAAATAGGACATAATTATGTTTTGTTCATTCTGTTATATTGTACAAGTAATAGTATAACTAGATGGTGCAGTATAACAAATAAGACTTTTTTTGTCCATTCTGTTATATTGTATAACTAATAGTATAACTAGATGGACTAACCCATAAACGCGCGTAGGATGTCGTAGGCTGTAGATTGCTATAATAACTACGCTTTGTAGGCGTAATTGGTAATAATATGTTGTTCTGAAGCTATAAAACCATCCTTTATCACTGGTAGAAAAAGATGGTCGGGAACTATATTGTTACTCCAACCTACCCTGTCTCATCTATGGAGAGCAAACATGGTCGCTTACAGAACGTCAGAAGTCCACACTTGGAGTCTGCCAACGAGCTATGGAGCGAAGTATACTAGGTTTCAAACTTACGGACTGCATCAGAAACTCCATACTTCGGTCCAAAACCCAAATAGCGGATTCTGGCTTTAATGCTGCTAGGTTGGCTAGGTTGGCCTACAATCGCACTAGATCGCGAAAAGTGGAAGGAGGGAAGGGAGGCCTTTGCCCTGCGGTGGGACAACATAAACTTATAATAATAAACCTGCCCTGGATCTCATGTTTATACCAGTGTAACTGCGGAAGGAAACCAGCATGCCGTAGAACCGAAAATTCGGAGACATGTGAAACCCCACCAATACTCACTGGACCTGCAATTTGGACAACGCCTCACTCCTTCTCTCTCTCTCTTCATCTGATCAGTAATGGGAATATTATAGGTGGATTATACCCTTGTCTCCCCCATGTTATTTGTAGTCGGCGCGGTGTTTCATACTCTCTTGTCAAATTGTCAGCCTTCACATTGTCAAAGTCCTTTTAAATCCATATCCTCCCTTACACAATCAAACCATCTTGAAAACAGTGCTTCATTGATGCGACCCAGTAGGCAAACAATGTCATCAGACAACTTTATTTAAAACAGGTGCTACTGTTAATTATTGCTTATTAAAACTAAGTCCCATCCCATCACGCTAGTAATATTAATTGTAACATGGAATTATGCATAATAGGATAAATAGCCACCTACTTTGTATGCGAAGCCAATTGTGATTTGAATTAGATACCTAATAGCCTGATGTTATTAGCTGCTATTAATTAAATATAACAATGGTTTGATGCAATGCAACGCATCTGAATACAAAACGTTTTAATGTCATTTTTAGGGTTCCGTACCCAAAGGGTCAAATGGAACCCTATTACTGAGACCTCGCTGTCCGTCCGTCCGTCCATCCGTCCGTCTGTCACCAGGCTGTATCTCATGAACCGTGATGGTTAGCTAGTTAAAATTTCTACAGATTATGTTTTTCTGTATCCGCTATGACAACAAGTACTAAAAACAGAATAAAATAAATATTTAAGGGGCTCCCATAAAAAAAAAGTGATTTATTTGGTCGTTTTTATAAATAATGGTAAGGAACCCTTAGTGCGCGAGTCCGACTTGCACTTGGCCGGTTTTTTTTATTTCCACTGTTTTTACATAAATGTTTCCTAATGCTTGTTGATACATTGAACGAAATTAAAAAACGTATTAGAGTTTTTTTATGGTGTATTATTAAATAAGATTTTACTTACGTAATAATAATTACATAAATTATCAACTTATGATAATTGAATAGTACCTACAGTGTTAGTAAGTTATTTTAACTTATTATTTATTGTCACCTGAGGCTCAAAAGGTTAGGCCATGGCCTGTTTGCGCATGAGTTATAGCATATGTACGTAATTATTGATTCGAGGATAGACTAGCAAAATCTTATGATGATAAATACTTCGCGTACGTATCTAAATCACCTGACATTACTTGCTAAGGTCAGTGATCCTTAAAAATAGACGAGTGTGCACCTAATTCGACCGCATCAACGCCTAAAATCAGGTCAGCTAGTGGTCAAACTGAAACTATAATGAACTAGCTTATGCTCGCGGCGCGGCGTCGCCCGCGTGGATTTCGATAATTGTACCACGGGAACATACTATCGGGATAAAAAGTATCATGTGTTAATCCAGGTTATAAACTACCCGTGTGCCAAATTTCATCCAAATCCATTCAGTTTTTTGCGTGAAAGAGTAACAAACATCCATCCATCCTTCCTCACAAACTTTCGCATTTATAATATTAGTAGGATAACAAAGGTGACTTTCAACTATATGGACGCTTACAAATATTTATCAGAAATCTATACAGGTAAATAGCGTGGGTGATGTGCCATAATTAATGTGTTTGTGTATCTATGTAAGTATATGAATGTTTAAAAACTAGTAGTTGTTTAAATTTTTTCTTTGTAACCTGTCACACTGTGGTCGTGTTTAACCCAAAGCTTGACTGGTAGAGAATGCCTTGTGGCATTAAGTCTGCCTATGTACCACTACTGTACATGAAGTAACAAATAAATAATTATACGATACCCTATTGAATATTCCATGCTCACGTTTCGGCATTAATCAGGCACTTGATAAGTTGCGATCCGACAGTTTTTTTATTTACATGAATGCAGATGCGATCACATACGTTTGGTCCGTCTGTCTGTCTACATGCACGTAGGCACTTAGCGTATTTTTAATTTGCTTTAACATCATACATACCGGAGCGTGGTGCGACGAGAATGGCTGATTAATTACTTGCAAATGTACCGTCATCAGCTCAATGCATTGACACGAATAATTGTACTTCTATATGGTAGTGTTCCAATTACAGGGGCATCTTGAGATTGACCTTTTGAATCCTTAAGTATTTTGATTCGGTTGTGATTTGCTGTGAAGTAACCATACGTTGCAGACAGTTAATTTAATTTAGTTGGCATTAAGTGCACCCTGGCTCATGCCACTTTCATCCTTACAAATAAGATGTTCCACATCATGACTATCCCAGTCGAAAGCCTTTCACAAATCCAAAAGGGTACCCCAAGGCGTATAATGAATCAAATATATCTACTATAATTTTTTTTCTTCAGTACTATTCAAATAACATTGTAAATAGCATGTATCCACATTGTAGTATTATCATGGCAGACAGGATCGTGACCGGGGCGCAAGCCACCTTACCAGACAATTTATATAGAATTCCTCGATAGCCGTCCGACGGCGACGTAATGGCTCATTAACAGGCTATCGGCTCTAGATAAGTGTTAGCACTTCACTATGCTCCTATGCGGTCGATTGAGACTGCTCATTATGTAAGCCAATACTGGGAAATCCTGTGGAGTGGAATATACTGAGAAGTCTTCAAAACTGTCGGTGGTCAGTGAGATAACATGGACGAGGAAATATATAATAATATAATCGCTGGAATTTTTGGAGTGTTTGTCTTTTAGGTGGCGTTAAGTAGTTTCTGCCTACTCAACAAGTGAGAAAAAGAGGCTTTAGTTTAAGTATGTATGTATGTTTGTTTTTAGCATTGCTAAAACTGATGCAGACCTTGAATGACTGCCTGGTTGGCCTAGTGGTTCTGTGGGTTATTGGGATTTACCAAAAAAGAGTTTTTCGAAGCGAGTGCTTTGTAATCGGTCTGTTGCTTTTGATTTGTAAGTTGGTCTTCGAACATCTATAATGTTCAACGTTGGTAATACATCCTATTATTTATTTATGGATGACACGATGGCTTGAAGGTTTCAAAACAGTCTTGTTTGAGTTTGTTAACCTAAAAATAATTAGGAAAAGTACATACCTAATTTTTTTTGGGTTGGTTGCCTTGAAAAACCAGACTGTGTGAAAGATGATGTGGCTAGACAGAAAGTGACTACTGAGATGACGATTATTGGAGAAGTATCCAAAACCCAAATTCTGGGATAAGGCAGGAAAACGAATTTACCTAGAAAAACCATGTATTTTTCACTTCATATAAAAGGATGTTCCTTTTAATATTCCTTGTAATCAACGTAAGATATGACTTGGAGTGCTATTAAAGGAATAAAAAGTGATGAGGAAAGGCGATGCACTTACACTGTCATTTGCGAGATTCAATGTATTATTTTTTCCTTTCTTTACAGCAATTTACGAGAAGGTTTTGTTTATTTTCTTTGCAAAAGTGCTCTTCGAAATTCTCATTGCTTTTCCTTTTTGATGGGACATAATTGGATTTTTGAGAATCGCAGCTGTTATCCGTAATAAAAATATTTTTTGTTTACGACTCCAGATTTGATGCGCTCAATGAACACGGCCATTATAGCTAAGGGTTAAATACATGTTTGGGTCGATACGACAGCCGGGCGGCAAAATCAAATATGTGTGAAGACATAGGGATAAAGGTTCTCGAATCGTGCCGATCTGAGCTTGAATCAGCGAAAGTAAAAAGCCGAGTTCGAGTCGTTCTTTGATGTTAAGCAAATACTGCAAAATAGATTGTGCCAAGTGTGCACCTAAACAGAATAAAAAACCCCAAATTGGCATAAATAATACAACTTCAGATTACTTTGAGTAATTCCTTGCAAGAAATAGACTAAGTAATATTAGTCACATTCATTTTATTTGTGTTGCAATAATATATTTATTGATTGCACAATAATATATTTTTTCTGTAAAACCTATGATTCCATCAACCTTGTTAAAAACCCTTATTAATCAGTTTGTTATTTGTTTCAGGTAAGGATGATGGGTAACCTACTTGATGACACCTAATATAAGACAGGTAAATGATTCTATTAAGAAGAAAAATGTGGTAAGTGAGAATCATAATAATTTTTCCTACAGATTTTCATGATACAACGTTATAAAATAACTTGCACTCGGCGCCATTTAAAGATTTAAAACTGTTATAAGGATATGTGCGTTAAAGTTTACACAAACTTATTATGGCAAAGCCAGAAAAGACCAGCATAACCGTGCATGTACTGCCAGATTCGGTTTAAAAGAAGTAACTCAAGTAAACATACATTTCAAAGATCGAGTAGAAATGCATTTAAATCAGAATCTTGTAACAAAAGAGTCAAGACAAACTGCATTAGTCCTAACATTAGAAAACCTTGAAACTTTAGAATGCAAAGCGTGTACCACGACAAACTCTCAAACGTAAGTACACAATATTGGCAAATGAATATAGAAGTAAAGCTTATTTGGATTGAATTTTACCTATCTACACTTTAATATTATAAAGGGGTTAAGTTTGTAACTTTTAGGTATCGCTTTGTGGTTTCTGCCTATCCCCATGGAAAAAAGGCGTTGGTTTGTCTATACTTATATTATAAAATTGAAGAGTTTGTTTGTCTGGTTTAACGCGCTAATATCAGGAAGTACTGGTATGAATTGAAAAATTATTTGCCCATATATAAAGCTATATAACATCACGCTACGACCAATATTAGCGAAGCATCAATGAAAAATGTTGCTTAAACGGGAAAATGTGACGCAGTCGAAATTGTGCGGGTAAGCTAGTGTATGTATTTTCAATTTCAAAAACTCTTTCACTTATCTAAAGCTATTACCGCGTGCCATAGGGTGTGTTACTTCGACGCGGACGAATTCGTGCGAAGGAGCTAGTACTTACTATAACACACCCGAATAACGAAATATTTTTGTGAGGTCCAGGTATGTTTAGGAAAGACAATTAAAGGACTTTACTTTTTTTTTTGCTACAATACAAAGCGCGTCTTGCTTTTTCATAAATGTGTTGGGGTCACCGTTCCAGGTTAACCGAATGCATGCGACTGCCAATGACAACCCAGGTTCTGGGTAAAAATGTACGCCTTGGTAAAAGCCTGGTAGTCAGACTTTCTGGTTACTGACTCCCCATTACGATTGTCAAAGATCTACGAATGTCAGGGGCCTCGGTAATCAATTGTATAGACTTAAAATATTCTAGTTTTTGGTAAACAGAAAACTGTAAAATAAACTGTATACCATTATAATTAAAACTGATAATTAGAAATTGAATTATGATTTGACCGTTATCCAATTAGCCATATTAGCCAGCCGAATGCAGCTAAATATTAATGTTTTGCATGGAGCGAGACTTTCGGGGCACTGACTACCTAAAAGGTGTAAAACACCTCTTAACGAAGCCGAAAGGCAATGGTTTTCCCTGTCATTGCGATCATTTTTGTGTTCTACACCATACCTGGGAACCTTCTAGTTACGGAGATATTAAGGGTCAAAGTTCCAACTTTTTGACAAGTATTTTTTTAGATACAAGTTTTTAATGTAAGATTTTTACTTTAAACATCCATCACCCCCGTACTATTCAATCCGTCGACCAGCACAATGTTACATTGAGTTCTACCACAAAACATGATTTTAAACCCCCCAAAAAAAGTCGTTTCCCAGCAATAATTTTTACGTAAAGTTACTTAGTTTCATGTACAGAATGCTTGGTTGACGGCTTCGTGATGAGGTTATTTACACGGTGTATAATGACTGTCAAAGATCAACAATTGACAGCCGGGACCAACGGCTTAACGTGCTTTCCGAGGCACGGAGGAAACTCAGTAAGATATGGGTGGTCACCCATCCACGGACCAACCCAGGCAAGCGTGGCGTAACCTGAAGATCGACTCGAGCGGCTGTTATTATTTAGCCACGAGTTCCTCCTACATGCAAATCAATGGCAGAAAAATACTAATAGTAAAATAAAGTGTAAAATAACAGTAAAATGGTTGTTTACAACACATTGATATGTCATGCAGCAATGCAGGTAGATATAAATAATAGCATCAGAGTGCTAGCCGGATGTACTGAGGTGTTGGATGTGCCAACTGATTCCGCGATTGAATATGTTAGCCATGTGAGGAAAATAATATGCTGCTTTCTTGTGTCCGGCATCTCATGGCCACTAGCCGCGTAGTTCCCCAAGATTTTTATCTTTGAACTGGAAATGGGAGTCCTTAATGCATCATGGCTTTTTTTCACTCATCAGTTCAAATCATCTTCGAGAGCAGTAGTGATCCAGTAGTAGCCACCAAAGTCGTGGATCGAACTCTGGGAGGTACAGTCAGCATCAAAAGTCGGTTGACACTTATAAATATTACACCAAGTTATGTGCTGGTCAGTGTGATCTGATGTTATATTATTTTGCGAATTTGTGTAACCATTGATGAAAATATTGTTATGTCTTAACTCCAGTCTGTTAATATGGATCAAGACGTCTTATAATGTTGGTTATGTAAAGCGATTTTTGCTGCTGACCGTCAGTTTGCCTTGCTTCGCCTTTCCAAACGGTGAAAGAAAATATTGTGAGGAAACCAGGATGTCCGAGATCCAAAAAATCGAACATAACCAAATCGGTAGTCAGTGGCCCCAAAGTCTAACCAAGGGGTATCTTACTAGGGCTGCGGGTTGTTCGAAACAGATACCGCGGCCCTGGAACACAAAGGGCTAAGAAGGAACATGGGTGGGTTTTAGTCAGTCAAGTCTGACACTCCCTCCAAGAGAAGTCATTTGATGATTTCCCATCCGCAAAAAAAAAAAAAAAGGGGTATCTTACTATCCAGTACTAACTGGGTTGTGGAAGTCAGATAGGCAGTCGCTCCATGTAAAGTAATCCCGTATGGAGCTATGGTATTGAGCTACATTCGGTGAAACTGGAAGCTGACCTCAACATAAGTACTGGGGAAAAGGCTAGACAGATGATGATATACTCTAATATGCACTGGGGCCGCGGGTTGAAAACGCCCCGCCCCTCTCCCCCTTCTTACAGAAGGGACTTGTGTCTCAACAGTGGAAACATAATAGGCGGAATATGCTATGCTATGCTAGTACATTTTAAAAGGATACCTAACAAACATCTCATACATAAACATCTTTCGTTTAGCTTCATCTATACCTTAAGTAAGCGGTTTCAATAGCTTTTAAATGCGAATCGAGCTTTCAAATGAATTAAAATCACTCTCCTTTTATAGAAAATTGCATTTACTACTTTATAGTACTTGCACGATTATCCATTATTGTTACTGATAATTTTATATACTGTATACCGGTACTATATATTTAATAATGATTATATTCACCACACCATATCCTGCTCGATAAATAATGTTATGTATTAAATCTATGTTTATCCGCTGGTAATGGTTCAGGGTTCTTACGTTGATCATTGTTTATATGACATTTTTAGCATGTTGCGACTATATGTATAACTATTTACTAAGGTATGTGGATTTTTCCAAGATGAACATTATCTTCATGTCGAGTCACCAATCGAGCATTTACATGCTCGTTTGGCTACAGGCGCGATTGCTGAGCTTGAAATCCTGGATTCGATTCTCTGGTCGGGCAAAGTGTTATTGGCCTTATCTATCAGGATTTTGTATGTAGCAGCCACGGAGTCTGGATTTGTGGTCAATTGATGGCAATAGGCTCGCCTCTTATTACTTAGAACCACATCTGCCAAAATGTAGGTGCACCTCTTCATTCATTTATTTTCAAGCACCTTTGGCTCATAGATAAATCATCCTTTCAAACTTACTTGTATATCGTAAAAATACAAATCGTGGTAGTTAAAAGAACCTTAAAAGCTATGCCAGTAGCACTTCATTGCACTTTTGCTAACCCTTCAGAGATTAGTCGTGATGTGATGTTATGATATGAAAATAGATAAATCCATAATGATGAAAGCAATGGTTACTTGACCAAGTAATAAAAAAATAGTCTCAATCAAATTACCACATTTCAACAGCCAAATAGGATGTAGTCGATGAATATTTGTAATCTCACATATTTGTAATTCTTAACATGAATGATGTAACCAAGATTTTGTAACATATTTTGATTTAAAAGAGTGTCCATGGAGTTTCTTGCCCATTCTTCCCCATAGAGATCTACGCTACGGAATGGGCAACTACAGTACTTTCATAAGTTATTATGCCTTGTGACTGGGACTGTAGCTTCGCGTTTTTTTTGACTTTCAAAAGTGCCTGTAATGGTCTAATTGAAATAAATGCTTTGACTTTGAATACGTAAAAAACATAAAATTACTCAAATATAGTAATTAATGTTATTATCCCTTTACCTAAACTTACGTAAAATAAAATAATACGAAGGACGCACAGTTCATGATTTTTCCAAGTGAGGAAATGATCGGTACATAATAAAATTGATTCGTAATCAAATTATTAGGTGCTTCTAAAAATATTCCTATTGAGCGTATAATTAAAATAAAAAGCTAAACCCAAGAAAGTATCAAATTATTTAAATTATACATGATTTATGTTTAACTGAAAACAAGAAGTCGATCATGTTGACATCATGCAGGGTGTTCCCGAATTCTTGAAATTAGGTGACTTGAATGTCAATTAAAAATTAGTATTTTCAACTCTTTCAATAAGCTACAAGATTTATACATTTCGCTTATTTTAAATAGCACTAGTGGCGCTTGCTGATAAGCGTATAAATGCGAATGATTCATGATAAATCAGTCTTAATCCATTTAATTGAATTACCCCCAATATGCAATCAAATGAACGTACCTAACACTGCACAAATCATGAGCATTAGTAATTTAATTAACGAACTGTTAACGTCAATTAATTATTTAGACCTGAATTATGTATCGGTACGAATAAAATTCATGTTTTCGATTTATATTTTTAGAGCAACCTGTTTTGTGAACAGTGCTGTTAGTTGTCGCTATTTTTAGAATGGTCATGTTTTTGTGGAATTTTTCTAACAAAACATAATATCACGAATGTAATGTTAGGCAGAGCTGGATCTAATAGTAAACCCACGTTGCGCCAGTTATGTTTTAAGTTCCATGGAATAGAGGGAAAGAATATTGCAATCAACTGGGCACAATGTCAGACTCCGTGTCTGCTTCTGAGAAATTCCTGATAGAAAAACCCAATAACACTGTGCTGGACCGGGAATGGAACCCAGGACCACATGCTCAGCAGTCGCGCCTGCGACCACTCGACCAACGAGGCAGTTAAAAAAAAAACACAGATTAAAAATAAAGGCAATTCTGCGTTTTGTAGTAAAATATTGATAGACAAAGATAATAGGGGATTATCCAATTTTTTTTTCTTTGTCCGTCGGGTAGTTTATTGAAAAGTATTGGACACGTATTTTTTCTTTTTTCCCGTGGTCATAAAATTACAGAGATATATTGAGTTGAAATGGCGCATGACGTCACATGTAGGTAAGTTTTATACCTACTTGTGACTTAGTGAGCCCCCACTCTCCAACTTTAATGAGTTTTAACTAAGTATTTTTTTGATATTTTGATAAAACAAAAAATACGTGTCAATTATTTTTGTATTACCTGTCTGACGGACAAAATAGAATGTCGTTTTCTTTGCCCAGTCCGGTCCCCTATTCTACTGCTGATATCAAACGCTTTACTCGATTCAACGGTTTATTTGGGTGACAGTTGATTTTGTTTGAATTCAATTCTCACTGATTCATTTCATCTTCATACGTTTCACTCCAAGTACAAGATACCGAATAAAAGGCACAATTCACCGGTAAATTAACATCTAATATCGATTTCATTAATGAGAAAGTGTTTACAGAAAGCTGTATTTATTCACTACTAGCTGTACCCAGCATGCGTTGCAATGCACTTTTTACTACCCACCTACCCTATCCGACCTACCTACCCTATCCTACCTACCCTACCCGACGCTACCTACCTACCTACTCTACCCTACCCTACCCTACCCTTACTACCTACCTACCCTACCTACCTACCCTACCCTACCTACCTACCCTACCCTACCCTACCTACCTACCCTACCCTACCTACCTACCCTACCCTACCTACCTACCCTACCCACCTACCTACCCTACCCTACCTACCTACCCTACCTACCTACCTACCCTACCCTACCTACCTACCCTACCCTACCTACCTACCCTACCTAACCTACCCTACCTACCTACCCTACCCTACCTACCTACCCTACCCTACCTACCTACCCTATCCTACCTACCTACCCTACCCTACCCTACCGTATCCTATGTCCTTCTCCTGGCTCTAAACTACCTCCCTGCCAATTTTCAGCTAAATCGGTTCAGCCGTTCTTGAGTTATAAGTGAAGTAACTAACACGACTTTCTTTTATATATATAGATTTTGTTTGAAGTGTAAAGTGCCATTAATACTAAATACAGATAATTGCCAGTCACACAAATATCTATAGTAATAATGTGTGTGGGTGCTATTACAATACGACTCACGCTATAACACAAGGTCAGCACATAACAACTCATTAAACACTTACCATGTAATCATTTTGTTTTTGACACGTAATCCACCGTTTAAAAAGCTTTGTTTGAACGTAGGAAGTAAACGCGTGTGTTTTGACTACGCTTTACTGTATAGCTTTTGTTTACTACGAGAATTATTTTACTTTTGCTACAAGGAGAATTTAAGCTTCAGGAGGGCTACTCTCTTTCTCCGAAACGTAAATTCGGCAACGAACGACAATTAAACGTAGTTACGTTTGTGACCCTACTCTATATAATTTGCGGACGCACACAATAACATTCAATACATTCGTTGTCTGTAAATTCGAATTTCTTGTGTACGTTCGAAAATTATATAGAGTAGGGTCACAAACGTAACTACGTTTAATTTTCGTTCGTTGCCGAAGTTACGTTTCGGAGAAAGAGAGTAGCCCCCCAGGACTTACAATTTTAAAGTATGGGCTCAGGTAGCCCGCGAAATTCACATTTCTTTGAAAATTTAAGCTCAGATTAACGTAGTAAAAAGTATTATAATGTAGTACATTTTATTTAAGGAATATGTATTTACAGATGAATCATTCTTTAAAACATCAATCTCTTTGTTCATAATTTTCAGTTGTTCGCATCGGGGTTCGCATAGTAGGGCCATATTAGAGGTTTTGTCTTAAGCACTTTAATTATCATGACCACCATAATATATATTTTTAGATCCTGGTAGCAGGACTAAAAAAAAATTTACAAAGCATCAGAAATAAAGCCGAAAGTATTAAACAAAATAAACTTATTTACAGGGAAAAGTAACTTACTTTTAGCGTTAAACAAATTTCTTTTCTTCTTCAAAGTTCTTGGTATTTGTTAAGTAAAGACGTCAATTGTCTGATACTTCGATGGGGAGCGCCACCCATCTCGCGAAACCAAAAAAGGTGCCAAATAAGCATCGAATGTGCGAGAGGTCGTTGACATTTTTTCACCAAAAAAGTGCCCTATTAAATTATAAATTTAGTCATAAAAAAGTTTTACTGCATCAGAATGATTTGGTAAAATATACAGGAAATGCCATATTGTTATCTGAAGGGAATTTTAAGTTGAGGTTACACGGTGATTTTAGCCAACAGTTATTGGTAGTATGCTTATTTATATGGTGGTCATCCATCCGCTTGCCTAGGTTGGTTCGTGGTCAATTGTAGACCCGAAATCCTAACAACCAGTCTTACCAAGGGATATCGTATTACCCAGCCCTAACTTGGTTGTGAAACTTCGGCTTGTTTGTTATCCATGTATTTCACCCTTGCGGCAGTTAAAAGCCGTCACTGTTTATAACCCATATTCTAAGAGCCTTCCCAAATCCACTTTTGAACTAATTAAACCTTATGTTGCCATGACGACAGTTAAAAGCTATTGGCGGATCTTCGAATAAGGTACTTACCTCCTCTGGCTAGCGATCTTTTTCAAACCCATACTTGCGTCCTGCTTCAATCAATGCTAAAGATGTCATATGTCACTTTAATCAATGTTAAAGATGTATATAATTGATGGTTTCTGGTACTACAAATTTGACAGATGAAAAGTAGACCTTTATAATATGTCAATTTATAAGCAAACAGGGCTGTATGTAGGCGTGATTAGTCCGACTTAAGTTCAGTTCATGACTAAGAATACCAGTGTATATGTCATAACAATTATTACAGTTCTTGAACGCGGTTTGGACAAGCTGAACGCGTTTTTCTGACTTCTAGCTACAACTGCTACTAATACTAATTTACTGCAATACCAAAGTAGTTGCGCAGTAAATTGGTTGCTGTTGTACTCATATAAAACTTAATGGATGCAATTTAAGTTTAATATGACATTACATTTAAATTTCATCCCGGATAAACGTATACTTACCCAGAAATAAGCTATGTCAGAAGCGTATAAGAAGCGCACCTTCAGTATACCTTATCGTATCCGTCTCCATATGGACATCCGTGTAGTTAATAATGTAAATAGCGAATTCTCTTGACGTATGTAAACCACTAATTGTGTCGAAGCATCGCCATCAATCATACAGCCACACGTGATAATTATGTGGCTTTGGTATTAATTACCTGTACGACTGGCAGCTGCGGTATTAGCGGTAGGTTTTAAATACACTTCGTCTCCGCAATGTGGCTTTCTGCCCTTGAAACGTGATTTATTGATGTTGTTACGATTGTGCTTAACACCTACTATGATAGTTATGTACGTTGATTGTGCCCACTTAAAATTTAAACGTGTCCGAGGTTCATTGACTTTAGTTAGTTCTATAACTTTCAAGAAGCGATAACTGCAGATATTAAATGCGCGAAGAGAAAATTTTTCTTATGATTTTTTATTATTGACATCGTAAATGAGATTTCAATGATGAATATCAATAGTTAACATGCTTTTCTATAGCTATCTCTAAGAGTCAATCAAACAAAGTGAAAATATAATCTTAAATGAATCTGCCTTCTAACTTCATTTAAAATGCATCTGCCTTATTCCATCATTGTACTGCGTCAATGCAATTGCAATCCATTATTTCACATCGCAGTCACCATTTTTATTTACGTATAGTTAAAGGTACAATTCGAAAAGGTTGACAAGAAAAGCCGGTGACTGGCACTGCAGTTTTAATTCCGAACGCGATGTCACATCGATGAGGAAGAAAATTGCCGCCGCAGCACTTCCCTTCTTGAGTTTGACGAAACTCATTCGTCAAACGTTACACCACCCTTGTTGCTGTGTGAATGACAGCCTCTGTCAATATCACTAGTCGAGCCGCGATCACAAAGCTCGACCGCAGCAGCAAGTGGCACTATCGCCATCTACGGATGTTTTTTCATAGAAATACGTCAAAACTAGTAGTGTTTTACGGACGCCTTCGGAATCGTACTGGTCAACGACTTATTGTCACCCGGCAAACGCGTACATTGAATATTTATAGCAGTATTGATCTTGCCCTTTGGAAAACCAAGAAATCTAAACAATATAACTAGAATGCGTTGAGTATTCTAAACAATGAGCTCGTTCGTTTTGCGAAAGTAGGTACGCATATCTGACAAATTCAAAGGCTTTGACTTAAATAAGTATAAAGTAAAAGATAGTAGCAGTGACGCAAGTTAAAATAAGTATATACCTGCTGTAATTTACTAAAATTGGAACCTTGTACTGGTGAATCCTCGCGTCATCATTATTTCTTTGACGCAATTTAATTGGGGGCGTTGCATCCTGTCTTCTTCTTCCATACTTTTCTATTAGTCGTCATCCCAGTATCCCTGGTGTCCATCAATCGGTTCTTTGGAAGACCAAACCTACTCTGATTACCGACATACTCTTGTATCCTCGCAACGATCATGTTATTAGAATACAAGTTTCTGTCAATGTCAGTCCTCCAATTTACTGCTGAGTCGACATTTATACACCCCTGGTTTACCTTACAACCCCAAAGCAATTCAGTCATCTAGAACTGCCACTAGCATAAACTTAAACACATACTGTGTGTTACGTAATTGCAACTTTAAAGATAAAAGAAAGTCTTGCACTATGCATTTATCCGCAATAATAATAGAAATTAATATGAAAGTAAAACACTGGAAAGTTTATTTCATTCAAATTGGCTTACCCTACTTTATTTAAGAAAGCATTTCCAAGGCTCAAGAGTGTAATCAAAACACTATGGATTAGTATGGGTAATATGCAGGTACCGTAATAGTCGAAACTTTCATTGAATTACTACAATAGCAGTAACTTACTTGTTTACGTAATGTTCACGAAACCTGATATTTTGAAACAAACAATCAATGCTATCAGTGACTTTAGCGACTTATGCTTTATTTCCATTTATCAATTTTTCTTTTTAATTTGAAAGATGACTTTGTCAACAATGAACTACAACGTCAGCGTGGAATTATGGTCTGGATTAATCCATTTAACAATGACGTTTTCCTATGACGCGTTAACAACTTTGTCACCACAGGCATCGTCATAAAGCTCAAAGTCCTAAAAAGGGGAGGCGGGACATGATGCCTACGCTTTCAATTGTCAGGTGTCTGACGACACCACTTGAGTGTTTTACCTCAAAAGGAACTAAGGGCAAAACACTGAGTAGTCACAGCCACCTTGTTTACGTTCCGAAGTTCAACCTCCGCGCATGACTCGAAGGTAAAGCTAACGCATGGCGAATTGACAAATGGCCGCCTGTGGCAGTCGCAGGCGCAGCTTTAGATGCGATCAGCACTCGACGTGGACTGGACAATAGAGCATGATTCATTGATAGCTATGTCGTTGAGTTTTCAATTAGGATCGCGTAGAAAAGAGAAGCTGTACTAGTGTACTGTGTTACTAGTTTGTTTATGTGGCTAATATGAGAGAATGGAACGGAAAACCATAACATTGATTGAAACATCTATCTAATGTAATGTAACCTTCACCATTCATACTTTAATAATAATGTCTTTGAATGTCTTCACCACAATAAAAAAACGGTATCATTTTATATTATAAACATATGATGTTAATATTATAAACATAGCGTAGGCGTGACGCACTTCAGCACTACAATGGGCCAAGAGGCACAACAATACATCAGTTAACAGCCGGGATTTTCCAACTTTTTACATTTTCTTTAGATACTAAACTCGCACTTCATGCAAATGAGTGATTACTTCGGAAAAACCATTATCATTTCAATGTTTTAACAATAAAACTTAGCATCGGCCTTGTCACCGGAGATTTATTTGTTCCCACAGATCTCTGTAGTTAGTACTCCATGTAATAACAGTCGATAGTCGTCAGCACTAATGTGTTATTTTTTACACATACAATTATCAGATTCCTCGAATCGATATTAAGTCGTTCAACAATTTTAATATTGATGAGATGCATCGGAGATTCCGGGTCCTTTATACATTGACGTCTAGCTACATTAATTTGATCCGCGTATAACTTCATCGGCCGTACTTTTTTACACTTTACTGTTAATACTCATAGTTTCACTTGCAAAAACACAGTATTGTCTAATATCTTGATATTGTGACTCTTTAGAACTTACACGAGCTTTTATGGTCAATTTTATTTGTCATCCATCTGCTGTCATACCGAGCTACAGCTTCATCACTATTCACTAGAAGTAATTAGATGATGTAAAAATTTGTGTCGTGGACCATATAAGGTGACCAAGTATGACAATTGATGCTAATTTGTTTAGTTCTAATCTAAATGCAGATGCGAACGATACATTTATGGTATTGATTGATCAAGTTAATCATAATATAACGCTCTATTTCCTAGAATTAAGACCATAGCAGCGCAATGTTTCGTAGTGTTAGTATCATTCTGCGAATTATCTACAGCCGGATGAAAATAACTCTTTCATTCACAAATTAGCGTCCGGGGTCGCCGTCCCTTCGTCACGACTTTATATTCTGCCCGATTATCTGTAGTCATCATAATACTTGGAGTCAGATACGTTTAGTCATCTGCGGTCAGCGCCTAAGAATATTTCCTTCGTTTTCAAAATTGTATTAATCGCTCTGAGTCAGTGATTGCTTGCTACTGTATGTTTGATTTGACAGTCGCTCATCATTTAGGTATGCCGTGACGTTTTTGTGACAGCTTTATAGCTTGGGAATGATGTCATTGCGGTCCGTGTGCTCAGCAATGAGTCGTAGAGTTATAATTACTTTTGTTTCGTCATTAATCCAAATTACGTCAGGGTTAAGTATTTGGGTGTTTGACACCATGCAGCATTGTGTTGTTTGTTTAGCAAGTGTTGTGGGATGTGTCTTTTAATTACGTAGTAGTTTAAGTGTTGACTGCACACTATGATTGGGCTTTGCCTTGACATCATACCAGGCGTTTGGCATATTCACAGACGTTTACGGTGATACACAGTTTGGGCACAAAGGTTAACGTTTCCCTGTGTCTACGTCACGCCTACGCTCAGCTATTGACGATTCGCTATGACTCGTCCTGATGCACAGCACGTGCGTGCTCCTACGCATGCAAGTCGTACGTGCCTACATTAGGCACTTGCTACATGTTCAATCATTTCAAGTGCGCCGTGCTTTGACCATCATCACGCCCAGGAATCGAGTGGGTTTTTCTCAGTAATGTTTACGTAGTAGGATTACGATCCTCGGTTGTGAATTTGATGCGTAACGGATGTATACGGATTAGGTAGCTGCTAATCGTGATGTTTGACGAATACGTGACGTCTGATCGTCGTTCACCGTGGTTTTTTTGGGACGTGCTCGAAATATGCCATGCGTATTTAAGTCAGAATGAAGTCAGGTTCACGAAAATAACCAAGAATATTGAAACAGTAAAACCTAAAGCTAATATAGATTACATTTCCGTTTCATAATAAGATTGAATTGAAATAAGCTTTTGATTCTGAATTATATCAAATAATGACCTTTGATTGCACAGCCGACCACGTATTATTAGATTTACTGTAGCAGATAAGTCTGTGCAGTAGAATTTATGTTGTTACCAATAAGTTCACAGGGCGGTGCCCGACTGCCTGCCAGGTGCGTAATTGACGTAAGTTTTAGCAACAGCCGGTCGCCCTTCGAGGTGTCACGAGTTCACGACACAGTTCAACACTTTTTTCGACACGAGTCATGAAAACCATTGCTGTAAATTTTTTGGGATAGAACTTTGGTTGTGGGTATCGTAAATCTAGGATTATGGACAGGATATTATATATAACACACCAGAACACCTGCTCCTCCATTTTCCTCATAGTCTGATCCAGCTACCATTTCAAAGTTGTTCTTGGTCTTTCTAACTCTGGGTGTACTGTGGGCATCACACAGTAAGCTTGCCGATGCGCGGCCGCTACTTAAGAATTCGTGTACTCTAAGATATTTTGACCAGCAATTCAGCTTGTTAACTCTGCAAGCATCAGTAACTCACCATTCCAAGATCTCGAGCGATTACTCGTTGGGTAAGGAGAATGAGATGAGTTATCATCTTCATTCTCTTGCTCTCATCCTAATTTATTTAGGTTCGGCGCAGCTTGTCTTTTTTTCCATATTTCTCTTTTATTACAAGTCATCTCAGCAGTCACCTTATGATAGTGTAGCGACCTACAAAAGAGCAACTTACAACAAAAAGTACTCCAGCGCCATCTATGACACGACGGGAGAACTAATATCAATTTCCTACATCTCGCAAGCAAAGTTTACGTCGACTTAAGACTATAATAGAGAAACACGACAGCAACGGGCAGTTGCCCACCAGACATAACATCTGTCTGGTCCGAGGCTCCTGCCTTTTCTAAGGAGTATCAAGGAACTTTACGCCCTGGTCCTCATAACCCTAAAATAGGTTTTTATTATGGTAGTATCCTTTGTATTCTGATCATTTCAGAGAAGTGTTTGATAAATATTTAGATTGGTCTAAAAATGTATGAGTCATCAACGTCACTTCTAGGTGGGGTCAAAAGTGTTTGGGTGCATAAGGAAGTTGACATTACATTAACATTTTACGACCTTGGATTTACGAAATCTGTTTTTAGCGTTGGAATGTTATCATTTTATTCGCGAAATACAAGCAAGAAATAGCTAGACGTAGCAAATTGATAGTATTCACTGCGATTATTTCAATGTAAACATATTTATAGGCTATTATTTATTTTGCGAAATAACCACGTTTAAGGCACTGTTTGACTGTCGCGGTAAGCTTAAATTATGCATTTTGCGTGTAGAGTTGTTCCTAATTTAAACAGTGTATTTACTTTTACAAAAAAATCCTAAGATTCTTGGTACACCTAAAAGCATTTGCAGCACATATTAGTTGTTTGACATAAGTATATCTTAACTAAAAATACTCAATCGCTGTAAGCATATAAAAATTTAAAAAAATATATTAGACTCACTAGAATTAATTTTCATCATCATCATCATCAGCCTATAATGTTCCCACTGCTGGGACACAGGCCTCCTCTCAATGAAAGGGAGTGGGCTTTAATCCACCACGCGGGCCCATTGCGGGTTGGTAGATGTCACATGTCTTCGAATTTTTAGTTCTAAGACATAGTAGACACAGTTTCCTCACGATGTTTTCCTTCACCGTTTTTGAGAGCAGCGGTGATGAAATAAATTACACAAAGTAATGCGCCTGCCTGGGTTCGAACCCACGACTTACTGTTCGTAAGTCGTGGGTTCATTATTAATTTTCAACCACACTCAATTTTGATATCGCTACCAAACAAAGTTTCTCTTATTCTACGACTAACAAAAGTTATTTGCGTCTGTGCAAGTGCAATTCAAGCTTTATCTGATTTATATTTCGTTTTGTAGGCCGATGTAAAGTGTAACGCCGACACGGAACACCAACAATGCCGGTGTATGGCTCAAATAGTCGTTTATACCAAAAACTGGACCACTTGCAACTAAACCAGTTTCAATTATACCTGTTATGGGTTTACATTTGCAGGTGTAAATTCACTAAATTGTCACAAATAAAAGTTTTAGTTGATAATTTGGAAGCTAGGAGGTCGTGCTCGTGCGCTTGACTGGGTTGGTCCGTCGATGGGTGACCACCCATTACATACCGAGTATCCTCCTCACTTTAATCAGTGTTTTATTTGTTTTGATTTCTTTGGTTAGACGTACTAAACGCTGTGATAAGTTCAATGGATCTGCCCCCAGAACAGTTTAATTACAGAACTCTCGGATTCGATTTCGATTCGATAAGTCTTAATGTCTATCTTGCTTTGGCATTACGAAAGCGAGCGAGATAGACATCCGACTTTCCGAATCGAAATCGAATCCGAGCGTTTGTGAATACGGGGGCAGGATTCCCTTGGTCGTCTTGCAAGATATTACATATTTCTCACAGTTATCCGTAAGTAATGGCTACCGTTCGTACGCGCAGAAATAGCTTAACAACGCGCTATTACGTTTGCTGCTTGCTGTGATTTCATCATCAGCATAACTCAGTATTATAATAGTTCTGGTTTAACTTTACACATTTGGTTAACTATATGTCCCCGCTAAAATTCAGAAGAATATTAATCATTTTCAATCATTCTCCTGCAGT
The DNA here is from genome assembly GCA_963082945.1 of Cerastis leucographa. Taxonomy (NCBI): domain Eukaryota; kingdom Metazoa; phylum Arthropoda; class Insecta; order Lepidoptera; family Noctuidae; genus Cerastis; species Cerastis leucographa. The sequence continues at coordinate 7,482,235 of OY720353.1, forward strand.
AATACAAAATTAGCTTATTAATCGGCGCAGAGAGTTAAGCGCAACACCTCCTGGCCCCTTGACGCGCGCCCATTCCCTGTGTGATTTGGGCTTTATATTCTTCCATACTTCTCTTTTAGTCGGATACCCTCTTTCCAGTCAGTTTCTTTGGTCTTACCTTACTACACACTCTTTAAAACTTCCTTCACGACATTTTTGTCATTCTACTGTTACTCGTTACACCTTACATCTCCTTTAGCATTAACCTCTGCATGTTTTATGCCTTTTCTCATACCCATTGCGGGTTTTTTTTTTGGATTCTTCTACACTTCTCTATTAGTCGTCACCCCTCATTCCCCCTTCCAGTCAGTTTCTTTAGTCTTACCTTACTTCCATCCACATTCACACTCTTTAAAACATCCTCCACGACATTCTTCTCATTTTACTGTTATATGTTACACCTTACATCTCCTTTAGCATTAACCTCTTCATGTTTTATGCCTGTTAAACCCATTGTGGGTTTTTTTTTGGGAAATCTCTGGTTTACATACTTAGGTATACATTTGGAAATTCCTAATAGAGCCGCTTGTCTTGAATTTGAACTAGTTTTGACGGTTTCGGCAAAGCGGATCCCACCTCGCAGTAATCTGTTGACGAGATATCTTAACGGAGGTTTAAAATAAGACTAGGATTTGTAAACGTTACTCAGAACTTGTTTAGGTCTAGAGACATGTTTCCGTCTTCATCTTGCTGTTACAGTTTGGGTCGACAACGACAGAAATAACGCTTTTTCAGTGTTCGTTTATGGATCTCGGCTTAAAAGCTAACAAATCATAAAAGTGCTGGTCATTCTTCGCTAGAAATATGAACAGTAATAACCTGGCATGTCATCAGGTATACGAATCCTACTCCCATTGTCTACATAATGAACCTGTAGTGTTCCCACTACTAGCTCATTCTTTGAGAGGGTCAGGGGTAGGTGTCACATGTCTTTGAATTTTTAGTAGGACATGCCTATTTCCTCACGATGTTTTCTTTCAGCGTTTTGAAAGCAGAGGTGATGATATTAAATTAATTACACACACCAATTTGCCTGTTTGGGTTCGAACCAACGACCCTCAACTCGCAAATAGGGGCCGTTACCAAAGACCAGAGTTTAATTTAAACTCTTGCTTTAAATGTCTCGTTTCTCCGTAAAAGCTCTTATGTCTTTAAAAACAAAATTATCCTTAACTCCTTTGAGTGGATAAGCACTAGCTTCAATTGAAAGCGATTGATAGAGGCAATTCAATAGCCATTCTTAGAAACTAGTCTTCTAATTCAGTATCGTCGTTTATACTGGATCTAAGCCAACAGGAAAACTAAAGTGAGAAACGTTTAGACCTTATAATGACTACTTTAGTAGCTTTTATGTTGCACTAGCTTATGCTTACGGATTCACCCATGTAGAGTTCGGTAATTGTCCCACGGGAATAAAATGTATCCACATAGGATACATTTCAGGTGTAGTATAGTTAATCCAGGTATATAAACTATCGGTGCGCCAAATTTCACCGAAATCCGTTCTTTAGTATTTGCGTGAAAGAGTAACAAACATCCATCCATTCTGAGCAAAATAACGCTTTTATAATAGTAGTAAAATCCACATCCTTGTGTAAATGGGACTGTACCCAAGTAGTTTTTAATTTTCTTTTTTCGTTATATTCAGTATATAATGTTCCCATGTCTCTACCACACGGCTATTGATGATAGACAATATCTAGGGCGCCATATGACACGAATATCTATATATTGATTTGAATACAATGCCCGCTAAATGTGTTGTTTACGATGAGTAACAGTGAATAATTGCATCACGCATCTTACTGCGGTGCCACTGGGACGCTGATAACTATTATTTACTTAATTATACAAGTATTTACTTAATTAAATCTGAGGAATGTTAAAAATGTCGGCGTTTTTTGGTAGTGCGTCATCATGCGTAACCAATATGTGTTACCGCTTATCATGCGACTACGCATAAATCAAGATATTTTGCTTCTCGTAGAGGTTGAACTAGAATTTAGCCCTCTGAAATTATTATTCTGTTTATCGTCTGAACTGATTTCTGTGAAACTTGATCTAACACACCTAACGCTGTTTTAGTCCTTCGAATATAATTTTAAAAAATTAAGCCTACAATTGTTATCACAAAGGTCCACCTGATGATATATCAATAAATAAATCGTATTCATCAATTATTAAATTTTCTATTAAAGGCACTTGTTCTCCCAGACATTGCGTTCTGGACCATACCTGAGACCCTTTTAGTTACGGAGATATTGGAAGTCTAAGTCCCAGTTCAAAAATTTACACAATACACTAGTTCTTAATGTTTAAATACCTCCAACTCCATGACCCCTGCTATTCAATAAAACCATCACCACAATGTTTGGAGTGCGGTACAGTGAGTCCTACCGTAAAACGTGATATTTCACCCAAAAAAAAAAGGTGTATCCCTGCAATAGTCTTTGCGTATGTTGAGTGATGTACAGGATGCTTGGTTGACGGCTACCTTGCATGTATACCTGATGCGATATATCAATAACTATTGAAAGTAACTTAGATAAGCCATATGTGTTGTTTCCTCTCTATGGAATTCAAGTTTATAAGATAAAAATATTGATCCGGTTAGGTTTCAATGGGACTTGAACTGCTTTCCAAATGAAAGTAACATGTATCTACTGTCTATGTCATTATCCGGGACCATACAGTTATTAAATCTAGAGCTATGGCAGATACATAATTATGCTCTAGACTGATTGATATATAAATGCCATCGAGTCTTCCACTAAAAGCTGGTCTACTTGGAGTTGTGAATCATTGTTGGACCTGCATAAAAACCGTGAAGATAGTTGTGGCGTATGGGCTTCAAAACTAAGTTTCTTCTTCTTTGATAGCAATCTATTGTGTCGGCCCTGAACTGAGCCACAAGTTTGGCGCCTTCAGTACCGACCATCAGGACAAGCAGGACACGTTATTATGTGTCCCATCGTTTGTGGAACAGCACCACATTTACACTCCAGCGCGCAGTTTCCATCTGAAATAATGATAGAAAAATATAATGAAGCTCCATCTGAACAGGACTAAGTTTAAAAAAGTGTATTCTGTCTTGAAGGTGACATCATACAGGGTTTTAGGGACGTCGACGCCAAAATTGTTACCATGAACTCAAAATCTTGTTAAGTTGGAATGACGAATTTCATGAAGCATCACTCGCATATCATCAAATGAAACCAATATTTGCCTCAATCGAGAATAAAATTGCCAACAAAATCAAGCAATATTAATATTACACAAGCATATACAACCTGGAGGCCAAGGAAATCCTTCAATTAAATGTTTACATAAATATTATGTATGATATCGGATACGGATGCACGACCGGCTCACCTCGGCACTCGGCAGCATATTGCAGGTTGCAATTATAGGCGAATTTGTCACGAGGTTTCCGTGTGCTTGTCAATGCCAGTCCTATGTCCTATGTTGTGATCATTCGTGGCATCGCATTGCTTTTGTATAACTCACGGGTTCAAAGGTTTCTGAATTCCAGTTAGAGCTTTATTTAGAACTTAGTTTTACCTGTTTGTGATGGTCTTCCTTACTGAAGTGTTATCTAAGCATTCGCGTGTTTTTTGTAATGTGCGCGAGAGAAACTCGACCTCTTTGCTTCACAGCATATCTGTATCTGTCTGTCTGCCTGCGCTGTTCAGACGCCCACTGCCGTTAATGTAGCTGGTGCAGGTAACTTATCAACTCTTCGGATTTGAGAAAATTGTTCTCCAAAAGTCCTTAGTATAAGCAAGACCAGGTTTTACCTAGCAGCTATTTTATTAACTAACTACCATTTTACTTTTTAGCAAAAATCCTACGATCGTGATAGGTGCATTTATTACTGACTCGCCGAGTGTGTTTGTAATGATAATTTGTACGTTTAAAGGTGTTTCTGGTGAGAAAATTGCTTGGCTATTACATGCTGCGCGTAACTAGACTATGTATTTTTGCCGCCAGACGTGAATTAGCGAGATATGTGATCAAGTATTTTAGATATCGCTACAGTGTTGTAAGAACAAATATTCTGGTTTGGCACCCTACTGGCTACATAATGATAATTGTTTTCCTTTGAAATCCAATTAGCATTTTTCCACATGAAATTAAAATTTTGGGGCGTCCAATATTTCAGATGGTTTGTTTGAGCATGGTATAGTAATCTAATTAAATATCTAAAACCACAGATAGGAGCAATAAAACGATATGTTGCCAAAACCAAAGTTATGTTTATTAGCAAATCGTACATAACATAGACTACGATTTGCTCGTCCGCAATATAAAATGCGTTGTTAGAAAACAATAAAACTAACCAATTGCCTTAATTTGAATTTACGACACCAGCATATAGACCAACTTGTCTTCATACCAATTTCTAAGGAAGTTTTAACATTTATTTCGAATTAACAATAGTTTGAATTGCCATCAAAAAGCTGATGGTCGTTTGCGGTCAGCCAAATATGGCGGCTGGCGCCAACATGGAAGTCTTGTTAATAAATTACAGATTTATTGCATGTCTTGGGTAAAATTAGGCTCTCTATATTATTTTATTGGTTTTCTGTTTGCTTAACGATTGGTCGCAGCTTATTTTGGTGCTGCTGCCAAGCTATGTTTACACTGCTTTAAGTGAGGCTTTTAAATTGACATTGTGTTTACGATGACTTTAAGTATGTAACCTAAATAGATTGTTTACATCTTTGTGAACCATGAATTACAGTGACTGTTCATGTAGAGACGTACTAAAATCAAGTGCAGCTTTCAAGAAAAATCTGGTATTGGTAAGACGGGTCTATTTCTAGTTCGATGAAACTCGTAGCTAATCAATAAGAGCTGCTCAGGTCTATTTAGGTTGGTCCGTGGATGGGTGACCACCCATTACATACCGACTTTCCTCCGTGCCTCGGAAAGCACCCTCCCTCTTGTCGTTTGATTTTTAACAATAGTTACAGTTAAGTGGCCCGAAAGTCTGACAACCAATCTTACCGTATCGCATTACCCAGGAGGTACTAACTGGGTTGTGGAGACTGCCAGTCGCTCCATGTAAAATACAGGTAGTCAGCTGCATCCGGTTAGACTGGAAGCCGACCCCAACATAGTAGGGGAAAGGCAGGCAGGTAATGATGGATGTTGCTTGTAGTAGTTTACGTTGCTGATGTTTCTTGCTGATAGAGATATGATGAGCTGACTTATAGTAATCAACCTCCTATTATATCTCGTAATCCTACTTAATATTATAAACGCGAAAGTTTGTAAGTAGGTATGGATGGATGTTTGTTACTCTTTCACGCGAAAACTACTGAACGGATTTGATTTAAATTTGGCACAGGGGTTGTTTATAACCTGGATTAACACATAGGATAATTTTTATCCCGATAGTACCACCCCGTGGGTCAGTAATCGAACTCCACGCGTGCGAAGCCGCGGGCATAGAGTAGGTATATTTCCGGTGATGATGCCCTGATATTGTTAGCTGGTCGTGTTCTATTGCAGTGCAAAAACATCAAATCTGGGGCCCATTATGTTACACAGTTTAGTTTTGGCCATTAGGTGGCGATGCTGCACTCACAAAAGTTATATTGAATTTCTCCCCTACGTTGATAGCCCAGTTAAATTCACTAATCTTGTCAGCCTACTGATTGTGTTACCTTAAACATAACTTATTAGATTGTTATCAACGAAATAGACTTTAAATCAAGTTTACAAAACTAACAGGGAACAAAAGTTCGAGCTCGGCCGCCGGCATTGTTCGAAGGCAGGTGGTCGCTTTCGCAATCCGACCGTGCGCGTGCGACTAAGTGCCATTAATCTTAACGTTTTTAATGATTCAACTAGTGCATCTCAACGTATGAGGTAAGCTTGATTGATATGTCTACTGAAAAATAACCAGCAGCACCTACTTATACTTAGAAAGTTTTAAGACTTTAATGAGGTGAGTTGCAAGATGTTGGGGTCTGGCGAGGTTGGAGCCACTACTCCGTCTCCCCTTAGTAAGATAGCGTGAGTCTTCTAGTCGGATTTCGCTGCAAAAGCATACTGGATAACGGGTTTGGGTCAGTTGTCAAGCGATTCATATAGTAATTTGTTGCGATTTTCAGGTACTTGTTGCAATTTGATAAATATAAACTATTTATTCTTATTGAGTTTTGAAAAAATCCAGATTCGAAATTCCAAGTTTAGCTAATTTTGACTATACATATATCGCTATAATCTAGAGCACTAAAGAAAAATCTGTCGGTGTTTTAGTGAATCTCTTATTTTACAGCTACAAAATATGTCATCTAACCAGTCCGTGCCAAATTTACCAATGCTAGTGGGATTATAGCTAACTATAATCATGTAAATACTGAATATATGGTAAAAGTTCATCTCGTGATGTCCATGACCATTCTCAAACCATTCACCATCAAACCTTGTTTCCTCGTACTGTTGTATAGGTAGAGTATGTCCGGAATGAGGGAGAATTCTCGAACCTTCGGAATTTCCAAAAAATTAGCAGGTACTTTAGCAGAATATAAATACAACATAAGAATTAAAGGCTGTTTAGATTAAATGTTCTGCAACAATTCATTATTATTACATTATTTATTCTTAATTAATGGATCGTTGAAAAAAACCGTAGAAGAAAATTATACTGCACAACACATTCAAGGAAAGAAAAGTTCGGAATTTGCTTCGGAAAACTTACTTATGGATCTGGTAACCTTACGAGTATGCGTAGGGTTCCACCTTTTGTACCATGCTTAAGGAAGCATAAGGCATGTCTCAATCAGATCTAACCGTGAACCATTGCTTTTGAACAATTCAACACAGTCCCAACAATTATTACAAAAAATGAGGTTCTTCTATTACTTAATTGAAGAAGAGTGACTAATGATGATCGTGTAAAAAATCGAGCAGGTGGGTTTCGACAGGTGTAAAACTAATAACTGATGATCATCTTTGAACTCGTTTCAGTTACACTTGTTATTTCATCTGTTGAAACTAAAGTCATTTATTTAATGGCTTGTGTCGGTGTGTTCTTTTTGGTACATGTTTTAGTACATTGTTTCTTATACCAGGTGTTTTTTTTGCATCCTCGTCAAAATTCAGGAGGTTGTCACAAAAACATAAATAATCAATTTAAATTACGGTACCTAGTTAATTATTAAAAAATGCTGCTTTTTTGTTGTTTATATCGGGTCGGTATTTCAGAATAACCAATTATATATCGTGGTAATAAGAAATTATCGAATTAACCTTGAGATTGTATGTGTGAAAGCGCGGTTATAGGGCGAGGATCAAAGATTAAAACACGGATTGTTCACACTCACCGATGTCCGTAAATAAGACAGTCCAGAAAAAAAAAATACCTACCCTTTTTATTATTGATGAATTTGACGAGGATGCAAAAAAACACCTTGTATAGATAAAAACTAAAAATATTAGACAATTCAACCCCTAATAGCGTAAACGAGATGTTGTTTTTTGTAAGGAAAATCGTTATTTTACCCACTGAAAATCCCATATGGAATACAGCATAAACAAGGTGGAAAGGACATCGACGCTAAAACGGTAACCAAGTATTCAGTACACCATTTCGAAGCCCTTCTCCCCAACTGAATCTGTAAAATATTTTTTTAAGGTATCCATTTAAAAAAAGAAACTGTTGTTTCCTACAAAAATGGCACCGACACAGTCAAAATGTGTGGAACAGCAGATTTGGTTTTTATTACCAATGAAAAAACCCCATGTTAGGCGTTCGGAATGATGAGATACCGCGGCCCTGGAAGAGATACCGCGGCCCTGGAACAAAAAGGGCGAAGAAGGAACATGGATGGGTTTTAGTCAGTACAAGTCTGACACTCCCTCCCGCTCCGCCCAGAGCGGGAGAAGTCATTTGATGATTTCCCATCCGAAAAAAAAAAAAGGCGTTCGGAATGATGTAAGTCCTACTGAATAGTTACGTGATAATCGTTTGTGCGTTGTCCCTTCCAATCTGCATTGTTTAATTAATATAATATTAAGTAATACTTCTGAGACTTAAAGACGTGTTAACAATGAAGAACGTTTTTATTTTCTTATTGCTACCAACAGCTACGCAACAGTACGTACGCTTTTCCGACACTACGCTTTTTATTTTCATAATCTCATGTTGTAATCTAAAAATAACAAGGGTCAACAACCAATCAAATAAATGGACATAAGTAAAACGAAAATACAACAATACAAATTAAATTAGGTTTTGCCAGCAGGTTAACCTTTAGAGGTCTAACATCACCACCTGGGAATGTATATTTACCGGGATCATATCATAAACCAGGTCATGGTCTAGTTCAGTTCAGTGCAGTTTTTTAATGAGGCACTATCGCATTAATTAATAAAAGCATTACCATAGATAGACAACCTTTCAAAATACATTGTTTCTACTTCCCCATCGTCACAAATATCATCTCTTCTAACTTCGAATCTACACACAAGTTCAAAACGCTCGACAATCACACTAGTCTTAAGGCATAGATAAAAATACGACATTCGTGAGAATTAAAACATTAAAATAATTAAAAACCCGAGTTCGGCATTATAAATGGTGCTCCAGTTTGTGAAGCCGACCGGCTGCGTCGGCGCACGCCTGTCTCACGAACAAGTCCGGTCGTCGTTGCGACATGAGCCCTCCGTCAGGGCTGCTTTGATAGCTTGTAGCTGTTGCGATATTATTAGCTGTAATGGAAATTAGGCACCTACTTACTTTTTTATTAGGACAAGCCCGTCACACTATTTCCAAACTACTGCAATTCCTGAGAGCCATAAAACCACCCACTTACCTGTTAAATACTTGTAAAAGTGCCTCATCATCATATCTTTCGAAGTAGTTTACTTCCGGATTCTAGAAGTTTCGTCATCATCTTCTTGCCCTTGTCTCTCTATTTTCTCAGCTAGCCTGTCAACCCGACACTCCCTTTTTCTTTTTTTGTTACTACTCATATAATCCTTAACTTATTTTTTGGCATGTCGTTCCGCATGCTTCATATTATATTCATTGCTTTTTTAATCCCTCATTTATTCCGCTTCATACCATGCTCTTACACAGATGAACCCATTCGGTTTTCTGTCACTGTTGCTACTTTCAAACTTCCCAAATCAAATCAAATCATTTATTGCAGCCATAATGTACACATAACAGGTGGTCCCCTTTACATTGAATTAGGTATATTATTTGATCCTATATTATGTGGACCTGTATTTATATGAAACTTTGATGGTCTTCCCCCTTTATCGGTCAAATACATTAATGCTGAAAAATGGAGCTGAGAGCATGACATCATCTCAAGCTTGATGCTGTCTAGTCCAATAAAAAAAAAAAATCCACAAAGTATTTTTTTGTAAATGTTATTGTGTAATCAGACTTGTAAAATATGCACATTTATCCACTGATAGTTACACTAATAGTTGACTCGCCAACGCACCACCGCACAGGCCGACAGTCCGACAACGACTGCCCGCCCCACTACTCGGACCGGTATTAACAACCGAGCGACGTGCGCGCCCGAGGCAACGTTACAATACTGTAATCGGTTTGTAGTGAGATATATTGATATCTACATACACTACATCCCTTCCTTGTTTTAACTAGTTTTTATGAAACCGGAATATATCTCTAGCTTAACCAAATCACAGCACAATAAATATTTAGTCAATCATAATATGTTTTAATTTAATGTTTCCTTTTCCCCTTCTTCTTCTATTCCATTTTCTGATTCATTTACATCTTCTCCTATGTTAATTTCTTTATTTTGGTCACTTATAACTTCCCTTCAACTTTCTTCAAATGAACTACATTTCTTCGTGATACCTTCCCAGTTATATCGTTTCGAACACATAAGTGTCCACCTTTACTCTTTTCTACAGTATGAGAAGTTGGGTCATAATTTAGGCTTAGTTTATCTTTGACCATATTCTTGACGTAAACTTTATCCCCAGGCCTAGTTCACATTCACGCGCTCTTCTTTTCTTATCTGTGTATTCTTTCCCAGTTTCTTTCTTTTCTTGATCTCTGTATCTAACATCTGAATCTTCTGGTTTAAGTGTCTGTGTAATGTCTCCTGCCATAGGTATATTGCCACGGTATTGCCGTTTGAAAAATGATCTGTAGGAGTTTTACCTGTAACACTATACGGGGTACCTACCGTTATACATAGCCAAATACATAGGTACTTTAACAAAGCTTCTTGCCAGTTTTTTCGCTCGACTTGACAATTTTTTTCAATTTTTTTTTTGGAATAACAATTCTAGTGCCTCTCAATAAAACTCCTTCGTAAAAGCATAGTTCGTTTTGTAAGATTTTGTAATTTATTACCTCTTCATCCCATTTGTTGTTATAAAGGCCTTCCCTTATTTTTAATATTTCCGTGTCTTGCTTTAATGCCTCCATAATTTCTTCCAGTGATACTGCTATTGGCCTGTTTCCTTCAACAACTTGGTGTATATAGTTTTCCGACTTGTCTTGTGACGTTTTATTTAATTTGCACAATCTTGATACACTATCTGCTACATTTTCTTTGCCAGGCCTGTATATTACTTTTAATGTATATGCTTGAAGACGTAGTATCCACCTTTCTATCCTTGCACATGATTTTGATTTAGGACCGAATATAACCTCGAGTGGTTTATGGTCGGTCACTAATTCAAACACTTTTCCAAACAGAAAAACATAAAAATGTTCCACCGCCCCGACCAAAGCTAAAGCTTCTTTTTCTGTCTGGTAATATCGCCTTTCACAGTCTGTTAGTGTCCGGTGATCATACGCTACAATGCGAGGTCCATGATCATTAATTTGAACTTATACTCCTCCTAGTCCTACCGGACTAGCATCTGCTATTACTATAGTCCGATCTTTGACGTCATAGTATCCTGGAGTAGGAATATTAGACAGGGTCAATTTTAATTTGTTAAATACAAATTCCTGTTTACTGCCACAAAGATTTTTTAATTCTGTGGTTTTGGTCTATTTCTTCCTAAGCAGTTCTTTCAATGCTTCAGTAGTTGTTGCCAAATTTGGAATCCATTTTCCAACATAATTGATTATTGAATAGTTGTCACGTACTTATCTAATGGTTTTACACCTCTGTGTGATAATTAATGTCCTAAAAATTGAACCTTTTCTTCCCTGAATATGCACTTGTCTTTTCTAAGTACTACATTATTTTCTTCTAAAGTTTTCATTACTGTTTCTAATCTTCGATCATGTTCTTCCAAATCCTTCCCATAAAATTAATAGTGCCATTACATCCCAATAACATTCGTTCCAGGGTTTTTTGAAAAATTTCCGAGGCATAGGATATTCCAAACATTAGTCTTTTGTATCTGAATAGACCTTTACTTGTAATAAATGTTGTAATGTGCCGAGAATCGGGATGTAATTCAATCTGGTGAAAAGCATCTTTGATGTCCAGTTTTGCAAATTACTTTGCACTTTTTATTTTTGGTAGTAGCTTGTCCATAGTGGGCAATGGGTGATTTTCACGTAAAATTGCTGTATTGGCCCGCCTCATATCTACGCAAATGCGGACATCTCCAGTATTTTTCAAAACCGGCAATATTGGTGATACGATCTTGAGGATCCTTGAACTTCCTCAATAATTCTTTCTCCAACAGTTCTTTTATTTTGATTTCAACTTTTTCTTCCAGTGGTATGGGGATCCTTCTTAATGGTTGAGAAATTGGTTGTACTTTTTCATCGATTGGTACCTCCACCAAAAGATCCTTGAATTTGGGAAACTCTTTATTTCCTTTTGGTCGATTTCTAATTCGATTTTAAGAACACCCATAGCCATGGCAGTTTCTTTCTCAAGCAGATCTCTAGTTCCATCAGCGATGACGTAAAAAGTTGCATTTTCTGATCTATCTGCGATTTTTTATTTTTGCGTCAAATGGTCCCTTTGGGTTGAAGGGGTTCTTACTTGCGTAACCATAAAAAGTCTTGTTGCAGCTGTTTGTTTGGTTACGAACCTGTACCTTATTTTATTTCATATTGTCCCAGGTTTTGTTTGTTGTTGTTTCCCTCATATTTTCTTTTATTCTCTCCACTCTGTTTATGTTCTCAGTTGATGTGCTGCTTCCTCCGAATTCTTCTATTTATCGACTTACAGCTCCAAGAGTATTTGCTTCAACAATTATATTTGTCAGTGTTATTGTGCTTCCTGTTTGTAGAATTCTCTTTCTAAGCTCTTTAGGACACTTTTCTGTAATTTGATCGATTATATGATCGTCTTTGCCCTTAAACAGACATTTTTCTGCTTGTTGTCTAAGCCGTACTAGGATTTTTTCAAACTTTTCATTTGCTTCTTGTTTTATCAAACGAAAAAGTTGACGTTCATATATTATCTGACTTTGTTTAGGTAGAAAGTATGCGTCGAGTTTGGTTATAGCCACTGCGAAGACGTCCACTTCATCTGCTGGTGAAACATTCGCATCTGGTATATTATAGTATATTTCCTGCAATTCTAGTCCAACAAAGCGAAGCGCGTTTCTTCGCACTACTCTCTATTCCAGCAACTTCCAGGTAGATCAACAGTACCTGCTTCCAGCGTTCCCATCTCGTTCCTGCTGCACCGTTAAAATATTTGTCAATTTAATGACCAGTATGTACATCAATAGTACCACTACCTGCTGACCACATTTTTTGACTTATCAATTTAATGACCAGTATGTATATAGTATATTCTACTGCTATAACCGTCATTTTCTGACGACTTTTCAATTTAATGACCAGTAGAAATATTCTACTGCTATTATCGTCGTTATTTGACGACTTTTCAATTTAATGACCAGCAGAAATATTCTACTGCTATTACCGTCGTTATTTGACGACTTTTCAATTTAATGACCAGCAGAAATATTCTACTGCTATTACCGTCGTTCTTTGATGACTTTTCAATTTAATGACCAGTAGGAATATTCTACTGCTATTACCGACGCTCTTTGATGACTTGTCAATTTAATGACCAGTAGAGATATTCTACTGCTATTCGATTTATTATTTTAGAACTAATCCTGTAGTATAAATCAAATAATCAAACATGGGGTCCTTGGTTCGACTCCCAGGTCGGGCAGTGTCACCGAGTTTCTCCATTAGGAACCTCCCAATAACAGACCTGAGTCCGAGTTGGCGTCTGGTTAATGGCAACAGGCATGCTCAACGTTATTGGTGAAACATGGTTGTAACACACATCACTGCCTACCCCCTTGGGGAACACAGGCGTAGTGTTATGTTAAATAATTTAATCAGTATGTTTTTTCCTTAACAACCAAGATAGCATTTAATTAGTTGCAAATCAATACATTAACGAACCACCTTTTGTTTTAGCCTTTACAAAAATGATTTATTAACAGTTATGTCCAATGACAGATTCTAACGTATTATAAAGGGTGTAATACACCTCTTAACCAAGCCGAAAGGCACTGGTTCTCCCTGTCATTGCGATCATTTTTTTGTTCTACACCATACCTGGGAACTTTCTAGTTACGGAGATATTAGGGGTCAAAGTTCCAACTTTTTGACAAGTATTTTTCTTTAAATACAAGTTTTTAATGTAATATTTTTACTTTAAACACCTCCACGACCCCCGTACTATTCAATCCGTCCATCAGCACAATGTTTTGAGTGTGTTACATTGAGTTCTACCACAAAACAATTTGACAATAAAGTCGTTTCCCAGCAATAATTTTTGCGTAAAGTTACTTAGTTTCATGTACTGAATGCTTGGTTGACGGGTTCGTGATGAGGTGATTTACACGGTGTATTCATAATTTGATTTTTGAAGTGTAATAGTAATTTGAATTTTTCTTTCCAAAATATGATTAGTTATCTCCCTGTAGGAGTGTATTTTTTTTTTTTTTTTTTTTTTTTAATAAAAATATAAAACTTACGGTTTTATCCTCGTCGCCAATGTAAAATATGCACATTTATCCACTGATAGTTACACTAATAGTTGACTCGCCAACGCACCACCGCACAGGCCGACAGTCCGACAACGACTGCCCGCCCCACTACTCGGACCGGTATTAACAACCGAGCGACGTGCGCGCCCGAGGCAACGTTACAATACTGTAATCGGTTTGTAGTGAGATATATTGATATCTACATACACTACAAGACTTATCGATAAAAGTATGGTCACACCCATAAATTGCTTTTATTTATAACCAAAGCTTTCGATTGTAACCTAACCCTCCATACTTTGTAGGCTACAATTCACAAATACCTGTGTCTACGAAATGTTAGATTTTAATTATAGAAATGACCTCCCCGACCTCGTCGCTCGGCCCACGGCCGCAGTTTCATTACTTTTACGAAACCTGCAGTGAATTAGAGCAGTAATTTGTGTGGCGACGTGTCCTAGACGTATTAAGGGGATTACATTGCTCAAATCCCAAAAACACCGTATGTTAAAAGAAGTTTGTAGATGAATCCTTTTAGGCGTTTTCCATATAAAAAATATATGTTATACTTAGGGTCATCATAAATGCATCTTCCTGTTTAAAATTTTAATAAACATTCCCAAATTTTAGGAATAAATTGTAGTAAATAGGTCCTTCTTAAACCTAAATTGTAAATGTTCTATGTAACGGCTTAATAGTTTGGCATCAATTGAGTACCAAAAAATAGGAAATGTCGTATTTCACAATTCTACCTGTTTTTTTTTTCGAATATCCTTTAATCTTTTAAAATAATAAATAGCAAGCCGAAACTTCACCAGTACCCCGCTGGAGCACCCCCGCAAAGGCCTGTGGCGCAACGACGGGACGCGATACATTAGTGTCTCGATGACTCTTGCGACGGGTGGGCTATACGCGCGTAAATTTTTCGAAATTAAATACAAAAGTTGTCTTTTTGAATGTTTTATGAATTAAAACATTTTGTAAATAGTATAAATATAAATATTTGGTAAATAAAAAATAGAAATTAAGCTTGTTAATATATTTATAGTAGATTGTAATTTCATTTTGTGTTCATAGACTAAGCCTGACTATGCCTAAATATAAAAATAAATTTAAAGTGAAGTGTGGTCAAGCTCTCCAAAACTATTATAAGTACCTACCCTATCAAATACTTTTTTCTGTTGTGTTTATTTTTTTATCGTTTTTAGCTATCTTGAGAATTTCGTTTGACGGATAGAGACACATTTGAAAGGGTCATAGAGACATTAGTGACTGATGATGTCACCTACCTGATGGTGGACTCCGAAGGTGAGTATAGGATCTCAGTGAAGGCACTACGTAGAACCGTCGTGTTTGGACTCATTTAAAAGGTCTTATGAAGACCTTGGTGACTGATGATGTCACCTAACTGATGGTGGACTCCGAAGGTGGGTATAGGATCTCAGTGACTGCACTACGTAGAACCGTCGTGTTTGGACTCATTTGAAAGGTGTCATGAAGACCTTGGTGACTGATGATGTCACCTACCTGATGGTGGACTCCGAAGGTGGGGTATAGGATCTCAGTGACGGCACTACGTAGAACCGTCGTGTTTGGACTCATTTGAAAGGGCTCGTGGAGACCTTGGTGACTGATGATGTTACCTACCTGATGCTGGACTCCGAAGGTGGGTATAGGATCTCTATGACGGCACTACGTAGAACCGTCGTGTTTGGACTCATTTGAAAGGTGTCATGAAGACCTTGGTGAATGATGATGTCACCTAACTGACGGTGGACTCCGAAGGTGGGTATAGGATCTCAGTGACGGCACTACGTAGAACCTTCGTGTTTGGACTCATTTGAAAGGTGTCATGAAGACCTTGGTGAATGATGATGTCACCTAACTGATGGTGGACTCCGAAGGTGGGTATAGGATCTCAGTGACTGCACTACGTAGAACCGTCGTGTTTGGACTCATTTGAAAGGTGTCATGAAGACCTTGGTGAATGATGATGTCACCTAACTGATGGTGGACTCCGAAGGTGGGTATAGGATCTCAGTGACGGCACTACGTAGAACCTTCGTGTTTGGACTCATTTGAAAGGTGTCATGAAGACCTTGGTGAATGATGATGTCACCTAACTGATGGTGGACTCCGAAGGTGGGTATAGGATCTCAGTGACGGCACTACGTAGAACCTTCGTGTTTGGACTCATTTGAAAGGTGTCATGAAGACCTTGGTGAATGATGATGTCACCTAACTGATGGTGGACTCCGAAGGTGGGTATAGGATCTCAGTGACGGCACTACGTAGAACCTTCGTGTTTGGACTCATTTGAAAGGTGTCATGAAGACCTTGGTGAATGATGATGTCACCTGTCACCATGTAGTAGCACCCGTGCTCAATTAGATAAATGTTGAAAGCTAGGTAGTCCTAACTATAACCGTTACTGAGAACCGATAAGCACTTACCTGGTCATCATCAGATCTTCAGAATGTATCATGTAGTAACACCCGTGCTCAATTAGATAAATGTTGAAAGCTAGGTAGTCCTAACTATTACCGTCACTGAGAACCAATAAGCACTTTCCTGGTCATCATCAGACCTTCAGAATGTATCATGTAGTAGCACCCGTGCTCAATTAGATAAATGTTGAAAGCTAGGTAATCCTAACTATTACCGTTACTGAGAACCGATAAGCACTTTCCTGGTCATCATCAGACCTTCAGAATGTATCATGTAGTAGCACCCGTGCTCAATTAGATAAATGTTGAAAGCTAGGTAGTCCTAACTATAACCGTTACTGAGAACCGATAAGCACATACCTGGTCATCATCAGACCTTCAGAAAGTATCATGTAGTAACACCTGTGCTCAATTAGATAAATGTTGAAAGCTAGGTAGTCCTAACTATAACCGCTACTGAGAACCGAAAAGCACTTACCTGGTCATCATCAGACCTTCAGAAAGTATCATGTAGTAACACCCGTGCTCAATCAGATAAATGTTGAAAGCTAGGTAGTCCTAACTAAAACCGTTACTGAGAACCGATAAGCACTTACATGGTCATCATCAGACCTTCAGAAAGTATCATGTAGTAACACCCGTGCTCAATCAGATAAATGTTGAAAGCTAGGTAGTCCTAACTATTACCGTTACGGAGAACCAATAAGCACTTTCCTGGTCATCATCAGACCTTCAGAATGTATCATGTAGTAGCACCCGTGCTCAATTAGATAAATGTTGAAAGCTAGGTAGTCCTAACTATAACCGCTACTGAGAACCGAAAAGCACTTACCTGGTCATCATCAGACCTTCAGAATGTATCATGTAGTAACACCCGTGCTCAATTAGATAAATGTTGAAAGCTAGGTAGTCCTAACTATTACCGTTACTGAGAACCAATAAGCACTTTCCTGGTCATCATCAGACCTTCAGAATGTATCATGTAGTAGCACCCGTGCTCAATTAGATAAATGTTGAAAGCTAGGTAATCCTAACTATTACCGTTACTGAGAACCGATAAGCACTTTCCTGGTCATCATCAGACCTTCAGAATGTATCATGTAGTAGCACCCGTGCTCAATTAGATAAATGTTGAAAGCTAGGTAGTCCTAACTATAACCGTTACTGAGAACCGATAAGCACTTACCTGGTCATCATCAGACCTTCAGAAAGTATCATGTAGTAACACCTGTGCTCAATTAGATAAATGTTGAAGCTAGGTAGTCCTAACTATAACCGCTACTGAGAACCGAAAAGCACTTACCTGGTCATCATCAGACCTTCAGAAAGTATCATGTAGTAACACCCGTGCTCAATCAGATAAATGTTGAAAGCTAGGTAGTCCTAACTATAACCGTTACTGAGAACCAATAAGCACTTTCCTGGTCATCATCAGACCTTCAGAATGTATCATGTAGTAGCACCCGTGCTCAATTAGATAAATGTTGAAAGCTAGGTAGTCCTAACTATAACCGCTACTGAGAACCGATAAGCACTTTCCTGGTCATCATCAGACCTTCAGAATGTATCATGTAGTAGAATGAAAGCTAGGTCAGCAGGTAAAATACAATTGTTTACTATTAAATAATTTATTATAGATTCGAGACTCGTAAAAGAGCGAATAAAATAGGCAAAAACGTTGACAACTCTGAGACACATCTGTGTTATTGCCTAATCTTCAGTTCGTTTTATTTTAGTATGTTCGTTTGTCTGTAGAGGGCGCAAAAGTAACAAATACTAGTACAGAGGTCAAATCTTAAAGGTCATTGAGCAAGGTAATACCCTTAAGGCACAATATACTTACGTAAATAGGCACTTGAGTGTCTGTCTTCGGTGTGTCGCGTTCTTTACGTGGGCTGGTCGGCTTATCTATTTCGTTTTGTAAACGTTTAATTTTTTTTCGGGATTTATTTGTCCATGATAAATAACGTTGTAGTTTCAATTGTGGGCGATACATAATTATGAACGATAGTTTTTGGAGTACATCGAAATTCAACAAAGTATTTTAAGAATATTAGAGAACAAACAGTATGGTAGAGCTTGAAAGCCCGCCAGGCAGCCGTATCTACACTACGTTTCGCTGATATTTAATTTTACCCAAAACACCTTTAAGAATAAAATTAGAATTACCCCAGCACCATATCGACTGTCGCTCTCGCTGGTTGAAATTGAAGAGGATATTTATTGTTTTGTCTATACCCCTAACGTTAGCCAAACCAATTAAATTATCTTTGAAATCTTTTGTAAGTCAGGTAACGTAGCGTTGATCCACGTAGCAACCTTTAAGTATGGAAGCCTGCAAAAGTACCGTTGGCTAACCCGTCACGTTTGAGACCTCGTTAACTCATGCCAAACGAGTAACCTCAAACTTGGTAAACCTTTGTAAACAATATTTTTTAGGATCTCTAGCGTGGCATCTTTTCCCCACGGCCCCGGAGGCTGTGAAAAGAAAATTATTTTATCCCAGGCAAGACCGCAGGATGCTCAATATTTTCTGGCTAAACAGTACTTTATTTTCGATTGCCGTGTTATTGCCATACCTATTCCTATCCCATGCCCTCGTTATAGCAGTATAATTTGATCTATTTCATAGTAGTTTCGAGCATGTCCCGTCAAACTGCGCTGTAGCTCGTTTTGCCTGTCCGGACAGCACCGCAATGCTGGGGAATGCGGCAAGGTGCGCCGGATATCATGAACGCAACACAACCGTTACTTACTTACTGCGACTGTTTTCTACAAACGTACAACCAGAAGCACCAATACGTATACTATACACTTGCCTAAAGTCACTAGCTATTTTCGATGAGCTCGTTTAATAACTATTGCAACTTTGAGATAGAAGAAAAATGAAAGTATAGGTTCCAAATACTATGTTTGCAACAACATGAACATCACTTTTAAATAGGCTTAGTGTAGGTATACATATTGGTGCTCGTGACTGTACATAAGAACGGAGAGGACGGAAAAAAACACTTGCAAAAACTGTTGTTAGGATGTTGGTCAATGTGTATGCAGACGATGTAGTGACATTTCTTGTAATATACACCCCATTATGCGCATATTTACTAGCACGTTTGTTTTTATTCGTTGGAAAAGATGGATAAAGTCAAAACAACACCTGATTTAAGTTAAACATTGTGTTTTCTGTCTTCTCTGGAACAAATTTTTGTTCCTTAGTAAATTGTCTGAAAACGAACTATCCACAATTCCACATGAATGTCATTTGCTATTAATTTCAAGGAAGCTCTAACACCTACTTGCCAATTTGACCCGTTTGGTTTCAATTAGGTAAGCTTTGCTGTTTTAAAACAAAAATTGAATCGTAAGACCAAGAAAACTAAGTATGGGTAAAAGGAGTACAATGCTGTGAGGGCGGCAGATGAGATGTATGAAGGAAGATTACACGTAAAGTCTAACACCCGTATCAATAAACAAGTCAAAGTGTTTACTTGAGTAAATGCCATTATTTAAGATACGATTTTTATTATGTAGCTAAGTAATTGCTTGAAGTTGGAAATGCAAAAGTTATAATTCTTAGCTTTGCTTTCTTTGTCGGTTCTTACTTCGTTTAAATTCTTGACTATTTCATTTTTTATAAATGCACAGGTAATTACAGTTCAAGTATTTACTTTAACTTGACTATAGATACCAGGGTGAATGTGCTGGGACGATGATAAGTAAATTAATGATAGTAAGCTTTGGAAACAATGATCTTATTATCGTGGATTATTTTCACATAATATGGGCGTGAGTGAGTGAGTCTTGTGTGGCAATATTGGTTGGTTACAAGTTTACAACTAGCCACGAGCCAGCACCGTTGGGCCGACCAAACGATACGTAATCACCATTGCTTAGCTGACAATCCATTGCAGGGTTGACTGCATTGTTTTATTTGAAACGTAGATACGTTTGAAATAGAATGTTTGGGAAGTCAGTATTTTGAACTACATGAGTAATGATCCAATCTATATATGCGTCCATACTACAATAATATAATAAAAAGGAAAGATTTCATGCTCTGCCGGCTAAAAGGCTTTTCGATCTGAAACATTTCTACAAAAAAAAAAAAAATGTTTCGTTCGAAATAAACTTAGCATTTTTACTGAGTTATAGCCTGGCCAGGGTTAAGGACGCAGGATAATTTTATATCCCGGCAGTGTGTTGCCGTAGAATATTTATCAACCTCAACGCAAACCAAGTCACAGTCGGAGTAAAGATTGACTTTGAAACTACGCGGCACCTTGCAGCGGCATAAAGGGAAATTATTCCTTCAGTTAATATTTTTGCCCTAAGCCAAACGAAATGTTAGTATGACGTTCTATGAGACTTCATGGCATTATATTATCCTCTCTAAACTATGATGGGAAATATCCAACAATTCAAAGATATGACAGCAACAAACCCGATAAAAATAATTTTGAACACAACCTGACTTTCAATTTTCATTAAAAATTCACGCAATAGGGGATAATCCAATTTTTTTTTTCTGTGTCCGTCGGGTAGTTTATCGAAAAGTATTGGTCACGTATTTTTTCTTTTTCCACGTGTTCATAAAATTACGGAGATATATTGAGTTGAAATGGCGCATGACGTCACATGTAGGTAAGTTTTATACCTACTTGTGACGTAGTAAGTCCCCACTCTCCAACTTTAATGAGTTTTAACTAAGTAATTTTTTGATATTTTGATTAAACAAAAAATACGTGTCCATTATTTTTGTATTACCTGTCTGACGGACAAAATAGAATGTCGTTTTCTTTACCCAGTCCGCACCCCTATTGTATCAGTAAGGGTCCGCTCCGTAGCCATCGGATAACGACATCCCCGGCCTGCGTGGTAGATTATGGCCCACTCTCACTTAGAAGAACCTGTTCCGAGGCCCAACTGTGGGAACTGAGAACGTTATTACCCGACTGCCAAGGAAGGGTTATGGTGTTTTGCTATACTTAATGCTATTATGACAACCCTGTAATTGTGGGCGCGTTCATACGGCGTGCGCCGGCGCATGTGGCAATGCTTGCGAAACTGTCTCAATAAAGCCTCTATGGTCAGCGGCTGTACCACCATTGTGTTTACTGCACAATATCCCGCCCTACCACCGAAAACTATGGCTAATATGACATTTGCATTGTGTATCCTGTGACATTTGCAAAATTTCAGTAGGTCACGTAATTATGTTTTGAGTTATAAATTAATATGTTTGCAAACTTTGTTCAATGTGAAATGAATTACCTACATATTAACGAAGTAATCATTGTAATGTCCTTTGTTCGTTTTGTCTCATTGTATTTTACTTTCGACACTACGTAAAAAAAATGGATCTGGGTTAGAAGATCAATTTAATTGTGTTTTTTTTTTGCTTTCCTGTCATGTGTCCCACTGCGGGGCAAAGGCCTCCCCTTGCTCCTTCTAAACCTCACTATCTTGTGCGATTCCGGCCATGTTCGCTTCCCTTTAAAAATAAGTTAAGCTAAACTAGTGAAACTCGACAGATGTTATCTGACGTTTTGCTAGTTAATTTAATTTAGCCTTGTTTGAGAAATTCGAATACTGTATAGTTAAGATATACAAGCTCTATTTTCTTATATATATATATTCGGTAGCTATAATCACAAAGTGTGACATGGCATGTAGTGTGCGCGGACGTACGACCACGACCCTTGCGTTCACTCACACGTAGCTGACACGCCGACCGCTTATCTGTTATCAGACGATCTTGTTCGACAGCTCGCTGTTTCAGAATGCTTTGGATACTGATTCAACCCTTTGTAACTACAATGAGGTAATTGCAGTATGTAAAACTGTGAACATTTAGATAGATTACATCTTTTATGTTTCTTAATACGGTATTGTGCGTACCATTATCTCTAGACTCTTGGCCGTGGTTTGGCATTGGACACATACATTTGATTAAAGTCTATCAATGTTCATCAGCCCAAGTAATAGTTCTCCAGACCGAATCCTCCACAACACAGTTAGTACTAGGTAATCCTCCTGACCGTGTTGCGTGTTATCAAACTAAAATGTTAAATCTCAATGATCTGCTCATTGATTGGTTCTGTCTTTGTTAGGCTTAATACAGCATCACTCAGGTCGAGCAGTAGTGTAAGTGCAGGTGATGGTCAACCGGTTTTTTTCACGATTGCGATTATGGTTTCATTGGGAAAGCTGTTCAGTTTGATGGTCTGTACCTACAGCTTTAAATATGATCACAAGTTTCTTTTATACCTTACGCTGCATATTTCTATAGCAAAAAGTTATAATATTCACTTTTTAATTGCCCTATAGCCATTGCGTGACAAAACTAAACATATTTCATTCTGTGAGGAAACCTTCGCATACTAATTCACACTTATATACCATGCTTGGGTTGCATGCTTCGCCATTATGAATTTAAATACGTCGGTCATTACACTCATTATCGATTACTCGTATTAGTATCGCGATTTGATTATGAATTATGTATACTAGAATTATGTCGGTAATATTATACTTATGTATGACGGCCGATCGTTTGTTATTGGCCATACTGAGATGATATTAAGATAATTTTATGAAGTAACCCCCTAAGATTTTTATTTTGACTCCATTTGCTCTTCATTCGAAGATTCATTTTGCGTAAAGTTTGGCACACACTACAGCTTCGTATTGTAGCGATTGCGACCTAGTTTTTGTGACTCACTCCTCCCCAAAGAAGTGATCACACTTATCGACTTGGAATCGTCATGCACCGATCAAATACAGCTTTACGTCCATGTAATAAAAATAAAAACCTCTGTTTGCCATCCTCGACGAATAAAGTCTGGTTTTGGGTTGTCTGCTTCCGGGCTAGCCAATATTTGGCTACACGAGTAGCAGACATGCTAATCATAATAGACTTACACCGACGCGAAAACGGTAACCACGTATTCAATAAATCATTCAGAGCACTTTGAATTTTCTATCGGTTATTTAAAAAAAACAGCTGTGTCCTACAAAACTGCAACACCCTAAAGGTCAATACTTATAAAACAATAGATTTTTCGGCGTCGGGGTCTCTTAGACACTGTATATTATATAAAGTTTTAATATAGATACAAGACTTTTGTAACAAAACACACTCAGACTTAATTCATTCCTAACAATTTTGTTTCATTGCCAACAGAAAACTTGGCGCCATCGGAGTTGAAGAAGCTTAGAAATAAACAGAGGAAAGCGAAGCGCAAAGCTGAACAGGAAAGCGCGTTACAGGCTCAGGTACAGGTAAGTTAATTTAACTAATTGTGCCTGTTTTAACAGGGCTGAGGTTGGAGATCGCAGTATGTTCGTTAGCGGAGAGGAGGCAATGGCTGCTCATACTTTTTAAAGAAGAATTGGTATTAGATGGACCGATGACCTGGTGAAGGTTGCGGGGAACCGCTGGACGCGAGTCGCACGGGACCGGTCAATGTGGCGACACTTGGGGGAGGCCGGTGTCCAGCAGTGAACGGTTTTCGGCTGAAATGATGATGATGGGTATTAGATAGAGAATGCACCAATTCCAGACTCTTAGTCAGTTTTCAATTATACTAATTTTTGCCGTAGATTGTAGCTATCATACTGTTTTTGAGTTACCTGTCTGTAGTTTGTTGACGTATTTTGTCTTGATCTATGTATCTAATAAGGTAGATTCATGGAATACTTTGGTGTACATACTTTATCTAATACGTACGTGTACTTGTTGTTGTAAGTGTTTAATACCATAAGAGATATATGAAATAAGGTGTGTGTATGTAAGAGTTGTTGTTCTCCAGGTAAAGCGCGAGCAGCACCACAAAGCGCGGCAGCAGCAGGAGCAGGGCGACCCCGAAGCGCCGCAGTTAGACGAGCTCGTACCCGACAAACTAGCCAGGGTAAATATATTACACCACAATACCACAAGTCTTTGCAGCATTCTTAAGGTCCTTAAGAGCAGCCCAGGACTAGCGTTGAAAATGCCGAAATAAAAAACAATTTGTTTTTTTTTTTCGGAATTTAAACCACAGTAAATATAACATTTTGTGAAAAAAAAAAACAATTTTTTTTTTCCACATAAAGTTTTATTTACTTTCGTTTTTTTCGCATGTTACATAAAAAAATAACAGAAAGATTCCTTCGGAACGAAACAGGATTCTTTCGATTTTTTTTCGGAAATTTATTTCTGGAAAGAAACCAACAAGCAAACAAACCAACGTTTGTATGTACTTATTTGCTGTCGTATTTTTTGACGATAGGAGAACAAGAAATTATTTTAAGTCATGCGTCGTACCACGATTTTTAGATCAAGTCACATGTCCATTCTTGAACAATAGCATACTTCATTGCCGCCGACTGTCATTCTATTGTAAAACAGGTAGTGCCCAAAGTATTTTTAGCTTCAATACTGTTATAAACAAATTAATTGTGACATTCTAATCAATCAGTCACTTATTTGATATTTACTTCCCTAGGAAGTGATTTTAGGATGTGGAAACTCTAACAATAGGTAGAGAATTGATTTGACTATAAACTGTATTGGATACAATTAAATGCACACAGCCTAATCAAGGGCGTTGAGCAATTTATATTGACATAAACAACACATGAATTTAATCATCACCAGCCTATAATGTTCCTATTGGTGGGGCACAGGCCTCCTTCTCTGAAGTGGGCTGTAATCCACCACGCGGCCCCAGTGCGAGTTGGTAGATGTCACATGTCTTCGAATTTTTAGTTCTAGGACATGCCGGTTTCCTTACTATGTTTTCTTTCACCGTTTTTGAGGGCAGCGGTGATGAAATAAGTTACACAAAGTAATGCGCCTACCTGGGTTCGAACTCACGGCTTACTGCTCGTAAGTCGGGGCTGCCACCACTGGGCCACCGCTGCTCTCATGTATTTAATTAGCTAAGACAATACAATAAGGTTAAGAGGTAGGCACTTCATAAAAGTCCAAGATACCTATTTGGTATGTCATGTGGTCAATTTAAAAGGACCACATCCGCCTTTTTGTGTGAAAAGACACAAAGAGCCACAGAAAATATTTGCTATATTCGCCAGGACCTTATACGACACAATAACTGTAGAGCCATTGCCATCTTGATATTATTTGACTTTGAAAAAACTTTCTTTTAGAACTACACATAACGCCAGTAATACCGGAGGGATTAAGCAGAGA
Organism: Cerastis leucographa; assembly: GCA_963082945.1. Taxonomy (NCBI): domain Eukaryota; kingdom Metazoa; phylum Arthropoda; class Insecta; order Lepidoptera; family Noctuidae; genus Cerastis; species Cerastis leucographa. The sequence continues at coordinate 7,507,858 of OY720353.1, forward strand.
TGTATCTAATAGTACACCAACATTTCGCTAGTTATGTTTTAAGTCCCAAGTCATAGGGGGCGAACCTATTGCCAACAACCGGGCACAAATCCAGACTCCGTGGCTGCTACTGAGAAATTCCTGACGGAAAAACCCAATAACACTTTGCACGACTAGGGAATCGAACTCAGGACCCACACACATAGATTGTAATGTAACTGATAGTGTTATTTTGTAATTTCCAGGCCGAGGATCCACTAGAACAAGCAATCAAGTTCCTCCAACCACTAAGAACGCTTGCCGCGGATAGGATAGACACATATTTAATGGCCTTCGAAATATACTATAGAAAAGGTAAGTGCCATTTAAAGTATTTCATATTAGCTTCAACAAATGAACGGTTAATGAGCACTGCAGCGACATCTATCCTGCCACATACGAACTAAACTGACAAAATTATCCTACATCGCGATGTTAAAATAAAATCTGCGCGATTAATATACAACATGTAACGTAATTAACGCACACCCTCAAACACCCCAATTAGAATATTATGTTATAATCATAATACATACACGGAATTTTTAATTTAACATGTATATGCATTGTTATTTATTAAATTAGTTATAGCGATTCTTGGAGAACGTTATGGTCATACTAATACGCACGCTACGCACACATTCGCACAAGCAGTTATCGCGCCGCTCGACACAACATAACGAAACTACGTCTATTTAAATTTGTTTTGACTGTACAGGGTTAATATGACAATAATTTCCGTAGTTTTAATTGTTTTTGGGATAAAAGATTACCTATATTAAAAATGATAGAAATCGATTCAGTAAACGATTCTGAACAAACTATATTCAGGATGTGCGTTAATTAAGTTACATGTTGTATAATTAGTACGTTCTATTTCAGTTTCAAACACACAAAACCAAAACCCAACAACACACATCAACACACACACACACACACAATTCGACACATCTTTGAAGGTGACATTTCGTGAAATAAAGAAATTAATATCACAATTTACGTGAAAACTATGAAATGTCTCCCCCTCTCCCTAAGAAAACTGTGTCGGTTTATCTAACAAACTTTGTAACACAGAAACCTGATAGCAACCATCGCGCATTAGTAAACCAGCCACAAAAAACCAATGCACACGTAGCATGACCGCCATAGAAACGGGCTATGTCGACGGAAGAATAGACGAACTGACACATTGTCATTGTCTATCTGCCATAATGTCGATTCTTCCGTAGACAATACTCGTTTCTACAGTGGTCACCCTACGCGTGCTGGCAGGAGGATCCTCCCTCTATACTCACACCACACGTATAAACTTAAAAGTATGAGGGATAAGGTGTTAAGTTTTCGTCCTCGATAGAAACGGAAGGATCCTACTTTATTAGGGGTTGGCGCAACATGTCTTGTTCTACTATCATTCTTTATTAGGGAGTTACCACTCCAATCGATGATCGATGCCATCGATCGTAAATCGATGGAATAGATTAGTCGACGTCGATGGATAGTTTAATACTAGTTACACCTATCGATTATCGACTAATCCATTCTACCATTGATCGATGGCATCGATAAACGATTGGTCGATTGGTGTCATCTCAGTCTTACGCCTTTTCTAGTCTATCCGTCGTTTCTTAAGTCTTGTTTTCATCATTCCTCCGTATCACACGCCCACGACAACTGATCCCTAATATCATCATCATCAGCCATTATGTTCCCACTGGTGGGACACAGGCCTCTATGAGAGGGAGTGGGCTGTAATCCACCACGCAGGCCTAGTTCGGGTTGGTAGATGTCAAATGTCTTCGAATTTTAGTTCTAGGACATGCCGGTTTCCTCACGATGTTTTCCTTCACCGTCCCTAATATATTTTATTCCATTTCCAGAAAAACCCCTGCTGATGCTTCAGAGCATAAAGCGCGCGTTCAGACTAGACAGTTCGCATCATCACCTCCACGACTGTCTCATCCGTTTCCAGAGGTGGCTAGACGAGAACCTAGCCAGCATGAACCCAGCTGTTGCCGCTGTCATCACCAAAGAGATCGAGCCGGTAAGCCATTTATTCCTAATAGGCAAAGAATCAGCACTTGGAAAATTGCACTTCAATGACAGCTCTCCAAAACCTGGTTTTGTCTACCTGGTTTTGAAGCTGGGGAAAAGAGATTTAAACTACCCAGTAACACTGTCTTATGACACATGTTGCTCACTTCGGGTTATTTCACCTAAGGTACATATTTATATTCGATAATGCTATCAGTTTGATTTCACTATTTTAACAAGCAATTAAGAAAAAAATGAGGTAAAGTGGGCTCAATCGATAGGGCGAATACCACCTCTGAAACTGAACATGATCGAGACATCTAAACCTGGTTCAGTTTCTATTTTGTTGTTTTTTACAGTTCTTCGATTAAAATTTGCTCTTTTGAGAGTAGATCTTTGGCGTTTAATCTCAAAAAGTTCAAATAACAAATCGGTTGCAAAAACGTACAAATCTCAAAAGAGACAAGCCTACAAAAAAAAAAGAAGTTGCATAATGTTCAAGTCACAAAACATCCATGTCTCATAATATGCAATTCTTTGTACGAATGGTTTTGTGAGTGTAATCTATATAGAAATTAATCCCTATTTCCCTTGTCCTCGCCATAACTTTTTGTGACGAACAGGGCTTTTCAGGACTTTTGCCTTCTTAACAGTACAGTTGAATCAGTATGTCACTAAGGGTTTGATAACTTTAGTATAACGTTCATTAACACTAATGTGGCACTTACAACCGTAGCGAAGTTCTAATTTACTAGTAGTTTTTAGCCAAAGAAGTGGACGATGGAAGAAAGTCTTTAGTTTACAAAAAAATATTCCTCTTGCTTGCAAAACAAGTTTTTATTCTCTTGTAGAAAAAGATGCGATCACTGTCTGTGTTTTCCGCGTTTCTTCATGTTGCAGAATATTATTGAATGGGGATCTCACACTATGTCAAAATCTCGATAGTTTATTGTACACTATATCATTGTTTACACCAGTCTAATATAACAATGGCTTGTTGTAATTTGTTGTATGTTATAATTGTCTCATTACTTGAAGTAAATCAGTATTGTTGTGACATTGCAATCGTCCGCTAGAAGTACCAGTTAAATACTTGAAATTGTTATGTTAAAGAACATAGCATTTTAATTAAAGTTTGTCGTAATTATTTCTTCTCATTTTCCGCAAACTTAACAAAAAGAGGATGTTTTCAGTACGAGTCTTAAGTTTGGATATTGTACAATAAGAAAGAAAGAAAATAAAAATAAAACCAAGTAAACTGATCCTGTACGAGACCAAAAGGTCCCAATAAAATAGGGCTATTGTATGGTAAGGTTAAGTTCACGGAAAAGCCAATCCATTTCTATTATCAATTTAATAATTGAATAGGTAATAATGGTTGCCATCCGCGGACCAACCTCAGCAAGTGTATTTTAAGATCGATCGAGCGGAGTGGCTGTTATCGCTTAGCTTAGTTTCTATAAATGTTACTTGGGGCAGGCGCAATACCTTTTTTTCTTTCATTCTACTTTGTCAGCCGTCACCCTATCATTTACCTGGCTTATTTATTAATATGTTTAACTTAGTTTGTACAGCTAAATGATTGAAATGGGTCTGACAAACGTATTTTACTTTACATGCCAAATAAATCTACAAAAAATACAAGACAAACTGTGTTTTTACTTTTTTCATATCTTAAAAAATGGCTGAGTTATTTCAGATCAAAGTGCGTATTTCTAGCCAAACGTTTTTAAAAACGCGGGCGGGCGCTCACTATCCGATGACGTCACACCCCCGTTCGTTCGACAATCGCGCTCTCGTTCGCACGCCTGTGTGCAGTAAAAATCAAAATTATGAGGTTCACTGTGGTGAAAATGGAAAAAAAAAATACTGGCGAATCTTACTCGCACACAGGGTTGTATAGCCCCAAACAATATTTAACAATATTTTGAACGGTCATTCATTAGTAAACTTCAAATCCGCAAAACCGCAAAGTTTAGTGAAAAAGTCCCATATCTCAAAAACTAAATATCAAATCTTATTCAAACCTATTTTCATTTAATGGTTTTTTACGTTCTACATCCCAATATTTTTCCAGTTTTTTTCTCCTCTTACTTTAGAAATTAAGGGACACACACACACATACACACACGTTTTACCACTTTGAAAGTGTCCATCTTTCAAACGATTGACTTTGAAAAAAAATGGTTGTAGGAACCTCAATGTAATTTTTAAAGACCTATCTATAGACACACCGCAAGTATAGGTTTGATGGTTTTTATTTTAGTTTCAGTGCCGTGTGGGGATCCCGGGGATGTCCTTAATCTTTTTTTTTTTTCCACAAATATCGTTAAACGGTTCCCAGAATACATCTATCTACCAAGTGTCAGCTGTGTAGTCCTAATAGTTTCGGAATAAAGTGGACAGACAGACATGACGAATCTATAAGGGTTCCATTTTTTGCCAATCGGCTACGGAACCCTAAAAAGTACTGTATTGTGCCTCGGTGCTTCAATTCAACAGTTAAAACACCTGATAAGTTTTTTTTTATGTGCCTGAGGACCCAAAATGAGGAAAAAGTGGATGACAGCCGTATTTATTATTACTTAAAACAGCCGTATTATATTATTACTTTGAAATACAAGCAAACTATAAGTACTTAATAAGAAAAATAAGCCGATCGAAACAAAATGAAACTAATTTAGTAGGGTCAACGCTCAGGACTGAGCGCCGCGCCATGTCGCGGTCGCGGGCTGATCGGGGGTGTGACGTAAAACGTAGTATGAGCGCGCGTAATCGCGGAAATTCAAAAAAGGACTTAAACTTGTCGTCGTTATAACTTCAGAAATACAGCATGTATTGAAGTAAAATAAGAACTAATGTAATGCACACGCTCGTTCGTTACACGTTCTACGCTCCAATTTTAGATGTATTTGATACTAATATTTTGACCCTTTTGTGTTCCCCATTACAGATGGTTCGCGGGCGGACTGCCGTGCAGATGGCGGAGGAGTTCATCAGCTCCCGCAGCTCGCCGACGCAGGCCGAGGCGCTGTGGGGCGCGCGCGCACTGCGGCGCCTGCTGCCCGACACCACGCCGCGCGCGCTCGCGCAGGCCACCGCGCTGCACTACCGTGCCACCTCCATACAGGTAATGCTCATCATCATCAGCTGCCTAGCGTGTTACAACTATCTTGGGCTCGGGTTGTTTACTAAAACTCAGCTCATCATGTCTCTATCAGCAAGAAACATCAGCAACGTAACCTATAACTAGCAACATCCATCATCACCTGCCTGCCTTTTCCCAACTTAGGTCGGCTTCCAGTCTAACCGGAATCCGGATGCAGCTAAATACCCGTATTTTACATGGAGCGACTGCCTATCTGACCTTCACAACACAGTTGGCACTGGGTAATACGATATCCCTTGGTAAGAATGCTTGTCTGATCAGATTTTCGTGACCACGAGGGTGTCACGCTTGGTTATAAGCAATTCCTATGAGGCCGTGGCGACATCTTCAACTATGTACCAAAAAGTTATACACCTAAAAGTTCTTAACAAACCTCACTAGATGGCAGGGTAAAACTTATTAAAATGCTATTAAACAGCTGGTGTGTATCCACCGTGTTTTGTCCGGTAACGATGGCAATGACGAAATTTAAAAGAAGTGTATTGTAATAAAAAATAAACACAATAAGACTGAAAAATATGACACTGAACTTATTTTAAATTGTTTTATTTTCTGTCTCAAATCCCCGAGTCTAATCGAAATCATATAGCTATATTATAATTCATTCCTTCCTATCTAAACGTTTCAGCTAATAATACTCGATATAAATAAATAAGTATAGGGACCGTAGTAGTCGAGTGTTGTTGGTACAGAATAATAGATGTCGTCACCATTAAATATTAGCAATCAAATTATTGTGCGAATCGGCCCTCTTTTCTGTTTTGTATAAATATATTACTGTTTGCAACTGACTACTTAACGACTGTCAAAGATCTAGAATAGGGGATGATCAATTTTTTTTTTGTTCTTCGGGTAAATTATTGAAAAGTATTGGACACGTATTTTTTATTTTTTCACGTGGTCATTAAATTACGGAGATATATTGAGTTGAAATGGCGCATGTCGTCACGTGTAGGTAATTTTTATACCTACTTGTGACGTAGTAAGCCCCCACTCTCCAACTTGAGTTTTAACTAAGTATTTTTTTATATTTTGATAAAACAAAAAATACGTGTCTAATATATTTGTATTACCTGTCTGACGGACAAAATAGAATTTCGTTTTCTTTACCCAGCCTTCACCCCTATTGACCAACTCGGAATGTAATGGGTGCTTAACCATCCACAGACCTACTTAGGCAAACCTAGGCGGCTGTTATTATTTACCTAAAATTAACATTTTTGAAAATGCATTGTCAGATCATGATTTTAATGTTTTTTTTTCTTTTCAGGGTTGCGTGGAAGTTCTAGACAGTCTGCGAGACGGCGACTTCGGTCCTTGCGAGAAGGAGATAGAGCAATATATAGAGGCGTGTCGCACCAAGTTCCCATACGCCATCGCGTTCAAGCCGGCGTCGGAGCTCGCCGAGATGGTCGACGTGGCCGTGTCTTCCGACGACACGCCCCTACTACCGAAAGAGATCGCCGTTAACAACTGAACACAACACAACACTCCTAACTCGAAAACGGTCTAAAATTATACATCCTGACCACGCATTCGCTAGTTTCAACTTGAAACAAAAAGATGGCGATTTAAACCACTCTTTATAGACCAAAGTCTTAGCTGACGGCTCCGCTGTTCCGCTGAAAATGAATACACAAAAATGCGAGTGGCGTGAATTAATGATAGGCTTTTAATTAAAAATAAACTATTTTATGCAATCAAACGTCTTGATTATACTCATTTACAACCCTAGAAACAGCGAATATTTTGTCTTTAAGGGTTAGCATAACGAGGCTTACCTCGTTAGGTCTTTTTTACAAATTAGGATTTAAGTCCACACAATTCAAATGCTTATTAAATTCTATATACAAAAGGTGCGGAGATTGTAAGCAATAATAGTATAACTCAATAATTAGTACGGATTTACTCAAGATCTGTTCATTCTCAGCGGAATGTTGAAGGCACACCGAAATATTTAGCAAAATATTCGTTTTACTCATGACGAGTTGTATTGAGACCATTTGACTGACAAAATTTCGTTGATGTTAAAATTTTAATCTCGATATACTTGAACTCGTTTTGTAAGTACTTCTGGTAACCAAATTTTGTAATAATATTATTGAATGAGTATGCCGAAGAGGCGCTCTTTAACAAACAACATAGTCGTTCTTTAGAAAATTTTAATAAAATCAATTTTGTTCTTCATTATAATTAACCTTCCCGATGTATTCAGTAGCATTAAATTTTGGTTTAGTATAGGTTAGGACACTTGTTTTTTTTTTTTTTTTGTATAATTAAATGTTTGTTATGATAACAAAATTGATTTTATTCCAATTCCTTCGATGGTTATTTGTTGCTATCAAAATAAAAGCGAAATTGACAAATGAAACTGAACTGCGATTAAAAGCTGCCAGGTCCAATTGTCTTCATTGCTATGGAATATTGACGATTGCCTTTGAACGTTTAAATCTTCTGATCGCACTCAGTTGTGAATTTTGCTTTTAGTTTCACTGGAAATTATTTATTACAAAATATATAGATACATTATACTAACGTTAGGTGCATCGAAGTTGGTTTCGATCCGTAGTGTTCCCATATCAACTAATTAATGTCACAAAGAATTCGCCCGAATTACGTTTGGTTTTGTCGTTTTCCGCTTTTTGTTAGTCCTGTGTTGCATCTTGGTATTTATGACATTTTAATATCTGGCACAAAAGTTAAAGATTGCTAAAAAAACATGTAATCTCCAACTTGATATCTTATGAATATACAGCGTTATTTGGCGAACGAATGGTTTCCATTACCGTGAAGCATAATATAAATTATTTTATTACATTACAATAAACAAACAAAATTTGAGTAACTAAATGAGCCCGGGTTTATCATCATAACTTTAAAAAACTATAGTTTAATGCAAAAATACAAATTAGGTACTTATTTTTTATGGTTCTGTATCTGAAAAGAAAAAGCGGTCCCTTTTAGCCCTTCTAAACTTCGTTCTTCATCTGCTTGTGCGTTGAGACACTCTTTCTCAGAAACACATAGAATTATCAGGTTATTTTTTTATAATATAAACACTTTTAATAAAAATAACTGGTTTGGCGTACCCTGACGACATTTTAATTTTAAACCGCTAAAGTTATTTTTTACAAATTTTATGCGTTCCAAAAATCCCTGTGTAGTATTTGCCACAAATCGCTCACTTTTTAAAGATGAAACCGAGTAGTTTCATCGATCTACATACCAACGATTTTCTTTTGGATTTTGATGTTGTTTAAATAATTTTCATATCACATAATATATTGAAAAGATGTTAATATTTTTTTTTTGCCTTTGCTGTGTTTGTTCTACAGTCAATGGTTATGTATTGGTAATTAACTAACAGTTTGAAATACTACATCATTCTTTTATTAGCAGTAAGAAGCTTACTGGTCAATGTCATTTGCCCACAATTTTTTTTTTTTTTATCTACATCTTACCTTTCGGCTGACGTAGAAAAATAGATTAGCGGCGATGGAGCATACTTAATTAGTTACTGTTTGAATTTAAGATTGTAACAAAAAAAATGTGGTAACTGATATAATATTCATTTCCAACGACAGCTGTATCATAAAGACGTAGCGTAGTTCATTTGGTTATGACTCAGAGTCTCGACTTGCAATGTAAAGTGTGAAAACATGTTCCTTATATTTTTTAGTTAGTAAGACGTTGTTTCTTATGTCCTTGTTGCCCCGTAACAAAACTGCTTTGCTCTATCTCACACTTACTTTTGAGGAAGTGGTCACATTTGAGAGATAAATTATGTTTACATTTCTTTACCTCTAATTTCTCACACCTACATAAAATGGTGAAATATTTAGTTAGCCGTTATGGATGACGTTGTTATACTTATCAAAATGTTGTTCCATATTGTAGTGTCTTACGAGTTAATGTTAACAGTTGTGTCTAGTCCTGTGATCATCTTACTGTCAAGTTTCTAATGGCAACCCATAGCAATTAACACAAGAATATAAGTGTTAATTTTTCAATATTGTTGAATTGAAAAATTTGGCACTCATTTCAAAATGAACTCTCTCGTTTGGACTTGTTTGTAAAATAACATCCTGTGGCCTCAAAGTGTTCAACAATATTCACGTAATAGAAATGATTAGGATTTAACATTTCAAATAACGACTGGTTTTTAACGTGTAAAATATAATGTTGTATGTGAATTGAGCAATGGCCGCGCGGATCGCCCTCGAAACGAGGGGACGCTTGTAAATAATTCTTTTAAGTTTGTACTGTACAATATCGTTAGTTCTGAGGTCTCTGTCGACGAAATTGATTGACTGCATGCGGCGCTAAGGTTTAATAATATGTACGAATGGTGAACATGGACTCAAATGTAAACACTTTTGTTGGATTTCGTTACTTTATTTTGTTTCTTTTTGTAGATATGTGTAAAATTTGGACAATAATTATATAATTGAATACTCCAAATTGTAACAATTACATGCACTTTTGTTGTGTTGTAAAACACGCTAGAACAGTTGATTTCTAAGACCACATCCACTGGATTAAATAAATACTTTGTTTGATGGAAGATTTTGTTTCTATAATGAGCTGGCTTGAGTCGTCCTCCTACACGGGATGTAGGCAGGATCAGATTTATTAACAATTTGACTACTAAATGTATTTTAATTCTTCTTGAATAAAACATAACATGATTATGTTTAATTCAGTGGATGGCGTCGAATTATGTTTATTACACGCAAAACATGTTCAATTAAGTTACTAATAAATCACAATGTTGATTTTATTGTATTCAAGTTGTGTGATCGGAGTATCTGTACCCGTGTCATCTTGTACATAAAGTAATAAAATTTTATTTTACAAATTTATTTACATTTCTGTTTCATTTACATCAAGCACGTTCTAATGGTTTAAGACATCCGACACTCGCTGTGGAGCAGAAACCTAATACTTTGCCTAGTTAACGGTTTTTGAACATCCCTGTCGAGAACCCGTCATACAGCCGAAATGGGCCTTGTTCCGGTTCTCAACAATATGTTCAGCCTAAACGTGGAATTTGTGGGTAGGTTACATTTTATGACGTACATATTTGCCGAGCTTTCATACTTAAACACGTGATTATACTTATGATAACAAACAGCTTTCCCAAAGAAACTTTTATACTCATTCACTTTATCACAATAATACAACGGCTGTATGAAATTCGCGCGCGCGTTCCTTTGTCCTATCAGCTTGTGATAAAAGTGAACGAGTATAAAAAAATGTTTCAGTACACGTTTAAGTTTCGGTCACTAATTACCAGTCACCCTATATATTTTTATTTCATCTGCCTTTACCTTATTCTCCCATTACATTGTAAACTCACACTCGTATTTTAATAGTACATTATGATATAAGTGCGGTAAGTTGAAAATTACAGCCGAGGCGATATTGTGGGATTTATTTAGGGGGGCTCTTAATTTTAAATTCAAATATGTATGTACTTATTTTGTTGGTAAAAGTGTATTTGTTTTGGGTGGATTTCCAATTTATTATAGCGATTTTAGGGGCTTTTGACTTTAACTTTGGGGGTCAATATTTTTAGGAGTTGGTAACCCTGAGTGGAAGACGCGTAATGGGGTGAGAAGCGCAAGCGTGGGCTGCCACACATAGAAACAGTTCTCTGCTGCACAACTGCACTTGCGCGCAATATTAGACATCTCTTTTCCCCGTTTAATTCGGGATTATTGTGTCTACCGAAGCGTCCGAAGCTAAGCGGAGAAGAGTTAAGTAATAATAACCTCTGATTAGTAATTTACGAAACAGGTCTTCTACGGTTTCGTAGAAATCGGGGCTTGTGGCCATCCGAAATAATAGCGATCGTCGCGCAGGTGTACTTATGATGACGCATATATATCAAATTCTTGTCCCCTAAACTTGTACCTACGCTAGGAGTGGCAAAAGAAGCAGGCCCCAGGTCAAAGTCTTTAGAAGGCTGCATGCTTGTTTTGGCGCATGGCCGTAGTTGGAACTAAAGCAACTTTTTTCGTTTTTTGGTTCAACTACCCTAGAGATTACTCAAAGCCATGCCTAAAGCACCCCCGTAATACACGTTGCACAAAACTGCCCATCTAAAAAATTAGTGTCACGAAGCTTATGGCTCGACCCTTCACACTTTGTTGTATCTCTCTGTGATTTATTTTATAGATGGCCCCCAAAGGAGTGCGTTACCCAGGCAAAATGTTTTGCTTAGAGAGATGAGACTTAAACAAATAATTAGTGTATCATGAGGAGCAATTTGTTTACTAATAGCAAAATTTGTTTGAATTGTAGTTTTTAAGTTATTTGAGAAAAACAAATTTTGCTGGAGTAACGTTTGAAACGTTACCCAGGCAAAATAGTCTTTCAAAAATTAGTTTCAGCACGGAACCAAATACATGAATAGATAGCTTTTGTTGCGTAGTAAATGTTTATAAATAGCAAAATTTGTTTGTGGTATAGTTCTTTAGTTATTTAAGATTTTGCTGCGGTAACGTTTTGGGATTTCCCAGATCTCGAAAACGGCTCAACGCAGAAGTTTGAAAATAATACCAATAAAAGACCTCAATTTGTTTAAATTTGTTTAATCATTAGTTTTTGATTTGGTTGACGTAAACCAATGTAATTAAATGGTTTCAAAAATCAGAAGAAACGGGTTTGCAAGTAAACCAATACACTTATAACCAAATAAACAGCTGTAAAAAATACCCGTGGTTCGACGCTTGTTTACATCAGAAATATTAGATTTCATACTTTACACATTAAGAAGATAAAAACAAATTTGATTTATTTTAGACTGGTCGTACTTTAGCGATCAAATACGCAGTTCCCATAACATTAAGAAACATGGCATACTTTAAACAAATTAAAATGATTCCTGAAAATTCCTTCCTGTTAATTGCAGCTTTGAATTACGGCTCTAATGAAAGTTATCTCAAAAACAAGATTATGTCAGCAATTCTCTAATGAGCCGACCAAATTGAAAAGGTCACATAAAAGCGACCGCACCATACATAAGCGCAACCATCTGAAATGAACAGGATAATATAGATGTTTTGTTAGTACAGTTGAATACAAAAGTTTTCTGGTCAGGTTAGTTAAAATAATAAAATGGTTAAGATTCATTATTTTTATTTAAAAAATCAGTCTCATACAAATTATATGTATTGCTTTGCCTTAGCATCAACATTTTTAGAGAAAAATCACAGATAAGTTATAACCTACTTACTTAATTTTAATATTTGGATACATTAATAGTTTGTACAATTTTCCTTAGGAGGTACTAATAACGTAGGTTGATAGGTGGACTCCATTTCACCTCGACTCACAGTATGGCATTTTAATATGAGTTTTGTTACGTGTTACTTAGAGTGAATATTTTAACATTACATGTGACTGCCACAGGTGGATAACCCGTGAACCAATCATTGTCAAAGCGTCGTAACCTTCTTTTAACTTAATGTTGAAATATCCACTCTAAGTAACACGACATAAAGCTCATATTTCAATACCACAGTGTGACTTGAGTTGGAATTGAGTCGGCGTTGTGTGTGTAATGTGCAAAGCACATTTAATGTTTTTTTTTACAAAATATGTATTATCGGCTTGCCTATATTTCTTGCCCTTATGAGGGACGGTTTCGAGCATATTCTATAAAAAATGTATATAATCACAAAACTTTTAAATGAGAAAACAACAATATAATAAAAATCTTCCAACAATTATATAAAAAATAAACAACTTTTACACTTATGTACCTATTTAAAAATATAGGAAACAGTACAGTTTTTATCATTAATAACTATTAATATCACTCATAATCACAGATTCGTACCTAATTCAATAAAATTTGTGTGGTCATTGGGACCGTATAAAATTATGTGTTTTATGCTTCCAGTCTCTAACGTTTTAATTACCTACACTAATGAATATATAATCAAATGTGGCATTATGGAGTTTTTGCATTTCTGTAGTTTACAGTACAGATCATCGTAACATTCATATTGTTGAGTTTTCGTTCTGTAACAGTATGCTCTGTAATGTCCAATCAATGTGGAACTTGATGGTGGGTCAAAATCAATTACTGCCAAAATCATATACTGTTGGCCATTTAACTCTATATTAATGGGTATATCATTCAGGTTAACAGACATGTCATGTAGTTCGAAGAAAAGTAATGGTTTTAATTCATATGTAAAATATACATTTCCTGTCTCGCATACAGGACACAGTGAAACATTATCATTATTAATACACGATGTGGCAGATTCTTCCAAGAAGTCAATACCCTTTTGTGTTATAATATTTATATTTAAAGATATATATTTACAATCAATTTTCTTTGGTTGTAATGCATTTGAGCATGTGTCATTTGAGCAACACCTCTGTCTGGTGGCAGAAAAGTATATGTTGCTCATGAATACCTGTTCTAAAATCATTGTTATATTACATTCACAACTGATAATATTTTGCTGTGACTTTGTTTTATCAAAAAGGTCAATCAATAGTTTGTCACGAAGTTCATATAATCTTTTGCAAGTTTTTCTCGTATTAGATAATTCTTTTATGAATGTTGTTAAACCATCGCTAGCACTATTTAACTTTTCTCTGAAAGCAGGCCTGTCTTGATAAGCTACACCGAATGCTTGCGCGAGGGAATCAAAAGCACAAGTGTTTGTTATAAGTACCCTGTTTTGGTGTACATAAGAATATGCGACGTTACCATTCTGTAATATGTATATGGAGGTAGCTTTTTTTGATTTAGGAGTGGGTATGGTAAGTCCCCGCCAGTTTTCAACTTCTATAGGTTTATTTTGAAAAATTGATTGAATATCAAAATCTGACGTATCAGTTAGGTTCTCTTCTTCTTCTTCTTTTTCAACTGACTTCGGTGCAGAATCAGATATAATTAACTCTGCTGAGAATGAATCTCGTTTTTGTTCGTGTTTGTCTCTAATTTTTACTATTTTTCGTGAGAAATACTCATAATTTGTTTTGCGTTTTTCCTTTTTGTTTCTTAGTTTTAAGGCCTGTTCTTCTTTGTTCTTAGTATTCTCGTGTAAAATTTGACTAGAGCTTAATTTTATGGTTCCGTTAATAAAACTATAATGTTGTATAAGAAATTCGTCTAACCGGACGCGTTCAACTTTGGTCTCAAAATATATAGTTTTGATGTCCTTAAAATGATTTTCTACATTTGAGCTGCTGGCATAGTCTTTGGCTCCAGGAAAATAATCAGTCATAATATTGCCCCACAAAGGTAATTTTTTCAAAAGTCTTTTAAGAGTGTTGTTAATTTCCGGCAAAAAAAAAGCATTTTTCATTGGTGTAGATTCAATTAACTGTAAATATAATAGTTCTGTATTCATAATGTCATCATAATATTTTATCAAAGGCATAGGGCCACCGTGTTGCTCACTCTCTTCATCTTCTGTTACAAAATATATTTCTTCGGAACTGTCCTCTCTTTCATTCTTTTCAATTTCGTCTGTGTGTCTTAGATATGTTTTTATTTGGTCGCTCAATCGTTTCAATGCTTGTTCACATTTCGATGCCGTATAATCAAGATCGGTACTTATATATTCATGAAGAGAAAGTGTGATTACATCTTTAATAATTAGTTTTACTTCGTCATAGCTTCGTGATTGTAGTATCAATTTGATGCAATTGATATAAAAATATTTGCATGTTTCAGAAGTCTTGTCAAAACAACTTTGTGTATACAGTTTCTTTAAAAAATGAGACTTATCAAGTCTGATGTAACAAGCAGGTATCTTGCCTTTTTTTTCCTCAACTATTGCAAAACATTGTCTTAAATAGTTATTCAAGTCCGTTTTCAAAAAAGTTTTCGTTATGGCCGCTATTAAAGCAGAAGAATCATCACAAATTATTTCATTTGGAAGGACTCTTCTGTTTAACCATGTGCTTAGCCATGTGGCTATTGTTTCTGTTGTGTGTGAGTCAGAGCACATATAACAAATTGGAACACTAGCACCCAAGGTATATGCTACGATGGCATATAAGAAAACATGTTTGGGATTTTTATATTTTAAAAAATCGTTTGCTTCGGGTGGCTTTATTGGTTTAAATAAAGATCCAGTGGCATCAATAGACAGGATTTTATATTTGTCTTCCAAGATGTCATCGTAATATATACTTTGCTCAGTAGTCCAAAAATACAATATAAATGGAACAAGAGACATTTTTTTTATGAAACTGTCATACGGTGGGCTACAGGTCATGGCATACAGTGATAAAATAATATTTTTATCAAACTGAAGAGCGCTTCTAGCTTCATGCCGGTATTTCCTCAAATTTAATAATTTAGGCAAAGTTGGCGGTTCTTTTGGATTATCCATGCTCATAACTTCATCGGCAGTTGAATTTCGTACCCTTAAAGCCTTAATGTTTTTAAGTTTTTCTTTGTGCAGATTAACCCGGTGTGAAGTTAATTTATTTTTAATTCGAGGGTCATGCCGAAAGCCTTTTTTCAAATTTGTAAGAATAAGCGTTACTTTATAAGAATTATCAGCTGTTTCGGGGGATATTGTCAAGAACAGACTAGCTTTGCATTGCGTACAACTTCCTGTACATGTGATGTCGTTATTTTTGAGATCAGTAGGCACGTAATTGTTTTTAAACGAGAATGTGCATTCTAAATCGGTTTTAAAAAATATATGATCTTGCATTTCGTTGGTCCACTTATTTTTGTGCGAGATGGTGGGATTCAATAGGCGCAATTTTATAGTAGTCATATTTACTCATTTCAAAAGAAACTGTTAAATCAGAAGGAGCTTCTACAACTGCATGCAATTGTGTTCGATTATCTTCACAATCTCCGCGAGAATTAAAAAATAAAACTTTATTTCTCTTCGCAGATATTTGCAGGGCTGCTTTGCTGACTTCGTGATTAAACTGAATACGCAGTTCTTGTTGTATGTGGTCATAAACTTCATTTGAGATTGGGGGAATAGAAACATTAAATATATCTTTATATTTGGAGAACACAACTCTTAGGTCGTCAAGGGGCACTTTTACTTTTCGGCCTGCCATTTTATTGTACCTGCTGGTACTTCACTGGTATGTGTGATTTTCCGAATATAAAATGAACTGACATGAACAACGGTGTGAGTTGAGGCTTGCACATTCTGCTCCCGAAGCCATGAAGTGCAACTACCTGAAAAAAAAGCAAGGCACACATCACATTTACATTAATATTTTCATTACCTATCATTTTAAAAATCTAGTACACTTGTCTCGCCATTTGCGCAGAAAGACATTCGCACGAATGGATACTTGCGCATAAAGACATTTGCGAATGCACACTTCAGTAAAAAGACTGTAGGTGTACAGTACCTTCAGTCTTCTCAAGATATTGCGCGAAAGGACATTTTAGCAGATTAAAAAGGGTGTCGTTTTTAAGGTTGGGATCGCCAATTACCAATATGCGATAAATGCCGTAAAAAATCCAAGATGGCTAAAGATAAACCGCTTAAGCGCTTGCGCAGTGATGAGCTGGGTTTTGTTAGGCGTGGCGCCATTCCTACGCTTTGTTGTACGTATACTGAATTTCGTGTGATCTGATTGCAATTAATGTGTATATAAAGTACCGTGTATGAAACAGCTCATATCTAACTAGGTATTGTAACACTCGTGTATAATACCCCTCATTATACAAGTTTCATAAACTATCATTACCGAATACTCACCGGACTTGTCAAACACACTTCAATATAATTGAGAATAATACTAGATTCGTTAAAGCGCTTGAAACTTTATGACAGTATAGCTT
The DNA here is from genome assembly GCA_963082945.1 of Cerastis leucographa. Taxonomy (NCBI): domain Eukaryota; kingdom Metazoa; phylum Arthropoda; class Insecta; order Lepidoptera; family Noctuidae; genus Cerastis; species Cerastis leucographa. The sequence goes on from OY720353.1 coordinate 7,524,879, forward strand.
AAACGTATAAAAACTGTATCCTTTTTGTTTTGTTTACGTTAAGTCTAAGAGCAATATCACAACGCGATTGCCTAGCATGGCGTAGGTATAGAATAATTAAAAGTTAAAGCCTACCACTGAGACCGCCACGTTGTTATTTTAGCCAATAATCACACACACAGTTTTAAGCAATAAAGAGATGAGTCTGTCGTAAAACAATAATATTTCATATTTTGCGCGATATTCTGGTTCAATATTTCCATGATAGCCATTGAAATGATAAAAAAACTATATACTATATTTTCCTAATTGTAATGAAGAAAATGGCAAAGTTTTTTTTTTGTGCCGGGGCTAATTGTGTTTTGGGTCACATTTGACGAGTTTTCTTTATTCTGATTCACACCAAAAAGCGTACATTAATATACGCTGAATGACTATTTTATACTGAAACACAACTGTACTGTAAAATAAAAACATTTAATACTCACATCGTTCAAAGACGTCGTCGTACACACACACATAAACCACAAGCACTTCTCTCCAAAACACTTGGTTCACGACTGATTGTTTCATTGGTTCGGTCGGAGCTAGCGTACCCATAGATAGAGCGTACTCAACTACTCACAGCTAAAGAGTAAGTAAGACAAGGCATATAGCTGTTGCGTTGCATTGCACACAGCGATGCGCGCTGCTCTGACTAGCATCAAGAACGTTAAAACGTTTTTAGCGTGGCTTTGCGTTGTGGTATCAAAATAAAACATTTGGTTTAACAGAAACAACAAATTAAGTACTAAAAATATAGCTACATGTATATATGTTTGTATTGTTTTAAATCACACTATAAATTATACACTATGATATTACACTTTTATTAACTAGTAAAAATTGTGTAATATGGTACTGCACTTAAAAAATATTAAAAAATCGGCTTCACGAATAACGTTTTTCTGCTTAACTGTACAAAACATTGGTTACCAAGCTGCTAATTTGCGAAGATTACCCGTACGTACGGTGCAGTCGCTTTTACGTGACCTTTTCAATTTGGTCGGCTTATTAGAGAATTGCTGACATATTCTTGTTTTTGAGATAACTTTCATTAGAGCCGTAATTCAAGGCTGAAATTAACAGGAAAGAATTTTCATGAATCATTTTAATTTGTTTAAAGTATGCCATGTTTCTTAATGTTATGGGAACTGCGTATTCGATCGCTAAAGTACGACCAGTCTAAAATAAATCAAATTTGTTTTTATCTTCTTAACGTGTAAAGTATGAAATCTAAAATGTCTGCTGTAAACAAGCGTCGAACCACGGGTATTTTTTACAGCTGTTTATTTGGTTATAAGTGTATTGGTTTACATGTAAACCCGCTTCTTCTGATTTTTGAAACCATTTAATTACATTGGTTTACGTCAACCAAATCAAAAACTAATGATTAAACAAATTTAAACAAATTAAGGTCTTTTATTGGTATTTTTTTCAAACTTCTGCGTTGAGCCGTTTTCGAGATCTGGGAAATCCCAAAACGTTACCGCAGCAAAATCTTAAATAACTAAAGAACTATACCACAAACAAATTTTGCTATTTATAAACATTTACTACGCAACAAAAGCTATCTATTCATGTATTTGGTTCCGTGCTGAAACTAATTTTTGAAAGACGATTTTGCCTGGGTAACGTTTCAAACGTTACTCCAGCAAAATTTGTTTTTCTTAAATAACTTAAAAACTACAATTCAAACAAATTTTGCTATTAGTAAACAAATTGCTCCTCATGATACACTAATTATTTGTTTAAGTCTCATCTCTCTAAAGCAAAACATTTTGCCTGGGTAACGCACTCCCCCCAAAGAGTAAAATACTAAGTATGCAAGTAGCTTACATGCGAGTGATATGACATCACGCGACCCGAGTGAAATCTCGACCCGGTTTGTAGCTTTGTATTCCGGTCAATAATTCAGCTGTCCTGGTTCTGTGTTGGTTGGTCATATTTCGGTCTCGCTCCGCTCGTGTATGTGAAATGCCTTAACCGTTTTAATCCAATTGATAACGTGTCTGTTCTTCTACCTTACTAGCCACAGGCTGGCACTGTACATACCCCCACCCCATATACAAATCCTGGCTACGCTACAACTTAGTATAAAATAAAATTTGACTTGTGTTTGCGCCAAAAAACTGGCGATTAAAAATCTCTTTGCCAAACCTGACCGCTACAAAAAAAAAACTGTTCATAAACCCAGAATCTTCTTGTTTTACCTTGCGAACATTCTTTCAGAGCAGATGAGACGGTTCGGATGGCGTGTTTCGCGCTACTCTCAGTAGAGTCTATATCTTTTCAAAGTCATTCTTCGCACTGGCTGTTCCCAGAATCTGACGAAAAATGTATCTTGCTCACATCATCATCATCATGGGTCTACCATCTACTTATATCACCAACTCGGTCGGCGTTCCAGCATTTATGGCAGTCCTAATTTAGCATGACACGGCAACTGACCTTGACCGTGGCGGATTACTCAAGGGTATGCGATGGGCAGAAATATTGCGCGAAAACAAAGATAAGCATTAGCTTATCTTTGTTTTAATGCATTATATAATTTATCATTAGATAAGTAAAAAAATGCATTATTGCAGTTTATTAGGTATCTACCTCGGAGGATAAAAAAATAGGACTTAATGCAATTTTTCGGATGCATTCAAAATTTCTGTATGTATGTGTACATATATTTAAAAAAAAAATAGACTAAACGGCTTTTGTACGTAACGGCTGATTTTGTATATTAGAGTTATTATACAATACATGTGTGTTTTTGAAGTGAAAACTTCTTTAGACATTTTGCGAAAGAGACATTTTGCGCCTGAGCCTTTTTAGGGTAGGGGAAAAATCTATGGGTTCGCGACACCGATGACCTCGACATACTCGTGACGTATTGTGCCAGACTAGCGACGCGTAGTATAGCATAAACACAGTAATTCTATAGTTTAGAGTTTTCTTTCTGTCGGCAGTCCTTATGACTGAGAGAAAGAATGAGATAAAAAAGGACTGGAAACTTGTTTAGACCTTTATTTTGACAGTCTAAATGTTGTCTCTCAAACGACTTATATTATAATCTCGTGTCTGTGTTTTAAGTAATTGAAGTAAAAAAAAAAATTTTTTTGCTGATATCTCGGTTGCTATGACTCCAATGATGTACACCAGCATACAATTTGCAACTTTTGTTCAAACATTTTTTCATGCTCTGGGCCGTTTTTGAAAAATTCAATAGGGGTGCGGACTGGGTAAAGAAAACGACATTCTATTTTGTCCGTCAGACAGGTAATACAAAAATATTAGACACGTATTTTTTGTTTTATCAAAATATCAAAAAATTACTTAGTTAAAACTCATTAAAGTTGGAGAGTGGGGGCTTACTACGTCACAACTCACAAGTGGGTATAAAACTTACCTACATGTGACTTCATGCGCCATTTCAACTTAATATATCTCCGTAATTTTATTACCACGTGAAAAAAGAAAAAATACGTGTCCAATTATAATACTTTTCAATAAACTACGAGACGGACAAAAAAAAATTGGATTATCCCCTATTGTGGGTTATATAGGTACGGGGTGGTGGTGGGACACTGACGCAAAAACGCTTACCAGGTATTCAGTACATCATTCTGAACATAGATATTTTCATCGGTTTTTTAAAAACCACTGGCCAAGTGCGAGTCTCTTTCACTCACAGGGTTAGGTAACCGTAACACCAAACAATATCTTGAACGGTCATTCATAAGTAAATTTACACTCCACAGCAAAATTAAATTTGTTTCTCATAGTACGTTAATAAAAAACAAAGTTACTGCTGCAGTTTGGTAAAAAATCCTATATCTCAAAAACTAAACATTAAAATGTTATTCAAACCAATTTTTGTTGAAAGTTTTTTATCGTTCTACAAACCTATTTTTTTAGAAAATAGAGGGAAAGTCCCCTGACACATTTTACAAACGATTGACTTGGTGTGAAAAAATGGTTTTCGTAACCATAATGACATTTTTAACCTATCTATACACCCCATATATATATATATATATAGCTGTGGAGTGCCGGCTTAAGAATAGCACTCCCCCAATTCTTCTCGCGGGTGTCGTAAAAGGCGACTAAGAGACTTTTGGGACCTATCACATATCGGTCCCACCGGTGTCGGGCAGCAGCGATACCGGTGTGAATCTACTGCGATTGCCAACCCGCCTGCTCAGCGTGGCAATTAGAGCGAACCCTTACCAATGGCAAGTCAACATGGACCACGGCCCCCAGTTCCCGGCCGCCCTGCTATTCCTGATCAAGGCGGCGGTCACGGTAACGGCAGGGCAGGGGGTGCGAAGAATCCCCGGGTTACGGAAGGCCGCCAAAAACAACTGACCTTGGCGACGTACAACGGACGCACGTTACGGCTCGACGAGCACCTGGCGCAACTCGAAGTCGAACTCGAGAAAATAAGGTGGCACGTTCTTGGGTTAAGCGAAGTCCGAAGAGAGGGGGAGGACACGGTAACTCTTGAATCAGGCCACCTTCTATACTTTCGAGAGGGAGACCAGCTGTCCCAAGGTGGCGTAGGATTCCTGGTGAATAAAGCTCTCTGTGACAACGTTGTAGAAGTGTCGAGTGTGTCGAACAGGGTCGCGTACCTCGTAATTAAACTAACCGAGAGGTATAGCCTCAAGGTTGTGCAGGTTTACGCACCGACCTCGACACACTCGGACGATGAGATGGAAGATGTGTTTGGAGATATATCGAAGGCCTTACACTTCACCACCAGGGCCCACTACAATGTTGTCATGGGAGACTTCAACGCCAAAGTGGGAGTACAGAATTACAACGAATCGGTAGTAGGATCCCATGGTTATGGTAGCAGGAATCATAGGGGGCAAATGCTTGTCAACTTCCTCGAAAGGGAGGGGCTATTCTTGATGAATTCATTTTTCAAGAAACAGCCTCAAAGGAAGTGGACATGGCGGAGCCCCGACACTATGACTAAAAACGAGATCGATTTCATCATAACGGACAAGAAGCGTATATTCAGAGACGTCTCAGTGATCAATAGGTTTAATACTGGAAGTGATCATAGACTCGTGCGAGGGTCTCTGAATATCGATTTCAAGCTTGAACGTGTCCGTTTGATGAAATCCAGGCTCCGACCAACCCTGCTCCAAACTATAGTGGGATCTGAAAAGTTCCAATCTAATTTGGAGAACCGATTCGCTGCCGTGGAAACCACAAATAGCGTTGACATTGACCAGGCCCTCGAGAATGTGGTCGGAATCCTCAGGGAGGAAGGTGTGAGATTTTGCGAATTGCGTAGAGACAGGAAGTCGAAGTTTTCGGAAGAAACGCTCAAGCTCATGGAGAAACGACGTGAACACCCACCAGTCACTACGTCAGAGTGGCATTCTTTAAACAGGAGAATTGGCAAACTTGTACGACGCGATCTCCGATGCTCCAACGAGAAAAATCGGGGATCGAAAGTGTTTGTCCAATCTCTTGGGAGAAGTCATCTGACGAAGCTGACCACTACAAGTGGAGTAGTCGTTTCTTCCGGGCCGGAGGTTCTTTTGGAAATTGAAAGCTTCTATAGTCAGCTATACGCTACGCGTGCATCTCAACCTGATCCCGAAAATGAGAAGTTCCGAGCTACATTAACACGCCACTTTACGGAAGACTTGCCAGAAGTCAACCTAGACGAAATTGCGATGGCTCTCAAACAGCTTAAAAACGGAAAAGCCCCTGGAGAAGACGGTATTACGACTGAGCTCCTGAAATCTGGTGGTAAACCTGTAATGAAGGAGCTCCAGAGCATTTTCAATACTGTTCTTTTTGATGGGAGAACTCCAGAGGCGTGGAGTAAGAGTGTTGTCGTGTTGTTTTTCAAAAAGGGTGATAAAACTCTTTTGAAGAACTACCGACCCATTTCGCTCTTGAGCCACGTCTATAAACTGTTTTCGAGAGTCATCACAAACCGTCTTGCGCGAAGACTCGACGAGTTTCAGCCTCCCGAACAGGCCGGGTTTCGATCGGGGTACGGCACCATAGACCACATCCATACAGTGCGGCAGATTATACAGAAAACAGAAGAGTATAATCGGCCCCTGTGCTTAGCGTTTGTGAACTATGAAAAGGCCTTTGACTCGATCGAAATCTGGTCGGTTCTGGAATCTCTGCAGCGATGCCAAGTCGATTGGCGATACATCCAAGTGCTGAGAGGTCTTTACAACGCCGCTACTATGGCCGTCCAAGTACAGAATCGGCAGTCTAAGCCTATTCCCTTGCATCGTGGTGTGAGACAAGGGGACGTTATATCCCCCAAATTGTTCACAAATGCATTGGAGGATATATTCAAGACGCTGGACTGGAAGGGGCGCGGCATTAATATAAACGGCGAGTACCTCTCACACTTGCGATTTGCAGATGATATCGTCATCGTGGCGGAAACGCTGCAAGATTTGCAACATATGCTGAATGGCCTAGTTGATTCTTCTCAACGCATTGGTCTCCGGATGAACCTAGATAAAACCAAGGTTATGTTCAATGAACATGTCAGTCCGGAACCAATTGCAGTTCAAGGCAGTATTCTCGAGGTTGTTAAGGAGTATGTTTACCTCGGGCAAACTATGCAGTTGGGTAAAAACAACTTCGAGAAAGAGGCCAACAGAAGAATACAGCTGGGCTGGGCAGCGTATGGGAAACTGCGTCGAGTCTTTACATCGCCAATTCCACAGAGTCTAAAGACGAGAGTCTATAATCAGTGCGTCCTACCCGTCATATCGTACGGTGCCGAAACGTGGACACTCACGGTAGGGTTGGTCCACAAATTTAAAGTCGCTCAACGTGCTATGGAAAGGGCTATGCTCGGGGTTTCTCTGAAAGATCGAGTTCGTAACGAGGTGATCCGACAGAGAACTAAGGTTATCGACATAGCCCACCGCATAAGCACGCTAAAGTGGCAATGGGCCGGCCATATAACCCGAAGAACCGATAACCGTTGGGGTAGACGAGTTCTTGAGTGGAGACCACGGATCGGTAAACGTAGCGTAGGACGTCCTCAGACTTGGTGGAGCGATGATCTTTGCAAGGCGGCTGGCAAGAGCTGGATGAGAGTGGCCGAGGATCGTGCTCAGTGGCGTGTCATGGGAGAGGCCTATGTCCAGCAGTGGACGAATACAGGCTGATGATGATTATGATACACCCCAATCAAATAAAGGTTTGTTTTTTTTTTTTTTTTTTGTAAACTTTTATTTTTGTATAAAAATCGTTAAGCGGTTTCAACACTGTATGTTCGGTATGTTCATCCTAATAGTTTCGGCATAAAGTGGCTGTGACATACGGACGCACAGACAGAGAGACATAACGAATCTAAGTATAAGGGTTAATCTGTATGGGTCGTTTTTTGCCATTCGGCTCGGGAACCCTAAAAAACAGCTGTTTCACAAAAAACGTGCAATACCTACACGGTTAAAATGTATGGAACAGCAGATTTTTTCCATGTGGGATGTACTGATTATTATGTGGTAACCGTTTAAGGGACCCCAAAAACGGTTATACCACCCTGTATAGCTCTTAAATAAACGCATTCAAAATGTTTTCTCGTTTTTTTTTTGTACTTAAAATCTACTTTAATTTATATTAACAACATTCATATAAAATTGAGATATACAACTTGTATTTCACTTGATGAGTTTTTAATTACACAAATATTGTATATAAGGTACCATTAAAATAGATGGACAAATGTTAACACAGCGTTCAGTACGTCTAACCAAAGATATCCAATTAAAAATCAGAGACACTCATAAGGAAGAAAAAAAAAAAGAAGTGAAAACTCAAAACAATTGAATTACTGTGTTCTTTTTTGAATTTTTCAAATCTAAATCAATTATAGCCGCAAAGCTACGCGTCGCTAGTCTGGCACGTAGTGACGTCACGAGCATGTCGAGGTCATCGGTAACGCGATCCCATAATTTTTTCTCCTACCAAAACTGGCTCAACGCGCCGTAAGAAGTTTTCAGTTAAAAAAAAACACTGATTACAGTTATTTTGTTTTGACTTAATAATTAATTTGTATAGATTTAAATGTGCGGCGATTTATTATTTTGGGTTTTCAACTTCTTTCAGGCATACATAGAACCAAGAAACACGCCCTGTAACTAACAATTGCCAATAGGCATGAGCGAAACCGCGAGCACTGCTAGTATAGAACATACGACCGACTGATAACAAATATGTTATAAATACAGTGTTAGCAGATAGAAACGGGTTATCCGAAGATAGGCTTTACAGACAAGGCATCAATCAGTCAGGATATTCTGAACTACGAGAAGATACCAGCACCATGGCACAGTCGTCCCAAGGGTAAGTTTGTTCTAATAATTACGTCATAGCATTTTCACAACCTATGGAGTCAGCTTCCAGTCTAAGCAGATGCAGCAGAATACCAGTTTATAATTATTTATCGCCAAGCAACTAACCCACCAAAACAAAAAACAAAATGTTCCACATTTTGTTTTGGTGGTAGTGGCTCGATACAAAGGCAGTACCCAGGTCCCGACAGGTTTGTCATCTTCGCAGATAAAAGCATGAGGACTAAATTGGCACTAAGTTAATTGAAGTTTGAATAATTAGGTATGTAACTATATAGGCTCAACATTTTCTATCTACAAGCAAATCATTGCGCAATCTTTTTAGGGTTCCGTACCCAAACGGTTAAACGGGACCCTATTACTGAGACTTCGCTGTCCGTCCGTCCGTCTGTCACCAGGCTGTATTTTATGAACCGTGAATACCGTGATAGGTAGCCAGTTGAAATTTCTACAGATTAAGTATTTCTGTTGAAGCTATAACAACAAATAAGTACTAAAAACGAATAAATTAAATATTTAAGGGATATTTTTGCTCATTTTTATAAATAATGGTACGGAACCCTTCGTGCGCCAGTCCGACTCGCACTTGGCCGGTTTTTTAAATAAGAGGTGCTGTTAGATTGTTTATTTTAAGTGTATGCAGCATTGAATCCTTACCTACACTATACGTTGATGCAATAATGGGTACAGGCTGTTTTTCAATAAAATAAAAGGATTCCGATTCCAGGCTCCGGCGTAGTCTTTTTCAAAACACTAAACTGCGGTTTTATTCTCCTCAAAATAAGGGGCCTGGTTTCTAGTTGACCACTTTGCTGTAACACACAAAGATACGGATTTAGCTCTGATGAGCTAATGTAGAAATAACCCTGTATAAACTGATTTCACTCCGTCCGTACCGAGGTTACAGCATTAGAGGTATTCCGTGAAGCACACCCAAACGAACCACACCCAGACGAAGCACACCTAAAGTATTCCACTTAGCACACCCGTAGGTGGGCTTCAAATAATAATTTAAAATAATTAATTTCCTATTCCACGAAGCACACCTATTACGAATATCACTCGCATAGGGCGGGGACTAAGAAATAAAAATGTCGATAGAAGAAAATATTTAATATTTAAAAGACTAACTTAAATTTCTAACATCATTCAGTTTCATTATAATAATGTGACACAATATTTGTCATTTTTGTAGCCCACCAACGGTTGTGCTAAGTGGAATACTTTAGGTGTGCTTCGTTTGGGTGTGCTTCACGGAATACCTCCAGCATAACCGTTATTAAAGTTGCCTATATAACATACGTTATTTACTCCTACATCATCATCATTTGCCTAGCCTTTTCCCAAACTATCTTGGGGTCGGCGTCCAGTCTAAGTCTAACCGGATGCACCTTACAGTAAACCAGTAAATGAAGCGACTGCATATCTGACCTCCACAACCCAGTAACCGGGTAATACGATACCCCTTGGTAACATACTCACCCAGCATACACACCACACCCACTCATATACGCCATACTCAAACCACACTTCACCCACACACACACACACACTTCCAAAAACTCCAACCTCTTGTCCTCAACCTTTATTTTAAAATTATTATTATACACCGTGTACATCACCTCATCACGAAGCCCTCAACCAAGCATTCTGTACCTACATGAAACTAAGTAACTTTACGCAAAAATTATTGCTGGGAAACGACTTTTTTTGGTGGGTGTAAAATCAGTTTTTGTGGTAGAACTCAATGTAACGGTATGGTGTAGAACAAAAAAATGATCGCAATGACAGGGAGAACCAGTGCCTTTCAAATTCAAATTCAAATTCAAAATCATTTATTCGCTAACATGGGTAATTACATAAAGTTGTTAGAATAGAACATAGTTCAGCCATATTACGCCTTGAGGCATGCAAATCTCAAGTTTTGTCTGTTTGACAACATTAATATACAATTCATTGCAAAAATAATGAGTAATTAGTAATATAATTTTGGTAATTTAACCGTATCAAATAATAAAGAAACATAAGCAAATAATAATGTCACTAGAATAATTAAAATTTAAAATCATGTATTATCATGTGTAAATGAGAAATGTCAAGATGAATTTGTAAATAATTGTTAAAATAAAACTAATAGGCAAAATTTATTATTGCATTAATCACATGTCACATCAACAACAATATTTCTGGAACAGAATGCCCTTTCGGCTTCGATAAGAGGTGTTTTACACCCTTTATAAAATAATATCGTTATACATAATAGTTTTTAGTTTGTTAACCTAATTATTTTTCTTTATTTATATTTCTTTTAATGTTACCCGAGAGACTGGACCCCACGACACAGGGTGTTTAGGGTAGCGTGGAGTCCAGGGAATACGTAATTATCTAGCGCTTAAGCATTGTCTTTTGTTACTAGCTTTTTAATATTGTAGGTACCTTGTTATGCGAACTGACTAAAATTGTATTTATTTATTAATTCAACAATATTATTTACTTATGTTGCAGAGTCGTCAAAATTCTCACTAAATTTTTAGGATTAGGAATTTTCAAAACCCATCGGATTGTGACAGAAAATGTGTTACGCTCTTGTGTGCTGATTACATTACGGTTTAACTTATATAATTATTCATTGTGATTCCAGTGAACTTAGGTGCGAGCAACGTACAAACTTTATAGATTGGGATACTTATTTTATGGCAACTGCGTTTTTGGCGAGGCATCGGAGCAAGGATCCGAAGTACCAAGTAGGGGCTTGTATTGTCAACGACGACAAAAAAATAATTGGAATTGGGTTAGTACCTCCTTGTTCCTATCTATAATATATCCTATCTATATAAAACCTAATTTTATGAAAAACCTGCGACATATATACTTACTAGCTGTCCTGCGCAATTTCGTCTGCATCACATTTTCCCCGTTTTCACAACATTTTTCATTGCTACTCCGCTCTTATTGGTCGTAGCGCGAAGATATTGGTCGCAGCGCGATGGCCTGTATCATTCCTCGATAAATGGGCTATCTAACACTGAAAGAATTTTTCAGATGGGACCAGTAGTTCCCGAGATTAAATTAGCACGTACAAAGAAACAAACTTTCAGATTTATAATATTAGTATAGACTAGAAATGTACCGTAATAATAGTAGGTAAGGTAAGCAATGATAGCCTAGTGGTGTGACTGCCAAGTCATAAGACCTCAAGTTCGAACCCAAGACACGCACCTCGGATTTTTCGGATTCATGTGCTTATAGTATTATTATTACCTATCACTAAATATAAAAATAATATTAATTTGTAAAATTATAAGAAAAGAGCTTTATATTTACTTAGATAGTTTATGGAAATACTGCAATAAATTTTTCACTTGGTCATAAAATTACGGAGATATATTGAGTTGAAATGGCGCATGACGTCACATGTGGGTAAGTTTTATACCTACTTGTGACGTAGTAAGCCCCCACTCTCCAACTTTAATGAGTTTTAACTAAGTAATTTTTTGATATTTTACCTATCACTTGATTCGGACAGGAAAACATCGTGGGGAAACCCGCCTGAGAGATGTTTCTCGACGGCATGTAAAGTCAAGCCAGAGGCCCATGGGCGGCATAAAAACTGGTTAGGGAAACCTGATAAAGAAAGAAAGTCAGCGGGTGAAATCTGTAGAAATAATGCACCATCTGTAATTTGATCATCCCCAGACACATTTTGAAAAATAACAGGGTGTAAAGTTCGTCATCTCATCCCCCATACAAAAAGGATGATCCTCGACGGCCAGACGGTTGTTGTGTAGGGTTGTTCTATAATTGTGTCGCTTAACTTCAAACTCATCATCATCATCATCATCATCATCATCAATTAAATCCAGATCGATTTAATCAAAATTCTATAAATCCACAATGAGTTTTTTCAAAGATAGATAAATTGCATTCCATTATGCATTATTTCCAACAATGCGTTCAGGGCAGTGTTGGGACTACTCCGCTTCTGCAGCGCCTCGGGCATGTTTGCGAAGACGCGCACTGACTGTTTCCACGCCACCATGCGCAAGCGGTGAGCGTCCTTGGTGCGCAGGGTGCGGGCTAGCTCCAACACTGTCTTGGCGATGGTTGCTCAGCGACTGGATTGCCCCTACATAAGTCATTGTTGTAGCAGGCATATTGTTGGTGGTTAATTTGATTTAGATCTGTTACATTTCATATAGATTTTATGTCTTTTTGATTTTATGATTTTTTATGTTTTTAGTTCTGACATAACTTAATTCCATAATTTAATTCGTTGTCATAATATATCTAATTCTGTTTTATTATATTTTATTTTGCCATGTGCTTTTTGACATCCATCGACTTAATTTTATAAGAATATTATATTTTTGCTGCTGACATAACTTCATTCCTTAATTTTATTCATTGTCATAATATTTCATTTTATTTGGTTTTATTTTAATTTTTACTTTATTTTTATTGCATGAATTGACTATAGTGTATTTGTATTGTTGTGTTACTAATATGGGTCAAGGACCTGAAATAAACGTTTTTTTTATTATATCAAATGAAGGTAAATCCAATCTAAATATTACATTTTTGAAAGAATCCATGGTTTAAACACTGAATTTGCTTTAGCAAAATACAGGATCGTTTTTTTCAACACTATTGTCTTAATAAAAAAATACTGCCTTTTAATTCATGGAATTAAGACTATTATAACTTTTTTTTTTAATATCTCCTAAGAGGGTAGAGTGGATTTATCCGAGTTTGAAGTTAAGCGACACAATTATGCAAATAACTTTAACAACGCGATTCAGAAGTTTGATGATACACACAAATGAAAATACCTATGTATTTTTCATGAGGCCTGGATGTGGCCAAATCTTAAAATATGTATTAAGTAGAAATAGCGAAACGGTACAGGTACGGTATTTATTTTAATTTGATCTTTACAGATATAATGGTTTTCCAACTGGATGTAATGACGAAAAATTCCCGTGGAAAAAGGACCCCTTTGATGTTTTAAATAATAAACATTCCTATGGTGAGAAATTAAGTCCAAGTAAAGTCTTAAGATTAAAATATAGTTTAGGTTTAGCCACCCTGTTCTACATATAAGTAAATATGGTGTCATGTAGCAACTGCTACAGTTGAGCGCAACGGTTCGATAACAGGTGCTACCCATCCTGTTAATGGAACCGCTGCGCCGCACCCTTTTTGCTACATGCGTAGCGACTCCTACAGCTGTTGACACGCTTATAAGCTCATATAAGCGCGAGCCTCGAGAACCACTGACATATTACGTATCACGGACTGAACCCAGCGGTTCGAGCGAACACGCTTGATTAAGCGCGTGTACGCACGTTCGGTTTTTTTAAACGCAAAATTTGGCGTGTAAGCCGATAGAAGCTTATATGCGAACAGAAATGGAACTGGGAAGCCGCTCTTAGTACCCCCTGCCTTACCTCCGAGTATTTATGTCACCATTTCATCAACTGCCTAGCCTTCTCCAAACTATGGTGGAGACAGGTGCCAGTATAAACGGACGCAGCTGACTACTTTTATTTTACATAGATCGACTGCCTGTCCGTATCATCCACTACCCAGTTACTGATTATTCATTATGATGAGACTGTTTGTCACTTTCGAGCCACTGACTACTCGTAACGAACGACTGTCAGAGATTTACAAATGACATCCGGGACCAACAGCTTAACGTGCTTTTCGAAGCACGTAGGAAACTCGGTATGTAATGGGTGGCCGGACCTATGCACGGACCGACTGTTATTATTTAGCCCCGAGCTCCTTAATGTATGTAATTATCATTATTTCAGTGTGCCATGCAGAAACGAATGCAATTCTCTTCAGGAACACATCCGATGTGAAGGGATGCACCATGTATGTCACTCTGTTTCCATGCAATGAGTGTGCTAAGATTATCATACAGTCAGGCATCACCAAAGTTTATTATTTTTCCGATGAAAAAAAGGACGATGACAGGTTCAGGGCTTCCAAGCCAATGTTTGATGCGGCTAATGTCGTATATGAGTAAGTATTTTAGAATGCATAACGCAACACTTACTAATAATTATTATTACACATCGATTCATAACATCGTGCAAGCTTTTTACATACCTTGTCCAGATGCTTCCAGTGAAACCTGCAGATGAAGGTAAATATCAGTATTTTACATGGAGTATGTAGGTATCATGAAATCCTTTGGCAAGAAAGTCAATTTTCGCTAGTCCCGTGCGGCTGTTATTATTAGTCCACGAGCCCCTGACGTAAGTATCCATCCAACTTTGGGGGTCTGTCGCCTTGAGGGTATCCAGTATTCGCTAAGCTTGCAGTATTCGCCAAGTTGGCGGTCATTCAGATGCATCTAACAAGTAAGGGTGGTTTTAATTCAGAACAATGCGCGTAACTGAAGAGTAACTTGAAAAAAGAACTTGAGAGGATGGATATATGTAATGGATATTGGAACCTGCTCTACTAAATCATGGGCACGGTGTTTTGGAACTGTGACGTGCCCGAGGAGTCTACAAAAACAACTATAAATTTACATTAAAAACCGGCCAAGTGCGAGTCGGACTCGCGCACGAAGGGCTCCGTACCATTATTTATAAAAACGAGCAAAAAGATCACTTTTTTTTGTAAATTTCCCTTAAATATTTATTTTATTCTGTTTTTAGTATTTGTTGTTATAGCATCAACAGAAATACATAATCTTTAGAAATTTCAAGTGGCTAACTATCACGGTTCATGAGATACAGCCTGGTGACTGACGGACAGCGAAGTCTCAGTAATAGGGTCCCGTTTCACCCTTTGGGTACGGAACCCTAAAAACAAAAGAGTTTGAATCATTCTCCTGATCTTATACCAATTTATTTGGGGTCGGCGCAGCGTTTCATCTTCTTCCAAACTGCTCTATTACTCGTCATAGTCATAGTCATAGTCATAGTCATCTCATCAGAAAAGTCCTTTCTTGCCATATCATCCTTGACGCAATCGATCAATCGTTTTTTTGGTCTTCTTATACTCTTAGCATCCACATTCATACACAAAACTTGTCTCACGACATTTATTCCTCCCCGTCCACATGCCCATACCAAGCCAACCGATTACCACACAACTTGAGAACCCTTGAATATATTTTAGTTATTCAGAATAGACCCCACAAGAAATCTAAATACTGGAGGAACCCTTTTTGAAATCTAAAATACCAACCTACCCTCTCTTCAAATTCATTACCGCTTTCTGCGGCAATTTTGTTTTCAGCTTTATAACGTAAATAAATTCTTGTTTTTTTCAGGCAATTCATCCCTGCCATTCCTCAAATACAGATCAGGTTTTCTACCGAGAACTTGGCTAATGTGAACTAAACTATACCTTTCATAGGTTTACAGTTCAATTTCCAAAAAATGTAACCAAACCTGTGTTTCAACTACAAACAACTTTCAACATACACACTTCCAAGTTTAGCGCTTATTGCTGTTCCAATGGTTCTAGTTATTATTTAATTCAACCTTATTTATAGTAGCATAAACTTGATATTCGTTTATGTGACAATAACATGAATTGGAAACCGGTTTGTAGGTACCTACAAGGAATTGAATGTAATTTGAAACTAATAAAATCATATATTTGGGACAATGTTTTTATTTTAATTACTATTTTATTTTGCGTGCGTCATATCCAGTGGATATAGTATTGTGGTTGGTTCGTTTCTTTTATTCTTTATTCGAACTGCCTCGGTCTAGTGGTCGCAATCTCGACTGCTAAGCATGAGATCCTGGGTTCGATTCCCGGGTAGAGCAAATTTTTTTTCCGACTGTAATTTCTCAGTGGCCGCCACGGATTTGTGCTCTGTTGATGGCAATAGGCGCGCTATAATATGGGACTTAAACATTACTGGCGAAATGTGAGTGTTATGTTAGGTACACCTCTGCCTAACCCTTCTGGGATTACAGGCGTGATGTTATGTTGTTCTTTATGTGTTATTATGGGGTAATCTGAATTAGTAATACACACATCAAAAGTGTCTAGGGATCAACATATATTTTTGCAATAACTTTTCTCCTGATTGATATTAATTAAAATTTTCTTTAAGGATTCATCAAATAAAGTGTTTTCGTTTGTCACAGTAACGATAAACCAAGTCACCTTTGCATTAATAAAGAAATTTGCCATTTTCTAATAAAGGGATTTTTGACATTTGAACCACTAACATTAAAGTTCGAAAAAAAGACTGAAATAACAGTTTTCTTTAAAATTTTATTGGGTAACTTAAACAATTAATAATCCGTGTTTCTACCGCGAACACTAACAACACAAGAACATCGGTTTGGCATACTCAAAATGAGTTCATCCAAATCACGCTGTGGAATGGCCGCCCATGTTCGTTGCAACAACAAAAAAAGGTCTTCTTGCGACTGGATACCCTCCATATTCGGCAGAGCTCTTCTCTGTAGCATATCCCATGCATGCTCAATCGGGTTCAAGTCTGGCGACTGAGCAGGCCAGGGCAGGACATTGATGTTAGCTGCGGCGAGAGTCTGTCTTACAACTCTTGCGGTGTGCGGTCGTGCATTATCATGCATTAACTGAAATAAGGGACCGATTTGCACTTGTAGAGGAACGATGACGTCTGATACAATCGTCTCAGCATAAATTTGAGCGTTGAGGTTGCCTCTGATCCAAATCAACTCAGTTCTTCCGCCGATCCAAATACCCGCCCATACCATGATGGTTCCACCACTATAAGGATGGACTTCCTGGCAGGATTTTAATCGCTGTTGGCGTCCAGGGGTTCTCCAGTGTCGTATACGTCTTGTATCCGGTCTCATACCAAAACGAGACTCATCAGAAAAGCACACGAAACGCCATTGTTCTTCTGCCCAATTTCTGTGTTCAAGAGCCCATTGATATCGAATCCTACGATTGTGCATTGCTATAGGTGGTACCCGTAGCGGTCTTCGGTAATGAAGGTTCACTTCATGCAAGCGGTTTCTGACTGTTTGGTCGCTAATTAAGTTCCCTGAAGAGTGATGAAGCCTCACGGCTAACATCATGGCGGTTATTGTTGGAGCTCTTCGAGTTAAGATTTGAATGTATCGGTCTTGTCTCCGTGTGGTGCAGCTATACCGTCCTCCATGGCGCTCAGCCACGGTACCAGTGCTTCGGTAACGTGTCCAAAGTCGACTGATAACACTCTGACTTGTATTCAGAGCTAAAGCCACAGTACGTTGCCGGGAACCAGCTTCTATCATTCCCACGGCTCTGAGCATTTCTTCCCTGCTTAAATGACGTCGCCGCTCCATAATAACGTTGGTTTTAATCAGTAGTAGGGAAACAGTAGCACTAATAATGTTTTCAATGCGTTGTATGTTTTTATAGGGAAAATATTGACAGCTGATTTTCATCTTTTACTCGAATTTGATTTACAGTTCCTGATTCAAATTATGAAATGCACCAAAAAGGATCCATATAAATTTATAGAATCATAAATTTATTACAAAGCCACATCTCAATCTCAAGAAATTCGCATAAAAATGCTTGATCCCTAGACTTTTGATGTGTGTACTTAAATACATGTAAACTGTCTTAGATGTTGTTCACTTGTTCGGGTCGCCTCCCGTTCCAATGAGTGTTTTTCTATAGCAGCGTTAGACAAAAAAAATAGTGCGTGAAGTCCCTCCGCGCGGATGAAGTGAAACTTCGTAATACTACACGCATGCGTTCGAATGCCGCGCATTCACTCTCTTTATATTATTGAGCTTCTAAATAATATTTTGTTGTTTTCTTGTTGTATTATTTTTATTACATAAGTTTATCGAGGTTATTCTACTCATGGAAATTGAGCGAAGGCTGGTCACACCGAAGAGTCGAATGCATGACTGTATGCACGCCATCTTGCGTACCTAATAGAACTACGTAGTCACATATCTTGTAATACTGCCATCTCTTAGTGAGTTTTAGAAAATATTCCCCCTTCATGGTAGCGTTAAACTTGTTGGAAGTCGCATAAGAAGTTTCACTTCAACAACTTTCGTCGATGAGCCGAGGGTTGACAATCTGTACTCATCTCTAGTGCGTTAAAAAGCGCATGGATGAATTTTAAACATAGTGCCATCTACCGGCTCCAAAAATAGTTAAGAACAAGGTGACCCCACAAGAATAAATGAAAAGTAAGTCAAATCAAAACAAATCTAAATATTTTTATTTCACATAGGCCTACCTACATGGGCACCCATAAAAAGTCGATAAAAAGGTGCTCTTATAGCGGTGACTTTCTTCAGAAAGGGCAGGTGCCTAGTTTTCGCAACCGGCCTGCGTTTATGACAGATTTATGAACGTAGACGAGGCGCAAGGAATACGTAAGGACCCTAGCAGGTGGCCTTCTACAAGGTGTTGTTTTGCATCCTCGTCAAAATTCAAGAGGATGTGGATCCTTTAATTTGACGAGAATGCAAAACAACACCTAGTATAATTTCTACCTCCTTTCCCCATGAAAAGCCGTAAGTGTATGTAATGTACCAGGGTAATATAATATTAGAGTAGGTATGGTTGGCATCCCTAGCCTATCCAACCAAGTAACAAAAAAACCGGCCAAGTGCGAGTCGGACTCGCCGCGAACGGAACCTTAAAAAGGGAAGGGGACAAAAGTAGCGATTAAAATAAAATAATTATTATTTTACAAAACTTATATTTCTGTTTCATTTACAAGCTCGTGGTAAACTCGTCAGGCTGAATAATATACGAATAACGTTATAATATCACAAACAATTCATATTAATTTATATTACAATAGAAAATACTAAATTATTTATAATTAAGTTTTTATTTTATTTTGAAGGGCTCATGGCATCCCAGTCAACTGTAAAATTTATCTCTATCTTACTACGCTTTGGTATATATTGCCTGAAAAAGGAAAAAAAAAAAGGATTATTTCAACAAAAAAAAAATTGAAAACGTAATTAGATAACAATGTGTTACATTTTATTTTACACAAGTTGGGCACCGGTATGTGTTGCAATGTTTTTTCTTTTATTTTATGTGCAAAATTTCATAAAAATTGGTTCAGTAATTTAGGAGTCTATAGGGTACGAATAGACGCACAGACGAACACATATTGATTTTTCGAAGACATGTGAAATCTACAAGCCCGCTTGACCCGCGTGGTTGAGACCACGACCTCTCATAGAGAGGTGGCCTGTGTCCCAGCAGTAGGAACACAATAGGCTGATGATATAATAATAATAGTCGACATGTGGGACGTGACTACAGCAGTCACTGTGCCGATAGTCGTGTCGGCCAATGGCTTAATAGCCAAAAGCTTCGACCAACATCTGCGGAGTCTTTCGCTTGGCAGTTGGATCAAGAGCTTGATTCAGAAAGCAGTACTTCTGGACACGGCACGTATTGTTAGGAGGTTCCTCTCTCAAGAGCCCTGACCACCGGTAGCCCGGACCCTGTTCCCGATGCCGGTGGGCTACTATTTTTTATATTTTTAAATGTTTTTGTATATAATTTTGTAAAAATATTTAAAAATGTAAAACGTATGTTTGATAAATAAATAAAGGGAATAATAATAATAATTTATTTCAGACCAAGATAGTCCATATAGTGTTAGTAATACATAGGCACTTAAGAACTAAGTTAGTAACATACAAAAATACTGAAACAAACTAACATAAACATTAAAATTATCCTGTATGTAGGTGGATCCAATGCCTCCATACAGGACTCTCCATGTGTTCTGCAACCACCTTCAGGTAGCTGTTGGGACTGTCCCTCACTCTTCGCATCAGAGATGCTACTCTTTTCCTAACTATTGCATAATAACCATCCACTTGTGCTTCTGCAAACATTGCTGACGCACTGCAATAGCGAGGCAGTCCCATCAACATATAGATGTATAGATTGGGCGAAGTGGGATTGCCATGCACAAAAAAAAAGAGGTCCAAAAAGTAGTAAGTAACCAAAAATCTACCGACTTCTACTCCTACTCCTTCACTGTACACGCTGTGCGGTTGTGGAATTCACTTCCGCCTGACATTAGAGACTGCCAAACTGTTGCAGTTTTCAAAAGAAGAGTAAAAGAACATTATCTTTCCATTCCGTTCCGTCATAGTTGCATAGGTATTTATTTTATTGGTATATATTTTGTTTTGTATTTATATATAAGTTAGTATATTTTTATATCGTATTTTATATATTTTAAATAGTTATTAGCTTTATGTTTTATGTATTCAATTCTCTCTTTTTCTTTTACACACTATGTCTGCATCTCTTTTTTTTTATATCTCCTTTCGCAGGTATGCTGGAAGAGATTTCTTTAGAAATAAGCATTACCTTTGTACCTTTTTTCTGTTTCTTTCTTCTTCTCTGTATTAAGTGTGTACATAAATTGTTAAATAAATAAATAAATAAAAATTTACATATTTAAGTACCCATATGAACATGGATTTGCGAGGCAAAAGATTAACAGGCGCTCGGTTCAATTTTTAGGTTAAACCGCGCTTGCCTAGGTTGGTCTGTGGATGGGTACCCACCAATTACATGCCGAGATTTCTCCATGCCTCCGGAAAGCACTGTAAGTCGTTCGTTCCGGCTGTAACTTGTAGATCTTTGACAGATGTTACAGGTAGTATGTGGCCGGAAAGTCTGGCAACCTGAACTCGTTAAGTAATGAAGGATCGCTCACAGATCCGTCTGTGGATTGGCAAGCGCGGCCTTAAACATCGACCCATGCGGCTGTTATTATTTAGCCACGACCTTTTTAGTATACTCACTTATATTCGACTCCAGCCGCATCTAACATTCTCTTAGAGGCTATATACATCGGACGGTCTCCTTTCTCATCAGACAAATAATAAATTTTGGTAATCCCTGATTGTATGATCATTTTAGCACACTCATTGCATGGAAACAAGCCAACATAGATAGTGCAGTCCTTCACATCAGCTGAGTTCTTGTTCATAATTGCATTCATTTCTGCATGGCACACTGAAATAATGAGAAGTAGGTATAAGTAAATTCCACATGTCTTCAGAAGGGGCATTCAGTATGTAGGCGACATCGCAAATATCTTTGAAATAATTAAAACCGTCCAAGTGTGAGTCGGACTCGCGCACGAAGGGTTCTGTACCATCTATCTATCTTTAAAATAAAAATCAATTGCTGTTCGTTAGTCTCGCTAAAACTAGAGAACGGCTGAACCGATTTGGCTAATTTTGGTCTTGAATTATTTGTGGAAGTACAGGGAAGGTTTAAAAGGTGAGAAGGGTAGGGTAGGTAGGTAGGTTGGGTTGGGTAGGTAGGTATGTAGGGTAGGTAGGTAGGGTAAGGGTAGGTAGGTAGGTAGGGTAGGCTAGGGTAAGGAGGTAGGGTAGGGTAGGGTATGGTAGGTAGGTAGGGTATGGTAGGTAGGTAGGGCATGTAGGGTAGGTAGGTAGGGTAGGGTAGGTAGGTAGGGTAGGGTATGGTAGGTAGGTAAATAGTGCATTGCAACGCATGCCGGGGACAGCTAGTTATATATAAAAACGAGCAATAAATAACTTTTTTGTATGGGAGCCCCCTTAATTTTTTTTTTCCTTATGTTGTTATTTGCTGTTATAGAAACAACAGAGTTACATAATCTGTAGAAATTTCAACTGGCTAACTATCACGGTTCATGAGATACAGCCTTGTGACAGACAGACGGACAGACGGACGGATGGACAGCGAAGTCTCAGTATTAGGGTCCCGTTTGACCCTTTGGGTACGGAACCCTAAAATAGATATTTATAAAAAAAAAACAGGCAGACTACATAGAGGCCATCGCTAGAAAAACCTGGATGAGGCTGTTACAAGTACTTGGAGATTGACACAAGAAAAGAGAGCAGCCTAGCAGCGGGTGAATTGTAATTTGATGTTGTCATAAACAAACCAAAAAAATACTATTATGAAATAGGTCTTATCTCAAAGTTGCAATTAATATTCCACTAGAAACTCGCTTTTGAATTTGGATAAGTATTTACATATTAGTGCTCAGGACTATTCATAGTCTATTCACAGTTGTTTTACCTCTGATTTGCATCACATTCAAAATCACAATGATCTTTATGTATCTTGCTAATATTATAAATGCGAAAGTTTGTGAGGATGGATGGATGGATGGATGTTTGTTACTCTTTCACGCAAAAACTACTGAACGGATTTGGATGAAATTTAGAACACAGATAGTTTATAACCTGGATTAACACATAGGATACTTTTAATCCCGGTAGTAGGATCCCATGGGGCAATTATTAAACTAAACGCGGGTGAAGCCGCGGGCACCAGCTAGTGATACAATAAGGTTACCGGTAGGTTGCTACTTTAAGAGTAAAGCAGTGAAAGGATTATATGTATATGGTGTGTGGTACAACTGGTACAAGTCAGAGTGCTTTGTAAAAGTTATAGGATAGGTATAGTCCGACGCTTAACTGTGACGGTGCTGGAGAGTGTATGAGGGGTGAGGTCACACCACCACAATGCTCAGTCATTCCATCGCTAAGGAGGCCGATACCCCTACCGCACCCCGCACCGAACGTAGGCACAATCAAATTTAAACCGTAAACCTGTAGTATACAATTGCTTACCATAGAGAAATTTGCTATCTAAAGGTGAAGCAGTTTTCTTTGCCCATGGAAATTCATCGTCACTACATCCAATTGGCATTCCATTATAACTGTAAAAAAAAAATACAAGTCAAAAATGTTGTATGGTAAGTAGCGGGCACAGATAGAACAGAGATTGTCTTTTGTTAAGACAATAAGATATTAAAGATTTTTATACTGTGCAAGTTGTCTTACTTGGTATGTGTCCTATGACATTAACACATCCAATTTATTATTCAAGGTTGTCTGATTAAATCTTTAAAGTATTTTTTTTTACTTTATTTCAGTCTCGTCTACTTCAACTTCTGTGGGATGGTTTTCTAGGATAATTATCCCTCCTTGTAGCTCTTGGCTGCTGCTTCATCAACATCTAGGTCGGAAATGATAGTGCACAATATGATGGAACATACTATTGGGATAAAAAGTATCTTACATCAAAACTCAGGTGCTGAATTTCATAGAAACTTATTTAACCTCCAGATCATGAAAGGTAACTGAGTAAGCATATAAAAATATCAGCTGTTTCATCAATTTTAACTTTTGTAGGAAACAACAGATTTTATTTTTAATTGTTTTAGTTTGCCTGATTATTTCCACTCCTGGGCAAAGACCTCCCCCCATTCCTTCCACTTTTCTCTGTTTGTTGCCTCTTCTCGCTAATTACCTAACGAGAAAAAATTAATGAACAACAGAAAATGTCTATGGGTTCAGAATGATGAATTGATATATAATTGCTTGTGTTGACATTCCTTTTTTATCCCCATTCAGTTCGTTTCTTAATCAATACAGTAATGTTCTTACCCAACTCCAACTATTTTGTTGTCCTTATTGACAATACATGCCCCTACTTGGTAACTAGGGTCTTTGCTCCGTTTTGCCGCCAAAAACGCAGTTGCCATAAAATATTCTTGCCAATCTATGTAATCTTCGCGCTTTTTTAGTTTAGTCTCACTGGAATCAGAATGAAAATGTTTTATATTAATATTTTATGGTATAGACACACTATGTTTTTTTTTTAAATTACTGCATCTATACATACAAATAAATAAAATTAAAGTGTCTGTTTGTAATATTAAAAGAATCGCTTTTTACTACATGCATATGAATTAATATATGGTACATATACCAAAATAACATATTTTACAATTTTTATCTGTTTGTTCTGGCTAATCTCTAGGACGGCTGGACCGATTTTGACGGGACTTTCACTGTCAGATAGCTGATGCAATAATGAGTAACTTATGCTACTTCTGTTTTAGAAAAAAAAGCTAGTTAGTTGATATACTTAACAGAAAAAAAGTAGTTGACAACAAGTAATTTGTTACAATCTAAGTGCTACATCATTTTCTATGTTCACATTTCTTGTATTGAAATATAAAACGATGGGTCTATCAGGTAGCCTTGATGTGTTGTTCGAAAATGCACGATTTATACATTATAACCTTATGCAAGTTAGCGTGAAAGTATTTTATGATAAAACTTACTCTTGTAACGACATATTTGCGGTCATTTCTGTAATGTCCATTTCTTCTTATCACTAGTTTTATCATTGAAAACAACAACAATAGAGATTCGTCATACTTTCTTTCTGTGCGTTTGACAGATTACAGCAACAGATGATGCAAAGAGTATAATAATAATACGGGAGATGATGCCTCTGGCGAAACTGACGTTTCGTTTCGACATTTGACAGTGACAGTTTTCGGTTCCTTTTTTTAAACAATGTCATTCCTATTTACCTAAAATACGTTTATTTTGTATTATATTTTATTATTAACAAGATCTCGCTTCTTTACCGATAATTTACTTACTTGTAAACGAATTAATAAAGTTTATTTTTAAGTAAGTGCTGAGTTTGTTTTAACTTTAGAGTCCTTAGCTCTCATTTTCATTGTAATGTTTGTTGTGCAAAACTTTCATGTTTTCTAGATTTAAAATTTAAGGCGTTGTCCGTTCGGGAAATTAAGAGTTTTGTTAATCATCATCATTTTCCTGCTCTTGTCTCAGTGGTGTCATGCATGCTAGTCGGAGTACCGCAATATGTTTTTTGATTTGATTTTTGTTATGAGACTTATTTGGTGTCCTAAGAATAAGTGTTGCACTTAATTAACTACCTACGTAATAAATAGTTACAATGGCCTCTTAAAGCCATTTTTTTAGCCGTCTTAGAAAATAACAAAACTACACCTCATATGAATTTTAATGAACAATTCGGTTTTGTCGGGCATACGACGCCTCGTAAACTAGTTGTCTTATGGTTAATAAATTGCGTAAGGCAATTATGGAACAACTTTTTGAATTGACATAGAAATTAAGTAGTTTAACTGCAGAAATAAAATAAGACAACATTTTTGGCGGCTGAAAATCGTGTAACAGGTTTTTTTAGAATTGAGTAGAAATAATTTATTTGCATTGAATGTAGGTACATATATGAGTTACTTTTACTCTGGACGCTCTTAACTTGCCCGTATTTCTACATTGTTCTCACATATTTGTAACTTTTAACATGAATGATGTAACCAAGATTTTGTAACATATTTTGATAGAGTGTCCATGGAGTTTCTTGCCCGTTCTTCTCCATAGAGATCTACGCTACGGAATGGGCAACTACAGTACATTCACAAGTTATAATGCCTTGTGACTGGGACTGCAGCTTCGCGTTTTATTTTGTTTTTTTGACTTTCAAAAGTGCCTGTAAAGGTTTAATTGAAATAAATGCTTTGACTTTGACTTTTGACTTTGACTTACAGTAGTAATTATTTTTCCTGGTACATTCTACCATTTGGCATGCAAAAATTTATACTTATAAATAATTACACAACTTTAATTTAAAAACTTTCACAACAAGTCAACAAATTAACTTGTAAAAAAAATCAAATCAAAATAAGGTAACATAATAATAATACAGCTACATGCACCTTAAATCCCTCTCTTCAACAGAAACTTACGAGTATTTGGAGTCGCAAGCATTATGCATCAATACTGCCGACATGAAACAATCGTTGAGGGAACACTTCTTTGGGCGCCTGAATAAGGTGCTAAGTAGTCTTCTGTCGGGCGGAAACAAGGTGCGCGCCTTCAACGGTTGGATCATGCCGATTTTGATGTATTCTTTCGGCATACCGTACTCAAATGGATCAGACAGAACTTGATGCCCTAGATAGAAAGGTCCGCGCACTGCTGACCGCAAATCGGATGCATCACCCCAGTCGTCGGTGATGAGACTGTAAATCCTTCGGAAATGGAAGTCGTGGCTTCTTAACTGCTAAGACCCTGCACAACCGGGCACCTTGGGGGCCGGATCTTCCGAAACACCAGTTTGGTTTCCACAAAGGGCGCTTGACGGTGGATGCTATCATGCGCGTGAGGGCTTTCTCGACGGGGATTGCGGTGTCCCGGGGTGGGGTCGTCCTGGCAGTGTCTCTTGACATCGCCAACGCCTTCAACACCATGCCCTGGAGCTGCATTAGGGGGGCACTCCAGTTTCTTGAAATTATGACAGTTAGATTAGACAGTAACCAAGTGATAGTTGCACAGATACAACTAAAACTGTGAGTTATACAGGGTGTAATAATTTTTTATGATGAGAAACATGTTCAGTTTGATAGTCTGTAACACACCCTTAGGTATGTATATACCCTTTCCGTTACACTCTGTATTTAGCGATAAAATAACTGAAGTAAAAAAAAAACCTTAACTAACTTATGGAGGTTCCTGTATGTTACATCATTAATTAGAATACTAATCAACAAACCAAGATCAAGTTAAATAGGTACAGTCACAAGCAAAAATAGGTACCTACCTATGTAGGCACAGGACAACTTTTAAAATAAAGATACGTTAGACTAGATAAGTTAGACTATAAGATACTTAAATGATAAGTCCTCATCTCCACATATCTTTCTTTTGATGTGCCTGACAGGATCTACGATGGTTTCTTTTGTTAAATGTTTACAACCTACATTGTGGAATGCAATAAAGGTTTCAGTATTATTATTTAGAATAATATTGTCTCTTACTGTATTGACTTAAACTTTATGTTTTTACGCAGATCTTATTTTAGAACCCATACAATAGGGGTGAAGACTGGATAAAGAAAACGACATTCTATTTTGTCCGTCAGACAGGTACCTAATACAAAAATATAAGACACGTATTTTTTGTTTTATCAAAATATCAAAAAAATACTTAGTTAAAACTCATTAAATTTGGAGAGTGGGGGCTCACTACGTCACAAGTAGGTATAAAAATTACCTACATGTGACGTCATGCGCCATTTCAACTCGATATATGTCCGTAATTTTATGACCACGTGAAAAAAGAAAAAATACGTGTCCAATACTTTTCAATAACCTACGCAACGGACAAAGAAAAAAAAATGTGATTATCCCCTAATCGATATTCCACAAGAAAATCACTTTTGAATTTTGCAAACTGCACAAACATTAGTGCTCGTGAGTGTACCTGGCCCCCTATTCACAAACGCTCGAATTTGATTTCGATTAGATAAGTCGTATGTCTATCTTGTTTTGGCATAACGAAAGCGAGCGGATAGACGTACGACTTGCCGAATCGAAATCGAATCCGAGCGTTTGTGAATACGGGGGCTCGTATCTCGTAACTTGAAACTGTTTGCCTACTTTTGAACTGACCGTGACTGCTACCTTGTCCGCTACGTGGTCTTACTATAATAACGTTATTATATTACGTAAAAATTTAGTAACCTCGATGAATAATATCATAATTCATCACGCAAAAGGTTAGGCTGAGGAGAAACCATAGTGCCTAGACTCACTTATGTGTGAGTCCCATGTATTAGGGAGAAGCATATTGCCATCAATTGGGCACAAGTCCACTGTAGTACTCCGGACTGCTAGGTGCTCATAGTTTTTGTATTCCTGAAAAGTCCTCTAACTCTTTCTGTTCAATCTGGGAAACGAATCCAGATCTTATGCTCAGTAGTAGCGCTTGCGACCATACGAACGAGATATGACTAGGTACTAATAGTGTTATCGTTTTAATCTGGCAAATAATTGAATGAACTTGTAGGTACCAAAAACTCCCAGTTATAAACGATATTACTCGTAATCACCCTAGCACGAGCGCGCGATGTAAAAGTAACGCGGATACGTCGATTTTTTTATCGAAATACAATAATCCTATAGCATTTTAATTAAATTGTTTGCAAGAAGCACAATTTAGAGTATCATATACATATTTATATAAAAATCAGTTGCTGTTCGTTTGTCTTGCTATATTAATTCCTTCCTCGAACTTAAGGTAAATTAGGTCTACTTATTCCGATCACTGGTGATAAATAAAATACAATTTTCAAGGTAGTGCAAATATAATATTTAGTAATTTATCTTCATAAACCTTCGGGTCAACGTCCCAAAATGCCTTGTACACTCTGTGCAACACTCTGGACTTCCTTTCTACTCTAAATATTTCAAATGGAGAAATATAGATCACACAACACTTTTTTTTCAGAGACAATAAGCAATGAATAAATTCTGTCCCATCAGGGAAACCCGAAAACTAAATAAAAAAAAAAGTTGGGTAACAGTAATAAATTTAGGCTAATTAAGATAATAAAAATTCTCTATCTAGAAGGTTACATAAATATAAATTGTATCGTTAACACCAGTGCAACCTTGACTGCATTCGAGGATTGTAGGTGAACCAAAAGTTATGTGAATTGAGATTCTCATATTTGTTTGTCCGAAATATGATTATTAACACTATTGCCGCCCGCCGCCGCGCGCCGTGCCTTTTCACAACAACGTTGGGGCCACCTTCCAGTCTTACCAGATGCAGCTGAGTACCAGTATTTTACACGGAGTGACTAGGTACCCCTTCGATCTCCACAACCCAGTTAGTACTGGGTAATACGACCTCTTGGCAAGACTGGACTTTCGGTAATTATGTAATTGACGCGCGGGTCGAAATAACTCTTACCTAGGTCATTCAATGCATTGGTGACCAGTATTACATACCGAAACCCTTCCATCCCCAGGAAAGGGACCCAGCTGTCATTTCGAGATCTTTCACAGTCGTTGCGGGTAGTCTGAAGCCTCAAACTCTGATGAACAGTCTTACCAAGGGGTAACGCGACTGAAACGCAACAGTATCGCAATGGTAGCGATAAAGATCGTGGTTACGTTGGCGAAGGTACACAGCCAGCGACAGCATAGCGACTGCATCGCAGCCGTTTTGCGATAGCATCGCTGCAAAACGTCGCGTTGGGTAACCGTTGTTGCCCGACCTGGGAATCGAACCAAGGTCCACATGCTCAGCAGAAGCACTTGCGACTACTAAATCAACGAGGCATTTTTTTCCATGAAATAGGGGGCGAGCTGTCAACCAGTCTTACCAACTTCTAACCGTACTAACTAGGTTATGGAGGTCAGATAGGCAGTCGCTCCATGTAAAATACTGGTATTCAGCTGCATCCGATTCGACTGGAAGTCAATCCTAACATAGTTGGAAAAGGGCAAGATCGATGAGGAGGCGAGCTGTTGCCATCAAACACGCACAAATGCAGCCTCAATCCTGCAACCTTTAGTCCTTTAAAAAGATGGTCACCAGAATGTACATTACTACAAGCCTATTTAGTTAGCATAAAATGTAGTCTCGATCGTATTTAATATTAAGCGAGCAGTCAGCTATAGTCTTTTTATGAATGAGTTAAGTGTTGTGTGTGATCCAACCATTGTCAAAAATACGTACGTAATAAAAAAAAAAAACTGTTATTATATAAAAACTGTATGACTGGTAATTTGGAAGACCTGAAGATTTACTACTAGTCAGTAAGGAATGACAAAATCACCATCCGAAAATGAATGAAGTTGTCAATGAATTCTATGACGTCGTACAGTCTTTTCGGTATACATCAGTGGTTCAGTGGTTCCTTCGTGCCCTCACATTGTCACAGGCATTTCTTCAGAATGGATGGCCAGAAAACTACCACCTTACAGGTAGATAACTTTACATTCAATTATTGTGTTTCCGAACGCTTGCAACCCTAATTAATGTTTTGCATCTTCTGGGTAAGCTCCTTCCCCAACCAGCAAAAGTTAGTTGTATACAAGACCATAGAACGTTTTATAAAAACTAATCGGTGGTCAAATAAAAGGCCAAAGAAGGTGCACCTACAAAGAATGTGGAGCAATTATATCTCAATTCAGTTTTAAAGTATAATTGTAGCGGTATCAGGCATGACAATTTTGGCCTACAGTTGACAAATTATTGATGTAACAGTAACGCAATCTCTATTCGATGACATACAAGCCACCGCAACGCTACTAAAGTACCTTTTTGTCATTCATTCAGTTTACATTCATTCACGCTGTAGTGTCTCAGTGTTTTTGAAAAAAAAAAAAGATAATAAAGTAGAATACGAGGATATCGTGGGAAGTTAGATATTATTTTGTAATTAAATTATTCGTCTCTTACGGGGAAAATGACGTGCGACTGTAATTTTACTGCTAAACTATCTACGGGTACACAATAATATTTGAATGTGGGCCCTCGAATTATATTATAGAGCTTTTAATAAACAATTAAGCATTTTAAGTCATAAACATACTTCCAGCTTCCTCAACTCTACTATAGCACTTGTTATGACAGATTACAACCACCATTAATTACGCTGAATCAAAATGTCAATATTGTTATAGAAGAACGATAGAAATGCCTTTACAAAACTGAATTATCATTTAAAAGCATTACTAGCCTATATAGCCTACCTTTACATACCCTAATTATGTTTTAAAAGAGAAGGATCTCCATTAAAGTACTTTTATGTAATAGAGGGAATATAACAGTTAAAAAAAAAACAATCATGTTTTAAAAAGGTGTCTTTGTAATAAGTTTATCACTATGAATATAACGAGCGCTAACAATCCTTTATATGACAATTTAAGCTACATAAATGTAATTAGAAACTCGGCTATATCACCGAATCACTCTGTTGTAGACTTTTTTTGCCCACTATAGTACTATGTACTGTATCGACGATCTAAAAACCCACAATATCGCCCTATTCTTGAGTTTTCATCTCTACTGTAACGAAAGACGCATTATAGTTCGTTCAGAACCTTTATTGCGTAACTCAGGCGCATTAGGACGACAGTTAACACTGTTATAAAGTTCTATCGTTGTATAATAGTCGCATTGGAGGTTGCTATAAACCCTGACTATAACAGCTATACTAAGTCGCTAAGTTTTACATCAATTCCTAATAGGTCGTTTTTGCTGTATAAACTTATGGAGCCAAAATGTATTGTCAAACGCTTTTACACAACAATCAATCACCGCCAAAACCTTTATACATCGTTTACCCAGCTTTTTTGAGATGTAAGCTTTGGTTGGTTGGGCAAAATTGCTGGTTGTCGATCCATCGTCAACTTTGTCTCTGTTATCTCAGACCTAGACTAACATCATCTGCCTAGCCTTTTCCCAAACTCTCTTGGGGTCGGCTTCCAGTCTAACCGGATGCAGCTGAGTACCAGTATTTTACATGAAGCGACTGCCTATCTGACCTCCACAACCCAGTAACTGGGTAATACGATACCCCTTGGTAAGACTGGATGTCAGACTATTTTTGGCTTCTGACTACTCGTAACGACAGTCAAAGATCTACAAATGACAGCCGGGACCAACGGCTTAACGTGCTTTCCGAGGCACGGAGGAAACTCGGTATGTAATGATGGTCACCCATCGACGGACCAACCTCGGCAAGCACGGCTTGACCTTAAAGATCGACCCGGGCGGCTGTTATTATTTAGCCACGAGCTCCTCCTGACCTAGGCTAAAAAAAAACTAAAATAATTGTGAACTAGAACTTTAGCCCGTTAGTCCGCGGCTCCAGCCGCGTGGATGTCGGAACATAATCCCACGAGAACGTACACCCACCAAAGTCGACCACTTTTCACCTCTATTTTCTTAGAAGTAAGAAAATAGAGGTGGTTTCATAGACATGTATCAATAGTAATTTAAAAAATAAAATCAACAAGACAAAGTGAATGTCCACAAAAGCACCGAAACTTGATATCATTTTATATTTCGTTAACTATTAAAACGTAAGAAGGTTAGGTACTGTTGTTTTTAATTACTAGAGACAATCGTTTTTTTTTTTATCACTGATATTTTTGTGAATGCTGGTTGACCAGTAACTGACCACTGTAAAAACCTATGCTTACGATACGTTGAACACAAAAGTTGTTGGATGAAACTATATTAATAAATAGGTAAATAAACTTCACATGAGACTTTGCTTTTGGGCTAATATAAATCTGCAGCACTGTCTGCAGTCGGTCGGGTTTGGCTGAACCTTTCAGCCAAACCGCGGCCATTTCTCGTATTAACAGATTCGTTAATTTGTCACAGATGGTGAAAGGTTTGACTTTATAGTAGTGGGCAGTGGTTCTGCCGGCTCTGTGGTAGCTTCACGCCTGTCGGAGATACCGTACTTCAAAGTACTCCTCATTGAGACTGGAGGAGACCCGCCAGTCAACAGCGTGGTAAGTATTACTGGAACAGTAAGACGGTACCACCATACAGACCCAGTATAGGGGTTGGTAGATATAACATATCTTCAAATTTTGTGTGACAGTTTTCTCACGAAGTTTACCTTTACCGATTAAAGAGCAGAGGTCATTACCTCGAGTAAATTTCACAAATTTTGGTAAAAACTTTGGTATAACACGCACATTACACCTTGTTTGGCATGCAAAGACAAAGACAAAGATAGCAAGGATGCTTATTTTGTCCGCCGCCACCCGGCTTGTTACGTGCAGAAAACATTGTCATTTATTTTTGTGTGACTTTCACAATAAATTAGTTCAAGGTCCCGCCACTGCGACAATCGTTCCGTAGCACTAATCTAATAAGTTCTTGTGTTTTGAGTGCGCTATTCATTCGCGCACCGCAGTCATTCGATCGTTCACTTCGTCTTCCGCCTACGTATCGTGCGTAAGCGTCTCTTCGCACCGCGACCTACACCGAAACGACTTGTCGCCGCCGCAGGACTTCGGACTTGTAAACCTTTCAAAAAGACTTTCATTTGTCAGACTAATCGCGTACTGCGCTCTGTGCGCAACACCGCTATTTGTGAAAAAATCTCTTTCCTTATGGGCGAAAGAATGGGTTTCCATGAAAATATCTAAATAATTAAATAAAAAAGGCCAGCCTGTATTATAAATAATACTCGATTGCAAGCGAACTTTGAAACCTATTTAAAACCACAACCTTCGTACGGATTATCTGACTGGTGTGGTTACTTAAACATTATTCAATAATAATTGTCCTTGAATAAAAAAGTAATAAAATACTGATTACTGACTAAAACTGTGATATTTCAGATTCCAGGTCTATTTCCTACATTACAAGGCACGAAATATGATTGGAATTATAAAGCTAAATTCGACGCAGGCATCGGCAAGGTTCATCCCGGTGGATATATTCCCTACCCTCGAGGGAAAGTGCTCGGGGGCTGTTCTTCCACCAACTACCTCATATATTCTCGCGGAGTAGCCGAGGATTACGAAAAGTGGAACCGAATCGCACCTGGATGGGGCTGGGATACGGTGCTTCCCTATTTTAAGAAGTCGGAAGGTATGACCGATACAACGGTGCTTGAGAACCCACAAAATGCCTATCTTCATTCAGCAGATGGTCCAGTAAAAATATCTAGACCAGTAACATTGAAGTCAACTGCTATCATCGATAATATAAGATTAGAGTCCTACGAAGAAATGGGCATCCCGCGGGTTCTGGAAATCAACGGTCCCGAAATTATTGGCGCTGCTCGACCTCATTTTACTATCTTTGACGGCAGAAGATCCAGCACAGCGGAGGCCTACTTGAGACCAGCTAAAGATAGGCCTAATCTTAAAGTAGCAAAATACTGTACTGTTACTAAAGTTTTAATTGATCCTCATACATTGCGTGCATATGGCGTTCGTGTTTCTACGTCTGACATGAAAACAATCGATGTTTACGCTGACAAAGAGGTCATCATTTCCGCCGGTACAATAAACAGCCCTAAAATTCTGATGCAGTCTGGTATAGGCCCCATTGAAGAATTATCAAAATTTGGTATAGAAACATTGGTAGATCTACCAGTTGGCAAAAATTTTCATGATCATCAATTTATACAGTTGATTTATAAAGGTAAAAGTGGAATCCAATCTGCTGCACAAAATATAATAGCTGCTCCACAACTAGATACTTTGCCTGTTCCAGTGCAGAGTGGGCATTTTAGGGTTCACTCGAATTTTTCAGACCTCTCTGAATTACAACCTCATTTTCAATTTTTCAATACATACCTTGGGGCTGGTGGTTCTCCTGTTTTAGTACTTGCATGTAAAACCATCATTAACGCAGATGATGAGCTTTGTTTCTCACAAGGGGCAGCCAATGCATTTAACGAAGTAGACAATGTAATGGTAGTTCTTTTACATCCTCTGTCAAGAGGTCAAGTGCGTTTAAGAAGTGCAGATCCTCTTGATGATCCCATCATTGATTTAGGGTATTTTAGAGATCCTTATGATTTAAAGGTGACTGTGGAGGGAGTGAAGTATATGAATACTTTGATAAATACCAAATATTTCAGAAAGGTTCAGGGTAGTATTGCGAGATTGAGTGTGAAAGGATGCGAGGACTTAGAGTGGGGATCGCATGACTATTGGAAATGTTTTGTGAAAAATACTGTATCGTCATTGCTTCATGGTGTGGGGACTTGCAGTATGGGACCTAATGGTGTAGTAGATGAAAGTTTGAGGGTCCATAATGTTGCAGGACTGAGAGTAGTCGATGCCTCAATCATTCCTTTGATTCCTAGCGGAAATACTAATGCGCCAGTCATGATGATTGGAGAAAAAGCTGCTGATATGATAAAAGCAGATCACATTCAAGTTAGTAGAGAATTTGATGAAAGGGATTTTTATGCTTTCTACTGACATGTTCAGGGAACGTCATGTATTGTTTGGACCAAATCTTAATTTTAATCTTTAGATCATCTTTTATAGACTTTGTATTTAAGAATGGCTTTACTATGTAATACAGTTCATTACCAAATATTCTTCTAGAATGAATTTGTACCCACGTAGAAATTTGCCAGGTAAGGACCAAAACTAGGATTTTGTGTATCAAAATGCATAAGTGCCATTAAAATGTTTGGTTGAACAGAGTTTTATTTTATTTATGGTGTTATCTACGTGTGTCTAATTGTCTATATTCATTAACGAGTGACAAAAGATACGGGCTGTAATTACCCTTTCTAATTGCATAAATGAATAAATTGTAATCGATTGCTTCATTTGGTAGATTAAATGTTTGGCCTCGAGCTACTGGCTTAAATGACAAACGTTTTGCGATAACAACTGAGGAGAAATCATCATCATCTGCCTAGCCTTTGCCCATCTATGTTGGGGTCGGCTTTCAGTCAAACCGGATGCAGCTGAGTAACAAGTTTTACTTACTGACCACAACCGAGTTAGTATTGGGTAATACGATACCCTTTGGTAAGACGGTTTGTTAGATTTAGGGCCACACTCGGTTAAATGACCGAACGAGTCATGAAAGTGAAATTGTAAAATTGTAAGAGAAAGATGGTATCAATTTTATATATTTTAAACGATAGGTCAATTGATTTTCGATTAAATAAATTTTATATCCAATAACGTTATACGAAAAAAAAATGTTCGTGGACTATCCGCGCGGAAGAAGTCAAACTTCGTAATACTACACGCATGCGTTCGAGTGCCACGCATTCACTTTCGTTATTTTATTGAGCTTCTAAATAATATTTTGTTGTTTTCGTGTTGTATTATTTTTATTACAAAATTATTACATAAGTTTATCAAGGTTATTCTATTCATGGAAATTGAGCGAAGGCTGGTCACACCGAAGAATGAAAAGAATGCATGACTGTTTGCACGCCATCTTGCGTACCTAGTATAACTACGTAGTCAAAAATCTTGTAATACTGCCATCTCTTAGTGAGTTTTAGAAAAATTTCCCCCTCCATGGTAGCGTTAAACTTGTTGAAAGTCGCTTATAAAGTTTCACTTCAATAAGTTTTAGAGTATATAAATGTTATATCTAAAGAAATTATATCAACAGTTAGTATAACTCACGTTTATTATATCTTGTGAAGGTTATTAAAATTAAATTATACCAAATAACTTTATATGATATGAGACACACCCCATTTTCACAGCATTAATTCCACTTTCATGCCTCGTTTGCCACACCCAACATCTAGTACTGCAATGCAAAGGTTATGAACTAGACAAAGTTGAAAATAAGAAAAAATAACAGGGCATAACCTGTGTCTACAAACTTCAGGAAACGATCACAAGACCCTGGTAGTCATTAAAATTAAATTACAAGTATATTGATGGCTCTGCTTGGGATTACCATTAGCCTGGCTTTGTGATGATAATCACACCCCAGCCCCTTAGCCACCCAGCCTCACTGGAATGGTAATGAGTCCCCAAGTAGTTACCATACTGTATGAAATTATTACCTTTTGTCTTTCGATTTAAGTATAATGTCTAGTCTCGATAGTTTTTTTGTTTTTTTAAGTGATTTTTTTTGGGTAGGTGTACGTCCGTATTTAAAGCTAGGAATGAGTTACCCGTTTTTATAAATAAAATCTATATTTAGTGTCATAAAGATACCTCTTTACATGCGAACTTACAAACTACTGTTTGTAAGTTCGCATGTTTAAGGTAATTTCCGAAACTGCTCAACTTTTGCTGATGGAACGGTACAATAATACCGAGTGCCACACTATATATTTCTTGGGCAGAGTATTTTTTGAAAAATTAAATACTGCTTATCTATTGCCAGTAACCGGCGACTTGCGAAACTCCTGAAGAGCCAATAATCATAATCATAAATCATAATCATAAATCTTTATTTTATCTCCACATCAAAACTTTAAGGTGCTGGTTCACATTTGTACATCTTATATTGAGAAAGGTGTCTGTGATAGGAAGATCCTGAGGTACAGATCACCTCTCGGGCTTATAATTAAACATTTTAATGTTTGCAAAAATAGAAGTAAAGATAAAAAAGAAGAAAAT
The DNA here is from genome assembly GCA_963082945.1 of Cerastis leucographa. Lineage (NCBI taxonomy): Eukaryota > Metazoa > Arthropoda > Insecta > Lepidoptera > Noctuidae > Cerastis > Cerastis leucographa. The sequence continues at coordinate 7,561,968 of OY720353.1, forward strand.
AGTAATATTAAAATTTTAAACAAAAGTAAATCAAAATGAAATTGACATAAAACATAAAAAATAACACCCATCCCTACTGATTAACAGATTTGTGGGTCATACCTGCGGAAACTCAAACCTCGATGCATCATATTAACGCGTGAGTACAGTAATACAACAGGGTATACCGAATTTACGTAATACAAATATTGGCAATAAGCCTGCTAGAGTGCTAGGCTGAAGTGGAATTAGGACGAACTATGTGCAAAATGTTTTGGGTTCGAGACAGATAGCCCAGATTTGTGTCGCAGTGGGTGCAAGAAGACGGGTGTAGCTGAAGAAGGCGTGGCCAACGCAGCGGTTATGACCTAGAGGCGTTTGTAGGAGATTAGCACAGGAAAAAATGGAAAATTATGGGAGCGACCTTTGCCCAGCAGTTGGGCAATCTACAACATCTTTCTGCCCTTGTTCCATAATACTTGGAATCAGCGCAACACGTTCTATGGCAAAGCTTTTATTTAATATTATTCTATTGTTTATTATTTTGGAGCCGTCGGGAGTGCAATTTTGGAGCGTATGGGAATAAGCCTTATACCACTCTCCCCTATCAGTGGGACAGACAAAGAGAAGTATAAGTTACCTAGTAGCACTAGTTTAACCCCAAAATGTCGGGAACATCTCGGGCCGCGGTCGTGAAATCATCATAGTCGTAAAATCGCTCGTTTACATGACAAAGTCTCGTCGAGTGCTGTTAGGACATGATTATCTGAGCCCGGATGTCGTACTACGGTGTTTCGACGTTTCTCATCTCATTCGCACCTTGCATGGTGTTAAAAACAATAACCGACTTCCAAAAAAAAAAACACTGAAAAGAGGAAAATAACATTACTTTTGGAAGTTTTTGACTTTTGTTGGTTTTATTGATATTTAAATAAAATCATACTGTTAGAATACATGCAATACACCTCCTTTTTAGAAGTTGTTTAAAAAAGAAAGCAGAATCCATTACATTATTATCCAGTATGGTCAAAAAAGACACTATAATACTATCTAACTTTATTTCACCTATACAATACCATAGACAGAGTAACATAATATTGGGCTTAGTATTATAGTCATGGAATCCTCTGATGACAAGCCAGGACAGATTATCTTGACAAAAGCGCCAACCTCTAGCATAGTTCCATTTATAAAGTTTAAGCCAAAGGAGACATGAAAGTGGTATCTATTCTAGGAATTATGCTTAGATATAGGTACCACATAATGTACATGTGTGTGTGTTTGTGTAACTGGGGTGTGTATGATTAGATAAACACATCTCGGCATTTTTTTGCCTAGAGTTACTTATTTTGATAAACAGCCTGATTGGTTGACAGCTTCTTGTAGGGTCTTTTCACACCCTGTAGATATCGAGTTTCGCTATGTAATTTAATATGAACTTTTAGATAAATGTCTTGGGTGAAAAGCGATCGAGTTGATCTGAACAATGGTTGTGTCACAAACGGGGGTAATGATGCGTTCGAGTTTATGTTGAACTGTGCTTAATGTGCCAGCTACAGCGCGCGTTTGATGGCCGACCCCTTCGGTATCACTTCCTTGGGGTAGGCAGAACTCTTACCTCTTGAGGCATCGACTGGTACGGGTTTTGATGCAGAATATGCACTTTACAAAATGAGTGTAGTTTATCACAATGGGTCAAAATAAGAACCGTTTGCTTACTATTTTTTTTTATTTGGCGCGTCATGTCTGTAGTTTCTTTGTAAAAAGTACTGAAAATACATTGTATAATCAAACTATATTTACACTTAATATAAACTAGTACTCCAGCCAGTCATTGTGTATATTTTAAGCATGATGTTGGAAATCTCTTAACTGTTTGTGGGCTCAGGTTGGCCGCTATAGAAATAATCTACTCCATTTGACCAGACCGTAACACTGTTTCCAAACCACTGCAACTCCTGTAAGCCAGAATCAACAGTGGAGACCACCAGAAAAGTGCCAAGACAATTAAGCTCGACGAAATCCCTGAGAAACAAATTAACCGTCTTGGATCCCGCAACGAAGTCAATCAGAAAAGAAGAATAGTAGGTAGTAGTAGTAGGTAGGTAGGGAAAGCCCCATTATAATAATAATAATAATAATCTTTTATTTGCAGACTTTAAAGTCCATATTGTTAGTAATTACATGACTTATATGACTATTATTAGTAACACATACAATCTACGAGTACAACACAAATAGGAACAATAGTATAATACAATAGAAATAAAATAGAAATAAAATAAAACTAGATGCCCTTACAGCTACTTATCCGACCTGGGTGTGCAGCCTTACCCATCGGCCAAGCATCGGGCAGTCCCACCGGTCACTCAATGCCCATGCTGTGGGAGCTGACATCTGTTCTATGCCGGAGAGAAGCGCATCGCTTTCGGATAATGGCATAGAAATCATCTACCCTTGCGTCAGCGAACATACCCGAAGCGCTACAAAATCGCGGCAGCCCCACAAGCATTCTGAATGCATTATTATATTGCACACGCAGAGCGCTGTATGCTTTCTGCGTATACTTGACCCAGAGGCTGCAGGTGTAGAAAGTCTGACAATAGGCCCGAAAAAGCGTCATTTTAACTTCATTCGTACACCGTGCAAACCTCCGGGCCAGCATATTACTTCGAACAGACAGCGCCCTGCGCTCCCTCTCTATGTCTAGGTCATCACATAGATCCTCAGTGACCCAGTGGCCCAAGTATTTAAATTTTGAGACTCGCTTCAAGGGGATACCTGCTAACGAGACGCACGACCCATTACCCAGAATTATCGACCCATCCCAAATAAAATGCCAGCGTAGAGCCCCTCTGTAGGATATGACCTTCAGTTTTTCTTCTTTCTGGCCCATCCTGCCCAGCCACCTGCACTGTCCAGGATTTAAATGAAGCTAGCAAAATAGCTGTGCAGGTGACTATATATTGGTCGGGTACGTACTGTTTGAGTCCATCGACACGCAAGCAAGCAGAATAAGCATGATGTTATATGTTCTTTGTCAAATTATATCACTCTTTGTTTTGAGAAAATGCAACTTACGCCCCGTTCACGAGACATCAGCTGTTTTTTATGGTTCCGTACCCAAAGGGTCAAACGGGACCCTATTACTGAGACTTCGCTGTCTGTCCGTCCGTCCGTCTGTCACCAGGCTGTATCTCATGAACCGTGATAGCTAGCCAGTTGAAATTTCTACAGATTATGTATCTCTGCTGATGCTATAACAACAAATACTAAAAACAGAATAAAATAAATATTTAAGGGGGAACCCATACAAAAAAGTATTTAAGGGGGCACCCATACAAAATATTGCAAGATGCAAGTGCACCTGCGGGCAATCTAAAGGTACCGTCAAAAGACATGCTGCAGACAACGGACACAGACATATTATACTATAGTATATTGGCTAAAGATTATCAGCCGCATGCATTGATCTTCAACATTAAGCTGCTCTTGCGTAGGTCAGTCTGAAGCCGTTAATCCCGGCTGTCATTTGTAGATCTTTGAATGACGTTACAGGTAGTCAGTGGCCCGAAAGTCTGACTCAGGTCTTGACTGGGTTGGTATTACCCAGTACTAACTGGGTTGTGGAGGTCAGATTCGCAGTCGCTGCATGTAAAATACTGGTATTCAGCTGCATCCGGTAAGACTGGTAGCCTATCTGTCAGAGGCCGGTGTCCAGAGCCGCGTACACACGGCGAGACATCTATACTTATATTATAAAACTGAAGAGTTTGTTTGTTTGCTTGAACGCGCTAATCTCAGGAACTATGAATCCGATTTGAAAAATTCTTTCAGTCTTAGATAACCCTTTTATCGAAGAAGGCTATAGGCTATATATCATCACGCTACGACCAAAAGGAGCGGAGCAGCAATGAAAAATGTTGCGAAAACGGGGAAAATGTGACGCAGACGAAGTTACGCTGGACAGCTAGTCAAACTATAAATTTCAAGTATAACATGACCTCGCTTTGTATGGATTTCCCGTACAATAAGAGATCCGCATAAACTGGTTTTGAACAGCTTGATTGGTCTTCAAACGTACTATTTGTCCGTACCATTTTGACTACAGCTTTGCAAGCTAAACCAAGTCTGCCACAAACCACGAACTGTTGAATAGTAAACAGTTAATCTATCATTAGGATGTTCACCTTTAATGTAATTGCCGTTTATGTATTAACTAAACTGAATACAGTCAATCAGGCCAGCTAAGGTTGTGGTAACCTGCATTGATTGGGCATACCTAGTGTAATTACAACTTTAGTACTGAGGGCTATCGTATTTGAGCTCACCAGATGGCGTCACTGGCGGTTAAAGTCCTGTCATTAGTTCTGTCTATCTTCTAATCCATACTAATATTATAAATGCGAAAGTCACTCTGTCTTTGTTACCTTTTCACGACTAAACGGCTGATCGGATCTTAATGAAATTTGGCAAGAAGATAGATGTCAACCTGGGGAAGGACATAGGCTATCATCACGCTACAACCAATAGAAGCGGAGCAGCAATGAAAAATGTTGCGAAAAAGGGGGAAAATGTGACGCAGACGAAGTTGCGCGGGACAGCTAGTAAGTATATACAATAGGGGTGAAGACTGGGTAAAGAAAACTAAATTCTATTTTGTCCGTCAATCAGGTAATACAAAAATATTAGACACGTACTTTTTGTTTTATCAAGTTAACAAAAAAATACTTAGTTAGAACTCATTAAAGTTGGAGAGTGGGGGCTTACTACGTCACAAGTGGGTATAAAACTTACCTACATGTGACGTCATGCGCCATTTCAACTCAATATATCTCCGTAATTTTGTGACCACGTGAAAAAAGAAAAAATACGTGTCCAATACTTTTTAATAACCTACCCGACGGACAAAGAAAAAAAAAATAGGATTATCCCCTATTCTCGTGTCGCGGTTTTTGTTACCAAACTCCTCCGAAACGGCTGAAGCGATTTGTATGAAATTTTGTGTGCATATCGGGTAGGTCTGAGAATCGGCCAACATCTATTTTTCATACCCCTAAAACCCATTAAAGTTTCCACGCGAACGAAGTCGCGGGTAGCAGCTAGTATTTAATACTTTACTTACTTTTTTATCTTTATTGAAAGAGTTTTTTCGCCATTGCGAATACTCTGTAGGTAATCATAAAATACTATGTAGTCTTAAAAAACTAAATACAATTGTTTGGTCGGGTCTGTTCAAATATAAAATATAGACCTTCATAAAACTTTTGCTTTATTACGTGTAATAACATAGAGTTCATTTCATCGTATTCACACTGTGTCGGAAGGATGTTTAATTCCCCAAATTATGTTTAAAGCAGCCTACTTGGATGCGTATTGGTTAAAGCCTTTCGAAAAAGGCCACTGCAGATCATGTCCCGGAGGCAAATGTTTCAGGGGTTTAACGAAATTGGGAGGTGGGTGCATCTCTTCCCACAGTCTGCTTCCCACCTTTGGTGGTTTGGTTTCAATATAACGATGTCAAGAGACACCACCAAGACGTCCCCATTCCGGGAAACCGCATTCCCCGTCGTGAGAGCCCTCACGCGCATGATGGCTTCCACCGTCGAGCGCCCTTTGCGGAAACCAAATTGGTGTTCCGCAAGGCCCGGCCCCATCCCCCAAGGTGCCCGGCGAGGCGGTTGGCAATGACTCTTTCAAAGAGTATCAACCACACCTGTCAAAGTCATTCGGGCACTTAAAGCTCCTTAAAACACACAATTCAACACCACCACGACCACAGCAACATTATCCAAACAAAAATCCTTCAAATAATCCCGTGGGTTTCAAAACCATTATTTTTTATAAAAGTATAATTATGTAATACAGCATTCTTAACACTGGCAATAATGAGAGGAAACGTAGGATTTAATACATTAAATTGAATAATTTCAGACTGACGGGCTTAAGTAAATGAGATCGGGCTAAGCCCATCCCATTTAGGGAAAATAAAGAGCTTTGCATGATAGCCAGGTGGAAGCATTTTAAGTCGAATATCGGATGAAAATAGGGAACGATGAATTTAATTTATCAGCGGGTATTATGTGGATGATTTAATAGGTAAACTAGCTTTACCCCGCGGCTTTGCCCGCGTGAGTGAAGGTCGGAAATAATCCGACTGAACGTCCCTATTACCGAGATAACGGTATCTCTATGTTTTAAGATAAGATAAAGATTTATTAGGTACTCATCACAATACATAAGTACATTATTAGGTTTCGGGAACAATACATTATTTTTGTACTCTGGGAAACTTTTTGACTTTTTAACCGCGTTTGCCTATAAAGGGTGTAAAACACCTCTTAACGAAGCCGAAAGGCACTGGTTCTCCCTGTCATTGCGATCATTTTTTTGTTCTACACCATACCTGGGAACCTTCTAGTTACGGAGATATTAGGGGTCAAAGTTCCAACTTTTTGACAAGTATTTTTTTAAATACAAGTTTTTAATGTAAGATTTTTACTTAAACACCTCCCCGAGCCCCGTACTATTTAATCCGTCCATCAGCCCAATGTTTTGAGTGCGTTACATTGAGTTAAGCCCCCCCAAAAAAAAGTCGTTTCCCAGCAATATTTTTTGCGTAAAGTTACTTAGTTTCATGTACAGAATGCTTGGTTGCCGGCTTCGTGATGAGGTTATTTACACGGTGTAAAGGTATGTCCGTGGATGGGTGACGGCCCCTTACATACCAAGTTTCCTCCATGCCTCGGAAAGCAAGGGGTATCGTATTACCCGTCACTAACTGGGTTGTGGAGGTCAGATAGGCAGTCGCTTTATGTAAAATACTGGTATTCAGCTGCATACGGTTGGCCTGGAAGGTGAACCTAACATAATTGGGAACAGGCTAGGCGGATGAAAGGAAATGAGATGGGTACTTACTAGATACACTTTTACTCTGGACGCTCTTAACTTGCCCGTATTTCTACATTGTTCTCACATATTTGTAATTCTTAACATGAATAATGTAACCAAGATTTTGTAACATATTTTGATTTAAAAGAGTGTCCATGAGTTTCTTGCCCATTCTTCTCAATAGAGATCTATGCTCCGGAATGGGCAACTACAGTACTTTCATAAGTTATTATGCTTTGTGACTGGGACTGTAGCTTCGCGTTTTTTTTTTGACTTTCAAAAGTGCCTGTAATGGTCTAATTGAAATAAATGCTTTGACTTGACTTTGACACGTAAATCCATGTCTTTGGGGCGCAGCTAAACAGATTACCATGCGATCAATATCGGAGCTTGAGTGACCTTGACCTGGGTCAACACTTAGTCAATAGTAAAAACATTTTGATGAGCCAGCAAACACTATACAAAGTCTACTTTGATTCTACTTGTCACAACGAAAGAGGTAAATGGGATCTCCATATTTTTGTTTTATATCTTTTTGTAGTTTATAAATACCTAATGTAGAAGAGGTAAATTAAATAATCACAAATAAAAATCTTGGACAGGTTTTTTGTCCCATAAACAATAAAGCGAGTGCCTTCTAAAATACAACGTCGCAAATAGCAATAAAAATTTTCGCTGTTTTAATTATTTTAATCAATATTACTGAATCAAAGTTATGAAGTTTTGCTCTGTGTTGCACTAAAACATTGACTAAGTATTATCATCAACATTCCCTGCTCTTATCCCAATTTATTTGGGGTCGGCGCAGCACGTCTTCTTCTTCCATCATCATTAGCCTATAATGTTCCCACTGCTGGGACACAGGCCTCCTCTCCTATGAGAGGGAGTGGGCTGTAATCCACCACGCAGGCCCAGTGCGGGTTGGCAGATGTCACATGTCTTTGAATTGACGGACATGCCGGTTTCCTCACGATGTTTTCCTTCACCGTTTTAAGAGCAGCGGTGATGAAATAAATTACACAAAGTAATGCACCTGCCTGGGTTCGAACCCACGGCTTACTGCTCGTAAGTCGGGGCTGCCACCACTGGACCACCGCTGCTCTCCATCTCTATACTCTTCTTCCATACTTCTCTATTACTCGTCATCTCATCAGACACCTCCCTTCTTGCCATATCATCCTTTACACAGTCCAATAATATCACTGGATAAGGTAACAGTTTTGAATATTAAAAAAAGCATTTGAAATATTACCAAGTGCTTTTTTGCACTTACACATGGCTCTAATCCAGACTATGTGTTATTCCAAAAATCTCATCATCTTAGCTGGAAAGTTTTTTAGATCTATTTTCGAGCTCGAAATCCTAAATTCTCCGTAGTGCTACAACCGACGCCCTTCTATTTCTTCCAGTGAACGGATACGTGCTCGAAATAACAAAATGGCAGCATATAGAAGCATTTCGCAACTGAATGCAATGCCGAAGGTGCAAGCAAATCGAATATTTATCAATCAGTACACATCGACACTGTTGCGGGAGTACTTACTCTGAGTGGATTTCTTTTACGGTTATCAGACGAATTGAAAGTGCACGTCAGTATGTTACATACAGAGCTGCAGGAATCTTTTGGCGTTCGAATGACGTTGACAGAGGCGCGCTGTTGGTGTTTCTCCCATGGAGTCCTCCATTACTGTCTTTGTGAAATAGTTTCGTGACACAAGAAGATGGCCGCGTCTGTTCCGCCGAGTTTGGTCACGCGTCTAAAGATTCTTGACCGCGCCCGAGCGAATGTTACAATTACTTAGCCATGATCTCCTCCGGACAGATAATCATATTAATCATTTAAAAAAATTAAACAACATAAAAAATTGTCCCCATAAGAAATCTGTTTTTAAAAACCTTGACTTGAGACATCAAAGCTATTGCTAAGCATGAGGTTTTGGGTTCGATTCCCAGAACGACCACTGTCACTGACGGGTTTTCCTGTATAAAATTTCCCAATAGCAGCCTGGGGACCACACAATATAACATTGGGACAAACAATACTGGAATTTTCTTGATATAAAGTTAGAAATGTATTCATAATTGAAATACCTGTAAAAATTGTCCAGTTCATATGTCGACTGTTAGTACATTTGTACATAATCGTGTTGCTTACCCTTAGCATGCCAGATTTTTTATCGATATATGATAAAGGGTTTTATCAGCAAGCCTTGTCGTCGCACATACCTAATCTGTTTTACTGCACAAGGCAGCGACAGACAAGATCTCTCGGTTGCAAGAGTGAACAAAACAAAACTAACACAAAATACGAGACTCAATCCGACAACATTCTCAATGAAGAATTGCATTTATTTCTCTAATAAAATATCTCATAATACTGGTAAACATCTCCAGGAATGTGTGCCTCCGGCGGTCGTCCCGGCAAATATTTGATTACTATACCCCTCGAGGCTACCGCATTTGATCCCGACTAAACAATATTAGCTAATACATAAGTTGTTTTAGTTTCCTTTATGAAATTAGCTGGATGAATAAACTTGTAGAAATTGATGGTCATTTTGTTCCGTATCAACACTCGTACAATTTCAGAAAAGCCATTGTTCCATTTTGTTTTTATTTACATAAAAAACTTGCGCCCTAAAATTTACTTTTGCTTGACATCGCGGTGTAGGTTCTTTACTGATACTCTATGGGGCATCATGGCATAAACTTTTACCAAGGACACGATTCATTTAACTCAATCCTCAGTATACTCTCCTCCTGCTGCTATCAGCCATCCTGCCAAGATAGTAGCTTGCTATGATAACTCCACCCACTTGTCCTGAGATACTAGTATGTATACCGTTTCTACCGTTGTCGGTAGCAGGGTCTCAACCATAAAGGTGCTCTTCAATACCCTTGTGAGAAGTCTTCTAGACTATACATCTTCAGTTTGGAACCCCACTTACCGTGTCCACGTAAATAGGATTTAACGTATCCGAAAAAGCTTCACTAGATATCTTCGTTTTAAAAGCCCTAGCTGTCCACGGGATTCCTCTTATGGTCAAAGACTCAGCCATTTCAATATGTGCTTACTCAAACACCGAAGAAACATAACGGACCAAATCCTACTTTATAAAATACTAGCTTCTGCCCGCGGCTTCGCCCGCGTGGAGTTCGGCAATTGCCCACGTATGCGTTAACCCCCCAAAATAATGTCGAAAATAGTCATTTAAATGTTATAGATAATAGTTGTTGCCCGCGGCTTCGCAGTTCTCACTTAAATCAATGCCAGACATAGCCTAGGGGAGGATATTCAGACAATGCGTATTTTAAATTTTATTATTTGCACTTAGAAAATTAGGTCATCATTTTCGTTATCGGCGACCCTGAAGTCCACAAAAACGACACCCGTGAAAGAAAAACCGAAAGTTTTCCTCGGCGTCAATTTGGTCAGCAACCCCGAAAATCACGAAAACGACACCAATGAACGAAAAACAGGAAATTTTCCTCGGCGCCATCTCAGATTTTTATTTTCATTGCCAGCGACCCGCTAAAAGCACGAAAACGACACCCATGAAGCCATTGAGTCGCGCAAGTGTCCACTGTCCAGTCGCGTGAGTGTCTTTCGCGCAAGTATCCATGCGCAATATATTTTCGTCCCGCAAGTGTCCTTTGCACAAATGACCCAGATTCCCTAGAAGTGTGAACTTATATGAAGTTCGTTTAGCGTATTTGTCCATACAAAAGTGCTAACAATACAAAACAAAAATAAAAAAATTGCCACCCCTGTTATCGTCTGAGGGGTGTATTTTCTAAAAACATTGGTACGTGTTTATCAATTCCATCGAGAAACACAAATAGTGAATTTCAAGCTGTTCAGACTATAGTTGTTTTACTAATGTTTCAACCCCTTTTCTCCCTTTTGGGGTCGAATTTCCAAAAACGGCCAAATACGTTTTCATTTATTTTTGCTCAGAAACTTCAATATTTAATGTCATTCTTCTTACTTAAAAAATTTCGGATTCCGCATAATAACGTTGAACCCCCATCTCACCCTGTTAGGGGGTAATTTCTCGAAAACGCTAAAATATGTATTTATTTATTTCTTACCAGAAGCTTGTATTTGAAATTTCAGCCTTCTGACTTTAAAAATAACGATTTTCCATACAAACTTTCATCCCCTATTTAGGTCCCTTAGGGGTTGAATTTCGAAAAATCCTTCCTTATTTCTCGTCTACATTATAAAGGGAACCTCTGTGCAAAATTTCAGCTTTCTAGGTTCAAAGGTTTGGGCTTGGCGTTGATGAGTCAGTCAATCAGTCAGTCAGGACTTCTCTTATTATTTATATAATATAGATAGATAATAATATAATAATAATAATAATAGATAGATAGATAATAAGTAGCTGTCCAGCGCAACTTCGTCTGCGTCACATTTTCCCCGTTTTCGCAACATTTTTTATTGCTACTTCGCTCCTATTGGTCGTAGCGTGAAGATATATAACCCTTCCTCGATAAATGGGCTATCTAACACTGAAAGAATTTTTCAAAACAGATCAGTAGTTCCTGAGATTACCGCGTCCAAGCAAACAAACAATCAAACACACTCTTCAGCTTTATAATATTATACACACATCAAAAGTGTCTAGGGATCAACATATATTTTTGCAATAACTTTTCTCCTGATTGATATTAATTAAAATTTTCTTTAAGGATTCATCAAATAAAGTGTTTTCGTTTGTCACAGTAACAAGTCACCTTTGCATTAATAAAGAAATTTGCCATTTTCTAATAAAGGGATTTTTGACATTTGAACCACTAACATTAAAGTTCGAAAAAAAGACTGAAATAACAGTTTTCTTTAAAATTTTATTGGGTAACTTAAACAATTAATAATCCGTGTTTTTACCGCGAATACTAACAACACAAGAACATCGGTTTGGCATACTCAAAATGAGTTCATCCAAATCACGCTGTGGAATGGCCGCCCATGTTCGTTGCAACAACAAAAAAAGGTCTTCTTGCGACTGGATACCCTCCATATTCGGCAGAGCTCTTCTCTGTAGCATATCCCATGCATGCTCAATCGGGTTCAAGTCTGGCGACTGAGCAGGCCAGGGCAGGACATTGATGTTAGCTGCGGCGAGAGTCTGTCTTACAACTCTTGCGGTGTGCGGTCGTGCATTATCATGCATTAACTGAAATAAGGGACCGATTTGCACTTGTAGAGGAACGATTACGTCTGATACAATCGTCTCAGCATAAATTTGAGCGTTGAGGTTGCCTCTGATCCAAATCAACTCAGTTCTTCCGCCGATCCAAATACCCGCCCATACCATGATGGTTCCACCACTATAAGGATGGACTTCCTGGCAGGATTTTAATCGCTGTTGGCGTCCAGGGGTTCTCCAGTGTCGTATACGTCTTGTATCCGGTCTCATACCAAAACGAGACTCATCAGAAAAGCACACGAAACGCCATTGTTCTTCTGCCCAATTTCTGTGTTCAAGAGCCCATTGATATCGAATCCTACGATTGTGCATTGCTATAGGTGGTACCCGTAGCGGTCTTCGGGAATGAAGGTTCACTTCATGCAAGCGGTTTCTGACTGTTTGGTCGCTAATTAAGTTCCCTGAAGAGTGATGAAGCCTCACGGCTAACATCATGGCGGTTATTGTTGGAACTCTTCGAGTTAAGATTTGAATGTATCGGTCTTGTCTCCGTATGGTGCAGCGATACCGTCCTCCATGGCGCTCAGCCACGGTACCAGTGCTTCGGTAACGTGTCCAAAGTCGACTGATAACACTCTGACTTGTATTCAGAGCTAAAGCCACAGTACGTTGCCGGGAACCAGCTTCTATCATTCCCACGGCTCTGAGCATTTCTTCCCTGCTTAAATGACGTCGCCGCTCCATAATAACGTTGGTTTTAATCAGTAGTAGGGAAACAGTAGCACTAATAATGTCTTCAATGCGTTGTATGTTTTTATTGGGAAAATATTGACAGCTGATTTTCATCTTTTACTCGAATTTGATTCACAGTTCCTGATTCAAATTATGAAATGCACCAAAAAGGATCCATATAAATTTATAAAATCATAAATTTATTACAAAGCCACATCTCAATCTCAAGAAATCCGCATAAAAATGCTTGATCCCTAGACACTTTTGATGTGTGTAGTATAGATTTAACGGCTTAGTAAATGCTCCCGATCTTTCGGCTGAACAAAGAATAGCTGTACCCCGACAAAAACTGTTACCGCTCTGGGCGCAGCGAAAGAGATTGTCATACTTGTACTGACTTAAACCCATCCATGTTCCTTCTTAGCCCTTTGTGTTCCTGGGCCACGGTTTCTCTTTCGAACAGACCCGCAGCCCTGGCAGGCGTGGGCCCTCTCGGACCCCTTCCGATTCGCTGACATCTCATTGAGGCGCGCGTGGAACACGTACGCGCCGTCGACACGGGCTGTCGTCGTAAGACGGACGGACGGTGAGCTAGCCCATTACTCACCGTCCACAGGCTCGCGCCTACGGTGGCCGGGGGCCACTGGTTGCCCACCGACGCCAGGGGCGTCTCCCGCGGCGGCTGGGACGTGAGGTTCTCCCCTCTCACGTTCCGCCACCTCCTTCGCTAGCATGACTGCTTCGCAGAAGGAGGCGACGGCATCCCATTCCCTCTCGCTCCGGACCATGGATTGAACCAGGGCCGGACGCGAGAGGTCGCCGCCGCCAATCGCCGATCTTCTCTAACCCCTTCCGTCAATACCGTATTAGTCTACTAACCAGTTCGAAGTTTCGAGTCGACTGTGCGATATCACAAACCGTGTAATTAAATTGCATCTACTTCCATTCTCTTCTTTTTCAGCCTTATACGCTTTGTGTTTATTTTAGTTGTATTTTTTTGTTGTTAAATCTTCTGTATTGCCAACCGGCTTTGTGTACAGCCCATTTTTTATTATATGTTTATTGTAAGAGTTGAATCCTGTGATGGTATCTGACTTTTGTCCTTTATTCTGCAAGTGCACTTCTATAAGTGATGAATTCACTGTACCTAAAACTGTTTGTGATTTCTGCTTATGTGTGTTTTAGTGAGTAAGTCGTTGAAGTACCATTATAAATAAACAAAATAATACGTGAGATTTAGCCGCCTGGTATTACTAAGCCGAACATGACGTGTGTCCTTAATGTTTATAAAGGCTTTTAATAAACTACTATACCTACGAAGGCAGTCAAGGAAATACATCTCTATCTATACAAATAAATAAAATTGAAGTGTCTGTTGTTTATATTAAAATAACCGCTTTTTACTACATGCATATGCATGTATACACGGTACACATACCAAAATAACATTTGTTTTAAATTTTGTCTGTCTGTCTGTTTGTTCCGGCTAATCTGTGGAACGGCTGGACCGATTTTGACGGGACTTTCACTGGCAGATAGCTGATGTAATAAGAAGTAACTTAGGCTACTTTTTAAATTCCACGCGGACGAAGTCGCAGGCACAGCTAGTTGTTTTATAAACTTGACATACTTTTTACTTGTAGTATGATTAAAAGAAAATGAGAACAAATTTGATTACAAAAAAAAGTAGTAATTAATTTCCTTAACAATTTGTTTTGCTAACTGTGGGAAGAGAGATCAGGCGCACGACCAACGGCTTAACGTGTTTTCCGAGACACGGGGGTATCATACCGCCAACTTCCAAACTCCAGGCTCTAGTAGCCTGGAGTTTGGAAGTTGAGGAATTCCTAATGAAAAAAAAATGGCACTTTTTACCCGACCCGGGAATCGAACCCAAGACCCCACGCTCAGCAGTCGAGCTTGCGACCACGAGACCAACGGGGCAGTTGCTGTAACTGGTCCCTCTTATTTATCATAAATACTTTCTGTACGTCTACCATGAGTTTTAACAATCTATACTCGCTAGCGTCTGTATTTAAAAACTGTATGAAAACTTTTACAGCGCCTCTAGCGGATAGTTGGGTACTAAAATGCGCAGTATGAGTCACATAGTCACTATCCTACGTCACCGTGTAGTAAACTATACTACGGCGACTGTAGTTTGGGCTTCATTTGCTTAGAATTTGGTAGTAAGCACCAAATCAGCTCATGGTACCATTGAAAAAGCTGACTATAGTATTTGCGTATTGACGGAACTATTGCAGTTATGCCAGGGGTCTAACTATGACAACTCGTGGTAGACGTACTGTAATCATGGCTAGCTCGCTTGTAACGGAGGACACGTTTACATACCCTGGAAATACGCTGGCAAACCGTCAGTGTTAAACTCAACTCCGCTCCGATTCGACTCAAAATAAGGGATTGAAATGTGAGCTTCATGACGTGTTCTTTAAGGTAGAATTTTCAACATTTACATGAATAAAACTTTTATATTTCGGAAATTCGTAATTTTAATTTCTAATCATTATTAATTAATACTACTGGAGATTCGCTGTATAATAATAATAATAATAATAATAATAAAGCCATTTATTCCATATTTCTACTGTACATAAATTTCAAATTTTGTTAGTAGTTTGTTAGTAAGTTTGCTTAATTTATGTTAGTAGTATTAGTATCTGTGATTGAAATATGGACCCCTGTAAGGGTAAAGGCCTCCTCCATCTTCTTCCATAACTCTCTGTCTTTACCAGAATTTATCCAGTCCTTTCCTACTACTTGAATAAAATCATCAGCCCACCGTCTCATTGGTCTTCCAACAATTCTTTTCCCTGATGGGCCTTTCCATTGTGTGGTTTCAATGGTCCATCTCTTGTCTGTATATCGTGAGATGTGTCCGGCCCACTTCCATTTCAGTTTGAGGGCATGGATAAGAGCGTCTGTAATTTTAGTTTTTTGTCTGATGGTCACATTCTTCACTTTTTGAATTTTCCTAATCTTCAACATGCTTCTTTCCATTGCTGTTTGAGTGCGTTTAATTTTTTGTCTTACTTTGTTTGTGTATATCCAGGTTTGGCAACCGTATAGTAAGCATGGTAAGAGACATGTATCAAAAACAACTTTTTTAGATGCATGCTGTAGTTTCCTTTTAGGACTTCTTTCAGTGACCAAAATTTCTTCCAAGTTATGTTGATTCTTCTTGTTATTTCCTCTTCATTGTTTAGCTTGTTAAATGATAATTGTTTTCCCAAATATATATAATCATTGACATATTCTATGTTGTTACCTTTTATTTCTATGGATCTTTTATAGCTGTTAGTCATTATCCTTGTTTTGTTTGCATTCATTTCTAAGCCGACTTTAGAACTTTCATCATCAAGTGATCTCATCATTTCCTCTAGGTCTTTCGAGGTTTCAGCAATTAAGACTATGTCGTCTGCGAACCTTAGATGGTTTAGATAACACCCGTTTACTAGCACTCCATTGTTTGACCAGTCTAGCTTCTGAAACACATGTTCAAGTACAGCAATAAAGAGCTTTGGTGACAGAGGGTCTCCCTGTCTAACTCCTCTTTCTATCTTTATCTCTTCTCCTCTTTTTTGTAATTTGACTTTACTCGTACTGTTTCCATATATATATTTTAAGATGTTAATATATTTTTTGTTAACGTTTGAACACTGTAGTGCATTCCATATTGAGCAATGGCTAATGCTGTCGAAGGCCTTGCTGTAATCAATGAAGGCTAGATACAGGGGTCTGTTGAACTCTCGGTATTTTTCTATAATTTGTTCTAGTGTTTGTATATGGTCCACTGTGCTAAACCCCGACCTGAAGCCTGCTTGCTCTTTTGGTTGCAGACGATCGATATCATGTGCTAATCTTTCCAGGAGTATAGATGAGAATAATTTGTAAGTGCTGGCTAGTAGGCTTATGGGTCTATAATTCCCTATGTCTAAGGGGTTACCTTTCTTGTAAAGCAGAATTATATCTGATGTGCACCATTGATCAGGAACTGTTTCTGTGTCCAGCACCATGTTAAATAAATATGACAGGTGTTGAATTAACGCAGGTGCTCCTATTTTGAGAACTTCGTTGCATAGCCCGTCTGAGCCAGGGCTCTTCTCAGATTTTAGCCGCTTTATGTGTTTGTAGATTTCTAAGTCTTCAATTGGTTTGACACCGTCTGGAACTGCATTTTCTCCATTTCTTATATTATGTATTACAATTTCACTGTTATCTCTTTTCTGGTATAGATTCTTGTAGAAGTCTGTTGCAAGAAGTATTATGTCGTTTCTTGATTTAGTTTCTATTGAATTTTGTTCTAATTTTTGTATCCATGTTTTGTGTGTAGTTAATTCTTTATATGCTCTTTTAGTACTTCTAAACTTTTGGATGTTTCTTGTAATGATTTCTTCTCTATAGTTTCTGTAATCTTTCTTGATTGATTTGTTGGTTTCTTTATATATTCTGCTGAGTTCATTTTTCATGTCTTTTGTTTTATTCTTTGTGTGTATTAGTTCAGATCGCCTTTTAATTAGTTGGTCTGTATCTTTACTAAATATTTTCTGCCGTTCTACCTGTGTTCTCTTTATTGATTTCAAACTGTCCGTTATGCCCTTTTCCAAGAAATTATAATAGGTTTGTATGTCTCTTGTGTCTCTTTTCTTGTCTTCCGTAAGTCTTTGTAGGTTTTCGATATATATTTTGATTTCATTTTCTGTCTTTGGAATATTAAGTAATGTTACATAGTTTTTTCTACTCTTTTTTGGAAGATTTAGAAGTAGTGTTGCTCGCAGTGGTCTATGATCGGAAGGGAATTGTATATTGTTTAGTATTTCAACATTTGTTATTAGATTTGGGTTATTTGTCATTATAAAATCAATTTCATTCTTGGTTTTCTGGTCTGGTGATATCCAAGTCCATTTACGATTTCTTTTCTTCTTAAAAAATGTATTCATTATAGACAATTTGTGTTCATAGGCATAGTTTATAAGACGGTCTCCTCTTTCATTACGTTCTCCAAATCCATATTTACCCATGACTGGATAGTGGTCTGCTTTGGGATGTCCTATTTTAGCATTGAAGTCGCCTATTACTAGGACCTTCTCATCAGCTAGTGCATGAGCAGCCTCAATGTCCGTATAAAACTGATCGATTTCTATTTTAGGCGATTTTTCTGTAGGTGCATAAGCTTGGATGATTGACACAGAATAACATTGAAACTTCAGCTGTAGAAGAGCCACTCTTTCGGAAATTCCTATAAAGTTGTTTATGTTATTTTTGTATTTTTTCTTAATTAGGAATCCCACTCCGTGTAGGCCCTTGGTTTGACCTATATAGCAGAAAATGTAATCCTGGTGTTCTACAATCTTACAGCCCAATCTTCTTACTTCTGAAAGCCCCAAAATATCGAAGTTAATGTTTTGCAAGGCATGGTTTAGTTCAAGGTATCTTTCTACAGATGCTAGTGATTTTACATTAAAGGTGCACACTTTCAAAGTTTCATTTTTATTTTTGTTACAATTAGGTGGAGGGTATTGGTCTAATTCCCCACGATGACCAGTCGGCTTGGGAAATGTTTTGTTTTTAATGTCATTTAGTTGTTGCTTGCTTGTTGTTTTGTTCCGGTGGCTGATGATTGTGTCCTATATCTTCTTTTCAGGAAGTTGGGCTTCAGTAGGCATAGAGTTGCTTCTGTTCCTCATAATATCAAATGCGTTTAGTCTGTTTGTTTTTGCTGTTATTTGTTGTTTACGAGGTTGTTCCGTTAAGTTAGGTGAAGTTGATGGGTTTCTTTTGCGCTTCCCGTTATCAAATTTCCCCTCTTTGACGACTAGTTTGTCATAATCTATGAATGCATATTTGCCTTTCTCCCTTTCTTCTTTGAGTTTTGGGAGTAGGTCTCTCCTTTTATCAAGGATTTCTTTTGGATAGTCTTCAGAAACAAAGACGTTTTTAAATTCCTTCTTTTTCTTCATAATCTCATTTTTCCTCCAGTTGTTGACAAATGATACGTGCACGGGTCTTTCCTTACCATTTTTAGTGTCACTTTTGCCAATTCTATACACCGTGTTTATATCCCTGTGTTCAATATTGATGTTCAAGTCATCTCTAATTTTCTTTATTAAAACTTCCAAAAGACTGGTGGTTGAGTTTTCACTTTCTCTTATTCCGTATAAAATAATGTTATTTATTCTTTTAGATTTTTCAAGGTAATAGATTTTTTCTTTTAATATATTATTTTCAGATCTCAATTCTTGTATTTCCTGGGTAAAAGGTATAAGTTTCTCGTCCAATTGTGCAATAATTACTTTCGTTTGGTTTGACATCTCAGATTTCATTTGATCAAATAATTGTTGGAGGTTATCAAATAGTTGTTGGGATTCGCTGTAAGACAAGCGTTATTACTTGTCTTAATTTTTATTAAATAACCACTAAAGCTAAGTTCAACAGTTTGTAGGTACCAAATGGAAGTAACGAACAATTTAAATATTTTAAAATTATTTTAGTACCTACCTATATTTATGCTAGCTAGTATTTATTACATTATATAAGTGCCTATTCCTACCAAAATCTATAAATTACAAATAGATATTTCAAAAAAGTTTTTTTTCTCAAAAAGATCATCATTTAAAAATAAACTTTTTATTATGAATTATATATTTTGATATGTAGGTTATATATTTTGATACATTTCTTGCTAAGTTTTATGAAGCACATTATTGCATTTTTTTCTATAATTTTGTCTTTCCAGATATGGAATTAGATTTTTTCTAGTATTAGTAATAACCTGATTGTACTTTAGCCTAATTAAAAGCTTTTATTTTTTTACTTTGTTTTTAAATTTATGTTTACATTTAATCAGTAAATTATAAGCGTAAAAAAACATTAATAATACATATGACATGATAAGTTAAGTACCTACCTTACAATATCATAAAAATGGTTATTATCATTGCATAATACTGAAATTTTCAATGAACACAGAAAAAAAGTCATAAAATGTCAAAACAATAAAAAATCACCAAAAACTAACTTCAAATTATTTCTGTTTAATTATTTTGACTTGATTTTACTTATAAACAAAAACAAAAAGGATTGTGTGGTTTTATGAAACCACGGTATAAGTGACACTTTTTTTCACTTATACCGCGGCCCACCGTCATGCGACATGCAACACACAGACGAAAAAGTTTGAGACGATGTAATAAAAGTTTCACTTTAAAAGTTACTTATAAAAAAACATTAGAAAAAGCTTGTTGCACACAAAACTTGATTTTTCGTTATTTTTGATGTACCAACATACATAAACGCACACAACACCTTATTCTCATGGGGGTAGCCAGAAACCACAGATCGCCTCCTGCTACAATTCTTACAATTAACACACTCTTTTCACCTCATATTCTTGATATTCCAGTAATTAAAACTTTAACCATTATTTTACAGTTTTTATGCAAATTTATAATATAAAGTATTTATCCTTACAGTATAACGATCTGTGTTATTTTTTTTATTTATCTAATCATCTTATTTTTATACAAATATTTACATATTTCCAACAATAAAGGAAAAAAAAAACAGGTTTTCGCCGGTGTCGGGAGCAGAGTCCTAGATGCCGGTGGTTAAAGATACAAACAATGTAATTGGGCAAACTCCAATTGAGAATTCTGTTAGATGTTTTAAAATAATGGGTGTAAATGTATCCTTAACGAAGCCGTTGTTCTATCTGTCATTGCATTATTTTTTTTTTTTACGCCATATAGTTACGGACAATATTAAAGGTCAAGGTTCCAACTATTTCACATTTTTTTTTTTATTTTTTTTTTTTATAGCTTTAAGTCTTTAATGTTATAGCTTTACTTTAAATGTTTTTACAATGTTTTGAGTGTATTACATTATGGGCCTACCACACGCACAAGCTTCACCACAGTTTTGCCGGCGCAAACCGGTTTGTGCACGGAACACTGCGCGTGCGGTTGGTAAAACTGTATCACGTTTCAAACCGCACGCGCAGTGTTCCGTGTACAAACCGGTTTGCGCAGCAAAACTGTGGTGAAGCTTGTGCGTGTGGTAGGCCCATTAACCTAATGCTTGGTTGACGGCTTTGTGAGCGGTCTGTTTACACATTGTATATAAGGTGCCTTTAAAATAGGTAGACAAACTTTTAGAAATAATTCAGACCACCAAAATAAAGACATTGGTAAAAAATTATAAGAAAAACGCATTAGATAATTACAAGAAAAAAAACAGCTAACAAAGTACACTAAAAATATATATTGACTTTGAGTTTGAGTGTGTCGGCAATTTATTATTTTAGCTCAAAATAAAATCGCTTATATCAGTGTTTTGTTTGGATATCTTTAGTTAGACATACTGAACGCTGTGTTAAAATTTGTTCACCTATTTAAATGGGACCTTATATGTATATTAAATCAAAGTATTATAAGAGTATTAATAGAACTTAATGACATTCTTTGGAAGATTCGTGAGATTCAAAGCAAGTTAGTCTTAAACATAAAACCTACATATTTAGCAAAATTTTCCATTTTTAATTTGTTACATGTTTTAATTCGTTGACAAAATTCCATAGATGACATTAAGGTGAAACCAGGAATCGATGAATCGGGTTAAAAGGTTAACACATGACCCATATGTTTGATTAACCACTACACGTGTTATATAGCTGATTATTCAAACAAAAGGCTGAGTGCGGGCGCACTAACACTCCGTTTCACTTTCACAAAAAAAAAAAAAAAAAACTATAGGCTGATTAAACCTATAATATGAGTTTACCTTAGCTCTAGAGTTTTACAGCTAACGCTAAAATTAACCCGACTAAAGTCCCTATACGGGTAACCTTTTCTATCCCTGGGTAAAACAGAGAACGTCAAAACGCATGACAAGATAATCAAAAATGTTTTCTTCATGTTTGTGTGCAAAGGATTAGGGAAAACCCTAATCAGACCATTAAATTTAAAATAAATAATTTGTGTTCAATAATGACTTAAAATAAAGCAGCATTTGCGAATGCAAGGATTTATCTGTTAAAGAATCTGACAAAATAATACGTACACACGGTGACATAATAAGTTTTGCAGTATTTCCAGGTCCGGTGACCGGAGCCCCGTGAACTATAATTTTTCCGTATCGGTATTATCGAATTCGTTGTTTAATACTTATTTATGACACAAAATTGTATCTAATATAACACACGTGTTAATCTACTTAAGTATCGGAAGCCTTGTCTAGAAGATTTGTACCCGTTTTCACCAACACCAATTGGCGCCTAAAGAAGTACTTAAATATTATTGTTTTGTTGGAATTACAACTCAATGTTCGAGCTAAGCGTTGGTAATTTAACAGAGCGCTTATATTTAGGCATTTATTATAAAGGTGTTCGTGAAAACGGGTATTGAAATTAAGCAACAGTGTAGTCCGCAAAATACATTTTATTATTTTACGTATTTTGCTATATGCGTCAACGGCGTCAGTTTATACATTGATCAAAATATGATTTGCGGCTGTAATACGTACGTATTTACACAATTAATTATTATAATTAAAATTCGCTCGGATCTCGTGGCTAAATAATAACAGCTTCACGGGTCGATCTATAAGGTTAAGCCGTGCTTGCCGAGGTCAGTCCATGGATGGGTATCCATGGACTGGCTTTTCCTCGTATGTTTAGTGAAGGAGCTTGTGGCTCCATAATAACAGCCGCACGGGTTGGTCCGTGGATGGGTGTCCATAATTACATACCGAGTTTCCTCCGTGCCTCGGAAAGCACGTTAAGCCGTTGGTCCCGGCTGTCATTTGTAGATCTTTGACAATCGTTACGAGTAGTCAGAAGCCAAAAGTCTGACATCCAGTATTACCAAGAGGTATCGTATTACCAGTTACTGGGTTGTGGAGGTCATATAGGCAGTCGCTTCATGTAAATTACTAGTACTCAGCTGCTTCCGGTTTGACCGGAAGCCGACCCTAAGATAGTTTGGGAAAAGGCTAGGCGGATGATGATGAATCATTAAAATATCAACATGATAAAGTCATTCAATGGTTGTATTGATGATCTGTATGATTGAAACTCAGTAAAGCATTAGTTATTTCGGTCGCGAATCATATTTTAATCAACAACTTGACACTGACCTGCAAATTGCAAAATAACGTAAGAACAAAAAATTGTGCGTGTAGTCCCTCCGCGCGGAAGAAGTGAAACTTCGTAATACTACACGCATGCGTTCGAGTGCCACGCATTCACTCTCGCTCTTTCTATTCCCCCTCCATAGTAGCGTTAAACGTTTAACGCAGCCTTGTTGGAAGTCGTATAAGTATGTTTCACTACCAGTCGCTTCCACCTTAAGAAATAAGTACATATCAGCTAAAACTATGAGCATTATATTATATTTTCGTCCATGTACTGAAGGAAACATCACGTTTATGTAAAGAATGTAAAATCATACACACGGCAACACATCAAGCCATATATTTCCAGTAAAACATGACCTCGCTTTGTATAGATTTTCAATACAATGAGAGATCCGTATAAAATGGTTTGTAACCCCCGAACAAAAACGAGGGGTGTTATAAGTTTGACGTTTGTATCTGTTTGTGGCACCGTAGCTCCCAAACGGATGACCCGATTTTGATATAATAGGTTTCGTTTGAAGGTGTTTTAATGGAGAGCGTTCTTAGCTATGTTTCGAGAAAATCTGCTCAGCCGTTTGAAGGTCTCACCTCTTTTCTAGTGTACAGCTAGATATGTTGTCGTGTGTACGTTTCTTAAATTTATCTTACACTTCCTCTAGATGAATTAATTTAAGTACTTAACAATATTAAATAACATGCCTTCTCCCGTTAAATACAAACTATTTATACCATGACAATTTTTAATTATCAGAAAAAAAAAACACTAAAATCTAAACAATTACTAAGATTGGAATCAGTATGAAGATGAAATAAGTGACGAACACGGTACTATATATAAATAAATATAATATACTACACTATACCATAGACAAAGCATAAATTTTAACTTGTAATGATAATTGAGTTTTATAGTAAAATTCATGCATTTTAGTTTTTATTTTTTTGATGTTGCACTCTGGGAATTTCTCCTGTGTAGTGGGTGCGTTTAAAAATATTTAAAGTCACATACACATACAGCCAGACCCGGAACAACTATCTGTAGGCCATACAAATATTTGTTCCGTGCGGGGATCGAAAAATTATTTATATTTACATAAAAAAAGACTATGGTGACACCATAGTCTTTAAATAATTTTTAATGGTTGGAATAATTGATGGGATTTTGATTTTGAGTCGCTTGGCGCATGGCTACTGCGCTGCGTGTCGTGGGTTCGATCCCCGCACGGAACAAATATTTGTATGGCCTACAGATAGTTGTTCCGGGTCTGGCTGTTTGTGTATGTGAGTTTAAATATTTTTAAACGCACCCACTACACAGGAGAAATTCCCAGGGTGCAACATCAAAAAAATAAAAACTAAAATGCATGAATTTTACTATAAAACTCAATTATCATTACAAGTTAAAATTTATTAATATTAAATTTATAAATTATTTATATTTACATTAAAAAAAAGACTATGGTGACACCATAGTCTTTTTTTTTAATGTAAATATAAATAATTTTTAATGGTTGGAATAATTGATGGGATTTTGATTTTGAGTATTGAGACATGGACACGAATCGTGATGTTTGTGTATTTTGGTCAGGAAACTCGATTATTTAACAGATTGATACTTCGCCATTTCCGTTTTAGAATCTCTTTTAATTGGCTTATTTTTTTCTGATAATTAAAACTAGCCAACTTTCTTAAATCACTACCTTAAACGTTATAACAACATCACTTTTGCTACCAAAGTAAGATAAAGTATATGAGACTAGTATTATTCTAACTATAGTTCTAGTCAATTTTTAACACCCGACCAAAAAAGAGGGGTGTCTTAAGTTTAACGTGCGTATCTGTGTATCTCTGTGTCTGCATGTGGCATCGTAGCTCCTAAACGGATGAAACGATTTTGATAAAATAGGTTACGTTTGAAAGGTGTTTTAGTCGAGAGTATTCTTAGGTATGTTTCGAGAAAAAAAATTGCTTGATAAAGGGATATAACACCAGGGATATGACATCTGGTCGATTCAAAATTTGAAATCTTGTCACTTGTCACCATGGGCATCGGCAGAAGGGGGGGTTGCATCTCTCCTCCCCCCTAAAAGCACTGGCTTTTTTTTAATTTATAGGTTTCCTTGTTTTCGTTAATTAGCGAGAAGAGGCGCAACACCGAGAAAAGTGGAAGGAATGGGGGAAGCCTATGCCCAGAAGTAGGACAGTCAAGGCTGAGCAAAAATAATAAAAGTTTAAAAACCATGAAATAAAAATTAAATTGAATAGTTTAAAAAGTCCTTGACAAAAAATCTCTAGAAAACCAAAAATAAACTAATCCAAGCGTGGTAGCGTCGGGGGATTTTTGTGTCGGAGTTTTTAATTTACATATAATATAATATAATATCTACAAACCTCGATGAAAGCAACTTTCATAACGGACCTTAATTTAAAAACCCCTCTTTTCTGGGGTCTGCCACATTTCTAATTTATTTGTGGTTCCATATAAAAGCTCCTCACCAGCAACCGACTAGACCGCAACCCACTGACCGGAACAACTTCCAGTAGGCCATACAATTATTTGTTCCGTGCGACAATCGAACATGCGACATTTAGCGCAGCAGGTAATCGCTTGGCCAACCGTGTTGTAGTGTTCCAAACTACACTTTTTAAAATCAAATTAAGAAGTACGTTATTTTCCACCGGTTCCGACTCCAACAAACTTGGGACAATGATGACGTGGAGACACATGTACTTTTGAAGCAACCTTCGCTTTTAGCCTTGAATTTCACAAACATTTTAATGAAGCTGCTTACGAGGGCATCGAGTCTCGTAATTAGGATTCCACCAATGTCTGAATTCGTCGTAGATTGTGGTTTTCTGCAGCAGTTTTTTGTCGTGGAGAGCCTCACATACAGCGCATATGTTCTCAGCGGCTGCAGGGTTATGATACGTATAGTGGTGTTTCCATCTGAAGTATTTATTGTATTCGTTTGGAGACTGTATCAGTTTGTTCATCATGGACGCTAGCTCTTTTACGTGTTGCTTTCTGCCATCAATGTAGGATCCGGGCGGAAGAAATCTGAAAAGAAAATTATGGCTTTAATTTAGGATAAGTTTTTACGAGCGAGATCATTGCATCAACTTATTTATTTACTGATCCCGACTCAGAGACATTTTCCGGTCTGCTACCGTAGGATTCTGGATGAAAAACCCGATAACCCTGTCTAACCGGGGAATCAAACCCAAGACCCCAAGCTCAGCAGTAGCGTTTGTTACTAGCCAAGGCATTCTACCACAACACGGAATACCAAATACTGGAATACTTATACCAATACTACCTGTCACCGGCATCCCTGTACAATGCACTTTTTTCTACCTACCTACGTACCTAATCGGGTTTCAGTTTCATTGCTTTAGTGGTCTTAAACCATAGAGATTTAAAAGACATACAGGACATTTTTAATATTTTCATACAAAAATTTTGACACATGAATGCTACCTGACAATTAGGCGTATGACACTAGACACATCGATTTGTAACTAATTGTCTTCATTTTGTCTTGTTTATCGCTCGTAAATAATGGAATGTCTTTGTTTAAAACCATCTTCGCATTATTGCCTTTTAAACTAAACGGTTTGGGGCATCGGTTGGATGGTTTCAAAGTCTGTAACGAACATTTTTTGTGTTTAAAATAAACATCATAATGTTTGCTAAATTTGCAGGCGGGGTATCAAGAATATGGGGGTGCCCATATTCTTGATACCCCGCCTGCAAATTTAGCAAACAAGCCAGTCTCCATGGCAACGACTCGCCAAACTTATAGATGTTGTAGAGGCGGTTACCACTTTACATCAAGTAGCAGACGCCTCATTTACCATAAGCATAGTAATGCAGAATTTAAACTGCTAAAAAGTCTGTTATTTTGAATGTCTAGGTTGTCGAGATGAGTCCATGTAAAGCTTGAGGTATATCTAAGTAGACTGGAAGCCCCAACATCATCATCATGCGTAGCCTTTTCCTAACTACGTTGGGGCCGGCTTCCAGTCTAACCGGATGCAGCTGAATACCTGTATTTTACATACAGTGACTGCCTATCTAACCTCCACTACCCAGTTCGCACTAGGCAATACGATACCTTATCTTTTGGTAGGTAGGTCTGATTGTCAGCCTGATCTTTGATAGTCACAGTTTGATTGTCAAAGATCAAACAAATGTCAGCCGGGACCAACGACTTAACGTGCTTTCTGAGGCCCAGAGGAAATTTGGTATGTAATGAGGGGTCACCCGTCCCCAGACCAACCATTGGACTGGAAGCCACAACATAAAATAGAAAAGGCTAGGCAGGGATGATGGTCATTGCGACAACCATACAAATACAACGCCGTTAGATACCATTGCACGGAATAAAAAGACCATTGTCCCAAAAGTTCGTAGTCTTCTGAATTGATATTGGTCGCTTGAAAGTGTTGTGTTAATTTCTTTGGTGTGTTAGAAATGTGCATCGCAGGAAGCAAGATGATATAAACCTTGTAGTAAATGTTGCCAAGTGAATGTCGTCCAGTTTGATGGTCTTAATCACCACTTAAGAGGAATTACGCTTATTCTGTTACAACCTGTATACATATATACCCTGTATATGTATACAGGGTGTACAGTAGTACCTATTGTTTTAATGTCACTCCAGTGTGGGAAAGAGACGCAGCTATAGAGGACGTCTAGCGCCATCTCTTTCCCTCTCTAGAATAAGTTAAAAAACAATACTGCTATATGACGTCACTGATTAAGTTAAATGACTATGTAATTTGTTTGTCATTGAAGCCCTCATTAGTCGCAACCGGTCTTCTAATTGAACAATGCAATTAGTTGAAAGATATTTCGAACAGTTTGAAGACAATCAGACTGTTTCGGTGTTTATGCCATGTCATCTTTGTCAATGTCGGGCACCTACCAATACCATCACCGTTCATAATACAGCGTTTTATTTATTTTCAGTTAAATCAAACAAAAAAACGTAAAGAATCCACCGCTCAAGTGCGCGTTGGATTAGCAGACGAATGGAGTCTACGCCTTACGGCATTTCATACAAACTTTCAAGTGCTATTTTCTGAAATGACTTAACCGATTTTAATGAAACTTAATACGCATAAGCGGGATGCATAGGTCTAAAAAGTTACTATAAAAACATATTAGAAATGTCTTTAAATAAATATAATCGGTCTACTAATTTAGTTGTAACACTATATTTCCAAAACGATTTTTAGTAACTTTTGAAGTTTCATTAAAATCGGTTCAGTCATTTCGGAAAATAAGGTCTTTAAAGTTTTAATGGTATTTATGTCTTAAGGGGTGAATGCGCTTAATAGACACAACCCTGAGACATACGATCCGACGGCATTAGTACTAGGTTCCCGTTGTAACCCTTTGTGTAAAGAACCCTAAAAACAGTTATTGTTGCATCAGTTTTACAAGCGTTAAGTTTACAGTAAGAAAAATGTGTTATGAATTTTGTTTTGTTAGATAAAAGTAACAAAAACTGTCAACCAGCCTATAGTTTGTAGGACAGTACGTCTACCATGAGTTGTCATAGTTAGATCGCTTGACGTAACTGCAATAGTTCCGTCAATACGCAAATACTATAGTTAGCTTTTTCAATGGTACCAAGCACCAACACAGCTTGTTGGTGCTTACTACCAAATTCTAAGCAAATGAAGCCCAAACTTGCAGTCGCTGTAGTTTAGTTTACTACACGGTGACGTAGGATAGATAACTATAGTGACTCATACTGCGCATTTTAGTACCCAACTATCCGCTAGAGGCGCTGTAAAAGTTTTCATACCTTTTTTTAACTACAGACGCTAGCGAGTATAGATTGTTAAAACTCATGGTAGACGTACAGGTCAAGGTAACAAAATACAAGATAGAAGGAACAAAGACGCGAAAACGTTTACCACGTACAGTATAACATGTGTGCCCATGCTTCAAAATTGCAAGCCATAGCAATAAATAGCAATTGCATAAAACACGTTTAGTACCTTTTTCTTCCAGAACTTTGTAAACTTTCTTTCTGTAGCTTTTAATATTAATTGCCAGCATCGTTCTCATTGGTTAAATGTCAGTGTTTTTCAAGAATTTGTGATAAAGATAATCCCCCAAATCCTTCGTAGAAATTCTACAATTTCAAAGGAAAAAACAGGATGTCACTGTCGCTTCATCTCGTTTTAATTAACATCCGACATTTATTTTTTTCCAATTAAAGTAATAATATCCCAGACCGATAAAAATACGTAGGTACCTATTCATTCATTTAGGTACGTAGTTTTTATCCAAAAAGTATTTTTTTTTTTGTGACCAAAGACATTTAAATATTACGAGTGAACTTTTTGTTTGTGACTATGATCTTATGACATTTGAAATGAACGTTTTTTAATCTGTCAAAATACTAAAAAGATTACGAATACTTGACAAGCAAGATGTTTACACAAGAATCAAGATTTTTATCAAAGGCAAACTTACGAAGGTAAGTCGCAGCCATCTTTAAAAAACTCCATGATAAGTCTTATATAGTGGTGTAATTGCGTAACCACTTACAATGGCAATAGTGTGTCATTTTTATTTTGGCGCGTGTTTTTCACGGAACTAATGCGGCCATCTTGTTTTTTAAATAAGTACAATTTCACTAATGTAGCAACAGCGCCCGACACCGATATTCGAACACCAAAAGCGCATTATATTTAAAACATGTGAAGCAATGGTTACGGAATCTTTATAAAAAAACTGTGTCACCTATTTGAGATGCTGCCTTATTGATAAGTTACAAAAGTTTAAGTCACTTAATATCGTGTTCTTGCATGTCCTCTGTTATCTGTATAGAAACTGATGGACGCTACTAATGACGCTAAACTCGTAGCCAAAGTGGTCTACTATGATGTCTTAAACTAGTATTGTTCTAATATAAAGAGATTTACAGATGATGACGATCTTTAACAACACCAGAATTACATAAACAAACTAATTATTTTACGACCAAGTACATAAGTTTGACGTTTACGTAGATTTTTTTTTTTCGACCCTCAGTTACGTACACTCCCCTTAATTAGAGAGCGGACATTGGGAATATTGACATTCAAACATTTTGATCTCGGGTGCCAGTAGCACTACTTAGCATTGAATAGAAAAAAAAACCACAAAAATGAAAAATAATTGAATATAATTCAGCTGTCGGCTGCTCATTTCAAAACCCAGTAAAGAACATTTTTATCAAATTCTAAAATTAAACTGCCTTTATGCTGTAAAGACATAAATCACATTATCTCACTAAACTCCAGAAATGCATGCACCTCACGTCAGTTAGTATACTTGATTTTCTTGTTTTCCAATATGTAAACCTAGCAAATGACTTTGACCATTATCAAACATAGTGTGTAGCCGGACTTACTAGGTTTAAAATTGTCAGTGTGCCTAGCTAGGAGGTGTCTGATTGTCATCTCATCAGACACGTCCTTTCTCATATCATTCTTCTCACTTCATCATTTCTTTGGGGTTCCTCTACTCTTACTTGCATACTTAAAACGTTCCTCACGAAATTTTCCTCATTCTTCCGCATCACATACCAAGCCAACCGATTACCACACAACTTTTCAGCCATCGGCGCCACTTTCAGACGTCCTCATATGCTAATTTCTTTTTTTATCCATTTGCGTAACTCGCATATCATAGCATTCTCATCTCAGCTACATGCAAATGCCTTTCATTCATCCCTTTTGTGGCCCAATGTTCTGATCCATACAATGTAACCATGCAGTTCCCCGAAACCTTCGCCGGTCATCGGTCCACCTGGAGGCAGGTCACGGGAACAATCTGCGACTAGCGCATTCCTCTTAAACGATTCCCGGAAAAGATTTATAAAACAACGCTAGATGCGACTCGCCCGATACCGGTCTATGTGGCAACAATAGGGGATAATCCTATTTTTTTTTCTTTGTCCGTCGGTTAGTTTATTGAAAAGTATTGGACACGTATTTTTTCTTTTTTCACGTGGTCATAAAATAACGGAGATATATTGAGTTGAAATGGCGCATGACGTCACATGTAGGTAAGTTTTATACCCACTTGTGACGTAGTAAGCCCCCACTCTCCAACTAATGAGTTCTAACTAAGTAATTTTTTGATATTTTGATAAAACAAAAAATACGTGTCTAATATTTTTGTATTACCTGTCTGACGGACAAAATAGAATATCGTTTTCTTTACCCAGTCCGATCCCCTATTGGGGGAGACCTATGTCCAGCAGTGGACGTTTCCGGCTAAAATGATGATGATGATGAAATATTTAAATTGAAATATTTATTCCTAAAAATAAAAGTACTTTTATTAATAATTTTCATTACTTTTATTATTTTTTTTCAAAATAAATATTGAATGTTTTAATTTATAATAATTCTCCTAGTATCATAACAGGACAAACCAAAATATGTATTTCCGACTGTACAATGCACATACTGGGTTTTTAAATTGAGCAGCCAACCTGTGATACTAGGTACATGTGGTGGCATTAAATTATTGATAAATTATATCGATAACGTTTGCTATGATTAATTATATATTTGTATTATAATTGAATAAATTTAAACAAGTGAGTAACGAACTAGGGAAGCAATGAAATGATACGAGTAGAGTCAATGTTTACGAGTTATTTATTTATAGGTTACGTCAAATCAAGAAAATCTAGACTGATCTAAATTTTACTAAGTTGTAATATTTATAGAAAAGCGATCTTCTTCGTCTAGTCCCGTCTATAGCTCGTAATATTTGTTTGTTCTAATCTTACTTCAGTGTGGGAAAGAGATGGAGGTAGATGTTCTGTATAGCTCTGTCTCTGTCCCACATTGAAG
This sequence comes from Cerastis leucographa, assembly GCA_963082945.1. Classification (NCBI taxonomy): domain Eukaryota; kingdom Metazoa; phylum Arthropoda; class Insecta; order Lepidoptera; family Noctuidae; genus Cerastis; species Cerastis leucographa. The sequence goes on from OY720353.1 coordinate 7,593,743, forward strand.
CGAAATTAAAGTAATTCTGCTATGAGAGGTGGTAGTGGGGTCAATTTAGAGTGGCACCAAAATGTTAAGAAGAGAAGTTACAAACTACATAAAACTACCACTTCAACTCATACGCACCTTGCATAATCAGCTCCTCCATAAACAATAGGCACCACATCATTCTGCAGCGCCGTCAACAACTTCTCCGTCACATAGTCTTCACTGAAAGAGTTCTCCATCGACATGTAAAAGTAGTAGTCGTTCTTCAGCAGATATTTGCAATTCGACGGAACGTTCTTGGGACATTGTAACGTTCCACACTTCCCGTACACATCCACAGTAAACCCATACGGTTTTAACGCATTCTTCAATGCTTTGACGTACCCTCGCCTACCACTTCTGGTGTTACAGTTAGACACAAACCAAGCTGCCGCTTTAGTTTTATTCTGTATCCTATTTCTATCAGCAAACTGATCATCAATTGTTTCCACATAATCTTCTTTCCATCGCATTTTCCGTTTTGGACCAACGATATCACCTTTCTTATCTCGAATCAGTATGTAAGGGTACGGTATATCTGAATCAAGTCTGTAAGTCGATGTCCAATTGAAAAATCCATCAAATTGTGCCCCACAAACGGGAAAGTTGTCAGCTGATTCCATATTGAAGAATATGTATTGTTGATTGCGAGACCGAGTGCTGGGCAAGTCAGATGCCTTCATATTTCTTCCGTTAAATGCTATAGCATCGAACTTGGTTAGGTTAACCCCGAAAAACTTCCGGTTCGTGGTGACGAAACACTTGATCACCGAACAGTTCTGCTCGAGGAACGCTCTCTGTCCTTCACCGAGGTAGTAAAAGGGAGCATAATCACTCCGCGTCCAGAGTAAGATGTATTTGAAGTCTTTTGGGAGCGTTGTGGTCTTTCTATAGACATCCTTGTATCGGGAGTCACGTCCAACATTTTCGAGCGCTTCTTGGATGAGGCTCTCAGTGACGGCAGGCTGGTCCGGCCTGGTAGCAAGTTGTACCCAGAAGAGAGAGAAGGCGAAACTCGTGCAGCTGACTAGAAAGAAGAACTTGATAGATCGCATTTGCCTTAGGAACTGTAGGGGGCAGCCGAGGCAGGTGGCCTGGGTACGTGGAGACATCTCAGTGGCTTCATCATCGGCGACCCGAACCTCACTGTAAGTGCGGCGTCTGGTTGCATTTGTGAGTTTATGACTTGCCAATCTCCAAATCTTGGATACCTGTAACGAAAAGTTGTGTATTTTAATCTTTTGTTTTTATCTAAAACAAAAAAAAAACCTCCTAAAATATATATTCCAATGTTAATTACGACTTCTATTGATTCGTCTTTTTTGAAAATGTTAGATACTTATAAATTGACTATACAGTGAATTGCTTTGTCCATGTCAGCTTGATCATCATCTGCCTTTTTCCAAATATATTTGGGCTCTTCTAGTCAGTATAATATCGAATAGAATGGAATATCCTTTATTAAGTTTATACAAGTGAAATTCATAAAAGAAAAAAAAATGCTCTTTGGTACAAATATAATTTAAAACTATTTTTTTCTATGTAATTCAAAACTAGCTAATAATTATATTTGATGTTATTCGTACTTGGCTTATTAAACCTGTGAAATAAACGAAAATTGGGAAGAAGGCAATTCAGAGAAGACACGGAAGCAAACTGGAACCAAACCAGAAATAATTGGGTGATTCACACAGATCAAAGAAGATCCTGAGCCAGCCACCTACCAGATAGCTGCAATATTGTTGATAATGGACAAAGGTATTTGAGTAAGTAGGTTTTTCATGAATTACGACGCGATTGTGCGTTAAAAATAGAGGGTACTATCTTGTTTTTGTGCGATATAATGTAACCACAGTATTTTCTCGCATTGTGTTGTTGGATGCAAAAACATAGCTGGCACAGTGAGTGCTGTGTGCCTTTTTTGTTCAAACATCGACCGGTCTATGGAAACATCCCACACTCACCAGTGCGGAATTTCTACCTCTCTTAAACCACCGCTGTGGTCACAATCCGCACATGGAAGGAGGCACCGCTTCCTCTTAAAAGACCTGTCCGGAGCCCATTTTTGCAACGCCTGTTAAGGCACATTTCTGGGAAGAATATCACTATAGAGAGGTCCTTTAAGCCTCGCTGTACAAGTGAGCATGACAGCACGTGACCATAGTGCTGCCGTTATCATAAGATCACTCGGTCACGCATCAAGTCGGCTCTCTGAACGCCTGGGACCGATAAGTCCCACCTGCTTAAAGTATTGCAAGCAGGTTTCCGCGTCTTACGCGTCGAAGTCGGTGCCTCCCCGACGCGACGCCTTCTTTTCCTACTGGGATCAGACCTGTCCTCTTATGGAGGGTTGTGTTGTGGGTGTAGTGCCGACATTTCCACCGGTCCTTTCGAACGTAGACAATTTTTGATCACGATCGAATGACCCGCGGTCCATTAGTTCGGGGCCGTTCAGACTAAATACCCATTTATTTAAGCCGGACAATCTGTTCATGAACACGGTGTAAATGTAACAAATGAAAGATATTTTAAAATAAAATGTATGCGTAAAAATAGATAACAAATTGTGTGTATCCTTTTAACCGGATGTGTCGATATGACGTTAGTTTGTCAATTTCCTGTGAACTTTGATAGCGTAGGCCGCGGCCTGCATCTCAGTGGCTCAGTAATGCCAAGCTTCAGGATCAAATCCATAGGAAAAACTAAGACGCTTCATCCGAAAATAAACCACACCAGAACACACTTAATGTGCATATTTCTACAAGCGTCTGTGGTCATCATCATCATCATCATCTGCCTAGCCTTTTCCCAAACTATCTTGGGGTCGGCTTCCAGTCTAACCGGATGCAGCTGAGTACCAGTATTTTACATGAAGCGACTGCCTATCTGACCTCCACAACCCAGTAACTGGGTAATACGATACCCCTTGGTAAGACTGGATGTCAGACTTTTTGGCTTCTGACTACTCGTAACGACTGTCAAAGATCTACAAATGACAGCCGGGACCAACGGCTTAACGTGCTTTCCGAGGCACGGAAACATCTGTCAGTGGTCATCATCATTTTCGAAAAATAGTGTTACAGCTAAATTATACCGATTATAACTCTGTAAAGTCATAATTTGTAACAATCGCGAATTATATTTGGTTCAACGACAGCCTATCACTGCCATGCAAATCGCAAAAATCGTCAGAAAATTTAAATTTCGCGGGCTACTCTGGCGCTTCCACCTTAAACCTTTGAATTAAAGCGAGGTTTTGTTGTGCTGAACCCTTCGGAGAAATGTAGCCGTGATGTTATGTTTACAAGAAGGAGTCATCATCAGCATTCTCTTGCCGTTCATCATCTGCCTAGCCTTTACCCAAAATATCTTGGGGTCGGCTTCCAGTCTAACCGGATGCAGTTGAGTACCAGTATTTAACATGAAGCGACTGCCTATCTGACCTGCACAACCCATTAACTGAGTAATACGATACCCCTTGGTAAGACTGGATGTCGGACTTTTGGCTTCTGCAGGGACCAACGGCTTAACGCGCTTTCGTCAACATCGTCAACTCGGTATGTAATTATGGTCACCCATCCACGGAACAACTTCGGCAAGCACGGCTTAACCTTAAAGATCGACCTGTGCGGTTGTTAGTATTTAGCCAAAAGCTCCACCGTTCTTCTCTTGTTATTCTCTTGCCGTTATCCCAATTTATTTGGGGTCGGCGCAGCATGTTTTCTTCTTCCATACTTCTCTATTACCTACTCGTCATCTCACCAGCCACCTTTCTCCTCCTTTCTTATGGAGTGTTGACAAAAATATGTTTTCAGCAACAAATATCATGTTCTTCCTGCAATAACTACGTAGGTATTTTGTTAACCTGAGTAAGTCTCAAGACGCACGTCAATTAAATACTTGATTAAACTCATTGAGAAGAAACATCCGTCAGGCATAAGTAGCGGAAACCAGTTATTATTGTTGTCAGAGAACAAAAAATAAACAACACCGATATAATCCCCGAACGGTAAAACAGAGGTGTACCTAATATAGTGCACCCAATATTTCGCCAGTTTTGTTTAACGTGGCAGCACCGCGCCGGTAGCCCGCGAAATTGAAATGATCAAATTTTTTTTTTTTTGCAATTTGCAGGTCAGTGTCAGGTTATATATGTATTTGACGGCACCTTTGCAAAAAGGCTTCATATGATTCACAATGCAAACTAAACTGTGACCACAGACGAGAGAGCAGCGGTCTACAATTCTCTCTGGTGGAAGGTCAAGTCGTTGCGGGTAGCCATATTTACTTGAGAGTTTGTCAAGGAAGGTGGTAACAAGGCGTTGACGGATCGCCAACGTCTATTTTCTTAATCTAATTAAATCTGGTGCCACATATCATAACGTGATTCCGATGAGGCGAGTAAGAGCCTTAATAATAATTAAAATATGATTCGCGACTTGTGTTAATACCATGTTATTAACTATATGTGTGCGCAAAGTCCATCCAAATCCGTTCAGTAGTTAAAAGAGTAACAAACATTTATCCTCAAAAGCTTTCGTATTTAAAATAGCAAGCTATTGCCCCTGGGCCCCGACCTTCATCCGCGTGAAGTTAATATAAAAATATTAATTATTATGAATTTACTTTGGCCAGGGGCTAAGTGTTGCCATACAACGTGGCAACGCCGCCAGTCTCTTGGGCACGTTACCAGCTGACAGCGCTGAGAAGGAGTTTTTTGACGCCCTTTTATAGTTTGTTAATCGTTGTAATGTATATAGTTAGTTCCTTTTTATGAAATAAATGACAGTATATTACTTCCCTGATTGAATCAGATTTTGGTTAACAATTTCAAGGGTTTAATTGTTTTTACACGGAAAGTAGTAAAAGTAGCCTAATTACGCAATTTTTTTTTGTGACATATGTATAACTGATGTTATAAAGCGTACTTTTTATAACATCACATATCTGTCCCGGCAAGATCGCTCCAGCCGTTTCGGAGATTAGCCTTAATAGACAGATAAAGAAAATATAAAAAAAAAAAAAAATGTTTGCTATAAGTACATACTAGTACTTTCATACGCATTCAGTAAAAGCTGTTATTTTGAATTTACAAACAGACACTTTAATTTTATTTATTTGTAGATTTTCTTTCTTTATGGTAAATTTTCTGATGCCTACAAATATCTGCAGCACCAGATACATAGCAGTTGCGTTGACATCCCGCAGGGAATGCAGAAAATCAACCTTATGTGGACTAGCATGAGGATCACTGTGATTTTCATAGTTGTCGGTGTCAGTGACGTAACAGTAACCTTATTCCAACAGTTGTAAAGGTCAAGGTTTTTACGGCCCGGTTGGCGCAGTGGCTGTGCGATCGACTACTGCGCTGCGTGTCACGGATTCAATCCCCGCACGGAACAAATATTTGTTTGGCTTACAGATAGTTGTTCCGGGTCTAATAACATTCAATACATTCGTTGTCTGTAAATTCGAACTTCTTGTGTGCGTCCGCAAATTATATAGAGTAGGGTCACAAACGTAACTACGTTTAATTTTCGTTCGTTGCCGAAGTTACGTTTCGGAGAAAGAGGGTAGCCCTCCAGGCTGTTTGTGTATGTTACTTTATATGTTTGTAAACGCTCCCACGATACACGAAAAAATCCTAGTGTGGGGCAAAGTTAAAAAAAAAAAGAGAAAGAAAGAATAAGGTTTTTACAGGGTGCGTACCATTTGACATAATAACAAAAGTTCTAACGATCACATGACCTAATTTCATTTAATATAATTTTTCTATAGTATAACGATGAAATGATATAATGAATTATTTATATAATTTCAGTTTACCTAATTTTATATGGTTTAATAAACATTTCTTATAATGCACATTTGAACTAATATTCAGTTAGTATAATATTTAGTTAGTACATTATTCCTCATATATTCCTGCGTTAGAGCCGCTATATAGTTGGTGAATCATGTGGGTTAGGTTAGGTTAGAACCATGACCATTACGAGTGCCAGATCCCCCCTATTGTGGGCGAACCATCTGGATTAGGTTAGGTCAGAACCATGACCATTAGCGCCAGATCCATTCTATTGTTGGTGAATTATTTGGGTTAGATGAGGTTATAACAGTATGATGTTTTCTAATATTTACTTTTTCACTACAGAATTTGGGCAGAAAATAAGTAAATATGAAAATTAGGTCAAATAAAAATTAGGTCAACTGAACGTTATACTAAGTGTTATTAGAGCAAAAGAAGTTTATATGAAATGAAATATAAGATCACATGAAATTAGTTTATTTGTTTTTATAGCATATGAAAATTATATCATGTGAACGTTATTTCAAGTGATAATATATTATCTGTTATTATGGCATATATTACACACCCGTTTTTACAGCATACATACAATGAGAGATCCTTATAAACTGGTTTTGTATAGCTTGATAGGTCGCCGTGCGCGTGCGTATCTTATCTATAATTTACCTAGATGACTTGCAAAATTATTATGCTTTGATAATATAGATGTTTTATAGTTTTGATTTGACGTAAAATAAAAATAAACAATGACTAGGTGGGTACAATGAAACATTCGTTTAAATGAGTTATTCAAGTAGTTGCGAATTTGCGACTACGTCTGACGACCTATGACCTTATTTAGATAGGTACTGAATATAAACGCAGATGTATCACAATACATACGCTTATGGAAATAATGCTAGTCTATTACGATAAAAATAAAAACTCTTCTTTTTCAACGTGCATATTACATACATAGAGTGACAAACATTTTTTTACAAACTTATTCGCCTTTGACTTCACAGAAGAAAAAAAAATATATAAAAGAAAAAACATACCAACAAATAGAACACAGAAACTTCACTTTTTTTTACACTAACCATTAAAAATATTCGGCCTAGAAACGGCCGGCACCAAATTCTGAATTCAAATTATATCCTGAAGTTCACACAACGAACGAGTTCTTTTTAAAATAATTAATTGTTATAGCATGATATCGCGAATAGCGTATCGTGTGGCGACTATTGATGTGTCAAATAATTATACTCGTTCGTACTGATATCGCTGCAATGACGCTCAGATTTATCATCGCTTTTGTGACGCGTTTTTTAATGCTTTAACCCAATACTTAAGCCCAGTGCTAGCGGGACGGGAAGTCATGGGATTTTTAGTGACGAACTTGTGCCGACTTGTTCCATCGTTGATCTAGTGGTCGAGAGTCGGGAGCGTCATTGTTTATCATGGGATCTTGGCTTCAATCCCCAAGTTCTCAACTACAATCAAGATGTTTTTTTTTATCAATATTTTTTTCAGTATGGGAGACCGGGTACAAAAGTAACGGCGGGTCGAAAGTAACAAACGTTCTGTAGGTTTATTAAGTGGTCTAAACGCCGCCCCGCTACCGTCAAGAGATAGCCAGCGACGATCCCCCCGCATGCATTTAGTCGCCGCGCACGCTTCGTGCAGTAAATTTGTGCTAGAAGACGCCATTTATTCATTTAGTAGTTACGTAGTATTAAAATGATGGTATCAATGTGACAATTTGCAGTGTAATTCTTGATTAGATTGTTTACACAGTCTTGTTATTGATTTTGGAATGGCAGGTTCCATTTTTATGTAGGCATTTTTAGATATTACTAGTTTATATTATCACTCTAGTACTGTCCGATTTATATGTGTTCTATTAGTTCGAGTTGAGGGTGCGGGTTTTATAGAAACGACCAATTACGACTGCAGTTTATTTGCGACTAAACTTCTCTGTATCACGGGCGCAGCCATGCGTCACCAATAATATATTTGCTGAGTTAGTCGGTACATACAACATACATTGTGTCCCTACACATTCATGAATTAACAAAAACGGGGTTGGGTACAAAAGTAACATACCACTACGAGTACAAAAGTAACATGTTACTTTTGTCCCTATAATGTAATTAGTATGATTCACTTATTGTTTTATGTTAATTATTAGTTTTTTTTACCAACAGAATGCCGCGACAGCGAGTGAGAAATACAGCAACCATATTCATCTGACGATGAAATTTGCTTTTGTTTTGTGTGTTTAGAATCTTTTAGCAATAGTCGGCGAAACGAGCAGTGCGCGAGTGCAGCGAGTGGATAGAATGTATTGAATGCAAAAAATGGTCACACGTTGCATGCAACAATAATGATGCGCTCTATGTGTGCCATAATTGCGTCTGATTAATCTAGGGAACTGAATCTCATAAAAGTAGAGAAGTCAATAACTGTTTTTTTTTAGTTTTGTTTTGTTTACATTGTTTAAACATAAAAGAAGCACTATTAATATGTTAAAAGTACAAATAAACATTTATGTTATTAAAACACGTTTTTCAAATAAATAAGTTGATTTGATTTGACATTTCATATTTATTACATACACCTTAATCATGTTACTTCCGATCCGCACTTTGTTACTTTCGCCCTGACCTCGGGGTCGAAAGTAACAACCGCCACTTTAAAAAAAATCTGTTATTAACTGTAAACAAAAAATAATGAGGTAAATTTAGATACAAATTTGTAGAGCACAATCGAAATTTATATGTGGCTATATTCATTTCATCAAAAATATGAAAACTAGCTAGAAACCAGTGTCAAAGTACAAAGTGTTACGTTTGTACCCGGTCTCCCCTACACGACCTCGAAAACTGGATCTTATCGTACTATTATTAGGTTCAGAATGCAGTGTATTTCAAACGAGTAGTTTCTTCTTAGTGTTTTATTTCCACAGATAACTATGAACTAAGTCCAACGTGGATCAATTCCTATTGTCGAGGGTAATAAATTGTTTTTTTTTTTTATACTTAGCTATATCGCATAAACGTGTTTAAATTTTGTTTATAAATACATAGAATACCATAAATAAACATTATTATTTGTAAAATCAAATGCAAGTATCAAAAAATTTACAATATTACCTATGTAATACATAAGGGCATTGGGTAAGTTTGTATGGCCTAGCTAGTGGCATGATTTTTTATCACAGCGGTCACAAAGATAATTGTTGTTAATTTGCATACTGTTACGTATTTTATCAAAAAATAACTATTTCCTATCGTTTGCCGTTTGTCATTACTTCCCAGAATTTGATCCTTAGCAGCGACACTATTGAATGGTGTAATATAATACTGGATGTTTTTTTTTTTTCAAAATTACCGACTTCGGTTACCGGCTAGGAAAATTGATTGTTAAAAAAAAACAATGATGCAGTTTTAGTTTTTATCAAAATCGGGCTCGTGACTCCTTTGAGTGTTTTTCGCTATTCCTCATAGTTTCGGATTTGGCTGTATATCTCGGCTCCGATGCATTTTGGAAATAATTGTTCATAGAAGAAAATTAATGTCTTATTGTGTTCTTACTAATGAAATATTTTTCATTAGTGGCCGCAGACTTAAAAAATCATGCCACTTTTACCCAAACCCCTTTGTGTATACACTTTTTTTTATACTTTCTTTCTTTTTATACTTTAATTGACATTAATTCTTCTTTTTCTGGTTAAATTAGAGTTTAGCTGGAAACATAGCTGCCCAAAATAAACGAAAGAATAATACTAACAGTTATTTTTATTTTTTTAAATAAAACTCCTCTTTTGTATACGCATTTTGAGTTTACGTGTACATTGAGTAAAGAACCTTATTTCACAAAATAACTTGCCGTAGACTTCACAGTAAAAAAATAAATTTAAAAAAAACATACCCGCTCACACAGAATCATTTGAAAAATCACTTTTTTTTCACTGGCCATTAAAAATAGAAGCGACAGCCAAACTCAAAAATCAAATTATATTTTTAATTTCACACACTTATTGACGAACAAGGGCATTAGCAGGAAGTTCTTTATTTAAATTAATTAATATTAATTTATAAGTACTTATAGCATGACATCGCAGTCAGCGTATCCCGCGGCGACTAGTGATGTACCAAATAAATCACAAAAATCCACGAGTGTCAAATACATTGCATTTTGAACCTAATACTAGTGAGATAAGAATTAAATTTTTGAAAACTGACTCTTATCTCAAAATCTAATCTACACTTCCTCGAGGAAGTGTTTTGAAAAATAAATTTTAGTGAACTAATCAAGTCCCAAAACTACTAATTGATTTTAAACTTCAAAAACAACTTTTAACCATATCGGGCCTAATTGAAATTGTATCTGCACAGTCACACACAAGTTTTAAAGGTGGTTTTTGCTTGACTTAGAAACTAATAAAATTGCAGTTTGGCTGCAACTCTGAAACAATAGGCGCCTACAAATTTCATGATGTCACATCTAGTTGCCTTGAAAACGTACGAACGTACTTGAAACAGGCAAAATGTTTTATGTAATAATTATGTAGTTAGTAAATTAGTCATTGTAATGGTCGGCGGTACGGTTGGCGTAGTGGCTGAGCGATTGGCTGCTGCGCTGCGTGTCGCAGGTTCCATTTGCAAGAAACAAATATTTATAAGGCCTACATGTAGTTGTTCCGGGTCTGGCTGTTTGTGTATGTGAATTTAAATTATTGTAGACGCAACCACGATGCAGGAGAAACTCAAAGCAAGGGACAGAGTTAAAAATAAAAAAAGGACTACTGGCGATGGCGTGTAACTATAATATTTTTAGCTAGGTAAAACTGCAGTCGGTAAAAAACAAACCTCATCAGGAAACTGGCATATCCTAGAACTAAGACTCGAAACCTTTTGAAACCCACTAACTCGAACTGGGCACGTGATAGCTAACGGCCTGCCTGCCACTGCTCACGGCTTCCTGGGAGAAGGCAGCCTGCTCGGCAGGGCCTGTGTCACAGGCAGCAGTGGGAAAGTTAAGCTATATGGGCTCTAAACCGATCTGTAATTGTAGTACTGGAGCTATTGCGTTGACTAATCTCATCATCTGCCTCGCCTTTCCCAACTTTGTTGAGGTCGGCTTCCAGTCTAACCGGATGTAGCTGAATACCAGTATTTTACACGGAGCGACAGCCAATCTGACCCTAGACTTTTGCGCTTCTGACTACCTGTAACGACTGTCAAAGATCTACAATTGACAGCCGGGAGCAACGGATTAAAGTGCTTTCTGAGCCACGGAGGAAACTCGGTATGTTATGGGTGGTCACCTATCCACGGACCAACCCAGGCAAGAGTGGTTTAACCTGAAGTTAGACCCGAGCGGCTGTTATTATTTAGCCACGAGTCTTTAACTAAACTGTACCTACACTACCTACTTCATCATCATCATCATCATCAGCCTGTATTCGTCCACTGCTGGACATAGGCCTCTCCCATGACACGCCACTGAGCACGATCCTCGGCCACTCTCATCCAGCTCTTGCCAGCCGCCTTGCGAAGACCATCGCTTCACCGAGTCTGAGGACGTCCTACGCTACGTTTACCGATCCGTGGTCTCCACTCAAGAACTCATCTTGCACCTACTTATTCGTTAGTAATGGATTTTTAAAGATATTTCTACCTTATGATTTCTTATCAGCACATTTTTTACATGCACAGTAACTTACCAATTTTGAGAAACAAGAGATCTCGTTTTATTCTGATTTTCAGAATTCATTTTGCCTCCGGTAAAATTTTACTAATATTATAAACGCGAATGTTTGTAAGTATGGATGGATGTTTGTTACTCTTTCACGCCTCAATGGCTGAACCGATTTGGATGAATTTTGGTATGTAGATAGCTTATACCCCGGATTCACACATAGGCTACTTTTTATCCCGGTCTGCGCGGGTTATTCTATTCTTATTCTGCGCGGGTGAAACCGCGGGGCACAGGTAGTAAAGAAATTATTATAAATTGCGTTTAAATTGGTAAAACTGTTGATTTTGTACTGACTAATTGCTATCGTAAAATGTGTCATAAAGTCAAGATTAAAAAGGTAATTGTTTGCTACTAGTGTCCGACCGGAGTTTCGGCTTCGGTCACCTTCGGCATAAAAATCCACCCTCCGCCAAAATGGCTCTAATTTTTGGCTGAAACGGGAAGCCGAAGGATTCTAGAAAGTGCTGAAATTGAACAAACTGGTTGCTAATATTATGTATCGGATTTTGTTATCAATATCAAGAGTTAATATTTTTTTGCACGTAACCCTATTCCTTTTTCTAAAATAAATTTAACCTAAATTACTCCTTGTGACATCAGCTATCTGCCAGTAAGTCCTGTCAAAATCGGTCCGGCATTTCAGAGATTAGCCGGAACAAACAGACAGAAGACAAGAAATACATAAAGAAGATGAGAGGAGATGAGACTTTTTGTAAGTTTTAGTTTTTTATGTATTCAGTAACAATCAGTTATTTTGAAATAACAGACACTTTATTTTTATTTATTTGTTTAGATTAACTTTCAGCTAATCTTGAACTGAATTCATTAGGTTTCTTAAACCTTCGTCTGTGAATTCGGTTTCGGCCGAAGGTTGCGGCGATGATTGTTTAAACGGCTTCGGGTTCGGCCACAAGTCGGCCTTCGGTCGGCACACTCGGCACTACTCGCTGTAGATATGCAACATAACTCAAACAGTACTATACACGGTGTCCAGTAAATAGTAGGTACGCCATAGCGCAGGGGTTGATAGCTTTCGGTCAACGAAACAACGCAATATAATTATGTTCCGCAAAATGTTACGGATTTCCAGTTACAAATACTGAATTTCCAGAAATAATTTTTATGTAAAAAAATACTCAAAAATGGTTTTTTTCATTGCGGTGATGCTTGAAAATTTGATGGTTGAAATTTTTAGAAAGTTTGAAAATGGCGCCAGTGATTGAAAAGTAGTGTGGTAAATCCATGGGTTGTCATGGTATGGACATGTGATGCGCAGGAATGAGGAAAATTCCATTGAACTATATTACTAGCGTATAGGAACAGACACGCCAAACCAAAGAATTTGCTTCATTTTTGTAAGAGTTAGAACTAAAGTTCGCTGCAGCGCTAAAACAATAGTTATGTAGTCTAACCAAACTATTACAACATGCAGCGCTAGATCGCATAGAGGGAATAGTTTTCTCGCGACCAAAACGTCATAAGCGCCAGGAATTACATGGCGCTTACGCGTTTCGTTCAACGTAGTGTAACTGCAAGTCGTATGTTGTATTGCAAAATGGCGGCGCCGGCAACCCGATTCTCGTGAGCATTATTACATCGCGAAAAACTTTAAATCAGAGTTTTAAACGTTTATATGTCTACTTATTGATGATATGTCATACCATTTTTTTTTTTTGATGTTCTGGAGTGTTTACGGCAGTCTTTAAGTATACAACCAGGCATTTTGATGTTATTATTTATGCGAGCCAAACACGACATGTCTCTGCGGGCGTTGGATACTCACTGGATGGTTGCAGTACAGCTCACCGCAAAGCGTGGCGCAAAATCATGCAACGCGTTGTCGTCTCTATACGTAGTAGTAATACCTCAGTGGAAAATTCAGGTAAAAAGGAAAGTGTTGAGTATGAATGTAGATTGCTATAAGAGCAGAAGAAGACCAAACCCAACCGATGGATTCATGGATGGACTGTGTGAAGGATGATAAAGCTATAAATAAGGTGACTGCTGAAATGAGGAGTAATAGAGAAGTATAGAAGAAGGAGACATGCTGCGCCGACCCCAAATAAAGTGGGATTAGAGCAGGATAATGATGATGAGCTGTAGCACACTCACAAAACAAACTTTTTTTACAATGTAGAGTAGATAGACATTTCAAAAAAAAAAAATTGCTACCGACTTCCGAAAGTTATTTTCCACTTTTTTGTGTATTTTATTGGCTGTCGATGTCGGTAAAAATTATAGAGAATAACTCTTATAGTACCATACAGATTTGAGTGGACCTGTCCAGTCAGTGCAAGCATTTGTCAGTTATCGTGTAGCTCGACTTATAACTCAAGGAGCTCAACGAAACGACGAACAATACCAAAGAAAGGACATTTGGGTAGGTCGCTTAAAGTACTCAAACTGCCAGATAGCGGTGGGAGAAAAAAAAATGTGACCTACATGGTCCTCACATTCACAATAATTAAATGTAATTAATAATAATATACGAAATGAATAAAAAAAAAATCAAGAATATCAATGAATGTTACAATAATAATAAAAAAAAAGTAATATTAATGTCAAATCAGTAAATGTCACATAAAAATAATAAAAAAATAAAGTAAAAAAATAAATAAAAAAAAATAAGAAAATAAAAAATAAAAAACTTGAGAGGTGTCAAGGGACACCCGGATGGAACGAAGTTCCTTTCACGTACATAATATCAATACATTTTAGATTTAAGTTAGTGAGCGAAAAATAAAATATTTAATTTAAGGAAGATTAATCCTTAATTCGAAGCAATACGTCTTACTTAACTGCACAACCGAATTTGTACTTTGTAGTTCGGTCACTCAAAATAATAATCATATCTATCCTTACACAATTGTACGTAATTTAAGGAAATTTCAACTTTATTTTAAAGAAATAAAGCTTACAATAGCTTACTATAGCAAAAAGTGTCGTGACAACTTTTCGTAAGAATTTTTTCCGTCTAGCCCCCTTTCACAACGCGCGATAAGGAACTTCGTTCCAAAAATACTGAAATAAGTATTCATGTCACATCGGTAAATGTCATCTAAAATAATAAAAAAAAAATTATGTAAAAAATAATCTAATCCCGGTTCTTTCGGTACATACGAGAAAAAATATTTTGTATTTCAAATTTTCAGTACAATGTTCGATAACCTCAGTAGAGCTACCAAAAGAACGGGTCTAAAAATGAACACGGACAAAACCAAAGTCATGTCGAATGCCCATGTAAAACCCACTGGGTGGACCGATGACCGACGAAGGTTGCAGGGATCCGCTGGATGCGAGTCTCTGGTCAATGTGGCGACACTTTGAGGACGCCTATGTTCAGCCAGAAGGTCTCAAAAATCTCGGTTCTTTAAAACAGAACCGGTTCTGCATTCTCTACACCGATCGATTGATCTTTTATCAAATGAGAAAAGAATCACTTAACTCGGACGTGTAATAACGAAGAAATCGGTGAACATAAATTAAGATGCTGGTGGAATACATAACTACCTCTATTTTTAGAAGTCAAAAATATGAAGCAAGTTATTATGAATTTCCGGATCGAAAGGTCGGGTCGTGATAGACAGTGAAACTGTTGGTCTATCTAACAGCCATCATTAATCAAAATCTGTGCAGTTGTTTGTTGAGGTTAAAGATTTGCTATCACAATTCGAGCATAGTTTAAGTATGGGTTATAAAGTTAATATTCGCAGAAAACAATATGGTTTCAAAACGCATAAATATCAGTAAGTTAATATTGTAACGTAGATATTGTTGAGACTGAATTATAATTGCTCCTATGAAAAAGGCAATTTAGACAAAGCATTTAATAAACCAAACAAAGCGTAATAGTAGGTACTTAAAATTGTAAAGAAAAAAAAACTTGAGAGGTGTCAAGGGACACCCGGATGGAACGAAGTTCCTTTCACGTACATAATATCAATACATTTTAGATTTAAGTTAGTGTGCGAAAAATAAAATATTTAATTTAAGGAAGATTAATCCTTAATTCGAAGCAATACGTCTTACTTAACTGCACCACCGAATTTGTACTTTGTAGTTCTGTCACTCAAAATAATAATCATATCTATCCTTACTCACATACACACCCCAATTGTACGTAATTTAAGGAAATTTCAACTTTATTTTAAAGAAACAAAGCTTACAATAGCTTACTATAAAAAAAAGTGTCGTGACAACTTTTCGTAAGAATTTTTTCCGACTAGCCCACTTTCACAACGCGCGATAAGGAACTTCGTTCCAAAATTACAAGAACGTAAGATTAATTTTGTTTGGTCCCTAATTATTTTTCTTAACTAAAACATAACTTTAAATGATCCTAATTAGGAGTTACCGTTACCTTAGGTTTTCATGACTGAAGAAATATGTGTAACGCATAAAGCTCTGGGTCACTCAAAAATAGATATACATACAGGGGACTTCTACAAGATGTTGTTTTGCATCCTCGTCTAAATTCAGCAGGTTGTCACAAAAGACATAAAATAACCAATTAAAATTACGGCACCTAATTAATTATTAATAAACGCTGTTTTTTTGGTTGTTTAAGTTTGTCAGTATTTCAGAATAACGCCTTTAACGTGGTTTAGGGAATAAACGGGGTAAGAAACGTTTGAGATTGTTTGTATGTGCGGAAGCGCTTTTATAGGGCGAGAATCAGACGGGCCGCGTTTATAACACGGGTGGTTAACACTTACCGATTTCCGTAATTGAGAAAAAAAAAGTACCTACCCATTTTATTATTGATTCGGGACGAGAGTCATTAGCATAGTTACCACCTTGAATTTGACGAGGATGCAAAACAAAACCTTGTATAGACAGCTTCCAGTCTAACTAGATACAGCTCAATACTAGTATTTCCCATAGAGCAACTGCCTGTGCCTATCTGGCCTCCACAACCCAGTTTTTTTTTACGGGTGCGAAATCATCAATTCCCCCCCCCCCCTTCCTTTGCTACGCGGAGCGGAAAGGAGTGTCAGACTTGTACTGACTAAAACCCATCCATGTTCCTTCTTAGCCCTTTGAGTTCCAGGGCCACGGTATCTCTTTCGAACAGTCCCGCAGCCCTATTATGCAGAACCTAGAGTACTAATACGGTACCGTTGGCTTGGCACCCTTTCTGTACGAGCCGTTTCATCATCTGCTTAGCCTTTTCCCAACTACGTTGCGCTCGGCTTATACGTAAACTAGCTGACCCGTGCAACTTCGTTTGCGTCACATTTTCCCCGTTTTCGCAACATTTTTCATTGCTGCTCCGCTCCTATTGGTTGTAGCGTGATGATATATAGCCTATGTCCTTCCCCAGGTTGAAATCTATCTTCTTGCCAAATTTCATTAAGATCCTATCAGCTGTTTAGTCGTGAAAAGGTAACAAACATACAAAAAAACAGTACGGATAATACCAGTATTTTTCATAGAGCGACTGCGATCCGGGTGTCTATCCAGATCCATTTGGACTTCTTTTAAGTTATGCTTCTAGGCTAGGGCTGTCATACGTCCCGGTACACCAGGACAGGTGTGGTGTACCGGCTCTTACTTAGTTCTCCCTTTAACTTGGACATGTTCCTGTCTCTATGTAGAACTTGCAATTTGACAGGTGTGCGACAGTGACAGGAATATCGCTTAGCAACGTGCTAAGTTACGCATATAATTTAATCTGGGGTTAATTTCTTACATTGTAAACAACAAGACCGGTCTTCAGCGCACGTAGCCGGCTTCGCTCTCAAAGAGACCATTGATATTAAAAACAACAGATTTTTAAATTTCTGTGCTTACGACGGCGAATTAATGAAATATGATTGTAGTTATGTACTATACAAAAATATAAGTAAGTAATAAAGTTCTTAGCATGACATATTAAAAAACCGATCATTTAGATTGCATATAAGTTTAGATAATTGAAATTATTGTCATTCAAGCAAATAATAATGTAGTTTGTTTACAGCATATAATTATAGGTACATAACTTATGTTTCAAATTTTACCGATGTAGCTCTACGTCAGAAATCAGTAGATACTGTTGATTTTATATGCCTTAAACATTTAAACTGTCCTTGAAAAACACTTCCTAATACGAAAAGTCAACAAAAATCTCGTATCTTCACAGAAATGAAACGTTACAATATCTTACCCATTCACAGCTTCACAAAATCTTACGTCAAACCAGTGTTACGCAAAAATGATTCTTATTCCCTATGAAACACACCTGTTGTTGGATCGCCACACACGACTTTATACTCTGACTAAATGTAAACGACGCTGGGGTTCCACTTTCACTATATACATCACTGACATCTATAAACTGGTCGGGTTGCGCGCACATGCGCAGTGAGGAGACAAGCCATTATGTTTAATCCGAGCATCATATAAGGCACGGCACGGTATGTTGTTAATGGAATCGTTCTGTATTGCACGCGTGAATGTTATTAATAATTTCTGCTGTCGAGAGTCACTGTTGTTCGTTAGTAGAGTTATTCGGTTGTGGGGTGTTGTGAGCCCCTTGTGAGACGAAGGGAGCGCGGGGGCCGGGCGGACAACGAGCTTAGCGCACGCTCCGCACGCCGCGACTGACACAGCCAAGGTCACCGGAATATGGACGTTACGGGGTGACTCACCTTTTCACAAAAAAAAAAACTGCTTTTATACACTCCAAGACAGACACATAAGTTTGAGTTTTCTATAAAACGGTCCGACACGCAAGAGCTCGGGTAGCGTACTGAGCGTTTCGAACATGTGTTACCCACACCGTATGATTTATACAAGTTTTTGTTTAAAAACAAGTTTTTACGAAGCTATACGTATCTATTAGTTTGTTACTGGTGACCTGTTTCGCGCATCGAGTCAATTCGCGGACGATTCACCCTGTTTGGCTTTGTAGTACGTGTATCCCTCACTGTTTAGGCCATCTTGGCAAACGTAGGGTAACATATTGTTATAAAAAAACACCAAGCGTTGCTTATGATTGGGTTAGGTACCCATTCATAAGCAACGCTTCGTTTTTAGGGTTCCGTACCAAAAGGGTCAAACGGGACCCTATTACTGAGACTTCGCTTTCCGTTCGTCTGTCACCAGGCTGTATCTCATGAACCGTGATAGTTAGCCAGTTGAAATTTCTACAGATAATGTATTCAGTTGCCGCTGTAACAACAAAAACTAAACAAAGAATAAAATTAGGTAATATTTACGTAGGATTTTTTTACTCGTTTTTATAAATAATGGTACGGAACCCTTCGTGCGGGAGTCCGACTCGCACTTGGCCGGTTTTTTAGTACCTAACACATACATTACGACGTATTCTTCCACTGTTGAAAAATTCTAAACAATGTCTGATCCGAGCGTGGAAAATACAAGCGCTTTGTTATAGTATGGTGCATTAATTTATACTTTTATTAGCTGCTGTCCGCGGCTTCGTTCGCGTGGAAATTTTGATGGTTTTTTTTTTTATGAATAGAGGTTGGCCGATTCTCAGACCTACCCGATATGCATACAAAATTTCATACAAATCGGTTCAGCCGTTTCGGAGGAGTATGGTAACTAACATTGTGACACGAGAATTTTATATACTTATAAGATTTTGGTATAGGCAAGTTAAAACAAACATTCCCTTTGTAGCACTATTATTGGAATTCCAAGATTCCATGAAATAATTTTTGGTACTAGTAAGTACCAAAAATTATTTCATGACAGAGAACCGTTCAAAAACCCACCATCAATATCTTAACCTAAAATTATTCTATGAGCTGGAATGACATTGGTAAATCCATAATTAGAAATTAAATTATTACGGTAGGTACATCAAAATGTCAGGTTACAGTGTTTTCCTCATCATTATAATGTAGGTACCTATGTACTGAATGTAGGTATGTATACCTGACCGCATCTCTGCTCGTCTATTTGTATTATAATTGGAATGAAAGTTTCCTTGTTGGTAAGGTTCTTATAGAGGTCAGGGGTCTACTCTCTAAGTCCGTCAGCGATACGGTTTCGTCCGTAACTAAGTTTATACTTCGAAATTAACCCTACTCCCTAATATTTTCAGATTAATAAATTTTGAAAACAAAACGGGAGTAAGAAGAACTGTCCAATCGTGGTGTCATTCATTTTTAGTTCGGAGTCCTAACAAATATTATGTCCGTAAGTGATATGGAGTAGGAATCGACCGTAACTTTGGCCGAAACTACGGATTTTGTGCTTAGAGAGTGTACCCCAGGTGAGTAGTACTCGCAACCGGAGTGTGTGTATGACCAGTTGAATGAACGTGGAGAAAGCAAAAGGAGTTTATAGACGTATGAAAGGACCGTAGCAGCACGCGTAGCATGACTGCCGTAGAAGCGACCTATGACGACGGAATAATCGACAAACTGACACACTGTTACTGTCTATCTGTCATTATGTCGATTCTTCCGTAAGTACACAAAACTCGTTTTTACAGTGGTCATGCTACGCGTGTAGACTCTAAGTGACTGACTTCACTCTCGTAGACGAAAAAACACAGCATGAAAGAACAAAGGTTATGGAAGGCTGATAAGGGAACCCTTTTGCTATCAGAAAACAATGCATGCATCAAACGTGCATAATGCGACTGCACGACCAGTGTTTGCTTTGTTATTGTAAAAAACCTAAATCGTTTATGAGCAATCCATAATGAACACTTTAACGTGAAAAAAATAATTTAAAAAAAATGGAATCTGTCGGCCACGACTAATTTTTAAATAGTTATGTAAATAGAGAGACAGAGCGCTTTATTAATTTTCCTTTTATTAAGTTTGAATTATTATAAATCTTATTAAGTATTTTATACTTCCATTCATTTACTATTCTATTAATATTTATGCAAAGCTATTTATTCATTTTATTATTATAATAATTTATTTATTTAAATAATTCCATTTATATGATCTCCATATTATCATGTAAGTGTGTGTTGAGAATCATGTAATTGAAATAAACATTTTTATTTTATTTATTTTTTATTTATTCGGTGACGGTTAAATTAATGTACCTATCATTAAAAAAAATCCAAGACATTATTTTACCACCTTATTACTTTTATCACTTTGTTAGCGTGATTTACCAATATACACATTTCTAGAACTAGGAGCTAAGCCACGCATACAGACGGACTTGGCAAAACTACAAGCCTTCCTTGTTGACTACGAAACCCTAGAAATTAGTTTTAATTACTTAAAAAACACAACATACTCACCATAAGTGAGTCCTGAAACACTATTTATACCATACAACAGAATTCCGTGCTTTTTAAAAAAAACAGGGCCTCAGTACAACGTTCAGAAATCACTACCACATGACACATTACCTCGATGGTATCAAATAATATCGGTCACGATATCAACGATTCGAGCCATGAAAACACTGTCTCATTCAATATTCATACATTTTTTCGTTATCGTGTGTATATCACTCAATACTAATACACGCCAAGTGTGCTTAAAGCTGAATGATAACTGGGCAACTTTTGTTGCCCATATGTTGCCAGAAAATTGGGAAAGCATTTCTTGGGATTTTCTATCAGTAGAAGCCACGGAGTCTGGATTGGTGATGGCAATAATCTCGTTACGTGGGACTTAAAGATAATTGGTGTAATGTGGTTACAACTCTGCCTAAAGCTTCGGGTGAAATACAAGCGTCATACTGTTGCCAGTATGCCCGTTATGTTTAATTCTTGTGTAATATAGACGTCACGGTTGGCGCAGTGGTAGAGCGATTGACTGATGCGCTACGTGTCGCGGTTTCGATCCACGCACGGAACAAATATTAGTATGGCCTACAGATAGTTGTTCCGGGTCTGGCTGTTTGTGTATGTGAGTTTAAATGTTTGTAAACGCATCCACGAAACAGGAGAAATTACTAGTATGGGCCAACGTTAAAAAAATGGGAAGCATGACAATCAATCGAGAAAAACTTGTGAAATGTTTAGAATATCGGATATTACCACGTATTATAACACGACGCCTTACGCCATCTACCGGAGTGTGTGCACAACACTACGCCATCCGAGTAGATCGCAACACAAACAGGATCAATCATCGATAAGACGATAATATCCGCATCATAACGGTACCTACAGACTACTAGCGACATCTAACATTCGACGTGTGAAGTGTCGTGACGTCAACGAAGGTTACAATTACATACAAGCATGAGATCGTGAAGACACACACTAATCTGTGGAAACCGCCTATATAAACTCGCTCCACCGAGAAACTAGGCACTCGCTACTTAGAAGGCACAGTGGTCGATAGCCCCGCAGTCACTACTGTTGTCATAAGCTTGTCCTGAGCGGAGGCCCCGTCGCCCTCAGTAACAGCCTAGCTAGGAGGTGAAGGGATAGGATAGCCCCGCAGTCCATCCCTAGGACCACTAATAGGTTTAACCTTAGTCTAACTTTGTTTGTTAAAGTCTGTCAAGTGTTTGAAGTGAAGAGAATAAACTCCTATTTGTCATCCATCGTTGGTTTTATTCCACCGCCACCATTATATTGGCGCCCAACGTAAAAATCTTCTTCTACCCGCAACAATTATATCGGAGTACCTACATTTTCGACGGTGTACCCATATATTGGCGCCCAACGTAAAAATATTCTTCTACCCGCAACAATTATATCGGAGTACCCACATTTTCGACGGTGTACCCATATATTGGCGCCCAACGTAAAAATCTTCTTCTACCCGCAACAATTATATCGGAGTACCCACATTTTCGACGGTGTACCCATATATTGGCGCCCAACGTAAAAATCTTCTTCTACCCGCAACAATTATATCGGAGTACCCACATTTTCGACGGTGTACCCATATATTGGTGCCCAACGTAAAAATCTTCTTCTACCCGCAACAATTATATCGAAGTACCCTCATTTTCGACGGTGTACCCACAAATTGGCGGACAAACAGAAGCCTACCCTCAAGAGAATTTATAATATTTTGACAGTATCGACATGTCTGAGAAAAAACAAGAGATGGTGGTGATGACTCAAGAACAATTTACTGCACTCATAACAAAAGTTACAGAAGCGAACGAAAGTGGTAATAGACATTTTAAAAGTTTTGCTGCGTGCACAAAGCGGTACGACGGTGAACGAAATTTCGATAAAGTGGAAGAATTTGTAACCAGTATCTCGGTTTACAAAAAGATTGAGAAAAACACGGAACCAACTCCATTTACACAACATAGAATCGACACAGGCAATCATCCCCTTATTAGTGTTAAGCCCTATAGATTGTCATCTACAAGGCAAAAGCAATTAAGAGAAAAGCTAGATGATATGATAAATGATGACGTCATCGAGGAATGCGATTCCCCATGGTCAGCACCTGTAATTCTAGTTCCAAAAGGAGAAACCGATGTTCGAGTTTGCGTAGATTATCGACGACTCAACGAGATAACTAAACCAGACAGATATCCTTTGCCTCGTATTGATGATTTATTACATCAGGCAAAAGCGATGCCATACATGTCAACAATTGATTAACAGTCAAGTTACTGGCAGATTATGGTACATCCAGATGATTACGATAAAACAAGCTTTGTATCACCATTTGGAACGTTCCGTTTCAAGCGAATGCCATTCGGTCTTCGAAACGCCCCTGCTACGTTCCAAAGATTAATGGACAAATTCATACAAGGATTGCACGCGAAGTGTGTATTAAGCTATTTAGATGATCTTATTAAAAAATCTATAACTTTCAGTCAACATATAATAGACTTAAGAAAAGTATTTATAAAACTGAGAGAATACAAGCTACGAGCCAACAGAAAGAAATACATTGCTAGACCACTTACTAACCCAACGAAAAAGAAAATAAGCTGGAAGTTGAAACGAGAGCAACAAGAAGCATTTATGAAATTAAAAAATGCCTTGACTACGTCACCAGTATTAAAACAGGCAAGTGACGACTTACCCTTTGCTATAAAGACTGATGCCAGTCAGTATGCCATTGGTGCAGCTTTAGTGCAGGGGGAGGGGGATAATGAGCACCCTGTTGAATACGCAAGTAGACGCGCGAAACGCATAGTTATATTAAAGAAACATGGAACCTCCACTTATGAAATTGCTCACTCAGAAACTCCAGACAAGCCTATTGGAAAGTATCATACGTCAGCAATAACGAAGTTTGAAAACAGAGACAACGTGATATCCAAACCAACTTACCCGATACGGCGAAGAGGAAGGCCGCCCAAACAAGATGGTGCTGGTACTCAGTCGGGACGACCATAGAGTACCAGAGGGGGAGAATATAACACGACGCCTTACGCCATCTACCGGAGTGTGTGCACAACACTACGCCATCCGAGTAGATCGCAACACAAACAGGATCAATCATCGATAAGACGATAATATCCGCATCATAACGGTACCTACAGACTACTAGCGACATCTAACATTCGACGTGTGAAGTGTCGTGACGTCAACGAAGGTTACAACTACATACAAGCATGAGATCGTGAAGACACACACTAATCTGTGGAAACCGCCTATATAAACTCGCTCCACCGAGAAACTAGGCACTCGCTTCTTAGAAGGCACAGTGGTCGATAGCCCCGCAGTCACTACTGTTGTCATAAGCTTGTCCTGAGCGGAGGCCCCGTCGCCCTCAGTAACAGCCTAGCTAGGAGGTGAAGGGATAGGATAGCCCCGCAGTCCATCCCTAGGACCACTAATAGGTTTAACCTTAGTCTAACTTTGTTTGTTAAAGTCTGTCAAGTGTTTGAAGTGAAGAGAATAAACTCCTATTTGTCATCCATCGTTGGTTTTATTCCACCGCCACCATTATAGTATTAAATATATCATTCCGAACCCCCCTTATAAATATACAATATTCATCGGTAACTAAAAAAACAGCAGTTCTGTGTAGGTTTTGCAGTTTAGTATTGAACAGCAGATTAAAAAATTGTCTTGTTCTGAATATCTCATGGTAACCGTTTGTGCGTCGGTGTCACTACCACCCCGTATATAAGGTGACTGGTAATTAGTGACCGATACTTAAACAAGTGATTGTACTCATGATAACAAACCACTTTCCCAAAGAAACATTTTTTATACCCATTCACTTTTAGAGAGCAGCGGTGGCCCAGTGGTGGCACTGGTCGCAGCCCCGACTTACGAGCAGTAAGCCGTGGGTTTGAACCCAGGCAGGCGCATTACTTTGTGTAATTTATTTCATCACCGCTGCCCTCAAAAACTGTGAAGGAAAACATCGTAAAGAAACCGGCATGTCCCAGAACTAAATATTCGAAGACATGTGACATCTACCACTTGGCCCGCGTGGTGGATTATCGCCCACTCCCTCTCATAGAGAGGAGGCCTCTGTGTCCCAGGAGTGGGAACATTAAAGGCTGATGATGATGATGATTCACTTTTATCACAATAATACAACAGCCGTATGAAATTCGCGCGCGCGCGCCTAACGCCTATCAGCTTGTGATAAAAGTAAATGGGTATAAAAAAAATGTTTCTTTGGGAAAGTTATTTGTTATCATGAGTATAATCACGTGTTTAAGTCATCATCATCAGCCTATATTGTTCCCACTGCTGGGACGCAGGCCTCCTCTCTATGAGAGGGAATGGGCTGTAATCCACCACGCGGGCCCAGTGCGGGTTGGTAGATGTCACATGTCTTCAAATTTTTAGTTCTAGGACATGCCGGTTTCCTCACGATGTTTTCCTTCACCGTTTTGAGAGCAGCGGTGATGAAATAAATTACACAAAGTAATGCGCCTGCCTGGGTTCGAACCTACGACTACACACGTGTTTAAGTATCGGTCACTAATTACCAGTCACCCTATATACAATACATAGGTATATATCGCCGCATTGGGCAACTTTGTCCGTCAATTGTAGCTTCATGAAAAACACGCTTTATTTACAGTAAAAACTTTTTACGGGTTTTCGTATCTAAATTACCAGCCATCGATTTATCTGCAAGGTCGAGCACGGTTAAGCTTTGGAAGGGTTACCCTTGTGTTGACTTGATACGTTACTCTTCGTCTATATGAAGCCCAAAACCGTCATCAGACTCAACTTTTAAATTTGGTGTTAATTATGTTTAAGTATTTTTTTTTTTAACTTCATGTACAAAAGCATGGCAGTAACGCAAGGCATTCTCCACCAAAAAAAATACAAGATTGTAATCAAGATTGTTTGGGGTTGACTTTGAACAGAGTCTAGGTAACGTGATAGTAACTAAAAAACACTTCATCTCCACGTCATATTTTTTTGTTGTTGTTTTGGACCATACTTTAGAACCTTTGGATTCTTTTAGTTACGGAAATTTCAGCGTTTCAATTTCCAGCTTTTTACAAGTCTGTCACACACAGAGCGCAGTACGCGATTAGTCTAACAAATGATAGTCTTTTTGAAAGTCCGAAGTCCTGCGGTGGCGAAGGTCGTATAGGTCGCGCTGCGAAAAGACGCGTGCGCACGGTACGTAGGCGGAAGACTAACTGAGTAGCGACCGAATGACCGCGGCGCGCGAATGAATGGCGCAAGTTCACACAACACAAGTGAACTTATTAGATTAGTGCTACGGAACGATTGTCGCAGTGGCGGGACCTCGAACTAATTTACTATGAAAGCCACACAAAAATAAATGACAAAATGTTTTCTATACCTAACAAGTCTTTGCACGCGTGTTAAAATACCGGCCAAGTGCGAGTCGGACTCGCGCTCTAAGGGTTCCGTACCATTATTTATAAAAACGCGCAAAAAAACACTTTTTTGTATTTATTTTATTCTGTTTCTGTTTTAGTATTTGTTGTTATAGCGGCCACAGAAATGCATGATCTGTAGAAATTTCAACTAGCTAACTATCACGGTTCATGAGATACAGCGTTGTGACAGATGGACGGACGGGCGGACGGACGGACGGACGGAGAGCGAAGTCCCAGTAATAAGGTCCCGTTTTACCCTTTGGGTACGGAGCCCTAAAAACCAGCATACTAGGTAGGTAACATTAATAAAGCAAAAACTCGAACACACGCTTCCACTAATTTTATTGAAACAACTAGTAGCTTTGATTTAGGTCTACGTCTAATCATCGAATAATAAATTATTCCTTAGGCCTAACCTTGGGTTAGAATCTATGGTTCTGTTTGTATACAGGGTGAGTGTTTGCTCAAGCCTTCATTACCGATATGAGTCAACAACCCATCACACACATTTTAACGGTATTACAAAGACTAGAAAATGTTTTAACATGGGGTATCGTATTGCTCAGTACTAACTGGGTTGTGGAGTACAGATAGGCAGTCGCCCCGTGTAAAATACTGGTATTCTGCTGTATGTGGTTAGACTGGAAGCCAACCCCAATACATAAAGGGTGTAAAACACCTCTTAACGAAGCCGAAAGGCACTGGTTCTCCCTGTCATTGCGATCATTTTTTTGTTCTACATATACCTGGGAACCTTCTAGTTACGGAGATATTAGGGGTCAAAGTTCAAACTTTTTGACAAGTATTTTTTTAAATACAAGTTTTTAATGTAAGATTTTTACTTTAAACACCTCCACGACCTCAGTACTATTCAATCCGTCCATCAGCACAATGTTTTGAGTGCGTTACATTGAGTTCTACCACAAAACATAATTTTACACCCCCAAAAAAAAGTCGTTTCCCAGCAATAATTTTTGCGTAAAGTTACTTATTTTCACGTACAGAATGCTTGGTTGACGGCTTCGTGATGAGGTGATTTACACCTTGTATAGTTGGGAAAAGGCTAGGCAGCTGATGGATGACACAGGCAAGAAAACAAAAATGCATTTTTTTTTTTTTTTTGAATGGCATCTCGCAGTTCAACCTATGAGGTTGTCGTCTGCTTAACCGGACTATCCTGTGGGTGCCTTTAGAGTAAGGCCTCCAGCCAGGGCATAAAAACTTACAAACTAAGCGACTGCACGCTAAGGGCACCCCCTGTGGGGTACGAACCTCGGCTTAGGGCGTCACTGGGGGAAGACTGCATGGGGACAGGCTGGATCTGAATGGAAAAAAAAAAATGCAGCTAAAAACGCTCTATTTATTGAAGTGAAACTTCTTATGCGACTTGGAGGGGGAATAATTTCTAAAACTCACTAAGAGATAGCAGTATTACCTACAAGATTTGTGACTTCGTAGTTTTACTAGGTACGCAAGATGGCGTGCAAACAGTCATGCATTCGACTCTTCGGTGTGACCAGCCTTTGCTTAATTTCCATGAGTAGAATA
This sequence comes from Cerastis leucographa, assembly GCA_963082945.1. NCBI lineage: Eukaryota > Metazoa > Arthropoda > Insecta > Lepidoptera > Noctuidae > Cerastis > Cerastis leucographa. The sequence goes on from OY720353.1 coordinate 7,621,548, forward strand.
ACCTCGATAAACTTCAGTAATAATTATGTAATAAAAATAATACAACAAGAAAACAACAAAATATTATTTAGAAGCTCAATAAAATAACGAGAGTGAATGCGTGGCACTCGAACGCATGCGTGTAGTATTACGAAGTTTCACTTCTTCCACGCGGAGGGACTCCACGCACTATTTTTATTTATTTCACAATTTATGTACACGCCTACTACATAGAAGTAGAAAGGAACAGAAATAAAGGGTGTAAAACACCTCTTAACGAAGCCGAAAGGCACTGATTCTCCCTGTCATTGCGATCATTTTTTTGTTCTACACCATACCTGGGAACCTTTTAGTTACGGAGATATTAGGGGTCAAAGTTACAACTTTTTGAAAAGTATTTTTTAAATACAAGTTTTAAATGTAAGATTTTTACTTTAAACACCTCTACGACCCCCGTACTATTCAATCCGTCCATCAGCATAATGTTTTGAGTGCGTTACATTGAGTTCTCCCACAAAACATGAATTTACACCCCCAAAAAAAAAGTTTCCCAGCAATATTTTTTGCGTAAAGTTACTTAGTTTCATGTACAGAATGTTTGGTTGACGGCTTCGTGATGAGGTGATTTACACCGTGTATAGTTACAAGGTTTATGCTTGTTTCTAAGGAAATGTCCTTCAGCATATCTGTGAATGATGAGTAGATAAAAAGAGATGTAGACACAGTATGTAAAAGGGAAAATAAATACATAAAATACTAGCTGTTATCCGCGACATAATCCGCGTGGAAATTTTGATGTTTGGGAAAAAAAATAGCATATGTCCTTCCCTAGGATTAAATCTAACTCCTTGCATTACGATCCAATAAGCCGTTTATTCGTGAAAATGTAACAAACAAACAAACAGAGTTACTTTCGCATGTATAATATTAGTATGGATGAATCATATTATCCAATTAAAATATAATTATTAAAACTCTATGTTAGTTTAATTAACTCAAAAATTAAACATGATATTATGTCATTGGTAGATCGTTGACAGTCAAAGCAGTCAGTGGCCCGAAAGTCTGACAACCAGTCTTGCCAAGAGGTAAGTTACTCAGTACTTTCTGGGATATGTAGGTCAGATAGGCAGACAATTCATGTAGGTAAAATACTTGGTATTCAGCTGCATCCGTTTGGTCTAGAAGCCGACCACAAGGAAAATTAGAGAAGCGCTCTTCCTCTCTCTACTTATTTAAAATTTGCTGTGCCGGACAGGGTCCATAATTGTGTCTATATTTTTTTATTAAACCATATGTACACTTAACAGGTGGTAAGTGTACATAATGTACACTAATTCACAAGTGTACATATTAATGTACACTTAACAAATGGTCAAATGCAATAAATGATTTGATTTGATTTGACCCCAACATACATAGTATAGAAAAGGCAAGGCAGCTGGCACCTATTGACATGTGTTAGTATTATTTTTTATTTTTGTTTAAGCTTTGACATTATATAACTTTGACTTTTCAGTCTTCTTTCCAACTTGACATTGTATTAAAATCATATTATGGTTACATTAATGGGGATATAACTTTATTTAGCGTTTCTGATGACAAACTATTATAATTATATTGTTGTGGCCTAGAAATTTGGCTTTTTATGCTAATTTTAATATTTCTACACCGGCAACGGTAGTGTATGTGAAACTGTTCCTAGATTAAGATCCTAATGTACCATTCACTCAGAAATAAATATTATTCTATTCTATTGTATTCTGGCAGGCTGAGTTGTAGAAGAAAGGAGGACGATGAATATAATGTCAATAATTTATTTATTTGATCTCATTAAAAGGCACTTTTGAACATCAAACTTGTTATACTACATGCTGTAGGTTAGGTATAAAAGATTCTACGAATCGAATGATCACAAGAAACTGTTTGTTCTATTAGTCACGCGAATCACTGACCTTCTTCAAAGTAATAGCATCATTAATGTCTATTCATTAGTATAAGTTTAGGAAGACGGGGGTCTTCGAAATTCCCGGTTTATATAACATCATGCCTGTAATCACAGAAGTGTTAGGCAGAGGTGTACCTAATAAATAGTACATCACCTACATTTCGCCAGCTATGTTTAAATCACATTTAATAGGGGCGAGCCTATTGCCATCTTTCGGACAAAAATCCAGACTATGTGGTTGCTACTGAGAAATTTCTGATGGAAAAAGTTAGTAATACTTTGCCCGAACTGGGAGTCGAACCCAGTACCGTGCTCAGCACTCGCGCTTGCAGCCACTAATCCAACAAGGCATTCCTGACGTATGTTCCTAATAAGCACACACATTTCGCTAGTTTATTTTTGCCCCGCTTACTTGTGGCGACCCTGTTGCTATCAGCCTTGCACAAATGCGGGCTCATACTGAGAAATTATTGATGGAAAAAAAAACCCGATAGCTCAGCTAGACTATGCGGGGAGCACCAAGCGTCAATGTGGCTATTGCAACAGTAAAACCAAGCGTCGGATCGCTAGAGCATTCCACGAAGGGTGTATCCCACTAATACGAATGTATGTATATGGAGAGCAATGGTGGCCCCGTGGTAGCAGTCCCGACTTACGATCAGAAAGCCATAGGTTCGAACCCAGGCAGGCGCATTACTTTGTGTAACTTATTACATCACTGCTGCTCTCAAAACGGTGAAGGAAAACATCTTGAGGAAATTGGCATGACATGTGACATCTACCAAACCGCACTGGGTCCGCGTGGTGGATTACAGCCCACTTCCTCTCATAGAGAGGAGGCCCGTGTCCCAGCAGTGGGAACATAGGCTGATGATGATGATGATGCTAAATGTATGCACAACGGTTGTGCGTTGTTTCGTCGCTAATTGTTTCATCGAATTTCGTTTCACATAAATTGTTTCGCATATTATCATTTCATAGAATAATCAATACGCAGAATACTTACTTTGAAGAAATTTAATTCATCAATTTTTGATTCAAATAAAGTTTAATGTTAGAATATTCATATCATAGAATAACAAATCAAATATTCTTCATCCACATATTGTTTGTTTCACATAAAACTTATTACGAAGAATCAAATTTTATCGAGTAACAGTTTCTAAAACTCATACCTTTGAAAAATACATACCCTCCTATAAAATTACAACACCGCATTCACAAAAATAATGCGGTTAAATTCTTGTCTATTAGGAAAACTGTCTTTTTATTCTTACTAATGGTGTTCATGCCTGTTGCATGCAGCATGCAGCATGCAAGCAAGCATGCAACATGCAACAAGTATGGTTTCTGTCACGGCTCCGGCGCTGCGGGGCTCCGGCGGCCCCACGCGAGTTCATCGTCGCAGATAGTTAACGCTCACCACCTGCTCCTCAGCTCGCGGGCCACCTCATCCCTACCGCGTTTACGCGGGCTTAAATTACACTCTAGGGGTAGGGCAGACAAGACTACGTGGAGTCTGATTTGCAGCCATTCGTTTTTGTCACTAACTTTTGTAGTACAACATATTGACTTTTAAGGACAATATTTTAATTTAAGGTTAATAATTTCGTTGAAATAAAATACCATGGAAACATACATCAAACAAACAATATTCATTAAAAAGTAATTCTACTGTTTGATAAATTTGTTAAATAAAAAAATGTGATTATAAAATTCATTGAAGTGTGTTTCTGTAAAATATGTTTCATTCAAGTAAATAGTAGTTGAAACAAAAATATTAAAAATAAAAATACGAGGACCAAATATTATGTGAAACATTTTCTGGGAAACGAAATTCTGTGAAACTTCTGTCTGCGAAACAAGGTGACACCATGCACAACACTAGGCTCCTATAAAATAACCAAGTGGTTCAACACTAACATCGTGCTAACATATCTCATAATGACGCCTCCAAGCAATCTCCGAATCACGTTACCAAAGTTTACTAACTATAAGACCAAGGGATACCGACGCTCAAACAGTTACCAGGTATTAAAATAATACCTCATTCTGAACTCCACCCCCATAGACATTTTTCGTAGGCTATTAAAAAAAAACCAGATCCGTTCAGTACAAATTTGTATTTTTAAAGACTGTATTTTTATGATTTAATTACAGATGCATAGTTTTCAGAATTTTCCCTGAACTTGGAGAGATCAGATATTACTTGCGGAATTTCATAGTTCTAGGTCAACGGGAAGTAACCTATACATTGTGGTTCCTTTGAGAGTGTCGAAATATACGTTTTTTGCGGCATAAACGGCCGTATCTTTTTTTTTCACAGCTTCAAGGAACTGTACACCTGAGTAGGTTTTAATTTCAACTGGATACCTCCACGCGTTCCCGAGATAAGGGGTCTTGACAAACGGACAGACCGACAACAATGTGACCCTATAAATAATCCGTTTTTTACTTTCTAGGACCCATAAAACAGCTGTTTCCTACAAAACTGCAACACCTATACGGCTAAAATGTATGGAACAGCAGATTTTCTTTGTAAATTACCGTTTTTTTTAACTAGGGGGTTTAAAAATTCAATAATTTGCAAAAAAGCAGCTCCCCGGGTTTTAGCGTCAGTGTTCCTTCCACCTTATATTTTGAGGGGAGTGTTTATTAAAAATAACCAAGTGAAGTCTAGAAACATGTGCCAAAATATCGCGGTAAAATTTAAGCGTCTCCCTGTATACCTGTGTATTCGGCCTTACCGATACATTACCGCAACGCTAAAGTTCCTCAAAGTACTAAAAATTGACCGAAACCACTTGAAACAGCGACGGTATCAATAGAAACAGGCTGCATTTATACACAAACCACCGTTATTCACAGTTGTTTCAAAACACGTGTTGCCAACATTGTTCGAAACAACATTTTATATAAGTAAAAACCACTGGCGGTACAACTCTGAATATTTCGCTAGGGATGTGCGAATTATCGAAAATGAGTCAAGTTACGGTAACAGACCAAAGTTTATTTAAGAGGTTTTAGTTATTTCTATAACACCTTTGTATACAAGGTGTAAATCACCTCATCACGAAGCCGTCAACCAAGCATTCTGTACATGAAACCAAGTAACTTTACGCAAAAATTATTGCTGGGAAACGGACTTTTTTTTGGCGGGTGTGAAATCATGTTTTGTGGTAGAACTCAATGTAACGCACTCAAAACATTGTGCTGATGGACGGATTGAATAGTACGGGGGTCGTGGAGGTGTTTAAAGTAAAAATCTTACATTAAAAACTTGTATTTAAAAAAATCCTTGTCAAAAAGTTGGAACTTTGACCCTTAATATTTCCGTAACTTGAAGGTTCCCAGGTATGGTGTAGAACAAAAAAATGATCGCAATGACAGGGTGAACCAGTGCCTTTCGGCTTCGTTAAGAGATGTTTTACACCCTTTAAATGTATTAGACTTATCGGTTGTGGTATTGTGGTGAGGAGGAATGAGGAAAATGTCGTGATGAATTTTTGAGTATGAATTTCGGTGGTCTTAAGAGCTTTCACCTTACGGCATTTCATACAAACTTTTAAGTGCTTATTTTCCGTAATGAATGCACCGACTTTTATGAAACTTCATACGCTTAAGCAGGATACATAGGTCTAAAAAGTTACTATAATAAATTTTCGAAATTTCTTTAAAAAAAAGATAATTGCAAATTTCCATTTCTATGGATCATTTATAATCGGTCTAATAGAGCTGTAACACAAAAATGTTTCTTAGTAACTTTTAGACATATGTATGCTGCTTATGCGTATGAAATTTCATCCAAATCGGTTCAGTCATTTCGGAAAATAAGGACTTGAAAGTTTGTATGAAATGCCGTAAGGTATAAACGCTCTTAAGAGGGGACTCTACACTACACCCGAAGAATTTGACGAAAAGGTATTTGAAGAAACTATTGCTGCACTGCTCACAACCAAGCCCCCATAAAGTGCGATAGGGACAACAGCAACTCAGGCTGATTTTACCTACAAAAATCTTGACTAAAAGACGTTTTGTATTCCTCTGTTTTCTTCTTCAAAATTAAACTGATCTAAATAATTCTTATATCAAAATTTAGAGGAAAAGTATATCTATGCTTCTATTATTTTCTTTTTTGTTTTAAACTTATCTAATTTGTCTGATAGTCGTCTGAACATGGCGGTAAAAACGGGCTTTTTTTGGGGTTTTTGGATTGTTATAATTCTTTTGTGACAACCTCCTGAATTTTGACGAGGATGCAAAACAACACCTTGTATGCATATAAAGATGATGGATGGACTCTGTGAAAGATGATAATGGCTAGACAGGAGGTGACTGCTTCGATGACGAGTAATAGAGAAGTATTGAAGAAGATAACATGCTGTACCGATCACAAATAAAGTGGGATAAATAGAGAACAATGACTTAAAACGTTTTTATATTAAATACGTATCACGATCCTAAGGGTACCTACCCGTGTTCGGTACCACCAACTTTTACTACTGCCAGTAATAAAACGGGTAATCCCATTACCTTCAATACTACTGCAGTAGTAAGTTTTTAGATGGGAAATTCAAAATTTACCGTGGTTGTATTATAAATCGGGGTAAGGGCATTAAAATAAATTTGGATAAGGGGCATAGGATAGACCAAACATTTTTATACAACATCATTTTTATACCCTGTCTTCACAAAATTTATAAATGAATTTGTAAAAAGCATGATGATGACCCATACTACCTATACTGAAAAGGTTTCTCTTCATAAAAATTTTTTTGCAGCATAAAAAATATCTGCTGCCCCATGTTGAATGATACATGTTCAGTTTGATCCATGAAACATGTTCAGTTTGATGGTCTGTAGCACACCCTTAAGGATGTATATTACGTTACGGAGTAATCTTTTGGGCAAATTCCTGCGAAAAAAATAATATTTTTAAAGCACAGAAGAGATGCATAAGATCGATGTGTAATCTTAAACCAACGGAGAGCTGTAAACCGCATTTTAAATCTCTGAAAATATTAACTTTACCTTGTCTTTACATATACGAGACTGCATTGTTTGTCAAGAAAAATAGCGAACTGTTTAAAAAAGCTTCAGAGCAACGCGAGAGAAGACCAGAATATCGACACGAATTATGTCTAAGAGCTTCGAAGACCGCCCTTATGCACAAAAGCATTCTCTGCATGGCTCCGAAAATATTTAATAAAATACCAAATGAAATTTCAGGGCCTTTTGTGTGAACGCACAGTCACAAAAACTGCACACGGTCGCAGACACACTGCTGCAAGATTTAAACTTGATTCAATTTAAACGGAAACTAAATATATTTTTAACTGAAAAATGCTACTATACCATTGACGAATTTCTCCTTGACAAATTGTAAAAAGTTTACATTTATGTTTTTATGCTTATAAATTCAAAAACTTAATTGTATTCCGAATATTTTTATAATAATTAATTGTATTCTAAATGTTTACTGTAAGAATTGACTGTATATAAATTGAATGTATTTAATTGTCTATAATTATGTATTTATGCTTGCAAATTCTAAAACTTGACTTAATTGTATTCTGAGTATTTATATAATTGATTGAATTTAATTGCCTATAAATATTGTTTTATTGTTAATTTTTATGTAACATGGATTTTAAATTCTTATATTGTAGAATAGTGTATGCCCGAATGGGTAGTTTTTTGAGTTACCACAACCTAACTATAAGACCTAATGTATCACCAAAAATCACACTATTAAATACTTTGACTTTTGACTTTGAAGGATGTATATACCCTTTCCGTTACACCCTGTATATAATCACACTCACAACACTGCTGTTTCCTAATACAGTGCAATACCTACATACACAGTCAAAATGTATGGAACAGCTGCTTTATTTATACACGGTGTAGTTTTGCATCGTCGTCAAATTCAAGGAGGTAACTATGCTAATGATTCTCGTCCTGAATCAATAATAAAATGGGTAGTTTTTTTTTTTTTTTCTTCTTATTTACGGTAATCGGTAATTGTGAACCACCCGTGTTTTAAACGCGGGCCGTCTGATTCTCACCCTATAACCGCGCTCCCACAAATACAAACAACCTCAAATGTATATTCGATAATTTCTTATTCCTTATACCACGTTAAGGGGGTTATTCTGAAATACTGACAAACTTAAACAACCAAAAAAATCAGCATTTATTAATAACTAGCTCTCCCGCGCAACTTCGTCTGCGTCACATTTTGCCCGTTTCCGCAACATTTTTCATTGCTGCTCCGCTCCTATTGGTCGTAGCGTAATGATATATAGCCTATGTCCTTTCCTAGGTTGAAATCTATCTTTTTGCCAAATTTCATTCAGATCCGATCAGCCGTTTAGTCGTGAAAAGGTAACAAACAAACAAACAGAGTGACATTCGCATTTATAATATTTGTATGGATTAACTTGGTACTGTAATTTTAGTTGATTATTTATGTCTTTTATGACAACCTCCTGAATTTTGACGAGGATGCAAAACAACATCTTGTATTGACTGTTATAGTCAAAACTCTTCCATTTGGCTTTACAATAGTCAGTTAAAAAATAAACAGCTGTGTTGTCAGTGTCACATCCCTAGTCACCGGAAGTTCCGCTGAATTTGCCGACGGCTGTCTGAAAACACGCCATTGTGACGGACAATAAAATAAAAGAAATAATAATAAAAAATAATGCCTCCTTTGTTAACAGCCGCACAGAGAGAGGAAAGTAGAAAATTTAAATTCGATTCACAATGGGCTCACGAAAATTGTCTTTTACAAAACCAGATCTCTTTTTTTTGCTTTGAATTATTTTTCCGGTGACTGAATTTTAAGGAGAAATTGTGTTCAGGTATGGTCGTAAATAGATAGAAGATTTAATGACAGATCGCCCTCTGTTGTTATTATTTGTCGGTGTACTATAAGGTGCAGCTCTACCTAACCCTTCGTGGATTGCAGGCGCGTGATGTTATGTTATGTACGTATCTGCAGTGGTTTTGGAAGTAACTTTATAGAAGAACTTTAATCCTACTAATATTATAAATGCGAAACTTTGTGAGGATGGATGGATGTTTGTTACTCTTTCACGCAAAAACTACTGAATGGATTTGGATGAAATTTGGTACACGGGTAGTTTATAACCTGGATTAACATAAAGGATACTTTTTATCCCGATAGTATGTTTCTGTGGGACAATTATCAAACTCCACGCGGGCGACACCGCGGGCATAAGCTAGTTCTTAACTAAATTGTTTTTCATAAACTAACAATCAGGGTTTAAAAAGACTAGGCTAGTTCACCGTCCGTCCGTCTTATGACGACAGGCCGTGTCGACGGCGCGTTCGTGTTCCACGCGCGCCTCAAAGAGATGTCAGCAAATAGGATGGGGTCCGAGGGGGCCGATGCCTGCCAGGGCCGCGGGACTGTTCGAAAGAGATACCATGGCCCTAGAACACAAAGGGCTAAGAAGGAACATGGTGGATTTTAGTCAGTACAAGTCTCACACTCCTTTCCGCTCCGCCCTGAGCGGGGGCGGGGGGACCCGAATCAATAATAATATGGGTAGGTTTTTTTTAATATTTTTATTTATCTACGGAAATCGGTAAGTGTGAACTACCCGTGTCTTAAACGCGGCCCGTCTGATCCTCGCCCTATAATCGCGATTTCACACAAACAAACAATCTCAAACGCGTATTCGATAATTTCTTATTCCCTAAACCACGTTAAGGGGGTTATTCTGAAATACACAAGCTGAAACAACAACAAAAAAGCAGCGTTTATTAATAATTAACTAAGTACCGTAATTTAAATAGATTATTTATGTATTTTGTGACAACCTCCTGAATTTTGACAAGGATGCAAAACAACACGTTGTATAAGAGGCGAGGCCTACCTATGAAACAGAAAATAATATTGTGCTTACTCCGACCCAATCTACCTTCCCGTATTTCACCACCTTAGGGTGTAAGTGTAACATGCTCAGCTCCAATAAAAACCCTCATAAAAATAGTAATATAGAATGTCCAGAATAAAGGTTTTATGTCAATCAATAGCCCGCGTTAATATCGGAGCCAGGATGTGACGAATGGCGACAGTTATGGCCGCCGGATGTGGCCACCGCTGCGTGTCCACTTCCGACATGCCCTGTCACTACACCGGAACTCACGAAATGCATATATCGACGGTATTTTGGCAATTGTGAAAAATGTCCGCTTTTTTATTTATTTACTCTGCGGAATTTGTGCTTCGGAATTTCGGAAAGCATGTTAGGCCGTTGGTCGCGGCTGTGATTTGATGACTTTTACAGGTAAGAAGAAGAAAGAAGAAGAAGCCTGTAAGGGGTCGTCCTTTAATTACGTGAGGTTTGAAAAGTCACACCCCATTTCAAACCTTAGGGGGTTAAAATAAAACGGCAGTCATAAGGAATGCCGGCAGAAGTGAAAACTCGAAACAATGGAATTACTGTGTTCTTTTGTGATTTTTAAACGCGTTGCTAGTTTGATGCAATACGCCACGAGCATGTCGGTCACGCGAACCCAGAGATTTTTCCTCTACCGACAATCGCTCAGCGCGACTATTGAAGTTTTGACTTCAAAAATCACGATTAATCACACGATGGGGATGGGCGGGTGGGATAATTTGAAATAATAAGTATTACGTGTAAAATATTTTTACCATTAAAGAATTAAAACCCGAGCAAGAATTCTTTGACTAAACCCAGTCAAGCTAATTTTATCTTTTTTTTTTACTCAGACTTACGTTACGTTTACACCGCGCGCTCTGTACGTCTACCATGAGTTTTAACAATCTATACTCGCTAGCGTCTGTAGTTAAAACAATGTATGAAAACTTTTACAGCGCCTCTAGCGGATAGTTGGGTACTAAAATGCGCAGTATGAGTCACATAGTTATCTATCCTACGTCACCGTGTAGTAAACTAAACTACAGCGACTGCAAGTTTGGGCTTCATTTGCTTAGAATTTGGTAGTAAGCACCAGCACAGCTCATGGTACCATTGAAAAAGCTAACTAAAGTATTTGTGTATTGACGGAACTATTGCAGTTACGTCAAGCGATCTAACTATGACAACTCATGGTAGACGTACTGAGCAAATAAATTAGCTCTTGCAAATAGATTACGGTTTTGTTCGCGTTGACGTTTGCGTAGCCCCTAAATGTCTTTGCTTGCAACCCACAGAGAAGTTCTCAAAGTCTAAAATGTCCTTAAATAGGTTTCGCAAAGCCTATAGCTTACTGTAAGCAGTCAAAGCACCTCAATGGATACATCATATCATAGTCTGGCACACAAAGCTTTCCCGAGTCAGCCCGAATCGGGATTATCCCGGCCGAGATTTATTGTGTTGTCCGCGCAGCGTCAGCGATCCAGACCACTTTTGCGAAGATTATGGTCATCCCATCGTTTTACGAATAGGAGTAATCCTTAAGAGTCGATTGGGGTTACCCGTATTGTAATATTAACGGTTCGAAATAAGTTTTTGCATGCTACAGCAATTTTTGGGACAAATAATTGGTAATTCGTGATTTTGTAGTCACGTATCATTTTTTTTTTGCATTGATTAGTCGTTTTTAGCACGGACAGTACTGAAAACGACTTATGTTGCCAGTAAACATGGCAGTAACTGCACAAGACACAGTGGATTGGGAAGAAAATAGGGAGTCTTTATATAGCCCTTTATTGGGACACGATTGACACGACATAGGCTAGCAACAAGACAATCATCTGCCTAGTCTATCTCATTAATTTTCAGACAGTTAGTCTTACCAAGGGGTTAGGTTAGCTGGGCTGTTCCCGCACTTAGCCTCTTTATTGGGCCATTGTTACCAAGGGGTGTAAATTAGAATTGAATTGAATTTGAGTCCGTGGATGGGTGACCAAACTTGTAGGTGCAGTGAAATATAGCCGAATGCGCACATCAATTTGAAAAATTTGACGGGTAATGAAGTGACATATTATTTTGACGGATAATGAACTGACATTTGTTTGACGGCACGGTTGGCGCAGTCGTTCAGCAATCGACTGCTGTGCTGCGTGTCGTGGGTTCGATCCCCTAACGGAACACATATTTGTATGATCTACATAAAGTTCCAGGTCTGGCTATTTGTGCATGTGAGTTTAAATGTTTGTAAACGCACCCACGATACAGGAGTCATTCCTAGTAAGGGGCAATTCTAAAAAAAAACGACAGATAATGAACTGATATAATTATTATTTTGCCAGATAATGCACTGAAATATTTCGATAGATAATGAACTTGACATATTTGTCAAGTCCGGTGATCGGAGTCCAGTGCTCAGACCGGTCTGACCGCACCTTTTGAAAACTCGACGGGTTTTGTTTAACACTATTTTGACAGGAACTGCCTCGTTGGTCGAGTGGTAGCAAGCGCTACTGTTTAACATGTGGTCCGGAATTCAATCCTGAGGCAGAGAAAATGGTGTTGGGATTTTCCTTGAACACTTTCTCAGATATCGTCAGGAGCCTGGATATGAAGCCAGTTGATGGCTCGCCACCTGAAATTTGGGTGAACTATGGTACACCTCTGTTGAACCTTTCAGAAATTACAGGCGTGTTGTTATATATACAGGGTGTAACGGAAAGGGTATATACATACTTAAGGGTGTGCTACAGACTATCAAGCTGAACATGTTTCTCATCATAAAACATGTTTTTCAGCAAAAAAAATATCTGTTGCCCCATAGAAAATTGCAATACCTATTCGACCCAAATGTATAGGCAGCAGATATTTTTTTTTTGCTGCAATTTTTTTTATCATGCTAAAATGTTCAGTTTGATGGTCTGTAGCACACCCTTAAGGATGTATATACCCTTTCCGTTACACCCTGTATATATATTTAAACGTTGCCCCGCACTAGGCATTTTTCCTGTATCGTGGGTGCGTTTACAAAAATCAAACAGCCAGGCCCGAAACAACTATCTGTAGGCCTTACAAATATTTGTTCCGTGAGGGGATCGAACCCGCGACACGCAGCGCAGCAGTCAATCGCTTAACCACTGCGCCAACCATGTTGTCAAAGACAGTATTTGACAGTAAGTTCCTGCTGTAATCTAACCAAAATACTTCGACTATACGTTGATTCGGTAATCTGTGGAGTTAAAAAGGGGAAGAGTGGGGGGCAGGGAATGAGGGATACCTAAATAAAAAGGGCTCATTACTGTACTCGACATAGAGAGGAGCCTAAGGAGGCAATTATCCTTATCATATGGAGAACACAGAACACAGGTTGTTAGACGAAGTAAATTGTATGTAGATACAATCATATAGTTATACTATGTATTCTCAATGTAAAGCTGAGTACAATGTTCGCGCACCAATTGATCGCTATTCTGTTTTGTCGTGTCAAATCAAATCAAATCATTTATTTCAAGTAGGCCAGTTAAAGACACTCTTGAATAGTCGAACAACAATAAAAATGAAGCTACAGTCCCAGTCACAAGACATAATAACTGTGAAAATACTGTAGTTGCCCATTTCAAAGCGTAGATCTCTATGGAGAAGAATGGGCAAGAAACTCCATGGACACTGTTTTAAATCAGAATCTGGTTACAAAAATCTTGGTTACATCATTCATGTTGAGATGGTACATTATGTGAGAACGATGTAGCAAGACGTGCACGTAAACAGTGTCTATAGTAAAAACAAAAAAAGACAATTAAAAAATAAAATAATTAGTTCGAAATAAGCCGTGTTGATCAACTGATGAACACAGATCATCGTCTGTATTCATCAGTTGATCAACACGGCCAATATATCAATAATTGAGGACGAAAACCGGCATTATTGTCATTAAAAAATTCTAGTGCATTTGATATCCACCAACCTTCACTGGGCTTGTGAAGACAAGATCCATTTTATAAGATAAGAGATCTGTGTGGCTGTGTCCAAACATTGTACTGACGAAGCCTATCATTGGTTAGCAGCTCCTTTCGAGCCATGTTCTGACCAATCTGTCTGACAACAAAAACACACAACCTCCTTTTATGTAACCTGGTTAAAAACAATTGAGTACTTGTACACACTGACACACACACGCAAACTACAGAAGTCAGCTGAAGCCGTATACCGAACAGTCTGTTACAGCAGTATATTCACAACTTCGTACATTCCTACAATATGTCGCCAGTAGGACAACGATCCATGTTATTGCGAGACTTTTCAATAATTTATATCATAACAAATGGAGTGTGGGGGGACCCTACGTATCGGAAATGTTCCCTTTTATCTTTTACGAGCGAACATGTGTTAACAAATGTTGGGATATGAATTTGGATACGTGTTGTTGAGTTGTAATCTCCGTGGTCATTTATGGAGTTATTAGTCCGGGGAATTTACGCCGAAAATTAGGCCAACTCTGCATTAATTAAAAACAGCGATTTTTTTCATTGAATGTGTAGGGTATGGACAGGAGAGTATGTTATGCTGTATCCCGCGAAAAGTTCACCTCCGCGTATGTGTTTTTTTTAAGAAAACGTCTAATATGTTGTAACTTGGTGGAAAAAAATATAAACAGTTATGTTTATTTGGAGTATTGTAGAACAGATTGAGTGCTACGAGTAGGTCAGCAAATTAAACATTTTTCGTCCACGGAACAATCAGTTTTTTTTAAAAATCATATAATTTGACTTTGTACTTAAGGCAAAAATATTAACAGGACAAAAATAGTGCTAAAGTGATTGTTATCAACTTATCTAACTATTATTATGAAAATTAAACAAATTCTGCTCCGGACTTCACAGAAAATCAAGAAAATCCAAAAATCTTGAATACTACTTACGGCAAAAATGTAACAGGACTGAAATTCATTTAATAATGGGATATATATCAATCCAAACCTTAATTTCCCAAAATTAAACAGATTAGAGCGTTATTTAATAAAGTAAAAGTAAAAAATAAATTACGATGAACGTGACGTCAGCGCTAAGCAGCGAGCAGCGTACAGCGTGTGCTAGTGTGCGTATCCAAGATAAGCGCTGCGTTCATTGTATGCGTATGACTGTGTTCTTTTTTAAGAGTCGGTGTGTTTTTATTGATAAATGATAAATGATGTTTATTTTGCAAGTAGGTTTTATTGTGTTACTCTGTAATTGTAAAAGCATAGGAATAAAAACGGCAAGCCATCAGTCGGTCAGTGGCGACATACCTACTGTTTACAAACATGATCGTCATTAACGTTAAATCTTCATTTAGAAAACCGGCCAAGTGCGAGTCATACTCGCACACACCGAGTTCCGTAGCACCAAACAATATAATAAAAATATTTTTAACGCTAATTAATTTGTAAACATACACTCAACAGTAAAACTAAATTTGTTAAAGTGAAAGTTTTATTACATCGTCTCAAACTTTTTCGTCTGTGTGTTGCATGTCGCGTGACGGTCGGTTTTATGTACTCCGCGTTTTATACCCTTAATGCAATATTATTCCAATTATTTTTAGATAAATGTCAAAAATATGAAAAGGTTAGGTTAGGTTAGTAGGTTTCATAAAACCACACAATCCTTTTTCTTTTATAGTATGTTAATGATGAACAAAGTTACTGCTGCAGTTTTGATTAAAAAGTTCCATATCTCGAAACCTAAATGATTATTTCAAGAGTGGATTATTTTCAGGGTGGTTGAAAAAATGTAGCACCCACCTCGTTTTCTTTGGCTAAAAATACAGAAATAGTGTTATTTTATAAAGGACGATAACAACACAGTTTCTCAACATGTTAAATGCAGGTGAGGTAATTATATTGTAGCGACCACAAAAAGCAACATACTACAAAAAATACTACAGTGCCATCTATGATGCGACGGAGGAACTAACATCAATTTCCTACAAGTCGCAAGTAAAGTTTACATCGACTTTAGTATATATAGAGAAACCCGATATCAACTATTGGGCAGTTGCCCGCCAGACATAACACCTGTCTGGCTAGAGGATCCTCCCTTTTCTAAGGAGTATCGAGGAACTTTACACCCTGTTCCTCATATCTCTAAAATATTACTTATTTCACCATTACAGTGCAGATAGCTACTACATACTTAAGGTGGAAGTGGAAGGGTAGCCTGCGAAATTCAAATTGTTCTTTTGCAATTAGAGGGTCAACAAATGGCTTTACAAAGTTATATATATATATATATATATATATCTATATTATATAAATAAAAATAGAAGTCCTGATTGACTGATTGACTGACTCATCAACGCCAAGCCCAAACCTATGACCCAGGAAAGCTGAAATTTTGCACAGAGGTTTCCTTTATAATGTAGACAAGGAATAAGGAAGGATTCTTCGAAATTCAACCCCTAACGGACTTAAATAGGGGATGAAAGTTTGTATGGAAATTCGTCATTTTTTAAGTTAGAAAGCTGAAATTTCATATACAAGCTTCTGGTTAGAAATAAATAAATACGTATTTTAGAGTTTTTAAGAATTTACCCCCTAAGAGGGTGAGATAGGGGTTCAAAGTTTTTCACAGCTTCAAATTCACTATTTGTGTTTCTCGATTGAATTGACGTGAAACACGTATCTATTTTTTTGAAAATTCCACCCCTCATACGAAAACAGGGATGGCATTTTTTTGTTATTGTTTTTTGTGTTAGCACGTTTGTGTGGACAAATACGCTAAAAAAAACTTCATTTAAGTACACACTTCTAGGGAATCTGGGTCATTTGTGGGAAGTACACTTGCGGTAACCCATTTACGCGAAAAGATATTTGCGCGCATGGACACTTGCGTGACCGACACTCGAGGGCTGGACAATTGCGCGACTCAATGGCTTCACGGGTGTCGTTTTCGTGGTTTTAGCGGGTCGCTGGCAATAAAAAAAAATCGGGGATGGCCCCGAGGAAAATTTCCTGTTTTTCGTGCATGGGTGTCGTTTTCGTGGTTTTTGGGGTTGCTGACCAAATTGACGGCGAGGAAAACATTCGGTTTTTCTTTCACAAGTGTCGTTTTTGTGGACTTCAGGGTCGCCGATAACGAAAATGATGACCTCATTTTCTAGGTGCAAATAATAAAAAATAAATTCACAATGTCTCAATATCCTCCCCTAGGCTATGGCTGGCATTGATTTAAGTGATAACTGTTTCTCACGTGTGCAGTTTTATGTTCCGTGCTCCAAAGTGAGCTCGGCGAGTATCTTAGTAATTTTAGCCCCAAAAGGAAACACCGCAAACGTCATTTACACAGAAGAGCTAGGATAATTCATTAGTATAAAAGGGTGTAAAACCCCTCTTAACGAAGCCGAAAGGCACTGGTTCTCCCTGTCATTGCGATCATTTTTTTGTTCTACACCATACCTGGGAACCTTCTAGTTACGGAGATATTAGGGGTCAAAGTTCCAACTTTTTGACAAGTATTTTTTTAAATACAAGTTTTTAATTTAAGATTTTTACTTACAACACCACCACGACCCCCGTACTATTCAATCCGTCCATCAGCACAATGTTTTGAGTGCGTTACATTGAGTTCTACTACAAAACATGATTTTAAACCCCTCCAAAAAAAAGTCGTTTTCCAGCAATAATTTTTGCGTAAAGTTACATAGTTTCATTTACAGAATGCTTGGTTAACGGCTTCGTGATGAGGTGATTTACACGGAGTTAAAAAGATTGGTTTAATCTGAGTATTTTTTAATTTAAAATATTGAAAGTTAAGTAAGTTAGCTCATTTACACCATAACCTATATCGCTAGGTGTATGGATGACCGGGGCATTTGAGCTACAGCATCGTCACTCAGAAGACATGTATAAAATAAATTCTGGTTCAACCCATTTAGGTCCCTAACAACACAAAAAAAAATTAAAAAAAAAAACGCCGTAATATACATTTTTCTAACCGGAATGAATTATGTGGCGTCTTACTTCGAAAAGCGCAGATTTGTACACAACTATTAAAATGTGTCCTATACTTACACTTACGCGCGCGCGAAGCCGTGGCCAACAACTATTATCTATAACATTTAAATGACTATTTTCGACATTATTTTGGGGTGGTTAACGCATACGTGGGCAATTGCCGAACTTCACGCGGGCGAAGCCGCGGGCAAAAGCTAGTCATTAACATTATGAATGAAAAAAAAAATATCGCGCGCGACGAAAAATTTCATTTGGCCCGTGATGTTCAAATTTTCTTACGCTTTTTGCAATTTGCACAGCAGTGTCAGGTTTTATATTGATTAAAAACTGATTTAAACGGATCGTAAATACGTCGATTTCAAAATGGAAAATACTTGTATTACGTACAATATTTCATAATTTATTTCGTATATATGGATGACTCTGACGAACAACGTAACGTGAACATCGACATTTTACGTTTACACCATGCGCTCGTGCTAGGGAACCAGATATTTACTTGAAAGTATGACAACCGGGAACACATCAAAACATTTGTAAGTCTTAATAGTGTTTTGTTACGTATACGCGATTTTACACCTTATCTCTATTACGGAAAGATCAAATTCCTATGAAAGCGCTGCACCAAATACAAGAATGAAGCTTGCAAACGTATTTTACGTAAACATTATTTTTATTTTTTTTCAGTATTTGCTTTAAAGTGTTTAATTTTCGTGTAAATTGGTTAGAAATAGCCTTTAGATGAAAGTTAAACAAAATTAAACCCTGTTACATTTTTGCCCCGACCGCTATTGTAAAAAAACTGATATTAATAACTTCCGTGAGTCAAATTTGTTTAATTTTTTTAAAGGGTGGTTTAATATATTAATTTAAGTTATTTTATGTAAAAAAACCGCTGTTTATATTTTTGCCTCAAGTACAATCCAAAAATTACGTAAATGTTTTTTTATCGAAATTTCCGTGGACGAAAATGTTTAATTCTGAAAAAATATATTACTGTCACCAGTTCTTTACCTAAAATAATTAAATTCGTCCTGTTAATAATTTTGCCCACGTTTTTATTCACAAAAACGCGTTTTCGTCTTTTTGACCTTGATCCGGCCTTGGAAAATGTTTAATTTTTTTTTATTATTTGGAGAGCTAAGGTCAAGTACACGATTCAAGAAAAAAATCGCTGTTTATATTTAATGCAAGGTTCAAACCTAAAAGCCCCGTACTATATTATCATAATATTATTACTACAAAATAAATACTAGCTGTCCCGCGCAAATTTGTCTGCGTCACATTTTCCCCGTTTTTATTGCTGCTCCGCTCCTTTTGGCAGCGTGATCATATATATCCTATAGCCTTCCTCTATAAATGGGTTATCTAACACTGAGAGAATTATTCAAATCGGACCAGTAGTTCCTGAGATTAGCACGTTCAAGCAAACAAGGCAGAAGAGTTTGTTTGTAACAAACAAACAAACTCTTCAGCTTTATAATATTAAGTATAGGTAGTATAGATTATAATATTAGTATAGTATTATCATAATATTTTGCGACAAAATAATTCATAATTTCTCGGAGAAGCTCGTGGCTAAACAATAACAGCCGCATGGGTCAATCTTTAATGTTAAGCCGTGCTTGCCGAGGTTGGTCCGTGGATGGGTGACCATATTACATACCGAATTTCCTCCGTGCCTCGAAAGCACGTTAAGCCGTTGGTCCCAGCTGTCATTTGTAGATCTTTGAAAGTCGTTACGAGTAGTCAGAAGCCAAAAGTCTGACATCCAGTCTCACCAAGGGGTTTCGTATTACCCAGTTACTGGGTTGTGGAGGTCAGATACGCAGTCGCTTCATGTAAAGTACTGGTACTTAGCTTCATCCGGTTAGACTGGAAGCCGCCCCCAAGATAGTTTGGGAAAAGGCTAGGCAAATGATGATGGAAAATAATTCATAATTTATAATAAGTGATTATAATGGGTGTTAGAAAGAATACCCTTAACTAAGCCGGAAGGTAATTTTGTTCTCCCCGTCATTCCGACATTTTTTTTTTGTTCTGGATCAGACCTGGGAACTTTCTAGTTTCGGACATATTGGGGTCCCAACTTTTTCACAAGTTTTTAATGTTATAACTTTACTCTAAAACCTCAAGACCCGTTTACTATTTAATCACGCATACACAAATACATAGATAGAGCAGCGGTGGCCCGGTGGTGGCAACCCTGGCTTACGAGCAGTAAAACCGTGGGTACGAACCCAGGCAGGCGCGTTACTTTGTGTAATTTATTTCATCACCGCTGCTCTCAAAACGATGAAGGAAAACGTAAGGAAACCGGCATGTCATAGAACTGAAAATTGGAAGACATGAGACATCTACCAACCCGCACTGCACCGCGTGGTGGATTACAGCCCATTCCTTCTCATAGAGAGGAGGCCTGTGTCCCAGCAGTGGGAACATTATAGGCTGATTATTAATGCTTGGTTGACGACTTCGTGAAGGTTTTTTTTACACCTTGTATAGATTCTAACCTACAACAGACACGATGTGTTGCTAGCTAGTTTGTTCCACCACTTCTTTTGTCCCAGCAGTGTTAGTAATCAGTGGCGAAGAGCGAATCAAAAAGGATTGTAAGCCTATTCTGAATAAATGAGTAGATTTTATTTTAAATTTTCACAGGGTGGAAGGGCTAAAGACGCTAAAACGGTTACCACGTATTCAGTGGATCATCATCATGGTGAACATAGAATTTTTTGTCTGTTATTAAAAAAAAAAAAAACATCTGTTTCCAACACAACTGCAATGCCTACACAACGAACAGCTGATTTAAAAAAAAATAGTTAATTACAAAAAAAATATCACTTCTCGTTCAGGCTCGCTCCCCGGTCATATTTTTACTTTTACTTACATTTTTTTGCAAAAGTTCCAAATCCGAATATCTAAGTAGTTCCCTAGTTTTTTTTTCTTCCACTAATAGTTTTAAATTCTTTTATACGGACCCCTGTAAACGTATCCAATGCAACGGGAAAGTTTAAAACTAATGCGCCTACCAGAAACTTCAAAGCAATAATACGTCGACGAAACAATTATAGCTCTAAAGGCTCTCAATTCACATTGCGGGGCGAGCAACCCACTCTAGACAGGCTATATTCGGCTCCATAGTTTACTATAGACACCAAATAGATAGATACAGAAGTCTAGAATTAACCAACGTGGCGATTGGAAGAGACCACACGGCATGACGTTGTTGCCTTTGGTGTGAGACCCAATCTGCGTCGACTCCCTTGCGCCATGTCATATTGCAAGCACTGCTGCTGCAGCTGCCGAGAACCCACAAATGGCGCAAATATTGTACCTTTCTAATATTATTGGTAGCTATAGTTTTGAGCCGTTTGGGATCCAAACGCATACACGTCTCCTTTTAAAGGAAACCTCGCGCCGACTGGTTAACATTTCACTAAACATAATAGTCATCATTTTGATTTCGTAATAAATTTATTCACAAACAATTTACATTGTGCTTGAAATAAAATGAAAATTTAATTTAAATAATTATTTCAATTTTGCAGTTTCGCTCGTTGTATGGACCTTACCTTCTGTTTCCACCTATCTTTTCGGACTATAGACTTCAAATTCCCACTTTTCCGCCCGTTCTAACGTTCTCGAGGCTTCACAGGCCGCTTAAGCCGAAACCGCACAAATACAGACAGACGAACTCCAGATCGGTTGCATAGAGGTTGGAGTTGAGCTTTTGATAAATTGACTTAATACTGCGCTGCACCTAGGTACATATATTTTCTGTTCATTTAATACTTACAGCCCCACGGTTTGATCATCGAGGTTAAGTCGCATTGGCCAAGGTTGGTCTGTGAATGAGTGACCATCTATATCATATCGAGTTTTGTCCATGCCTCGGAAAGCACGTTAAACCCATGCCCGGCTGTCATTTGAAGAGCTTTGACAGTCGTTACTGGTAGTCAGTGGCCGGAAATACTGACAAAGAGTCTTACTGTCTTACCAAAGGGTATCGTATTATCCAGTATTAACTGAGTTGCGGAGGTCAGATAGGCAGTCGCTCCATTTAAAATACTAATATTCAGCTGCATCTGGTTAGACTGGAATCCGAACCCAAGTATGTGCTACAAGGATATTTTGGTAGAGTTGTTTGGTATACAGAAACAGATACTATCAACAAAAGTGTAAATTCTGACTTGGAGCTTACAAAACAAGCCCGTTCTGATTGAATACAATAGTCGCGTTAACAACAACACACACACACAACGCAGTTTCCAAATTAATTTGATCAACTTTTGTGCCAATTGGGTTTGCAAGTGTTATTGAGTTTACCAAGATCTAATTTCACAGTTCCAGCCATGGAGTCCAGATTTGTGCCCAGTTGATGGCAATAGGCTTGCAGTTGCCACTATGACATGCGACTTACACATAAATACTTACACATAAATGGGACTGACGAAATTTGGGTGTACATTATTAAGTACACCTTTTTTTTTTCGGATGGGTAATCATCAAATAACTCTTCCCGCTCTGGGCGGAGCGGAAGGGAGTGTCAGACTTGTGCCGACTAAAACCCATCCATGTTCCTTCTTAGCCCTTTGTGTTCCAGGGCCACGGTATCTCTTTCGAACAGTCCCGCAGCCCTGGCAAGCATCGGCCCTCTCGGACCCCTTCCGGATTGCTGACATCTCCTTGAGGTGCGCGTGGAACACGAACGCGCCGTCGACACGGCCTATCGTCATGAGACGGACGGACGGTGAGCTAGCCCATTACTGACCGTCCACAGGCCCGCGAAATACACCTCTGCCTAACCCATTTAGGATCACATGTGTGTATGTAATAAAACACTTAATACAGAAAATTACCTAAACATAGAAGATCACTTTTTTTTTGACGACTTTCGCTTAATTTGATTCTATACTACTAGTTTATTCTCTGCCATGACACAAAATTGCCAAGAGTGGAGAGATTTGGAAGAGACTAGGCTTACTCAGCATTAGGTGACCATATATTGAAATAGAGAAAGAGAGAAGAGACTTTATTCTTGAGGGCGAATTGCTTTGTAAGGGTGATGACAAACTAAAGTACAATAGCGAGGGGCCGAGGTGAATAACATACGAACTGAGTAATGGAGCGCTTTTGGTGACGAGCGGAGCGGGCAGCGGGCTGGGTTAAACATTTTGTGCGCTACATGGCACATCAAGGCCGTTCCTTGTCATAAAGGGGAGATATGTCCCAGCAGTGCGAATATCAGAGGCTATGCTAATGCTTATGCCGCTTTGGGTGCCATTATTGTCTTCGCAGCTCAAGCCTCTTTTACAGTTTTTATTTTTAAGTCATTTACTTAAGCAAACATACAAATGCATACAATCCGAAATCCAGAATTCTTCAGGAGCAACCCAGAGACTGGATTTGAGCGCGGTTGATGAATATAATTAGTTTTCCTTATATTACACGGAACTTGAAAATTCCACGTGTTTAACCTTGCCGACTCGTAGTCACACCAGGTTATCACAACAGTATGACATTTTTTTTTTCTCTATTGTCACACGACTCATTTTTTCACACCCTGTATACGAAAATTGGTAATACAGTACCTTTATAATCTAATAAAGTCGATCTGCTGATAAACGTTTGCCGACTTTCGTTCTTTGCCGACTTTTTAGATTTTTCTACTTTTAGTCATATTTATTATAGTTTATTTACTTACATACTAATTACATTTTTTAATATTTTTACAAACAAATACATACATATAGCAGCGGTGGCTCAGTGGAGGCAACCCTGGCTTACGGCAGTAAACCGTGGGTTCGCATCCAAGCAAGCGCATTACTTTAAAAGTTAAGTTAAGTTTAAATTTATTTCATCACCACTGCTTTCAAAACGGTGAAGGAAAACATCGTGAGTAATCATGTCCTAGAATTAAAAATTCGAAGAACGTGACATCTACCAACCCGCACTGGGCCTGCGTGGTGGATTATACCAGCTCTCCCTCGCAGGCTTGTGTCCCAGCAATGGGAACAGTTAGGTTGAATATGCAAGATGACCGACAGTTATTTTATTTGTTGCAACTCAATAATGAACAAAACAGAACTACCCAATTTGATAGCATTAGTATATTTTGGCACAGGAATCCGCTTCGCTCCTCACTTAGCCCTCACTAGGTGAATTCAATCAGTTTCACTGGCAAGGTGATCGCGGGATGTAAGGGTGTGTGCATAAATAACGCGCGGCGCCTCCGTCCGCCCTTATTCGGCTGCCTGAAATATTGCTCACCTTTACCGTGTAGACTTGACCTTAGCTTTGTTGTCTCAAGTCGATGTTTTTTTAAACGGATTTTTATAGGGAGACAAGTTTTTTTAAATGTATTATTTGATTTACTGTTGTGAATTTCTGTATTAGGTTTTAGACAAAATTCTCGATATTATCTTAAACCTATACTTGCGGCTTGAAAAATTGAAAATAATTCGGAAGAACCTGTAGCTAAAGTTCGTCATTAAGGGTTCCCGAATACTTTTTCAATAAGTAGGTACCTACGGTGGGAACATTTTTTCATATAAGTCTCATTAATTAATTTCAGTCATTTTCTCCAGTATTCCTGATAAGGGTAATTGAAAGGATACTTAAATATTCTTATCTTGGAACAGAATGCTAGGCCACAAAAGCGATAAATGAAAGGCTGAGATGAATGCTAAGGGGAATATATGGTGTAACGCGAATGCATAAAATGAGGAATAAGTACATAAGGGGAAGTCTGAAAGTGGCACCGGTGATTGAAAAGTTGTGTGGTAATCGGTTATCATGGTATGGACGTGTGATGCGGAGGAATGAAGAAAATGTACTAAGAAAAGTGTTGAGTATGCAATGATATACAATGTGTTGTTCTGCATCCTCGTCAAATACAAGGAGTTAACTATGCAAATGATTCTCGTCCCGAATCAATAATAAAATGGGTAGGTCATTTTTGTTTTTCTTATTTACGGAAATCGGTAGGTATGAACCACTCGTGTTTTAAACGCGGCCCGTCTGAATCTCGCTCTATAACCGCGCTTTCATACTTACATACAAATAATTTCAAACGTTTATTCGATAATTTCTTATTCCCTAAACCACGTTAAGGGGATTATTCTGAAATACTGACAAACATAAACGACCAAAAAAAACAGCGTTTATTAATAATTAACTAGGTACTGTAATTTTAATTGATTATTTATGTCTTTTGTGACAACCTCCTGAATTTTGACGAGAATGCAAAACAACACCTTGTATGCATATAAAGATGATGGATGGACTCTGTGAAAGATGATAATGGCTAGACAGGAGGGGACTGCTGAGATGACGAGTAATAGAGAAGTATAGAAGAAGATAACATGCTGTACCGACCCCAAATCATCTGCCTAGCCTTTTCCCAAACTCTCCGACCCCAAATAAAGTGGGATAAATAGAGAACAATGACTTAAAACTTTCTTATTTTAACTACGTATCACGATCCTAAGGGTACCTACCCGTGTTCGGTACCACCAACTTTTACTACTGCCAGTAGTAAAACGGGTAATCCCATTGCCTTCTTACTACTGGAGTAGTAAGTGATTTGATGGTAACTTCAAAATTTGCTGTGTTTGTGCCGTTCGTAAATACACCGTGTAAATCACCTCATCACGAAGCCGTCAACCAAGCATTCTGTACATGAAACTAAGTAACTTAACGCAAAAATTATTGCTGGGAAACGGCTTTTTTTGGGGGGTGTAAAATCATGTATGGTGGTAGAACTCAATGTAACGCACTCAAAACATTGTGCTTATGGACGGATTGCATAGTACGGGGGTCGTGGAGGTGTTTAAAGTAAAAATCTTACATTAAAAACTTGTATTTAAAAAAATACTTGTCAAAAAGTTGGAATTTTGACCCCTAAAATCTCCGTAACTAGAAGGTTCCCAGGTATGGTGTAGAACAAAAAAATGATCGCAATGACAGGGAGAACCAGTGCCTTTCGGCTTCGTTAAGAGATGTTTTACACCCTTTATAGAAAGAGGAAGAAAAAAGTACAAATTTGATGCGACCAAGTTGTTTGCTAGTGCAGTTTGGCCATTTTAGTCTTACATTCATTGGCATATGTTACGGGCTAGGTGTGAGCCGTCTATTTCCGTCTAGTATTATTAATATTGACATATTTTATAATTTATTTTCCGTTGTTATCATTTGTAAGTTGATGTGTATAAAAAACTGTAATTGAATTATTATTCTTTTTTGAGATTTGTAATTTGACAATTTAGACCATTCTTGACTTATATTTTTATTTTTTGTTTGACATTGGATTTTTATTACTTGGTTTTAAAATACAATCATTATTATGGTCACAAAATTTGCATGCTGAATTTACTAGGCGGAATATGAAGAAATATTGTGTATATATGTTATAAAATCTGTATACCATATTTCAGGCAAATAAATTAATCTATCTATCTTAAAACATACCAGAGATTCAAATGTACCAGCTGCATAGATCAAGTATTAATCTTTCTTGTAAATACCAGCAGACGCTTAGTATTACGGCTACCATCCTCCAAAACTTTTCCGGACATGTCAATTTTATCAGATTTTTGGAAATAATAAATGTTATACTACCAACAGGCAGAGATTAAACAGTTAAATGCCCAGATTATTTGCATGCATTGTGAATTTTCTGGCTTTAGGTCCGGGATTTAAAAAAATGGAATGGTTACACTACATAGGAGTTAATCGTTAAGCTGTAAGCTCTTACATAAAGTCATGTTCGTGAGGTGTTTCATGCGCCAGGGATTAACATCTGAACGTCATGCGATGCTGTAATCCCGCTGAAGATATTATCGTTACATATTGACGTTATTAACACGCCTGCTAAAGGGTTAAGCAGAAGCGTCTCCACACACATATTTGTTCCATGTAATTGGGTCTTATTTAGAGTACTAGCTGTGTCCGCGACTTCGTGCGCGTGGAATAAGAATTTTTATAAAATAGTAGTAGCCTAAGTTACTCTTTATTACATCAGCTATCTGCCAGTGGAACTCCCGTCAAAATCGGTCCAGCCGTTCCAGAGATTAGCCGGAACAAACAGACAGACAGACGGACAAACAGACAGAAAGACAGACAAAAATTGTAAAAAAAATATTTCGGTATATGTACCGTATATACATTCATATGCATGTAGTAAATGGCGGTTATTTTAATATTACAAATAGACACTTCAATTTTATTAATTTGTATAGATGTATAAAATATAGAAGATAAAATCTGCTTCAATTACCTGTTCAAACAGAAGAAAATTAGTGCTTTGACTGTCTGATAGGGTAGGTTAAAATACACCAGAAATGACGGACACCAAGTTATTGGATTCAAAATTGTTGTAAATTAGGTCTAGTCTAACCTATCACCAATTTCAAGAAATGCACCCAATTTAATCACCTTATAAATATAGGTATCCAGAGATATTGTAATTTCAATGTCTCATATTATGGCCTTTAACTCACGCTTGACGAACCAGCGACATAAAAAGAGTATGTACCAAACTCCACATCATCATCATCATCATGAGCCTATAATGTACCCACTGCTGCCTGGGACACAGGCCTCAGAGGGAGTGGGCTTTAACCCACCACGCGGGCCCAGTGCGGGTTGGTAGATGTCATATGTCTTCGATTTTTTAGTTCTAGGACATGCCGGTTTTCTCACAATGTTTTCATTCACAGATTTGAGAGCAGCGGTGATGAAATAAATTACACAAGGTAATGCGCCTGCCTGGGATCGAACCCACGGCTTACTGCTCGTAAGTCGGGCCACCGCTGCTCACTAAATTCAAAAACTCCACATAACATTTCCAAACATAATATAATTTTTACCTTTCCAATAAAACAAAGCGAGCAGGTATTGTGACGTCACCAGTCCCCAATAAGGGTACTTTATCGGGGTAGTACATAAAAGGCACCGGTCACCTCGCATTTCAAACAAAACTACCGACTTGTCGATGGTAACTACACTAGTTTCTAAACGTGCACTTATACGGGCAGCTTCGTTGCTTATTGTTTTTCGTCTTGTCGATGATTCACAGAATTATTTAAGTCAAGGATGATAATAATCCAAAAAAATAGCAAAAATTGAACTACTGTTTAAGAAAGACAAAATAACTTCTCGGGTCGATCTATACCGATGAGTAAAAGTGTTTTACCACCACTTCTGTATCATCATCATTATTCTCTTGCCCTTTCCCAATTTACTTGGGGTCAGCGCAGCAGAGAAGTATGGAAGAAGAAGACATTTTTCTTCCATACTTCTCTATTGCTTGTCATCTCATGAGACACCTCCTTTCTTGCCATATCATCCTTCACACAGTCCATCCATCGTTTCTTTGGTCTTCCTCTACTCGTATATCCATCCACATTCATACTCTAAACTTTCTTCACGACATTTTTCTCATTTTACTACCACTTCTGTATATATTACGTTTAAGAAAAGTCAGCTTACTTGCCTCATCCCGTTGATCACCTCTGTGGAATTCTGTTTCTAAATCTCGATGTATAACGGCGTGCACTGTAAAACTGTACAAGAATCTTTAGATGCGTGACCAAACTCGGAACTAACGCGGCCATCTTGATGTTCCACGAAACTATTTTACAAAGACCGTAATGGAGTACTCCACGGAAGGACTACCAAAAGCGCGCCTCTGTCAACTTCATTCGAACGCCAAAAGATTCTTGCAGCTCTGTAACGTACTGACGTGCACTGTCAATTCATCTGCAAACTGTTAAGAAATCCACTCAGGGTAACTCGAAAATTTGTGCACCTCTTCTCTGATAAATTAAGTGGTTTCTGTTCATTCATACAGGAATGAGAATAGGAAGAACTCTGTAATTTTGCACCTCTCACTGATAACTTAGGTGCTTATTATTAATTTTTACAGAAATGAGAGTAGGAGGAACTCTGGCAACTATTGCAGTACTGAGAAAGCATACAATCTATTTGCGAACAGAGCGAAATATAAAAAAGTATTACTCCGCCTCGCATAGGCTGATCTTTAGTTTCGTAGTTAAGTTAAGGGGATTAGCCTACAACCTCCCCCCCTGCCTACGGCCCTGCCCCTGAGATGTTATACGGGCCAGGCCTCGGATAGGTTAGTCTTTTGGTGCATTCCTATAGAAAAAGGACTTAGTCGTATGACTTCATGTAAAAAAAAAATGTATATGTGCAAAGTATTTATTTTCGTTAAATCAATAAGTTCAGAAACATGATCACGGTCGACCTAGACCCAGCCAAGGGCGGGTTCGTGACACCCATGACCCCCACCTGGACCCGCTCTTGGTACTAATAGAATGCAACACCGAGAGAAGAGAGCTTCAAAGTTTAAGCAGCCCACCTGCACCCCAGATATTAGGTTCTTTTTGTTCATTCATACACACGTACCTAAATAAAATTAACTTAGTCAACTAAAGGCGGAAACATACTTACGTGTCGTGGCGTGTCGTGACGCGCCAGAAGCTAATCGGTTTCATACATTTAATATGGTTAGGGGTTAGGGACATATTTGCATGGCGTGTCGTGTCGCAACGATGTATGAAACCGATGTGCTGCTGGCGCATCACGACAGGCCACGACACGGCGGGAGTTATCCAAGAAGTTATCTTGCTCATTTTTGCAAGAACTGTATTCGTTTTTGGTTGTAATAGTTTAACTGAGCATAAAACTAGGCAATAAATTTATAAACAGAGCTATAATTTATAATTAAGGGAAAATAAATATTTCCTTTGTTCATTATGGCAAAGTTTATGAAAAAAGTATTTAACTGATGAGCTTCACAGACAAGTTGCCATTCTGTCACTGTTTTCATAACAGTTCCCTTATTTTGTTGTGATAGTGTGTGATGTTTACTGACGCTTTTGGACTACTTTTTTTTACTAGCGCTCGTAGGCATTTTTTTCGCCGGAAAAAAGGACCTTCTTCGATCTGTGTCAATATTCAAAATTTGGAGATTGGCACGTCATAAAGTCACAAAAGCCACCAGATGCCGCGTTTACAGCAAGGTTGGGGTGGCCGATGATGAAACCATTGATATGTATCCACGTATCCAGGCCACCTGCCTCGGATGCCACCTACAGTTCCTAAGACAAATGCGATCTATCAAGTTCTTTTTTCTAGTCAGCTGCACGAGTTTTGCCTTCTCACTCTTCTGGGTACAACTTGCTACGAGGCCACACCAGCCCGCCGTAACTGAAAACCTTAACCAAGAAGCGCTCAAAAATGTCGGACGGGACTCCAAATACATGGATGTCTGTAGAAAGACTGTTATGCTTCCGAAAGACTTCAAATACATCTTACTCTGGACGCGGAGTGATTATGCTCCCTTTTACTACCTCGGTGAAGGACAAAGAGCGTTCCTGGAGCAGAACTGTTCGGTAATAAAGTGTTACGTCACTACAAACCGAAAGTTCTTCGGCGGTGACCTAACCAAGTTCGATGCTATAGCATTTAACGGACGAAATATGAACACAACTGACTTGCCCAGCTCTCGGTCTCGCAATCAACAATACATATTCTTCAATATGGAATCAGCTGTAAACCTTCCTGTTTGTGGGGCAGAATTTGATGGATTTTTCAATTGGACATCGACTTACAGACTTGATTCAGAAATACCGTACCCTTACATACTGATTCGGGATAAGAAAGGTGAAATCGTTGGTCCAAAACAGAAAATGCGATGGAAAGAAGATTATGTAGCAGCAATTGATGATCAGTTTGCTGATAGAAATAGGATACAGAATAAAACTAAAGCGGCAGCTTGGTTTGTATCTAACTGTTTTACCAGAAGTGGTAGACGAGGGTACGTGAAAGCATTGCAGAATGCGTTAAAACCGTATGGGTTTACTGTGGATGTGTATGGAAAGTGTGGAACGTTACAATGTCCTACGGACGTTCAGTCGAATTGCACGCTTCTATTGAAGAACGACTACTTCTTCTACATGTCGATGGAGAACTCTTTCGGGGAAGACTATGTGACGGAAAAGTTGTTGACGGCGCTGCAGAACGATGTGGTGCCTATTGTTTACGGAGGGGCTGATTATGCAAGGTGCGTATGAATTGGAAGTATTAGTTTTATGTAGTCTGTAACTTCTCTTGTTAACTTGTTGGTGCCAATCTAAATTGAGTCAGTCCATGACTAGGCCCGTATCACCAACTTTTAGAGCAGAATTACTTTAATGCTACTTTGCTGTGGGATAGAGACAGAGCGCTGTAAACAGTCTCTTGCACACACTGTTATAATTTTAAAATAATACCCCTCAACTGGCCAATTTGCTAATGAAACCTCGATAAAATGGCAGATCATTAACACCATGATTTTTGCTTTCAATAGTTTTGATAAATTATTATCGACCTTATAAAGTATGACTATTCACGTTGTTGGCGTCGTGCTTCGCTGCTTGGTGTCGCGTTACCGTACTTGGAATCGTCGATATACGACATCTTTCGGCCAGAAGTCCTCTTTCAAGAAGGTCTGTAGATTTTGGGCTGGAACTCGTACCACAAACGACTAAGTTGATGTTGTGGCGCGATTCTAACGTTTCAACCCTCAGAGTCCAGTCGGTCTCAAGACGCCGCTTTAGGCGGTATACCCCTGCCCACCCTTCGGGAAATACAAACGTGATGTTACGTTATGTTCTTGTGATAGTACTTGCCCTGGCAAACTATTTGACCACAAGAAATTCTGCGAGATCTCTGATATAAAATATTGTCAAAACTTATTCTAAATTAAAGTCATAATATTTGCAGATTTCTCCCTCCCGGCTCCTACATCGATGGCAGAAAGCAACATGTAAGAAAACTAGCGTCCATGATGAACAAATTGATACAGACTCCAAACGAATACAATAAATACTTCAGGTGGAAACACCACTACACGTACCACATCCCTGCAGCCGCTGAGAACGTATGCGCCGTATGTGAGGCTCTGCACGACAAGAAACTGCTGCAGAAAACCATAATCTACGACGAATTTAGACACTGGTGGAATCCTAACTATGAGACGCGATGCCCTCGTTAGAAACTTCATTTAAAATTCAAGGCTGTCTTGCTAAAAGCGAAACTTGCTTCCAAAGTACTCCTTGTGCCTCTAGTATTAATCTTTTTAACATAATCGTACAATCATCAGCAATAATAGTGTTGGTCTATTGTTCCTTTTTGGAAGATCATTTATGTACGCCAGAACTAGTTGGGGCCCCAATACGCTTCCCTGAGATACACCACCATACTTCACCGTTCAAGGTTTTGATCGATATTTTATTTCACGCTTAGTTTTAATATTATTTTTTATTATTTCTGTATAATGTTGCCGGTCGCAAACGCTACAATTAGGTTGAATAATTATGTGATAAGATCTAGACCTTTGCCGCGTATTCCATATTTTGCTAATTTGTTGATATTTTAGGTATAGTATGATCAACATGATCGAAGGCTTTCGTTTATGACGAAACCCATCTGCAACCTGCATATCGACATGACGAATCGTCATGTCCATATACAGACTGCTGGTGGTTAGTGTGTTTACTACACTCGACATCAATTATTGAAAAAAAAATATAAATAGCAACATTGGTTGACTAAGATTTTCTAAAACATTTTTATTCATCAACCAGTACATTCTTACATGCGAGAAAATTATACACTCGGTGATGTTATACTTTTATATGACTTTCGAGAATATCGGTCATATTGCTACTGGTTGATAATTTTTAATTTAATTCTTCTCCCCTTACTTAGACAGCGGTTTAATGATAGATACTTTAAGTTTATCTGGTAAGACTTCCTTCTCAAACATAAGTTTATAATATTAGATACCTAATGGGTGATAAATAATATAAAGAACTTTTTTCATAATGTTTGTTGTTATGTTATTGTTGAGAGATTGAATCGTTCTCGATACCTCTTCGGTGTGGTGTGAGTTAAAAAAGGAATGATTCAGTCTATCTATTAGTGGCGAGTTTTTATTGCAGCCTGGAGTAATTAAATCAACATAAAACTCATTAAAGGTATTGATGTCTTTAGTTTTTTTTTTTTATCATCGTGAATAATTTTCGTTAGTGGTTCATAGGCGAAAATCAAGTTAGCTGTCAATAATTATATTCCAATTTGCTATGTCTTAATGTTATGATTAATAAAGTTTGCACGATGAAAGGTTTTTTTTTTCTTGAATGACGTTGAGGGAAAATGGCGGCCATTTTGTGCGCCAGATTTTTGTAGGTACTCACGCTTATTGTGCAGGTACGCCCAATCCAGTGCGCGTCCTTACTAGCAATTTTTGTGCGGAAGTGGCGACAACTGATACTCTGTACAAAAAGCTTATGCAGCTTAAAAATATTAAAATCCTTACTAGTTGCCAGATAGTTGATACTTGTAGTATTGTGTGTTGTTGTAGTGTTGTTGTTGATAGTTGGTTTTTGAAAGAGTCGATAAAATATAAAAACGAAATTTAATGGTACACATACGCCACGCCTCTAATGCCTGTACGCATTATTACCATTATTGTACCTACGTACAGGATAATAGTTATCGCCACTATTCAGCTCTTAGCGATCAAAGTATTCAACGAGAAGGCCCTCTTTTTCTTTTCGTATAAATATTTTGCTTACTCTTTGACCCTTCCGTCAATGTCAAATGCCCTCGAGGATTCGACATGTCGCACCAGCTAAGGTTGGTTTTTGATTTATTTCTTTTAAACTTTTCACAAACCAACTATTATCTTCTAAAAGGAAACACCAAACAATCGTATAATAATATAAAATGTTGTCTTTTCACTCATAGCAATAACATTTTGGTATAGAATGTATGACCAATTGGAGCCTATCCGTTTTCTTGAAAATGAATAATATTGCATTTATGTATATAAATATTTTGCTTAGTATCTAAAGATGTCAATGATACAAAGAAATACCAAAAAAAATTGTTTAAAATACACGTACGAGTAATATTTGAATATCTTTGACAATACACAACTTTTCGTTACAGGTGTCCAAAATTTGGAGATTGGCACGTTATAAAGTCACAAATGCAACCACACGCCACACTTACAGTGAGGTTCGGGTGACCGATGATGAAGCCACTGAGGCGTCTCCACCTACCAAGACCACCTGCCTCGGCTGCCACCTACAGTTCCTAAGACATATTCGGTCTATCAAGTTCTTCTTTCTAGTTAGCTGCACGAGTTTTGCCTTCTCTATATTCTGGATACAACTCGCTACCAGGCCGGACCAGCCTACCGTCACTGAAAGCCTCATCCAAGAAGCACTAGAAAATGTCGGACGGGACTCCAGATACATGGATGTCTATAGAAAGACTTCCACCCTTCCAAAAGACTTCAAATACATCTTACTCTGGACGCAGAGTACCTACTTTCCCTTGTACTCCTGCGGCGAGGGGCAGAGAGCGTTCTTTAAGAAGAACTGTTCGGTGATCAAGTGTTACGTCACCACAAACCGAAAGTTCTTCGGCGGTGACCTAACCAAGTTCCATGCTTTAGTGTTTCACGGACGAAATATGACATCTGACTTGCCCAGTGCTCGGTCTCGTAACCAACAATACATATTCTTCGATGATGAACCAGCTGACTCCGATCCCGTTTGTGGGGCGCAATTTGATGGATTTTTTAATTGGACTTCAACTTACAGACTTGATTCAGATATACCGTTCCCTTACATACTGATTCGCGATAAGAAAGGTGATATCGTTGGTCCAAAACGGAAAATGCGATGGAAAGAAGATAATGTGGCAACAATTGATGAACAGTTTGCTGATAGAAATAGGATACAAAAAAAAACTAAAGCGGCAGCTTGGTTTGTGTCTCACTGTAAGACCAGAGGTGGTAGAGAAGGTTACGTTAAAGCATTGAAGAATGCGCTTAAACCGTATGGGTTTACTGTGGATGTGTATGGGAAGTGTGGAACGTTACAATGTCCTAACAACGTTCCATCAAATTGCAAGTATCTGTTGAAGAACGACTACTACTTTTACATGTCGATGGAGAACTCTTTCGGCGAGGACTATGTGACGGAGAAGTTATTGACGGCGCTGCAGAATGATGTGGTGCCTATTGTTTACGGAGGAGCGGATTATTCAAGGTGTGTATGTGGTAAGGTGTTATATTACGGGAGGTAGTGCGCAATTTTTGCGATCACTTTTATATTAAATGGAATTCATTTCTAGGAGTTGTTTATTAGGCACCTAGTATCAAACCGAAAGTCAGCTGCCGCACTTCTTGGTGAGGCTGGGCAGTATTATTGATAGTTTTCAGTATTGATTTGTGTCCAATTGGCTCGTCCTGTATTATATGGGACCTATCATTAATGGCAAAATGCTGGTGTGCTATTAGTAGTATACTCCGGTCTCATCCATTGGAAATTCCAATCATGATATAATTAAATGTTATATTCTTACGGTAGGTCTACTTCTTGTGGTAGATTGTCGAGTGAATCGTTGAGCCATTTCAACAAATAAATTAAATGGATCAAAATATGTTGTCTGTAAAAGGTAATGCTGCTATCATGTCTGTCCCTAATAAACCGAGCTACTGGAATCACGTAGTTTTCTTCATATAAGTACCTCAAAAGCGGCTCCCAAATTAAAGTCATAATTTTCTTTGCAGATTTCTTCCTCCAGGATCTTACATCGACGCCAGAAAGCAAAACGTAATAAAACTGGCAGCCATGATGAACAAACTTATACACTCTCCAAATGAATACAATAAATATTTCAAGTGGAAACACCACTACACGTACCATAGCTCCACAGCAGCTGACAACATATGCGCGGTATGTCAGGCTCTCCACGATAAGAAAATTTTAAAGAAAACTACAATTTACGACGATTTTAGACATTGGTGGCATCCCAATTACGAGTCGCGATGCTATAAAGATGATGTTGATGGTGGTTTCCTAGGGTGGTTGTTGAGAGCTTTGCTTTGAGTGCGCTGCTCTGCTCTCTTTGCTATATATTTTAGTAGTGCAAGTTCACTTACACTTTAACATACTTTAAAGGTGTCTGGCAGCGAAGGAGCTGAATCATCATGCTAGCCCTAATCCATACTTCCATACTATACATATATCCATACTAATATTATAAATGCGAATGTCAC
The DNA here is from genome assembly GCA_963082945.1 of Cerastis leucographa. Taxonomy (NCBI): domain Eukaryota; kingdom Metazoa; phylum Arthropoda; class Insecta; order Lepidoptera; family Noctuidae; genus Cerastis; species Cerastis leucographa. Next base: position 7,657,520 of record OY720353.1, read on the forward strand.
TCTGTTTGTTTGTTTGTATGTTCGTTTGTTTGTTTGTTACCTTTTCACGACTAAAAGGCTGATCTGATCTGAATGAAATTTGGCAAGAAGATAAATTTCAACCTGGGGAAGGACATAGGCTATATATCATCACGCTACGACCAATGGGAGCGGAGCAGCAATGAAAAATGTTGCGGAAACGGGGAAAATGTGACGCAGACGAAGTTGCGCGGGACAGCTAGTAATAAATAAACAAAATAAATATTTATATCTACCTCGTTCGTCTAGTGGTTGCAATCGCGACTGCTGAGCATGAGGTACTGGGTTCGATTCCCGGGCTGGGCAAATTGTTATTGGGTTTTCCGTCAGGAATTTCTCAGTAGCAGCCACGGAGTTTAGATTTGTGCCCAGTTGATGGCAATAAGCTCGCCCCTATCACATGGGAGTTCAACATATGTAACTGGCAAAATGAGGTTGTACTATTAGGTCCACATCTGCCTAACTCTTCGTGGATTACTGGCGTGATGTTATGATAAAAAATATTCAAGGTTGTTATATTATTATACTAATTATAGGCAAACAAACATACTTCCAATAAACCAAGTTCCAAAAACGGTTGCATCAATACAAACACAAAAATGAATTGAGCAGGTTCGGTATCGCATCCAACCCTCCGTCCGCGACGCGATATCTTCAGGCCATTTAATAAATTTATGTATTACCAAGTTCAGTTCCGTTTTATTTCGCAGTTTAGTCATTCAACTCCCCGGTTACACATTTGTTTATCACTTTATCCGTCTGTTTGTTGATGTCGTAAAAATTCAATCTGGAAATTGCTCCGGTTAGGCTGCGCTCATATTGGAGATGGCATGTGAAGAAAATTTTGGAGGAATGTAGGGCAAACAAAACGAAAGCTGTTTTCCAATGTTTCGTAGTTGACTGAATAGGTTACAGCTTTAAAGCTATCTTTTTTTGTAAACTACTAGTTTTTATCCGCAACTTCATCCGTGTGGAGTTTGGAAATTTATATTAAAAAATTAGAAGTTAAAAAACCTTTTTTTAAAACAAGCTTTGTAATGATGCACTGAAAAGAAGAAAATAAATCTTGGAATAAAAGAAAACAATAAAGAATAGTTTTCACAAAACGCGCGCGTCTTGCTCGCTTATTGTTTTTGAATCATTTACTATTCACGCACATAAGAATGTATTGTGCTTAGAACCAAAGGTGTGTGCAAATTTTCAGCTGAATCGGACATCGGAAAGTGGTTCTAACTTGGCTTCCAAGATTCCACCCGAACAAACATACGTACATACATACATTGCAAGTTACATAAAAGCTTGTAAAAAATAGCCTATGTCCTAACCTAAGTTATGGTCTATTCTACTGCCAAATTTGTCTTATTGTGTGAAAAGTCACTGGCAGCAAGACAGTTATTTTCACTTTCATAAAATTATTTGTATAAATACAAGCTAATAATTTCTCATATTTTTTCTTCCGTATATTGTTTTTGTCCCAGAATAGTGATCTCTTTTAAAGTCGAGGCATAATGTTGGTCAACTTACATGAGGACTATGCAGATAAGTTTCTGAGATGGTCTTTTGAAGAAAGAACCACACAGATTTGAGTAGATCTATCCAGCCAGTGCAAGCATTTGTCAGTTATCTTGTAGCTCGATTCTTAACTCAATTTCATGTTTTATTTATGTCATCAGTCAGAAACCTAATATTTTTTTAAAAACTTATTTTCTTACTTTCCTTTATGAGCGAACCCTTACACAGTAAAAACATCGGAACGATGCTGGCGCAGTCACTGTAAGTAGTAAATGAAAAATGTATCAACACGATATTGTTTTATTAATTTTGGGCTTACAACAGCTATTGTTGGTGCAATTTCAGATTAGATAAAGTCTTTTTATTATTTTCTTCCCTGTTATAAAAAATAATGCATAGGAGGAGCTCGTGGCTAAATAATAAGAGCCACACGGGTCTATCTTTAAGGTAAAACCGTGCTTGCCGAGGTTGGTCCGTGGAAGTGTGGCCATAATTACATACCGAGTTTCCTCCGTGCCTCAGAAAGCACGATAAGCCGTTGGTCCCGACTGTCATTTGTAGATCTTTGACTGTCGTTACGAGTAGTCAGAAGCCAAAAGTCTGACATCCAGTCTTACCAAGGGGTATCGTATTACCCAGTCACTGGGTTGTGGAGGTCAGATAGGCAGTCGCTTAATGTAAAGTACTGGTACTCAGCTGCACCCGGTTAGACTGGAAGCCGACCCCAAGATAGTTTGGGAAAAGGCTAGGCAGATGATGATGATTATAAAAATAATGCATAGCTACTCAGTTCACACACCACTCAACTGTCTCGTTGGTCTAGTGATCACAAGCGCGACTATTGAGCATAAGGTCCAGGGTTCGATTCCCGGTTCGGGCAAATTGTTATTGGGTTTTTCCGTCAGGAATTTCTGAGTAGCAGCCACGGAGTCCGGATTTGTGTTCAGTTGATGGCAAAAGGCTCGTCCCCTTATACAAGCTGTTGTTTTGCATCCTAGTCAAATTCAAGGAGGTAACTTTGCTTATGATTCTTGACCCAAATCAATAATAAAATGGATAGATTTTTTTTTTTGTTTGTCTTATTGACGGAAACCGGTAAGTGTGAACCGTCCGTGTTTTAAACGAGACCTGTTCGATCCTCGCCCTATAACCGCGCTTTCACACATACAAATATTCTCAAACGTTTATTCGATAATTTCCTAAACTACGTCAAGTGGGTTTTTCTGAAATACTGACACAAATTTAAACAATGAAAAAAAGCAGTGTTTTTAGGGTTCCGTACCTTTATAGGAAAAAACGGAACCCTTATAGGATCACTTTGTTGTCCGTCTGTCTGTCTGTCAAGACCGTTTTTCTCAGGAACGCATCAAGGTATAAAGCTGGAATTTATGTCAAATACTCAAGTTTACTGTCTCTTAGAGTTGTGAAAAAAATTAAACATCTGCCAACGCAATCAAAAGATACAGCCGTTTATGCCGCAAATTGTCGCAAAATTTCGACACTCGCAAAAGAATCAAAACCTACAGGGTACTTCCCGTGAACTCAGAATCTTGAAATTTGGTACGAAGCGACGTCTTATAGCATATATAAAGGAAAAATTGCAAAAACCGTAAATTTTTACATACTAAAACCGCTTTTCTCATGAACGTGTAGAGGTATAAAAATGAAATTCATATCAAATACTGAAGTCTATAATACCTAAAGTCTGCAATCAAAAGAAACAGCAATTTGAGCCGCATATTTACAAACTCGCAACTACTCGCAAGGGAATCAAAACCTAAAGGGCACTTCCAGTCGACCTAGAATCTTGAAATTTGGCATGAAGCAATGTCATATAGCACATATAAAGGAAAAGTTCCGAAAACCTTAAATTTTTTGTTACATCACATATTTTATTGTTTTTCTGTTCAGTAATTTTGGTTTGTACGGAACCCTCGGTGCGCGAGTCCGACTCGCACTTGGCCGGTTTTTTGATAATTAACTAACCTAAACAACCAAAAAAATCATTTGTTAATAATTAACTAGGTACCGTAATTTTAATTGATTATTTATGTCTTTTGTGACAACCTCCTGAATTTTGACGAGGATGCAAAATAACACCTTGTATATGGGGCTTAAATATAACTGCTGAAATGTGGGTGTACTATTAAGTGCAATTCTGCCTAACCCTTCGGGGATTGCAGGCGTGATGTTATGCACTATGAATGTCATCAGTTCGCACCTTCTCACTGCCGTGTGGCGTTTGCTTCTAAATTATTTATAATCCTAAATACATTTCTTAGCACTACTTTTCTACGAAAAACCATAATTAGGTTCTCTATCTAGGTTTCTCGAAGCATTAACGCAACGAGAAAAATTAACGCAAAAAAACTAATTTTTCGCGTTAATCTTAAAAATTTTGCGTTAATTTTTCAATCACATCCTTTTGGTTAATCCTTTTGTTTGTAATTACAAAATAACGAATGCATATGAAAAATAACCTTTTAGCAAAAAACACATTTTTATTTTGTCTGTCTGTCTGTTTGTTCCGGCCAATCTCCGAAACGGTTGAACCAATTTTGAAGGAAAAGTAGCTGATCTTATAAGGAGTAGGTAACTTAGGCTACTTTTATTTTCGAAAAAATATTAGGGTTCTATGCAATAGAAAATAAAACCCTTGAAATCGTTAAAAAAACCAATTCATATTTGAATTGGATTTGGTTGAAGTAATATTTTTATGATAATTACACGAGGACGAAAGTCGCGGCCAACAGTTAGTTAATAAATAATTCTTCGCCGGTGAGAGCCTTAAGTGTTATTTTACACTTATACCCAAGCTCAATACAGAGAGAAACGCAAATAAAAAAAAACAAACCAGAAAGCAAATGGCCACACATATTGTGTTGTTTTCAATCAAACCCATTTGGTATCGGTGTAGGGTTCCTTATGGTTCTGCCTCACATCGGCACCCCAATAAACACTGACAAAGGGTTACGAGCCACGTAACCCAACTAGATGGGTGACCGTATTTCGTATCGTGAGTAAGAACACGACGTCTTGCAAATAGGATTACCATTTCGAAGCAAGTTCTGAGAAAAAGCTGGAAAGGGGTTCCGACATTTTTGTATGGGACCTGGCATACATATGCCGTTCGCCATTTTGAAAATAACTGGTTTTGCCGCCAGCGGTGAAACAAGTGTCAATCGATAGAGTAAGTGATTACAAACAAATAATAATTATGTGATGAATCGCGTAAGTGATGCAGTTTCTGAGATATTTGAGTTAAAAAACGTTAGGAGGGTAACCCTACTTAAAAGCATTTATAGTTTGTGAAAAGACCGTTGTTTTTTTAAGGGTTGAGCATTGGTTTTGGCTGTCGATATTTTTAATTTAAAATGTGTTTTTGTTCGAGTTTGGTTTTGAAGTTCGATAATTCCAGTCTAACCGGGTGCAGCTGAGTATCAGTATTTTACATGGAGCGACTGCCATCTGACCTCCACAATCCAGTTAGTACTGGGCTATAATACTCCTTGGTAAGACTGGTTACGGACTTCTTGGCCAACGGCGGCTTAACGTGCTTGCCGAGGCACGGAAGAAACTCGTTGTGGATAGTTGATGAAGATTGATCCGTGTGGCTGTCATAATTAAGCCACGAGCTCCTCAATACCTCATCGGCATCCTGATAAAAAAATAAGCTAAGATACTTGCCTCACTGCAAGTTTCCAGGCACTTATCTGGTCCCTTAATGGCACCTTATGTCATTGATAACTGTTCGCATTTGCTCAGGGAGGTTTCTGTGACTTCTTAAAACATTATTGTTTCATTCTTATTCCAGAGTGGGAAAGAGATGGCGCTAGACATCCTGTATAGCTCTGTCTCTTTCCCACTCTGGAATAAGAATAAAACAATAATGCTTGAAGACGTCATGTTGGGCCACCAGGTGTTACTTTAATTACAGTCACATAATATCATACCGGTTATAGTCGAAAGGTAGGGCATAGTTGTAAATAATAATACACCAAGTGTAATAGGAGACGAGCCGATTTTAGATTTAGAATGACGTCATTTACCAAACATGCATTGCCATCCAAACTACTCAATACTTTATTGCATTCCAAAATTTGTACACGTAACAGTTGGTATGTTGAAACATCGAATCATTAATGGACCTTATCGAACTTAGCTGTCTAAGTTAATTTTCAATAGGAGAGAGGATGAAGGCGTTTTTTACTAGCAAAAAAAAATAGAATAGTATCATTATAATAGTTATATTACTTGCTTTTGCGATATTTATATATTTGGTTTAAAGTTATATTTATGTATTTTTATATCATGTATTGCACACTAAACTTGTATGCAAAATTTCAGCCGATCGGAGATAACTATTTCAAAATTCAGTTTTAGATTTGACCTTTTTTTTTTCGTATTGGAAATCTTCAAATGACTTCTCCCGCTCTGGGCGGAGCGGGAGGGAGTATCAGACTTGTACTGACTAAAACCCATCCATGTTCCTTCTTAGCCCTTTGTGTTCCAGGGCCACGGTATCTCTTTCGAACAGTCCCGCAACCCTGGTCTAGATTTGACCTAAACAAACAAACAAACATACATACAAACATTGCAAGTTAAATAAAAGCTTGTAAAAACACTTTCTTCACTGCAAGTTTCCAGGCACTTATTTAGTCCCTTAGTGGCACCGTGTCCCATTGATAAGTTTTCGCATTTGCTTGGGTCTTATCGGTACGGTATCACCGATCGCGGGTTGTAATAAAACTGAACGGTCGAACCGAACCTCATCCATGATTATTTTTATCTTTTCCAGTTTGCTTTGCTGTGGACCTTCCTTTTTTTAGAGAAACTAGAAAATACTGTCTCGTTGGTCTAGTGGTTACTAACGCGACTGCTGAGCTGAGGTACTGGGTTCGATTCCCGCGTCCGGCAAATTGTTTTTGGGTTTTTCCATCAGGAATTTTCAGTAGTAGCCAGTGAGTCTAGATTCGTGCCGGGTTGATGGGAATATGCTCGTCTCCTATTACACTTGGTGTACTATTAGTTATTCCTCTGCCTCATCCTTCGTGGGTTACAGGCGTGATATTATGTAACCATACCATTTTTTTTTTAAATTAATGACTATTTATAAAACAATCAAAACTAGATAATTAAAACTAAAAAAGAACAAATTATAAAAGGGCATCAAAAAACTCCTCATCAACTCAGCTGTCAGCCGGTAACGTGCCCAAGTGACTGGCGGCGTTGCCACGTTGTATGTCAATACTTAGCCTCTGGCCTAGGTAAAACCCAGCCCTTGGGTCACGGGAAGCGTCAACTAGGTGTTTGGAAATTTCCTTAAAAAGGCTGTGAGCACTCCGACCCCACGGCCGTTTTTTTAAGTTATAATATAGCATTTTCCAATATGGCTAATATGATGATTTTGCGTTAACTAAAATCTATGGCAGTTGTAGCTGTTTAGTGATCTTTTTAGAATCCCTCTGTTCACAAACATATAGCGTACGTTTCGTTAACCGTTGTTTTTTCTGCTAAACGAACCGGACGGACGGACAAACTACCAAACAACGTTACGTTAGCTAGCTAAGGGTTAATATTACGGTAGTATTTTTCTAAGAAATTTTTAAATTGTAGAAGATACTGTAGATAGTAAGGAAAAATGTTTTTATTTATTTATTTAAACTTCCTGTACAATAGTGGTACATAGGCGGACTTAATGCCATAAGGCATTCTCTACCAGTCAACCTTTGGGTTAAATACGACAACATTGTGGTATAAATGAGTCTTTTAAATAATAAATATTTTCTTCTATGGACATTTTTATTTCTTAATCTCCGCACTATGCGAGTGATATTCGTAGGTGTACTTCGTGGAATAGGAAATTAATTATTTTAAATTTTTATTTGAAGCCCACCTACGGGTGTGCTAAGTGGAATATTTTAGGTGTGCTTCGTCTGGGTGTGCTTCGTTTGGGTGTGCTTCATGGAATACCTCGTATTTAGTAAGTCAGTTGTCTCTGTTTGGTTCGATAACAAAAGTTAGCACTCGATAATTAATACGATCATTGGTAAGACTGGTTGCCAAACTTTCGGGTCACTGACTACCTGTAACGTCTGTCAAAATTCTACAAATGACAGCTTCGATCAACGGCTTTTAAGAGCGTTTACACTTTACGACATTTCATACAAACTTTCAAGTCGTTATTTTCCGAAATGACTGAACTGATTTTAATGAAACTTCGTACACATATTAAGCAGGATACACAGATCTAAAAAGTTACTAAAAACATTTTCGAAAAATAGTGTTACAGTTACATTAGACCGATTATAAATTTTCTATAGAAACAGAAAAGTCCAATTACCTCTTTTTTTAAAAAACATTTTGAAAATATTTTTAAGTAACTTTTTAGTCCTATGTATCCTGCTTATGCGTATAAAGTTTCATTTAAATCAAAATCGGTTCAGTCATTTCGGAACATAACGACTTGTAAGTTTGTATGAAAAGCGGCAAGGTATAAATAAACGCTCTTAACGTGGTTCCCGATTCACAGAGAAAACTCGGTATATTCAGGGTGGTGACCCATACACAGACCAACCTAGGCAAGCGCGGTTTGACCTAAAAATCGATCCAAGCGGCTGTTATTATTTAGCAACGAGTTCCTCAATATGAATACCTTTATTTAATTTACTTCACAAGTCTTAACATGATCTGGCTGGTACCTACCACACGTGACCCGATTTTTAAACAGGATCTTAACGAATACTCTCGAAAGAGATCGTATAGATTACCTAATCCTGTTTTCCATTGTGAGTCTGTATTTGGGAAACGATGCACGTTTCCTTACTTACCTATGACGACGGGAACCTTTGGAAACTCTTTAATGGTGTTACGTTGACACCTTTTTGTGTACAAGAGTGTGTCCGTAAATGGAATGCCGAATTATTGTGAGTATGTAAATAAATAAATAAAAATTTAAGTGTCTATTTGTAAATATGTTTTACGAAAAATAGTGTTACAGCTAAATTAGACCGATTATAAAAATTATCTATAGAAACAGAAATTATTATCTTTTGTTTTTTTAAACATTTCGAAAATGTATTTAATAACTTTTGAGACCTATGTCGCTTATGCGTATTAAGTTTCATTGAAATCGGTTCAGTTATTTCGGAAAATAAGGACTTGAAAATTTGTGTGAAATGCCGTAAGGTGTAAACGCTCTTAATAAACGACAAAAAGTCGTCGTCTGTGTTATTGTTATTTCATGAATTAGTCATAAAAAACTGATCTATAACTCTTCCAGTCCAAAGGCTTCTTCCCATCCACCCAGTGACCCACGGCCACCGTAGACGCAGAGTGTATAACGTGAGGTCGACACACGGAAGCGCGATTAACGCTTGTGCGACAAAACTGTACTGCGACTCACTATAGATCGAATAAACGCTTGTGCGACAAAACTGTACTGCGACTCACTATAGATCGAATAAACGCTTGTGCGACAAACTGTAGCTCGACATCACCCTAGTGCGACAAACTGAAGATCGACATCACGGTGGTGCGACGAACGCTTGCGCGACATTTGGTCGACACTACTGAAGTGCTACACTGTACTACAGTTAATATTACAAGCATCATGGTGCTTTCAATAGTTTTAATGTTTGTCGCAGGCCTGTGGACAGTGAGTAATGGGCTAGCTCACCGTCCGTCCGTCTTATGAGGACAGGCCGTGCAGACGCCGCGTTCGTGTTCCACGCGCGCCTCAAGGAGATGTCAGCAAATCGGAAGGGGTCCGAGAGGGCCGAAGCCTGCCAGGGCTGCGGGAATGTTCGAAAGAGATACCGTGGCTAAGGGCTAAACAGGAACATGGAAAAAAAGAAAAGGCCTCTTTCCATACAGAGTGGAATGAGAATTGATCACTACGCTCTTGCTCGTGGTCCTAAATTCGATCCCAGGTCGGGCAAAGTGAGATTGAGATTTTTTATCAGGAGTTACTGATAGCAGCCAGGGTTAAGATTTGTGCCTGGTTGTTGGTGATAAACTTGCCCCTGATTACATGAGACATTAATATAGCTACTGTTACGCCACGCGATGTGTTCAGCCTTCGCCAAGCTAACCCAAGCCAACGCCATCTTACGACATTTGGAGCCAAAGTTGTCAGCCAAGCCAGCCAATGACTGTTAGTGACGTTAGATCTGACGGCGAGAGAATATAGGTACTCGGGTCGCTCATTTTTGTAGTATATTCCCTTTTAATAAATAATTGTGAGTCTTCCTACAAGGGTGTGAGTGTATTACTGCTTACCCGTGTCACTACCTAAATTGCATCTCTGCCTAACCGTTCGCAGATTACAGGCGTGATGTTTGGTTGTACACTTTATGCACGTGTCTCTCAGCGCTTAGTAGGACGATAGTAAAACTTATCGCGTTTGTAACTCTATACCATTGAGTGGCATTCACTCTTCTTGCAGCCACGAGATCCTGTCTCCCGGTACCTTGTGACACGAAGCGGATTATGGGTACGACAAAGAACTTTTATTATTCTTACACGAAACATAAATCGAGAAGTTCGTGACTAAATAATAACAGCCGCACGGGTCGATCTTTAAAGTTAATCCTTTCTCTTATAAAACAAATAATTAGATTACGGATAAGAAAATAAAATAGTAAATGGTTACCAAACTAAGTTTATAAAAGTGAAAGTTTGTGAGTGTGTGTGTTTGTCACTCCCTCACGCCTCAATGGCTGAACGGATTTGGATGAAACGTGGTGTGTAGATCACCTAAAATACATACCTTCAAAATCTCACGCCCATTTTATCATAGGGGTAGGCAGAAACTACAGGACACCACCTGCTACAATCCTTACATTGTCCTTTCGCTTCGCCAACATCCATACATCAGATACTCGTAAAGGAACGCTAGTTGTGAGTACCATGCACTCTATCTCTCTGAATACCTCCACGAATAACTTCAGTCCGAAGCAGTGATAACCTAGGTTAGGTTGGCCAGGCTGTTTCCGCACTTAGCCACTTTATTGGGCCATTGTACGTATGAAACATCCTCGTGTCACCAAATATCTCAGGTCCTCCCAGAAAGCTAGCAGCCTCCGGGAGCGATGCCGGCGATCGAAGAATCCGCGCCCGTTGATCTGCCAGGCTTCTGCACTCAATGCACACGTGCTGTGGTCTGCCTTCCAGCTCCATGCATCCTCTGCACAGAGGGCTATCCTTCATACCTATGATAAATAGGTGTTTCAGTGATAAACTAGTGATGTGATCGTCGGACTGCCAAGTCAAGTTCGAACATAAAATACGCCCCTCTTGTTTTTCGGATTCATGTGCGTATTGTATAATTATCAATTGCTTCGGTGCAGGAAAAACATCGTGAGGAAACCAGAGAGATATTTCTGGACGGCATGTACCTAAAGCAAAGTCAGAGGCCCATGGGCGGGATGAAACTCTGACACCAGGCACCTAATATCTGACCTGACTGATTTCTTGCGCTAGATTTATAGACTCTTAAACTCAAAACAAAACTAGCACAAAACACGATAGTCTATCCGACAACATTCTCAATGAAAAATTGCATTTATTTCTCTGATAAAATATCTCATAACAATGGTATACTCGAGGAATGTGTGCCTCCGGCGGTCGTCCCGGCAAATATTTGATTATCTCCTAAACCTCTCCAGGGTCCCGCATTTGATCCCAACTAAACCATATTAGCTAATACATAAATTGTTAGTTTTCCTTATGAAATTAGCTGGATAAATAAACCAGTAGAAATGGATGTTCTTATTGTTCCGTATCAACGTATGTGGACATCACAGAGTAGGTACACCAGCACAGCAACCTACAAAAATCTGTAAAATTTATTTAATAGTTTTTCAACCATAACGTTAAAGAATGAGGTTTAAGGTTGAATGGGAAACTTTGTCAGTTTCGGTTAGCTTTTTTTTTTTTGTGTCTGACAGTTTAGCCTAGAAGCTTATCGTCTGCTTAACCGGACTATCCTGTGGGTGACTTGAGTCTAAGGCCTCCAGCCAGTGCATAAAAACTACTTACAAACTAAGCGACTACACGCTAAGGGTACCCCCTGTACGATACGAGCCTCGGCTTAGGAAGTTGTCCTTTAACGGTTCTTACTCTGTTTAAATTCTTGCTTAGTGCATTAAATGTTTGCATAAGTAAGTACTAAACTCAAGTATTTACTATAACTTGACTATAGATGCGCGTGTATAAGCGTTTTTTTTTACAATAATAATACAAGGTGTTGTTTTGCATTCTTGTCAAATTTCAGGAGGTGGTCACAAAAGGCAAAAAATAATCAATTAAAATTACGGTACTTGATTAATTATTAATAAACGCTGATTTTTCGTTGTTTTAGTTTGTCAATATTTCAGAATAACCCCCTTAACGTGGTTTAGGGAATAAGAAATTATCGAATAAACGTTTGAGATTGTTTGTATGTGTGTAAGCGAGGTTATAGGGCGAGAACCAGACAGTCCGCGTTTAAAACACGGGTGGTTAACACTTACCGATTTCAGTAAACAAGAAAAATAATAAAAATTACCAAACCATTTTATTATTGATTCGGGACGAGAATCAGTAGCATAGTTACCTCCTTGAATTTGATGAGGATGCAAAACAACACCTTGTATATAATTAACATGTTAGTCTGCAAGGTATTTATCTATAGGCCAAAGTTGCCTGAAAATAAATGAATGTTATGTTATGTTATAAGTCTAGATTGCTTTGAAAACTATTTAATTATTTTGTGGTCACTTCAGAAAGTGCCAAAACTCAAATTAAGTTTAGTATAGTATATACAGTGTGCATATCTTTCTTATAAATTTCCACCACTAAAAAGCTTAAGTCCACAACACAAACAGAAAAATTAAAAAAAGAAAGCACCAGAAAAGCTAACAAAATCGTAAATGCGTTGGTAATTCTAAGATATTATTCTCCAGCATCTGAATAGCTGTGACTGCGAGTCTACATGCCGCTGCCAATTTAATAATGTCGTCTTGTAAGCCATGTTCATGCTTGGAGTCGGTTCAGATTTTTCCCTAATAGCATTATATTGTTGGTCCATATACGCGAGCAGAGAGAGAAATGCTTGCGTTATTTCTGAGTGAAATGCGACGCAATTTGCTGATTTTATTTTTGGAGAATTGAATTTTTTACGGGATTTCTTGCAGATTGTGGTATTGTTCTAGTTGAAGTGAAAGCTTCTTTAGCTGCGTTGAGCGATTTTTAGTATGGAAAAACTTATGAGTTCGCGTCACCGATGACCTCGACATGCTCGTGACGTATTGTGCCAGACAAGCGACGCTTAGTATAGCAGATTGCTGAACTGATTTCAAAAACTCAAAAAAGTAATTGTAACAGTAATTGCATTGTTTTGAGTTTTCACTTCTGTCGGCAGTCCATATGACTGCCTGAGGTATTTATGTATACATATGCAATCGTGTTCTAGCTTCATATCTTCAACATACGAGTAGCTTATGTCCTGGAAGACATAATTAGCCAACCAGTTAGCAACGTGAAAGCGAAGTTGTCTACCCTAGTTAGTATGACGTGCATTTAAGAGATAATGTTACTTCAGCATAATTGGAACCTGCATCGGAATGCACGCTAAGCCCTGTCTCGGTCGCAGCTGACAATTGTAGATTTTCGACGGACGTTTCAGGTAGTCAGTGGCCCAAAAGTCTGACAACCACTCTTGCCAAGGATATCGTAGGTATTATCCAGCAATAACTGGGTTTTCGAGGTCAGATAGGTAGGATAGCATAGCATCATCATCAGCCTATAATGTTCCCACTGCTGGGACACAGGCCTCCTCTCTATGAGAGGGAGTGGGTTGTAATCCACCACGCGGGCCCAGTGCGGGTTGGTAGATGTCACATGTCTTCGAATTTTTAGTTCTAGGACATGCCGGTTTCCTCACGATGTTTTCCTTCACCGTTTTTGAGGGCAGCGGTGATGAAATAAATTACACAAAGTAATGCGCCTGTCTGGGTTCGAACCCACGGCTTACTGTTCGTAAGTCGGGGCTGCCACCACTGGGCCACTACTGCTCTCATGTGATATACGTAAAAACTGGTAGTCAGCTGCATCTGGTTTGACTGGAAGCCGACCTCAATATAATGGGAAAAGGCTAGGCAGAATATGGTAGTATAGAAAAGTCAGAGTCAACGATTAGTTTACATTAGCCTCCTCCTTAAAAAAATCGTAGTGCTATTTTTCACTCGCAACATTTTTTTAAATTAGGGCATTTTTAAGTTTTTTTCCACTTTTTTCTGTCTACCTGTGTTCGTTACAGCAGATCTTCGAGTGACCTAGCTAACTGGTTTCGCTAATTTCCCCACGGAACCTTGCACTCGCATCTAATACTTTTTACGTGTGCAAATTTTTTTACTTTTTTTTTATTTGGACTTTAAATAGTATTTCTACTTTTCGAATACCAGTTGACTGAAACATGGCAGGCCTTTGCAAAATTTAAAATAATTGATATTAAATATTTCTATAAATAATTAGTTATAGTGTCCTAGGTTCGATTTCATGCAGTAAACAATTAGGCGTGGAACTTAACATAAATAAATAGGTACACCTCTAACTTCATCATTTAACCAAACGCGTGTCAGAAAATTAAATTAAAAAAACGGGCCAAGTGCGAGTCTTACTCGCACACAGGGTTCTGTAGCCCCAAACAATATAATAACAATGTTTTCAACGGTCATTCATTAGTAAACCTTCACTCAACCGCAAAACTAAATTTGTTTTTCATAGTAAGTTAATGAAAAACAAAGTTACTGCTGCAGTTTGGTGAAAAAGTCCCATATCTCAAAAACTACATATCAAATCTTATTCAAACCAATTTTCGTTGAAGTTATTTTTACGTTCTACATCCCCATATTTTTTTCAGAATTTTCATCCTCTAACTTTAGAAATTAGAGGGGGGGGGGGGACACTTTTTACTACTTTGGAAGTGTCTATCTTTCGAAAGATTGACTTTGAATAAAAATGGTTTTAGAAACCTCAATGTCATTTTTAAAGGCCTATCTACAGACACCCCACACGTATAGGTTTGATCGTTTTTTTTTTTTAGTTTTAGTTCCATGTATGGGAGGATATCCTTATCTATATATTTTTTTAAATTTTGTACAAAAATCATAATGCGGTTTACAGAATACATCTACCTACCAAGTTTCAGCTGTGTAGTCCTAATAGTTTCGGAATAAAGTGGCTGTGATACGGACGGACAGACAGACAGACAGACATGACGAATCTATAAGGGTTCCGTTTTTTGCCATTCGGCTACGGAACCCTAAAAATCGTAGATTACGAAAAAAACATCATATTGTTCAACTTGCTTATTGTAGTAATAGGTTTCCTGAGCGGCAAATCTACTGTCACTAAGCTTACCTCGCAACCACCTAGGTTTTCCTCGCAACAGGCTGGCTTAGTTCATCAGCAATCACGTTCACGTTCTCTATAACATATTTTTCAAACTCACCGTCTAACAACTGCGCCTTACCTTGCGACATTCTATACATCATCATCTGCCTAGCCTTTTCCCAATCTATCTTGGAGTCGGCTTCCCGTCTAACCGGATGCAGCTGAGTACCAGTATTTTAAATGAAGCGACTGCCTATCTGACCTCCACAACCCAGTAACTGGGTAATACTATACCCCTTGGTAAGACTGGATGTCAGAGTTTTTGGCTACTGACTACTCGTAACGACTGTCAAAGATCTACAAATAACAGCCGGGACCAACGGCTTAACGTGCTTTCCGAGGCACGGAGGAAACTCGGTTTGTAATTATGGTCACCCATCCACGGACCAACATCGGCAAGCACGGCTTAACCTTAAAGATCGACCCGGGCGGCTGTTATTATTAAGCCACGAGCTTCTCATTCTATACATATTCTAACCTATATATTGTGTGTCTTAATTGTGATAATCCGAAAATCTGATATATTTTCTAATTTCATGTAATAATTTATATAACTATATAAATTATTACAATAATTAATAAATAATAACTAATATATTTAGAATATAAATTATGATGTGCATAGTGACATCATAATAATTAAATAATAATAATTATTATTATGATAAATATTTATTATATAATTAAATATTTATTATATAATTTATTAATAATTTGACTAATTTTTTGACTTTTTTAAGCATGTATAATTGTGTACCTACTCGAAATATTTGCACGACTGATAAGTCGAATATTATAGTGAGTCTTAAATAAGAATTATTTTACCACGTTATTGTGTACCTATATTCCGGCAATTAAATTAATTTCATTTCATTTGATTTCATTTCAATTGCACAGATTTTTTGGTCATAAATTCTTACAGCCAGACGGCTTGCCTGACTGTCTCAAATAATCTCGATACACATAACATGACATAACTTCACGCCTCTAATCCCCGACGGGTTATACACTAGCGTACCAGTACACTCACATTTCACCAGTTATGTTTCAGAGCGTTTATACCTTACCGCTTTTCATACAAACTTTCAATTCCTTATTTTCCGAAATGACTGAACCGATTTAAATGAAACTTTATACGCATAAGCAGGTTACTTAGGTCTAAAAAGTTACTAAAAAATATTTTCAAAATGTATTTTAAAAAAAGAGATAATTGGAATTTGCTGTTTCTATAGAAAACATATAATCGGTCTAAATAACCTGTAACAGTATTTTTCGAAAATGTTTTTTAGTAACTTTTCAGATCTGTGTATCCTGCTTATGTGTACGAAGTTTCATTAAAATCGTTTCAGTCATTTCGGAAAATAAGGACTTGAAAGTTTGTATGAAATGCCGTAATGCGTAAACGATCTTAAGTCCCATGTAATAGGGGCGAGCCTATTGCCATTTTCCAGACACAAATCTAGACGACGTGGCTGCTACTGAGAAATTCCTGATCGAAAAACCCAATAACACTTTGCCCGACATGGGAATCGAACCCTGGACATCATGCTAGACCAACGAGGCAATTAATTACCTTGTGAAATTAAACCTATTGCACCTTCTCAAATACCGCACAAAATTAAAAAATAGTGCGTGGAGTCCTTCCGCGCGGAAGAAGTGAAACTTCGTAATGTGGAAATGATCGGTCTGTCTCTTTCTCTTTCAAAAGACCATTTCAGACACTAATCTGCATAGTCTTCATGTAAATTAAGCAATGTCTGGATCTTAAAAGAGTACCAGTTAACAGAGAAGCTATGAGTTTGTTTCGGCTGTTTCTTCTCAGAGTAGTTAGGTACGAAACACCGGCCCCATCTAGTTTCAAAAAAATAAAATGACGTGTTTGTAAAAACCTACTTGCAAAATAAACATCATTTATCTATTTCCCCTCCCCAGGAGCGTTGAACGTTTAACGCAACAGTGCTTTCATACCCGCTCCATGGTATCGTTAAACGTTTAACGCAACCTTGTTGGAAGTCGCATTAGAAGCTTCACTTCAATAAACAACAGCGACCTCCAGTGCAAATCTGGCAATTGTTCCCGTTTAATATTTGTGATATAAACTGGTGTCGGGCTAGATGTTAAATATAGCGCTTAGATTATACGGCATAGTCTGCGGCTGGATGTCGCCGCTGCTGGCAGATTAAACAAATATTACCCGCCGATCAACACCGGCCTACAACGATATTAGACGTGCCAAAGATAGTGCGGAATTTCTCAGAGAAACTGAACTACAGCAGCACATTGGATTGCTGACAGTGACTTGCATGTGCTGATCACAGTTCAGAGTAATAATAATAATCATTTATTAACAGATCATACAATCCAATTTGTTAGTAATACATACACACTTAAGTACTAGAGTTAGTAGATAATTATAAATTGATTGAAATTTTTGGTAATACTTATTAACAATGTCAAAATAATTAAAAGTAAAAATGTCAAAATCATAAAAACAATAATGTCAAAATCACCATCAATCCTGTTAACACATCCTAATATTAAACAGATGAAGACCGGAGCGTCGAAGAAAAATGTTGCAAAAACGTCAGCTACGAGTAGTATTGTATTAACTTTCAATAAAGTCATGTCATCATGATGACATGATGATTCATCATTCTTCTGCCCTTATATTAATTTATTTGGGGTCGGCGCAGTGTCTCTTCTTCTTCCATACTTCTCTATTACTCGTCATCTCAGCAGTCACCTCCTTTCTAGCCATATCGTCCTTCAGACAGTGCATCCATCGTTTTTTGATCTTAATCTACACTGATAACCATCCACATTCATACTCAAAACTTCTCTTCACATTATTAGCTCTATGGATGCCAGAAGCTTTTGGCGCGTAATACGGTGCAATATCAATACTGGAGTCGAACCTGAGAAATGAGCGTCGAATCCCCCTCCGCCACCCTGCTTAACACCCGCCACCACCCCCACCGATATTATTGTAAAGTTATATCGATAGTTATGTACTTCTCTATAAAGATGTTTTTAATTAATATTGTTGACAACTGCTTGTAAGTTTGACATTTCTTTTTTTTAAACTGCACGCGTAGCAAGACTGCTGTAGAAACGAGTTTTGTCTAGGGGAGAATCGACATAATGGCAGACAGATAATGACTATCACTATCTGTCATTAATTTTGTCTATTTGTTGAACTATTTGTATCGTAAAAGTCTTGTCAAAAAAATACAAACTGTCAATCAAGATGAGATGAAACTTGAATTTGACGAAGTGGCTGAAGAAGATGGCTTCACTGCCGAATGTTAAATAACTAATTCGGTAGGTACCTTTTATTTTTCACCACCTACGATTAAAATCCCGTAAACTTCGTAGATAACAGACCATAACATCACGCCTGTAATCCTCAAAGGGTTAGACAGAGCGCGACTGCTGAGCATTAGATCCTGGGTCCGATTCCCAGGTCGGGCAAAATGTTATTGTGTTTAGGATAGCCACGGAATCTGGATTTGTGACCTGTGGATGGCAATGGGCTCGCCCCCTATTACATGGAACTTAAAAATAACTGGCGACATGTTGGCGTACTAACGGTTACACCTCTGCCTTGCCAGATAAGTTTATACAAATTAGGTTCCATTTTTTTAGTTAATCTTGCGAGTAGTAGCTATTCGGACAGATGTGAAACATGTATAGATGTAAGAAAGAAGATGTGAAACAACTCCTGAAGTGTTTTTAAAGTTTAGAGGTATGAGGAACAGCGTGTTAAGTTTCTCATCCCTGAGAAAAACGGGACGATCCTCCGACCGAGCGAGTTTTGTCTATGGAAGAATCGACATTCTTAATGGCATTTATTTTCTTTATTAGTATTATTTTGAGTTTCTAGATTATAAATTGTAAGTTTTGTAAATTGCTCGGTCATTTTAAATTAATGTTGTTATTGTGTGGCGAATCTCTCCCATTATTGACATGATTTTTATTATTGGCATTCACGTATTATACTTTTTTTTTCAATAATTAATTTAAATAAAATATGTAACTATATTTTATATTTGCACGCCGAAATTAAAGGCAGAATGAGAGAACTATTTTGTACAATTTACCAAACTTCTGTACCTTATTTATGCAAATAAATGATTTTGATTTTTTGACATAATGACAGATAGACAATGACAACGTGTCATTTTGTCGATTCTTCCGTAAACAAAACTCATTTCTACAGTGGTCATGCTAAGCGTGCAGACGGGTGTTGTGTCTGATGAGCTACTTGCCCTACAGTTGTAGCCCAGTTCTTATCATAATATCTCTCGGATAATTTTGATTGCGCGATGCAGGATTTTAGTTCCGAACATGCGTCATAGATGTCGCATATTTGGCTAACTGGCAAAAAAAAAATAACATTAAATTGACTGAATTTGACCGCTTATTACAAATTAGTAAAACATGGAGTTGTTTGCCATAATAGCTATCATCACCAGTACATCAGCTTGGAATCACCCACTGCTGGGTATATGCCTCCCCTTTTTCTGCTACACTTCCCGGTTCTGGGCGCGCCTTATCCAGGTGTTTCCCGCGACTTTAATAACGATAATGAGAACAAACGCTGCCATCCAGTTTTTTTTTTAAAGTGAAACTTTTATTACGTCGTCTTTGGGGAGGGTTTGTATTTATGCTTCTGCGGTTGCACAACGACACGCTTTGCTTACGCTTTGCTTGGTAGTATAGATGCAAACCTACCTTACTGCTTCCCTCAGAGGCGGTAAGGTGGCGGGGTCTTGAGGGAGAGCGCTACAGTCGTGTGGATCCTCAAGGCAAGTCTGGTGGATTCACCTTCACGAGGTTGCCGCCCTGTTCTTGGTCTAATTCCCTAAAAAATAGACGCAACAAAAACCACCGGGCGCTTTTTCTCCTAACCATGACTCTCTGTGACTGAGTGGTTGTGGGCTCGGCCGTCACTAAACCCAGCTGGCGACGAGTAGGAACATATAGTCACCTGCGCTAGGACCTGCGCAGTCGAGCGCCGTAAGCGGGGATGAAGGAGTCCTGGAAGGTTGAGTCAAACGGCGCTGGCGGTAATGTGTCCGTAAGGCAACACGCCCTCTTTGGTCCGGATTTCAAGCAAAACGGTAGCCCTAACCAATAGCCAAGGGTAGGGAAATGGTCAGAGTGTCCCGTCAGAGGGCCTCGGCGAGGAGCGGGGGGTCCGCTGTGGCCGTCCTCGGATTGTCGCAGCGGTGGGTTAAGGTCATGCTGACGGTGTAAGTGAGGGTTGATCAGTTCGGAAGGGACAGGGCGTCCCCACGGCCAACCCGATCAAGCACCCGATGTCGCACTGTAAGCCAGCCTCTCGCCCCTATATCTCGATGGAACGTTCGAGCTAGTTTGTAGCGAGACGTTCCCAGGTGCGGGCTCCATGGAGGGTGGGAATCCAGAGAGACGAAACAAAACTACAACTGTACAATGGATACTGCAAGCCCATTCAACACCGTACACACACGCACACACACAACACAAACTAACACACCTCCCACACAAACAAACACACACACCACACAATCACACACCGGAGCGGAGGCGAAAGCTAAAGATGCTCCCAACAGGGGTGCAAGCAGCACCTCTCTCGCCCCTGGATGCTCTGCTGTCAGTGCAGCGAGCTCCAGTGCGGGTACCGGTCCGGCTGCGGCGAGAACCGCGGCCCAGACCAAACGCAAGTCCCGGAAAATACAGAGGGCATCGGCGCTGACTGGGACCAGTACCGATCCTCTTCCTCTTTCAGGTGCACAGCCCCCCACGACGGTTAACACCGGTGGCAGGGCCCCGCTACTCCCAACACCTCCACCTATGGCTCTTCAAGCCACCCCTCCCCCGCTGGCCGCTACTGGCCAACCGGAGGAGATCTGTACCACCGGGGACACGTCCGCGTTTACCTGGCAGGTGCAGGGTAAGAGGCGGAGGAAGGCTACGGACACTCCGGCAACGCTTCGCCTGCGCTGATCCCCCAGCGCCAGTTGCTCCGGCCCCTTCAGTGGGCAACGGAAGGAGGAGGAACAGACCGTCCAAAAAGGAAAGGCGTCAATTGCAGTGGAAAGGTAAGACTCCACAAAATCTAAAGGCTAACGCCGCGGGTTTGGCTCGACCAACCAGCGGTAACGTCAACTTCTCCGCAGGCAGGCGGGAGCAGGCCGAGGTCGACAGTAGTCGCCCCGGTCCCAGCCAACCGTCAACCAGCTCCGCGAAGGGACAAGCCCAAAGTACAGCACAGCGACCCGGTCGGAAGGATCAGGCCGTGGCCAAGCGAGCTCTCAACGAGACCTCATCACCTCGAGGGGAGCACAAGCGGCCGCGGCTTGATAATTCCAATCGGGCCACCAACCGCAGCTACGCCCAAGCTGTGAGCTCCGAGCTCGACGTCGCAGTTACCTGCGGCCGCACGGGGTTCATAAGTAAGGAACTATCAGACGAGGTGCTCGCGGCCATCCAGAGGAAGATCGTCGCTGAGTGCCTCTCCGCGAAACAAGACTCACCTGCACCGGCCTTCAGAGCAAGGCCGGTGTTCACCGGAGGGGTCCTGAAACTGTGGCCAGGGAATGACCACACCTTAGCCTGGCTGAGGGCAGTAATCTCTGAGTTGCCTCCCCCCATTAGTACTTCGCTAGTGGTCAGGAGGCAGTTGGAGATCCAACTACGGGTGAGATGCGGCATCCTCATTCCGGATGCTCAGAGGGTTTTCACAGAGCAGTCCATTATCGGGCGTGCTCTGTGCTACCAGAATCCCTGGGTGGACATAAAGGGATGGGTACTGCTGCACGCCGACAGACAGGCCGACGCGTGGTTCGTGGTGGTCGGGGTCCCTGAGGACCAAATTCCGACCCTTATGAAAGCCGAACGTCGTCTCTCCTTCGGGGTAGGGACGGCGTACGTTAAGTTCCAGGGTCCGAACGGCAGATTTGCCGATGTCCCTCAGGGATGGGACCCGACCACGGGGACTATCGTGACGGCACGGACAGAGGAGGCTACTCTTCCCCTCACCGACACTGCGGGTGCATCTGCGACAGTGGTGCCAGCAGCGCCAGCGCCAGAAGCGCCCACAGCGCCATCGGCGCCTACTGCGCCAGCGGCGCCTACTGCGCCAGCGGCGCCTACTGCGCCAGCAGCGCCAGCGCCAGAAGCGCCCACAGCGCCACCGGTGCCCACAGCGCCAGCGGCGCCTGTAGCGCCTACAGCGCCAACAGCGCTGGCGATGCCAGCAGCGCCAACCGCCCCGGCCCTTGCCGGCGTGGACGCCGTCCTCTCATCTGGGGACGAGCTCGACGGCAATACCTTGTCGCCGGTCTCGGAACTGGAGGGGGACGGCTTCGACGCAGGTGACCTGTTTGCCGGGCTGCGTCTGGAGGGCGACGAGGAAGGCACGACCAGCGATGGCGTCCCCTTCGTCGACCTGTAGAGTGCTGCAGGCAAACCTCCACCACAGCCAAACCGCAACGGCTCAGCTGCGTAAGTGGTTGGAGGTTCAACATACGGCCATTGCTTTGATCCAGGAGCCGTGGATCAGGGCTGTCCACATACAAGGCCTCTCCAATCTTGGAGGTAAGCTTCTCGTTAGTACAGATCACGATCACCCTAGATCGTGCATTTATACGACAGGTAATATTAAAGTACAACCAATGACAGACTTCTGTTGCAGGGATATCTCTGCAGTAAGGTTAACCATACAGCGTGACGACACAGAGGTAGCAGTCGTCTTCGCCTCGGCATACATGCCTGAGGCTGAAGAGCCGCCGCCGCATGACCTCGCCCGCCTCGTGAGACATTGCGAGAGCTTGGGGCTGGAGGTTGTCATAGGCGCCGACGCAAACGCTCATCACCCTCTGTGGGGCATGGAAACGCAAAACGAACGGGGTAAGGCTCTAGTTGACTATTTATTCACTACAAACTTAACCCTACTAAACACAGGCTCCGAACCAACCTTCGTAACCAGGCGTAGTCGTACAATCATAGACATAACCCTGGCATCTGAGGGTGCAGCGGCCATGGCCAGCGGGTGGCAGGTGTCCAGGGAGGCCTCCTGCTCGGACCATAGGTGGATCCGTTTCGACATTTATTTAAAAACCAACCACAAATGGTGTTGTTTGCGGACGATACTTCGTTAATATTTAAGATAAACAGACGTGCCACAAACCTTGACGATGTAAGTAACGCTCTAATGCAGGTCCATAAATGGTTTACCGCAAATAATTTAGTATTAAATGGGAAAAAAACTAAGTGCATAAGATTTTCTCTACCAAATGTCAAAAGTAGTGACTGTGACATAGTATTGAATCAAGAGAAACTTGAATTTGTCGATGAAACTATTTTCTTAGGGATCACGCTCGACTCAAGGCTACAATGGGGTCCTCATTTAACATCTCTTGCAGGACGGCTGAGTTCAGCAGCATATGCTGTCAGAAAAATCCGTCAATTTACTGATGTAGATACCGCGAGGATAGTGTATTTTAGTTATTTTCATAGTATTATGTCATATGGTATTTTACTATGGGGACGGGCTGCAGACATCGAGTCTATATTTATTCTGCAGAAAAGAGCTATCAGAGCCATATATAATCTACGTAGGCGCGATTCTCTAAGAGAACTGTTCAAGGAAATTAACATCATGACGGTACCTTGTCAATACATCTATGAAAACATCATGTACGTTAGAAAAAATCTGCATTTATTTAGTAAATGAGGTGACCGGCACCACTATAATACTAGAAACAGAGACCAACTAGTTCAGCCAGGTTTCAGGTTAGCTAAAGTAGACTCATCTTTCATGGGGTACTGTTTAAAATGTTATAATAAAATACCTCCCCACATTCTACAACTGAATGAAACGAAATTTAAATCTTGCATAAAACGCACACTATGTAGGCAAGCATATTATAAGTTGGGGGATTATATTGATGATAAAAATGCTTGGCTCAATGCTGGTCCTGCTCCACAACCATAGGGGCAATCGGAATCATCAGAATTAGAAAGTGAAGTTATTGTGAAAGCTGCAGAAGATTGTAAAAATATATTTGCATTGTATAGATTCAATCTCTTAGTATTATATAATTGCATAGCACATGTGTGAGTACCATGTACTGTAAAGCCACCATTTAATGAGTACCTACATCTTTCATTGACGCGAAATTACCCTGGTGGTTGAGTGAATGTCATGCTCACTTAAATGTCACGCTGATGGTGGCGGGTGTGTCGGGTCGTTTAGTTCCCTTCAAAATGGTTGAGTTGAATGATGGCTGATACATGCGTCATGTTCGTGAACGGGCGCTGTCAGTTGTGACTGGTCATCTCTTAGCTGCCACGGTTTATTTTAATTACTTTATTTTTTAATTACTGATTTAATCTTTTACTCTGGACGCTCTTAACTTGCCCGTATTTCTACATTGTTCTCACATATTTGTAATTCTTAACATGAATGATGTAACCAAAATTTTGTAACATATTTTGATTTAAAAGAGTGTCCATGGAGTTTCTTGCCCGTTCTTCTCCATAGAGATCTACGCTACGGAATGGGCAACTACAGTACTTTCACAAGTTATTATGCCTTGTGACTGGGACTGTAGCTTCGCGTTTTATTTTGTTTTTTTGACTTTCAAAAGTGCCTGTAATGGTCTAATTGAAATAAATGCTTTGACTTTGACTTTTGACATCCAGGTCAGTGTAACGCCAATACTGCCTCGGCGTAACCCACGCAACACAGACCGTGCGGCCTATACACGAACCCTAGAAACCAAGCTCGCGCCAACCGATTATCGGACGACGTTCGAGGACATCCTGCAGATTGACGACCAAGTCAACCATCTTACAAAATCAATGTTAGACAGCTACCACTCAGCCTGCCCTGAAACCACTCCGTCCTCTACACCGGGGCAGCAACCCTGGTGGGGAGCGGATCTGGAACGCAAGCGCAGGAAGGTAAGGACAGCCCTGAACAGAGCCATGAACAGCTGTGCTGATAAGGACTGGGACGCGTACAAAGCGGCCAAATCCGACTACAAAAAGTGCATCAGGTTCAGGAGCAAAACTGGATGGCGCAAATACTGTGGCAACATCGAATCATGCCAACAAGCTAATAGGGTAAGGAAAATACTGGCTCAGCAAAACACGACAGGGCCCGTTGTTCTCCGAAAACCAGACAGCACACTCACTACATCTACGGAAGAGGCGATGCGCGTCCTTATTGAAACTCACTTCCCAGGATGCGCTTTCGCTCAGGTAATTGAGTGGACCGAGACAAATCAAACACCAACAGAGAACGACTGGCGCTACGCACATAAAGTGGTAACGCTGGAGAAACTCCAGTGGGCGATCCAGTGCTTCCATCCTTTTAAGGCGGCAGGTCCGGACGGCATCTTTCCTGCATTACTACAGTGGGGGGGAATTGCAGTTGCCGGCAGACTGGTGTCCCTAATGAGAGCGTGCCTGGCCTTTAGATACGTTCCAAAAGGATGGAGGGAAGTGAAAGTCATATTCATTCCTAAGCCAGGTAAGAGTGACTACACCAATGCCAAATCCCACCGTCCAATCAGCCTAACCTCCTTCCTTCTAAAAACCATGGAGAGAATTTGCGAGAGAGAGCTGACATCAGAAGGGTACCTGCCTTGGAACCTTCATAGACATCGAAGGAGCCTTCGATAAAACCAACTTTTCCAGCATCAGCTCCGCCCTGTCTCGTCATGGGGCGGAACAGGTGCTTATTGACTGGATTACTAACATGCTGAGCAAACGAGCGGTTCGCTTGGAAGGACAGCAGCAGATGGCTCTGATAGCCAGAGGATGCCCCCAAGGTGGAGTAATTTCCCCCCTCCTCTGGAATCTAGTGATAAATGATCTCATCACCAAACTCAACGACAGTAATTTCTACACAATTGGGTATGCAGATGACCTCGCTATTCTCATTTCGGGAAAAGTGACAGGAACGATCTGTAACCTCACCCAACAGGCACTACGCATCGTGGAACGATGGTGCAGGGAATATGACCTTTCAGTCAATCCCACGAAAACTGAGTTAGTCATGTTTACCCAAAAACGAACTTTAGGACCTTATCGCTTGCCTAAACTATTTGATACAGAACTTCAGTTAGCCACCGAAGTCAAGTACCTGGGAGTCATCCTAGACAGTAAGTTAAACTGGAGTAGTCACTTAGACAACAAAATAAACAGGGCGTGCATCACCTTCTGGCAGTGCAGGAGGATGATAGGTAAGAAGTGGGGCCTATCCCCCAAAATAATACTTTGGCTATACTGCGCGGTGATCCGTCCCATGATCTCGTACGGGGCGGTGGTCTGGTGGCCACGCACCAGACTAGTCACAGCCTCGAACAAACTCCAACGCATGCAAAGGCTTGCCTGCATGGCAATTACAGGCTGTATGAGAACCACTCCGACAGCGGCTCTCGAAGCCATGCTGGAGCTTCCGCCGCTCCATCTGTACATACAACAGGAGGCAACAATGGCGGCAGCACGCCTCAAAACACTTCAACTGTGGAGTAAGTCAAACACGCAACACACTGCGGCACTAGAGGGATTCTACAACGAGTTCCCCCTGGCGAAAGCCATTAATGATCGGATACCAAAACAGTTTGTATTCGACAAAAAATACAAGATCCAGCTCCACGAGGACCACCGCTGCGAGGGGTTAAATCCTGCAGAGTTACGGATCTTCACGGACGGATCTAAAACAGGTACAGGTACTGGGGCCGGAGTCTTCTCAGAGGATCTCAACATCCATATAGCCGTACCACTGGGGGTCCACAATACGGTATTTCAGGCGGAATGCATGGGCATTTCCCTGGCCGCATCAGCCATCTTAGCCAGGAGGGCTAAGGACCACTCTATCCGCATACTTTCAGACAGCAAGGCTGTACTGTTAGCACTAGACAACCACACGGTCAACTCCGGGTTAATATACGAGTGTCACCAGCGCCTAAACCAGGTCGGTAATCACAACAACATAACCATACAATGGATTAAGGGCCACAGCGATTCCCGGGGCAACGATGCTGCGGACGAACTCGCTAGAAGGGGTTCCAGTAGGGCAGCAGTGGGACCAGAACCCATCGTGCCACTCCCCTTCGGGTATCTGCGGACTCTGGTAAGGAAACGCACCAGGGATCAACACCACAAACTGTGGCTAGACCATGGTGAGTGTAGGCAGGCCAAGGAGGCACTTCCTACTATAGATGGCCGCCTCACCAAACGGGTGCTTCGGCTGACCAAATTACAGCTCCGCATAGTCACAGCCGCCATCACTGGTCACGGCTCTTTTAATAAACACCTCTTTGTCCTAGGAGTCACAGATAGCCCACTGTGCAGAGCCTGCATGGAGGGGGACGAAACAGCAGCCCACGTGCTTCTACACTGCCCAGAGGTTGCAACATACAGGGCAAAGTACTTAGGTAACCCAGGTACTCTCCGCGAGATCGTCAGCAACACCAAGGGGCTGCTGGCCTTTCTCGGGGAGCTGGGGTGGTTGGAGTAATGTTCCCACCCGTACGCAAAATACGCGCTTTAGACGTGGAGTTGCGGAAACCAGCCCGCTATACAATACAATACAATACATCGTCTCAAACTTTTTCGTCTGTGTGTTGCATGTCGTGTGACGCTCGGCCACGGAGTAGGGATAAAGTGAAAGACGCTCGTCAGAGCGCCTTTCACTTTATCCCTACTCCGCGTTTTATACGTTTTATACCGTTAATGTAATATTATTCCAAAAAAATTTAGTTAAATATCTGTAACGGAATATCATCCTCACAGAAATAATGCAGCACGTAGGGTATATCGACAATATTGTGTTCAAACTAACTTTTTATATGTACCCACTATGCATTGATTTTTGTTATTGAATTTGTATAAAAGGGACAGTCTTTTCGAAATAAAGCATTCCATACTCAACCTTACCACGAGTCTCATTTCCATATCCTGCGTATCTAACATATCAATAGTGTGAAAAAAAGTTTCACTTTTACCGTTGTTTCATAAAACCAGACAATCCTTTTTTTAAAATCTTGTTCCACACTGTGAATTTCTCCTGTATCGTAGGTGCGTTTACAAACAGGGTAGGTTATACGATACCCCTTACTTGGTAAGACTGGTTGTCAGACTTTCGGGCCACTGACTACTTTTTGCAGTTCTGTAGGATTAGGGTTAGGCAATGGTAGTGCCAACAAAAAATACTTTTTTTTTTAAACGTTGCCCCACACTATGAGTTTCTCCCGTATCGTGGGTGCGTTTACAAACAATTAAACTCACATACACAAACAGCCAGACCCGGAACAACTATTTGTATGCCGTACAAATATTTGTTCCGTGCGGGGATCGAACCCGCGACACGCAGCGCAGCAGTCGATCGCTCAACCACTGCGCCAACCGCGCCATCCAATTCCCCAGACAATTAAATTTTGAAAATGCATGCTATATTATTACTTTTGCGAATATGTTTGCCTGTTTATATGGTATCATCATCATCAGCCTATAATGTTCCCACTGCTGGGACACAGGCCTCCTCTCAATGATAGGAGTGGGCTGTAATCCACCACGCGGGCCCAGTGCGGGTTGGTAGATGTCTCATGTCTTCGAATTTTTAGTTCTAGGACATGCCGGTTTCCTCATGATGTTTTCCTTCACCGTTTTTAGCGCAGCGATGATGAAATAAATTACACAAAGTAATGCGCCTATATGGTATCATTTGCACACAATTTGAACCCCTTTCCACCGGAGTACACAGTAAAGATGCCTACAAATTAAAAATGTTCAGTCTGTGTAATAATAGGTTGTTAGGGTATGTTAAATGGTTTCGTTCCGCGACGGAGGGTAGACAAAAATCTCATTTCCGTAGTAAGAGCGAGCTTGCTGATAACCGGTGCGCCTGCCTCGTTTGTTGGGGACTGGTATTTAGAATTGGGTTAAAGTTAATCCTTTTACTATAAAACTTTGGTATCATTAAGGATTGTCTTAGTAGATTATTGATAGTTAAACTTACGAACCGCGGCCATGAAATCAAAATCAGAATATTTTATTTTACATAGGCCTGGGTGAATTTCAACAAATGCCATTTTTTTTATCATATCGGTGAACTTTTTCATTTATATTTTTTTTGTATATTTTTCAGGTTTATTGGAATCTTTAAGATATCAAATATCCCCAAATTCAATGTCATCAACGTATCATTTAAGACTAAGGAGAAAATTCAGTTTGAATTCTGGTTTCCACCGATATGACAAACCGGCACCGATTATTTTTTCTGTACACCGGTATGATAAGTTTATCCACCGAAATGATGTACATATCCAGCGATATGATAATCTATCCACCTTTGAACATCAAAAAGGAAATAGTTAGTAGGTACCTATATATATTTACAAGGGTGACTTAGAACTGAAGACCTGAACTGAGGTTCTTATGTAAGTAGATCACATTCAAAGAGAACTGAGTTCTTAGAAATTCAGTTGAAATATATTTTTTTAAATTATGTACCTATTTTATTATATTTACCTTCTTTTTTATTATATTTACTATAGGTACTATGAATTTAAAAAAAAATGTTTATTTTTAATATCATTGTCTTTGTAATAGTATTATACTTTACTTAACGAAATGACATGGGATCTACCGATATGAAAAAACGAATCACCGAGATGATAAAATGATCTACCGATATGATAAAGTAATCCACCGATGTGACAAAACTGTGCGTTGATCATGAATCAAAACACCGATATTAGATATAAGACACCGATTGATTTTTTCGGTGTAAATTATCACATCAGTGGTAATAAAGACCACCGATTACAGCGATATGAGAACAGCGACGTGAGAAATACACACTTTTTCGAAAATTAGAAAAAATGCATAATATCTAGGATAAATTCAATAACAGTCAATGAAGCTAATTTACTTACTACCTGTGTTAGAACCAAACGACAAAAATAAAACTACTCATTACACTAGAAAAATGCAACCACCGATAATATAAAATAATTGTCCGAGAGCAACTGAAATGGCGTACTTATGTTATTGGGGAGAATATGCAGCGATTTGACACAAATCTGTCCTGACTGCGCTCTAGCACACACTAACCAGGAAAATAAAATTGGGGTGGGGACGCTGTCGGACTCGTCGATGTAAAGTTAGGTTTAAATTACTTTTGTCCAGCGATATGAGAACATTTTGCAGGACAGGTACGTTTGTGCCTTTCAGTAATAATAATCGTAAATTATGTAATAAAATATACTATATATTAATAACAAAACTAATATTCTATAAAATAGAATAAGTTATATACTTAACTTACTTATTTCTATTAGTGTATAAGCTTTTTTGTTTGTAAAAAAAGTAGTGGGACAGCACCGATTTGAAAAAAATAGAGGTTTATGAATTTATTTCAACCTTTGTAAATAGTCCTAGGCAACTTATATTTTTGCCACAACCCAATAACTACCTATTAAAAACTAAAAAATATAATTCAGAACGATATTCCTTTTTTCAAATACTAATTTCACCGATGACAAAAAATAAGTCATTTGGGAAATTCACCCGCCTACATGGGCACTCCTTATAAAACGTCAACAAAAGGTGTTGGTCGTTTCCTATGGAGAAGAAACGGCAAGAAAATCCATGGTTTCTCTTTTAAAATCAATTCGGTTGTACAATATTTGAATGTTACACCGTTAGTACTTAAGTATGGGAGGACATCGTAGGCATGACAATAAGTCGTTGCTTACTACAAAGGTAGAACAAGATAAAAAAAGCCCGCAGACACACCACTTTGACAGACATTTCAGTACGTCACATAAATGGTGCAAAAAGACCCTAACGAAGCTGAACGGCATTTTTGCCATGACGTCATTGCGAAATTTTTTTTGTGCTGGATCATACTACCTGGGTACCTTGTAATCGCGGATGTATTGGAGGTTAAAGTTCTTTAGGGGTATGAGGAACAGGGTGGAAAGTTCTTCATACCCTATAGAATAAGAAGGATCCTCCGAACAGACAGGTGTTATGTCGGGCGGGCAACAGCCCGACAGTTGTAGTCGGGTTTTTCTATACAAGGTGTTGATTTGCATCCTCGTCAAATTCAAGGAGGTAACTATGTTAATGATTCTCGTCCCGAATCAATAATAAAATGGGTAGGTAATTTTTCTTTTTTTTCTTTTTTACGGAAATCGGTAAGTGAGAACCTCCCTTGTTTAAGTCGTTGCTTACTACAAAGGTAGAACAAGATAAAAAAAGCCCGCAGACACACCACTTTGACAGACATTTCACTACGTCATATAAATGGTGCAAAAAGACCCTAACGAAGCTGAACGGCATTCTTGCCATGACGTCATTGCGATAGTTCTTTTGTGCCGGATCCTATTACCTGGGAACCTTGTAATCGCGGATGTATTGTAGGTTAAAGTTCTTTATGAGGAACAGGGTGGAAAGTTCTTCATACCCTATAGAATAAGAAGGATCCTCCGAACAGACAGGTGTTATGTCTGGCGGGTAGTAATGGGCTGAGTGATGATTTTTCTGTATCGATGACTGCATGACAATGACAAAAAAATATCGGTGACGGGAACAATGACAAAATCATCAATGATTTTTATTTGAGTATTAGATCTCGTCACTTCAATTGTGAGTAGATACTGAAATGATCGCGGAACGGCTTAGTGAAATTATCATTAGTTATTTATGTAGGCATGGGTCGAGTTTGTCACTTAGCCGCGTAATTCAACTTGGCATGGAAGGGTATTTTAAGGCAGCACATTTCGCACACAAACGTAAACTACGCAAGTACAAGCATTATTGCCGTTCCTTGCGCCATGCGCCAGTCCCGGTCATTGTCATTTTATCGAAATATGTGCGTTCTGTGACTTCTGTAACGCCGATCGCGCAGCATCGCATAGTCGCAATTCACACCGCAGCGCCATAATGATTTAAAAGCATTGATGATTTTGTCTTTGTCATTGCATGATGAAATGATTTTAAAATATCGATGATTTTTACATGTGACATGATATCGGACTCATCTCTACTGGCGGGCAACAGCCCGACAGTGTTGTAGTCGGGTTTTTCTATATATTCTTAACTCGATGTAAACTCTGCTTGCGCGATGTAGGAAATTGATGTTAGTTCTTCCGTCGTGTCATAGATGGCGCTGTAGTACTTTTTGTAGAAAGTTGCTTTTTTGTATTGCTACAGTTCCAACTTTCCCAATGTATTTTTTAGTTTTAAGGTTATAACTTTACTTTAAATACCTCTACGACGAGTTTATTATTCAATGTAACCTTCAGTACAATGTTTTGAGTGCGTTACATTGCGCGCGGTCGGGTGGTGTTGTTAAGTATCAACGGATTTCATACAAGCCAATGCAACCTAACCGTTCTACACCTAAGTAAGCTAGATAAGCGTTTGGTACGTTCTAGTGGGCATAGTAGAACGCCTGATACGTTCATACCACGGTCATGGTATGGTACGGCGTAGTGCACAAACTCCTTTAACCCGTATCATGTCGACCTATTCGTAGATTCGTACGTTTTGCGACAAAGGGCCCATATTCTTATTCTTAGAGTGCGCGTTTGGCAAAATGTGTAAGATATCGCCGTTTATCTGGAGTTGCGTGCTCTACCGGGACAAGTGGCCAGTAATGGTTATCTATTAGCCGCAGGCGCGGGGAAAGCGTAGGGTTGGCCATTTTTATTTTATGTTTTTCTTTTAAAGTTAACTTCAGGATCGTATTGAGATGTTCTAACTTCACTTATTTTGATAGAAAATACACGGTAAAAGGGGCAAGTGCTTTATCCCACAAATTTACATTCAGCCCATAATTCTAGTCTGTCAAAAAAAGAAATATTTTGTCAGTTTAAGAAAAATCTAAAACGGGTAAACTAGATTGGGACGTCACCCGTATGCACGATGACCACTGGGCAAAATTTTCCACTTGATGGGCACTGGAAGACAGACGGCGCCGAATAGCTAGTCTATCTTTTTTGGTTTTCTCACCCATACCCATGCTTTTTTTTTTTAAGTGAAACTTCTTATGCGACTTCCAACAAGTTTAACGCTACCATGGAGGGGGAATATTTTCTATAACTCACTAAGAGATGGCAGTATTAATTACAAGATTTGTGACTACGTAGTTCTACTAGGTACGCAAATGGCGTGCAAACAGTCATGCATTCGACTCTTCGGTGTGACCTGCCTTCGCTCAATTTCCATGAGTAGAATAACCTCGATAAACTTATGTAATAATTATGTATATAATAAAATAATACAACAAAATAATAGTTAGAAGCTCAATAAAATAACGAGAGTGAATGCGTGGCACTCGAACGCATGCGTGTAGTATTACGAAGTTTCACTTCTTCCGCGCGGTGGGACTCCACGCATATTTATTTTTTTACAAATATTTGGATGAATGGATGTTTGTTATTCAATCACGCCAGAACGGTTGAAAGAATCTGGAGGTTTGGCACTGATATAGTTTATGGTCTGGAATAGCACAAAGACTTTTATTTTTTCTTGGATCTACAAATAAAAATTTCCATTCGAACGAAGTCGCAGGCAATGACTACCTATTTAATCATACCATTTTAAGTCACACAAAATTCTGCCACAAAAAATCGCTTCTTTATTCTTTGCCAAGTACCGTCGCGTGCCAACCCTATGCCTTCCCATCCATTACAGTGATTTCCAACTCCACTGGCTGACACAGCGCGCTCTTACGACCAGATCAAAGAAAGTGTTCCTCTTGACTCCTGCGCCTCTAAAAGCCAGGTGGGTAATGATATTTTTGTAAAAGGAGCGTTCAAGTACATGATGTTTTTTTTTTTTAAGTGAAACTTTTTATGCGACTTTCAACAAGTTTAACGCTACCATGGAGGAAAATGGGGAATATTTTCTCAACACTAAGAGACGAACGAAAACTCACTAAGAGATAGCAGTATTACAAGATTTGTGACTAAGTAGTTCTATTAGGTACGCAAGATCGCGTGCAAACAGTCATGCATTCGACTCTTCGGTGTGACCGCCTTCGCTCAATTTCCATGAGTAGAATAACCTCGATAAACTTATGTAATAAAAATAGTACAACAAGAAAACAACAAATTATTATTTAGATGCTCAATAAAATAACGAGAGTGAATGCGTGGCACTCGAACGCATGCGTGAGTATTACGAAGTTTCACTTCTTCGGCGTGAACCCCTCCACGCACTATTTCATTTCATAAACTCATACCTTTCTCCCAGAGCTAAGCAGAAACTAAAGAATGACACCAGCTACGATCCTTACTCCTTTTGGCTCGTCCACGTTAATACATATTTTTTCAAAGATCTGTTGCGTAGTTATTAGTGCTCGTGTATGTTTGACTAGATGTATAAATGTTGACGAACCAACCCGCACTGGGCCCGCGTGGTGGATTACACCCCACTCCCTCTCATAGAGAGTAGGCCTGTGTCCCAGCAGTGGGTACATTATAGGCTGATGATGATGATGATAAATGTTGACGAGGCGAAAAGATCTTAGTAGATTTCGTTCTTTAGGATGTGCCATACATCATCATTATGCTGCCCTTGTTCCCAAAATGTTTGCACATTTTGGCGCACATTTCGCCGCTTTTTGTCTTCTTTCGTATTTCTGTGTCTTGTCATCACCACAATCATCTCCTTTCTAGTTATATCATCCTGCACACAGTCCATCCATCGATTTTTTTTTGTGTAGAGTCCAGTTTTCCTTACTTTTAATCATCATTTCAGCCGATAGACGTTCACTGCTGGACGTAGGCCTCTCCCAAGTGACGCCACATTGACCGGTCCCGTGCGCCTCGCATCCAGCGGATCCCCGCAACCTTCACCAGGTCATCAGTCCACCTAGTGGGAGGCCTTCCAACGCAACGTCTTCTGGTTCGTCATTGCTTTTCATGCCCCGTTTTAATTAAAGCGATCGTCGCTCGAACAGGTGACCATCACGGCAAACTTGAATGCGAGGCCGCGTTGACAGAGCTTTCCTGTTTCCCGGACAAGTAAGAAATTAAAATTAGTTGTAACTATGGTATAGTATAATGCCTCGTTGGTCTAATCGCGGTCTCAATCGGGATTGCTGAGCATGAGCTCCAGGGTTGATTCCCGGGCTGGGCAAAGTGTCATTGGGTTTTCCATCAGAAATTTCTCATTAACAGTCACGGGGTCTAGATTTGTGCTAGGTCAGGCAATAGGCCCGCCCCCTATTATACTTAAACATAACTGACGAAATGTGGGTGACCTATACAGGGTGTAGCGGAAAGGGTATTTAAATTTTTAAGGGTGTGCTACAGACCATCAAATTGAACATGTTTTTCCATCGGACAAACATGTTCAGTTTGATGGTCTGCGGCATAGCCCTAAGTTTTTATATATCCTTTCCGCTACACCCTGTATACCCTTTCCGTTACACTCTGTATAAGCTGTGTATTTAATTTAATAATTATTAATATAATAAGATACATCGTAATAGTAAAAAAAATATCAGCTGCCCCATACATTTGGGTCGAATAGTTATTAAAATTTTGTATGCAGCCAATTTTTTTTTCGATATTACGATATTTGTCAGATGGATAAACATGTCCAATTTGATGGTCTGTTGCATACCCTTAAGTATGTATATACCTTTCCGTTACACCCTGTATATTAGGTATGCCTTTGCCTAATCCTTCGGGTATAACAGCCGTATATTATGTTATGTCGTATATCCTAAAAAACTACTATGGTTTCGGTACGTGTAAAAAATATGTTACCAAAATCTCTACTGATTGGCACACTATTTTGCCCATTGACCAAAATCAATTATAAATAGAACCTCGAATTCGGAAAACAATGAAAAGCTCTTAGTTTAATCTAATTTGGGGGAAATAAGTGTGATCCTGTGTTATTTACACTAATTATGTGCGCCAGCCAATAAGGATTTAGGAGAGGATATCGAATGATAAATGGATTTTATTTTCGTTTTTAGCGAACGCAATGTGGTTTGGTTTGTAAGAGTAACGAATTATCAGCCTATAACGTTCCTACAGCTGTGCCATGGACGTCGACGTGGGCCTTAATCCACCACGTGGATTGGTTGAAGTCACATAATCTTCTTATAGGACATGCTGACAGCCTATCAGGGGGGTTACTATGACGTTTTAACCTTATTTCAGTGTGGGAAAGAGACGGAGTTATAAAGTACGTCTATCGCCATCTTTTTCCCACTCTGGAATACTCCACAACCCAGTTAGAACTGGGTAATTAAATACTATACCACTTGGTAGGACTGGTTGTCCGACTTTTAGGCCACTGAGTATCTGTAACGATTTTCAAATATAAAGGGTGTAAAATACCTCATAACGAAGCCGAAAGACACTGTTTCTCCCAGTCATTGCGATATTTTTTTTGTTCTACACCATACCTGGGAACCTTCTAGTTACGGAGATATTAGGGGCCAAAGTTCCAACTTTTTGCCAGGTATTTTTTTAAATACAAGTTTTGAATGTAAGATCAGCACAATGTTTTGAGT
This sequence comes from Cerastis leucographa, assembly GCA_963082945.1. Classification (NCBI taxonomy): domain Eukaryota; kingdom Metazoa; phylum Arthropoda; class Insecta; order Lepidoptera; family Noctuidae; genus Cerastis; species Cerastis leucographa. Next base: position 7,694,037 of record OY720353.1, read on the forward strand.
GCGTTACATTGAGTTCTACCACAAAACATGATATTACACCCCCAAAAAAAAAGTCGTTTCCCAGCAATAATTTTTGCGTAAAGTTACTTAGTTTCATGTACAGACGATGGTTCACGGGTTCGTGATAAGGTGATTTACACCGTGTATTATAGTATCTGTTTACTACTGATACTTTATACTCACACTTATCATCCATATTTATACTTTTATTGATTTTACATTAGCATATTACGAATCGTTTTCATTTTTATAAAACTTTTCTTAGTTTTCTTTTTTGTGACATTGTTTACATCGAACTTGTCAGCTGTCATTTACTTTTATTTTTAATTATTACCAGCCAAATTCTCTATGAAGTTGTCATTAAGATTATATGATACTAAAAATGATTATCATCAATTCGTGAGTTCAATTTTGTATTTTTAAGATTTGCTTTGTAAAGATATTCTGAGTTATATTTATAAAAATATTATGCGCAAGATTTTTGACCAATTGTTACTGGCTGTTTTGAATACTGGCAGGTTGCGTCTTGCTAGAGCGCAGCAGTTTTGAATCTGAGAAATAAATTTGAAGAAAGAAACGGAGGATCAGGGTATAAAAGGGATTTCTGACGGATGCCCTGGGTCAGGAAATCATCAAATCAATCTGGACGAGAAATTAGTTTAGTCTGAAGTTAAGAAATCAGCTAAGTCTAGAGTTTGGAGTCAAGATCTCAGTCATATCTTGAGTTTTGAGCACAGCCTAGTGGAGTCAAGGAGCGGTCTTCGTTTGGTGCTGCCGTGGCTGCTGCTAGCTGCTGTGAGGAAGCTGCTCTGCGAATTGACGAGCCTGGCACTGGGGCTCGGTACGTGTCTGCTGGAAGCTACTCTGTGAACTGACGAGCCTGGCACTGGGGCTCGGTACGTGTCTGCTGGTGGGTCCTGCCAAGCCACCCTGCATCAAGTTCGTCGTGGTCAAGCTCATCTTGATCAAGCCAGCTTTCTACATTTAGATGTTTGTCTTCTGTTACAATCACGCTCAGAGATTTGCGGAGACATTCAAAACGTTCCCGGTTATCCTGCCCTTCATTTTTTTTTAAATAATTTATTGTATTTTTCATATCATCATTTATTAAATTCATTTTCCCCTTCTAACCTTTTTAATGTACAAATCTGTTTACTTCTTTTTATCACGAGGAGCAAGCACGTTTGTTACAGTTTACAACGGCTTAGCGTGCTTTCTAAAGCGGTCTACACACCAAAGCCGCTGACCCGGCGGCACAGCCCGGCGGCTTAGTGCCGGCGGGTTAACCCGGCGGCGGCACACCTATTCCGCGCTATAATGTGAAAAAAAGTTTCACTTTTACCGTGGTTTCATAAAACCACACAATCCTTTTTGCATCCCCGTCAAATTCAAGCAGGTAACTATGCTAATGATTCTCGACCCGAATCAATAATAAAATGGGAACGCTTTTTTTTTTCTCTTTTACGGAAATATGTAAGTGTGAACCACCCGTGTTTTAAACATGATACGTCTGGTCCTCGCCTTGTAACCGCGCTTTCACACATACAAACAATCTCAATCGTTTTTGATAATTTCTTATTCCCTAAGTGTCGTTAAGGGGGTTATTCTGAAATGCTGACAAATTTAAGCAACAACAAAAAGCAGCGGTTTTTGTAATAATTAACTAGGTAGCGTAATTAAAATTGATTATTTATGTCTTTTGTGACAATCTCCCGAATTTTGACGAGGATGCGTAACAACACCTTGTATAAATGACAGACGATACCAAAAAGAAATACTTTCATCACCCTTTTGACTAAAGTCTAATTTCTCTTACCATGAAACCTACCAGGCAGACATGACATAACAACATCCTAATATAAAGGTTTCCTTTTTCACCATTTCAAAATCCGAACCCCAAAAGTGGACTCATACATCTTCGAAAGTTTCCGGCAAAAAGGCGTGTGCGCGATGCGTGTCGATTGACCGGAAATAGTGGCCTTGTATTTACAACTTCCGGCTCGGGGGTGGCTGGAACCAATTAATAACTTTTATCGCTTTCTGTGCTAGAGGCTCAATTAGCACTAACATAAAAATGTTCACGGCTGATTGGATGTGGCGGAGCCGGCGTCTTGGTAAATCTGTTGGTGCTTTCACGAGATTTGTTGATGTAGTTTTTGTAATGTATTGGTAGGTTGTTTGTGATGTTTAAAGGCGGCGCTAATTTCGTTTACGTCTTCAAATATTCATTTTCGGTCGAACTCTTTAAGGTTAAGATTCCTTTTTAAGGTGTATTATTATTTTGCCTTGTTTCTGAAGTCTTCAAAAAGCCTCTATCATCATCACCTACCTAGCCTTTTTCCCAACTCTGTTGGGGTCGCCTCTCAGTCTAACCGGATGCAGCTGTCAGATAGGCCGTCGCTCCATATAAAGTACTGGTATTTTATATGGAGCGACGGCCTATCTGACCTCCACAACCCAGTTAGTATTGGGTAATACGATTCCGGCCACTGACTAACTGTAACGACTGTCAAAGATCTTTAAATGACAGCTGGGACGTACGGCTTAACGTGCTTTCCGAGGCACGGATGAAAGTCAGTATGTAATGAGTGGTCACCTATCCACGAACCAACTTAGCCAAGCAAGGCTTAACCTAATCTTTAAATAACCTACAAATAACTTCTCTTTGTCGGGGTTTTTTTTTAATTTTTAATTTAATTTTTATTTCACGCTTTTTAAACTTATAGTATTTTATCTTAGGCTTGACCGTCCCAATCGTGGGCGTAGGCCTCCCCCATTGCTTCCACTTTTCTCGGTATTGCGCGTCATCTCGACAATTAACGAAAACAGCTGAATTTAAAAAAATCCCGAGTTTTTCGGGGGAGGGGGGTGCAGACAACCCCTGGAGATACCCATGGTTACAAGTGACAAGATTTCACATTTCGAATAGACCAGACCTGTGGAAGTTGTTAATTTCCCTTCACTTATAAAATAGGTGATGACCTTCAAACGGCTGAGCAGATTTTCCCGAAACATACCTTTGAAATGACACCAATTTTATCAAAATCGGTTCATCCGTTTGGGCTACGATGCCACAGACAGACATACAGATACACACGTCAAACTTATAACACCCCTCTTTTTTGGTCGGGGGTTAAAAATAGCTTTACTTTCGTAAATCGGTGACATTTGCTTGTGTCATTGACTGTTTTTGCCACCGACTTCTGAAAATAAAAGCTATGTTCCACTTTTAAGTGTATTTTTTGGATATCGGATATTCTATAAACATGCAAAAAAAAACCTTTTTTGCTGTGGTATCTCACACAAATCCTTTTCAAGTAAACATTTTACATTGTAACTAAAAGTTATTAGCACATCATCCACATAGACGAAGCAGAAATGCATTATATAGAGGATAACTGATATAATACCGAAGCGAAGTTAATGTCGCTTTCAAACCGGAACACAGCTCAACACTGCTTGGCGACAGACATAGGTCCGTACAGTAACTTCATCCGAAAAGCTTCTCGTGAAAGAGCTACTTATATTTTATCGAATGCGTACAAAATGCAGTAATTGAATGAGGGCGGCCGAAGCCCCGGGCCCGCGTTTGTGGGGGCTCCGCAAATCTACTTACTTCCTCTTTGTATTGACTATGGTTGAAACAGGAGCTAAGAAGACTTCGGCGTTGTTTTTTGAGATGCAATTTCGCGGATTTTGGTTACATTTTTTTTTGAGAATGCGATGTTCAGATCGGTAAAGATAGAATAACTTGATAAGCCATATTAACAGCCGATTAGATACTTCACATTGAGGGTTCAGAAAAAAATCAGCACTGTCACTCATGAATATACATAATATACTGGCTGTTGTTTTGCATTCTCGTCAAATTCAAGGAGATGACTAATAATGTATGCGCATGATTCGCGACCCGAATCAATAATAAAATGCGTAGGTATTTTTTTCTCTTAATTACGGAAATCGGTAAGTGTGAACCACACGTGTTTTAAACAAGGCCCGTCTGATCCTCGCCTTATAACCTCGCTTTCACACATACAATCTGAAACATTTTTTCGGTAATTTCTTATTCCTTAAACGATGCTAAGCTGGTTATTCTGAAATACTGACAAACAAAAACAACCAAAAAATCAGTGTTTATTAATAATTAACCAGGTACCGTAATTTACATTGATTATTTATGTCTTTTGTGACAACTTCCTGAAGTTTGACGAGTGTTGAATGCACCGTATTTCTACATCGTTCTCACATATTTGTAATTCTCAACATGTATGATGTTACCAAGATATTGTAATATATTTTGATTTAAAAGAGAGTCCATCGAGTTTCCTGCCCATTCTTCTCCATGGAGATCTACGCTTTGGAATGGGTAACTACAGTACTTTCACAAGTTATTACATACGCCTTCTGAAAAAAACAAAAAACCGCGAAGCAGTCCACTGGGAATGTAGCTTCGCGTTTTTTTTTTTGATATTCTAAAGTGCCTGTAGCGGTCTAATTGAAAGAAATGCTTTGAGTTTGAAAATTGAGCTCCTTGTTGTTGTATGTTAGTCTTTATAATAGCAAACCAAAGCAGCAGCATTAATAATAATAATAATAAGTCTTTATTATCAAAACACAAGTATGACACATTAAATACACATAGTAAACAAAAGGGGACAAGAATTTTGAAACAAAACTAGTGTACGAGATATGGCTAGATGTACAATATTTCAGTCACACAAAATTTGAGCCCTGACTCCTAAACTAGGAAGATCCTGTATCTTAGGAGGCAGTGTCTTCGCAAAAATATAGGACAATGAAATTATGAGCGTACGAGTACTAGTAAACTCGGAATGTTACATACAAAATGGTGACTATAAAAGGTAAGAAATAAATTTTAATTAAGTAAGTATTAGTAATAATGTTTGTATTGAGTCTATGTATGAAGTGTATTTGTGTGAGGAGTCGTGTTATGTGTAGGTCTAGTATGTGTATGTGTTGGGTAGTATGGTGTGGTGTGGTGAGGTGTGATGGTGTGGTGTGGAGGGTTGTGGTGTGTTGTGACGGTGTGTAGTGTGTGTTGAGTGAATGTGCGTCTGTGTATGCGGATGGAATTAGAGGCTGCTTCCTTCTTTGTGATCTGATGGATAACAGTGAATTAAGAGATCCATGCAAGTAAACATTGATACCCTTGTGGTATGACCGTCGGACTACCAACTCATAGGTCCTAAGTTCGAACCCTAGACACGCACCCCTGATTTTCATGTGCGTATTGCATAATTATCACTTGCTTCGGTGAACAAAAACATCATGAGTAATCCAGCATGCCTGAGAGATATTTCTCGACGGCATGTAAAAGCCAAGTAAAAGGACTAAGGGCGGCATAAAAACTCTGACACCAGGCACTGATTTATTCTTCGTTCGTACTAAAATTTTGTACCACATTCCAAAAAAATCTTAGATTGTACCATATCACTATTGAAGTCCTGCTTCGTCCCAAATTACAAGTACTACAAAACTACAGTCAGCGAAAAAATATTGCAGTCCACATGAAAAACAAAAGTAAAGGAGCAAGAATGAAGAAACCTTTAGTCATGTTTGAGTACAGGTGAGCCAAATATATATAGATAACTACTGCTGTGCCGCGCAACTTCGTCTGCGTCACATTTTCCCCGTTTTCGCAACATTTTTCATTGCTGCTCCGCTCCTATTGGTCGTAGCGTAATGATATATAGCCTATGTCCTTCCCCTGGTTGAAATCTATCTTCTTGACAAATTTCATTAAGATCCGATCAGCCGTTTAGTCGTGAAAAGGTAACAAACAAACAGAGTGACTTTCGCATTTATAATATTAAGTATGGATGTAATGTAATCAAAAACAATTTTACCATCAGCATCATCGACAGCTCTATAAATTCTCACCTATTACTTAATTTTCCTTGCTCTGTGGGAGTCAAAACATTATAATATTAATTTTCCTGTGCACTTGCTAGATAACAAATACCAATGACCTACTTTGCTCACTGGACTCCGAGATATGAACAACACGATTGTGATCTTGACATTGGAAACTTCCAGAGCTGTCACCTGACGCAGTAGACTTGGACTGGATAATGAATTGGGTCAGGGGCAACTGGTAACTGGATCATGGCTAGACATCTCAAAGTCAGGCTCGTAACGGATAAAGCATGATCAGATTTAGATATAACCTGTCAGAAAAGGCATGAGCATTTGACCACCACGCTTTTATATTTCTGGTGGTTTGGCGAATTCAGGGCAACGCGTTTACGGCTCCAGGTTAAGTAGATCTACGTATGTCTACTTCAACTTATGTGATAATATGGAAACGTGGTTCAAAGTATTGGTTTCGACAAGCTTGGGGCCATTCTTGAAACCACCATTCCACTCCTGAATGCCAGAATCGTCACGGGCGATTACCAGAAAAACATCGAAGTAATGAAACTCAACATGCTCTGGAGAGATTATTTAACTGCCTTAGAAGTCTTGACCATACTTTATCAGAAAAAAAAAACATTGGAAGAATAAGTATATAACAGCGTGTTAACTTTCTTCCATATTAAGCATGGGGCAGAAAAAAGCTAGGTGAAGAGCATCCGCCGAACATTGTTTCGTACATCTTGGGGTTCCACCAAACGCCCGGGGGGCTATATTATGACATCACCTAGTGATAGGCACTCTTCCGCTCACTCCTGAAGATTTTTATCTAAAAGGCGATGTATCGGTCTTGGTTTTTGTGATCATACAGGAAAGTACAGTATGTATGGTTTATGGTGAGGGGCAGACAAACAGTCACCATATTAGCGACAAAAATAATGGGAAGAGAAAAAGAAGGGGTGAAACTGTAGGGTATTGGACTGAGATTATGCTACCGAATACTACTACTGCATAGGTCTAAAAGTTACTAAAAAACATTATCGAAATGTCTTTAAAAAAAAGATAATTTGTAATTTCTGTTTTTATAGATAATTTATAATCGGTCTAATTTAGCTGTAACACTACTTTTCGAAAATATAACTTTTTAGACCTATGTATCCTGCTTATGCGTATAAAGTTGCATTACAATCGGTTCAGTCATTTCTTGAAAGTTTGTATCAAATGTCGTCAGGCGTAAACGCTCTTAAAGCTTGTCAATCGTATACCTAGTAATACGAAACGCTTTGAATTTGAAATAAATTGTTAAGACCCTCTGGTCACCAAATACTCGTACATTAATTCATAAAGAGGCCAGGTACAAGTTGCACACACACTAACAGTATCGTAAAAATGTAGAGAAAAATATATATAAGGATTTAGTTTTCGAGATTTTTTTTATGACAACTCGAATAGGTATCATGAACTTTTCCATAGAGGAAGCTTGACCACAAGTATTTGGCTGCCGAAAGATAAAGATAGAAGCATAACAAAAGTGTTGGAACTTCGGCTAACGAAAAAACTTCCGGGGGAACTTAATTAGAAAAGTTTGGTGCCTTCTCTACACATTGGTAGTTGACACGGATGGGCGAACTAACAGAGAGATATGCTGGATCTACAAAACACCGTGACAGTCGTGTATAGACAAAACGTCACGATAAGTTTACATTCAATTTTCGTTTATTCAATTCTGACATTCGAAAACATATTACTTTCGAATGCAGTCCCTGTGTACAAAATCAGAAGGATGGCATCACCATCAGTTGCCAACCTGCACTAGGCCATTGTTGGTTGAATATTGCGTCTCACATTGAGGAGGCCTGCTGCAGTATCATCTCGTTGTCCGTTATGGCCGCAAAATCGGTAACCAACTATTAGGTCCTATTTAAAACTTAACATAATTCGACTGTGAACTGGCAACCGGTACTATCTCAATTTTGACAACTTTACAGGATGAAGAAAAAACATGTTTGCATCATTTATACAACGGCTCGTATGTTATATAAAAATACGTAGTTTTTAAATATTTTTATTGCACATGTAATTATAAACAAAAGTAACATTATATGCTTCCTTCCAACATAAAATCGAGATAGGACAATATAAATCAACACAAGACAAACATAGGACTTTTTACTTGGAAGAAAATGGGCTACCAACATAATTTTCTTTATAGTAAAACTAACTTATTAACAATAAAGCAACATTTTTAGGTAGGAAAGTCTACAAAGTCATTAGTCTAGGTGGTTCAGTCAAGAACAATTGTTTTTTTTTTATATTCTCAATTTTAGAGGGCATAATTTCTTAGAACCTATTTATCAACAAAAACTTCTGATCACAAATCTTATTTTATCATGAAAACAACAATAATTACCAAAATTATGGAATCTGCAAAAAATAACAAAATAATGTTTCTTTTATGCTACTGTCCTACACTAACAAAATCAAATTACCTGAGGCCAACCAACAGCAGGCAGCCGTGGCAGGAAACTGATTCTAGTTATTCCTGATAAGGCAAAAGAAGGTGGGCTAAAAGAAAAGAAGCATGAAGATTGAAGGTGCAACCACTTTATTTTAGGAATACGGCATCTTGACGTAAATAAGGGTGGTAAAATAAATATGAATATAACAGTCCACTGGATTGAGTCTCTTTTGGTCTATGAAGTCAGTCCATCCAACCAATCTTTGGTAAAATCAAGTTTCACCCTGATTAGTCCTGAAGGATCATACATTATGACTTTAAAGTCTGTGACCATTGGATCATTTTTTGTCCGACCGGGTCTAATGCTATTGTATCTCAATGGTTTCGTGTAGTCTTTGAAAAAGTCGTAAGTCAGCTCAATAGCCTAGGTTAGACATGGTAAGAGGGACTACTTCTTGCTGGTTAGACATGGTAAGAGGGACTGCTTCTTGCTGGATAGATATGGTAAAAGCGAATGTTTCTTGCTGGTTAGACATGGTAAGAGGGGCTGCTTCTTGCTGTTTAAACATGGTAAGAGGGACTGTATCTTGTTGATTAGATATGGTAAAAGGGACTGTTTCTTGCTGGTTAGATAGGTTAAATTGTTTCTTGCTGGTTAGTCATGGTAAAAGGTACTGTTTTTTGCTGGCTACGCATACTCGTATCTTCAAAATTTGTGCGTCATTAAGCACTTTCTATACAAACCCCTTACCACGTCTCAACTTATTATTTCTCCTGAAAAGAGTTGGAAAGTATAGGTAAAGCTAGTAGCTAAAAAGGTAGCAGAGCAGCGAATATCAAGACGGATAAATCATTTGTAATCACAAATAATTTCCATTATTCTTTATGCTATATCGAACCTAACCAAGCAAGTGGCTAGTCAGTCATGAGACAGGTAGGTAGTTAGAACATCGGTCTGCAATCCCTAACCAGCAAGCCTGTGTGACTCGAGGGTCTAGAATGGCAAGACGTCCATGCTGACAACACTTGAATAATACGTCATTATAACAACATTTTGTTAGATACCTTCTTATAAAGGAATCGTGCAACTTTAAAGCATGTATTTCATCATTTTCATCGTAGTTATATTTATTGGTAAACCTAATGAAACGTATTTTCTGTTGATGTTATCCTTAGTTGAATAGAACCAAGAAGTCCTATCTCTGAATAATTCCAGCCTATCAAAACTTTGAACAGCAATGCATAATGTACTATCTCGATTTACAGATTATTAACGTAGAAATCTTAAATATTAATAATAAATTTATTACAAAACTTACCATTTCAGCTACTAGAAGTCCCCAATAATGTTCATTTATAACTTAGGGCACAGAAACCCAATATATTCACATAAAACAGTTATTTGTTTGAAGAGCGCGCGAAATCGCATTTAAGTCCGTACAAGTTTAGCGAGATAGGATAAAATGCTCGCATTCTCTGGCGCGTTGTAGTTAGCACAAGTTGAATGAAGCCAATTCTGGCGCTAAATTTAAATGTATTTGAGTTAGGATTTCTTGCAACGATGTGGAGTATCAAATAGTATTAAATGGCATTAAAAAGTGAAATCTTCAAAAAATTGAGATAGGACCGGTTGCCAGTTCACAGTCGATATTCAGATTTTGTTGTCGTGCACATTCGAGCATATGATATATTACCACATTTGTCTAGCTGGAAATCGAGTCCAAGATCTCCCGTTCAGCAGCTGCACTAACAAAGACAAGACGACCAGGGCAGGTACGACAAAGGCAATTGCCATTTCTTCATCGATTGCAAAGTTAGCACTTCATTATTGAATACTCCTTGGTGCTTGTTAATGTGTTCGTGGTTCGATAGTTAGCGGAGTCAGGAAGTAGATCTTCGGTAACTTACTTGACTCTTAAAGCAGTCTGACCTGGGTGTCAATGTTAGTATGACTTTACAAGCATAACATAACATCACGCCTTCAATCCCCGAAGGGTTAGGCAAAGGTGTACTCACACATACATTTCGCCAGTTATATTTTTAGTCTCATGTAATGGGAGGCGAGCCAATTGCCACCAAGTGTTTTGTATAGAGTTGAGGGCTCAGCGCGATGCAAAACACTTGATGTCACAATTCTTTTCATTTAACTACTAGCTGTCCCGCGCAACTTCGTCTGCGTCACATTTTCCCCGTTTTCGCACATTTTTCATTGCTGCTCCGCTCCTATTGGTCGTAGCGTGATTATAAATATATGCCTATAGCCTTCCTCAATAAATGGACTATCTAACACTGAAAGAGATATTCAAATCGGACCAGTAGTTTTTGAGATTAGCGCGTTCAAGCAAACAAACAAACTTTTCAGCTTTATAATATTAGTATCTATCAAAAAATATCCAAACACCGACCATTACTAACACCATCATCTCCCTAGCTTATTCCCAACTTTGTTGGGGTCGGCTTCCGGTCTAACCAGATGCCAGATGCCAGATGATATAATATTAGTATTTGACATTGCTCGACTGCCTATCTGACCTCCACAATCCAGTTAGTACTGGGTAATACGGTACCCCTTGGTAAGACTGGTTATCAGAATATCGGTCCACTGACTACCTGTAACGACTGTCAAAGATCTACAAATGACAGCCAGGACAAACGGCTTAACGTGGTTTCCAAGGCCCGGAGGAAACTTGGTATGTAATGGGTGATCACCCATCTATGGAACAACCTAGGCAAGCGCTGCTTAACCTGAAAATCGACCCAAATAGCTGATATTATTACTGACAGAACTCCCAAAAACCTAGTTACCAATCCATGTACACCATTGTATTCAATTACCCCGACATTGTAAAACAATAATCCCGTAACAACTTTATATTTAAAGAAAGAGAGCAATATAATTGAAAAATATTCAAAGTCTCGAGCGGTCACGTTAGCAACCCTCCACTGCTATGGACATAATACTCCGTGTAATACAATACCGGGGCCAACACTAAACTGCTATAAGTATTGCAAGTCGGTCCGGCATTTAGAGGCGATGGGGCGCATACTGATGCATCCTTATGTTAGGAGTTAAGAATATGTGGAGGTGGCACTCGCAAAAATTCAATAGATTAAAGTGCGTATCTTTGCATCACTCTGTTAGAAGATTCCTATAGCATTAAGTCCGCTTTTGTACAAACTCAAACTTAAAGCATTTATTTCCATTAGACCATTACAGGCACTTTTGAAAGTCAAAAAACAAAAAAAATCGCGAAGCTACAGTCCTAGTCACGAGGCATAATCACTTGTGAAAGTACTGTCGTTGCCCATTCCGTAGCGTAGATCTCTATGGAGAAGAATGGGCAAGAAAGTTTATGGACACTCTTCTAAATCAAAATATGTTACAAAATCATGAAATACGTGTAAAAAGTAGGGCCTAAAGAACCACTATTTGGAGCCATAGTCAGCTGTCGGTCGCGGCCAACCACGATTTTGTTGTACTATAGCTCATTGGGACTGCCTCGTGGTCTAGTGGTCGCAAAAGCGACAGCTGAGCATGAGGTACTGGGCTCGATTCCCGGGAATTTCTCAGTAGAAGCCTTGTATTCCTTTGCCCGGATAGGGTCGCCCCCTATTACATGGGATTTAGACATAACTAAAGAAATGTGGTACTAGACACACCTCTGCCTAAATATCCCTGGATTACAGGCGTGATGTAATGTAGCTTTTTGTGGAGGAGCCTGTTCGGAGAAGTACCTACCACCCACACAAATCTTAGTACCTACTTACATTTAGAAGGGTACGGGGAAGGGTGGGTTTTCAGCTTGGTTTCTGAGATGACACACTTTAGGTGCTGCATGCCTTGCATGGTCGTCGCCAGCTTTTGAGCTAGGGGGCGAGGTAGGTGGAAGGGAAAAATAATGATATAATACCTCTGGTGAAGTACAGATCATTACGCGGTTTTAACAATACTTACAAAGGCGCTACTGCTAAGCCTTGAAGTACTTAATTCGAAGCAGTAAGTGTTATTGAACTTTTTCAGGAATTATTGATTCGATTTTCTCGATGACAAAAGGCTTGCCCCCAAATACATGCGTCTGAGAACATAACTAGCTATATGTGGGTATACTTCTTACACCTCAGCTGCTTAAATCTTTGAGGTTTTACAGGTGTTCTGTTCTTATACTTTAACTAGCTTATGCCTGCGACTTCACCCGTGTGTGGTTCGGTAATCCTCCCAAGGGACCGTATTACCGGGATAAAAAGTTATCCAATTTATCCAGGTTATAAACCACCTGTGTGCTAAATGTCTTTTTAATCCATTCAGTAGTTTTTGCGTGAAAGAGTAACAAAAATTCATACATCTATACATCCAGAGATCCTTAGATCCTCACAAACTTTTGCATTTATAATATTAATAAAAAGGCGTTGCGGCAGACCTCGTAGAAGATGGCGGGACGAGCTTGACAAGACCAGTGACACGTGGTTCTCATTAGCACTGTCACAATTGGAAGTCATGAGGAGATTACGTTACCCAGGTGGGATGACGCAGCCTAGCAGTATCAGTAGTAGTAGGATAGGATATGCTTCGTTCATAATTATATTAAAAGTTTTTTCAAAATGTCACATCCACACTTCCGAAGCCTTCGATTCTAACTTAGCTACTTTATTTCGAGAGGTGAGGCCGTTGAAAGTGAGATAGTTCAGTCCATTTTACTGTTGGGGAAAAGTGTTTGAACCCAACGCACGTCCACGCGCGAACTTTTTAACTTTTCTCCTGTTTCTTTAGTGATTATGTTGTGCCAATGTACGTATGGAGTACTGTAAATCGTTTGTACGTACAAAGAATGGCGATTGTATGGAGTTCAGTATTGGAAATTTAGTGCTTCGTTCCGATAGGTTCTACACAATGTAAAAGATCTGTGTGTGGACTTGGTAAAAGTTCTGTTATTTATTAGTGCTTTGGAGAGGAAAAATGCATCCGTCGTAAATTACTATACATCCTATCTACTAAATGAGAGCAATATTTGTAATCACGTTCTCGAAAACGGCTCTAACGATTTTGATAAGGTAAGTTGCAATATGGTGTACGGTGAAATCGACTAGCTGGGTCTCTTATCTATGAAAATACGTTTTCTCTATTTTCACCCGAGCAGATCTCGGCCGCCCAGGCATACTACGACTAACTAAAGAATCTAAATCCAGTAAAACTGAAAGAAAGAAACAGAAGACAGAAACAATATTTATTTGTGGATGGCCCATCAAGTGCATAGAATAGAATAGAATATTATAAAACTTTATTGTACACCACAAATGAAACATAACGGGTTTACAACACTGCTAATTTTATAGTTACAACCGCGGTCTTATCGCTAATAGTGATATCTTCCAGACAACATTTGGAAGAATAAAAAACAAAAAAAAAACAACAAAGGAATACAAATATTTAAGAAATACGGACGGAACAAAAACTTTGACCGCTTGCACGTCATTAAAAAGTAACAAACATACATCCATCCATCCTTAAAAACTTTCGTATATATAATTTTATGTAATGAAATCACTATTTTAAGATTTTGTAACTTATCTCTATTTAACCTTTTGACCGCCACAGGCGTGTATAGACGACAAACCAAAATGTGCCCAGCACGCCACGGTCGCGAATGGTTGACAGAATTTTAAACGTAAATAAATGTCATTAAACAGCATTGTTTTGTTTTTTTCCCTTGTTAATTATGTACCTTGACTCTTCTTCATTTATTTGAAGTGAACTGCTTTCATTAGATTTCATCTGTAGTAACATAAGATGACAAAAAAGAAAACCAGTTAAAAAGTTCGTGCCCTCAAAGCCACAGTCACCTCAACAGGACACGTAGTGATGTAGGCAGCAGTCAATATAACAAGAATATCGACCTCGACGGCGACCTACGTTATATTTGATTTACTCTGAATTCTGCATTATTAAACAAATAAAACATTTGATATTGAACTTTCATGTTTGAGAAATCAAGAAAATTTTATAATACTGAACTATGCGCTCTTTAAAAGTCGAGTGTTAATAGATTATCGATTGATTGTAATGACTGCAATGCCCATCCCTATCACCCAATGTATTGTCTGTGCCGGGAACGCCACAGTCGTCTATGATTGACAGTCCTATGACGTCAAACGAGGAAAATTTTTGACTAGAGTAGTTCTTTTGCTGTTATTATTATTGTTTACTGTATACATGATTAATAATGGATACCTATAATATGAGTAGTGAAGACTTATTTAGTATATTGCAAGGAGTCGATACTGACACGTTTATAATGGTTTTTTTTTTTAATACTATCCTACCAAAAAATACATACGTATATCGATATAAATCAATACACAATTGTTGAATTAAACTTATGTTGATTGTCTTATACATATTGAACGGTATATAATGTGTGAAGGTATTAAAAATGGTGTGATTGTTCTACCAATTTCTACCACCCAACTTTTTAATTAAAAAACTGATTTTTATAAAATGTTTTATTTTATCTTTTGTGAACTTCATGTTTGTGACGCTTAAGAAACTTTGTCCAGGTAGGTACCATTATTCCTCATTATTTCCTATTCATTACAGTGTTGTAAATTGTCTACATTCGAAAGTAAACAACACTAACACAGTAAACGGTATTTACTTCTGCACTGATGTCATCAGTGACTGGCGTTATACTAAAGCATTAATATTGCTTGTTCTTCCAAAGAAACTTAAATTTTATTAGTTGACAATGTTAAAAGTACAAAACGAACAAAATAAAATATTTCGATATTATTAATAAGTATCGGTGTCGCACCTCTAGAGATAAAGCGAGCAATTTCAAGAAATACGTGCCAACTGCGCCACTGTCGTCTTAGGGTGACAAAAAATTACGTCATGATGGACAATAGTGCTGTAATACTATTGACTTGGTTTTATCGATTGTTGTTTCTATTTGTGGAATAAACGCCGTAACTGTGACACAGATTATTACATTTATGTCATAAAGTACAAAGCGCGATGAAATAAAACTCAACACAAGGATGGTTTAATAATCTTTATTGAAATTAAAACCCATGAAAAAAAATGTTGTCAGGTTTCTATGAGCTTTATCGATATAATTTCGCCCTCACTATTATTTTGTAGGTATTAAAGGATGAATTCGGAGCTTGGCGCTGAGGGCACGCTTTTTCTTTTTTGACGTGGCGGTCAAAAGGTTAAGCATCCACTTACCATACAGAGTGCCTGAGAATGACAACGCGATCATACCTATTGTAGGTGTCGCCAAGTGTTGATGATAAGGCATTCTTCTGCTTCTTTATTTTCTATTTAGTTTCTAACCTGCACGCGTAGCATGACCGCCACCGAACGGACTATGTCGACGGAAGAATCGCCAAACTGACACATTGTCATTGTCTATCTGTCATTATGTCGATTCTTCCGTGGACAAAACTCGTTTCTACAGTTGTGGTTATGCCTTTTTTGGCCGCCCATGGGCCTTGACATTCGATCGAGAAATATCTTTTAGGTATGCTAGTTTCCTCACAATGTTTTCCTTCACCGAAGCAAATGATAATTAAACAATAAGCACATGAATCCGAAAAATCAGAGGTGCGTATCTTTGGTTCGAAGTTCAGACCTATGGCTTGGCCGTCCGTCGGTCACATCACTTGGCTATCACTGCTAAGCATTAATCTTAGCCGACTTTTCACAAAGTTAAATCCAAGAAACTGCGCAATATTGGAACATTATGCATAGTGAATCGATATTATGCCTATATCTATATAAGTTAGCAAATAATATTGGGGGAAGAGAGCCAATAGGTTTGCAGCCTCGGGCGAGGATGTTAATATGAGGAGCGTTTTATTGCTTCACACAGATCGTGCGATGTATAAGAACTTATAACAGTTTTATTTGATCTATCTTCTTCATTTTTGGGTATGAATTTCATGAAAGACTTGAAGTATGTATCAGAATGTTTGTAGCTAATGCTTCAACTATTTTCCACAATATCTACAATATCTTAATGAACATTCTGTCGGACAAAGGAAGAGTTCGTTGCACTGTTTTTGTTCATTCAAGAATGTAGTTCGTGTTATACTAAATTAAACTACATAACATCACCCCTGTAATAGGGGATAAGCCAATTTTTTTTTCTTTGTCCGTCGTATAGTTTATTGAAAAGTATTGGACACGTATTTTTTCTTTTTTCACGTGGTCATAAAATTACGGAGATATATTGAGTTGAAATGGCTCATGACGTCACATGTAGGTAAGTTTTATACCTACTTGTGACGTAGTAAGCCCCCACTCTCCAACTTAAATGTGTTTTAACTAAGTAATTTTTTGATATTTTGATAAAACAAAAATACGTGTCTAATATTTTTGTATTACCTGTCTGACGGACAAAATAGAATGTCGTTTTCTTTACCCAGTCCGATCCCCTATTCCCGAAGGGTTAAGCAGTAGTGTATCTAGTAGTACACCCACATACACGCCAATTATGTTTAAGTCCCATGGAATAAGTTTCTATAATATGATCAAGATTTATTGCTTGTTGGCTACAAGTAATATTAGTATTAATTAAGTGTCCGCACTATTAACATTTTCTTTAAACATATTGTTCCGTTTGCACAGCAAAACGTGAAAACAGTTTTGTGGGGGTTCATAAATAAAGATTTGTATTAACCTTGTTTTTAATAATTAAATAAATAATAATAGAGAGGCGGGCCTATTGCCATCAAACGGGCACACATCCAGACTCCATCGCTGCTACTAGAAAATTCTAGGCCTCATGCGCAACAGTCCTGCTTGCAACCACTCGACCAGCTATTGCCATTTCATACTAAATATTTAATTTAGATTATAGTCAACTAGCTGTCCCGCGCAACTTCGTCTGCGTCATATTTTCCCCGTTTTCGCAACATTTTTCATTGCTGCTCCGCTCTTATTGGTCGTAGCGTGATGATATATAGCCTATGTCCTTCCCCAGGTTGAAATCTATCTTCTTGCCAAATTTAATTAAGATCCGATCAGCCGTTTAGTCGTGAAAAGGTAACAAACAAACAAACAGAGTGACATCCGCATTTATAATATTAGTATGGAAGTATGGATTTGCAACACAATCCGTTCCCCCAATCGAAGCTCGACTTTACCTTACAGAAGCAAGCCACTAAGAAACGCCATAATAAATAAGAAATCACGCTACTTCCTCCGTCCATTCACTTATGTTTATACACAGCATTTGGGGTTTAGTGCAGCCTCCTTCCTGCAACGCGTATAGATTTATTCATGAAGTATACCATCTCCCATAAATATCCAATCTTGGGTATTGCCACTCGCTTCCGAATATACGGAGAAAGTTATTGCGGTACCGAGTAAATATTGCTAGACTAACATTTTCAGCGGCACTTAGTTTACTTGCCAAAATATTATAAACTAGCACTACGCCCGCGACTTTGTCCTCGAAAATTGTGATATAAAACAGCTTATATTACACGGTAAAGATTTAGCTTTCTAAGGGTGAAAGAATTATTAAAATCGGTTCAGTAGTTTTTGAGTTAAATCGTAACAGACAAACAATCATTCAAATCTTAGTTATTTATAATATTAGATTTGGAACTCGTGACTATATAATAACAGTCATTCTGGGCGATCGTTAAGTTAAGCCGCGCTTGCCTAGGTTGGTCCGTGGATGGGTGACCACCCATTACATACTGAGTTTCCTCCATGCCTTAGAAAGCAGGTTAAGCCTTTGGTCTCGGCTGTCATTTGTAGTTCTTTGTCAGTCGTTACTGGTAGTCAGTGGCTCGAAAGTCTACGAACCAAAAGTTTTACCATGAGGTACCGTTTTGCCAGGTACAAACTGGGTTGTGGAGGTCAGATAGACAGTCGCTCCATGTAAAATACTGGTACTCAGCTGCATCCGGTGGAAGCCGACCCCAACGTGGTATTTGGGAAAAGGCTCGGCAGATGATTACTTGTGGGAAGAATAATAATAGAAAAATATTAGGTTACCTTTCAAAAAATCACCGCCAGATCAAGACTTAAACAAAATCCTTGGTAACTTAGATTTCGTGACGACTCTTTATCAATATTGTCCCTCTCATGTCCTGCGTGGCTACCCGTAGGCGCAGCAATATTGTTTGTCCGGTTGTCCGCCGATGTTTGCGCTGCACTTCGCGTGCGGACCACCCAGCGCGTCCTCTTTAGTCTAGCCTGCTACCACTTACTCGGTCGCGGGTTTTTTAAACTGAGTTTGCAAGTTATGTGTTACTTAACGATAGTTCCGAGATCTCGGATCCGAACCTAGCCTGATATGCGTTTAACTGCGTTAACTTCATTGGGAAACTGGTCTTAAAATCAATTCTATACAGGGTGTAAGACCCAGCCCTCCGCAAACTGACAGGGTGTACTTAGATCCTTATTTTGAGTCATATTCCACCGGAATTTGTCTCAGACCTTTTTTTTTAAATCGTTTTTTTTTTACTTTTACTATTCATTAGTTTGCGGAGGGCTGTCTCTTACACCCTGTATTTGAAATATTTTCTTCGAGATTGAAATTGAAATTGATGTACAAGTTACTATTACTGTAAGCTTATATCACTCCACTGGTAGGTAAATGCCTCACCCCATTTCACCTCACGCCTTCCAATCCAGGGCTAATGTGCGTCAATTTTTTTTTTTGGGTGGGTAATCATCATATGGCTCTTCACCGCACGCAAAATACGCGCCTTGGACGTGGAGTTGCGGAAACCAGCCCGCTATACAATACAATCATATGGCTCCTCGCACTCTGGGCGGAGCAGAAGGGAGTGTCAGACTTGTACTGACTAAAACCCATCCATGTTCCTTCTTTGTGTTCCAGGGCCACGGTATCTCTTTCGAACAGTCCCGCAGCCCTGGAGATGGCTAATGTGGGTCTCTTATCGTTGTTTTATCCAGTTCGTGTCAGCGGCTTTTTGAGTCAATTCAAAAGTAGTTTAAGTACACATTTTTGTTTACATATTGGAAACTAAAATGCGAGGAGTGAGGAGACAATTTACGTAGCCTTTAAGGTTTCGGCTAAAAAGCCCAGTTCATCTAAGTACTAAATCCTTCACTTCTTTTCACACTAATCTTGCGTCATAGTAAGTTCTACGGACCCACGTTTCTGGCCATAGTGATCTAGCCTGTCAATAAAAGTGAAATAAAACGCGTCGAATCACCCATCGTAAAGTCGGACAGCCAAGCCTCTGTCTTATAATGTCGCATAAAAGAGAATCGTATACAGTTTGCCTTTATATTTTTTATGGACGACTGAAATATGACAATTGGAGTTGGACGAAATTCGGAGTTATAGTCATGAAAGTAAAAAGGTTTATAATACATGACGTTTTACTGTGAAAGCATTATTTTCCCATGTTGGGATAAAGACCTGTTTGCGAAAAAAGTGGGTGAAATTCAACACGCAGATCCTTTATGGATTGTCTATTTCCCTGTCATCATTCCCCTGCCTGTTCATTTGGAGTCGGCACAGCATGTCTTCTTCCATACTTCTCTTTTTCTCGTCATCTCATCAGGCACCTCCCTTAATTCTTGCCATTTCATCCTTCACACAGTCCATACATCGTTTCTTTGGTCCTTCTCTATAAACCCATCCACATTGTACTCAAAACTTTCTTCCAACATTTTCCTCATTCCTCTGCATCTCATGCCCATTCCAAGCCAACCGATTACCACGTACCTATTGTCAATTGTCTGTTTCTCTATAACCTTTCATAATCGTGCCTCGTCTTGCCCCCTATTAGACGCAAAAATAACAGGCGAAATGCGAGTGTTACATCTCTGCTCACCTTCGGGGAATACAAGCGCGACGTTGAACAAGGTGACTCAAACTACAATTCTGAAATCTATCGGTACAGTATGCAATTTCCTCTGGGTTTGCTCGTAAAGGAGCGCACGGCGGATGCACGAACAAACTTTACTAGAACTCTTGTTGGCGCAATTGTCACGTCTTTGTGTAACACACTATTAACTTTTTTAAATTGTCTGTGGTACAACTACCAGTTTTTTATTTTACAAAAATAAGCTTTTGTTAAAAAAAACAAGCTTTTAAAAATATGTGTTTTTTTGTTGTTTTGTTCTCAGCTAACTTATGGAGTCCGCCATATTGGATGTAGAACAACGTCACTTAGCTAACCATGCATTGTCATCCAAATTAAACGCGTGTGTCAAATTTTCGACTCAATCACTTGAAGATAACTATTTTAAAATTCAGAGTGACCAAGATGTGTTTTGATTTCTTGTCTTTATAAACAGTATCGGCAAATAGATACGGAAAAAAAAACTAACATCAGAGATACCATCAGCCTTGAGGTATCAAGCAAGGTGGATAAATCATCCTTTGTGTCACGATATGATTTACTTTCCTCCAACATGATAAAATCACCGATTCAATATCCTTTTGACGTGCGCACTGCTTGCCTGTCGTTGCACGACTGACTATAAAACATTTACGAGCATGTCTCACAGCGCCATCTCACGGCGGAGATTGGCACCACCGCGGTAAATCTCTCGTCGCCTTAGATGGCGTTAAACCAGATCTTTTACGGTGGCTAAGCTGAAAATGAGTTAAAGTTAAACGACTTAGTCGTTTGTCGAATGTTTTACGGTTATTCTAAGTTACGGGTGCGAAGTTAGTAAACGGGATAGTGTTAAAATGTGGTGGAAGATTATGTTTTTACTAAGTTTATGATTGTTCCAGGGTCTTAGCAAATATTGGGGAAGCAGGGTAATCGTTTAGTATTACATTTTCACCTTCTCGTTTCAGATTATATAACAGAACATCACGCCTGTAATCCTAGAAAGGGTAGGCAAACGTGTACCTAATAGTACACCCACAGTTCGTCAATTAAGTCCCATGAAAAAGGGAGCGAGCTTATTACCATAAAACGGGCACAAATCCAGGCTCCACGGCTGTTACTGAAAAAATAATAATAGAAAAACCGAATTATACTTTGGATGTGCCAGGTTGGGCCTGGGAATCGGCCCTAGGACTTCATGCTCAGTAGTAGTAGTGGCGTTTGCGGTCACTAGAGCAATGAGACTGTCACTATTCTATATTTAATTCTGGTTTATTTTCAACCCACGTGAGATTATTCTCAAGGAACAATTGGTACAAACGCCGTATCGTTTTATGCTTGCATTTTATAGAGATCATAAAATGCTTTAGCAATGGACAGGAAAATGGAGTTAAAATCTTTAAAAAAACCGGCCAAGTGCGAGTCGGACTCGCGCACGAAGGGTTCCGTACCATCCTACTACTTTTATAAATGCGAAAGTTTGTGAGTATGGATGGATGTTTGTTACTCTTTCACGCTAAAACTACTGAACGGATTTGAATGAAATTTGAAACACAGATAGTTTATAACCTGGATTAACACATAAGATAAGATTTTTATCCCGATAGCATGTTCCTATGGGACAGTTATCGAACTCCACGCGGGCGACGCCGCGGGCATAAGCTAGTTATTTATAAAACCGAAAAAAAAAATACTTTTTAGGGTTCCATACCTCGAAAGGAAAAAACGGAACCCTTATAGGATCACTTTGTTGTCCATCCGTCTGTCTGTCTGTCAAGACCCTTTTTCTCAGGAACACGAGGAGGTATAAAGCTGGTGTTTACATCCAATACTCAGGTCTAATGTCCCTTGGAGCTGTGAAAAAATCAAACTTCTAAGCAAACGCAATCAAAAGATGTAGCCGTTTATGCCGCAAATTTCCGCAAATTGGCGACACTCTCAAGGGAATCAAAACCTACAGGGAACTTCCCGTGAACTCAGAATCTTGAAATTTGGCACAAAGCAACGTCTTATAGCACAGATAAAGGAAAAATTGCGAAAACCGTAAATTTTTAGTTACATCATACAATAAAAATATTTTTAATAATTTTCAAAATCGAATGTCCTACAGGTTTGGACGGAGCCCTCGGTGCGCGAGTCCGACTCGCACTTGGCCGGTTTTTTGTATGAGAGCCCCCTTAATTATACATTTCATTTTGTTTTTAGTATTTGTTGTTATAGCATCAACAGAAATACCTACATTATCTGTAGAAATTTCAACTGGCTAACTATCACGGTTCATGAGATACAGCCTGGTGACAGACGGACAGCGAAGTCTCAGTAATAGGGTCCCGTTTGACCCTTTGGGTACGGAACCCTAAAAACTACAATAATTTTGAAGAAACAAGTTTTGTAAAAATCTAATTCTATTTATTCTTGACACATCTTTAAGTACATAGTCGCTTCCCGCTATCTGTACGCTTAGATCGTTTAAACTGCGCAACGGATTTAGATGCAGTTTTCATCAATATACAGAATAATTCAAGAGGAAGGTTTATAATATGGATGACTAGACTATGCCCGCGGCTTCGCACACGTGGAGTTTGTTCACTGTCCCACGGGATTGTACTACCGGGATAAAAAGTATCTTACGTGTTAATCCAGGTTATAAACTACCCGTGTGCCAAATTTCATTCAAATCCATTCTGTAGTTTTTGCGTGAAAGAGTAACAAACATCCATCCATCCATCCATACTTACTAACTTTCGCGTTTATAATATTAGTAGGATTAATCTCTGAAAAACACATCACCACGCGAACGAAATCACGCAGCAGCTAGTACCTACAGTATAAAGTAGTAGGTATATAGTGTTGTCAATATAAAATATAGTGTCACTAGAGTCAAGAAATCGTATTAAATCTTTATAAACATAATAAATCTTTCATTTATATTCAAGTAAAAACTAAACCTAATGGGAAATCGGTCTAGTTATTAATAATTAAAACCACCGCCGTAAAATTTTCAGCATGCAAAATACACCGTAATAAAAAAGTGAAAACAAAGAAATAAAACGAAAAAATCACCTTCACTCCTCAAAATCCTAACTCAAAAGCTACACATTAAAAGTTCCCGAGGTTGCGAGTACAAGACAAACGTACAACAGCGATCGTCTGCGGTCAGCCTTTATAAAGTGGACTTTTATATCGGCACCCCGCGAAACACGACCTCTCTTCGTAAAGTATACTACACGGAGCTAACGAACTAGAAGGGATTTGAAACTTTCTGATAAATATGAATAAATCATTTTATATTATAATAAAGCTTTTATTTACTCTTCTTTCTCCTTTTTCTTTCTCTGGTGCTGTTAGTTCATCAGGTAGTTTTTGTGCCACCCATGAGCTTCTGACCTGGCATAACTAAATCTAAGATTCAATTTTGTACAGAAACAAGTGATTGTCACAAAATACAGGCTGCGCACTGTAATGTTCGGTTCTCTCTCACTGATGCAATGCTCGAATCTGAACGGTAACAATCCAAGATACGATTTTGGACAGAAACAAGCGAATCTGAACTGTAATATTACAAGTACTCAATGCTCGAGGTGGGCTCGCTGCCTTAATTACAATAAAGTATAAATTAAGCAAAACATAACTTTTGCGATTTCGGCGTTTTCGTCAATCAGCGCATCTTTTGGCCTCCTCCTCTGGCTCCTCCGTAATATTTTTAAAATATTAATGTCTTATTATTTAATTAACGCGCATTACAAAAGTGAATTTGTACGGAACTCTCGGTGGGCGAGTCCGAGTCGCACTTGTCCGGTTTTTCTACTTTAATTTTGCTACTGTATCAGTTATATCCCGATGTAGGTTAGATATCCTGGTGGGTCAATTTGACTTTTTTTATCACTTGGTATTATTCTCTATTTGTCAAGTGTCACATTATTACTGAACATAAACCTAGCAAGCGAATTAAAGTGCACACATTCACCTAACCCTTCAGAGAACACAAGCGTTCGAATTTTTCACAGCACAAAAAAACATCGTGCATGCATTCACAGAAAATCCTCACCACATCCAGCGACACTACATCTTTGACCCTCATTCCCCCGGAGATTGAATAAGGCTGGAGTGAAGTCGACGCCGGATTTATGAGGATTCCCTCCGACACCGCACTCCTCTGATTGCCGGTTTATTTCGTGTCAAAGTGCGTGGCTGTGGCAAAATGGTTTCTAGAGCTAATTTTAAGATTTAATTTTTTATTTTTGTTAATGTGATGGAGGTATTTCGTTTGAGGTTTCTAGGTTGTAAGATGAGAGTAAAAAAGGTCGTCTGGTAATACAGAAATTCTATTAGATTCATCATTAGCCTATAATGCCCACTGCTGGGACACAGGCCTCCTCACCTATGAGAGGGAGTGGGCTGTAATCCACCACGCGGGTGCGGGTTGGTAGATGTCACATGTCTTCGAATTTTTGGTTCTAGGACATGCCGGTTTCCTCACGATGTTTTCCTTCACCGTTTTTGAGAGCAGCGATGATGAAATAAATTACACAAAGTAATGCGCCTGCCTGGGTTCGAACCCACGGCTTACTGCTCGTAAGTCGGGGCTGCCACTACAGGGCCACCGCCGCTCTCATATTAGATTAGAAATTACATAACATAACATCACGACCGAAATCCTCTTAAGGGTTAGGCAGAGGGCTTACGTAATAGTATACCCACATTTAGCCTATCGCCGATATTTTTATGACCCATGTAATAGTGGGCAATCCTATTGCCATTCACCGGGCACAAATCCTGATTCTGTGGCTTCTACTGAGAAATTCCTGATGGAAAAACCCAATAAGAATTTTCTCGACCCGGGAATCGAACAAAGGACTTTATGCTCAGCAGTCGCATTTGCGAAAAACGAGCTAATCGAGGTAGTTTCAATTAGTTCCTGGTTATGCCCTTTGGCTCACCTCTATTACAAGGGACTTCAACATAACTGATGAAACGTCGAACACTATATACGTATATAACACAACAACCCAACACAACAGCCGTACGAAATTCGGGGTTGCGGGTGAGCGGGTACTCTGCTTACCCACGAAGGTTAGGTACGATTGCAATGAGACAAAACGGCGTTACGCGGCTAACAGCTGATAGGTCACAGGCCCACGCACGCGCGAATTTCATACGGCTGTGGGTGTAATTGTGATAAAAGTGATTGAGTATAGAAATATTTTTTCTTTGGGAAAGTTGATTGTTATCATCATGTGTTAAAGTATCGGTCACTAATTACCAGTCACCTTATATAATAGGGGATAATCCTATTTTTTTTTCTTTGTCCGTCGGGTAGTTTATTGAAAAGTATTGGACACGTATTTTTTCTTTTTTCACGTGGTCATAAAATTACGGAGATATATTGAGTTGAAATGGCGCATGACGTCACATGTAGGTAAGTTTTATACCCACTTGTGACGTAGTAAGCCCCCACGCTCCAACTTTAATGAGTTCTAACTAAGTAATTTTTTGATATTTTGATAAAACAAAAAATACGTGTCTAATATTTATGTATTACCTGTCTGACGGACAAAATAGAATGTCGTTTTACCCACTCCGATCCCCTATTTACACAAAGGAAACCTAAATAAAGGAAAACAAAATCACAAACCCTTTGGACAAAGCGTAACATATTTTTCAAAGTTCTTACACATTGCACACGGGGACCGGGGTATGGACACAGACGGTTTATTGACTTCATAAAATAAAAGGTGAGTAGTTCCGGTAACTGGAACCTACGTCACTTCCCGTATTTCAAAGTAACGTTATGAGTAAGGGACTATGTTGAAATGAATTGCTGTTTCTCAGAAAGTGTGGCTTTGACTTGCATTGACTGTGTAGTGGAAAGTTTAATGCTGTTAGGCATACACTGACTTTTAAGTTGTTTTCTGTTTTTTTTCAAGTTACTCCACACTAAAAATTTCTCCTGTATCGTGTAAGCGTTTTCAAAAATCTCACAAAAACAAACAGCCAGACCCGGAACAATTACCGGTAGGCTCTACAAAATGTTTGTTCCGTGCGGGAAACAAACCCGCGACACGTTTAGCCACTACGCCAACGGTGCCGTCAAAAGTTTGCCCGCGGATTCGCCTGCAATGACAAGTAAATAACTATATCCCAGAACAAGTCATTGTGCTAGTTTTTACTTAGAAAACGTAATACTTCTTTGTACAATAATTTACTACAGCGCCATCTCTGTCTCAAATGAAGAACATTAGCAACTTAAAACCATATAGAAAAATCCGACTACTACTGTTGGGCAGTAGCCCACCAGACACAACACGAGTATCCGCCCTTTTCTATAGGGGATGAAGAACTTTACACCCTGATTTCATACCCCCATAAGGGGTTGAGCCTATTGCTAGAAGCCGGGCACAAATCGGGTTGCAATTGAAATATTTCTCTTAAGAAAATCTAATCATAAATGATCAGCATGGTTCAGTAGCATATAAGACGAGGCAGTCAAAAAATAATAATCACAAAATATGCAAACTTTGTCACGTTATCAACAGCATAAAACTAAATTTGACAACCTTAATAAAAGGCAAAGAAGGGCTTTCGTACTTATCGCGCCATTTTCACCCAATCCCGTTCTTATCTTATCTACGAACACATTGCATCCTACTTGTCATTTCGAGACGCATATTTTTTTATCTTCCCCCCAACGATTCGCTGGCAACATTGCCATTTTTCGGGTTACTTCGTTGTACTAGGGGCATTACGGGGAGTTAAAATTGCATAACATTTTTTATGTTGGCAAGTCCTTTGGGAATCGAGTGATGGTAGCTTGTAATATTAGGCGTTTGTAATGCTTTAAAGAAACAACTTTTATGATTAATTTAGATTATTTTGTAGTGAATTTAAATGGTGTTGACCATTCAGATTTAAATTCAACGTGAATAATTTTAAAAGAAATCTTTCCATACAAATATACACTCTATACAATCAGCCTATATGAATATGAAGCATTTATTTGTATAAAATACAGGTGTTACCAGATATAAAAATTGGTGATGTATGCACAAACCATATTTTGCCTGTTTATGGCATGCATTTTTTTTACATTATTATGTATGAAATGCTTATTAACCGACTTCTAAAAAAGGAGGAGGTTCTCAATTCGGATGTTTGTATTTTTTTTTATATTTGTTCGCGCATTACTCCGTCGCTTGCCAACCGATTTGGAAAATTATTTTTTTGTTGGAAAGGGTATACATCCCAAAAGGTCCCATAGTCACCAAGTCGGGATCTGATGATGGAATCTTGGCGAAATCGAGGGAACTCTTCAAATTTTATAGGAAAACGGTCAGTGATTTTGGTATTTTCTACAACAAGTGAAGCATTTGCGTCCAATAAGAACCATTCTACCATCAGATCTGACGATGAATCCAAGAGACAGGCTTCGGAACTCCATAACAAGGCTAAATAATCAATCATCAGGCATAATCTTAGCTGTGTTTGGGCTTGTTGGAATTGTAACGGTATGCCCTCTCCAGGTGTATACACCGATTACGCCGAGATTTATGATCCGATTTGCGTGATTCTTCTTTAGTTTGATGCGGAATAGTTGCCATTTGGTCCCACAAAAAATTAATATAGTTTGGCCATGTAGTTTTCATTTTATCAAATTTTTTTTTAATGTAAATTTTTCACGTATGTACACCTATTTCTCCGTGATTACTGGACCGATTTAGATGATTTTTCATTCATTTGGTAAAGAAAGCTTGCCCAGTGGAGCCATATGAATTTTATTATCTTTGCTTAGGTACTTTTTGAGTCATCCTCTTTATTATGCATTTTGTCCTTTGTCGTATGTATGGACGATGTGCTGGTGTCTAGTTACAATGTAAAAATTATACTTGACTAGGATTAAAGTGAGATACCACAAGTCCACAACTGAAAAGGCTAAAATAAAAACTTTTTTACGAAAAAAAAAATAACCGACTTCCAAAAAAAAACACTAAAAAGTGGCAAATAATTTTAGTTTCGGCAGTCGGTGACTTGTTTGTTTCATTTAATTTTTTGCCACCGACTGCCGAAACTAAAATTATTTGCCACTTTTTAGTGTTTTTTTTTGGAAGTCGGTTATTTTTTTTTTCGTAAAAAAGTTTTTTTTTTGTTTAATACAAATCATTGTCTATGACTAATTGTTACTGAATTAAGTAGCTAATAATAATAAAACTAGTAAGTTGGTTCCTGTCTCTGCAGCCTTAACCACCGGTAGCTTGGACCCTGCTCTCACCACCTTCGGAAACCTGTTTTTAGGGTTCCGTACCTCGAAAGGAATAAACGGAACTCTTATAGGATCACTTTGTTGTCCGTCTGGCTGTCTGTCAAGACGCTTTTTCTCAGGAACGCGTGAAGGTATCAAGCTGGAATTTATATCAAATACTCAGATCTACTGTCTCTTAGAGCTGTGAAAAAATCAAACTTCTAAGCCAACGCAATCAAAAGATACAGCCGTTTATGCCGCAAATTTCCGCAAATTGGCGACACTCGCAAGGGAATCAAAACCTACAGGGTACTAGTTCACGGTAAGCCGTGAACTCAGAATCTTGAAATTTGGTACGAAGCAACGTCTTATAGCACGGATAAAGGAAAAATTGCGAAAACCGTACATTTTTAGTTATATCATATAATAAAAATATTTTTAATAATTTTAAACTTACTACCCCTTTCCTCATGAACGCGTAAAAGTATTAAATTGTAATTCATATTAAATATTCAGGTCTATAATACTTTTAAGCTGTAACAAATCAAACTTCTATGTCAACGTTTTCAAAAGAAACAGCAAATTAAGCCGCATATTTTCAAACTCGCAACTACTCACAATCCCAATCAAAACCTAAAAGGTACTTCCAGTCGACCTAGAATCTTGAAATTTGGCATGAAGCAATGTTTTACAGCACATATAAATGGAAAATTCCGAAAACCTTAAATTTTTAATTACATCACATATTTTTATTTATTATCTTCAGTAATTTTGGTTTGTACGGAACCCTCGGTGCGCGAGTCCGACTCGCACTTGGCCGCTTTTTTATATTTTTAAATCATTTTAAAAAAATGTTAAATATATGTGAAAAGATGAATAAACGAAATAAAGCTATAACCAACTACAACTCAGTACCTTAAAATAAAACTATTAAACTATTTACAAACAACTGTGTACAATCTTTAAAATTACACTTTTTACTGCATAAACTCTTGCAGAGACTACGAGTAAAATCAATTTTCTATCAGCCATTTTCGCAGCTTAATTTTATTTGTAATTTTATGTAACAACTTGTTGAAAAATTATTTAAAGGTAGTTGATGGTATTTCGTATAAACAAATAATTATATAGAGAGCAGCGGTGGCCCAGTGGTGGCAGCCCCGACTTACGAGCAGTAAGCCGTGGGTTCGAACCCAGGCAGGCGCATTACTTTGTGTAATTTATTTCATCACCGCTGCCCTCAAAATCGGTGAAGGAAAAAATCGTGAGGAAACCGGCATGTCCTAGAACTAAAAATTCGAAGACATGTGACATCTACCAACCCGCACTGGGCCCGCGTGTTGGATTACAGCCCACGCCCTCTCATAGAGAGGAGGCCTGTGTCCCAGCAGTGGGAACATTATAGGCTAATGATGATGATGATGAAATAACTATAGTGTTTATACTAGGAATTACTATTCCACAATATATAAAAACATTATCACAAGCATATTCCTTGCTTTCTATTATTTTACAGACAATTCCACTGTAAGTTATTATACACGTACCGCCACGTTTCTGTTTTTTTCTTGAATAGTGGCTACTTTGTCGGCACGGTTGGCGCAGTGGCTGAGCGATCGACTGCTGCGCTGCGTGTCGCAGGTTCGATCCCCGCACGGAACAAATATTTGTATGGCCTACAGATAGTGTTGTTCCGGCTCTGGCTGTTTGTGTATGTGAGTTTTAATATTTGTAAACGCACCCACGATTCAGGAGAAATTCTTATTGTAGGGCAAAGTTTTTTTTTTTTTTAAGAAAAACAAAACAGAAAAGAAACTTAATTTTTATACCCTTTAATATTAATATTTGACTCATCCCCTGCTTTAATAAAAGTCTCACTAAAGCATAAGATCTGTATTGGACATTTATCATTACCTACTGCATTACCTGCTGCATAATTCAATAGAATTATTATCAGATATTATTTCACAAAAGACTTTTTCATACATGAAAATATTTTTAAAATCGCTAACGGCAAATATAAATACCAAGTATCAAAACTGAAAATCCAAGTATACCCTTGTAATTTTCTTCGTACAGGGCGGTTCTGTACCGCCCATCGCTGGGTAAATCTGTGATGACTCCCAGGATATCGTAGTCAGCTGATTTATTGCCCGGAAGTGACGTAATGACTGTGTTCACTGTGGTATAGATAGATAGCCTTTATTTAGCATATACGCATAGAACAAGAATTGAAACGGTACTAATGGTGGTCTTATTTTTAGAGGGTGGAAAATAATCACTGTAAAATAAACATAACGTCATATAACAACACGCCTGTAATCCCAGATGGGTTAGGCAGAGGTGTACCGAATATTACACCCTCATTTCACCAGTTATGTTTAGGTCCCATGTCACAGGGGCGAGCCTATTGCCGTCAAACCGGGCACAAATCCAAACTGGGGAATTCCTGATGGAAAAACCCAATGAAACTTTGGAAAATGAACCCTGGACCTCATGCCCAGCAGTTACACTTACTATCACTACACCATCGAGGCAGTCAAAGTATAAAGAAATCTAATTTTGAGGTCGGTGTCTATTTTAATTTTGTGATGTCACTCAGAATAACTTAGTCTTCATTACGACAGGTTATCTCGGTTAGCCTAATGCTAATATTGTCCTGAAGAGTCTGAATTGACTCCAAGGAGAATTAGCTAGCTATCTGCACTTACTCCACTCAACTCCTCAATAGCAAGATGCTATGTTGCCAAGGGGAATACCGAAACGCGAATTTTCTCAATTGTTAGTCATTTGAAAATGAGTCCTAAAATGTGTCTAACGTCAAAAGTGTTAAGTACTATATTCGAAAATTCCCTCTTATAATGTTGTAGTAACCAGCCAGCCTAAACGTCACTTCGAATAGATCCTACATTGTTTATATTTAAGAACTTAGCCGCAGTCGTGTGTTATATACGTCAAAGTTTAAAAGCCTCAATGCATGTGTTCACTTCCTTCGCGAAACTTTATTGAGAAATGGCTGCAAGAATTGATTCTGACATGCTCCTCTCCCACTTTAAAACACGCTAAAATGTCTTAGCTACAACCCACACTCTACTTTCAACCTTAGAAGAAAAATAGTAAAGTATCTTTTGCAGTAGAGGTTTACAAGAGGTTTTTATCATGAAAGTCGTTCGTTCTTCATATTTATTAGTTGGTCTTTTTGTGCGTAATGGATTTTTAAGTGAATAAACAACAACAAAAGTTGATGTTGCTCCTTTATTTAGATCAGGCTACAATTTGTGGAGGATTATGTAGGCATGACTGTGCGGTGGAGTTAAGACGGTGAATAGGATTTTTTCTTTGATCTCTTTTAGGTCGCTACTTTTTTCATGAACCATTTCTTCTTTGTTTCAGAGGTTACTAGCTTTATGTCTACGGCTTCGTCCGCGTTTTATTCGGTGATTGTCCCATTTGATCGAAATACTGGGATAAAAATCCTATGTGCTGTTCCGGTCTATTATCTTTCCCTGGACCAAATTTCATCCAGATCCATTCAGTAGTTTTCGCGTGAAAGAGTAACAAACTTCCATCCATCGATCCATCCATCCTCACAGACTTTCACATTTATAATAGGTGCCTAATTTATTTATTTATTTTTTAGGAAAAATTACAGCTATGCAGACATTTAGCAATAGTTTAAACAGAAGATGGCCAATTACAAGTTTCTAATTTAATTTAATTTATAATATAAGTTATAAACATAAGTTCCTATCTATCTTAATGATCAAAAAATTCGATCACTGACATGAAAAAGGTACGATTGATTGTGAAATTATCAAACTACAAATTGTTTAAATCCATAACCCAATTCAAAAATCATACGCGTCTTGGTGTTGTTACAGACACCTAATGTTATTTATCTGTCCATGTTCTTGTTTATTTCGTAGGAGATAAAAAAACAGAGTAAACACAACATGTAGAATTAATTGTGTAAGCGCTGGTTGGTTGGTACTGGTTTACCTATAATTTGAAGGTAGAAAGATAAATGTACTCAGTCACGAGCACAAATAATATGTAGGTAAACACTTTCCAAAATTTTAGAGCGATTTTCGCGACATATAACAACTGTAACTTTGAAATAGGATCTATTTCATAATAATATGAGTTCCAAAACGCTATATTCGTGACAACATGAAATTTTAATAAAAACAGTAGGACTAAATCTTTCGGTTACTGAGACCAAAAAAAATACACACGCGACCAAAAGGATATCACATGACAGGTTTCAGACGTAAAATAATATATCAGCTCCTTGCAATAAGTTCGTCTAGTTTCCCTAACAAGTAACTGATACCATCGTCTGAGCACATCCTTTTGCAACGGGATATTCAAGAGACAAGAGATCTTTGCCTTTGGAGGATTTTATTTATTTACCTACTTTTTTCTTTCAGAATTTTTAACAAAGACTTGAACATGAAAGGGAACTAACGTAGCTGCGCAAATTCACGAACACGGCTTAACATCACGCCTGTAATCCCCGAAGGGTAGGCAGAGCTGTACCTAATAGAGCACCCACATTTTGCCAGTTATGTTTAAGTCCCATGTTATATGGGATGCCATGCATGCTATGCTATGCTACGCTATGCATGCTATGCTATGCGAGCCTTCATGCTAAGTAGTCGCTATATCGACCACTGAAGCAAAGAGGAGGTCTAGATTTAACTGAAATATTAGGCCTAGAAACGCTGTACCTTTATTGAAGGATTTGGTAAAACAACCAGTATATGTTTTTACAGTGTTAATATTGTGTAGCACCTTATTAAACATAATGTCTTTTTTTTCTATACCTATCTCTCAGTTTACATTTTAAACCAATTTCTTGGAAACTAGTCCTTCGAGCCGGATACAAAGCAGAAACTTCTTCTTTTACAATTGTCTAAATCTGTAATATATTTATCATTTAAATGAAAAACACGGTGTAAAAATGTCGATTGCGCATTTTTCAGTTGGCTTGCTGTGGGCCGGCCGTGTAGCGATATATTTGTTTAATGGCTGAAGGAATAATTTACGGGAAGACTGCGCTGATAGCGTTAGGTTTGCATTGATTGTTTAGTTTTGATACCTGCATACAAAATATTTTATGTGATTTCTTGTTATCTTTATTGTATTCACTTGACTTTCAATATTTAAAAAAAAAAATGGTATCTCTTGCTTATCTCACATACTGCAGCTTTTCAGCCTGTTACACTACAAATATTCTAAAATTAATTAATTTGTATCAAAATCAGTTGTAAGACATAGTTTTATTGCATTGTTTTTCATATAAATCATATACTTGCATGACAAAGTATACAACTACGTCTAATGTCCCCTGTTAACAATAATCCCTGAGAACTCGGCAGCTGTTTCAATATTTAAAATTGCTAAGTTGTTTTTTTAACAGGTACAAGTCCAGAGAGCCAAGAACAACTGAAATTCTATAAAAAATGAATTCCATTGAAAAAAGCATACGGAAATTTTGTCTAAGTCAATGCAGGAACATGACACCGTCAACGCAAAAACGATTGCCAATTTTTTTAGTTTTTTTGCAAAAACCATTTGTAGGACTAAAATAATATTCAAAAGTATCAAATCATGCCGAATCGAGTATACCGTACAAAAGTGCGCCTAACATAGGCGGGCCACGGAACGAAATGAAAAATCACAGATGACTTTTTTTATTGTACCAGTCACCGCCCTAGAGAGCGGTGTAATTATCGAGAAAAGTGTCTCATATAATTTATTACTGTTTGTTATTGTAATAGGTACCTACTATAAAGATGGGAAATTAAAATGACACTTGTCCATGAAAGTTATAGTTCTGGAAGAAGTATTTTTTAGTTTTTTGTGTGGATTATGTTTTAGTATATGGGTTAGCTATATTATTATTATAGCTAGCCCATATTGTCTGAGTACATTCATTAGGGGGGGTATCAAACTGGGTAAATTCGGGAGGCGTTTGCCCAGCGGTGGGACAGTACCCATTCCTTCCAACGCTCACGGTTACTTCTTTCCAATTCTCAAGAAAGACCAGCTCGTCCCGTTATCTCCTTCGTGGTCTGCCGCGAGCCCGTGTCATTGTCATTTAAATCATTTACTTCCCATTGTTAAGGCCGAACCAGTCCTGCACCAAACATAATTTGTAACATATTCATATTTTTATAGCCCACATTTTATGCAAATAAAGATATTTACATAATTAATAATATTTTGTTACTTTTTGTGTCTTGAAAATTAGATACGTATACCTACTTTGCAAGTGTACTTACTGCACTTTGGGTGTTACATTGGAGATATTTTAAATATATTCAAAAAACTCACTTTTCAATTTAATCTAACATTTTTATTTTTGAATGATCAGCATAGATTCCAAAAAAATAAAAAATTACTATGTAGGTGGATATTTTGAAAAAAAAAAAAAAAACCAAAGGTCTAATCCCATCAAAACAAAATACAATCAGTCTCCAGGAAAGGCGCCAAAACGAGCAAAAACATCAAACACTTTTCTCATCGCCGGTACTATTAATTCAATTGGACAGAATATAAGGCAGTCCGATATAGCGTCGCTTCGTAATATTGATATTGACGACGACTGTACTTCGTCTCGGCTACAGTGACCAGACACTTTTGTCGTCATTTATTTATATTTCTCGCTGTTATAGGGCTCACTGGGTTTTTAGAGGGAGCGACTGTGGAATATTAGTCTTTATTTTCGTTTATATATTTCTTTTGGCTGAGAATGTGACTGTGGCAAGTGAGAGCGTGAATTTGTGTTTTTTTTATCGTTATCTCATTGCAGGAGGAACTCAAACTTAAAACATAAAAGTGGATAATTAAGGATTTTGACAGCACGGTTGGCGCAGTGGCTGAGCGATTTGCTGCTGCGTTGCTTTTCGCGGGTTCGATTCCCGCTCGGAACAAATATTTGTATAGCGTACAGGTTATAGTGCATGTGAGTAAGTTTAAATATTTGTAAACGCACCCACGATACAGGAGAAATTCCTATTCTGGGGAAGAATTTTCCAAAAATAAAAGCTTTTTTAAGGAATGACACCAGTTCATGTGAGAGAGGTAATGACATGAAAAAAACAAGGATATGATATTAGTTTCCACCCATTGTAATAACTCTCATTTAAAATGTATTTTACCAGTGATTTTTAATGTTATATTATAACAAGTTTAGTCAATGATTAGTCTGTTATCAGCAATATGTTACAATACATGACTCTGACACACCATTAATCTTCAGCACACTAACAAAATTCTACAATTCTAAAACCAAACATAGAACAATTCTAAACGGAACTGCACATAAAACTTTAATAACGTCACACTTTACGTCATTCGCAAGCTCAGCACGATTCCTTTTTTCTAACAGTAATAAAAAGGATATATAGACACATCGGTCCACTCTTGTTGAAGTGCAATAATTCCGGCAGTCACCTACAGGCGGCGCGAGTGTCGCCACTCGAAAATGAAAATATATAGCCACTCCAGCACTTGAGCGCGCAACTGTACTTGTCTTGGAAAAAGGAAATGTTTTTAAGCTGTTATTTTTGGCGGATTATTTTTATTAACTAAGTTTTTTTTTGTTTGGGGTTTTGAGTCCACGCTTTAGGTTATGTTTAGTTTTTAGTATTCTTTGTATAGATACTTAATTATTATTGTTACTAGTTTGGAACCAGAGAGGGCAATTCATATGGATATGTGCGATATCATTTTTACATAAATTACCTATTAAAAAATGAACACCGTCGATTTTAAAAACACAATTATAATGCATCTGCTTTCAGGTTTTTCTACTTTTAAACCCTTTTGAAGTTTGCCAAGTGCATATTTATTATTGGTCATGAATTTATTAGTGGTCATGACTGTACAACGTATACCTAGGTGCTAAAATTTTCCACCCTAAACATCTAAAAATGTTATCTTAAAGCGCCAGCACGAAACAAAAGCGCAAACTGTATCACTTTCCAGCGCTTCAAAGCGCTGCTTTGCTTATTAACTTTAATTTTTAATATCCGTGCGCAGTCCGCGTAAAATTGCAATCTACCTACCGTCGAAATAAAAGAAGGTCTGCTTAGTCAAATTATTTATACCTCGCGTTTTGCAAAACACTTGCAGTTATATAGCTAAAGATGTTGTTTTATGTGTAAAGAACAGGAATCCAAGTGATAATAATCATTGATATTTGTTTTGATAATAACAAAAATCATTATCAATAACTATTCACGTTTATCCGAACGTGATTTGCCGCTTCCGCGCGTATCCATTCCAAACGCATTAACTGACAACTTAAAAAAAAATCATGATTGTTATGAAAATAAATTATCAAGGAAATTATGATAATGACAAGCGTGACTTCAATTCAATTCATTTATTGGTGTGATTTTTGGTACGTTTTACATGAGATGTTAATAATAAATAATTAGTTCCTCAAAAATCTACCTTAAAGGCGTACACTCTTTCA
Source organism: Cerastis leucographa (assembly GCA_963082945.1). Taxonomy (NCBI): domain Eukaryota; kingdom Metazoa; phylum Arthropoda; class Insecta; order Lepidoptera; family Noctuidae; genus Cerastis; species Cerastis leucographa. Next base: position 7,730,925 of record OY720353.1, read on the forward strand.
CATAATTAGTAATTCTAATAAAATTAATAATCAACATATTAAATAAAATAATTACAACAAAACATTACATAATTCAAGACAGGAAATATAAGCAAAAACATTAACAATTGAGATAGGTACTATTTAAATAATTAATGGAAATAAAGATAATAATACAATGTCAAAATTAAATAGATATAATCAATGTCAAAGAACTTACAATTTATCATTAAGGTATTCGTCAAGAGTCGTAATAACCTTTTTCCATTAAAATGTCTTAATTTGTTTTTAAATTGAATAATATTTAAGTCCTTAATTGCATTTGGTAATTTATTAAATATTTTTGGGGCTTGCAAAATATGCTTGTGTGCATAAGGCGGTCTTTGATGGGCGAACGCATAATTCATGTCTATATTCCTGTCTAATCATTTTGTAGCGATGTTCAGATGCTTTTCTGAATAGAATGTTCAATCATGATCGTTTATTTGCTCCATTATCTACGAGACGGCTTAGATTCATGTTTTTGCAACGATTTTGAACAGGACTGACGTTTGCTTTTCAGAAGCTCAAAGGTTATTTGTTTTTTTTTTAATTTCCACTATGTTCCATGGCATTTGATAACCTTCGAATAATAAAAAAAATAATATTCTTATAGGTACGGATTTTTTCGTACCTACTAATAAACCTAAATCTATTTTTCTGAGCTTTTCTAAATGCGTGGTGTTACTAACACTTTTGCCTGATAAATATTTTAATTTCACAAAATGTCTAAATACTCTTGGAAACCCACCTTACTCCAACGAATCATTTCCCTCGTTGTACTTCCAAAGATAATCAACCAATACATTACTTTCCCCTTTCGCAGGCGACTAAAAAACGCCAAAAAACGGTGACGAAAAAACCTCTTTAAACATATCCACAGGACTCTGTATCAATATCAACAGATTAGTCCTCGGAATCCGTCAAAAGAGCGGAAAAAACATGGAAAAATTCGGCGGGAAAAATGTTGGTGTAAATTTGGCGGCAAATTTCACCGAATGTCATGGCGTCGTCGTTTGGTAGTCTATGAATACATTGAGTAAACGTTGTAGGGAATAAAGAATGAATAAAACTGTGTGAAGGCACTGTTAATCTTCGCTTTTGAATGTATTTTTCTTTTTTTTATGACAAGTGAAAATTATTGTTTGCTGTAGTCTTTTTTCGGACCAGCAAGCTTTTATTTTCGGGACGTCGAGGTTTTCAATAGCTCTTAAGGTATTCTAGTATAATTATGATTTGTAGTTGTTACAATCCATTGTATTGTGAAAAGTACACACATCTCGCATGTTATCCGTGAAAGGTTAGTCAGAGATGAATTTAATAGTACACCCACATTTTACCAGTTATGTTTTGAAGTTCCATGTAATAGCGGGCGAACTTATTGCTGAGTAATTCCTGATAGAAACCCCAATAACATATGTATAATCGACGCGGTACAGTTCGCGCATTGGTTGAGCAATCGACTGCTGCGCTGCGTGTCGCGGGTTCGATCCCCGCACGGAACAAATATTTGTATGGTTTCCAGATAGTTGTTCCGGGTCTGCATATTTGTGTAAGTATGTGAGTTTAAATTATTGTAAATGCACCCACGATACAGGAGAAATTCCTAGTGTAGGGCAAGGAATATAAATTTAAAAAAAGATAATCGAACCCAGGACCTTATTGTCAGCAGATGCGCATGCGACCACCAGACCAAAGTGGCAGTCCTATCCAAAAAAAGTAAAAGTTGCGTGAAAAGTACCTATCCGTATACTAGCAAACACAACGCGTGAATCAACCTAGTTAACATCGACTATGGACAAAGAAATAATTATATAAATGTATTATATACTAATTACGATAGACTAAATCCACATGCAATAACCAACTGATTGCTATCGGCAAAACTGTAATATGGCAAAATAGTCAACTATATCATTGCAACTTCTTTTTTAGGGTTCCGTATACCCAAAGGGTCACACTGGACCCTGTTACTGAGTCTAAGCTCTTTGTCCGTCCGTCCGTCTTTTACCAGGCTGTATCTCATGAACCGTGATAGTTAGCCAGTTGAAATTTCTACAGAATATGTATTTCTGTTGATACTATAACAACAAACACTAAAAACAGAATATAATAAATATCTAAGGGGCTCCCATACAAAAAAGTGTTTTTTTTTTTGCTCGTTTTTATAAATAATGGTATGGAACCCTTCGTGTGCGAGTCCGACTCGCACTTGGCCGGTTTTTATTTTTAACTCACAAGAAAGTCCCATGAAAATCCCATCACTATAAACATCGGTGCACCTTATGAGTATTTTTTGACTAATTGCACGCAATCGTTCAAGAGTATCTAATATCACTTTAGCTCTAAAAATACAGAGAGAAATCTTCAAAAAAAAAGATTTCTCTCTGTATTTTAAATCACTGTTATTTATTATTACTTGCCGCCACAATCATTCGATATTCAAACTAGCTCCGCATCATCGATGCATCATTCAGAATCTCTTCATCATATTATAAATTGACAGGCCGCGGCGATCCATCACGGAGAGCCACAATACACAGTTTTCACATTAATGCAATGGCGGGAAAAATAATATTTTCATTTCGGAGCCAGACGGTTCGATAAGAACCTCATTACAGATCTGATGTTGGTGTGTTTATTTTTAGTTTGTTTTTAGAATGCGATTAAGAGATTGTTACTCGTAGTTATTGAATGATTTTTGATTAAGGTAACTGCACTGGCAGAACAAACATTTCACATCACGAAGCCGTCAACCAAGCATTCTGTAACTACATCAAGCTAAGTAACCCTACGCAAAAATTATTGATGGGAAACGACTTTCTTTTTTGGGTGAAAAATCACGATTTACCGTAGAACTCAATGTGCACTCAAAACAGTTCTAATGGTTGCATTAAGTAGTAATCGGGTTGTGAAGGTATTTATATTTTATAGAATATTATCACACAAAAAAACAAAATATATATTTAATACGTAATAAAAAAAAAACCATATGGAAAAAAAAAAAAATTGACTAGCGTGAGTGTTTGTTGTTTATATGTATGTGTGCGGGAGTATGATGTACCTATGTGTTTGTGCGAGTATGTATGTGCGTATTAGTGGGTGTGAATGTGTGTGTGTGTTCAGGCTTGGATGATTTGTTAGGAAGAGGCACTCTCCCGTGCCAGCGCCTTAATCTTAAATAGATAGACTTTACTTGTTAAGGGGGCAGTAACTAGATTTTGTACAGACCCTCGATAGATAGGTAGTTAGACCTTACATACTTTTAAACGTTTAGTCACCACTCTTTGTAGATTCTCAACCGTGAGAAGGAAGAATTCATTGCGAGTTCACATCACAGTTACTGCCATTCTTTGACATTCTATAACTTTGAAAATTAACCTGATGTTTCAATCTGCAAAACAATTACTTCCCCTGACTGTACATAGACACGAAACCCACTAACTTCAATAGTTCGAACGCCATTTTGAAATCAATTCTATCCGTATCCTTTCTTATTGAATAACATCTTGCTCATGTCAAATGTCCATTTCGATCTGACACATCCATGTCCAGATTCATATTATTGTGAAACTTCAATTTCTCGACTGCCTTTGGTCCATTTCTGAATTGTATTTTAAATGTGATATTTTTGCAACTAAAACACGTTTAGTACTAGAAGAAAAAGATAAAGCAAAAATATTTATTCGTCCAGAGACAAGACGTGCATAAAAAAAAAAAAAACCTAATTAATGTCGACTGACATGACACCAGGATAAGATTAACAAAATCTTTTAGTAACATAATTATTGGGCAGTCGTTACAAGTAGTCAGAAGCCAAAAGTCTGATATTCAGTCTTACCATGGGGTGTCGTATTACCCAGTTACTGGGTTGTGGAGGTCTGATAGACAGTTGCTTCATGTGAAATACTGGTATTCGGCAGCACCCGTTTAGACTGTAAGCCACCCAAAGAAAGTTTGGGAAAAGGCTGAGCAGATGATGACACTTGCAGCTTATGTGGCTGGGCAGGAAACCACAGAACGAAAATAAATGTAAGTACTAAGTTGGATATATCGATGCATTTTTTCTTGACAAACAGCGCCACCTTTTTTTTTGGGATGGAAAATCATGGCCACCTTGAACACAATTTTGGCTAGCTGTCTTGTTATTATTCCTATCGCTGATACTTACTGTAACTATATCTAGGGAATCAGGAAAAAAAAGTGAACGCGTTTTTAGGGTTTCGTACCCAAAGGGTCAAACGGGACCCTATTACTGAGACTTCGCTGTCCGTCCGTCCATCCGTCTGTTACCAGGCTGCATCTCATGAACCGTGATAATTAGCCAGTTGAATTTTCTACAGATTATGTATTTCTGTTGCCGCTATAATAACAAATAACTAAAAACAATAGAATAAATATTATAGGGGGCTCCCATACACAAAAGTGATTTTTTTTGCTCGTTTTTATAAATAATGGTACGGAACCTTCGTGCGCGAGTCCGACTCGCACTTGGCCGGTTGACCTAGGTAAAGCTTTTAACAATTTGACTTTGGAATAATATCGGGGTAAGCTACACTACCAAATAACTTACTATTAGTCTAAAAACAAATCCCCAAACAATCACCCCCCAAAAATGAAAACTACAATCCCTTAAAACAGACTAACGAAGAAGTCCCAGAAACTTGCACCCATCCGAAGGCATAACGAAACGAAATAGTGTGAAAAGTACAAAAAAAAAAAAACGTAAAAAATGAGCTCGGGCTGGAATCCCGAGTGGATCCGACGAGAAACGGAATGAAAATTGGATTTGCCTCTGATTGGATTTTTATTTACTTAAGACAAGAAAAATTCTCCTCGTCGCGAAGGCTCTCTTATAAATGATTTAGAGATCCGCTCGTCTCGACTGACTGATTAACTAGCGGGCTCTGTACGTTTCGCTGCTGGATCATTCGTTTTGGAGCGAGATTTGTGGACTTTTCGCCTTGCTGTGATACATGTGAATTAGTTTTCTGCTCTATTACGTTTTTAGACGTGGTGTTTGCGTTTGAAGGAACTGGGTGGTATTAGGTTTTCTATTTGATTTTATTTTCAGCGGTCTAGAGTATTTTGTGCCTGATTGATAGGATAGCTATTGCGAACAATGAGTGCAGGTACATCTCTGACCAATCCTTCGACGGGTAATGTATATGGATCGGGTGTTATTTTAAAGTATTGAACTGCTCTTTTCTCTGACAATATTAATGCATTTTTTATAGTTATCTAGTATTGTCGCATTCTTGGGTTGCTTCGGGCACAAATCTAGACTCCGTGACTGCTACTGAAAAAATGGTGATGGAAAAACCCAATAACAATTTGCCCCACCCAGGGATCAAACCCAGAACCTCTTGCAACCACTGGACCAACGAGGCAGTCATTAAATGTAAGTATAGAGAAATTTCTTACAACAATATACAGGCTCTCTATTGACCAAACAATATCCAGATTAAGATCCAAAATACATAAAAAATCATCTCAACTTAGAAATTCCGGTCAAATTCAAAGCATATACGAGTACTCACACGTCAGAACGTAATACAAAGTCCCTAAAGGTTAAAGTTGCTCACAAATTTCAATTGAACTCTACCCGGGAAGTGCATCGGAGTGTTAGCCCAGGGGAGTCCACGGTACTTGTGGTCGTGGCCGACAAATTTAATCATTCATGTTCTAACAAGTTTTAGAATTTCTCTGGAACGGAAAGTAATTGAGGCGTGTGGCGTATGTGGTTGATTATGGCGGAAATATGAAGGACTGGGACTAAAGAATGCGATGTTTACTATACTTAAATAAAATAAATAAATAAAACGCAAAAAAATAAGTTAACAAAATAACAAAATCAATTATTGCATGCAATCATAAATAAAATAACTAATATAATAAAATTTCAAAATTCATAGATAGTTTTACATAATATATCTTAATCCATTCAAATTAAAAATATTTGGGTACATTTCCATTATAGTAAAGGTATTTAATTCTTGACGTTTCTTAAAAATATGCAAAATAATGTTTATTATACTGTATCTTAAAGTAATCTTTTTCAGAAGTTTTGTTACCATATGCACCTTTCCCACTGCTGGGACACAGGACTCCTCTCTATGAGACTTTGCAGGCCCAATGGGGGTTGGTGGATGTGAAAATTAGCTATGATATCGAACTTTGGTTTTTGATTAGATTTGCTTGCAATATTTTTCATAACTGTCTTTATTTTTTTTTAAATTATACTTCCTTTTTAATTCACTGTCTTACAAGCTTATACTTTCGCCGCAGAAATCTGAACCACTCATGGATAAGAGTCCATTTTGCCATCATTTACAATTTAAAGTTTTGTGTGACTGCAAATTGCTACGGTTAAAAATAAGAAGCCAAAGCTTCGCAATTATTTACTGCAAAAAAGTATATCCTACTAATGTTATAAATGCTAAAGTTTGTGAAGATGGATGGATGTCGAGATGTTTGTTACTCTTTCACGCAAAAACTACTGAGCGGATTTGGATGAATTTTGGCACACGAGTAGTTTATTACCTGGTTTAACACAGTACAGAAATCTGAACCACTCATGATAAGAGTCCATTTTGCGATCATTTACAATCTAAAGTTTTGTGACTACAAATTGCTACGATTAAAAACAAGAAGCCAAAGCTTCGCAATTGTTTACTGCAAAAAGTATATCCTACTAATATTAAAAACTAGCTGTCCTGCGCAACTTCGTCTGCGTCACATTTTCCCCGTTTTCGCAACATTTTTCATTGCTGTTCCGCTCCTATTGGTCGTAGCGTGATGATATATAGCCTATGTTACTTCTAATACCTCCAAAAATATGTGTACAAAGTTTCATGATGATTGATTGACGTAACAAACAAACTTACTTTCGCATTTATAATATTATGAGTTTATGAAAGGATGGATGTTTGTTACTCTTTCACGCAAAAACTACTGAACGGATTTGGATGAATTTTGGCGCACGGGTAGTTTATAACCTGGATTAACACATAGGATACTTTTTTCCCGGTAGTAAGCTCCCATGGGACAATTACCGAACTCCACGCGTGCGAAGCCACGGGCATAGCCTAGTGCTATATTCTTTTACTTTGAAAATAACTTTTCAAAAGAAAAATAACAGAAAAATGTACTATAAATACAGAAGGAAAAAGTTAAAGTCTTGATTGAAACAGTCACAGTGTGTTCTTTACTTTTCTATTCAATTTGCTTCTCCGAATTAATTCAATTTCTCCCTTCGACCGAGCAGCATTAACCAAATGTATTCATGAGGCTCACGCTAACATTATCTAAAAGAACGGTTGTATATTAAAAATATGAGGGATGGTTGTGTACATATAAAATTATGATACAACGTGAATGAAACATGACATCAACTGTAAATTGGCAATAAGCTCGCCACCTATGGGATTTAAGAACTTAAACATAACTGAAATGATATTTGAAATGTGGGTGTACATTTAGGTACACCTCTGCTTAACCCTTCGGGGATTAAAGGCGTGATGTTACCATCTGTAATCGCCCAAGTATTAGACAGAGGTGTACCCTATAAGTACACGCTCATTTTGTTAGTTTAAGTTCCAAGTAATGTAGTCTATCCTCGCGCGTCTATAGTCGCTGTGGAAGCGCAGCGGTGGCCCAGTGGTGGCAGCCCCGACTTACGAGCAGTACGCTGTGGGTTCAAACCCAGGCAGGCGCATTACTTTGTGTAATTTATTTCATCAGCGCTGACAAAACATCGTGCGGAAACCGGCATGTCCTAGAACTAAAAAGTCGAAGACATGTGACATCTTACCAAACCGCACTGGACCCGCGTGGTCGATTACAGACCACTCCCTCTCATAGAGCGGAGGCCTGTGTCCCAACAGTGGGCACATTATAGGCTGATGATGAATGGAGTCTATTGCCATCGACCTGGCAAGAATACCAGTAACACTTTTCCCGTTCTGGGAATAGAATTTAGAACGTAGTGCTTTGGACAACTTAACTAACGAGGTACATTCAGTAAGTTTACTACCTATCAAAATCAAAGCATTTTTTTCAAGTAAGCCAATAGCAGGCACTTCTAAATTGTCGGAACAAAGACAAGAATAAAATGAGTCCTAGTCACAAGGCATAATAACTGTGAAAGTCTGTCTTGTCGTACGAACTTATTATCATAATAATATCATTATCATTAGCCTATAATGTTCCCACTGATGGGACACAGGCCTCCTCTCCTATGAGAGGGAGTGGGCTGTAATCCACCACGCGGGCCCAGTGCGGGTTGGTAGATGTCACATGTCTTCGAATTTTTGGTTCTAGGACATGCCGGTTTCCTCCCGATGTTTTCCTTCACCGTTTTTGAGAGCAGCGATGATGAAATAAATTACACAAAGTAATGCGCCTGCCTGGGTTCGAACCCACGGCTTACTGCTCGTAAGTCGGGGCTGCCACCACTGGGCCACCGCCGCTCTCTCAACTCTGGCTTACGCTGCCTTATTCATAGAATGTTGGAAACTTATAATTCAAACTTATTGATATAGATATATTTGTGTTTGTGTTTTATATATGTTGTAATTATTAGTATCCCTTAAATAAAATAAAAAGAAGTACTGTAGTTGCCCATTCATTCATCATGTCCTCTATTCCGCCACTTGCATTCATGGGCATATCTATTTATACTATTCTCTCCAACCAAACCCACACTTTTCGCCTCCAAGTATTCCCACCCTAAGCCGTTTCGGAATGAGAATCCATTATGTGTTATTTATGGAGTGGCTGGCGCAAAATATTTATCTGTGCCGATATTCGATAATGCGTTGGTCGCACCCCAGCGCCATCGACTTCGCGTGGACGTCACGGAACCCACAGGAAATGAAATCGTATTCACTTCTCGCCACTGCCTTTTGTAAAATATTATTATAAGGTATATAAATAACAATAATGGAGGTTGGATTTTTCGGGGTGTCAAGGTTTTGGTGAATAGCTGTTTGTATTTATATAGTCGTAAGCTTTTGAAAGTGGCTTCGCCCGCGTGTATGTCTGCTATTGGGATAAATCATATCATAGGTATGTCTACCTGCGCATATATGTATAGGGTGACTAGTAATTAGTGACCGATACTTAAACAAGTGATTGTACTCATGATAACAAACAATTTCCCCAAAGAAACATTTTTGTATACTCATTCACTTTGATCACAATAACAAAACAGCCATATTAAATTCGGGGTTGCGGACCATGCGGATGCTCTGCCTACCCACTGTGGCACGGAACTATAGTAATTTGACAAGAGCGTAACGCGGTTAGCAGCTGATAGGTCACATGCCCACGCGCGCGCTAATTTTATACGGCTGTTGTGTTGTTGTCATAAAGGGTGTAAAACACCTCTTAACGAAGCCGAAGGGCACTGGTTCTCCCTGTCATTGCGATCATTTTTTTGTTCTACACCATACCTGGGAACCTTCTCGTTACGGAGATATTAGGGGTCAAAGTTCCAACTTTTTGACAAGTATTTTTTTAAATACAAGTTTTTAATGTAAGATTTTTACTTTGAACACCTCCACGACCCCCGTACTATTCAATCCGTCCATCAGCACAATGTTTTGAGTGCTTTACATTGAGTTCTACCACAAAACATGATTTTACACCCCCCAAAAAAAAGTCATTTCCCAGCAATAATTTTTGCGTAAGGTTACTTAGTTTCATGTACAGACTGCTTGGTTGACGGCTTCGTGATGAGGTGATTTACACCGTGTATAAATGAATGAGTAAAAAAAAATTTTCTTTGAGAAAGTTGTTTGCTATCATGAGTACAATCGGTCACTTATTACTAGTCACCCTATATGTGCCAATCAGAGTTATCCATCATCATCATCATCATCTGCCTAGCCTTTTCCCAACTATGTTGGGGTCGGCTTCCAGTCTAACCGAATGCAGCTGAATACCAGTATTTTACATAGAACGGCTGCCTATCTGACCTCCATAACCCAGTTAGCACTGGGTAATGCTATACCCCTTGGTAAGATTGGTTGCCAGACTTTCTGGCTACTGACTAAATTGGAACGACTGTTTAAGATCTACAAATGACAACCGGTACCAACGGCCAATAATGGAGGGAAGTCGGTATGTAATGGGTGAACACCCATCCACGGACCATACTAAAGATTGTTCCAAGCGGCTGTTATTTGTTAGCCACGAGCTTCTGTGCTCTTCGCGTTCCGAACCATATCTCCCTTCTATAGGATTCCTGGAAGAAAAATGAAAACTGTTTTATTTCATATTTTTAATAGATACTTTTATTCCCTGATTATTAGCTTTAGTTCGTAAGCTTGTTACTACTTTTATTGTTTACTTATTTTGTATTGTTTTAAATTTGTTTTTGTTTATTGTATATTTTATTAAAGATTTAATATTAGGTAATTAGCAGCAATATCAGTAGTTTTTATAGTCAAAAAACTACAACCTGCATTACTTAATGTGTAAACATTATTTGTAATTTTGTACCCCTTGCACGGCAGCACATAGTGAGACAACTTTTTTTGATAACACCATGTACATACTTTTACCTATGTGTCACAAATAAACATATTTGAATTTGAATTCTCTTATTCTAGCTCAGGCTTCTGAGCTAGAATAAGAGAAGCTCGTTAGCTCGTTAGCTCGCCCGGGCAAAGTATTATTGGTGCTTACCAATAATACTTTGCCCGGGCTAGCATTCAAACTTGTGGTCTCATGGTCGGCTTGGTCGTCCACTAAACCATCTACACGTCCTTTTCAAGTCAAAATATTTATGAGTACCTAAAAACACTACAGGTATAGTATCACAAATACAGCGGTATGCATTTCAATAATATCCGCTGTGTGGTAGACGGGAAATGAGTTCCGTATCTGAACAGCCAATGGGATGAGTTTAATATGATTACGCGAACATTCCGACGGATTAGCCCGTTTTAGGTGATAGCGAATCGGTTTCAATTGTAACCGAGTTTTGTACGTGTATGACTGAATTGGGTGGAGATTAGTGCAATGTTAATTATACTGTAAAGTGTGTGACGAATAATTCAGTAAAAATGTTTTAATGACGTGCAAAACTGCCTCGTGCCACGGAGGAGCTCGTGGCTTAATAATAATAGCCGCACGGGCCGATCTTTAAAGTTAAGCCGAGCTTGCCGAGGTTGGTCCGTGGATGGGTGACCATAATTACATACCGAGTTTTCTCCGTGCCTCGGAAAGCACGTTAAGCCGTTGGTCACGGCCGTCATTTGTAAATCTTTGATAGTCGTTATGAGTAGTTAGAAGCCAAAAGCCTGACATCCAGTCTAAGGGGTATCGTATTACCCAGTTACTGGGTTGTGGAGGTCAGATAGGCAGTCGCTTCATGTAAAATACTGGTACTCAGCTGCATCCGTTAGACTGGAAGCCGATCCCAAGATAGTTTGGGAAAAGGCTAGGCAGATGATGATGAAGAGTGCCTCGTTAACGCGACTGCTGAGCATTTGGTTCTGGTCTTTTCTCAGGTCGTGCAAATTGTTATTGGGTTTTTTCATCAGGAATTTCTGTGTAGCAGTCACGGAGTCTGGAGTTGTGGCCAGTTGATGGCAATAGGCTCGCCCCAATGAAATAAGACTTCAAAAAAACTGACAAAATGTGGATGTACTATTAGAAAGAAAGAAAATTGTTATTATTTGACATTTATAACATCTTAAAAATTATACAAATAGATAAACAAACAAGACAAAGGAAAAGTACAAATAAATAAACAAACAAGAAAGGGCCTCAGCTCAGCATAAAGCCAGATGGCAGCACAAGGTGTACCACCTGACGCTGATTTTCAGCTGCAGCCCACGAGTGCTGTTGCATGCGGGCGCAAACTCGCATGACAATGAAAAGGCCCAATACTTTCATCACCTGGCCATTCTTTATCATCATTAAGAGATAATTTATACGCCTAGATAATAATAGGTATTATAAACGACTCTTTGGACCTTAAAAAATAATCACTCTATCACTTGCTCTAGCAAGTGTTCGAAAGCCAGTCAGCTCTTTAATGTAATGGACATTATAATTATAGAAACCCGGCGAAAACTACATTGAACCTACCGAAACAACTACTCATCATCATCTGCGTAGCCTTGTCGGCTTCCAGTCTAACCGAATACAGCTGAATAGTCTTTTACATGGTGCGAATGCCTTTTCGAAACCCCTTAATAAAACTGGTTTTCAGACTTTAGGGGCACTGACTACCTGTAACGACTGTCAAAGATCTACAAATGACAGCCGGGACCAACGGCTTAACGTGCTTTCTGAAGCAGGGAGGAAACTTGGTATGTAATGGATGCCCTTCCTTAGACTGACCTCGGCAAGCGAGGTTTCATATGAAGATCGATCCGTACGGCTGTTATAATTCGGCCACTAGCTCTTTAAACTGAAAAAACTACACAATAGATAGTTAATTTTGTCTGCTTGTACAACATTTAAATGTACCACTTGGCACGAGTTTTTTAAGAACAACAACAGCTCGTTGTAAAGCCCTCATGTCACGAGCACACATTTTTTCCACGTTCCGTCTATAGAGGCGCATTGTACGCGAGAAATGTTTATCTTAAACGTTTTGTATGTCACGCGCAGCGTACTGCGTATCTGTCTGTTGTAGGTTTCTTTCTTGGAAAACGAAATAATCTGCTTTATTTTATAGTAGCTGTTGCTCGCTACTTCATCTGTGTGAGAAAAAACAATGATAGCCTGTGTAAAGACACAGGCTATAAATGTTTTTTGGGGAAGGCCCCAGGATATAATCTACCTTCTTGCCAAATTTCATTACGATCGGATTAGAAGTTTAGTCATGAAAAGGTAACAAAGAAACACTCAATACTCAATACTCAATACTCAATACTTTATTGCATTCCACATGTTGTTCTTAGATGGTAAACTACATATAATTCGATCATATGGACCCTGTCGGGCACAGCAAATAAGTGGAGTTGGAGAGAGGAAGCATTTTCATAAAATAAATAGCATTAAACTACTAACTACTAAAAAAAAATAAAACAAACTCTATACTAAAATAATGGTGTAGGTGCTTTCTGATGTTAACTAATAGCTCAAAAGTAAAATAAAGATAGGCATATATTTAGACAAATGTTCTTATTAAGGATTTATAAATAGTCTCAAGTAGGTACTTAAGTTTATGACTTTATAAGTCTATCACTTAGATATTCGTTTACCGAGTAGTAGCTTTTATTGATCAAGAATATTTTAAGTTTTTTTAGGAATATGTTAATTTTTTCTTCTTTCTTAATTATCGCGGGCAATTTATTATATAATTTAATGGACATTACATACGGACCTTTGGAGTGCATTTTTAATTTAGAGCTTGGTAAATTCAGCCTAGTTCGGTGTCTGAGTAGATAGCGTGTCTGGACATCTTCGCGTTTGGAATAAAATTCTTGATATTTCCGCACAAATTTGCATGTTTCCAAAATGTAAATACAAGGAAGGGTTAAAATGTTATGTTTCTGAAAGTAAGGTTTGCAACTATCTGTTTGCTCAATGTTTGCCAGGATTCTGACCAATTTCTTTTGCAGGGTGAAAAGCGTTTGTGCACCTGTACTGTTTCCCCAAAGGGTGACACCATAGCTAAGCCATGCATAGGCATAAGCATAATAGGTGGTGAGAGCTGTTTGTAAATTGGTGGTCTTTTTTATTTCACGAAGGGCGTTCGAGAATTTAGAAATTTTTGCGTGAGTTTTCTGTATGTGTGATTTCCAGTTAATGCGTGTGTCAATAACTAGTCCGAGTAAGGTGAATTCGTTAACAGTTTCTAATTTTGTGTTGTTGAAAATAAAATTTAAAGGTAAAGGGGTTTTTTGGTAAGGGTGGAAAGTTATTAATTTGGTTTTGGAGTAGTTTATCTCGAGGTTATGTTCGTTCATCCAGTTGCATGTTTTAGTAAGAATGGAATTAAGAGTTTCTTCTACTTTGGTATTGTCTTGGCAAGAGACTAATATGGATATATCATCCGCGAATAAAACACATGGCTCTTCTATGGCCTTTGGTAGGTCATTAATATATATTAAAAATAAGAGGCATCCTATGACGCTTCCTTGGGGAATTGAGGCGTTAATTGCTTTAGTGTATGATCGGATTTTTACGATTTCATTATTTTTATGGTCAAAGTACTCTATTTCAACTAATTGTTCTCTGTTCTTAAGATAAGATGTTAGCCATTCGTGAGCCTTTCCGCGTATACCTATTCCGTATAATTTCTTTAGCAGTATCTGAAATTGTACTTTGTCGTAGGCTTTGGTCATGTCTAGTAATATTCCTATTGCGTATTTTTTGCTATTAATAATATTAAGTGCTTCTTGAATATACTTATAGACCGCCAAGGTGGTGGAACGATTTTTTCGAAAACCGTTCTGGCATTCATCAAATATATTGTATTTTTCGCAGAACGTATAAATGCGGTCACACATGGCTTTTTCAAAAATTTTTGAGGCTGACGGTAAGAGAGCTATTGGACGATAGTTATTTGGATCTGTTTTCGTATTTTTTTTGTGGATTGGCTTTATTACAGATTTTTTTAATAAATCCGGGAAGATACCTTCTTTAAATGACTGGTTCAGTAACAGGTAAAACGGTAAGGTAAGTTCATCTGCGCATTGTCTTAAAAGCAATGGTGGTATTTCATCAATCCCGTGACTACTTTTGTTCTTTAGGTTTTTAATTATTTTGTTCACTTCCCAAGCGTCTATTGGGCCAAGAAACATCGTGTTTTCCGTGGGATTTAGTACAGAGGTGCTCCCCGGTTTGCTATTAGATGAATTGTCACTATTCTTTCCAATGGATGCAAAGAAATTATTAAAAATATTGGCTATTTGAATAGGTTCGGATATTAGGTCGTTATCTATTTGCAATTTAATATTATTATGTTCCTTTTTATGTTTTTTATTTGTTCTCTCGTTTATGATACTCCACATGGTTTTAACTTTATTGTTAGATTTTTTTATTTTATTAATATACTGCATCTTTTTTGATGCAGTAACCAGGTTCTTTAATATTTTCTCATATTTTTTATAATAATTTGTAATGATAGGATTTTTTGTTTTAAGTGTAAGTATTTTTAACAATCTTTTGTTTGTGCAAGAGATTTTGATGCCCGTCGTTAACCAGGGTTTTTTAATTTTAGTTTTTAGTTTTACTTTACATATTGGTATACAAAGGTTAAGGATATTTGTTAATGTATCATTAAATGCTTTATAATTTTCATTTATATTTTGGTTTTTAGGTAGGATTTCGTTCCAATCGTATTCATTTAATTTAGATTTAAACTTTAAACAGTTCGTGTTGTTTAAATAATCTTTTTTTAACATACCAAGTTGTTTGTGTAGCTAAATGTGGCATTGGTATGGTGATGTGTATAATTGTTCCGCTATGGTCTGAAAAACCTAGTTCTTCTACTGTTGTATATATTTTCTTTGTATTGGTGTTTGTAAATATCAAGTCTAAACATGTAGATGTAGTTTGTGTTCTTCGTGTGGGTGTTTTTATGTGTTGTGTAAGTTTATATTCTAGCATCAGGTCTAGGAATTGGCTAGTTTTTACATTTCTCTCTAAGATATTTATGTTAAAGTCTCCACCTATAATTATATTACATTTAAAATACTTTTTATTTATATAATTTAAGATAAATTTTACTTGTGTAATGAATATTTCTTCCTCTCTTCTATTCCAATACATTGTAACTAATAATATATTTTCTTTGGGTAACTCGATTGCACATACTTCTAAAATATATTCTATGGACATATTCGTTATATCACATATCTCTTTGAAGTCGAAATGATCTTGCAGGAGGATGCACACGCCGCCTCCCCCTCGCGTGCTGCGGCAGTACGACGCTGCTATTTTATATCCACTAAATTGTATTATGCTTAATTTTTCTTTCGACAACCAAGATTCTGATATACATATTGCATTATAAATCGGGTTAGTTGCGATGAAGGTTTCAAGTATATGTTGTTTATTATAGAGACTTTGAATATTTTGAAACAGGATTTTAAATAGATGGTCTGTGTTTTCGAAAGGAACTATTGTTAGTGTCTTCATGTCTGTCTGTTGGATCTCGTTGACAGGTGTTGCGGGAAGTTTTCAAACAACCATTTTTCTCGTATGCCTTGTAGTTTTGTTGATTTTTGTGTGTTTCATCCCTTAAAATCATAGCTTTTCCTTCTACGTATAACTGATTATTTCTTATTACTGCGTATAAACCTTCCTTTCTTGCTTTTATCATTTCCTCTCGCATTTGTTGTCTTTCCTTACGTGAATTTTCGTCCAAAAATTCAGATACAGATAATCGTGTTCCCTGGAAATAGTGGCTATTATTTTTGATATATTTAGCCATTCTTTTGCTAATTAATTCTATTACCAGCGGTCGGTTATTGGTGTTATTTCTGCCTAATCTATACATGTTTTCGACGTAACCCATCAGGTCCACTTGTAAAATATCGCGAAACATTTCGATAATCCGGTTATGCAGGTCAGCTTCAGGCTCTTTGTAGTACTCGGTGAGGCCGTAGATGACTATCTTCTTGGAATTGCTTTCTGTACATTGGATTACGGGGGTTGAGGTTAATGATTTTATTTCCGATATTTCTTGTTTTAATTTTTCATTATCTTTTATTAAGTTTTCTATCTTAGTGTTAATCTCTTCAATATCCAGTATTCTTAGTTCATTTTGTTTTGATAAAATACTGGTTTTTTGTTCGAAATCATTTACAATTTTCGTAATAGCTTTATTTATTTCAGTTTGTATGGTGCTTCGCAGGTCGTTTATTATTGATTCATTATTTTCTTTAAGACGCATCATAATGATCTCGCTTAGGTTTTGTAGTGACAGTTCAGCGTGTGTGTTGATGTTTGAGGTGGTTCTTTCTTCTGAGCACATCGTATCGCCTAATAAGCTCAGATTCTCAAAAGTAGTTGAATCATTGTTAGGATAGGTTTTTCTTCGAAATGTTACGTTACTTTCTTCTTCGGGTGTGGTTGTTCGTTGGCTTAAAGTGGATGTCTGTGGTCGTATAGGTGTGTCTATGTTTCCCGTTTTGGGCATTTTACATCGGCAATCTTGACATTTCCATATTTGTTTGTGGTCTGGAGTCATTGTCTTATTAAAATGGTTTATGGAGATGTTAGCACACTCTAGGTCATATTTTTTATTGCATTGTGTACAAGTGAGATGCAATTTGTTTAGTAGATCTTGAGTACAACCTGCGCAATTATACGAATTTTGTGCCATTTCTTATAAAATTTCTTATGTTGTTACTGGTACCGACCTCTAGTGGGCGAGAGTGTAACTAAACGTCAATGGTTCGATTGTGTGAACTGGTTTCGCCAAAACAAAAAAGATAGATATATAGATGGCGCTGATTCAAATTATAAACCAAGATGACTTGTATTTTTATTTCGTAATCGTTCCAGATGATGTTCTTATTATTGTACTTTTTGTTAATCACATAATCACTCTCATACCTTTGTAAGGGCTTCATCCAAAGACTACTATAGTATACTGGCTATTCATCCATCGAAAAGCTTTTGATTGTAAACAAAACAAAACGGGTTCTGCTAGTTGTATAGCTGACGTTTGTTTGTAATTTGAATTATGTTCGTTGATCCTTCTGGCACTGAGTAATTATGAATTTTCTTCGCCGTTTACGAGTTTTTCTCGCGTACTTTAACTTTTATCACTGGTTTTTACAGTTTAGTATAACTGAAGCTACTTTAACTAATAATTTAATCACTGGAACTATTTTTGAATTGGATAAATACGTGGAGCCGATGTTTGTTTACGCACAGTAGCGCCCTCTCTCAACACAAGTTACTTTCGCATTTATATTATTTATAATAATAATTAAATTAATTAGAATAATCAAGTATGGATTCATTCTCTAGCTAGGTCATAAGAAGTAGGTACTTCTTCCAAAGCGTTTCAAATTTCAGCAACGACTTTGAATAGTAGGTAGTTACAAAAGCATTACAATAAAATACATTTTGCCATCATCTTTCCAGATGGAATATAATTTTGTCTGGGACCTCAGGTCAAAATTTATCACATGCGAATAAACTGTTAGTCGTCTGGATTTTGTCAGCAAGTTGCACTTAAAAAATATATATAAATAGTCTTGCGTTTGGCCGCAACTCCTCTGATATGAAACGATGATGCGGCCTAGGGTGGAGCACGCTTAGCTAGAAGAAACCGACTCACTTGAAATTTGAAGAGATCTAGATTATAATGATTGGCACTTTAGCCACTTCGGAAATCATAGTATTAGATAGTGATTGTTGGTCTTCAAGATTCAGACAAGAATTACTTTTTCGAACAAAATAAATACCATGAACTAAATAAGTTTTAGTATCCCTAACCATGGTTTCTTCACGTCTTAAAGACATAACATAAAAGTAAAATACTGACACTATCTCCCACACTCAGAACTCCACACCCAGTAAAACCGAAAAACGTATTTTAAAGTACCTACCCGCATAAAATATATGCAATATCCATTCCGTTGGCGAGGCTAAGCGTCCAAATTTATAGACTACATGAAGGGCAATTTTTAACCAATCCCTCTAGCTTGTTCCAACATGAAATATGCCGTGATGCAAGAGAAAATTGAATGGAGACTGGGTAGATGTAAAGCCAGTATTAAGCTTTTAACGCAGGTACAGAGAAAAAGTTACGTTCGGTAAATTGGTAGCTGAAATGAAAATGTGTTTTTTAATCTACTGGTTCAGTGAGATTTTAATAGGGGAGGTGGTTGAAAATATTTTTCAAAGAGCGGAATTGACTGCGAAAGTCTGGAACCTGCAAAGTTTTGATGAAGGCGGTGTTGGTTTACGGTTTTTTCTTTACCGTATTTTTGTAGTTGGTACCTACTAAATAACTATGTCGATTTTTTTTGACGTATATTGGTATTCGGGTAAATCCTAGGGCTATTTATTTCGATAAATCAATCATAAACGCATTACTTTCACGCCTTTATCCTTTTTTATTCATTAGTCGTTCGCTGTACGCCGAAGTCTAAGTGTTAATTAAGTTCTATTTTTTTTTTCAATTTTGACTTCAAGTTGTAAACGATTCCTTCAAGAAGCCGTCAACCAAACATTCTGTATATTAAACTAAGTAACTCTGTGCAAAACTTATTGATGGTAAACGTATTTAGTCCAAGAAAATTAGTCAAAACAGGGCAAGAATCTCGAAATGAGAGGTAGTCAGCTATAAAGTTGTATAAACATTTACTTTGACAGGGTGTCTGCGACTACAGATATTCCAAGGTCAAAGGTCAAAAAAATAGTTTTTTACACATTTATTGTATCTCGTTTCGTACGGGTTTTAGGCTATTTGTATTTATTATAAATATTGTGAGGATTAAATTCTCTACAACTTTTGTTTCAACCTTTTTTACATATTTTGTACCATTTTATATTATATTTATGGGTGTATAGTCGTTTCGCACCGTGACCGGTTCGAACCGCGGTATGAATCGCCCAAGAGCTCTTTTTGAATGTGTCCTTTCGCACCGCGGTTCGAATCGCCCAAGAACTTTTGGTAATGGGTTGATTCGGACCACAACATAGGGAAAAAACATTTCTAATTTTGGATAGGTGAAGTCTGACAGAAGAGATGTAGTTTTTATTGTACATTTCGTACAGTACAATCAGGCACAAAATGATAAAAGATATCGTAGGCCCGCTACATATTAAGTATTGATGCAATTTATTTATTTATTTATTTATTTACTATTTATTTCAGGCAGAAGTACCCATACAAAACAATTATAATACAGCGGATAAGAATTAGAATAAAATAAAATTACATTTCACTACATTACAAAATTACATTATTACATACATTACGATTACAATTACAATTACATTTAGAATTACATAATCAGATATACATTTGGTTATTATAGCTGGAATATTAATTGCCATATACGAAGAAGTAGTTTACCTCGTATATGGCCTTTAATATTCCATTGTCAGACTGATGTATTCGGCTCATAAAGGAGGCTTGTGCCTTTCTCATGACAGCGTAAAAGTCATCTACCCTGTTCTCAGCAAACATGCCGGACGCACTACACCTCCATGGCAGCCCCAGTATGCATCTGAATGCGTTGTTATATTGAACTCGCAGCGTATTGTAAGCACGCTGCGTGTACTTGTACCATAGGGCACATGTGTATAGGTTCCGGCAGTATGCGTTAAACAGGGTTATCTTCACTTGGTTGGAGCATTTCGCAAATCGCCTTGCCAGCATATTACTTTTAGCAGCGAGGGAACGTCTTTGTCTTTCGATGTCCTCATCATCTTTAAGCTTCTCGGTCAGTATGTGGCCCAAATAAGTGAAACATTTAACTGATTCGAGTTTAGCGTTACAAAGAAACATGTCAGGCACATGCAGTGCACTGTTGTCGTATCGAAAACACATCGTTTGACTCTTTTTAACATTGTACTTAAGGCCGTGCTTATCCGCATATACCTCACATATCCTAATCAGCTTTTGCAAGGCTGTAACAGAGGGGCTGAGCAGAACCATGTCGTCGGCGTAACTAAGATTGTTTACCGACACGTTATTGATTGAACAGCCGACTCCGGCTCTGCTCAGCTCCTCTATCAGGTCATTTACGTACAGGTTAAATAAAATGGGTGATGTTAATCCTCCTTGTCTCACGCCCGTTCTAAGAACATATTCGCTAGACACTGCCTCTCCCCATTTTACTACGTTTGCTTGTCCCTTGTACCAGTACTTCATTATGTTAACAATGTCATGTGGTATACCGATTTTGTACATTTTATCCCATAACGTGTTATAATTAATTGTGTCAAATGCACGACTTAAATCAAGGAAACATGCGTATACATTTGTTCTTCTGTCCAGATAATATCTAACAGTTTTCTTTAGGGCAAAAATTGCTGTGTCAGTTGCATGATCTGCACGAAAACCAAATTGAGCGCTATTAAGGTTCAAGTATTTTTGTATTCGTGGTTCTATTAACCTTTCAAATATTTTTGACAATACTGTAGCTAATGTTATGGGTCGATAGTTAGACATATCTGAGATATCACCTTTCCTATTTTTAACCAATGGCACAACTACAGACTTCATAAAATCATTAGGTAAGAAAGCATGAGATAAGCAGGCGTTATACAGAGTCACTAGTTTCTCTGCTAACTGAGGACCACCCCAGATGACATGATTTAAGGTAAGACCATCATGCCCCGGAGACTTTCCACGTTTCATTTTACGCACGCAGTCGAGTAACATGTCTAGTGTTATCGTAAAACTTAGTTCAGCCGCCGGGGCACAATGTTCTCGCACAAGTCTGCTCTCCTCTGTACACGAGCCTCCTTCAGAGCCGGTCATTTTCAATTGCGTAGCAAATGCCTCTGCGATCTTTTGGGGATCCTGTATATTATTTACGCTGGCTGCACGACTTGTCTTATGGGATAAATTATTTGTGGATTTCCAGAATCGCCCAAAATCGCCAGAAGCCCTTTGCTTGGCAATAATATCCATTTTGATTTGGTTTTGATTTTGTTGACACCATTTCAGTTTATTTTTAAAGATTCTTCTAGTTGAACACATCTTTTCATAAACACAACCCTGTGACGGCCTTCCGTGAAGCAACCAGCTCAGAAAAGCGTTCCTCGCGACAGTGTGAAGTGGTTTAATGTGATAGTTCCAACCAGTAATATAATTACACTTTTTGGTTACACGTCTCTCTTCAAACGAATTATTAGCGGCTTGTCTCATGGCTTGTGTTAAACCACAGTAAAATTTATGTATAAAATCATAACATTGCCGATTGCTACACGCAAGGCCCACAGATTCAGGATTACACAGAATTTTTAAGTCAACATTGGATAAGTATTCATCACATAATTGGCCATACTTTATCAATTGATCTCGGTTTCTATTATCAAGACTAACTTTATTGACACAAGTATTATGTACATATGTTTTCCGGCTTAAAACACTGAGATCGCATTCCACTACGAGTGGATAATGGTCCGACCAGTTCACTTCATTCAATACATACACACTACGAATTGTGTCCCAGCCTGACGAGGTGACAACACAATGGTCCAGCCAACTAGTGGTGCCGTGAGCTTCACTTAGAAAAGTAAAAGTATTTGATGACTCACCAAGAAATTTTATGTCCGCACAAATCCACTTTTGATCGTCACAATACCTTACCAGGTCGTTACCGAACAGACTAGCGGTATCTGCGTTAAAGTCACCCATCACAAACACACTTTCGTCATCACTATCTTCTATTAACGAATTAATAACGCTAAGACACTCCGTAAATAGCGGTAAGTTATCCGTGCACTCGGTGGGCATATACACAGACATAACTATAACGCTCCGCTCAGGTAGTTGTATGCGCACAGCAACAATACGGCGTGAGTCACACTTGATTGGGGTAACTTTAGTAAACAAACTATTTCTCCACAGCAGGGCTACTCCTCCATATGGTCGTCCTCGTAGTGTACCTTTCGTAGTATCAACTGATGATATTCCGTAATATTGAAATTCTGAATCTATTTGGCTTAGGAAATCAATGTCATCTGGTAACAGCCATGTTTCCTGCAGCGCGATGATGTCATACTTTGCACATAATTCCGTTACATATTTAAATGATCGTTTTATACTTTTGCAATTGAATGATACAATTTTCACTTTATTGTGGTTGTGTGGATCCATTAGATGATTTGTTTTTGAAAGTTCTGAATACAATTCCTTCGGGCCAGAAATCTTCACGTAGAATAGTATCTAAACATTTCTTTTCAACTGATATCTTAAATGATTTGAAGTTAGTTGCATTTTTTGATGTCAACATTTCCACGCTAAATATTTTTTGACCGTTGTCTTTCATGTAGGTTCCAATATCCTCCGGTGTACAGTCATTTTGAAAACGTGATACGTAAATCTGTACTATATGGTCAGCTGCTTTTAATTTCGCACTCAAATTAGTACCTCTTCTATTTTTGATGGTGATTATCTTTTGTTGTGTCGATAAAATATTATTTGTCATGTTTTGTTGTCGCTCGGCAATACGAGGTCGTTTTCGTGAATACGTTACTGTCTGGTATCCATCATTGTCGTCATCGTATGTACGTTTTTGGGCTTCACTGTTCCTACTTATTGTCACGTCCCGGTAACTAGGCCCCATTGTAGGTGCCGAGGGCAGTGCCAGGAGGGACCCGGACTCGTTCCGTACTCCAACAGGTGTTTTTCTTATTTCGGGTGTGCTTTCAATTCTTGTAGGTGTTCCGATAATATAGTCCTCAGCCCTGGCCCACGCCGTTGCGTCATGCTTCGCGCTCTTCGCGGTCAGTACTCGCCGTTGATCTACCCCCTTGTCTTGTAAATTCAAATTTTTTAGAACCATCATTTCATCGTTTAATTTGCTGATATTTTCTTCAAATTTACTTTTCATAGTCATCATTTCTGTTTGCATTGCCGCCATAGTTTTTAATACACTTGAAACATCTAAGTGATCAAAGGTCACGGGTGGTATTTTGCTTAGATCTTTAGCGACGAAACACGGTAGTTTCTCCTGTTCAGTTTCCTTGATCACCTTTATAGTATCGATAATGTTATTGGCATTCTTCTTTTCACCCTTACGTACGGTCTTCTTTGCGTTAGCAGCCTCACATAGCAATGACTTTGCATGTTCAATTTCTTCGTCTGTGTACCAGGAACAACAAATTTTTATTAAACTTAGTTCATCCATCAAGTCACATTTTGCTGTTAAGAAGGACAAGACTTCGTTGATAACTACTTTACAATCACACGGCATTTCGAAACTATAAAATCGCATACGATATAGATCGCGCGCGTGCGTCATGCGCCGGCGACGTTTCGCACCGCACTGTAATTGCATTTTACATTTTTTTTACTTACTAAATATATTGATTGGCTTAAAATGTAGTAAACATACATCAAATACATGAAAAAAGGTGATGGTGTGCACACGCAAGTACATTCCAAGAATCTCAGGTAAAATTTATTATCCCTTTGGTAAAAAGTTGACTTACCGGTCACATAAACAATAGAATAACCCTACAGCAGGAACACTTGTTTCTGATTGGTAGATGCTTCTAGTGTCATTTTGCTTGCACTTTGGTCATTGAAGACGTCACAGTGTCTTATCAACTTTGAGAGTGGTGATGTGACTGAATAATTTGTTATTCAAATGTTGTGATGTGTTGATTTTATATGGTAAGTACAACTACATTTATTGCAAATTCATTATTAAGTAGGTAATAGAAACCATGATAATTTATATACATAACAATATAGCATTTCCATTTTTCTATGTTTTTTATTTAATATCAAATTTGCACCTATATAGTACAATGTAAAACAAATTCATTTAAAAGACATGGTATTGGAAGAAAAAATGTGTTTAAATAGCAATTTTTTATTTAAAAAATAACTAGAAATAAATAAAATGTTTTGTTTTTAATAGATCTTTTGGATGTATCTTTTGGATGTATATATGAAACAAGTGATCGCTATAAAGTAAAATTTAAACACGTTTTTTTCTTAGATTATAATCTATCGAAGTTTGTATAATGAAATAACCAAAAAGCTGCCTGAACTTGATATTACTTCCCAAAGCCTACCAAGTATTGATCAATTGCTAAATCAATTGATATACATTAAGGCTATTGTTCCGTTTCTTTAAATTTATCTTTAAAATGTATAAACTATAATTTGTTTCTTTTATTTAATGCATGATGATGATGACATGCACATTTCACCGTTAAATTGTAAATAATAATTGTAAAGATAATAAATAAATAAGAAATAATAGTTGTAACATAAGAAATAATAGTTGTAAAATAAGAAATAATAGTTGTATTGTAAAATAATTGTTAAGTACATCAAAACTATTTTTTTTTTTAGGTCGCTGTTTCAGTTCTGTAAAAATGTCTGGTCACCCTTCAGCTTCACATGGTGAGCCTAGCACTGTCGTCTTTCAAAAAACAAAGAGAGGGAGGCAAATGCTCTGTCGCGCTGGATATAACTATGTGTTGAAGAGAACAAACAAGGATGGGTCTGACTTATGGAGGTGTACTAATAAAGACTCTAGTAAGTGCAATGCAACACTCAAAGTGAAACCAAATCCATTTATAATACTACATGAGACTTCCCATAACCATCCACCTAGAGGAGAAGCAGACATGGAAATAGATCGAGAGATGTATTTATGTACTGAAACATTGCAAAAGAACATTAATAAACCAGTAACGCAAATTTACGGGGACGCTGTACAAAATCTTATCAATAAAGGAATAGATTTATTAAATCCTTTACCTCAGTTTGATAATATCAAGAAAAAACTTTACAAACTCAGAAATGAATCGCAAGGTGCTAAGAAACTTAACTTCCATAAAGCCTGTGAACTCGAGGTGCCAAAACGGTACGAAGATTTATTGTTTGCGGAATATAAAGAAAAACAGAAGCGAATCCTTATTTTCGCAAAGAAAGAAATGGTCAAATATTTGAAAAAATCGACAAAATATCTCATTGATGGTACATTCAAAATTTGTCCAAAGTGTTTCTGTCAGGTATACACTATTCATGCAGATATCGGCAGCAACCAAGAATATGCCAATGTAGTTCCCGTGCTATATGCGTTGCTTCCCGACAAAACAAGGGCTACATATGAAATTTTATTTCAAATGATAAAAAGCCAAGTTAAAGAATGGCAGCCAACAGAAATTTCAATGGACTTTGAAGTGACTGCGATATTGGCAATAAAAGATTTATTTCCAGAAGTGAAAATACTTGGTTGTTATTTTCACTTTAACCGCTGTTTATGCAGTTGGGAGTAGTCAAATCAAAACTGGGGGTAATCCATGTGAAACTATGCACACAATTGGCACATCTACCCCCAGACTTTTTGGATGAAGGGTGGCTATATGTGATGAGTGAAAGTCCAAACAATATGGAAGTCACTAAGTTCAATGATTATTTTGTTCAAACATGGCTTGAACATGAGGTACTCTCAAAGACATGGAATATATATAAACAATGTGACAGAACCAATAATATGGTGGAGTCATGGAATGCAAAAATAAAGAAAATCATTCCAGAAAAACCCAATATTGCACAATTCCTTAATGGAATAAAAAAAGACGCCAACTTTTACTTTAGTAAATCAAACAGACCAGGTGACATACAAATTTCAAAAAGAAAAATAGACACTATAGAAATGACCCAAAGAATTCATAATATCATACAACAGTTGTTATCTGGTAGTATAACTGTGGGCCATTGCTTAGAAAAATTAAGATTTTAGTTTAAGTAGTTATACTTTTTTTTTCTTTTTATTGATTTTACAAGTTTCTTTATCTTTGTTGATTTTTGATAAGTAAATTATAATGAATATCATAATCTGTGATTAGCAAGAGTTAGAATTAAGTTATAATGTTGATTAAACTGTGATTTTAAACCATTACCGTCTTACTACAAAAATGTAACCAGTATTAATACATACGGATTAGGCAGTGGCGTGCCTCCAATGAAACGGGGGCAAAGCCCAACTAGACAACTGACGATATTGGGGTAAAAAATAAGTTTCGCTGCCTGTTCCGA
Organism: Cerastis leucographa; assembly: GCA_963082945.1. Lineage (NCBI taxonomy): Eukaryota > Metazoa > Arthropoda > Insecta > Lepidoptera > Noctuidae > Cerastis > Cerastis leucographa. Next base: position 7,757,617 of record OY720353.1, read on the forward strand.
TATTGGTTTTCAAAGCTGTTTTATTTTCCAATTATTTAAATGTGCCTAAATATAAAAATACAAACAGTGGTTAATATAAAAAAATACTGCGCATTTTATATCTCGTCACAAAATTACAACTATTTCAATATCTTGATTTATTGTCAGTGTCAAGTAAATGATATAAGAGTTATCTATTGAATTAAATTTAAGGGTATCATTTAAGCTATCACCAATTTAATTAGTTTTGTGTTTCTTAAATAATAGGGTTTGTCCTCAAAATAGTAGATCTGTCACCTAAATGGAATCATCAAATAATATCAAAACGCTTACCTAAATATTAATTAAGAATTACTTGGAAATAATATCAATCATCAAGTAATTTTATTAGGTTTCAAAATAATAGAAGTGTCACGAAAATTGAATCATCAAACAATGTAATAATGTTTACATAAAACTCCAAACCACAGGTCCAAACTAAGGCGTCGACCTAACCTGTCCGAGTTGATGTGCCCTATGTCTCGTATTAGGCATTTCTTAATAGAAGTAAGGAACTGATCTATTTATTTGGTGACAGATCTACCATTCTGAGCACAAATTCATTATGTAATAAAACTATTATTATAGATAAGAACGAAGTTTATATTAATCTAATGCACTAAAATATTATTGGTAATTTATCTCTTATTTTACACATATATCAACATTTATTTGATAATTCATACCTTCCCATACTTTTTATTTATCTGAGAACGAAAATATTTCGTGGCGATAGATCTATTTATTAGGTGATACAACTTTGATGACAAATATAAATTTTGGTGACAAGAAATATAGTTCCCTAAATTTAACAACTGAACTCTTCGTGTCAATTCGTCATTATTTCTCTCGCTCTCTACAATCGCTATTGGCAAAATTTAAAAAACACCGATAGATGGCGCACAAACAATAAATTGGTTTCTAACTACTAAAGTATTGAAAATATTTGTAACTTCCCGCGACTTCGTTAGGGTGGAAATTTTTAATGTTTTTCAGGCATAAATTATAACTACATATAACCTTTCTCATGAATCATTCTGTAGGTATATTAATGAAAAACGCATCAACATTCTTGCGTAGGTACAGACGGCGGGAAGTGAATTTGTTTTAAACTATGTAAAGATTACTCACAACGTAAACCGCCATAATTCTTCATTCTCGTTTTTTTACCACGAACAGATGACAAACAACAAAACAAAGCACATAGACACTCTCACACATTTACCTTGCACAGTAACGATTTCACACACTTAAAATCCTTCACAAGAAACAATTTGAATGCTTTTATGAATTCAAAACAAAAATGAATCACTTCAAAACAAAGTTAATTACAGCAAAAACTAATCGCAAAACTTTAAAATACAAGAAAGTACATAAATAATATCACAAAAAAAAGATGCACCAGTAATCGCTCAAAACAAATATGAACTATTTTGAAATCGTTTTACTTTCTATGGAAATTCGCGCTACGCGCAGGTCTTTGCGCCGCTTGCCCGTTCATTCTTGGCGCCAACACACATTCACTCTCTCAAACTTACACTGACATACACGCACACATTCAAAGAAAAGCCCAGCTTTTAACTCCATACAATTTTTCAAATTAAATACCTAATAATGTTATCAAGACAGAGTCATTTTACTAGCAAAGACAGAGAGGTCCGACAAGCCAAATACAGAAGCCAGTGAGTGCGAGTGGGAGCATCCGAACGAACATTGACTGTAGGGTCCGACCATAGCGAACTATGCTTGAACTCTTCTTTTGTTTAGTGTTAGAGCGAGCCAGTCTCGCGGCCGGTAGGTATAGGAGATATTAGAATTTTTTTGGCAACGTCGCGCATCTTGAATTCTTGATAAATGCGCGCGAAATTTGACGTTATTATTATTTTGACATACATTTTTATTTTTGCTTGGAATGTTTTTTTTACTTATTTGTTGTGTTTGATTGTTAGGCAAGCCGGGCTTTTCGGCTTGTATGATAGTTCCGCCACTGGGATTAGGTCAGTTTTGGCCGATTCTTTTTTTGTGAATTAGCACTTGTTACACCTGTGATTGCCCTTATTTAACTAATTATAAGTAAATTGTAATGTAAATCTCTGATTAATGAGAGTTAGTTTTAAGTTAAATGTATGATGTTGATCAAACTGTGATTTTAAACCATTACCGTCTAACAAAAAAAAATATAGCTAATATTAATATACACTTGTTATACCATTTGATTGTACATATTTAACTAAGTAGTTATAAGTAAATTACAATGTAAATCATGAAACTGTTAAATGTTGATGAAACTGACTGTATATTAAACATGATTTCTAAATCGCATATTTTTTTACACTTACCACTTTTCTAATCGTCTGTCCAAATGATTAGAAATCTTTAGTTATTTCTATGAGTTGAAATCAAGATACACGATATGATTATTAAGTACTTTCGCTCAGTGGTCCGAATCGACCCATTCCAAAAGATACCTTGGGTTATTCGCACCGCTGCAACCACTGTGGTGTGAATCGCCCTATTCAAAAATAGTACTTGGGCGATTCGGACCGCGGTTCGAATAACTCGTGGTGCGAAACGCCCCAAGACTCATATTTATTGGGTTGTATATTTGTATATTTTTTGGGTTGTAGAATCACGGTTTATGTTAGGGCTAAATGTGCATTCAGTACAGGGGTTATGGAGGTATTAAAAAAAAAACTTGTGAAAGTGTTGGAACTTTGACCTCTCATATACCTACCCGTAAGTAGAAGTATGGCCCAGAACAAAAAAAAATGCAATTAGGGGTAGAACAAGTGCTTTTCGACTTCCTTATGGGTCTTTTAACATACCTTATGTTCATCGACCTTTCATCATTATCATCATCAACCTATAATGTTCCCACTGCTGGAACACAGGCCTCCTCTCTATGAGAGGGATTGGGCTGTAATTCACCACGCGGGCCCAGCGCGGGTTGGTAGATGTCACATGTCTTCAAAGTTTTAGTTCTAGGACATGCCGGTTTGCTCACGATGTTTTCCTTCGCCGTTTTTGAGAGCAGCAGTGATGAAATAAATTATACAAAGTAATGCGCCTGCCTGGGTTCGAACCCACGGCTTACTGCTCGTAAGTCGGGGCTACTACCACTGAGCTCATCGACCTTTACAGCTTAGAAACTGTACCAGAAAAGAGGCATTACGAGCAGTCATTAATCCCTATATAAATAACTAATTCTCACAAAACAATGTTATCCTGAAAATCCCTTCTAGTATCCTGTAATTATCGAAACTTTTCTCCTAAAATCCTGTGTGTAACATCATTAGTGAGCCTCATTAAGGAGACGATCTTACTAACTGCGATGGACGTCGGGACGCTCGCGTAAGTGCACCTTAATGTAGTTATGTGTTGCTTCCCCTTAAGCTGTTTAGCTGTGTGTTCGGGACGTTTTCTTTGGTAAGTTAACTATTAATAGCAGTGGGCTTTGAGAAAGTGACATTGTATATGTGACTAGCTGTCCCGCGCAACTTCGTCTGCGTCACATTTTCCCTGTTTTCGCAACTTTTTTCATTGCTGCTCTGCTCCTATGGGACGTAGCCTGATGATATATAGCCTAAAGCCTTCCTCGATAAATGGGCTATCTAATCCTGAAATTTTTCAAATCGGATCAGGAGGTCCTGAAATTAGCGCGTTAAAGCAAACAAACAAACAAACTCTTCAAGCTTTATTATTAGTGTAAATAACAATAAAATGAAATTATAAAAATTATGAAATGTTTTTTTTTAAGCCTGTGCTGTTCCACTGCTGGGCAAAGGCATCCACCAATCTCCTCCATGACGGCGCCGCTGAGTCCGGCCCTGAAAGAGGTGTCGTGTTAATCTGGACGGACGCGTACAGTGAGGACAGGATTGAGGAGGCACGGGAATAGAGCTCATGGAAAGAGTTATATTTATTGTTGTAAAAAATACTATAACTCGTCAAAAATAACGTTTCCTTTAGAACGAGATGGGGTTGGTGTTTCCAATCCAACTCATCTGAGAAGAAACATCCTTTAGCTATATTCTTTTAAACTGGAAGCTGACCGCAACGTAATTGGTAAAAGGCTAGACAGATGATGATATCGTTGATACAGTGTCTCAACTTTGTCACTCTACGGTTTTCTGTTGACTTTTGGCTAATAATTACTAGTGTTGCATGCACACAAAGAGCATTATACCATTTCGATGTTTCCATTAAATTGTCAAGCAATAGTACATTAATATTTGTATTTATCTACTCGTAAATTATTTGATGGTTAAATGCATGTTTAATTACAATCGACGAATTATCGCTAAATATGGATGCAAATTAAATTCGGGATCCGTTCAGATTTGTTTTAATACCGACAACAGATTCCAATAGTAACTGATGCGTACAGCTATCGTTTTGAGTACTGGTGGGCACAAAAGTGAATAAAAAAATTAAACTGGCAGATAATGAGTGAGCCGTAATTATTGTTAAAATTTATAAAATATCATTAGGGTACAAATTCAGAATCCGGGCTACAAAAAATCAAACTCAAAGCATTTAATTCAATTAGACCATTACAGGCATTTTTGAAAGTCAAAATACAAAAAAAAAACTGCTACTGAGAAGTTCCAAATAGAAAAATCAAATCACACTTGGCCTGAGAAAATTATTCGGGCTGATCATGCAATAACTGGTGTGCACAAATACGAGTCGTATCCATTTTTTAACAGACTTCTTTTTGAAGTGAAACTTCTAATGCGACTTCCAACAAGGTTGGGTTAAACGTTTAACGCTACCATGGAGGAGGTATGAAAGCACTGTTGCGTTAAACGTTCAATGCTCCTGGGGAGGGGGAATAGAAAGAGACAGAGCGAGAGTGAATGCGTGGCACTCGAAGTTTCACTTCTTCCGCGCGGAGGGACTCCACGCACTATTTTTATTCGTGGTCTCTTCTGAATTTTCAGAGATTTTTAAGAAAAACTGTCTTATAAGGAAACTATAAGAAAGCTTCATTTGTAGAATTAAAATACACTTCCTCTTCGTCATTCCCTGACTGGTGAGGATAGTGACCACATATGACGCGTCTCCTAGTCTTGCGGTCTCCTGCAGTGTGAAAACCTGCTCGGTACAGGCTGCCTCTAACAGCTTCCTTGATCGCGTCTAACCATCTTACCGGTGCTCTTCTCTTTTGTGCTCGTTTACCTTTTACACAACCCAGTATGATAAACCTTTCCAGACAATGTCCGAAAAAGCTGAGTTCACGCTCCAGGCAGATTGTGGAAAGCCGTTTGGTGATGTTGAGTTCCTCAAGTGTGGCTCCATTAGTTGTCATTGCGGTCGATGGTACGTAGTTCAGTCTTCGACAATACCACATCACAAACGCATCGATTTGACTGTTTTCACGACTTTTAATGCACCACGTTACAGCAAAAAACACTAAAACAACAACACTATAATATAATAATTCATAGTGATTCTAATTAGAAACATAATTTAACAAAGTTCAATAACCCAATTTTATTTTTTTGAAGGCGATCATGGCCATACCTACGTCGTACGACATGGAGTGGTTTGAAGAACTGATAAAAGGTTAGCAAAATTTCATCTTGATAGCAGAAGAATGAACAAAATCAGCAAATAACTTTCCCACTGCTGGAGTCTGTCTAACTGTGAGAGTGGGCCATAAAGGCCACCATCTGGGGCCAGTGCGGGTTGGATGATCATCGGGATAGTTTTAATTATGATCAATAATTTAAAAGCTTTTTTATTATTTTTAATAATATGATTTGAAATATACTTATAAAATAATTTTGAAAAACTGTTGAAACTATGAAATTAATTTTTACATAATAATATTAATTTATAATAAATAATTAATTAAACTAATTTAATATAAAAAAAAAATATCAGCCATAGCATTCCAATTCTTCTTAACATTTGCCTTCTCCGACCAATCCGTTGAAAACATTAAAGTATGTATTTTTTATTCTCTGTCAAATATTTCACTTTTGTGTCTGACTTTACATTGATAGTTTAATACTATTATAATGAACGTGCAATTCAAAGATAACAAAAGTAATTATGGTCATAATAAATTAATTCAGTTATTGAGTTTTCGGGTATTGGACTTGATTCCAATTAAACATGGTTTGATCCAAATAGTTTGTTAGCCTGAGACACAGCGGTAACGATGATATCGCAATTTTAAACGATGGCTATTGCTACTTATACTTATCACATGTATATGTAGCGACCTTTTGCTTTATCCTGTTCGACCTTTTGTAGTAAGCAACAACTTATCGTCGGGCCTACGCTGTCCTCCCATACTTAACCACTAACGCTGTAACATTCAAATATTGTAAAACAAAATGATTTTAAAAGAGTAACCATGGAGTTTCTTGCCGGTTCTGCTCCATAGAAAACGACCAACGCGAACCGTGCACCTTTTGTCGACGTTTTATAAGTGTACGTGTAGGCCTATGTAAATAAAATGTTTTGGTATTGGTAGGACTGGTTTTCAGACTTTCGGGCCACTGATTACCTGTAACGACTGTCAAATAACTTACCAGAGTTCTGGTCGAATCTCGACGTGACGATCGGTGTTTTAATCACGCATTTTCAAACACCTAATTCAAATTCAAATTCAAATTCATTTATTGTTTGTCACAGGTGATATATAGGTTCTTATAGTTATTACATAAAGCTCGCTGTAACATACCCATGAGGTGTACAATATTTATTGTTGGTTTTTATCTATTTAACATTATTCATTATTCATCTTAAGTCAACGACCACCATTATCATGCATTAATATAAGTTTCATTCAAATAGTCAGCTTTAAACAAATTAAATAATACACTGATTTCATACAACTTAAATTATTAATTGATTTCATTCATATTAAATTATTCATTGGTGCCATACAAATTAAATTATTCATTGATGTCATACAAGTTAAAATATTCACTGATGTCCTACAAATTAAATTATTGATTGAAGTCATAGTTAAATTATTCATTGATGTCACATAAATTAAATTATTCATTGAGTCAGTGGCATATGATAGCTTATCTAATTGTGTGGTCACCAGTATTTTTGTCATTAAAAAAATCATTGATTGAATAGTAGGCTTTACTTATCAAGAATCCCTTCAGTGTTTTTTTAAAACTCTCTAATGTTACACTATTTTTTACATCGTTTGGAAGTTTGTTATAAATTTTTACTCCTATCCCAAATATACTCGTTTTAAACTTAACTGTCCTACACTTAATTCCGCTTAATTCATTTTTATACCGAGCACTTCTCAGTGTGTCATAATGTTTCAGATCTCTTTTTATCATTACTGCTGTTTCATAAATGTAGAGTGAGGGTAGTGTCAAAATGTGTAATCTTGTAAACTCTGGTCTACATGAATCCGTCTGTTTAAGCCCACTTATACTTCTAACACATTTTTTTTGGGCCTTAAACGCAATTTCCCTGTTTGTTGAGTTGCCCCAGAAAAGAATACCATATTTTAGTGTAGAACCTACGTATGCATGGTAAGCACTTAATAATGCTCTTTCGTTGACAACTTTTCTTAGCATGTAAAGGGCATATGAAAACTGATTTAATTTTTTGCAAACATGATCTACCTGTATTTTCCAATTTAGTCCCGAGTCTATATGAATGCCGAGAAACTTAGTGCTGTTTACCTCTTTTAACTGTTCGCCTTTATAGTGTATATGTAGTTTTTTTTTTGAATTAGTATTTTTATTTGCGAAAGTCATGTAATTTGTTTTTTCAATGTTAATTTTTAGATTGTTTACATTTAACCATTTTATAATATCTTCGAGTGATTTGTTTATGTTGGTTTCATAATTTTCTTTATCTTGGTTCGTAAAAATAGCTGTAATATCATCAGCAAATAGTACCATTTCCTGTTTTATAATTTTCGGTAGATCGTTTATGTAGATGATAAACAAAAGAGGTCCAAGAATACTTCCTTGGGGCACTCCATACAGAATCGTTCTAGCATCTGACTTATAAGTTTGTTCCAACTTAGTATCATTTCTTACTCTTATTATTTGTGTTATTTGAAGTCTGTTTGATAAGTATGATTTTATGAGTTTTAGTGCATTTCCTCTTACCCCATATTTTTCTAATTTATTTAAGAGAATTTGATGATCGACGTGATCAAAGGCCTTTGACATGTCCATAAAAATAGCAGTTACTTGTTGCTTGTTATCCAGTCCTGTCATTACATTCTTAAAAAAGTTAAAAACCTAGTTTCCCGAATCATTCGCACTGGAACAGTTACCAATGAAATTCCGCGGCCATTATCTATTACCACTGAAATGTGTGTGACGCCCGTTAATAAGTGCTCATCATGTTAGTTGCATCGTGATTGGCTATTTCGTGGTTACAGTATAGTCAGGGAAATGTTTTGTGTAACAGATTGCCTGCAACCTTAAATTAATAGTTTTTCTCGTATGTTTCGAAAATACCTAGATAAGAGCACACTGTTTTATTTACAACGCTCGCTAAATTTATCACGTCGAGAGTCGAGAGAGGCTCTTGGCTAAATAAAATTACAGCCGCACGGGACGATCTTCTGGCTAAGCCGTGCTTGCCAAGGTCGGGCGGTTGATTAGTGTCCATCCATTACATATTGAGTTTCCCTCGCGCCTCTTCAGGCTGTCATTTGTAGATATTTGACAGTCGTTACAGAAAGTCACTGGCCCGATAGACTGATAACCAATCTTAGTGGGAGTTTAGTCTAACAGAGTTGTGGAGGTCAGATAGGCAGTCGCCCAATCTTAAATATTAGTATTCAGCTGCGCCCGGTTAGACTGGAAGCCGACCTCAACATGGTTCGAAAAAAGCAAAGCAGATAATAAATAAAATAAATAAAGTGTGTTTTATTTCAGGCAAAATACCGATATACAACAATTAAAGACAATTAAAATAGTAAAAACAGTAGAGAAATCATTTATAAATCATACAAGCATCATTCATAACAATTAAATAATCCATAAAAATCATCAAAAAATGACAAAAAAATAATGACAAGCTAATAACAGTTACGAGCTAATGTCAACAGTTACTAGAAATAATGACACTTTACAAACAGTCCCAATCATATCATACAAGGCACAGCTTTTTTTTTGGAAAAAGAAATCTGCATACGCGTGTAATGAATAGCTGCCAAAACTTACCACCCAAACGAATCTGCATTTTAAACTATTTCACAAAACTATCCGTATTCTTAACTATCCGTTTTCCGCATTTAGAAGCCCAGACCACCTACCACCTAGTAAGGTGCCCGTAAACAATGCAGCAGGAACCTAATCTAAACTTTACCTACGAACTTGAGCAGCCATATTTTGTAGCTATATGTTATTCGTAACTTATAATGTAGTGCCAATGTAATATCAGAAACGGGCTTTATGAGGTTTCTAACTTCTTTGTAACGTAAGACTATTGTTTTTGAAAATGGTACCATTTGTTAATTATTTTATTTTCGGCCTGTGTCGTATAAGGGAGCGCAAAGTCCAGCTTTCTCCATTCTAATGATAAATGATGTTTGCAAATAGGTTTCCGCAAATACTTGTACTCGTCGCCGTTATTTCGTACCTGACACTGAGAAGAAACAGCCGACACAAACTCAGAAGTCTTGTCTCTTTTAAGGTCCAGACATAATCTAGGTCAACTCACATGTGGACTTTGCAGGTAAGAGGCTGAGATCGTCTTTTGAAGAAAGAACCACTCAAATTTGAGTGGACCAGTCCACCAAAATTTCCCTATCATATTTTTATTTTTAGATGAAAAAAAAACTCCATTGCATACAAGACAGGATTTCTTATCGAATAAAAATGCTTACCACCAAACAAACTTTTACCCGTAAGGGTAGTAGTTCCAAAAATCCCTTTATAACTGCTCATTTTCATCTCGTTCTTAACATAAACATAACATAACATCTCACCTGTAATCCCTGAAGGGTTGGGAACAGTTGTTTCTAATTTGCCAGTTATGTTTAAATCCCATGCAAAAAGGGGTGAGCTTATTGCCATCAAACGGGCACAAATCCAGACTTCGTGACTGCTACTAAAAAATTACTGATGGTAAAACCCAATAACAATTTGCCCGAGCCGGGAATCGAACCCAGGTCCTCATGCTCAACAGTCGCGCTTGTGATCACTAGACCAACGAGACAGTTGAGTGGTGTGTGAACTGATCAGCTATGCATTATTTTTATCATCATCATCTGCCTAGCCTTTTCCCAAACTATCTTGGGGTCGGCTTCCCTCAAGATCTATAAATGACAGCCGGGACCAACGGCTTAGCGTGCTTTCCGAGGCACGGAGGAAACTCGGTATGTAATTATGGTCACCCATCCACGGACCAACCTCGGAAAGCACGGTTTAACCTTAAAGATAGACCCGTGTGTCTGTTATTATTTAGCAATGAGCTCCTATGCATTATTTTTATAACAGAGAAGAAAATAATAAAAAGGCTTTATCTAATCTGAAATTGCACCAACAATAGCTGTAAGCCTTAAATCAATAAAACAATATCGTGTTGATACATTTTTCACTTACAACTTACCGTGACTGCGCCAGCATCATTCCGATGTTTTTTTTCTTTACTGTGTAAGTCAGTCCTTTTCATAAGTTATGTAATATAAGCAATAGAACATAGAATAGAACCGTAGTCTCAGATTGATTGTGTGGAAATCATTGTCCTATCGTATTACAAAGATTCACTTCCCACATTGAAAGTGAATTTCGCACAAAAAAAAAAAGAGTCGAGCTTCGAAATACAATTACCCACGTTTCCCAGCATGGAATTAAGAGCAATTTTCTTAGTGATTTACCCGCATCATCCGGTACATTTTACCAGGAAATAAGACACTTTAATGAACAGTAACTACATAGAGGCAGAAACCTTAGCTGAGGGCTGGAGAAAACAGAAGTTTCCATGGTACATACGAAGTCTATTACAAGTTTCAGGAAATTGAGTTGTATATGGGATATTTTATTGAAAGGTAAAAATTTGGTGTTTATCCTTAGATACGTTTTACCCCGTTTTTTGACTTCTTTAGGGGGGAAATTTTGTTGGTGGTCAATTTAGGGGGATAAGGATGTGCTCTTAGTCCTAATTCCAAACCCGCACTGAGCTCGTATGGTGGATACCGGCCCTCACAGAGAAGAGGCCGTGTCCCAACAGTTGAAACATTATAAGCCTCTTAGTAAATTAATTTAATAGACTCTCAGTAATTTTATAGTTTTACTAAACACAATATGTTTGATAATGAAGTGCAAAATTAAGAGATAGATCATGCAGATGTAATAGTGGAATCAAGCTTTTCAGAACTATTCTGTTGTTAGTTTCCTTTTTATTCGGCTCGTCTACCAAAACCCCAACAAAAACATATCACAATTAACAAAAGCAGAACAATTATTTACTAATAGCAATCCTTTTCGAATAGAATTTGAACAAAATATCGGTTCAAAAGCTCGTACCAATTAGTAAGTGAGCCGTCTCGGGTTCCTTAGAACAAACGGGGCTGAAAATAAGCGAAAAACATCTAAGCGCGCCGGTTTAGGGTTCCTTCGCTATGTAATTGCTGCGCCTTGGGCGTAGATGGCGTAGACTAAGGAATAGGAAATGAGACACGACTTTTGTCATTGAGAAAGTAGTAGTAGAATTGTGCGGAACTGACGCTTTTGGCATTAAAAATTTCGCTTATTTTTGTATAGTACTAAGGGGTAAATTAATATTGTTTATTTTTGCATATGTTATGCCTACAGTAGTAGTACATAAAATATGTAACAGTATCAAAATTACAGTAATATTTAAAATTATTGAGGTTTCTTTGTTCATTAATTCATGTATTTTTTTTTAAATAAAAAAATACAAAAAATAGTGGAATGCCGGTATCGGGAGCCAGGTCCAAGCTAAGGGTAAGGGCTCCAGAGACAGGAAACTCCTCACAATGTGGGTTGTATCGAGGAATACTGCCTTCTGAATCAGGGCTTTTAATACAACCGCCTAAGGAGAGCATCTAAAGAAACATCTTTCTTGTTTAAACGGCCATAAGGCCATTGGCCGTTTTTAAAGTGAAACTTTTATTACATCGTCTCAAACTTTTTCGTCTGTGCGTTGCGTGTCGCGTGACGCTAGGCCGCGGAGTAAAGATGCTCGTGAAAGGCGCTCGTCAGAGCGCCTTTCACGATATCCCTACTCCGCGTTTTATACGTTTGATACCCATATTGGAATATTATTCCAAAAATTTTTAGTTAAATGTCTATAGTGTGAAAAAAAGTTTCACTTTTACCGTGGTTTCATAAAACCACACAATCCTTTTTTTGTTATGCGAATAAATACACTTTTCTTTCATTCTTTTCTTAGCCACGACTTGTCCCTTCTGGGTTCAATAAATAATTTTACTCTACCGACTGGCTTAGAAAGAGCGCTTCACTCGACTCCTTCAGACCCAATCAATCGGTGAAGGCTTTTTTATTGTACTTAAATAACGTTTTAAAAAAACGTACTCGTTTATTGATTATGTACGTGTTAGTACCTTCTTATCTTACTGGATTACTGATTAGGTTTACGCTTTGGATGTTTTTATTTTTTGCAAAATAGTGTACTTACCTACTGATTTTTTTGGATTGGAGTGACTAGAGTTGATTAACGTTACACTGCTACTTTTAAACGTTATCTAAATTGACGCACAGGTATTGTTTCCTATTGACAACGATGTGGCCAGCTAACTTCTTGGCACTTTCCCTATGGACAGCGACGAGGACGAAATTTTTGACACCCTGAATTCGTACTAACGAACTTTATGTGTACCATACATCGGTGTTTTGAACTTCGGAGTAACGTAATACAGTCGTACATACATACTAAATTGAAATAAAAATATTATTTTAGATCTATGTTTAGTTTGTACATACTGATTTCAAATAAAAAAACTAAATACTTCAAAAAAATACACGGTGTAAATCACCTCATCACGAAGCCATCAACCAAGCATTCTGTACATGAACCTAAGTAACTTTATGCAAAAATTATTGCTGGGAAACGACTTTTTTTTTGGGGGTGTAAAATCATGTTTTGTGGTAGAACTCAATGTAACGCACTCAAAACATTGTGCTGGTGGGACGGGTTGAATAGTACGGGGGTCGTGGAGGTGTTTAAAGTAAAAATCTTACATTAAAAACTTGTATTTAAAAAAATACTTGTCAAGAAGTTGGAACTTTGACCCCTAATATCTCCGTAACTAGAAGGTTCCCAGGTATGGTGTAGAACAAAAAAATGATCGCAATGACAGGGAGAACCAGTGCCTTTCGGCTTCGTTAAGAGGTGTTTTACACCCTTTATAATTTAAGTACAATATTACGAACGTAAAATTACACTATTCGATCAATCGAGTCGCTAACTACGATAACCACCTTAAATTTCTATCAACTTCTACGGAAAACGACACAGTCATGGATGTGTAGTTCACTGCTACAAGCCATCGCTTGAATAGCTAGTCTGAAGTCCTGTGTTCGAAAATTAAGGTTGGGTTAAATATGAACGAGACTTAAGTACGAGTCTGCTAACCCTTTCGGATAACAAAGGCGTAATGTCATGTTATAACGTATCTATAGTACCTCTTCACACACATAATTTAACGTTATAGTATTTTAAAAATCATTTTCTATTATAAAATGAATATTAAGATCCTTGACAGTCGTTACAGGTAGTCAGTGGCCCGAAAGTCTGACAGCCAGGCAAGGGATATCGTATTACCCAGTACTAACTGGGTTGTAAGTATTGCTGAATAATTATATTGATTAATAATTTAATTGTACTGATCTAAAGGAAATAATTAATTAATAATAATATTTATTGCATGCTAATTTAGGATGAAAATTGCAATGCTTGTAAAAGGCTGCTAAGTCTTAAGTAACAACATAAAATAACACCAACATTGTACACTTAGTTCGCAATAAAAATTTGACGTTGACTTTGACTTTTTGTGGAAGTCAGATAGGCAGTCGCTCCATGTAAAATGCTGCAACCGGTTATACTGGAAGTCGACCCCAGCATGGTTTGGAAAAGGCTTGGTATTCAACTGCAGCCGGTTAGACGAGAAACCGATCACAAAATCATCTGCATAGCCTTTTCCCAAACTATCTTGGGGCCGGCTTCCAGTCTAACCAGATGGAGCTGAGTACCAGTATTTTACATGAAGCGTCTGCTATCTGACCTCCACAACCCAGTAACTGGGTAATACGATATCCCTTGGTAAGACTGCATGTCAGACTTTTGGTTTCTGACTACTCGTAACGACTGTCAAAGATCTACAAATGACAGCCGGTACCAACGGCTTAACGTGCTTTTCGAGGCACGGAGGAAACTCGGTATGTAATGTTCACCCATCCACGGACCAAACTAGGCGAGCACGATTTAACCTTAAAGATCGACCCGTGCGGCTGTTATTATTTAGCTACGAGCTAAATAATAACAGCCGCACAGCGAAACCGGCCACAACATAGTTGGAAAAATGTGATAATTCTATTATAAAATAGGCCTTTTCTTTTAAATGCTGCCACTACAAAACCATAAATTTGTATTTGTGGCTGCACATTAAAAAGTTTCCCCTTCAAAATCTAATTGAAACAGTGTGCCGTATTGATCTGGCACATACGAAACTTAGACAAATGCAGGCGAAGGCTTTTAGCGGTGTTCCGGCGGCGGAGTGCATCGTGACGTAGCATCCGGCCCGTCTGTCCGACTTCCGGGCGGCCGGGCAGCGAGGGAAGTTTAATGGTTGTCACATGTACTTAGAGGTAAACGTACCTTTGTGCACAGGTACGGTTGATATTAAAATTTAATTTGCGAATTAAATTTTTTAAATGAACTTACGATGAGATGTTCCTATAAGATTAGATCTTACTATGTCCTACTAATACAAGGTGTTATTTTGCATCCTCGTCAAATTCAAGGAGGTTACTATGCTAATGATTCTCGTTATCAATAATAAAATTGGTTTTCTTTTTTTTTTTCTTATTAACGGAAATCGGTAAGTGTGAATCACCGGTGTTTTAAGCGCAGCCCGTCTGATCTTCGCCCTATAACCGCGCTTTCACACATACAAACAATCGCAAACGTTTATTCGATAATTTCTTATTCCCCAAATCACATTAAGGGGGTTGTTCCGATAGACTGACAAACTTACACCACAAAAAAACAGCGTTTATTAATAATTAACTAGGTATAGTAATTTAAATTGATTTTTTATGTATTTTGTGACAACTTCCTGAATTTTGACGAGGATGCAAAACAATACCTTGTATTATAAATGCGAAAATTTGTGAGGATGTATGGATGTGTGTTTGTTACTCTTTCACGCAAAAACTCCTAAATAGATATGGACGAAATTTGGCGCTGGGATAGATAATGGAATAGCACTTAGGATGCTTTTTATCCCGGTAGTACGTTCCCATGGGACAATTACCGAAAAAAACGCGGGCGAATCCGCAGGCATAAGCTAGTTACAAAAATTTTACGCGATTTTACTTTGCGTGGGATGAAAACTTTTGTGAATAAATATTATAAGATATGTCGGAGACAGTCATTAGTACGGACATGAATCGAAAGCGCGCCTAAAGCGACCTACTTACCAGTCTACCCACACCTAAGCACGCTTACTACAGAGTCGTGATGTTTCGAGTTCGCGGCGAGGAGGACAGTCAGTGTCTGATCGCGGCGGAGTCAAGACGTCCCGAAACTGTAACCCGATTCATTGTGCCTAGTGTTACTTTATGTGTTGGATTGTAATTTCAAGTAATTTGTTGGTTCGATAAAAGCAGTGTACTTTGTGTATAGAAAGAATCTGGTTCTTCTAACCTAACAGACAGATGTGTTGCTGGGGAGTTTGTTCCGCCACTTCTTCTTCCCAGCTAAAACACTAGGAAGTGGCGAAGGGCGGGCGTTTTGGGGGACTGTCTCTTGTAATTTTTACATTCAAAGAGTGCTGATTATCAGCCTAGTTTGAATAAATGACTTTTGATTTTGTAGTGTGTGTTTTCATAGCACGAAACCCATGTTCTGCCCACATGAAGACCGTGTCTAACGAAATAAAATCACCTCCCTACGACAGATAAATATTATAAGATTAAATAAAGTTTTGTTTTATTTTAGTTTAATTGTGTGTTTAATTGTGGATCATACGATTTCGAGGTCGGGTTAGGTGTTATTGGGTTTTTCGATCGATATTCCTCAGATTCAGTAACTGGTCTTTTTTTTTTTTTTTTTTTTTCCGGATGGGAAATCATCAAATGACTTCTCCCGCTCTGGGCGGAGCGGGAGGGAGTGTCAGACTTGTACTGACTAAAACCCACCCATGTTCCTTCTTCGCCCTTTGTGTTCCAGGGCCGCGGTATCTCTTTCGAACAACCCGCAGCCCTGGCAGGCATCGGCCCTTTCGGACCCCTTCTGATTTGCTGACATCTCCTTGAGGCGCGCGTGGAACACGTACGCGCCGTCGACACGGCCTGTCGTCATGAGACGGACGGACGGTGAGCTAGCCCATTACTCACCGTCCATCAGTAACTGGTCTGAATATTTGCTAGGTCGTTATTAATAGAGTCGCCTCTTATTACATGGGGCTTAATAGCAGTAAAGTAAAGTAAAAGTGTAAGTGTATGTGTGTGAAAATATAGGTAACATACTGTATATGTGTACTCTTTGCCTAATCCATCGGAAAAAAATGCGCGGTGATAAGTTCTATTTACGACGATTGCAACTTTGCGAAATGTCCCATAGTTGCAATCGTCATCTTCTTCTTCATCGTGTGGTTAGTCTAACTTGGTGTCAGAGTTTATATGCCGCCCATGAGCCTCTGACTTGGCCCCGACCCTCGCTCGAGCCAGCCCGCGATGCTGTGCCAGTAGTTTTATATCAGCCCCTAAATAATGATACCATTCAGATCCAGCCTGTCCCCATGCAGTCCTCCCCCAGCGACGCCCTAAGCCGAGGTTCGTACCCCACAGGGGGTGCCCTTAGCGTGCAGTCGCTTAGTTTGTAAGTTTTTATGCCCTGGCTGGAGGCCTTACTCTAAAGGCACCCACAGGATAGTCCGGTTAAGCAGACGACAACCTCATAGGTTGAACTGCGAGATGCCATTCAAAAAAAAAAAAAACAAATCTGACTTGGCTTTACATGCCGTGGAGAAATATCTCTCAGGCATGCTGGTTTCCTCACGATGTTTTCCTTTAGCGAAGCAAGTGATAATTATACAATACGCACACGAATCAGATGTGCGTTTCTTGGATTCGAACTCTAGACCTTTGACTTGGCAGTCCAACGGTCACACCACTAGGCTATCACTGCTGCTGCTGCAATCATCAAAGCATGCAAATCCTTTTTTGACATATTCTCGTTATTCTACAAACTGTGCTTTCCCGAAATTAATGTCAGAATCAGCACGATGAAAAAACCAAAATGGGTTTTACGTGGTGTAAGTTTTTTGTAGTAAAAAGAAAAGACAACTCTTATGGTAATATAGACTTAAATAAAATCAGATTAATAAAAGAAAACTAACCTGTTATTCAAAAGTGTGTGTGTGTGTCCAGTATCCCTTGTTAGTATAATCTCTAAAATATTTGAAAAGTATTTATATAAACAGCTGTATACGTACCTCGAAACAGAAAATATTATCACTAATGAACAGAAAGGGTTCAGAAAAAAAAATCGTCATAATGGTATATTTTAAAATTGTTTGGGAGTTTATTAAGTATTTGTATATAATTTATTACATATTATATTTTATTACATTTAATCATATCAATATTATATTATATTTTTTTCTATTTGAATTCGTTATGGACATGGTTTACAAACTACAAATATACCTAAAATATTAATAAAATAAATAAAATATGTACAATGCACATGTAACAGAATGGAAAAAGTGGCAGGGTGTCAAAAATTTCGTCCACATCGTCAATAGCAAAAGTGCCTAGAATGCTGTGGCCATGTACCCCACATTGGATGGAAATGCTGATTATTTGGCCAAAACAAAGGCCAGCCCTCTGATCACGTGAAGAGTCGACCATACGCTAGGCGATATCCCGAAAAACTAGGTGGACACTCGGATCCCATGGCCCTAGTGTTTCAACCCCAAACGGCTCAAACACAACTACCAATTAAGTTATTGTATTTGCGCCTGAGATTTGAGGTTTTCACATTGTTAAGAATATTAGTCCCCGTGATAAAAGCACCATCATAGAGGTGACTTCTTATGTTTTAACGACACCAAAACATAGTTAAAGATACGCTTAGACAGACACAGTCACGGTTCAAAAACCGCAATGGTTTTAGCATTAAAAATCAATAGGGCAGTGGTTGGGACAGGCGTCACTTTTGCACCGGCGAACACAACCGGACAATATCCGGGTTTTATGCGAAGTAAACAAAAATAATAAACAAATACATACGCACACTGAATTGTGAAACTACAGCCGGATAAAATATTCAATGGGTAAATAGTATTCGTGTACTGATTTCCTTTTTGTACCTGCAAATATTTTTCGTTTATTTTATCCTTTTCTCTCTGTTGTATTTATAATTGCACTCATATATACTGACCTAAAATAAAAAAAAATGAATAGATTTCCATGTTTCAAAGAGGCATTACGGCGACTTTTTGTAGCGATGTTGTTGCTCATGTGTATCGATACAGCCGTGATGTTTACGCTGGCTGTGTACCTTTGCCCAGATTCTGTATCGCTACTATCGCGATGCTGTCGTGCTTCAGTTGCGATGCAAATTCGATTTAGCATCGACACAGAAATGTGATGCTTCCCACCCTCCGTTCTCTATCCTTCGTTCCCGCGATGTTGTCAGAAACGGTTGCGCGTTAGCATCGATACAGTCACGATGCTGTCGCGCATGTGTATCGATGCAGCCGCGCAAAAACTCGTCCGCATCGTTGCAAATTTTATTCAGATCAGAAATTGTTAAAAATATGAAATTGTTAATTGTTGTTGTTGTTTGTATGTTGTTGTTGGTTGTTGTTTATTGTTAATTGATGTGTTGTTTATTTGTTTATGCCAATAAATATCTATCTATCTAAATTATCCCACAAGATCGTACTACCGGGATAAAAAGTTACCGATGTCCTAAACTCCTTACCCATGTCTACCCGTGTCCTTAACTATCCAAATCGGTTTAGCCATTTAGATATGGATATCTACTAAGCTTACGGAGTTTTATTAGCTAATTTCATTTAACCTTGTATGGAATTTTAGGTTACAGGGTGCCTCGAAAGATACAATATTTATTACATAATCATGTGCAGGGCATTTTAAGGTCACAAGGTACAAAATCGCATAACAAGTTCTGCTGTTAGAAAGTATGGAGGCCTGTATCTTTATGCAATGACCCTGGGCTACACAGCTATCTGCTTGTTTGTTTGGATGGACCCGCTAATTTCGGTAAATACTGGTACGATTTGAAAAAAAATATTTTACTCATGGAAAGCCAATTTATCGAGAAAGGCTATAAGATATATAACATCATGATACGGCCAATGGAAGCATCAATGAAAAATGTTGCAAAAACGGGGAAAATTTGACACAGAAGAGGTTGCGCGGGTCAGCTAGTCTATTTAAAAACCCTTTGGTATTACAAGACAGGCTAATCAAGTGAAACAGATGTGAAGATCGCGTGAGATTGATCGTGAGACGTAACACCTTGTTGGTTACCATTGCGTGACTATCCGAAGACCAGTCTTACGATATACCTGTTAACAGTTGGTGCTGATGCCTTGATCGTATCTTCGTGCATATTGCTGGGAAATTAGTGGTTTTATTGCAACTAGAGTAAGAGTGCACCCCCGATATTATGGCACATGATATTATGAAACTGATGCTCATCTATACAAATAACTAAAATTGAATTGTCTGTTTGTAATTTCAAAATCACAGTTTTTTACTGAATGCATTATGAAATGAAATTATGAAATTATTTACAGTACTTAAGATCAAAAAAATATTTTTTATTTTTACCGGTCTGCCTGTTTGTTCCGGCTTTAGGGAGTAACTTAGGCTACTTTTATTTTGGAAAAAGAAATAGGGTTCCATGCAAAAACATTGAAATCTTTGAAATTGTTAACAAAATCCAATTAAAATAGGGAAGTAATTTTTTATAATAATTTCACACGGAGGAAGGTCGCGGAGCACACTAATAGTATTGCTCAGTTGGAAAGACCACTGTCAATCTGTAGGCATTTTTTAGGTATCACGACAACGGGCTCACGTTTTGGGTAAAGGTTAGTATTGGATTTCAGACTACCATTTTTTTTCGTATCGTAATTGATCCTGGAAGTTATACAAGTTGTTGTTTTGCATTCTCGTCAAAATTCAGGTTGTCAGAAAAATTATAAATAATCAATATAAATTACGGTTCCTAGTTAATTATTAAAAAACGCAAATGTTTTTGGTTGATATGTTTGTCACTATTTTAGAATAACCCCCTTAACGTGATTTAGGAAATAAGAAATGATCGAATAAACGTTTGCGATTGTTTGTATGTGTGGAAGCGCGGTTATAGGGCTAGAATCAGACGGGCCGCATTTAAATCACAAGTGGTTCACACCTACCGATTTCAGAAAGTAAGAAAAAAAAATTACCTACCCATTTTATTATAGATTCGATAATCATAATTACCTCCTTGAATTTGACGAGATTACAAAACAAAAAAGCTCTGTTTAACCTAGAAGACCCGCTGTCTTCTCCAAGTTGATCGAAAAAAAAAATCGATTCGCTAGTTTATGAATAAAACGAGGTTGTCATTTACGGTACCATATCATATCATCACGCCTGTAATCCCCGAAAAGATAGGCAGAGGTGTAACTAATAGTACTGGTAGAGGTGTAATTTCGCCAGTTATGTTTAAGTCCCATGCGAGTCAATTGCCATCAACCGGAAATACATCCACACTTCGTGGATGCTTGCTACTGAGAAATACTTGATGGAAAAACCCAATAAGAATTTGCCCGACCCGGGAATCGAACCTAGGACCTCAGCAGTCGCGATTGCGACCACTCGACCAACGAGTCACTCATTCACTTTCGATTTAATAATAAACCAGAGAGCAGGCGTGCAGCGCACTTCATTCATTCTGTACGCGTTTGTAGGCTTGGCTCGGTGTTGCCAAACTTTTGCGGGTTTGTCAAAGGTAATTTTATTTATTGCAACACCTGAATGAATGTCAAAGGACCGCGTTTTTTTGATGATGTGACTATGTGGAAACTGTGGTTTGTACAAGATATTTATTTTGCTAAAACATGAGTATTCACGTAAATGCAAGATGTTACATAAAAAGTTCAATTGAGTCACTGTCATGAATAAATAATTATATTATAATACTTAATTATTATATTACACTAATAATAACGAACAATTTTTATAGCGAGTAAATAAACAAGCAATATATTTAAATAAATAATGAATGAATAGATGGATCTGAAAATATAATATTAATATAAAAAGACGGAAATATAAAATAATAAATAGGATGAAATAATTTGAAATAATTGTTATTTTTTCTTCTTTTCTTGTTATTACAAAGAAAATTAGAGAAGCGCTTTTCCTCTCTCTACTCATTTTTTTTTTGTCCACCTGTTAAGTGTACATTACGGATGCCAAAAATGATTTGATTTGATAATACAGGCTGACTTTGAATAAATGCGACAAAAAGAAATGGGAGCTTCAGTTACAGTAACATAGTAATTATAAACTGTTTTTTCTACAATCTAAATTGCTAAAAAAAATTACGTGATTATCACTTTAAAATGGTCCATTGATGTTATTATCTTTATTTAAGTACGAATTATCGGTACTCCAGCAAAATAAATTAATATGCAAAATAAATAAGAAAAATTATTATTAATAATCGTGCCCACTACGCGAAAACGGTAGTACGCGAAATTCTATGATACTTTAATTATTTTAACGTTTTTCGTAACACTGTTAGATTCTTTTTTAATTTTACATTTGATATGTTCTAAATTTTGTTGACAACACGTATTATTGTATATTTAAATTTGTCGCATCTGTTCAATTTCACCCTGTATAACTGATAAATAAAATCTAAATAGATAGATTTTGCGTTTTTTTTTTAGTTAGTCCTTAGTGGTGGGCTTAACAATTACTGAGTTTTAACACTGAATAAGTATCACAATTGTACTGTTTTTGTGTTTTTGATTCTGTATTAAAGCTCTACTTTTTTTTCAAAGTAGTTTGTAGTGATTCCCTATGGGATAGTGTGGAGAACATTGCGAGGAAACAAAACATGCCTGAAAGATATTTCTCGACGGCATGTAAAGCCAAGTCAAGGGAACCATGGTTCCAGGGCTGCAGGTTGTTCGAAAGAGATACCGCGGCCCTGGAACACAAAGGGCGAAGAAGGAACATGGGTGGGTTTTAGTCAGTACAAGTCTGACACTCCCTCCCGCTCCGCCCAGAGCGGGAGAAGTCATTTGATGATTTACCATCCGCAAAAAAAAGAAAAAAAAAAGGGAATCATGGTTGGCAACCACACGATAAAGATGTGTGGAACGATCATATTGTTTATTGTGCTATTCTAGTATAAAATTTAACAATCATTTCATCTTGTGAACTAAGGTACGTAAAGATTCGTTATTTTTTTACACACAAACATTTAAACATGTTTTTAACATTAGCTAACTATTTAAATCTCTATATTTATATTAATAGTTATGGTTAAAAAATCTATTTTTTTTTTTGTTTATTGGTTGGACGTTAAGGATCTGACGTATTCATGAAACGCTGGCAACACTAACAGATATGATCCACCCTGTCGTCGAGTGCAAAGCTGCCGACGATTGGTCCGGCTTATTCATCGCACCGTACATCGCATGGCTTAAATTGTGACGTTCCAATTTTAAATTTTTTACTCCGATAGTTGAAATTTTCGATGCGTGTGTATCCGTGGGTTTATAGTAGAGATATACAGAAATTATTCATAAAGCCCGGGTGTATCCACACAAGGCTGCGCGGAGATGTGCAGAGCGGAAAGGAACGGAAAAGTGCAAAGCGGTACGCCGCCGCCGTTCTCAGCACGTCGCTCACCGCACGCACGTCACTCATAGTAGTCCGTTCATGTCACGTCGCACACAGCACACCGCTTAACGCACACCGCACACTAGTCAACGCACACCGTTCACGGCACGCCGCACACAGCACGCCACTCACCGCACGCCGCTAAAATCGACAATAAAGACGGGTTCGTCCTCAGTTGAAACAAGAACACTTTTCCCATTAACTGTACTAAGTGAAAAAGCACAAAAAAATAATAATATTAAATTAATCAAATCGGGGGCGTCGGCTACAGGTGCCTCGACCACAGCCTAAGCCTTGGACCCTCACAGCACGCCGCTCAAAAACTAATTGAGAATGGATCGTACAACTATTCGTACGACAATTGCTTATATTAGGACGAAGGAGAAAACCTGAATGTACAAATTGGTAAACATTATTTTAAAAAAAACTTGATGTTTCCTCAAGTCGCAAAGTCCTTGCTATACGAGCACGGGTTCTTACTAAATAATAATGTAGTAAAACCTAGTTAAATCTAAAACACAACTACGCATAGGTCCAAGAAAACACTCATTATCTAAACCAGCAACTAAAATTTACCACATCAAAATTACTCTAGATACAAAAACAAAATAATAATCCAAGGTGTGTGGGTTATAAAAAATTCATGAATGACAAATGGTAGCGGCAGGGCGAGAAGTGGCCGACATCCATCTTCGCGAGAGGAATTTGTAAGAACCCCGTATGAAAGTCAAGGAACACTGTATAAGGAGAACCAGTAAACCAACTAGGCCCTTTTTAACCGACTTCTAAAAAGGAGGAGTTATAGGAGGAGGGAGGAAAAAAAATACAGCCGAATGGAAGACGGCTGTATTTTTTTTTTTGTTTTAATGTTTGTTACCTCATAACCCATACTTTTTAGGGTACCTACCCAAAGGGTCAAACGGGACCCTATTACTGAGACTTCGCTGTCCTTCCGTCACCAGGCTGTATCTCATGAACCGTGAAAGTTAGCCAGTTGAAATTTCTACCTACAGATTATGTATTTCTGTTGATGCTATAACAACAAGATTAAAATCTTATAATTAATTAAAAAAAAAACATGGAAACGGTTTGTACCTCTGTGTGAGCCAATTTTGATCACTTCTTCGTAGTTGTTATACTGTAGGTACTGTTTACTAATATATCTACAGTGTAAGGGACCAAAGGTCTAACTGTACCTCATACTTTCTATTTTTTAGAGCGTTATCAAAATGGCGTCCATTTTTTTGTTTGTAAGGCTTTATAAATTACTGTCTTGTACTTTTGTTTGTTAGCATTACTTTTTTTATGGATTACTGTGGAGTTACATAATTTGATGTGATTGTGGTGGGGATATAAGGTAATGTTTTCTGCTTAATAAACCCTTCGCAATCATTTCTCTAAATATTTGTGAAAACCGAATCGGAGCCCATTGCGTGTGTGTCCCTTAGGTATAGCCTTATTTGTATTTTTTTTTTAAAGTACATATGAAGACTTTAAGTTAATGGTTTTTTTTTTTCAAATTCAAATTCATTTATTTTGTGAACTTAAGTGGTAAAATATATAACATTCAGAAACTATCTATGTTCCACTGTTAAGCATTCAAAATGTTTCTATACATTAGGTAGGTACATGAAATTAAATTTAGATCAAGAAAATAATAGTCTCAATGAAGAATCAATACAAATTGGTTAATTAAATCATTAAAATCATCAAAAAAGATTGCATTGCATAAAACGGCAGCTATAATGTCAAAATTAAAATTACATGCATGAAATGTCAGAGTTATGTCAATATAAGTAAAAGTCAAAGTGTATGAGCGAATAGGAATAATAAATAATATTTAAACATTACAACGAACGAACAACATTAGGTAGGTACATGAAATTAAATTTAGATCAAGAAAATAATAGTCTCAATGAAGAATCAATACAAATTGGTTAATTAAATCATTAAAATCATCAAAAAAGATTGCATTGCATAAAACGGCAGCTATAATGTCAAAATTAAAATTACATGCATGAAATGTCAGAGTTATGTCAATATAAGTAAAAGTCAAAGTGTATGAGCGAATAGGAATAATAAATAATATTTAAACATTACAACAGTTTTTATGGGATTGAAGTGTACCACAGCAGGGCAAAAGCGTTCCTTCCCTCTTTCCGTGTTTCTCTGTCTTTAGCTATTTGGGCCCAATCTTTTTGGTAAGAGATAGTCTGAGAATGAGATGAACTTAATTTTTAAAATGTTTATTTATCTGTTGCATAACGTGATTTAATTAATGCCTTTGGCTGTTGTCTTAATAAACACGTAACATGTATGATAATTCAAATTAACATCAAAACCGGCACATATCAACATTTCGAAGGTACATACATTACAGATTCCATAATAATACTGAAATGAAATTCCTCTGAGAGGAACACTGCAATGTCTCTTTGCCTCAAAGGAGTTTCATCTGTCTAATTTAATTATCTATTTGAAACTCCGCCATTGTGATACCTGTCCCGGTATTGTTGATAACAAATATTATAATTGCATTGCTTGAACATCAAGTAACTACGAGTAATACTAGTTTGCTGTAGTTTAATATCTGTTTAGTATGAAATATATTAGTTGGTACTACGTAATAACTACTTTTTAATTTTATTAGGTACTTCATAACTGTGTAACTTATTTACAAACTACAAATATACCTAAAATAAGATTTATTTACAAACAATCATAATTTTCTAAAACTAAATATTTACATAAACTAACTAAATATAAACTAACTTTAAAAACAACAGGACGGTTAGGCAGCACCAGAAAAGTACCGAGACAACGAAGCTCGGCGAAAATAATCTATACTAATATTATAAAGCTGAAGAGTTTGTTTGTTTGTTTGCTTGAACGCGCTAATCTCTGGAACTACTGGTCCGATTTACATAAAGTCTTTTAGTGTTAGCTAGCCCATTTATCGAGGAAGGCTATAGACATATATCATCACGCTACGACCGGACATAGGAGCGAAGCAGCAATGAAAAATGTTGCGAAAACGGGGAAAATGTGACGGAGACGAAGTTGCGGGGGACAGATTGGAATAAAAATTAAATTTAAAATTAAATTTTTATTTCATGCTTTTTAAACTTATTTTTTGTTTAGCCTTGGCTGTACCACTCCTGGGCTTAGGTCTCCTCCCATTTCTTCCACTTTTCTCGGTGTTGCGCCTCTTCTCGCTCATTTACGAAAACAAGGAAACTTATAAACTAAAAAAAAAACTGAGTTCTTAGGGGGGAGGGGTATGCAGCTTACGCCCCTGGCGATGCTCATGGTGACAAGTGACAAGAATTCAAATTTCGAATCAACCAGACCCGTAGAAGTTGTTTATATCCCTTCATCAACTAGAAAAGAGGTGCTGAGCTTCAAACGGCTGCGCAGATTTTCGAAACATAGCTAAGAACTCTCTCGATTAAATTACTTTTCAAACGACACCAATTTTATCAATATCCGTTCATCCGTTTGGGAGCTACGATGCCACAGACAGACACACAGATGCACAGATACACATGTCAAACTTATTCTTACCTCGTTGGTCCAGTGATCATAAGCCCGACTGCTGAGCAAGAGATCCTGGGTTCCCAGGTCGGGCAAATAGTTATTAAGTTTTTGGAGGACAATTCCTACTTATCCTAAAAATATTTTTTTTATGGGACAAGCCTACTACACTATTCCCAAACCACTGCAACTCCTGAAACCATAATCAACAATGGCGACCACCAGAAAAGCGCCGAGACAATAAAGCTCAACGATCTTAAAAACATTATGTCTGGCCTGGGACTCGAACTCGCAACCTCATGCCCTCTGACCTCCACAACCCAGTAACTCTGTAATACGATATCCCTTGATAAGACTGGATATCAGGCTTTTGGCTTCTGACTACTCGTAACGTATGTCCAAGATCTACAAATGACAGCTGGGACCAACGGCTTGACGTGCTTTCCGAGGCACGGATGAAACTCGGTATGTAATTATGGTCACCCATCCACGGACCAACCTCGGCAAACACACCTTTAAGATCGACCCGTGAACTACCCCACCTCTCAAAAGCACCCTTATATCAGTTCTCGATTCTGACGTCACAATCGAATATTCCAGTACGCAAAGTTAGCAATGGGTTTCCAATTTGTATCCGCGTGCAGACCAACTCACTGGCATCCAGGCAGAGTCCAGAAACTTCAGTCACATGTCTCGTGAGTTTAGGCGATTTCTATTGAACTAGGTTCAAGCGAGGATTCTCCAGGAGATAGGGATAATGGAAAAGGCAAGCAGAGTCTGTGATGCAATGTATGAGAATGAAAGACATTGTGTTGCTTTTGAACGGGTGCAGCTTAATAATGCTGATACAAAGTTTTTTTAAGAAATTCTCAAAAGGATGGTGAAAATTTAATCCTGATAATTTCACATGTAGTTCTTTTAATCTTCCTCATAGTGTTAGATCCTCTCACAGGGAGAAACGTTAATTCCCAAAAGTAGAAAAAAAATAGGCCTGAGCTAAACATTTTAGTAGCAGTTCAGTACCTCTATATCGAATCGGGGGCGTCGGCCACAGGTGCCTCGACCACTGGGGGCCTAAGCCACGGACCCGTGCCTGCCAGTTATAGTAAATGTTAACAAAAATCCTGTCCGATCCGAAAGTAATGTATAGATATCCCTCACATTATCAAATAGAATAAGAAACACAAAATATTCATGAAAGAAAACATAATAATGAATTTTAAAAATGTGCCTACTAGTTTCGTGCCCAACTTTCGCCGTTTCCTCAAAATCATTTTTTTTTTCAATCTGAGATTACCATCTTCTTCATTGGTATGTTTGATCGTTCAATTGTTTTTTATGATGACACTACCCGAGAAGCGACCGGAGTGTCGCTGCCTGCGCCTTCTCCAGTTTTGGGTATTTTGTATAATTTCTATCCCTGTATCTTTATCTTTACTTATTATCTAAAGAGGATTAAATAAATTTAATCGAATATCGATACCTAATAATACCTTCACAACATAATAAATAGTCCCACAGCTGGGACACAAGTTTTAAAAATGCCGGGAATTTTTCACGATCTTTTCCTTCACCCTTTTTAGAGCAGAGGCACAGGAAAACTTACACAATGCACAATCCCATTACTTATATTATTGTGTATTTCTCTTAAAATTCTGCTATTTTCAGTTGCTCCAAGCTTGTTGCAAATAAAAAAAATAAAAAAATATCCCTGGCCACATCTAGATCTTAGAGATAGTTGTCTAACATCCAGCCGGTCGGAACATGTCTCAGTTGGAGCAGCCCCCGATGAGTTCTGTTCTAAACTTGGGTTACATACTGCAGCACTCACATATTTATATTATATTGCTTTCTGTTTTGTGATTGGTACATCTCTAGCTATAATGTAGAACTTTAAAATATGAGAATAGATATCTTGTGAATTTTTGTAATTGAACGGCAAAGAGATTACATATACTGGGCCAACGTGCAAAAGACCGTTACCTACTAGCAAGAGCCAACTGGCTGCTGTCAGTAGAAGTGGTGACGTCACGGATGTCAAATCAGCCATAAGCTCTTTGTGTTCCTCTTGTACATAAAAATAAAAATACCAGTATAATTCTAATAAGTTTATTGTAAAATCAAATCTTTCAGTGCAAGTTACAAGTGCAGATATTGTGCAGTGTTTATATGCGGTGTAAATACACAAAAAACTCTAAATTCCGTTCTAGTGATCTCCATTAAGCACCTAAGTACCCGAAACTGTAAAATAATTAAGCGGTTTTTGCTAGAATACGGAAATAAACTGTGACCGAACGTTTGGTGTGTGCGCTCCTTTTCCTCTACTACTGTGCTCAACCTATGGTGTCTATCTGTACCTTAAACACCGTGTTATCCACCGTAAACGCGTTTCTGCAAATAGCGCCATCTGTTGCCTGACCGTTGTACTTTGGTCGTATCGATTGTGCTGCGTCAAACGTAAACAAACCAGTTTCCACAAGCCATGGCTAAGTGCGGAGCTTGTGGTAAGTTTATGTCTTCGGCAGAGGCTGCAAACTGCAACAAATGTAGGCTGTGGTACCATCGTGGGTGCGTGGGAATCTCGACTTCAGGCCCTGTAACAACCCCTTGGCACTGTAATGAGTGTGAAAAGCACCTGGTGAGGGATAACCGGGATGAAACACCGGTAAGGGCGCGGGCACCAACACCAGCACACGAGGACAGCCTTGTCAACCTCATGGACACCAGCCCCATAAATAGTACAGCTCTAGACGCCACGCAGGAGCTCAACCTGGACATCTTCAGGTCAGAGTTGAGCAGCTTCAAAGAGGATTTTTTAATGACCGTGCGGAATGAGTTCCAGCTTTTACGTGACGATCTGTCTCTGCTGAGGTCCTCACTTAATTCGACCAATGAAAGGATGAGCAACCTGGAGGAAAGAGTTGCTGTCATCGAGACCAAACTAGCTCAGCCGCAGGTGTCGCGGTCATCGGATGTGGATGACATTATAACACAGCTGAGAAACGACATCAATGACCGTGACCAGGAGTTACTCGCAAACGATCTCCAGATCTCGAATATACCAGAGATCAATGGTGAAAATGCTACCCACACGGCCATGATGGTAGCGGCTAAGATCGGCGTCAAATTAAAGGCTCGCGACATAGTCAGCGCCGAGCGTGTTGGAGGAAGGCGCATCAATGCTACGCAGGCGACGGCGCCGGTGGAGACCCGCCCGCGCTTCCTCGTCATTCGCCTCGCGCGACGCGACCTTCGTGACGAACTGCTGGAGGGTGCACGAGTAAGGCGCGAGATGACTACTGCTGACCTCGAAATACCAGGCCCGGCAAAGCGCTTCTATGTTAACGAGCGGCTTACAAAAATAAATCGCGAGTTATTTCGTCACGCGCGCGAGGCTGGCAGTCGCCTCGGTTGGCAATTCATATGGTCAAAGCGCGGCCGCATTCTTGCCCGATACAAACCTGGGCACGCCGCTTGCCTTATCCGCTCTGACGCTGACTTACAGCGCATTTTTGGCCCAGCATCGGCATCGGCACCGGGTAACAATGATAGTTGCAAGCCCTAAAATATTGTTCTTTTTTGTTTTTCTTTATTCTCTTGTACAAATTTTGTCTTTAATTCTAGTAACTTTCAATTTTAAAGTACGTTTAATAATAGGTATAAGTGTCATTATTTCAAAAGCACTGTCAATATTGTGCTATACGTACTTCTATTTTATAAGTCATTTAATGATAGGTTTGTGTCTCACGGCGCACCTCAGTAAACAGTGCGTAAATCAGTTTATCACCTATATCTATGTATTATATATGTATATATTTTATAATATTTCTTACAGCATATTTTACTTTTACTTATTTATTATACATTTACCACTACGTTATTACTCTAACATCTTATTTATCAATACAATATCTAGAAAAAACTCACCATATCTCAGTTTACATCGTTCGTACATAGCTATTATATTTGTGTTCTTTAAAACTCATTCTTTAGTGTGCAGTTACTGTATTTACATACTTTTAATTGCAATATGGTTTATAATATTTAATGACATAAAGATTCTATATGACATAAAGATTTTAATTATTGAAGTTGCAATATTGCTAAATGCCGAATCATTGTTACACTACTTTAATGTTGACTAAGGGAGAGAAGTTTCTTAAGGTTGGTTTTCTGAATGCAGGATCTTTGGGTACAGGGCATGATGACTTGATCGGTGCGCTCGACAGGCATTGTTTTGACGTTATGGCTATCAACGAAACTTGGCTCCGACCGGGCGAGGAGGGGCGCGCTCCTATCGTGCGCGGCTATCGTCTGCGTCACACGCCGCGACCGGCGAGTGTTCGCGCGGGACGTGGTGGGGGTGTTGGATTTTATGTGCGGCGCGGGCTGAGCGCACGTACTTGGAGTCGCGCGGTCGATCCCAGGTTCGAATCAGTTGAACAAATGTGGCTAACTCTCACAATTAGTGGTAAAAAAATTGCTATAGGTACCGCGTACCGGCCACCATGGTTGGACCTTGCTCTTTTCCTAGATGCCATAACCGACTCCCTTACCTCACTGGGTCATTGTGACCATTACATATTACTGGGTGATTTTAATGTAAACATGTTGGATGCAATCGGCACAAAAACAACAAAAATTAACGAGTTCTTGAATAGCCTCAGTCTGTCTCAATTGGTCACTACTCCAACACATTTCACAGATTCCAGTGAAACACTGATCGACGTCCTTTGTACAGACTTAAGAGCAAGATATACGTCAGTGCAATCCTTTAGTTCTCTTAACGGTCATTCTATTATAGTTGCGGAATTTCATGTTAAACGGGATAAGTTTAAACCATATGTAGTAAAATTTAGGCCACTTAAAAACGTAGGCATGGATGAGTTTAATATGGACTTGTTACATTTGTGCCTTTGTAATATTTCTACGTTGGACAATGTAAATGACATGGTGCACGTTTTTAACTCCCATGTTATTTCACTGTTCGATGTTCACGCACCAATCAAAACTTGTACTATTAAGGAGAAGTCTTATCCGTGGATAACAGATACGATTAAACTCATGATGCGTTTACGCGACAATGCTTTAACTTGTTATAAGAAAATTAAATCAGATTCCAAAAAGGAATATTATAAAGAGTTGAAGTCCCTTGTTTTGAGTTCTTTATACAATGAAAAAGTTGCGTACTTTAAACATAATATCAACAATAAGATGAAAAATCCTAAATTATTATGGAAGAGTCTTAAAGCCACTTTATCGCCATTCAAACCTAGACAAGACATTCCATCACATTTTAATGATCCAGATTTTATAAATAATTCTTTTTTGGTAGTTCCTGGTAACCCTGTAGCAAGCGTGTCACTTAAAACTTATTTTGAGGACCATAGATATGGTGAAGCCATTTTTAAGCTCAACCCAGTGGAACAAAAGGACATTACTCGCATTATTTCTAACTTAAAAAGCAACGCTGAAGGTTACGACCACATTACCCTCGACATGCTAAATATGATTTTGCCGCACGCTCTGAACACTATTACAGAAATTATAAACTGTTCTATATCAACTTCAACGTTCCCTGACATATGGAAAATAGCGTCTGTCAGGCCCTTACCGAAACACGAAAATCCTATTGAAGTGAAAGACTTACGTCCTATTAGCATTTTACCGTGCCTGTCGAAGGTGCTAGAGAAAGTCGTCAGTCAGCAGTTAACGCATTTTCTGGAACACAATAACGTGTTGCCTGACTTACAGTCTGGTTTCAGGAAACAACGCAGTACCGCCACTGCCTTACTGGATGTAACCGATAATCTTCTATCAGCCCAAGACAAAGGAATGTGTTCAGTGTTGGTCTTGCTTGATTTTTCCCGCGCTTTTGACGCAATTAACATCTCGCTATTATTGTCTAAACTAACTTTTTACGGATTTGATCCCAGCGCCACGCAGTGGTTCCGTAGCTACCTTACAAATAGAAAACAATGTGTAGATCTACAGTTGGGTGACGGAACTGCTCTTAAGTCAACGTGTACTCCGATAGTAAGAGGCGTTCCGCAAGGGTCTATATTAGGTCCAATTCTTTTTATTATATACTGTGCGGATATTATCAATTGCCTACAGAAATGTAAATACCATATTTACGCTGATGACGTCCAACTGTATTTGTCTTTTAAGCCGGATGAGTATGAAAGTGCCATTAGGGATCTCAATGAGGATCTTCATAGAATTGCCGTCTGGTCTGAGGAAAATTGTTTGTCGCTAAACCCAACAAAGACTAAGTACTTGGTATTTGGCACAAGACAGCAACTAGCTAAACTACCCACAAAGTTTGGCCTGGAACTGATGGGTGATTCAATAGACAGAGTCTTTGAAGCGCGGAATCTTGGTCTCATTATGGACAAAGACCTTCGTTTCGAAAAACATATAGCAGATTCGGTGCGAAACTGCTTTTACCGTCTGAAGGTTCTGTACAAGATTAGGCCTTACTTGTCTGAAACACTACGGGAGCAGCTTGTTGAGACTCTGGTGTTGTCTAGGCTA
The DNA here is from genome assembly GCA_963082945.1 of Cerastis leucographa. Taxonomy (NCBI): domain Eukaryota; kingdom Metazoa; phylum Arthropoda; class Insecta; order Lepidoptera; family Noctuidae; genus Cerastis; species Cerastis leucographa. The sequence goes on from OY720353.1 coordinate 7,790,811, forward strand.
AACTATGCGGATACGGTGTATGGCCCGCGCCTGTTGGCCCGCACAGAACGGCTCATCCAAAGGGTCCAAAACGCTTGTGCGCGGTTCTGTTATAAAATTCCCCCCAGGAGTCATGTAACCCCGGTGTTAAATAAACACTTCACACTTAAAATGAAATCGAGACGCAAGTTGCACTTGGCGTGCCTTCTGTTCGGTGTCATAAAATATCAAAAACCGGACTATCTATACAATAAGTTGAGTTGGATAGCTAGTACACGAGAATGCGATAGAAGGCAATGCTCGCAGCAGCTTGCGTCTAGGTCTCATCGTACAGCGGCTTTCAGGGGTAGTTTTCGATATGCAGCATCAAAAATTTGGAATAATCTGCCACCACCCATTCGATCATCCAACTCGATTAATATTTTCAGAAAACGTTTACGGCGGTACTTGATTGACGCACAACGAAACTTGGACATGGTCAATGTAAATGTTTCGATTATATAGTATGGTGTAATTTTTTCAGTGAAATGTGGTGTATGGGTTGGTGTAGTGCGTACAATGTAAAGATATTTCGGAATATACATAGCTAGAACATCAGGGTGGCACATTCTTATTCGTGCCAGTTCTATAACTCTCGCTGCCTCTCTCGTGTCCATGGCCCGGGGGTTGGGTTGCGGCTGTTGCGTCGTCCGTCCACTTCGCGTACTTGGATGCTGGTGGCCTGTGGAAAACAAAGCAACATGCCACCATGATATGTTTTTGACCACTATTTTGTTCATTGCAGCACGCCGCTGCGTTTTATCGTAGCTTAAACTCACCAAATGTTGCTGGCCAGCATGCGCCAAGGACGTGAAGTGTCGGAACACGCCGTTAGCCCTTGTTTTTAACTGGACCTTGAGTTTTAGGCGAACAGTTGAAACTTTTCCGACATGCAACTACAAAAAGAAATACGTTTTTAACTATGTCATTCTGAACAAACAGGCAATTAACTCAAATATAATTATTTTAGACACTTACCTTCCTTCGCGATATCATTTTATTTTTTATTATCATTGGTTTATTACTATTCATCACTTTGAACGCTCTAAATTAACTTATGTAATAATCAATATCTTTCATCTATTATATAATTTATTAGTATACAGCAGCTACAAAAATTTTCTAGTTTTAAAATTGTGCAACAGCCACCGCCAGCCGCGGCGTAACTCGTGCATCGCACTCGGCTGCGTGCGGCACAGTGTGATGCCACGGACTAACGATGGTGTGGTGGAAACTGCCTGATACCGGTTTTTTTAAATAGCTAATGTAGTTGTTGTCCCGCCGATCCCTTATTTTATTTTTATAAGACACACTATTTTACATTATTTTATCATAATGTACACAATATTTATATAATTACGGTTACAAACTGACATCCGTACACTCACCATTTAGGTTCAGTTGAAAACCAGCGTCGGGCACTAGTTGTCCGGCATTTTGCTGAACTGGGCCTATTTGTTGCAGCCGTGAGTCACACAATATTGTTTAGTTTTAAGTTTTTTGTTTTTTTACTTATTTCCTTTTTTTTATATTGTGTGTACTTGTGGCATGTACCAATAAACGTTTTTTCTTTCTTTCTTTCTTTCAAAAAGTGTAACGTGTCTTTTGCAATTATGTTATTATTTTGCATTTAGGTGTCACTGAGAAAGATCACATAGCATTTATAACAGTTGGTATTTTAAAAGTCTTTGTGGGGTAACAATAAAGCTACACGCCAAAGATACAGTTTTGCCGATTGTACTTTACAGTCTATCTGTCAGCTGTATCTGCACTACCTATTTCTTATTGTTGTTGCGTTGTCTGCCGATTCGATAAACCGATGTAAAATTTTCTAGATATTTGATCTGTAACACATATATAGAGGTGTTGTCGACATTATATCGATGTAAACAATATAAGATGCCGGTGATGTGTAGTAAATGATTATTATAAATAATATAAATATAATGTGTTTATGTTTGTGTATAAACGTGATGTATTGTGTTACTGTATGATACAAATATAAAACTAAATATAAGGTGTGTACATCCACATAATATACTTTAATGAAGTCCGTGAATGTTGAATATTTCAGGCACGTTCTGGGGCTCACCCATCCTCTGATTGACCTTGCCATAAGCTGCTTAACTTTGACTAAACCACAGGACACCTCACTTAAAAAATATGAAAATGCAAGAAAGCTTAATCATATGATGTACAAAGTAGGCGTAATGTGCGAATCGTTTATAGCGCAAGACGGATGGCAAGGGCCATACAGAACCGTCATTATTTATAATGTAACCATTTTATCAAGATCCCTGACCCATCTCCAAACTACCCTCCAAGCTGCCATACTGTATACAAAAGTGAAGGGCAGGGGAGATCTAGCCGCAATGGTTTTTCTGCTAAGAATTGTTGTACACCATCTTGAAAGCAAATTATGTATTTTTGCGTGTATTTGCTGGCTAACGAGCGACGGGGATGTTTTTGAAATGTTTTGAATTATGAGCACGAGAATGGGACGTAGTTCTCATTTGTGATTCCAAAAGGCAAGGTTTGCTTTCAATTATTTAAAAGAAATAGGTACCTATGTGTAAGTTTTTTTATAGGATTAATCTCAAAATTAAATACAAAAAAAGTACTTTATTCTTCTCTTCTTCTTTCCCTATAACAAAACCTAGGAAGAGAATAGTGTTCATCTTTTGAACTATGTTTTTTAAGAAAAACAATACTTTTTATTAGAGATAATTGGGCATAGATCACACAAAGAAAACATATTTATTTGGCACAAATGCCATATGTGCACACCCCCTCTCATAGAGAGGAGGCCTGCGTCCCAGCAGTGGGAACATTATAGGATGATGATGACGACAAGTGCACACAAAAAAAAACTTAAACCTAAATAGAAAAAAAGGTAATATTTTGTTTCTCACGGCTGCGCCAAAAACACACTATGCAGTAAGGTCTGGCACACACTATATGTGGCTCGCGTCGAGGCTAGCTACTTCATTCAATGCACGCTAGGCAACTAGCGAGGCGCCATCCGCGCAGTGTGGCAGGTTGCAAAAATCATGAACGTTCGTTTCACTTCGCTACTCGCTAGCCTATAGGCTCTAAGCAAGCTCTCAGTGCATTCGTAATCTTCTGATCTAGATATCTTTAACAAATTAAATGCCTATGTCGACTCGTATAGAAGCAAATATACACATAAAATCACGCCTATTTCCCATAAGGGCAGGCCGAAAGCCACCTGCTTCGGTCCTTACTTAATCCTTTTGCTTAATCCAGTTTTATATCTCGTCATACACAGATTAAACGCTTGAACAACAGCAAACGTTGCTATGACTACCAATATTTGCAACAAACATTCCAGTCGCAAACACGACAAAAATAAATAAAACAAACAGAAAACAAAAAGTGTAAATTTTAAAATCGGATAAAAACTTGATCGCAAATCTCTTACAGTCAAACGCCAAACGGAAAAACAAAACGTTGAAACACTCCATTACTCTTGACTTCATCAGACAGTTTACATTCCAAAGGACAATATATAATTCAAAAAAATTATATAATTCAAACCTTACGGTTTCCCACACAAGGTTGGAACTCGATCAAAGTTGGTCTTGAAACTGTAGATCCTTTTTCCTTTAATTTGGACGACTGCGGTAAACATTAGCATTCCATGGGTAAGCTGCTTAGCGTTTCTAAGTAGGTAAACAAGACTGTTAAGATAAGTGTAATTTCTTTTTCGGATTTAGTTGCAAAGAGTCGCTTAAAAAGTGGTAGGTAGTGTCTTCTTAGTAGATGAAAACTTAATATCTGTTATTTACCTTAAAAATTCATTTAGGGACGAGAAAAAAGTCGGGAGGACCTTTTTGAGTTGTGTATGGCTGTAAGAGTAGGGAAAAATCAAAGAAACTATGGATGGACTGTGTGAGAGGTAATATGGCTAGAAAGTTCGTTGCGGAGTTCGCTTGGCTGAGTTTTGGGCTAAACAAATTTAGCGATTTGCTATCGACACGCAAAGAAGAAGATTACAAATAATATGTTTTACTGGTTAGAGACTAAAAAATCCACTTACAGTTACTACGCAATATCAACAACTCATTGATAATGCACTGTACAAAACAAAAATACCAGCTAGATAGTTTATTTTACAGATTTCACTTAAAAGTGCACGGTATAGCAAAAAAGCCAATATCCAAAACGATAAAAATGAATAAAACAATTTTTAATACGAAAAAAGCTAAACATCGACGGCGGCGCCAACCGAGCGAAGGAAATTCCAAATTCAAATCAGTTCGTGAGTTGAGTGCGAAGCGAGCGGACGTGCTGCGACAACCATTTATTCCGTTACAACTCTATTTCAAATGCTAAATATATTGCCGAAAACGAGAATATTGCGGGGAACTGTTTGCATAATTTACATTTGAGACGAATTTCGGGATCTGTTTGGCTTCCCAGATTCGTTTGTAATCTTGATTAGTGTTATTTGGAGGCTAATTAGTTATACCTCCTTGAGTTTTGTTGTAATTGCTTCAGGGTTAAGGTTCCTTACTATTAGATGCATGTTAATGTTTTCATTTTATTGGCTCCCAAGTTTAGAAAAATCAGTTATGTCCCGACACAAAAAACAGAAGTTTACCTTCATAAAAGGAGCCAATACACACACTAAAACTTATACAGAACTAGTAACCAAACACCATTCCAAAAATCAAGGAAAACTCTACCAACAAAACTGACCCCTCACATTTATCCTACACCGTACCATCTTAATAAAAATATGACAAAATACCTCCGCCTCCGCAAGGCAATGTTTCTCAAACTTAATTCTTAACTTCAGTGAGCCCGACGGTAGTTTTTATTAAGTTACAGTGAAACAAACTAGTCGGGAATTTTTCAAAGTTTTCAGGCGACATAGCGTCGCGACGCGACTGCCGCGGGCGGTACGGCGACGTCGCTTTCACCTTAACTAGAAGTTCACTTCCAATTCAATTAGTTGAAAGTTTTAGTTGGGGCATATTACAGTATTTTGTTTGATAAGCTGTTTTAGTGGGAATGTTTGGGTTCATGCGTTTATTATGTTAGGTATGTTTTTGTTTGTGACCTGTAGAAGCGTAAAATATTGTAGGGTAATTTTGTGATTTTTCAATGACCTTATTGTTATTTTTTGTTATTCCGGCAAAGGCTTCCCCCATTTTTTCTACTATTCGCGATTTTTCGCCTTCTCACGCCAATTATTATCGAAGCCATCCAAGGCGTCCCGCGATATTCTCCTCAGTCTGCCGCGATCACGTCTAGCTGTCTCAGGGCTCCAGTTTTGTGATATGCGGCCACAGCTTTGCCGGCAGACATGGCCTACCCAGTCCCATTTAAGTAATAGTTTTCCGATTAAGAAGCATCGAGATAACATTTAAGTTTTTTTATACTCATAACTATTCATATCAGCCATTTAGACTTCTCCAAATAAACCCAGCACATTTTTCCAACCCATCCAAAAAACACCAACAACGAAACTAATCGAAATAAAAACCACACTTACAAAATTGAAACACTTTCGAAAATAAATTTTAAAATCGAACGCCAAATCACTTACTCGTCGATCCCGGGGGTGTATTAACCCCGTACTTTTATCTCACTTCGCAGCTTCAGGGGGATGAATACATCAAATGGTTGCAGGCTTTCGGCTTTCGGCTTTAATCGCCGGCTAACCGCGGCTCCCCAGGGTAGACCTTTGATGCTAAACGCTGTATCGTTCGTAGTTTTATATCTTTGTGACTTTGATACGTTTTTGGGGTTCGTTGATTGGTGTCAGATCAGTTGTATTTTTGGTATTTTGGTGTTTCTAATGTTGTAATTGTTCATTAATATATTTAAAACGATTAACATTTCATTTCCAATTAATTATCTATACTACTAATGTTATAAAGCTGAAGTTTGTTTGTATGTTTGCTTGAACGCGCTAATATCAGGAGCTACTGGTCCGATTAGAAAATTGTTTCAGTGTTAAATAGCCCATTTATCGAGGAAGGCTATAAGCTATAACCTACTACCTACCTACCTACCTATTATTACGCTACAACCAACAGGAACCGAGCAGCGATGAAAAATGTTGCGAAAACGGGGAAAATGTGACGCAGACGAAGTTGCGCGGGACAGCTAGTTTTAAATATTTATTTTACAATAACTTTGTTAATTAATTATCTCTTTTATATTAAGATTAGACAATTTTTATTTGCCCAAAACATAGGTAAAAACATACACACACGTAGCATGCAAGATGTTACATCAAATTACGTTACAGTCACGTTCTGCCTGAACAACATAATTATAAATATATAAAAGGTAGGAATTTATACAATTGTCAAGTAATTTAAATTTCGTCCGTTGCACAAAGCAATTACTGTTAGCCTGTCTCATCCCACTACTGGGCAAAGGCCTCTCCCCCTGACTTCTAAATCCTTCGATCAGGGCCAATGTGGACCACAAAGTGGTGGTGGTTTGTCCCACCATCTCCTCCGAGGAGATGGTGGGACAAAGCAATTAGAAATCGAATTAGGACCTAACTTAAAAGTACAATGTAATAGTGTCCTATTTTGATGTAAAATTGGTAATTAAGAGTTATCAATCATAATTACCGCCCTAGATCGATATTCCGACTCATAAGATTACTTACCTTTGAAGGATTTTTCAAAATATATTTTTCCATTGAATTTCATAATAAAATTTATCTCACACATTCAGTTGCATCAGACGCGACCGACAAACGTATTCAAGTTAAATTTGCATAATATACACAATAAAACTTCGTGTCCCACGTTGGGCGCCAAAACGTCTCCGCAGCACAAATTGACAGCGCCACCTAGCGTGTCGCAGCGGAATTGTGCAAGAGCACGCCAGTCCGTGACCGTACTTCGCGATGAGCGGACGTGTCACGTTTACGTCTAACGAAATACACTGAGAATTCTTTTGGATTCGTTCTTGTTGTACTGGTGTGAGACAAGGGAGTTTTGTTACTTACATGCTTCTTTTGTTTGGCGGTATTTTGACAGATACAAAATGGTTTCTGTTGCTCTGTTAACTTATATCTAATGATACTATGTTAAGACCACTCGCTAGACCCGCAAGGATAGTTAGCATACAGTGCCCTCCAAAAGTTAGTAGGAATTTAAAAAAAAAACACTTCATTGTACTACAACGTTTTTTTTGGACTCTAAGAATTTTCCGAAATTTGGTTTTTTTTTCAAATTTAATAACCAAGTTTTTAGTTGCCTAACCTAAATTTCAGCCGCCAAAAGTTAGTTAAAATGTAATATTTGTAATGGTGTATGGATTAACTTTATTTGCAGGAATGTATAATTATCTGAATGTTAGTTAATGTAACTCAATAAAATATCAACATTTTGCAAATATTTGTTATTCGTAACATGAATGTTGTAACCAAGATTTTGTTTTTTTTTCTATATTAACAATCTTTATTTATTATATTTTACAAATTAATATTATTTTTAAAACTAGATACTTAACTAAAATAACAACAAATTATAAAAGGGCGTCAAAAAACTCCTCCTCAACGCTGTTAACTGGTAACGTGCCCAAGAGACTGGCGGCGTTGCCACGTTGTATGGCAATACTTAGCCTCTGGCCAAAGTAAAACCCAAATTAGATTTAATCATTTTTAGGGCTTCGAAGCGAACCATAAAAGGAAGAACAACGATGATGTTGATGTTTTGTTTTTCGCGTTTTCGATGGTGGTCCCTTGGAGAAAATTCTTCAATGTGATGGTCTGAATCTCACCCTGAAATATGGCCACACCTATCTGGTACACGCTGTATAGATAGTGCTTATTGACTTAAAATCAGACTGACGGACAACACCAAAATACTATTAGTTGTTTTAATTGTTGCATAATAAAATTTTGATCATGATTTCCCATTGTGTAGTTAATAATGTTCAATTGGCTAAATTTAATTATTGAATGTATGCCCAGTAAACTCGCTAGGAGTATCTACTCCTAAACAATATAACATATTTTTTCAAACATATGTAGGTACAATATTTCCTTTATGATGAAACCACGCACACGAGTGACGGAAAGAGGTGTAGCGCCTTTGAGTGCTACGCGTCGTCAAGTGCTACGTCAGCAATTGCTACGGCGTAGACTGCTACGACTTTTATTTAAAATTAACGTCCTTTTCATAGCTTCCTGTAAAGTTCTTCTCGACTTATGTGATAGATAAATATTTCGAAAAAGTTTTGTTATTGTTTGAATTTATCCAACGTATAATTATTTTTTTGCAGATTAAGGTTATAGACAACTTGAAAAGTCAATTGGTTCATTTTATTTTCTCGCTGTTCTCAACGTTTGACATCATTGGAAAAATACAAGGTGTTGTTTTGCATCCTCGTCAAATTTCAGGAGGTGGTCACAAAAGACATACATAATCAATTAAAATTACGCTACCTAGTTAATTATTAATAAAAGCTGATTTTTTTGGGTGTTTAAGTTTTTTTATATTTCAGAATAATCCTCTTACTACCGTGGAACAAGAAATTATCGAACAAACGTTTGAGATTGTTTGTATGTGTGTAAGCGAGGTTATAGGGCGAGAACCAGACGGGCCGCGTTGAAAACACAGGTGCTTCACACTTACCAATTACCGTAAATAAGAAAAGAAAAAAAACCTACCCATTTTATTATTGTTTCGGGACGAGAATCATTAGCATAGTTACCTCCTTGAATTTGACGAGAATGCAAAACAACACCTTGTATACACATAATTGGCGTAGCGGGAGTGATTCTATATATGAGTTAAAGGTTAGAAGGAATTTAGCGCTAGTCTCCTATATCTTTAAGGTGATGAGGGGAAAGATTCACAATCCAGACGTATTGCAGCAAGTGTGCATGTGTGTTCCGGACGGATACGTGTGGCGGCGGCAACGGCCACGGCTGCTGGCCGTGCCGCGCGGCCGCACGAAGTTGGTGAATGAAGCGCCTTTTACGCGCGCACTTCGTATCCTCAACTGTATAGCAGAGGACATAGATATATTCTGTTGTACTCTGGGTGAGTTCATAGTGAGAGCTCTCGTTGAAATAAGTTATTGTAATACTGTGGCATAGATGTTGTACACATATGTACTTATTATTCTGTGTTTGTAGTAGTGGTGTAGTAGCACAAAAAATATTAGTTTGTAAGTTATAGTTGTCTACATTATCGCATTAGGTGATAAACCTGTAAAGATAGTTGTATGATGGGATAAATAAATAAATATATACAGTCTAATACGATGTAAAATGAAATACCACTTTGTACGTATCTACTGTCCCTCTCAAAGATGTTTATGTTTGATTAGGTACGCATGCTTGTGAGTTGGTTGTTTATTTAGATCAACCCTTGACCTCGTACGTGATAAGACTTAGTTCATATGCTCACTCACCGTAGATAAATGAGAAACTGCGTTGTTGAACTGTATGCTTGTTATGAACATGATTTCAACAGTTAAATTAAAACCCAGTTACTGGGCTGCGGAGATGTTATAAGAAGTCAAAATAACCATTTTCTTTTTTTACGTTGACCCATACTAGGAATTTTTCCTGTATCGTTGGTGCGCTTACAAAATTTAAACTCACTATCACAAACAGTCAGACCCGGAACAACTATCTGTATGCCATACAAATATTTGTTCCGAGCGGGGATCCGACCCGCAACACGAAGCGCAGCAGTCGATTGCTGCTCAGCGTCTGCGCCAGCCGTGCCGTCGTGCGACAGCATTCTGCCCACTGCTTCTTCTTCCTGTTGTGAAACTCAACATAACATCGTGCCTTGTAATCGCAGAAGGGTTCGGCAGACGGTTAGGGAGGGTAAGTTCCTAACAAGTACACCCACATTTCACCAGCTAATGTTTAAGTTCCATGTAGGGAGCGAGCCTATTGGTATCAACCAGCCACAAATCCCGTGGCCAAAATTCCTGATGGAAAAACTCAATAACACTTTGGCTTACCCGGGAATGGAACCCAGGACTTTATGCTCAGTAGTCGCGTTTGTGACCACTAGACCAACGAGGCACTCACCGGGCAGGCTGAAAAAGAAAGATTGTAGAAATATCTTATTTTCTATAGATCAATATTCTTCAGAAGACAGGCAGTCGCTCCATGTAACAGACTGGTATACAACTGCATCCGATTAGACTGGAAGCCGGCCTTATCATAGTCCGCTGAAGGTTGGCTAGATAATATTATCAAATAAGTATCCTTAGCAGCCTGACTTTTAGACTCAAATTGAACCTAACTAACAAAATGAAATAGGCCTACATACCTTTAAAATTTTGCTAGCTTATTTGTAAACAGTAAGTAGAGGAGCTCGTGGCTAAATAATAAAAGCCACTCGGGTCGATCGAGATTAAGTTCGACTTGCCTGGATTGGTCTGTAGATGACTGACCACCAAATACATACCGAGTTTCCTCCGTGCCTCGGAAAGCATGTTAAACCGTTGGTCCCGGCTTTCATTTAGATTTAGATCTTTAAGAGTCTTTAAGTAGGCAGTTACCCAAAAGTCTGACAACCAGTCTTACCAAGGGGTATTATGGAGTCAGACAGGCAGTCGCTCCATGTAAAGTACTGGTATTCAGATGCATCCGGTAAGACTAGAAGCCTACGTTAACATAGGCCTGATCATATTTCGAGGGTCCTTATCAGCCTGACTTTTAGACCTAAATTAAACCTTACTGACATGGTTACAGGTCCACATACCTTCAGAATTGTAGTAACTTATCTGAAGATAGTAAGTACAATTTAAGTGTTATATCAGACTTGCTTAATACTTACGCATAACACAGCCTATCCATCTCAAACTCAACAATAAGCACGTCCAAAGAAATCCAAAGATACGGCTTGAGAGGCACAAATTTATACAGTGTTCGGGGCACACGAGAAACATACACGTAAAAACAACTTTTATGTATACGCATTGTATATATCTAATGTATTATCTCACTAGAGGCAAAAAAATCAAGAATCTTATTCTTAAGATTGAGGTATCTGGGCATGCGCGAGATTTAAACCACGCCTATATAAGAAAGAGATGATTGTCCATTCTTGTTTCAGCTTTCGAAGCCATCAAAATCTGATTTGAGAAGATTGATTTCAGATAAACTTGATGGTAATCAAAATAAAAGGTTTTTTGTTAGTGTTTTTTTTTGCTGAATTTATACTTGGACTAAGAATTGGACGCCATTTATAGGAAATTGAAACGATTTTTTTTGCCCTTCAATTTACATTGTGAGGCATGATAATATTTTCATTGTATTACTAAAATTGGTAAATAAGTTATGTTAGTAAGATACATGTAAACCAGGGAGCATAATGATGTTGTTATAATCAAAATCAATTCTTGAAACTATTACATGTACTACTAACTAGTGCATGTAAGAAAACTAAAGCTCAAAGAAAAATTTCTTTGAGCTTTATATAGTTTTTTGGTAATATTATGTAATTGATTATATTCTCATTACGGTTAACTTTTTTCAAACACCAAACACTCATACCTCCAACGAAATTGCTTGATAATAACACTATTTAATTATTTAAATCTTTATATAACTTGTACTTGTCGGTTATTATTTTATTATAGGGATGTTAATTTGGTAATACAAATGAAATAATTATCGATATAAACGTGGGTACACTCAAAATAAAATCAAATTACATGACATTAATTCCCCACACATTCGACTCAAAATGAAATCCAGGATATCATGTCTATTTAACTAAACACCGTCAGCGATGCGTAAATTTAAATAAAGACCCACTGAAATCACATATAATTTAACCACGTATATCTCACCATTGAACGTCCATATTTTATGCAGCTCACTCTAAATGTCCGTAATATTCAACATAATTTCTCGTACAAACACTGGCTGCATTTCAAAGCGTTGCATCGCAAAATCTCTGTGTTAATTAATTTTCCTCTCATCATTTTCCCTTAAAATTACCCCAGGCTTTTCCTATTATGCAGCATAGTCACATCCTACTATCAACCAGAATTTTTCTCCAGCAAACTTCAATTCATTACAACGCCGAACCAAGGAAAGTTGGGTTTTTAATTAAAGATATTCAGTGAAAACCCGCCCCTGAAGCCTTAACTCACTGAGACGTGGTTGGCTTATTTTTTTTTCGACACACTCATTCCCGCCTTGCGACCCTCCCAAACAAACAGCCGAGGACTTCGAAAACAATTTTTTAGCCAACCAATTTTCCACCTTAACAAATCCCTATAGAACTCAACATAGAGTGAGGGATGAGGTTGTATACGTCATTGTGTGACGGTAATGAGAGTTTCAGTTCATTTCATGAAAGTGGAGACTGGCAGTCGAGGAATACAGTCAGTTGACCGCGAGCTTTCGCGAGTACGGACGTACGGGGAGGAGGTTTTGTCGCTCGTCGGTGACCGCGGAAAACTTTACGTTGTTGTGTTAGTGATTACTGTCTGTGTGTGTGGCCATTTTTTTGTTTTATTTTCCAGTGTATTATGAGTGATTGGTGAAGATTTTGTTTTGAGGTAAGTGATTTGACTTCTTTAATGCAGTTTTCGTGTTTGGGGATGTTTATGTGACTTCTTTTTCGCAATCATTTTCGCACTAATATTCTCAGGCTAACCTTGAAAACCAGAATAGGTATTATGAAAAAATAAATATTGGACAAAAGGGGTGACAAAAATAATTATAAGTGTATTAAATACTTATTTTTAGTTTTTATGCAACTGCCGTTATGAAAAATGCAGTAAGACTTTTAACCCATAACCGTTATAATATTTTTTTTAAAGTTTAAAAGATACTTTTTAAATAAAATCAATATTTAACATAATGCAGTTTATTGGCTAATAGAGTAGATACCCATTCTACTTACTTATCTAATACACTAGTATTCTATATGTATAAACAGGCGATGATAAGAATCATCATGAGTTCATTAACGTTTTTATATTACCCAAATTATTTATAATGACAATAACAATATCGCAGTTTCACTGAAATTATATAAAATTAATTATTAATTAAAAATTATCCAAAATGCCTTATGAAAAGAACTTAAAAAATCCAAACCTTACCTACGTTAACGGTTACATTACCTTAGTAATTAATAACACTTTACTAATTAACTCAATAATTTACACAACTCAATAATTGGTCGGATTATTCAAAAATGTCTGTTTGCTCTTAAATTATAAAACTATATAAATAATATATAGTATTACATTAATTTTATTATATTATAATAATCATATATATTTTTATTATGTAACATACTTTTTAAAAAAATAACAAGAGCTCCTACCAGAAGTTTGGTACTTGTTGCTACTATAAGCAACAACTATGGCCCTCAGTAATTAAGAATCTAGTAAAAATGTAGAAAATAAGCCTTTGGATTTTGCAATGGTTTTATGTTAGGATGATTCGTAACGAATTGCAAACGTCCAAGGTACATATTTTATACTAAACTTTATTTCAAGTTTCGGATATATTATTACCTACATTAAACACGTTGAAATCTAAGAAAACGGATGGAATAAACTATCATGTTAATTATTCTCCATTTTATTTTCATATAAACAAAATATAAATAAAATTAAAGTGTCTGTTTGTGATTTCTAATTAACAGCTTTTTTACTGATTTTGACGGGATCTTTACTAGCAGTTAGCTGATGTCATAAGGAGTAACTTCGGCTACTCTTAAGTCAGAAAAAAAAAATTAAACCAAATCTAAAAAGCAAGTAATATTTTTATGATAATTTCACGCGGACGAATGTCGCGGGAAACCGCTAGTTCTTATAGTATGTAGAATGATTCTGATCCAATATATCGCGTCTACCTACTAACACGTCCACAAATACTAGAACCAGAGTTCAAGAACCCGGTGGGCCGTCACAAATCATTTGTTATCAAAAACTCCATGAAGCTTTGTAAAGTTATCGTCACGAACCACGAACTGTTTCTGAAATATCACAGTCATATCTTGGAGTATTGGACCTGATTAAATTGTTTAGAACCTCTGCAAAAGAAAAGAAAGTATCGCTATTATTTTGTGCTCGTTTTACCAAGGGGTATCGTATTACCCAGTACTAACTAGGTTGTGGAGGTCAGATAGGCAGTCGCTGTATGTAAAATACTGGTATTCAGTTGCATCCGGTAAGACTGGAAGCAGACCCCGACGTAATTGGGGGAAAATGCTAGGCGTTGGCTTGTGTGTAGTTATATAAGTTCCATGTAAGTTTCGATGGGTTTTTTTACAATTATAATGTAACGAAAAGAGGACTGACTTCAGAATACTCGCGCTACGATGTTTTTTTTACTGTCTGAACAGTCGTTTATAATATCTAGGCGTATAAATCATCTCTTGAGGATGAAGATGGTCTAGGTAATGCAGGCAGATGATGATTTCAGCTCTTTTTCTAGTGCAAACATACAAAAAAGTAGTACGAAGCTATAAACTTCCGTAGGGCCTAGACAAATTGGCATTTTGAGCGATAACAATGATAGGAAAGTCAAAACTGTTTCTTTTTTTTTTAATTGCGATGCCTAAGCTCTTGACTCTAGTCTAGGTCAGAGATGACAGAGACAAACTCGACGATGGTACGAGCTTACCCAGAAGAAGCCTGTTCACACTAACTTTGAAGAGATTAGAGTTGTAAGCGTTCGGAAATACAGACGCAGGCAGACAGTTCCACTCCTTTGCTGTGCGCATTATGAAAGACGTTTGAAAACGCTTAGTGCGAATAGGGATGGTGACTCATTTTTTTTTTCTTTGTCTATCGGGTAGATTATTAAAAAGTATTTGACACGTATTTTTTCTTTTTTCACGTAATCGTAAAATTACGGAGATATTTTGAGTTGAAATGGCGCATGACGTCACGGCTCAGTACATTTTATACCTAGTTGTGACGTAGTGAGCCCCCACTCTCAAACTTTAATGCGTTTTAACGAAGTATTTTTTTATAAACTTGATAAAAAAAAAATACGTATCTAATATTTTTGTATTACCTGATTGACGGACAAAATAGAATTTCGTTTTCTTTACCCAGTCATCATCCCTATTAGTAAGTAGTACGTAGTTAAGGTGGTTCATTGTTATACAAAAGAGCGCCGCTCGCCATCAAACGTAAAAGTTTGCGAGTTTAAAAAAAAAAACAATAATGATTATAAAAAATGATATGAAAGAAACGATAATAAAAGTAAATGATAGCGTGGTGGTTAACAGAAAAGAATAAAAGAAAAACCGTAGTGCCGATCCCAAGTAACATGCATCAAAGGCAGGCAAGATGATGACATTAACCAAAAACCAAAAATAACCAAAAAGACGCCTTTCAAATAAACCAAATTTATCAAAATTGGTTCATCCGTTTAGGAGCTATGGTGCCACAGACCGACACACAGATATACACGTAAAATTTATAACACCCCTCTTTTTTGCTGGGGAGTTAAAAATTAGTTCAAATAACACCATGTAAAGACAAGAGACACTAAATTCAGCTAATAAAGTGACTGAACTTACCACGAAATCTAAACTTATCTAAAACAGTTTGGGAACAAAGCCACAGTTATACATTTAAGTTGGAAATGTACAAGTTAAGCTTGCTCTTTAAGCTAGAGGATTAATCATTTTGAATACTGCTTGGAATTGTATCGAATGCAAGGTGTAAATGGCCTATTTACGCACCAAGCATTCTGTACATCAAACGAATAAACTCGACGCAAAAATCATTGCTTGGAAACGGTGAAAATTCTTGTTTTACTTTTGGACTCAGTATAAAAATCAAATATTGTATTTTACATAGGCCTACATGGGCACTTATAAAACGTCAACAAAAGATGCATGGTTCGGGTTGATCGTTTCCTATGGAGAAGAACTGGCAAAAAACTCCATGGATACTCTTTTAAAATCATTTAGTTTTACAATCTTTGAAGTTACAGCGTTAGTACTTAAGTATGGGAGGACAGCGTAGACCCGACAATAAGTGGTTGCTTACTACAAAAGGCAGAACAAGATAAAATATAAAAATCCTACGAATTTACAAAGCCTACAATGTCCACATATTCACGAAAAATAGGTAAATAAAAAGAATCTATACAAAAGCAAAAATAAAACAATAATATAAGAACACTAAATTAAACAATTGACACAGATGTTATCATCAGTGCTGTAACTATTCTGAACAATGAACGAACGGTGCAATGATTTGAAAACTATTGTATAAACATCTGAATAAAAAGAATGGAAAAAATAATATTGGGAATAGTTAGAGACATCCACACATTTGTGTCGTTTATGAGCTACCAGGGAAGCCGCATGAGCAAGAGAAACTAGAGCCAAACTTCTTTATCTTCAATGTAGTCCTTAATTTTGTAATATGCTTTTTTAATAAGGACACGTTTGATGCAATTTTTAAACTTTCCATCGGTCAGTTCTGTATCTGACTTTGGCAACTTATTATAAAAGCGTATACTGTTTACAAGAAATGACTTGCTAGTTTTTGTTAATCTAAATTTGGGTATTACAATTTCGTTTTTACTGCGTGTGTTTTTAGTATGGAAGTCGCTTCTAATTTTGAAAAGCCCTCGGTTTTTGCGGACATTTATAATACATTCTAGGATATAAAGTGAAGGCAGAGTCAGTATATCGATCTCTTTAAATTTTTCTCTAAGGGACTCGCGAGGACCCATTTTATTGATCGCGTGGACTAAAGGATTCAAAGCATTGTGCTGATGGAGCTATTGAATAGTTAAGAGCCTATAGAGGTATTTAAAGTTAGTTATTATAACTTAGTCTAGTAGTTCTTAGTCGAAACACTCTTTTCAGAGTGGTCGTGGTTGCGCAGACGAGGTACACGGAGAGATGTTCGGTGGGTCGTTGACTTCTCCGCGGATTGCTCTTTCAGCGATGTGCTTCCATTTCTGCCGGTTAGAGACGTTGCGAGTACACTGGACCATGGTTGACTCAGTAGATTTCAAGATCAGGTCAGTCCAGCGAGTGTGTGACGGGCCGCGTGATCGGAGGTGGAAGCATTTGGTCCTGTACCACCAGTTTCCATCCAATACAACAAAATAAAAGTTTTATCAACAAAAATGCTGGAACTTTGTCCTCCAATATCTCTATAACTAGGAGGTTCCCAGATATGGTCTTAGAACAAATGCATTATAGCGTCATTAAGTAACCTTTTACACCCATTATAAAATAATAATAATTAAAAGGCAGCAAAACTTGGTGAGATTGCACGTCCTAGAAGAAAAAGTTCGAAGACCTAAGCTAGGTATGAGAAACACACACACCTGCGCCTTCGTGATGAATAATGGCTCCATTGAAAATAAAAATAATATTAAGGTTTCATAAAACCTTTACATACAATTTTCTCAAACTCAAACTCAAAGCATTTATTTCAATTAGATCATAACAGGCACTTTTGAAAGTCAAAAAAACAACATAAAAAAAACGCGAAGCTACAGTCCTAGCCTCAAGGCATAATATCTTGTGAAAATACTGTAGTTTCCCATTCCAAAGCGTAGATTTCTATGGAGAAGACTGAGCAAGAAACTCCATGGACACTCTTTTATAACCAGTTATTGAATGTATTATTATTATATTAATAAATAAATATTAATAAGTAAACAACACTGTAAAACATATATAATTCTCAACGAATATTATCATTGTGTGCACAAATTAAACCAACATCAAAATATTGGAACGTAATTAAACAAATATTTGATTATTCCATTGTTTTTTTTTTTTTAAAAACGCGGATTCTAATTTCACTGTAACAATTAGTTAATATTCCAGCGATTATACTTACCGATGTACCATTTTATATTTACAAAATGAATCCGAGGTACCACCGGACACGGGAAATGAATCCGTGGAAATCTGATAAACAGCGAATCATCATTTGCATTCGTTTCTACTTAAAAGCAATGTAAACTGACTCTTTTTCATTATATTCTGACGTAAAAAATACTGGTGCACATTTTAAATAAAAACTTTTTTACAAAAAAAAAATAACCGACTTCCATAAAACGGGTCCATATTGGCTCACGTAAAGTTCTTTACCCGAAACTGTTCTTTCTAATGATTTGTAATCCGAATGATCACTCTTCCTAAAATTTTTCATCCTAAAGTTTTCATTCATACTATTTGTAGTGCTACCGGCGATGTTCATAACACTCATGTTTCCGAAAATTGTAATTAATAATATCATTATTGTAAATATATTTCTACTCCTACTGTTTTTTATCATAACGCTATTATCCCTAAACATAATTACCATAATATTTTCACTCATACTCAGAAAGAAACATTTACCAAGTGTAATAAATAATATATATGAGTAGAAGATGATATTTATAGTGCCCCACCATGAAAAAAATACTTAGAAAAATTTCGCGACCAATTTCGAGGTAGCGCTCGCCGGCCGCTGCCGCGGCGTTGTTGGTCACAGTTCTAACCTAACCTAACCTATGGATATCTTTGCAAAATTAAAGGACACGCTTTAATTAATAAAAAATAAATCTAAACAAAAAAGATATGACTTTGAATAATAGTGTAAAAGATGGTTATGTTGAGAAAATATAGGAAAACAAATAAAAGTATAATAGATGATTATTGCTACTGACATTATGAAGTTGAATGCTTCGGAATTAGAACATTAGAGACAGAGTAGTTAGGAATTGCGATTGTTAGGATGAAAAATGTTAGGAAGAACATTTTCGGATTTCCAATTATCGGAGTTGAAAATTTAGGTGAACTTTGGCGCACCCCCATAAAACACTAAAAAGTGGCAAATAATTTTAGTTTCGGAAGTCGGTGACTTGTTTGTTTCATTTACTTTTTTGCTACCGACTTCCGAAACTAAAATTATTTGCCACTTTTTAGTGTTTTATGGAAGTCGGTTATTTTTTTTTTGTAAAAAGTTTTTATTTTAGCCTTTTCAGTTGTGGTATCTCACTTTAATCCTAGTCAAGTATAATTTTTACATTGTAACTAGACACCAGCACATCGTCCATACATACGACAAAGGACAAAATGCATAATAAAGAGGATGACTCAAAAAGTACCTAAGCAAAGATAATACAATTCATATGGCTCCACCAGGCAAGCTTCTCTACCAAATGAATGAAAAATCATCTAAATCGGTCCAGTAATCACGGAGAAATCGGTGTACATACGTGAAAAATTTACATATAACAAAAAATTTAATAAAATGAAAACTATATTGCCATACTATATTAATTTTTTATGGGACCAAATGGCAGGTATTCCACATTACAAACTAAAGAAGAATCACGCAAATCGGATCATAAATCTCAGCGTAATCGGTGTATACACCTGGAAAGTGCATACCGTTACAATTCCAACAAGCCCAAACACAGCTAAGATTCATTGCCTTGTTATGGAGTTCCGAAGCCTGTCTCTTGGATTCATCATCAGATCTGATGGTAGAATGGTTCTTATTGGACGCAAATGCTTCACTTGTTGTAGAAAATACCAAAATCACTGTACGTTTTCCTATAAAATTTGAAGAGTTCCCTCGATTTCGCCAAGATTCCATCATCAGATCCCGACTTGGTGACTATGGGACCATTTGGGAAGTATACCCTTTCCAACAAAAAAAGAATTTTTCAAATCGGTTGGCAAGCGACGGAGTAATGCGCGAACAAACATAAAAAAAAAATACAAACATCCGGATTGAGAACCTCCTCCTTTTTTAGAAGTCGGTTAAAAATACCTGAAAAAGAAATATTGATTCTCTACCTTCACCATCGAGTTTGAACAAGGTCTCTATACAAGGTCTTGTTTTGCATCCTCGTCAAAATTCAGGAGGTTGTCACAAAAGACATAAATAATCAATTAAAATTACGGTACCTTGTTAATTATTAAAACACTGCTTTTTCTTATTGTTTAAATTTGTCAGTATTTCAGAATAACCCCCTTAACGTGGTTTAGGCAATAAAAAATTATCAAATAAACGTTTGATATTGTTTGTATGTGTGAAATCGCGGTTATAGGGCGAGGATCAGACGGGTCGCGTTTAAAACACGGGTGATTCACACTTACCGAATTCTGTAAATTAGACAAAAAATAAAAATTACCTACCCATTTTATTATTGATTCCGGTTGAGAATCATTGGCATAGTTACCTCCTTGAATTTGACGAGGTTGCAAAACAACAGCTTGTTTATCACGGATATAGATAAGTGTGATTTCTTCAACTATAAAATACAAAACCAGGCTGCGTATTTACAAAGGCTATACCATTAGAGTGAAAGTGCGAACTGAACTGGCTTAGCTTTTGTTTGACAAAAACTTGCCAAAACCCTAATCCATTCTAGTACAGAAACTGACCGAAATCGCGTAGACTTTGTTAGACAAATTCCTTCTAACATTGCAGCAACAAATGCTATTCAATTTGATACCGATAATTACCGATCATTAGCTTCAATTATAGGTGGATAACTACATGGAAATTGTTATTAATTTGGTAAAAATTTAGAATTCTTTGGCAAGCGGAGGGGTGTGTGTACCCCTTCTCCCCTGGCACCACTCCCATTAAAAGGTAATGCACCGTTCTTGAGAAAAACCAATAATTGTAACCTAACCTCAAAACATTTTATTTTCGCTTATAAAGTATAGTCGACGTAGCCCCGCTACGCGGGGCTCCTATTTCTGGCTGCAGGGTTTACAGTAACCTAACACGAAGGGGAAGTCGGGGTCTTAGTTCGCTCGCTCCGCTCGCTCACTAGACCCCGCCATCCCCTTCGAACCTAACCTGCCGAGTCGGGGTGCCCCAAGTCCAGAGCTCGCTTCGCTCGCTCTTGCATCCAAATTCTCCTGGATATGTATTATACAGTACTAGGTTTTGTCCGTGCATTTTCTTTGAAAATATCCAGGCAAAAAGCTAATCCATTTGAGTCAATTTTCTTACTGAGATAGATTAGGTTTTGGCGAGTAATATGCATAAACAAAAGCTCATCTATTAGAGTCTGGCTCGTGACTCAAATAGTATAGCCTTTGTAAATTCGCAACCAGGCTACCTTAAATCTTGACTTGCGTGTTGTTTTGCAGAAAAGAAAATTATGCTGTATTTCGTTTCCTAAACCTATCTTAAAATTCAAACAGCAATTACGAAACCGAAAGTTTGAAGTTTCTGCTTGTTAAATAGATACAGAAAAGAGTTTTTATTTAACTGTGGATATATTTCAGACGTTCTTTTTTTGAAAAATCTGGAGTTTTGCCAAGTTCCGCTTTCCAGTCAGCAATTTTCACTGGTTTTCCTTTTGAGGTCTTGTTTCGAATAGTTCTGACTAACAAAACGAAAAAAGGAGTGAGGATAGACAACTCAATTTAAATTAGTCTTTTCAGTTATAATGAATAAAGTTCGTTTTGAAAGGTGTCGATAAAGTTTACCGAGGTCTATTTGTGGATGGGTATCCAATAAATACGGAGACCAGTCCGTAAAATCAAAATTAAAATCTTATTTACATAAAATTCTTGTGTCACAATGTTAGTTACCATCCAATGTTAGTTACCTCCTCCGAAACGGCTGAACCGATTAGTATGAAATTTATAGCATAGCATATCGGGTTCGCGAACGAAGTCGCGTGCAACAGCTTTCGTATATACCGTTCAACAGACTCCGAGCTAATGGTAAGTACAATGTGCCAATGCAACGAGTCATTGAAGGAGAAGTGTTCGTGGTTAAAGAATAACCGCTGCTCGGGTCGACCTTCGGGTTAAGCCGTGCTTGCCTAGGTTGCTCCACAACCTAGGCAAGCACGGCACGGTTGGGTGACCACTATTACATACCGAGTTTCCTCCGTGCCTCGGAAAACACGTTAAGCCGTTGGTACAGGCTGTCATTTGTAGATCTTTGACAGTCGTCACAGGTCACGAATGTGTGACAACCAGTCTTACCAAGAGGTAATAGGGGATAATCCTATTTCTTTTTTCTTTGTCCGTCGGGTAGTTTAATGAAAAGTATTGGACACGTATTTTTTCTTTTTTCACGTGGTCATACAATTACGGAGATATATTGAGTTAAAATGGCGCATGACGTCACATGTAGGTAAGTTTTATACCCACTTGTGACGTAGTAAGCCCCCACTCTCCAACTTTGATGACTTCTAACTAAGTATTTTTTTGATATTTTGATAAAACAAAAAATACGTGTCTAATATTTTTGTATTACCTGTCTGACGGACAAAATAGAATGTCGTTTTCTTTACCCAGTCCGATCCCCTATTGTACCCAGTACTAACTAAGGTTGTGAAGGTCACAAAGGCAGTCGCTCCATGTGGATTACCATACATGTGGTATTCCACTGCATCCGTTTAGACTGGAAGTCTATCCCAACATGGTGGTGGGGAAAAGCTAGGCACATGAAGGATGATGCAACGAGTCATTGAACCCATTCGTGATTTTACACATACATATTATATGTATAAAGGCTGACTGGTGAAACTAAGAACTTTATCACAATATTGAAGGTATAATTTCTCAGTAATGTGTCTAGTATTCTCTATAAAAATTCTGGCGGTGGGATTTACCACTACACAAAATGTCTGGCAGTGGAGGAGGTATATCATTATACTAGACCTAATGTAATATAAAAAAAAAAATTGTGCGTGGAGTCCCTCCGCGCGGAAGAAGTGAAACTTCGTAATACTAGACGCATGCGTTCAAGTGCCACGCATTCACTCTCGTTATTTTATTGAGCTTCTAAATAATATTTATTGTTTTATTGTTGTAAAATTTTTATTACATAAGTTTATCGAGGTTATTCTACTCATGGAAATTGAGCGAGGTCTGGTGACATCGAAAAGTCGAATGCATGACTGTTTGCACGCCATATTGCGTACCTAGTAGAACTACGTAGTCACAAATTTTGTGATAGCGCCATCTCTTAGTGGGTAATAGAAAATATTCCCCCTCCATGAAAACGTTAAACTTGTTGGAAGTCGCATAAGAAGTTTCACTTCAAAAAAATACGCTTTCTATTATGTGACTTGCAACTATTTAGCTCACCTTTTCTACCTGATATCTGCCAAAGCCACCACGATCGACTTTTCAATATATCCGACTATTTGTAGACTAAGTCCAGAGAAAAAGTGACAGCTTTTATAAAATTTCGTAGTTCTGGTGATCACAGGATCTTGGTCCATTAGGATACTTATTAGGTATTTTGTACCCATGAATATCATGTCATGTTGTTTAATCTACACTTTTTGTTTTTTTTTTATAGATTTTTTTTTATTATTTACCGATTGTTTGTGAATGTGTGGCCACTGTACGCCTTTTAGATTTCTATATCCTTGGTAACTTTTTATCTTGTTCTACGTTCTGTAGTAAGCAATGACTTATTGTTGGGCCTACGATGTCCTCCCATACTAAGTACTAACGCTGTAACATAGAAAAATTTTAAGCCAAATGATTTTAAAGAGTAACCATGTAGTTTTTTACCGGTTCTTTTCCATAGGAAACGATCAACTCGAACTGAGAACCTTTTTGTGGACGTTGCTGATGAAGTGCCCATGTAGGCCCATGTGTTTTATTTTTCATGATTTCATCATTACCTATCCTGAGCTTCCCCTAGAGGGAAGGAGCCCCAGGTCCCTAGTTTAGCAAACCTCACAATATAATGTTCTGTCGTCTTAATGCGACAGGTAATAGTATCAATCAACGCAATGCCTTTTGATGTGGTAATGTACTTAATGCATCTAAGTCGCGGTTGACTTGTAGACGAACATATTAGGTATCTATTATCTAAGAGCAAAATAGATAAACGGTATGTTTTGGTAAGACGTTATAAGGAGGTATGCTTTCTTACTGAGTTTTTAATGAAACATAAAATTATTTCACGCCTGTAATCCTCGAAGAGTTAGGCAGAGGTGTTCCTAGATATTTTACTAGTAAAGTTTATGTCCCATAAATTGGGGGCTGGCCTATCGCCATTGGCTTATATCAAGGCACAAATCTAGACCCGCGGCTGAAAAAACCCAAAAAACACTTTGCTACGAGGCAGTAGGCAGTTTTAATGTAACTTTACCTTTACCAAACATAACCTCACGCCTTTTCCATGGGGGTAGGCAGAAACCAAAGTACGCCACAAGCTACGATAATTAAACACTGCTTTCACCTCGTTCACGTTCATAGACGTGGTCCTACACGCACGCCGCCGCCGCCGGTTGCGAGTACTACGCTCCCGAGCTTTTTGCCAAAACCTCACCAGTTAGATCAGTGTATGTCCACTTTACCTATTGTTACCGCAAATATACAGTTTGTTTTTAGTTGCTGAAAATAAATAATTAAGTAAATACATATATGAACCTGATCTAAACAGCTTTGCCTAAAAGCAAAATTATAAAAACTAACTTGATCTTGGTCCGTCCAAGAAATCGTATCAAACAAAGGCCCAAGACTACTTTTTAGGCCCAAAATTCTTGAAAAAACTGTGATCCCTGAACGTGTGAAAGTTTGTCATATTGTTACGGAGGTGAATAGATGAGCCGTTATTATTAAACCAGGGTGCCGCACTCAATTTCATGAAAAAACTTATAAACGCCTTCTGCAGAGATCTTTGAAGAGTTCGGATGTGGTATATGGTATAGCGCTGTCACCATACCACATGTTAGAAAATAACATTTCAACTGTTGAAAATGTTTTGCTTAACAAGTACCTGAATCAGTTATGTTTTAAATCCCAAAATAACAGCCGGACAGGTTGATCTTTAAGGTTAAGCCGTGCTTGCCGAGGTTGGTCCGTGGATTATTACATACCAAGTTTCGTCCGTGCCTCGGAAACCACGTTAAGCCGTTGGTCCCGGCTGTCATTTCTAGATCTTTGACAATCGTTACGAGTAGTCAAAAGCCAAAAGTCTAAAATCCAATCTTACCAAGGAGTATAGTATTAGCCTGGGTTGTGGAGGTCAGATAAGGCAGTCGCTTCTTTTAAAATACTGGTACTCAGCTGCATCCGGTTAGACTGGAAGCCGACCCCAAGATAGTTTGGGAACAGGCTAGGCAGATGATGGGGTGAGTGTATTGCATCTTACTAATATTATAAGTGTTTTAAGTATTTTGTTACTTAATTATGCATTATAGGATAAAGAGATTAGGCTAAAAGACTCAGTGTTAAACAAAATGCAATTTATATGGTAAAGATGTTCCGAGAAATTATTGCTACAGTTACCGTTGAATGACATAAAAATTTAAAAAATTTCAGGAGATATAAAAATTCTTGAAAATTCATAATTTCTAGGCAGATGTCTTTCATTCTTTCTTAATCATCTGCCTAGTTGTTTCTCAACGGTTGTTAACAGGATGCAGCTGAATACCAGTATTTTACATGGATCGACTGCCTATCTGACCTTCACAGCTCAGTCTTTTTCTTTTCGTGTGGTTAGAGCCTAATCTGGTGTCGTACTTTTTATTCCGCCCATGGGCCTCTGACTTGGCTTTATATGCCGTCAAGAAATACCTCTCGAGCATGTTTAGTTTCCTCACGATTTTTTACTTCACCGAAGCGAGTGACAATTACAAAATACGCACATGAGTCCGAAAAATCAATATTTAATACTTAATTAATTATTAATAATTAAGTATTGAGTTAATTATTAATACTTAACTCAATACTTAATTATTTATTTCATTCCATATGTATTACAATGATGGTGTTATCAAATAAGAGATCAGTATGGACTCTGTCAGGCACTGTAACATTAGGAGAGAGGATAGCCCTCTTTCTCTCAGTAACAGTAACAAACACGATCCTTATGACTATCAACCTAGTATTTACGTAATATGGAACTCCTTGCAAAGACTTGTGGGCTAAGAATTTAAATAAGTAACAAAAAATGCCGCATCCATTGTTATTCCGCCCTCAACGGCAGATAGGATCAACTTTTTGACGCAGTCACGGCAGAAGAGAATCCCTTGTAAAAGTGTTCTTTTTAACAAAAGTTATAGCTTATGGATTAAATTTCCTTATTCTTTGACACTTCCTGTGTTTGTGTGGAAATTTTCTGACAAATATACGTAGGTACGTGGATATTATTGAATTCGTTCGGAGTTTTGTAGGAGTAATATTGAAAGTGCCGTATTGTTATGATCTATAATTTCCCTTTTCATTCTAGTCCTTTCGCAGTTTAGGGAGTTCTACTATGCTTGAACTTTGAATTAGATTTTTATGATTTTTTTTTTATTATCATGTACAGTCAAAGAAAAATGAAAAAAGAAGAAAACCAAAAAAATGTTTAACATTTTAATGAAACTTAATACGTATAAGCAGGATAAAGGTCTAAAAAGTTACTAAAAATAATTTCAAAATGTTTAAAAAAAAAGATAATTAGTAATTTCTGTTTTCTAAAGATTATTAAAATTTATAATCGGTCTAATTTAGCAGTTTTTCGACCTATATAACCTGCTTATGCGTACGAAGTTTCATTAAAATCAGTTCAGTCATTTCAGAAATTAAGGACTTGAAAGTTTGTGTCAAATGGCGTAAACGCTCTTAATGTAAGTTTAGAAACAATTGTATTTACAGTTCCCGATATTTCGACGCTGTGGTAAGTGCCATGATGACTTGGTTTTCCGTATTTGGTTTATCCGTGATCAACGATCAGCGCTTGCAACTGCACCGAAATATCAGGGACTCACAATAAATACTCAACATGGTAAATAACCCGTTTCCATTGTTATTGATTGATTAGTAGGTAATTGTTATTGATCCATGTGCTCCTGATTATCTGAAAACTTATTTCACAGTGTTGGGCAGTTCTCATAGTCGTAACCTTCGAGCTTCCAAAAATCTACTTCTCCAAATTCCTTCTCACTGCACCGGTTTTTTATCAAATTCTTATGCTATGTCGACTATAAAACTCTGGAACGCGCTACCCATTAGCATTAAAAAATCCGAAAGTAAATTCACTTTTAAAAAGAAAGTTCGCAACCACTATTTAAGTCAGACTAAATTGCTCTTCATTTAAAGTCTAGTCATGTTAATTATTATTAGGTTTCTCGTTTTTATTTTGGTAGGTATTTGTTATAATATATATTAGTATATTTTTTTGTATGTGTATTAGTGTCTACGTATGTGTATGTATTTCCGAAAACTAGTAGTTATTTGTAAAATTTTTTTGTACACCCTATCACAATGTTTTCGTTTTTTACCCTATGGTTGACTGGTAGAGAATGCCTTGTGGCATTAAGTCCGCCTATGTACAACTTTTGTACATGAAGTTTAAATAAATAAATAAATAGTTTTAGTGACCATGTCAGTTTAAAAACAAATATAAATAGATAGATTCCTCTATCATTTTTCCAGTGCCGTTATATTTATAAGCGCACCTATGGATACTACCCATTTTTGTATCCTTCATTATTTGTATCAGGAATGATCGGACTGGATACTTTGCAGCTCAGGCGCAAATTAATGCATATTATACACTACTACTTGTTAATTAACAGTAGTATAGATAATCCATCGGTAAGAGAGTATATCCATTTCTATGTACCGCAGCAATACATGCGTGGCATAGGACGGCGGCGGCACCAACTTCTTGCATGCTCACCGGAATGGCGCATCCATCAAGCCAATAACAGTCCAACGGCAAGAGCAATTGGCCTCATTAATCGATACCTTGACAGCAGTCCAAATGCCGACATATTTGTGGATAGTATTGGCACTTTAAGGAAAGATGTTTTGACATTTTTGAACAATTGATTTATAATTTTCTCTTATTTTATTTTAATCAAGACTGTAATTATTTTTTATTTATAATTTTCTCTTATTTTATTTTAATCAAGACTATAATTATTGAATTCCGTGACATGTTTATAAAACACTAGTGTATTAATTTTGAATTCAGCACCGTACGCCGAACCTTCTCGGACAGCTTCCAGTATAACCATTATTATAGGACATACTAGATGTTATTTTTTATGGTTTGACATACTAGGACTTATTTATATTATTTTATTTGTGATATGTACCTAAGCACCACTTGACATATATGTATTTACTTGGAGATGACTACTATGTATTTGACATTCTAATTTGATTATTGTTAACTTTTAAGCGTTTTGGTCTATTACTGTTAGCTTAAAATGTATTACTGAATAAATAAATAAATAAATACCGACAGTAAAATCACAGCCAAACTGGCCACTCTGTTTTCTTTGCCCCTAACAAAAAAAAAAACAAAGAGCAAAAACCTTTAACACACATTTACACCCTGAAAAACAGTGTACATTGTTACTTTACAACACATTTTGTGTGCGAATTGTGTCAACGGAAGTCCTTTGTGAAACCAACTCATATCCCTGATTAGGTACAGCAGGCAATGCAATTAAGTCTAATGTCACATGTTTTGGGGCGTAGGTAGAAATCTTTTGTAGCTTTATTATTTTAGTCTTTGTTTTTTACGACTGGCTATTTCGCGAATGGATTTTTGAATGTTTCTTTTGTTGTACTGTTGTTTTTTTTTGTAATTGAGGATGGAAATGTGTTGAATTTTAATAGATTTTTAATAGGGGTGCTTTGTGGTAACTGTTTTTTAAATGTTATTTCAACATGATATTTTTATTTAAATATTGTAAAAATTTATAACTCACATACCTGGCTTAGCTGTTGGAATAAATAGTGGGTACCGGATGCCGTTATTTTTTTTTTATAATACTAAGTTTTTTTGTGAATTGTTAGATAATAGGAGCTACGTATACGCACTGATTTATATACTAAAGGATTAGTCAATTACACAGACAGAAAAAGAAGCACAGGAACAAAACTATACTCTCATAAAGAGGAGGCTCCTGTCCCATCAGTGGGATCCATATTTATGTATACCTAGCTTTAAGCCCCTTGTAACATCTTTTTATTACAATATGGAATGCAAAATTGATAAATATGAATATTGGCTGATCATGCTAATGGACTAAAGTTTAGTCTATTAGCATGATCAGCCTGTACAAATAACAATAGCATAATAAGTCACTAAACTATTATGCTGTTATTATTTGTACAGGATTTTCGGATTTTTTCAGATTTCGGACCCTAACACTCTCTTTATGCTTACGCTTACATGGAGTGACTGGCTATCTGACCTCCACAGCCCACTAACTACTGATAAACGATACCCTTTGTTAAGACTGGTAGCCAGAAGTCCGTATTCTATTCAAACAAAACCGCGAACAAAAGCTAGTTTCTATAAAATCCTGTTCCCATAGCTTATAGACATGAATGAACATTATGTAAAACAGCAAGTCACGCCATCACATTAACTTCTATAACATAATTAGTATTAATTAGCGCCTTAGCTAATGACTATCTGTTTTGGTAACAAAAGGTCTTTGAAATATGCAGCGTCAGTGATGCGGTATAAATTTTAATTAGTGGAAAAACAATGGTAAGAATTTTATGTTAAATACTGATGTTGACTAAAAAAAATATTGATATGAAGCCTGGTTTGGACGGAACCTTATTGCCCTAATATGGCAAAGCGAAAGAAGGGTTATGATTTTAACAGGCGATGTTTGTTATCAACCCATGTCAAAGTCAAAGTCAAAGTCAAAGCATTTATTTCAATTAGACCATTACAGGCACTTTTGAAAGTCAAAAAAAAAAAACAATATAAAACGCGAAGCTACAGTCCCAGTCACAAGGCATAATAACTTATGAAAGTACTGTAGTTGCCCATTCCGTAGCGTAGATCTCTATGGAGAAGAACGGGCAAGAAACTCCATGGACACTCTTTTAAATCAAAATATGTTACAAAATCTTGGTTACATCATTCATGTTAAGAATTACAAATATGTGAGAACAATGTAGAAATATGGGCAAGTTAAGAGCGTCCACAGTAAAAGATTAAATCAGTAATTAAAAATAAAGTAACTAAAATAAACCGTGGCAGCTAAGAGATGACCAGTCACAACTGACAGCGCCCGTTCACGATCATCCTACTTGCCTAGATTTTACAAAACTATGTTGGGGTCGGCTTCCAGTCTTACTAACTGCATCAAATTAGCTGAATACCAGTATTTTTATACGGAGCGACTACCTATCTGACCTCCACAGCCCGGTTAAGCACTAGGTCCTATATCGCCCGAGGACGGAAGACTGATTCTCAAACAGGTATAGGAGCGACGTATGTATACAGCATATCCCAGAAAGGTGTTGTCATATTTAAGGCCATAAATCTGAAAAACTTTCTCCATGGGACCAAATTCGTAATCGAGAAAAAATTATCAACTGTTCCATATAAAACTTAATATGAGAAAAACGTTAATGAGTAAAAAGAAAATCTTTCTTTGGAAAAGTTGTTTGTTATCATGAGTATAGTCACGTGTTTAGCCTTAGGTATCGGTAATTACCAGTCAGGGTTATAGACTCCCTAGTCTAAGACCTAGACTCCCCCATACATCTTACAGCGAAATCTTATCCCTTAATAATCCTCACTTAGCTTCCCACACAAGACGTTCACAGGTGCACCGTGTACCCAGTGTTCTGCTAATCCCATATAATTAAGGCGTACAATATTAATGGGGCTTCGTGCTTCGTCGTGTCTATTATTCAATGAATACAAGGTACAGGAGTAGATTAGACGCTGAGATTGCATATGTATTATGAAATTGGGCTGAAGTTTTCATTGTGAATGTGCTGGGAGGGAGTAGGAAGAATTGCGGTGAGGCTGTGCTTTCTGAAGGAAGAAATGTCTACGCATTTCTATATCTTAATTAACAATTTTTAAGAGGAGCTCGTTGATAAATATTAATAGCCGTATGGGTCGATCTTCAAGGTTAAGCCGTGCTTGCCGAGATTGGTCGTGGATGGATGACCATCATTACATACCGAGTTTCCTCCATGCCTCGGAAAGCACGTTAAGCCGTTGGTCCCAGCTGTTATTTGTAGATCTTTAACAGTCGTTACGAGTAGTCAGAAGCCGAAAGTCTGACATCCAGTTACCAAGCGGTATCGTATTACCCATTCACTGGGTTGTAGAGGTCAGATAGGCAGTCGCTTCATGTAAAATACTGGTACTCAGCTGCATCCGTTTAGACTGGAAGCCGACCCCGAGATAGTTTGGGAAAAGGCTAGGCAGATGTAACTAACAATTTTTAGATGGAAGTGGCCTTTTGTGTCTCTTTGTGTGATCGCAATGGACTCCGCGGCTGCTACTGAGTAATTCCTGATGGTAAACCCAGCAACACCTTTCCTCGACCCGGGAATCGATCCCAGGACCTCTTGCTCAGCTATCTTGCCTTCGACCACTAGACCAACGAAACAATTGAGTAGTTTGATGCGCGTCCACTATTTAACTCCACTCAATAAAAAGTTTAACTTAGTTGTTTGCCGTAAGTTTTCTCAGATGTATGATACATTCAAAGTATCACTAAAAACCGGTAAGTGCCAGGGTTCCGTACCATTATTTTCAAAAAAAAACACTTATATGTATGGTCCCATACATAAAAGTGTTTTTTTTCCCCATACATAAAACTTTTATGTATGGGACCCTTAAATAATTATTTTATTCTGTTTTAGCGGCAACAGAAATACATAATATGTAGAAATTTCAATTGGCTAACTATCACGGTTCATGAGATACAGCCTGGTGATAGACGGACGTACGCACGGACAAGGAAGTCTCAGTAATAGGGTCTCGTTTGACCCTTTGGGTACGGAACCCAAAAAATAAGCTGTCTCATACATTTGGCTCGAGGTATTAACGTTTTGTATAGGACAGCCGATATTTTTTTCTCGATAATTATCTGTATCTATCCTTAAAATGACTACGCATTTTTAATACAACCTTTATAAACACATTCCCAACCCAACCTAAATGTCTTTAAAGTTCAAAATAAAGAAACAAAACATGAAACCAGGCTCCCACTCTAATCTCAGAAGTAACGTCTAAAAACAATTTGTTAAATAAACAAAGATACAATCTAGGTGGCTATCCGAGTAACTCAGGTAGCCCAGTAAATAATAAATACGTCGTTTTGCCCCCAGGGTAGGGAGGTAATATCATCGTACCACTCTACCGTCGAGGTGCACTAACAATGCAAGTATCCGGTTCTGTTATTTACTATAATACCGTATTTTGGAAAGGTGGTGGACTGGAGCGGAATACTGATTGAGTTTTAGACGGTTTGGTTTAATTTCTAGAGTTTAGAGAGAACTAGTCAAAAGTAAACTTCTTTGTTGTTTTAAGAACACAATGCTGAATGTAGGTCTCTTCCAAATCTCTCAATTTTTGGCGATTATATGTCATGGCTATCCAGTTTCTTCCGGGCACTTTAATGAGATCTTCTGTCCACCTAGTCGGTTGTCTTCCCACATTCCTTCGTCCCGTCCGTGGTCTCTACTCCAGCATTTTCTTCCCCCATCCTCCATCCAGTCTACGGCATATACAAGGTGTTGTTTTGCATCCTCGTCAAATTCAAGGAGGCAACTATGCCAATGATTCTCGTCCCGAATCAATAATAAAATGGGTAGGTAATTTTTATTTACGGAAACCGGTAAGTGTGAACCACCCGTGTTTAAAACGCAGGCCGTCTGATTCTCGCCCTATAACCGCGCTTCCATAAATACAAACAATCTCAAACGTTTATTCGATAATTTCTTATTCCCTAAACCACGTTAAGGGGGTTATTCTGAAATAGGTACAGACAAACATAAACAACCAAAAAAAAAAACAGCGTTTATTAATAATAGGGATGGTGACTCATTTTTTTTTATTTGTCTATCGGGTAGATTATTAAAAAGTATTTGACACGTATTTTTTCTTTTTTCACGTAATCGTAAAATTACGGAGATATTTTGAGTTGAAATGGCGCATGACGTCACGGCTTAGTACATTTTATACCTAGTTCTGACGTAGTTAGCCCCCACTCTCCAACTTTAATGCGTTTTAACTAAGTATTTTTTTGTTATCTTGATAAAACAAAAAATACGTATCTAATATTTTTGTATTACCTGATTGACGGACAAAATAGAATTTCGTTTTCTTTACCCAGTCATCATCCCTATTACCAAGGTACCGTAATTTCAATTGATCATTTATGTCTTTCGTGAGAGCCTCGTGAATTTTGACGAGGATTCAAAACAACACCTTGTATAGCCTGCCCACTTTGACATTCTTTTTGCTATCACTTCATCATAACAACACGCCTGTAATTCAAGAAGGGTAAGGCAGCGGAAATAGTAAACCCACATATCGCCAATTTTGCTTGCATCCCATGTAATAATGGGCGAGCCTATTGCCGTCAAACGGGCACAAATCCAGACTCCGTGGCTGCTACTGAGAAATTTATGATGAAACAACTAAAAAACGATTTGACCGACTCGG
This sequence comes from Cerastis leucographa, assembly GCA_963082945.1. Lineage (NCBI taxonomy): Eukaryota > Metazoa > Arthropoda > Insecta > Lepidoptera > Noctuidae > Cerastis > Cerastis leucographa. The sequence goes on from OY720353.1 coordinate 7,824,195, forward strand.
GAATCGAACCGGGGACTTCATGCTCAGCAGTAGTGATTGCGATCATTGGACCAACAAGGCAGTCACTCACACACACACACACACAAACTACTTTACTACACCCATGTCTAGCTGTGGACGTCACGTTTGAGAAGATGATGATGAAGTTAGTTTTGAGTTTTTCTTCTTCTGATACTTATTTATATTGACGCACACTTCGTCATAATCTGCCTAGCCTTTTTCCCAAACTATCTTAGGGTCGGCTTCCAGTCTAACCGGATGCAGCTGAGTACCAGTATTTTGCGACTGCCTGCCTATCTGACCTCCACAACCCAGGAACTGGGTAATATGAAACCCCTTAGGTAATACTGGATGTCAGACTTTTGGCTTTTGACTACTTGTAACGACTGTCACAGATCTACATGACAGCCAGGTACAACGGCTTAGCGTGCTTTCCGAGGCACGGAGGAAACTCGGTATGTAATTATGGTTACCCATCCACAGACCAACTTCGGCAAGCACGGCTTAACCTTAAAGATCGACCCGTGCAGCTGTTATTGTTTATACTGCAATTATTTATTATTTATGACGCACACTTCATAAAGGTTGGTTATTTTTTTAATATAGTGATGCTTGAGAAAAAAGGATCAAAGGAAAAAAAATCGCGCGTTCGTTATTTCATGAGCAAAAGTTACAGGCGCCGTTAAAAATCGTTCTGTAGTTCTGTTTATTTTTTAATAATTAAACTATTGTTGTTTCTTCTCCCTATAAAAATCACAGATAGTGCCTTCCAAAAACGCGTTCATGATGGCTGGTCCCTTATAGACGAACACTTCCCTTAAACTGACTCCGATATTTGATAACATCTTTTTGAAAACTGCTGATATTGTGGGATCTGAAAATTGTGAAAATAAAATGAGGTTAAAAAATCCTTGGTGCCATCTATTGGGATTTATTGTTGATATCTTTATAGTCTTAATGAATGTCAATAGGTGTCGCTACCGTTTCTAAGATCACAATTCTTGCTCCTGTTAAGGTTTCATCCGTTATTTTACCCCTTTTGGGGAAGAAAATCTTCCTTAGAACTCACGTTCATTTTACAAGCCAGTAAAGTTGTTAATTTTCATGAGTACAGTTTTCACTTTCCAAAAGTATGTCACTTGTTTGACCTTACAGCCTGTTTAAGGAACAATTGTTCCAAATTGAAGACCAAAGAAACAATGGAAGGACTGTGTGAATGACGATATAGCGAGAAAGGAGGAGACTGAGATGACTGAGCTGAGATGACGAGTAGTATAGAACAAGAAGATATTATTATGCTGCGCTGACCACAAATAAATTATGATAAAGACGGTAGAATAACGTATGTTTACCTGAATCGTCTGTTATTTCAGAGCCAACGCTGTAAGGTGGATTGGCATCAGGTATATAAGCGTATACATAGGCTTCAGACAGTTGAAAATCTTTGATGTTCGGCACTATTAACGTCAGTGATATGTCCTCTGTGGAAATAAAGAAAGACTTAAGATTAAAACCATCGTGATAAGATTACTCAGCTACACACAGCTACTACAGCAGTGATTACCTAGTGGTGTGACCTTCAGACTGCCAAGTCAACGTTCTCAAATTCGAACCCAAGCCACGCAATTCTGATTTTTCGAATTAATGTGCATATTGTATAATTTATTATCACTTGCTTCGTGAATCAAAACATTGTGAGGAAACCAGCATGCCTGAGATAGATTTCTAGAGGGCGTGTAAAGCCAAGCCAGAAGCCCATGGGCAGCATAAAAACTGACACCAGTTTAGGCAATAACTACGTGATAAAGAGAAAGTTGGGTTTCATTAGGCAGCACAAAACTGCTTTTTCAAATATGCATTTTCAAATGAATGCATGCAAGACAAACATCGTTAGTTGATCTGGTAGCCATAGGATTGGCTTTTGTTAACCTGAATTTCACGAATAATGTTAAAAGGGGAACAAGCCGTTTGCTCCAGGCACAATTGAAAATTCTCCGATGGATTAACTCAATATCTCTGCTAAAACTGGCGGTTAAAACCAGTACTCCAATTTGCGCAACACACTCGAAGTCTCGGACAGGACAATCTCCTAGATTTTAACATTTCCAAAATACTGTGGTGTTGTTATTCTCGTTTATTTGAATTTCTTGACTTCTAATACTTATTCACATGCTACTAAGACACACATGATTGTAGGACGACTTATTCCCATTAGCTCCAAAATACGGGTCCAAAACAAAAATAGAAAACATTTTACAGCTGGTATATCCCAACTGGTAACATGTTATTGACGTTGCTATTTTTTGTCTCTCTCTGGCAAACTAAGGTTTGTTACGAGGGGAATTTTTAACCGACTTCTAAAAAAGGAGGAGATTCTCAATTCGGATGTTTGATTTTTTTTTTTTTTTTTTATGTTTGTTAGCGCATTACTCCGTCGCTTGCCAACCGATTTGGAAAATTCTTTTTTTGTTGGAAAGGTATACTTCCCAAATGGTCCCATAGTCACCAAGTCAGGATCTGATGATGGAATCTTGGCGAAATCGAGGGAACTCTTCAAATTTTATAGGAAAACGCACAGCGATTTTGGTATTTTCTACAACAAGTGAAGCATTTGCGTCCAATAAGAACCATTTTACCATCAGATCTGATGATGAATCCAAGAGACAGGCTTCGGAACTCCATAACAAGGCAATGAATCTTAGCTGTGTTTGGGCTTGTTGGAATCGTAACGGTTATGTATGTACACCGATTACGCTGAGATTTATGATCCGATTTGCGTGATTCTTCTTTAGTTTGATGTGGAATACCTGCCATTTGGTCCCATAAAAAATTTATATAGTCTGGCCATATAGTTTTCATTTTATTAAAAATTTTGTAATATGTAAATTTTTCACGTATGTACACCGATTTCTCCGTGATTACTGGACCGATTTAGATGATTTTTCATTCATTTGGTAGAGAAGCTTGCCCGGTGGAGCCATATGAATTTTATTATCTTTGCTTAGGTACTTTTTGAGTCATCCTCTTTATTATGCATTTTGTCCTTGGTCATATGTATGGACGATGTGCTGGTGTCTAGTTACAATGTAAAAATTATACTTGACTAGGATTAAAGTGAGATACCACAACTGAAAAGGCTAAAATAAAAACTTTTTTACAAAAAAAAAAAATAACCGACTTCCATAAAACACTAAAAAGTGGCAAATAATTTTAGTTTCGGAAGTCGGTGGCAAAAAAGTAAATGAAACAAACAAGTCACCGACTGCCGAAACTAAAATTATTTGCCACTTTTTAGTGTTTTATGGAAGTCGGTTATTTTTTTTTTGTAAAAAAGTTTTTATTTTAGCCTTTTCAGTTGTGGTATCTCACTTTAATCCTAGTCAAGTATAATTTTTACTCTTTCTACTTACTATAGATTACAGTGGAGTAATCCGATAGCTCTACAGGCTCCTTCCCTCTACGATGGTACCTCACTACAGCAGCTGGGGAGTACACCGTGATGGCGTCGAAAACCACCTCCAGAACTAACTTATCTGTAGCTTTGTTGAGACTGGAATGTGATTAAGAGATACATTATTTATCACCACAAAAATGTTCAAGTTCATTGCATTAGATACAGATTGAAGTTCTTAATTCAGCATTGAAAGACTAGTACAATAGGTGCAACAACCCTGTCTCAAACTAGGCTGGGTCTGTATCTTAGGGGGCAGTGTCCGGTTATATGGGTATCCATACTAATATTATAAATGCGAAAGTCACTCTGTTTGTATGTAGGTATGTTTGTTTGTTTGTTACCTTTTCACGACTAAACGGCTGATCGGATCTTAATGAAATTTAGCAAGAAGATAGATTTCAACCTGGGGAAGGACATAGGTTATATATCATCACGCTACGACCAACAGGAGCGGTGCAGCAATATAAAATGTTGCGAAAACGGGGAAAATGTGACGCAGACGAAGTTGCGCGGCATAGCTAGACACTATAAAGAATAATAATCTTTTTTATTACAGCCATAAGCAAAAGTTTGAGTATGAAATCTGTAAAACACAGTAAAAATACAAGAATCATTTACTTAGTGCAAACAATTCAAATTCAAATTCAAATTCAAATATGTTTATTTGTGACACATAGGTAAAAGTATGTACATGGTGTTATCAAAAAAAGTTGTCTCACTATGTGCTGCCATGCAAGGCGTACAAAATTACAATTAATGTTTACACATTAACTAATGTAGGTTGTAGTTTTTTGACTATAGAAACTACTGATATTGCAGCTAATTACCTAATATTAAATCTTTAATAAAATATACAATAAACAAAAACAAATTAAAAACAATACAAAATAAGTAAACAATAAAAGTAGTAACAATCTTACGAACTAAAGCTAATAATCAGGGAATAAAATTATCTATTAAAAATACAAGTTTAAAATAAAACAGTTTTCATTTTTCTTCCAGGTATTCATTTATAGAATAATATGCTTTTTGAATTAAGAATTTATGGAGGGTTTTTTTAAATGTATTGCAGTCTTTTGTTGTTTTTATTGACTTAGGAAGTTTGTTAAAAATTTTTGGTGCCATTCCTAGGAAACTTTTTGAGTAAAGGGCGGTTTGATGGGATTTAGACTTAAGTGCACCTTGGTGGCGTTTAGATGATACGGTTTCGAATTGGTTAGGGTTATTTTTGATAAATATGGCAACTTCATAAATGTAAAGGGATGGGACTGTTAATAATTTTAGATTAATAAAAAATGGTTTGCAACTGTCAGTGTTTTGGATCATGCATACTGCCCGAACGCATTTTTTTTGGGCTTTAAAGACAGCCTCCCTTTCCGTAGAATTACCCCAGAATATTACTCCATAACGCAGTGTTGTGGAGACGTATGCGTGGTATGCGGTAAGAACGGTGCTGCGATTCGCGACTTTATTTAAATTGTGTAGGGCATAGCAATATTGGTTAAGTTTTTTTATTAAATTCTCAATGTGTGTTTTCCATGTCATATGTTGATCTAACCAAAGCTCTAGAAATTTTGTGTTGTCAATTTTAACAATATTGTTATGTTCGTATTTAACAGTTGGATTTATAGAAGTCGTGCGCTGGTTAAAATGCATGACATGTGTTTTTCCGAAATTAATCTTTAGGTTGTTCTCGGTTAACCATTTCATAATTAAAGTTAAACTATTATTTATATCATTTCCATATTGTTCTGAGTTTTTTCCTATAAATATTGTGGTACAGTCATCAGCAAATAGAGTCATGGGTTGTTCTATAGTTCTATTATTATTTACTTACTAAAATTCCTGAATCTTGAAGTCATTTAATCCTCTAACTTGAGCATCTTTCAGTATAAAGGTCACATTAGCATAAGCCAAATGTAAGGGGAGCTGGTCCAGTACGTAAGGATCGTCTATAGCGCCTTCCACCGGTTTGCAGTCAGAAATGTGAGCGAAGACTCGACGGATGCAATCCAAGTTGTGCAATGCACAAGGACGGTAGATCCTGTCCTGTTTTGAACCTGCAATGGATAGCGAATGAACGTTATTCACGACTGTTTTGAAGTGAATTTGGTACAGGAAGTATCAAGTTTGCGTTTAGCGAAACATTCTGGTATTAAAGATTGTATTGTGTTTTGTTTCAATGGGGTTCATCTGTGTGATTGCTGCAGCTTGCAGTTGTTCCTTTTTGGCTTTATCATTCGAATAACTTCGCGATTTAACATTATTTGCTTGACTGGTAAGATATAATTTGAAATGGAGTAAAAAAACCTAAAGATTACGTACAAATTAATTAATAATAAATTTAAATTAGGAAAATATTGCAAGAAAAACGTTGAATATGAATGTAGATAATAATATAAGAGTGGACTAAAGAAACGATGTATGGACTGTGGGAAGGATGATTTGGGTAGAAAGATCCGTTCTAGATCAGTGTCAATATTCTTACGGCAAATTGAACCTGACAGCTTTAAAAGCGAGTTACAATGGTGTGTGCCGAAAGTACGCACGGCGACCATTCAAGCTGTACAAATCCAGTTTATGTGGATCTCTCATTGTATTGTGAATCTATACAAAGCGAGGCCATATTATACTGAAAATGTATAGCTTCATTTGTCGCCGTATGGAATACACGTTGCCCAATCAGCACATCTCAATTCAATTGGATTTTAAAATAATTACCAGAAATACCAAGTGCTACTCCTGAAGGGAATACTAGTGTGGAAGTTTAAGAAATAATAATAACAAAGAATACTACTCACTTTTAATTTTATCACCATAACTAACGCGACGAATCGTATAATCTCTTGGTTCACACACACTTAGAAAAAGCCCGAGAAAACAGAAGATAATCCTCATCTCGAAGCTTTATTTACAAAAATGATATTCAATTAGATGATCAAATGATTATATATGGTGATGTTTGCATAGGTATTTAAGGTAAATAATTGGCTAAGGAAGTCATACATAACCATTATTGAGTGAAAAGCCGGGAAACCAATCGTTAATACTTTGATAGCAATTTATTGTAATGCTTGAGTTCCGTTTCAGAGTAAAAAATTGCATTTATTATTTCTCGTCTGCATTACAGGAAGGGTAGGACAGAGGTGTTTATTAGACACGCACTTCCCAACGTTTAGTTTTCATCCTATGTATTAATAGTTCTGCTGGCATTTAGTTTTTTTCGGTCATGGCGGAAAAACTAATCGGCGACTAGTTCATGGAAGCTGGAAATATAAAACACTAGCTGTCCCGCGCAACTTTCGTCTGCGTCACATTTTCCCCGTTTTCGCAACATTTTTCATTGCTGCTTCGCTCCTATTGGTCGTAGCGTAATATATAGCCTATTATAGCCTTCCTCAATAAATGGGCTATCTTACACTGAAAGAATTTTTCAAATCGGACCGGTAGTTTCTGAGATTAGCGCGTTCAAACAAACAAACAAACTGTTCAGCTTTGTAATACTAGTATAGATCATAGTGCACAATTTTGCGAGTCCAGGTGCTCTCTTCCTTTCCACACTTTCATAGTCCGATCGGTGGTGAGCAGAGAGAGGACCCCATGTAGCAAAAGGGCCAGGTTGCATACAGTCTCAACTTCTGCGCCACCATTGAGTACAAAGCCCAGGCTGCGGCTAAAAAGCTGGGCATCATAAATTGAGTGAAACGATACTTCAAGCCTGGTCACCTTTTAACACTATATAAAGCACAAGTCCGATCTTGCATGGAGTATAGCAGCTACCTTTGGAATGGCTCAGCTAAATACCAGCCTGCCGCGCTTGACTCGGTGGAACGCAGAGCTAAGCGGCTTAAGTTGCTTGCATGTCGGTCTTCTACGGGTTGTACTTCGGTGAGTGTGCCCAAGAACTCCACGACCTCATCTCAGCGGCCCCCGTCTACCATCGGACATCTAGACGCACTGCAAGTTACCATCCCTACCTTGTTGCTATTCCACCAATTCGCACTAAGCGTTTTCAAACGTCTTTCGGAACTCTCTGCCTGCGTTTATGTTTCCGAACGCTTACAACCATAAATAATCTCTTCAAAGTTAGAGTGAACAGGCTTCTTCTGGGTAAGCTCGTACCATCGTCGACTTTGTCTCTGTTATCTCTCAAAATTAAAAACCGGCTATCTGAGACTCGGATTCGCACACACATGGTTCCGTAGCACCAAACTGTATAGTTACGGATATTTTAACGCTCAATCATAGGTAAACACTCAATTATGTATTATTCAAAGTATTATTCAAATCAATTTTCATTGTTTTTTTTACATTCTGCAAGCTTAAATTCTTTCTGAATTTTTATCTTCTTACTTTAGAAATTAGTTAATTATAATTATACAAATTTTACGGTGGTGGATAACCCTATTCCCTCTCATAGAGAAGAGGCCGTCCCAACAGTGTGATTATTAAACGCTTATTATACAGGGTGAGGGTTTAAAACAAACGCAAGTAAATTAAATAATTTATTATAAAAGTTTTTAGAATGGTGGATTTGTTTAGGGTCCTTCAAAGACCGTCAGTATACATATAAAGTAAAAAGAAAACAGCCATGTTTTTTAGGATGGCTCGTTGCTTCTAAAATCGCAGATATTGCTATGAAGAAACATGGACATGAAAGCAGGACCTTGGGTCTCCCAAACCTCTCGCATAGTTACGTCAAGGAAATCCAGCCAAACTGCAACAGACTTGATGAAATCAGGATCTGCGAAAGTAAAACAAACAAAAACGAGTGAACATAATAAATAGCACAAGCAACATAGGTACAAGTACAGACAGCGTCACTATGTGCTTACCACTCAAGTTACATTGCTACAACACTAAATTCGTCACGAATAATCTGAAGAATAATAATAGTTGTGGTAACTAATATTAATTGATTATAAAAAAAGTATTTTTCATAAATATGAATATAATAAAAAAAGAAAAATACTATATATTAAAAATATAATGTATGACAAAAACCACATGTCGTGCTTAGGATTTTAACCACCAATCTCATGCACATCAAGCGGTCTTGAAATATCTGGTAAATATATACTTACGATGATTAAGTTTTCGTAAATGTTAAGCCTATTATTTCTTCTCGTTATACCCAATAGTAAAAGTATTAACGTTTTATTGATAAAGACAATATTAAAAACAGACTTTAAAAAAAAAATGTTAATTTAAACTTAATATTCTTTAAAACGATAAATTAATTATAATAAAATGTTTTTGCTAAATACAAAAACCAATTAGGCCCAACACGGATTTGAACGCCCATCTTTTGAGATGGGGGTAACTACTTACTGGAGCTTTGTCTATAAGATGATAAAATTTAACTCCATTTCAGATTGGAAGAAGGATATCGAGCTCGTTATACTTTTTCTTGTAAGTTGATCTTGTGATTATTTCCATGTAAGTAATAACATATTATCTATATCATTATCTGCCTAGCGTTTTCCCAAGTTTATTAGGGTCGGCTTCCAATCTTACCGGACAGCTGAATATCAGTATTTTAAATGGAGCGACTGCCTATCTGACCTCCACAACGCAGATAGTACTGGTTAATTTAATACGATACCCCTTGCTAAGACTGACTGATTTTCAGACTTAAGGACCACTGACTACCAGTAACGACTGTCAAAGATCTACAACTAACAGTCGGGACCAACAGCAAACGGAAACTCGATATCTAATGATGCCTTATATCTAATGATACCTTTTTCGTTCTGAACGGCGGGTCCCAGTGTATAAAGAGGCGCTGCATCAGCTACATATGTAAATACGTGGCCTTTAGATAAATGCAGGTCCTTGATAGGAAGCGTCAAAGTAAAGGATATACCATCTGTAAAAGTAAAATCTCTTTCATCATAACATTCTTCATTAGATTTATCAATCAATAAATTTTTAGCTTATGTTGTAACTATTCTGGCTTCAGAAATCTTCGCGGTCTGGTAGTACTCGTAGATCAAGTTTCAAACTCTGTTTTGTAGGCCCAAGCAGTTTCTACATACTTCACTGGCATCTATAGTCACCTATTTCATAGTAACTTTCCTCATATTGGGTAATCTAGGCCGCTTATAAAACTTGAACAAAAGGTGCCGGTGAGAAGAACCGGCAAGAAACTTCATGGTTACTCTTATCATCATAAATCATTTGATTTTACAATATTTGAAGTTACAGCGTTAGTACTTAAGTATGGGAGGACAGCGTAGGACCGACAATAAGTCGTTGCTTACTACAGAAGGCAGAACAAGATTAAAAAAAAAAACCGTTTCCAGTCAATCGACAAAAATTCTACCTACCAATGGAAGTGTCATATTCTACATTTGTCACATCGCAATCTACAGACAAGAATTGTCCTAGCGTTCAAAGTGGGTTTGTTAAAGATTAAATTCGTCAGTCAAGAAGATAATAGCGGGAAGAGCTGGACAAGACCAGCAACCAGTTGTCCACATTGGCTCCGGATCGAAACAACTGGAAGTTACGGGGAGTGACTTTTGTCCAGCAGTGGGATGACGCAGGCTAACAGTATCAGTATCAGGTCCTTCAGTTAATCTTTACTTACAATATTCAATGATAGAATAATCTGTCACTTCGACGGGTTCCTTTCCCTTGCGATGGCAAGTTGTTGTGGCTCCAGGGGATGCTACCACGATCCTGTCAAATACTACTTCTAGCACTAATCTGTCTGTGGCCCTGTTTATGCTGAAACAGAACATTTATTTTAATTAAAATGGTTATGAAACCAAAGTTATTTGTGAGGAGTCATCATCATTTTCCTTTCTTTATTTAATTTATTTGCGGTCGACGAAGGATGTCTTCTTATTCCATCCTTCGCTATTTATTCGTCATCAGACACCTCCTATCTTCTTTCCTTCTTGTCATATCATCCATCACACAGTCCATCCATCGTTTCTTTGGTCTTCGTCTACTCTTACACCCATCCACATTCATACTTAAAACTTTCCTCACGAACGTTAAGTTCTGTGTGAGTAAAAGATAAATAGAGAGTCACAGTCACAAAAATATCAAATATTTTTGTCTTTTTGACTGGGTGGAGTGGTCAGCAATTTTCAGCAATATTGGAGCATTGGGTAACCTCTGCCAAATCTCTTAGTAAACCTTCTTATTCCTCAGATCTCGCTTTCTCCATTAAAAGCCCACCCGTGACAGAATTAGCTTTTTTTTATACAAGGTGTTGTTTTGCATCCTCGTCAAATTCAAGGAGGTAACTATGCTAATGATTCTCGTTCCGAATCAATAATAAAATGGGTCTAGGTAATTTTTGTTTTTGCGGAAATCGGTAAGTGTGAACCACCCGTGTTTTAAACATAGCCCGTCTGATCCTTGCCTTATAACCTCGCTTACACACTAACAAAAAATCTCAAACGGTCATTCGATCATTTCTTATTCCCTAAACCACGTTAAGGGGTTTATTCTGAAATACTGACAAACTTAAACAAGCAAAAAAAAACAGTGTTTATTAAAAATTAACTAGGTACTGTAATTTTAATTGATTATTTGTGTATTTTGGCACATCCTCTTGAATTTTGACGAGGATGCAAAACAACACTTTGTATATCAATCAAAATACTTACTAGAAATTCTTAATCTCCCATTCATTAAGGCCTTTAACTTGAGCATTCAGCAGTGAAAACGTTAGATTTGCCTGTGGTATAGGCAGGTCCAGACGTTGCATCATATAAGGGTCTTGTGCTGGTCCTTCAACAGGCTTGCATTTGGAGTACTGGGCGAAGACACGACGGATGCAGGTCAGGTCGTGGAGATCGCATGGTTGAATGATGGAGTTGTGATTGTAACCGTGGGGTTTATGGTCTGTAAGGATAAAATAAGCGTGATGTTTAGTTGAATAGAGGTAATTTCGATTAATGCTCAAATTGGCTTATTTGTTAGAACGACTGGTTTTGGTATTACTAATCAATATGTTTGGTGTCCGCTTGACCTTGTTTGGTTCTGTCTTCAGCTGATACGGAGTAAAGTAGAAATTATTTTTCCTACCCCTTTTCAGACTAATTTCGTTACGGGATCCAAGATAGTTAAATTGTTTCTCTGGTACTTCGTCGAGCTAGATTGTCTTGTCATTTTTTTGGTGGTTGCTACTGTTGATTCTGGGTTACAGAAGTTCTAGTGCAAAAAAAAAGAATAATGCTTGCTGTCTTTCTCAGTACGTTGCTGCTACATATTATACATATTATTATACCATAGGTACCTAAAAATTGAAATGCAGCTCTGACCTTTTTATGCCAAAAGGATTCGCGTATCTTACCATAGGCTTTAATTCACTTGATTTTAACAATGTACAATGGTGCAAAACTGTATCGTTTTTAAGACTGAGTGTCTTTTTATTTACAAGAATAATATCAATTCCTGCTTACCATCTTGTTTTTTGACATTAGCGCGGAAAAGTTCAGCAAGCAATTTTTTCCAGTAATTCTTTTCGTCATATCTATCTTCAATAGAGGAGCAAATATAAAACAAAAGAATAAAACAAAATACTGTCTTCATTTTGACACCTCTGTTTTATGAGTGATTGAAATTATTTCATTTGAAATATAATAGATAAAATCATTGATTGCGTGATATCAAAAGGAAATCAAACATTATGATAATTTATTTAAAAGGGTATACGTAAGGAGATCGTTAAACTATAATATAGCTCAATTTATTTCTAGAATTATTAGTTATTATCATGTTGAGGATAATTTATGGCTGTTTCGTAACAAACGAGCATCCATGAAATTAATAAAAATACTAGCAATGAAGAAGTCCAAAGTCCAAATACAGAAAGGTTTCCATTCACAGTTTTGTTACAAAAATAACATAACCTTCGTGACAATGTACTGCATCATCAGAGGTAAATATGACAATGAAAATACAGTAGGTAGGCCTCTAACTAAATATATAGTCATCATCAGAAACATCACTAAGTATGTCGTTTAAGTATTATGGACTGATCACATTAGCCGTAAAGCGTTCTTGAATCAATCGAGACCACAAATCGGCAAGCGTAAGAAAGGACGCCCCCAGGCTATGGTAGAACGATGATCTCCGGAGGTAGTAACTGCATGAGGGTTGCGGAGAATCGAGTTGAATGGCTCGCGTATGGAAAGGCCTATGTCCAACAGTGGACTGCTGTAGGCTGATGATGTTGTATACCAAAAATTTTCCTAGGTTGGGCGTCGGATGGGTCCATAACATACCGTTTCCTCCATGCTTCGGAAAGCATGTTAAGCTGTTGGTCACGGCTGTCATTTGTAGATCTTTGACAGTCGTTACGGTAGTCAGTGGACTGAAAGTCTGACAACCAGTCTTACCAAGGGGTATTATCTTGTACTAACTGGGTTGTGGAGGTCAGATATAAGCAGTCGCTCCAAGTGAAATGCATTCGGTCATACTGCAAGCCAACCCCAACATAGATGGGAAGAGGCGTGCAGTTGATGAAGCGTTTGAAATTGAATAACTTAAAAATAATAGGATAATTCTCCTGACCTAAAACGCCTGATCAAAGGATATACATTCACCACAAGGATACACATTACATATATACACTCGATAAATGAAAAATAGAGCTTACAGGTGAATGATTTATTTATCAAAAAAATGCATGCCGGATTAATAACAAAAATAGTTGAAGTTTTGACCAAGATAAATAGAAAATGGTGAGCAAAAGATTCGGCGTGCTAGTTTTAAAAATCCTTTTATCTACCGTAGGTGTCATAACAATTACTAATAATGAATCTAAAAAAGTGAACAGTACAAAAATAACTCTAAGTTTCACCAACCAATACTTCGTTTATTACGCTAGTAACTATCAACGCAAATGCTGCTACTAAAAAACGCGGCAAAGAACACAGGCCCTTGGGTCACAAAAGCCTCCTGAAGCGATAATCCGACCTTGATCTGCAGTTCAGCTACAGCCCTAATGAAACCAGGATCTGCAAAAAGAAATAAAAAGCTAGTAAGGACATTGAATTGGAGGAAACGAGAACTAAAGTGGCGACATAGTTTTGGCAAGTACAGCGTTGGATGCACCAGCCAAAGACCGATCTTACAAAGGTGGCCGAGTCACACTGGATGAGAAGGTCGGGGACAGTGTGGCCAATGTGCACCTAGGGGTCAGTTTTCACTGAGTGGAAGAATCTTCAATTTAAATAAAGAATGTATTAGTATTGCCTTTAAGTATCAAATTCGACGCAGACAGCGTCTCCCCGGGTGAAGTGACATAAAAATCGTGAGCGAGTATTTTTCGCTGTGTGGAATCTGAAACATACACAGCTAGCTGACTGGGATAGGCTTACATTAACATCGAATAATAGAACACCTGACAGTTATGACTTGAAAGTAGCTTGCATGCCATTGCCCAATATAAAGGTAGATATACAAGTACCTTGTTTGCTATTGCGCACTATCAGCTAGAGATGCAAATTGCTTGGATGTTTTTTTGCTTGCACGGGTATATTAATAAAAGTAATTTTTGGAAGGATTGACATCAAACACATGAAAAAAGACTATCTGCATTCCTTAGTTAAACAATTTTTTTTTCCTTGTAAGTATCTTTTTTTCCCATCTTACCTTGACTGCTATATGTGGCAGGTCCAAATACGTATTTAGGATTAGGATCATTTATATACGTGTACACGTTGCCTCTAGATAACTGCAAGTCTTTTACATGTGGAATTGTCAGAGTGAAGGACAAATCATCTGCAATTAATACAAATATTTAACGTTCTACTTCTAAAAAATTCTCATCAGCCAGCCGATCAACAAAAAGAGTCTGCCCACTACACCCTAACACGCCGTTTAAGGCAAGAAAAGAAAAATGACAAAAACTACTAGAACGTATTAACAGCGTATCATACCCGTTGATAACGGATTTAGAGCGGTCACATACGCGGTTCAAACCCTTTCTGTTCTTTGTATTGGAAAGTATGAGACTATATGCCTACTAGACTGTTCCGTCAACAACTGTTGGCGAGAATAATTTGCCTTTGCAGGAACGCTCCCTGGCACGTTCCTGATAATGATACGGTGTAGTAGGTAGACACCTTAAAGTGAAAATTCAGCGCAATTTACGCAGCTTAAAGTGAGTCGACAAAATTAAGTGGTTTTTGATTACTTGTGATATTTCAGTTGTCACTAGACTTGATGTGAAATAAGTCGACTTGAGTTCATGAGTAAACATGACTCATTTTGATCGACAAAATGACACTAACGTGTAACGAATAGTGTTTTACTTTTTTAAGTTCTTAAAAGATGATCTGGTTACCGTATTCAATGACGGAGTAGTCTGCGACTTCAAGTGGTTCCTTCCCCTTGCGATTATATTTTAACCTGGCTTCTGGACAAGCCACCACTATTTTATCAAAAACTACTTCCATGACTAATTTGTCTGTTTGCTTGTTTATGCTGAAACAGAAATCAGTTAAATTGCCAAAAACTTAATCAGAATATTGCAATGCTGAATAACCTTTTTTTTTTACGTATGGGAAATCATCAAATGACTTCTCCCGCTCTGGGCGGAGCGGGAGTGAGTGTCAGACTTGTACTGACTAAAACCCACCCATGTTCCTTCTTCGCCCTTTGTGTTCCAGGGCCGCGGCATCTCTTTCGAACAACCCGCAGCATGCTGAATACTCTACTCTCTACTCTACGAATGCTCTACTGCGAATGATCTACTTAACAATGAACACTTAAGGTTATGCTGAATAACCTTAAGTGTTCATTGTTAAATAGAGATAAATAGAGGTCAGTGTAATATCTCAGATCAGTGTAGATGTCAGTGTTGATTTTCTTCCCGGTAATACAAGGTCACCACTGCTCTCCGGAGAGAGCTCTGGGAGAGCAGCGGTGGCCTAGTGGCGGCAACCCCGACTTACGAGCAGTAAGCCGTGGTTTTGAATCGAGCAGGCGCATAACTTTGTGTAATTTATCATCACCGCTGCCCTCAAAAACGGTGAAGGAAAACATCCTGAAGAAACCGGCATGTCCTAGAACTAAAAATTCGAAGACATGTGACATCTACTAACCCGCACTGCGGCCCGCGTGGTGGATTACAGCCCACTCTTAGAGATGAGGCCTGTGTCCCAGCAGTGGGAACATTATAGGCTGATGATGATGAATACAAGGTGTAAACAGATCCTTCACGAAGCCATTAACCAAGTATTCTGTACATCAAACTAAAAACTCCGCGCAAAAAACATTTGCTGAGATACAACTAGTTTTGGGGTTAAAAATCACGTTTTACGGTAAGACATAATGTTATTTGTTTATTATTTGTTAACCTCTCATGTGTCCCACTGCTGGGCAAAGGCCTCCCCTTTCTCCTTCCAAAACTCTCTATCTTGTGCGATAACTGGCCATGATTGCCCGGCAAAACAAGACCAGATCGTCACAACACCATCCTCCGTCAGGCGTCCAGTGAGTGACGATCTTTGCCGACCTCTCCGGGTGCATTCGTGCTACGTAGCCAGCCCACTCCTACTTTAGCTTGGCTGTTTTTTCTCCGAGACCTGAAACTTAACTTATGGAACGCAGGGTGGTGTTCCTAACGCGATCAGTACGCTTCACATCAATTACGCTCCATTACCCGCTGGCAAATCTTATGTTTGGACTTCTGTTGTTTGGTTAGTGACCAGCTTTGCGTAACGTAGGTTAGGACTTAATGCAACGCACTTTTAACATTTGCATTAAATAGTACAGAGGTCATGAAGGTATTTAAAGTCTTTACTTAGATACCTCCATGACCATTATAACATTAAAAACTTGTATTCATTAAAAAAAAAAACAATATCTCCGTAACTAGAAGGTTCCAGTGAAGGCCAAGATAAAAAATAATAGGATCGTAGTAACGTGGAGAGCAAATGCCTTTCGGCTTTGTTAAGTGTATTTTTTAAACCCATTATAACCATCCACACAACCGGAGGTGCTCGTGGCTAAGTAATAACAGCCACACGGGTCGATCTTCAAGGTTAAACCGTGCTTGCCGAGGTTGGTCCGTGGATGGGTGACCATAATTACATACCGAGTTTTCTCTGTGCCTCGGAAAGCACGTTAAGCCGTTGGTCCCGGCTGTCATTTGTAGATCTTTGACAGTCGTTACGAGTAGTCAGAAGCCAAAAGTCTGACATCCAATCTTACCAGTATCGTATTACCCAGTTACTAGATTGTGGAGGTCAAATAGGCATTCGCTTCATGTAAAATACTGGTACTCAGCTGCTTCCAGTTAGACTGGAAGCCGACCCCAAGATAGTTTCGGAAAAGGCTAGGCAGATGATGATAATCATCCACACAACCTATAGCTTTTGTTTTTGGTTTGCTTCTATCTCCAAAACTCATACGAACAGCTCTAGAGTCACTAACGCAAATTCCGCGCGGGATGCTAAATTCGACTGCGTGTTTCTATTGTTTTAATGATCAGGAATTCACGCGACTTTTCGCGCCAGATTTAACACCTTCATACAAATTAGTTCACACAATCGATTACAGCGAATTTTGTCCTGTGTTCCGCCTGGGATTCGCTTTGACCAGCGGTGTGATTCTGTATGACCTCACTTAGAACTTCGAATCTGAATCTGCTGTGAGTTTCTTGATTGGCATTCTAAAAACCCGGTTGATAATTCGAATTTACACTAGCGCCACTACTGCGAGCGTGTCAGCGAGTTGAACTAAATTAACAGGGAGATTTTGACAGATAAAGTATGAGATATATGAGATGACGTAAGAAGTGGCATTCTGTAAGGTAATTCCCCCGTCACTTCGACGCTCCCTTGGCTACAAAATCAAGGTCATTTTGAACCTTACGCGAAGTGACAGTGGATAGCGATGTGAGTTGTCGTCTGAATTTTATAGAATCGACGTAAAGAGCTCAAGGTTTCTGTAATACTAATGACTAGAATCTATACTAATACTAGTATATTACAAAGCTGAAAAGTTTGTTTATTTGATCGCGCTAATCTCGGGAACGACTGATTCAAATTGAAAAAAATATGATAGTGTTGTATAGCGCATTTATGGAGGAAGGCTATATAGGCTTTATAATATCATGATACGGCCAATAGGAGCGGAGCATCAATTAAAAATATTGCAATAACGCCGATTGGCTCATGTTGCGTGGGTCATCTAGACATACTTACTAAAATTCTTCAATTTTCCATTTGTTAAGGCCTGTGATTTGCGGATTGACCAGATCATATGTCAGATTTGCATGAGGTATATGCATATTAGGTAGTAGATGAAGTACATAAGGATCTGGAGCTGGTCCTTGAGCTACCAAACATTGGGAGTAGTGAGCGAAGAATCCTCGGATGCAGTTTATATCCTTGAAATGACATGGTCTGATAATGGAGTCTTGATTTTGTTCTCTGTCATCTGTAAGATACATACATTTAAGTAAAGTTCTCTTAACATTTAAAATCATCTTCATCATCAGCCGAAAGACGTTCACTGCTGGACATAAGCCACCCCCAAGTGTCGCCACATTGACTGGTCCCGTGCAATTCGCATCCAGCGGATCCCTCCAACCTTCACCTGGTCATCGGTCCACCTATCGGCACCTGGCACCTGGTGGGTTTAATATAAATACTTTCTTGAGAACATAAATTGTTGTCATACGGGTCTTCTGAGATCAAGGGAGTTCCCCGTTTAATAGCCAAAGCGGTACTAAAACTACCCTCGCCGAACTGCCCACTGAAGAGTCACTAGAATCACAAGTGCGACTCTGACACATACAATTTAACGCATTTATAACGAGGTACGCATTGCCATGGCCGGCTTGAAAGTCTCTGAATAGATCCCAAATCGACCTCGACATATGGGGTTCATGGATGGCTCAGATCTCAAGTGCGTTTGCGGTGTCTTCCCACAGACAATGGCCCACCTTCCATCTTGCACCGTATGTCCAGTCACATCCTGTTGTCACTTGCGGACCTTATGACTGTATCCGCGAGCGAATTTCGCGGAGCTGAATTTTAGAACAGACATAATTTTTGAACTTTTTTGCACCAGCAAAAGACAAAGTAACTTACCATATTTTTTATATGCATCACCATTTGCTTCGTCACGCTGGACATACTCAGACTTATCACTATTTTCACCACAGCTACAAAAATTGAACAAAAGAAAAAAACAAAAAACGGCCTTCATTTTTAAACGACTTATTTTTACACTTAGCTCTGCGAGGACATACAGACGCGATGTAATGTAAACTTTTATACCACAATTTTTAACCGACTTCAAAAAAGGAGGAGGTTCTCAATTCGGAGGCATATTTTGTTTTATAAGTTAGTAAATATACTTTGCAAATTGTTATGAGGGCTGCAATAGAACGAGATAATGGTGGAATAATACGTTAATTTGAAGCTAAAAATCATGCAACCTACGATTTATTGAGTACGTAATAAATAAATCACAGATCGCATGTTTTTTAAAGGAAACCATAAATTATTTATTTGAGCTAAAGATATCAATCTTAGACAAGTAACATGATAAGCTAATAAGCAATTATTCAAATTCAAGCCCAATTAAAAACAAGCATAAGAACTAATTTGCTTACAATGAAACAACACGAATTATCGATTAACAAAATAAGTAGCCTAGATAACTTGCCAAATTCATCAGGTTTTGTGTTCCACACCCTTAGTGATGGACCTCATGAGTTGATCTTCAAGGTTAAGCCGCGTTTGACAAGGTTGGTCCGTGGATGGGTGGGATGGGTCCATTACACACCGAGTTTTCTTCGTGCCTAAGCATGTAATTTTGGAACCGGCTGTTATTGGTAGATTTTTGATGGCCTTTATCCATCAAAAGCCTGAAAACCAGTCTTACAAAGGGGTATCGATCAGAAAAACAGGTCAGAAAAACAGTCGCTATACGTTAAATACTGATATTGAGCTGCATCCGGTTAGACTGGAAACCGACCCCAACATAGGAAAGGCGAGGCAAATGATAACCCACTTAGCGACGGTGCATGCATCCATGGCGGTCTGATACTAGACGGGGCGGTGCGTTAATGTGAGAGAATCTCCCGACTACTTCCCCGACTCGTCGTAGTAGAACCTGGGGGTTTTAGTCGGTAGGAGTCTAGCATCATGGTGTCTAGCAATGAATTGCTGGCATTCCTAGTCCATGCCATCGACTAAATGGACGAAGTGAGCATCCTGCAGATGTGCCGGTCGAATCTCAAGGCGGACGAGATCAGCAGTGGTAAACTGTTACTGTTCCAGTCACTTGAAAAGCTGGACCAGATGCCGTCTCGCCGCAGAGATGGAACTTCAAGATATTATTGATATGTTGAAGAAACCGATTCGGGCGACGTGCCAGATTTTGAGGCGAATGAGCTGGGTAAGCTGCCGCCCGTCACGTTCGATCACGTCTACGTTACACGGCTGCTAAAGAACATTACTCCCTTGAAAGTGGAAGTGACCAAGATGCAGCCCCGAATGGAGGTTTCGGAAAAAAACCAATACTGAACTACGAGCACAAATAACATTATTGCGCAATGTGAGTTCAGTAATTGGGTCACCTGAGGCCTCGAAGGTACACACGTCAAGGGGCGCTAAATGCGTCAATCGGCGGTTTCGAATCGGCGAACACAAGTGCGTCACCAACTGCCGATAATGCTGAGCAAGCGCTGCCCGCCACCGCCATCGCCCACACCACAACACCGGCTGCGGAGACGTCACGTGCTTGTATGTCGACCCCTAAACGTGTCTACGCTACTATTGTCACCACCGGCAAATCAGGTGCGTCGCAGCCTAAGCGATGAAATAAAATAGGAGAAAAACAGAAGAAGGGGCACCTAAGGGGCAACCTGCCCTGACTGTGGTTCGTAGCTCCTTGCTGAGAACGGGCCAAGTTGATAAACAGGGTTTCACGAAATTAGAAAGGCAGAAGAAGAAGCCCTGTTCGCGAAACCAGTGCGGTACCGCACCGACAGGACCCAACATGCTGTTGCCTTGCTGTGCCTACGATGCAGCTGTACATTTCACGTCTGCATAACTCCACGTCAATTGAGGAAGTCGTGCAGTATTTGAAAGTAAAGACCAACTGGACTCTGAGGGTCGAAAGGTTGGAATCATGCCACAACATCATCTTTAGCTCGTTCGTGGTACGAGTTCCAACCAACCATCTACAGACCTGCTTGAGAGAGGACTTTTGGCCGAAAGGTGTTGTATATCGACGTTTCCGAGAACGGTTACGCGACACCACGCAGCGAAACACGACGCCGTCAACATTACGTGTTAAGTTGTAGTTTACTAAGGTTTTTAATATAGTAGTATTAGTTTATTTTTATTGTATAAGATTATCTTGTGTATTTAATGTATGAGCCTTAGTTGCCTGATAATAAAATGATTGATTGATTAACCCCCTGTTATCTCCTCAGGCGGAGATACCTACCTATTTATGAGATATTTTTACACATAAAAAAATGGGTTCTGTATCCCACGAGAATGCCGTTGGTCCGAATAGTAGTAGATACACCATAATGTTGTTTTTGTTACATTAAGTAGTCCCGAAGCTTAAAAAACATGGTATACTATACTGCTTCTGCTTCTAGCCTTTGTTCGTGTTCACAAGTGCCACTTCTGAGCATAGGGTCCTGGGACTGGGATCCCAGGTTAAGCAAAGTGTTATGGGGTTTTTTCATTAGGGTTTTTGTAGTACTCCGGAGTTTAAACGTTGGCTTTGACATCCCGTGCTTCACCAAAGAAATTCTTACCTACATATCTGATAAACGTATTGCTTGTGTTAATCAAGGTACTCTGACCTTTTTAGGGTTCCTTTGCCAAATGGCTAAAAGGAACACTAATAGATTCGGTCTGTCCGCCTGACTATTGATACTGACAGTTGATAAAGGCCATAAAAGATAACACCCATCTTTTTTGGTCGGGGGTTAAAAAAGACAAATGCCAATCAGAATATTTTATTTCATCAAAAATCCACATTATCTGCTGTAGATAATTAGTAACTGCAGATTGAGTTCTGCAAGAATTTGGACATGAATATCGGTCCCTGGGTTATGAAGGCTTCTTGCAGACTGAGCCCTATTCTCGCAATCAAAAGCGTTGTCGCTAGTTGTACTTGAGGCTCTGTAAAACAAAAGAATATTACTTCCCGTTACTATTGATCTATTATTATATTTATATTTACCATCGCCCAAGTTACCGGAGCAAAGACAATCCCTGCAGATGGGGATTCATGGTTGGCTCAGACCTCAATGCGTTTGCGGCGTCTCCCTACAGACAAAGGCCCACCTTTCATCTCGGACCTCATGCCCCATCACCTGTGCACTTGATAATCATTGGCTGCATAAGTGAGCAGTGTGAGGTTTAGCCCAAAACTGGCGTGGCTGAGTTTTGGGCTAAACATATTTGGACTTATTGCCATCAACACGTTAAGGAGAAGACTAATCTATTCAAATAACTCTCCAGCTCGCCAGCTGGGATCATCGCTTCATCATCATCGCTTACGGATCATCTTAGTGGTGTGACCGTTGGACTGCCAAGTCATAGGTCTCAATTTCGAACCCAAGACACACTATAGTATCTGCCTACTACAGACACTCTATACTCACACTTATCATCCATATTCATACTTTTATTGGTTTTACATTAGCATAAATATTTTCTTTATATCCTTTGTTGTGACATGTTTACTTCAAATTTGTCAGATGTCATTTACTTTTATTTTTGATTCTTACCAGCCAAACTCTCTATGAAGGTTTCATTTAGATTATATATTACTAAAAATTATTATCATCAATTCGTTAGTTCAATTGTTGTATTTTATAATTAATTGCGAATATTTGCTGTGTAAAGATATTCTGAGTTATATTTATAAAAATATTATGCGCAAGGTTTTTGACCAATTGCTACTGGCTGCTTTGAATACTGGCAGGTTGCGTCTTACTAGAGCGCAGCAGTTTTGAATCTGAAAAAGAAAATTGGAAGAAAAGAAACGGAAGATCAGGGTATAAAAGGGATTTCTGACGGATGCCCTGGTTCTAGTCTGGAGTTAAGAGTCGGTTCAGTCTGGACACGAGAAATCAGTATAGTCTAAAATCAAGAAAACAGCTAAGTCTAGTTTGGAGTCAAGATCTGTCATATCTTGAGTTTTGAGCACAGCCTGGTGGAGTCAAAGAGCGGCCTTCGTTTAGTGCTGCCGTGGCTGTTGCTAACTGTCTGCTGGAAGCTGCTTTGCGAACTGACGAGCCTGGCACTGGGGCTCATTACCTGTCTGCTGGAAGCTGCTCTTCGAGCTGACGAGCCTGGCATTGGGCGGTACGTGTCTGCTGGTGGGTCCTACCAAATCGCCCTGCATCAAGTTCGTCGTGGTCAAGCTCATCTTAATCAAGCCAGCTTTCTACGACTGCAAGTTTGTCTTCAGTTACTATCACGCTCAGAGATTTGCGGAGATATTTAAAACGTTCTCGGTTAACCTGCCCTTCACTTTTGTACTAATTTATTGTATTTTTCATTTCATCATTTATTAAATTCATTTTCCCCTAATTACTTTTTTAATGTATAAATCTGTTTACTCCTTTCATCAAGGAATAAGCAAGTTTGTTACAACACACCTCTGATTTTTCGAATTCATATGCGTATTGTATAATTTATTATCACTTGCTTCGGTGAAGGAAAGCATCGTAAGGAAACCAGCATGCCTCAGAGATATTTCTCGACGGCATGTATAGTCAGCCATGTCAAATGCCCATGGGCAGCCAGGTTTAGCATTAGTGCTAAATCTGGTGCCATTCTTTATCGATTGGTTAGCCACACGATAAAGAAGAAAGAAAATCTGGATACAGGCCTATTATAGGAGAGGCATGTGTCCATCATCGCTTACGCATACAAAATATTCCTCTCGTACATTCAAGATAAGGTATGGGTAAGCTTGTTGTCGGAGAGCGGCGGTGGCCCAGTGGTGGCAGCCCCGACTTACGAGCAGTAAGCCGTGGGTTCGAACCCAGGCAGGCGATTACAGCCCACTCCCTCTCATAGGTTGAGAAGAGGCCTGTGTCCCAGCAGTGGGAACATTATAGGCTAATGATGATGAAGCTTGTTGTCGATTTCGAACCAATCCATCCACCTGTATAACGGCACCGTAGGTCTCATGATCGCAACAGCTGAGTGTAGGGTTCTGGGATTGATATCCGGGTAGAGAAAAAACTTTTTGTAATTTCTCAGTAGAACCTCGTGGTTTTGAAGATATAATAATAATAATAAATAATAATAAATTTTATTTAATAATAAGGTATACATAAAATACAAGTTTTCTTAAATCTATGTCATGTTCACTAATGGTTTGTGCCTGAACTAGGTAATCCTGTGTTTCAGGCGATTGGAGGTAAAATTAATTGATCAAATAATCACATATCATATTATTCTTATTGCTAAATGTGTAAAAAGGTGTATAAAATTATAATTACTAAACTTACTAACTAATTGAAAAAAACAAAATAACACTAATACTAACAGTATTTACTTTAGCACAAGTAATAACTTCTCTGTATCTTCATAGGACATAGCTTGAAGAGTTTCCTTAAGGAATTTTTTGCAGTTACTATAATTTAGGGAGTACATGTTCCCATTTTCATTTAGCCTGTTATAGAGTAGCGGTCCGAGGTACATATAAAATTTTGCTGTGAAAGCATGTTTTGTACTTTTATGAGGGCAAACTATATCTTTCCGTCTCCTTTTAGTAAACTCTGTGCTGTATGGAAGTGCTGCGTGTTGTTTTAGAACAGTGCTCATTATAAATAACTGTCGAACTGTTAGTACTTCACAGGATTTATACAGGAGGTTTGTGGGGAAAAGGAAAGGACGGCAAGTAGCCACCTTGAGAATAGCTCTTTGAGCTCTTTCAATGGTCAATAGCAAAGTCTTACTGGTCCCACCCCATGAAGTGATACAGTAATTCAAAATTGACTGACAAAGAGCAAAGTATACTTGCCTAATTATTTTAAGATCTGCTATCAATCGTAGTTTTTTGAATACGTAAATCAGCTTACGAATTCTATTATTCAGAGCTTCCATATGCTGTTTGAAGGAAAGGGTCTCATCTAATATAATTCCCAGGTATTTTAATGTATCTGTCTTTTTAATATTGGGACATTTACACTGGTTATCTCCAGGGACTGGGCAACAATGAGCATGCAGCGATGAAGGGATATTGGATATTTGCTTGCGCAACGAAAACTTAATGTAATTTGTCTTCTCTGCATTAAGTGTTAGTAAGTTATTTTGAAGCCATTTATTTACAATATTAAATCCGTGTTGCGCATGATTGTAGACTTCATATTCTGTGTCAGCCGAAAAAAGTAGAGCAGTATCGTCAGCGTAAGTAATGATAGTGCCATGCTCTAGCTTTAGATTGCAAAGATCATTTATGTAGATCAAAAACAAGGTAGGCCCTAAAATACTTCCTTGAGGAACACCAAAGCATGTATTTTTTTGAAAAGCGCTGAGGACGTTGCCAATCTTTACGCATTGGGAACGATCTTCTAAATAACTTTTGAACAATTTCAGCTGGACGCCTCTTATACCCATGATCTCAAGCTTACGCAACAGAATTGGAATGGAAACTGTGTCAAAAGCTTTAGCGAGGTCCAGGAAAATTCCTACTGTATGATTACCCTTGTCCAGATTTTGCGCTAGATAGTCAGTCAGATGGTGTACCGCATCAGCAGTTGAAACTTTAGGCCTAAAAGAAGATAGAAGTATAATACCCCTGTGCTTCGGAAAAGACTAAGCCATTCCCCTTGTCCCCGATCTCGATCCGGTCCTGTCTCTTTGCCATCCCATCGGGACATGAGAGTGAGAGAACAGTAAGTGCATCTGTGTGAACTAAAATATCTTCCGCACCGATGATGGCTAATCTCGTCTGAAATTGGCCGCCGTGACCGAAATCTGTCAGGAGGACTAAGGATAGATTATAAAAATGCAAAATGTATTCCTCATGCTAAATATTTGGATCATGTACACAATATTCACACAGACAAAGAAGAAGGATGAAGCTAAAAGATGATTTACCTTTACTTTCTGTGAAGTTAGGACCTAGCCCGGACCTGGGATTATTATCATTTATGTAAGTGTAGACGTGACCATCAGATACATTGATGTCTCTGATGCCAGGAGCAATCAAGGTGAGCGAGAGATCATCTAGAAAAAAAAATACATATTGTGTGACCATAAATACACACGGCGTCTCTCAACGCATTTACTGTGAAAGCAAATTTTTCTAGATTTTTTTTTTTCTTCGCCTTTAAAAAGAAAACATTAACTATTTCATACAATAATGTGCAAACTAGACGGTCAAAATATATGGAAACCTATTTATTTGATACCAATCTAGCAACAGAGTTCTGTCTATCGGTAACAACTACGCAAACAAAAAGATTATTTCAAATATGAAAGATTTCGTAGAAGATGGCGGGACGAGCTGGACAAGATCAGCAACGAGTGATCTACATTGGCCCTCGATCTCCTGGATCGAAACAACTGGATGTCATGAGGAGGCCTTTGCCCAGCAGTGGGATTACGAAGGCTAACAGTATCAGTATGTCAATTCATTACTTACTGTATTCAATGAACGCGAAGTCTGCTAACTTTATGGGTTCCATTCCTTTGCGGTGGAAAGTTATGACAGAGTAAGGTGCATACACAAAAAGCTTCTGAAATTCCACTTCTAACACCAGTCTGTCAGTTTGTTTGTTTATGCTGAAACATGAAAATGAAGGTGTATTCAAGGTCAAATGCAACAAGCTAGCATAATTCTGGTGGCTCTCGATATCTCAGCATGATTCAAGAAAAAAAAAACCGTTTTGTTTGGCGTCGTGAGGGGTTTTTAATGGAGTAGATTAAGAATTTGCTAAACTTCGAAAAGATCAAACAGGTTTTAAAATTTCAAAACACCGGCCACCTTATACTGTGGGTACTCGGAGTCTGAGTGCTGTTTATTTATTTATATGTTACACTGGAATATTACACTTAGCAATTACACCAATGAAGCACAATAATAACTAAACATATTCAGCTGTTGATCTTCCATCATCATTCGAACGACCTTCGAACGGAACGGTGGATCACGCTCGCTCACGCAGTGTCAGGTCACCCCTCCTACATCGCTCGGCATTATACTCCATGTTGCGCAGAATCTTTATGAATATACTTGAGACTTAATGATTTTTTTCAAATTAAATAGAATACAATTTTTATGTGTCATCTTGATAGTACATCACTATCGTAAGCCTTCAGCAGTCCTCTGCTGGACATAGGTCACTCCATTTCATTCTCGGCAACTTTCATCCACTTCCCAGCCACCGAAGCTATAGCTAGATGCAATAAAAAATATGGTACTTACTAAAACTCCTTAATCTTAAAATCATTGAACCCTTTAACCTCACTGTAATACAAAACGAAGGTGATGTTAACATGAGGTATAGACAACGGTATGACTTTAATCCTCTGAGGGTCTGGAGCTGGCCCATGGACTGGCGAGCATCGAGAGTTGTCGGCGAAGTACTGCCTGATGCAGTTCAAGTCATTGAGGGGGCATGGACGTTCGATTGGTCCACGTTGTTGGTAACCTGGGAATTTTACTTGATATTATGTCCTCTCTCAAATAAGCTGACTTTGATTTAGTTATCACTAGATTCATGTCGCAACACCGTGATGTCGATCTTTAGTTCGTCGCAGGTGATGTCGAGCTACAGTTTGTCGCACAAGCGTGCATTCGACCTATAGTGAGTCGCAGTACAGTTTTGTCGCACAAGCGTGCATTCGACCTATAGTGAGTCGCAGTACAGTTTTGTCGCACAAGCGTTAATCGTGCTTCCGTGTGTCGACCTCACGTTACACGCTCAGAACAAACTGGTAATCAGCTACACTGGTAATCAGCTACATGCGTGGGCATGTAGCTGATTACCAGTATAGCATATAGTATAGTATAGCATGGAAGACACAGTAACCCTGGAAACCGACCGGCTGTAGCAAGGCCCAGGAGACGGATGGTTCAGTTGGTGGTTGGTGCCTTTAACGTTTCTACGGCGCCGTGCGATGCGGCTTCTATATCTTTTAGCAAAATTTTGCAAAGCGGCGCGGTATGCTTAGCTTTAAAAGTTCTCATGAAAAGATCTCACCATAGTTTCCGGCATCATTGATAATTCCTCTCAAGTAATTGTTAGACTGTTGTTCGCTGTCAGTACAGGAACAAACTTTAATCAGAAGTAGGCACAAGAAAACCTTCATCTTTAAACTGTTATTAACAGATTTTACATACAGTTATGATGTTTTATAGCCTTCTCAATGTTTGCGTGACCATTTAAAGGTTATCATGTAAATATTTGACTGATTGAGTTGATTGTTTCAGTGCAATCACTTAATTAGTATTCTGTACGAAATCAATCGTACCTACTTAATATTTTCATGGACGTTTGTTGGTTGGTTCGTTGTGCGATGTGAATATTATGAGATTATCATCTGCTTAGCCTATAAGATGGCCAATCAATAATTTTGACGAATGAAACAATGAATGTCGATTCATCATCTGCCTAGCCTTTTCCCAAACTATCTTGGGGTCGGCTTCCAGTCTAACCGGATGCAGCTGAGTACCAGTATTTTACATGAAGCGACTACCTATCTGACCTCCACAACCCAGTAACTGGGTAATACGATACCCCTTGGTAAGACTGGATGTCAGACTTTTTGGCTTCTGACTACTTGTAACGACTGTCAAAGATCTACAAATGACAGCCGGGACCAACGGCTTAACGTGCTTTCCGAGGCACGGAGGAAACTCGGTATGTAATTATGGTCACCCATCCACGGACCAACCTCGGCAAGCACGGCTTAACCTTAAAGATCGACCCGTGCTCCTCAAACAATGAATGTCGATTATTTTTAAGTAAATGACTGATGAGGTACGAGCATTTGCTTGTAAGGCCGCAAAAATTGTATCCCTTCCTCTCTTTTCTAAAGAAAGAGGAGGAAAATTCTATAAAAAAAAGTGGTGTAGAACGTAAAAAAACTTTCAAGATAAATTAGTTTGTGTAAGATTTGAAATTACTTTTGAGATATGGAACTTTTTCGTCAAACTGTAGCAGTATAACTTTGTTTTTCACAAACATACCATGAAAATCAAATTAAGTTTTGCTTTTGAATGTAAATTTACGTATGTATGAGCTTTAATAAGATCGCAACTCGCACTTGGCCGATGTTTTCATAATGGAAAACAGCTGTTCTATAAAGAAAGAATATCAACATCCAACTTTAAAGAACAGTTGATAAGGTTATCAAAGAAAAGACAAATACTAATCAGAATATTTTATTTCATCAGAAACCGACATTGTTATAATCTGTTGTTGGTATTTATTTATTATAACTTCTTATAGTGGTTATTTAGTATTAGGCGGACTTAGTGCCACAAAGCTTTCCCTACCAGTCAACCATCGTGTTCCTCCTACGTCAGTATTTAGTAACTGCAGATTGAGTTCTGCAAGAATATGGACATGAATATCGGTCCCTGGGTTATGAAGGCTTCTTGCAGACTGAGCCCTATTCTCTCAATCAAACGCAATGTCGCTTGTTGTACTTGAGGGTCTGGAAAACAATAAAACATTATTATTAGCGTGTCGATGACAATAAAATTCAAATGAAGTCAGCTTAAAATTTAGCGACGAGTTTGGGACTTTCTGTAGCGTCCATCAGCTCCTGTGATGTGCAAGTACTTAATTCAGAGGTTAATTTGTAGTAGTAGTAGTTATACTTGGTTATTCCATTAGAAATGTCGCAGTAGGAGCTTGGCGTTCGGAAATTGGCGGTATAATACACCCGTGCCTCGGAAAAGACGTTTAGCTGTTAGCCCTGCGCTCGATCTCTCTTTAGCCTTGTCGGATTGCCGCCTCATCGTACTTAGAGAATGAGGAGAACAGGGAGTGCGCCTGTGTGCACAAAAATATCTCCCGCACTGATGATGGCCTAATCTCCTCTGAAGTTGGCCGCCGTGACCAAAAACGTCATCATCATCATCAGCCTATAATGTTCCCACTGCTGGGACACAGGCCTCCTCTCTATGAGAGGGAGTGGACTGTAATCCACTACGCGGGCCCAGTGCGGGTTGGTAGATGTCACATGTCTTCGAGTTTTTAGTTTTAGGACATGCCGGTTTCTTGACGTTGTTTTCCTTCGCTGTTTTTGAGGGCAGCGGTGATGAAATAAATTACACAAAGTAATGCGCCTGCCTGGGTTCATACCCACGGCTTACTGCTCGTAAGTTGGGGCTGCCACCACTGGGCCACCGCTGCTCTCTCAAAAAAAACGGTCAGGAGGACTAAAATAGAATATAAAATGCAAAATGGACTTCCCATGCTAGATATTTTCCATTTATGCAATATTCGCGCAGAAAAATTGTAAAGATGAAGAGAAGAAAAAGAGAAAAGATGATTTACCTTTACTTTCCATGAATTTAGGACCCAGCCCTTGTCTGGGATTTATATCAGTTATATAAGAGTAGACGCGAGCATCAGATAACTTGATGTCTCTGATGCCAGGAGCTATCAGGGTGAGCGATAGGTCTTCTAGAAAAGAAAACATGGAAATTAATTAATTTTGTGTGATCATAAACACACGGTGTTAGGCACCACAAGATATTTCATGTAAAAGCTAAATATACTAGATATAATTTTTAAGAGCTATCGATAGACACGCACAGTTGACTTTTTTTAGTGTTCCGTACCCAAAGGGTCAAACGGGACCCTATTACTGAGACTTTGCTGTCTGTCTGTCACCCACCAGACTGCATCTCATGAACCGTGATAGTTAGCAAGTTGAAATTTCTACAGATTATGTATTTCTGTTGATGCTATAACAACAAATATTAAAAACAGAATAAAATAAATATTTTAAAAAGTGATTTTTTGCTCGTTTTTATAAAAAGAAGGACGGAACCATTCGTGCGCGAGTCCGACTCGCACTTGGCCGGTTTTTTCAATCGCCATTTACATGTACGGAGGCCATGGAGGGCCTTCTCTATTTTATTTTTTCACATCAGATTTGTGTTGCGGCTTAAATAGAAGACACCAAATTTCAACTGCGCAGTGCCAATAGTCTCGGAATAAAAATTCTATGACATACGGACGGACAGACAGGCCGAATCCACAAGGGTTGCATTTATGCCATTGGACAATGGAACCCTAAACAATTTTAATTACAAGCAGTGTGGGCGCTGTAGCTGAAAATCAGACTCCGGTAGTATACTTTGTATTGCTATCTGGCATTATGCTGAGCTGATGCCCTTTTGGCATTAATACTTTTTTTAGATTTATTACGATTGATTTTAAGGGGTTTCTGTAGATGCCTACGAGTATAAACACAGTTTTCTATCTTTCTCTAATAATATACTCACTGTATTCTATAAACACGTAGTCTACTAGCTCTATGGGTTCCATTCCTTTGCGGTGGAAAGTAATGACGGTGTTAGGTGAATACACAAAAAGCTTCCGGAATTCCACTTCCAACACCAATCTATCAGTTTGTTTGTTTATGCTGAAACATGGAAATTAAGATATTTTAAAGGTCAAATGAAAAATTCTGGTGACTCGATATCTCACTGAGGGCGCCAAACTAGTGGCCCAGTTCTGGGCCGACACAATTTAGATTGCCATTGTAACGCTAAGAAGTAGCATGATAAAACAAAAGAATACCATTTTGTTTCGGTTCAATAGGGGTTTTTATTGGAGTCATAGAATAAGAATACGCAAGACTATTATAAGATCAAACAGGTTTTCGTAAAGTTACAAAGCACCGGCCACCCTGTACTACTAAGGGTCTGGGGGCTGTACATCATCAACGTAATCAACAGCCTTCAGCAGTCCTCTGAAAGTGGAAAACCTGCATGCCTGAGAGATATTTCTCGACAGACGGCGGTATGAACACTCCGAAACCAGAATCGAGCTACCCCCATCCACTCAGCACGGCTGTAGCTAGGTGCAATAAAAAAAGATGCTTAGTACTTACTAAAACTCCTTAATCTTAAAATCATTGAGCCCTTTAACCTCACCGTCATGCAAAACGAAGGTGATGTTAACATGAGGTATAGACAACGGTATGACCTTAACCCTCTGAGGGTCTGGAGCTGGCCCACGGACTGGCGAGCATCGAGAGTTGTCGGCGAAGTACTGCCTGATGCAGTTCAAGTCATTGAGGGAGCATGGACGTTCGATAGGTCCACGTTGTTGATAACCTGGGAAATGAGGCATATGCATGAGCTTGAGGAACAGGGTATACAGTTCCTCATACTGCTTTGAAAAGTGAGTATCCTCTGACCAGACAGCAGCTATGCTTTCTGTTCAACAGGTGTTGCAGATTCTATATATACAAGTGTGTGTATCTCTGATATCGTGATGTTGGATACGTCTGTGTTATTTGCAAGTGATGGTAAAAAGGTTGCCAGTAAAAAACTGGTATTCAGCTGCATCCGGTGTAACGATTACCTTAGAAACCGAGCCTGAAATGGGAAAAGACCAGGCATATGGATGGTATATACATAGGTGTCGCCACAAGCGTAATCAGCAAAGCAAAATAGGCCTAATCTCTTTGAGAAGAAGTGGGGCATAATCCACCAAACATACCCAGTGTGAGATGACACAACACCAATTTATCTCGTCTTCTCGACCTCCGTATGTCACTACAGGGATCCAGCAGAATATCAGCGTCAGGTGCATGCCTGACACATGCTGAGCTGGAGTCCCATTTGGTGCAACCTAGAGACGCACACCGCACCTTTTTTTTATGGATGGTAAATCATCAAATGACTTCTCCCGCTCTGGGCGGAGCGGGAGGGAGTGTCAGACTTGATTGACTAAAACCCACCCATGTTCCTTCTTAGCCCTTTGTGTTCCAGGGCCGCGGTATCTCTTTCACCCGCAGCCCCGGACGCACACCGCACCAGTATGTCATGGTGTTACTATAACTGTTTCGTGAATGCGTTTTTTTTTCTCTTTTTGTATATTGGCACCTTGTTTTTATATAGGTATATATTTTGTAATCTGTGTCATTTAATTGTGCTTCTGTGTGTTGTGCTATGTCTTTTGTGTGCACTGAATAAATGATTTATCTATCTATCTAAGATGGTCAAAATACGGGAAATGGTGGGTACTAGTTGAAAGACAATGTACCAAAGCCAAGAGAGAGACTAACAAAAGATACAAAGATTGTTGAGATGAAATTTAAATTACCTATTAAATGCTCTAGATATCAAGAGATGAATCTATTATAAACTGCGGTCCCACGTCGCGTCGTATTTTGCAATGCGGCGCGCTGCCGCTGCAATGTGCGCTTAGTTTTCGAAGTGGTTGTGAAAAGATCTCTTACCATAGTTTTCGTCATCATAGGCAATTCCTCTCCAGTAATTGTTAGACTGTTGTTCGCTGTCAGTACAGGAACAAACTTTAATCAGAAGCAGGCACAAGAAAATCTTCATTTTTAAACTGTTATAAACGGATGTTACCTACAGTTAAGTTGTTTTATACCCTTCTCAATGTTCGCGTGAACATTTAAAGGTTATCATTTAAGTATTTAACTGATCGACTTGATTGTTTCAGTGCAATCACTTAATTCGTATTCAGTACGAAATCAATCGTACCTACTTATTATCCTCATGGACGTTTGTTGGTTGGTTCGTTGCACGTTTTTTGTAACGTGAAATATGAATGTATCATTTGCTTAGCCTTTTGACAACTACTTTGGCATCGGTTTTCAGTCTAACCGGATACAACTAAATACAATTAATTAATAAATACCAGTATTTTACATGGAGCGACTGCTTATCTGACCTCTACAGCCCATTCACTTGTTAATACACTACCCCTTGGTTAGACTCGTCAGACTTTCGAGCTTCCAACGACCCGTCACGTCTGCCAAAGATGTGCAAATGACAGCCGGGACCACAGCTTAAAGTATTTTCCGAAACACGGAGGGAAATCAGTTTATAATTATGACCATGCATATAACTATAATTATGCCCATCGGATGCTTTCAATACAAATTAGCAAAGTGAATATTCGCTTTTACTTCCAGTAGGTTCCATCTTGTCCTCTAGAGGAATGCATTGATTCTTCCATTTAATTTTAAATGGTATGCTACAGATTCAGTTCTTCGTTTTGATCAATAAATTATATTTGAGCTGTCAATCATTTGGTACATACCACATGAGGATACTTTGTTACAAAAAAAATTACAACGTTTTCCAATAATTCGAAGTTTATATATTAAATACATTGGTTTAAGTAATTTTGTGAATCCGCTAATATAATTGTACGCATCCACCGTACGTTATTATATCAAATGATATACCGTTGTGCTCAATTATTATGAGTTTTAAGCGGTTCTTAATTAAAAACAGGAATTCGTTATGCAGTTCATGTGTACCAAATTTCAACTTAATGGGTCGAGCAGATTCGGAGCATATTGGCTGTGACAGACAGACAGCCGCACGAGAGATCTTATGAGAGTTCCGTTTTATTATTAGATTTCTTTTTTTTTCAACAAAACGACAAAAGGAAGTATCACATTTTTCAGAATGTAATCGTAAATATTAGAGATTTAAAGAAACACATAAAAGGTACAGAAAGAATAGTAAGATGTGCAGTAGAAATAAAGAAAAACGTTTCTACATCAAAAGCATTCGTTTGCGAACATACGATCGTGAGCATTCGTTAAAGCATGACGTTTAAAAAAAGGCAGAGAAATATCAACGAGTGTTGCAATTTCTTTGCCAACGATAGAATTTCCCTACCGCGATCCTCATGTAAAGTGGCAAAAAATATAAGGTAGGTATACTCGTATTGCGTTTGTGTTCCACGCGCGCCTCAAGGAGATGTCAGCAAATCGGAAGGGGTCCGAGAGGGCCGATGCCTGCCAGGGCTGCGGGTTGTTCGAAACAGATACCGCGGCCCTGGAACACAAAGGGCTAAGAAGGAACATGGGTGGGTTTTAGTCAGTACAAGTCTGACACTCCCTCGGGAGAAGTCATTTGATGATTACCACGATCCTTAAAAAAAAAAAGGTATACTCGTATTTCTGTCAGGAAATCCACTGATGTCTAAAATCGCGGATGTTTCTCTGTACTTATACAGACATGAACAGTGGTCCCTGCGTCCGGCAGGCTTTTTTCACGCTCAAAGCCATGTCGTCCATCAGCTTATTGTTGTTATTCATCACTAGACGATTTGTGAAATAATTTAATTCTGACTAAGATCTTTTACAACAAGGCTAATACTAACGCTAAGTGCTAACCACAGCAACTGTCGCTTTTATTTTGTTCAGTGAACCCGAATGCAAGGTCGTGCCGGTAGAGGGCGCCTTCTTGTGCTCCGAATAAATGACAGACATGATTATGATCACGGCGATCGCTTTGGTTAGGTCACGTGGTAATGTCTCGAATAAGATTGAAGATTGATATTACCTTTGCTCTCCAATAAGTCCGGGGCCGAATTTGTATGGCATGTCAGCATCAGTCAAGAACGCGTATACGAAGGCTTTCCGCACTTCTTGTCCAACGTTGGAGACTGTCAGAGTTAGCGACAGAGATTCTGAGTTAAAACAAAAAAAAAACTGTAACAAGGTTTCTGATAAAAATATTGAAATGAGGACAAGGATGCATAAAGGGCCAATTAGAGAATCAGAATTAAAACCAATGGCTGAACAATATCAACTTTATATAAAAATAACTTAATAACTACTGCGCACAATATCCTGGGTTCGACTCCAAGGTCGGGCAAAGTGTTATTAAGTGTGAAGTTTATGTTATTTTGTACAAAATCATTAGTTTTTACAAAAAAAAAAATTGGTTGCCTGTAAAGTCGGTATACGGGCGAAAGTTTTACGTGACAACGACTTTGAGTGGTAAAATAATTTTAATGTGAATATTCATTCGTATAGTAGGAAGAAGGATGAAATAATAGTAACAATTTAAAACATTTATTTATACAAAGAATTATATTTAAAACATTAATTTATACAAAGAATCTCGCACTGAATTTCATATTAACAAAATTTTATTTTTACCTTTACACATACATACGTATTTATATACAAATATACATATATAGAGGCACGCGTCCCTTCCACTCGGGCATGGTTAGCCCGCCTAAGAGCGAGAGAGACAGACATAAAAAGTGAAAGGCACGCGTGCCTCTCACTCGCTCTCATTGTGAGCGCATAACGTGAGCGGAGCGTAACGCAGTTTCTTGAAGTGTCACCCGGCAAACCAATTTATAAGACGTTGTCACGTCAAAAATTGGTTGCCTGTAAAGTCGGTATACGGGCGAAAGTTTTACGTGACAACGACTTTGAGTGGTAAAATAATTTTAATGTGAATATTCATTCGTATAGTAGGAAGAAGGATGAAATAATAGTAACAATTTAAAACATTTATTTGCGCGTGCCTTTCACTTTTTATGTCTGTCTCTCTCGCTCTTAGGCGGGCTAACCATGCCCGAGTGGAAGGGACGCGTGCCTCTCACTCGCTCTCATTGTGAGCGCATAACGTGAGCGGAGCGTAACGCAGTTTCTTGAAGTGTCACCCGGCAAACCAATTTATAAGACGTTGTCACGTCAAAAATTGGTTGCCTGTAAAGTCGGTATACGGGCGAAAGTTTTACGTGACAACGACTTTGAGTGGTAAAATAATTTTAATGTGAATATTCATTCGTATAGTAGGAAGAAGGATGAAATAATAGTAACAATTTAAAACATTTATTTGCGCGTGCCTTTCACTTTTTATGTCTGTCTCTCTCGCTCTTAGGCGGGCTAACCATGCCCGAGTGGAAGGGACGCGTGCCTCTCACTCGCTCTCATTGTGAGCGCATAACGTGAGCGGAGCGTAACGCAGTTTCTTGAAGTGTCACCCGGCAAACCAATTTATAAGACGTTGTCACGTCAAAAAAAAAAAACACCTAAATAATTTTATTTCGCAAAAAAAAACATTATTTGTGTTATTTACCGATACTGAATTAATAGGTAGGTACCATTGTACGAAAATCCTTGCCAAAAATTTTCTTTCACTAGTTTTGTAACGTAATGGCGTTTCTTATTGCAAAAAAACATTAAACAAAAACACAAAACTCACTATTACTATCATCATTTTCAACTATTGTCTGTTCATATAAAAGTATTCAGATTATATAGGCAAATATGCATTGCGTGTTTTTTTCAGAAAACCATAAATAATAATATTAATTGTATTCATTACGTCGTCATTAATGATGGTCGATTGTTCATTCGTTCTTTACGTTATTAAGCACATGCTTGAGGTATGTCCCGTCACTTTCTGACACTTGCAGTTTGACAGTTGTGCGACAAAGACAGAAAAAACGGTACGCCAAAGTAGATGCTAAGTAACGTTTAAAGACCTCAACCTCAGTCGTTTTTAGAGAGCATGCAATACAGGTAGGTTTTCTACATTGTGTTTTGAAGGTTAACTATATCTACAGAAAATTAGATCGGTTTATTAGTAAAAACATAATACCTTTATTGCAGCGCAGTCGGTTAAGCATTATTAATTGAATAAACTACTCTCATGAAACTGTACTTAATCTTAAAGATCTTAATCTTAAGGATATTGATCAGCATATAGTGGAATTGCTCTGTATGGCATATGATGTTATTAGCGGTTGCCAGCAATTTCGTTCGCGTGGAAGTTTTGAGGTGTAAATATGAGACAAAAAAACATACCTAGCCAGGACATAATCTATCTTCTTGCCAAATTTCATTACGATCATCAGCCTTTTAGTTAGAAAAAAGTAACAAGAGTTACTTTCGCATTGCTAATATTAGAATAGTTATGGATTGAGGGAACACTTTAACTTACCTACAACTCCGAAGAAAAGGGCAATGAATTATAATGGCAACATAACTGACAGACTGATTTGTAGTCAGAAGGATTAGTTGCAAATTGAAAGTAGGTAATGTAAAACCGCAACTATCATTTAATATAACTGTCAAATCGTGTCAATATTAATAAACAATAAATTTTTGCTATTGTACGGAGGTGATCCCTCTGTTTACTTCTCCTCAAATAAAAGGCGTGATGACCTAGCATTCACCTAATAAAACACAAGCGCTCTAAAAACGCCATACCACCGCACCGCCTTTGCATAATAATTCTTGAACTTAGAAGTTCAAAGAAATTCGTCACCAAGTATCTCCTCCAAGTCGGGACTCCGTTCAGCCAGGATTACCATATTTTAAAAGTAATTCACACCTGTTCTGCTTCAAAGTCGACCGCGCGACGGAAGTTTTCAAAGACATGGAGTAGGGAGTGAATGGAGTGTTGATTTGCGGAAGATTGACAAGAACCTCACACAGAAAATGACAAGTAATATCATAATTTTGCAGTTGCTTGTAAAGGCCATGACATGATGAATGAATTAGCCTACTCCCTTCTTCAATCAGGTCAACCTACATCACCGCAAGCCATAGGCCTTCCCAAAGCTACGCCACCACATCTCGTCCTTCGCTTTCTGCACCTCGTATGATGAGACCCAACCACCTTCTCTGGTCGTCAGCCCATCTAGATGTGGGGTGCCACACGCAACGCTTTCCGATACTCGATCACTAACCCCGACCTCGCGTTCTCCATCGGTAATCGGTCCTTCGGCAGTATTCCGCAAATATTTTAAACACACACCCCATCCATGCAAATCAAATTTCTTAATTGCATAAAATGTACTGTTATTTATTTATTTAACACTTCAAGCACAAAGTACAGAGGCGGACTTAATGTCATAGTCATTTTCTACCAGTCAAGCTTTGGGTGATGCTGAGACGATCAGTGGTTGGTGTTTATCTAATACAAATTTTAATTTAATACTAAAGTAAACTACAGGATATATATATATACAAGGTGTTGTTTTGCAAGCTCGTCAAATTTCAGGAGGTGGTCACGAAAGACATAAATAATCAATTAAAATTACGGTACCTAGTTAATTATGAACAGAATCTGATTTTTTTGGTTGTTTAAGTTTGTCAGTATTTCAGAATAACCTCCTTCACGTAGTTTAGGGACTAAGAAATTATCAAAAAAACGTTTGAGATTGTTTGTATGTGTATAAGCGAGGTTATAAGGCAAGAACCAGACGGGCCGCGTTTAAAACAAGGGTGGTTCTCACTTACCGATTTCGGAAAAAATGAAAAAAAAATAAAATTACCTACCCATTTTATTATTGATTCGGGACGAGAATCATTAGTATAGTTACCTCCTTGAATTTGACGAGAATGCAAAACAACACCTTGTAGATATATATATATATAACTATATATCAAAATGCTACACTGTTACTACTAGAAGTTGTGAAAGACTCACAATGATTTAATGACTAATCAGAAACTTAAAACTCCATGGGACCATTCCATTAATTCTATTGAATTATCCAGCATTTAGCACTCCATCACTTTACTACTCCTTAGCAAGCCCCACAAGTTCCAGAGTTCCATAAAATCCGGGAATACCGCCACCCGTCTGCTTCAGGTGTTAATTTCACAAAATTGTCTTACCGCTTCCCTCTGATTACTGATTCACGGTAATATTAATTAGGGGTTTAACTTTTTGTCTTCAGCGATTGACGGCTTTGTTATTTGATGCATTGTTAATTGTTTTGGCTTATTTTTGTATAAGAAAATGTTAATATTGTGGAGAATTAAAAAGGCTGAAGTAAATAGGATCTTAGGATGTCAAAATAGAGTCCAGAGTTAGTAGCAGGTAGTTAGTTTTCATGATTGAATAAGATGATGCAACCTTAGGGTCACGGCTTCGCCTTTTTTTCAATAATAGTTCCACGGAATTGTACTACCTAGAAAAAAAGTATCCTATGTATTAATACAGGTTATAAACTACCTGTGTGCCAAATTTCATACAAATACTTTGAATAATTTTCGCGTGAAGGAGTAACAAATATGTAGACACCCATATATCCTCACAAACTTTAGTATTTACAATATTAGTAGGATTAAAAGAGACTATATTATATATCACTCGCATTCTAAGACCTAGGTCATCAATTCTCCATGTTAAGTATTTTTGTACTTCCATTTATCTAATTATTTGTTTCGACACACATAATTACTTAATCTAGCACTTTATTCGCGTGTATGTCCATAATTTGCACCAATTAGATCATTTGCATACAAATTAGTGTAATAGCAACTACTGATAAGCGCAGGTACCTACCTATCCTATGAAAACTGCGATTGTATGCAAACATGCACCTTAAAAACATAATATTATACCTGTATTCACCACCCTTTCGGGTAATAAAGGGTTCAAAGTTTACACTCAACCGTCTACATAACATCACGCTTGTAATTCCCTAAGGGGTAGGCAGAGGTCTAGTGTGCTTAATAGAACACCCACATTTCGCCAGTAAGATGTTTTAAGTACCGTGTACTAGGGGGCGAGCCTATATAGTAATCAATTGGGTTCAAATCTAAACGACATGCCAGCTACTGAGAAATTCCTGATTAAAAAACTCAATAACAATTTGCCTGACCCAGTACTTCATTTTATATAATACTTTCAATTGTATATACAAACATACATATATCATAAGAGGCTTTATTCATAGCCGCTGCTTAAAGTTATGTAAATACACAAGGTGTTGTTTTGCATCCTCGTCAAATTCAAGGAGCTAACTATGCTAATGATTCTCGACCCGAATCAGTAATAAAATGGGTTAACTTTTTTTTTTTAATATTTACGGAAATCGGTAAATAATTATAATCCACCTATGTTTTAAACACGGCCCGTCTAATCCTTGCCTTTAACCTCGCTTTCACACAAACAAAAAATCTCAAACGTTTCTTCGATAATTTCTTATTCCCAAAACCACGTTAAGGGGGTTATTCTGAAATACTGACAAAAATAAACAACCAAAAAAATCAGCGTTTATTAATAATTAACTAGTTATCGTAATTTTAATTGATTATTTATGTCTTGTGTGACAACCTCCTGAATTTTGACGAGGATACAAAACAACAACTTGTATAGTCAACGTTCATGAATAAATTCATAAAAAAAATTAGTAAAAATTATTTTAAAAAAAATGAACGCAAAACCACGGCTATCCTCGTTTTTACGTGTTTTTAAATTACCATTTACCGAAAGCGTGTAGCTAAAAATAACATAATCTAGAAGAAAGCATGATACTTCGAATTTAGTTAGGTACCAACGTACCAACCAACTATGAAGGACGTTTTATGTTAGTACATATTAACAAAGCTTCCGGTTTCCTCCACATAATTTACTTAATACACCTTTGTTGGGGCTGTGAATAGATGTTAAATGGAGTATCCATTACATATTAGTTGATTTAATTTTACTTAAGAGATATTTTTTCGACAAGGCTCGGTACAGCTTTTTTCGATAATCCAGATAACACTTTTTTTTCGACAAGTTAGGTTACATTTTTTTGATAAACCAGGGTACGCACAGCGACTAATCAAGCTGTATACAGGGTGTAACGGAAAGGGTATATATATATACATACTTAAAGGTGTGCTACAGACCATCAAACTGAACATATTTTTCCATCAAACAAACATCGTAATAGCAAAAAAATATCTGCTTCCCCATACAAAATTTTAATACCTATTCGACCCAAACGTATGGGGTAGCTGATATTTTTTGCTATAACGATGCTTGTCCAATCTGTAGCACACCCTTAAATATGTATATTCCCTTTCAGTAACACCCTGTACAACCAGTTTATGCGGATCTGTCTTTGTACGTGAAATCCATTAAAAGCGATAGGCCTTGTTATACTGGAAATGCATTGCTTGATGTGTATCCGTGTGTGCACTTATATGGACTGGTCAAGGTATACTTTTCAACCAAACAATGAAAAAGTTTAACCTGGTCAGCTGAAATCAGGTGCACCCCTGATTTCAGCTGACCAGGGTAAACATTTTTCAACATTTTTGCTTTTCCAATGGAAGGTGTTTATGTTCATAAAAACCAATCATAGTTACACTGACTGAATCAAATTTCAGCGATGCTTTCCGATCAGACAACGGGTGTGAACTATTTCATGAGCATACACCTAATATCGAAGTTCCATGGTCTTTCAAACCAGAGCAGTTCCACTTTGCTGCAAACTTACGTAAAGTGATATTGAAAAGCCCGTTCTACAAGGAGCTTTACTACTACGGTACTTATCCATACAAACACGCTACCTTTTTTTTTTTTTTTTTTGAATGGCATCGCGCAGTTCAACCTATGAGGTTGTCGTCTGCTTAACCGGACTATCCTGTGGGTGCCTTTAGAGTAAGGCCTCCAGCCAGGGCATAAAAACTTACAAACTAAGCGACTGCACGCTAAGGGCACCCCCTGTGGGGTACGAACCTCGGCTTAGGGCGTCGCTGGGGGAGGACTGCATGGGGACAGGCTGGATCTGAATGGTATCATTATTTAGAGGCTGATTTAAAACTACTGGCACAGCATCGCGGGCTGGCTCGAGCGAGGGTCGGGGAGGGCATGGACCGGGACGTCGCGACGGACCTCGACGGCGAGGTCGGAAAGACGGCGGTTTGAGGCGGAACTTTTTAAGAGTGCTAGTCTCTTTGCTACTCTCCTGGAGGAGGGTGATAGCATCATCTGGAGTGACAAGGGTATGCCTGGGACGGCGTACTGTACTAATGCGCGAGGGTTCGTAACGGGCGGCCGCTGCGATCAGGGGATTACGGTGTTTAATGGCGTTATCGAAGAAACGCCTCGAAAGGCGTTTCATAAACTGAAGGACGGTGGGCATTCTAAGGTCTACGTGTAGACGGTCATTACGGATATAAAAAGGGGCTCCCGGGACTCTACGTAAGAACCGGTTCTGCAAAATTTGCATCCTATGGATGTACTTAGGCTTGGTGTGAGCGTACACGACGCAAGCGTACGTCATAATGGGGCGGATCACCGCGGTATAAAGGCGCAACTTGCACTTGAGTGACAACTTGCTTTTTGCCGAAATCATGAAATGAAGCCTACCCATAGCAAACGCAGCTCGGTCGCAAGCTGCTTTGATGTGCGCCGCGAAAGACAAGTGGTTGTCAAGTATGACTCCTAAGTACTTGGCTTGCTTCTCCCAAGGGATAGGCTTACCGTACATAGTGATCGGGCTGAGCGCGGGTGGCTTAATTTTACGCTGTTTAGAGTAAAGAACTGCCTGGCTCTTGTCGGGGTTCACCTCGATTCT
This sequence comes from Cerastis leucographa, assembly GCA_963082945.1. Classification (NCBI taxonomy): domain Eukaryota; kingdom Metazoa; phylum Arthropoda; class Insecta; order Lepidoptera; family Noctuidae; genus Cerastis; species Cerastis leucographa. The sequence continues at coordinate 7,866,929 of OY720353.1, forward strand.
CCATTTCCGGAACCAAGCGCCTAAGACGTTGGCTGAGGTTTGGAGGGTGCTATAGATAGCGTCGTGACTGCGGCCAGTGTAATAAATGGCCGTGTCGTCCGCGAACAGGGCTAACTGAGCCTTCTTGCTCTTGGGGATGTCACTGGTGAACAGAGTAAAGATAAGGGGAGAGACGACGGAGCCCTGAGGGACTCCGGCTCTAATGGGGTGGGGGGAAGACAGTGCCTTCCCGATGCGATAGCGGAAGGTGCGATCCGACAGAAAGTCTCGTAAGATGAGCACGAGACGGTCCGGCACTCCCAGTTTGTACAGCTTATATAATAAGCCGTTGTGCCAGACTTTGTCGAAAGCCTTTGCTATGTCGAAGTACAACACACCCGTCATCGCTCCACGCTGGAAGCCAGCGCTCAAGTGTTCTACGATGCGATGGGCCTGTTGAATGCAGGAGTGTCCGATCCTGAAGCCGAACTGCTCGTTGGGGATGAGACTCTTAGCCTCGGCGAAGTCTTTGAGTCGCTTATAAATAAGTCTCTCGTAGATTTTGCCGAGTGCGTTCAGGAGACTGATAGGTCTGTAGCTCGAGGGCTCAGACTTGGGTTTGCCTGGCTTGGCGAAACCGATGACAGTGGCCTCTTTCCATATTTGGGGAAAAGCGTTGTTGCTCAGGGCGCCATTGAAGATGGCCGCCATTAACACGACGAGCTGAGCGGGGAGGAGTTTTAACACCCTATTGGTGATTCCCTCGGAGCCGGGTGCTTTCCGCGGTTGAAGCTTATTAATGACGTCTTGCACTTCGTCAGCTGTGACCAAAGGCAGAGGATCATCAGGGTCTTCTACGGGAGGGAGGGCGGCTTTACGTTCGACGAATGCGTTCACCTCATCGAGATGTCGCTTGTCTACTGGTTGAGAGCTGGGGGAGCACTGGGACTCCAGGCTGTCGGCTAGGCATTCGGCCTTCTCAGAGTCGTCGAATGCGACGCTCTTATCGGGTCGGGTGAGGGGAGGCATCGAAGCCTCTTCGGTGGAGCGCAATTTGCGTTGGAGCTGCCAGAAGGCTAGGTGGGTAGGCTCGAGTTCGCTAAGCGTCTTGTCCCATTGATCTGAACGATGCTCACTAGTGCGCTTCTTTACAGCACGCTGTAAATAAAGAAAGTTGCTGTAGGCACGGATGGCCGCGTTCTTCTCGGTTATCAGTTCACGTACGTCAGCGGGTAGAATCCAGCGTTGATCGCTCATTGCTGGAACTTCCCGTGAGCAATCCTTTAGTACGGATTGCACGTGTTCTGTAAACGAGTTGATGGCGGCCGTCGTGTCTGCGACTGAGACAATGTGGTCGGGGATGGCCTCCAGGTGAGGCGACGTGGTTGATTTCAGCTTTTCGCTGACTTTCCTCCAGTCGGTTATAACTTGGGTCGGCGGGGGCTGGCTGGGGTCAGAGGGACCCGAGCGGGGAACTAAGTGCATGAGCACTGGTCGATGGTCTGAGTTAAGCTCATGTAAAGTCTCGATGGAATACAACTTAAGGTTGACATTCTTGAGTAGCGCTATGTCGAGAACGTCCGGACGTTGGTCGGGGTCGTGGGGATAGTGAGTGTGCTCCATAGGAGCGATGGGATCGAAGTTGAGAGACTCACCCAGGTTATACACGTGACGTCCTCTGGCAGAGGTCGTCGTGCTGTTCCAGGCGGGGTGTTTGGCGTTGAGGTCGCCCGCTATGATAACGGAGTCACTCAAGCCGAAGAGGACGGCAAGGTCTTTGGTGAACAGAGTGTGCTCCTCGGACGTGCCGCCGGGAGGGATGTACGCGGAGGCGATAGTGATCGATTGATGACCGGTCATGCCTAGTCGACAAACTGAAGTCTCGAGCAGAGACTCCATGGGAGGGGGATCTAAGGGGATGCAGTGCAGTTCCTTTCTATAATAGATTAGAGTACCGCCCTTGTGGCAACGTGACCGATCGTTGCGAACTATGCGATAGTTGGCAATTCTCGGATCGCGGTGACTGGGCTTGAGGAAGGTCTCCTATATGAGGAGGATATCAATTTGATGGTCACGGAGGAAGGTGGCGATTTCATCACGCTGGCCTCTAATGCCATTGGCATTAAAGTACCCTAATTTAAGGGATCGGGGTTTGGTACACGTTAATCTCGTATTATCCATTGAAATTAAAGATTAATGCCGCTGAAGGCTTCGCCTAACTTGATTAGGGACTTGAGGATAATTTTAAGCTTATCACCGTCAGTGTTAGCCTCCCTGAGATCTGCCGCCATGCGGTCTGCTTCGGGGGTGACTAACTTTGCTAACGTTTCTAAAGTTACGTTAGGAGAGGAGACCGCGGCCGCGGGGCCGGGAGGCGCGGGACGAGCGGGCGCCGGTGCGCTCGCTTGGGCCACGGGAGTGGGGACAGGGGCATCTAATAGCCCGGGAATGGGGCTGGACTTTGCTTTGCCGAGTGCCGGGAAGGCTCTCTGGTGGTTCAGCGAGGTCCAGGGAGAAGGCCTCTGAGGGCTGAGTCTCTCCGGCATCTGTGCAGTTGGTAGCCTCACCGATGGGCTTTCTCTCTGCTGGCGGGCGTTTGCACGCTTCGCCAGTTTAGAGGAGGAGCCTTTGGGGGCTTTCGGGCAGCCGCGGTAGTTAGCCGGGTGGCTCGACTGGCCGCAAAGCACACAGCTCGGTGGCTCCGTGCATAGCGATTTGTCTTTGGGACGGGGGCAGTCTGCCGTACCATGGTCGCCTAGACACTTTACGCATCTGTGCGGCGCATGGCAGTTGGCTTGGCTGTGTCCGTACAGCTGGCAGCGGTGGCACTGCCCTACAACGGTTGAGCGGTAAGGCTTCTCTATTGAGATGCCTGTGAGGGAGCATACCGACTTCACTTTGAAGATCGGGTGGTGTCCTTCTACTGGGTCACAAATGATCAGTACCATGTCGTACTGGTCGCCGCCTCTCGCCTTATGAAGGCGGTGGACGGCTGCAACCGGGATGTCCTGGCCTTGGAGGTCATTGAGGATGTCCTCCGTGGATATCTCCTTCGGGATCCGCCTGATCACCACGCGGGTGGGCTTCTCCTCTGGAAGGGAGTATGTATGGAAGGCTATGTGCCTTCCGATCAGCTGACGGGTTAGTTCCCTGAAGTCGGTGGTCGTAGGGACTACCACTTTGATACCCTGCTGGGTGCTTTTTGCGCTAGTGTATTGAATGCGGCGCTCAACACACATTTTGGACACGTCTGTCCATTTCCCTTTGTCCTGAATGAACAACGGGGGAGGGGGCTTCAGCTTCTTTGAAGAAGCGGCTGAAGAGTTAGCCTTAGGGCTGGATGGTCTGCTGGTATGAGCAGCGGGGACCGGGGAGGTGGGGCGGGAGGCCTCGGGAGAGGGGATGAGAGGGAGCGCGACTAATTTTTTGGCCATGGTGGCCTGAGAGTTTTTGCCCTTTTTCCTCTTGCCCTTTCCGACGACTTGATAGTCGTCTTCAGAGGACGAGGAAGCAGAGCAGGAATCTATAACCGATTCCGAGTCGGAGACTGGCACAGTTGTGTCCATTTTCTCCGAAATGGGAACAATGGACGCAGGTGCGGACTGATCCATTGTTTGCTTAACAATGGGTCCGGGGTTAGCCGGAATCGCGGCGGCGACGGCTGGCGGTGAGCCTTTGTCCATGTTCTCAGAAACGGGAACAATGGACGCAGGTGCGGACTGGACCTTTGTTTGCGAAACAATGGGTTTCACTACAATGGGTCTTGGAGTTGCCTTAATCGCGGCGGCGACGGCTGGCGGTAAGCCTCTGTCAGCAGGTGGCGGTGACAAGGGGCTCTCGAGCGCGTCACTGAAGTCAGTGACGGTATCGGTGGTTTGCTGAATGGCAGCAATTTCTGACCCATATTTTTGTAAATATGGGTCGGTCGTGAAGACGCGCAAGAAAAAGCGCAAAAGCGCTTTATCTGTGTCGTCGAGGGACGACATTTTATCGGCTAAAAGTTAGCGGACATTTGAGTGAAGCTCAGCGCGCCTAACAACCTAATTTCTTGACCAATTATTTAGGGAATTTACTGAATCAGTGACTCACCCGCTTCAACCTTCCCGCAGGCACAGTCCGAGGGTCCTGGCTTGGTAGCAACTCCAACTCCAGTCCAGGGAACTTTGCTTTCAGGAACTTGTTCAAACGGGAAACACTAGCACAGTATATCGGCGGCGCATGCGAACGCGACGGAGCCCAATTTTTCACCTAGACCCTGAAGGGGTTAGGCGGGCGGGTTGGGTCACCACCCTCTCTCGGTTTCGTTGGCACCGTTAGGTTTCCCACCAAGAACCTCGAAATTGAGGATTTTTCCCTGATGGGGCAAAGGAAGTTAAATCGGAATAATATCCGAAGCAAATGAGCAAGTGCTGTCTTAATAAAAAGACAGCAATTGTTCGGGGGTGTAGTCGAAAGACAACTGATGACGTCACGTCACTGGGAAGCGACGAACCGATGACACACACTGATAGCGAGCGGGAATGCGAGCAGGTAGCGGCACGTCCGTACGCGACGGCGGTCAGGCGGCGAGTGAAACACGCTACCAAAGAGGTCTATGTCCAAGTAGCGACTCGTCCCTACATTGCATGGCTACTACTACGACTTGTCAAAACATCAAAAATTCTTTATTGTATGTAAGTTAAATATTATTGTATTAAACACATAGACCATCCGGAATATTTTCGAAGTGCGTTGTGCCCTTTTGTGATGGCTAAAAATTGTTAAACTAGCGTCAAGGCACGTGTCCTGATCGAAAATTCGTAAGACGGATTGATATTAGGTTACGAAGGAATTTCAACTTAAGATATCTGGCATTGAGTTTGGGTTTCTAAAATTGGATAATTGTCTTTGCACAAACAAAACCTTCGGTTTCTCCAAACAGGTAAAATTCGTAGTTAAACATCGTGAGGAAACCGGCATGTCCTAGAACAAAAAACTCGAAGACATGTTACATCTACCCACCCACACTGGGTGGATTACAGCCCACTCCCTCTCATAGAGTAGAGGCGTGTGTCCCAGTAATGGGATCATTATCTAGGCTGATGATGATAACTCGTCATCTCAGAAGTAAACTTCTTTCGTATGAACTCCTTTCCTCGCACAGTCCACCAGTTCCGTTCCAACGTCTCCTAACAAAACCGAAACTCACTATTATACCGTCACTATTACCACATATCGAAGCGAAAAATTCCACCGTTCAAAGAACATTTATATCTAAAGTTTAATACCATTAAGTCGTCGGCGCCGAGTGTGACGATAAACAAGCGACAATGCACGACCGAATCCACTCAGCTAAATTAACTCAGCGGTACCTCCTTGTTGCTGTATTAGGATGCATGTTGCATAGTGGCGTAACATTCGCGTGTGTAACCGAATGTTCGTTATTTTGGACCGTCGGTCGAGTAAAACTTAAACTAGGTTTGTCCGTGGATGGGTGACCCTCATTACATACCGAGGTTCCTCCGTACCTCGGAAATCACGTTTAGCCGTTGGTCCTGGACGTCATGTGTAGATCTTTGACAGTCGCTACAAGTAGTCAGTAGCCCGAAAGTCTGAGAACCAGTCTTGGCAAGGGACATCGACCCACTAACTAACTGACTGGGTTGTGGAGGTCAGATAGGCAGACGCTCCATGTAAAATACTGGTATTCAGCTGCATCTGGTTGGACTGGAGGCCGAAACCAACATAATTATGAAAAGGTTTGACACATGATGATTGAGTAAAGCTGGGCTTTACCAATGTCTGCTATTTCAAAACACGAGGCAATGCACAGCCGCTTTGTCTAGAATCTCACATTCACACACGAACACATGCACATAGAGAATTAGCAGTGATAAAAGATAATATATTATACATGAATGAATATTGTAATACTAACTTATGAATCCAACCGCACTTGTAATATGGCCGCTCGAACACGGTGGTGACGAAACTAACTGGTGTTTATAGCCCTTTATAGATATTTGTTGGTTCAATACTAATGAACCAATAGATATTGTTTATCTTATAGTTTAGCACTAAAGTACAATGAATAATATAGTTGAGTGCTTTGGAAGGCTTTAAGAAAATTCACTCCCTGAACGAGTTAAACAGGGTCATAAAAGTTCTTAATTGTCAGGCACACGGCTTGTTCTGTAATATTTGTGTCAATATCTTTGAATTACTTTTAAATAACGGGTAAAGGCAATCATTGAAAATGAAAAGTAATAATCAGTTCAGTATAATATGCAGGACATCATTTGCCAAAACAACAATCACAAAAATACGGGGTGTAAAAATCAGTTGTTTCCTGCAAAACTGCAATACCTACACGGTCAAAATGTATCGAACAACGGTTTTTTTTTAAATTTCCGATGAAAAATTTTTACGTCCCCCACATTTTTTTTTTATCGGAAATAAAAAAAAAACGGTTCAGAATTATGTACTGAGTACATGGTTAGTGTTTTCGCGTGGGTATCCCTTACACCTTGTATTGACCCACTCACTTAACATCCCCGTTCACTTCGGTGTGAGTCACATCCACATTTATTTGTATTTCGTATAGGGGAATCCGATACGCGCCCTCGCGAACAAGCGAATGTATTGGATTGCTCGGAAAAATTGTTGGCCAAATCCTTTGTGATCGTTTTAATGGTATTTCCTATTTCATGAGCGAAGACCGTTTTGATTCCATAACGAGAACTCTGTGGGTTGTTCCATATTTTTATTTTTAAGAAAGGAGTATGGAATTTGTGGAGTAGATGGATCGCGGATTAAAATTGTTGTTATTGGTTTCTGTGTTTGAAAAAACTGTCTTTTGTGGAAGTAATTGGTAATTTGAACTGGTGATTCTTCCGTGACATATGTAGGAGGACGTTGAATGGGGTAGGTAGATAATATCGAATTTTATTTTCAGTTCTGTTTGTCCTTGCGAAAAATTAATATTTTGCAGTTGTAGGTTTTTCGACAGAATAGAATAGGATTTTGCAAGACGCATAAAAATGTCTGCGTAATGAATGGTTTTTATGACACCAGCAATCTTTTAGATCTTAGGATGGAACGAAACTCAAATAGAGTGAAATTAAAACAAAAGTAGCAAGGTAGAACGGACACCGACGCTAAAACGGTAATCACGTTTTTAATACATCATTCTGAACCACATAGATGCTTTATCGAGTTTTTTTTTTTAAATTAGCTGTTCTGTATTGCTACTTTGTGGTAAACTGCTAATTTTTAATAGCCCATGATAAATTTCTATGTGTAGTCTCCCTTTTTTTACGGATGGGAAATCATCAATCGCTCTGGGCGGGCTCCTGGTTGACTAACACCCATCCATGTTCCTTCTTAGCCCTTTGTGTTCCAGGGCCACGGTATCTCTTTCGAACAGTTCCGCAGCCCTGACAGGCATCGGCGCTCTCAGACCCCTTCCGATTTGCTGACATCTCCTTGAGGCGCGTGTGGACCACGAACGCGCCGTCGACACGGCAAGCGTCTGTCGATATAAGACAGACGGACGGTGACCTAGCCCACTACACCGTCCACAGGCCCGCGCATGAATAGCCACCCTGGGTTTAGATTATTGTCCTGAATACATGGTTACACCCTTCCACTTTGTATACACGGAGCTAGTTATTTTTGATAAGTTTTATTATTTACTATTCCACGTAGATCTCGGACTAAGACATTGATACAGAATTAAGTTGATAGAAGACTGAGATAAGTACTTAAAAAAATGTAGCCATCTGACAAAAATAAGTAGCGATCATTTTATATCAATAGCCGACATCTCGAGTTCGTCGCCCCGTTGGCGCCAAGCCGTCGAGACTTTCTGTCTCCTACTCACCCCTAAGGAAACTGTATCTGTCTACTGTATACAGGGTGTTATGGGGGTTTTGACGGCGATTTTAATTTCAGAGACTGTGTCGTTGGTCTAGTGGTCACGGTGGTGACTTCTGAACATGCGGTCTTGGGTTTGATTCCCGGGTTGGGCAAAATGTTATTGGGATTTTCCATCAGGAATTTCTCAGTAGCAGCCACGGAGTCTGGATTTGTGCTCGGTTGATGGCAAATAGGCTCGCCCCCTATTATACAGGGTTATTGGTAAAACACCATCAACCTCTAAAGAGGACGTTGTACTCATCATTATGAACAACATTTACTATGGGCCCAAACCTAAAATCAGCTGTTCCGTACTGAGTAGAATGACCTCTTAAGAGTTTGTTGATGTTTTTCCAATAACCCTGTATAAGACTTAAACATAACGGGCGAAATACGGGTTAACTGTTAGCTACAACTCTGCCGAAACCTTCAGGGACCATTAGAACAACCAGGAATCGAGTTTTTCTTATAATTACTTCGAAAATAATCTTTTGAGCATTTCAAAATTAACTACACATTTTTTGAGAGTATTTTCCACGACAACAAAAACAATATAGGTATTCTATATTGACCCCTTGCATCTCTCCTGGATGCTCGCCAATACACCCTGTATATGTGTGCGTATACTACTTGCAGTAATAATGTTATGGGGTACGGTTCCCCAAGAGATATGATTCAGGGAATTTGTGATTTACGGATTATGGGGGTAGATAGCGCAGTGTAAGATCTGTTGTGCATTATTTGGATTGGAAATAAAGATAAAATTCCCTTGGAATGTGGTGGTGTGGCTGCATTATTGATAAACTTGGCGAGGTCTAGTGGTTGGGTCTATAGTGTAATTTTTATGTATTTCAGAGACAATACAAAAACAACTAATATTATTATTGATATTGTTCTTAGCTTTACACCTTTTTAACAGTATGGAATGCAAATAATATATGAATATGAACTAGGTATTACCTATTTCTAAAGTCAAGAATCATTGCTGTTGGCATCGTAATGAAGTGACCACTATACTAATGATCAGTCATAGTTTTAGGGTATAGCATAAGTATAATCGGCTTATAATGTCCAAACGGCTGAAACACAGGCCTTCTCTTCTATGAGGGATTGGGCTAATAAACCACCACGCTAGCCCTGTGGTTGATGTCACATGTATGACTTCGATTAGTTTGTAGCTGCTGCTGAGAATTTCATTTACTTTTCTTTTTATTTTATTGATGGCAACCAAAGTCACTAGTCATAACTTTATTTTTTCAGTAAAAAAATGCTGCTGTTTGCTTTATGTTTCATGTATTCCATTCTCTCTTCTTCTTTTACACACTATATCTGCATCTCTTTTTTTTCAATATCTCCTTTCGCAGGAATGCTGGAAGAGATTTCTTTAGAAATAAGCATCATCTTTGTACCTATTTTCCGTTCCTTTCTTCTTCTCGGTATTAGGTGTGTACATAAATTGTTAAATAAATAAATAAATAAAATACTCATCAAACATTGAAACGGCTAGAAAATAGTAAAAACAATCCCTGTTTGTTAGTAGTCATCGCCTAGGCGTAACGTATTAATGGAAAAAGCCTACAGTAACTGTTAGTTACGTCAACAGCAAGTTTCAGATACACCCACATCCTGTAAACAACGAGCTTTGTCTACCAACCGATGCTAAGTTCCGGTTCGGGTGGGGCCGTGAAGTTAGCTTTTTATGTTCCTAACCTGGTGTCAGAGTTTTTATGCCACCAGTTGGCCTCTGACTTGGCTTTACATGCCGCCGAGGGTTGTGTCTCAGGCACGCTGGTCTCTTCACGATATTTTCCTTCACCGAAACAAGTGATAATTATACAATACGCACATGAATCCGAAAAATCAGAGGTGCGTGCCTTGGGTTCGAACTCGTGACCTATGTCTTGGTAGTGACCTACGACGGTCATACCGCTACGCTATCTAAATCTATATACTGCTTTAATGGCTATTTTACTTTCAAAAAAAATACTGTTTGTAAGAATGCCGTCTGAAATGTTCTGCTAGATAAGCCCGAGGCTCTGGAGGTCTACTCTCTTTCTCCGAAACGTAACTTCGGCAACGAACGAAAATTAAACGTAGTTACGTTTGTGACCCTACTCTATATAATTTGCGGACGCACACAAGAAGTTCGAATTCACAGACAACGAATGTATTGAATGTTATTGTGTGCGTCCGCAAATTATACAGGGTGTAACGGAAAGGGTATATACATCCTTAAGGGTGTGCTACAGACCATCAAACTGAACATGTTTCTCAACATAAAAAACCCGAGGACGGAAGACTGATTCTCAAACAGGTATAGGAGCGACGTATGTATACAGCATATCCCAGAAAGGTGTTGTCATATTTAAGGCCATAAATCTGAAAAACTTTCTCCATGGGACCAAATTCGTAATCGAGAAAAAATTATCAACTGTTTCATAAAGGGTGTAAAATACCTCTTAACGAAGCCGAAAGGCACTGGTTCTCCCTGTCATTGCGATCATTTTTTTGTTCCTGGGAACCTTCTAGTTACGGAGATATTAGGGGTCAAAGTTCCAACTTTTTGACAAGTATTTTTTTAAATACAAGTTTTTAATGTAAGATTTTTACTTTAAACACCTCCACGACCCCCGTACTATTCAATCCGTCCATCAGCACAATGTTTTGAGTGCGTTACATTGAGTTCTACCACAAAACATGATTTTACACCCCCTCAAAAAAACGTCATTTCCCAGCAATAATTTTTGCGTAAAGTTACTTAGTTTCATGTACAGAATGCTTGGTTGACGGCTTCGTGATGAGGTGATTTACACGGTGTAAATATGGTGCAGCAGATTTTTTTCACATTAAATGTTTGACTAACTAAGTTTGATGTTGAGAATGCTTGGTTGACGGTTTCGAGAAGGATCCTTTTATATCTTGTTACGCTGGACTTAACAATCAATGTTCGAACAACAACGGTTCAAAAGTATGTACATTTAAATAAACAGTTACCCTATACCTACCACACAGATGACCAATATTCTATTTCCTGTAACACAAATTCTAGTAAAATGATCACAAAGCAGCCGTTTATTCCAGTTAACACGATTTGACCGTAATTACATGGAAATTCGATGTATTTAGGTTCATTATTCAGTTAAATTCCGATAACATGCAATATTATTGCTTTGTACTATACAAATGGATTCAAAATGATAGTGAAGCTCGTTAAAGGGTGAATCTTGAGCATCGGAAGTTGATCGTATCGGGGTAACCGGACGTGGGTGGGGGTAACGACTCAAGATTGCACCCTCAACTCAACACCGTGAAGATTTGCAGGGTTAACTTTGAGTGGGTGATCACTAGTTTGCTGTTTGAGGGCTGGATTGATAGTTGTTTTGCGTTTTTGTGTTGGGTCTGGTTGTTGAACTTGATTACAGTTGTAAGTAGATACACAGATAGAGTTTTATTTCACACAAAATAAAACGGAAGTATTTTTTTTATTGTGATATTTCATTGGTGGTCATAGAGTCAACTCACACCGAGACGCGACGCGACGCGACGCTGCGCGCACTTGTGAGAATTCAGAATACGTTGCGCAACGTATTCTGAATTCTCACAACGAAATGTGTATCTTTTCGTGTAGAAAATAAAGTTATATTTTGATTCGCTCTTCAAAAGTGTGCGCGCGGCGTCGCGTCGCGTCGCGTCTCGGTGTGAGCTGACCCTAACACTATCAACGACTATGTCACCAAATATGTAAAATAATGGGCAGAATTTTAACACGTATTGTAGAGGGCACTCCTCACTAGAGAGCTCATGACTGAATAATAACGGCCACACGGATTGATCTACAAGGTTAAGCCGCGCTTGCCAAGGTCAGTCTGTGGATGGGTAACCACCCGTTAGATTTTATTATTATTTCTTTACCTAACCGTACTGGGAGCAGTGTTGATGAAACAAAATAACAGAACACCACGCCTGTAATCCCCGAAGAGTTAAGCAGAAGTGTGAGCCTATTGCCATTATCAGGGCCCAAATGGCGACTCAGTGGCTGCTACCGGGAAATTCCTGTTGGAAAAACCATATGACACTTTGCCCAACCTGGGAGTAGAACCCAGGTCCTCATGCTCACCAGTCGCTAATGCGACCACTGGACCAACAAGGCAGAGATCAACATAATCATAACTACGAATTCTACTCGCACTCGTTTATAACAAACCATTTTACCCCTAAAAACTTTGCTAAGTACCAGGACAACATAAGCCGTAAGCACTACAACGTCTTCAAGTAAAGAACAACATTAAGATAATCCTTGTATTTAGTTCGATGGTAATTAGCAAAGAAGACCGGGACATCAGACAACATTATCCTTATCTGTAAGATTGTGAGTTTTAGATAAAAAGGGTAATTTCCTTCGTTCAATGTTGTGTCTTTTTAACCAGGACTTTAGATAAGAACTGGATCCTGAAGGGATCTGGCTGGTGAATTAGGGATCCGCAAGGAAATTGGAGATCGGGATTTGTGCAAGATAATTAAGAGATGTTGTGATTGGATGTAATCCTTGATGATAAGTTCAGCTAATTAAAGAAAACAAGCAAAATTTTCGTCTATTTCTGTAAAATCATCTGCCTAGTCTTTTCTTATGTTGTGGTCGGCTATCAGTTTAATCCAATGCAGCTGAATACCAGTATTTTACATGGAGCGACTGCCTATCTGACCTCCATAACCCAGTTAGTACTATACTTGGTAAGGCTGGTTGTCAGACTTTTCACTATTTCTGTAAAAGATAGGTGAAAATGGAGGAACGCCAAGCGCCACATTCTTTCCTTACGACTTTTACTTCGTTCTAATTCAAACTCGCGTGCGTTTTCTACGCATCTGATCTTTTGAAGAGCTTTACCAATAAAGATAGGTTCCATTTTCAAAGCGTTGTCGTTGAAACTAGACATAATTATGTTTGAAAATTCTACGAAAATTGAGTCTTGAGACAACTCAAGGCGATTAATCCGATACCCGAAAAAGGTTATGAAAAATGAGGTGTAAAGTTCTTCATCCCCTATAGAAAAAGGAGGAGCCTTCGAGGGTGTTGCGTCTGTAGGGCTATACTGACCGTGAGTTGTGACTCTTAGGCGATTAACACACTGCCACGCAACGTAGCGCGTTAATACGTGTTTTAACATTGCTTGTAAGTATCTCCGTTTGTATAGAAAATACGCACAGTCCAACACACAGAAAATGCATCCAACGCACCTACAAGCGGAGAAACAAGCGCACACGCGCGTGATAGCGGGGCGAAACGCAAGGTATGGCACACCAAGTCTCGCAGTGCCGTGCGTGATTTTGGATGAGCTCTGCACTGCACTATCATCACAGCGTACGGCTTTGAATGAAATGAGTCAGAGCCCCCGTGACTCCACAAAACGCAAGTACGCGCGTGAGGGCCTAAAAAAACCCGCACGATGATGCAGATCTGCACTCCCGCAAGTACGCGCGTAGGTGCGTTGACACGCAACATGCAGCGTGATGTGTGGCAGTGTGATAATCGCCTAAGTCGCGGATAACTTTTACTGCGCGAGTGAGGACGTTAATGTTAGTTCTTCATTTGTGGCATAGATGGAGTTGTATTACTTTGTGTATATTGCTGTGGTACTTTTTGTGGTGCCGCTACACAAAATTCGTCTCCGCCAACACGACTCTGGCAGCATTGGCTCGCTCTGGAATACCTGAAAGATAACTGAAAACAGATTAACAAAAAAAAACTTATATTTAAAAAAAGGACGTTCACCTGCGAACAATAACCTGCTACTCGTAAGTTAAAATGAATTAGTTGTTGCAATTAACCAGAGCTATTAACTGAAGACAAATATGAGGTAACAGTGTTAATGGGCTGTAAACACGCAAGCGCAATGAGCCCATTCAAATTAGAAGAGCATATTTTTTTGTCCTGTTTGGATTTTTCTTTGGTCATCATCATTATTTCAGCCGAAAGACGTCCACTGCTGGACATGGGCGTCCCCCAAGTATCACCACATTGACCGGTCCCATGCGACTCCCATCCAGTGGATCCCCGCAACCTTCACCATGTAATCGGTCCACCTAGTGGAAGGCCTTCCAACGCAACGTCTTCCAGTCAACGTCTTTCGTTAGTACAAAAACATTATCCTAAATCAATTTCGGATACATTTGAAATGTTTAATGTATTGTATAATTATCACTTGCTTCGGTGAAGCAAAATGTTGTGTGGAAACCGGCATGCCTGAGAGAAATTTCTCGACAGCATATAAAGCCAAATCATATGGCATAAAACTCTGACACTAGTTTAAGCACTAACCACGCGATGAAGAAGAATTTGAAATGTGCAAGATCTTTACGAAATACTGTGACTGTTAGCATGCACTATTCTACAGCTGGACAAAGGCTCCTTGACTTCAGCTTGATCTTTCGATTCAGGGCTAGCATACCACTGTTCATTAGGTTTGTCTTACTAGTCCCGTCATCTACAAGGCTTTTAATTTTTAATTTTTGCCCTATAATATTATACTTACGTCATCTGCCTAGCCTTTACCCAAACTATCTTGGGGTCGGCTTCCAGTCTAACCGGATGCAGCTGAGTACCAGTATTTTACATAAAGCGACTGCCTATCTGACCTCCACAACCCAGTAACTTGGTAATACGATACCCCGTAAGACTGGATGTCAGACTTTTGTCTTCTGAACTTTTGGTAACGACTATCAAAGATCTACAAATGACAACCGGGACCAACGGCTTAGCGTGCTTTCCGAGGCACGGAGGAAACTCGGTATGTAATTATGGTCACCCATCCATGGACCAACCCCGGCTTAACCTTAAAGATCGACCCGTGCGGCTATTATTATTTAGTCACGAGCTCCTCCTCCTATACTTACGTAATACCTAATAATACCTTATTATCTCTTGTTTCAGTAGTGTGAGCCAGATGAGTGGTCCAGTGTGACCGCAGCATCAACACGATGCACCAATGTTCGCTCTTCATACTTACCCTGCTATGCGTCTCCGTCAAAGGTGAGATTTTATAATCATTGATAATTTATTACAACAAAAACAATTCTAAACAAAAATCACTCAGAACATTACCTAGTAAATCCTTTATCACCCCAAACTTGACTGCACATAGGAAAAAGAGAAAAGGGCAGATACAAAGTGACATTTTATCGAAAACGACAAAGCAAATGAAAAAATAGGAAAAAGAGAAGAGGGCAGATACAAAGTGACATTTTATCGAAAACGACAAAGCAAATTAAAAACTAGGAAAAATAGAAGAGACAGATACCAAGTGACATTTTGTCGAAAACGACAAAGCAAAGTAAAAAATAGGAAAAAGAGAAGAGGGCAGATACAAAGTGAAATTTTATCGAAAACGACAAAGCAAAGTAAAAACTAGGAAAAATAGAAGAGGGCAGATCCAAACTGACATTTTACCGAAAACGACAAGGCAAGATAAAAAAAAAGGGAAGATGGTAAATACAAAGTAACATTTTATCAAAAACGACAAGGCAAGGTAAAAAATAGGAAAAAGAAAAGAGGGCACATACAAAGTGACATTTTATCGAAATCGAGAAACCAAAATAAAAAATAGGAAAAACAGAAGAGGATACAAAGTGATATTTTATCAAAAACTACAAAGCAAAGTAAACAAATATGTAGGACTGCTTCCTTGCTCTAGTGGTCGCAAGCGCTAATTCTGAGCATAAGGTCCTGGGTTCATTCCCAGGTCGGGCAAAGTGTCATATGGTTTTTCAATCAGGAGTTTCTCAGTAGCAGCCTCGAAGTGTGGATTTATGCCCGGTTGATGGCAATAGGCTCGCCCCTATTACATGTGACTTATAAAAACATAACAGGCGAAATGTGGGTTTACTATATATGGCCTCTGCCAAACCCTTCGTGGATTACAGGCGTGATGCATAAAAATGTATTGGATCGATTTAAGCTAACAAAGAGTTTATCTCATTAGCTACTGTTGAAAGTCGCTTTTGTTTTTTTTCGTTTGTCCCTGTCAACATGGCCCTGGCAGCTGACTTGCTCTGGAATCCCTGAAAGCTGACTGAAAAACATATAAAAATTACATTTGAAAAAAGAACGTTAAAAGTGTAAAGTCATTTGTCGTGGCAAATGCTATTTATCTATGTCCTCTTTTCCCTGTACTACAACAAATTACAAGATATTAAAGTTCGTTAGGTAGGCAATTTGGTAATGCCATGCTTTGAAACCAATTTACAAAAATAAAAAAATAAACTTGTTTTCAGACATCTCCGGTAGCTGGGAAGAATGGTGGACTTACGATGGGATTTCAGGTTAGTAGTACATTACTTCCTTTATTTATATATCTGCACTCAAAATCAAAATCAAAATATTTTTATTTCACATATTCTACATGGGCACTTGTAAAATGTCGACAAAAAGGTGCTCGGTTCGGGTTGGTCGTTTCCTAGGGAGAAGAACCGGCAAGAAACTCCATGGTTACTCTTTTAAAATCATTTGGCTTTACAATTTTTCTATGTTACAGCGATGACACTCACGTATGAGTGGACATCGTAGGCCCGACAATAAGTCGTTGCTTACTACAAAACGTAGAACAAGATAAAAAGTTACCAAGGATCTAGGAATCTATAAGGCCTACAATGTCCACACAATTACAAACAATCGTTAAATAAGAAAAAGAGTCTATACAAAAAAAAAAGAAGAAGATATTGCAAAAAGACTAGATTAAACAAGTGACACAAATGTTGTCATCTGTGCTGTAACTATTCTAAACAAAATGGTGTTATGATTAAGAAACTATTGTAAAACATATGATTAAAAATAATAGAAAAAAGTAAATAAAAATAATAAGATTGAGAATAGTTAGAGACATCCACACATTTGTGCCGTTTTATGAGCTACCAGGGAAGCCGCATGTGCGTAGGGGCTCAGGCCAAACTTCTCTATCTTCAACGTAGTCCTTAATTTTGTAATATGCTTTTTTAATTAGGACACATTTGATATAATTTTTAAACTTTCCATCGGTCAGTTCTGTAACTGACTTCGGCAACTTATTATAAAAGCGTATACTGTTTATGAGAAATGACTTGCTAGTTTTAGTTAATCTAAATTTGGGTATTACAATTTCGTGTTTACTGCGTGTTAAGTACACGCAGTAAACACGAAATTGAATAATATATTATGAAAGTCGCTTCTAATTTTGAAAAGTCCTCTGTTTTTGCGGGCATATAAAATACCTACATTCTAAAATATAGAGTGAAGGCAGAGTCAGTAGCATTTCGCCCGCGACTTCGTCCGCGAAAATTTTGATATAATATAGCCTATGTTACTAATTTATTAATTAATTAATATTAGTTAATGGTGAAAGAATTTTAAAAATTAGTCGAGTAACTTTTGAGTTAAGTCGTAACAAACAAAAAATCAAATATTTCTTCTTTACAATATTAGTTTAGATATCCAACCTACATTTTAAATATTAAAAAAAGCATAGCAAACGCACTATAAAATACGGTGGTGGTACTATTAAAAACTGCCTTCTGAATCGGGCCCTAGATCCAACGGCCAAGCGAGTAGTACATTAATTTTATCAAAACACCGTAACGCGTAATATTTCATTTTAGCCCGTATCGTAAACAAAGCGCAAAAATGCACGATTATCGAGTCGGCTGTCCACTGTTCGTGCGCCCGCTCTTTGAGCTAAGGACGTGGAATTAGTCCAGAAAATAACTATACATTTCTTTTTTTTTATAATTAGTTACCGAAAGCAACAAGAAAGTTAAATAAATACAACATCTTTATTAATAAATTAAAATTATTTCTATTAAACAAAAGCTATGATGAATAATTTAATTTTAATGTTTAGCTCTTTAAGACTGACATTTCAACTTTCAGTATTTCGGTCACACAAACACTCATTTCTGTTTTTTCATATTTTTCTTTTTTTTTGCATTTTTTTATGATTTGGTTTTCATGTTTTTTTTTTCAATAATTTTTGTCATGTGAAAATACATTTTCTTTTAAACTTTAAGCAATATGTTACCCAAAATTTTGCTGTGCCCTGACAGGGTCTTAGCTCTAAGACATTTATCAACACCATGTTTTTACCTTGTAGAACTCAAATAAATGAATATAAATATTATTTGTGCGAGTTTAGAAAGAATTTTATAGGCAAACGTTTAACCGTAGCAAGTTCCCGGATTTCCAGTTTCCGATTTCATTGGAATCAATTCTGCATTCCCTAGTTGCACTATTTCAAATCACATATCTGATACTAACACATTACATATAGATATTTTGAAAGTCAACAACAATCAGATATAAACCGAACCGTTATTATTGTGTTATCATTATCACTAATTTGACAATTGACAAATTTCTGTTCAATAGCTAATTATAATCCGATGAAACAGTACATTTAACGTTTTCCAAACATACATTCAAATTAATCGTGAATTTTGTATAGTCAATTTATTTGTTTGATCATATAGTATAGTTAAAGTTTTTTTCGCAAACAAAGTCGAGGGCATAAGTTATGTTCAATACGCGCATTTGTATAAAATATTGTAAAAGTAAGTATTTATTAACAGCGATTAATTATTGAAAATAGCGTCACCTGTGAGCTTCAATATTAATGATACAAAATGCATTATAACTTTTCATCTCATATGGAAAAACTATAATGAGTATCTCAATAATACAGGATGACCAAAAGCTGGGTGTAACCTCGGTGAAAACTGTTACCATATATTCAGTAATATCATTCTGAACTCCTCCACATAGAGATTTTTGTTGACGTTTTGTTGTACCGTTTTAGCGTCGGTGTTCTCCGGTGGAGAGGGACAGTAATTACTAGTTAGTTATTATTTTAAGCAGTCAAATAACCTGAAAATGTCGCAAATTTGTTGAAAGAGTATTAACTCTTTCAACAAATTTGCGACATTTAGATAATGAGATTACTCATTATCTATCCTATCCTTACAGGAAACTAAATGCCCCTCGTCACTATAACCAATCATTTAAACAGTTATTACTTAGTGTTAGTTTGTTCGTTCTAGCAACCTGTGCGTGCAACCTGAAGTTTACCGTATCAAGCTCTTGAGCCAGATTGCCTTACTAGAGCCCTCTCAATTGGTGGACGTTCGTTCGTAACTGCTACCACTTAGCACTGAGCTTTATTAGAATGGTTTAAGCGGACAAAACAAGTGAAATTGTACCAAAAACTGGCAATTGTAAACGATAGCTATCGCTTCCCGTGGTAACTGTCGCTAAATATAATTTCACACGCGTATCATAATACACAGGTTCTGTATTATAAAACGCATGTGATATTTAGTGATAGTTAGTACGGGTGTACCGATCATAGAACGGTCAAAGAGAGTTTTTGGTAATACTTGACATTTATTAGTTTTGCCCGCTTAAAACGATTTGATTAAACACGCTCCATCAACGGTTGTCTAGCGACTATTTTTGAAGCGCATCACACATAGGGAGCGGGCGCGGGTCAGGCGCGGGTGTACGGATTCTAAATTTCATGTACTTTTAAGGATAGCATCACACAGAGAGCGTGCGCGTATCGTACGCGGTTCGGGTGAAGCGCGGGAACTACTCTGCGTTTTTGGTGGTGGGCGAGAGGCGCGCGCACACGCGCGGCTTCCGTGGATCACACGACCCGCACCCGCTTTCTGTGAGATGCACTTTAGTTTTGCACATTTTTTACCTCTTAAATTACAAATAATGCCCTATTTTATTTGTAATTTCACACCTAAACCATTAACCAACCACCACCACCACACAAAATGGTCGCAGATGCAGTTAATATTATGAATTGACATTTTGTGTCCATTTTACGAATTCTATTATGATTCTGCTAACCTCTCAGCTCTCCAAATTTCAACTGTCTGGTGGCAACAATCTCGGAGTTAAATTTCTGTGACAGGACTCGGACGGACAGACAGACAGGCGGACTGAATGAATCTATAAGTGTTCCGTTTTATGCCAATTGACTACGAAACCCTAACAACTAAATTTACCAAATGAATTCAATGTTCAAACCTCATCTTCAATTAAAAACTGAACGTCTTTGAGGCACCCCCTAAAACATGACCTCTTTTGACACGAGGACAAAAAGGTCAACCTATTACGTCAGGCAGGTGGAATCACAGACACATATTCTCAATGGCATGAATATCGGGGTCATAGTAACATATCCATATAATGGAGGAACGGTAATGACCAATGATAACATCTTAATGATAATGCGCGCTCAGCCGTGTCATTATATTGGATAGTCGATGTTCAGTAGACCCGAAATTTGGACGTACTTATCTATTTTCAACGGAATTTGGAGATTTCTTTTTATGTTTCTGTTGGGTTAGTTTTTGTGGGCTGATAGAATAAACTATTAATAACACTTGCAACGGGATATTTACCATGTGTATTATTTGTTTCGAGTTCCCGATATTTCGGCGCTGTTGCAAACGCCATGATCACGGATAAACGGATATATAAAATAACTAACTATAATACACATGGTAAATATCCCGTTGCAAGTGTTATTAATAGTGTTAGTGACCATGTCAGTTTAAAAACTTATATTGATAGAGTAAACGTTTGCATTTTACGACAAATGAAAGAAATAGCAAAGAATGGGCTACGACTTACAATAACCAGACTTGCGACGCAACTGTGCTCACTTAGCGATGTTTTGCGTGACAGTTTTAACCTCTCCAACCTTGCGGCTAAACGGTAAAACACCCAGCCGGCCTCACAATGACGTCATCGAGCGTGTCAAGTGTCCTGCGCTCATAAAAAGCTTATCGCGCGAGTTCTATTAGCTCTTATCTCAAGCGGTAAACAGTTTCGGGTTCTTGATTAACGAGACCATGTATTACAATATAAACAACTGTTTTATAACTACTTGAGAATTATAAACATCGCATAGAATTCAGAGAGCTCGCCGCAAACATACTGTTGTCGTAGTTTGTTTTTTTTTTGGTAAAACTACTGAATCAATTTACACGAAACTTTAGATCTAACATAACAAATATACAAGTAATCTAATGACAGTGTTTTTTAGGAGTCCTACATAAATTATTCTTGCAAGATTCCAATTCAAACGTCTTATTAGAATCGGCCATTTTCTAACTGCGCAGTTCAATGCATGAAAATACTTGAAATATCAATAAATATGAATAAATATACCTCGAATGCATGAAATTATGAATTATCACTATTTTTTCGCTTATTACTAATGTTTCCAAGACCATATTTCATTGTAAAAGAGTCAAATTCATATTTTCAATTTCGACTGACGAACTTCACAACAAAGGAATTTTTGGAGAAATTTTTGGGTCAAAAACATAATTTTTAGATATTTTTTCCAGCAAATGACTATCTAAAAAGTTACATTATACACTTATAACATACTATACATTTACTTACCAAAGTTTAACAACACAAAACACAAAAATTTCACTGCATTCCAAAACAAAACACCACCGTTCCACACTGGCCGCCATGACTCATTTTGACAGTCGACAAAGACGCGTTTCTTTATTTTTTTAATAATTTTGTGCAGTTGTTAGGTTGGTATGTTTGGTTTCATTTTAATCGAACTCTAGTTGGCCAGAGACGTAAATTTTTACAAACGAATTAGACCCTTACTGTACGTACGATAAGGGTTTAAGTTTGCTTGTACGAGGCGTTCCCATATGGGAACCTCGGGGCTCAACCGAATTGTTCGGCGTTCCCATATGGGAACCACGGGGCTGGAGAGGTTAAATGTGATAGCAAAACCTTTATGTAAACCCGACTTCCATAGAGGACACACAAGTAACTGCAAGCCTATCGTTTGGCTCATTTGCGAGCATGGCATCACCGGCGACATGGTTGCTTTAAAATAGTGGATTTATTACTTTTTATAAAAAAAAATGATAACAACTGAGAGCTGTGCATTCAACCTACCACTCACGCTCGTGGAAAAAAAAAAATCTTTCGAAATTCTCTAGGTTGCATGATCACAAGGCCAGGATTACTATACAGTTTTCTCCAACACACGTCCATGCATGCCTGCACAGTATGACTATTCAGGCAAAACTGCACATGTATAACCTATCGTCTATGGCCAGTTTTGAGGAAGCAAGTGACCGTGTTACTTGACGCATAACATCGCCTGAGGATAATTTTTTTGACATAGTTTTAAAAATAAATTCGCTCGTGACTAAATAGTAACAGCCGCACGGGTCAATCTTTAAGGTTAAGCCGTGCTTGCCGAGGTTGGTCCGTGGAAGGGTGGCCATAAATAGATACCAAGTTTCCTCCGTGCCTCGGAAAGCTTTATAAGCCGTTGGTCCCAGCTGTCATTTGTAGATCTTACACAGTCGTTACGAGTAGTCAGAAGCCAAATATCTGACATCCAGTCTTACCAAGGGATATCGTATTACCCAGTTATTGGGTTGTGGAGGTCAGATAGGCAGTCGCTTCATGTAAAATACTGGTACTCAGCAGCTGCATTTGGTTATACTGGAAGCAGACCCAAAGATTGTTTGGGGAAAGGCTAGGCAGATGATGATGAGGAGTTTTTAAAGAAATTAACGCAATAAAAGAAAATTGAATGATGCTTTTATTTCATTACTAGCTTATTTCCGCGGCTTTACTTGCATGGAGTTCGGGCATTGCCCACGGGATTGCACCTCCGGTATAAAAAGCCAGTAACACTTAGCCTAGCGGCAGCAGTGAGAGCAGCGGTGGCCCAGTGGTGGAAGCCCCGACGAACAGTAAGCCGTGGGTTCCAACACAACCAGGCACATTACTTTGTGGAATTCATTTCATCATCGCTGCTCTCAAAAACAGGTGAAGGAAAAAATCTTGAGGAAACCGGCATGTCCTAGACCAAAAAATTCGAAGACATGTGACATCTACCAACCAGCACTGGGCCCGCGTGGTGGAACAGCCCTCTCCCTCTCATAGAGAGGAGGCCTGTGTCCCAGCAGTTGGAACATTATAGGTTGATGATGATGAACACTTAACCCGACCCAGACATTTAACCCAGGGCCTCAAACTCAGTAGTCGCGCTTGATACCACCAGACCAACGGACCAGTAGGTAAAAATGTAATATAGTATTATTTCGATCTAACTGAACAACCGTTGTCATTAAAACTGTGACAAAGCAATGTTATAGTTTTGAATTACAAATTAGATTGATTTATGAAATAACCTAATTATGAACATATTATATGATAATTACTAACAAATGTATGAATAATCTTGTTTTGTTAAATACATAGCATTTCAAACAGATTAACCTATTTGTTAACTCATCCATGTTTAAATCAATTTCCACGCATAAGTTAGCCAATGATTTTAATACATTTTCCCATATTGGAAGTAAATTACAATAATAAAATACGTTACTTTTAAAGTTTAAATTCATTTGTTAGGTTATGCCGCGCTGCGGGCCTGTGGACGGTGAGTAATGGGCTAGCTCACCGTCCGTCCGTCTTATGACGACAGGCCGGGCCGACGGTGCGATCGTGTTCCACGCGCGCCTCAAGGAGATGTCAGCAAATCGGAAGGGGTCCGAGAGGGCCGATGCCTGCCAGCGCTGCGGGCTGTTCGAAAGAGATACCGTGGCCCTGGAATACAAAGGGCTAAGAAGGAACATGGATGGGTTTTAGTCAGTCAAGTCTGACAGTCCCTTCCGCTCCGCCCAAAACGGGAGAAGTCATTTCATGATTTCCCATCCAAAAAAAAAAAAAAGTTTAAGCCGCCCTTGATTAGGTTAGTCCGCGGATGTGTACCCATTCATTACATACCGAGTTTCCTCCGTGTCTCGGAAAGCATGTTGAACTCGTGGTCTCGGCTGTCTTTTGTAGATCTTTGACAGTCGTTACAGGTAGCCAGTGCCTCAGAAGATAGGTATTAACTTTTTACAATTTATTGCGTTATTTTCGTTGTTAAATAGACAAATAACAAGTAAATGGAATTTCCTTCAAAATCCTTCGTATTAGTTAAACTAGACATGCCAATAAAATTTTGATCATGCTAATTCATTCACAAATCAACACGACTTTACACCTATCTTGCTTTTCAAAGCAAATGCTCGGTTCGAAAGTACTGAAAACTAGCTTATATTAGGGTAATGATGTGTCCACTACGTTAATGATGGCCGATACTGTCTACCGGTACAGTCAATGACAGAACTTAATATAACTCTTCATTTATTTGTTGCTTTTAGTTTTTTGACTGCTGAGCATGCGGTCCCGGACTCAATCCTCTGGTCGGGCGAAGTGTAAATGGGTTTTTCCATCAAGAAGTTCTCAGTAACAGCCACGGAGTCTGGATTTGGGCCCGGTTGTTGGCAATAGGCTCGCCCTTACTACATGGGACTTAAAACAAAACTGGCGAAATGTGGGTGTCCTATTAGGTACACTTCTGCCTAACCCTTCGGGAGTAACAGGCGCGATGTTATGTTACGAATAAGGAATTAGATAGTTAGATAGATAAATAATTTATTCAGTACTCACAAAAGACATAGCATATCGTGTGTTATGTTTAGAAGCACAATCAAATGACACAGATTACATAAATATACCCATATAAAAACAAGGTGCCAGTATACAAAAAGAAAAAAAAAACATGTTTATGAAACAGTTTCAGTAACACCATACAGGCACAACTAACATTGCTCCATGTGCCAGCAAGCTTTCCGAGTTCAAAATTGAAGATGCCAGTTTTACCCGCGCATCCTTACAGTTCTGACGGAACATATCCAGTTCGTCCCGCCATATCCTTCGTGGTCTGTGCGACCATGCCTCACTGTATCAGGGCACCAGTTTCCTGATATTTTATCATTCAAAAATGTTTTATTTTTATTTTTTATTAACTTTCGTTTATCTTCTTTTTAAAAATACGATCCTTTATTTTAACGATTAACAAACGAATCTAGATTAAATAACAATAAACTATAAAAGGTCGATAAAACTCCTCCTCAGCTGTCAGCTGGTAATGTGCCCAAGAGACTGGCAGCATTGCCACGTTGTATGCCAATACTTAGCCTCTGAACAAAGTAAAAGCCAGCCCTTGGATTACGGGAAGCGTCAACAAGGCGTTTCGAAATTTCCTTAAAAAGACTCTGAGCACTTGGACCCCACGATTCTGCTAACCTACTTTTGTCTCCAACAGTACAGTGATCACCCACTACGCATTACCCACGACTCAGTACACTATAGTGACCAAATTTTGCGGTCCCGAATCCCTATTGAATGATATCACGCTGTATTATAGGGTTGAATGAGCTTTCCATTTGAATAACGTTTTACGCAATTTTGGTTTCGTCATCATTTCAAACTAATTTCTTTAGAATTTGTGGGTAGTGGTATTTTATTTGAGTTGGATTTGTTTTGGCATCAGCTTGTATATCGTGGCGGGTACCAGCTTAAGTTGAAGTTTTTTATTTTTTTTTATTTAGACAAATCATTATTTTAAATATGTAGGTACGTTATTTTTAAACTACAAATAAATCTAAAATTATAATAAAATATGCACGAGTACCAAAATTACAGGGCGTCAAAACACCGGGCCAAGTGCGAGTCTTACTCGCACACAGGGTTAGCCCCAAACAATATAATAACAATATTTTGAACGGTCATTAGTAAACTTCCACTCAACCGCAAAACTAAATTTGTTTTTCATAGTAAGTTAATGAAAAACAAAGTTACTGCTGCAGTTTGGTGAAAAAGTCTCATATCTCAAAAACTAAATATCAAATCTTATTCAAACCAATTTTCGTTGAAAGTTTTTATTACGTTCTACGTCCCCATATTTTTTTCAGATTTTTTCTCTTAATTTAGAAATTAGTGGGGGAAAATAGTGGGGGGAAAAATTAGTGACCACTTTGGAAGTGGTAAAACGTCTATCTTTCAAAAGATTGACTTTGAAAAAAAATGGTTTTAAGAACCTCTATGTCATTTTTAAAGACCTATCTATAAACGCCCCACACATATAGGATTGATAGTTTTTTTTTTAGTGTCAGTTCCATGTGAGGGTGGGATATCCTTATTTATATTTTTTTTTGTACAAAAATCATAAAGCTATTCACAGAATACATCTACCTGCCAAGTTTCAGCTTTGTAGTCCTAATTGTTTCGGAATAAAGTGGCTGTGACATACGGATGGACAGACAGACATGACGAATCTATAAGGGTTCCGTTTTTTGCCATTCGGCTACGGAACCCTAAAAATTGGTCCACATTGCTGTCAACAGGAAATGTGAGAACGCTGGCCGCATTGCCACGTTGGATGGCAATGCTGTTTATAAAATAAATCAAACTGAGATATTTTACTTAAGTAATTGATTTTAAAATATATCTCTCGGTAAGCAGCCAATTGTCAAACGACTTAGAAAAACAAGTCAAGACACATACTTCATTTTGAAACTACGCCACATAGATCTAGAGTATGCCACATAAAACTGTATTTAATTGATTGATTTTAGTACTATAAAACAAAAATCAAAACGGCATTCACCTTTAACAAATGACGAAATTTATCAAACAATTTATTTTTCAATATTTAAAACAACCACATAAAAAATATGACTACTAGTAAAACAATAAAAGTCTTTCAGTGTCGGTTACCCTCAATTTAAAAGAATAAAATATTTATCTACACATCAAAGGGCATCATTAAAATCCGACGAAAGCCTAATTACGTTCGGAGTGTCATAAATGCGATGACAAGTGAACGTTACCACGATAGCATCTTAACGATCGGATCGATAGCGATAGCAATTATTGAAAGTCATATTTTTATGATTTTTGAAACTAATGACAGCTTGAGATTATGTTCAAAATTGAATTCACTCGATTTTTTTATCAAAAACGATGGTAAAATAATTAAAATAGTCATAGGTTTTTGGGTGGTTCGTATAGACGAATTCGTAATTGCTTTACTGCTCTAAAGTTGAATATTAAAATTATAAAATAAGAGAGTTTGTTTGTGTGACAATATGATAGTCGTGGAATCAAAACTACAAGCAACAATTCCGCTTTCTTTTGTAGTTTCGAGAAAGAAATTTCTTAAAATGGGCAGCAGCCAGCGGCAATCTCATCATCTCCCTAGCCTACTCCCAATTTTATTAAGGTCAGCTTCCAGTCTAACCGGATGTAGCCAAATACCAGTATTTTACATGGAGCAACTGCCTATC
This sequence comes from Cerastis leucographa, assembly GCA_963082945.1. Classification (NCBI taxonomy): domain Eukaryota; kingdom Metazoa; phylum Arthropoda; class Insecta; order Lepidoptera; family Noctuidae; genus Cerastis; species Cerastis leucographa. The sequence continues at coordinate 7,894,013 of OY720353.1, forward strand.
TGACCTCCACAACCTTGTTAGTACTGGGTAATAATTAAAATTAAAATAGACATAACTAAAGCAATTACTCTTCCAATTTCTTATTAATTCCTAGGTCTGGCAAAGTGTCACGGTTTCCTATAAAAAATCTCAGCAGCTGCCTAGCAGTCGGAGATTTTTTCGGCCACAAATCTAGAATTCGGGGCTGTTATTGAGACTAGAATTGAATTGGTGACATGTTTTTGTGTTGGATAAGCTATAGGTCCCGAAGAACAATCGTAGATGTTTGGCTGGATGTGCTGGACTGATTTTGACGGGGCTTGCACTGGAAGATAGCTGATGTAATAAGGAGTAACTAAGGCTACTTCAATTTTTTTAAAATTCTGTTTCCACGCGGACGAAGTCGTGGGGCAGCTAGTTGATTAATATAGATTTATGCGTGGCCGCTACGCATCAAACTATCAAGAATTGCGGAACATACATGGGATATTTTTGAATAATTCTGGGCATGAAGAATATTTTTTGTGACATTACTATTTGAATCACCCAGTATCTCGTCACATAAAAAAGCTATTAAAAACAAATCTTCATGTTAAATATTTTAAGGTCTACTACGTTCATTTAAAGTCAATAAAATTGCCAAACTGAATAAAATAGTGAAAATTTGGTTTACGACTGTACCTTTAGCCAATGAATAAAATAAAGGCTATAAAAAATGGCGCGTTAAATCTCAATGACACTGGTCTGCATTTACAGTCCCTTCACAGCAATTTGACCTTTGACTGCAACAATCCAAAAACAATCTTACTGTGACTGCAATTAGGATTACTTTTTCTTTGTCAGACTTGTCAGTGACAGCAACCGAAGTGCAATCTTTGTCATCTGCCTAGCCTTTGCCCAACTATGTTGCGGTCGGCTGGATGCAGCTGAATACCAGTATTTTACATGGAACAACTGCTTATCTGACCACTACAACACAGTTATCGATGGGTTATACGATATGCCTTCGTAACTGGTTGTCAGACTTTCGGGCCATTGACTACCTCAAACGACTGCCAAGGTCTATAATTGACAGCCGGGACTACTCGGCAACTTTTATAATAATAAAAGTAATATAACAACTATGGCATAAAACTGAAAAGCTGAAGAAGAATACACTTTTAGTTATCCTAGAGGTATATCATTTTTTTTTTCCTTAAACGGTTTTTGATATTCAAAAATATCTTCTGCAGGTCCTGGCTTCTGGGGTCTGATCAACCCCCAATGGAGCATGTGCAACAAGGGGCGCCGCCAGAGCCCCGTCAACATAGAACCAGACAAACTGCTGTTCGACCCCTGGCTAAGAGACATACAGTTCGACAAACATAAGGTAAGGATCGATGAGCAACGGTTTGTGTACAGAGTAGTTCACAATACGAAGTAGGTAAGTACTAGTTTACTCGTCTACTCTACTTGTCGTCTGAATAATACCATGTTATATTATCATGCGATGATAACTGAACACAAATTAATAAAAAATAATAATAGAAAATAGCTCTAGGTGCGACTCTTGGGAAAAGACTACTATGGTTGCATAGTAGTCTTTTTCCAAGAGTCGCACCTAGAGCTATTTTCTATTATAATTTTTTATTAATTTTCACAGGAGCTAGGAGTGTGCAATGTGATTTTAGCTTTTCCAGCCTCTAAAATCGCTAGAATAATATACAAATTGGTGAATTTAGGGATTAGGCGTAGATTGTAAGTTTTTAATGTATAGTGTTCCTATGAGGGTGACATGTTCGATATGCCAACAAACCCTCACTAATAAATAAAGATTAAAAAAAAAAAAGTCGCACCTCTGATTTTTGTGCGTATTGTATAAGTATCATTAGCTTCTGTGAAGGAAAACATCATGAGGAAACCAGCATACCTGAGAGATATTACTCGACGACGTGTAAAGCCAAGTCAGAGGACCATGGGCAGCATACTCTGACACCAGGTTAGGCACTTACCACAAGAGAAGAAGCCTTCTCCAATACCTAATATACAAGGTGTTGTTTTGCATCCTCGTCAAATCTTAGGAGGTGCTCACAAAAGACATAATAATCAATTAAAATTACGGTACCTAGTTAATTATTAATAATCGCAGATTTTTTTGGTTGTGGGGGTTATATTTCAGAATAACCCCCTTAACGTGGTTTAGGGAATAAAAAAATATCGATTAAACGTTTGAGATTGTTTGTATGTGTGTAAGTGTGAGGTTATAGGGCAAGAACCAGACAGGCCGCGTTTAAAACACGGGTGGTTCGCACTTACCGATTTCAGTAAATAAGAAAAAAAATATACCTACCCATTTTATTATTGATTCGGGTCGAGAATCATTAGCATAGTTACCTCCTTGAATTTGACGAGGATGCAAAACAACACCTTGTATAAATGTGTGTATATAGGTAAATGTTCATATCTTCTTGGTACCCGTATCGGATCATCACCGCCATGTTGGTCTCATATATTTTATGTAAGTACTAGCTTATGCCCGCGGCGGCGCCCGCGTGGAGTTCGTTAACTGTCCCACGGGAACATACTATCGGGATAAAAAGTATCCTATGTGTTAATCCAGGTTATAAACTACCCGTGTGCCAAATTTCATCCAAATGCATTCAGTAGTTTTTGCGTGAAAGAGTAACAAACATCCATCCATCCATCCATCTATCCTCACAAACTTTCGCATTTATAATATTAGTAGGATGACGCACAAGAACAAAAACTTTAAAAATATACTAACAAACAAACCCACTGTATGAAAAAGTACAGTGTCCGTTGCAAATTTAACCTCACAACCGCATGTAAAAGTCACTTCACACTGTACTGGCGACTACGTGCGTGATTTACTGGAAAAATGGTGAATAATGCATTTTACAGGTAAATTTGACGTTATTGTAAATTAATTTCTGGTGAAATGATACTCGAGTATATTATTCTATTAATCTTTTTGGTAATTATTCTGGGCAGTCGAATCAGCATCATAATAATTTGTTGTTGGTATGAATACTAACTTACAGCATTGTTTTTTTTAACCATCATCATCATTTTAGCCGAAAGACGTCCACTGGTGGACATAGGCCTCACCTTAGTATCGCCACATTGACCGCTCCCGTGCGACTCGCATCCAGCGGATCCCCGTAACCTTCACCAGGTCATCGGTCATTCTAGTGGGAGGTTTTCCAAAGCATCGTCTTGCGGTTCGCGGTCGCCATTCCAGAACTTTTCGGCCCCATCGGCCATATGCTACGAGCAATGTGCCCGGCCCACTGCCACTTAAGTTTGGCAACTATTTCATTTAGAAGATTTTGTTTTATTTTCATTTAGTCTTAAAGTCGATGTTTGTCTTTATGGGACAAAGGCAGGCTTACTATGGCACACAGTAGACGTACCTACAGCTAATGTAATTTTTGTGTCTTTTCATTATTTTTTCGTTTTTTTAATAGCAATAATGCGTAACAAATAATACATAGAGAGTAAGTGAATTATTTATTGATAAGTAAGAGATCGAAGCTGATCGCAGATACTAAATGGAGAAAAAAAAAATAAGTAAGAGAACCAAGAGTTATAAATAACAGACGGTTAACAATAATTGCATAGTTACACAGAGCCAATTACAGGTTCTCAAAAGTAAAAAAAAAAAAGATATCTTATTTTACATATTACTAGGCCGCGGCTTCGTTTGCGTGGAAATGTTGAAGTGGACGTGCGAGATAAAAAAATAAGCTATTCTTAGACCTACCCGACATGCACACAAAATTTTATACAAATCGGTTCAGCCGTTTCCGAGGAGTTCGATTACAAACACGAGCTTTTTAAATACATTAGATATAAAAATAAGCAAGGATCTTGGGAATCTTCCGAATAATGGTTGTAACAGTAATAAAGGTTGTTTGCCATTGGCATTGGCATTTAAAATAACGCTAAAAAAACGTTGCAATAACGCTCGATCGGTGTGAACTGCCTCAAAACATTAACACCACCGTGGTCGGCATCCACGATAATCCTATGCTAAAACATGGTAAGCCAGCTGCGATACTACAAGTTAACATGGTTTTCAGTAACATTACCATAAGCCTACAAGATATACTGATGAAAGTTGGACAGTTTTTTTTTAGTTAGGGCTGATTCCACCTATGAAACTAAACGTGATCCCGTAGAACGTGACATCTAAACTGCGTTTGACAGCTGCTCTGTCAGTGTCATCACTGTTGTGAAATATGTGTATGACAACTTTAAGTGTGCAGTTCAAGGTGGCGTTGCTTGTCAAGAAAATTTGCATCGATATGTCAAACTTGGTACAATTATTTTAGTTCCGTTGTTTATTCTAATCGGACCAAAAACTAGCATACTTACACCGGAATCGGACTGTCATCCTATGACAGTAGAAATAAAGAAAGAAAATGTATTTATTTGTCTCACAGCACAGGACAAAAGAAAATTATTAAGTTAACAAAATCATATAAAAAAGTACCTAAACATAAGAAAAAATAAATAAAAATGAGACAAACTAAATTGGTACGAGGCCAAAAGGCCTCTGTCTCAGCATGGTACTGTAACATTAAAAAAAAAGTCACCGCGCTGGTATTCTTTTAGGGCCCTAAGTGAAACGAGATTTCGTGAGTCTGTAAGTAGTATGAAACGGCTTAACGACGGCAAATTGACGCAAAGTGTCACTTCGATAAACAATTTTTTCCCTGCCTGTACCTGCTATTTCAACCATTATTAAAACCATAAACTTCATGATTTAGTTCCATTACGATTGCATGTAACTAACCTAAATAATTATGTTTCCACGAATCCTATTAGCGTTAGCGAACGAAACGATTTACTAGTTAAGATTTTCCATGAAATGTGAACTAATCAATTAGATAGGTACAGTCAGTGCAATACTTTTTATAGCAGTATTGGTATGTTTATTCTGTTACCCAGTGCCACAATTAGTGATCCCTGAACAAACTCATCGTCATTAGCCTATAATGTTTCCACTGCTGGGACACAGGCCTCCTCTCCTCTGAGAGGGAGTAGGCTGTAATCCACCACGCGGGTCCAGTGCGCGTTGGTAGATGTCACATGTCTTCGAATTTTTTGTTCTAGGACATGCCGGTTTCCTCACGATGTTTTCCTTCACCGTTTTTGAGAACAAACTCACTCTCTCTGAGTTTGAGTCTCAACTCGGCAAATAACAACTAATCAAGTATCAGTTGGTTATACCATATTATCATCTGCCTAGCCTTTTCCTAACTATGTTGGGGTCGACTCCCAGTCTAACCGGGTGTAGCTGAGTAATGTATATTTAGAACCGGAGTATTTTATCTGACCTCCACAACCCACGTTAGTACAGGATAATACTTGTATGCTCCCCCTTAGTAACACTGGTTGTCAGATTTTCGGCACACTGACTACCTGTATCAGCAGTCAAAGATCTACAACTGGCAGCCGAGACCAACGACTTAACGTGCTTTCCGAGGCACGGAGGGAACTCGGTATGTAATTGATGGTCGCCCATCTACAGACCAACCTTGGCAACCGTTGCTTAACCTTGTCTGGTTTGGCTGCTATTATTTAGCCAAGAGCTCCTACAGTACCATGATATACATAAGGGCTAATTCCAAAGGCGTATATCCAATGAATATTACACATTCGTGCAGAATTATTCATTAATAGTGAGTTACAAGCTCGGCCAATGCTATGCTAATGTATGCGGGCCGCGATGGCCTATCGCGCTATCGAGGCTATCGGCCACGTTTTTGCAACATACACTGCGTCGGGTTCGGTTTAGGGGAGGGCCGTGTAGTAGCCTTCCCTTGCCTGACACGATATCGCATAGAACAAAAGTGACCGAACTCAAAATTACGGGGAATTGCGTTAAATACCTTAAACTTTACTTACTTAACTAGAGAGCAGAGCGGTGGCCCAGTGGTGGCAGCCCCGACTTATGAACAGTAAGCTGTGGGTTCGAACCCAGGCAGGCGCATTCTTCGTGTAATTTATTTCATCCCCGCTGCCCTCAAAAACAGTGAAGGAAAACATCGTGAGGAAATCGGCATGTTCTATAACTAAAAAATCGAAGACATGTGACATTTACCAACCCGCACTGGGCCCGCGTGTTGGATTACAGCCCACTCTCTCTCATAGAGAGAAGGCCTGTGTCCCAGTAGTGGGAACATTATAGGCTGATGACGATAACCTTAAACTACCATAAAACATAGACCATCGTCTAGTGAATTAAAAATTGACGACATCGTGCTAGAAAGGGACAGACATTTCATCACAAATTCTATTGGAAACTCCCTACAACACGAACACGAAACAGATTTTTTTACACAATACGCAAATTTCTATTTATTTTTTGTTCGTCCTGAAGTTTTGTCCCTCATTCTAAAAAATAACTAGTTTCTTCCAAACATTATGCTTCCTTCGTACCTAAATATTTCGTGTTAGGTCGCTTTTGTTCACATGGGCAATATAATATTACGTTATTTATTCTACGTGGTGGAGTAATTAAATAGGTTGTAGATACGTGTTTTTGCAATCAACGTAGTTTCATGAATAATTAGAATTGTGAATTCATTCATAGCTCTTAAGCACTGAGCACTGTTCTTAAATTAACCCATATGGACCCTATTGATTTGATTTTAATTGATTGATAGCTTATGTAATGCGTAAAAAAAAATAGTGCGTGGAGTCCCTCCGCGCGGAAGAATACTAAACTTCGTAATACTACAGGCATGCGTTCGAGTGCCACGTATTCACTCTCGCTCTGTCTCTTTCTATTCGCCCTCCATGGTAGCGTTAAACGTTAAACGCAAACTTGTTGGAAGTCACACAAGAAGTTTCATTTCAAATATCTTGTTAAGATTATAAATGTGGAAGCAACTCTGTCTGTTGCCTTTTCATTCTGAACATATTTCGATAAGATTTAACACACGAATCGAACCAACCATGTCCGCGTAGTTGTAAAATCCCATGGTGGTGATGGTGATTTCCCTGACTTTTGTTGCACTCGGGCATAGCTTTGGGCAAAAGCTAGTAATTGCATATGACACTGTAAAAAAATAAGAGAACTATAGTGGGTAAATAATAACATCCGCTCAAATCAATCCCCAGGTTAAGCTGCGCTTGGCTAGGTTCGTCTGAGTATGAGTGACCACTTATTACATACTTATACAAGGTGTTGTTTTGCATCCTCGTCAAATTCAAGGAGCTAACTATGCTAATGATTCTCGTCTCGAATCAATAATTTTTTGGGTTCAGACCCGGTTTGTCAACTGAGAGTGCTATCCTCTGTCTCAAGCAAACTGTTCAGTACTATACGGATAGAAACACACCAGTATATGCATGTTTTTTAGATCTTTCAAAAGCTTTTGATCTGGTGTGTTATGACAAGCTGTGGCAGAAGCTACAGTGTGAAACAGACGTGCCACATGAGATTGTGTCTTTGCTCCGGTACTGGTACAGTAAGCAGCAGAACACCGTTAGATGGGCGGGTGCGCGGTCAGACGTGTACGGGTTGGAGTGCGGAGTGAGACAAGGGGGTTTATCCTCGCCTCGCCTCTTTAACCTGTACATGAACCGGCTGATCGGTGAGCTCAGCAGCACTAATATTGGATGCTCCATAGACGGAGTGTGTTTAAATAACATAAGCTACGCGGATGATATGGTGTTGCTGAGCCCATCGATCGGTGCATTACGTAAACTTTTACGCATTTGTGAGGCATACACGGAGGCCCATGGGCTCAGATACAATGCTAAAAAGAGTGAACTCATGATTTTTAAAGCCGGTAACAAATGCTACTCATCTGTACCTCCTGTCACTCTTTGCGGCTTTCCTTTAAAAAGGGTGCAGCATTTCAAGTACCTGGGCCACTGGGTCTCCGATGACTTGTGTGACAATCTGGACATTGAGAGGGAGCGCAGGGCGCTGTCTGTCCGGTGTAATATGTTGGCTCGCAGGTTTGCGCGTTGTACTAACCCTGTCAAAGTGACATTATTTAAGGCATATTGTCAGTCGTTTTACACCTGCAACCTGTGGACCAACTTTACCCAGCGGGCGTACAGCGCACTGCGCGTGCAGTACAACAATGCTTTCAGGATACTGTTAGGGCTTCCGCGGTTTTGTAGTGCTTCGACTATGTTTGCTGAGGCGCGGACCGATGATTTTTTCGCGATCATAAGGAAGCGGAGCGCTTCACTATTAAGTCGCCTACGAAGCAGCTCGAACAGTCTCCTGAGGGTGTTGTCCGAGCGGTGGGACCTTTCCCTGATACAGAGGTGGATGCAGCTTCATGTTAGCGCCTCTCCTCGTTTTATTTGACATGCGATTATTATTGTATTGTGTATGTCTAATTTTGTTGTTGATTGTTTTTTATGTGTAATGTTTAAATTTAATTTATATATTTAATTTAATTCTGACATTGATTGTAATTCTAATGTGTATGATTGGGTTTTTACTTTTGTGGATTGTGTTTTATTGAATTTTAAATTTTAACAAGTGTATGGACTTTGTCTGAAATAAATGAATTAATAATAATAATAATAATAATAAAATGTGTAGGTAATTTTTATTTTATTTTTATTATTTACGTAAATCGGTAAGTGTGACCCACCCGTGTTATAATCGCGGCCCGCCTGACCCACGCGCTATAACCACGCTTTCACACATACAATTAATCGCAAACGTTTATTCGATAATTTTGTTTTTCCTAAACCACGTTAAGAGCGTTTACGCCTTACGAAATTTCATACAAACTTTCAAGTCGTTATTTTCCGAAATGACTGAACTGATTTTGATGAAACTTCGTACACATAAGCAGGATACACAGATCTAAAAAGTTACTAAAAAAACATTTTCGAAAAATAGTGTTACAGTTAAATTAGACCGAATTTAAATTTTCTATAGAAACAGAAAATTCCAATTATCACTTGTTTTAAAACACATTTTGAAAATATTTTTTAGTAACTTTTTAGACCTATGTGTCCTGCTTATGCGTATAAAGTTTCATTTAAATCGGTTCAGTGGTTTCGGAAAAAAACTACTTGAAAGTTTGTATGAAAAGCGGTAAGGAATAAACGCTCTTAAGGGGGTTATTCTGAAATGGTGCCAAACAACCAAAAAAATCAGCGTTTTTTAATAAATAACTAGGTACCGTAATTTTAATTGATTATTCATGCCTTTCGTAGCAACCTGCTGAATTTTGACGAGGATGCAAAACAACACCTTGTAGAAATTCTTCCGTGCCTCGGCAAGCACGTTAAGCCGTTGTTCCCGGCTGTCATTTGTAGATCTTTGACAGTCGTAACAGGTAGTCAAAGACCCGAAAGTCTGACAACCAGTCTTACCAAGGGGTATCGTATAACCCAGCAGTAACTGGGTTGTAGAGGTCAGATATGCAGTCGCTCTTTGTAAAATAATGGTGTTCAGCTGCATGCGGTTAGACTGGAAGCCGACACTAACATGTTGGGAAAAAGTTACGAAGATGGACTATTTTAACTTTTAAAAGCGTAATTTTCATAAGAAAACTTTTCAGCCGTCATTTAAAAGGTTAGACTTAAAATAATAATATCGCTCTTCTACTATTACAATCATCAATCATTTAATATTAAAATACTTAACTTATATTCTCGTTATGAAACTTCTTTTGAATTTTGCTATCAAAGACTCTTAAAGCTAGTCTGAAGAATCCACTTTATGCTCATACCACTCCTCAATATTTTGAACCAATTTATATTTATGATACTGGATTGCTTCAGAATCGCCATAGATGAGAAACCTTTTGCCCATATCGGTAGGACATCAAAGACACATGTATTTTTCATTCTAGCATTGATATTAGTTAATAACGTCATCCTACAAACTTAATCATAGAACTTCCTTATTAAGTCTTTAGGTTATTATTTACTAGCTTAAGCCCACGGCTTTGTCCACGTTTTGTTTGGTAATTTTGGGATCGTTCTACAGGATAAAAAGTATCCCATGTGCTATTGCAAACTTTTTATTTCATTAAGATCCATTCAGTAGTTTTTGTGCGATGGGTAACAAACATCCATACATCCTCACAAATGTTTGCATTTATAATATTATAGTAGGACTAGCTGCTGCTCGCGACTTCGTTCGCGGGGTTTTTTTTCCGTTATGAAAAATAGACGTTGGTCGATTCTCAGACCTACCCGATATGCACACAAAATTTCATACAAATCGGTTCAGCCGTTTCGGAGGTGTATGGTTACTAACATTGTGACATGAGAATTTTATATACAAGATTATTTATTTAACTTACAATGATAGAACGAATAATAAGATACTAGAGCAGTACAAACGGCAGACTTTTCGTCAAAAACAATATCTAAAGCAGCTTTATTTCCATTTTCTTTAACAAAATCTCTAAATAGGAATGCTCCATTGGTGTTAAACTCCAGGCCTTATAAAAGCTGTTGTTTTGCACCTAGGGGTGCGGACTGGGTAAAGAAAACGACATTCTACTTTGTCCGTCAGACAGGTAGTACAAAAATATTAGACACGTATTTTTAGTTTTATCAAAATATCAAAAAATTACTTAGTTAAAACTCATTAAAGTTGGAGAGTGGGGGCTCACTATGTCACAAGTAGGTATAAAATTTACCTACATGTGACGTCATGCGCCATTTCAACTCAATATATCTCCGTAATTTTATGATCACGTGAAAAAAGAAAAAATACGTGTCCAATGCTTTTCAATAAACTACCCGACGGACAAAGAATAAAAAATAGTAATTATCCCCTATTCAAGGAGATAACTATATGCTAATGTTTCTCAACCCGAATCAATAATAAAATGGTTCAGTTAGTGTGAACCACCCGTGTTTTAAACGCGGCCCGTCTGATCCACGCCCTATAACCACGCTCTCACACATACAAACAATCGCAAACGTTTATTCGATACTTTCTTATGCCCTAAACCACGTTAAAGGAGTTTTTCTGAAATACTGACAAACTTAAACAACATAAAATAAACAGGTACCGTAATTTAAATTGATTATTCATGTCTTGTGTGGCAACCTCCTGAATTTTGACGAGGATGCAAAACAACACCTTGTAAGTATTTAGATGTCGATTTTTTCGAGTCAAAATAGGCATTGCAACTATCTAAGTACCTAAGCTCTAATCATGACAGTTACAGATTGATTGCATCCAGTATGGGTGCGCCAAAGTTCACCTAAATTTTCAACTCCGATAATTGGAAATCCGAAAATGTTCTTCCTAACATTTTTCATCCTAACAATCACAATTCCTAACTACTCTGTCTCTAATGTTTATAATTCCGAAGCATTCAACTTCGTAATGTCAGTAGCAATAAACATCTATTATACTTTTATTTGTTTTCCTATATTTTCTCAACATAACCGTCTTTTACACTATTTTTCAAAGTCATATCTTTTTTGTTTAGATTTCTTTTTTATTAATTAAAGTGTCTTCTTTAATTTTATTTATAGCGGTGTGTACCGGCAAAGATTAGGTTAGGTTAGGTTAGAACTGTGACCAACTACGCGCGAGCCGAGCGAGCAAAGCGAGCGGTGCCGCGGCAGCGGCCGGCGAGCGCTACCTCGAAATTGGTCGCGAAATTTTTCTAAATATGTATTTTTTTCATAGTGGGGGCACTAAAACTATCATCTTCTACCCACATATATTTTTTACTACACTTGGTAAATGTTTCTTTCTGAGTATGAGTGAAAATATTATGGTAATTATGTTTATGGATAAAAGCGTTATGATAAAAAACAGTAGGAGTTTAAATATATTTACATTAATGATATTATTAATTACAATTTTCGGAAACATGAGTGTTATGAACATCGCCGGTAGCACTACAAATAGTATGAATTGAAAACTTTAGGATGAAAAATTTTTGGAAGAGTGATCATTCGGATTACAAATCATTAGGAAGAACATTTTCGGGTAAAGAACTTTAGGTGAGCCAATATGGACCCATCCAGTATACCTACACTAAAACTATTAACTACAGACTCTAACTAACAAAAAACTCAATTTTAAAGTAATTTATTAAACTATAATGTTCGTAGCTATCTCTTACATAACAGTATCTATAAGGCAAGTCACTCCCTCAACCAAATTACACAGATATAGATTTAACCGAACGTGCTTTGAATCACAATGAGCGTAGTTTTTGTGGTGTCTTATTGTCAACTGTCAAGTGAACTTAGATATTGATTAGGTACATATAAGGTACCCAATCCATTAAACTTTTGAACGCCAGAGCATAAACGCACGCGCGTGCCCTCCACGCCAAGCTACAAATACTCACCCCAATTACTTAAAAATAAAAAAAAAAGATTTCAAAATTATTTTTAACTTATTTCTTGATAAGACATTTAATATTTAAGATATACAGAGTGTAACGGAAAGGGTATATACATCCTTAATGGTTTGCTACAGACCGTCAAACTGAACATGTTTCTCATCATAAAAAAAATTGCAGCAAAAAAAATATCAGCTGCCTATACATTTGGGTCGAATAGGTATTGCAATTTTCTATGGGGCAGCAGATATTTTTTTTGCTGAAAAAACATGTTTTATGATGAGAAACATGTTCATTTTGATAGTCTGTAGCACACCCTTAAGTAAGTATATACCCTTTCCGTTACACCCTGTATAGATCACATTTTAAAGATATGTAAATAAACACATAAAAAAGTAATGATTTAAATTGCGTATTTCGTGTTTTAGTGCACCACATTTTTTTGTCACATATTTGTGTCGTTGGCGCACAGGGCACGCGCTTGCCTGTCACATAATATATGCGACAATGGCGTTCAAAAGGTTATTTCATTTTTGCAACTTTAAGAGCGTTTACGCCTTACGACATTTCATACAAACTTTCAAGTCGTTATTTTCCGAAATGACTGAACTGATTTTGATGAAACTTCGTACACATAAGCAGGATACACAGATCTAAAAAGTTACTAAAAAACATTTTCGAAAAATAGTGTTACAGTTAAATTAGACCAAATTTAAATTTTCTATAGAAACAGAAAATTCCAATTATCTCTTGTTTTAAAACACATTTTGAAAATATTTTTTAGTAACTTTTTAGACCTATGTATCCTGCTTATGCGTATAAACTTTCATTTAAATCGGTTCAGTCATTTCGGAAAAAAACTACTTGAAAGTTTGTATGAAAAGCGGTAAGGAATAAACGCTCTTAAAGCTTTGCCAGCAGAATCATCATTCTCATGCTCTTATTTATCCCAATTTTTTTGGGGTCGGCGCAGAATTTCCTCTTTTTCTATATTTCTCTATTACTCCTCATCTCAGCAGTTACCTGTCAGCAAATCTCAATTTTAAATTAAAAGTGAGTATTGACAAGCAATTAAAAATTGTTGGTTAAAAACGAGATTCTTGATTGAAAATCTCTAACATTCTTTGGAAATTTTCAGTCAATCGATATTTCAGCGTTTGCGAACACCACCCAACAACATATTAGACATCAGATTTATCTATCTTACATTATAGGGGCAAACAAACTTGTACGAACAGTAACAGAGCCTTGAGTATAGTATCAGTAAGAGTCCACAATTTGTTCGAACCCTTAACACATAACATACACCCACATTTTGCTAGTTATGTTTAAGTCCCATGAAATGAGGGGCCGAGCCTATTGCCATCAACCGGGCACAAATCTAAACTGCTACTGAGAAATTCCTGATTGAAAAACCCAATAACACTTTGCCTAACTCGGGAATCGAAGCCAGGACCTGTCTTGTCTAGTAGTCCCGCTTGCGGCCACTCAACCACTAAAGCAGACCTTTAATCCTTTTTCAAAATTAGAAATTGCTTTTACGTTATATCATAGATCTTAGGCCATACCATGACGTCTTAAAGCAGTATTGTTTTAATGTCATTCTAGTGCTGAAAAGAGACGGAGCTATACAGGAGGTCTAGCGCCATCTCTTTCCCACACTATAATAAGATTAAAATAATACTGCTGTAAGACGTCATGGTAGGCCACCTAATCTATCATTTTCCATCAGTCGAGATCGAGGCCAACAGCCGACCCATCATGGAATAAAAAACAATGAAATTTTCCTCAAATAGTCACTACCAACAACGGAACAAAGCCATAAAAATTCCAAATAACAAGCCACTTCCGCGACACTATAGCTTCGTCCCTTGCGTGTCAACAAGCCATACATCATCTCCACTCAAAGCGCATAAGTTGCCAGCTTCTAATCAAGGTGCGACCCATTGATTGATAGGACACCCCACGGACACCCGTGGACACCCCATAGGGGGGCGATTGTGATTCATACCAATTCGTTTTGATCATTATTTTGGTGTTAGTCGGGTAGTCGAATGCTAGTTCATTTGTTATTTCGGGTGTGTTTTCGCTGTAGATTTTAATTATGTTTTTTATTGTTGAAAATGTTTTGTTTTCAAATGACGAAAGGTTATAGAATCAGGTGGTACTTTTACCGGAGGTAGATGAGGTCAATAACTTATGGGATGCCTACCCACAAATACTTGTGTTTTTGTTTGACTTTAAGATAGGTAAAACAGACCGACATAATCAGCATTATTATCGGTCTTAACTAAGGAGCAGCGGTGGCCCAGTGGTGGCAGCCCCGACTTACGAGCAGTAAGCCGAGGGTTCGAACCTAGGCAGGCGCTTCCAGTCTTACCGGGTGCAGCTGAATACCAGTATTTAACATGGAGCGACTGCCTATCTGACCTCTACAAACAGGTTCCTATAACCCTGATCATACTCAAAAACCTTCTAAAATCTTATTTTTCCCACCAGGTCAGCGGAGTCCTCCAAAACACAGGCCAGTCCCTGGTCTTCCGTGTAGAAAAGGACTCGAAGCATCAAGTGAACATCAGCGGAGGCCCACTTTCCTACCGCTACCAGTTCGAAGAGATCTACTTCCATTACGGCATGGAAGACAATCGGGGGTCCGAGCATCAGATTGATCATCACACTTTTCCTGGCGAGGTTTGTAGATTTATGTTAATAGATTATTGCCATAGGCTTCTCCCAATACCCTGTTCTCTACCTTCACCATCCAGTTTGATCCAGCTGCCTTTATAAGGTCTTCAGTCCACTAAGGTAGGGGCATCCAGACAGGGCTGGCGCAAACTCTTTCCTATGAGGACACAGAAAAGTTACTCCACCCAATTACATAATACTTGTACTCAAATAATTACCTACACATTCACCGCCATACAAAAACACACCATCACCTGCACATAAACCACCATCCACATAAACATTCACACACACCCTGTGAGTCCTGTGAATCCTTTTGTTGTTATTTAATTTCTTTCTTTTTTACATTTTTTATTTTATTTTATAATAGTTTGGTACCAAGCCCCACTTAGTGGCATCATAAATAAACAGGCAGCTAACATGTTTATTTATGATGCCACTAAGTGGGGCCTGGTACAGGTTGGTACAGGTTTTTTTTAAAAACCTAATTCATGCACCAGCTCTCACAATGTGAATTTTGTATGGTTCAAAACTGTTCAGTGCTACAGAACCATTGTAAGAGAAAATAAATGAAATTTATTATTATTAAAAAAAAAACCTGGATGTAATTTTCAAATTGATGAAAAAGCATCTGATACCCATTTCATTTCCCACATTTATATCTCAACCACACATATTCTAAACTCACATTCAAATCGCATCCAAAAACTACGCACCACATTTCACTGCAACACACAGGAACACGCTGTAATTATACACCACTGTAAGTATGGAACAACGTATCCACCTACCCACAGTTTCAAAATATCTCTTCAATAATAACACTACACAAATTCACAACAATGTTGCGAATATAAGTCTAACTAAATCCGATACCAGACTGTACTGGGAAATATTAAAGCACCTATAGTTACGTCACAGGAAAAGTAAAGCTAGTATTGTATGGTGCTGAGTTTTATGCATTGATTTAATGTCATCTCTAAGTTTTGTCGTGCATAAGGGACTTATTAATGATCTACCGTTGTACATTTGGCAATTAATATTCAGAATCAAAAATATTTTTATTTCACAAAGGCCTACATGGGCACTTGTAAAACGTCGACAAAATGGTTGCTCGGTTCGGGTTGGTCGTTTCCTACGGAGAAAAACCGGCAAGAAACTCTATGGTTACTCTTTTAAGATCATTTGTCTTTACAATTGTTCTATGTTACAGCGTTAGTACTTAAGTATGAGAGGACATCGTAGGCCTGACAATAAGTCGTTGCTAACTACAAAACGTAGAACAAGATAAAAAGTTACCAAGGATCTAGGAATCTATAAGGCTTACAATGTCCACACATTTACAACCAATCGGTAAATAAGAAAAAGAGTGTATACAAAAAAAAACTGTATTATGAACTACATGCACTCAGCAGTCCTCTTTATCATCATTATCTGCCTAGCTTTTCCCATCTACGTTGGGGTCGGCGTCCAGTCTAACCGGATGCAGCTGAATACCAGTATTTTACATGGAGCGACTGTCTATCTGACCTCCACAACCAAGTTAATACGGGGTAACACGGCAACCCTTGGTAAGACTAGTTGTCAGACTTTCGGGCCACTGACTCCCTGTAACGACTGTTAAAGATCTTCAATTGACAGCCGGGACCAACGGCTTAACGTGTTTTCCGAGGAACGGAGAAAATTCGGTATTTCTTGGACGGTCACCCATCCACGGACAGATAGGCAAGCGCGACTTAACCTGAAGATCGATACGAGCGGCTGTTATGATTTTAGCAGTACTTTTTTCCGTTTTTGGTAATAACTGAATATACAAGGTGTTGTTTTGCATCCTCGTCAAATTCAAGGAGGTAACTATGCTAATGATTCTCGACCGAATCAATAATAAAATGGGTAGATTTTCTTTAATTTTTATTTATTTACGGAAATCGGTAAGTGTGTACCACCCGTATTTTAAACGCGGCACGTCTGATCCTCGCCCTATAACAATATTTTCACACAAACAATCGCAAACGTTAATTCGATAATATCTTATTCGCTAAACTACGTTATGGGTTTTCTGAAATACTGACAAACATAAAAACAAAACAAAAGTAGCGTTTATTTAAAATTAACTAGGTACCGTAATTTAAATTGATGGTTAAGTCTTTTGTGACAAACTCCTGAATTTTGATGAGGATGCAAAACAATACCTTGTATATTTTTATCTTGTATGTTATCTGTACTAAGTACACATTCATTGACTGCTAGACGAACGGGCTACCATTCTGTATAGCGTAAAAATGTAAAAAAAAACCAGTTCTTCGAAGCTCAATCATTTATTTTGTACGCCTAGTTCCAATATGTATTTTGTTATAGAGAAAGTTGTTTAGTTTGATTTTCTGTACCCTACACCCCTTAATATGACCGCACGTTTACAATACAGCGGTGTAATTCTGTAAGACCTCACTTAGAACTTCGAATTTGAATCCGCTGTGAGTTTCTTGATTGGCATTCTAAAAACCCGGTTGATAATTCGATTTTACACTAGCGCCACCACTACGAGCGTGTCAGCGAGTTGAACTAAATTAACAGGGAGATTTTGAAAGATAAAGTATTCAATGAGATGACGTAAGAAGTGGCATTCTGTAAGGTAATTTCCCTAGGTTACAAAATCAAGGTCATTTTGAACCTTACGCGAAGTGACAGTGGATAGCGATGTGAGATGTGAGTTGTCGTCTGAATTTTACAGAATCGACGTACAGGCTGTTTAATTAGTAATCAATTTACATAACTCAGAAATCTCGACCACGACCCCGATATAATTCCCCCTTTATCCACAGGCAGGTAGTCTAACTATGCAACCGTCTGACCGCAGACTGGCAACTATGCATCCACATTCCGATAGCTGACTAACTTCGAGGTACCGTCTTCGATTTCAAATTAATTCCGCTTTTATTAAGCAGTTACGGGTTAAGGTATTTATGATATAGCCTGAGGGTTAGTTTGAAAAGTGGTTAGTGGATGTGTATTATATATCTTTGGTAAGTTACGTAACGTATCGGATGTTTTGTAACCGTACAAGGAAGAAGGAACCTCAAAATTACCGATAAAATGAACCTCCCCAGTTTGGAATGGTGAACACGTCGATCTGTATTATCTAAACTATATCTAATACGATACTAATAATAAAGCTGAAGAGTTTGTTTGTTTGAACGCGCTAATCTCAGCAACTACAGATCCGATTTGAAAAATTCTTTCAGTGTTAGATAGCTCATTTATCGAGAAAGGATTAAGCTATATATCATCACGCTACGACCAATAGGAGCGGAGCAACAATGAAAAATGTTGTGAAAAAGGGGAAAATGTGACGCAGACGAAGTTGCGCTGGACAGCTAGAACAGGAATAAACGCATGACCCCTCCCAGACCTTAAAACTGAACCAGTTATTTTCTTTGACTATTGGAAAAACATGTTTTTTTCCCTATACATGTTGATCAGCTGATCGCATCGATTCCTATAGAACGTCCATTCATTTTTTGTGAATTTCAAGAACTCTTAGAACAATTGTTGTTTCATTTCATGGTACGAGGCACCACGCAAAAGGTTTTACATTCATAATGTACGAGTACATACACCTTGTATGTAGCCTGTGCATTACATACATGATTTCCATTCGTCGATAGGTACTTACTTTCTACTTTGTACACAACTGAACTGTCTTTCTGGTATTGGATTAAGTAACCTAGAAGCTTTACTGTGTGTCGAGGAGCTCGTTGCTAAATAATAACAGCCGCACGGGTCGATCTTTAAGGTTAAGCCGTGCTTGCGGTTGGTCCGTGGATGGGTGACCATAATTACATACCGAGTTTCCTCGGTGCCTCGGAAAGCACGTTAAGCCGTTGGTCCCGGCTGTCATTTGTAGATCTTTGACAGTAGTTACGAGTAGTCAGAAGCCAAAAATCTGACATCCATGGATATACTTTGCAGGGATTACTTACCAAGGGATATCGTATTACCCAGTTACTGGGTTGTGGAGGTCAGATAGGCAGTCGTTTCATGTAAAATACTGGTACTCAGCTGCATCCGGTTAGACTGGGAGCCGACCCCAAGATAGTTTTGGGAAAAGGCTAGGCAGATGTTGAAGCTTTACTGTGTGTGGTACCAAGCCTGGTCGAGGATCTGCTCAGGATCTTCGACCAGGCTCAGGAGGACTTACTGTACGTAAGTTTCACAGTCCTGGGTGACCAGTCATTACATACCGAATTTCCTCCGTGCCTTGGAAAGCACGTTAAGCAGTTGGTCCCAGAGGTCATTCTTAGATCTTTAACAGTCGTTATAGGTAGACATTGGCCCGAAAATCTGACAACTAGTCTTAACAAGGGATATCGTATTACCCAGTACAGTACTAACTGGTCTGTGGGGTTTAGATAGGCAGTTTCTCCTTGTGAAATACTGGTATTCAGCTACATATGGTTAGACTGAAAGCTGACAACAATACAGTTGGGAAAAGGCTAGGCAGATGATGAAGTGTTAGTAAAGACTTAGCCACCGCAACGCGAGTACAGCTTTATTAAACGCGAATTTAACTTGTTAAAAATCACCTAATCTAACACTTATTGAATTTAATTTAAAACATCATTCTATTTCTGTTTATAAATAATTGATCGAAATAGTTAACAGTGCTACAAGTGAGCCTTAATCTATTTAATTTCGCCCATCTTGTACGCCAAAAAACAAATAAAACGAACACAATCAGACTATCTCTTTGAACAAATTCCAAACGATGAAATTTCGAAGTCAACACTAAAACGCCACTGTTATCGAGCACTCATTATTAGGTGCGAGGGTCTCAACGACCGAAGTTCGCTCTTTAACTTCGAATGCGATCGTTTTAAAGCTATTATGTCGAAATATTTCGACGTAATTTATCTGTAGCATTTTAGGGTTTTTAAATGATCGTGTTTTTGTAGTATTGAAGAAAGATATTTAGTTTTGTACACGCACAACGTGTATTACAGGGAAAATTACATTGGGAAAAAAGAACACAAGGTTACCTATTTTTAAGAAATCTCTTTCAGCAAACCTTCGATATCAGAGACAAAAAACGTAGACAGTGTGTAAAACTAATTTAGCCTTAAATTAAACAAACATAATTATATCAGTAAAGATTAAACAAAAATAATAATAAAACATGCGAATGCTTGACTCGAATTAAGGAGCGTTTGAAAAAAAAACAAACAACAGAAATAATAAAATGTGTTCTTTGCTTCGCCTATAAAAACCAAAACCTCTTTATATTGAAGCAGAATCTAGATCAGTGTGTGTTAGAGTTTTTATTTTGACATCAAGTCAGTCTTTCTTGAGAAATTGCCATTGCTTTAGAAGTACGTACTGCTATGACATAATTTTGATTTTAGTTCCCACAACTTAAATTAACAATCGTATACAGACATCATCAGCCAAAGTTGTCAGTACGGTTGGCGCAGTGGTTGAGCGATCGACTGCTGCGCTGCGTGGCGTGGGTTCGATCCCCGCATGGAACAAATATTTGTATGGCCTACAGATAGTTGTTCCGGGTCTGGCTGTTTGTGTATGTGCGTTTCAATGTTTGTAAACGCACCCACGATACAGGAGAAATTCCTAGAGTAGGGGCAAGGTTTAAAAAAAAAAGCACCTACAATTACAATCAACATGTTATAGGTACTTACATTAAATAATATTATGTATTTTTAAATTTTTTGTTATTATATGAGGAAATATCATAATCAAGTATGAGGAAGTAGCTGTAACGACGGTAAACAAACTCAGTTTAAAGGGGTCAAAGTTCGGTCTTTGTGACCCCTGGGGGCAATAATATAGGCTCGATAATGGCCGCATTGACAGTGTTAATTTGTAAACTTGTGTCATTACTTGATATTATATTGAAATTTATAGCAAGTTTCACGCTTAAAATATTGGGGGAAGAATGAAAATATCGTAATATATTTCGTTTTCTTAGATAGCTGTCTGGACAGAAAGTTGTGTGCTAATGTCTCAAAAGATAAATACGAAATAACTGTCGTCTTCAGTTCAAAGAAGCTTTAGGTCCCCAATTCAATAGTTCGGCCGATGCGACTTGCGACTTGTCTGTGTCAATAGTGCAATCGCAAACCAGATTGCAATCGCCGCTCGTACTTACTCTGAAACATATACACAAACCCATACACATGTACATAATTTGTAATTTTTGTTTGTTTAACCCGCACACCAAATCACGGCACTGTTTTGATCGCGCGATTACCCAAACCGCTTCCCTTCGAAAGTCGCGTCGCGGTGACTTGCTATGCTCTAAACTAACTCCTTTCACTAGTTTCCTCCTCTGTTATTTTTGGTATGAGTTAAGTTTGTATGTCGTGGCCATTTATCCATTCCTTTAGTATGCTAATTGTGTGTATAAATAAATGGAAAATATATCCCAATCCGTAGATATCACGATTACTTACAATTAATTACTAACGAAACTCGAATAACTGTCATGGAGCCATTGTTTTTGCGTCCAGTTTTAATATCATCGACTCCTAATTGGATATTCCAGCTACCCTATTAATTTTCACCAATATAATCAATGAAAATGTTTGGTTCGAGCTAGTGACGAAAATTTCAGTAATAGTCGATTGTTGCCAACTTCGTGGACTGCGGTTTGCGGTTCAATCTTAATGACTTTTTGATTTAGCCATTATTATTGTTTTAATTTTATTGTGGTATAGTATTCGTTAATGGGTACTCGTTAGTGGGTACATTGTTGAGTGCTGCATCATTAAAATCAATGATTATTTGGTTTAGCTTAACGCTATGTCCCTTAACCTTGACCTATATCTCAGACTAGCTGTCCAGCGCAACTTCGTCTGCGTCACATTTTCCCCGTTTTCGCAAAATTTTTCATTGCTGCTCCGCTCCTTTTTTCAAATCAGACCTGTACTTCCTGAGATTAGCGCGTTCAAGCAAACATACAAACAAACTCTTCAGCTTTATTATTAGTAATAAATTAGATAATTTGACAACACGGTTTGCGCAGTGGTTGAGTGATCGACTGCTGCGCTTCGTGTCGCGGGTTCGATCCCCGCACGGAACAAATATTTGTATGGGCTACAGATAGTTGTTCCGTGTCTGGCTGTTTGTGTATGTGAGTTTAAATGTTTGTAAACGCACCCACGATACAGGAGAAATTCCTAGTGTGAAGCAACGTTTTGTATAAAAAAAATATATATTATCAGGCGTTACTTTGCCATCCATGACATTAAATTATAATGAAAAATAATATAAATTGAATACTATGCAAAATAATAATAAGTTTCAATTCCACAAAAAAGAGCCTGGTCAGGCCAATTTTCAGGGTTTGGATGCATGGCATACTAATTATTATTGATACTTCCCTGCACGTTAATATTTTTGCGAGCGTTGCTGTATACATTCCTGGATTTTTTTTGCGGAATTAAAACTACGTATGTTTTTTTTAGTAAAGGTCCATGTTTCGTTTTGCCACAAAAACTTTGTATTAGAGAGGGAGTCTAATGCAAATAAACCTCAGAAACTGAGCTGTCACTTCAACTGTCTTTCAGAACTGATAGCAGTGTAATAGGTTTTAGACGACCAGTCAGTTATTTAGTAAGCTGTCTTCTTCTCCAATAGTATCTATTAATGCTTAGAGTATTTTCTCCTCTCCATCACAAACCACTCTGGTAGTTTGAGGCTTCCTCCATATTTCAAGTCTTTACTGCTATGACTATTAAGAATAATTAAAGTATTTTTTTTGGGAGCAGCGGTGGCCCAGTGGTGGCAGCCCCAACTTACGACCAGTAAGCCGTGGGTTCGAACCCAGGCAGGCGCATTACTTTGTGTAATTTATTTCATCACCGCTGCCCTCAAAAACGGTGAAGGAAAACATCGTGAGGAAACCGGCATGTCCTAGAACTAAAAATTCGAATACATGTGACATCTATCAACCCGCACTGGGCCCGTGTTGTGGATTATAGCCCACTCCCTCTCATAGAGAGGAGGCCTGTTTCCCAGCAGTGGGAACATTAAAGGCTGATGATGATGATGAGAGGATTTTTTGTTCACAGATTCAACTTTATGGCTTCAACAAGGAGCTGTACCACAATATGTCGGAAGCTCAACACAAATCGCAAGGAATTGTCGGCATTTCACTCATGGTGCAGGTAAGTGTTTACATCTTTGTTGTTTATTTTTAACCCTAAAGTATTATCATTATTATTTCCTTTATTTATTTTCATACATATTAATTACATTTTTAAATATTTTTACAAAATTATATATAAAAACGTTTAAAAATATAAAAATAGTAGCCCACCGGTATCGGGAACAGGGTCCAAGCTACCGGCGGGTCAGGCCTTCAGAGAAAGGAACCTCCTAACGATACGAGCCGTGTCCAGGAGTACCGCTTTCTGAATCAAGCCCTTGATCCAGCTGCCTAGCGAGAGCCTCATCAGATTATATTATTATTATCTTATCATTATTATCATTAATCGTCGTAATCATTATCATTTCCTACCAAATTCCAATTTATTTTGGGTCCGCATAGCATATCGTCTTCTTCCATTATACTCTATTAGTCGTCATCTACATAATATTTACCAATACAGTTTTCTAATCCTGTCAGCAACTTTTTCAATATAGGGATACCCAGATAATGTCAGGTCTACTATACTACCCCTAAAAAGAATTACATCCTCCTATCTCTATTCTATCATGACCGACGAAAAAAAGCGACGAAACTGAATGAATGCGTGTGTTCTTTATGTATCACATTTCAAGGCATAACTTCGTAATAGGGGATGATCACATTTTTTTTTTCTTTGTCCGTCGGGTAGTTTATTGAAAAGTATTGGAAACGTATTTTTTCTTTTTTCACGTGGTTATAAATTTACGGAGATATATTGAGTTGAAATGGCGCATGACGTCACATGTAGGTAAGTTTTATACCTACTTGTAACGTAGTGAGCCCCCACTCTCCAACTTTAATGAGTTTTAACTAAGTATTTTTTTTGATATTTTGATAAAACAAAAAATACGTGTCTTATAATTTTGTATTACCCGTCTGATGGACAAAATAGAATGTCGTTTTCTTTACCCAGTCCGCACCCCTATTAGCACATTACCACATTTTCCTATGTTTCGGTCCCGTTTTATTATGTTTATTTGTTTACAGGTCGGAGAACCAACCAACACCGACTTTAGGTTGATTACGAGCGCATTCAACAAAGTTACATACAGAGGTGAGCATAGGTGTTACAAAATAAATAAATGCTTGCCACGTTTTGTTTTGTCTTCGTCGTTTGAACCCCTTAAAAAAAATAAACAACATTAAGTTTTGAGGCTTAACTAATGCTTCAATTTGAGGCTAATCCCTTAACAATGTCTTGTAAGGTTTATTTATATGTGCGGTCCATGGCCCTTTATGGGGCCCCGGTGTGGGCGCGTTCTTTGAGGCGACGAGCCGCCCATTACTTAAACGCGCCCCAGAAGGTTGTAGCCGTAAGGCTGATCCGGGGGTACCACACGATCTCCGGCGAGGCGGCGAGCCTCTTGGCCGGATTGCCGCCATGGGATCTGGAGGCGATGGTCCTCGCGCGCCTGCATGAATGGCGCGCGGAGGCACTACGCCGGCGGGAAACTCCGCTGCCGCGGCAAATTGTCGCTCAGCGGACAGACCTCCGGCACGATCTCATGGCGACATGGAGACAGCGACTGTCGCAACCACGTGCAGGGCACGCCACAATAGTGGCGATAAGTCCCCTCTTTGAGGAGTGGCTAGAGAGGCGGCACGGCGCCCTCACCTTCCGCCTGACGCAGGTCCTCACCGGACACGGTTGTTTCGGGAGGTTCCTGCACCGAATCGGGCGGGAGGAAACGCCCGGGTGTTACCATTGCGAGGATCGGCCGGAGGACACGGTAGAGCACACCGTGGAGCTCTGCCCCGCTTGGGCTGAGCACCGCCGTGTCCTCGTAGCGGCGATTGGCGGCGGTGACCTCTCGCGTCCGGCCCTGGTTCAATCCATGGTCCGGAGCGAGAGGGAATGGGATGCCGTCGCCTCCTTCTGCGAAGCAGTCATGCTAGCGAAGGAGGTGGCGGAACGTGAGAGGGAGAGAACCTCACGTCCCAGCCGCCGCGGGAGACACCCCGGGCGTCGGGGGGCAACCAGTGGCCCCCGGCCACCGTAGGCGCGAGCCTGTGGACGGTGAGTAATGGGCTAGCTCACCGTCCGTCCGTCTCATGACGACAGGCCGTGTCGCCGGCGCGTACGTGTTCCACGCGCGCCTCAAGGAGATGTCAGCAAACCAGAAGGGGTCCGAAAGGGCCGATGCCTGCCAGGGCTGCGGGTTGTTCGAAAGAGATACCGCGGCCCTGGAACACAAAGGGCGAAGAAGGAACATGGGTGGGTTTTAGTCAGTACAAGTCTGACACTCCCTCCCGCTCCGCCCAGAGCGGGAGAAGTCATTTGATGATTTCCCATCCGGAAAAAAAAAAAAAAAGGTTTATTTATATACTTTTTACATCATCAGACATCTTTCAGAAAGGCGGACTTTTTTATGGTTATTTTAATTTGTTTATTTATAAAATAAAATAAATATTATTCAAAGTTAAAATTGGTATTAATACAACATAAATCTTAAAAATAATGTAGGTATAACAAAGTTCGTTGCTATACTAGAATAAACCGGTATCTCAGGCGAATTGTTTCCTATAACTATTATTTATGTTTTATGACAGTTTAATATAAAAACGTTAAAAGTTTTCCAGGTTGATTTCTTACTTAGCATTTCCTTCCAGGTGCCTCCTTCCCGATCAAGCACCTGCCGCTGAGTTCTCTCCTTCCCAACACCCAGCAATACCTCACTTATGAAGGCTCCACGACACACCCTGGTTGTTGGGAGACGGCCGTCTGGATAATCTTCAACAAACCTATCTATATTTCTAAGCAAGAGGTATAATTAGTACTATTTCTAACTTACGATATACGCGAGACGACCAATCAAGCTGCTGTTTTAGGTTTAGCTTATAGGTTTAACTAATAAAGGTTACATAAGTTGAAATATGTCTATAACCAAAAAAAGGCATGATGAAACAGTTGTCAATGTATGTAAACTTAAAAAAAAATAGTTCGTGGAGACCCTCCGCGTGGAAGAAGTGAAACTTTGTAATACTACACGCATGCGTTCGAGTGCCACGCATTCACTCTCGTTATTTTATTGACCTTCTAAATAATATTTTGTTGATTTCTTGTTGTATTATTTTTATTACGTAATTATTACATAAGTTTATCGAGGTTATTCTACTCATAGAAATTGAGCGAAGGCTGATCACACCGAAGAGTCGAATGCATTACTGTTTGCACGCCATCTTGCGTGCCTAGTAGAACTACGTAGTCACAAATCTTGTAATACTGCCATCTCTTAGTGAGTTTTAGAAAATATTCCCCCTCCATGGTAGCGTTAAACCTGTTGGAAGTCGCATAAGAAGTTGACTTCAAAAAGTTTTTTAAATAAACAATGTCAAGAAAGTCATTCTCACATGTGAAACTTTGCTAAAATGGAACTGGAAGCTAAATGAATTCAAATGAAAAGCATGCAGAGGCAACTTCTGGTATTGTTCATTTTACAACATAACATCAGCAGTGATAATTGAAGTATCCTACAAAACTAAAGTATTAGTAAACTAAGTATAACTTCAATAGTTGCCTTTATAAAATAAAATAATTCTGATCTATTCAGAAAATATTTGATGGTACTAAGCAGTACATACCACCAACTATTGCGTTAAGTATTCTGTGTTTAAAACTTTCTGTGTTAGGCACCCAGCACACAGGTCGAAAAATAATTCATTTGCGTGCCCACAACCCGCCTCCCGAGTCATCGTTTTACGCAGCTTTAGCGATGACTTGTGCCAACAAGTAAAACATATTATTTGGACTTGACAGCGAAAGTGTTAACTTACAAAATTTTCCCAGATGTACGCCCTCCGTCAGCTGATGCAAGGCTCCCAGCTGACACCTAAGGCTCCTCTGGGCAACAACGCCAGGCCAGTCCAGCCCTTGCACCATCGCACCGTGAGGACCAACATCAACTTCAACAAGCAAGGACTTCAGGTGAGGATTCCGTCGATTGGAGCAACTGATAGATGTATTAGGAATGGGTAGTCGTTTTTAAAGGTGTAATCTTCTTCTTCGTCGTTCCCTCACTGCTGCGACCACATACGACACGTTTCCTGTGAACCACTCGGTACAGGCTACCTCCAGAAAGAAAGAAAGAAAAAAAAATATTTGTCGCAGGGACATGACGTACATACAAAATTACAAAAATAAAATAATACATAGGTAGGTACAACGCAAGAAAAAAAGAATGAAAAGTACAAAAAGGACGGATAAAAAATGATTACTGCTTGCACGTCGTGCCAGCAGCCTTCTTGATCGCGTTTGCACATCTTGTCGGTGTCCTGTCTTTCGCGCGTTAAAGGTACGAGTAATACAGGCCATCCAACTAAATATCAAAAGACCAAAATCGTAATCACGAAAAAGTAACCAACTGTCCCATATAAAATTACTGAAAAAATACCGATTCAACTCAAATGTATGTGACAGCTGATTATTTCTTGATATACATTTCTGATACAGAAAATGCACACACATTTCACACACACACACAATCACACACCCATCACACACATACACGCACACATACACACATCACACACACACATCATCATCATTCATTCATTTTTTTTTTAATTCACATTTCAAATATTCGTAGCACGAAGAAAGAGACCAATATAGCTTAAAACTCAAGTGATCCTATTGACTACTACACTAGCATTGAAACAGACTCGTAAGCAACTGACGTTATTTGAAACAAAATAATTATCGCCATCAATACCGGCTGAGTTGAACCGGTAGCTCAAAAACTTGAAAAAGTCATCGACGTTTAAAAATAACAGTGTGGGTGGAATACATACGTTAACATTACACTTATTCATAATGCTCATACAAGACGTGGAGATATAAAAGTCACTACGCGAATAAACATTAATTTGTAAACCTACTAGACGCCTACACCTGTAAATCAGCAAGGTTTTCTCTCAACACAAAAGGAGTGTACAATAAAAACAAGGTTATCACAAAGTTAGCAAATAACCGTGATATAAACAGAGTTTGAACTTGTGCGTTGTATTCCACCGCTTGCGCCTTGGTGTATTAATTAGACCAGCTAAAGTGCTTCTCGTAGAGATGACCCAACGTTTTCAAGAGCCACGTTATTTATCAATGAGGAACGTACTTACAATTCGACTTCTACATTTTTTTTTTTAAGTTTAAATGTCAATTACATCCTACATGATGCCTGTAATTCTCAAATGGTTAGACAGAGATATAGTGTAATACAGTACCCCCACATTTTGCCAGTTATGTTCGGTGTTAAAGCCTGATAAATTATAACAAATATAAATACAATATTGCTGTTAGAATGTTGTGAAGTGCTGTGCATAACGTCTGCTGAGTTACAATAGGGGATCGGACTGGGTAAAGAAAACGACATTCTATTTTGTCCGTCAGACAGGTAATACAAAAATACTAGACACGTATTTTTTGTTTTATCAAAATATAAAAAATTTACTTAGTTAAAACTCATTAAAGTTGGAGAGTGGGGGCTTACTACGTCACAAGTAGGTATAAAACTTACCTACATGTGACGTCATGCGCCATTTCAACTCAATATATCTCCGTAATTTTATGACCACGTGATAAAAGAAAAAATACGTGTCCAATACTTTTCAATAAACTACCCGACGGACAAAGAAAAAAAAAATTGGATTATCCCCTATTGCATGTGCTAAACATGATTCACGCAATTACTGTAGTACAGAACAAACAAGTTTGTAATATATTTTCTTGAAGGCTAGCAAACTCTCGAACTTTGAAGTATAATAATACAAGGTGGTTACTACGTATTCAATACTATGTGGGGTTCAGAATGATGTAGCATTGGTGTCCCTTCCACTCTGTATTTTACACCAAAAATAACTACTTCACACATTCCTAAAATTATCTTCAAAATATTAACAACTATTTTAGTTCTCATCACTTTAAAGCATTCATACTCCACGGTGTACACTTAGTTCGGAGATAAGACTTCGTGGCTCAGTGAGTTATGTAGTCGTGTTTAGTGATGCGAATACCGGGGTTCGTAGTTGGGTGCTGGCGATTATTTTTTGGGAAATTCATAGGTTTGTTATGGTAGGTACCATATTTTGGAATGATAGTTTTTAATAATCATGGTATTATTTGTGAAACGCATTTGACTAAAAGGGATATGGATTTTGATGGGTGCAGAGGGTGAGGAAGGCCAAATAAAAGATGGATTGGGTGAGAAATTATATGAAAGAGAAAGGAGTAAATGATGCAGTAACGTCTTACTGGGGAGAATGGCAGAAGAAAATGTGTTGCGCCGACCCTAAGTAGAAGGAGACAAGAGAAGGAAGATGATGATGGTGTATAGAATAACCTTTAAATAAAATTTTGTGTTGAAGCTACTAATAGATCAATTAAAACTATCCTACTTAATATTATAAATGCGAAAGTTTGTGAGAATGTATGTTTGTTACTCTTTCACGCGAAAACTATTGAACGGATTTTGATGAAATTTAACACACAGGTAGTTTATAACCTGGATTAACACATAGAATATTTTTTATCCGGAAAGTACAATCCGGTGGGACAATTACCGAACTCCACGCGTGCGAAGCCGCGGGCATAGCCTAGTAATAAATATTTACACAAAAAAGAACTAGTTTATATGTATATGAAATGAACTAACAAACTAAATATAAACTAAGTAAAACCAAATCTAAAGACTCATATTTCAAAATTGATCAACAGAGAGACACAATAACATTCAACGAACAACACAATACAGCTCACTTATTTATAGTACCGCCACTTGCAATAGACTTAAACAGAACCAAATTGCATGGCCAGCGATAAATCTTGAACAAATCCCGGTTTAAGAGGACTTGTCTGACTCTACGGAGTAAAATAATTTACGTCTGGACACGACATGTTTAATCAAGTCGCTAGCTATAGCTTCAGACAAGCTGATTAAGGAAAAAGAAAAAAATAAGTAGAGTGTTACATCGTAATTATGTTAAGGCCCTTTTGTTGAGTTAATTTTGGCAAATTGGCAGTGATATTTGGTTAAAACACTATGTTTAAATAGTATAAAACAAAGTCGCTTTCCGCCGTCTGTATGCTTAGGTCTTATAAACTAAGCAACGGATTTTGATGCGGTTTTCATCAATAGACAGAAGCATTCAAGAGGAATAATAATATGTATAATTTATACCTGAAACACATCAAAATTTCCACGCGAACGAAGTCGTGGGCAGCAGCTAGGTTAAGGAAAACAAATGTAAAATACAAATAAAAAAGCATTTTATTTATTTATCTCTTTATTTATTTGCTCTCATGCACATCACACATTTTACAATAATTAACTGTCGGTTTTTGTACATGAACCCTGTCAGGGCACTGCAAAGCACAATGTTGGTTTATTTTTTGAGATTATGAACAATACCTAATACTCGTAATTAACACAATACATTTCAGAAATAAAGTAAAATAAAAAATACATGTCTAGAATTAGTTATGATGTCCAATTAACAATAATAAACAGTACACAATAACACACACAATAAGACACATAAAGTCATATTTGGTCAGATTGCAGTAGTCGCTAGGTAATAAAAGGAAGAATAAAATAATAATAGTTATGGAATAGGTAATAGGTAGTGCTTTACAATCGTGTTATGTCAAGTTATAGATTAAATTGCAATATGGTATGTCATTTTACAATAAAAATAAAAAGATTAGTTTTGCAAAGCGTATGAGCACCACCGTTATTATGACCAATATATTAGGAGTCTTCTGTTGCACATAGGATAGGCTCCCATGATCATTCATAGAAAGCTTACAATGAAAATATGTACACCGACTTGTAAATGGTAGCTGAAATCTGCTTCTTGTTGCCTTTAAGTAACTTCGTAACGTCACTGACCGCTTTTCAAAGACGCAGTCCCAGGCCGACGAAGGACCACTGCGAATCTCCACGATTAGCGCTTCGCGGTGGTAGTTTTTCCTCTGTTATGTTTTTTTTTTAATAATTATTGAGCGCTCTAAAGAAAGACATTAAAAAAAAAACTTTTTTACAAAAAAAAAAAAATAACCGACTTCCATAAAACACTAAAAAGTGGCAAATAATTGTAGTTTCGGCAGTCGGTGACTTGTTTGTTTCATTTACTTTTTTGCCACCGACTGCCGAAACTAAAATTATTTGCCACTTTTTAGTGTTTTATGGAAGTTGGTTATTTTTTTTTTTGTAAAAAAGTTTTTATTTTAGCCTTTTCAGTTGTGGTATCTCACTTTAATCTTAGTCAAGTATAATTTTTAAATTGTAACTAGACACCAACACATCGTCCATACATACGACAAAGGACAAAATGCATAATAAAGAGGATGACTCAAAAAGTACCTAAGCAAAGATAATAAAATTCATATGGCTCCACCGGGCAAGCTTCTCAACCAAATGAATGAAAAATCATCTAAATCGGTCCAGTAATCACGGAGAAATCGGTGTACATACGTGAAAAATTTACATATATATAACAAAATTCTTAATAAAATGAAAACTATATGGCCAAACTATATTATTTTTTTATGGGACCAAATGGCAGGTATTCCACATCAAACTAAAGAAGAATCACGCAAATCGGATCATAAATCTCAGCGTAATCGGTGTACATACATAAAAAAAAAACTAATCGAATTGATAAGCTCCTCCTTATAGAAGTCGGTTAAAACAGTTTTTTTTTTTCTAACTTATTATTGGTACACCTGGAAAGTGCATACCGTTACGATTCCAACAAGCCCAAACACAGCTAAGATTCATTGCCTTGTTATGGAGTTCCGAAGCCTGTCTCTTGGATTCATCATCAGATCTAATGGTAAAATGGTTCTTATTGGACGCAAATGCTTCACTTGTTGTAAAAAATACCAAAAACGCTGTACGTTTTCCTATAAAATTTAAAGAGTTCCCTCGATTTCGCCAAGATTCCATCATCAGATCCTGACTTGGTGACTATGGGACCATTTGGGAAGTATACCCTTAATTTTCCAAATCGGTTGGCAAGCGACGGAGTAATGTGCGAACAAACATAAAAAAAAAAAAAAAAAATACAAACATCCGAATTGAGAACCTCCTCCTTTTTTAGAAGTCCGTTAAAAATGTGCAATATTTTTTTATAAGCTTTTATTTAACTTGCCTTGTTGGTTGGTCAGTTAGAATACTATTGGTCAAATCATGCAACTGAATATCACACCAGTTCCCCCCAACCGATTAAACTGAAATTTTCGACACACCTTTTTGTCTAGTGACAATACATTTTTATGATAGACATGACTTGATCCTGCAGCCAGGATCCCCTCCTCACGAGAGAACTCCTCAAAGGTTTATAGCACGGACAAAAAACGTTGTGCCTGCGTTCAGTGTTGATGGCTAAACCTAATTGTCTTCTTTTTATTTCAATAAAAGCTTGTTTAAAAAAAAATACGTTGAATTTATTTTTATTTGTTTCAGGGTTCAAACAACTGCCCAGACATGTACCGGAATATGCACTATACAGGTATTTTTCCCTTAATATTAGTAAATTAATTAAATGCACTTTTATAACACAATTAATGCATCTTGGTTCTAGAGTGGGGCATGTTCTGGCAAATAATATTAATTTAAGCACTACGTTCTTACTAATGTTTTGTATGAAAGTTCTTTGGACTTTAAACGAGGCACAGATTTACATACTTTGTGCCTCGTTCTGTTAACTAAATAATTATATTAATTTTAGTTTTTCAATATTAATGTTGTATTATTGAACTAAAATTAATAGAATTAGTAATTTGATGCCAATTTGGACAATTAATGGAGTTAGCAGCTTTACTTTATATTAGTCGAATCGTTTACTTGATACGAAACATTACTACATTTTCAGCACGTTATCACCGCAAGAGACGAACCAAAAAAAGTGTTGCATGCAAAAGGCACGATAAACCAAAGAAATGTCACAGGAATAGGTATAGTTTTAAATGTTAGTAGAAATAGGGTAATCAGCTTTGAGCTTTAATTGTGGAATAGGAATTTTTTTAGGTGTGAATTTTTTATTTTACCTCAAATGACTATTTAGTCAAATGCATTTGCATTTAACCTTTAGGTGGAAGAGCCAAGGTACCCGCGAAATTCAAATTAGTTTTTTTTACAAGGCAGAGTCCAGATTCACGACTGTACTGTATTGTATGTAGTTATACAATTAAAATCATCAATACAACCCTCTAAGTTCGTTAAATCCCTTGATTGACTTTTTATGAAATAGTCATTAAAGCAGTGTGTTTTTTTTTTTCTGTGCTTACACCATAAATTAGTATTTTATGTCTCATACAGGGTGTAAATCACCTCATCACGAAGCCGTCAACCAAGCATTCTGTACATGAAACTAAGTAACTTTACGCAAAAATTATTGCTGGGAAACGACTTTTTTTTTGGGGGTGTAAAATCATGTTTTGTGGTAGAACTCAATGTAACGCACTCAAAACATTGCGTTGATGGACGGATTGAATAGTACGGGGGTCGTGGAGGTGTTTAAAGTAAAAATCTTACATTAAAAACTCGTATTTAAAAAAATACTTGTCAAAAAGTTGGAACTTTGACCCCTAATATCTCCGTAACTAGAAGGTTCCCAGGTATGGTGTAGAACAAAAAAATGATCGCAATGACAGGGAGAACCAGTGCCTTTCGGCTTCGTTAAGAGGTGTTTTACACCCTTTATAGACATAAAATACTAAGGATTTGTAATTGGCTCTGTGGTCAATATTGTAGTACCCCTTTTTGATTGTTTTATGTTCTAAATAAATTGGATTGAATGAACCCTTTAAGCTCATTCAATCCAATTTATTTAGAACATTTTGAAACGGTTGTATTTATGATTTTAATGATTATAACCTTGTAAAACCATATTTATTATGGTCGCAAATCATATCATAATTAACACCTCCTGGCGCTGCCACCTTAAACATATTTAGAACATCATTCTGTCTTTGCCATCTTCAAAGGATTGACAGAAATGGAACGATGTCATTAAGATTAGCGTCAAACGCATCGAGATCGCTGCGAGGATGCAAAACAACATCTTGTATATGGTGCAAACGGGCTTAAAATGATGCCTTTAATTGGATCCACTGTATCATGAAATATGATTCTAATCTGCATCTTGTTGACTGCAAAGTAAACGTAGTTAAAGCTTGTTAGTTCCAATTTCTGTTTAACTTTGAGAACATCGTAAATGTGAATGTATATTTGATTAAATCAAATTGAAATTGTTTAAGTATGTCTTGTATCGTTGCATGTGTTTAAGTTGTGTTAGTTGTGCTTATGAACGATGTTTAGGTCTGTTTTATTGCAAATTACAAATACCTGTTTTCAAGTTGTTAAACATGCTTTAGAATGTTTTTATTTGTTTCATTTTCTTTTCGTTTTTTGTTATTATTTATTTTAGCTATAGAAGCGACAAATACCACAGATGATCTAGTGTCTATTTCAACTTCTCAACGAAAAAAAAAGACACGTACAACAACCAGTACCAGCTTACCTCCTACAGCCTTACCTAATGATAACAGTTCCAGTACTGAAACCAGGAAATTTTAAATATTTTCCAAAAAAAAAAATTACGTTGCATCATAAAGTTAAAAAAAAGTTACAAGCATAATCATTAGTAATTTTGATTTATGACTTGTTTGAATGATTGAATGAAATTTAAACTATCTTTTTATTAAAAAAGTTAAAATAAATTTAAATGGTGAAAAGACCCTAAAGAGTTTAATAAATAATTTACAGAGTTATTTATTCTCAATTTATCTTTAAATGATCGTATGTGGCAGTCATGGCTAAAAAATAATAGCCACAAGGGTCGAAGTCGGCCCATACTTGGGTAACCTCCTTTACAAACCGATACCCCGGAAGAACAGAAAAAGCCATGGGTTCCAGCTGTCACTTTTAGTTTTTTGGCAGTCGTTCGGGTAACAAGAAAGTCTAACAACCAGTCCTACCAAGAAGTATACCATAGCATTGCAAAGCATCGTTGATGTTCTAACACCACGTAAGTAAAAAATGGCAACTTTAGGTACAGGAGAGTAAAAAACTGCAATGTTAAAATGAATACCATTTTATAATTTGTGCTTACTACAAATTAGATAGAGATGATGCAAGTTTCTGATTGGCTGAAACAGCACATCTTCCGATTCTCAAGCAAACGGCATCAAAATGTGAAAACCGCCAAAAATTTTCTTTGCATAGTGTAAGAACTTCAACGACGAAAGGCGGATTTTATAAAAAAAAAATGTTATTTTATAATTTTTAGAAGATGGTATGGTTTTAGGGCATTTATAAAATTAATCATTGTGTTTTGTTTCGCAGCAACCCAATGGCCCAAGGAGCACAGCCTGCGGTACAGAAGCGTTGACGACCTCTCTCTTGCGCACAATTAAATAAATAACTCTTTATAGTGCACCGTTTTTTACAGTCTATTGCCAATTTTGTATCAATTCTGAAATTAAAGACAACTGCTTTTTATGTGTTAACTAATTTTATAAATCAAGAGCGTTGTAAAATGGAATGTTATCAACCAAAAGTTTATAAACCCGTATTATTTTAACTAATTATAACAATATTTAAATAATAAATACGGCAGAAAAACTCGGTTCAGTACGAGAACAACAGATTCAAAATTGTAACAAAAAAATAATATTGAATGAAAGTATTCGTTTGTAAATATAAGATATATATAACCATAGTGCATAGTTTGTTAGAAATATGTAACTTAGATACAAAGTTCCAAAGGCAACCTAAAAAACGGATACCTATTAGTCGCTTAGCACACGTATTTATCAAGCCCTCACTTCACGAATTGATTTAAAATATTGCTCATAATTGTAATTGTAAATAAAAATACCGCACTGCATATATTAAGCACAGTTGGCTATTTATTTGAAGATTTTATAAAAAGGTAAACTAGGATACTACGCCTCACAATGAGCAACGTTGTGCAATTATTACTCTCGAAAAGGCAGAGACTTAAAACGAGACATACGAGGCGCCTCGTTTGCTTAAATTTTAGAACAATTAAAGTAACTATACTAATCAAGCGAACTTGTATTCTACTTAAATATTTATAAAACTATGTAGCCATGTGTATCGTTACAAGGAAGCAAAGTAGAAAACATATTATTCTTGCTATAGAGACAAATGAAAATCAGTGTTCTGTATCAGACATTTCTAAACTATCGAAATAAAAGAATATTCAAGATACATTAATAAAGAAAAGAAATATAATTAGCCCTTAAATAATAATTATAAATCGTCAATTGTGTAGACAATATTTCCCAGAAAACCTACTGTTAAAATTTTAAGCAATATACAAAAAAAACGAAGCTTTGAAATCCTTATATATCTTGGCTATTTACCTTGTATTATAATATAGAGGTTATATGTAGAAATATAAATGTATATAGGACTGTATATACAAATCTCTTGGTTTAAAGTGAAGTATCATAATTCGTCCACACTGTTAAGTGTATTTATCGCAAAAATACGACTGTAAGGCTTATATTATATGTAGGGTATGCGGCATATAATATACAAAATATATAACAGCAATCACTTTATAAATAATTTATGGTAGTAGAGTTTTATAAATTTCAGTGCGGATTTTTATAACAAAACGTAAAATTTAACCTCAAAATATCTTCTGTTCTTTTTGATGATGTACGATTTTTTTCTGCTTTACATATATGTAACATATTATAAACAATTACAAAAAGGCTTATGACTAGATTGGTATACATATATAAATTAGATCGTAGACATAGAAATTGGAAAATTATGATTAATAAAATAAAATACTGTTTATATCAAAACTCCGGTAAATAAAAAGCTTAACCTAGGTTAAAATAAATGTGTGTTTTGTTAACTTTTGGTAAAAAATATATAAATAACTATACGATTACTGTAAGTAACTGTAATGTACCTATGGAATTAAATGTAGTAGTTTAGATGCCTGTGTTGTCTTTATGAGTTAAATAATAAAATGTTTATCAGTATTAATTGTTTAATTTTTCCCTGTATGACAATGAAAATTAAGTCACACTACAAATGTAAGTAGATGCATTCAAACATAACCATAATCAAAAAGGCAGCCTTTTCAAAAGGATTGGTTTTCGTTGTTTGTTGACACTGGCGCAAAGACTCCAGTATCTTATGTATGAGCTCGTAGCTAAATAATAACAGCCGCACTGGTCGATCTTTAAGGTTAAGCCGTGCTGGCCGAGGTTGGTCCGTGGATGGGTAACCATAATTACTTACAGAGTTTCCAACGTGCCTTGGAAAGCACGTTAAGCCGTTTGGTCCCGGCTGTCATTTTTAGATCTTTGACAGTCGTTACGAGTAGTCAGAAGCCAAAAGTCTGACATCCAGTCTTACCAAGGGGTATCGTATTACACAGTTACTAGGTTGTGGAGGTCAGATAGGCAGTCGCTTCATGTAAAATACTGGTACTCAGCTGCATTCGGTTAGACTTGAAGCCGACCCAAGATTGTTTTGGAAAAGTTTAGGCAGATGATGACTCCAGTATCTTATACACGGTGTAAATCACCTCATCACAAAGCCGTCAACCAAGCATTCTGTACATGAAACTAAGTAACTTTACGCAAAAATTATTGCTGGGAAACGACTTTTTTTGGGGGGGTGCAAAATCATGTTTTGTGGTAGAACTCAATGTAACGCACTCAAAACATTGTGCTGATGGACGGATTGAATAGTACGGGGGTCGTGGAGGTGTTTAAAGTAAAAATCTTACATTAAACTAGTTGGAAAGAGTACTTGTTAAAAAGTTGGAACTTTGACCGCTAATATCTCCGTAACTAGAAGGTTCCCAGGTATGGTGTAGAACAAAAAAATGATCGCAATGACAGGGAGAACCAGTGCCTTTCGGCTTCGTTAAGAGGTGTTTTACACCCTTTATCTTCACTATAATCTGTAAGCTTTGCTGTCAATAAAGACATTTAAATATCCTTACGAAACACGGAACAATTAGTGTCGGTAGAAATTTCACGTGACAAATTTAGTAATAATATATTTTTGCTGTAATTCTAACCTTACACACAAATGGTATCATACAATTCTTTATGAAATTCCACCTGATCGCCTCTGTATGGATGGCTGCAGTGTCCAAAATTCATAAAATTGAGTGACAACCTCCCTGCCAAATGAGCTAGACAAGGAAATTACCCCCATAAATGTTTGATACAATCTTTAGTAACTGAACAAAAACAATGGATTCCAAATAAATTTTAATATCTAAATAAAATATAGCATAATAAACCTTTAATGTTCCCACTGCTAGGACACAGGCCTCCTCTCTATGAGAGGCTTTAATCCACCACGCGGTCCCAGTGCGGGTTGATAGATGTCACATGTCTTCGAATTTTTTGTTCTAGGACATGCCGGTTTCCTCACGATGTCTTCCTTCACCGTTAAAACATCATCATCATCAGCCTATATTGTTCCCACTGCTGGGACGCAGGCCTCCTCTCTATGAGAGGGAATGGGCTGTAATCCACCACGCGGGCCCAGTGCGGGTTGGTAGATGTCACATGTCTTCGAATTTTTAGTTCTAGGACATGCCGGTTTCCTCACGATGTTTTCCTTCACCGTTTTTGAGAGCAGCGGTGATGAAATAAAAATACACAAAGTAATGCGCCTGCCTGGGTTCGAACCTACGACTTACTGCTCGTAAGTCGGGGCTGCTACCACTGGGCCACCGCTGCTCCCCGTTAAAACATACTCCTCTTTTATAGCCACAAACGGTCAATCCTTCACAACATCCAATAAATAAAACCCAAGAAAAAGTCCACTTACATTCCCCAAGCTATATCTCACACTACATAATGTATAAACCTATGAATACACCACACATTACATTACACCGTCTTCCTCAGATAGTAGATTAGCCATGAAACATTCAGGGAGGAAACGCCACCGATACATATGTCCCTAGGACGGATGTGTCCGCCTGTCTACGACCCCCTCTTTCCTCCGGAACTGAGCGGCTGCTACGCCGTAGCGCTACGATGGCTACGGCGTAGCGCTACGTCGTAGCTATGCGTTATCGTCTGTGATACTGGGTAATGTTGGTGCAGTTATTATTTATTATATTTTAATGTGTTTGTGAGGTCGTATTTTTATTTCATCGTTTTCTATAGAACTGTTTCATAGGATGTGATCTCAATAGGTTTTGGGCGATGATGATATTAAGCAGTTAAAAATCTACAGTCATAACCCGTGTAGTTCTAGAGGATTTGCATGACATAAGAAACACTTTAGATTATCGAAAAAAAAACTTACGTGGTATTGTTCGTTTTTAATAAAATATTGAATAGTGTTTTAAGACTAAAATCCATTATTAAAAGCCATTATTATGAAAATATTATATTTTCCTAATAATGGCTACAGCTACAGCAATTCTAATTCCGAAAATAAGTTACAAGTATCAGTATTTACTTAACTTAATAGGAACACAGATAAACCAATCCCGCCCAAACATAACTCCATCTACCTTAACTAACTTTAACTTAACTTAGTTACGAACAACAGCATTCAAAAGTTACCCCCAGCCAATGACAACAGACTTCTATTTTTAAACAACGTTACGCATTTTAAAAAGTTATTAATGTCGCTTGTGGCCCGAAGGCGGAAACTCCGCGGCCGGAAGTGGCCGGCGGCCATATTGTTTGCGGGTGAACTTCCGCTGCCCGTCGCCACTTGTCTGCCGCTAAGTTGGTTGCATTACAGCACTTTAACATGTTTTTAAAGTTCTTTTGATGTTCGACTTTGAATGTGTGATGCAGTTAGATAGGGGTGCAGGAAAACTAGGAGACATGAGAAATGGTTTTCTTAATATTATCTAAATAAATAATTGACTGGGTTGCGAGCGTGACTGCCGAGCTTGAGCTCCGGGGTTCAATTCCCAGGTCGAGCAAAGTGTTATTGGTTTGGTTTAGTTTTTGGCTTTCTCCATCAAGAATTTGGAATTGTGCCCGGTTGATGGGTAAAGGCTCGTACCCTATTATACAAGGTCTTGTTTTGCATTCTCGTCAAATTTCAGGAGGTGGTCACAAAAGACATAACTAATCAATTAAAATTACGGTACCTAGTTAATTATTAATAAACGCAGATTTTTTTTGGTTGTTTCAGTTTGTCAATATTTCAGAATAAACCCCCTTAACGTGGTGTAGGGAATTAGAAATTATGGAATAAACGTTTGAGATTGTTTGTATCTGTGTAAGCGATGTTATAGGGCGAGAACCAGACGGTTCGCGTTTAAAACACGGGTGGTACACACTTACCGATTTCCTTAAAAGAAAAAAAATATACCTACCCATTTTATTATTGATTTGGGACGAGAATTATTAGCATAGCCTCCTCCTCTATTACCTCCTTGAATTTGACGAGGATGCAAAACAACACTTTGTATGAAACTAATGAGCTGCATCCGGTTAGACTGGAAGCCAACCCCAAAAATGTTGGGAAAAGGCTAGGCAGATGATGATGAGATTGCCGCTTACTGCTGCTGATTTTGAGAAATTACTTTTACGAAACTACAAAAGAAAGCGGAGTTGCTGCTTGTAGTTTTGATTCAACGACTATCATATTGTCGCACAAACAAACTTTCTCTTATTTTATATGTTAATCAACTTTAATAATCCATTTATAATCAGGATACAAAGACTCATGGATAAATACCTTAACCTAGATATACATACTACTATAACAACAATTGTGTTAGTATATGAAACTTAAAAAAAGAGTAACCATGGAGTTTCTTGCCAGTTCTTCTCCATAGGAAACGACCAACCCGAACCGAGCATTTTGTCGACGTTTTATAAGTGCCCATGTAGGCCTATGTGAAATAAAAATATTTTGATTCTGATTTTTGAAAAAAAAAACTACGTTAGTATCAATTAACTTTTCTTCACTTCACTTTAGACCAATAAAGCAATTACTAATTCATCTATACGAACTACCCAAAAACTTGTTTCGCGAAAAATGGATCGCAAAAGCTTTCAAAGCTACAGGTTCCAATCCTAACACAATATTCCACAATAACTGCATCAACTGTCTACCCCTCCAAACAAAAGGGGTGAAGTTAAAAGCGGCCCCAACTTTGGAACAACGTGAACTAGTAGAGACAGCAAAACAAGCGGTCATACGACAATTTATGAATTATAGCGCGCGCCCGCTAAAAAGCCGTCTCGGTAATTTCATTGTATCTTGGCGAGGCGGCGAAGTGTCCCGCGAAT
The DNA here is from genome assembly GCA_963082945.1 of Cerastis leucographa. NCBI lineage: Eukaryota > Metazoa > Arthropoda > Insecta > Lepidoptera > Noctuidae > Cerastis > Cerastis leucographa. The sequence continues at coordinate 7,935,477 of OY720353.1, forward strand.
GGGAGTGTTGGCAAAATAAGTTATGAATAGCGTTTTTGAACTGTTTCTTTTTATCAAGGTTTCGAAATATGTTTGTATGAAGCTTGGGCTATCTAGTATTTCGCCAATAAAATATTTTATATCACGTAAATGTGACATCTTAGAAGATTTTGTTTCATACAAACTAGCGATTAATACAGAATGTGTGCGTAGCTGCTTTTATTTTAATAAAATAAAAATGGCGGAAGTTAGGCAAGCCAAATTATTCAAGCCACTTCATCATTTTAGTGAAATATATGTAGTCGGAGAAGATTGAAAGAAAGAAAAAAGAGAAAAAACAATAATTTGTAGAAGAGGCATGACGTGCATCGCCCAGGAAAAGCAATGGCCCATTTGAAATGGTTAGAAGATAATGCATCGTCCGTAGAAACATCTTGATCTTGAGTTGGCGTGGTGTAGTACAGAATTTCAATAGAATAACTGCCGTACTGCTGTGTCATAAACATAGTATTTATTTTTTAAAAAGGTCGTGCAATACTTTATCACGGGATTAGCGTGCGAAAACTACAGCACTACTACACGATTTGCGATGCGCACTCTTTTTGTACACACACTGCACCAGACTGTAGCAGCCACTACTGGACATATATAGTTGTTTCCAATCTCACGCCAATTAACTTGATCCGCAGTTACTTTAAACCACTGCTACACCTATCCTGAGAGCGTTCTACTAGAAATTTTACCAAACCAAAGTTAAATTTTTCTTATTATACTTTTAACGTTTTATTTTGATTTTATATATAGAGTTTAGTCTGCTATCGCTACTCGGTGGCTTTCCATCGCGTCACAACTGAGTTACCGTTCATTGACGGCATAATGCACTGCGTACACCGTTTATTGCTCGAACAACTCACTTAGCGAACTACATAGCTTCTAGGTGAGCATGTTGCTGGCAAACAAAATTTTTTACTGTCTATTATTTTTATGTTTATCAGTTCTCAATCGATCGTATATACCAGCGGTCAGCAACAGGCGCACCGCGGTCCGTTTGCGGACCGCGAAAGGTCGCACTTCGGACCACCAAATATTGTAATGTATTGAATACCAATTATAAATTAATACGTACATACATAAGGCCTATACCTTTATTAATTGAAATAATATTATTTCAATATGCTTAGTTATAAAAATGCAAACAGTGAAATTGATGTAGCGGCAGAATGGGCAGATGTGGCTGCCAAGTTGTTTAATCTTTCAAAGCCATCACTTCAAATGGAAATAATTGATATGCAAGAAGATGTGTCTTTGCTAATATATAAAACTGTATCCACTGAAGAATTTTGGGCCAAACATGTCCCCGAAAAATACGAAAATTTCAAAAAACTTGCTACCTATTCTATTTGGCCACTATGTTTGGCTCGACGTACGTACCTATGTGAATCATCTTTCTCAAAGATGAATTTTTTGAAAAACAAATATCGTTCGAGATTAACGGACGCCCACCTAGAAGACACACTTCGAATTAGCTGTTCTTCTCGAGAACCAAACTATAAAAAAACTGGCTCAAGACCGTCGGTGCAGTTTCTCACATTAATTTTAGGTCTTGTGTTTTATAATTCAGAATTTAATTTAGGTAGCACTTAATTATTATTAGTTGTTTTTTTCTGGACCTCGTTAAAATTTCCCCACAGTATCCGGACCCCACCTAGAACTACTTGCCGACCCCTGGTATATACTAATTAGGCCAGACCGTGATCCCTGTCAGATAAAAGAGACCAGGTTCTTAAACAAAGAGTTGACAGACATAACGGTGGACCGACGCAATCATTCAGTCTTTGGGGCTAAGCTTTCAGGAAGCCTCAAGTAAGTCCCAGTACCACCATATCTGGGGCAACCCAGATCAAAACAGCAAGATAGATCTAAAACCTCAGCATCTGTAATTCAAGACATATTTAGCTGAGCCGTGTGACTTCCGTTATACGGCAACCGAAAAAAAGGCGTTTAGGTATTTTTTTTAATTTTTGTTGAAAAGAAAATCGAAAACAAAAGCGATTTGGATTGTAGGAATAATTTAATATAATTTAGTACTAACACCCGTATCTATAAACAAGTCGAAAGTGTTTACTTGACGGCGCGTTCCCACTTTGTCGTGACGGTTAATTTATCATTGGACGACTGTCGTCTGTAGTTGTTCCCATTATACCAATTGACTTGACAATCTGTCGTCACCTGGAAAAAAAGTCATGGACGACAGTTAATTGTGTCGTTCCATATGAGAACAACTCCATTTAAATGAAATCCACGAAGCTTTAAACGACACGATAATCTGTCGTCACGACATAATGGGAACGCGCCCCGATTAAAAGTTATTATTTAAGATAAGATTTTTATTATGTAGTTAAGTTATTGCTTCAAGTTTTAACCGTCAAAAGTTAGCTTATATTAGCTTTGCTTTGACGGTTCCTACTCGGTTTAAACTCACATATTTTTTGCATATTAATGTTAACATAAATACTTGCTTTAACTCAAGTAATGACTTTAACTTGACTATAGATACCGGTATAAAACTCCCCACAAGACAGCACAACCCCACAAAGTAATCCTATAAACTAAACTTGTCCATAAATAAGACTCACTCACACCGCTCATCTGCCCACAAACCACTAATTAGGTGTTAAATCACTGAAAACGACTGAATCCCAACGTGAAAATGTGGACCTCACTGTTTACCGTGATTTACACTTGTGAATACTCTAACACAGATTAAGGTGCGGTTATATTGATGATGAGGAAGCGGTTATTTTCTCTTATTTACTACTTGCACTACTGCTCTCAAATGGTAAAGGAAAATATATCGAAGAACCCGTTAGTCACAAAGCTTTTAACTGGCGATTTGATGCAACCAATTCGGATGTGCTTGGTCTAAGTTTACCAGGGTAAACCTAGGTTAACTACTTCTCTATCATTAATAAAATTAAACCCTTACTAAAAATATAATCGCAATTTCATGTAAGGAAGGCGTAATATAAAACTACATCAGTAGGTAATAAAGTTCTCCCTGGCAGGTTCCCCTGAAAATAATATACACCTGGACTGCGCATGTCAGCTCCGACGCGTGACTGGAGTTTACTTCTAAATAAAATTTTAAATCAATAACACTTTGATTTTGATGTTTAGTATTTACATGTACTGTCAAATTATTTAAAAAAAAAAACAGTTTGCTATTGCCATGCTGCTATACTGTAGCCCCACCACGCTTTCCACATATTCAGAAAGAGAGAGAGAGTGTGTGAAGAAAGTTACAGGGTAAATGTGTACTGCTGCGGGTTGTTCGAAAGAGATACCGCGGCCCTGGAACACAAAGGGCGAAGAAGGAACATGGGTGGGTTTTAGTCAGTACAAGTCTGACACTCCCTCCCGCTCCGCCCAGAGCGGGAGAAGTCATTTGTTGATTTCCCATCCGCAAAAAAAAAAAAAAAAGGGGTCAATGTGTACTTGGCACTGAGGTGCGGGCGCGCTAATATGAAAAGATTCATAAGGTTTAAACTTCAGTAAACTCCAAAGCAGCGGTGAGCAGCGCTGGCCCAGTAGTGGCAGCCCTGACTTACTAGCAGTAAGCCGTGGGTTCGAACCCAGGCAGGCGCATCTACTTTGTGTAATTTATTTCTTCACCGCTGCTCTCAAAAGTGAAGGGAAACATCGTTAGGAAACCGGCATGTCTTAGAACTAAAAAATCGAAGACATGTGACATCTACCCACCCGCACTGGGCCCGCGTGGTGGACAACAGCCCACTCCCTCTCATAAAAAGGACTAAGGAGGCCTGTGTCCCAGCAGTGGGAACATTAAAGGCTGATGATGACGATGATACTTCAAAAACTACTTTAAAAAACTCAAATCGCTCCCTCTCACCACACAAACCTAAGCCCTAACAATACTGTCCCACCGCCCGGCAGTCGCGGTCGCCTCGTCCAAATGGAATTGAAACTGTGACAATCCAGTTTGCACTTCCCCACTTTTTCTTTACGGCACCTAGATTTGATTGAGTTCGTCTCACTTTGTGCTGACATTCGTACGGAATCAAACGAATCTAGCTTAGTAGGGATGGAGAATCGATAGCAGACAATGGGTTGTGTTATATGAGGGTAGTTTTGTTTGGATTTTATGTTCGGTGGTTGTTCATTGTGTGGGAGGAGCTCGTGGTTAAATAATAACAACTGCACAGGTCGATCTTTAAGGTTAAGCTGTGCTTGCCGAGGTTGGCCCGTGTATGGGTGACCATAATTACATACCGAGTTTACTTCGTGCCTCGGAATGCACGTTAAGCTGGTGGTCCCAGCTGTCATTTGTAGATCTTTGACAGTCGTTACGAGTAGTCAGTAGCCGTAAGTCTGACATCCGGTCTTTCCAGTATTACCCAGTTACTGGGTTGTGGAGGTCGGACAGGAAGTCGCTTCATGTAAATACTGGTACTCAGCTGCATCCGGTTAGACTGGAAGCCAACTCTAAGATAGTCCGGGAAAAGGCTAGGCAGATAATTTTTAGTTCATTTTGTGGGGGATTCAAATTTCCATCCATGCTAATAATAATATAGACCTCTTGACCGTTTTTGGTCAATTTCAGCAGAGATATGTCATCGGCAAGGGAGATATTATAGTGCACAAGTGCGTGCGATGGCACAGGTGCACTCTCTGTTCGTTTACTCTCATAGTCTCTCGGCTTAGCGTGCTTTTCGAGGCACGCGGGTATCATACCGCCAGCTTCCAAACTCTGGGCTGCTGAGAAATTTCCAAGGGAAGAACCTAATAGCACTTTTAGCTCGACCCTGGAATAGAACCCAAGACCCCTAGCTCAGCAGTTACGCTTGCGCTTGCGAAAGTAATTCTGTCTGTATTTACGTTTCGAATTTCGATGAAATTCGGTAGAGAGTATTTTTATTGATATTTTTTATCTTGATAGTAGGTTCTCGTGTTCTCATTTCTGAAATCCTCGAGCGCAGCCGTAACAGACAGTGCGGATTAATTTAAGTGACAAAATATGGCGTCTAATCGGAGTCGAATTTCAAATGTGATATCGAAAAGAGCATAAGCATAATCAGCCTATAATGTTCCCACTGGTGGGGCACAGGCCTCCTCATCAGAGGGCATAAACACAGGGCCCGCGTGGTTGATTACAGCCCACTGGCTGTAGTCCACAATGCCACATGTCTTCGAATTTTTAGTTCAAGGACATGCCAGTTTCCTCATGATTTTTATAGAGAACTGATTTATTTCACTGTCGGAAAACTAACGGATAAGTTAAAAGTACCATGCCACCTGATAAGCAATCTTGTAGATACCTTCGCGGACGAGACAAGCTCATTGTCTGGCAGTCGTACCAGACAGGCTGACAATAATATTCATAGTTACCTATCCATTCTCAGACCGGTCAATGTCCCGCCTGTATTTGCACTAACCCAAGAATTTGTTTATTTGTTCAATCTCTTGTCTTATTGACTAGCGTATAGGGTTATATGCGGGCGTATAGGTCGGTACGTCCGAAATTTGTCCAGTTATATAATTTTTCTGACCTATGAAGAAGTTTTTTCTTAGAATATAAGGTGTTGTTTTGCATCCTCGTCAAATTCAAGAAGGTAACTATGCTAATGATTCTCATTAGCATAGTCCTGAATCAATAATAAAATGGGTAATTTTTTTAATTAAGTAATTTCTTTTTTCTTATCATTAAAATCGGTACGTGTGAAACACTCGTGTTTTAAACGCGGGCCGTCTGATTCTCGCCCTATAACCGCGCTTCTACATCTCAAACGTTTATTCTATTATTTCTTATTCCCTAAACCACGTTAAGGGGGTTATTCTGAACTACTGACAAACTTAAACTAACAAAAAAATCAGCGTTTATTAATAATTAACTAGGTACCGTAATTTAAATTGATTACTCATGTCTTGTGTGATAACCTCCTGAATTTTGAAGAGGATGCGAAACAACACCTCGTTTAACGGGTGTAAAACTCCTTTACCAAAGTCAAGATTCACAAATCTTCCCGTAGTTGCGATGATTTTTTTTGCAGCGGACCATACCAGCCTGGTAACCTGCTTCTGCTTAGGTAAAAGTTCTAACAGTTGTTCACGTTTTTTTTTAAAACAAGTTTAAATACTTCTCGTGTTTCCTCAATGATTCGAATGCATTAATTTACGCGAGTGCGAGTTTTCCGATTTTTCGCTCCAAAACTAAAAGTCATTTTCCAATAATAATTATTGCTCAATATTACTTTTGTTTGATATACAGAATACTTAAATCACGGTGATGGATCCCAGACATTTCGGGTTTATGCAGGACTTTGAATTTTTTGAAATGGTAACCCTAATGGCGAGTGGGTACGTTAGCCAGTGCTAGTTTGTATTCTAAGAGCGGAGTATAAGACCACGTATTTGTACGAGGTTTTTGACCTAAGTTAGAGTTCAGAATTTAATATGGTAAAGGCTAAACTCGTTGCATATATTTTTGTTAATTCGTTACGTATGTATAGCCGGTACTGAAATTTATTTGAATTACATGTGTCGGTCTATTCGTATTGGTAACAGGCTGGAAACTGCTGTCATCGGTTTGAGTTATATAGACAGAAACCTGCTGTCAAGTGCTTACTACTTCAGGCCTTAGAAACTCAACAGGTGTGAAGGCTATTCTGGCCTCTGCTGGGTTTCTGAACACAACGCAATATGTCAAATTGTTTATGACGGTCTCTATAGCGACCGGTGTTCTTGGTATCGTACAAACTTTTGCTTTTTTTGCGGTGGCCCCGTGGTGGCAGCCCCGACTTACGAACAGTAAGCTGTGGGTGCGAACCCAGGCAGGCGCATTACTTTGTGTAATTTATTTCATCACCGCTGCCCTCAAAAACGGTGAAGGAAAACATCGTGAGGAAACCGTGAAACATGTCCTAGAACTATAAATTTTTAATTCGAAGACATGTGACATCTACCAACCCGCACTGGGCCCGCGTGGTGGATTACAGCCCATTCCCTCTCTTAGAGATGAGGCCTGTGTCCCAGCAGTGGGAACATTAATGATGATGATGATGATGACATGCTTTTAATAAATCTTATGTTAATCTCAGCCAACCGTTTAATTTAGCACCTAATCTATCATCCTCCATGCCTGCCATGACAATAAACACGGTATTGTCATGATTCTCCTGTCCATATGCCAATCTAATTTGGGATTGGCGCAGCATGTCTTCTTCTTCCATACAAAATCAAACTCAAAGCATTTATTTGAATTAGACCATTACAGGCACTTTTGAAAGTCATAATACAAAAAAAAAACGCGAAGCTACAGTCCCAGTCACTAACTTGTGAAAGTACTGTAGTTGCCCATTCCAAAGTGTAGATCCCTATGGAGAAGAATGGGCAAACAACTCCATGGACACTCTTTTAAATCAAAATGTGTTACAAAATCTTGGTTACATCATTCATGTTACGAATTATAAATATGTGAGAACGATGTAGAAGTACCACACAATCAACACGGTATATCATGTTAAAACATTAACGAGATATCGAAAGACAGTGACTGCTGCCTATCGTCCTCATTTATTCGAGCAAGAAATACTCCCACTTTTCATAAAGGACTGAATTCTCTTACAACTCCCACGAACAGAAAGGTATTATAATTTCAAAGCCATCCATTATTCGTGCTCATTCAAATTCTTATCATCATCTCGAACAATAATTTCAGATGAAGATAAAAATCTTTGAGGAACATCTCGAAAAAATGTCGTAAACATGATTTTTACCGTACAAAGGTAAGGGAAAACAATTATGGCTGGGATTGGGATCCGCTATTAAGTGCAGGACACAAACGTATCAGCCAGTAATGGCGTGCACTTCAAACATTGAGGACTCAAAGAAATCATTATTCCGCGCTCTTCCTACGCGACCACTTGGAAACGTAAGGATGGGTTAGTGTCGATGTTTAATGCAAGATGTTTTTTGCATCCTCGCCATATTCAAGGAAGTAACTATGCTAAGGATAGGATTGAAAATCTATACATACATAAATACAAATAAATAAAATTGAAGTGTCTGTTTGTAATATTAAAATAACCACTTTTTACTACATGCATATGAATGTATATAGGTACATTACCAAAATTACAATTTTTTTTACATTTTTGTCTGTCTGTCTGTTTCTCCAGCCGTTCTAGAGATAACCCGAGCTTATCTCTGTAACGGCTGGATAGATTTTGCCGGGACTTTAACTGGCAGATAGCTGTATGTAATAAGGAGTAAAAAAAAAAACTAAATAAAATAAAAATGCAAAAAAAAAACTAAATAACTTATTTGTAAAATTTCACGCGGACGAAGTCACGGGCACAGCTAGTCAATAATAAAATTGGTGGGTATTTTTTTTATTTATTTACGGAAATCGCTAAGTGTGAACCACCCGTGTTTTAAACGAGGCCCGTCTGATTCTCGCCCTTTAACCGCGCTTCCACACAAACAATTTCAAACGTTTATTCGATAATTTCTTATTCCCTAAACCACGTTAAAGGTGTTATTCTGAAATATTGACTAACAGAAACAACCAAAAAAATCAGCTTTTATTAATAATTAACTATGTAGCGTAATTTAAATTGATTATTTGTGTCTTTTGTGACCACCTCCTGAATTTTGACGAGAATGCAAAACAACACCTTGTATTTGTTTCAATAACAGATCTTATTTAGACGATAATTATAAAAAAATTAGGGGTTTCTTCTTTGTATAAGATACCATTCACCTGTTTGAGTTATATATATATCTGCTTTATTGAAACAATAATTTTCACAAAAGCATACTCTATTTTTAACCAACTTCTAAAAAAGGAGGAGGTTCTCAATTCGGATGTTTGTATTTTTCTATCAACAAAGGCAAGTCACACTCCAAATAGTGGTACTTACATACCGAGGCGTGTTCAAGAGATCCGCTTTCTGCACTCAAACTAACGCAAAAGCCTGAAGAGATCATCTTCGCGTGATGGTAAAGGCTCTTGGCCTTACTAACCTATCACATGTTCGTTAACTCCACATGTAACAAATCGACTAGCTCAAGTCCATCAAAATCTCTCTCTGCATCATTTATCTATTCTATTCATCATTTTAAATTTGCTTGCTGAAAGAAGTCACCGAAATATGTGAAACCTTTTTATTTATAAGATCATAATGTACCATATTTCATATAAATAAATAATCTTGAATCAATTCGCATTAACTAAGTACTACTTAAAACCTCAGACTTAAATATAACCTCTAATAATGATCACACAAAATAGAAAACTAAACCGAAATTCATTTTTTTTTCATTCACACAAACAAAAATAAAAATCTTATCGATACTTTTCTTCCCATCTCTACGGCAGGTACACTCCGCCTCGGGGTAACGAAGCTAATCTGCACTCTAGTGTCGACAATTTGAGGCGTAACAACAGAAAATAAGCAAAGACTTGAGCCGTGCTTAACTTAATCCGCGGTTCACTCACAGATGTTTTGTAATGAACGCTGTTTATTGAGCTATTATAAACAATACCGTTTTAATTTGGGCATTTTGAATCATTTGTGAGGTTTGGGTTATTATAGGAGTCGTTTAGAGTCATTTTTTTTGTTAATTTTGTATTCATACATACACAAAATTACGCCTTTTTCCCATGGGGATCGGTAGAAATAAAAGAACACCACCTGCTACAATCCTTACATAGTCCTTTTGCCTCGTCAACGTTCATACATCTAATCAAAAACAATGCAGACAAATAAAAAAAAACCGGCCAAGTGCAAGTCGGACTCGCGCACGAAGGGTTCCGTTCCATTATTTATAAAAACGAGCAAAAAAATTTTTTTTGTATGGGAGCCCCCCTTAAAAATTTATTTTATTTTGTTTTTAGTATTTGTTGTTATAGCGGCAACAGAAATACATAATCTGTAGAAATTTCATGTGGCTAACTATCACAGTTCATGAGATACAGTCTGGTGACAGACGGACAGCGAAGTCTCAGTAATAGGGTCCCGTTTGACCCGTTGGGTACGGAACCCTAAAAAACAAACATCTGAATAATATCGGATGTCTGTATTCGGTTAACCGGTTGTCTAGCAGCTAGTGCTATTATAAATCCGAATGTTTGGACGGATGGATGGACGGATGTTTGTTACTAAATCTGAATGAAATTTGGCATAGAGATTATAGTCTGGAACAGCACATAAGGTTTTTATCCCTGCAACAACACATTAAAAAATTCCACGCATACAATGTCGGCTACAGGGGATCCCTTCTTTTCGCATAATGTTCTTTGTCCTAATATACTTCGGCATAACGATTTTGGCACAATATGTTTTGGCATAATAAGATTTCGGCATAATTTTTTTAGGCATACATTTTATGTTGCCGTGACAGAAACCCTGCATGCTGCATGCTTGCTTGTTTGCTGCATGCTTGCTTGCATGCTGTATGCTTGCTTATAAAAAAGTTATGCTTTAGAACCTTATGCTTAATAAATTTATGCTTTAGAATATTATGCTTAATCATTATTATGGTTAGAGAAATTATCCTTAAAAAAATTATGCGTAAGCTGTTATGCGTAATTATATTATGCGAAAAATATAATTATGCCAAACAAAATTATGCTAAGTTATATTAGGTCTTAAAATTTTATGCAAATGGATAGGGAACCCGGCTACAGCAAGTAATCTATGAAAACCACATATGAAAAGCAAATAGTATATAATTATCAACTACAGATTAATTTAAATAACGAACTGAACCACTAGACGCAAAAAGAACAACTAACATATCTATAAACTGCAACAATTCAACAAAACAAACAAAACATTCTAAATAAAGTATGTAATTAAGTGGAGGTCCTTTCAAAACAAAAAACGGGCGGTCCCTAATTCGATATATATTACTCCGGGGCAAAATAAATCATACAAGCGACTAAAGCAGTGCCGAACCCAGTGTGGTAAGCGACAATATTAAGCTTCCCGTAAAATATTTTTTACCCATAAATTAAACGAATGTAAGCGAGTTTTTCATATGCCAGTTTCGCTAGTACGTCGCGAAATTAAACACATAAATTGCAAACAGTACAACTTGAGGTGCATATATTCAATTTGGTGTGTGCTTCGCCTTAATCACTTTGTTGGAGTTTGTGAAAGAGGAACTAATGATAGTGGTGTTATTGAATTAAAAATATAAGTGTAAATAATATTAGAATATTGTTTTACACTTTAATGATATAAAGACCGATATGATGTGATCATGATGAGATGTGTCTCTATTAGCTTAACAGTAACAGCGAATCTAAAAACACAGCTGTCTGCTCTGTAGGAACGTCAAACTTATGCATATTTAAAAAACATTGTCTAAACAATAGACAACTTTAAAAAATAACTAAGTCGTTTACAGTCCTATAAACCTCCACAATTTGTTTACAAGTCCACGTGCGAAGCATTGCTACACACAAATCAAACAAAACATTCTTTCGCTGGAAAAATTCAAGAACTGTTAACTAATTTGTAAACAGGGAGTAAATACTTGCTACTTAGATCTGTCGCCTACAAGTCAGTCGGTGGATAAACGGTGAAGGAACAAGTGCTACCTTAAAATCAGCCCATGAAGATCAAATCACATAAAATGTTCACGATTTCTTATCATATGAAAGAGATGATGTTGAAGAAGAATTATCTGAAAGTAACAATATGTTTTACGTTCGGAGTCACAGCTCTAATCGTCATGATACTACCACATGTATTGACGAACAATCGCATTCAGCATCGTCGTCACGTGAGGTACGCTACAGATTTGAAATACATCCTCTTTTGGGGCAAAACTAAAAGCCACCGTTCCCGTCTCTCGCACCATAAACCCACAGAGTTCTTGCCCGGACAGAAAATGTTTATCGATCAAAAATGCCCATACATAAACTGTTACATAACTTATGACAAAGGAACTCTTGCTAACGACGAAGATTTCGATGCTGTAGTTTTTGATATAGACAATGTTATTAAAATGGATGTAGACTTCCTCAACCTGACGAGGTCTCCAGAACAACTGTATATATTCAGATCATTAGAAACACCGGTGAAACATCCAATATGTGATTATGATTTGGACAATTTCTTCAATATGACCTGGACTTACAGATTAGACTCTGATATACCTCAACCATTTTTGGAAATCCATAGCGCAAATAAATCCCTGGTTGGACCAAAGACCAATATGAACTGGATAAAGAAAATGAAGAAAAGTAAAAAACTAAACAGTAAAATCAGACAAAAAAGAAAGGCCATCGCCTGGATTCTGACTAAGTGCAAACTCAAATCGAAGCACGAAGATTTTATCAAGGAATTGAGAAATGAATTGAAAGGATACAATTACTCACTAGACATCTATGGGCCTTGTTCTCAGAAGAAATGTCCAGGAGGCAGTGCCATAAAATGTTATAAGATGGTGGAAAAGGAATATTTCTTTCAAATTGTGTTGGAGGAGTATTTGTCAAAGGATTATGTTACGGAGGTTATGGTTACTGCAATGTCGCATGCAGCTATACCTATTGTTCTGGGGCCCAATGACTATTCAAAGTAAGTGCTTCAGTAACACGTATTATAAAAGCTTATAGGCTTCTACAAATTCGGATAACTTATTAATTAACTCATTTATACTCCCAAGCAAGACTGCTGAGCATGAAGTCCTAGGTTCGATTCCCAGATTGGGCAAAGTGTTATTCGGGCATGGGCAGTTACTCAATAGTAGCCACAAAGTCTGGATTTGGGCCCGGTTGATGGCAATTTCCTCGCCCCCTATTACAAGGGACTTAAACGCAGCTAGCGAGATATATATTGGTGAACTATTAAGGCCGAAGTCCAGCAAATAGTAGCTTTAGCATCATTTCAAATAATTCTAGGGGTCAAACGGGGAGGTCCACACGATTTGTTTTTTGTTTTTGCTTTTACTTTCTGAGTTTTGCACAGGATGACAGGCGTGAAGTTTTGTTATATTGTATTTATTATTCATTTATAGCCGACTAAACGCTTGCATGAAAGTGGCTTGTTCAATTAGTATGCATTCGGAAAAGTTTGCATCATCGCAAATAGCGTTCAAATATTTTACTAATTAATCAATATTACGGAATGAAATCATGACACTGTGCTCCGTGTTGTACTAATATATTGGTTATGAATAGCAATAACTAATAATTATTGTGGCTATTTAGGATTAATGATAATTCGAATGTTTGATGACTTTATTTCAGATGTTTAAAATCAAAATACCATTCACGTTATTGATGTCACAGTCAAAACTGTTCCTTTGTCAAAACTACTTTTGACCGGTTAAAGCTATTATAACAATTGCTTAGAAACTTAATAGGTTGTTAGGTTTTTTTTGGCCCTTTGGAATATCTTGTTGTAGATATTCAAGGTATGCGTTCTCAATCAACATATTTTTAGTAGACAACGCATTTTAACTTAATATGGGGTTTAACTGAGGAGCTCGTGGCTAAATAATAACAGCCGCACGTGTCGATCTACAAGGTTAAGCCGAGCTTGCCAAGGTTGGTCCGTGGATGGGTGACCATAATTACATACCCAGTTTCCTCCGTGCCTCGGAAAGCACATTAAGCCGTTGCCGCGTTGGTGCCGGCTTTTGTAGATCTTTGACAGTCGTTACGAGTAGTCAGAAGCCGAAAGTCTGACATCCAGTCTTACCAAGGGTTATCGTATTTCCCAGTTACTGGGTTATGGAGGTCAGATAGGCAGTCGTTTTATTTAAAATACTGAAGCTCAGCTGCATCCGGTAAGACTCGATGCCGACCCCACCAAAGTTTGGGAAAAGGCTAAGCAGATGATGATGATGGCATCATCATCTGCTTAGCCTTTTCCCAAACTTTCATTCAAACCCCATGGTTTGAATGAGGCCAGCCAAAAGTGGTTTTGTCCGATGAGCATTTTTGACTGTAAGGTGACATTTTCATTTTATCTTTCAGTTTCCTACCCCCTGGCTCATACATCAACGCTCAAGCTTTTGACATGATGAAGTTAGGAGCTCTCTTCGACTACCTGATCAAAAACCCTGATATGTATGAATTCTTCTTCGACTGGATGAAATATTATTACTACCAAGTGCGTTCCAGGTCCCAAGTTTGTGACCTTTGCACCAAGCTTAACCAACAGAATGGGACTACCGTTATGAAACCCAGTTTCAGGAAATGGTGGGACCCTGAATATAAAGATGTCTGCCAGAGGAAACGTTTGTATAAGTTGTTTCATACTGAAAGAGTGCCTGAAAACATTTTGTAAATGGTGGAAAATACAGCTGGTTTAAAAAAAAGTTTTTTTGTTGAAGATCGAACTTGATATAGTTTAGTGGTTCTTGCAGATTGATGAAGGTATAAATTGTACAGGTTACTACTGAAACTATCTAGGACGCACTCACACTAGTGCGCGATGTAAACTTTAAGGTTTTTTGTTTTTTTTTTTTTTTAATCGAAATTACTATACTATAGCATCTACCATTAGTTTTGACCTGTGACTTTAATGTTGTAAGACAAAAAACAAATGTGCAATACCCATTGCGTAGTAAAATTCAGTGGGGCGTAAGAAGTGTAGAACAATGTCGTTCCTATGAAAATATGTGTAATCTACAGCTAAAACATATTGACTTGCCAGTCGAGCTACAACATTGTTGTGGTAGATATTGTAGGGATCCTAATCGCGTCCTCGCGCAAACTCGGAAGCGTTCGGGTGTCGAAACAAATATGTCTTCCGAAAAGTTAAAGTGTACGCAGTGCAATATAGTTATTAACGAGTTGTTATGTTTTGTACAAAACAAAATATGTATAATGGATGAAGAAAGCTTGTTCCGGTTGTGCGTGAGCTCATATTCTACGGCAGAAATAACCGCTGCAAAGAATTTATTGTTCGAATCAGTTTCGACAAGTACCCGCAATGTGTCACGGCGCAAGAACAAAGAACAAAAGGAAATCGAAGACATAATTTCGGTATTCAAGATCACAGACCCTGAAAAAACACCTATTTTTGTTGCCCGGGTATTGGATAAATTGCCTCCGATCACCTTTGATCATGTCGATGTCACTGCACTGTTGAAAGATATCATTATTTTAAAATCAGAGGTAAAATATCTTAAAGAATCCAGTGCCACAATCGACCAGTTGGATATTATAAAACAGGACGTCGATCTCATAAAGTCTACATCTGTGGTTGATATAGATCGCCCTACATATTTGCACAGAAAACGAGAAACATTTATGTTAAATAACGAATGCGAAAGCGGTTCGTGTAGAACGCCCGATCAAGTGAACTGCCAATCCCCCGTATGCCCTCAAAGTCAGAGAAGTGCATGTAGCAAACGAGGAAGTGTCCTTAAAGCGACTAAAAGGATAACTGAAAAGCGCCTCGATTCGACCCCTGTCGGCGCGGCCGCCGGCACTGTTGACTTAGCACGGTTGCGACCGAGTAACGCGGTCAGCTGTTCGCCTGCGATGAGTAACACAAACCAGTTTGTTATCGCGACCGAGTGCGGTCTCAACAACTGCGATGTTAGTGCTAATGATCATAACGACGTAAACAAAGGTAAATCACTAGCAGATATAGTTTGTGAAGGGGAATGGAAATCACAATGCCCCGATGAAGAATGGATTACTATACAAAAAAAAAGGTACAAAAATAAGTATGTCGAATTAAATAAATCAAAGGGAGTGGTGCGTGGTAAAGCCGCCTGTGGGCCTGGAGATAGATTTAAGCCCGCTAGCTCAAGTAAGACACACTTGTTCTTATCTAATGTTCACAAGGATACTTCGGCAGATGATATAACGGAGTATTTAATGACTAAAACGACAGAAAAAGTTCAGCTACAAAAAATTAAAATGAAAAAGGAAAAGGAATATAATGCTTACAAGATATCCGTTTGTTCCGATAGAGTGGATATGTTTATGACTGAGGAACTATGGCCTGCCGGTGTTACATGTAGGCGTTTTAGACCTTACAAAAACCCCCAACTGGGTAATGAAGAAGAGAACGACAAATTTACTTAATGAACTCGTGCGGCACAACCCTTTTAACTTACAACTGCAAGAGTATTAAGCGTTCTATACACGGTGTCAAACAGCTGTGTTGTTTTGCGGATATTATCGCTTTGCAAGAGACATGGCTGTTGCCGGGCGAACTGTCCTTTTTGGAAAGTATTCACGATGACTTCGCGGGCACCGGTACGTCAGCTGTGGACACGTCTGCTGGCATGCTTCGGGGTCGACCATTTGGTGGTGTGGCATTGCTGTGGCGTAAGTCAGTGTTTCAGTGCGTTACAATAATACCGTGCGGTAATCCGCGTATTGCCGCAATACGTGTCACAACAAAAGATCGTCCAGTGCTTGTGGTTTGTGTATATATGCCTACGGACCTAATAGAAAATATGCCTGAGTTCACGGATTGTCTCAGTTCAATTAGTGCTATTATTGATGAATCTGGCATAGAGTCTGTGTTCATACTTGGCGATTTCAATGCCCATCCAGGTGAGCGCTTTTATCATGAACTTGTGGTGTTTTCAAAGGAACAGGACTGGACTTGTGTGGACACAAATAAGTTGCAATTAACATCAGGAACGTTCACGTTCATCAGCGAGGCTCATGGGTGTAAGCGTTGGCTAGACCACTGTCTCACGACAGACGCGGCCCTGTCCAGTGTCACCAACGTGTATGTAAAGTACGATGTCTTTTGGTCTGACCATCTACCATTAGTTTTGATCTGTGACTTTAATGTTGTAAGACAAAAAACAAATGTGCAATACCCATTGCGTAGTAAAATTCAGTGGGGCGTAAGAAGTGTAGAACAATGTCGTTCCTATGAAAATATGTGTAATCTACAGCTAAAACATATTGACTTGCCAGTCGAGCTACAACATTGTTGTGGTAGATATTGTAGGGATCCTAATCATGTTAACATTATAAATAACTTGTATAGGGACATTGTTGACATTTTATGTAAGAATGCGAGTTATACGTATGTGTATAAGTCCATGAAGCGTAAGAAACATTTGGCCGGGTGGAACAGATTTGTAAGTGACGCTCACAAGAACGCTAAGACTAAATTCAATACGTGGCTGTGGTATGGTAGACCTTCTTGCGGCGCCATATTTAACGAAATGATAGAATCTCGTAAGATCTTCAAGAGTAAACTTAAATGGTGCCAAAACAACCAGGATCAGATTGGAATGGATTTGTTAGCAAAACGCCATTCGAATTCAGATTTTAGGGGTTTTTGGAAGAGCACTAAACAGTTTAATTCTAGGTCCGGTGTGCCTGTGAGTGTCAATGGTGTTTCTGACTCGAAAGATGTTGCTGATTTATTCAGAATGCATTTTGATGTAAAGTCGCGGTTGGGGCCACCATGCCGGGAGTTCGATGCTGGGGACAGTGCTACAGAAATAACAACGGTCATTCTGGCAAAGGACATCAGGACAAAAATTAGAAGCATGAGAAGGGGCAAATCCCCTGGACACGATGGGCTCAGCATCGAACACTTGCAGTATGGTGGGATCCATTTGCCACGTGTGCTCGCTCTACTGTTTAATCTGTGCCTAGGTCATTCATACCTTCCTCCAGATATGGTGCGGGCTCTGGTGGTACCAGTGGTGAAGAACCGGACCGGAGACGTCGCGGACAAGTCAAACTATAGGCCGATTTGTTTGGCGACCATCGTAGCTAAAGTACTTGACAGCGTGCTTAACTCTCACTTAAGTACCCACATCAAACTGCACGATGCCCAGTTTGGGTTTCGGCCGGGGTTGTCAACAGAAACCGCAATTCTTAGTTTGAAGCATGCTGTCAAGTATTACACAGACAGGAAAACACCTATTTACGCTTGTTTTCTAGACTTGTCCAGGGCTTTTGATCTTGTCTCGTTCGACGTCCTCTGGCAGAAATTGTCTGATACCGCCGTGCCGCCGGAGCTTGTCTCACTTCTACAGTACTGGTACATGAAGCAGGAGAGTCGGGTGCGCTGGGCAGGAGAGCTCTCGGAGCCAAGTAGGCCGGAGTGTGGCGTGAGGCAGGGTGGTCTGACCTCACCGTTGCTATTTAGTCTGTATGTGAACGCATTGATCGAGCGGCTCAGCAGCACACGTGTCGGTTGTTTTATTGATGGTGTTTGTTTCAATAATCTAAGCTATGCAGACGACATGGTGCTGCTGGCCCCTTCGGTCGGTGCGCTCCGTAAGCTTCTCGATGTTTGCGAGTCATATGCTGCTTCTCATGGCCTTGTATACAACGAAAGCAAGTCAAAATACATGGTCTTCAAGTCCGGTACCAGGTGTCCCTCCTCCGTCCCTCCTGTTTTACTGAACGGTGTGGAGCTACATAGGGTGTACTCTTTTAAATACCTGGGCCACTTGGTGACGGACGATTTGAGGGACGACGCAGATATGGAGAGGGAACGCAGAGCATTGTCAGTTCGGGCTAATATGTTGGCACGCCGGTTTTTCCGTTGTACAGCTGCAGTCAAAGTAACGTTGTTTAAAGCATATTGCATGTCGCTGTACTCGGGGAGCCTGTGGTTCAACCACACCCAAAAAGCCTACAATGCTCTGCGGATTCAGTATAACAACGCGTTTAGGGTGCTGTTGCGTCTGCCTCGGTTCTGTAGCGCGTCATCTATGTTCGCTGAGGCTCGTACCGACTGTTTCGATGCTGTGCGGCGTAAGAAAGCGGCCTCGCTGCTAAATAGACTTCGTGGCAGCCCCAACAGCATTCTGAGCGCCATAGTCGGGAGGTATGACAGTCCGTTGGTGAGGTCGCTAGTCACCTGTACACTGTCTGTGTTTTTAGTTAAGTACTAACATAGGTTAAGAATATTGTTACTAACCTAATGGATCTTGGTCATCTGAAATAAATGAATATTATTATTATTATTAATCATGTTAACATTATAAATAACTTTTATAGGGACATTGTTGACATTTTATGTAAGAATGCGAGTTATACGTATGTGTATAAGTCCATGAAGCGTAAGAAACATTTGGCCGGGTGGAACAGATTTGTAAGTGACGCTCACAAGAACGCTAAGACTAAATTCAATACGTGGCTGTGGTATGGTAGACCTTCTTGCGGCGCCATATTTAACGAAATGATAGAATCTCGTAAGATCTTCAAGAGTAAACTTAAATGGTGCCAAAACAACCAGGATCAGATTGGAATGGATTTGTTAGCAAAACGCCATTCGAATTCAGATTTTAGGGGTTTTTGGAAGAGCACTAAACAGTTTAATTCTAGGTCCGGTGTGCCTGTGAGTGTCAATGGTGTTTCTGACTCGAAAGATGTTGCTGATTTATTCAGAATGCATTTTGATGTAAAGTCGCGGTTGGGGCCACCATGCCGGGAGTTCGATGCTGGGGACAGTGCTACAGAAATAACAACGGTCATTCTGGCAAAGGACATCAGGACAAAAATTAGAAGCATGAGAAGGGGCAAATCCCCTGGACACGATGGGCTCAGCATCGAACACTTGCAGTATGGTGGGATCCATTTGCCACGTGTGCTCGCTCTACTGTTTAATCTGTGCCTAGGTCATTCATACCTTCCTCCAGATATGGTGCGGGCTCTGGTGGTACCAGTGGTGAAGAACCGGACCGGAGACGTCGCGGACAAGTCAAACTATAGGCCGATTTGTTTGGCGACCATCGTAGCTAAAGTACTTGACAGCGTGCTTAACTCTCACTTAAGTACCCACATCAAACTGCACGATGCCCAGTTTGGGTTTCGGCCGGGGTTGTCAACAGAAACCGCAATTCTTAGTTTGAAGCATGCTGTCAAGTATTACACAGACAGGAAAACACCTATTTACGCTTGTTTTCTAGACTTGTCCAGGGCTTTTGATCTTGTCTCGTTCGACGTCCTCTGGCAGAAATTGTCTGATACCGCCGTGCCGCCGGAGCTTGTCTCACTTCTACAGTACTGGTACGCCCACGAAGGGTTCGTACCATTATTTTAAAAAACGAGCAACTTATTTGTATAGGAGCTCATAAATATTTATTTCACTATGTTTTTAGTATTTGTTGTTATAGCGGCAACATAAATACATAATCTTTAGAAATTTCAACTGGCTAACCATTACGGTTCATGGGATACAGCCTGGTGACAGACGGACGGACGGACGGACAGTGAAGTCTCAGTAATAGGGTCCCGTTTGACCCTTTGGGTACGGAAACCAAAAAAGGCCATATTATTTATTAAATAAAACAAGCTTTTTGCTTTTGTAAATTATTATTTAGGTATATACATATAAGTTACGTTGGGCCCGAAGTAAATTAGATTAATTAAGTCTAGTGTTTATTTTTGTGATTATCAAAAATAGATTTAGTTTTGTATTTTTATCAGTTGACTAAGAACATCTTTAATTTAGGTATTTTTAAGATCAATAAAACAATGTTGAAATGTTTTTGTTTTTTTTTTAAGAGCACTCGTCGGTAGTAAGACATAGAGGTTTTTTTTTAAGAAAAATAAAAGTTTTGTATAATATTCATCATCTGCCTAGCCTTTTCCCAATCTATCTTGGGGTCGGTTTCCAGTCTAACTGGATGCAGCTGAGTACCAGTATTTTACATGAAGCGACTGCCTATCTGACCTCCACAACCCAGTAACTGGGTATTGTATAATATTATTGGTTTCTAAAACTCAAGACACTGGCTAGCTTAGTTACAATCAAAAATAACTCAATAAATTTTATCCTATTAATAACTGCTTCGATGAAGAAAAACATCGTGAGGAAACCAGCATGCTAAATAGATATTTCTCGACGGCATGTAAAGCCAACTCAGAAGCCTATGGGCGACATATAAACCCTGGTAATTTAAGGCACTAATCACACGGGAAAGAAACATCCTACTAATTCTAATTCTTCATAAGAAACGACCAACCCGAACCGTGCACCTTTTGTCGACGTTTTATAAGTGCCCATGTAGGCCTATGTAAAATAAAACATTTTGTTGGAACGAAGTTCCTTATAGCGCGTTGCGAAAGGGGGCTAGACGGAAAAAATTAAGACCAAAAGTTGTAACGACACTTTTTTCTATAAGCGGTTGTAAGTAAGCCGTGCGGCGTGCGCGTGTTTCTAAGATGTTGATGTTGTTTGTTGTTGTTGTTGTTGTTTAAGATGTTGTGATTAAGTTTTTCATTATATTTGTTAATATTAAAAAATAAAAAAAAATAAAAAAAAAATACAATTCGTTCACTAATTAATCTAAAGGAACTTCGTTCCATCCGGGTGTCCCTTGACACCTCTCAAGTTTATTTTTTATTTTTTATTTTGAATATAATAATAACATAACATCACGCCTGTTCCCCCGAAGGGTTAGGCAGAGGTGTACTTAATAGTACACCCACATTTCGCCAGTTATGTTTAAGTCCCATGTATTAGAGGTCAAGCCTTTTGCCATCCACCGAGCACAAATCCAGACTCCGTGGCTGCTACAGAGAAATTCTTGATGGAAAAACCCAATAACACTTTACCCGACCTGAGAATCGAACCCAAGACTTCATGCTCAGCAGTTACGCTTACGACAACTCGACCAACGAAGCAGAAAATAATAATCTCTATCCTGATCCCTTATTATAATTAATTAATAATTTAAAAAATACATGATTTTAACAATGTTACAAATTGATTGAATAAATGTATATAATCTTTAAAACAATAATTCTTACATTCTATTTTGTAATATTAAAACAGTAACTTATTAACTAGGTAACTAAAAATATAATATATCACATTAAGCACCCAGTGTTCTTGATCTTGCTGTGCCCGACAGGGTCTATAATTGTTCCGGAGCGAGAGGGAATGGGAAGCCGTCGCCTCCTTCTGCGAAGTAGTCATGCTAGCGAAGGACGTGGCGGAACGTGAGAGGTCACGTCACGTTCCAGCCGCCGCGGGAGACGCCCCGGGCGTCGGGGGGCAACCAGTGGCCCCCGGCCACCGTAGGCGCGAGCCTGTGGACGGTGAGTAATGGGCTAGCTCACCGTCCGTCCGTCTCATGACGACAGGCCGTGTCGACGGCGCGTACGTGTTCCACGCGCGCCTCAAGGAGATGTCAGCAAACCGGAAGGGGTCCGAAAGGGCCGATGCCTGCCAGGGCTGCGGGTTGTTCGAAAGAGATACCGCGGCCCTGGAACACAAAGGGCGAAGAAGGAACATGGGTGGGTTTTAGTCAGTACAAGTCTGACACTCCCTCCCCCTCCGTTCAGAGCGGGAGAAGTCATTTGATGATTTCCCATCCGCAAAAAAAAAAAAAGGGTCTATATTTGTGACTTAAATAATTATTTCCCTTCCATCTATGTATTAACATTATGGTACGCAATAAAGAATTGAGAATATATTGAATATCGTCCAAAAAAAATCCACAGTCAGCCTTTTTACCAACAAAGACGTTTTTTCCTTACATTTCCTTTCAATTTTGCATTAAAACGAATGCCGATATCAGTCCTTCAGGACACATCTGTGATCGACATCTCCCAACTCAGATTTATTATTGAATACTTTTTAGCTTTCTCATACAATAAGGCATCCATCTATCTTCTTTACATTTCAATGTTTTGTATGTCTTATAGCTATTTTATTGTATTGTTATGGTAAGCGATGGGTTTAGGAGGATTGCGTTTATTGTGAAAATGTGGATTTCGTATTGAAGATGAGAATCATAGTAGCATTCTGAGGTTATTATGTTTGTTGTGGGTAATAGGAGCTCGTGGCTAAATAATAACAGCCGCACGGGTCGATCTTTAAGGTTAAGCCGTGCTTGCCGAGGTTGATCCGTGTATGGGTGACCATAATTACATACCAAGTTTCCTCCGTGCCTCGGAAAGCACGTTAAGCCGTTGGTCCCGGCTGTCATTTGTAGATCTTTGACAGTCGTTATGAGTAGTCAGAAGCCAAAAGTCTCACATCCAGTCTTACTAAGTGATATCGTTTTACCCAGTTACTGGATTGTGGAGGGCAGATAGGCAGTCGCTTCATGTAAAATACTGGTACTCAGCTGCATCTGGTTAGATTGGAAGCCGACCCCAAGATAGTTTGGGAAAAGGCTAGGCAGATGATGATATGTTGATTGTGGGTTTGAAGGAATTTCTTTTACGTATAATAGTCTTTTTTTATTTGTCATTAGCTTTTTCTAAAACATCTTTGTTGGTCCAAGAATTTACTTAATTTGCATGTGGGTACTTGAAGTTAAAATGCAGAAATTACATTGATATAACAATGAAAAACCTCAATAAAAGATCACAATACATCCGTTATCATCGTACAAATATTATTTAATCTCAATTTTACATTGGGGCCTTTATAATAAATTGCAAGCGAGCGACTCATCCATTACAGCCGCAAATAAATACCACATTACAGGGAAACCACGTCATCTGTAATTAAACGGATTGCCCTGATGAATTATAAGTCGAGGATGTACATGAATACACCTTAAATGAAGGATTCTACTGGCGCATTCTACTGGCGCAGCCGTGAGACACACAATATTATCTTAATATTAATATGATTTATTTTTTTGTTGTTGGCGCTTGTGGCATGTGCCAAATAAATATGTTTTATTTATATATTTTATAATATGTTTCTTCTTTCTTTTTTCTTTCTTCTTCATTCTATTTCTTTCTTTTTCATTCTTATCGGGTGCAGCTGAATACCAGTATTTTACATGGCGCGACTGCCTATCTGCCCTTTACAACCCAGTTGGTACTGAATAATGCGGTACCCTTGGTAAGACTGGTTGCACAGATCGTGAATACCAGGATCTTAATGCGACGCGACGTAAGTCTGTATAATTTCCTTTGGGCATTACTGATAAATTTAATTTATTATACAATGCATGTACCAATAACACTGTACCCAACCCATCAGTGGAATTACAAATCCCATGCTCAGACTAAACTGACTAACAAAACAAATTGGTACATTTGTCCATTTCGTTTCCAAATCGTGCCTAAAGACGCTCGTCGTCACCGAGGCAGGTCCAAGAAACGCTGGCGTGACGATTTGTACTGGTTCCTGAGAGATCAGCCAGACCAGGCAAAACGCCAAGAGGAACATTATTTAAAGTTTAAAAAAAAAGCATCAAAAATTTTGTACTCAAACATCATCAAATCACAGCCACCCTAACGGGATAATATCAGGAGCAGCAACTTTGTGCCCAATCGGTCGCAGGGGATGCAATCAGTTATTTAACGCTATCCGCAGTTTCAGCTCATACTCTATGGGGCGGGGGTTGAAGGTTGAGGGGTGGCGCTAAGGGAGGCCTTTGTCATTGCTGTCAAAGATTACTTCCTTGAAATGCCTGTATTTATGGCTTATTACTTTGTATGAATCGTTAAAGTTGGATAAAAAATGAGTCTGTTTCATTCTGTGATTTTAAGCGAATACTTCTGTTGATGTTGCTTTAAACAATTCGTGTTAAATCACAAACAAATGGTATAAAAAATGACATTCGAACTACACTATCAGCGAATAAGTCTAGCAGTTAGCTACCCGTTGACCTTAAATTTTTCAAAAAATATTTAATTTTCAATTTCACCAAAACAACCCAGTTTTGATGTTATCGGAGTCAACATTGCTGCAAACTGGGTCTAGTATCACCTTTTTCAAGAAATGCAGCCAATAGGGATGGTGACTCTTTTTTTTTTATTTGTCTTCGGGTAGATTATTAAAAAGTATTTGACACGTATTTTTTCATTTTTCACGTAATCGTAAAATTACGGAGATATTTTGAGTTGAAATGGCGCATGACGTCACGGCTCAGTACATTTTATACCTAGCAGTGACGTAGTGAGCCCCCACTCTCCAACTTTAATGCGTTTTAACTAAGTATTTTTTTGTTAACTTGATAAAACAAAAAATACGTATCTAATATTTTTGTATTACTTACCTGATTGACGGACTAAATAGAATTTCGTTTTCCTTACCCAGTCATCATCCCTATTACCAACCACCTTGTATATTGTCTCAAATCATTTAATTGCCTAGGTAGGTACTCCTTTTTTTACTAATAAAATATCTTCTCGATTTCCATAACTTCACAAAAAATAAAAAGCCTATCATTTATTTAGCCACAATAAAAACTAGTTAAAACAATTCTCACTGCAAATTCACAATTGCTTTGAAAACCAAGTTAAATAGACAGTGATGCTAAAAGTTTATTCGAAGCTACTCTGTGGGCGCAGGTGCTTATTCGTATGCGAAACAACGCACAGCTAATAGAACTAGCTAAATGTGCCAGTGCACTACTATGGGGCTAAGTGTGGACTAGAGAATGTATTTGTTAATTTTCATTCGAAATTTATTCTTCTTGGAAAATGTTTATACTTGCTGCCCTGCTTAGGAATTTACTTACTGTACATTACTTAATCATCATCATGTATCTAGTGTTTTCCCAATCAGGGTTCGGCTTCCAGTCTTACCGTGTGCAGCTGAGTACCAGTATTTTACATGGAGCGATTGCCTATCTGACCTCCACACCCAAGCTACTGCCTTGTATTCGTGTGTAAAAGATTAAAATTAATGTGGGAAACTACACCTACTCACAGTTTTAGACATAAAGGTCCAATTCAAGGTTTAAACTGTTACTAATTAAGAATAGACAATAATATTGGAACGCATCATAAACAATGATTAGAGCTGCTGTCAATAGTTGACGTTGACAGCCCGCCTTTATGTACTTCACCTTTTGTTTGTAACCACGCTCTCATGGTGTTCTTAATTAATGTATCTTCCCCAAATATACAGTTGATTTACTAATAAGGAATACGTGTAGACATAACCCACAATATAAACAACGTTTTTTTCGCCCATAATGAGAACCTACACATGAAAAACTGCTCCAGCATAGAATCTATGCCACTAAGGAAGAACTATCATCAAAATTCTGAATCGCGCTATTAAAGTTATCCGCGACTTAAAAGTACATAAGAATACCCGACATCAACCGTCAGGTATATCTACGGTAGCTCACATTTTTTTAAAGTGTGGAAATCCTCTATGGATGTCCTGAGGAGCCTGTCAGACTCCTACTGACTAAAACCACACGGTGTTCCTCCTCGTCACTTCTAGCTGGAGTGCGGGACACAATTTCATTCTCCGCAATCATCCAGCAGTAACGGTTTGCCGCGTTCACCAATCCAGACTCAGTAGCTGCTATTGAAAAATTCCCGATGGAAAAACCCAATAACACTTTGCTCAACCTGGGAGTCGAACTCAGGACATGATGCTCAGCAGTCGCGCTGCCGAATTCTAGACCAACGCGGCAGACGAGAGTTAAGTTGCGAGATCCGCTAGTAGGGGCATCATTGTATCGGACACAGGTGCGTGTTAGTTGGTTAACACCTATTCGCCGATATATTGCCGAATCTCATCGCTAACGCATATCGATTCAATTACACAACTTGCTTACTTGTTTACGGCTTACCAGAGACAAAATAGACACTGTTATGGAAGAAGGATCTGTGCTACCAGAAAAAGAACGCTGATTTTTGATCATCCGTACAAATCTAATATATAAAATTCACGTGTCGCGGTGTTTGTTACCAAACTCTTCTGAAACGGCTAAACCGATTTGAATGAAATTTTGTGTGCATATCGGGTAGGTCTGAAAATCGGCCAACATCTATTTTTCATACCCTAAAACCCATCAAAATTTCCACGCGAACGAAGTCGCGAGCAGCAGCTAGATAATAATAAAGATTATTTAATAAATGCGAAAATAAAGTCTTATCGTGCATATAATATGTGTCTCAAAGAACCAAAAGATAGAACTATGCACCTTCCAAGCCGTTAACCACATGACAAAGATACTTATGAAGTAATCAAGTCTGGCTAATGAATATTCGAGAAGGCTCGACGACACTTCTCGCGGCGAGAGGGCGCCACTGAGCTAGCGATTTGAATTATGCCTGGTCAGGTCCTTGAGTAGTTGGCGTGGTGATAATTAAAATATAAGGTCGGGTGGTTGAAATATGGATAGGTTTGGTTGAAGTGGAATTAGTAGATCAGAGCACTTAAAATGTTAGAAAGAGTGAAATTTCTTCAAGAAATCTATCTTATTTATCTATATAATATAAAAACTAAATGATGTTTGTTAGTCTCCTAAACTTGAAAACGGCTAGACCGATTTTGCAAATTTTGGTTAAAAGGTAAGTAGGGTAGGGTAGGGTAGGTAGGTAGGTAGGGTAGGTAGGGAAAGGTAGGGTAGGGTAGGGTAAGCTAGGTAGGTAAGGTAGGACGTAGGTAGGCAAAAGTGCATTGCTACGTATGCCGCGGCGGTACAGTTAGTCTTTTTAAATCAAAGACTTCATATTGGTATCCAAGACTTTTCATGAATATCAGAGAATGTAATGTTACATTGCTGAAAAGGTATATTGGCGCATGAGTTACATTGGCGGATTAAACAATCCGCCAACAAACAAACAAAACATTGGCAAACATTTGTAAAATTGTTTTGTAAAAAAAACAGATAGCGGCGTTAACTCCATTTTTGGCCACGTGGTTGGTACGCACGGCAACCAATCAACTACACAAAACCAGTTTATGTGGATATCTCATTGTACGGTAAACCTATACAAAGCAAGGCCATGCTATACTGGAAATATTTTGCTTAGTTTAACGTCGTGTGTGCGTGACCAAAAATGGCGTTAAATGCCATAAACAAGTTACACCTTCTACTTAATTGACTTCTAAACCTAATTTGGATATTCGAAATTTGAAGGTGTCAAAACCCAGCACTTTAAAAAAAGGCAAGTTCAACTAAGTTTTGTGTGATCTGTTGAATGAAGTTTCTCTTGAATCACCAGACTAGCCCCCGTATTGACAAACGTTCGGATTCGATTTCGATTCGGGAAGTCGTATGTCTATCTCGCTCGCTTTCGTAATGCCAAAACCAACTAGACATACGACTTATCGAATCCGAGCGTTTGTGAATAGGGGGCCAGGACTTTCCACAAAATTCCGAAAACTTTTCTGACAAAAAACTTCCAACTTACTTCCCTTTATAAAAATAACAAAACAGAAGTTACTAGAACAAAACAATCAGTCCGCAGTCAAAGCTGATGAAACAAAGCTCCTTTCTCCCAAGTAGTAAATACTGAAAAATTCATACATTTCGTCAGTACCGTCGGCAAGTCAAGTGCTCGGCATGGTTAGCATATCGCAGAGATCGCCTGCTCGAATATTCAACAGCTCTTTGTTGCTGACCCTACTTAGGTACTACAGTATGGTAATGAATGGAGTCAGTACTGTTTGTTTTTGATCCAGTTTGATTTTGTAGCTGCCGTAAGAAGAATGTATTATTGTGAAGATTTTTTAATAATGAGTCTTATAGGAAGGAAAGGGCTTATCTTAAAGGAAGGAGCTTGTGGCTAAATAATAACAGCTGCACGGGTCAATACTCATGGATGGGTGACCATAATTACATACCGATTTTCTTCCGTGCCTCGGAAACCACGTAAAGCCGTTGGTCCCGGCTGTCATTTGTAGATCTTTAACAGTCGTTACAAGTAGTCAGAAGCCGAAAGTCTGTCATCCAGTCTTACCAAGGGATTTCGTATTACCCAGTTACTAATTTTCGGAGGTCAGATAGGCAGTCGCTTCATTTAAAATACTGGTACTCAGTTGGCCGGTAGCCAAAGCCGACCCCAACAAAGTTTGAGAAAAGGCTAGGTAAATGATGAATCTTATAGGAAGAGTTTGATTTGAGATACATTTATAGCAGCCTCTTTGAGTGGCGATATTCATATTCGTAAAATTATACGGATTAAATTTACAAGGATAAGCAACTATTATCGAGGTAGGTCCTTGGATAAGAGGCCATCAATTACACGCTGAGACACTTTCGTGCCTCGAAAAGCACGTTTAGTAGTTGAACCCGGTTGTCATTCGTATGTCTTTGACAGTCGTGACGAGTAGTCAGTAGAAGCCTGAATGCAAGTGGCACCAGCCTTGTGAAGGGATTTTGTGTTACCCAGTAACTGGGATGTGGAGATCTGATGAGTAGTCGCTTTTTGCAAAATACTGGTATTCCGTTGCCTCCGATTAAACTGGAAGCTGACCCCTGATATTTGGGGACTATGCCAAGCCGTATTAATTTGTACACAGCTTGGTAATTGTATTGAAAATACAATACGGCGGCGCTAGTTCCGACCAGGTCCACGCAATAATATTATAAGCATGACCACTTTAAGTATGCAGCTCATGGTGGCGTTGCTGTTGTGAAGAAAGAGCATTGGGTAAGTTTGTATAGACCAGTGGCTTGATTTTTTTTCACAGCGGTAACTAAGATAATTTTTGCTCACATATAGTGGAATATATGACTCCTAAAATAATTTTGCCGAAAATTATATAGGAGCTGAAATATCTGATGTCAAAGTTGTGTTGTTCCTACTAGCAGTTTGCATACTGTTATTTATTTTATAAAAAAATTACTATTTCCTATCGTTTGCCTTATGCCATTACTTCCCAATTAGATCTTGAGCAGCGACACTATCGAATGGGGTAATAATACAGGATGTTTTTTTTTTAATTAACGGGTTCGATTCCTGGCTAGGAATATTAATTTTTCAAATAACCAATGAAGCAGTTTTAATTTTATCAAAATCGGTCTCGGAACTCCTTTGAGTGTCTTTCGCTATTCCTCATAGTTTCGGATTTGACCTACCACCCAGTTGAAAAACTCAACCTGTATATCTCGGCTCCGATGCATTTTGGAAATAATTATTCATAGAAGAAAATGGATGTCTTATTGTGTTCTTTCTAATGCAATATTTTTCATTAGTGGCCGCAGACTTAAAAAATCATGCCACTTTTACCCAAACCCCTTTGCATCGAAATGTCAAAAACTTGCTACATTTATTTAAGTTCTGTGTTTATTCGCTTGCACAGATAAGTCGGTTACAGTCACTTCTGGCACTATTTTTTTCTACCAAGTAAATGTCACCGATCAATTCTTTCTAGACAAAGACTCAATAGGTGACAAAAGAGTAACCTTTTACGAAAAGAACCTTTGTCTTCTTAAATATTAAACCAGTCAGGTAAAACGACATTTTTAGGGCGTTTTGTACGCTGCATTGAATTTAAAACAATAAATAAATTTATCCCATTGCCCATGCCTTATTGCCAAATTAATGCAAGTACATGCATTAATTAACGTTTTATGATATATTTTAAAACAAGACAACTAAGTGAAGTTAATGAAACCAAAATCGTAGCTGATAAACAAGGTGTGAACAAACTGTCTGTACCTACTTCTGTCTGGTTGTTTGCGAACCGCCAATCTGTGGACCAAATGCAAACCTATTTAGTACACTTTAAACTGTGTCGACGCCCTAAGCCGAGGCTCGTACCCCACAGAGGGTGCCCTTAGCGTGTAGTCGCTTAGTTTGTAAGTAGTGTTATGTCCTCACTGCTGCACTGGCTGGACGCATTACACTCAAGGCGCCCACAGGATAGTCCGGTTAAGCAGACAGCAACCTCCTAGGTTGACCTGCGAAATACCATACACAAAAAAAAAAAAAACTGTGAGAAAGATAAATAATTCAAGTATCTAGATCTGGCTCACGTGGTTGCGAGATGTGGGACGTGAGTACAGATATCATTGTGCCCATAGTCGTGTCGGCCAATGGCTTAATAGCCAAAAGCTTCGACCAACATCTCAGGAGTCTTTCACTTGGCAACTGGATCAAGGGCTTGATATAGAAAGCATTACTTCTGGACACGGCACGTATTGTTAGGAGGTTCTTCTCTCAAGAGTCCTGACCACCGGTAGCCCGGACCCTGTTCACGATGCCGTTTTTTTTTTTTTTTTGAATGGCATCTCGCAGTTCAACCTATGAGGTTGTCGTCTGCTTAACCGGACTATCCTGTGGGTGCCTTAAGAGTAAGGCCTCCAGCCAGGGCATAAAAACTTACAAACTAAGCGACTGCACGCTAAGGGCACCCCCTGTGGGGTACGAACCTCGGCTTAGGGCGTCGCTGGGGGAGGACTGCATGGGGACAGGCTGGATCTGAATGGTATCATTATTTAGGGGCTGATTTAAAACTACTGGCACAGCATCGCGGGCTGGCTCGAGGGTCGGGGAGGGCATGGACCGGGACGTCGCGACGGACCTCGACGGCGAGGTCGGAAAGACGGCGGTTTGAGTCGGAACTTTTTGAGAGTGCTAGTCTCTTTGCTACTCTCCTGGAGGAGGGTGATAGCATCATCTGGAGTGACGAGGGTATGCCTAGGACGGCGTACTGTACTAATGCGCGAGGGTTCGTAACGGGCGGCCGCTGCGATCAGGGGATTACGGTGCTTAATGGCGTTATCGAAGAAACGCTTCGAAAGACGTTTCATAAACTGAAGGACGGTGGGCATTCTAAGGTCTACGTGTAGACGGTCATTACGGACATAAAAGGGGGCTCCCGTGACTCTACGTAAGAACCGGTTCTGCAAAGTTTGCATCCTATGGATGTACTTAGGCTTAGTGTGAGCGTACACGACGCAAGCGTACGTCATAATGGGGCGGATCACCGCGGTATAAAGGCGCAACTTGCACTTGAGTGATAACTTGCTTTTCGCCGAAATCATGAAATGAAGCCTAACCATAGCAAAGGCAGCTCGGTCGCGAGCTGCTTTGATGTGCGCCGCGAAAGACAGGTGGTTGTCAAGTAAGACTCCTAAGTACTTGGTTTGCTTCGCCCAAGGGATAGGCTTACCGTACATAGTGATCGGCCTGAGCGCGGGTGGCTTATTTTTACGCTGTTTAGAGAAAAGAACTGCCTGGTTCTTGTCGGGGTTCACCTCGATTCTCCATTTCCGGAACCAAGCGCCTAAGACGTTGGCTGAGGTTTGGAGGGTGCTATAGATAGCGTCGTGACTGCGGCCAGTGTAATAAATGGCCGTGTCGTCCGCGAACAGGGCTAACTGAGCCTTCTTGCTCTTGGGGATGTCACTGGTGAACAGAGTAAAGATAAGGGGAGAGACGACGGAGCCCTGAGGGACTCCGGCTCTAATGGAGTGAGGGGAAGACAGTGCCTTCCCGATGCGATAGCGGAAGGTGCGATCCGACAAAAAGTCTCGTAAGATGAGCACGAGACGGTCTGGCACTCCCAGTTTGTACAGCTTATATAATAAGCCGTTGTGCCAGACTTTGTCGAAAGCCTTTGCTATGTCGAAGAACAACACACCCGTCATCGATCCACGCTGGAAGCCAGCGCTCAAGTGCTCTACGATGTGATGGGCCTGTTGAATGCAAGAGTGTCCGGTCCTGAAGCCGAACTGCTCGTTGGGGATGAGACTCTTAGCCTCGGCGAAGTCTTTGAGTCGCTTATAAATAAGTCGCTCGTAGATTTTGCCGAGTGCATTGAGGAGACTGATAGGTCTGTAGCTCGAGGGCTCAGACTTGGGTTTGCCTGGCTTGGCGAAACCGATGACAGTGGCCTCTTTCCATATTTGAGGAAAAGCGTTGTTGCTCAGGGCGCCATTGAAGATGGCCACCATCAACACGACGAGCTGAGCGGGGAGGAGTTTAAACACCCTATTGGTGATTCCGTCGGAGCCGGGTGCTTTCCGCGGTTGAAGCTTATTAATGATGTCTTGCACTTCGTCAGCTCTGACCGGAGGCAGAGGATCATCAGGGTCTTCTACGGGGAGGAGGGCGGCTCTACGTTCGACGAATGCGTTCACCTCATCGAGATGTCGCTTGTCTACTGGTTGAGAGCTGGGGGAGCACTGGGACTCCAGGCTGTCGGCTAGGCATTCGGCCTTCTCAGAGTCGTCGAATGCGACGCTCTTATCGGGTCGGGTGAGGGGAGGCATCGAAGCCTCTTCGGTGGAGCGCAACTTGCGTTGCAGCTGCCAGAAGGCTAGGTGGTTAGGCTCGAGCTCGCTAAGCGTCTTGTCCCATTGATCTGAACGATGCTCACTA
The DNA here is from genome assembly GCA_963082945.1 of Cerastis leucographa. Classification (NCBI taxonomy): domain Eukaryota; kingdom Metazoa; phylum Arthropoda; class Insecta; order Lepidoptera; family Noctuidae; genus Cerastis; species Cerastis leucographa. The sequence goes on from OY720353.1 coordinate 7,968,439, forward strand.
GTGCGCTTCTTTATAGCACGCTGTAAGTAACGCATGTGAGCTTTGTTCGCGTCGCAGGGAAAGTTGCTATAGGCACGGATGGCCGCGTTCTTATCGGTTATCAGTTCACGTACGTCAGCGGGTAGAATCCAGCGTTGATCGCTCATTGCTGGAACTTCCCGTGAGCAATCCTTTAGTACGGATTGCACGTGTTCTGTAAACGAGTTGATGGCGGCCGTCGTGTCTGCGACTGAGACTATGTGGCCGGGGATGGCCTCCAGGTGAGACGACGTGGTGGATTTCAGCTTTTCGCTGACTTTCCTCCAGTCGGTTATCACTTGGGTCGGTGGGGGCTGGCTGGGGTCAGAAGGACCCGAGCGGGGAACTAAGTGCATGACCACTGGTCGATGGTCTGAGTTAAGCTCATGTAAAGTCTCGATGGAATGCAACTTAAGGTTGACATTCTTGAGTAGCGCTATGTCGAGAACGTCAGGACGTTGGTCGGGGTCGTGGGGATAGTGAGTGTGCTCCATAGGAGCGATGGGATCGAAGTTGAGGGACTCGCCTAGGTTATACACGTGACGTCCTCTCGCAGAGGTCGTCGTGCTGTTCCAGGCGGGGTGTTTGGCGTTGAGGTCGCCCGCTATGATAACGGAGTCACTCAAGCCGAAGAGGACGGCAAGGTCTTTGGTGAACAGAGTGTGCTCCTCGGACGTGCCGCCGGGAGGGATGTACGCGGAGGCGATAATGATCGATTGATGACCGGTCATGCCTAGTCGACAAACTGAAGTCTCGAGCAGAGACTCCATGGGAGGGGATCTAAGGGGATGCAGTGCAGTTCCTTTCTATAGTAAATTAGAGTTCCGCCCTTGTGGCATCGTGACCGATCGTTGCGAAATATGCGATAGTTGGCAATTCTCGGATCGCGGTGACTGGGCTTGAGGAAGGTCTCCTGTACGAGGAGGATATCAATTTGATGGTCGCGGAGGAAGGTGGCGATCTCATCACGCTGGCCTTTGATGCCATTGGCATTAAAGTACCCTAATTTAAGGGATCGGGGTTTGGTACACGTTAATCTCGTATTATCCATTGGAATTAGAAATCAATGCCGCTGAGGGCTTCGCCTAACTTGATTAGGGACTTGAGGATAATTTTAAGCTTATCACCGCCAGTGTTAGCCTCCCTGAGATCAGCTACCATGCGGTCTGCTTCGGGGGTGACTATCTTTGCTAACGTTTCTAAAATTACGTCGGGAGAGGAGTCCACGGCCGCGGGGCCGGGAGGCGCGGGACAAGCGGGCACCGGTGCGCTCGCTTTGGCCGCGGGAGTGGGGCCAGGGGTGTCTAATAGCCCGGGGATGGGGTTGGCCTTTGCTTTATTACCGAGGGCCGGGAAAGCTTTCTGGTGGTTCAGCGTAGTCCAGGGAGAGGGCCTCTGAGGGCTGAGTCTCTCCGGCATCTGAGCAGTGGGTAGCCTCACCGATGGGCTTTCTCTCTGCTGGCGGGCGTTTGCACGCTTCGCCAGTTTAGAGGAGGAGCCTTTGGGGGCTTTCGGGTGTTCACGATGCCGGTGGGCTACTCTTTTTTTATATTTTTTAATGTTTTTTTTTAACCCCCGACCAAAAAAGAGGGGTCTTATAAGTTTGACGTGTGTATCTGTGTATCTGTGTGTCTGTCTGTGGTATCGTAGCATCCAAACGGATGAACCGATTTTGATAAAATTAGTCTCATTTGAAAGTTATTTTAATCGAGAGTGTTCTTAGCTATGTTTCGAGAAAATCTGCTAAACCGTTTGAAGCTCATCACCTCTTTTGTAGTTGATGAAGGGATTTAAACAACTTCTACGGGTCAAGTTGATTGGAAATTTGAATTCTTGTCTCTTGTCACCATGGGCATCGCCAGGGGGGTAGGATGCACACCCCTCCCCTAAAAGGTCAAGTTTTTTTTTTTTTTTTTAATTCATATATTTCCTTATTTTCGTTAATAAGCGAGAAGAAGTGCAACACCAAAAAAAGTGGAAGGAATGGGAGGACACCTATGCCCAGGAGTGGGACAGTCAAGGCTAAGAAAAAATAATTTAAGTTTAAAAAACATGAAATAACAATTAAATTAAAAATTTTAGAAACCCCCGACAAACAAAACCTCTAAATAAAGTAAGTAGACCGCTTAGAGCATACACTAAACAAAGCGCACCCCCGACGCTACGACGATTGGATTAATTTTATTTTTGGTTTTTTAGAGGTTTTGTTTGTCGGGGGTTTCTTAAATTTTAAATTTTATACTATGTAGTGATAAGGTTTTTTTTTTTTTAATATGTAAGTATTAGTTTATTTATAATTTTGTTAAAATATTTAAAAATGTAAATAGTGTGTATAATAAATGAATAAAGGAATAATAACTGTGATACCAAAATAAAATAATAAAATACTCAGTGTTATCTTTATTGTAAGTACCTATTAATATTATTTACAACATAAGTCAGTTACTTATCATATAATTATTTTTAACAATATCAAGTAACGCTTTATTCTAACAGTGGTTGCGTCTGCATCCCTGTGCAGGTACTTAATTTAATATCAATTTTATCAATCTCATACTTTTCTACTTGATGTTATACTTATAGTGTTAATAGTTTGTGCAAAAATAGTTTAGTAAATAGCTTTTGTCGTTGTTGATACCACACCAAGGACTGCCAATTGGTGAAATCAAGGGGTAACATCACCCCTTTTGTAACCTAAGGCTCAACTTGATTTGCTTAGATCTGAATAGCAGATATACTTTGTAATCATTAAAACAAACCAATAGCAATGTCGCGCCCGTGTGGCTTTTGCCTCAATTTACCAAGAGCTTTATAGCCTGAAATTGCACACAATTGGGGTCAGCTAATACGAGGTACCAATGTACTATGTATTCAGTACATAGGTCTGAACCCCCACTACATAGAATATGACACCGATTATTTAAAAAAAAAAACAGCTGTTTCATACAAAACTGCAATACCTACACGGTCAACTCGCATGGAAAAGCTGTTTAACAAAAAAAAACTATGTGGTTCAGAATTATGTACTTATACGTGGTAAACGCATTTTTTAATTATTAATTTAATCTTTTACTTGTGGACGCTCTTAGCTACATAGTTCTCACATATTTATAATTTTCAACATGAATGATGTAATAAAGATTTTGTAACATATTTTGATTTAAAAGAGTGTCCATGGAGTCTCTTGCCCATTCTTCTCCATAGAGATCTACTCTTTGGAATGGGCAGCTACAGTACTTTCACAAGTTATCATGCCTTGTGACTGGGACTGTAGCTTTTTTTTTTTTTTTTTTTTTTTTACTTTAAAAAGTGCCTGTAATCGTCTAATTGAAATAAATGCTTTGAGTTTCAAATTTTAGTGACGGTGTCACTGCCATAGTGTATAGTTAATGCTTGTTCCATCTCTGTATGAGTAAAAGATAAATCCTTTCACATAAGTGTTCTATAGTGAAAAAATTAACACAGCACAGTTTTTTAGTACCCATCAAAATATTAAATTATAAACGTCCACGGTCATTAAGATAATCCTAAATTACTGATATACTTTGGGCTCCTTTCGGAAGACATTTTTCCCTTAACGGCCCATAATACCACCATGATCTGAAATGACTGTATGAACTGTGAGTTTGGTACTTTTTCTTATCATTTAGCATTCTGCAGAGTTCACAGTATCCTCTGAAGTCTTCTACCTTTTCTATTGTGTAGTAGTTCTTCCAGTTGAAATATTGCTGGTAGACTGTTGGGTTCCTTATGGTGTGATCTATGAGGGCTGCTAGTTTCTCTTCTGTATAGAACTGGTAATTTATGTAGGAGTTTTCTGGCAGGAACCTGGGGTGAAAGAAGAAGAAGAGTCAACGCTGCATTTACGAACAGAGATGATGGAAACTAGGCAATACATGATGTTGCAGAATACAGCGCGTATCAGAAATGTGTGGTTTATCGGTTGGTGCAATGGTTAAGCGATTGACTGCTGCGCTACGTATCGCGGGTTCGATACCGGAACGGAGCAAATATTTATAAGGCCTACAGATAGTTGTTCCGGGTCTGGCTGTTTGTGTAAGTGAGTTTAAATGTTTGTAAACGCACCCACGATACAGAATAAATTCCTAGAATGCGGAAATTTTTAAAAAAGAAAGTTTTTGATAACAATTTCAAGAGTTTTTTTTTTTTTTTTGCACTGATCCCCATATATAAATAAAAGTAGCCAAAGTCACTCCATCAGCCCAGCTACATAACCTGAGCTATCTGCCAGCAAAAGACCCGTTAAAATAGGTATAGCTGTTACGGATTTTTATTATTAGCCGGAACCAAATAAACAGACAAACATCAAAAAAATGTGTTTTTGTTATAAGTACGGTACATATTTTCAACTGCGTTTTTTACCCACAACATTTTTTGCGAGGTTGGAACTAACCTCTTTAAAAACATCTACGAAAGGATTAAAAATAGGTTTTTAGTAAATATACAGGGTGTTTGGTGCATCTTTTGCCAAATCTAATAGGCCGAAAAGACAGGTCATTTGCTATCTCTTCACGCCCATGCTGATATCATGTTGCATACCGTTGGAAAGGGGACAGACAAGAGAACTTTTTAAAGGTATTCGACGAACCCGATCGCTTTTAGTTTTTTTTTTAAAGCCATTTAAATTTGCGTTTTAAGTTTATTTTTCTTTTACAAAAACTTTACGAGCTATTAAAAAAGAAAGTGATTGTTCCTAGCAAGTAATTTTGAATTTTATAGAATCATAAACAGTAGACATCAAAATTAAATCGAAATTTTAAATTTAAACAAATTTTTTATTTTTTTATTTGACCTAAAATGTTGAATTTTGGAATTTTTCAAATATTAAATATCCATTACACAATTTCATAAGCGAATAGAATCGATTGCAGAAGTCTCATTTGATCAGGGAGCCATAAGCACTGAAACGTGCCATAGGGTGAGTTTCACTAATTAAAGTGAACGCGTTCCGCACATTTAAACTGCGTTCAAGAGCCGTCAGTGTCATCTTTGCCATGGAAAATTGACAATGACACTTGAATGCGATTTATATGAGCTTGTTTTTTTTCCGTTCGGTGTACCCAACCTGATGTCAGAGTTTTAATGCCTCCTATGGGCCTCTTGACTTGGCTTTACATGCCGTCGAGAAATATCTCTCAGACATGCTGGTTTCCTCACGAAGTTTTCCTTCACCGAAGTAAGTAATAATAATACAATACGCACATGAATTCGGAAAATAAGAGCTTAGAGAGAGAGTGCTTGGTGAAAACAATAAAAGCCGTCTTACTTTGTATAATCAGCGCCTCCAACCACCACGGGCACAGCATCATGATGGTATCCTTTCAACACTTCTGCCGTCACATAATCCTCCGACATACTTACTTCAGACGCTAAATAAAAATAATAGTCTCTTTCAATAGCCTTCAGACAGCCTTTTTCAGGACATTTCTTATTACCACAGCCATATAAATCAATAGTCAAATTAAATTCTCTCAGGGCCTTAGTTAATTTACGAAAAAACAGCATCTTACGTTCCATCTGTTTATAATGTGATTCACAATCGTCTAAAACCCATGCTATAGCTTTTGTCTTCGTATTCACTCGTATGTCACTATTTGTTGTCGGTTTTAAATGCGTGGTCCACAGCACTTTTCTACTGGGAGCCACAACTTTGCCATTCAGGTTTTTCACTTCAATATAAGGACTGAAAATATCTGAATAAAATTTGTAAGTCCACGTCCAGTTGAAAAAGTTCTCGACATGAATGTTGCATATAGGATGGCTGTCGGCCGGCTGCTTGCCATAAAATACGAATTTCTGGCGTTTGGTTCTGTTGCTCGGGAGTTTATGGAAATATCCAGGTTTCGACATTAGACTCATGTTGAAAACGATGGCGTCGAAGTTCGTGTAATCATCGTTGAGTATCGACTGGTTTGTTGTTATATAGCAATTGATTTCTGGGCACTTATTGTCAATGAACATAGCTTGTCCTTCGTTTGGTATCAGCTTTTCATCCTGTTTTGGCATCTGCCGGTATTTCGTCCACACAAGAATATACTTGAGATCTTTATCGAATCTGTCGTCAGTTTGGATCCTGTTGCTCCTGGTATTATTAAACGGTTCTGGGTACTTTCCTGTTTGAGACACTGTGGTATACGCAGTATGGAATGAATAAAACGCCAAAGCTACGTACATGAAAAGCCCGGTAAAGCTGACTATGAAAAATAATTTCGCGAAAGTTTCAGTTCGGGAGACGAGATACATTTTTGTCGGTTGGTACGCGTCGTGTCTCGTGAACAATGGAGAGAAACGACGGCTTCATCTCGATAAATAAAGAAGAATGCATCGGCTGTCTCATTAGATGACAGTGGTAAACAAAAAATTCTTTCTATAGCAAATAAACAAAGCGACGCAGAGCTGTGTACATAACTGCCCCGGTAAACAGATTCTTTAGGCATTCGAAATTGTTTTTACTCAAGATTTTTTGTTGTGGTTTTAAGTACGTACTGTTAATTCTTCTTTTTCAAGAGTTTTTGATTTTTTGGGTTAAAGCTTAATTGATGACAAAAAAAGGAAATAACATGTGTGCATGAGATTTCGAGATCCAGCTGGAATAGCTAACAACGCCGTCTATATACTGCGTGTATCAATAAACCTGATAATATATCTTGTTTCAACCCAACACCATCTATCTCCATTATAACAGCTAGGTAGCCGATGAGGTCATGTCACCGTCGACCAATGGAATGCCAACATTCTCCGTCTAAATTCCGCGAATACTGATCGCTCAGAATTCTTGTGGCTACTGTCTTGAAATATTCATCGTAATAACGTGTCAATTAGAGTTACCTAAAGGTATTTTGTGTCCACAAAATCGATGGTTAGTTATGTAAATCGGGAATAAACGACTATTGAATACTGAATATTTCGGTTTTGAAACATGTGGGTTCTGTGCGACCAATGATATCTTGGATTCGAAATTTTTCGAAAAATTTTGCAGCAAAAAAAATATCAGCTTCCTATACATTTGGGTCGAATAGGTATTGTAATTTTCTATGGGGCAGCAGATATTTTTATTGCTGAAAAACATATTTTATGATGAGAAACATGTTCAGTGTGATGGTCTGTAGCATACCCTTAAGGATGTATATACCCTTTCCGATACACCCTGTATACCACCTTTTTAACATGTTATGAGCAGTGTCCATTGTGAGGAGCTCGCTAAATAATAACAGCCGCACGGGTCGATCTTTTAGGTAAAGCCGTGCTTGCCGAGGTTGGTCCGTGGATGGGTGACCATAATTACATACCGAGTTTCCTCCGTGCCTCGGAACGTGGTCCCGGCTGTCATTTGTAGATCTTTGACAGTCGTTCCGAGTAGTCAGAAGCCAAAAGTCTGACATCCAGTCTTACCAAGGGGTATCGTATTACCCAGTTACTGGGTTGTGGAGGTCAGATAGGCAGTCGCTTCATGTAAAATACAGGTACTCAGCTGCATCCGGTTAGACTGGAAGCCGACCCCAAGATAGTTTGGGAAAAGGCTAAACTGATGATGAGCAGTGTCAATTGTCTACTTCTTCCATTAATCTCTATTACTCGACATTTCAATCACCGCCTTTCAAGCAACATCATCCTTCACACAGTCCATCCATCGTTTTTGGTCTTCCGCTACTCTTATAACCAAGCACATTTATACTCAAAACTTTCCTCAAGATATTTACATTTTAGAATTTTGTACATACATTTCCATGAAACTAACTACGGTTATAGGTTCATATTGACACGTCTTCGCTAGTCACGTGCGCAAAAGGGGTATATTTTTATGGAATACGTAATTTTGTTTGACTTCATACGCGGTGTCCATATTTGCCGAAGACTCGACGTCCTACATGCAAAGAGACTTGTTGGTTTGCGATGTTTGATGCGGCACGTGATTTGTGTAGACGATCGTGTACGTTAGAATTCATCATTATTGAAAACCTTTTGATCTTACACTTACTATGCTTAGTTGAGTATTTATTGCCGATAATGTCAGAGAATCCTTATTTTCTAAAATAGTATGGAAGATGCCGTGGCCGCACTTTTCACCCTGATCCCTCTTTAAAAACCGGACAAGAGCGAGTCGGACTCGCCCACCGTGGATTCCGTACTTTATATTTTATAAAGACTATGACCAGACTAAAAATTTTCAGTTTTTAGACTTTTCCCTGAACTGTAGTATAAGACGATATTACTTGCCAAATTTCATAGTACCAGGTCAACGGGAAGTACCCTATACATTTTGGTACCCTTGAGAGTGTCGAAATATACGTTTTTTTTTGCGGCATAAACGTCTGTATCTTTGTTTATTGTTTTTTTTTTTTTTACAACTTCCAGGGATCGTAGACTTGAGTATGGTTTTATTTTCAACTCGATACCTCCACGCGTTCCAGAGATAAAGGGTCTTGAGTACGTATATATGTTGGGATCGACTTCTATTCTAACTGGATGCAGCTGAATACCAGTATTTTACATAGAACGACTGCATATCTGACCTCCACAGCCCAGTTAGCACTGGTTAATACGTTACACCTTGATAAGACAAGTTGACAGATTTTTGCGCCACTGACGACTTGTAACGACTATCAAAGATCATAATATACGTGACATATCGTACAAACATCATAAACCCAATGGAAACACACACAGCCTCTAACGAAACAGGTCTTAACAAATAGAGGGAGACATCGGCTGATAGAAAAATTTTCTCGAGAGCTTTTGGCTGCGAACAGACAGACAGACGGATCTCTTTGAAAGTCTCCACGGAACATTTTATGTTTGGCATAAAGAAATAGGACAAATAACGTTCCCCTGTGCCTTTGAAGACTTGCCTGGCGAATGTTTGGTGGAACTGTTCTTTTTTTAGAACTGTTATTGATTTTATTTCTTGGTATTATTAAAGTCTTATTGTTATTATGTAATATTCGGCTGCATTAAATGGCTCTGGAAGCCGTACCCCAACTGAGTTGAGAAAAGGCTAAGTAGTTGATGTTTTTTTTTTCTTTTTTTTATACAAAGGTGTTGTTTTGCATCCTCGTCAAAATTCATGAGGTTGTCACAAATGACATAAATAATTAACTACTAAACTACGTTACTAAATAAGTAACGTAGTTTAGTAGTTAATTATTAATAAACGCTGGTTTTTTGTTGTTTAAATTTGTCAGTATTTCAGAATAACCTCCTTAACGTGAAATATAAATGGGAAATCAATTTGACACAAAATCAATCAATCAAAATCATTTATTTCAAGTAGGTCTGTTACAGGCACTTTTGAATAGAAATGAACAACAATCAAAATGAAGCTACAGTCTCAGTCACAAGACATAATAACTGTAAAAGTACTGTATTCCGTAGCGTAGATCTTTATGGAGAAGAATGGGCAAGAAACTCCATGGACACTCTTTTAACACTCTTTTAAAATAATCAGAATCTTACAATATACACGGTGTAAATCACCTCATCACGAAGCCGTCAACCAAGTTTATTAATAATTAACTACTAAACTACGTTAATAAGTAACGTAGTTTAGTAGTTAATTATTAATAAACGCTGGTTTTTTGTTGTTTAAATTTGTCAGTATTTCAGAATAACCTCCTTAACGTGGTTAGAAATGACGAGTATCTAATAACGTTTAATATTGTTTGTATGTGTGAAAGCTAAAAAGACGAACGATCAGACAGAAGGCGAAAATCAGACAAGCGGCATTTAAAATAAGGGTGGTTCACGCTTACCGATTTCATTAAAAAAAAATGAACTACCCGTTTTATTCGGGACGAGAATCATTAGCATAGTTACCTCCTTGAATTTGACAAGGATGCAAAACAACAGTCTGTATATGGTTTATGCCCAGGTGGCGTACCATGACGTCTTAAAACATTATTGTTCCATTCCTATTCCAGAGTGGGAAAGAGATGGAGCTAGACAACCTGTATAGCTCCGTCTCATTTTTTCCCTCGTCATAGTAACCGCCTGTGCTGTACTGGTCACAAGCGCGACTGCTGAGCATGAGGACCTGGGTTCGATACCCAGATCGGGGAAAATGTTTTTGTGTGTTTCCATCAGGAATTTCCCAGTAACGGACACGGTATCTTGATTTATGGCCGGTAATGGCAATAGCTAGCGAAATGTGAGTGTACCTACTATTAGATACACCGCTGCCCAACCTGTGAGGATTACAGGCGTGATGTATTAGGAAGTTCTTATAAGCAGATGCTCCAGTTAAAATACTTGTATTCAGCTGCATACGGTTACAATGGATAAATAAATGGGAAATCAATTTGACACAAAATCAATCAATCAAAATCATTTATTTCAAGTAGGCCTGTTACAGGCACTTTTGAATAGAAATGAACAACAATCAAAATGAAGCTACAGTCTCAGTCACAAGACATAATAACTGTAAAAGTACTGTATTCCGTAGCGTAGATCTCTATGGAGAAGAATGGGCAAGAAACTCCATGGACACTCTTTTAACACTCTTTTAAAATAATCAGAATCTTACAATATACACGGTGTAAATCACCTCATCACGAAGCCGTCAACCAAGCATTCTGTACATGAAACTAAGTAACTTTAGCAAAAATTATTGCTGGGAAACGACTTTTTTTTGGGGGGTGTACAATAATGTTTTGTGGTAGAACTCAATGTTACGCCCTCAAAACATTGTGCTGATGGACGGATTGAATAGTACGGGGGTCGTGGAGGTGTTAAAAGAAAAAATCTTACATTCAAAACTTGTATTAAAAAAAATACTGGTCAAAAAGTTGTAACTTTGACCCCTAATATCTCCGTAACTAGAAGGTTCCCAGGTATGGTGTAGAACAAAAAAATGATCGCAATGACAGGGAGAACCAGTGCCTTTCGGCTTCGCTAAGAGGTGTTTTACACCCTTTATAGATATATGTATTGTGAATGCAAAAAAAGCAGCTGGCTGAGCTCCTCATGTGACTTTTATGAATCTTGTCATAATTAAAGTTCAAATAACAATAAATATTTAATAAATTCTTGTTTCGTTGAGAATCAACATCAGTCTCAGGAAATGTGTTTTTTTTTTTTTTATTGAAACTCACAATGTTTTAAAATCTATTGATAAAAAATTGTCTCATCTTTATCATCATCATCATCCTCATCTGCCTAGCCTTTTCCCAAACTAACTTGGGGTCGGCTTCCAGTCTAACCGGATGCAGCTGAGTACCAGTATTTTACATGAAGCGACTGCCTATCTGACCTCCACAACCCAGTAACTGGATAAAACGATACCCCTTGGTAAGACTGGATGTCAGACTTTTGGGTTCTGACTACTCGTATTGACTGTCAAAGATCTACAAATGACAGCCGGGACCAACGGCTTAACGTGCTTTCCGAGGCACGGAGGAAACTCGGTATGTTATTATGGTCACCCATCCACGGACCTACCTCGGCAAGCACGATAATAATTCATAATAATAATTATCTTTATGTAACATGATATTATTTCTGTAAGGGACGTATTTTAAAATTTTATTACACATCCAATAGAATACATGTGACATATTCCAAGTCGCACTCGACTCACAAATTACTGCCCACTCACTCTCTTAAAGAAGAGGTAGTGCCTCCCGCTAGTAGAAAAAATATGGGTTAATTATACCAATGTTACATTCAAAGTATGAGCTCGTGGCTAAATAATAACAGCCGCACGGTTCGATCTTAAAGCTTAAGCCGTGCTTGCCGAGGTTGGTCCATGGATGGGTGACCATAATTAAAATTACATTTGACAGTCGTTACGAGTAGCGAAAGGGCGTATTACCGAGTTACTGGGTTGTGGAGGTCAGATGGGTAGTCGCTTCATGTAAAATACTGGTACTCAGCTGCATCCGGTTAGATTGGAAGCCGGCCCCAAGATAGTTTGGGAAAAGGCTAGGCAGATGATGACATTCAAAGGTTCAAACAGTAAGGTGACGAGAAATCATGACTAGTATGTAGTTGGATTTGAGTAAAGTTTGCCAATAATAGCTGAGCCAATTAACAAGCCGGTATGGTCAGCCGCACAGCACTATTTTTAACACCCAATATGACCACCTGTAACTAAAGAGATAAACTTCAACACCCAACATCCAAACGATAAAATGTTCGTTGTATTCAAGTCTGTCGCGTCGCGTCTACAGAGCACGGAAACGACACGACAGGCGCTACTAGAAACGCTATTATCGACACCAAAGGGTTTAAGTTACTACTTACTATACACGGAAAAGACGCACAAACGCTTACCACATATTCAGTACAACACATTCCGAATCTCACTACCTAGAAACTTTGCATCCGTGATTTTAAGAACATCAGCTTTTTCATATATTTTATTTATTTATTTATAACTAGCTGTCACGCGCCACTTCGTCTGCGTCACATTTTCCCCGCTTTCGCAACATTTTTCATTGATTTTCTGCTCCTATTGGTCGTAGCGTAATGGTATTAGCCTATAGCCTTCCTCGATAAATGGGCTATCTAACACTGAAAGAAATTTCAAATCGGATCAGTAATTCCTGAGATTAGCGTGTTCAAGCAAACAAACAAACAAACACTTCAGCTTTATTTTTAGTATTAGTATTAGATAAGCATACCAACAGCGCAGTCACCATACCATTCAAATAAACTAACATCTAAAATTGGCATTTTAGTAACCATGCAAATAACAGGTATGCATGACATTTATCTAATGAATGTTAGGGACAAGAAAAAATAAAAAGTGTTTCCAGTAGACCTAAATCCAGAACACTACAAAAACAAAACAATTTTATATTTTCATAGACGTACATTGTTTGCACTGTTTATTTTGACCGTGTAGGTCCTGCACTTTTGTCGCCTTTTGGTTTTAGCGATTTTCTGGCATTTTGAGTACTGAAAGCAACAAATGTCCTTTCTTTGGTACTCTTCATCGCATGACGTGTCATTGAGCTCCTTGACTTATGAGTCGAGCTCCTTGACTTATGAGTCGAGCTCCTTGACTTATGAGTCGAGCTCCTTGACTTATGAGTCGAGCTACATGACAAATGCTCGCACTGGCTGGACAGGTCCACTAAAATCCCTGTGGTTCTTTCTTCAAAAGTCCATCTTAGACACTTACCTGCATAGTCCTCATATGAGTTGATATATCTGGATCTTAAAAGAGATTTTTGAGTTTGTTTCGGCTGTTTCTTTTCAGAGTAGACAGGTACGAAATATCGGCCTCATCTAGTTTCAGCGTCATCATCTGCCTAGCTTTTCCCAAACTTTGTTGTGGTCGGCTTCCAGTCTAACCATCCGGTTAGCAGTATTTTACATGAAGCGACTGCCTATCTGACCTCCACAACCCAGTAACTGGGTAATACGAAACCCCTTGGTTAGACTGAATGTCAGACTTTCGGCTTCTGACTGCTTGTAACGACTGTCAAAGATCTACAAATGAAAGCCGGGACCAACGGCTTCACGTGCTTTCCTCGGAAAGCACGTGAAGCCGTTGGTCCGAGGCCGTTGGTCCGAGGCACGGAGGAAACTCGGTATGTAATTATGGTCACCCTTCCACGAACCGACCTCGCAAAGCACGGCTTGACCTTGAAGACCGACCCTTGCAACTCTTATTATTTAGCCACGAGCTCCTCCAAGAGTCACGAGCCACGAGTTTCAACGTGTAATTTTTTTTGTAAAAACATATTTGTATAAAGCGGAGCCGTAAAACAGGCAGTAAATAAAAAGGCGTCTCTAGTCTCTGCCAAAGCGACGGTTCCTTGCTCTATGGTAGTATCGTTTGTCATTCGCGAACATTGTTTCGGAAACAACCGATAGGATGTGTTATAAATGACGTTTCGGATGCTCGCACATAGCCCTTTGCTTTTTATTCTGTTCCAATATAAATTGTGAATTGGTTTATCAACGGGTTCCTATCCGGCGGATATATTTTTTGAGAGATTTATGAGTATAGGCTTTGTTGTTTCCTTTGCGGTTTGCAGGTGTGCAGTTTTATTGGTAAAGTGATTTTTGGTAGTTCCTCTACTATTAGAGACATGTAGGTATATATTAGTAGCTACTGCCCGCGACTTCATTCCCGTGAAAATTTTGATGAGTTTTAGGGGTATGAAAAATAGATGTTGACCGATACTGAGACCTACCCAATATGCACACAAAATTTTATAAAAATCGGTTCAGCCGTTTCGGAGGAGTTTGGTAACACACACCGCGACGCGAGGATTTTATATATTAGACTAGCTGTTGCCCGCGACTTCGTACGTATGGAAATTTTGATGGGTTTTAGGGGTATGAAAAATAGATGTTGGCCGATTCTGAGACCTACCCAATATGCACACAAAATTTCATACAAATCGGTTAAGCCGTTTCGGAGGAGTTTGGTAACAAACACCTCGACACGAGATGATCTTCGTTTCGGTAATTTATTTATTTGTTTTATTAAAACTTACATGGTCTCTAACACCATTATTAACACTATAAAATGGGATATTTACAATGTTTACTTTTTTATATTGAGAACCCGATATTTTTATCAGTGATCATGGTGCTCGGAGCAGCGCTGAAATATCGGGAACTCACGTTCGTACTCGGGTTCTCGGTTTTCACACATTCTACATGTACAGAACACTTAAGAGCGTTTATGCCGTTGGGCATTTCATAAAAACTTTCTAGCCCTTATTTTCCGAAATCACTGAACCGATTCTAATGAAACTTAATGCGAATAAGCAGGATACAGAGGTCTAAAAAGTCACTACTAAAAAGACGCCAATCAGCCTACAATACGTGCAGCCCAATCCAATGCCTCCAAATAGGACTATGGATGTAGTCTGCAATTACACTCAGGTAAATGTTGGCACTGCCCCTCTACCACTGTATCAGCGATGCTGCACTCTTGCGTATAATGGCGTGAAAACCGTCCACTTGAGCTTCAGCAAACATCGCCGACGCACTGCAGTAAACAATACGTAAAAAATATCTGCAAACGTGAACACCATCACCAACAAAAACGTATAAACCACGGTTTAATAAACCAAAGATTTACTCAGTGCATGTCGACGCGACTAAAAAACTGGGTAATAAGCATGCAGCCCACCTGAGAGGGAGTAACTCCAAACTTGGGAGGAATGAGGTAAAATCGAAGTTCTGGAGGCAAGTTTAAAAAGTCTAATTTTCCTTCATACGCGACTGGAGTACAGGAGGCTACGGTGCCGGCGGGCGTAAGAATACTGTGGATGTGAATAGTAATAAATAATAATAATAATCCATTTATTGTCAGGTTACAAAGACCCAAAAATAAATACCTTAACCTAAATATACATACTTCTATAACAACAATTCTGTTAGTATATGAAACTTAAAACTACGTTAATATCCCTTCACTTGCACGATGTTTTGTGCGTTCGTGTGGAATTTGTTCGCGGAAGCGACCGAACACCACATCCTGCGGCCAAAAACTTTCTTCCAACACCAAATGGAGTAGACACGTTGCTATGCGCACCACAAACGCCTTGACCCTTTTTTACGGATGCGAAATCATCAAATGACATCTCCCGCTCTGGCTGCACCCTTGGCGTGTACTTTTAATAGTGGCGATACTTTCATACAAGCCTAAAAGCTTGGCTTGCCCTTATAACTGACCACTCTACACAATGTTAGGGTTTCTGAATAAACTGCTTCCCTTAAGGTCAGCGCAGACAGAGAGGAATAATCCCCACGCGGTCTCGGGCATTTTCTTTACGGATCGCACATGCTCGAGCTTGCGCGCGACCTCGCAAGCCTGCGCGAGTAAACCGTTCTGGGTTACCACTCTACAGTAAACATGCCAGTTTGTCGCAAAAGTTCGTCAACGACGGACTGGGAAATGATTATAATTGTGCTTTTGACGGAAGATGAAATGGAAGAACATGTTAATAAAATAAGGCGTCAGAAAGTCAGACGAAGATTATGGGTCGAGGAATGTTGGCAAGAAAGGTGTAGTTTTTGTGTTTTTAATACACTGTGTTCGACTTTACCATCGAAAGGAGTTTTGTTTTACGATTACTATAAAATGGATTATGAAAAATTTCGAATGCTTATTGATATGTTACGTCCATATATTCAAAAGAAGACCACTAATTACCGTTCGACCATTTCTGTTGAGGAACGCTTAACCATATGTTTTATCCCTCTTTAAACTCGGTGATAACACTGAAAGTACGCGTACGACGCGGGCGCCGACTCGACGCCGCGCGGGGATTCCCGCGTTTCTTCGAGGACGCGCGAGCATTTTTTGTTAGGTTCAAGCATTTATGCACTTTGTTGTTATAATTTTAAAGTTTATTTTCAAATGCGTTAGTAAAATCCTCTCCACTGCGCTCCATTCTGTCTGCGCTGAGCCTTATGAGTTTGCCGTATTGTTGGCCCAAAGTAAAAAAACTACTCCCTGGTCATGAACTGCAGTGGCCGATATGTAAATCTTTGAACCGACTGCGGGCTCAAGTTGGCCGGTGCAGATCCGATTTGGCTAGATACGAGTATAATCTATTAATCTCGGACACAATGCGAGTGTGGAGCTCCAACACAGGATACGCCACTTCTCTCCTCCTCCATGACTTGAATGAGGGAAACGACAGCGCGGTCTTGATCGCTGCGTACTAGTCGAACAAAATCTAACTCATCGTTTCGAGAAGAAGACTAACATTTTCTCTTAACTTCTTACAAATAACTCTATGTACGTCAAATTGCCATGTTACTGCCAATACATTCAATAATTACACAATTGTAGTTTTAATATTTCCGCAATTTAGTTTGGGTAGTTAATTTGCTTTATATGCTGTGATGCTTTACCTATTACAAGATGCACCTAAAGAGTAGTCGTTTCGAAAGACGTCCAGTGTAATAAAATAATTCAATTCAATTCTATTTAAATATTTATTTCAGACTTTTCGGTCCATAGAGTGTTAGTAGTACATCAAGATTACTTAAAATTAGTTAGTACTAACTAACTCAAAAATACACAATAGCGAAAGAAATATGAGCTTAAAAATATTAAAGAAAAATTCCCAGGGCATGTCCACACTTACCTATCTCTCAGGTAGCTCGCAACATCAGGCTACGCTATAATAAGGCAAAGTTGGCGATCTTACTAGTGAGATTTTCTCCCAATCATAACTTTCAAAGAAAAAGAAAATTTACCGTAGAATTGCATCTAATATTTTATAATATTAACGTTCCATTTCCGTGATGTTCTCTTCGTTGAGGCAAATAAATAAAAGTAGACTTTGTGCGGATTTACTGAGTTATTTTTTGGTGTCGTGGATCAGTGTTTTTATACTTATTGGTGTTCCTTAGGTATGTGTGTATTTGAATTTCTATAAGATACTAAAAATGTACGTCCTGCGAATCCCGATCGCTTTCAAAGCTTCTCGTATTCCTGCAACAATTTGGACGACTAATATTTCGGTAGCTTATGCCATTCTTATAAAGTTTTTGACTTTTCCATTATTGTTATCGTTCTAAGCATGTCGATGATGGCATGGCCATGGATCTCAACGAAAAAAAATGGAAATGGAATGTTCGTAAACATACGCACGTGGTATTATCCACGCGCGTCAGTACATCATTCTACATACATAATACATACATAATATTATGATATCGTACACAATATTTATTGTATAATTACTGTATTTACTGACATCCGTACACTCACCATTTAGGTTCAGTTGAAAACCAGCGTCGGGCACTAGTTGTCCGGCATTATGCTGAACTGGGCCTATTTGGCGCTGCCGTGAGTCACACAGTATTTCTTGTTTAGTTTTTATTTTTATATTGTTTTTCTTTTTTTTTAATATTGTGTGTACTTGTGGCAATTGCGCCAATAAACGTTTTTTTCTTTCTTTCTTTTTTTTTTTCTGCCCTACCCCCCCCCCCCCCCCGCCCACATAGACCTTTTCCATACATCTATTTCATACATTTTGACCGTGTATGTAAACATTTTTGTAAACTGCAGTTTTTTTTTTAAATTACCGATGAAAAATTTCTTTGTGGGTTCAGAAATTGCTGAGTACGTGGTAAGCGTTTACGCGTAGGTGTCCCATACACCCTGTATATACTTGTTTGTACGAGCCTAGTGACACAAACTATAAAAATGGCTGCCGCTAATGTCCAATTGGTTGACACCACTGTCCTTATCTTCTTCGTGACCTATGTGAATCGGGTTTTGCAGAGACATGATGAATTTAATTGATTGAATTCACATGATGAATTGAATTGATTGAAGATTAAATTGAATTGAATTGGTTTTGCAGAGACGACCCGACGCTCTAAAATTTAAAACTTTTTAAAACTCGATATTTACGGCCAGTAGAGACTGAGTCAAACGATAAACATATAAACAGTAACCTAGTTCTAGTTTTCTAGACGTCAAGTTTAATAACTTACGAGAACCGGTAAACAAGTCATACATTGTATTTTATTATTCTTCGTCGTATAATATTCCTCCATATTTTATAATACTAGGACAAAATCAGTAATAGTTTCCTTGTATGAATTTATACATAACTAGCTGCTGCCCGCGACTTCGTTTGCGTGGACATTTTGATATGTTTTTCAGGGATTCATGTAAACCTTCCTCTTGAATCATTCTGTCTATTTATGAAAACCGCATCAAAATCCTTTGCTTAGTTTAAAAGGTCTAAGCGTACAGACGGCGGGATGCGACGTCGTTTTATATACTTTGTAAAGAAGATCATATTTTTAACAGACTTCCAAAAGGAGGTAATATTATATAGGGACATTTAGTTCCATTTTATTAGGGGATAAACCTATAACCGACTTCATAAACAAAAAACTTTAAAAAAAAATGTGCGTGGTATCCCTCCGCGCGGAAGAAGTGAAACTTCGTAATACTACACACCTACGTTCGAGTGCCACGCATTCACTCTCGTTATTTTATTGAGCTTCTAAATAATATTTTGTTGTTTTCTTGTTTTATTACATAACTAGCGACCCGCCCCGGCTTCGCACGGGTGCAAGGTTGATAATTAGACATTATTTGTCGTAAAAAGTAAATGAGAAAAAAATGTTATTGTGGTATATCCATAAGAGATAGACATTACCATCGCGGAGTTTTCTGTAGACCTTTTCAATGTGTACAATACTTGGTATATAAATTGATAAATCCCGTAGGGTTCAGCCTGCTTTTGCAATGTAAGCGGAAAAAATGAAATTATTTACGACATCACATTAGAAACCTCAAAAATAACAGTATTTCTCCACTATTCAATGGATGTTATCATACATATAAACCTTCCTCTTCAAGCACTCTATCTATTAAAAAAACCGCATCAAAATCCGTTGCGGAGTTTTAAAGATTTAAGCATACATAGGGATATAGGGATATAGGGACAGAGAAAGCGACTTTGTTTTATACTATGTAGTGATAGTGATTATTACATAAGTTTATCGAGGTTATTCTACTCATGGAAATTGAACGAAGGCTGGTCACACCGAAGAGTCGAATGCATGACTGTTTGCACGCCATCTTGCGTACACACAAATCTTGTAATACTGCCATCTCTTAGTGAGTTTTAGAAAATATTCCCTCTCCATGGTAGTGTTAAACTTGTTGAAAGTCGAAAAAGAAGTTTCACTTCAATAAATTTAGCTTCAGAATTTGGTGGCAAAAAACTGCTACTTCTAAATAGTAACCCCTCTAACCCAACTAGCTGTGACGTTTTATCCCAAAATACCGCGTAAACTTTATAGCGGATATAATTGGCGTGGGTTGATAAAGGCTGTCAACTGCTTAGGTGCCCCAAGAGACTGGCGGCGTTGCCACCTAGTATGGCAACACTTAGCCTCTGGCCAAGGTCAAAGCCACCCAGCGAGGTCACGGGAAGCGTCAACTAGGCGTCTATAAATTTCCTTGAAATGTCTGTGAGCCCTACAGCCCCAGAGTTTCAACCGCAAACGGCTCGAAAATATAGTTTCTACAAAGGTGACTATATTTACGCCGTTTTAGGTTCCCCGCAGCCACAGCGGCAGCACCTACGTATCTCCCAAGGAAACAAAGACATGCCATCCGGTCTTTTGCCATCATCGGGTGCCAAGGCATTAGGTTCTAAGACAGCTGGAACGCAGACGATGACTATTAAGTAGCTAAGGTTAGGGGACTTCAACTGCCATAGCTTGCTACGAAGATGAGAAATGGCCATTCGATGTAGCGTGTCCAGTTACTCATCCATCAATTTCCCTAACTATACATCAATGCAATCCAGACTTTTTCGCAGTCAAAAATAAAACAATAACACACGATTTTTAATATAAAAATTGCGTATAAAGTATTAAATGCACGGGGTGGTAGGTGCGTCATAAATCGTTGGAACATCTTCGCGTCGCGGACCAATTAGTACAAGATGGTGCCTCGCAACACTCGCGGGATCTAGTCATGTGAGACAGAACTACGAGCTCTGGGGATGCTGTGCTGAATATAGAAATAGGATTTACTGGACAGTGTGAAATGTTGATGAGATGATGCTATTTGAGAGGGATATAAATTAAATTACCTTCGAGCTTTTGTCTGCTTTGATTAAGTATGGGTTTAATAAAAAAAAGTTATTAAGACTGACCCACAAGGAGGGTAATGTGTTTCGGATGATTCGATTTTGTTTTTTTTTTTTGTCTGTTTTTTTTTTTTGTGTTAACACTTCTGTGTTATGTGGTGCATGCTGAGGTCTCCTGTAATTGAAGAGACTCCCCCTGTACTTAAAAGAGCCTTTTGTATAATTGAGACCCATATTGTATCTGTATAGCCTTTGTTGGAGATCCAAATCAATAAAAAGTTATCGTCTGCGACATATTTCACATTACTTTACTAAAAAGCTGGAAATTAAAAAAAAGTTATCAACAAAACTAAAAATCCCGGTCCCGCCTGCTTCCAACTGTGGGTTTCATGTGCGTATTGTATAACTTTCACTTGCTTCGGTGAAGGAAAATATCATAAGGAATCAAGCTAGGTCCGAATCCTAATGGGTAGCATAAAAACTCTGACACCAGCCCCCTTATTCACAAACACTTCGATTCGATTTCGATTGGACAAGTCGTATGTCGATCTTTTTTTGGCATTACGAAAGCGAGCGAGATAGACATACGACTTTCCGAATAGAAATCGAATCGAAGCGTTTGTGAAAAAGAGGGCAGGTTCCAACACATGATATAAAAAGAAAGACGTGGAATCTCAAAAACCTGAGTACAATAATTTCTATAAAACTCGTGCACACGTTTACGTTGTAGTGCATAAACCCATTCTAACTGTCGAGTTGGCGGCGAGACTAGTTTTTAACGAATGCTATGAAAGCGTTAATTACTTTTGCAGTAATTAATATGATTTAAAGATCTCTGAAAAATAGATGCTTCATATGTAGGTATGCAGCTAAGTTTTCTTTTATGTTGATTGTAGCTTTTCTTAGAAGAATACTAAGATATACCCTTTCCTGTTAGGGGAAAGCTCCCGTGGACTTTTACAATTTATAGGAAAGTAATTTATCAGAAATCATTGAGACTATGAGAATCAGTATAGCAATATGGCGTTTATGCGTTCTCAGGCGTATTGTAAGTGGGAACAATGGATAAATTTTCGTAATAAAAAAAAAAACTTTAATTTTATGAAAAAATCGTTAAAATATCTCTACAAATGAACAAAGTCCTGGGACTTGTTGATGCTATGACGATATCGTATTATAACAACTTCTCGTACAAAGTACAATTTATATGCGGCAAGAATTTGTGTAAGACCCGAACCGATTTCCAAAAAATCACAAAAAAAAAAAAAAAAATTTGGAAATCCGTGACTTTGCTTGTTGCATTGACTTTATTGCCACCAACTTCTGGAAGTGTAAAAAGTGATTTTTGTTACATTTTTTTTTTTGGACCCGGTTTTTCATTTTACAAAAAGTTTTTTCAAATTGTGGACTACATGCAGACGTTTTATCTTTTGCTAATGTAGATTTTTGGCAAAAATAGTTGTTCTTCTAAAATATTAAACACATTGATAGTATTCTAGACATGCGAGTGTGGTGTTTTGCTTCAATCCTTTGAGACAGTGGAGCCACCCTCGACCTGATTGATTACCTTGAACCATAGCGACGGCTGTACTGTAGGAGGGGCTCAGAAGATTAAGTCGGATTGACGCTTTTACAAGGTCAAGTTGAATTCGTTAGCGAAACTTCGCACATGTAATGAGTATTGAAATATGAAGATGATGGGTCGATCTATAAGGTTAAGCCGTGCTTGCCGAGGTTGGTCCGTGGATGGGTGACCATTATTACATACCGAGTTTACACCATGCCTCGGAAAGCACGTTAAGCCGTTGGTCCCGACTGTCGTTTGCGGGTCTTTGACAGTCGTTACGAGTAGTCAGAAGCCAAAAGTCTGACATCCAGTCTTACCAAAGGGGCATCGTATTGTGGAGGTTAGAATGGCAGTCGCTTCATGTAAAATACTGTTACTCAGTTGCATCCGGTTAGACTGGAAGCCGACCTCAAATTAGTTTGGGAAAAGGCTGGGCAGATGATGTTCATCGTTCACTGCAACGCGCCAACGTTTGCAGTCTGCCTTCAGAAGAGTACATACGTTACGATTGTTATGACCCTTCTGCCAAACACCTACACACACCCCAACATCCGTATTCCAATAGCATATGTAATATATCGGAGAGCAAGGATTAAGCCACAAGCTATCAGGCTGATGCATTGCTTCCATTGTGTTGCTCGTGAATCGGCAGGCCAGTGCTTGGAACAAAGGTGTCTTACTGGCATAGATTATACGCAGTAGGTTCTACGCGATTGTCTATGGTCGTTCGTCTTGGGACATACGGACTTGTTCTTGGGCCAATGCTACAAGAATCGTTTCGCGCTTTAATGACATCTACAGAGTCGCTGTTCTATCTGGGTCCTGTGTGCAGCTGTGTACCAATAGTTTGTATGTAGCGACTGCTTATCTCACATTTACAACTAGCATAATAGTCCTTCTGACCGGCGGACAATCTCAGCGGGTCATGGCGGCTTATCTCAGCGGAGATTAGCTATTGGCGCGGGATATATTATACTGCACAAGGTTCCCTATCCATTTGCATACAATTTTAAGACCTAATATAACTTATCATAATTTTGTTTGGCATAATTATATTTTCGCATAATATAATTATGCATTACAGCTTACGCATAATTTTTTTACGCATAATTTCTCTAACCATAATAATGATTAAGCATAATATTCTAAAGCATAAATTTATTAAGCATAAAGTTCTAAAGCATAACTTTTGTATAAGCAAGCATACAGCATGCAAGCAAGCATGCAGCAAACAAGCAAGCATGCAACATGCAATAGGCAGGGTTTCTGTCAAGGCTCCGCCGTTGCGGGCTTCCGGCGGCCGCACGCGTGCATATCATCGCAGACGGCTTTGGCTCACCACCGCAGCTTCGGCTTGTTGGCCGGCTTCGCCGGCCAGCCTCAGCCGGCGGGCCGCCTCGCCCCTACGCGATTTTAAATTACACTCTAGGGGTAGGGCAAACAAGACTACGTGGAGTCGGTTTTGCAGCAATTCGGTTCTGTCACTAACTTTTGTTGCACAGCATATTAAATTTTTAACCTAGTTAGTTTAATTTTTAGGCCTACTAACGTTATGCGAATCAAATTTATACCAAAACAAATTAGTCTTTAAGATGATTATGCCAACATAAAATGTATGCCTAAAAAAAATATGCCGAAATATTATTATGCCAAAACAAATTGTGCCAAAATCGTTATGCCGAAGTATATTAGGACAAAGAACATTATGCGAAAAAAAGGGATCCCACTGCACAAGTGTATGCGCAGTCACAGGCGCACTCTCTCTTCCCTAACTCTCATATTCCGAAGGGTCCGAAGGGTCAAACTGGAGAGAGATCAGGCGCAGAACCGACGACTTATCATACCGCCAACTTCCAAACTCTGGTTGCTACTGAGAAATTAGTAATAGAAAACCCAATATCACTTTTTGTCTGATCCAGAAGTCGAACCAGCTAGCGTGGGGGCTGTGAAGTGACCAGTACCAGTCTTTGACAATCTGTCAGAGACTCTCGCCTCGTTCTTCTGACAGCGGAGACCGAGAACAGTTTAACGTGATTTTCAAAGTACTGAGAGGTCACGCTATACAGGGTGAAAACGAAGGAGAACATGGCAATTTTTCATGGGGAATTAAAATAAAATTCTGCTGTTTCCTACAATACCTACACGGTCAAAACGTAAGGAACAACAGTTTCTTTTTTTTTTCTTTGTAATCCGGAATGATTTACTGAATACGTGGTAATCGTTTGTGCTTAGATGTCCCTTCCACCTTGGACAATAAACAGTCACCCATCCACAGGTTAAGGAAGTATTCCTTAAGAGCGTTTACGCTTTACGACATTTCATACAAACTTTCAAGTCCTTATTTTCCGAAATGGCTTAACCGATCTTAATGAAACTTCATACGCATAAGCTGGATGCATAGGTCTAAAAATAAACTAAAAAGACATTTTCGAAAAATTGTGTAACAGCTAAATTAGACCGATTATAAATTATCTATAGAAACAGAAATTTCCAATTATCTTTTTAAAGACGTTGTTTCGAAAATGTTTTTTTAAAACTTTTGATCTATTTATCCCGCTTATGCTTATGGGCTTGTACACAAAACTGCGATGCGACGTCGTATCGTAAAAATCGAATCTACGATCTCCTACGACGCATCGCAAGAACTTGCGAATTGATTCACATCGCGCATTCCTGCGATGTTACGTCTATTTTTACGATCCATGCCACGACCTAGTTTACAAAATACGATCAGTACGGTTGACGGTCGTCGATGGAATCCGAATCCCGAATCTTGGAAAGGAGACGCCTTGCCGCACGAAATCGCATCGCAACAATTGGTGTCGCAATTTTCTACGATGCGAATCCGCATGGCGCCGATTCGCAGTTTTGTGTACAAGGCCTATGCGTATGGTTTAGTAATTTCGGAAAATAATGATATGAAAGTTTGTACGAAAACCCGTAAGGTGAAAACGCTATTCCTTCCAAATCGATGAATGAAGCTGTTAAGCGCAGTCACGAGCCCCTCTTAGTCTTCCTACTATTGTGAAGTTGTAAAATCGTACTCACCCCTGCCAACAAGTTGAGCATGCAGCTCACCATCCATATTCCCCGTATGTTCACCCCAAGAGGGGGAACGCCTCAGAGAGGGGGTGTTGTAGTGAGCATATCAATCTGTCTATTGACAAGTGCATTATTCAAGTGTTAAGGAGCTGTACTGCTCTGACTTGGATAGGTATTACCTATGTTTAGGTATGATGCTGTCACTGGAATTTATGGGTTTAGAATTATAGTGTGCAGTGGTTTACTAATTGTAGTTATGAGTATATTTCTCTAGTGATAAAATGATAAATGGGTTCACCTTTTTCTAACCCTTCGGAGATGTGATAAGTTCTAATGTCGTCATCATCTGCCTAGCCTTTTCCCAAACTATCTTGGGGTCGGCTTCCAGTCTAACCGGATACAGATAAGTACCAGTATTTTACACGAAGCGACTGCCTATCTCCCCTTGGTGAGGCTGGATGTCAGACTTATGGCTTCTGACTACTCGTAACAACTGTCAAAGATCTACAAATGACAGCCGGGACCAACGGTTTAACGTGCTTTCCGAGGCACGGAGGAAACTTTGTATGTAATTATGGTCATCCACAGATTAACCTCGGCAAGCACGGCTAAACCTTAAAAATCGACCTGTGCGGCTGTTATTATTTAGCCACGAGCTCTTCATGTTCTAATGTCGATTTATTGGAAAAAAAAATGTTGAAGAATACTGATTTGTTTGTCTAGTGGTAAGCGCTACTATGAAGAGTGTCGTCCTGGGTTCGATTCCCGGGCTGAGCATTTTTATTGAGCTGTTGTACTAGGAGCTTGTACATTAGCAACCCGGACTTAATGTGTTACACAATATCTAATACATATAAACAAGGGCAGTTTGCAGTTTTCAAGATAAGAGTAAAAGAACATTATCTTTTCATTCCGTCATAGTTGCATAGATATTTATTTTATTGGTATATATTTTGTCTTTGTACATTACGTAAGTTAGTATATTTTTATATTGGATTTTATATTTTAAATAGTTCTTTGCTTTATGCATTCAATTATCTCTTCATCTTTTACAC
Organism: Cerastis leucographa; assembly: GCA_963082945.1. NCBI lineage: Eukaryota > Metazoa > Arthropoda > Insecta > Lepidoptera > Noctuidae > Cerastis > Cerastis leucographa. Next base: position 7,994,685 of record OY720353.1, read on the forward strand.
ACTATGTCTGCATCTCTTTTTTTAACCCCCGACCAAAAAAGAGGGGTGTTATATTTAATATCTCCTTTCGCAGGTATGCTGGAAGAAATTTCTTTAGAAATAAGTATCACCTTTGTACCTATTTTACGTTCCTTTCTTCTTCTCTGTATAAAGTGTGTACATACATTGTTAAACAAAAATTATAAAGGAACAATTTCGTCCATGTTACTTGGTTTGATTTAGATATTACTAAAACGACGGATATAAAATATGTCGGGTCTACACTCTGCTTCTGTATCCCATTTTATTCATCACAACTCGTCAAAATTATTTCTAACCAAACCCACCCCACCAACGAAAAAAGCCCTACAACTCACAAATCATAACTTGTATATAAAATAATTTATCAAAGCAATCTTACAAAAGGGTACAAAATAAAATTCAAGTAACACGAATGGGGTCCCCGATGGTAGACTCGATTCAAAGACGTGTTGCCGCGAACGTGAGAGAGACCATAGACACGCCGTGAAAGCGTGACATTCATAGACTGTAGAAGCGTGGGTACAGCGCTACACAAACATATAAAAGGATTATGGAAGAAAAAGGTTTCTTTTTTCAGATCGTTTTTTGATATAAAGTTGAAGGCGTATGTACAGGTGTTATTTTCAGACACTGAGGTTGTAACTAATAGTGCTTTTTTTTTCTATTCTGAAATTAATAAAATTGAAGTGTCTGTTTGTTATATTAAAATAATTAGTAGTATAGTTAGTTAGTACATGCATATGAATGTATATATACGGTATGTACATATATATTACCAATATAACATTTTTTCAAATTTTGTCTGTCTTTCTGTCTCTCTGTCTGTCTGTGTGTTTGTTCCGGCTAATCTCTGGAACGGCTGGACCGATTTTGACGGGACTTTCACTGGCAGATAGCTGATGTAATAAGGAGTAACTTAGGCAACTACTATTTTAGGAAAAATCTTATTCCACGCGGACGAAGTCGCGGGCACTGCTAGTTAATATATAAAACTTACATACACAATATTACGCCTAGGCAGGTTAGGCAGAGGGTTAGTAATAGTACACCTACATTTCACCAGTTATGTTTAAGTGAATCAAACCCAGGAACCAGTGGTCAGCAGTCGAGCTTGTAACTACTAGACGCGCAATGATCCTTACATGACCTGGCCAAAATTAATGCAGACTTCAAGACAACCTCATCTAGTTTTACCATATATTTTTATTTACCAAGAGTTTTCTGTAACCAATTTATAGGAATGATTATAATTATTGTATCATCTACAAGCATATAATTTTGACGAGTTTATTAAGTAGCATGGCCACATTCAGCAAAAAACCAACTTATTATAGCGTTTGTATTTGATACAGATTCTAGTAGTAGAAACTGCATCTAATTCAAACGCTTCTGGTAGTTTCCCCACCGCCAAAATGTAACAAATTTACTTCTTCCTCGAGATGAAAGGAATAAACAGATTTGTACATTAAAAAAAGTAATTAGGGGAAAATGAATTTAATAAATGATGATATGAAAAATACAATAAATTAATAAAAAAGTGAAGGGCAGGTTAACCGGGAATGATTTGAATGTCTCCGCAAATCTCTGAGCGTGATAGTAACTGAAGACAAACATCCAGTTGTAGAAAGCCGCCCTGCATCAAGTTTACTCGCCTCTGCCCTCTAGTAAAAGCTTGACCTTTTGCCCTGAATGCGTCTACATAGACAAAAATTGTCTCTCGCAGTCAACCTTGCAACGCTTAGTGCAGTTTTGGTTTTATTTTGCTATTCGTAGGTCAGGGTTACGTTGTGTCCATTTGAATGCTGAACGTTATGTCGATTTGAATGCAAAAGAGAATTAAGATTCTGTAGAGACGTTGTCAGAAGAATAAAATAATGAGTGACAACTCATTGGTGATGTTCTTCAGAAAGTTCATTTGTGTAGTTTTCTCAATATTTATTTATTTTATATATATTTATTTATTTCAAGCCAGCATAGCCCATATACATAAAACTACATTGGCATAAAATTAAATTCATTATAAGAAATAAAATGCAAATAAAATAACTTAACAAAAAATTAATAAAATTACAACAATCAAATAACAAAAATAAAATTACAATAATAGAATCACAAATTTGCTCCGGCAATAAATTATACATTACATTAATTATACATTATATTATCGTACACGCACAAAATTAAAATAATATCTTAAGATTAGTCTGTACGTGAACCATGCAGCAGTGGTTCACATACTGACAGTCGAAACGTTCAGCAAAAGCATTCAATATGATCAGAGAGCAGGTTTTCTCGATCCGGGAATCGATTCCGGGACCTCATGCACAGCAGTCGCCATTGTGACCACAAGATCAACGTCGCGGGCAGTCAGTTCATAATATTATTTTAAAACTGCTTCAGTGACCACTTTACGAATTATAACGTGATTCTGTTCTGCTACATTTTTCTGGGGATCTTCGGACATCCGAAGACCCCCATACTCATACGTGAACGAGAAGGTAGCGTGCTGTGGTTTCTCCCTACTCCATGGTCAAAAAACGAGGGAAACAAGGGGAAATAATGAGGAGAGCAGCGGTGGCCCAGTGGTGGCAGCCCCGACTAACGAGCAGTAAGCCGTGGGTTCGAACCCTGCCAGGCGCATTACTTTGTTTAATTTATTTCATCACCGCTACCCTCAAAAACAGTAAATGAAAACATCGTGAGAAAACCGGCATGTTCTAGAACTAAAAATTCGAAGACATGTGACATTTACCAACACGCACTGGGCCCACGGGGTGGATTACAGCCTACTCCCTCTCAAAGAGAGGAGGCCTGTGTCCCAGCAGTGGGAACATTATAGGCTGATGATGATGATGAAAAATAATTGCAAAGTTTGACCACTTACACTTATAATGACAGCACCCACTTAGCTCCTGCAAATTGATTTGTTCGGGTTCGGACTTATGTTAAGATGGATTGTCCATGTAGTTTGCTGTCGAAGATCAACGTCTATCTATTGTGATTGATAGGCAGATAATTAAGATAGGATTAGACGGTACACCAACAGTGACGCAAATCGGATCGACACGTGACCATAACTGGCGAAATGTGTTTGACGTGTGTACTATTTTGTACACCCCTGCCTACCCTTCGGGGATTACCGTCTTAATCTTATGTTATGTATGTTTTATATTTGATTTACTAAAATAATTAAGGGAACTGACATCCCTCCTGAAAAAATAACACCTTTAAAACCAACCCTCAAAATGTACATCTACACCCGCCCCTATGGACCCTTTCAAAGCCCGTTCCACTTTCAACTACTCCTCAAAGAGTATCAACATCGTATAAGCATTAAAATCTGTGCCCATAAGGGGACCGTGAGACAGACAAATCGCACTCGCTTACACAATTTGTCAATGTAATCCTTCACAAAAGGTTCAGGAATAAATTCAAGTAACGCAGTCGTGGAGCGAATCCCTACGGTGAGGGTCTGGGAGCTTGGAGATGGTAGATGTGGCACTATTTGTCGCGTGTTCTGGCATTGTTATTGATAAAAAGTAATTATAAAAACTAAGAAACCCGACTGAAAAGATAAAAAAACGACCGCTTTTGGAACAAGCCGGGACCTATTAATAAAACATTAATGTAAAAGTTGCTTTTAGTTTTATTTTATTTTTTTATTTCCAGGTTTTCAGTATAATAATGTAAAAGATTCCACAAACGATTTAATTGTATTTGGAGACTCATTTCCTAAATGAGCATTTGAAATGAAAAATGACATGGGAAACCTAAAGATGATTTTCAAATACCTATTTCAATGATACTCCAATTAACGTAGCTCGTCGACATTTTTAATTTTTCACAAAATGGCGTCTTGTTGTCGCCATTTTGAATTTTGGTTACTGTCATATCATTATTAACACTCGCAAGATTAGGACAAATCGATATCTTGCAAAACTGCTGTCTTTTTGGTCACACACTTATCACAAATCAATAACAGACACCAAGCACGTTCCACAATATGCACATTTTGATCATACCGCTGCGTCAAGTCCTATCTCCCCAACACATCTCACTCAGTTCCTCCCTCCGCTCCAGAGACGAATACGTGTCACTATGAGAAGCCCCAGTGAAAGCACTGTGACGCTTATAGAGTTGTTCTTAAAGGCTGAACTAGCTTTACCGACTAGATTTTCCTGAAAGTGAAATATTGAGTTAGGAAATAATGTTCTGTTTAGACATGATTGTATTTTCTTTTCTAGAGTCGGATACAAGAATGGTTTTCAGTTAGACGATAAAACAGATAGCGTTAAATGCCAAGAGTTACTTATTATAGTATACAGGGTGTAACGGAAAGGGTATATATACATTCTTAAGGGTGTGCTACAGACCATCAAACTGAATATGTTTCTCATCATATTTTTTTTTTGCAAGCTAACAAAAATATCAGCTGCCGATACATTTGGGTCGAATAGGTATTGTAATTTTCTATGGCGCAGCAGATATTTTTTTGCTGAAAAACATGTTTTATGATGAGAAACATGTTCAGTTTGATAGTCTGTAACACACCCTTAAGTATGTATATACCCTTTCCGTTACGCCCTGTATATTAAATTACATTATGAGGCAAACAACAGAGCTGTCCAGCTGTGTAGCATGACATTGACCACTGTAGAAACGCGTTTTGTCTACGGAAGAATCGACATATTGATAGATAGACAATGTGCCAGTTGGTCGGTTCTTCTGTCAACATAGCCCGTTTCTACGGCGGTCATGCTACGCGTGCAGGTCACTAAATACAGTACTGGTTGTAATAAACCTAAATCATCGATTCGAGAAGAAAAAGAAGTATACATCCATACTAATATCCATAGTTCCATGCTAATCCATACTTCCATACTAATATTATAAATGTTTACCTTTTCACGACAAAATGGCTGATCGGATTTAAATGAAATTTGGCAAGAAGATAGATTTCAACCTGGGGAAGGACATAGGCTATCATCACGCTACGACCAATAGGGGCGGAGCAGCAATAAAAAATATTGCGAAACCGGGGAAAATGTGACGCAGACGAAGTTGCGCGGGACAGCTAGTATTAAAAATGCGAAAGTCACTCTGTTTGTTTGCTTGTTTGTTTGTTACCTTTTCACGGCTAAACGGCTGATCGGATCTTAATGAAATTTGGCAAGAAGATAGATTTTAACCTGAGGAAGGACATAGGCCATATATCATCACGCTACGGCCAATAGGAGCGGAGCAGCAATGAAAAATGTTGCGAAAACGGGGAAAATGTGACACAGACGAAGTTGCGCGGGACAGCTACTTTTTTTTATAACATAAAAAAATGGTTCAGTGGAGTGGCGCTCAACTCGTCATGGTTTCGGTTTGTGACTAGTACAGAATACTCCTTAAATTATGACCCAAATCATCGTAACATGATTTTTTTGCATGAAACTAGAAGGACGTACGTGCTAGTGAAGCGTATTGGATTTTGAAGGAATATAACAAAAACTGGTGAAGACAAAAAACTTAAGGAAAAAAAACCAAGTAAAAAAAAAAGAAAATCACAAGTAACTACTCATACGTAATTTAAATGCTACGAATTAATGAATATGTTAACCTAAAGAAAAACCCTTACCTACGCCTAATCTTAATTAGATTAGTAGGTATACGCAAACAACGTACCTTCCAAACAAAACCTTCCACTCTAAGCAAACCACACACACATCACTATCTTCCTACAACTTCACACCACTTACTCATCAAAAGAAACTCCCTGTCAAAATATATTCCCGACATTAAAGGGCTCACAAAAAGGAGCTGAGCGCACTGCAAGCCAGGGAGGCACTTGAAAACATGCTTTTTCCACGTAATGCCTTTGAGGAAATTAAATAAACTGCAACACCGCATCATAAGCATCCTTACGGGCGCAGCGAGGCGAAGCGAGTGTCCACTGTTGGAGGCGGTACGTCAAGGATATTAGGATGTGGGTTTTAGGTTATGAGTATTTTGGTTTTAAATGGTTGATTTACAAAGAAAGAAGGACCTTGTGACTAAATAATAACAGCCATTTGGGTTGATTTTCCGGTTAAGTCTCGCTTGCCTAGGTTGGTCCGTGGATGGGTGACCACTCAATACAAACCGAGTTTCCTCCGTGCCTCGGAGAGCATGTTAATAATCGGATCGTTTAGTTCCCTTCAAAATGGTTGAGTTGAATGATGGCTGATACATGCGTCATGTTCGTGAACGGGCGCTGTCAGTTGTGACTGGTCATCTCTTAGCTGCCACGGTTTATTTTAATTAAGTACTTTATATTTTTTTTATTACTGATTTAATCTTTTACTCTGGACGCTCTTAACTTTTTTTGACTTTCAAAAGTGCCTGTAATGGTCTTATTGAAATAAATGCTTTGACTTTGACTATAAACCGTTGGTTCCGGCTGTGATTTGTAGATCTTTGATAGTCGTTGCAAGTAGTCAGTGACCCAAATGGCTGACAATCAGACTTACTAATGGAAATCGTATTACCCAGTACTAACTGGGTTGTGGAGGTCAGATAGGCATTCGCTTAATGTAAAATACTGGTGTTCAGCTGCATCCAGTTAGACTGGAGCCGACAAAAGGCTAGGGAGATGATGAATCGATAGAGTAGTGTGTTCGATATACATACTCGAAGATACAGTTCTCTGTAGGTAAGCGAGTGATGTTACTAGGTAAATGATAAATGATGTTTATTTTGCAAATAGGTTTTTTTACAAACACTTTTACACGTCATTTTTTTTTAACTAGATGTCTGTGTTTCGTACCTGACTACTCTGAGAAAAAACAGCCGAAACAAACTCAGAGGTTCTCTGTTAACTTGTTACTCTTTTAAAGTCCAGACTTTGCTTAATTCACATGAGGACTATGCAGATTAGTGTCTGAGATGGTCTTTTGATGAAAGAAGCACACAGATTTGAGTGGACCTCTCCAGTCAATGCAAGCATTTGTCAGTTATCGTGTAGCATTCCGTTATTCTCGTGCCGTCCGATCAATGAACCCGCGCACCAGTGGCGTGGGCGCAGCGGGGTCGTACGTGCTAGCTTCCTTTTATTTGCGGCCAAATGCGATTTTATCTCGCTTGCCTCCCCGCTACATGCACTGTTATGAATATTATGCCAACTTTTTGATGTTCGACGTCATTAAAATGTTGAGATTATGATATTAATGTTTTGACGTAAATGTAATTAAAATCTGAGTTTTGATGAGTATTTGGTAGTGTTGGTCTGAAATTAAAAAACCGGCCAAGTGCGAGTCGGAACCCTTCGTCCTCGCGGACGAAGGGTTCCGTACCATTATTTATATAAAAAAGAGCAAAAATATCACTTGTTTGTATGGGAGCCCCCTTAAAAATTTATTTTATCCTGATTTTAGTATTTGTTGTAACAGCGGCAGTAGAAATACATAATTTGCAGAAATTTCAACTGGCTAACTATCACGGTTCATGAGATACAGCCTGGTGATAGACGGACTGACGGGCAGCGAAGTCTCAGTAATAGGGTCCCGTTTGACCCTTTGGGTACGGAACCCTAAAAATTGTGTCTAAGGCTGTTTTCACTCTGACTTCACAGACAAAGGTTTTTAATTAAGCCATCAAAAGGCACTTTTGGAAGTCAAACTCAAAAAAGGAAATATAGGTACTTCTTTCTTTTTTAATCGTGTGGTTAGTTCTTAACCTGGTGTCAGAGTTTTTATGCCGCAGTTTAATGCCTCTGACTTGGCTTAACAAGCTGTCGAGAAATATCTCTCAGGCATTCTGTTTTCTCACGATGTTTTCCTTCACCGAAAAAAGTGATTATAATTATGCAACACGCACCCGGAAAATCAGAGGTGCGTGTCTTGGATTCGAACTATAGACCTATTAGAAAACTTGAGGGCTGGCTTTTACCTTGGCCAGTGTTACTGTACAACTTGGCAACGCCGCCGGTCTCTTGAGCACTTTACCAGCTGACAGCGTTGAGAAGGAGTTTTGTGATGCCCTTTTATAGTTTGTTGTATGTTTGGTTTAGTTATTTTTTTATTAATGTAATAATTTTACGTATCATCATCATCATCAGCCCATAAAGTTCCCACTGCTGGGACACAGGCCAGGAGTGGGCTGTAATCCACCACGCGGGCCCAGTGCGGGTTGGTACATGTCACCTGTCTTCAGATTTTTAGTTGTAGGACATGCCGGTTTCCTCACGATGTTTACCTTCACCGTTTTTTGAGAGCAGAGGTGATGAAATAAGTTACACAAAGTAATGCGCCTGCCTGGGAACGAACCCATGGCTTACTGCTCGTAAGTTGGGGCTGCCAACGGGGCCACCGCTGCTCTATATATATTATTATTCTATACTATATATATATTGCCCGCTGTCCCGCACAACTTCGTCTGCATCACATTTTCCCCGTTTTCGCAACATTTTAATTGCTGCTCCGCTCCTATTGGTCGAAGCGTGATGATATACAGCCTATGTCCTTCCTCAGGTTGAAATCTATCTTCTTGTCAAATTTCATTAAGATCCGATCAGCCGTTTACTCGTGAAAAGGTAACAAACAAACAAACATACAAACAGAGTGACATTCGCATTTATAATATTAGTATGGATACGTATGTATACAGTTACTGTATTAAGTTGTATTTGTGGTGTTGAGGAATTAGCAAAATATCTTGACGAATGTTTCGACTATAAACGTTGATGGCTGAAGAGCAGCGTTAGACCAAAGAAACGATGAATGGACTGTATAAAGGATAATAGGTATAGCTAGAAAGACTAGGAAGTAATGATGAAGAACACATGCTGCGCCGACCCCAATTGGAACAAGGGCAGGAGAATTATGTCTCTGTAATCACATGGTGGAATACGTATTCAATTTTCCACCCTCCAGCAAACACGTCTTTTGTTATGTCCCAGAGTAAATCCACCAGACTAGCCGACCATTCGTCATTAACATATCTCATCTATACAAATAAATAAAATTGAAGTATCTGTTTGTAATCTTAAAATAAACGCTTTTTACTACATGCATATGAATGTATATACGGTATATATACCAAAATTATATTTTTTACAATTTTTGTCTGTCTGTCTGTTTGTTCCGGCTAATGTCTGGAACGGGTGGACCGATTTTGACGGGAATTTCACTGGTAGGTAGCTGATGTAATAAGGATTAACTTAGGCTAAACTACTTCTTAAAGTCCACGCGGACGAAATCGCGGGAACAGCTAGAACGTAATATAAGTACAACCCTGTAAATCTCCGAAGGGTTAGGTAGAGTTGCACCTAATAGTACCTACACCTATATTTCGCCACTTTTGTTTAATATTCACGTTATTTTCATCGACCAAGCACAAGTTCAGACTCCGCGACAGCAGCCACGGAGTTTGAATTTGTGCCAGTAGCATCTGAGAAACTCCTAATGGAAAATCCCAATATAATTTTGCCCGACATGGGAATCCAACCCCGGACCTCATGCTAAGCAGTCGTAAACGCGACCGCTAGACGAACGAGGCAGTCATCTCATTTATTTATTTTGGAAATGCTTATACCACCGACAGAATATCAATAACCAAATACCTTCGAACCTGAATATTCACATACATCGGATCTACCTATTGAAATCTGTTTCACTATATCAAATTCCAATTTGACATTCAAAGGAATATTCGACTGTATTTTATCTATAAACTAGCTTCTGCCCACGGCTTCACGCGCGTTTTTTCGGTTATTGTTCCGCAGGATCACACTACTGCGATAAAAAGTATCAAATGTGCTATTTCAGACTATTATCTATCCCTGTGCCAAATTTTATCTAGATCCATTCAGTAGTTTTTACGTGAAAGAGTAACAAACATCCACCCATCCATACTTACAAACTTTCGCGTTTATAATATAAGTAGGATCTTCTATACATCTGATTATCAGCCTAGTTTGAATAAATGACTTTTGATTTTGATTTATAACAAATCTCATCTATACAAATAAATAAAATTGAAGTGTCTGTTTGTAATATTAAAATAACCGCTTTTTACTACATGCATATGAATGTATTATCTACAGTACATATACCACAATAATATTTTTTACAATTTTTGTCTGTCTGTCTGTCTGTTTGTTCCGGCTAATCCTGGAACGGCTTGACCAATTTTGACGGGACTTTTACTTTTACATAGCTGATAAAGAGTAACTTAGTGTTTTTTCGAATCATTAGCGTTCCGTGCAAAAACGTGAGAACCCTTGAAATTGTTAACAAAATCCAGTTCAAATAAAGAAGTAATATATTTATAATAATTTCACGCGGATGAAGTCGTAGATGTTTAACAGTCGTTTTCGGTAGTCAGTGGTCCGAAAGTCTGACAACCAGTCTTACCAAGGGGTATCGTATTACCCAGTACTACGTGGGTTATGGAGGTCAGATAGGCAGTCGCTCCACGTGAAATACTGGTATTCAGCTGCATCTGGTTAGACTAGAAGCTGCCTCAACATAGAGAAAAGGCTAGGATATGATTCATCAGAGTTTATGAAAACTCTGCCGCCCATGGACCTCTGACTTGGCTTTACATGCCATCAAGAATTAATATCTCTCAGGCCTGCTGGTTTCCTCACAAAAACGACTCGATTCAAGTCATCATCATCAGCCTATAATGTTTCCACTGCTGGGACACAGGCCTCCTCTCAATGAGAGGGAGTGGGCTTTAATCCACCACGCGGGCCCAGTGCGGGTTGGTAGATGTCACACGTCTTCGAATTTTTAGTTCTAGGACATGCCTGTTTCCTCACGATGTTTTCCTTCACCGTTTTGAGAGCAGCGGTGATGAAATAAATTACACAAAGTAATGCGCCTGCCTGGGTTCGAACCTTCGACTTACTGCTCGTAAGTCGGGGCTGCCACCACTGGGCCACCGCCGCTCTGTTCACTCGATTCAAGTGAAATACTGATATTCAGCTGCACCCGGTTAGACTGGAAGCCAATCCCAACATGGCTAGGAAAGGGTAGGTATGGCTAGGTAGATGATGACTCGGGCTTAACCGCGGGCAATAGCGAGAGCAATATAAAAATAATAGTTTCTAACAATACCTCCCTCTTTCAACTAATACACAAAGACATTGATTACTATTTAATTCCTTTTGTATAAACACTATCATTGTATACTTAGAACAATCACTTGGGATGTCTTGAGTCGTACGTGTCAACGTGGGGGGCCACGATAACAGTGTCATTTAGTCTTAGTTCCACAATCATTGATACAACATGCGTAAACTTGGGATACTGGCTGCGGCAATTCTAATATCGGTGAGTACCCTTTGTTTAATTTAGTTTTTAGGTTTAGTTGTCAATTTTTTTCTTAAATAGTGATTTTAAATTAAAGTGCCCTTTATCAATTCCAAACTATTTTAAGTCTGTTTGAAGACTTTGAATAATGCGTGTTTTGTGAATTGTAGGAGTGTAGAAGCTTGAACTTTTGGGATACTTTTTATCAAGGAAGATTTTTTTGAAATCATCACTAGTTTTCTCCTGCCCTTATCCCAATTAATTTGGGGTGAGTGCAGAATGTCTTTTTCTTACATACTTTCTCTATAATTCGACAGCTCATTTTAAGTGTAGTTTATAGTTAGTAAATATTTTTTTTGTATTTAATTGAACTCTGAATAACGTATGTCATGTGAACTCTAGGAGTCTAGAAGTTTTTCGAGTTTTTTATAATACCTTCTTCTTCTTCTTGTCGAATCGATGATACTTCTTTGTTATATAGTTTGGGCCCAGTAGGTAGCCACATTTACTGCAGCGTTAGAGGCGTAATTTAAATCGTCGATTAAAATTAATTTATAATACCGCAAGTGGGAATCAAAGGAGACTTTTATTTTTAATTCGTCCCTTAAGTATAAGTAAAAGTAAATTAATAAAAGATGAGCGTTCGTAATTTTTACCAGGGTTTATTAAAACTAAGGTTTAAAGTTTTTTAAATGCATAAACCATAGACAGTTATGCACATTTAAACCGAAATATGTTTTATTGAATTACATTCACATAACTAACTTTAATATGGAACTTTATTTATCTTCGTTAACTATATGTCTATTTTTAAACCTATATTATTACAATTAAAAAATTATTAAACAAACTATAAACTGGCTTCAAAAAACTCCTCCTTACCTCTGTCAGCTGGTAATGCACCCAAGAAACTGGCGGCGTTGCCACGTTGTATGGCAACACTAAGCCTCTGGTCTAGGTAAAAGCCACCCCTTGGGTCACGCACGGGAATCGTCAAATATTAATAATATTCAAATTGAATAAACATTCTGCAATTTTCGATCGTCCATATTACAAATATTCTTGTAACCGTTCTTTCTGCGATATATTGTTTTTATTTAGCTTGCGTTTGTTGATATTTTACATTCTCATCTTTGTTCAAATTTGTATCTGTTAAACCAATTGAAATATTTGAGATTGTTTTGTAATAACATAAAATAAGGAAATCGAATTATTCGTTCGTAACTTCCATTCAATTATATCACCTTAGCAGTCTGTAGGTAGGTACATTATTTTAAATGCATTATACCAGCTACGTTTTGCAAATGTTTATTATTATATATAACATCTTACATGTTCTAAATAGCTGTTGCTCGAAACCTTCGTTCGCGTGAAAATAGTACAAAAATATTACTTCCCTATTTGACTTTTGTTAACAGTGTTTAAATGTTTTTACGGAACCCTATTTTTTTGTCTTAAATAAAAGTACCTTTAAGTAATCCTTATAACATCAAATATCTGCTCCATTAAATATCCTGCCAAAATCAGTCCTTGCTTTTCAAAGATGAATGGAACAAACAGATGGACAGTTTTTAGGTCTGAAAAGTCCCTTAACGAAACCAAAAGGCGCTTGTTGTCACCGTCCTTGCGATATTTTTCAGGACCATACCTGGTAACTTCTAATTACGGAGACATTGGAGTTCAAAACTCCACCATTTTCACAAGTGTTTTATAAAATACAAGTTTAGAATTTTAAAACGTAATTTTTATTTTATTACATTTTACAAATTAATATTATTTTTAAAACTAGATAACTAAAATAACAACAAATTATAAAAGGGCGTCAAAAAACTCCTCCTCAACGCTGTCAACTGGTAACGTGCCCAAGAGACTGGCGGCGTTGCCACGTTGTATGGCAATAATTAGCCTCTGGCCAAAGTAAAACCCAGCCCTTGGGTCACGGGAAGTGTCAACTAGGCGTTTAGAAATTTCCTTGAAAAGGCTGTGAGCACTCGGACCCCACGGCCCCAGAGTTTCAACCCCAAACGGCTCGAAAATATAGTTACCACAAAGGTTACTATATTTACGCCGCTTGAGGTTCTCCGCAGCCGCAGCGGCAGCGCCTGTACAGCACGATGAGCTTGGAAGATGTGATGGCGCAAGAGTATCGACGCAAGTTGCGTCCCACACTAAAGGCCTACCCATCTTCCAAGGAAACAAAGACATGCCGTCCGGTCTTTTGCCATCGTCGCGTGCCAAGCCATTGGGTAGAATTAAATAAATTAATTTAAATAAATAAATAAAAAATAAACGTAATTTAAATAAATCTGTGAACCGTGCACTTTTAAATTCGTCCGTCAGCAAAATGTTTTGAGTGCGTTACATTGAGACCATGATTTTTCACCTGGAAAAGCAAGTCATTTAACTGCAAAACAAATTGCGTTGAGTTAATACGGTTCGCCAAGGGTCCTTTTACAACTTCACCTTGTATATTTTTTTTACGGATTTGAAGTGAAGCTATCAAATGACCCCCCCCCCTCCCACTAAAAATCCAAACCCATCCATGTTCCTTCTTCATAATTTTAGTATCGTCTTCATCAGCAATTTACCTAAACTATAATTTTCCAGATAAGCGTTCCATGCGATGGAGATTCATCCGACACAACTGATAACGAAACACATAGTCCTGAGACACCTGCTACGCCACCAGAAACAAGAATCTTTCCACGAGGAGCAAGCGATGATTCAATAACCTTCAATGTTGGTGACTCGTCCTATTCTCTTTGGGATAAACATCCATATGTATGTTTAGATATTTCTTTCCTTCAATTCGTATTTCTTATTGCAATAGGTCAGGCTGTCTTGGTTAATGATCCTCCCCCTGAAAACAGATGTTTTAAGTCGCGATGGTGGGCTTAATAGGGGTGCGGACTGGGTAAAGAAAACGACATTCTATTTTGTCCGTCAGACAGGTAATACAAAAATATTAGACACGTATTTTTGTTTTATCAAAATATCAAAAAAATACTTAGTTAAAACTCATTAAAGTTGGAGAGTGGGGGCTCACTACGTCATAAGTAGGTATAAAACTTACCTACATGTGACGTCATGCGCCATTTCAACTCAATATATCTCCGTAATTTTAAGACCACGTGAAAAAAGAAAAAATACGTATCCAATACTTTTCAACAAACTACCCGACAGACAAAGAAAAAAAATTGATCATCCCCTATTACGTGTGTAATTGTAGTAAAGGCTCATAACAAGACCTCTTTTTTTTACGCATGGCATTTTATCAAATGACTCCACCTGCTCGGGGCGGAGCGGAAGGGAGTGTCAGACTTGTACTGACTAAAACCCATCCATGTTCCTTCTTTGCCCTTTGTGTTCCAGGGCCACGGTATCTCTTTCGAACAGTCCCGCAGCCCTGGCAGGTATCGGCCCTCTCGGACCCCTTCCGATTTGCTGGCAAACAAGACCCTTTGCCTTCCGTTTTAAAGTATGCACGGCGACCAAAGCGTATAAAATTTCCGTATAATGAGAGATCTGCATAAACTGGTTCTGTATAGCATGTTTGGTCGCCGTGAGTACAGTCACGAACAAAAATATGTATACACTGAGCAAAACTGAAAAGTGTTTTTCTCGTAAAATTACGGTTTCTACGTTGAGATAAGCCCTATTTCGTAATCGTAATGTTCGTGAAAACGTCAAATGTTAATCAATACAGTAGAAACAAAAATTTATTTTTTAAAGTTGCTGCGTGTATATATTTTAGGTTCAGCTGGCCTACACGACGTCCTAAAACATTATTGTAACATTCTTATTCCAGATTGGGAAAGAGACGGAGCTATAAAGGTCGTCTAGCTCCATCTCTTTCCCACTCTGGAATAAGAACGAAACAATAATGTTTTAAGATGTCATAGTAATCCCCTAGGTGAACTAAAAATCAACACTCAAAGATCAACGCGTCCTGTACAAAAACTCGAAGAACAAAACAGAATCGATTCAAAATACAAGAACACTGCTGCAGTCATTCATTCATTTGTCTCATCCACAGCCCCTCAACAATGGAGAATCAACGGAAGAACAACAAGGGTACACCTACAATACCTACAACGTACCTTCGACTTTGAACTTCCACGATATATACAGCAACAGCCTGGCTTTGTTAGCCGAGGACCCAGTCGGCTCAACAATAAAAACGGAAACGGAACCCTATAAAGAAGTAGAACCTTACTTGACGACTCCAAAAGACGACGAATCGTTTCACTTGAGCAACGTTCACACACAGTTCGTGGAGTTTCATCCGAAGACACAGACCATTCCGCCGAGGACAATCCCGCCGCCAATGTTCCCACCAAACGCCACATACGTAAAGACAGAAGTGGAAAATACGACAACCTCAACCCCGACCACAACCACAACTACTGAAGAACCGGATGACCTTATAGAAGTCATACCTATAAAGAAGGAAAATTACCAAAGAGGTTTATTGGATTTGCTTTTTCCCGCAGCCAGAGTTAGAACTTTTAAATCAGTGTTTGATACGTTCAGACGTATAATGTCTCACACGTTTAGGTAATGTTACGGGTTTTTTGGTTGGTGTCTTTTCTTCGGTTTTCATGTTATCGTCATGCATAGCTGAATAAAATGCAAAAAAAATGTTGGTAGTATTATTTATTATTAATCAATATCATTTTAGGAGCTAGTGGCTAAATAACAGCTGCACGGGTTGATTTTGAAGGTTAAGCCGTGCTTGCCGAGGTTGGTCTGTTGATGGGTGACCATCATTACATACCGAATTTCCTCCGTGTCAGTTGGTCCCGCTGTAAATTTGAGATCTTTGAGAGTCGATCGTTACGAGTAGTCAGAAGCCGAAAGTGTGACATAGTTGTCACACTTTCGGCCTTCCAAGCCAAGAAACGGTATCATACTACCTAGGTTTTGGAGGTGCGATAAGCAGTCGCTTTATGTAAATACTGGTATACGTATACGTCATAAATTCGATGTATATAACTTCCATAATATGGTTGTTAATAAGTATTTAAGCGGTGTTACTAAAGAGCTAGTGAAAAGCGCAGTAACAGTCTCTCAAATAAATGGAGTTCGTGAAATGACGAGAGTTGCAGCTACCAGGGGGCCATGTGACATTACAGATAATAAACAAAGCGTAAACGTAAAACGTTATAATATAACTATAATAGTTCTTTGGTGGTTTAAAGAATTAATAAATTGTGGTTTTTCTTTGTTACCAAAATGATAAATAGGCCTACTGGCAAAGACTAGGGGGTCCCAAGTCTTTGAGAGTATTGTTTTCTTACAAAATACAGTCTAAATAAAATGATAATGCTTTATTCTTTTGCTCATCATGACCAACCTGTGGACGAAGACAAGTAATTATCGCTTTCAAAAGTTTGGGTTAAGATTAGCATAAGCTTCTCAATGGCTTTCGTCAATCCAAAACATTCTAGACTCTTCCATTATTTTTATACCCGAAATTGTAACGTCTTGTAGACCGTCTGCCTGGTATGTGTTTCAACAAGACTTGGACCTAAAGATAGGGCAAGCTCGTCAGGCAAGTTATGGTATATGTTAGTCTTAAGAACAATCTATGGGCCAAAGAAGCCTGAAAAAAAAATTATTGTTGTATACGACACGGTTGACGCAGTGGCTAAGCGATTAGCTGCTACGCCGCGTGTCTCGGGTTTGATCAACGCACGGAACTTGTATGACCTACAGGCAGTTGTTTTGGGACTGGCTGTTTGTGTATGTGAATATAAATGTTTGTAAATGCACCCACGATACAAAAATCTTAATGTGGGCAACGTTTAAACAAATAAACATAAAACAAACGCTTTGTCGTCATCCATGGCTCCGTGGAACCGCACGCCCGATATACTCACCCCAAATTCGCCCAAAACCCGAACATGTGCCTATGGTAACGACATAACTATTCGGCACAACAGCGCACTTGACTAAAACGTGATTCACACTGATTGCACTAATTACACTCGACACGCTTACACTTGAGCGTTGAGCACTTTACAGCGCTTCACAGTGCTAAAAGCGCTGTTGAGCGAACGCTTTCCTCCAATTAATTTTTTGGATTAATGCCAAATGTTAAGGAGGCCATTTCTTAGGAGATAAGTTTTAGTGTTAAGTTCTGATGTAACAGTTGTGGCTGTTATTGATTCTTTGTAGTTAGTACTAATGGTTTAATTTAACATTGAGAAAAGTGTAAGATCGGTTTTTGACAGGGTTTAAACCGTGAGCTCTATTGAAGAATTTCGAGTTTATTTCAATGGAAAACTTATTTTATACCGTGTTGGTGCACACGGTATAAGTAGATTGAAGAATTTCGTGTTTATTTCCATGGACTAACCTAATTCATTGCATTCTTGGTCATGTTAAAAGTTGGTTACTAACACAACATCTATCATATGACCTCGTTTATCCTTTATTGCCCCAGTATGATAAAATGCTTTGTGTAGAGAGCAAAAAATACTGGCCAGATAGCAACTTTCTCAAAATTATCAAATCTAAATATTCATCAAAAGCAAAAATCTATTTTAAAAGCGTCATCCATAATCAATTTTATTAAAATAATAGCAACAGTCAGCCGAATATCAATCAATTTTATTCAAAATCAACCTTTAAACATAATAACAAGAATCAATTGAGTTTACGAAGATTTGCAATGGCGGGCAAAAAAAAGGCGACATAAAAAATGGCGCCCAGCATTTACGCGCGCTTTTTCCTTTTTTTTTTATTATTAAAATGAAGCAAACGCGCCGACTCAGGTCGCGAGGTGATAATTTTATATTCACGATTTATCCGAGGGGTGCTGACAGACGGACTTTCAAGTCAAAATTATGGTTACAATGTCGCCGTAATAAGGTGAAGAAGTTATCTAATATTATTTCACGGGTGGATTGGTTGGGTTTTTTGTTTAATTAAGTGCTTTCTGTGACTTACTTATTTATTGTGGTGTGGTTTTTTATGTCAATTTAGATACGACGATTTTTCAAATGTTCTTAATCAAACCGGACTGTAAATTCGCCGTAAACATTCATTTTTTTAAGTGAAACTTCTTATGCGACTTCCAACAAGTTTGCGTTAAACGTTTAACGCTACCATGGAATTGGTAAAATCAACCTAATCTCATTAAAATAAAGTTTGTTTTGGAATGATTCTTGATCTTGTTTTGTTTTTGAAAGTTCCACGTTCAAATTCTCTTCTTTCTTTTACTTCATATTCCGTTATAGGTTTTTATTTTCATCTCCACGTTACGAAGTTTCACTTCATCCGCGCGGAGGAACTTCACGCACAATTTTTTTTCTAAATACTCGCCTCATGTTTTACAAGAACTTTTCTGAAATTGGTCATTAGTTTTTGAAGGACCCCAAAACCATCTGGCTATTTGGAACTTTTGCGAATAAATTCAAATATGAACAAAAGTACGCTATAAAAAAAATTTCAAAAATAAAATGAAAAAGTTGCTAAATTTATTAGTTTGTTTTGAATATGTAAGTGTATGAAACCAATCTGATTTGCGTTGGTAATATTATGTGTATAATTGTCATGAGTGGTGTCAACTAAGCGAGAATGAACAATGCATGCCAAACAAAGAATATGCGGGTAGTACACACCACAATGAGTTTATATTTGCATCGATTATTTACCTATTTTTAGGGTTCCGTAGCCGAATGGCAAAAAACGGAACCCTAATAGATTAGTCATGTCTGTCTGTCTGTCCGTCCGTATGTCACAGCCACTTTATTCCGAAACTATAAGAACTATGCTGTTGAAACTTGGTAAGTAGATGTATTTTGGGAACCGCATTAAGATTTTCACGCAAAAATAGAAAAAAAAAAATTGGGGGTTCCCCATACTTAGAACTGAAACTCAAAAAAAAATATATATCAATCCCATACGTGTGGGGTATCTATGGATAGGTCTTTAAAAATGATATTGAGGTTTCTAATTTTTTTTTTTTCTAAAGTGAATAGTTTGCGCGAGAGACACTTCCAAAGTGGTAAAATGTGTGTCCCCCCCCTCTAATTTCTAAAGTAAGAGGATGAAAATTCTGAAAATATTTAGGATTATAGAACGTAAAAAAAACTTTCAACGAAAATTGGTTTGAATAAGATATGATGTTTAGTTTTTGAGATATAGGACTTTTTCATCAAACTGCAGCAGTAACTTTGTTTTTCATTAACATACTATGAAAAACAAATTAAGTTTTGCTGTTACATATAAAAATAATTTAATAATATTAAAAATATTTTTTATTTTATTGCTTTGTGGTACGGAACCCTGTGTGCGTGTGAGTACGACACGCACTTGGCCGGTTTTTTTCATTCACAGTATTCTGACTCGATTACTTTCATCACCATGTTACCGCCCTTGTCCCATGTCCCATTTCGTCGCACTGCTAGGCAAAAGCTTCCTTTCACTATTTTCATTTCACACTGCTGAAGGTGATATGGCAAGATAGGAAGTGTCTGATGAGGTGACGAGTAATAGAGAAGTATGGAAGAAAAAGACATGCTGCGCCGACTTACAAATAAATCGAGATAAAAGCAAGAGAATGATAATGTTGGCTCATGTGGTCCAATCTTTCAGGAAGACGCTTCACGACATTTCGTGTCGCCATCTTCAACGAGGTATCTAGTTATGTTGGTTGATGTCAAATCTCATGTTAATTCGAGTGATTTCTCGTCTAAACAACAATTTCAAAACAATACCCTTGACCTCTGATAATCGACGATTTCATTTTAAGAGGGTGCCTTCTTACATTTGCCAACGTGGCAAATAGCTGGCAAATATTTCATGGATTTTTTATGATTTACTTTTATATGATATTGGCCGGGAATAATACCGTTCACAGAAAAATATCAAGGGCAGGCTACGACAGGCTTTGGACAAAAATTTTTTTTTTTTTTTATATATATCATATATAGTTTTAGGTGTCTACGAAAACCCTTAATAAATTAAATACAACCCTGATTTCAAGACTAGACAACAGTTCAAAAGGCCACTCACATTTCAGACTAAACTAAATCTAAATCAAACAAAAAGTATTACATAAATCCACACCACAAAACTCAACTAAAATGGTAATTACACAGAAATAATACCGTCAGAGGTCGAAACATTAACAAAGTTCAGCGCAAAATGAAATTTAAACCTCTGAGTACAAAATCAAAAGTTAGATTTAATAATCGGTAATAGGATAAACTGATGGCGCGGAAACCAAGTTTAGAGTTAAATAAATGAATTAAAGAGTTTTCGGGCCTTTGAGAAACTTTACTTTTCGACCATTGTATGCCTTTTAAGAAACTTTTAAGATCGCCTGTTTAAATTTTATTGGTCAATTTGTGGTAATCGTTTTGATGTGTTTTATTTTAATTATTTCGTTAGTTTTTAAGTTTTGCTGTAACAGTTAATTGAGTAGTTTTAATATTCATTACATGAATTCTCAGTCTTTTGTTGAAAAATGCATTACCTTTGTGTAATACACTTTTCATTTTGACGTTCAACAACATGATTTGCGTCATGTAAGTGTCTTCGAGAATTCGACGTAAATGACGCTTGGTCACATTTTCCTCCACACACCATGTAAGAATAACAATACAAAACCATTACAAAATATACTAAGACAAAAATAGTAACTCGAGCAAGGAATAGTTTGAAAACATTAAACAACAAAGAACAATGGCTTATTTCTTTCTTTTATTTACTTAAGACACTTTACTTATCCCACTTCTGATTAAAGATTAAACAACAAAGAACATTGGCACATTTATTTACTTAAAACACTTCAGTTATCCCACTTCTGATTAAAGATCTTTCCTT
This sequence comes from Cerastis leucographa, assembly GCA_963082945.1. Lineage (NCBI taxonomy): Eukaryota > Metazoa > Arthropoda > Insecta > Lepidoptera > Noctuidae > Cerastis > Cerastis leucographa. Next base: position 8,015,822 of record OY720353.1, read on the forward strand.
CAATTTTATCTCAAAGAAAACACAACACGACTGTACCTCATAAAAACTGGCCCACAACATTTATTTATACGTGTTAAAATTTGAAATTCAGCGACCGCCCCACGAACGCATACGACCGTTAAATGAATGAACTTTTTAACTTAAGATCCCAACTTACCGTTTAATACTTACTTTGAGGCCGGTATGATGAACACCGCCCTTACTTTTAATGACTTTTTGCTAATATCTAGCGGCTTTTGGCTTTTGAGGGCAAAAGTTTTGGGACTTCGATTTTTTTCGAGAAGATCGGCGCTGTTTTCTGGTTGAGGTTATACAGGGTGTGGATGGGTTACGGAAAAATGGGGTTGAAAAAATTAAAAGAAAAAAAAATGTTCTTAATAATTAATCGAATTATCACGAATTTTCTCGAAGTCATTTCGAACAGAAACGCTTGAAATACAGTCTCTCCTCACACATAATACAATACAGAAGGCACATAAATACAATAAACACTAATTAGTTGTGTTATTTTAATAAATAGGGCAAGTTTTTTTTTTCCTTTTCTGTAGATTTTGGCTCATCATCTTCCTGCCCTTGCCCCATTCTACTTGGGGTCGGCGTAACACGTTTCTTCTTCCATTCCAAAAATTATACGATGCCGTGATGTCTGAAACGGAGAATTCCGTTTCAGACATCACGGCATCGTATAATTTTTGCCGTAATATCGAATACCTACAATAAACAATCGCAAATAAAATAAAAATAGAATTTATATATTGATTTATATTTATAGTATTTTGGTATAAAATATAATTATTCTTTTATTGTGTGTGTTTATTAAATTAATATTTTTTTTGACAGTATGACACCTACCACTGTTTGTCTCTGCATCACCCAAAGGTTGACTGGTAGAAAATGCCTGTGGCATTAAGTCCGCCTCTGTACATTGTACTTGAAGTGATAAATAAATAAATACAAAAATCCAATTATTGATATCAGTGTCAAAAACAAACAACTTCTGTAAAGAAAAGAATCTCAACAAGCTCGAAGATTTAAGCATTACATAAAACATAAAAGAAAAACGTAAATAAAACTAACCCTCAGCAAAGAATCAGCATATTATGTTGTTGAAGAACGTACCGGGTCCCGGGATAGCGGATACTCTGGTACTCTGGTATGTAAATCTCGGGACAAGATGTCACGCTATCCCGGATCATAGTCCGCCGTTAACACGACGCCGCAATTTTATTACTTTACCAGGATATAAAATTAACCAGCCCGTTACTGTCCCACTGAATTGCTAAACCCGCTTCTAATGCAATAGAGAAGTCAATCCTTTATTTTGTATAATTTACTTTGACTAACGAATATAATTGGCCGCTTTTTTATATTAAAGTAATAATAAAATAAGGGTTGGACGAAAAAAATACAGACCCGAACATGGAGCCTAAAATCTGCCATATTTCTTTTTTAAGTTTAATTTCAGTCACCAAGAAGAATTACTCACTGTTAATTTTATGCAAATCTCAATTTGCAGTAAATTAATCTACTAAAGATGTAATGCTCATGGAAGAATCATATAAATGACATTTGTGTTAAAATAAATAATTTTATATACCCTTTGAGGCGTATTAGCTGCGAGGTATCGAGAAATGCCGCAATAATGGCTTTCCACGGCTATATAACCTCCACTCTAAGGTATGGTATTATCCTGTGGGGTCGTTGTGTGGAGATCGATCAAGCATTCGTAATGCAAAAAAAAAGTCTAAGAGCTATATTTGGGTTGAAGCAAATAGAGTCATGTCGTCCATTCTTTAGGAAAAATAAAATACTAACACTACCATGTATTTATATATTAGAATCGTGCATATTTGTTTTCAAACATAAGAGACTTTTTCAGCAAGCGACAAGCTACTATGCCCCACGATTTATGTATACTAAAAAGCTATTTCAACCGAGGACGAATCTAACATTTACAGGTAACAACAGTTATATTATGTGCATAAAATTGTATAACAAAATACCAAATTCTATAAAAACGCTCCCATTTTCGACATTTAAAAATAATTTGACGCGGTTTTTAATTGAAAAATGCTTTTATAGTGTACATGAGTTTCTAGACTATAAATTGTAAGTTTTGTAAATTGCTCGGTCATTTTAAATTAATATTGTTATTGTGTGACGAATCTCTCCCATTATTGACATGATTATTATTATTGGCATTTATTTTAAGTTTCTAGATTATAAATTGTAAGTTTTGTAAATTGCTTGGTCATTTTAAATTAATATTGTTATTGTGTGGATAATCTCTCCCATTTATGACATGATTATTATTATTGACATTCATCTTGAGTTTCTATATTATAAATTGTAAGTTTTGTAAATTGCTTGGTCATTTTAAATTAATGTTGTTATTGTATGCGAATCTCTGCCATTTATTGACATGATTATTATTATTGCCATTTACGTTTTATTTTTATTATTTTTTTCTTTGTTAATTATTATATTGACATTTACTTACTTCAATGATACAATTTTAATGGGATTATCTGTTTAATAACTGCATGACTTTGATCAATAATTAATTTAAATAAAATATTATGTAACTGTATTTTATATTTGCACGCCGAAATTAACGGCAGAATAAGAGAACTATTTTGTACAATTTTACCAACCTTCTGTACCTTATTTTTTCAAATAAATGATTTTGATTTTGATTAAATAATATGTAGTGTAATGACACATTTCGCCATAAAAATGGCATGTAAACCTTAAAAAACAAGATGTTTATTTAAATACACAACAGTCAAGTGAGTACAAACTTCGCTTTGCAGTCGGTTAAAAAATGCATATTTTTCGGTATTTTATTGCTTTTAATGCTTTTCAAGACAAACTATAATGATTTGATATATGATTGATATATACAAAATAATAAGTATTTCTAAACATTCATCATCTGCCTAGCCTTTTTCCAGTCTAACTGGATGCAGCTGAGTACCAGTATTTAGATGAAGCAACTGCCTATCTGACCTCCAGAACCCAATAACTGAGTAATACGATAGTCTTTGGTCAGACTGGATGTCAGACTTTTGGCTTCTGACTACTCATAACGACTGTCAAAGATCTACAAATGACAGCCGGGACCAACAGCTTAACGTGCTTTCCGAAGCACTGAGGACACTCTGTATGGAATTATGGTCACCCATCCACGGATCAACCTCGGCAAACACGGCTTAACCTTAAAGATCGTCCCATGCGGCTTTTATTATCTGGCCACGAGCTCCTCAAAGTAAAAAGTCAAAGTATTACTAAACATTAAAGTTTTAAATTATATTTTGCAATTTCATATTCCAAAAATCAAATAACAAACGTCTACAAACAATACAACAGCTAAGGAGGAGCATATTGTAATGTTAAGCAGTCCCGGAATCCGGAATCGGACAGTGTTATGCAAATCCCGGGACAAGTTGTCACGCGAACCGGGATCATGGTCGGCTGACGTTGTTGACATCAAAGCATCTAAGATTTAATGGGTATTGATTTATCATGTAGGTGTTTTACGTTTAAATGGTGAAACAGAAAAAAAAACGGGTTGCACTCCGGGAGTGCCGGTAGAAGTGAAAACTTGAATATTAACGTTGTGCATTTTTGATATTTTGGAATAGCTAGGAAATAGATTTGCACGAATTGCTATAATTATCAGTATAAAAGTTTGTACCTTCATTTAGGTATGTGGTAAAATACAATATTAATTTATTGCGCTATCGTACACAAAATGACAATATATATTACGTTAAAAATTTAGCACTTCAGAACTATTACAATCCGTCTTACGAATTTTACCGCTTTGGAGAAACCGAAGGTTTTGTTTGTGCATAAGATAATTATCCAGTTTTGAAAACCCAAACCTAATGACAGATGTCATAAAGTTCAAATCCCTTCGCAACCTACGTGACCGGACGGTCGCGTGTCCTGGACGCGAGACCTGACGCGAGTTTAACATTTTTACCAATCACAAAAGGCACAACGTCGCTAAAGAAGTTTTCACTTCAAAAACGAAAGTTACCTCGTTTAATACTCAGATAACCATTTGAACTGGATGAACGTGGACGAAGTAAAAGGTGTATGTCATGATCGTAGCAGGTAGGGGAGTTTGTTCCGCCACTTCTTCTTCCCAGCTAAAACACTAGGAAGTGGCGAAGGGCAAGGCGTTTTGGGGGACAGTCTCTAGTAATTAAAAAAAAAAACAAAAAGTGCTGATTATCAGCCTAGTTTGAATAAATGACTTTTGATTTTGATTTTGGTAATTCTTTAGTTTCTGCCTACCTCCTTGGGAAAAAAGCGTAATTTTAGGTATGTATTAACCTCTCAATACTCGAGCGGCCTGAGTTACGTCATCGCGCGGACCCCTTTCGGCCCCATAATTACGTCATCGCGCGTGTCAAGTGGCCGGCGCTCACAAAAATGCTTATCGCGCGAGTTCTGTTAGCTCTTATCTCAAACGGTAAACCGTTTCGGGTTCTTGATTAACGAGACCATGTATTACAATATAAACAACTGTTTCATAACTACTTGAGAATTATAAACATCGCATAGAAATCAGAGAGCTCGCCGCAAACATACTGTTGTCGTAGTTTGTTTTTTTTTGGTAAAACTACTGAATGAATTTACACGAAACTTTAGATTTAGCATAACAAATATACAAGTAATCTAATGACAGTGTTTTTTAGGAGTCCTACATAAATTATTCTTGCAAGATTCCAATTCAAACGTCTTATTAGAATCGGCCATTTTCTAACTGCGCAGTTCAATGCATGAAAATACTTGAAATATCAATAAATATGAATAAATATGCCTCGAATGCATTAAATAATGAATTATCACTATTTTTTCGCTTTTTGCTAATGTTTCCAAGACCATATTTCATTGTAAAAGAGTCAAATTCATATTTTCAATTTCGACTGACGAACTTCACAACAAAGGAATTTTTGGAGGAATTTTTGGGTCAAAAACATAATTTTTAGATAATTTTTCCAGCAAATGACTATCTAAAAAGTTACATTATACACTTATAACATACTATACATTTACTTACCAAAGTTTAACAACACAAAACACAAAAATTTCACTGCATTCCAAAACAAAACATCACCGTTCCACACTGGCCGCCATGACGCATTTTGACAGTCGACAAAGACGCGTTTCTTTTTTTTTTTAATAATTTTGTGCAGTTGTAAGGTTGGTATGATGGTTTCATTTTAATCGAACTCTAGTTGGCCATAGACGTAAATTTTTACAAACGAATTAGAACCTTACTTTACGTACGATAAGGGTTTAAAGTTGCTCGTACGAGGTTGTTCCACCAGAGGAACAGCGGGCCGATAAGCAAAAAAGTGATGTTCCTCTGGAGGAACAAAAAGGATCTAGCGGTACTCAAATTTCCCGTATATTTTTCTCTTTACAGTAATTTGGGCATAGAAAACTGACCAAAGCACGAAGTATATGTATAAAACTTATGAACTAACAAAAATAAAAGTGAACAAAATATTTTCATAATAAACTAGAAGTTTACCTCCAGTTTTGTCCAACAACGCTTTTGCACGAAACGAAAATATTTTTTTTAATTTTATTCTCTTGACGAAAGTCCTACGTACGTATCACATTTCACAGCTAAAATAAATCTCGGCACGGCCACCGCAAGTGGGGGCGCCACTCGTCTATTTATAGTCATTTGCATACCGAACGTCGAGACCACCAGTCCAACACACGCGCTAGCGCGAACAAAGACATTTTCATATTTAATGTTCTATTTAGTTTAATTGTCAGCATTTCGTTTTCTGACCGACGCGACGACGTTCCCAGTACGTAGATTTATGTGTAACACATTTTTGTTTAAACATTCTAAAGAGATACGTCTCTTAATTGACGTCAGTAAAACATTTTTCCTCGTATTTTTTCCATGGTAGTTTACACACATTGTGTTCATCTGTAAACATTCCATCCTTTAAGTATTCTCGTTCCCTGCTTACTCCACCACAATCATGTATAAACCAGTGAAGATCTTAATAGTATGCAGTTACGCTTTCTTTTTCTTTAAATATTTAAAAATATCATTAACGCCTGTGACAACGGAAATTGATATAGAATATGTGTTCACAAGCCAACTATATATGACGAAAACGCAGAAATTGATGCGGTCTAAAAAATATCATAACTTTACGACTTATGTTAAAGCGTTCAGAAGACTTGAGAGATTTGATACTGATCTCAAATTCGTGCTAAAATACACGAGTGCGTTTTTGCACTATTCGACACCTCTGTACGGGAGTGGTCAAAAACCTTTCATTGATAACAACTGTACTTACATCAACTGCTATTTGACGACCTACAGAAATTTGCTTGACGATTTCCGTAATTTTGATGCTATACTGTTTGACGTGGAGAACAGCTGGGACGGACCAACAGTGATTAGAGAACCTTATCAAAAGTTTATATTTATGGCGTCCGAATCAGCAATGAGATTTCCTCTATGCGACGCCTTTTATGATGAGTTTTATAACCTGTCATGGACGTACAAACTGGACTCGGATCTCCAATGGGGTTACTTTAGCATTGTTGACAAGGATGGAAATTACGTTGGTCCTAATATCAATATGAGCTGGATTTTTCCAATGAAACCCACCCCTCTTAGAGTTAAGAAGGAACTTGGAAAGAAAACTAGGGCAGCAGCTTGGTTCGTCTCAAACTGCCATGCAGGTGGTGCAAGAAACAATGTAACCAGAGAAATACAAAAAGAATTGGCGAAATTTAATTTAACAGTGGACATCTATGGGCATTGTGGGAAAAAGAAATGTCCAAAAGATAGGATTGAAGAATGTTTGTACTTGCTTAAAGCTGATTATTACTTCTATTTAGCTTTTGAGAATTCTGTGTGTGCCGATTATGTGACCGAAAAAGTGTTGTATCCGTTGAACAATTATGCTGTTCCTATAGTGTACGGTGGAGCTGATTATTCCAGGTAAAAATAATCAATAACTTAACGTTTTATGACGAGTAAGAGTTTTATGACGCCCGTTAATATTTTTTTCTCTTGTTGTACAAATTCGTATTCCCTTTAATTGCCTATTTACTTTATTTATTGGAATTATACAATATTATCAGCTATTTTAGATACTTGGAGAGTTCTTTAATTATTTGACTGCTTCCCTACCTGTCATCTGGGTTGGGTGGATCAACTGGTTACTATGACGTCTTAAAGCAGTATTGTTTTACTCTTATGCCAGTGTGGGAAAGAGACGAAGTTATACAGGATGTCTAGCGCCATCTCTTTCCCACACTGGAAAAAAAGTAAAACAATAATGTTTTAAGAATTCATGGTAGGGCGCCAGGACGGCACAACTGTTAGTATCGGGAACGCTATTTCAAGATCCTTCCCTAAGGCGTGCGGTGGAACCAGTTGCCTTGTTTTGTATTTTTATAGATTTTTTTTTTGGAGTCCCTTCCGTTATTTCATCCAACGCACACAAAAGTAATATTTGTGTGTAGTGTATAAAGTGTATAATTTTGTATACACCAAGCAATTAAAGGCAATTTAAAACGATGTTTATTTTACGTCTCTCTGTTCTAGGTTCCTCCCCCCCGGATCGTACATCAATGCCTATGAACTGAATGCCACACAAGTAGTCGATCAGATGATGAAAGCGATCAAGAATCCTAATGTCTATGAGGATTATTTCAGGTATTAATTCCTTACTTTTTGGGTTGTGGAGATAGGCCGTCACTGGCTCGAACCAACGTAATTGGGAAAATCCTAGACACTTTTCATTAATTTTGTAATGAGTTTTTTGAAAGTTGGCCATTTTGCTTGATAAGAACCGTTAAAAGGGCAACAATGTAGTTATGGCACTTTCTTCATTGTTGCGAGTGCGTGGTGATTATTTCTGTATCTTTTTTCAGGTAGGAACTTAGTTAGGTACGTATTTAAGGTGCAACCACAGGTTTTTTTATAACTATGAAATAAAATAAAATCATTTATTTCAGACAAAAAAAGTCCATAGGTAAGGCAAGTTGTAAGTAACAAGTACTTTGCTTATAACTAACTAGCTGTCCCGCGCAACTTCTTTACATTTTTTGTTTGCGTTACATTTTCCCCGTTTTCGCAACATTTTTCATTGTTGCTCCGCTCCTATTGGTCGTAGCGTGATGATATATAGCCTATGTCCTTCCCTAGGTTGAAATCTATCTTTTTGCCAAATTTCATTAAGATCCGAGTAGCTGTTTAGTCGTGAAAAGGTAACAAACAAACAAACAAACATACAAACAAACAAACAGAGTGACATTCGCATTTATAATATTAGTATAGAAGTATAGATAGTATAGAAGTATGGAAGTATCGATGTTAGTAATTATAAAGTAAAAATAAAAAACTAGACACACTCCACTACACAGCAGGCTCATCGCTCTCGCAACACATGGAGTTCAGTGAACCTACTGAGCAGAACAGTATCGCTTCTCTCGCCAATCATCCTGAGGATGCTATTTGGACTCTCATCGCACCACCGACGCAACTTTTTTTATGACGGCGCGTTTGACGCAGTGGCTGAGCGATTGACTTCTGCACTGCGTGTCGCGGGTTCGATCCCCACACGGCACAAATATTTGTATTGCCTGCAGATAGTTGTTCCGGGTCTGGCTGTTTGTGTTTGTTTAAATGTAACGCATCAACGATACAAGACAAATTCCAAGTGGGGCAACGTTTAAAAAAAACGCAGTAGTTCGTCTTATCAAGTAATCGAAGTTTCGTACATTGCGATTGTGAACATTCTCCATCAAACCGATATTTTAAAATTTATGAATAATGCCTAGTATATACAGGGTGTAAATCACCTCATCACGAAGCCGTCAACCAAGCGTTCTGTGCATGAAACTAAGTAACTTTACGCAAAAATTATTGCTGGGAAACGACTTTTTTTTGGGGGGTGTAAAATCATGTTTTGTGGTAGAACTCAATGTAACGCACTCAGAACATTGTGCTGATGGACGGATTGAATAGTACGGGGGTCGTGGAGGTATTTAAAGTAAAAATCTTACATTAAAAACTTGTATTCAAAAAAATACTTGTCAAAAAGTTGGAACTTTGACCTCTAATATCTCCGTAACTAGAAGGTTCCCAGGTATGTTGTAGAACAAAAAAATGATCGCAATGACAGGGAGAACCAGTGCCTTTCGGCTTCGTTAAGAGGTGTTTTACACCCTTTAGGTATTTTAAACTTCAAAGTTCAGTATAACTGTCAATGTCCAGGTGGAACAACTATTACAACTACGTAAAGAACCCCGCCAATCCAGATGTATGTCGTCTGTGCAAGCTCCTCAATGAAGATGCTGACAAGCGCTCCTGGTACATACACTTCAGGGAGTGGTGGAACCCTGACTACTACGCGCTCTGCACAAGTGGGGCCGGCAGGTTCCTCATCAGGAAACCGGATTTCCAAGGAATATTGGAAATCGAGACGAATATTAGGGGCGATATGAAACGTTGAGAATTTGAAATGAAGAAATTATTGTTATACATATTATTTTGGTATTTTTTTAAGTAAGTAAAGTAGTGGCCGGAATAAAAAATAAAAAAGAGTATTTCGTTTTTTTTCTCAGTCTCATCTTCTTAGGTCTAGTGGTCGCAAGCCTTACTGCCTAGCTAAACAATGGGGTTCGATTCCCAGTTCTAGCATTGTGATATTGTGTTTTCCGATCAGAAATTTCTCAGTAGCAGCCGCGGAGTCTAGATAGGTGTCCGGTTGATGGCAATAGGTTTTAAGATTGCACTCTATTATATGGTACTTAAACATAACTGTCGAAATGGTTGCAAAAGACATAAATATTTTTTTGGTTGTTTAAGTTTGTCAATATTTCAGAATAACCCCCTTAACGTGGTTTAGGGAATAAGAAATTATCGAATAAACGTTTGAGATTGTTTGTATGTGTGTAAGCGAGGTTATAAGGCAAGAACCATACGGGCCGCGTTAAAAACGGGTGGTTCACACTTACCTATGTCCGTAAATAAAAATTACCTACCCATTTTATTATTGATTCGGGACGAGAATCATTAGTATAGTTACCTCCTTGAATTTGACGAGGATGCAAAACAAAACCTTGTATATTCTTGAAATATTCGCGAATACTAATGCGAATGCGAAAATTTTATATGAACAGCAACGTAGAGCATCTTTAGCACCATTCTAGATTATTTGAGTAGGGCAAGATGTCATAAGGAGCTCCCCGGCAAACACTACTTGTTTAAATTTTTGCAGTGTATTTTCGAATTTTGCACGGACTATATTAAGCCGTAATAGCTAACACTTAACACCTAAAACATTCTCCACTAATATCTCTAATAATAGTAGTCCAACTCCCAACTATAAAGCTTACAATTGTATAAAGACAGCTAAAGGACGGCAGCAAGGCAATCCTCTTAGTTCCCTCTTTATAGGGACACTCATTATTCAAAGCTTCGAATTTTCGCCGAGATAATTCCAATTAGGCTGCCACTGGCAAGCACAGAACAGAAGCTCAAATAAAACTGGGGAACGTTTTCCGGAGTTCTGGAAAAGAGAAACACAAAAACCACTAGATGACAATCAGATTCTTTATTATTATCATGATTACTTTGTTTTCTGGACCACATTTTTCAGTTAATTCTAAAAGTCGTTGACGGATTAACTTAAGTCAAACTTAAAAGGTTACTTTAATACAAAAAAAGGAATAAACGATGGTCGAGGAACTAATTTTACCTAAGCATGATAGTGTACCTTTTGTCTACTATCTGCTTAAAATTTAGACACTTACTAGGCCAGATACGAAAGAAGGTCTTTTTTTTAAAAATACTCGGATTTTCCTGTTTCGTGGGTGCGTTTACAGACATTAAGACTCACATACACAAACAGCCAGACCCGGAACAACAATCTGTAGGCCATACAAATATTTGTTCCATGCGGGAATCCAACCCGCGACACGCAACGCAGTAGTCGATCGCTCAGCCACTGCACATACCGTGCTATCAAAATTTTAACTTACAGAAATGGGAACAACTGAAAATCTGAAACAAGTATTTCAGAAACAAAGTCATGTAGACCTTCTGCTTTTCCCTTACTATTTGTCTTCACAGTCATCATCGCGATCGGCATTTTTTCGAGTGACATAATTAAAATTTCCGCTGACACCTTGGAAAGATTAAAGCTATTAAATTTTGATGACAAAAAGCCACCAGCATAAAATTTGGTGAAAAATAACCTTTTTTTCCATTTAGGCCGTTTCTACGTCTGCACTTTTTGATGGCTTTGTTTGAGGTATTACGGAGATTGTGGTTGAAGGGAGATTTAGATCTAGATTGATCTTGGCTCTCCCTATTTTTTGTTTCATGCACAGCTATGTCGTGATGGCCCAGTCGATAACGTCTTGCCTATCATGTATGAGGTTGGTGATGACTCGTTTGGTTCAAATCCAAACAAGTGCAGACAAGGGTCTTTTCACAAGTTTTTGGAACGAAGTTCCTTATCGCGCGTTGTGAAAGGGGGCTAGACGGAAAAAATTCTTACGAAAAGTTGTCACGACACTTTTTGCTATAGTAAGCTATTGTAAGCTGTGCGGCGTCGCATGTTTCTCTGTCTGTCTCTCTCTCTCTTATAGAAAGCAAGCCAGATATTTTCATTTCTATTTCGCATTGAACAGTGTGGTGTCGCAACGATTATTTTTTTTTAATTAAATTAAATTAAATAACTTCGTTCCATCCGGGTGTCCCTTGACACCTCTTAAGTTTTTTTGTTATTATTGTTTTTAAATTCAAGTTTTTAATTTTATAATATTACTTCAAATACCTCAATGACCCCTGTACTATTCAATGCAATCAGCACAAATTTTTGAGTGTATGAAAGAAATGAAGAACTCACATGAAAATTCTGAATCACGCTATTAAAGTTATCCCTTATTTAAGACTATAGAAAAACCTGACGACATTGTCAGGCAGTATCTCTCTGAGGACCCTCCCTTTTCTATGGGGCATAAAGAACTTTGCACCCTATTATACATACCCTCATTCTCATGACATGTTTTCTCCGCGTGAGAAGATGCCTTTGCCCTGCAGTTGGGCAATTAAAAACTAATATTATTTATGAACAGATAAGGAATAGAGACCACAGGATTGCCTTTGGAATAAACTATTTACTATATTAATACTTGTTTTTTTTTTTTAATTACATGAAAACTGATTATAATTGTTTATAATAACGATATTTTCAAGCTATTACTTATTTTTTCTGTAATTAATTGACACGTTTCGCCGTCTAGTTTTGCATTAAGACAACCCACTGGTTTTCTTTTAAACTTAGTGAATCTAGAAACACCATGAATTAAATATTAACACTCAAAAGGGAAGTCTTTAAAACTTAAATGCAACTTTTGCTTACTTAACACGTAACCCGCGAAAGTATTCGCACTAACTAAGCTGTGAAACTTCATCAAAACTTAAACTTAATTTTAAGTTGGTGTTACGAGCGTGTTTAAAATTTAAGTTGTAACTTTGTTTATGATTATGAAGTCACACATCATCAGTCGTTGCGACTTGCGACAAACACATGCATCTTGAACAAACTTTATTTAACTTTAGACGAGTCTAAAACGAATGCAGCTGAGATGAATATTGCTGTGGGTTGGGTTGTAGTGTGGACATTCCAGACTTACTGTTATCATCATCTGCCTAGCCTCTTCCCAACTTGACTGCGGTCTGCTATCAGTCTTACCGCATGCAGCTGAATACCAGTATTATACATGGAGCAACTGCCTATCAGAGCTGCATGATCCAGCTAGTACTGGATAATAAGGTACCCCTTTGGTAAGACTGGTTGTCAGACTTTCAGATCACTGACTACCAGTAACGACTGTCAAAGATATACAAATGGCAGCCGGGACCAACGGCTTAACGTGCTTTTCGAGGCATGGAGGAAACTTAGTATGTAATTGATGATCACCACAGACCAACCTCGGCAAGCACGGCTTAACCTTAAAGACCGACCCGTGCGGCTGTTATTATTTAGCCACAAGCTCCTTAAGTTCACAGGTATGGTGTAGAACAAAAAAATGAACGCAATGACCGGAAGAACCAGTGCCTTTCGGCTTCGTTAAGAGGTGTTTTACACGACTTTGCGGCTGAATCTTAAAGATCGACCCGGGTGGCTCTCGAGCTTGTTGTTAGACTCACATTATAATAAAAATATTCTTGCCTTATCCACAATAGTCTTTGCCAGAGCACCTTAAAAGAGGTAGGTACGGATCCCAATCATAAGTTAAACACACTTTCAGCAGTAACTTGTTTGAATAAAACTGCAAGTTGTCGCCAACTTTCTGAGTTCATCTTAAATATTGCAGCACAATTTATTTGCTTAGACGTTAGCGGTAATGAGGTGCTGTTTTTGAACCTCAAAGTTTTGTGTGATTTTATAACAGTGTAGATACAAATAGGAAAACAAATGCAATAAGAGCAGAGAATCCAAGCTAACATAACTGCGGGCGTACTATTAGGTAAACCTCATCTGCCTATCCATTCGGGAATAAAAGGCGTGATGTTATGTTATGGCTGCATACCTTACAGCACGATACCTCTTGGTAAAACTGGTTGTCAGACTGTAGCGACGTACAAAAAGCAACTTACTACAAAAAGTGCTACAGCGCCATCTATGACACGATGGAAGAACTAACATCAATTTCCTACATCTCGCAAGCAAAGTCTACATCGACTTAAGACTATATAGAGAAACCGGACAACAATTCTGTCGGGCAGTTGCCCACCAGACATAACACCTGTCTGGTCAGAGGATCCTTCCTTTTCAAGGGAGTATCGAGGAACTTTACACCCTGTTCATCATACCCCTAAAAGACTTTCGGGCTTCCAACTGATTCAGAACGACTGTAAAAGTTGTACAAATAACAGTCGGGAAACGTGAAAAGACTAGTGGTATTACCGCGTAGTATTTCTTACTGGAACTGATATGATTAGCCTGCGTCATCCCACTGCTGGGCAAAAGCATCTTCCCATGTTCCCAAGACCTGAAGTACTATATCTATTTTGCGACGCTAAGTAATACACCCACCCACTAAGCGATCAAAATGATGTTAGGATTGACCTTTTTGCCTTTTATTGAATTTAGCTGACACTTCTATGTGAAGTTAGCACTTGGGTCCCATTTTATTTTTATTACATCGCTTTTAAGTACTAGGTATTAAGCTTGATGAAATATTTTCGTGAAGATTTGGAAAAGCCGCAAAAGCTTTATTCAATGACAAAAAGCTTCTATCTTGTCTACATGTTAGTCGCTCTATGCAAAACACTGGTATTTACAATACAATATAATAAAATTCTATTATTTTAGATACAGTCCATTTGGTTATTACAACACACAACTTAGAAACTAGTGTTAATACTTAGGTACATCTATTTAGCTGCATCCCGCTACACTGGAAGCCGAACTCAATTAATATTAAAAAAAGTAACTCTGAACAAAACTCCGGTTGAAAAGTTCACCTTTTAACATCCATAAAGATTAATAACGTTGGCTATTTACCCAAAATAGATTCCTCGTTCGCCGCAGATATTCATTAGCTTCCCCTGCTAACAAAATAAAGTGCGTAAGTACTACCGAACTGAGGGAAAAGCGAAGTTTTGTACAAAAATAGCTGTTCGCCTAACGAAATCTCCGAGAAGCGATGCCTGGTGGAACTTGTTAATTAGTTTTGCAGCCACTACTTTCTGTGGGTACGGATTACGAGTACTGTTTCATCGATGTAGTCATCAACGTTTTATAGCACGGGGAGACTATAAAAATGGCTGACGGTGTTTTGGATTTGAAGGATGTGCTTAAAGAGATTGGGAAGATTTTATTCTTCTGCGTTTTATTGCTGAGTTTGGACGTATAGAACAGGGTATACAGTTCTTTATCTCTTATCGAAAAGGGAGGATTCTCCGACCATACGGGTGTTGTGTCTGTGGGCTACTGCCCGGCAGTTTTTGTGGGGTTTTTTTCTAAATAGACTTTGGTCGTGGATAACTTTAACTACGCGATTTAGAATTCTGATTTCAGTTCTTCATTTATGTCATAGTTGGTGCGGTAGTACTTTTGATACTTTAAATTAATATGGTGTTCTAATAAAGATGCTGTTCTATGGCGCATTTTTTGCTTCATATAGTTCTACGTTTTATAGTAAGCAACGACTTATTGTCAGGCTTACGCTGTCCTCCCATACTTAAGTACTAACGCTGTAACATTCAAATGTTGTAAAACCAAATGATTTTAAAAGAGTAATTTTAATGGAGTTTCTTGCCGGTTCTTCTTCATAGGAAACGACCAACCCGCACCGTACACCTTTTGCCGACGTTTTATAAGTGCCCATGTAGCCTACGTTAAATAAAATATTTTGATTTTTAACTCAGAAAACTATCGCCTAGATTTTAGCGTTTTTCGGTTCACCATTTTGTTATTTATTTCTTAAAACCAGATCCAAAGCCACCAACCCTGTACACTCACAAACTAAAGCCAAACGAGTCGGCGATGAGTTGCGATGGCTGGATAAGATAAGCTGATGTATCGCTTAACGTGTTCCAATGAAGAGCTACAACCAAATGTTCGTTAGCTTTCAAGGGGTAGTTAGCACATTATTAATAGAGAACGTTTAATGGTTTACTCAAGTGTTATCAGCGGACCTAGTGCGAGCTTTTAACACGCTTTTATTAACTTTACCTGTAACTGGACGATTCAACCCCGGGATCCCAAATCTCGGGGGTTTTAAACCAGAAAGTATCGGGACACGTTTTAAAAATCCCGAGATTTTTGGGATGAATAAATACAATTTCATATATACATAAATAAGTCAGTGAAAACTACATGAACCGAACAACCATCTTGTTTTAATGGTTTACTCAAGTGTTACTCAGTGGACCTTTTTTTGTTGACGATGTGGAAATCCTCGATGGATGTCCCCCGCCCTGGGGAGGGCGGAGGGGTCTGTCAGACTCGTACTGACTAAAACCACACCGGTGTTCCCTCGCACACTTTCGTCGGGGGGCAGCGGGAACGAATGTGACTTCCGCTGCCCCGGACTAGTGCCGGCCCGCTCGACCAGTGCGGGCCTCGTCCCTGGGGGGAGTGAGGTGTACTCCCCCCGTTACGTCTGTGAGAGGCGCGCGTGGAACACTACGCGCCGCCGTCTCGGGTCCAGTTATATGGGGGCGACGAATGACCCGAATTCGTCGCCCCTGGACCTGTTTAGGGGGCCGGAAGAGGGCGTTATCCGGCCTCTGCTGACGCCCGATGCGTCTGCTGCGGGATGGGAAGGAACTTGAAATCTCCCTCTCCCTCTCCGCAGCTTTCTTCTGCGACATGACGGTTTCGCAGAAGGACACCACCGCGTCCCAGGACTCTGTGCTGTCAACCATCGCGTTACTCAGTGGTCCTAGTGCAAGTTCCTAACAGTTCAGTTCAATTCCGCTTGAACTGCGTTCCGATGCGGAAACGCATGCAAATTAATATTAGCAAAATCGCTTAGCGCGGTGCAAGCCCTGACGACGTGCCGACGTTTGTGGCGAAGGACCTAAACAAGGTTCCTCCCGTCACCTTCGACCATGTCGACGTAACGAGCCTACTGAAGGATATTGTCTCCTTGAAGGGCAGTCTTGTGGATGTGCTAGCGAAATTAGAAGCATTCCAGAACATCGTCACCGATTTGTGCAAAGACGTTACTTAATTGCGCAACAGTGTGGCAGTAAATAGGCCAGCAGTTAATGCGCCTTGCGTTAACACGTGTCGCGGAGCCGGCCACGATATATCGTCGTCGAATTCCGCGTCAGCAGTTTCAGCGCCGGCGCATACGTCGATTGCTGAGTGTGCAGAACATTCCGCCTGCGTGCCTCGCATCCCCACTCACGCGGGTCCTACGCGCGGTGCGGCCCGTGCCTTACGAAAAGATTACGCCAGCGTCACCGCTAGCCCCACTGGAGATCCTAATAATAAGCTTGTGCCTGAAAAGGCGCCCAAGGCTGATAATGATGGTTTCGTAACGGTGCAGAAAAGGAAGCGCCATTCACAAACAACCAAGAACCGCTGTGGCAAGGCTCCTGCGGAGCCCGAAGTGAGCCTGCGTGCTGCTAAGCCGAATACCCCGGTGTCCATTTCCCGCTTGCATTACACCACTAAAGCGGAGGACATCGTGGAGTACGTGCACCAAAAGACGAGGTACACACCGAGGGTGCAGTTACTGGAGTCGCGCCGCAACATCAACTTCAAGGCATTCGTGGTGCGAGTACCGAATTTTTATCTACCCATCGTGATGCAGGAAGACTTTTGGCCGCAAGACGTGGTGTTCCGTCGCTTCCGCGGACAAGTTCCACTGATCAGTTAGCATAAGTGAAGTGTGAACAAATGGAGAGCTACTTACATAGTTTTAAGTTATATTTATAAATATGAGATTTGTAATTACTTTATAAATGTTAGTTTATAAGGTATATATCTATGGGCTATTTTAGCCTGAAATAAATGATATTATGTTATATATGTTAATACGCTTTTATTAGCTTCACCTATAACTGGAGGATTCAATCCTGGGATACCAAGTCTCGGGAGGATTTAAGCCCCGAATTTTCGGGTTTATATTTAACAAATCCTTGGATTTTCGGGATGAGTATAATTTTTAAATAAGTCCGTAAAAATTACATGAATCGAACACCCATCTTGTTTTATTGGTTTTCTCAAGTGTTATCAGTGGACCTAGTGCAAATTCTTAACATGCTTTTTTAGCTTCGCCTGTAACTAACCAAGACGAACCGAAAATGCCTGGAAGAGCTACTGGTCCATGAAGGAGCTTATGAAGGGAAACCTTCCTTTGTCACTAAAGCGCAAAATCATGGACATGTGCATTCATCCCATTTTGACCTATAGATCCCAGACTTGATCTTTGACATATTCAAAAGTCCAAACTCAAGGTCTGCCAATGTGCCAGTGCGCAGCATTCTAGGCGTCAAACTAACCGACCGGGTACGCAATACGACACTGCGCTCCAAAACACAAATTACTGATGTTGCTCAAAAAGCCGCTAAGCTGAAGTGGGACTGGACCGGCCACGTCTGCCGCATGCCCAATGATCTGTGGGCCAAAATAACCACTTTCTGGAGCCCTGACACAGCCAGAAGTCGTCGCGGTAGACCTCGTAAAAGATGGCGGGACGAGTTAGACAAGACCAGCAACCAGTGGTCCACATTGGCCCTAGATCGAGATAATTGGAAGTCATGGGGAAAGGCCTTTGCCCAGCAGTGGGATGACGCAGGCTAGCAGTATCTGTAACTAACAATGTAAGAAATCTGAGAAGTTTAATTTGACCCACGTAATGGTTTCGTATTGATCTAAAATGCATAGGTACATGTTTAGTTTGGATGACATTGCAAGGTGCTCAGAGACGTCATTCTAAATCCAATAAAATGGAAGATGGCGGACTAGTTATTTTTATGCATTCTTATGATACGGCTATTAAATGAAATAAAAAGGTTTGCTGACAAGAATAAAAGAGTGTTCTGTGCGTGTTTTTTTTTGTTTTTATTTTTAATGTAACTAGTTTATTCATTACATATTTAAATATTTTCACAAAATTATAAAAAATAAAACATTTCAAAATATTCAAAAAAAATTGCCCACCGGCATCGGGAACAGGGTACAGGCAACTTTATTATATAATATCTTTAATTTATTTTTCTAATTCCAATTTATCAAACTAGACGTTACGTACGTAGTACGTACGAGTTTAATCGCCTACGTTGAACTAGAAACAAAGGAGTTGTAAGCAGCAGTTGTTAGTTCTTACCAACTTCCTCAGTTATTGTCAAAGCTTTATGCCTAGATCTAAGTGTTAGCTTCGTCAAATAAGCTTCGTCTAATGCTAAGCGTTGTCTGTACGTGAAAAGTGATGTGCTGAAGTTTAGAAAATCATATCGATATGTTTTCATTTGTTAACGATGGATAGTTTCTAAACCCCGACCAAAAAAGAGGGGTGTTATAATAAGTTTGAAGTGCGTATTTGCGTGTCTGTGTATGTATGTGGTATGAGCTCCGAAACGAATGAACCAATTTTGATAAACTTTGTTGTTCGGTTCGTGATTTCTATTTAAGATACATGATTTTAAAAAAAAACAAACGGTTAATGAAATAAATAGCACTATACCACTTTTTTCTGAGAAAAATCTTGTAAATTACCAACTAACCAGTAGAAAACAAGTGCTTTTTTTGTTTTAAACAACAAATTATTATTAAAAGGCAAAGTCTGATAACTTCACAAGGATTTGTATTCTACCATACTTACTTATAAGGCCCTCATCTAGCAGCACAGAATAGCATTTTTGTGAAAGAGTGAGTTATTCTCACTCTCGCACAAAAAAAATGCTTTTCTGTGCTGTGGAGTGGAAGTGATATCGCATGCGGCAACATCGACGATGCTCACGGCAGGACGCTCAATTTCTCACTCTAGCAATCTGCACAGTTTTGACTGAAACATCGATAACAATATGAATGCGCAACCCTACTTGTTTAGCATGCCAGGTTACGTATACATACTAAATTCAGTATCGGAGATACTTCAAAGTGAATCTTGGGTGTCGTTTACGCTTAGATGCAATTTGCGAATATATCCAATTGAAAAATAAAATGGAAAAATATAAAGGGGTTATTGTAAAATTGTATTGGAAATGTTTGTTAGTCCTTGTTATGATTAATAACTATTTTGGACAGATAGATGGATTAGTCTTTATAATGAAGGTACACCAACCATTTAGTAACATTCATATCTCGAAATTGAATATAAGTATATTATCTTATAATAATATCTTATCAGTCACAATTTATGTTAATAGCCGACGACTGCAGGTGACGTGCAAGTCACTGCAGCGTCGTGTATGAACAGTCGAGCCTGTCGGCTATCATCATCAGCACGCTGTTGGGGCTGCCGCGCACTCTGCGAACCAGGGATGCGCTACGCTTACACATCGTTGCATAAAAGCAGTCGACACGAGCGACAGCGAGCGTGCCCGAGGCACTACAGTGTCAGTGTCTTCAGAGTCGCATGTATGTCGTTTGTGTGTGTGTGTGACCTAGGTCTGTCCGTGGATGGGTGACCACTTATTACATGACGAGATCCCCCGATGCGTCGCAAAGACACTTATAACAGTACTACAACAATAACAGCTATTGAACGCGTCATAGATGTGCTGATCGCGTTTAGATTAATTGGCGAAATTCACCCTTTGTAATTTTTATTCATTATTCAATATGTACAGCGAAATACTTGACAGCCATATGCGCCGTTTCCGACTTTCACACACAGTTTAATCAGATAAATTAACTCCTAGACATGAAACAAAAAGCGTCAGCAATCGGGGAATAAACTGACATAAGGCAATACATTTCATTCCTTCTTGTTTAAAGTGCTTTCCAAGCGTATCTATTTTATTAGACAGTGCGGATTCGAACCCTGACTCATCGGTTTCATGGTAACGCCCCTTCCATGTCACATACGGAGGGATGGACTTTTCCAATCCATACGGTTGATGAGAATGGGTTGTGGGAAAAGTAAATGTAGACTCTTTTGTGGGGTTTATTGCCGTTGGTGAAAGTCTCCGGGAGAACCGTTAGTATCGCATTTGTTCAGTGCAATTTCAAAAAAACAGTGTCAAAGATTTTTGAGCTATGTCGTGTTTGGTTAGTGAAAAGGGTGTAATATTTCAACGAAGCCGAAAGGCACTTGTTTTTCCCTTCATTGCGATCATATTTTTGTTGCGCTACAGACAGCATCAGTATATGATAACCCCTCAACACTCCGGGTGATTAGGCTGGGGGAGTAACTACTTAGAAGAGCTATGTTTACATACCTGGGAAATATTGGGTGCCAAGTTTCAAGTTTTTTTCTTCTATCAGTTTTTAATGTTACAACTTTAATTAAATACCTCCACGACAGCCTTACTTTTTAATGCATCCATCGGCACAATGTTTTGAGTGCGTTACATTGAATCATACCATAAAACGTGATTTTTCACCCCCAAAGCAAGTCGTTTCCCAGCAATAATTTTAATTACGTAGGGTTACTTAGTGTGATGAACAGAATGTTTGGTTGACGGGTTTATCAATGGTCCTTTTACAGCTTGTATTTTACTTACTGACATACATCGCACATCACAAAACCTAAACCTCTAGGTGTAGAAGTTTGAAACTTTGCACAAGAGATCCTTATAAAACGAAAGTGAGCACTAAAGGAAGATTTTTGAAAACTCACCCTCAAAAGGGGGAAATCTCAGTGAGCAGGAGGCTTATCCAAGAAAGAGAGATATGGATAGGAACGTACTTCGTAACTGAATTTAAAACAGTATAATTACCGTGTTGTGTGTAGCTTTGATTTTTCTAATCAATGTCATCATCATCTGTCTAGCCTTTTCCCAAATTATCTTGCGGTCGGCCTTCAGTCTAACGGGATGCAGCTGAGTACCAGTATTTTACATGAAGCGACTGCCTATCTGACCTCCACAAACCAGTAACTGGGTAATACGATACCCCTTGGTAAGACTGGAAGTCAGACCTTTAGATTCTGACTACTCGTACCGACTGTCAAAGATCTACAAATGACAGCCGGGGCCAACGGCTTAACGTGCATTCCAAGGCACGTGGGAAACTCGGTATGTAATTATGGTCACCCATCCACGGACCAACCTCGGCAAGCACGGCTTAACCTTAAAGATCGACCCGTGCGGCTGTTATTATTTAGCCTCCTCTTAATCCATGTGCGTGTTGTATTATTACCTTTTGCTTAAGTGAAAGGAAACTTGAGAATACCAGCATGCCTGACAGATATTTCTCGACGGCATGTAAAGCCAAGTCAGAGGCCCATGGGTGGCATAAAAACTCTAATACTAGGTTAGGTATACTAAACACACGTTAAAGAAAAAAACGGGCCAAGTGCGAGTCTCACTCGCACACAGGGTTCCATAGAACAATACAAAATACCAAACAATATAATAACAATGTTTTGAACGGTCATTCATTAGTGAACCTTCACTCAACCGCAAAACTAAATTTGTTTTTCATAGTAAGTTAATGAAAAACAAAGTTACTGCTGCAGTTTGGTGAAAACGTCCCATATCTCAAAAACTACATATCAAATCTTATTCAAACCAATTTTCGTTGAAAGTTTTTTTTACGTTCTACATCCCCATATTTTTTTCAGAATTTTCATCCTCTTACTTTAGAAATTAGAGGGGGGGGGACGACACACTTTTTACTACTTTGGAAGTGTCTATCTTTCAAAAGATTGACTTTGAATAAAAATGGTTTTAGGAACCTCAATGTCATTTTTAAAGACCTATCTACAGACACCCCACACGTATAGGTTTGATCGTTTTTTTTTTTTTTTAGTTTTAGTTCCATGTATGGGAGGATATCCTTATCTATATATTTTTTTAAATTTTGTACAAAAATCATAATGCCGTTCACAGAATACATCTACCTACCAAGTTTCAGCTGTGTAGTCCTAATAGTTTCGGAATAAAGTGGCTGTGATACGGACGGACAGACAGACAGACCGACAGACAGACATGACGAATCTATAAGGGTTCCGTTTTTTGCCATTCGGCTACGGAACCCTAAAAAGACCATGTTGACTATAAAGATTTCTTCAGTTAGACATGTACCAAACAAAAGGCATAGGTAAGGACAGTAGAAAAAAAAATTCACCGTTACAAAACCAGGTGCACAATAAATACACGTAAACCTTGGATTACGCGTGTCTGACGTATCTGTTGATATGGGTGCGGTACCGTCAGCAGCGTTATTAAAATCGTACCTAATATATCATTTAAACCAGTGGTGTAGTTGGTGTATTTTGTTGAATAATTTGTGGCTGGTTTTGTGAAATGGATACAGAAAAATATATGAAGGTTTTAATCAAATAAATCTTCTTTTGAATTTATGAATGTAACTGAAAAGGAGCGCTGGTGGAAATATGATTTTCTGCCAATACTGTTAAAGTATCAATTCATATAGTGCTATTGAATTGAACACAAAAGGAAGTAGGTATTGTATGAGAAATTGAAAACCCATACAAAATAATTGAGTACAGAGGTATTTATTTCATTGTTCGTGCCAGTATTTAATTTACCACTGTTGCGTTACTTGAATACTAGTCAATATTTTAAGATGCTGATATGAAAGAATCGGTTAGCAAAACTCCACAGTCGTGATTGGTATCGAGTTCTTCATCATTCTCCCTCGTTCCAATTTATTTGAGGTCTGCGCAGCATGTCTTCTTTTTCTCCTCTTCTCTATTACTTCTCATCTCAGCAGTCACCTATTTTACCCATATCATCCTTCCACCGTTTCTTTGGACTTTATCTACTCTTATAAACATCTACATTCATTTACCCCAAAAACTAAACCACCAAATCATTATTTTTAGATTTCATTTTAGTAAGATATCAACACACACTTTTATTGAGTTTCGCTAGCTAATTCATTTCACCCCGTATATAACACGTTTATTTACTTCCTACAAATCGTAGCAAAACATAAATAATAACCAAAACTATATCACAAAACAAAAAACGAAATATATAAGTAAGCGTAGTCCGAAAAAGCGAGTAAACAACGGCCACATCTCGAATTAATGGTTGGTAGTTATTTTTTTTTGCTTTTTTGCGGGTACACAGCAAAGCGCATTCGTGCGGGTATCTATTCATCATTTAATTTACATTTGAGCGGCCGCAGTGGTGCTGTGCACTCGTTGCTAGTGAGTAGCACGAGGTTGCTGGCGAAAATCATTGGAATAAATTGCATTTTATTTTTGAGGTTTTTTTTTTGTGTTGGTACATAATAATATTAGCTTATTGTTGTCCCACTGAAAGGCATGAGCATTAATTAGCATATTTGATGTCAATGACGTCCAAGATAAACTCAGAAAGTTCATCTGGATTAAAAATATCAAATTGGGACTTGTCCGGATTTGAACTCGCAGCACGGAGTTGTGCATGCCAAATTTTGTCCAGATGCGTTAAGTCGGTTTAGCGTGATAAAGTAACAAAGATCCATTCATCAATCAAAACTATAAATATTATCAGCCATGTACTCGTTAATCGTAAATCGTAGCTGGTGGTTAAATAATAACAGCCGCAAGGGTCGATCTTCAAGGTTAAGCTGTGCTTGCCGAGCTTGGTCCGTGGATGGGTAACCATAATTACATACAAAGTTTCCTCCGTGCCTCGGAAAGCACGTTAAGCCGTTGGTCCCGCCTGTCATTTGTAGATTTTTACAAGTAGTCAGAAGCCGAAAGTCTGACATCCAGTCTTACCAAGGAGGGAGGGTCGTATTACCCAGTTACTGGGTTGTGGAGGTCAGATAGGCAGTCGCTTCATTTAAAATACTGATACTCAGCTACATCCAGTTAGACTGGAAGCCGACCCCAACAAAATTTGGGAAAAGGCTAGGCAGATGATGAGTATAGATTAGCAATGCAATAATAGTTTAGTAATCCTAATATTATACCTTAAACGTCATTGTTCTACAAATAGTTTTCCAAAAACGACAAACCTTAAATTCTCATACCACGTTCTACTGCACCACAGCAGAACAGGATTCTGCTCTCTATACGTTTTTGTTTCACTATGAATGTGTAAAATATTGGTTGGGAATCGATGGGTTCGCGTTCGACTCCCAATTCGCGCCTTTTGCCACCACCGCACAAAGGACTAACGTATAGCTCTTCTGTTATTATATTGATAGCTATTTGCAGCTATTTGGGGCTCGCTCCTTTGTCTTTTTCGTTCGTTGTGTGGGAGAATTCAGGAATTGCAAATATGGTTATTTGCGTTTGATTTCTGGGAGAAATCGGTGCTGTTCTAATAGAGATATACATGTATAGTAGCTGTTGCATCCGTCTTCGATCGCGTGGGAATTTTGAAGAAAATAGCATACGACCTATTTGCAGACCTACCAAATATACACAAACAATTTCATAAAATCCGTCAAGCCGTTTCGGAGGAGTTCGATATCAAACACTGTGACACGAGATTTTTATATATTAGATGTTGACTGCTTCGTTGGGTTATCGGAAACCCCAACTTGAAGAAAGTGTTATTGATTTTTCTATCAGAAATTTCTCAGCACTGTTGATGGCAATAGGGCTGCCCCCTAATATATGGGTTTTAAACAAACCTGGCGAAGTGTGAGCGTACTATCAGGTACACTTCTGCCCAACCCTTCGGGGATTACTGGCGTGTTTTATGTATTGTTAGGAAAGGGTATAGTTGTAATATACACGGTGTAAATCACCTTAAGCCGTCAACCAAGCATTCTGTACATGAAACTAAGTAACTTTACGCAAAAAATATTGCTGGGAAACGACTTTTTTTTGGGGGGTGTAAAATCATCTTTTGTGGTAGAACTCAATGTAACGCACTCAAAACATTGTGCTGATGGACGGATTTAATAGTACGGGGGTCGCGGTCGTGGAGGTGTTTAAAGTAAAAATCTTACATTAAAAACTTGTATTTAAAAAAATACTTGTCAAAAAGTTGGAACTTTGACCCCTAATATCTCCGTAACTAGAAGGTTCCCAGGTATGGCGTAGAACAAAAAAATGATCGCAATGATAGGAAGAACCAGTGCCTTTCGGCTTCGTTAAGAGGTGTTTTACACTCTTTAGATACTAGATAATATGTTGAGGTAGCCCAAATTTATTCGTAGTATAGTTTTTAGCATGATCTGCTACGTCTGGTGACTCAACTTTGAGAAGCGTAGACCAGTTTAGTACCTGGTCAATATTGTTATACCTTTGGGCCCAAAAGATTTTAAATCGAAGCGCAGCAGTTAATCGCTCAACCACTGCGCCAACCGTGCCGTCAAATGTACAGGGAGTAACGGAAAGGGTATATACATACTTAAGGGTGTGCTACAGACCATCAAACTGAATATGTTTCTCCATCGGACAAACATCGTAATAGCGAAAATATTATCGGCTGCCACATTTTTTTTTTTTTTTTTTTAATTACTAATATATTTTTTTTAATTATTATTATTCGTAATAGCGAAAATATTATCGGCTGCCACATACAAAACTTCAATACCTATTCGACCCAAATGTATGGGGCAGCTGATATTTTTTGATGGTCTGTAGCAGCGGTTGCTGTAGCACACCCTTAAGTATGTATATACCCTTTCCGTTACACTCTGTATAATATAGATATTAGATATTT
This sequence comes from Cerastis leucographa, assembly GCA_963082945.1. Classification (NCBI taxonomy): domain Eukaryota; kingdom Metazoa; phylum Arthropoda; class Insecta; order Lepidoptera; family Noctuidae; genus Cerastis; species Cerastis leucographa. The sequence goes on from OY720353.1 coordinate 8,042,112, forward strand.
TGAGGAAGCCCAAATTCATTCGTTATATTAGTATGGTCAGCTACTTCTGGTGACTCAACTTTGAGAAGCGTAGACCAGGTACTAACAATACCGTTACCGTTGGGCCCCAAAGAATTCATGTAAATACCAAGTAGCAACATACATACCTATGTAGGTACGTAAATGTACGTGTGGTTTAGCAATCAGTTAACATAATATCGATTAGAGACGTTATGTTCACATTATTAAGTTCCAACTACTGTGACCAATACTCACCAGTGAGATCCAATTTGAAAGTCGCGGTTATTACTGTAGTATTGTTATAAACTGGATTAAATTAACATCTAATACAGTCGTATATTTTACCATGTCTCGGCTAGCATTGTGTCTATTTTTTATTACGGTAAGTATTATTTGTTGTAGAATAAATAAATAAAAAGGTGATTGCGATTCGGTGCAGTGATTTAAGAGCGTTTATTACACCTACGGCATTTCATACTATTACACATTTTCAAGTCCGTTATTTTCCGAAATGACTGAACCGATTTGAATGAAACTTAATACGCATTAGTAGGATAAATAGGTCTAAAAACTTAGTAAAAACATTTTCGAAATGTTAAAAAAAACATCATCATCTGCCTAGCCTTTTCCCAAACTATCTTGGGGTCGGCTTCCAGTCTAACCGGATGCAGCTGAGTACCAGTATTTTACATGAAGCGACTGCCTATCTGACCTCCACAACCCAGTAACTGAGTAATACGATACCCCTTGGTAAGACTGGATGTCAGACTTTTGGCTTCTGACTACTCGTAACGACTGTCAAAGATCTACAAATGACAGCAGGGACCAACGGCTTAACGTGCTTTCCGAGGCACGGAGGAAACTCGGTATGTAATTATGGTCACCCATCCACAGACCAACCTCGGCAAGCACGGCTTAACCTTAAAGATCGACCCGTGCGGCTGTCTTTATTTAGCCACGAGCTCCTCAAAAAAAACATATAATTGGAAATTTCCGTTTCTATAGATAATTTATAATCGGTCTAATTTAGCTGTAACACTATTTTTCGAAAATATTTTTAGTAACTTTAGACCTATGTATCCTACTTATGTGAATGAAGTTTGATTAAAATCGGTTCAATCATTTCGTAAAATCCTGACTTGAAAGTTTTTATGAAATGTCGTAAAGCGTAAACGCTCTTAAAGTGTAGTATGATTTTATAAAGAGTGTAAAAATCCCCTTTACGAAGCCGAAAGGCACCGGTTCCCGTTATTGCGATATTTTTTTTGTTCTAGACCATATGTGAATATGAGAAACTTTTAGTTACGGAGATATTTGACGGCACGGTTGGCGCAGTGGTTGAGCGATCGACTGCTGCGCTGCGTGTCGCGGGTTCGATCCCCGCACGGAACAAATATTTGTATGGCCTACAGATAGTTGTTCCGGGTCTGGCTGTTTGTGTATGTGAGTTTAAATGTTTGTAAACGCACCCACGATACAGGAGAAATTCCTAGTGTGGGGCAACGTTTTTCTTAAAAAAAAAAAAAAAAAAAAAATTGGGGGTCAAAGTTCCAACTTTTTCACAAGTTCTTTTATTTTAATGTTTAAAGTTTTTATTGTTATAATTTAACTTTAAATAATTCCATGACCCCGTGCTGTGTTTTGAGTGCGTTACATTGAGTCTTACGGTAAAACGTGATTGACACCCCAAAAGAAAGCCTATTTCCAGCAAGAATTTTTGCATAGATTACGTTTTTTTTTTTTTTTGAACATTGCCCCCACACTAGGAATTTCTCCTGTATCGTGGGTGCGTTCACAAACATTTAAACTCACATACACAAACAGCCAGACCCGAACAACTATCTGTAGGCTTTACAAATATTTGCTCGTGCGGGGATCGAACCCGTGACACGCAGCGCAGCAGTCAATCGCTGCGTGACGGCTGCAGTAAGCCACAGCGCCAACCGTGTCGTCAAAGTCGGGTACTTATAGGAGCACGTTTCAGCGTGGAGTAAGAAAGAATCCGATGGGTGTTGAGGTCGAACTTTTCTTTTAATTTGGGTACTCGCGACCCGACACTGCTTTGCACGGCGCTACCTACCTATAGGGTCCAAAACTTTATTTCTTTCAAGCAAGAAACCAAGCATACAACGTTTACACAGCATTCAAAATATTTCATTAAAAGCGATTGGGTGGTTTGGAGGGCCACCCCTATTTTTATTATTTACGTTTTTGCACATCATATTTGTGTAGCGATTTATTTGTACAAAGTGTTGCTTTGCATCCTCGTCAAATTCAAGGAGGTAACTATGCTAATGATTCTCGTCCCGAATCAATAATAAAATGGGTTGGTTTTTTTTTTTTCTTATTTACGCATATCGGAAAGTGTGAACCACCCGTGTTTTAAACGCGGTCCGTCTGATTCTCGCCCTATAACCGCGCTTTCACACATACAAACAATCTCGAATTTCTATTCGATAATTTCTTAATCCCTAAACGACGTTTATGAGGTTATTCTGATATACTGACAAACTTAAACAACTAAAAAAATCAGCGTTTATTTATAATTAAAAACATAACGTATTTTAAATTGAATATTTATGCCTTTTCTGACAACCTCCTGAATTTTGACGAGGATGCAAAACAACACCTTGTATGAGCTTGGAGTAAACATTCTGTGACATACGGACGAACAGACAGACAGACCGACAGGACGAATCTATAAGGGTTCCGTTTTTACCATTTGGCAACGAACCCTAAAAAGGAACTCGAGTGGGAAGTAAAAACCACTACGAACGTAAGGAATTATATACATGGTTTTACAAATAAATATTTTTGACGCTAGTAATATCGCATAGTGTGATTATAAGAATTATTCACCCGTGAAATCCAATTGTTGTATTGGCTATGAAACCCTACTACTCATTATTTTTCCAAGTTGAAAGTGTAAAATCTTGATTTAACACCTCGGTATTTAAATTAACTTTGTAAATTTATTCGACTCGCCTTTTTTGAAACACCTTATGTATTTTTTATTAAAGTGTTTAGTTTGATGGTCTGTGGACCATCAAACTAAACATGTTTCTCCATCGGACAAACATCGTTATAGCGAAAAAAATATCAGCTGCAGTGTTTAAATTTTGTATGGGGCAGCAGATATTTTTTTCGTTACACCCTGTATAGGATTTTCCATCGGCAAAACTTACTTTTTTCCCTTAACCCAATGATTGAAAATGACAAAGATTCATTTTAAAAAAAAATGTTCGCTTTCATGGTATAAGCAACTCAAAAATTGTAAGCACCTTGATCCAGCAGATTAGGCTGGGCAGTGCTGTTCGTCAGTAAATGGATGGACGAAGTAAAAGGACAAAGAAAATGTAGCCTGTGCTGTCCCACTGTTGGGCAAAGGACTCCCCATTTAGTCACTTCTCTTGATGTTTAGCTTCCTCCCGTCAATTCTTGAGTAAATTATACAAAACGCTCGCCAACTTCCTTGATTTTGAATACTTCTCAGCTACAATATTTTTTGTCTGTTAACAGATTTTCCACAACGGAATCCTAAAAGTTGCAAATGCTGATGAAACAACTACAGAAGGTCTATCAAAAACTAATGAAGAAAAAGCAGTAACAACAAAACCAACAGTAGTAGAAAAAGTTAAAGTTGAAGATGAAGTTGCATCAAAAGTAGTACCAGAAGAAAAAAGTGGGGCAACATCGAAAACAGAACCAAAAGTAGAAAAAGTTGATGATACTGTTATTCAAACGATAGCTACTACACCTACTGAAGAAAAAGATGGGAAAGTCAATGAACCAAACAAAGAAGGCGATGTGCAGGATAGATTCTCCCAGCAACATGTATTAAGTACAGGTCCAATAAAACACACACAATTCTTTTATGAGATTCCCAGAAATGTTCTTGGGTCGGCTAACGGTAAGCGCTTGTAATATTTTTTTTAAATTTTGGAAGCCATTTAAATGGCAGTCATAGTTTTCTAGAAAAAAGATAAAACGGATAGGCATGTAGGAGGTAGAAAGCAGAAGGTTCGAAGGCAAGCACAATAAGCAACACGCTCACGAAAGAAGACCAGAGTCTCAGTTGTAGGAGCATTATAGATGAACTATGTTATATTACTGCTTTATTTTTGGATGAATATTAATCAGGCCTATTATGTCTTTGTCGGCAAACTCATTAGTCTCTGACATGATGCTTGACTAATACCAAATATTTATGTTATTAAACTCTCTCGACTACGTCCATTCCGTATCGAACACATATCAAACGATTTCAAATTTTGACAGACACCTAATGTTACTTTTTTATTACTACAGCTCTTGGCGGGCAGATTGGAGATGTCGTTGCAAAAACCATACATACTGCTAAAAACCTCGCAGGTGTACCCTTCGGCTTTTTAAGGAGCGCCGTAAATAGTGCAATTAATAATAAATAAATTCTTTATTTATTTTTCATCATAAAAAAAAAACTAGAACATCTTTGGCTCAAAACCGACGTTACTAACGTACCTATCTCCTCCTGGTCCTCACTCCTTAGAGTAGGCGTGCATTGGTAAATTTTATTTAAAAGTTAAAATAGTACTAATATTTTAGGCCTACTGTTTAACTAAGACGATGCCTGATGTAGGTGCTCGGTGTGGGAAGGATCTTGGACCTCCAACGAAATAACACCACACCGCGCAGTTACCAAGGTCGTCTTAGCTAAGAGCTTAGGCCCTTGGATGCACTTGTTATTAAAAAAGTGGCTCATACTCTTGTAGGTATCTAAAAACCTCAGATAAACTCTACATTGTTATTAATTTGATAAAATCTTTTAAATATTTTATTAAAGACTATTTGAAATCACTGAAACAACTTTTTGTGAAGCTTTCCAGTACGCTTACAAGATAAGTTCTGCCGCCTCTTTAGGGTTCCGTACCAAAAGGGTCAAACGGGACCCTATTGCTGAGACTTCGCTGTCCGTCCGTCCGTCCGTTTGTCACCAGGCTGTATCTCATGAACGTTAAAATTTCTACAGATTATGTATTTCTGTTTACGCTATAACAACAAATACTAAAAACAGAATAAAATAAATATTTAAGGGGGCTCCCATACCGGCGCGTACGTTTTCCACGCGCGCCTCAAGGAGATGTCAGCAAACAGGAAGGGGCCCGAGAGGGCCGATGCCTGCCAGGGCTGCGGGTTGTTCGAAAGAGATACCGCGGCCCTGGATTACAAAGGGCTTAGAAGGAACATTGGTGGGTTTAAGTCAGTCAAGTCTGACACTCCCTCCCGCTTCGCCCAGAGCGGGAGAAGTCATTTGATGATGTCCCATCCAGAAAAAAAAAAAAAAAAAAAAAAAAAGGGGGCTCCCTTACAAAAAAGTGAATATTTTAATAATAATGGTACGGAACCCTTCGTGCGCGATTCCGACTCGCACTTGGCCGGTTTTATATTGCAACACCAATACCACTAAAGACTATCAATACATAGGTCTCATGATCTGCCTAGCCTTTCCCAACTATTTTGGGGTCGGCTTCCAGTCTAACCACATGTAGCTGAATACCAGCATTTAACATGGACCAACTGCCTATCTGATCTCCACAACCCAGTTACTGTACTGGGTAATACGATACTCCATGATAAGACTGGTTGTCAGACTTTCGGGCCACTGACTACCTGTAACGACTGTCAATAATCTGCAAATGACAGCCGGGGCCAATGACTGAACGTGCTTTCCGAGGCACGGAAGAAATTTGGTAATCTAATGGGTGGTCTATAGTCACCCATCCACACATCAACCTAGGTATAAATCTAATATAAGTTTATTAGATTTATACCTAGGTATTGAATAAGTGTTCTGCACACCTGTACCTATGTACACTTTATACAGGGTGTAACGGAAAGGGTATTAGGGTATATACATCCTTAAGGGTGTGCTACAGACCATCAAACTGAACATGTTTCTCATCATAAAACATGTTTTTCAACAAAAAAAAAAATCTGCTGCCCCATAGAAAATTACAATACCTATTCGACCCAAATGTATCGGCAGCTGATATTTTTTTTTGCTGCTAATTTTTTTTTATGTTGATAAACATGTTCAGTGTGATGGTCTGTAGCACACCCTTAAGGATGTATATACCCTTTCCGTTACACCCTGTATATGTAAATTCAAATTCATTTATTGCAAATATCGATAGTTTTACAGGTGGGATTTTAAAGAACAGGGGGGTTACTATGACGCTTAAAACATTATTGTTCCATTCCTATTCCAGAGTGTGAAAGAGATGGAGCTAGACGACCTGTGTAGCTCCGTCTCTTTTTCACCCTGGAATAAGAATGGAACAACAATGTTTTAAGACGTCATGGTACGCCACCAGGAAAGTTGTATGTACCTAATGTATGGTTGATAAAACCTAACTTCCAAACTTCAGTAAATTAAATCTTCTAATATATAAAATTCTCGTGTCGCGTTTTTGTTACCAGACTCCTCCGAAACGGCAGAACCAATTTGTATGAAATTTTGTGTGCATATCGGGTAGGTCTGAGAATCGGCCAACATCTATTTTTCATACCCCGAAAAGCTATCAAAATTTCCACGCAAACGAAGTCGCGGGTAGCAGCTTGTATTCGTATAGAATTCGCACGCTTTAATATTTAAGTGAAATGTATGTAACAGCTTTATACGATAGAACCCAAGAATTAGGATCTTAATTACAGGAAACACGGCCCTTAGTAGCATCATTATTTTGTGGAATTATCCAAATAATATACTCTCTGAAATTATCTTTAATTATTGTTGTACTGGGATCATCTGGAACTTATTTACATATTTTGTTGGAAAATATGACGTGAAGCTACATAATTTAGGTTTAATTTATTACAAAAGGCTCTCTTATCTCCCAGACTCACTCTTTTTTTGAGATTAGATCACAATAAGAGACTTCAGTTTCAGTCCGAAACTAGACAGACTAACCCGAAACATGATCGTTACTTATTTAACAGAAAGGAACTGTAAATTATAATTTTGTACCTTTTTTTTACGGATCGGAAATATCAAATGACCCCCTCGGAGCAAAATCAAAATATTTTATTTTACATGGGCACTTATAAAACGTCGACAAAAGGTGCACGGTTCGGGTTGGTCGTTTCCTATGGAGAAGAACCGGCAAGTAACTCAATGGTTACTCTTTTAAAATCATTTAGTTTTACAATATTTGAAGTTACAGCGTTTGTACTTAAGTATGGGAGGACAGCGTAGGCCCGACAATAAGTCGTTGCTAACTGTAGAACGAAGGGAGTGTCAGACTTGTACTGACTAAAACCTATCCATGTTCCTTCTTAGCCCTTCGTGTTCCAGGGCCACGGTATCTCTTTCTTATTCTCCTTACCACAAGATATGATGGCGCACCTTTGGAGACGTGTCCAGCAATAGAGCAGAGTTGATTGACCGATTGATGTTTATCAAAAGTTGTACAACAAGAATACATAAATATTATATATAAATATTGAATATTTTCAGAATTTCGACTGCTTTGTTGGTCTAGTGGTGGCATGAGGTTCTGGATAAGATTCCGGGGAAAAGCGTTATTGGGTTTAGCCATCAGAAATTTCTCAGTAGCCACGGAGTCTGGAATTGTGCCCGGATGATAACAATAGGCTCACCCCCTATTAAATAGGACTTAAACATAACCGGCGAAATGTGGATGTTCTATTAGGTACAACTCTGCCTAACCCTTCGGGAGTTACAGGTGTGATGTTATGTAATCTTTTCAGAATTGGCATTCCAAACCTACCAATGCCAAACGTGCTACTAAAAAAACTAGATTACTCTTCGTCCACCGATTAACTTACAAAAAACACCGCTTTTATCCCAAAACACAGCTTAAAACACCATAAAACGTTAATAAATATCATAAAGTCTGCATGGTGGCGAACGAATATTTTTACTTAACACTCGTGCTATCTTATCTGCGCCGCCATTTTGGAGCAAGTGCGAACATCTCGCTACACGATCGCGTTGATCAGGGATGGCAAACGTAGGGACACGTGCTATAAATTGCAGGCAAATTTATGTGAACAGATTGTTTGGTGGGGTAAAAAGATATGCCATGAAATCATTTACCAACAGCTAAAACACATGGAGAGCAGCGGTGGCCCAGTGGTGGCAGCCCCGACTTACGAGCAGTAGGCCGTGAGTTCGAACCCAGGCAGGCGCATTACTTTGTGTAATTTATTTCATCACCGCTGCTCTCAAAAACGGTGAAGGAAAACATCGTGAGGAAACCGGCATGTCCTAGAACTAAAATTCGAAGACATGTGACATCTACCAACCCGCACTGGGCTCGCGTGGTGGATTTAAGCTCACTCCCTCTCATAGAGAGGAGGCCTGCGTCCCAGCAGTGGGAACATTATAGGCTGATGATGATGATTATGAAAACACCTAGCTTAGTATTTTAAGTGGGCAAGGCCCATTACTCGCAGAATGGGTGGCAATGGAGCTAAAAGTATGGAGTGGCACCCACGAACAGTAAGGTGTAGCGTTGGTAGACCTTCCAGAACCTGGATAGATGACTTCATAATCCAATGGATGCGAGGAAAACAGCTCCAGTTAACCTATCGATGCTTGAAGGAGGCCTATGTCCAGCACCTTTAAGTTGAAATGATCTTCTTTTAGTTTTCTTGTGGTTAGTGAAGGCACTAACCACAAGAAAACTAAAAGAAAGAAGATCCAGGTAAGGACCTGATGTCAGATAACTGGATGCAACTGAACACTGTATTTGTCTATCTGACCTCCAGAGCCCAATTAGTGCTGGGTAATACGATACCCCTTGGTAAAACTAGTAGTCAGACTTTCAGGCTACTGCTGGCTACCTGTGTGTGAATGACAGACGGAGTCAACAGCTAAACGTGTTTTCCGAGGCACGGAGGAAACACGGTATGTAATGGGTGATCACCCATGCACGGACCAACCCGGGCAAGCGCGTCTGAACCATAAGATCAACCCGAGCTGGCTGTTATTGAAGTGAAACTTCTTATGCGACTTCCAACAAGTTTAACGCTACCATGGAGGGGGAATATTTTCTAAAACTCACTAAGAGATGGCAGTATTAAAAAAGTTGTGACCACGTAGTTATCTAGGTACGCAAGATGGCGTGCAAACAGTCATACATTCGAATCTTCGGTGTGACCAGCCTTCGCTCAATTTCCATGAGTAGAATAACCTCGATAAACTTATACTTAAGTTTAATTAAAAATAATACAACAAGAAAACAACAAAATATTATTTAGAAGCTCAATAAAATAACGAGAGTGAATGTGTGGCACTCGAACGCATGCGTAGTATTACGAAGTTTCACTTCTTCCGCGTGGAGGGACTCTACGCACAATATTTTTTTTTATTTAGCCACGAGCTGCACGCTACATACTGTAAGAAATACACATTTATGCACAGTAGCGACGATAATACCTACTAAAAGGTTTGACACCCCTGCCCTAGAGCAAAGGTTATGATGTCAAGTTTTCAACGCGATAGAAAATGTACGTGAAAGTGCATGCCTTAAATGGAATCTGAAAAGCTAACGACGTTGTTCGATTTCTGTTCACAGTGTAGGTATTTATCTATTGGTTTTATTTATGAGATAAGTAACATTTGTTGTTCTCTTATTTGTTTGATATCAGTTCATACAAGGCACAAACGATTCGATAAAAGTTACCAGCATTAATTTTAATTTAATCGTGGGAATGAAAATTCTTTTTCTTGTTATTGTTAAACTATGCTTTTGTGAGCAGCGGTGACCCAGTGGTGGCAGCCCCGACTTAGCAGTAAGTCGTAGGTTCAAACCCAGGCAGGCGCATTACTTTGTGTAATTTCTTTCATCACCGCTGCTCTCAAAACGGTGAAGGAAAACATCGTGAGGAAACCGGCATATCCTAGAACTAATAATTCGAAGACATGTGACATCTACCAACCCGCACTGGGCCCGCGTGGTGGATTAAAGCACGCTCCCTCTCATTGAGAAGAGGCCTGTGTCCCAGCAGTGGGAACATTATAGGCTGATGATGATGATGATGCTTTTGTGATGAAAGGATCAGCTTAAAAGTATTTTTTTAAATTACCGATGAAGAAGTTCTATGTGCAGGTATGTATAATGGTTCTACTGAATACGTTGTTATCGTTGGTGCGTCGATGTGTCTTCTATCATAGAAAGTAAATGATCCATTCCTACTTATTTCACCAGAAATACAACCTCTCCTAGAGATATTAGAGGCATGTCCTCCAATATCTCTTCAAAGTTACTACCCAAAATATTCTAGATTGAATGTCCACATTCTCCAAATCTCAGCATAGATACGAACACAGATACATCCTGTACTATTCAAGTCTGAATCAACACATATTGCATTGTACCTATCAAAGGCGAGTAATACGTCTAACAGCTTTGCTATTATAGTATTGGAGCTAGTATTAGCTGTATAGGTAATAGCGATTGAAACTCCCATTGATCGGCGTGATAGACTGATAGTGTGCCGTGAGGCTGTAGGATCGCTTCTTGTTAATTAATCTTAGATCTTGATTTTGAATGGAACTAGAAACGACTTTAGGGGTATGAAGAACAGGGTGTAAAGTTCCTCGATACTCCATAGAAAAGGGAGGATCATCCGACCAGACAGGTGTTATGTCTGGTGGGCAACTGCCCGGCAGTTGTTGTCGGGTTTTTCCTATATACTCTTAAGTCGATGTAAACTTTGCTTGCGAGATTCAGACCATATTAGTTCTTCAGTTTTATCATAGATGGCGCTGTAGTACTTTTGTTTTAAGTTGCTTTTTGTAGGTCGCTACACTACATAATAAGTAAGCAGATTATCAACATTCTCCAGCCCTTACCCCAATTTATTTGGGGTCGGCGCAGATGACGAGTACGTCATCTCATCAGACACCTCCTTTCTTACCAGTGACGGGATTCGTCGTCGAAATTTGCAACATAAAATTGAAATAAGTACTGCGGAAATAATGTTTTCTTTCTAATTTACTACAATATCGACGAGATCTTTTCAATTCTTTCGAACATCATCATCTGCCTAGCCTTTTCCCAAACTATTTGGAGTCGGGTTCCATTCTAACGGATGCAGCTGAGTACCAGTATTTTACATGAAGCGACTGCCTATCTGTCCTGCACAACCCAGTAACTGGGTAATACGATAACCCTTGGTAAGACTGGATGTCGGACTTTTTGGTTTCTGACTACTCATACCGACTGTCAAAGATCTACAAATGACAGCCGAGACCAACGGCTTAACGTGCTATCCGAGGCACGGAGGAAACTCGGTATGTAATAATGGTCACCCATCCACGGACCAACCTCGGCAAGCCGAAGAAATCCGAACATCAAGATATTTAAATACGCCTATTAACGATGGAAACCATGATTTTTCTTCTGATAGCCTCTCTTCTCTATGGTACCTACCTGCAATCTCTTTGATTACAATACAGCAATTCCAGAAAACAACATCTCGACTATTTGCTTATTTCCAATTCAAACGAAAACTCATCTGATCCAGTCATAACCTAAACATCTAATACTGTAGATATTGTCTAAATATTTGAAAGTGTACCATTCCTATCTCTTGGAATGTTGCCAGCGCTTAAATACGGCAAAATCATCTTGCAAATGCAGTTCCAATAACGTGCTACAGCAAGATATTAGGTACTACTAAAATGTACGAAATGAGAATATTGAGTGCACTTGGTTATAATGTTTATGAGTGGGTCATAAAGTTGAGTTAGAGGATATAGATTTCGGTAAGATGACGCATGTGTTTGGATTAAAGATAACGTAAAGCAGTTTTAAGTTAATTTTGGATTTTAAAAAGTATCGCCATAAATCATCTTACTACTTAAACCGTAATTAAATAATTTTCCCAGAAAAACACCTCTAAAACGAAATAAAAAAACGAAGTTAATATCAACACATGAAGCAAAAGCAAGCCAAGGAAACATAACAAATTAATAGAACAGTCTTAACGCCTTGTTCACAACCTCGGGCGATGCCACTGGCAACTCAACTTGTGACTCCACTTTCGAAGTGACTTTTATCAAGCGACGCATGCGTGCGTCTTTTGTGATACCTTCGCGTGATTACCGTCGCGTCGAAAAGATTCTTGGCACCCGCCCTCTAAAAAAATTATTTCCTTGTCGCAAAAAGTACGAGCAAACCGAGCGGTTTGGGCAGCGTAGTTTGACTGACTAGAGTAGTCAGCTTTCAAACAATAGATAAATTTCATTTCATGCATCATCGTTCTCCTATCATGATCTGCCTTGTATTTTCTTTCTTTTGGTAGGCTTTCCGTCTAACCAGATACTGCTGAATACCTGTATTTTAAATGGAGGGACGGATATTGCAATTATAGTATTATCTGTCAAAATTCATACTCCGCAGGTCACTACGCTCAATTTGCCCTCACCTTGACGCAAGACGCAAGTCGCTTGAGCGTATAACTCGTGGCCAAAGGTTTAAAAAACGTATTTTTTATCAAAGCGTCCGGCTGGACGCCGTTCAGCCGGACAACCGTACAGAAAAGCTTTCGTTTGACGACGCGATGCAGCTTATTTTCCTGTAACAGACTTTAATTAGTTAAAAGCACACTAATCTTTGAAATTGTTGAGACAGACCAACACAGCTAATATAAAGGGAGCATTACGAGAAAATGGACTGTGTCCGGTACTTAGTTCTGTATATATTTGCTTTTTGATCTTTAAAAGATAGTGTTAATGGTATTACGTAGTGCACGTCTAGAAAATGATAAAATTCTACTAATGCTACTAAGGCTTGCTGGTCTTAAACACGGATTTATTTTACAGAGACATGATAATTCGTTTAAGGGTCTACATTAGTTCACTAATGTTTCACTCGATTTATATTTGTCGACAAGAAAAAAAATTGTGCTCTTGCTGCTTGCAAGAGCACAAATTTTTAGGATGTAATTATGACTAAAACTATATATATAATTTATTTGTCTATAGGTTAATTTACTAACTTTCTTATTTTCTCTTCTCTTCTCTCTTAAAAAATAAACTCTCTCTCTCTCTACCTCTCTCTCTCTCTTAAATTAACTTAAATTGATTTGTCGAAATAAATGAATTTTAATTTACTTTATTTATTTCATGAATAAGAAATTAGTTCATAAAACCTTTTCAAAATATCATGCTTTTATAAGAATTTCAAAACATCTCATTTAAGCAAGTTCACCAGACAAAGAATAGTCTTACATCATTCTCTTGCCCTTATCGCAATTAATTTGGGATCAGCGCAGCATATCTTCTTCTTCCATACTTCTGTATTACTCTTCATTTCAGCAGACACCTCTTTTCTAGCCATATCATCTTTCACACAGTCCATCCATCGTTTCTTTGGTCTTGCTCTGTTTTTATAGCCATCTACTTACATACTCAATATTTTCCTCATTCCTCCGCATCACATGTCCATACCACGATAACCACGTTCGTTACCGTGCCACCGCCGCCGCGCAACTTTTCAGTCAATGGCGCCACTTTCAGACTTCCTCTTATGACTCACTTTTCCTTATTTTATCCATTCACGTTACACTATACATCCCCTTAGCATTCTCATCTCACCCACATACCTTTCATTCATGCCTTTTTTCCCAACGTTTTGATCCGTCAGACATAAAATCAAGACGCTGAAAAAACGATTCTAACTTTTTATTACGGTTTATTTCTGTTCCATCAATATATCCGGTTGTCACAACCTTCTAACAGTCTAACTGAAAGCCTGCCAAATCCCTATCACATTAAGTTTCAGACGGTGCGATTTAAAAAATAAAAATGTTTAAAAAATTCTCGAAGTTTCGCGTCGAGGATTCCAAGTTGATGCCTAAACTTTGGCTAGAGGGAGCTTACAGAGGTAACTTTGGAACGTTTCGAAAAGACGACTTTATTCAATAGCATACTTTTTGGCCTATTAGATATTTATAGACTTGAGTTGTTATGTCTGTGTTGCCTACCTTGTACATCGATTATGGTCGAATAAGAATGGTATTCCTTTTTAATAAATATTTTATTTTATGCTATTCGGGAAACTTACAGCTAACAAAAACAACATTCCTAAACGATATGGATTTGAAGGCCAACAAAAAAAACAACAAACGAAAAAGGTAGGTACTAAAAATACCTATAAAATTACGAAACAAAAAAAATACCAGCTTAAACTACAAAAAAACTATATACTATATGGTTTTGTTAGTAATCGTTGAAATTCCTGAAAGTATCTGTTAAGAAGGTATGCTAGTTGCTTTCTAGCCTGCTTTGTTGGTCTAGTGGTCACATGCGCTCCTGCTGAGCATGTGCTTTCGGCTTTGATTCCTATGCCAGGCAAAGTATCATTGAATTTTTCCATTAGGATAATCTCATTGGTAGATCGGAGTTTGGATTGTGCCCGTTTGATGGGAATAGGATTGCCCCCTGGGACTTATACATTAATAGTGAAACGTGGGTGTGTACTATATGCAACTTTGCCTTACCCTTTGCGGAAATATATGCGTGAGTACACACAATTTAAACTTCATTGTGTTTCTGAAAATTGATTGAAGATCATAAAGTGTGGATGTTTTACTCGTAAATACGTTAAACGTTAAAATGTATTTACTGATTCGCGGTGCAAGCGTGCTTTTAATTACTTTGAAAAATACCTATATGTAGTTAGTATAATAATCACTTGCTTCGGGAAGGAAAACATCGTGAGGAAACCAGTATGCCTGAAAAATATTTCTCGACGGCATGTAAAGTCAAGTCAGAGGCCCATGGACGGCATAAAAACTCTGACACCAAGTTAGGCACTAACCACATGATAAAAAAGAGAATGAAAGTTGACTTCTTTGAAGTAAAAACCGGCCAAGTGCGAGTCGGACTCGCGCACGAAGGGTTCAGAACAATTATTCATAAAAAAGAGGAAAAAAATCAGTTTTTTGTATGGGAGCCCCCTCAAATATTTATTTTATTCTGTTTTTAGTATTTGATGTTATAGTATCAACAGAAATACATAATCTGTAGAAATTTCAACTGGCTAACTATCACGGTTCATGAGATACAGCCTGGTGACAGACGGACGGACAGCGAAGTCTCAGTAATAGGGTCCCGTTGGGTACGGAACCCTAAAAATCAAGTTCACAAGACTGATTTTCACGTCACATTTTCACCCACCAAAGCCAAACATCAATACATTTACGACTACACACACAAACAAACAGTTTTTCAACCATTTTGTTTATTATCCCCGTATTCCTCGTCGAGCTTTCACGTATTTTTTCGTCGGCGTTTAGTATCGTGAGTCTGACAGTTGCTATCTCTGCCCTCCGCCATATTGGGGCGACAGTGTTGCCAACTTGTCATTTTTTAATGGTGAAACGAACCGACTGAGTTTACATCGAGTTCAGTTTGTTTTGAGCAATTTATTGGCTGGTCTTGGTAGTGTTTGAAATGGTCGGTTTACACGAGTTTCCGTTTTTAAAAAGCAAACAAGTTTGTTTGTGTTCGAAACTACTGGACGGGCGATGACAAAGTAGTATCTGCATTAAAATTATATCGTAGTTTTGTATAGAACTTGGTTTATTAATGTAGTTTCGCCACATGGTCGTATCATATCAGCCCGAAATCACCCACTGCTGGGTATAGCTAGTGTTGTAAGAAACTCGAGCCTTGGCGTCTTATTTAATAAGACTTGAGCTATTTTTGAATACTCGAGTCTTATAAATAAAACTTAGAGCTCAAGTCCTTCAAAATTTGGAGCTGAGTCTTTTAAAAGAACTAATGAAGTTCTCTAAACCCATAGCTGTGGTTAGAAGTAAATAAAATAACAAGTGAATAAATTATTGATTTACTAGGTACTTAACTTACTAATATATAGATATATTATTTTATTTTAATATTACCTATTATAATACACCAACTCAAGTTCATGACTCAGTCTTACTCAAAGAACTTAAAAGAATCGAAAGGACTCGAAAGGACTCTGAAGACTCAAAGACTCGGACTCGGATTCATGTGACTAACAAGTCCTAGTCTCGAAATGAAGACTAAAAGACTCGAGTTTCTTATAACACTCAACGATTCCCTCGGTCAGGTGTTTCCCGCGATTTTGACGATTTCATCTATTGGATGGCTCTGGAACGAGTGGTGGCCTAAGCTTGGTCAGTACTACGCCAAAGCTTTGCTCCATCGGCCATCTCCGCAGCTAACCAGATGTCTTGCCCAACACCTCTTGAGCGTACCGCCCGTACATAGTCTCTCTGCTGGGAAAGTATCCTCCAATCCTTGTCCTATTACGTTCTCCGGCCAATCATTCAGGGACGAGTCCAAATCGCCACGCCAACCTGAGGTATGTAATTACTATTCTCAAACGCACACAGAAGCCAACGTATTGTCCCACACCCCATCACACAATGGCGTACAGTCCCAAACCGCCATGGACTCCACATTCGTCACACAGACCGACAACATTAACATAACCAGTATTAGCTAATGTACTCGCAGAGATAGGTCAGGCTCTGGTCGTTTGAATTATTGTAATTGCTACTATCGAACACGCAAACACTGTTAGTCGAATAGTCATGACTTGTAGATCTATTGTGACGTTTACACTGTTTTAACTTATTAAATTGTTTACCTACATTCTATTTGTTTTTAGTAGCGGTCCAGTAACTTCGACTTACGGTCGAGTCGGTGGATCAAGCGTAGAGCTATTTATCGGACTATTAGTCTAGTCAACACGTGCCATTTTCTCGAATTCCAGTTCGCGTACTCAGAAAATTATTATCAAGGTGTCATTCGATTTGTAATTTCATCTAATAAGTTTTTGAAAATGTTGAAGTCACAGATAAACAAATTGCAAAAGTTATAAACAATTAAAAAATAACAAATACCTAGAGGGTTTTGTTTATTACAAATACCTCAGAAAATATAAACAGATCTGTCTTTGCTATTACAAATAAAGATTTGATTTCATATATGAAATTGTAAGAGTATTGAGTGTGTGTGTATGGACTGTAATTATACGGTATACTAGATTCTAAATCTAAGCAAGCTATAGATTTACCAGTTATCGGTAAATGCAAATATTGATTTAAATTGTAAACCGGCGGGCAATGCATATTCATTTGACCGTGCAACTGCTCGCTGTAAATTCTACAAGCAGCTTTTAATGTTTTAGCATGTTCTAGAAACGTGTAGTAAACTTTCTATTAATTGCAAACTAATTCCACATCCATTCGGCTGCAAATTTTCGGCATGTCCGTTCGACCGTGCATCTGGCATCAGATTGTTTTCAATGTAATACTATGTTTTATCAACCGATACTCAAAATTAAAATCAAATTATTTTATTTTACATAGGCCTGCATGAGCATTTATAAAACGTCAACAAAAGGAGCACGGTTCGGGTTGGTCGTTTCCTATGGGGAAGAAACCGGCAAGAAATACTCCATGGTTACTCTTTTCAAATCTACTGATTTTATTGGTGCCTTTTAAATATCTTCTCTCTTTATCGTATGCGTAGTGCCTAGCCTGTTGCCAGAGTTTTTATGCCACCCAAAGCCTTATGACTTAGCTTTACATACCGTCGAGAAATATCTCACAGGCATGCTGGTTTCCTCACGATGTTTGCTTCACCGAAGCAATTGATAATTATACAATACGCACATGACTCCGAAAAATCAGAGGTGCATGTATTGGGTTCGAAATTGAGACGTATGACTTGGCAGTCGATTGTCACACCACTAGGGTACTGCTTTTAAAACATGTTTGGGGTATACTATAAATCTACCTTGCCTTGTATTGTATTGTATTGTATTGTATAGCGGGCTGGTTTCCGCAACTCCACGTCTAAAGCGCGTATTTTGCGTACGGGTGGGAACATTACTCCAACCACCCCAGCTCCCCGAGAAAGGCCAGCAGCCCCTTGGTGTTGCTGACGATCTCGCGGAGAGTACCTGGGTTACCTAAGTACTTTGCCCTGTATGTTGCAACCTCTGGGCAGTGTAGAAGCACGTGGGCTGCTGTTTCGTCCTCCTCCATGCAGGCTCTGCACAGTGGGCTATCTGTGACTCCTAGGACAAAGAGGTGTTTATTAAAAGAGCCGTGACCAGTGATGGCGGCTGTGACTATGCGGAGCTGTAATTTGGTCAGCCGAAGCACCCGTTTGGTGAGGCGGCCATCTATAGTAGGAAGTGCCTCCTTGGCCTGCCTACACTCACCATGGTCTAGCCACAGTTTGTGGTGTTGATCCCTGGTGCGTTTCCTTACCAGAGTCCGCAGATACCTTTAAAAAACTTCATATGTCGGAGTCGGCTAATTGCATGCATCTGAATACTTCAGCTGTCTGCCCTTCATAACCCAGTTACATTTATTTTCCTTCAAAATGGTTGAGTTGAACGATGGCTGATCCATGCGTCATGTTCGTGAACGGGCGCTGTCAGTTGTGCCAGGTCATCTCTTAGTTGCCACGGCTTATTTCGAACTTATTATTTTATTTTTTAATTGTCTTTTTTGGGGTTCCGTACCCAAAGGGTCAAACGGGACCCTATTAATAAGACTTCGCTGTCCGTCTGTCACCAGGCTGTATCTCATGAACCGTGATAGTCAGCCAGTTGACATTTCTTCAGATTATGTATTTCTGTTGATGCTATAACAACAAATACTAACTAAAAACAGTATAAAATAAATATTTAAGGGGGCTCCCATACAAAAAAGTGATTTTTTTGCTCGTTTTTATAAATAATGGTACGGAACCCTTCGTGCGCGAGTCCGACTCGCACTTGGCCGGTTTTTGTTTTTACTATGGACACTTTTAACGTCTCATCTTGCTACATCGTTCTCACATAATGTACCATCTCAACATGAATGATAATGTAACCAAGGTTTTGTAACAAGATTCTGATTTTAACGAGTGTCCATGGAGTTTCTTGCCCATTCTTCTCCATAGAGATCTACGCTTTGGAATGGGCAACTACTGTTCTTTCACAGTTATTTTGTCTTGTGACTGGCATCCAGTCTTACCAAGGGGTATCGTATTACCCAGTTACTGGGTTGTGGAGGTCAGATAGGCAGTCGCTTCATGTAAAATACTGGTACTCAGCTGCATCCGGTTAGACTGGAAGCCGACCCCAAGATAGTTTGGGAAAAGGCTAGGTAGATGATGACTGGGACTGTAGCTGCATTTTTATTGTTGTTCGACTATTCAAAAGTGCCTGTAACTGGCCTACTTGAAATAAATGATTTTGATTTGACGTCACTGGACAACACGACACCACAACGGTAACACAACCAGTGTTACCGTTGTGGTGTCAGACTCTCGGACCAATAACTATCCGTAATGCATGTCAAACATTTACGAATGACAGTTGGTACAGTCAGCATCAAAAGTCTATGCACACTTATAAATATTACTCCAAGTTTTGTGCTGGTCAGTGTGATCTGATGTTATATTGTTTTGCGAATTTGTGTAACCATTGATGAAAATATTGTTATGTCTTTTACTCCAGTCTGTTAATATGGATCGTTCTAAAACTAAGACGTCTTATAATTTTGGTTATGTAAAGCGACTTTTGCTGCTGACCGTACTAACTGCTTGGTTAGCGTGCTTTCGAAGGTAAAGAAGGGTCTCGACTTTTAACAACTCACCCATCTAAGTAGCTTATCATTACTTGTGTTAGCCACGAGTTTCTTAGTTCCATTCACCAACAACAAAAAAACTTTCATATTTAATCGAAGTCGAAAAAACATCCTACATCCCACATTTGCTGTCGGAAACATAATATATCACGACAATGATTCAACAAATCTGTATGTTACGAGGGAAATCACTTAGTTCATGACAGATAGTGGCAGAGTGACACTACTGCTTTTACGCCTCATTCACGACCTCGGACGAAGCAACTTGCGACGTGAAGCAACACATGCGTGACTTACTTGTTTTCATCACGTGAGTACCTTTCTCAATTATTTTATCTCTGACAGCTGCAAACCCACAGCAGCTTATTGTTACCAGAAAATAAATATCAATAATAAAGAGAGGAAGAATAACTCATGAAGTATCGAAGAAAAGAAAATAAAAGCTTTCTGAGAATAAGACCTTCCTCTACCAAAGGAAAAAAGAATCACTTAAATCGAAGCAGTAATAAAGGAGAAACTGGAGTGAAGATGAAAAAAAAAACCGGTCAAGTGCAAGTAGTAGTTAGACGCACACAGGGTTCCGTAACACCAATTAATATATTAAAAATATTTTGAACGCTTATTCATAATTATGTTGTATTGCATTACATTCAAGAGCAAAACCACATTTGTTTTTTATAGTATGTTCATGAAAAACAAAGTTACTGCTACAGTTTGGTGAAATCTTATTCAGACCAATTTTCGTTTAAAGTTTTTTGTACGTTCTACAATACTACTTTTTTTTCAGATTTTTCCTATTCATGTTTTAGAAATTAGAGGGCAACACATTTTACAACTTTGTTAGGGTCTATCTTTCGAACAATTGACTTTGAGAAAAATGGTTTTAGGAGCCTAAACGTCATTTTTAAAGACCTATCTAGGGCCTCCCCACACGAAAAGGTTTGAAGAAAAAAAAAATAGTTTAAGGGGATTATGTTTGTAAAAAAAAATCGTTAAGCGGTTCATAGAATACATGTGCCTACCAAGTTTCAACAGTGTGGTCTTAATCGTTTGTGGCATACGGACGGACAGGCAGACAGACAGACAGACATGACGAATCTATTAGAGTTCCGGTTTTTATCATGCGGCTACGGAACCCTAAAAAGACGCTAGTGGACTACATAGCCTCCTCCTTTTTTAGAAGTCAGTTTAAAATACGCAATCATACAAACTCAAATAAGACAGCGGTGCTCGAAGATCGCTCTGCAGGCGTGTTTGAAGGAGCTTGGGATCACCGGGGGACTCCGGCTCAAAGTCACCGCGACAGGGGCTCGAGCGCTGGAGATCCCCGGAGAAAATAGTGGCCTGTCCGCTGACGCTCTGGCTGAAAAGCTCAGAGCGTCCCTAGATGCGGATGAGGTCCGAGTGTCCAGGCCTGTCAGATGCGCAGACATGCGCATCCTGGGTCTGGATGACTCAGTGACCCAAGAGGAGGTGGTCGCCGCCGTCACCAGGACCGGTGGGTGCCCTGCTGAGCAGGTCAGGGCAGGCACCCTACGTCCGGACCACTCGGGCATGCGAACTGTTATGGTAAGCTGCCCTGTGACGGCGGCAAGAACGATCGTGGAGGCTGGAAGGCTCCTGGTAGGCTGGGTGTCAGCGCAGGTTAAGCTGCTGGAGCCCCGACCTCTGAGGTGTTACCGGTGCCTCGTGGGGCACCACGTGAGTTGTCAGTGCACCTCGGAGGTGGACCGCAGCGACGTCTGCTTCCGTTGCGGTCTTCCCGGTCATATGGCCGCGGCCTGCTCTGCCCCACCGCACTGCACTGCATGTGCGGCAGCGGGCAAAGCGGCCGATCACCGGGCAGGGGGCAGGGCCTGCGCACCACCCACCAAGACCAGGGGCAAGGGAAGGCCTTCAGCCACCGCCTCCACCGTCGCCACCGCCGCAGCCGCCGCCACTGTTGCGCCCACTGCTGCCGTCAGCACCGCCGCCGCAACAACTGCTGCGGGGCCCTCACAGGGGGCCCGGGAGGGGGCTGAAATGGAGTGCTAATAATGGCCCCATTACGCCTCCTCCAGGCGAACATCAACCACTGCCGCTGTGCTCAGGATCTGTTGCTCCAGAGCATGGCGGAGTGGTTGATTAACGTCGCCGTGGTCGCTGAGCCGTACTTTGTCCCACCCAGGGAAGACTGGGTGGAGGACCTGAGCGGCTCAGTGGCCATAATTTCGTCGGCCGCCGCCGGTACCCCGACCCTTGAGAGTGTCAGGAAGGGTCAGGGTTGCGTAGCAGCACGGTTCGGGGAGATCGTCGTAGCGGGAGTCTACTTCTCCCCGAGCCGAACTCTCGCCGAGTTCCACAACTCCCTCATGGAGTTGAGTGTCGTCATCCGAAGCTATTCTCTCCCAGTGCTTGTGCTCGGGGACTTCAATGCCAAAAACTTGGCTTGGGGTTCTCGTTGCACAGATGTGCGGGGTAGGATGGTGGAGGACTGGGCTCTGGAGGTGGGCCTGGTCGTCCTAAATCGGGGTTCTGTCCCCACGTGTGTGCGGATGCGGGGCGAGTCGGTGGTGGACATCTCGTTCGCTAGCCCCGCTCTGTCACCGCGTGTCGTTGACTGGCGCGTTATGGAGGGGGTGGAGACCTATTCCGACCACCGGTACATCCGGTTCGATGTCTCCGCCCAGGACTCAAGCGCGCCGGTCTCACAGGCCCCGAGTGGTCCGCGTTGGGCGCTGAAGCAGCTGGACCGGGAGCTCCTCCTGGAAGCCTCGATAGTGCAGGCCTGGGTGACATCACCGAACAGGCCTGCCGACATCAACAACGAGGCAGGGTGGTTCCAGGAGGCCATGTCCGACATATGCGACGTGGCAATGCCCCGAGTTCGGCCAGGACGCGCCCGGCGTCAGGTGTACTGGTGGTCGCGAGAGCTGAAGTCTCTGCGCGAGGCGTGCGTCGCCGCGCGGCACCTGTACGCCAGGCATCGCAGGCTCCGCATCCGCCCTACGGATGCGGCAGCCATTGAGGCGGAGCTGTACGAGGGATACAGAGCAGCGAAGACCGCCCTCCAAGAGGCTGTCCAGCGGGCCAGGGACCTGGGCCGCGAGGAGATGCTGGGGACTCTCGACAGAGATCCGTGGGGGCGCCCTTACAAGATGGTGCGGGACAAACTCCGCACCTGGGCCCCCCCGCTGACGCAGAGTCTCCGCCCTCAGCTCGTGGAGGACGTGGTGAGCGCTCTGTTCCCTCTGCGAGGGGAACATCCTCCCCCGCCTATGGCTCCGCCGCTTGCGGTGCCAGATGTGGACCACATCGAGGACGATGACGACATTCCGGAAGTGACCGGGGTAGACCTGAGAGTGGCGGTAGGCAGGCTTAAAGCCAAAAATACCGCCCCGGGACCCGATGGCTTGCCTGGCAAAGCCTGGGTCCTGGCCTCGGAGGCTCTCGGGCCCCGACTGGAAGGGCTCTTAAGCGCATGCTTGGAGAGAGGCCAGTTCCCGCTTCGTTGAAAGACGGGGAAGCTGGTCCTCATCCGGAAGCCGGGGCGCCCTGCGGACTCTCCGTCCGCATACCGGCCCATTGTGTTGCTCGACGAGGTGGGCAAGCTCTTTGAAAGAGTCATTGCGAACCGCCTCGCCGGGCACCTTGTGGGGATGGGGCCGGACCTTGCGGAACACCAATTTGGTTTCCGCAGGGGGCGCTCGACGGTGGACGCCATCATGCGCGTGAGGGCTCTCACGACGGGGGATGCAGTGTCTCGGGGTGGGGTCGTCTTGGCGGTGTCTCTTGACATCGCCAACGCCTTCAACACCATGCCCTGGAGCTGCATAAGGGAGGCACTTCGGTATCATCGGGTGCCGACCTACCTTCGTCGTGTGGTCGGGGACTACCTGACGGATAGGGCCGTCATCTACCCCGGTCGCACCGGAGAATGGAATCAGCGAGAGGTGTCGTGCGGTGTTCCACAGGGATCGGTTCTGGGGCCGCCCTTGTGGAACATCGGCTACGACTGGGTGCTGCGCGCTGACCTCCCTAGTGGTGTCAGCGTAGTTTGCTACGCTGACGACACGCTGGTGCTGGCACAGGGGAGGTCGCACGAGGCGGCGGCCGAATTAATGACACGCGGGGTTGCGATAGTCGTGGAGAGAATCCGGCAACTGGGTCTCGAGGTGGCATTGCACAAGTCCGAGGCCATGTGCTTTCATGGGCCTCGGAATGCGCCACCGTCGGGATCCATACTGACGGTAGGAGGGGTTCCCATCGGCGTCGAGTCGACGCTGAAGTACCTAGGGCTTGTCCTCGACAGCCGGTGGAACTTCGTGGAGCACTTCCGACGTTTGGCCCCAAAACTGGAACGGGCAGGAGCTGCATTCAAGCGGCTCTTGCCCAACCTGGGGGGTCCAAACGCCTCCTGCCGGAGGCTCTACGCGGGGGTCGTGCGGTCCATGGCCCTTTATGGGGCCCCGGTGTGGGCGCGTTCTTTGAGGCGGCGAGCCGCCCATTACCTGAACGCGCCCCAGAGGGTGGTAGCCGTAAGGCTGATCCGGGGGTACCGTACGATCTCCGGCGAGGCGGCGAGCCTCTTGGCCGGATTGCCGCCATGGGATCTGGAGGCGATAGTCCTCGCGCGCCTGCACGAATGGCGCGCGGAGGCACTACGTCGGGGGGAAACTCCGCTGCCGCGGCAAATTGTCGCTCAGCGGACAGACCTCCGGCGTGATCTCATGGCGACATGGAGACAGCGACTGTCGCAACCACGTGCAGGGCACGCCACAATAGTGGCGATAAGTCCCCTCTTTGAGGAGTGGCTAGAGAGGCGGCACGGCGCCCTCACCTTCCGCCTGACGCAGGTCCTCACCGGACACGGTTGTTTCGGGAGGTTCCTGCACCGAATCGGGCGGGAGGAAACGCCCGGGTGTTACCATTGCGAGGATCGGCCGGAGGACACGGTGGAGCACACCGTGGAGCTCTGCCCCGCTTGGGCTGAGCACCGCCGTGTCCTCGTAGCGGCGATTGGCGGCGGCGACCTCTCGCGTCCGGCCCTGGTTCAATCCATGGTCCGGAGCGAGAGGGAATGGGATGCCGTCGCCTCCTTCTGCGAAGCAGTCATGCTAGCGAAGGAGGTGGCGGAACGTGAGAGGGAGAGAACCTCACGTCCCAGCCGCCGCGGGAGACGCCCCGGGCGTCGGGGGGCAACCAGTGGCCCCCGGCCACCGTAGGCGCGAGCCTGTGGACGGTGAGTAATGGGCTAGCTCACCGTCCGTCCGTCTTATGACGACAGGCCGTGTCGACGGCGCGTACGTGTTCCACGCGCGCCTCAAGGAGATGTCAGCAAACAGGATGGGGCCCGAGAGGGCCGATGCCTGCCAGGGCTGCGGGTTGTTCGAAAGAGATACCGCGGCCCTGGAACAAAAAGGGCGAAGAAGGAACATGGGTGGGTTTTAGTCAGTACAAGTCTGACACTCCCTCCCGCTCCGCCCAGAGCGGGAGAAGTCATTTGATGATTTCCCATCCCGAAAAAAAAAAAAAAAAAAAAAAAAAAAAAAAGGCGTGTTTGAAGCAATTTTTGACATTTGTTTTCGTCGCAGTCGACATCGCTCGTGGTCGTCGAGATTGTGGCCAAGGGGTTAAGATACATAATTATGTGGCTCTTGTGGGACTGAGGGTGTCGCGGTTAAATAATGATAGGTTGGTGGTTCGGGTTATGTTGTATTTGGGTAGATTTGGACATGTGTGATTAAAGTAGTATGTCAGGTACTGGTGTTTTATTTTGTTGGATACTATTTTTTTTTGTGGTTTGGGCTGAAGTTGCTTTTCACGTAGACCTTAGCAGTGATGTTGTAGAATTATAATACCATATAGCCTATACTAATATGCTGGTTTCTCGATGGTTCAAATAGATAAGCATTAGGTGTACATTTTCTATCTAGTTATGTAATAAAGGAGAAACTGGAGTGAAGATGAAAAAAAAAACCGGTCAAATGCAAGTAGTAGTTAGACGCACACAGGGTTCCGTAACACCAAATAATATAATAAAAATATTTTGAACGCTCATTCATAATTATGTTGTATTGCATTACATTCAAGAGCAAAACCAAATTTGTTTTTTTATTGTATGTTCATGAAAAACAAAGTTACTGCTACAGTTTGGTGAAATCTTATTCAAACCAATTTTCGTTTAAAGTTTTTTGTACGTTCTACAATACTAAATTTTTTTCAGATTTTTTCTATTCATGTTTTAGAAATTAGAGGGCAACACATTTTACAACTTTTTTAGGGTCTATCTTTCAAACAATTGACTTTGAGAAAAATGGTTTTAGGAGCCTAAACGTCATTTTTAAAGACCTATCTAGGGCCTCCCCGCAAGATGTTTAATGGTAAGGCTTCATAGGATTACTGATGTAGTAGTCTTTTACAATTGACCATGCATACATCCGAATTCAGAGCTGAAACATAAAAAAAATACATTAAGAAAAACGACTATGAGTCTGGCTCGAAGATCGAACACAAGACCCCGCGTTGCAACCGCTAGACTAATGAGACCGTCAAACTCAATAACAAAAAAAATTTAATACAGGGTGTATAATTTTTTTTTTCTGTGTTTTGTTTCAATTCAAAGTTTTCCGCCTTTAAAAAATACCTTTTTATAAGTAAGTTGACTTATGCTGGAAAGCCAGATGCAAAAGCGAACGGAGCAAGCTCGAAAATTTTAGTATGTTGCGGTCCTGCCTGGAGTAAGTTAGTTCCTTTTGACAGCCACTAGCTTTGGCAGTTACATGAACTTGGGCCTCCCTTGGATCGTGGGACCCTGGGCACGTGCCCAGAGTGCTCTGTGGAAAAGATGGGCCTGCGTAGGCAGAGCGCGCCGTCTCAGTTAAGAGCATTTACTCTTTATGACATTTCGATTAATACAAACTTTCAAGTTCTTATTTTTTCGAAATGACTGAACCGATTTTAGTTAAACTTTATACGCATAAGCAGGATATAAAAGTCTAAAAAGTTACGAAAAAAAACATCATTGAAAAATAGTGTTACAGCTAAATTAGACCTATTATTATTAAAAAAACTTGAGAGGTGTCAAGGGACACCCGGATGGAACGAAGTTCCTTTCACGTACATAATATCAATACATTTTAGATTTAAGTTAGTGTGCGAGAAATAAAATATTTAATTTAAGGAAGATTAATCCTTAATTCGAAGCAATACGTCTTACTTAACTGCACAACCGAATTTGTACTTTGTAGTTCGGTCACTCAAAATAATAATCATATCTATCCTTACTCACATACACACCCCAATTGTACGTAATTTAAGGAAATTTCAACTTTATTTTAAAGAAATAAAGCTTACAATAGCTTACTATAGCAAAAAGTGTCGTGACAACTTTTCGTAAGAATTTTTTCCGTCTAGCCCCTTTCACAACGCGCGATAAGGACCTTCGTTCCAATTATCTAGGGAAACAGAAATTTCCAATTAACCTTTTTTTTTAGTTAATTAATTTCAAAAATGATTTTTTTAGTAACTTTTTAAATCTACATATCCTGCTTATGCGTATTAAGTTTCATTAAAATTGGTTTATTCATTTCGGAAAATAAGGACTTAAAAGTTTGTATGAAATGCCGTAAGCCTAAGACGGCGTGGCTATCGAGGTATACACGGTGTAAATCACCTCACCACGAAGCCGTCAACCAAGCATTCTGTACATGAAACTAAGTAACTTTAGGCAAAAATTATTTCTGGGAAACGATTTTTTTTTTGGGGGTGTAAAATCATGTTTTGTGGTAGAACTCAATGTACCGCACTCAAAACATTGTGCTGTTGGACGGGTTGAGTAGTACGGGGTCGTGGAGGTGTTTAAAGTAAAAATCTTACATTAAAAACTTGTATTTTAAAAAATGCTTGTCAAAAAGTTGGAACTTTGACCCCTAATATCTCCGTAACTAGAAGGAGGATAGTTTTTTGCTCTACACCATACCTGGGAATATGGTGTAGAACAAAAAAACTATCGCAATGACAGGGAGAACCAGTGCCTTTCGGCTTCGTTAAGAGGTGTTTTACACCCTTTAGGTCAGTGTTCTTGTTAAGCGTGGGAACATTACGTGACTGACTGAATAAGTGACATACCACAATACAGACACAATAATGCTCACAAGATAGACACAAGCTACAAATACTCCGGAAATCATCACCGACTAGATATCTGTGTCAGTTTGCGTCAGATTAAACCTGTTTTTAATGCGCCTATCTGTATTCTGACGTGATTACTCGCAGTGCACGGCTTAAATATGGCCGCGTTGTTGGAGGCTATGTGGCTATCATAGTGGCGATTTAGAAAGACGTGTGTGATGCAAATGTATATGTATGCATAGATATGTGGTGGCAATATTCCTTGACGACCAATGATAGTTCAGCGTAGTGGTTGTTTAGCCCAATATGTTAACGCAAATAGGGGATCGGACTGGGTAAAGAAAACGACATTCTATTTTGTCCGTCAGACAGGTAACACAAAAATATTAGACACGTATTTTTTGTTTTATCAAAATATCAAAAAATTACTTAGTTAGAACTCATTAAAGTTGGAGAGTGGGGGCTTACTACGTCACAAGTAGGTATAAAACTTACCTACATGTGACGTCATGCGCCATTTCAACTCAATATATCTCCGTAATTTTATGACCACGTGATAAAAAAAAAATACGTGTCCAATACTTTTCAATAAACTACCCGACGGACAAAGAAAAAAAAATAGGATTATCCCCTATTGCCATTATGGCAATAGGTACTTAAATAAAGAAGAGTCTATACTCGGCTACAAAATAAAGGCGCACGTGTCGATCTTCAAGATTAAACAACGCTTGCCGAGGTCGGTAGGTGGATGGGTGACCATAGACATTGACATTTTCCTGTACTTTTTGGCATTATTATTTTATTACATTTTTAACGTAACTTAATGATTTTTGTGCTTTGAACTATATTATAATGGTATTTTCTAGGCAAAACATGTTGAAACTTTTTTTTTTTGTAATCATTTCGACTGATTTTAAACCTACACGTGTTTTTGACAAATAAATATCTCATATCTTAGATGGTACCGAGACATCTTTTTGCCTTGGAAAGTACTTTAAGCACTTGGTCCTGACTGATACTCGTAGAACTTTGCAAGTCGTTGCGGGTAATCAAAGCATGACTTTCTGGCAACCAGCAGCATCTGGATAGACTGGAAGTTCCATATATAGTCGGAAAAAGGCTAGAATAAACGGTATTTTCCAAAGTGACATGTTTCAATTTATCACTAAACAAAACTATCAATGTACAAGGTGTTGTATTGCATCTTCGTCAAATTCAAGGAGGTAACTATTCTAATGATTCTCGTCCCGAATCAATACTAAAATGGGTAGGTAATTTTTATATTTTTTTCTTTTTTACGGATATCAGTAAGTGTGAACCACCCTTATTTTAAACGCGGCCGGTCTGGTTCTTGCCTTATAACCTCGCTTACACACATACAAACAATCTCAAACGTTTATTCGATAATTTCTTAGTCCCTAAAACACGTTAAGGGGGTTATTCTGAAATACTGACAAACTCAAACAACCAAAAAAATCAGCGTTTATTAATAATTAACTAGGTACCGTAATTTTAACTGGTTATTTATGTCTTTCGTGACCACCTCCTGAAATTTGACGAGGATGCAAAACAACACCTTGTATAAACGATTGACCTACAAAACAACAATTACATTAACAGCTTCGATGTTACATACACTAACATGAAGCATAAACAATTAGTTTAACACTGTTATGCCTACGCTGCTACGGCGTAGCACCGAGGTCTGGATCGTAGACCCGTCGTAGACTGTTCGTAGAGGTTCGTAGACCATGTTTACGATATTGTTTTTGTTTGCTACATGGTTCGATATGCATTGAAATCGACCTTAATTGGATAATTGTGTTCTAGTTCAAGTTATTTTAAACCAAGGTATGGAATCAAGATTAAGAATAGAATACATCATTTTGACTACAAACTACTATAATTGACCCCAATAAAGTTCCGAAACGGCTAGGCAGATGATGGAGCCATCTGCTTAGCCTTTTGACTGATTTGGCTTGTCGGCTTCCAGTCAAACCGAAAGCAGCTGAATAACAGTATTTCAGATGACGCGACTGCCTATCTGACCTCCACAGCCCAGTTAGTACTGGGTAATATGATACCCCTTAGTAAGACTAGTTATCAGACTACCTGGAACAACTATCACAGATCTACTAGGCTTAACGTGCTGGCCGAGGTATGGAGGACACTCGGTAAGTAATAGGAGGTCACCCATCAACGGACAAACCTTGGCAAGAGTCGCTTAACCTAAAGATCGAAACTGTTAAATAAACCATAACAATGACAAGTCACAGCGACATTCTTAAAAAAAAAAAAACAAATACATTCCCCCCAATTTCAATAAAAGTCGCTTAGCAAGAATCCATCATTGATCCACTGTACCCCGCTGTAGCCTGCTATCGCTAGAATCGAACCCAAAACAAACGGAGAGACGACCGGATCAGCGGTGATCGATCGACTTAGCCCGCCCGACAAGGGAACCTCATTCATTCTCTAGAGTGAAGGCTGTACTGCGTTGTGCTATTCTCTAAACATCGACACTTGAAAAGTGAATCCTTGATGATTTAGTTAGACATGTAGTTCTAGAATGATGTTCAATGAATTCAACTGGTATATTATACATGTATGAAGACGGTAACAGTTTCAAACTAGTGTTAATGAATCTCTACTTAACATGTATATCTATTATAGTATCTGCTTACTACAGATACTTTATACTCACAATTAATCATCCATATTCATACTTTTATTTCATTTTTATAAATATTTTCTAATCCTTTGTTGTGACATGTTTACTTCAAGCATATTTGTCAGATGTCATTTACTTTTATTTTTGATTGTTACCAGCCAAACTCTCTATGAAGGTTTCATTTAGATTATATATTACTAAAAATTATTATCATCAATTCGTGAGTTCAATTATTGTATTTTATATTTAATTGCGAATATTTGCTGTGTAAAGATATTCTGAGTTATATTTATAAAAATGTTATGTGCAAGGTTTTAGACCAAATGTTACTGGCTGTTTTTAATACTGGCAGGTTGCGTCTTACTAGAGCGCAACAGTTTTGAATCTAAAAAAGACATTGGATGAAAAGAAACGGAAGATCAGGGTATAAAAGGGATTTCTGACAGATGCCCTGGTTCTAGTCTGGAGTTAAGAGTCGGTTCAGTCTGGACACGAGAAATCAGTATAGTCTAAAATCAAGAAAACAGCTAAGTCTAGTTTGGAGTCAAGATCTGTCATATCTTGAGTTTTGAGCACAGCCTGGTGGAGTCAAAGAGCGGCCTTCGTTTAGTGCTGCCGTGGCTGTTGCTAACTGTCTGCTGGAAGCTGCTTTGCGAACTGACGAGCCTGGCACTGGGGCTCATTACCTGTCTGCTGGAAGCTGCTCTTCGAGCTGACGAGCCTGGCATTGGGCGGTACGTGTCTGCTGGTGGGTCCTACCAAATCGCCCTGCATCAAGTTCGTCGTGGTCAAGCTCATCTTAATCAAGCCAGCTTTCTACGATTGCAAGTTTGTCTTCAGTTACTATCACGCTCAGAGATTTGCGGAGATATTTAAAACGTTCTCGGTTAACCTGCCCTTCACTTTTGTACTAATTTATTGTATTTTTCATTTCATCATTTATTAAATTCATTTTCCCCTAATTACTTTTTTAATGTATAAATCTGTTTACTCCTTTCATCAAGGAATAAGCAAGTTTGTTACATTTTGGCGCCTAACGCAAAATCAAGTCTTGATCTTAAACATATTCCCTAAATTCTAAAACAACTTCCACAAGAGATTATATTTGGTAACTATTTTCATCATATTACATCACTAAATCTCTACTTATACTCTTAAACACTTAATTCATATATTTATCTATATCTTCTATGAATCTCATCAAAAAAGGTTTAGTGTCGTGGGCTCGAACTATTATTGGCGCTGTTTGCGTCCTTCTTAATAATAACTCAGACTCTCTTGACTCTCTCTCTCCCTTTTAATTTTATCTACTTTATTTTTAACTTTTTTATCTTATACTTACTCATGACTCATCTTCCTCTTCCCTTCTTCTAACTGTAGAGTTTTATTCGGTCTATTTAAACTCTTAAGTTTTTATTTTCTTTGTTCATTCATTGGTTCTTAAACCATTAAAAGATTATTTTTAATCTTCTTCTATATCTGTTCTTATCAGATAACTCTTTGAAGTGCTTTTAGGTACAAGTTATCTAACCTTCTATTAACCATATAGTTCGGTACGGGCCCCCGAAGGGGCTCGACGCTCATACCTCCGCTGGCTTGGTATCGGCCCCGAAAGGGGCTAGCAATTAAGTCATTCGTCGTCCTCATTATTTATGTAAATATTTATTATTCTGATTATCAAATACTACGAGTGTGCGTTAATTAAGGGAGTTGGATAAAAATCTCATATATCAACGCCATTAAAACTTCTGTATTTAGCGCGCAAGTTTCTTAATTTGCCCTTAGAAAATGCAAGTGCATAAATACGGTCATCGCCATTTTGGCGGCAGTGCCGGTCGAGGCTAAAAATCATAAAAATTGTGGTTTTTGAACATTCTATCTCCACTACTTGGACAATAATGATCTCGTCATTGAATTATGGTGCCAATTCATCCATAGTTCAATTTAAATAAGCAGTGGTAATGATGAATTTTGATATCTAAAGTCGAAGTTTCGCGCCAATCGTGCGTGTTTACATTTTTATATTTCACATATAACACAAACACGCGTATAGATTCGATAACAATTATGACAAATATCATTCCAAATATTATAAACCACATGAAAATGCCCAGATCTTAGCGTTATTTACTAAAACAGGACCAATAACACGTAATATTCATTACCACCACTCAATTTGAATTTGAAATAGACGACCATTTGTTTTTTTTTTTAATTATTGTGATGTGTGAAAGCGATTATTCCAATCGATTATTTTTTTATAAACAACGATTTACTCGAGTAATTAAATTAAGGAATTTAATAAATCATCATCATATCATCTATGGATGAAAATTAAAGTTAATTTATTTTGAGCGTAAAAACAATAAATATTTATTATAATATTTGTTTTAAGCTTTATAATGGTAATCTGAATTGTTTTTCGTACATTCTGACCCAACAATAAACAGCACAAACTGATATTATGACTAAATTCGCGCCGATTTTTTTTCCATTTCAAAATTTAAATTAGGAATTCGTTCTCTGTTCCAATTTATTTTGTAGGTATTTAAATTTACTATTTATATGATAATATTTCTATTTTTCTTATAGATAATTTATTGTGAATTTTGTTTTGAACTATCCGAAGGTTGGTAGAATGCCGAGGATCTCGGTAGGCATAGTAAAAAAGAATTATGTAGTTTGATTATTGGTTAGGAGGTTGGGTTGCTTAATGGGTATTTACTCTTTTATCAGCCTGCTCTGTCCAACTGCTGGTTAAAAGCGCCCATGTCTTTCCAATTTTGTTTATCTTTTGCGTTCTCCGACCAATAATTTTAATCGATACTATTTTTTTGATACCTACTTAGATAAGCTTGGGTATAACAATCCCAAAAACTAAAAATACAATTTTAAACACAACTCTACAAAATATACGAGTAAGACTCATGTCCTGATGGTTCTGGTTCATATCACGGATGTTCACGGCCTATGATGGATAACCTGAAATTGGCAGATATAAAGAAAAACCTTTTTAGACTGTACAGCGACCCGCTTTGAAAGAATAAACTAATCTTCCTTGAATCGGCTTATGCATTGCTGATTGTCAACCATCATCATCATCTGTCTGTCTAGCGTCTTGCCAACTTTGTGGGGGTCGGCTTCTAGTCTACCCGGATGCAGCTCCATACCCGTACTTTAAATAGAGCGACCTGCGACTGCCTATCTGACCTCCTCAAACCAGTTAATATCGGGTAGCACGATACCCCTTGGTAAGACTGGCTGTCATACTTTCGGGCCACTGACTACCTGTAACATAACAATAACCCAACCATACGATACACAATCTTGAAAGAATATAATTTCTCTTTGTTGGATCAAAAAAATTATTTACTACCTACTAGCTGTCCCGCGCGCGTATTGCCAAACTGTATACTGACCCAGACTGGGGTTGCTCTGAGTTTGATCGCAGTTTGCCTTTTTAGTTGAAGAGCAAACTGTATACCTATTCAGAGAGTATCTGAATCAATATACATTTTGCTTTAAAATACTAGAGCAAAATACATATGAGTCCAGACGGCGAATTTACAAAGGCTATTTGAGTGACCAGCCAGACTCTAATAGATGAGCTTTTGTTTATGCATATTACTCGCCAAAACCTAATCTATCTCAGTAAAAAAAAATACTCAAATGGACTAGCTTTTTGCCTGGATATTTTCAAAGAAAGTGCACGGACAAAAGGGATGATGACTGGGTAAAGAAAACGAAATCCTATTTTATCCGTCAATCAGGTAATACAAAAATATTAGATACGTATTTTTTGTTTTATCAAGTTAACAAAAAAATACTTAGTTAAAACGCATTAAAGTTGGAGAGTGGGGGGGCTCACTACGTCACAACTAGGTATAAAATGTACTGAGCCGTGACGTAATGCGCCATTTCAACTCAAAATATCTCCGTAATTTTACGATTACGCGAAAAAAAAAATACGTGTCAAAGACTTTTTAATAATCTAACCTATAGACAAATAAAAAAAAATTAGTCACCATCCCTATTATACACATCCAGGAGAATTTGGATGCAAGAGCGAGCGAAGCGAGCTCTGGACTTGGGGCACCCCAACTCGGTCAGGTTAGGTTCGAAGGGGATGGCGGGGTCTAGCGAGCGAGCGGAGCGAGCGAACTAAGACCCCGACTTCCCCTTCGTGTTAGGTTACTGTAAACCCTGCAGAAAGAAACAGGATCCCCGCGTGGCGCGGCTACGTCGACTATGCTTTATAAGCGAATATAAAATGTTTTGAGGTGTCACAGTTTGCTTTACATATGCATACATTATCAGATTGCTCTGAGCTCGTATGTACTTTGCTCCAATTTGTTGCGAGCAAAATGCATACCTTCTCAGATTGCTCTGAGCTCGTATGCACTTTGCGCCAATTTATTTGTGATATTAATAAGCACGATGTAGTTCAGTACAGACTACGGGTGTCTGGGTCAGTATACAGTTTGGCAATACGCGTCCCGCGCAACTTCGTCTGAGTCACATTTTCCCCGTTTTCTCCTATTGGTCGTAGCGTGCTGATACTTCCTACTATACCCCATTGGCATATATATATATATATATGCCTATATTACTTATAATACCTCCAAGAATATGTGTAAAAAGTTTCATGATGATCGGTTGAGTAGTTTTCGCGTGAAAGCGTAACAAACAAACTTACTTTCGCATTTATAATATTAGCTAAGATTCCTTCCAAGATCCTGGTCATTCTTTAACCAAACATCAGATATTACACAATCAAATTCTCAATAATTATGTAGTAAAATTAATACTTATTTTAAATTATGAGAATGGCGAGCGCATTCTTAATTTAAATTTTGAAATAGAAAATAATCGGCGCGAATTAAGCCTAAGGTGCTGTCTGTGCTTAAATTTGAAAATCATTCCGTTTTCTGGTTTTTTCTTTGCTTGAACTTTGAGACTTAATTTCTTGTTATATTTCACGCTGCTAGTTCAACGGAAAGTTTCTCTTATCTTCAAGTTTCTCAAAGAAAGAAAATCATCAAAATGTTAATTTGGTTGTTTTTTGTGTTTACAGACTTCTGTCGTTCTTTTTAGTAATAAATCTCCTTCTCTTGAAGTCAACGTTCAAATGAATTATAAGATGCTTTCGATCTAATAATTATTTAATGAAATTGTAAAAAAAGATAGTATTTTATGACCTATTTCTACATTAAATAATTATTTGAAATTATACCAATGAGTTTTTATTCAGTCTCAACTCTTTTTTCGAAACTCGATTTTATTACGATTATCGATTAGGCTGAATGCAACTTATTAATCGTAATTATGAAACCCGGGTTTTCGGTCAGCACTAAGAAGTGTTATGTAACAACATAGTTTTTAGTAATATTTGTCAATACTTAGATTGTGTTTTTATTTGAAATTGTGTATGAATAATGGCAAATATAAGAACGGAGATAGAATGTTACTGTTTTATTTTGCCTTTTCGAATTCTTTTAGCATATGAGAAGCTTGCCTATGTACATTATTTCCAGCGCATCTAAGGTACCTACTTTTTGGAAGGGTGTAGTAATATATATTTTACACATATTTCGCAATAGACTGACTCCGTTTTAGCGACTTCAACACGATATTGGAGATATTAACATCAAATTTATCGTATGAAACAGATCCCATGACATATTTTTCACAGTAAAATTGAATCCTGAAAGTTGATGAAAATTTCGTGAATTTCATGACAATTCGAATCACCCCGCCGAATCAGCTGATGTGTCATGTGTCAAAATCTTGTCGGGCATAGTGGTTATACTAACTGTACTATAAGTTGGTATAACTATTTTCTTATCAACTCTAAAAGTTGACTCTGAAGCGGGTTGCGACTTCCTTAAAATAAGCCTTCGCTAATCTTCAACTCTAAAAGTTGATTGAAGCGGGTTGCGACTTCCTTAAAATAAGCCTTCGCTAATCTTCAACTCTAAAAGTTGACTGAAGCGGGTTGCGACTTCCTTAAAATAAGCCTTCGCTAATCTTCAACTCTAAAAGTTGATTGGGGTGGATCCCTTATTATTATTTTTCATCTTATTATGGGTTTTAGACGCGAGCGGATTACAACTCCAAAAATAAGCCTACTGTTATTGATTTATCAGGTGGAGTAGTGATCATTGAATGTGAATCCTACCTGGCCTAACTTCGTGAGATGTCGGTATGTTTGAATGAGTTATGAAAGTTTTGTGAATGCTGTAATACTTTAACCTTACCAAAATTTTTGTTCTAGGCCAAAAATTTTCTCGGGGTCGTTGGGGAAATATAGTATCTGCTTACTACAGATACTTTATACTCACAATTAATCATCCATATTCATACTTTTATTTCATTTTTATAAATATTTTCTAATCCTTTGTTGTGAC
This sequence comes from Cerastis leucographa, assembly GCA_963082945.1. Lineage (NCBI taxonomy): Eukaryota > Metazoa > Arthropoda > Insecta > Lepidoptera > Noctuidae > Cerastis > Cerastis leucographa. The sequence continues at coordinate 8,078,958 of OY720353.1, forward strand.
ATGTTTACTTCAAGCATATTTGTCAGATGTCATTTACTTTTATTTTTGATTGTTACCAGCCAAACTCTCTATGAAGGTTTCATTTAGATTATATATTACTAAAAATTATTATCATCAATTCGTGAGTTCAATTATTGTATTTTATATTTAATTGCGAATATTTGCTGTGTAAAGATATTCTGAGTTATATTTATAAAAATGTTATGTGCAAGGTTTTAGACCAAATGTTACTGGCTGTTTTTAATACTGGCAGGTTGCGTCTTACTAGAGCGCAACAGTTTTGAATCTAAAAAAGACATTGGATGAAAAGAAACGGAAGATCAGGGTATAAAAGGGATTTCTGACAGATGCCCTGGTTCTAGTCTGGAGTTAAGAGTCGGTTCAGTCTGGACACGAGAAATCAGTATAGTCTAAAATCAAGAAAACAGCTAAGTCTAGTTTGGAGTCAAGATCTGTCATATCTTGAGTTTTGAGCACAGCCTGGTGGAGTCAAAGAGCGGCCTTCGTTTAGTGCTGCCGTGGCTGTTGCTAACTGTCTGCTGGAAGCTGCTTTGCGAACTGACGAGCCTGGCACTGGGGCTCATTACCTGTCTGCTGGAAGCTGCTCTTCGAGCTGACGAGCCTGGCATTGGGCGGTACGTGTCTGCTGGTGGGTCCTACCAAATCGCCCTGCATCAAGTTCGTCGTGGTCAAGCTCATCTTAATCAAGCCAGCTTTCTACGATTGCAAGTTTGTCTTCAGTTACTATCACGCTCAGAGATTTGCGGAGATATTTAAAACGTTCTCGGTTAACCTGCCCTTCACTTTTGTACTAATTTATTGTATTTTTCATTTCATCATTTATTAAATTCATTTTCCCCTAATTACTTTTTTAATGTATAAATCTGTTTACTCCTTTCATCAAGGAATAAGCAAGTTTGTTACACTATACATACAAATAAATAAATTTGAAGTGTCTGTTTACATGCATATGAATATTTTTACGGTACATATATACCAAAATATTTTTTTTTTTCAATTTTTGTCTGTCTGTCTGTTTGTTCCAGCTAATATCTGGAACGGCTGGACCGATTTTGACGGGACTTTCGCAGGCAAATGGCTGATGTAATAAGAAACTACTTAAGTAAAGTATCCTAAGTTACGTTAAGTTAGGATACTTTAATTTTAGAAAAATATATAATAATTCAAATAAAAATGCAAAAACCAATAAAAAAATCTAAATAACTCTTTTGTTGAATTTCACGCGGACCATGTCGCGGGGAACAGCAAGTAATTCATACAACGTTGTGTCCGCAAACCACATAGGTGAGTTATACACCCACTTCTTCATCCATATTTCGACGGTTATGTAGAAGTCGAGGCGAGCATAGGCTCCTCAGGTTCGATTTTTCCCGGTTGATGGCACTATTACCCGTAAAAATCAAACCTGGGGATCGAATACAGGACCTCAAGTAAAATAATTCCAATTAAATTTGGAAAGCTTTTTAGTTTCAACTCAAAACGTTCGTTCGTTTTGACCCACTCAATGGAACACCATTTTTAATCTTTGCCATTGGCTTATATCTCGCTAAGTCTTTTTTTTTTTTTTGCTGATGGGAAATCATCAAATGACTTCTCCCGCTCTGGGCGGAGCGGGAGGGAGTGTCAGACTTGACTGACTAAAACCCACCATGTTCCTTCTTAGCCCTTTGTGTTCCAGGGCCGCGGTATCTCTTTCGAACAACCCGCAGCCCTGGATATCTCGCTAAGTCTTACGGGACGATGTAGTCGGCGATAAGCAACAAAACAAACACATTTAAAAACCAATTTTCCATTACAAACTTTACAAAAACTCTCTCACTTTCAGGCCCACAACAGTTGAAAGCGACCAACATCGCGTCCGCTGACCGCTAAGGATTAGATAAATAACAAGTTTGGTCCAACTTTGTTATATTGGCTGGCCGACGATCCCCTATTTCGGCGCTAACTAGCTAACTTCCAATGAGACTCCTGTTTACTTTCTTTTGTGCTAAACTTTCCTTTGATTGTCGGGATGTGGGCACGGATTAAATGAAGGTTATTTGACGGATGCCCTTTTGTTTGTTTCTGAAATGGTACCTGGGTGCTAAGGGCTTGTAACGTTTTCTGTGTCGTTTTAAACTACATTCTATATTCAAACTGGACTTAAGACTGTGACATCTGAGTTTGTTTCGGCTGTTTCTTCTCAGAGTAGCCAGGTACGAAACACCGACGTTATCAAGTTTAAAAAAAAGACGTGTAAAAGTGTTTAAAAACCTGTTTGCAAAATAAACATCAATTACCTTTGTGATTTATGTATGACCACTTTAAGTGTACAGTTTAAGGTGGCGCTGCTTGTCAAGCAAAAATGCATCGAAATGTCAAAATTACTACATTTATATTAGTTCTGTGTTTTCCCGCCTGCACAGATAAGTTGGTTGAAATTGTATTTTTGATGTGAAACATCTACAAGGTGTTGTTTTGCATCTTCGTCAAAATTTTGGTTGTTTATGTTTGTCAGTATTTGAGAATAACCCCCTTAACGTGGTTTAGGGAATAATAAATTATCGAATAAACGTGTGAGATTGTTTGTATGTGTGGAAGCGCGATTATAGGGCGAGAATCAGACGGCCCGCGTTTAAAATATGGGTGGTTCACACTTACCGATGTCCGTAAATAAGAAAAAAAAAAAATTACCTACCCATTTTATTATTGATTCGGGTTGAGAATCATTAGCGTAGTTACCACCTTGAATTTGACGAGGATGCAAAACAACACCTTGTATATGCACGCCTAGGCAGTAATACCGATTCGTATGCCGTGACGCGAAACGGTGTGACGGTATGGTTGTACGCTGAAGGTACTTAGGGAGGATTAAATAGGAAATGTAAGATTGTATGGAAAGTCTTCATTGACGCCACCGGTGTAGGGAAATCCATCGGACACACCACTAATTGTTTATCTTTAAAAGTCTGTTATAAGCCACGTCAGAGGACCATGGACGGTATCAAAACTCTGACACCAGGTTAGCCACTTACCACACAGAATGAAATAAAAATGAAAAGAAGAAAAGTCTGTTATGCTCGTCCGATGATAATAGGTTCGCTACTTAACGAACTAAAACAGATCGTAAAAACAAGTGCAATAGAGCACTGTATAGTGTACACCTCTCCCTATAACATGGACTAAATTGTTGACATCTTTTTTGCGTTATAAAATTAAAGATCAGGTGGCGTACCATGACGTCTCAAAACATTATTGTTGCATTCTTATTCCAGAGTGAAAAAGAGACGGAGCTATACAGGTCGTCTAGCTCCATCTCTTTCTCACTCTGGAATAGGAATGGGACAATAATGTTTTAAGCGTCATAGTAACCCCCCTGACCTACAGCTGCCCATGTAACGTACAGGAAGTATATAAACTCCGTCACCTTTGCCATTGGTACTTTACAAAGGACAGCCTTCTACTCTCATTAGCACATTTTGTTTTTCCATTTGATGTGGCAAAGGTTCCCTGAAAAGAAGAAAGGTAAACAAAGAGTTTTAGGTGCATATCCCTGAATGGTTACTACCGTTGCCCAAAGTTTTTTTGCTGGTACGAGTACTTGGAGCTTGAATGGAACAAGCAAGAGATCTGAAGCAATTGTTTCGGTCTTTGAGACTGAACTGTAGACATGACGAAATAATGAGGTTTTTATTGGCTATGGAACGAATACAGAATTGTTGTCCGACGAAAAAATACATTAAATACCCGACATTCGCGTTTTGAAGGCTGATTGTTCGTCTTCATTCCTACCAATCCCAATTCGTATAAAAAAGCCAGGGGATATAAGCTAGTGTTATTTCAACGTACGTAGAATATTCTAGATGTATTTTTAAAATAACAAAAAAGTCATTTGTCTGCGCCATACTTGCGCCTGATGAATTCTTCATACTAATAAGTTACGCGTTCGAGTGATCCTACAAATCGTTTATAAGTTTTTTACTCACACCCGCACACCATTGACTTTTTCACCTTTTTTCTATTCTATTATCTGTACACGGGTGCGTCGCCACGAAAATTCCAATAAATTGTATTACTTACCAATTACGAATATTAAAGCTGTATATTTGAAGAAACTGAGGTTTTTAATAGTTAAAACTTCCAAATGTCCACTATCAGACATTAACTGGCGACCGTGACAGGACATTTGTAAAATTCGGATCAAGTTTCAAGTACACCTACGAAGACAAAGAATTCTCACCAAAGTCAATCTACCAAAGATTCATCGTGGAGGACTACAGACGCAAGAACACTATAATAGAAGACAACTAAGCCAGCTAGGTCGGTCAGCATTACGCACCGCGCCCAGCCTTAGCTTCTAACGACGTCGAGGTTCACCGTCAGCCTGCCACGCCAGTTCGAGGATTCCGTCAACATCTGCGAGCAACTCGTGTACCTATTAGTGCCACAGCCACCAGCGAGGACCAGTGCAACCACAAGCAACGGTCTCGCCTATCAGTTAAGTGCCTTTCCTATAGCTTACCCAAATACCCAAACCTATTTTCCTATCAAAAGGGTCGCTGTTTGGTACATTCCATTCGTGTATTTCATTCGTTAACCAAAGTATCTAGGTATTTTAAATCCTATTTCAAGTAAATAACCAGTAAATATCCTAAAATAGTAAAAATAAAATTCATTGTTCAGTGTCAACTACCTACGTAATCATTTGTAAAATTGTAGGGTAATTGAAACCAATAATTATTAATAATATTCCCGTTATTTTCGTTCTACTAGGTAATCTGAGGCCCTAATCTTAGTCGACCTCCCAATAGTACGTGTCATTATTTCTAGTTCACACTATTTCAAATATTTTCGGCCGACTAGTTTCAGATCGCTGCCTGACGCTGCCGGTTACCGCTAGCCGCGTTCGGGTGACATCGGCGCCCCGCACGCGCCGAGCCGCCGCCGCTGCCCTGCCGCAGCGCTGCGCTGCCGCGTGGCTGCGTTCGGTACCCAGGTGCCGCCGAAGGAGTATCAGATAAGAATTCAAACATAGAACTTTATTCCTTCATTTGGCATTAGTGTGTTACTGTTTAAATTACCCAATCAACTATAACTATTTTTTCTTAAGTTCTCAGTGGAAGTGTATCGTTTGTTGCTACTTTTAATCATTAATAAACAAGATGTCTTTAAGCGAAGATAAAGACAGTAATGCCAAACTATTGAAAGAACTATATGCTAAACGTAGCTCGGTCAAAGGTCGTTTAACAAAATTTAAAAAATATTTAGATGTAGTATGCTCTTCAAAATTATCAAAAACACAAGCGAAAGAGTTAGAAATTAATGTAGGTAAAATACGAGCTATGTCTAGCAAATTCGATGAACTACAGGTTCAGATTGAGGTCATCAATTGCGACAATATGGACTCTGAAATAGACGAACGTGATGAAATTGAGCAGATCTTTACTTCACATCTTGCAATTGCTGAAGAGCAACTGGATAAGTTTAAGAATACTTCTTGCGAATCTGACTTGCATAACTCATCACAATGTCATCACGATCAGTCATCTCAATGTCATCATGTTGATTTTAAATTGCCACAAATACAGATTGCAAAGTTTGATGGCGCTTATTTCCGCTGGCTTGAGTTTCGAGACACCTATTTGTCGCTCATTCATAATAATGAGCGTATCAAGCCTATTCATAAGTTCCATTATTTAGTATCGTATCTCGAAAATGAAGCCGCCCGAATTATCTCTAATTTAGAGATTTGTGAAACTAACTATAAAACTGCATGGCAGCTCTTATGCGATCGTTACGATAACAAGCGCCAACTTATAAATCAACACCTCAACTCATTGTTATATTTTGAATCAACACAGCAACAGCACAAACGTGAATCAGACAAATCACTGAGGTTTCTAGTTGACCACGTAACAAAAAACTTGCGAGCATTGTCAAGCTTAGCTAAACAAGATGAACTGCTTGACATGATAATTATTAAAATTCTCATACCAAAACTAGATAGTCGTACTGCCATGAAGTGGGAAGAACATCGTAATAGTTTGTCCGATCTTCCCGCTCTAAAGGATTTCAATAAGTTCCTAACTGATCGCGCTGATGTGTTACAAACTATGTATCAAAACAACTCTGACATATCCAAGACAACAACACAATCACGCCAAAATACTAATAATAATTCTCGTAGTACTAAATCCTTTTCATCTACAGTTCAGAACACCGGCTCTGTCATTAAGCAATGCGTCGTCTGTAAAGGTGACCACTGGATATACGACTGCCCTACCTTTCTAGCGAAGAGTGTTCAGGAACGAAGAGATGAAGTATTTAAGTTGCACTTATGCTCCAATTGTTTACGAACTGGGCATCGTGCACGTGATTGCAAGATGGGTCCCTGTCGTGAGTGCAAGCGTAGACATAACTCACTCTTGCACTTACCTAATTCCAACGATACTAGTGCAAGCAATACTAGTACAGTCACTAGCAATAATACTAATACAGATCGCAGTCCGACTGATATATCAGTCAATAATTCAGTTAGCAATAATTTCTTAGAAAATCACGTCCTTTTGTCAACAGCTATAGTTAATGTTATTAATCCTCAAACAAACAAACAATTTCCAGTACGTGCTTTATTAGACTGTGGAAGTCAGTCCTCATTCATCACTCAGTCACTCATGAACAAGTTGTCATTACAGGTATGTGCTATAAATACTATAAATGTTATTGGTATAGGCAACAACTTAGCAGAACATGTAAACAAAAGTTGCATTGCCCGATTAAATTCATTTAACAATGACTATAGTGTCATACAATCATTTTATGTATTGAACCAATTAACAGGTGCTATTCCTAAGCAATCCATAGATATAAGTAAACTAAAAATTCCAAGGAACATACAGTTAGCTGATCCTAATTTTAATCAGTCTTCGGCTATAGACGTCTTGATAGGTGCGGACCTATTTTGGGACCTATTAGGATGTGATCAGCTAGCATTAGGTCATAACATGCCCAAGCTACGTAGCTCAAAGCTAGGTTGGCTCATTGCCGGCCCTATTTCTCCAAGTTTTAGGAATCGTTCGTCACCTAAAGATATTCCGTGTCACGTTTCAATTAGTGATAGTGACGAATGCAATAACTCCAATATTAATTCTCAATTGACCAAGTTTTGGGAACTGGAGGAGGTTCCAGACAAGCAATATTTTGGCAAAATTGAGCAGGCATGTGAAGATCATTTTTATCGTAATACTTACCGTTTAGAATCGGGTAGATTTTGTGTTAGGCTGCCCCTAATTGATACTCCGGATTGTTTAGGAGATTCTTACGCAATGGCTAAGAAACGTTTGTTGTATTTAGAAAAACGTTTCCGTAAGAATCCAGAATTAAAGTTACAATATTCGAATTTTATTAGTGAATATTTAGAGCTAGGGCATTTAGAGGAATGTCCGACTATTAATCCCGTTCCATCCTATTATCTTTGCCATCATGCAGTATTTAAACAAAATAGTGAAACGACAAAGACTCGTGTAGTCTTTGATGGATCGGCACGGACTTCCTCAGGTTTCTCTCTGAACGACCTACAGATGGTCGGCCCCAACGTTCAAGACTCAATCTTTTCTATTTTGATTCGGGCTCGCCAGTATAAATATATTTTGACAGCTGATATTGAAAAATTCTTTAGAATGGTAAATCTAGGCGAAATGGATCGTAATTTACAATTAATACTTTGGAGAAGTGATGAATCCAATCCTGTCAAAACCTTTCGTCTTAAAACTGTAACTTATGGTCTCGCAAGTGCTACGTATTTGAGCACCAAGTGTTTGTCAGTATTGGCAGAGGATTGCGATGACGAGCTTATAGGTAATATTATTAAACATGACCATTATGTCGATGATTTAGTCACTGGATCCAACAGTGAGTCTGAGTTACTATACATTCAACGCAAGGTGTCGGACACTCTAAAATCTGGTGGGTTTAAACTACGTAAATTCAGATCGAATTTACCAAGCATTTTATCATCATCAGTTATTGATCAAAATGATAAGGTTAGTTTAAGTGAATCTACTAATACTTTAGGATTAAGTTGGGACCCCAAAACCGATACGCTGCAAATATCAATCAAGATTCCCAATAAAAATGATGTAGCTACCAAGCGATCGATACTGTCAGCATCATTCAAGATTTTTGATCCACTTGGAATTCTCAGTCCATGTGTGATCATACCTAAAATGTTACTTCAGTCCTTATGGCTCAATAAAAAGGACTGGGATGAGCCAGTTAGCTCCGATATTCTGGAATCCTGGTACAAATTCATTAACAATTTACATTTTTTATCAGAGTTACAGATCCCGCGTTTAACGCTATGCGAAGCTCCTAGCTATATAGAAATACATACTTTCAGTGATGCTTCTCAAGTTGCTTACGGTGCATGTGTGTACCTGCGGTCACACAACTTAGCTGGTGAGGTTAAGGTAAACTTACTGTGTGCTAAGTCTAAGGTGGCACCGTTGAAGCCGACGACAATTCCGCGTCTGGAACTTTGCGCTGCTCTACTAGCTGCAAAATTGTGCAAGACAGTTATCAGTTCTCTGAGATATAAAGTCAATCGCATCGTTTACTGGTGCGATTCTAGCGTTGTCCTCAGTTGGTTGAATGGTAATTCCGCAAGATTAAAAACGTTTGTAGCTAATAGGGTAGCCGAAATAAATGAACTTACTGATAGTTCATCGTGGCGCTATGTGCCGACTGATCAGAATCCAGCTGACCTGATCTCAAGGGGCGTAAGGCCAGATCAAATCATCAATCTTAATTTGTGGTGGTCAGGTCCAACCTTTCTAATACAGCCTGAATCTGATTGGCCCTATTTGAAAAAAACAATAAATGAAACAGACTTACCTGAGACAAAATCCGCTTCGACTGTTGTTCAGGAACCTGAAACAGGAATTCTAAAAATAGATAAGTTTTCATCATTCTTGAAATTGAGACGCATATTTGCGTATGTCAATAGATTTATATATAACATAAGACACAAATGTCCTAAAGACAAATTGTTTGGTAAACTTACAGTTAGTGAATTAGAATCATCTTTTATTAGTTTATGTAAAATTGCTCAGCAAACTTCATTTGCTCCAGAGTACAATATTCTGTTCAAAAATAAATTATTAAGCAGCAAGTCAACACTCTTGTCACTTTCACCCTTTTTGGACGATGACAAAGTAATGAGAGTCGGTGGTAGAATAGAATTGTCTAATTACAACTACACTCAAAAACATCCCATACTTTTGCACGCCTCTCATCCACTCACCAAACTATATTTTACATATGAACACTTACACAACATGCATGCTGGGCCACAACTTTTGCTAGCCTGTACAAGAAAGACTGTGTGGACTATAAACGTTAGGCACTTGGCCCGCCGCACAGTTCATGCCTGTGTCAGATGTAGACGTATACAAGGTAAAACATTAAATCCCATGATGGGAAACTTACCTGCACAGCGCATCACACCTGATTTTCCATTTCGTACTGTTGGCGTTGACTTCGCTGGTCCGTTCCACACACTAAATAAAAGGGGTCGAGGTGCACGATTAACCAAAACCTATTTATGTTTGTTCGTTTGTTTCCGGTATAAATGTGTGCACCTGGAAGCCGTCAGTGATTTGTCTAAGAACGCGTTCATTATGACGTTACGCAGGTTCATATCGCGAGGGGGCAAGCCAGCGGAGATATTTTGCGACAATGGCCGCAACTTTGTTGCAGCAGCTAAAGAGATAGGCAATTTTCTTAAAACTAATCATGAACCTGTAGTTGATTTTGCTACCAATGAAGGGATAGGGTTTGTGTTCTTTTCTACGTATGCTCCCGGCATCTGGGAGGCTGGCGTTAAATCCGCGAAATACCACATAAAGCGCGTTATGGGGAACAATCATTTAACTTTTGAGGAGATATGTACTCTTTTCACACAAGTGGAAGCTGTGCTTAATAGTCGACCTTTATGCCCACTTTCCCCTTCCCCTAACGATTACCATTTCCTAACTCCTGGTCACTTTCTGATAGGGCGTGCCCTAAATGCATTGCCTGGTCCATCGCTCGAACACGAGAACCAGAACAACCTTTAAAGTTACAAGAAGCTTGAACAAATTAATCAACACTTTTGGCAGCGCTGGCAAAAGGAATATGTAGCAGAACTACAGCAGCGCTCCAAATGGCGTACAAAATCAGCATCCCTACAAGTTGGAGATTTAGTTCTTCTCCAGGAGGATAACGTCCCACCACTTGGCTGGCGAATGGGACGAGTCAGCCGCCTGTTTCCTGGGACCGATGGTGTCACACGAGTCGCAGACGTGAAAACTACCAGAGGCTGCTTCAGAAGGCCTCTCACTCGGATCTGCCCCTTGCCGACCTCTTCACCAGATGAAGACTGAATAAGTTGTAAGGAGTCTTTCAACGGGGGGGGAAGATGTCTGCGCCATACTTGCGCCTGATGAATTCTTCATACTAATAAGTTACGCGTTCGAGTGATCCTACAAATCGTTTATAAGTTTTTTACTCACACCCGCACACCATTGACTTTTTCACCTTTTTTCTATTCTATTATCTGTACACGGGTGCGTCGCCACGAAAATTCCAATAAATTGTATTACTTACCAATTACGAATATTAAAGCTGTATATTTGAAGAAACTGAGGTTTTTAATAGTTAAAACTTCCAAATGTCCACTATCAGACACATTGAACTTCGAATAGAAAAATCAAAAATATAAAGTTACCCACGCAACCATTCGAGTTATACCCGTTATAAAAATATATTCTGTTTTAAAACTACATACATTGATTTCAATATCTACAAAAGCAAAAATATAATAATTGGGCTAGAATAACGAAGGTGTATAGTGTTGGCCAGTAAATAGGCTGTAGAGATCAGGGGGGTTACTATGACCCTTAAAACATTATTGTTCCATTCTTATTCCAGAGTGGAAAAGAGACGGAGCTATACAGGTCGTCTAGCTCCATCTCTTTCCCACTCTGGAATAGGAATGGAACAATAATGTTTTAAGCGTCATATTAACCCCCCTGATAGGCAGTCGCTCCATGTCAACATAACATATCTTCACGCCTGTTCCCCCGAAGGGTTTGGCAGAGGTGTATCTAATAGAACACCCACATTTCGATAGTTATGTTTAAGTACATGTTAAAGGGACTGTGTCTATTACCATTAACCTACTGCTAAGCTACTGAGAAAGTCTTTATGGAAAAACCCTAATATATTTTGCCCGACCCGGGCATTGAACCGAGCATCTTATCCTCAGCAGTTGCGGTCGTGACCACTAGACCAACCAGGCAGTGTTATCAGCTATATCATCTGCATTCGGTTAAACTGAAAGCTGACCCCAAAATAGTTGAAAAAGGGGAAGGCCACGCAGATAACGAGGCCAAAAATGATTAAGAGTTAGTTATATTTCACCATAATCCTGTCTTTTATCCGTCATTACTCATTATCATCACAGAATTATACGCGATTTCATTTGTAAAAGGGTTTTATGAACTAATTTATTTCGGAGGAGCTCTAATCCGGGTAAACGCGGTCACAAGTGATTATAATCCTATGGACACTAGTTATTCATTGCTACGTTAACTGGAAAGATTGTCGTACAGTGTGATTATTGCTCAATTTTGTCAAGTTTAAATTAACAGATCAGTACGTCTACCATGAGTTTTAACAATCTATACTCGCTAGCGTCTGTAGTTAAAAAAATGTATGAAACCTTTTACAGCGCCTCTAGCGGATAGTTGGGTACTAAAATGCGCAGTATGAGTCACTATAGTTATCTATCCTACGTCACCGTGTATTAAACTATACTACAGCGACTGCAAGTTTGGGCTTCATTTGCTTAGAATTTGGTAGTAAGCACCAACACAGCTCATGGTACCATAGAAAAAGCTAACTATAGTATTTGCCTATTGACGGAACTATTGCAGTTAGAGTTACGTCTAGCGATCTAACTATGACAACTCATGGTAGACGTACAGATATAAATGTGTGTGTGTGGTTGTTTCTTCAAAAGATCATGGCAGACGCTTTTTGACAGAGTTTTCAAAGCTCAAAAAAAATGTATCCGAGCAAATTGTGGAGCTCACCTTTTAGAGACAGCTGTAAGCCATTGTTTCAGAAACTTAAAATTCTACCTTTACCATATCTATAAAATTTTTAAATGTGTATTTTTGTTAAGGGTCATTATAATTTATTTGAAACGAGCACAGTCAGGCCAAATAGCCGAACACGGCATAAAGATAGAATTCGACTGCCACAAATAAAATTAAAATTATTTACTTTATTATTATATTTAGAAAAATGTATACTGCATGTCGATGATTTTATAATTATTATATTTAGAAAAATGTATACTGCATGTCGATTATTATTTACAATCATTTACCAAATATTTTACAAGACTTACCTATGACAATGTTTAAAAAAATACTCTTCAAACTATTGCTGGACTATTTAGAAGACAAATGAATAGAATCTGTTATTTGTAAGGTATAATAATTGACATATTTGATTACGAAGATATTTGCACGCCAGGGTATGGCAGGATATGCTCAAACAAAATTACTTGAACACCTTTTATACAATTTTCTAGCAAATAAATATTTTTGATTTTATTTTGATTTATATCGCAAATACAGAGTGTAACGGAAAGGGTATATACATCCTTAAGGGTATGCTACAGACCATCAAACTGAACATGTTTCTCATCATAAAACATGTTTTTCAGCAAAAAAAATATCTGCTGCCCCATAGAAAATAACAATACCTATTCGACCCAAATGTATAGGCAGCTGATATTTTTTTTGCTGCAAAAAAAAAATATGTTCAGAAACATGTTATTTTGATGGTCTGTAGCACATCCTTAAGAATGTATATACCCTTTCCGTTACGCCCTGTATACTGTGCTTTGGCGAAAAAATAAAAATGTTTGATCCAAAGTTTTCAACATATGACGCTTTGTTATTTATGCGTCTAGACATGGCCACTTGAAATAGGTACAAAAACGGTAAGTAAGTACAATGTTTTAGGTGACATAAACTGTACCTATTTGTATAAGTAAGGTGTAGTATATATTTACATAAGAAACATACTGTGGCAGTGTGAAGGAGCTCGACGCTAAATAATAACAGCTGCACGGGCCTACTTCAAGGATAAGCCCTGCTTGCCGAGTTGTAGTCTGAAGCCAAAAGTCTGACACCTAGTCTTACTAAGGGGTATCGTATTACCCAGTTACTGGGTTGTGGACTCTCTTCATGTAAAATACTGGTACTCAGCTGCATCTAGTTAGACTGGAAGCCGACCCCAAGATAGTTTGGGAAAAGGCTAGGCAGATGATGGTGAAGAAACATACTGTGGGATTTGTCTATTACTTACAATGTAGCGTTACTATGGTACTATGGTACCAGCGTTACTATGGTATACTTTAAGAAGTGCGATTTATATTATAAAATATTACTAGCTGTGCCCGCGACTTCATCCGCGTGGAATTAGAACTTTTCGAAAATAGAAGTAACTAAAGTTACTCCTTATTACATCAGCTATCTGAATGTCCCGTAAAAATCGGCCCAGCCGTTCCAGAGATTAGCCTGAACAAACAGACACACAGACAGCGAAAAATTGTAAAATAAATGTTATTTTGGTATATGTAACGTTACGTATATACATTCATATGCATGTAATAAAAAGTTAGTCGGTTATTTTTATATTACAAACAGACACTTCAAATTTATTTATTTTTATAAATGTTTAGGGGTACGAGGAACAGGGTGTAAAGTTCCTCGATACTCCTTAAAAAAGGGAGGATCCTCCGACCAGACAGGTGTTATGTCTGGTGGACAACTGCCTGTCTCTCTATATATTCTTAAGTCTATGTAAACTTTGCTTGCGAAATGTAGGAGATTGATGTTAGTTCTTCCGTCGTGTAATAGATGGCGCTGTAGTACTTTTTGTAGTGAGTAGCTTTTTGTACGTCGCTACAGATGTATAGATAAAGCCCTATGTTCTATATATTCATTGATAGCATGAGGATGAAATTTTGGGTTCAATTCGCAGTACAAACCACGGAGTCCGGATAGAGCCCGGTTTATTGCAATAGGCTCGTCCTCTATTTGGTACTCACGGCGATTCATCAAGTGATAATTTATCAATATAACATGGTCTCGCTTTGGACAGATTTCCCGTACAATGAGAAATCCGCTTATACTGGTTTTGTGTAGCTTAATTGGTCGTCACACATGGGACATAACTGAGAAATATAGGTCTACAAAATTAGGCACACTTCTGCTGAAGTCTTTGGGATTTCCAGGTGAAAAATCGGTCTTTTGTAAGGTCCCTACTCCACAACCACATTCTAGCAGGAATATAAAATGTAATTACTAATTTTGCTCAGTTCACAGATTACGCACTTTTGGTTTCTCGTTTTCATTCAAGAACTAATTGTTGCAGGGTCAATTAACCCCGCAATACAGTCGGACACTGCATTTAAATTAAACATCACGTAATTATATACTTATTTTTGTATAAAGTATTTATTAGTTTGTAACTACAAACTAATAAATACTTTATACAATACTTTATACTTTATATTTGTTTTTCTACTTATATATGTATTATTGTAATTTATTTCCTTTTTTTCTTTTTTTTTAACGGATGGCAAATCATCAAATGACTTCTCCCGCTCTGGGCGGAGTGGGAGGGAGTGTCAGACTTGTACTGACTAAAACCCATCCATGTTCCTTCTTCGCCCTTTGTGTTCCAGGGCCACGGTATCTCTTTCGAACAGTCCTGCAACCCTGGCAGGCATCGGCCCTCTCGGACCCCTTCCGGTTTGCTGACATCCCCTTGAGGCGCGCGTGGAACGCGTACGCGCCGTCGACACGGCCTGTCGTCGTGAGACGGACGGACGGTAAGCTAGCCCATTACTCACCATCCGCAGGCCCGCGCCTACTGGTTGCCCCCCGCCCGGGGCGTCTCCCGCGGGACGTGAGGTTCTCGCCCTCTCACGTTCCGCCACCTCCTTCGCTAGCATGACTGGCATTAGTTGCCTGAAATAAAGGACAGTATTGTATTGTAATCCCCTAAGGGTTAAGCAGAGGGGTTGGAGGGTCGGGTGAGCCTATTGCCAGAAACCGGGCACAAATCCTTACTGAGAAATTTCTGATGGAAAAACCTAATTACACTTTGCTTTACCTGGGAATCGAATCCAGGACCTCATGCTCAGCAGTCACGCATTTAACCACTAGACCAACGTGGGAACCATAAACTGCATTTATTTTTATTTGGACACAAACGCCCACAAGCAATTCCAGTGCCAGTTTTAACAAAAAATTAAAACCATAGATCCACAACACCATAGATAAATACTTCCCGCCATTATCCGGTGCCTAACACGACGCAAAACAGTCTGTCTTTGAGTTCGCGGGTTTTGACATGGTAATAGGGTTGTGCCCGCTCCGATGCAAATTACTGAATAATCGGCTTTCGGCTTATTGAGATGCGTCTACAATGAACCGTCTACGTCTGTTGTTCTCGGCTTGACATCGATCCGAATATTTACGGAAAGTAATTCGGATGTTGTATAATTAATTTTGACTTTTGATGATTATTGGTGGAGTAAAGTTGAAGATGCAGCTGTGATTATATTAATCACCAATTCGTTCAAGTTCTAAGTAATAACCCGCCTTTGTTTCGTATACAGGTACAATCTATTTATGTGGAAATGTATAAATTATCTGGATTTACTGTGCTACATATTTCTCAGTTAACCTTAAAACGTTACTATTATACGTATCACCAAAAAGACTCGCTCCTTATTCTGTTCTTAAGAGTTTTAGTCAAGATGTGTTGTTTAGCAGTTTTAGTATAGTATACTAGCGTAAGCGTTTAATTTTAGCATGATACATAAAATAAAATCACCTTTTTTAAAGGAGGTTTTTAATGTGGGTCAGTATAGGTACACTAGAAATTTATCCTGGTGCGTTTACAAATAATTATTAAACTCAGATACACAAACAGTTTAAAATGACGATTGACGATTATGCAAGGTAATGTTTTGCATCCTCGTCAAAATTCAGGAGGTTGTCAGAAAATACAATAAATAATAATCCAATCCATACAAATATTATAAATGCGAAAGTCACTCTGGTTGTTTGTTTGTTTGTTACCTTGTCACGACTAAACGGCTGATCGGATCTTAATGAAATTAGGCAAGAAGATAGATTTCAACCTGGGAAAGGACATAGGCTATATGTCATCACGCTATGACCAATAGGAGCGGAGCAGCAATGAAAAATGTTGCGAAAACGGGAAAAAGGTGACTCACATGAAGTTGCGCGGTACAGATAGTTATTAATAAACGCTGAATTTTTTGTTTGTAGTAGTTTGTCAGTATTTCAGTATAACCCCCTTAACATGATTTATAGAATAATAAATGATCTAAAAAACGTTTGAGATTGTTTGTATGCGTGAAAGCGCGGTTATAGGGCGAGAACCAGACGGGCCGCGTTTAAAACACGGGTGCTTCTCACTTACCGATTTGCGTAAATAAGAAAAAAAAATTACCAACTCATTTTATTGTTGATTCGGGACGAGAATCATAAGCATAGTTACCTCTTTGAATTTGACGAGGATGCAAAACAACACCTTGTATTTTGGGGTCAACGATCAGAAAATCACGCTGCAGAATTTCGCTACCTAATTGAAATTAACTCTGTATAAAAATACATACATTTGGTCATACACGCATGCCAGTTGCGAGCATACGCACCTGGCCTTAAGAACCCCAATAAAAACACTTCAAAATAATACCCACCAAATCACCGATTAAACATCAAGTTTAAACACACTATAACACGGTATTAGGCCGCCCCGCCGTCACTCAGCCCCTGATGCGGCGCGTACATCACCGAACATATTGAACTAAGCCCATTAAACGAGCGAAATCACGAGTTATGAAGTAACCCATCGGTACCCTGGCAAGTATGCTATATTAGCGTACTGTAGTCAGCTTAGGGGCTGTTCAGAATAGGGGGCGAAGGGATATTTAACAGTTGAAAACTGAAATATTTTAATTTGAGTACCTTCTCCTTTTTTAAGCCAGTTGGAAAGAATGAGTCGTCTTATGGATGCTACACGACTAAAAAAAAATATTTTTGTTAAAAATAAACCCGGCTTCAAAAACCACCAGAAGAGAAAAATAATTTTTGCTTCAGAAGTCGGTGACTTGTTTGTTTGATTCAGATTGATTGCCACCGACCTTTCCATTTTCCCTATGCATTAATTTGACATTGTTAACCATACATAACGGTGAAGGAAAACATCGTGAGGAAACCGGCATGTCCTAGAACCAAAAATTCGAAGACATGTGACATCTACCAACCCGCACTGGGCCCGCGTGGTGGATTATAGCCCACTCCCTCTCATAGAGAGGAGGCCTGTGTCCCAGCAGTGGGAACATTATAGGCTAATGATGAACCATACATGGATTAGTAATAGGCATATTCTCATTAAAATGGAACTTAAGTATAATTGTCTACTGTTATCTACTTGCAGGCTTTTGTTTCTGGATATACGCAAAAAATCCATTGGTCCCGGCTGTCATTTGTAGATCTTTGACAGTCGTTACGAGTAGTCAGAAGCCAAAAGTCTGACATTCAGTCTTACCAAGGGGTATCGTATTACCCAGTTACTGGGTTGTGGAGGTCAGATAGGCAGTCGCTTCATGTAAAATACTGGTACACAGCTGCATCCTGTTAGACTGAAAGCCAACCCCAAGATAGTTTGGGAAAAAGGCTAGGCAGATGATGACGCAAAAATAAAATTTTTGTCCCTATCCCCGCTTGAAAAATCACATAGTAACAAACCTCCCTCGTGAAACAAAATAGCCAAGTCAGAACACGGCCCTACGAAAACTTTCGTCGTAAAATTACGAATAACCACCGGAAGATCACTCAAACTTATAAGAGGAATTTATATTTTATGAGGAAAAATGGCGGACCTTCGCCCGCCGACAGCATACATAATAACTGGGGCCTTTACACTACAGGCTTCTGAAAAATACAATCGTATTTGTCTAGAATATTCTGAGATAGATGCTGGACTAGTTAGGGAAGTCAAAGATTAAGGAGGGATTTTGGTGAGAGTTTGTCTTACGGCGAACGTAGACCGACGTTCCCGACTTTACAAGGGGAATGAAAATGTTCTTGTTGATTTGTTAAAAACAAATGCTGACGAAGTTTGAAGGGCATGCAGAAGTATGCGTACACCTACGAAAAACAAAGTGTGGAAGTGATCACCGACGCAATGTATTTAGCAATCAATCTGAAAACCCCACATGGAATTTTTACATTAGTATTTCATCAAATCAGCTGTTTCATACATTTTAACCGTATAGGAATTGCATTTCTGCAGGAAATTGTAGATATATTTTTAAATTCCGTGTCCCTTTCACTCGCTATGTGTATACAATACATTGTTTGTAGAATATAGCATCAACCACCTATAACTTTCCCATTGCTGGACAAAAGGCTCTGTAAAAGTAGTTATATTGAACACTAGCTGTTACCCGCGACTTCGTACGCGGTAGGTTCACGATTTGTCTAGAATAAGTTTTTTAGTGAGGAGGTTCTTGATTCCAAATTTTTGTTTTGAATTCGTTACCTGATGTCTTCAGTATTAATACACCATCATCTGGCCAGTCTTTTTCCATCTATGTTGGGGTCGGCATTAAGTCTAACCGGATGCAGCTGAATACTTGGATTTTATATGAAACGACTGCCTATCTGACTTCCACAACCAGTTAGTACTGGGTTATACGACTGTCATCATCATCTTCCTGCCCTTGTCCCATGTAACTTGGGGTCGGCGCAACAGTTTTTGTTCTTCCATGCTCCCCTGTCATTCGTATGGTTTAAGATTCATCATCATGATCATTTCAGCCGAAAGACGTCCACTGCTGGACATAGGCCTCCCCCAAGTGTCGCCACATTGAACGGTCCCGTGCGACTCGCATCCAACGGATCCCCGCAACCTTTTTTTTTTTCACCAGGTTTTCGGTCCACTTAGTGGGAGGTCTTCCAACGCATCGTCTTCCAGTTCGCGGTCACCATTCCAGAACTTTTCGGCCCCATCGGCCATCCGTTCTGCGAGCAATGTGCCCTGCCCACTGCCACTTAAGTTTGGCAATTCTTCGGGCTACGTTGGTAACCTTGGTTCTCTTACACATATTATTGATTTCGTAAACATTATAATTAGACAATTAAGGTTTTCAGATTATCTCGCTGCAAAACAAGAGATTAAAAAGTACCACGTACAACGGCTAACATTAGCAAATAATTCCACAATCCTTTATGCACACAAATCTTCGTACAATACAGCATACAGGAATGAATTACCCATTCTATGTGTGCGTATTCCAGTAATAGTTGAAACACGTGAAATATTCAGAGGCGGCGCGTGCACGATGCATCTAATTAAAGCTTGGCTTTACAGCAAGCGGAGATGAAACAGGGCAGTTGTGATCAGCTACGCGGCTGACAGGGCGGTAAGTAGTGTGAAAAATCGGCGATTCGCGGCTTACGCGACACCTCGCAGCGTAACACGACTCCGTCACTTAGGCTGCCTGTCTACCGAAGCGAAGCGAGGCTGCGGAGAAACGGAGAAATATTAACCAATAGGCTTAGCGGACCGGAGACGGAGCGAAAATTTGGAATCCTATTGGTAACTATTTCTCCGTTTGAGAGCGTAGGAAACGCGACGTAAAGAATTGATGGCGGCCATTTTTGAACACATGTAATATGTAAATTGATACATGTAATTTACTGACACATGTCTTTAGGAATTTAAGTGCTAGACAAAATGGCATTCTGTTAACGATAACGTTGAACGGAAAGTAAAAAATATCCCATGAAAAGTCGTTGTAACAATACGCCACTTGCATAAGCCCTCAAAAAAGCAAAAGAAAGTGACTAAGTACATATTCACGAGTTAGGCATACTCAGAAGGTACTCAGAACTAGTACAAAGGCGACACTGTACCACAGTTGAACTCAGCTGCCGCTCATAAAGGCCAACTCTCTAACCGCTTTCTGTGTAGCCGAGGTTTTATAGGGGGCCAAGACTTAAACAGAAGCAGCAATGTCTAATAAAATATTTATAATATTTAACGAAGATAATGATGCACGCAGTGAGCGGAATGCTTAGGAGAATTTATTGGCAGAAGAAAATTGATTTTCATGCTTGAGTATTCTGAATAGATAGGTAGGTATTTTTGATCTAGGCAAGTGTGAATATACTTCAAATAGCATTCCGTTATCGGCTCGCTTTCTGGAGCTTACTTTTTGGAAAGCCCACTCCATGTCACATGGAGGTTGATTGAACATAAAGAACCTCGTGCAACTGTGAGATTGAAATACGGTGCATGTGGTCCATTAAGTTAATATCACTAAGGAATGGTGAAGTTACTACTATAATTATAAAACCGGACATGCACACCTACATACAGGCCAAACATACGAGTATAACCCCATCTTTTGAGCTTCGCCACAGTCGGGCAAAAAGATACTGCGGCATCCCCAAATAAATGGTTTATTCCCATCTGCCCTCGTCTGTCACTACTGGTGGCACGTGCAACTATTTTTCTCATCTACCACCGTGGATTATGTGCAGTTGAATTATCACAATCTATTGCTTATTCCTATCTGTTATTTATTATTTCAAAGTACCTATGAGAAACTAATTCAAAAACGTTACCTAACTTAGTATTTCCATACAAAGTTAGCTCCCCATCCCAGCGCTTACGCCACCTAAATCAATTACGAAAAGCAATGTTAAATAGTTGACAATATTGCCTAGAACTATGTGGGGAAATTATATCAGGGCAATAACTGAATATAACTCTGAAATAACGAGGATACCCGGCCGAGCGCTGTAGGGGGGGACGTTGAAAAGAGGAAGAGCAGAAGGCTGAGTTTACTTCATCAATCTTCTGCACTTATGAGCCGGGACTTAAAACATCAGACTACCTCTAGTGGTCGAGAGAGCGACTGCTGAGTATTTAGGGGTATGAGGAACAAGGTGTAAAGTTCCTCGATACTCCTTAGAAAAGGGAGGATCCTCCGACCAGACAGGTGTTGTGTCTGGTGGGCAACTGCCCGACAGTTGTAGTCGGGTTTTTCTATATACTCTTAGCTCGATGTAAACTCTGCTTGCGAGATGTAGGAAATTGACGTTAGTTCTTCCGTCGTGTCATAGATGGCGCTGTAGTACTTTTTTGTAGTATGTTGCTTTTTGTGCTCGCTACAAGTATGAGGTCCTGGTTTCGAATCCTGGGTCGGGCAAATTGATAATGGGTTTTTCCATCAGTCATTTCTCAGTAGTAGCAACAGAGTCTGAATTTGTGCCCGGTTTATGGCAATAGGTTCGCCTCTACTACATGGGACTTAAACTGACGAAATGTGGATGTACTTTTAGGTACACCACTGCCTAACTCTTCTATTATAAATGCGAAAGTAAGTTTGTTTGTTACGCTTTCACGCGAAAACTACTCAACCGATCATCATGAAACTTTGCACACATATTTTTGGAGGTATTAGAAGTAACATAGGCTATATATCATCACGCTACGACCAATAGGAGCGGAGCAGCAATGAAAAATGTCACGCAGTCGATGTTGCGCGGGACTTCGTCCGCGTGGAATTTAAGAAGTAGTCTAAGTTACTCCTTATTTCATCATCTATCTGCCTGTCAAAGTCCCATCGGCCCAGTCGTTCCAAAGATTAGCCGGAACAAACAGACAGTCAGACATGACAGACAAAAACTGAAAAAAAAAAAATTGGTATATGTACCGTAGGTATATACATTAATATGCATGTAGTAAAAAACAGTAATTTTAATATCACCAACAGACACTTCAACTTTATTTATTTGTGTATAGATGTATAGATAAAGTAGGTATCAACGTTCATAGGCGTACAGGATTCAAAAACTCTGTGGACTAGTTTTTCTGCAAGTTTACTACAATGAGGCATGTGCTGACGATATTGCATATTTCCCTGCTACACTCCCTAATATCTACGCTCGCTGATATCTGCCTTAGATAATACTATTTACTGGGCTCTCGTTTAATTAGCTTTTGGTAAAGGCGGGTGTAAATTTTTGTTAAAAGAATTTGTGGTGTAGCATTTTTTAACAGGATGTTGTAATAGTCTGTCGTTACAGGTGGTTAGTGGCCCGAAAGTCTGACAACCAGACCAGTCTTACCATCGTATTAACCAGTACTAACTGTGTTATGGAGGTCAGATAGGCAGTCGCTCCATGTAAAGTACTGATATTCAGCTGCATCCGGTTAGATTTGAAGCCGACTGCAACATTGTTGGATTTAACTCTATCTAAGCTAAGTTTAAAATTGCGCCGGCTGCCTCTATTCTCAACTCACCACGTGGCATTGCTAATTAAGAATTCCAGAAAAACCAGTAGCTTTTCTTGTCTTGTCAGATATATTTTTTTCCATTTAAAATAAAATCCATTAAACTTGCTTCATGTCTCCAAAAATAAACATTAAATCAGCCAATTTATCTCAATCTGTGCTGCTCAAAAAAGTCAATCAATAACGTATCCATCTTGTCGACTGAACGATGTGTTTCGTCCATCGATCAGACCCGAAAGAGTAGAACTAACTTGTCAGATTGGAGCGTGATCACTCAATGCCCCCATTACATGAGACTATCAGTCAATCTGGGGAGCAAGTCCAATGTCTCACGGCACGGGAATAAAGAGGAAATTGAGACCTGGCCCCCTATTCACAAACGCTCGGATTCGATTTCGATTCGATAAGTCGTATGTCTATCTTGTTTTGGCATTACGAAAGCGAGCGAGATAGACATACGACTTTCCGAAATCGAAATCGATCCGAGCGTTTGTGAATACGGGGGAAGGTGATATGTTTTTCAAGCTCAAGTTTAGGTTTTAATATAATTTCAATGGAAAGTTTTGAGTATTAATGTGGATAGGTGTAAGAGTAGAGGAAGTCCAAAGAAACGATGTATGGACTGTGTGATGGATGTGGAAAGAAAAAAGATATCTGATGAGATGACGCGTAATAGAGAAGTATGGAAGAAGAAGATAATATGCTGCGCCGACCCTAAATAAATTGGGATAAGGGCAAGAAAATGATGTAAGCGCTTTTACTTTTCTACATTTCGGGGAGCCGCTTACTTTTGCTTCTTTATTATAAATAATGACAACACGTCTTCCTTCACTGCTGTTCAACACGCACTCTGTTTCGCTACCAACCTTGCTGGCAACCTCATCAACTCATTCCAAAAAAGAAAAAGTGTTACCTATATAGTAGCCTTTCCATGAGAGTTTTGTGGAACCTGAGCAATAAAAAAACTTGAGAGGTGTCATGGGACACCCGGATGGAACGAAGTTCCTTTCACGTACTTACATAATATCAATACATTTTAGATTTAAGTTAGTGTGCGAAAAATAAAATATTTAATTTAAGGAAGATTAATCCTTTAGTTCGAAGCAATCCGTCTTACTTAACTGATAAGGAACTTCGTTCCAACTAAGCTACAAAACTATGTAATGATTACTACCAGAGCTAAGTTCTGTAGTGCAGCTGGTAACGTACTATGAAGATGCGCTTCGCGTGTTTTAAAGAGAAATAGGATGGTTGAACTATTTTATCAGCTTAATGCTGATAAAAGAGTTCAACCTATTTCTCTTAAGCTGAGAATAAGAACCACTATGAAAAACAAGCGATCTTATTGATTTCAATTTACACGTATTCACTTCTTGAGGTGGTGAACCAGATTCTTCTCTTTCGTCAGAATGTGTGGGAGGATGAACAATGGATACAGCATCACACAACTCAGTGCTCAGATGAAGATGGATTGCGACGAGACGCGTGGTCACCCTGTCCGCGCGCAGTTAGTCGTAGTTCCTACAGTGATCGATGTCTTCGCTCTCATGCTAGCCTAGTACTCTGATTTGTTGTTCGATGTATGTATATTGTTTATTGGTTATGTATCGAATTCTGGGTAATTTCAATCTCATCAGTTATTATACAGTGAATCAATAACGGACAGGCAGTAGACATTTTAGAAATTATTTAATCTTATCACTTATACACGAAAGTTTGGATGGATGTATGGATGTTTGTTACTCAATGACGTCAGAAGATACTCGTCAAAATTCACGCCAACCAGCCTGCCATTCCCCAACTATGTTTGGGTCGGCTTCCAGTATAACCGGATGCAGCTGAAAACCAGTATTTTACATGAGTCACGGAGTGAGTGCCTATCTGATCTCCACAACCCAGTTAGTAACTACTGGGTAATACGATACCCCTTGGGGAGACTGTTTGGCAGACATTCGGGACACTGATTACCGACGACACACGGCTTAACTTGCTTTCCCAGGCACGGAAAAGTCGGTATGTAATGAATGTTCACCCATCCACGGACCAAACTTAGCAAGAGCGGCTTAAACTGAAGACCTGTCTAACTATTTCTTAGCCTCGAGCTTCTCAGTATAAATTTATCGAGCGACTTTAGGTATGCTTAACGAATATTAATTTTCAGTCACCAATCATGCTTGTCTTGTGACCACAATTAAATTATCATTATTTCTTTCTCCAACCCACATTCCTTCATCAGCATTCTTCAGGGTTATTTCAATTATCATTTACACATATTTGCAACATAATCCGGTTACCAATAGAAATATTCCAAGCACGATCACTTTGAGGCGTGATTTAATTTTGCAGTTCGGGCTGAACAGAACTGAGTTATATTTGGTTATAACCATCGGACCGTGATAGCATACTAACATGTGGAATATGTTTTATTTACAAAATGTTTCATGGTTGGATTAATCTGTCAATAACCGGATGTCGGTGTTGATGTTGTTGTTTTTTTTGGGGCGTTTACGATCTATTTAGGACTGTTTGTAATAATAAAACAAGCTTATAGTTAATAAACATTTTTAAAATCAAGCTTTTAAATATTAAGGCGCCTCTGCAAGGAGGCTATGATTACCGTTGCAAACTAAAATGTGACCACAGAATAGAGAGAAGCGATCTACAATTCTCTCTGGCGGATCGTCAAGTCGTTGCGTGCAGCCATATTGACTTGTGTGGTAGTCAAGGAAGGTGCCGCGTAACAAGGCGTTGACGGATGGATCGCCGACGTCTGTTTTCTTTATCTAATTAAATCTGGTGCCACATATCATATGTGATTCCAATAGCGCGGGTAAGACCCTTTAAGCTGGTTTATACGGGGGTCGCTAACCGGTGGGCCATTTAACATGTAGAAAAAGCTAAAAATGAAAAATAATGAGTAAACTATTATTACTAACTGTTGTTTTTGTCCGCAGACTGGGAACTTTATTTTATGTCGTCTCCATCTTGAATATCTTGCAATCAATTTTCAGATAGAAGATTTTTTGAGGTACTAAAAGGCAACCTCAAATACATATCTCACAATAAAATCATAACACTGGCCAATTCTGTAACAACAACATCAATCAACTGATTACCACCGCCTCATTAGAGGAACCGGAATAAGTCAATAAAGTATTTTTTTTCCAAAAATAGCATCTTATTATATACAGGGTGGAACGGAAAGGGTATATACATACTCAACGGTGTGTTTCTAATCATAAAACATGTTTTTCAAAAAAAATATCTGCTGGCCCATAGAAAATTGCAATACCTATTCGACCCAAATGTATAGGCAGCTGATATTTTTTTGTGGTGCAAACATTTTTTTATGATGAGAAACATGTTCAGTTTGATGGTCTGTAGCACACCGTTAAGGATGTATATACCCTTTCCGTTACACCTTGTATATGTATACTACATTATAATAGACTTCGTTCGCGTAGAAATTTTGATGGGTTTTAGAAATATGAAAAATAGATGTTGGCGGATTCTCAAACCTACCCGATATGCACACAAAATTTCATACATATCGGTTCAGCCTTTTCGGAGGAGTTTGGTAACAAACACCGCGACACGAGAATTTTATACAGGGTGTAACGGAAGGGGTATATACATACTTAAGGGTGTCAAACTGAACATGTTTCTCCATCGGACAAACATCGTAATAGCGAAAAAATTATCTGCTACCCAAACAAAATTTCAATATCTATTAGACCCAAATGTTATATACCTACGAAACGATGTCGAAGGGCTAACCTAAACCTAATCTGAAAGCTAAATGAACTTAAAGGCGGAAACATACTTACGTGTCGTGGCGCGTCATGATGCTTACTGTCGTGACGGTGAGTGTGCACACTAACGTGTCGTGTCGTGGCGTGCTCTGACGTTATTTCTGAACAGTACTTAACGAACCTTTGCAGCGTTCAAACATACATAATGTTTTCTTCTGATTTGGATACCTAGTGATTTTGATGAAGACCTTCAATTTCTCCTAGCAATGAAACTTCTTGAGGGTAAAAAAGGAAAGAAGGTACTGGGTTCACCCTATAAACAGAGGGAAACAAAAACAAGGTGAATTTCATCGTCTTGTTTAAGAACTAGAGAGTTACGAAGACAAATTTTATAATTACTTTATAATGAACAACGTAGAGGAACAAAAAGCTCGTCAGTAATTGTTCAGAAACATGCTGGAAATATTTTTTTTTTTTTAAATCAGCCCACTCTTTCCCACTGCTGGCCAAAGGCCTCCCCCATGGCTTTCCAATTTTCCTTAACGTTCGCCTTTTCATACTTAAGTAATTAATAAAAAGGGTCCGCTAGATGTTCGCGCCACAAGCCACGCGGTATAGAAATTAGAAACACATTTGCCTGTTCTGTCGTGTCGCGTCATAACCCCCTCCACCGCTATGGCGCTATCGGTGGTGAGCAGTCAGCGACACGATAGAACGCGTTGCGACACGACACGCCATGCAAATATGTCCCTAACCATATTTAAATGTATTAAACCGATTTGCTTCTGGCGCGTCACGACACGCCACGACACGTAAGTATGTTTCCGCCTTAACTCATACGTACAATACACACTCACACCCACACCCACACCCACCCCCACACACACACCCACACACACACAAACGCACACTAACTCAAAAACCCACTCCAATACACCACACATGCGCGCTCCTTTACGCCTTAATGTTTCGTTTTGTAATATTTTTTTTTCTTTTTATATTTTTCAATTGCATACCCTGTTAAAGGTTAAATGGAAGGGCGGAGACACCTAACACAAGCATCTCCTTGCTTAAAAGGTGATCTCCAAAACATGTTTATTGAAGAACCATGTAAGTAATTGAAATAAACATTTTCTTTTTTTTTTAAACGATGGATGTATTGAGTAAGGAATGATATGAAAAAAAAAGGACTGAGTAAGTAAATGACGGTGACGGAGGAGAATGTAAAAAAAGAGCGTGTTGCACCGACCCCAAGTGACATCGGACATGGACAGGAAGATGATGATGAAAAAGGACCTAGTGTGCCTATTTTGGATCACAGAAAAACAATACGATGTATCTTGGTGACCATTGAAAAACTAGCTCTGTGCTATGGGCTCCCATAGCATCATGTCACATGATAGATTTCTTGTCGCATTCGCGAAGTGCAGCTGCTGACTATTTTCTCCAGTTCTAACCTAAGTTTTTAGAAATATTCGTTATTTTGCTTCTTCTAATGGTCTGGTTAATGCCCAACCTGGTGTCATAGTTTTTATGACGCCCATGGACCTCTGACTTGGCTTTACACGCTGACGAGAAATATAGCTCTCAAGCATGCTGGTTTCCTCACGATGTTTTCCTTCATTGAAGCAAGTGATAATTAATCAATACGCACATGAATCCGGAAAATCAGACGTGCGCGTCTTGGGCTCGAACTTGATACCTATAACTGGGCAGCCCGACCGCGACGGTCACACCACTAACTAGGCTATAACTGCTTAAACTGCAGTATATTTTAGTAATACTGTTTAGCTTTTAAATTATATTTAGGGAGGTCTGCTCAGCACTGGGACATTAAGTATGAAGGCTATATAAAAAAAAAAAAATTGTTGGACTTTATGTCTGTGTCAAAATAAATATTTTAACTTAACTTGAATGGCGTCATTTTCAGAAACTAACGCTTACTCTATATACCATCGGTTTTGTTAATAATCCCACATCATAATGACGACGGAAAGTTTAAAATGTATTATAGAGAAGCAAAGCCAAAAGTTGGCTAAAATAACTTCTATCTTATCTCTATCGCATTTGTTTTTCAATATTAATTGGCTTCTTTAATATCATTGAAGATTTGAACATCGAAGAAAGAAAAGAAAGAAAGAAGTAAAACGTATTTATTTGGCACATTCCAAAAGTGCACTCAACAAAAAAAAAAAACTTAAAGCTGAACAGAAAAAGATAATATGTGTGTCTCACGGCTGCGCCAGAAAGGCCCAGTTCAGCAAACTGCCGAGCAGCTAGTGCCTTTCGAAGAAACACTGTTAGAAAAAAACCCGCTTCATAGCAATAGGTTCACCCCTATTATGTCCCATGGGACTCAGACGTAATTGGCGTAATGTGAGTCAACCATGGTACACCTCTGCCTGATCCTTCGCGAAAACACAGGTGTGATGTTACGTTATTATGTCATGTAGTGTTCCAAATAACATCAAAGGAACGTAATATTCCAGAGTGAATAATAAAACGGACAGTCCAATACGTAGAATAGAAACAGAATACCATCGAAAAACGAAACAAAAAATATGCATAAAATATTCCAATAAATTCCACAGTTACATAAAAAACAGCGGCCAAATATGACGTGCGAAAAACTAGCTATCCATGTCGCACATATGGTGACAAAAGGCGACATCTCATATCGGATGGGCAAATATATTCAAGGGGGCCATTTTAGACGCAGTCCTTTCCATATGTCATAGACAGTGGCCCCCAGGAGACAAGGTAGACGCAAAAACTGAATGTTGCAGATATGTTCGCATTATTGCTGCGAGTGGCCGTTGGACGATACGATACGAGATTCGGGTCCGATATTGTCGGATGAAGGTGTTATTAGCAGATGTTGCTGGTGATATTGGTAATTGGTGTTTTGTATTGGGTTGGTTAATGAAGGTAACTTTATTGAAGTTAACAGAAATCAAAACAATAGGGTTTTCTGTGAGCATATTGTGAATATTTCAGTTATAAACAAGCTTTCTTCATATCCTGAAATCAACTGACTAGTAGGATTGCCACAAAAGAAAGGACAGATCAGAATTTTTTTATTGTTTTTCGACTATTCAAAAGTGCCTGTAACAGGCCTACTTGAAATAAATGATTTTGATTTGAATGATTTGATTTGACATGACACAAGTCTTGGGACGGCAATTGAGGAGGCAACAAATGAAACAAGGCATTTAGAGACACGAGTCATTATGACGCGACTTAAAGAGCGACAGAACATACGACGGTAAGGCAACGCAAGTAGCATCGCCCGAAGCCGGTGTTTATAGCAATATCTTTGGCTTTTAATTGGTCTACAGTTAATCCAACGTTCAGCAAGAACATAATATAAACGAACCCCAAACTTATGTCAACGGACATGAGCCCCCAAGTACCTAATACATAATGGATAACGGGACCCAGCTAGTTTCAATAAAGGGATTTTTTGTATGCTCCTCATACACTCGCGACGATATTGTTACATTTCCACGCTAAATTTATTCCTTTTTTACACAAATCATATTTTAAATGACATATTCATGGGATGAATAACATATTGTGCGATCTTTTATAGATGGACTCACGGGCCCTCATTATTCCATTCGTATTTGGAAAGTTACTATCCGTTTTCCATTAGATTGAATCATGTTATTTCTGTATAAAAAATGTACTACGAGACTTTTTACTTTTATGAGAAGCCTGTCTCTTTGTGAACATATTATGCAGCCTTTGAGGGTTTTTATAAGAAAATTGCGTTCGCTTTAGCCAGACTTCAACCGGGCAGTTCGGTCCATTATTTTTTTCAATCTAAAAGCTAGAAGTCGCTTTGAGAAGATATAATATTAAATCTGACTTATAAAGGTTACTCGCTTTCTCGATGTCAAAGAAAAGGTTTTGAAGACTTTCTCACTGTAGGTGGAAAGATAAGTTACGTGGGATAAAATCATCGCGAAGTTCACGTAAAAGAGCATAGCAAGTTATCTACCAATTTGATTTCAGGCTTTCGTGTGTTGTCTCTTTCTGCTCTCAAGTGGCTAGCATATTATATCCTTTTATATCTTATTAGCTAACATATTATAACATTTTTTTTTCTTGTTATTTCTTTTGTAGTTAGCAACGACTTTTTGTCGGGCCTACGCAGTCCTCCCATACTTAGGTACTAACACTGCAACATTCAAATATTGTAAAACCAAATGATTTCAAAAGAGTAACCATGGAGTTTCTTGCCGGTTCTTCTCCATAAGAAACGAGCAACCCGAATCGTGCACCTTTTGTCGTAGTTTTATAAGTGCCCATGTATGATATGTCATACAAAGCCCCCTAAATAATAATGTAATTTTTAATGACACCCCTATCGAATTAGTGCTTACTAGTTAACTACATTTAACTTACTCGGTATAAACATAGACACATCTATGTGCTTTTTCCAATTGAGATGCAATTGGAAAAAGCACATAGAAACAGTAAAATCAAAATCATCTAAATTTACTTACGCCTTGTTTCAACTTAAGCACAGCACAAATACAGAAACGGCACTATCGACATACTAAGCCTACGCTAATTCGTGGCTAAAATATGGAGTGATGTTATGGGGGAACAGCGTAAATGCAAGCGAAGTATTTATAATCCAAAAAAAATGTGTTAGAATACTGGCGCACATTGACAATACCGAAAGCTGTAAGCCATATTTTGTTAAATTAAAATCCTAACTTTACCTTCTATATATACATTCATGACCTTTGCATATTTGTGTTTAAAAATAGCAAAATTTTCCGTAAAACAAAAGACATGCATAACGTCAACACACGCCATAAAAATAGACTATATCTTCCACCATCTCGGATCAAAATGCTTTGCCATAGCCCATATTACATGGCAGTAAAAATCTTTAACAAATTACCGGAACAAATAAAAGAAGAACTCAAATTCAATACATTTAACAGAAAATTAAAAGAATATTTAACATAAACATGCTTTTACTCGGTCGCAGAATACTTAGAATCAAAAATGTGAATATGATAGATAGATAATACAAAAATAAAATAATTTATACAAAATAATAAAATATAAATACAATAGAGAACATAAATTAATAAAATATAATAATTCATACAAATTAATGAAATTATAATAACGGATAAGTACAAATAAATAAAGTATAATAATTAATTAATACACGTTAACCGTTAAGTTATTACCAATTTTGTAATCTTTATGTTGCCGTGCCATAACCGGGTTTCATGTTGCAACTTACTCACGTATATGTAACAACTAAATGTATACACATGAATGCAATAAAGAGTTTGAGTTTGAGTAAAATAAAACATTTTGATATTTAGTTTTTTTTTTCGTCATTGGTCGGTCTGTAGGGTCTAGCTTTAAGGTCATCACGTTATAAATCCGCCCGATTTGAGTTGGGCAGTCTTTTGAGCCATGTCAGCTAATTTGTTTTGGAATGCACCATCCGTTTATGCAAAAGGTAAATTCTTAATTTAAACTCTATCTACAACATCTATCGTATGACAAAATGCCTAAACTAAACTCGGAAACTGCAGCAGTAGTGGCACATTACTAGAGCAGGGGTTCAGTGGAACAAGGCAGACAGACTCGGCGTCGAGACAGCCTGATCTGAAATGCAAACCGCGACCCAAAGAATCTCATTAGCAGACGGCACTACGCTACCTTGCCGCGGTCCTATTCTGGATATGCGGCGGTGGATTTCGTATCTTTTCAGTATTTTTTCATTTGTTGAAAGTCTATTTATTTATACTCGTATCTATAGTCAAGTTAAAGTAAGTACTAGCTTATACAAATATTTGAACAGTCAAAGAAAACAAAGGAAAGCTTTCTTTAGGAAGGAAAATTTTTATTATTTTTATTTTTGTCTATCTCTTTGCTCCAGCTAATCTCTATAACGGCTGGCTGGACGGATTTTGTTATTTTTAAGTCTATTTTATAAGGAGTAACTTAGACTACTTTTATTTTAGAAAAAAGATTAGGGTTTCGTGCAAAAAAAAATGAAATAAAAAAAACCCAAGAAATTGTCAACAAATTCCGATTCAAGTAGGGAAGTAATAGCATATTTTTAAAGTTGTTAATTCATAAGAGCTTGCCAAGTTCTTGCTTAAAACAAGGTTAGACAGGTCTCCCCCCAGGACAGGAATTTCCTGAATAACCGAATCATTTTATCCAGAATACGTCTCCGTTGTCCGCGGTACTGAAGACATCGCGTCTTTGCATTCGTACCAGCCAACTCATTGGAAAATCACTCCCACCCCGTGAATACTAAACAACCACGACAATATCTGTGAATCTCTGAATTAAATCTCATATAGTACCACTGACATACTGTGCATATCGACCGAGATTGTATTCGAAATGCCGGTTGAATATTGCATGATTTTCCATGCGCGGAATATTCGTATTTATTGAATGGTTCAATATAATACATAGATACTTTAGGAGCTAAATCGAAATATCTTTGAATTCCTTTTTAGTACTCAGTGCGGGTTTAATGTATGTTTTATTGCTCCAGAGAATCGGAAGCGATGTATAATTGTTCAAATATGGTTTTTACATTGAAACTAGGAGACAATATTTATTTAGAGAAATTGCAATACAATTTTACTTTCGGAAGTTTTTGTTTGTTGCATTGGCTTTTTTGCTACCATTTTTAGCTGTAATATCCCACACAAATTCTTGTCTTGAATTAATTTTACATCATGGCATCAACATAGGCCACGAAGAAAAAATATGTATTACAGATTAACTCATTAACTAGTCAAGTAAAGTTAATAAAATTTATATGGGAGTACCACGCGGGTTTCTTCTATCAAATGAAAGAAGAATGACCTAAATCAGCCCAGTAATAACGGAGTAATCGGTGTACATGCATGAAAAAAACTGGGTCCACCAGCATTTTTTTACAAAACATCCTTCTTTTTTTAGAAGATGGTTAAAAATACACGTATTAATTTTATCAAACGCTTGATAAAATTATAATACAGAGATCGTTTTTTGTAGAAATTCGAGAAATTTGAGAGAGGCCTATGTTGTAGATAGCGTTCAATATTCCTGGAAAAATCATGTAAATTCCCGTACTTATCTGTTTTCCAATATTAGATTTATTTAGTACTATTACTCTGTGTTTCGGTTCCTAAGGGTCGTAGTATGATGTTAAATAGCCTACATTCAAGGATTGGATTACCTACTTGTCAGTGGGTTTAACCTTCCTCAGGAATTGGGCTAAAAATCCATAAATAACTTTTCAGCGCGTTCAGACAAACAAACAAAAAAACTTTGTTAAGGCAATTTCAGATTATTGTGAAATTCTGGCAACGGCAAGCCTACAGTGATTCTTACAACGTTTGGTTTTTCTCGTATTTATTCTAACCTAACATAACACACACAAAAAAAGTTTTCTAAAGCGTCCATCAAAATGATTTCCTTGTTGAACAACATTAATCGGACAAGCCATTCAAAAAACACGGACAATTTTGTAGGCTGTCCGTCCGAACCCACATCAAGTGCACAATAAGCGCGCGAAGCATTGTCGCCATTTTGTAAAAATGCGCGCCAAATCGTATTGTGACAAATCAAATAATGTTTTTTTTTTTTCGTATTCTGGTCTGACTCGGCCTCTGTATATATATATATTTTTAATATAACCAAGACTTTTATTCAAGGAAATATTCAGTATGAAAGTAAAAATGCTGCACAAAATAATTCAGCGCTAGAAAATGTGAAAATATTGCAAAACTACGTTTACCTACTGAACAAAGTTATGCAATGCATCTTGACTACGCACATCTTTCAGAAGTTTCCAGCAGTATTTCTGGAAATTATTTTGACGCCAGTAAGCAAGACAGTCAAAGACAAAACAAGCAAAAGTGTAAACAAATATGGAGAGATTTCTAAAGAAATCTCTGTATCAATTAACTTCCACTTTAGCTTCAGAACAATGAACAGATTTTTTCATAACTTATCCAACTGTCGTATTGAGTGCTCCAACTCCATAAAATTTGTCTACCAACTGCGATCTGCTCATCATATTGAAACATCAAATGGCTAGAATAACAAAGTGTTTTAAATTAATCTTGCATATCGCCATTTTGACAATCATCAGCTACATCATCAAGAGGCAGGAACCGATACCAGCTGTGAAGAAAATTGAAAGATACCTAGTAGACATGAAGCATATATTATTGTGGACTCATCTTCCTGGTATAGACGAAGACGGACAGAAATATTTTATACGGAATCGCTGTGAATACTCAAACTGTTATTTTACGACGAATAGAAGTCTTTTCCCTGATTTAAGATACTTCGATGCTATAGTTTTTAGTGCCCAGGATGTTAGCAGACATGCTAGATTTACACATTTGCCAAAAGTGAGGAGTTTGGTTCAGAAGTATATTTTTGCTTCGAACGATTCTGCTCATAATTACCCTGTTTGCAGTTCTCAGTATGATGATTATTTCAATTGGACCTGGACTTATAAGTAAGTTGCTTTTTTTGTTTTATTTTCTAGAGATTAAAGTATATCTAAAGATTTTTTAAACATTTAGTTCCGTATGTGCTTTTTTTAATATTTATTTATTAAACAATTTTAAAACAAACTTTTATTTAAAAACTAAGCCCCACAAAACCGTTTTCACAGTTTGTCTGTGGGAACGGAACGGTATTTTTAAAAATAAAGTTGAAACTAACAATCAATTAAGGATTTTAGTTTTCGGGTCCAAACTCTCAGACAGCCTCGTTGGTGTAATGGCCGCAAGCGCGACTGCTCAGCATGAGGTCTTGGGTTTGATTCCTGGGTCGGGCAAAGTGGTTTTCCCATCAGAAATTTCTCAGTAGCAGCAATGGAGTCTGAATTTGTGCCCGGTTGTTGGCAATAGGCAGGACTATTACGTAAAACATAAACATAACTGGCGAAATGTGTACTAATAGGTTCTCCTCTGCGTAAGCTTTCGGGGATTTAAGGCGTGGTGTAATGTTATTAGTTCTCAAAACCTTAGCTGATCCTCTCAACACATATGATTTATTTTCAACAACGAATTTGCATTTTTTCCCAGATTGGACTCCTCAATACCCTACAGATACATCTCCGTGTATAACACCCATAACGAGGAATTGGGTGCAGATCTCATCTGGAAATACGACATGAAACCAATCTCGACACAGTTAAAAAGCTCCCTCTCTTCGAAGTCCCTGGCTGCTGCAGTATACCTCGACAAATGCACCACCGCGAGCAAGAGAGAATACTTCATCCGTAATTTGCAAATGCATCTAGCGAAATACAATCTCACTGCTGATATCTTCGGTCCTTGTGGTAACAGGAAGTGTGGTAGGACCTCCATGAAA
This sequence comes from Cerastis leucographa, assembly GCA_963082945.1. NCBI lineage: Eukaryota > Metazoa > Arthropoda > Insecta > Lepidoptera > Noctuidae > Cerastis > Cerastis leucographa. The sequence continues at coordinate 8,114,561 of OY720353.1, forward strand.
CCATGTTTCTACAGAATCAGGACCACTTACTACTTCTATCTAGCTTTCGAAGATTCGTTGGCAGATGATTTTATCACCCGTTCCGTATTGTTCGGATACCAGAATAATGCTGTGCCAGTTGTACTTGGTGGAGCTAACTATAAAAGGTATTTTGTGATTTCTTTGCACCTTTATTAAATACCACGAAACATAGTTTCGGCGGAAGTTACGTGCGGTTCCTACTCCGAAGCCCGAACTAAGAAATAATGACAACTCGATTTGACAGTTGTCCCTACTCCTAATCAATTTTTGCCCGAAGAAGCAGGATATGGCGGGGCGAGCTGGACAGAACCAACGACCAGTGGTACACATTGGCCCTTAATCGATGGATTTGGAAGTCTTGGTGAGAAGCCTTTGCCCAGTAGTGGGATGGCAGAGGCTTACAGTAACAGAAATACATTGCATTGACTGACTTTTAATGAACAAGGTCAGTTCAAATTCATACAAGTGCAATTATGTTGAACTCCTGCTGAAATAAACTCATGGTTCTCGCACGCCCTACCAGTATAAGCCCCCATGCCATTTCTCGTGGGCCCTTTGCTAAGTGAGTCCAATTCCACGACCTAAGTCATCCCATAAAGGCACGCACAGAACACTGCTGTGCGCCCCGTTTGAGCCTGACTGTTCCAACGAAGAGCTCGTGGCTAAATAGTAGCGGTCGCACAGGTTGATCTTCAAGGTTAAGCTGCGGATTTGTGACCATCAGAATTCCGGATTTCCTCAGTGCGTTGCAAAGCACGTTAACCCGTTGGTCCCGGCTGTCATTTCTAGATCTTTGACAGTTTTTACAGGTATACAGTAGCCCGAAAGTTTGACAGCCAGTCTTACGAAGGGTATCGTATTACCTAGTACTAACTGGGTTGTAAGGGCAGATAGACAGTATCTCTATGTACAATACTGGTATTCAGCTGAAAGCCGACTCCAACATAGTTGGGAAAAGGCTAGGTTGATAATGATAATTAAGTGACGACTTATTAATTAAGCCCCTCATATATTCGTCCAAAATGATTTCACTTTTATCTTTTCAGATACCTCCCACCAAATTCGTACATAGAAGCCTCAGAAGCAGGTGAAGAGTTTACAGCAAAAATAATGTACGAGGCAATACAGAATAAGACGAGGTACTACGATTTCTTCAGATGGAGGAACCACTACACAATAAAAGAATCCAAAATATTAAACGCGTGCACTCTCTGTCAGTTCATGAACCATGAAGGCTGGCTGAAGCATAGTTCTAGTTATAAGACTTTTAGAAAATGGTGGAATCCATTTTATGACGAATATTGTGGCATGTCAAAATATTTGTAGTTCTAATATATACTTTAGTATTAATTTCAATGATTCCAAGTGTTGTGGCATCACTAACACCAAGAACTACAAATATTGAAGAATATTGGGAAAATTATTGCTTAATTTGAAATATTTTTAAGATACTGCTAGCTGTTTCCCGCGACTTCGTTCTCGTGGTAATTTTGATGTGTATGCATGGGGGAAAAAAAAGGGAGTTACTTGCCAAATTTCATTACGATCCGATCAGCCGTTTAGTCGTGAAACAGAAAAACAGTTACATTCGCATTTATAATATTAGTATGGATTATTTAGCTTACTAGAGCAAAATACGAGTAACATCTGTAAAACTGATTGTATATTTATAAACGTCCCAACAATAAAATCAAACAGACAAATCTGGGCCTTATTGACAAATAAAATCGGACAGTTATTGACCCTTTTTTATAACAGCCTGAAAATTATCGCCAGCAATAATGGCATCGAAAGCCGACCAACCAAATTCACATACAAGAATTAAAGAGTTTAAATTATTTTAAGAGATTAAAACGCATGATAAAACAGTATATCCGGTGTCGACACTCCGGTCCAATGTTAATTTAACTTTAAATCCTGTTTTTAAGCAGATTGCTCTGGCGCCCATATTGTATTTATTGTTCTTAACACATTAAACAGGATCAGAGTTTTGTACGTAAATTGTGTTTTGGACATCTGTGTGTGTTTTGTTTTAGTGGATTATGTAGTTAGGGTTTTGTGATTGGGTTTTTAGTTTATTCGTGAGGCGAAATTGTAATTGTGATTGTTTGTTGACTGGGTGGTTCTTTTGTTATCAGTGTAAATTAGTAAAGGCTTAAAAATACATACCTACTGAGGTATTTCCTTTTATGTTCTATAGTTGTGGAGTGAGGATTAAAGTATGACAAGATTATTATTATTTAAATCATCACCATCTTCATGCCCCCCTTGTCCCATTCTACTTGAGGTACCTTGGCCACCGTTGCTTTACCTTGATCTCCCATCCACAGATGGACCTTGGCTACCCTTTCTTAACCTTGATCACTCATCCACATACTGACCTTGGCAACCGTTGCTTTACCTTGATCACCCATCCGCATACTGACTTCGGCTACCGTTGCTCAACCTTGACACCCGTCCGCACACTGACTTCGGCTACCGTTGCTTTACCTTGATCACCCATCCGCATACTGACTTCGGCTACCGTTGCTTAACCTTGACACCCGTCCGCACACTGACTTCGGCTACCGTTGCTTTACCTTGATCACCCATCCGCATACTGACTTGGGCTACCTTTGCTTTACCTTGATCACCCATCCGCATACTGACTTCGGCTACCGTTGCTTTACCTTGATCACCCATCTACATACTGACCTTGGCAACCGTTGCTTAACCTTGATCACCCATCCACAGATAGACCTTTGCTACCGTTGCTTAACCTTGATCACCCATCCGCATACTGACTTCGGCTACCGTTGCTTTACCTTGATCACCCATCTACATACTGACCTTGGCAACCGTTGCTTAACCTTGATCACCCATCCACAGATAGACCTTTGCTACCGTTGCTTAACCTTGACCACCCATCCACAGATAGACCTTTGCTACCGTTGCTTAACCTTGATCACCCATCCGCATACTGACTTCGGCTACCGTTGCTTTACCTTGATCACCCATCTACATACTGACCTTGGTAACCGTTGCTTTACCTTGATCACCCATCCACATACTGACCTTGGTAACCGTTGTTTTACCTTGATCACCCGGATGGGTAAAGCAACGGTTGCCAAGGTCAGTATGTGGATACATACTGACCTTGACAACCGTTGCTTTACCTTGATCACCCATCCATATACGGATCTCCCCTTGTCCCATTCTACTTGAGGTCGGCGCACGTCGTTTTCTTCTTCCATTCTCCCCTGTCAGACGTCTCGGCCGTCACGGCTTCATTAACTCCTTTCTCCTTCTGAATATCATTCCTCACACAATACATCCATCAAAATAAAAAAATCACCAATTAACATCCTGGCAATGAAATTCTCCTTATCTGCCTTCATATTGCTGTCTCACGATATCTGAGGCCCTTAAATTCGCTCCTCTAAGTTAACATACTCACTTACTAGCTCCTTTTTTCATCCCCATCAGTACTTAATCTTAAACCCAAAATAACGACTCAAAATACTTTTCATCCGACACCAATCTTCAAAAACTTTCTTTCAATAAAACGATTCCATTCATACATTAATATCTATCACTGTTTATCATTATTATCTAAATAAGGACATTCTAACTTCAGAAATCACCAATTAACACCCTGGCAATCAAATTCTCTGTATCTTCCTTCTTATTGTTGTCTCACGATACCTAAGGCCCTTAAATCCGCTTCTTTAAGTAAACATACTTACTTACCTTTAGCTCCTCTTTCCAAACCCGTCCTCAGCACCTAATCTTAAACCCATAATAACGACTCAAAATACTTTTCATCCGACACAAAACTTCAAAAACTCTCTTTCAATAAAACGATTCCCGCTATAACACAACACCAACTATCTAGAAACAAACCTGTAAATAACTAACAGGAACCCAAAGCCGTCAGCAGACTTTATATTAAGTCTATAAGTCAGAAAAGTTTCAACTGGAGGAGCCACCCCCCTTTCTACAACTAAGCTAAGCCGTTGGCTGAATACCACCACATTTTTAATGAACCGTCCGACTCTTTGCAGCTAAGAAATTGTTTCCTGAACGCTTCTGGAGTACTTTCTGTATTTTGTTGGTGTGATTTTGTACGTAAAAGTTGGTGGAAGCACCAGTCTTGGGTTTTATGGATTAGGAGGTTGTTGGATTTTTGGGAGAGGAAAAGACAATAAAGTATTGATGTTAAATTGTAAATGATTTTATTTTTGTGATATTTATTTTGGATAAAATACATACACGGTGTAAATCACCTCATTACGAAGCCGTCAACCAAGCATTCTGTACATGAAACTAAGTAACTTTACGCAAAAAATATTGCTGGGAAACGACTTTTTTTTGGGGGGTGTAAAATCATGTTTTGTGGTAGAACTCAATGTAACGCACTCAAAACATTGTGCTGATGGACGGATTGAATAGTACGGGGGTCGTGGAGGTGTTTAAAGTAAAAATCTTACATTAAAAATTTGTATTTAAAAAAATACTTGTTTAAAACTTGGAACTTTGACCCCTAATATCTCCGTAACTAGAAGGTTCCCAGGTATGGTGTAGAACAAAAAAATTATTGCAAGGACAGGGAGAACCAGTGCCTTTCGGCTTCGTTAAGAGGTGTTTTACACCCTTTATATCGATATCGACGAGTAAAACAAAGATATCTAATATTGTAGGACAACTTTTGACTAGTCCGTGTAGAAATGATCTAAACAAACAAACAAAAACAACTACATACATTTATTTTCAGGCAACTTTGGCCCATAGAAATATACCTTACAGAGTAACATATACATAATGATAAAAATCTATTTGTCTTAGTAATTAAAACCTTAAAAACAAAAACAAAATGAATTACCTAGAATTTGACTGTGGCAAAGGCCTCCTAACATTACGCCTGTAATACCCGAAGGGTCAGTTGTGTACCTAATAGAGCGGGCACATTTCGCCAGTTATTTTTAAGTCTCATGTAATAGGGGGCGAGGCTATTGCCATCAACCAGGCGCAAATCCAGACTCCGCGGCTGCTACTGAGAAATTCCTACTGGAAAAATCCAATAACACGTTGCCCGACCTGGTAATCGAATCCATGACCTAATGCTGAGCAGTCGCGCTTACGACCACTAGACCAACGAGACAGTTCTGATACTAAAGTAGATTTGAAAAAAAAATCGAATATATCTCTAACATGATATACATACATATATACACATCATCATCTGCCTAGCCTTTTCCCAAACTATCTTGGGGTGGGTTCCAGTCTAACCGGATGCAGCTGAGTACCCATATTTTACATAAAGCGACTGCCTATCTGACCTCCAGAACCCAGTAACTGGGTAATACGATACCCCTTGGTAAGAATGCATGTCAGATCTTCTGACTTCTTCTTGGGCTTCTGACTACCCATAAAACTGTCAAAGATCTACAAATGGCAGCCGGGACCAACGGCTTAACGTGCTCTCCTTTTTTTCTCCGAGGCACGGAGGAAACTCGGTATGTAATTATGGTCACCATCCACGGACCAACCCCGGCAAGCACTGCTTAACCTTAAAGATCGACCCGTGCGACTGTTTTTATTGCTAGGCGAGCTCCTCTACATAACATACACATACATCTTTTTTGCACAAACCCAACGGGATGATCGAGTATCTGCAAACAATGGTGGTTGTAAAATACATGGAGTGACAATCGTTTACAGTTTGCGAAAAAATTGGTCATCGACATTATATTGTCAAAGAATCCCTTTTCACAGTCTACTTTTACGATTCAAGGGACTGACAAGGATTTTATATGTAGGTCTATCTTTTACGATCACTGCAATCTGGCGGAGTACTGTATTAGATTCCAAGTTATCCCACATAAAATAGACTCATACGTAGATATCTCTGGGCCTTAAGTCTGCTATTACAATAGTGTCAGAATGGCCTATCATTGATTCCATAATTGTTGATTTTGACAAGTTTGGTAATCTACTAATATTATGACTTCACAATGGTCAACCACTGGCACTCCATTGAAAGAAATGGCATAGAATTTGACAGACCATTATGAATTTAGCAGATTACGGACTTTTAGCAAAATGACAATGGGATCGTGTTGGAATGACGATGTTTATAAAAATAGCAGACTTGAGGCCCCTGATCAGACGTCAAAAATACGGTATGTAAAGTTTTTTCGTGTATTTTGGAACGAAGTTCCTTATCGCGCGTTGTGAAAGGGGGCTAGACGGAAAAAAATCTTACGAAAAGTTGTCACGACACTTTTTGCTATAGTAAGCTATAGTAAGCTTTATTTCTTTAAAATAAAGTTGAAATTTCCTTAAATTACGTACAATTGGGGTGTGTATGTGAGTAAGGATAGATATGATTATTATTTTGAGTGACCGAACTACAAAGTACAAATTCGGTTGTGCAGTTAAGTAAGACGTATTGCTTCGAATTAAGGATTAATCTTCCTTAAATTAAATATTTTATTTTTCGCACACTAACTTAAATCTAAAATGTATTGATATTATGTACGTGAAAGGAACTTCGTTCCATCCGGGTGTCCCTTGACACCTCTCAAGTTTTTTTATTTTTTTTTATATTTTTACTTCGTAGATTATGTCAGCAACTAATTCCATTATTTGCGCTTATTATATTATTTTAGTTTCCAAACTTTTGCCCGTGCCGACGTCAGAGATGAGGCTGAAGAGTTCGATATAGTACCAGAATAAAACACCTTTATTAATTGACTAGCTGTCCCGCGCAACTTCGTCTGCTTCACATTTTCCCCGTTTTCGCAACATTTTTCATTGCTGCTCCGCTCCTGGTTGGTACAGTTTTCGCTCCTCATTGGTCGTAGCGTGATGATATATAGCTTATATAGGCTTCCTCGATAAATGAGCTATCTAATTTATACTGAAAGATTTTTTTAAATCGGACCAGAAGTTCCTGATATTAGCGCGAGTTCTTTCGGGAAGTTCCTGAAATTATAAAGCTGAAGAGATTGTTTGTTAGCTTTCAAGCAAAATTAAAAAAAAAGCAAATATTAGTGTAGATTAATTGATAACTGGAACTTCAAACTTGACAATTATCTTCATCCCCCACATTATCGCACCCCCTGGTCAAATCTATGAAGATGGATGATAGATGGTAGGAGTTGATAATGGATCATTCATAGCAATTCTATAGATTCTGCCTACATCCATGGAAAAAGGCGAAGTATGAAGGAGGTGCAAATACGTCCTTAAATCGATACGGCACAAACCCCAGCTCACAAGCAAGATAATAAAACAAACGCATCCCCATTATTAATTCCGGAACCTCCAAAACACTTAATTACTATGCTAAACGCTTCCTCGGTCTATTGAGCGTAGTTTTTGTGCCCCCGATCTACATTTCTAATCACTTGAGACCGGTTTATATGCAACTTGAAATTGTCGAAATATGCAAGCGAATATCCATATTAAGCGCTTGAAATATGCAAGCAAAATATGTACCAAAAAATTAAAACAAGTACTTCAAAATATATTTGTTTTTAGTTACTGCATTTTCTACCTTGCTTTCTTTCGGAGTACTGTTCCAAATTATAACTAGTATGACTGAGCCTGCTATTGGTTAAAATATATGATCGTTCTTCATCCACTTAAACGTCAATGAGGAAACTATTTTAATTTACACAGTACACACATTTTTCTAGTTACAATTAAAAGAAACACAGGAAATTTTTCATGCTTTTATCGTTTTGTCAGTTACTATTCCTTTATTTCAATGTAAAATTACTTTCCCTGCACGCAACACTCCATTTATGTAAATGTGATACGGCAAAAAAATAATAGCAATCTATAGGCGGTTTGATAGTATGTCCGTGACTTTTATGGCTCACTAGCTGTCCCCGGCATGCGTTGCAATGCACTTTTTACCTTCCCTACCCTATCTACCTACCTACCCTATCCTACCTTTCTCACCTTTTAAACCTTCCCTGGACTACAACAAACATTTTAAAACCAAAATCAGCTAAATCGGCCCAGCCGTTCTCGAGTTTTAGCGAGACTAACGAACAGCAATTGATTTTTATATATATAGATTTACAGACACGCGGCGCGTAGTGCGGCGCGTCTCCGTAGATGAGCCCTCAAAGTTTCCTGAGAAAAAATCCGGCGGAATATGATTAAAAAAAAACGAGCTGAATGTACCCTGTGAGTTTGCGCGGTGCTGTCCCTTACAGCCTGTATACAAATATGCATTCCCATATATATCGGTCTTTACTAATCTCGCTGCACACCCGAAGTGCTAATAAATTCAACTATAGAGCATATTATAGCGGTTGAGACGTTCTGTAAGATGGAGATAAGGAATACGGTGGCTTTGTCGTGATTCAATTGTTTTTTGTGTGTGTGGAAATTAGGTTATTTCATTAACTTGTGGAATAAGTACATGTTCATCAGAGATTGTTTACACACAAAAGTAATCGTTCCCGAGTGTCATTTGTAGATTTTTGACAGTTGTTACGGGTAGTAAGACAAGAGGTCTTGTGTTACCTAGTATGTTACTGGGTTACCAATACTTCTGGTCAAGTTATGAAAGTCAGATGTACAGCTACTCTGTGTAATACTTGAACGAGGAAAATCTCCTTAGTTTGGAGCTCGTAGACGGGCTGCGCTGGATGGGTCGCGAACGTCATGCAGTTCTCGCGGATCATCGGCCAAGGCGACATTAGGCTCACGCCGGTGTTTTAAAGTTGGTGCAAGCCCCACAAAACCAAACCTTCCCCCCGGACGGTGCGGTATGCGTTAGGCATTTAAATGCCTAACGCATACTGCGAAGGGCGGGCGTTTTGGGGGACTGTCTCTTGTAGTTTTGACGTTCAAAAAGTGCTGATTATCAGCCTAGTTTGAATAAATGACTTTTGATTTTGATTTTTGATTTTGAAATTTTTACTATCTGCTACCCCGAGGGGTTAGGTAGAGGTGTACCTAATAGTGCACCCACATTTCGCCAGTTATGTTTCAGTCCAATGTTATAGGGGTGAATCTATTGCCATCAATCGGACATAAATCCAGACTCCGTCGCTGCTACTGAGAAGTTCCTGATGGAAAACCCAATATCACTTTGCCCGACCCGGGAATCGAACCCAGGACCTCATGCTCAGCAGTCGCGCTTGCGACGACTAGAACAACGAGTCAGTCATACCACACTTCACTGCTATCCATACTAATATTATAAATGCGAATGTCACTCTGTTTGTTTGTTTGTTACCTTTTCACGACTAAACGGCTGATCGGATCTTAATGAAATTTGGCAAGAAGATAGATTTCAACCTGGGGAAAGACATAGGCTGTATATCATCACGCTTCGACCAATAGGAGCGGAGCAGCAATGAAAAATGTTGTGAAAACGGGGAAAATGTGACGCAGACGAAGTTGCGCGGGACAGCTAGCACTTCTATAATTATGATCGAGTCCATAAATAGGATTAATATTTGTGATGGATAGAGATGGAGAGAGCGCTCGGGTCGATCTTTGAAGCCAGTCAAAGAAGAAGCTCAGTTAAGCCGTGCTTGTCGAGGTTGGTCCGTGGATAGGTGACCATAATTACATACCGAGTTTCCTCCGTGCCTCGGAAAGCACCTTATGCCGTTGGTCTACGATGTCATTTGTAGATCTTTGATAGTCGTTTCGAGTAGCAGAAGCCAAAATTCTGACATCCAGTCTTACCAAGGGGTATCGTATTACCCAGTTGCTGGGTTGTGGAGGTCAGGTGAGATAGGCAGTAGCTTCTACAGGTACTCAGCTCCATCCGGTTAGACTGGAAGCCGACACCAAGATAGTTTGGGAAAAGGCTAGGCAGATGATGATTTGTGATGGATATTTATATCAGTTTAAACTTAATCAGTCTTTACAGGACAACTTCATTTACCCTTACTCTAACTTTTTTATTCTTTCCAATTTAGCTTTAAATGCTTACGAAGCACAATTCGTTCGCAGCGCAAATTGCAGACAGGTACGTTCGAGTTCATGACACACAAAAGGTGCAGGAGATCAAAGCCCTGAAAACAAAGAAATATTAGATTCCAGATCGGGTGACATCATTCTCTTTGTGATACATTTTGTTCACATCGAAGCAAAGACCATCTCACGAAAGCAATGAGGCATGCCTTACTCACTTTAAAAAAAAGTAAAAAATACTCGACTAACGTAAAAAAAAACTAATTAATATTAGACTTGCTAAAATTTAATATTACACTCGATTGACATAAGAATCATCAAATCGGTCCACGCGTTTGGTCTCTAGAGCGCCACAAAGGAACAAACAATATGTTCATTGGCTGATAAACACATTACCTTTCTTTGCGCAGTCGGGTAATTAATATATTGACTGTTTTTTTAGGGTTCCGTACCCAAAGGGTCAAACGTGACCCTATTACTGAGACTTCGCTGTCCGTCCGGCCGTCCGTCCCTCCGTCCGTCTGTCACCAGGCTGTATCTCATGAACCAGTCAGAGTTAGCCAGTTGAAATTTCTAGAGATTATGTATTTCTGTTGCCGCTATAACAACAAATACTAAAAACAGAATAAAATAAATATACAAGGGGGCTTTCATACAAAAAAGTGTTACAAAAAACCCTTCGTGTGCGAGTCCGGCTCGCACTTGGCCAGTTTTTTTTCACTTCTTGAGGAGTCTTAATAATAAGAAAAACATTCTTTCAACGATAACAAATATGTTTTGGATTGACGTAAGCTACTATAAATTGAAAGTTGTTGAAGCAATACGAAACGTCATAAGAGGGAAGTGCCAGAAACCGCGAAATTCAAGTCTTCTAATTTTTCATGAAATAGTAATTCAATGGGATTTTATGAATTTAGGAGGTTATATTGATGATTTTAATTACTATAATTCTGTATGCATACGTGGTACGGTCGCGAATCAAATTATGTTCAACAAACAACCTGACACTGACCTCCAAATTGCAACAAATAAAACGAAAGAAAATTTCGCAGTCTACCCTGTCGCTTGCACCTTAAAAACGTTTACCACTATACTACAGTAATAGTAAACGGTCATCCAATGACTATGCTTCATCAATTTTAGCACTCAAACAAGACAGTGTCCGGTGTGGCTGATGTGGCTCATACTTTCCCAACAGCACATGTATTTAGCTTCCCACTTATCACAATTCAATTGCAAAGCTTTTTAACTTGCCAACAAATGCACTAAACTCTCCAGTTAATCCAACACTCGAACTTTAAGTAAATTTAACCGAGGTAATTCAAGTGAAGCGGATTGGAACGAGCGCTGATCATAAGTCCGCAGTAGCATACTCTATTAGTTAAATATTGTCGGTAACAATATCAACTGTTCGTGTTTCAACTGTTTTTGAATCTGATTTAATTTGTGTTGAAGTAGTTATCATAATATTGGCCGATTTTCACATAGTGCTTTTTGAAAATGTTAGTTTTCTTCGTGCCTCGGAATCCCGGCTGTTATTTGTAAATCTTTGATTTAGATCTTTGATAGATGGTCGCTCCATATAAAATACTGATGTTTATCTGCATCCAGTTAGACTGGAAGCCGAACGTAACATAGCTGGAAAAAGGCTAGGCAGATGATGTTGAGGAATTTATGAAAGTCATGACCTACACCCTTCTGGAAAAAATCTTAATAATCTTCTAACGTATTTCTTTCAAAACGGTAACAACATAGCCTGAGCAACTTTGTAAATCGTTTCAATTGAAGTCGAGAGAGAGGCCAATGCAACGCCGTTTATGAATACAGTTCAGTGGCAGACAGAACAGTGGCACACAATTAAACTCGTTTATTAATTTAAGCCATGTTGATACACCTAGGGTTCCTTTAGTTGTAACGAGCTTTTGGCCGCGGCCACTATTACGGAAATTATGCCACGGGAACATTTTAAATGTAACCTATGACACTCGCAGATAACGTAGCTTCCCGTTTGTGAAAGAATTTTCGTAATCGGATCAGTTGTTCTAAAGTATTACCGCTGCTTACAAACTTACAGACAAATAACTCTTTATAATATTAGTAAAATAATATCACCTTCCATTGATGACAATGACGGCATCAGCGAGCGGAGTTCGCATAGCTGAATTTTGGGCTAAACATATATAATGATTTGCCATTGACACGCTAAGAAGAATAAGAAGTATAGACATCCTAGATTTAGAATCTACAGGTTCCTAATTTTGAAATTGAACCACAAAATATCGTAAGAAAACATCAAACTCACATTTATTTCTGTTAAAGCCAAAACCAATTTCACAATACGCAAAAACTTGCATTCCAACTACTAAGTATATTTCAGAGAAAAATTAAACAGCCGTACGGAGTCAAGGAGGCAATCTAACTTGCTCACAGACAGAGAACTAGCAACTAATTTACCTAGGCAAACGTACTGCCTTGCCTTTAGCGAAGCGGATTGCTTTTTCACAACTATTTCATTTTAAACTTGAGAGTATTTACCTTCGTTCTTTCCTTTGCTTTATCTTCAACGTTTTAATAGGATTGATTTAGTTTACTTTTTGTCTTTGTTTACGCCTTACGACTTTTCATACAAACTTTCAAGTCCTTAATTATTAGAATTTGATTATTTTTATTGTCAAAGAATTATAGGATTTTCTAATTTGTCTGCTGAATTGTTTACCGGCATCGGTCAAACTCTACCTACAGTAACAATACGGTTACTGTAGGTAGAAATTGACCGATGGCCGGCGAGTTCAAGTGTGGTTATCATGAACTATAGGGTACCTACTGGAAGGCGCAACGTGACTAGGACCACAGATGATGGACGCAGCCTCGACCCAGTGAAGGTCGTGGGAATTCGTGCAGCGCCAACGTCTTTCTGCTGAAATTATTTTGGTCTATTCTGTTTTTTTTTTTTTTTCGGATTGCCGACAGAAGTGAAAACTCAAAACAGTAGAATTACTGTTCTTTTTTGATTTTTTTAATCATTCGCGTCGCTAGTCGGGCTTGATACATCACAAACCATCCGCAGATTGACCTTGGCAACCGTTGCTTAACCTTGATCACCCATCCACAGACTGACCTTGCCTACCATCACTTAACCTTGATCACCCATCCACATATGGACCTCGGCTACCGTTGCTTTACCTTGATCACCCATCCACCAGACCGACCTTGGCTACCGTTGCTTAACCTTGATCACCCATCTTCATATTAACCTTGGCAACCGTTGCTTTACCTTGATCATCCATCCACCAGACGGACCTTGGCTAACATTGCTTTACCTTGATCACCCATCCACAGACTGACCTTGGCTACCATCGCTTAACCTTGATCACCCATCCACCAGACCGACCTTGGCTACCGTTGCTTAACCTTGATCACCCATCTACAGACGGACCTTGGCTACTGTTCCTTTACCTTGATCATCCATCCACATAATGACCTCGGCTACCAGTGCTTTACCTTAATCAGCCATCCACCAGACGGACCTTGGCTACCGTTGCTTAACCTTAATCACCCATCTAGACGGACCTTAGCTACCTTTGCTTTACCTTGATCACCCATCCACAAATTGACCTCGACTACCGTTGCTTTACCTTGATCACCCATCCACCAGACCGACCTTGGCTACCGTTGCTCAACCTTGATCACCCATCTACATATTGACCTCGGCTACCGTTGCTTAATCTTGATCACCCATCTTCATATTAACCTTGGCTACCGTTGCTTTACCTTGATCACCCATCCACATACTGACTTCAGCTACCGTCGCTTAACCTTGATCACCCATCTACATACTGACCTCGGCTATCGTTCCTTTACCTTGATCACCCATCCACAGACGGACCCTGGCTAACATTGCTACTTGATCACCCATCCACATACTGACCTCGGCTACCGTTCCTTTACCTTGATCACCCATCCACAGACGGACCCTGGCTAACATTGCTACTTGATCACCCATCCACATACTGACCTCGGCTACCGTTGCTTTACCTTGATCACCCATCCACAGACGGATCCTGGCTAACGTTGCTTTACCTTGATCATGATCACCCAACCACATATTGACCTCGGCTACCGTTGCTTCACCTTGATCACCCATCCACCAGAACGACCTTAGCTACCGTTGCTTAACCTTGATCATCTATTCACATACTGACCTCGGCTACCGGTGCTTTACCTTAATTATATATAATATATTTAGTTCAATGGCTAAAACTGAAGACCTATGATGACATTGAAATATTGCTGCAAGTATCGTCAATATGACTTGAAAAGAAACACACACGCACTCACACACATACACACACGCACTCACACACATACACACATGCACACACTCACACACACTATTTTAGGAGTGTTTTCAAAATTCTTTTATTTTTTAATTTTAGATATCTTATAATTTCTTGTTAAATTTTATTTTATTTTTGTACACCACTTTTACCATTTTAATTTTTATTTGTAATTGAAGAGTGGGGCCTTCTAGCACAGGTATATAATTTACTTAAAAGGAGGTCCCTATGTAAGATTTACTGTAAAAGTTGTACAAGTTTCTGCAATAAACCTTTTTATTTTTTTTTATTTTTTTTATTTAATTAGCCATCCACCAGACAGACCTTGGCTACCGTTGCTTTACCTTGATTACCCATCCACATACGGATGGAATCCATCCACATGTGTGATGGAAGAGAGCGTACATCTGTATCTCACACTTATGCCCTCTCTCTAATATCTCTTGCTTTACCACTGTGTTAAAGTAGCGCATTTTTTTTTTTTTTTTTCATTGAATTAATTTCTAGGCTGTATGAAAAGTGATGCCAAGTACGAGTAACTATTTAAAATATTTAAATCGTAAACAACGATTTTGACGTTGACAATCAACCAAATTGACAAGTAAAAGAAAACATCTGTTGTATTTCATACAAAAATAAACGAAAACATCACAAAAAGTCACTTAAATCACAATTAGATTAAAAAATCTGATGCGTAGTTTCATAATAAAATATTCGCGTTGAAAATCGAAAAACTTAGCGTTGCTTTGTTGTAAAAGTTAGGTTATGTGTTGTTATGACTCAAAGTGATTGTGTTCAATGATTTGACCGTTTTCATGCTGCGCCTTTGAGTAGGTAGCCTTATATGGGTTAAGGAGATTGCTGCCTTTACCTCAGCTCAGTTTGTGTTAAGTTTTCGTTATGGGCGACCGCGAGAATCCTAGTGGATCGGGATCCCAGGGATCCGGGAGTGAAAAGAATATTCGTAGTTCATCACAACAAATACCTGCTGCTGCTTCAAGGTTTGTGGTTTCTTTGTGTTTTTTTTTTTAGTATCTAGGACACATCCCTGATGTTTAGATTTTAATATTTGAGATTCTTGTAAGAATTTATATGCTGTTCTGCTCAATATTTGTGTTTCTTGAGAAAGTTTATGTACATAAACAATATGTAACGCAATAACCAGATACGATTTTAAAATTTATAAAACACAGTTATTTAGCGTAGTTCTAAAAGACTTTTTTAGTAAATATCTGAAAAAAAGGAGTATTTTGTCATCTCTCACAATAGAAAATCAATTAAATCCTATGACTCACTAACCACAATAGATGCCATGTCATAATTACAAATAGTATATAATAGAGTTAACAATATTTCATAATATGATTGTCATTGTTTACTTACAAAATAATAATATGCAAGTCATATTATTAGATAGTAACATTATTATCTGCTTTACCCATACATTTTAAAGATTATGAAGTCTATGCTATATCTTTAACAAACAATTTTAAAGAATGTCCTAATTAATGTTTCTTTTATTTCTGATTGACATAATTTAAAAAACAATTCAAACAGCGGTTTTCTAGTACTATACTGAGTTATAATGAAGTTCACAATTAGAAAGATACTTAAGATTTGTATGAAATCTAAGTTTAAGATCAAACAGATAATTAATTATTCAAGATTACACATTTATGTTCATTTGTTGGATATGTTTGATCAGCAAAGTATTATTCAAAAGCACTTGCCATTATTATTTATTTGAAAGACTTATTTAATAATTATACTAGCTGTTGCGCACAACTTCATATGACAATGTGTGTAATTTTGTTCTAGTCGTCCAAACTTTTGCATCTATACAAATAAAATTGAAGTGTCTGTTTGTAATATTCAAATAACTGCTTTTTACTACATGCATATGAATTTATATATGGTACATATACCAAAATAACATTTTTTTAAATTTTTGTCTGTCTGCTGTTTGTTCCGGCTAATCTCTGGAACGGCTGGACTGATTTTCACGGGACTTTCACTGGCAGATAGCCTATGTAATAAGGAGTAACTTAGGCTACTTCTATTTTAGAAAAATAAATAATAATACCAAATAACTTTCTTGTTAAATTCCACGCGGACGAAGTCGCGGGCACAGCTAGTTTATAATATTAGTGTACATTTAAGTTTACCCTGGATCTCTTTCTTTAATTGAAATATTAAAAAAAAAAACAAAGAATACAATAAATTTTTCTTTACACACAAACATTGCCAACTTTTGGTTAAACCAAAAATAGGGTGAGTTCAAGGTGATTTCATCCATCCCCATGGAGTATTTAATCAATACTTCTTCCCCATGACTACCCCATGTAAAAAAAAAACATGGTAACCTGTTAACCCACACATAGTAACGTCTTTTCCAACAGTTACTATGCCAGTGAACCAATACAGTTCAGAGTAAGAGGTTCCACCATAACTGGTGCCTCTCCTCCGAAGTTTGTAACTCTTGAAGACATCATGAAGGCAGCCCACGGCATGCAAAACATGGCGCTAGCTCATGAGATCGCCGTTGACCAAGACTTCAAGTTGGAACCTTTTGAACCACCAGATAATAGGTAAGCTTTATCTGTTTTATATTTTATTTTAACACAAACAAAGGTTAAGTTAATCTTCTTAACTTAATATATATATATAAAATTTTTCTGTGCATGTGTTCGAACTCCTCCTAAACGGTAGGGACGATTTTAATGATATTTTTTGTGCATATTCGAGTGGGTCCCTGCAAGGTTTGAATTCACATATTGACCCGGTAGGTGGCACTGCAGTTATAATAATATTAAGCTTTCAATACTCCTATTTTGGGCGCTTGCGCTGCATGCCCTGAATCCTGAATACTTGACGATCTTATGACTTCAGTGAGATGAGTCCGCATAGCTTAACTTTGGGCTAAATATATTTAACGAAAATTCAGCATTGACATGCTAAAAAGGATAAAAAGTGTTGTTTAAAATAATTAGTTAAGTACTTGGTAAGAGGCCGAACATCGAGAAAAGTCAAAGGAATGGGGGAGGCATTTTCCCAGGACTGGAACAGTTCAGGCTAACAAAATTATATTTATTAAAATAATTTCTAGTAGACTGTTAAGGGTACACTATAAACATTCTACAAAATTAAGCTTCCTGCATTAGTGCATGCATTGTAATATTTCTATACTTGTGAGTTATTTACTTCCTATAATAAAGAGCTTACTAGGAAGTCATGCACTTAAAAGATTACTTCCTCATGTCCTATTTGATACTCATGTTACTCTTTACTTCCTATTTCAAATTGCAGCTATCAGAAACTAGTCAAAGAGACGATGCACAAGGCTTATTTCGATATTCTAAGAGAGCAGCTGAACTCTGACCCGCCTGAATACAAGCAGGCTCTTGTACTATTAGAAGATGTCAAACAGGTTTGTTAACAAAATTTTGGTCTATTAAATGGTTGACCTTGAGATGATGGCTGGTAGTGAATGGATGATAGTTGCTGAAGATCATAATTAATTTCTTGCTTTTATCCCAATTCAGTTGAGGTGTTCTTCTTCCATACTTCTCAATTACTCGTCATCTCATCAGACACCTCCTTTCTAGCCATGTCATCCTTCACACAGTCCATCCATCGTTTCTTTGGTCTTCCTCTACTCTTATATACTCATCCACATTCATACTCAAAACTTTCCTCACTTCATTTTATCATTCTCATAGCTACAGAAGATACAGCATGCAATGGAAGTGTGTCTATTAATAAAGAAGACTAAGGCATTTTAATAGAACTCGTAACACCCGTATCACGTACAAGTCAAGATGATTACCTACTTGAGTAAAAGTTATTATTTGTGATATGATTTAGAACTATCAAAAGTTATAATTCTTTGCTTTGCTTTCTTTAGCAGTTCTTACTTCGTTTAAATTCTTGATAAAAACATTTAAGTAATTTCTTAAACTCAAGTAATTATTTTAATCTGTTCTTATATCTCATCTAAAAATGTCTTTGTAAATATCAAAATCAATTTCAACGACACGGTTGGCACAGTGGCTGAGCGATTGGCTTGGATTACACTGAGTATTGCGAGTTCGATTCCCGCACAGAACAAATATTTGTATATCCTGCAGGTACTTGCTCTTGGCCTGGCTGTTTGTGAGTTTAAATGTTTGTAAATTACCTGATTGAACATTTTATAGGAAGAGATATTTAGAATTTCGATAACCAGAGCTGATTATACAGGGTGTAACGGAAAGGGTATATATTTTCCATCTGACAAACATCGTAATAGCGAAAAAATATCAGCTGCCCTATACATTTGGTTCGAATAGATATTGCAATTTTTTATGGGGCAGCAGATAATTTTTCGCTGAAAATCATGTTTTATGATGAGAAACGTTCAGTTTGATGGTCTGTAGCACACCCTTAAGTATGTATATATACCCTTTCCGTTAAACCCTGTATAGCGTAATTTCGTCTAAGAAGTACGTATGTATGTTATCAAAGAAAAGCAATATAAGCCAACATTGCTGCATCACATTATCATTATGTAACTGTTTTCTTAATTATTTCATACTCTGAAATCCAGCGACTGTCTTATGTAACAGTTGGCACACATCCAAATGCATAACAGTTATTTATAATTGTAACATTTGTTACTTTTAATGAACTCTACTGAAATCGTTTCCTTGACATTCTTGGAATCAAGATTTGGATAGAGTTTAGAACTAATACTGTCTCACAGCTCGAGGTCTCGAGAGCAGTGGTGGCCCAATGGTGGCAGCCCCGACTTACGGGTTCAAACCTAGGCAGGCGCATTAATTTGTGTAATTTATTTCTTCACCACTGCTCTCAAAACGGTGAAGGAAAACATCGTGAGGAAACCGGCATGTCCTAGAACTAAAAATTCGAAGACATGTGACATCTACCGACCCGCAATGGGCCCGCGTGGAGGGGTACAGCCCACTCCCTCTCACAGAGAGGAAGCCTGTGTCCCAGCAGTGGGAACATTATAGGCTGATGATGAGTTGACGATCTGTCTCACAAAGTAGGTTTCACATTTATATTTTGTACTAAAACATCATCACGCCTGTAATCCCCGAAGGGTTAGGCAGAGATGTACCTAATAGTACACCCCCATTTCGCCAGTTATGTCTAAGTCCCATGTAATAGGGGCGAGCCTATTGCTTCTAACCGGGCACAAATTCAACTTCTGTGGCTGCTATTGTGAAATTCATCATCTGCCTATCCTTTTCCCAAACTATCTTGGGGTCGGCTTCCAGTGTAAACGGAAGCAGCTGAGTACCAGTATTTTACATGAAACGATTCCCTATCTGACCTCCACAACCCAGTAACTGGGTAATACGATACCCCTGGATAAGACTGGATGTCAGACTTTTGCTTCTCGAGTACTCGTAACGACTGTGACAAAGATCTACAAATGACAGCCGGGACCAACGGCTTATCGTGCTTTCCGAGGCACGGAGTAAACTTGGTATGTAATAGGGATGATGACTGGGTAAAGAAAACGAAATTCTATTTTGTCCGTCAATCAGGTAATACAAAAATATTAGATACGTATCTTTTGTTTTATCAAGTTAACAAAAAAATACTTAGTTAAAACGCATTAAAGTTGGAGAGTGGGGGCTCACTACGTCACAACTAGGTATAAAATGTACTGAGCCGTGACGTCATGCGCCATTTCAACTCAAAATATCTCCGTAATTTAACGATTACGTGAAAAAATACGTGTCAAATACTTTTTAATAATCTACCCAATCAGAGTCAAAGTCAAAGCATTTATTTCAATTAGACCATTACAGGCACTTTTGAAAGTCAAAAAAACAAAATAAAACGCGAAGCTACAGTCCCAGTCATAAGGCATAATAACTTGTGAAAGTACTGTAGTTGCCCATTCCGTAGCGTAGATCTCTATGGAGAAGAACGGGCAAGAAACTCCATGGACACTCTTTTAAATCAAAATATGTTACAAAATCTTGGTTACATCATTCATGTTAAGAATTACAAATATGTGAGAACAATGTAGAAATACGGGCAAGTTAAGAGCGTCCAGAGTAAAAGATTAAATCAGTAATTAAAAAATAAAGTAATTAAAATAAACCGTGGCAGCTAAGAGATGACCAGTCACAACTGACAGCGCCCGTTCACGAACATGACGCATGTATCAGCCATCATTCAACTCAACCATTTTGAAGGGAACTAAACGACCCGACACACCCGCCACCATCAGCGTGACATTTAAGTGAGCATGACATTCACTCAACCACCAGGGTTATTTCGCGTCAATGAAAGATTTAGGTACTCATTAAATGGTGGCTTTACAGTACATGGTACTCACACATGTGCTATGCAATTATATAATACTAAGAGATTGAATCTATACAATGCAAATATATTTTTACAATAGACAAATAAAAAAAATGAGTCACCATCCCTATTATGGTCACCCATCCACGGACCAACCTCGGCTACTGAGAAATTCCGGAGGGAAAAACCCAATAACAATATAACCGACCCGAATATCGAACCCAGGACTGCATCCTCAGCAGTCTTGTTTGCGGCCACTAGACCAACGAGCCAGGAATTCCCGATAATAGGAATATGTTTTTGCTTGGAGTGGTATCAGCACAGCATAATGAGGATGCAATCTTCACTCGCTATTCCTCCACGTACCGATAATCTATTTCGTTTATGGAAATAAATTTTGAAAGCGGTAGCTAATGTGCTGCCTTTTTGTTTGTTTCAGTATTTTTCTTAAAAGAATCAACCATCTTGATTTTTAATAAAAATAAAATAAAAATAAAACAGCCTTATATTTCTAGCAAAAAAAAATAATTTTACAAAATAACAAAATCAATTTTTGCATGCAATCATAAATAAAATAACTAATGCATTTCAATATTCATAGAGTGATTTAAAAAATAAAAAATATTATGATATTGAATAAGTCATACTATTCTTCTTCTTCTTCTTCCATACTTCTCTCCACCCATAATATCATCCTTCACACAGTCCATCAATCGTTTCATTAGTCTTTCTCTACTCTTAAAGCCTTATACATTAATACTCAACGTTTACCTCATTCCTCCGCATTACATACATATCAGGATAACCGATTACCACACAACGTCATCAGTATTTTTCTTTCATAAGAGAATCAACCATCTTGATGTTTTTCTAAAAGTGATCCTATGTTCCTTACAAATAAAGTTAAATTTCTAGGGACTCTTCGCAATCCTGCTCCCCCGCCACACCCGCATCCGCGAGATGATCGAAGAAGTCCTAGACTCGGATTTCATCAAGCAGCAGGCTGAGAACAATAGCCTGGACTTCCACAAGTATGCCAGCTTCGTCATAGATCTGATGGCGAAGTTGGCTGCGCCGGCGCGTGATGAGATCATACAGAATATTACTACGCTTACTGATACCGTAAGTAGAAAAAAATAGTGAGTGGAGTCCCTCCGCGCGGAAGAAGTGAAACTTCGTAATACTACACGCATGCGTTCGAGTGCCACGCAATTACTCTCGGTCTGTGTCTTTCTATTCCCCCTTCCCAGGAGCGTTGAACGTTTAACGCAACAGTGCTTTCATAGCGCCTCCATGGTAGCGTTAAATGTTTAACGCAACCTTGTTGGAAGTCGCATAAGAAGTTTCACTTCTACAAGTTTTTTTTCTAGCTTAAACTGGTTTGGATAAGTTTTTCTGATCTGTTAAACTGTAGCGACACTACAAAAAGTACTACAGCGCCATCTATGACAATTCTGAAGAATTAGTATCAAATTCCTACATCGCGCTGTTAAAGTTATCCGCGGCTGAAGGGTATACGGGGTTTAAGGGACATTGACGCGAAAACGCTTACCGCGTACTCAGCGCATCATTCAGAACCCCACATAGAAAACTTTTATAGCTAATGTTAAATAAAAAAAACAGCTGTTCCATACATTCTGACCGTGTAGGTCAGGGATGGCGAACCAATGGCACGCGTGCCATTGGTGGCACACGACACCATATTTTCATCTACCTATGTCCAGCGCTCATTATTTTTGAATTTCACTTTCCTATGGAGTATCTATGAACTTTACACTCTGTTTCCCATACTCCTAAAAAATATGAAAAATGCCATAATAAAAATTTCACCGTCTTATATACGTAGTGGATTTTCTTTGGATTCCATTTCAAAGTATTCGACTTAAAGGTTTACTTTTGAAATTATGGAATCCGATCGAAAAATACCTTTGAGCCACATTTGATTGTCTTCCAGGGGCAGTATAGAACAACCTAAATGTTATCATTATTCCAGTGCGAGAAAACAGCGCTATTCTTTTTGGGTAGCTCCGTCCCTCTCGCACTGGAATAAAAAATTTGATATTATGGCACTACTGTCGCATCATTTCAGTGCGAAAAAGACATATCGCTATTCGTATTCGCAACTCTTTGTACGCTAAAAAGTACGTAACTATTCATTCTAACCCTTTCTTTCCAGGTGGATGTATTCCGTGCGATATTAGAAACGCTAGAGATCCTTAAACTAGATCTGGCGAACACCCTGATCGCGATGATCAGGCCTCATGTACAGCAGGAGAGTGTTCAGTATGAGCGAGCCAAGTTCGATGAGCTGCTCAAGGTTACGGAAGGTAAACTAATGGCGTAGCAGTGTTTTAATTTTTTACTAATTCTTTATTAACTAAAAGAGGGTTTTTATCCATACGGAGATCCGAATGAATAAAAAACCCGATACGGTACGATGGGGTTGGCGTTGGTGGTTTCGACCGTGGGATGGCATATGCCAACCCTATCGTGCCGTATTAACTATTTACATATTCCAAGTCAATGATTCTGGACGGTGAGTAATGGGCTAGCTCACCTACCGTCCGTCTCATGACGACAGGCCGTGTCGACGGCGCGTACGTGTTCCACGCGCGCCTCAAGGAGATGTCAGCAAGCTGTAAGGGGTCCGAGAGAGCCGTTGCCTGCCAGGGTTGCGGGACTGTTCGAAAGAGATACCGTGGCCCTGGAACACAAAGGGCGAAGAAGGAACATGGATGGGTTTTAGTCAGTACAAGTCTGACACTCCCTCCCGCTCCGCCCAGAGCGGGAGAAGTCATTTGATGATTTCCCATCCGTAAAAAAATCTAATACATAATCATGGACTTAGGCATCTTCATGGTGTACCATAACAACATGTCTTTCACTTCGAAGAAATTAGTTCGTTGGTCTAATGGTCGCAATCATGACTGCTGAGCAGGAGGAGCTGGGTTTGATTCCCGGGTCGAGCACCTCGTTATTGAGTTTTGCCATCCGGAAGTTCTCGGTAGCAGCCACGGACTCTGTATCTGATCTGGATGCAGCTGAACAACAGTATTTAACATGGAGCTACTGCCAATCTGACCTCCACAACCCACTTAATACTGGGTAATATGATACCCAATTTTTAAGCATTTGAATATAGTGTTCCCTTTCTCCAAAACAGATGGTCTCCAACACACTCGAGAATGGCTGAAACGCCACATAGACCTGGAAGGGCTCACCCTCCCGGTCACGGACAAGACCATCATCAGGAATGTGACCGCTCAGACATTAGCTAAGGCTTACCTTGAACTACTGGAGTGGGATCCGTCTATGGAATATCCTGAGGTAAGCTAATCCAAACCTTATTTCATTGTGAATAAAAGTCATAAGTACCTATAGCAAAGTTTCTACACGTAGCTAAAGCCTACATTGAGTTATTGCTGGAGTGGGATGCCTTTAAGAACTATCCTGGGTAAACTACCTTGGAACTGGTTACAATTTTAACCTTATGTTGACCGTATAAGATTATTAATGCGAAAACAACTCTCTTTGTCAGTCTTTAACGCCATAAGAGGGGACTCTAGTCGGTATTTTTCCATACAAACGTATTCCGCTGTTTTCTTCGTAAATAATGCGTCTAGAGCAAAGATTTTTTTCCAAAAAATCTAGGTCTTATTAATATATGCCCCTATCATTTCCTTTTTTTTAAACGTAATCACTAACAGAATTATGACCATCTAAAAACCCGTTTTTACCACCATGTTCAGACGACTTCCAGACAAATTAGATAAGTTTTTAACAAAAAAGAAAATAATAGAAGCATAGATATAATACCTTTCCTCTAAATTGTGATATAAGAATTATTTAGATCAGTTTAGTTTTGAAGAAGAAAACTGCAAAATACGTCTTTTGGTCAAGATTTTTGTAGGTACAATCAGCCTGAGCTGCAGTTGTCCCTTTCGCACTTTACGGGGGTTTGGTCGTGCGCAGCGCGACGCCAATAGTTTCATCAAATCAAATACTTTTAATTACCGACTAGAGTCCCCTCTTAACAGCTGAGCAGATTTTGATAAGGTTTGGCACAAAGGTACGCCATGATCTGGATTAAAACATAGGATACGTTTTAGCCCGAAAGTACGTTCCTCTACTATACACATACATCATACATTTTGGTTGTTATACTAATTTTCTAAAAGACTAAATTTAATAATGCCTTGACTTATGACTGGGGAGAATGAAGAAGAAAACGTTATGCGCCAACCCCAAATAGAATACTAACTAATTTCCAAATTCCCTTCCCAAATCCTTTCCCTTCCTTTCGTTTTCCCTTCTGCAATAAATTTATTTGTCCGATTATGCAAATTACCTATTTTATTGTTATATAAACTACATTTATATCGAGGTTCTCACCTCGAACCGTCACACAGGATATCCTAGTATGGACGCCAGTCTTTCACAAAGGAACATATCTCATGCGTTTTTGATAAAGTGTTACATTTATATTTATTATTACTATGTGAAGAGAGAAAATAAAGATATTGTAATGTAAATGAATGTATTTGTCCTATTCCAGACAGTATCACTCGACGCGCCTCGCTTCGTCGAGCTGAGCACCCAAGTCTACCGCCTCATATGCGTGGCCTCAATAATGCTGGCCAGTCCAGCCTGTGGCAGTGACCCCAATACTGCTGCTGCACATAAACAGAACTTGAAAGAAAAGATACTTATCATTATTGATGGAGCTGAGAATGATATGTGAGTTCTAATTGTGTTTTTGTATCATCGTCTGTATATCTCGAGGCCAAGTAAAGTAAAGTCGGAGGTCCATGGGTGGCATAAAATCTCTGACACCAGGATAGGCATTAATCACATGAAAAGAAGATCTAGGTTTTTTCAAGGATATTAGGGTTGACACTACGTTTTTGAGATTAGCGCATTTAACCAATCAAACTAACTCTTCAGCTTTATAATCCTACTTATATTATAAACGCGAAAGTTTGTAAGTATGGATAGATGGATGGATGTTTGTTACTCTTTGAAGTAAAAACTACTGAATGGATCTGGATGAAATTTGGCACAGGGATCGATAATAGTCTGGAATAGCACATAGGTTACTTTTTATCCCGGTAGTGTGATCCCGCGGGACCATTACCGAAAAAAAGCGGGCGAAGCCGTGGGCAGAAGCTAGTATTAGTATAGATACGAGTACTAGCCGAAGCCGTGGGCCAAACCTCGGCTTCGCCCACCTTTATACTAGCGATTATTCCACGAGCATTATCTGCTTATAGAATAAAAAAAATACGACTTAAACGGCCAAATCTGGCGTACGTTATCCCAACAGGAAAGTGTATCCTAGAGTGAAATGAGTGGAACGTATATTTAGTGCGTAATCGGCTATAAATGTGCGCTACTTATAGAATTTTTGCGCCGAAAAACGATTCCTGCTAGGGTAACGTTTTTCTAACAGGAAAATTCTAAACGAATGATCGGAGAGACAAATATTGCGCATGGGCAGAGAGCTTATATTTGTGCGCAAAAATGTGCGCCGAAAATATAATTTGTGCATCTTCAGGTTTTCGAGAAATTGCGTTTCCTGCTGGAGTAACGTTTTGCAGAATGGTGTATCTCTAAAACCATTGTATGTGTAGAATAAACGAATACGAGTAGCTCTTAATTTGTGCGTATTTTTTTGGTACAGACACCTCACGGTGAGCTGAAAATCAACGCCGCTTAACATCCCGTTTGTTGTTTTTTATACATTCATAATTTTTTTTTTATATTTCCCGATATGCGCGTTCAACCAAACAAATTCTTCAGCTTTGTAGATAAGTTTACTACAAAAAAATAATATCAATATGGTGTTCACAGAGAACTAAAGGCTGTGCTCCCATCATTGGCTGAGGAGATAATTGTGGTGACAGAACAGTTCCTGGAAAACCTCAATCAGTCTCCACTCACGTCCGAAACCAAGGAGATCATCAAAACGCAGATTTTGTCGCTCGGAGACCCTGAACATAGGGTCCGGGAGATTGTTCGTAAGTATACATTCCCACAGGTCTACAAGACATGTTTTCTTCTATGAACCGTGGCAAGGTATGGCAGGATCTTAGTTGCAGACCAAACGACTGACTTTTAAAAGAGTAATCATGGTGTTTCTTGCCGGTTCTTCTCCATAGGAAACGACCAACCTGAACCGTGCACCTTTTGTCGACGTTTTAAGTAAAGACAAGTGCCCGTGTAGGCCTATGTGAAATAAAATATTTTTTTATTTGATTTGATTTACTAATCAGAATCAGTGTGACCTCTAAAAACTGTTCGAAAAAAAACTTTTCGTCCATATAAGAAAATACAAATTCACCATATAATAAAGAGACGTTGAGCGAATTTGAACTTTATGCCATCATCAAGTTACTCCTTTTAACATCAGCTATCTGCCAGTTAACATCCCGTACTCCCGTCAAAATCGGTCAAGCGTTTTCGGAGATTAGCCGGAACAAACACAAAAATTAAAAAAAAATGTTTTTTGTTAT
Source organism: Cerastis leucographa (assembly GCA_963082945.1). NCBI lineage: Eukaryota > Metazoa > Arthropoda > Insecta > Lepidoptera > Noctuidae > Cerastis > Cerastis leucographa. The sequence goes on from OY720353.1 coordinate 8,141,685, forward strand.
ACCTAAATACCTTATTTATTTTCATATGAATCCGGAAAAAAGCTTTTATTTTGAAACTACAAACAGACACTTTCATTTTTTTTATAGATTTACTAGAAACCCCCCTCTACCCATTTTCATCAGAAAAATCTGTTTAAGAAACAAAACAAAAAAACTACCCATATATTTTTCTCCCCAGGTCAACGCGTGCTAGAATTCCTCAAAACGATCCTAGTCTGCGGTGGAGGCTCCCGTCAGATCCCGGTTGGTCTGTCCGCCCTAACCCAAGAACTGACGTCAGTGTCCGGCACACTACTCCGATATGTCATGCATAACAAAGCGGTCTTCACGTCACATTACATGGATATTGTCGAAGAGGAGCTGAGTAGGAGTTAAGCTTTATTTCTTAAGTTTTAGAACTGGTTTTCCAATGTCAGGGGGCCTACCATGACGTCTTAAAAGCAATATTATTGTATTCTTATTCCAGTGTGTGGGAAAGAGATGGCGCTAGACATTCTGTAGAGCTCTGTCTCTTTCTTACACTGCAATAAGATTAAAATAATACTGCTTTAAGACGTCATAGTAACCCCCCAGGTGTACAGTGTTGCAGGGATGTTTTGGCGGTTAAATAAAAATTGTCTGGAAGCGTTATTAAATGTTTCGTATTGAAAAACAAGATGACGGCTGCGTTTCGATTGTGGCAACGGGTCCAAAATCCCTTGTACAATAGGGATGGTGACTTATTTTTCTTTATTTATCTATCGGGTAGATTATTAAAAAGTATTTGACACGTATTTTTTCTTTTTTCACGTAATCGTAAAATTACGGAGATATTTTGAGTTGAAATGGCGCATGACGTCACGGCTTAGTACATTTTATACCTAGTTCTGACGTAGTTAGCCCCCACTCTCCAACTTTAATGCGTTTTAACTAAGTATTTTTTTGTTATCTTGAAAAACAAAAAATACGTATCTAATATTTTTGTATTACCTGATTGACGGACAAAATAGAATTTCGTTTTGTTTACCCAGTCATCATCCCTATTCTACTATTTGTCCGTGGGGTAAAATTGTCGTTTGAGAGATTTCGAATGAACTGCCAAAAATTTAATATTATTCCACGGATACATTGGAAAAACCAGCCTTTAGTATGGTGGAAAAAAATGAGAAAAAATCAAAAAAATGTACCAAGTAGACTTGAATACAAAATCATAGATCTCAGTGTCAAGTTTTCAAAGGTGGAATTTTTAAATGCCACAAAGGACATACGTGCTTTTGAATTTATAACTTTCGGTGCTTACCTTAACGTTGCAAATCCAACAGCACACTCAATGTTCCATTCGGCTTTTCAAGTTTCTACTGTTGCTTTGGAATATTAAACCCAATGTTGTACGTCCCAAAGTCCATGTTACGTTGCAACAAATAGTCTCTAAAAGGAATAAGTGCCAATAGGATGAAAACGATCTAAGATTCTGAATTCAAGGATTTAACCAATGTTCCCTCTCTTTTTAATGTACTGTAATGCATTTGAACATGTAACATGCTTCCTAATATTCTGTACTGAATAACATTAATGTAGGTACCATTTAACAGTATTTTGTAGTAAATGCTAAATAAACAAGATTGTTATATTATGATTCCGATATAATCGTATATCTCTCGATATATTCCAGAAGTAATATACTGCATTTGATACATTCGTACAAAGTTCCAGTTGGGTTGTGTTCAACACAACGAAGAAATTTAGACATCGATCGGGAAAAAGCCACTCGGTCAAATATGACTCAGCGATGATTAAATGCCGAACGGATCTTACCGATCGGCTTGAGTTGAATATGTGTAGTTACATTGACGTCGGCTTTGTTGTACAACAAAAAATGTACCGAACCGGACAAATGTTTGCACTTCACTCACCGAAATTGTGACGCAATAGTATAAGTGAGCAGAACGTAGATGGCACTCCCTTCCACTAGGTCTAGGCCCAAACTAGAAGGGGTTCACATCCTTTGCAGGCCTACTGCTTGACTGCGTCAGTGCCCTCGATAACTGCACATCCGGAAGGGGTGCGGTGACGTTACCCTCCTACACCTCGCAAGCCTCGTAGCTAGAGTGTCCATGGAGTTTCTTGCCCATTCTTCTCCATAGAAATCTATGCTTTGGAATGGGCACCTACGTTACTTTCAAGGAGCAGTGGTGGCCCAGTGGTAGCAGCCCCGACTTACGAGCAGTAAGTCGTAGGTTCGAACCCAGGCAGGGGCATTACTTTGTGTAATTTATTTCATCACCGCTGCTCTCAAAACAGTGAAGGAAAACATCGTGAGGAAACCGGCATGTCCTAGAACTCAAAATTCGAAGACATGTGACATCTACCAACCCGCACTGGGCCCGCGTGGTGGATTACAGCCCATTCCCTCTCATAGAGAGGAGGCCTGCGTCCCAGCAGTGGGAACAATATAGGCTGATGATGATGATGATGTTACTTTCACGTTATTGTCACTGGAACTGTAGCTTCATCCTTCGGTTTTTGACCTTCAAAAGGGCCTGTTACTGTCTAAATGAAAGAAATGCTTTGAGTTTGCTAGGTGCCTAGCTGTGTGGCCTGCGTGGTAATTTTTATTAAACGGTACGCTAATAAAAATAATTATCCATTCCTTAGATTTTTTACTATTTATATCAGTAATATTCAAAGTAGACTGTTGAAGAAATAAATTATTTTATATTGACTATAATTATTAGAACTAATTCAATAAATATATAGATATATGAAATATGACTGGTTACCGCCTAAATCACATACATACTTATATTATGAAAATTAAAAAGAGATTCATGAAATAATTCCATAATGTTTTAAATGGTCTATTAGCCTAGTAATGTATTGGTGCTTACTATTTGTCTGAAAAAATATCATAAATATATCGTGTAATAAACAAAAGCAATATTATGAAGAATTTTAACCATGTTAAAGAAATAAAGAAAATTTATTTATTTGACTCGCACAGGACAAAACAATAAAATAAAAAGAAAACAATCATAAAAATCGGACATTCGCTATACAACGAGTATTGTAGTGACAGAAATACATTTAAAATATCTCAAATCTTCGTAGCGTTTAAAGTATTCAATTGAGTCCATTCATTTAAACAATTATTATCATCTTTATAAAAGTGTAAATTAAGTTAATTCCAGAAAAGCTAGCTACCAGAATTAGTACTTACTGTCAACTGAACTTTTAATAATAAAAAAACCGGCCAAGTGCGAGTCGGACTCGTGCACGAAGGTGTCCGTACCATTATTTTTAAAACAAGCACAAAAATCACTGTTTTGTATGGGAGCCCCCCTTAAATATTTATTTTATTCTGTTTTTAGTATTTGTTGTTATAGCGGCAACAGAAATACATTATCTGTAGAAATTTCAACTTGAAAACTATCACGGTTCATGAGATACAGCCTGGCGACAGACGGACAGCGAAGTCTCAGTAATAGGGTCCCGATTGACCCTTTGGGTACGGAACCCTAAAAACATATAATAATATTATTCTTAGGATCCTAGGCCTGATTTAAGATTGCCTTTAAAATAATGAATTATATTTCTGGTACCTTTTTCGGCATGCAGTACAATTTTAGGGTAGCATTGTATCAAAACAACGTGTATTTTTTTTATTTACAATATTAATTTACTAATAATAATATATAATTGTTGCTTGTTGGGTCATGCATGCTGACATCGTTTGTTTGTTTTAAACTAAATTATTGTTGTAGACAATCCATTTTTTATATTATGTGTGAATAAATGACTAAATTGTAAACTTGTTTTGACATTAAATATTCAAATGACGCACAATTTATAAATTATGATTGAAAGACTTGTGTTGTGTAAAGAAAAAGGGAACAAATTTGTTAATATTCGTTAGTAATTAATATTTGTTCCCTTATCCTCATCTATATATATCTCCTCTCTATCATAATTTTCTTGTCATTGTCACGTTACTTGGGGTAGGCGCAACACTTTATTTTTCATTCATTCCCTGACAGCCGTCACTCTTATCATTCACTCCTTTTTTTTCCTTCATCAATCTTCTCTTTGGTCTTCCTCGCCCACTCCATCCGTCAACAAAAAATATTTGCTGTTTATGTTTCGAAATATTCGTTCAATGTATTTTTACTTATTCAAGTGAATGTTGCACTAATAAAAGTATTGGAATTATGAGGTTTGGTCTGATTTCTAGTCTTTTATCATCTTCCGAGCCTTTTCCCAAGTATGTTGGGGCCAGCATAGTTTACCTGGATACAGCTGAATACCAGTATTTTACATAGAGTGACTGCCTGACCTCCACAACCCAGTTAGTACTGGGTAATACGACATACCTGGTAAGACTGGTCTTCAGAGTTTTGGGCCACTGACTACCTGTAACGACTCAAAGATCTACAAGTGACAGCCAACGGCTTCACGTGCTTTCCGAGGCACGGAGGAAACTCATCATGTAGTGGGTAGTTACCCAACCATGTACCAACCTAGGCAAGCACAGCTTAACCTTAAAGATCGAACCAAGCTGGATGTTATTATTTAGCCACGAGCTCCCCTTTTATTTCATTGCAAATCAATAGTATATATTGTGTATTAAGGGCGGTAAGTAAGGAATTACGATCGAGGCTCTAGTAGAAGCCCGAAGTCGAAGACTGAGGGCTTTCTGAGTCGATGTTCGTAATTCCCGTACCGCCCGTGAAACATACAATGTTTTTCATCACATTTGCGAGTTAATAATTATGAATATACACAAGTCAGCACATATTATTACAAAATACGTGAACTGATTGCGGATGGCGGGCTGTTTGCCCACACCACAGATTATACAAATGTTTTGTTCAGAAACGTTAAAGGCAAATACTTACCTAGGTATACAGCCATGAGGGAGTATAAAAAAAAACGACGTTTTGATACAAAAAACTATCGATTATTTAGATTTTAGAACATTAGTTGAGTAATTAAATAACATGTAGCGAGATTGAATGAAATTCCTGTTTAAATATCATTTTAAGACAATTTTTCAATTGCGTGTAAACTCCTTGCTTGAACTTGCATGACCTGTGTGCTGTCATGCTGTGCTGTATTAATCAGTCAGTCTTCGACTTCGGGCTTCTACTAGAGCCTCGATCGTAATTCCTTACTTACCGCCCTAAATACACAATATACTATTATTTAACATAGGCCTACATGGCCACTTGTAAAACTTAGAGAAAAGGTGCACGCCCACGGTTCGGGTTGGTTGTTTTCTATACAAGGTATTGTTTTGCGTCCTCGTCAAATTCAAGGAAGTAACAATGCTAATAATTGTCGGCCCGAATCAATAATAACATGGGTAGGTATTTTTTTTTTTCATTCCATCTATTCGAAAAGGACGAATTGGTTCGCCTATAAGTGCACCCAAAGGCGGTGTTTTCTTTAAGAAACTTTTAGCGGGCAGTAATGAGTTTTTATTCCTCTTTAATCATGTAGTGGGTAGTCACCCAACCACGGACCAACCTAGGCAAGCTTGGCTTAACCTAAAAGATCGATCTGAGCGGATGTTATTATTTAGCCACGAGCTCCCCTTTTATTTCATTGCAAATCAAAATATTTTATTTCAAATAGGCCTACATGGGCACTTGTAAAACGTCGAGAAAAGGTGCACGGTTCGGGTTGGTTGTATTCTATACAAGGTATTGTTTTGCGTCCTCGTCAAATTCAAGGAAGTAACTATGCTAATAATTCTCGTCCCGAATCAATAATAACATGGGTAGGTATTTTTTTTTTTCTTATTTACGGATATCGGTAAATGTGAACCACCCGTGTTTTGAACGCGGGCCTTATGATTCTCGCCCTATAACCACGCTTTCACACATACAAACAATCTCAAAATTTTATTCGATAATTCCTTATTTCTTAAAGCACGTTATGGGGGTTATTATTAAATACTGACGAACTTAAACAACCAAAAAAATCTGCGTTTATTAATGACTAGCTGTACCCAGCATGCGTTGCAATGCACTTTTTACTACCCACCTACCCTATCCGACCTACCTACCCTATCCTACCTACCCTACCCTACGCTACCTACCTACCTACTCTACTCTACCCTACCTACCTACTCTACCCTACCCTACCCTACCCTTACTACCTACCTACCCTACCTACCTACCCTACCCTACCCTACCTACCTACCCTACACTACCTACCTACCCTACCCTACCTACCTACCTACCCTACCCTACCTACCTACCTACCCTACCCTACCTACCTACCCTACCCTACCTACCTACCCTACCCTACCTACCTACCCTACCCTACCTACCTACCCTACCCTACCTACCTACCCTACCCTACCTACCTACCCTACCCTACCTACCTACCCTACCCTACCTACCTACCCTACCCTACCTACCTACCCTACCCTACCTACCTACCCTACCCTACCTACCTACCTACCCTACCTACCTACCCTACCTACCTACCCTACCCTACCTACCTACCTACCCTACCCTACCTACCTACCCTACCCTACCTACCTACCCTACCCTACCTACCTACCCTACCCTACCTACCTACCCTACCTACCTACCCTACCCTACCCTACCCTACCCTACCCTACCTACCTACCCTACCCTACCGTATCCTATGTCCTTCTCCTGGCTCTAAACTACCTCCCTGCCAATTTTCAGCTAAATCGGTTCAGCCGTTCTTGAGTTATAAGTGAAGTAACTAACACGACTTTCTTTTATATATATAGATTAACTAGGTACCGTAATTTTAATTGATTATTTATGTCTTTTGTGACAAGTGACAACCTCCTGAATTTTGACGAGGATGCAAAACAACACCTTGTATATGGAGAAAAACCGGGTAGAAACTCCATGGTTATACGCTGATGAAATCTACATTTTCTTGATTGTGTGACCTCTTTAGTAGCAACTCCAACCAGAGTGAAGCTCACTGTGGTTTGATAGCCTCCTTGGTCGAGTGTTTGATTGCGTTATTTCTGAGCATGAGTCGGGCAGTGTTATTGGGTATTCCACCAGGAATTACTCGGGAGCAGTCTGGACTGGAGTAAGCATTTTGGAACATCGGACTGACTGAAATACCTGTAAAATATCGTACACTGTACACAATGGCTGATTTATGTTTCACTTTGTCTCTTTAATCCGTTCTTGAATCTGCGCAATTTCTAAAACTGATAATGTCAGAGCAAACTAATTGCTATATAGAAACAGCTGTTTTTGAAGTGAAACTTCTTATGCGACTTCCAACAAGTTTAACGTTTTCATGTAGGGGGAATATTTTCTATTACCCACTCAGAGATGGCGCTATTACAAGATTTGTGACTACGTAGTTCTACTAGGTACGCAAGATGGCGTGCAAACAGTCATGCATTCGACTCTTCGGTGTGACCAGCCTTCGCTCAATTTCCATGAGTAGAATAACCTCGATAAAATTATGTAATAAAAAGTGTACAACAATAAAATATTATTTAGAAGCTTAATAAAATAACGAGAGTGAATGCGTGGCACTCGAACGCATGCGTGTAGTATTACGAAGTTTCATTTCTTCCGCGCGGAAGGACTCCACGCACAATGTTTTTTTTTTTAGCGGCCCTTCGACTCTGTAAACATCATGACGATCAGGTGCAACTATGACGAAAGAAAAAATAAAACGCCAAATAATATCCTTAACGCTTTATTGAGTTTACACTTTACACGTCAAACTGAAGAAACGAATATATCCAACAAGTAGTGAACACACAGTCTGAGGTTTAGTCGGTTTAGTCTGATCCGCTGTGGGCCGATGACGCGCTGGATGCTGACCCACTGCGGCTACGGGAGGCCTGGAAACATTTAATTAATTAATTCTAACAGGTGTTGGTCATAAATAACAAATTCGTAACATAACATCACGCCTGTAATCCCCGAAGGGATATGCAGAGGCGTACCGAAAAGTAAAGGTCCTCAATATACCTTGGTTCCAAGAAAAATTGAACCTTGTCAAGATTGTTATGACAGATGACAAGGTTCAATTTTCCTTGACAGACAAAACAATCCAAAACATTAATTTTTTTACAAGGCTAACATAAAAACTCGTTCGCAAAAATTATTCAAACTCACCTTCGGCGACCCACTTCCAGACCTACTCCTAGACCGGTCAGATCCGCTAGCAGACGCCGAGTTTCTTCTAGAACTGGCTCTAGAAGACGCCTTGGAGCCTGACGCTTTGGACTTGGATGAGGCACGGGAGGCTCTTGACGAAGCTCTCGAAGATCTCTTGCTTGCACGGGATGAGGCTCGAGAACTTGCTCGGGAACCCTGGGAAAGAGAGTTTGTGTAAATTACTTGGTAAGAGATGATCTCGCGGATATGGCCGATGGAGCAAGACTTTGACCGAAGTGTGGCCAAGGTGAGGCCAAAAAAACCAGGGTCATCCTAAAGCTCGTTGGGTCGACGATATAGTCAAAGTCGCGGGAAACACATAAGGCACGTACAGAACCGGGAAGTGGCAGAAAAAGGGGAGTTCTATACCCAGCAGTGGGTGATACCAGGGCGTTACTATGACGTCTTAAAGCAGTATTGTTTTCCTCTTATTCCAGTGTGGGAAAGAGACGGAGCTATACAGGATATCTAGCGCCATCTCTTTCCCACACTGGACAAGTAGTAAAACAATAATGCTACATCCGCAATCCATCGCAATCAATCGCATCCGCTACAATGCACAATAATCTGCATCGCTATTAATCGTCAGAAAATCAAAAATCACGATTAATAGCGATGGGGGGGTGACTATAATGTGTAGTTCACGAGTATTTTTTTCAATTAAAATATGCTCTAAATCTTATTTGACGTATAACTTATTTTACGTCTTAATGTGAAAGCGGCCGCGCTAATTCAACTTCCAATTTGGTGTTATTAATACCACCAAATTGGAAGTTGAATTAGCGCGTTTAAAATAATTATGAATGTATTGTACACTTCTACTATGCCAAGCAAGGACAAGCGAGATAATTACTACATCAATACATACCTTGCCGCTTGCTTTAGAACTCGCTCTAGATCCTCGTCCACTGGCAGAGCTGGCGCGCGAACCCTTCCCACTCCTGGAACTTGCGCGGGAGGACGCCCTTGATGTTGCACGGGATCCAGACTTTGAGCGAGAGCGAGACCGACCGGAACCGGATCTGAGAATAAACGTTTGGATGAGGTATTAATTCGTCGTCTGTAGGACTGCCTCGTTGTTGGTCTAGACATGGATGACTGCTGAGCTTGAGGTTCGGTGTTCGATTCCCAAGTCAAGCAAAGTGTTATTGGGCTTTTGCATCAGGAATTACTCTGTGGCAGCCACAGAGTCTGGACTTGCGCCCTACTTCGCGAAATTTACGTTGAAAATACGACTGGACGTTGTCATCATCGTTATAGGAATAGTAATCAAACAAGCAGCCACCTGCACGCGTATGATGACCACTGTAGAATCGAAATACTTGTCGATGGAAGAATCGACAAAATGACAGATATGATTTTTCCGTCGACATAACTCGTTTGCAGTGTCATGCTACGCGTGCTGATGGTAAATAAACCCTATGGAAATTCGGGCCGTTCGGTCGTTCGGTTCGTTATGGACCTTACTATACCGAGGTCCCTTGAAGACTTCTTAGGTTAAAAAAAGTTCAATTGCTTACCTCGCAGACCCTGAGCGTGCAGATCCAGAACGTGATCTAGATTTTCTGGAGCCAGATCCTGATCGTGACCTACTTCTGGATTTTGATTTTGACTTGGACTTCGATCTGGAACGTTCGCGCGATCCAGATCTTGACCTGGATTTGGAGCCCTTTGACCGATCTGATCCTTGGGGTGATTTCGAGCCGGATTTTGAACGAGAGCGCGATCTGAAAATGTATAAAGGTCGTTGTAAAGCTAGATTGTTTGTCCCACAGGATAGTCCGGTTAAGCAGAAGCCAGCCAACTTTCATAGGTTGACCTGCGAGGTGCAGTTACCAAAAAAAAAGACTGTTTGTTTTGAAATTCTAGAGCTTCTTTTATGTATTTCACTGTCTAGCACTGGCATGTATATATATTTTCTTCCAACTACGCAGTAATGGTATCATTAATCACTACAAAACCGATCACAAAGGATGTCTTTTTTGCTTAGAACCAAAACAGTGCAGAAATGTTGTCATTACTGCGCTGTTTTCATTACTGCACTGTTTTTTATGTTTTATCTATCTTCTATATATATAAAAATGAATCCCTATTTCCATCACGCGTGAACGGCTGGACGGATTTCACTATTTTTTTTTGTTGTTTGTTATTGTCAGAAGAAGGTTCTTAGGTAGGTAGTGGGTGGGTAGTAGGCAGGTCGTAGGCAGGTCGTAGGCAAATCGTATGCGACTCGCATGCGATTTGCCTACGACGATCATGATGCATGTCTTAGGCAGGTGGTGGTAGGTCGTAGGCAGGCGGTAGGCAGGTGTCAGGCAGGAGGAAGGCATGTGGTAGGCAGGTGGTAGACAGGTGGTAGGCAGGTAGTAGGCAGGAATTAGCAGGTGAAATGCAGGTTGTAGGCAGATCGTAGGCAGGTGATTGTAGGTCGTAGGCAGGTGGTAGGCAAGTGGTAGGCAGGTTGTAGGCAGGTTATAGGCAGGTCGTAGGCAGGACGTAGGCAGGTAGTAGGCAGGTGGTAGTCAGGTGTTAGGCAGGTTGTGGCAGGTCGTAGGCAGGCGTTAGACAGGTGGTAGGCAGATGGTAGGCAGGTTGTAGGCAGGTTATAGGCAGGACGTAGGCAGGTGGTAGGCAGGACGTAGGCAGGTCGTCGGCAGGTGGCTTGTCGTAGTCTGGTGATAGGCTGGTGGTAGGCAGGTTGAGCTAGGTCTTAGGCAGGCGGTAGGCAGGTGGCAGGCAGGTGGTAGGCAGGCGGTGGTAGGTCGTAGGCAGGTGATAGGCAGGTGTTAGGCAGGGTGTGGTAGGGCGTAGGCAGGCGGTAGGCAATTGGTAGGCAGGTGGTAGGCAGTTGGTAGGCAGGTGGAAGGCAGGTCGTGGGCAAGTCGTAGGCAGGTGGTGGTAGGTAGGTAGGTTGTATATTTTGTCACGGTATGACGGTAGTTGAAAGAAAAGTAGATTACGCACCTCGTTAAAGTGAGTTATTAATGCACTCGTTTTAATTTAGTGTAGTATTTACCAACATAACACTCGTGCATTAATAACTCACTTTGCGCTCGATGCAACAATCGACTATTATTAGCCGCATGTGTCGTAAGACATGAATTAGTATTGCACCGTGACCCTTAAAAAAATCTTAGCTTACAGGATCCCGTCTTTATCTATTTGTAGCCAACCCCAACCCCACCAAACTATAATAAATAAATAAACCACTATCATTGGTATCAGGCAGGCTTCTAACAATGGCGTCTAATAAGGTAGAATATTGATGATGCGAATACGAGTATCAACTACAGGTTAGATAGGGTGCATAAACAACGAATACGAACCTGGCTTTATCTCCATTCTGTTGTTTATCCTGGTCATCATCATCATCGTCATCTTCCTCTTCTTCTTCATCTTCCTCCTAAAAGAAAAAACAAGAATTAAAAATTGATACTTCACTGTAACACACTAGAACAAATAAATAAAAACTCGCTCTATATGCGTGTGGAGAATCGCGTGAGACTTGATAGACTGGACCAATGCATTTTTTTTATTCAATACAAGCTGTTGTTTTGCATCCTCGTCAAATTCAAGGAGCTAACTATGCTAATGATTCTCGACCCATCAATAATAAAATGGGTAGGTAGTTTTTATTTTTTTTCGCTTGCGCTTTCACATATACAAACAAGCTCAATCGTTTATTCAATAATTTCTTATTTCCTAAACCACGTTAAGGAGGTTATTCTGATATACTGACAAACTTAAACAACCAAAAAAGTCAGCGTTTATTAATAATTAACGAGGTACCGTAATTTAAATTGATTTTATTTATGTCTTTTGTGACAACATCCTGAATTTTGACGAGTATGCAAAACAACACCTTGTATAGTGTTGCGTTTGGCCGCATCTCGCCTGATGTGAAGCGATGATGCGGCCTAGGGTGGAGCACGTTTGTCTAGATGAAACCGATACACTCGAACTTTGAGCAGATATAGATTATAATGATCCAGGAACAGAGGAGTCGGTAGAATATCCAAAGAATTGTACACAATTACGCATCTACTTTATTACGCTATAGTGAAGCCCTAGCTGTATGTAGAGAATAGTGGTGTAAGTCCTGGCTTTCAGAGACATGCGGAGCATAGAGGGGACTGGGGGAAATCGACATGATGGAATTCCACATCACAACTCTTGTTTCTCATATTATGATTGGAGGAACCTTGCACGTCTCCACACTGCTACTCTGGTCTCTACTTTGGTGAAAACCAAAACAAATCTTTACATCCAAATAAATAAAATTTAAGTGTCTGTAATATTGTTTAAGTTAATTTCAAAATATCAGCTTCTTGCTGAATGCATATTAAAATATTTAGAGTTCTCATAGCAAAAACATACTTTTTTAAATATTTATCTGTCTGTCTGTTTCTTCGGCCCAATCTCAGAAAACTGATTTCGACGATTTTCGGCTATAACTGGCAGACAGCTGTTAATTTTTATTCAATTCCACGCGAACGAAGTCGTACACACGGCGACACTTCAAGCATACATTTCCAGAATTACATGGCCTCGTTTTTGTATAGATTTTCCGTACAATCAGAGATCCGCATTAACTGGTTTTATATAGCGTGATTGGACGCCAGCGTACCAGCTGGTACTAATATATAAATGCTCACCTGCGGCGGTTCAAGCTGCTTCTCTCTGAGTCGTAACATACGATGTTCAGCCGCGCTGAGCGGTCTGTGCGTCACGACTAGTCGCGTCAACGCTTGCGCTGCGACTCCGGCGCGTGCACGACGCTTTGATAGTCGCACGCGCGTTTCCAACTCGTTGTAGAAGACGCAGTGATTGCGGACCACCTGTTGAAGAGTTCGGCTATTGTATATGGGCGAAAGAAAATGGTATGGAGTATGGAAATTTTTGTAATCATAGAAAGAAAACCTGTGGCATTGACAAGAAAGCTAGATTATGAAGGTCCCGATTTTTATTTAAGTAATCTTTAAAAACTGCTTTGGCGTACAAAAGAACTGTCGCTGATGCATACAAAAAATAGAAGTTACTCATGCTTTGACTTGCAACTTTCTATGCTAATGCTAATGGACTGATATATTGAGTAAAAACAAAAATGCCAACATGTAAAGTATGGCCAGCAAAAATCTACAAAACATACTCAATTCATCCCAAATGTGGACCCCTGACATTATCATCAAACCCTAGGCAGGGCTGTTATCTTACACAAAATTAAAACATTGCATTTCATCATCTGCCTAGCCATTTCCCAAACTATCTTAGGATCGGCTTCCAGTTTAACCTGATGCAGCTGAATACCAGTATTTTACATGAAGCAACTGCCTATCTGACCTCTGCAAACCAGTACCTGGGTAATACGATACCCCTTGGTAAGACTGTATGTCAGACTTCTGGCTCCTGACTACTCATAATGTCTGTCAAAGATCTACAAATGACAGCCGGGACCAACGGCTTAACAAGCTTTCCGAGGCACAGAGGATCTTATCCACGATGGTCACCTATCCACGGACAATTTATCATGCACAAAATAATTGTAAATCCACACTCACCAAGAAATAGTTCTCTTCATAACCCTTAGAAGCTTTACTCTTGACGTTCCAGTTATACTCCCTTGCCATCTTGTACTCGTATGTATCACCGTCCATGTAAAGCATACTCTCTGTGATGTCGCGGCGACGTTTCAGTATCGTGTCCTCAGTTGGCAGACAGTACGCCACAAACTGTTCACCACTTTCGTCCATCACACCTCTGTAAAATAAAAGAATAACGTATTGGTGAATTTGTAGCCAATATTTCACAAACAATAAAGAAGTTTTATCTATTTTACAGAACAACTAAGCAAATACCTGGAGTGGGTCTACAATAGGTGCCCGTCTGCATAGGTTAACATAGGTCAAAGCAGAGCAATGGCACATTGGTCAGACGGGCACAATGGTCAGATACAATCGAGAACCAAGCATGTACCAAGAATAGCTAGGTATTTATGGTGCATCTAATAGCCTTTTTGATTAGGCGTGGAGGGTGCATAACTTGCAAGACATTGTATGTGGTTGCCATTCTCAGTGTTAAGGGACAGACCAAGAAGTACCATACAATTTGGTATAAGCTATAAAGGTTTTTTTTTTACATGCCTATTTATGTTAATGGAGAAGTATGAAAGAAAACATGCTGCGCCAACCCCTAATAAATTGGGACAACGGCAGCAGAATGATGACTTACTTATCATAGAAATTAATGAGACCGTCACAAACGATTATTATACCCTTAACAAAGAAGCAGGGTGGTCAGAATACTCACCGAATCATAGCCTGAGACATGGCTTCAATCTGTCCAGCAATATTCTTATCCAAAGGTGCAGGATCCGAGTCAAATATGACCTGAGCACACGGATACTTCCACATTTCAAAGTCAGGGAAGACTTCCATAATCTCTACAGGCGTAACACCTGGTTTACTGTAATGTTTCTCTATAGGTTTCTTGTTGTCCTCAAATGTCTTTTCAATAGCCTTGATTTGACTCTCACGGTCCATGTAAAGTGTTTCTTCACTGAATATCTTTTTGACATTGTAACCGACTTTCGCTTCAACCTGAAATAATTAATACATTTTTGTAAATTTTGTAGTAATCTACTTTGGAATATGTAGCTCCAAGATATGGACAAGTAAAATGATTCCATAATTTATGAAACAGGAAATAGGTGCAGAAAACATGTAAAAAGTAAAACAACACAAGTTTTGCGGAAAACCTGTATCTTAATGCAAGCACCCAGACAATCATTAATCAATTAATTGCCTGTGCATAAGCCATGCCATGTAGTTACACTTGAATGATGTACTAGGTAATATGGAACAAGAATCTACCGATTGCAGCAAAATGCTATGTGTAGAATTTAACAACAAACCTTCTCCATAGACTGAGGCTGAAACCTCGTCTGTTCAGTAGAGATATACTCGGAGCGCCGCAACCACGATACGTTCTTGGCATGATGTCGCGACCTCTTTGAATCCTGGGGAGTGAGGATGTCATCCTCTAGCAACTTCTCGTCAGCCGGGTCCAATAGCGCATTGCCATCGCCCTGATATATATCCCGGTTTATGAGATCAATGTGGACCCCCAAATCGTGCTCCGTCAGCACTTCATACCGATAATTCTTTTCCAAAGAGGTCGGATTGTACTGAATAAATCTCGTCGAGGGAAATGGATACGTTATAAATTTTAAGTCAAACGGTATGTCTGGAAGCGTGTTGCAGTACTTCACTCGTGTCACGAGCTCCGACCTACAAAAAGTTGAGAATTTAATACGATATTTTCGGTGTAAGGCCTCTTTTGGTTCAAAGTTATGAAAACGTACTAACCTCCTTTCGCCCGTCCGTTGTGGACGTTTGTCTCTTTCCGGCTCATTTGTTTGAACGGTAGGTGGCATTTTCAAGACTTATTTATTCACTTAATCACTATTACATTTCATAAACATTGAATTATCAAAAATATTAAAATCTCCAAACCATTTCAACGAAATTACAACAAACAACGCGACAACTACTTTATTTTCCCGTATGACAGTTGATTAAATTGAGTTTAGAATGATTGATTTTGACAACATGGCATTAATTGATAATAGCAACACCAATTTGGAAAAGACTTTCGTTCAATTGAATGAACTTTTCTAAGCTGTCCCACTCGTAGAAGTCGTAGAGTATCTGGCCAAAAGAGGTGTCCTTGTCCCTGTCCTCCCTCACTCAGTTTACTTAGCATTGTTCCCCTTACTTTCAAACTTCCCTATTTCTTTTGACTTACTTACCTTCTGTTGATGCCCGCTTCGGTGCAGTAATTTGCCCTTTGTCGGGGCCACGGGACAGAAAAAACAGCTTTTTCTGTTCCGTGACAATCGCGACTCGTTCGCCTTAGATTTACCTTTTCTCAAAGACATTGAAATATTTACGAGTGATAGACGGGACAAGAAGAAGAAAATCGTAATCCACTTGTTGCTACTTCTAGTTTTAAGATCGTCCTGTCCAAAGTGATTAGTATAATACGCCTGCTTCTCAGATAGTGTGTTCGTGTGTCAAAAATCGAAAATGTTCGGTATCAAATATTTTGTATGAATTATTCTCATCGTCAGTGCAATAAGTCTTTCAAATCTATTTGCCTATGCTATACATACCATTTGCCCTGGCCCTGACGGCCTGACGCATTCGAAACTGATATCCCCAATCCAATACCACCAATATATAATTATATATTTTAACAGCAATTGTTATAACATCATGATCCTGACCCTATCCTAATTTATATCGGGTCGGCGCAGCATATTTTATTCTTCCATACTTCTCTAGTATTCGTAATCGTCGAATAATACATTTATTATTATACTATTCTTATAGAGATCCATTTTCTCCTTACAGCAATAAATTAAAAAAGAAAATTACCAGAGTGGAACGATTTTCGTAACAAAGTTTGATGTCACAATCATTTTTCTCCCGCGTATTCGAAAATTTCGTTCGACGCCTGAAAAAAAGATCCGGAAACTATGGTAAACTTTATAAACTTGCCAGTTTCATTCTGTTTCGTTCATTACTTCATTCCATTCGCCGTCATTTTCAAGTCACTGTGGTCACTCATTCGCCGTATTCCGCCGTCGCCATCTTTCTTTTCACAACTTTTGTCGGCAGTAAGGTACGTTATGAAAAGGAATAATTCGCTAAATAAACCTAAATAGTGATTAAAAAATTACCCAACCGCTGCTTCATCTGCTGTGCAACGCCGTTGATAATACGTAAGGTTTTTAGTATTCTAAATTGTGCAAGAACAAAGTCGGCCATGTGGTCGGCCAAAATGGTTTTTCAACGTACTACGCATTATGTTTTACATGGAAAATCATGAATTATGCTTGTTATATGGATAATTTGAGTAGTTTTATGTTAGTTGGTGCGGTAGTGTTGTATTAGGATATTGATTGTAAAAGCATTTGTCGGAAGCCGGTACGGGTAACCAACGTGGCGCGAACGCCGTTGTTCTAAGTTCTAACAAGGTGTTCTTGTTTTAGATTTAAACATGGGTACAGTGGAACGCGCTGGTGATGATCACACTTCCGAGGTGGAGTCTGGAGAGGAGGAGGAAATTGTTGGGGGTGGTGAGCTGGCTCAACACCTCATGAAAAGGTAAGTCTGCTAGGTTAGCCCTGTGCTTCCCACGACTACTTTGTCAGGCACATGTGTTGACTTGACATTAGAACTCCTTGATTCCTTTTTAGAGTAACCAAAAGTTATGCTAATTTCAGCCCCAGTCAGAAATTAATTTAAAATCAACAAAAATAAATTATTAAACAATAGTTTATTTACAATTTTTGCACTTGTATGAGGTATCACTGTCATTTGACATTAATTATGCATTTATTTTTTAAATTCTGACAGCACATTGTGGCTAGGGTCACCTTCACACTTGAATATAATTAATGAATTTTAAAATACACATCGACAACAAACAGGTGAAACTAAATAAAAGCTTGTATAAATAGTTGAGTCCTTCGGTAACATGGCACAAGCAATATGTAATATTCTCTCCATTTTCATCCCTTTAAAATAGAGATTGAATTTGAACGGCAACTTCATGACTATGTTCCCTTATTATGAGAGAAACCAACATAGTTTAATTCCTATTAAAAATGATTACATCACATGGTAGGTCCTAAATTCATGTAAGATGAATCACGCTTCCTGGTTAGCAACATTCATAAAATGTTGAAATGGCTCATCGGCTTGATTCAAGCTATTTTAAACTTGAGCTGTTACGATCCAAATTTAATAGCAGTATGCTGGAAAGTTTATTGAGCTGTTTTTTTTAAATTTCTTCTAGTAATATTGTTGATTGCAATTTGACAATTGTCAGTTTTTAGAGCCAATTAGAAAAAACCGGCCAAGTGCGAATCGAACTCGCGCAAGAAGGGCTCCGTACTATTATTTATAAAAATGAGCAAAAAATTTGCATAAATATTTATTTTATTCTGTTTTTAGTAAGTATTTTTTGTTATAGCATCAACAGAAATACATAATCTGTAGAAATTTCAACTGGCTAACTATCACGGTTCATGAGATACAGCCTGGTGACAGACAGACAGCGAAGTCCCGTTTCACCCTTTCGGTACGGAAACCTAAAAACTTAACAAATTTAAATTAAAAATGAAATAATGATTAACAATAATTGTTAAAATTACAGACGAAACATTGGTCATTCATTCTCAGGCCCGTATCCCAATTTATTTGGGGTCTGCTCAACATTTCCTTCTCATCTATTCTATATTACTCCTTGTATAACCATTCCCTTGAGGTTCAGGAAATGAAAACGCTGGACAGACAAAAAACATCGTAAACCTTTTTCGAATCGTTGTTACTGTCTATGATTACTTTAACTCCAAATCAACTGCTAAGGAGCATGGACAAAAACGCGCGAGATGAGATTACGGGTCATTGAACTAATGAGTCATTTTACGCTCTACTTGATCAATAAGTGCTCAGAAGACCTGACGGAATTTATAAGCAAGTTTAACCAAGCATAAATCTTTGTGCATCTTTGTAAGCTACAAAATGCATTGACTCCAGACTGAGTATGTACTTTCCATATTGCATTTTTTAATGTAAATTATACTAAAACATAATAAAGTCTAGTCGTTTTTGTCGTCAAGAAGACGACGGATCCAATAAACTTTCTTAAAATATTGAAATTCATTTTCCATAAAGTCACAGAAAACGTTGACTAGAGATTCGTCTTGGTGCAATTTTCGTCATTCAAAACAGCCACCCAAGTCGTAAGGTTTTCAAAAAATCCATCATAAAACAACCGTGAGAGAATATCGGCATAATATATATCACACGCGTGACTTAACACTTCCAAAATATTAATAGTTGAACGGAAAATGTTTGCATACAATTACATGTGACGATGCACTGAAATATTTTAACTCTCAGATCAAACAGCGAGAGGTTAACTATTTCGGCCATTTATTTAAAAAAAAAATGGATAGATTTTGTACTCGTCAGTTCCAGAAATTGATCAAAAAGGTTTTACTCAGTCCATAATAAAATACTCGTTCCTGCCCGGCCAGTATCTTATCTTTCAGTTATTGATAAAACTATTTTTAATCCATAGTTACTGTTAACCTTCGTAAACTACCGGTTATGTGATTACTATGATCCACATTTTATGCGCAATTTTGTTTATAATACGACCGTTTGATTTAATACACCTCACGGTCTGATAATTTTGCGAAAAGTAAGTTACTATTAGATTTTTTTTACTGTTTATCCGCTGGACGGATTCGTGAATGCTTTTCTTACAATATAATAACGCGCACAATTTAAAAATTGATCATCCGTACCAGGCATAGCTATAAAAAGTAGAAATAATAGATCTTTTTATATGTTCGAACATTAAAAAAAGCTATTGTTACTTTCAATTCAAAGGCGTATTGTACAAAGACTTCTTGGCCTTACTCAAGTTATTAGCTTGCCAATTTCGCACCCTTTTTGCATTAACTCTTTTTTCCGATGTAGAAGCAAGACCTTGATTCCGAAGGGCGAGTCACAAAGTAAATGGTACCTTAGTAACCAAAGTACTTCTGTGCCTCATGGGCAGGCCTTTTAATGGCTTGACGAATCAGGATGGGAGGGAGGAGAATACGTTGCATTAATGTTATGCGATGCGAACTTAATAAACCATTTCCCTCTCCGTTCTTACGACTCGGGATGTTGGGCAGCTGATACTTGTTACTTCTTTTATTTCCTCTGCAGGATCCAATTGGACTCACTTAAAATAATTTTCTACCGAATTATCTTTGTGAATCTTGGAGGATTTCAAAGGTAATCTTAAGGTCCGGCGCATCTGCAAGTCTAATATTTAACCGAAAAGTTGAAACTATACGCGGTTAGAATTAACAATAAAATTGTCTAAATTTAGGGAGATTTTGTACAAAGCAAAATGTATCCTTGAGCTGATTTCGGAGTGACGACGAAAATATAACTATAAACCCATCTTACGTCGAAGTTAACGATGTACTCAGGAAGCCGACTCGTCAGTGTGCATGAATATGTAAAAAAAAAAACCCGGTTCTTCCCTTCTCTTCGGTCCTTCACACCGATGCAATAAAAAGATTGATAAAAACTGCGTCTTACTAACTTCCGTCTAAACACGTTGACTACTGATGATGTTTTAGGTTGTACAGGTTTTGCATCTTTCCGTTTAATTTCCGCAGGGCAATCTTTCGATCATCAGCATATCGTGCCAAACTCCTACCTGTTAAAAAGACAAGATTACATGTTTCAAATATTCAATTAAACCAATTATAACTATCACGCTATAATATAGACGGACTATTAAATCTACCAATCATATGGCTAATTAATTTCTTTTTGCGTTCGCATGAAGCAATCACTTACACGAACTCTTATAACATCAATTGTAACGCCAAATATGTCGGTTTTTTTGTCGACAAAAACTGCAATCATTGCTTGCTATGTAAAAAATATGGGCATACAAATGGTAACCGTAGCGAAAGTCGGTCTGCGCATCGACAAGCTTTTATAAATAAATATATATTTATAATAGCTTGATAAGTACCTAGATTCCTAGAATATCGCAGAACGTGTGTATGGTAGTTTGTACTTGTATCGAACCGTTATGGTGCAGTTCTTTTGTGGACTTTATAATCAAGCTTCAAGGAGAACACAATTGACACCATTATAACTTGCGATATCTAGATTTCTTTGTTTGATAAAGACTTACTATCACTAGATCTCTGGGTTACTCCCAGAACTCGCAACGCAAAAGATCCCCCGAGGTCTCGGCTAAAAATACACAACTATACAGGTAACTAAGTGACCTTCTTGCGATGTTCCCAACCGGTTTTTCTTTTCATACAGCTAAATCACGGCAGTTGTCACTAGTACGGTTTCATTTTATTCCGAATCAAGTAAAAGGCGATCAAATAACGTGATCCAACAATCGCATGAAATGACGTACCCGTTTAATTGGTTCTTCTCGGAATCGCTACAGACAATATTTGCAGTACAGAAGACAGGCACTAATGGAGCGAAACAATTTCGTGTTTTCTTTTCAAATGATGACATACATAGCAGAGTATATAATATGTATCGTAAGACCAATAACGCGCTCTTTCGTACCAACAAGCGCTTCTTTCGTAGAAACTAATAACCCCTAAACAGGTAACACGGTGAACAGTCTACATCACAGATAGGTTGACTGATGTTTACAGCACCGTACTGTTTATTTTGTTGCGCAACGGGGCTATTTCAAGGAAATCGGGGCGTAACTGTAAATCTTCTGCGCATCGGGATAAAAGTCTGGTGTTGTTATGTCGTGAAACGTAAATTAGGTTGTTATGTACGTAAGCCAGGTCTTCCTTGTTTGTGCAAACGCGTATTTTGAGAAGTTTTCACATGACGACAATGTTTTTGAAGGTTTCTATAATAAATCTTTTAACTGACGTCGACACACTTATGCAGAACCTTTGCAGACACCAATGTGGTTTAATCGATCTTTCATGACTATTCAATGTTCGGTTTCTATGAAACACAGCTACCTCGAGGATTTACGATGTTTATTGGAATCGGTTATTTATTTTAACTGTATTAAGTTTATTATACCTTCTGAGAATAACATGCAACCGTATCTACTCTGTAAATTATTCGGTAAATCCGAAATGTGGGGAGAAGATGTGATACAAGCGGCTTAAAACAGCTTTTACACCCATGTATCTCTTCTCATATTTTTTTTTTATTTAATTCGAACCCAAATGATTCATATTGTTGTTAATAACACTTATATTGAAGGTATTATGGTCCGGTAACTAGTGTTAGTATTAAAATCATGTAACTAAAACGAATAATAAAATTCCGAGAGACAGTAACATAATACTCGAATATAAAAAAAAACCTGCAGCTGCTTTTCTTAGCTGTTTTTTTCAACATGGCTGTGTTAAAGTGAGGAGTTCAGTACAACGAAAAAAAATCTTTTTCATGATGACATACCAACACCTATTTACTGAAACAATCATGATAGATTTGTTTAACATGCATCACCAACTGAGGATTCACCTTACAAACACAAACAAACCTCCTTCGAATCAGATATTTTAACTATTCATTCTTGTCAACAGCGGCATCACCCGTAACGAGATGTTAGCTGCCATCACGAACCGCATCCACGTGGAGGCAATGGCTTCTCTCCCCCCGAACGTGCGTAGGCGCATCCGTGCTCTTCGCACGCTCCAAAAGGAGTTTGTGGACATCGAGGCCAAGTTCTACAGTGAAGTACATGCTCTTGAGTGCAAGTACGAGAAACTGTACAAGCCTCTGTTTGAAAAGGTAAGGTTTTCTACTTCACTATCTACGGTTTTTGAAGTCCTATAGTTAAGGGGGAAGCACCACGGTAGCCTGCGAAATTCAATATTTCTCTGTTGTCTGTTAAGTAAAATATGATAATATGAAGATTTGAATTTCGCTGCCTACCCTGGCGTTTGTTCCACCTTAAGAAGTCTTTACGGTCGTCTTTACGGGTCGTCACTACACTTACCTACACGGATTAGGCTTGAGTCGGTCAAAAAGCTTCCAGTAGACCTCATTCGGTTCGGAAGACAATAAATGGGACAAATTTATTTGATTACGATTCTGCGTAAATAATTAGGTTTACTGCCATAGATGTCACATGCGGCTTGCTGTGTCAAGTTGCTTGCTAAAGGAATGGACGGACTAATGATGACTCTTTGAAACACTCAATACTGTATAAAAATAATCTGCTACGTTTATGTTGCTGCTAGCGGTCACTAGTCAAGTTTCCTAGGACGTATGGTTCGTAGTTCATTTGTACGTTGGCGACAGATTTAATATAATAGGTTTTCAGAAAACAAGTGTTAGAATTTGATATGCAGCTAATATTGCAAAGTTAAGTACGCAATAACGACGGTCAAATTTTTATGAGTGCTGATAAGAACGAGATGAAGATAGTTCTAGCGGGATTCCCGTGAATCAAAATCATTACAATGTCATGACTGACTTGTTTAGTATCAGGATTCAAATGAAATAATATTCTCAATTTCGTCCATAAAAACACAAGTTTATCTACTAGTCTTTTGTTTTTAGTTCAAATTTGATTTTGGAATGTTATTTGCAAGTGTTGAAAAATACTCAGCATTATTTTATAGCAACCTGCTCACTCGGTTGCTCGCTTGCCTTTCCTCGTTGGCCTAGTAATTAATAGGGATGATGACTGGGTAAAGAAAACGAAATTCTATTTTGTCCGTCAATCAGGTAATACAAAAATATTAGATACGTATTTTTTGTTTTATCAAGTTAACAAAAAAATACTTAGTTAAAACGTATTAAAGTTGGAGAGTGGGGGTTCTTTACGTCACAACTAGGTATAAAATGTACTGAGCCGTGACGTCATGCGCCATTTCAACTCAAAATATCTCCGTAATTTTAAGATTACGTCAAAAAAGAAAAAATACGTGTCAAATTAATAATCTACCCGATAGACGAATAAAAAAAAAATGAGTCACCATCCCTATTGTGACTGTTGAAGTCAACCCAGGAGCACGTGTCCTGAATCCAATTCGCTGATCGATTTTTTTTCTGTTGCCAAGTATGGCTACTGAAACTGGCTCATGCGGCGACGATAGATGCTGAACGGAGCTTTTTGATATCTGTTTTAAGCTTTCACGGTTTATAACTTAGCTACTTATGGCAAGCTCCATGATCGCGGGATGATGGCCTTCAATAGCGCCGAAATATCGGGAGCTTGCATTAATTTATAATCACGGAAGATGCCCGTATGTGACAGTGTAAGGGTAGTCTGTAGGAATTTCTTCGGGCCGTCTTCGTTGCTCGTCAAAAACAGCCGAATCGAATTCCCCGACCATAGCAAAACTGGAGCATAGGCCTGATATCAAGATTTACTTTTTTTCTCCAGCGCGCCTCAGTTGTGAACGGCGGTTACGAGCCCAACGACGAGGAGTGCCTGAACCCTTGGCGCGATGAGAACGAGGAAGATGAGCTGGCACGCGCGGTCCAGAGCGCCGCCATCACTGACGGTACTGACGAGAAGAAACCTGAAGAGAAACCCGCTGAGTAAGTATTGAGTTGAGATTATTGTGTTATAGGGATGAAGGTGTTTCCTGCTAAAATGGTTCTGCTCCTTTCACGATAGATTTTTTATTTTATTCTTTATTTTTTTTTTAAAACGTTGCCCCACACTAAGAATTTCTCCTGTATCGTGGGTGCGTTTACAAACATTTAAACTCACATACACAAACAGCCAGACCCGGAACAACTATCTGTAGGCGATACAAATATTTGTTTCGTGCGGGGATCGAACCCGCGACACGCAGCGCAGCAGTCGATCGCTCAGCCACTGCGCCAACCGTGTCGTCAAACTATAAATAAATATTCGATCGCTTCTTATTTTGAATTTGTTGTTGTCATGCCGTACTATGGTGGACATGGAATATGGTTATAACAGAAAGACTTAGTCATAAAGGTTAACACGTTAGGTGACAAGCACCCAGCGATATGGGTCGAACAATTCGTTCGTGTCGAACAGCCCGCCTACCGAGTCGTGGTCTTATACGTAGCTTTAGGATGACTTGTGAATTTTGAGCATACAAGTAAAAATGAATTATTTGAATTTAGCAGCGATAATTTTAAGCTGTTTGCCCAATGTTAGAGGATAATAGAACAAGACAGTTTTTATTATATATACAAGTAGACATAAATCAATGAGCAATGTTACCTGTTACAATTTTTAATGATGACATACCAACACCTAATAACTGAACAATCATGATAAGATTTGTTTAACATGCATCACCAACTGAGGCTTTACCCTGCCAAACTCCCATAAAATATATTCCTTCAATTTTCTAACCACCAACAATTTTTCAGGCCACCAATGGATCCCAATGTCAAGGGCATCCCAGACTTCTGGTACACCATATTCAAGAATGTTTCAATGCTGTGTGAGATGATGCAGGAGCATGATGAGCCTATTCTTAAGACACTGCAGGACATTAAAGGTAAGATAAAGAAATTAGCAGACTGAGGTCTAGTTTTACAACTTTCAGATCATCAATCTGAAGGTAGTGAAACAATAGGGGTGAAGACTGGGTAAAGAAAACGACATTCTATTTTGTCCGTCAGACAGGTAATACAAAAACATTATATACGTATTTTTTTGTTTTATCAAAATATCAAAAAATTACTTAGTTAAAACTCTTTAAAGTTGGAGAGTAGGGGCTCACTACGTCACAAGTAGTTATAAACATTACCTACATGTGACGTCATGCGCCATTTCAACTCAATATATCTCCGTAATTTTATGACCACGCGAAAAAAGAAAAAATATGTGTCCAATACTTTTCAATCATCTACCCGACGGACAAAGAAAAAAAATGTGATCACCCCTATTAACAAGTCCTATTTGAATTTAAAAAAATAATTTATAATTTAATGATGACAATCCAACACCCAATTACTGAAGAAATCATGATTGATTTGTTTAACATGCATCACCAACTGAGGAACTCCTTTCTACACAATGAAACCACCAAACTTGGCTCCCATATGTAACATTAATCAACATTTGCAGTGCAAATGCACGAGGACCCGATCGGTTTCACTCTGGAATTCCACTTTGCGCCCAACGACTATTTCACAAACACCATCCTGACTAAGGAGTACTCAATGAAGTGCAAGCCTGATGATGAAAATCCACTTGAGTTTGAAGGCCCTGAAATTTACTCATGCAAGGTAAGAAAACCTCATACTAAAAATGGTTTTATTTTCTACAATGAATTCTCACACCATGTAAAAGGCTTGACAAGTTCTCTTAATAAGTTCCAATGTAAGGCACAGTAAGTATTTTTAAAAACATTAGGTCTATGGTCAAAATTTTCTGTTATACCCCATTATCATTGTACTTTGCTTCACATAAGATATGGCCTGATTCTTGACACAGCTCTTGGTTATAAAGAGATTTTTTGCGGCTGCAGTATTATAAAACGAAAAAGGATAATCCCAGGACACATTTTACGTAAAATAAAGTACAACTTCACCCCTAGCACGAACTTAACCAAAATAGTGTAGTCACTTTTATCGTAACACCATTGGCATGTTACAAGCAGCATGTAAATTGACTAACTTGAACACTGTTGTATAGAATTGGGTTCATTAACCTATCAGACAGATGTGTTGCTGGGGAGTTTGTTCCGCCACTTCTTCTCCCTAGCCAAAACATTAGGAAGTGGCGAACGGCGGGCATTTTGGGGGGCTGTCTCTTGTTATTTTGACGTTCAAAAAGTGCTGATTATCAGCCAAATTTTTATAAAAGACTTACTATTTTGACCCGTATCTAAATCTAGAAGTATTCAAGTGATAATAGCACAAACCTTTTCGTCGTATAATTTTCTTACAACTGGGACTCCATCCTATTCACCACTCTATTTCTATTACAATAATCCACCATATGGGACTAAAATATAACAAATTAGGTGATGCCTGCGACTACGTTCGCGTGGAAAATTTCAATGTGTCTTTCAGGGATAAATTACACATAATATAAACCTTCCTCTTCAATCATTCTGTCTTTTGATGAAAACCGTATCGAGATCCGTTGCGTGGTTGAAAAGATCTAAGCGTACAGACAACGGGGAGCGACTTTTTTATACTACTAGCTGCTGCCCGCGACTTCGGTCGCGTGGAAATTTTGATGGGTTTTAGGGGTATGAAAAATAGATGTTGAGCGATCCTCAGACCTACCCGATATGCACACAAAATTTCATACAAATCGGTACAGCCGTTTCGGAGGAGGTTACAAACACCGCAAGAATTTTATATATTAGATGTAAAGATTGTTACGGCAGCTAGTTAGCAATAACGTTAGGTAAACCCGTAATTAGTTCGTGCTAGGGGTACTGCTTAACAGCTAAATAGAAACCGCTTTGTCCCGCTGCTCACTATTCGCGCTGGATCAGTACCGACAGTGCCGGCGTCGCATGCTCGTCGAGATGCAGGTATGCTCAAGATAGGCATTTTACTAATCATGCAGGTATGCTCACATGCTAACTAAAACTCACGCTAGGTACCCCAGCAAGAATATGTCACGAGTAGGTTCAATATCTGATTTTGTGCACAAGATTTCAAATGGGAATAGTGTTGCCTACCTACTATCTACCCTGTGTAACCAAAAGCGTGTAACAACTAGCTACTGTTTTCCTCAACGGAGAAAATGACTGCCGATGTTGGCTAGACAATAAAACTCGAAAATGTATAAATAATAGGAAATTACCCGAAACGAATACCCATGAATGCAAATACCAATGAATACCCAGTAATTCATGTAGTCCTTTTTAGATAACAAGCAAAAAATATCCCGACAAAAATGAATTAAAATGTAGTCAAATGAGGTAACTGACATGGCAACACAGAACAACACTCCGGTCGCTTCTCGGGTAGTGACGTCGTAAACAAACAACTGACGATCGAACATACTAATGCCAAAGATGGTGTTCTCGTTAATATGTTCACATTGGTGGGTGTAGTTCATAATATCGACAGTCACTACATCGACGATTTGGTGTACTATCGATGTAGCGTACCATCGATTTGGCTGTCGATTCATTAACCCATCGATGGAACGTTTTCGATACAGCGATCGTCGATGTAGTGACTGTCGATATTATGAACTACACCCGTCATTGGTGTACCTATGTGCCCCTTTCGGATCGGACAGGGTTTTTTTTTTAACATATTGTATTGTACCACTATACAGGGTGTAACGGAAAGGGTATATACATCCTTAAGGGTGTGCTACAGACCATCAAACTGAATATGTTTATCATCATAAAAAAAAAGTTGCAGCAAAAAAAAATCTGTTGCCTATACATTTGGGTCGAATAGGTATTGTAATTTTCTATGGGGTAACAGATATTTTTATTGCTGCAAAAAAATTTTCAGGATGAGAAACATGTGCAGTTTGATGGTCTGTAGCACACCCTTAAGGATGTATATACCCTTTCCGTTACACCCTGTATATATAGGGCTCACTATAATCTTTGACAGCCGACGCAGGTAGTGAGTAGCCCGAAAGTCTGACAAACAGTCTTACCAAGGGGCATTGTAGTACCCAGTAGTACTAAGCTGTGGAGGTCAGATAGGCAGTCCCTCCATGTAAAATACTGGTATTCAGCTGCATCCGGTTATACTGGAAGCAGACCCCAATAAAATTGGGTAAAGGCTAGGCAGATAATGAAAGGGCTCACAATATTTTATCTGTATGATACGTTTAACATGAACAGGGTTGCGAGATCAACTGGAAGAAAGGCAAGAACGTGACAGTGAAGACGATAAAGAAGAAGCAGAAGCACAAGTCTCGCGGCTCGGTGCGCACCGTCACCAAGTCGGTGCAGGCGGACTCGTTCTTTAACTTCTTCTCGCCGCCTACCATGCCTGATGACCCCAACTCGACTCTCGCCTCGGATATCCAGGTCAATATTTTACTTTTTACTGTATTTCCAGTTTTAAAGTTGCTGACGGAAGAAGCCTGAAGCCTGTCAGTTTCAGTTGATCTGGTTTGACTGTTCCCTTAAGAGGGGACTCGAGTGGGCCTTTCTCCATACAAACGTATTCCGCTGTTTTCTTCTTGGATAATGCGTCTAGAGCAATGTTTTTTTTTTCAAAAAATCTAGGTTTTATTAATACATGCCCTATCATTTCTTTTTTTTTTTTTCAAAACAATCACTAAAATAATTATGACAATCCAAAAACCCGGAAAAAAAGCTCGTTACTGCCATGTTCAGACGACTATCAGACATAGAAGCATAGATATACTTTTCCTCTAAATTTTGATATAAGAATTATTTAGATCAGTTTAGATTTGAAGAAGAAAACAGCGGAATACAAAACGTCTTTTGGTCACGATTTTTGTAGGTAAAATCAGCGTAAGTTGCAGTTGTCCCTTTTGCACATTACGGGGGCTTGGTCGGTCGCAGCGTGACGGCAATAGTTTCTTCAAATACCTATTCTTCAAATTCCTCGAGCTAGAGTCCCCTCTTAAAAACGTCTTGCATATTTTCTTAGTTTTATAGGAAACCACTTCAAATGTCATCCTACGACCCACAAACGTCAACTGTAATGTACTGTGATAATGAATTGGACTCCCTTATCGCCCACAGAGCTGATAACACAGGATTTTCCCAACAAAAGAACATAGTGCGTTTTGTTAAATTAATTCAGTTAATCCATAAAACCAGCAGAATTATTTTTTACACAGTTTAACATAAACACACGTATCTTCCAGGCGCTGCTCACAGCTGACTTCGAGATCGGCCACTACATCCGTGAGCGTGTCGTCTCCCGCGCCGTCCTGCTGTACACCGGAGAGGGCCTCGACGATGATGACGACGAAGATTACGAGGAGGAGGTCAGTACACGCTTGCATACGTACCACAAGTAACTTGGGTCTCTCAAGGAAGTACCATGTTAGACTGCTGAACGAATACCACACGGTCTGCAAAAACAAAATAGGGTCGCGGATATTTGAATCTCGAAGTCGTGGAATTAATTTGATTGGAATTATAAACAACGGCGATGTTTAAACGCTGTCTACTTATATTATAGGTTCGACATTTGTTACCAAGGTTGAAAATTGTGTGTGAGATAGCTTTAGCGATTTCTTGCTTGTTACTTAGTTATACATTTTTGGACCAGTGTGAATCTATGTATGGAATAATGATCCGAGAAAAGCAAATATTATTTGATCAATCATTTGCGGTGAGAAAGGTCCGTGTAAGAGCTTCATTAACTTGATCTTCCATTGTTTTAGGTTAAAACCTGTTTATTCAATATCCTCATTGATCGTCGTTTACAAGCAACCAATGATTCTGCATTTATGATGTACAAAAATACCATCTCACAGTTTTGTAACAGTAAATTAGAGGTTGTATTCAGTTTCACATATTTTCTTTTTTTCTGGGTTTGTCATGTGGTAGTGTGTCCAGGTATTCTAGCATAGTGCTTCCCTGGTTGACCTTATTGTATTTCGATTCAGTGAAATACGCTTCAGAATAGGCAGGTAGCTTAGTTGTAGTGACATGACTCATAATGAATGCTGAATTTTTTTTCTCCAAATCAAAGATTGTATCAATCCAATTGTTCAATCAGAAGTATGCAGTAATTTACTAACAATCGTTAAGTGAATACTAAATTAACAAACTAACCATTGCTTTTAAGAGCGTCGATAGGTTACTGAATTTAAGCTATTTCTGATTGAACTTCACGATAATCAATAGACTCGTCTTCAACCAACGCTTATCTGCATAACTTCAGGAACAGTGAATTCTACAGCCATCTAGCATTTCCACGAGGTGTTAGTTTGAACAACTTGCATGGTAGAACATTTTTATTATTGCTTGCTTAGCTAGTTCAGCACCGGATGTGCTAAATATTGATTTTGCCTCCTCCCACTCCCCGCATATCAGACGAAGGTACAGTATGTGTTGTAAACCCCGCTCCCCTATATGATAGTGTATGATAAGTGCGTCTGCATAAATCTTCCACGGGTAACAGAGTATACAGTATCTACGTCTGGTGGGTGTTGGCTGGTGGCTGCACAAACAAAAGCGGTATATTTGGTTTCAGGAGGATTCGTACTTTGACGAAGACTCTGGGACGGAAGAAGTGTCCGACGGGGAGGATTGATGCAAGACGTTGTCCGACCGCCCCTAGCGTTATATAACCCGTCACTCGGCAGCTCGCTACGTGCCCTCGTCGCTCGACGTGGGCACGTAGCGGCTCGGCTCACGAGCTCTGCGCGCTTTAGTCTATCGCGACCATATCAACCCATATCTCTTTTAATTTGTACCAAAAAACGATTCGCCAAGCGAAACGTGATACCCAATACTCCTGCAACGTTTCGGGTGTATGTCCTAAAATCGGTAGTATTTGTACGCTAGAATATTATAAATAACTTCTCGCTCATCCACTCGTCCATTCTATGCATGGTTTATCCCTCTGGCCAGATAAATATGTTTTAGAGTAGATTTTGTACTGAGCTCCCGAGGGGCTCCAGTAGTCTTGATGCGAGAAGAGTGAGGTGCCTTCATTATCGATGTATAATGCATGTTAACTTGTTAGTGTCTGTTACGACAACTATTTTGCATTTCTAGTTTAGTTTATACATTACTCGTTTTTATTTATTATTATACAGTAATTATAGTGTGTATTTTTGTTTACGAATTTTACATATTCGTTTGAGTACTTTGAAATTTCATGTGATATTACTATTCTGTAAGGCTATATTTAATGTTTCCTATTGAATGAAAATTAAAGTACTGTCATTCCATTGAGACGCTAGTAGATCCTTCGCACCGTGCGTAACGGCAGTCTGCCCAGGAATTGAATTCGCTGAATCTCTTTTTAGTGCCAAAATGCATTTTTTTTACATCATCACTTAACATCGCCAACTGTGATCTATCCGATATGATATGTATTTTAATAATGAATAATGATTTGACAATAGTTAGGTCGGATAATAGATGTATATTTTTTATTTATGTAACCTTCTATTGAAGTTATCATAATAATGTCAATGTATAGCAGCTCGACAGGTAGTTTTTATATATCGGTAATGGCTTTATGTTTTTGGCATGATGTCGTAATGATGACATTAAAAATTGTATGCTTTTTACTCGAGTGTTTTATTTATCTCTTATCCTTATTATTTGCATGCGAATTGTGCGAGTTTGTCGAGAATGCAGATGGTTGCAGAATTCACGTTCAATTTTATGCGAGGTAACAAGACTCGAGGTTGGTTTTTAGTAATATGTGTTGACGTTGTGTTGGCGTTGTCAGGAGGAGGAAGAATGTTCGACAGAAGAGAGCGAGGATGAGGAGCCTACGCCGCGGAGACGAGGCAAGAAGCCCATCAAGGGCGGCGCGCAGGACAACCCCGCCGAGTGCAAGCAACAGTAACGCGCACGAACTGCGCTAGTCTGTCTAACGTCGAGGTCTGTGCATACGTATAGTATGTTTGGTGCTGAATATCTACTTACCCTTCACTACATTCGCCCACCTCTAGCTAGTTATATCTAACTGGGTTCTCGCGAGGACAAACTAAGGTTTTAATTAGATAATGTTTTAACCCCACAGTAAGTTTAGTTTCAAATGTATCGGGTCTTTTGTAGTGAGCGGCAATGTTCCTTAATCAGTCTTGTAAGGTAAATTGTATTTCTAGACCTTCATAATAAATTTCGTATACGTGTTCGATTCTTCGTTTAGAGACAACCGGTTTTAAGAGCAACACCTTTGAAGTTGTCGTTATTACTTAATGAATTATTATATCGATATTTGTGATGTACTGCTTTTGTCTCCGAAGATATAACGCCGTGAAAATATTTATAAAAAAAGTCGCCCGACCTCGCCATACACAAATGCACTAAATTATAATGCAGTGACTGATATCTCTAGTATAGGATGCTTTTTAGAAAGGAACATATGAAAGAGTTGGACTGAGCGACCTCGCATGCCGTCTTTTCCTTCACATTCCTGATTTCGTGTAAAAAACACATCAAAACTAAGGGAATGTAAGATAGGTAGACTTCGAAACGGTGACGATAGCTTCGTTTTATGCTTTCATTGAAATAATTATCTTCAAGATTGCATGCCAAGCGCCATATAGGTAGTGTATTCAGAGCGCTCAATCAAATAATAATTGCAAGTTCTTCCGTTGTCGCCCCCGCTTCGAACTTCAGCCCGTTTTTAATCCGCCTTCAGTTTTTTCACCGTCGTTTATTGTTATTTGTCCATTGTTTTAGTTAACTAAATCGGTTGGTGCTTGAGGCACGATAGCTAGGCTAGTTTGAGATGTGATGTAGTTTAACGCTGCCTGTTAACAACTTGGAATTAAAGGTCTATGAGACGGTAATTAATGTTAAAATAATGTTATTTTGTATTTGTAATTAAATGAGCCAAACTGCGGTGTCGCCATAAGCATCTTTTTGTGGTAACAGGTCTTCATAATGCAAATTATTATGTTATAGGCGTAAGTTATGTTACAATTTACTTCGGTGTGATTGTAAAGCTATTTGAGATCAGTGGTTCTTTTTTAATGATGGACAGTATAGCGAAATGCTCGCATCGCGTACACCACAGCTATAGGGTATTTGTACACATAACATTTTTAAATAAATTTCGTAATGAAATGTCCGTTGTACTTATTTCTGTAACCCTACTTTACCTCCTCTAATAAACCAACAATAACATTGACTTCTGAAAAAATACACCCGTCATTCTGACCCACACTAATAGTGGTGTGACACCTACACACACACAATTTTGGTAATGTCACGTGGTATGGAAGACCTAACTCTGAAGTTAATAGATCTATAGGAGTTTGTTCGGTGAGGAAGAATGTAAGAAAGAAGCTGGTGAACCTGCGTCTAGGTTGCAGTTCATTGAAGTCTTTGCGTAAGTATCCTGTAACTTGTAGATCTACTGTTAGCACAGCTTCAAGTGTATAGCAAAATAATTAGATTAGTCAGTTCGCTTATTCCATTTAGAGCGGTTCATCGCCGGATTACTATGCTATGACAACGTTGGGCGAATATTCCCTGTCGTCCCCAATTTGCCCCGGGCGGCAAATGGGAATAAAATTCCCGGTTGCCTTTAGGTGGCGGCTGGAAGGTTATTGTCCCCACTTAAAAGTTTTTTTTGTATGTCCCTAATAATTTCACTTATCTACTAATAACAGCGATATCGGCGATCCACGTCGAAATGTAGGTACCTACAGCAATTTGAAGTGGGGGTATAACATCGGTCACCTCCCGGGGGGGACTGGGAGTTTTATTTTCCCAATAGCCACTCGGGGCAATCACTCCATTGGGGTCGACTGGGATTATCCGAAAAAACAACGCGCAGTGAGGAGTCTCGTAACGCGTCAACGCCTTTTATAAAACGAGCTTGTATGCGTTCATAGAATTTCTGAAATATCTCAAAAATTTAAACCTAGGTAAAAAATAAGGAATCCTTTCCCTCTTTTACACTTCCCGGTAAGTGGTGGGCAATGGATTGATGGATGACCTTGACCGCGAATTTGGTCGAATTTGTGTGTCCAATTAGACCGCGCGGACAAGGCGTTTAAAAAAAAACCTATGCCATGAGTGTAATAATTTGTAAAAGTTGATTCCCAAACCCATAAATTTGTCAAAGTTATGGTAAAAAGTTAGATATAAGGATTTTAACGTGTCCGCGCCATTGAAACGCGGAGAACCGCGCGGTCACGGAGATCTTAAAAACTACGCACGCTGAGACCTGAAATTCAGGTAAATAAGAGACTGAATTTGTAAAAATATCCTAGGTTTATATTTTAGGTGCTGCTGTACGTTATCGCGTAAAAATATATATAAATCGTGATTAGTTATCTATCGAAGAAAGCAATAGCGAGTTTTTTTTCGTAAACAACACCTATTATAGCTAGCCTGTCCCACTGCTGGGCAAAGGCCTCCCTCCATTCCTTCCAACGGTCACGATTCTGCGAGCTGCTTCTTTCCAATTCTCAAGGAAAACATTCAGTTCGTCCCGCCATCTCTCCTTCGTGGTCTGCCGCGACCCCGTGTCACTGTTTCAGTGCAACAACACCTAGTTATATTAATAACTAGTGAGTGCGCGTACGAATTTGTTGGATGGGTTACGTCTTAAAATGAAAAATTTAAAACCCTTCCTTTTGTAGTTTTCCGCAACAATCTCGGAAAATAGACGTCCTTGGTCAAAAGTGATATAAAATATCTACTAGCAATTGCGTTTGCGCGTTGCGTGTACTGGGAATGTACTTAGACGATTATCACACTGCCACACATCAAGCTGCATGTTGCGTGTCAACACACCTACGCGCGTATTTGTGAGAGTGCAAATCTGCATCATCGTGGAGGTTTTTTACGTACTCACGCGCGTAGTTGCGTTTTGTGCAAGCCCATCCAAAATCACGCACGGCACTGCGAGACTCGGTGTGCCATACCTCTCGCCCCGCACCCACGCGCGTGTGCGCATGTTTATCCGCTTGTAGGCGCGTGA
Organism: Cerastis leucographa; assembly: GCA_963082945.1. NCBI lineage: Eukaryota > Metazoa > Arthropoda > Insecta > Lepidoptera > Noctuidae > Cerastis > Cerastis leucographa. The sequence goes on from OY720353.1 coordinate 8,176,978, forward strand.
TCTGAATGAACACGCGTGGACGCGCATTTTCTGTGTGTTGGACTGTGCGTGTTTTCTATACCATCGAAGATACTTACAAGCAACGTTATAACACGCATTCACGCGCTACGCTGCGTGGTGCGTGGCAGTTTGTTAATCGCCTTACAGCTTGATGTCTCGCCGTGTGTACAACTCTACATCTTTTACAAGTTAGGACAGGCTTCTCTCCTCTTGGGTGACATCTCACTCAAGAGGAGGGGAGTAGAAAGAGGTTGGTACCTATATTTTTGTATGACTAAACATCCCGGGGGATGCCCCGGTATGTTTTGTCTCCTGGATTGATGGATGACCATATCGGGCCGTGACCTTGTCTAATTTTATTGTTGAATCAGTTTCGTCCAAAAAAAGTATCTCGGACAGTAACTTCCTAGGCTAAATGTTAAAAAAAAAAATGTCGCCTCCTCAATCAACACCACCCGGGATGTTTGTCTACGGCTTGATATATGACCTTTATTGACATTGACCGCAATGGTGGCGAATGTAACCTTTGTCTAGTTATTGTTGAACGTTGTTAGCTCTGTAAATATTTTCCGAATTTAGGGAGTTCTATGTACCGTACATTCAAACTTCAAAAAGAAAAGTATATTTCGGTACTTAGTGGTAATAAAACACAATTTTGTAATATCAATTTATTAACTTTCAATGATTGTAACAATTTATTTATCACGATTTGTCTTTACAACGCGATCAGATCTGGGGTCTACAAAATATACATTTCGTGAAAAATCCTGATCTATTTTATGGCACCAAACTCAAATAAGGCAAGTTAAGACTTCAGTAAAACCTACATAATTATGGAAGATTTTAGCTGCCCTTAGTAATAATTATCATAGATACTAAAGATAATGCTATCAAATTATTGCTTCAACACAGTTTGATGCCATAGAACAAATCTCAAAAATTAACTAATTAAAATATGTCTAAAATTCGTGTTAAAAGTTAACATTATTGACAACAAGTGTGTTCCTAGGCGTTTCTGGTTACAACTTGTTAAATACAAAATTTGTACACATCTGCATTACACTATTAATTTCATTAAGTACGAATTTCTTCATATTTCACGATTGTAGACACAACTGGGATATCTCGCTACAATGTTTACGTATTGCCTCCGTTTATGTACTTCGAACTATTGTCTATGATACTGATTTCTTGACTGACATTGGCGTAACAAAACTGGAGCCGTAACTCAGAAATAGTTTTATAAATAACAGTTAAATAGAACTTATGTCAGGCTCATTAAAGATCAATTTTCATAAACGCCAACGTGTTACTTAGACTGCAGGAGCTAAACGCAACATCACGTCACAATTTAGTAAAAATACGACATCAAAACGAACAGATTATTAAAATTCATACAAAAATTTGAGCCATGCGTGGTGTTCAGTCTGAGAACGATCATTTAGCACCATGTTGCCTTACAAATAAATTCTACACATACAGCTAAAAGGTCGATAATATCGCTATCATAACTACGCAAAAAAAGGGAATGATGCGATATGGTAAATTGGTGTTAATCGTAACTTATGCGATTAGTTCATAAAACTAGCAAATGATTTACAAACTCGGCGTTTCAGTAAATTTCATCCGTTTACTAAGATTTTACTTAGTACACATGGAGACACATCAAGCCATACATTTCCAATATTTTATTTTACTTATTTGTGTCAAAAAAACATTACATGTTACAATGTTAATATTAAGTTTAAGCATAATAGTAAAAAAAAAACGCATAACCCACACGAAGAAATAACATGAAATTTAGCAGAAATAAGAAAACGGACGTATACAAAAAGGGCGAGATGAAAAATAAACCTGCAACGTCACACAAACCAACCAACCCTGGACAGCGTTCCCCGTCCAAAGTTAGTCTGTAGTCACACAATCGAACCACAAAATAACACCAATATCAGCAAAAAGTTGTCATCGTTGAGAATGAGCAGCAAGCAATTCAATTGCCATTTCAGTTCTGATTGTACGCAAAAATATTTTTTGTTATAAAATGTGAGTTATACGTTTGTAATAATCGGCGGAGAGGAGCTCGCTCCCCAGCATTTGATCTACACTTCTCTGTTTAGAACAAGCAGCCAGCCGCTCGCACCTCCCGCCGATTGACAGTCCTACCAAACAACATAATCTATTTGAAATCTCCATACAATTAAATCTATTGTTGCAAATGCCATACAGTATCATAACCATCAGCAGTGTACGCCTGTAATATATAATATAACATGGTCTCGTTTCATATTAATTTCTAATACAATTAAAGATCCACATTATCTTGTTTCGTAAAGCTTGATCGGCCGTGCAACTACACGTAAACGGTTGTGTTCATACTTGCTTTTGAATAAAATCATTTGCAAGTTTTCGTAAAATATATACAAGATGATTTAAATTGATTTAGGAACACTAGAAATTTTCCAAAACGCCGTATTAACTACAATAATCACAACATAACTGAGCGCTCATCTTTCAAGTCGACAGTCCAACTGAATATGAAGACAAAACATATGATATATGAAACATACAACAATATGAATAACGTTTATAAGTAAATATGTAGTATACAAATCAAGAAGAATAAGTTTACTTCGTAAAATGTTCAATTTACAATTGAATCTAGTCACAGGATTAAAAAGCAAATGAAAACACACATTAGGCAGTCATCAGTTTAAAAAATATAAATAATTTATTATAGGAATAAAAAATAAAAAAATGAAGACACATTATTACTTAGTGATCTTTTAAAAGTAACTGTAATACGTTTGCACAAAATAAGGGTTCCCAGCCTTACCCTAAACAAATAAAAATAAAATACTCGTTATTTTACAACCTCGAAAAACAAGACTGGACTTTTCAATAGGGACAACTGGATTGACAATACAACATTCCAAAAACAGACAAAAACACTTTAAAATGTCTTTACACAATAAAAAAAAAAATATTAAAATAAATAATGAGACGAATTCATGGTCTAATTTCTAGACATGCATAGTTGATTAATAATCCTATATACAAAATAAATGTCTTTCATTCTCCTGTATAATTGCTTCTACAAATACAGTATACATAAATCGGATCCATTTAGAATTTGAAATTATTTATCTTCTAATACCTTATGGGTATTGAAGGAATCACAATATTGATCAAATACAGCACAATAGTACTGGTCAAAATCTAATGAAGGATCTCTGAACAGCGCTTTTAATGCACTGAGGGCCTGAGGCCCGTATCACAGAACGATTCCTACTTCAACTCTCCATAAAGCTCGATTCAACCAATCAAATGGCTTTATTACATGCTCGAGGAGAGATCTGGGCCTATACCATCACCTACACAGTACCTCTAAGAACTTAATAGAAGGGGTCCCATGAAAGACCACTATAGGATTCGTTCCACCTTTTGAGCACTTTTAGGCTGACAACCAGTATTACCAAGGAGTATTGTATTATCCTGTACTAACTTGTTTATAGAGGTCAGGTACACAGTCGCCTCTATGTAAAATACTGGTATTTAGCTGAATCCGGTTAGACTGGAAGCCAAATCCAACATAGTTGTGATAAGGCTATGCAGATTAATGAAGAAAGATTCAAGTAATACTGCTACAATAGGTGGTCCCTGAGTTTTGTTCTACAAGTTGTTGTTTTGCATTCTCGTCAAAATTCAGGATGTTGTCACAAACGACATAAATAATTGATATAAATTACGATACCTAGTCAGTTATTAAAAAAACACTGCTTTTTTTGGTGTTTATATTTGTCAGTATTCCAGAATAACCACATTAACGTGGTTTAGGGACTCAAAAATTATCGAATAAACGTTTGAGATTTTTTGTTTGTGTGTAAGCGTGGTTATAAGGCGAGGATCAGACGCGTCGTGTTAAAAACATGGTTCACAATTACCGATTTCCGTAAATAAGAAAAAAAATAAAATACCTTCCCGTTTTATTATTGATTCGTGTCGAGAATCATTAGCATAGTTACCTCCTTGAATTTGACGAGTTTGCAAAACAATACCTTGTATAATACAAGCCTAAGTTGTTGTGATATTATGAGCAACAAATAAATATATTTTACAATTATTCGCTGTAATCGATTCCGTTCAAACAAAAATAGATTTTAAAAACATGATGTTGAGGGCTGATTTCCAGTCACATAGACAAACACATACTCAGAAAAAAATAACGTACAAACGGGTTGAAAAAAGGAATTTAAGTACATAATAAATAGTATGTATGAATAAGATCTAGTACTAAATGTGTAGTCAAACAGACAAACGTGCAAGAAATGATGATTTTAGGGAGAAAATCAAACTAAATAAAAAATGACGCTCAGTCAAATTACAACCGAGTTTTTCACACAACTGTGACGAAGCGCGCTTTTTAACTAAATATTTTTAACTTAAATATGGTCACCGAAATGGACATTATGAGGTAAAGCGTATTTCTTTTTACATAACTTATTTAGTAAACAAATATGTATAATGTAATGGGATTTCGATTTTGAGAAATTTTGTGAGTTCCAGATAGTCTGAACAGTTGATCATGTTATTTCTACTAAATGTAGGTACTACCAAAATCTACTCTTAAGCCCTAAGTAATAAGGTTGAAAAGTGGTCGACCGTCAATGAACACGTATTCGTGAATAGCTTGAAGTGTCTACTACACAAACGACGACACTTCAAGTTAACATTTCCTGGTTTTTAGGGTTCCGCACCCAAAGGGTCAAACAGGACCCTATTACCGAGACTTCACTGTCCGTCTGTCCGTCACCAGGCTGTATCTCATAAACCGTGATAGTTGGCCAGTTGAAATTTCTACAGATTATGTATTTCTGGTGATGCTATAACAACAAATACTAAAAACAGAATAAAATAAATAATAATAAAACGTGATTTTTTTGCTCGTTTTTATAAATAATGGTACGGAACCCATTGTGCGCAGGTCCGACTCGCACTTGGCCGGTATTTTTTAACTGGTTTTGTATATTTTGATTGGCAGTCGTTTGTAGTAGTGCGTACCTACATCTTAGATAGTGAAAATGTTTATAAAAATGTGTGATTGATGCAACTAACTCGTGTTTCTTATAATATTTTTGTTTACCAAATAAGATAAGTAAGAAAAAATTATAATTATTTATAAAACTAACAGTTATTTAAACTGGCCTCTACCATGATTTTTGGTTTTTTACAATTGACATTTATACTAAGAAACGAAAACATTTCTTTATTAGGCCGACGAATTTATTAATTTTCTATTACTCTAGAAGTATTAACTTTAGGAAGATCAACTTATAATATGGAAACGGAGTTACTTATTGCCAAAATAGTTAATATTTTGCTATTTTTGTTTTTTAGCGGTACAAAATAGGAAGGTATAGGTATATGGAGGAGCTTGTGGCTACATTATACCAGCCGCACGGGTCGATCTTTAAGGTTAAGCCGTGCTTGCCGAGGTTGGTCCGTGGATGGGTGACCTTAATTACATACCGAGTTTCCTCCGTGCCTCGGAAATCACGTTAAGCCGTTGGTCCCAGCTGTCATTTGTAGATCTTTGGCAGTCGTTACAAGTAGTCAGAATCAAAAAGTCTGACATAGTCTTACCAAGGCGTATCGTATTACCCAGTTACTGGGTTGTGGAGGTCAGATAGGCAGTCGCTTCATGTAAAATACTGGTACTCAGCTGCATCCGGTTAGACTGGAAGCCGATCCCAAGATAGTTTGGGAAAAGGCTAGGCAGATGATGACAAAATAGGAAGGTATAGTTTTTAAAGTTTTTGGCACTGGCAGGTTTTTGAGAGATTTTACAAATATTACAGTCATTGAGAACGATTAAAAAAAAAAACAGGCAGTCATAACGCCTGCCGGCAAAATTGAACTCAAAACAATGGAATATCTGTGTTCTTTTTTTGAATCAATTATAGCCGCTTCTACGCGTCGCTAGTCCGGCACGTAGTGACGTCACGAGCATGTCAAGGTCATCGGTGACGCGAACCCAGTTTTTCCCTTACCAAAAATCGCTCAACGCGGCTAAAGAATATCATACTTCAGCATATCCCTTCTTTCCAGTTTCTGCTCATTTAATAGCTACATTTTTTTATCATCTCAATCCCTTCTTCATTAAGAAAGGGAATATGCATGTGCAATTAAAAGACAGCAATATTGTCCAAAATAACGATATTAACCAGCAAGCAACGATTATTTCCATCAATAATGATTCAAGTCGGCCAGTTAGCAGTCCCTGAATATTTTTACTGTTTCTTTAATTTTCACATCACAAAACCACCCGACATTCCTATACCTTTCAACTTTATATTTACTAAAACTTGCACAAAATCACCCACACGCTTCGCTCAGCCGTGCCTTGTCGAATGCTACCGGTGCTTCCATCCCTGTTGTCACGCGGGAGTCTTGGTCTTCTTACCGAATGGAAGGTGGATGCGTCGCTTGCGAGGTTTGGGTATGCCTTCGTCGTCCATAAGGGAGGAGTCCGTTGATTCCTCCTCGGGAGGCGTGTTGCTTGAAGGGGTTGGAGCGTCTGGAGGGGGTGAATGGTGATTTGAGTGGGATCATTGAGGTTCTTTTGTAGGCGAAACAGAAGAATTATTACAAAGACCTTTTGTTTAAAACATCGCTTTTTTTCTGTCAATAGTTTGCAGACGGCAAAGGCAGCTGCAGCAAATGATGGTTTCAAAATGTTTACCGCTACCTGAGTTAAATTGTCGCGCAAGTGGGTCTCCAATTGTGTCATCTCATTTATAAGTTCGACATTATAATATTTTTGTAATTGTATCTAAAACGTGTCAGTACTAACCTTCAATTAGCGGCTTCTGTTTGGTGAAAGCGTTCCTAGGCGGCGGCCTGGGGTCGTCGAGCGCGGCCGGCACCACGTCAGTACTGCGCGAGCGCAGCACCGGCGCGAGCGGGCGGCGCGGGGGCGGCAGCGGGGCGCGGAGGGACGCGCGCAGGGCGGGGGACGAGAGCGACGTCACCGCGCGGGACAGCTCTACGGCGCGGGACAGCTCGCCTTCGTTAGACCAGTTTACGCTGGAAACGAAAATTACGTTTATCTACTTCGGTTTCGTTATATTCGAATTACAACATTGACAGCGGTTATAGTATGATACCTGTAGTGTATGTAGATATCAATATATCTCACTACAAACCGATTACAGTATTGTAACGTTGCCTCGGGCGCGCACGTCGCTCGGTTATTAATACCGGTCCGTGTAGTGGGGGGCAGTCGTTGTCGGACTGTCGGCCTGTGCGGTGGTGCGTTGGCGAGTCAACTATTAGTGTAACTATCAGTGGATAAATGTGCATATTTTACATTGGCGACGAGGATAAAAACGTAAGTTTTATATTTTTATAAAAAAAAAAAAAAAAAAAGTGCACTCCTACAGGGAGATAACTAATCATATTTTGGAAAGAAAAATTCAAATTACTATTACACTTCAAAAATCAAAGTATGAATACACCGTGTAAATCACCTCATCACGAAGCCGTCAACCAAGCATTCAGTACATGAAACTAAGTAACTTTACGCAAAAATTATTGCTGGGAAACGACTTTATTTTTGGGGGTTGTCAAATCATGTTTTGTGGTAGAACTCAATGTAACACACTCAAAACATTGTGCTGATGGACGGATTGAATAGTACGGGGGTCGTGGAGGTGTTTAAAGTAAAAATATTACAGTAAAAACTTGTATTTAAAGAAAAATACTTGTCAAAAAGTTGGAACTTTGACTCCTAATATCTCCGTAACTAGAAAGTTCCCAGGTATGGTGTAGAACAAAAAAAATGATCGCAATGACAGGGAGAACCAGTGCCTTTCGGCTTGGTCAAGAGGTGTTTTACACCCTTTACTTACTTTTTACGTTAGAATCTGTCATTGGACATATTAACTGTTAATAAATAATTTTTGTAAAGGCTAAAACAAAAAGTGGTTCGTTAATGTATTGTTTTGCAACTAATTAAATGCTATCTTGGTTGTTAAGGAAAAAACATACTGATTAAATTATTTAACATCACATTACGCCTGTGTTCCCCAAGGGGGTAGGCAGAGATGTGTGTTACAACCACGTTACACCAATAACGTTGAGCATGCCTGTTGCCATTAACCAGACGCCAACTCGGACTCAGGTCTGTAATTGGGAGGTTCCTAATGGAGAAACTCGGTGACACTGCCCGACCTGGGAGTCGAACCAAGGGCCCCATGTTTAATAATTTGATTTATACTACAGGATTAGTTCTAAAATAATAAATCGAATAGCAGTAGAATATCTCTACTGGTCATTAAATTGACAAGTCATCAAATAACGACGGTAATAGCAGTAGAATATTTCTGCTGGTCATTAAATTGAAAAGTCGTCAAATAACGACGGTAATAGCAGTAGAATATTTCTGCTGGTCATTAAATTGAAAAGTCGTCAAATAACGACGGTAATAGCAGTAGAATATTTCTGCTGGTCATTAAATTGAAAAGTCGTCAAATAACGACGGTAATAGCAGTAGAATATTTCTACTGGTCATTAAATTGAAAAGTCATCAGAAAATGACGGTTATAGCAGTAGAATATATATACATACTGATAATTAAATTGATAATTAAAAAATTTGGTCAGCAGGTAGTGGTACTATTGTTGTACATACTGGTCATTAAATTGACAAATATTTTAACGGTGCAGCAGGAACGAGATGGGAACACTGGAAGCGGGTACTGTTGATCTACCTGGAAGTTGCTGGAATAGAGAGTAGTGCGAAGAAACGCGCTTCGCTTTGTTGGACTAGAATTGCAGGAAATATTCTATAATATACCAGATGCGAATGTTTCACCAGCAGATGAAGTGGACGTCTTCGCAGTGACTATAACCAAACTCGACGCATACTTTCTACCTAAACAAAGTAAGATAATATATGAACGTCACCTTTTCCGTTTGATAAAACAAGAAGCAAATGAAAAGTTTGAAAAAATCCTAGTACGGCTTAGACAACAAGCAGAAAAATGTCAGTTTAAGGGCAAAAACGATCATATAATCGATCAAATTACAGAAAAGTGTTCTAAAGAGCTTAGAAAGAGAATTCTACAAACAGGAAGCACAATAACACTGACAAATATAATTGTTGACGCAAATACTCCTGGAGCTGTAAGTCGATAAATAGAAGAATTCGGAGGAAGCAGCACATCAACTGAGAACATAAACAGAGTGGAGAGAATAAAAGAAAATATGAGGGAAACAACAACAAACAAAACCTGGGACAATATGAAATAAAATAAGGTACAGGTTCGTAACCAAACAAACAGCTGCAACAAGACTTTTTATGGTTACGCAAGTAAGAACCCCCTCAACCTAAAGGGACCATTTGACGCAAAAATAAAAATCGCAGATAGATTAGAAAATGCAACTTTTTACGTCATCGCTGATGATGAACTAGAGATCTGCTTGAGAAAGAAACTGCCATGGCTATGGGTGTTCTTAAAATCGAATTAGAAATCGACCAAAAGGAAATAAAGAGTTTCCTAAATTCAAGGATCTTTTAGTGGAGGTACCAATCGATGAGAAAGTACAACCAATTTCTCAACCATTAAGAAGGATCCCCATACCACTGGAAGAAAAAGTTGAAATCAAAATAAAAGAACTGTTGGAGAAAGAATTATTGAGGAAGTTCAAGGATCCTCAAGATGGGTATCACCAATAGTGCCGGTTTTGAAAAATACTGGAGATGTCCGCATTTGCGTAGATATGAGGCGGGCCAATAGAGCAATTTTACGTGAAAATCACCCATTGCCCACTATGGACAAGCTACTACAAAAAATAAAAAGTGCAAAGTAATTTAAAAATCAAAAACTGGACATCAAAGATGCTTTTCACCAGAATTGAAATAAAATTAAAATTTGAATTACATCCCGATTCTCGGCACATTACAATATTTATTACAAGTAAAGGTCTATTCAGATACAAAAGACTAATGTTTGGAATATACTGTGCCCCGGAAATTTTTCAAAAAACCCTGGAACGAATGTGATTGGGATGTAATGGCACTATTAATTTTATGGGAAGGATTTGGAAGAACATGATCGAAGATTAGAAACAGTAATGAAAACTTTAGAAGAAAATAATGTAGTACTGAGAAAAGACAAGTAAGTGCATATTCAGGGAAGAAAAGGTTCAATTTTTAGGACACGAATTATCACACAGAGGTGTAAAACCATTAGATAAGTACGTGACAACTATTCAATAATTTCGTCCACCTATGAATATAGGTGAGCTTTCAGAACTTCTTGGGATTAATCAATTATGTTGGAAAATGGATTCCAAATTTGGCAACAACTACTGAACCATTGAAAGAACTGGTAGGAAGAAATAGCCAAAACCACAGAATTAAAAAATCTTTGTGGCAGTAAACAGGAATTTGCATTTAACGAATTAAAATTGACCCTGTCTAATATTCCTACTCCAGGATACTATGACGTCAAAGATCGGACTATAGTAACAGCAGATGCTAGTCCAGTAGGACTAGGAGGAGTATTAGTTCAAATTAATGATCATGGACCTCGCATTGTAGCGTATGGTCACCGGACACTAACAGACTGTGAAAGGCGATATTACCAGACAGAAAAAGAAGCCTTAGCTTTGGTCGGGGCGGTGGAACATTTTTATGTTTTTCTGTTTGGAAAAGAGTTTGAATTAGTGACCGACCATAAACCACTCGAGGTTATATTCGGTCCTAAATCAAAACCATGTGCAAGGATAGAAAGGTGGATACTACGCCTTCAATAATATACATTTTAAATAATATACAGGCCTGGCAAAGAAAATTTAGCAGATAGTTTATCAAGATTGTGCAAATTAAATAAAACGTCACAAGACAAGTCGGAAAACTATATACACCAAGTTGTTGAAGGAAACAGGCCGATAGCAGTATCACTGGAAGAAATTATGGAAGCATCAAAGCAAGACACGGAAATATTAAAAACAAGGGAAGGCCTTTATAACAACAAATGGGATGAAGAGGTAAAAAATTACAAAATCTTATAAAACGAATTATGCTTTTACGAAGGAATTTTATTGAGAGGCACTAGAATTGTTATTCAAAAAATTGCACAGTCACGTTCTGACAGCTACTTACGAAGGGCACCCAATAGTCCTAATGAACGCGAGACTAAGAACCAAAGTTTAGTGGCCTAGATACCAGGAAACTGAGAACTTGGTCAAATGCTGCAAAGGCTGTACATTGGTCTCTGCTCCAAATCCTCCAAACCCATTGAAGCGACGGGCATTACCATGTTAACCTTGGGTAAATACTTGTATTGATTTGTTGGGTCCTTTACCAAGTATCGATTACATATTAGTAATCGTCGATTATTTCAGTGGATACAAGGAGGTAAAGATTTGTCGTAAAATTACCAGTGCTGACATAATAAAATGTCTATAAGAGATTTTTAGCAGACTTGGTAACCAGATGGCAGACAGTTCTACAGAGAGGAGATCTGTACTGAAAGGAATATAGTTTCGCATAATACGGTACCATACTGGCCTCAACAGAACGGAGAAGTCGAACGTCAGAACCGAGATATTCCAAAGAAAAAAAAAAATTGTCAAGTCGAGCGAAAAAACTGGCAAGAAGCTTTGTTAAAGTATGTATTTGGCTATGTATAACGGTACCCCGTATAGTGTTACAGGTAAAACTCCTACAGATAATTTTTAAAACGGCAATACCGTGGCAATATACCTATGGCAGGAGACATTACACATACACTTAAACCAGAAGATTCAGATGTTAGATACAGAGATCAAGAGAAGAAAGAAACTGGGAAAGAATATACAGTTAAGAAAAGAAGAGCGCGTGAATGTGAACTAGTGCCTGGGGATAAAGTTGACGTCAAGAATATGGTCAAAGATAAACTAAGCCTAAATTATGTCCCAACTTCTCATACTGTAGAAAAGAGTAAAGGTGGACACTTGTGTTCGAAACGATATAACTGGGAAGGTATCACGAAGAAATGTAGTTCATTTGAAGAAAGTTGAAGGGAAGTTATAAGTGACCAAAATAAAGAAATTAACATAGGAGAAGATGTAAATGAATCAGAAAATGGAATAGAAGAAGAAGAGGAAAAGGAAACATTAAATTAAAACATATTATGATTCACTAAATATTTATTGTGCTGTGATTTGGTTAAGCTAGAGATATATCCTGGTTTCATAAAAACTAGTTAAAACAAAGAAGGGATGTAGTGTATGTAGATATCAATATATCTCACTACAAACCGATTACAGTATTGTAACGTTGCCTCGGGCGCGCACGTCGCTCGGTTATTAATACCGGTCCGTGTAGTGTGGGGCAGTCGTTGTCGGACTGTCGGCCTGTGCGGTGGTGCGTTGGCGAGTCAACTATTAGTGTAACTATCAGTGGATAAATGTGCATATTTTACAATACCCATAACGACATCGGGTTGCATTATGCGAATCGGGGTACGTATTTGAATATCGAAGATTAAAATACCTACGCTTAAAATACCAACGTTCAACACATCGAAAATTTAAATATCGATTGTATCAAAATGTCGAAAATTGTTACCTACCGTTGTTTTTACCTACTGTTGTTTTTACCTACGCTTAAAACGTCGAAGATTGAAATGCCGAGTTATTAAAATTTCGAATGATTCAAAATATCGAACGACATTATGCCTAACTTCAAAATATCAACATTTAATACATCTAAGTTCATAATATCTACGTTAAAAATACCTACTAGTTATGTTTTCGATTATTCAATAAAGGAAGAAGAAGGATTTTTAGGGTTCCGTATCCGAATGGCAAAAAACGGAACCCTTACAGATTCGTCATGTCTGTCTGTCTGTCTGTCTGTCCGTCCGTATGTCGCAGCCACTTTATTCCGAAACTATAAGATCTATACTGTTGAAACTTGGTAAGTAGATGTATTCTGTGGACCGCATTAAGATTTCCACACAAAAATAGAAAAAAAAACAAAAAATTTTGGGGGTTCCCCATACTTACAACAGAAACTAAAAAAATAATAATATCAAACCCATACGTGTGGGGTATCTATAGATAGGTCTTTAAAAATGATATTGAGGTTTCTATTATCATTTTTTTCTAAAGTGAATAGTTTGCGCGAGAGACACTTCCAAAGTGGTAAAATGTGTCCCCCCCCCTCTAACTTCTAAAGTAAGAGGATGAAAATTCTGAAATTATTTAGAATTATAGAACGTAAAAAAAACTATCAACGAAAATTGGTTTGAATAAGATATGTTTAGTTTTTGAGATATAGGACTTTTTCATCAAACTGCATCAGTAACTTTGTTTTTCATTAACATACTATGAAAAACAAATTTAGTTTTGCTATTACATATTAAAATAATTTAATAATATTAAAAATATTTTTTATTTTATCGTTTTGTGGTACGGAACCCTGTGTGCGTGTGAGTACGACACGCACTTGGCCGGTTTTATTTGTTTAATATTTTGTATAATTGTCACTGATCATATTGTACATTTGCGTACAAATGTGTTTTATTTTGGGTTTTTATTATGTAAAAATAATTAAAGTACATTACATGAGGTTTTCCTTGTTGATTTTTTTGTATACACCTAGTAACTGATTACCATCTAGCAAACAAGCATGTAGCAATCATGCAACATGCAAGCAAGCATGGTTTCTGTCACGGCTCCGGCGCTGCAGGGCTCCGGCAGTCCCACGCGAGCTTAACGTCGCAGATGGTCGAAACGCTCACCACCGCAGCTTCGGCGGCGGGTGTTAAAAACACCTGCTCCTCGGCTCGCGGGCTGCCTCGCCCCTCCGCGCCTACGTGATTCTAAATTACACTCTAGGGGTAGGGCAGACAAGACTACGTGTAATCGGTTTTGCAGCGATACGTTTCTGTCACTAACTTTAGTAGCACAACATATTGACTTTCAAGAAAATATTTTAATTTAAAGACCTGCTTTATATGCTTGTACACTGGACACTGATTTTCATGGATAAAATAGGTCGAAATTGTTCCAAAACCGAATTGGGGCACCCCGAATTTACGTAGTCTTTTGGCTGTTACCCCTAGAGTGTATATAAAAATCCGGAGGCGCGAAGGGAGGGCAACCCCCGCCCGCTGTAACAAAGCATAGGCACCCGCGGGAGCCGTAGCGGCTGAGGCTGCGGAGGTGAACATGGGTGCCTATCCTTTGTTACGCAAGGGCGATGGGGTCATTGACCCGCTCACATGTTCTGCGATAGTTTTAAATCGCTAGCGCAAGGGTGTATACACGTTGCGAGACATTTGCGAAATTTTTGGTATGGTTCTGTCTGTTATTTATTAGTGTTTTTTTTTTGTTCATATTTTTATTAGTATCATGTTAGCATTTTCTATTGTGGGTTTGAATATGTCCCTCGTTTAAACTAACATACTTTATATCTATTGTACACTTCTAGAGCGTGGAAACAGTAAATAACTAGTCGCTTCCTAATCGACGATGAAACTACGCGTCGGTAGTCTGGCACGTAGTGACGTCGCGGGCATGTCAAGGTCATCGGTAACGCGAACCCATAGTTTTTCCCTTACCAAAAATCGCTCAACGCAGTTAAAGAATATCATACTTCAGCATATCCTTTCTTTCCAGTTTCTGCTCATTTAATAGCTACATTTTTTTACCATCTCAATCCCTTCTTTCTAGAAATATATAAAAGATATAAGTTCGTTATATCCATCGTACACTTTTAGAGCGAAGAAACAGTAAATAACTAGTCGTTTCAGATGGATGATGAAACGGGTGCCTGAATAAATTTCCTTAAATACATAGATGAAAAAAATCAAAATAAGTTGTAAATACAACAAGATTCATTAATGGCTTGTTGATATCACGCAGAAGACTCCAAAATAGCTACGGCTACTTACTTGTCACCTCCAAGTATGAACTGCACTTGATCCTTATTCCGTTCATCAGTGGGACTCTTGCGCAGATCGTTGTATGAAGCCCTCGCTCTGTACTCCTCGAGCGCCGCTCGCTTGTCCTCTGCTCGTCGCTCGATCCGCTCGTCTTGGCGTCGCTCGCGAGCTTCCTGAGCTAAGCGCTCTTCGAGCTGTAATCTGGGAATAATGGTGATTTTAAAATCATATTTTAGAGGGAACAAAATGGCTTATTTGCATCATTGATGCCTTCACAAACAAGATGAAGTGGAATGCGCTCAGAAATGTATAGCTTCCTATCCTAAATTGAAATGAAGATCTGATCAATCTTAATATTTAATTCTATTACAAATTATCCTTTTGTTGTTTTTTTGATTCTAGATGAACTTCAAGATTTTAATAGTGACTGAATTAGCAGACGAATTATAACTGCTCAAGACCATATACCAATACATCAAGATCAAATAAACCTCACTGCCCTTATAAAGGGTGTAAAACACCTCTTAACGAAGCCAAAAGGCACTGGTTCTTCCTGTCATTGCGATCATTTTTTTGTTCTACACCATACATGGGAACCTTCTACTTACGGAGATATTAGGGGTCAAAGTTCCAACTTTTTGACTAGTATTTTTTTTAATACAAGTTTTTAAAGTAAGATTTTTACTTTAAACACCTCCACGACTCTCGTACTATTCAATCCGTCCATCAGCACAATGTTTTGAGTGCGTTACATTGAGTTCTACCACAAAACATGATTTTAAACCCCCCAAAAAAAAGTCGTTTCCCAGCAATAATTTTTGCGTAAAGTTACTTAGTTTCATGTACAGAATGCTTGGTTGACGGCTTCGTGATGAGGTGATTTACACCGTGTATGTATAGATCTACATAATTATAAAGGGCGAATCGGTCGAATAAGTTGTAGTTTTATGTCAATGTATTTATTTGCAAATTGGTAACCTCAGCGGTTTCATATCTTTTTGACTCACCTAGCCTCCGCAAGTCTTAAATCTAAGGGGTAGTGTGGTGCGTCTGCTTCGCTGCCAGACGAGTCCTCGCGCCACAAGAAGTTATCAGCCACTGTAATTACCAAAATACATGTAATAATTTCCAACAAATTAAATAAAACAAGCAAATAACTCCCGTCGCCATTTTTTTTTTAATATCACCGATTTTTGGTTTAGTTTGAAAAGCGTCTAATTTCGGTGAAAGCATGTATGAAATAATATTGAAGTAATAAAGTTATTCTACATTAAAAAGCATAAAATATTGATACATGACAATCTCTTACCTGTAAAGTGCCAAAGAAAAATGTTGCCATATAAAACACTGATAAAGCATCTAATTAAATCTATGTATACTGGAAAATCCTTGCAACACTGATGGAAGCCGGGGAAGGGTATGGCGGCAAAATAAAACAAAATCACAATCGTCAAAAGCTTTCAAACGTGCATAGAGTTTCAAGTCATTTTGTTCAAAATCAAATAAATATCATAATCTTCTAAACATTTCAAGCTGGGGTGTAATTCAAGCACTATTAAATTCAAGCCAATAATTACTACTTTTTTTACATCAACAAGCTGAGAACACCATCAATTGCTGTCATGCCTTGTCCTAACCAAAGCGATCGTCGCGTAAACATGCAACCGACGCGCGTCGCTTTTCATTTTCTTCGGCAAACCCAGACCGTGGGGGGTGTGAAAAGACATTTAACGAAGCCGAAAAGAACGTTCTTCCAGTCATTGCGATATTTTTTTTTGTTCTGGACAAAGGAAAGGAGGTCAAAGTTAAAAATTTTAACAGGTTTAAAAAAAAAAACACGATTTAACGTATCATATTTTTACTTTAAATACCTACATGACCCGTGTACTATTCAACGCACAATGTTTTGAGTGCGTTACATTGAGTCCGAACGTAAATCGTAATTATTCACCGAAAAAAGTCGTTTCCCAGCAATATTTTTTGCTTAGAATTACTGAGTTTGTTGTACAGAATGTTGGTCGATGGCTTCGTGAAGAATTCGTTCAGACCTTGTATGAATGCGACGATAACGTATTCATGCGAATGATAGCTTATATTAGGACACGGCGTCAGACAAGCCCTTTCAATTATAATTACAATTTTAATCTATTTTTTATAGTATATTTTTTTTCTAGCGTGCGAAGAAAAGTTGCTTCAAGCTTATTATTACAAAATGTATTACTCTGTATGTGATATTAGTCACCAAACATGCACAAGGGTAGAAAAGTGACAGAAAACCCACACCGAAAGGAGATCTTATTTACAACAATAACATTTATTACTTCATACATGCTTTACTTATCTGAGAAACTTTAAAAAAAAATCAATTTTTATAATCAGCCTGAAAGCTTCTTACCGATTGTGACGAACAAAATTTTCAAAAAATACGATTTATTAAAATCAAAATACATACATAAAACTGTTACTTAGAAACTAAAAATAATAAATAACAATGTTTTTCAAACTCATTATTAATGTCACCGTTATGAAACATTTAAGATCTACATCAGGAACTCGACTAACAATTCGATTGTTTTAACGATTAATCGTTTAAACGTAATCGATGACAGATGAACTAGATTTTATGATTAATAAATGAATCTTTATTATGATAAAAATATATTGTAAACTAATCAAACTGTCTACGGTCTACTACAATAAACAATTCGATGGGAAAACGATGCGCAATATAAATATTTGTTTAATTATATAAAACTTGATTATTTTCAGTAAATTACAAAACGATTTATTTATAACATTTCAAAATCGACTAAACTATCTATATCGATACATTAATCGTTTTGTTTTAAGTACAACACTAACAATTTCTGCTAACTTGATAATTTGAGCACAGTTTAAATAGTTTTTAGCTAATTCAATATTTAAAAGGTAACTTTTTAAGTTTTCAACTTACAAGCAAGCTTTGCACTTGTATATTAATAGTTAATATTATCACATCACTTCGAAAAATGTTTTTATAATTCAGTTTGCAAAAACTCGAGACATTTGTAAGAGAAATAAATATTTTTAACAGTGTCTAACTGTCAGACTTTGTACATTTAAAATTTGGATTTAAAACATGATCATGCAAACTAGAAGTTTATATTTTTTATGTATTTTTATAAAATAATATTTTAAATAAAAAGAAAACCACGCAAAATAAGTTAAAATTTGCTGCCGCCAAAGCCGTTAAATAAATATTTTATTGACTATTCTAATACTTTTAAACATTATTTCTAAGAAGTAATAGCCGCGTTTGAAGTGGACATTATTGTATGAAAGAGAGAGCGAATAAGATTTGAAACAAGGCGAATAAAAAACATTCTTTCGGGACCAGCTTTCAGTTTCAAAAAGGTCCATCTAATGACAAATCTCTGATTTTAGGGCTGCTTGGTTCTATTGCGCTTGAACGATATTGTCAGGTGAGCGCTGTAGGTTAAAAAAATATGCATGTATTTAACAAATGTGTTGGAAATAAAAAGATAGGAATCTTGTGCAGTATAATTCTATTCAAACGGTCTGCGCAGGTATGTCGATTCAAACTTTATTGCGGCTCGGAACATCGAAATTAAAGCTGCGCAGAAAACTATTTTAGATATCAGCGGGACGCAGAGGAAAGAAAGAAATAAACAAAACAACACCTTAAAAATTATACAAAATAAATAAAAAAACAATACTAATAATACCAAAAGGGCCTCAGCTCAGCATTATGCCAGATGGCAAACAAAGTGGACGCTTTATCTTGCCTGTAAAATGCACAGATCGTCACTCGTATCTAACTTCCGAGCCGCCATAAAGTTTGGACCGAACTTTATGACTAATTTAAGTTTGCATTTCAAGGTGGCGCTGCTTGTCAAGAAAACATGCATCGACATGTCAAACTTGGTACATTTATTTTAGTTCTGTTTTCCCGCCTGCACAGATAAGTTGGTTGACGTGCACAACTATAGCTATCGTGATTGGTTGTCAGACAACAATCACCTAAAGAGATTTGACCACAGATTATAATAGAATTGGCCTTAAAAACCGGAAGACATTATTATTAGGTCCTTGTAAAAAAGCCGTTGTATTGACTACCTCTGTTTGCATTCAAATGCCGCTACTGCTTTCAAGACTAATACCCATTTTCACAAACAAAAAGCGACACCTAATTGTTACGTCTCAACCAAAACGTACTGATGGATTATTAACGCTCGGAAGAGTGCCAAGAATTGAAAATCGAACAAGCAACAATATTTAGGCGTTACATTTAGGTATTGGTTAGTGTTAGTGAAAACAAATATAAAGTGTTAACTGATTTAAATACAAGAAACCTTATCGAGATTCGATTGAAAACAATTGTCAAATATTGCTCAACGATAATGGTATAAAACACTTCATAGGTAGATTTCGAAAATACGTTTGCTACAAACAAAATTGTCTATCGAAATATGTCTTTTGGCAACTTTATATAAAAGTGTATTACTTTATAATTGCTGGTTGCACGCAATCGTTTAACTTACGACTAACCAAATTAGAGCACCAATGATATATTTGAGTTTCGATTAAAGGTCACGATTCAATATAAGCTCAAGTTTCGATAGCAGCTCAAGAATCGATATAATTTTTTGTATCGAAATCGATGAATTTATGTTCAGTTCGCCAGTTGAACGATTGAGAAGAACAAGATATTAAAATAGATGCATTTATAATGTTGTGTATTACAAAACTGACAATATATTTATTTATTAGATAACCAAAAAGGCGTTTCACACTTGCTTCTCACGATACAGGAAACATAGTATGGCAGATGATATGACATAAGTGTGAATTTCACCAATTCAAGCAGTAGTAGCTTAGTGGTGTCACCGTCAAACGACCAAGTCATAGGTCTAAACTTCGAACCCAAGACACGCACCTGATTTTTCGGATTGCGTATTGTGTCATTATAACTTGCTTCGGTGGAGGAAAACATCGTGTGATGAAGAGAGATATTTCTTGACGGCATGTAAAGCCAAGTCAGACGCCCATAGGCGGCATAAAAACCTGACACACGATAATGTCAGCTGACAAAAGGATTAATAATGTGAGCATATTAGGAGTTGTCTAAGTCATATACTCCACACTCAAGTTCCCTGTATCCGAGTGCAATTTTAACTAATGCCAGTTATTCCTCATAAAATAACACTACAAATGCACCACCGTTAGCTCGCTTATTCAACGTGTTCGTGGAAGAGGGACATCTCATCGTAGTTCTTACCTGAGCCGCAAATCGATGCGTCGTCGCCGATACTTAGGTCGTCTTGCGAACTGCTGATGCGACCTGGAACGAGAATTGGGGTTTGAAGGTCTGTTGGTGTGGTTGTTATACGAGGAAGTTGGGAAAATGAAGCAAAGTTTCTGTTCGTAGCAGGGAACGGATATTCGGATGTATATTCACCTAAACTACGTTTTTCCCCAGTAAAGAATGCAAAAGGTATACAGGCGGCTTCTTTAAAAAAAAATCGGGGTCGGGATCTTGAATTTCATAATCAATACAGCATGTTTTAATGTAGTATTCAAAAGAAATTGTTACAGATCTCTCGACTGGTCTTTTATTTCTCGACGACAAAAACCAAGATCACAAGTCTTAGTTCTTGTTTACATTATTAAACAAGAATTTATTTATTTTATAGATTGGTTGACTTGAATAAAAACACTAAAATCTAACAATAGGTTGTTAATTGCCAATGCAAATAACATCCTACTGTTATTTGCCAATTAAAACCAGAATAATGCAGGCTGGATTCTCACAAAACACCCCAGATTTTGGTAAATATTAGTGAACTGGAATCCCAGGCTTTTTCTACAGCTTCAACACAAATAAAACTACAATATTTACCTCGTCCAGCTGGCCGTCCATTGGCACTCCTGTAGAGGGCAGTCTCGAGATACTGCAGGCCGTTGTTATTAATGATGTTGAACCCGCACAGACGCTCGATCTGCTTCCACCTGTGCATGCGCTCCTGGAAACATAACGTTATTAAGAGGGGACTCTAGTCGGTATTTCTCCATACAAATGTATTCCGCTGTTCTTCGTGGATAATGCGTCTAGAGCAACGATTTTTTTTCCAAAAAATCTAGATCTTATTAATACATGTCCCTATCATTTCCTTTTCTTTAAAACATAATCACTAAAAGAATTATGACAATCTAAAAACCCGAAAAAAACCGTTTTAATCGCCATGTTCAGACGACTATCAGACAAATTAGATAAGTTTTTAACTAAAAAGAAAATAATGGAAGCATAGATATACCTTTCCTCTAAATTTTGATATAAGAATTATTTAGATCAGTTTAGTTTTGAAGAAGAAAACAGCGGAATACAAAACGTCTTTTGGTCAAGATTTTTGTAGGTAAAATCAGCCTGAGCTGCAGTTGTCCCTTTCGCACTTTACGTGGGCTTAGTCGGGCGCAGCGCGACAGCAATAGTTTCTTCAAATCAAATCAAATACTTTCAATTACCGACTAGAGTCCCCTTTTGAGATTACGTAAGAAATATAAAATAACATAGCTCTAACTTATGTTGTTGACGTTTAGTCAAATATTTTTAAGGCACTTGATGTTATCGATAAATATTGAACTTTTAGGTTCAACTACCATAATCTGCATGTTTGCTTGGTCAGACACGAAAACGAGGAGCGTCTATGCTTTATACCACACACTGAAATACCGAATTTTTACCTCTACTTCCAATTTTGGACCGATATTAATACGTATAAAAGCTGCCGGAATCGCATCGCATTTTTCTATAGTCCTATCCTTTTTTGTAGCTCAAAACCGACATTTCAACCGCATTGTCGATGCTGCCGCGTGCGATAGCATTCACACTCTATTTACGATTCTGTGCTGATAGATGCGCTAAACCCTAATTGTAGCTAAGCGCTGTTCTGAGCATGAAGATTGGGTTCGATTCTCATTCAAGATAAGGCAGTGTTATATGCAAACCTGTGTTTGTGTTATAGTTACACTACTACCCATCCTTTCGCGTGATCTTGAGGTACAATTTTTGGTATTGTAAAATGTAGGGCAGACAAGGCAGATGCCGATCTATTAGATTATGTTTACCTGTAATTCCTGCGTGACCTCGTTGAGCGCTGTGCGAGCCTCGACGATAGAGCGATCGACATCGTCGATAGACTTGCCGTGCGTCGACACGAACGCGCCCACCAGGCTCGACCGCTTCTTGCGCAGTTTCTCGCACTGGAATCAAACATGGCATAGGTTCGTTTTATTTGAATCATATTACAACATGGGATCATGGTTCGTGGGATCTTACAATGGGCTTAACTCTAAGGTACGACTACGGACCCAACAAAAAGTAAAAAAATAATGTTTTTAGTAAAATTAATACTTAATCAATTAACAATTTTAAAACATGTCCATAATAATATTCATTGTCTAACCATTTATAAAATTTATTTAGAAATCAATTATTTGAGTAATATTTTTACATGATAATTATTTGAAATTATTATCAGTTACTGGGTTGTGGAGGTCAGATAGGCAGTCGCTTCATGTAAAATACTGGTACTCAGCTGCATCCGGTTAGACTGGAAGCCGACCCCAAGTTAGTTTGGGAAAAGATCAATTATTTGATTAGATTAAATTATAACATTTTTTTATAATAAAAAGAAGTCGGTTAATAATGTAATTTTCAGCTGTGTGTATTTGTAGTTTAAGATGTGTTACTGCGTGTTGAATTTTATGATCCTTTGTTATTGTAAATAAATGATTCTATTCTATTCTATAAATTAATACCAGTGGCTTATACAAGGCGGAAACTCTCAGTGGGGCAGTAAGGAGAACGACCTTAACCGTTGACTACACGCAGATGTAAAATGGGCATTTTCTTGCTAACTGTACTTTTGTTTTAAAAATCTGTTATTGGGAGTCAAAATTACACGGGAAATTATAATCTTCTACTTTAGCTGCAACGATCAAGGTAGTTCGCTTTACTGCCCCCGCTGAAAGTGTCCACTCTGTATAAGGAAATATCAAAGCACAAGGTTATCGATCCTAGCAGTAATTTGTAGCCAGCCTAGTAGGCAGTCAGAAACTCGAAAGTATGGCAACCAGTCTTACGAATAGGTGCCGTTAATCAATAACTGGGTTCTGCAGATCAGATAGACTTTTATAAAAACGTTGCCCCACACTAGGAATTTCTCCTGGATCGTGGCTGCGTTTACAAACATTTAAACTCACATACACAAACAGCCAGACCCGGAACAACTATCTGTAGGCCATACAAATATTTGTTCCGTGCGGGGATCGAACCCGCGACACGCAGCGCAGCAGTCGATCGCTCAACCACTGCGCCAACCGTGTCGTCGATTTCTCGAGTTCTCTATGTAATATACTGATGTTCAACTGTATCTGATAATACTAGAAACCGAGCTTATTTTTTACGGATGGGAAATCATCAAATGACTCCTCCCGCTCTGGGCGGAGCAGAAGGGAGTGTCAGACTTTTACTGACTAAAACCCATCCATGTTCCTTAGCCCTTTGTGTTCCAGGGCCACGGTATCTCTTTCGAACAGTCCCGCAGCCCTGGCAGGCGTCGGCCCTATCGAACCCCTTCAGATTTGCTGACATCTCTTTTAGGCGCGCGTGGTACACAAACGCGCCGTCGACACGGCCTGTTGTCATACGACGGACGGACGGTGAGCTAGCCCATTACTCACCGTCCACAGGACTAGAAACCGACCTCAAGTTGTCATATGCTTTGCCTTTTTCTAAGAAGCAATTCGATATAGTCATAAAATAGATAGACATAGAAGGTCGGGTTCATACAATCAGCGAAAGCGGACAAACACATAGACAAGCTCCAACCATCAACGTACAACCATCGGACTTTTGATCAAGATCGAGGTACACACAGCGACACACGAAGCCACATTATTTCCTGTATAACGTGGCCTCGCTTTGTATAGGTTTCCTGTACAATGAGAGATCCACCTAAACTGGTTTTGAATAGCTCGATTGAGCGACGGTTCGTCTACGTTGTATGAACCCGGCATTCCATCTTTCTATTTTGTGGTACTTGAATATACTCACAGCTTCTCTAGCCTGCTGTAGCTGCATATCAGCCTGTTGTTTCTTCCGTAGATACGCCCTGTTCTCGACCTCGTGTGTTAGCTGTAGCCACTGTTGTAAGCCGGGAGGGGGGGCCCAGCATCTGTCTTCTAACTCGCCTTCAGCGCGACGGAGTTCGGCGCGTAGCATCTGGAGATAAAAGGGGGTTTAGCGTTTCGTAGAAGTCCAAGGTATGTGACTCTTATAGAGTTTGCTGGTTAAATCCAAAAACCAACTAGGCCCAACACGGATTTGAACGCACATGTGTTTTTGAGAGGGGTAAGCACTTAATAGAGCCATGTTTATGCTTGATAAATAAATTCTTAACTTACAGTGACTTTACCCATCACGTTTGCGTACAAAATAACAGCCAAACAAATAAAATCTTCAAGTCATCAAATTACCACGAAACGGCATATAATTATGGTGGCAGTCCCACCATTATTTTACGCCATTTTGTACTGAAATGACACTTAATAGTTGTAACTCCAGAACAAACATTGTCACATCATAAAAATTGAATAAAATGAGTTGGTCTTGAAGAACTTTGCAAACATTTCTTAAATTAGCTGCCCAGATTCCTAAGACATTTCAAGTACACAGTCTTAAGGGTTTTGTTGATTAGTTGGCCTGCCTAACATCCGCCACTTTATTTTTATGTAAAAAAAAGCAACCACTAAGCACACCTGTATTATTCAATACCTGGCATTAATACAAATAAGTATTGTATGAGATCAAACCATCTAAAGCGTCACGTTTCCGAGATTTAAGAAACCAAAGTTACAATCTTCGCCATTAGTAAAACTTGGATGTTATTAGCCGCTCATACAACTTTTAATAATCAACAGTTGGCTTCAATACTATTGAGTATTGTATGAGAGATAAGTTTTCTCAAGCGTCACTTTTCGGAGATATAATCCATATAATTACTATCTTTGACAACAGCACCTCTTTGCTAGGTTACATTTTGGAAATGTGACACTTTAGAAGATTTTGTCTCATACAATTCTTGTTTGTTGATTGATACCTAGATATTGATTGATACAGGTTTTATGAGTGGCCGCTATTTTGATAGTAAAATAAAATGGCGGAAGTTAGGCGGACCACGCTTCATACAAAAATCTTCCAATCCCTTTTAGCCCTTAGTTTAGGGATTCAACTCTTTTTTCTGAATTTGTTACGGTATTTTGGGAATGATTGGGAAGAAGAAAACTATAATTGACTCCTCAAATTTTCAGATTTGCACCTACCCCGGTTAGTCTCTACATCACCCACAGGTTGACTGGTAGAAAATGCCTATGTTATTTCTTTCTTTCTTTCTTTCTATATTCGCCTCTGTATTCTGTGCTTTTAGTTTAAAATAAATAACCATAGATAAAAATAACGTTAACGAACCTCAATCTCCGCCTTGAGCTGCGTCACCTCAAGGTCTGATGACGCAGAGTTGAGAAGCGGTGTGTCACCTGCCTCTCTTAGTTTCTTCTCCAAATTCTTCTTTTCTGTTGTCACGTTTTCCTGGAAATGTCAAAAGTATTGTATAAAGAATTGTTTAGCATAAGCATAACATTATAAGTTTATAAAGTAACCGAAAATACTCCGCTATGAACGTGAAGTTGCGGGCACCAGACGATTGACCCACTCTCTCATACAAAGATAACCGCTCTCACATAGAAAGACAACGGTTTTATAAAATTGTTTAATTATTAAGTCAAAAATATTATTTTGATAAAAAGTTGGTAAAACCTTTGACGCGCCAAAAGATTGTATAACCAACCCGTAATCTCATACAAAGATGATCCCTGAATGCCACAACTGTTTTCTAAAATTGTTTTATGACTGTTGAATAAAATACGTGTATTTTTTTTTTAAAAAAAAACTTCGCTAAAACCTCTGACGCGCCAAAAACATTGTACATTATAAAAACCAACAGCTCAAGCGGGGATTACTTCAAGACTCGAGAATCACACAATACTTTTATTTTTAAAGTCATAAATAGAGAATAATCCATTTTTTTTTCTTTGTCCGTCGTGTAGTTTATTGAAAAGTATTGGACATGTATTTTTTCTTTTTTCACGTGGTCATAAAATTACGGAAATATATTGAGTTGAAATGGCGCATGACGTCACATGTAGGTAACTTTTATACCTACTTGTGACGTAGTAAGCCCCCACTCTCCAACTTTAATGAATTTTAACTAAGTAATTTTTTGATATTTTGATAAAACAAAAAATACGTGTCTAATATTTTTGTATTACCTGTCTGATGGACAAAATAGAATGTCGTTTTCTTTACCCAGTCCGATCCCTAATTACACGTTATCATTCTTCAGATAAAATTTGGATTTTTCATGCCTATTTGGCCTAGTGGTACTGGATTCGTTTCCCAGGTCCAGTAGTGTCATTTTACCAACACGAATGAGAATGACACACCGAAGAAGCTCGGATTCTGGACTTGTCTCTGGTTGATGGAAAGAGACTGGCTGAGAACCCTTTACATCCCTTTCCAGCCAAACATGCATGATGTTATGTTCTCTTATTACATTCCATTTCTGTTACTAGGAAACTTACTCATCCATTTTAGGGGTTTCGGCAATGACGCACTAAAGTTTCGCGTTCATTAGCAATATTGATGAGACACAATCACACAAATAAGGTCGTAGTAAACCATTAGTTAACGGCAGTTCGTTAACATGTATGTGGCGAAGCGCTAAGTGCCTTAATTGCTGTGACTGACTAGAGCAAATGAAGATATGCTTTACTCGCAAAGTTCATTTGCTCCAGTCAAAAATGCTTAGACTAGTACCAGCTTGTTACTGTCCTCATTAGCTTACAGACTAACGGGATGTTTCATTGATGTAACAGAAACCCGAACTGATTCATTCTTGTATATCAGTCATATTGTAAGGTATTAATTGAATAGACAAATAATTCGCTTGCTATACGATTCGTTTCATCAACATTAATTGATCACCCTATATAGTATCTGTTAGCTGAAATGTGGACGTATAGTAGAAATATTTCTGCTATTTATTTATTTGAACAAATTATTCTTATTTTTCTTCACACCAGTAAATTTTTCAGTCATATTTTTGGGGTGTGGGTGTAGTACCTCATACTACTTAGAAATGGGGAGGATCCTTCAACCAGACGGGTATTGTGTCTGATGGGCCACTTTCCCACGGTTATTGTCGCGTTTTTGTATTTACGCTTAACCCACAGCTAATAATGATATCTCAATGCAGGATTTTTAGTTCTATATTTGCGTCATAGATGGCGATGGCGTATTTTTTCATCAACTTATTTATGTCCGCGAAAATCAACTATGGTAATAACAATCAACTAAGGTAAACAACTGACCTGTTCCAAACGCGCTTTCTCTAATTCCTTCTGCATATCGTTCAGCGCCATCTCCGCCTTCCGGAGCTGTTCCATGTCGCGCAGCATACGCTGGACCTGGTGACGGCTGGCGCGGCCCGCCCGCAGCGCCGCCCATCCGCCCACCACGGCGCCCAGCAGCAGCGACGCGAGGAGCCAGTCCTTCCATCTACTGCCTTCTGGATGCACAAGAATGGGGTTTAGCAAGAAAGAAGAAGACCTGAGGCCCTGGCGACCGAGTTTTTATGCCGCCCATAGGTTTTGATTTGGCTTTACGTGCCATCGAGAAACATCTCTCAGGCATGTATGGTTTCCTCACGATGTTTTCCTCCACCGAAGTTAGTGATTTTTATACTATTTAATTTATGAACTTATACCGGACGACTAGTACCATCACTTATTCTTAATAGAACTATGATGGCTTTAACACGTCATAGAATGCTTGGAGAAAGGTTGCGAGAATCTGCTGGTTACAGGGATTGTCAGGTAGGTCGTTGTGGAGATGGTTGCAGCCTTGCAGGATGTCTATATTCATCAATGGACATTTTTCGGATGATGCGATGCTTGTGGTCATCACGACATCACATAATCAATGAAAACAAATATGAACTGCGTACGGTACGGCTGTGGTTCAAGTATTATTTTGTTTTTATTTGTGGAGGCAGGAAATGGCTTATTATAACACTGTATTGCACAAGATCAAAAAACAAACATGCATCATGTGAGTTTTTTGCTTTTGTACATGATATTGGGCAATGTACTACAGATTTGACCACTTTGCAACCTTATAACTTAGGGCATAAAGGTGAAAGTGGTAGACCGTCAGTAAACTCGGTCGTACGGTCATATTCATGGTTTGTTTGCAAGACTACAGTCCTAAGCCATCAACAGGTATTTGGGTTACAACCTTGAGATATTTTTTGATTTTTTGGTCCAGGTTGATTGATTGCTGACTTGATTAGTTTCGTAGTCCTCCAGACTGATACAATAAGTGGTACAGCCATTCGTGTGTCAAATTGACCGATTAGGAGGCCTACCATGACGTCTGAAAACATTATTATTTCATTCTTATTCCAGAGTGGGAGAGAGGCGGAGCTATACAGGTCGTCTAGCTCCATCTCTTTCCCACTCTGGAATAAGAATGAAACAATAATGTTTTAAGACGTCATAGTAACCCCCCAGATCGGAGATGTCTGAAGTTCTAGACAAAATGTAACTGATATCAAATAGGTAACCTTATATTGTTAAGACTGCTAATTGAATTAAATTGTTAATTCCTTATCTAGTACAATCTAGGTTCAATGCCGGCGCCAATTATAGTACTTTTTTCAGTCTACGTCTGTTGGCCACCTCTGAACAAGTTGACTCAAAGAATACAAAGGATCTAGGCCATAACACATTTAGCCATAATAATAATAATATGATCATCGAAAGTAAGGCAATTTCATTGTATCTTCAGGCAACGAAATTGCATCGCCAATGGATAGTTAATAAGAATAGGAATGAGATAAAGGTATTCAGTACATTCTAGATTCATAAGAATGGTAATTTTTCGATAATTAAAACAATAAATTGTTCGACTTAAAAATGTAATACCCTCAGTGTATGGAATAGCAGATTTTTGCTACGTATGGATTCGAAGTACAATGGCATAAAAGTACACTTAACGAAGCCGAAGGGCATTTGTTCTCCCCATCATGGCAATACTTTTTTTTTTGGTCTTGACTTTACCTTGGTAATTTTTTTTTTAATACAAATTTATATGTTATATAACATTACTTTAAATATCTCCATGACCCCTGCACCACTCACTCTCACTGCATGCACAATGTTTTGGGTACGTTAAATTCAAATAAAACGTAATTATTAAACACCAAAATGAAAGTCGTTTCCCAGTAATTATTTTCGCGTAGAGTTACCTAGCTTGATTTACAGAATGCTTGGTTGACGGCTTCGTTTAGGGTCAGTTAAAGTCCCTTTAATACCATGAAATTGGAGCGAATCTGTGTGGTCGCGTGTTATCACTTTGCGAGCTACCCTACTAAAAGCGTCGATGAGGCAAGCTACATTAATAAACGCGATTGGTAAAATACGCAAATGAATCTAAACTAGTGACCTATGACTTAGGACGTTTAAAATATGTATTGGATTTCGTTCATTGGTCAATGAGCCCTTCAAAAATAGCATAAGAAAAGTGCAGATCTACTTAAGAAAAACTTGCATTCATTCATCCACTAACAGAAAAACCAAAGTTGGGCCTAGAACTTTAAATCTTGCAGAAGATTTATTTTTTGACGATGATGAAATTTACCCCCTAAACGGATTAGGTAAATAGGTTTACCTATATCATATAATTATCGTTATTTTTTCCAATGGAGCATCCCATCAGACCGTTATCTCATAATTAAGTTTTCAACAGGTACTGACGAGTACGCTATCAATGCTAAAGATTACAGCGAGGAGGTCATACGGGTAATCAAAAGGTGAGATCAGATCGCTAAATGGTTTTAAGGCGACATATTATTTTCCTACAAGCTGTGTTAATTATTATAATAAGGGAAAATTACACCTAATACGCGGCTTTGACGAGGAGCTCGTCGTTAAATAATAACAGCCGCATAGATCGATCTTTAAGGTTAAGCCGTGCTTGCTGAGGTTGGTCCGTGGATGGATGACCATAATTACATACCGAGTTTCCTCCCTGCCTCGGAAAGCACGTTAGCCTGTTGTTCTCGGCTGTCATTTGTAGACCTTTGACAGTCGTTACGAAAAGTCACAAGCCAAAATTCGGACACCCAGTCTTACTAAGGGGTTCGTATTTCCCAGTTACTGGGTTGTGGAGGATATATGCGTAATATATTTATAAAATTCTCGTGACACAATGTTTGTTACCATACTCCTCCGAAAAGGCTGATCCGATTTGTATGAAATTTTGTGTGCATATCGGGTAGGTCTGAGAATCGGCCAACATCTATTTTTCATACCCAAAAAAAAAACGGGCAGCAGCTAGTATATATATAACGTTTAAAACACTATCAGTATAATTTACCGTGTTCACCGAAGCAGGTACCTACCTATACCTACATCAAATTATATTTAAGTAAACCGTGAAAAAGTAACATAGAACAGTTTGTCACGATGTGCTTTGAATAAAGGCCAAATGAAGAAGGAAAATCTATAACGATCGTAACTAGCGTTCATTCTCTACTCGTGTAAGTATATTTTATAACTAACTTTTTTCCTCGGCTTTGCGCGAGTGGAGGTTTGAAATTATCACATGAGAACGTAGTATAAGGCCCGGCGCCCACTATCGGCATCGGCGCGGCTGAGGATTTTAGGTGATAAAAAGCATTATACATTAACTTCATGGCAATAAAGTAGAAATTTCTATGATATATGATCGTAGTAACAAAAATACCGCGTCGGTATGCTTGAGGCTACTGCATCGGCAGCTTTGAGGCTGCTTCGGGATCCTTCGGTACGCTCGTCGCCCGGCGCGCCGCCGGCGCCGAGGCAACACTCGGGGGTAGCTTGCACTGCGGTGCGGCATGCTTAAGAACGCCTCGTCATCCCTAAGAACGTCGCAGCATGCCAAGACATAGTTTACGACAGTGTGCGCTTGCATGTAGGAATGCCGAAGGATCCCTTTTCTTGCCGATTCCGATAATGAGCGCCGGGCCTTAGACGTTTGAGGAACATGGTGTAAAGTTCTTTACCCTTCATAGAAAAAATAGGATCCCTCGAAAAGACGGGTGTTATGAGTGGTGTTCTACTGAAGTATCATTCTGTATGTACTGAAATATTGATCATAATATTTGCCAGCTACTAGCGACTTTGCGAACTTTCAGAATTCACAGACCTATGGGGGAAGCACTTTAAGAAGCAATTTAATTTATCTTACGTTTTTTTTTTCAGGTAATGTAGATTGTCAGGTTGTATGGTTTCGTTTCGCGGGCTATCGTAGTGCACGTTAATAGCACGGACACGAAACTTCGTATAGTAGCTCAATTTTGATACATAAACCAAATTTTTCATTTTATCAAAAGTTTGTTTAAAAAAATATTGATGCTATTAATATTATGGCAACTACACAAATCATTTCTGGCAATAGTGATTGAATGTAACTAATTCTAATACTCGTAACGCTTATTCACTGTAACATGTTTAAACGGCAAATAATAGAAATCCGGTTTAGCTAATTAAAGAAGAAGAATTTAGACTGGTTCCTACCTTAAATGAGCTTAACGAATTCCGTCAAACTACGGTTTTATGAGTGGACTTCATAAAACCAGCTTATTTACCTAGATCTCATGTACCGAAAACGCACGGCTGAGGATTTTAGGTGATAAAAAGCATTATACATTAACTTCATGGCAATAAAGTAGAAATTTCTATGATATATGATCGTAGTAACAAAAATACCGCGTCGGTATGCTTGAGGCTACTGCATCGGCAGCTTTGAGGCTGCTTCGGGATCCTTCGGTACGCCCGTCGCCCGGCGCGCCGCCGGCGCCGAGGCAACACTCGGGGGTAGCTTGCACTGCGGTGCGGCATGCTTAAAAACGCCTCGTCATCCCTAAGAACGTCGCAGCATGCCAAGACATAGTTTACGACAGTGTGCGCTTGCATGTAGGAATGCCGAAGGATCCCTTTTCTTGCCGATTCCGATAATGAGCGCCGGGCCTTAGACGTTTGAGGAACATGGTGTAAAGTTCTTTACCCTTCATAGAAAAAATAGGATCCCTCGAAAAGACGGGTGTTATGAGTGGTGTTCTACTGAAGTATCATTCTGTATGTACTGAAATATTGATCATAATATTTGCCAGCTACTAGCGACTTTGCGAACTTTCAGAATTCACAGACCTATGGGGGAAGCACTTTAAGAAGCAATTTAATTTATCTTACGTTTTTTTTTTCAGGTAATGTAGATTGTCAGGTTGTATGGTTTCGTTTCGCGGGCTATCGTAGTGCACGTTAATAGCACGGACACGAAACTTCGTATAGTAGCTCAATTTTGATACATAAACCAAATTTTTCATTTTATCAAAAGTTTGTTTAAAAAAATATTGATGCTATTAATATTATGGC
The DNA here is from genome assembly GCA_963082945.1 of Cerastis leucographa. NCBI lineage: Eukaryota > Metazoa > Arthropoda > Insecta > Lepidoptera > Noctuidae > Cerastis > Cerastis leucographa. Next base: position 8,209,511 of record OY720353.1, read on the forward strand.
AACTACACAAATCATTTCTGGCAATAGTGATTGAATGTAACTAATTCTAATACTCGTAACGCTTATTCACTGTAACATGTTTAAACGGCAAATAATAGAAATCCGGTTTAGCTAATTAAAGAAGAAGAATTTAGACTGGTTCCTACCTTAAATGAGCTTAACGAATTCCGTCAAACTACGGTTTTATGAGTGGACTTCATAAAACCAGCTTATTTACCTAGATCTCATGTACCGAAAAAAATTATGCAAAATATTCAGGTTTAATGAAACCCATACCTATTCTTCTAATCCTGAGTATAGGCTTGGTTCATGGCCTTGTAATTCAATATCCTTTATTTCTTTACATATAACTTAAATTTTGAAATATTTTCTATATAAAATAATCATCATTATCTGTCTAGCTTTTTCCCAACTGTATTGGGGTCGGCTTCCAGTCTTACCGGTTGAAGCTGAATACCAGTATTTTACATGGCACGACTGTTTAACTGACCTCCACAATCCAGTTAGTACTGGGTAATTCGATAACCCTTGGTTAGAATAATACAATTTTATATCCTACTAATATTATAAATGCGAAAGTTTGTGAGGATGGATGGATGTTTGTTACTCTTTCACGCAACAACTACTGAATGGATTTGAATTTGGCACACGGGTAGATTATAACCTGGATTGACACATAGGATAACTTTTTATCCCGATAGTTTGTTCCCATGGGACAATTATCGAACACCACGCGGCCGGCGCCGCGCCGCGGGCATAAGCTAGTAAAATAATATTTAAAAAAAATCTTTTAAAAATATTATCCCAGCGGCATCGGGAACAGGGTCCGAGCTACCGATGATCAGGGCTCTTCAGAGTGGACTTCTTGAAAGTGCATATTTTGCATCCAGGCCTGGATCTTTTCGCGGAATTCAAACTAAATATTTTGCATAAAAGTTACTGTCATGGATTTCCGACAAGTAACGCCTGATTCTATAACTGACACAAACATAATCTATTTATTGATTCACTAATTCTTTACTAATTTTCCACTTAAGTAAAGTCTTATAACGCCTGTAGTCAGTACCACTAAGCAATAGTACGCCTTTAGGCATTCGTTTAGGTATTCCCTAGTGATGGTCATAACGAGTAATAGTACTTAAATTAAACAGTACATGATGGAAAAGGTCGAATATAATATTATCTTCCTTATTCAATATGTATAGCATATTTAGAAATAATATAAGCCTTCGCGAGTGCTAATGAAGAAGAATAGAAAAAGACTTGCTGAGCCGACACCAAATTGGGCAGTAGAATGCTGATGATGATGTGCCGCTTAGCAACAAAGGTTCTTCCTGTCTACCATAGGTAATGCCCAGGGTAGCAGACCAGCAAGGTATTCTCTGCTCCCTTATCAACCCAACAACAAAAAATAATGGTTTAGTCTACTGTTATAAGTAAGGTATTGAAGGTAGCTATATAGTTTCGTTTTTACCATCATCGTTCAAATTCACATAACGCCCATTAAAAGCCAGGTAAACACCGTACGAAGCACACACTGCGATCCAGGTCTCAAACATTTATTATTACATACTAGCAGCAATCAATTCACGTTGTTTCTAAAATGACTCATCACATCACTGTTATCAAAGGAAAATATGCACTAATCCTTCGTTTATAATCACTATATTGCACTGTAGTCATATCACTTAGAAAAATAACTGTTATTTTGCGTGTATTTATAAAACTGATTGACTGTCACAACTACCGATCACTGAAGTCAAGTTTGAATGAAGTTAAATCGCTCTCGAAGTTGTGATGTAACGCTAGTGACACCATCGTTTTGGTTTAACGTGAGACATAGTTGTTACATTGACAAAAAAAACCCGAACTGTACGCTATTCTTGGCACGAGCCTATAAGCAATTCTGGTTTTCCCTTTTATGCTAATTTTGGTTACAGTGTGTTGTTCTTTACATGTTTTATTTGATTAACAATTATGGCAAGTTTCAATTTCCAGAAAATTCGTATGTTCAAAGTCGAAGGTTTATTCGACAAAGTGTTACTGTTATTTATACTGTGATATTACTTAGAAATATCGACACGTTTGTACGCTAATCAAGTATGTGATTACTGTCAAGAATTTTCGGAATTTCGAAGCATGTTTTTTACAATCAAGAAAAAAACACACTGGTATTTCTGCGTAACCCGTCACGGTCGCCGTATTTTGTCAAACATGATGATATCATGGAAACTTGTGCGACTACTATATACGATAAAATCATAGCATGAAATATTAAATTTTCACACTTCCCACATATCATATTGTAGGTTTAAAACAATGCTGTGTTTTAAAAATGCGACCATACAAATCCTCTATTAATGAGACAAAGATTTGCTCGAGTTCAGTGAGCTCAAAGATGAAATAAAAACCTCAGAGTCCAACATTTCTAACAGTAACTGATTCTAACGGATTAAGATAATGTTTACCTAAAAATCATTAGCATCGGATGCAGTTATGTACTTGTAAAGACTAAGCGCAATTATAAGTTCTACACTTTACCAATTTATTATAAACTATTGCGTCATATACATAGAATGATGGTCTTACTTTTTTTAAATCGGTTAAAAGTGGAAAATCTTTTAAAAAACGAAACACGATTACATGACAATATAACGAATGAAAGAAACACACAGACCACAGATTTATATATAACTTCCAAACTTGTTTTCTCAGAATTGATCACAATTTATGATGGTAAAGTTTTTTTTTGCGAATCGCTTTGAATAGTTTGTTGCTAAGTAAAAAATAGACATTACGCGCAAATATCATCACAACTCATTATTGACGAGTGGGCAGCAATCAAGGATTCAAGGAGGGCAAAGCTCAACATAATTCCGGCCGATACTTGTGGGACAGTCTCGGAAAACAGTCATAAGTGGTGGCTCTAGTAATAACACGTTTATAAGTCATAATAACTTGCTAACATTACGTTCCAAGCATTCTAGCGACACAAAGCACAGGATATCGTTTAATCTAGTTTTATTGTTGTATTTAGTAACAAAAATGTAACGTTGATTGTTATTTAAGCCTTTTAACTTATGTGGAGTGTATTGCCACGTTCAAAGTGTTAATTTTTTAGATTAATATCCGTTTTGCAAAACTCAACGTTATACTGATAAAATTACGTACGCAAAATACGCGCTTTGGACGTGAAGTTGCGGAAATCAGTCCGTTATACAATACAAAATTACCTTATGACTCTTTGATTGTATTATTAGGCGTTTCGAAACGTAAGACAGACATAGGGCTTGTACACAAAACTGCGATGCGATGCGAATTCGCAACACAGAAGAAACTGTAACTAATTGTACTGTTTGAGCTCGCAGATTTTTGCGATGCGACGTCGCATCGCAGTTTTGTGTACAAGCCCATAAAGAGAACATGCATAACATCAACAATTTTACGAGACAAAACAACATTTCTTTAGTAAGTAGCAAGGAGCGTGGTTGCATAGTAACCACTCTGACATCGCGGGCAATTTGTCAAAATTCGTGGACCAGTAATTACGATTTCATGGACACACTACAGGATAAAATATCATTAAATTAAAACTGATTACTACTCGTCAATGACAAAGTAAATCAAGTTTTGTGCGTTTATTCCTACTAATTGAATATTTTTTGATAAAAAGTAGGTCCATAGGTAATACAAAAACAGTTAAATGACTAAACTCCTAAGTACCTAACCAAAAATAAGTACTATTGTATAAAATCTTCAAGGACAAAAAAGTAAGCAAAAGTTTGTTACTATTTGAATTGCTAGTTAATCTATTAACAGTATTTGATAGTGTAGCATTTAATTAAACATACAAAAAGTACTGTCTACTACTATATCAAAATCCTGCCTTGCGCTACTTGAGAGATCTCCACGAGTTAACGTTGTCGGGCCTAACAGACACAAAAACCATCAGTACGGAAGATCCTCCCATTTCGATCAAGGACAAGGAACTTTACACCCTGTTCCTCATACCCCTAAAATACAAAACCGCATGTCAGCGGTAATACTTTAACCTTGAGCTGGCGTAGCGTGGTACGGAGTTCCAATGGAACCTACCATATACTATTTTGTGACTACTGACTGAGGTGTGCGGCCTACTGTAAATACTGTAGTGTCATCATCTGCCTAGCCTTTTCCCAAACTATCCTGGGGTCGCACAGTGGAACGAATGTATGGGAGCGGTTGGACGTAGACATGTCCGAAAAATAAGAGTAAAATTATGACAAACTAATGATGCCATCTTATTCGATTACTTAATGCCTTCATAAATTGTGGTGATGAATTTCTTCATAACTCCCATATTTCGGGAGTAATTTGAGAAAATGTGAAATTTTACTATGAAAATGAGTGTATCGAGCTCTCTCCCTCCTGATTCCGGGCTTGTTTCAAGTAGCGGTCTCTAATATCATAATGCTATTACTAAGAGCTATATTTAATACTAAGACACATAGTGCGCCAAATGTGCACTTTCTGGGATAAAAGGAAATGAAAATTTAAAAAAAAAAAACGTTTTTTCCCCATTTGTATTTACTTTAAACCGCAGACAGACTTATTAAGAGGTCTATAAATATATTATATATATACAGAAATATATATTAACAAAAATATTCACAAGAACTGATGAGAGTATGACTTTTAAGTAAGTTGATAATAAATTACCTAGTTTCATTAAAAGTACAATAAATAATTAAGATGTAAGCTCTAATTTACTAAGTTACACATTTTAAAACAATAACATCATTTAATTATCTTCGTCATCATCATCATCATCAATTAATTCAAATTCAGAATCGATGTCCGCTAAATCATTTATGTTAACAAATTCGATATCACTTTTCTCAGAATCCGTAAGCTCATAAAATTCCTTAAAAGAAGATTTTTTTACAAACTTATTTCCTTTTGGACGGATACTTGTAACAAGTGGATCAGAAGACAGTAAAAGATTGTGCATAATATCTTCATTGCATGAGATACTGCTATGCTTTCGAGAATGCCCCTCTCTATATTTTCTAAAATCTTTATTTCTAGCCTCAGATGCCTCTTCGGATAGAAAACCAATGGGCACAATTGACATGTTCTGAACTATGTCTGGCCCATGCATTAAAATTTTATGAAGTGAAGAAGGCATATAATACCATGGGTATAACTCCACGTAAAGCTTAGCAGTATCAAAGCAGAACTCTCGGAATTTAGTTACGTTGATCTTCTCTCCTGATGAAATACACTGCAAGATCACACAGATTTTTCTTAAAAGCATAGCATCTATTCCGGTCAGTTCAGCAGATTTAGTGTAGTTTTCAAAAAATCTCCTTGCCGAGTTGCCATTGTTGGTGGATCCACTGCCTTGTTTCACAACATCGAGAAGTAAGCCCGTTTCTCTTCTTACAGCCTCTTGAACTCTTTTCTTCCTGTCATCAACTTGCCTTTTTGCTATATCACCCCTTACTTGCCATGATTTTATGTCTAATTTGTAGGAAATGTGTAATAAGCATTCCATTGAGCGAATCCAAGCGTGAAGGGTGCTTAAGCTATATTTATACATGTCCTCGTTTGCGTGTTTATCTTTGATTAACTCTAAATTATTCATTTCTTTAGGACAAGCCTTGCATATGTCACACACTGAAGCTGCTGTATTGGATATAATGGAATGAATTTTACCATCAATCATTGTCAACAGCAGTTGGTGTTTGACACTAATTCCATCAGTGATGGTGGATGGAGTTAAGGCTTCAATCTCTGCTTCGATTTCAGCCATCTCTCTCTGCACATTTTCTTTGGTTTCCTTTATAAACTTAAACAATATTGGCCGGCAAAATGAAGTGGAAGATGGTCGCTCGTTTTCCCAAATTGTTACACCTTTTGAGACGAGCCGCAGTGGTACAAGACTAATCATAAAATTACTAGCAAGATCGATTTGCTCATCTTCACTCGTCCTTTGATGATAAATGCTTTGGCTAGATGATCCGTCAAAACCCCATTTGCTGGTCAATACGAGCTGTTGATTGGGATCAACAGGGGTTTCTAACGACCTAATAAGTCTTCTTGAGGTTAAATCCATCAAGGCTTGTAATTTGATTTTTGCAGAGCTCTCTGTAACTGTGAGATCTTCTTTGGCCGGATAGCACTTAATTTTTTCTTTAACCAACATGTAGTAACTCGGGTATTGAAGAGCTCCTTCTTGAGTGTTGAAATCCCGAAGAGTGTTATAGCGCCATTTCGATAAGTTCATCGATACATAAAGAGCCAATGCCTTCAAAGGGGATATTTCCCGTACCTGAATTGATTTACCTTCAATGAAGGCTTTGATTTTTGAGGCCTCTTCTGGATTCTCCGTCAAGTATTTCATAACATAAGCTGTATCGCTTTGTCCTGCCTTTTGAAGCGCCCTTTCGGCCGAAAACATAATTTCAGCGCTGCTACTGCTGCATGAAAGACTATCTTCAGTGCGTCTTCTTTTTTGCCGGTTACTAAGGTCCTCAAAAGATTTACGAGGACTAGGATGTGTACAAGTTGAAGCATTAGATTTAGCAGGAGAAATTATGGGCTCGATGACGTCACTTATATTTTCTGTAGAAGGTTCCATATTTTCATTCTGTAATTCCGGCCATTGAATTGCAGCCTGTAGCCAAATCTCATGTTTCTTCCGAAACTTATCTGTGCTTCTTCCAGACTGTGTCCATTTTGCATAAATGCGGTAGCAAAATCGACGACACCAGTCTTTTAAACTTGTTTCAGCACTTTCACATAACTGAACACAACTGTTATCTTTTAAAACACTGAACAAATAGTTAAAGTCGCGTAAATCTTTATGTGCGCGTGCGCATAAAGCAACGTGAATATCAAGATTTGTATTAAAATTTGGAAAATACATTGCGAGATTAGCTTGGATACAACGAGGTGTAAATCAACACTGATTTTAAAGTTACTAATAGTGACCTATTTATATAAAATCCAGGTATCCCAGGTATCCTTTGTTAAATATTGCAAGGTAATTAGTTATTGTGATAATTAGTAAATGATGCATGCTAAATTAGTGTATTAAGAGCCATTTAGTAATTAAATAATAGCAATGTTCTTATCAGTAATCATTAGTGCATCAGTTTTATATGTAAACCTTAAGTCCCTAATTATATATCCTAATTAGCTTATATCTTCTCTAATTGGCTGCTCAGAAATGTTATTGTAATAAGGTAAACCTTTAGAAAAACGGTTTTAATCAACAAAATAAACAAAAAATAAAAAAATTGTGTTATAAAATAAACATCACTCTTTATCCCAGAAAGTGCACATTTGGCGCACTATGTGTCTTAGTATTAAATATAGCTCTTAGTATTAGCATTATGATATTAGAGACCGCTACTTGAAACAAGCCCGGAATCAGGAGGGAGAGAGCTCGATACACTCATTTTCATAGTAAAATTTCACATTTTCTCAAATTACTCCCGAAATATGGGAGTTATGAAGAAATTCATCACCACAAGTTATGAAGGCATTAAGTAATCGAATAAGATGGCATCATTAGTTTGGCATAATTTTACTCTTTTTTTTCGGACATGTCTACGTCCAACCGCTCCCATACATTCGTTCCACTGTGGGTCGGCTTCCAGTCTAACCGGATGCAGCTAAGTGCCAGTATTTTGCATGAAGCGACTGCCTATCTGACCTCCACAACCCAGTAACTGGGTAATACGATACCCATTGGTAAGACTGGATGTCAGACTTATGGCTTCTGACTACTCGTAACGACTGTCAAAGATCTACTAATGACAGCCAGGACCAACGGCTTAACGTGCTTTCCGAGGTACGGAGGAAACTCGGTATGTAATTATGGTCACCCATCCGCGGACCAACCTCGGCAAGCTCAGCTTAACCTTAAAGATCGACCCGTGCAGCTGTTATTATTTAGCCACAAGCTCCACTGTAAATACTGTAGTATACAGTACAGTATACTATAGGATCAAAGCTGGGACTCGGGCCTCCTCTCTGTGAGAGAGAGTGGGCCGTCATCGACCACGCGAGCACAGTGGGAGTTGATGGTGTACTGTGGACATTACTACTCAATATAAAGCTGATAAACATTATGATTCATTAACCTAGACTTCGATAAAACTGTCTAAAAGACTTATTAGTGTGGCGGAGACCTAATTTAACAAATTGAATAATGCTCTACTTATGATATACCAATGACCACATTTATGTGCATTTACATATTAGAAAAAATATATAAGACACAGTTGTTTGTGCTTAAACATATTAGTGATACACATTTCTAAACGGCATAGCACACTAATAAAAATATTAGATCGGAATTTTAAATGCTTGTCTTAATTTTCTAAGAAATATTTGATCACGTTTCAAAAGAGCCGGGCATAAATAAAGATCGGATTTAGGCTTTGGTACGTAATATAAACTGTTTCATTAATTCTTTCATGACCTTATTGGTAGATATTTAGTTTTAAAGACTAACTCGTACCAACCTTAAAATTCCTATTTTATAAATTGTGTGAGTGTAAGAAATAAATAAATTGCTATTTAATTATTTCTTACACTCACATCGTATTATAAAAATAAAGGCCCACCCTAAAAACTTTGAATCCTAGGTTTTCAGCAGGTTTTTTTTCATCAACACCTCACCAATCACTCACCAGAAAATATCACTGAGCACAATAGAATTTAAATAACTCAAAACTCATTAATTTTCACATCGAACTTAAGGAAAACACAAAATTCTTTCGTCTAGCACCCACCAAAGTCTGTAACTGTTTGGTAAAAATAAAAGAAACCAACAAAGAGAGGGAAACAAAAGAAACAGCTTGAAGAACAATTGCTAACGTGCATACACAATCACACAACACTTTAATTATGTCTTCATACAAGAACAGAACATGTTATAATTTCATAGCTAAACGGTTCATTTGCGCGGCGAGTTCTTTGAAATTATTTTGTTGAGTTCAATATTAAAACAGAACGTGTCAATTTAGTGGCCTTCTTAGTGAGACTGAAGACCATGTTAATGCGAAATTGATGGCAACAAAAAACCTTTCCTTGCGAAAGTTTTGAAAAAAAAAAAACATCCGCATTGTACAGCGATTTGAAGTGGGGGCAATAACTTCCCTGTCACCACGCGGGGGCAACTGGGAGTTTTATTTCCGATTGCCACCCGGGGGCAATCCATTAGGGGCGACTGGGAATATACGCTCTCAGCAACCATCCTAGAAAGCCTTCGAATGCAGTTGCTGTGGCCGAAATCACCTGGATGGTATCATCATCGTATAGTAAGCCTCCTTAGCCATACTAGGTATATTATGAACGCAAGAGTAAAACTGACAGTCTGATACCTTTCCATGCCCTTAATTTGATCTGACTGACACCGGCTTTTAAGCATAGTAGTTCTACGTTTGTTCTCAGCCTCTCTGGTAAAGGCTGCATAGTAAAAAGGGTCATTGATAAATTAGTGATTCATGCATGAATGAATAAATAATTAATTAAATCTCACAACTTCAACACATACACATCATACAGCTGATAACATTACGTATGTGATGTGAATACGATGACCACTTAATGCAAATAAAGTCGTAAAGAACTGACGTCACGCGTGAACAAAACGTTATTATGAAAACAATGGCGGCAGAATGGATGATAAATATTTTGTTTTGTTTTACGAGAGGGGGGAAATTATGAAAAAATGCTACTTAATTTCGGCCTCCTAAGAGGCTCTTAGATTGTGCTTCAAAACCACAATCAATAAAAAAAAATTACGTCTGAAAATGAACCTGTCCAAGATTTTACCGATTAATCGGGCACAAATTTTCTTTAAAAAAACATACTTCTTGATCCTCCAGCCTCCAGAAATCATTATCAGCACAATCCTCTTCGCTGTGAGAGAGAGTGGGCCACAATTCACCACGCAGGTCCAGAAGAGGTGAGGTCCCTAGGCTTTACCTAGCTGATTATAGAGTACTGTTCCCATAACAACAATTACTTTAAATAAGTATAAAATTATATTCAAAGAATTGGTGTCAATATAGATACTACAGGAGCTAAATAACCATTTCAGGTCAATGAACTTCTATTTGTTCATTTAAACAGATAACCATGTAAATAGACCACCAGACACCTCAAACATTACCACTTGTAACTACAGCTGTCGCATGTTTCGAGCCAATCGTCACGTATGAACAAAACCTAATCAGTGAAACACAATGGCCGTAGATCTATTATCAGGCACATAATGAAACGTTTTTTGCACTATGACTGACCTTGAACGAGCCATGTTGTTGGTGATTGCTGCTATAAAATTTATTTTTATGTTGGTTCTATTGATGTGGGTCGTTTATTAGGTGGGTCCAATTATTATGTTCTCTAAAACGTACTATCAGGCTGACTTTGAAACATCCTTTCATACTTCCTTCACAAGGTGTATACGGATCCATGCACGGAATGTCTTCTTCCTCCATACATCTGTATTACTCGTCATCGCACTTGTAACCACATTTCTTGCCATATCATCCTTCACACAGTCCATCCATCGTTTCTGCGGTGTTCCTCTACTTACAAAACCATCTACATTCATACTCAACATTTTCCCCATTCCTCCGCATCACATGTCCATACCACGAAAACCGATTACTATACAAATTTTCAGTCACCGGCGCCACTTTCAGAATTCCTCTTATTTACTTATTCCTAATTTTTATCCATTCCATGCCATTTGCCAGTCATCCGCCTAGCCTTTTCCCAAACTATCTTGGGGTCGGCTTCCAGTCTAACCGGATGAAGCTGAGTACCAGTATTTTACATGAAGCGACTGCCTATCTGACCTCCACAACCCAGTAACTGGGTAATACGATACTCCTTGGTAAGAGTAAGACTGGATGTCAGACTTTTTGGCCCTGACTACTCGTAACGACTGTCAAAGATCTACAAATGACTGCTTTAATGATGATGCTTAACGTGCTTTCCGAGGCACGGAGGGCACTCGGTATGTAATTATGGTCACCCATCCACGGACTAACCTCGGCAAGCACGGCTTAACCTTAAAGATCGACCCGGGCGGCTGTTATTATTTAGCCACGAGCTACTCTAAAATGCCATTTTCCAGTCTTCTGAAATATATAATCATATAGGGATGGAATAGGCATTGCAATAATGGATTCTTCTACAACATTCATATGACATTATACCATCCAATAAGGAACAGTCTGTCATACGTCCTGTCTTGGACTCCTGGCATAGAATACCATACCATTTCTTAGCAAAAATCTAGTAAAATAATATGTACCCAAATAGCACTTGTAACATCGTCAAACTAGCTATTACCTACAAGTTCTTAAGTTATTTCGCCATTAAATTGCCATTACGCTGAATCATTGCCAGTAAAAAAATATAAAAACTTCAAGAGGCAAAACAGTGTGTTGTATAAACATTGTCTGGCTAAATATTAATTTTGTTTTTACGAGGTCTATGTTACTGGAATTGAGTGGAGTACGTAACTTCGCTATTTAGTTACTACCTACGATTTACAGTACTTAATTATTTGCTTTTTAAGATATTCTGACTGTTTTTTTTTTGACTGCCTCATTGGTACAGTATTCGTAAGTGCGACTGCTGAGTATGAGATCCTGGGTTCGATTCGCGGAGGGGAAAATGTTATTGGGTATTTCATTCTGGTATTTCTCAAAAGCAGCCACGGAGTCTGGAATTTTGCCCGGTTGATAGCAATAGGCTCGCCCCCTATTATATGGGACTTAAACATAACTGGCGAAATGTAGATGTACTATCAGGTACTCCTCTGTCTCATTCTTCGGGGATTACAGGTGTGATGTTATGTATGTGTATGCATGATATTCAGAAAAAAAAAACCGGCCAAGTGCGAGTCGGACTCGCGCACGAAGGGTTCCGTACCAATATTTATAAAAACTGCCATATTTGATTTGCAAATGAGACTCGTTTTGAGTACAACTTAAGCTTAGCGCCATCAATCGACATTTCTGTGGAGTTGTTCGAAATTTTCAAGTCTAATACAATTGGCCGACTATAACTCGTAAACTTGTAACCCCTACTTAAGTGTGATAGCTTTCCTTTAAACTTTGTTATATATAGGTACTACTGCCGTGACATTTCAATTTCTAACTACAACCGTTTATTTGGTAGAGGGGGGGACACTTGACTGTAACGAAAATTGGTAATATAATGCTTGATAAGTCACGAACGGTTTACTTAATCAAAAAACGGTCTTTCCAAACCCCTAATATTTTGAAAGACCTATCAACGATATCCCACACTATGGGAAGGGCGAAAAATAAAATTATCATCCCCACTTTACATGTAGGGGAGGTACCCTAAATAATTGTTTTTTTTCAAAATTAAATTTAACCACTCTTTCGGGCGTCATTAACGTGTATACTCATGCCAAATTACAACTTTCTAGTACCAATAGTTTTTGAGCTAAACCGTGGACAGACAGACGGACATAGCGAAACTATAAGGGTTCCTCGTTGACTACGGAACCCTAAAAAGCGGGTAAGACAAGACCTGCTGGCCTACCATGACGTCTTAAAGCAGTATTGTTTTACTCTTATACCAGTGTGGGAAAGAGACGGAGCTATACCGGGTGGGTGTCTAGCGCCATCTCTTTCCCACGCTGGAAAATGAGTAAAACAATACTGCTTTAAACACGCGTGGAACAAGGTTGCTAATGATGGTGATGATGATTGCAGATACTCATAAACAGTAAAGTACAGTCAAGACCACTAATAATGTATACGTAAGTACTTGAATTCAGCAAAAAGGTTGCAATTTTGAAGTAAGACCTTTTTAATAAAAGCATTTGTGGTTCCAAACTTCCAAGACACCTATTGTCCTAAACCATTTTAATTTCAATCAATAATGGTTTAGGAGAAATAAACTTTTGAAAATCGTCAAGTGTAAAGGCGGAAACATACTTACGTGTCGTGGCGTGTCGTGTCGCGCCAGAAGCAAATCGGTTTCATACATTTAATATGGTTAGGGACATATTTGCATGGCGTGTCGTGTCGCAACGATGTATGAAACCGAATGCTTCTGGCGTGTCACGACAGGCCACGACACGTAAGTGTGTTTCCGCCTTAACATATTTATGCTCTCGACGGTACGCAAATATGACGATAACATAGGTACTTACTACCTACACTATGTAACAGTGTATTGGTATGTAACCCACACATGCACACACCCTGCAACGTCTTAAGTAGTTATTACATTATTGCTTACAATAATGACAGGCTAAATAAAAAAAGTAAAGTACATACACCTTTTGTTCGTTTACCCTTCATAATAAGCATGACGGTTATAATGAATAGAGTTATAATTAAGTATTAATAATTAATGATTGGCAAAAACATCTAATGACTGCAGCAAAAATTAACCAGTAACGTACCTTCTGTCTGCTAGTAACAACAAATTCGGATCTTAAATGATATGAAGTTGTCTTCGATTCGGCTTTCTTGTTCAAAAAGTACTACAAAAGGCATTGGGTAAGTTTGTATGGACCAGTGGCATGTTTTTTTTTCACAGCGGCCACAAAGATAATTGTTGCTAACGTATAGTGGAATATATGATAATAATGAATCCTAAAAGAATTTTGCCGAAAATTATATCGGAGCTGAAATATTTGATGTTAAAGTTGTATTGTTCCTACTAACAGTTTGCATACCGTTATGTATTTTATCGAAATATAACTATTTCCTTTCGATTGCCGTATGTCATTACTTCCCAGATTTTGATCCTTAGCGGCGACACTATCGAATGGTTTAATAATACAGGGTATCTTTTTTTCAAAACTAACTGGTTCGATTCCTGGCTAGGTATATTGATTTTTCAATAAACCAATGATGCAGTTTTAGTTTTTATCAAAATCGGCTCGTTACTCCTTTGAGTTTTCTTCGCTATTCCTCATAGTTTCAGATTTGGCCTTCCACCCACATGAAAAATTCACCCTGTATATCTCGGCTCCGATGCGTTTTGGAAATAATTGTTAATAGAAAAAAATTAATGTCTTATTGTATTCTTACTAATTAAATATTTTTAATTAGTGGCCGCAGACATAGATAATCATGCCACTTTTACCCAAACCCCTTTCAAATTCAAAATATTGTATCGTGGGCATATGTTAGCTACAGGTCTAAACAATAAATTAAAGTTTCAATATGTCCGGCCTAATAGGCATACAATAATTAAGTTTACTTTACATTTAAAATTATTTTACATACAAATTTGGTTTAGTATAAATGTCAAAATATCAATATACAGGGTGTAACGGAAAGGGTATATACATCCTTAAGGGTGTGCTACAGACCATCAAACTGAACATGTTTCTCATCATAAAACATGTTTTTCAGCGAAAAAAATATCTGCTGCCCCATAGAAAATTAAGATACCTATTCGACCCAAATGTAATTGATGACCATGTATTAATTTGACTATACAGGGTCAAATTAATACATGGTCATCAATTCAGTCAGTGATTCAAGAAAGGAGATGTTTCATTTTTGTATGGGACTCCGGCCATGACCTGTACCTTTCAGGAAAGGTGGGAAACAATCCCCTGAATAGAATAAAGTATAATTTTGTAAATAGTATAGATGGTTTTAATGCACATAATAAAAATTAAAAATGTTTGACGTTGAGTTATGACAGCCATGACAGGTTGTAGAGATGACGTTTACATAACCTAGAAATTGTTATTTGATAATAATTGTTTATCAGTACTGATTTTTTTCGATGCTTTCGTATTTATGTTGTTCTCTGTTTTCATAAAACGTTAGAAAATACGAGACGAACCAGACTGACTGACTGACACTGATGGGTTTTGTCACTTGTCAGAACAAAATGTCATTTTGAATTTTTCGTTCAGAAGTACACTCCAAAAAAATTGTACCTATTAAATAGTTTTTAACGATGAAATCACCACACTTGCTTATAATTAGTTGAAAATTATGTCTAAGAGACCAATAATAATAATTAATTACAAAACACATACTTTTCATAATTTAACGTCGATGTGATATTATGTTTTTGTGTGTACATGATTTTAGAACGAAAGCAAACTGCAAACTGGAAGACGCCATGTTGAATAGAATGGGGCAATAATTGAAAAACTATTACTTTTTGTGCACAGCAAATCAGGCTTAAATTCACGAAAGAATATTTTTCCTAAGCTAGTTGTATTTTTTCCACTTTTTCAATAAATGTACATCTTATGGCCGAAAATAAAACATCTCCTTTTGGATCGTGTAGGTAGTATGCTTTCTACATTAAAAATTTACGCAGTTTATTTTTAAAATATTGGAGGTTCCTTAGTGCTCGGAATGTCAATAGGTATCTTGTTGTATATTTTTGATGCCATGCCAAAGAAGCGTTTGTTAAATAGAGCGTTTTATGTGGTACATTACAGATTTTTAACTTATATCTCCTCGATTTGAGTTTATCAAATAGATTTTCATATGTTTTTATCACTATCGAATGTGCCGTCCCTATTAAGCGTGTAGCAGCTTTTAGGTAAATAATCTCATGACCATGACATTTGGTTTTGCTAGGCTAAGATAATAAAAACCGTCTTTATCCTTGCCCATAATAGGTTAATAAGTAATAAAATTCAGTATTTAACTAGATGACATAACTCAAACTTATTCCAATTATAATAAGGAGTAATTTAAAAAAACCTGTATTTTGCCCGTTATTAAGTTCTTTTGTTGTTCGTTTTCAAGGCTATTGAATATTTGGTTTTGTTACCGGCCTTGAGCCGTCAATCGCTGGACAAATGCCACTGCCAATACCCATCATTTAACTCGATCCTCAGATTCATGCAGAAGCTAGTGGATGTGCACCTAGACGCAACGCAAGACCTGTACACGCCGCAGTCATCGCAATTTATAAATCTTTATATGAAATAGGCAACATCGCGCCGTATTTCAGTAAAATGGCGTAAAGCGCATGCATCTTCATCATCAGTCTATAATGTTCCCACTGCTGGGACACAGGCCTCCTCTCAATGAGAGAGAGTGGGCTGTAATCCACCACGCGGGCCCAGTGCGGGTTGGTAGATGTCACATGTCTTCAAATTTTTGGTTCTAGGACATGCCGGTTTCCTCACTATGTTTGGCTCCACCGTTTTAAGAGCAGCGGTGATGAAATAAATTACACAAAGTAATGCGCCTGCCTGGGTTCGAACCCACGGCTTACAGCTCGTAAGTCGGGGCTTCCACCACTGGGCCACCGCTGCTAGCCTAGCCTGGGGGTGTCCTACCTTAAATATAATTTTGAAAATCACAAGATGCTTCCTTTCATGAGTGACTTCAGTCAATCGTACATTTTCACTAGCTTATTGATTTGTTAGTGCCTCAATTGTTTATGCTGGACAACACAATAATTATTTGTCGTTGGTCTAGCGGTCGCAATCTTGACAGCCGAGCATGAGGTTCTAGTTTCGATTCCCGAGCAAATTGTTTTTGGGTTTTTCCACCAAAAATTTCTCAGCAGCAGCCACGGAGTCTGGATTAGTGCCCGCTTGATGGCAATAGCCTCACCCCCTATTACGTCTGGCTTAAACGTAACCGGCGTTTAGGGGGGAATTATTCGATTCACCTCTGCCTAACCCTTCAGGGATTTCAGGCGTGAAAAATAAACCAGCTTCATTAATACAAAACGTAGAACAAGCCAGGCCCAACAGGTTAAAGTACAAATGATATTATCTAAGACTAGCTGGCCCGCGAAAATTCGTTTGCGTCACACATAAACATACTAAAAAAAAAAAATGGATGCTTCGCTCCTATAGAATAATATAAATATAGCCTATAGTCTGCCTCGATAAATGGGCTATCGAACACTAAAAGAGTTTTTCAATTCGAACCAGTAGTTCTCGTGATTAGCTCGTTCAACTAACCAAACACAAACAAACTCTTCAACTTTACAATATTAGCATAGATGAGGTTACTTGAGGAACCGGTTCCCATGATCTATCGTCTTCATCAGCATTATATAATTTGGAACCGGTTTTTTATTAATGTAAGAGTGGTTTTTAAAATAGGCTGTTTGATAATTTGCGTTTTAATGGTAATTTAGTAAGATCGTAGACGTTTCTTAGACGTTCGTTTACGCAATATTTGTTCATTCAAGATTTTGATAGAATTACGGATGAGTTTAGTAGAATTCAGGGACGGACAATAAATTCCTAGAAGGGCTGAACAAAACCTAAACACGATTCCTCTCTATAATTTCGTATTATAAATAAAAAAATACCCAACATACAGTATGATTGTGATCAATGCTTTACAATTTTCAAAAGCGATTTTGAAAATTGTAAAGCATTGATCACAATCATACTGTATGTTGGGTGTTAACGACTATATGTTAGTTATAAGAGTTAGTTATTTCAAATAATCCATACTAATATTATAAATGCGAATGTCACTCTGTTTTTTTGTAGGTTTGTTACCTTTTCACGACTAAACGGCTAATCGGATCTTAATGAAATTTAGCAAGAAGATAGATTTCAACTTGGGGAAGGACATAGGCTGTATATCATCACGCTACGACCAATAGGAGCGGAGCAGCAATGAAAAATGTTGCGAAAACGGGGAAAATTTGACGCAGACGAAGTTGCGCGGGACAGTTAGTTTATAATATAGTCGTTTTCATAACAATTGAAAATAATTATCTTCTCCTTGTATATAGGGTGACTGGAAATTAGTGACCGATACTTAAACATGTGATTATACTCATGTTAACAAACAGCTTTCCCAAAGAAACATTTTTTTATACTCATTCACTTTTATCCCAATAATACAACAGCCGTATGAAATTCGCGAATTCAGGGAAGGACAATAAATTCCTAGAAGGGCTGAACAAAACCCAAACACGACTCCTCTCTATAATTTCGTATTTCAAATAAAAAAAATATCGCTTTTGAAAATTGTAAAGCATTGATCACAATCATACTGTATGTTGGGTGTTAACGACGTATTGATACAATTATATGATATCATTTCAAATAATTTATAATATAGTCGTTTTCATGCCAATTGAAAATAATTATCTTCTCCTTGTATATAGGGTGACTGGAAATTAGTGACCGATACTTAAACACGTGATTATACTCATGTTAACAAACAGCTTTCCCAAAGAAATATTTTTTTATACTCATTCACTTTTATCCCAATAATACAACAGCCGTATGAAATTCGCGCGCGCGCGCCGTGTCCTCTCAGCTAAAAAATGTTTCTTCGGGAAAGTTGTTTGTTATCATGAGTACAATCACGTGTTTAAGTATCGGTCACTGATTACCATTCACCCTGTATGTTGCTAACAGTCCTGCAAGAAGTTGTAACTGCTTCTTCATGAAGCCACGAGTGTAAATTCCTCTGAAAGTATTCCTTACAAATTATATTGGGCTATGCACTAAATTTATATCAATATTTCTTATAATGATTCATGATTCTCTTCAAATCTCGACTACGGCACAGCAACCACCCAATAACGACCTAGATTACTCGACCTAGTATTAATGGAAACCAAGACCTCATACTTAGCAGGAGAGTTAGCAACCACTACAGCAACGTTTACAAACAGTGCCCTCATTACAATGTCATTCAAACGCTAATCGCATCATGGTTATAATATACTATAATATCCAAGAAATGCACGCTACCTTTAGGGGGTCCGAAGAGCACGACGTCCATAGCTTTGAGTGCGAGCTTCTGTTTGTGTATGGGGTCCTTGATGCCTAACACGTTGCTCAGGTATTGCATGTTGTTCACGGCCAATCTGTTGGGACATGAACAGGGTTATTTTAGAAGAGGGGGTAATTGAGCAGGAACGTCAGGTACCTAACCAGTTGACAACAAACAACTTTCCCACAGAAACATTTTTTTATACTCATTCGCTTTTATCACAATGACAAAACAGCCGTATGAAAATAGCGCGCGCGTGCGCCCGTGACCTATCAGCTACGTGATGCCGTTCTGTTTCATTACTATCGTACCGTGCCACAGTGGGTGACCATGAATTTCATATGGATGTTGTGTTATTGTGATAAAAGACAATGAGTATAAAAAAATGTTTCTTTCGGAAAGTTTTTTGTTATCATGAGTACAATCACGTGTTTAAGTATCGGTCCCTAATTACCAGTCACCCTAAATACTAGTATTTAGGATCTTTATTTAGCGTCCGAAATCGGGACTGCTGACAATATTGTGTCTGGATTTGTGTCCGGCTGATGGCATTAGGCTCGCCTCCTAATATATACATGGAACTATAATAACTGCCTTTTTGGTCTAGTGGGCGCAACCAAGAATCGTTAGGGGCCCGAACTAAAAATGAATGACAACACGATTGGACAGCTTGTTGTCCTAACTCCAAATGTGTTTTCGAAACTCATGAATACAAAAATATTAGGGGGTAGGGTCCATTTCGAAGTATACATCATGTTACGGACGGACCCGTATTTTCGTTGACGGTCTTAGAAAGTAGACGCCCTAGGTTGGGCTCTAATCACACGAAAATACGAAAGAATGTATATGATGTACATACACGGTGTAAATCACCTCATCACGAAGCCGTCAACCAAGCATTCTGTATATGAAACTAAGTAACTTTACGCAAAAATTACACGTCCCCCGTACTATTCAATCCGTCCATCAGCACAATGTTTTGAGTGCGTTACATTGAGCTCTACCTCAAAACATGATTTTACACCCCCCAAAAAAAATCTTTTCCCAGCAATAATTTTTGCGTAAAGTTACTTAGTTTCATGTGCAGAATGCTTGGTTGACGGCTTCGTGATAAGGTGATTTACACCTTGTATAATGTAATGGTAAAATGTCTGGTCTATACTAGATACACCTCTGTCTGCCTCTAAGGGGCATACGGGCGCTATAACAATTATGTTATAACAACTATAATTCTTGTTATCACCAACCCGTATAAGACCATTGCAAATAATGGAATTAAAAAGTAATGCCTTAATGAGCACCTTGGGTAAACAGATTACTAATAAGTAGCAGTTTCTTGTTCAAATGTTGACGCTGAATGATTTTAGTTACTAATTTAATTCTTCCTAGACAAGAGAGATGTGGAAGAGTTGGGAAGCCTTTGACTTGCAGTGATAAAATCTAGGTTTTAAAGGGTGTAAATAGTCCCTTAACGAAGCCGAAAGGCACTTATTCTCCCCGTTATTGCGTTTTTTTTTTAATGCCAAAACAAGATAGACATACGACTTATCGAATCGAATTCGAATCCGAACGTTTGTGAATAGGGGGCCTGGGAACCTTATAGTTACGGAGATATTGGAGGCCAAAACTTCAACTTTTCACAAGTTTTTAAGGTCTTAACTTTATTTTAAATACGTCTAAGACCCATTTACTATTCAAATCATTCATCGAAACAATGTTTTGAGTGTGTTATGAGTTTTACCGTAAAAACGTGATTTATCACCCCAAAAAAAATTTATTTCTCAGAAATAATTTTTGCGTAGAGTCGCTTAGTTTGATATACAGAATACTTGGTTGTCGGCTTCATGAAGTTTACATTTTGTATGTAAATTTATGATTCTTTGGTTGCCTACCTAGTTCTTTAGTTGAGTATCTTTTACTGCAGCAAACATTAAACGCAGAGGTGAACTAATATTATAATGATGGGGCAGTAGTTCAACCTCTGAGGTAGGCTTCTGCTTAACCGGACTATCCTGTAGATGCTTTGAATTGAAGGCCTCCAGCCAGGGCATAAAACTTATAAAATAAGCGACGAAACGCTAGGGCACCCCCTGCGGGGTACGGGCCTCGGCTTAGGGCGGGGCGTCGCTGGGGGAGAGCAGCAAAGGCTGGATCTGAGTGATTCTATTATTTAAGGTCTGATTTATAACTACAGGCTCAGCTTCGCGGCCTGGCTCGAACAGGGACATCTCGACGGGCCTGGGACGTTGGCTGCGGTTCATTCAATTATTTCAGTAACAATTACACTGTATCGAAATTTTACACAAAATTATAAATTAAAATTAAAGAATTACAATAAAATCAGTGATAAAACAGTAACCAAATAAATAAATTAAAAAGCAAATGTCAAATAAATAATGTAAACTCAAATAATAATAATCCCAAATTAAAAATATTACTTAACAATATTAAAAATATTAATTCCCATACATATGTCAAAAATATTGCTTATACACATACTAATGTCAGAAAAATAAAAAATAAATTATATTAAATACACACATATGTCAAAAATATTGCTTATTCACATATTAATGTCAAAAAAATAAAAAATACAGTGTCAATAAAAACAGTTTATGATTAAAGTATAGTTGTATGTGTCACAGAGAAATTCATCAAGGGTGTAGTAGCACTTTTCTATTAAAAAATGATTTTAACTGCTGCTTAAACTGATTTAAGTTGTAAATTGATTTTAAGTGTACAGAGAACATTCAAATATTGTATAACCAAATGATTTTAAAAGAGTACCATGGAGTTTCTAGCCGGTTCTTCTTCATAGGAAACGACCAACCCGAACCGTGCACCTTTTGTTGACGTTTTTTAAGTGCCCATGTAGGCCTATGTAAAATAAAACATTTTGATTTTGTGGTTTCTGCCTATCCCTATAGGAAAAAGGTATGATTTTATGTATTTAAGCTTGTATTTAGGATGCGTCTGGATGACACGGTAGGGGCTAAATTTGTTCGTCCGATATTAGGGCCCAATCAAAACCCAATATTAACACGCCTTAATTCCTAATGTTCGTGCAAAACTAGTTAACCCAGATATGTCAAAAAAAAAAAATCTCATTCAAATAATGTTGATATGCAGTCCACAAATATTATGACAAGAGCCTTCCCCAGTTAGATAAGGTAAACTGGAGTGGCAGTTGCTCCATTTAATTTTAACGTATATTTACCTACCTGTAACGAAATTTAAATATCTCACAGTAAAAAGTAGTGAGATCACTACTTATGTCAACATCACACTATTCATAATAATGATTGAAAAATCGTATCAAATAATAATAATGATTTAAAAAAAAACCACGTCTGACCGGGGGGGTTACTATGACGTCTTAAAGCAGTATTGTTTTAATCTTATTCCAGTGTGGGAAAGAGACGGAGCTACATAGTTCCTCTAGCGCCAACTCTTTCCCACTCTGGAATAAAATTAAAACAATACTGCTTTAAGACGTCATGGTAGGCTACCTGAGTCCATTTCGGAAAAAAAATGGAGTATAAAACAATGAGAAGGTATAAGTGGGGCTAGATTTTGGCGGATTCCGAAATTAGATCTAAAACGTCCAATTTTGCATCGCTTAAGCCATTGATGTGCGACTTATGTCAACAAATTGCATCTTTGTAATCACTTGTGTTTATCAATTTGTTCCTTCACACATGTCAACTAATGACAGTGACCAGGTGGCCTACCATGACGTCTTAGAACATTATTGTCTTACTCCTTTTCCAGTATGGAAAAGAGATGGCGCTAGACATCCGGTATAGCTCCGTCTCTTTCTCACACTGAAAAAAGAGTAAAGCAATACTGCTTTAAGACGTCATGGTAGGCCAGCAGGGGGTTACCATGAAACAGGATTGTTTTAATATTACTCCAGTGTGGGAAAGAGACGGAGCTATACAGGTCGTCTAACGCGATCTCTTTCCCACTCTATAATGAGATTAAAACAAAACTGTTATAAGGCGAAATAGTAAGCCTCACGAGCTGTATAGTGAACGAAACGAATGTGAGCATAATTATGCGGCGGGCGTTCGTATCTTCACTCGTGGAAGCTGGTTTTTACCTGGGCAGGGTAGCGCCGGTGATTCTGTGCTGTAGGAACAGGGTCTTGTATTGAGGCAGATCCACTGACTGCGACAGCCATTCCACCGTCTGCTCTACCGTCCAGTTGTGCACCTGCAATTGAAATTAAGCACACCCGTTAGACTTTTTTTATTTTTTTTATTTCAGCATACTCTGTCTTACTGCTGGACAAAGGCTTCCCCAGTGGCTTTCCAATTTTCTTAACATTTGCCTTTTCCTACCAATCCGTTAAGAATGAGTCCAGAACGTCACGCCTGTTTCTTGGGCCTGCCTTCGCTACGACGGCCGTTAGACAACAGATAATTATCATTATTGAGTTCTTTATAAAATCGAAAATCGACTGGTTCAAATTGTTTCACATTTTGTTTTTGTCATGACATAAATCGAACGTTGGTAATTAATTACAAAATTCCATAAATGGACTGCTTACTGGCTTTGGCACAAAGGGAGGGTTTGATATTGAAATGCGTTCGTCCTTTTTAGAAAAGACATACTAATTAATTATCGATCAAAGTCACACAAATTAAATATTTTGTTCTAGATGACATGATCCTATTAGGGGTCGTCTTTTAATCACGAAAGGTTTGAACAGGGGCGAAGGCGGGCCAGAAAAAAACGATTAATCACGATGGGGGGTGTATAATGTGACAATCACGTGCATTTTTTTCGGTTGACTAAGAAGATTAATTTCATGTTTGACGTGTAACATATTACTTTTTACCAATAATGAAACAACACCGTTAAATATACACGTGATGTTGGGAGGGGGTAAGAGGGGTTTCCTAAAACCTCACGACGTATCACCAAGGGGGAGGGCGGGTATAAAAGTGGCCTTAAAACCTCACATGATTAGAGGATGACCCCTAAGGACTGATAAACCTAAAAAATAACAAGACCTGAGTTCAGAGAGACTCAACTAGATTTCTGGTGCGAAACACTGTAGTTACCTCCAAAATCAATATTTTATAGTCTTTACTGACCTCAGACCGCAGCCACGCCTCCCACAGCTCCTTGACAGAGATGTGCATGTCATCGTTGTGATGGAACGCGCGCTGCCGTTTTTCGTACCCGCTGTCGTACTGCAACTCTTCGCGGAGGAACTGGAAATAAAGAGTTATCAGTTGTTAGTTAAAAAAAATTATGGGGTTTGTAATCTGGTGGCCTTTTAAGGGTACCCACAATTTGCCAGTTATGTTAAGTCCCATTTAATAGGGGGCGAGCCTAAGGCCATCAACCGGACACAAAACCAAACTCCGCGGCTGCTACTGAGAAATTCCTGAGGGAAAAACCCAATAACACTTTGACCGACCGGGGAATCGAACCGAGGACCTCATGCTCAGCAGTCGCGCCACCCATACACCAACGAGGCAGTCAAAGTCGGAGGGTCCAAGAGCTTAATAGTAACAGAGGCATCACCGATGCAATGCCGTAAGACGCTTCAGATCTCTTTGAGAAGAAACATCTTGAAATGTCTCGTGTCCTTTGTAATTACAAAATAAAATAAAATAAAAATAAATAAATTGTGTTTTATTTCAGGCAAAATACCCATATACAACAATTAAAATAGTAGATAGAAACAGGAATGAAATCATTTCAAATCATATAAGTATCATTGAAAAATAAATAAAAACATTAAAATCAACAGAAACATTAAAAAATCATCAAAAAACTCATTGATAATAATAAAAATAATCCGTAAAAATCACCAAAATAATTCAAAAATCAGTAAAAAAATAAAATTAAATGAAAACTTAGTTAGGTATCCGTAGTCCTAGAAAATACCATACCCATTCTTTCGTCATTTTTTGTTACCGCTTAGGTGAACAGAAATCCAGTGCACAAATATAGGGCTTGCTAGGTTGCACGAGACAGCACTCAAAATACTGTTACTGGAGCGTCTCAAACTACAAATACACAAAACACAAATACAATACACTGGACCTTTAAAATCATAACACATGTTGTAAAGATGTTTGGTAGTAAAAATAGGTACGGTGGTGGTTTTACCCGGATGACTGAGATATTTCACAAATACTACTCTAAGACATTGACCTATTAGTTAGGAGTCCGACGACCCATCCCGGAACTTGAACCTTCTCAGAACCTCTACCCCGGATAGTCCAGAATAACATTATAAATATCCGAACCGGTCTTTGATTCCTTGACCCCGGTGTTGATACGTTGGCAAAACTTTGTCTGTTTGTCTGTCTTGAAAAGGTAAACAATAAACATTTTAGGAGATCACTGAACTTTTGTAACCCAAAAATCAGTGCGTGGAGTCCCTCCGCGCGGAAGAAGTGAAACTTCGTAATACTACACGCATGTGTTCAAGTGCCACGCATTCACTCTCGTTATTTTATTGAGCTTCTAAATAATATTTTGTTGTTTTCTTGTTGTATTATTTTTATTACATAATTATTACATAAGTTTATCGAGGTTATTCTACTCATGGAAATTGAGCGAAGGGTGGTCACACCGAAGAGTCGAATGCATGACTGTTTGCACGCCATCTTGCGTACCTAGTAGAACTACGTAGTCACAAAACTTGTAATACTGCCATCTCTTAGTGAGTTATAGAAATATTCCCCCTCCATTGTAGGGTTAAACTTGTTGGAAGTCGCATAAGAAGTTTCACTTCAATAATCATAATCATAGTCTACGAAATTCGGGGAAACACATCACTGAATCATATGAAAGAAACATTTACAGGTCTAACAATAAAAGCCAGGCCATGAAGCCTCAGGATAATAATTTTAGATATAAACAAGGACAAAGCCTTGGCCTAAATCCCGGAGATGTGAGCAGTAAAATTGTGAGCAGTTTTCCTTATTTTGTTACCGAAATAGGTAATACTAATAAGTTTGGTTTCCGAGGAAAAAGGTAAGAAAATTAGTATTTTTTGTAGGTATTTTAAATAATATTTTGAGGAAGTTTTTATTGGTGGCTATTCTTAGTATTCCATACTTTTAGAATTCTATTAATGATTCCGAGGAAAAATGTAAGGAAATCAGTACTTTTTGTAGACATTTTAAATTTAATTTTGAGGAAGTTTTTATTATGGGCTATTCTTAGTATTTCATACTTTTAGAATTCTATTAATATGCACCTTGAGCTTCAGATTCAGAATCGATTTTGTTTTGTGGCAATAATAAGAAGGAATATAATAGGTAATTGTACGGTGCAACCGCACACTCTGCAATTCAGCAGTTTACGCCGCATTCATTTCAACTCATACTAATTAGTTCAGTTCGCGTTGAGCTATCAAGTCAGCCAGGCGTTCTCGCTACAGCCAACAAGGGCCGCGTCACTCACTTCAGTTCCACACCATCAGTCCATTAAGCTCACTTTACTTTAACTACCTTTGGGACAATACAGTAGTGTTTTGATTCTTCGATTTTCTGGTGTTACAGCTGTTTTTATAGGTAGTATTTTTGGTTTAATAGCGTCTTTTCTCTAGGAGTATTGGTTGGTTCCCACGTTCAAGCACACACATCAAAAAAGTCCAAGTAACTCGCCAACTATAATTTTTTTTTTTTGGAAAATATCGAAAAAATAAAAAAAAACATACGCATTTTTTAAATATGGAAAGAAAACTAAGCTTGGTCGCAATAGTATATAGTAGGGCATTTTGTACTGTAAAAGTTGGGAGGTTTTTGTAAGTGTTCGTTTTTTTTTTTCGGGAAAAAGCAATGTTTACTTCTTTTTTGTAACTTTTGTGTGACTCGGAGCGTTATGTTGCGTGCTAATTTAACGCTAATTTAATGCCTCGGGATGTG
This sequence comes from Cerastis leucographa, assembly GCA_963082945.1. NCBI lineage: Eukaryota > Metazoa > Arthropoda > Insecta > Lepidoptera > Noctuidae > Cerastis > Cerastis leucographa. The sequence goes on from OY720353.1 coordinate 8,236,158, forward strand.
GGTATGTTGAAAGGTGGCCAGGATCAACGCGAAACTGAGGACAGTATTAACCACCACTATTATTTGCAACCAAGCGTAATTTGCAGACTATGGGCACTTTATAGGCCTAAAAAAGATGTCGGCTAACGTTACCTAGGCAGATATAAGATCACTGCCCAGAGTTAGGACTGTTTTCTGCATAATATAGCGAGGGAGTATCCTCAAATTTCAGTTCGCCAGCTGGTTGGAAGATTAGTCCCAGTATCAAATTGTGATCAGTGTCCAAACTACCAGGAGATGATAACAGAAGAGCAATCTAAACGTCGGCCTACCGTTAAGAGTTCCAGCTCTGCGACGTGAAAATCGAGGCCGTCGTGTATTTTGAGTATACGCACATTTGTACTAAGACCAATACTCAGTAGTCACGTGTTCTGTTTTCCGATGAGCTTTGCTTTGCTTTTCATCCTGATTCAAGGAGAGGGCGTGTTTAGCAAGATCTTGGTCACCAGAGACGATTACAGAGTCCTCAGGAACTTCTTCCTTGTCAAGGCAAAACGCTTTTGGTCTAGGCTGGAAATCACCCGGGTAGATGAATCGATCTCGTTTTGACACGTGGCAATAACATATAAACATTGTGGCATTAAATGCAAAGCAATACCGTGACGAGAATGCGTAACTTAAGGCCATTCCTCATCTATAGCAGTTTGGCTAAGATTTCGTGTAAATGCGAAATAACACAATATCAAGGTATTAGACCGGCCTGCTCAATTCGCTGATCTCAATTCCATTGGGCATACATGGAACTTGCTTGGGCGAAGAGCTTTAAGTAATCTTCATCAAAAAAGTTACCTGAAGAACTTTTTACACATCTTTCCAGTGAATAGAGACTTATATTATACCATAGGTGATAATCGAAAACTTCTTATTCGGTATATGACGCCGATGTAGAGCTGTCGTTAGTGTCTTAGGATGATCAACTGAATAATACACAGCTCCTTGAAATGTTTTTTTAAGGTTCCGTACCCAAAGGGTCAAACGGGACCCTATTACTGAGACTTCGCCGTCCGTCCATCCGTCCGTCACCAGGCTGTATCTCATGAACCGTGATAGGTAGCCAGTTAAAATTTCTACAGATTATGTATTTCTGTTGATGCTATAACGACAAATACTAAAATCAGAATAAAATAAATATTTAAGGGGGCTCCCATACAAAAAAGTGATTTTGCTCGTTATTATAAATAATGGTACGGAACCCTTCGTGCGAGAGTCCGACTCGCGCTTGGCTGTTTATTTTTATTTAATCCTCACATTTTCTTAATTCCCAACAACTTGAATTTTCCTTATTCCCCATATTTCAGATTTTCGCTTAAAAACTTTCTATTAAAATGTAACAATAAAATTGTGTATTAAATTACGCTTCTATTGATGTGTGACACAAACGACTAAACATACAAAAAAAATGCAAAAATATCCTTAGACTTTTGTGATGTGTGTATTTTTTTTTATTCGCCATCTGCTTATTTTCAGTTTTATTTACTTTGACCAGTTTTTATCATCACCTGTATTTCACACACTGCACGCTAGTGGGACTAAGTAGCCCTAATAACATAGACAAACTAACAGGTTATTATTATTATTATGCCAGCATCAACGACATTATTCGTCGAGCTCTTGTCACCGCCGGCGTACCAGCGGTTTTAGAACCTAACGGTTTGGTACGTGACGATGGGAAGAGACCAGATGGTATGACGCTGATGCCTTGGAAGGTGGTTAGGCCTTTGGTGTGGGACGCAACTTGCGTCGATACCCTTGCGCCATCTCATGTTGCAAGTACGGCGGGCTGTGCTGCAGCTGCTGCTGCTGTTGCTGAGAGCCTCAAACGGCGTAAATACTGTAATCTTAATGGCAGTTACAGTTTTGAGCCGTTTGGGGTCGAAACGCTTGGCTCATGGGGCCCAAGCGCGCATTCTCTTTTTAAGGAAATATCTCGTCGACTGGTTGACACTTCACGAGACCAGAGGGCTGGCTATTTCTTTGGGCAAAGAATTAGCATTGCCATTCAACGTGGCAATGCCGCCAGTCTTCTGGGCACGTTTCCAGATGACAGCGATGTGGAGGAGTATTTTGACGCCTTAACGTCCTGTTGTTTTTAATTTAGTTTATATTTAGTTAGTTAGTTTATGTAAATACTGTTATTTTTATTTTATTGTAATAATTATAGTAATTTATTAATAATATTCTTATTTATTAAAAGTCCACATACTGTCTTCAACTGGTGACTTGACTGTCTAGTTTTGTCATACATAGATTTATATTATAACCAAGGTTGTAAACTTGACTCGAGCGACCATTGCCCTTTGCAAAGCAAGCTGTCCAAGTGTCGTCATTTTATTATGTATAATGGCTGGGCGCAACATAATGCGCCTGTAGCTTCGTTTTATATCAGGCCTGCCATAAACCCCGCGTTGCTGACTTCTTTTTGTATTAACTTTAAAAGTGCCAATTCAAGCGAGTAATAAATAAATAAAAGCCATCGACATATAAAACCGCTCATCTTTGTTTTGATGTTTAGTTTTCGCCTTAAAATAAATGGTAATGGGTAACATAGTGACAGTCAATTTTCTGCAGTTACAGAGACATTTTTCTTTGTTAGCCGACACGACATTGTCCCACCAGGAAAAGCCTTCCATTTCTTTCTTGAGCCTCTTCTAACTAGCCCTTACGCAACGCGTCTTGGTTGTTACACAGATATTAATCTCATTAAAATCATAAATCATCATCTAGGTACTCACATCATCACTCTCACTGAGGTCGACGTTTCCATTGGCGTCATCATCGAGCTGGCGATGCAGCTGAGTGATGGCTTCCAGACCTGCGCGGTCCTGGAGGCACGTGGGCTCATTGTGGCACGCCTCGAACAGAACTGGAAACAAAAGACGGTGGCGTTAGGATTGGTCGTCTATTAGGAATAATATGGAAGACCGGGATAGGATTTTAAGTGGTAGGAAACGATTGATGACCGAAGACGCGGGTTTTTTTTAAATATACTAAATAGGCTTGCGTTTGGCCGCAACTCGCCTGATGTGAAGCGATGATGCGGCCTAGGGTGGAGCACGCTTGCCTAGAAGAAACCGAATCACTCGAACTCAAAGAGATCCAGATTATAATGAACAGGGAACAGAAACAGTGAATTCCATTAGACTGGCGGTTCGCACAATAAATGCTTGATGGTGATATGGTTCTGAAATGTCAGGTGGATACTACTCGCAACCGGCGTGCGTGTGACTAGACGTAAGAACGAGGACGAAAAAAAAAATTGAAGTAGTACAATGAAACAATTTTTCTTTTTAGCAGGTAGCATCCCGTAGTTTCTGTTTACCCCCATGTGAAAAATACGTGAGTTTATTTATGCATTTATGAAACGAGAACAGCATCGAAATATCGTGAAGCGAGACTGCGCACGGTGAAAGATTTTTTACGAGAATATGTGTAGAAAACGGTGTGATTTTGCAACTTCGGACATCCGATGTCGGATGGTTTAAATTGTGTAAAAGTAAATAACGTTTTTATTTAATAGATCACGGGATAATTACGCTCTTTAAATTAAATCTCGGGATTTGAGGCATATCCACTTTATTGTTTCGCTGTATGATATCAGTGTAAGTACATAATAACTCTACCTAATTCCGACCTCTGATAATAATAGGCAGTCTAGATATAGTTTATATAATACCAGATAGTCTAGATAAGTCCCTGTTCATGTCTGAGTAACTCAAGAAGAATAGAATGATATCCTGCGGTACCGTCCCATGGTAAGAGAAGGAAAACCTTGGAGTTTTAGAAGTATGTACTTAAAATTCGAACAAGCGTAATCCCAAAAGGATATCCTTAAGGATTTCCCCAAGATAAAAGAAAAGGGTAAGTCACTAAAATATTTCTTACACGAACTTCAATTGCAAGTGATGACGTGACTCAATAAGCCTCTGTGGATAAACGCAGAGAAAACAATGTACAAATTTACATATTAAAGGTAAATCGAGTGGTCACGTAATCTTTACTTAGCGATGAAACATGTAGGGGCTAAGGGGTTCACCCCGGCCAAATACAGTTACACAAAAGGTTGACTGAAAAACAGATTTTACTGGAAAAAACCGAGCTAAGTGCATTCGGAGTTTTCCGTTGTAACAGGTACAGTCAGTCTTAAAAAGTTGTAAACATCGACAAGAATTGATTAATTTGTCGGTAATCTTTGCGTCTTATAATTGTATGTATGTTGTAGTCGCTTTATGTAAAATACCGATAATCAGCTGTATCTGGTTAGACTCTTAGCCGACCCCAACGAAGTTTGGGAAAAGGCTAGGTTAATGATGATGATGATGAAAACATAATAATTATACACTGGTTGCTGCAGCAGGTGAATTCTTGTCGATCTTCACATATATTTTTGAGGCTGACTGTAACTGCGTTTAGCTATAGTATTTTGTGTGAGTGTGACCAAGTCTACAAAAGCGAGTCAAATCAATTCGTCAACATATTAGTCCTAAGAACTTAATGGGCTGACTCTGTATCTACTAGCATATGTTCTTATCAACTTCTACCTCATTATCGATCATCTTTTGGTCCACGTATTACTTATGACTGGCCAACATAAAAATCTATACTAATATTATAAATCTGAAGAATTTGTTTGCTTGAACACGCTAATCTCAGGAACTACAGATCCGATTTGAAAAATTATTTCAGTGTCAGATAGCCCATTTATCGAGGAAGGCTATAGGCTATATATCATCACGCTACGACCAATAGGGGCGGAGCAGCAATGAAAAATGATGCTAAAACGGGGAAAAAGTGACGCAGACGAAGTTGCGCTGGGCAGCTAGTCACTGAGAAACTGCATAAACGATACAGAATATCACACCAACAATCTCCGAAGGGTTCGGCAGAGGTGTACCTAATAGAACACCCACATTTCGCCAAAAAAATGCAAAATATAATACGTATTCATTTCATATATTATTCAGGGATTCAAGTTCAATAACTCATTTTATCTTATTCCTTGTAAATTCACCATTCCGTCTGGCCAATGACCTCGGCGTCTACCAAATACTACCAGCGATGCGTTCGCAAGGAATTCCAACGTTTACCTATCGCCAAATATTCTGGCAGAATTAGCACTTACACCAATCTCACGGATAGGTATGTAAATTAGAACGCATAAAATAAGAAATCTCATGTACAGGTGTGTGGTGATATCAATAGGTAATATTTAAAAGCAAAACCAGTATAAGCTCACCTCTTCGTCTATTAGAAATCCGTTAATTACTAGACCAGCTCAAAATCTTAGTGTTAAATATTACTGACGTGTGGAGGAGGAGCTCGTGGCTAAATAGTAACAGCCGCACGGGTCGATCTTTAAGGATAAGCCGAGGTTGGTCCGTGGATGGGTGACCATAATTACATACCGAGTTTCCTCCGTGCCTCGGAAAGCACGTTAAGCCGTTGGTCCCGGCTGTCATTTGTAGATCTTTGACAGTCGTTACGAGTAGTCAGAAGCAAGAAGTCTGACATCCAGTCTTACCAAGGGGTATCGTATTACCCAGTTACTGGGTTGTGGAGGTCAGATAGGCAGTCGCTTCATGTAAAATACTGGTACTCAGCTGCATCCGGTTAGACTGGAAGCCGACCCCAAGATAGTTTGGCAAAAGGCTAGGCAGATGATGATCTCCAAGACCATGTTCTTGAAAGTGTAAAGAAACAAGAGAAAGAGATTAAAAAATCATACCTTCTTTTGGGCTTCGCCCAAATTAACCTTTATCGACTATTTTCCGACGGATCCAAGCGTAATTATGATTTAAAATCATAATGTTGACGAAGTCAATCAATTTATCCTTTTTATCTTTTTTCCAGATTAGTGTACAATCTTTTCCATCCTGACTTTATAATAAACTAAAATAATTAACGTTTGTATGCAAACAAATTATTCGATCATCAGAATATACCTAAAAAAAACTAGGTTAATGTAAAAAGCAATTAATTTAATGTAATTTGAAGTATGTATCTATTAACACTAATAATAAAGCTGAAGAGTTTGTTTGTTTGCTTGAACGCGCTCATCTCAGGTACTGGTCTGATTTAAAAAAAATCTTTCAGTGTTAGATAGCCCAATTATCGAGGACGGGTATAGGCTATATATCATCACGCTACGATCAATAGGAGCGGAGCAGCAATGAAAAATGTTGCGAAAACTGGGAAAATGTGGCGCAGACGAAGTTGCGCGGGACAGCTAGTTGTCATTATGTACTTACAAGACAAAGGAAATCAAGGTGTTGTTTTTCACCCTCGTCAAAATTCAGGAGGTTGTCCCCAAAACACATAAATAGTAAATTTTAATTAGGTACTGTTATTTTGTTGTTGTAGTTTCAATTTGTATAAAAAATATCGAATAAACATTTGTTTGAATGTGTCAAAGTGCGGTTTAAAGGCGTGGATCAGACGGGCCGCGTTTAAATTTGCCGATTTCCGTAACTTATAAGAAAACAAAAAAAATACCTACCCATTTTATTATTGATTCGGGTCGCATAGTTATCACATAGTTAGCATAGTTACCTCCTTGAATTTGACGAGGATGCAAAACAGCTTGTATACCGACATACCTAGTTATCTAATCTGTTACTTAAGCTAAATAAAATTATGTAGGAGACGGCAAAAAAGACAAAGGGCATACATTCACGTGATCACGTGCATTTGGTTGCGGCTGTCTTTTGTAGATCTTTGACAGTCGATACGGCTAATCGTTAAAGCCCGAAAGTCATCCGAAGATTTCAGTTTTGCCAAAAGGATACGACTTTGCCAACTAACTGGAGATCAGATGGGCACTCATAATTAAAATATTTGTATTCAGCTGTATCCAATTATACCACAAACCACCTGGATGACAAATGTCCGGAAGGACTTGCAAAAGTTTGGCCTTAGGGATGACGATGCTTACCAGCGAAGTGAATGGCGCCGCAAGATTAAGAAAGCCGACCTCGCGTTCTGGGAAGAAGCGACGCTAAAAAAGAGGAGGAGCTGTATCTAATTAGACTGGAAGCCGACCCCAACAAAGTTGGTGGAAGGAATGATGGTGAATCAGGTAAGTAAACGATTCCTGGTGGCCGTTTTAGTCCACCCGAAATCGCTTATTTCCTGATTCGCTTACTTGACTGCAGACAGCAAAGAATTAAACAAAGAACTAAGTCTTTGGTGGCACTTCGGGGATTTATTTAGTACAGTTTACGGATTGGTTCACATTGGCATAAAGGGATGAGGGTACCAGACATAGAACATATAATTGTTCAATTGTAAGCGTACAATTGAATCAACTGCTGCTGCTCAACCTGTCCTGTCTCACTTATATCAGTATGCGATAAACAATTGATAATTATTGAAGTGAAACTTCTTCCAACAAGTTTAACGTTCTAATGGAGGGGGAATATTTTCTATTACCCACTAAGAGATGGCGCTATTACAAGATTTGTGACTACGTAGTTCTACTAGGTACGCAAGATGGCGTGCAAACAGTCATGCATTCGACTCTTCGGTGTGACCAGCCTTCTCTCAATTTCCATGAGTAGAATAACCTCGATAAACTTATGTAATAAAAAGTGTACAACAATAAAATATTATTAAGAAGCTCAATAAAATAACGAGAGTGAATGCGTGACACTCGAACGCATGCGTGTAGTATTACGAAGTTTCACTTCTTCCGCGCGGAGGGACTCCACGCACTATTTTTTTTATGCATGTGATTATAATCAGATGCATCGCAACGGCAAGGTTTACAAAAGTAAAATCACTATCTGTGCAAACCTAACTACAAATATGTATTTCTTTTTTTAAATATATTTTTTACTTTTTTATATTGTTTATATCTTTGCATTTATATTTGGTTATATGTGTATTTATATATGGGTAATAGCATAGGTTAAGTTAGTTAAGGCGCAATAACACATTTTTCTCTTCCTTCTCTCACACACTATCGTCTACATTTATTTTTCATTTCTCCTTTTGCAGGTCTTCGCTTACACAAGAAATTTTTTGTAATGTTTTTTTCCCTGTGTTGTATACTCTGTATACAACACAGGGAAAAAAATATACTATAAAATACAGAACTTGAACTTTTTACTTCACTGTAACCACAGAGTATTTTATTTTACTCGCGCAGTTAAACCATTTAAGTGATGGTGTTAGATTATCGTTAAAACACATTTAGTGCTACTGTTGTGTACCGTGAGGGCTTGGGTAACAAACAAAGTACAGACGATAAGGGAGTGTCTACACTCATCGTCGCGGAAACACTAAAAAGGCACCGTCATTTGCCTCGGTTCAAACGACACGAGTTGACACCATCCGACTATTGGCTGTCTGACATAAAACTTTGGCTGTCTAAAGCCGCTTCCGTGTCGACAAGTGTAGACACACCTTAACGCCGACTAAACATAATCAACGTAGTGTGAATAATTTGAGGCGCTCGTGCCACACTTCTACTGCCCAAAGCCATGACATTAAAAACGCGTTAGCAGAAATCGTCAGCATTACGCGATTTAGACAAACAATTCTGAATAATTACTGTTCAGAAATGAAGGCTAGCGAAGCGCTAAAAACAAATGTAAGACCATATGCCTAGTGACGGGACGAAACCATCTATTGATAGCACATGGACTAAGGACATAAGCAATGGCAGCATTGACAATAAAAGACCTAGATATGTATGACACTGATAAGAAATGATTGCCACATTTTCAAAAGTAGTAACATACTGTGGATAGGAACAAAGTTTATGAATAAGTAAAATTTGATGATGATATAAAAGCAAACGATTTTGGTAATAGAGCCCAAGAGCAAATGGAAAATTTGATGGGTTTTAGGGGTATGAAAAATAGATATTGGCCGATTCCCAGACGTATCCCATATGTACACAAAATTTCGTACAAATCGGTTCAGTCGTTTTGGAGGAGTTTAGTAAAAAACACCGCGACACGAGAATTTTATATATTAGATAAAAACCTAATTCAGTGGTAATAACATAAAACTAAATGTGTTTATAAACAGCCGTTTTATCAGTAAAAGCGGAGGTTTTATTCAATTATCTAGACCAAAGCCTGACAGGGTCATACAGTCACATACAAAATGGCTTCATCGTCACCACACAGCGAACGCGATAAACCACGAACTATTTTGATCGATTCTAATGTTGAAATTGTATTGATCGAAACAAGTGCACCTGCTGTTTATAACGATATGACGGAAGGTTTGTGACACATGTTTGTAAGTTGGCCAGTTCCTCTAACATTCAACATCTTCCTGCCCTTGTGCCATGTTACTTGGAGTCAAGGCAAGGGCAAGACGTTTTTTTTCCATTCTCACCTGACAACCATCACGAAATCATTTTCACTTATTTATCTCATATTATCATTCTTCACTACTTTTTTCTTTATCTTTTCTTTGGTCTTTCTAACCCTCTATTTCTAGTTCTTTGAGTATAAAATGCAATGTTATAGTCTCATTCTTTACAGTACGTACAGGCATATGCTCTTTGCAGTATTTAAAGTAAAGGAAGACCAAAGAAACGATGGATGGACTGTGTGAAGGATGATATGGCAAGAAAGGGGGTATCTGATAAGATCACGAGTGATATAGAAGTACGGAAGAAGACATGCTGCGCCGACCCCAAATGAATTGGGATAAGGGCTAGAAAATAATACTGGTATTCAGCTGCATCTGGTTAAACTGGAAGCCGACCCCAACTTGGTAAAAGGCTAGACAGATGATGATGATGAAGGGCAAGAGTATGATGCTGGGTATTAAAAACACCTAAACATTAACTCAATATCACGACATGCGGGAAAAAAGCACTTATAATAATCGCTTTATGAGTTTCTAATATAATAAAATACAAATAAACGTTTCCGCCAAAATCATCGGAGCCGATTTACATCAAGTTCACGTCATGATCACTATTAACGACATCAATCAACAATTTGATTGGCACCACGTGGTTCTTGGCCAAGAATAGTTTCGACCGGCTTCCTATCATGAGTGTCGTAACAGCCGTTTATTAATGGGATTATGGGTTGCTAACGTAAAATGGACCATGTCAGTGGGTTGGGAAACCATCTAAGCGATATAAGTGACAGGGTTTTTTCTTTAGTGGACTATACTTTGCGGAAGTGGTTACGTGGCACGGTTTGTTCATTTGACTCGGGAAGACAAATCGTGGGTTTCAGTATTATTTACATTTTCGAATTTTCCAAGGATGCTATGATTATCGTACGAATGTGTACCATTGCAAGGTTCATTGAACTCTGAAAAGCCAGACAATGGAAATTTTTCATCCACGTTTTTTGTTTTTAAGCATTTAATTTCCCGAAATTCTGATTCTATTGTGTTTGAATTTGGATACAGACCGCCACGCCATAGGCTTATTTATCGATTCGACATATGTTTTTCAACTATTTTTCTCCTATCATTTGCCGATGTTTGAGATTTTTATCCAACTATTTTATAGCTAGCTTGCATTTCAGTTACGAATGAAAATGACTATACTAATCAAACAAGAATAAAAATCCGTCTCGGGCACTAGTTATGCACATAAAAAAGCCGCCAAGCACATACAATACATTGTTAGTAGGTAAGTGCTTATTTTTACGACATGACGTCATGCACGTTTAGCTAACACTTTGGACACTCAAGTACATGAGCTGCCGTTAAATGTACCATAAACATTAGCTTTGTTGGGACACCAGTAGCTGCTACAATGCTGTTAAACAGACAATGATGACTTTATAGCTGAAATTATTGCTAAGTATAGCATAACAACCACATGCTACTCTTGATAAGAGTATTTTTAATGGAGTAGTAAAAGTGACGAATAATTTTAATGTAAACATTACTTGCAAAGGGTTTGCTGGAGAAGAAGACCGACCTAGTGAGGGGGTATGGAAGAAAAGCGGTACAAATACTAAATACACTGGAAAAGGGTAGGAGGATAATCATGATCAACTCTTTGTCTTCATTGCAAAGGATGCCTACAGGTTATCTACCAAAAAAAGACAATTTTATAATAAAAATACAGTAACAATAGACCTTCCAAAGTATGTTCATGAGTTCATGACATAAAAAACAAATTGCTTCGACAAATCCTTGAAACTATCTAAGCTGACCCTAAAATAAATCCTTGGAAAATAACAAAGGCCAATTTAGGTTTGGAATTCTAGTCACAGAAATGCGGTGAAGACCAGGAAAATGCCAAAAAACCCAGCCCATGTTTTGTGAATGTTAACCTTTCATACTTTTATCAGGTTATCAAAGTTGAGTCATAGTGTGGAAAGTATCGATGAACGTGAGGTTAAATATCATTTCAAATCGATTGATAAAATATTACATTTTAGCTCAGGCTGAAATTATACAAATAAAACTATCTTTGACAACGTTTGTAAATCAAAGCCTTTGGACAAGTTTTAACGCAAGTATCAATACAGCAGATTAAGATCATCGTACATTCAATTTCTCAAAAGTTCCTTTGCTCTGACGAGAGTTGTTGTGTGACGAAAAACAAAAGTTACACTGACTTGAGGACTTCAAATATCATTCCGAAAACTGAGACCACTTAGACTGGAACTCAGTTAAGACATTATTTTATCCCCAGCATCGTATACAAAAGTCATTTATATTACGATGTCATAACAATAAAAGTACTGAAGTAGTGAATGAAACAATCAATTCTACCCATCGCGCATTAGTTCCGTACGCCGTCCGAGCCATACCCTCATCACTCACCACACCTCACCCACCTCCAGTAGTAGCAAAGAGACTAGCACTCTTAAAAAGTTCAGACGCAAACCGCCGTCGAGGTCCGTCGCGACGACCCGGTCCTTAACTCCCCGACCCTCGCTCGAGCCAGCCCGTGATGCTGTGCTAGTAGTTTTAAATCAGCCCCTAAATAATTCTATCATTCAGATCCAGCCTGTCCTACTCCCCCAACGACGCCCTAAACCGAGGCTCGTACCCCACAGGGGGCGCCCTTAGAGTGAGTTGCTTATTTTGTAAAAAAAAGTTTTTATGCCCTAGCTGGAGGCCTGACAATTAAGGTACCCACAGGATAGTCCGGTTAAGCAGACACCAACCTCCTAGATTGAACAGCGAGACGCCATTAACAAAAAAGAAAAACTTTTTATTACCATTTGTGTTCGATAACATTGCGACAATATTTAGCTACAATGAAGTGCCCAGTGTAATATGTTTGCTGGCTGGCCGTGTCCAACGAGGCAACACATAGAGCCATTTAGCTCCCCGTTTATTAAGATCAATTGATGTTGTGACGCAAACAGATCTTGTGCAAACACTCAATTGTAAGCAATAGCAGAGGATTTAAAATGTGGTCACGGCAAGGGAAATTCCAATGCTCTAAGTTAATTTCCATTAAATTTGGCGCTTAGTATTTTGTTTTGCTGTCTAATGTTCTTGGAAGATGACGACAGTAATATATTATTGTTGTTTTAAACTATACAAGGAGTAACCGGACCCTGCACCAAGCCGTCAACCAAGCATCCTGTACGTATGTAACTTTACACAAAAGCTATTGCTGGAAAATGTGAAAAATCACGTTTTACTGTAGGACTCAATGTAAGGCACTCAAAACATTGTGCTGGTGAATGGTACGAGGGTCATGGATGTATTTAAAGTAAATTTATGACATGAAAAACTTGCACATATTTACAAAACTTGTGAAAAGTTAGAACTTTGACCTCCAAAATCTTCATAACTAGAAAGTTCCCAGGTCCTTCCATAGCAACCTTCTAATTAAAAAAAATACCACGATGACGAGGAGAAGAAGTGCCTTTCGCTTCGTTAAGGGTATTTTTACGCCCTTTATGATGAATAAATTTCTTGATAATATTTACTAGGCAATACCTTTATGGCCTGTTGACGCAAACTAGTAGGATTATAATAGAAACGAACTGTCTAAGACTATTACAATGGACTACTATTTTAATGGACGAACGACGAATATGTAAATATTCCTTTATGCTATCATAAGGACATTTAAACGGCTGTAAAATTTGATGACTACACGAAACATGAGAGTTCCAGAAGTCAAACCAAACAAATTTAATTGTTGTTAGTAGCTTAAGAGATCGTTAAAAGAACTAAGCCCGTAATTTGAGTATATTTGTTTATTATTACGGTCGTCGTTGGCGCCAGTTGCATTTGGAGACTTTTCTCCCATTGAAAAAGTTAATTGATGGTATCAGTAAGAATTCTTACAATACCAAGAAAGGTTTACCGTTTTTAAGAATAAACTTACTGAGACATTGACGGTATGTCGTGTGACAACAATACGCCCGTAACGAGAATCTAGGTTGCATCTGTTGCAGTTAGGGTTGTCATGCAAATGTTTAATAAAACAACTCAATTTTTAAAATGTATTGAATAAGCCAAACAAAACTTGAAGAAGTATTGGAAGAAGCCAATTTCATATTTCGAGAAATGAGTCAGGGCTGAAAGTTAAATCTTCCGTGGTGCGATCATGTTACAAGAAGGGATAGGTTTACTGAAAGCCAATTACTAAAAAGGATTAATTTTGATCTTGTTAATGTATACAATCGGGTGGTGAAAGACCAGATAATTCGGCCGACAACGGATTGTCTATGATATACATTCCTCACAGTATAAGGCTGAGCGCAGACTTGACTCACGAACAAGTCTATAGACAAGTCTGTACCGTCGCTAGACTGTTTTCTTGTTGCTGTGCGCGCCCGCTAGGGTTGCACACATTTCTTTTACGAAATATAGTATTTTTCGAAATAAACTATAAAAAATTACACACACAACACACACAGTACACTTCAATAAAATATAGTATTTTATGTAAAAGCAATTATTAGTCATTTAGAAAACATTTTTTTTCACAATTTTTTTGTTTGCTAAATTAAAAGTGCCATATGCTTTATTTTATTACATTCAGTTTTTAAATTAATATAAATCAAAAGCTCATTTATACTATTTATTCATTAATTAGGAGGATGCATGAAAGATAACTTTTTTTGCTGTTGTAATTTTAAGTATGTACTTTATTTTAAATGTTTTATCATACTTTATTCTAAATATGTTTCTTTTCACTGTACAATTACTTGGATTTTCAGTTATATTGTACATGTCTTTTCAAATAAATAAATAAAATACTACTGCATTGGATACTGCTTCTGTTTATATCTTCTCACCATTTGGAATTCATAACCGAAATTATCCTGTGAATGTCGAAGTGGCGGGGTAGGAAGCAGGGATGAAATTACTACACATATATTTGGTAAATTATTTACAGCGTTTTTGACATATGCTGCCCTAAACTGTATGGACTGTAGTTCCGTCAGTAAACACAGTCACTACATTCTGTTACAATACAATATCCTGTACATCCTTTTTATCTTTTTCCTTTTTTTCCGGCTAAAGCTCTTCCTTGAGGAATTAGAGGGTTATGGCGCGCCTCAGATTCTCCACCCTCAAGGTCCAGTTGGTCTTCAGCCGTATGTACTCTACGATATCTTCAGTCTTCGTAGAGTGGTGCAAACGGGACACATACAGCTACGTCATCCTGCTGGCGCCGTCCCACACTGGTTGCGATTCGTAGGCTTCCTCTTCTTTCTCTCCACCTTGATAAAGCCGTCCCCATTGCATGTTTTTTTCGGTTGAACCTGCTGTTTGTGGTCCATCACAGCGGCCTTAGTCGCGCTCGTTGCGGAGCAACTCTGCTTTCCCCCTTTTAGCTTTTCTGCTTGTCGTCGTGTTTGCGACACAGCAGGTTTCGTCTTCACGACAATTGCAGAATAGGCACGTTTGGGAGTCGAAGTACCTATTACACGCGTCGTTTCCCCGGGTACGACGCGATCAGCGAAACACGATGCAACGCTTGCATTCTTGACAGCTGACGTAGATTCACTCGCCGACTGAAAACTGCAGACAGAAGCATTTTGTGCCCCGCAACGTGCGTTTACGTTAGAGCCTTTTGGTGACCCTCTTGCCGGCCTTTCGGTGACCCGGCAAGGGGGTCACCGGAAGGCTCTAACGGCATTGCGCAACAACGCTACTTCGGCTCGTAATTCACCAATGATGACTGTTTAGTAATGTCAATGTCACGTCATTGTCAAACTAAATATGAGTTTGACAGTAGTTTGTCTCTGCCCTTCTAACTACACAATGAACAGAGTGCACACGTCTCTTGAGATTTTTTATAAATATTAAATAGTTTAAAAGTGAATTACAGTGGTTTCCTTCAAGATCCCAAACATTTTGGTCCTTCGAAAGCCGTGAATACAAGGATCGCCATCTTTTTTCTTCGCGTCGTGTGGTGTGGAGGTGGAGAAAACGAAGCAAACATCGCTCGTACGCATCACGCAAACACGGGAGTTTGGGCGGCGAACCAGCAGCGGGCAGCGACAACAGTCGAAAATCAATAATAAATTCAAGTAATCAATCAACCAAGACACTGCTTTACCGACAATCAAACATTTTTACCAACATAACAAGACATACCGCACATCGACATCTACAGTCGCACACAGGCAACAGCCAATACTGGTACATCGGCATCTCTAATCGGCCAATCAGCGAACACGCAAAACCGTCATCTACAGGACGTCCGTTAACAGAAACTTTTCGCGAGCGGGCATTGGGCAAGTGAGTAGAACAATTTGGAACATCCGACTTCCGCTACGCCATTTTTTCTCCCCTTTTTTTTGACTCTCGGCAACGCACGCGCTCAGCAAGCGTTATCATACAAAAATATCTAAAATGTCTCAAAATGAAGAAGGAAATCTCGAAATCAATCTACAAACCCTCAAACAGAAGAGAAGCGCAGTCAAAGGCAAGCTTACTAGGATAGAAAGATACATAGAGAACTTCGATGCAGATCGACACTCCATGAACGAAATCAAAGTCCGACAAGGCGATTTAGAACAATTGATTCAGCGGTTCGAGGAACTACAACTACAAATCGAATCAATCGACGACGCCGCGGACAGACAAGACATTCACGAAGAGGAGCGGGGCGCCTTCGAGGACAGATTCTATGGACTGAAGGCAGCCATTTTAAACGCCTTAACGGCAAGATCGCCAATACCCGCGGCGGCGGCATCGCCTTCACGCCACGCTGATCAATCTAGCTGTACATATTACGACCACACCAAGCCACGTGTCAAGCTGCCTCAACTGGAACTCCCTAAGTTCGATGGGGACATCCGGCAATGGCCAGCGTTCAAGAACATCTTCTACGCGTCCGTGGACAGCACTGAACTACCCTTGGTGAACAAGCTGCAGTACCTGAAGACGGCGCTAACGGGGGAGGCTGCGGGCCTCATAGCCTCACTGCTCATCATTGAAGAGAACTATCCCAAAGCGCTCAAGATCCTAGCTAAGAGGTATGAAAATCAAACAATAATTGTGAATTTTCACTTAAAAAGTATCACTAGTTTTAGTACTATCACTCGAAATAACCTCAAAGAGTACTTGGTTCTGCTACAACAAAGTTTAGATTCCCTACGAGCCATCCAGCTCCCTGTTGAGCACTGGGATGCATTGTTGGTTTTTCTAATAACACAAAAATTAGACAATTCACTGAGAGCCGCTTGGGAAATCAACCGCAAAGAAAATTCTATTGCTACCCTGAGCGAGCTGTTTGATTTCTTAAACCAACGCAGAACAGCCTTCGAGTTAATGTATGATGCTAAACCTAATAATGATAAAATTCAAAATGTCAAAGTCTCTCATCTAGCATCTACAACCATCAGGGAAACATGTATTCTATGCAATAGCGGTCATGCTTTGCATAAATGCCCTACATATCTTGAGCTTACAACTCAGAAACGTATAGAACTGATCAAATCTAAATCACTGTGTTATAACTGTTTACAGCCCTACAAATTCAGGCATAAGTGTTCCAAATATCACTGCCTGAAATGCAAAGGTAAACATCACACATCCATACACGAGGACAGGCCTCAACCACAGGTCGATCACATTACAGCTATTCACAGCCAACAGGCAAACATCCCAACTCACAGTCAACAGACATGCAATACATATAATTCCTTACAAACCCAACAGGCGGTAGATTCTACACTTGCAACAGCAAACACTCTGACAACAGCTACTACACAAGCACACATACAACCAGGTTCTTTACAGCCTGCTCACACTCGATCTTCAAACACATCATTCACTGTACCTTCTACAGTATTAGTAACAAACACTAACAGATATCAAATGTTGCTTTCTACAGCTCTGGTACGAATTCAACATGCCTCGGGCCGGTGGATCACTGCTCGAGCACTTCTGGACACAGGAAGTGAAGTCAACGTTGCTACCCACAGACTTGCAACTCAACTGGAACTACAGGTCAATCAGCAATCATGTCTTATAGTTGGTGTAGGCAATAGCCAAGAGCATACTCAAGTAAGTGTAAACACAAATGTTGCATCTCGTTACAACTCCTATCTAAGCAATCAAACTTTCTTGGTCATGGACAGTATTTCAGTACCACTACCTCACACGCATGTACATACTCAAACATGGCATATACCAGAAAAACAAGCTCAATTCCTTGCTGACCCCACATTCTTCATTCCGGGTTCTATAGACTTACTGCTTAATGCTGAAGTGTTCTATGCTACACTTCAAACTGGGCGCATAGCGCTTGGTTCACGCCTACCTTTCCTAATTGAAACACAATTTGGATGGGTCGTTTCTGGATCCTACCTACCTGATACTCACCTATATACTCCAAAATGCACCTTGCACGTTAGCATGTTTTCTACTCCTACATCAACAGATGACATACTACAATCCTTCTGGGAGCAAGAGGAGCTGCTTCCTAAAAACCTACTCTCACCTGAAGACAAACACTGTGAAGAGTTATATATGTCTACAACCACACAGGACAGCTCAGGCAGATACACAGTGGACCTACCACTACAGGTTAATAGAATAGAGGATCTAGGTAATTCTTTCAATACAGCTTATAGATGCTTTCTAAAACTTGAATCTAAAATGCAAAGAGATACAAATCTCTACACACAGTATAAAGCTTTCATACATGAGTTCATACAGTTAGGACATGCTCACTACATAGAGGAATACTCACCCACAGATACACATGCTTACTACATGCCACATCTAGCGGTCATAAAGCCTGACAGTATCACAACTAAATTACGTACAGTCTTCAATGCTAGTGCCAAGACTTCTACTGGTATATCACTCAATGATATAATGTATGAAGGTCCAAACATATACAATGATCTTTTAGAAATTATCCTCAGATTTAGGCTCTACAAGTATGCTTTCTCTTGTGACATAGTCAAAATGTTTAGAGCCATAAAAATAAATTCACAACAGACATCTTTACAAAGGGTGTTATGGAGAGACTCCAGATCTGAACCGCTCAAGTGTTTGGAGATCAACAGGGTCTGCTATGGCACAAAGTGTGCCCCATACTTAGCCTGTCGCACAATGATACATTTAGCTGACTCACACTCAGATACTCACCCCCAGGCAGCTGACTGTATTAAAAGCTCTGGGTACATGGATGACTATCTGTATGGATCTCAAACCCTAGAACACTGTAAACAGATATGCTCTGAGCTTACAGACTTATTGAGCAAAGCAGGATTTCAACTGCACAAGTGGTCATCCAACCACACTGACATACTGTCACATGTAGGCACAAGTTCTATAGAAAACACAAAAAATATACAATCATTACATAACAATGTAGAATCAGATACACAAGAAACATACAATTTTGCATCATCTTCTGTCAAAACGCTTGGCTTACAATGGCTTCCTACACAAGACACTCTTCAGGTCAGCATACCTGCCTACAGTGATGCTCCTTGCACTAAAAGGAACATACTTTCACAAATAGCTCAAATATTTGATCCTATAGGTATCCTAGCACCTACAACTATTCTAGCTAAGATATTGATGCAAGACATATGGAAACAAAGTATTGACTGGGATTCCTTGATCTCAAAGGACTCTATAGTCATCTGGCAGAACTATGTTCAGCAACTACACTGTTTAAAAACTATACACATGCCTAGATGTTATTTTACAGATATACCTACACAAATAATATTACTAGGGTTCTGTGATGCTTCACACAAAGCTTATGGTGCTTGCCTGTACCTAAGAGCAACCTACCTTAACAAACCTACAAGCTGCACACTAATTACAGCCAAATCTAAAGTTGCACCTATCAAAAAACAACAATCTATACCGCGCTTAGAGCTGTGTGGATCACTTTTGCTAGCTCAATTAGCAAAAAGGTTCATAAACACTATAAATAACAAAATTAACATTGAGAAAACTTATTTATTTACAGATTCATCTATTGTACTACACTGGATCAAAGCTCCATACAAGCACAAACACGACACATATGTCACTCACCGCCTCATGCAGGTCATTGACACCACCAGCGGTGATAACTGGTACTA
Organism: Cerastis leucographa; assembly: GCA_963082945.1. NCBI lineage: Eukaryota > Metazoa > Arthropoda > Insecta > Lepidoptera > Noctuidae > Cerastis > Cerastis leucographa. Next base: position 8,255,669 of record OY720353.1, read on the forward strand.
CATAAACACAAAACAAAATCCAGCTGATCTGATCACCCGGGGAGTCATGCCTAAAGATCTTCAATCTTGTACACTATGGTGGCAAGGCCCTTCATGGTTGACTCAAGATCAATCACAATGGCCATCTTCAATGACACAGACACCTAATCTACACATAAATACTACACACAATCAAACCTCGCAAGTCAAAGTACTCAATTTCTGCACAGATTCACTCATCAATCATTCATTCTTCTTTGATAAATTTACAGAACACTCCAGTTTCTCTAAGCTTGTCAGAATTGTTGCATACACACTTAGATTTGTACATAACATAAAAAACAAACATGACAAACGTACATCCCATTTGACAGTTACTGAACTAAAACTTGCTCACAACTTTATAGTTCACACAACACAAAGTCATTATTTCTCAAAGGAAATGTATGAACTACAATCTTTAAAAAACATTACTAACTTGCAGACTTCACATACACAAAAGTCTTACACATTCACAACCAGCCCACTAAGGAAACTGAATCCATTCTTAGATGGAGACAACATACTAAGAGTTGGTGGTCGCATAAAACACTCAGACGTTCCATTCAATCAAGCACATCCTATCATACTTCCTGCCAAAAACCACATCACACAAATTTTGATACAGCATTATCACCTCAAGCTACTGCACTCAGGTGTTCAGAACACACTCTGTAACATAAGACTGAAATACTGGCCTATCAATGGCAGAGGGGAAGTAAAGAAATGCATATATTCCTGTGTTAGATGCACTAGATATAGAGGCAAGGTCTGTGGGCAGCAGATGTCAGATCTTCCTGCTCCCAGAGTCACATTGACTCGTGCATTTACTCATGTAGGGATTGACTTTAGTGGTGCTATAGCCATTAGAAGTTCAATGACCCGAAACAGTAAATACTCTAAAGGTTATATATGCCTATTTGTTTGCCTAGCTACTAGAGCTATTCATTTGGAATTAGTTACTGACCTATCTGCACAAGCCTTTATTTGTGCTCTTAAAAGATTTATTTCTAGGAGAGGAATACCTACCTGCTTATATACTGACAATGCAACAAATTTTAAAGGTTCCAAAACTGAGTTACATGCACTCTATAAAATGTTTAAAAATGATACCAGCTACAGTGAAATTATTGATTTATGTACAGCAAATTGCATAGAATACAAGTTTACCTGTCCTCTTGCAAGCCACATGGGAGGTATATATGAAGCAGGGATTAAATCTGTGAAATCTCTCCTCAAGAGACACCTATTTAACACCAAATTAACATATGAGTTATTGTATACTGTTCTGGTTCAAATTGAGGGAATACTTAATTCCAGACCGTTGTGTCCTGTTACTGATTTACCTAATGATTTAACTTGCCTGACACCTGCTCATTTTATTATAGGTGCTCCAATAACTGACCTACCTGAACCTAATGTACTAGATGTTAGTCAATCTAGACTGAATGTATACCAAAAAATAATACAATTTAAACAAAGATTTTGGAAACAATTCTATTTTAGCTATTTATCTGAATTACAAACTAGAAATAAGTGGCTACAAGTGCAAAATAATTTAAGTATAGGCGACTTAGTTTTAATCAAAGACGAAGCTTGTCCACCCACTTCATGGGCTTTAGGTCGAATTACCTCTGTAAACATTAACAAGACAGATGGCCTATGTAGATCTGTAAAGATTCGAACTAGTAAAGGAGAATTTACTAGACCTGTTAATAAAATAATATTGCTACCAAGCAAAGATTTAAACTAGCAAGTGTCTTAATATTTTGTATTTTTTATTTGTGTTAACATATACCTATGTATAACTTTCTATATTATAAACATAAGTGTGTGTATATAATGGTTCCTAAGACTTAGACTTAACCTAGATTAAGATTTACCTAGCCATGTTGTTCATTTAACTTCTATGTTCTCAAGAATGCTAAATTTATTAGATTAACTTTTTTACTTACCTAAACTAATACTTTTACTAAACTAATCTAGTAGGTACCTAATTAATTATGTTTACCTATGTAACTTATCTGATAAATAAATACTTATGTGTTAAATGTAAGAAATAAAACTACTTCATATGTGATGATGTAATATAATATAATCATTGCTTTATCTATACTTACTTTATATTATTATATAACTATTTTCTGCTCATGGTAAGGCTCTAAATACCTAACGTACCTAAATGTTATATTAAAATTTAATGATTTGATTTATTATTGTGCAAACTTAGATATGTACCTACCGAGGGCTTACCTTTCTTTGGAGGCCCGAGAATGTTTAGTAATGTCAATGTCACGTCATTGTCAAACTAAATATGAGTTTGACAGTAGTTTGTCTCTGCCCTTCTAACTACACAATGAACAGAGTGCACACGTCTCTTGAGATTTTTTATAAATATTAAATAGTTTAAAAGTGAATTACAGTGGTTTCCTTCAAGATCCCAAACAATGACATCCGCTAAATCCAACTTGGACTTCATCTCAGCCAGGCTTGTCGCAAGTCTTGTAGGTATTAGACAATTTTGTCTATGAGACGTTGTGTTTGAAGTGTGCGCGTCTTCATATGTTTTGTAATGCAATAGTCTGTCTTAAAACTGTCTTGACTCAAGTCTGCGCTCAGCCTAAACAAACAATGTTAAATGAGAACTAGAATTTATTAAAGTACTGAACTACTTTGTCTATTCCTGATATAAATCTGTCGAACGGTCATTTCTGTCAAGTGCACTCATAATACCGTAAACATAAATAATTTAATAGCTACCTATTTTCATAGATTGTTTGTTTATCGATGATTTACGATCGTTCCGTATTGACGTGTTGTGTATTCTCTATCTGACTTTCAGCCTCATATCTGGTTGAAAACATAGCTGTATACGCATCATTAAACATTCATATTTTCTAGTGGGGTGGTCTTATTATAAAGTACGGGTGACCTCAAGTCTCTCTGCAGAGGCGTTGACAACTTAAACGTAACTAACCTTTTAAAAGTTGATGTCATTCACCTATGCGCTTATTATGGGTTTATTTTTTGGAGTTCTGTCTTTAATGGTCTTGAGGAGCGTGGCTAAATAACAACAGCCAGGTTTTCAGGTTAAGCCGCGCTTGTCTAGCTTGGTCTGTAGATGGGTAACCACCAATTACATACTGAGTTTCCTCCGACCTCCGGAAAGCACGTTCAGCTGTTGGTCCCGGCTATCATTTGTAGATCTTTGACAGTCGTTACAAATAGTCATGGTCCCAACAGTCTGACAACCAGTCTTACCCGTACTAACTGGGTTGTGGAGGTCAGATGGGCGGCAATCGCTCGATGTAAAGTACTGGTAGCTGCACACGGTTAGATTGGATGTCGACCCCAACATGTAATTTTGACGTTCAAAAAGTGCTGATTTATCAGCCTAGTTTGAATAAATGACTTTTGATTTTGATTTTGAACATAGTTGGAATAAGGCGAGGTAGATGATGTCTTCCAATGATACTTTGGGTCAGCGCAATGTTTTTCTTTTCCGTTCCTCGCTGTCAACTGTCACATTTATTACAGTTTATTTCTTTCACATTCATAACCATTGCTTAAATATTCTATCTCTCTTTTCTTAAACACTTTCTTTTCTTCTCCCTCTTCATCCATCAAAGGTCTGTATTCCATGGTGGTTAGTAAGGCGATCGTTGTCAGCCTAATAAAGCAAGGATACGAAATAACTCTTAAATAGGCGAAGAGTTCAATGCAATCCATGAGTCAAGCGTCGTGCAAAAGTGTTGTCAAGTTCATGATAACTCGCTGTAATACTTGGTATAGCTAAATATATATACAGTCTAACAATCGCATATTAACATTGAAATTAACTGCGGGAGTGCTAATAAGTACTTGGTTATATGACGGACGATTATACTCAGCCATTGTTTTTATCAAATGCTCAGTTCCGTTACAGGATTTAATAGGACTTTTAGCTGTAGCTACTAACTAGGAGATTGAATATTATATCAAATGAATTATATTTTCTTAAAAACCGGCTAAGTGCGAGTCGGACTCGCGCACGTCACGCACGGGTTCCGTACCATTATTTATAAAAACGAGCAAAAAAGTATTGTTTTCTATGGGATGGGAACCCTCTTGAATATTTATTTTATTCTGTTTTTAGTATTTCTTGTTATAGCGGCAACAGAAGTACATAATCTGTAGAAATTTCAACTGGCTAACTAAACTATCACGGTTCTTGAGATACAGACTAGTGACAGACGGACGGACGACGCGGCGACGGAAGGACAGCGAAGTCTCAGTAATAGGGTCTCGTTTGACCCTTTGGGTACGGAAGCCTAAAAAGGCATGTGATAGGTACTCATCGGCTATCTATTGTATGCTTCAACTTAATTCTAAAATCTCTTTCCTTAGAGTTTTCTTCCTCTTTTTCATTTGCTATATCTATTTATTTATTATAGCAATGTTGACAAACATATATGTTCATAATTATTTGTACATGTGAGTGAGTATATTGGGCTACAGTTAGGGGACAAAACTTCTCGTGGGTGTCAGATAAAGGGCCTTTGTGCTTTTGTTTTTTATTTATCAGCAGAACGTGCAGCCAGCAGTATCAATAAAGACTGATAACCACTATCTAGTGTCCATTGTCTAGTAAGGATTTTTATCTTTACTTCTATTTTTGCAAACATTAAAATGTTTAATTATAAGCCTGAGAGGTGATCTGTACCTCAGCCGGCCTAGCATGACCGCCGTAGAAACGAGCTATGTCTACGGAAGAATCGACAATTTGACAGATATTTCTATCGTCCCAAGCATGGCGATATTAAGAATGTAGAAAAGAAATGTTTCTTTTCTTCAGTCGACACAAGTCTACAACGTCGAGCATGACGACCATATTTTCTCTTCTTTTGACATTTGGGGGTAGAAACATTACTTCTGACAAATGTCAAACTAGTCTTAATAAAAACTAAATACGAGAAATACGTTTCGTGGTTGCGTTGAGTTACGTTCAAAAGGTTGAAATGTTATGTAAAATATTTAGGTTTAATTTCGCGAAAAAGATCCAGGCCTGGATCCAAGATGCAGCAACACCATCCCGCCCACGAAAAATGAAAAACTCGTGCAATTGGCAACTTTTTTTGGTTAACTAAACGTAACCTTTTAACTTTCCATAGCAACGTCCCCGTTGCTATGGAAAGAATTTCTGTCTATGTCTTCGTAGAAACGCGAGTCGACGGTGCGCGCCATGCTCGGGCAGAACAAATGACAAGTTGTAAAGAAAAGATTTCTTGTCGTTTCTTGGTAGAATAGAGATAGAACGGTCATGCTAGGGGGGCAGGATCTTCCTATCACAGACACCTTTCTCTATATAAGATGTACAAATGTGAACCAGCACCTTAAAGTTTTGATGTGGAGATAAAATAAAGATTTATGATTACAAATTCAAAACGAAATTTGGGAATTGTTTCTGTGTTACTAATTTGATTAAAAAAATGCTTTCTAGGAAACCCATGTTTTTGAAGTGAAACTTCTTAAGCGACTTCCAACAAGTTTAACGTTCTAATGGAGGGGGAATATTTTCTATTACCCACTAAGAGATGGCGCTATTACAAGATTTGTGACTACGTAGTTCTACTAGGTACGCAAGATGGCGTGCAAACAGTCATGCATTCGACTCTTCGGTGTGACCAGCCTTCGCTCAATTTCCATGAGTAGAATAACATCGATAAACTTATGTAATAAAAAGTGTACAACAATAAAACAATAAAATATTATTTAGAAGCTCAAAAAAATAACGAGAGTGAATGCGTGACACTCGAACGCATGCGTGTAGTATTACGAAGTTTCACTTCTCCCGCGTGGCCCACTCCACGCACTATTTTTTTTTTTAAATATTAGCTCCAAGCGAAAGAATGATTCCAAAAAACAGGCCAACATGTCTACAAATAATCTTACATGCAAAGATTTAATCAGTGCATTTACACTACAGAACGATAACAGGAAACATCTTATTCGATGTAAACATTCATCCGTATGACTTGGCTCGATTCTAGACGCTATCATCATAAAATGAACAAGATATTTCAGACACACGTTAGGAGTTCAACAAACTGGCCCAATAATGTTTACTCTGGAAGATTACGGTCTATAAATAGGGGTATTTTCACGGATGTTCAACGGTATAATAATTTAGCGGTTGTAACTCTTGATTTATTGCTTTGGGAGTGCAATTTTCATATTCAATACAGAGTTTAGTTGATATGGACAGGTGTATTGAAAATTGGCATGAAGTAGTATCAAGTATCCTCGCCTATGAGTCATATTATGCCTATGAGTTGTGTCCTGTTGTTTGTTGATTACAGGAACTGATGGACGCTACTGAGGGCGCTTACTAGTGACTCAGTTCTGGACCGACACAATTTAGATTGCCATCCTCCAAACAATCGCTAGGAATGAAAGGAGAAAGCGTATTGTAAAAATCTAGCTTATTCAGCAAGCAACTCCCGGACTAAACAAATGTCAAGAAGTATTAAATCAAAACTTTTTAACTGACAATCAGCAGTAAGGCAGTCCCTCAAAAGCCAACCCTTTAATAATTTCAAGTGTTTTGGCTGGGAAGAAGACATGGCACAACCAACTCCTAAGCACCGCACCTGTCTGTCACAATATGAAGCCCACAGTTCAGCATCCTGAATGTAGAAGAATATATCGTATTCATGAACCGAAATTCAAGAAAGAATCAAAAATCATCACACGCCACAGCTCCTAATCACAATTCTCATTATTGGATCCTCTGAAAAAAATAGCAAGAACCATTTAACAGCCTGAACAACACGGAAGCTTTTCATTTTTCTATTTGAGAGTTAATGGGAGCACAATTAACAAGTCCAGACAACTGGCTATGTTATTGTTGAACCAATTAGGAGTAGTAGTGAATTGAAACAAAGCACGTTGTTTTAATTTGTTTGTAACACGAGATACTACGCGGATTCTCTACTGATTTTGGAGCGGGAGTTCCGAATCTGCTTGTTAAAGATAATTAATGGTGATAATAATGTTTATTTAATTTCTGCAAATTGGGATTCAACACGTCATAAATAAATTATGTTTTTAAAAGTAGATTAGGTCGGTATTTCCAATCCGATAACCCTAAAAGTCGTACTTAAAGAATCTTCTTCTTATTTTAGTGAGGTTTTTTTATCTGAAAACATCTCAGAACCCTGCAGAGTGCCTTATATGTGTGATTCCCATATCGATGCCTTAGAGTGAAAACCTCGTAAGTGTAAAAGAAGTAACTTTTCAGGAGGAAGAAAAAATTGCGTGCTGTAAAATTTTTGTACGGCGTCTTTTATGTTTTTTTTATATTAATTAATATGGAAATTTAACCCGCTTTTATATCCAGAACTGCATTGCTGCTTTATGCATTTCGGACAATCTTATAGTTTCGGTACTATAAGATGTCTGAAATGCATTACACTTACGAGGTTTTTACCCTAAGGCATCGATATCAAGATAAGGGATTAGGTTCAGGACTTTGGTTTGAATCTTAATAAATACATGTAGGTAGCTACCAAGATGCATATGAATGTTGATGGATGGAGAGAAAAGGGGAGGCCAAAAAAAAGATGGATGGATTGTATAACGAATGATCTGAAAGAGATAGAAGTCAATGATGCCGTGGCGTCTGCCAGGGGAGCATAGATAAAGAAAACGTGTTGCGCCGATTCCAAGTAGAATGGATAAAATACCAAGATTGGGTAAAACCTAATTTAGATATGCATCACGTAAAAGCGTAAACGCTGGCATAAGAAGCTGGCATCAGAAGAAATCTTGAATACCAGTTTATTTATTATGTACCTACATACCGATTATGTATTATTATGTCAGTTACCCTATATAGTTTTACTCAATAATATTCTCTGTCTTCACCAAAAATGTTGCGTAAATAAACAGGTATGGCTGCGTACCAGAACTGGTCAAGGTTATGTCAATATGATCGGCAGTTGATTTTGACTTTTGGAACATGATTTTTTATGCAGATGACTCAAAATACATGACGCAGCTGGTTTTCAACGAGAAAACCAACAAAATCGACTGGTAAAAAAGTCTGTTTGTGCTATCTAAGAACCTAGACAAAAAAAAAAACCTAGATGGACAATCGAATTAAAATATTCAATGATATTGTTATACTTTTATGCTAATCGATTGTTCCGAAAACAATTAACTAGTTTTCAGCGAGTCGACAAACAAGATCAAGAATCGGACATAAGACAAGAAAAAAAGATAACCGCGAGAGACAAACGAAAAAGAATACTCAATTATATTATATCACTTTTATGCTAATCGATTCATCCGACCACAACTAAATTTGAGACGCTAATTCAGTAGAATAACAATAGCAGATAACACAAACAGTAATTATAATAATAATCGATGGTCGTATAAGATATAAACATAAGGAACATTCTATATCACGGGAAGAAAAAAGCTAGTAGAATGTTCTATTCAATGTGTAAGTACTGATAGCACATCCGTCAGCCTCTTCACAATGAAACCCAAGGTTGGACTGAACTGAAAACAAAACAAAATCAACCCAGTAAATGTCTAGTTTGAAATGTTGAAGAATTAAAACAACTGGCCTTGAATTTACAGTAATGAATCAATGTATTCATCAACGATTTGTTACTGTTTAGTACTGGACTTGTTTATATTAAATAATTGCTCGCATTTTCATCAAGCATTCTGCAACGAAGATTGACGAAGTATTGGGTTTTATTTTGCAGTGAAATTCGTTAAGACGTTGGGGCTGCCATTTTTATATCTTTGACAGTCGTTACAGGTGACCCTTCTGAAAGTCTTACTAAGGTGTATAGTATTACCCAATACTAACTGGGTTGTGGAGGTCAGATAGCCAGTTGCTCCATGTAAAATACTAGTATTCATCTGCATCTGGTTAGATTGGAAGCCGACCCCAACATAGTTGAGAAAATGCTAGTGAGTGAGGTGAAGATGATGCAGTGAAATTCGTTGATTTAACCAGCGGAAAAACCAAAGAAGCGATGGATGGATTGTGTGAAGGATGATAGGCTACAAAAGGAGATGACTGCTGAGATGACGAGTCATTAAGAAGTATGGAAGAAGAAGACGTGCTACGCCTACCCCAAATATATTGGGATAAGGGTAGAAGAATAATGTGATGAATGTTTATTTCAGTGTGAGGCAAATATGAGTGAACCAAAAGGGTAAAAAACATTCATAGAATAGAAATACGAAATGAATAATAATAACAAACAGATGGGCCAATTTCCTGTATCGTCAGACTCATCATCTTCCTGCCCTTGTCCCATTTTATTTGGGGTCGGCGCAACATGTCTCTTTTATCCATACTCCTCTGTCATTCGTCATGCTATCATTTACTCCTTTTTACTTCATATCATTTTTCACTGTATCGTCAGACTAAACTCATCATAACTCATGCTGCAATTTCAATAAATTCGATTTTATTATGATATCTGGGCAGGCTTAGGAGTTAAACGTTTCTCTATGTTTTCCCTTTCTTCATAGAAACAGAAAAGCAAATACGCTTCGAGTAGATGCAATATAATGTAAATTAATGGTAATATATATACCAGCCTTACGTACATTGCATGAGTTATTAAAATTTACGTTTTAGGTACTGTTTATATTACCGGAATTGGAAGTAAGTAAACATTACGAGTAGATCGTTCAATCAATCATAAAATAGTAATTGATATAATATATTTTGTTTTAGTTCTTCTGAATTGTTTGAATGGCCGAAGGCAGTCACCTGACCCACCCATATTTAAGAATTGTAGGACATCAGCAGTCAGCACCAATTAATGTTAAACTTGTCAAAAATTTGGGTAAACTAGATGAGATTGAGATTAGAATGCGACAGCTCTAATAAATACAGGAATTGCTCGTCTGATCACGCACAACAGACGAAGAAGTTGTGAAGTTTCCGACACGATGAACGAATGATATGCGAACATTTTACCTCCCAAAAATCCAAAAGACAGCCGTGGAAAATCCCCAAAAGAAACTTTCTCAAGGCAAAATCTAATAAAGAAAACCCTCGTGCGCCGAAACCACGTCAGAAAAAGCACTATTAGCATCACATCCGTAAGTTGTAATGGCTAGACGGTACGTTACTGATTTAGCCATGGAATTAATCAAGCGATCGGCCGACCCGTGCCAACAGATGTTTACGTTCATGTCATACTAGTGGACGCCCTTTAAACATTATTACTTTTCGCCCAGCACTTCCTTATGAGCTGGGCAGAGACATATGAGTGTGGCCTTTTTTGTATTTATATTTGGGAGTGTTGCATATAAGGACTCTCTCGTAGGGTGCTTTCATCAAGAAACAGGGGCATAGGTACAGTATGTGTCTTTATGTGCGAGCGAAAATAGAAAGAACGGGACTATTTTACCCGCACCGATCGATACCAATGCATTCCGACTTTGCTGTACTGGAACCTGTATCTGTAAGCAATCACCCGAAGATAGGAACACTTAATACAAGAGGCCCTAACACATCCGTTGATTAGTACTGATTAATGACACAGAAAACGATGATTTCTGTCATTGCGAAGAACGCAGCACGAGATTGGGTATTAATAACACTGGCCGAGTCTCGTGTTCATTAATCTCTATTGAAAACTGCCAGCTTTTCTACTAATCGTTCCTTAAATCGAACTACGCATCGCTCGTCGCCTGGGAATCTATTAAGAAACTTGCTTGAGACTATATCCCAAAAGGCGGCATATCAACGCAAAAGGAAAATTATGTGGAGGCATAGAGCAAAATCTATTTAAGGAACAAATGTTAAGATGAAGTCATTATCATTGCCTAGTTCACGGCAGGATTAAAATAGATCGATGACTCAATAATAGGAATAAGGACACATAGACTACAACACGCGTAGCATGACCACTGTAGAAACGAGTTTTGTCTACGGAAGAATCGACATAATGACAGATAGACAATGACAATGTGTCAGTTTATCGATTCTTCCGTCGACATAGCCCGTTTCTACGGCGGTCATGCTACGCGTGCAGACGTCTATGACCTACTGGCGATAAAGCACAGTTTCCGGTGGATTGCCTTTGGCAAACAGTTATCCGGTTATCAAGTAGGTACCTACATTTTAGGAGAAACAAATAATTTCCGACACCTACTGACCGATTTCAATGATTAATTTTTGATAGGAAACTAATTGAAAATGCGATTAGATACTTATTGGTTCGATACAAAGAATATCCCGGAAATATTTTGGGTTTCTGACCGATTAGCGAAGTGTCTTTTGGGCGATATTTCTTCTCATTATCATTATTCATCATGCTTTTAGGATACTGCTGTCGCCTCGTTTCTGTAGCGCGTCAGGGATGTTCGTAGCAGCGCGTACAGACGACTTCTTTGCGATCATTCGTAAAAGATCCGCTTCACTACACAGTACGTCAGCCACGAGGCAGCAACAGTCTTCTGAGCGTTGTTGCTAGTAAGACTGAGGGCCGCCTTAAGGGCACCTGTGCGCAGTGCATGTACTGTTGCCAGGTGTCTCCGTGAGGTGGCATAATAACGTATTATTATAGTTATTGTGTGTTTTAGGTTATTATACTATAATAAGATAAGGAATACTAAGAAAATTATGGGTTCTGAATTAAATATAAATAAAATAAATTAGCCTGTCATTTATTATCTGTTCGTCTGGTGAATTTAGAGTGATTCTAAGATTTAGATATTATTAGGCTATGAACGATAAAAATTTATATTCGGTGCTTCATTTGGTTCTTTCTTAAAACATTTGTTGAAATAGGGGCCCGTTTTGGCTTTGTACGGATGTTTAGTTTATCCTGTGTGTACCTGATTACCTATGTTTTCTTTACTTATCTAAAATCAAATAAGTAATCAAGCATGGTTTGTTTTTCTTGTACTTTCGTTTCGGCTCGAGCTAATGGCTAGCGAGAATTTAGCTCCTATCGTGATAAAACATTTAGTCGGACATCAGGTTAGGATCGTAGCTGACTGACGAGGATTTGTCCGACACCCGCATAGCTCGGTCACGGAGTTCTAGTAAAAGAATAGCAAATAAATTATGTCAATTATCAGGCGAAGTGGCTAAAATCGTTTCACCTGGGAACTAGCACGTTCATTTCGTAAGTGAGGTACTTACAATCGATGCCACGTCGACACGATGCCGAGTTCTAAAATAAGATGAAAACTGAAACACGCATCGACCGCTCGTTCGTCTGTCTGCCATTGATACCATGTATTTTGGTGAGTCATGCACTGTCTGCTAGTAACACTGTCTCGTTTCTCACGTGCCAGTGGACTAGGCAAGTTTCGGATGTCGCCTGAATAGATTTATGTTCGTGGCTCAATAAAAATTAGTAATAGGGAATACATTTATGAGAGGAAGACTGTTTTTTATGTGATTTTTAGTGGTTGAGTGTAGTTGTGGATTTTTTAATAAATTTTGTGGATAATTTGTGCTGAGCTCATGGCTCACGTGGATAATAACAGCCATACGGATCGATCTTCAAGGTTAAGCAGGTCGGTCTGTGGATGGGTGACCATCCATTACAAACCGAGTTTCCTCGATGCCTCGCAAAGCACGTTAAGCCGTGTGCAGCTGGCATTTGTAGATCGTTGACAGCCGTTACAAGTAGTCAGTGGCCCGAAAGTCTGACAACCAGTCTTACCAAGGCATCGTATCGTATTACCCGGTACCTACTAATTGGGTTGTGGAGGTCAGATAGGCAGTCCCTCAATGTAAAATACTGCAGCATTCAGCTGCATCCGGTTAGACTGGAAGCCGACCCCAAGGGAAAGGTTGGGCAGATAATGATGAATATTTTTAAATAGGTTATTTAGAGAGAACTTGGCTCTTTTTTTTTAAACCAGATAATATGCTTTCGATTCTTCGCAGAAAGGGTATACAAGCTTAGTTCAGCTCAGCGGTCATAAATCGCACCGCCAAGAAAACAAGTCATATAAAACAGAAGACGAAAACCACTCTCCAAAATATGATTCACCTCATTATTTGCTTGAGAACAGAAGCACTTGCCTATGTGGTCACAATAAAACATAATTGACCATTATAAGGAAAATTGTTGATATCAAAATGTTCAAATGTTTTCCTCCTTATCTCTTAGTTCACGTAGTTCAACAAATAATGATACTTGCATGTAATCTGATAAGCCAACATAGATGTTTGCCGGCTTAAATTATCCTGCTTACCTATGTACTGGCATTAGTAGCATACCCGATTTTTAAAACATTTTTAAGCCTACGGCAATAGGACATACTACTGTGCAGAGGCTACAAGGAGGAAAGAGAACTTCAAAACGTATTTCGCCACATGCAGAAGAACAACACACTTCGGTAACCCAGGTACTCTCAGCGTGCGTGATCGTCAGGAACACCAAGGCGTTGTTGGCCTTTCTTTTTTTTGGAGATGGGGTGGGTGAATCGAATGATAATTATTTTATACGAGTACAACCCAATGCAATCATTTTTTAAATGAACCTAAAAAAACCGGCCAAGTGCGAATCGGACGCGGGCACGAAGGTTTCCGTACCATAAAAACGAGCATAAAAAAAAACACTTTTTTGTATGGGAGCCCCCTTATATTTTTATTTTATTCTGTTTTTAGTTTTAATTGTTATAGCGGCAACAGAAATACATAATCTGTAGAAATTTCAACTGGCTAACTATCAGGGTTCATGAGATACAGCCTAGCGACAGACGGACAGCGAAGTCTCAGTAATAGGATCCCGTACGGAACCGGTAAGGAAAAGGTAAGTTTCTGGAAGTTTAGTCATAATGTTTTTCCTACTCCTCTGCTATTCTTTTCTGATTAATTTCATTGCGCTTTTATGGTGGTCTCCATTGTTGATTCTGGCTTTCACGAGTTTCAGTAGTTTGGGAATGGTGTGGCGGGCTTGTCCCAATAAAGTCTGGTCATCGCGCTTGTTTTGGCACTAAGATAGCGAGCGAGATAGACATACGACTTTGCGCATCGAAATCGAATCCGAGCGTTTGTGAATACGCGGGCTTGAGTGGGGACCGCAAATCGGCAAGCGTATCGCAGGACGCCCCACAGATAATATAGGACCGACGACGACGACCTGAGAAATGGACTGACTGGATGCGGGATGCGGATTGCGGAGAACCGGATGTTGTGGCGCAACTTAGGACGGGCCTCTAAATAGCATTGAACTGCTATAGGCATATTTACGTGAAGAACACTGTTGTTCTTTTTGTAACTGTGTCCAAAAGTGAGAATAAACAAATGAAAAAACCAGTTAGTCACAGAAATGTTCCAGGTGTATCATATCAAATTGAAAAAAAAAGCATGACAGCTGTTTTAACTACTAACTGCCCACTATGGGTGGTCCCACACATAATTGACACATACCACAAAGACAACTGTGAGAAAATAGTGTAGTGACTCAAAATTTTAAACCAACATTTCCCTAAAATATTTTTGTTTGTTACATCAACCATTCTTTCTATACAAATGGACACTCATCATGCCTCTACATTTCACGACATTTTAATAATTCATTCTGACAATTCAAATTTATTTTTAGGTCGATCAATGAACATTTACCTACTTCGTGTTTTATTAAAACCAAATAATTGATTATAAACAAGGTCAGCCGGTAGTTAGTCATTGTCATATTAAAATTATGCTTTATTTTTTATTTAATCAATGCCGTAACACTGGTATTGCATCAATTTCACCAGACATTAAATACATAATTATTCTACGATATCATTTGAAGATTTTTTTTCACAATTTTACCTGGTTACATCTAAATTGTCAACTAGGTGCTAAATGTAAAAATAAACAATACATGCATGACATGTATGAGGACAAAACCATACAATATTCTATTTAAAGTTCTGCATTCCTTTGTCATTAGCATTTGTATGTTAGAACTAAATGATATCAGCCCTATATTTTGTGTAAAAATAGATAAAAACCCACAATCAATAGTTATGGGTTTTTATAACGCCAGCAGGTTACAATGGTGTAAATAATTTCGACCTATGATTGACCGAACTATGGTTGTCCTACTATAAAGATGAGACGATGCGGTGGGGCAATGGAGTTTCGTGCCATGTTTTTATCCATAGAGATCTCTTTTGGAACGGGCATCTAGCTTCAATTGTCTGATTAACTAAGCAACAACTTATTAGGAACACCTCACACTTAAGTAAAGCAGCAACTTATTGCCGGACGGATGCAGTCCCGCTATACTTAGTACTTATGCTGTAACATGATAATATTGCGATACCAAATAATTTTAAAGAACTACTAAGGAGTTTCATGACGGTCCTACAAACGAACAACCAACCAGAATTATGCACCGTTTCTCGACGTTTTATACGTGCACATGTAGGCCTAAGTGAAATAAAATGTTTTGATTGAACGGATGAGCTTCAGGACAGTACAAAAATTGATAAAAATCTTTGTGCTTGAGCTACCCCAAGTAAAATGAAAGCCTTGACAAAAGGTGGTTGGAACAGGCTGGATACAGAAAGCGGACGACAGGAGGTGTAGCACGTTTGGGAGAGGCCTATATCAAGCGGTGGACTGTAATAGGCTGAGTAGATTTATTAATAGTAAAGGGCTCTTTTCATAGAGATAATGCATGAGCATACCAATACTTTTGCTTCATGCATGCCAATGATTTGAAACTTACTTCAGCAATAATTATTCCATTAAAATAGTTTGTATAATAGTATTGCAAAAAATTCATTGTACACCTTTTGTTACTTTGTCTATGTTTGAATTTGTGCCAAATTGTATTTCCACAATATCGTGAGCTATTATTTTTGCATTTTTATTTGAAACGTGATTAGTTGGTGCTCTAGTGTTTGTGGTACTTTGTCACTTAGCAAGTTAATAAGTACTACTATTTTGACTCTTTGGTTTTAAATTGAGGATTTGATCAGTTAGATGTTTGGATTCCTTTGATTGGAATGGATTGATAACATCAGTCAGGCTCGTGCATTTGGATCTTATGAGATAGGCGAGGAGGCAGTGCCTACCTGCCATGCACACACCTGACATCAACCCCCCAACATCAAAACACATTTTCTATGCAATGAATGTTGTTGTATTGCTAAAACGAAGAGAGTTGCTAGAGCATATGCTTTAGTGAAGCATGTTTTCCAATAACAACAATAGGGGATCGGACTGGGTAAAGAAAACGACATTCTATTTTGTCCGTCAGACAGGTAATACAAAAATATTAGACACGTATTTTTTGTTTTATCAAAATATTACTTAGTTAGAACTCATTAGAGTTGGAGAGTGGGGGCTTACTACGTCACAAGTGGGTATAAAACTTACCTACATGTGACGTCATGCGCCATTTGAACACAATATATCTCCGTAATTTTATGACCACGTGAAAAGAGAAAAAATACGTGTCCAATACTTTTCAATAAACTACCCGACGGACAAAGAAAAAAAAATAGGATTATCCCCTATTAGTTTCTCAAGCACAAATATTTACTTAAATAAATATGTCTTAACATACCATTGTTACTCTTAATAGGTTATCTGTTTATCAAGAAGGGCCTTCCTTCTCTTAAGAAATTGTAACAGAAACTCTATTGTCTAGCAGCTTGTATTTCATTGAATGATACTATTATTCTAGGCATCTTGTTTCCATACATACATAGTGTTTCAAATAGAATTTTCTAGAACACAAACCCAGCAATAGACAGATAAGAAAAAAATAAAATGATGTTTATTCTGTTACTTGGCTTTTAAAATACTTTTATGCATCACTTTCTTTTAAATGAAAACTAGGTCTTGCTTTACATAATTCTAGTAATTCTAGATAGGAAACCAACTTAGTTTTAAAGAAAGAAGCAACTCGGAAACCAGTCACCAACTCTTTTCAAGCATAGACATGCAGATTGGTGTTTGACATGGTATATTCCACTAATATTATAAATTCTAAAGTTTCTGTGGATGTATGGATGTTTTTTACTCTTTCACAAATAAACTACTGAATAGATCTGGATGAAATTTGGCACAGGCATAAATAATAGTTTGGAATAGCACATAGGGATATTTATCCCGGTAGTATCTTGCAGGAGAATTAAATTAATAGAGAACAAAACACAGGCAAAGCTGTGGGCATAGGCTAGTTTCATCATATTGAGCAAACATTCTATAACAATTTATTTCATAAGCAAGTACCATTTAATTTTAACATGTGGTTAGACCATCAGACATTACTCTCAACTGACTATAACTGACAACACTGTAAGATTAAGTGTTCACTATAATAAAAGTACCATACCATTGGTCCATGAAAAACATCTGGTGTTTTCATGGGATTTGGCAGAGGAAATTGGTTCTTAAAACAGAGACATAAGGTGTATATTGAGGGCTGAAGCGGTTGGTTCTTGCTTTTGGTAATGTAAACAAAAAGACAAGGATTGTAAATTGATTAATTTATGGTTACAGGATGGCTTTAATAGTTGTGATCCAGGATCTTTGCACAAATTACTGGTATGTTTGTTTTAGGTGTAACATCAGTTTCCAATTCAACTTCAATTCATAGTAAAAAGGTATCTAAACCACAGTCGGATTCAGATTCAGGATAAAGCTGACATATTTGTAGAAAATTAATTCCCAGAAAGCAGGAGTCCCAGCAATGGAGACATTAAATTTAACTGAACTTCTTGCAACTGACAGCAAAATAATAATTGATTTGATTAATCAAACCAAATAATTATTTATTTTGCGTTTGATTAATATTTACGAGGCTGTAAAAAAAGCCATTTTTGTTAAAGGTGGGCCAGATAAAAAAAAAACTTTTAGTTACAAATCTTAATATGTTTGTATGATTATTTTTTATGAAGGTAATAAGAAATTACTTTTAATTTTCTCTTAAATCTGTAGCTTTTAATACAGATTTAAAAAATTAATCAGAAAGTTTCATTAGTATTTTTAGCAGATTGTTACATTTAAAAAGTTATTTACCAGACACATCTCGAATTACCCAATACGAAAAAATAAAATTGTGCCGCGAAACGCTAAAAGATTATGTATTACTATGTTTTGCAACTACAAGTGTATAAAAATGAATAATTGGCATGTATTCTTATAATTACGAATTGTTTCAGACATGACTCGAGTGAAGGACGTCAACAGGTGACATGAGAAGTCAGAAAAAATGATCCAACTCAGGGTCGTGAAAAACTTACTCTGTTCATTGGAAGCTGTGACGGCGGCATCGCTCATAAACGACCCGCTCCGCACCACAGGACCCCACTGCTGCCTCCTGCCATTATCTCTGGTCTCTGTCCTCTCCACATCTTCCGCTTTACTCAGATGAAAAGCAAATACGCACCAATATAACACTAAACCGATACGCATCGTGATCTCACAATGACACTAATGCATTAACCGCACATAAAAATATAAAACCACCTCAGTAACACCGCACTCTATACACATTCTAAAATAATATGCAGACAAAATGGTTCATAGTTTATAAGGCCACATCACAAGTTCAATGAAAAAACATAAAAGCTACGACTTTTTATCACAGAAAGAAAAACTAGCGAGGTCGAAAAACTTTGACAGTTATTTTTAGAGTGAGGCAACATTGCCAAGAGTGGAAAATACTAATTACTTCTGTCACTGTCATGTCTACAATTTAGTCGATTTAACGTTTAGTTTCCTATTTGTCGAAGTGTTTTTGTAATATTCGAAATGAACGCACCCATATTATTTACCAAAATATGTCAAATGACCTTGCTAGTTTGTAAACAATACCTTGAAGAGCAACTTTTGATACAAATTATCTAATTTCCTTGTTGTTTAATTCACATATCGCCTTAGCAGAATACAATATTCACGTTTTTATTGAATTAGGAGTGCAAAATTGTAAAAATGAACATCGATTTCGAAGCCATGGCTGTTTTGGAGGAGGAATCACAGAACGTGAGTGGCTATTTAATTTCCTTTGTTACGCTTGTTTACTACGTTATTATGTTCTATTTATGAACTCTGCTCATGTTTTTTCTTGCATCTAAGTTATTTTCGTGCCAGGATTGTTTATTTTGTAAAAAATCGAAGTCAGCTTCCATAATGTAATGTAATATTTTAACAATGATATGACATGGATCCAATAAATCTATTCTATAAGATTCTATTGCACAACAAGATGTAGAGTTTCGTCATGTGTGAGCTGGTATCATGATTACTAATGAAATAGGAATAAGGAAAGGCTATGAAAAACAAATGTGGGTTAAAAACATTAATAAGCTGGCCTTATCAGCTGTGTTTACTGAGAACATGTGGAGTGGTTTATTATGACATGCAACATGTCCTCCACTTATTTGGCATTATTGCCTTTTTAACAAAGTACTTACCAAGGTCAGAAGTTTATATTCAAATAGCACTACTTATAGTTACCTGTTCATTAAATTATTAGAGGCCTTTAGGGTAAATTTTACAAGATTTCTAAATACTGTGATTATTTAATCATAGAATTCAGATAAATTATGTGTTAAGAAACAAGGAACATGTTTTATACAATATACAATTGGTTTTCTGTAAAACTTCAATCAATAATAGTTATTGATTGAAGCTGTAAAAAGTATGATTTTCTTGACACAAAGAAGTTATCAGCAAAATTAACATTCCACACTTTTAGCATTTGACCTCAAATGTCTGACACAAATAGATTATTATTTGCTAGTCAAATTAATATCATTGGCTTTAATTCAATGTTACAAGTTCTATTTTCTCCAAGAAAACGTATTGCCTAATTGATACTGGCTTAAAAGATATCAATGAAAAGCCATTTTATCCAAGCATTTCAACAGACCAAAAAAGGCAATATTTTCTATCTTATTATCTAGGTACCAAAGCATTCCAAGATAAATTCTCAGAAATATATCGATAGCTAAACAAGTAATTAAGAAACCAATTTTACTAGAAATAGATCTATTTTTACATAACTTTATCTGATTACAAAACAAAATGTGCTGATGATAATGATAACAAAGAAAAAAACAACACTGAATCGATAACACAACTAGTAACGCCATCTAGTATCAATAACGTACACTTTTTGCTGCCACAACGTCGCTGACGGATATTACCAAAACAAGTTCGGGTAATATAATGTAGATGGCGCTATACATAAAAGGGTTTGTAAAGACTATTCTATATTAACTTTATCTTTGTTTCAAATCGAATCAGTTGGTTTACCTCAACCCGTTGCTGGTTTTGATAACTGCTGCGCATGAAATAAATCAGCTATTTAATTTTCTCCTTGACTTGGCGCAAAATCGCTTTCTAGACACGGCCTATAATTTTCCTGTCATCAAACTCTCTAGAGTCTAGTTTTATATACTTACTTCTATGAAGTTCTGAGTTCTCCTTCCTAAAATATAACTTCTAGAAGTCTAGTTTTCTTTCAAAATCCCTGAACGCCATTGTTCTGAGACCCAGCCTACAAAACATAGCTCTAATAAATTTTTGGTGCGATTTCATATGCTCAAGTTAATTCAGTGTTAGTAACTGGAACTGGTTTATTTTCAGAATATCAATTCAGTAGTTATTAATTATAAAAGTGCTTCACGGTCTGCCTTCATCGCATCCTGTGCGATTTGTTAACATTACATTATTATTATTATACATAGGTATCTATCTACCACCGTGCTCTGAATAAAACTTACGTATTTGCTGATTATTATCGGTGCAGAATTTCAGCTACCCGTACTGCATGGCTCATGTTAGGCGTCCTTATATTATAAGCACTCGTTTTTACCATGGAATAAATGGAATAAACGTGCTGATCAGGCATACAGCTTGTCAAAACCCTAAAAACCTTATTCAACAAAAAATTGGTACCAAATCGATTCAGACGTTCTAAAGTGATCCCCTTAACGACAAGCAGCATTTATCTATTTCTTATTTACATAGGTATAAAGGGTTTTACCCACCTTTCTATCAGAAACACACCCTCTATGAATATCCCTCACCGTTAACATGGTTATGACTCGGTGATAAATCGATGAATTTATTAATGAGGCAGCTAGATATATAAAAAGTGAATTGTATTTGATTTTTCGGTCATTTTTTTATATCTAATTCATTGACATTTGTAAGTACTTACTTGATTTTTCTGCCATTCTCTAATTTAATTTATCAAATTGACATTTTGTATTTGATTTTTCTGCCATTCTCTAATTTAATTTATTGACATTTTGTATTTGATTTTTCTGCAATTTTCAATTTAATTTATTGACTTTTGGTAATTTTACACGCCGTAAATCAAAATGTATCGGGACGCTCATCAAAATGACCATCATATTCTGTATACCTACACTATTGGCAAATAAACGATTTCTATTCTATTCTAAAATAAGTCTATAATGTTATGACTTTCGGGCCACTGTGATATTTGATTGTCGTTAGCGTTACAGTTGTAACGACTGACAAAGATCTATAAATGACAGCCGGGTCAAATGGCTTAACGTGCTTTCCGAGACACGGAGGAAACTCGGTATGTAATGGGTGGTGAGCCATCCTCGGCAAGTGCGGTTTAACCTAAAGATCGAGCCGTGCGGCTGTTATTATAAAACCACGAGCTCCTCATGCATGTCACGTGTAGTGTGTATTCGAGTTTTGAACCAAGGACCCACACCGCATACATGTTATCCTCATCTATTTTGAAAGCAGTGGTTGTTGAAATCATAAAAGTAAGTACAAAGTAAAATTACCGACTGGATGCGACCCTTCGTCCGTTAAATCCCGGCAGTTTCCCCTGGGCAGATGCGAAATGGAATTAAAAAAAAAAGATTTTTATTAAGCCGAGATTTTGAAAAGGGCGAAACGTTCCCAGCCGTTGTCCTTTTATCGTATGGGTTCCCTTTGCAAGGGCCCAACGCACCTAACCAAACAGCGTTACAACTAAACATGTTATCTTTCTGACTATACCTGGATGTTTTGTCTGTCTCTGTATCCCCCACTTAACGTCAACGGCCTATTAGATTAGATAAGGCAATCGCTTCGCGCTATTGTGGTAGCAGTGCATATTGCTTACTTAGTTTCTTTGCAATGAAACATCATAACTGTGTGTGTGTGTGTGTATGAAGTACGGACGGACTGTGAGACGCACCTTTCTTTCATGTCGGTCAGTTACACAGCGCACGCACGTTTCCAGCGCGATACACGCTTTTTTGAGTGCGTGCTACACGCGTTTAATTTTTCATGGAGCATTGCTCACGCGCGTCTGGAGGTCTACTCTGTTTCTCCGAAACGTAACTTCGGCAACGAACGAAAATTAAACGTAGTATCGTTTGTGACCCTACACTATATAATTTGCGGACGCATACAAGAAATTCGAATTCACAGATAACGAATGTATTGAATGCTATTGTGTGCATCCGCAAATGATATAGAGTAGGGTCACAAACGTAACTACGTTTAATGTTCGTTCGTTGCCGAAGTTACGTTTCGGAGAAAGAGAGTAGGCCTCCTGTAGCGCGTTTCTCGTGAGTTTGCAGTGATGCAATTGCAAGTAATCTGCCTATTTCAACTTTAGAGCTCTTACACACCTCTTTTTTTCAGGCGCCGTCGACGCGCTTCGTACGCAAATGTAAAGCGCTGCAAACGCGATATGCTCGCACCAAATTTACCTGTTCATATGATCATAAAATTGTAGTATGCAGATGACGACTTTTTTTGCGTACTGTCGACGCGCTACTTGAGCGCAGTTACATCGATACGCAGTTACGCGTTGACACAGAGTGTCTGTATGAAAGTACAATAGTCCGGGGAATTTACGCCGAAAATTAGGCCAACTCTGCATTAATTAAAAACAGCGATTTTTTTCATTGAATGTGTAGGGTATGGACAGGAGAGTATGTTATGCTGTATCCCGCGAAAAGTTCACCTCCGCGTATGTGTTTTTTTTAAGAAAACGTCTAATATGTTGTAACTTGGTGGAAAAAAATATAAACAGGTATGTTTATTTGGAGTATTGTAGAACAGATTGAGTGCTACGAGTAGGTCAGCAAATTAAACATTTTTCGTCCACGGAACAATCAGTTTTTTTTAAAAATCATATAATTTGACTTCGTACTTAAGGCAAAAATATTAACAGGACAAAAATAGTGCTAAAGTGATTGTTATCAACATATCTAACTATTATTATGAAAATTAAACAAATTCTGCTCCGGACTTCACAGAAAATCAAGAAAATCCAAAAATCTTGAATACTACTTACGGCAAAAATGTAACAGGACTGAAATTCATTTAATAATGGGATATATATCAATCCAAACCTTAATCTCCCAAAATTAAACAGATTAAAGCGTTATTTAATAAAGTAAAAGTAAAAAATTAATTACGATGAACGTGACGTCAGCGCTAAGCAGCGAGCAGCGTACAGCGTGTGCTAGTGTGCGTATCCAAGATAAGCGCTGCGTTCATTGTATGCGTATGACTGTGTTCTTTTTTAAGAGTCAGTGTGTTTTTATTGATAAATGATGTTTATTTTGCAAGTAGGTTTTATTGTGTTACTCTGTAATTGTAAAAGCATAGGAATAAAAACGGCAAGCCATCAGTCGGTCAGTGGCGACATACCTACTGTTTACAAACATGATCGTCATTAACGTTAAATCTTCATTTAGAAAACCGGCCAAGTGCGAGTCATACTCGCACACACCGAGTTCCGTAGCACCAAACAATATAATAAAAATATTTTTAACGCTAATTAATTTGTAAACATACACTTAACAGTAAAACTAAATTTGTTAAAGTGAAAGTTTTATTACATCGTCTCAAACTTTTTCGTCTGTGTGTTGCATGTCGCGTGACGGTCGGTTTTATGTACTCCACGTTTTATACCCTTAATGCAATATTATTCCAATTTTTTTTAGATAAATGTCAAAAGTATGAAAAAAAGTTTCACTTTTACCGTGGTTTCATAAAACCACACAATCCTTTTTCTTTTATAGTATGTTAATGATGAACAAAGTTACTGCTGCAGTTTTGATAAAAAAGTTCCATATCTCAAAACCTAAATGATTATTTCAAGAGTGGATTATTTTCAGGGTGGTTGAAAAAATGTAGCACCCACCTCGTTTTCTTTGGCTAAAAATACAGAAATAGTGTTATTTTATAAAGGACGATAACTACACAGTTTCCCAACATGTT
Organism: Cerastis leucographa; assembly: GCA_963082945.1. Classification (NCBI taxonomy): domain Eukaryota; kingdom Metazoa; phylum Arthropoda; class Insecta; order Lepidoptera; family Noctuidae; genus Cerastis; species Cerastis leucographa. The sequence continues at coordinate 8,279,901 of OY720353.1, forward strand.
AAATGCAGGTGAGGTAATTATATTACTTATTTCACCATTACAGTGCAGATAGCTACTACATACTTAAGGTGGAAGTGGAAGGGTAGCCTGCGAAATTCAAATTGTTCTTTTGCAATTAGAGGGTCAACAAATGGCTATACAAAGTTATATATATATATATATATATATATCTATATTATATAAATAAAAATAGAAGTCCTGACTGACTGATTGACTGACTCATCAACGCCAAGCCCAAACCTATGACCCAGGAAAGCTGAAATTTTGCACAGAGGTTTCCTTTATAATGTAGACAAGGAATAAGGAAGGATTCTTCGAAATTCAACCCCTAACGGACTTAAATAGGGGATGAAAGTTTGTATGGAAATTCGTCATTTTTTAAGTTAGAAGGCTGAAATTTCATATACAAGCTTCTGGTTAGAAATAAATAAATACGTATTTTAGAGTTTTTAAGAATTTACCCCCTAAGAGGGTGAGATAGGGGTTCAAAGTTTTTCACAGCTTGAAATTCACTATTTGTGTTTCTCGATTGAATTGACGTGAAACACGTATCTATTTTTTTGAAAATTCCACCCCTCAGACGAAAACAGGGATGGCATTTTTTTGTTATTGTTTTTTGTGTTAGCACGTTTGTGTGGACAAATACGCTAAAAAAAACTTCATTTAAGTACACACTTCTAGGGAATCTGGGTCATTTGCGGTAACCCATTTACGCGAAAAGATATTTGCGCGCATGGACACTTGCGTGACCGACACTCGAGGGCTGGACAATTGCGCGACTCAATGGCTTCACGGGTGTCGTTTTCGTGGTTTTAGCGGGTCGCTGGCAATAAAAAAAAATCGGACATGGCCCCGAGGAAAATTTCCTGTTTTTCGTACATGGGTGTCGTTTTCGTGGTTTTTGGGGTTGCTGACCAAATTGACGGCGAAGAAAACATTCGGTTTTTCTTTCACAAGTGTCGTTTTTGTGGACTTCAGGGTCGCCGATAACGAAAATGATGACCTCATTTTCTAGGTGCAAATAATAAAAATTAAAATACGCAATGTCTCAATATCCTCCCCTAGGCTATGGCTGGCATTGATTTAAGTGATAACTGTTTCTCACGTGTGCAGTTTTATGTTGCGTGCTCCGAAGTGAGCTCGGCAAGTATCTTAGTAATTTTAGCCCCAAAAGGAAACATCGCAAACGACATTTACACAGAAGAGCTAGGATAATTCATTAGTATAAAAGGGTGTAAAACACCTCTTAACGAAGCCGAAAAGCACTGGTTCTCCCTGTCATTGCGATCATTTTTTTGTTCTACACCATACCTGGGAACCTTCTAGTTACGGAGATATTAGGGGTCAAAGTTCCAACTTTTTGGCAAGTATTTTTTTAAATACAAGTTTTTAATTTAAGATTTTTTTTAGACTTTAAACACCTCCACGACCCCCGTACTATTCAATCCGTCCATCAGCACAATGTTTTGAGTGCGTTACATTGAGTTCTACCACAAAACATGATTTTACACCCCCCAAAAAAAAAGTCGTTTCCCAGCAATAATTTTTGCGTAAAGTTACATAGTTTCATGTACAGAATGCTTGGTTAACGGCTTCGTGATGAGGTGATTTACACGGTGTAGTTTTCCGGGAGTTAAAAAGATTGGTTTAATCTGAGTATTTTTTAATTTAAAATATTGAAAGTTAAGTAAGTTAGCTCATTTACACCATAACCTATATCGCTAGGTGGATGGATGACCGGGGCATTTGAGCTACAGCATCGTCACTCGGAAGACATGTATAAAATAAATTCTGGTTCAACCCATTTAGGTCCCTAACAACACAAAAAAAAATTAAAAAAAAAACGCCGTAATATACATTTTTCTAACCAGAATGAATTATGTGGCGTCTTACTTCGAAAAGAGCAGATTTTTACACAACTATTAAAATGTGTCCTATACTTACACTTACGCGCGCGCGAAGCCGTGGCCAACAACTATTATCTATAACATTTAAATGACTATTTTCGACATTATTTTGGGGTGGTTAACGCATACGTGGGCAATTGCCGAACTTCACGCGGGCGAAGCCGCGGGCAAAAGCTAGTCATTAACATTATGAATGAAAAAAAAAATATCGCGCGCGACGAAAAATTTCATTTGGCCCGTGATGTTCAAATTTTCTTACGCTTTTTGCAATTTGCACAGCAGTGTCAGGTTTTATATTGATTAAAAACTGATTTAAACGGATCGTAAATACGTCGATTTCAAAATGGAAAATACTTGTATTACGTACAATTTTTCATAATTTATTTCGTATATATGGATGACTCTGACGAACAACGTAACGTGAACATCGACATTTTACGTTTACACCATGCGCTCGTGCTAGGGAACCAGATATTTACTTGAAAGTATGACAACCGGGAACACATCAAAACATTTGTAACTCTTAATAGTGTTTTGTTACGTATACGCGATTTTACACCTTATCTCTATAACGGAAAGATCAAATTCCTATGAAAGCGCTGCACCAAATACAAGAATGAAGCTTGCAAACGTATTTTACGTAAACATGATTTTTATTTTTTTTCAGTATTTGCTTTAAAGTGTTTAATTTTCGTGTAAATTGGTTAGAAATAGCCTTTAGATGAAAGTTAAACAAAATTAAACCCTGTTACATTTTTGCCCCGACCGCTATTGTAAAAAAACTGATATTAATAACTTCCGTGAGTCAAATTTGTTTAATTTTTTTAACGGAGGTTTAATATATTAATTTAAGTTATTTTATGTAAAAAAACCACTGTTTATATTTTTGCCTCAAGTACAATCCAAAAATTACGTAAATGTTTTTTTATCGAAATTTCCGTGGACGAAAATGTTTAATTCTGAAAAAATATATTACTGTCACCAGTTCTTTACCAAAAATAATTAAATTCGTCCTGTTAATAATTTTGCCCACGTTTTTATTCACAAAAACGCGTTTTCGTCTTTTTGACCTTGATCCGGCCTTGGAAAATGTTTAATTTTTTTTTATTATTTGGAGAGCTAAGGTCAAGTACACGATTCAAGAAAAAAATCGCTGTTTATATTTAATGCAAGGTTCAAACCTAAAAGCCCCGTACTACAATACGAAAACGGACGACGTGTGCACCGCTGACCTCTCCCCCGCCCCTTTCTTTGATGTCGGTCAGTCACACAGCGCACGCACGTTTCCAGCACAATACACGCTCGTTCGCGCGCCTGCTTAGGTGGATACAGACTGCGAGGCATGCGCCACGAACGGCGCACAACGAATGCCGCGGCCATACTTTGGCTCGCCCTCGCACGTGCGTAGCACATGCCTCGCCACGAATACAAAGGTACACACCTTGCGAGGCATTCGCTGTGCGTTGTTCGCGGCGCATGCCTCGCAATGTCTGTATACGGCTTTACGCGCGTTATATTTTGCAAGGAGAATTCCTCACGCGCGTCTGTAGCGCCTTTTTCAAGTTTAGCAGCGCTGACAACTCGCGATATGCGTCGAAGGCGCCTGAAAAAAAAACGTGGTGTGTAAGAGCCCTTAGTATTCATACTGAAAATATACTAAACATGTGGTAATAAATAATCTTCAGTGCGTTGATGTCCCTTTCACTCTGTATAGGCACACAGACTTCACTTGGTGTGACAATATCAGCACGTAATGTAATGGTCATTTAACGCAAATAGTTGCAATGGCTTGCATGGCTACGACTAGCCGCATTCTCTATTCCTACAAAATATTCCCTCCAGTTTAGCACAGAGTTCCAGCATCCTATTCCTAAAACTATGTCGAAAGATTGTCTATTAAGTCTATAGCGGAGGTCTTTTGAGATTTCACATGGAAAGGCAAAAAGTAAGTAGCTGTGGATATTTGTGAGACAATCCTAACGTGCAACAAAAGGAACTCATTAGCTGTCAACAGCCCTCTCGCATCGCGCAGCTACCCCAGACACCGCCGCGCGTGCCGTCTCAACGCTCAGTTGGCTTCTTTCAAATGGTTTCTTCTTTATGTTCATAAAAAAGTTACTTAAATGTTTCAACTTCAAACATGCTCGAAATTCAATTAAGTAGTCGCCTGTAGTTGTCCTTTTAGCAGACCCTCTGTTTCGCTTTTGTTGTGAATCCATGAATTTTCCCCGCGCCCTCACATCTATCAAACTGAGCGCAAAAAGAGTTTCAGTTAAAATTAAACGTCTTTGAAATGGGAGTTCTCATAATCCTATTACGTGGTAACAGATCAGAAGCTCATTTCATTTTATAAAAAAAGATTAAAAAAAAAGGTAAAATACGTAGAACTTTTTATATCCAAGTAAAAATCAATACAATTATTTAATACCGTTAAACACAATAATTCAAAACAACAATTCTCAAAATACACGTTTGTCACCTCCGAGCTCCCAAGCAAAACATTGATTTATTTCAAATAAATTGATATTATAGAAATTAAATGCCATCCAATTTTTCTCTGAAAAAATAGGACAATATGGGGAAATCCGCATCGATTATACTGGGTAGTCTGGGTACTGGGAATCTTTCTAAGAATCTTTCATTAATGCTTTCCCGATTTTTTACTTCCCATGAAGTCGAGAGCCATTAAAAAATAGGGACTGCTACTGAGAAATTCGTGATCCTGAAGAAAAAATCCGATAACAATACAATGAACTATTCCTAAATACATAACGAGTATCAGCAGACATTCGTCGCTTGGTTGGGTTAATTTACCTAGGCTAGCCTCTCTCTAGAGTCTAGATTTATCCAAGGCAATCAACTGGCACCTAGATGTCACTTAATCAAAACTGCGTGTAAATTAGCTAAGTACTGACAGCTTTTATGATGAAATGAAATCCGTAAAATTGCCGCGAACTAAGATTAAACGCTAACGACATAATTGGCAAGAACTGATTAATGATATCAATGTCCAAGTAGTTATTACAAGATGTAAACGGAAGGCTCCGTTTACGAAGCCGTCAATCTGCAACAACTCAGCATTCTGTACATGATAATAAGAGGATTAAATATAATGAGCACCAAAAAATACTTTGGGATCCTAAGCTACGTTACCCAAAAAAAAATACTAAACACCAAAAAAAATGTATTCAAAGACCAAATATAGTAAATGATCACCAAATATAGTAAATGATCACCAAATTTTGTGGCAAGAAGAACTTAGGAAGCAAGTGCGAGCAAAGCGAGCTCGGGATATTGGGCACCCCGACTCGGACAGGTTAGGTTCGAAGGGGATGGCGGGGTCGCCGCGTCGACGCCTTAGTTCGGAGCTGTGATTTTCAGGTTTTTAATTCTGGTGATCATTTACTATTTCTGGTGATCATTTACTATTTTAGGCAGTATAAAAATGTTTTTTAAGGTTATATTTACTTTATCTGGTGTTATGTTAAACATAAGCCGATAATAAGTAACACAAAGCAAAAAATATTGCTGGGTGAAAAATCATGGTTGGTAGGGTAGGACTCAATGTACCGCACTCAAAACATTGTGCTGATGGATGTATTGAATAGTAATAGTACTAGTATTTACTTAGTTTAGGTCGCCCCCCCCTGGCTATGCCAATATTCCCCCTAAAAGCTCGGGATTTTTTATCGGAAAAGGCGCAACACCGAGAAAAATGGAAGTATTGAGGGGACAGGGGACGCCTATGCCCAGGAATGGGACAGTCAACGCTAAGAAAAAATAAAATAAGTTGAAAAAGCATGAAATAAAAATTAAATTCAAAATTTACAAAATCCCCGTCACAAAAAAACCTCTAAAAAAACAAAAATAAATAAAATTAAGACCGCTAAGTAGGCCGCTTAGCGGAAGCATAAACTAAAGCGGACTCCCGACGCGACGCTTGGATTAATTTATTTTTGGTTTAAACACTATGACAAAGTCTAGAATAAAATCTAAAATTAAAATTATTTTAATGTCGTAACGTTACAACAATCGGTTGTCATGGTATGGGAAATGGGCATGTGATGCAAAGGAATAAGGAAAACGTCGTGAGGAAAGTTTTGAGTACGTATGGCTATAAGACATTAGGACTAGAGCTGGCTCAATAAAATGATGGATGGACTGTGTGAAAGATGATAAGGCTAGTGGAGATAAGTCATGATATGTCGACTAATAGAGAAGTATGAAAGAAGTCCACAAAGAAATTTGAATAAGACCAGAAAAACATGAATTACGAAATAATTATTTCAGAATGGTAAGATTGTATTATATATTATTGTCTTATTTAACGACGCTGATTTTCTGATTGCGCAATCTTCGATTCCTCTTTGTTTTAAAGAGAAGAGTCTCTTATGTGCACTCATATATAAAAGTTACCTTGTAACGAGAATACTGCGCACTTAGTTATTTAAAAAAATGTATGTCCATACATGAAGAGTTGTTCCTTGTGTTTTTATTCGGAGAAATCTCCAAAATAATGCATTCTTTATGCAACATACTAAACTTTTGTGAAGTCTGTCACTTCCGTAAAATAAGTATTACTTAGACTCTGAGGCAAAACATAAACATCTAAACACATAAGTATTGCGTTTCAAAATTCCTTAGCTGATCGTTTGATTAAAATGCATTTTTGTTGATCGTCCTTCACGGTTGACCTAGGTTAGTTTCTGCGTAGTTTCATTTCAAGAAACGCAGTACTAACTACGCCGTACCGTATTCGAATCAAACTACCATAAACCAGCGTTCAAGATGGAATTTGGGATTTCTCTGAAATGTCTAGGAGTAAAAATAGATTGTCCGTTACACGCTTCCGGCATAGCATGCTTTGCCGTAATTATAAATATGGGCCAAGGATATACATATGTTAACGCTGATATTTCGATACGGGATGTGCAGGGCTTGAGGTTTATTTGCGTTATGTAGATGGAAGGGTGTGGCGCTTCAACACCGGTGTGCGATGCACTAGTTTTTATTATGTTATTTTAACGATCCGTGTGCGAGAGATAAAATATTCCGCATTCATTCCAACATCCAGAATAGAGCAGTTCGATATTCAAGCGCATGCCTGATGGAAATGGGTCTCCAATTAGTGCGCTGCGTTATTGGAGCCTACGTCGATGCACCTAGCCCAGCCAGTTCCCTTTCGGCCACCGATGTAACTACTTGTCAAAATTTGTTTTAAATTCCTGGTACTTTTGTCTTTAAATTTATTTAGTTCGCGGTTAATATCTTGTTGTTTTTGATGAGGGGTAGTGAAGAAGTTGAAGGGAGGCGGCTTAGAAAAAAATCGGTAAGTTTTTTTGCCATGTTTTATTCTTAAGTCTAGCTTACGTCGGGCGTGGAGAAAGCCGTTATTCCAGAACGCAAGCTCAGCAGTCTGCAGTATTATTGAAATAAGCATTAATCTCTATTAGTGCCGCGACACAGCGCTCTAAGCAAAGTACGTCTTAATATTGCACTCACTGTTACCGAGTGCAGCCAAACGATAAGGTCACTTTGTCCAAGGTGGGGAGGGCTACAATACGAGCCGTTGCGACACGTCTCGTCCGCTGCTTGTACGACTTGCTGTAGTCTGTCTGTCTGTTCGGATCCATTGCCGATTTAAAAAGTTGTTTTTAAAAAATAAGAAGAGTGAACGCGCGCGGTCGTTCCCACTGCGCAACGCGACGCGGCGCAGCCAGTGTGCGTTGAGGCAGTCGCTGGGGCGGACACGACACTCCGACAATCACACTAAATCGTGAGTAGCGATACATTTATTTACTAATTCTTGTGTGAAAAACTATGTAAGTTATTTTTTTACGTACACCGGTATGTTTTAGTTGTGTTTTTCCAGTGTTTTGAGTGGTTGAATTCGAAATATTTTAGGTTAGGATCTGACAGTTATTACGCCGCATAAAATGTACATCGTTTGACGCGAACGAACGACGCAGTTCGCTTGGTATCGGGCCGGCCTTTTGTTGCTAACCGAGAAACAAAACTTACTGCGTATTTGCTAATTATGATATTATTTATATGTACAACATAGTTGCAGATAACTAGTTACATGGTTATTTATGGATGATTGTTACTCTTGAAGTCCTAATGTAAGGTCATGGTTTAATAAGACAGTGCGTTTACCTATAAGTGCGTCGTAATAATAGAAAGTTGTCGATTTTGCGTACATAAGAAGCATATAGTACTCCAAATTATAAGTATGTTTGTTTAATTAGGTATGATAATGTACAAAATATTTATGCAATCATTTATATTTGTTTATCAACATTGTAAATGAGATAACAAAAAAAGTAGAGTACTAAGATACTTACGTAAAGATATATATTTTTAATTGTTTCAGGTGTAAATACATACATATATCATAACATTAATAACTAATCATTTATCCGTTTAAAATGATAGTTAGTTTTATGTTTTCATAAGCCCTTTTTTATAAGTGAAATAGAAAGTTGAGAATTACACAACAAAATGCATTGCGGAAAACCGAATTAGATGTTCAACAAAAACAATTTTAGAGCTATTACCAATGCTCCCATTCCTTGTGGACTGGGTGGGTAACATGTGTTGGCAAATGTTTAATCACATTGATTTTTAAAACGCAATACATCGAACACACTGTTGCTAACAATAGCTTGCAGTTAACATTACCAGTATAGATTACAGTTTACACACCGATGTGTAATTGTTAACTAGCTCACAATTATTATCTATAAATCTATACAAACATACAATACATACAAATAAATAAAATTTAAGTGTCTGTAATATTAAAATAACCGCTTTTTACTACATGCATACATGAATGTACGGTACATATTCCAAAATAAAAAATTTCCAATTTTTGTCTGTCTGTCTTTTTGTTCTGGCTAATCTCTGGAAGGGCTGGACCGATTTCGACGGGTTTTTCACTGGCTGATAGGTGATGTAATAAGCAGTAACTTAGACTTCATAAAATCCACGCGGACGAAGTCACGGGCACAGCTAGTCATCAATAACGTCACAATATTTCTTTGTGTTATTTAATTCATCAGCATTGCTCTCAAACGGTGAAGGAAAACATCTTGGGGAAACATGGCCTAGCTATGGCATGTCCGGACTAGAAATTCGAAGATATGTGATATCCACCAACCTGCATTCAAAATCAAAATATTTTATTTTACATAGGTTTACATGGGCACTTGTAAAACGTCGACAAAAGTAGCACGGTTCAGGTTGATCGTTTCCGAAACCGGCAAGAAACTCCATGGTTACTCTTTTAAAATGGTTTGGTCTCACGTGGTGGATAACAGACCACACCCTCTTATACAGGGTGTAACGGAAAGGGTATATACATCCTTAAGGGTGTGCTACAGACCATCAAACTGAACATGTTTCTCATCATAAAACATGTTTTTCAGCAAAAAAAATATCTGCTGCCCCATAGAAAATTACAATACCTATTCGACCCAAATGTATAGGCACCCTGTATACAGGGTGTAACGGAAAGGGTATATACATCCTTAAGGGTGTGCTACAGACCATCAAACTGAACATGTTTCTCATCATAAAACATGTTTTTCAGCAAAAAAAATATCTGCTGCCCCATAGAAAATTACAATACCTATTCGACCCAAATGTATAGGCAGCAGATATTTTTTTTTGCTTAAAAAAAAAATTATGTTGCGAAACATGTTCAGTTTGATGGTCTGTAGCACACCCTTAAGGATGTATATACCCTTTCCGTTACACCCTGTAGTGTGTCTCAGCAGTGGTACTTGGGCTCATTTTGCTATATTTCTCCGAAGGTTTTGACAGTGGTGAACGTAATATAGTGACCCACATTTCCCCAGTAATGTAATATCTTCTTCGTCGTTCCCTCACTGCTGCGGTCTCCTGCAGTGTGAACCGCTCGGTACCAGCTTCCTCCAGCAGTCTCCTTGATTGCGTCTGTCCATCATACCTGTGCCCTGCCTTGCGCACGTTTTCCTTCTGCCCGGCCCAGTATTATAAGCCTTTCCTGACAATGCCTAGACGAACGCATAATAAAGAAACGTCCAAAAAAGCTGAGAGTACGCTCCAGGCAGATTGTGGAACGCCGTTTGGTGATGTTGAGCTCCTCCAGGATGTAATATAGGGCGAGCTTATTGCCATCGAAAAATCCGGGCTGTGTCTGGGAAATTCTTGATGCCAAATTCCAATAACCAACACTGCGCTACCTGGGAATCGAACCCATCATATCATTTACACAATACACAATGAGTAACACTATACTATATGTATATTTTCAAGGTTTAAGTTCTTTTGTCATTTAAATAAATACTCATCCGCGAATGATGTGGTTGTATCATCTGACTTGCATTCTGCGCAGATGTTGAGAGGTCACTGGGAAAAATATACATACATAATCAGCTTTTTACACAGTTTAATGTTTTCAATGCTGCGCCACAGCCTCTTTTGTGAGAGGGAATGAACCGTTATCCATAAATCTGACCACTACGTGGGCCCTGTTTGGTTTGGAAGATGTCATATGCATGCATATTAAGTCTTCTAATTGTTTTAAAGGAGCTTGTGGCTAAAAAACAACAGCCGCTCGGGTCGACCTTAACATTAAGCTGTGCTTGCCTAGGTACCAATCTAGGCAAGCACAGCTTAATAAAAAAAAAAAAAAAAATAAACATTTTATTGTCAGGCACCCAAGGCCCATAGATAAAATACACAAAATAATGTTACACAAAAATAAACTAATACATATTAAAAACCTTATAAACTATAACTATACACGTAACGTTGTCGGCGTCGTGTTTCGCTGCGTGGTGTCGAGTAACCGTCCTCGGAACCGTCGATAAACGACACCTTTCGGCCAAAAGTCCTCTTTTAAAAAGGTCTGCAGATGTTGGGTTGGAACTCGTACCACAAACGACTTAAAGTTTATGTTGTGGCGCGACTCCAACGTTTCAACCCTCAGAGTATAATCGGTCTTCACTCTCAAATACGCCACCACATCCTCAGTCTTCGTGGAGTAATGTAGACGCGAAATATACAGCTGCGTCGTAGGTACTGCAGGACGCAGCAGCATATTGGGTCCACACGGTGCGGTGCCGCATTGGTTGCGGGAATTGGGCTTCTTCTTCTTCTTCTCCACTTTTGTGAAACCCTCTTCATCAACTTGGCCCGTTCTCGGCAAGGAGCTACGGACCGCATTCAGGGCAGGTTGAGCACCCTTCTTCTGTTTTTCCCCTCTTTTGTTTTGTCGCTTAGGCTGCGACGCATCAGATTTGCCGGCGACAATGGCAGCGTAGGCACGTTTAGGGGTCGACGTGCCTACGCGTGACGTTTCCGCAGCCGGTGTTGTGGCGCGGGCGACGGCGGCGGCGGGCGGCGCTTGGTCAGCATTATCGGCAGCTGGTGACGCACTTGTGTTCGCCGATTCAAAACTGCCGATTGATGCATATGATTCTTAATGTTAAGATCGACCTTAGGTGGATGACCAACCAGGTATAACAGGAGGGCTATTCTCTTTCTCCGAAACGTAACTTCGGCAACGAACGAAAATTAAACGTAGTTACGTTTGTGACCCTACTCTATATAATTTGCGGACGCACACAATAACATTCAATACATTTGTTGTCTGTGAATTCGAATTTCTTGTGTGCGTCCGCAAATTATGTAGAGTAGGGTCACAAACGTAACTACGTTTAATTTTCGTTCGTTGCTGAAGTTACGTTTCGGAGAAAGAGAGTAGCCCTCCAGTTCCCGAACGAGTTTCCTCTGTTCCTCGGAAAGCACGCTAAGCCGTTGACATTTGTAGATCTTTCACAGTCGTTACAGGTAGTCAGGGGCCCGACTTCCTAAGGGGAATCGTATTGCCCAGTACTAACTGGATTGTGGAGGTCAGATAGGCAGTCGCTCGATATAAAATACTGATATTCAGCTACACCCGGTTAGACTGGAAGCCGACGCCAACATAGATGGGAAAAGGCTAGGCAGATGATCCTATTGTTGGACTGATTCTAAAGGCGGAAACGTGTCGTGGCGTGTTTTGACGCGCCAGAAGCAATTCGGTTTCACACATTTAATATGGTTAGAGACATTTTTGCATGGCGTGTCGTGTCGCAACGATGTATGAAACCGAATGCTTCTGGCGCGTCACGACACGCCACGACACGTAAGTGTATTTCCGCCTTAAGAAATGTCGATGTTTTCCTTCACCGTTAGGAGAACAGTGGTGAAGAAATAAGCTACACAAAGTGAAGCGCTCTTGGAAAATTATAATTATTGTTATAATACCCTTAGCAATAATCTGTCGGCATGTCAGTTCGCGTTGGCAGACGTGTTATCAATTGCCCTTTATGTATTGTACTTATATTAAAATAATAGGTTTTCGATAAGTTCATGTGGCTGTATTTAACTGCTTGTAGGCTTTTCTCAGTGTTATCTAAAGTCGTATTAATAAAAAGGAGAACTACCTCGTACTTTGCATTTTTTTTCTAATTAGATACTAGTATATGGAACGGCAAAGTAAGTAAGGAAAAATAAAAAATAAAGTTTTTTTTGCCTGCCCGGATGAATTAGAAAACTTGAGAATTGACTGGTTTACGCATTCACTGCAACAATAAACAACTTTAATTGTAAATTGCGAAAACTTTAAGAAATTAACACATAATTTTTAAACAATGCTTTACTATTTCGGTTTATTATTCATATAAATAATAAAGCCTTTTAGTATTGTGTTTATTGTATTGAATTTCAGTGATTGTATTTATTAATTAACTAAGTAATTTACTGTTACTTTAAAAAGCTTGAGCAGAAAAATAACTACTTTATTCACTTCAAGGCAGCTTTTACTGTATTTATTAAATAATTTATTTCTCGGACATTTTAGTTCATAACGAAATTCATTTGTATAAGTGCCTGGTTTAAGAGACGTTAAAAATTTAACACTGATGTGAATAATCTAGAATCATGTACATAACTACATATCTACTGAATTCATGCAATCAATTTTCGCGTCGGTGTCCTTTATTAAACCCTACATTTAAACGTCAGAAGCAAAAGTCCTTCGTACTCCCGTTATTGTTATTTTAAATAATATACGCAGTAACTAATGCGACGTTGAAAGCCATGGAAAAAAAAATAACGTTGTTGTGAAGAATCTAATATCTAGTACCTAAAGAATTTATGCAGTTGAAAGCCATGGAAAAAAAAATAACGTTGTTGTGAAGAATCTAATATCTAGTACCTAAAGAATTTATGCAAACAATTTTCGCGTCGATGTCCCTTATTAAACTCTACGCTATTCTTGCTTATCTGCTATTAAGAGCGTTTACGCCTTTTTTTTTTTTGCGGATAGGTAATCATCAAATGACTTCTCCCGCTCTGGGCGGAGCGGGAGGGAGACTTGTACTGACTAAAACCCACCCATGTTCCTTCTTCGCCTTTTGTGTTCCAGGGCCGCGGTATCTCTTTCGAACAACCCACAGAGAGCGTTTACGCCTTACGACATTTAATACAAACTTTCATATACATATTCATTTAATTGCGTTTCACAATGTTATAAAGGTGTTATAAAAGGCTTAAAGCTAAGAACAATGTTATGGACCCTGTTAGGGCACAGCAATATAAGTATTTATTAACATTATCTTGAATATAAATTAATGTTTCAAGTCCTTATTTTCCGAAATGACTGAACCGATTTTAATGAAACTTCATACACTTAAGCAGGATACTTAGGTCTAAAAAGTTACTCGAAAAAATAGTATTACTTACAGCAAAATTAGACTGATTAAAAATTATTTATTTATTTAAACTTCATGTACAATAGTGGTACATAGGCGGACTTAATGCCATAAGGCATTCTCTACCAGTCAACCATAGGGTCAAATACGACAACATAGTGGTAGGGTACAAAAAAATAATAATTACAAATAACTACTAGTTTTCGAAAATTCATACACTTACATAGATACTAATACACATTATACAAATAAAATATACTAATATATATTATAACTAATACCAAAATAAAAAAGGAGAAACTTAATAATAATTACTATGACTAGACTTAAAATTAAGAGTTATTTAGTCTGACTTAAATAGTGGTTGCGAACTTTCTTTTTAAAAGTGAATTTACTTTCGGCTTTTTTAATGCTAATGGGTAGCGCGTTCCAGAGTTTTATAGTTGAGATGGCATAAGAATTTGACAAAAAACCGGTACGGTGTGAAGGAATTTGGAGAAGTAGATTTTTGGAAGCTCGAAGGTTACGACTATGAGAACTGCCCAGCACTTTGAAATAAGTTTTCAGATAATCAGGAGCACATGGATCGTTCAATATAGTGAAGAGCATGCAGAGAGATCTGAGGGATCTCCTGAGTCGGATAGGCAGCCATTTAAGCTGAGAACGGAAGGAAGAAACGTGATCGTATTTTCGAAGGCCAATAACAAAGCGAATGCAATTATTGAGTAATTATCTATAGAAACATAAAATTCCAACTATTTTTTTTTATACTTTTCTAAAATATTTTTAGTAACTTTTTGGACCTAAGTATCCTGTTTATGCGTCTTAATTTTCATTTAAATCGCTTCAGACATTTTGTAAAATAAGGACTTGAAAGTATGTATAAAATGCCGTAAGGTGTAAACGCTTTTAAACTGTCAGAAGCTACAACGGTTTGCTGTATTGCATCATCGTCGTCCTTCGGACCATTCCCATTATTATTAATTTAAATAAAATACGCAGTACCTATTGCGACGTTGAAAGCTCCCCATGGCAACATTCAATTCGCAGGACCTTGAACCACCCTAATTGTAACGTTTTTGAGCTCACCTGTATTTTGAATTCCGAGGGGAGCCCTTTTGTAAAAGATACCTACAAAAGTCTATAGAAACTTTTGAATTTTTACCCTTTTCATGATCTCGTTAGGGTGAGAATGACCTTCGGGTTTTGTTGGTAAGACCAGGGGGTCTACTCTCTAAGTCCGTCAACGAAAATACGGGTCCATCCGTAACTAGCTTTAAACTTCTACTTGAACCACAGTCCCTAATATTTTCGGATTCATGAGTTTTAAAAACACTTCAAGAGTAAGCACAACTGTCCAATCGTGTTTTCATTCATTTTTAGTCCAGGCCCCTAACGAATCTTATGTCCGTAAGTGATACGGAGTAGGAAACGACCGTAACTTCGGCCGAAACTACGGATTTCGTGCGTAGAGAGTATACCCCCAGTATCGAAATTTGGATGATAATAAGTACAGATGTTGATAGACCAAGCTTTTGTATGGTTTCGTCAGAAGTTATCACGAGGCTCGGAGCTTTTGACAGACTGTATGAAAGAAATGGAACTGAGGGGACGTTAAGAATTTACGTTTCTTTAAATAAGTACATATTTTACCAATTGCCTGACTGAGTTATGTTATACTAGGTAAAGAAAAATACCTCCACAATGAGTATTAATATTGCATCTTTCATTAAAATGACTTCATCATTTTTGTAACACCTTTTTAACATTGTGGAACGCAAATAAAAGGAATATGAATATGAAAAGCGTGAGTTTATGCACTTATATCTATTTAAATTCACAATTTAAAAGTAGCATACTAAATACAAAATTTAAGCAATACTATTACAGCTATAACATGTTACAATACTGTATTGTATGAAGCTAAAAGAAAACCCAGGTAAAACCCATACATAATTAAACTCCCCATTAAAGCCTTCTTCGTCTGGCGCCAGTCTACCTACATGCAGGCAACGCATAAAAGATGCATGGCGGCCATGACAGTATCAATTTTAATTTTCGAACAGCGGCAGCCATTTTCAATCTAATGTCGAGTAGTCTGTGTAATTTGCGACCTAAAAGCCCAATGCAGTGTTGCACGTAGTCAAATCAACGACGATTATAATAGTCAGTATGGAATATTGTTGAGTTCAACGTCCATCGCGTTTTTTGTATAGCTAGGTGATCGAAAATTGGTTGCGTAGGAAGCGATGGATTGTTAAATGCTGAAACGGTCGTTATTTTTACGGTTTGTTAGTATACGCGGGATTGAGACCGCGCTGCGCCGACTACGCAGTTCCAATATTTTGAATTACGATTACGTCACTGAAAAATTTCACAACATTGGCGTTCATCGAGCGTAGATTTAAAAAAAAAATAGGTAGATAGACTAGCTTATGCCCGCGGCATCGCCAG
Source organism: Cerastis leucographa (assembly GCA_963082945.1). Classification (NCBI taxonomy): domain Eukaryota; kingdom Metazoa; phylum Arthropoda; class Insecta; order Lepidoptera; family Noctuidae; genus Cerastis; species Cerastis leucographa. The sequence goes on from OY720353.1 coordinate 8,296,009, forward strand.
CGTGGAGTTCGATAATTGCCCCACGTAAACATATTATCGGGATAAAAAGTATCTTATGTGTTAATCCAGGTTATAAACTATCTGAGTTCCAAATTTCATCCAAATCCGGTCAGTCGTTTTTGCATGAAAGAGTAACAAACATCCATCCATACATCCATACTTACAAACTTGATCCATTAGTAGTACAGTATAATTTTCTATCCGATTACTCGAAGGAAAAACACCGAAACAACCTCAGAAGTCGCAGTCTCTTAAATCATATTGGAGACTTGGAGACCATGTAGGTTGGAGTTTAAGATGTTCTTTGTCGCCCACGTACAAGCAACATTATCGCCTCTCGTCATAACAAAGGTGCGACTCGCGTTGTGTATGATTACTGATAAGGCGTGTGCAATCAATTGTCGCCCTATCACATTCCTCTGCTGTTCACGAACCTCTCTTAAGTTATTTAAATTCAGACGAAAAGTAGCTCAAATTTTTACTCTTTGAATTTCGAAACTGGTGTTGCAGTCATTGTGCAAAATAAGAATTCTGAAAATATCCTAGAATTTTGTTCATTTTTCATGACTTTTCCATAACAACAAAACAAAGTAAAGACTCCTAACGTTGAGAGCACTAATGAAATACGAGTCGAAAATATTGAAACGGTATTCCAACGGCTTCTCCGCAAAACCCCTAACAAAGGCAAACAAAGAACATCAAAGGAATCTAGTCTTTACCCACTTTCCATTAAAATCGTTTTCCAATATCATATCTGCCCCATCGAAAGCACCCCTGTCTAGACATCAAAAATATTTAATAATGATCCCCATCTGCCGATTTAACCCCTCCTCCGCTGTGTGGAAACCCGTAGGTATAGGTAACCGGTTCTGCGCCAGACGTCTAGGCTACGCAGCTTCGCAGTTTCGCTCCATCCCTCTCTTGTACGGAAATAGCAATTCGGGATGCAGTATTGATCGGCGCACGGTCCAAGCGAGGTCGGAAGGCTGGAGAGTGGTTAGCGATGCCCGGGAATCGGACATGACAAAGGCATTGCAGCCCCATTAAAATTATTTAGTCTGATTCGAGGTGTGGTGCTGGCAAGATGTGTGTGCAATTGTAGTTTTTTTTTTTTTTTGGTTTTGATTTTGGGCGTTGGATTTCAGGTGAGTTCTTTAGATTTTAATTTGATTTTATTGGGGTATTTTAGGTATGTAGCTATTTGATTGCGGTTTTCGGATTTTATTTTTGTTTTTGATGATTTTATTTTGTTTTTTACGAATAGAATCGGTATCATTTTATTAATGGTTTTCAGGCGCGGTTCTGATTGCGTAGTTATTTGCGATTTTTGGATTTTATTTTTATTTAAGTTGCGATTTTTAAAATACCGTTTGGTATTTGTTTCTATTGATACATAATAAAATCATAGATAATAAAATCGGTATACTCTAAGCTAAGACTTCTGGTGAATATTCCCAGGTTCGAATCTGGCGTACAAAAATTGTGAAATTTAACATCCAAACATATAAACTGCATAGTAAAATAATGCCTTCATTACTAGTACTACCCATGTTGAATACAGCACTTATGTTTCATAAATGTTATGATCAATAACATGAAATGTGCTTACCCTCGTGGCTCGTAACAGCAGTGCTCGTTCAATGCTCATTACGCGATCTGCCAAGTGCCAAGTAACGTTTGTTACTGACCTCAAGTGTTCTGGAGGTACAGTCGAGAAAGTGGGAATATGGACACTTTTCAAACAAAATCCCGTGCACACGATGACCACATCTGTTTCACCCTTATTACTATTGGTCCGCACAAATAGTTTGCGGACCAATAGTGGTAAAACAAAAAAAGACCCGACCGAAAAATACACGACCGTTTTTTTTAATATGTATTGTTTTAAACACAATCTCAGGCTCTGATAATGATCCCACATGTTTGACCACAGTTTTTTTTTTCATTTACGTCACCAAGGGACTCGGCAAAAAACAGATGCTGCGATGCTATTGGTAGTTGAGCGTTAATAAGCGCTTCTATAGCGGCCGGACGCTGCAAGTAACGATAGTCCTTACCGTGGTCAGATACGCAGTTTAGTGATAGTACGTACTTTGGTTATATTAATCCTATAAATGTTTTTCGTAACTCTTTGGACCTAAGTATCCTGCTTATGCGTATGAGGTTTAAGTGAAGTTGAAGTCATTTCGGAACAAGGACTCGAAAGTTTTTATGAAATGCCGTAAGGTGTAAACGCCCTTAACAGCCTCCAAGTCGATGAAACGACGACGAGCATCGGATCTGTGGTTATGTAGTCATAAACACAGGCCCGATGCTCGTGCATTAGATACTATCGAGCGTGATGAATCTGAGCAGTATTTTGTCCTTCGCTACTGAACGCATCGTTGCGCGCTGATTCCACTTACGCGCCCCAGTCCCCTTCGAATCTCAAATGCTACTGCATACACTTCCTGATTAACTTATTACATCGTTGAGTAGTTGAGTATCCTGGTGCGAAAATTGAGAGGCCTCTGGGATCTGAGATTTTATTGGAAAACGCCAAGATTAGTTTCTGATCTTTGAGAGATTAGAAAGAAATCTAATCCATCTCACCATTGACTAATTTTTGATTAGAAAGTCTATGTTATACACAGCTATATAGCTTTTTACAAAAGTTCGGATTAGCTAAAAAGAACTGAACAAAGGGCCTCTTACTTTGTTAAATATTTTTATTTATTTCAAGTTCGGTTAATATAGTGAACATTAAGACCATTATAGGCCGATTATGCTTTGGAGCGAAATTCCACATATTATACTTGTTTACTAAAACTTTTTGAAACTTTATCTAATTTCAAATACAAGTCTTCATGGTCCATCTGCCATGTCCCCTTACACAAACCCCACATAATTATATTAATTTATCATTTGCCTGGACGCAACTAAATACCAGTATTTTTAATGGAGCGACAGCCTATCCAACTCCAAAAACCAGTTACTGGGTAACACTACCCCTTGATACGACTGGTTGTCAGACTTGCCGACTACCTGGAACGACTGTCAAAGATCTACAAATGACAGCCGGGACCAAAAACTTTTAAATATTAGTCCACAAATCCAAAATAACTACACAAACGCAAGAAACCATGTTTTCTCAAATCAATTGTGTTTATGTCACCGCATCTCCTTACACGCAGTACAAACGTGCTTCTTAAAACAATTACCCTCATTCAGAACAGTCACGGTACCAAACAGTAGGGTTATTGTTTGATCATGCACTCAATTTTAAACCTTACACCATTACAATAAGTACTGTATCCAATGTGCATTCAAGTATGTGTTTCCAATGAGGTTTTAGTGTCAACGAACGCACAGACACTGAATAGATGTTTGCCTTGGTTTTTTACGCGGTTGTGTACAAATGTCACGCGAATTTGAGTGGGGCTACGCAGTAGTTAGATCACCGTTTTACGTTTTGTTTTTAGTTTGCACGTGTGTTGCGTGCATTTGTGTGGGCAATTAAAAAGTGAGCGATAAGGAATAAAGGGCTATATCAAGGACTTTAGCTCGCGTGGGTTGCGTAGTTGCCATGTAAGTACGTATGTACTTGTTACTGGTACGGTTTGTATGTGCGCTGTTGTTTAATGAAATGCCTTTTTTTAAGTAATTCGTTAAGTCCTACTGGTATAAGGTGGTTATTAGTTTAGATACTTATTGAAACTAAATTGAAAGGAATAACAATTGTTATCTTTGTTTTAATTATTCACCTCTCATCTGAGAGCCTCAATCGGTAGTTGTTTAGACTGTCCGTGAATGATAGCTCGGCTCTATAGAGTACAAATCAGAGTTTACTTGCATACTGTTCAGATAGGACATAATTAGTTTTGATTCAAAGTCAAAGCATTCATTAGAATTAAATCATGTAGGGCACTTTCAAATTATCAAGCAGTCGGTCAGTTATACCACCAAACCAAACTACTGCACGCGTAGAGCGCCGGCGTAGTAACGGGCGATGTAGACGGAAGAATTGACAAATTGACACATTGTCATTGTCTATCTGTCATTATGTCGATTCGTCCGTAGACAAAACTCTCAGACTCGTTTCTACAGTGGTCATACTACGCGTGCTGGATATGACTACGCAGTTTAGTTTATTGTCGTATTGTCGGCGCCACCCTGTAAACACAGTTAAACCTAATTGCCCATTCCAAAAGTTATATCTCTATGAAGAAGAATGAACTACACGACATAATTATTGTACCTTGTTTCACTCCCATACAAAAGTTGACAAACAATACGTCATGTGGTTAACTAGTTATGGCTGTCATTAGCCCAAATGACCTGCCAAGCAAATGACGTATAATTTACCCGTGAAAATATTATTTAAACATCCGCTCAGCTGTTGGCCATTCGTGGAACATGCACACAATGCAGACCGAAAATTATGAATAATTTATTGTAATGTAAAGTGGCTATTTACTGGATGTTTGGGCTAGTGACTGTTTGTTTAACCATATACATAACAAAACGTTGTCTTTCTTTCTTATCTTTGTTATATGACAAACCAATGTAAGAAAGAAATAAAATTGCTACATGCCAAGTTGTTGGCTTACTTATATTTATGGCAGTAAGTACTCGCTTTTATCCGCGTGTTGGTCGGAAATTATCACACGCAAACGTACCACTTGGATAAATAAGTATCCTATGTCCTACCCCAGGTCTTTTCTGCCATTTTTTTTTCGAAATCCGTTGAGCTGCTATGGCGTTATTTATAAGGTAGCAGATGGACAGGCCAGTCGGTAAACAGGTGGACAGTCAGTCTGAGTTACTACGAATGTATAATTATTATAGTATGTACTTAAGTATGAATATTACCGATAGAAAAACGTACTGAATCCGTTATTCAGTACGTTTTTCTTGACTGCCATATAATCTACCTTATCTTGTAAGGAAACATTTACAGGATTTATAAGGATCTTATCAATTAATTGATCTTCAGATTATTAAATGATGCATATAGCAAGTTTTCATTTGGTCTAAACTTCGCAGCTAACGCATGTTTATAAGATAACAAGTACAGCCTAAATATATTTAGAACACTTTGCTTTAATAATATGTAACTTAAACGAATCCCAACTTGCAATATATGATTTCTCAACGACTTAATTGACAGAGTCACAAAAAAAATCAGAACATTATGTGTGGGTAATAAAGATGTTCTTACAAAAAAAATATCGTTTAGGCCGAACTTTAACCGTTCGTTTGTTGTGTCGCTTACCGAGAATTTGTCAAAAAAAAATGTGACACTTGTCTATCATTATGTCTTGTCTGACGGTAGTTCCTAATGGCCCAAAATTTTCAGGGAAAATTTTAACAGAAACTAATAATAGTATATGAATGAGACGTATTTAGACGTCGTATTGCGTTTCGTCTGACTACTGTCGTGAGCTCATTGTCTTCTTTGCCAAGTCGTAGTTGTCCATGTGCATAGTAGTCTGTTAGCATTGATTTTGAAATCGAATTGAACTCGTGGTGCGTTTGATTTATTAATTGAACCGTCGGTTGACTTCTTTATGAACTCGATGGTTGGAATACTTAACTTTTTAATCTATACAATAAAAAAAAATAAGTGTCTATTTGTGATATCAAAATAACAGCTTTTTACTGAATCCAAAGTATAAATGGTACTTATAACAAAAAAACATTTAATTTAATTTTTGTCTCTGTCTGTTTGTACTGGTAGATAACTGATTTTATAAGGATTGACGCAGCCTACTTTTTTTTTATATACAAAAATCGGTTCAAATAGGGAAGTAATACTTTTATAATAATTATACGTGGACGAAGTTCACAGACAACAGCTACTCATAAATCCTAGTTATGGATTTTTTTGGGAATGAGTAAATTTATTATTTTGAAACCTTTGTAGAGGGCTTTCTTTTCAATGAGACATAGTGCTTGTCTTGATTTGTCAGAATTAACACTTTTATCCTTGATCCTTCTAATTATTGGAGGAAACTAGAGGTACTGAAGATGTGTTTGGAAGTATCATGAACCTAAATGTTTTACCATGAACGAAGATTGCTTCGTTCGCGTTGTCGTTGGATTATCTTCATGATGGGTTACGGCTCGTTGCCTTTTATAAGAGAACAGTGTCCCAATAGTGGGAAGTCAATGGCTGATTATGTACTTAAAATTTCATAAAAATGTTCATAGAATCTATCTTTAATTCCAGGAGTCGCTGGGTGGCGGGGTGTACGGCTCGGTGGGGGCGTCGGGTGCGGAGGGCGGGGAAAGACGGGAGTCGGGCAAGCGCGGGCGCAGGCCTGGCCGCAAGGCGCAGCTCGACAAACAGGACATGAAGGCGAAGCTAGGTAAGGATCCATAATACAGCTTTGAAGGACTTTCATCATCTTCCTGCACTGATGCAGCAGAATACCAGTATTTTTTTCAAAGAGTGACAGCCTTTCTAACTAGGCAACAAGATACTCTTTGGTAACAGGGGGAGAGAGTTATGAAAACTTGTTTTTACTGATTTGGAAAAAAATTGGGGAATCAGATCAGACAAATTAAAGTCAAAGTCAAAGTCAAAGTCAAAGCATTTATTTCAATTAGACCATTACAGGCACTTTTGAAAGTCAACAAAAACAAAATAAAACGCGAAGCTACAGTCCCAGTCACAAGGCATAATAACTTGTGAAAGTACTGTAGTTGTCCATTCCGTAGCGTAGATCTCTATGGAGAAGAACGGGCAAGAAACTCCATGGACACTCTTTTAAATCAAAATATGTTACAAAATCTTGGTTACATCATTCATGTCAAGAATTACAAATATGTGAGAACAATGTAGAAATACGGGCAAGTTAAGAGCGTCCAGAGTAAAAGATTAAATCAGTAATAAAAAAATAAAGTAATTAAAATAAACCGTGGCAGCTAAGAGATGACCAGTCACAACTGACAGCGCCCGTTCACGAACATGACGCATGTATCAGCCATCATTCAACTCAACCATTTTGAAGGGAACTAAACGACCCGACACACCCGCCACCATCAGCGTGACATTTAAGTGAGCATGACATTCACTCAACCGCCAGGGTAATTTCGCGTCAATGAAAGATTTAGTTACTCATTAAATAGTGGCTTTACAGTACATGGTACTCACACATGTGCTATGAAATTATATAATACTAAGAGATTGAATCTATACAATGCAAATATATTTTTACAATCTTCTGCAGCTTTCACAATAACTTCACTTTCTAATTCTGATGATTCTGATTGCCCCTATGGTTGTGGAGCAGGACCAGCATTGAGCCAAGCATTTTTATCATCAATATAATCCCCCAACTTATAATATGCCTGCCTACATAGTGTGCGTTTTATGCAAGATTTAAATTTCGTTTCATTCAGTTGTAGAATGTGGGGAGGTATTTTATTGTAACATTTTAAACAGTACCCCATGAAAGATGAGTCTACTTTAGCTAACCTGAAACCTGGCTGAACTAGTTGGTCTCTGTTTCTAGTATTATAATGGTGCCGGTCACCTCTTTTACTAAATAAATGCAGATTTTTTCTAACGTACATTAACATCGGCAAAGCTGAAGAACATTTAAATGTGTGTTATCTTTGCACGAAAACGGCAACAGATGTAAAATAGAAACAAACGCTTTCGTTTCTGTATCCGTATTTTAATAACATGGAAATTAATTACGTATTTTTAGATATTATTTTGTACCCTATCACAATGTTGTCCTTTTTAACCCAAAGGTTGACTGGTAGAGAATGCCTTGTGGCATTAAATCCTCTTATGTACCACTATTGTACGTGAAGTTTACATAAATAAATAAACATGGTCTATGGGAGTTGTGTAGCGTGACTTTCACCGTTATGTGGTCTTTCGACATAGAGGACTTAAGGTCAATGTAGCTAATGATGCACTTTTGTTTAAATTGGAACACCAGATAATGCGTGTTTGTGATGTGGGTTTAAACGATTAGGATATATTTTAATGAACCAGTACAATGTTTAAAAGTTTTATATTTACTAGCTGTCCCGCGCAACTTCGTCTGCGTCACATTTTCCCCATTTTCGCAACATTTTTCATTGTTGCTCCGCTCCTTTTGGTCGTAGTGTGATGAAATATTGCCTATAGCCTTCCTCGATAAATGGGCTATCTAAAACTGAAAGATTTTTCAAATCGGACCAGTAGTTCCTTAGATTAGCGCGTTCAAGCAAACAAACAAACTCTTCAGCTTTTATTATTAGTACCTATTAGATTCGATTAAATTTACTTCTCGGTTTGGATTTTACATTCACGTACATTAATCCATAAAGGGGGCGAGCCTATTGCCATTAACGGGACACAAATGGAGACCTTGGTACAAAAAGTACGTGTCCTAAAGAAAACAAAAAAACAGCAACATATTCTCCAACTGAGGAGTGCCTGCGACTGCTAATGCTAAGCATGAGGTCCTGGGTTCAATTCCCCGGTAAGGCAAAGTGTTTTTGGGTTTTTCCATCAGTAAATTGTACAGTAGCAGCCACGGAGTCTATATGTGTGCTCAGTGGATGACAATAGGCCCGCCCCTTATTATAAGGGACTTAATCATAACAGCGAAAAGTGGAGGTACTACCTATTAGACACATCTCTGACTAACCCTTCGGGTATCCCAACTCAAGCATTTCTTCTTGTTTTGGCTGTACCAGCCTACAAATGAATTAAGATGTAATAATAGAGATAGAAAACACCGTCATAGGTAATGTATCCTAACTAATAATATTATAAATAATGCGAAAGTAAGTTTGTTTGTTACGCTCTCACGCGAAAACTTCTCAACCGATCATCATGAAACTTTGTTCACATCTTTTTGGAGGTATAAGAAGTAACAACGCAGACGAAGTTGCGCGGGACAGCTAGTTATACAATATGTTAAAAACCCTGTCCGATCCAAAAAGGGCATATAGGTGAACAATGACGTTACCAAATAAAATAAGAAACTTAAAATATTAACGAAAGTGAACATATTAATGAATTATAAAAACCCAAAAAAAAAGTATGTGCCCCCACTATTTCCCTAAAATCTAACAAACTTTTGAAACGTGGGAACACCATCTTCGGCATTAGTATTTTCGATCGTCAGATGTTTCATTGTGACGTCACTACCTCAGAAGCGACAGGAGTGTTGTCCTGTGTTGCCATGTCAGTTTCCTCATTTTACTACATTTGATTAAATTTTGGTCGGGGTATTTTTTTTACTTGTTATCCAAAAAGGACTACATAAATAGAATCTAATCTCGATACCTAATAACACCCTCGCGAATTGGACAGGGTTTTTAATACTGTATATCTTCAATAAGTACTGTGCATTGATGCATGACTATCAGTAATCGTTTTCGTTTCACTACGTCAATGTAACTTGTATTTTATCTTCAAAACCCTGTTTTGCACACAAGCAAGCTTGGCAGATATAAAAAAAAAATCTCATGCTCCCGTGTTTGAAATTAACTTGCATTCTACGAGTTTTTGAAGCGAGAGAATAGAAGAAAAATCAGGAATTTTGAAACTCCAGGGTAAATTAAGAAAAGTTACATTAGATTTTACAAAAATATCTGAACAACCGATCATCTCACCATTACACGCTGAGCAGACGATGTACTATTTGCAATACCCAATGGACGTCAACCAATGGATGAAACAAAACGCGGAAACCAATGCACCGAATTCAATTCTGCGGTCACTTCTCTCCAGCAAACAAATATCGCATCATCTGCTCAGAGCTTAAAGTCCCATTTTCTTCTGTAAGACCTCAAGCCTAATGTGGTACCCTCTTCCCATGTTCAAGCAGAACGCAGTAGACAGTCAGCGCGGGAATGTCGCGCGCGCAAGAAGCTCCGCTACCAATACTTGGAGGAGCTCGTCGCAGACCGCGAGAGATCTGTTCTGACGCTGCGAAAAGAGCTGGATAAGGTCTGTATGTGATACTTTTTCTATTCTTTTGTGTGACGGAAGTTGGCTATCCATGTGATCGAATCGAATCCGAGTGTTTGTGAAAAGGGGAACTTATCTCCCCTTTTCACAAACACTCGGATTCGATTCGGAAAATCGTATGTCTTTCTCGCTCCCTTTCGTAATGGCCAAAACAAGATAGACATACGACTTATAAATCGAAATCGAATCCGAGGGTTTGTGAGTAGGGGGCCAGAAAGGCTTTTCCTTTCTGGGCCTCATCGGAAGTTCTGCAAAATCAGTGGCTCTGAAATACCAATGCTGCTGTTGTGAGGATATTAGGTGGTATCCAATGCTGGCTCTTCATTTAATGGCTATAGTTTAATGGTATTTATGATCCGTCGGACTGCCAAGTCATAGAGTCTCGAGTTCGAACCCAAGACACGTACCTTTGTTTTTTTTTATATTCTCGTATTATCACTTACTTCGATGGAAACCAGCAAGGCTATGAGATATTTCTCGAGGGCATGTAAAGTCTCTTCTCTTAGTCAGAGGGCCATGGGCGACATAAAAACTTACCAGGTTAGGCACTAACCACAGGATAAAGAAGAATATTTGAAATGTGCAAAATCCGCCGCCTCCTAGGAACTTCTGCTAAATCAGAGGCTCTGACATACCAATGCAGCTGTTATGAGTATATATTGGGTGATAAACAAAGCTGGCTCCCCATTTAATGGTAAGTGGTATTGGGTTTTTGCATCAGGAATTTCTCAGTAGTATGGATTTGAGCCCGGTTGATGGCAATAGGCTTACCCCTATTACATTATCTGCCTAGCCTTTTCCCAAACTATCTTGGGGTCGGCTTCCAGTCTAACTGGATGCAGCTGAGTACCAGTATTTTACATGAAGCCACTGCCTATCTGACCTCCACAACCAAACAAACAAATTGGGTAATACGATTTCCCTTAGTAAGACTGGATGTCAGACTTTTGGCTTCTGATTACTCGTAACGACTGTCAAAGATCTACAAATGACAGCCGGGACCAACGGCTTAACGTGCTCACCCCCTATCACTCATCAACCTTATGATATGAGTCTACATTATTATAATAGATTGCTTGAAGTCCTAATGGTCTTTTTTTAAAAAAGACTTGGACTTCTGAAATTACTAAACAAGGCATCATATTGACAATCAGACCTCAATCGTAGCCAACGTCGTTCCAGTGTTCCAACATCGGTCTACATCGATGTGCTCCAAATCGTCATCTGCCTAGCCTTTTCCCATCTATGTTGGGATCGGCTTCCAGTCTTACCAGATGCAGCTGAATACCAGTATTTTACATGGAGCGACTGCCTATCTGACTTCCACAACCCAGTTAGTGCTGGGTAATACATTACCCCTTGGTAAGATTGGTTGAACGATGTCCTCCAAATACGTACGTAGTCTTAAAAATCATTTTCTCTTCTATTCCAGTACTACAAGTGGAACTTGGAACTAGACCAGGGCAGGATGCCGGAAGGTCTGGAAGCCGTACTGCAGGAGATGGGGATCGTCAAACAGGAGGAGAGTAAAACCTTTATAACATAGCTTCTTTGTGTGTTTTTCTTTAATTACGCCGTAGCTGTCATTAGTATGTAAGGAATGGAGAAAAGAAGATTCACATTATTGTGGTGTTCTCGGACAACGGTTTTTTAACCAACAGACTACAGGGATGATTTTCAGCAACAACTTCAATGGAACAATATCTGCATTTGAATTGTACACCAATAAGCGCCTCTTGAAAACATATGAACAAAGTTGAAAGCTGCAGGACGTCAAAAACATAGTCACTTCTTCGAACGAAATTACTTATACGGAACAAAATCTTCTGTATTTTTTTGTCCATAATCTGATACTTGACATTCGAATGAAATTGTTTCCAAAAGGGGATGAGCGTTTTGAATACTAGTTGCATACCTTTCGATAAAGTTGTGAAGCGTTGTCTGCTGAGTTAAGTCGAGCTAAGATAGTGTAACTTACTTTTATTACTGTTTGAAGCGGTACAAAAAGCGTTGAAATCACGTTGGAATATTAAAAAAAAAGTACGAATACCACCTGTACTGTCACTGTTTCAACACTTCTTTGTACCGCTCAACACGAGATACGATTTTCAAGCTCTTTCGCTCAACTTTGCTCAGCTTAACTCTGCTATGCTCTTGGTTTCAATACTACAACCTGCTACACTGCCTTTCTTGCTCTCGAATTACTCATCCTCTTTTGTCTACGCCAAACTACAGTAAGGAAGACATCTGTTGTAAAAAAAAACAACCGTATTAGAACTGGAGAAATATAAAAAATTAGGTCACCTTCAAAATCTGTAAGAACATCTAAATTCAAAAGGCAACGGTCATAAATGTTAAACATTCAATCAATGAGGAAAGGAGGATTTATTCTTAGCAGTGTTAAATATTCAACCAAAAAGTCATTAACTTAAGGGACAGTTTTCCAAAGAGATGTGAAACGTTGTGTTCTGAGTTAAGTTGAGCTATGATTGTGATACTTCCAACTTTTAATACTGTTTTCAGCGGTACAAATAGCGTTGAAATCACGTCCACATATTTAGTACACGTATCACCTGTACGTCACTGTTTCAACACTGCTTTGTACCGCTGTACGCGAGGTCCAATTTATTTACGCTTTAGCTTAACTTAGCTCAGCTACACTCCGTTCTGCTGTTGATTAATTTATCTCAACCTATTATTGATCGAAGATCGAAGACCTTGCCTTTTTGGTCCTCGTTTACTCTAAGCCAAAAATCCATTGAAAAAATTGGCGTCTATTTAAACTTGAAGAAATGATTATAAACCATACGGACATCGAAATAAAATCGGAACGTAATCGCCTACAGAAAACGTATAGGGTATTTTCAATTGCAACAACCATAAAATACATGTTCAACTAAAAAGGGATCATCGAACAACCTTAAATACTGGCTGTTTAAAACAATAAACCAATAAGAGACCATCGTCATGGGTACAAAAGCACACTTTAAAAATATGGAGCATTCTTCTGTGAGTAAAGTTGAACTATGATAGTGTCACTTCCAACTTTCATTACTCTTTGAAACGGTACAGAAAGCGATGCAATCACGTACAATTATTTCTATCGAAAATACGAAACACTAACTGTATGAATGTCTTTGACGACTTCATCGCACTGTTTCATCTCTTCTTTGTACCAACGCGAGAGGTCCTATTACTAGGCGCTTTGGCTCAACTTTTCTCAGCAGCTCTTGGGTTTTTTAGTACTACCCTGCTTTTCTTCGACCCATTTCGATTGTCCCTTTTTGTGTACATTTTTGCAAATGTCTCTTGATCAACTTTGAAAATACAGAAAAAAAAAAACGATCAGAAACAAAATTTGGAAAATCGGAAATAAGAATATTTTTTAATGGTGTACAAAACAATAGTGTGAATCAAAGGATATTGGAATATTAGGTTTTTTTTTACTTTATCAAAATTCTGAAACAGAATGTATAAATGTTGTTTGGCCAAAATATTTTATAAGATTATTATCGATTTTCAAAATTCCCAAAGTTTAAATGATTAAGTTTGTTTATTTTAGAATATTAATTTTTGTACATACCGCGATTTTCATTGCGTGAAGTTCGATATCGAATTTATAAGGCATTCAATGTCTATTTAGTTAGTTTTTATTTATTTAAAAATCGTGATTTATATTTTGGATAGACCTAACGAAAGTTATTAAGGCGTGCGTGTAACTTTGAATTATAATTATTTTTTGAAGAATATTTTAAGGTAACTATTTTTATATGGCTGTATCCTAAATATTAATATAAGGCGTGGTCCTTTTAAGGAATGTAAATTAATCCTTTGCAATGTCGGAATTGTTTATCGTCGTTAGATGCGTGTTTTCATTTTAATTTCTTTTATTTTTCGTATCGTGTCGTGTGACTTTCGTTAAATTATTGAGTACAATTTAATTTCGTATTTTTTAGGTTTAGAATTTGAACAATTATTTTATTTAAGTTTTTTAAGTCTATAAGTGTCTTAAGGTTTAAATGTCTTTAGTTAAATAATTTAATTACTATCGTATATTTAAGGGGAAACAAACAAAACAACGCAAGCTGTCTTACCGCTTTTTAATTCTCACCAAAAACCAGTTTTTAATCATCAATTTTCATTTTTATCTGCCTGAAATCTGTAAAAATGAAACAATCTTTGTCTCTTAGTTTCTTTAAAAGTCGAAAAAAAGGGGCATGGAACGTTAATTTTCTAAAAACTGCCTTAGATTATTTTATTGGATATATAATACATAATTGTGATAAGTATAATAACACTGTTGTAGAGTATAAGTAAGTATAAGATATCAAAAATGCTATATATGTATATATATGTATTTTGTTACGCAATCTCTCCATTCCCAATAGATAGATCTTAAGTCGTGGATGATAAGAGCAATTTTGGAGTGAAGATTACGTAGGTGAGTGTACGAAACGTATTCTAAAATATTTTAAGTAGGAATAGCCGTAAATAAGAATAGATTAGGGATTGGTTCCCAACCTATTGTTAGCGGACCACCTGTGGTCCTCAACAGCTCAAATACGGTCCACGGTAGGTTCAAAATCATAACCTTTTTTAAATTATTGTACAAAACATTCAAACTCAAAAATAACGTTATTGCAAACAGTTTTTTTTTTTCAAGGAAAATGAACTTTAACCACCATTTTTACTTACGTAGTTTATTTTTAGTCTGACAGATTTTATTTTTCTTGAACCTGATAACAACTATCGTGGCACGTAAAAATGTAACAAACAAACATACATAGACTACTAAAATCATAACCCTTCCTTTAGGCTTTGTCGTAGTCAGGTAAAAAACAAACCAAAGTGGTCCCTGCTGGCCTACCATGAGGTCTTAAAGCAGTATTGTCTTACTCTTATTCCAGTGTGGGAAAGAGACAGAGCTATACAGGATGTCTAGCGCCATCTCTTTCCCACACTGGAAAAGGAGTACAACAAGAATGTTTTAAGAAGTCATGGTATGCCACCTGGCCAAAAAACTGTGGGAACCACTAGATTAAAATATGAATGAAATATTGATGTGATTTTGTTTTGGTGTATATGGAAATGTAAATCTAAGGGCTTGTTCCAATGATGTGTAAAGTAACGCAGTGCGCGTGCTTTTACTAGATAACTGTGTTTTTTATTGAATTGTATGTGATTTTCAATATAAAATTTTAATTTTATACAACCCTTAAAAAAAACCCTGTCTGATCGGAAATGGGCATATAGGTTTCCCAATGGTATTACCAAATCGAATAAGAAATATAAAATATTCATGAAAGTAAACATATTATTGAATTTTAAAAACCCGGTTTTGGTGCCCAAATTACCACCGTTTCCCTAAAATCTAACAAGTATTTTAAAACGTGATTACGATTCGGCATTAGTTTGTTCGATCGTCAGTTGTTTGTTTATGACATCAATACCTCGGATATTACCTGAGAACCGACCGGAATGTTGTCCTGTGTTGCCATATTAGTTTCCTCATTTTACTATTTTACATTTAATTTATGGTAAATTTACAAGGCTCACCAATTTTACTTTTTACACCTTATTTTATGTACCTACAATTTATGCAAATAAATTTTACTTTACTTTACTTTACTACATTTTGATTAATTTTTGTCGGGGCATTTTTATTTACTTGCTGTCCAAAAAGGACTACATAAGTAGAATCTAATCTCGATACCTAACAATACCCTCGCGTGTCGGACAGGGTTTTTTTTAACATAAGTATTGTATTTTTTTTTATGTGAAACATGTTTTTTTAGGTATAACATTTGTATACTCATCTTCATGGTTCCATCCATTCATGAAAATTTCGGATTTTGTAATTTCATCTTCACGTTCCATCTTTCACAAGTTTAATTCTTACATTTCATTCATAAATCTTTTTTTCTGTAAGAGTACGCGCACACTTATGTAACATATTTAATTAGCACGTAGCATCGAATCATTTATAAACATTTTTTAATAGTCGATAATTTCTTTAATTTTTTTTTATTATTAATTTAAGCCTTATCATTAAAGTCGTAAACGACTACTCGTCAACTGAGTGATAAAATCATAGAATTTTGCTTCTAGTCGCCATTTTTAATATGGCGTCTTATTGTCACGTGTACTGAAGAATATGTACATAAAATGCAGATTTATACATAGTTGCTACATCATTTTTAGATTGAGTTTGCATTTTTATTATAAATATCTTTTTCATTCATAGTCATTTAGCTAAAATAATTAAGAATTGAAAATTAATTCAATTTAAGTGAGAGTACGCAAACCGTTGATTAGATATAACAATAGTAATAAGAGACACGTTCGTAAATTATTAGGAGTATTTAGGATATTGATATAAAAATAGCAGATGAAAATAACCAAGTAATGCCAACAACAAATAAACGACTTAATAAATTTCATGAAAACACATTAAAATCAAAACTTTTAAGAATAATTCTTTTAATTTTTAATCGGTATTTAATACCATTTAAATATATAAGTTTGTTTATTTAAAGAAGAAAACACTCTTTACCGTTCAATTATTAGTTTTAATTTGATTTAATTTTCTATTATTTAGAAATATATTTTGACGTGGCTGAATAGTCTTATAATAAGTTCGCTTTTACTTTATAGTCTTTATTTTTATCAGGAATGAGTCTTATCAATATTTTAAATAACTTACAGCGAAATTCAATAAATAATAACCTACCAATTTCATTTTGAAACTCAAAAAATTATACATTACATTAAAAAAAAAATTATTAGGAAATAAAATATTAATTATTTTTTATCACCAAAACAGTTTGTTTGAACTATTTAGTTTTCAATGCTAACTAGTTTTTTTTTCGCACAGCACGACTCATTTCTGATTGATAAAAATAGTTTAGTTGTCAACTTTAATATGTCGGCAATCCGCCTTAGGTTTATTCACTTTAGTTTCCATATTTTATATATTTCATATTCGTGATCTGCGTTCGGTATAAAATAAGTTTATTAGTTTAAGTTACTATTTCTTAAATGGTTCTTTTCAATATTTTAACACTTTTTATTTTAACTTAAAATAAGGTTTACTTTAGAAATTAGTTTTAAAAATTTCTACAACTATTAAAAACGCAACAGATTTTTTTAGGTTTTTTTTTTAATGTCAAGTTCTAAAATATTGTTTCTAGAGATTATAGCAGTATAAGATAAGAAAACTACGTTCATAGTTAAGGAAACTGCGTAACTTTAATTTTCTCGATATTTCTGTGCAACTTAACTTAATCGTTGTAGTATCACAAAGTGTGAACCTAAATAAAAATGAAAATACTTCATACAACCAAAAGGAAATCGACCTCAACTAGATTATTTAGTTATAAAGTCATGTAGTCCCATACACGAAACTCAAAATACAGACCATAATTAACTAAAAAGGAGTAAAAAAAAAACGAGACATTCATGAGAAGTAAATAAAGTAAAAACCTGTTTATAACTGTAAATGGCGCAAATTTCACGTTCAACTGAAAAACAAACATTTATGAAAGCAAACCATTTATTTTAATCAAGTTATTTTCACTTTTAAATTCTTAACATTGAAAAGGAAATAAAATTAATTATTGTATGCCATATCAAAATCAATCACCACAAATTAACTCAAAAACATTTTTGTTTTTAATTCGTAAATCATAACAGTTTAGTCCTCGGCCCTGAAATTATTCATTTTAATTCTAACTTCTTCCAAAAAGTCAAAATAATTATCACCACCGATGAGAACCGTGTTCATAATAATCATAATTTAAGTTCATAACTTTGGATATATAACACCTCATTAACCAAAAATAAAATCATACACATAAAACATCAAAAATCATTTCATCAGCATATAAACTATTATCATCACATATCAATGTATTCAGATGATGATAATGTCATAATCAAATGTTTAATGTATACATATAATTTCATTTAATATTAATTTTATTTTTATTAAACATATTATGTGTGTATGTATATTACTTACGTCGAATTAAATATTGTTTTCTTTTTTTCATTTTTTTTTTCTTTAAGTTTTTCCAGCAATGATTTTTTAATTCGCCAGATTTAATTATTTTTCTTGTAATTTTCGAAAACTTCCTCCTTGCTGCATTATACGAAAAACCTTTTTTCATTTTTTTTATAGTACATTTTAACACTCAGATTTCAGTAGTCTAAAAATAAAAACTTCGTCCTAAATTGTGCGATTATAGTATTAAATCTTTAAGACACAATTCCGATCGCAACTGCAAACCATGACAGCAAAGTTGAGCCGCAACGACAAACGGCAGTGACACGGCAGCTTTCTATGTAAATGTCAATCCCGAAGGTTTTACACACAATCTGATGAAACTCGCTGTTGCACGCGACTCTAGGCCGCGTGAAATTATTATAAAAGTGTAACTATATTCAAATATGATTTTGAACAATTTCGTGGGTTTATTTTGTGGTGCACAAATCTTTTAAAAAAGTAAAGGAGTAACTTACACTCCTTATAACATCAACTAGTTGCTGGTAAAAGTCCCGTCAAAATCAGTCCAGCCGTTGCAGAGATAAAAAACTGGACAGCCAAAATTTTTTTTTTATAACACCAAAATCAAAATATTTTATTTTACATAGGCCTACATGGGCACTTATAAAACGTCAACAAAAGGTGCACGGTTCGGGTTGGTCGTTTCCTATGGAGAAGAACCGGCAAGAAACTCCATGGTTACTCTTTTAAAATCATTTGGTTTTACAATATTTGAAGTTACAGCGTTAGTACTTAAGTATGGGAGGACAGCGTAGGCCCGACAATAAGTCGTTGCTTACTACAGAAGGTAGTAAAAGACAGAAAAAAAAAACACAAAGCTTACAATGTCCACACATTCACAAAAAATAGGTAAATAAAAAGAATCTATACAAAAATAAAACAATAAAAGAACACTAACTTAAACAATTGACACTAATGTTATTATCAGTGCTGTACTGCTGCACCATATATATACTTTCATACGCATTCATTAAAACGCTGTTATTTTCAAATTATAAACAGACAAATTTTATATATTTGTGTAGATCTAAACAAAAGAACTTCTTAGAAATTACTCTGACACCGAAAAGATAAAATTTGATCGATTAAAAACAATCGTTTTTTTTAATTAAGGTTTTCGTGTATGGGACACAATAGTGCGTAATAAGTTTTACAATAAGTATGTTTATAATGTTTTAAAGGTGAGCTAATGTTCTTGATTAAGGAGTTTCAACTTTGTGATAAGGATAGATCTCGTCAAAGGTGTAGAATCATAAATTTATGAAATTTTTCAAATACAAATAAATTTTCGCGATTGTTTGTGTATGAAAAATAATCATGTCAAATTAAACGTCACTAGTAGTTTAAAATTAGATTTTAAGTATGTAAATTGAAACATTAGCAATGCAATGGCCTAAAATCGAAAATAGAATACTTAAAAGTAATTATTGTAAATAATTAAATTTAAAAGGAGTGTTCTTGCGTAAATAATAAACTAAAACTAGAATAATATTTAGGATTTAGGTATCGTTTAAAAGTATAGATTTATACTTAGATCGTCATTAAGTAGGTTACATTAAGCTTTCATTGGGCACGTCATAGAGTAGAAGCAATAGCAAAACCATCTCAAATAATAAAAAAATAAAAAAAAAACATTCACATAAATAATTCATAATTAATTCACTAATTTCCTATTATTAAACGATTGTTTAATTTGAGCTACATGAAAGACAGAAGATAATATTGTCCTATGTATAGTAATGGACATAGAGCAGACAAATAAACGTTTTAGAAAATTGATTTCTGTGGGAGTTATAGTGTAACATTTATAATTAAATGAAAATCTGGACAGGCTGCAGTAGACAAAAAAAGTGTTGTATTAATCATTAGACTACCATAGATTTAATAAAAGAAGCAAACAACAATCTATAGGCACATGTGATTGAGTACTGAAAAGCTAACATTCAAATATTCAGAGAAGAGATAGTTTGAATGAATGTAAGAACGAATGATTGACTGAGGTGTACGGAAATGTGAAGACATGACCATGTCATTGTCATTTTAAAGGTTATAAAAACTAAATGATTTAAAGGCTTAACTCGTAAAGCTAAAAGCTTTGAATGTTGTTTTATAAGATATCTCATTTATAGTTCTAGCTACATAACAGAACATTACTTTACCTGTAAATAAAGTACTAGTATGTAAAACAATAAAATACTTTATTTACAGAAACCGACAGCGTTTCTGTAAATTAAGTATTTTATTTACTTTACGTTTATTTACTTATGAATATCGAACTTTAAATAAGATATCTTATATTCATATTCATAAATTCTCACATTTATAATATTCAAGTCTTGTCCGCGACTTCGTCCGCGTGTAAATTTGATGTAAAAAAAAAGATAGCCTATGTCCTATCTCAGGAAACAGTCTATTTCCTTGCCAAATTTCAATAAGATCAGATCAGCCGTTTAGTCGTGAAAAGGTAACAGACAAACGAACAAACAGATTTATTTTTGCACTAGCTGTCCCGCGCAACTTCGTCTGCGTGCACATTTTCCCCGTTTTTGCAACATTTTTCATCGCTGCTCCGCTCCTTTTGGTCGTAGCGTAATGATATATAGCCTATGTCCTTCCCCAGGTTGAAATCTATCTTCTTGCCAAATTTCATTAAGATCCGATCTGCCGTTTAGTCCTGAAAAGGTAACAAACAAACAAACAGAGTGACATTCGCATTTATAATATTAGTATGGATTTATAATATTAGTATGGATTTTGTTACTAGATTCATGTCGCACCACCGTGATGTCGATCTTCAGTTTGTCGCACTAGGGTGATGTCGAGCTACAGTTTGTCGCACAAGCGTGCATTCGACCTATAGTGAGTCGCAGTACAGTTTTGTCGCACAAGCGTTAATCGCGCTTCCGTGTGTCGACCTCACGTTATACACTCCATCTTAAGTACCGGTAGACTAGTGAAAAGATTCTACCATAACAAGATCATATTTTTTTATCTCGAAACAGTAGTACATGGCTGCACAGTTAACTGCTTAACTAACTGAAAGTAACTGAAACAAATCATCATATCTGCCAACCCTTTTTCCAAACAAGTTGGCATCGACCTTCGATCAAACGGATGCAGCGCAATACCAGCAGCTCATATGGAGTGACTACCTATCTGACCTTCACGAACCAATTATATAAATGTATCGTGCATTCTTCAGTATTTAAAAAGTCACAATAAAAAGTACCGAAGGCACAATCAAAAGTATATCGTCGATTTGCTACATCCTTGTATCGACATCTATGACTCCACAGACGAACTAAAAACCTGCATCGCGCTAGCAAAATTATCGAGAGAGCATATTAGAGATTCGTATATTATATACAAGAACCCGACAACAACCCTCGGGAAATAACCCACCAGACTCAACAACCGTCAGGTCGGAGGATCCTCCCTTTTCAATCGCGGATAAGAATCTTCACACCCTGTTCTATCTTTCTAAAACCTTGCCAACATATTTCCTTGCGATGTCTCTCCATCCTGTCTGCCAAAATTGCAATTTGCAAAAAGATGGATAATTCACAACTGTTGATGTTTTTATCACGGCATTTGCTATTCTTGACAGAAACAATACCATGACGTCTTAAAACATTACTGTTTTACTCCTTTTCCAGTGTGGGAAAGAGATCGCGCTAGACATCCTGTATAGCTCCGTCTCTTTCCCACACTGGCATAAGAGTAAAACAATACTGCTTTAAGACGTCACGGTAGGCCAGCAGATCTTAGGTAGAACATCATAATGATTGGAAGTCTCTAAAAACCAATGCGTTTTATTGTATACTCTTTAAATCTGTTATTATTAAATAGTATACAATAAAGTTACAATTTCTTCTGTCATTCACTGTGGCTCAATTAGTAATCAAGAAACACTCATTGCTCATTTTAATAGTATAGATATGGATATTTGTAAGCATGTAAGTAAATAGTTTAAGTCTAATAGAGACCCTGATACAGGTTTGGTTCTAAGCGTTCCATAAGTTAAGAATTAATGGGCGATATGCTAGAAAGTATGTGTGAGATTGTGTTAATATTCAATTTAAGATAAGGTTTCATGGTAAAGCAGTCTTAAAACTTTAATTTCATTATTTAGAAAGAAAGAAACAATTATTTTTATTTGTTCAGTGTCATGACGTGCATACAGAATAATGATGCGCGATGCTGAACCTAATGATGTAGTTCAGATTCAGCCGGTCCCCATGCTGTCTTTCCCCAGCGACGCCCTTATCCGAGGCTCGTATACCGTAGGGGTGCCCGTATCGCGCGAAACTTTTTTGCCCCGGGCTGAAAACCTTACACTCAACACACCCACAGGATGGTCCGGTTAAGTAGAAGCCAGCCTCAGCAGGTTAACAGGCGAGATGCCATTGCCAATAAAAAAGATCTGCTTTACCTACGTGTACATAAGTATGCATTAGGTTATATATTAAACGTGTAAGCTAGGTATGCCGTAAATACTACAAGATACAATATATTTTAATCCTAATATTAATGTTTGCAATTTTCTTTTTATCGACAACCTGTGACTGGATTGTTATTTATTATTAATAGAATAAGTGTGCATAAGAAATATAATAATTGGTCGTATTTCCGCAAAAGTATCTTAGAAATTAATTTTAGGTAAAATAGGATTAATAATACGATATATTAATAAATATTATCTTTTCAGCATAGGTAAGCTATTTTTGTCTTTCGTCTTTGCTTCTATGTGTGCGTGCGTTTGAATACTTAACTTAGTTGAATGCAACATTTTTCTTCTTCTTCTTAAACATCATAACATAAAAAGGAAAATAATAAATATTTTTAAAAAATCTTCCCCACTTTCTTTAAAATAATATAATAACTCTAAACATTAATTATCATTGTTATCATCAAATAAACTATTAAAAAAAAAACAAGAGTACGAAATTACGAAGAAATTAGAGGTGACAATTTCACTGCTATCGCGAAGCAGCTTGATCCAAAACCGAAATCTGAAAGAAAACAGCCCGTTTTTGACAGACTGGGAAAAATTGTTAACAGAAAACATAAACTTAGTGAACTCAGCACAGAAACTGCTACTGCGGTAAGAATGATTTCAATGATTGTTGATTTAGAATATATTTTTTTGCAAAAGACTTATCAGACAATACAGATTGTGGACAGTTCTACCACCAAATAGCGAATGCTATGCGAATACCATTGCGGTTCTCCATAAAAGTCTGATAAGCGTTGTCAAGCAAAGCATTAGTCAACTCTGCCGCTTTCAGATATACATAATTTTTTTAAATATATAATTTGGACAAACCTAAGCCTAATAAATATAAAATACATGAAAAAGCCATTTTAACATAAAAAAATTGTCAGTGGCTTCGCCTGCATGGTGGTCAGGATGATAACAGTGTCTAAAGAAGTTTGAATATATAAACGAATAATTTATCTTTTTTATCTTTCAAATGTAAAATGTATGCCTGACTGAGTGATCGAAAAAAACTTTAAAACAAAATAATATGTAAAATTATTTAACTTCCTTAGCTCCGGAATTAAATAGTTAAGACAATAACACTTTTCAAAACTCATGTTCTCCATAATGATAATAAAAAAAAAAATTAAAAAAAAACAAAAAAAAATCTTCAACATTACATTCTTCGATAACATGTCATGTTTTTCATAACACATTTTCTTCGTAACAGTGCGGGACACGAATCATTCTGTATGTAAACTTAACTGCAGAAAGGATTTTATCATTTTCTACAGATTTTAAACTGATCATGAGCCGGGGTAATTACATCCCGAGTTTTTTCGATTTTTTTCAACTTCCAACGAAATTATCCCAAGAAGAAAGAAAGAAAGTTATTCTGGGTAACGTTTTGTTGAATATTTATTTTAGTTTATAAATTCGTGTTTAAAGCTCTTGAATGTCAAGAAAAAAAGGTTATTTTTCGTTCAAAAAGTTTGTTTAATCTACAAGTACAATACCGCCAGCTATCTTAATAAATATAGAACCGTTTCGCATCCTACACATATGTTCTTCATAAAATCAAAACGCATTGTTCATAACAAAATCATGTTCTTTATTACACAATCATGTTCGTGATATCGCCTTGTCTTCATAACTCACTTTTTCATTACACTTCAATTCATTAAAATTTCTTTGAATAATTTTCTTGTACCATAATTACTACGCGTTTTACTCTTCCTTTAAATTTTATCCCATTAGGACCTAATAGGTATAATTCACTTTAAGTATAATTTATGTAAAAATCGGGTAAACCCGTGGTGGCTTGGCTTATGGTGTTTATAAGAAATAGATAAGTGTTTAGGCAAAACGCCTAATAGTATTAAGTTTACTGTAAGATTTGTCTGACATCGTTATACCAGTGATAGTTAAGGATTACGCGAAAATAGTTATAGTTTAGTTTAAAAATAAGTTTAAAACTATGTTAACTGGCAATATGCAATTCATAATTATAATTATTAAAAAAAAAGGCACATACATACTACAACTAAACGAAGCGGAATTCCGGATACGGAATAAATACGCATTTCAGCAATATTAGGTATTATAAATTATTTTTTTTTAAGTTATTTGATGTCCCTATGCTCAAATCGCGCAAAAAACGCTATGTTCAAATCAAACGAAAAATAGATATAGTAACATCTACTGAATTATTTTATCCGCGCGTTTCCGTTAGTCTTCTTCTAACTATGTTGAGGTCTTCATCCAGTCTAGCCGGATGCAGCAGAATACCAGATAAAAAGTATTTTGAACAGGCGTTTTCGAACACACACTGGTGTAAAACCATTCAAAACCAACATACATGCTCGAATACACGCTGTCAAAAAAGTTATTTAGTAGTATTAATGGTTTCACCAGTAAAAGTTTACTCGAAAAGTCATATGAACGATCACATGCGTATAAACTCTCGTGAAAAAACTTACAACTGTAATAGGTGTAAACCAACTCTTTACGAAGCCATCAACCAAGCATTCTGTACATCAAACTATATAACCCTACCCAAAAATTATTGCCGGGAAACATTTTTTTTCCTGATGGATGCATTGAATAGTAAACAATTCACGGTAGTATTTAAAGTAAAGTTATAACCTCAAAAACAAGTATTTAAAACAAAACTTGTGAAAAAGTTGCACAAATTACTTTTTCGAATGCGCACTGGTGAAAAACTTAACGTTTTTCACGTATCATTATGTCAGGTAAATTTTCACTCAGTAAACAGCGGTTTCTAGTTTAATATTATACTTAGTATGAGTAAATCAATCAATAAAACATTTAAACCGTTTTAAGACCCTTTAAAATCGTTGCGGGACTTGATCCCGGTTGAAAAGAACCAAAACGGAATAATTTACACCGAAAAAGTACCACATAAAACGATATGTTCAAATTACAGCAATTATATTCAACAACTAAAGCCATTGCCAATCTTTCTCTGATTTGGAATTAATCATTGCCAAGTACCATAGTCGAACATCTTTTAAATACGGGTATATTTTTGAATAGTAAGAAACCTATTTTAGAGTTGCGTTTGGACAGAAAGCATTTCTGAAGCAACATCTTTCGCCAAATTTTCTATCTGGGCTTAGATTACGTTGACCGCAACTCCTAAAAGTTCTCTTATTCTTGAATAACGTACTCAATGATCTTGACGATTGAACAGGTTGATCATTTGTATTTTTGGTTCAAAATCTGAGGAATAAGCAAAAGCGAATGCACACTGGTGAGAAACCTTACAAATGTAGATAAAGTTATTTAGCTCGGCATGTTCGAAAACACAGGTAGAAAACTTGAAAAAAAAAAAAGAGGTTGTAACTAAATATGAGGCTTTTTAAAAATTTCGTCGTTCGTCCATTTCCGCCCCGCTTCGTTTTTTTGTGCAACGCTAACTTACGTTATATATTTTTCACAATTTCTAATTTGTATCTATATTTCCGCCGAATCAGTTATTCATTTATTCAAAAATATTCTTTTATTAATGTATCCTTTCAACATAATAAAATAAATTATAAGCACAGAAATTAAATGACAAATTCATGAATAAAATATAGTAATGTAAAAGAACGTATCCATTTACAAAATAAATTATTTATATTTGTAATGCAAAACGTGGCAATCAAATGAATGATTTATTATAATTTTACGTCTTCAAATCTTTTCAAATAACAAATACAAATAAAATGTTTATATTATCACTACAGCAGATTTATTTTAAATGGATTTTTTCATCATTTTATGTTTTATTACACTGTTTCAATAACATCTAAAAATGTTCGTATATAGGTACAGTTGATTTTAATAAAACTTAAATGTTTCAATAAATAAAGATTTCTTAAACGTTAATTGCCTACTTGGCGGAAATATTGATACCTCTTTGTATGTTTTATTAAAATATTCTTCAATAACCGGTCTGAAATTTCTAAATAAAAAATAAAAAAATGCTACGTGTAGTGGACATTATTATTAAAGTGTTTTTTTAGTGCACTAATATGATTAGTTAATTTTAAGGGCTAACTGCGACAAAACGAAATCTGTACAATAGAACTAATAGCATTTAAACTAATCTTTACTTTTAGTTTTGGAGTGATTTAGTATCGTCGACCTCTTCTTTATCCTCAGGAATAGATTGAGGTCAAGAGTAGGCGCATTTATTATTATTGTATATACACGGTGTAAATCACCTCATCACGAAGCCGTCAACCAAGCATTCTGTACATGAAACTAAGTAGCTTTACGCAAAAATTATTGCTGGGAAACGACTTTTTTTTGGGGGGTGTAAAATCATGTTTTGTGGTAGAACTCAATGTAACGCACTCAAAACATTGTGCTGATGGACGGATTGAATAGTAGGGGGGTCGTGGAGGTGTTTAAAGTAAAAATCTAACATTAAAAACTTTTATTTAAAAAATTACTTGTCAAAAAGTTGGAACTTTGACCCCTAATATCTCCGTAACTAGAAGGTTCCCAGATATGGTGTAGAACAAAAAAATGATCGCAATGACAGGGAGAACCAGTGCCTTTCGGCTTCGTTAAGAGGTGTTTTACACCCTTTATAAAAAAAAATGTTCGCGGGATAAGATCGCATGACTACTAAATAGGGAATTATTTTTAAGGTAAATAGGTTTTAGTAGCGTACTTCTGAATTCCATAAAATTGAACATATAAAAAAAAAAAAAAACAAAAAAATACGTGATCATAGTTCATCAAAATCATTAAGAAGACACTGTTGCAAGTTTCTTCCAAGCTTATCATCTTCTAAAACAAAAACTAAACATCAGTATTATTTCTTGAAATACTATTTTGCATACTTCAACTATTTATTATAAGGGAATTAAAACAGAGATTAAATAACTAAAGTACCTCATGGAATTTACAAAATTGATTAAACTTTTTTTTTTTTACTCAAGTACTTAGTTTTCTTTAGTGGTTGAATGAAAAATCATTAAAAAATCATATTTTATCTAAAACATTTTACTCTATTTTTATCAATAATGTATTAATCATTGCATCATTCTGCTGCCCTTTCCCTAATTATTTGAGATCGGTCGATACCATACTTCTCTATTACTCGACTCTTCATAATTAAAAAATCATTAAAAAAAAAAAATTGGACAGTTTTATTGAATTCACAATTACTTTAACTTTAAAAGATGTAAATATGCGTGCACAAAAGTGACGACCCTGAAATAGAGGAATATTTAATTTAAGAAAAAAGTGCTAATAAGTAAATGGTAAGAAAAGGTAAGTAAAGGTGGAACCAACAAGGTGGCCCGTTCCAGTAAGTTCATTTAACCCCATAGAAGGACTTTTTTCATTAAATAGTTATTCATTGGTATTAATTAACTAAAACTAAAGTGGCAGTGGGCAGAGCACATTGCTCGCAGAACGGATGGGCGATGGGGGCGAAAAGTACTAGAATGGCGACCGCGAACCGAAAGACGAAGCGTTGGAAGGCCTCCCACTAGGTGGACCGATGACCTGGTGAAGGTTGCGGGGATCCGCTGGATACGAGGTGCACGGGAATGGTCAATGTGGCGTCACTTGTCCGAGGCCTGTGTCCAGCAGTGGACGTCTTTCGGCTGAAATGATGATGATGATGAATTAACTTAAAGGGGTTGTTTTGATGATTTTTATGACTACAATAATGTAAATACGTACGTTTTACGGCCGCATATCATATTTTATTCAACATAATACTTGACAATTACGTAATTTGGAAAAAACGTACGAAAATTTAAATTTCGCGGGCTACCCTGCCGCTTCCACCTTAAGGTTAAATATTAAGTACTTCAGGTAAACTGAGTTCGGTCATACTTATAGTCGATTAATATATAGTAACACTTAAAGTGATTTCATTCTAATGGTGGAAAAAAAGCTGATGTAATAAAGATAGACTAATATAGGAATAAGAACCATTATTAAAATATAATCTTTTTAAAATGTGCACTACACATAACGATAATTGTTTTGAACGCAAGACCAGCTTGCATGTTACTTTTTTTCTGTTCAGACAAATAGAGAACTGACTCCATTTTGAAAATACTACTAATTGTAAAACATCTTTTGTTTTCATTCAGCAAGCCGTGTGTTTAACTATAAAGATTGTAAGCATCAGACGCGTTCATACGAAATCTTGACTGTGTAAAATCAAATCAATTAAAAATATAAAAAAGACTTTTGAAAACAAAATAATAAATCATAAGGATGCGACTAAGTATAAAAAGCGGAAAAAAATCCTACTTTTTTGCAATATTTTGGCTGTGAATATCTACTACTTACTATTCTATTCAACGATATTGGTTATACACTATATATCCTGCCTTGACCCCAATTTATTTGGGGTCTGCGCGACATGTTTCTTCTTTCATACTTCCATTAGTGATCTTTCCAGTAGTCACCCCTTTCTAGTCATTGGTCTCATGACACAGTCCATTTATCGTTTCTCTGGTCTTCTTCAGTACCATTTCTTCTGGACAGAAAATGTTATCGATAAAGCCTCTCTCTGGGGTTCTTTTCACAGTTAAAATTTAATCGTTCATTTCCGTAATACCAGCAAAAACAATTTTGTCAAATAAAAAAAAAACATACAAAGCAAACTCGAACTCAGACTCAACGCATTTATTTCAATTAAATTTTGAACTTACAATGAGTTGAAGCCCGTTCAGAAATGTAGATTATCTATGGAAAAGAAACTCCATTGACACTCTTCACACACTTGAAAGGAGTAATAAGAGCAATGTTTCATCATCATCATTAGCCTATAATGTTCCCACCGCTGGGACAAAGGCCTCCTCACCTATGAAAGGGAGCGGGCTGTAATCCACCACGCGGGCCCAGTGCGGGTTGGTAGATGTCACATTTCTTCGAATTTTTGGTTCTAGGACATGCCGGTTTCCTTACGATGTTTTCCTTCACCGTTTTTGAGAGCAGCGATGATGAAATAAATTACACAAAGTAATGCGCCTGCCTGGGTTTGAACCCACGGCTTACTGCTCGTAAGTCCGGGCTGCCACCACTGCTCTCCAAGCAATGTTTACAGAACTTTATAGCGACATGTATTTCGCAACATACGAACTTAAATGCCTGCATCGCCAAACAGTCATCTGGCAGTAGCCCAACAACCATCGGGCAATTGCCCAACACCCGTCTGGTCGGAGAATCCTCCTTTTTAATAGACGATGAAGAACTTCTCGCCCTGTTCCTCGTAACTTTATACAGGAGACCCTGACGCACGTTATACCTGTATAACCTCTGCCTAGCCCTTCAGGGATACGAAACATTTCCATCTTTTGCACATTTTACAAAGAATATAATTACCTAAATAAGAATTTTGGTTAGTTACGCTTTAGACTTTTTTTTTGCCTGTTAATTCACGAGATGATATTCTCACTCATGACGAAGCCGTGTATTCCACATCCTAGGTTTAAGTAATTAGGAATCCGCTCCTGTAAATTTTTGGACAGCATATAAAACATGTAATTAGATATAAGTCTGGGATGGATACGTTGCAAGACGACACCATCCCATCGGCGCTCCATCAGTGGTAATGTAAAATTAAGTAGGCTTAGTGGTTTACTTACCGCTCCTTTAAAATTAAGTTTTAGTACATAAACCATTCAATTAGATATAAGTCTGGGATGGATACGTTGCAAGACGACACCATCCCATCGGCGCTTCATCAGTGGTAATGTAAAATTAAGTAGGCTTAATGGTTTACTTACCGCTCCTGTAAAATTAAGATTAAAGTACATAAACCATTCAATTAGATATAAGTCTGGGATGGATACGTTGCAAGACGACACCATCCCATCGGCGCTTCATCAGTGGTAATGTAAAATTAAGTAGGCTTAGTGGTTTACTTACCGCTCCTGTAAAATTAAGATTAAAGTACATAAACCATTCAATTAGATATAAGTCTGGGATGGATACGTTGCAAGACGACACCATCCCATCGGCGCTTCATCAGTGGTAATGTAAAATTAAGTAGACTTAGTGGTTTACTTACCGCTCCTGTAAAATTAAGATTAAAGTACATAAACCATTCAATTAGATATAAGTCTGGGATGGATACGTTGCAAGACGACACCATCCCATCGGCGCTTCATCAGTGGTAATGTAAAGTTAAGTAGGCTTAGTGGTTAACTTACCGCTCCTGTAAAATTAAGATTAAAGTACATAAACCATTCAATTAGATATAAGTCTGGGATGGATACGTTGCAAGACGACACCATCCCATCGGCGCTTCATCAGTGGTAATATAAAATTAAGTAGGCTTAGTGGTTTACTTACCGCTCCTTTAAAATTAAGTTTAAGTACATAAACCATTCAATTAGATATAAGTCTGGCATGGATACGTTGCAAGACGACACCATCCCATCGGCGCTTCATCAGTGGTAATGTAAAATTAAGTAGGCTTAGTGGTTTACTTACCGCTCCTGTAAAATTAAGATTAAAGTACATAAACCATTCAATTAGATATAAGTCTGGGATGGATACGTTGCAAGACGACACCATCCCATCGGCGCTTCATCAGTTGTAATGTAAAATTAAATAGGCTTAGTGTATTACTTACCGCTCCTGTAAAATTAAGATTAAAGTACATAAACCATTCAATTAGATATAAGTCTGGGATGGATACGTTGCAAGACGACACCATCCCATCGGCGCTTCATCAGTTGTAATGTAAAATTAAATAGGCTTAGTGTATTACTTACCGCTCCTGTAAAATTAGATTAATGCCTATAAACCATTCAATTAGATATAAGTCATCAGTTGGCTACGTTTTCTTGATTAGTTGTAATGTAAATAGTCTTAGTGGTTTTACTCGAAAAAGTTATTTAACACGACATGTAAAATCTTACAAATGTGAATTCATAATCATTATAATTTCGGCCAAAAGACTTCCATTGCTGGACATAGACCTCCCCAACGATTGACACAATGACCTGTCGTACACCCAACGTTTACTTATTAATACGAGTAGACCAACAATGGACATATTTTAACCGTTCTAAAACCCGTTAAAATCTTTCCGGTACTTAAAATCGTTTGACAAAAACCGAAACGGAATAATTTAAACCGGAAAAGCAGTATTTAAAAACTATGTTCAAATCACCGCGATAAAATGTAAAAAACTGAAGGCGTTGCTAATATATTTCCGATTTTGAATCAATTATTGCCAATAACCTTATTCGAGAAATTACTTGAACATGTTGTAAAAACATACAAGTATATTTTTTGAGAGTAAGAAACTTGTTTTAGAATTGCGCTTGGACAGATGGCATTGCTGGCTTTATTGTAGAATAAGCAACAGCTTTCGCCATATTTTCTATCTGGACTTAGATGACGTTGACCGCAACTCCTAAGAGTGCTCTTATTCTTGAATAACGTACTCAACGATCTTGAAGATTCAAAAGGTTGATATTTTGTATTTTTGGTTCAAAATCTGAGGAATAACCAAAAATACCATTATCGAAAGCAAATCAATATAATAACATCTACCGAATAAAAAGTAATTTAAATAGGTATTTTCGAATACGCAGTTGTGTAATACCTTATGAACAGGCATTTACGAATGCACGCTGGTGAAAACCCTTACAAATTGAAAAATCTTACAAATATGATTACTTCCATTGCTGGACAAAAACCTCCACAACGATTGACACAACGACCTGTCCTACATGCAACGTTTACTAATTAATACGCGTAGACCAATAACTAAGACATTTTTAACGTTTTAAAAGCCTTTAAAATCGTTATGGGAAATGATCCCGGTTGAAAAACAAAAACCGGAACGGAATAATTTACCGCGAACAACCACTACTTAAAAACGCTATGTTGAAGTCACACCAATAATATGTAATATAACTGAACTCATTTAACTCCTACTGATTTTGAATCAATTATTGCTAAGAACCTTATTCGAGGAGTGACATGAACATCTTTTACATACGAGTATATTTTTTGAGAGTAAGAAACTTGTTTGAAAGTTGCGCTTGGACAGATGGCATTGCTGGCTTTATTGTAGAATAAGCAACAGCTTTCGCCATATTTTCTATCTGGACTTAGATGACGTTGACCGCAACTCCTAAGAGTGCTCTTATTCTTGAATAACGTACTCAACGATCTTGAAGATTCATAAGGTTGATATTTTGTATTTTTGGTTCAAAATCTGAGGAATAACCAAAAACACCATTAGCGAAATTAAAACGATATAATAACATCTACCGAATAAAAAGTAATTTAAATAGGTATTTTCGAATACGCAGTTGTGTAATACCTTACAAGATAATGAATACAAGTAGACGAATAATAAAAAACATTTTAACCGTTGTAAAACCCAGAACTTATAGCGGTTGAAAAAACCGGAACGGAATAATTTACACCGAAAAAGCACTACTTAAAAACGCAGCAATAATCAAATCACAGCAATAATGTTTTTAGTAACTTTTTAGACCTATGTACCCTGCATATGCGTATGAAGATACACAGACATAACCTCTGCCTATAGGTATAGCCCTTCAGGGAAACAAAACATTGCCATCCTTTCAGATTTCATCACATTTTACAGAGAATATTCCAACCTAAATAAGATTTTTGGTTAGTTACGCTTTAGTATTTTTTGCCTGTTAATTCACGTGATGATATTATTCGTTATTCTTTTTTGTAACTTACATTTACATGTTTAAATTCATTATTGTATTGCGACTCATGACGAAGCCGTGTATTCCATATTCTAGGTTTAAGTCATTGGGAAAGCGCATCGTGCTCCGTTCATGTAAAATTGGATTATAGCATGACTCATGAGATTATAGGAAACATGCAATTAGATGTAAGTCTGGGATGGATACGTTGCAAGACGACACCATCCCATCGTTTAAGTCGTTCTCCATTAGTTGTAATGTAAAATTAAATAGGTACCCTAAGTGGTTTTCTACTGCTCCTGTAAAATTACATTAATGCATATAAACCATTCAATTAGATATAAATCTGGGATGGATACGTTGCAAGACGATATCATCCAATCGGTTTGTTACGTTACGCAATTAATTACTGTAATGTAAAATTAAATAGGATTAATGGTTTACTTACCGCTCCTGTAAAATTAGATTAATGCATATAAACCATTCAATTAGATATAAGTCTGGGATGGATACGTTGCAAGACGACACCATCCCATCTGTTTGTAAAATAAATAGGCTCAATGGTTTATTTACCGCTCCTGTAAAATTAGATTAGCCCTAGACTGGGCGCGTCTGTCGGCGGAACGGCAATGGGCGCGTGGTGAGCATTTTGCCGTTTATTTTCATTGATTATTTTTTTCTCAGGAGTGCGCAGTAACTGCCCCGCCGTTCATTCGTCTCGCTCGCATACATTTTTGCTTATCTAGCGTTCTGGGTTGGGTTGGTATATAAGGAACTCATTGAAAACAATCTGTTTATCTAATGCGAGTGAAAAACCTTAAGTTGCTCAAGTTGAAGTCACGCTCCGCTACTTCTCTCTTATTGTAGTTGTTTTGAGTTGTCTTAGTAACTCTATTTCCCTTTTCTAAGGGAAATTGAGGAACTTTACACGCTGTTCCTCATAGCCCTAAACTGGTGACCCAGAAGTGGAAGTCAGCGCAGCCTTCGAGCAATGTGACGTCATCATCATCAACATCACTTCCTCCAGCTTTCGAGCAGCAAATATCACAGCCAGCCAGCTTCAAAACGGGTATTCCCGACCACCAGCATGCAGCGGAAGCGCATTCCTGATCAGACCCCCTCTACCTCTCATCAAGCGACCATGGCACAGCACACTGCACTTTCGGCCGGTCGAGAGATTCTACCTCCCGGTCGAAACCTTTCTAGATGTCTGCCACATCGCGGCGTTGTACCACGTCCGACTCACTGGAGCAAACGCAGCGCCGGCCCCGACTCATTGGGGTTCGCCTCACCACCGCAGACTGTTCCGACTCACCGAACAATGCGGCAACAAGTTTCCAACTGGCACGGCATAATACTACAGGATGTCTCATTCAACTATCGACCTCCGGTCTCCGGGAGGGAGTGATGTAGCGACGTTGAAAATCAACTTACTACAAAAAGTACCATAGTGCCATCTATGACACAACGAAAGAACTAACATCAATTTCCTACATCGCGCAAGCAGAGTTTACATCGACTTAAGACTATATAGAGAAACCCGACAACAACTGTTGGGCAGTTGCCCACCAGACATAACACCTGTCTGGTCAGAGGATCTTCCCTTTTATAGGTGGTGTTTGAAGAAATCCGCCCCAATGATTGGCTGTGTTACATTAGCAATTATAAATGTCCATCTCAGTAGCCTTCGTAATTAGTTAAGATTTAACTCTATGGTTTGTGTGCCGAATTTCTGAATCTCAGATTCATTTGCTGCGTACAATTTATATTTACCTTCGGAGTTTCCCGTGTGGCACCTTTGTTTCTTGGTTGCTGGTAATACCGATACGTTTGCGCCCGTGTCGATGAGGAAGCGCTTGCCGGAAGTGATGTTCGTTATACAAAGGCGGTGATTTGAAGTACCGATGCATTCCTCCGCCGCTGACTGCACCGCTCCTAGTTTTCCGACTTCTCGGCTGTTCGTGATGTCTTCTGCTTATTCCAGTTGCAGGGTTGCTCGCATTTGTTTGCCCGGTCTCCGAAACGGTAATGGTAATAACATACCCAGTCAGCTGTTTGCGGGTTACGTCTTTGGTTGTAGCTTCTATTTCCTGATTGCGATCGCTGCCGGGGACCTTGCCCGTGTCTCCACGTCGATCTGCCTCTGTGTATTTCGTCGATTGACTCACGCAGTCTTTATATCTCCGCGATGAGTAGCTCGTTGCTATTGGGTGATGTGGTTGTGAGTACCTCGGCTACCGGTATATCAGGTTTTCCCGTCTCCATAACCTTGTCTGCCATCTGAGCTAATTTATTGATGTCTGCAATTTCACTGACCGTCAATATGGCGCGCACTGAAGCTGGCAGGTGTCCGATCCAGAGTATTCGTAGCGTGTCTTCGGGAATTTGTTTTGCGCCAGTTCTTGCATTCTCCGATGCAGTTGTGATTGTGTGCAGGTGGTTTTTGTTTACCCAGTTCGATTTCGCTGAGTAGTTTTTGTACCTTACGAATCTCAGATTCCTCATAGACGGTCAAGAGTCTTTCTTTAAGGATCGAACGATGACGAAATGATCGAATATTTATTTAACTTATTCTACGTAATCCTATATAATAATTATAAAAAAAATACAAAATTATATATTTTCTACATCTACAGTAGAATCTACAGGATATGCTTTAGCAAAACAGTCTTCACGTAAGTATTTGCAATGTTCATTGCACAGTATTTTTGAGCATCTGCAACGTAATTTTTTCGTGCGCCTGATTTGGTTGTTGGACAAATAATTTAACGGGCAATTGTTTTACGAATTATTAACGTTTTTGTGGTGAGGGCGGCAAAATGCTCATTGCCCATTCTAGGCATAAAGCATCTAAAACATGCAATTAGATATAAGTCTGGGATGGATACGTTGCAAGACGACACCATCCCATCGGCACTTCATCAGTTGTAATGTAAAATTAAATAGGCTTAGTGGTTTTTCTACCGCTCCTGTAAAATTAGATTAATGGATATAAACCATTCTATTAGATATAAGTCTGGGATGGATACGTTGAAAGACGACACCATTCCATCTGTTGGCTACGTTTTCTTGATTAGTTGTAATGTAAAATTAAATAGGCTTAGTTTTTTTATTTCGTAACATTTTCAAGGAAAAGTGGAAGTTAGATATTTAAATAGAAGCTAAAGATATTAAAATGATAAACTCGGTTAAGACAGCTTGCTTATAACTAACGACATATTTCATGTACACCATAGTAGGTATGTTAGTTTTATGAGACAGATTAACTCCCCAGTTTTTTTTAAAGAGATTTTTGTTCAATAATTTTCTTCTTACTATATTTTCTTTTAAATTAAAGTCTTGGATATTTAGGTACAGCTTTTATCATGAACAACATATTGAGGCTGAATTTCAGTCACGGCGGCAAATCTCAACGGAGATTAACTAGACTACGCAAGAAAAATAAAAAAATCATTTCGCTCATTACCGGCGAGTGATCAGACACAGGACCGACGGCTTTACGTGACCTCTGAAGCACGGAGTTGGTCTTAATATATCAGCAAAACGGTCACCCATCTATAGACCGAACTTAGCGAGCGAAGATTGATCTCGCAGATCAGGCGGCTAAGACTTAGCCCCTGATAGATTCTCTTCAGCGGGGAAAGAACCCCTGATCTCCTGCATGACATGCAGGCGGGGATACTTACCACTATTACTACCGAAGTAAACTATTTTTTAGGAAATAGCTGATGTCATCAGGCATCAGGCTATGCTGATTTTGTATACGTTTTAAGGTTTTGTATCTCGAGAGGAAAAAACGGAACCTTTAGTTTATGACACCTTAGTATTTCTTTTAATTGTTTAAGTATGTTATGAAAGCAAATAATTATTTAATTTGTCTGGTATACAATAAAAAGTATGTTATGTATCTGTTCTATTCCAAAGAATAATATCCTTCGCTATTTTGTAAAATCAACCTTATCTATTGTTATAATAACATTTACTCTTACTCTTTGGTTTATAATAACATTTATAATTTAATCTAGTTTTATAATTTAAAATATGTGTTTTGTTAGATTAGAAAACTATTTAGTGGATAAGTAAGTACAGATGTGAATTAAATTCAAAACAATTTATTTTATAGTCCTCTGACAATTTTCGCAAAATTCAAAGTTTTGGATGTTTAAAACTCCTTTGAATTTATTTTAATACCACTTAAGCTATCTATCTCTCCTATTATACTATAACACTTTTAGGCTACGATATAATTTATAATTTTCTAAAGATAAAACTCTCTTTAGGCAATAGGAATCATTAAAAATATATGTTAAATTAAAGAAACCAAACCTAATATTGTTATAAATTTCATATAAAATTACGATATGTTTTTGTGCCATGCAGTATCTGTATTTTATCATTTTGTGAAACAAAATTGTGTGTTGGTATGTTTTTTTTTTAATAAATTAATGTTTAATTTATATCATGTTTTTTTATTTTACCTACAATAGCTACCCTTTTTTATGGATGACCAAATGACCCCTCCTGCTCAGGGCGGACCGGAAGGGAGTGTCCATGAATAGATACCCATGAGGAATCGTATTATCCAGGGTATGTGGAGGTCAGATGGGCAGTCGCTCCGCGTAAAATACTGGTATTTATTTAGCTCCATCCGGTTTGACTGGATGCCGACCCTAGCATAGTTGAAAAAAGAAAGGCAAAATGCAGATGATGAGAAACCCTTGACCAATGGTCTATAAATTAGTCATAGATCTTCTTAGACTCAGTGCAAGTCATAAGTGATCATCAACTGAGCCTATCACACTCCTGCTGGACATAGCCTCTTCCAAGCTGCGCATCATACCTGACGTTGCGCAAAACAGCGGAGGATTGCCGAGTCTAAGCGGAGTTGGTTATCCACTTGATTACGACGCAAAGATGAAAACAACTATCGGGCAGTAGCTTACCAGACACAGTGACCGTCTGGTCGAGGATCTTCCCTTGTCAATGGAGGATGGGGAACCACCCTGTGCCCCACACCAGCCAAAGAGTTGTCAAAAATGTTTTGCTTTATCATAATATCAGCTTTGTAACACTACCTATTGTATGTATGTACTACATCGATGTAAGCTTTGTTCTCTGCTGAAAATCAGACAACCTCTCAATGTAATTAAATTCCTTCGTAGCGTAATAAAAGCGAACAAAACGCGAAGTATTCAACGTGTGACGTTCAACTATGCTGGAAACACCATTCCAGCTGTTCGTTCCCTTCCGGAGGAGTTTTAAAAGTATGTGCTTAGAAAGTCAGAGTCGACGGAATTCGCAAACGAAATTCAATTTTAGATAGGAATTCAATTCTTCATTGTCCTAATGGCTCGTGCTGGTCTCTGTCACTAGACAGAGTTTTATAGCGAAAGAAATACCTTTCACCCTGGTGTAACCACCGAGGCTAAAACATGTATTCTACAATATTGTTCATGTTTAATAGACAGTTTCGTTTATTGTTTATCGACACCTAGAGAAGTTGTACACAACAAAATAACAAAATAGTTGTCAAGTTGTCATCTTTGAAACAACATCAATAAATATAAAGGACACATGTTTTATTTTCCTACATGATAATTATATTTCAGATTGTTATTTTCAAGAGTGGTTGAAAACAAGTTTTAGAATTTGTGGTGAAACTCGATGTTAAAGTTATGTCACGTTTAAGTATTCAAGGGTTAGGTTAAAGAAAGTGTTTTTTATGTAAAACCTTTCGTGAGTGGCATTTATGATGAAAATGTGAACGACAAGCTCAGGAATGTATAAGAAAAGTAGCTTTTGCCCGCGACTGTTTTTGCGTGGAAATCATGAAGTGGATTTCTGAGAAAAAAATAGCCTACCATCTATTCTCAGACCCACCACATACACAAACAAATCGTAAAAATCGGTCATGCCGTTTCGGAGGAGTTCGGTAACAAACACTGTGACACGACATTTTTATGGGAACCGATCACTTTTCCGAATTTTGTTTGTCCGAATTTCATTTTACAGGAAAACTATTGACCGACTCTTTTGCTATTTGCGTTATTTGACATATTTTTAGATCATCGAAGTATGTTACTTTCATATGTATTTAGGCACACAATAAATAGAAATAACGGAAAAAAAATGAGTTATTTTTACGTATTTATTTTGAATTTTAGGTACAATAAAATTAAAGTATTGTCTTAAAAATTCAATATGTGCTTCGATAGTTATATAGTGACAGAAACGAATCGCCTCAAACCCGACTTCACGTAGTCGTGTCTGCCCTACACCTAGAGTGTAATCTACGCCCGCGTAGGCTCGGAGGGGTGGGCCGGCCAGCAAGCCAAAGCTGCGGTGGTGAGCGTAAAACACATCTGGGACGATAAGCTCGCGTAGGAGCGCCGGAGCCGTGACAGAAATCATGCTTGCTGTACGTTGCTTGCTGCATGCCTACTTGCATGCTGCATGCTTGCTGCATGCATGGTGTATGCTTGGTTACATGTTTGCCTGCGGCATGCTTGCTGCATGCATGGTGTATGCTTGTTTCTTAGAGGGAAGAAAACCACAGGTAGGTAGCATTCATGTGTCAAAAGCAAAAATGTTCGGGATCAAAATTGTGGTCTTTCATCTTTAGAAGCCCTTGGCTGAATAAGAACTTAAGCCTAGGCTGTCCACTCCCAATTTTGATTCGAACATCGCCGTTCAACACAAACAAAGGTACAAAAGGAGTGAAAAATCTTTGAACAATGGATTCAGTCCGGGATTTTTAACCCCTAGCTGTTTCATACATTTTGAACGTGTAGGAATTGCCGTTTTGTATGAACAGTTGTTTGTTTGTGCCTCAATGTCTGTCCCATACACAATTTGTGGCAGCTTAAAACAATTGTTAATCTACAAGCAAGAATATATTCTTTTATTACTAAGCAAAAAGAGATTAGACCGTCAAACGCAGCGTTTGTTAGCCAAGTGTGAACAATTTCTTTGTGCCTTCAATGACACGCGCGGCTAGCCGTCAAATGTGATGAGACGTTATTTGATCCAATGGAAATAAGACTTGCTTTTAAAAATAAGAAATCGCTACAATTTTGATTATGATTTTATTTTGTTGGAAAGAAAATAAAGATATTATCTTTTGGAAGATTATAAATCATTCCTTTATAATATCACTAGCCTATGCCCGCGGCTTCGCACGCGTGGAGTTCGCTCACTGTCCCACGGGATTGAACTATCGGCATAAAAATTATCCTATGTGTTATTCCAGGGTTTAAACTACCCCTGTGCCAAATTTCATCCAAATCCGTTTAGTAGTTTTTGCGTGGAAGAGTAACAAACATCCATCCATCCAAACTTACAAACTTTCGCGTTTATAATATTAGTAGGGTGATGACTGATGTATTTATTCAAGGTGGAAAGGACACCGACGCTAAAACATAGAAATATTTAATCGATATTGCTGTTTTTAAGAAACACCTGTTGTTTTTTTTTTTTAATATTCGACAAACATCTAAATATGGTATTTTAGGGTTCAGGGGGGTTACTATGACGCTTAAAATATTATTGTTCCATTCCTATTCCAGAGTGGGAAAGAGATGGAGTTAGACGACCTGTATAGCTCCGTCTCTTTTTCACTCTGGAATAAGAATGGAACAATAATGTTTTAAGACGTCATGGTACGCCACCTGAATGATGTAATAAATACGTGGTTACCGGTTTAGCGTCGGTGTCCCTTCCACCGTGTAGTTTCCAAGTCATAATAAGTAAATATGGTGAAAAGTCTGGTAGCTTGCTTAAGAGAGTTTACGCCTTGCGGCATTTCATACAAACTTTTAAGTTTTTATTTACTGAAATGACTCAACCAATTTTAATGAAACTTCATACCCATAAGCAGTCCAAAAACTAATAAAAACATTTTCGAAAAATAGTGTTACAGCTACTCAAATTAGGAGTGTGAGGTCGACACACGGAAGCGCGATTAACGCTTGTGCGACAAAACTGTACTGCGACTCAGTATTTTCAATAACATATTACCCTCCAAACCCTTTTATGCAGATAAAAATTATTCGAGAAATCTTTTTTTGTCATTTAATGGGTGATTTCCGAGAAAACTTGAAGTCACTTTAACACAAAAACTAGACGTGATTGAAAATAATAGACCTTTAATAATAGAAACAAAATAATAGATTTTAAATTATCTATAGAAACGGAAATTTCCAATTATCTTTTTTTTTAACATTTCGAAAATGTTTTAGTAACTTTTTAGACCTATGTGCTTATGCGTATTAAGTTTCATTAAAAACGGTTTAGTCATTTCGGAA
The DNA here is from genome assembly GCA_963082945.1 of Cerastis leucographa. Lineage (NCBI taxonomy): Eukaryota > Metazoa > Arthropoda > Insecta > Lepidoptera > Noctuidae > Cerastis > Cerastis leucographa. Next base: position 8,337,515 of record OY720353.1, read on the forward strand.
AATAAGGACTTGAAAGTATGTATGAAATGCTGGAAGGTGTAAACGCTCTTAAGCTTTCAGCCCGAAAGAAATAGATCCTTATCGTTCTATGTTTATTCTTCGACAGGAAAATTACTCAAAAGAAAAATAACAAGCTTTGCAAGACTTCTTGGACTATCTTCTGTTATCTTTAAGCGTCACTTCAGTCATTTTATTTATTTGAAGACAATTTAAATAAATGAGTTTAGAATGAAAGTTTAATTATTCAATAAAAAGTAAAGTAAGTTCAACCGCTAGATCATTTGCAGTTGTTCCAATATTATTGAGCTTCTGGAGTAGACACCTTTACATTTTAAAATCGACGAACTTGGCCTGTCTTGTAGTTTTTTTGTTGTAAATCCTTAACTTCGTTTATTAAAAAGTTCAGTGAATTGGAATTTTCTTTCTTTTAAACGTAACGTAATAATTCTTTACGCGAACTTTCGTAGACGTTTAAAAAATCTGTTACCAGCTGATATTTTATTTATACGAAACAGTTTTTATTCAAATTGCTACTTGTTATTTTTCGTAACATTTAATGATTTTCATCTGTAGAAAAGTTTAGACGAAAAATGTAGACAAAAATATTAAAATACCGGCCAAAGCGAGTCGGACTCGCGCACGAATGGTTTCGTACCAGTATTTATAAAAAAAAAAGCAAAAAAAAAACACATTTTTGTATGGGAGCCCCCTTAAATATTTATTTTGTTTTGTTTTTAGTATTATTGTTGTTATAGCAGCAACAGAAATACATAATCTGTAGAAATTTCAACTAGCTAAGGTGACAGACAGACGGACGGACGGACGGACAGCGAAGTCTCAGTAATAGGGTCCCGTTTGACCCTTTGGGTACGGAACATAAAAAAACATAAATATGAAAAGCTGTTCCACATATTTTTATCGCGTAGGTATTTCACTGTTTTAGGCAACAGCTTATTTTTTAAAATTAATTATTTAAGAATTCTATATGGGGGTTCAAAATGACGTACTGGCTACATAGTCACCGTTGACTGAGCGAACCTACCTTGTATGCTTAGATGGTTTGAACATGTTAAAGGAATTAATGCCAGGCGATCAACAAAAAGTAATTTGCAAGGCGAATGGGAACACCGGCAGGGGGCGCCACATTGCAGGACTTCGTAGGCGAAGACTTTTGCATCGAGTAGCTTGCAATGATTGTTGTAGGAGGAGTTCTATAGTTTCTGCCTATATTATAGGATAAACGCATGACTTGATGCATGTATTACTGTTACTAGGTACAATAACTCGGCATTTTCACTATAATACGCCTATAATCCCCGAAGGGCTAGGGGTGTACCTGATAGTACAACTACATTTCGCCAGTTATGTTTAACCTCCATATATACAGTATGTTAGGTTAAACGAGGGACATATTGAGGGAGGGTATTCAGTATTCGATTCTCGTCCCAAATATGTAAAAAACCTATAACGTATATAGAAGAATTTTTGATGTTTTGTTTAGTGCCTAGATATTTTGGACTCTCCTAAGCCAGGTAAGTTTAAAGTATGAAGGGAAAATGGATTATACCTAAGAGTCATTGACCCGCTCACATGTTCTGCGATAGTATTAAGTCGCTAGCGCAAGGGTGTATACACGTTGCGTGACATTTGCGAAAATTTTGGTATGGTTCTGTCTGTTATTTATCAGTGTTTTTTTTTTATATTTTTATTAGTATCATGTTAGCATGTACTATTATGGGTTTGAATATGTCCCTCGTTTAAACTAACATACTGTATAGAAAGAAAGAAAATAAGTGTATTTGGCACATGCCACAATTACACACAACATTAAACGAAAATGAACACAAAAAAATACTTAAATTTAAACAAAAGAAAAAAGGGTTAAGAATTGTGTAGCTAAATATAACAAAAAGAAAAGAGGGATAATAATTGTGTGCCTCACGGCTGCACCAAAAAGGGCCAGTTCAGCAAAATGCCGGGCAGCTAGGCTGCCTTTTTTTTTTTTTTTTTTTTTTTTTCGGGATGGGAAATCATCAAATGACTTCTCCCGCTCTGGGCGGAGCGGGAGGGAGTGTCAGACTTGTACTGACTAAAACCCACCCGTGTTCCTTCTTCGCCCTTTTTGTTCCAGGGCCGCGGTATCTCTTTCGAACAACCCGCAGGCAGCTAGGCTGCCTGACGCTGGTCAACTGGACCTGCGAATGTGATGTGACGGACGTTAAACAGTTTCATATTTTGTGTCAAATGTTATAGTGCCGAGCCTATTGGCACCAACTGGACACTAATCTAGACTCCATAGCTGCTTCTGAGAAATTCCTGATTGAAAAACCCAATAACACATTGCCCAACCCGAATCGAACTCAAGAGGTCATGCTAAGCAGTCGCGCTTGTGACCACTCGACCAACGAGGAGAACATTTTTGCAATATTTTTATTAATAAAACCAAACAGCAAAATCATTCGGCTCATTTATCCTCACCGCGGAATAAAAAAATACTCCAATCATAATAAATAATCTTGATTGGGTTTGCCATTCAGCCATGAATAGACCTTTTATAATAGGTATCCTATTATATTGGAAAACTCAAAACTGGGGGTCTACTCTCTAAGTTCGTCAACGAAAATACGGGTCCGTCCGTAACTAGCTATAAACTTCGAAATGTACCCTACTCCCTAATATTTTCGAATTCATGAGTTTTGAAAACACATCGTGAGTAAGGACAACTGTCCAATCGTGTTGTCAATCATTTTTAGTTCGGGCGCCTAACGAATCTCATGTCCATAAGTGATACAGAGTAGGAAACTACCGTAACTTCGGCCGAAACTAAAGATTTCGTGCTTAGAGAGTAGACCCCCTGTAACGAACCCTTTCAATTAAGAGATCCTTTTATCAATAACCCGTGGACAGTGAGCGAAGTTATGAAGGGTTTATGATTGACTGGAGTTCATAAATTATCTGCTACAGTTTTTAATTACTTCCTTTGTCAACATAATGGGTTTCGACAAAATGATTTAGATGTTACTTCAAAATTGACTGATCAGTTATAATTTTGTTACATGAATTAATGTTATGCTGTGTTTCTCTTGGTTTTCGCAAAATATTTATATTTTAACCGGTGTAATGGTTACTTTGGTACCTATACTACACATAACACGAGTGGTTCACACTTAGAAACAATAAATAAGAAAAAAAAATACCTACCCATTTTATTATTGACTAGCTGTCCCGCGCAACTTCGTCTGCGTTAAATTTTCCCCGTTTTCCTAACATTTTTCATTGCTGCTCCGCTACTATTGTTCGCAGTGTGTTGACGTATATTATAGTCTACATGCAGCCTACCTCGATAAATGGGCTATCTAACACTGAAAGAATTTTTCTCGGAAACCCTGTAGGTAGTTCCCGAGATTAGCGCGTTCAAAGCAAACAAACAAACAAACACTTCAGCTTTATAATACATATTAGTATAGATTCAGGTCGAGAATCATTAGCATAGTTACTGCCTTGAATTTGATGAGGATGCAAAACAACACCTTGTATATTCGATGACATTTTTACGCGCAAGGCCTCGTGTTATACCACGTGCAATGCGACATCTAACGCAACTTGCGTCTAGCTAAACGCCGACGTGGACAAGAGGTAAGAAGATTTTCTTTTCACAGCAGTAAGGAAGCTGCTGTGGCTATTCCATGACATCCGCGAAAATTAGGTATGTTTCTCAGAAGTTTTTCGCTATTTATTTTAATGCGGTTTGTTTGGCTCCAGCATGGCAATTTGTGTTGCGTACAAAAAATACTTATTTAGTAGAAGTATTTTTGTTCGCAACACGTAGAATGATTTTGACTTCTAATAACGTGATCTTTTAAGGCCAGACTCTAAGCTTCCAGGTAATCATTTTCTCGCAGAGAAAGTACAATTCTGAAGCCGACCGGTTGCGTTGCTATTGGCTGGACTAGCGGAGCCCTCACACCGAAGTAAACTTTTACGGCCTTGCCATTTGCTTTTTCTCGGCCTTGCCATTGCTGTTCGCGGTTGCCTGCGGGATTGTCCCTTTAATCAGACCATTGAAAACGGATCACGTCTGCAAACTCCAGAATGTTATTTCAAACAGGAAATATCCAACTGTCCGAAGTTACATCTAACTACCCAAGGCAAGGTCCAAGGTCTTATTTATACAACACTTACATAAAGTTACTAGCTGTGCCCGCGACTTCGCCCGCGTGAAATTTAATAAAAATGTAATTAGTTTTTTTTTGTATTTTATTTTTGTTTTATAAAATTTTATTTATTTTTCTAAAATAGATGTAGCTTAAGTTATTCGTTATTACATCAGCTATCTGCCAGTGAAAGTCCCGTTAAAATCGGTCCAGCTGTTCCAGAGATTAGCCGGAACCAACAGACAGACAAAAACTGTAAAAAATATTTTGGATGTACCGTATTTACATTCATCTGCTATAGTAAAAAGCGGTAATTGTTATATTACAAAAAGACACTTCAATTTTATTTATTTGTTTAGATGTATAGAAGATGTATAGATCTAGAAAATAAAAAAATCGTGATATTAGACTAGGAAAGTAAATTAGGTAAAAATACTGTGTCAAGTACGAACGTACATTTTCTTTTCAAGCAAGGCCCGTCCACAATGCTATAACGTATATAAAGGGTGTAAAACACCTCGTAACGAAGCCGAAAGGCACTGGTTCTCCCCGTCATTGCGATAATTTTTTTGTTCTATACCATACCTGGGAACCTTCTAGTTACGGAGATATTAGGGGTCAAAGTTCCAACTTTTTGACAAGTATTTTTTTAAATACAAGTTTTTAATGTAAGATTTTTACTTTAAACACCTCCACGACCCCCGTACTATTCAATCCGTCCATCAGCACAATGTTTTGAGTGCGGTACATTGAGTTCTACCACAAAACATGATTTTACACCCCCCAAAAAAAAGTCGTTTCCCAGCAATAATTTTTGCGTAAAGTTACTTAGTTTCATGTACAGAATGCTTGGTTGACGGCTTTGTGATGAGGTGATTTACACCTTGTATATAAATATTTATACGTAACTAAAATTAACGTGTCATAAAATCACATCATCAGAGTAGGAAGGACTTCACAATAGTAGACCGCGCACTGGATTAGTATTCAGTGGATGGTAGTAGGTAGACTCACCCCCTTTTACATGGGACCTCAACGTAGTTGGCGAAATGTGGATGTACTACACAGTACACCTCTGCCTAACCCTTCGGAGATTACAGGCGTAATGAGTGTTACTTTTTGAAGTGAAACTTCTTATGCGACTTTTAACAAGTTTAACGCTACCATTTCCAAAACTCACTGAGAGATGGCAGTATTACAAGATTTGTGACTACGTAGTTCTACTAGGTACGCAAGCTGGCGTGCAAACAGTCATCTTACTGAAAACACACAGAGTAAGTCTCGGTTACTGAAACTCACCAAGAGATGGCAGTATTACAAGATTTGTGACTACGTAGTTCTACTAGGTACTCAAGATGGCGTGCAAACAGTCATGCATTCGACTCTTCGGTGTGACCAGCCTTCGCTCAATTTCCATGAGTGGAATAATCTCGATAAACTTATGTAACAATTATGTGATAAAAATAATTCAACAAGAAATCAACAAAAAAAAATTAGAAGCTCAATGAAATAACGAGACTGAATGCGTGGCACTCGAACGCACGTGTAGAACGAAGTTTCACTTCTTCCGCGCGGAGGGACTTCACGCACTATTTTTTTGTTTCTGTTGTAAAGTTTCCTCACGATGTTTTTCTTCACCGTTTAGAGAGCAGTGGTGATGAAATAAATTAAACAGAGTACTGCGTGACTGCGTCTGCCTAGGATCGAACTCACGAACTATCAATCATAAGTTGGGGCCGACACCACTAAACCACCACTGCTCATACACAGCATCTACTTTTTACATTCCTTACAATACATTTAATTCAACATTACATTTAACAATACTTTAAACATTTCAGTTCATTTAACAATGCATTTAACGATACATATGTTTTATTTCATTTCACAATACTTTTAACATTTCATAAAACATTAGTACATTACAGCATTTACTTATCTACTCACTAAAATGAAATTCGTAGATAGAATCCAGAAGAATGTCTTATATAAAACAGTCAGGGAAAACAACCAACACAAAAACTCAAAGGGGCTAATTTTTTTCTATTAGGATTTGAACGTTAGGTACTTATTCTTTTCCAAGAAATGAAAAATAAGTTAATATTAAACAAACAAATAATACACATGGTAAACATCCCGTTGCAAGTGTTATTAATAAGTTAATATTGTTTTTATTTTAGAAATCTTGAAAAATTCTGAATGATGACGCGGCTTTGTTGTTGTCTTGTCTTGTTGTACAAGTTTTATTGACATCCCATGGGTGAATTATAAAAGATGTTCCAAGAAAAAATACTTACCAATAAAAAACTTCGTTGAAATTTTACCAAAAAGAACCTAACTTAAAACCTTGTTTTTCAAAAGATATTTTCGTTTTACCACAACAAGGTTAAGTAGGTATATTGAAAAGAGTTTATCATGCATCATATCAGCCTATAATGTTCCCACTGCTGGGACACAGGCCTCCTCTCTATGAGAGGGAAAGGGCTTTAATCCACCACGCGGGCCCAGTACGGGTTGGTAGATGTCACATGTCTTCGAATTATCAGTTCTAGGACATGCCGGTTTCCTCACGATGTTTTCCTTTACCGTTTATCTTTACTTGATGCTATTTAACTTATTCGTCTTCTTCTTTCATTCTTTATCGTGTGGTTAGAACCTAACCTGGTGTCAGAGTTTTATGCCGCCCATGGGCCTCTGACTTGGCTTTACATGCCGTCGAGAAATATCTCTCATGCATGCTGGTTTGGTTTTTTCACGATGTTTTCCCTCACCGAGGCCAGGGTAATTATACAATAAGCACATGAATCCGAAAAATCAGAGGTGGCTTTTTTTTTTGCGGATGGGAAATCATCATATGACTTCTCCCGCTCTGGGCGGAGCGGGAGTGAGTGTCAGACTTGTACTGACTAAAACCCACCCATGTTCCTCCTTCGCCCTTTGTGTTCCAGGGCCGCGGTATCTCTTTCGAACAACCCGCAGCCCTGGCAGGCATCGGCCCTTTCGGACCCCTTCCGGTTTGCTAACATCTCCTTGAGGCGCGCGTGGAACGCGTACGCGCCGTCGACACGGCCTGTCGTCATGAGACGGACGGACGGTGAGCTAGCCCATTACTCACCGTCCACAGGCAAATCAGAGGTGCCTTGGTTTCGAACTTGTGAGCTATGATTTGGCAGTCCGACGACGGTCAGACCACAAGGCTATCACTGCTTTTAGCTATTCAACTTATCATGGACTTCAAAATAAGAGAGGAGCTCGTGGCTAAATAATAGCAGCCGCGCGGGTCGATCTTTAAGGATAAGCCGTGCTTGCCAAGGTTGGTCCGTGGATGGGTGACCATAATTACATACCGAGTTTCCTCCGTGCCTCGGAAAGCACGTACAGCCGTTGGTCCCGGCTGTCATTTGTAGATCTTTGACAGTCGTTACGAGTAGTCAGAAGCCAAAAGTCTGACATACAGTCTTACCAAGGGGTACCGTATTACCCAGTTACTGGGTTGTGGAGGGAAAGGCTGGGCAGATGATGATGGTCTTCAAAATAAGCAAATAAATTTTAGTTCTGTTAAACACTCTTTTTATAAAAATAGTCTTTTGAACCACAGTTTTAAGTGACGGACTAACTTGAAACTATTGTTAACTAACTTAGTTAGTCTTTTCAAAGATGGCGTGGATCGCAGAACCTCAGCCCATTTATACTCGGGATTATTGACCCAAGACAGTCTAAAGTTCTAACCCGTAATTAAGTTATCTAGTATTTCAGTTTATTTATTATTATTTGTGTCTACATACAATCTCAATTATACTCTGCTATCAGAGCTACGTGTTTCTTCAACAAAATATTATTATGTTTTCGTAAATCCATTGAGAAATAATGGCAGTTCATTAAGTTTGTTTATGAGAAATTTTGGGAACGTGTGACGAAAACAGACCCGTGGTAGTATTTACTTACAAAATTGTGCCCGTGGCTTCACTCGCCTGAAGTTTAGAAGTTGTCCCACGGGCGCGACCGATTCCGTTGGCCTACCGGAATAAAAGTATTCTCTGTCCTAACACAGGTCTAATATTATGACAAATACAGAAATTCGTACAGCTGTCGCGGGGTGACAAACAAACAATCTAGCTCATTAATAAATTAGGATCACATTATTTTTGTTTTTGCGGTGGCGATGTTTACGTTCCTCGTCTCTCCCTAGGTAGAAAAGGCTGTTTTGTTGTAAGTGAAATAAAATAATAGTTTTACTCTAGGTACCATTTAATATTACCAGTATAGCCAATAAGGAGACTTCAGCACAGGCGGATTAAGAGCGTTTACGCCTTACGACATTTCATACAAACTTTCAAGTCGTTATTTTCCGAAATGTCTGAACTGATTTTGATGAAACTTCGTACACATAAGCAGGATACACAGATCTAAAAAGTTACTAAAAACATTTTCGAAAAATAGTGTTACAGTTAAATTAGGCCAAATTTAAATTTTCTATAGAAACAGAAAATTCCAATTATCTCTTGTTTTAAAACACATTTTGAAAATATTTTTTAGTAACTTTTTAGACCTATGTATCCTGCTTATGCGTATAAAGTTTCATTTAAATCGGTTCAGTCATTTCGGAAAAAAACTACTTGAAAGTTTGTGTGAAAAGCGGTAAGGAATAAACTCTCTTAAGGTGGAAGTTTAATCGCACTTTCCCATACATTTTTGTTTCTTCAAAATCTCGATACTTATATGCTTTTTGTAGAAGTAATGAAACAATATGATGTTATTACGAATTAGTGTTGTCGCAAAACCCTTCAAACATAAAGAAATAACAAGGTTTATAGGATTTCCAGGGCCGAAAAAAAAACGAAAAATCTTTGCTAGTGTGCGTGCTTGGAGTCACACCATCTACCGGATATCTAAAGAACTTCTAAAGAACAATCGAGCCCCTTGCATAACAAAACTCGAAATAATTATCTGTTGATACTAGATGGCGTGGCGTTGTCATTGTAAGTTGGTGCCAGTAATAAGTGCGTGGACTCGCGAATATTTCACATTTCATTCGTCAAACAAGTAGGTAGGTAGGTACTGGCTGCGACGTTTTTGTTTGGGTGAATTAGATTTATTATTTTTTAAGAATGAAGTTAAACATTCTTAAATTATGTCATGATGTTCAAACCAAAGTTTGAAAGTACCTATTAGGGATGAAATGTGTAATTCGGAGTTGGTTCTAATTTTACTGTGTGATAGGTAAAACTTATTAGTTATTAACAAGTAGGTATTCAGACATAATTCGTTATGAAGCCACAGCCTGCAGCACAAAGCTTATCTTACTAAACTTTAATTTTGTACGTGCACTTTTCGTGGTATATGTAATAAACTAATAATGTACTTACATTTTATAACACTAGCTTATGCCCGCGGCGTCGCCCGCGTGGATTTCGATAATTGTCCCACGGGAACATATTATCGGGATAAATAGTATCCTATGTGTTAATCCAGGTTACAAACTACCCGTGTGCCAAATTTCATCCAAATCCATTCAGTAGTTTTTGCGTGAAAGAGTAACAGACATCCATCCATCCATCCATCCTCACAAACTTTCGCATTTATAATATTAGTAGGATTACATTCATTCATCACACTATTTACATTCATGAATGTAGGTACTACCTAATAAAACATACACGACGCGGTCAAGGTCACGTTGAAACGCCGTAGTTCTATCTATCTATCTATATAAATAAAAATCAATTGCTGTTCGTTAGTCTCGCTAAAACTCGAGAACGGCTGGGCCGATTTAGCTGAATTTGGTTTTAAAATGTTTGTCGTAGTCCAGGGAAGGTTTAAAAGGAAAGATAGGGTAGGTAGGTAGGTAGGTAGCGTAGGGTAGGTAGGGTAGGTAGGTAGGTAGGGTAGTAGGGTATGGTAGGTAGGGTAGGGTAGGGTATGGTGGGTAGGTAGATAGGGTAGGTAAAAAGTGCATTGCAACGCATGCCGGGGACAGCTAGTCGATCTATATATCCATACTAATATTATAAATGCGAAAGTCACTCTGTTTGTTTGTATGTCTGTTTGTTACTTTTTCACGATAAAACGGCTAATCTGATCCTAATGAAATCTGGCAAGAAGATAGATTTCAACCTGGGGAAGGACGTATGCTATATATCATCACGCTACGATCAATCGGAGCGGAGCAGTAATGAAAAATGTTGCGAAAACGGGGAACATGTGACGCAGATGAAGTTACGCGGGACAGCTAGTCTATATATATATATATCTAAAAATGAATCCCTATTTCCCTTGGTCACGGCATCACGCGTGAACGGCTGGATAGATTTCGATAATTGTTTTTTTGTTTTGTATGTTACTGACAGGAGAAGGTTCTCTTAGGTAGGTAGTAGGTAGGTAGTAGGTAGGTAGTAGGTAGGTAGTAGGTAGGTAGTAGGTAGGTAGTAGGTAGGTAGTAGGTAGGTAGTAGGTAGGTAGTAGGTAGGTAGTAGGTAGGTAGTAGGTAGGTAGTAGGTAGGTAGTAGGTAGGTAGTAGGTAGGTAGTAGGTAGGTAGTAGGTAGGTAGTAGGTAGGTAGTAGGTAGGTAGTAGGTAGGTAGTAGGTAGGTAGTAGGTAGGTAGTAGGTAGGTAGTAGGTAGGTAGTAGGTAGGTAGTAGGTAGGTAGTAGGTAGGTAGTAGGTAGTAGGTAGGTAGTAGGTAGGTAGTAGGTAGGTAGTAGGTAGGTAGTAGGTAGGTAGTAGGTAGGTAGTAGGTAGGTAGTAGGTAGGTAGTAGGTAGGTAGTAGGTAGGTAGTAGGTAGGTAGTAGGTAGGTAGTAGGTAGGTAGTAGGTAGGTAGTAGGTAGGTAGTAGGTAGGTAGTAGGTAGGTAGTAGGTAGGTAGTAGGTAGGTAGTAGGTAGGTAGTAGGTAGGTAGTAGGTAGGTAGTAGGTAGGTAGTAGGTAGGTAGTAGGTAGGTAGTAGGTAGGTAGTAGGTAGGTAGTAGGTAGGTAGTAGGTAGGTAGTAGGTAGGTAGTAGGTAGGTGGTAGGTAGGTAGTAGGTAGGTAGTAGGTAGGTAGTAGGTAGGTAGTAGGTAGGTAGTAGGTAGGTAGTAGGTAGGTAGTAGGTAGGTAGTAGGTAGGTAGTAGGTAGGTAGTAGGTAGGTAGTAGGTAGGTAGTAGGTAGGTAGTAGGTAGGTAGTAGGTAGGTAGTAGGTAGGTAGTAGGTAGGTAGTAGGTAGGTAGTAGGTAGGTAGTAGGTAGGTAGTAGGTAGGTAGTAGGTAGGTAGTAGGTAGGTAGTAGGTAGGTAGTAGGTAGGTAGTAGGTAGGTAGTAGGTAGGTAGTAGGTAGGTAGTAGGTAGGTAGTAGGTAGGTAGTAGGTAGGTAGTAGGTAGGTAGTAGGTAGGTAGTAGGTAGGTAGTAGGTAGGTAGTAGGTAGGTAGTAGGTAGGTAGTAGGTAGGTAGTAGGTAGGTAGTAGGTAGGTAGTAGGTAGGTAGTAGGTAGGTAGTAGGTAGGTAGTAGGTAGGTAGTAGGTAGGTAGTAGGTAGGTAGTAGGTAGGTAGTAGGTAGGTAGTAGGTAGGTAGTAGGTAGGTAGTAGGTAGGTAGTAGGTAGGTAGTAGGTAGGTAGTAGGTAGGTAGTAGGTAGGTAGTAGGTAGGTAGTAGGTAGGTAGTAGGTAGGTAGTAGGTAGGTAGTAGGTAGGTAGTAGGTAGGTAGTAGGTAGGTAGTAGGTAGGTAGTAGGTAGGTAGTAGGTAGGTAGTAGGTAGGTAGTAGGTAGGTAGTAGGTAGGTAGTAGGTAGGTAGTAGGTAGGTAGTAGGTAGGTAGTAGGTAGGTAGTAGGTAGGTAGTAGGTAGGTAGTAGGTAAGTAGTAGGTAGGTAGTAGGTAGGTAGTAGGTAGGTAGTAGGTAGGTAGTAGGTAGGTAGTAGGTAGGTAGTAGGTAGGTAGTAGGTAGGTAGTAGGTAGGTAGTAGGTAGGTAGGTAGTAGGTAGGTAGTAGGTAGGTAGTAGGTAGGTAGTAGGTAGGTAGTAGGTAGGTAGTAGGTAGGTAGTAAATTTAGGGATTTCTGAAAGAATTGTAGATTTTGGCACAATCTCTTAAAACCTATGTCAGTAGTACTGACCCTAACAGGTAGGTGTAGGTGTTCTGACTCAGTACACACCGAGACGCGACGCTGCGCGCACACTTATAAAGAGAAGATACACATTTCATTGTGAGAAAACGTTGCGCCACGCAGCGCTGCGCCACGTGACGCCTGTAAAGAAATGTGTATCCTTTCGTGTAGAAAATAAAGTTAAATTTTGAATCGCTTTTTAAAATGTGCGCGCAGTGTCGCGTCTCGGTGTGAGCTGACCCTTAGTGTTCCAAGGCTTTGTGTATAAAGTGAAGATTAGAACTAAAAAGCTTTCAAGCTAGTGGAAGTTTATCTTTGAAATCTTGGTGATTTGTTGGTCAGTGGGTCGTCTAAGGGGCGGATTTTTAGGAGTTGAACGTATAGTATACGCTTAGTATATATAAGTATACGCTTAGGGGCACTATGCGCAGCAAAGAAAACAAAAAAATAAAATTTTCGGCAAAAAAATTTTTTGGGACAGTGGATTTTCGAAAAAAAAAAATAGGAAATTTGAAAAAAAAAGGCAGTTTCGGGTTAACCTTGGCCATAAAAACCATTTAGGTTCTGCGAAGTATGGACCCAAGAGGCACCGTTTCCGAATTATGGGCCTCCGAATTTTATTTAATTTTTATAAAACTATCTACATTTCCAAAATGGTAGCTCAAAAGAAAATATTTTCTGGAAAGAAACTGTTGCTCTAGTAGAAAACTATGAGATGGTGTAAAAAAATCCGAGAAATATTGAGAAAAAAGAAAAAATTGAAAAAAATATTCTGTGTCGGTCGATCTTTCAGCTTGAGTATCGTTAGGGGCAAAGACACAAATTTTCGGAAAAAAAAAACTAACAGATTTCGTCCGTTTTTCTTGCAGAACCCTATTACCCTTGTCCATAGAAACTATTTAGGTTCAGAGAGGCATGGCCCTCCGACGCACCGTTTCCGAGTTAGGAGTTTTTTAATTTTTTTCTTGTTTTTACAAAACGCTCTATATTTCCAAAATGGTAGCTCAGATGAAAATCTTTTCTGGAAAGAAACTGTTGCTGTAGTAGAAAACTATGAGATGGTGTACGAAAAACCAAAAAAAATGCATTTTTTTTATAAGTCCTCGCGCCATAGCGCCCACACTCCAACCGATTTTGTTCTTTGATCTTGAATCAGTTTGTAAATATCTATCACATAATTTATTTATTTATTTATTATTTATTAAAACTTTATGCACAAGTATAAAAACACTGTACAAAGGCGGACTTAATGCCTTAGGCATTTTTTACCAGTCTACCTTAGGGTGATGCAGAGAGAAAACATAGTAGGTGCAGCATAACAAATGGTAAGAGAACATTTACAAATAAAATATAACGATACATACATAAATACATACATATATATGTACAATAAGTAAAGAGAGAGACAAACTAACAACAATTTAATTAAGAGATGAATCTGCCAGCTTCTTAAGTAAGTGTTCGCGAGCTTTAACTTTAAATGTGAACCGACTGTTGGCCAACCTGATGTTCAGAGGGAGCGCATTCCAAAGGAAGACAGCCTGGACAAAGAAAGACGACTTGAGAAAAGAGAGCGGTGAGAAGGACAACGTAGAAGACGATTATTGGAGGAACGAAGATTCTTACTGTGCGCAGAGCATAAATATTGAAAATAAGTAGTCACATAAGAAGGAGAAGTAGGCTTATTAAGAAGAGAAAATAGGGTAGTCAAAGCTCTCAACGCTCTGCGTTGTCGGATGGGCAACCATTTTAAAAGTGACCGATGTGCGGAGACGTGATCATACTTACGAAGATTAAATACGAATCGAATGCAGTTATTAAGAAGTCGGTAGCACACATCACCATAGTCAATTATGGGGAAGATTAGGGACTGTACAAGCATTACCTATAGGTGTGATGGGAGAATATTTTTTAGCCGATAGAGCGACCGCAATGTTCCGGTGACTTTCTTGCTCACAATCGCGACCTGCTTACGCCAGTCAAGGCAAGTGTCAACATGCAAACCCAGATCTTTGACGTCAGAGCTAAACGGAATAACCGTGCCGTCAAAGGTAACCGGTGGCACCGTTAAGCCATTCAGCCTTCTCAGGCTATGGGGACTCCCTATAATAATAGCCTGGCACTTGGTTGGGTTAACCGCCACCCCGAAACGATCAGACCAGTTTTTGACAAAACGTAAATCCCGGTTTAGCTCCTCGATCGCACTGGACAAGCTGTCAACACTAGCCTGACAGTAAAGCTGTAAGTCGAAAGCGTAAAGATGATACACACACTGAAGCTCGGTAGTTATGAGATCTATAAAAATAGAGAATAAAATACCGCCTTGAGGGACGCCAGCATCAAGATCACACCAGCTGGAGCTAGAGTCACCAGCAAGAACTGATTGCTGGCGCCCCCGAAGATAGGAAGAAAACCATTCCAATACCTCCGGAGAGACCATCAGATAGGAGAGGATGGATAAAAGGACTTCGTGACTGACGGTATTGAAAGCATTGGAAAAATCAATTAAGACCAAAACCGAAACTTTAGTGTCTTGCATTCCCCGCCTTATATCGTCAGTCACTTTAAGGAGGGCTGATACGGTACTATGGCCGGGCCTGAACCCGGATTGCAATGGACTGATAAGGGAGTTGTGGTAGATGAAGTGGGAAAATTGCTTGTGAACACAGGCCTCGAGTACTTTAGATAAAAAGGGAAGGATGGAAATTGGTCGAAAATGGCTGAGAAGAGTAGGGTTAGGAATTTTAGGGAGTGGCCGAACATGGGCTTTCCGCCATAGAGAAGGGAAAACACCGGAGTAAAGGGAGAAGTTAACGATATGGGAGATTGCAGGAAGGAGCTGATCAAGAGCTTTCACAATCATGTGACGACTGATGTTATCATAGCCCACGGCTTTGGACTTAATGGACAGGATTATCTTCTTGATCTCTCCGGGATCGACTGGGGTGAAGACAAAGGGAGAAATATTGGGTCGCGTCAGACCAGCAAGATAGTCAATGGTTTGACATTTGGTTAGACTATCAAGAGTAGGGACAGTGGAGAAATGGCGATTTAGATCGTCCAAACCAAATTCCTTAGGAAGGTCTGAATGCCGCGCTCTGCCGATACCTAGAATTCCAAGGAATTTCCAAATATCAGCAGGAGAAGCAGAAGTGATATTATCAAAAATGTGGCTGCGTTTAGCGTTGCGTACCATCTGATTACAACGATTGCGAGCAGTTTTGAAAAGGGGCGTGAACGCGCGATCCCTTCGTCGCATTGCCATTAGAACTCCATTGTTCATCCATGGGGCAGGTGAGCGCTTCAACTTGACTTTCCTGACAGGAGCGTGGGTGTCATACAACTTGACTACAACCGCATTAAAAGTATTCACTTTATCATCGACTGATGTGGCTTCCTCCAGGGGCGTCCAGTCAATATTGGAAGCATGCTCGATGAGTTTTTCTGCATTCATCCGCGCAAAGGCACGCCTGTACTGGAAGGTAGGTTTGGGTTTAGGAGGTTTAAGGACATAAGACAGGAAAATAAGGTTGTTATGGGAAAAGCCAGGAGCGTCCTGTTGACCATGTGAGGCGACTAGGGAAGGATTAGATGCGAGAATCAAGTCGAGCCAAGTATCATCCCCGACAGTGTTGTGATGCGTTGGTTGGAGAGGCAAGACATGCAGACTAACTGACTCGACCAGATGTAGGAGTTTACAGGATCGAGGGAGTTGTGGGCAAGGAGATTGGTGTTGAAATCCCCCATGACGCTGTGATGTGCACACTCCGAACCTAATGATTCTAGGACCGATTCTAATTCGATGAAGTAATCAAGGGACGGGGGACAATACACAACTCCAAGAACAGTTTTAGCTCCTATAACACAAACTTTTAAAAAAAGAAATTCAGCCAAATTAGTAGTAGAGGAAGAAGTAGCAATAATTTTAAAAGAAAAATCGGCATGAAGGTAAATTGCAACACCACCCCCTCTCTTACCGATTCGATCATTCCGTAGGAGAACGAATCCTGGTAGAAAGTAAGTGGTAGACGCAAGCTCAGGTTATAGCCAGGTCTCTGAAATGAGGACGGTATGGACGTTATTGTTCGTAAAAGTATCGTAAAGCTCATTGTAGTGGCTGGGAATGCTCTGGGCATTGATGTGACAAACATTAAACAGTCGGTCAAGACTATGGTTAAAGTTTTGACGTAAAGTATCACCAAGGGTGTCTGTAATGGAACAAAAACTATCTTCAAGAGTGGCAGTAGATTTGTTAGCTGAGAAAAACGATTCATTATCGAAAATAGTGGTCATAAATACGAATAAAATATTTAAAAAAAAAATATAGTTGTAAAATTAAAATAACTATAAAAAAAATAAAAAATAAACTACATGCTAAACAAGTACGACGGTTGCATATCTGCACCACCCGCCAGCTAACATCATCATTTTAAAACACAGTGAACCAACCAAGGAATGAAAATAAGTTACAATGAAATAGAAAAAAAAACAAACCCAAAATAAATACAAAAGTACAGAAAAATAAAATTGTGGCATTCGGAACGCACCTTACGCCCTCAACAAACAAAATTATCGTGGGCCGTAGACAGAGAAAACTATGATCCGATCCTTGAAAACCCGATGTCAATGTCAAAGACAGTCATGTCATAATGGCATTAGCAATATGTTTTCAAAAAAGAAAAATAATGACAAAAACATCCTTGTTGAGGGTAAACTATTGTACGAATGTACGCAAGACATGTAACAATCCATCTCATGGTCGTGTGAGGAAGAAAGTTAAAAAAAAAACAAAGTCAAGCAAAACAATGATTACGAGCCAAAACTAATCAAAGGTTATCATTACCAAACAGCAAAAGATAGCATATTAAAAGGTAAGTAAATCCTACGCAACGTAGGTATCTAATGCGTGAATTTTGTAAGATAATATTTAAGAGTTTTGTTACCAAAAATTAACGATTATTTTTACTTGTTTTTCAGGCTATCTCCAGAAGTTTGCACTTTGGGATAGGTACTTCAGCAGCAACGGACTCAATTCTTCAAACGATGAGATTTTATGTTTACTTCCTGTCCTGTCGTCATAGTTGAAGAATCTTACTAAAATCGCTGCGTGAGCGAGCGTGATCCACCATATGCTGGAGCTGCCGCTGCCGGCCCGCGGCCTTTCGAATGATGATGGAAGATCAACAGCTATAATATGTTTAGTTATTATTGTGCTTCATTGGTGTAATTGCTAAGTGTGGCGTTCCAGTGTAACATATTAAAATAAATAAATAAATAGGACTGTGGTGATGCTTCTTGGCTGCACCTAGTCTGTGGCAGACCTTTATGGAGGATGTGGTTACTGATTAAAGGCCCAGCTTCTTGTTAATTAGATCCAGGATCACTGTGCTACTGACCTCTCCTTCAACCTTTGCTATGCCCTGAAAGATCAGTGCCTTCCGACGATGCCAGGTCTCCAATTGGTCGACCTGTCTGGCACACTCGCTGATCTGTCTCCTAAGCAGACTTAGCATGCTAAAGTGCTAAAGATTAGCTCCCTGAAGGTCCGAAACTCCTCAGCTACCCTCGCCACATTATCTTTGGCTGGTCCTGCGCACTGAATTTGTGCCTCCAGTTCGCTCATCTTCCGGACAAATCTATCCTCAAGGCTTTTCTGTACCAATGCAATCTCATCAAGCTGTGACATGGTGTCCTTGTGACCGGTCACAGTGAAAAAAACAGTGAAAGTGAAGTGATGTGCTGGCAGGTGGTGGAAAGTTATAGCTTTAGTCACATGTGTGAGCTGCAAACGTGAGTACTCACTATGCAGAAGTTATACACTGATATTTTATAAAGAATAAGTAAATAAACTGAGTATTTCTAATTAAAATAGGTATCAAATCAATATTGGAGATACATTCTTTTTTTTACACCTACCCGCGCTATTATCTATTTATACATATTTATATATCTATACCTATTTATCTGTCAATGCTTCATTTTTTATTCCTTTTACCTATTTTTAACCAACTTCTAAAAGAAAGAGGTTATCAATTGGAAAGTTTTTTTTTGTATACTAATTTCATTGTAAATAAGCACCATGTGGCTATTTAGTATATTTTTAACCGACTTCCTAAAGAAGGAGGTTATCCATTCGACTGTGTTTTTTTTTATCTTTGGAGATATCCAATAGAACTCTTCAATAATAGACAGCAAATCTGTTGTGACAACATCATAACGTTACATCCCGCTGTAACGTTATGATGTTGTCACAACAGATTTATTTGGATATCTCCAAAGATAAAAAAAAAACACAGTCGAATGGATAACCTCCTTCTTTAGGAAGTCGTGTATTGTATGCTCTTGGGGCCAAAATGTAATATTCTATAAATTGATTTTCATCATATTATTACATTTTGATTTTTCATTTTGGTATGCAGATGTGTACAGTAAAACCAGATTTCGACAGTTAGTTATACATAGTATGTTAGTTTCCATTTGATTGGTGATAAGCATATTACCATGATAATGTAACAATACATGTATTGTATTTACATTCATAGCAAAAATTTTAATAGGATAATACAACTAAATGGATAAATAAAAAACTTTTTTCAAAAAACATAACAACTTCAAAAAAGTGTAATATAACTTTAGCTTCAGAAGTTGGTGGCAAAAAAACTGAATCAAACAAACAAGTAACCAACTTCTGAAGCTAAAGTTATTTTTCACTTCATTGTTTTTTGAAGTCAGTTTTAATTTTTTTGCAAATAGTTTTTGCAAAAAGAGTATCCATGGAGTTTCTTGCACGTTCTTGTCCATAGAGATCTACCTCCCTTTTGGAACGTGCAACTAGAGACCTGAGTCCTTGACACTTTGAAACACCTTGAAATGTGTGGACATTGATATTGTGGGCTTTATAGATTCCTAGATCCTTGGTAACTTTTTATCTTGGTCTATGTTTTGTAGTAAGCAAGAACTTATTGTCGGGCCTACGATATCCTCCCATACTTACGTATTAACGCTGTACCAAAAAAATATTGTAAAACCAAATGATTTTAAAAGAGTAACCATGGAGTTTCTTGCCGGTTCTTTTCCATAGGAAACGACCAACACGAACCGTGCACCTTTCTTGTTGACGTTTTACAAGTGCCCTTGTAGGCCTATGTGAAATAAAAATATTTTGATTTTGATTCAAAACTGCCTGTAAATGGTATTTAAATAAATGCGTTGAGTTTGTATCAATTGTATTTTTTTGCCTTATAAGTGCCTATATGACTTGACTTAGATTGTTTTTTTATAAACAATTTATTGTATTATGTAGTTGAAAGGTGGGCAGTGATATCCTCTTAGTAGAAATGGCCTTGACTTATGAATTGTAGGTTGTATGTTCGAACCCTGACAGGCTCTTTACTTTGGGTAAATGAATACTAATACTACTTGAATAAAAAGCATGACTTACAATAGTTAATTATATAATTAGAGTAAAACACAACATAACCAAACAAATTGTGTAAAACACAACATAAGGAGTCTCTTTGAAGGATCGCATCCGGAACGAGGTGATCTGAAGTGGCAATGGACCGGCCATATTAGCCGTAGAACCGATGACCGTTGGGGTAGACGTGTTGTTGAGTGGAGACCGCGAATCGACAAGCGTAAGATGGGACGCCCTCAGGCTCGGTGGAGCGACGATCTTTGCAGGGTAGCTGGTAGCAACTGGATGAGAGTTGCCGAGAATCGGGTTAAGTGGCGAGCGATTGAAGAGGCCTATGTCCAGCAGTGGACTGCGGTAGGCTGCTGATGATGACGATGATGACACTTACACAACACATTTATCACAACTAATTTAAGATTCCAGAACCAGAACATAAGATTCCCTTGTAGAAAGAACTGTTCAGAACAGAATAGATTTTCGCACTTGAATGTTTATGTCACTGACATTTAAATATGTAAATCGCGACAAGCGACGTTCCGTTTCATGTTAGGTACTATTGATGGGTAATTATTGTAAAAAAAAAATAACTAAAATAAAAACGTTGCAGTGGCCCATCTCGTATTATTTTTTTTAAACATTTTAGTCATAAAATAATGATAATCTAAGCTATCTGCATCTTTCCTAATTAAACGTTTTTGATGAGAACGCCATCTAGCGGTTCAGAAAGTAACCGTTTACGTGTGCATGTGTGTGTGTGCATGGTGTGTACATATATGAAGTGGAGACGACTTGGGGGAATCTTGAAAATCTCCGTTTGAGAAGAGTTAACAAGTAAACTGTATATGTGGAAAAATCAAGACAAAAGGCTAGTTTACGCAAATAGAATATTGTCCATCAAAGATATTTGCGAGACCAAATATCTTTCATATTTCCCAAATGCGACTACAACGCCATCTATTGAAAAAACGGCGGCGGGATCGTCAGCGGAACCACCTTAAGTGTAGAAAACACCTAGGCAAGCACCTCATGAGCGCCTCTCTAGCGCCCAAACTATATTATGTATATTTACTAGTAGTAGTAAAATTTATGTCTATATTATAGTTCAAGTTACCACATGTGTGGCAGACGTTACTCCAAGTTGGAGTTGGCGTTTCATTACTACAACTTTATAGCCTACAGCTGCTGTTGTAGCGGCCGCTTTTTTATATCGTTTATACACGTCTAGCTTTTATCTATTATGAAAACGAGTGATGTGGGAATAATCAAGAATTAAATTATGCAATTAAAGATCTGTATAGAATTCAAGAATTGTTTACAAGGGTGCCGGGGGGTAGGCAGAAGTAGGTATGCCAAAAAAAACAGATTTATAAGAGTTGAGGGAGGCCTTTGCCCAGCAGTGGGACGATACAGGCTAGCTATAATTATATAATAAGGGTTTTACTATCTGCGGAAGCAGCTGAAGTTCTTCTACGAATCTAAAATGCAATAGCCACCTAAAAAATGTTAGCACCTCGGATTGGTTAGATTTTCTATATTTGTTAATTCATACAGAAGTTGAAGTTTTACTATGTAACTTTGTCGGGTTATTTCAATAGTCTAGGAACTAAAAGAAAATGTAAACTCTTTACTCCAGAATAGTTAATTTTCCTTTAGTCCTTTTATTCAGAAATAGATATTACTTAATTGAATGAGGGAAACAATTTTAAGAACAAAAGATCGAAGGCTCCATGAGCAAGCTAAGCGAGCTCGAAAATTTAATCACCTACCTTCGACATATTAGAATTGTTTAGACCCTTCATACAGGAGTTACTTGGTTGACTTATAGACCATATTACAAGTCAAAATTCAAGAGCAAGTAGGCTGCAAGAGCGAGCGAAGCAAGCTCGAAAAATTTTGTACACCTCTCAGCTGCCTCCCCCTCTGCCCCGCCCTGGTAACGCCCATGATTGATGATGAAAATTGTGTGAGTAGGTGTATACTTCCTGACACAATTAATTTGATGTTAGAAATTTATGTATACTTGGTTTAAAAATTCCGCGCGCCCCTTTGTAGCCCCGCTCCCCTAGGCACATGCCTAGTTTGCCTTAAGGATATTAAGCCCCTGGGCTTCAGTTTGGAGAGAATCTTGTTTATAATATGTTGTTGTTGTGAGAATCTCGTTTATTGCCTTATTATACATCCCTCCTAGGCAATATAAACTAGCAGTTTCAAAAGCAGCTCGGAGTTTGAATTTGTTCCCGTTTGATAGCAATTACCTCGCCCCCTATTATATTATTATAAGACTTAAACATAACTGGAGAAATCTGTGTGAGAGAGAGAAACCCTAACATAAACTAAACCTTCGGCGAGTGTAGTAAATACAGGTGTGATGTTATAATAATATGGTGTAGCATGAGGCATTAGATATGGCTATGGTTTCCGCGCGAAACTTCCTACGTTAGAATTTACGAAATTCTGATTTCATCTGCCAAACAATGATCACAAAAGAAGCTCTTCTGTGATGTTTGGCAGATAAAATCAGAATTTCGTAAATTCTAAACATAACAGAAGAGCTTCTTTTGTGACGTTGGACCTGAACTTGTACCCAGAATGAAAACTCGAATATTTTGAATTTTCGTCGCAGCCGCCATTCCGACGCTTCTGAATAATATAAGGCACATAATAATGCTTACAAAATATGAAAATAACGTTTATTTACAAAATTCATTCCAATGCATAAGCTCGTCAAATATTTTATAAAGTTATTCAGGATTTTCCTCAAGAATATAAAATATCAAAACGAGTGAACGTGGTCCCAATTTCCTCCGTCAGGTATTTGAGATCACATTTCTCACCGTATTTGTCGATATCTTGTTGATATTTGGGCTTCTGTCAATATGTTTTTTTAAATAAATCCATCCATCTTTTTCATATAATTTGAGTAGTATTCAGAGATTACAACATGGTCTCTTGTGCCTAAACTGAAGAGGCAGAATAACTTGTTACAACATTCTCTCATTTATAAAAAAACAGCTCTTTGTACTTCCAAGGGTGGTCTGGAAGACATTGCTATCAGCGATAAAACCGCCATCGTACCATTGTAGAATTAGCAAAATAGTTTTTTTTTTTTTTTGTAGTGAATCTTCTTATGCGACTTCCAACAAGTTAAACGTTTTCATGGAGGGGGAATATTTTCTATTACTCACTAAGAGATGCATTCGATTCTTCGGTGTGACCAGCCTTCGCTCAATTTCCATGAGTAGAATAACCTCGACATGCTTGTACAACAAAGTGTAGAACAATAAAATATTATTTAGGAGCTCAATAAAATAACGAGAGTGAGTGCGTGGCACTCGAACGCATGCGTGTAGTATTACGAAGTTTCACTTTTTCCGAGCGGAGGGACTCCACGCACAATTTTTTTTTATAAAAATGTAATTAATATGTAAGAAAATAAATAAAGGAATAATTTATTTTCATTATTCGGATAACAGAAATCCATAGTGTTAGTAACATACCTTATACCTAGTGTTAGTACACAATAACAATGAGTTTGAGAAGCATTCTTCACAGAATGTAATGTTCTGTAATGTTAGTGTACAAAATATAACAAAACATCACGCCTGTAATCCTCGAATGGTAAGGCATAGTATTACCTAATAGTACAAAAACTTTTCGCTAGTTATGTTTAAGTCCCATTTAATAGGGGGCGAGCGTATTGCCATCAACCGGGCAAAAATTCCGACTCCGTGGCTGCTACTGATAAATTTATGATGGAAAAATCCAATAGCACCCGGCAATCGAACCCAGGACCTCATGCTGAGCAGTCACGCTTGCAATCTCTATACCATCTCGCTTCAGAGTAAGGGGCCGTAGTGTATGAGTTACTAGACCACCGTGGCAGTAAAGTATAATTTATCTGTCTCAGTGGCGGATTTACAAATTTTCAAGGTATAGGCTGTAAAGTTTTTGCCGCCCTTGCCTCTACGATTTTCATGTCCTAGATTTATTTATAACCCAATCCAACAATTTCGTTGAAATTGCACGTAAAATATGTTTTGGGTTTATTTTTGAGCTAATCAAATTTCAATCATGTACGATTAATAAAAGAGGGGTAATGTATACTACTTACACAATAATGTACATTCGGTAAACGTGAATAAATTAAACTTTATTGCCCTTACAAACAGTTTTCTCTTTTGGATTTCAACGAGGTAGCAAAAAAAAAAAAAATTCGGTCCCCAAATTTGGCGCCCCAAAAATCTACTGCCCTAGGCTCCGGCCTACTCAGCCTGCTGGTATATCCGCCACTGATCTGTCTAAATCAATCGCGATGTTTACCTCACTCTATGTAAGTTCTATTTAATGAGATTGGGCTTTAGGGGGCATTCTTAATATCCCGTTTTCCAATAAGATTCGACCCTCGTCACATCTGCCGTCATTTACATACGGTATGTAAACTATGGTCCTAAGCAATCTTGAATGAACGTAAGGTAAATAATTTACAATGCTGACCTTACCACAACTTCCCTTTAAGGCGCAAATTATATAGAAACGGCGTAAGGTGAAGGCGCGGCGCAGGCATCTTGCCGCTTCAAAACGTTTCAATACAAAATGTAGGTAGGCGACACGTTCTGAATTATACTCAAGCGGCGCGGCGCAGGCACGTCGTTTCGTCGCCTGTTCCGCGTCGCTAGAAGGCGCGACTGGAGTGGCGCGCAAGCAGCACGACACTTTGTTATACAGTAGGAGCAGAAAAATGCGTAACGATAGTGAATTTAATGTAGGGTTCTGTGAGATAATTGAACAATATCCAGCTCTTTACGACCATACTAAGCCGGAGTACAGTAATAAAAATGTACAAGATAAAATTTGGAGAGAAATAGGATTAAAAGTCGGTGCAACAGGTAAGTCCTTTATTTTTATTTACTAATTATGTCTAGTTTGAAATTGAATCGGAGATCGAGTTGTCAAGTATGTTGTAAGATAATTCTCTGATGATTTTAGGATCTTCAGTTGTTTGTTGCACGTTAATGTTTGGTCCTATTAAACAGCTATTAAAACGTGGAACCGCGAGTTTCCCATCACATTTGCGGATAACATTATGCAAAACACACATAGCTTTTATAATGTTATCGACATTTTCTGGGTCGCAGCAAACAGAATGATGTGCTAAGGGCGCTAAATTTAAAAAAAAAAAACAGCCTGTATAATACTAGTTGCGGCGTCTCTTCGCCTCTTTGATATAATTTAAGGGTATTACCTTGCTCAATGACCTTTAAGATTTGACCTCTGTACTAGTATTTGTTACTTTTGCGCCCTCTACAGACAAACGAACATACTAAAATAAAACGAACTGAAGATTAGGCAATAACACAGATGTGTCTCAGAGTTGTCAACGTTTTTGCCTATTTTATTCGCTCTTTTACGAGTCTCGAATCTATCTATAATCGCGTCCGTGCCTTATCTGTTCCTCGCCTGCTCTGCGCCTGCGCCGCGTCTTCACCGTACGCCGTTTCTATTTCGCGCCTAAGAGCGTTTATACCTTACCGCTTTTCATACAAACTTTCAAGTCGTTATTTACCGAAATGACTGAACCGATTTAAATGAAACTTCGTACACATAAGTAGGATACACAGATCTAAAAAGTTACTAAAAACATTTTCGAAAATTAGTATTACAGTTAAATTAGACCGATTATCTCTTTTTTTTAAACACATTTAGAAATATTTTTAGTAACTTTTTAGATCTATGTATCCTGCTAATGCGTATAAAGTTTCATTTAAATCGGTTCAGTCATTTCAGAAAATATCGACTTGAAAGTTTGTATGAAAAGCGGTAAGGTATAAACGCTCATAAGCTTTTAACCCTGATCCTTGATCATGTATCTACCTTAACGATTAAATAATTGATAAGCTTTATTTAAAAGAACGCATTTACCCAAGTACAGACGCCAGCACATCAAGCCTACAACAATCTGTCTTTCTTTAATAGATTTTCAACTTTATGGTTAAAGAATTAAGTTCAAGGTTTATTGAGAAAATTTGACAGTTTGGGTAGCTTGATCTCTGGTGTCTGAACCTTATTATTTTAATTTTCCAAGACCAAAATACCTTTTACTTAGCCTAGAGACTAATTAAATAGCAGCACGCCTAAATAAAAAGGCGATTTCTAAAACACGTTCTAGAAATACGAAACACTTTGTAAGCAATTCCGACTTGTCAAAGTTCTTTGGTCATAAACAACGGCCATTTTGATTACAGCTCATAAATTGATAACCTTCCATATTTAGTTCCATTCGAAATCCACTCAGCCAGGAAGGGTTTGATTCATTCAATTTCGAGATCGCCCTTACCCGATATTGAATAATAGAGACAGGTGGTTTTAATTAGAATAATCCGCCTTTGCTTAATAATCAAAGGAGATCTGCTAGTGACGTCTTGTCGTTTCACAATCCTTTGTATGTTACTCAATATTAATGTGCCTTTGATTGAACCCTTGGCTAAATCTGTATATAATCAATGAAAATCGGTTCCCACACACAATTGAGCGGAGTAGGTATTGACATTTTGTTCAGCTGATAATTTTGACGTGATTAAGATGTTGGTCCCATACAGGGTTTTTTTTCCATATTATGGTCTGTAAATATGAACAAATTTCTGACGCTGTATAGTAGTGAAGCCTATATAAATATATATTTAAAAAAAATGCCCGCCTTTAGTCTCTGCCGCCGCGCCCGCCGAGTATTAAGGCGAACGCAGGAAATGTGGTAATTAATGACACAATTTGCCTTCACAACATGCATGGGTAAAATTACCACAATTTAAAATTTTGAAATTCTGAAACTTTGTGTACCTATGTATCAGAGATTTTCTACAGTATTTAAATCGTTATTTAAACACAGATTTACTCAATGTTTATTTGCATTTATAATAGCAGTAAGATAAACAATTTCAATGTTATCATTCGATAATAGTGTAGTTAAGCTATATTGGTTTAATATAATTACTAAGTCATGATAAATATTGTTCAAAGGTCAACGCATACTGTTACAACATATAATGATGATCTATTACCTAAACCATCTAAGCGATTAGCGAAAACCTTTAAAAATTTCATTCCAAAAGTTTACTTTTTTATATATAAAGCAGATATACTTTTTTATATATAAAGGGTGTAAAACACCTCTTAACGAAGCCGAAAGGCACTGGTTCTCCTTGTCATTGTGACCATTTTTTTGTTCTACACCATACCTGGGAACCTTCTAGTTACGGAGATATTAGTGGTCAAAGTTCCAACTTTTTGACAAATATTTTTTTAAATACAAGTTTTTAATGTAAGATTTTTACTTTAAACACCTCCACGACCCTCATACTATTCAATCCGTCCATCAGCACAATGTTTTGAGTGCGTTACATTGAGTTCTACCGAAAAACATGATTTTCCACCCCCCCAAAAAAAAGTCGTTTCCCAGCAATATTTTTTGCGTAAAGTTACTTAGTTTCATGTAAAGAATGCTTGGTTGACGGCTTCGTGATGAGGTGATTTACACGGTGTATTACCACTGGGCACCATACTTTTTTATAAACTAATAAAAACGCCCGTATTCACGCATTTCTTTTTAAATAAAATTGACAAAAAACAACAGAAATAAATTGACTCGCTTAAAAAATACCAAAATATCACTTTTTATTATGATTTTAAGATTTCGTTTAGGTTTCTATGTAATCTTTCATTTATTTTGGTTAATAACTTTACGTTAAGTTTTTTTGGTCTAATCTGAATATTATACGCAACATAAGTATAAGTGGGCCGAAAAAAAATTGTCTCCTTTGTGATGTTAATTTTTAATACAGTACCGTCTTCATTATTTTTGTAATATAGTTAAATTTGGTTTATTGACTTGATTTACATCGTAATGAAAGTATTTAATTACTTTCAAAAACGCCATAATTTTTATAGCTTGACATTTATTAACACTTCATGAATATTCGTCGCCTCGACATTAGAATTAGTAACGGAGACTTTAAAACTTACAGCCAGTACAATTCTAGGGTGTTTATAACCGAAATGAAACAGTTAACCGAAATACATAACCCCTGGTAAACTTGAGCAAACAGATAGTTGCAAACCTTTCTTTAAAAAACATAATATTTTAACTGTTCCTTGTATAATAGGTGTTGTTTTGCATCCACGTCAAATTCAAGGAAGTAACTGTGCTAATGATTCTGGACCCGAATCAATAATAAAATAGGTTGGGTTTTTTTTCTTATTATCGGAAATCGGTTAGTGTGAACTACTCGTGTTTTAACGCGGCCCGTCCGATATAACCGCGCTTCCACACATACTAACAATCACAAACGTTTATTCGATAATTTCTTATTGAAGTGAAACTTCTAATGCGACTTCCAACAAGTTTAACGTTCTAATGGAGGGGGAATATTTTCTATTACCCACTAACAGATGGCGCTATAACAAGATTTGTGACTACGTAGTTCTACTAGGTACGCAAGATGGCGTGCAAACAGTCATGCATTCGACTCTTCGGTGTGACCAGCCCTCGCTCAATTTCCATGAGTAGAATAACCTCGATAAACTTATGTGATAAAAAGTGTACAACAATAAAACAATAAAATATTATTTAGAAGCTCAATAAAATAACGAGAGTGAATGCGTGACACTCGAACGCATGCGTGTAGTATTACGAATTTTCACTTCTTCCGCGCGGAGGGATTCCACGCACTATTTTTTTTTTCCCTTAACCACGTTGAGGGGTTTTTTCTAAAATACTGATAAACTTAAACAACAAATAAAAGCATTTTGCATACTGTTATGATGTATTTTATCAAAACTTAACTCTTTCCTATCGTTTCGTTTGCCGTATGTCATAACTTCTCAGAATTTGATCCTTACCGACACTATCGAATGGTGTAATAATACAGGGTGTTTTTTTTTCTTCCAAAATTAACGGGTTCGATTATTGGCTAGGAATATTGATTTTTCAAAGAACCACAATGAACAATGATGCAGTTTTAGTTTTTATCAAAATCGGGCTCGTGACTCCTTTGAGTGTTGTTCGCTATTTCTCATGGATTCGGATTTCTCCTTCCACCCACTTGAAAAATTCAGCCTGAATATCGCGGCTCCGATGCATTTTGGTAATAATTGTTCATAGCAGAAAATGAATGTCTTATTGTGTTCTTACTAATGAAATATTTTCATTAGTAGCCGCAGTGGACTTAGAAAAATTATGCCACTTTTACCCAAACCCGCGGAAACATCAAGAATTTTATTCAAAACACGAAGACATCCAGACACGCTATCTACTCAGACACCGAGCTAAGCTAGACCACGTAATGTACTTACATTAAATTATTTAATAAAGGACCTGCATCAATTAAGAAAGAAGAAAAAGTTTACTATACTTAAATAAAAACTTAGCCTATTTTTGATAAATAAAAGCTACTACTCGGTAAACGAATATCTAAGTGATAGACTTATGAAGTCATAAACTTAAACTTATATACTTAACTATAACTTACCTCAGAAAGTACCAACATGATTATTTTAGTGTAGTAGTTTGTTGTATAGTAGTTTTAATATTATACTATAATTTATGAAAATGTTTCCTCTGTCCAAATTCACTTATTTGCTGTGCCTGACAGGGTCCATATGAGCTAACTATAAGTTTACCAACTTTTTTTTTTTTCTTTTCGGATGGGAAATCGTCAAGTGACTTCTCCCGCTCTGGGCGGAGCGGAAAGGAGTGTCAGACTTTACTTACTAAAACCTATCCATGTTCCTTCTTAGCTCTTTGTGTTCCAGGGCCACGGTATCTCTTTCGAACAGCCCGCAGCGTAAGTTTACCACTTATGAATAACATGTGGAATGCAATAAAAGTACCTATTGAGTACATAACATGACATCACGCCTGCTTTCACGAAGAGATCGGCAGGGGTGACCAAATGCGGGTGATCTATGACACCCACATTGGCGAAATGTGGGTGTGTAAGTCCTTTATGGTAGGGGGCGAGCCAACTGCCATCAACGGGACATAAATCCTGATTCCGTGACCGTACTGAGAATTTCTAACTGAAACACCCAATAACACTAAGCCCCCACACCCTCTGCACCTAATTACCCTCGTGTCGCAAAGGCTGAAAAGCCTAAAACAGCTTTTTTGAAGTGTGTCACCCCTCTCACTGGCGAGCGGTCTACGGAGCGACTAACGCTGTGGCAAGGTAGTGCATCTTTACCTAACCCATTCGTTCCGCCTGCTGAGATTACCACCCACCTGGACATGAGTTGCCATGGCTGACCTGGAAGTCTTCAAATAGATTTCAGACCCAGGTTGGTTGCAGCAAGGAAAACCTGTTCAGGTGGAGATTCATTAGTGATTCTGCCCTGGTGTGTAAATGTGGTGCTGTTCCACAAACGATGCGGCACTTAATATCGTGTCCTGCGTGTGCTGCTGTTTGTTCATTACAGGAACTGATGGACGTTACAGAGGGCGCCAAACTAGTGGCTCAGTTCTGACCCGACACAATTTAGCAGTCGTACTTACGACTACAGTACGTCTACCATGAGTTGTCATAGTTAGATCGCTTGACGTAACTGCAATAGTTCCGTCAGTAACAAAATACTATAGTTAGCTTTTTCAATGTTACCATGAGCTGTGTTGGTGCTTACTACCAAATTCTAAGCAAATGAAGCCCAAACTTGCAGTCGCCGTAGTTTAGTTTACTACACGGTGACGTAGGATAGATAACTATAGTGACTCATACTGCGAATTTTAGTACCCAACTATCCGCTAGAGGCGCTGTAAAAGTTTTCATTTTTTTAACTACAGACGCTAGCGAGTATAGATTGTTAAAACTCATGGTAGACGTACAGACAACGAGGCAGTCTAAGCATAGTTCCTAGTTAGTTATTTATTTAAACTTCGTGTACAAAAATGGTACATAGGCGGACTTAATGCCACAAGGCATTCACTACCAGTCAACCATAGGGTAAAATACGACATTGTGGTAGGGTACAAAAAAAAATATTTTCTAAAAACTACTAGTTTTCGAAAATTCATACACTTACATAGATACTAATACACATTATACAAATAAAATATACCTATTCAAATTTGAAATTATTTCAAACACAGAACATGCGGTTATTTGGGTGGAACGCGAATGATTATATTTTTTCCTAGAATGTATTTGGGATCCCTCGAGGCCTTTAATCAAACATGATTATTAAACAGTACGTGAAACGAGATTGTTCTCATGTTTATTTTTGTCAAAAACATAATCAAACCAAAAATATATCAAATAAGCCTTTATCCTGTATTATGTTTATTTGCGAGACAATTTAATGAACTTCGTTATAAGTACTGGTTTCAAATGTAAAAAAAAACACTTTTCATTTTCATTGTTTAGATATGCCAGGAGCTCCTGGCTAAATAATAACAGCCGCACGGGTCGATCTTCAAGGTGATGCCCCGCTTGCCGAGGTTGGTCCGAGGATGGGTGACCATAATTACAAACCGAGTTTTCTCCATGCCTCGGAAAGAACGTTAAGCCGTTGGTCCCGGCTGTCATTTGTAGATCTTTGGCAGTCGTTACGAGTAGTCAGAAGCCAAAAGTCTGACATCCAGTCATACCAAGGCGTTTCGTATTACCCAGTTACTGGGTTGTGGAGGTCAGATAGGCAGTCGCTTCATGTAAAATACTGGTACTCAGCTGCATCCGGTTAGACTGGAAGCCGACCCCAAGATAGTTTGGGAAAAGGCTGGGCAGATGATGACGATGTGCAAGTCCCATTTAATAGTGGGCGAGCCTATTGCCATCAACCGGGCACACATTAAAACTCCGTAGCTGCTACTGAGAAATTCTTGATGGAAAAACTAAATAAAAATTTTTCGACCTGGAAATCGAATCCAGGATCATGGTGTTTAGCAGTCGCGCTTGCTACCTTTACACTAACAAGGCAGTCTAAACATAATTAATAAACGATCTATTCATTCATAATCATCTCTGAAATATTAATAACTGGCAGGGATAAATAATCGCAAACCAAATAAAAACTCATGACGTTTTGAAATCCATACTTCCATACTAATATTATAAATGCGAATGTCACTCTGTTTGTGTATGTTTGTATGTTTTTTGTTTTGTATACCTTTTCACGACTAAACGGCTGATCGGATCTTAATGAAATTTGGCAAGAAGATAGATTTCAACCTAAGGAAGGACACAGGCTTTATATCATCACGTTACGACCAATAGGAGCGGAGCAGCAATGAAAAATGTTGCGAAAACGGGGAAAATGTGACGCAGACGAAGTTGCGTGGGACAGCTAGTTATCGATAATTTTTATTAGTATGGGCAAATAAACTACTGTCAGTGCTTTCGATCTGGTAGAAACTTCAATCCTCAAGAGACGTAATCAGATGGGTTACTATGACGCTTAAAACATTATTATTGGAAGGAAACATTATTATTGGAAAGAGATGGAGCTAGACGACCTGTATAGCTCCGTCTCTTTTTCACTCTGGAATAAGAATGGAACAATAATGTTTTAAGTCGTCATGGTACGCCACCAGGGGTACAAAAGAGCCTGTATACCAGAAATATATTTTGACACAAAATATTTTTACAAAAAATTAAGCAAAAATATTTTGCTTGGGACATGTTAAAAAAATACCGACGATATAAAAATAACATTTAAGACTAACAAATGGATAAAACAATCCATTCGACTTGCACGGGTCTTTTTTTCCATTTTCTTTTAATTTTTATAGATAGACAGAAATATTATGACTGTCGATAATGTAGGCATGGTATTAACATGAAACCACGGAACTGCCTGACGCCATCCCTATTCTATCATCGGACGAGCAGAGTTACGACAAAGCGTCACCGCAATATGTATATGGCTGAAGTTCCACAAACCCGAACAAAGCGCTTTGCTTCCACGTTTATTGTGTGAACGGCCAGTCTGTGGAATTCACTGCTGGCTACTCAGTTCCCTGATCATTATAACCTCTTCAAAGTTTGAGAGAATCGGTTTCTTCTAAGCAAGCGTGCTCCACCCTAGGCCGCATCATCTATTAACATCAGGCGAGTTGCGGCCAAACAGCATAAGGAAAGTCAAAGACTTCCTCAACTCAAAGGCTATTTGATCTCATGTTCTCTACGACTAAATAATTCCAATGTACTAACAACTTTGCGTGACCTCTAAACTGTGTCAACCAACAGTGCGACTATTTATTTGAGGTGGTAGCCAACTACACGATATGAGGAAAGTTCCAGTTGTCAGTGTTACATTTATTAGAACCCTGTCGGACTCAACTGTAGGTGGATAGTACACAGCGACCAATCAAGGTATATAAAACCAGTATATCTCGCATGCACGGGAAATCTATACAAAAAGCGAGGCCATAGTATACTGGAAATATTTATTTATTTATTTAAAAATACATACACTATCATTACAGGCTTACCTAATACAATAGTGCAGTTATAGTTTTAATAGCTTAAATTAAACGTATATCTAGATTAGTGGTAGGTATTACTTACAACTACAAGAGAAATTTTACAAAATGCGGCCTGTGTGAATTCACTCAGAGAACAATTGAAGCAGTCAATCTGTTGTGACACCATATTGAGTGCACGTAGCGCGCGCGGCAGCGGCGCGTGCTGTAGGAGGTTGGTGCGAGCGGGCGGCACCCACAGCAGTGGCGGCCGCCGCCGGCGCCCCACGTACACATCCGGTACACACAACCCAACCGTGCTAAGAACGCCTGGGTTGTGTAGTTTACCACGCATAATCTTAAATAAGTAAGTGGCGAGAGCTACTTCCCTTCTTACTTCCAGTTTATAGTAGCCTACCATGCCCAGCACAAATAGAGTAGGATATAGCAGTGGATACCCTGGATACACACCATACAGCTTTAAGCACAGGAATCTCACAAACTTGTTCTGGATACGTTCTAGCATTAGTTTATACTTGGCTTCATGTGGCGACTAGACGACAGCATTGCATTCCAGATGACTTTTTACTAGTGCTTCGTACAACGATCTCAGAGCACTGATGTTCGTGAACTGATTTCCTAGCCGTAAAACCAACCCTAAATTGCGGTATGCTTTCTTACAAACATCCATGGTATGCTTACGGAAATTTAAATCAGTTGTAAATCGCACGCCTAAGTCTTTTACCTCTGAGAAACGTTGCAGTGGGATTCCATCCATGCAATATTGATACTGACTTTGATCACGTGCAAGGACTTGGAGCACGGGAAAATGATAACACTGAACATTTGGCCACATTGAAATACAACTTATTTCTACGACTCCACTCAACTACCCGACTAATATCCTGCTGCAGTATGTCATGATCAGTTTCCTGCGTTATGTTAAGAACTAATTTCAAGTCATCCGCGAATAACAACGGTATGGATTTATTGACTACACTCGGCAGGTCGTTAGTTGTTAAAATGAAGAGAAAAGGCCCTAAATTAGTGCCCTGACTGACTCCTGATCTCGTGAAATAGGGCTCAGAGAGCTGATTATTGCAGTCGACGTACTGACAACGGTCTCGTAAATGGCAGGCGAAAAACGACAAAGTGTGAGGTGTACAGCCTACCCCAGCCAATTTACCCAAAAGGACGTCATTATCCACTGTGTCAAACGCCTTTCTAAAATCAAAGTAGGCAACATCTACCTGTTGTCCCGCATCCACTGTCGGTACTATTTGTGTCATAAGATCCAGCAAGTTGCCTGTTGTCCCCGCCCAGGACGGAAACCATGCCGTGCGTCAGACAACAGAGCGCTAATCTGTGGATGCAGGCTATCGTGAATGGTCGACTCAAACACTTTAGCTGGAGTGCTTAATACCGCTACAGGTTTATAATCGCTGGGTGCTGAACCTCTACTCACTTTAGGCACGGGTACAACTCGGGAAAGTTTCCAGCGTTCCGGAAAAGTTGCGGTCTTGATACAGACGTTGAACAAGTATAGCAACGGCTTAACCAACACCGCACGGCAATCCTTATTCCCTAAAAATGTACGCTGGAATACCATCTGGCCCGGCTGAGCGCTTAGGCGGCAAACGTGTGAGTGCGCGCTGTACGTCCGCGGGGCCCACGCTCGCAAGGTGCACCCGTGCACCCGGCGATGCGCCCGCCGCCTCGCCCGCACTCGCCACCGCCACACTCAGTTTGGCAGGTTCCGGATTGTACACAAGACTGAAAAAACCGAGCGAACTCATTGGCACATTCGGATTCCGATAATACCCTAATACATAGCTTGGGGTGTCACCGTCTGTACAAGGGATGAATTGAGATTCATTTTAAGTAAAATTCCATACGTTGTTGACAGAATAATGACTAGAAAAAAAAATCGAGTAACGTTAACTTTTTAATTGGTCTTTTTGAGTAAGGAACTTTTTTTTTATTTCTTAGCTCTTTACTCTAGTCTAGGTCAGAGATGACAGAGACAAAGTCGACGATGGTACGAGCTTACCCAGAAGAAACCTGTTCACTCTAACTTTGAAGATATTAGGGTTGTAAGCGTTCGGAAACACAGATGCAGGCAGAGAGTTCCACTCCTTTGTTGTGAGCATTATGAAAGACGTTTGAAAACGCTTAGTGCGAATTGGTGGAATTGCACTAAGGTAGGGATGGTAACTTGCAGTGCGTTAGTTGTCCGATGGTAGAAGGGGGCCGGTGGGGTGAGGTCGTGGAGTTCTTGGGCTCACTCACCGCAGTACAGCCTGTAGAAGACCGACAAGCAGGCAACCTTGCGGCGATGAGCCAAGCTCCATTGGCATCCACCAATTTTACATCGTGAATCTGCCTCTTTGCTCTACGTTCCACCGAATCAAGCGCAGCCAGCTGGTATTAGGTGAGCCATCAAAGGTGGCTGCTATACTCCATGCAGGGTCGGACTTGTGTTTTATATAGTGTTAAAAGCTGTCCAGGCCTGAAGTATTTCCAGCTTCACTCTCTATTTCGGATGCCCAGCTTTTTGACCGCAGTTTGGGCTTTGTACCCAATGTAACCCGTTATTTATATCTCACATAACACGTTATTTATATCTTATGGTTTTCTCTATATTATTATGAGTTATATTAATAACACATTTCATGCTACACAAATATTACCTGCATAATTATGAAGGAAATATACCCGTTGTAATTATTGTAGGCGGTCCTTATATTACCTAACTCATACTAACTTATGTGAAATTCCAACCAGCCGGCAAGGCGGAGACATATAAATTGTAGCAAAACTTTTCACTTTCGGGAATTCGCAAATCAGTTCCCCAAAATGTTATTACTTTGGTTAAAATACTGGAAACGTGTGAAGCCATCTTTTTATTGCTTGTCGGTCTTGAGATGTGCTTTGAATATCGATCACGGACGAAACTAAAATTAATTTGGTTTCTGCTTCTAATTAACCTCAATTGATAAAGTGCTTCAGAGATCATTTAGCACCCGAATGATTTTGATACGGGAGCGCAGTTGTTGAAAATTTGCGTTTTTTTTGTGTGAAATAGTTATTTGGTCAACGAGAGAGCAAAGTCGTTTTTTGCTGCGAGTGCTGATTTTGAATCCTGAGTGTGGCGAGGGATTCAAAGGCACGAGATGCAAAAAACTTTGCTCTCGTGTAACACACATAACTTTTCACTTCAGCAGCGAGAACACTTTAGAAGATAATAAATATTTACAGGTTTTAACCTGTATTTAATGACTGATATAAATATCAGTTTTATTTCCAGTAAATACAACAATAAGTTTTTGTATTTTCGTTTAAATACAACAACATGTTAATAATTCATTAAATTACATTAAAAGACATAATTTTGCAAAATTTCTTTAGTTAATACGAAATTCCGAACTCATTTGTCTTTGAGGTCTCCCTCTCTTTCTAAGAGCGGGGAAAAGATAGAGTGTGAATTTTTCGAATTGTATGATTTACCCAAGGCTTAATAAGATATTCGCGACTTTCTGAAAAAAACAATTAAAAATTTACTTGGTCAGA
This sequence comes from Cerastis leucographa, assembly GCA_963082945.1. Lineage (NCBI taxonomy): Eukaryota > Metazoa > Arthropoda > Insecta > Lepidoptera > Noctuidae > Cerastis > Cerastis leucographa. The sequence continues at coordinate 8,374,173 of OY720353.1, forward strand.
GTCGGTGACCAAAATCGCATTTTGCTCACTGATTTTAGGAAGCAAAACCTACATGTTTGAGCTATTGACGTGAAAAATGTATTATAAAAAACACGATGGCGTTTATTCATTTTTGTCCGCACGCAAAAAAATAGTGCGTGGAGTTCCTCCGCGCGCAAGTAGTGAAACTTCGTAATACTACACGCATGCGGTCGAGGGGATCCCTTCTTTTCGCATAATGTTCTTTGTCCTAATATACTTCGGCATAACGATTTTGGCACAATTTGTTTTGGCATAATAATAATTCGGCATAATTTTTTTAGGCATACATTTTATGTTGGCATAATCATCATAAAGACTAATTTGTTTTGGCATAAATTTGATTCGCATAACATAAGTAGGCCTAAAAATTAAACTAACTAGGTTAAAAATTTAATATGCTGTGCAACTAAAGTTAGTGACAGAACCGAATTGCTGCAAAACCGACTCCACGTAGTCTTGTTTGTCCTACCCCTAGAGTGTAATTTAAAATCGCGTAGGCGCGTCGGGGCGCCGCGGCTGAGGCCGGCCGGCGAAGCTTCGGCTTGTTGGCCGGCTTCGCCGGCCAGCCTCACCCACGGTGGTGAGCGAAAGCCATCTCTTAGTGGATAATAGAAAATATTCCCCCTCCATGAAAACGTTAAACTTGTTGGAAGTCGCATAAGAAGTTTCACTTCAAAAAGATTCTTGTTAAACTATACAACAGTTAGGTACCACGTATTCGAAACACCAAAAATGTTGCCTGCTTGCCTGCCAAACTTAAAAATACCACGAAAATACACGGTGAAAATGTATGGAACAGCTGTTTTCTTTTTAATTACTAGGAGATATTCGAGAATGGTGTACTGTACTGAGTAAGTAACTGGTACGTAACCGTTTTAGCGTCGGTGGACCTTCAACCCTGTAAGTAGTACACTACTCCAGTCAGTAAAACTGTATAATAATCCTTTGGCGAGTATTTTCACTGTGTTTCACAAATGTTCACTAACTGTGCTTTTCGTCAAAGTCCTTCTTGTTATCCATGAAATACGTCCAGATGATAGACTGTATAAGATATTTGCATACAATTTATTTGCGTTCTATAGTGTTTATAAGGTTTTACAAATGCTTACAGCTAAGTACAATATTAAATACCCTGTTAGGGTCTATAATATATAAACACAGCACAGCAATACACATATTGAAATTAAAATCATAGCCTAGCCTTTTCCCAAACTATCTTGGGGTCGGCTTCCAGTCTAACCGGATGCAGCTGAGTACCAGGATTTTACATGAAGCGACTGCCTATCTGACCTCCACAACCCAGTAACTGGGTAATACCCATTAGTAAGACTGGATGTCAGACTTTTTTTTTTTTTTTTGCGGATGGGAAATCGTCAAATGACTTCTCCCGCTCTGGGCGGAGCGGGAGGGAGTGTCAGACTTGACTGACTAAAACCCACCCATGTTCCTTCTTAGCCCTTTGTGTTCCAGGGCCGCGGTATCTCTTTCGAACAACCCTAGACTTTTGGCTTCTGACTACTCGTAACGACTGTCAAAGTTCTTCAAATGACAGCCGGGACCAACTGCTAAACGTGCTTTCCGAGGCACGGAGGAAACTCGGTATGTAATACTGGTCACCCATCCACGGACCAACCTCGCCAAGCAAGGCTTAACCTTAAAGATCGACCCGTGCGGCTGTTATTATTTAGCCACGAGCTCCTCATTAAAATTAAAATAATATGATTAAATGATAAGTAACTATTCTTAATTATAATTAACAATTATAGAGTTATTAGTAACATTCTTACTTAGTTATTAATACAACATGACTTCGACACACGGAAGCCCGATTAACGCTAAATACTTAGTCATGCAGCGTTTCTATTCACTTATAACTACAAAGTTCAAATCTGTTCAAAAAGTGAAAACAGATTTTAGGTTCATAATTCAGAATTTCACATTTACGTGTTAATATGATGACGCATGGGTTTTCCGAAAACTTAATTCCCAATTCATTAGTTCTGGAAAATGCTTAGAGCAAAATTCGGTGACCTGTAAAATTACCTGTGAAATTTATAACTAAACTAATATGAAACTATAAATTATTAAGCTTCTGAGAAATTCCTTAATCTATCTAGTAAAATGTGTGTGTACTATTAGGTACATCTCTATGGTCTCTACCTACGCTTTCGGGGATCATAGGCGTGATGTTATGCGTTAAGCTCTGTAATTCAACCAAACATATTAAACCCAAAAGAATCTAATATGTCGTATGCGTTGAAGTCGTTTTCAATCGTAACCAAGATTTTCGCTTTCCAATTTTCAATTTAAGTTTGATTTGGGCCAAACTCCGTCACAGATGCAACCTTACTAGATATTACATTCTCGAAAGTCTGACTACCAGATTCTTAACAACGGTTATCGTGTTACTCAGGGACTGGTTTGTGGAGGTTAAAATACCAAATTTATTTACAGGCATTGCGAAATCGCTCCATATCGCCATTCTCTTGACCTTAACCTAATTTATTTGGGGTCAGCGCTGCATGTCTTTTTCTTCCATATTTCTATACTAGCTTATGCCAACGGCGTCGCCCGCGTGGAGTTCGATAATTGTCCCACGGGAACATACTATCGGGATAAAAAGTATCCTATGTGTTAATCCAGATTATAAACTACCCGTGTGCCAATTTCATCCAAATCCATTCAGTAGTTTTAGCGTGAAAGAGTAACAAACATCCATCCATCCATCAATCCTCACAAACTTTCGCATTTATAATATTAGTAGGACTACATGTCATCTCAGCAGTCTCCTTTCCGCGCCATTTATAAATATAAATACTTATTCAGATGCTTCCTATTGGACTAAAAGCCAACTTAGTTTGGAAAATGACGATTTACGTTTCCACAAAATATTTCCGATCAAAACCTCGTAGGCCGTAGGGACCTATAGCCAATGCGGCCATCATTGTAGTTTGAAGTGTTAAAATCATATTAAATAATATTTTAAACTTTTTCCCGGCATGAATCTGGTTCTAAATATTTAATAAAATTCAATCAAGCAATTGTCAATTTAGGCTTTTTTGTGTGAAAAATCGCTTATCGAGTTTGGGTCACGGGTTAAAGGTCAAAATTCTATTTTTGATGTTTTTTATGAGACCAAGCTTAAAATGTTGTTACAAAACTTGAATGCCCCCACGACGCGGCGACGGCTGTAGCTTTGCATACACGCATGAAAGAATTACGTTTCGTCCTCAGTTAGCCTTATTACGCATTCTTTAATCTCTCGGTTAAGTTTAAGAGGAAACAAATCAAACAACATTGATTGATAATGATGTAGCATTGTTTACGATATTTACCTCGTGGCCTGCGTTATGGTGGCCTACATATGTGATTGATCACGGCCCGTATTTAGTTATTTATTTATGTAAATAGAACGAGGTTGGAGGTAAACAATATGCTCTGTAAGTGATTGTAAACAAAAATATATTCCCTGCCTTGACTCAGGCATACCTAAATTATAATTGTTATATTAACTTACTTATAAATAACAATTTTTGTATGCTGAATTCTATTAAGCGAAGTATGTAGAACCTTTAACCTATATCTCAATGTACTCGTTTTATATTTCACGCAAATAAAGATTATTTTTATTCTATCCAGAATCCGGGTGAGAATACCGAAAGAATAATTGAAGAACAAAATCCGTTTGGAACCAGACGAAAACAACGGTATTTCTAACCTTTCATTTGGGCTTGTGAGAAGAGCTTTGTGAGTAGGTAGGTTCCAAGAAGTAATTAAATTGAACTTAATGTCGCTTTACGGTAAATGCTTTTAAGTGGGTGAAGGCAAGTGGGATTATATCTACATGAACTTTCAAGCTGTGTTAACAGAGGTGTATCTAACCCCACATTTTACCAGTTATGTTTATGACACATAAAACAAGGACACTTTTTTTTTTTTTTGTGTCTGGCTGCTGGCATCTCGCAGTTCAGCCTAAGAGGTTGTCGTCTGCTTAGGACTATCCTGTGGGTGCCTTGAGGGTAAGGTCTCCAGCCAGGGCATAAAACTACTTACAAACTAAGCGACTACACGTTAAGGGCATCCCCTGTGGGGTACAAGGTTCGGCTTAGGGCGTCGCTGGGGGAGGACAGCATGATGTCAGGCTGGATCTGAATGATATCATTATTTAGGGGCTGATTTAAAACTACTGGCACAGCATCGCGGGCTGGCTGGAGCGAGGATTGGGGTGGGCAAGGACCGGGACGTCGCGAGGGACCACTATGGCGAAGTCGGAAAGACGGCGGTTTGCGTTTGAACTTTTTAAGAGTGCTAGTCTCTTTGCTACTCTCCTGGAGGAGGGTGATAGCATCTTCGGGAGTGACGAGGGTTGCTGTAGGCACGGATGCCGCGTTCTTCTCGGTTATCAGTTCACGTACGTGAGCGATGATCGCTCATTGCCAGGACTTTCCGGGAACAATCCTTCAGTACGGATTGAACGTGTTCTGTAAACGAGTTGATAGCGGCCGTCGTACGACTGAGGCAATGTGATTGGGGGCCTTTCTTTGTTTTTCTAGGTTGTTACTTATAGTACACCCGCATTTCACCAGTTATGTTCAAGTGCCATGTAATAGAGGGCGAGCTTATTGTCATTAGCCGGCCACAAACACACTGTGGCTGCTACTAAGAAATTCCTGATTGTAAAGCCCAATAACACTGTGGAGACCTGGGAATCAAATCCAGAATCTCATATTCAGCAGTCGACCACTAGACCAACATAACTAGGCATTCGTAACAGACAAATGTCTTCTAGAAGCAAAAAGAAGAAACAAATATTCGTTTTTTGTACTAAATTGGCTTACGTTTGGCCGAAATTCGCCTGATATGAAGCTTAGCTAGGTAGCTAGATTTGGCCTAGGGTGGAGTGGAGCACACTTCCTAAGTTTAACTTAAAAACAAAGTCATCGTGTTTTAAAACCGCAGTTTAGGCTCTCTTTAGTACTAACTTCGGAACACATGCACCATTTTGTTAGTACCTATCGGTAGCTAAGTGCTTACTCCACGTTTATAACAAGTTTTAGTGCCTTTTCTAGTTCACTTAGGTTTTATAGCTATCAAGGTTAGCAGTTCATAATCCGGCTTGCGGAATTACAGTTTTATGTGTCAACTTAAGTCTTATTTAATGAGCCGCGCTCCGCATTAATAATTGCTGAGTAAAGTTTAAACTAGAACGAAATGAAACCTTTAGATTACACATTCATTTAAAATATTGGTATAACTTAACTTGGGTTGGTCTTAATAAGGGATATAACATAACATTCATTCACTTTACATCACTTTTGTAACACTCAATGGGTTTGGCGCAGGTGGACCTATAAAACACCCACATTTCGCTAATTATGTTTAAGTTCCATGTAGATAATAAGGGGCGACCTCATTGTCATAAATCAGGTACAAAAAATATACAAATCAACCCGGAGTCAACTCCGGGTTGCTAATGAGTCCTAAAGGTCCCAATAACACTTTGGCCGATTTGGGAATGGAAATCAGAACCTCAAACTCAGCCAATAAAACGTAGCCCTTGCATCCAGCGAGGCCGACGAATGTTCTAGAGTATTTGATAAAATCATGAAAACAATATACTTAAAAAGTGGTCAAGCGTTATCAAAATACTGCTCAGGATTCTTACAAAACTATTTGAACACCTCTCATACTCCTGAAAATTATCTTGAAAAACTTATCGTTTAATTTTCTGTCCGATTTGACAGGGATAATTTAACTAAAGATCATGATTTGTTTTTAGAAACAACCAAGGCCAACCAAGGGCTTATAGCTGAGGCAGGCAACCTTTTAGTAAATTTCACAAAATATGTAGGTCAAGACTCACCCAAATACTATTATTCAAATTAGTAACGACGATATCCTCGGGACGTAACTTTGAAACTATGTAGAGTTGGAAACTATGTTCAGCAGTGAACAGCTGGCCTAAAATGACGTCTTATAGCAGTATTGTTTTACTCTTATTGCTTATGGAAAAGGAGTAAAAAATAATGTGTAAAGACGTCATGGGAGGTCACCTGTTATCAGTTGATTGATGACAATGATTTTAATAATAACACTGGTTAAAGTTTTGAAATTAGAAATTGGAATCATGTTTTCGAACAGGAAAAGGGGCTCTTGTTTACCTTTATCTATAGTGCCATTAAGTCGCCCAACCACCTGTAGCAATCAAGCCAAATTCAATTTAGAACAGGAAACTTATCACCTAACTCATTTATCCTTATGCCGTTTATTTAGGCTTCTAATCTCATGAAATAACAGAAAGTTTCAAAGTGTTTTCAAATAAAAGTAGAAACCGCAAACATTGAATAATAACCTAACAGTAGCTTTAATACTCCAACTGACATTCTCTTAGAATTGACTCAAGATCTAGCAGAATAACTTTCATGTACAAAGGTGCATTTTTGTTTGAACTAAAAAAAACTAAAATATTAAAACAGTAGTTTTAATATTTTAAATAAAGTGGAGGTCAGATAGGCAGTCGCTTCATGTAAAATACTGGTAATCCGCTGCATCCGGTTAGACTGGAAGCCGACCCCAAGATAGTTTGGGAAAAGGCTAGGCAGATGATGATTAAAACAGTAGTTTTAATATTTTATCAAACAAAAATATTAAAACAGTATTTCAGTATAAGATTATTTAATTAAATTAAGCAGAAACAGGATAGGACCAACGATGCTTCCCTGTAGAGCACCATAGTTATTTAAATAATTTCAATGTTACTGAAGAGTTTTACATATTACGATATCTTGACTAGGTAAACTCAAAGTTATTCAGCACTTTTCTCATCCTGCCGCTTAACTTGTGTTCCGAAATCGTTTTCAACCATAATGAAACAGAGTCAAAAGGTTCCAGTAGGTACTGGACATTGAGACACAAATATGTAATAAGGAAATGTTACAAAAAAAACCTAAAGAATTCAATTATGTTTATCGATATAAGAAATGGAAATTGTTCGTTGGAAATGCCTTCGCATTTCGCCGATCAAAGACGACAATTTCGGACTAATATATTCGGACGAATTATTCATCATAGAAACACAATTTAGGGAATAATTTGTTGCTAGTTACTGAATTTTCGACTTCGTTCGCGTGAAAGAAACAAATTCCATGGCACTGAGCAATAGTGTAGCAATCAGTGTATCGAATTGATAGTTTCGAAGATTAACTCCTACATCCGAACGTACTTTACCTCTTTTCTTAAAGTTTGTAAAACCGTGTGCCGTGCCCACCCTTGCTTTGCACAGTTTTTACAGCGATATTTCTTTATTAAGTAACTTTAATACATCGTCGAAATCGATACTCTAAACAATGATGTAACCTGCATTAAATTCCAATGCGTGGTTTGGAAGACCAACGCGATCACACGGACGAGCAAGAAAAGCGAATAATATGTAAAACTTTGTCAAGTAGAGCGTTGCGACGGTAACTTATCTTTTACGTTGTGGTTCATATTAAATGTTATAGCCCCATTATAATGATAAACGCGGTTGTAAAGAATACTCTAGTCGTTATTAAGGAAAATGCTAATGTACAGAGAGATATATTGAGAAGTTACAGTAGTCAGTCTGTCCACCAAAGATACTAACTTACAAATAGTGACTCGCTTTTTGAGACAAACATTTGATAACTATTCCCCTTTGAATATTCTTGGGATTATTCTCTCAGAATTTATGACTTCTTGAAGGTTTAAGTTTAAATCAAATGAATAACGCTCGAGTTAATATTTCTTGTAAGAAACGTCAACTTCAAATTCCTTTTGACGTAGTTTAAAAGTTTCTTGAACCTGTCATAAGTTCTGGCACTCTTTTAATTTGTTAAGCTTAGTTCAAGGTTAGAAATTAAACAGCGGAGACATTTTGAAGTATATTTTATAGACAAAAATTTACATTTATATCAAAACTAGTATCTTAGATAGCTTACATCGACTCTTAGACAGTATTACAGAATTAAAAGGTATTAGATAATCTATAGCGACTTATTTTACTATTCATTAAAAGTGATCTTTAGAAATCTTACTTTCTTTACCAATATGACGTACTTGAAATTTGTCGTTTGAAACCTAAAACACTAAACTAACACTAACAACATGAAACGTTTGTAAACTTTATACACTGAAAACCGCAGCACACAAGTTTGGTATAACTGCAGAAGTCTTAAATTATGAAGTTATTGAACATCAACTTTGATTATAAATTATGTTCACAAAATTTTACTGACTTCCAGTTGTAGTTTATATTTACAGTATACGGTACCGTTTACACTGTTGTCTAATATTTCAGCTTTCAGCTATGAATTCTATAGATTTTAAAATATTATAGTAAAAGATATTTATAACAATTTTGCCGTACAATATACATAGTATACTCTCAATCTATGTATTTCATAATTTCCGATAGTACTCTTATCAATTTAAAGTTCCAAGAATTACTTTTATTTTAAAGGTAAAAAACATAAGAGGACCGCAACCACAAAGTCGTAAGCTGAAACTGAAAAAATAATAAACTGCTTAGTAAGATTCTTCAACTAGACTGTGCTTGAAATGTTCAGAACATTTTTTGAGTAAAAAAAGATTTTACAAATACGGTCAAATCTCAAAGTAAAATTCAATTTTTAAGTCGCATTCTAAGATCTTATTTACATTTGAAAATGAAATACTCGTAAAGGGTTGTTGTTACACAATACAACACAGTCTCAAGAAGAGTTTAAGCTGGATTAGTCTTAAAACTAAATCTTAAATACAAATCTCCTAAATGTGACTTACATCCAAGTTTATCAATTAATTAAGTGAACCCTAAAGTACATTTCACTAGTTTATACTGTACATAAATGAAGTTCATCCATTACCGTAGTCAGAATTCAATAATTTTCTAGGCCAGATTTTCTATTTGCAGATATAGGGTAAAATTACACGCACAGATCAGCAATTTCTTACATGTTTGGCCCTTTCTGTCACTTAGAATTGCCAAAGGGGGAGGTCCGATTGTACGTGAAAGTGCAAGGCTTCGATGCGGATGAATGCGTAAACTTGTGACTGCACTTCTCGCTTCACGTGATGAAATAGAGATACCTGAAATCACTAATCCGTGCATGCAAATGTGATTTCACACATGGTTTTACTCCTTGGAGCCTAAGAGTTGCTTCCACCATAAAAACCCTAAAATCGTATCGTTCTATTTCTATCAATATTTTTATGTTACACAGAGAAAGATGTTTTTTTGTTAATTTAATTATTTGTTTCTTTACTATTAAAAATGTTTATAATGACACCTAAAAATTTAATAGACTGAATTTATGTCGAAATATTTACAGTTATTTTGGCACTAATGGGTAATTTACCTACCTTGCCGTTGCCGTTATTTATGACAACAAAAAACTGCTATTGAAATAATACATTTATTTAATTTCATGAAAAAATCTTGCTCAGCCTGAAGAAATACAGGCTGTAAACATTGATGCAGAACCTGTTTCCATGAATTCAGGACCTATATGATTCTCTATTCATGACGAATCAAGGATTGATTTTTTCTGTTCATCTTGACCGTACCTTTTGTTTGAATTCATGATAAAAAGTTGAGCATCGATGTCTAACACACCTTGTATGCGTACCTAAATATTATTTTCATCACACTTGCACGTAAACAGTGTCATAACATACAGGTTAACTTGGCTGTAATGCCCCATATAAAACCCTAGGGCGGTAAGTATTTTTTTTTTTAATTTTCATCACACTTGCACGTAAACAGTGTCATAACATACAGGTGAACTTGGCTGTAATGCCCCATATAAAACCCTAGGGCGGTAAGTATTTTTTTTTTAATTTACAGCACCGCTTGACAGCACACAGGTCATGCAAGTTCATCAAGCAAGGAGTTTACACGCAATTGAAAAATTGTCTTAAAATGTTATCTAAACAGGAATTTCATTCAATCTCGCTACATGTTATTTAACTACTCAACTAATGTTCTAAAATCTAAATAATCGATAGTTTTTTGTATCCAAACGTGGAAATTTTTATTTTTTTACACTCCGTCATGGCTGTATATACCTAGGTAAGTATTTTGCCTTTAAAGTTTCTGAACAAAACATTTGTATAATCTGTGGTGTGGGCAAACAGCCCGCCATCCGCAAATCAGTTAACTTATTTCGTAATAATATGTGTGCTGACTTGTGTATATTCATAATTATTAACTCGCAAGTGTGATGAAAAACATTGTATGTTTCACGGGCGGTACGGGAATTACGAACCTCGACTCAGAAAGCCCTCAGTCTTCGACTTCGGGCTTCTACTAGAGCCTCGATCGTAATTCCTTACTTACCGCCCTTAATACACAATATACTATTACATCTCGTTGAAATTCAGACGTTTTATTTTCCATTGATAGGCTTAGGTCAATACCTGCCAAAACAACATAATAAATGTTCAGCAAAATGTTATGGATTTAAAGTTGTACAAAATTTTCCAAAATAATAAAAGAGAAGTGAAGAGAAAAGGGTTCAGTGAAAAAAATTAAAAACATGTTGAACGAAGTTTATTTTTTTGATAGAAAAAGAATTATCAATGAGTAGAGTAACTTTAAACGATAAAGTGTGTGTAAAAAATACTTAGAAATGGATTTATTCATTACGAGATGCTTAAAAATCTGATTCAAGGTAGAGATTTTTCTTATAACTAACATATTAGTATAACTGTAAATCCGTACCTTTTTGCTGAACATAATATTATGTTGTCTTGGTAGATATTGACCTAAGCTATCACCGCCTGCAGTATGTCGTACTTTTGACTGGACACCCTGTATATCTTAGCTAATCTCTTCCGCCTAAAGTACATAAATCACGTGGCGTAGCTGTCAAACATTGTCTATAAAGTACTTTATAATTACATTTTAATTAAGTACAAGTACGAAAAGTCAAGTCTATTTAACAAGATAAACCAAAATAAAAATACTTTCCTGAAAATTTCATCAAATAACAAAAGTTAGAAGAAATATTTACTTAATTAAAATTCAACTTTTAACTTCGTTGATAATCTTAATTAGCTTAGGAGGAAGAGTTTTCATCGTTCTTAAAATGACTTTACAATATAAATAGCATTAAGTAACTAATTAAGTTTTAAGAATTACTCAGATTTTGTTTATTTGAATCTTATCTTTACAACTGAAATGAAGAAGGATATTTTCAGAGTAACATTTAGTTTTATTCGTACATTTTTCTAGTTTAACCGTGAAACACTAGAAATTAGTTCACGTTTTCGAATAACTTTTGAAGACAGGTTCTTCGCAATCCTTATCTTCTATGGATCCATCACCAACGCAATATGGTGTTGGATCCTTCACAAAATCGACTTTACTTATGAATGATATTCTTGATTCTCGCTTGTTGCCAGTTGAGTGCATGCTCGGTAGTGTAGTCAACTCCCTACATATGGTGTGGTCTAGATTGATAATGCGAGAGTCGCGGCGGCTTTGGACCTTCCTGCAGAGGAGCGTCTCTTGGAATGCGATGCGGTATCTGAAACAAATTGATGTTCTTAGTTTTTTGAAATAAGATTTAGTTTTGAGCATATTGTGAGTGGTGGCAATCATGGTGTGTCTCAAATAAATTGGAGAAAAGAGAGTGATGTGATCGTAATGGTTAGTGGGAAGTACGTTGTTTATCGAAAATGTTATTTTCTTTCAACATTCATCATAATATGTTTAACTTAAAGAAGTAACCAAATTAAACGATATTGATTACACGTTTGCTCTAAAGGTGCTCACAGGTGCGCGACAAAATTGGTCTGTTCGACAGCGCATCTACGTAATATTTATAACATTGGACTTAAACATAACTGGCAAAATATGTAGAGGTGTACCCTGTAGTACACCCCTTTTTTTACGGATGGGCAATCATCAAATGAACATCCCGCTCTGGGCAGAGCGGAAGGGAGTGTCAGACTTGTACTGACTAAATCCCATGTTCCTTCTTAGCCCTTTGTGTTCCAGGGCCACGGTATTCGAACAACCCGCAGCCCTGGCAGGCATCGGCCCTCTCGGACCCCTTCCGATTTGCTGACATCTCCTTGAGGCGCGCGTGGAACACGAACGCGCGTCGACACGGCCTGTCGTCATAAGACGAACGGACGGTGAGCTAGCCCATTACTCACCGTCCACAGGCTGTAGTACACCCCTGCCTAACCCTTCGGGAGTTACAATAGTGATGATGTTATGTTCAAGCAATGCTAATACAATATAATTGAATTTTCAAATGAAAGGAATATTCATTGTACTTAAAAAGTGTGAAACGCAATTAGGTTGGTGGCTGTATAATAATACCTAAAGTGATATAAAATCTCGAGTCGGGTCGTTTTATTACAGTAATAGAGCCTCTTCTAAAAAGAATTAGTCATCTGGAAATTCGAATAGAGGTCTGCACAAAAAATAAATGTATTTTGAGAAAATTTTATAAGGACTATTATTATTAATGCTGTATCATCTTTTGATCTCAAATCCTGAAAATATATGCCATTTGGCAGAAATTGTTGTAAAATAATAAAAAAACTTATAAAATAAAAGAATTTAACAAAAAAACCTTTTTTTTCGTTTATAAGTATTCAGCATAAATTCTAATGTAGAGAGAAGTTGTCTGAAAAAGATTTTATAAAATCATATTTTTTAGTATATCAAAAAAAGATGTTACATTACTTGGTGTTTTAAGTAAAATTGGCTCCATCCATTTTTATTAGAATATCAACTTCCTTCCTTCTAAATTATTTAAGTAGGTACATTATTTTTAGAGAAAAGCTTATAAAGCGTAAATCATAAATATGTATGTCTAAGTTATTTATTTGCAAAATGGGAAACTGTGTTTTGGTTATTGAACATTTTATTATTTTTTAAATAACAATAAATCAAGCTACAGCCATGATAACATTGACAATGAAATTACAATATTGACAATTATAATATTAACAATTATAATATTGACAATTATAATGTTGTCATTTATAATATTGTCAATTTTTGTGTTCGGTAACGGTCTGCAAAGCTACTGTAATATGTGGATATTTGATGGAATGATGAATGTTATCATACATAACATAACGCCTGTTACTAAAATAAAAAGAAAAATAAAAACAGTAAAGTACATTTTTGCTACATATCGTTCACAAATAAATATAATTCAAAGGAAACGTTTATGAATCTAACGGTTATTTTTTTTAAACAGCTACATGATATTTGAATTATTTATTTTTCTTACTAACGCCAGACATGAAGATTGGTCGCTATTAAAATCAACATTTGCCTTCCAATAAAACATCTAAAGTTCCAAAATAGACCAATAGAATTACCTACGTGTTCCCGGTAAAGAAATGGCTAAAAGTAAGGGCAAAGAAAAACTCGATGTCTTTTTTACTTTGCCCTTACTTTTTCAACAGGTCAAAGTTGTTCGAGACTTTATTAGAGACCTGTTGATAAGATTAGGTATCCGTCGTGGATAATACTTACTTTGATCTTCTTTAAAAATCAAGTTTTTTTTTTTTGTAAAGGTAAATAAACAAACTTATTGGCTGAATAACAACAGCCATTTGGGTCGATCATTGGGTTAAGTCGCGCTTGCCTAGGTTGGTCCGTGGATGGGTGACCACCCATTACATACCGAGTTTTCTCCGTGCCTCGGAAAGCACGTTAAGTCGTTTGTCTCGGCTGTCATGTCATTTGTAGATCTTTAACAGTCGTTACAGGCAGTCAGTGGCCCGAAAATCTGACAGCCAGTCTTACCAAGTATCGTATTACCCAGTACTAACTGGGTTGTGGAGGTCAAATAGGCAGTCGTTCCATGTAAAATACAGGTATTCAGCTGCATGCGGTTAGACTCGAAGCCGACCCCAACAAAGTTGGGAAAAAGCCAGGCAGATGATGAAAGATATAGAAGAAAAGTTGTTCGTATTAAAACAGGCTATAAAATAAAGTATATCATGCCTAGTAACATAAATAATAATAATGCATGAAAGATTTCTTTTTTGTTGTTGTAATTTTAAGTACTTTTTTATTATGTTTATCATACTTTATTCTAAATAATGTTTCATTTTACTGTACATTTATTATTAATTAGTAGGATGAATGAAAGATGACTTTTTTTGTTGTTGTAATTTTAAGTATGTACTTTATCTTAAATGTTTAATCATACTTTATTCTAAATATGTTTCTTTTCACTGTACAATTACTTGGATTTTCTGTTATATTGTACATGTCTTTTCAAATAAATAAATAAATAAAGCGGCAGCAGTAATAACCTTGTAATCACAACATGTGGAAGCTAAACAATGTCATGTAATGTTTGTGTGGTATTTATTAGCTTTGATCCCAAAATCACAGGTCTTTTTTTTTGCAGGACCTTTTATCATTCCCAATTAAAGACGTTAAGGTGTAAGTGACAGGGTAGCCCGCGAAATTCAAGTATTCTTACGTTTTTTTGCAATTTGCACGGCAGTGTCAGGTTGACGAAAAAGTCATTCAATGAGGCTAAAATGAACTTTAAGGGTTGTATTTATTTGTCGGCGGTGACCTCTCGCGTCCGGCCCTGGTTCAATCCATGGTCCGGAGCGTGAGGGAATGGGAAGCCGTCGCCTCCTTCTGCGAAGCAGTCATGCTAGCGAAGGAGGTGGCGGAACGTGAGAGGGAGAGAACCTCACGTCCCAGCCGCCGCGGGAGACGCCCCGGGCGTCGGGGGGCAACCAGTGGCCCCCAGCCACCGTAGGCGCGAGCCTGTGGACGGTGAGTAATGGGCTAGCTCACCGTCCGTCCGTCTCATGACGACAGGCCGTGTCGACGGCGCGTACGTGTTCCACGCGCGCCTCTAGGAGATGTCAGCAAACAGGAAGGGGCCCGAGAGGGCCGATGCCTGCCAGGGCTGCGGGTTGTTCGAAAGAGATACCGCGGCCCTGGAACACAAAGAGCTTAGAAGGAACATGGGTGGGTTTTAGTCAGTCAAGTCTGACACTCCCTTCCGCTCCGCTCAGAGCGGGAGAAGTCATTTGATGATTTCCCATCCGCAAAAAAAAAAAAGGGTTGTATTTATGGCTTTTATGATTATAACTCAGTAAAGCTATATTGGTTACGGCAGTTTATCATACAACCTAACACTGCCGTAAAAATTGCAAAAAACGTAACAAAATTTGAATTTTGCGAGCCATCCTGTCGCTTCCACCTTAAAGGCTTTACATGGGACGAAAAAGTACATATCTTGCGGAATGTGAGTGTACAGTTGTACACTAGTGAGTTCACTAGTTCTACCTGCCCTTTCGCGGAATTCAGACGTGACGTTATTTTACAAAAACATGTCATAACATCACGCGTGTATTCCCCGAAGGGCTAGGCAGAGGTTACACCCACATTTCTCCAGTGATAAATGTTAAAGTCTTATGCAACATGGGGCGACCCTATTGCCGTCAACCAGGCACAGTTCCTGACTCTATGTTATTTTTAAAGCTCAAATATTCAAAGTGAAACCGTTCTTAATTCTTTGACTCCAACCACAATTTAAATACGTTACAAAAAGCAATGATTACACAAGCTCCTAACGCAATAGGGATGTTTGCGGTGTCATGACCTTGTCGCAGGAATTTGAGGGCTCCAGAGCATTCAAAGAGATTCTCTACCCGGCATTTGCAATTGAAGCGACAGAAATATATGTGCCCTAAGTAGCATTACCAGTATTTTTTTTTAAATATATGTCTTGGATCCTGTTTGTGACCCTTTTGTTTTGTTTGACACTATATCTTTGAACCTGACTTCTTTAGAAAAAATAGCACGGCTTTAGTGTATGTATTCTAGTGGTTTTATTTTACTTGAGCGCAGCAGCAGATGATGTATCTATCGCATGCTTAAAATATAAAAGCTACTAGTAAAAAAGCGCATCCCTTGAGCTATTTGTTTTTGTTTTAAATATTCCATTCTGATTTAGGTTACGAGGAAAGAAAATATGAAAAAATGCTCGGAAAATTTAAAACAAAACCCCAAAGAAGAAAGCCTTAAACAGCCCCTTTCGCAGTATCGTAATAGGATAATAATATGAATAACGTTAGAATTCGTAAAACGGTCACAAAGTGACAATTCATTATATTAACTGCGTCTGTGACCATATTTTAATCCTATTATGATTTTGCTAAAGCGGTGATTTGAGGCCCCCTGAGCCTGTTTTTGTTCGGATTTTTACAAGAATCAAACAGTGGATTGGACAAAAAAATGTGTATCAGGTTAGCTAGTTTCAAATAAACCTTCGAACTGATTTTGAATTAGCTTGCTGATAATAAATTACTAGGCAGACTAATTAAAAATCTGACATCCCCAAAATATAACCACGCTCACCTCATCTTGATTTTTCTAGCTTCGTTAAATCTCTTCAAGTTTAAACAAATATTAAATATGTACCGACATGCCCTGATTTCCCTGGTTTTCATTGAAAGCCCCTTTTCCATTAATTCAATTAAGTAAGCTGGTCTCGGTCGCCTGATGTCGTCTCTGTTAATTTTATTTAAAAGGATTTGACTAATTTAGAAACAACGCTTTGAATGTTGTCTGTAGGTACCTAATTATATATTTATTTAGAACTCTCTAAGATGGGTATCTTAGAAACCTTGACTAATGGTAAAGACAAGCATGAAATTGTAAGAGACCCAGAGATTCGAACGTATCGTACAGAACTTTTGCGATTTTAGCACTATTAATATCACCTATAGACAAGTAAATATTACTTGCGAAAAGATTGTTGCATCAATAATTACGTTACGTTATTCTGTGCGTTCTTAGCAGACCCACTGAACTTATAAAACATTCCAAACACGGTTTCGGTGATTTTTAGGGTTTCGTATTCAACAGTTTCGCCATGACCGGCTGTCTGTCCGCGGCTTAGCTCAGAGCCTCTACGTAAAAAAAAAACTGTTATTTGGCATGGGTTAACATAATAATAACGGCAACAAACATGTAAAATAAGATAGTAGTCTTAGAATTATCCATGTAGATACAGAAATGTAAAATATTTATGAATATAGACGTCTTAAATTGTCAAAAGGATGAGATTCTGAATACTAAAACCAAATATAAAGTCAAGGATGTTTCTACGCCGAATATTTTGATTCTTTTCAAACATAAATTCGTAGAATAATATGAAATATTTGTATGAGCGATATCTTTTAGGCTTCAGCTCTAAGTACACATATTAGTGAGTAACTACCATACATTGTATTCAAAGTCTTTTGGGGATACACTATGTTTTTTTTATTTTTTTTTTCATAGAGATGATCTCGAGTGTTTTGATAACATATAAAGTAGATACATTGTGTTTTTCTATCTCTTATTAATATAGTGCTTCAACTTGGCAGGTACACAGGCTATATAGGTAGGTACACAGGCTTTATTTATTTAATATTATTTATCGTTATTAATATTAAAAATTATTAGCTTTAGGTATTTAGACAATAAAATTGCTTATTTATAAACATGTAGTAGTACCTAATACATAGTTGGACTCAGTCCAGAACTCATGAAACGTTTGTAAATGGCAGTTTGTAAATGATTTCAACGAAAAATAATTGTTACAATATGTAATCGTCTTCGGCTTCGGCGTCGGTCAGAAATCTACCATTGGCGCGGTTTATACAGAAGACACTTGGCGAGGGCGTGTGGCGGTGGCGGATAATTGAAGAAAACCCCAAAACTAAACTGAACCTAATAGTTATGTCACGTAGCGTGGTTTTTGTCGGAAAGAGAATTGCGCTCGCGACTGAAGAATCGACAAAGTGACAGATTGACAATGTCTAAATGTCTTTAAGTCGATTCTTCCTTAGACCAAACTCGCTTCTACAGTGGGCATGCTCCGCGTGCAGGTGACGCGACACAAACCACGTCTCATCTTTATAAACCGTGCCTTTGATCGGACACTAGAAACGAGACGCAAGCGCTACTAGCTTGATGCAAGCTACATCACAAGTAACCTCGCCTAAGACCGCATTTTTTAACCCAAAATCCTATAACATGTTGGTTATTTTCTTTGCTAAAAGCAAAACTAGTATCCTCCGCGCGTTAGTGTTTGTGATAGGTTTTGGTAAAAACAACAACGGATTGTAATAATAATGTAGATTTATTTAGTTTAAATAAATAGGGCGTGCAAGTAAGTTCGTACACACAAAGTCATGGAATATTATATAATACTAAATTACACTTCATAAATTCTTTGGTTTATACATTTCCATTTCTAACAGTTTGCCTTATTAATGTTATAACCATAAATTTACGCAAACAAAGGGTTGTTGGAGTTGGAACAGTAATATACTATTGACATTTCCTAGTTTCGCGAAAGTGGGTGACGGTGTATGAATAACCCGCTCACACCATCTACGTACCTATTAAATTGTATGACGGGCTGATGTCTGCAACTCCACGTTCAAAGCTCGTCACCTAGATACCTACTAAGGCAAATGTATTATGCATGCAGTACATCGTCTCATGATGTGTTGTGACTGTGAATGGTTTTGCCTATGTGCGTTAGTAGGCACCCAGTAAACTCAATATTGAACATCACTGACCCACGGTACAGATAAATATCGTATAGAGGAATAGAGGGTCTAGACAAAATTATATTCTATCCGCTGCGTTCTGATATCACCAAAACGTAATAGTAAAAATTCTGGACTCTTCTCAGCATTAGGCACACTTTTCTCTGTTGGACAGACAGGAGTCTTCAATTATACAGCGTGTATCAGAAAGGTAGACCATGAAATTGTCAGCTGTCTCTAACAAAACTTCAATCGTACTCGACCCAAAATTTATGGGCAAGCTGATATATTTTTCTCGACTACGGTGACGGCCGAATAGAGAAAGTTGTTCAGTTTGGTGGTTTGTACTATAGCTTTAAATAGGACCATACCTTTCTGACACATGCTGTAGAATTCCGACGACATAGTTACCCATCAGCAAGCCCATAGATACGACAAATGAAGCATAAATCACTCTGTACTCATTACTGGTTTAGAGCAATCTGCTCCAGCTGCCTAAATCTCCTAAACTTATTAGCCAGATTAACATTGCCAGTGTATGATGCCGACTCGATTAACAGACTAGCAAGTTAAGACGATTATGTCTCTGTAATTAATCACTCGTCAAATCTCTGATCGATATGGCACAAAGGTACACCAAGTACACCAAAGTAGATTTTGAAGTTAGTGATAATAGTACGATTCTGGGACAGACCAGACAGGTTTCTATTTGTGGATTTATTGAGATACGTATAATTTAAAAGCAAATGCCTTTAATCTAGTTACAGAATATAATTTGTTGGTAGTAGATTCGAGGAACTACAGACGTAAAAAAACGATATTTTGATATTATCCGATAGAATCGAATCTGTTGTTTATAATAACATTTTTTTAAGGTTCTGTACCCAAAGGGTCAAACGGGATCCTATTACTGAGACTTCTGCTGTCCGTCCGTCCGTCTGTCACCAGGCTGTTTCTCATGAACCGTGATAGTTAGCCAGTTGAAATTTCTACAGATTATGCATTTCTGTTGCCGCTATAACAACAAATACTAAAAACGGAGAATAACTATTTAAGAGGGCATCCCACACATGATTTTTTTTGCTTGTTTTTATAAATAATGGTACGGAACCCATCGTGCGCGAGTCCGACTCGCACTTGACCGGTTTTTTAAGGTTCTGCAAACTTGCTACAAATTATAGAAAATATACAAACATTTTTTGTGATTTTTATTTTGTGTAAGTAAATTTTTAGAAAGATAAAATTCATAAACTATGTGGCTTTCACAATGAATGCGACTGTCCCTTTAAATTATTTTTGAAATAATTCTATCACCGGTCCTTTCGAACGTGGACATTTTTTGATTACGGTCGAATGGCACTGCCATTCGTTTTTGGCCGTTCAGACTAAATACCCACCTAAACATTATTCGGATCCTAGGCTGTCAGACTAGACAGATTCTATTATCGAATTTATCGTGATGCCTCACATGTTAAGAGCTAATTTAATATAGACCTTTAGATGTAAATTCAAACCTGACTGAATTGATTTTTTTGTGCAATTCATGTCCATGGCCTAGCAGAACGATATTTTTAAATAACTCCTATCTATAATATATAAAGTTTATCATTTATCTTAGTAACATATTACTATATTAAAATGTGGATTTATGAATTACGAGGTATTCCATGAAGCACACCCAAACGAAGCACACCCAGACGAAGCACACCTAAAGTATTCAGTATTATATGTATTAAGTATTATAATGAAACTGAATGATGTTAGTTTAAGTTAGTCTTTCAAATAATAAATATTTTCTTCTATCGACATTTTTATTTCTTAGTCCCCGTACTATGCGAGTGATATTCGTAAGTGTGCTTCGTGGAATAGGAAATTAATTATTTTAAATTTTTATTTTATGCCCACCTGTGTGTGCTAAGTGGAATACTTTAGGTGTGCTTCGTTTGGGTGTGCTTCATGGAATACCTCTGAATTACAACTGCTCTTCTTAGTGTCGGCAACCATGGTTCGCAGACAATAACCGTCCACGTTCCCGAAAGTAATTAAACATCGCATACATAATAATAAACCTTTAAAACAAATAATAACAGCCGCTTGGGTCGATCCTCAGGTTAAGTCGCGCTTGCCTAGGTTGGTTCGGTGACCACCCATTACATACCGAGTTTCTTCCGTGCCTCAGAAAGCACGTTAAACCGTTGGTCCTGGCTGTCATTTGTAGATCTTTGACAGTCGTTATAGGTAGTCAGTGACTCTAACTTCTGACATTCGGTCTTGCTATATATCGTATTACCCAGTACTCACTGGGTTGTGGAGATCAGATAGGCAGTCGATCCAGTTGAGCTGGATCCCCGGTTAGACTGGCAGCCGACCCCAACATAGTTGGAAAAAGGCTATGCAGATGATGATGACATTGTAAGCCTTTAAAATATTAAAATTACGAATGTGGTACAATAAAATACGTATACCTGGTTTCGCTTTTAATCTATACATGTTCGTTTGTAATTTAAAAAATCTTGCTCTTTACTGAATGCATATGAAATTATACAAAGTGTTATTATACAAATTCAAGGAGGTAAGTTCTATGGTAATGATTCTCGACCCGAATCAATAATAAAATGGGAAAGTAGTTTTTTTTTTCTTATTTACGGCAATCGGTAAGTGTGAACCACCCGTGTTTTAAACGCGGCTCGTCTGGTTTTTGCCCTATAACCTCGCTTACACACATACAAACTATCGAACTATAATATACTGACGAACTTAATAAACCAAAAATATTAGCGTTAATTAATAATTTACTAGGTACCGTAATTTAAATTGATTATTTATGTCTTTTGTGACAACCTCCTGAATTTTGACGAGGATGCAAAACAACACCTTATATTATATTTAAATAAACTAAAGTTATAATGACTACTTTAAATAGTGAGATATTACTTTAATATCCTTTCGACATGGTTCTTGAAATATGAAACTTTTAGTAGGCTAAACAATTTTGTTATGTTAATTAAGACTTGTTGAGGGTTAAGTAAACGATTTTGTTTTGTTGTTAAAACAACCATTAATCCTGAAAACAAGGATGGCTTGAGGTCAAAGCCGAACAGAATTATTCCTTTAAAAATTTGTTAGTCTGACCCTGACCAGAGTAGGTAAACATTTTTTAATCGAAAGTCTTGTGTAAACATTTACGTTATGTTAATCATAGAATTGTTTGCAGAGTATCTTTTTACGTATTCATGTCCCGTTTTCGCTTTTAATGGACCTTACATAAAATTGTTTGTGAAAGGGAATTAATG
The DNA here is from genome assembly GCA_963082945.1 of Cerastis leucographa. Taxonomy (NCBI): domain Eukaryota; kingdom Metazoa; phylum Arthropoda; class Insecta; order Lepidoptera; family Noctuidae; genus Cerastis; species Cerastis leucographa. The sequence continues at coordinate 8,396,057 of OY720353.1, forward strand.
GAAGTACCTATTCCAAGAATTTTAATACTGTGCACTGATAGAAAAGAAAACTTTTGCGGATGTAGAAGGGACTAAAGCCACGTACTTACCACTAAAGTGGGACGGTCAAAGCAGAGAAAAAATAATTTAAGTTTCAAAAGGGATTAAATTAAATTAAATGCTATTTAAACTTAAATTATTTTTTCTCTGCGTTGACTGTCCCACTCCTGGGCATAGGTCTCATCCCATTCCTTCCACTTTTCTCGGTGTTGTGCCTCTTCTCGCTAATTAACGAAAACAAAGAAAGACATAAATATAAAAAAAACACCGAGAGGGGGGAGGGGGTAGAATAGAATAGAATAATACTATATTGTACACCAAAAATCAAACAACGGGTTTACTAATTAGGGGTAAATTAGGGGTAGGTGCAGCCCCCCCCCCCCTGGCGATGCCCAAGGTGACAAGTGACAAGATTTCAAATTTCGAATCGACCAGACCCGTAGAAGTTGTTTATATTCCTTCATTAACTAGAAAAGAGATGATGACCTCCAAACGGCTTAGCAGATTTTCTCGACACATAGCTAAGAACACTCTCGATTAAAACACCTTTCAAACGAAACCAATGTTATCAAAAGCGGTTCATCCGTTTAGGACCTACGAGGCCACAGACAGACACACCCATACACACGTCAAACTTATAACACCCCTCTTTTTTCGTCGGGGGTTAAAAACTAGTTGATGCGGATCTCTCATTGTACATAAAATCTATACAATGCTAGGCCATGTAATACTGGAAATGTAAAGTTTTATGAGTCGCCGTGTGTACATAAATAATCTTATTCGGCAATACGTAACAATTTTCTCTCAACAAATATAAATATTTACCTTGAAAATAGGCTTAACATCTGTCGGCAATGTCTACCGACTTCAATATTGTTTCTCATATACCTTTACTTACTCGATAAAGATTCTTACCTAAAGCTTACCTGCTAGGTAAGCTTTAGGTTGCCTGGAAGATATCGCTATCAGTGTTGGTATTGGGTTTTTCAATCAGGAATTTCTCAGCAGCAGCAACGGATTTGTGCTCGATTAATGACAATAGGCTCGCCCCTTTTTACGTGGGACTTAAACTTAGTAGTGAAGTCTAAGTATCTTAGTAATGAAAATACTTCTAAGAACTTCTTATTACCCACATTCAATAGTAAATTACCTGCCTAGAGAAAATGTTCTGAACCAAGGAAATAATTCAATATAATGATATACCTAGGCAACTAAGATTAATCTCATTAATTATAAAAAATGCCTACTATAATATAATACTATTGTTCTTAATAATTAATATTTTAATGTTGTTTTATTGTGTTGGTTTATAGTGTTAATATTGTAGTACTATAAATTTAGTGTTGTCATGATTTGTAATAAGTCTTGTAATTATGTCATACCTAACTATAATTATATTAATTATACTTATATTGCTGTGCCCTAACAGGGTCCATAACATTGGTCTTAGCTTTAAGCCTTTTTTAACACCTTTATAACATTGTGGAACGCAATTAAATGAATATGAAACATAACTGGCGAAATGTGTGTGTATTATTCTCTGCCTAATCCTTCGGGGATTTTGGCCGTGATGTTATGTTTATGATGTTCGAAGAAATTTGGCAAATATAAAAATACCGCAACGTGGATATAGGATACTTCTTATCGCTGTATGATTTTCCCCGTGGAATAACTGCTGATATCCACGCGAGCGAAACCGCGGACAAATAACTAAACTCTAGTATGGAAATAATAACAAAACTCCTTTATCGATACATTCAAAGTCTTGTACGACCCAGTAAACCCCTTTTTACAGGTGGCCTTGGTGCTCGTAAGATTCACTACCTGCTTATTTTGAATTTTAAGTGAACAGTGATATTTTCCGAGTTAAATTTGGTGAAATTATATCTGAAATTGTTCTCTTTGTTTATTTAAATGCTGGCGTATTGAGTAAGACTCCGATCACAACCTCGGCCGATGTGACTGTCGTCAAGCCACACGCGGGTATGTCAGTTGTTTCCTTAGGGTAGGTACCGTTGATTCTACTGAACTACTTTCATTTATTTTCTCCCTATTTGCTGTCGCAAATTGCGTGTCGTTTGATCGTGTAGTTTGTGGCGAAGAGTTTAGAGAGAGTTTTATTATCAGTGTTTGAAAAAAAATGGCTAAAGAGCGTTTTAACTAGAAATAGTTTTTTGTCTCTCAGGTATTATTGTACGGTGATAATAAAGAATATTCTATCTATCTATTGTCTTTGTTTGACAAAATTATTTTTAGTGTGTTCAGTGAGTAGGTGATTCTATTTGAGCGTGCAGTATTGTGGACCATAATATAGCTTACTCTCAGATGTATTTTTTTTTGGGATGGATTTGCTCTTGACTCTAGTCTAGGTCAGATAATTGTTAAAATTGTTAATGATAATCGTTCAAAGGATTGCTTAATAAAAATAATACCGGTGTGTTCCTGTTCGGGGGTCCTGGTGATCCTTCGGGCTGAGTCAGATCCTTTAATTCTCATGTGAATTAACAAATATCTTATTCAGTCACGCAAGGAAACTCTACGCAGCAAATTGATTGTAATTAAATCAATTCAATTTATATTCATATTCCAATCAATCAATTGATCAGCTAACTATTTAAATATTTTCGACTGACCTACGGCACGGTTGGCGCAGTGGTTGAGCAATCGACTGCTGCGCTGCGTGTCGCTGTTTCGATCCCCGCACGGAACAAATATTTATATGGCTTACAGATAGTTGTTCCGGGTCTGGCTGTTGTGTATGTGAGTTTAAATGTTTGGAAACGAACCCACGATACAGGAGAAATTGCTAGTGAGAGACAACGTTTTTTTTTAAAAACAACCAAATTTGTGGAAGCGACTATTACACTAATTAATAGTGATGAGGAAGTAAATCCCAGCCATAAGAAGGTCATTATTTTGTGCATTCAATAAAACATATTTTCAATCAATAAATAAATTTAAAATTGTGTGTTTTGGTTAAGAGCGTTTACGCCTTACGGCATATCATACAAACTTTCAAGTCCGAAATGACTGAACCGATTTTAATGAAACTTCGTACGCATATGCAGCATATATAGGTCTAAAAAGCTACTGAAAAACATTTTCTAAAAATAGTGTTACAGCTCAATTAGACCCATTATCCATAGAAACAGAAATTCCTGATTATCTTTTTTTTTTAAAGACATTTCTGCTTATGAGGATGAAGTTTCATTAAAATCGGTTCAGTCATTTTGGAAAATAAGGAGTTGATAGTTTGTATGAAATGCCGTAAGGTGTAACCAAGTTATGTTATCATAGTTACGCAATAAAGCCTTTCTAATAACAACCATTTCTAATAACTGAGCCCAAATTATATTCATTAAGTAGTAACAGTGAGTTTTGAAACAAATTCAATATTGCAATGCAATTTTACCGAGGACGTCCCAGTAACTAATAAGTACGCCTTCTGTGCATCGCTCCATAGTAAGGACTCTACACTGCTTTATTAATTAAATTTGGTTTGAGCTTGCTCCGTAACTCAACTACCATTACGTAACCCACTGTAGCAATCTCGTGGCCCGCTACGAAAATTTGCTACGGGAATCGTAGCTGCTATGCGTAGCAAATGTGCTACAAGAATTGCTGCCTACGAAGCTACGCAAAGGTGACGGGGTACGAGCCTCGGCTTATGGCGTCGCTGGAGGAGGACAGCAAGGGGACTGGCCGGATCTGAATGATATTATTATTTAGGGGCTAATTTAAAACTACTGGCACAACATCGCGGGCTGGCTCGAGCGAGCGTCGGGGAGTGCATGGACCGGTCCATGCCCTCCCCGACCTGACATCGCGTCGGACCTCGCAAAGACGGTGGTTTGTGTCTGAATTTTTTAACAGTAGTAGTCTCTTTGCTACTCTCCTGGAGGAGGGTGATAGCTTCATCGTGAGTGACGAGGGTATGCCTCGGACGGCGTAGTGAACTAATGCGCGAAGGTTCGTAACGGGCGGCCGCTGCGATCTGGGGATTACGATGCTTAATGGCATTTTCGAAGAAACGCTTCGAAAGACGTTTCATAAACTGAAGGACGGTGGGCATTCTGAGGTCTACGTGTAGACGAAGGAGGCGGCGAAACGTGAGAGGGAGAACCTCACGTCCCAGCCGCCGCGGGAGACGCTGAGGGCCGTAGGCGCGGGCCTGTGGACGGTGAGTAATGGGCTTATGACGACAGCCATGTCGACGGCGCGTTCGTGTTCCACGTGCGCCTCAAGGAGATGTCAGCAAATCGGAAGGGGTCCGAAAGGGCCGATGCCTGCCAGGGCTACGGGACTGTTCGAAAGAATAAATAAATACAAGTATGAATATTACCCATACGAAAAAAAGGTCTACGTGTAGACGGTCATTAGGGACATAAAAAGGGGCTCCCCTGACTCTACGTAAGAACCGGTTCTGCAAAGTTTGCATCCTATGGATGTACTTAGGCTTGGTTTTGGCGTGGCTTGGCGATGCAAGCGTACGTCATAATGGGACGGATCACCGCGGTGTAGAGGCGCAACTTGCACTTGAGTGACAACTTGCTTTTTGCCGAAATCATAAAATGAAGCCTGCCCATAGCAAAGGCAGCTCGGTCGCGAGCTGCTTTGATGTGCGCCGCGAAGGACAGATGGTTGTCGAGTAAGACTCCTAAATACTTGGCTTGCTTGCTTGTGATCGGGCTGAGCGCGGGTGGCTTATTTTTTTCGCGGTTTAGGGAAAAGAACTTTTTACCTAAGCGTAGCAAAAGAACTGCCTGGCTCTTGTCGGGGTTCACCTCGATTCTCCATTTCCGGAACCAAGTGCCTAAGACGTTGGCTGAGGTTTGGAGGGTGCGGTAGATAGCGTCGTGACTGAGGCCAGTGTAATAAATGGCCGTGTCGTCTGCGAACAGGGCTAACTGAGCCTTCTTGCTCTTGGGGATGTCACTGGTGAACAGAGTAAAGATAAGGGGAGAGACGACGGAGCCCTGATGGACTCCGGCTCGAATGGGGTGGGGGGAAGACAGTGCATTCCCGATGCGATAGTGGAAGGTGCGACCCGACAAAAAGTCTCGTAGGATGAGCACGAGACGGTCTGGCACTCCCTGTTTGTACAGCTCATATAATAAGCCGTTGTGGTCGGCCCTACAATGTCCTCTCATACTTAAGTACCAACGCTGTAACATAGAAATATTGTAAAACCAAAAGATTTTAAAAGAGTAACCATACATTTCTTGCCGGTACTTCTCCATAGGAAACGATCAACCCGAACTGAGCACCTTTTTGTCGACGTTTTATAAGTGCCCACTGCCCATGTAGGCCTATGTGAAATAAACATATTTTGATCTTGAAAAAAAAAAACATAGTAAACTAATGATCTGTGTTTCTAATAAAATCATATCCCATCAAACATTCTGTATTTTAAAACTAACAAACAAGTTCAAACTACGAAATGTGTTGGAAATATTTTTAACTTTAGAAAAATATATCTTGATTAGAGGCGACAAGAACATAGAAAATATTGATATATTAAAGTTGCTATGATCGTTGATTGCATTGCAATCGAAGCGAACGGATACAAAGTTATAGTGATTGCAAAAATATTTTAGCAATCATATTTTGCGGTTTTCAATTTGTTTTATATATAAGACGTAAACAAGTAATGTAGCTACAACTTTTTATTTATATCGTGATTTAATTATGTATTCTTGATGTACCAAAAACTTTAATTTTCCTGTTATAAAAATGATAGAGCCAGTTTTAGACGAAGAACTACTTGTGCGCCTTTAATACGTCAATTTAAAGTAATATGAATTACATTACACGCGCGATCCTTTTCGCCTGTGATGCTATATGTGATGATAATGTCATGCCAATATGGAAAAAAGTAACATTATTTTATACAGTGTTATAGGCTAGGCTTTGAAGGATAATCAAGAAGTCTAAGTCAAGTCTGCGCCTTCGTCCATAAACCAAATGCTATAAGAAGATAAAGATCGTCCGTTCGTTCGAGAGGTTCGATAGTAAATATAGGATTCTCGTGCTCTCAACTAAAGCAATCCAATTTATTATCAACATTTTCAAACTAAGTTTGTTGCCGGCCCTTTGCTACAGAATTAAGTTTTGCGAACAGGAAGAAATTTTCTGTTTATAAAGGGAAAGTAATGATGGGCATCAATTAAAGTTGGACACAACGCACCACTCAACAAATAGGGCTATTTGTTGAGTTGGTGCGTTGTGTCCAACTTTAATTCTTATTGTGATGTACTCACACATAGTACAGGTAAGTTTTAGGCTTTCGTTCTAATTTTGGGCACTTTTTTTGCTCACAAAAAGAGATGAAGAAACATGCTTTTATTGAAATTTGGCCAGCCTTGGTGACAGCGCAGAGTTTACTTTGACTAATAAGAGCATTAACTGCATGTTTTCAGGCGCAAAGGGAACTATTGGAGGTGGAACACCGTTTGATAATGTTTCACAAACAAACGGCTTTTCAGTTACATGTTTACTGGACATAAGTGAGTCCAGTCTCTCGTGTCGAGTTGATGACAAACCCAATAAAGCTTGGCATTAGTTTTATTGGGCTTTTTATCAGGATTTTTTCAGTATCAGCCACAAAGTCAGGATTTATGCCCGGTCGATGGCAAAAGCCTCGCCCCCTATTACATGCACTATTGCTATACCTCTACCTAACGCTTTGGGAATTACAGATGAGATCCTTTATTATGGGCGTCCAACAATGCTGTGCAAGTTTCGGTATCAATGAGTCCTAGGCCTAAATCCTAATCAGTGCATTGTCTAACTGTTCTTAATCGGATGGTTGGGCATGAACTATTCCGTGCCGATACGAGATAAGATGATTAGGTACGCACGGCGACCAATTAAGCTATATAAGTCCAGTTTATGCGGATCTCTCATTGTGCTGGATATTTATACGAAGCGAGGCCATGTTATACTGGACATGCTTGATGTGTTGTGTACAATATCCAATTATCAAACCTATTGTCAGGCTTTATCGTTAAGGTGTTTATAACCTGAAAGTAGGTATTTCACCCCACGATACTGTAAATTTTTATCTCAAGTAAGACATTGCTTTATCCTCTTGGAGATGGAGAGCCATTGACTGTTTGAGAAACCAATTGAACGTGCACCTGTGATTCTCGCTTACGAGTTCTAGTTTTACTAGTTGGAGACGAGTATGCAAGGTGTAAGGGACACCGACGCGAAACCTTTTTTTTTTTTTGTGAATGGCTTCTCTCAATTCAACCTATCAGGTTGTCGTCTGCTTAACAGGACTCTCCTGTGGATGCCTTGAGAGTTAGGCTTCCAGCCAGGGCATAATAACTTACAAACGAAGCGACTACACGCTAAGGGCACCCCCTGTGGGGTACGAGCTTCGGCTTAGGGCGTCGCTGGGGGAGGACTGCATGGGGACAGGCTGGATCTGAATGATATCATTATTTAGGGACTGATTTAAAACTACTGGTACAGCGTCGCCGCGCGGGCTAGCTCGAACGAGGGCCGGGGAGGGCAAGGATCAAGTCGTCGCGACGGACCTCGAGGGCGAGGTCGGAAAGACGGCGGTTTGCGTCTGAACTTTTTAAGAGTTCTAGTCTCTTTGCTACTTTCCTAAAGTATATAGTTATAGCATCATCGGGGGAAAACGCTTATCACGTACCCAGAACGTCATCAACAACATCATCAAGCGGGGCTTGGTAGGTGCGTAGGAACACGACACAAGCGTATGTCATGATGGGACAGATCAGTGCTTAAGTTCGATTTTATACGAATTTTTGAAGATCTCTTACCAGAAACATAAAAAAGAACAATACAATAATTAATGTGCGTTATCAAATTTTACGTTTATACGTGTCGGTATGTTTCGATAAAAGGTACAGGCTGTTCAATAAAAGTTACTGTACCATCTTCTTGTACCTTTTAGGTAACAGTTACAGACAGTTATTGGTACAATTTATTACAGATTCCGTTGAAATAGGATCGTTTCGAAATAATTAATGGAAGTCGTAGAAACTTGTTCTTTTGGTAAGTATCGCGAGTAGTAATGGGCCTGTCTTTCTTTCTTGTCATAAAAGTCTGGTAAAAGTGATATTAAGTATTAATGATCTGTTAAATAAAGGGTATAAAACACCTCTTAACGAAGCTGAAAGGCACTGGTTCTCCCTGTAATTGCGATCATTTTTTTGTTCTACACCATACCTGGGAACCTTCTAGTTACGGAGATATTAGGGATCAAAGTTCCAACTTTTTGACAAGCATTTTTTTAGATACAAGTTTTTAATTGTAAGATTTTTACTTTAAACACCTCCACGACCCCCGTACTATTCAATCTGTCCATCAGCACAATGTGTTGAGTGCGTTACATTGAGTTCTACCACAAAACATGATTTTACACCCCCAAAAAAAAGTCGTTTCCCAGCAATAATTTTTGCGTAAAGTTACTTAGTTTCATGTACAGAATGCTTGGTTGACGGCTTCGTGATGAGGTGATTTACACCGTGTATACTACAGTATACAGATTTGCGGGGAGCTCGTGGCTAGATAATAACAGCCACTCGGGTCGGTCATCACGTAAGCCGTGCTTGCCTAGGTTGGTTCGTGGATGGGTGCTCATCCATTACATACTAAGTTTGATCCATGCACGGAAGCATGTTCAGCCGTTGGTCCCGGTTGTCATTAGTAGATCTTTGACAGTCGTTATAGGTGACTCGGTGGCTCGAATTTCTGACAACCAGTTTTGTCAAAGAATATCGTATTACACAGTACTAACTGGGTTGTGGAGGTATTTGGAAAAAGGCTTAGGCAGATTTTGATGATAGTGTGTTTGTTATTAAGCAGTTTACGTATAATTTTGCTAAGAAGACTAAAAAACGTGAAAGAAATGGCTATTTCCAGCAGTGGACATCTTCTGGCTAAAATGATGATAATGATACGGTAAAGGTGTAGATATATAAAAAAAAAAAAAAAAAGGTTTATTGCAGAAACTTGTACAACTTTTACAGTAAATCTTACATAGGGACCTCCTTTTAAGTAAATTATATACCTGTGCTAGAAGGCCCCGATTACACAGTACATATATTATCAGATAAGTACTGTGATAACAATAGGCATTGGAATTAGTATCTATATTCACTGGATGCCAACCCCAACATAATAGGGGACCGGACTGGGTAAAGAAATCGATCTATCGAAGAATCGAATTCTATTTTGTCCGTCAGACAGGTAATACAAAAATATTAGACACGTATTTTTTGTTTTATCAAAATATCAAAAAAATACATAGTTAAAACTCATTAAAGTTGGAGAGTGGGGGCTTACTACGTCACAAGTAGGTATAAAACTCACCTACATGTGACGTCATGCGCCATTTCAACTCAATATATCTCCTTAATTTTATGACCACGTGAAAAAAGAAAAAATACGTGTCCAATACTTTTCAATAAACTACCCGACGGACAAAGAAAAAAAAAATTGGATTATCCCCTGTTGGGAAGAGACTAGGCAGATGATATAAGTTAAAATGGTAATCATAAAGAGCGTCAACTATTTGATAAAATATGATCATGTTCATACACATAATTATTTATGTAAGTATTCAAATGAATGTATAAATATTGAAACTCATTTTTGGAATATGATTATGTAAAACAGACATCGTATTTTCATTACAATTCCCAGCTCCGCAAAAGTAGCTGCGTCAAGCAATGTAACGAATTAATTTCAAAGGCAATCAAAATAAACTGGTTTTTAAACTGTCTCCATGACAATTTTACGAAGGGAACCTGAGATTTTCCTTAATATTTCCTGGAAATCTTAACTAAACAAGTATGTGGTTTGAGGAAAATGAAGAGAGAGAGAGAGATAAATACGATATTACTTAATAGGATTACAAATAAAGCTGTGGAAAGATTAGGTACAGATTACGGAGACAAGCAAGCTTATAGGTATTACGTAGAAAATTGTTGCGTTTTGTCTGAAGTAATGAATTTCCCAGGACACTTTATTGACCTTTAGGGAAAGCGTGGGAAAAAATGTTATTTCCCATAGTATATTAGGCCTGAAATGATCGCACAGCTGCGAAATGGGAGGGGGTGGGCCTGCAAATTGGCCAAGTAGGGGTTTGTGGATGGCACTTGTGTAAGAAGTTTTGGTCCAAGGATACGCCGATTTTCTCGCGATACGTTTCTTCACCATTTATTTCATCATTATTTCATCTTCTATCATTCTTCTTCATCATTATTTCATCTTCGTCTTCCAAAATGATGTAAACATCATTTTGGAAGACGAAGATGAAATAATTTACACAATGTAAAGAGAGAGCAGCGGTGGTCCAATGGTGGCAGCCCCGACTTACGAGCAGTAAGCCGTGGGTTCGAACCCAGGCAGGCGCATTACTTTGTGTAATTTATTTCATCACCGCTGTTCTCAAAAACGGTGAAGGAAAACATCGAGAGGAAACCGGTATATCCTAGAATTAAAAAATCGAAGACATGTGACATCTAGCAATCCGCACTGGGCCCGCGTGGTGGTACAGCCCACTCCCTCTCATAGAGAGGAGGCCTGTGTCCCAGCAGTGGGAACATTATAGGCTGATGATGACGATGAAAGAGGCTCACTATTGCTCTATTTAGCACATTAATTCTTGGAATTATACTGCGCAATGCATATCTTAAATTAAAATGTAGAATGATCAGACACTCTCAATAAACTGACTAGCACCCGCGTATACAAATCTACTAATACTTTAGCAAAGAGGTATATGACCTACAACCGTTAGGAAGTTGATAGTTTATTAACCTTCAGGAAATTGACAACTAAGCATACAACACACAAAGTAAATGTTTGTGACAAGAACAATTTAAGTTACATAGAGATATAACCAACAAGGATTATTAAAACAAGCACAAAGTACTTCAACTTACACAATGTTAGACTAAAATTCTAGTTAAATGAATATTAAAGCTTCACGCTCTGCTAACTTAAATGGAGAAGAACTTATATCTCACCTACTTATACCACTTATACTTATACTTTGCTACCTGATTTAAATGACATGAGGAGGATGGGGAGGGTTTGTTGAGTTTTTTTTAAAGTTTGATTGGGGAGGGTTTGTATTTATGCTTCTGCGGTTGCACAACGACACGCTTTGCTTACGCTTTGCTTGGTAGTATAGATGCAAACCTACCTTACTGCTTCCCTCAGAGGCGGTAAGGTGGCGGGGTCTTGAGGGAGAGCGCTACAGTCGTGTGGATCCTCAAGGCAAGTCTGGTGGATTCACCTTCACGAGGTTGCCGCCCTGTTCTTGGTCTAATTCCCTAAGAAATAGACGCAACAAAAACCACCGGGCGCTTTTTCTCCTAACCATGACTCTCCGTGACTGAGTGGTTGTGGGCTCGGCCGTCACTAAACCCAGCTGGCGACGAGTAGGAACATATAGTCACCTGCGCTAGGACCTGCGCAGTCGAGCGCCGTAAGCGGGGATGAAGGAGTCCTGGGGGGTTGAGTCGAACGGCGCTGGCGGTAATGTGTCCGTAAGGCAACACGCCCTCTTTGGTCCGGATTTCAAGCAAAACGGTAGCCCTAACCAATAGCCAAGGGTAGGGAAATGGTCAGAGTGTCCCGTCAGAGGGCCTCGGCGAGGAGCGGGGGGTCCGCTGTGGCCGTCCTCGGATTGTCGCAGCGGTGGGTTAAGGTCATGCTGACGGTGTAAGTGAGGGTTGATCAGTTCGGAAGGGACAGGGCGTCCCCACGGCCAACCCGATCAAGCACCCGATGTCGCACTGTAAGCCAGCCTCTCGCCCCTATATCTCGATGGTACTCCTAACGTTCGAGCTGGTTTGTAGCGAGACGTTCCCAGGTGCGGGCTCCATGGAGGGTGGGAAGCCAGAGAGACGAAACAAAACTACAACTGTACAATGGATACTGCAAGCCCATTCAACACCGTACACACACGCACACACACAACACCAACTAACACACCTCCCACACAAACAAACACACACACCACACAATCACACACCGGAGCGGAGGCGAAAGCCAAAGATGCTCCCAAGAGGGGTGCAAGCAGCACCTCTCTCGCCCCTGGATGCTCTGCTGTCAGTGCAGCGAGCTCCAGTGCGGGTACCGGTCCGGCTGCGGCGAGAACCGCGGCCCAGACCAAACGCAAGTCCCGGAAAATACAGAGGGCATCGGCGCTGACTGGGACCAGTACCGATCCTCTTCCTCTTTCAGGTGCACAGCCCCCCACGACGGTTAACACCGGTGGCAGGGCCCCGCTACTCCCAACACCTCCACCTATGGCTCCTCAAGCCACCCCTCCCCCGCTGGCCGCTACTGGCCAACCGGAGGAGATCTGTACCACCGGGGACACGTCCGCGTTTACCTGGCAGGTGCAGGGTAAGAGGCGGAGGAAGGCTACGGACACTCCGGCAACGCTTCGCCACTGCGCTGATCCCCCAGCGCCAGTTGCTCCGGCCCCTTCAGTGGGCAACGGAAGGAGGAGGAACAGACCGTCCAAAAAGGAAAGGCGTCAATTGCAGTGGAAAGGTAAGACTCCACAAAATCTAAAGGCTAACGCCGCGGGTTTGGCTCGACCAACCAGCGGTAACGTCAACTTCTCCGCAGGCAGGCGGGAGCAGGCCGAGGTCGACAGTAGTCGCCCCGGTCCCAGCCAACCGTCAACCAGCTCCGCGAAGGGACAAGCCCAAAGTACAGCACAGCGACCCGGTCGGAAGGATCAGGTCGTGGCCAAGCGAGCTCTCAACGAGACCTCATCACCTCGAGGGGAGCACAAGCGGCCGCGGCTTGATAATTCCAATCGGGCCGCCAACCGCAGCTACGCCCAAGCTGTGAGCTCCGAGCTCGACGTCGCAGTTACCTGCGGCCGCACGGGGTTCATAAGTAAGGAACTATCAGACGAGGTGCTCGCGGCCATCCAGAGGAAGATCGTCGCTGAGTGCCTCTCCGCGAAACAAGACTCACCTGCACCGGCCTTCAGAGCAAGGCCGGTGTTCACCGGAGGGGTCCTGAAACTGTGGCCAGGGAATGACCACACCTTAGCCTGGCTGAGGGCAGTAATCTCTGAGTTGCCTCCCCCCATTAGTACTTCGCTAGTGGTCAGGAGGCAGTTGGAGATCCAACGACGGGTGAGATGCGGCATCCTCATTCCGGATGCTCAGAGGGTTTTCACAGAGCAGTCCATTATCGGGCGTGCTCTGTGCTACCAGAATCCCTGGGTGGACATAAAGGGATGGGTACTGCTGCACGCCGACAGACAGGCCGACGCGTGGTTCGTGGTGGTCGGGGTCCCTGAGGACCAAATTCCGACCCTTATGAAAGCCGAACGTCGTCTCTCCTTCGGGGTAGGGACGGCGTACGTTAAGTTCCAGGGTCCGAACGGCAGATTTGCCGATGTCCCTCAGGGATGGGACCCGACCACGGGGACAATCGTGACGGCACGGACAGAGGAGGCTACTCTTCCCCTCACCGACACTGCGGGTGCATCTGCGACAGTGGTGCCAGCAGCGCCAGCGCCAGAAGCGCCCACAGCGCCATCGGCGCCTACTGCGCCAGCGGCGCCTACTGCGCCAGCAGCGCCAGCGCGAGAAGCGCCCACAGCGCCACCGGTGCCCACAGCGCCAGCGGCGCCTATAGCGCCTACAGCGCCAACAGCGCTGGCGATGCCAGCAGCGCCAACCGCCCCGGCCCTTGCCGGCGTGGACGCCGTCCTCTCATCTGGGGACGAGCTCGACGGCAATACCTTGTCGCCGGTCTCGGAACTGGAGGGGGACGGCTTCGACGCAGGTGACCTGTTTGCCGGGCTGCGTCTGGAGGGCGACGAGGAAGGCACGACCAGCGATGGCGTCCCCTTCGTCGACCTGTAGAGTGCTGCAGGCAAACCTCCACCACAGCCAAACCGCAACGGCTCAGCTGCGTAAGTGGTTGGAGGTTCAACATACGGCCATTGCTTTGATCCAGGAGCCGTGGATCAGGGCTGGCCACATACAAGGCCTCTCCAATCTTGGAGGTAAGCTTCTCGTTAGTACAGATCACGATCACCCTAGATCGTGCATTTATACGACAGGTAATATTAAAGTACAACCAATGACAGACTTCTGTTGCAGGGATATCTCTGCAGTAAGGTTAACCATACAGCGTGACGACACAGAGGTAGCAGTCGTCTTCGCCTCGGCATACATGCCTGAGGCTGAAGAGCCGCCGCCGCATGACCTCGCCCGCCTCGTGAGACATTGCGAGAGCTTGGGGCTGGAGGTTGTCATAGGCGCCGACGCAAACGCTCATCACCCTCTGTGGGGCATGGAAACGCAAAACGAACGGGGTAAGGCTCTAGTTGACTATTTATTCACTACAAACTTAACCCTACTAAACACAGGCTCCGAACCAACCTTCGTAACCAGGCGTAGTCGTACAATCATAGACATAACCCTGGCATCAGAGGGTGCAGCGGCCATGGCCAGCGGGTGGCAGGTGTCCAGGGAGGCCTCCTGCTCGGACCATAGGTGGATCCGTTTCGACATCCAGGTCAGTGTCACGCCAATACTGCCTCGGCGTAACCCACGCAACACAGACCGTGCGGCCTATACACGAACCCTAGAAACCAAGCTCGCGCCAACCGATTATCGGACGACGTTCGAGGACATCCTGCAGATTGACGACCAAGTCAACCATCTTACAAAATCAATGTTAGACAGCTACCACTCAGCCTGCCCTGAAACCACTCCGTCCTCGACGCCGGGGCAGCAACCCTGGTGGGGAGCGGATCTGGAACGCAAGCGCAGGAAGGTAAGGACAGCCCTGAACAGAGCCATGAACAGCTGTGCTGATAAGGACCGGGACGCGTACAAAGCGGCCAAATCCGACTACAAAAAGTGCATCAGGTTCAGGAGCAAAACTGGATGGCGCAAATACTGTGGCAACATCGAATCATGCCAACAAGCTAATAGGGTAAGGAAAATACTGGCTCAGCAAAACACGACAGGGCCCGTTGTTCTCCGAAAACCAGACAGCACACTCACCACATCTACGGAAGAGGCGATGCGCGTCCTTATTGAAACTCACTTCCCAGGATGCGCTTTCGCTCAGGTAATTGAGTGGACCGAGACAAATCAAACACCAACAGAGAACGACTGGCGCTACGCACATAAAGTGGTAACGCTGGAGAAACTCCAGTGGGCGATCCAGTGCTTCCATCCTTTTAAGGCGGCAGGTCCGGACGGCATCTTTCCTGCATTACTACAGTGGGGGGGAATCGCAGTTGCCGGCAGACTGGTGTCCCTAATGAGAGCGTGCCTGGCCTTTAGATACGTTCCAAAAGGATGGAGGGAAGTGAAAGTCATATTCATTCCTAAGCCAGGTAAGAGTGACTACACCAATGCCAAATCCCACCGTCCAATCAGCCTAACCTCCTTCCTTCTAAAAACCATGGAGAGAATTTGCGAGAGAGAGCTGAGGGAGGGCGCGTTGAAAACTATACCACTACATAGCAACCAACATGCATACAGCTCGGGTAAGTCCACTGAATCGGCACTCCACCTGGTAGTCAGTCGGATTGAAGATGCTATACATCAGAAGGGTACCTGCCTTGGAACCTTCATAGACATCGAAGGAGCCTTCGATAAAACCAACTTTTCCAGCATCAGCTCCGCCCTGTCTCGTCATGGGGCGGAACAGGTGCTTATTGACTGGATTACTAACATGCTGAGCAAACGAGCGGTTCGCTTGGAAGGACAGCAGCAGATGGCTCTGATAGCCAGAGGATGCCCCCAAGGTGGAGTAATTTCCCCCCTCCTCTGGAATCTAGTGATAAATGATCTCATCACCAAACTCAACGACAGTCATTTCTACACAATTGGGTATGCAGACGACCTCGCTATTCTCATTTCGGGAAAAGTGACAGGAACAATCTGTAACCTCACCCAACAGGCGCTACGCATCGTGGAACGATGGTGCAGGGAATATGACCTTTCAGTCAATCCCACGAAAACTGAGTTAGTCATGTTTACCCAAAAACGTACTTTAGGACCTTATCGCTTGGCTAAACTATTTGATACAGAACTTCAGTTAGCCACCGAAGTCAAGTACCTGGGAGTCATCCTAGACAGTAAGTTAAACTGGAGTAGTCACTTAGACAACAAAATAAACAGGGCGTGCATCACCTTCTGGCAGTGCAGGAGGATGATAGGTAAGAAGTGGGGCCTATCCCCCAAAATAATACTTTGGCTATACTGCGCGGTGATCCGTCCCATGATCTCGTACGGGGCGGTGGTCTGGTGGCCACGCACCAGACTAGTAACAGCCTCGAACAAACTCCAACGCATGCAAAGGCTTGCCTGCATGGCAATTACAGGCTGTATGAGAACCACTCCGACAGCGGCTCTCGAAGCCATGCTGGAGCTTCCGCCGCTCCATCTGTACATACAACAGGAGGCAACAATGGCGGCAGCACGCCTCAAAACACTTCAACTGTGGAGTAAGTCAAACACGCAACACACTGCGGCACTAGAGGGATTCTACAACGAGTTCCCCCTGGCGAAAGCCATTAATGATCGGATACCAAAACAGTTTGTATTCGACAAAAAATACAAGATCCAGCTCCACGAGGACCACCGCTGCGAGGGGTTAAATCCTGCAGAGTTACGGATCTTCACGGACGGATCTAAAACAGGTACAGGTACTGGGGCCGGAGTCTTCTCAGAGGATCTCAACATCCATATAGCCGTACCACTGGGGGTCCACAATACGGTATTTCAGGCGGAATGCATGGGCATTTCCCTGGCCGCATCAGCCATCTTAGCCAGGAGGGCTAAGGACCACTCTATCCGCATACTTTCAGACAGCAAGGCTGTACTGTTAGCACTAGACAACCACACGGTCAACTCCGGGTTAATATACGAGTGTCACCAGCGCCTAAACCAGGTCGGTAATCACAACAACATAACCATACAATGGATTAAGGGCCACAGCGATTCCCGGGGCAACGATGCTGCGGACGAACTCGCTAGAAGGGGTTCCAGTAGGGCAGCAGTGGGACCAGAACCCATCGTGCCACTCCCCTTCGGGTATCTGCGGACTCTGGTAAGGAAACGCACCAGGGATCAACACCACAAACTGTGGCTAGACCATGGTGAGTGTAGGCAGGCCAAGGAGGCACTTCCTACTATAGATGGCCGCCTCACCAAACGGGTGCTTCGGCTGACCAAATTACAGCTCCGCATAGTCACAGCCGCCATCACTGGTCACGGCTCTTTTAATAAACACCTCTTTGTCCTAGGAGTCACAGATAGCCCACTGTGCAGAGCCTGCATGGAGGAGGACGAAACAGCAGCCCACGTGCTTCTACACTGCCCAGAGGTTGCAACATACAGGGCAAAGTACTTAGGTAACCCAGGTACTCTCCGCGAGATCGTCAGCAACACCAAGGGGCTGCTGGCCTTTCTCGGGGAGCTGGGGTGGTTGGAGTAATGTTCCCACCCGTACGCAAAATACGCGCTTTAGACGTGGAGTTGCGGAAACCAGCCCGCTATACAATACAATACAATACAATAAATGACATGAGATGGTTTGTAAAAGATTGACACATTCCTATAGTGTTATGGTATCTATTTATTTAGTTATTAAATCGTCGTTATCTCGATTATTTTTATGCTACACGACCCAAAATTTTATTTTGCTCGGAAAAGCGAATAATGTCACAATTACCTAACTTGTTACCTAAAATACACACATGACCAAAATGAATTGATATTTATTTCACTAACACTTTTACAAGTCAACTTTATTTCAACTGTATGAATTCAGTATTAGTAATTGTCTGGCTACTCTGAGAAGAAACACCGAAACAAACTCAGAGGTCAGTCTTTTTTCAAGCCGAGACATTGTCTTATTCAGATCATGTAGCGCACTTGAGTTGAGATGGTGTTTTGAGGTAGAACGCCACACATATTTGAAGGCCCTGCGCAGCCAGTTCAAACATGAGTCAGTAATCGAGTTGTTCGTGTAATCAAACTCAATCAACTCAGAAGTCATTGTTTCTGCCAATCTGCCTGATGTAAAGCAAATAACACTCAGAAAACACCGCCTAAAAACTATTTTTTACTACAACCCCAGCAAAGAACTTGTGCAATTAAGCTTTTAGCGCAAAAGCTCTAAATAAACCTTTTGTTTGAATCGCTAAATAAAACACGCTTCGTTTGAACACAAAAAGCAATCAAAAGAACTAATAACTGAAAAAATAAATAGAATTAACAAAGTCTGTCAACGGTGAAAGCGTTGGAAACAAGAGGAGAATTAAATAAATGTTTTACTGGCTCATTTTTTGATATTGTTCGTAGAATAATAACAGAAAAGATAAAAGGGAGTCGTCTGTCTTGGTATAGACAAAAGATGAGAAGGAGAAAGTGTGATGAATGTAAATGTTGATAGATGAAGAGGGAGGAAGACCAAAGAAAAGATGGATGGATTGTGTGAGGAACGATATAAAGGAAAAATAGTAAATGATAGCGTGACGATTGACAGGGGAGAATGGAGGAAAAAAGCCAGAGAAATTTTGTTCTATTCAGTTGACAATATATGTTCTAGGTTTTAGGGACACGCCCAATAGTTGTGACTTTCTCCGACGTTAGGAATAAAGATTATTAAGCAAAAACAGGTGCTAAAAGACACAAGATTATTAAGCAAAAACAGATGCTTAAAGACACTCCTTATTACATTCAAGCGGACAATCCAAAATTATGCTAGAAAAAAGGAAAGAATTAAAAGAACAGCTGAATTAGAGAGAGAAAAGGCTAACACAGCCATGCTCAAATATGACACATTACTGAAAGCAAGAATAAAAGAAAACTTTCTTTATGAAGAGAGCTGATCAAACATAGATAAAACTACCCAAGCCAATAAAAAGAACAAACCACAACAATTTGGCACCACAGCCAAAATACCAAATAGCATTTCAGAAGAAAATATTTATAGCCATCCTGGAGGCAATCATCAATAAATTAGATTGGAGCAAGTCAGGAATATATATAAAAGGCGACTGCTTAAGCCACTTAAGATTCGCAGAAGACCTAGTGCTGTTATCAGAATCCAGCTCCCAGCTACTATTACACATGATTGTAAGTTTGTATTTACTATTTAGCTTGTGTTAAGGTGCGATTGGAATTGAATCTCACCAAGACCATGGCAATGGCAAATAGGTGGAGAAGATTAATTACAATTAATGGAGTGCCACTTGAATATACCGATGATTACATCTATCTAGGGAAGCGAATTAGTTTTTGACAGGAAAAATAACGAAATAGAAATAGAAAGAAGAGTACAACAAACGTGGAATAAATACTGGCGTTTGAAGGAAATTTTTAAAAGTAACTTTCTTCATTTCTTGTAACCATTAAAACGAAAGTTATAAACACTAGCCTTCTACCATGCTTGACGTACGGATGCCAGAGGTGGAAATTCACTTCAAAAGTAAAACATCGACTCACTACTTGTCAACGAGGAAATAAGGTCAATAACAAAAGCAACAAATGCACTGAATTATGCACAAAAACTGAAGTGGAAATGTGCAGGCCATATCACGAGGCTTAAAGATGAGACATGGACCGTAAAAGTGACATTCTGGAAAGGTCCTCCAGGTTAAAGGAGCAGAGGAAGACCATTGACACGTTGGGAAGAAGATGTAACGAGGACAGCCATTTATAAAAATAAGTAAATTAAAACTAGTTATGTGTATAAAAATTTATTTAAATTAGCTAAGTAACTTAAAATAATGTTAAAGTAATTAGTAGGAAATAAAAGGTTTGTTGTTTTTTTTAATTATAATACGTTTTATCTAAGTAAGGGTTATTGCGCAACACGTATACAGGAAGAATTTTTAGTCACCATCCAAATTTTGTTATATTAATCTTTGGCGAAAACCATTGAATACGTGTTTTTTCTTTTAGTATCACTCAATACAAAAATATTGAGATATCACATCACAAAGTTATCTATAAAAAGTTGATGCCGACTTGGGATGACGATAGAGTGTCACGCAGGTGTAGCGGGGCGGGGGCAAGCGGGGTGCGCGCTGCATTTTTCGTTGAATGTTTGCGCGAGCGCGGCAAGTGTAGTATTTTAACGTTTAACTTAGTGACCAGGCAGAGCGGATAATTATTTCGAGAAAATGATTTAATATGAAAATTTTACGTATCGTTTTTTTTTTTCAAAAATGGAGTTAGTGTATGATACATAATGCCTAGAAAAAATTTGGACGGTGACTAAAAATTCTTCCTGTATAATGTCAGTTCCGTTTACTTTGACGAGCAAACGAATTTTTCGAAGTTAGGAATTTCGTTCTAAATTCTTCGGATGGTGATTTAAAAGTGTGTTGTGCTCTGCCTAAACTCGGCTTTTCGTAGATTAAATGATGCATTTGTGCATAAACTCACGCCTTTCTCTCAAGAGGAACAGACAGTAACCACAGAACGCCACCTGCTACAATCATTACATACTCCTTTTACCTCGTCCACGTTTATTTAACTGGTTATTCGTATTCGAGCATAATATTTGATGAATATTTAATTAATCTTCTAGCTGATCACGGCTTGCGTTGCAATGCACTTGTTCCAAGTTCCAACCCACTATATACCTACCTATCTAACTACTACTACCTGCCTACCTACTACCTATTTGTCTACTACTACCTGCCTACCTACTACCTATCTACCTACTAATACCTGCCTACCTATCTACCTACTACTACCTGCCTACTACTACCAGCCTACTACTACCTGCCTACTACTACCTGCCTACTACTACCTGCCTACTACTACCTGCCTACTACTACCTGCCTACTACTACCTGCCTACTACTACCTGCCTACTACTACCTGCCTACTACTACCTGCCTACTACTACCTGCCTACTACTACCTGACTACTACTACCTGCCTACTACTACCTGCCTACTACTACCTGCCTACTACTACCTGCCTACTACTACCTATCTGCTTACTGCCTATATGCTTACTACCTATCTGCTTACTACCTATCTGCTTACTACCTATCTGCTTACTACCTACTATCTGCTTACTACCTATCTGCTTACTACCTATCTGCTTACTACCTATCTGCTCACTACTACCTGCCTACCTACTACCTATCTACTACTACCTGGCTACCTACTACCTATCTACCTACCTACATACCTAATACCTACCTACCTACCTACTCCTACCTTCGGTAGGTAAGTACCTACCTACCTCAAAACCTAGAAACAATTAAAAAAAAAAGACGAATTAAATCGGTTAAGTCATTTTTATATTTATATAGATTAAGTACCTAGTGACCTCAAACAAACTATTATTAATTATTTCCTTGATAGATCTCCTTAAGCCTACAAACAATTGGTTTCTCTCTTGACGTAATGCTTGCAAAATGTAAGGGTGCTTCTGTAAATTAATAGTTTTATAATCTCCTGTAAGTAATGGTGAAACTTGGAACTGTCAGTTCCATGGGTTTACTGAGTTGTTTATTAATAGTTTGGTATCTAACTAAAGTAGAAGCATATAACTTGTCTTAATTACCGTGTTACTGTAAACGTATGGAAGTTTGAATTATGACTAGACCTTGTTATGAATTAATATCTAATTGTTGTTGTGATTCCATAGTATTTTTGTTTTAATTAGCATTTACCGTGAGTCAGCAGGTTAATGATTTTTGCCAAGACAGTTATCAAAATAAAGGTAATATGTAAACAATAGCTTTTCATTAGCACCATTACGATGACAAAGCTGCGGGTAAGTTCCTTTCATTCTCTTTTTGCATCTAGCTGTTCTTAAAATCGTAGCAGATTTTAGTCAAACCAACTGTGATATTTCCTACTGACGACTAAAAAGAATTCTTCTAGTAAGGCGTATACATTCCAGAATACTCAAGTCCTGAATCACAATAAAAGGTTTTTTCTAGAGATGTGCCGACTGTGACTTTGGCCGAATAGCCGATTAGTCAGTTGTATAAAGAGACTAACTAATCGGCCGACTAGTCGGCCAAACCGATCATGGTTTCGGAAAAACAGCAAATACTAGGAGTATTAACAACCATGTCAAACACCGACATCCAACCTTGATAGGAAACTGATTCTAAAATAAAAATATTACTTAATTAACTATGAAGGGTTTTATTTAGTTTAATAATTCCTCTTTTACATTTTATTGAGAAATACATTCAAAGTAAGAAGCCGGATAGTCGGCGCTCTTTGCCGAATAGTCGCCGACTACGAAAGTGGCCGGAGAGTCGGCTTTACCGAGTAGTCGGAATATCTCTGGTTTTTTTCACTTTTTATCGACGTACTTACTACAAAAATATGAAAACCTCAATAATGTGAAGGTCAAAGAAAATGTCTAACGAAGATCGACCGAGTGTGCTAGCTCGAAAGAGAATTGGAACCATTTGTCACACTATCGACAAATCAGGGTTAATGAAAGTTTCAAAAAAGAATCGGACTAAAGTCCTAGACCCTCGCCATACGTCGTGAAACTGGGACAAATGCGATAAAACTAGAAAAGCTAGCATAATTCCTGTCGACATCAAAGACCCATAAATCTGAGTCTTGAAATCTAGGACTTAGATCTATAATCAACTTAGTTTGATTCCACTATGTTCACCTCGGTGATATAACCCAGGTGAATAAAGTAGATCTTTTGGAGTCCTCATTTTACCTCGGAAGACTTTCACCAAGTTGATATCTCCCAGGTGAATTAATTCGACTTAAGCGGTGGCCTTTGTTCACCTTGGAATTGATTCACCCAGGTGAACAAATGCGACTTTAAGCATTCATTTGGTGAACTTTTATCACCCACATAAAGTAATCTTGTCTTGTTGTTTTTGCTGAGTGGTAGTGTTTAATACGCGAAGTGTTTTTATATGTTTCGGCTTAAAACTTGTTTAATACACTTTATTTGACGCAAACAGAATTTTAAATGACTTAATTTTAAAATCCTTTGGCATGAGATCTAATCTTCGACTAAAGAAGTATTTCTGTTAAAATCTAGTCATTTTTATTTCGTCCATGAAATCAAATAATTTTCAGCAGAATTCAATTTGAATATACTCAATTAGGTACTCAGTGACCTTTAATAAAAAGCGGATCCAGCGTTAAGTTCACAAATAAAATATATTTTTTCCGAATTTTCCTCGCTAGACAATTTCATTTCGTCATTGGATAAATAATAAATATTTACTGAGTTCCTTAAAGAATGTGGGTCTACAGACGCAACAGGCAGAAACAATAAAAAATAATAGCATTAAGCGATGATAAGGAACCAATTTATTTATATTATTATGACTTGACATGCCACTTTCGTCGTAAGATTGATCAATCATACTGTTGTAATATTATAATGTTTTTAAAAAAAAAAAAAAAAAACAAAAAGGCTACCAGACGGGAATGAATACATGCACTCTCAAAAGTTTACGAAACAAGATTCAGTGTTTTTTTATTTTTTATTACTGATTTAATCTTTTACTCTGGACGCTCTTAACTTGCCCGTATTTCTACATTGTTCTCACATATTTGTAATTCTTGACATGAATGATGTAACCAAGATTTTGTAACATATTTTGATTTAAAAGAGTGTCCATGGAGTTTCTTGCCCGTTCTTCTCCATAGAGATCTACGCTACGGAATGGGCAACTACAGTACTTTCACAAGTTATTATGCCTTGTGACTGGGACTGTAGCTTCGCGTTTTATTTTGTTTTTGTTGACTTTCAAAAGTGCCTGTAATGGTCTAATTGAAATAAATGCTTTGACTTTTGACTTTTTTGACTTTTGTAAAGAAAAACAAAATAGTTACGAAATAGCACTTTTGTGATGGTATTTTGTTTTGTTGGCGAAATGGAAAAGCTACCAGACGGGATGTAGCCGTAAGTCATTACGGCCCGTCTGGTAGCTTTAAACAGCGAAGGTCCATCCTAGTCTGTAAATTTGTGGCCACGTGATTCCAAGGCTACAGTGAGGCAATCACTGCCATAGCAGAAATCACTTTCTTTATTATTTTTAGGTAACAATAAGCCTTTGGTCCCGGCTGTCATTTGTAGATCTTTGTCAGTTAGAAGTTAAATTACTACCCTACCCAGTAACCAGGTTATGAGGATCAAATACGCAGTCGTTCCATTTAGGTTAGACTGGAAGCCGTTACCCCGAAATAGTTAGGAAAATGATAAATAAGATAGAAAACAACGTCAAGTTAATAAAGACGATCCCCGCCGTTATCCACCATTATGAATCCAAGAATACGTTTGTAAATCGAGCATAACTATACAACGGGGGGATACTAAGTAACAACTACCCGTTCGCAGCTAAAAGCATGGCACTACATTTCATTAGGAATGTCAAATGGAACCACATCACTCGATTGTTAAAACCTCTATAACCGCAGCACTTTCTTTCCACTCAGTCTCACCTCATTTTCAACGCCATTTTGAGTCGAGGCAAGTTTTGTACTACATTTCTTGCTGTCGAAGATTTGAACCGTAACCTTAATTGGTCCCCCTAAAAAGTTACGTAAACGGTCGCGTGGGGTGCTTGACACCCCCGATCATATAAATAAAATACGTTGTACATGTAAAATCACGATTATGCTCCATAGTTGATCATAAAGACAAAAAAACTTTAACCCACGACCTAAATGCAATAAGGGTTTATTTTAAGATTTAAACATTTACTTATTGTTATTTAAAAGTAGGTCATGATTTTGATAAAACTTAACTCGAAGTATCAAAGTTTGGAGCTAACACTAAATGTCTAATTATAACTTATCACAGACTGAGGTATGTGATAGGTTTATTTAATAGGTAGTTGTAATAGGCCAGACCAGACAGATGGTCGAATTAAATGAGGATACCAACTTTTGATTTTAGAAAACAATTAATGCACTGCTTTTAAGCCACAATAGCTATTTATGCAACTGTACGTTATGGATGGTCTTTTAATACGAGTGCCATTTTTCGGTACAAGCGTACCGCGTACCGAAATAGGTGGGCACGAGTTATTAAAGACCAAGAGAATATTATTAGATAATATACTAGAATTAGATAAATAAATCTATTTAACCTATTATTTTCACATACATGATTTTAGCACAAAAGCCCAATTCTAGCCACGTATTACCTACATAATTCGAAGACTAATTGTCGTGGGCGATGAAGCTTCTGCGCCTGGAAGAGACATGAGTCCAGAGATTCTGCTATGCTGTCTTGATTGATTGAACCGCGTTTTCGGTTCAGAGATGGGCTTTTTTTCTAACTAGGATTAACTATCGTCTAGTCTTGTTTTTGTTGCTGATGTGTAAAACTGTCTTATCTTCGGTTTCTGAGATAAACTGCTGACTGGAGTTTGAATCTATTTGATAATGTTATGGGTTCGATATCTCGACAATTTGCTGTTCTGAACACCTAGCAATAAATAATTTAGCTACAACATAACCTATTTTTTGTCGTTTAATAATCTTGCATACTCTTGTTCACGCATGTTTAACAGAATAAATGATCTTTTTGAACTATGGAGGTTTACCTGGCGACGTCAGATACCGCCTAAGTAATGATACTTTCAGTAACTACTAAATAAATGGTTTAGAAAATAAAAGGTGAAAGCTTTCAAGCCTGAACTTACATTTAAAAACATTTATCTTTGAATACTTTCCCCTTTTCTTGTGGTGTTTTTTAATAGGCAATTTGGACACGAGTTCATAAAAATGCACGATGCCAATCATATTTGTGCGTTCGTGTACCTTTAATAATGGGGTACCATATCAAACGGTAAGATGAAACATTTGCAACAATTATGATAACACGGTGATATCAAGCTATTTACAAAAAATGTTTTTTCTACCTAGATAGATGATGAGTACACCTCTGCTTCTCCCCTCGTGAAATAAAGGTGTGATGTCATGTAATAACAGACCTCGTCTGTCGTTTGACAAATTATTCTTCAGTGCTACAGAGTAGTAATTTCGAGTGACCTTTCAGATTCCATTGTAGCAGGTTTAATAGAAATCTGGAAACGTAGTCGTTACTTTTAGAATTTACAGAGGGAGTTATTACGGAATTTTGAGATTATTAATATTCGGTTCTAATTTTAATGTACAGACATCAAAAGAGTTTGGTGTACAGGCTATTTTTTTTCTATGCAAAACACTATTATGTATTATGCAAGGATTTACTATGAACTACTACTACTAATTAATACTCCATTAGTCAAAAAATGACGACATAATTAATGTTATTTTTTTCCTGGACAGTATTCCTACCTAGTGCATAACTCCAATGATTAATTTTATTAATGATGATATTTTATGTTTTTTTTTTAATGTTCTTACTATTATTTGATTCATTTTATTATTTTTTGTTGTAAATGGATATTTTGCCTGGATTAAACAAAATTCATTTTAGTTTATTTTGTGAGTCAAAACCTCCTGTAGTAGGATATCGGTTAAAAGTATTGCTTGGAAGGATGTACGTAGTTTTCAACAGAGATACACCAACAATGTCTAAGAAGTTAGGAACCGCCTAATCCCAAGGTTTACAAGTTCAAGTTACGTAATCTAGATACACTGAAAAGTATTCACATAAATCTTCAGCGATTTACCACAACACATCTTTATCGTACGTAATTACGTAGCGTTCTGTCACAGCAGTTTAAGATTTCAAACACCACAATTTCAGTTAGTTATTCCTGTGTTGTGTTTGTTCTAAAGTTAGTCCCGGCTAGGGTCCTCAGATAAATGATGTTTTATTTTTGTGAAAATATACAGACAAGATAATTCAAGAATTTTATTGAATCTCATACATTTTTGCTTATTTAACTTCATAAAAAGAGAATATTTTAATGTCGACTGTGTTACTTATTAGGTTTTTTTTCTCGAATATTTTAGAATTCCTCTTACATATACATGATCCTCGAAAAACGAGATTTTGCAAGATTAGAACTCCTGAATCTCGCAAATACCGGTATTTGCTGTGAGATTGCATTCCCTAATTCCGGACACAAAGCTATAAATAAGTTTAAAAATTCGTATTAATTGCAACCCTAGTCCCAACTTTCATTTAGATCTTCGATGGTCGTTAGAAGTAGTAAATAGCCTGAAAGTCCGACAACCAGTCTTTTCAAGTGGTATCATATTAATAAACAGAAACAGGAACAGAAACAGGATTGTGAAGGTCAAATATAGGCAGTCGCTCCGTGTTTGATACTGGTTCAGCTGGATCCAGTTAGACTGGAAACCGACCTCAACTTTGGGAAAAGGCTTGGCAGATGGTTATGAATATGAGTTGGTTATGTTCAGAGACTTATTGCGTCGTTCCATTGCTGTATTCAATCTATACTAATATTATAAATGCGAAAGTCACTCTGTTTGTTTGTTTGTTACCTTTTCACGACTAAACGGCTGATCGGATCTTAATGAAATTTGGCAAGAAGATTGATTTCAACCTGGGGAAGGACATAGGCTATATATCATCACGCTACGACGAATATGAGCGAGCAGCAATGAAAAATGTTGCGAAAACGGGGAAAATGTGACGCATACGAAGTTGCGCGGGACAGCTAGTTATATATAAACTATAGATACGTTGCCGGTGCTCTGTAGTGGCAACATGAATGCAAGGTAATTACCGACATTTACCGAACTTCCATTTAGTCACGTACGAACCCGTACGGCGGATGTACATACGTGACATTAAAATAACTTTTTTGAAAAGATTCAATATCTCCAGATTTGAAAAAAAAAAGAAAAAAAAAAACAGACAAACAATTTTGTTGGAAATGTAAAAATTATACTGTAACTGTGAAAGATAAAAAAAGTATTATTTCATGCGTAAGAATCAAGAAAAAAGTTTTTTTCGATGCCTTCTAATGGCTGCTGGCGCCTGAGGTAAATTACGTGCCATTAGAGGAAGATGGGATACTTTGCATCAGTGTTTAAAACCTATAATTTTTTTTTTGATGAATTATGTTGTTTGAAGATAATACCTACTATGAAACCTAATGATTAATATAATAATTAGATTTCATAAAGATGGGCTTATGAGTGAAAAGTGCTAAGGATTTTTATGTTTATAATATTACATTTTGTTTTATTAATTAAGTAACATAATTACCCTCGCGAAATACTGTATTCATATTTTTAAGGATCGAAAATAATATTATTTTAATCGTAGATCCGTAACCTTCATTAACACGAGAAAATCGAGTGTCCATTTTTCCCTACATGCCTCCTTTTGTACGCGCTCGGCCAACGAGCATGCTCCACAGAATGAAAACGCAATTAAAGAAATATATTTATCTCTCTCTAACAACAGGAATTCCGTAGATGACATTTAATTTTGTTTCCCTTTCTTCGTGCGTCTAAGTAGCAATCCTGCTACCGATAGTATTTACGCTGTTTTCGAGCGCCGTGATGTTCATGCATGACGCGTCTATTTATATAACGTCCTTGGCTGTATTTCTCAACAGGTAATTTATTAATATAACTTAACGATCCATTCAGACATTTCATTTTGTGGCTGCTTTAAGTTCATGTAGAACTTCTGAGACCTTAAGTCAAGCCTAATGGATTGCAATTAGCACTTAGTACTAGAATGAATAGTACAGCAGTAAGTAAGTACTAGAAAGAATATCAGTTCTAATATTTAGTAACTTTAACTAACCAAATTGATTGCGTCGTTGATCGTTTGGTAGCAGGCGCTATTGCTGAGCTGTTGAGGATGAGGACCTGGGTTCGTTTCATGTGGGTAAAGTGTTATTATTATATAAGTATTATATTATAATTGGTATAAATCTGGCTAACTCTTTGGAGGAATAAAGTCTTTATGCTAGGTTAATATTTAACCATAGAGTCCCAAGCTACAAAGCCAGAAAATCCAAAAAAACCTAACATTTATTTATTCTGAATTTCTTGCACAGGTTTAATGTGTACAACGTAAAAGGTATATTTGATGTACGCTTCATTTATCGTAATATGAAAAGCGGTTATTACGTTTCCTAGAAACGATGGGCGGAAATCAGTTGGCATGTGATGTGGAAATAGGAGGTAGTGCCGTGAGGAAAGTTTTGAGTTTAAATGTTTGTAAATGGAAGGGAAGAAATCAGTTGGCATGTGATGTGGAAATATAAGGAAACGAATGACGAATCTTTTGAGTTTAAATTTCTTTACATGGAAGCGAAGATCAAGGAAATATAGATGGACTGTGTGAAAGAGGATATGAAAGGCAAAAAGGGCGTGACTGACTGGCTGGAAAACTAGGGAATTAGGTATAGGAGAAGAGGATCACATGATCAAGGACGATCGAATTCGGTGGTTCTCTTTAGGGTACAATCACGCGTCGACCCTAGTTTCATGGTGACTGTTAGGGCTAATGTTTCAAAGTAAATTGTCTTGTTCTGAAAGTTATTGTGTTTTATTTGACGTATATCGGGAGATAGTTCTTCGGGAATTGTACAAATCATCATTTTTTTTTGTTGTTGTAATTTTAAGTATATACTTTATTTTAAATGTTTTATCATAGGTTATTCTAAATATGTTTCTTTTCACTGTACAATTACTTGGATTTTCTGTTATTGTACATGTCTATTCAAATATATAAATAAATGCAGCGCCGATCCTAAATAAAGCGGCGAAGAGAATGATGGTGACGTTTCCTGTAGAACAGTGTCTATCTAGTCAGAATATAAAACGAGAACCTAACAACCTACGCGCTTTCGGAAACAACAAAAACCTAACATAGCGGTTTTTTCTTTCATTTACGTGTGGTGAGTGCCTGACATGGTGTCAGAGTTTTTATGCCACCCGTGGGCCTATGACTTGGGTTTACATGGCGTCGAGAAATATCTCTCAGGCAAGCTATGGTTTCCTCCCGATGTATTCCTTCGCCGAAGCAAGTGATAATTAAGCAATACACACATGCATCCGAAAAATCAAAGGTTTGGCTTTGGGTTAGAACTCGAGACCATACATAAACATAATGTAGCATAGCGGTAGACAGAGTTATTGCTACTTACACTTTATTATACGAAATTCGGTGAACATTTCCCGGAAATAATGTTAACTTTTAGCACTAAATTATTTGAAACAGCATGAAACACATTGTACTCGTAACTATTATAAATTGCAACAAAAGTTCCGTCTATGTTCTCGTTAATAAACGGGAACTAACTCGAGCAAATGTTGTTAATTTTAATAGATATAATTTACTAAAGCTATCTTTCAGGATATTACGTGTTCAATGCCTGGGGGTCTACTCTCTAAGCACGCAATCCATAATTTCGGCCGAGGTGACGATCGTTTCCTACTCCGTGTCACTTATGGACATACATTTCGTTAGGGGCCCCAACTAAAATGAATGACAACACGATTGGACAGTTGTCCTTACTCCCGATATGTTTTCAAAACTCATGAACCCGAAAATTTTAGAGGTTAGGGTTCATTTCGAAGTGTAAAGATAGTTACGGACGGACCCATATTTTCGTTGACGGACTTCGAGAGTAGACGGGGTATTTTCAGGGGGTGCGTACCATTTGACATAATAACAAAAGTTCTAACGATCACACGACCTAATTTCATTTAATATAATTTTTCTTTAATATAACGATGAAATGATATAATGAATTATTGTTATAATTTCAGTTTAGCTAATTTTATATGGTTTAATAAACATTTTCTATAATGCACATTTGAACTAGTATTCAGTTAGTATAATATTTTGTTAGTATATTATTCCTCAGATATTCCTGCGTTAGAGCCGCTATATGGTTGGTGAATCATGTGGGTTTGGTTAGGTTAAAACCATGACCATTAACGCGCGAAGGCGAGCGAGCAAAGCGAGCGTGCCACGGCAGCGGCCGCCGAGCGCCAGATCCCTTCTATTGTTGGTAAATCATTTGGGTTAGATGAGTATATAACAGTATGATGTTTTCTGATATTTACTTATTCACTACAAAATTTGGCCAGAAAATCAGTAAATATGAAAATTAGGTCAAATGAAAATTAGGTTAACTGAACGTTATACTAAATGTTATTAGAGCAAAAGAAGTTTATATGAAATGTAATATTAGATCACATGAAATTAGGTTATTTGTTTATATAGCATATGAAAATTATATCATGTGAACGTTATTTCAAGTGATAATATATTATCTGTTATTATGGCATATATTACACAAACGTTTTCAGGACATTTAGCGGATAGCTATTTTGTTACCGAAAAACTAATCGGTACACATTTCCCTGAGGTTATACTTAATTAGCTTCTACCAGCTAATTTGCTCGCGTGTAGGTCGTAAAATATCCCACGCGAATGTACTACCGGGATAAATTAATTAAAATCCTGAGACCTAACCATTGGTCATGGTCGACCTATATGCCAAATGAAATCGAAATCAATTCAGACGTTTACAAGGGTGAAAAGATAACAGACAGACAAAGTCAATTTGCGTGTATATTATAAGTGTTTGTATATCACGTCTGTATTCCACCCTTGCGAACACTCATATTTTGGTGAAAACAAGAGCCTATTACAGAATTGGTTATTCGGCTATTGATTAAATGTTTTTGATCTTGTTATTGTTATCAATACCCATTTCAAGATGTTATAAAACACAATATTAGTACCTACATATAGTAGTAGCGGGATATATCTATATTGGTTTTCAATCAAACCAGACACAGCAGAATACCTGAAATTTACATAGGGCGACTGCCTATCTGACATCCACAACCCAGAAACTGGGTTGTGGATATACTATGCCCCTTGGTAAGACTGGTCGTCGGTGTATCATCATCTGCCTAGCCTTTTCGAACCGCTACCGCCTTTTCGCCTCCCAGTCGTACCTGATTACGCTAAATACCTGTATTTTACATGGAGCGACTGCCTACCCCAATATAGTTGGGGGAAGCCTAGGCCGACCTGTCTTACCAATATTAACATACCTGTAACGACTGTCAAAAGATCTACAAATAACAGCCAGGACCAACGGTAAAAAACTTGCTATCCGCGGCACGGAGGAATCCCGATTCCCGATCTGTTGGGAATGGTGGTGGGTGACCAGTCATTATACAAGGTGTTGTTTTGCATCCTCGTCAAATAATAAATAATAAAATGGGTAGGTAATTCTTATTTTTTTCTGATTTACGGAAATCGGTAAGTGTGAACCACTCGTGCTTTAAACGCGGCCCGTCTGATGCTCGCCCTATAACCGCGCTTTCACACATACAAACAATCTCTAACATTTATTCGATAATTTCTTATTCCCTAATCCACGGTAAGAGTGTTATTGTAAAATACTGAAAACCAAAAATGTCAGCGTTTATTAATAACTAACTAGGTATCGTAATTTAAATTGATTATTTATGTCTTTTGTGACAACCTCCTGAATTTTGACGAGGATGCGAAACGACACCTTGTATATCCAGACTCCGCAAACTGTACATCCACTAACTGACCTTGGCACGCGTAGCTTCGACCGAACCTTGCGGCTGTCATTATTTGGCCGAGAAATCCTTCGTGACAACCTCCTGAATTTTGACGAGGATGCGAAACAACACCTTGTATATCCAGACTACGCAAACTGTACATCCACTAACTGACCTTGGCACGCGTAGCTTCGACCGAACCTTGCAGCTGTCATTATTTGGCCGAGAAATCCACTGGATATATCTATAGATATTTCTTTATTTGCTTTTCGCTTCCGATATTTTTTATTGTTCATGGGTAAACAAGTTTATTTTTTAGTAGGTACCATTGCACGGGGTAAATAGGGAAGCGAGGGAGAACAGGGACAAAACTTTGAATGGGATTTCATCGTTGGATACAAATAAGTCGTAACTAAAAAGCTATTAAATAACGTGAAAATACATTTCAAAATTTCGTCCCGATTCACATCCGTGTCCCTATCCGTGTGTATTCACCCCGTTTGACGGTACACAATAAAGTAGCCTTGTCAAATTAAAAACTTATAAATTAAAATACAGCTAACATCAAATAAACGTGTTTTATTATGAACATATTTTAAATAAAGTACCAGTTGAAAGTAACATTATTTTATTGAATAATGTTCTGAAAGATATTACTGAGTTATTCTGTTAGTATTTCGTTTTCTAAATTCAACGTTCGGTATTTTTCGCCGCAACTCGAAAAATAATTGACAATTGCAGACGTTGGAAGTGGCAATAAATGTCGAGGTTTACCTTCATGAAGTTATGTTTTTTTTTCTTATAGAATGCAGTTCATTCTGCAGTTGGAGATGCAATTACGTTGGAAAAATAACTTCTGGTGAAAAGTTGTTACCTCCAGACAGTACTGTTAAACTAGCGTTTTTTTCTGCTCCGGACGGTTATAAAGGCTTGACAAAACATTTTGATATCTTTAATTTTTGTAAGTTTAATTTATTTATTCACACCACACATAAGCCTTTTGAAATAAATTCTCAAAATTTTGGTGAAAATTGCATCACGGTTGCAATAAACAACGCTTTAGCAAAAAGTCAAACACGTAAACCGATCTCTACATAACATGTATAGAAGGTACAATGGCGTGGCTATTACATTGTACCTTTACTCTATATTTTTATTTGCCTTTGTGACTACAAACATAATTTTCCTCTTAGCAAAAGGTCGGTGGTTGACAATAGCCCGATCACATAGAGTAAATAGGCCATCAATACGTGGCCGGCAAATTAATGGCAAGCCACTTCTATCAATGGTCTCTCGCTGTGAGGTGAGGAAGGTTATTTGTCGCCAGTGTTTGATTAAACTTCGGAAGGGTCTTATATTGACTGATAAGTCAATTTGCTATCATTGGATGTGACAAAAATGGATAGTTATATGACGATCACCATCATGTTATAATTGATTTTTGTACCCCTGAAAAGGAAAAAAAATATTCATCTGAAACTTCTTGTTCAGCGATGTAGGTACGTATTTTAAGTTTATAACCAATGTCGCCATAACAATTTAATGGTTTTGACTTGAATGCTGGCAACGCGTTATCGTATCAGATGATCTGTTGCCAGGGACGTCTTAAACCTATTGGGGGCTCTTGGAATTTTACAATATTGGAATCCCTTTAAAATATACAGGCTGCAAGAGCGAGTGAAGCGAGCCCGTAATGTTTAGCACCTCGCCTCGATTTATTGGGATATCTTTTGACAGACCCTAACTGCCACGCTGGAAGGAATTAGTGGCTGCAAAGACCGTGGGGTTTTGGGCACTAAACCAGAACAATAAACGGAAAATATAGCACTACCCTTGTGAAGAAAATTATGGTTCTATTCTCTTTTTTTTTCAATGAGTCATGGAATTCATCTCAAAATAAACCGATAACCATGTCGCAAGTCACAGTCTCTCACCTGCCACTCATAACATTGTACAGTATGGGGTTGACAGTCGCCGACACGTAGTACAACGCTCCAGCCACATTGAAGAGGTGTTCGTTGATGACGTGGAACTGCGGCAGGCTGTAGCCGTAAATGAAGAACAGGCGCTGCACGTGGAACGGCGCCCAGCACACGAAGAATGCTATCACTACTGCGGCTGTGGACAAAAAAGAGCATTCAATCTCAAATTCTGTTTACCTTTTCGATGGGACATAAAATTTACTATAAAGCCATGTGCCCCATCGAATAATGTATTATTTTAGCTGTAAGAGTAGAGGAAGACCAAAGAAACGATGGATGGACTGTGTGAAGGATGATATGGCTAGAAAGGAGGTATCTGATGAGACGACGAGTAATAGAGAAGTATGGAAGAAGAAGACATCCTTCCCCGACCACAAATAAATTGGGATAAGGGCGAGACAGTGATGATAACGGTCGAATTTATTATCGATAAAAATGATAAACAAACTTTCGTAAACTTTGGTATTCGTTTGTTCGTTTCATTCGTTCGTCTAAAGCTGCGTTTTCACTTAGCGTCTGAACAGTTCTGAGCGTGCAAACGCTTGTCCGCGCGGTAACTGAAAACTCTTGAGGGACTTTGTTCAGTGATGGATGATCATTTCGATACCTTTAGGCTCAAAGGGCGTATCCACCAAAACACAACTTTTCAGGAGAGCCAAAAAACAAAAAAACAAAACAGTTTTCCGACATAACTTTTTTGTGCTTATAGCTATAAAAAAAATACAAAAGACAAAAGTTGTTAGAATTTAGAGATAAAGAAGATCGTATAAAAATATATAAAGTAAATCTAACAAATAAAAAAAAAGACTTCGTATACACCCTAAAAAAATATATATAGCAGTCGGTTACGCCAAAAAAAAAAGCTCCTACGCAAACAGCTAAGGGTGTAATAGCGATTCATACGAAATCAACTAACAATTCATGATGTAAGTTACAATCTCTTTTTATTATAGTATATAACAAACGATGTAAGCTACAAACCTTTTGTGCAATATGTAGTGTAAGTGACGGTTGTGGTATTTCTCATCAATGATTTCTCATAGTGATTTCTCATAATAAAGTTGATTTTTGCCGATCAGGTCAATTGCTTAATAGTTTTAGTACCTACACCTACTCATAACAACTGTATGAGAACATAGCATTAAAAAATAAAAGAATTAATATTGTATAAATAATGTTTAATCATAGAAATTAAATTAGTGATAATTATAGTCGTCTTAATCGTATTAATAACAATATAGGAATAGAAGGAATGTATTACACTTTTTATCACTTATGCATGTAAGAATCTAATATCCGTTTAACGTTATTTGAATGTAATATGACAAGTTTCTTCTGTCCTTATTACCTCTCATATTTATTATATTTGAAAATAAACAGTTTCTAATAAAGCAAATCAAATGTATTATGTACCGAATTAACGATGTCATAAATTGTGAAATAGAAAAAACGTAAAAAGTTAACTGTAACGAGCAAGCATAAGCATCCCGAACGACAAGGATTTAAACATAAGACATTCTTCCTCTGAATCTTCGTCTTCGTCATCTGTTTCAGGTATGTGTCGTGTACATCATCAGTAGAACGGAGCTACGATACTCTTCATGATAGATCTTGGGGATTGTTTCATTGTCACAAAGTCTCTTAAGGTCTTTATACTTCGCTACTGATAACGATTCCTTGTTTTTGTGTCTTTTCCTTTACCTTTTCCCTTACCTTTGCTATTTCCTTTCCTTTGTGTCTTCTCAAATAATTGTAATTGTTCCTCTGCCGCACTCTCTTTCATGGAATATTTTAGTTGAACTTTATCTTGATTCTTCTTTTTGAAAGTAGCCGTTTATTAGTTTATTGGTTTGAAGGAAATATTTTTAACGTGTACGTTAAACTAAATATTTACGC
The DNA here is from genome assembly GCA_963082945.1 of Cerastis leucographa. Lineage (NCBI taxonomy): Eukaryota > Metazoa > Arthropoda > Insecta > Lepidoptera > Noctuidae > Cerastis > Cerastis leucographa. The sequence goes on from OY720353.1 coordinate 8,432,439, forward strand.
CTTGTAAAGCGTAAATGTTTGGTTAGCCAAATCTATTAAATCTAAGAAATCTGAATATTCCATGACGTTGACATGGTAGGGTCTTGGCCGGGCTGCTACGAAAAAGGTCGCCCATTGTGATGGACTCCAAACAATTATTCTTTTCACTTCTCTTTCGACCGAGGAGTAAAAAGTTTATCTGTATGACTTCCAGATTTATAGAAGTCTACAAAAAGTGATTGAAGACAGCCAACACTGTTTTACTGTTTACTCTCACAAAGAGTAAAATTGTACACGGAATATTTTCGTGAATAGTATAACAACATGTTTTCTCCATGGGGAGTGTTCAAAACCTTTTGTAAGCCTGTCAAAAGAAGCAGTAATTGTATTATCCGTAAGTGGCTTAAGGTTCTGGTGAAATTTAAATATTTTATACGTGGCATTCTATTCTTCAAGATGCGCTTTTAATAACTCTGCGTCCTGAGGATTATTCTCTTCCTTATTGTTTTCATATGTTGTGCACAAAACGCACTTATCTTTTCAGGCGTATGCATGCTCATGTTATACCGTAGAAATATCTGCCTAAATATAGCCTCACTCACCATTTCAGGGCTATCTTTTTTGCAGTCTTTTAAATAAATGCGATAAATATGCGCATTTAGAACGGACTTAAATAATTGTTCAAAAGTATCTGGATGCGTAACCACCGACCTCTTTAAAACTTTGGGATGATTCTGGCTTCACAAATATTATAATAGGGCGTATATAGAGCTAAATTGTAAATATTTACTTTATTTTAGGACGTAACCACCAAACTTGATCAAATCTCTGGTTGTATAAGACAAGTACGAACAAAATTCTAAAATAAATAGGGGCGTAAACACCAAAAGAGACAGGTCACAGGATATACTTCCAAGTTTATAATTTTGTGTAACTGTTACGACGTTTGCGGTTATGAAAATTGAAATATTTTCCATTTACGGCCCAAATTTAAATAAATTCAATGTTTAGCCATCCAAAAATTATGGCTGTATCCACCAATTTTTTGCGAATATCGAAATTTTAAATATACCAATCGAAAGAGGACGAAAAAATAAGTATGACTGCATTCAAATCTCATTTTGGCCATAATGGCGGTTACGCCCTTTGAGCCTAAAGGTATCGATTTGGACTCTGCGAACAATTCACTCGCTCATTCATTCAGTGAAAACAACGTCACCAACGAGCACTTAAGGGGGTGCATTTTTCCCCCAAACTGGAACGGGCAGAGGCTGCATTCAAGCGGCTCTTGCCCAACCTAGGGGGTCCAAACGCCTCCTGCCGGAGGCTCTATGCGGGGGTCGTGCGGTCCATGGCCCTTTACGGGGCCCCGGTGTGGGCGCGTTCTTTGAGGCGGCGAGCCGCCCATTACCTGAACGCGCCCCAGAAGGTGGTAGCCGTAAGGCTGGTCCGGGGGTACCGTACGATCTCCGGCGAGGCGGCGAGCCTCTTGGCCGGATTGCCGCCATGGGATCTGGAGGCGATAGTCCTCGCGCGCCTGCACGAATGGCGCGCGGAGGCACTACGCCGGGGGGAAACTCCGCTGCCGCGGCAAATTGTCGCTCAGCGGACAGACCTCCGGCGTGATCTCATGGCGACATGGAGACAGCGACTGTCGCAACCACGTGCAGGGCACGCCACAATAGTGGCGATAAGTCCCCTCTTTGAGGAGTGGCTAGAGAGGCGCCACGGCGCCCTCACCTTTCGCCTGACGCAGGTTCTCACCGGACACGGTTGTTTCGGGAGGTTCCTGCACCGAATCGGGCGGGAGGAAACGCCCGGGTGTTACCACTGCGAGGATCGGCCGGGGGACACGGTGAAGCACACCGTGGAGCTCTGCCCCGCTTGGGCTGAGCACCGCCGTGTCCTCGTAGCGGCGATTGGCGGCGGTGACCTCTCGCGTCCGGCCCTGGTTCAATCCATGGTCCGGAGCGAGAGGGAATGGGAAGCCGTCGCCTCCTTCTGCGAAGCAGTCATGCTAGCGAAGGAGGTGGCGGTACGTGAGAGGGAGAGAACCTCACGTCCCAGCCGCCGCGGGAGACGCCCCGGGCGTCGGGGGGCAACCAGTGGCCCCGGCCACCGTAGGCGCGAGCCTGTGGACGGTGAGTAATGGGCTAGCTCACCGTCCGTCCGTCTCATGACGACAGGCCGTGTCGACGGCGCGTACGTGTTCCACGCGCGCCTCAAGGAGATGTCAGCAAACCAGAAGGGGTCCGAAAGGGCCGATGCCTGCCAGGGCTGCGGGTTGTTCGAAAGAGATACCGCGGCCCTGGAACACAAAGGGCGAAGAAGGAACATGGGTGGGTTTTAGTCAGTACAAGTCTGACACTCCCTCCCGCTCCGCCCAGAGCGGGAGAAGTCATTTGATGATTTCCAATCCGCAAAAAAAAAAAAAAAAGGGGGTGCATTTTCAACTTTGTATAATAAAACGTTTAGTATGTAGATTAGCTAACATTGTATGTTTTCTAATTTTGTACAAGGAATTGAAGAGATCGAAAACAAAAATAAAACAACGTTAAGAGAGAAGAGAAGAGTTGCTATTTCAAAACTCTGGCACAACATGTAAAGTTGCTAAAACATTAGTTAGCTACATTAAATTAATTTAGAATAACTTTTGTTTTGTCTAATTTAAGCTTGAAAATACCCCGGGGATTTGTGCCCGTGAAGTTCCAGCCAAAAGTTCGGAAGCAGTAAAAAGTTTATTTCTACTTATAGAAATGGTTACTTGGTTAGTGATATTGTGAATTGTTTCATGGGGTACCAATAGATGTGGTGATATCAAGGCTACTACTAGCTACGGCGTAGCAGAGCTTCTGCTACGCCGTAGCTGCGTAGCAATGCCTAAATGTTTATAAAAGTTGTAAACGTACCCTTCGCAAAACCTTCAACCAAGCATTCTGTACATCAAACTAAGTGACCCTACGCAATTTTTTTTCGGGGAAACGACTTTTTTATTGGGGTGAAAAATCACGTTTTACGGTAAAACTCAATGTAAAGCACTCAAAACATTGTACTAATCGATGCATTGAATATAGTAAGCGGGTTACGAAGATATTATAAGTAAAGTTTTAATCTTAAAAACTAGTAAGTATTAAACAAACGTATGAAAAAGTTGGAACTTTGACCTCCAATATCTCAGTAACTAGAAGGTTCCCAGGTATGGTCCAGAAAAAAAAATCTTAATAATGGGGAGAACAAGTACCCTTCGGCTTTGCTAAAGGTCTATTTACACCCTTTATTAATTGTTTTGTTCCAGACTAGTATAAGTGTAAGTATTGCTTAAAAGGTAACCATTTCGAAATTTACAAAATCCTGGCCAAAAAAACGGATATTTCCAAAAAAGTCTGGACCATGGACTTTTTAATAAATCTTTCACTTGCAGGATAAGCGTCCGGGCAAATGACAAGGCTTGAGCAAGCTGGACGGATAACCCTAATTGGATACTTTAAATACATGATTATCAATAATATAAAATTAAAAATTTAAATTACCCCCGACTCTAAAAAACCAAGAATAAAATAATTCAAGCGTCTTAGCGTAGGGGGTCCGCTTTGTTTTGTGCTTGTACTAAGCGGTCTACTTAGCGGTCCCCCGACCCAAAGACGCTTGGATTATTTTATTTTTGTTTTTTTAGAGTCGGGGTTTTTTTTAATTTTTAATTAAATTTTTATTTCACGCTTTTTAAACTTATAGTATTTTATCTTAGGCTTGACTGACCCAATCGTGGGTGTAGGCCTCCCCCATTGCTTCCACTTTTCTTGGTGTTGCGCGTCTCCTCGACAATTAACCAAAACAGCGAAATTTAAAAAAATCCCGAGTTTTTGGCGGGAGAGGGGGTGCAGCCAAAACAGCCTTGCGATGCCCATGGTTACAAGTGACAAGATTTCAAATTTCGAATCGACCAGATCTGTGGAAGTTGTTAATTTCCCGTCACCTAGAAAAGAGGTGATGACCTTCTAACGGCTGAGCAGATTTTCTCGAAACATAGCTAATAACACTCTCGATTAAAACACCTTTCAAATGAAACTAATTTTATCAAAATCGGTTCATCCGTTTAGGAGCTACAATGCCACAGACAGACACAGATACACACGTCAAACTTATAACACTCCTTTTTTTTGGTCGGGGGTTAAAAATCAGGATTATTTGACCGCACGGTTGGCGCAGTGGTTGAGTGATCGACTGCTGCGCTGCGTGTCGCGGGTTCGATCCCCGCACGGAACAAATATTTGTATGGCCTACAGATAGTTGTTCCGGGTCTAGCTGTTTGTGTATGTGAGTTTAAATGTTTGTAAACGCACCCACGATACAGGAGAAATTCCTAGTGTGGGGCAACGTTTTTTTTTTCTTAAAAAAAAAAGAGACAAAGAGATTTTCAATAATTACATCAATTTATGTCTAATTTAAACTAAAGCTTCGAATAAGAATACAAATTAAATCAGTTCGTGTTTTACTTAGTTCTTTGCGAAGGTACAAAACTGCGCCGTGTGCCTCGGAATAAACAATAAAACTATCAGCCAATAAAAGTGAATGACCCTCGGAAAACAAAACGATTCAAAGTTTTCCGGTTTTAAATAAAGGATTCCAGACACGTACCGATTTAACACTGTCTAAAATTAATGAGATTAATTAAACCAAGGTAAAAACTTGAAACACGTTACAAAATCCGTCAAACTTCGTTAATTAGAGGAGGATTATTTCCTATTGTCCCGAAATCCACGAGTAATTTTGTGATTAATGTACTTAAAAGGCCACCGTCATACTTACAGCAACAAACCCTACTTCGAATGTTATACAAGGTGTTGTTTTGCATTCTCGTCAAACTCAAGGATGTTACTATGCTTATGATTCTTGTTCCGAATCAATAATAAAATGGGTAGGTATTTTTTTTTCTTATTTACGGAAATCGGTAAGTGTGAATCACCCGTGTTTTAAACGTGGCCCGTCTGATTCTCGCCCTATAAATGCGCTTCCACACATACAAACAATATCAAACGTTTTTTCGATAATTTCTTATTCCCTAAACCATGTTAAGGGGGTTATACTGAAAAACTGACAACCTTAAACAACTTCAGCGTTTATTAATAATTAACTAGGTACCGTAATTTTAATTGATTATTTATGTCTTTTGGGACAACCTCTTGAATTTTGACGAGGTTGCAAAACAACACCTTGTATTATATGTCTTTACAAAATTGAGAGGTGTTTTTATGTGAAATTGTCGATAAATTTAATTTATTACTTTTGTCGGTCTGGGTTATGATGATTTGGAAAATATCCAACATTTAATGTAGTTAAATAGTACATTATTAACATAGGATAGTAAAAACTAATTTTATAATTTGGCTATTGTGCTATACAGTCTCAAGTTTATTTCAGAATTGTCCATGCGTCTCTATTTATATAATTCCAGTCGCACAATTAAACATTTTAAGCAACAATTTTAAGGTCTGAAACAATTAAAAAATTTTAATTGAAAAAATTTAAAATATTTAATTGTTATCAGACCTTAAAATTAAGCTAAAGCTACACTGAGAATTCTAAATCAATTGATTCGTTTTATTGTAAGAAAAATAAACCTAGTGCAAATTGTTTTGACTTGTAGTGTAAATCCTTTTCTCAAATAAATGGGACCAATTCTATTTTATATTTTACAACATTTGGTAATTTTGCCAAAATTGCTAACTAAGTGCTAAGCTACTTAATCCTTGGGATTTCGGCTAACGAGAAACTTTTATTTGTACGAATAGACACGTTAGTCTCGATTTATTTGAAAATAGCTTATTTATTAGAGTTAGGACACAGTTGGAAGGTTTATTTTATATCTGTTTAGTAAAGTTTGGATTTCGGTTTTCGCATGTTTGGTTTTCGGATCATTTATAAATTGTACTGTACCTTTGGCGTAATGTTGGAGGCAATAATTTATCTGAGGAAAAGCCAGGGCCAGATAATTTATTTGTCCAAATGCCATTATCATAATCAAATTGCGCTCGAGGAGCTCGTGGCTAAATAGCTGGCTCTTAGCTGCCACGGCTCATTTCGAACTAATGATTTCATATTTTAATTGTTCTTTTCGTTTTTACTATGGACACTTTTAACGTGCACGTCTTGCTACATCGTTCTCACATAATGTACCATCTCTAAATGAATGTGTAACCAAGGTTTTGTAACAAGATTCTGATTTAAAAGAGTGTCCATGGAGTTTCTTGCCCATTCTTCTCAATAGAGATCTACGCTTAGGAATGGGCAACTACAGTACTTTCACAGTTATTATGTCTTGTGACTGGGACTGTAGCTTCATTTTTATTGTTTTTCGACTATTCAAAAGTGCCTGTAACTACCCTACTTGAAATAAATGATTTTGATTTTTGATTTTGATAGCAGCAGCCACTCGGGTCGATCTTTAGCCGTGCTGTGCTTGCCTAGGTAAGTCCGTGGATGAGTGTACACCCATTAAATACCGAGTTTCTCTGTGCCTCGGATTGCACGTAAAGCCGTTGGTACCGGCAGTCACTTGTAGATCTCTGAGAGTCGTTACAGATAGTCAGCGTCGCGAAAGTCTGCCAACCAGTTACAAAGGGGTTTCGAGTTACCGAGTATTAACTGGGTTGTGGAGGTCATATAGGGAGTTACTCCATATACAATACTGATATTCAGCTGCATCCGGATAAACTGGAACTTAGTTGGAAAAAGGCTAGGCAGATCAAAATCAAAATCAAAAGTCATTTATTCAAACTAGGCTGATAATCAGCACTTTTTGAACGTCAAAATTACAAGAGACAGTTCGCGGATGATGATGTTGTTATCATTATCAGTCTACAACGTTCCAACTGCTGGACAGAATACCTCTTTTCAGGGTCCAGAGCCAAAATCATTGAAATTTTCTGTACCGTCAGATTTTTTCTTGAAAGCTTATCCATAACTTCAAGTTTATTTTCTACTGTAGCTATTATGATATTCTATTCAGAAAAGGATCAAGCAGTTAAAAATTTATAAAAAGCGGACCGCCACTTTTCTGTATAATAGATTTGGCAAGCTTAAACTTATGAAGCTTTCTATTTCCACTGAACGTTTCATCAGAGATACGGCTGACATAGACAAAGTGAAGTGCATATGAATAGGCAAGCTTTTTATTACTTTTAGGGTTCCGTATTTTTATAACCATCGCTGCTGGAATAAAGATCAAACTTCGAATAACTGTAATAATGTACTATAAGTGAACAATATTTTGCAGGGTGAATAGTTTTTAGTAATTGGGATCTTGACCTAGCGGTATCATATTACCCAATAATTGAGCTGTAGAGGTCAGATAGGCTGTCGTTTCTCTTTGTGAAATACTGATATTCAAGTAGGTAAGGCGAACCCAACATAATTGGGAGAAAGCTAGACAGTTGATGATGGGACGTTAATATTAAAAAGTGTATATTATAACTACAATAGGAATAATGTAAACGATACACACAGGTTCAGATCTACTTCATAAACACATTACATTTTCAACACAATGCGTTTGTACGTTTCAAACATGATATTTAAACAAACAGAATAAATTTAAATGCACACAACATTTGAATACATTATTTTCATTTATACAAACAAACGTTTTCAAAACAAATACTCACCATTGAAAGTGTGGAATGCTCACGACGTACCTATAATCGAATTATGCGATTTGTGTTTGATCTTCTGTAATTGAATGTTACGTTATTGAGGGTATTTATTGTTCACTCGTTCATTCTTACATTTGTTTATAATGTAACAATTGAATTTTAATGGCAATACATAGAAATAGAAATCGTTTATTTGCCAATAATGTAGGTATACAGAATATGATGGTCATTTTGATGAGCGTCCCGATACATTTTGCCTTACGGCGTGCAAAATTACCAAATGTCAATAAATTAAATTGAAAATGGCAGAAAAATCAAGTACTTACAAATGTCAATGAATTAGATTTAAAAAAAATGCCAGAAAAATTAAATACAAATGTCAATAACAGAAAATCAAGTACAAATGTCAATAAATTAAATCTCGACAAATTAAACTACCAAATGTCTACAAATTAAGCTTTGAATGTCAGAAAATTCAACTAATAAATTCAATTACAAATGTCAATAAAATGGCAAAAAAATAAAATAACATTAGAATTGCAATAAAAAGTAAAGATAGAAATGTCACTAAATTAAATTACACGGAAGCAGCACACAACCCATTAACAGAAAGTTTTGTCATTAACAAAATCTTTAATTTCATAGTAACACTTGTCCAGTAGCAGTTTTGTTAGCTGTTTTTTTAAAACTTTTATGGGTAACTCTTTTAATTGTATCGGTAATTTATTATATATAATTGGACCCATGGTTAAAATATTGTTTTTAAGTAAAGACGTTTGGTAACCACCTGTGTAAAGTTGATCTTTATATTGTGACCTTATTGGTCCTGAGCGTTGTCTTTTATCCACTACTGACGTAAACAGGTGCTTGTTCATTCTAACGAATAGAGCAACTTCTAGTATATACAAAGATGGCAATGTAAGTATTTTTAGAGATTTAAAAACAGGTTGACAGCTTTCTGTAGTTTTAAGACCTGTCATTGATCGAAGGCAACGTTTTTGGGCCCTAAATATTCTTTCTCTCTCACTGCAGTTTCCCCAGAATATGACACCAAATCTTAGTGAGGAAGCAACTAAACCATGGTATGCTGTCACTAATGTGTTTATGTTAACTCTTTTTGAAAGGCTATAGAGAACATATGCCGTTCTACTTAATTTATTGCACAAGTTTTCAGCTTGATGTTTCCATGTCAGTTTATTGTCGACGTGCACTCCTAGGAATTTTGTTACTGTAGTCGTATCTACGTTTTGGTCATCATATTTTATTATCATATTTTCTGGCTCTAGCCGCTGGTAGAAATGCATGACTTGTGTTTTATTTAGATTTATCACTAAATTATTTTTATTAAGCCAATCTATTATAGTTTTAAGGGTGTCGTTTATATCTTTTTTGTATTTCGTTTTATCTATGCATTCAATTATAGCTGTGCTGTCGTCCGCAAATAATGTCATTGGATGGTGAATTTGACGTGGTAGATCGTTAATGTAAAGCAGAAATAATAATGGCCCAAGCACACTACCTTGCGGAACCCCAAACTTAGGTATTCTACTTGCAGATAAATATTTGTATTCACGCTTAGTTTTAGTACACACTCTCGATATTTCTGTAAACTGTTTTCGATCAGTGAGGTAAGACTTTATTAGGTTTAGTACGTTACCTCTTATCCCATAGTTTTCAAGTTTATTTAACAGGGTTTCATGTTTCACATAATCGAAGGCTTTTGTCATGTCAGTGAAGATTGCGCATACAGGGTTTTTCTTATCCACATTATTCATGATCACTTTTAAAAGATCAAATATTGCCATATTAATATTTTTATTTTTTCTAAAGCCCTTTTGCTCTTCACATAAAATATCATTTTTAATTACAAATGTGTAAATAGATTCATATATAATCTTTTCGAATATCTTAGAAAATACGGATATTAAAGCTACGGGTCTGTAGTTGGACATGTCTTCCTTGCTGTTTTTTTTTATGTAGTGGTTTTATGACAACAGTTTTTAGTTGGTCCGGAAATAAACCTGAGCTTATGCACGCATTTATTATATGGCTCAAAGGTTTGGCTATGATGTCCGAAACAGATTTTACTACCGCGGTAGAAACTTCGTCGTATCCAAAACTTTTTTTATTTTTTAAATCTTTAATGACACGTAGAATATCTTGAGGTACTACTGGGGGCATGAATAAAGAATTTTTGACATTAGTATTGCCATTTGTCTTCCCCAGATTTTTCTTACTTACATTCTGTACCTGATCAACGAAGAAATCGTTAAATGACTCAGCAATTTGCTTAGGGTTTGTCACTAGTTCATTATCTTTATTGATTTGCAAAATAGGTTCCTTTAACTGATTGTTATCATTAATTATCTGCCATGACACCTTTGATTTATTTTGCGAACAGTTAATAAGGTAATTATTTTGAGCTTTTTGAGTGAGATTTATTATTTTTTTTAGTCTTCGTGAATAATTTTTAAATGTGTTTTTATTTTCACTTGAAGGTGCTTTTCTATATTTCCAAAGTAGGTTTCTTTGTTTTCTGCTAGAAATCCTTATTCCACGCGAAATCCATTTTACTTTTTTATCAGGTTTTACATTAATTAATTGTTTTGGAAAGCATAGATCATAAAATAAGCGAAATAGATCTATAAACTTATTATATGCCTCATTAGGGTTATCTGTTTCAAATACTTCAGAAAAAGACAGACATTGAAGGTGTTTTTTAAATAGTGTTAAATTTTCTTTGGATAAGTTTCGTTTATGAATTTGCCAAGATTTTAGTATGCATATTTTGTTCACCTGTATTTTTAAAATCTGCGCAGTGTGGTCCGATAATGCAAAATCGATTACTTCACTCATACATTTTTGTCTGGAATTATGAGCAAAGTTATCTATACAAGTGCCACTTTTGGGTCTAGTCGGTTGCTTGAATTCTAATTTAAGATTATAAGTAAGTAGTAAATTTTCAAAGTCCAATGTTATGTTATTTCTTTTTAGTGTGTTAATGTTAAAGTCCCCGCACAAAACAATTTTTTTACTGGACTTAGTACACAATTGCTTCAGTAAGATGTTTAAATTATCCATGAAAGAATTTATACATGTCATATTCGGAGGTCTATAAATGCATACAATAATTAATCCCTGTTGAGATAATTCAATTGCACAATATTCAAATACACCTGAGATAGACGTGTTAGGCAGTTCCTTATATTCATATCTATTTCTGAGAAGGATACACGCTCCTCCACGCTTCTGATGGGATCTTGAATAACACGATGCAAGCTTGAAATTGGGTACTTTAATTAATGGTTCTTGTCCGGAAGTTACGAAGTGTTCAGTTAGGCATAATACATCAATGTCGATGTTTTTTTCAGTGTGCAACTCTTGGATATGCAGTGGATATCAGATTTATTCAGAAGTCCAGCGATGTTTTGGTGTAGAATATTCATATGTTTATAATAGAAAAAACTGATCACTCGTTGTTTTAATATTCTCTTGCCCATTTTTATTCGTATTTGACCGTGCATCACTTTTGGCCCTATCAGAATACCAGTGCTGTGATTTTTTTTATATTGTGCTGAGTTGGTCTTTTGGCCTCGTACAGGACAAATTTAGTTTATCTTATTTTTTTTTCTGATGCTATGTTTTTATATAATTTCGTTTCATTGTTTTGTCGAGTGCGAGGCTAATAAATCCTTTTTCATTTCAATTTACTTTTTAAATATCAACACACATAGGTATAGTCAGGTAGTTAAGGAACGCACGTGACAACTACCTGAAGGCCAAAACAAATATTTGTTCCGTGCGGGAATCGAACCAGCGACACGCAGCGCAGCAGCCAATAGGGGATAATCCAATTTTTTTTTCTTTGTCTGTCGGGTAGTTTATTGAAAAGTATTGGACACGTATTTTTTCTTTTTTCACGTGGTCATAAAATTACGGAGATATATTGAGTTGAAATGGCGCATGACGTCACATGTAGGTAAGTTTTATACCTACTTGTGACGTAGTAAGCCCCCATTCTCCAACTTTAATGAGTTCTAACTAAGTAATTTTTTGATATTTTGACAAAACAAAAAATACGTGTCTAATATTTTTGTATTACCTGTCTGACGGACAAAATAGAATGTCGTTTTCTTTACCCAGTCCGATCCCCTATTATTCAGCCACTGCACTAACCGTGCATTTGATTACAAGCCCAGTGTTCGATGAGATTTCTCATCAGCAAAAATGCTAAACATCCGCACAACTTGAATCCCCTATTTTTTCCTTTTCAGTGCATTCATTTCCGAAAATCCTTCGTCACCGCTCACTTACGTTACAATGGGTGTAAAAAGACGCTTAACGAAGCCGTCATTGCGACCATTCTTTTGTCGTGTACCATACCTGGGAACCTTCTAGTTCACTAGATTTTTTTTTAAATACTTACATTTTTTTAAACTTAGAACTTTACTCTAAATACTTCCATGACCCGTTTGCTATCCAATGCATTTTTTTTTTTTTATGTTTGGCACCTCGCAGTTCAACCTAAGAGATTGTCGTCTGCTTAACCGGGCTATCCTGTGGGTGCCTTAAGAGTAAGGCCTCACTACTTACAAACTAATCGACTACACGCTAATGGCACCCCCGTGGGGTACGAGCCTCGGCTTAGGGCTTAAGGGACAGCAATGGGACAGGCTGGATCTGAATGATATCATTATTTAGGGGCTGATTTATTCAATGTATCCATCAGCAAAATGTTTGAGAGCATTACACTGAGTATTACAGTAAAACGTGATGTTACACCCCAAAAAAAAAAGCTACGTATTCCAGCAAAAAGTTTTGCGTAGGGTTACTTAGTTTAATGTTCAGAATGCTTGGCTGACGAGTCCCTTTACATCTTGAATAAGGAGTTCTTGTGCAAAATGTAGTGCTTTTGGTCCCATATGTTTAGGCTGTTCATTATCTAATCTACCAGTGAGGACAGTCATTTATGAATGTATCTAATTTAGTAGATCTGTGGTTTACGAGATCCCTAATTACTTATTGTTGCTGTGATTTTGTAGGGTGTAATTTCCTCTAAATGTTTTGAAAATTGTTCAAGCGTATCTTTTGATACGAAGCTCCCTTATTCCTTTGTAGATACGCTTAACTGCCTCGGATTTGATAACGATATTTGATAATGGTAATCTGCGTGACCTTAACGGGGAAAGATGACCCGTAATGATACAGTGTAAAGAGGAGATTTGCATGAAATGGTTTAATCTTCTATAGTCTTAATTGAAGTGTCTGTATAAATTTCAAAATAACAGCTTTTTACTTAATGCATATGAAAGTATTTACGGTACTTATGACAATTTTTTTTTTTTTTTTTTTTTCTGTCTACGTCTCTGTTTGTTCCGGCTAATCTCCGAAACGGCTGGATCGATTTTGACAAGACTTTTACAAGCAGATAGGTGAAATAAAGGTGTCATAAAGGGTACTTTTTACTTTTATTTAAAAAGATTGCAAACGCGCAAAAAAATAAAATCCTTGAAATTGTTAACAAAGTCCGATTCAGATTAGAAAAATATTTTTATTATTTCGCGCCGTCGAAGGTCGCGGCCATCAGCTAGAATATGTAAAGGAAAATCTTTTGTATTGACAGTTGATTCCTTGACCCAATTATGGGAACATCTTTATGTAATATAAAACTGGGTTGATAAAAAAAAAACCAACCGGATCGTATTGCCATGGCAAGATCTGGAGAAATATAAGAAAGAAAGAAATATCGTTAATAGCGAAAAATAAAATAGAGTACGGAGTCATCAGAAAAAATATGAATGTATAAAAACAAAATACAGTCAGACAGTTTTAAAAGGATTTAAAGCTATAAAGAACACTTATAATAATAATAATAATAATAATCTTTTATTTGCAGACTTTAAAGTCCATATTGTTAGTAATTACATGACTTATATGACTATTATTAGTAACACATACAATCTACGAGTACAACACAAAATAGGAACAGTAGTATAATACAATAGAAATAAAATAGAAATAAAATAAAACTAGATGCCCTTACAGCTACTTATCCGACCTGGGTGTGCAGCCTAACCCATCGGCCAAGCATCGGGCAGTCCCACCGGTCACTCAATGCCCTCAACATGCTGTGGGAGCTGACATCTGTTCTATGCCGGAGAGAAGCGCATCGCTTTCGGATAATGGCATAGAAATCATCTACCCTTGCGTCAGCGAACATACCCGAAGCGCTACAAAATCGCGGCAGCCCCACAAGCATTCTGAATGCATTATTATATTGCACACGCAGAGCGCTGTATGCTTTCCGCGTATACTTGACCCAGAGGCTGCAGGTGTAGAAAGTCTGACAATAGGCAATAGGCTTATAGACCGGTGCAGAAGAAAAATAGTTCCAAACCATTTCCAAAAATGTGGTAAACTCTAAAGTCTCAGTAGGGATCGAAACCTATAAACAACACAAAGCCGGTGCAGAACAAAAATAGCTCCAATCCATTCCCAAAGAAAGGACGTAAATTCGAAAGACTTGACAGTATTTCCACTTCTCTAGAGGCGTAGACATGAGTGAGAAGGAGATTCTCTCTACATCACTTTATGACATAACTAGCTGTGCCCGCAGTTCGTCCGCGTGGAATAAGATTTTTTAGATCGTGAAAAGCGGTTAGTTTAATATTACAAACAGATACTTCAATTTTATTTATTTGTATAGAAGATGTATAGAAAAAGAAAATCTAATACCAACGTCCCTTCATTTGTTACTCTCAGTAGTCCAAGAATAATCCAAACTTACTGCAAATCACTTTGTACATTTAACAAAAAAGTTTGGTATTCAGAAAGAGAATTTGAACAAGCAACGCAAAAAAATATAGAAAAACACGATTTCCACTGAATTTTTCCTACTATTTTTTTCTGATTAATTTTGCTGTGGGATCCAAGACAGGTAAATTAGTTCTCTGTGAATTCGTCGACCTTCATTGTCTCGGCTCTTTTTGGTAGTCGCTACTTTTGATTCTGGCTTTCAGGTGTTGCAGTGGTTTAAGAAAATTGTGGCGGGCTTGTCTCAAAAAAGGTATTGACAAACATTTCTCTGTTTAAAAGATATACCTCCGATTTTTACCCATTTTTTTTTCAAGGAAAGTATTCATCATATCAAATTTTTTTACAATAACTAATGAATCACTCGTCAAATAGCTCAAATATGTTAGGAGGAGGTTATATTTTGGTAGTGACAAACTTACTGTATGTAGGTGGTTCGTAAGTAATAGCTGTTCAAATTAATGTGTGCATGGTATTCTCATATTTTGTTGACTGTACATTATTCAGGAGTTCAGGACGTGTTGTCACGTTGATATATTATTCTGTTAGCATGACGTGAACTTAGTGGGAACATAAATAATGTTAGTGAGCGTTTGAGAGCAAGCATTAGTGTTATGAGTAGGCTATATAACACCCTGCTTAAAGAATGGAGAATTATTCTCGTTGTGTGTGTAACAAACGTTTATTAGTAGAGTGCAATTAGACAATAAGGTGGAACGAAGTTTATAGTAGTTGGATTTTCATGGTTTCTCGAGTTGTGGGGAATAATGCAAAAAAAAAATGTTTGTTCATTTTAACATTTTTTGTTGCTTATGAATAACTGAAAATTCGCCGAATTTGTATTATACCCTAAAAGTGAGACCTGTGTGCATCTATTAAACGCCAATTTGGTCTGTCTACATTTTTGCCGAGTTTTTTTTTTTTTTTATAAATTCCTATGTACTTCAAGAAACCCACATTGACGAGTAGGTAAGTTACTAAATCTCATTCAGAATTATCAATGTATCGTCTATGCCAATAAAAGTAAGAAAGACCCATGAAAATCCGATCACTACAAACTTCGTTGAGTATGTTTTATCAAACTCGCCTATGTGTCACATGTATAAAAGGTATTTTGAAATTAACTGGACGTACTCCTAAAAGCAACAAAAGAAAAGCGATTTCCTGAACGATCTGTGTTATTAAACAGTCTATGATGTTTTTATTGTTTTATTGCTGTTTATACTGAAATAATGTGTAGCCAAATAAGAGGCCCATGGGTGGCTTAAAACTCTGAAACCAGGTTAGGTACCTACTCTGACACCTCACGAAAAAGAAATAATGTGTGTAAACGTGTAACGCTAGCTAATTTAAAAGGTCAATGTAAAGTTTCTAGCTTATTTTTTCAAAGCGAATAAATAGTAACACAAAAATAATCCTTTTACTGTAAAGCAGAAGTATTATTTTAATACATAGTCATATGTCGATCATAAATTCATGACCGTTAAGAATACGTGCCCTCATGAAAAGAAGTAAAAAGAACTGTTTATCAAGCCAAGCTTATAAAAAGTTGATCCTGGCTATACGACAATGAAAAAAAGAGAAAAATATTTAACATTTTAAACATGAAATATGGCAATGCAACATTCACGTAAAGGCAGTTTATTTAGGCTCACTTTTACAATAAAAGCGATGCTATACAATTCAGGTGATCGAGGTGAATACTCGTGGTGTGTGAATTTTTGTACACGATTTAATTTTCTTTAGCGCTATAAAAGTGATATAATGATGCTATATTTTACTAACAACAAAAGAAAAAAGATCGCGAATGTGTTTGGCTTACGTATTTTAATATTTTTTTGGAAGTTAGTGTGAGCCAGTGATGAAATCTTTTATGCAAACTTTTTATGGACATAATACCATTTTTGGGTCCATTACCAAAACTCAATTACCAATATTTAGACGTGGTAAAAATACCTCTAAGTACGTGGTTAAGTACGTAGATTTACTTAAGAACAAGAACTTATTTTCCAGATTTAATTACACTTTCTGGATGGCAAGCTGACCTTTTGTCCAACCCCTAGCCGCGTCTTCTGATTTGCGAAGGTTTCTAGTGTAATTTGTCCGTTTCATTTAGTTTATTTAAAGGGTTTAAGCAAAATCACATTTCTCCAGGGACCCAGGTTACTAATGAAATTGTGACTGGATGACCGATCATTGGCACCGTAATTGTTTTTAAAAATAAATACATCGTTTCGGTTTTGCGATGGCGTGCCACCAAGTCATTGGTTTGGCGTTTGAACCACGATTGTTCGATACACTCCTATTATATTGAAATTTCTTCTGATAAGCCATTGTACGATCAAGCTTTTTATTAATTTGCTTTTTCGTATGTAGAATTCCAAGAGAACGCTATCAAGCGAAGATTAGTAACGATTTGAACCAATGGCGTTGTCATAGAATGGTTTGCAAAATCATTAAAATAGCAGACTTGTTCTCCGGTTCATGATGTATATTATATCTATACATATAATAAATCTGTAGAAGGGGCTTTTCTGTACATTGAAAATATTTAGAAAAATATAGAAGGCGAATAGTACCCGATTGCGGCGAAGCCCAAAAGGAGGGTAATGTGTTTGACCTGTATGTATGTATGTATGTCCGTTTCTATGATCCCTCGTAACTCCTAAACGGATGAACGGATTTCGATAAATTATACTGGCTACATGAAAAAAAAAACAAAAAAGAGTGGATGATTTCGGGTGCCGTATCGTGAAGATCGATTTTTTTTGCTTCCAATACCATCGAGTGGGGTATCATAGTGAAAGGTTTTAAAGGATATATATTAATACTAGCTATCCCGCGCAACTTCGTCTGCGTCACATTTTCCCCGTTTTCGCAACATTTTTCATTGCTGCTCCACTCCAATTGGTCGCAGCGTAATGATATATAGCCTATGTCCTTTCCCAGGTTGAAATTTATCTTCTTGCCAAATTTCATTAAGATCCGATCAGCTGTTTAGTCGTGAAAAGGTAACAAACAAACAAACATACAAACAAACAAACGAACAAACAGACAAACAAACAGAGTGACATTCGCATTTATAATATTAGTATGGATATATATGTATATATATATTATTTTTAAAAGTAATTCGAAGTGACAAATCGTAAAAGTATCCTAAAAGTTTAAAAATCGTTTTCTAATAAAAGCAGGAATAATTCGTCTGCGAAATCTTTCACATTTTGAAACAAAAAAAAATGAAAATAAGTGCTTGTTTTTGGCTTCTCAGTGGATAATTTTTAACTTAAGTTTTTTACCGCAGTCGGGTTTTGTTGATATATTTTTTTTGGTTAATTTCAATCTGTGCTCTGTATCAAAAGATATATGAATTTAAAGTGTTCAAGAAGAACTTATCATCATTACTTAAGATACATGCAAAGATATGCATTGAATCAAACTTAATAACTTTTTGTTGAAGGCGAGGATTTTTGGTGAAGGAAGTACACCTTCTCTAAGTGGAAAGTTTTAGTTTATATCCACGCGAAATAAGTCGAGGGCACAGCTAGTTAAGTACTTAAAAACGTAACATCACGTACACATTGTTATGTGTACGTGATGTCTAGCCTTTTCCCCCGAAGGATTAGGCAGAACTGTACACCCAGATTTTGAGAGTTTTGTTTCAGATCCTATGTAATAGGGGCAAGCCTATTGCCGTCAAACAGGTACAAATGCTGCCGTCAACAAGGTTCACACCCAGACTACGCGCGACTGAAAAAAAGCCAGTTCTAAAAGTACGTAAAAACAAATAAATCAAAGTTCTCAAAGAATACAGCCGCTGTTCACGAAATACCCTCTATTTGAAGAAAGTAAAAGCTTTTCAGTAGATTAAACCCCATCTTGTCTGGTTTGCGGCGGCAAAACAAATAACCCGCGGTTTCCATTGACAATAGACTTGAATTACGTAATACTTGTATATCCACAGAATATAGATCTAGGATCACGCTTCTATGTTTGTCTTCTGTTCAAGGATTCGTTTATTAAAAGATGTATTGTAACTTTCGTGATTCGTGACACACAATTTGTTTACAGCTTTTTTTTTGTTTGAGATTGAATGAGTCCACGGAATAACTGTAGACCGTAATAATCCGGAAAACAAATAGTTTATGAATAAAATGAAACAAGAAGGTAGAATTAAAGCAGCAATTCGCAGTTGATGGCAAACCTTCAGTAAATGAAGATGTACCAAAAGAAGAAGAAGAATTCGTAGCCACTCAGCACGCTTTCATAAACATCAGTGGCATTCTGCTGTTGGTCATAGATGTCCAATCGTGAAGGTTCGATTCTAGTCGATACCAGCTATTCTAATCGACTTTTGTCTAAACAAGATACTGATTATTTAAATTATGGTTTAACACTATTCTCCTTTATTCATTATTTTCAGTTACTGCCTGTATGTATCGCAAAAGACTGAAAAAAACCCCTAAATTGAAACTTGATATTTTACGGATTTGCAAATAATATTAGATTTTATTTCCAAATCCGTAAAATATCAAGTTTAAAAAAAAAACTATTTTAGATATTCTAGTTAAATATTTTCATCCTCATCATTATTATAAAATATGCATAACAATGCTTCCTAAGTACGAGTAGTAAGTCAGGCGCTCTTCATATTTCATAAACCTCCCAACTAAGTTCTTCACGTACAATCCTACTTCGCCAAGTTAAAGATCAATTTAACTAAATTATGGCGACGATTACTAAAACGTTAGCCCCCTCGATGTAACTAACATCTTGGCCACTTTGTTTGGGGTCAGCTAATTCGTTTAGGGCACCATTTTGAAGGGCGCGTTGGAATAGGTTGTATTGGTACAATTTGGGCACATTGGCGTTCAAAATTCCCAGACAAATTAGATTATTCCGGAATCGGAGATGAATTGGCGTGTCTGGTTTGACGGTTAGGCTATCAAACGGAGTAAACGTTTTGGTAGTAGGAGCTATTTGTGAGAGAATACGGGACAGTACTAACTTTTATTTTTTGTTCCTTTCTCACCATGCTCCTTGGCAATGTGTCCTAGAACAATAAACCACTCGAGCCTATTTGGTTTCATTATTATTTTGAAAGTGCTTCCATTTGTGTGGGGTTTCTCATTTCGACTCTCTATACGAATCTGTCGCGGAGGCTGGGGATGTCACATCTCTTTAGCCTCGTGTTCTGTGGTCATTCGTAATTCCTCCTACCCCACTTAGTGCTAGAGCTAGTAGTTTATTTGTGTGTTGTGCAAGTCTCTTCTGATATCTTACGCTAACTTAGTTCTTGCCTTACTGTTCGTGTAGAGAGGTAAGTACATGTATTTGTTGGTCATTACTTTGGGGTAGTAGGGGCAGTTTTACTATCGTATTTGTCTCGTCCAGCATCGTTGCTTTGTTCCGGGTAAGTATGAAACCCCGTGTAGCTACAATTCAGCTATAGATTTCAGTGAAACCATTCCCTGCTCATATGCCAAGGGTTCAAGCTTTTATAAAGGTCAATCAATACTACCTTCTCTTTTTTCCATTTATTTAGAAAGGAGACGGGCGAGACTACATGTATTTTGGGACCCACTCTTAGAGGTAGCATTCACTATAGCAACTTATACATAGTTGTTAAACGACTAAAGACTATCAGAAAAGTAAATGGAAAGTAAGACGGAAAAGTTGGGAGAAAAGAGATATACGTCTATTTACAAGATAACCTAAAAATCTTATGACAAGGTTTTTAACAGTGGCATGTCTCCGTAATTAAGATTCAAAATATAATAATACTTAAGACGACTCATGAAGGAAGATTCGAACTACTGTATTTCCCTCGCAGTTTTAGTTCTGACTTGCTTCTTGTCATAAGCCAAATCCAGAATATTTACTTCATTGCCTGTACCTAATTGATGAATCATAAAACTGCTAGACTGCAGCTAGAGACTAAACTGATTACCAACCCTGTAATTAGTTCAATCACTATTAAAACTATGTCGTTATGATTTTGATCTATAAGCGAATTATAGTCAAGTAAAACGATTCTTATTATGCTGAGACAAGATAATATTGTTTTACATAAATTATAACAGCCAGAGCGGACTAGCTATGTACAGCTATTGAAAAACAGGGTTTGTTGAATAAAAAAAGGATGAGTAATAAATCTTATTTTTGGTATTTTTACATAGTTTTTATTTTATGCAACACAGACGTTACGATGGCCAAGTTGCTGTCGGGTTTCATTTTCAGGGTCGCAGCTTATCAGCCTCCAGCATGAGTGACAAAGGTAGTCGTCTCCTGTTATCTGAAATTAATTAATTATGTTAAAATAAATAAATTCACCTTTAGTGTAATAAACATAAAAAGTTCCATAAGTAACAAAAGAAAAACAGAAATGTCGAAAGATAATATAGAGGTCAAAGACCTCTGATACCTGTGGAGGGGTATATAAATATTACGTATAAATATTTCATGACAAAATGCGACAGCCACCCATCTTCTATTTTGATGACTGAAAGATCTCAGTAAAATATACTACTGCTACCTCGGCCAGTCTTTTACTGCATACTGTTTTAGTCCGATAAAGTATAGGGCAACAGTAAGAATGAGCCTAATATAAGATTACAACAGTATGTATTTATACATATAAAAGCTAAACGAATCTTAGTTTGTTGTTCAGATAGATATCTTAAATAAGTTCTTAACTTATGATATAAATACATGTTTTTTTTACAAATATACTTACATCACGTGGATACACCCATCTCTGAACTTTTTCAAAGCTCTGAGCACCTTCATCAAAGAGACGACACCTCCGTAAGAGCGTAAGAAGAAATTAACGCAACGTATGTTTGTGGTTAAAATCAAAGTCCAAATCAAAAACAAATCATTGTCCAATATCCAGAGAAGAATGCGGTAGGTAGTCTATGACAGGGTGCACTATCTTCAGTTCAAGATGTAAAGGCCAAGTCGTCGAGAATCTACAAAATCGCAATGATAAACATAAAATCCCAGACAAAAATACAAACATAACAATGGACTAGATCATCACAGAGCTGACAATGACAGTAGTGACGGGACTAAATCGATCATCGTTGATACCGTTCCTTTATAAGAAATACTATAAAATCGCCATTGTGCCATTTTTATTCAATGCTTTTGCATTGTTAATTGGCGTTTTAATATCAGGTTTGCATGTTATTTTTTATGAATTTTTGACATAGTAGAAGAACTAAGAGAAAGAGCCATTTGTAGTAAGAAAACCCATGAGCAAAAACACATGTCATTGGATTGGAACGTAATCGGAAAAAAAGTTGCGTTTTGTAATTGCACGATTGCTTAATTTTAGTAAATTGAAAATGTTTTTAACTTTTGATTCCCGAGTCCTAAAAATTCAATATTTTAAAAATAAATATCTCATAAAACTGTAATTATAATTATTTTATATTTACACTGGAACGGAGTTTAGTTAATTTTTAGATTCTTTGGGTCCATTTTCGCCAGCCTCCTTTACTTTAGATCGGATTACACAATAATGTGCTGATAATACCTGCGTCTGACAGGTTTCAAATCCAAAGGTTTTAATTGAATTTACGAAAGGTATCAGGTGCAAAATTAAACGTGTTATTTAGGATATCTGAGTGTAGGTATGTGTGCAGATTAAGTATGATTACCAAAGCATATACAGCAGTTTGGTAATTATGACTATCTTCTTCTGGTTTTCGTGTAGTGCCTAACATTGTGTCAGAGTTTTTATGCCGCCCGTGCGTGGCCCTCTGACTTGGCTTTACATGCCGTCGAGAAATATCTCTTGTTTGTTGTTGTTGATGTTTTTCTTCACCTAATCAAGTGATAATTATACAAAACGCACATGAATCGGAAAAATCAGAGGGGTGTGCCTTGGGTTCGAACTCGTGACCTATGGACTTGGCAGTCCGACAGTCATAAAACTAGGCTATCTTAACTTTCATTATAAAAAAGATACATACATATGGGATAAAGGAGTACATCCACTACAATACTATTAATACCAGCAAAGAACTGGAGTTACCGACAATAGGAAAGCAAAAAGAGAAAGAAAAGTTCTAATAGAATACTTATACTTTTAGTAAAACATTACATTACTTTATATGGAGCCTACACACCAAAGCCGCGACATGTCAGCAACATTTCAATAAGGCGCACAAAAGTTCATAAAATAAAAAAGCTCATAAAAAGGCTTCATAAAATGGCGCGTATTCGCAACAAAATCCACAAACACGACGTATATAAACAAATCATTGAACATTACTACAGGTACTCGTACAATACCGTTTTCTTAGTGAAACGAATATTCATATCTCAACATTAACCTTACTTTTTATAAAACAAAACCTGGTTTACCGAAATGAGAATCAGTCGAGAATATATAGTTATAGCACATAGGTTAAGGACGGAACACAGGCCACTTAACAAGTTTGGTTTGCAGAACTGTGGAGGATGTGCATCACTTGCTTGTGGAATGTCTCCGTTATAGCAGAGGAAGAGACCCTTGATGGCCGAATTAACCACCAACAGGCGACATCTGGGTTATTTCCAAAGTCTCATCGAATCCATGTAGTACGCAAGGTTTTACAATATAAGTTTGTTTACAATTATGTTAAGTAATATAGTCTGGTAGCAGTTTTGTTAAGTATTCTTGTTATCACGTATATGTGTCACGATGGGGCAGACATGTTCAGAGTTGTAAGAGCAAAAGCCCCTAAATAAATAATAATAAATTTAAAAAAGTCGCCGGTGTCTATTTAAATAAAGGAAAAACATCCTCATGAGGTTTCGGTTACAAACGATAGAATCGCAGGAAAACGCTATCCGTGAGTCGAATTTCAAGTCAAAGAAAGTTTAATTAGTATTCTGTTGTCGCTCCGGTTGTTTGTACAAACACATTTCTGATGTATTGTTTCAGGCGTATTTTTGGCTTATGCGTTCCAAAATTGAATTCCCGACGGCTTCAAAAGCAAAAAAAAAACAATAACGAAATAAAAGCTTCTCCAAGAGCTCCAAACATTTTAAATAACTAATTGAAGCAAAAAAATACAATATTGAAATTTTCGTGAGTTGCCCGTGTACCCTTCTTACTACCAGTAAGTAACACGGGCAAAAAAAAATGTCTGTGTTACTACCGCAGTTGAAAGTAATAGCACGTGTAATTATTTTTATTTTATACTGCGATTGCAAACAAAAAAAGAAAGAAAAACAATACAAATAGTGATGAGTACACATTTAAAAGACAATTTTATTAATAAAAAGAAATTAAAATAAACTAGAAAAAGTACTAGGCTAGCATAAGTTTGAGGTAGTGTTTATTAAGAGTTCTGGGTAAGGTAATTAGTAAAAGCTAGCCCTTGAATCACGGGAAGCGTCAACTAGGCGTTTCTAAATTTCCTTAAACAGGCTGTGAGCACTCGGATCCCACGGCCCCCGAGTTTCATCTCCAAATGGGACGAAATTATAGTATATAGGTATACAGTTACAGGTTACAGGTACAGCACACAGTTTCAGAAAGTAATATTATCCACCTATAACAATGGTACTTTTTCATGAGTATTTAACGGGGCAAAAAACTTACTAACTTCAAATTCAACTTTAAACAAAATTTTATTTTTTATTTTACAGTAATATTAGATAGTGAAAAATTACAAGGAACTTTATTTACATCACATTTACCAAAAGAGTATTGCTATCCCTGCCACCTTAGCTAACGTCCGATTAGCGAATTAAATAGCAAAAACCAAACAACTTAAAATTCGTATCACAACCAAACATTCACCTATCTTTGTTCCATCATGGAACCCTAATAAACAAAATCATCTATCGTTATTTCAACGAGTTTTCCTTCGGTATCGAGTGAATTATTTATACGTTTATTAAGTACTTAAAATTGATGAATAAATTCGTAACTGCTTTAATTACTCGTAGATTACCGATATTATCGAAACTTGGTGTTATAAATAATCCGGTTCGCTTGTTTTAATTTTGGTTCATTTAATAACCAATCTGCGAGTTGGAAACAAGAGGATTAAAATTTATTGTTGGTAAATTGTTTGTGGTAGATATTTTGCTTAATCTCTTTTAGTTGGAATTCCTGATAATCTCTTTTACAACCTGCTGATAAAAATGTTTTTTTTTTTCTTAAACCACAAGGTATGTGGTTGTGAGTCAGTTCTACGTCAATAATGAAACGGATAAGAAATCCATGCCGATTCTTATCAAAGATCTAATTGTTTTGAATCATCATCATTCTCTTGCCCTTGTCCCAATTTATTTGGGGTCGGCACAGCATGTCTTCTTCTTCCATAGAAATAGAGAAGTCTATTGCTTGTCATCTCATGAGACACCTCCTTTCTTGCCATATCATCCTTTACACAGTCCATCCATCGTTTCTTTGGTCTTCCTCTACTCCTATAACCATCCACATTCATACTCAAAACTTTCCTCACGACGTTTTCCTCATTCCTCCGCATCACATGCCCATACCACGACAACCGATTACCACACATCTTTTCAGTCACCGGCGCCACTTTCAAACTGCCCCTTATGTACTCATTTCTTATTTTATCCATTCGCGTAACACCACAGATCCCCCTTAGCATTCTCATCTCAGCTACGTGCAAATGCCTTTCATTCATCCCTTTTATGGCCCAACATTCTGATCCATACAAGTCTAGCCATTGTTTTATAAATCTTCCCCTTAAATTTAAGAGGAATGTGGGAGTCGCAGATAGTTCCCGTGACCTGCCGCCATTTCAACCATCCAATGTTTATTCTGTGCTTTACACTACGATCTATTTCGCCATCGCTTTGGACAAGTGAACCGAGATACCGAAAGTCAGAGCAGACTGGAAGAAGCACGCCATCCAGCGATATGACACCAGGGCTGGAGAGACCGCCGAAATCGCGGAACATGTATTCGGTTTTAGTTCTTGTATCTAATTGTTTTGAATATTATAGCTAAATAATAGACCCATCACTCTGTTACCTGTGGATTTAATTATCCCTATGACTGCTTCAGTGACGAAATTTCGCGTAGCGGACTTTTAAACATATATGGACTTGATGACATCGATACGCTACTTACTCATGGACAATCATGTTAATACGTGTACGTAATCATGTTTACCTACATATATTATTTTTTAAGCATAAGTTACTACAAGAAACATCACATTTCTCGGCAACCTTGGCCGTTGAAAGCGTCGGAAGATTTGCAATTTGCATGCATAAATAATGCTTCTATCCGTTACTCCAAGAAAACTGCGTAGGTGCCTTTAATTTGCGTCTTAGCTTAACACAATAAATAAGACTAAGTTATTTTAGACTGAATAGTATACAGGGTTATTGGAAAAACACCAACAACCTCTTAAGAGGTCATTCTACTCATCATTATGAACAACTTTTACTATGAGACCAAACCTGAAATCGTGAAAAAAAAATCAGCTGTTCCTTACATTTTGACGAGTTATGTGAACATAAAGTACGGAACACCAGATTTTTTTTCAATGATAATAATTTAATGGAAGGAACCATTAAATTTACATTTATAGATCTTTGATAGTCGTTACAGGTAGTCAATGGCCCAAAGCCCGAGAGCGGCGGTGGTCCAGTGGTGGCAGCCCGGACTTACGAGCAGTAAGCCGTGGGTTCGAACCCAGGCAGGCGCATTACTTTGTGTGATTTATTTCATCATCGCTGATCTCAAAAACGGTGAAGGAAAACATCGTGAGGAAACCGGCATGTCCTAGAACCAAAAATTCGAAGACATGTGACATCTACCGACCCGCACTGGGCCCGCGTGGTGGATTACAGCCCACTCCCTCTCATGATGATGAAGGGCCAAAAGTCTGACAACCAGTCTTACCAAGGGGTATCGTATTACCAAGTACTAACTGGGTTGTGGAGGTTAGATAAGCAGTCACTCCGTGTAAAATACTGGTATTCAGCTGCATCCGGTATATAAGGCTAGGCAGATGATGACCTACACATTTTTAATTTTGAACCGGACTCATCGTTTCCGAAACTAGCTCATAGGAATTTTTAAAGCAACTGTGGAGCATATTTTTTTAATTTTTCCGATAACTATATTACTTTATCGCACCGTTTCACCGAAGCTTTTACTCGGTGAAACTCGCTAGACCGAATCGGTAAATCACCTTTTCACTATTGAGTTGGTGGGAGAATAATCCAATTCCCGTTAATAACCCTGGCAGGCAACTTCGTTAAGAAATTCAATCTGATTTTTTATTTTGAACGTGAAAGCTTTGAGTTTTTTTTTCAAATTTTAAAGCAGAGGTGTACCTCATATTACACCCACACTTCAACAGTTATGTTTTAAGTTCCATGTAATAGGGTGCGAGCCTATTGCCATCAACCGGGCGTGAATCCACACTCCATGGCTGCTACTGAGAAATTCCTGATGGAGAAACCTTAGACCTTAACCTTTAATAGCTCTTTGCCCAACCTGGGAATATAACCCAGGGTCTTATGCTCAGCAGTCGCGTTTGCGTCCGCTAGACCAACGAGGCAGTCTATGAGCTTTTTTACTACATCATTGGCAGCCTTGCCCCACCCACTTCGAAGAACGGGACTGCTGCGTTTTGTGCCACATTTTCCTGAGCTGCACGAGTCTTCAAATCTTATTTGTTTATCCAGGTTAATTTCATCCAATTTCCAACAATTCCACAGATTGAGTTTGATTTACACAAGGATTGAGTTTAAGTTATAAAACAACATTGACAATTATTTCTGAATTTAACACCAGAATGGATTCCGATTGCTATTTGAATCTGACGTCTGATATTTGTCTATACAAATATCAGACGTGGGATTCAAATAGCAATTCAACACTATGAATTGGCAATTGTTGAAAGCTCGGGCCAGTAATCGACTAAATTGTTTCGGTTTAAATAGCACTGTAGGCAGGTAGGTAGGGACACATTTGTGAAGGTGAATAAACAAGAAATTTGAAAGAATTGATCTATATATATAACTAGGGTACTAATCAAGGATGAAGAGTTGAAACCGGAAGATAGCACAGTGTTCTTGGGCATAACTCTGGATGCCAAGCTTCAGTGGGGCCCGCATATAGACAAATTGTCAAAAAAACTTAGCTCAGCAGCATACGCCGTTAGGAAAATTCGTGATTTGACTGATTTAGAGACAGCCCGTTTAGTTTACTTTAGTTATTTCCACAGCGTGATGTCGTACGGTATTCTGTTGTGGGGCAATGCCGCCGATATTCAGACAATATTTGTTTTGCAAAAAAGGGCAATTCGTTCAATTTATAAATTAAGTCCTAGATACTCCCTCAGAGAAAAATTTAAAGAGATTGATATTCTTACTGTGCCCTCTCAGTTTATTTATGAAAACCTTTTGTACGTGCATAAAAATATTAATTTGTTTAAAAAATACAGTGATATCCACAACGTAAATACGAGGAACAAACACAAATTTGTTGTTCCTGCAACGAGGCTCAAAAAAGTAGGGGGTACGTTCAGATGCCAATGTATACGTTTTTACAATAAGCTTCCGAGCCATATTCAAGCACTAAGCCTAAATAAATTCAAATCGTTTATAAGCCTGAAAGCCTATTATCATGTAAATCACTATCTCGAAGATAAAAAGGCTTGGGATTAAACTGCTCCAATGAAATTTACTCTGTGAATGTCGAAATTCCGGACTTCGCTTGTTTATTGTTAATTCCTTATTTTATACACTGTGACATTTTTATTTTATTTTTACCTTATTTTTTTTTAACATATTTTTTATTTTTTTATTATTATTTTAGATGACATTTACCGATGTGACATGAATACTTATTTCAGTATTTTATTATTATTTTTTTTTACTTTATTTTTTTATTATTTTTATGTGACATTTACTGATTTGACATTGATATTTACTTTTTTTTTATTATTATTGTGACATTTATTGAAATTCTTGTTTTTTTTTTAAATTCATTTCGTATATTATTATTAATTACTTACATTTAATTATTGTGAATGTGAGGACCATGTAGGACACATTATTTTTTTTTTCTCCCACCGCTGTCTGGCAGTTTGAGTACTTTAAGCGACCTACCCAAATGTCCTTTCTTTGGTATTGTTCGTCGTTGCGTTGAGCTCCTTGAGTTATAAGTCGAGCTACACGATAACTGACAAATGCTTGCACTGACTGGACAGGTCCACTCAAATCTGTGTGGTTCTTTCTTTAAAAGACCATCTCAGACACTAATCTGCATAGTCCTCATGTAAATTGAGCAATGTCTGGACTTTAAAAGAGCAACAAGTTTACAGAGAACCTCTGAGTTTGTTTCGGCTGTTTCTTCTCAGAGTAGTCAGGTACGAAACACCGGCCCCATCTAGTTAAAAAAAAAATGACGTGTAAAAGTGTTTGTAAAAACCTATTTGCAAAATAAACATCATTTATCATTATCATTTATCATTTATATGATATTGGATGACCACGTGGCAAAATAATAACAGCTGCTCGGGTCGATCTTTATGTTAAACCGTGCTTGCCTAGGTTGGTCGGTGTATGGGTGACTCATCACATACCGAGTTTCCTCCATGCTCCGGGAAAAGCCGTTGAGCGTTTGAACGTTGAGCCGTTGGTCCCCGCCAAATCGTAGAATACTTATACCTAAGTCCCGACTGTCATTTGTAGATTTTTGACATATAGTCTGTGTGCTGAGTCAGTGGCCCGAAAGTCTATCAACCAGCCTTACCAAGGAGTTTCGTATTATCCAGTACTAACTAGGTTGTGGAGATCTAATAGACATGTAAAATACTGGTATTCACCTGCATTTGGTTAGACTGGAAGCAAACACTAAAATATTTAGGAAAAGGCAAGGATGATGACGATGAAGGTCTGTTATTGAGTAGGTAAGTTTACAAATAATTTTGGTGACAAGACTGATCAACGTGGTGACGGGAATAGCTATGTCCAGCAGAACAGTCGACGTCTTGCGGCTAAAAAGATGATAATGAAACGATACAGGTAAAGATAAGTACTTTGATACAACAGGCAATGGAATTAGTATCTACCTACAAGTAAAATAAATGCACTAAGAATGTACGTAGATAATTATATAACGTTAATAACAAATTAAGTTTGTCAAGAAACACAAAGAAAAGATTTAATTCTGAAAGCAGTGAATGTTTTATTGACCAGTGTAAATCATTAACGCAGTACTAACCAAAACCGTCCATTAATTACACCGAGGAGTATCTGGAGTATTGGCATAGGAAACTTCAGTGCTGAATGTAATCCTGTCGACACGGCTACTGAAACTTTGCAGTATATTGCAAATGCCAGAACTTTAGCCTCGTGTACAACACGATTTACGACCTAGCTGTCGTATAGGTATTTATATAACAATCTATCTGAATAGGTTTATAGTATTTTTGTTAGGTAGAGTACTTATAAAAGGTCGAATAAGTAAATTATGGTGGAGGCGAGATTGGTGTATTTATCATCAATCACGGCAAAATTGCGTCGATGGCAAAATTGTTCTTTAGGGGTATGAGCAACAGGGTGTACAGTTCTTCATACCCCATTGAAAAGGGAGGATCCTCCAACCAAACGGGTGCTATGGGCCGACAGGTTTTTTTTAATGGCATCTCGCAGTTCAACCTATGAGGTTGTCGTCTGCTTAACCAGACTATCCTGTGGGTGCCGTAAGAGTAAGGCCTCCAGCCAGGGCATAATAACTTACAAACTAAGCGACACACGCTAAGGGAACTCCCTGTGGGGTACGCGCCTCGGCCTAGGGCGTCGCTGGGGGAGGACTGCATGGGGACAAGCTGGATCTGAATGATATTATTATTTAGGGGTTGATTTAAAACTACTGGCACAGCATCGCGGGTGACTCGAGCGAGGGTCGGAGAGGGCATGGACCGGGACGTCGTGACGGACCTCGACGGCAAGGTCGGAAAGACGGCGGTTTGCGTCTGAATTTTTCAGTGTACTAGTTTCTTTGCTACTTTCCTGGTATATTATAGTCTTAATGCGATGTAAACTTTGCTTGCAACTTGAAGGAAATTGATGTTAGTTCATCCGTAGTGTCATAGATGGCGCTGTAGTACTTTTTGTTGTAAGTTGCTTTTTTTTGTAGGTCGCTACATTTCAAATATAAGGTACCATTTAAATCTTTGGACAAATTTTAACCCAGCGTTCAGTACCTACCTACCTACGCCTAACCGAAGATATGCAAACAAAAAAAAATACAGCTACTAAAGTGATTTTATTTTAACTTTTCTCTTTTGTTTTACATTTTAATATTTTTTCATCCATCCTTATTTTGGTGGTCTGAATAATTTCTAAAAGTTTGTCCATCTATTTTAATGCGACCACAGAATATGTTTGGCCTAAAATTAAGCTACGCGAATACTGCGTAGGCTAAATGAAATTAACTATTTTTTTTTATTTTTTATTCTGTAATGTCCATCCAAAGGTTGTCTGGAAGATATCGCTATAAGCGATAAGACCGCCGTTGTAACCATACAATTAGCAGTTTTGTAAACCCGTTATGTTTCATTTTTGGTGTACAATAAAGTATTATTCTATTCTATTCTATTCTATAATTTACTATTAGAGCTAATCTAAAAGAGCTTTGTGACATGTTTTAAGCAATGAAGGTAGGATATAAAGGTGAAACTCCCAAGGCAAACGCGCCACAAACGGCAAAGCTTCCTATTCGCAACAACATATTGCAGAGACACAAATTGTTTTAATGTCATCATAATTCTCCTGCCCTTACTTATCCCAATTTATTTGGGGTCGGTACATTACGTAAGATTGTAGGGTTTATCCTAATCATTGTTTTGATTTGTTGTTTTTTTTTTCAATGTGCTTATCACTACATAGTATAAAACAAAGTCGCTTTCTCTGTCCCTATGTCCCTATGTATGCTTAAATCTTTAAAACTGCGCAACGGACTTTAATGCGTTTTTTTTTAATAGATAGAGTGTTTAAAGAGGAAGGTTTATATGTATAATAACATCCATTGAATAGTGGAGAAATACTGTTATTTTTGAGGTTTCTAAAGTGATGTCGTAAATAATTTTTTTTTTCCCGCTTACATTGCAAACGCAGGCTGAACTCTACGAGATTTATCATAATAATGTACTAAGTATTGTACACATTGAAAAGGTCTACAGAAAACTCTTATGGATATCCAACAATAAAATTTTTTTGTTCGTTCTTTTTACGACAAATAATAGCTAATTTTCGAAGCGATTTTAACCAATACAGCATTAATCCTTATCCAATAAAATACCTTAAATACATTGTTGACTTAATATAGATCTATATGTCTCTTACAGCATATGATTTAAATGAATATTTTCGAAGATATTACAGATTTAAAAATTGCGGGACGTAGCGTTTGCGACGGCACCGGCCGGCCGGGGCGGGATTTTTGTATTGTCTAATGACAAGAAAGCTGTGAACGTTGTATATAAAGGCATTCTGTAATATATTAATTGTTGTAAAAATAAAATAAATAGGTAAAAATGTAGTGCATGAATTTAGATATACCAAAGATAGCAGGAAAACTTCATGGTATAGGGAAAGGGGAATTGTTTCACTCCAAATTTAACGCGTGCGGGCCACGGGCAGTAATGAATAAATCAAAACTACGGGATCGATTTTAATCATTTTTTAAGTGAGTGACATAAGGCGAAGACAGAGCGGGCCACTATGTTTTTATATACAACGTTTACAGTTTTTCTGTAGTGTATTTAGTATCAGCATTGCGGGTCGCTAGTATAATTATACAAGTTGTTTTTTTTCAACCTCGTCAAATTCAAGGAGGTAGCTATGGTAATGATTCTCGACCCGTATCAATAATAAAATAAAAT
This sequence comes from Cerastis leucographa, assembly GCA_963082945.1. Lineage (NCBI taxonomy): Eukaryota > Metazoa > Arthropoda > Insecta > Lepidoptera > Noctuidae > Cerastis > Cerastis leucographa. Next base: position 8,464,768 of record OY720353.1, read on the forward strand.
AACGGGTAGGTAATGTTTTTTTTTTCTTATTTAACTACCCGTGTTTTAAACGGGGGCGTCTGATCCTCGCCCCATAACCGCGATTTCAGACATACAAACAATCTCAAACGTTTATTCGATAACTGACGTACTGCGTAGCATGTATAGTTACTTTGTCGCATTCGATTTATTATCTGTAATGGCAAAGGAAACATGTGTGAATTAATAAATAAATTCTTATTAACCACGTTAAGGAAATTGTTCTGAAATACTGACAAATTTAAACATCAAAAAAGCAGCGTTTTTTAATGATTAACTAGGTACCGTAATTAAAATTGATTATTTATGTCTTTAAGGGGAAACTTTTACTAAGTACCTTGTTTTACTAAACAATTCTGACTTGTTCACACTTTTTTCGGTCTATTATATACTTTACCTCCTTATAGATAAGGTGACGGTCATTGCCGGTAATACATATTCATCACAAAATTTTACTTACCCAAGTGGCTAGCTGCACCGCATAACAAGGTAAAATTGAATAGAATTCTTATCCATTACAACTCTAAGGAGTTTGAATATTTTTGTATATTTTTGACCAGAAAAGAGAGGTGTTATAACACCTCTCTTTTTTGGTCGGGGGTTAAAAAATCGTAATGACGAAGACGGAAAGAAAAAGTACCTTTCTTTCGGCTTTGGTAAGGTGTTTTTACACCCGTTATATAATATACTTTAAAGATGATCTTTATTTAATTACGAAAACATAATTCAATTCTCTCTTTTTCTTTTACACACTATGTCTGCATCTCTTCTTTTTAATATATCCTTTCGCAGGTATGCTGGAAGAGATTTCTTTAGAAATAAGCATTACCTTTGTACCTATTTTCTGTTCCTTTCTTTTCTCTGTATTAAGTGTGTACATAATTTTTTAAATAAATAAATAAACATATTTATTACGAAATACTGTCTGAGGTGTACACACCTAAATACTTCGGGAATTCGATAGCATAAAATTTCGGTAAGAGAGCCAGAGCGAATCTCAAAGGAAAGCGATTTTCAAACTTATTCACTTAATTAAAGTTTTGTCATAATAGCGAGTCTGCGACAAACAAAGTACAGAAATATTCATGACCTCTTAAATGTGCCAGAAAATGGATATTTATTCTTACGACAGACATTCATGTATTTCGGTACGACAAATAAAAACCATTGGAAACTCACAACTTGAAATTTGTTCATGATTGCGACAGAAAGTACGAAAATAGTCACGGATCGCTTACAAATGTAGACCTTTCCTCGTTTTCAGTTTCATAAACTTCCTTATTTTTAGCGTAAAAGTTAAGGCTGCTGCTATGGACGATAAATCCAGAGAATTACAGATTTTCTTGTGTTTCTTCGAGTGTTGTTACTAAACTTGTTTTCGACAAATCTTGGAAAATACTTCTCGAAAACATGTCGTGTATCAAACATGTTTCATACAAGTTGACGTTGCTTGTTGTTTCAGCATTAAAAACAAAACAAGTTTGTACTGTATAAACTAGTGCGTCTTTACGACTTATTTTAGATGCAAACCCGAGAAACGAAGACATATATTATGACAAAACATGTTAGTATAATTAATGTTTCATACAGTATGGCTTAGTGTGTTTATTTATATTTACTTATTGCAAAATGTACAATATAATCTCAGTTACAAGCTATGGGCTTAAAACTAGACAGTACATGACCCTGTTAGGGAGCAGCAAAATAACTTAAAAATAACTTAATAGTAGGTATAGTAACTTAATAGTTTCCGTGGTAACAAGCTTTTGACCTGCAGTGAAGCAGTTGGCTGGAATTTTAATTACCCTAATTATCTAACTACAAACCTGGAGAGACAGAATATATGGTATATTCTACAATGCTCGCAAAATACTTAAATCAACATGTATTTGGTTAATATTACACAACAAACAGTAGCAAAGCTAGGGTTGCAAAAAAAAACAAACCTCTTGAATACTTTACGAGCAAACCCATATCTCCTTACCTAAGGATGGGTACAACATCTGGGCCGACACAAGTTAATGGTACTGTATAAGTCGTAAAGGTCTCTAGAGGGCTCAAAAAACAAAATGGCATATCTAGTAAAATGTCCAACGTAAGTGCTTTCAAAAGAACAAATTATGGCCTCGCGGTCTAGCAGGAGAAACATGCATAAATAAACTAATGCCACCTTCTATTTCATTGCTCGTTCGATAGTATAAAACCTGTCTAGCCCAAACGTTCAGACCTTTATTTTTCTAGAGTACCTAGTATGATATTACAAACTATTATTAGGGTTCCGTTGCCAATGGCAAAAACGGAACACTTAAAGATTCGTCCTGTCCGTCTGTCTGTCTGTCTGTCTGTCCGTCGGCATGCCACAGTTTTTACTCCGAGTCTGTTGGCACCACACAATTTTGAGAGTGATTGACTTGAAAAATAATAATTATCGTAATTCCTATACTTTATGCACTTTTTTTAGGTCAATGGTTGATGAAATATGTGCTTCCAAATTCGTAAAAATTGTGTCTTATTTCTAAAGAGGAATATTTAAAAAAAAATTAGGTCAGTAGGACGTTATAATTAATTTCAACGAGAATTGATTTGAATAAGTTTTGACATTTAGTTTTTGAGATATGGGACTATTTCATTCAAACTGCAGCAGTCTATTCGACTGTATGTATTTTTTTATGTATGTTAACCGATTTCTCCGCCAATTGTGGGCCGAATTTCTAAATTCTTTTTTATTCGAAAGCTTATACTCCTGAGGTGGTCCTATTGACACCCATATTTCGTTATTTTATTGGGGACACATGTCACGGTAATAGGCTTTACCGTGACATGTAGTAACAATGTAAAATAAATGCATATCAAATATTTGATATTACAACTAAAGCGTTTTTTTTTTAAATTAATATACTACAAGTTTTGCTCTTGAGCGTTCAAAATAATTTTATTATATTGTCTGGTGCTACGGAATCCTGTATGTGCGAGTATGACTCGCAGTCGCCACCTGGTTTTCTTTTAATCTTCGCCTCTCTTCTTTTTTCAAATGTTTAAACTTGTGTAACGAGGAGGTACTATGTATATACGTACATATGGGTAAACGTCCTAAAATACCACTGTCTGGCTCCCTAAATTATGGTCGAAATAAACGCAGGTAAAGAATTTAATTTAAATTCATAAACGTTTAATACTTATTTTAAACTGGGGAATATGAGCCGTTGCTACCGCTTGTAGTCTTTTTTTTAAATGAATGCGAATGTGTGTGTGTGCGTTACTTTTTCACGCTGAAACTGCTGGTTGTATTTGTATGATATACATGGAATTACAAATTGGCCACTCAAAGCCTACTACTACTAGTGCGGGGCAAAGTTTAAAAAAAAAATGTTATAGTCCGCTTGATCGTTTTTCGATCACGCCCGCTATAGTGCATAAGTGTGTGCGCTGATGCAGGTGCACTCACTCTTATGGTCCGATGGGACGGTAATCCGACACGACCGGAGAGAGATCAGCCTCAGGACCAAAGGTTTAACGCTTCCGAGGCAAAGGGATATGCTGCTACTGAGAATTTAGTAATGAAAAACCCAATGATACTTTATGCCTAAACCAGGAATCGAAACCAGGACCCCACACTCAGCTGTCGTGCTTGCGACCGCGAGTACAAGAAGTACAATAATGTTGGTACCTATATCGAGATTAGCATAAAATATCGCCTCATGCTCAAATTAAATGGCAAAAGACTTACGTCATCATCATCATCATCAGCCTATAATGTTCCCACTGCTGGGACACAGGCCTCCTCTCAATGAGAGGGAGTGGGCTTTAATCCACCACGCGGGCCCAGTGCGGGTTGGTAGATGTCACATGTCTTCGAATTTTTAGTTCTGGAACATGCCGGTTTCCTCACGATGTTTTCCTTTATCGTTTTGAGAGCAGCGGTGATGAAATAAATTACACAAAGTAATGCGCCTGCCTTAGTTCGAACCTACGACTTACTGCTTGTAAGTCGGGGCTGCCACCACTGGGCCACCGCTGCTCGACAGACTTACGTAAAGCGAACTAATATTCTAGATTGACTTCTATAAACTTACCAAGCATTCTTATGATGGCTTTCCTAGACTTCGCCTGTCGAGTCTCGCCATGGACGTGTCCATTTAGCAAACCAATCTTCGTTTTTTCCATGACACGAGTCGATCTGCGAACAAAGAAGATAAGTGTTGATCATCACTATTATCATAATTATCATTGGTAGCTTTGTTCCAACCATTGCTGAGTAACCATATCCATTTTGTGCCATGCTTCCCTGATTATGGCGAGTCATTCTTCATTCATGTTATTATTATCATTTACACTATGAATAATAATTGCAACTTTTTTTGCGTGTAGGTACTTAATAGCGTTATTACACCTTACGACATTACATACAAACTTTCAAGTCCTTATTTTCCGAAATAACACAACTGATTTTAATGAAACTTCATACGCATAAGCAGGATACATAGGTCTAAAAAGAACTAAAAATCATTTTCGAAATGTCATTTAAAAAAAAGATACTTGGATATTTCTGTTTCTATTGATAATTTATAATCGGTCTAACTGAGCTGTAAAACTATTTTTCGAAAATGTTTTTAGTAACTTTTTAGACCTAATGACACGTTTCGAAAATAAAAAATATAACGGGTTCATCATCTTCCTGCCCTCGTCCCATTTTATTTGGGGTCGGCGCAACACGTCCTTTTCCTCCATTCTCCTCTGTCATTCGTCATGCTATCATTTACTCCTTTTTCTTTCATATCATTTTTTACACAATCCATCCATCTTTTCTTTGGTCTTCCTCTCCCTCTCCATCCATCCACATTTATATTCATCACTAGTCACATGTGTTCCATCCCTCCTCATGACATGTCCTTGTCTATACCAAGACAGACGACTCCCTTTCATCTTTTCTGTAACAGGCGCCACTTTCAAACTTCCTCTTATATACTCATTATCCATTTTAGTCACTTCACACATCCATCTCAACATTCTCATCTCTGCTGCATGCAATATTTTTTCATCCATCTTATTCACTGCCCAGCATTCCGATCCATACATTACGACAGGTCGTATCACGGACTTGTATATTTTTCCCTTTAATTTGAAGGGCATCCGCGGGTCGCAAGTAGTTTCAGTGACCTGTCGCCATTTCATCCATCCTGAGTCGATCCGGTGCGTTACGTCCCGGTCTACATCGCCATCTCCTTGCACAAGCGACCCGAGGTACCGGAAATCGGAGCAGACTGGTATGGGCGTTCCGGCAAGGGGTATATGCACCGGACTGGAGAGACCGCCGAAATCACAAAACAAGTATTCCGTTTTGGTTCTACTTAGTTTCAGGCCAACATTCTCCAATCTTTGCCACAAAATATAACAGGGTAATTGATAGAATAACCTAAAATACGCTACCTACTTACGAAAACCCTTTGTAGAGTAGTTCCATATTTAGGAATGGTAACATTAGGATGATTGATGTGTACCTACTATGAAAGCGCCGATAAAACTAGGACACAAAATAAAAGTAACATAAATAGGTTACATTTCTAACCACTTGAATAGCTTTCAATAACGTTATATTTCAGTACGTTTCAAGCTGCCATAACGTCGTTTGCACTGACGAGCATAAATACCTTACACTTACAATACTTAAAAAAAAAACGATAACATAACCCATTAGTACCACCCAAATTTCGCCAGTTATGTTTAAGGCCCAAGTAATAGGGGGCGAGCCTATTGCCATAAACCGGGTGTAACTCCGGACTCCATACTACTGAGAAATTTGTAATGGAAAAACCCAATATCAGTTTTGCCCGACCCGGGCAATCGAACCCAGGACATCATTCTCAGCAGTCGCGCTTGCGACCACTAGACCAAAGAGGCATTAAAAAACGATTTACTCCTAAAATAGTGTCAATAGATGATGATGGGTATGGTCCAGAACTATTCGGTTTATGATTTCACTAGCTGCAGTCCCGCGCAACTTCGTCTGCGTCACATTTTCCCCGTTTTCGCAACATTTTTCACTGCTGCTTCGCTCCAATTGGTCGAAGCGTGACGATATATACCTATAGCCTTCCTCGATAAATGGGCTATCTAACACTGAAAGAATTTTCAAATCGGACCAGCAGTTCCTGAGATTAGCGCGTTCAAGCAAACGAACAAACAGACTCTTCAGCTTTATTATTAGTACTAGATATAAGATAAGGTTTTCGAGAAATTGCTTTTAAATTTTTCGTAAGTGTGTACTGTAGATATTTATGCCGTGACTGTGTTTAGTATTGAAAACATCGAGATCTGGTCTTTAAGCCTTGGAGACACGTATTCGTATCGACGTGCTTGGCTTTCATATCGTCGAGAAATAAGTAAAGGGCCATTGTGCAAGATTTTGATTACGTTTAAAATCTTTCAGGCAGCGTAAAAAACTCTTGAATATGAAAGCTTGTAGTTTGAGGCCAACTCAATATTGGAAAAAAAAGATTCGTCTTTCTGTTGATGACTAAGCCGTATACAGACTTTGCGAGGCATGCGCCGCGAACAGCGCACAGCGAATGCCTCGCAAGGTGTGTACCTTTACATTCGTGGCGAGGCATGTGCTATGCAAGTGCGAGGGCGAGCCAATGTATGTCGTCAAATGATTCAAGATCAAAGTGCCTCAGCGCGAGCATTACATTAGTTGTGGACGTAGTCGCGCATTCTCGTTCGAGGTGTGCGCCGCGTACGATATCCACGCATGCCTCGACTGAGAAAATGAAACTGCGTTTGCTCGGGCCAAACAGCGCGCCGCGCATGCTCGGGCCGAGCCAACCCACACAGCAGCAGTCAAGATGGCACCTTTGCATCAATTAAACGCCATATGTCTTCTCTTTTGTTTTTATTGTAATAATAATATGTTTTGGATCCCATAATAATCGGTAACTTTCATATAATGCAACTGCTTTTCGTGAAATTTATTTCTCGTCCATATTGCGCAAGAAAATCATAGCGCGGCGGACACAACCGTCCAAACGCAACGCAATGAGCACATGCTCGCCGCAAGCGCGCGCCTGGCATGCGCGCATCTGTGCCTAGCACATGCCTCGCAACAAACATGAAGACACAAACGAGGCATTTGCTTCGCACGCAATGGCTCGACTGCCGTTCGTGGCGCATGCCTCGCAAAGTCTGTATCCACCTTAATATTATGTTTTGTATATACGATCTAAGGGTTATCTTGACAGCTGCGGGTTGTTCGAAAGAGATACCGCGGCCCTGGAACACAAAGGGCTAAGAAGGATCATGGGTGGGTTTTAGTCAGTCAAGTCTGACACTCCCAGAGAAGTCATTATTTTGATGATTTCCCATCCGTAAAAAAAAAAAGGGTTTGCTTCAGGGGTTCTTCAATCATGTGTTGATTTGATTTGATTTGTTGTTTGTGAAAGCCATGAGGTAGCTTATATTGTCCATTTTGCATGAAACTGATTTTAGACGGTCGTATAAACACTCTAAAATCTGGGTTGCAAAACAACAACTTATAAACTGCCGAGCCTTTTCCAAACTACCTATGTAAGGTTGGTTTCCAGTCTAACCGGAAGCAGCTGAATACCAGTATTTTTCATGGAGCCATTTCCTATCTGAGCTCCACAACCCAGTTGGTACTCGGTAACTGGTTGTCAGACTTTCGGACCCTGACTACCTGTATCGACTGTCAAAGATCTACAAATGACAGCCGGGACCAACGGATTAATGTGCTTTCCAAGGCATGTATGACTAACTAGGTATGTAAATACCGCATTACATAATGTAACGTACTAATGTACGTACATAATGTAATGGTGGTCCTCAATCCACAGACGGACCTAGGCAAGTACGGCTTAACCTAAAGATCGATCCAAGCGGTTTTTATTATTAAGCCATGAGCTCCTCAAAACAACAACTAAATGTAATAATTAATTATTAACAGAAGCACTCCGTTACGTAATTAGCGTAGGAAATACAGCTGTCAATCATAATTATGGTTTGACAAACGAAATTGGGATGATACTCGATATTTCTGAACGAACGCAACACCTACGTTTCAGGTACCTTACGTTTGGTAGAGATATAGTGAGCTTTTAGCAGTTAAAAATGTAAAATTAAATCGTAAAGGGATACTGAATCGAATTCCTATACAAGGTGTGATTGAAATCAACCCCATCTCAGAGTGTTTTGTTCTAATAAAGAAGTAAAAGGAATGTAAGGATCGTAGCGAGTGGACTCAGGTATTCTATGGTTCATGTTCATCGTTATAAAGAACCAAACCTCTAATCGCGAAAAATAACATCTATTCCCTACATTTGGTCCAAACGTCAAAATATTTCACATAGGTATACATGGGCATTTGTAAAACGTCGACAAAAAAAGTGCTCGGTTCGGGCTGGTCGTTTCCTATAGAGAAGAACCGGCAAGAAACTCCACGGTTACTCTTTTAAAATCGTTTGGTTTTAAAAAAAAACTATGTTTCAGCGTTAGTACTTAAGTATGGGAGGACATCGTAGGCCCGACAATAAGTCGTTGCTTACTACAAAACGTAGAACAAGATAAAAAGTTCACAAGGATCTAGGAATCTATGATCTCTGGTCGCGCAGCGCCGCATCTTCGATTGCCGCTCGTTCCTCATCCAGCTCCAAGCACCCGACACCATCGTCGTGTTAAAGAACATAAACTAACCAAGGTAACTAAATCGCCAACCTGTCTTAAGTTTTATTAATTTCTCGACTTCAAGGTTGATAAAAGTTGATCACTAAGTACGATGACCAATTGATAGGTTTAAAGTTGACACCTTGTACTGGTTAATAAACGAAGGTTTTGAACAACAGTCTGATATTTTAATTATAAAAAAACTTTTTCTTTACCTTTTGCTGATGTCAATCAAAGTAAACAGTCATGGGAGGAAAACGGTTTATGTCTTCCCTTAACAAATTACATATTCTTAGTCCGTTTAATGCCACCTTAATATCTTTTGACATTCAGACACATTAGAATCAGGGCACAAACAGACTTTTCCAAAGATAACCTTTAATCATACTCAAGAAATATAGACTGTTCTGAATTACCTGTGACCTAGGTCTGTGGAACGTAAAATTACTATCAAGTGATCTAGAAAATTACTACAAAAAAAACAGAACGGATTGCGGCTAGGTTTTTTTCTTGGAAATTGGCTAGATAAAAGTTCTAGACAGAGATCTTGATAGGTTATATGTCCTATATGTACTTACTTTTGATTTCATGTTTCAAAGATTTTTTTTTCTTGTCTTGTAGAGAAAAAACAAACAAACACACAAAAATAAACTCATTACAAGTCCAATTTCCTTGTGTCCATTTGTCATTTGTGGCTATTGGTTAGGATTAATAACTGGCGAGAATTAGAGGAAAATATCGGAAAAGTAATTCTACTGTACGTATTTTTCGTGATTAATAAAATAACGTAGAAGTTAATGTACGATTCGTAGACGCTTGTCGTTAAGAAAAACACGAAGAGATGAATTTAAAAATAACATTCAATTACGCTTTGTCAACACTGATTGTAGTAAAAAGAAACTTTGATCGTGATCGTTGGAGTTCAAACTAAATAGATTATTACATAACAACACGTCTGTAATCACCGAAGAGCTAGGCAGAGGTGTAGGTACCCAAATAAAAGGGGGCAAGCGTTTTGCCATCAACCGAGCACATATGCAGACTCCGTGACTGCTACTATCCTGATCGAAAAACCCAATAACACATTGCCCGACATGGAAATTGAACCCAGGACCTGATGCTCAACAGTCGCGCTTGCAACTACCAGACTAAAGAGTCGACAGAGAAGAGTTCTTCGACATAGCAAAGGCTATCGACAAAGTCTGGCACAACGGCTTATTATATAAGCTGTACAAACTGGGAGTTCCAGACCGTCTCGTGCTCATCCTACGAGGCTTTTTGTCGGATCGCACCTTCCACCATGGAGTTTCTTGCCGGTTATTCTCCATAGGAAATGACCAACCCGAACCGTGCATTTTTTGTTGTCGTTTTATAAGTGCCCATGTAGGCCTATGTAAAATAAAATATTTTGATTTTGATAACAAATCCTCCTATTTCCCAAGTAATTAATATTCTAACTAACGTTATAGTCTTAGCTCGGCAGAGTGACTCAAATTATTTATGAGCTGGCAAACCATATCTATGTATAAACTGCTTGTATGGTCAGTGCCCAGTATTACCTGACCCGTCTTACAAAGCTAAAGAGAGGAACATGGGTCAAGTAATGCAGGGATTGCAATAAGTATGGGGACTTACCAAATAATCCAAATTTTCTTAAAAAAATTTGAATAATTAAATAATATTTGTATTTGTCAAATAAATTAAGTGATCTTTCACTGTAGTTGAGTGCAATTAGACAATAAGGTGGAACAAAGTTTTTATCGTGGTACTAGAGACGTGGCGAAGGAAGTTAAAAAAAAACGGGCCAAGTGCGAGTCTTACTCGCACACACACGCACCACTTTTCAAATCTGGGGACAGTAAAGATACGAATAATTATAGACCCGTATCCGTGCTGCCGGTTTTCAGCAAGGTGTTTGAAAAGGTAATGCTTAATCAAATGCTCACCCACTTTAACACCAACAAAATCTTACACGAGAAACAGTATGGTTTCACCAAGGGACGTTGTACAACTGACGCCGGTGTCACTTTATTAAAACACATATATACTGCGTGGGAAGAGGCACAAGATGCCATAGGAATCTTCTGTGACCTCTCGAAGGCATTTGATTGTGTAAATCACCAAACCTTGCTCTTGAAACTTGAGCATTACGGCTTAGGTAAACTTGCGCTCAGTTTAGTAAAATCGTATTTGAATGATAGACAGCAGCAAGTACAGGTAAACGGTGTAAATTCAATGGCTTTGAAAGTAAAAATGGGTGTACCACAAGGTTCGATATTGGGTCCTTTCCTCTTTTTAGTATATATTAATGACCTTCCCCATTTATTTAAAAACCAACCACAAATGGTGTTGTTTGCGGACGATACTTCGTTAATATTTAAGATAAACAGACGTGCCACAAACCTTGACGATGTAAATAACGCTCTAATGCAGGTCCATAAATGGTTTACCGCAAATAATTTAGTATTAAATGGGAAAAAAACTAAGTGCATAAGATTTTCTCTACCAAATGTCAAAAGTAGTGACTGTGACATAGTATTGAATCAAGAGAAACTTGAATTTGTCGATGAAACTGTTTTCTTAGGGATCACGCTCGACTCAAGGCTACAATGGGGTCCTCATTTAACATCTCTTGCAGGACGGCTGAGTTCAGCAGCATATGCTGTCAGAAAAATCCGTCAATTTACTGATGTAGATACCGCGAGGATAGTGTATTTTAGTTATTTTCATAGTATTATGTCATATGGTATTTTACTATGGGGACGGGCTGCAGACATCGAGTCTATATTTATTCTGCAGAAAAGAGCTATCAGAGCCATATATAATCTACGTAGGCGCGTCTCTCTAAGAGAACTGTTCAAGGAAATTAACATCATGACGGTACCTTGTCAATACATCTATGAAAACATCATGTACGTTAGAAAAAATCTGCATTTATTTAGTAAAAGAGGTGACCGGCACCACTATAATACTAGAAACAGAGACCAACTAGTTCAGCCAGGTTTCAGGTTAGCTAAAGTAGACTCATCTTTCATGGGGTACTGTTTAAAATGTTATAATAAAATACCTCCCCACATTCTACAACTGAATGAAACGAAATTTAAATCTTGCATAAAACGCACACTATGTAGGCAAGCATATTATAAGTTGGGGGATTATATTGATGATAAAAATGCTTGGCTCAATGCTGGTCCTGCTCCACAACCATAGGGTCAATCGGAATCATCAGAATTAGAAAGTGAAGTTATTGTGAAAGCTGCAGAAGATTGTAAAAATATATTTGCATTGTATAGATTCAATCTCTTAGTATTATATAATTGCATAGCACATGTGTGAGTACCATGTACTGTAAAGCCACCATTTAATGAGTACCTAAATCTTTCATTGACGCGAAATTACCCTGGTGGTTGAGTGAATGTCATGCTCACTTAAATGTCACGCTGATGGTGGCGGGTGTGTCGGGTCGTTTAGTTCCCTTCAAAATGGTTGAGTTGAATGATGGCTGATACATGCGTCATGTTCGTGAACGGGCGCTGTCAGTTGTGACTGGTCATCTCTTAGCTGCCACGGTTTATTTTAATTACTTTATTTTTTTAATTACTGATTTAATCTTTTACTCTGGACGCTCTTAACTTGCCCGTATTTCTACATTGTTCTCACATATTTGTAATTCTTAACATGAATGATGTAACCAAGATTTTGTAACATATTTTGATTTAAAAGAGTGTCCATGGAGTTTCTTGCCCGTTCTTCTCCATAGAGATCTACGCTACGGAATGGGCAACTACAGTACTTTCACAAGTTATTATGCCTTGTGACTGGGACTGTAGCTTCGCGTTTTATGTTGTTTTTTTTGACTTTCAAAAGTGCCTGTAATGGTCTAATTGAAATAAATGCTTTGACTTTGACTTTGACTTTGACACAGGGTTCCATAGCCCCAAACAATATAATAACAATGTTTTGAACGGTCATTCATTAGTAAACCTTCACTCAACCGCAAAACTAAATTTGTTTTTCATAGTAAGTTAATGAAAAACAAAGTTACTGCTGCAGTTTGGTGAAAAAGTCCCATATCTCAAAAACTACATATCAAATCTTATTCAAACCAATTTTCGTTGAAATTTTTTTTTACGTTCTACATCCCTATATTTTTTTAGAATTTTCATCCTCTTACTTTAGAAATTAGAGGGGGGGGGGACACACTATTTACTACTTTGGAAGTGTCTATCTTTCAAAAGATTGACTTTGAATAAAAATGGTTTTAGGAACCTCAATGTCATTATAGACCTATCTACAGACACCCCACACGTATAGGTTTGATCGTTTTTTTTTTTTAGTTTTAGTTCCATGTATGGGAGGATATCCTTATCTATATATTTTTTAAAATTTTGTACAAAAATCATAATGCGGTTCACAGAATACATCTACCTACCAAGTGTCAGCTGTGTAGTCCTAATAGTTTCGGAATAAAGTGGCTGTGATACGGACGGACAGACAGACAGACAGACATGACGAATTTATAAGGGTTCCGTTTTTTGCCATTCGGCTACGGAACCCTAAAAACTCGGCCATTTTTTTATTATCTCTATTTGTTTTGTTTTTCGTTTATTAATAACTTGAAATTTACAAATTTATATTTTAGCGGAAAAGTATGACGTATGTGCATCCATTAAACGCTAAAACAAAACAAAATTCAAAAGAAAATTAAAGGAAGAAAGCTCGACAGCGGCAAGTTTTTTCTTTTACATTCTTCTCTTATCTCTAGAAGCTCAGACCACTATAAACTTTATTCCACTTTATGAGTATTTCTCTAATTGGCTAGTACGGTCTGTAAGGTAGTCTGTAAGGTTGTTAGTGGCGCTGCCTGTCCAGTAAAAGGCAGCCCCAATAACAACCTAACGGACTAACAACACAAGCCATGCGACCGATGGAAGTCCCATCAGTAAAGAACTTCCATTCGAGCTTTCAAAACTGGTATGAATTTTCAAAAATCTTTCTTAGTATAACACAAGATTCTAAACCCAGCAGCAGCTGTTTAGACTGTGTCTTCAGGGAATGAATAAATACTCGTATAATGTTTCGTAAATGAGCTTTCTCTACATAATTGTACTTACAATCTATCAGGTAAGCATACATTCTTCTTCTTCAACCTTTGGCCATCTAATGAAGAGTATAGGTCTTTTCCAAATATCTTCAAAATATACATCATCCTTTGAAAATATTGTAGCTTAATTTATTTAATCAAAAAGATGCATACATTAAGGATTTCTTATGTTTGTTAACTATCTAAACTAATATAATAAAGAGGAAAGATTTGATTGTTTGTTTGTTACGATTTAAATCAAAAAGTGCTCGACCGATTTTAAAAATTCTTTCACCATTAGAAAGCTACATCTTTACCGAGTAACATAGGCTATATTATATTACAATTTTCGCGGACGAAGTCGCGGGCGAAGTGATAGTTTATAAATAAATTCATCTAATAAGTAAAATAAACAATATTGAGTGCAAAATCATTTAAGTGCTATTCGAGTCTATTTCAAAATATCAATTTGATTAAACCTAAATTAATTGGATAATCACTTGATATGCAATGCCACCAACGCAAGATTAAGAGGACATCGACCTCTGCAAACACGATATTTGTTGCATTAAGGAGAGTCTCGAGAGGATTTTGATATATCACATGATTTAACTTGACACTGCGATTAAGTAAATCTACGCTCATAAGTTTATAATTGTTATAATAACCAAGCAGCAGTGTGATTCTGTAAGAACTCACTTAGAACTTCGAATCTGAATCCGCTGTGAGCATTTTTTGATTGGCATTCTAAAAACCCGGTTGATAATTCGAATTTACACTAGTGCCACCCTTACGAGCGTGTCAGCGAGTTGAGCGAGTTGATAAAGTATGAGATGACGTAAGAAGTGGCATTCTGTAAGGTCATTTTGAACCTAATGAACCTTACGCGAAGTGACAGTGGATAGCGATGTGAGATGCGAGTTGTTGTCTGAATTTTAGAGAATCGACGCACAGTACAAGTGTTGAAAGTTACCGCAAGCTTCAAATTTAGTTAATTGAAATGTCATTGGAAATTTTGTTTCGGAAAATTATTATGTTTATGAAATCTGAGGAAACAGGTTATTTATTTCTAACAAGAAGCTATGAAATTTCATGCTTCTCACTTTAAAAATGACCGGTTGCCATGCAATCGTTCATCCCTCATTTTACCTCTATAGGGGTGGAATTTGGAAAACACTTTCTTAGTGAATACCTACTCTTCACAAACAATACACCCTCCAAATTGTATGTCTCGAGGACCAGCGGTTTAGGCTGTGCGTTGATGTCTCAGTCAGTCAGTTAGGACTTTGAATTTTATATAGATAGCACATGTGTGAGTACTATGTACTGCAAAGCCACTATTTACTGAGTACCTACATCTTCCATTGACGCGAAATTACCCTGGCAGTTGAGTGAATGTCATGCTCACTCAAATGTCACGCTAATGGTGGCCGGTGTGTCGGGTCATTTAGTTCCCTTCAATATGGTTGAGTTGAATGATGGCTGAAACATGCTTAATGTTCGTGAACGGGCGCTGTCAATTGTGACTGGTCATCTGTTAGCTGTCACGGTTTATTTACGCTCTTAACTTGCACGTATTTCTAAATCGTTCTCACATATTTGTAGGTAAATCTCAAAATTTTAATGATGTGTGACCAAGGTTTTGTAACAATATTTTGATTTAAAAGAGTGTCCATGGAGTTTCTTGCTCATTCTTCTCTATAGAGAGAGAAGCTTTGGAATAGGCCTACAGTAATTTCACAAGTTAAGCCTTGTGACTGTAGCTTCCAGTTTTTTTTTTTTTTGTCTTTCAGAAGTGCCTGTAGTGGTCTAATTGAAATAAATGCTTTGAATTTGGTGAGCTGTTGAACTTATCACGTAAAATACAACATTTTGTCAAAAAAGATGTCCCAAAAGCGCCAATTTTGGCATTAGCCTCAATGGGGTGCCAAATTACCACCGAAAACCTCCGGATTCCTGCCTCACATAATAAACGTAAGAAACGGAACTTCCCTAATGGTGTGACTCGACGAAGTTATAATGCTTCTGGAAACCAGCCCAGCTGACCTTGAAGAATCTGAAATGTAGCACGTGGAATTATTAATAACGGCGAACTGAAATAATTTCGTGACCACTGACAAAGGAGCATTTGTTACCGACCTGCTTTTAAGGGTTATGTTAGCGTAGCTGAAAACTTACATTTTTTTTTCTTTTTAATAGCAAGGAGGTTTTGTTGGAAGCAACAGTATGTTTCGCTCTATAAATTCGCTTTTACTTTTTCTGTAGGTCTATTTGTAATTGGAAACCCCACTCTTTTTTGCTTTTAGCAGAAATGTCTGCGTTTAATGTACCATTTCTTGGAAACTAAATATCTTTAAAATGCTATCTGAGAAGAATTACAGTCTGTTTCATTGCTGCCTATAAATTCAGCCTTAAAGTTCAGCAAATGTAAAATTTCGGCGTGAATTCTTTACCAGCCTACGTGCGAAGAAAGTTTCAACTGTATTTACATTCGAGGAATACCAATGTTTGGAACAAAAACTAAGGTCTGTGTTTGACAACATAATTTCTCGCATCTGTGTAGGATAGGCAATCATAAATGTTATGACCAAACTTCTAAAAGACGTTATTGTAATGTGATATTTAATCAAGATTCCGAAAGTACTTACAACAGTAATTCTTCGAAGTATATTTAAGTTTTTATATTCTGAAACAGCTCTGAAAATATTCTATCGTAAATTTTATTTATTACCTCTTGAAACGATAAGTTAATGAGTCGTTTCCATTATTTATCTGATTTTTAATTGTCAGTAAACTTAGTCAGATTTCATGAATGACTATAACCTACATACAGAGCTAAGTGAAAAAAAAAACTATATTTGTTTAACAGACTAAGAAAATCGTTTTTAAATGCAAATGATTTGTAGCGGGGAGGAATTTATGCATGTCGAGACTGTTCAGCACTGGACAGTAGCAATATGAGAGCTTTATTTTCATGAAAATAAAATATTCTTCAATTATTTTTGGCTACAGAAACATATTTCAAAACCAGACACACTCTGTTTACATTAGGCTTCAACTCTGAATACATTAGAATACAATTTTATTTTACTTTTATTTTGTCTAAAGCTGGTAAAAAAACTTTTCCTTTCCAAAACGCTAGTTGATATCACGATATTTTTAGCGTATCGATGGCAAAAAGTTTAAATATGGGTATATTTAAACTTTTTGCCACCAAAAACTCAACCACGCGAACTCCGCTTACTGATGCAGTTATTAGATCATCAAGAGAGCAGACAATGGGCAATATTAATATGTTGTCTAGGCTTCTAAAGATAGATGGGTTATATTCCTAAATTTTAAACTACGAAAAACCTGTATCCTATCTTAGAAAATGTTTATAATTGCAAGAAATAAAATCCTAAGAAACGAGTGTCACTATCATTTCAAAAGGAAAACAGGTAGCAACAACATCCTACACATGTACACCTACACAGCAATCCAATAACATCTATTAATAAACGAAGATCAAATAACATACTTAATATCGAACATGATCAGCAATCATCTCTATTTATGACGTAAAAGTTATTGATTTCTCCATTGGTCCGGAATTACCCAAAAAAAAAAGGAGCTACCTTAAGTAGATGTGAACAGAGAATCTGGAATCTTGTTAGATGGTCGGACACTGACAAATTACATGTAGAATGGTTGGGGAGTTCATTGTGCAACGAATGTTCGCTGAGGCACTTGTCTCACCGAGACGACGAGAAAACGATTCTCTATCTATTACTTTCTTGCTTTAGACATACACCTACTGTTAGTCTTGAGCGAGAAAATAGTCGACATCGCCAGTCACCAGACCTGTTTAATATTATGTAGTTTGAAAAAACTAGAAACACGCTTATCTTGCACATGATCCGAACACACAAATATCTCTATATATTTATTTATGTATTATATTTATATTATACATGTATATGTACATAAATGAAGTAGATAACTTTACTTTTGTTATTTTGTTTAATTGTTATGTTGTTGTTTCGTTTAAAATTTTTGTGTAAGTACACCACTGACTACCCCCTTTTTATTTTTAATTCCGTGATGTCCATCCAAAGGTTGTCTGGAAGATATCGCTACAGCGATAAGACCGCCGTTGTAACCATAAAATTATAAGTTTTGTAAACCGTTATGTTTGATTTTTGGTGTACAATAAAGTATTATTCTATTCTATTCTATTCTATGATCATCATTCTCCTCCCAATTTATTTAGGGTCTTCTTCTTCCATATTTCTCTAATAGTCGTCATCTCGACACCTTCTTTCTAGCAATATCATCGATAGCCGATTACCACACAACTTTTCAGCCACATTGTTTAATATTTTGGGTTCCACTATCCGCCTCCAGGCTTCAGCATCAGACCCACAACACCAAGTGCAATTTATTGGCCTTATCAAAACTAATCACATGACACAAAACTCAAGGCCAGGGTTCATTAGTAGCCACTGAAGAGTTTTATTATCCATCTCCTGGCTCCAACATCAGATCAGCTCCAAGATACCCAATTATAGTTATTTTTTTGTGATCCGAACTACATACACATAAAAACTTTCATTTCGATTCGACAATAAGAAGTAGGTTAAAAAATCTTTTATGTTTGATTACATTGTTCTAGTAAGCTAATTTATGCGTGTTAAAAACACACTCAGCGACGCTCTCTTGGTAGGCAGAATACTCGCTCAGAGACTCTTGCTTGGTATGCATACCAGTAAGTGTCTGGAAAACTAATATCCATATTCAAGTTACTAGCAAACATAACATTTATAAAATAGACAAGAATTTAAAAGAAGTAAGAACCGTCAAAGAGAGCAAAGCTAGGAATTCTTACTTATGACACTTCCAAATTCAACGAATTATTAAACTACAGAATAAAAATCGTATATCTGAAATAATGACTTTTACTCAAGTAATTCTTTTTTCTTTCATCTACGTAGTACTATTATCATTAATCACTACAAAACCGATCACAAAGGATGTATTTTTTGCTTAGAATCAAAACAGTGCAGAAATGTTTAAATATGAAATCTCATTATTGCACAGTTTTACATTACTGCACTGTTTTTTATTTAGATATAAATTTACCACAGAGGTTTAATGTCTCCCATTAAGTTTAATATAAAATGTATGCATTAGATCAAAAAGATATTGGCTGAAAATAAAAATCGGCTGAATAAAACCGACTTGGTGAAAAAAAAACAAATGGCGCGCATTTTGTACCATTGTTAAACTTTGATACTTCTTATTTAGCAAAAATAGTTTTAAAAAAATGAAAATAGACAGCGATAGCGATATAGATTCAACTCCAGAATAGAATAAATGTTCCAAGTAAAAGCAAATTTCACATTTAATAATTTTAATTTTAAATATTTGAAACAAACTTTGTTTCATTAACTTGAGTTTTTATTAGTAGGTACATTTTGTCACGGTAGTTGAAAGAAAAGTAGATAACGCATCTTGCTATAGTAAGTAATTAATTCACTCGTGTTAATTTAGTGCCCTAGCGTGTGCTCGGGCATCAACATTACACTCGTGCATTTATAACTCACTTTGCGCTCGATGCAACTATCTACTATAACTTGTTTAAACATTGTATATAGAATAACACCCGTAGGTATTATTGCGGAAACGAATTCCTAATCAAAAGAAATGTCCGCGTTCGCGCACTTGCACATAGGCCAGCAACAAAACTATCCGAACTACAAACTCGTTGCTCGTCTACTCGTTTCTAGTTTCTAACTTAATTCACTTTTCGCTAATCGTAAGCGATGGTATAATTGCCTAAGATACCGCGTCAAATGTCCTTTATTCCACGAAATGGAAAACCTATGCTGTCGCGGAATAATTATAAGTGAGTTAATGTGATGAATTAGAGTTTCAATAATAATATGTTCATTACTTCTTTTTTTTGGTATGATTAAATATCGTCCTGCGTAATGGCCGAGGTCGTTAGGACAACGTTTTTCTTTCGCAAAAGGTTAGGACGTTGCTATTCAAAACATCGAGGCTGACCGAAAAATCGTTTTAACTAAACGATTTTTCGGTCAGCCTCGACATGTAATGACCGTCTTAATGTTATTTTGTTTCAAGTTTCTGGAAAATCCGTAAGTAGCATGGAATACAAATGTTTGCAAATAAGACTTCAATTTTGTGCCTTTTTAACACATATTTAAAGGCGCTAAGTTTTTTTTTTTACTAAATAGGTTTGCGTTTGGCCGCAACTCGTCTGATTTAAAGCGATGATGCGGCCTAGAGTGAAGCACGCTTAAATAACTTATTATGCTAATTCGAGAAACAGCCGTTAAGCTACGTACGCCATAATTGAAACCTAATACATAATAAACTGAAACATCTTACAATCTACACTGGTCAGCAAATAAACCGAGCCACCCGCTACCTAGGAACTCTGATTCGATTTTCTCAAAAAGTATAAAACTTACAACTATCAAAGTTATACCTACAAAAAGTGCGTTTCATGGTGATTAAAATGACTACAAATTAATTCGAAAGTACCCTCAACTCACATTGTAATCAAGCAACAAACACAATGCTAACGATTTGCTCTGTTTTCACCAGAGTTTGAAATTAGCGTTCTTTTTCTCTACAATGAAGGTAGTCGGATATTTCTTATCATTTCTTTAGTTTATGTCCATCATTTGCTCAGACGCGTGTGTTTTTGCTACTTTTTTCGATTAATAATGGATACAACACCTCAGGAAGCAGCTCAAGCTGTAGGATTACTTCAAGCAGGCATTGCGCAACGTGAAGTCGCTCGAAGGCTTCGAATCAGCAGATCTTCGGTGCAACGAGTTTACAGACGATACCTAGAGACTGGAGCATTCGATCGCCGTCCAGGTACGGGCAGACCTAGGGCTACATCAGCAGCAGATGATCGTTATATCCACCTTACTGTTCTGCGAAATCGCCACCTCAACGCAGTTCAAGTCCAACAAAGTCTGCGTGACGAACGCCAAGTGGTCATAAGTTCAGATACCGTCAGAAGGAGACTTGCTGAACGGAACCTGACCCCAAAAAGAGCTGCAACAGGCCCAGCATTAACGGTAGCACACCGTCGAGCACGACTTGAATTTGCTCGAGAGCATAGGGATTGGACATTAGAGCAGTGGAGTAATGTACTCTTCACTGATGAGACCAGGGTGAGTCTACATGGAAGTGATCGACGTCAGAGAGTATATCGTCGCCCTGGAGAACGTTATTCTCAGTGTTGCATCGAGGAAACTGTTGCTTATGGAGGAGGATCTGTAATGGTCTGGGGCGGCATCTCGTTAACAGCACATACAGCGTTAGTTTTCATCGAACTGACGGGCCGTACACGTGGACTGACTTCTCATCGCTACATTACTGAAATCCTCGCAGACCATGTGGTACCTTACGCAGGATATATCGGACAGGATATGCAATTGATGCATGATAATGCACGGCCTCATGTTGCTCATGTGGTGACCCAGTATCTACGCGACGTCAGCATTCGTACGATGGACTGGCCAGCTCGAAGCCCGGACTTGAATCCGATAGAACACTTATGGGATGAGCTGAAACGTCGGGTTCGAGCCCGGGTACCTGCTCCAACAAGGCTTCCAGAGCTGCGAATCGCAATTGAAGAGGAGTGGAATACAATTCCTCAAGATTTTATCGTCAGGCTCGTAAGGTCGATGAATACAAGGATGCTGGCAGTTATCCGAGCAAGGGGAGGGAATACGGAATATTGATCAAAAACTTTTTTTTGATTTTATCTTTGTTTTTGGCTTTAATTTTTTTTTCACTTTATCATTACTAACGATTGTCACGACTGGAAAACGACTCTTCTTTGTAAAATCCTTAATAAACACTGAAATATTGATTAAACCCAATGAGTTTCCTTTCATTTTAATCACCATGAAACGCACTTTCTGTAGGTACAACTTTGATAATTGTAGGTTTTTTAGTTTTTGAGAAAATCGAATTAGAGTGCCTAGGTAGCGGGTGGCTCGGTTTATTTGCTGTCCAGTGTATTACCAAGACACATGATTGACATGGACACGATAAGGATAATCAAGCCCAAGGGCTGAGTATGTATTTGTTGGTCTCCGTGATGAGTTTGGGGCAAGGTATAATTTATGCTAAATTAATAAGAAGAAACAAGCCTAAGGGCTGTTTGTATTGTTAGCCTATCTCAGTTAGTTTCATGTATTTTGAGTTAATATTCCCTATATTAAATTCTGGCTGATGCCTGAGGGTTCGCCCGCGTGGAGTTCGGTAATTTTCCCACGGGATCATACAACCGGGATTAAAAGTACTCTTATGTGTTATCCAAGATTCTAGGCACTATCTGTATACTGTCTTATATGTGTGTGTCTGTTCTAGGAACTATCTGTGTACTTAATTTCATCCAAATCCGTAGTGCTAGGTAGTATTTGCGTGAAAAAGTAACAAAAATCTATCATCACAAACTTTCGCATTTATATCTATAATACCTAGTAGTAAAATAAGTTATGAATTTCTGCAATAAGTCTAAATTACTAATTATATTAATAAAAAGAAAATACTAACAATGTGTACCTTATATGATACCCCATTCTTGCATATAAGCAGAGAATAAGAATCGCAGGGACGAAGAAGAAGAATATGCTGCTCAGCTCTAGGAGTGGAGAAGGGGCCATCAGCGCGCAGAATGCAGAATCCAACGATATGTTACCGGAATCTGAAAAGAGTGAAAACATTAGCAACTTTCGATAGAGATAAAAATTTGACGGCACGGTTGGCGCAGTGGCTGAGCGATTGGCTGCTGCAAGCCGCAAGGAACAAATATTTGTATGACTTACAAGTAGTTGTTTTGGGTCTGGCAAATGTTTGTAAACGCACTCACTATATAGGGGAAATTGAAAGTGAAAAACCATTTTTTTTAACGTTGCCCCACAACATTATAAGAAAGAGGTTTTCAGCAGGAATATTAACTGATAAATTGATGACATGTGCCAGGTTAATGGCAATAGAAATAGAGTCAATAGACTCGTCCCCTGTAACCTACGTCCCATGTAGCTTATATAGCTTATTTACCATAAATGGCTAAATTTGACCGTACGAAACACACTCCTTTGCGATCACAAGCGTAATGTTATTTCTTTAAAAAGATTTGGTCAAATCACTGCAGAGTAATTTATGTTTGGTCAACAAAAAAGCTCGATTTATAATACTTATTTTGGGCTATAAATCTTATTTTTAAAACACTTTGTGCGTGCGCTGAATGGACAATTCTTGTAACGATAATATTTTGTATTTCGTCTGCATGCTAAACTTTTTTGTTGGCATTGTTCTCGTGGAAAACAAACATTTTATAAAAAGTCACTGTAATGAATAAAAAACGGGCCAAGTGCGAGTCTTACTCACACACAGGTTTCCATAGCCCCAAACAACATAATAACAATGTTTTGAACGGTAATTCAGTAGTAAACCTGCACTCAACCGCAAAACTAAATTTGTTTTTCATAGTAAGTTAATGAAAAACAAAGTTACTGCTGCAGTTTGGTGAAAAAGTCCCATATCTCAAAAACTACATATCAAATCTTATTCAAACCAATTTTCGTTGAAAGTTTTTTTTACGTCTACACCCCATATTTTTTTTAGAATTTTTATCCTCTTACTTTAGAAATTAGAGGGGGGGGGCACACTTTTTACTACTTTGGAAGTGTCTATCTTTCAAAAGATTGACTTTGAAAAAAAAATGGTTTTAGGAACCTCAATGTCATTTTTAAAGACCTATCTATAGACACCCCACACGTGTAGCTCTGCTAGTTTTTTTTTTAGTTTCAATTCCATGTATGGCAGGATATCCTTATCTATATTTTTTTTTAATTTTGTACAAAAATCATAATGCGGTTCACAGAATACATCTACCTACCAAGTTTCAGCTGTTTAGTCCAAATAGTTTCGGAATAAAGTGGCTGTGACATACGGACGGACAGACAGACAGACAGACATGACGAATCTATAAGGGTTCCGTTTTTTGCCATTCGGCTACGGAACCCTAAAAAGGCGGGGTTGCCAATGCCATTCATCGATAGCTGATATAGGAGGTTGTGGTTGATTACACTGGACGTGGAATTGAATGTCATCGCCTTCTAAACAGCTTTTATTCATATTCAAAAAACGTTCTTTTGATTGACTCGCGGAAGTCCTCTTGGTAGCAATTTTAGAAGAATAATTAGCCAATTTCATCTTGGTTTGCCTTTTAGATTCATTAAATTTGGTTGAAACAAAGTCATAAAGACTAGAATTCCAGTCATACTTTTCGTGATTGAGCCATTCTTCGAAAAGCTCTAATCTACTGATAGAGTGTATACGCTCTAAGAAAATTAAAAACAAATAGTTAGACTCGAATGTGCAGCATAAAATGTACATTTCTATAAACGGCACTAATGCTGCTATAATAATTATATCAAAAATCTAATGCAGGTACACGTGGGTATAAATACTTGCCGGGCTTTCAAAGGTAAGAAAAAATACTAATTTATCGCCTTCAATTGAAACGGTCATATATTTTAAATTTACTAATTCAGGAACTTAAAACTACCTTAAAAGTAAAGTACATGAAAAACTTAGATCCATTACTAAAACTTTCACAACATAAAGAACTGCCACAATAAGATGCTGTCGAAAGTGTCAAATCTATTCTCTATCTATTAATCTCAAATACAACTTACCTGCACGCGTAGCATGACCACTGTAGAAACGAGTTTTGTCTACGCAAGAATCGACATAATGACAGATAGACAATGACAAAGTGTCAGTTTGTCGATTCTTCCGTCGACATAACCTGTTTCTACGGCGGTCATGCTACGCGAGCTGAACTTGCAATTGCACTTAACTCATTAGTTAACTTTAACCACTTATAACTTATCACTGTGGAAAGTTAGGGGTAAACAATTAGTGGAATCAGAGGTTTGGGGGACGGGGGTGTTGTAATTGTCGGGTAATTAACGTTTACCGAGAATCTAATAATGACTTTTGTCCACCTGGCATGTTCTACGTGTAATACTATGACGGGAAGAACAAGTGCCTTTCGGCTGCGTTAAGGGTATAATATTTTAAAACTATTATAATCGGTTCATTGGTTCATTGTCTACTAAAAAAGAGTAGAGGTTTCCTTCCAGTTTTCATAAGTCGGTTCAAAACAATTCAAGAATTGATAGTCTAAGTTGAACGAAGACGTGTCTTTAATGACTTCAAAAGTTTGGCAACTCGATCAGAACTTGCTGATGCAGTTACACGGACATATGAGAAAAGAAAAGTAGCTATAACTCGGTAACATCTGCGAGCCTTAGGACGATATCCCACGCAAATTGAGAGTTTACAAGTAGGTATATACTGCAATATGTACGTAGTTTATTTATCAGTTTAGCTGTGGGCTGGGATCATTAACTCTTGCTGAAGTCCGATACTGGAGGGCTACTCTCTTTCTCCGAAACGTAACTTCGGCAACGAACGAAAATTAAACGTAGTTACGTTTGTGACCCTACTCTATACACCGTGTAAATCACCTCATCACGAAGCCGTCAACCAAGCATTCTGTACATGAAACTAAGTAACTTTACGCAAAAATTATTGCTGGGAAGCGACTTTTTTTTGGGGGGTGTAAAATCATGTTTTGTGGTAGAACTCAATGTGACGCACTCAAAACATTGTGCTGATGGACGGATTGAATAGTACGGGGGTCGTGGAGGTGTTTAAAGTAAAAATCTTACATTAAAAACTTGTATTTAAAAAAATACTTGTCAAAAAGTTGGAACTTTGACCCCTAATATCTCCATAACTAGGAGGTTCCCAGGTATGGTGTAGAACAAAAAAATGATCGCAATGACAGGGAGAACCAGTGCCTTTCGGCTTCGTTAAGAGGTGTTTTACACGCTTTATAATTTGCGGACGCACACAAGAAGTTCGAATTCACAGACAACGAATGTATTGAATGTTATTTATTGTGTACGTCCGCAAATTATATAGAGTAGGGTGACAAACGTAACTACGTTTAATTTTCGTTCGTTGCAGAAGTTACGTTTCGGAGAAAGAGAGTACACCTCCAGACTTTGACCGTAATAAACGAATTTACTTGTCATTTTAGCTTTACTTTACTGCTCTCAAAGCGATAGAAGAAAACTTCTTGAGGAAAACGGTATCTTCTAGAACTGAAAACTTTGAAAATATATGACATCACCTGTCTTGTACTGGGCTCGCGTGAGAATAGTGAAAGAGAGGACGCCTAAGTCCCTACAGTGCGAATGTTGTAGACTGATTATACTCAACTTATTATGCTTCTTGCTCAAAGTTGCTGAAAGATCTGTCGAGTCTGGCAATCTTAGGCAATCTGGCAATTTTAGACTAACATAAAAATTTAAACTTATATTTTGTACGTTGTTTTGTCTAGTTTAGAGTTAGAGAGAGACCAATTATATTTGGAAAAACTAAATGAAAAACAGCCCAACGCAAATGGGTTCTGTTCAAATGAAATGATTTTCTCCATTTTCTTTGTGGAACTTTCTCGCATCAGTCCTTTTAGCTTGAAATAACTACTCAGCTGTATTCGTTTCTAAGTATTTACCTAAGTTTCTTTGCAAGCTGTGGTATTTATTTATTCAAGCTGCATTTAAAGATGCGAAACCCCAAGAACGCGGAACCCCAAGATGTACGAAACGATGCTCGAAATATATCTATCTGAATAATAGAGTCATACGAGTACTCAAAATAATTCTAAAATAAAAAGACATAAACCGCCAACTCACTGGCAAACACCGTAGTAATCTAATACTGTCAAGTCGTACATCATACTGGCAAGAGCATTATAAACAGCTGTGTCAGCATATAATGTTATATTTACCCATGTTTTAGAACGCTGGTTTACCTTTAGAGGACATCGTTTTGCCTTTATTTACTTCAGGGTAATAAAGGAAAATATAAATAATGTAATCTTTTTGATAAGCTACACACGTTTTGTAAATTGACTGAGGAGAGGGACATGTTTCTTTTTGTAAATGGTCAAGGGTTTGGTACTCGTACTTCAATAAGGGCAATATATATCTCTAAGATTTTGCATTTGATTTATAACGTGGCTTTGCCTTATGTCGATTGTCATAATATTCAAATTCATTATGAAACTGCAGTTCTAATGAATTGTGTATAGTTTCAATGTCATCAGGGATTCTCGGTTGTCTGGGAAAATTATAGTGTACTACCCCCTGCCCATTATTTACACCTAATATGAAGACTTGTCATTGGCTATCAGTCTCACGTACTATTTTTAATCTGTTTTTTTAATTAGTCTTACATAGATCCCTCTCCAGCCCCGTGGTTCCCATATGGGAACGCCGAACAATTCGGTTGAACCCCGAGGTTCCCATATGGGAACGCCTCGTACAAGCAAACTTAAACCCTTATCGTACGTAGTACGTACAGTAAGGGTCTAATTCGTTTGTAAAAATTTACGTCTCTGGCCAACTAGAGTTCGATTAAAATGAAACCAAACATACCAACCTAACAACTGCACAAAATTATTAAAAAAATAAAGAAACGCGTCTTTGTCGACTGTCAAAATGAGTCATGGCGGCCAGTGTGGAACGGTGGTGTTTTGTTTTGGAATGCAGTGAAATTTTTGTGTTTTGTGTTGTTAAACTCTGGTAAGTAAATGTATAGTATGTTATAAGTGTATAATGTAACTTTTTAGATAGTCATTTGCTGGAAAAAATATCTAAAAATTATGTTTTTGACCCAAAAATTTCACCAAAAATTCCTTTGTTGTGAAGTTCGTCAGTCGAAATTGAAAATATGAATTTGACTCTTTTACAATGAAATATGGTCTTGGAAACATTAGTAATAAGCGAAAAAATAGTGATAATTCATAATTTCATGCATTCGAGGCATATTTATTGATATTTATTGATATTTCAAGTATTTTCATGCATTGAACTGCGCAGTTAGAAAATGGCCGATTCTAATAAGACGTTTGAATTGGAATCTTGCAAGAATAATTTATGTAGGACTCCTAAAAAACACTGTCATTAGATTACTTGTATATTTGTTATGTTAGATCTAAAGTTTCGTGTAAATTGATTCAGTAGTTTTACCAAATAAAAACAAACTACGACAACAGTATGTTTGCGGCGAGCTCTCTGAATTCTATGCGATGTTTATAATTCTCAAGTAGTTATAAAACAGTTGTTTATATTGTAATACATGGTCTCGTTAATCAAGAACCCGAAACTGTTTACCGCTTGAGATAAGAGCTAATAGAACTCGCGCGATAAGCTTTTTATGAGCGCAAGACACTTGACACGCTCGATGACGTCATTGTGAGGCCGGCTGGGTGTTTTACCGTTTAGCCGCAAGGCTGGAGAGGTTAAATAAATAAATTATCATGTTAAAATCTTGCAGCAATCAAAATCAAAAGTCATTTATTCAAACTAGGCTGATAATCAGCACTTTTTGAACGTCAAAATCACATGAGACAGTCCCCCAAAACGCCCGCCCTTCGCCACTTCCTAGTGTTTTAGCTGGGAAGAAGAAGTGGCGGAACAAACTCAAACAGCTTTTGTCATCTTATTTAAAATCATAATGTACTTTGACTTTTAATACCGAAACAAATCAGTGAACTGGCATATAATTATTTCAAAAAGAAACTGCAGATGTGGCTCTTTAATAATAATGTGTTTTACACAATAAATGAGGTTTTGACAATAGTTTTCAATTTTGAGGGGTTTATCCCCTTATGTTCTCATTTTTGAAAACTATTGTTCCTATTTTCACATTCTTATTTTTTTTTTTTTACTAATGTAATATCCGTTCCTTGTTATATATTTTTTCTAATTTTATTACTTTATCCTGTGTCCTACACACATGTTCTTATTATAAATTCTAAAAGAATATTATCGTCAAGGATAAAACTTAATAGTATGTAAAAATATTAACTAGGTCTAAAAGTTTGATACCTAAATTACGACTACATTTTGTTGGGTATTTTAATTTCATTTTAAGTTGGCATGCTGAAATAACTCAGCGAAATATTTAAAACCTTTTTAAAAGCTTTTATCTAACTTGCAATGTATGTATGTTTGTATGTTTGTTACGGTGGATTCTTGGAATCTAAATTTTATTTATAAGACCTTAATGTACCATATTTCGTGCTAATAAAAAATCTTGAATAAATCTTCATACTAAAATGACCCTGAAAATAGACGTATTCAATTTAGATGTATATTATTACGCAAAATACCCATTGTTATTATCCTATTAAATGAAAGCTGGACGCTATAGTGTAGTCCAACTTTGAACCAATTTGTATAGAGTGGCTTAGTCTAATCGGGTTTGCGCAGGCTTCAACTAGACACTTGAACTAGGGTCCAGGGGCTATGAAGTGTTTATGTTTATAGTGAGCGATAAGATATTTAATCAAGTTATTCCTCTATATATAGAACAACTTCATCGGATTAGAAACTTTACCATTCAGTCCAGTCTGTGGGGTAATAATTCAAATTGCTATGATTTTTATTTACATTTTAACTGATTTTGCTACTTTAGGTGGGCACACACTGACCAAAATGGGGAAACATAACATCAACTTAATCCCGGTCGGGTAGAGTTGTACATAAACCGAAGGGTCATCGGTCTTAAACACCCACAGTTTGCCAGTTATTTTTAACTACTGTAGAGATTTCCCCCTCCATGTAATAGGGAGTGACCTTAATGCCGTTAAGTGGGCATAAAACCGCAATCTAGAAAATCGCCTGTCATTTGCTTGACCTGAATCCAGGACCTCACGCTTAGTAGTTGTGTTTCCGACCATATAGACCAACGAGGCAGTTTATATATGATTTAGTAGCTTATGCCCGCGGCGTCGCCCGCGTGGAGTTCGATAATTGTCCCACGGGAACATACTATCGGGATAAAAAGTATCCTATGTGTTAATCCAGGTTATAAACAAACCGTGTGCCAAATTTCATCCAAATCCATTCAGTAGTTTTTGCGTGAAAGAGTAACAAACATCCATCCATTCTCACTAACTTTCGCATTTATAATATTAGTAGGATGTGTGATCTGATGTATGTACGTTTTTTACGTGGAAAAAGCATTCCTTCGGAATGGTTTCGTAGTTAGTTCACGTGACGTTCTATATAGGTACTTATCTAGTGGCCGTCGGACTGCCAAGTCATAAGTCTCAAGTTCGAACCCAAGACACACATTTGTGGTTTTTCAGATTCATGTGCGTATATAGATTTCTTATTGTTCCTATTGTTGTTTTCCGTCCTATCGATAAATTTAACTTATTCAAGAAAACACGTAGCCCTCTCAAAACTGTTTTAATACTTATTATAGTTTTTAACATTCGTTGACCTGTTTGTTTATTTAATAAATTGTTTAGGAACATTTAACATAACTTTTGAACTTGGCAAAAGTAATAACAATAATTTTATCTTACAATGGAACGAAGTTTCCATCTTCGGCAAAACAATCTCAGTTCCTTCTTCGGAATCAAAGTCTAATCTAGTTTAAACGCTACGCTTCAAAAGGTAAATATTGCCTTAATATATCTGAACGCTGAGTTTTAAATTATGCAGAAAGTTTTCCATCATACAGGAATTTTATTGGATTCATACCGCTTTTAAATGCCGCCAATTTTCTCTTACCGCTTTTGTAAATCGTAAATTTTTCAAGAGTGGAAAAAAAATGGAGTATTATATTTTCAGAAACACTCTGTAACGGACAGTTTCCTTCCTCGTTTTTTACGTAACTCATAAATAATTTCAGTTTCGGTGAATTTATGTAATTGCTTATTTTTTTAAAGGTTTTTATTTATGAATGGTTGTCAAGCCCTCGTAAGCTTTGTAAACGATACTGTCATTCAAATTGAAATTTTCCTTTTCAAATATTTTAATTTCCTTTGAACTTCTTGCTATGTCGAAAACCAAACACCAAATTAAATATTATTATTTCATTGAATTATAAACATTCACTTCTTAGAATTGAAAAATGGTCTAAAGTCGAAGAACATCATTAAGTTTTTTGAATTAAGACGTTTTCAGCGTTATAATTATAACCTTTTTTGCTTAACATAATTTAAAAAGGTTATTTAGGGTATGAGATTAAAAGAATTTAGAAATGTGTCCCAAGAAAATTGAATCATTAACGAGCTTAGCAAGGCCCTTAAGGATTGTTTTTAAAATCTAAACAGTTTGATAGAGCTTATTTTTATATATTGCTCATTGGTGTAAGGACTTCAATTCAAAACTTTAACGTGTCGATGGCAATCTAAATGGAGTCGACAGAATTTGGCAACGAATTCTGCACATTCAATGCGAGATCAGTGACGGCCTTAACTTACGAGTCATGGGTTTGAAACCAAGCAGGCGCGTTACCACACGTATTATCTATTGTATCACGACTGCCCCCAAAACGGTAAAGGAAAACATCTTGAGGAAACTGGCATGTCCTAGAACCAAATATTCGAAGACATGTGACATCTCAACCCGCACTGGGCCTGCGTGGTGAATTATTTCATACACATTCTGTCTCATTAAGACCAGGCCTGTGTCCCTTTACTACTATCTAATACTAATAATAAAGCTGAAGAGTTTGTTTGCTTGACTGCGCTAATCTCAGGAATGACTGATCCGATTTGAAAATATTTTTCAGTGTTAGATAGCTCATTTATCGAGGAAGGCTATATATCACCACGCTATGACCAATATGAGCGGAGCAGCAATGAAAAATGTTGTGAAATCTTGGAAAATGTGACGCAGACGAAGTTGCGCGGGATAGCTAGTATTAAATACTATAAATGACGTTTGCGTTTGCTATAAATGGAAAATCAGAAAATTTTCCTTGGCGCCATCTTGTATTTCATTTTCACCTCATATTCATTGTCAGTGACCCCGAAAACCATGAAAACAACACCCATGAAGGAAAAACTGAAAGTTTTCCTCGGCGCGATCTTGGGTTTCATTTTGACCACATTTTGTTATCAGCGACCCCGAAAACCACGAAAACGCACCCATGAAGCCATTGAGTCGCGCGAGTGTCTGTCGCGCAAATATAATTCGCACAAATGTCAATTCGAGGAAGTGTCCATGCGCGCAAATGGGTTTCCCGAAAGTGTCCTTTGCGCAAATGTCCCAGGTCTCCTAGAAATATGTATATGTAGTTTTTAGCTTATTTGTCGATACAAACGTACTAAGACTTGCCGCCTGAGGGGTGGAATTTCTATAAAAGTTGAAATACGTGTTTAACAATTCAATCAAGAAACACAAATAGTAAATTTCAAGCTGATCAGACCATTTTTGTTTTACTAATGTTTCCACCCCTTTTCTCCCGTTTGTATTTTCAAAAACGACGAAATACGTATTCATTTATTTTTGCTCAGAATCTTCAATATTTCATTTCATTCTTCTTACTTCAAAATTGACTGATTCCGAATAACCCTCTTAGACTTATAACCCTCCTCCGCCCCGGGAGATGCCCCGGGCGTCGGGGTGCAACCAGTGGCCCCCGGCCACCGTAGGCGCGGGCCTGTGGACGGTGAGTAATGGGCCAGCTCACCGTCCGTCCGTCTTACGACAACAGGCCGTGCCGACGGCGCGTTTGTGGTCCACGCGCGCCTCAAGGAGATGTCAGCAAATCGGAAGGGGTCCGAGAGGGCCGATGCCTGCCAGGGCTGCGGGTTGTTCGAAAGAGATACCGCGGCCCTGGAACACAAAAGACGAAGAAGGAACATGGATGGGTTTTAGTCAGTACAAGTCTGACACTCCCTCCCGCTCCCAGAGCGGGAGAAGTCATTTGATGATTTCCCAGCGCCAAAAAAAAAAAAAAAATGGGTTAGGTTCTCAAAAACGCTAAAATACGTATTTATTTATTTTATAACCGGTAGCTTGTAGGTATATGAAATATTATGCTTCTAACTTTAGGAATGTCCGATTTCGAAACAATCTTTCATCCCTTTTTTTACCCCTTTAGGGGTTTCAGATCTCTTGGACCAGCGGTCTGTGCGATGATATCTCAGTTAGTCAGGACTTTCAATTTTATAAATTTAGATATGTACTCGTAGATTGCACATAACACACACAGACAGTACCCAGTCGACGGCTGTAGTCTAGAATGTTGGAACGTTGGCTAGTTGAAACTGTATTCGTACAATATGTATTTAAATTAGTCTCCAGAGTGCTGGATATTGTGTTTGGAGTCGCTACTTGGAAATTCTTGATGGAAAAAACCCACTCACGACCAGACCACTACCCGACACAGGGAAGTTATTACTTTATGTATTCGTGTACATAAATAATTTAAATATGTAATCCTATCACTTTAATGCAGGATTTTGTAACGTCATTATCTTCATCTGCCTAGACATAAGGTCGGATTCCCGTCTAACCGGATTCCGTTGAATACCAGTATTTTAGATTGAGCAACTGCCTAACTGATCTCTCGACAAACCAGTAACTGGGAAAAAATATTTGTATTTGGGAAGTAGGATACCCCTTGGTAAGACTGGTTGTCAAACTTTCGGGCTTCTAACTAAGCTTAAGGATTGTGTAAGATCTACAAATTTTAATAACAGCCGAAACCATATTGTAAGGTATTTAAAAAAAAAAACAGACTTTCTTGAACATTGCCTCATCAAGCAACCTTTTTAACAAGTCCATAAAAGCTTAAGTCGACCGTTCAATAAAACCCGTTAATTACTGCCATAAACCTCTCGTAATTAAGAGCTCAGCAGAAATGTCGATGAACATGAAGGGTGAGCGATTAAAATAATCCGACTCGGAGCTTTAAGCCCCGGTAAAGTCAGTAGAAATTTTATGCTAACTTCACCAGATTGATTGATTGCAATCCTTTGTTTTTGACGTGAACAATAAACATACAATAGGTGCTCATAGTTTTTTTTTTAACATTTCCTAATCTACTATAAATTTTATATAATATTATAAAGCTGAAGAGTTTGAAAAATTCTTTCAGTGTTAGATAGCCCATTAATCGAAGGAAAGCTATAGAATATATATCGTCACGCTACGACCAATAGGAGCGGGGCAGCAATGAAAAATAATGCGAAAATGGGGAAAATGTGACGAAACGAAATTTCGTCTAACTAGCTGGTAGTTTCTTTATAAAGATAGAACGCCTGAAGTCGGGACACATCCGCAGCTGGTTAAATACCAATTAGATAAAATAATACTCTTCTTTAGTGAACACCATTTAAAGACAAAACCAATAAATAGCAAAAAGGGACCATTCATTTGTCGATTAGGCCTTAAGAAACTATGCTCACATTCGTTCAGAATCCATACCATCTTATGCCCAGATCTTGGATCCGGAAACCAAACCAGGTGCATAGGACACTAAATTATTATCAAGTAGGGTTAATAAATTTAGCCAAACACGGGTCCATTGTCTTAAATGGGGTGGAACATCCGTTATTTAGAAGCACTGATAAATTTCCGGAAACTGTTACCATCAATTTGGTTTGTCGTTAATTAAATGAGAATTTGGACATTAACATCGTTTTATCGTACCTAACTCTTTTATGAACTTTTGTACGTTTTTATAAGGTTTTTTTTTTACTTTTTTACCATGATTCTGCATCCATTTATACTTATCTCTATCTTCTATTTAATTATAAAATCCTAAACCACCCATTGCTTTAGGATTTTCTAGAATATTTAAATTTTAACAGAGCTTTTTATAATGAAAATTAAAAAAGGCTGTAAAAAAAATACTTTACTAAATTTTATTTTTTTTGCCGATGGCAAATTCCCAGTCCTGTGACTTATTTTCATATTTGAATTATAAAACATTGTTTAGAAGTACTTTACCGATGGTGATGGTTTTCCGTTTCGTATACGATTTTGCAGTCAAAAACAATTTTTTCCGATTCGTATACGATTATGCAGCCAAAAAAAATCTTACTTTGCGAAAAAGTTACGCTGAAGCTAAGCGGGTGTAGCGAAGCGATAAAATGTGTGACGATGAGATGACAATTACAGTCTAGTGACTGCAAATAACTGTTCTGTATTGTACTGTTCAAAGTTTTTTATCTGACTTCACTGAAAGGAAGAGGTTTCGTTTGTTTTGGCTCTAATGCAGTTCTTCAGTAATGTTTATAATATGGAATATAATGTGTCGTTCGCATTTTCACATCGGCGTGTATAAAATAAACCTCGCTTCGTTACAACTGCACTATGCGAGTAATGGAAAATATAGAAATATTTTCAGATGTTTTCGCTGCCGTTTTCCGTTTTAAGTGGGAAATTTTTCGTTTTGAGTAGGAAAATAAGAAAAAATATTTTTAAATATGCGTATATTTGCACACCTGCAATAGTCGTTAAGCTTACACTATAAAATAGAGTAGACTACATAAAACATTTGTATTTTAAAGAAACATCAATATCATTATCTTGTCCTTATCCCAGTTTATTTGAGTTCAGCGCAGCATCTCTTCTTCCACACATTCCCGTCAGTTTAAACTCATTACTTAATTAATTATAATGAAGACTCAGTAATTCTTTAACTCGTTTGTCGCCAACTTCATAAAACGATGCCGCAAAAACGCAACACTTAATTTAATTGTCGCTATTGCAAAATCGTCTAGGTTGCCAAAATAACTTTCTTTGAAGTACTTCTTCTTAATAATTTCCTAATATTGTAGTAACATTTTGGTTATCAAAGAAGTGGTTTACGTTTACTGAGATAGTCCCTTTTTGTTAGATGTTTAATTAATACTACTGATAATAAGATGACTGAAATGAACAGATGACTGTTAAGTGAAGCTTATGTCAAAGCAGAGCTTTGTTAGAGGCACTTCTCTGTAGTATCATAGACTGTGGGCATAATTCTATGGTAGCCTTTTTTTGGGTTGCCATGTTCGCATTAAATATATACGTACTAACATTAATTAGTTTTTTATTTTTGTCTTAATGGAGGCGTTTAAAATATTATTTCAGTGGTTTCAAGTTCCGTATTTTTGTCGCTTTTATATTAATGCAGTTTGGTGTTGGTTAAATATCTCTCGAAAAAAAAACAAATGTCCATACAAAAAGTGGACTTCTCCTTTAGTAGTTACATGTAGACCCATTGGCGCAGAATAAATTTTTCATCACTTAATATCTTTTCCTTATATTTTGATCACAGCATATTTTTTTAATAACCGACGAATTCTATATCCCCTCGGGGATCAACATAGAATCAGGCGATTTACCTTATACCGGCTTTTTAGTAGTTTTAGTTTTATACTTAAAATATTGCATTTATTGGGCTTTAAGTGATTACTTTCTAATAAAACCAGAATATGTCATGGTTCACCAACTTAATTGAAGTAAATGTTCGCCGTCACAGGGTTCGATTGGCAAATCAATCCAGCAAAGTAATCTAGACTTCTAGAAACTGATTTAGCTGTAAATCAGAAACTCAGACCAGCATTGCATTGAAATCTATTTAAGTACATTTGCTTAACTATTCAGACATATAGGATTCTGAAATGGATGGATAGAAATACCTAAATAGATGCGTTTTCTAGGAGTTACTAGCTGGAATAACTTGTAACGGACCGAATTCTTGAGTTGTAGTAAGGACAATGGAGTTCATTCACATATATATAAACATCATACTTATAAATTACTAGAGAAAAACCTTCAAAGTATTGTTATTTAAGATAATCTATTTATAAACATAGGTAATAAAATATACATAAATTATTTTGGCCTGTAAAGACATGCGCCTTATTGCAGACATTAAAATCAAAAGTTTTAGAGGAAACAAACGCAATAATTGTTCTTGTTTCGTCTTTAATATGAAAGAAAGTAATGTGGGGACCTAAGTCAAACATTTCTTTGTAAAAGAAACACTACAAAATTGTCCGCTTTGTTTTGTGAATGTACTAAGCGGTCTACTTAGCGGTCCCCCGACGCTAAAACGCTTGGATTATTTTATTTTAGGTTTTTCAGAGGTTTTTCGTGTCGGGGGTTTTTTAAATTTTTAATTTAATTTTTATTTCATGCTTTTTAAACTTAACGAAAACAAGAAAAGTTATAAATTAGAAAAAAACCCGGTCTTTTAGGGGGGAGCGGGAGGTTGCAGCCCCCCCCCAGCGATGCCCATAGTGACATGTAACATGATTTCAAATTTCGAATCGACCAGACCTGGGAAAGTGGTGTAGCGGCATAAACATATTTTATAATTACATACATATACATACATACACTTATACACATACATACTTATTTACGTATATATCAAAATCACAGTTACACTAATTTAAATAATTCATCACATTTCTAATATCTGTAATGTGTCGAAACATCACCGGTCGGGCTCAGTGGAAATATAACACACCTCCTCAGAACCGAAGCGCACGCCGTTTAAACTGCTTACTGCTCTGCTTATGCCCGCTTAACGTTTATGCGCAATAGTGATTTAGATTCTGTCGAAGTGTGGTCAGAACTTACCGTGCTATCCTAAACCCACTTCTGTGCTTGTAAACTTTATAGACTGCTTATATACCTCTCTGCCGATGTGTGCTCTTTACTTTTTTCATACTTCTTGTGCTTTTAATATTGGTGTATATGTGCTTGGGAAGACATTATAAGCTGACAACAATACTTACCTGAAGACTTTCATTTCTTCGCCCCAGTTCACACCTGTAAGGAAGTATCGACGACAACAAGGTAGGATTTACCCATAATATTCCTACAGTGGTTTATTTCCCTTCAACTAGAAAAGTGGTGATCACCTTCAAACGGCTGGGCAGATTTCTTCGAAACATAGATATGAACACTCTCGATTAAAACACCTTTCAAACAAAACCAATTTTATCAAAATCAGTCCATCCGTTTAGGAGCTACGATGCCACAGACAGACACACAGATACACAGACACACAGATACACACGTCAAACTTATAACACCCTTCTTTTTTGGTCGGGAGTTAAAAATAGCTCATAGATATCTTAGTCGCATTCTTATATAATAACTGATAAATAATCGCTCCCCCAAGGCAAAGCCACTCCAATAGAAAGACAGTCTAGAAATAATTTATCACAAAGAAACCAGCATTCTCTTACAAGCATAAAAGTGCTATTAAAATGGATAATAGTAAGATGCGATAGCAAGTATTCAATGATAATGGTCTAAAAAAAGCTCATAACCGTCGTCTGCTGCAGGTTTCAGTTAAGTGCATTCAAATAGCCTCGAAAAATGGTGATAAGTACTTATGTACGTCTAGACAAACCTAGGCAGTCAATTCAGCTACCACCTTGTTGACTGGCTATATTTTAACTTTTATAAGTGATTTTCTCCTACTGTTTAGACTAATGTTTTATGTTTTCAAGAACATAGTATTTTGGGTGCCAAACTATTACGAAATCGGCCACCCATAATAGAAACCGTTATTTCACGATAAATCGCTTTTGAATTTTGCCAAGTGTGTACATTAAGTGCTCGTGACTGTACTGTCCTCCTATTACAGGCTAAAAAGAACCAACACATACCGGACATCTGAGCATTCTGCGCATCAAACGCTACTGCTATTACTTTTTTTTGGTGTGAAAATCAATTTAGCGCGCAATGGAACACACGCAAAAAATTATAAGTGAGAGTCTCATTCAAACTTTTACTTGTATTCAGAAGATTTTTCTGAAAAAAAGTAAGAACTTTACCTTTATACCTCTGGCACTAGAAGATTCAGGGCCAGTACAAACAATGATTATAATTTTTTTGAGTGTCTTTTCACACGGCACTGCTAGTCCGCGTGGTCGGGCGGTGAACGGATCTCACGTGCTAATAGCTTGTATGAACTCCGTAAACACGGACACGGCGTACACAACCGCACGGACGACTAGTACTCACACCCTCGACACACGGCGCACCATCATATAAAACATGGCCGACACAGCATGACCGCGCGGAAGAGCGGTGTCGTGTGAGAATCGCCTTACACCCGTTATAGTTCATACCTATACGCCAGAAGAATTGCCCCCCTACCAAAAGCTAAATATGTAGGTACGTAAACTATTTTTCTTTACATCTTCAAAAAATCTGTATCAATACAAAGACATGTAATTTATTCAAGTAGTGCGAATAGATTTTTCAGACCATCTTCGATTATTCATTTAAATATAAGGTCAGGTACAAAATGTAATTGGACTTTTTCTTTTTTATTCTAGAAAAGTCTTTGTAATTGGACTGAAGTCTGATAAATGACAAGGCTCAGGTTCAATTACGTTGAGATTTGACATTACCGAAAAATCTTTTGACACGTTCAAGTAGCATTTAAATTCTTTATTTAATTAAAATCAGAAGATTTCAAGGTGAAATACGACACGAAAAAGAGATACAAGTTCACTTTTGCCGTCATCTCTACTCGTGCCATCTTTGATGAAATGTAAAAGATTGGCAATCATTATAATCATTTTAATGTGTTGCGCTCGTTGGAGGAACACGTACGCACGACGACCAATAAATGCAAAACCAAATGATCTCTCATTGTACGAGAAGCTCATACAAACCGAGGATTATACTGGATTATTATAGCTTAAATTTTCGCCGTTTGTACAAGGAAAGATACCATATCAAAACAGATGTCAGTGATATCATGTTTTCTCGTAACGGATGTTCAAAACAAATGAAGGCGAATATTTGGACAAAAAAAGGCATAAGCCACTCAAACCATTATTGCATTAAGTTTCCTTGACACAATTCCCCAGAATTGGGATATTGTCTCGCATGATAAGTGTTCCTCCCATAAAATTCTTTGTTTTTGTCTGTTTTCGTATTTACGGCCATTACTTGTCCCTATAGCAGAATGTTTACAAACTGTATTGAAAGATTCTAAATGGACATGTTTATATGAAAAACTGGTATTGTGACAGATTTATGTGAAGTCCTGAAATGAGCACTTTATCTCAAATGTCTCTCTTAATGCGGAAGAGTAGGAAGGCTAGTGCATTCCCTTCTCATAACAGTAATTTATAAAGTAGATGTTTGTTGTAATGTCTTAATACCTGTGGCGATAAACATGGGAAGCGAAATGGTAGGTGGGTTGTAGGAAACAATAAAGAGGTTGCCGTGCAACCATGAAACGGCATTAAATATAATCCTGCGGTGTTGTTACCATTATCACTACGCTCGGCAGTTACTGTTCCGAAAATATACTGTTGCTCATATCAACTCCTTATTAAACTCGCTCAAGAGCTGATTTCTGTTTATACACATAAAATAACATAATATAACGCTAGTAAATCCAGAAGGGTTATTCAGAGGTGTACCAATAATACACCAAGATTTTGTTATATTTACGGCCCATGTAATATGTATAGAGCTCGCCTATTGCCATCAACTGGACATAAATCCAGACTACGGGAATTTTCTGATTGAAAAACTTAATAATACTTTAATCGGCCTAGGAATCTCTCGACCAGAAAACATTATGCTCCGCTTCAACGCTAGCGTTTGCGATTATACTCGGCATTGTTTATAAGAAGCATAAACAAGATGTTGTTTTACATCCTCGTCAAATTCAAGGAGGTAACTATGCTAATGAGTCTCGTCCCGAATCCTACTTCCTACTAATATTATAAATGCAAAAGTTTGTGAGGATGGATGGATGGATGTTTGTTACTCTTTCACGCAAAAACTTCTGAATGGATTTGGATAAAATTGGGCACACGGGTAGACTATAACCTGGATTAACACATAGGAAACTTTTTATCCCGATAGTATGTTCCCGTGGGACAATTATCGAACTCCACGCGGGCGGCGCCGCGGGCATAAGCTAGTCAATAATAAAATGGGAAGGTAATTTTTATTTTTATTCTTATTTACGAAAATCGGTAAGTGTGAACCACCCTCGTTTTAAACGCAGTCTTCTAATCCTTGCCCTATATAATCAACCGCGCTTTCACACATACAAACAATCTTGAACGTTTATTCGATAATTTCTTATTCCCTAAACCACGTTACAGGGTTTATTCTGAAATACTGACAAACTAAAACAACAAAAAAAATCAGCGTTTATTAATAATTAACTAGATACCGTAATTTTAATTGATTATTTATGTCTTTTAAGACAACCTCCTGAATTTTGACAAGGATGCAAAACAACACCTTGTATTATCTAACTTGGCACATGAAGGATCATAATCAGTCACTTCTTCATTTCTGTGACTTCATGATGGATCTATTACATCTAAAATCATTTATATCAGTCATGACTGGGTTCATATCATTCCGATTGTCTATTATGCCTGGTAGCTCGTGAGGTTGAAGCTTCAAGAGTAGGTACTATTATTTACCCTGTGCCACAAGGTCGCTTCTGTTTGTTATTAATTAATATTGGCTCTAACGATTTCCGTTGTCACCTGACCTTGTAAAGGAATTTAGCCATTGTTCGTGCCAGGAAAAGTGTCGAGAGGATCAAAAGCCCAAAAGGCAAGACAATTAGGAATTGACAATGAGGTTTGTGGGACAAGCTCAAAAGCTTTATGCTTAAAATTTTCGTCACCGAAATATTAACAAATTGTTTTATAAGTCTATGGTTACTAGAGCAGAATATGGCTTGTCGACTACCTTAAAAGAAAGTTGCATAACATAAAATCACGCCTGTAATCCCTAAAGGATGAGACGATGAGATGAGAGGTGTACCTAATAGTACCCCCACATTTCGCCAGATGTAAATAGAGGCGAGCCTATTGACAGCAACTGGGCACAAATCCAGACGCCGTGGCTGCTACTGCGAAAATTGTGATTGGAAAAACTAAATAATTATGCGACCTGGGAATTGATTTGCTCAGCACTAGACCAACGAAACAGGGACCAAATTCTCGTCTTAGGGGCTAGAGAAAAACCTAACAGAACATTGCCCGACCTGGTAATCGAAACCACGACCTCATCCTTAGCAATTACGACCAGCCCGACGAGGCAGCCTCTTAAATGAAAGATCACTACTAAAATTCAATAAAATATTCATTTAACTCATCAAATGTACATTATTCCTAAAATAATAACTGTTTCCGAGTCCTTCACACATACATACATAGGTTTAAAGAAATGTTATCCACAAACGTTCAAGGATACCGTTATCTAAGACCCTGGCTAAAATGCCTACGTGCTTGAAACTTTGATAGGAGCTTATTTTTAAGTGGAAGTTAGATTAGGGACCAAGGACAGCGTAACTTTTGATAGAATGATTTGCGACTATTTTTTCTGCTCTTATATCACAATTGTACTACAGTCATGAAATGACATACGCAATGAGTAATAAACGCCGCTATGTTTAATGACTCTGGCATTGCCATTCAACCATAAAAACCGGGGCCTTCAAATGTGACTGATTCAGACATATCCAACACCAGTGGTGGCAGACGAGAAAATAGTTGCAAGTGTTACAAATGGTGACAGACCGGAATAAAGCTTTTTTTGGCATTTGAACGGAGACAACTCTTTTTTTTTGAGAGAAGGCATATTCCTTTACGCATCGTTATCTGCAGAGTCGTATTCCAATTTCATTTAGTTCGATTTCTTGTATCCGAATACAGCTGTATGCCAGAATTACACATGGAGCGACTGCCTATTTTAATTATTTATTTATTTATTTTACTATTTATGTACTCACAATAGACAACATAGGAAAAAACATAAAATATTAGAGTACAAAGGTACTGCTTATTTCATATGAAATTTCTGCCAGCAGACCTGCGAAAGGAGAGATGAAAAAGAAATGTAGACGATAGTGTGTGAAAGAACGAAGAGAAAAAATGAGTTATTGAGCCTTACCTAACTTAGCCTATCTACAACTCAATCATTTTCCAACACTTTATCCCTTTCTCAGCAAAAGCCCGGATGCTGGTTTGTGCCCAGTTGAAGGCGATAGGTGCGCCCCCTATAATAAGGGATTTTATAACTAATATTATTATGGGTCTACTATCGGGCCCATCACGGCGGTCCACGGTCTAGCAATAAAGGGATTATAAGCGTCATGTAATTTAAGGGTTGCCATATCTAGTATAATAAAATTTGCGTTAAACGTTATATTAAAAAAAAAATAGTAACGTTTCCGTAATTGCACTTTTTCATGCTCCCGTAATTTGCTGTCGGCATTTAGTAGAGCACGAAACAGAGCATGCTGTCGACCTTATTGTCGATGCTGCCACGTGTTATAGAAGTCCGTGCTGCTAGATATGGCACAATTCCACCCCCTATCCCACCCCTTCGTAAGACTCTGACATAAACTAATATACTCAACTAGGCATAGATAAACTTCCTCCAATAAACATCAGTCTGTTGTCAACCGAAACTTTTCCGAACCTCGCGTAAAGACAATGTCACTTTGACGTAACCTCAACTGTACGGTCGTAATTAATGAGGACATTTACTAAGATGGGTTACAAGTATAATTCGTGAAAATCATCACTCAACGAATTATGATATGGTTGGGTTGAGTAAAATTTACTCTTATTTTTACGTTGTTTGTTGTTATCTCCAAGAATTTCGGC
This sequence comes from Cerastis leucographa, assembly GCA_963082945.1. Classification (NCBI taxonomy): domain Eukaryota; kingdom Metazoa; phylum Arthropoda; class Insecta; order Lepidoptera; family Noctuidae; genus Cerastis; species Cerastis leucographa. The sequence continues at coordinate 8,508,090 of OY720353.1, forward strand.
GGCTTCAAGTTCGTTTTTTAGGGTTCCGTACCCAAAGGGTCAAACGGGCCAGGCTGTATCTCATGATAGTCAGCCAGTTGAATTTTTTACAGATTATGTATTTCTGTTGCCGCTATAAATACTACAAACAGAATATAATAAATATTTAAGGGGGGCTCCCATACAAAAAAGTGTTTTTTTTTTGGTCGTTTTTATATTTCGCTGGTTCAATAAAACCGAAAAGACAACGCGGAAAAATTGCGGTCACGGCTCCAGATACGGATATCTTCATTCATTAATATAGTACTGAAGTATTTGTCAGCGTTCGGTCTGCAGTTTCACTGATTTTAAAATCGGCCTAACAATCTTCATGTCTTTTTGGTCCGCGGCCTGGACGCTTTACACTCAAGGCACGCACGGGATAGTCCGGTTAAGCTGATGACAGCCTCATAGGCGTGATGCCCATTCACAAAAAAGATACATGATTTTTCGTAAAATAACTTTGCATAGAGTCCTGCCTCCCGTATCCATAGTAACTAGATTTGTAGGTACTTTTATCGGTAATTAAAGTTTAAAAGGACACGTACAGATAGCGTGGGTATATGCTAACCCCACAACAGACCGGCCGAGGAGGCCGCGGGGTAACTACTTAATGGAGCTGTGTGTACAGAGCTACCTTTCGGAATCGAAAGAAAAAGCGTGAATTTTATTCGTGAAATATTTATGTAAAAAATAAGTTAGAGACGTTAGTACCGATTTTCGCAACGCGCCCAAATATCCTTGCCCTGCTATTTTCTAAACATCACAACCGCACTTTGAAATGGAACCAACCACAAACGTTTACAAATTACCCTCATATTAAACTTCGGATGTCCAAAACAAACAGAACGAGAACGTTTATTATTGTTACTCAGAATTTATAAACACAATGAAGATAACTAAAATTTGTATGTTGCTAACCAAACAAGATCGAGCAAATAGGTAGAACAGTTGCTTGTTATTACGTCCCAATTTTCTCATGCAAGGACATAAAATGGAGCAAAATTTGTTCACATTTTTACTACTCATTAGCGTCAGCTCACACCGAGACGCGACGCGACGCGACGCTGCGCGCACACTTTTGAAGAGCGATTCAAAATGTGACTTTATTTTCTACACGAAAAGATACACATTTCTTTACAGGCGTCACGCGGCGCAGCGTCTGCTTAGCGCAACGTATTCTGAATTCTCACAACGAAATGTGTATCTTTTCTTGTAGAAAATAGAGTTGTGTTTTGGATCGCTCCTTAAAAGTGTGCGCGCAGCGTCGCGTCTCGGTGTGAACTGACCCTTAGGACTTTACTTAATGCTGCAATAAATGGTTGTGAATGTACTACGCAAGTATGCATAGTACACACAGCGACACATCAGCTGTACTTACATTTCCAGTATAACATGACCTCGATTTGTTTAGATTTCCGGTACAATTAGAGATCCGGATAAACTGTTTAGTATGGCTTGATTAGTCATTGTGCGTACTTACATCTAGACGATGAGGGTGCGAAAACACTAACATATAAGGGGGGGGGTGGGGTTTTAAGTACCCGTAGTTTTATGGTCTATTTGTTTGGCAGCATGTCCGGATTTGGCCTGGCCTTGTCTGTGGCCGTGTGCTCTGGACTTTCTGACATACTTTTAGAGAAAAAAATGCTGTTCCACACAATACCGACACGGTCAAAACGTCTCATCGACCAGCTGTTTTTTTAGCTCCCAAAAATTTCAACTGTAAAGGGGTAAGATCTTGTAGCATTATTGAACCCACCGAAAAAGTTTTGTGTCATGAAAATGTCCCTAACGCAGTTCATTCTATTTGATAGATGATTTTGCTATTTTGTATCATGAACTACAAGAATTAGTTTGTCACATTCAAGATTGAGTACCTAAATACCTACACAGTTTTGATTAATACATTGAGAATCCAATATGATATCAGGTAAGATACAATTTATATGGCTGTACAAACTTTTCTCATCGTTTATATTTTTTATGATGAACACTATTTACTTAGATTTAATTTAATAACGTTGAAGGCACAAGTGAAGTCCTCTAATATATCGTTTTCCAGACTAGATTTAATTTAAAACAATGAGTAAGTACCTAGTGATATTTCATTATGCCACTTTATAAAGTAGAAGAAGAATAAATCACTTTAGAAAGAGTTCGTTTTCCCTGGTTTTTCTATGCATTTTGTAGTGTTGATAAATATTATCTTGCTGTGAAAAAGAAATATGATGTTTTGTTATAGTAAATATTTACTTTTCATAAGCGCTGCTAGGAGGCAGGCATCCTTCTGGAGAAGGAATGGGCCGTAATCCACGAAGGCCAAGTGCGGGTTAGTAGATGTTACATGTTTTCGATTTTAGGACATGCTAGTTACTCTCCCAAATGGGTACATACATATTTGTCCAAGGAAAATCATCCGCCTTTTCCGAACTTCTTGTCGAAATAACTTAGCATTCCCATACGTACAATGACCCAATAAAGAGTTTAATAGTGCGGAAACAGCCCGGCTAACCTAACTTAGCATTCCCGATACCAAAAGTTATCCGTCTATCGAGATTATTACTTTTCGTCTCAACGGACCGGCACTGAAAACTAAGTACCATTTCAGAGATGAATCATGTAACTTCCTCATATTAATAAACCTTGCTTAACCCAATCCTAGTACAGATGCATCCACTGCTGTATCCACTGGCAGGCTATAGCGCCACAAGAAGTTTGCAGAACAGTGGCAAGTACTCGGGAATTGCTTCAGACACACGACATCCTTTTCACTTAACTACCCCCGTGTCACAAAGGCTGAAAAGCCGAAACAGCTTTCTGAAGTATGTCACCCCACTTACTGGCCAGCGGTGGTGAGGTAGTGCATCCTTACCTAACCCATTCTTTCCAACTGCTGAAAGTCTCTCGCTTCGACATGAATTGCCATAGCTGACCTGGAAGAAGTCTTAAAATAAATTCCGCATTTATGCCGCAGCAATGAGAACCTGCTCAGGTGGAGATTTATTTCTGACTCTTCCTTGTAGTGTAATTGTGTTGCTGTTCCACAAACAATGGCGCACTTAATATTGTGTCCTGTTTCATGGTCATAACCGAAACTGATGGACTCTACTGAAAGCGCAAAACTAGTGGCTCAGTTCTGGATCAACACAATTTAGATTGCTATCAATACGCTACGAAAATTTAAATAAAAAAGTACACGTGTGTTAGAATTATTCGTTCATGAAATATTATATAATAGATTTATGTATCAGATACAGTTAACCGCCCTTCCTGCTTTGATAAAGGTTGTTACCATGGATATGGAGTGAGGTTTGCAGATCTGAGACAGTCATTAAGGGTAGTTAGAAGCTCCAAAGGTTAAAAACCAGTCTATTCTGTAGTACCTATCGTGTTACGGTGTTACCTAGTAGCTGGGTTGTGGAGGTCAGATAGGCAGTAGTTCCAAGTAATATATTGGTATTCAGCTGCATCGGGCAAGAAAGATTCCAACACGCCGAAAGCCGACGCCGAATCCAACATACATAATTATGTAGTTGGCCAAAGGCTTAGGAAATAATGTCGGAGTGAGATTGACCGTACCTATACAGTATTTTAGGTTAAACGAGGGACATATTGAGGGAGGGTATTCAGTATTCGATTCTCGTCCCAAATATGTAAAAAACCTATAACGTATTTAGAAGAATTTTTAATGTTTTGTTTAGTGCCTAGATATTTTGGACTGTCCTAAGCCAGGTAAGTTTAAAGTATGAAGGGAAAATGGATTATACCCAAGAGTCATTGACCTGCTCACATGTTCTGCGATAGTATTAAGTCGCTAGCGCAAGGGTGTATACACGTTGCGTGACATTTGCGAAAATTTTGGTATGGTTCTGTCTGTTATTTATCAGTGTTTTTTTTTTTGTTTATATTTTTATAAGTATCATGTTAGCATGTACTATTATGGGTTTGAATATGTCCCTCGTTTAAACTAACATACTGTATATTAGGTCCTGTGTAGGAGTTTGGGTGTGAATTTGAAAGAACTTACCAGCGAACTCCCGCTCACTGCCTCGCGCACCTCATGGGCTCGGCGTAATGCAGTCGTCCTAAATCCAGCTAAAACTCGCTTCACATTTATTTTGCACAGGGGTTGGTTAATGTTATTGTTCGTATCTTGGAGGGGTTGTAGCACAAAACACTGAAGGACCACTTCTTATTAGAAGAAAGTTTTTCCTCGCGTGGAGCACGTTACTTTACGAGTTGTGTCGATTGGTACAAGAGAAAATCCACACGGAAGCGCAGCGCTGCTGTTGCCCTTCGTAGACCAATTGGATTGCTCAGCGAATAGACGATGAGCAAGCCGGCAAATTAATCAAATCACATCCCTTTTTACTACACACAAAGGCTTGAGTACTAGATGTGGGATGAAAAGAAAGACTATCTAAATTCCTGAGATTAAATACAGAAAGTAGGTACCTAATACCTATCATAAAGAGAACGGTACGTAACAGGTCCTTACCTATGAAATTGGCGTTTTGTCGTACTGGCCACTTTGATCTCAAATATCTCCTCTTTGGTTTGGAATTCCAAGTTTAAATTTATACAGCTTTTTACTCATGTTTTTGAGTTTGGAAAAACGTTATTCATTTGTTTTTTCCTCATTTGGTTTTTTCTTTGCGGGAGTCAGTTTACAAAATTGAAAACTTGAAATATCGCGTTATTTACGAGTACGAGTTCCATCGTGGCACCAGTGCTGCAGAAACGGCTCGAAGGATTAATGATGTGTATGGCGACGGTGTCGCAAAAGAAAACACAGTGCGTTTTTGGTTCCAACGTTTTCGTTCTGGAAATTTCGACCTGCAGAACAAGCCCCATGGACGGCCGGAGACCAAAGTTGATAATGAAGAATTGAAGGCTATTGTGGAAGCGGATCCATTGCAAAACACGTCCGAGTTAGCTGCAGGCTGCGGTCTTAGTGATAAAACTGTTTTAATCCACTTGAAGCAAATTGGGAAGGTGAAAAAGCTTGAAAGGTGGGTACCTCATGAATTGAGTGCAGCAAACCGACAAACGCGCGTCGACTGCTGCGTTACATTAATCAACCGGCACAATAATGAAGGGATTTTAAATCGAATCACTACCTGTGATGAAAAGTGGATCCTGTACAATAATCGGAAACGCTCATCGCCATGGCTGAACCCTGGCTAACCAGCCAAATCCTGCCCCAAGCGAAAATTGACTCAAAAAAAATTACTTGTGAGCGTTTGGTGGACTAGTGCCGGTGTCGTTCACTACAGTTTTCTTAAATCTGGCCAGACGATTACGGCGGATGTCCATTGTCAGCAACTGCAAACCATGATGGAAAAGCTAGCTGATAAACAGCCGAGGCTGGTCAATCGCTCTAGGCCACTGCTGCTTCAGGACAACGCTAGACCACACATTGCACAACAGATGGCTACCAAATTAGAGGAGCTTCAATTGGAATGTCTAAGACATCCACCGTGCTCCCCGTCCGAATGGTTTTTTTAGTAAAGGGATCAATGAACTACCTACGAGATGGCAAAAGTGCATAGAAAGCAATGGTACATACTTTGATTAAATAAATATATTATATAAAAAAAATACGACTTTATGTTCCTCCCTTACAAAACGCCAATTTCATATGTAATGACCTACCCCCTAAGAGGGTGAGATAGGAATCTGTCATTCAAGTAAGAAGAATTATATTACTAATGTATTCAAAATCAAAAATCGAAATATTACTATTTAACATAGGCCTACATGGGCACTTATAAATCGTCGACAAAAAGATGCTTAGTTCAGGTTGGTCGTTTCCTATCGAGAAGAACCGGCAAGAGACTCCATAGTTACTCTTTTAAATATTATTCAAAAACAAAGCTTTTAGTAACTGGTTTATAATTAAACTGATCCCTAAACCTTTCGGTACATTTCATTAGGGATAATAAGAACTGTAGCTACCTAAATTAATATTTAGTAACTATGCTTTAGCACATACATTTATAGTTGTAAACACAGCCAGAAACTCGATATATGGATTCAGCACGCTGTTAGATTCGCAAAATTCGGCTTAGCAACAATACATGAAAATCCTATAGCGACACTTCTAATCGATTTTGTTATAGAGAGAGAACTCTAACTAAGTTCTGTATAATCCCTACTAATTACAAAACAAATGCTCTCAAGAGGGAACAGTTTTGAACAAGTTATTGAAATGAAAGAATTACGCAGTCAATCAGTCAGCCACAGATAAATTTTACATGTATAAATATCTGCATCTATCACAATTTTCGGGATACATTGTTTTCAATAGAATTTCATTGCGATATCTCTCATCGTTTCTGCATATAGAACGGATACCGCATTTTCAGTTCATTCATCGTTCATCAGTTCACTTTACTGCACGGAAACATTTCGAATAGAAACATTAATTTGATCACAATTGCGATACTCTAGTTGCGAGTTTATTTTGATTTCTTGCGAAGGTCTCGCAATTTTATTGTAAAGCGAGAACGTGTAGTAATAGTGAGAAACTAAAACTGCTATGTTTCTTTGCTTTTAGGACTATTTGTGAGGCGAAAATAGGAAACTGTTTGTAATACTAACTGCCACTAAGTAAATCTAATACTAATAATAAAGCTGAAGAGTTTGTTTGCTTGAACGGGCTAATCTCGGGAACTACTGGTCCGATTTGAAAAATTCTTTCAGTGTTCCAACACTGAAAAAAATTTTCTAATGAAAGAATTACGCAAATGGGCTATCCATAGCCCATTTATCGAGGAAGGCTTATAGGCTATAATATCATCATGCTACGACCGGAGCGGAGCAGCAATGTAAAATGTTGCCAAAACGGGGAAAACGTGACGTAGACGAAGTTGTTTTTTTTTTATTTAAAAAGTTGCCCCACACTAGGAATTTCTCCTGTATCGTGGTGCGTTTACAAATATTTAAACTCACATACACAAACAGCCAGACACAGAACAACTATCTGTAGGACATACAAATATTTGTTCCGTGCGGGGATCGAACCCGCGACACGCAGCGCAGCAGTCGATCGCTTAACCACTGCGCCAACCGTGCCGTCAAGTTGCGCGGGATAGCTAGTAGAAGTATACAAGGTGTAAACTGAACCTTCACGAAGCCGTCAACCAAGCATTCTGTACATCAAACTAAGTAACCTACCGCAAAAATTACTACTGGGAAACGACTTTTTTTTGTGGTAAAAATCACGTATTACGGTAAAACTCAATATAACGCACTCAAAACATTGTGCTGATGGATGCATTGAATAGTAAACAGGCCATGGAGGTATTTAAAGTAAATTTATTATAACCTAATAATCCAGTATTTTAAAAAAATACTTGTGAAAATGTTGGAACTTTGACCTCCAATATCTCCGCAACTAGAAGGTTCGCAGGTATGATCCAGAACAAAAAAATGATCGCAATGACGGGGAAAACAAGTACCTTTCGGCTTCGTTCAGGGTCTATTTACACCCTTTATGTTTCATACTTATTAGGTACAGGTTCTGTTCTGTCTGGCTCGGTGGTAGACCACCGAGCCAGACCTCGCAACCGCGACTGCTGTCCATGAGGTCCTGGGTTCGATTCACGGGGCGGGCAAAGTGATATTGGATTTTCCATCGGGAATTTCATTGTAGCAGCCACGGAGTCTGGATTTGTGCCCAGTTTATGGCAATAGGCTCGCCCCCTATTACTTGGGACTTAAACATAACTGACGAACCCTTCGAGGATTGACGTAATGTTCTATTAGAACAGGTTTGATAAAGACGCCATGCACGTGTAACGTATCAGATACGAATAAGAAATAGCATGCTGTGGCAGTTTCCGATTCCTGTCATTACGACTCGACTGGAGTTAGAAGAAAAAATCCTCCATATGGACTTAGAATATCTACCTGGTGTGTGCTTTTGTGATACACGGTTTCCGTGAGCGAAAAAACAACGGAACGCCATTAATGATTCATTGAGTTCCTATTGAAAAGATGTGGAAAGTGTGTGTGAAGTGGAAACTATGTTTTTCCTACTCCTCCGGTATTATTTTCTTATTAATTTCGTTGCGGGGCCCAAATTGTATCTCTGGGCTTTTTCTGTCGTCGAACTTCATTGTCCTGCTTTTCTGGTGGTCGCCAATGTTGATTGTGGCTTTCAGGGGTTGCATTGGTTTGGGAATAGTGTGGCGCGTTTGTCCCGATTAAAAAAAAACCGCACAGATGAAGTTTTCTTGTAATTACAGGTAAATGAGACATATCAAATAAACCCGTGGTGGCAGGTGGTAGTTACCGCTTAACATCAACTGGATTTCCTGCTTATTTGCCACCGAATAACATCCTCATCATCATCATCATTTCAGCCGAAAGACGTCCACTGCTGGACATAGGCCTCCCCCAAGTGACGCCACATTGACCGGTCCCGTGCGCTTCGCATCCAGCGGATCCCCGCAACCTTCACCAGGTCATCGGTCCACCTAGTGGGGAGGCCTTCCAACGCTTCGTCTTCTGGTTCGCGGTCGCCATTTCAGAACTTTTCGGCCCCATCGCCCATCCGTTCTGCGAGCAATGTGCCCTGCTTACTGCCACTTAAGTTAACATAAAAATAACATAAAAAGTTGTAAATAGTTTAATTTTTAGAGTGCTGTTATGTATTGAGCAGTCAACAAAAAGTATCCATTATCAGTACGCAGCTAACAAAACAAAATACTTGACAGTTTAGATAAATCTATTGATAATATTTATCAATATAGTTTGTTTCCAAAGCTTTGTTCATCACTCACTGTTAAATCAAAACTCTTAGCTATTCGAAATACAATAAATTAAATTCCAATACAAATTCTCTAATGAAATTAATCCTCAAAATATTTAATTTCATTACGTAACAAGGGCTTAAAAGTTTAACGAAAATTAAACAAGGTAGGGGATCTAATTACTTTCATCAATATTAAATTGGGTACTCAGAAACCTAGAGATTTACGGAGATTTTCATAATATAGTACTCGTAAACCTATCATATACTTAACTCTTTCACACGCAACAATACAAAGGTCCCTATCGTCAGCACTAGGAATGGGCCGACTAGCCGACTGGCCGACTAATCTGTTGCAAAAGAGCCGAGAATAGGGCGACTTGACGGCCAAGATCCGCTATGACAATGGCGTTTCATGAACTGCTAACCTTGAGTCCAAAATACAATGTAGGTTACTCGCTTGTACTTGTTAATTATAACTGATTATATGTTGTTAAAAGTTGTTTTTATATTTTTCTAATATGATTATAGGAAGAGTTCGGATTCTTAGATTCGCTACTGTAAAACCGATAATGTAAAATTTACTCGAGCCGATTAATCGGGGCTTTTTGCCGACTTGTCACCGACTACAAATATGGCCGGATAGTCGGCTTTCCCGACTAGTTGGTACATAGTGATAAACTATTGACTTGTAAAATTGTAGGCTGTAGAGTTTTAAGCTTAAATACTGTAAGCCGTAAAGTCCTATTTATTGCCCTTATTTATTCAGTACAATAGGTCGCGCGTCAAAACCAAGCAAAACCAGATTAGGCTACACTGTTATACTGTCTGGGTCTCAATGTCAACGTTTTACCACAGATTTGTGGTTGGCTGCACTGCCTCTCAAAGAGAAACAGCCGGTGCCCCAGCTGTGGAATCACCTTCATTTGCTTAAAAACAAGTATACCTACTAACAATTTTCGAGTTAAATATAAATGAGATAACTTAATTTAAAACAAAGTGGTTATATTTTTAAGGCTATTTCTACAAGAAACACACCTTAGTACAGAATGCAAACAGGTGAAAGCAGTTATGAAAAAACTTAAGCAAGTTATTCATAAAGTTGAAAATACATATATTAAAACTTAACAACAACCTGTAAAGATTTGTACTGAGTTAGGCCAATGTTTTCTTAAAACGAAAGTCAATACAGCGTGTATCTGAAAGTTGAAAATACATATATTAAAACTTAACAACAACCTGTAAAGATTTGTACTGATTTAGGCCAATGTTTTCTTAAAACGAAAGTCAATACAGCGTGTATCTGAAAGGTTTGGTCTTATAAGGGTGTGACGATCAAACTCAACAACTTCCTCCATAGAACCAAAGTCATAGGCATTCGAAAAAAAAATTTTTGTTCCGTCATCATCTGCCTAGCCTTTTCCCAAACTATCTTGGGGTCGGCTTCCAGTCTAACCGGATGCCGCTGAGTACCAGTATTTTACGTGAAGCGAATGCCTATCTGACCTCCCCAACCCAGTAGATAGGTAATACGATACCCCTTAGTTAGACTGGAAGTCAGACTTTTGGCTTCTGACTACTCTTAACGACTGTCAAAGATCTACAAATGACAGCCGGGACCAACGGCTTAAAGTGCTTTCCGAGGCACGGAGGAAACTCGGCATGTAATTATGGTCACCCATCCACGGAACAACCTCGGCAAGCACAGCTTAGCCTTAAAGATCGACCCGTGCGGATGTTAATATTTAGCCACGAGCTCCTCAAAACTTTATCTACTCGACCCAAATGTGTCAGCTGATATTTTTTTGTGATTACGATGTTGGTCCCATAAAGCAAGTTGTTCAGTTTGATGGTCTCTCTACTCTATAGCACAATCCTAAATCCATACTTCCATACTAATATGATAAATGCGAATGTCACTCTGTTTGTTTGTTTGTATGTTTGTTTGTTTGTTTGTAACCTTTTCACGACTGAACGGCTGATCGGATCTTAATGAAATTTGTCAAGAAGATAGATTTCAACCTGGGGAAGGACATAGGCTATATATAATTACGCTACGACCAATAGGAGCGGAGCAGCAATGAAAAATGTAGCGAAAACGGGGAAAATGTGACGCAGACGAAGTTGCGCGGGACAGCTAGTAATATTATAAATGCGAAAGTAAGTTTGTTTGTTACGCTTTCACGCGAAAACTGCTCAATCGATCACCATGAAACTTTGTACACATATTCTTGGAGGTATTAGAAGTAACATCCATACTAATATTATAAATGCGAATGTCACTCTGTTTGTTTGTATGTTTGTTTGTTTGTAACCTTTTCACGACTGAACGGCTGATCGGATCTTAATGAAATTTGTCAAGAAGATAGATTTCAACCTGGGGAAGGACATAGGCTATATATAATTACGCTACGACCAATAGGAGCGGAGCAGCAATGAAAAATGTAGCGAAAACGGGGAAAATGTGACGCAGACGAAGTTGCGCGGGACAGCTAGTAATATTATAAATGCGAAAGTAAGTTTGTTTGTTACGCTTTCACGCGAAAACTGCTCAATCGATCATCATGAAACTTTGTACACATATTCTTGGAGGTATTAGAAGTAACATCCATACTAATATTATAAATGCGAATGTCACTCTGTTTGTTTGTTTGTATGTTTGTTTGTTTGTTACCTTTTCACGACTAAACGGCTGATCGGATCTTAATGAAATTTGGCAAGAAGATAGATTTCAACCTGGGGAAGGACATAGGCTATATATCATAACGCTACGGCCAATAGGAGCGGAGCAGCAATGAAAAATGTTGCGAAAACGGGGAAAATGTGACGCAGACGAAGTTGCGCGGGACAGCTAGTAGGCTATATATCATCACGCTACGACCAACAGGAGCGGAGCAGCAATGAAAAATGTCGCGAAAACGGGGAAAATGTGATGCAGACGAAATTGCGCGGGACAGCTAGTCTTTAATAATTATGACCACACCTTTCGGATGCACGCTGTATGTTTTTTTTCACTGTGAAAGGTTCCGTTTACTAGGTCCACACAAGTTCTACATTTCTAGGATAACATGGCATCGCTAAGTACAGATTTCCAATAAAATGAGAGATCCGCATAAATTGGTTTTGTACAGCTTGGTCACCGTGCTTACTTTGATATTTCAATATATTTTTTAATCACGACAAACAAATATCACTCAGATATAAAAGTCAAATCAAACGGAATATTGCAAAGTATTCAATTTAACTACGAGTATAAAATATGAATGCCTGCTGAAATAAGTATACCTGCGTATCAACTAGATATTAAAAAAAAAAATTGTTTTGTGGATGTTTGAACACTACAGTAAATAAATACTGTCTAGAATATTGACATTGCCAGCAGAAGGTAAGAAGAAACCTTTATTGAGATATGCCAAAGATAAAGAAAGACAAAAAAGAAAGCCGATTGGATTTTATTTTCTTAAGCTGCGATTACAAGGTGAGAGTTTTGACAATCTTTAGGGTGCTTGTATAAAGATACAGGTTACCATGCAAAAGTATGCGAGTATTTCACCCGCATTGATCGGTACCGTACCACTCCGACTGGTCTATTCTTTATGAACGTAAGCACCCAAAAGCAAGAAAGTTATAGGAAAGGCTCGTAGGCGAGAGTTGCCGGGCGATCTCACCACTTCCCGATCTACTGTCGGCTTGGAAAGAAATTGCCTGCGTAAACGAGGCTTTCCTCATTTCTGTCGTAAATAGGATGGTGAATGAGTAATACGATACAATAATTACCTTATGCTCTTCATTAAACAAGGCAACACCTAATACACCTAAACCCCATGAAACACAAACAGTGCTTCTTATTAAAAGTGTACTGTTGGGTTTTTAACGCTCCAAACCATCATCATCTGCCTAGCCTTTTCCAACTATGATGTGGTCGGCTTCCAGTCGAACCGGATGCAGCTGAATACTAATATTTTACATGGAGCGACTGCCTATCCTTTACAACCTAATTAGGACTAGGTAATACGCAAGGCCGTCTTAAACTAGGCTGGGGCCCTTGGGCACACAAGAATTTGGGGCCCTTTTGGAAAGTAAAAAAAAAGCGAATTAAAGTAATTTTTTTTTTACTAAGTAATAAGTATGACCTTTTATTATAGGTAATCAAATACAGTATGATATAATATGTTATTAATTATATTAGAATGCTGCTGGTTTTTTTGGTTACGATTAGGATAACGGTTTCTTTCAGGATTTCTGTTGAGCAAAATTTAATTTGTCAATTATGGGAATGAAAGTATGTCCACGAAACTTTTCCTTGCCTCTCAACTGTGCAGTCTCTGTTGATCCTTCGAAAAAAGTGATGCGTGTGCTGCGAAATCTTTTTCTTTCAAATGTATCTTTGTAGTCAGCATATATGGATTTTTTTCTTTAGCAGCCGTTTTGTACTGATCAAAATGATATATACGTATAAATGATCAGAGATTCGTAAAGTTTCGTTACAACGTCCATGATCATAGTGCTATTCTGTAAACTTAGACTTGTTTTATTTATACGAGTAACTCCCAAAAGATCATTCCATATTTCCGTTAGAAGAGCAGTCTCGTCTTTTCTTTTTTGTGAACCACTTTAATATGTTAAACGCTTAATTCGCTTAATTCGCTTAATTCGCTTAATTCGCTTAATTAACTACGTAGCTTTTCTAATGCACTCTCTGTAGAAGCACGGGGTACAGAAAGTTAACCGTGAAACACCTTGGTGAACCAGGGGTAAATGCGTTCCGAAATATTATTAACTAGCTGTACCCAGCATGCGTTGCAATGCACTTTTTACTACCCACCTACCCTATCCGACCTACCTACCCTATCCTACCTACCCTACCCGACGCCACCTACCTACCTACTCTACCCTACCCTACCTACCTACTCTACCCTACCCTACCCTACCCTTACTACCTACCTACCCTACCTACCTACCCTACCCTACCTACCTACCCTACCCTACCCTACCTACCTACCCTACCCTACCTACCTACCCTACCCACCTACCTACCCTACCCTACCTACCTACCCTACCTACCTACCTACCCTACCCTACCTACCTACCCTACCCTACCTACCTACCCTACCTAACCTACCCTACCTACCTACCCTACCCTACCTACCTACCCTACCCTACCTACCTACCCTATCCTACCTACCTACCCTACCCTACCCTACCCTACCGTATCCTATGTCCTTCTCCTGGCTCTAAACTACCTCCCTGCCAATTTTCAGCTAAATCGGTTCAGCCGTTCTTGAGTTATAAGTGAAGTAACTAACACGACTTTCTTTTATATATATAGACTAGCTGTACCCAGCATGCGTTGCAATGCACTTTTTACTACCCACCTACCCTATCCGACCTACCTACCCTATCCTACCTACCCTACCCGACGCTACCTACCTACCTACTCTACCCTACCCTACCTACCTACTCTACCCTACCCTACCCTTACTACCTACCTACCCTACCTACCTACTCTACCCTACCTACCTACCCTACCCTACCCTACCTACCTACCCTACCTACCTACCCTACCCTACCTACCTACCCTACCCTACCTACCTACCTACCCTACCCTACCTACCTACCTACCCTACCCTACCTACCTACCCTACCTACCTACCTACCCTACCTACCTACCCTACCCTACCTACCTACCCTACCCTACCTAACCTACCCTACCCTACCTACCTACCCTACCCTACCTACCTACCCTACCCTACCTACCTACCCTACCCTACCTACCTACCCTATCCTACCTACCTACCCTACCCTACCCTACCGTATCCTATGTCCTTCTCCTGGCTCTAAACTACCTCCCTGCCAATTTTCAGCTAAATCGGTTCAGCCGTTCTTGAGTTATAAGTGAAGTAACTAACACGACTTTCTTTTATATATATATAGATTAGTACAGTAGGAATAGGCGCAGTCATCGATATAATGGCGTAGTATATGCTTTGTAAATACCTTCTGATAAGATTACTGATCTGTGAAAAAAGTGTAATGTGCCCGACAAAAATGTTTGGGAATAAATGTGTGAGAGAAATTGTCGGTCCTTCGGGGCCCTCTGAGAATGGGGGCCCTGGGCACGGGCCCCGTGTGCCCTTATGGTAAAGACGGTATTGGTAATACGATACCCCTTCGTAAGACTGGTTGTCAGACTTTCGGTCCACTGACTAGCTGTAACGACTGTCAAAGATCTACAAATGACAGCCAGGACCAACGGCTTAACGTGCTTTCCGAGGCACGGAGGAAACTCGGTATGTAATGGGTAACTCATCCACAGACCAACCCAGGCAAGCATTGCTTAACTTGAGAATTGATCTGAGTGGCTGTTATAGTACTTATGCTTAGCTCAACACCGAGATTTGAAATTCTGAAAGTAGTATAAGCAAAATGGGCATTAATTTCTAGAGGCAACCTTTTGGTACCCCGATCTATGTGAACTAAGTCTATGAACCAAAACAGTTGTTTACCTCAGTATGTTGTCTACACATTAATCATACCAGCTTTCCATCTGTTGTTGCAAATAGGAATCCTACTTAATCGTAATAGGTAAATATTGTAATAAATCTATGTTGATGGATTGCTGGAGAACTGCCAGTTGAAACGCGCGTGGTACTAAATTTAACCAAACACTCCTTTGTTGCAAAGGGATTTGGTGAGATTCATGTTTTAATATTTCTAGCTTATTGGCTGTATATGTTAATAATTATTGTGTTGATGGGAGTATTGCCTTTCCGAACAATTATCATAGCTCACTGCGCATCAGTAGGTATTCTCCTAGCATTTCCTATGGGTACCTTTGTACTACTAAATGAAGCAACTAAATCAAGATCGATCGATCAACATCGACCAGCAGTGCCATTCTCTGAGGACCCAAGACATTGTTTGTAAGAGAATAGCATAGCAGGAGCTTCTGATTCGAAACATTATCGATGAACGCAGCTGCCACTGCTCTGGATTAATCTCAAAGGTCATCAGTCAAAAGCAATCTAGTTGCACCTTAATATTAAATATTTATCTCGAAAAATATTACTTTAAATGTGAAAAAATGAATAAAGGATGAGATAATTATTTTTATTTTAACGCACGTCTACTGCCAAGGTTTTCGATTTACTTAATATGTGGGCTTTGAAAAGCAACATATTCCTTACACCGGAAAACATCGACACACACACATTTTCACTTCCTCATTCTATCTGCTCTTACCAGTTAGCACTAACGCTTATCATAAAATTAGCACCCTATATAACTCTTGCGGTGTAATATGATGTTAACCGCCATCTCGCCTTTCAGCCCTTTTGACCTTATTATGACACTCGGCTGGTTCTACGTTGTAATAAAAAATGTAGCGGAAATTACGCCTTGAAAAAGGCTTTCTACGTAGTGATTTTGTAATGGAATCCTTAAAGTAATGTCGAACTACAGACGATGCTTTTTTTTTCGTTTTTTAGGGTTCTGTTCCCAAAGGGTCAAACGGGACCCTATTACTGAGACTTCGCTGTCCGTCTGTCACCAGGCTATATCTCATGAACCGTGATAGTTAGGCAGTTGAAAATTCTACAGCTTATGTATTTTTGTTGATGATATAACAACAAATACTAAAAACAGAATAAAATAAATATTTAAGGGGGCTCCCATACAAACCGTCGTTTTTATAAATAATGGTACCGCGGAACCCTTCGTGCGCGAGTCCGACTCGCACTTGGCTGGTTTTTTAATTTACGTTGTGGACTTGTGTTCGACGTCCATCTTACGCCAACGCAGCTAAATACCAGTATATAACATGGAGCGACTGCTTATCTGACCCCCACAAACCAGTTACTTGAGCAACTCAATACCTCTTGGTGAAACTTCTTATAAAGATGATAATTCAAAATCAAAATTGGATAGAAGTTGATTAATAAAAGTTTTGTTAGAAAATGGATTTCCAAAGCTTCACCTGTTCGAAAAGTTAAATCTTTCTAACATTACAACTTGCTAAAACTTGGTCCCAATCTTTCCAAAATAAATAAGTCTTATCCGAGCCATGCTTAGCAAGTAAAATGTACGATTTAATGGATCATGTACATTAAATTGTAAATGTTTCAGTAGATACAGGCAAACTCTCTAGTTTTCTGTTTAAATAAAGAGAGCAAAAGATAAGATAAATTACTAACGCCTAGTTTCACAAACGTCTTTAAATTAAGTTTGGAGAGAACAAAAAAGTGCTGACTAAAATTAATTGCTAAATGAGAACAAAGGCTATAACAAAATCTAGGGATCATAAAAACGAATAATAGAAAGCCTACCCTTTTCTTGTCCCTTTCAGGCTATGTTTAAATTATTCAGAATTGATTTTCATTTTTATAACTTGTACTTGGAAATAAATAAATAAATGCAACCTGTGAAACTTTATGTAAATATTACAGCTAAACAGAATGACCGTTGACTCGCAGATAAAGTGCTCATTCGGATGAATGACCAAGTTACTCCATGCTACCTACGACACCGTAAATCAGTGGCCAATAGCTTGATTATACAGGGTGGAACGGAACGGTTGCCACGTATTCAACCGGGGGGATGATGTACTGAATACGTGTTAACCGTTTTTGCGTCGATATCGCTTCCACCATATTCACTAGTCACAAAGATAAACGAAGTTAGGCCAACATAAAAAAGGGCAAGAAGATAGACCAATTACGAAGACCTTTCAAGAACACATTAATTAATTAAATCATGGAGTACGATTACAGAAGTCGCATTTGGTTCGATAAATAACTAAGCCACTGTCTAAAGTACCTTCTTTCATATTATAAAGGGTGTAAAACACCTCTTAACGAAGCCGAAAAGCACTGGTTCTCCCTGTCATTGCGATCATTTTTTTGTTCTACACCATACCTGGGAACCTTCTAGTTACGGAGATATTAGGGGTCAAAGTTCCAACATTTTGACAAGTATTTTTTTTTAATTATACAAGTTTTTAATGTAAGATTTTTACTTTAAACACTTCCACGTCCCCCGTACTGTTCAATCCGACCATCAGCACAATGTTTTGAGTGCGTTACATTGAGTTCTACCACAAAACATGATTTTACACCCCCCAAAAAAAAGCCGTTTCCCAACAATAATTTTTGCGTAAAGTTACTTAGTTTCATGTACAGAATGCTTCGTGATGAGGTGATTTACACCGTGTATAAGTTACTGTACTCTCTTTGGGTATATAAGCAAGCTGAATATACTACAAGTAAGCACAGTTGGCTCATTTCTTGCTCCTAAAATTACAATAAGAACTTAATCATTCCTAAACAAATAAAGGTAAAGAAAATCTGTGCAACGGGGCGAACATGACGACAGAAAATTGTCGTCGACACAATTTTCTTGTACAATACTGTCTTCTTCTGAATTTACATTGAATATTTAACGTAGATTCAGCATGAAAAAGTGATGTCTGCCAAAAATTATGTAAAAACAAATAGGGCCTTCATTCATTTAGTTTAAAAACTGAGCCTAATTTTCATGCATAGATGGAGAAATCTTAAACCTTTTCAAGGTATATAGAGTCTATAACATATGATACTGGAATATTAAGTGAGGAATATATTCAAATTACACGCTGAACCTGAGTGCTAACGAGACTTGAATTAAGTTTTCAAATTAATTACTTACGTGTCTTGTAAACGCCGAAGGCTAGATTGCATAGTTGTAGCCTTTAAAGACATATCCACACATCATCTCATTATCTGCTTAGCCTTTTCCCAAACTATCTTGGGGTCGGCTTCCAGTCTAACCGGATGCAGCTGAGTACCACTATTTTACATGAAGCGACTGCCTATCTGACCTCCACAACCCACTAACTGGGTAATACGATACCCCTTGGTAAGACTGGATGTCAGACTTTTTGGCTTCTGACTACTCGTAACGACTGTCAAAGATCTACAAATAACAGCCGGGACCAACGGCTTAACGTGCTTTCCGAGGCACGGAGGAAACTCGGTATGTAATTATGGTCACCCATCCACGGACCAACCTCGGCAAGCACGGCTTAACCTTAAAGTTCGACCCGTGCGGCTGTTTATTATTTAGCCACGAGCTCCTCACATATCCATAAGAACTTAATCATTCACATTCCTCACATATCCACACATCTATTATCATAATATTCCCCATCTAAATACATCGTAGTTGCGACCTTGAACAATATCTTTCTTTTCTTTCTTTTTTCTCATTGGTTGTTGTGTTTTGGCCATCCGATTCCAATTTCCAACAACAGACAGATATATCAGATCTTATTGAACGGCAGATTGACTGCTGGGATTTAGTGGACTTTCAGAAAGGATTGGCATTTTTTTACAAAACTTGCCCGCAACTTCGCCCGCGTGGAAGCCGGGATTTATCCCTAGGAAACGTACTACCGGGATAAAAAAAGTATCCTACATCCAAATTTGGGTCATGGTATGTATGTCCCAACGCACACCCAAACTTATCTGTCAAGACCTTTACTGGTGAAACGGGAACAGACAGAGTCAGACAGATCCAGTCGGCCGCTTGTTCTGTCATTCCCACATATTTCATTAAAAAGCCATATTGCGTTAAATACAACGTGTAACGTTAAATGCGCAAAACCTCAGACACCCTAAATGATTTTTTATTCAATTAACCTGATTCTGAGAGAAAAAAAAACATTAAAAAAAACGTAAAGGTTTTATGTGCTGTTTTAGTTTTACTGGAAATTCTGATTGTTTCTTTCTTTCTTTCTTTTTTTCCCGCGTATGAGACAATTTAAAGTGGACGACAAACATTTGTGTTTGTTTACCTATTTTGGCGGGTTTGCGCACGTTATTGCTTGACCTATGAACAAATAGACAGGGCAAAATTTTAAATCAAGATTTTTTTTAAAAATGTGACCTATATTAAAAAGTGGTTCAATCGATTCTGCTCGTTATTCTGATCAAACTATTTTCAGGTTTTGTGCATTTAACGTTACACGTTGTTTATATTTGCTCTCCGTCAGTCCCTAGGCAACCTTAACTCGACTTTATGAATAATATAATTCTGTCCCTGCAGTACCGTCGAGTTCACAAACATTTGCCTGTGGCCATTGACCGAAGGACATCTGACTATTAAACATATCGAAATTCATCAGACCTTAGTTGTGTGCTGAATTGGTGCAATATATTTTTTTTAAACCGTTCGATTGGAGCATCACTTGAGAACGGCTGGGGCCGATTTGATTATTGCAAAAAAAAATATTTAAAAAATAAAAGGTGTAAAGTTAAATACAGTGTAATTCTTAAATCTATTTCAAGTTCACCCATGATTTGTGCCTGAACTGATCCTGAGATTCAGGCGATTGGAATCTATAAATCATAACGTTCATAATATTCCGAAAAAGGTTTTTGGTTCAGGTAGTTAATAACAAATCCAGTTAAATAAACGAATAACTTAGAGAGCGTTCTTATTTAGGGATTTTATATCAATAACGCAAAGCGAGAGCCACTCAAATATGTATGGGCCATAGGAAATAAATAAAAAAGCAGCAAAAAAAACATGTGGCTTAGGGAAAAATCCCCAACATCCGGCTTACCCTAAAAATCCGGTCTGTTAATGAAATCTGGCGTTTTAAGCTCACAACGAGACATGGGTCCAACACGCAGGGAATGAGAGACTTTAATGACCGACCGGATACTTTATGTATATAAATAAAGAAAGGGTTATCTCTGCTGAATGAAGGCAAACTGAAATCAGTAATCATTTACCCGTCTTTTGCATGTTGACTACATGATAGAAGTTAGAGACAGAAGCGATATCTGAGCTCTGATACATGTTGTGGATTGTGTGTGCATTTCGTCAAGTTAACAAACTCAAGTGATAACACGGCGACGATCAAGCAATACGAAACCAGTTTATGCGGATCTCTCATTGTACGGTAAATCTGTACAAAGCGAGGCCATGTTATACTGGAAATGTATAGTTTGATGTATCGCCGAGCATGATGGCCTAAGGGTATGCCATCACGCACATTTATTTGTTTTAAATAAGACCTCAAAACAACACCAGTCGAATTTTACTCATTGAATAGTCCTTTTTAAGGTTCCGTACCCAAAGGGTCAAACGGGACCCTATTACTGAGAGTTCGCTGTCCGTCCGTCTGTCCGTCCGTCTGTCTGTCACCAGGCTATATCTCATGAACCGTGATAGGTAGCCAGTTGAAATTTCTACAGTTTATGTATTTCTGTTGATGCTATAACAACAAATACTAAAAACAGAATAAAATAAATATTTAAGGGGGCTCCCATACAAAAAAGTGTTTTTTTTTTGCTCGTTTTTATAAATTATGGTACCGAGTCCCCTTCGTGCGCGAGTCCGACTCGTACTTGGCCGGTTTTTTGTAAATAGTTTTGTCAATAGACGATGTCCATTGTGATGTCCAGTTATAAGTAGGTACCATAATTTTAGTTCTTAATGTAAAACTTACTTGGCGGATAATCCCTGTAGCTGATTTCACTGTACACAGCAAATGGAGAAGCACACACTATGGAAATAATCCATAGTATGAGAATAATTCTTGAAGCTCTTGTCAGCCCTGCCATAGTATACAGATGTAGAGGATGGCAAATAGCCAGGTATCTCTCTAGAGAGAACGCTGATATCGTCAAGACCGACACGTAGGTAGCCCTGAAACAAAGTAGAAAATAAATCTTTAATTTAGAGTCCATATTCCACCTAGACCTCTATACAAGATTGGTTTCGTGTCCTTTTAAGACCAAAATAGACTACAATACAAAAATAGTTCAGCGTTCCTGGGGACGTGACAAAATAAGGAAACACATTATCTTGATACCAGACGCCTAGGGACTTTTGATTGAAATTAAACATTCCAAAGCAACCTTTACTTTTAAAGATATTTTAAATACAGGAAGAAACCTGAGAATTTATTTATTATTCATAATGTAAAAGAATAAAGACAGAATTCTTTTTGTTTGTCTCTAGAATTGATCAAAAGGAAGTGCTTTCAAATACTTCCAGACACAATAAATGAGAAAAGAAAAATCTTCAAAGCATAAAATTCCCAGACGTCTCCGGCACAAATAATAAAATTCAAGGAACTCTTGTAAAATCACTGGAGATTACATTTCAAATAAACACGCGATACCTATGATCAGACATAGAACCATTATATTCTGATTGTCACTGATCAAAGTACACGAAACTATGAAAATAATATAATAGGAACACTTTATTTTTGCCCTTTTTAATATCAATGTGGCACTGTTTGTAAAGGCTCATTTACACGGAGAAAATTTCTCTCCCATCGAAAGTTGAAAGGCGAGAGAGTCTATGTGAGTCTTAAAGCCTAGACGCGCCAGGCGTTTTATTTTAATAATAATAATATTTATTAATAATCATATGTCATTCATAATACATGGCTGTTTGAACGGTGATCCCCAAACTAGACGTTAGTCTGTATCTTGGGGATCAGAGTTGTACATATTCTTTACATCCAAAAGGTCGTACATGGTGATTATTAACAATCCAACTAAAAGTAAAGTTAATGAATTAAAATAAGAACAACTAAAATAAATTAAAGAGTTAATAAAAATAACACAAACATAAGAGAGACAAAATAAAAAATAAAAATTGGTAACAATAACAAAACTCATACAAGAAAATTCAACTTTAATGTGTGTGTGTTTTTGTGTGTGTGTGTGTGTATGTGTGTGTGTGTGTGAGTGAGATTAGGAGTGGTGTCGGTTTATTTTCGTCGTAGGAGAGTGTAAGGAGCCAGTTCTTTATGACCTTTTTACACTGGGATATTTTGAGGTCTTTTATGTTGCAGTTCTTTACAGCTTCGTTACATACGAGTATATGCGTGGAAATAAATAGTTTGAGGAACGTCTTGCCATAAGAGAGTTTGCTTGGGGAACGGGTATCCTAAATATATGCTTTGAGATTATCTCTGTGTAGTCTGGTCTAGATTTAATTTTTTATGTGTTTGTAGGACTGCATTTAGGAGAAAAAGCCCCCAAATCCTTGTAGAGTTGGTCGGTTCAATACATTAAAGGTTTCTTGAGCATTACTTTAATGACGGCTCTTTGTGCTCTTTCGGCTTCAATTAATGCGGCCTTACTTGCGCCACCCCAAACAGAGATACCATATTGGAGGACGGACTGGCAGAGACCAAAGTACACAGTGCGCACTAGTTTGCACTAGTGCATATTCAATTTACATGCAGCCAAAACCAAACCCGCCTACGACCTACGACTACATATATGTCATAGATGTAGATTTACTCAAACTGTTATATCGGATAGCATTGTTTGCAAAAGGAGAGGGAACAAACAGAACAGTAGAACAAATAGGCTAGTTAGTCGTACTGATAAACAAACATCGGAACACCGCTTCTAGCGTTCAAAACCAAGCGATTCTCATCTCACTATTACAGGTATACAGGTAGTAGATTGTTATTAGGCCATATGTAGGTCGCACAATTATTGTTTACTCGATTTAACTCTTTCGGCAATAGCCTACTGGTGGCGAGAAACTGTCCTCGTCTAAATGAACATTAAACGTGGCCAATCTTTTGTTTTCTTTTCGCACACATGTCACTTTGCTGTCACTAGCCAGACCGCCTAATGACTTGTGCTCCACTGTAGGACAGACACAAATAAATGCTTTGGGTGGACTGAATAGTATAGAATAAATGATTACGCAGAAGAACCCTAATGCTTAGGTAACAAGGGTATCGGGATAAAACGATTTGAATTCAACAGACATAACTTTTCTTTTCAACTACGCAGAATTTTTATTTTATTTAGTGGCCATGTAACTGTTTAGTGGTGGGTCATTTAAATGCTATTGAAAGGTTTTTTTTTATAAGAGAATAATTGAAGCTGTGATAAGAGGTTATATAGATTAAGGAATACAGACCATCGTTTAAGTAAGTAGCTGTTCATACAATATACATTTTGTCGTCTTCAATATTTTTGAAAAGAGTAGAAAATAAAATGTGCCTGATTTTTTTCTAATGCCTGGAAAAACATTCATTATCATCCTATTTTTTCATCATCATATCAGCCCGGAATCAACAACTGCTAGGTACAGTCACGAACAATATTATGTATATACTTAGCAAAACTGAAAAGTGATTTCCACTTCAAATTACGGTTTCTACGTTGAGGTAAGACCTATTTCGTAATAGTATGGCTTCCAAAATTCCATGTTCGTGAAAACCTTTAATCAATACAGTAGGAGAAAATCACTTTTAAAAGTTGCTGCGTGTATACATATTATTGGTTGTGACTGTACAGGCTTGTCCTTTTTTCCCTTCCCGGTTCTGGCCGTCCCTTATCCAGGTGTTTCCCGCGTTAAAGAAGTATGAAAAAATTACTTCACTTAACCTCCACGTTACGTAAGCCTCGCAATCAATAAGAAATGAAACTAAGAACATTGTCTGAATAAACCTTCTTCATGAAAAATGAACTGTCCTAAAACTGACGAGCTTTTTATAAGGTTTCCAAGAAAATATCGATGTATTGAGGTCCTATTTGTATAACAATAAAGTGCTCGATTTTATTTGTATTAATATTAGGACAATTCTTTTACAAATATGCTTTTGTTACGTATTGTGTAAACTGTATTGTCCACTTTTCTTCGCCGTCTGGGTGATGTCAAATAAACTACTGAAGCTCACATCGATGTCAAATAAAATAAATACAGAATGTTTTTTTTTGTGTTACTCAAATATTTAAGTAGGCACTTATTTTTCTGATTGAGTTATGATGAGGAAGAAATTTAACTTACACTAGAATCAAAACTAGGCAGTTGATATTTTTGACAGATCGAATGGTATCTAGACGAAATTTTTTTTATGTTTGTAATTACTACTTTAATCTGCTTCCGGGAGGAGCTTGTTGCTAAATAATAAATAACAGCCGCACCAGTCGATCTTTTAGGTTAAGCCGTCCTTGCCGAGATTGCTCCTTGGATGGGTCACCATAATTACATACCGAGTTTCCGCCGTGCCTCGGAAAGCACGTTAAGCCGTTGGTCCCGGGTGTCATTTGTAGATCTTTGACGCAGTCGTTACGAGTACCTAGTCAGAAGACAAAATCTAGTCTTACTAAGGGGGGTATCGCATTACCCAGTTACTGGGTTGTGGAGGTCAGATAGGCAGTCGCTTCATATAAAGCTGCATCTGGTTAGACTGGAAGCCGACCCCAAGATAGTTTGGGAAAAGGCTAGGCAGATGATGATGACTTTAATCTGCTTCCCGCGAGTTCAGAAGAAAAACGTATACTATGGCACTCAGCAATATCAGGTGTAACTTTTCACCAGTGTAAGAAATTATGTAATTTGTTCAGTACTTTCTGAGGAAGACCTCGTGGCTAAATAATAACAGTGGGTCGAGTCCATCTTTTGACCCATTACATATACAACATGTAACTTAATTAACGCACATCCTGAAAATAGTTTGTTCAGAACCGTTTACTGAATCGATTTCTATCATTTTTAATATAGGTAATTTTTTATCCCAAAAACATTTAAAACTACGGAAATTATTGTCACATTAACCCTGTACAGTCAAAACAAATTGAAATATATCCTATCATAACGAAACTATGTCTTAGTTTCGTTAAGTTGTGTCGAGCGGCGCGATAACTGGTTGTGCGAATGTGTGCGTTGCGTGCGTAGTAGTATGACCATAACGTTCTCCAAGAATTGGTATAACTAATTTAATAAATAACAATGCATATACATGTTAAATTAAAAATTCAGTGTATGTATTATGAGTATAACATAATATTCTAATTGGGGTTTTTCGAGGGTGTGCGTTAATTACGTTAAATATTGTAGTTTCCTTCGTGTCTCAGAAAGCACGTTAGGGGTTCATAGTTGGGAAAAGGCTAGGCAAATAATGATTGTCAGTACTTTCGGAGGGTAAAAAAACATTTAAACAATTTGTCTTCTTAGTTCCCCACCAAGTTGTGTTTAATGTATAGTTTCTTTTACTTTGACTCTTTTGAGGTAATGTAAAAAACTTTCTTTCAAAACAAATCCATCATATCCATCATGTTTTTGTTTATTTTTCATGTTAAACAAAAACAAAAATGAGAAGGATGATTAAGGAACTTTTCCATCAGAATGATACACGGGTTTTTTGTTATTTCAGTGACACAAAAAATAATGCTTATTTTCTTAATAAAAGATGACGACAGCAATAAGTAGGCAGTATCATTATTATTTATCATCAACACAGGGACGTTTTTCTGGGAAATTGCTATCAATTTTGAAAGAGACTTAAATTGTCATTATTCTTGTCTCTTGATTGCTTTTCGCTTTTCATTTTCGAATGGTCAATTATAATGGTAGAAAATCACTGTTTAGTCAACTCTTGTCGCCTCATCATCATCATCATCATCATCAGCCTATATTGTTCCCACTGCTGGGACGCAGGCCTCCTCTCTATGAGAGGGAATGGGCTGTAATCCACCACGCGGGCCCAGTGCGGGTTGGTAGATGTCACATGTCTTCGAATTTTTTAGTTCTAGGACATGCCGGTTTCCTCACGATGTTTTCCTTCACCGTTTTGAGAGCAGCGGTGATGAAATAAATTACACAAAGTAATGCGCCTGCCTGGGTTCGAACCTACGACTTACTGCTCGTAAGTCGGGGCTGCTACCACTGGGCCACCGCTGCTCTGCCTTGCCTTGCCTTGTCGCCTCGACCCTTAATAAATAATGTTCACTGGTCCCCTAACTATAGTTTATTTGTCCATACTGATAGATAGTAAAATTATAAAACTTTGTTTGTTTTTCGTGACTTTATTACGAAAGTTTGTTAAGCAATTACGCATGAATGACTGAATGAATTTGGATGATAGGCTCGTAGATAGACTATGATTATCTTCGGAATTAATTTAACACATAGAAACCTAGGAGGCTTAAATCTAGATACCTATATTCAGTGAAAACGGTAAACAGCGACAGCATGTGAATTATTAAAAACCTATGACCCACTCATGAAATTCACTTATCACATAACATCACGATCACTATACAAGGTGTTGTTTTGCAACCTCGTCAAATTTCAGGAGGTGGTCACAAAATACATAAATAATCTATTAAAATTACGGTACCTAGTTAATTATTATTAACCGCTGATTTTTTTGGTTGTTTAAATTTGCCAGTATTTCAGAATACCTCCTTAACGTGGTTTAGGGAATAAGAAATTATCGAATAAACGTTTGGAATTGTTTGTGTGTGTGTAAGCGAGGTTATAATCAAGAACCAGACGGGCCGCGTTTAAAACAAGGGTGGTTCACACTTACCAATCTTCGTAAAAAAGAAAAAAAAACAACACCTTGTAGATTAGGCAAAGGTTTACCTAATAATTATTAGGTAAACCTTTGCCTAATCTACAAGGTGTTGTTTTGCATCCTCGTCAAATTCAAGGAGATAACTATGCTAATGATTCTCGTCTCGAATCAATAATAAAATGGGTAGGTAATTTTTTTTACACACCCACATAATAGTACACCCACATATCGCCAGTTATTTTTAACCCCTGACCAAAAAAGAGGGGTGTTATAAGTTTGACGTGTGTATCTGTGGGTCTGTGTCTGTCTGTGGTATCGTGGCTCCTAAACGGATGAACCGATTTTGATAAAATTTTCGTTTGAAAGGTGTTTTCAACGAGAGTTTTCTTACTTATGTTTCGAAAAAATCTGCTCAGCCGTTTGAAGGTCATCCATCACCTCTTTTCTAGTTGATGAACATAAACAACTTCTACTATGGTCCATCTACGCTATGGTCGATTCGAAATTTGATTGTCACTTGTCACCATGGGCATCGCCAGGGGGAGGGGGGGGGGGGTAGTACACACCCCTCTCCCTTAAAGCTCAGGTTTTTTTTTTAATTTATAACATTTCCTTTGTTTTCGTTAATTAGCGAGGAGAGGCGCAACACCGAGAAAAGTAGAAGGAATGGGAAGAAACCTATACCCAGGAGTGGGACAGTCAAGCCTAAGAAGAATAAAAATTAAATTAAAACGCTTGGATTAATTATTTATGATTATTTTTGGTTTTTTAGTGGTTTTTTCTGTGGGGGTTTTTTGAATTTTGTTTATCCCCTTTAAAACGGCGCGAGCCTATTGCCATCAACCGGGCACAAATCCAGACTCCGTGGCTGCTCTGAGAATTACCCGATGGAAAAACCCAAAAACACTACCCGACCTGCGAATCGAAACCAGTTACCTCATGCTCAGCTGTCTCGATTGCGACCAGCAGACCAACAAGGCGGTCAAATGAAATTGACCAAGTACTTTCCTCACTTATCTACAGTGGGTCAGCCACCCCCTAGATTGAAAGTAAATAAGCGGAACTAAGACTCATCCTCAACAATGCTACTTTTATTATTAAAGTATATCTTTAATCCCGTCGTGTACGTACCGCCTTTGAACGAGTGCTGTACATTTTGAGTTGTAGTTTTTGAGTTTGTCACATGTTACTCGCGTCGCCAGCGAGAGATGGTACAGGGAATACAAAAACAAAATACTTTAAAGAATGCGACAAAAACCACTTTCACTTTATTCCCAAGAGAAATATATGATTCTGAAGCGTTCCCGCTTGAGGTTGAGACATGGGATAAAGTGTCAGTGTGAGGACGGGTTGGGATGCTGCCAATATAAATTGTGTGCATTTACTACGTCGCACGGACGATTTTTGCACCCGTATTGTTGGTATTTTAGCACCGACGAGCGGGAGATAACTTTGGAGGTTTATTTTCTGATTTTACCTAATAAATTGGCCAACTATTTTTTCCATTTAACGAATACAAAATATGATTATAGTAAAAAACCACCGTTTTTAGGGTTCCGTAGTCAACAAGGAACCCTTATAGTTTCGGTATGTCCGTCTGTCTGTCAGTCTGTCCGCGGTTTAGCTCAAAAACTATTGGTACTAGAAAGTTGTAATTCGGCATACTGTAGGACATCGTTGGATAGGTCTTTCTAAAATATTAAGGGTTTGGGAAGACCGTTTTTTGAATAAGTAAACCGTTCGTGACTTATCAAACTTTAAAGTACCAATTTTCGTTTAGAGTCAAGTGTCCCCCCCCCCTTTGCTGACTAAACGGTTGTAGTTAGAAATTCAAATGTCACGGCAGTAGTACCTATATATAACGAAGTTTAAAGGAAAACTATCACACATAAGTGGGCTTTACAAGTATACGAGTAATACTCGAACAATTGTATTTGACTCGAATAATTCGAAAAACTACATAGAGATATCGATAGATGGCGCTAAGCGTCAGTTGTACTAAAAACGAGTCTCATTTGCAGATCATATATGGTGGTTTTAATAAATATTGGTACGGAACCTTTCGTGCGCGAGTCCGACTCGCACTTGGCCGATTTTTCAAACTATGTTTGGATGTTTGGACCTGTCTACAGTCTAACCGGAAGCAGCTGAATACCAGTATTTTAAACTTAGATTATGTATGCCCACGGCTTCGCCCGCGTGTTGTTCGGTAACTGTCCCACGGAATCCTACTATCGGCATAAATAGATAGATAGATAAATATCTATCTCTGTGCCAAATTTTATCTAGATCCATTCAGTAACTTTTTCCTTTTTCTACTTAGCGTGTCGATGACAATTTAAATTCAGTCAGCCCAAAATTTGGCGATGCATTTGGCACTCTCAGTGGCGTCCATCAGCTCCTGTGAAGTGCAAGCAACAGGACTGGCAGGGCACGAAAACAAGTGTCCCATCGTTTGTGGGGCAACACCACAATAACACTCCAGGGCAGATTCATCTATGAATCTCCACCTGAACAGGTTTTTCTTGCTTCGGTCAACCGTGTGTCCGGAGTATATTTAAAGACTTCCAGTTCGACCATTGCAACTCGTACCCAGGTTGGAGATTTTCAGCAGTGGTACAAAAGGTTTCGTCATAAACACACTCACAAACTTCCTGATTTATAATATTAAGTAGGAAATATCTTACAAAAGAGCTTAGAAAACAATAAAAAAACAACTCGAAATATTATTTTATGCCAGCATCGAAATTGAAAACATCTATGCAAAAATAATTCAACTCGTGCCAGCGACCGCTACTAATAACAAGGAAACGACCAATTGACATTTGCATTCGCACTGACTATTCAATTCGTGGGCTGTAACGAAAGTGGATTAAGCCTATCTGTTAGGTTTCTAGTACAGAACACAGCCTCAGATCCCGGCCTTTTATAGCGATTACAGGTCCTTTAAACGCTTTGGCTTCACAGTGTTATTCCTGCCACTGTAGCTGTTTCTGTCAAACTTCCAAGATACACCTGATCAATTTCATCACCAGCAGAGACTTATCCAAATGATGTTGGGATTGGCTTCCAGTCCAATCAGATGCAATTGAATACCTGGACTTTTAAATAAAGCGACTGCGGTTTCAAGTATTTATTGCAGTATATTCCTTGGAGCGACTGCCTAACCTCCACAGCAGTTACTGGGTAATACCCATTGGTGTTGGTCAGACTGGATTGTCCAAGATCTACAAATGACAGCCGGCACCAAATTACGGAGGTCCTGATGTCATCACCCATCCACGGACAAACCTCGGCAAGTGTAGCTTAACCTTCAATAGATCCATACGACTGTTATGGTTATCTTCGAATCATATACCGTTTTGCCAAAACATTCGGTCTTAATATCATTCAAAATAATTTCCGATTCCCCAATGACATAGTGTCAGACTTATTTGGCATTCATGAACGCAAAATTTGCATACTGTTTGATAATATCGCATATTTACGTATCCTCTGTCAATTTGACTTCGCTTCATTTAATTAAAAACGTGCCGATTATGTACATTTCATTATTAGGTCATTGGGGAATGATTTCTGGGTCATCAAAATAGGTGTATGTAACTTTGTGACCCAGAAAAAATATAAATTATGAACAATTTACATTTTTATTATAATTTTAGCCACGTAGTGCTTTCAATAGGCCAAAGAGTTCTAAGAAACCAAAGAGAGGCAGAAAAAATAATCAAATTCAAAAAGTCTTTAGTACAAAAAGATATAATTGTCAAGTTAACACTAAACATTTTACCGTCGGTCGGCAACAATTTTAAAAAGTCTTTTTCATCATTTCGCTTTTGCCTCTCAATATGGATGAAGCAGCCAAATTAAAACGTTTCGGTAAACAAACAAGAAAATCATTCAGTGTCATGTGTCATTCCTTAATAAATTCACTCAATCATTTTTCGATAAAAGTTAATTGAGTTCGGTGAACTTTGTCATATGTGTTTATCGGCTGAAGCCCGGACTAGCGAGCAACAGGTCATGTTTGGTCCTTATACCTGATTTCACTTAATTTCACATACCTACTAAAGTGAATATCTAAATCAGGGACGGCGAACTAATGGCACGCGTGCCATTAGTGGCACAAGACACAATATTTTGGGCACGCCATTGATATTTACCATATTTTCATCAACCTATGGCCTGCGCCCATTCTACTAAAAGTAACCTCTTATAACCCTACTTCAAGTTATTTGTCATCTAATCTGCAACGCAGAAGTCATAATAGTATTACTTTCATTCAAGGTACGTACGTATAACAGAAACCTTTGATACTATACAGTCCCAAAAGTTATTTTTTGGTAGTAAATAAAGAGTTTTGAGAATAAACTGACTTTTGAGACTTTAGTTTTCCTAACAATCACTACTTAAGTAAAAATTATTTGGCGGAACATCTATGGTCTCATCAAACAGATCTTTAGAAAAAATGGCACGTTGATACTAGGGTTTGGGAATTCCCGACAATTTCAAAGTCCCGGGACACGAGAGAGCCTAAAATTAAAGTCCCGGGAACTTCGAGACGTTAATTTTTTTTTTTTTTTTTTCGAGCGTTAAGCCTTTCTTGTAAAGTTTAATTAAGTTATTTTCCGGTGAAAAGTATTACAAAAGGCTTTTTTTTTTAAATCAACATTTATTTAACACAAAATTAAATCTTAATAGCTTTAAAGTTCATTTCAGTCTTAATAATTGCTTTATTTATTTGTTTTAATCACACACAGATTCACTTTTAAGCAGTTAAATCTTATAGTTATAAAACGAACCTAGTTAAAAATCATATTAATTCTTAATAACTTTACTATTATCTAGTAATTCTAGTATCTAATCATTGGTCATAAACAAAACATTGTTAATTTTCATAATCACAGATTTGTTACATAATTAAATAATTGAAATATAAATAATAAAACAGACTTATAAATCAAACAATCTTATAATCAATCAAACAATCTTATAATCAATCAAACAGTCTTTTAAATAATCAACCAAAACATTAATTAGACTTCATTGCTGATTTAACAAAATAGGCTTTTTAAAAAATGAGAGCGTCTACATCTTTTCTGACGATCTGTTTCTGATTTTTGTAATAATGCCACCGGACAAGGAGAACACTCTCGTTTTCAACAAATACGTCGGTTGAATTGTGTTTAAGGCTTTATACAGTAGTTCCAAACTTTCTGTACGTTTTCCTGTTGCTTCAACCAACTGAAACTTATTTTTTAATGTTGCTCTTTTTTTCCAGAATCTCGGGTATATTTTCTTGGATAATTTTTATTGTTTGTGTCATTTGATTCACAAAAGACTCATCAAGCTAGTAGACCAAGTAATTATTTATTAAACTAGACTCCTTTAATTATTTGAAAATAAAAACGATTACATAACAATTTCGACATTCTTGTCTCGTCTCGAGTCTCGACCCGAAAGTCCCGGGACTCGAGACAACTAAATTTATGAAAAGTCCCGCGACCCAAACCATAGTTGATACCTAGAGGTCCGCCACCCCTGATCTAAATATTGCTATACTGTTGGAATTTCAATCAAATAAACGATGGATCATCATAATCTTCCTAACCTTATCCCGTTTTACTTGGGGTCAGCGCAACACGTTTTATTCTTCAATTCTCCCCTGTCAGTCGTCACGACATCATTTCAACCAAAGAAACTATGGATGGACTGTGTAAAAGATGATAATGCTAGAAAGGGCACGACTCAAGCAATAATGGCTAAGAGATAAATTTGAATATGCGCAATAGGGGATAATCCAATTTTTTTTTCTTTGTCCGTCTGGTAGTTTATTGAAAAGTATTGGACACATATTTTTTCTTTTTACACGTGGTCAAAAAATTACGGAGATATATTGAGTTGAAATGGCGCATGACGTCACATGTAGATAAGTTTTATACCCACTTGTGACGTAGTAAGCCCCCACTCTCCAACTTTAATGAGTTCTAACTAAGTAATTTTTTGATATTTTGATAAAACAAAAAATACGTGTCTAATATTTTTGTATTACCTGTCTGACGGACAAAATAGAATGTCGTTTTCTTTACCCAGTCCGATCCCCTATTAGTTGAAATTCCAATCATCATTATTAGAATTTCAATTCTTGGCACAGAACTGAGCGTTGAGAATACGTAAGCATTTATTTAGATAATTATTTAGGTGTCATCTAGTATTTGTGAAAACAGACATTATTGGCGTAAAGCCATACCTTACCATAACTATTGTATTTTCTAAGTAAAAGCATCATGGTAAGAAGGTACTAAAAAACTTCCTTTGAATGAAGCCATTTTTCTTGCCGATAATGCATCATCGTTTATCAAAGCTAATTGACATCTTCATAAGGGAGCGTTTGCCATCTCCATATTATTAAAAACACGCATTTTAGAAATTCATGTTTTTAGATTTTGTTCGAGTTGATGAATAATTCTACTTGAATTTAGATTATTTAGATATTTTCCTAACATTCGGTTTAAAGAACTTTATTCACATTAAGACAATCGTCACTTACATGAGAACATTAAATCATATTACTAAAAAATTATAAAATCAGTGCGGGTAGAACAAAAACAAAAAGCAAAATACACTATGATCATTGTCAACAAAGTTAAAAGCGAGTTCACTGCATTCCTAAGACAAGGCGGAGGCACAAGTTAAAAGATGTTGCCGTTTTAAACAAAACTAAACACAACACATTTAATATTGTGTTTCGTCGTTGTGGATAAAAGTGAATAGTTTATTTTTAAATATGTTGAGTGAAGTCGCTTCTTTAACATCCTTTGGAAGTTAGCTGTGCTCCAATAAGAACCAACTATGGTAAAAATAACCTAACCTATGGGAGGTTAGGTTATTTTTACCATAGTTGGTTCTTATTTTGGACAATACTAAGTGACAAGCTCGACGAGATGAGTATTTACTCATTTCACATTCTGTTGTGAATGTAATGCGTGAGTGAATAAGTTTGTGAATGATTTTATATATTTAAGTATGCATGTGTTATATATATTTAGTTGTTTGATGTTTAACAACTTCGTTTCTTTGTAAATAGTTTTTGACGGTGTTAAGAAATCATAATTGTGTAGTATTTTGATTATTTCATTTTGTAGAATTTGGATTGGTTTTTAACATTTGTAGTTGTTATTAATGTTTGTTGTATTGTAGCTAGAATCAGGGTGGAAGTAAGTAACATCGACACAAAAACGGTTAACACGGATTCAGTTTATCAATCACATACCCCCCCCCCCCCCATTAAAAAATCATACATTTTAATAAATAATAATAATAAATTTTATTTAAAAATAAGGTATACATGAAATACAAGTTTTCTTAAATCTATGTCATGTTCACTAATGGTTTGTGCCTGAACTAGGTAATCCTGTGTTTCAGGCGATTGGAGGTAAAATTAATTGATCAAATAATCACATATCATATTATTCTTATTGCTAAATGTGTAAAAAGGTGTATAAAATTATAATTACTAAAGTTACTAACTAATTGAAAAAAACAAAATAACACTAATACTAACAGTATTTACTTTAGCACAAGTAATAACTTCTCTGTATCTTCATAGGACATAGCTTGAAGAGTTTCCTCAAGAAATTTTTTGCAGTTACTATAATTTAGGGAGTACATGTTCCCATTTTCATTTAGCCTGTTATAGAGTAGCGGTCCGAGGTACATATAAAATTTTGCTGTGAAAGCATGTTTTGTACTTTTATGAGGGCAAACTATATCTTTCCGTCTCCTTTTAGTAAACTCTGTGCTGTATGGAAGTGCTGCGTGTTGTTTTAGTACAGTGCTCATTATAAATAACTGTCGAACTGTTAGTACTTCACAGGATTTATACAGGAGGTTTGTGGGGAAAAGGAAAGGACGGCAAGTAGCCACCTTGAGAATAGCTCTTTGAGCTCTTTCAATGGTCAATAGCAAAGTCTTACTGGTCCCACCCCATGAAGTGATACAGTAATTCAAAATTGACTGACAAAGAGCAAAGTATACTTGCTTAATTATTTTAAGATCTGCTATCAATCGTAGTTTTTTGAATACGTAAATCAGCTTACGAATTCTATTATTCAGAGCTTCCATATGCTGTTTGAAGGAAAGGGTCTCATCTAATATAATTCCCAGGTATTTTAATGTATCTGTCTTTTTAATATTGGGACATTTACACTGGTTATCTCCAGGGACTGGGCAACAATGAGCATGCAGCGATGAAGGGATATTGGATATTTGCTTGCGCAACGAAAACTTAATGTAATTTGTCTTCTCTGCATTAAGTGTTAGTAAGTTATTTTGAAGCCATTTATTTACAATATTAAATCCGTGTTGCGCATGATTGTAGACTTCATATTCTGTGTCAGCCGAAAAAAGGAGAGCAGTATCGTCAGCGTAAGTAATGATAGTGCCATGCTCTAGCTTTAGATTGCATAGATCATTTATGTAGATCAAAAACAAAGTAGGCCCTAAAATACTTCCTTGAGGAACACCAAAGCATGTATTTTTTTGAAAAGCGCTGAGGACGTTGCCAATCTTTACGCATTGGGAACGATCTTCTAAATAACTTTTGAACAATTTCAGCTGGACGCCTCTTATACCCATGATCTCAAGCTTACGCAACAGAATTGAAATGGAAACTGTGTCAAAAGCTTTAGCGAGGTCCAGGAAAATTCCTACTGTATGATTACCCTTGTCCAGATTTTGCGCTAGATAGTCAGTCAGATGGTGTACCGCATCAGCAGTTGAAACTTTAGGCCTAAATCCAAACTGCCGTTCAGACAGAATTGATTTGTCTTCCAAATATTTTAACAACCTTTTGTTTATAATTTTTTCCAATATTTTAGATAAAGAAGGCAGTAGAGAAATAGGTCTATAATTTGTCACTTGCTCTTTGCTGCCTGATTTATAGACAGGGACAATTACAGCTTTTTTGAGACACTCTGGAAAATGACCTGAAGATAAACAAAGGCGGAAAATATAAGTCAGTGGCCGTACCAAAATGTCCTTGAATTTTTTGATAATTTTATTCGATATGTTATCCCAGCCTACTGCACATTCTTCTTTCAGGGTCATAATTATACTTTCCACCTCAGTCTCGTCAGTATCTAGCAGCGCAAAGGATGTTAATGCAGTGCTGCAGGTAAAAGGAGTGCTTGTTAGATTTTGGGATTGACCCAGATTTTTTTCAGCCAGACACTTTCCAACATTAACAAAGAAATTATTTGCTATGTTAGCCGATTCCAGCGTTGACGATTGTGCTTGTAATAAACCTGAAGATGACTCATATTGATTCGTGCTATACGTTGCGTTTTTAATGTAGTTCCAGATCTTTTTACTATTTGTTCCAGCCTTTTCCAATGCCACTTTGTCGTAGTTGCTTTTAATTTTTTTAAGGAGATCATTGCAGAAATTTCGTTATCGTTTGTACGAAATTTGCAAAACTGCACTGTCTGGATTAGATTTAGCTTTCATATGCAGTTTATCCCTATGTTTAATACAGCGTATAAGACCTGGTGTAATCCATGGTTTTAGGTTGTAATATTTGTTGCTCAACTGCGATATGACTGTGTTTTCCTGAATTGCATTTCGTAAGTTATCAATTACAAACATCATGCAAAACTGTGGGTCAGCGGAATTATAGACTGGATCAAAATTGATGACGCGTAAATCTTCTTCAAGTTTATTTATATTCAGTTTTGAGATATTGCGAGTGTCTTGTTTAGGTAATTTACAATTTAGGGTTAGTAGGGCAGCATTATGATCGGTTATTGTTGAGTTAACAACAAGTGCAATTGAAGGGAAATTTGATTTAAGCATAATATGATCCAAACAGGAGCCACTGTGATGTGTAGGAAAGCTGTGTGCTGGGAGCAGGCCATGAAAGGCGCATAGGTTCAGGTAGTCCTGAGCAGACGCTCAGGACTACCTGAACCTAGATTTTGATTTCTATCTATCAGAGATTTTGATTCCTATCTGAGGGGTTCTGAATGAGCCTCAAGGCGATGTCAGCAAATCGGAAGGGGTCCGAGAGGGCCGAGGCCTGCCAGGGCTGCGGGACTGTTTGGAAGAGATACCGGGCCCTGGAACACAAAGGGCTAAGAAGGAACATGGATGGGTTTTAGTCAGTACAAGTCTGACACTCCCTTCCTCTCCGCCCAGAGCGGGAGGAGTCATTTGATGATTTCCAATAAAAACAAAAAAAGAAAAAAAAAAAGGATTCTGAATGTATCTCAATACCATCTACACTATTTCGTAATGTCCCCATCATGATAATATGCGCGATAACAATCATGAATAAGTCAAACATGTATAGAATTGATAAGCCACCGAAAAATTTAGGTATGACTATCCTGTTAGAAGTTTTTGTAGAAGTACAAATTGCTTTGAAAGTCATTACCATTGGCCACCTCCACGTTTGTAGCTAAATAACGTTGACAAACTACGTTTAATATTAGGCCACCGCGTAAAAAAGAACGTACCTGTCCTTTGTACTCAAATATTTTGTGATATTTCCCTGTGTCTGTGTGTACAGTCACGTATAATATGTATACACGCAGCAACTTATAAAAGTGATTTTCTCCTACTGTATTGATTATGGTTTTACGTTTTCACGAACATGGAATTTTGGAAGCCATACTATTACGAAATAGGTCTTATCTCAACGTAGAAACTGTAATTTCACGAGCAAATCACTTTTCAGTTTTGCTAAGTGTACACATATTATTGTTCGTGACTGTACATAAATTATAAAATGAAGAAATAAAGTAGGTATTAAATACAATGCTTACAGTATTTGTAAATAAATTGGCAACTTTATGAAGCACCTCTGGGCTTTACCCTTAATATATTACCGCGGGGATGCGACGTCATCCAATTGTCAAACTAATACTGAAAACTATGTCCTAAATTTAAAGTTACAAGCTGGGTATTTTGACTTCAGAAATGAGCTGGGTAATTGTGTAACAGACTAACAATAGCCATGCCTTTCACTTTTATTACAATCCAACAGTATTGCAGACGAATTTTTCTGAAGTATGAAGCCCTGTCTCTGCCCTGCTGTATCTGCTTGTCCCCTAAGTGTTGTAGCGTAGCGTGATGTTTAATAGCCAATAACCTTTCGTAACAATTGATCCGACTGGTAGTGGTGGTAGTCGCAGAGATTAACGCTTTCAAACATACAAACTCTTCACTTTTATTATATTAGTATAGATTAGATCAGGACTTAATTTCAAAATACTACGGATTGTGTTCGATAGTGTGTGTTTACAAAAATGGGGTTCAGGGCTTTGACGTAAAAGAGTAACAAGGTAATTACTTACGCTTCAGAGATCAGGGCCCTCAGCTTGCAGAAGACGATACCCAAGCTATATGGATATTGATGCCAATAAACCGACAGATCGTTTGGAAGCCCTGAAACAAAAGAGAGTTTTATTTAGAAAGAAATCGAGTATTTTTTTTTTTGGAAAATCGGTAGAAAAATGGCCAAATCACTTTATTTTCTGTGATCAAAGACCAGTTGCTGGGGACTCCGTCGCTCCTCTTCCTATCTTCAGTTAAAACGCTTAAAAATGGTAAAGGCAGATTTCAGAGACTGTATTAACTAAATTTGACGTTCAGAAAAAAATGGCAGAATTTTTAAATCTTCAGTTAAATTTGTTTATTTTCGTTTTTCTATAATGTAAATAGATAGCTGTGTTTCAAGTTGGATCCTCAGATCTAGGAACTCCTAGACCAGATTTATCAGACTTCTAGAAATTATGTTTTCTCGACCACATAACTAATATAAATTACCCAATTACTGGCTCACCTAACCTCG
The DNA here is from genome assembly GCA_963082945.1 of Cerastis leucographa. Classification (NCBI taxonomy): domain Eukaryota; kingdom Metazoa; phylum Arthropoda; class Insecta; order Lepidoptera; family Noctuidae; genus Cerastis; species Cerastis leucographa. Next base: position 8,547,048 of record OY720353.1, read on the forward strand.
GCTACAGTATCTAACAAGGAGTTTATATTTCCCCCATTATAGAAGAGATTTCAAGGTCCCATTCTACAATAAGAAAACTTCAAAGTCTTATCAGTGTTCCTCAGTAACATAGAAAACTAGGTATACATAGTCTGGCGATGTATTTACTGGCAGATGTTTTTATGGCATGCCATAACGAGCTAATACAATATGTAGGTATAGAAAATGATATGGCTAATGCAAACTTTATATATATATCTGTGTTGCAAACAGTTTTGTTCGTACGGTTTTATTGCGCAATTTGTGAACCATTTGGGAACAGCTCCTGAGCGTAATAAATACGGAACTAGGGCGGGAAACTCTTTGTAGCACGCGGTGTTACACGATGCGAAAATCCGAATATCTACATGGATTGTGTGACGGGATGTTGATAACGCCTCGGGGTTTCCACTAGCTACATTTCAAACCCAATAAAATGTCCAAGTATTTAATGTTTTCATCACACTTAATCATATATTATACCTTGCTTTTTTCTTACATTTTGGGGTCGGCTACAGTCGAACCGGATGCAAATGAATACTATTATTTTACTTGGATGGCTCTGTATATGATGGCTGTCTACTTATTTGACGTTGTTGCTCAATTACTGGGTAGATCCGTACCTATAGAGACTGGTTGTCAGACTTTCAGAATTCTAAGTTTCCTTAACGATATCATAGAAGTGCATAGGAGGAACAGGATGAGAGGGACATTGCGGTATTATATACAAAGTTTTGCAAACTCGTCAAAATTCAGGATGTTGTCACAAAATACATAAATAATCAATTAAAATTACGGTACCTAGTTAATTATTAAAAAAACGCTGATTTTTTGGTTGTTTAAGTTTGTCAGTATTTCAGAATAACTCCCTTAACGTGGTTTAGGGAATAAGAAATTATCGAATAAACGTTTGAGATTGTTTGTATGTGTGGAAGCGCGGTTATAGGGAGATAATCAGACAGCCCGCGTTAAAAACATGGGTGGTTCACACTAACCGATTTCCGAAAATAGGAATAAAATAAAAATTACCTACTCGTTTTATTATTGATTCGGGACGAGAATCATTAGCATAGTTACCTCCTTGAATTTGACGAGGATGCAAAACAATACCTTGTATAAGTATTCATAGCGTCAAAGTAACTTGCACTGACACAAGGAAAAGAAAAAGGAAATTTACTTAAATCAATTGAAATATCCACATACGGTAGTTAGATATTCTAGGGTTGTAGGCCTAAAGTTTTTACGACGTCAAGACTTTGTGTTTCATCAGTATGCTCATACAGACACTCTGCTAGAACCCTACTTATATATTGATCATATAAAGGGACACTATCCTTGGAATCATACGGGCTTATGGTAGTGGTTTAAAGATTCATACGGGCCATGAATTATTCTTTCAAGAAAAGTACTTCTTCTACTTCAGTAACGTAGAAATCTGAATTTTAGGTAAATGAATTCTATTTGTTCTAGTATTTGTCCAGTTTTTTTATGAGTAGGCGATTCAAGTAAGTAGGTCTAAGGTATATAAAATGTCACCTTAAGTTTTATGAATTCGTCCCGCGCTCATCGCAAATAGGAGCGTCACAAAAATATGTTCAACATGTTAGAAAACAAATTAAAACCAGAAACAACTTTATCCAGTCCTTATCAAATTAACCATATTTCGTTCAAAACAACTCGATCCGACACGGCGATAAACGATGTAAAGAGAACAGATTTAAACTTAAATGGAAGAGAAATTGCGTCGTACAGAAATAAAACTTTGATGCGACCACCCACGAAAAGTAGTTTTGCGAAATAGGCACACACAATAAACAAAATAAATAACTCAATTTAGGCTGTGTGTCCCCGAAAGGTACAGCACAGGCACCCAAAATACGCAAATACCTAAAAGTGGGACAGCCTTTTTTTTTACGGATGGGAAATCATCAAATGACTTCTCCCGCTCTGGGCGGAGCGGGAGGGAGTGTCAGACATGTACTGACTAAACCCCATCCATGTTCCTTCTTAGCACTTTGTTTGTGTTCCAGGGCGACGGTATCTCTTTCGAACAGTCCCGCAACCCTGGAAAGTGGGACAGCCTTAGATTCGAATCCAGCTTACCCAATAGACCAATGCAGTCAAACCAAAATGCATCTTTACTTCATATTCAGAATACTGTACATAATTTTATTAGATCATCCCGATGACGATCTTACCTAGCCTTTTCCCCAACTGCAATGAATTTCAGTACATAGAGTTTACATAAAGTGACTGCCTACCTGACTTCCGTAACCCATATTCGATATGGTCTACTAATTTTAGGCAATTATCGGAAGAACGTTATACAATTTAGGATTAAATTATAATTAATGATAAACAAATATACAAACTATTAGATCCCATTTTTCTTTTTTAAATACGCACCTAACATAATGATGTTAAAAGGTGTGTGAAAAAAACATTTTAAGTGAGTTAAAACAAAGCGGCCCGGTTTGATCCTAATCAAATTGTGAGATGTACCTAATGAGAAATAATTAATTCTATTAAATGTAGGTGGCTACTCTTTGCCCTTGAGCTGTCCTGCGAATTAAGGAGTTTTTCACTGGTTTCGGTACTACTGAGGTGACGTGAGGCCTACGCTACCTCATCTCATCACTATCATGCACAGCCGGACTTCACCCGCTGCTAGGCACGGCCTACTGCTAGCCCCATAGAGGTGGGAGACATAATTGCCATCGCGGGTTTATCCTAAGGTACAGACAGCAACATTAATTAGTTACCCCCCTGGCGTACTCGGCGGTACTGTAGAGGGGTTAGCACATATTGAGCCTGTCTGTATTTTCTAAATAAAAAAGCTATTTTAGGTTTCATTTAACCAAAAAGGTTTATTTACTTCACAATACTTCACCCGCACTTTCTCTTTTTACTCGGTTCCTAAGGGTTTTATCGTAATGTTAAACAATAATAAGCCTGAAACCTTCCTCAAGACTTGGGTTACCAAGTCCAAAAACATGTTTTCAAACCCTACAGGCAGTTTCAGATAATTACACACAAACAACGTCTTTAGCTTAGTTATGATGGGTGTAATAGCACCCTCAAGAATCCGTAAGGCACTTGTTCTAACCCTCATTGTGATCATTGCTTTGTTCTAGACCATACCTGGAAACCTTCTAGTTACGGAGATATTGGAGGTCAAAGTTCGACTTTTTCACAAGTTCTTTATAAAAGTACCTAGAAATTTGTAACTTGTTTGTTATAAATAACTTTACATTAAATACCTCCATGACCCCACGTACTACTAGTGTATCTATCAGCACAATGTTTTGAGCGTTGTACGTTACATTGAGTTCTACGACTAAACGTGATTTTTATACCCAAAAAAAAATCGTACACCAGCAATCATTTTTGCGTAGAGTCACTTTGTTTGATGTACAACTGAATGCTTGTTGAAGGCAACGTGATGGGTACATTTACACCTTGTATAATTAGATAGGTCTTCAAGGTCTTAGAAAATAAATTGTACCCGTTTAAACTTTTAAGGTTATCAACAATACTTGTACTATGTTACTCGGAATCGTCTTATGTATGTCCCCGATCCCAATCGCCATAGAATAAAGTAGGTGATGAAATAAATATAGAGACGTATCTTATGTCTTATAATGATGAAAGATAATGTTCTAAGGTCTTATAGAAAATAATATATGATCAAACGAACTTCTTAAGGCGACAATAAGTGCCCGCGACCTTGAGCGAGTAAAAGTGCTTGCGTAACGCTTCAACGCGCACCAAGATTATTCTAAAAAACAACCCACCTTGATTTATCAAACACAATACAAATAAAAGCCGTATACTAAAATATAGGTTGTTAAATTTTCTTTCAGATGGTCAAAGTTTCATGAAAATACGTCCGATAGTTTTTGCGTTATTATCGTTTTTTTGTCCGCGTTAGACATGAATTTACAAATTAATTACACTATGTTATAAGAATATAATTTTACATTTTCACATATCATTTTATAAAAAAATTGTCTAGTATAACATATATTTTTTTCAAAGAAATAAGACTAGAATTTTAGACGTGATGTTCAATTTAAAATCATTAAAAGTCGTATATCTGCGCCTTAAGCGAAGCTCGATCATTGTTATATGAGTCGCTTCATTCGAAGATATAGACATACCGGGTAGTCCTTTTAATCTACAAGATAACATGCACATTTTAAGAGAATTTTGAAAATCGATATAAGTATTGACTATTTACAACTAAGCCAATTCTTTACTGACCATAACCACACCATTAGTCAAGCTGTCATTCTGTTTAGAGATACAAATGCAAAAAATTGTTACAGGGATTGGGTTGGGAGGGAACCTATATCTTCGAATGAAGCGACTTATATAATAATGATCGAACTGCGCTTAAGAAGTTCGTTTGATCATATATTATATTTCTTCGCTTCATTCTTCAGATATAGATATACCTGCAAACGTAGCACGACCACTGTAGAAACGAGTTTTGTGTACGGAAGAATCGACACAGACATAGACAATGACAATGTGTGTTAGTTTGTCGATTCTTACGTCGACATAACCCGTAGATGTTGAGAGAAAAGTTTAGTGTTTTATAATAAACAAAATCAATCATTTGTAAGAATACAATTATTGTTGTAACACCTTCACCGCCGCCGCCGCTCCGATCACCGGTGACCTCAAACAATACACTTTCAATTGTGTCTATTCACTGGCGGCCAACGTATTAATCAAGTAATAGTTAAAAATGTAACTTAAATCTAGTACTTAATAATAATTTGTAGGTACTATACATAATATCTTAGTTACTCGTTAACTTGGAAGATCGCTTGAGCAAAGTTATCTTCGTTTATAATCAGAGGATGATAGTATAAACTAAGCGACAACACGCTAAGGGCACCCCCTGCGGGGTACGGGCCTCGGCTTAGGGCGTCGCTAGGGGAGGGCAGCAAAGGGACTGGCTGGATCTGAGTGAAGTTACTTATTGACTGTGTTGTCGCGCCCTTATAAGGGCGCTTCACAGTGATTAAGAGATTGGATACCTTAGCTGTGTCACCTCTTAGAAATTTCAGAGAATTTCGTTTCCCGGAAAATATTTCACATAATATGTATTTAGTCCTTGTATTTTTGATTCGAATATTTTTGTTTCAGCTACTTTTTACTTGAACTAGCAGCTGCCCGCGACTTCGTTCGCGGGGATTTTTTTTTTTTTGGTTATGAGAAATAGATGTTGGCCGATTCTCAGACCTACCCGATATGCTCACAAAATTTCATGAGAATCGGTCAAGCCGTTTCGGAGGAGTACGGAAACGAACATTGTGACACGAGAATCCATACTAATATTATAAATCCATACTAATATTATAAATGCGAATGTCACTCTGTTTGTTTGTTTGTTTGTATGTTTGTTTGTTTGTTACCTTTTCATGACTAAACGGCTGATCGGATCCTAATGAAATTTGGCAAGAAGATAGATTTCAACCTTGGGAAGGACATAGGCTATATATCATTACGCTACGAACAATAGGAGCGGAGCAGCAATGAAAAATGTTGTGAAAACGGGGAAAATGTGACGCAGACGAAGTTGCGCGGGACAGCTAGTTTTATATATAAGATGAAACATATTTTACAGAAACGCAATTCAAAGAATTTTACGATCACTTTTTTTTATTTAAACCGGCATTATCACCGGTTGCAGGCCATCCCCCACCCTCACCAACGGACACCCGAAACTCACCTGTGAACTCTCTAACCATCCTGGAGGTAGACAAAGCTGATGTTGAGTCCCAAATCCTACAACTACGTTCTGACTGTGCAGTCGGCTGGGACGGAATATCATCGCTTATATTGAAAAGCTGTCGTCATGTACTGGTTCCACCAATTACTTACCTGTTTAATCGTTGCCTACAGGAGGGTGTCTTTCCGGAGGCTTTTAAAAAAGCGGTGGTCCATCCAATATACAAGGGAGGGAGCAGAGACTGTGAATAACTACAGACCGATATCGGTCATACCTGCACTCTCTAAAGTTCTCGAAAAAATCCTCAACAACTCTCTACGAAAATTCTTCGACAAACACCAACTCATTGCTAATAACCAATACGGTTTTCGGACAAATTTATCTACAGATGATGCAGTACTGGATTTCACGCAACAGGTTGCCTCAAATCTAGATAAAAAATCGAAATGTCTAGGTATATTCCTGGACCTTTCGAAGGCTTTTGACACGGTCTCTGTTCCCAAACTCATCATGAAGCTGGAAAGTATCGGTGTGCGTGGAATGCCACTAGAAATATTTAAGAATTACCTAAAAAACCGTAAGCAATGCATTAAAATTGATGCTCTTCTAAGTGATGAGTTTCTCGTGTCCTATGGTGTTCCCCAGGGCGGGATCCTTTCCCCGACTTTATTTCAGATCTATGTAAATGACCTCTGCAGACTGAGTCTCCCAAATGGTAAAATTTACGCTTACGCGGATGACACTGCAATTCTGGTTAAACTCGAACCTTCTTACATTAAACCTACAAAAAACTACGTATATTCCCTTTGCTATACGACGTAACGCTAAACCATCTCCTTCTTTAAATATAACTCCTCATTCCTGCACAAACTCGTCCACCCCCTGCACTTGTCCTCCGCTTGCTAGATCCGAAAGCGTTAAATACCTCGGAGTACACATAGACGACGGACTGAGATGGGACCAACAAATTGACGCTGTCACCACCAGAACTTTACGTCTTATTCATATATTTAAGTCTCTTAGAGTATCCGCCGACCTAAAAACTCTTAAGATGGTGTACCTTGCACTATGCCAATCAGTGATTGGCTATTGCATAGTTGCGTGGGGCGGTGCTGCTAGGACTAGATTTCTGAGGGTGGAAAGAGCACAGCGAGCTATACAGTCATGACGAAAAAGCCCTACCGGTATCCAACAACTGAACTGTACTCTGACTGTAAACTACTTACAGTTCGTCAGCTTTACGTGCTTAAATCCACCCTTAGAAAGCACGCAGGCCTTCCTCCTTTTGTTACTAACAAACGCACATACGTTCCACCAAATATACAACACAAAACCTCCTTCGCCAAACATCAATATTATATACTAAGTACTCATATCTATAAAAACATTAACAAACATCTCAAGCATTATAAATCTAAACACACATGCACTAAAATCTAAAGTAACAGAGTGGCTGCTCCTTAAGGATTACGCTTACACGGAGTCTTTAAGTCTTTCTTTTTTTTTTTTCTTTTTTTTTGTCTTTTTCTTCTTTTTTAGGTGGTGTGTGTGTGTGTGAGTATATTAATACTCACACACACACACACTCTCACACACACACACACTTACACCCAAACACACACTCACAACTACACATACACTATTTGCACACACAACATACAATTCTACTCTTTATACCATACAGTAGAATGACATAGTCCATTTGAGATATAAGTTTTTGTTGACTATTGACCGTAAACTACCTCTTATAATACATGTATATCCTAGCTTAAGAGGTAGAGTATTATTCTTGTACAGAATTTGCAACATTAACTATAAATGTATTTTCTTAACCAAATATTAAGCTGTATTTCAAACTCTGTATGTGTTTTTTAGATAAATAAAGAATTATTATTATTATTATATTATTATTTAACAAACTTATCAAACAGCAGAATTATTTTTCAACGAATATTGTTTGTTCGATGTATGTTTCCATGGTATTTTATTTCAACGAAATTGTTAACCTTAAATTATTTAAAAGTCAATATTTTGTACTACAAAATTTAGTGACAAAAACGAATGGCTGCAAAACCGACTCCACGTAGTCTTGTTTGCCCTACCCCTTGAGTGTAATTTAAACCCGCGTAGGCGCGGAGGGACGCGAGGGGAAACTCGCTTGGAGCCGCCATAGCCCCCAGCGCCGGAGCCGTGATAGAAACCATGCCTGTTGCATGCTACATGCTTGCATGCATGCTGCAAGTTGCATGCTTGCTTGCATGGTGCATGCAACAGGCATGGACACCAATAGTGAGAATAACAAGACTGTTTACCTGCTTGACAATGAACCCGGTGTTGTAATTTTATATGAGGGTATGCATTTTTCAAAGGTTTGAATTTTAGAAACAGTCAGTCGATTAAAATGTTATTCTTCGTAATAAGTTTTATGTGAAACAAACAATATGTGGATAAAGAATATTTGATTTGTTATTAAATATACTATGTTATGTATGAATATTCTAACATTAAACTTTATTAGAAACAAAAACCGATGATCTAAATTTCTTCAAAGTAGGTATTCTGCGTATTGATTATTCTATGAAATGATTATATGAGAAATAATTTATGTGAAACAAAATTCGATTAAACAATTAGCGATGAAACAACGCAAAACCATACATTAGCAGGTCGGTCTTTGTGTGTCTGTGATATGGAGATAAACTTCGAGAGCAGTCGCGGGGCAGATGCGAAGGTTTTCTCTAAAGTACGGCAGGAATAATGTCGGTTGATGACGCGACTTGCCGCATAAGATCTTGATCTTGCGAGTATGACATCTTCGATGGCTATGTTTATACTGTTAGATCCTATTGTTATGTTTTCGAGCTTGCATAGGAGGATTTATTAGGGAACGAATTAGAAACATAATTTAGAACGATCTGAGGGTCCCATGTAGTGCAGTACTTTGGGAAGCAAGGTTTTAATTTAAACGGTCCTTTGAGCAGCCGTTTCATTCGGTCATTAAATCCGATTTTACCGCCAAATAAGAGGGATAACGCAGATCTGGGGCTATTCAGAGTTCCGTATGAACTTCCCTTTTCAAACTGTTTACTAAAAAAGCGTAATACCTACTATCGGGACTATTCGGGACAGAGCAATCAAAAAAGTGATAATTATAATTTGTATGCACAACGTTGCCACCACAATTTGAAGGACACGTTATATTGTTGCATCATGATCTTTTTGTAAATAACCAACCATATTTTATCGCGGGACAAGCGGCTATCAAAACTCTTGTTAACTGAGCAAATGCTCTGAGTAGTGAGTACTGAGACAATTCTGAGAATTTGTCAACTAGGTTAACAATTTTTTTGTCAAATGGCAAAGAAATTGTCTGATTTACTGAATCTAAAATAAATCCTAGTTTTCAGGTTTGTTTCAAAGTTAATTTTTGTACGACGCAATTTATTTTCCATTTAAGTTTTAAATCTGTTATCTTTACATCGTTTAGCGTTGTGGTGACTCGAGTTGTTTTGAACAAAACATGGTTAATTTGATAAGGACTGGCTAAAGTTGTTTCTGGATTTAATTTGGTTTTTAACTCGTTGAACTTATTTTTGTGACACTCCATTTGCGACGAGCGTGGGACGAATTCATAAAAGTTAATGCGACGTTGTATCTACCTTAGACCTACTTATTTGAGTTGCCTACTTTAAAAAAAAACGGGGAAAATAGTAGAACAAATAGGATTCATTTACCGTAAATTATCAAAAAAAGTAAAAGTGAAATAACTTTTCTTGAAAGAATAATTCATTGCTCGTATTAATCTTTAAATCACTACTATATATCAGCCCGTATGATTCAAAGGATAGTGGTCCTTTATACAAGGTGTTGTTTTGCAACCTCGTCAAATTCAAGGAGGTAACTATGCTAATGATTCTCAACCCGAATGAATAATAAAATGCGTAGGTTATTTTGTTTTTTTTTCTTACTAACGGGAATTGGTAAGTGATTCTCGCTCTGAAACTGCGCTTCCACACATACAAACAATATCAAACGTTTATTCGATAATTTCTCATTTCCTAAATCACGGTAAGGGGGTTATTCTGAAACAGTGACAAACTTAATGCAGGATGCAAAACAACACCTTGTATGATCAATATTAGGTATGTAAGGTTCTATTATAAAGTCCCCCTGACCGTCATCGGTAAAGGCGCGGAGGCGGCCAATCTTGGTGGTGATTATAGCCATCGATGCGGGAGATATTATAGAGTGCGCTGGCACACAGGTGCACTCTCTGTTCCCTCACTCTCATAGTCCGATGGGACGGCAATCCGACACGACCGGAGAGAGATCAGGCACAGGATCAACGGCTTTTTTTTTTGCGGATGGGAAATCATCAAATGACTTCTCCCGCTCTGGGCGGAGCGGGAGGGAGTGTCAGACTTGTACTGACTAAAACCCACCCATGTTCCTTCTTCGCCCTTTGTGTTCCAGGGCCGCGGTATCTCTTTCGAACAACCCGCAGCCCTGGCAGGCATCGGCCCTTTCGGACCCCTTCCGGTTTGCTGACATCTCCTTGAGGCGCGCGTGGAAAACGTAAGGATCAACGGCTTAACGTGCATTTTGGGGCATGGGGGTAACATACCGCCAACTTCCAAACTCTGGGCAACTACTGAGAAATTACTAATGGAAAAACACAATAGTACTTTTTGCCCGCGGGAATCGAATCCAAGACCCCACGCTCAAAAGTCGCGCTTGCAACCACGAGCCACCAACCCGACCAACGGGGCAGTTCGGCGTTGGGTTCTAGTAAAGAGTGTCTGTATGAGCATACTGATAAATCAAAAAGTCTTGACATCGCAAAAACTTTAGTCATCCCTAGAATATCTTACTACCGTGGGTAGATATTTCAAAAGGTTTGAGTAGCTATAGTAGAATAAGTATACTGGGCGGTCAAGAGACCAAATGTACATCGTTGCCTAAGATATCCTTTTCTACGTGCAAGTTAGTTAATCTTATCCTGTTCCTCCTATGCACTTCTTTGACATCGTTACAGAAAGTCAGAATCCTGAAAGTCTACAACCAGTGGCTCCACGTAAAATAATATTCAGCTGCATCTTGATTTTACGTCGATAGTCTTTCATTTCTTAAGAATATTCCTGTTTTTTCGACATATTTTTAATAACTAGTGAGCGCGCATGTGCTTGCAATCGTGCACGAAAAAAGAATGACAGCTTGACTAGTAGTAGGGTTATGGTCAGTATAGAATCGACATAATTGTAAAAAGTCAATACTTATATCGATTTTCATAAATCTCTTAAAATGTGCATGTTATCTTGTAGATTAAAAGGACTACCTGGTATATTATATCTATATCTGAAGAATGAAGCGAAGAAATATAACTGGAAAAAGTAGGTAATCCTACCTAATTAAATAGGCTTTACAGAATGGGTTGATATTTATGAAGATAGAACTCGATTTACTGAGAAGCCTAGCCTGCCCACCTGTTTGGATCCATTATAAAAACTAGAATAAAATTTTACTAGAAGTACACACTGATTACTTCATTCTTTTAATATTTTCTGCAAAGAGAAGTTCCTACAGACTTTGAACAAACTTAAGTAATTTTCAGGAAGTAGAAAATCTAAAGTGGAAAAGAAAATAAAAGCCCCAAACGATAATGAAAGGGGAGTATTAAAACACAAAAACAAATCTGGCATCTTTTATTTCGCACGCACTCACAAAATAATATTACGACGAGTTTTTGGCGAAAAAAAACAACAACACATCCTCAACTGGTGAAAATAAATAGCAAAGTAGTTCCGAAGCTTTATTATTTACGAGTTTAGGCTGAACTATGATGAAAATGTGCCTTATCCTCATGAACCGTACATATTCTGTGATGTTTTACATGACTTCATAAAAGCGAAAGTAAGTGTTTGTCTGTCTTTCTGCTCCATTTTCACACATTAGAGTGTAGGCAAAGAGATTTAAATACCCATAGAGCAGACGTTGGGAATATTTTCATACAATGATCCCGAACAATTTAGATTTTGACACGCATGTTACCTAAAAAGCGGACGTAGACAGACCGATTTGTAACTATAAGTAGTAACTAGTATTGGCTTACGATTTTCTTCGTCTTGTCCCGTCCGTCGCTTGTAAATATTTGAATGTCTTTCAGTGTAGTAACTTTTCGTCCCGGTACTGTCCTTTCACAGTTGGTTGATTTTCAGCTGCATACGGTTAAGCTAGAAGTCGACCCGAACATAGTTTAGAAAATGCTAGGCTAGGGTAGGGGAGACCGGGGACAAACGTAACACTTTGTACTTTGACACTGGTTTCTAGCTAGTTTTCATATTTTTGATGAAATGAATATACCCACATATAAATTTCAATTGTGCTCTACAAATTTGTATCTAAATTTACCTAATTTTTTATTGTTTACTGTGAATTACAGAGTTTAAAAAAAAAAGGGACGATTGTTACTTTCGACCCCGAGGTCAGGGCGAAAGTAACACGGTGTGGGTCGGAAGTAGCATGATTAAGGTGTATGTAAATAATATGAAATGTCATATTAAATCAACTTATTTATTAGAAAAACATGATTTAATTACATAAATGTTTAGTTGGAGAAGTACTTTTAACATATTAATAGTACTTCTTTTATGCGGAAACAATGTAAACAAAACAGTAATTGACTTCTAAACTCTACTCATAAAAATATCAACTTTTATGAGATTCAGTTGCCTATTCTAATCAGACGCAATTATGGCACACATAGGGCGCATTATCATTGATGCATGCAACATGTGACCATTGTTTGCATTCAATACATTCTATCCACTGCTCGTTTCGCCGACTATTGCTGAAAGGCTCTAAACACACAATACAAAAGCAATATTCTTCGTCAGATGAATTGTTGCTGTCTTTCTCGCTCGCTGGCGCGGCATTCTGTTGGTAAAAAAAACTAATAATTAATATAAAACAATAAGTGAATAATACTCATTACATTATGGGGACAAAAGTAACATGTTACTTTTGTACTCGTAGTGCTATGTTACTTTTGTACCCGACCCCGTTTTTGTTAATTCATGAAAGCCTACCTAAAAATGGAACATGCTATTCTAAAATCAATAACAACACTGTGTAAACAATCTAATACAATCAAGAATTACACTGCAAATAGTCACATTGATATCATCATTTTAATACTACGTAACCACTAAATGAATAAATGTCAAAAAACTTACTTTTGGTTCGTAAAATCACGTGGCGTTCTCTAGCTCAAATTTACGGCACGAAGCGGAAGCGGCGACTAAATGCAAGCGGGGGGAGCGTCACCGGCTATCTCCTGAACGTTAGCGGGACGGCGTTTCGACCATTTTATAAACCTACAGAACGTTTGTTACTTTCGACCCGCCGTTACTTTTGTACCCGGTCTCCCCCTACTTAGATGATCTCGAAAATCATCGTCAACTTTACTTCTATTTATTAATTTGGCTAAGGTGAGGCTGAGGTTTAATTAATTCCGCTGTATATTTGTTTTTTTACTCAAACCTCAAGTTAAACTTTGAGTTAAAATAACTATGATAGAAATGTTTATTTATAATTCAAAGTCAATTCTTCCTATTCGTCTCTATCCTTCTTCATACAAAGATTTTATTTTTTCAAAATCCATTCTTATAGCTTTCAAGATAAGATTGTGAAATCAAAATACAAATTGGAAGCCCTTAATTGGAGTGTAAATAATTTAAAGGAAATTTGATCGTTTCAGATTCGGCTTTAGACCTAGTTTATTAACAAGTTTGTCAATCTAAATCATGGCCCGTCCTGAATTATTTATTACTAAACTATTTCAGATTTGCAACGAGCTCGAATAATCCTAAAATCAGAACGACACAGTATTATCAGGTTACTTAGGTACTAGATGCTGCCCGTGACTTCGTTTGCGTGAAAATTTTGATGTTTTCAGGTCAGAGATAAACATATAAACTTTCCTCTTGAATCATTCTGTGTACTGATGAAAACCGCATTAAAATCCGTTGCATAGGTAGTTTACGAGTAGAAGATCTAAGCTTAAAGATGGCGGGAAGAATATGTGGCACCATAAAATAACTAATAATTGAGGGTAGTTGGTAGTTTTAAGATTATGTTTTACACTTTGTAATAAAGATATGTCCAAACAAAATATGAGTATAGTAATTGCTGGCGGTCAATTTCAGCTAAGACTAGCCTTTAGCATGCATTAGCTAGCATTCTAGCGCACAAGTGTGTTCGCAAACACTAATACATTCTCCCTTCTCTCACTCTCATAAGGTGAGACGCAACCTTACATGACCGCAGAGAAATCAGACGTAGGACCAACGGCTTAAAGTGCTCTCCAAACCAAGGGGTATCATACCACCAACTTCCAACTAAGCGGTGCCATGACCATCAGACCAACAAGGTAATTAAAAAAAAATACAAACAAAACATGGCTGCATGGTCAATTGTTTAATACACCCATGTATAAAACAATGGTGTGTAATATGGGATCAACATCAACGTGGATAATATTAAGCGCGAATGAGCAAAATCATACATAAAATACATAAATAACATCACGCCTGTAATCCCGAAGGATTAGGCAGAGGTGTACCTCATAGTACCTACACCCCCATTTCACCAGTTATGTAAAAGTACCATGTATGATATAGGAGGCGAGCCTATTGCCATCAACCGGGCACGCATCCAGACTCCGCGACTGCTGCTGAGAAATTATTGTTGGAAAACCCAATAACACTTTTGCCCGAACTGGGAATCGAGCCCAGGACCTCGTGCACAGCTGCATCAGCACTGCACTGCAGCATCAATCAAGTAGGTAATTACCACCACTGTGATTTAAAAGGCATATTATTAATACACCCGAAAACTATACGCATTATGGATATCGTTGTCAGTGTGTGACTTTATTTATCCCTATTTATATGAGCACTGTGTTACCCGTTACTGTGGTACAGTTTACTACTGGATGTGTTTTATTCCGATCAAACCCAAGGAGAACCTTTCGACCGGGCTAGTGCGCAGTAATTAACCCATCGTTCATACGTCACGCTCACATATGCATTTCTGCTTACCTTGCGTTCTGTTTCTTGCACGCTTACATGTGTCCATACCACGCTATTGACAAATAAGAGCACCATCTAGGTCTTCATATAGGATGTCATAACATAGGACAGGCACTATGGAAAACCAATTCAAATCATGAACTTGTGTGACAGTCCAGGGAGTGACAACAGTTTTCAGTACCTGCCATCCAATTTTGCAAAGGGGTGTCCTGAAAAAGAGTTATCGGCTTATGCAGGTCAGGTAAGCAGTCGTTCCATGCAAAATACTGGTATTCAGCCGCATCTGGTTAGACTGGAATTCGTCTCCACAGTAGTTGGAAAAAAGCTCGGCAGATGATGATGACAACATGACATATTTCACAATAAAATTATTAAACTTCCGGTTAATAGATCTATCATCCAGTTACTGTTTACATTCTACATTAACTGAGTGAGTTTTTTTTATGAAATTGGCGTGTGAGAGAGTTGTTTTTCCTCATCTTGCGGAACTGATTAAAACTTTCAAGATGCAACCTTGAAACCTACATGAACTTTGAAAACTGATAAAATCTTCCAAGTATATACAAATAAGCGATTTCAAAGTCTTTCAATTCTATCTACATTATAACATCGATTAAATCAAAACCCCTGTCTTTCAGGGGTTTTGATTTAATCGATGTTACCAGCAAAAAAATAATGGAAAGTTTTCAAACAGTATTTAGGTACTTGGCCATAATAGTTTTCGTGTCACGTACGATTTCGGGTACGGATGTGTGGTACTGAATCTAAAATGGCCTTACATTGATAGGTAGATTGACAAAGGCTTTTTTTACGGATAGGAAATCATCAAATGATCCCTCGGCTCCCGCTCTGGGCGGAGCGGAAGCGAGTGCCAGACTTGTACTGACTAAAACCCATCCATGTTCATTCTTAGTTAGCACTTTAGTGTTCCAGGGCCACGGTACCTCTTTCGAACAGGTCCCGCAGCCCTGGCAGGCATCGACCCTCTCGGACCCCTTCCGATTTGCTGACACCTCCTTGAGGCGCGCGTGGAACACGAACGCGCCGTCGACAATGCCTGTCGTCAAAAGACGGACGGACCGTGAGCTAGCCCATTACTCACCGTCCACAGGCCCGCGATTGACAAAGGCTTAGAGTAAGCTTTTTAGTGCCTACGAAACAGAACTGTGTTACTTTAGCAGTTTAATTGTGAGTAGTACGTAACACGGTATGTGTGTTTAGCTCGCGTATTACGCTTCAATCCCGAATAAACCGCGCTTGCCTCGGTTTTTACGTGGATGGGTGACCACACATTACATACCGAGTGTCCTCTATGCCTCGGAAAGCACGTTGGTCCCAGCTGTTAATTAAAAATGTTAGCCAGTCGTAAGTGTCCCAAAAGTCTGACAACCAGTCTTACCAAGGGGTATCGTATTACCCAGTACTAACTGGGTTATGAAGGGCGGATAGGCAATCACTCCATGTAAAGTACTGATATTCAGCCTCAGCCTCTTTGGAAGCCTCAACACAGTTGGGAAAAGGCCTAAGCAAATGATGATTACGCATCAATCCAAACTGCAAACCAGCAGCTACGACTGATTTATATCTCAATGAAAACACCGTTGACGGTGAAATGGCTGCCTGTTCCCGTTTCGTTATGCCGATTTAGTTTGCGGGTACCGTCTCTTTCAGGATAGTTCTTGACTAGCTTACACGGTGATATCGTAAGTATAACTATATTTTAAGTCAGGCGACAAGACATTTTGTAGCACGACCACTCTTAAAGGCAACATACACTACAGCATACCTAAATAAGATAACGAAATTCGTATACATGCGATGAAATCTGCAAACAAAGGTAAATGTCAAACGATCTAAGAAGTTTAGATCCAAATAGAGATGCAAAGGACCGTAAACGATTTGCTTTCAAGGCGAGGAGCGGTTTCATACTTACATGAAAATACTTTCAAAATTTATCTAACACAAAATCTCAATTCGCTGATTTATGACGGTGAGACGTAACGTAACCTACATAAAGGGTGTAAAACACCTCTTAACGAAGCCGAAAGGCACTGGTTCTCCCTGTTATTTCGATCATTTTTTTGTTCTACACCATACCTGGGAACCTTCTAGTTACGGAGACATTAGTGGTCAAAGTTCCAACTTTATGACAAGTATTTTTTTTAATACAAGTTTTTAATGTAAGATTTTTACTTTCAACACCTCCACGAGACCACGACCCCCGTACTATTCAATCCGACCATCAGCACAATGTTTTGAGTGCGTTACATTGAGTTCTACCACAAAACATGATTTTACACCCCCCAAAAAAAAGTAGTTTCCCAGCAATATTTTCTGCGTAAAGTTACTTAGTTTCATGTACAGAATGCTTGGTTGACGGCTTCGTGATGAGGTGATTTACACCGTGTATACATGTGCCAGATGAGATAGATACCTCTACTATCGTAATTCTTCGCAATCTGGAACCTTTAAGCGAAGATGAACTCTGACTCATCACTCGTCAAGGACAGCAAAGATAACATATGTAATATGATGCCTGAATTTCCCGAATGCAAATCGGCAAAGACCTATAGAAGTAGAAGGTGTGCCGTTTGCCACAAATCCAGACTCCAGGAGACCAATAAGGTGAGCTTAAAATGTAATCGCTATCCTATCTAATCTAATCCATTTATATCTCTAATCGATCCTACACAAACGTAAAAAATATTCATAATCAAAATCAAATAAGTACATCTGATAAGAGTTCCCGAAGGAAGGATTTATGAAAATTCATTCCCTATAGGGTTTATAGGGGATCAACGCTGTATGGAAGTTTGTTGATGGAATATCACTTGGGGCACACAGCTTGTCTAATCTATAAATTATTATCGTCAAGCTCAAACTGTAAATTCTTTAAAAAAAAAAGCAGACAGGTAAAGCAAAACATTAACCTCTTGTTCCACCATAATTACTATTTTGAAATATCTACCACAAATGACTGCCGTCGATCCGATATTTCACACCTGTTCTCGAGCATTTCTTAACGACAGCAGACGGTACACATTAATTACTCAAGCTAATGAAGACAAGCATACATGGGTCAAGGACGCAGTCTTACGCAAAAAGGTACAAACGTAGCTTTAAGTAGTAAGTTCGCAAAAGTAGGCATAGTTGTGTTAAACTATCAGGGTAGCTAAGTAAGGCTAGACATAACCGGCCCCTAGAGTGCTTAAAAGCTAGGTAATATCAGGCCTCGACCACTAAACTTTAAATGACTTTAAATGCATAAAACTGGTGGTGTAAACACCTATGGGTCCTATAAAACACAAATAAAGCATTCACTTAGCTAACTAGTTTTAACGTCACGTATGTTTCGGGTGCGGGTGAGTGGATCATGAGGACATGTATATTTTAAGTACCTACAAAAACAAGCGGAGGTCTATGGGTCCTGATGTCCTACATGAAAAATCTTGTAGTACAAATCTCAAAAAGACCTCATCAACGGGTCCAAACACAAAGGAATTCATAGTGATGTATGAATGAATTGTTCATTGTATTGTGGTAGTGGCCACAATACATTGAGCAACTCGTTTTAGAAAAACCAACTTTCTGTCTCCACTAAAGACTGTGTGGTCTCTAGCATCCGACTAGTATTTTCCCATGGTCGAGTGCCAGCTTCCAGTCTAACTGGATGCAGCTGGACACCAGTATTTTCCATGGAGCTACTGCCTGTCTTAGCCACAATCCAGTTATTGCTAACAAAATACCAACGCTTAAGGCTGCTTCCTGTGATTCTTCAAAGTCTTTTTAGTCACAGTCTATAGAGGGCTGTGGGCTGTAGGGCTTATTTTTAAGCAAAATATTTGTAGAAAAAAGCGTGCTATTTTAATTTTTGCCTCGACAAATTTTAAGTGCCATAGAGGAGATGAAAAATTACGATGTGAAATGCCCCATGAAACCCCCTGTGAGCCATTGACACGTATTCTGCTTCATTAAATATTCAATCTCGTCAGAAATGATGGCTCTCTAAAGAGTGCTCGCAAAAAGTAAAGTAATCATTAACGATTACATTATTATGACTAACTAAGCTACATGAGCCGCTGAAGGTCAAACTCAGCGCGAAGCTGAAGTTGCAGATGACACTGAACGCGATCGGTCAGAGTTTGCCTTATGGGCCACAACTCTTAAACGCGGTATAGATGTGGTGATTACGTTCCGTTTTAGTGATGAAATTCGACTGTAGTCCTATGGGGGTACTCCGATTAAAATAGTAAGGTGTTAATACAGATCCACATGACGAAAATAATGTTCATCTGCAGCTGTAGTTTGAGTGATCTGTCTGAAGCCACTGCTGACACTGTTGATGAGGCAGAGTTCTAGTTAAAACCCCTTTTAACTTGAATATAGGAATCATCATCACGATAAAGAAAAGGGGTCATCTTAGGAGAAGAAGCTTGGTGGTTTATTTTGCCCAGATTTGTACCAGCAAATAAATGGAGAATGAAATGTGAGAATGAGATAATGGAGAATGGGAGTGATTATTGATCAGCGCCTTTCCTGGTATCCTCAACTGGAACAAGTTATGAGTAGAGTACGAAAACTTATGTGGATATTCAAAGAGCTGAGATATGTTGTGCCAGGGAGAATAAATGTAAATAAAAATAGTGACAAAAACAGAAATCTATTAAATGAAATTTATATATCTTTGGTTCAGTCTGTCTTAGTATATTGCATAGTTGTATGGGGTGGAGCAACAAAATCTAGTTTTCTAGAGTTGGAACGCGCGCAAAGAGCTATTATTAAGGTGATGTATTTCAAAAAAAGAAGATTCTCCACTGAAAAGCTTTACGAATTATCTAATCTGCTGTCAGTGAGACAATTGTACATCCTTCATATAATCCTTAAAACACATAAAGAGATACCATATGATCCTAAAATATTAAGAAAGAGAAATAAACACCACATAGTAAAAGTTCCCACAACCAAAACAGAATTTGCCACCAGACAATTTGAAATACGATCAGCTTATTTGTATAATAAAATTAATAAACTAATATATATTTATGATAAAAAAAAATATGACTGCAAAAATAAACTAATTACATGGCTGCACAATTTAAATTATGATGATACCGAGCTACTTTTGCAACGTGTGATCTAACAATAAACTAATAGAAAATGTTGTTACTCACTTATTTAGTCACACACGTACACTCAAGATCTGTCTCTCAACCTTTCACACACACACACACACACACACACACACACTCACACACACATACGCACACGCGCGCGCACACACATACACCCATATGCCCACACACACATACAATTTTATTGATAGTACCCTAATTTAATTTTTCTCTCTTTTGTTACCAATTTGTAAGTTTATAATGTAAGGGAAGAGCGGAGCCTTCAACTACAGGCATTTATTATGCCTAAATGGAGACTCCTCAACATGCATTTAAGCCAAAATGAACTGAAATAAACTTATTATTATTAAATAAACGAAATATAGGTAGCAGTGGCGGATTCCTCAGCAGGCGAAGTAGGCTGAAGCCTAGGGTGGCAGATTTTTGGGGTGGCAATTTTAGGTAACGAACTTCTTTTTTTTTGCTACCTCGTTGAAATCAAAAAGATTCCTGCATGGCGGTTTTCTGATGTTTTTTTACACATTTTGCGGCAACAAATTTTGCGGATGACTTATCCCTCACACTTGTTATTGAACATTCGGTGTCTTGTGAAACTTCCATAATCTAGAATAAAACAGCTAGTTCGCCGTACCCTACCAGTAATCGGCCTCTGCGCCCTCAGCCCACACTTTGTATGACTGAAAAGAGCGAAATTGCAGAAAATGTATTTCCCTCTTCGCACTATCTACAGTATCAACCCATACATGTCAGTCCCACTGACTGACTACTGACCCCTCCTTTATTAATTATACATGATTGACCTTTGATTAGCTCAAAAATTATTTAACCCAAAAATTATTATACGTGCAATTTCAACGAAATTGTTGGATTATAAAAATAAACTAGGAGATGAAACTTGTTGAGGCAAGGGTGGCAAAAACTTTACAGCCTATACCTTAAAAATTTTTAAATCCGCCATTGGTTTCAAAATCAAAATCAAAATCAAAATATTTTTATTTCACATAGGCCTACATGGGCACTTGTAAAACGTCGACAAAAAGCTCGGTTCGGGTTGGTCGTTTCCTATGGAGAAGAACCGGCAAGAAACTCCATGGTTACTCTTTTAAAATCATTTGGCTTTACAATTTTTCTATGTTACAGCATTGGCACTTAAGTATGAGTGGACATCGTAGGCCCGACAATAAGTCGTTGCTTACTACAAAACGTAAGCAACGACTTATACGGTTGGTAGGTAGTTTGGTTTTCTCGGGAAAGAAGATTGCTAAGACATAAATATATCAATCCTGGCAACAAGTTTCTTACTTATTAAAGAGTGCAAGTCATTATGCGGTTACGGAGAAACTAGACTTACGAGTACAAAGCTAAAAACTCCTGATTTTATTATCCTCGGTAGATGCGTCGTTTGAATTAATTTAGTTATAGTCGATGTTGAACAGTACTTTATGCATTTTAATAATTTTGAAAAGTCGATAAGTAGAACTCTCAAGTCACTTCTCACCTGAATTTATTTACATACAATACAATATTGCTTATTATATTGTTTACTCAAGTAATGTTTTATGCTAATTACTCACCAAACATCAGTAGCAACAGGTCGCTAACAGCCAAACTGAAGAGATAATAGTTGGTCGCAGTATGCAAACCAGGATGCTTCACAATAACCACACACACGCACGCATTGCCGACCACTCCAGTCAGAAATATTACAACCAATATTACACTAATCGGTACTATTTCCTTTAACGGTAAACGTCTAGACCCCATCAGCCACCATAGCATTTCTTCTTCACTACAATCGAAGTGAGATAAATTGTTGCAACGATTAAAAAAATCGTCGTAAGTCTCGTTTCCTCGAAGGAATAACTTTGATTCCATTTTTGAATAGTTCGTCACAAAAGTTTTAAAAGTAAATAATTCCGAAGAAAAAATTAAAAAAGTGTCTTTTATTTTCACTATTTTTTTAAAATCTGTTAAACAGTTCAATGTAATTGAAAATATACCGGACTCCAAACGGTATTACGAAAAGTTGTTGGTATCCGAAACCGCAGAGAACATGACCGATTCACCCGAATTCCCGCGCGCACTGATACAGCTGAACTGAAACTTCCAGGACTGAGGACTACGCAACATAATTCAATACTATTGTAGATGTGCAGTTTTATAAACACATAATGTCAATTCACTGCATCTAATTGGGCAGATATTATAATGATTGTTAAACATTTTGCCTTTAACTCTTTTTTATAAAATAATAATATTTTAATAAATTGCAGGTACAACTATTTCTAGGTTACTAACTGCCAGTAACCTAGAAACAGTTGTACCTGCAATTGATTAATGAATTTCTACAACTAACTGGAAAAAATAATACCGTATTTTATATTTACTTTGAATTCGTTATCAATTTTATTAGACAAATAATCAAAATCTTAAGCATGTTACATACGCAGAACCTTTCCGTTTAAAAGCTCCCGCTCAATTTTCCCGCCATATATCTTTGACATTTCTGTAGTTAGAGTATCACCACACTGCTTTAGTCGATTTGTCTTAGTCTGATTTGTCTATGAGCTCGGTGAGATTGCCGAGAATGTCGCGAAATTTATTACCTGTGATTGTTTCGTTTCGCCGCGCCCGCAAGCTTTCACAGATAAGGAAACGTCAAATATTCAGTAATTTTGGTGAATTAAAATGGTAAAAATGCTATTTATGCTCGTGTTTACATGGTAAATTGTATTAAAATTGTGAATGCCTAAGCAGGTTAATGCTTCGAAGCATTTAATATGTCTTCTCAAATCAACGACCAAATTGGGGAGATAACTATGACTATGACAAGCACTGAAGCAGATTCTTCACAAACACACGGGCACGAAGGTAAATAAACAATTTACAATTATCTAATAACAACAAACAATTCAATAACTATAAAATTTTTGCCGGTAAAAACATATTAGTTACATTACTTTTTAATGTTCAATTATATGTCCAAAACTTTATTTCTACAATAACTTCAATTGACTGTTTTCAAACATTACAAATTGACCAACAACTTGATTTCGTACTCAGCATTACTTATGAAACTTCTGTCCTAAACGAAACGGCTACAATTACCCACCAAATACTTAAAACTAATATTAATTTCAATTATCTATATTGTAGCAACATCAAGTGTAAATGTAGATGATGCGACGTCTAGCAACGCTGCTACGCCTGCAAGTAGCGAGGGCCAGGCCTCCAGGCAGTCAAACCTACAGCGCATACAGCAGCGGAAGCAACAAGTCTATAACTGGCCTCATAACAAGAAGCTACTCAAGTTGGCTATTTACTCAGAATGCCAGGTAACTTAGATGTTAGATGATTAACTTACGGCTGTCAGAGAAAAGAACTAACAATTGTAAAAGCTAAGCATATCAGGCAGTAGTTTAAAGTGGTAAGAAAGGAACATGTCATAATGTTCTGTAGTGTTATTACACTGTATAAAATATGAAATCTTTAACCCAGATGAGGGTGGTGCCCTAGAAACCTCAATAAATGTTGTAAAATCTACAGAATGCAAACTCGTCACATAATATTAACATCTATAAAATTGATTCTCGGAAATTTTGTATAAACCAATTATGAACACTGTAGAAATAGACTCAGCAAAACATGGATGTTGCTTATTCTAAATAAAGGTTTTTTTTTAATGATTTTTAGGGTTTTCAGGAACAAAGCCCTGACAATTACAACATTTATTTGTGCCCTAATGTCATACTTTCATTTAATTCTTAGACTATTGGCACTAAACGGATGAAAACTGACACACACTTTGTTGGTTTTCTATTCTTTTATGTAGTGAGAACTGGGTGCTAAACTATATTCAGCATGAGATCCTTTTAAAATGCTGCTGTTAAGCTTAACAGTTGAGCTATTTATTTACACAGGCTCAACATCATGTTCAATTTTAACTTTTACTAGCCTATGCCCGCGGCTTCGCACGCGTGGAGTTCAATCACTGTCCCACGAGATTATACTATCAATATAAAAAATATCTTATTTGTTATAAACTACAACTGTGCCAAATTTCATCCAAATCCGTTAAGTAGTTTTCACGTGAAAGAGTAACAAACACCCATCCCTCCATACTTACAAACTTTCGCGTTTATAATATTAGTAGGATTTATCCTCAATAGGGGATCGGACTGGGTAAAGAAAACGACATTTTATTTTGTCCGTCAGACAGGTAATACAAAAATATTAGACACGTATTTTTTGTTTTATCAAAATATCAAAAAATTACTTAGTTAAAACTCATTAAAGTAGGAGAGTGGGGGCTTACTACGTCACAAGTAGGTATAAAACTTGCCTACATGTGACGTCATGCGCCATTTCAACTCAATATATCTCCGTAATTTTATGACCACGTGAAAAAAGAAAAAATACGTGTCCAATACTTTTCAATAAACTACCCGACGGACAAAGAAAAAAAAAATAGGATTATCCCCTATTGGTTTTAAAACTGTTGGTGCTATTAAATGAATTTCTTTGCAGACACCAGACTGCAATTGTAATGGCTGGAAGACTCCTGCACCTCAGCAGGCAGCGAAAGGCAATCCACGAGCGGACAACCAGCCTCCAGCTAATTTCAATGATCCCTGTCGGAATTGCCATCATGTACTAGGTTAGTAACTCTTTAAACAATACTTTTTTTTTTATAAATACTTATATAATATTTCTTTGCTTTATCCATATTGACTGAGATGATTTAAATCTTCTCAACATCAGGTTTCTGAAGAACTATGCACCAGATAATTTCTTTAATACTAAAGAAAAACTGTGTGCTTCTATAACTCATAATTCGCTTTCTGCACTACTCCAACCATTAATGGATCACTAACATGCAGATCTGGTAGGCTTTAGTCACAGATAACGCTCCTTCAGATTCCCCATGATGAACATTTTGTTTGTATTTGAGGTCACCAAATTGCAACCCGATTGGCTATTTCATGGTGACATCACCTGCCGTAGTGATGGGACAAACATATACAGAATCTAGAGGAATTATCTGTGGCTTTAGCCAACTCAAGAAGTACCTGCCTATAAAACTCCATCATACATAACAAGTGCCATATTTTCAGAAAAGCATGTGTCCCAGCTACAAGGTCTGGCAGTGGCGGAGGTGAACAGACTTCTTGGAGCTGTGGTCGATGTGGAGAATATCTTCATGTCTATGCATAGAGAGGATGACCATGACACTAAGAGGGTTTATTATTATTTATTTAAGGTGAGTGTGATATTCTTTTCTTGCATTTTCATTACGAAGCTATTGATGATACAATTATTGGATGCTGGCTGTTCCCCGCGACATTCGTCCGTGTAAAATGTATAGTAAGAATATTATTCCCTATTTAAATCCGATTTTGTTAACAATTTTTAAGGGTTATCTGCCAGTAAAAGTCCCGTCAAAATCGGTACCGTGGTTCGGTCGGAGATTAGCCGGAAAAATAAACAGATAGACAATAATTTAAAGAGACATAAAAACTCACTCTCTTGAAACAACATAAACTCATCAAGGGTTTGACGCATTTGGTGCACATCAACTGACTGCACTAAAAGTAAAGTCAATGCCACATTGAAAGTAATAAGAATTTGACTTTAGCAACGCTATTATCAACTAGCATTAGGAGGTTTTCCGTAGCCTAAATTTTACTACTGAAGTTTGGTTTCCCATGCCTAAAATGTACTCTTCAACGTTCACAGATACTCCGCAAATGCATCCTGACCCGTTCCCACCCTCGCATCGAAGGCCCCCTAGGCCAGCCGCCCTTCGAGAGGCCCTCAATAGCCAAAGCCATCACCAACTTCGTACTCTTCAAGTTTAACAGCCTCCCACAAAGGGAATGGCAGACCATGTACGATCTGGCCAAGATGTTCTTACATTGTTTTAATCATTGGAACTTTGAGACGCCTAGTGTGAGGAAATTGGTAAGTTTTTGATGATGTATTTAAACTGACTTTTCAAGTGTTATTAATAGTGTTTTGATGTTTTGTGTTACATGATTATTTTCGTCGCACTAAATACGTTTTAACCATTTTAGCATCAATGACCCATCCACCTTGTATAGAGCTAACCACTAAAACATCGGCGAGTATCGAGTGCATGACGGCGATGGGCGATTACTTGCTAGTATGTATGCGAGAGTCTCTCAGCGAGTGTTCTGCTCGCCAAGCGAAGGTCGCTGGGCGAGTGGGCTCTTTGCTAGCTCTTGTCGCTGCGACAAACGAGTACTCGCCGAAAGCGTGAACAATCGGCGAAGTATCTCTTACAGACATGGGACCTACAATCGTTTGTACGTTCCTGAGCTACAAAATAGTTGTTAGCTAGTCGCTTGTTATTGGCAGCTGGGCACAGATGCTTTATCACGAGGAGTGACGCCGCTAATATGCCACCATATATTTTTATTGAAAAAAATGCTCAAATACTCAAACCAAACCAATGGTAAATTAAAGCTACAGAACAAAAAAAATCAGTGCCTCGCCAAAACACCAACACTGTTGTGACTTGCGATTTCTCGTCATTGCAAAACTAAATTGAACTTTATTGAACTGCTGAATAAATGAATATTTAATTTTCAGCAAGTGTCGAATCCTGAAGACATATCTGCATACCAAATCAATTATACAAGGTATGTTAACTACAATACGTTTTCTTATGTCTTACAAATTACTTAGACACATCAAGCGATGCATTTCCAGTATAAGATGGCCTCGCTTTGTTCAGATTTCCCGTACAATGAGAGAGCCAAATAAACTGGTTTTTATTGCTTAAGTGGTTGCTTTGTATACTGTATTCTTCACTTCTGTGCAATTACAAATCGTGAATTTTGTATAGTCATATACTGATAGTCAAAACAGGAGTTGCCTTACACCTTCGAATGTTTTGGTTCTAGGATATGCATTCATCAAGATGTTTTCCTTCAACGTTTAGATAGTATAACAATAATGCTATAGTATGCGTATTTCATTAATTTGATATCAACAGAAGACCATCACAATCAGAATATTTCTTAAAATTTAACCAACTTAGAGAAAATTACCAGTACATAATAACAACACGCCTGTAATCCCCGAAGGGTACAGCAGATGTGTGCCCAATAGTACACACACATTTCGCCAGTTAAATCCCATGTAATAGAGACCGAACCTATTGCCATCAACCAGGCACAAATCCATACTCTGTGCTGCGACTGACAAATTCCTGATAGAAAAACAATAACACTTTGCTCGACTAGGGAATCGAACGCACGTCCTCTTGCTCATCAGAAGCGCATGCGGCCAAAAGCCGGCAGTAAATAATGTGCTTAAAAATCTAAAATGAATGAAACCTTCCAGATGGCTAGTGTTCTGCCACGTCCCCGCGTTTTGCGACTCGCTGCCTCACTACGACACGTCGCTCGTGTTCGGTCGCACGCTACTGCGCGCCGTGTTCAAGTCTGTTTGTCGCCAGCTCATGGATAAGTGTCATTCGGAGAGGGATCGTATGCCTCCTGAGAAGAGGGTAAGTCATTATTAAAGGAACCCTTCTACACCTTTGTAATACCACTACCGTATATTAGGGGGCATTATGTTGATTTATTTTATTTTAGTTTGCAACACTTAATACGACCCACCTTTGAAAGACCACTACCGTATGTTAGGGGGCATTATGTTGATTTATTTTATTTTAGTTTGCAACACTTAATACGTCCCACCTTTGAAAGACCACTACCGTATGTTAGGGGGCATTATGTTGATTTATTTTATTTTAGTTTGCAACACTTAATACGACCCACCTTTGAAAGACCACTACCGTATTAGGGGGCATTATGTTGATTTATTTTATTTTAGTTTGCAACACTTAATACGACCCACCTTTGAAAGACCACTACCGTATTAGGGGGCATTATGTTGATTTATTTTATTTTAGTTTGCAACACTTAATACGACCCACCTTTGAAAGACCACTACCGTATGTTAGGGGGCATTATGTTGATTTATTTTATTTTAGTTTGCAACACTTAATACGTCCCACCTTTGAAAGACCACTACCGTATGTTAGGGGGCATTATGTTGATTTATTTTATTTTAGTTTGCAACACTTAATACGACCCACCTTTGAAAGACCACTACCGTGTTAGGGGGCATTTTGTTGATTTATTTTATTTTAGTTTGCAAAAAATAATCTACAATTAATACGACTTATTTTGTAAGTTCTGGTTAAAGCATTACAATAATTTAAATTAAAAAAAGCCATTCTCTTCAATGACAAATTCTATTTTTGTGAGATTCTGACATAATTATCTTTATAGTATTTGAAAATATTTTAATATAAACTTCAAAAGGATTCCACCGTTTTTATTATCACCCAATTAATTCCAATACTCTATCAACACTAAGGCCAGTCCAACCAATCAAATGGCTTGAATCTAGTTTTAAGTATTGCTTGAGTATGATTTCTTTTCATTATTTCACATCATATTTGTGTTTATAGAAGACTCTGCTAATTTTAACTGTGTGTTGCCTATAGTCACGGAATTAAAATTCTTTGACATACGGACGGACAGAAATACATAGAAAATTGCAATGCTATTTGACCCAAATGTATGGGGCAGCTGTTTTTTTTTTGCTTTAAAAATGTTTTATGATGAGAAACATGTTCAGTTTGATGGTCTGTAGCACACCCTTAAGTATGAATATACCCTTTCCGTTACACCCTGTATAAGGGTGCCGTTTTCCGCCCTAAAAACAGTTGACAATGTCTGTCTACTGCTTGAAATAATATAACTCATACTAGTATAATCTCAAGACTATCTTTCTCCTGCAGGTGCTAGTACTAACCCACTTCCCTCGTTTCCTGGCGTTGCTTGAGGAGGAAATTTTCAGCGCCAGCTCTCCTATCTGGGACCCCGAGTTCAAGCAGATCCCACCGAACCATCTGCAAGCCATATTTGAAAATAAGAACCGTAAGTTTGTTTTGTAACCACCTGACCCGCGCAAATTCGTCTGCGTCATATTTTCTCTGTTTTCGCAACATTTTTCATTGATGCACCGCTCCTATTGGTCGTAGCGTGAAGATATATATCCTATAGCTTTCAATGTCTTAAATGGGCCATGACAACTATGAAATATTTTTTCAATTCGAATCAGTAGTTCCTCAGATTAGCGCGTTCAATCAAACAAACTCTTCAGCTTTATAATAGTAAGCATAGATTGAAAAGAGCTGCGATTTGTAAGTCTTCATCACTCATTGCTTTTCTTTTTTCTTGACTTCCTTTCTTGTATTGTGATATAGGCAGTTGCTCTATGTAAAATACTGTTATTCAGCTGCATCCGGTTAGATTGGAAGCCAACCCCTACATAGTTGGGAAGATAGGTAGATGATGACTTTTATTGTTCAACTTTTACAGCAGGAAGACGCGGTGAGTTCGAACGTGTCACCGCTTCCGGAGATAGCAAAGATGGCTTTACTACTGTCACACTCTCATCAGGTAATCTGTTTTGTGGCGTCGTGGCAGTCGTGGGCTATTAAAAAAAAAACAGGTGTTCCATATAATTATTTGTCCACATACAGTACTTTTTCTGTATAAATTAATACCGTTAAAAAATCTTAGCTTAGAAATTTTGATTCTGCTTAGAATTCCACATGGATGCTTGCATATTAATTTTTAAATCTTGATCAAGACTATCAGTAACATAACAAATGTACACCAGGTTCCATAAAATCCGAAGGCGGTAAACGTGCGAGCGACGCACCGATAGCGGGCGCAGCCAAGCGCAGGCGCGTCGTGGACGAGACTACTGATGACGTCAGCGAACGTACTGTGGCCGACATTGTGGCCACCATCACAGACCCCAACTATATGTGTGGCCCTGATGTGAGTATACACACACTAGTACAGGCGCGTCGTGGACGAGACTACTGATGACGTCAGCGAACGTACTGTGGCCGACATTGTGGCCACCATCACAGACCCCAACTATATGTGTGGCCCTGATGTGAGTATACACACACTAGTACAGGCGCGTCGTGGACGAGACTACTGATGACGTCAGCGAACGTACTGTGGCCGACATTGTGGCCACCATCACAGACCCCAACTATATGTGTGGCCCTGATGTGAGTATACACACACTAGTACAGGCGCGTCGTGGACGAGACTACTGATGACGTCAGCGAACGTACTGTGGCCGACATTGTGGCCACCATCACAGACCCCAACTATATGTGTGGCCCTGATGTGAGTATACACACACTAGTACGGGCGCGTCGTGGACGAGACTACTGATGACGTCAGCGAACGTACTGTGGCCGACATTGTGGCCACCATCACAGACCCCAACTATATGTGTGGCCCTGATGTGAGTATACACACACTAGTACAGGCGCGTCGTGGACGAGACTACTGATGACGTCAGCGAACGTACTGTGGCCGACATTGTGGCCACCATCACAGACCCCAACTATATGTGTGGCCCTGATGTGAGTATACACACACTAGTACAGGCGCGTCGTGGACGAGACTACTGATGACGTCAGCGAACGTACTGTGGCCGACATTGTGGCCACCATCACAGACCCCAACTATATGTGTGGCCCTGATGTGAGTATACACACACTAGTACAGGCGCGTCGTGGACGAGACTACTGATGACGTCAGCGAACGTACTGTGGCCGACATTGTGGCCACCATCACAGACCCCAACTATATGTGTGGCCCTGATGTGAGTATACACACACTAGTACGGGCGCGTCGTGGACGAGACTACTGATGACGTCAGCGAACGTACTGTGGCCGACATTGTGGCCACCATCACAGACCCCAACTATATGTGTGGCCCTGATGTGAGTATACACACACTAGTACAGGCGCGTCGTGGACGAGACTACTGATGACGTCAGCGAACGTACTGTGGCCGACATTGTGGCCACCATCACAGACCCCAACTATATGTGTGGCCCTGATGTGAGTATACACACACTAGTACAGGCGCGTCGTGGACGAGACTACTGATGACGTCAGCGAACGTACTGTGGCCGACATTGTGGCCACCATCACAGACCCCAACTATATGTGTGGCCCTGATGTGAGTATACACACACTAGTACGGGCGCGTCGTGGACGAGACTACTGATGACGTCAGCGAACGTACTGTGGCCGACATTGTGGCCACCATCACAGACCCCAACTATATGTGTGGCCCTGATGTGAGTATACACACACTAGTACAGGCGCGTCGTGGACGAGACTACTGATGACGTCAGCGAACGTACTGTGGCCGACATTGTGGCCACCATCACAGACCCCAACTATATGTGTGGCCCTGATGTGAGTATACACACACTAGTACAGGCGCGTCGTGGACGAGACTACTGATGACGTCAGCGAACGTACTGTGGCCGACATTGTGGCCACCATCACAGACCCCAACTATATGTGTGGCCCTGATGTGAGTATACACACACTAGTACAGGCGCGTCGTGGACGAGACTACTGATGACGTCAGCGAACGTACTGTGGCCGACATTGTGGCCACCATCACAGACCCCAACTATATGTGTGGCCCTGATGTGAGTATACACACACTAGTACAGGCGCGTCGTGGACGAGACTACTGATGACGTCAGCGAACGTACTGTGGCCGACATTGTGGCCACCATCACAGACCCCAACTATATGTGTGGCCCTGATGTGAGTATACACACACTAGTACAGGCGCGTCGTGGACGAGACTACTGATGACGTCAGCGAACGTACTGTGGCCGACATTGTGGCCACCATCACAGACCCCAACTATATGTGTGGCCCTGATGTGAGTATACACACACTAGTACAGGCGCGTCGTGGACGAGACTACTGATGACGTCAGCGAACGTACTGTGGCCGACATTGTGGCCACCATCACAGACCCCAACTATATGTGTGGCCCTGATGTGAGTATACACACACTAGTACGGGCGCGTCGTGGACGAGACTACTGATGACGTCAGCGAACGTACTGTGGCCGACATTGTGGCCACCATCACAGACCCCAACTATATGTGTGGCCCTGATGTGAGTATACACACACTAGTACAGGCGCGTCGTGGACGAGACTACTGATGACGTCAGCGAACGTACTGTGGCCGACATTGTGGCCACCATCACAGACCCCAACTATATGTGTGGCCCTGATGTGAGTATACACACACTAGTACAGGCGCGTCGTGGACGAGACTACTGATGACGTCAGCGAACGTACTGTGGCCGACATTGTGGCCACCATCACAGACCCCAACTATATGTGTGGCCCTGATGTGAGTATACACACACTAGTACAGGCGCGTCGTGGACGAGATTACTGATGACGTCAGCGAACGTACTGAGGCCGACATTGTGGCCACCATCACAGACCCCAACTATATGTGTGGCCCTGATGTGAGTATACACACACTAGTACAGGCGCGTCGTGGACGAGACTACTGATGACGTCAGCGAACGTACTGTGGCCGACATTGTGGCCACCATCACAGACCCCAACTATATGTGTGGGCCTGATGTGAGTATACAGTTATACATATACTACTATCGGATCAAAATTATTCATAACTGGAAAAAGAAAATGCTACTGAAGTATTATTAGATCTACTCTATACCTGAATGGTATCTGTTCTTATTTTGATATTTGAGATTATTATAGTAAATTACGAGGGTTTCTTTTTATTCAACCAACGTTTGTATTTCTAGGCCTTATTTCAAATGCAAGCACCCCGCGATGAGGCAGCCAAGCTAGAAGAACAGCGCAAGCTCATCGAGTTCCACGTGATCGGAAACTCGCTCACGGGACCCGTCAACAAACAGACTATGCTGTGGCTTATAGGTAAGAAATCTTTACTCATTATTATCATTCTCTTATTCTTATCCCAATTTATTTGGGCGCAGCATGTCTTCTTCTTCCATACTTCTCTATTACTTGTCATCTCATCAGACATCTCCTTGCTTGTCATATCATCAGACATCTCCTTGCTTGTCATATCATCCTTCACACAGTCCATCCATCATTTCTTCGGTCTTCCTCTACTTTTATAGCTATCCACATTCATACCCAAAATTTTCCTAATTCAAGAAATCATAATAAATTTTTAATGTTGCCCTCCAGCATTCATTTTCAAGGTTTGACATAATAAACGCAAAACCTCTCGTTTGGTGTCTTATCATGGTGTGTTTATCATGAAACTGGTGAAATTTTGTAATAATAAAAAGGTTTCTGTTGGATTGCTGCTACTAAAGGTAAAATTACTTTACTAAGAAAGAACTCATCTTCTCCAAATGTCAATGATTTTTCCATATGCTAAATTATTATTACGTTTTGTTTAGGTCTCCACAATGTATTCTCCCATCAGCTACCTGAGATGACCAAGGAGTATATTTCACAATTAGTTTTCGATCCGTAAGTTCTCTTATTTCTTTGATTTTGTATATAGCTGAAGTATTGTATAGGGTTGGACACCGTTTTGATGTTTATTATTTTCTTTACAGCAAACACAAAACATTAGCACTGATCAAGGAAGGTAGACCAATAGGAGGGATTTGCTTCAGAACATTTAGTGCACAGGTAAGTCAAAGTAATTTTCTATCGTGACCGAGTTTCTTCACAAAACATGGAACAGTCCGTGATTCTTGAAAACATATCTATTTTGCGAATAGTACCTGAAATGGTTTTAATTGTTACAAAAGCAGTGGCATTTGTTATAGAAAAACATCATATCGGCCCGAAAACATTGGCTAAATTAAAAAGAAAATACTAACCCTTGGTATCTATTCGAGTTAAACGAATTACTTGATTTTAAATAATATATTATTTATGTAAACATTTCTATGCAATAGACAAGAATTTTAACCTGGCCATTAGAATTTTAACATGCCATATAAAGGGTGTAAAACACCTCTTGACGAAGCCTAAAGGCACTGGTTCTCCCTGTCATTGCGATCATTTTTTTGTTCTACACCATACCTGGGAACCTTCTAGTTACGGAGATATTAGGGGTCAAGGTTCCAACTTTTTGACAAGCATTTTTTTAAATCCTAATGTAAGATTTTTACTTTAAACACCTCCACGACCCCCGTACTATTCAATCCGTCCATCAGCACAATGTTTTGATTCCGTCACATTGAGTTCTACCACAAAACATGATTTTACACCCCCCAAAAAAAAGTCGTTTCCCAGCAATATTTTTTGCGTAAAGTTACTTAGTTTCATGTACAGAATGCTTGGTTGACGGCTTCGTGATGAGGTGATTTACACGGTGTATAATAACATATTAAACTTATGATCTATAAACAGGGCTTCAGTGAGATAGTATTTTGCGCGGTGACGTCGAACGAGCAAGTGAAGGGCTACGGCACACATCTCATGAACCATCTCAAGGATTACCACATCCGAAACAACATCCTGCACTTCCTTACCTTCGCTGATGAGTTCGCTATCGGTTAGTGACAATATTTTATGTTTTCTCTTAAGTAAAATCTCCGCCTCATCCCTGTGCAGGAGTTTTTCAGCTTTCCACCATCTTGGAAGCCGAAACTCTTCCTGATACACTGTAATAAAGTTAAAAAAGACTCTATCAATTTCTTTTCACACAGTTCATTTGTCGTTTTATTCAGTAATAATTTAAAGCCAGGTTGACAATAGGGATGATGACTATTTTTTTTCTTTATCTTTTGTTAATTTGATATAACAAAAAATACGTGTCTAATATTTTTGTATTACCTGCCTGACGGACAATGAATTTAGTTTCCTTTACCCAATCATCATCCCTATTGTACTGAGTACAACTACCTCGTTGGTATTGTAGCCCCTAGCTATTACTGGACGCGGGTTATTAAGAGCGTTCTTTTACATCTTACGACATTTCATACAAACTGTCAAGACCTATTTTCCGAAATGACTGAACCGATTTTAATGAAACTTAATACGCATAAGCAGGATACATAGGTCTAAAAAGTTAGTAAAAATATTTTTGAAATGTCTTTAAAAAAAAAAGATAATTGGAAATTTCTGTTTCTATTATAATAGGGGATAATCCATTTTTTTTTCTCTGTCCGTCGGGTAGTTTATTGAAAAGTATTGGACACGTATTTTTTCTTTTTTCACGTGGTCATAAAATTACGGAGATATATTGAGTTGAAATGGTGCATGACGTCACATGTAGGTAAGTTTTATACCTACTTGTGACGTAGTAAGCCCCCACTCTCCAACTAAATGAGTTTTAACTAAGTAATTTTTTGATATTTTGATAAAACAAAAAATACGTATCTAATATTTTTGTATTACCTGTCTGACGGACAAAATAGAATGTCGTTTTCTTTACCCAGTCCGATCCCCTATTGGTCTAATTTATCTGTTACAGTATTTTTCGAAAGTGATTTTACTAACTTTTTAGACCTATGTTGCCTGCTTATGCGTATGAAGTTTCATTAAAATCAGTTCAGTCATTTCGGAAAAAAAGGACTTAAAAGTTTGTATGAAATGGTGTAAAGCGTTAACGCTCTTAAGTGCAGTGATAGATAATTCTCAGTCTTCATCCGGTGTCTGATTTTGCGCCCAGTTAGTCGCAATAGACTTAACCCCCTTTACATGAAGTTACAACGTAAGTGAAGAATGTGGGCCAGAAGTACACAGGCTTGTTGAGGCTACGTTGAAATAATTGTCATGTCTGTTTGTCCGTCTGTCTGTCTGTCCGTATGTAACATCCACTTTATTCCGAAACTATTAGGACTACACAGTCAATGTTATACTTTCTCGAGCCCTTTATAACTTTACTTTTTCTTGTAAAAATATGTGTCATTCGCAGGCTATTTCAAGAAGCAAGGCTTCAGCAAGGACATCAAGCTCCCGCGCGCGATGTACCAAGGCTACATAAAAGACTACGAAGGCGCCACGCTCATGCACTGCGAGCTGAACCCGCGCATCGTCTACACGCAGTTCACTAGCATCATCCGCAGGCAGAAGGAGGTGAGCAGAGATATATTCGAATGTCTTATTTACTAAGCTTCTGTTCAATTTGATCTGAAAGTAGAAACAGAAACTCTTGTAAGTGCCATTTCCATTTTCGTTACCAAAGGCCTTGACGGCGTTATTGTCGTTGTACGGGTGGTAAGGACACCGACGCGGAAACGATTACCAGAGCCATCTTTTCCACTGGGCACACTGGGCACATGCCCCGGGCCCCACGATCCAAGGGGCCCCCAAGTTTCTGTAACTGTCAAAGCCAGCGGCTATTAAAATAAACTTAACTCATTCCAGGCAGGGCCTTAGGGTACTATTTTTTTCCTCAAACTAAAGACAATTTCTTGGATATGAAAAATATTTTTCTGTGTTTTATTTCAAATCAAAATTCTCCGCCGTTCGAGTTTTATCAAAATTCTAAAAAAAAAACAACCATTATTCTTGTATGAATTGTCACAAAAAAAACCTTAACTATTCGAGGCCGACTGTAAAAAATCCGAACTTGCTTCGCTTACTCTTGCATCCTACAAGGGCCCCATTATTCTCAAGTGCCTAGGGCCTCCAATGGGTCTCATCATTCTGATTCAGCTGCTTCTTACAAATGTGAAATACTACACTCAAAATGTAAGGAACAGCAGTTTTTTTTTTCGATGAATAATGTTTATTTGGGGTGGTTCAAAATGATGTACTTACTGAATACTTGGTAACCTTTTTCGCGTCGGTGCTTCCATCCTGTATATTAACGCATATTTTATTCATCGGGTTATTTATAAAGGGTGTAAAACACCTCTTAACGAAGCCGAGAGGCACTGGTTCTCCCTGTCATTGCGATCATTTTTTTGTTCTACACCATACCTGGGAACCTTCTAGTTACGGAGATAATAGGGGTCAAAGTTCCAACTTTTTGACAAGTATTTTTTTAAATACAAGTTTTTAATGTAAGATTTTTACTTTAAACACCACGACCCCCGTACTATTCAATCCGTCCATCAGCACAATGTTTTGAGTGCGTTACATTGAGTTCTACCACAAAACATGATTTTACGCCCCCCAAAAAAAAAGTCGTTTCCCAGCAATAATTTTTGCGTAAAGTTACTTAGTTTAATGTACAGAATGCTTGGTTGACGGCTTCGTGATGAGGTGATTTACACCGTGTATACATGTCACAAATGTGACCAGCTGTGACAAGGACGGTGTAAAAAGATCATGAAATTTGTGTGACGTAATTTATAGAATGCCCCTACCAGTAAAAACTTCGGATTGCAAAAAAAACTTGTGAATAAGTTGTAACTTTGACCTCCAATATCTACGTAGCTAGAAGGTTCCCAGCCCCCGTATTCACAAACGCTCGGATTCGATTTCGATTCGGAAAGTCGTATGTCTATCTCGCTCGCTTTCGTAATGCCAAAACAAGATAGATATACGACTTTCCGAATCGAAATCGAATCCGAGCGTTTGTGAATACGGGGGCAGGTATGGTCCAGAACTAAAAAGTGAACACAATGACGTCTTTAAGTGTCTTTTTGCACGCGTTATATGGACATCCACATTATGTTAGTTTTGAATATGTATCTATTATGATATATTTTTGCAGATCGTAAAGAAGTTGATTGATATGCGGCAAAAAGAAGTCAGAAAAATTCATCCTGGAATGACATGTTTCAAAGAAGGGGTGAGTATAACAGAAGTCGATCTGTGATCGGACTGTAAAATCGAAAGTATTTTTTTCCCCCAGCTATCACTAGCTGAGAAAATCTTTCCCTTTTCTATTTTTATAAGAACTTTTTACTGTTACTGTTAGCCTGCGTCATCCCACTGCTGGGATCCCCCCCCCCATGAGTTTCAAATCCTTCGATCCAGAATCCTGTACTATACAGGGTTATTGATAAAACACCAACAACCTCTTAAGAGGTCATTCTACTCATCATTATGAACAACTTTTACTATGAGACCAAAACAGAAATCGTGAAAAAAAAAAACAGCTGTTCCCTACATTTTGACGAGTTATGTGAACATAAAGTACGGAACAGCTGTTTTTTTTTTGCGATCCCGTTGCAAGTGTTTTTAATAGTGACCATGTCAGTTTAAAAACTTATATCTTAAGAGGTTGTTGGTGTTTTATCAATAACCCTGTATATAATCCGGTGCAGGTCCGCAGCATCCCGGCGGAGTGCATCCCGGGCGTGCGCGAGAGCGGCTGGCGCGGCACGTCGCGCGCGCCGGCCGAGCTCGAGCCCGAGCCCGACCCCGCCGCGCTACGGAACATACTGCACGCGGTAACTATACCAACTATACTATATTATAAATCAACTAGATTAATGAAAGATTTATTAAATTGCTCAAGATTTAAAAAATCTAAATTCAATCTAGGTGTGCGTTTGCACATGACGCTTTTCAGTTTTGTTTCGAAGATGGATTCATATATTCGTAGGTGTCTGCCACCAATAAGGACAATGGGTCATGGACAATGGGTCCGGTACCCTAAATACATCCATATAAATAAATAAAATTGAAGTCTCTGTTTGTAATTTAAAAATATTTTTTTATTTTTTATTACAAAGACCAATTTGAAATTTTTGTCTGTCTGTCTATTTGTTGCGGCTAATCTACGAAACGACTGGACTAATGTTGGTGGAATTTTTATTGCTAGGTAGGAGATGTTATAAGGAGTAACCTAGGACAAAGCATTTATCACTTACTTTTATTTTTGAAAAGGAATTAGGGTTCCGCTCAAAATGTTAGAACCCTTGAAATTTGTTTGTTAATAAAATCCGATTCAAATAGAGAAGTAATATATTTATACTAATTTCAAGCGAACGAAGTTCGCGAGCAAAACCTAGTAAGAAATATTGTTTATTGCTCTTTGCAGGTCAAGAACCACGCTACAGCTTGGCCTTTCCTGAAACCTGTAGACAAGTCTGAAGTGCCAGATTACTATGATCATATAAAATATCCTATGGGTAAGTTTACATCAAAAACTGTGCTTAAGCATAAATCTCGATTATAAACGGATAAGTATCATGCCATTTTCCGTGAGAGTCTTGTTTTAGGGTTCCGTACCCAAAGGGTCAAACGGGACCCTATTACTGAGAGTTTGCTGTCCGTCCGTCCGTCCGACTGTCACCAGGCTGTATCTCATGAACCGTGATAGTAGCCAGTTGAAATTTTTACAGATTATGTATTTTTGTTGATGCTATAACAACTAATACTAAAAAGAAGAATAAAATAAATATACAGGGTGTTTGGTGCATCGTTTGCCAAATCGAATAGGCCCAAAGGAGAGGTCATTTGCTATCTCTTTACGCCCTTTAACTCATTCCTTGCCACACCAGTTTTTTTATAATAACTTTTTAATTTAAATTTTTAAAAATTCCAAAATTCAACATTTTAGGTCAAATAAAAAAATAAAAAAATTGTTTAAGCTTAAAATTTTGATTTAATTTTGATGTCTACTGTTGTATGATTCTATCAAATACAAAATTACTTGCTAGGAACAATTACTTTCTTTTTTAATAGCTCGTAAAGTTTTTGTAAAAGAAAAATGAACTTAAAACTCTTCTCACTTTAAATGGCTATAAAAAAAAAAAAACTAAAAGCGATCGGGATCTTCGAATACCTTTAAAAAGTTCTCTAGTCTGTCCCCTTTCCAACGGTATGCAATATGCCCAAAAAAACGTTTAATATCTTTTAATTTTTATCTAAATGTGTAATCGAGACACTAGGCTGATATTCGAAATTACAGTAAGAACAGTAGTTTTAGCATAAATAACATGCCTCAAGTAAGTAGATAGATACTGTTATGTCACTAGTGCGTAGTGTCCTATCTCTTTCTTAAACAGGAACCAAAGTTTCAAGAATTTGAAATTAAAAAAAAAGGATTGTGTGGTTATAAGAAACCACGGTAAAAGTTAAACTTTTTTTCACACTATAGACATTTAACTAAAATTTTTTGGAATAATATTCCATTAAGGGTATAAAACGGCCGAGCGTCACGCGACATGCAACACACAGACGAAAAAGTTTGAGACGATGTAATAAATGTTTCACTTTAAAAAAAAAAAAACTAAATCACAAATCTTGTTCGAGTTGTCCGCCACTGTTGCGAATGCACGCGTGGCATCTTCGTCTTATCTCGACTGTAGTTGTGCGTAAACGTATTTTTTTGCTTTGATCCTCCCTTGTCTCGATTTCCAAGGCGTAGAAAATTTATTTGGCTCGTCCCTAGACGTAAAAATCTAACGGAGTTTAGTCTGGGGAACGTGGAGGCCATAGAATAGGGCCATCC
This sequence comes from Cerastis leucographa, assembly GCA_963082945.1. NCBI lineage: Eukaryota > Metazoa > Arthropoda > Insecta > Lepidoptera > Noctuidae > Cerastis > Cerastis leucographa. Next base: position 8,587,317 of record OY720353.1, read on the forward strand.
CTCCCAATCCATGATTCTGGAAACTGACGAATTAGGTACTCCCTGACAGTTAAACTCCAGTGAGCGGGACAACCGTCTTGTTGGAATACAAAAGAGATGTCTACACGGAAAATTAGCAGCTCAGCTAACAATAAGGGGAAGTCCGTTTCGGTGTTTTGGGATGGCTATTTCATGACCTCCACGTTCCCCAGACTTAACTCTGTTAAATCTTTATGTCTAAGAACGAGCCAAAAAAATAACGCCACGGAAGTTGAGACTAGGGATGATTTAGTCTAACGCATTGATGCGGCTTTCGTGACTATCAAAGCAGAAATACGTTTACGCTCAACTATAGTTGAGATAAGATGAAGATGCCGCGCGTACATTCGCAACAGTGGCGGACAACTCGAACAAGATTTGTGATCTGTATTTTTTTTTTTAATTCAAGTTTTTAAAACGTTGGTTTCTGTTTAAGAAAGAGAGGACACTACGCACTAGTGACATAACAGTATCTGTCTACTTACTTGTGGCATGTTATTTATGCTCAAACTACTGTTCTTACTGTAATGTCGAATATCAGCCTAGTGTCTCGATTACACATTTAGTTAAAAATTAAAAGATATTAAACGTTTTTTTGGGCATATTGCATACCGTTGGAAACGAAATAATACCCAGCCACCAGCATGGGTTCACGAGAAACAGAGGCACCGCCACCCAAACCCTTCGTACAGGCAAATACATAGCCGACGCTCTGGATAAAGGGCATAGCGTCGCCATGATATCGACAGACCTCAGCAAAGCCTTCGATTCAATCAACCATAAAGGGCTCTGTCGAAAGCTGATCGACGCTGGAGCACGCAACAATATCGTAAAGATGATCGAGAACTATCTGAGCAACAGGACAACAAGAGGAAGCTTCAGAACCACTTTGGGAACGGAGCGGCGTGTGCCACACGGGGTGCCCCAGGGATCGATACTCGGTCCGGCGATCTTCAACCTCTATGTGGCTGACCTACCAAACGAAAGAATAGCAGGCCAGATGCTGTCACAGTACGCCGACGATCTATGTATACTCAACGCAGCTGAAAGACCGGACCACGCTACGCGCCGAGCAGAGTGGGCTGCTAACGACATAATCGACTATTACAAAAAATGGGGCCTCAAATGCAATGTCGATAAGACAGAATGCATAATGTTCTCGCATAAGAGACCAAGACTCAACAATTTGAACACAGGGTACCGCAATTATGTTCAAATACGTGGCGAACGCATCGCATTCAAACCAGAAATAAAATACCTCGGAGTCTGGCTTGACAAAAGGCTTTCGATGAATAAGCATGCCAAGGAAAATATTGAAAAGGCCAAGAGAGTCAGAGGAGCGCTGAATCCAATCATCGGCTACCGCTCTAAGCTAAGCGTCGACATCAAGCTACTTGTCATCCAAGCATGCTTACTGCCAGTGATAGACTATGGAGTAATACAAATGCTACCGAGGTACAGTAAAACAAACCTGCTCAAGCTTGAGAGGCAGTATAAAATGGCATTAAAGAGCGCCGCACATTTATCCAGACGCACTGACACCGATCTACTATGGGAAATCTTGCAACAAGTCCCGTGGCACATTCGTGCGCATGATCTCCACGGCGACATGATAGAACGTCTCAAATCTCTGTCGATCGAGGGGCTACAAGAACAAGGCCCGGCGTACACGCGCTATGGACAACACAATCCCTTTCTTTTCGCAACTAGAGTAGGTGAAATTGAATACATTAATAAAAAAGATAGGGACAAGCCGCTCTTTAAACGACTGGCCCCCTTCCGACAGCGTAGGCTCTGACTGTAGAGTCACTCAATAAAATAATAAGCAGTTGCCGCTGGGGCTAATCCCCCTGCTTTATCGTTATCCTCACGTTAAAATTATATAAGCACTAGTAATAGAGGAAACGATCAGGATAGGTTTCAAAAGCTCCTACTCTACGGACAAAATGAAACACTCAATTGTAAAATGAGATTTATTTTAAGTGATATGTAATATTAAAACTAGAGAAATAAATAAATTCTGATTCTGATTCTGATTCATACCGTTGGAAAGGGGACAGACTAGGGAATTTTTTAAAGGTATTCGAAGATCCCGATCGCTTTAAGTTTTTTTTTTTATAGAATTTTAAAGTTGAGTTTTAAGTTTAATTTTCTTTTACAAAAACTTTACGAGCAATTAAAAAATAAACTAATTGTAACTAGCAAGTAACTTTGAATTTGATAGAATCATACAAGAGTACACATCAAATTTAAATCGAAATTTTAAGTCTAAACAATATTTTTTTTTTTTTATTTGACCTAAAATGTTGAATTTTGGAATTTTTCAAAATTTAAATTAAAAAGTTATTATAAAAAACCCGGTGAGGCAAGGAATGAGTTATAGGGTGTGAAGAGTTAGCAAATGACCTCTCCTTTCGGCCTATTCGATTTGGCAAACGATGCACCAAACACCCTGTATAAGGGGACTCCCATACAAACATTTGCTCGCTTTTATAAATAATGGTACGTGCTTCCGTCCTTCGTGCTCGAGTCCGACTCGCACTTGACCGGTTTTTATCTAAACTATGATTCGTCTCCAATTTACAATATACAGGGTAACACTAATTGGCTTTACTAAGTAAGCGATCCATACGAATATGAATATTGATGCCACACATCTAAAGTTCATTTCTTTTTTTTTATGTTCCCCACACATTGATTTCTCCTGTATCGTGGGTGCGTTTACAAACATTTAAACTCACATACACAAACCGCCAGACCCGGAACAACGTGTGTTTGTCACCTGTCAGCTATAAAAATATTTGTTCCGTGTGGTGAACCCGCGACACACAGCGTAACAGACAAGCGCTCAGCCACTGCACCAATCGTGCGGTCGAAATTCATGACCAACGCTTGCTTTGCTTGTCAAAGAGCGGTTAGTAAATCATGCACTTAGGATAATTATATCATGAGAACATTTTAACCACGATTCATCATCGATGAAAGAAGGAATAGTAAAAGTCTCTCTCCATTTTCAGATCTACGTACAATGGGCGAGCGTCTAAAGGCGCGGTATTACGTGTCCAAGCGCTTGTTCATAGCTGACATGACGCGGATCTTTACTAACTGTCGGCTGTACAACTCACCGGATACTGATTATTACAGGTCAGTGCGATAAATGTCTATTACCAGCTTACCCGCGCAACTTCGTCTGCGTCACAAAAGAAAAAATCCGTTTTTGCAACATTTTTCATTGATGCTCGGCTCCTAGTTGCTGTAGCGTAATATTATACACGGTGTAAATCAACTCATCACGAAGCCGTCAACCAAGCATTCTGTACATAAAACTAAGAAACTTTACGCAAAAATTATTGCTGGGAAACGACTGTTTTTTGGGGGGGTGTAAAATCATGTTTTGTGGTAGAACTCAATGTAACGCACTCAAAACATTGTGCTTATGGACGGATTGAATAGTACGGGGGTCGTGGAGGTGTTTAAAGTAAACATCTTACATTAAAAACTTGTATTTAAAAAATATACTTGTCTAAAAGTTGGAACTTTGACCCCTAATATCTCCGTAACTAGAAGGTATGGTGTTGAACAAAAAAATGATCGCAATGACAGGGAGAACCAGTGTCTTTCGGCTTCGTTAAGAGGTGTTTTACACACTTTATGGCCTATAGCCTTCTTCGATAAATGGGCTATCCTACACTAAAATATTTTTTTTCGAAATCAGTTGTTCCAGAGATTAGCACGTTTAACCAAACAAACAAACTCTTCAGCTTTATAATTCTAATATATAAAATTCTCGAGTCGCTGTGTTTGTCACCAAACTCCTCCGAAATGACTGAACCGATTTGTATGAAATTTTGTGTGCATATCGGGTAGCTCTGAGGATCGGTCAACATCTATTTATCATACCCCTAAAACTCATCAAAATTTATGCCGACCATGGGCCCCTAACTTGGCTTCACATGCCGTCGAGAAATATCTCTCAGGCATGCTGGTTTCCTAACGATGTTTTTCCTTCACCGAAGCAAGTGATAATTATACAATACGCACATGAATCCGAAAAATCAAAGGTGCGTGTCTCGGGTTCGAACTCGAGAGCTATTACTATGCAGTCCGATGGTCACACCACTAAGCTATCGGTGGTTAACTTAAATTAGCAGTAAAACCAACAGAAAACATATAAATAGTTGTGTTCTCATTTACTAACACATTTAAGTTCTAGTTCTGTACTCAAATTCCTGTTAGTAATAGTCAAAGAAAGCACCAAATGGATGTCTATGGTAACTGTACTAAAAAGCAATTTTTTCATACAACAGATGCGCGAACACCCTAGAGAAGTACTTCCACACAAAGATGAAGGAGGCTGGGCTGTGGGACAAATGATCTGAGTTTACCATCGACGCGTTCTTCGCGCTCGAGGTGTCCGGCGCGAGCACAGGTACTGATACTATTGAGTAGGGGACGAGTTGGGATGAGCAGAGAATGTGCCTAAGAGTTTGACTCCATCAGAGCGGAGATACGCGATGCGAGATTTGAAACGTTGATTTAAGACGAATAATGTTTTTAATGTTAAACAAATAGGAACAAACATTAAATATTGTACACCTTATAGGTATGTTACAGCGAGCCTTTATGTAATAATCATAAGAACTGATATCCTGTGACAAATAATAAATGAATTTGAGAGACGCGGTGTAGATTTCAACCAATGTGATTGGTCAGTTTCCGCACGTCTCCATATCGATCCGCTCGTCTCTGCTTTGCTGGATTCCTTGAGTTTGGTGGTCTTAACCTAATTATTTTTACCGTCTAGCTATTTGGCAAAAAGGTCCACTCATATTCTTGATCACATTTTTTTTTTGTTTTTAGCGTGCGTTACGAAAATGTATCGATAAATTGGTATGTGGGTCTGCTCTTCCCGTAAGGAAAATCTATTAACTTTAGATGAATTACACGTGTGTGTCAGTAAAACTATAGGGTGGCAGGGGGGTATCGACGCACAAACAGTCACCACGTGTTCACTACATTATATCGAACCACATAGAATTTTTTCATAGGTAATTTACGTTAAACAGCCGTTAGCTACAAAACTGCAATATAGTAGATTATTTTCTAAGGGAGCAAACAACTATTTTTAAGGGTAGTGTTTCTTTGAATCCCGAGCGGAGCGAGAAGAGCGAATCTTGAGCGCAGTGAGGGATTCAAAGTACATCACTCGACCTTAAAATAGTGTTGCTCCCGAGGTGAACACTCTATGAGAAAATAAGTAATTGCAAGTTATGAATAAGAACAGTACGTTTATTTATTTCATTCTCACTACTTGAGGAATATACACTGATTTTTTATTAAAAAATGCTAAATCCGAGACTGAATAAACAATTGCGAACAAAGACGGAATGAATTTGGCGCGTTTTTATTTTTTTATCATACAACCTGAAGCCGGGTCCAGATATGTATCATTGGCTCGATCCGATCACCGTATCTTACAAAAACCGACTCGACATGGATCGGGTCGTATCGCGTACCGTATCAGAGCGGCGTATCGAGACTGCATATTAGTGCGTATCAGGAGGGCTACTCTCTTTCTCCGAAACGTAACTTCGGCAACGAACGAAAATTAAACGTAGTTACGTTTGTGACCCTACTCTATATAATTTGCGGACGCACACAAGAAATTCGAATTCACAGACAACAAATGTATTGAATGTTATTGATTGATTGTTTGTCCATACTTTTGTTATTTTACTATATGAATACCGACACGGTCAAAATCTATGTAAACGCTGCTTTTTTTTTTTAAATTACCGTTGAATATTTTCTATGTGGGATTTCGGAATTATGTACTGAACTGAATACATGATGCCTTAATAACCCTATGTTCGTCGATTTCCTATCCACCCTGCGTAATATGGTTTTCTTTTATTTGCTCAAATTATAATCATCAAGTTATATACCGTGCATATTAGAAGCACGGAAAAAAACTGTTGTGTTTAGTCTATTAGAAAGTTGTTTCCCCCACATACAATATGTATGACATTCTTGTAAAATGTATTTCCTTTGCCCAAAGAATGGGCATGATATTGTTTAAATCACAACAAATAGATAATTTTCTGTCCTCATATTAAATTTCTAAGAATATAATAGAATAAGGAAGTGTATTTTTACGCCTAGAAAGCTTTGTATATAATAAGACTGATAAGTTTTTATTTAACGGAACAGCGAGTTTTAGTAAATTTAGTTTCCATCGATTGTATATTGTATATAGATGTTAAGTAGTTTTTGATCATTGTAATATCTATAGTGGTTCGTCGCGTTGTTGAATTCCCAACATTCGAGTCAGTGCTTAAAGTCGGAAATCCAATAAACGCCCAATGGCTCTTACGGCAGTTCACCTATCCACCGTTGATATTTTTCGTAGGTATTTTTTAATTTAAGTAGTTTTATTTTAAACTTGGCGAAATGTGTGCGAAGTATTGACACACATCAACCTAGCTCTTCAGGGAATACAGGCTTTATGTTATTTTGTGAAGGTTTAGTGGTTGGCAGGTTTTTTTATTCAACTTGCCTAGGTAGTTAATAATAAATGGGGTTTAGTATTGTCAGCATTAAAAGTCTAAATAATTAAATAAAGGAAGAAATATAAAAAAAAATAAACGACTGAGGCTTGTTATGAATGTGTTTATTAACCGCTCTTGCTGACGGTACTATTTAGTAAATAATGTATTCTTCTAGGTTCACATTTATTAATTCTGTAGAAAAGTTTTTGAACTTAAAATAAAATAATAGTATAATACTAGACATGCCACGCCGACCCCTAATAAATTGAGATAAGGGCAGGCCTCAAGAGATTGTAATGATGGTGAGTTTATGCATCTGTAAATCATAATTCATAGTATTCCTAGTAAAATTTATCCCATAAATTATGTAATAAAATTACTTCAACGAAATGTATTTATAACAAATAAAATGATATCAAAGGCGATGAAGATATGTATTTGAAGATTACATATAAGATTATTTGTGACCTCTTAATAGGAATATAAATTCCTCATTTCTAAAGGCGGTTAAATAAAATGGAAATCGTTTAATTGTGAAAATTGTGATTTTCTGGTTTTGTGTAAGTTAAGGTAAAAAAAGACGTACGATTATCGTAACGAACTTGTTACTACAAAAAGATCTTGTTTTATACTTTCTTGTAAATAGTTATTGGCGTTCCTCTGTATCACGATTAGAAGTCAATAAAGTATCGTTTTTCTTTTTATGCCTGATTTTCATTTATCCTCCCGCATTCCCCTTAAACTTAAGGAGAAGATTTATAAAACATGTTGGGCCCGTTTTCACTTGATTTGCCCCAATGATCTTTCTTTTTCGAGAATTGGGGTTTGGAACGGTGCCAAATTGACTATCGGTAGTGTTTGTACAAAAACGCCACCATGTCAGTCCGATTTCAGGACCAGAGCTCGGAACCTATCTTTCTGCAGCGAGACGTCATATCTCCGAAACTGTTTACCGCTGCACTCGAAGATGTCTTCAAGGTTCTGGACTGGAGAGTGCTAGGCATCAACGTCAATGGCGAGTACATCACGCACCTTCGACTTGCCGACCATATAGTGGTCATGGCTGAGACCATGGAGGAGCGACAATGCTCGATGACCTCAGTAGAGCTTCCGAAAGAGTGGGTCTTAAAATAAACATGGACAAAACCAGTCATGTTGAATGAACATGTAACATCCACTCATATCAAGATCGGAGACTCTACAATCGAAGTAGTAGACGATTATGTCTACCTGGGACAAACGGTCCAGTTTGGTAGGTCTAACTTCAAGAAAGAGGTCAATCGTCGAATCCGACTCGGCTGGGCAGCATTCGGGAAGTTGCGTGGTAACTTCTCGTCCAACATACCGCAGTGTCTCAAGACGAAAGTCTATGACCAGTGTGTAGCCAGTGATTACATACGGGACCGAAACGTGGTCGCTCACAGTGGGCATCATCAGAAGGCTCAAAGGTGACTTTGAGCCTTCTGATGATAGCCCTCTCTATTGCCCTTTGGGTGACCAAAGGCCAATAGAGAGGGCTATGCTCGGAGTTTGCTTGCGTGATCAAATCAGAAATGAGGACATCCGCAAGAGAACCAAGGTTACCGGCGTATCCCGAAGAATTGCCAAACTGAAGTGGCAGTGGCACATTGCTCGCAGCAAGCACTCCATCATTTCATCTATGACTAATGCTGATGCTTAAGGGCTGAATTTTGATTTGTGGCTTTTGCTGTCGTGTCGATGTAATTTTAGTTATAAACCGTGAAAGCTCAAAACAAAATTTAACTAACAAAGCCTATTATAGCTAGCTAGATTTCACTTTTATCTCATTACAATAGGGGTGTAGACTGGGTAAAGAAAACGACATTCTATTTTGTCCGTCAGACAGGTAATACAAAAATATTAGACACGTATTTTTTGTCTTATAAAAATATCAAAAAATTACTTAGTTAAAACTCATTAAAGTTGGACAGTGTGGGCTCACTACGTCACAAGTAGGTATAAAAATTACGTACATGTGTCGTCATGCGCCATTTAAACTCAATATATCTCCGTAATTTTATGACCACGTGAAAAAAGAAAAAATACGTGTCCAATACTTTTCAATAATCTACCAGACGGACAAAGAAAAAAAAATGTGATCATCCGCTATTATGCGACGCTAACGTCTACTTAACCAAACATTTTAGACCTTTAAACGCTTCTTAAGATTAAGTATCGTCAACGTGTGTCAGACTACGTGGCTGCAACTGAGAAATTTCCGATGGAAAACCCCAATAACACTGCCCGACCTGGGATTGAACCAAGGAACTCATGCTCAGCAGTCACGTTTGCGACCACTGGAACAATGAGACAGAATTTTGTTTTGCTACACACGGCCATTTCTAAAGTGAAATTCAGTATAAAATGGGTGTTCACAATAAAAGACAAATCTCAATACTGTATTGGTTTTTATTTCAACACATTATGCTCACACCGTGGAGTTGCGCAGATCACGCGACTTGCACAAGAAAGGGAATGTAAACATCTTTAAACAAATTAACTGTTATTCAAAAAGTACATACCAGTCTCCTTGTTTTATATAAAAATCCAATGGATTTAAGTACCTTCTGTATATGTTCGAACATAATAACTTAAATGCTCACTTAAAATACCTTAAAGTAACATATTTTTTTTCTTTAATTAAGAATAAAGACAGTTTGAACGTACTAAGTCGCTTTTAAACACAGTTTGGGTGAACACAATACTTTTGATTACGAGAAACTGTCGCGATAATCGCAAAAGGCGTTTCATCGGTCCTATCTCTTATATATACGAGGTTGTACTACACTTGAAAAAGTCTTAAACATAGGTGTATTCCATTCTAAACACAGAACAATATAGGCATGCCATGAGCATTCCTTAATCCTCATAATTCTCCTAAAGCATTCCTATCTATTTCATCAAGATCAGGATGTTCAAAATTGATTATAAAACCGATTCATTGTTCAAAAGTACTTTAACCTCATATAAAATTTATATCAATCTACTAAATAACTGAGTTTAAAAGCGACATATCTTCAGACTAGATTTTATTAACTACATATTTACGGAGTCACGAAATTAGTGTTTTAGTTCAATCAAAGTTTCACAAACGCACCATTTGGAAATAGGTACACCAAGTATATAATGTTCCGAAGGAACTTTAGCTAATACATGCAAATTGTACAATTTAAGTTGACATTAAAAACGAACTCGGTTGCGATATGGCCCCCTTTTACACATCAATATGATTATAGTCTTTGTTGTTAAAACAGTTACTGTACATTTATAGCTTACAATATCATTCATATACCTGACAAATGTAGAAAACTCTTAGGTCTAAATCATAAACATATGACAATAACCAGCGTTTAGTAGAAAGGATACAAACTGCTGCATTTTGAACACAAACACGTTACATGTTATGGCTTGACAAATGACATAGTGTCAAAATATAGCAGACGAGGCAGTACAAACTGTGTTATTGTGTTAGTTTTTTATCTTATGGACGGATACCTTTAATCCCAAACGCGAGTTAGAATTACAAAACGAAGGGCCACCACAACGACTATATCTTTATATTAATATTAGTCACACGATGAAAGTTAATGCAGAAACATAGATTACGATTAACTTATGAGATCACGAACCAATCAAGAACAATAATTAAGTACGACATTTTGATTGATTTCAAAATTAAAAAGGTCGTTTTTTTATGTTTTTTTTACGATATACAAAAACTGTTGGTTACAAGCATTAGGAAGAACACTTATTTCGTTGACTAGGCGGAGTTGCGGTGAATATACAAAAGTCCAAATATCCATTTTATACGCTATTTGTCCTTAATTACGAAAAATATCACTTGTCCACCGTTCAACGAGCGTCACATCACTGATTCACTGGAGGTCCCTGAGTATTTGTTTGAACACATAGTCACTGTATCACTATAGTTTGGCACTGGCTCACGGCTCACGGCTCACTCCTGCGCCGTGGAGCTGCTGGCGGCCTCTTGCCGAGACGTCTCCGCGCGCGGCGAGGATGGTGACGACGTGCACGATCTGCAAGCAACACCGTAGCTATAGAATGAAAGGTAGAGTCTTGTTCTGTATCGTGTGGTTAGTCCCTAACTTAGTGTCAGTTTTTATGCCGCCCATGGGCGTCTGGCGCGGCTTTACATGCCGTCGAGAAATATCTCCCAGGCATGCTGGTTTCCTCACGATGTTTTCCATCACCAAAGTAAGTGATAATTATACAATACGCGCATGAATCCGAAAAATCAGAGATGCATGTCTTGAGTTCGAGCCCGAGACCTGTGACTTGGCAGTCCAACGGTCATACCACCAGGCTATCACTGCTTTTTAAGACCCTAGAGTCTTCCAAGGGATGTGATTTAAAGCTAAAGCACCATGGGGTCATAGTTCCAACTTTTTCACAGGTTTTTTTTTTTAAGTGATAACTTCTTTAGCCGCGTTTAGCGATTTTTGGTAGGGGCAAAACCTATGGGTTCGCGTCACCGATGACCTCGACAAGCTGGTGACGTATTGCACCGGACTAGCGACGGGTAGATTTAAAAATAAAAAAAGAACAGAGTAATTCCATTTTTTTAGTTTTTACTTCTGAGTCGACAGTCCTTATGACTGCCACTGTTTTTTTTTTAAATCCTTTTGGTGTTCTAATTTTACTTGAAATACCTCCATGATCCTCGTACTATTCAATGTCACCATGTATCCACTAGCAGAGTATTTTGAGTCCCACCGTAAACGGTGATTTCTCAACACAAAAAACAAAAATTGTTTCATGTACAGAATGCTTGGTTGACGGCTTCGTTTAGGGTCTGTTTAAACCTGGTATCTTTGTTGTTTTGTTTTGGAATTACAATTATTTTAGCTAATAAGATCACAACTTACTGTATCCGCCGATTCCGAGACCGTCTGCGAACGCCTGCACTAATAGACCAATCACTACGAAAGTCAGCTGCCGTAGTTAGTTAATAATAGGTTACCTGCTAACATGTCTGGGTGAGTCGCAAGTCCTGGCCAGGGAAGGCACCAGCTCATCCGGTGATGACGCGCGACTGCTGCGCTCGCTGCCGGCCTCCTCGTATGAATTGTCGCTCGTTAACTGTTGAAAAGTGTCTATGGTTATAGGGATTCCAGACTTGGAAACTTATCTATGGTTAATTATTATTATTATGAGAGGGCGCAGACTTTAGGACATAGAAACAGTAAACACACTTTGACAAAAAAAGGGTAAGATATTTGTGGAGTACTCCAAACCCCACAAATAATATAAGTTTGTATATTAGGAATAAAACACAAGGTTTGTATTTTGGGTACATTCAACGCCCAGTGATCACAACGACCGTCCTCTACGGTGGATGACAACCGAATGCCCCCACCCACCTTGTCGGGGTTGCCCTCACCGCCCGCTTTATGCACATTTATTTTAAATCAGTATTGTATGATTTTATAACAGAATGCCACATCTCTTCCTTTTTTTAGGAAAATAAATAAACATTACTTTTACATTAGATTATTATATTAACAATCAAAATTTTGTAAATTATTAATTTTTAATTCTTCTTTAATTAAATGTCACAATCAGTACAATTTTAATAACATGAATTTTTAATATACTTAATTATAAGTGTATATTTACATTTTATTACAAAATTAAGGTTTGATTTCATTATTCTATCTATTTGTACTATATGTTTTTATTCAATATATTTTGACAATGTTGTTTCCGTTTATTTCTTTCTACTATTTATTTTGATCTTCGCCCGACACATCATTGTCATCATTAGATTCTGAATCAATAACTGTCCAATTTCCTTCTACACGCTTAAGATGTATTACGTTTCTTTTAAACTCTTGGCCGGTTGAATCATTACGGACATTTGCTTCATTCCCATGTGTACTCACTACTGTATGTGGCTCTGGATCAAAATTTGGCGTTAATTTATTACTTTTTACAAAATTCTTTACATATACCTTCTCACCGACTTCAATTTCTTGTTCTTTTGCTTTGCGTTTCCTATCCTCATTTATTTTCCCTTTTTCTTTCTTTCGAGTGTCTTTATCTCGGACCTCAAGATCTAAATCCATTTTTCAACACCAATTAAGCTCGGCAGCTTATCTCTAAACAAACGTCCATAAAATAATTCCGAAGGAGATTTCCCAGTTGTACCATGAGGAGTGCTATTGTACATCATAAGGTATTTGAGTAAATCGTCTTTCCAATCTGACTTTTGTATTTGACTTATTTTTAATCTTTTTAATATATCCCTATTCTGCCGTTCAACCTCTCCGTTTTGTTGGGGCCAGTAAGGGATTGTGTTATAGATGCGAACTCCTAACTCTTCACAAAATGATTTAAATTCATGACTGATAAATTGCCGGCCATTGTCACAAGTTAGACTAACTGGGATTCCTAAACGGGAGAAAATTTCTTTTAAAACATTAATTGTATCTTTAGCTGTGATAGATCTCATAATTTTAATTTCTTTATAGCGACTGAAATAATCAATTATAACAAAAAGATAATCTCCACTGGGCAATGGACCTAGGAAATCTACAGCTGTGTCAACCCAAGCTTGAATTGGTAGCTCCCGCCTTTTCATCGGTGTAGGTGGGTTTGGGCCGGACACCAATATACAACCTCTACAATTTTTTACAATATTTTCTGCGTCTTTGTCAATTTTGGGCCACCAAACTTTTGTACGCAACCTAGCCTTCATGTTTACTATCCCGGGATGGCCTTCATGAGCAGCCGCTAACACTTCTTGTCTTAATTTAGAGGGAATCACAATTTTGGTACCGCGTAATAACAGGTCCTCATGCAACCAGAGTTCCTTTTCAAATAATTTATAATTATTTACAATTTGATCCCATTTATCATTATGTAAGCCATCCCTAACGAGTATAAAATCTTTATCAGACTTAGATGCTTCTGAAATACTTTTTAACGACAACGCTGTTGGACGCGCATACTGTACAATTTGGTTGATATGATATTCACTATCAAACGGAACACAGTTTTGATTTGTGCAAAGTCGTGACAGTGGGTCTGCAATATTAGATTTACCAGGTTTGTACACAACTTTGTAATTATACGATTGTAACCTCAGAACCCAGCGCTCAATTCGAGCACAAGGTTTCGAACGCGGTTTAAAAATTACCTCTAAAGGTTTGTGATCTGTAACCAACTCAAACTCTTTCCCATATAAGTACATATGAAAATGCTCTATAGCCCAAACTAAAGCCAGCGCTTCCTTCTCGGTTTGGCAGTAACGTTTTTCGACGTCCGTCAAGCTTTTATTTCCGAAAGCAATGATGCGCGGCCCAGTCAAATCATATTGTATAAGAACTGCTCCTAAACCTACAGGACTGGCATCAGCAATCACTTGTGTTCTGTCATCTGGGTCATAGTAACCCAACGTATCTATTTTGCTCAGACATTGTTTGAGTTGGTTATAGGCTTCTTGTTGTTTAACTGTCCAGAAATTAAAAATGTCTGCATGTTTATGGAGTTTTTTCCGCAAAACTTCACGGATTGGTTCCGTCAAAGTGGCTAAGTTCGGTATCCACTTCCCTACAAAGTTAATCAAGCCTAGAAAACTTTGGATCTCTTCGACATTTTTAGGTTCTCGAAATGACTCAATTGTTTTTATATATTTGTCTAAAGGTTTTACACCGTCTGCCGATAGTCGGTGTCCAAGGAATTCGATTTCTCTAGCCTTGAACAGACATTTCTTTTTATTTAACAATACGTTATTTGTCTTGAGAACATGCAAAACATTTTTGAGGTTCTCGTCGTGCTCCTTCTCATCTCTACCACACACAATAATGTCGTCAATAAAATTTGCGACACCTTGGCATTTGATCAACATGTGTTCCATAATTTTCTGGAAATGTTCCGGAGCACTCGAGATACCAAACATGAGCCTTTTATACCTATATAATCCCTTGCTTGTAATAAATGTTGTAATTTCTCGACAATTTTCAGCAATTTCTACCTGATGAAAAGCATTACAGACATCTAATTTGGAAAAGAATTTAGCTTTTCGGAATTTTGGCATTAATTGGTGCATGGTTGGCAAAATATGGTTTTCTCTAATGATTGCCTTATTTGCACAACGCATATCAAGACAAATCCTAACATCACCATCCTCTTTGAGAACGGGGACCATAGGGGAAACCCAAGGAGATGGTTCATTCACTGGTTCTATGATATCCATCTTCATTAACTCGTCAATTTTATTGTTGATTTTGGCTTCCAATGGTATAGGGATACGCCTATACGGCTGACATACAGGTGTAACCGTTTTGTCAATTACAATCTTTAAAACAACATTTTTAAATTTTGGAAATTGTGTTACACTTACCTCATTAACCTGCAAACCTAGTTTCAATACTTTTAGTGTTATCGCGCTGTCTTTTCCTAGTAAATTCCTTACACCATCTTTTATCACATAGAATTTTGCCAAAATGGTTTCTGGACCTGCACGTATTTCAGCCTCAAACGATCCCAGTACTTTCAGGGGATCCTTAGAACCGTAGGACATGAATGTTTTATCTGGTTTTTTTTCTTGGTTCGTAACGATCACATTTTTTGCCTTCATAAAATTCCAAGACTTTTCGCTGATGATATTACATTTACTCCCGGAATCGATGATCAGGTCTACGTCGACCCCACCAATTTGACATGAAATAGCGGCGTCTTCATCGATGTGAAATATGTAGTCAATTACCGCACCAGACTTGTTCTTTTTTTCCGATGGACACTCGTTATCGTTTTTCTCAAAACGACGCCTTTTTGAGTTGATTTTTTGGTCTCTGGGATTTGGTTTACGTTTATTGGCTCTTGTTCTGCACATTTTAAGGAAATGACCCTTATAACCACATTTGGCACAATTTTGACAGTTCACACTCACATTAAACTTGATGTCAGCACTATATTTTTTTTTTTCTTCTCTAATAGTACTTTCGCTGCTGACTATTTATGCCTCAACACATATTTAGTAAAACAAGTTATTTGTTTCACAATAACATCTTTATATATTTAACATGCAATCGGCTATCAACCCCCTTTAATTTTTAGACCTACAGGAAATATCAAAAATATGACAAAAACAAACTTGCAACAAAAGAGTTTTTATCTCGGCTTCGGCCGTTACAAATAATGTCTACTGCCTGAGTAATGCTTAAATAACAAGTACTTAGAATCGCGCATAGGTAAAATCTACCTAAAATTAACACAAATAATAATACTTTCATTTATTGGCAATAAAATAAGTCATATATTATAACGAGGGTAGGTAGGTCACTATTACCTTTTCCTAATTAACTTTTTATTGATTTATTATTTGTAACTAAGGTACTGGAATGTTGTTATTAGTTTATCAGTAGGTTGACGTTATGATTGTACTACAAACACTTATAAATCCATGCCATCTAATTTGCCTACTTCTTTAAGGTACTTGCATATTTTCTATGATTGATGCAATGTAAGCTTTTATTGTTTACTTAATATAGTCTAGCAAAAATTTTATCGTATTCCATGTAGGTAATGAACACATTTTATCAACTTGTTGACTGCCGATTAGCATGCAATTAGATTTGAAATAATCTTTCAGCACTCACCAAATTTCCTCGTCGCCAATTGTGGAGTACTCCAAACCCCACAAATAATATAAGTTTGTATATTAGGAATAAAACACAAGGTTTGTATTTTGGGTACATTCAACGCCCAGTGATCACAACGACCGTCCTCTACGGTGGATGACAACCGAATGCCCCCACCCACCTTGTCGGGGTTGCCCTCACCGCCCGCTTTATGCACATTTATTTTAAATCAGTATTGTATGATTTTATAACAGAATGCCACAATATTGTTTATTTAATGTCATAATCATAAAAATAGTCACAAACATTTTTACAACCGACTTCCAAAAGGAAGAGGTTATCAATTCGAATGTTTGTATTTTGTTTTGTTTGTTCACCGATTTCTCCGCCAATTATGGCCGATAGCCTATACTCCAGAGGTGGTCCCATTTTCACCGAGTCAGAATCTGATGATAGGATTCCAGGGAAATCGATGGCAACCCTCAAATTTTATAGGCACAAACAATGTTTATCATATACTTTCTAACGCAGTTCAGATATTTCTGCCTCATTCATCATCATTTCATGTTGCTGAGCTGATGATCGAAGGTATAAGTCAGGATCTGATAATGGATTCCAGGAAGATTAAGAACGACCTACAAGTTTTATGGGCATTGTTTGAAACAGTGTACTTTCCCTGTGGTCCCATGGTCATCAGGTCAGGATCTGATAAAGGGCGCCTGGAGCAATCGAGGGAACTCTCCAAATTGTATAGGCACGCATAGTCATACTGCCTGGTAATGATCATCTCATGTTGCTGAGCTGATGATGAAAGGGATCCCAGAAAAATCAAGAGCAACCCTAAAATTTGATGGGCACTTACAATGTTTTTTTTCAATCGATTTCCAAAAGGAGGAGGTTATCGATTCATCTGAATGTTTTGTGTGTATGTTCAGTGATTTTTTTTTTTTGTTTGGAAAAATATCATACCGCGGTAGTCCCGTTTAAATTTGGTGAAGATCTGATACTGATTTTCGCAGATATACTATAGAACTGTCATGATTGCTGCAATCATGTGGATGTTTATTGTTTACAAAATATCATAACACAGCACCACGCCTATATGCTCTGAGGGGTACGCACTACGCAGATGTGCACAGTCCACCCACGTTTTGATAGTTAGGTATGTTAAGTTCTATTTTATGGGAGATAAGCCTATCATGACATTATTATCTCCTTTCTCATATTTTGGTGGTCACGGCTCTTGAGAGAGGAACCTCCTAATAATACGCGCCATGTCCAGAAGTACTGCTTTCTGAATCAAGCCCTTGATCCAGCTGCCAAGCGAAAGACTACTCAGATGTTGGTCGAAGCTTTTGGCTATTAAGGCATTGGCCGACACGACTATTGGCACAATGACCGCTATACTCACGTCCCACATGTCGACAACCTCGCGAGCCAGATCTAGATGATCATGACATTTATTGTAAACAATGTAAAATAAATGTATAGCAAATATATGTATAGGATATTACAATTAAAAATGGAAATAAAAAATCGGAAGTCAAAGACAAAAAAACTGAATCAATGGAACAAAAGTTACCGACTTCTTAAGCTAAAGTTATTTTACACTTTTCTGTGTTTTTGAAGTCGGTTTTACTTCTGACAGGTTTTCTTTAGTAGGTAAGTTTTAGCATAATTATATAGACACGGGGTTAGCGGTTAGTAGGTATAAAGCTGCAAGCCTACGGGGCATAGAGATGCCACGATATGTTTTCTAGCTGAATCAAGAAAGATGGTTTCAGGTAGCGCAGGAGCTGAGTACCTATAAGGAGGCCTTTGCCCAGCAGTTGGAATTAAAAAAAAAAAATGCCATTGCCGCGGCGATGTCCAGCCGTTTAGGAGCTTAGCCGGAACAAACAGACAGATAGATAAAAATCATTTAAGTGCCGTCTACAATTTCATATGCATTCAGTAAAAAGCTGTTATTTTGAACATACAAACAGATACTTCAATTGTATCACTTGTATAGATGTCATGCGGGAAGTGCAGGGCATTTACTATGAACAAAGACCACTACCGGATCAAGCACACACATACACATAAGTATATAATAAAGTATGTATAACATTTACGAGTGTGAGCGGGTGTCTGTTCCGCGCGGGCGACAGCGCGCGACTGCGGGCTTCCTCCACCTCCAGCTGCAGTATGCTCTCCTGGCTGCCCGTGAACTGGAAGTAGAATATACATAGGTTAATTATTTGGCGCAGTTCTCATATATTGTCAATACAAGCACAACATAAATCTTAATTGTTCACGTCTCGAAAGCATTTCCAGGGCACGTATTATTTAGAAGAAAGAAAAATATTAAAAAAAAAAATGTCGCAGGGACTTGACGTGCATACAAAATTACAAAAATAAAATAAAACAATAAACATAGGTACGATGCAAGAAAACATTTTTTTGGTTTATACCACTAACTCATGATTTAAATTGTTATTCCCACGTCTTGAAACCATTTATATAACGTCTAGGTACTCATTTCTGTATAGATTTAGAACGTTTCCAAACTTTTGACTTTAAGTGGCAAATTAAATAAAAATCTTAGGGTTGGTTCACATCCGATTCCAGAATAAGCAATAATTTTAGATTGTTTATACTTGTAATGCCCGTTTCACTAACGCTAGAAGTCCAAAAGGAAGGTCTGAGTAAAAGCAATAATTCTTTTTGCCGTTGAGCCGAGCGCGAAAATCCACCAAAGCGGTTTTATTTCGGCATACGTTCGGTTAGCGAACACTAGGCGATACCTAAGTATCGCCTAGTGTTTGCTAAAACGGACATTAGTGGGACCTTACTGAGTAGGACTTAAGGGTTACAGAAAGGCTGTGCAACTTGAGTATTGCATGTAGAATGATATTAGTAACTGACCACAAAGCCGTAGTACTTGAGAATATCCATCTTGCACATGGGACACGTGCGGTGCTCCAACAACCACGGATCTATGCAGTTCTTGTGGAAGTCGTGTCTGCAACAGAAGCAATAAAATTTCAGGTTTAGAATTTAAATCGTAATGTAGTGCATGCGGTGCTTTTCTGTAAGTGATAACGCGCCTAGACTTAAGTTTACAATGTGCAAATTATTATGTAACAGTGTATTCATTGTTGAGAAGCCTAATAATAATAAATAAATAAGTAAATCAAATCATTTATTCGCATAGAATTTCACAATATAGCTGTTATAAATTATAAAGTGAGTCGTTTACATTCTGCCCGGATTGTAGGTGAGAAAAGAAAGTTTTTTGTTATCTAATATAAAGCAAGAGATTTGCTACGAATACTAGAATAAACTCATTTGTTTATTTATTTGAGGAAACATGTACGACAAAACAGAAACCCGAGCTAATCCAAAGTTAAAAAAAAAAAAAAAAACATAATTAAAATAAAAAAAAATGGCGAATACACTCGTGTTGAGTCATTTAATGCTCGCAAGTAATAAGAATGTCATGACTAAATTGTATGTTTTAGAGAGTCAGAGGATGGTTAGGTACCACTTACCAGCATCTGACTTTCAGATCCCTTAGGACGAATTAAAAAATTGGAAAAAAAATGATTGTCCATCCTTTTGCCAAATTTTGTTCTAAACCCTGAGATCACCAATGACACCAATAATCCTTGTCAAAGGAGTTATGATGCGATTGTGAGAACCACCACAACCCCTTTTTTAACGGATGGAAAGTCATCAAATAACCCCCCCCCCCCCCCGCTCTGGGCGGAGCGGGAGGGAGTGTCAGACTTGTACTGACTAAAACCCATCCATGTTCCATCTTAGCCCTTTGTGTTGCAGGGTATCTCTTTCGAACAGTCCCGCAGCCCTGGCAGGCACCACCACAACCCCTTACGTAGATGTATAATTGATAGAAAAATCAAATACTGACCTACAAGGAAGAGATCTTAGTGTTTCAGACACTTTGTAAGGTTCTATGCAGATGGCGCAGCACTCGCCGTCGCCCTGGACTTCCTGGTAACAATAAAACAACACAATTAACATCACGACTGTAAACCCCGAGGTATAGGCAGAACTGTACATATAGTACGACCACATTTCGCCAGTTATGTTTAAGTCTCATGTAGTAGAGGGCGAGCCTATTCTTATCAACCAAACACAAGTCTTGGCTCGAGGTTGGTACTGAAAAATCCAATAACACTGCCCGACTTGGGAATCTACCCCATGACCTCATTCTCAGCAGTAGTGTTTGCGGCCACTAGACCTGCAAGGCAATATGACGGCACGGTTGGCGCAGTGGTTGAGCGATCGACTGCTGCGCTGCGTGTCGCGGGTTCGATCCCCGCACGGAACAAATATTTGTATGGCCTACAGATAGTTGTTCCGGGTCTGGCTGTTGTGTATGTGAGTTTAAATGTGTGTAAACGCACACACGATAGAGGAGAAATTCCAAGTGTGGGGTGGGCAACGTAAAAAAAAAAATACAATAAAACAACACTATTACAAAATGTTATCACATATTACGACTGTCGTAAAATGAACATGAAAAAGTCATAAAATGTTGGTACTTCAGGCATATTTTTAAAACCAATTAAAAAACGCTCTTGTTTTGTAAGTTTTATTTGGTTGGTCATTTATTTGTATTAGGAAAGTGTCTAATAATAAAGGTTCAGCGAAACTGGCACACACAAATGTCTTGGGATGCCATTCGATTGATTATGTACTGAAGTATCTACTAGTGTCTGCACCCAGTGCGCAATCTGTCCATAACATGATTGGACGCATCGGGGGGAAAAAGATGTATTATCATTTCTTCTTTATCGTGTGTGTGCCTAACCTGGTGTGTGTTTATAAGCCGCCCATGGGCCCCTGACTCGGCTTTACAAGCCGTCGAGAAATATCTCTCAGGCATGCTGGTTTCCTCACGATGTTTTCCTTCACCGAAGCAAATAGTAATTATACAATACGCACATGAATCCGAAAAATCAGAGGTGTCGTGTCTTGGGTTCGAACTTTAGACCTCTCACTTGGCAGTCCGACTTATATAATTCTAAATAGTCGTTACTTACCCTATCTTCAGTCTTTAAGCTCTTAACAGGTATTTTGGATAAAGCCTTCTTGGCAGCACAGCATAGACGTTTCTGAAATTAAAAATAAAATTAACATTTATTGCATTCAATTAATACTGAACAATAATGAAAATTACATTTGACGATCAACAAAAAAAAAACTGGCCAAGTTCCAGTCGGACTCGCGCACGAAGGATTCCGTACCATTATTTATAAAGACGAGCAAAAAATTCTTCTCTTTTTTGTATGGGAGCCCCTTAAATATTTATTTTATTCTGTTTTCGTTTTTGTTGTTATAGCGGCATCAGAAATACATAATCTGTAGAAATTTCAACTGGCTAACTATCACGGTTCATGAGATACAGCCTGGTGACAGACAGACAGACGGACGGACGCACCGACGGACGGCGAAGTCTCAGTAATAGGGTCCCGTTTGACACTTTGGGAACGGAACCCTAAAAATGTTTTAAAAAGCTAATCAATGTAATTTTCTGCGAATTTTATTGTGAGTTTCTCAGTCAGTGAGCAGTTTTTTGTGTTTTAGAAACCGGATGCAAGGACCATATTTACATTTTAAAACCTAACTTGGTAGATAACTCAGGTTTGGCCACACTCACTTTTTAGCAAAGGACTCCCCCCGCGATTCATATTTCAAATGCATTCGTGCATGACGGTGGCTATCGAAACAATAGACAATTCAAACTTCGTCATACCATCATAAGTCAACAATATAATTTCATATTTCCTCGAATATAACCACAAATTAACAAAAATCGTACGTTTAAGGCATAGGAGCAAGAATATGGTCCATATTTGTTCTCCGTATGCCGTTAACGTGTACCTAGACTTAAATGCAATTTGAACCGGTTATAGATGATTCATTGTATTGTTCATACTTTGTTTTTGTTTCATTTTACTTTATGATGAGAATCAAGGTATCCTTTGATCAGGCACAGCTAACAAAAATCCGTGGGCATTGTTACGTTTACGCTTGTATGTTATCAACATCAACGCAAAATGATTCAATGAACTACTGTTCAGTATTTCGTATAGAAGCGCCAAGCCCTACCCTGGCGCTTTCCCTTAAGCCATGTACCACTGATGGTTTCTAAGCTTTCTGTGTAGACGTATATACTTACAGAGAGTCTGTCTTTGGCGTGTATGTATCTGAAGCGTTGTATGTAGTAGAAGACCAGCCAGGCCAGGGATATCACCATCAGCACGATGAAGGATATCGACACGAACAGCACAGACGTTCTGGAACAATGCACGGATTTGTTAGTTGCAATAAAAGGTAGGTTGTCATAATTAAATGCCTCAAAAGTTGTCGGTGCCCCTAGAACAACCTGGTAGGCTCCAGAAAAATGTTGCTTTACGTCGAGATTTATAATGAAGATTATTATACTCCAGTCAACTTATCTGTGCAGGTGAGAAAACACTGAACTAAAATAAATGTACCAAGTTTGACATAACGATGCATTTTATTTTGACAAGAGACACCACCTTTTACTTAAAGTGGTCATACTGTACAAGTATTAGTTTTAAAAAAGATCAATTTCAATCCTGTGAACAATATACAAATACATGTTTATTTTCGAATTCTGGCGATAATAAGATGTTTCAGTAAAAAATGAACTTAGCTATTACTACCAATTAGCGATTGAAGTTGAATAATTAAAATATGACGGCCAAATGCATAACCTTATCCTTTTTAGAAGTCGGTTAAAAAAAGGAAATATCATTTTAATTGTCAGGCCCTTTCTCTCGATGATTTATTATAGTTTTTTAAAGCTTATTTTAACACAAATTGATAATAACTCAGATGCATTTTTTACATTTAATTACAGTTACGGGTATTTTATACACAATACGTAAGTAAGTTTATTAATTACTATTACCTGTGCATTGAAGAAAAACAATCGCAGTAGATAAGATTGCATAATCATCGTTACATGCGACATGCAAACAACAATACGTTAGGAAGGACAAGTAGTACTCTAGTGTTCGATAGTGTAATAATAATTACTATGGCTGATACAAGCGTCATGTTAGTGACAGGGCGCTGTCAGTTGTGACTGGTCATCTCTTAGCTGCCAGCTGCCACGGTATATTTTAATTTCTTTAATTTTTGAATTACTGATTTAATCTTTTACTATGGACGCTCTTAACTTGCCCGTATTTCTACATCGTTCTCACATATTTGTAATTCGTAACCAAGATTTTGTAACATATTTTGATTTAAAAGAGTGTCCATGGAGTTTCTTGCCCATTCTTCTCCATAGAGATCTACGCTTTGAAATGGGCAACTACAGTACTTTCACAGTTATTATGCCTTGTGACTGGGACTGTAGCTTTGCGTTTTTTTTTTGTTTTTTGATCTTTAAAAGTACTTGTAACGGTCTAATTGAAATAAATGCTTTGAGTTTTTTGAGTTTTATCAAGTTAGCGCCATGATCACGGATCAACTGAATATCGGTAACTCAAAACAAATAATAAACATGGTAAATATCCCGTTTCAAGTGTTATTGATGGAGTTAGTGACTATGTCAGTTTAAAAACTAACACTTAACCTGTTTATCAAATGCGTCATTTAATGGCACTTAGTGTTATGTACCTACTTTACTTTAAAGTTATGTTCAAGTACTCCGATACAATCACTGTTACTGTGCAGGACTTATGAAGGTTGCATAGATTTTGTTTGCATTGCATCCTTTTTTTAAGCCTAGATCAAAAAAGAGGTGTGATAAAAAATTGACGTGTGTGTCGGTCTGTGGCATCATAGCTCTTGAACGGATGGACCGATTTTGATAGTTTTTTTCTTGTTTTTAGCCCATCGGCTATCTGTCGTAAGTCGTAAAAGTATTTGGGCTCTTAGCTACTGGCAATAATTTACAACGCTCTATAAAAAGACTGAAATATATGTTTGTTTATTTTGGAATTGGCAACGTCTGCTGTCATCACAGGCATTTCGAATACGAAATGCAATTACAACTGATCAATTTTTATTTGACAATTTAGGGTGGCGCTGCTCGTTGCGGAAAACGTCAAACTTATGTCAAATTCAGTACATTTGGAATATTAGTTCCATAATTATCCTTGTGGCATGTTTATATTGGCTGGGACACTTGTCAAACCCGAATGAATGTATAGAGATGTTTTATTAGCAAGAGTGCTAGTATTTACTTCAGAATGAATCCATACTAATATTATAAATGCGAAAGTCACTCTGTTTGTTTGTATGTTTGTTTGTTTGTTTGTTTGTTACCTTTTCACGACTAAACGGCTGATCGGATCTTAATGAAATTTGGTAAGAAGATAGATTTCAACCTGGGGAAGGACATAGGCTATATATCATCACGCTACGACCAATTGGAGCGGAGCAGCAATGAAAAATGTTGCGAAAACGGGGAAAATTTGACGCAGACGAAGTTGCGCGGGACAGCTAGTATAGGACTAGTGAGTTTTTTTCTATCGATCTTCTAATGATTTCTACACGTGTCGAGTTGTTTTTGATGTGAAAACTTCTTTAACGGCGTTGTGCACTTTTGTGATGGGTTAAAAATGTTAAACTCGCGTCATGTCTCGCGTCAGGACACTACTTTAAAATATTGAAAGTATTCTTTGAAGTGGGCAAGATGATTGTCTTTTTGAGAAGACATAGAACCATTAAGCCATACATTTCCAGTGTACTAGGGCTCGCTTTGGATAGATTTCCAATACAATGACAGATCCACATAAACTGGTTTTCATAGCTTGATTTATCGCTGTGCGTGCAGAACTAGAAATAAAAAGGACGTTTCTTTCCGGAGTAATGCATGTACGTAAGATACTTACTTGTTAATATTGGTGGTGACGTGTGCGAAGGTCCTCCCCTTGATGACACCTATCATGACCCTGGTGCCGTTGTCCACCAGCCGCGCGATCTCCTCTCCCTTCCACTTGTACGTGAACACTGCGCTTATGTTACCTGTAATACAAAGAGAACGAGTTTAGATTGTGATGGGCAGTAGACCACTGAAGTTGGTAGATGTTTAGTCAGGCTATTCGGGTAGTTCATGATACATACATAAGATCACGCCTGTAATCCCCGAAGGGGTAGGCAGAGGTGTACCTAATACGTACACCCACATTTCGCCACTTACGTCTAATCATCTGCCTAGCCTTTTCCCAAAATATCTTGGGTCGGCTTCCAATCTAACCGGATGCAGCAGAGTACGAGTATTTTATGTGAAGCAACTGCCTTGTCTGACCTCCACAACCCAGTAACTGGGTAATACGATACCCCTTGGTAAGACTGGATGTCCGACTTTTGGCTTCGAGATACTACTAACAACTGTCAAAGATCTACAAATGACAGCCGGGACCAACTGCTTAACGTGCTTTCCGAGGCACGGAGTAAACTTGGTATGTAATAATGGTCACCCGTCCACGGTCCAACCTCGGCAAGCACGGCTTAACCTTACAGATCGACCCGTGCGGCTGTTATTACTTAGCCACGAGCTCCTCTCTCGCCACTTATGTCTAAGTCCCATGTAATAGGGGGCGAGCCTACTGCAAAGAACCGGAATCCAGACTCCTTGGGTGCTACTTTGAAATTCCTGGCGGAAAACCCAATAACCCTTTGCCCGACCATCATTCGTGCTTCGAACCACTAGACTAACGTGGCAGTCACTAGGCACTAGTCGAACCTATTTCAATAAATACGCATTGAGTACGTGAAGGTACACCTGTATAATGAAAGGTGACGAGTTTAGCAGGCTTTGTTCAAGATCAACATATGACGATATTTGATCATACGCCTGATTTAATCTTGACAACAGTGACGCAGTCTCCAACAGTGACGCGTCTCCAAGATAATCCCCGAGACTGTCATCATAATTTCTGCTTAAAACCCTATTGTTTCGAATCCATTGTGTAACGCCCATATTTCTCAATAGTGCGCGACGTGGGTAAGGCTTGTCTAATCTTTGCGGTGCGGCTCCGCAACGCATCGTGTGCTCCGGCACTAATGTACCTAATTAATATTACCTTTGCCTAGCCACATTCCCATATTTCGCAAGTTAAGTTTAACTTCCTTGTAATAGGGGACGAGCCTATTCATTCGGAAATATCTGATGCCCGACCCGGGAATAGAACCCAGGACCACATGAGGCCACTTATCGATGCGAAATCGGCTTAATCCGGTTAGAAAAATCTTTCTGTCCATGTCCACAGCGAAAAAAACATCATTCGCCTTTTTTCCGTTCGTGTGGTCACTCCATTAGGACTCATCATCTTACTTTTGCAGTCTCGTGAAGTGGAACAAAAATCTTTTTTTGCTCAAGTTTTGTGTGAATACAGGTTCAAATTCCAATTACCATTATCCATTACCATTTATGATGACTCAGTATTAGTAAACACATAAGACAATAACCGTGTCTTTGATGCCGAGCAATCTGTAAAAAAAAGTTTCAATTTTGTATAGGCCTCTATGCCTATGTGGAGGAATTTTGATAATTGTGTATTTTATTTATTTATTTCAATAAATTGTGTATACTTATTGTTCGTGACTGTACATAGTATGTCAATTCGATAACTAACTAATTTTACTAGATTCACTAATATCCGGCCAATCATAGACCTTCTGCTGTTTAGTGGTTTTTTTACACTCGGTTATCTTAATTGCTTTCTTTAGTTAAGAGCGTTTACGCCTTACGACATTTCATACAAACTTTCAAGTCGTTATTTTCCGAAATGACTGAACTGATTTTGATGAAACTTCGTACACATAAGCAGGATACACAGATCTAAAAAGTTACTAAAAAACATTTTCGAAAAATAGTGTTACAGTTAAATTAGACCGAATTTAAATTTTCTATAGAAACAGAAAATTCCAATTATCTCTGGTTTGAAAACACATTTTGAAAATATTTTTTAGTAACTTTTTAGACCTATGTATCCTGCTTATGCGTATAAAGTTTCATTTAAATCGGTTCAGTCATTTCGGAAAAAAACTACTTGAAAGTTTGTATGAAAAGCGGTAAGGGATAAACGCTCTTAAAGTGTGGAAAGGGAGGGAGGTCTTTGCCTAGTCTTTGGGATAAACAGATAGCATTTGACTACAATAATAATGTAGGCGCAGATCTTCTCATAACACTGCAAGTATACATATCTACGTCTCAGGAAAAGCTTATACGCAGCTCGTACAGTCATCTAAGTTGGTCTTAGTCATAACATGTGCAGTAATGCGTCTAATGTGATGAAGTGGGGTTTCACAGTCAAGGCGACGGCAAGTCAGGCAGATTATACAATTATACCGGAGTATAAATAGACTTTAAGCCGTTTAGGGTTGAACGATGGAATATGCAGGCAGTTAGTTGAGTGAGTTACGTTAAATTGAGTGGATGATTTTACAGAACTGTATGAATGCTGATGGATGGAGGAGAGGAAGACCAAAGAAGAGATGGATGAATTCTTTAAGAAAAAATATAAAGGAAAGAAGAGTTTTAGGGGTATGAGGAACAGGGTGTAAAGTTTCTCGTTACTCCTTAGAAAAGGGAGGATCCTCCGACCAGACAGGTGTTATGTCTGGAGGGCAACTGCCCGACCGTTGTTGTCGTGTTTCTCTATACAGGGTGTAACGGAAAGGGTATATACATACTTAAGGGTGTGATACAGACCATCAAACTGAACATGTTTCTCCATCGGAAAAACATCGTAATAGCAAAAAAATATCAGCTGCCCCATACATTTGGGTCAGATGACAATTTTTTCACTGAAAAACATGTTTTATTATGAGAACCATGTTCAGTTTGATGTTCTGTAGCACACCCTTAAGTATGTAGTCTCGGCTAGCTTGACCTGATGGCGTATGTACCTTCAATACGCATTAAATACCGCCATCACAAGACACTTGAATAATGGCAATAATATCCTCAACATAAGAATACGAACAAGTCAAGCAAGTTTGATTAAAGTCTTTGAGAAACTAATTAGTAATTACGACAACATCCCGCTAATTACACCATAAGACTCAATATTCTCTTTTACAAGTACAACGTATTTATGTTTTA
Organism: Cerastis leucographa; assembly: GCA_963082945.1. NCBI lineage: Eukaryota > Metazoa > Arthropoda > Insecta > Lepidoptera > Noctuidae > Cerastis > Cerastis leucographa. The sequence goes on from OY720353.1 coordinate 8,615,612, forward strand.
AAGACGTCGTTTTTAACAAGAAAATATCTTGAAAATGTTCTTAGTTTGGCCTAAGATAATTGAAGAGCATTTATGGTGCAGGCGCGAGGGTACTGCCTTGTCCCCAAAGGAAAGCTGGCAGGAATCGGCTTTTTCAGGTGCCTACGGGCCTGGAGGGTAGCCCGCGACATTCTTCAATACAACCTTCAAGTACATTTAATCCCACTGAATGATTTTTTTCATGAAAGAATCATTCAATCGGATTTAATCATCAAACGGGTTGTATTGGTGATTTTAATGCTTATAACTCTACATTTAAAGCTATATTTGTAACGCATGCGATTCATATTTTAATCAAAATACAACTTGACACTTACTGGAAATTGCAAAAAACGTAATAAAAGGTTTAATTTTGCGAGCTACCCAGGCGTTTCTCCTCTAAGGGAAAAGCATTATTTTAAGGGTACATCGGTATGGTAAATTGCGGACATGGCTCCAGACATCGAATTCTTCCAGATAATGTACTGAAGTATCCGTCAGTGCTCGATTTCCCCAGAAAAAACAGATTTCAGTTTCAATTTACCACTTTTCAGAAGACTCTTTTTTATTAATATTTCTTATAAAATGGAATGTATTTTCACCAATCGAAAATTTTTTGCTCCCTATCCTCAGAAGTGCAGCCGCACCGCGCACCTTTCCTAATTCTTGCAGACATGATGAGTCCTAATCTCGAAGTATTATTTATCTACGTTATCACTCGAGGTAGTAGGTAGGTACTACTAGGTGGTTAATAAAGCAGACGAGAAAAGAGTATCAACATATTCTAAATTCAAATGTGACATTGACATTCCGCACCGTTATAAACTACAAATGACCGTAGACAACATTCTAAAAACAAAAATTAATCATCCTATCACGTAAGGAAAAATAAATTAAAAGCGATCATCTTTTTTTGTATCATAATGGATGTTCTAATCAAAAAAAATTGTGGCTGTACGTAAAGCTGGCAACATTGACCTTTCTATGACTACCAAAGCCTAACAACAAGGAATATCAAGGCTATTTTGTCCAGTCATACGAGTTAGTTTGTTTGTGTGTTCACACTGATCAGACGTCCGTAGTTAAGATTTTTTTATAGCGATGCCTATATTTAACGTGTAATAATAATTTATTACTAAAAAGTGTGTCTGAATAGTACAGTTAATAAATGATTACTGGATGTAAATGGTCTAGAAACTTCTGGTTCAATCGCGTAAGTGAGTTTTTGTTCTACAAATATAATTAGTTATGGTGTTTGTCTTATGTCAATTGCCTTGACTGGGTATATTATTTTCCTTCAAAGTCGTTTAATGATTTTCCTGCTAGGATGTTATTCTTAGCTTGACTCAAATAGATAGGTACATGTCTTGATAACTGCACTATAATTTACTTACTTTTAAAATCGATTTAATATTGCAATTAATTTGCAATTTTATATTTTATGGAAAATTACGAAAAAAAAACGATGTCCGAAATTGTAATTTAGTTACTATCCTCAAACATTTCCTATATTATCCATCCCGTCCATGCTGTCCCACTGCTGGGCAATCCCCCGTCCCCGTCCAGACAAACAGGTTAATTCTTTCAAAAGATACTGGTCATAAGATAGAGGTCTATAAATGCGAACAAGCGAACATTCATATTTTAACGAAAAGTCAAATGCCAAAGTTCGTCGTCAAAACGTCAAACAGGAAAGCCAAACAGAACTAAAACCTACGCGTTTAAAAATAGAACGCAGTGTGTGTATGTATTTTTTTTGCAAAATTCTGATTACCACAAAACTGGATTCGAATTGCGTTCGCTGAATACAAGTTTTTTTCGCTAGATGAATAAAATAGTTACTTACCCAATTTAGAGATAAATAAAAAAAACTAAATTAACATACCTGCACGTCAGATTTAACAAGAGGTTTACAATAAATCATTTTATAAAAGTAAGCCTCCCTAAATTGATTTTATAATTTTGTTTTCAGGGAAGACATACAAATGGCAGCAATACCAGAAGATGCAAAACACATAGTAGAAACAAAAGATGGTCCCGTTTGCGGATATTCTGAGAAAACTGATGAAGGTACTTGTTACAAGTTTAAAAGTGTACCATATGCTAAACCACCAGTAGGCAAATTACGATTCTTGGTAAGTTTTAAGGGAGTTAAAAACATCAAAAGCAATTAATGCAAATATGAAACTCGGACAATATCAGTAGTAAATAAACTTAAATGCAATTTCTTTTTCAGCCACCATCTCCAATCCAGCCATGGACAGAAGTAAAGGATTGTACTCAAGATGCACCATTACCGATTTGTCGATCAGTGACTGACATAATCTCCGGGTCTGAAGACTGCCTATACATAGAACTTTCTACACCAGGCCTCAAGCCTGATAAACCTATACCCGTAATGTTTTGGATTGGAGGGTACGGCTACGCTTGCGTCATGGATCATATCTTCGATGCAACTTTAATCAATGACCAGAATATCGTATTCGTAAGATGTGGCTCCAGAACCGGACCTTTCGGCTATCTTTCCATTAATGACTATGCAGCACCAGGAAATTGCGGACTAAAAGACATAGTTATGGCTCTGAAATGGGTCAAAAGAAACATAAGCGCCTTTGGAGGAGACCCAAATAACGTCACAATTTTTGGAAGTTCATCAGGTGGATCTATTGTCAATTTCATGATGTTATCACCTATGGCGACCGGACTTTTTCAGAAAGCTATTATACAAAGCGCTAGTGTATTGAATAATTGGTCTTTGGCTAAGAATCCTTCACTAGCCGTTATAGAGCTGGCAAAGTTACTCGGCATCGAGAAAACATGTAAAGAGGAAATAGTAGAAGAGCTACGGTCTATTCCTGCGATGGATATTACCATAGCCTTTCAAAACTTTAAGATAGAATCTGGTGAAGGAGCCGATAGTGATTTGATCGATGCTGTGTTCAAGCCATGCATTGAAATTGACCTCGAAGGACAAGCTGCATTTCTCACAAAAAGCCCACTTCTATTGCTTAAATCTGGTAATTTTAATAAAGTGCCGTGTATTATTGGGAGCAATAACATAGAAGGCGCTGTATTACAACATGTGGTCGAGAATTTCTATTCTAATTTCGAAAAGTATAACGAAAATGTCAGGCTGCTTGTGCCAAGAGAGCTGGCAAGGAAAGATAAATTATCAGAAAGTATAGGCCATCAGTTATTGAAGTTTTACTTAGACGGCGAAGAACATTTGAGGGCAGATACAAGGACACAATACTTACAATTAATAAGTGATTACTATTTTTCATATTATGTCAATAAAACAGTGCGACTGCTATGTGCGGCTGGCTGTCCCATATACTATTATATTCTCAACTACGCCGGAGAATGGGCAGTACCGAAAAAGTTAAATTTCTTGAACTCGACTGGGCATTGTGCAGAACTATCTTTCTTGTTTCGAATAAAAATGCCAGAAGTATGCAAAGGTAGTCGAGATTCAGTAAAAACAAGAAGAAGAGTTATCAAAATGTGGACTAACTTTGCTAAAACTGGGTAAGTTTAAGTAGCGATGATGGAGTCATCAATAGAGTGCTGACTTTCCAAAATTTTCACATTTTAACGTTTTTTACAGAAATCCCACTCCAGATGAGGACGACCCACTGTTATCAATAACCTGGGACCCTGTTGAAAACAAAGAAAGGCTGAACTACCTCAGCATAGGATCTGAACTCACAAAGGGAAGAAACCCATTCCACGAAAGAATGAAATTTTGGGACGCACTGCATAAAGAACATACGTTTTTAAGAGCGATCGTACATTTCAACGAGATGGGATACTCAGTTTGAAATAAATTAACGTTATTCTAAGTTAAGAAAACCCTGATGATCTTTGTCAACTACCGAATACACTTTTATTCAAGTTGTTATTATATTTCTGTGTATTTTTATTGGACTCCATTTTGAATAAACAGAATGTATAAATTAATTACTTTGCTTCTATTTTTGGACATACACTTAAAGTACATACACATATTATTACCGTGAAGTCCTTCCAAAAGGTCAGGTGGGTGGGACACTCAAAAAGGCGCGCGTGTATAACAAAATGTTTCATACATATTGGGGCGTGGGCGAAGCAAAACGAATATGTAAGGATCGCAGCCCCGTGAATAACATGCAAGAATATACATGAATTTCTAGGGAATATACAAGGTGTTGTTTTGCATCCTCGTCAAATTCAAGGAGGTAACTATGCTAAAGATTCTCGTCCCGAATCAATAATTAAATGGGTAGATAATTTTTATTTTCTTATTTACGGAAATCGGTAAGTGTGAACAGCCCGTGTTTTAAACGAGGCCCGTCTGGTTCTTGCCCTATAACCTCGCTTACACAGATACAAACAATATCAAACGTTTAATTGATCATTTCTTATTCCCTAAACCACATTAAGGGGGTTGTTCTAAAATATTGACAAACTCAAACAACCAAAAAATTCAGCGTTTATTAATAATTAACTAGGTACCGTAGTTTTACTTGATTATTTACGTCTTTTATGACCACCTCCTAAAATTTGACGAGGATGCAAAACAACACCTTGTTATAGTTCGATTGCTTACTCGTGTTTTCAATAAATCGTTGTTTTGCATAAAATAAAAAAATCCGGAGACAGTAGATGAGCTTCGACGGCTAACCATCTAAGACTTTTCATAATTCTCTGCCCTTATCCTTATCCTACTTGTCGCAGTCACGACGTGCAACCTGTCAACTTTTTTTTTAGTCTTATTGTTGTATATTTTATCTTATTGTACTTAGGTACAAATGTTTGTTATGCTTTGTATGTTTATTGTGCTCATTGTTATTTTGTATGCATGTCATGTCCCTGCGACAAATAAATATATTTATCTTCTATCTTATCCCAATTTATTTGGGGTCGGCGAAGCAGGTCTTGTTCTTCCATAATTCTCTATTCTTACTCAACTTAGTACCCTTTCTAGCCGTTCCATCTTTAACACAGTCCATCCATCTTTTATTTGCTCTTCCCCTACTCTTAGAGCTCAATCACACTTAAAACTTAAACATCTTCACTTGACTGCGCAACTTAAGAGGTCGAACGACTTATTCAGTGTAAACGGTTTGGCGAGTTGCGGTCAAAGGCAAGCCTATTTTGTATTAATAAAAAAACTGATTCCAGCCCTTCCAACAAGTACCTTCTATCTACATATACCTAGGTAATAATAATAATAATAAATTTTTATTTATTTTCTCCCACAAATATTAAGATGTACACAGAATAACATATTTTAACAAGTTTGAAGAGGGGAGACAGGAGCCCATACTAAGTAAAACCTGTGCTACGGGTCTCCTGTTCTCCTTATCTCGAACATTATTGGGAGCTAACATAATGACATAAGTAACATCAGCAGGGAGCGCTTACAGCTAACGAATATTACAATGAAATAAAAACAATAGGAAGTGAAGTTTTGATAAGTTTGTGATTTTGTTCGTTATTGTGTATTGAGGATGTGTAGTGGTTATGTGGATGTGGTATACGAGTTGTGCATGTGATGCTTTGGGTGTGTGTGTGTGTGTGTCTGTGTGTGTGTGTGTAGTGTGTGTGTGTTGTGCTTGTGTGTTATACTTCTCTGTAACTGGATATCAATTTCTCCGTTTCGTCATAAGTAAGTGTTAGGAGCCATTTTGAGACCTTACGCCTGCATTCAATTTTGGTTACAGGATAAATTGTAAGCCGCTTATTTACAATATTGTACAGTCGCGGTCCTTGGAAAAAGAAGAAGTATCGACTGAAACTAGTCCTAGCCGGCCTCGCTTGGCAGACTTGGTGAAAACGCCTTCTTTTTAGAACTGGATTAAAACTACTGTAACACAGGGATGTATGTTGTCTAAGTATAGTAGCGAGGACGTATAATTGTCTAACCGTTAAAACCTCCGCTTGTTGATACAGGTCAGTCGTAGGAAAAAGGCGCGGTTTGAAAAGGCTGATTTTTAGGATGAGTCTTTGAGCTCTTTCAAGTTCAAGGAGGTGAGTTTTGGCTGCTCCGCCCCATGAAGAGATGCAGTACGTGAGAACAGACTGACATAGTGCAAGGTAGACAGTTCGCATGACTTTTGAGTCCGCTACGTGCCGAAGTTTTTTAAAGACATAAGTAAGCATACGGGTTCTCTTGGAGACATTACTAATATGTTCGTTGAAGTTTAGGTTATCATCTAGTATTACACCCAGGTACTTAACGGATTTAGTTTTATTAATATGTGGACAGTTACAAGATAAGGCGGTTTGTCGAGGACAAGAATGTGCGATTATACTGTGTGATGGGATGGGAGTGTTCCGTAAAGAAAAAGTTAGATAAAAAGTTTTAGTGGTATTTAGAGTCAGAAGGTTTGAGGCAAGCCAGTGGCAGACCGTGTTGAAGCCTTCCTGGGCATATTTAAAAACTTCGTCCCAGGTGTCACCATAGAAGGTAAGAGTTGTGTCATCAGCGTATGAGGTAATTTTGCAGTTTTGGAGATTAAGTTTGCATAGGTTATTTATATAGCAGAGGAAAAGCACTGGGCCCAATATGCTACCTTGAGGGACTCCGAAAATAACCGAGCTCTCCCCGCTTACAGTATCGCCTATCCTTACCCTTTGCGTCCGATTACTAAGGTAGTCTTTAAAAAGGCGCAGTTCCGATCCTCTTATACCCATGTTTTCTAGCTTTGCTAAAAGTTTATCAGAAGAGACTGTGTCAAAAGCCTTTGCAAGGTCTAGGAAAATTGTCAGGCATTTCTTTTTCTCATCCAATTTCGTTGCGATAAAATCTGTTAAGTTGTGTACAGCATCGTCTGTCGATTTTCCCGGTCTAAAGCCATACTGGACATCTGCAAGTAACTTTTTATTTTCCAAAAAATTTATGAGCCTCTTATTAATAATCTTTTCCAAGATTTTAGACAGCGAAGGTAGTAGTGAAATTGGACGATAATTATTGACACAGTCTCTTCTACCACTCTTGTGTATGGGAATAACTATAGATTGCTTGAGAGCATCAGGAAAGACACCCTGCCTAAAACAGCTATTAAAGAGTTCCGAGAGTGGGGGCGCTATGTAATCCTTAATTAGTTTCAGAACTCTATTCGAGATCCCATCCCAGCCTGTGCTGCAGTCCGATTTTAGGTTATCAATTATACAAGCAACCTCCTCACAGTCAGTGTCTAAGAGAACAAATGTCGAGCAATGTGCACTGTGAGAATTACTGTCGGAAAACGGATTAGTCGTCGGTATGGTATTCGCTAGATGGGCGCCTATATTTGCAAAGAAGCTATTTATTGCGTTACTCGATTGAATAGGCGTTTGTTCTAACGTAAGTAGTTCGTGGTATATATGTTTTGTTTTGTTTAAGTTTGTTATTTTTTTAATACTACTCCAGAGCTTCTTACTGTTATTTTTGGCTAGATCAAGTTCATGTTTTTCGTATTGTCTTCGACATTGCTTTATTATACGATTGCAAAAATTTCTGTACCTCTTATAAGTAGTAGCAAGTACTTGATTATTGGGTTCTTTTTTTAGTTTAAAATGCATCCTATCACGGTTTCTGATACATCTGAGTAAACCTACTGTAATCCATGGCTTTAATGTTACTTTGTTATGAGGAATTTTGATTTTGATTGAATTTGTAAGTATTAATTGTTGTATATGTTGTATAAATAAAGTAAAAGAGACGTTTGGATCCCGATCTTTTAATATTTTGCTGAAATCTATATTTTTACATTCCGCAATGATATTATTGTAGTTTACTTTATCGATAATTTTTTTGTTGGGTATGCTGTTGTTATTTTTATTTTCTAGACAAAATAATACTGCTTCGTGGTCGGTTATGGCCGAGTTAAGTATAAGCGATAATGAGGGTAGCTTTGTTTTAATAATGACGTGATCAATACAGCTTTTATATCTTGTTGGAATGTCATAGGCAGGGATTAAACCGTGGAATGTCAACAGTTCGAGATACCGGGATACGTTTTGATTTGAGTCAAGGATATTTATGTTGATGTCGCCAATGACAAGAATATTTTTAAAGGATGATAAATCAGATATTAGTGTGTCTAAGGAATTTAGGAAATTGTCAATATTTTTGAAACAGTGCGGCCTGTACAATGCAATCATGGCCAAGTCATTGAGGCCTTTTTTAATTACGATACAATTAGCGTCGCTGAAAGAGGGTTCCTCTACCTGAAAATTCAGGAGTTTACTAGTATAGATAGCTAGTCCGTCATTTTGGTTGTAGTGTTTAGAGGTGCTAAAAGAATCGTAGCCATCTATAGAAGGCAGGTTGTGTACACAGGACAACCAACATTCTGATAGGATGATAACATCACAGTTTACCTTTATTCGTTTAAGTAGGATACATAAGTTATCGTAATTTTTGTTAAGACTGCGAATGTTTTGATGGAGAATTTTTGTGTATAATGTAGGATTTTTAATTATGTTTTCACATTGTTCAGGCTGACAAATTACTGATTCGCTAATAATGAAGTTATCTAGATTGTTAATTATATTGTTTACGTCCGAGAATTTTAAATGATGAGAATATAAGAAACAATTGTGATGTGGCTATGTATGCTATAAAAATAAAAGCTTTTAAAAGAGATGTGCCCCGGGGCAGCGGAGCAGAGATGCGTACAATATATTGGTTTTGTGAACATTATTTTATCATTGGCGTCATCGTAAAACATAGAAGACTGGTTAGACATGGAAGTATTATGTTGTGATAGTGTAATTGTGTAATGTGCGGGGAGTTGTAGATGTGAGTTTGTGTAAAAGGTCTTATGAATTAGTGACACAAAAAGATTTTTTACATTTAAGCAAATTTTAACACACATATATGAGCAATAATATGCATAATGCGGAAATTGGACCATTCGGAATTTAGTTATAAAAATTAGTCATATACTTATTTGTTTACGCAAATTAATAAGATCTTGTTCGTTCTTAAGTCTAATAGATTGTTCGCCTTCTTTCTTCCGTAGATATATAGTACCAGGAGTCGACCAACAGTACTTGAACCCGTTTGTTGATGCAAAGTCTCTTGCCAGGAAGTGCAGTTTTTTCATCTTTGGAGTTAGGTAGTCCGATAAATATATATTTGCTGATGGGCCGTCGATCTTGATGTGGGTAGTGTTCAATTTATTATTAGTGTTGTCTTTATTAAATGCCTTGTACGATGCTATCAGTTTGTTTTTAAGCGGTACAGAAATAAAATCCACTATGATTGGTTTTTTTTCGTTTTTGGAATAGCCTCTGTAAATATTCCTGATATCCTTGGCCTGAATAGGAACATCCAGTGCGTCGCTTAAGCCCAAAGCTGTGGAATATAAATCGTCCAGGTTTTCATTTATTGAGTAGGGTATGTTTCTTATTTCCACGCATGCAATTCTATTATTTCTATCCAGCAACTCCAGCTTTTGTTCAAGTGACTGGATATACGACAAGTCTGACTTTTTATCTTGCTCTAATTGGTCTATTTTCGACTTGATATCGTCGTATTGCTTCGAAATAGTATCCATACTATGCTTCATTTCCTCATTTTGGGCTTTGATGGCCTCAAAGGAATCTAGAAGTTTTTGGTACTTGGAGTCCTGGTTATCGGCCCAGGTTTTGAACATGGACTCCATCTTTTTCATGAAAAATTCTAGATCGTCTCCCTGTCTTCTTTTTTGAGGTCTCTGAGTTAGATTGCTGGGAGTGCCTTTATTTTCGGTCATTGAAATTGGGTTATTACTTGAGGTTGCTGTCGGGGTTGGTGGTGGAGATTTTGTAAGTGAATGTTGTAGCGGCATTTTTGAAGGCGATTGATAATTAATAATTAAAAGGGCAGTGTGGGTAGTTTACTCACTGTTTGTTTTGAGTAGTTTTTACGCGACGCTTAGTCGTCAAGCGCACTCCAAGGTCAGGTTCCCGAGCGAGCAGGATGATACGGCTGGGTAAGCAGGATAGCGATAGTGCCTTTCGCGCTAAGCCAATCGTGGCTCGAGGAGGCGACGGCGACGGAGCGTCAACCAAAATGACTTCTTCGTCGAGCCTGTTGTCCTGGTACTCACTACTTATTAAATGTATTTTATTTAATGAATATACTATAGTTTTCGGTTAAAATAAAATTGCAAATTAGCTGGTAAAAACACGTCTGCACTGGAGGCGATCGAGGAAGGAGAATGGTAGAGGTATTAAAATAATATGATAATGATCGTAATTCATTGTCCTATTAGGAATGCGAGTGAACAATACGGCGGGAGTGATCGGTCGGCCTTGTATGCCATAACTGTAGCACTAGGTACTGGTGAACCAAGTCCTCGCAATGTTTTTAATATTTTATATGATCATGTTAAAATACTGGTTTTGAATTCTGGAATAATTGGTAATCTAGAGAAGCAGGAAGTTATATAAATTATAAGCGATGGTGAATTTAAAATCATCCATAGTCTGCTAAGAGATTGTATCTTTCTTTAAGCCCTTAATGACTGCGTGCGAGACAGTAGAAGAAGTGATGGCAGACCAACTGTTTGATGGGCGGATGATATTTAAAAGATTGCGGGTAAGGCCTGAATAAGAATCCAGACCAGTAGACCAGAGAAGCACAGCACAATAGGATAGAGACCTATACTCAACAGTGGATGAAACATCCCTACCTATGATGGTGATGATAGGTCATGGAAGGGTGATGATGCCATTTTTCATTTAGAAGATTTTGTATCTGTAGATGGGTTTGCTTAGGCGATAAAATGATTTTCTTGAACGATTCCAAAACAGAATATAATGATAGATCAAGTGACTCAATAGTTAGTGTTGGTGGCTTATTAAAGCCACGTGTGGCCATTGAATTAATTTCACACAAAGGGCGAGCTTCAATCGTCTTGTTGTCTGGCGAACAATTTGTACGAGTTATTGCACCGAGGGACAGCTGCACAGTAGTAATTATAGAACTTTTAGTGTAGTGGCCAGTGAAGCAGTATCAGTTACAAGATGGGTGAGATTTATTCGTATTGATGCTAATTTCAAATATGTTGTCTGAAGTGATACATATGATTGTTATAGATGGATAGAGAGAGGAAATCCAAAGAAGACGGATTGCGTTTAAAGGAATAAATGTAATGGACTCGACTGAACGATAGAGTCCAATATCGACAATAGCATGACGGTCGACACTTTGTACGTTTTGTGCCGACCCCAAGTAATAGTGGACATGGCTCACATGGGCAGGAATCTGATGATTCAAATATGCTGTCTTTAAAATATTATCAGGCAGGATACTGACAGTCTGGATTAAAAATGAAGAAGTCTTAATAAAAGCATTTAAATTGTGTTGACGTTGATCAATAATAGACATCAATTGGTTCTACTCCTAAACGCCTACAAACTTGTTTGGTTAGTAAACGATTTATAAGACGAGTGGGATCCTTTAAAGGTAATAGTGGTTTATTTTTAGATTCACAACTCGGCGGGACTTTAAAACTTTCGAAAATTCTAAGTGCTTTCTAGTGCAGATTTATAGATACGGGAAGAAAAACTCAGACGAGTACCAGACTAAACAAATATTACAAATCTTTCTAAAGTAATACAATCTCTGGAAAAACTGAGCGCATTAAAAAAAAACATCTTTGGTTGCCTATAACTGAGATGTTTTATGCTATATACATGCGGACGTAGTTGCTAATATTTAAAAGCCTAAATGTACACTTACAATACATTGTAATTACCACACTACACAGTCAGTAGTACACTCTACAGTCACCATAAACATCCTCGCTGACATTCTCAACAGATTTAATACCATAGTCGTCACACAAGGAAGGCAACGTGAAAGGGTAACTAACCGATTTATGACAGGCAAGAGCTATTCTGCCGTGCAATAAATAACAAAAGTCTACAATATACGCCTTTAAACCACGTTCTCCTTGAGAAATGTACTGATCCCACGAAAGTTACGATAACGACTATCATACAGTGTGTCCAGTGTAATTTAATTGCGGCGCTGCCTGTTTGCGCGAGCAAAAAGACAGTCAAATTGAGTGCGTTTAAAATTAGTTCCATATTTCGCCGCCTTTCAAGTTATACTGGTCGTACTGTTCCGTGTATTCTTCCGCATTTTAATTTGTATGATAACGCAAGGATTATTAATTAATACATTAAACTTATCGAGTCTTAATAAAGTATTTATCTCTCACTCTGATCACTCTGATCTCTCTCATTTAATGAACACATTCTTGAGCTCATTTAACGTTATAATTAACTTCTTGGTATTTCTCTCTTCTGGGAAGTTTCTTTTGTTAACGTTTAAAATTCATTCCCTGCATTTGGTTAGCACAATATTCGTAATATTTTTGGGTTGAAGATGTTGAAATAATTCATTATATAAAACAGAAAGACCTATTTCGCAAGGCATTAGAAAAAATCTGTAAGTCACTTTCGAATTAAAGTTGAAGTATTAGTCGCCTGTTCCAAAATACACATATCTAAGGAGAAGAAAAGGGCAAGAAACTCCATGGACTTGCATCATAGCATCTCTTGCATGTCGGTGTCGGTGCACCCTGGGTTCTGGGCAGTCCGCTCCACACCTTTCTGATTGGTAAATATTTTAAACCACGGCTTTTTAGGGTTCCGTACCCAAAGGGTCAAACGGGACCCTATTACTGAGACTCGCCGTCGGTCCGTCCGTCCGTCTGTCACCAGGATGTATCTCAAGAACCGTGACAGTTAGCCAGTTGAAATTTCTATAGATTATGTATTTCTGTTGCCACAATAACAACAAATACTAAAAACAGAATAAAATAAATATTTCCTTCTTCTTTTTTATAAGTAATGGTACGGAACCATTCGTGCGCGAGTCCGACTCGCACTTGGTCGGTTTTACTATTATTTAGTGTGTACCGATACTAAACAAGAAGATAATATTTAATTACAGTTATATTAAGTTGTTGTTGAATGTGGACGAGGCAAAAGAAGTATGTATTAATGATTAAAGCAGGTGGCGTTCTGTGGTTTCTACCTACCCCCATGGGAAGAAGGCGCGAGCTTTTGTACATGTATGTATTAAGTTTTACTTACGTCCATTGTCAGTAGACAGCTTCATCTTCTCTAACAGAGTGGTATCCCGGTCGTTGTAAATGAGAACTGCGGTCGCGTTCGCACGCCATGCATTCTGCACCTGAAATATAAATAAAAAATATTTAGTTACGTTTATTAGTTCAAAAAAATCAAAGGAATAAGCAGGAGAAATGAGACTTAACCAAAAAGGTTCTGGGGGGCTACTCTGTAAGTCCGTCAGCGATAATACGGGTTCGTCCGTAACTAGCTTTATACTTCGAAACCCTACTCCCTGATATTTTTCAGATTCATAAGTTTCGAAAACAAATCGGGAGTTAAGAGAACTGACCAATCGTGGTGTCATTCATTTTTAGTTCGGGGTCCTAACGAATCTTATGTTCGTAAGTGATACGGAGTAGGAAACGACCGTAACTTCGGCCGAAACTATCGATTTCGTGCTTAGAGAGTAGACCCCTAGGTTTCTTTGTATGCAGGTGCCTAGGATACAGAATAACTTTGAATTCATTGGCATCATTACAGAAGGCGAAATGCTTGAGGGCCAACTCTGGAACGTTGCTTACCTGATCAACATTTCTATTTTGTACATCCCACCTTAGAGTCAGCTCACACCGAGACGCGACGCGACTTCACGCGACGCGACGCTGCGCGCACTAGTGAGAATTCAGAATACGTTGCGCAACGTATTCTGAATTCTCACAACGAAATGTTTATCTTTTCGTGTAGAAAATTTATTTATATTTCGAATCGCTCTTTAAAACTGTGCGCGCAGCGTCGCATCGCGTCGCATCTCGGTGTGAGCTGACCCTTATGCTTAAGATGTCGAGATGCCAGTAAAAAAATATTTTCACGAATAATTTGGGAACTTAGTCGGTATGGTTTTCCGAAGACCAAGCATTCTGCACAGTGACATCAAACTAAGTCTACGCAAAAAATATTGTTGGGAAACGACTTTTTTTGGGGTGAATCATGTACTCAATGTAACGCAATCAAAACATGCCGATGGATGCATTAATTAGTAAGGGGACATTTGAGGTAAAGTAAGGTATACCATAAAAATAATGTATTTCTAAAAAAACTAGTGAAAAAGTTAGAACTTTGACCTCCATTATCATAGTAACTAGAAAGTTCCCAGGTATGTTCCAGAACAAAAAAACGATCTGAAACCAATGAGAGAACAAGTTCTTTGTGTCTTTTTAAACTTATTTCGTAGATTCATCCAGCGTAAAATGTAGTTGCATCTTGGTGTCATGGCGCTCACCGGCTCACTGGTCTGACGACTTTGCGTTTCCTACAATACAACCTTTCACTTCAAAACTGATAACGGGGACGAATTAATATTATTATGTTATTGCTACTAGCTAGACCGGTATTGCATTTAATATCTAGGTTTATTATATTGAAATAGTTACTTTGGTCTTACATAAAATACAATAATATTTACTTTGGGAATATTTAGTACCTGCCTAATGCACGTTTTCAGTAACAGTAAGTGACACCTATTTTAATACCTAATTATTACTTATAGCATTGTTCCGTGTGTGCCGCGGCACACTGCTGTACCGTGGTCATTAGTTAGTGTGCCTCGGTAAATAAGTCAATATTAATCAGTATACCTACATCATCCTGAAACCCCTGCATAGAAATTTTTCTTCGAAAATTTTAAATGTGCAATGAGAAAACACCTACTTAAACAGCCGCAAAACACGCAATAGATTTTTTATTTATGGTGTACCTGAAATATTTTCCGATTTTCTAGATGTACCTTGAGCACCAAAAGTTTGTGAAACACTGACTTATAGTATAGCACTGTTAGAATTTCAATTGTCAGCTCCGATCCTAGCGTTGAAATTTCAACAAGGATCTTTTATTTAGGCATTCAGTCGGTAACGAATACAGGCATTTTTCAGGTTTCTTTTGCACCATAGACAAAAGCGTTTTAACTAACCGCCTACCTATATTTTTAAGTATCATGATGCAATTTGTAAGTCCCATCAACGCAGCCATTTAAGTATCTCTAATTAACTTTTTACCGCCAGCTATCGGTAAACTTCACGAGTAAGAAGTAAATCTCAGAAATGAGCGGTATCAGACTGTTTACTACGGTATACGTGAGTTTTTACACGCATTTAGATACTTTGATGCAAGTCGACTACAGTTCGAAATGTTGTGTTCGAATTTAGACCCAAAAGTCATGCCATCTCTCTCTACCGCAATACCAGTATTCATTTATTAAAATCATTACCTTTTGAATGTCAAAATTCACATTAGGAAGTCCCCAAAGTTCTGGTGTTCAAAAATCCCAACAATGTCAGTATTGGCTTTCCGTCTAACCGGGAAGCTGAATACGTCCATAAAATCTAACTTGATTAAAATGATAGTTGCCAAACGAAAGGAACTAGTAGCTTTGGTCATATCGAAATAAATAATTACAAATGCATATTTATGCAGTCAATATTTTACGCTATATAAATTTGTGTATTCATTAGGGCCAAACAAATTAGACTATAAAAAACAGTCTTAATAAAATTATCGGCTTCATTATGTACACATCTAACTAAAACAATCTGTCAAATTTCTTTAATAGATTTTCAAACTTATCGTTAAAAAGTACGTTTTATGGTTGATTGAGAATATTTTACAGTTTCGAGTAGCTTGACCTGCTGGGGTCTGTACATACATCCTAACATCTATCATTTTATTTAATCAAGTTTTTTTTAGGAACAGTATTTAACATGGAATGACTGTCTATCAGACTTCCACATCAAAATCCTTTTTACTGTGTCTTAATGCTCCTTCCCTTATTCCAATTTATTTGGGGTCATGTTACGGCGTAACACAATAAAATGGTACCCTTGGTAAGGCTGGTTGACAGAAACACTGTTGTAACCAAAGCATTGATGTCATTGTCAGGGATGACATCACTGAAGAAGTGACAATGGTCTTTTGAAGGTAAGATACGACGTATAGTATAACCACTTTAAATGTGCAGTTCAAGGTGGCGTTGCTTGTCAAGAAAATTTACATCATATGTCAACTTGGTACATTTTTGAAGTGAAAACTTCTTTAGCGGCGTTTCGTACTTTTGTAAAGGGAAAAAGTGTTAAACCCGCGTCAGATTACGTGTCCTGATCGAAAATTCGTAAGACGGATTGACATGAGGTTACGAAGAAATTTGAACTTTATGAGATCTATCATTGAGTTTGGGTTTCCCAAACTGGATAATTATCTTATGCACAAATAAAACCTTCGGTTTCACCGAAGAGCTAAAATTCGTAAGACGGATTGTAATAGTTGTGAAGTGTTAACTTTTTAATGTAATATTAATTGTCATGTTTGTGTAGGATAGCGCGATAAATGAATATTGTATTACACATCAGTGATAGTACTTTTATACTGATAATTAAAGCAATTCGTGCAAAATTATTCCCAAACCATTCCAAAATATCAAAAATGCACAACGTTAATATTCAAGTTCTCACTTCTTTCAATTTAAAAAACTTGTTGCACTCCGGGAGTGCCGACTCCCGGAGTGCAACACGTTTTTTAAATTTTGTTGAAGTGTTGGCAGTAGTGACGAATGAGTTAATTAGGAATATTATAAGTCATTTCTGAAGGAAACAATTATATCTTTACAAGTTTATACTCTGTTCTGGTAAGATAACCAAGTATGGCCACTTCAATTACTAGAAGTACTGTTTATTCGTTAAAAGGTTAAACATGCCCTCAATGTAATTAAACAAATAAAATAAAATCATTGTCAGCCTAGGTTCCTACTGCTGGGAAACATGCCTTTTCTTCCATGAGCGAGTGAGCCATAATCAGAAACCACGCGAGCCTAGTGCGGGTTGGCAGATGTCACATATCATCGATTTTCTTCGTTCTAGGACATGAGGGTTTCCTCACGTTTTACATGCTATGTAATATTTTTGATAGTAAAAAGTAATGTTCCGTAGTAGATACCTAATTATACCAGAAATAATGAATACCGGTCTACTTAAGAGGAGTATTACAAAAAAACGCGAGATTGCATGGTTTCCTCGATGAAATTGGATATATTCCGTTAGTTGCATGAAATAACAATTACATGTTACAAATAGTTTGTTTTCTCTACTACAATAAGCTCAGAGTGAATTTTAGATAACTTATTTACTTATTGAGTAATAATCATTCTCCCGATGCATGTTTAGGCAAAAACTCACGGAGACATGATTTGGGAGCTCTAATTTGTAGATTCTATTGAATATTGAACATCAATTTTTTTTTATTTATGTCCCTAATATCCTATACTTTAATAATCACAGAATAAATTTTCGTTATATGCCTTTCATGTAAGGAAAAAAAAATTGTACACAATTCAATTATCTACCAAAAAGGTTGCGAAACAAGCCTCAATATCTCCGAAAATCTACATAATTTTGAAGTAAAATTTACACCAAAATTATCATCAACATTTGCTTAAATTACAGTATTTTTTTTACTTTTTAAATGGCTACTATATTTTTTTAATTAATTAAATAAAGCTACCATATATTTCACTGCGCCGGCCATCAGCGATCAGTATTGCGCGAGCGCTTGTCGAGGTAGGATCTATGTCAGTTCATTTCGCGCGCTGCTCGTGTCGATACTATCGTGGTGTGCGTTGAGTGCCGTATAAATGTTGCTTGTGTGTGCGTGCTAGCGTATCGTCTACTACGACCGCAGTTCTTGATCGTTGTAAGTATTAACTTTCGTATAGTATAATATTTCAATTAGTATAAATTTTGCACGTTATTATTTATACCAGATAGTTAACTCATCATAGTTATTTTGATTTTAGCTGAGGTTTCTTACCTGTCGAAATGGGGAAAAATAAATACAAGTATCAATGCGTCACTAAACGTAAAAAAAGAAATATCCTTTCTCTGGAGAAGGCAAGAGAAGCAAGGTAAGGTATAATTTTATAAAATATTCTAATCACATGTTCGGTAGCCCGCTATCATTGTACCTATTCGTAGAAAGTTCATTGCCCCCGGGCGTAATCTAAACATTCATAAAGCATTTTGTTACCATTAATTAATTTAATTGACCTTATACATAATAGAGAACCACGATAAGAACAGATCTATGTGTACAGAAAAATGAGTAGGTATTCATGCTTTATAATTCTTATAGAATGAAAAAACGAGGTACTCCGGAGAATACTGTTGCTTCAACCTCAAGTAATCTCGTCGAAACGATGGATATGGTGAGAGACAATCTTTACCATTTTATCTATAGATGTGGAGAGAATAAGTTCGATAGTTTTTTTAAGTCTTTATCACACTGGAGCCGAGCTTTTCAAAGTGAAAATACTTAAAGTTTAGTTTTTAATCCAAGAAAATATCACTTCTAGGACGAAATTTCATGAATTATCTATGTACAGTTGCGAGCAATGAAATATACACATGCTTTTGAAAGTGTTTTTTTGTGCTTTCACTTACATAATTAAATAACATCTTATCTCAAAGTAGGGAAACAGAGACGAGACGAAGACATAGTTTCACGGGAAAAACGCTTTAATTTTTTTCTTAGTGCATTACTCTTTATTATCCGTGCCTGTTTTACCATGCTTGCTTATTTTATTTTTTAGAATCTGGAACACCAGTTTGAGAAGCGAAGAAAAGAGAAGCCAAAAATGCCCGTAGTTTGATGAAGCGAACCAAACGCAGCCGCAAGTGCATTAATTTTGGTCAAAAAGATTATGGTAGCCAATATCAGATATGAGCGCAGAAGATTATGAGAATGGAAAAACTCTATTTCTGAAAAATCGTCAAGATCAATGTGCAAATCGTCACGAAATAGAACGAGCTACTATTTTACAAGCTGAAAGCGCTTTGTGGCTGGAGTTACGTCGATGCATTGTTACGGCATCAACATTTTCAAAAATATGTAAAAGACGGCCTAACCAAAATTCTGCTCCTATTGTTAAAACTATTTTATATAGTTATAATCTAGATAATGTCTCATCTATCAAACATGGTAGAGACAACGAACCTGTAGCACTAGCCCAATTGAGCAAACAAGAAAATATTGTAATAGAACAAAAAAACTAAAACGTTTTAAATTTTGACGACTAATTTTGGATTTTGAATATGTTACCCAAGTTACAAGCTTTTTATGAAAAGCTCGATCAATGCCGTTGCGGCAAATATTTTTCTAATCTAAAAATATGGTAATTGACTGTACCGAATAAAAAAAATTGTTTAACATTTGTATGATTAATTCATTAAAACAGGTTGCAACCGTACTATTTATTGATTTACACACACAAAATATATAAGACAGACATATTTGTTTGTCAAATATCGTTATAGAATGCGATGGTATAAAGGTATTGTTTATTTTTTAAAGAAATTTGATCAAGCACACCTGAATGCTTGTTTCATGTGGTCGGCTTTTACTTTCTAGTAATCATCATTAGTAAATGCGCTGGTATACATTGTTTTACACTTGAGACAGACACCTGAAATCATAAATACTAGAGTGAACAATTAGCGCTAATTAAAAACCTTTATGGTTTGCGCACAGGTAGTAGTGATTCCTGGACCTGGGTGTAAAACACGTGCGTTCGTTTTTGACCGCGTTAGGAAAGTGATATCCAAGATGACTTGAACGAATTTTTTAATTAATACGAACAGCGCTGATTATAATATTCTCTCAAATCAAATCTCTCTCAAATCTCTCAAAAAAAAATCCATTTCTGTGCTACTGATAAAGTTTAACAATCGATTACTCGTAACAATTAAAATATTATGTATACATACGTCAACACTAAGAATCTTAAATAATTTAAAATATATCCAAATAAATTAATTCCATCTTTTGAAAACTTGTACAACGGAAGATCAAGATCGTTTAGTCGGAATACTTGCAGTAAAATGGTGCGAGCGAGAGAATAGAATGAAAGAAAGTGTTGCTCGCGTAAGTCGCCGCCCGCTCGGTGCGTAAAATACCTAAATTACCGTAAAGCCGAAATGTAAGAGGGCTCTTAAGTGTCGTTATCCAAAATAATCCTTAAAAAGCCCTGTTTATCTATATTGAAAGTATGTTGTTATACAGGCTGATCAATTTTAAAATATCTAAAAAATTATTGTCTGCCCAAAGAAAATGTAGTTTTGATTTACGAGAACGACATAAAGCCAATTACACTGATTAATATTACTACGATGTTTCTGAAAAAGAAAATCAAATACATTTCTGTCTTTGTATGTCTTTATAAAACAGATATTTTTTTCTTTTCCCTATTATAGATTTGGTCACGTAGTAAAAAGTTGAGTTGTTATGAGCACTTTTGCCTCCTGAAAGATTATCAATATATTTGTCTTATTTTTAATTGTTTTCTTGTTTACTTTTTCATATAGTTTTGTTTTTTTTTAACCATTTTTCTGTCCTGTATTAGAATTGAGAATAATAAATACTTTTTCTTTCTTTGTAAATTCCAAGTCAACCAAAAGTGTATATTATTCTTTTTAGATTCCAAGTCACCCTCACGCCCTGTATACAAGTATTAGCCTCAACACATCATTGAGTTCTATTTATTGAAATAGTATCAGCTGTTATCATTGTGATGTGGTAATTAATTGTTCATATCAGACACACTTGTGCGACAAATAATCCTTGTTTTTTATCTGAGGATAAAGATATAGGAGTTCATTAATTTGTTTTTTTATTAACTTGGGGACAATATCATATCGATTGAATTACGGCGGAGATGAGTTATGATACGGAGACCACGGGGTGTGAAGGTCAGACTGGTAGTCGTTCCATGTAATATGGTGGTATTCAGCTGCATCCGGGTTACATTTGAAGCCGACCCTAACGTAGTTGAATAAAGGCTAGGTAAATATGACACTATTAAATATTATACAGGGTGTAACGGAAAGGGTATATACATACATCCTTAAGGGTGTGCTACAGACCATCAAACGGAACATGTTTGTCAACATAAAAAAAAATTTGCAGCAAAAAAAAAATTCAGGTGCCTATACATTTGGATTGAATAGGTATTGTAATTTTCTATGGGGCAGCAGATATTTTTTTGCTGAAAAACATGTTTTATGATGAGAAACATGTTCAGTTTGATGGTCTGTAGCACACCCTTAAGGATGTATATACCCTTTCCGTTACACCCTGTATAAGCAGAGATGCACCTAACAGAACACGCACATTTCGCCAGTTTGTTTTAAGTCCCATGTAATAGGGCTGCGGCTGCGCACGAATCCAGACTCAGTGACTCTTACTGAGAAATTCCTGATGGAAAAACCCGATAACACTTTGCCCGAACCGGGAGTCGAACCCAGAACCTCATGCTCAGCAGTCCCGCTTGCGACCACTCGACCAATGAGGCATCTATCACAAATTATTATAAACACTATTAAAAATTATGTCAATGAAATTACACACATATTTTCTTACGTCACGCATCATATACTTGTGCGTGTTACGAGTCGTATTAGTTAATCCCTAAATATTTAGAAAGCGTCAATTTGATTACCTAATCAATCAAGATTGTTTTCTAACAGTCCAAAATGCCAATTATTTCTTTGCTTTAAGATTTGGCACAGCTTGGCTTAGACTTACTAAAGCCTGGATTACCTGTACTGCATCAGCAGTCACATATCTCGAGATGAGAGGCTTTGGCGCATTAAAGTACCTATGTCTTTTTAAGAAGACGAAACGGGCAAGTTTTAGAATGCGTAAATTGTAAATCTTTAACCATCTCTACAACATGTAACATAATTAACGCACACCCTCAAACACCCCAATTAGAATATTATGTTATAATCATAATACATACACTGAATTTTTAATTTAACATGTATATGCATTGTTATTTATTAAATTAGTTATACCAATTCTTGGAGAACGTTATGGTCATACTACTACGCACGCAACGCACACATTCGCACAAGCAGTTATCGCGCCGCGCCGCTCGACACAACATAACGAAACTACGTCCATTTCAATTTGTTTTGACTGTACTGGGTTAATATGACAATAATTTCCGTAGTATTAATTATTTTTGGGAAAAAAACTACTTATATTAAAAATGATAGAAATTGATTCAGTAAACGATTCTGAACAAACTATTTTCAGGATGTGCGTTAATTAAGTTACATGTTGTATAGACCACAGATACTGGCTAGAAAGGAGGTGTCTCATGAGATGAAAAGCAATAGAGAAGTATGGAAGAAGAAGACATGCTGCGCCGACCCCAAATAAATTGGGATAAGGTAAATTGGGGCAGAAGAATGATTAATGATGATGGACCATCTGTACAAAGCTGCAGAATAATATTGGCATAACATAAGAAGAAGACCGATGTAACAAAAAGATTTGCTTATCATCAGTTTTAAAAAGTATTGCGCAGTATTTGGGTTGTGAAGGTCATATTGGCAGTCGCTCCTTGTAAAATATTGGCATTCAACTGCATCCATGGTACAGTGGAAGTCGACTCACAATCCAGTTAGTACTGGGCAATACGATACCCATTGGTAAGGCTGCTTGTCAGACTTTCGGGCCACTGACTACCTGTAACGTCTGTCAAAGATCTACAAATGACAGCCGGGACCAATGGCTTAACGTGCTTTCCGAGGCACGGAGGAAACTCAGTATGTAATGGGTGGTCAGTTGGTCACCCGTCCACGGATCAACCTAGGTAAGCACGGCTTAACCTAAAGATCGACCTAAACGGCTGTTATTATACACGGTGTAAATCACCTCATCACGAAGCCGTAAACCAAGCATTCTGTACATGAAACTAAGTAACTTTACGCAAAAATTATTGCTGGGAAACGACTTATTTTTGGGGGGTGTAAAATCATGTTTTGTGGTAGAACTCAATGTAACGCACTCAAAACATTGTGCTGATGGACGGATTGAATAGTACGGGGGTCGTGGAGGTGATTAAGTAAAAATCTTACATCAAAAACTTGTATTTCAAACAATACTTGTCAAAAAGTTGGAACTTTGACCCCTAATATCTCCGTAACTAGAAGGTTCCCAGGTATGGTGTAAAACAAAAAAATGATCGTAATGACGGGGAGAACCAGTGCCTTTCGGCTTCGTTAAGAGGTGTTTTACACCCTTTATAGCCACGAGGTTTTCCTTTATGTGATAAATTAACATCCTCAATTAGTAGTAGGTACCAAGACGCGAGAAAAAGTAATTTCTTATTAATTTTCTTTTCACATAACTACATACACATACAGCCCTATGTAAAATCAATGTACGCCACTTGTCACCGATTCTCTTGAGTATTTATTTCAGTTGAGTTGGGTCGGCACTCGGTATGCTGGTGACAAGTTCATTATAACGTCTCAGTCTTGTAAGGGTATTGGCTTTAGTCTAGACTGATGTAGCTACCTATAATATATGTACTTTTGATCTGTTATTGACTTTCCCGTCGTTAGTAACTTGACACTGAGAGTGTACATGTGTGCGTCTAAGTGCGGCTGTACTTGCCGCGAGCGTTTTAGTGGGAAAATCACTATATTTAGAAGAATATGCTGTGATCGATAACAGGGTGTCGCTCTTCTCAGCTCGGGTTTCTTTAATGCGGAGCTGTAGTATAACGGACTGAAAATGATAGCCCTCTTACACATGGTTAGAAAACGTTAATTCATATCATTCTTTGGCATTTCTCTTTAGAATTCCTTATAAGTCATTTTTAATACCAGAAAAAATAAATATTTTTATAACGACCGACTTTTTGCGGGGCTTCTAGGAAACTCAAGCCAAGACTAGCGAGATTTGCCTTCAACGGTAGCAGAGTCTTTCGAAGATGGCGATTGTCTCACTGAAAAGGGCACGGCAAGTAAAGTTGCACTTAGACACACCATGACGTGGATTCTCTCTAATTATGACGGCGATTTATTAACCAACTTCAAGAGGTTCTTTTATGTTTGAAAGGGTATACTTCTTAGCACGCGTAGCATGACCTCAGTAGAAACGGGCTATGTCGACGGAAGAATCGACAAACTGACACATTTTCAGTGTCTATCTGTCATTATGTCGATTCTTCCGTAGACAAAACTCGTTTCTATATAGTGGTCATGCTACGCGTGCTGGTGGTCTCATGGTCAATGTCTAGTCGATAAAATAAAAAAAAAGCCACAGACTTCCGAAAGTAGAGTAATTTTCCACTGTTTAGGTCTCTGTCTAGGCTTAATTTCATATTTTGATATTTTATTTATTAGTTTCATGTGCTATTAGCCACTTTTTGCACCGTTGCTCCTCAACCTGTCCGGAGCAATATCCCTTTGTTATCTCAATCGTTTCCCAGATGAAAATCCGTGATATTACCAGCAAATATGTGTATAAACACTGCATTATAAGCCCACGCATTGCATGTGCCTTATTCACAAGAACTTTGCTAACGAGTATCGCAGCTAATTGCATTAGCATGACTGACGCCGGGTTCGTTAGCTGCTAAAAACAAAAACTGGATTATAACTAATAAGTTTTATGCTCTTTAATGTAATTATCAATAACACTGGAAACATGATAACTACCATGTTGACTATTTGTTTCAAGTTCCCGATATTTCGCCAGTGTTGCAAGCGCCTTATTATACACGGTGTAAATCACCTCATCTCGAAGCTGTCAACCAAGCATTCTGTACATGAAACTAAGTAACTTTACGCAAAGATTATGGCTGGGAAACGACTTTTTTTTGGGGGTGTAAAATCATGTTTTGTGGTAGAACTCAATGTAACGCACTCAAAACATTGTGCTGATGGACGGATTGAATAGTATGGGGGTCGTGGAGGTGTTTAAAGTAAAAATCTTACATTAAAAACTTGTATTTAAAAAAATGCTTGTCAAAAAGTTGGAACTTTTACCCCTAATAATCTCCGTAACTAGAAGGTTCCCAGGTATGGTGTAGAACAAAAAAATGATCGCAATGACAGGGAGAACCAGTGCCTTTCGGCATCGTTAAGAGGTGTTTTACACCCTTTAGGTATATAAAATTGAAGTAATATTAAAATAACCGCTTTTTACCAGTTTTATCAATACCTATCTCTCTTCTAGAAAGTACAGACGGACTATAAATAGCTAACAGACTTTGATCTGAAGTAGTATCGATAAGTTTTGGCTGTCACTGCTGATCGCTGATATGTATAAGAGTCGTCTGAAAAATATTTACCTAAATATAGTAGGTAATGTTAAGAAAGGGCATATCTACAAGGTGTTGTTTTGCATCCTCGTCAAATTTTAGGTGGTGGTCACAAAAGACATAAATAATCAAGTAAAGTTACGGTACCTAGTTAATTATTAATAAACGCTGATTTTTTTGGTTGTTTAAGTTTGTCAATATTTCAGAATAACCCCCTTAACATGGTTTAGGGAATAAGAAATTATCAATTAAACATTTGAGATTGTTTGTATGTGTGTAAGCGAGGTATAGGGCAAGAACCAGACAGGCCGCGTTTAAAACACGGGTGGTTCACACTTACTAATTTCCGCAAATAAGAAAAGAAAAAAAAAAAAACCTACCCATTTTATTATTGATTCGGGATGAGAATCTTTAGTTTATTTACCTCCTTGAATTTGACGAGGATGCAAAACAACACCTTGTATACAAATAAATCTATACAAGGACTACTCTTAAGGACCTCTATATAAGATTGCGTTTTGGAAGCCGAGGCATGGTAAGTCCGTTGCCTGGCCAGAGAGATATTGTTCGAATATGCCTTTATGACATACATGCACTCGCTGAAGACCAGATGGCGTAGGTAAGTAGCAATCGCAACGACTGACGACGGGGTTGATGAACTTTTTGGCAGCCAACGCAATCCAATACATTTTTTAATTTTCATATCGTTGTCACTGTTAATCGAGCATGAATCCAGACGCCGTCGCTGCTACTGAAATTCCTCTGATGGAAACACCCAATAATTTGTCCAACAATATGGTAATCAGAGGTCCATGGGCGGCAGAAGAACTCTGACACCAGGTGAGGTTAATGACGCTTAAAACATTATTGTTCCATTCCTATTCCAGAGTGGGAAAGAGATGGAGATAGACGACCTATATAGCTCCGTCTCTTTTTCACTCTGGAATGAGAATGGAACAATAATGTTTTAAGACGTCATGGTACGCCACCAGGTTAGGCACTAATCACACGATAAAGAAGAAGAATATCATGCATCATCATCTGCCTAGCCTTTTCCCAAACTATCTTGGGGTCGGCTTCCAGTCTAATCGGATGCAGCTGAGTACCAGTATTTGAGATGAAACGACTGCCTATCTGACCTCCACAACCCAGTAACTGGGTAGTACGATACCCCTTGGTAAGACTGGATGTCAGACTTTTGGCTTCTGACTACTTGTAACGACTGTCAAAGATCTACAAATGACAGCCGGGACCAACGGCTTAACGTGCTTTCCGAGGCAAGGAGTAAACTCGGTATGTAATTATGATCACCCATGGGCCAACCTCGGCAAGCTCGGCTTAACCTTAAAAATCGACCTGTGTGGCTGTTATTATTTAGCCACGAGCTCCTCCAAGCATGTGAAATATACATTTTATCCTTACCTTTATTTCAAAATTGCAGCTGCCTCTCCGAATGACAGCGACCCATGGCTCCGTAGGCAGGGGGTCGTTGGGCGCGGCTGCTGACAGCAATGGCCACATACAGCCAGTGTGGTCCCTCTCTCCCCCAGCGCCTCTGGCTCTTACGTGAACTGCCACCCCTCGGGATGACCCGATGTATCCTTCGCCGTATTTTCCCGACTGAAAAGATAGAGAAAACAGTTTAGTTTGGATAAAGAAGAAATAAACGCATATCGTTAATAGGGGTGATCACATTTTTTTTTCTTTGTCCGTCTGGTAGTTTATTGAAAAGTATTGGACACGTACTTTTTCTTTTTTCACGTGGTCATAAAATTACGGAGATATATATTGAGTTGAAATGGCGCATGACGTCACATGTAGGTAAGTTTTATACTTACTTGTGACGTAGTGAGCCCCCACTCTCCAAATGAGTTTTAACTAAGTAATTTTTTGATATTTTGATAAAACAAAAAATACGTGTCTAATATTTTTGTATTACCTGTCTGACGGACAAAATAGAATGTCGTTTTCTTTACCCAGTCCGCACCGCACCCCTATTGGCGAGAAGAGGCGAAAATCGAGAAAAGAGGTAGGAATGGGAGCAGACCTTTCCCCAGGAGTGAGACATTTCAGGTTAACAAAAAAAAAACGCATTAATGTTTCAGTTAAACTAATAACTGTTCTGTATTTTACGACGGATATAAAAACGAGGAGATAACACTATTTCGCATATACGGTATTTTAGTAAAAAAGCAACCATTTTTACAAACCGATTAAATAGTATCCTCAATTTTATCATTAACTTTGCCCAAATAGACTGTGAATCAATCTAATTTAAATACAAATTTATACTTGAATTGCTTTTCTTTACTGAAACCAAGAGGTTCGTCTTCATTTTCGACGGGTTATATTTGTCTGTTATCTCAGTTCACAACAACTGATGAATCTTCCTGAAAGTATTTCTAAGTAATTACTTCAAGATGACAGCCGTATTCGAAGATACCACTATGTACTGTAGATTGTTTATCAGACTTGAGTCTGCAAATTCACGTATAAATAACATCACGCCGTTAATCCCCGAAAGGTTAGGCAGAGGTGTACCTAATACTACACCCGTATTTCGCCAGTTATGTTTAAGTCCCATGTAATAGGGGGCGAGCCTATTGCCATCAACCAGACACAAATCCAGACCTGGCTGCTACTGAGAAATTTCTCATAGAAAAACTAAATTTGCTCGACCCGAGAATCGAACACAGGACCTCATGTGTCAGATGTGTCAGATGCTCAAAACAGGGAACAAATTCTCTTCTAAGGGCCGTATTTTCGATATTTATTTAATCTTTGCTTGAGTGGAGAAAAATCCATCGATCAATCAATTGCCCGCTTCATTCCATACACGGTTCCAACAAGATGGCGTTACACCTAATTGTTATTCATTGCCATTAATGAACACATAACCTCAGCACATTAGCCTGCCTTGAGACAGCCAGATGGCTGGCTTCATGCCAAAGCAGTATGCTTATAAACTCACCTAGCTAATGAGATCTAACGAGGTCTTATGTTTTGGTTTGCTAGTAGAATGTTACCCAGAGTTAACTCGTTTTGCAGTGCAAGTAGTTGTTGAAAAACTTGTTGATTAGTTGCTAGGTATTCCGTTGGTTAGATGTTAGGTATAGGTAAAAAGAAGATGAATATAATACTAAGATTAGGACTAATAGAGAAGTATGGAAGAAGACAGCAGCGGGGGCCCAGTGGTGGCAGCCCCGACTTACGAGCAGTAAGTCGTGCGTTCGAACCCAGACAGGCGCATTACTTTGTGTAATTTAATTCATCACCGCTGCCCTCAAAAACGGTGAAGGAAAACATCGTGAGGAAACCGGCATGTCCTAGAACTAAAAATTCGAAGACCATGTGACATCTACCAACCCGCACTGGGCCCGCGTGGTGGCTTACAGCCCACTCCCTGTCATAGAGAGGAGGCCTGTGTCCCAGCAGTGGGAGCATTATAGGCTGATGATGATGATGGAAGAAGACATGGTACGCCGACCAAATACGTAATTGGGGATAAAGCAAGACAATAATGGTGATGAAGTTCAAGCTTTATAAAAACTGTGTAAAATGAAGAATACAAAAAACTAGTCAGTGGCAGTGCCTTTATAGGTACTACAGGTTTTACAAGAATAACTTACAAGTACATTTACAGAATTGTGGATGGCCTTAAAATCAATCTTATGCCTCCGTGGGCGAGAGATGGATCGCTTATATTTTATAGATTGTTTTATGTTATTCGATTCTAGCTTCATATTCGCTATCGTATAGTGCCTGACATATTATTTTTTTAAAAAAATTGTACGTTTGAAAACATTCATTTACTTCAACGTTTTATTTTTAATACCCTGTAAGCATTAAGATTAGATTTCTCTAGTGCAAGTGAACCTACCTACCTCGTTTAGGTACATCAAGATAAATAAAACTAATAACTTATGTACACACAATAGAACACATACGAAAAAGCAAATTATCGTACATTTTCTTAATGAATTTTATTCAATCAATACCTTAGTTCGTCCGCAAAACATTCTCATTATGACGTCATCAAAATATTTGCTTTTCACGTCGCGTTTGGTTCGCTAAATGCTTTTCATAATATTTTATGAAAAACAATTGGCTTGTTTGTTAACCCAGTTTTCAGGGTAAACATGTTATCAGATTATGAGGTTTTCGCTATCGGATCGTTGTTTCGAGATTTAAATAAGCGGGCAGTGGTATCGTTCAACGTCTATCGATATATCTTGACTGAACAATTTAATAATGAAAATCACAAGGAGGAACGTAGGTATATGTACCCAACTCGCTTATCTAAAAAGAAGACACTTGCTGTTCCTAAAGTCAGAAACTACTTTGGTAAGCGCACAAGAAGGTATGTAGTACCGACGTTGGTGAATGAGCTACCCCCAAAATTGATATCGCATGTCAAATCTAAAGATCAACTCAAAAATGTTCTTAAAAAACACTACCTCTCATTGTGCCCATAATTAACTTTGTATCTATGGACAATGGGAATGTCCATGTCATTGTCCATGGGTGTAAAATGTCCTTTGATGTGAAAATGTCCTTTTTTCTGTAGCCTTACTTTCTTTTTCTTACTTTCTTTTTTTTTTTTTTGCACTTTGTTTACAATATAATTCAAATTTTGTTAGTATTTTAATATTGTGAAACGAGAACAACTGCCGACAAACTGTTTTGCAGTTTGGCAGACCTTTTGTATGTTGTAGCTATACTGATTTTGAGTAAATAAAAAAAAAAAAAAAAAAAAAAAAAAATGAAAATACTAGCTGTCCCGCGCAACTTCGTCTGCGTCACATTTTCCCCGTTTTCGCAACATTTTTCATTGCTGCTCCGCTCCTATTGGTCGTAGCGTGATGATATATAGCCTATGTCCTTCCTCAGGTTGAAATCTATCTTCTTGCCAAATTTCATTAAGATCCGATCAGCCGTTTAGTCGTGAAAAGGTAACAAACAAACAGAGTGACATTCGCATTTATAATACTAGTTAGGATGTTTTTAACTCCCCTTCCAACGTCATTCATTAGCTTACCATCACCCATGTTAATTTGGAGACAATTCAATGAACAAGGACAGGAAAACGAGTCATTATCAAAAGTCAATTACTGGATGCAAATCTTCTGTAGCGCGCATAGATATCACTAATTAAGTAGCTCACATTCTATCTAATTACTGGCGAGTACCTTTTGAAATTGACTTCCAAAGAGGATTATAGAGTTCTAAATGAGTAGAAGAGCCTTTGTTGGTTTTTGTGATATTAGTTTATTAACTGACATGGTCACTAACTCTATCAATAACACTAGAAACAGGATATTTACCATATATTCTATTTGTTTTAAAAAAATCCGTGTACATTTATCTGTGATCATGGCTGACGTTTGAAATAGCGCCGAAATATCGGAAACTCAAAACAAACAGACACAACAACAAAACATCATCATCTGCCTAGCCTTTTCCCAAACTATCTTGGGGTCGACTTCCAGACTAACCGAATGCAGCTGAGTACTAGTATTTTACATGAAGCGACTGCCTATCTGACCTCCATGACCCAGTAACTGGGTAATACGATACCCCTTGTATATACGCCCTATTACCGAGCTTTCACAAATACAAACAATCTTAAACGTTTATTTGATAATTTCTTATTCCCTAATTTATTTATTTTTTCCTATTTCCCACGTTAAGTGGGTTATTCTGAAATACTGCCAAACATAAAAAAAAAAAACTAAAAAAAAACAGCGTTTATTAATAATTAACTAGGTACCGTAATTTTACTTTTTACCGTATATTTTTTATTTATGTCTTGTGTGACAGTCTCCTGAATTTTGACGAGGATGCAAAATAACACCTTGTATATATTTTAATTATAAGCCTGTTGAGTCCCACTGCAGGGCAAAGGCTTTCTAGCTATTTCAGCCCAATCCTTTAAGTAGCAGTCCAGCTCATCACGCCATCTTTTCCTGCCGCTCGCGCATTGTTCGGAACACAATCCGTGGACATTTTTGCCCAAATCAGGGGGTCTACTCTCTAAGCACGAAATCCGTACTTTCGGCCGAAGTTACTGTCGTTTCCTTACTTTTCACTTTATCACTTACGGACATAAGATTCGTTAGGGGCCCGAACTAAAAATGAATGACAATACGATTGGACAGTTGTCCTTACTCTCGATGTGTTTTCAAAACTCATGAATCTGAAAATACTAGAGAGTAGGGTTCATTTCAAAGTATAATGCTAGTTACGGACGGACCCGTTCTTTCGTTAACGGACTTAGAGAGTAGGCCCCCTGATGCGATATGCGGCATATCATATATCCAACCACATATGCCTGCCCAGTTCCATTTTTAATTTGGCGGCTGTGTTACATACGTCTGCAATTTGTGCAGCAGATATAGACAAAACGAAAAACGAAAATCTCAGCCGTCGGGAATTACAACTAGATTGGAAAGACCGCATACAAACCGGTCTTTAGATCTCTCAGTTGCTTACGTCACTACTAACAATCTCGAAAAGGGACTCGCAAAACGTGACATGTATACGAAACCTAATGCATATCAAATGAGGTTCTCCTGATACCTGTTGATCTTATCAAATAAACATATCGTCCGATATTTTCCCTCAGTCTGAGCGACGTAACTGCGTAGATAGGGGATCGATAATTCGTCACGACAGTGTCACGGTATCGTTATGAATTTTATCAATACTGTCTTTAGGAAAGTAGATGGAATCTAAACTAATGTGATAAAGCTGAAGAGTTTGTTTATTAGCATTTTTTAGCAACACTCTTCAGGAAGTTTTTAGAGACTGTCTAGGCGGTCGAGTGGTCACAAGCGCGGCTGCTGAGCATGGATCGATTCCCGGTTCAGGCAGTGGTACTGGGTTTTTGAAGTGAAAACTTCTTTAGCAGCGTTGTGCACTTTTGTGATGGGTAAAAAAAAGTTAAACTCGCGTCAGGATATGTGACCGTCAGATTACATTAGGTTACGAAGAAATTTGAACTTTATGACATCTGTCATTGAGTTTGGGTTTCCAAAGCTGGATGATTATCTTATACACAAATAAAACCTTCGGTTTCTCCAAAGAGGTAAAATTCGTAAGACGGATTGTAATAGTTCTGAAGTGTTAAATTTTTAATGTAGGTAATATAAATTATCATGTTTGTGTACGATAGCGCAATAAATGAATATTGTATTTTACCACATAAATGGTACTTTTATGCTGATAATTAAAGCAATTCGTGCAAAATTATTCCCTAAGCATTCCAAAATAATTTAAAAAAATGCACAACGTTAATATTCAACTTTTCACTTCTGCCGGTACTCCCGGAGTATAACCCGTTTTTTCCACAAGGAATTTTTCAGTAGCAGCCACGGAGTCTTGATTTGAGCCCGGTTGATGGCAATAGGCTCGCCCCCTTTTTAGTGGGACTTAAAAATATAACTGACGAAATGTGGGTGTACTTTAGGTACACCTCTGCCTAACCGTTCGGGGATTACAGGCGTGATGGTATGTATGTATTGTAGGCTATCAACATCATGCCCTTTGGAGCCGCTAGTTTTATCAATACCTATCTCTCTTCTAGAATCTACAGATGGAATATAAATAGCTAACAGACTTTGATCTGAAGTAGTATCGATAAGTTTTGGCTGTCACTGCTGATCGCTGATATGTTTAAGAGTCGTCTGATTTTTGTTTATCTAAATATAGTAGGTATTGTTAAGAAAGGGCATTGATAATAATTGGAATTTGGAATTGGCATATATGGCAAGAAGATCGATTTGCCAAATCGATCTTCTCGAAATTTCATTAAGATCCGATATCCGAGATATCCGATATGTTAAGTTGTAAGTACGACCGGCGACAAACTGAGCTATACATATACAGTTAACGCGGGTCTCTCAGAGGTCATGTTATACTGGAAATGTAGATATAGTTAGATGTGTCGCCGTGTGTACAAGGGTGTTTGGCGTTTGAATTGAGAAGGCTGTTCAACACATGTGTGAAATGCAATGAAAAAATTGGATCTACATTGAAACATAAAAATGTTAAGTACAAACATACATACATAGACTGCTAAAATCATACTTCCTTTTGGCTTTGCCGTAAGAACCATATGGCGATATTACTTCAGATTTTGCCCACGCGCCATAAGACCCTTGTTCAGCTAACCTGTTTTAACCCCGAAACATTTAAAACTTTACGAGTGCTGGTGCGGTTTCAACGTTTTAAAATAAAGCGATATAAATATGTATGCACTCTCTGGCTTTTATTTACCCTCCGCACCATATAGGTCAAACCTTATCCCACTCAATCTAATTGACGAAAAAGGTACAAAAGGTATACATATTTTGCACAGTTATAGGCCGTTTTTACACACACGTTTTTTTGCCTTGAAAATGTAGGCTCATCCTCACATGTGTGGTATGAACCAGGAATTTCTTAGTAGCAGCCACGGAGTCTACATTTGTGCCCGGTTGATGGCAACAGACTCAGCCCCTTTTACACGGGACTTAAAACATAACTGCCGAATTGTGGGTCTACTATTATGTACACCTCTGCCTAAGCTAGGATTACAGGCGAGATGTTATGTTAACGTAAAAAAGATGGTGACCCTATTACTGAGACTTCGCTGTCCGTCCGTCCGTCAGTCCTTCTGTCACCAGGCTGTATCTCATGAACCGTGATAGTTAGCCAGTTGAAATTTCTACAGATTATGTATTTCTGTTGATGTTATAACAGCAAATACCAAAAAACGTGTGTGTACAAGTGGCTTAATACCTTTGGTTGAAACGACCAACCATCTAAGTGATGTGCGTAGGAAGTTGTTAGCTAGTCCTGACAACTTCTGTCTCCCGGATAACGTTTCAACGCTAGCCAATCGGTTGTGTGGCAGGTCTGTGATTGGACCATATTCATTATGCCCAAGGTGGCTGATAAACCGCAGTTTGATTGGCGGTTTTACTTTGTTAATTAGCTTGTGGTTGTTGTTATATGGGTATGAGAAATTAGTCGGGTTGGCTATTTAGTAACCAGCAACCGTCTAAGGAGTGATTTTCTCCGTCATATTAACCTTCCATCCAACATTTTAAGGATAAATAAATAAACTTAAAATTTTATAAAACATTGTACTAGAATATTTTACGTTTTTGCTTGTGTTGTGTACTGTGTGTACATGAATAGTAAAATAAATAAATAAATAAACTTATCTAAACTATACCTACGGTATTCAAGACCCGGTTTCGACTCTAAAGTAAAGCCCGATTTTTTCCCGAGTTTTACTATGAGACTGAAACAGCCTATTCTAGCTATAACTGTGTTCTATGTTCTAGATAATCCATCCATCTTTAATCAAGGCTGTCTTATTTCTAAAATATGATTTTTAAAATCGAATCAATATATGTAAGTATTTGTCTAATATTTCGGAAATTAATTGAATTGATCCAAAAATAACTACAAGATATCAATAGCCAAGAATAGCCATAATTTATTGAGTGTATTACGACGGTATTATTCATTAAACACAATTTTTTTTTTTTACAAACTTTAGGCATTATAGGTACCCTTTTATCGATATCCCGATACAACTCTAGCTCCTTTGATTCCAAACACCGGATACGCTAGTGACGTAACCAATACTCGCGATTACGTCGATAGTGACTATTGCAAACGCACAGAAAATAGTACGCATACAAGTTGTGTGTAATCCACTGATTATACACGTAACCGTAACTCGATCGAAGCATGAAGGAAGTGTGAAATTAGAAATGTATGAATCACTTTTGAATTGTTGTTTTAGTTATCGACAACAGACAAGGTGTAAGCGGACACTTTACTAAACTATAAAGCATTCTGTTTTTATACATCAAATTAAGAAAGAACTATTTTTTGGGGTGAAAAATCACGTTCTACGTTAAGACTCAATATAATACACTCAAAACATTGTGGTGATAGATGCTGCGAATAACACACGAGTCATGGAGGTATTTAAAGTTATATAATGTTTTTTTTTTTTTTAAAGTTGTTTTTAATTATAATATCATTGTTTCCAATTTTATTTAATAAAGCCAATGGGTTTCCCAATCCTTATCATTGAGCAGAAACAATATAAATAAATGAATGAACTGAACAACATTTACCCGAGTAAGTATTTATTTAATCGCGTGACATCATTATTCCCGAGAGACCACAGACCAAGGTAGAAACTATCCAGTTCGACAGTTCCCTAGAGCTTCGCAAACATCCCGGTTCAAGCTAAAACTACCTAGTTAGGGTTCCGTACCCAAAGGGTCAAACGGGACCCTATTACTGAGACTTCGCTGTCCGTCCATCCGTCTGTCACCGGGCTGAATCTCATGAACCGTAACAGGTAGCCAGTTGACATTTCTACTTATTATGTATTTCCATTGATGCTATAATAATAAATACTAAAAACAGAATAAAATAAATATTTAAGGGGGCTCCCATACAAAAAAGTGTTTTTTTTGCTCGTTTGTATAAATAATGGTACGGAACCCTTCATGCGCGAGTCCGACTCGCACTTGGCCGGTTTTTTTACTAACAAAGGAAATAAACAATGGAAGTTGCTCTAGTTATGTCGCCGTTAGGAAAGTAATAAATGAATTAGTTAAGTAGGTAAGGAAATTTACTGTCAACAGTTTTATGGTCAGGTATATTTTTGTTTGAAAGTGGTGTGGGAAAATATCATGAAAAATTGTCTTGAGCCAAAATTACACACTAACCGGACTGGCGTGGTTAATGTGTGTTGCAGGCGGGTTGGTTCCGCCACTTCTTCTTCCCAGCTAAAACCCTGGTGACCCGAAAGTCTGACGACAAGTCTTACCAAGGGGTATCGCATTAACCAGTAATGTGGAGGTCAGGATAGGCAGTCGCTCCATGTAAAATACTAGTATTCAGGTGCATCCGGTTAGACTGAAAGCCGACCCCAACATAGTTTGGAAAAGGCGAGGCAGATGATGGCGGCCTAACGGCTTTATCTCCGATTGTATAAGTTAATGAATAAACTTGGTAAACACAATACAGTTCGCTACAAAACAGTCATTATGAGTTCTAATCTGATCACAGCCGCTAACGAATCTATTATAAGGCTAGCAGAGAGTTAAAATTGGTTCAATATCCATTAATATACAAGCAACTATTGAAAACAGGTTTATAATCGGATACACAATTAACTAAACAGAGCAAGGCTATGTTTTTGTGTCAATCATATCATATATCATTATTAAATCCGTAATGCAACTATCTGTAGTAATATGAATGCGAAATTAACTCCGTCTATCTGTTACGTTTTGACGCCTAAACTGCTAAGCCGATCGTTGTTTGATGGATAGGTAGTACAGTAGGTAACCTGGGTACCTGGAGAGGCAACTTGGATGTTACTCTTACATAACAACACGCTTTTATTTCCATTTTTAGGGTTAGGCAGAGGTGTACTTAACTGTACGCCAATATTTCAAGAATTTTCTATGTGAACACCCCTGTAAAATTGTGTAATTTTCCTCGATATATGAATATTCACTAAGAAGAAAGCAAAGAGGACATATTGTATTCATTCACATATTCCTGTAGTTTTTTAATTGGTTAAAGTTTTACGTATAACGTAGGTATAGCTAAAACTTCTATCGGCGCGTGGCCTAATCAGAACCCACGCGGCCATCTTGATTTGTAAAATGTATCGTCCCCCTGTTAACGCCATTCGAATCCAAAATCAAGTCAGAGCCCCAAAAGATATGTGTACTGTTTATAAGTCTAGCCTTTTATTTTACTAAAACCTCAATTCTGTCGGTCTGTAATCTAGAAACTACACACACACATATATTTTTAATCCTACTAATATTTACATGCGAAAGTTTGTGAGTATGTCGAAGGATCTTTAAACCTACAGGATGTTGTTTTGCATCTTCGTCAAAATTCAGGAGGTTGTCACATAAGACATAAATAATAATCAATTTAAATTACGGTACCTAGTTAATTATTAATAAACGCTGAATTTTTTGGTTGTTTAAGTTTGTCAGAATATCAGAATAGTCCCCTTAACGTGATTTAGGGAATAAGAAATTATCGAATAAACGTTTGAGATAAGAGCTACGTTTAAAACAAGGGTTCACTTACAGAATCCCGAAAAAAAAAATACCTACCTATTTTATTATTGATTCATTAACTATTTGATTAACTACTTGAATTTGAAGAGGAATCAAAACAACACCTTGTATTTCTATGAAAACTACTGAACGGATTTGGATGAAAAATTGGCACACGGGTAGTTTATAATCTGGATTAACACAAGGGTTCCTTTTTATCCCGCTAGTACAGTCCCCTGGGATAATAACCAATCTCCACGCGGGCGAAGCCAACAAGTTGATAACAATGTTTTATTATATTTTACAACAATTGCAGCCAGTATTCGTCTTTTAATAAGCGACTCTAGCCCGCTAGGATAATTAATTTCATTTCTCGACCAGCAAATATTTACTAAGTATTCAATTTATTCAAAGTAATTAGGCTTAATTAATGGAGCCAATTAATTTTACCTCACCATAGAGACCATAGAGTCCGATGCTTTGATATCGCCTTCTTGAGCCAAATTATGTAGAATTTAATTATTAACTACTGTTCGCAATTAGCGCTGTCTTTGATCGTAACGAGTATTATATTAAACAGGTTTTATTTAATGAAGTTATGTTATAAAGAGTAATTGTTTATGTATGGAACTAATCAATACTTTGAGTAGGACCACTTTTAGTTTGCAGTTCAAGGTAGCTTGTCAAGAAAATATGCATCAATAATATGTAAAATTTAGTATAAATATCGTTAAAAAAAATCAACCACATGTCAATACTTGTATGACCTTCAGGTGCTTGTTCCGGGTTTAACTGTTTGTATTTATGAGTTTAGATACGTTTGTAAACGCAACACCTAAATACACGAGAAATTCCGAGTGAGGGGCGATGTTTTAAAAAAAAACCTGGCAGGCTCAGCAATAAGCCAATAACAAAGAAAAGCAAGACGTCTCCACCTACTTCGGTTTCTGCCACAGAAGGCCTCAGAAGAAACCTTGGACCCTGATGTTTATTCAATAGGCATGCCCAACGCCGCCAACATCCGTACTGCCATAACCAAATTTAAAATTACAAGTTAAGACGAAGCAAGAATACCTTATGAAAATGTCAGGCTTTGAAATGTTGTAAATGGGTAATTCTTAAGAAAAAAGTATAATACCATTTTTTTACCTACAATATTGTCCGTGCTATAATTATATTTGATAAAACTTATTGTTTTCGAGAAAAATCCAAAAAACGAAAACCAAGACCAATCGAATTTTGGAAATTTTACCAAAATTAAGTTCGATCCGACTTTTTGTTATTTGATCACTATTTTATGTCTTATTTGACCGAGCTACAATAAGCAGTAACGAAATTTACGTAAATTAATTATTTATGTAAATTGAAATGTAAAGGTGTATGACCGGCGACATTTTTTCAGCTTTACGCATGCAATTGTTTTAGGCGCGACCTATTTGTCCAAAATATAAATAACCCGAGCATAATAATATGTGCAAGTGCATGCAGAATAGATATTTACATTTTGTTTCTTATGTCGTCTTGGTTTTGTTGCCAAATGTGTGTTACATATGTGTTCTATTATTGAACGTTTACATGAAGAATTTTGTAAAGACGGAGAAGTTCTAAATATGATCCAAAAAAGGGATCTAAAAATGGCACTTCATCATAGGTTCGAGATAGATGTAATTTTTTCGAAATAATACCTTCAAAGAAAAATAAAAAACATTTGAAAGCTGTCCTATTAACTGTTTTATTCCGAAATAATAAGCTGTTTCCTTCGCAAAACTTTAACAGACAGAAAAAAAAAAAAAAAAACAATCAACTCCACTGCAGCTGCAATGGGGTTGCCCATTGATACTAGAAACTGGTTTAAAGGATATTTATAAGGTCAAGTGTTTTAGCGAAGTATCCCCATTGTATCTCTAAAGAGTGAGCAGACAGATGTTTATCTAAATTTCTTTTCGAGGGTTACCCCATTACCTACGAGGGTTATGCACCAAATAGGCTTGCGTTTGGCCGGACTATCCTTTTTTTTTTTTTTTTTTTTTCCGGATGGGAAATCATCATATGATGATCTCCCGGAGCGGGAGGGAGTGTCAGACTTGTACTGACTAAAACCCACCCATGTTCCTTCTTCGCCCTTTGTGTTCCAGGGCCACGGTATCTCTTTCAAACAACCCGCAGCCCTGGCAAGGCCGGACTATCCTGAGAGTGCCTTGAGAGTAAGACCTCCATCGTGGTGACACTCAGTACTCAAATAGTATTTGTTTATCTATCAATAACACTAGTAACTGGATATTTACCATGTTTATTATTTGTTTTGAGTTTCCGATATTTCGGCGCTGTTGCAAACGCCATGATCACGGATAAACTGAAGTTTTTGCGGGTGGGTGTTTATGAGCAGACAAATCAGTCTACCCTCTTTCTTGTTCGTTTTTTCTCCGTACCACTAAAGGCGCAAACACACTTACGTGTCGTGGCGTATCGTGCTCGTGACGCGCCAGAAGCAAATCGGTTTCGGCGCGTCACGACACGTAAGTGTATTTTCGCCTTACCACTGTCACTCACAACTCGATTCTGTTCCCGACACACAAAACACACTGTCCACTCGCGAATTTTTTACGGCACTTTTTCGGGTTTGACACAATTGAACCACTGGATTCCAGGCTCTTGACAGTTGAAACCCATTGTCTCGTATATCCTTATGTTTATGTATGTAAGTTTTTAAACTGACTTGGTCACAAACACAATCGATCAGATAAGTAGCACACCTAAGTACTAGTAACACACACACACAGATGCGCATGTGTAATTAATTACTCAAATAGTGTACCCATCTTTTAGAGCAGCGATGGCCCAATGGTGGCAGCCCCGACTTACGAGCAGTAAGCCGTGGGTTCGAACCCAGGCAGGCGCATTACTTTCTGTAATTTAGTTCATCACCGCTGTTCTCAAAAACGGTGTTGGAAAACATCGTGAGGAAAGAAACCGGCATGTCCTAGAACTAAAAATTCAAAGGCATGTGACATCTACAAACACGCACTGGGCCCGCTCGGCCCATTCCCTCTCATAGAGAGGAGGCCTGTGTCCCAGCAGTGGGAACATTACAGCCTGATGATGATGATACCCATCTTTCGCCACTTTTGTTTATAACGTACTGAAAATCTATTGTCTTTTCTTGCATTCTACCTGATTACTATTATATTTACTTGTACTGATTTATG
This sequence comes from Cerastis leucographa, assembly GCA_963082945.1. Lineage (NCBI taxonomy): Eukaryota > Metazoa > Arthropoda > Insecta > Lepidoptera > Noctuidae > Cerastis > Cerastis leucographa. The sequence goes on from OY720353.1 coordinate 8,656,138, forward strand.
ATAGAAGATAGAAGTTGTTTGTAAACCAAAAACTTTTTCATGTAAAACACAAGCGTTCATCGCTGATAAACTATCCTTATCGTAACCTTAAAACGTCGTGACTTCGTTTGCGATTAGATTTATATTATAATGTATTTACAAGATAATATGTCGATTCGACCTGAAAGTGAAGCAGTGTGGAATGTCCTTATGTGTCAATATGTTTTATGCTCTTGTTTATACAGAAGCGCAACGAGTAACGTATGTAGGGAAGAACCTTTACCTATTTCGAACATTTTTGCTCTATAAATAAAATAAATAAATTTATTAAAAAAATATAAGGTACCTTATATTTTTTTAATAAATTAACATTAACTTAAACATTAAGTACAGTTTTAAGTTTTCTTAAATCTATGTCATGTTCACTAATGGTTTGTGCCCGAACTAGGTAATCCTGTGTTTCAGGCGATTGGAGGTAAAATTAATAATTAGTTCTATAAGAATAACATAACATCATGCTTGAATCCCCGAAGGGTTAGGTAGAGGCGTAGGTTCCCAATAGAACAAACTTATTTCGCCAGATATGTTTTAAGTCCCATGAGTGATGAGGGGGCGAGCCTATTGCCAACAACCGGGTATCAATCCGTAGCTGCCGCTGAGAAATTCCTGATGGAAAAACGCAATAACACTGCCCTACCTGGGAATAGAACCTAGGTCCTCATGGTCAGCAGTCGCGATTGGGACCAGTAGACCAACGAGTCATTCAATGTATCTCTATAGGAATATTTTTAAATCACCTGACCTGCTCCCTTATTTACAAGCGCTCGGATTCGATTTCGATTCGGAAAGTCGTATGTCTATCTCACTCGCTTTCGTAATGCCAAAACAAGATAGACATACGACTTATCGAATCGAAATCGAATCCGAGCGTTTGTGAATAGGGGGCCTGGTGGCCTACCATGACGTCTTAAAACATTATTGTTTTACTTCTTCTCTTTCCCACACTGAAATAAGATTAAAACAATACTACTTTAAGACGTCATGGTAGACCAGCTGGTGGCTGGACCCAAATTAAGCCTTATTTTTCAGATTATGTGTTCCAAGACATATATATTTCAAATCTTCCGGATTGTGACTGAAAGTGTGTGACGCAAACAATGCATGTCGCGGGCAACATCTAGTCTTGCCGTACGTAGTTGTCAAAACATTCTTCTTCTCTACTGTGTAGTTAACGCCTAACCTGACCCCCTATTCACAAACACTCGGATTCGATTTCGATTCGGAAAGTCATATGTCTATCTTGTTTTGGCATTACGAAAGCGAGCGAGATAGACATACGACTTTCCGAATCGAAATCGAATCCGAGCGTTTGTGAATACGGGACAGCAGCATCTGGTGGCAGAGTTTCTATGCCGCCCATGGGTCTCTGACTTACCTTTGGAAATATCTCTGAGATACGCTGGTTTTCCCACGATGTTTACCTTTACCGAAGCAAGTGATAATACGCACATGAATACGAAAAATGGTGCGTGTCTTGGCTATCTCTGCTTAAAACATTGTCGACCCCTGACGTCGTGAATTACGTATTGTAGTATCGTTCGTTCACCGTGATCGTAATGTCAAATAGTACGCAGTATTTCCGCTTCCTTACTTGGCGCAGTATAAACGAAAGGAACCTTCCAGATTATACAATAGTTTAAACTTCTAAACGTTTATTTTATAAGGTTGCACAGTGCCGGGAAACTAGGTTAGTTAGGTTTCTTTTTATTTTAGTCTCTATTTTCCGAGCTCGTTGCCAGGAAACGATGTTATGTGACCCTGGCTTATTAAGTACTTTTTAAACAATTTTGTATTATTAATGTATATTTAAAAATAAAAAACACATATCGATGTTTTTCAAGCCTGTACAGCACGTGTAGCATCACCATTCACCCCTATAGAAACGAGTTTTGTCTACGGAAAAATTGACATAATGACAGATGGACAATGTGTCAGTTTGTCGATTCTTCCGTTAAGGCGACAATAAGTGCCCGCGACCTTGAGCGAGTAAAAGTGCATGCGTAACGCTTCAACGCGCACCAAGATTATTCGGAAAAACAGCCCACGTTGATTTATCAAACACAATACAAATAAAAACCGTATACTAAAATATGGGTTCTTAAATTGTCTTTCAGATGGTCAAAGTTTCATGCAAATACGTTCGATAGTTTTTGCGTTATTATCGTTTTGTTGTCCGCGTTAGACATGAATTTACAAATTAATTACACTATGTTATAAAAATATAATTTCAAATTTTCACATATCAATTTATAAAGAAAATTGTCTAGTATAACATATATTTTTTTCAAAGAAATAAAACTACAAGTTTAGACGTGATGTTCAATTTCAAATTATTAAAAGTCGTATATCTGCGCCTTAACATAGCCAGTTTCTACGGCGGTCATGCTACGCGTGCTGTTGCCCTGACATTTGTTTTGTAAATCTTTGTAGAATTTTGGGTTTATCAATTCGAACTTAAAAGGAGAGGATAACTGCTATCGTTTCTCCTGATATTAATCGTTTAAAAGTCTGTTGAAACACATAACTATAAAATACGTGTGCCACAGACATGATAATTGAGAACACTTTGTAGAAGATATGTCCTCAATTGATTAACTTGCCTATGTCACAAAAAATGTAGCGACATAATATTGCAATAACGAAAGTTGGTTTCCATGAAAATGTCAATTGGAAAACTGTAAGTATTATCTGCTTTATGGGCAATAGTTTTCCGATTGATTTCTTCATTCTCAACTGCGTGAATGGATGGATGATGGACTGTGAAATGGTCCTGTTCAAACAAAATAATTAAAGAAAAAAAAAAATACTTTTGTAATTTTTGCATCTTTGCATTTCCTTTGAAACTTGTTCCTGATCAAAGAAACAAATTAACGTAAAAAAAATAGTGCTTTGTTGGTAATTAGGTAAACTTTAATTTCTCGTAATGAGATACAGACAAAAGACTGAGGATTCCTTACGATTAATATTGCAGTGTTAATCACACCATGACTCATGATTAAATAACAACCGTTATACATACGTCTGTCTAAGGAAAAACCACTACTCAGCAAACACTCATATAAAGGACCACAATAAAATAAAGACGAGAAATCACACTTACCCATAGATTCCGACCATTTACAAATAAGTATAAATAGTCAAATATGTATGCGTAGGCATATTAATATAAAAAATAGTGCGTGGAGTCCCTCCGCGCGAAAGAAGTGAAACTTCGTAATACTACACGCATGCGTTCGAGTGTCACGCATGTACACTTTTTATTACATAAATTTATCGATGTTATTCTACTCATGGAAATTAAGCGAAGGCTGGTCACACCGAAGAGTCGAATGCATGACTGTTTGCACGCCATCTTGCGTACCTAGTAGAACTACGTAGTCACAAATCTTGTAATAGCGCCATCTCTTAGTGGGTAATAGAAAATATTCCCCCTCCATTAGAACGTTAAACTTGTTGGAAGTCGCATAAGAAGTTTCACTTCAATAAACTAAACTAACATAACTTCCCGTCAAACTCAATAAGTGACTTCTCGACTCCAACTACGTACAGCATAGTTTGGCAAACAATACGCCTACCAAAGGTGCTGTTTATAGCAAAACCATAACCTAGTATGATATAGCCCAGACTGGTTATAGCGGTGTTTTCAGAACGCCTTTGTTCAATAGGTTTTATTTATAGTTAGGCACTAAAATCGCTATTATTATGACAAACATTAAGAACAGAGTTAGGTTAGGCAGATAATCACATTTTTCTCGCCATTCTCTCAAACACTATCGTCTACATTTCTTTTTCATTTTTCCTTTCGCAGGTCTGCTGGCAGAAATTTCGTATGAACTCAAATTACCTTTGTACTCAATTTTTTTAATGTTTTTTCCTGTGTTTTCTACTATGTGTACATAAATAGAAAAATAAATAAATAAGAGCGTTTACACCTTACGGCATTTCATTAACTGCCACGGTTTATTTTAATTACTTTATTTTTTAATTACTGATTTAATCTTTTACTCTGGACGCTCTTAACTTGCCAGTATTTCAACATTGTTCTCACATATTTTTAATTTTAACATGAATGATGTAACCAAGATTTTGTAACATATTTTGATTTAAAAGAGTGTCCATGGAGTTTCTTGCCCATTCTTCTCCATAGATATCTACGCTACGGAATGGGCAACTACAGTACTTTCACAAGTTATTATGCCTTGTGACTGGGACTGTAGCTTCGCGTTTTATTTTGTTTTTTTTTTACTTTCAAAAGTGCCTGTAATGGTCTAATTGAAATAAATGCTTTGACTTTGACTTTAAACTTTCAAGTCCTTATTTTCCGAAATGACTGAACCGATTTTAATTAAACTTCATACGCATAACGCAAACGGTCTGAAGCGTGCCACTATGCTATAAGTCACAGTAGGGGATCGGACTGGGTAAAGAAAACGACATTCTATTTTGTCCGTCAGACAGGTAATACAAAAATATTAGACACGTATTTTTTGTTTTATCAAAATATCAAAAAATTACTTAGTTAGAACTCATTAAATTTGGAGAGTGGGGGCTTACTACGTCACAAGTGGGTATAAAACTTACCTACATGTGACGTCATGCGCCATTTCAACTCAATATATCTCCGTAATTTTATGACCACGTGAAAAAAGAAAAAATATGTGTCCAATACTTTTCAATAAACTACCCGACGGACAAAGAAAAAAAAAATAGGATTATCCCCTGTTAATAGATGTCACAAATGTCTCTGAATGTCCGGTTCTATGACATGCCGCTTTCCTCACGATGTCTCAAGAAAGTAACAGTTTCTAAATAGAACAAGAACTTTTTTTAATTCAATTTAATTGGTGTCGAGTTCTTTACGAAATGGAGATAAATGTAATTGGATTAAACGGGGCTTAAAATAAAATTTAATTAGTGCGTTTAAGTGTAATCTATTGCTGACTTTCATTGTGTTTTTAGTTACAAAAGAATCGTTTCAGTTTTTCAGAGCAGTTTAGTTTGTGTGAGTTTACAGATTTTATCTGAGCATGTTTATTTTTCTGCGTTGGATAATTTCATGGTAGCTTGGGCACGATTTAGAATGCACTTAGCAAAACGCTAAGATAGAAATTGTGGATAATTTAATTGATCATTTTACTGCCTTGTTAGTCTTGTGGTTGCATTCGCGACTGCTGCGCCCTGGGTTCGATTCCCGGGTTGGGCAAATATTGTTATTGATTTTTCCATCAGGAATTTCTTAGTAGAAGCTACGGCGTCTGGATTTGTGGACGATTGATGACAATAGGCTCGCCCACTATTACATAGCACTTACATAACTGGCGAAATGTGTGTGTACTATTAGGCACACCTCTGCATAACTCTTCGGGGATTACAGGCGTGATGTTATATATTTTAGGAATTGTTTGAATTTCGTGATGGATTACAACCCACGCTCTCGCATTTAAAGGAGGCCTGTGTGTCCCAGCAGTGAAAACATTAAAGGCTTCTTAAGCTAATTTTATATTGACATGAAACCGCTTTCGATCCAATAAAACTATCAGGAATAAAAAGGGCGATGTCAAAGAAAATATATTTACGTCGTATTTCCCAGGGAAATTCTATAAAATTATACTTTAGATGATTCTAAGAATAGTCGGTTCGACACCCACTCGTTGAGTTGCGAACTTGCGAACCTTATTGAGGTCAATCAATCAGGTTGAAGTTAATCCTACACACTACCCACGTATTTAATAAGTACACGTTTTACTTATTTACTCTAAGTTATCATACAAACAAGCTGGAAGCCATAGCAAAAATAAGCGATATTGGAACGAAGTTCCTTATCGCGCGTTGTGAAAGGGGGCTAGACGGAAAAAAATCTTACGAAAAGTTGTCACGACACTTTTTGCTATAGTAAGCTATTGTAAGCTTTATTTCTTTAAAATAAAGTTGAAATTTCCTTAAATTACGTACAATTGGGGTGTGTATGTGAGTAAGGATAGATATGATTATTATTTTGAGTGACCGAACTACAAAGTACAAATTCGGTTGTGCAGTTAAGTAAGACGTATTGCTTCGAATTAAGGACTAATCTTCCTTAAATTAAATATTTTATTTTTCGCACACTAACTTAAATCTAAAATGTATTGATATTATGTACGTGAAAGGAACTTCGTTCCATCCGGGTGTCCCTTGACACCTCTCAAGTTTTTATTAATAAGTTATCCACTATTTTAGTACTGCCTCGACTTGACTTCCTCGTTGGTGATCGCAAGCGAATGCTGAGCATAAGGTCTTGGATTCGATTCCCGAGTCAAAGTCGGCACGGTTGGCGCAGTAGTTGAGCGATCGACTGCTGCGCTGCGTGTCGCGGGTTCGATCTCCGCACGGAACAAATATTTGTATGGCCTACAGATAGTTGTTCCGGGTCTGGCTGTTTGTGTATGTGACTTTAAATGTTTGTAAACGCACCCACGATACAGGAAAAACTCCTAGAGTGGGGCAACGTTTTTTAGAAAAAAAAAGAAAAGTTTTACTTGTTTTTCCCCTGGAATCTATCCGTCGCAGTCACGGAGTCTGGAATTGAGCTCGATTGCTGGCAATATGCTCGCCCTTTTTACATGGGACTTAAACATTAGGTACTCCTCTGCCTAACCCTACGGGGATTACAGGCGTGATGTTATGTTATGTTACTATTTTAGTAATAAGCTCGTGTTTTCGGGATTTCGGGCCGTTTGTATTTAAAATGTTGCTTCTTTTATGTGAATCCTTTGGAAGTTGAAAGAGGCAGAAATAATGTATAATTAAGATTAGTGTTAAACAGATTTTGTAGCTCATGATGATCCTTTGTCGGCGTTTAAATACTCAGCTTACCTATGAACCGTTCGAAACACGAAACTAATCTGAATTAATTTTGTGGTTTAGATTGCATTATTAATTCATAATAGTGCAGCATATCAACATTTTACAAATTCAACATTCGAAACATTTTCGTCGAGTTCCGAGATAACGCTTTTTTATCACTTAATTTCCTCCACTCACTATTAATCACACAAAAAATGCTAATACAGCTAGATAATCCCAAATCAGAACAAAAACGAGGACACTGAGCGTTGACTGTTACGCAACTTACTATCACTAAGTTATTTTAGTAAATTAACAACCGTTTAATATTTATAAACTAACTAACCCACATCAACTCCATTCAAATCCTTGTTTCCAATTTTATGGTATTTCTATTTAACGAATTTCCACTTTACGACCGAGCTTTTTAAGTTGATATTTGAATGACAAATACTATTGAAAAAGTTTTAGTTTAAAATATTTGAAAGGGGTTCGAACATTTTTGTATGGAGCCTGGCATATCTAAGCCGCCGCCATCTTGTTTTTTTTTTTTCAAAATTTCCGAGCACGATAAAAGTGGTATATTTGGATAGAGGACACTTATACAAACAAAAATGTTAAATAACATGATATCCTAAAGTGTCACGTTTCCGAGATATTTGGAAGTAAAGATCGCCATTTGTGTCATTTTGGACTCATATGGCGATCTTTACTTCTAAAATCTTTTACTTACTTTTATCGTGCTCGGAAATTTTGAATAAAAAATCAAGATGGCGGCGGCTAGATATGCCATAAAGATTCGTACCCCTTTACCATTTATGTATGCGTAATAAAGTTTTGTTTACATATTTGGAAACTAAATCCCAAAGACAATATACATAGAGTAGTGAACGGCACCGCACTGGGCCGGAACTAATTGTTGGGACACACGTACGGCGCCGAATCGATGTTCCGATTCTTTAAATAAATTTTACTTTTGACTGTTACGTAATTAACATCGTTTAGGAAGTGATCTATACTTTTAAAGCTGAAGAGCTTGTTTGTTTGCTTGAACGCGCTAATCTCAGGAACTACCGGTCCGATTTGAAGCAATCTTTCAGTGTTAGATATCCCATTTATTAGATAGCATATTTATTGAGGAAGGCTTTAGGCATACATATCATCGCGCTATGACTAATAGGAGCGGAGCAGCAATGAAAAATGTAATGTCCCGAGTGGCAGTTATTGCTTATGCGAAAAGGGCGGTTACTATGACGTCTTAAAGCAGTATTGTTTTTATTCTTATTCCAGAGTGGGAAAGAGATGAAGCTAGACGACCTGTATAGCTCTGTCTCTTTCCCCTACTGGAATAAGAATAAAACAATACTGCTTTAAGACGTCATGGTAGGCCACCAGTCTTGTCGATACAATAAGCAAAATAAGGAAATTTCCTCTGAAAAGAAAAGCATAATGAGACATAACAAAGAAAATGAAATTGATAAAGCTTGGCGAAGTATATAACGGGAAGCGTTTGAAGCCATATTCAATACGCTTTGACATAAGATAATAATTGATAATAATTGTAAGATAGTAATAGTTTGCAATCCAATCTATGAATATTCATACTAATATTATAAAGTATCTTTAACGACGGACGGGATTTTATAGAATTCACTGCATCTCGCGCTTTGGGACATTAAGGATATTGTTTATCCCGGCTTATGCTTTTTGATAAATATTTTGATCTTTTGTATCCTGGTCTTACCAAGAGGTATCGTGGAGGTCAGATAGGCAGTCGCTTTATATAAAATACTGCTGCATCCGGTTAGACTGGAAGCCGACCCCAAGATAGTTTGGGAAAAGGCTAGGCAGAAGATGATTTTGTATCCTGGTCGAAGTCGGAACAAGCTAGGTAGTCTATTTTATTGTAATAATATTGTTTAAAAAAAAACATAATATAAATGAATAATACTACACGTCAGTCAGTGACTTTTTGAACTGCGTCATAATCCTAATCAAGTAACTACTGCTTTTGTAGTACGTAAGGTTGCAAGTACAAGCGATACGAAAATTTAATTTTCCTTATGCATTCTGATGCAAGTACAAATTCTTATGACACACTTACCGCCCCGGTCTTTTGTTTCGTGTGAACCTTTTATACAATACTAGCTATACCCGGCATGCGTTGCAATGCACTTTTTCCTACCTACCTACCCTACCCTACCTACCCTACCTACCCTACCTACCCTACCTACCCTACCTACCCTACCTACCCTACCTACCCTACCTACCCTACCTACCCTACCTACCCTACCTACCCTACCTACCCTACCTACCCTACCTACCCTACCTACCCTACCTACCCTACCTGGGTTACCTACCCTACCTACCCTACCTACCCTACCTACCCTACCTACCCTACCTACCCTACCTACCCTACCTACCCTACCTACCCTACCTACCCTACCTACCCTACCTACCCTACCCTACCTACCTACCCTACCCTACCCTACCTACCTACCCTACCCTACCTACCTACCCTACCCTACCTACCTACCCTACCCTACCTACCTACCCTACCCTACCTACCTACCCTACCCTACCTACCTACTTACCCTACCCTACCGTATCCTATGTCCGTCTCCTGGTTCTAAGCTACCTCCCCACCAATTTTCAAGCAAATCGGTTCAGCCGTTCTTGAGTTATAAGTGAAGTAACTAACACGACTTTCTTTTATATATATAGACTAGCTGTACCCAGCATGCGTTGCAATGCACTTTTTACTACCCACCTACCCTATCCGACCTACCTACCCTATCCTACCTACCCTACCCGACGCTACCTACCTACCTACTCTACCCTACCCTACCTACCTACTCTACCCTACCCTACCCTACCCTTACTACCTACCTACCCTACCTACCTACCCTACCCTACCTACCTACCCTACCCTACCCTACCTACCTACCCTACCCTACCTACCTACCCTACCCACCTACCTACCCTACCCTACCTACCTACCCTACCTACCTACCTACCCTACCCTACCTACCTACCCTACCCTACCTACCTACCCTACCTAACCTACCCTACCTACCTACCCTACCCTACCTACCTACCCTACCCTACCTACCTACCCTATCCTACCTACCTACCCTACCCTACCCTACCCTACCGTATCCTATGTCCTTCTCCTGGCTCTAAACTACCTCCCTGCCAATTTTCAGCTAAATCGGTTCAGCCGTTCTTGAGTTATAAGTGAAGTAACTAACACGACTTTCTTTTATATATATAGATTACTAGCTGTACCCAGCATGCGTTGCAATGCACTTTTTACTACCCACCTACCCTATCCGACCTACCTACCCTATCCTACCTACCCTACCCTACGCTACCTACCTACCTACTCTACCCTACCCTACCCTACCCTTACTACCTACCCTACCCTACCTACCTACCCTACCCTACCTACCTACCCTACCCTACCCTACCCTACCTACCTACCCTACCCTACCTACCTACCCTACCCTACCTACCTACCCTACCCTACCTACCTTACCCTACCTACCTACCCTACCCTACCTACCTACCCTACCCTACCTACCTACCCTACCCTACCTACCTACCTACCCTACCCTACCTACCTACCCTACCCTACCTACCTACCCTACCTACCTACCCTACCCTACCCTACCTACCTACCCTACCTACCTACCCTACCCTACCGTATCCTATGTCCTTCTCCTGGCTCTAAACTACCTCCCTGCCAATTTTCAGCTAAATCGGTTCAGCCGTTCTTGAGTTATAAGTGAAGTAACTAACACGACTTTCTTTTATATATATAGATATGTTTGTGTCGAATAATAGCACACCTTTTATCTCCGAAGATATAGGCAGAGTACGCAGCACGACAGCCACGGAGTCTGGTTTTGTGCCTGGTTGATGGTAGTAGGCTCACCCATTACGTGACAATTAAACATAACTGGCGAAAAGTGGGCGTACAATTAGGTTTGCCTCTGCCTAAACCTTTCGAGCATTACAGGCGTTTTGTTATGTTAAAATAAGCAGAGGTGTACCCTGTAAGTACATATACCGTGCGGGGAATACCTATTTATCTAAGTTCCACGACGTAGGTACTACATTAATTTGTTATTGTGTATGTTTGATGATAAATAAGACTACACAAGACAATAGTCGTCGCACGTCACGTCCTAAGATGGCATGTTCAACTAGCTTAAAACAACAAGGACACTTCAAAAATAATCTCTTGGTCTAGAGGAGACCAAGAAATTCAGCTTCTATTATAAAAAAAAAATTAAAAAAATATATATTCAAATACTTATTTACAATTAACCTCTCGTAGTTTGGTACTAAGTTTAACTGCTTATTTTGCAGTAAAACACCTTAAAATGTAACTTCTACTGCCTAAAAATGTTTGGGAGATATTGGTCCTTTCAGTCAAATAGTAGACCACTAAACAGTCTTTCAATATCACATTGTAATACTTGTAACTAGCTCCTGCCCGCGACTTCGTTCGCGTGGAAATTTTGACGTGTTTTTTAGGGATAAATTATACATTTTTACCTTCCTCTTGAATCATGCTGTCTGTTGATGAGAACCGCATCAAAATCCGTTGTGTAGTTTAAAAGATCTAAGCGTACAGACGACGGGAACGACGACTTTTTAGGGTTCCGTACCCAATAGGTCAAACGGGACCCTATTACTGAGACTTCGCTGTCCGTCCGTCCGTCTGTCTGTCACCAGGAACTGTATCTCATGAACCGTGATAGGTAGCCAGTTGAAATTTCTACAGATTATGTATTTCTGTTGATGCTATAACAACAAATACTAAAAACCGAATACAGTAAATATTTAAGGAGGCCTCACAACAAAAATGTGTTTTTTTTTGCTCGTTTTTATAAATAATGGTACGGAACCATTTGTGCGCGTTTTTTTTTTTTAGTTTTAAACCTTTCCACACTCGGAATTCCTCCTGTATCGTGGGTACGTTTACAAACATTTAAACTGACATACACAAATAGCCGAATCTAACTCGCACTTGGGACGGTTTTTTTTACTATACAATGTAGAGATTAGGTTCAACCAAGCTTGATACCATAGCAGTTCTTCCTTCGACACCACCAACAATTTCATAAACGCCTAGTACTTTTAGTTAATACTACTATTACGTTATCAACCACTAAAAGGTTGAAACAATACAGTATGATGCAACAAGGCTAGGTGAGGATTGGAAGGAGGGGAGGAGGGGACTAACAATCAACCGGTGGATATAACAATAATATAGTTTATACAATGACTTGTGCCATAACCGCTACTGTTAAAACGCGAGTATAATTGTAATTACAGCTACGAGAACGTGTGATAACTGAAACGGGTATTTACTGGTTAGAAAACGTTGTTAAAACACGGTAGTTTGGTTTACAGCAATATGGGTAAACTTATGGGTAACTTTCGGACTATAAAAAAAAAGTAGCTGTTGCCCGCAACTTCGTTCGCGTGGAAATTTTGATGGGTTTTAGGGGTATGAAAACGGGCTGCACTCCGGGAGTGCCAGGCAGAAGTGGAAACTTGAATATTAACCTTATGCATTTTTGATATTGTGGAATGGTTAGAGAATAATTTTGCACGAATTGCTACCCGGTGTGCAGACAAAATTTCATACAAATCGGTTCAACCGTTTCGGAAGAATTTGGCAACCAACACCCCGACACGAGAATTTTATAATTGTATTAGATGGAACGGAAAGGTGGATATCTAGAAAATGGAAACACCGTTCTCTGTGAAAATGACGTGGAAGTAGTGAAGCCATTTAGCCTTTTCTCAACTATATTAGGGTCGGCTGACTGACAATCTAACCGGATACCGCTGAATACCGGTATTTTACATGGACGTACTATCTGTCCTCCACAACCCAGGTACTTAAGAGGGGAAATATTAGGCCAATAATCTTTCATGTAACACTGTCGGTACGAAGAAGGAGATATGCTAATCAAAGCAAAACTAATATAAGTTTTTAAGCTGACATGGCCACTATCAATAACACTTGCAACGGGATATTTACCATGTTTATTATTTGTTTTGATTTTCCGATATTTCGGCGCTGTTGCGATCACGGATAATCTTAAGATATTGCGGGTGGGTGTTTATGAGCAGACAAATCGGTCTACCCTCTTTCTTGTTCGTTTTTTTAGCTCCGTACCACTACCACCGTCACTCACAATCACAACTCGATTCAAACTCAAAATAAATAATAAACATGGTAAATATCCCGTTACAATTGCGAAAAAGATAGTTACTAATGTCATCAAAATCATCTATCTAGTGTGGTGAATTTCTCTATGACTGTTGAATTTAGTGATCGTTGTGATCAACAGAAACTATATACATATTGAGGTATAAACTAAAAACTAAACCAGCGCACACCGAGGACGGCGAGACAGAACATTTCATCTTTACCAAACGTAGCTAGTGGAATGTTTAGAGATCCATCGCACAAGGCGTTAATGGGGACTTCTCTTCGCGGTATTGAACAATGGAAAATCTGTATCGTTTTAACACTGCCTAAGTGTGAATTTACGTCCCCGGTGTGCTCTGGCCTTAATTTGATCAATGAACTACTTTCTTTAAAGTTCTATGGTACTTGGAAGTCCATCTGTCTCAACCTAAACCATATTATTATGAATACTATATGTATAAGTTGTTCATAAAAATACTGTTTAATCCTAATAATTTCAGTATGAATCAAGCAATACAACACCTACCGGCGACATTGTTTAAGGTAAATAAAAACATACTGTGCATTTAAACGAATAATTTATATTAGTTTAAGCTGACATGGTCACTAACACTATTAGTAACGGGATATTTACCATTTTTATTATTCGTTTTAGTTTCCGATATTTCGGCGTTGTTGTTTGTTGTAATTAATACGTTACATTAAACAAAATAATTTACAAAAAAAAGAGTAAGTACCTACGTCACAATTATTCAAGTAAACAAGTTAATTAAAATAAGTGACGGTAGTGTAATTTAAATAATTATATTTTTACTTATTGTTTTGAACCTCAAGGAAAAGGTCTAATAACAATAGACAGGGTACAGGTACGTGTTTTACAGGATTACTTACATAACTTTTTAAATCTCTATGACAAATCAGAAAAAAAAACAAGTCACAATCTCGTCTCAGCGATAATCAGTGTCTAAAATGTAGGAAAATTGATTACATTTTTGACAGATTCAGACTGATTAGAATGCGAACATAACCATCATGGGTTAGGCTGAGAGTACCTAATAAAAGGGGGAGAGCCTATTGCCATCAACCGGGCACAAATAAAATCTCCGTGGCTGCTACTGAGAAATTCCTGATGAAAAAACCCAATAACACCTTGCCCGAACTGGGAATAGAACCCAGGGTTCCATGCTCAGCAGTCTCGCTTGCCACTAGACCAACAACGCACAACGCTAATGTACTGAGAAATACAATAGGGATGATGACTAGGTAAAGAAAACGAAATTCTATTTTGTCCGTCAATCAGGTAATACAAAAATATTAGATACGTATTTTTTGTTTTATCAAAATATCAAAAGAATACTTAGTTAAAACGCATTAAAGTTGGAGAGTGGGGGCTCATTACGTCACAACTAGGTATAAAATGTACTGAGCCGTGACGTCATGCGCCATTTCAACTCAAAATATCTCCGTGATTTTACGATAACGTGAAAAAAGAAGAAATACGTGTTCAATACTTTTCAATAAACTACCCGACGGACAAATAAAAAAAAATTAGTCACCATCCCTATTGTTGGGAATTACCCCTCTGGTGGCGTACCATGACGTCTAGTAACCCTCCTGATCGTACTTTCTTGCAACCAAAGTTGGATTTTGGCTGGTTCGTCCCTACACTTAATTTGGCGACAACAAGTCTACAACGCTAGCCAAATCCGCAAGTAGTACCTACTTAATACAACCGACCGCACATAAAATAAACAGCACTTGAGTGGACCTGAAGTAAGCTTCTTAAGGATTGAATTGGTTATCGAAAAAGCTAACATTGGAACAAAGCAGACTTTATTTAGGGAATAATAGGGATGCTGAACTTATGACAATAGAATGTCTAAGCTCAAGATTGTCTTAATTTCTATTAATTTTCACTGACTTATTTTACGTTTCAAAGACTTCCACGGAAAGGTATTGGTAAAAAAGATGTCCCAAAAAAAGTATGCTATGGACTACCACATGGTACTTTCTCAGCTTTATCAAAAGACATCTGACTTTATGAAACGTATAAAGATTAAAGCTAAATATACCCCTCCCACCCCTTCGGATGATTCTTTAATGTGCGGTGACCTAATAATGCGTTACGAAGCGGCTTAAATCTGCCCTTTAGCGCAAACTGACGACCAAACTTCGCTTTGTGAATAATACATGTATAACTCCCCTTTGAAGATTAATTAAAATTAATTTACGGTCCATAATTATAGGGATGTTATTTGAAACCTTACCGAAAACATTTCTATTCGAAAAGGACGGGGTCTCATCATATTTTCGACCATTAAAAGCAGTGAAATGTAAAAAGCAGCTAAGTCCTTGAAAAACTTTGATTGACGAAGAAGTTATTGAAAGCATCTTTGAAGTGGATACCTTATAAAGTTTGATCTTGAACAGTTATGTTTCACAATATTGTTATATTCAATTAGTAACTTAGGTAGAAATTGGGTTGTAACTTAGAAATTATTTGGAAACCGAAATATTAATTTTAGTCACGTGGTTTCTACAGTTGTTTAAGAAAGCTAGGAGTCATGAGAAGAAATCCATTACCGATGCATATTGTAATCGATATTTATTTTAATTTCACTGGTAGTATTGATTTCTTAAGTGGATAACGTTAGGCTCACGATAACTTATACATAACTTAAAATCACGTGTCACTATGTTCGTACACGCTAATCTACGAAGCCACCTAACCGATTCCAATAACATTTTGTGAACGTATATGGTTGATTCCATCTTGAAAGTTAGAATAGTTTCGGTCCCGCTAGGTGTCGCCGTGAGAAGCAGGGGATCTACTCTCTAAGCACGAAATCCGTAGTTTCGGGCGAAGTTACGGTCGTTTCCTACTCCGTATCACTTACGGACATACGATTCGTTAGGGCCCCGAACTAAAAATGAATGACAACACGATTGGACAGTTCTCCTTACTCGTGATGTGTTTTCAAATCTCATGAATCTGAAAATATTAGGTAGTAGGGTTAATTTCAAAGTATAAAGCTTGTTACGGACGAACCCGTATTTTCGCTGACAGGCTTTAGCCTGTCAGCATCGATTGATGAACGCAGATTCTTCCAATTAATGGCTACTATCTGCCTAGCCTTTTCGCGACTATATTAAGGTCGGCCTGCAGTCTAAGCGGATGCAGCTGAATACCCATATTTCACAAAGAGCGGCAGTCTATCTGACCTCCACAACCCAGTTAGTAATGGGTAATGCGATACCCTTTGGCGAGAATGGTTGTCAGACTTTCGGACCATTGACTACCTGTAACGACTGTCACAGATCTACAAATGACAGCCGAGACCTTTCAAAGACACGGAGGACACTTAGTTTGTAATGGGTGGTCACCCATCCACACACCAATCTAGGCAAGCGCGTTTTAACCTGAAGCGAGCGGCTATTATTGTTTAGCCACGAGCTCCTTCCATTTCCAGGAAAGGGACACGAAACCTAAATAATAGACGCAATCAAGATCAGCCTATAATGTTCCCACTGCTGGGACACAGGCCTCCTCTCTATGAGAGGGAATAGGCTGTAATCCACCACGCGGGTCCAGTGGGGGTGGTAGATGTCACATGTCTTCGAATTTTTAGTTTTAGGACATGCCGGTTTCATTACGATGTTTTCCTTCACCGTTTTTGAGGGCAGCGGTGAAGAAATAAATTACACAAAGTAATGCACCTGCCTGGGTTCGAACCCACGGCTTACTGCTCGTAAGTCGGGGCTGCCACCACTGGGCCACCGCTGCTCGAATAGACGCAATATTGCCCTCCAAATAACCAAAATATTATTGTTCATCATCAATTTATTAAACAAAACACCTCTAGCCGTCATTGGACTCACGATCAGCCATACTCCGATCCATCACCTTCGATTGTAAATACGGTACTACTAATATTTGATGAGTAAATACTCGTAAACGTTATATCTCCATAAGCAGATGTCACCTTATTAAGAGAGAGGACATTTAACTTTATGACGTAGAAAATAAGTGGGTAGTCTCCGAGTTTAATAATCAATAACTTTGTTCCTTAGGGAACGTATAAGGGTTCAGCTTTCTGCCTGATAAGGCTGCTAGGAAACTTAATTAAAATACTTTATTGGATCTAAAGTTATTTATTTTATGTAAGTATGTACATTATTTGCAAACTATAAACACCTAGATCAAAATATGTACAAGAATCAAAATGGTAAAAGAATTAGGTACAGGGCGTCATAAAATGTCCACATCGATGTCAACAGCAAAGAGCCGCTTGGCGATATCCCGAAATACTAGGTAGACACGCGGACCCCATGGCCCAAAGTTTCAACCCCAATCGGCTCAAACACATAAGTCCCAATTAAGTTGTTTTTATGCTTTACTTATAATTATAAGAAGAAAAAGTCAAATTATAGACATTTTTGGTCACATTTTTTGGATTTACTATGGTTTGTACGTCATCTGAGTTTATTTTTCTATTTCATTCGAGATGGGACCTTCAATCATCTTAACCTTACTTCCTTTTCCTTCTTAACCGACCTGCGTAGATTTTGCTTTCCAATTATAATATTTTAATTGGCTTGCAGCATCATCCGACTGATCGCATGTCAGACCGCACTTGTAATAAATAAAGTTGATTGCATTCCTCAGAGTCAGGATACATCGTGCGCACAAACGACTGACTTTTTCTACAATTTGACGTATTACATCTCTATGTAGTTGCTACGCCATGCTGCGTTCAAAATGTGGGTCAGTACAGTACTGCACTTTATCACAAGTCTTGCTAGCGCTGTTAACTCGAATAACTGTTACTTATCTGGGTTTTAATCTTTGGCAGTTAGGTGGTTTATCGGTTTTGTGTGTTTACTGCTAGGTTTTTAAAATTGAAATAATCTGGTTTTTGTTTTGGCTAGAAAAGATATGACTAGTAAATAGAGAAGTAGGGAAGAAGATAATATGCTGCACTGACCACAAATAAATGGGGATTAGGTTAAGAGAATGATGAATCCGATTGTTATTTTGTTAAAATATGTTTTCTTTTTTTTTAATTGCCTCGTGGACTTGTTTACAAAGGAATTGTTGGTAATGTTATTGCCTCAATAAGTTTCACATGATAAAGATAATACTGTACCAAATTAACAATTTAATGTAAATTACGTTTAATGTAAATACGACGTATTTTCATCATAAGCCGCTAAAACACATGGTCGAGATAAACCCCAGAATTAATACAAAGTATTAAGTACCTACGTCAAAAGACAGGCCTTTGTGTAACTAATTATTTAATTAATTACCATAATAATAAAAGCCATTTGCGTTATCAGGAAAAGTAAGGAAAACATGAAATGCGTCATCGGCTTATTACGATTTTAATATAGATTTAAACAATAGACCTCTAGGCTTTCGCAACGAAACTGTTGTACGTCAGTGCAAAATAGAATTATTTTTTTCTTGATTTAAACAAATGCACAATATTGGACCTTATCTACGTGAATTCAAGAATGTGTCAGATAAAAATCGTATGATAAATGGGCCAAGCATTCTGTAGAGCATACCTCAAAATAGAAAGTCTTGCTAGACGGCGAAGTGGGAATGGTATATACAATGGTGGTAATAAAGGACACTGGCCATATGTGTATGAGAAATAGTTTATGGACTAGTGTCCTTCGTTATAATATTTTTAGGTAACATTTTATGTTTTTTTTTTTTTTTAATAATGTCATAACACAAATATAAAACACAACACAATATGTGTATTCAAAATTGACACAACATATTGTGTTCATAATCAGATATGTAGAATTCACGAAAATTGTCACATATGAGAAAATGAAGTCACCAAATCGAGCCTGTCATTATTTCCTTTGCAAGTGACGTCATATTTTTTATATTCTGGACTTCTAGTATACAGTACATTATGTATTAATTTATGTGCATCATAGTTTATGTGGTATGCTGTCATGTGGGTGTTCCGAACCTACGTTACGTTAATATATACTAGATAACGTCACTTTCACGTAAATTACTACTGTTATATTAATATTACTTGCAAATTTTTAGGTATATTTGATTAGGTATTTCACAAAAAAAAACATGATAAAAATTGTTCGTTAAGAAAATGTCATAAGATTTTATCTAAGTAACTATTCTTTATCAAGAAATTACTCGTTTCTTAGGACAGATATCACAGTATCTTATCAAATATTAAATATTTCTTACGCAGTATTTAAATAATTTATTGGGCTTTAGGCTCACCCTCTGGTATATGGGACTTTAAATCTTCTTTCTTTTTTATCGTGCGGTTATTGCCTAACCTTCCCCCGTATTCAGAAACACTCGGATTCGATTTCGATTCGGAAACTCGTATGTCTATCTTGTTCGCTTTCGTAATGCCAAAACAAGATAGACATACGACTTATAGAATCGAAGTCGAATCCGAACGTTTGTGAATAGGGGACCTGGTGTTTTTATGCCGCCTATGGGCCTCTGACTTGGATGTACCATGCCGTCGAAAAATATCTCTCCAGTATGCTGGTTTCCTCACGATATCTTCCTTCACCGAAGCAAGTGAAAATTATTCAATACGCACATGAATCCGAAAAATTAGAGGTGCGTGTCTTAAAACTGGACTTTCAATCATAACCTTTTAAAATATAAAAATAAATAAAAAAAATTTTTTTTATGAGTATATAGTACCGCAGACATGGTGGTCCGCGCCCTTATTTGATTTTCTTTATTTGTTTGCTTATTTTTTTTTTTTTTTGCTAACTTCGCTACTATGAGTTTAATAGGTACTGAAGAGGTTTTGTCTGGAACCGGACTCCACAAACAGTTTATACATTTTTTGGGTTACAATCGAATTAAAACTTATTCGTATTTAGAATACGAAAATCAGACTTGGAGCCGGACGGCTGGCAGCAATCAGTTCAGAATGAAAAGATACTTTTAAGTCATTATTTTTAATTTACAAGTCTACGTGTGTTTAATTTATGTAGCTAGCCATCAGGTCTTGTAACAACTGTACACCGCAGTCTAACCTTTTATGGGATAACAGGCGCGATGTTATGTTGTTTTAATTATCCAAACGAGAATTTCCCTAAATCATAAAATAATGTAAACCGTTTGTTTGAGAAATCTAAACATCCGAAAGTGTGTTATGTTATGATAATATCAAATAACTGTATTTTATAATTAATGATGTGTTGAGAAAAGCAATGAGGAAAACCAGTATAAGTAAAAAAAAAACATTAAAATGAGCACATCATCTTAATTACGAGAAGGTTATCTAAAAAATCAATTATAGTAATTTCCGTTTCAAGAATTCCCAGTAGAAAGGACTACGTGATAAAAGTCATGATTGACATGATTCATTCCGATGCATGATTAAATTTTAGCTTTACCTATATATTTTGTCTTCTCAGTCTTTTTTTTTTATTTACTGTTTGAATAATAAACATGTTTTTTTTTTCTCATATTTTGTCATCATAATAACTGAAAAAGAGGTTCTGGACCTCGCATCTCTTTTTGATTTCGACGGTACGACATAAGCCACAACGAAAAAGAACAAAACCTATTTATTTACTTCACTTTTTTAAATCAAAATTCGAATTTCAAAATAAGAAAAAAGGTCACTCACCTCAGATGTCTCTGTGTATTCCTCTCCATGTTCATCTTTATACGTGGTATTGATGTTGGCGACTGTGTACGTGTCACTGATGAACCGGTCATCCGTGGGCCCATACCGCACGGACTCCAGCTCACTGCCAGGAGTGTGGCATCCCACTAGGGAAACCACCCACCCCAGCGCCGCAAAACGAGACCACAACCCACGCATTTTAAAACATACACTAAAATGTTCCACTACGCAACGTAGCCCACACTCGAACCGTAAACGAACTCACTTGGCTAACGGTCGATATGTTTTTAAACATTGGCGAGCGAAACGATATCAGTCGTACACCAGCACTATTTTAACACGTCTCGATAGATCCGCGATCGTCTACGGTGTGACGTTAAATGAAAACTCGACAAGACTTTATCAGCGCCGCTATCGGTTAACAAAAACAGACGCAATGGATTTAGTTAAGAACGCGATAACGTTATCTTTGCAGGCTGACTTCTTAGCACAACACCAGAGCTTCCTCCAGGAACTCTTTGGTGACTGCACTAAAATAAAAAGTACTGTTGCGTTCCACTTTCAAACGTCGACTTTGTTTTTTTTCTGTTAGCAGGCAAAGATTATGATAGTTTCGGCCAGTTTTGCCGCATTATCTTTCGTTAGCTGTGTTTTGTATTGTTGTTGTCGAAGTCGACTGCTGCCCCATAACCAGCGAGGAACTTCACGGCAGCAGGCAGCTGAAACAATAGAAACGTGACGTCAGAATTATAGTAAAAATAGTAATTCGGTTTATGGACACGTAGGCAGAATAGGCGGTGATTTCAATTGCTTTGTTTTTATAGGCTACGCACACATGATAAGACCCGGTACTATGTTAGTATGTTTAAATTATTGTGTAACTGTGTACAAATAAATTATACAGTTGGCGAAGTGAATTCAGTCAGCCGGTGTAAATGTGGAAATTATTTGGCAAGACTTTTCTTTGTAATGAAATGGTCATTTGGAAATGTTTCGAGGTTTGTTATTGTTTTCGTTATTTGGAGTGAGTTGTTTTTGTTTGACCTTATCAATGAAAACAACTAGATAATAATAAAGTGCTCTTTCAATCCCTCTTAAGGTCTCTACAACGATTCAAAGATTAGACTTTTCGGTAACGCTTTATGTATTCAATTTAATTTTACTGTCAATTTCTCATGATTTCGTAATGAAAATTGATATGAAGTGCAATCTAGGTTACCTCCTTGGTTCTATAATAAGCAGGAAAATAAAGAGTTGTATATTAATGAAAAAATGATAAAACAGGTCATAAACTTAACTTGCTTAAGGATAAACCATCTTTCTTGTTTTTAAGACCCAAATTGTCTTGATTTACACCCAAAGAAGCAAACTATTATAAGAAATACTAGGTTTTTTATCTATCAAAATAAATGGTGACACGCATATAAGTTCCTATATAATATATAAGATACACCTGGGAGAAATTATTATGATTTTTTGTCGACAGCATTGAATGGAAGTTTTGTTTTAATTATTATGATATCATTTATGAAATCTGTGTACTTTTCAGATAATACTTTCTGCCCTTATGTTATGCATGAGCATCACAGACAATTGTTTATTTAATTTTTCATGTTCTTCGATCGTCCTTCTTTAAAATGTTTTCTTTTTTTTATGACATTCAAACTTTTTGCCGCCAACCTCACAAGTCACATACCAACAATAAATTCAATTTTCTACTAAACCGTTGAAGATAAGTGGGTCAAAAGGACATTTTATTTATTCGTTAAACCAGTGGAACGACTTCTAAACTATCAAGAGTTAAAACGTATGTCTGATAAAGGCGTAGTCGAGCTGGATATCTTTCTACATTTATTATATTATTTATAAGATACTTTACTGTCTACATATATTTATTTGTTATTGGGTCGATGACACGCGTTGACCGTATAGTTATAAAAAGTATCGACAATACATGAATCATTGAAGATAGTATTGTTTTTCATTGTTATTGTAAATATGGACGCGTTCAGGATTACAAGCAAGTAATACTTTACTTGCTTGTAAACCTGAACGCATCCACGTAAATAAATATACTTAATAATAAAATATGCTGGTGGAATGTAAATATCATTGACCGGAGATGGGCGGCCATGATCTCAGTTGTAACCTTCTTTGTATTATTTAAAAACGCTTCTTTTAAACTTATATTCGATTAAGTTATTTTAGAGTCCAGTATGGTGCTTTTGGCGCTTGAACATTGGCGAGAAAGTGCTGTTGATAAAAATTTTGTGATATTGTCTATGGAAATTGCATTGAAAAAACAAGATGGCGACGACGACGCGATGTTAGTTCTAACTATAACCACGCGCCAAAACAATCACGTAGCTCTCTACATTTCTTACACTGATAAATTGAATAAAATATTCTAGCTTATTCATTGTAGCAAAAATAAATGTAAATATCAGTATCTTGTCATTCATAAATAATTCTTTCTCAAAGAATAAATGTTCAGACATCTGTCAACATAAGCAGAGTCACTCGAGATTCTTGTTCCAATTTTAAGGAAAGCTATTTATCGTTAGATGGTCATTGACTCTGTAATAAGGAATCGTCGAATCGGTCTTGAACTTGCGAAGTGGAAACATGGAATTATGGAAGGTTATTGCCATTCGTTTATAAGGGTAATCAGAAATTAATTTTAAATTAAATTTCTAAGGGCATAGGGTCTAATTAGAGGGAGCAAAAAAACAGGTGAGTGCCATTGGCCTGTCGCCAGGACATTGTTCCATTGCGAAGGTGTGGCAAATTCAGTCCACTTCGTCTAAACTGGTATGTCGTGTCGTATCGGAAATAAATTGAAGATGGCAAATTGATTACTTACAATAGAAATAAAAGGCAATTTTATTTCTGTTAAAAGATCTTTTCTACAAAATCCAGACTTCAATAAACGGTTTAAGTTTTATTCAAAAGACTAAGATCATCTAAGATAATACCTACCTAAAGGTTGTCTGGAAGGTATTGCTATCAGCGATAAGAGCGCCATTGAAACCATAAAATTAGCAATATTGTAAAGTTGTGTTTCAATTTTAGTGTACATAGAGTATATTATATTCTACCTAGTGACCATTATTTTACTGAATTAAATAAATTTAAAAGTTTTCCCAATCAAAAAGAGTTGTTTACGCAGACTGTTATACAAATATTTTGACATATTTTTTACGTGTACAACCGTTTGTTTGCCTTTTTACGCATTTCTCGGTCTAAAGATCAAGTTTGCACTAACTCCTGACGTATACAGCTAACAGCAGTATTGAAGAAAGCATATTTGTTTAGAGCTGGATACTGTTTGTGCTACTTATGAATATATTTCAAGTAAGCGTAGTGTTGTGCACCGGTGGCCCAGTGAGCAGTAAGCCGTGGGTTCGAACCGAGGCAGGCGCATTACTTTGTGTAATTTATTTCATCAGCGCTGCTCTCAAAACCGGTGAAGGAAAACATCGTGAGGAAACCGCGGCATGTCCTATAACTAAAAATTCGAATACATGTAAAAGAAAATAGTTAGAAGTGTACCAATAAATCAGTTAATACTTATATCAATTCAAATATTTAATCGTCCTTAAATCACACTGTTAACAACTAACTGACTTAATGAATACTTTCTTAAAATTCCTTACTTCTAAATTTCTTTACTTTTACCGATCCGCGTCGCTCTCGAATAATGCCGTTTAAAAAAACAAATATGGCCGACCGCATTAAAGTTAGCGATGGTTGCAAGTCAAATAACAAACTATAATTCGACAATTAAGTGGTATTACATTATTTTCATATAACAAATAAATTAAATTATTCTAAATATATTTTCAGACGAAATAAATAGCAAAAGCTAACACATGTGACATCTACCAACCCGCGATGAGCCCGCGTGGTGGATTAACGCACTCAACACATTGTGCTGCTGGATACATTAAATAGTAAACGGGTCATGGAGCTATTTAAAAAAAAAAAAAAAAAAAAAACTTGCGAAAAAGTTGGAACTTTGACGTCCAACATCTCAGTAACTAGAAGGTTCTTATGTATGGTCCAGAACAAAAAAAAAATCGCAATGACGGGGAGAAAAATTGCCTTTCGGCTTAATTAAGGGCCTATTTATAGCCTTTAAACGAAAATATTTAATTCACTGATAGACAACGATCAGCCTGGACCGCATTGGTCTAGAGGTTTGAAATTTTGCACTCGGAGTTTTCTCTATTAAGTATCAATCATACCATAAAGTAGTCAATTGGGGACCTGGTTTGAATGGAATCATCAAGCGCCTGGATGTGGTAAAAAATCGCAAACGTACAACACTTTTTAAGTCAGTGTCATTGTCAAACTTCTATTTTTACTGCGGCAGTTAAAAGTAAACCTGTTATACGCAGTGTAAGAGAATGTCATTTATTTACGAGTTTGGTACCAAAATACGGTCAACAAAAAAAAAAGCGAATGCCAAATTTTATGAATGGAATAAAGTATCTTTGCTTAATAACATAAATCATTATTTACAGTTTTTCACGCGCGAAAGTATTGATTATTTTACTCGTATAAATGGCGAGGTTTATCTCATAATCATAATATACAAGTTTACTAATAATAAAGCAGAAATAATGAGAGCATTCACATTATTGATATTGATAACCTCGATACGAATGATATTTAGTTCCAAACAGAATCGCATTGGTACGATAACATATCGATTTGATACGTCATTTGAATTTAGAAATGTCACCGTGCCTGGAAAAAGTTTCAGAGCTTGATTTGTCGCCGCGCATACCAACTCGAATATTTTGGCCTGTGTTATCGTCAGCCTTATCGTCACTCTCCATATAAAGTAGCCGATGAAAAACAAAAACTTTCAAGCAAATCGCTTGTGAAAATGCTATAAAAGACAGAACATACCATGATGGTGTCGTACGGAAATTCGGGATGTATCGTAAAAGAGAACCGACATTGTATACCTGCCTTTAATAATGGCGTCGTTTTACTGTTTCCTGTTATGTGTACGTTCTTAAAATAAAGTAGCTTTAATTATTATGTATCAGTGTTCATTTCAGTTTAATCCCTAAAGGAAGTAGGTATCTTGTGCAGGAAATCTGTATTTATGTTCGAGTTTAAAGAAATTCATCTCATCTCACTCTGCGATTCAATTGGCAAATCATTTAGGTACATTATCTCTCTTTCTCTTTTCTTATTTGAAATCTTTTATCTCATCAGACATTAGACAAAACGATTGACGAATGTTTCGCCTGTCTACTCGCGAGTAAGATTCATTTGAATTATTTGCATTATATTTATATCAAGTCATAATGGCTAGTTGCTTATTTAGTTCTTTATTATTATGGATACCGACTGGTTGAAGTTGGAACAAATCGGTTCATGAGATACAGCCTGGTGACAGACGGACGAAGCAAACGACGAACGTGCGAAGTCTCAGTAATAGCGTCCCGTTTGACCCTTTGAGTATGGAACCCTAAAAACGTATTGCATCGACCCTAAGTAACATGGGACAAGGGCAGGAAAATGCTGAATGATTTATGAAGCTTTAGTGAACTAGGATGCGTCGTTCCTCACAAGTAGCGATTACTTAGTTATCAAAAAACTAATATACGTTTCTCAACTAAATCCTTCCCGTTAAAGTAATTTTTCATCCTGATCAAATACAATTTACCCTCTTTTAAGCCAAAAAACATTTCTGGTTATTAAAATATTATCGTAATATAATACATTCACAATGTCAAAGTAAAACTTCCTAGTTAAAGATTACGTAAGATATTACATTATTTATCGCAGATTCTTTTATTTGTAGAAGATTTTATTTGGTGACATGTTACGTGAAATGATAAAAGAGGCTTATGTGGAAGTGACGGTGAAACTTTATCATTTTTCTTTATTTTGTAAAAAAAAGAAACTAGAATTGTTGATTGTTTAATTACTCATTTATATGTTTAACTTAGACTACCGCATTGTTTAGACTAAGCTTTAAACTGATTATTTTAGTGTTTTTTCCTCAAGATAAATAAAACAGTACCTAAGTGATTAGATTTTTTATGAAGAAACTACGTTTGATCGGTTATCGGTTTTCGCAAAGGATGATCGGTTTACTGTTTTAATGTGTTTTTAACGACATCAATCATCTTAATGTTGAATACAATCAATACAAAAAATAAATGTTTGATCATCGTACATAGTTTAATCTTTACTTGGACTTCATTCATGCCTTTATCCCAATTTATTTGGGGGTCGGCGCAGCATGTGTTGTTGTTTTATACTTCTCTACCTATTACTTGTCATCTCCTCCCTCATACCTCCTTTTGTTGCCAAATCATCCTTCACACAGTCCATCCATCGTTTCTTTGGTCTTCGTCTACTCTTATACCCATCCACATTCATACTCAAAACTTTCCTCACGACATTTTCCTCATTCCTCCGCATCACATGCCCATACCACGACAACCGATTACCACACATCTTTTCAGCCACCGGCGCCACTTTCAGACTGCCCCTTATGTACTCATTTCTTATTTTATCCATTCGCGTAACACCACACATCCCCCTTAGCATTATCATCTCAGCTACATGCAAATGCCTTTCATTCATCCCTTTTGCGGCCTAACATTCTGATCCACACAAGACAGCAGACTAGCCCAATATAATTCGTTATTTTAACACTACATATTTCAAAAACATGTGAAATAGCGATCTAAAGTATAGGAATACTTTAATTATCAAAATGTTTTCAACAAAACCACAAATAATTTTTTTATTTGAACGTGACTTTTAACAAATTCTGTTGTTATTAGGAACGCAGACAATTACAAAACAATCGACTTTCGAGACCCTTTTCTCGATGAAAATGTTCAATTAATATTAAATGAATTTAATTAAGAACCGGCGAAGTTAAGATAACAATTTCTGCCTTTCGTGTACATTGCGTCTCTCGAGGCGAAAGAAAAACATAAGAGGCAATTGCTTGGTTAAATTGAATAAATGAGAGCAAAGTATGGCAATCTTCGGTATAACTAACTATACAAGGTGTTGTTTTGCATCCTCGTCAAAATTCAGGAGGTTGTCACAAAACACATATAAATAATCAATTTAAATTACGGTACCTAGTTAATTATTAATAAACACTGATTATTTTGGTTGTTTAAGTTGTTCAGTTTTACATAATAACCCCCTTAATGTGGTTTAGGGTATCAGAAATTATCGAATAAACTTTTGAGATTGTTTGTATGTGTGAAAGCGCAGTTATTGGCCGAGGATCAGACGAGCGGCGTTAAAAACACGAGAGGTTCACACTTCGATTACCGTAAAAAAGAAAAAAAAAAAAATTACCTACTCATTTTATTATTGATTCGGGTCGAGAATCATTAGCATAGTTACCACCTTGAATTTGAAGAGGATGCAAAACAACATCTTGTATAAGTGTCTAATAAGTATGTAAACTCATAATAGATTAGAATATTGATTGCCTCGTTGGTCTAGTGGTGACAAGCGATACTGCTGAGCATGAGATCCTGGGTTCGAATACTAGGTCGGGCATATTGTTATTGGGTTTTTTTCCCTGAAAACTGTAGTTGCTGGTACCAAAAGCGAGGTTTTTCGTCGTCAAGAAAAGACAGGAATTTCCGACACAAAGGTTAACTCAACTATGGTGAATAGAATAGCATGCGACCCAAAAGCGTATCACACTAACCCAATACAATTCGAAGACAAAATCTTAAAAACAAAAGTACCGGGTTATTCATTCCAGTATTTTTGTTTTCAAGATTTTTCAATTTTTTTAGAAGTTCGACAGCACTTGCTGGCGTACTTCTACTATCCTCGGACAGCTCAGTGACCGAATCATCCAATATACAATACAATATATAGGCAAGGCATAATATCTAATCTACCCAAACTATTTCCCAGTACACTCCAGTCGATAAGCGTTACCATTTTATTACAAACTAAGATGGCTATTTTTAACATAAACAGTTCAAACATAATTAATTACAATGTTATCTAATCAGGTTTTAAAACAAAAGTGAAACCGAAACTGTGTCACGCATGTTTTTTTTTTATTATTATCTTTTATTAGGTAAATGACTCTGCGGCAATGCGAATGACCTTTCACGTCAGTAACGCACTGTACAATTAAATCAGAAGTTTAATTTGGTGCCAACTTCCAAATTCAATTTTCGCACATTCTTGAACTTCGTATCACACTCCAGATAAGAAGTTCAAGAATGTGCGAAAATTGAATTTGGAACTTGACGAAATTTAAAAAGATTGTCAATTGTTTTTAATAAGTAGGTACAACCAGCTACAGCAATCTGTCAAATTTCTTTAATAGATTTTAACCATATATTGTTAAAGAATACGGTTCAAGGTAGATTGGGAAATTTTGACAGTTTTGGGGTAGCTTGACCTGCTTGACCTTACCGTATGCACCGTTGACCTGCACTATCAATGGTGCAGAGGAGACTAATTAGTTTCGTTAGCACAATTAATGTTAATAAAACTACTTCACCATACTTTCATTGTCATGGGTAAAATAAAAACCAATAATAGGCCATACTTAGTCTGTTTTCGGAACCACTTTTTAACAGACAACAAAAAGAAGGTTCTATGGTCGACTGTATGTATTTTTTTTATGTATGTTCACCAATTTCTCCGCACTAACACATGACTGGTCTAGGTGCGCCGTCGTCGAATTTTAATGCTGGCAGCTGAACAAACTGAGCCGCGGATTTTTACGAGCCACAGGCAACGATTTCGAGGTAGAAATTGTTTAGACGGTGATTGTTTAAAGCAGAATAAAATGTTTTAATATCCCGGTAGCGAAATCGCGAATTTACTTAAGCTAGTTAAATCGAGACTAATGCTAGTTTTCAGTAACACACAAATTAATGGCTAAAAAAAATAGTGTTGAAATTTTGACGCTGAGCCAAACAATAAGAATCCAATATCGAATAGCGCGCTTTTATTTAGACATTCATAAGATGTCGTCTAATGTTAATGAATACAGGCATGAATCAATTACTACGTCCAGACAGAAAGTTGAACGAACCAGTCCTCAAATAGGAATATAAGTACTTGTAATAATACCTCCATAAAACCTAATAAAGGTCAATAACATCGCACCGGGGGAAAGTAAACAGCTCACGGAAAAAGCGTCCGCAATTTTCTCATTTCAAAGCTGAAATTACATTAAGACAAACGGGAAAATTCGCAAAGAAAAACAACAGAAATGAAAAATCTTTTGCTTTAAACGATTACGAATGAAAAGTAAACTAAAACGTTTTATTAATTTTGTTTTTTTTTTGTCAAAGTCAATGCCTCATTCTTTACCTCTCCGTATACTTTTTTTGATCTATGTACCTACCGTTCCAGAGAAATTCTTTGATTTTGAAATATTCATAACGTCTGCTGGGACCGAAAAACAAATTACAAAAGTTTCTCAATTAAAACAAAATAACGATTTCGTTAAAATAACGAAAATAAAAGACCATTTCAAGATGGCCGACCCTGTTAAAACAAAATACAGCCTTCAGCTTCTCCCTGGACGTTTGTAAAGACGGAAGTTCCTAATGGCATGGTTTCGACAAGGTTGTTTGATGGCCATGACAGCGGCTGTCCTTCAGGAAGCAACCTCAGGGGTATTGGTGTCTTTATCGGGTCTATAGATAGATTCTATCTTCAAGGACTATTAACTAGTTTGAGCAGAGTTGCCCCTCGACTTGTGGATCACTATTCGAATTCGAACCTAAGCAGGCGCTTACTTATTGTGTATGATTTATTTCAGCACTACTGCTCTCGAGCAATGAAGGATGTAGTGAGGATGCTGGCAAGTCCTAGAACCGCATTCGAGCACATATATTTTGACATTTAACAAACCGCATTGGGTTTGGGCCTGCTTGATAGAATATTGCCCACCCTCTCATAAAGAGAAGGTCTGTGCCCCAACAGTCAGAAAGACGTTTGAAAACGCATAATGCGAATTGGTGGCATAGCAATAAAGTAGGGATGGTAACATGCAGTGCGTCTAGATGTCCGATGGTTGGAAAATGGAAGTTGGAGGTTGCAACTCCCGCCAGTAAACTGAAAATCCATTTGATCTAGATTAGCAGAGAAATCTTCGAAAACAGACAAATACATTTTCGCCAAGTATATCGTGTTCTAAAGAGAAAACTTTGTATTCCCACTTCTTCATCGATTCGAATCAAAACTTTTCATGTTATTTATGAGTTAAAGCTTTTCTTTTCGTGTAGGTATTAGTTACACAACAAGAACAGCTTTGGCACATAAGACATACACACACAAAGGCCTGAAACAACTCTAACAAAATTGCATAACAACCCTAACATTATCGTTGTCCGAAAAAGGGGTTAAAAGAACGCGGAAGCTCATAATGCCATGACATAACAAGGTTGTATGGCAACCCTGACTGTGGGCTGTGGCCCTGTCCTTGGCAGACGCTAAGGGGTAATGGTGCCATGAGGGAGGTATCTTTGATTGTTTACCTTTAAATGTATTGGTTTTTTGGGTATGGAATCCATGATCGCCATAATTAATTAACTTTGATATAAACATGCTTAGGTATGAGTTGAAAGTTTGACTAGAAGGCTTGTCGAAAGCAATAACTCAGTTATCTATCAAGCTCTCGAATTGTATTTGTTATGACCTATTTAAGTATTAAATTGAACATTCCAATACTTTTAATCTGTATTAACTCATTGGTCATCATTAATAGAGATTTGATCGATATATTAGTCAGTTAGTAGACAAGTGTAGTACTAAAAAAAAAAACAAATTACCGACTTCCATAAAACACTAACTTTTTAGTGTTTTATGGAAGTCGGTTATTTTTTTTTTGTAAAAAAGTTTTTATTTTAGCCTTTTCAGTTGTGGTATCTCACTTTAATCCTAGTCAAGTATAATTTTTACATTTTAACTAGACACCAGCACATCGTCCATACATACGACAAAGGTCAAAATGCATAATAAAGAGGATGACTCAAAAAGTACCTAAGCAAAGATAATAAAATTCATATGGCTCCACCGGGCAAGCTTTCTCTACCAAATGAATGAAAAATCGTCTAAATCGGTCCAGTAATCACGGAGAAATCGGTGTACATACATGAAAAACTTACATATAATAAAAAAAAAATGTTAATAAAATGAAAACTATATGGCCAAACTATATTATTTTTTTATGGGACCAAATGGCAGCTATTCCACATTAAACTAAAGAAGAATCACGCAAATCGGATCATAAATCTCAGCGTAATCGGTGTATACACCTGGAAAGAGCATACCGTTACAATTCCAACAAGCCCAAACACAGCTAAGATTCATTGCCTTGTTATGGAGTTCCGAAGCCTGTCTTTTGGATTCATCATCAGATCTGATGGTAGAATGGTTCTTATTGGACGCAAATGCTTCACTTGTTGTAGAAAATACCAAAATCACTGTACGTTTTCCTATAAAATTTGAAGAGATCCCTCGATTTCGCCAAGATTCCATCATCAGATCCCGACTTGGTGACTATGGGACCATTTGGGAAGTTACCCTTTCTAACAAAAAAAGAATTTTCCAAATCGGTTGGCAAGAGACGGAGTAATGCGCGAACAAACATAAAAAAAAAAATTAAAAAAAAAATACAAACATCCGAATTGAGAACCTCCTCCTTTTTTAGAAGTCGGTTAATAAACGCAAAGCTACGTGACTCAAATCGAAAGCATCTCTTCATCATCCAGCCCTAATCATCTGAAATGAATTTACTTAAAGACTGAGTAGCATATCTTCTTATTCTGTTTGTGCATATCTTCCAATCATCTCTGTATTCAGGCCTTTTCTTGTCAATTCATTTTGACTCGTCCATCCCTCGATATAACCAACCCACTAATATTCATCCACATTAAAGTTTTCCCAACGGCAATATGTCCTTCATTCCTCCACATCACATTCAATGAAGCCGTCAAAAAATGAGTACGGTAGGTAATTATAAACAAACCGATCGATAGATTCGAGCGCCTCTCTAGCAAGGGTGGTGGCATCGCGTGACTCCATTCGATCATGAACTTCAGACCAAGGTTCCCCTGAACTTGTGTGGCTAATGGGCTGGCTGACATTGGGCCACCCTACCTACGGCCATGGGCAGTTTATGCCTCAGCTATTAAGGGGTGTTTTGGTGTCGCGATTTTTACAACAGCACGTTTTTATGAGTTCGGTGCATGCGACTGTTTTAGAATTTGCAGAACTTGGAAGCTAGGTTAACTACCTGCTGTAATGTTATGGCAGCCAATAACTACTCGTAACGGTGATCAATATCATAATGGTTTCATCCTTGAAGTTGACGTTAAAAAAGTACTGAAATATAGATATGAGGTAACCTCATTAAATTAATTACTGACTTAGCAGTCATACATGTCATTATGTAGCTTCATTAATTATTTTTAATTATCTACAAGTACGAACGGAAAATCACGACAAAAAAATAATGATTAATTTAACGTACAAACAATTGAATCCAAGAAAAATGACAATGCCAGATCCTGCCCTAACTTTCATTAGCCTACAAGAAATGTAAATTAATCAAAATTATGCAATGAAAATAGGACCCTTGGTTATCAAACTGTTATTCTGTTACACTTGCGGATAAAAAATTAGTAATTAAAAGAATTTAAAAAACCGAAGTCCTATTTCCTGTTTTTATCGCGACCATCTGCGTTACTTAGTACGCATACACGCGGAACAAAACCAGTTATTTGCTAAAAAAATTACATCTACGTACGAATTACGTACGGATTTTAATATGTATTCGGAATAAATACACATTACTTAATGAAAATAATGTTTATTAACATATATTTTTATGAATGTATATTCTAATAATTATTTCGCAATTGAGCGATAGTGATTAGGTGATTAAGGGTAACGGACCGTCATTGACGCGCTAATTGTCATGTCAAAAAGTCATTCATTGACATTCAATGTAATTTCAATGTAATAATTGTTCTTAGTTTTAAACAGAAACCGTAAGTTCTTAAGGCATTTAAACATGTTATTACTTATCACTAATAAAGCATCAATAGAATGCTACATTTGGCATGCCTGTAGACAAACTTTTATTTGATAGGTCATAGCTCTATAGAGGTTCTGGCATTGTCCTTTACAAACAATGAATTCGGTATTTTAATATTCAAGTCTCAAGAACATTTAAAATGGTACCTATATACGACTTCAGTAATTACATATCATAAGAATTCATCATTCAAAGAAAGCCGATGAATCTGTATGTGTAATGGTCTCATTAAAAAAAAGATGGCGGCTTCGCTACCGCCAAATTGATACTAAAACTTTATTTACAGGTATAAAACGCGGGAAATGTGGAAAGTGATGCTATTAAGGTGGAAGCGACAGAGTGGCCCGCGAAATTCAAATATTCTTACGTTTTTTGCAATTTGCCGGTCAGTGTAAGTTGTAAGGTTAAGGTTTTATGTAAAACGTACGTATTTATATAATAATTGTAGTCATTAAAATCATCAATCCTGGGTGGTTTTTTTTTCGGATGGGTAATCATCAAATGACTCCTGCCAGGGCTGCGGGTTGTTCGAAAGAGATACCGCGGCCCTGGAACACAAAGGGCGAAGAAGGAACATGGGTGGGTTTTAGTCAGTCAAGTCTGACACTCCCTCCCGCTCCGCCCAGAGCGGGAGAAGTCATTTGATGATTTCCCATCCGCAAAAAAAAAAGGGGTTAAATGAACTTAAAGGGGTTGTATTGATTAATGATTATAACTCAGTAAAGCCATATTAGTTACAGCCGTGTTTTATACATATTTTATTCAACATAAAAATTGACACTGACCGGCAAATTGCAAAAAACGAAGAATATTTGATTTTCACGGGCCACCCTGTCGCTTAAGGCCTACGTGTACATTTGATGTACGATCGTTAATATTTTAGCAAACCATCTTCTGTTTGTTCTTAGTTTTGGCTGGAGATATTTTTGTATTTCTTTTAAGACAAAGTAAAATGTCAAAAAATCAAGAATGACCCAAATATAAACATGGAACCTACTAAAATTTTTTGTAATTTCGTATTTCCCAATTTCAGATGTTTACATTATCGTTTGTAATCATAAATTTTCCCGACATACTATTTTCGATATACATGAGTTTTTTTAAATGTCGTGACATGCTATTTATTCTTTCGTGTTAGGAAGTCCCAAATCAGTCGTAAGATTTCTCATATTAAAAAAATCATCTACAAGCTTTCCGAAGGTTTCTACTGGTCATCGATTTCCCATCAATTTGTGCCATCAGTCAACAACCGTAGTTCACTTCCTCATGGCATCTTTTTGCTTCAGCGCCAGCCAATCACATCGAGAAATGGAGCAGTCATAATTGGCCAGTTTTTCTGTAGCGGCCAGTAGCAACGCACCAATGAGTTCCGTATTAGAAAGAAATTATTTGTCTCTGTTGCCATCGTTGCCATAGCAATGAGAATAAAATAAATAAATTACTTTAATGCTATGTACTTATTAGTTCCATGCATAGAATTATGAAAATAAAACTACTTATGTGATGATATATGTTCCATAGATGCTTTTATGTTCGAAATTTGAAGTAAATAGTTGTCAAGGGCGTAAACTATCCTTGCTCAGTATTACTTCTTCACTTTCTTTTGATGACCTACTAGGTAATCAAAAGAAGTAGAAATTACGCAGTTGCATATTAAATTCAGACCAAGGTTCCCTATTTGTTGTACAGTAAATTAGTTGTTCCCGTCTCAATTGACTGAATAATTTCAGCATGTGCAACATAGTTAGGTATGCGAGTAATTGTGAATAGTTATGTCCACAATCATGTCATTTTTATTTGATATACATCTAATAAAAACCGCACAAAACCTACGAGTGCGTGACATTACAACACACATATATTTACGCAACACTGCATCTACTCGCCTTATCAGTGATTACGAAATGAATATGTAAATCGCAGCCAGACGCTGGCAGAATAGTCGACATCGGATCAGTCGAAAATAGAAAAAACGTGAAAAAAAAAAATTTCGATACAAACGTGCTAAATGGCAAAAATTTTATTAGAGGAGTTAGCAACGACCTCGTCTGCCACCCAGTTGTTTGTCTTCGGCAGGTCAGGGCTCCGCAGGTCACGGATATGACCATCAGTAACCACAATTCTATTGTTTAGAAAAGTAATGTCTTTTAAATACTGTTTGTTTTGCTATAGAGGATCGGACTGACGTAGTTATTTGGATTAGAAATTCAGGTTGGTTGAATGGCCTTATTGTATTTAAATTAACGATGTTTTTGAAATTTAAAGATAGTGTTGATGAGTCAGTTTAGCTAATTAATTTAAATATTTTGCGGTTGTGTCCTTGTTTAGACTTTTAGATAGTGAGTTTTAGGTAAACCGTCAAACAAATTTACGTCGACTTTTTCCTGTATCATCATTTATCGTCATGATCTCGTCCTTAGAAGAATTTTATTTGGGTCCGGCAGTATGTCTTCCTCTTCCATACTTCTATTACTCGTCTTTTCCGTGTATATCTGCTGTAATATAAAAAACCTACATACTCCTCAAAGTAGGTCATCCAAAGTAGGCATATAATATAAAGGGATATATCGATATGCTCTGTTGGCTTGTTACCGCAAAGAGTTCCAATGAACAATAACTATGCTTACATAAATATTTATGTATATTGAAGAGTATCTATGTGTATTTAAAATTAATATTGAGACCTAAGTGGATTATATAGCCATAATTTTCGTTACTATTTACGTTATTTTTCAATGAATATGATCACTATCTGTTTGTCAGTCTAGCTTTTACATCATTAAATATGAATACGTAGGTTATATTATAAGTTCTGAAATTTTCAAATAATAATGAGAAAAGTACACTTCAGCTGGAACTCAACTTAGTGGATTTGATACCGTACTATGGATTATTTCATAATACAAAAGTTCATCATTATTTGTACAGAAGTTTATAAAATTCTTTCATTGGAGTTATGCCCCACAAATCCGTTTTCACGGTTTGTTTGTGGGAATTTGTTTATCAATAATTCTCATGCCTATCTCAATTTACCTGTGAGTCGGCGCAGCTTGTCTTTTTCTGCCACACTTCTTTATTGTTATAAATAAAAGACCATGGAAAAAAGGCATAACTTATCCACTTTGTTATTTTCATCAATCTGTCAAATCAACAAACATGATATGTATTGTTTGTACCTATTCCTCTATTTAAGAATAAATTATACAAATTCCTATTTTAAAATGTTATTATAATGAAAAAGACTATTTAGAGGATAAAGATATTGTATTTTAATTCTTCATCCAATATGATGGATAATAACCACTATGCCCGACAAGATTTTGACACATGACACATCAGCTGAATCGGCGGGATGATTAGAATTGTCATGAAATTCACGAAATTTTCATCAACTTTCAGCATTCAATTTTATTGTGAAAAATATGTCATGGGATCTGTTTAATACGATAAATTTGATGTTAATATCTCCAATATCGTGTTGAAGTCGCTAAAATGGAGTCAATATATTGCGAAATATGTGTAAAATACATATTACTAAACCCTTCCTAAAAGTAGGTACCTTAGATGCGCTGGAAATAATGTACATAAGCAAGCTTCTCGTTTGCTAAAAGAATTCGAAAAGTCAAAATGAAAACAGTAACATTCTATCTGCGTTCTTATTTTTGCCATTATTCATACACAATTTCATATAAAAACACAATCAAAGTCTTGACAAATATTACTAAAAACTATGTTGTAAACTAACACTTCTTAGTGCTGACCGAAAACCCGGGTTTCATTATTACGATTAATAAGTTGCATTCAGCCTAATCGATAATCGTAATCAAATCGAGTTTGGAAAAAAGAGTTGAGACTGAATAAAAACTCATTGATATAATTTCAAATAATTATTTAATTTACAAATAGGTCATATAATACTATCTTTTTCATTAAGTAATTATTAGATCGAAAACAGCTTATAATTAATTAATGAACGTTGACTTCAAGATAAGGAGATTTATTACTAATAAGAACAACAGAAGTCTGTAAACCCAAAAAAAAACCAAGTCAACATTTTGATGATTTTCTTTCTTTGAGAAACTTATAGGAGAAACTTTCCGTTGAACTAGCTGCGTGAAATATAACAAGAAATGAAGTCTCAAAGTTCAAGCAAATTAAAACAACAGAAAATGGAATGATTTTCAAATTTAAGCACAGACAGCACCGCTTAATTCGCGCTACGCTAGTAATATAGTTCAATGAATTCGCGCCGATTCTTTTCTTTTTCAAAATTTAAATTAAGAATGCACTCGCAATTCTCATAATTTAAAATAAGTATTTTAATTTTATTAGATATAACTTATTACGAATTTTGCTGTGTAATGTCTGATGTTTGGAAGAATGACCAGGAATCTTGGAAGGAATAGTAAAATAATTATTTTGGTCCATCAAAGATAAATTATATTTATTTTTCTAAGATTTTGTATCGTTTGGCCCGAAAGTATGAAAGCCAGTCTTACCAAGGGGTATCCTGCTACCCGATACTAACTGGTTTGAGGAGGTCAGATAGGCAATCGCAGGTCGCTACATTTAAAATACGGGTATGCAGCTGCATCCAGGTAGACTGGAAGCCAACCTCAACAAAGTTGGGAAGACGCTAGGCAGACAGATGATGATGATGGTTGACAATCGGCAATTCATAAGCCGTTTCAAGGAAAATTAGTTTATTCTTTCAAAACGGTTCACTGAACAGTCTGAAAAGGTTTTTTTTTATATCTGCCAATTTCAGGTTATCCATCATAGGCCGTGAGCAGTCACTTGAGTGAAGCTATGCACAGCAATGGATATGAACCAGAACCATCAGGACATGAGTCTTTTAAAAGTTTTTGGAGTTGTTATACCCAAGCTTATCTAAGTAGTATCAAAAAATACTATCGATTGAAAGTATTGGTCGGAGAACGCAAAAGATTAACAAAATTAGAAAGTCATGGGCATGCCTTTAACCAGCAGTGGGACAGACCAGGCTGATAAAAGAGTAAATACCCATTAACCAACCCAACCTCCTAACCACCATCATCTGCCTAGCCTTTTTCCAAACTATCTTGGGGTCGGCTTTCAGTCTAACCGGATGCAGCTGAGTACCAGTATTTTACATGAAGCGACTGCCTATCTGACCTCCACAACCCAGTAACTGTGTAATACGATACCCCTTGGTAAGAATGGATGTCAGACATTTTGGCTTCTGACTACTCGTAACGACTCTCAAAGATCTATAAATGACAGCCGGGACCAACGGCTTAACTTGCTTTCCGAGGCACGGAGAAAACTCGGTATGTAATTATGGTGACCCATCCACGGAAAAACCACAGCAAGCACGGCCTCGACCGGGTCGACCTTAAAGATCGACCCGGTCGGTTGTTATTATTTTGCCACGAACCCAACCTCCTAACCAATAATCAAACTATATAATTCTTTTTTACTATGCCTACCGAGATCCTCGGCATTCTACCAACCTTCGGATAGTTCAAAACAAAATTCACAATAAATTATCTATAATAGTAAATTTAAACACTTACAATATAAATTAGAACAGAGAACGAATTCCTAATTTAAATTTTGAAATGGAAAAAAAATCGGCGGGAATTTAGTCATAATATCAGTCTGTGCTGTTTATTGTTGGGTCGGAATGTACGAAAAACAATTAAGATTAGCATTATAAAGCTTAAAAAATTATTATTATAAATATGTATTGTATTTTACACTTAAAATAAATTTATTTTAATTTTCATTAATCGATTTCTTAAATTCTTTAATTTAATTAAGTACTCGAGTTAATCGTTGTTTTCAAAAATATAATCGATTGGAATAATCGCTTTCACACATCACAATAATTTAAAAAAAAAAACAAATGGTCGTCTATTTCAAATACAAATTAAGTGGTGGTAATGAATATTACGTGTTATTGGTCCTGTTTTAGTAAATAACGCTAAGATATGGGCATTTTCATGTGGTTTATAATATTTGGAATGATATTTGTCATAATTGTTATCGGATCTATACGCGTGTGTGCGTTATATGTGAAATATAAAAATGTAAACACGCACGATTGGCGCGAAACTTCGACTTTAGATATGAAAATTCATCATTACCACTGCTTATTTAAAATTGAACTATGGATGAATTCGCACCATAATTAAATGACGAGATGATTATTGTCTATATAGTGGAGCTCGAATGTTCGAAAACCACAATTTTTATGATTTTTAGCCTCGACCGGCACTGCCGTCAAAATGGCGGTGACCATATTTTATGCACTTGAATTTTATAAGGGTAAATTAAGAAACTTGCGCGCTAAATACAGAAGTTTTAATGGCGTTGATATATGAGATTTTTATCCAACTCTCTTAATTAATGCACTCTCATAGTATTTGATAATCAAAGTATTAAATAAATACATAAATAATGAGGACGATGAATGACTTAATTGCTAGCCCCTTTCGGGGCCGATACCAAGCCAGCGGAGGTATGAGCTTCGAGCCCCTTCGGGGGCCCGCCCCGCCCGTACCGAACTATATGGATAAATTACTTTGATCTATGACAATATTAATTTGCTTCTTTATAATTTCACATGACATTATTATTACCTATAATTTACTAATTCAAATTTAATTATTTCTAATGATATTGACCTGAATGACGTTGTAATTTAATAACCACTGAACTTGAGTCATAGTTTTCCCAATATATTTGCACATCTCGCATGGTTATAAATAATACAGTGTACCTTATAAACTTTTTGTAACATCCTCTAAACCTGTGTTATGCAAATAAATGATTTGTATTTGTATTCGCATGCTCAGGTTTCTCGAATCCGGGGTTTATTCACGTAATTTCCAGTACTTATTATTATTCAAAGTTCTAGTGAATCTGTTCCTTCTAGGCAAGCTTGCTCGGCCCTAGGCCGCATCATCCCTCCAACAAGATGCGGCCACGTAAGCCTATCTAGTAAAAAAAAACTTATTTTTGGTTTGTTGAAATGTCAAGAAAAACGTGTTTCTATCACGAAATCAAACCTGCTCATGTCGTAATATCCAGACATTTAATAAGTTAACGTGCTCTTTTACTTTTAGTTAAAGTCGCTTGTTGCTTGCCTTTAGCTATTGTCTTTGTTAGAAAAAAAGAGATAAATATAATTGTAGGTAGTATGTTGGTATAGATAGTAGGAATCTATCGATGGATCAGATCGATTATTACTTTGAACAATGATGGCCTTTTGCGCACGACTCCTGTGGTCGTTGGTGGTAACGCTAGTTTGCGATAGCCATTTCCGTCTTTTGTAAAAGCTCGAATTATAATAATGAGATTAACTTATTTTGAAGTGATATTAGCCAATTGAATTTTGAGATAATGTCAAAAAACGTTTATTGCAATCCATAATCTACACTTACAGGTGGTACAATGAAAAAGAATAATAAGTACAAACAATTTATGGACCTTGTCTGGCAAGCAAATTTTAAATTAGTAAGAAGGGACCCAACTAGCAAAATAATCCTGGAATGCGATTTTATAATGCTAAGTGGACTTATAAAGCTCCAATAATGGTTTTGGTGGTTGCTACTAAGCTTTTAACAGCATAAATACATGCTGATTTTACTCAAGTACGTTTAATCCTATAGTTTGTACTTATATCGGTATAAAGGATCATATTTCCTGGCAAATATAGGATTAAGACTCCTATAAAAGCATGAAACAAGAGTAATTGCACTCAAGAGTAATTACTCCGGTAACTCAGACTTATATGCGCCTACAAGATAACATCTGCGGACCATTTAAATCTTAATACTCCTGTAGGAGCATGTACCAGGAATATATGCACTGAGGACCAATTACTCTTGTTATTTTTACTTATAACCTCATATAAGCTAATATTTTACGGCCAATATAAGAAAATTAAAGTTAAATTACTGTATATCATTTATATATCTGGTTTGGTTTTAC
The DNA here is from genome assembly GCA_963082945.1 of Cerastis leucographa. NCBI lineage: Eukaryota > Metazoa > Arthropoda > Insecta > Lepidoptera > Noctuidae > Cerastis > Cerastis leucographa. The sequence continues at coordinate 8,697,950 of OY720353.1, forward strand.
ATAAGCTTAAAATTAAGTTTTAAATGAATTTCACATCCATGTTTTAAAAATAATAAATCACCAAGATTATAACAGCATTCCGTAGGATAAAATGTTTTCTATATCAATTTATCGTAGGCCGTTTTAAACCTAGGCCGTTTTATATAGGCATTCCACTGTAGTTTTATTGTCTAAGTAATCTCAAACAATGCTGGTAAAAACTCTTATGAATCCACTTTTGCTTGTAACGACCAGTACAGGCCAAAACACGCTTTATATAGTTTTGCAAATTCTATTGTAGGATTTTACATCAGCCATTTTTATTGCAACTGTTTTTGTCTACAAATATTTAAAATGGATTTAAATAAGTGGAAGCGGTTTAAAAAAAGTGGATGTTATAAAAGAAAAGTAAAAAAAACGTATAAAGAAATGCTAACCCCAGTGAGCACCGATTTTTTAAATTTAACTGGTGAAGACCGTATCGTGAATTCTAGCGAGGGTTCCGTACAACATATTTGTAGTACTACTTCAGATGGAAGAGGTTCGGACTACGAAAGTACCAAATCTTTGAGCGATATTGAAAGCGATAATCAGGAAGAACTTTCGGATTATAACAAAAATTTAGAACTGCGTTATTCTATTAAAAACTGGGCTTTAGACTTCAATATTTCTCATGCTGCATTAAACTCTTTACTTGAAATTTTAAATATGAGAATAAACAATGTTTTGCCTAAAGACGCACGAACATTGCTAGATACCAATAGAGAAAACCTACACATCAGTATTTCAGACCCAGGGCACTATTGGCACAACGGTTTGATCAACAGGAATCTATGCTGGAAATGGAAAACCATCAGATCTAGATGCTTTTTTAGGGCCTTTTGTAACAGAAATGAAGCAACTTGAAGAGGGATTATTAATGCATAATGCTACTGATTTAGATGAAGAAAAATTAGTGTAAAACAAATAGCTTTCATTTGTGATTCGCCAGCCAGGGCAATGATAAAAGGTAGGAGATTTGTTTTTGAGTCGATCGGTACTTACTAATTTAGTGCTTAGCCTCTCGTAAGAATGGTGTGACTTAAAAGATTTTGTCTACGTAACTAACAACAATTACTGACCATTACGTCTACCATGAGTTGTCATAGTTAGATCGCTTGACGTAACTGCAATAGTTCCGTCAATAAGCAATGAATACTATAGTTAGCTTTTTCAATGTTACCATGAGCTGTGTTGGTGCTTACTACCAAATTCCAAGCAAATAAAGCCCAAACTTGTAGTCGCTGTAGTTTAGTTTACTATACGGTGACGTAGGATAGATAACTATAGTGACTCATACTGCGCATTTTAGTACCCAACTATCCGCTAGAGGCGCTGTAAAAGTTTTCATACATTTTTTTTAACTACAGACGCTAGCGAGTATAGATTGTTAAAACTCATGGTAGACGTACTTGTATACCTACTTTTTCAACCTTATCTATTTAAAAGTTAGGTTAGGTTAGACAGAATTCTAGACTATAACAATTAAGTTAATTCATTTATCGATATTGGATTGACAGATTAGTTTGACATTTATATTTCCACGCCGACAAAGTCATGGAAAAGGAAAACAGCTAGTTTTTACCTAACATATACTTTTGTACCTATTACAGGTGTTGCGAATTTTAATAGCAAACATGGTTGTCTAAAATGTACAGTCGTCGGTGAATATTCGCATAAATCGAATACAGTAACATTTATTAAATCTCAAGGTCTTACTCGTAAAAGAAACAATGACGACTTTCGTTCGAAGAAGTATGGACAACATCACAAGAAAGATTCACCGTTACTAAAGTTAAACATAGATATGATTGAAGATTTCCCTGTATCAGATTCACTGCATTTAATAGATCTTGGCTTAATGAAGAGGCTTTTAATAGGTTGGAGGGACGGAAATTTTGGAACTTATGTAACGAAATGGAATACTCAAAACATAGAGAAGGTTAATAGTTTTTTGAAAGATTGTAAAATGCCTAAAGAGATACACAGATCAGTGAGATCGGTTGTTGTTCTAGCTCATTAGAAGGGGTCTGAGCATCGTTGCTTTTTTTACTATCTCAGTTTTATTATACTTAAGGAAGTCTTAAGGAAGTCTGAACCTTATAACCATTTCATGCACTTATATTGTGCTATCACTATTTGCTCCAATGAGAGTTATTTCCATTTGCTTCGTGTTGCTGAAGAAATTTTTACATATTTCGTTGAACAATTTAAAACTATTTATGGGAAAGACTATGTTACTAGTAATATACACAACCTCTTACATTTGGTTGAAGAGGTAAGAAAATTTGGGATTCTTCAAAATTTCAATGCATATTGCTTCGAGAATGAACTCTACTCCATCAAAAAAATGGTTAGGCAAGGAAACAAAGCACTTGAACAACTCGCTAGAAGAATAAATGAAATGTCTTCAGTGGATATAGACAAACTTAAAGAAAACAAAAAAAACCAACGATAACGAAAGGAAAGTGCGGAAAATCTGGTTTGGTTAAAACCAAACCAGATTTTCCGCACTTTCCCCAATTCTAAAGAATTGGGGACGTTTATATTTTATTATATTTAAAATCAATCGATATCCAGGAATATCGGCATATTCTTGTTGAAATCGTAGGCAACCTGTTATGTAACTAAGTCAAATAAAAACAATGTTTAACCTAGCACGTAAAACAAACCCACAAAATATTCCTTTAATTACTCTATAAATATCAATCGATTTTCATCTGGACATTACGGAACCCTAATCGGTAACAATGGCGAATCTTCTTCGTTTTTCAGATAACCCAATATAGAACCAATTAACTTAAATTGGTACTATGTCTCACTTGGAAATGCTAAAAATACTTATATTAGCACAATGTCACACTTGGAAATGCTCACCAGGAAAATGGCAGCTGCTTACATAATATTTATTGAATATTAATTAATACTAAAATGTAAATAAGCAAATTTCAAGAGGCGCTTTAATTTTTTTTATCTAAACCATGATAGATTTCACAGAAAATTCGCGTTCCCCTACGAATAAGCTATAAGACTAACAATAAGATTTTGTATTTCTTATGGTTGACAATAATAAATTCTGATTCATATTAATACTTACCCTCAAGATGTTAAAAATAATTTTTACACAGCACAACAATGCGCGATACACTTACTTCGACTGTTCACAATATATGAGCTTATAAAAGCATTTCTAGACGCGTATTAATCTCATTTTTTACTATAACTTACTTATATTGAGATTTACAGGAGTAATTGCATTGACGTAATTCAATTACAGGAGCAATGTAGGCGTAGATGGCATTTCAGCGGTCTAATTTAAATATGTTATTATTTGTTTTGTATCAATATCCGGAATCCATCTTGAGTCAAGCACCTGTCTTTCAGCCTGTTGACAGCGATTTCTTTTGCCTCTCCGCTGGTCGCGCCCTCTATGCTTACCGTTGGTACTAAGTATTTCAAGCGCGCCTCGGGTGATCACCCGATTTATCGTCATTATAGCGTCGTTTTTCGCGCCGTTCGGTTGATAGCGTTATTTGAACTTCGCGAAAAAGTTACTACCCGCTTATTTTAATTAAGTTTGGTAAAACTATTAAAGTTTCAATTCGTGAAATTGTATCTCTCCGTTGTTATTATGGAAAATCCTAATAATAATTTAGAGCCAGAAGACGGTTCACTATCCCGTAAACGTGTTCGTTCTCCGACGCCGTGTGCAAGAGATAGTGATAGCAGTTCCTCTACAAGCAGTGGATCCAGCCCTGAGAAACGTAAAGTAAGGAGGGACTCCCAAACCGTGAGTAACGCACACTTCGACTTTTTGTCACAACAAGTTGGCAACAAACCTAATTACGTAATTTCGAAAAATTCCGTTATTGAAAATATTACCACATCAAGAAGTGCTAACATTAATACAGTTTCCGTAACTACAAACGAGTTAAATCTACGACGACCTGAAAACATGTCTCAGAATAACAAACTTCAGATTTTTTTCGAAAGTCGGTACCTACAACAGTAAAAGATCCGATTTACCTTAGAGCAAACGAAACATACCTTAAAAAATAACGGAGCTACAGCGTTTTGGGTGTGATGATTGATATGCGGTTCGGTTTTCGGATGCACAAAAGAAATATTTAGCTACCCCCGGTTTCGTCGAGTTAAATGTTTACGACGAATTAAAGCGTTTTGAATCGGACATGTTGAAAGAAAATTCGCGCTCATATTGATTGGAAAGATCTTTTGCTGGATTAACGAATGCTTTACTTTGTCAAAAAGACGAATAGCACAAATCTTTACAAAAAGTTTTCCTTAGAGAGGCTATGTTCCGCCAAATTTCCAAAGCTTTTCATCGTGATGTCCTACATAAAATTCCTCCTAGACTCCTAGTACAGAATATCTTTTTAATGATAAGGCAGTTCAAACCTACCTCCATAAAATTGGGGGGGTGGATAAACTTACGGTATCAACTAAATCAATACCACAAACATATTCTAAGGAAAACTTTTATCAAAATCAAAAACCATCGACTAGTAACAAAGCTGACAACAGGTTTTTTCGTCGAGATACCTTTATTAAAAGACAAAGACAGGCCTTAAACGCTTCACACCAAAACTTACCTTAGGGTAAGAAATCGCAATCGTAGGCTATCCCTCAAAACAAGCGTCGCGAATGACTGTCGGACATTTCAAGGCGGCTGTCTAAGGCATTTTCAATATGCTTGGAGCAATCTGGGTGCGCCAGACCAAATATGCCGACTGTTGAACGGGGCACGCATACCCTTCATACTCAAACCGCCGCTAATATTTCCGAGTCCCACAGTTCTGAAATTTTACAGAACCAAAACCTCTCCCAATATGACCATACAAATCCAATCTATGCTCGAGTCAAGTACTAGAACCTGCAGAACTGACACCCAGTTACCTTTCCACGTTCTTTCTGGTACCCAAGTCGGATCAGTGATCAGACCTACCGTCTAATTTTCAATTTAAAAAAAAAACTAAACCGGTTCGTAGAAGCCAAGCCGTTTCACCTATTCAGTCACTTCCGTGTACCAAGTTTTTTACAACAACAAGATTGGATAGCCAAACTAGATCTGAGCCAAGCATATTTCCACGTAGCCATCGCATAGCAGCATCGCTGGTTCCTGAGGCTAAATTATCATTGAAAATTCACGTCAACATCAGCTACTCCAGATGACGTGTTTGCCGTTCGGCCTCTTATCGGCACCCAGAACGTTTGCCACGATAACCAAGTGGGTAGCAGAATTCCTGAGGAGTCACAAGATCAGGTGCGTAGTTTATTTAGACGATTTTCTTTTGGCCAACCAGTCAAAATCGCAGTTGGAAGACGACATCGCATTCACGATCAAGATACTCCGTTTACTAGGTTGGACAATCAACTACGAGAAGTCTGTACTGGATCCGACACAATGCCTCGAGTTCCTCGGCATTACATGGGATACAAAACGCAACGCAAAGTCCCTGTCGGAACCAAAGTGCCTAACGCTACGCAAAGCACTTCACCAACAGCTTCAGTTAAGCAATTGGTCCCTCAAACAGTACCAAACTAATGGGGAGACTCAACTTTGCAACGTTCGTGACTCCGAGAGGTCGCCTTCACTGTCGTACTCTGCAATACTACAGTCGACAGCTGTCGGTGAAACACCCGTATCGGTCGATCACTGTGCCTCAACCAGCTCGATCAGAGATGGAGTGGTGGTGTCAAGCCATAGGAAAGTCGATGCCAATACACTTGAGCTCAGTGACGTCACAACTATTGACCACAGACGCATCAGACATCGGATGGGGGGCTCAACTCGGTGACACAAATATTGTGGGAACCTGGACAGATTCTCAAAAGATATGGCATGCCAACAAAAAAGAGATGTTTGCCGTTTACGCAGCTATACGTCAGAACCAGCAGCAACTCCAAGATGCACAGGTACTGCTGCAAACCGACAATCGGACAGTAGTCTCGTACATAAACAAGGACGGCGGCACAAAATCCAAGAAACTGCTTCATCAAACTCGACAACTTCTTGATGTTCTAGACAAGCAGAACATTCATCTGACAGCACATTATTTTACCGGGCATGTTCAATGCCGAGGTAGATTCTTTCTCGGCAGCAGGCTTGTCCAGAATGGCACCTCACGAGGTCAGCAACGACAACCATTTTTCGAATGTGAGGTTACGCCGGAGATAGACCTCTTCGTGTCGAGAACAGCCCACATAGTACCAAAGTACGTATCACTGGACTTCAACGATCAGGAAGCCCAACAAAACAACGCGTTCTGTCATCAGTGGCACTACGACCTAGCTTGGTTGTTTCCACCACCCAATTTGATTCCCTGCGTTCTCCAACAGCTGAACCAAGCCAGCGGGGACTATATATTGATTGCCCTAAAGTGGAGCCAGGTATTTTGGCAGGCAGATGTTCAATGGCGACTGCAACATCCCCCTTATCTGATTTCAGACCTAGCCTGCTCTCTAATAGACACCAGAACAGGGACGCATCCGCTGCAAGTGCTAGACCTACAGTTGGAAGCATGGCTGATTTCGGGTGGCAAGGTATTTTGACAGACTGGACAGATAAAGAACAAAAATTCTTTATGTCAAGCTGGAGGGGCTCCACAATCAATACCTACAGACCAGTGTGGCGCCGATGGAATGGTGTGAGTCCCATTCGATAAATTTTAAATACCCTAATGCGGATCAGGTAGCTCGATATTTAGCACATTTACACTGTGATATAGATCTTGCATACAGATCTATTTTGGTAAACAAATCTGTTATCTCAACTTTCACACACATAACATCTAATATTGATTCGTCATCAAATTTCTTTATAAAGCACATATTAGAAGCTATTTCTGTAGCAAGAGAAAAATCTGCTAAACCACCTATTTGGAACCCTTAAGTTTTATTGCAACACATGAGTGCTTATGATTTTGATGAAAATAACATATTTCAAGTAGCATGACATGTGGCTACTCTTTAATTGTTAGCATCACGCCGTAGGGTCCACGACCTTACTCTGTTGCGAATTGATAGCAGTAGCTTAGTCGATGAACATTCGTCTATCGTATTGTGGCCAGCATTTGGTTCTAAAACAGACAACCATAACCACAGACAGTCTGGATGGAGGCTTAGAGAACACCCTGATAAAAAATTAAATCTGATTTTTTGGTTGAGACAATTAATATGCATTTCTTCAAACTGTCGAGGGAATATAAAGCATTTGTTTATTACAGCTAAAGGGGTTATTAAACCTGCTTCTAGAGCTGTTATTGGTGGATGGGTAAGATCTCTTTTAAAAGCTGCTGGTATTGATGCAACTCCAGGTTCAGTAAGATCCGCAGTTGCTTCCCTCAATTTCGTTGAGAATTTTCCTATTGATCAAATTCTTGCCACCGGTAACTGGAAAACGATTCATACCTTCCAGAATTATTATCAGAGAGAACTGTTACATCACAATGATTCAAATTTTCTCAATCATTCTACATCTTTGTCTAATTATTTTGATCCTGTGCATTAAGAATTATATTTTTATTATTATTTTCGAAACCATTTGTTTTGTTATATTATGACTAAAAGTAGTATGTCATACCAGATTAATTATTGTGAAACATTAACATAATTTTGACGATGTTTTTTATTAACCCGATATTTTACATTATACGACACATTATAGCGTCTTTGGGTTTAGCGCACCAGGTGATAACAAACACATCACTCAAGATGGATTCCGGATATTGATACAAAACAAATAATAGAGAGTTTTACATAAAATAAAACTTACCTATTATTTTTTCATCAATATCCGGAATCCAGGTAAGGTCTACCTGGTGCATCATGAGTTCCATAATGACGATAAATCGGGTGATCACCCGAGGCGCGCTTGAAATACTTAGTACCAACGGTAAGCATAGAGGGCGCGACCAGCGGAGAGGCAAAAGAAATCGCTGTCAACAGGCTGAAAGACAGGTGCTTGACTCAAGATGGATTCCGGATATTGATGAAAAAATAATAGGTAAGTTTTATTTTATGTAAAACTCTCTATAAGTCAAAGTAGACTTATAAAATGGGCCCTTTTCGCGACTTATATGCGGATATAAGTCTCATATAATCCTCGAAAAATGATGGTTCTGGGATAGCTTAAAAACCACTTTTTGCTAGTTGGGGAAGAACGCTTTATTAATTTCCTTATTAAGTTCGAATTAGTTTTATATCCTATTAAGTACTTTTATATTTCCATTTACTTATTCTACAAATTTTATTCATATTTATCCAGTATATCTATTCACTTATTATTTATTTAAATATTGTATTGGATAGCGGGCTGGTGTTATTTTATATTGCTTTTATGTTTACTAGCTTAAAAAAATGTTCGATATTATTAGTCTAGTATAATTATTAAGTATTATAAATTTATAATATAATTTATTTTTGTTATTTTACATATTAAATATGTGTTATTCATAATTATGTACAAGGTGTTGTTTTCAATCCTCGTCAAAATTCAGGAGGTTGTCACAAAAGACATAAATAATCAATTTAAATTACGGTACCTAGTTAATTATTAATAAACACAGATTTTTTTGCAGCAGACGCACTTTTCGAGCGATCAAGCGATAGATATGGAATTTGGTGAACAGCGCATGGGCGTTAAAGACAGAAAAGGAATAAGTTTGAAAATTACTTGACAAAGGGAATCGACGTGCTTGTCTTATTTAATCAAATGAGAACGAGTTTGTTTATGATGAGGTTTTCATACAAGTGGATTGTATAACAGGTTGGATCAGCTGTTCCAAGTTTCTTTTTTTCACCTGTTATAAGGATAAGGATTATTAGTAAGCATGACATTGCCGTTTTTCTTTAAGTCGTCGTAAAATATTATTCAAAAATCACTTAGCAGCATGTTCATATTTTACACATCCCCAAAAATATTTCAAATTTAATATCGTCGGAAAGTAAGCACATGAATCAAATTCAATAAATTCACAAATGTTTACAGTGTGACCACTTCAAGTGTGCAGCGTAAGGTGGCGCTGCTTGTCAAGACAAAATGCATCGATGTGTCAAACTTGGTACATTTATTTTAGTTCTGTGTTAGCCCGCCTGCACAGACAAGTCGGCTGAACTATACCAACAGCGCCCCAGCTCACTCAAGTTTATATTATAAATGTCAAATCAATCAAGATCTTGTTCTTCAAGTTTTCTGCTTATTACCATAAATCATGGTATCAAATATCGGTTGTAAAACAATAATTACTCAATTGTTTTTTTTTTGACATGGCCACTCGCAGATCCACCTGCTAAGGTTTTTACTGCTTAACCGGACTATACAAATACATGGCTGCGTGTTGTCTATATTGAGATGAATGCATACATATTTACATTATATTTAACGAAGTGCCTTTTTTTTTTCGGATGGGAAATCATCAAAGGGTCCGCTCTGGGCGGAGCGGAAGGGAGTGTCAGACTTGTACTGACTAAAACCCATCCAAGTTCCTTCTTAGCCCTTTGTGTTCAAGGTGATTAATCCTGAAGGAATGAATGCACCACAGACAATAATTCCTTCGAAATAAAGCCCACATTTTATTCTCTAATTAAACTCACTAGAGCCTGTTTTCACTAACTACACCTGAATAATTGCTCAAATAAAAAATCACCATTTGAATTTTAACCCTGAATTCAGCGTTTACAGTTGAAAATTCGATAGTTTGCTGCATACATTTTAGATGTCGTCTTAGACAAAAATCATCACATTAGTTCCATTTTCGTAGCTAATTTTCTAGAGGATACCAGGGTACCAAAAACGTTAAGCAGTTTTTGTAGCAGCGTAGCATGAGTGCTACGGTGCTACGAACTACGACGCTACAAGCGGATCATTATCATGGATCCACCATTTTTTTTTCCATGGTCAGATTTTACTTAATAAGAATTACGTTTACGATTAATAATAAATAAGTCTACGATATATATTATGTACATTAAGCTCAACAAATATTAGGTACCACAAAACCACAAATTGATTTACATAAATAAACATACCTAACATAGCATTACACAACTGTGACCTGTGGTCTATAATCTATGACCTGCTTGTCTATTATTGTGAGCCACAATTTATGTTCTCTGTGGATTAAATATTTAATTATATGGTTATGTAATATTTGTTACGGGCCCAAATATTTACGAAGATTTCTAGTAGATTATTTATGCAAATCGATTGATTGGTATCGTAATATCGTTATCACTCAGAGGTCGGGTTGCAGAGGTCCGATGGCCGACCCTCCGGGTTTGATGCTACCAAATGTAAACGAGATAATATAAAAGTTGTTGTAACTTAGTAGCCAGACTCAAAACGTATACACTTTCAATAATGATCATTTTTCGTGCCTAAGGGAAGCAGGCCCTAGGCCTTCTGGTACACCAGGGGGCCTAGGGCCTACCATGTACCATCACCTCCTATAATAGCAGTAATATTTTAGGGTGGCGCCACATCTAGCAGCATATAACCGCATTTTTCCAAGCTCCAACCGCAAAGTCGATGCTGTCACGTGCGATAGCATTCCCGTTCTGTTTCGCACTCTAGCAAATGACGGTTTTGAGCGTCAGAAAAGTACAGGAACATCGAATTCGATTCCGTGCTGCTAGATGAGGCAACCCTTAAATCTTACTTCAGTGCTGGGTAAGAGACGAAGCTAGTCGTCTTGTATCCTGTATAGCCCTATCTCATTCCCACACTAAAGTGACATTAAAGAGATGGAGACCTGTAATGGTACAACGACGAGCATTCAGTTAAGTTGGTCGCTCAATACTAGTTATACAACCTCATTAGTTGAGTAACCTCGGGTGTCATGAAGGCTTACGTATATTTAGCCTATAAAGTAAACTAGCCAAGGTTCAAGTTATCAAGCCATGGGATAATTAGCCCATTGTGTGCGTGTTGCGTTGATTCCTACTACTATTGCGTCTGTGTCAGGCTTATATCGACACTTCAACGTATATTCATTTAACTCCCACGATATCTTGAAATAAATAAGATATTAGTTTTTATTGGCAAAGGTAGAATTAGAGGGGAGTAGCCGTGAAAAGTGTTATTGCAGTGTAATGTGTATGCAAATTTTTCTGTTTATTTATTTTAATGCATATGTTTACACATTTCTCAAAACATTTTTTTTTTAATTCAGTGGTTTCGTAATTCGTATTACCCAGTTACTGGGTAGTAACTGGGTAATACGATACCCATTGATAAGACTGGATGACAGCCGGGACCAACGGCTTAACGTGCTTTCCGAGGCACGGAGGAAACTTGGTATGTAATTATGGTCACCCATCCACGGACCAACCTCGGCAAGCACGGCTTTACCTTAGAGGTCGACCCGTGTGGCTGTTATTATTTAGCATGAGCTCCTCCGATTGCGACCACTAGAATAACGAGCGTTTTACGTACGCTTGAAACTTAAATTGCAACAACGTAACCGTACTGTTAAGAAACTAATTATTTTTACACTAAATAAGGGAACATCTCAAAAGGAGTTCAGGAAGTTCCAAAAAATATATAGAAATTAGTCGACGGTCCTAAAACATCATGTCCATAAATCTGACCGGTTTGTTGTGAATAACTTATTTATCCAATGTAACTTCTTTATTTGTTCTGAACTGTATGATCCCGGAAGCTGAATACATTACATGAAGCTAATGTAGTTTAAAATGTCAATAACCTGCATCGGTCATGGCGACATAACTAAATGATATATCTCACGGATTTTGTCGCGCGTCACATATAGACTGACCATCATTGTGTCCTTACATATCAGATATTTTGGGAACCCGTCTAGATTTGTCTACAGATAAAAACAAACAAAATTTACATAAAAAGACTTAATGTTTACCTTTGGCAAGACGTATGCAATCCTGTTAGACTGCAATCGGGGATTCACGACAAAACAACAGTTTTTTTTTTTTGTTTTTAGATAACTTTTGTTTGCGAATCCAAGGAAGTGCCCAGACTTTTTATCGAGTGTCCAGTCTTTTTATCAAATGTCTTTTTGTGGGGACTTTCTTTGATTAAGTTTAAGTGGTTAGTGTTGAATGAAGATTGTTAGTGTTTAACTAGTAGTGTGTTAATTTCTCCCACACCCAGCTCATAACAATACATATAATAATAATAATTTTATTTCAGGCAACTAAGGCCCATAGATAAAATACAAAAGTAATAAAACAACAATAATAAATTAATACATATCTAAAAACTTAATTGAACTATGATTGTAAACTATTTACACGAAGTGACGGCGTCGTGTTGCACTGCGTGGTGTCACGTAGCCTTCCGCGGAATCGCCGATACATTACACCCGCCGGCCAAAACTCCTCCTTGAGGAAGGTCTCGATCTGGTGAGTCGGAACTCGCACCACGAACGACTTGAAATTCGTGTTGTGGCGCGACTGCAACTTCTCGACCCTCAAAATCCAGTTGGTCTTCATTCGTAAATACTCCACGATCTCCTCAACCTTCGTGGTGTGAAGTAGACGGGACACATAGAGCTGCGTCGTTGGTATTGCCGGACGCAGCATCATATTGGGTCCTACCGGCGCAGTCCCGCACAGGTTCCCACTAGAAGGCTTCTTCCTCTTCTTCCTCTCCACCTTCAAGAAGCCATCCTTGTCACACGTTCCTGACGCTGGGCCTAGCTGTTTCGAAGCTCTGTTGGCAGATTCACAGCAGCTCATCTTATCCCCCTTCTTGGTCTGCGACACAGGTTTGTGCGTGGCGACAATGGCAGCGTAGGCACGTTTAGGGGTCGACGTACCTACACGAGTCACTACCTCGGCTGGCCTTGAAGCCGCGACGGCGCAAGTTGCAACGGGTGCAATATGAGCAGCGGGTGACGCAGTGGAGCTCGCCGACTCAAAACTGCCGACGCTAGCGTCTCTCGCTCCGCAACGTGCGCTCACACTGTAGGCATCAGGCGACCTATTTACCTTAACAGAGTTGCGCAACAACTCTACTTCGGCACGTAATTCACCAATGGTGTTATTTGACACCTCCAATGTGGACTGAACCTCAGCCAGACTTGCCTTGAGAGTTGTAATATCCTTCAGCAACCTGGTGACGTCGACGTGGTCAAACGTGACTGGGGGCAACTTATGAAGCTCCTTCGCCACAAAAGCGGGCACGTCGTTTGGGTCGGTGCTCTTCAACAACGTGATGATGTCTTGAACACACTTCTGGCCACCATCCCTCCGGCGGGCCTGCATCTGCTCGACTTTGCCGAGCGACTGGAACAGCAGCAACTTGGCACTGCTGATCTCCTCCTCCTTGAAATTGGACTTGCAGATCTGTAAGATGCTGACTTCGTCCATGTAGTCAATGGCATGGTTGATAAATGCCAAGACCTCGTTGGCTATGAGCGGTTGTGAACTCATAGCGACGTTAACCGGGCAGCGCGGCGGCTAAAGCCGCGCGACACGCGAATATATTATTCGTATCGGGCAGCGCAAACACGTCCGTACTCGACCGCGCATTGCACTGCACGACGATTATATTGACATGTACCCATCCCATCGTCCCAATTAAACACTATGGTAGGGATATCGGAAATGCAAAAAAGTATCGATATATATCGTATCGATATTTTTAGAAAATATCGAAATCGATATTGATATTTTTATTAAAAAATATCGATATATCGGTATGATTTGACAGAGAATATTCGTGCTCTAAAAATTAATTTATTTGGCCTAATCTACTTCAATCATCTTACATTAATAAATCAAAACAACCATTTTTTTTAATGGTTTAGTAATCAAACCAATATTTATCTAAAAATAATACGATACGGACGCCACATTTGAAGTTGAATTTAACAAACAGAGTTGCCAACTTAAAAAAAATATTATAAAACTGCAAATCGAGTCCACCAAAAACCAAAAAAATACATAAAATATAATTTGTTGAAAAAATGTTAAAAAAAAAGTAATACTTTTTAGGATTTTTTAATCTTTAAACTTATAAATGCTTATTGATCTGAAAAAAAATAATCGATTTTTATACCTTTTCGATACTTGGAATTTTATATCGATACATCGATTATATATTAAATATCGCTCAAAAATATCGATATATTGAAAAAATAATAACGATATATCGATATATTTTCAACAAGCCTACACTATGGTTGACGATGGACGCCCCACTAAGATACGGATGCAGATATCACTAATCTTATCAGTTAACATATCGTTTGTCATAACTGTCTTTGTATTTACTTAGCTATAACATAACACAAGTTTAGTGATTAGTTTTATGTTTTTGTTTGAGTTGTTGATTTAAATTGGGATTAAATATAATGAGCACCAAAAAATACTTTGAGATCCTAAGCTACGTTACCCAAAAAAAATACTAAACACCAAAAAAATTGTATTCAAAGACCAAATATAGTAAATGATCACCAAATATAGTAAATGATCACCAAATTTGGTGGCAAGAAGAACTTAGGAAGCAAGTGCGAGCAAAGCGAGCAAAGCGAGCTCGGGATATTGGGCACCCCGACTCGGACAGGTTAGGTTCGAAGGGGATGGCGGGGTCTAGTGAGCGAGCGGAGCGAGCGAACTAAGACCCCGACATCCCCTTCGTGTTAGGTTACTTTAAACCCTGCAGAGAGAAATAGTCCGTCGACTACGCCTTAGTTCGGAGCTGTGATTTTCAGGTTTTTAATTCTGGTGATCATTTACTATTTTAGGCAGTATAAAAATGTTTTTTAAGGTTATATTTACTTTATCTGGTGTTATGTTAAACATAAGCCATTTAAATTTGAGCATCGTAGATATACAGTCTTCTCAGAGTAGTCAGGTACGAAACACCGGCCACATCTAGCTTAAAAAAATGACGTGTAAAAGTGTTTGTAAAAACCTACTTGCAAAATAAACATCATTTGTCATTATCATTTACAGAGTGTTTGGTGCATCGTTTGCCAAATTGCAATGGTCGATTAGAATGCATCATCTGCTATCCTTTCAGACTCCTTAACACCTCTCATGTCCTGTGGATTTTTTTCCTTCTTTATGGTATTGAAAGCCGTTTGCGTTGGACTAGTACCTCCCTAGTTTTACCCTCCGTGGCGTATACCAGCTCTTTGGCACGATCCCAGAGGATGTGCCAGCGTTTGGCAAACGATGCACCAAACACCCTGTAAAAACTCTCTATTGCAGGTGATTTTTTCGGGGTCAGATAAAATTGATATGCAAACATAACATCACGCTTGTCATCCTTGAAGGTTTTAGGCACAAGTCCACCTAATAGTACACCTATATTTTTCAAGATAAGGGGGTGAACCTATTGCCATCAACCGCGCAGGAATCCAGGCTCCGTGGCAAATAAATTGATTTATCTGCCTCAGATAAACCATAAGTATTTATAAATTGATCAGCCCCCCTAGCATGACCGTTCTATCTCTATTCTACCAAGAAACGACAAGAAATCTTTTCTTTACAACTTGTCATTTCTTCTGGCCGAGCATGGCGCGCACCGTCGACTCGCGTTTCTACGAAGACATAGACAGAAATTCTTTCCATAGCAACGGGGACGTTGCTATGGAAAGTTAAAAGGTTACGTTTAGTTAACAAAAAAAAGTTGCCAATTGCACGAGTTTTTCATTTTTCGTGGGCGGGATGGTGTTGCTGCATCATGGATCCTGGATCTTTTTCGCGAAATTAAACCTAAATATTTTACATACCATTTCAACCTTTTGAACGTAACTCAACGCAACCACGAAACGTATTTCTCGTATTTAGTATTTATTAAGACTAGTTTGACATTTGTCAGAAGTAATGTTTCTACCCCCAAATGTCAAAAGAAGAGAAAATATGGTCGTCATGCTCGACGTTGTAGACTTGTGTCGACTGAAGAAAAGAAACATTTCTTTTCTACATTCTTAATATCGCCATGCTTGGGACGATAGAAATATCTGTCAAATTGTCGATTCTTCCGTAGACAAAGCCCGTTTCTTCGGCGGTCATGCTAGGCCGGCTGGCACAAAACTTCTAAAACAAGACGCTTTTTATTGGTATCGGTAGAAATTAAAAAGCTAACAAACCATGACAACTGAAAAACGTTTTTGTTGTAGTCCAGTATACGTAAAGTCCAATTTATGTCATTTATTATTTACGCACAGCGACTGTTTTTAAGCCTACTTAATGCTAAACAAATATTAAATAATATGATATATTTTGTAACCTATCACAATATTATAAACATTGTGTACATTTCTAATCCAACTTTCCACTCGCAGGTCTGCTGGAAGTTTTTTTTTTTAAATAAGCAGTACCTTTGTGCTCTTGTATCTTAATGTATTGTTCTGTTAAGTGTTTTGTGTGTACATAAATTAATAATGTTGTCCTATTTAACCCAATGCAAGATTTACTCCTTTCTCTTTCAAAATCAAAATATTTTATTTCACATAGGCCTACATTTGCACTTGTAAAACGTCGACAAAAAGGTGCTCGGTTCGGGTTGGTCGGTGGTTTCCTATGGAGAAGAACCGGCAAGAAACTCCATGGTTACACTTTTAAAATCATTTGGCTTTACAATTTTTCTATGTTACAGCATTGGCACTTAAGTATGAGTGGACATCGTAGGCCCGAGAATAAGTCGTTGGTAGAGAATGCCTTGTGGCATTAAGTCCGCCTATGTACCACTATTGTACATGAAGTTTAAATAAATATCTTATATTTGGTTGCCACGGTGCCACGTCCTGTCTAGCAATTTTAATTAATAACGTCGGAGGAATGAGTAAAATGTCGTGAGGAAAGTTTTGAGTATGAATGTGGATGGATATAAGAGTAGAGGAAGACCAAAGAAACAATGGATGTACTGTGTGAAATAACAAGTAATAGAGAAGTACGGAAGAAGATAACATACTGAGTCGACCCCAAATAAATTGGGATAATGGCAAGAGAATGATAAATGAACGCCGGCATTGTTTTCACGAATTTGAGCCCTATAAGCGAGGTTTAGCCTATCTCAGCACGAAATATGAGGTGTATATGTCTTGTAAGTAATAAAACATAATCCTTTTAACCTTTCTCTCCAGACACCTAACAGTAAAATGAGAATTATGAAAGGCAAGGAAAGCTCAGTAATCCGATACCGACATTGTCTGCCGACACAATTTCCCTTCGTCCTTAACAATGTGAAACTGAATCCTGTGCTTTCTAAGCAAAACATTACTGTAACTTAATACTGTATTATATGGGTACTGTCACGACCATAAACAATGTTAAACTTTTGCAAAATTAAAAAAACCAACCTGTATAATTTCATAGATGGAATGTATTTTTTTTTATTAAATACTCAGAAAAGCGATATTCTCGTAAAATGACTTTGGATAAACCTAATAAAAATAAAGGCTTAATTCGTAATTTTACCTTTACCTTTATAGGTTCGAAAAAAGTAAGTACGTCACAATATGGATAAACCACTTCAGTTAAAAAAAAACGAACTATCTGTTGCCCGTGGCTTCGTTCGCGTGGAAATTTTGAAGTAGATATGTGAGAAAAAAGGTAGTTATGTCATTTTTGAATATAATCTATCTCCCTGCCAAAATTAATTACGATCCAATAGTCGTTTAGTCGTGAAAAGGTAACCAAGAAACTTTTGAATATTACCTTAGTGCACATATGTTTATGTTCGTGACGATACCTGCATAGCATGCATGTTCTCACGGGGGCAAAGGCCTTTCGATACTGAGTAGACACTTTAATCTCGCCTTGCATATTTTATCTGTATCGATAAAGCATTCCCGAGTAAGCACTCTATGTATCGGTTACAAAGAAATTGTCTTTGTGAAAACCCTATACGGGCCTAGGGTTGCCAACGTGAAATTTTATTGATATTATAATTTTGATCTGTTGACCATAATCTAGTTTTCACAAAAAAATATTCAATTCATCAAAGCCTACTGATTAATTTGAGCAACTGTTTTTGAAGTTAAAACTTCTTTAGCCGCGTTAAGCGATTATTGGTAGAGGAAAAACTTATAAGTTCGCGTTACCGATGACCTCGACATGCTCGTGACGTATTGCACCATACTAGCGACGCGCAGTATAAGCGGCTATAATTGATTTAAAAAATGAAAAAAGAACACTGTAATTCCGTTGTTTTGAATTTTCACTTCTGTCGGCAATCCTTAAGACTGCCTCTGGTTTTTTTATCAGACGGAACTGCGTCATAACTAATCATAAGGGTAAAAATGTTCTAAATTCTTCATAATAAAGAGTATTCTTTTAATAATTTATTGATATGATAAATAATTTAAAAGTAGATAAAATAAACGATTAAAGTGACATTTACCATAAACAATAACAATTAAAGATAAATTTTTATCAACATCAATAAAAAGACTTATCGTATGACCATTTTAGTTAATAAGGAAACATCAATGTTATTTATTTATATGTATTGCTAATAATAAAGCAGTAATGTAATGAGTCAACAAATTAATTAAACAGTTTCTTGTCCAATCAACATGTGAACTGATAATACATGCACATAGCCATTATATACGAGTTAACGGACCTGACCTAGTATCAGAAATATCTTGACATGCGGCGAAAAGCGGAACTAAAATGAAAATGTACTGAATTTATCGCAAAGTTGACAGTTTTCCTTCGCAAGCAGCGCCATCTTGAAATTTTAAGATATTCTGGTCACCTTGCACATGCGTATCCATAATTTTAATACAATTAACATTATACTAGTTCACACCGGTTTTAATAAATAAAACATTGTTTTCTAGGTAAATATTCCTATGAGTTTAGAAACTAAAGCATTCGTTATTTGCAAATAAGCTATTTACGAAGTAAAACAGAAAACAACATGGTTCTTTGATATATTCACGATTTTCTTCGAAATCCATACTTTAATATTGTAAATGCGAAAGTAAGTTGAGATGTTTGTTTTTAGGGTTCCGTATCCAAAGGGTCAAACGGGACCCTATTACTGAGACTTCGCTGTACGTCTGTCACCAGGCTGTATCTCATGAACCGTGATAGTTAGCCAGTTGAAATTTCTACAGATTATGTATTTCTGTTGTTGCTATAACAACAAATACTAAAAACAGAATAATATAATGATTTGATGATTTTTTTGCTCGTTTTGATAAATAATGGTACGCACCCTTCGTGCGCGAGTCCGACTCGCACTTGGCGCGTTTTTTACCTTTTCACGACTATACGGCCGATCGGATCGAATCGATTATGTTTGACAAGGAGATAGATTACATCCTGCAAGGTAAGGGCTGAGGAAGGACATTGGTTACCCTTTTTTCTCATGCACACCTACACATCAAAATTTCCACGCGAACTAAGTCGCGCGCAACAGCTAGTCGATTTATAAATTTTCTAAATCTATCACTAACCTGACCTTTCAATTCACTGAACACCCTTACATACGAATTCTCAAACTCAATACATTTCACTCATTCAAACAAGAATTCACACAAACAAATCACATGAATTCTCATACATTTTGTAAGCCATACACACGATGTTTAACATTGTCGCTCTGGAATGTAAATTGTACTTGTTTTATAGAAAATGCAAAACGATTTGCCGTGTGGTCTATGCGAATAGACCACCCTGGCATTTCACGATAGGACACTATTGGTTCAATATTATTTATGTAATGTAACGTATCGGAACAACATGATATTTTTAATAAAATGTAGAACTCATAGAACCGAGGAGCTCGTGGCTAAATAATAACAGCCGCACAGTTCGATCTTTAAGGTTAAGCCGTGCTTGCCGATGTTGGCCCGTGGACGGTGACCATCTTTACATACCGACTTTACTCCGTGCCTCGGAAAGCACGTTAAGCCGTTGGTCCCGGCTGTCATTTGTAGATTTTTGACAGTCGTAACGAGTACTCAGAAGTCGAAAGTCTGACATCCAGTCTTACCAAGGGGTACTGTATTACCCAGTTGTGAAGGTCAGATAGGCAGTCGTTTCATGTAAAATACTGATACACTGGAAGCGTACCCCAGCAAAGTTGGGGAAAAGGCTAGGCAGATGATGAGTACTCATAGGACCAAATAGAATGATGTCTTATGTCTGTCGTGATGGGACAAGGACAGCAAAAAGAAGCCTATAGGTACCCAGCAGTGAAGTCGAGCTGTGGATGATATACTAAAGCCAACAAACAACACAAAATCATGAGGACATAACAACAGGTGCTATAATTGCTAAACGACCAGCTAGCAACAGAAGTTGTAATGATTAGCATCGATGAACATATGAACAATGTATTAGCATATGTTTAGCCTTTGTCCGACAAAACACTGGCTGACTCATATACTCGTTTGCGGTAAAATTATGTGTGTGCGCTTTAGGTGTTCCCTTTGTTTATAACGCTGTTGGTTATAATAATGTGGTTGGTGAGCATAGTCTATTAATTACGTCAGTCGGTTTTGTCGAGACCCCCTCCCCCTAGTCGAGATGCCGTGTGATTTGATTTGACCTTTTCATCAAATCAAATTATTTATTTGCATAATACAGGTAGGTATAGAAAGATGTTACAATTAGATATAAAGTGCAATGTATCATTACATTACCTAATTAGATGTGCAAATATATAGGCAGTCTAGTTTTTCAAATGAAATTACAATAGTTCTTTTATAACATTACAAACTTATCATGTTCGAAAAGAAAATCTAATAATAATAAATTCAGAATAAACACCACAAATGTCAAAAGGATTAAAATACAAAATGTCAGAAGAATTATAGTTCATGTCGTAGTTTTAAAAATTAAATACATTATCCCCCAAAGAAGGCTACGTGAGATTTTTCAAAACGCGTATATTCTTGCAAAAACGTTTATCTGTGCTTGATTGCGTTAAATTTGTATTAAAAAAAAATGTTATTGGGTAGGATTTATATATTTTAGTGGAGAAATATGTTTACTTAACTAAAGCCCAGTTTTCTTGCAATTCTATACTGTTACTTGCGGGAAAACAAAAATGAGATCCTTCTTCAGAGATCCCGGTATCTCCCTCGTGATATTGGGTGAGATTCGGCTGGAATCCCTGAATTAAAAACCCACTAATCGATTTACGGCACACGATACAAGCAATACTGAAAGAACAGCTGCCATCAATGTCGACGTCATGATAACCCGATTTTCTTTTGTTTTCTTAATCCCATAACTTCACGGAAACAAAACAATGTCGGACGAGAATTCGAAAACAAAAATAAATCAAACAATAAAATATGGCAACAACAAACAAGCAGATTTTATTGTATTTTTTTATACGCAGTCCGAATTACTGATTTGTATTGGTTCAAGGTTTTCTCATGATGGAGACGTTTGACGTATTGTTGTTTTTTTTTGTTCGATTTGTTTAGGAAAACCTTCGAGGTCCTTCGCACAGGGGAAAAAAATAAACGACGCAGTTTTATAATCTTAAACTGACATACATTTAGAAAAAAAAATCGTGAAGGTCTCCGGAATCTATTGTATGCGATTTATACGAGAAGCACAAGACAGGTTGATGTTTGGATTATATCAGCCAATGATGACGATAGGGAAGCTAATATATGAAAATGACTATTTTCAAAGATACTACTGCTATTTACGGAACACTGTCATTTACGGAATATCTTCCCTGATTCAAATATCACGATCATGGCGCTTCTTGCACAGCGTAGAAATATCTGGAGCTCACAATAATTGAAAATCATGGAAGAGATCCCGTAAGTGTAAAGATATTTCAACCCTCTGCATAACATAAGTTTATTTTAATTCTTCGCGACATATTGTATTTTTAATTTCAGTTTCCTTCCGACATAAACATGACATTTAATTAATTATTATCAGCAAAACCATAACCAGTCCTTCATTCGTATTAAGTGGTTTTACTTAAAACAACACTTTTTCCCTTGAAATTTTCAACCCTTAGGGTTGGCGAGTGTCATCGTGTTCATTTTTGTCGATATTTTTGCCACGAACTGCACCGAATGATAATTAAAGTTATTTTTTGATTTTATTAGGTATCGTAAAAAAAATATGAAATTAGAATCGATTAAAATGTATTGGCATTTGATTTTCCTCATGTATTATATTATAATTTATTTATAGACTGCTAATAGTAGCAGTTTTAGTCTCCACAGGGAGACGAAAAATATTACCACCTATGACTTCACTTCGGTAGTTTCCGTCAGTTTACGGAACAAATAACATTAGCACTTAAAATACACGCAATTAAACATACTTATGAAGTAATGATCCCATGAATATCTATGGTGTACATAATTGCAGGAGACTAGGAAGATCCTTGAAGTCACTAGGAAGTAAGTGTAAGTGGTTTCGACATAAAGACACATTCTGCATCTACTTCATGCACACAAGTTCATAAAATTTATCCTCCAAGCTAATACAAATCGTCTGACAAAGGTTTTAAGCATATTTTCCTTATGCGTAACTTTTATTTATGTACAGTGCGTACGAACATAAAACTCTGATGTGGGTGTTTGATACAAATGTGAGAACTGGTCGTTTACATGCAAATTTTGTATACGGAAAAGCGTCAATAAATATTCTGATTTCACATCTTTATACTATGTTTTTAAATTTCATCGACCACTCACATGGAGGTTGGTCTACGATGGCGCAACACTGGCTGTTCAAGCGTGCATTAAGCCCTCTACAGACCATTCAGCTGCAAGTACCCGAACATTTTGTAAGTCCATAAAACGCGGTCGTATTGGGTCAAGCATGTGTAATGAGATTTTTTTGTAAGCTTGTGGCTAGTCCGAACCTCTTTGACTCGGCCTTTTTCTTGGTAAACACATAAAATGTTGTATTGCACAGTTTACTTCACGTGGTTAGCCTGAGAATTTTGTTGCAGACATTTTTAGATGGTTTGAAGTCTTTATATAATTGTCAGGGTTAAAAACGAAATAATACCATACATTCTTTTAGCCTCCCTAAAAGAATGTATGGCATTATTTCGTTTTTTACACGTATTGATACTAAACTGAAAAAAAACTGAATTATCTGAAAAAAAACAAAACTAGTTGTAAGCAAAACCAAAGACCGTCATCTTGTATGATAAACATAACCCAATACATGATCACGGTACCTATTCAGAAGAAAACGTTTTGATATGTTTATCAAACCGTTTACGTGTTCTAAAGGTCTAAAAGCCTCTTGAACGAAAGCAACAGTCTTATGAGACCGGTTTATTACTAGTGCGCGGTGGATCGAAGCGAACCGGGGAGTTCAAAAAGATTAAAAACACTGTGGTTGCTGGGAGAAACGTTTGTAAGAGTATTCTCTTAGAAAAAGCTATGGTAAGTCTTTATAAATAAATAAAATTGAAATATTTGGTTGTAATTTCAATAACAGCTGTTTGATAAATGCATAATTATGAAAGTATTTACGATACTTATTACAGAAAAACCTTTTTTTTTTAATTTTTCTGTCTTTTTTTCCCGGCTAATCTCCGAAACGGCTGGGCAGATTTTGTCTGGACTTTTACTGCCGGAAGCTTAAAAGCGAAAAAGGACAAGAGTGCCGTGTATAAAATTAAAACCCTTGAAATTGTTTGAAAATCCGATTCAAATAGGAAAGCAATATTTTATAATACTTTCTTGGGGCGAAGGTCGCAGCCCGCAGGGCACAGCTAGTATAAAAAAAAGTAGAGTCGACCTTGCGTAATTGAAAAGAATTCCTAGTAAATTGAAAATTGTCCAAGGTTGAAACTCTCACTGAGATCCATTTCCATCACACATAGTCATTTTCTGCTGAAGATGCAAGTGGCATTGAACTTTTGCGTGGTAAAGTAAATACGAGGTTGACTATGCTACATCTCTTAAGCCTATATTTTTGAAGATTATTCTAATGGGAAGCGAGTGAAAAATAATCCGTAGCTACATTATTCTGTATTTTTTCGAAAGCTAGTTAAACCAGCGAACGTGAAATTTAAACATAACAAGCAATCAAAACGAGTTAATTTGACATTTTCAGTAATGTCAAAATCACATGAGTTTAAAACTGTTTATTTTAATTCTTATGTAAGCTACTCCTTTAGAATGTTTTCATTTTACAATTTGTGCAATAATACTAGTTAAAGATTGCAGCGCTAATCGTAAGTTCGTAACTGATTTTATTTACCCTGATCAACGCAGAAATACACTTCGAATTTTAGGAAAGACATCATTTAGTCAAAATAAAAATACGTAGCTAATTAAAAATATGAAAAAAAATACAAAATTTAGGTTTGCCTTGAAAACCAGCAGAGGTACAAAATCTAAAAGACAAAACTAAACGTTATGGTTACAATTTCTTGAAGAAAGAAGAAGATTTAAGAAATGTAATTTTCACTTAGCGTGAGAGAATATTATAGGAAATAAATAACCATAAGTACCTAAAATATGTCCTCAGGTTTATCGCTTAAAAGTTTCGTTCGTGTTTTCCGCTCGGCATTTAATTACACACGATTACAAACACTCCTTTGCAATGTTACATATTAAATTGTTGGCTCATGAAAAAGTAATAAAAATGCTTTTAATATGCGTGCGAACAGCTAAAATTACACGCGTGGGGCATAAATATGGAATTATATCATCTGCATTATGCCCTTGGCTAAAATGCCATTAACGCTGACCAATAAAGGAGGATGCATACACGTGAACATTAAAAGCCCATACTGCCTATAATACCACCTTGACCGAATTAATAGAACTTTCACTGGAAGCGACATTAATTATAATTAAATTAAAGGTCGAAACGTGCGTGCTTTGAAAGCAGTGAAGTTTAAAGGGAAGTGTGTGAATTTCTCGAAATTGTATGTGTGTCGTACGTCTTTTAGCAGACTTAACACAGGGGTACGAAAGTTGGTGATAATTAAGAAAGAAAATATAAATCACTGGACAAATGAGACCAAAACATGACTCAGATAAATTGAATTTCGTATTGAATTGTGAATTACCAAGAAATAATTAATGAAGAAATTGGAATTTGTAATATAATTGGAAATATCAGTCAAGCGAGATACTTTCCAAGAACATTAATATCCCAAGAGCATTTTCCTCGAGACAACTTGTATGAAAAACAGTTTATGCCGATACTCTAAATCCTTCTACAAACTAGAAAGCTATCGCTAAAGTTACATCAGTACTGTACCAATTAAAATTGCTTGAAATCAAACCGTAGCAGGAGGAAGGAGATTATTCAACACTCGAAGGAAATGCTAGTCGAATACATACGCATCCCTTTCGAAACTTGTTTGTTTGAAGTAAAGGCTGAGTTACATTGAAAAGGTTTTCCATTCAAGTGGGCATTCGCTCAGTCATCGGCCAACGAGTAGTAGGTACCTACCTATTTTGTATTTCAACTCAGCACTCGATACTACATAGACCATCATCTGCCTAGCCTCTTCCCCAAAGATGGTGAGGAAAATGCTGAGATGATGATTGGTCGAAATATATCGATCTAATGTCACTGAATTCCAGCGCTGGACAATGTGAACTAGGTTTACTAGCAACGAATACCAGAGACAAGATAGCATGTTTCGTATCAATAAAGTACATTGAGTTATTACCTGTGTTGTGGAAACTAGACCGAAATCCAGTTGTTGCTATTTATAAGTCTAGCAACTGTGTTAAGATTGTGTTTGTGGAAACTGTAACAGTACTGTTTTTTAAATTTAGATTAGATTATAGAAATTCTAGTACGGCAGTAGATTCTGAGATGAATTACCCATTTACATTAAGGAAAAAAAAACAGTTCTAAGATATAATCTAGGTCTTGTTGCTTTAATTGCAATATTAGTTTGAAAACTGGGACACTAAACACAAGTTAAATACCCATTTTCTTCTTTGGATTTGAAACTATGTAATATGCTCCGTTTCTGAGGTCGGATAGACTCTCAAGAGCTATTGATTCGAAAAAGTTATGTATTTGATCAAAGTTCTTTGATATATCAACATCAACCCAAAGTAATATCTTACAGAAAACCATACAACCAAAGAAAACATCCATTTCCATCTAACTGCGTCATTTTTTCTACCCGGATATGTTATTATCAATGGTTACAAACTCTTTGTTATCCCAACCTTCGTGGAGGTTGAAACCTTTAACATGCCTTCATACACTTCAACCAAATTATCTGTGCAGACGGGAAAACAACGAACTATAACAAATGTACAAGGTTGGACACAACGATGCATTTTTTCTTTACAAGCAGCGCTACCTTGAGCTGCAAACTTAAAGTGGTCATACTGTAACATTGGAATCGAAGTCAATCCCTGTTAAGTTCAGCCAGTAATAGAGAACGCGAGGTCACAAGAGGTCGATAATATACAAAGGTGGACGGAATCACGTAGTACTTTGATAACCGCAAAGCAATGTTTAGGGCTGCTCAAAGTCTAATCTAGTTATTTTAACTTAGTGCAGCATGGTTCCTCCTTTCGCACTTGAATCAAAAGAAAGAACTAGTACTAAGAAACAGTGACAATACAAGCACATTATAAATAAACAAAATCACAAAGATGCCAAAAAGCCTCGGACTTATCAATATCATACATATTAAAAATAAACGTTTGATGATATTGTCTATTACTTGGTGTTGGGGCAAGACATTGTCAAGCACAAGAATTTTTGAGCTTTCCTCGGTAAGTAAGGAGGAGTCCCAATAATAATTACAGGTTTTGTTATCAGTGACGTACGGCCTACTTATAATAATTATTCAAATTACACAATTACAAGATAATATCTAGTGTCGTCTCAA
The DNA here is from genome assembly GCA_963082945.1 of Cerastis leucographa. NCBI lineage: Eukaryota > Metazoa > Arthropoda > Insecta > Lepidoptera > Noctuidae > Cerastis > Cerastis leucographa. The sequence continues at coordinate 8,724,756 of OY720353.1, forward strand.
GGTGTTCTACCTTTGAAGGAATAACCATCCATATTTTCCGTCATTCAAGAGTCTGAGGTAGCCATTTACCCACTCAAACCCAAGCCAATTATAGAAAATCAATAAAACAAATAGTCTAGTCCGCAATTTCAACGTCTGCTCTGAATAGAATCGCATAAATTTCGAGTCCGACATTTAAACGTTCAATTTAACGTGTTAGGGCTCTGAAGACAGGGGGGCTGGCTGGGACTTCTTCAGTGATACTCAGACTACAGGATTTTGAATCAGCAATTTATTCACGTTTACAATTTCGTAAAATGCACCATCACGCTCTATGAAACGGAACACACTCTCGGCGGCGGCGGGCGCGGGGATCTCGCGCGCAGCGAGCCGAGCGGCGACTTCTTCGCGAGCACCAACAGATGTCGCTTTTTCTTCACCCTCTAGCTCGATAGATGGCGCTGCATGACTTAACATACCGGCCGCCTTGGAAGATCTGTCTTCCAACTAAACAGGAGTCACGCTGGCTTCGTTTGTGGAAACCGGCATCGGCAGTGGGCAGATTTTCGAAGCAGCACGCTTGATTGTGCCTGTTGATGTTCGGATTTCTGCAACTCTCGAAACTCCGTCCTTCCCTGGAAATAGATGAACAATCCTACCCAATCTCCACTTAAATGGTGGCAGGTTGTCTTCCTTGATGACGACAAGACTGTCTTTAGCTATATCATCTTTATGGTGTGCCCACTTCGTTCTGCGTTGTAGCTCAGACACATATTCTTTGGACCACCGTTCCCAAAAATGTTGCCGCAGCTGTTCGACCCGATGGTAGCGACAGGCAGGCGTAGATGTCGTCTTGAAGTCCTCACTGGCAGGCGCAGTCAACGGCCGGCCAATAAGGAAATGAGCAGGTGTGAGTGGAAGATAGTCGTTAGGATCTGCGGACATAGGTGACATAGGACGGGAGTTCAGGACGGCCTCAACCTGGGTCAATACCGTACTAAACTCCTCGTAGGTTAGCTTGGCATTACCTACCACACGTCTCAAGTGATACTTGCACGACTTCACTGCTATCTCCCATAAACCACCAAAACTCGGACTATATGGAGGAATGAAACTAAATTTTATACTATTACTACTAGCAAAATCAATTATTTCGTTGGATTTTTCAAATATAGCTGAAAGCTCTCTTTCAGCTCCAACAAAATTCCTACCGTTATCGGAAAATACTTGACATGGCTTACCGCGTCTTGATATAAATCGTTTGAATGCCAATAAATAATCCTGAGTCGACAATGAACCAACTAATTCTAAATGCACAGCTCTGGTAGCAAAACATACGAATAAACAAATGTATCCTTTAATGAGTTGTGAACCTCTACCTTTACGATTCAATATAGACATTGGTCCAGCATAATCAACACCACATCGCATGAAAGGAAATCCTGCTTCTAAACGTTCAGCAGGGAGATCACCCATATATGGAGTTAGCGTATTTCCTTTCACGCGAGTGCAGGTTACACATTTATGAACCACTTGCCTTGCTAAATTACGTGCTCCCAGCACCCACCATCTATCACGCATGACGGACACTAGAAGCTGAGGTCCAGCATGAAGCAAACGTTTGTGTTCGTACGAACACAATAACCATGTAAACCGATGTTTACGACACAACAACACTGGATGTTTCTTGTCGTAATCAAATTTTGAATTACTAAGTCTGCCACCAACACGAATTATATTATTCTTATCTAAAAATATACCTAAACCTAATGTTTTATTACTAGACTTATTGTTCACCTGAACCTTTTCCTTAAGACTATGATATTCCTTACTGAATGATTGTGATTGAACTAAACGTGTCAACACAACTAACGAATTATTAATCTCGCTCACGGTCAATGAACCCGTTTTGCGACCTTGACCGACACGCGATGCACGTAAGTTAAATAAATACCGTAAGACATATGCGACTGTTCTTTGCAACCGATTAAAACAAGAAAACCTTTCAAAATCTACGATAATATAACTATTAGTTTCTACATTTAACAAATTTGTAGTTTTAGAACATTTTAATTCCGGTAACTTAGTCAATTCAATTTCATTCATATTTTTTGTCAACCAACAAGAAGTCGGTTCACGAAGAAAGGTCGGACCACACCACCACAAACTAGTGTTGTCTCCCTTTAACGAATCAAAGAGAACGCCTCGTGATAGGGTATCAGCAGGATTCTCCTTACCTTTAACATGCAACCAAGTAGTGTTGCTTGTTAATTCGTTTATTTGCACAACCCTATTCTGAACAAATGTCTTTAATAAATGTGGTGATGTCCGAAGCCATCCTTGAACTATAGTGGAGTCAGTCCAGAAATAAACCTTATCGAATTGTAGCCTAAGAGAATTTATAATTTTATTATATAGTTTAGCTCCAACTAAAGCTCCACACAGTTCAAGCCGTGGAATACTTAACGCCTTAATTGGTGCGACTTTACTCTTAGCACATAATAATCGGCTAGTAACTTGCGACTCATCAATATTATTATGTGAACGTATGTATGCACACGCACCGTATGCAGACTGAGAAGCATCGGTAAAAATATGTAACTCTTTATGTACAGCATTAGTACACATGACACTACGCGGCACTAATATTTCGGACAAATATTGTAATGAATTAATAAAATTATACCATATACATGCAATTTCACTTGGGACTTCATCATCCCAACTTATTTTTGCAAGCCATAATTTTTGTAATAAGACCTTAGCGGTTGTAATAGCTGGCGCTAATAATCCTAGTGGGTCGTAAATCTGTGCAATGACTGACATAATTAAACGTTTAGTTATTTTCGTATTAATATAATTTTTATCTACACTAGTTGAAAAATTAAACAAATCGTTCTTGTTAGACCAACCAACACCCAGGGTTTTAGACTGACAATATTCACCTATACATAAATCCTTAGTACTTTCTGAAGTTACATCAAAATTAAAAGTCCATTTCCTTAATGGGAAACAACCGCTTTGTAGAACGGCGGACGTTTTATTGCAAATATCTAACAACATGTCGCGCTGATCATGGCCCGTCAAAAGGTCATCGACATAAAAATCGTCATTGATAACGTTAGCGATGACGTCATCCTTACATTCCTTTGCCAATTGTTTCAAGCAACGGTTGCTAAGGTACGGTGCTGATGCAGTGCCATACGTCACTGTGTTGAGACGATAAACTTGAATTGGTAGGCTGTTATCAGTTCGCCATAATATTAATTGTAAGTTACGTTGTTCAGGATGTATTAAGGTTTGTCTAAAGAACTTTTCAATATCTGCGCAAGCAACATATTGATATTGCCGGAAACGAAGCAATATTGAAAAAATATCATTTTGTAATCTAGGGCCCACGCATTGAATATCATTTAACGAATTATTATTAGAAGTAGTCGCGCTTGCATCGAAAACAACACGTAATTTGGTTGTTGCGCTACTTTCACGATATACCCCATGATGTGGTATTATGTAATTCGGCTTATTTAAATTATTAAAATCCTTAACATGCGTCATGTGACCTAATTGCTCGTACTCGAGCATAAATTCACAATACATTTTTTTATACTGTGGCAAACGATCTAGTTTCCTCTCTAAGGATAAAAAACGCTGTTTAACAGAATTATATGAGTCACCCAAACAATCAGGTGATTGTTTGCATGGCATTCTTACAGAAAACCTACCGTCCTGATCGCGTTCAGTAGTCTGCAAGAACAACTCTTCACAAAAACGATCTTCCTCAGTAATAACGGCAGGGATAAGTACTTCTTCGATTTCCCAGAACTTTCGTAATTGAGAATCAACTAGCGTCAAATTGCACTGAACTTCTGTTATGTTACTCGCTAATAAACGATTATTATTATTAAAATTATAAACTGGTCCGGATATAATCCAACCTACCATAGAATCTTGTAGGTACGGACCGGTGTGCAGTTTTATTTTATTTTCTTTTAATAAATCCCAAAAGACGTCGGCGCCTATTAATAAATCTATGTCACTCTGTACATAAAATGTGGGATCGGCAAGTAGAATATTGCTAGGTATACGTATAGCATCACGATTAACGTGTGTCGAAGGCAACTTCGAAATGATACTAGGCAACACTAAACAATGTAATGTTGTATTAAAATCATACACCTTAGAACGAATATTGATATCGCATTTGTGACTGGACTGTGAAACAGTTTGTCCCACGCCACAAACACGTATAGTGGACTGTATAATTGGTATGTTTAAACGTTTACATAAGCTTTGAGCTATAAAACAATTTTGACTGCCGCTGTCAAGCAGAGCGCGAACTGTGTGATATCTGTTATCACTATCAGCAATCTCAACTAACGCCGTAGAGAGCAGAACAGTCTGTAACGATTTAGCATGATCTGTGAATGTGTACCCGTTGTTGTGATTATCAATATCGTCAGCTGTTTCACGAACGCAGTGTAAAACAGAAGACTGTGGCAACGTATTATTGATAATCGAGCGTTGTGGTGACGTATTTGCAATATTTTCCACGTGAATTAATGCATTATGTTTCTTTTGACATAATTTGCACGGACCGAAATTACAATTTTCTATTGTGTGACTCGTGTTAGAACGTAAACAATTTTGACAAACACTTTTTGATTGAACGAAATTCAACCGGTCTTGTACCAACATATTTAAAAACTTAACACATGCATAAAGTGCATGTTTTCCACTACATAACGGGCATGTTATGTTGTGTTTATTTGATTTAGATTTATTAACTGATGAGACCTTGTTATTATTATTGTTCGCACTGGCATAACTAAGTGCAGTTTGAGAGTTAGACTGCCTTTTGTTGTCAGCTGATGGTCTAACCTCGTGTTTATTATTTTGTGAATGTGACTGATGATTTTTGCTATTACCTGAATTAATCATGTCTAACATGTCGGATCTGTTGTTTAAGAAAGTTAGTAAGTCTTCTAGTTTTATGTTAGACTTAGAGGTTTGGTTAGAATCGATAAGTGAACTTCTGTAATTCTCCCACTCGCGTTCAGTGGCGGAATCGAGTTTACTGACAACTAAATAAATTATAAGCATATCCTCAAGTGAAGATTCCGGTTCTTTAAGAGAATTAAGGGCTCTCAAATTACGTAAAACGCAATCTACTAACGTTCTGATCTGTGCCGAACATTCCTTGCCCAGTGAAGGTGCCGAAAACAAAGCTTTTACATGGTTATGTATCAATAGCCTATTATTCTGATACCTTGCTTCAAGCAGGTCCCACGCGTTACAATAATTAGCTGCTGTAAACTCTAACGAACTGATAACGTGTAACGCAGATCCACTGAGAGACGACTTTAGGTATTGAAATTTCTGTATAGGATCTAAGTCGTCGCGATCATGTATCATTGAAACATATGAATTTCTAAATTCTAACCACTTATCGAAAGAACCGTCAAAGGCAGGTAACTTTATTTGCGGTAATTTAATCGACACAGATTTACCGGAAGTGCACTGAGAACTATTTAATCCGTTTTGTTCACAGTCGCCTATCATGTGCTTTGCTGTAGCTACAATTGAATAATATTGGCACTCAAACGAATCTCTATATTCTAAATGTGACAATAATTCTTTTTCATCCACAATTCTTTCTATTTTAGATTGCACGTCGCTAAACTCGGCAAAGAAAATGGCTGCCGATTGAATACGCATTTGAATTTGCGTTTTCATTAAAGAATCTAAACACGATTTATCCAACTTATTAATGTAATTTGCGAACAATGTTAATCTGCCTTTAATTATACCACGTTGTTTTTTATGATCAGCTAACTGACGATCTAAACGAGAAATAGTTTCATCATCACTCATTTTGGTAGTTTAAGAAAGTAGGTACTCACAATTTTTCGTGTTCAGTCGTGTTTTCTCACCTGAAGCGGGCCCCAGTAATGCCAGTAGGTAGACCTGATATCGATCAGATCTGAAAAACGTTTAGGTACGATATTAACACAAGGGGAAGACACAGGGGAAGGAGGGAAAAGGGACTGGATAACCTGACCGTTGTTGGCTGCCTGCATGAATAGCTTCTTCAGTTAACTGTGGCTGGGCTTCCAAATCTCCTCAACGTATACTTCTGCTCCGAAGTTCCACTCGCTTCCTCAAATCCTCACTTCAACCCGGCTCGTAACACGTGCGTGGTATCTTCTATGTGGCTCGAAGGTCCAATGTTAGGGCTCTGAAGACAGGGGGGCTGGCTGGGACTTCTTCAGTGATACTCAGACTACAGGATTTTGAATCAGCAATTTATTCACGTTTACAATTTCGTAAAATGCACCATCACGCTCTATGAAACGGAACACACTCTCGGCGGCGGCGGGCGCGGGGATCTCGCGCGCAGCGAGCCGAGCGGCGACTTCTTCGCGAGCACCAACAGATGTCGCTTTTTCTTCACCCTCTAGCTCGATAGATGGCGCTGCATGACTTAACATAACGGCTAGTTAAATAATTGTCCGTACAACCCTATACTGTGTTCATTGTTACGTTACGTAATGTTTCAGTGAAACACTAGGAAGCAATGTAACACGAGCGCGTAATCACGTAGCGTTTGATAATTAATACATAACATAGCAATGTCACGAAACGCTTGTCACACTACACGGCCGGTTATTAATACAGGGTGTATAACGCAACCGTTTAAAAATACAACCTGTATAAAGTCGGGTCAAAAAACTTTAAAAAGCTTATTATGAATACATCGCCCCTTGGCTATGTTTATTTCTGGAATACGTTGTGTCGCCAATAAAGAGGATTAATTTATTAGTTCCTTTGCGGAAAAGGTCCAATTATGTAAAAATTACGAGGAGTGTTGCTTCAGAATTTCAGAAGCATTAATGTTAGGTCTCTGAGTTCACAAGACTGAATGAAAATAAATATTTTGAGTCATTACTCAAAATATTACATAAAATAAAATAATAATAAAAAAATATTATTAAATATTATATTAGTATTTTCGACATAATGTCAAAGTGCACGCAAACACTGACATGAGTTTTTCACTATTGTTATTTTACTCAAAATATTACATAAATTAAAATAATAATAAAAAAATATTATTAAATATTATATTAGTATTTTCGACATAATGTCAAAGTGAACGCAAACACTGACATGAGTTTTTCACTATTGTTATTTTTATGTGTCTTCTAGTTTCTGTGGTATGACTAATAGCCATAACCTGCATTGAAAAAGGAACTATGTGCTTTCTACTTATGACAAATCGTCTGAATCTGCATTAAAAATAGAACTATTTTCTTGCTACATGCATTCCGAAAAGATACTGCTTAGAACTGTTATCTTTCAACAAAACTAAATATTTTATTCAACAGACGCTTCCAGGAAATACGAGACTTCGTCATGAACGTTTGTGAAGAAAAAAATTATCATTAACTTGGCAGAATTATCGTCTGACCCTACATTAAACGCGTGCTCTGAATCTTCAAGACAAATGGTGATGAAGAAGATTCTAAGGAGATATAAAGGATAATATCCTGGTAAGTATTCAATACAGAGAGCAGAGCAGAAAGCTTTAGGCACCAGGATTCTTGGCAAAGGATCGCCTAATTTCTTAATACAGCTAGAGATTCCGTACCCGTCGCTGAAGTTCTAAGAACGCGTAAGTCTAAAACAGCAACTTTACAGGAGATTGAAAAAACTGTATAATTTTACAATAAAAATCATTTTTTTATTTGTCCTTACTTCGCATTAGATAAAGACGTCGATTGGCTGAAACAACTCGTCTTCCGATTCTCTAGCAAACGGCAACAAAATGTCAAAACCGCCAAAAAATTACTTGTATGGTGTTCGACGAAATGCAGAAGCAATCCCCTGCGTCCTTAACAAAATCCGGACACGTGTTGGCTTAACTAATTGCTTCTCTTTAATTATTGCGACTTCGAACCATGATGGCTTAAATGGAAATTTTCTCTTTCAGTTTTCTTACCAGTAGATAGTTTCAGAGTGACCCATATCTAACAGTGGATTTTGTGGTTTTTTTTTTGAGCTGATAATTGCACTGTTATTTCAAACTAAGCACCACTCTTCGTTGAAGTATTTATAAATATTCGGAGAATTTCTCAATGGGTGTCATAATCTTTTGTCTGTATAACGCCTTTAACTGTCTCAGTTCCTTAATAGTCGTCTCAAAATTCTGACAAGTAAGAACCAAGGGGTATCGTTTTTCCCAGTTCCAACTGGGTTGTGGAGATCAGTTAGGCAGTCGCTCCATGTAGAATACTAGTATTCTGATGAATCCGGTTAGACTGGAAGCCGACCCTAAAATAGTTAGCAAAAGGCTAGGCAGATTATGATGACCTGTCTAAGTTCCTTTATGTATTACTTATTACTTCTTTCTAACTTACTGCTTCGCTTTGATAAAATCTTTTAAATACGAAAAACATGAACCAGATTAAATGTCTAGCCGTTTACAATTTTATTAAAATTTGTCTTTATCGACTTATAAATAAGCCTGTTAGTGTCATTGCCTTCGTTTTATTGAATGCTAATTAATCTATTTAAGTTCCTTAATGTCAAGTGTTCATGAAATGCATCCTCAATTAATAAAGATGACGATTTGTATGATGTTGATAATCGTTTCTACGATATACGGTTTTACGCCTTCCTGTCGAGGAAACTATAATTATACAAGATGCTGTTTTTCATCCTCTTCAAATTCAGGGAGGTAACTATGCTAATGATTCTCGTCTCAAATCAATAATAAAATGGAAAGGTAATTTTCCTTATTTACGGAAATCGGTAAGTGTGAACCACCCGTGTTTTAAACGCGGGCGGTCTGATTCTTGACCTATAACCTCGCTTCCACACATACAAACAATCTCAAACGTTTATTCAATCATGTCTAATACCCTAAACCACGTTAAGGGGGTTATTCTGAAATACTGACAAACATAAACAACCAAAAAAGCAGTGTTTATTAATAATTAACTAGGTATCGTAATTTTTATTGATTATTTATGTCTTTTGTGACAACTTCCTGAATTTTGACGAGGGTGCAAAACAACACCTTGTATATTTGTTCACAGAACCGACTTCACAAATCATGAATGTAAACTATAAACAGGAATAGACCCAATATCGATCCTTGAGGAACGCCTATTGTCATTTTGTCCTAACGTTGCCAAAGCATTCACTGTCTACATAAAAACAAACATTTTTAAAACACAAACAGAATAAACACCATTAATTTCAACACTTTTGCCATAAAATAAACACTCAGCATTGCCAGCAAATTAATTATTTGTGGCACAAGTCTATTCTAGAACGCAGTGACTCCATGTTCCTAGACGCTTTACCGGTATTTTTACGAGCAAACGATAATAAACAAGTCGACAGTTTGAAATGCTTTTGCGCAAGAGTTCGATCAACAATCCGTAGTTTATTGGCCTGTGGTCAGCGTGGTTTACGCCAAGAGCATTGTGCTTGGTCAGACAAAAGTACGTCATATAAAGAAGTACTAAAAGATGTGACGACAGGCTTTCCACTTTGCTTTGCCAACAAAAACTGAACTTTAACGCCATGCGGAAGAAGATAAGCGCTAAGATGACTTGCATATAATTTCAAACCGGTAAATCGAAAGCATTGCCAAAATAATGTTTCTTTAAGATATATTGGCAGAAAATGGTATCCTCAATAATTAAATGGGAGAAGCAAACAGGTCCTAAATCATTTTGCTTCCGATTGTAGTGTTGCAACCTGCCTTACGTTAATGCATACCTACACAAACAAATAGAATTTCAATGGCTTCCAAAATGTCAGCTGTTATTAATGCTAAAACTTGTCTCCAATAGCATGAATGGGAAATTTTCCATAGGGTAAAAAACCAAAGTCTGAAGCAAAAAATAAATAAAATAAACAGTATATGCGCAATGGTCGCTTTATGTTATAAAACAAATTTGATGCGATGAGTCCTTATGCTTTACTCAAATCTCTAATTTTTACCCCATACAATTACAAACAGAAAAATATAATGCAGAATGGGTACATAAAAGTGCATGTAAAGTGCAATACTGCATGCATTGTGTTGATAAAAATTACGTAAAATACCGATAAAATCAGTGTTACCCAAAACATAATTAACTTTGGCAATATTTATTCAAGCGTGTAATTTGTAAACTTTAACATCGTTTGGCACCCATTTCGCGTACTCGATGCATATCTACGCAATGCACAAATACTGTTATCAGTTCTGTGGTGATAACGTTCGGCTAATCAAATATATTTGCGACAAACATGTGTAATATTTACTAATACATTCTGTGAGCACGTAGGCAATTAATACATTTTCGACACCGAACGAATTTAGAAAAAGTACAAATGTATTTTTTAAAGTTTATCTCTCGACCTAAATTCTGTTGAATTTGCAGCAAATACTGTATCTAGAACAGTTTAATGATTTCCAAACAGTTACAAAAAGCTAATATCAAATCCCACCTAGTTAGGTACATGTAATCCGCAAAGCACTCACATGCTTAAATGTAGAACGTTGGTGTACACTCGATTATAAACCCAATTTGAACAGCTTGGAATCTAAAATAGGGTATCAGTCAGGAGATAAGATCGACCTAAAATAAACGAACGCATTTGTATTGCATCACACGTCATGTTACTATGTAACTGGTGTATGGACATAATACTTAACAGCGTTGTTAATTCAAGGATTTTGGTTCGAGTGGTACCCATTAGGTTATGAACCAGCTCTTGTGTGTACATGTACTTTATTCAAGCATAGATAATATTGGAGTAGAGTAGGGTTTTTATTTTTAAACGCAGTAGGTGGTCATACTTCAGCCAGCATGTCGAAAAATAAATGAAAAACTGTTGTGTTCTAAAATAACTGTCCACTGTCATTAATTAATTATTTCCTTCGTATTTCATTTCTGAACTCATTTTTAAAGATTCACTCCAGTTTAATTTATTTGGGAATCCGTTGACAAAGTTTTCCTGCATCATAAAAATATCCTGTAGCTATCTTAAACTTATTTTAGTATTTCCGTCTTTTTGCATTGAATCCATAACAATAGAACCGTAGTGCAGAAAACTTGACATACATGATTTGGAAAATTATTGGATCTGAATAGGTTCCAGAAAATAGACTCTATAATCAATACGCAGGTAATAAAAGAAGTCATATTAATTATATTAGCAGTCATCATCAAAATTGAGACAAAGAGTAGTTAGCTCACATGCAAAGACTACAGATGCAGGACGTGTCGATGATGCTAATTTGAGGAATTAAACAGAAAACGCACTAGGTAGTCAAGTAGATCATCGGATAATCGGCTGGACTGACAACACATGCAGCCTGGCTGTTTATTGTGATGTTGACGAGGGAATGACGTTTAGACAACGTGATTGTGAAACACAGATTCATAGGTAGAAGGTGTAGTCACATTATAATGGGAACACAGAGGCCCTTGAGCAATATGATGAAAGTGATTTTAAAAAGGCATAAATGCCAGCATCTCTATAATTGTTGTCTAAGTCTAAGCTTGTGGCTAAATAATAACAGCCGCACGGGTCGATCTTTAAGGTTAAGCGGTCCTTGCCGAGGTTGGTCTGTGGATGGGTGACCATAATAAAATTCAGAGTTTCCTCCGTGCCTCGGAAAGCACGTTAAGCCGTTGGTCCCGGCTGTCATTAGTAGATCTTTGACAGTCGTTACGAGTAGGCAGAAGCCATAAGTCTGACATCCAGTCTTACCAAGGGTTTCGTATTACCCAGTTACTGGGTTGTGGAGGTCAGATGGGCAGTCGCTTCATGTAAAATACTGGTACTAAGCTGCATGCGGTTAGACTGGAAGCCGAACCCAAGATAGTTTGGGAGAAGGCTAGGCAGATGATGATCTCTGCTAGGGTGATGATAATTGTGGTCCTTCGAACCGAATAAGTCGAAAAGCCTTTGACGTTCCTTTGCAATTGTTTAGATTCGTACATTATATGGAGACAGGTTCTTCATGATGGAATCAACATGGTGTTTAATAATATTGACATTTTTTATGTGAACATTACACAAGAAGTCACAAGTTTCCATGGTCAGCGTGCCAGGGTCACTCCACTAAGTATTGATGCAATCAATAAACGACATGACATACTAGAGAGAATCAGTTACCCAACCATAGAAAAGATTACTAACGAAACAAATGCATCACAACTTATTAAGCGTGATCTCTTGTACCGACCAATAGGACAATATCATGTAGCATGCCTACTTTAAATGCTGTCTGAATCTTATTAGATACAAGGCTAGTCTACTGTAGCAAAGATCAAGAATGCTATGTCATTCACGTCTGTTTAGAAACAGCATAATATTACACGGTTGCTTTACCGAATTATGCAGGTTAGCCCATCTTAAAATAGATATCGTAAATGATGGCAGAAGATTTTTATCAGAACTAAAAGCGGAAACAGGCCGAGGCATAAGACTTAGAAACGGCGCGCTTAACAACAAGCCACACTACGTGTCCTGCTTACCCCCTCATGTGAAATACAAAGCGAAGATATAACAAGCCAGTTAATAGTCTACCAGCGATCCAACGTAGGATTGTGTAAGCCGCGTATTCTACCTGTCATGTCGATCCTTTAATCTTTGCTAATACTACCAGGCACGCTTGCGAGATACTAAAGATACATTTAAACTTGTCCTAGTTAACAAGTGGTTTGTTGGAAACTATTTGATCTATGATTTACTGAGGATATGTGTCGGATTGTGCTTTGGAAAGGAGTTTCACTGTAAGTAGTCAAGTCTAGGATATCACAAGATTAGCTGTGGTAGTCCTTAACCGTAATCCAGATGCCAGGAAGTTAGCTTGGAGATTGATCTTAAAGGATGACGTTCGCTCGTCGATTTATAAAATCAGGATTCAGGAAAATATGTCAATTTAATAAAGCAATTGGGAGATTGTGGCAACAGGTAAGGAGACCATATCTTCCTGTCTGCTAATGGTGGTGGTTTCAATCACCTGGTGGAACATAAAATTCTAAGCCCATGTTAACTGCGTTGACACTAAATAAATTATAGTATAGGGCCGAGCAGGAGTAACAGACTCATGTTTAACAGGGGATATTTACAAATTCATGTGATGAAGGACAGAAACGGGCATTCCAAATAAATCCCATCAACCGTTAGACTTGGATGCAGTATCTACCAACATGTATTCCAGGAACTAGGTTGTAAAAATGTGTGCACACTGAAGTTACTTTTGTAGGGTAATGTTTGCAAGAGAAGGGGTAAAAAAGGTAGACAAAAAGTTATAGCAAAAGCCACAAAAGTTACTGTTGCAAAATATTGCTCTGCAAAAAGTTACTTCGGGTGCACTTAAAGATAACTAAAAAATGTAGATAATCTTATACTTATCGTTCTAGCCGTTACAGTGTTAATATGCCTTCTACAGTAATCTGAGAATATCAAGTGACGGCATTGTTTGGCACTTGAACTCGTCGGCTTGCCAACACGCTAGTTGGCGCCTCCCGTGTCGTGGTCAGATAACTAGACGACTTAATATATTAGCCTCAACTGCAGACAAGAGGTAATGACCTGTTCAATGTATATCATAGATCAATGGTGTTGAAAATAATAGTAAAAAAAAAAAGATTGTGTGGTTTTATGTAACCACGGTAAAAGTGAAACTTTTTTTCACAATATAGACATTTAACTAAAAAAATTTGGAATAATATTCCATTGGTATAAAACGTAAAAAACGCGGAGTAGGGATAAAGTTAGAGGCACCCTGACGAGCGCCTTTCACTTTATCCCTACTCCGCGGCCGAGCGTCACGCGACATGCAACACACAGACGAAAAAGTTTGAGACGATGTAATAAAAGTTTCACTTTAATAATGATAAACTTTGAAAGCGATTTCCACTAATCTTTCAGGTCAAGGCAGCAGACAGGAATATAAAAAATCTTTCCCAGATTTTCTTTGAAGTCATCTATCAGCATTCTTACTTTTCCAAGTGGCATTTTCATAAACACGCGTAAAGCCAGTTCGAACAATTATACTAACCAAAGATTTCTACTAAAAATAAATTTTCTGTTACTGTCGCTATACCAGCTAAGTAAACAATAGATCTTGAAACCGTTAATTGAAAGGAACGCCAATAAGATGACATCGTTCCAGTCTTTACTCGTTTAAGTGAATAGCATACACAGTTAGAGGTAAATTGATTGCAACTACCCAGTCATCGCCATCGCTTTGTGCAATTACGAACAAATGAGAACAGACAATGTCGGTGGAAAATTATATTGTTACACTGTTTTATTTTATTGAATGCGACGATTATTATGGTAACTGGGGGTATTGTATGTATTCAGCGTTCTATTTTACTTCCATGTAGGTCCAGTCATCCTGTGTCTATGACAAAATAAATGATAATTGTATGTAGATTACTTGATTCTAGCTCCATAACAAAGCTAATGTAATGACTAAACTCACGATACCAACGAGAAGGACAATATTTTCATTCAGACTTAACGATTCAATACAAACATTCCCATTTAATATTCGGTGAATCTGCTTAAAACCTAGGTATTAGGTCATAAGCAGATAATTCGCCTATAATGTTTCCATAACAGGAGTTGATGGACGCAACTAAAACTGCCACAAATATCGCAAAATTTTGGACTCATTAAACCTGGACTGCTATCACGTTAAGATGAAGAAGAATGTTCTCACTCTTAGAGCACAGATATGTATATGAGAGGGAGGCAGCACTTACTTCTCAAAATTACTCAACACCTTTAGAACACGTAATCTTCAATATTATAATTAGCGTCATGAAGCATGAAGTCATGCATCACGCATCTAATTACAGAATTAGGGTTGCTCTTGAACTAATTCTGCCAGACACAATTTGTGCCAACTAGTACCATCAAGGGACTGTCAAACATATGCATGATATAAGTGGATTAGTGCCACCGCACCCTGTTTATTGCGCCTCCCGGAGACAAGCTGAAAAATACCACATGCTGTGCTTGGAACGATGTCTCATCCTCATCTGCTTCTAATAAAATAAAGGCACAAGTTCTTTTTTTATTTATAGACTTTCAGCTAAATTTATACAATAGTTTTATTGGTCGTTGTGTTTAGTACAGCAGTTTCAATTTGTTTCAGGGTTAGATCTTCAAGATTTTGAAAAGGTAAGATGGAAATGAAAGGTTTTGAAGTCATAATTGTGCTTTATACAAACTCCAAGTATAAATAAAGTAAGTGTCCTTAAGCTTGTTCAAAACGGAATCGCTAACAAAGATGATCCAAGGATAAAAACGGAAGAATATGTAGCTATAGCAGCAACAATTGATCTTTATCATAAAGAGATATAAGCAGCTGCTCCTCCCTCATTGATAAAAATAAAACAAGTCACCATCCTTATAAAAGTACGATGTCTCCCAAAAGATACTTAATGATGAAGAGAAAGAAGACTATTAACAACCCTCATTTTATTTTTCAATACAATACAAAGTCTCTTATAAAGGGGTCATCACAAGGCCGGTCCTACAAGGCTCAACATTGATGTATTTGCAAATACATGACCGTATTTTAAAAGCATTGAACCAAGCAATTGCGTCTCTTGTGGCCAAATATCCTTTTAAGCGAATGAAACATTATTTTAATCGTATCAAACCTTCATACAGTTGCATTATGGAAGTTTAGAAGTAGATAAAGTAATAAGCAGACCTAAAATTAAATGTAACTGTAGCTGTTAAATTCGTATTTCTTACAAAACACGGCCCAACTGTTGTGTGTGTTAAGTGTTACGCTCATTAAGGGCTTGGCGTATGGTAGAATTTTAATGCAGCGAGAGTACTAATGGAAATTAGATTTTTGGCGTACTTATATGTTGAAAATTCAGGCCTTTACTTCAATACGAGAATTAGAAATGGTTGGATTGATACTTTCTTAGGAACACCATAAACAAAAACGGATAACTCCATCATCACGGCCCTTTCAACGAGATAAAGAAGCATGACAAAAATATATCGTAAATGCAATCAGCAACAACGAAGATTGACGAAGCATCACGAATGCAACAATCGATACAAATTAAAATGTAGATTGAAAGCTCTGTACCGTATCAGTTGGCAGGGGACGGCCGTATGTCATGCCAAATGGTTCATTTGGACTTTTGATTCGAACCTTGTAGAAGGCAGCATGCGGTGACCTATATCTGAAATGTCCCAATTTCGACATATTTGTTCTGGCTTGTGTGTCTATGTTATATTTGAAGTTACTGTTCTAATATTTAGAATGTTTCGTTTGTTTAGCGAAAAAGCGCGAACTTAGGCTGTATCAGCCAGGAGTCTGAATTTGTCTCCGTTTGATGAAAAAAACATCGTGCTGAATTACAAGGGTCTTAAACATAACTGACATTCTGTGGTGTACGTTACCCCAGCAAGAAAGTATCTCCTAGAGTTATATGAGCAGAACGTATAGTTGGTGCCTTATCTGCTGTAAATGTGCCCCCACTTAAAAAATGTGTGCCCCCTGTCGTTTTGGAAAAAAAACGGAAAAACGATTCTTGCTGGGGTAACGTTTTTCTAGCAGGAAAATTCTAAACGAATGATCGGAAAGAGAAAAATTGTGCATGGCCAGAGAGCTTATATGTGTGCCAAAATGTGCCCCCAAAAATAAAATCTGTGCCCCTTCAGATTTTCGAGATATTGCATTTCCTGCTGGAGTAACGTTTTGATGAATCGTATATCTCTAAAACCATTGCATGTGCCCCTGTAGAATAAACATACACGAGTAGCTCTTAATGTGTGCCCCTATGTGCCCCAATTTAGATTTAAGAAAATATTTATAGTTTTCAAGTTATCGCGGTTTTATGAAAACCCGAAAAAACATCGCAGCGCTTAAATGAGAGAAGGTATAAGTTCGCTGAAAACTGTATTCGGTCCTTCTTGACGCTAATAATAACCATACAAAGTTTCAAAACTGTCCATGCATACGTTTTTGAATAATCTTGCTAAAAGTCGAAACGATGGTGTCATAACTTTGACGGCAAAATTCAAGGAACTGGGTCAATCCCAGATGTGTCGGTGTAAATCAAAATAGTGTGCCCTTAGTCAAAAATATATGGTGAAAATATTGAGCTTGGAATGTTTCGCATTAAGTAAATATAAACAAAAAACCAAAATATGTAAAAACGGCTGGTTATCCGACCAAATTCCAATGACTACAAAAAGCGACGGTTTCATACATATCAATGACCTTCTTTATTGGACGTATTATACCTAAGCTGTTGTCCGTACAGTCGCGTTCAAAAGTTTTAGGGGCTAATTAAAAAATATATTAAATGCACCTTGTGACTATATTAATGAAACAGCTTGTTGATGTGGAAATTATTATTTTTATTCCCTTAATTTTAATTCTTAAAGTAATTATTGCATCAAATCACAGATCAAATTTCCTACCTATAAAAATTAGAAATTATTTGCACGTTGTGTAGTCATTTAAATCACAGATCAGTTTTTCATCTAAGTCTAACATATGATTAGTAAATTCGCATCACAAAAAATCACAGATCAGTATTAAGTAAAATATTGTGTAAAAAAAATATTAAATTTGAAATCACAGATAAATAATTTTTTTACGAGTAATTTGCTTATACATAGATTCAGATAAAGTGTGTTAGTATAGTAAACCGCATAAAGATATAACAGAAAACATCGAATGTGCAGGGCTATAAATAAACATATTTATCCCATATACGTAACAACATTTATTTCATCACCTGACTGTGGAATGACACATAAATATCTAAAACGCCATCAAATCAAAATTATGTGACAATACATAATCAGCTTCGTTGGTTAATAATTATAAATCCCTCATAGGTACATAATACGACATACAAAATGGAAACACGTTGCAACACAGATCATTGTGCGGTTGACCATGTCTATAGGTATACACTAAATACAACTCTCAAAACTGTAGGTACCAAAATTTATTTGGTTAAGGTGAATGCTCCAACCAAACCGCGAAACTTCTTACGTTTCTTACGTTTTTTGCAATTCGCAGGCCAGTGCTAGGTTGTATGTTGATTAAAATTTTATTCGCGGCTGTAAGACATATGTAGTTACAGAATTATAATCCTCAAAATCATCAATACAACGCTCTAAGTTTATAAAGCTGTAGGAATGACTTTTTCTGTTTTTTTTTTGTTCCTTCGCCTTTATGAACTTGGAGGGTTGTATTGGTGATTTTGATGATTATTATAATTCTGTAACTACATAATGTTGAAAAACTTACTTTAACCTACGGCTTATCAATAAATATATATATATATATAAAGACGAATACGGGCTTTTTTTATTTATATACAAAAAAGAGTTACCTCTTTTTATTAGTTGCATCACCCATTTCATGAACTATATTTTTTTTAAACATCAATCCAACCACTAACCACCAATCAATTTTGGGTCAAAGACTTGGCAAATTACTGGATGTATTTTAATGAAATTTAGAATGGAGAAGATAGCTTACCTTGGAATAGCACTTAGGCTACTATTTATAATGTACTTAATCATGTGTAAGGTCATAGAAACAGCTAGTAGAATATAATTCAATAACAACTTTATTTTATTTCTTATTACTTTTGTACTTCAGTGTACTCAGGCACAACAAAACGTGTGTAAAGTATAGAAGGTCATCGATATGTATGAAACCGTCGCTTTTTAGTAGTCATTGGAATTTGGTCGGATAACCAGCCGTTTTTACATATTTTGGTTTTTTGTTTATATTTACTTACTGCGAAACATTCCTAGCTCAATATTTTCACCATATATTTTTGACTAAGGGCACACTATTTTGGTTTACACCGACACATCTGGGATTGAGCCAGTTCCTTGTATTTTGCCGTCAAAGTTATGACACAATCGTTTTGACTTTTAGCAAGATTATTCAAAAACGTATGCATGGACAGTTTTGAAACTTTGTATGGTTATTATTAGCGTCAAGAAGAACCGAATACAGTTTTCAGCGAACTTATACCTTCTCTCATTTAAGCGCTGCGATGTTTTTTCGGGTTTTCATAAAACCGCGATAACTTGAAAACTATAAATATTTTCTTAAATCTAAATTGGGGCACATAGGGGCACACATTAAGAGCTACTCGTGTATGTTTATTCTACAGGGGCACATGCAATGGTTTTAGAGATATACGATTCATCAAAACGTTACTCCAGCAGGAAATGCAATATCTCGAAAATCTGAAGGGGCACAGATTTTATTTTTGGGGGCACATTTTGGCACACATATAAGCTCTCTGGCCATGCACAATTTTTCTCTTTCCGATCATTCGTTTAGAATTTTCCTGCTAGAAAAACGTTACCCCAGCAAGAATCGTTTTTCGGTTTTTTTTCCAAAACGACAGGGGGCACACATTTTTTAAGTGGGGGCACATTTACAGCAGATAAGGCACCAACTATACGATCTACTCATATAACTCTAGGAGATACTTTCTTGCTGGGGTAACGTACACCATTCTGTGGGGTAAGTGTACTTCTCTTCTTATCCTTCAAAGAAAACTGGTGTGGTATCTTTTTAGAGATGGACTTTTTCAATTGTCAGTCCAGAACTTAAAATTGGAAATGTGCCACGAATACACAACAAAGTGTCTCATTTGATACTACTTTCTTTCAAGGTTGAATTTTGAAATAATTCGCTCACCTTCTACTATCATTAGTGGAATTTCGGAGCGTTTTCTTGAATGATAGACATTGCATTTCTGTAATGAATATCTTTTTTAAAGAAAGAAGAACTTTCTAGAAATTCAGTGTTTAAGCTGATATTTATGTTTTTTGACCAAAGATAGGCTTATACTTGATGCTTTTTACTGGTGCATTTGTACTGTCTTGTAGTAGATACAATAATAACGTGTCAGTTTTAATTTATTTAACCACACGCCAATTAAGAAGGTTGAGACTAAACCCGAGCCTTATCTAGTATCTACCGCCACTTAGTGTGGGAATATAGTTCAAAGCAATTATTTTATCTTCAGTTTGTTGTATAAATAAACCACTTACGTATTTATTTTTTGTTGTGAAGCTAAATCAGCATCAGCAATAGTTTATTGTATTTCCTTTTCTTGAATGCCGAAAGTATGCGACTGTCCTCTAAGAAGTTCAAGGTGTAAATGACGTATGATTTACGACGAGTCTCCAAGCAATAATGTTTAAGCCACTTTAGAATGATAAACACTAAAGTCCAATATTTATTTCAGATAGCGGGCAACTACTCAATATTCCATTTAAGTATCGTCACCGAGGTCATGGTGCTTCCGTGCCGCCATATTAGTTTATAAATAGTCCTCCATCGCAGGAAGTCAACTCGAAAACGGTTTCTTAATCTTATGCCATGCGCGACCGAACGGAACTTGCCAACGCTTCCTATTGTCAAACTCTGATTTTAAATGGCTCATTCGATTTTCAAACAATAGTTTTTTTTTTTCGTTGACGTAGCATCAAATAGAATGATAGTAGAATATTGAATTCGAGGCGATTGTTTTTTTTGTGAGGTCGAATGAAACCGAGGCAGTGACAAATGCCCCGTCTGGCTAGTAGAATTGTATTAGTTGAAGAAATACAGTTTCTAATGCTGAATGTCTTAATAAATTGAAGAAAAAATTGCTAGACAATGAATTACCAATTGAAAACAAAGGGGAAATACATAAAATATTCAAATAAAATGATCTCTTCTACAGCGAGTGGAGAGCGCTCGATTACTTTTTCTCGCAATGGTTTTTTATCTTTTTGAACACTCTTGAAACGCCGCTCACACAACAGACTGTAACAGAAAATTAAAAGTTGAAATTTTAATGAGACATTCAGTTAAAATTCACTGGAGAGTGCACAGTTGAATCACTGCATGAATCATTTTCATTAGTGCGTAAGGCCGGATGTGTACATTTATGAATTATAAATGTATAGAATGGCAAATAGGTCAGCAGTTACAAATTGTATATGTTTACATACATTTCGTGGATAAAATGCGATTTTCTATTTGTTGATCTTTTGTGGGAATCGTTTTCCGAGCATATTTCGGTCAACCGATTTAGAGCATTGCGGTGTCGTTCAACCCGATCAGATACACTGAAACCATTGACCTGTATAGGATAAAGCTTAAAACTGGGCTCGAGCCAGTTTTATTGCGACATTATCGGATATCGACCGACTGCCGCAGCTTCCATGCGGTTATCAGCAATAAAACATCAGAAAAATTATCGGCCATTTTACTAGGTAGCGTCTGAACTGTGTACCTACGGTAAACACAATTAAAACTGCTTTTTGCAGTTTAATTAAGGAAGAATTCGAATTAAACATTTAAAACAGATGGAGAATTTGGCGTGGCGGTGTCAGTAATAAAAATGCAGGAAGGCAGTAAACTTTATATGTTACCATCAGGAAGAGAAATTAAAATGCTTAAAGAGGGTTAGTACCTATGTCTATGTACAGTACATACAAAAGTTAAACTAATAAATACAAAAAAGGGAATTCTCGCCAGTTTATAACACAAAGATTTCAAATCAAAAGGCGAAATTGCTCAACGCCCATAATAACGGGTGTTCAATAAGCTTTTCCAATCTCAATATAATTAATTGGAAAACCCTGTGAACAGCTCCTTTCTGGTAACCTCTCATTGAGTCCTTGTAAACGAAATGGAAGTATTGGAACAAGGAAATGCTTTGACAGACTATATTATTAATTGCTTATGGAAACGACCTCAAGTAACTTTTAAGGATATGTTTAAGAGTGTCTACATCATTCCTTTTTATTGAGACCAGACGAATACGTAAAATGAATTGGTTTTGAATAAAATATGTACAAGCACCGTAGAGGTATCGGTTTAGGTGCGTAAGTAAAAAAGGCAAATTTTATATTGTAAGAGCTTACTTAACCAACATCAAGACAGACTTTAAGTTCACATTTTCCTGAAAAGCGTGAAGCAATATAAAACGTTATGCTCAATCTAGCTGTAGCTATATAATCATACTCGCACTTCAAGCAATACTTCAGGCAATGGAAACATTAATATTGATACAAATCACTCAGTTCAATCACAAGCAACACGAGGAAGAAGAAAATTATCTAAAGTGTAAAAACAAAACCGATTGTCAAGTAATTGTAATGGGTTGACTTGTCAAAGCTAATGCACTGCTTCTATTCTTAGATGAAGGCGTAGCAGAAGTTGTTTCAAGTTATATGCACGATGCGGTTGGCACAACAGAGAACTTTAACTAAATGAGGACAAACTATGGCAATTTACCGGAGTCTGCGTCTCTCGAGCTATAAAGTGGGAGTCTTCAAGTCTTAAATGTGTATTTGCTTACTTCTAGGCAAAGACATTTACCGTTTCAAACAGCTATGCTTTCAAAGATATTTCAAGATGTAGGCAAAAAAACATTTTTTTCCAAAAACACGTACACAATTTCGGTTATAAAATACACTAACGATATACGTAGTGGCATGGCGGTACTTTCATACAAGCATAAAAAGCTGGCTTGTCCTTATAAGGGTTTCAGAACATTCTGTTCGCCTTTTGGGCTTGCCGTATTGTTGGCTCCTAGGCACGCCACTTAGGCGGCTCATTGCGAAAAACTGGCTGCCTTCTGTACAAGTGTAACGCGTTAAAATTGGCAATTATAAAATATCCTTTTGCTTTAAGGCCAAAAAAAAATGGGAAAAAAATCAATGATCATGTATCCGTGAGGATACATGATCATTGATTTGATTCCCATTTTTTTAAGACATTTCTCAAATCTGTTCGTTAACAGCATCATCGCTTACCAAGAGTCTAGAATGTTCCATGTTCTATAGAACTGTCTAGAAGATTCGAGATTAAGTCTAGAATGTTCCTCTATGGAAATGTCTAGAAAGTTCAAGAAATTTATAGAACTTTCTACAAGGATTGGTTCCACTATGGAGCTATCTAGAAGGTTCAAAAAAGTTGTGAAACGTTCTCGAAGGCTGGTTTCCTCTAAGAACCTGCCTAGACGTTCACGGAAGTTGTAGAAGTTTCTTGAAGATGGGTCGGCCATATAAATAGTCGACGGGTTTGCAGCAGCAGGGGTCTAATTTCTACGGACTACGTAACGAAGCGATCGAAGTGAACTAACTAGTGCAGTGTGTATTAAGTGAATAGTGATCAGTTGTGTATTTTTGATTAAGTTTAAGTGTTTTTTGTTTAATAAAAATAATGAGTGTTTCATTTGGTAGTGTTTTAATTTATCCTGTACCCAGCTCGTAACAATTTGATCAGCAAAGACTGAGCGTGGTCTTCAAGAATAAATTGGCTTTACAAATGTCAAAAGAAATCCTTACTTAGTTATTCCATCAACAGCCCAATGATTTGCAAGGCATGCATCACGTACATGGTATTAATCAAATCAGAGCACGAGGAATCCCGAGCAATGCTCACATGACATGTCACACGATACATAAATCTCATTACAATAGAAAAGCTTTTCTCAGGACTGTTGTGGAATATTATTATGTTTTGATCCTTGGCTTGGCATTAAAAGAGATCACACTGGTTTGAAGGAGTTTATGGATAATTCAGTCAGTGAAACTTTCTTGATGAAAGTTTGATTTACTTTTATTTTTTTCAAATTCTAATAACCGGACTTTGTAGGCCCTCCAATGGACATTTGCATTTTAAGTACTCCAATAAATAACTTAGATTATAAAAATATCCAATTACTTTGTCTACCGCCGTGGCAGGTCCAGGAACTTAAACAAACATATCTAGGTGCACTAAACTGACTAAATATACAGGACACAACAACAATGTAGTTACAACAACGGATACATTAATTACTCTATTAATATTTAACGATGAAACGCATTGTCCTCAAGACTGCATCCTTAGATAATAAAGCGTCCAGCGATCCGCGCGTGCACAAATATGGCGGCTGCAATATGGCCGCCGGTAGCGGGGATTGCATTATCCATATTCGATACGAGGTGTGCCCGTATACGTGACCGGCACCGTGTTTTTAATCACGATAGCTTGATTGCTAATGTCTCTACATCTTAGGAAAGTCTAACACTCGCAAGAATATCAATGAATACTTAGAACTGTATCTTGGAAGGTCGGAGGCGTGTCATAAAGTATGAGATAGCTACATACAACGAAATATAACAATATTTGTGTGCGTCTGCTTGCCCATTTGACACTAAGCCGAGGCTTAAATGAGCTGGACCGCCATCGCCACCATAATCCAATTTAACAGAACATGTGCTACAATGTGATAATCTACTTGACGACTGCGACTGGTCACGCTTCAGGGCTAAACGCAAAAGTAAATATGGCTGGCGACTTTAAAACGGAATATTGGAACGACAAAGGATTTCAATGAGGATGCAGTCAGATATTTTGGAGATCATAGAATAAATAGGAAAAGCTATTGAACCAAATATTTTTTTATAAATGGAGATTGATTATTTATTTTCGTTATAACTGAGCACTTAGTTCATTTGCGCTGTTGGAAGTGGTGCATAAAAATAATCTGCAGGCGAAAGTTCAACGCAAGAAAGCCATGCATCAAAAGAGTGGCTTTACGAGCGCAACGAACTTCAACGATTGATTAATATTGGCACACTTAGTACAGATCAGACAGAACTTTTCTAATAAATTATCCTTAAATCAACATCTGCGTGTGGTCGGCTAGTATTTTTAATCCAATGAAAATATATTTTCGAACGCTGGTAGGTCGGGCAACGCACTCTTCGGGAATAATTTTATACTATTAGTAAGCGAATCTACTATCATTTTGTTATTTCGTCACCTCCACCGTCCACCTTTACATATCGAATTTTGACATCCTATTTTATGATGTTTATTCTGTAGACTTCAGCAACATCATGGAGGTCGGACTTATCATTCAAATGAAAATAAAGACGATGAATATCCCAATATTACTTGCGATACACGCTTCGTGCCAAAGAGGTTAAAACGAATACAGCATGAATGAGTCATTATACACCTTGAAAGATAATATGCAGTTTTAACCGACATTGGCAGCAGTAAAGGCCACCTTTTGTAGTTTCACTTGAAAAGACGGTAATGGAGCCGTAATTGCTTTCTAGTGGCTACTGCACCTCAGTTATATACGTCGTTTCTATCGATTTTCTTAATTTCCGCGACACAGTTAACACTTTATTTATTTATCGAGGCATGGCTTACTACGAAATTAAAGGTCGAATGTAAAATTATAAGCAAAGACTGAACATGATCGAAAGTTTCATGTTCAATCTTTGCTTGTTTAGATTTGGCCCAGATCAATACAAAATACTTTAAAAACAAAGAATCTAGGTGCAATTTTCTACACAATAGAGTAAATTCCCATCAAACTCGCTCTTGTAGACGTAACGACGACTTTTACAAGAGTCGAGGAAACTGGATCACACGTCATATCGCGCTCAATTACTCGCCTTAATGCTGTTAAAGCATTTATCGGAACTAACAGAATTTGATGAACCTCCCCATCCGGGAGTTCCCATCGATACCACTAATTAATGACCTTACACTAA
Source organism: Cerastis leucographa (assembly GCA_963082945.1). Classification (NCBI taxonomy): domain Eukaryota; kingdom Metazoa; phylum Arthropoda; class Insecta; order Lepidoptera; family Noctuidae; genus Cerastis; species Cerastis leucographa. The sequence goes on from OY720353.1 coordinate 8,750,343, forward strand.
CCGAACTTCAATTTATCGAAGTTAGCGACAAAAACTTGATTGAATAGATTGAGAAAAAGTTTGCGGAAGAACCGTGGAAACTACCGTTTGATGAGAGAACAGGTGTAACTAACTGCTAACTAGATTCAAAGCAAACAGAATAATAAATTGATTATTAGGACTAGACTAATAGAAACGATTATGAGCCCGTATCTTTTTATGAAGCTGATGATCACGGAAGATATTATAACAAAGGACTGACTCATTCTCCTGTACTTATTCCAATTCGTTTGGGGGCGGCGCAGCATGTCTCTTCCTTCCAAACTTCTTTAGTCATCCGAGTAAACTTCCTTACCATCTTTCACATAGTTCATCTAACGTCAACTTCTATTCTCAAGACGTCTCATGGTTGATTTACTCAACGTATCATCAGTTCATGACACTCATTGATCTTATGTTTTTTGTTCTGCAATATCCTAAGAACGGTGTCAATTACGCTGTTCCGATAACCTATTTTTCTTCTCACATTTAATAAGCATCGACTGCATGGGTCGTAAGCAATACTTTATCGGTAAGAAAGCGGGCTATATTGATTAACTAATAAACTATATTTAATATGAGTTTTATTACAGTAGCATATATATAACCAAGTAACGGTGAATATCGACTCGAATACAAAGTTAAAAATCAACTTGGAATTTGAGAAGAGCGGCCAGAAATCCATTACGCGTGTTTGGGGGATATCACGGTTCCGATTTTTTCATAGCTTGCCACTTAGTTCACAGCACACCTCTGTAACTCCAGTAGTTTTATATATCTGGCTGTTGATACTATGTGGCATAATGGTGTCTAGGTACGGTATTCAAAACAATACTTGTTTTGATTGTCATTTGAATTTAACTATGTGATACGAGAACACTCGTACTTATTAGTACTAATTGGACGCACTCCAAAATAGACTAATTGGGTTATCCAGCCAGTTATTAGCCTAGATTTCTATTTGACTTTGTAAGAGTTATAATAGTCATCCAATTACGAGGGGTTTTAAATCATATTTGAACAATTTAACGGTACCAAGGATTTGAAGCTTTCGTTTGGAATGGCGTCAATGTTTGCGTAAAAAATTAGGGCTTAATAAAAACATGTGGATAATCCACGTTAATCTCCAACATGTGGTGACCCTAACGGAATTGTAAATATACCATGTTAACGATTTGTTTGTGAATCAAACGGGAAGTCAGATTACCGTATAAAAATAAGCCTATTTTTTAAGATGTTTTTATTACGGCCTTATTACGCTTTCTAGATCATCTGGTACAAATCGTGTTTTTATAAGCAGTTTTAAAGTTTCGTGAATATTTTTAAATTTAATAAGAGCACAAATGGCCTTCTTTGTAATTAAATACCTAGCTTTATCTATTTAATTTCGTAGCGTTTCTGCGAATATGCTTTTGTATGTACCTTCATTATTTTAAAAGAAAAATACTCCAAGGCTCAATAAATCAATTTGGTTTTCAGAATTTCTATTGGGGAATTTCGTTTGTCTATTCTTTGTACGTAGGGCGTCTCCTAAAGAATTGGTGTAGAATTAATAACTTCGGCGTAATTTTTAGTTTTCAGAGATGATTGATGATGACGACCTATTATAACTTTCATTGACATGAATAAAATTAGACTGAAGATTGCGAAGTGACAAATACAAGATGATTAATCTTTTCCATATTTTTAATGATGTTTTTTATCTAAGCTGCAAAAATGACACTGCCAGTTTTCCTGACGATTTTCGATGTCTTCATGATAGCTTCGTATGCATTTATTATACGTATTTAATTCCAGCATGTTGTACGAAAGACTAGCTAGAGCTGGCAAACCAAAACAAAAGCAGTACGTAAATCTCGTTTTGTAGTTTCTGCCTGTCACCATGGCAACACGGCGCGAGTATATTTATTTAGTACGTAATTCATGAATCAGAATCTGAGCCGGATTCATTAAAATTGACCGATTATAATTTCGAAACCTGATCTTTTGTCCTCATTTGAATTACAAAACGGCCTAATGGTACATCTTGATTGTCTGCTTGTTAGATCTAATTATGATAAGATAAGTAGTCCTTATCAATGTCTTAGTTGATGATCAGAGTGGGTGACCAACTATGAATGATTGAAGTGAAAACTTCTTTAGCGGCGTTGTGCACTTTTGTGATGGGTAAACAATGTTAAACTCGCGTCAGGTCTCGCGTCAGGTCTCGCGTCAGGACATGTGACCGTCAGGTCACGTAGGTTGCGTTGCGAAGGAATTTTAACTTTATGAGATCTGTCACTGAGTTTGGGTTTCCAAAACTGGAAAATTCGTCAGACGGATTGACATTAGGTTACGAAAGAATTTGAACTTTATATTCAAGTTTACACTTCTGCCGGCACTCCCTGAGTGCAACTTTTTTATCTAGGTTTTTAACAGCCTTGCTGAATGTTTTATCTAGGTAAGTATAGTATGTTTATTAATGAAGGTAGGTGTCATAAATAGCATATCGTAGGCATACGGTCTATACCTATACCAAACAAAAGTATAGTCATTTGTTTATCATGGCAGCAAGGCTAGGTATTTTTATGAAATGGGGTGAATGTACTATTATCAGTACTTAATGAGAAAGCAAGTAGGTATAATGTCCAGAACATCCGAGGAACAGTATCTGAACAGAATGACATTAAAATTATACGTATTATTATGTAGGTAGTAAACTATTATTATTAACATGCATTACACAGCAACTTTTTATAGAATATGATTTATTCGATGATCCCGGATACGTGTTAGTGGGTTATAAAACCAGTAAGTGAGAATGTAAATATTCATGTAACAGAGTTTAGGCTTGTAATTATTCGTAAATCCTGCTAGACAGTTAATTACGAAATACCAAAGTTTACGTTTAGCATAGAATTCAAACCGAAACAGTTTCAAATTTGGGAACTGCGATGTGTGAGTAGATATCGTAAGAATTCAAATTTATTACACGCCTAGTCCCGTGTTTACTAATATTGACTTAATGTTTCAAAAACAAAGAACGAAAGAACGCTACTTACAAGTGCGAAAATAGCGGTTGAACCGATCGTAACGGTCCCTTAAGCGAGTAAATGATTTACCTTATTGTTTATAAAAGCATAACATACTCACAGTATGAAGCATACTATGCACAGACAGCTGTTGAATTCCCTTCTCTCTCCAATATCACCCCAACGCCGAACGAAAACACAACACTCTTGTTTATTTAGTCTATTTCAAACAAGTTCTAACGCTCCTTTTAATTACTCCATTATCATAATCAACATATATACACAAATAGCTGTAATGAAATCAAAACAATTACATTCAGAGGTACTATTTATTTATGTCGACTGTTAGAACTGCGAACGCACAGTTGTCACGTTAACGACGCGACGCACGTCTCGCTCGCTGCTGTTCTCAGAACGAACTATTTTATTTTTTTGAAAATTCTTGGGCTCTTCAAAAGAGTGAGTGAAGAAAATTAACAAACGAACGAATAATTAAGACAAAATAGAATGCCTGAACGAATGATGTGAACTGCTAAGTATGAGGTTGCCAAGTCAAAATTATATAATGTTTTTTTTTTTACTAAAAACATGTCTATGGTTTGCTAAATGAAAACGAAGATTTGATGAATTATTTCATTACTTGTAATTCTTGTAAATGAACTTTAAGCACAGCAGTAAACTAATTATTTTCTTCAAATTTGTGTTGTCATTAATTTATCATTCATTCATCATTTTCTGGATCAGCTTTTGTACTTTTGTGTTAAACCTTTCAATACTAGCTACTAAGTATCATCATTGTAGATTCGTCGTGCATTTTATATTATAAATAATACTGCATTTTAGAATATTTTTTCTTACCAAAGTTAGTGTTTTGACAGTTGTTTGTATTAAACATTTAAAATAATTTCTGGCAACATTAATCATCCGTCCATTTTCATTTCGCAAACTTAAAAAAACGACGACGAAAAAGAAAAAGGCATTTCTTTTTGTCGGTTAAAATATTCCTTGTTGCTGGATAATGTGAGCTAACTATCGTTTATGTTGTTTAGTTTTAATAAATTTAGTTTTATCAAGTGGACTCAGCAGAAACAGCTTGGTAACGGTAAGTTTCTTGACATTTGATTGGATTTGTTTGTAAAGTGAGAAAGTGACCGTTTGTCGGGCGTTCTTAGTCTGCTGAGATGCGATCCAATTTCACATCTCAGTGTAAAACGGGCACGGCTATAAATGAACCGGCTCGTAATTAACTATTTGTTCCGCAATATTGGCCAGGTAGCCATTATTATATTCGAAAGCAGGTGTCGTTGGATCGGTTGATTCACCGTTTCTTACGTGTTAACGTGATTGTGATTCGTTAAATTGATCGTAATTGTTGACCGCCTACGCTTTAAGAAAGTTGATACACAATAGTTCCACGTTATTTACTATTTAGTTGCTTATTGCATGTTGTGTGACTCAGTTAATAATCATTGATATTGTAATTCTGCAGTAGGAGTGTGACAGGAGCATTGTTTACCACAGTATTGTTCTACGAATGTCGAGAAGTCAGCATTTTATCAGATGTTTTACAAACAATTTTCCTTCTACCATTATTCAGTAAGAAACATGCACTCATAGCCTTGTATAAACTGCAATCTTGCTTTATAAGGTCAAACACAAATTGTAAATTATTTACTTGTAATTGTATTCAGGGCTAACATGAATCCTATAAAGGAAACATGTACAAAATGGTAACTTACCCACCTATGGTCTTTGTTATTGGTACCCTCATTATGGCACAAATGTGTGATACATTTGTACCGTTTCCTGGCCACTATTCAGTCAGATTATTTCAAATTATTCTGATGTAAAAGGAGTCAACAAAAAAAATATGATCATACATTTATACAAAAGAAAACTACATCTTGAAAGGTATAAACAGTTCAGAATCCACACTTGTATGGAGTCTGTTCGTAGCTCATAATCAATAACACCCCTCTTTTTTGGTCGGGGGTTAAAAATATTATTGTAACTTGAGCTATGGCCCATTGTGTTCAATCTTGGGAAATAACTAACATTTGTGATGATACGCATAGGAAATCAGACTGAAGTAGTGTTGTTCCAAAAGAAAAGTTGGTTGCTAAGCTCAAAATAAGCAAATGAATTTTCCAACAGATACCATGTTCCATGCCATTTAAGATATTGTATGATCATTTATATCAATTAGGTCCCTGCAGGTTGTTTCGAGCCTTTAAGTTTTTAAGCATTCCTTATTATGGTTGTCGTATCCGTTACACTGTAGTTGAAAACATGTGTTCTTGACATTATACTTGAAAAAACCTTAAACTTAGCTAAGACCTCAATAGTTCTACTAACCATACCCTTATTCTTCAGTTTCGAATCAAAACCTGACTAAGCTCACATAACCAATATGGAGGATGAAAACGAATATAAGAAATTGCCGACAGAAGACAAATGTGTTCACAAGCTATGGAAGGCTAGGGTAGCAGGCTATGAAGAAGCCATCAAACTTTTTAACCAGATTGACGATGAGAAGTCTCCGGAGTGGAACAAATACTTGGGACTGATCAAGAAGTTTGTCACTGACAGCAATGCCGTGGCTCAGGAGAAAGGTATGTACTTTGAATTTTGTTTGTTTACTTTTTTTTAAATATTACTGCAGCCTGTATCATCCCACTGCTGGACAGAGGCCTCTCTCCATGACTTCCAGTTTTTTCGATCCAGGGCTAATAGGCCTGTCCATAATGCAGATGGTTCGTCAGATAATTCATTAAAAAGTGTTTGGAGTTGACTTTAAAAACCGGCCAAGTGCGAGTCGGACTCGCGCACTAAAGGTTCCGTACCATTATTTATAAAAACGTGCAAAAAAATCATTCTTATGTATGGGGGCTCCCATACATTAAAATGATTTTTTTGCTCGGTTTTGCCCTTAAATATTTATTTTATTCTGTTTTTAGTATTTCTTGTTATAGCGGCAACAGAAATACATTATCTGTAGAAATTTCAACTGGCTAACAATCTCGGTTCATGAGATACAGCCTGGTGACAGACAGACGGACGGACAGCGAAGTCTCGGTAATAGGGTCCCGTTTGACCCTTTGAGTACGGCATGGCACCCTTAAAAGTGTTATCAATTAACGTGTGTGTTTGTACCCTATTAAAGACTCCTAAAATAAACTGAACCAGAGCCAATTTTGATAAAATTTTGCACGGTTGTTCTACATTTGCCAGGGAATGTTTCTGATATAAAAAAGGCATTGCAGTGCCTGTCAAGCACAACTAGTTATGAAATAAAAATCAAACAATATTTTTCAGTGCTTATTAAAATTGTATACTTGGTTGGATAGGTATTGTTGTTGAGGTTTAATAACAACCTAATAATTATTACCTTAATTAACATCCAAACTGCATTTGTCACTGACCTGGTTATATATTTACAATTCACATAATACATTCTTGCTGTTTAAATGCACACATATTTACTTATGTGTTATGACTACTGTCAATTTGAGCTCTTTTTCCTGAAAATTGTGTCAGCATAAATAATGATAACATTTTTCTGCTAGTGAGTCATGCATTCAGGTTTTCCAAATTCAATGTTTATGTGTATTATTTAGAGAAGGCTTTATGTAAAAGAACTATATCTATTCCTCTGCATCTGGTTAGACAGGAAGCCAACCCCAACATAGTTTGCCATGGCCACGAGGAATTTGAAGAATAGATATTTGAAGAAATTATTGCCGTCTCGCTGCGCCCGACCTAGCCCCCGTAAAGTGCGAAAGGGACAACTGCAGCTCAGGCTGATTTTACCTACAAAAATCTTGACCAAAAGACGTTTTTTATTCCACGGTTTTCTTCTTCAAAACTAAACTGATCTAAATAATTCTTATATCAAAATTTAGAGGAAAAGTATATCTATGCTTCTATTATTTTCTTTTTTGTAAAAAAAACTTATCTAATTTGTCTGATAGTCTGAATATGGCGGTAAAAACGGGCTTTTTAGGGGGTTTTTGGGTTGTCATAATTCTTTTAGTGATTATGTTTTGAAAAAAAAAGGAAATTATAGGGGGGGGGGGGGCATGTCATATTAAGACCTAGATTTTTTTTGGAAAAAAATCATTTGCTCTATACGCATTATCCACGATAAAAACAGCGGAATACGTTAGTATGGAGAAAGGCCCACTAGAGTCCCCTCTTAAGTATCGCATAATAATCTTATAATGTTTACACTACTGGGATACAGGCCTTTTCCTCTTGTGAGAAGGAGTTGGGTGTTATCCATCGCAATAGACCCAGTTTTGGTTAGTAGGTTCCTAGCTATCTATTTTACATCAAATTCTAACCAAAGAGTTAGGTTGTTAACGTTTTGCCGACCAGAATAAAGAACCTATTATTATGAATAGTATGTTCAATGTGAATTGAATTTTAATGAATGTTAAATACATTTCATTATTTTCAACTTATTTATACCCAGAGTATAAATAAGTCGATGGGAAACTGAATAAATTGCGTTCTATGCAAATAAAAGCCATTTAATTTTGGCAACAGCAGCCAAAACATCATCATTGTTTTTAATATCATTGTTGTTACTTACTATATTCAAAACTTATTTATTTGGTTACGTAATCTACTCACTATAAAACCACTCTTTTAAAGTTAACTTGATGTCATTGTTCTGCTGAGAAATCACTGTTTTTATCTCTATTTAGTTATTCTAAAATTTACTAAAGATTTATTGACTTCATAGAATAAAATTAAGTCTCATAATGTTCTCTAAAGATCTAAACTAACAATTGATAAAATGGGTTGAATACTCAATTTTAAGGTCCTATTTTAAGACCCACAGACGAATATTAATTGTGACTTGGCTATGTGTTTGTGCAAGAGCTGAGTGTATAGGAACTGGATGCACTGCATTGCAACCCACAATACAAAATCATTTAAAATGTAGGTTAAAATGATCATTAAATCTTGGTCATAAAGTCTCAGAATCCTTTGCGATGTTTTACGACTAACAAGTAACTGTTCCTTGCACGGACGAGTCTGCTTGTTATTCTTGGTCATGCGCCAGGTTATTCACGAATTGCGTAAAATTTAGTCTTAAATTTATTTCTTCTATCGTGTTGATGGTACGCACACACATTATATTGTTCTAGCTAGTACTCCGAAATACGTTGAGTTTTGAAGAAATAAAGAAAAAAATTATCTGCCATGACGCATCACAAAAAAAAAACTGCGTCAGAGGTCATCAAATATTTAGTGAGGATGGAGTGTAGGAGATTTGCGATAGACAATAGTTTAAAAAAGGCCCATCTGAGGAATTTGCTTAGCCCGATGACCTCGATCGATGAAATTTTTCATCTGCATTAAAAAAAAACAGAATTTCATTTTAGAAGGTAAGGTGACTAAGATCCAACAGTTCCGTGCCCAAATTATAAAATCAAAGCTATGTATCGAAATAAAATCACTAGTTTTCAAAACAATCTACCTTCATTTCAATACACTGTTCATGTTACCACTAGAGAACTGTTCAGTAATATAATATGGCTTGATAGTTTTGTATCTCTATCCAATCAAATATAAGTAGGCTGGTAACTTTTGGCCTATTTGATAGGACTTCCAGGTCCATGTGGCCAAAATTAAATCATGATTGTGATGTTACCAGCTTGTATAATTTACAAGTAATTAATCAGTTGCACTCAAATGAGGGAGTCTGAGTAAAGAAATATTGCTTCCTGCAGTTGTAAGTAGTAACTGAAGTAGTTAACTGTACATGGTTTTAGAAGTCTACCTTGAACAATACCTGGTCTTAGGTAATACATAGAAATAGAAAATGCTTTTAATACAAGGTATAAGGGACACCGACTTACACCTTGTATATTGCAGTTAGTGTTTTTTTTATTTATATAGGTTATCAACAGTGATACATAAAAGTGTTTTACAAAATATGCGTGTTACAGTTATTATGGCCAATTATAGGTTTCCCTGTGTAACTGGTGTATATGTATAAGACATACGAACGGACTAATGCCAGATATTTCCAAATAAACAACAAAATAAAATTACAATTTACAAAATTACATAAATATTTAGATCACAATTTTGAAAAAAAAGAAGATTGATTTTCATTTATCTCCGCTTATAGTTTTCATAATAATTTGTTTTTTGAATGTCGGTTTATTAAAGTTAAATAAATCAACTTCAAGTAATGCCGAGTTATAAATTCGAGCAAGGCGAATTAGTACACAGTTCTTGGCATAGTTAGTGGGAGTGCCTAGGAAAGCGCAACATTGGCGTGTGACGAGTGCGTCGTAGGAGAGTGTTAAATGTTATCTGTGCGATCAACTCCGGGCAATCAAGGCGTCCATTGAGTATGTCATAGATCAAACTCATGTCCATGGTCTGGCCAGTACCACTCAACCACTTTTCACCCTCATGCCCTAAGTAATAAGGTTAAAAACAGGTCGACCGTCAGTGAACTCGGTAGTACCTACATTTTAATTACGAAAAGATCTACTGATTACTTTCCATATAAAACGATGCGTCAGTGCCCTGAAGTTCAAGGTTACAAAAAAAGAATACAATAGCTATACGTGAAATATTGATTTCAACCGCACCATACATACGCCATGTATACGTTCATGATTTCCAATATAACATCCAGTATTTGTACCGTTTAAATTCGTGCTCGTATTCTATTGAGCCTCGATACCGATACACGTAACCATAACAAAATGCGATTCACAACTGTTGTTTTTGAGTACAAAGACCTTCATTCTTGAGGAGACGTATTCCATGTCGTCACGCATGAATACTCCAAAAGGGTACGCAGGGTTTTAAAGTACACCCACATTTCGTCGGTTGTCATGTACCTAACTACATACATACAAGAGGGCGAGCCTATTACCATCGAAGGTCCAGCCTTCGGGCTGCGATTGAGAAACTATTTATGGAAACCCAAAAACACTTTCCGTCCTTGAGATCAAACCGAGGACTCCAAGATGTATCATCGCTCTTTGGAATACTAACCCAACCCAACGAAAACGACAGCAACGACTCGTTTGTTCTTACATGGTAATTGGATCTAGAGATCGATTCATCGAGACGGTCAATTTGTCGTCTCGTCGAATCTATTGCCGATTGCAACTTTCCAATAACCAAACCTCTTCTATACATCACTTTACGCAAGTCACTACAATTTATAGACTATACGCTGCCTTTTAAAATGTTTGATTCCACTTTCTACTTGCTTGACCGAAAAAGGTCATTATCCTACAGTCGTTAGGAACTTTAATTCGTTGTCTAGAACGACACGAGTGAATGATTCATTTTAAACTCCGTTCTTGTTATAATCCAATTGAACTGTCTCAATGTTCGGAACGTTTTTAGTAATTATGTTTGCAAGGTTTCTTCAGTCACATGTTGGATCACATAGCTTTGTCCGCCTTTTATTGTATGGCATCGCACGTGAGCTGCCCAAACGCGTAATAAAAATAGGTGAATGGAATCTAATACGTGATCCAGTTATGAGTAGACGTAGGCTTTCATGAATTTGACCTCGACCGCGAACATTGTTTGAAGAGATTTTGGAATGTTATCATAGAGGGGACAGCCTCCTTGGTCTAGTACTCGGAAGCGCGACTGCTATTGGGTTTCCCATCAGGAATTTCTGATTGTGGCGAAATGTGTGTGTACTATTAGATACACCTTTGCCTAATCCTTCGGGGATTACAGGCGTAATTTTATGTTTATGAGGTAAATTAGCTAGCGAAACTACGTAGACTGTTGTTGCAGCTGGTAGTGTATTTTTGCTGTCTATTTGGGTGTTACCACACCAATCGATCGATCGTCGATCGATGGCATCGTTCGGCGGTCGATCAATTGTTTATGGCCCGGTATCCTCGATCAATCAAAGCTACCACACCAATCGAACAACGTCGACCGATTGGTGTGTTTGTTAACGTATCGAAGTTTTAAGTCGTGTCTAGTCTCGAGATATTTCCGATACTCGGTCGGGGTGACCGATTTCCAGAAGGAAGACGAAGATGTGTAGGTGTCAAGGTAAATTAAATACCAGATGTGCGCGAGATCCGCTGAACACGGGAAGTAGTTCCGGTCATTATGGCTATGCTTGGAACCCGTCTCACCACATCTCCACTAACACAGCACCATCATCATCATCTGCCTAGCCTTTTCCCAACTGTACTGAAGTCGGTTTCCAGTCTAACCGTAAGCATCTGAACCAGTAATTTACATGGAGCGACTGCCTATCTGACTTCCACAACCCAGTTAGTACTGCGTAATTCGATACCCGTTGGTATGGCTGGTTGTCAGACTTGGAGCCACTGACTACCTGTAACGACTGTCAAAGATCTACAAACGGGACCACGGCTTAACCAGCACGACCATTCGGGTCGTGAATTGCGACAATGCACATAATTGTATCACAAATTACAGTGAGAATGTAAAAGTAACAGTAAAGCATAATGGACGCCGATTAACTGTGCCAAGTGCAGTTATTCTGATAGCACTCGAAGCGCATGCTTATTTCATTGTCGGCAGTCGGTTTTTTGTTACAATGACGATACTGAATTGACGCAAATATCAATAAATATGATAAATGCGAAAGTAATTCTGTCTGTTTATGTTATAGTCCAAGAAAATTAGTCAAATGGGGGCAAGTATATGAGAGGTAGTCAACTATAAACTTGTATAAACCTTTATTATGACACCCTAAAACTTGTCTCAAAACCTACTTATCGTAGGGTGCCCGCGACCACAGATATTCCAATGTCAAAGGTAAAAAAAAAAAAACGTTTATTTTACACATTTATTGCAAATATCTTGTTTCCTATGGGTTTTATGCTATTTGTATTACATATAAATATTGTAGAGGATTACATTCTGTACAACTTTAGTTCAAACTTTTTTTTTAATATCTTGAACCATTTTCGAGATAGAGGGCAAAGCGCGCGCATTGTTTAAGGGACACCTAATTACCACGTATTCACCAAGTATTCAGTACATCATTCTAAACCCCCACTGAAATTTTCAGTCGGATATTAAAAAAACAGCTTTTTCCTATACGTACACGGTTAAAATGTATGAAACAGCAGTTTTTTTTGTTAAATTTCCGTTGAAGCATTTTTTTGTGACGGGGTTCAGTATAAGAATACTTCGTAATTAGGTTCCCTTCACCCTGTATGTAGACCATAACCTGTGTTAGGATATAAGATACTTTTTATCTCAGTAGTACGCTATCGTGCGATAATTTCAAACCTCAAGCGAACACGCGATTAGAAGTTAGTGTTTCATATAAACATCTTAACGTGAAGTTAACCTAAACCACTTTCATTATGAGTTATGAAGAAATTAAAACAAACGCTGATTAAACTTGTTCTGATTTGATAACATAAAAGAAAAATGCCGATCGATGTGTATTTTTTTTCATTGTTTGTGTGTTGCCGGCCGACACAGGGGCATCGACCGATAAATATTTTCACGGAAACCCTTCGCTGTCACGCTATCGAACTTTCTGAGTATTTCCAATGCTTGTTACTGAAATGCCGATCAGGATTATTTATTTTTATTTGTAACCATTAAAAAAAAAAACATTAAAATTAAGCAGAAAATCGGTACTTTTTAACGTCTAATTTCAAAAGATACTCCCCTAAAACGTCCGCTCTTCACAACTTCTTAGTGTTTTAGCTGGGGAGAAAAAATGGCGAAAATATACGCCCCAGCAACTAGGGCGGGCATACGAAACGGGTTTTCGGTCCCATAATAAAACCGGGAAAAAAAAAATCCAATAAAAGTATTCATCGTACACGAACGCCGCTAGTTCATCTCAATCTACAAGTTCCTGCGATAAATCCATTGTACTGTTACCTACAGATGAATCCGAAGTAAAATCATTAATATCTTACCTCAAAACTGATTGTGCAGTAGGAGTATCCACTCTTCAAATCTCAGGGAGTTTCCTGAAAGAATTTACTGACGATAATATTGTCCCTCCTCTAACATTCATTTGCAATTTATAATTTGCTACAGGAGTTTAGTTAAACTCTTGGAGACAAATCAGCTGTCGTCATCTCAATCAAAAATCAACTCCAGATTCTGTTCATCAATTGACGGATTTTATTATCTCTAAGCTAGATAATTACTAAGAAAAAGACTTTGGCCATCTACTTAGATTTAGCCAAAGCATTTGACTGACACAGTGTTTATTCCCATTTGGATTGGATTGGCAAGCAAACTAGAGCACATGGGTATTAGGAATGTAACACTGGATTTGTTTGCGAGTTACTTAAACGGTGGAACACAGGTAGTGAAAGTAGATGGGTGCGTAAGTGATGAGCTACCGATTGAATATGGCGTCCCAAAAGGCAGTATCCTCGGCCCAACCTTGTTCTTAGTGTACATAAATAACTTATATAAACACAGACCTGACTAATGGGAATGTTATTAGTAATTTTTTACATCCGGTCTAACCAATGCCCTTAATACATTTTTTGAAGACCATCTATCCTGACAGTCTATCTAACGAAACTAGGGCTCATCATCATTTGCCTAGGCTTTTCCCAACTATGTTGCACCAGCTGCAGTTGACTACCAGAATTTGCATGAAGCGACTGCCTATCTGATTTCCACAACCCAGTTAGTACTGGGTAATACGATAATCCTTGGTATCAATCAATCAATCAAAATATTTTATTTTACATAGGCCTACATGGCCACTTATAAAACCTCAACAAAAGGTGCACGGTTCGGGTTGTTCGTTTCCTATGGAGAAGAACCGGCAAGAAACTCCATGGTTACTCTTTTAAAATCATTTGGTTTTATAATATTTGAAGTTACAGCGTTAGTACTTAAGTATGGGAGGACAGCGTAGGCCCGACAATAAGTCGATTGCTTACTACAGAAGGTAGTAATGGAAAAAAAAACACAAAGCCTACAATGTCCACACATTCACAAAAAAATAGGTAAATAAAAAGAATCTATACAAAAGTAAAAGTAAAACAATAAAAGAACACTAACTTAAACAATAGACACAGATGTTATCATCAGTGCTGTAATTCTGAACAATGAACGAAAGGTGCAATGATTGGAAAACAATTGTAATAAAAAAAAAAGAATGGAAAACATAATATTGGATATAGTTAGAGACATCCACACATTTGTGTCGTTTATGAGCTACCAGGAAAGCCGCATGAGCAGAAGGAACTAAAGCCAAACTTCTTTATCTTCAACGTAGTCCTTAATTTTGTAATATGCTTTTTTAATAAGGACACGTTTGATGCAATTTTAAAACTTTCCGTCGGTCAGTTCTGTAACTGACTTTGGCAGCTTATTATAAAAGCGTATACTGTTTATAAGAAATGACTTGCCGGTTTTTGTTAATCTAAATTTGGGTAAGACTGGTTGTCAAGAATTTCGGGCCCCTGCCGGCTAAGGCTAATCCTTTTAAATGTATTACTTTGTAGGTCTGGAGGCTGCGCTGGTGTTCGTGGAGAACTGCGGGCACGCTGGCAAGACGACTGGCGAGGTGATGTCTGGCATTGTTGCCAAGTGCATCGCCGCGCCCAGGACCAAGACTAAGGACATCGCGCTACAGGTGACTCTTTTTCTGATTGTATTGTTTTACCTTTTTTTTTGGGACAAGCATCCACACTATTCCCAAAACACTGAAACTCCTGAAAGCAACAATGAATCAACAGTGGCGACCACCAGAAAAGTGCCGAGAGAATGAAGCTGAAGTCCCGGTAGATGCTAAGGCGTATGTTGAAGGTGCTCTTCATCCTAAGATCCGATCACAGGCAGACTGAAAAATATGCTGGTGTTATGTGCAGTAGGTTTATGTGGTTACCTTAGCATACCTAAGGAACTACTGGTTCTGTGAATCAAGTTAAATTACCACTAAAAGTTTGAACGCCATTCATGCATACTAAAGGAAATCAGACTACAAAGTCTGACCGCAATACAAAATATTTTATTTCCAATTCTTATAACTTATTGTATTAACGCCACAGCATTAAGTAAACCGCAGTCCACTTAGCCTGGTTTATTCAGAACAATCTGTAACCAGGTCATTCTTCACTGAATTGAACAAGTCATTGCCCTGTCACTTAATAACGAATCGCTTTTGAAGGAAAAAAAATGTTTTTAATGCACACTGCATGACTGTAACCTACTTACTCTGCATTGTTCATCAAAAGAGTATTTAACGGTACTTTTCACCATCGCATTATTACAAAATATGTTTGTAACCGTTTATTCATACCCAAAATCACTACGAAATTAATTTTACCGGCTTCTAAGTTGATTTGGTTCGATTGGGATAACGGGTGTAAAACTACCCTCATTGCGATCATTTGTTTGTTCTGGTCCGTAACTAGAGTTTGGGTCCCTTCCAGTTCGGAGATATTGGGGAGCAAAGTTCCAACATTTTCTAATATATTTTTTAATTCAGCTGTAATTATTCATGTTATAACAAGACTTTAAATACCTTCATGACCCCTGCATATAGATTATAGCATCAATTCTATTTTTTTTTTCTCAACGAAACCAGTTTCTGCAGCTTCTAAGGTATTTGGTTGCGCCTGTGTATGGTATACTTATACAGCCTTGGACATCTAAGAAAATAATCCATAACAATGTATACCGAAAGAATAAAAACTTTTATTTTTTTTAATTATATCAACACTTGCAAATTTTCTTTCACAGATAACCCTAATGTACATAGAAATAGAGAAACATGAGATAGTAGAAGAGGAGCTAATCAAAGGCATGGAGCAAAAGAACCCAAAGGTGGTAGCAGCCTGCGTATCTGCCCTACACACATCCCTGAAACAGTTTGGCAACAAAGTGATTGCCATCAAGCCGATGGTGAAGAAGATTCCTGTACTGCTGTCTGATAGGGATAAGGGTGTCAGGGATGAGATGAAGGCGCTGGTTGTTGAGATGCACAGGTTAGTTAGATTTATGTTTTTTTTTTAATTATATTTATTGGTTTGTAAATAAAATCAGCAAAATGTTGCCACTTACTTGTGATACTGGCAACATTTTACCTAACTTTAACATTAATTTGTTGTTATTAGAGGAGAGTAATCTTAACTAGACACCATGCACTCGATGCGAGGGATTTCCTAGTGGTAAGAATTAAGACCTTTAATCACCTTTTGAACACTTTTCGTATCATCTGTCGAGCGGTCGCAAGCGCAACTGCTGAGCATGAGTCCTGGGTTCGAGTTCTGGGTCGCGCAAATTGTTATACGGTTTTTCCATCAGCCCCCCTAGCATGACCGTTCTATCTCTATTCTACCAAGAAACGACAAGAAATCTTTTCTATACAACTTGACATTTCTTCTGGCCGAGCATGGCGCGCCCCGTCGACTCGCGTTTCTACGAAGACATAAGACAGAAATTCTTTCCATAGCAACGGGGACTTATCACGTGATGTTTATATTCCCTGAATATTATTACGTTTAGTTAACAAAAAAAAGTTGCTAATTGCACAAGTTTTTTTTATTTTCGTGGGCGGGATGGTGTTGCTGCATCCTGAATCCAGGCCTGGATCTTTTTCGCGAAATTAAACCTAAATATTTTACATAACATTTCAACCTTTTAAACGTAACTCAACGCAACCCCGAAACGTATTTCTCGTATTTAGTTTTTAATGAGACTAGTTTGACATTTGTCAGAAGTAATGTTTCTACCCCCAAATGTCAAAAGAAGAGAAAATATGGTCGTCATGCTCGACGTTGTAGACTTGTGTCGACTGAAGAAAAGAAACATTTCTTTTCTACATTCTTAATGTCGCCATGCTTGGGACGATAGAAATATCTGTCAAATTGTCGATTCTTCCGTAGACATAGCCCGTTTCTACGGCGGTCATGCTAGGCCGGCAGGAATTTCTCAGTAGCAGCCACGGAGTCTGGATTTGTGCCCGGTTGATGGCAAAAGGC
This sequence comes from Cerastis leucographa, assembly GCA_963082945.1. Lineage (NCBI taxonomy): Eukaryota > Metazoa > Arthropoda > Insecta > Lepidoptera > Noctuidae > Cerastis > Cerastis leucographa. The sequence continues at coordinate 8,767,336 of OY720353.1, forward strand.
TCGCCCCCTATTACATGGAACTTATACGTAACTGGCGAAATGTGTGTACTATCAGGTACACCTCTGTCTGGGATCACACCCTTCGGGGATTACGGCGTGATGCGTGAGGCGTGATGTTATGTTTGATTGGTTTAAAGCACTAGAGCACGTATAATTTTTCACTAAAAGTCGAAGTTCGAAGTTTACATAAGAGCGTTTACTAAAAAACATTTTCGAAAAATAGTGTTACAGTTAAATTAGACCGATTATAAATTTTCTATAGAAACAGAAAATTCCAATTATCTCTTTTTTTAAAATACATTTTGAAAATATTTTTTAGTAACTTTTTAGACCTATGTATCCTGCTTATCCGTATAAAGTTTCATTTAAATCGGTTCAGGCATTTCGGAAAATAACGACTTGAAAGTTTGTATGAAAAGCGGTAAGGTATAAACGCTCTTAATGGAAAATTGTACCTGATTTAGTGCAAAATTACATGTTTCTAAACCCTTAGCTTAGGCTGGGATCCTTAACAATGCTGTCATACTAAAATATGTTTGGAAATAAAATCTCAGCTAGCACGAATATGAGCTTTGTGCTACATACCCATTTAAGAATGACCCAGTTCATCTTATAAAAATGAAAGAGCAAATATTTATAACAGTATCTTATTTGGTTTCACAATGACACAGATAATTCAATTTGTAAGAAACATTATAAATCGTTTTGATATCAAAGGTTCTCCTTGAAAACTTTTTCAATGGTTTACAAATATGGCTACTGGTTGCCAAGAAAACTTCTAAACTTCGGTGTGAACTAACACTTGACAGAAGTGATGTAGCCAAGGTTCTTCTTAGCTACATCATAACTCATTGACTATTCTTCTTTAGAAGACAATATTATTGAGTTCCAGAATATACTAATGAGGAGACGTTTACTTTAACTAGACTGCACGGTGGGCGCCGTGGTTGAGCGATCGATTGCTGCGCTGCGTGTCGCGGGTTCGATCCCCGCACGGAACAAAAATTTGTATGGCCGGATATTTGCTCCGGGTCGGGCTGTTTGTGTATCTGAGTTTAAATATTTGTAAACGCACCCACGATACAGGAAAAATTCCTAGTGTGGGGCAACGTTTAAAAAAAAAACCACCAGACCCGCGCAACTTGTCTGCGTCACATTTTTCCCATATTTGCAACATTTTTCATTGATGCTCCGCTCCCATTGGTCGTAGCCTGATCTTCTATAACCTTCCTCAATAACTAAATATATATAAATAATGGGCTATCTAAAACTAATAGAATTTTTAAATTCGAACCAGTAGTTCCCGAGATTAGCTCGCTCAACCAAACAAACTCTTCTTTATAATATTTAAGGATAGATTTCGGTAAAAATACGTGCGTATAGTACAGCATAGTAGATTGAATGACTGGCAGTATAGCTTAACCTAAGCCTTTTATTAACACAAACCACTTTTCACCATTCCACAGATGGATAGGCGCAGCCATAGAGCCCCACATAGCGTCACTCCAAGCTGTGATACAACAGGAGCTAAGAGAAGCGTTCAGCACTGGCGGTGGTGTGGCCCAGCCGACGAGGTACCTCAGGTCACAGCAGCACAGAGTCAGAGATACACCGCCTGCTGATTGTGCTGACGGTAATGATTCTAGAAAACTTTATTCATCATCATCAGCCCATAATGTTCCCACTGCAGGGACACAGGCGGAGTGAGCTGAATCCAAGTGAGGTGTGGTAGATGTCACATGTCTTCGAATTTTTAGTTCTGGTTTGTGGTTTCTTCACGATGTTTTCCTTCACCGTTTTTAAGAGCAGCGGTGTTAAAATAAATTACACAAAGTAATGAGCCTGCCTGGGTTCGAACCCACAGCTTACTGCTCGTAAGTCGGGGCTGCCACCACTGGGCCACCGCTGCGCTGCGCTGCGCGAAAACTTTATTACTTACAGATATTTAGATGGAACAGTTTTGTGAGACTGTGGTAACAGCTTCTAATTAGTCGTAGGTAGGAACCAGGCAGGCACTTACTGGTGTAATTTATCATCCGGTTAGACTGGAAGCCGACTCCAACATAGTTTGGAAAAGGCTAGGCAGATGATGACTCTCAAAACGGATTACATCTAGAGGAAAACGGCCCACTCTTTTTTACAGAGAGGAGGCGTGTGGCCCGTGGGAATGTTATTGGTGGATTAATATTGGCCTAAAAAAAACATTATCAGTAATTGGGCAAAACTGCCTAATGCGGCATTGAAAGATTTTATATGGCCGGTATTTCGCCACATGCATGGGACAGAGATGTCAAAGGCGAAGATTAAAAAGTTGTCGCAAAATTTCATCGAGGATCAAAACGTTAATAGCTTCTAGTTCTACATGCAATTGCAATTACTTGACTAAAATTTATAAAAAGCATTTGTGACAAACCTGCAAACATCTTTTGATTTTATTCTTCAACAAAATATCTTATATTTTTATTTCAGGTGCAACAGAAGACGACGACGCCGAAACAGGCGGTGGAGATTCAGGCGAAATGGACCCTTTCGACCTTATGGACCCAGTCGAGATTATATCTAAATTGCCTAAAGACTTCTACGATAAACTGGAAGCCAAGAAGTGGCAAGAAAGGAAAGAGGCTCTTGATGCCTTGGACAACTTATTAAAGACTGCACCAAGGCTAGAACCTGGAGACTATGCGGATTTAGTCAGGGCTTTGAAAAAGGTAATTTGCAACTTTGGAATTCATTTTGCTGTTCAATTTTGCCTCATAACCTGCTTCACCACATAAAGTAATTGAGTAACCAGTATTACACATAAATAACCCTTCCAAAATAATCCTCTAAGTGATAACGAAATCTAACATTAGAATCTAATATGCTGCATTGATGAACTAAGTGGTCAGACTAGACAGACATTTGTTCTTATCTATGGAAAAAACCTAAATATAAAACTTTTGCATTTTCGACTTCCCCCAAAAGCGTAATGAAGTAGCACAATACACTATGTCGTGCCACTTATCCGCGTTTAAATACTAAAAACAGTAGAGCTCCGTTTTTTGCTTTTAACCTTTATAAAGACCTGATTCTCAGCCTCTAAGACCTCTAATTTCATACATAACCCCTACATTCTTGTTTCCAGGTGATATCAAAAGACACAAATGTAATGCTGGTCGCGCTAGGCGGTCGCCTGCTCGGACAGATCGCTACAGGTCTTCGGAACAAGTTCTCTCCGTACGCCTGCGCGTGCGTGCAAGCCATACTGGAGAAGTTTAAGGAGAAGAAGACGAATGTCGTGACGACGCTGAGAGAGACTATTGATGCTATTTATCCTTGTGTGAGTATGTTTATGTTGTAGCACATGGTAGTATCATCTATTGGAGGTCGCATATAATATATGCGACCTTCAATAGATGATACAGGCTAGTGCATATATGCACATATTATGTGCACTGGCCTGTGTGAATTAATCATATTTACACATGTCTGTCACCTATTTTAAATTAGCATGGTCACGGCTTTGTGTATGCTTGTACAGTCACGAACAATAATATGTATACACTTAGCAAAACTTAAAAGTGATTTACACTTTAAATTACGGTTTCTACGGTACCTATTTCGGACCTATATATTACGGACCTATTTCGTAATAGTATGGCTTCCAAAATTCCATGTTCGTGAAAACGTAAAACCTTTAATCAAAACAGTAGAAGAAAATCACTTTTAAAATTTGCTGCGTGTATACATATTATTGGTCGTGACTGTACATCGTAACTTGTGTAAAATATTATATTGACCGCAAATAAATGTAGTAACTATCAGAACACGGCTGCTCTCATTATTACCACTATTTCTCTGTTTTTTATAATGCCAATAAACGCAATTTTCTTTCCATTTTCCAATATCATCATCATGCAACACGTTCATTCCTTTCATTTTCCCCTATCAGCCGTCTCGCTATCATTTACTCCTTTTTCTTACATAACTAATAGTAGTAAGTGGCCTAGATAAAATTCTATGTTTAAGTCAAAGTTTCCACAGTCTTCTCAGTCATTCTTTCTCAGTCTATAGTCTATAATTCTTTCTAACGTATTCAAGCTTCTAATAGTTGTTTACGGTTTTTTCGCATGAACCACTCTTAAAAATGACTAATTAACGGCGCGAAACCTTAATAATGAGTGAAGGAGGAAATTATCCCGGGAACCTTTTAAATATAGCTGTGATATTCGGGGATAACGTAGCATCCCATTCGTGAAAGAATTTTCGGAATCGCATCAGTAACTCTGAAGATAACCCCCTACTTTCAAAACAACAAACATTATTATGTTAATGTATTTACAGACAAACCTCGAAGCGATAATGGAGGACATGCTAGCAGCGTTCGACAACAAGAACCCTTCAATAAAAGCCGAGAGCTCCCTGTTCTTAGCCCGAGCCCTGTGCCATACGCAACCCGCTGCCTTTGGCAAGAAACTTATCAAGGCGTATGTTGCTGGGTTGTTAAAACTTATAGAAAGTGCTGGTAAGTACAACTTTGAAGCATACGTTCAACACCTGGATGTAAAGGGGCTATACATAAATTAGGTCGTGAATACAGATTTTTAGAGGGGGAGGGAGAGAATGTGACCAGCCATGATAAGGACGCCGGGTCGAAAAATCATGAGATTCCTGTGGGGGGGGGGGGGTTGAAAAATCATGAATTCCTATGGGGAGGGGGGGGTTGAAAAATCATGAATTCCTATGGGGAGGGGGGGGGGTGAAAAATCATGGGATTCCTGTGACGTAATTTTTGGATAGCCCCAAATATGACATGAGTGACAAAGGCGATGTTCACTAGAACAGAAACTTTTTCTCCAGTACACGTTTCTTATCTGTTTATGAACAAAATTGGTACAATTGTTTGCTGTCGTATTCTTTTAAATTACTATTGTATTGTATTTAAAAAAAATGACCACCTAATAATTTACGTAAAGATTAGATTCATCAACTGCTGTGTGAAATGCTGTGGTGGTTTCTTAAAATTACGATGAAAGGTCATAAACAACATCTAATCTGATAATTTCTCGACTCGTGATCTTCCCCAGAAACCAAATTACAAGTTTATGTTTTGAATTTGACTGTTTCTCTGGATCTGTGCGTTTAACATAATTGGCGGAATGTTATGTGTACTATTAGGCATACCGCATAACCCCTTGCGGATTACAGCCGTGATATTGTGTTTTTGACATATTTTTTTTCTTTTCAGATCCTTCAGTACGAGACGCCGCTGCCGAAGCCCTAGGTACCGCCACCAAACTGGTAGGCGAGAAAAACATAGCCCCACACATCGGCAAACTAGACAACTTGAAAGAGCAGAAGATCAAAGAGTTTGCGGACAAGGTATGGATCGCGCGGGTTAGTGGATGTGCAATGTTGAGGTTGTAATACTAGACTGTAGTGTAGTACGCCTCTCATTGCGGTGGAAGCACCAGGTCAGTAACCCCCGCCGGGTCAATAACTCAGCAGTCAATTCTCATGTGAGCTACTGTGCTGCTCTGAGGGGTTATCATGACGTCTTCAAGTTCAAGTGACGTTTCAGTTTTGTTATAATGACACTCCAGTGTGGGAAAGAGACGGAGCTATAGAGGAAGACTAGTGCCATCACATTTATGTCGTTGGATTTTTTTAACCATCGGCAGAGCAATTAGTTCTGTGGTCACCAGATCTGTCTACCCAAGGTAGACCGGATGTACGTTTATGTATTCTACACTTGTAAAGTAAATTTTTAAGCAAATAAGCCATGGTATGATTGGTTGTCTAATGTACCATCTAAACAGGTTACATTTGAAAAGTGATTTATTTCAATTGACTCTCAAAACCGGGGGTGTGACAGTCTAATTTAATATTTGTGGTAAAAAGAGTTTCGTGAGAGTTTGTGAGAATATTTACAATTTTTTCCCTAAACCGTTGGTACCCGTTTATTTCAGGCTGTAATACAAGTGAAGGTTGCAGCTCCAAAGAAAGAGGTTAAACCCAAAGGGGTAGCGTCGCCGTCAGGTAAAGGTGATGCTAAGCCTACAGCCGGCTCATCGAACCCGAAGCCAGTCAGACGACCTAACTCTGGTAAGGAAAAAATTCTTAGCACATTTTTTTTTTCCGTCATATTTGTGTTCCAAGTTGAGCGTAATGAGGTTACACTTTACATCCTCGAATCTTCTCGCAGTTTTAATTAGCCTTTGTAGCCACTAGAAGTAGTTTAATGGAATGTCAGCTGTGCTGTTGTTTGGTAAGAATAAATCCAGTTGAAAATGGCGGCAAGTTCTAGTTGTCTATATAATAAGCCTGTAATGTTCCCACTGCTGTGACATAGGCCTCCTCTATATGGGAGGGAGTGGGCTGTAATCCACCACACAGGCCCAGTGCGGGTTGGTAGATGTCACATGTCTTCGAGTTTTTAGTTCTAGAACATGATGGTTTCCTCACGATATTTTCCTTCGCCGTTTTGAGATTAGCAGTGGTGAAATAAATTACACAAAGTAAAGAGACTGCCCGGGTTTGAACCCACGGCTTACTACTCGTAAGTCGGGGTTGCCGCCACTGGATCACCGCTGCTCTCTCCAGTTACTTTATACTAAACCTTTTTTTATGTTTCTTTTTACCTCAACTCTATGACAAACGTAATATGAACACTTACAATATAAATGATGTTAACATGAGCAATTAATTGACAGCAAAGGCCCCAGCTAAGAAAGCGCCGGCGTCTCGCGCACAGCCCAGTCCGCCGCGAGAACAGGAACTGTCGCAAGAGGAAGTCGACGCTAAGGCTGAGATGCTGTTCCCCGGTGATATTGTTACAGGTACGATCAGTGACCTGTGTTACCTGACACATTTTACGAAGCAAAAAAGGGGGAAGGATGGGTCAGGTAAAGCAGGACAGCGGTAAAAGCGTTGTAAGAAGTTTATCGCTTTGACCTCATGGTGTATCTCCCACAGGAACTATTCGGCGATAGCAAGTAACTAGCGTTATCATCTGCCCCATTTCTGCTTGAAAGGAGATTCAAGCCGGCAACCACACGCATCCACCGGGTTTACCCCAGTTGTAAACACCCTCTTGTGCCTACTGGCCTGGTTTCAGTCTCCTGCTGATATCGAGGATAGTGAACATTGTTTTTCCTACTCCTCCGATATTATTTTCTGATAAATTTCGTTGCGGGATCAAGTTCTCTGGAACTTCGTCGAGCTTCATTGTCTCGGCGCTTTTCTGGTGGTCGCCACTGTTGATTCTGGCTTACAGGAGCTGCAGTGTTTCGGGACTAGTGTGGTGGGCTTGTCTAACTTTAGCCCACAGCTAGCATACGTAAGGCGCATAGAAAACGTTAACGATAGTTTTATTTTGTATTGTCACTGCATATTGATCGCGATTTTTAACGCGGATGATGCGATAAGAGGATTTTGTAGCGTAGCGTAAGTTAGTCTGGTAGAGCATTGCACATGCATGGGATACCTACCATCAGGATTCACCAGCCAACGAAACAAAAAAAAAAAATTTTTGTCTGTGTTACCTTTTTCATAGTATTATGTCTATCATTAATGTCTCATTCCACAGCCCTCGGCGACGGTAACTGGAAGAACCGCCTTTCCTCAGTCCAGAGCTTACACTCCACTATCCAGGGCCTAACAAGCAGCGACGTGACGTCACAAGTGTTATACCGTACTTTAAACAGAAAGCCTGGCCTGAAAGACACCAATGTGCAAGTACTGAAGGCGCGGCTCGAAGCCTGCAAGTATATTACTGAGAACTTCCCGGTTTCCACGTAAGTTTTGTTGATCAATGCTTTTTCTTCCTCACAAATTTTCTTGACCTAACTTAAAGGTGATGTGACGACTTAAAGGCGTTTATGAAAGATTGGCTGGAGAAAACCGCACGGAGTGAAGAGTGGAAGGTTATTGGGGACGCCTTTGCCCATTAGTGGGACAGTAAAGGCCAAAAAATCTATATATATGAAAGAAAGTCGTGTTAGTTACACTATTTATAACTCAAGAACGGCTGAACCGATTTGGCTGAAAATTGGTGGGAAAGTAGCTTAGAACCAGGAGACGGACATAGGATACGGTAACCCAGGTAGGTAGGTAGGGTAGGTAGGTAGGTAGCAAAAAGTGCATCGCAAGTTCGCAACGCATGCGGTACAGCTAGTAAAAAATAAACTTGCCAAATATTCATTCACGTACGAAGATATACATTCACGTCATAGCCACTCGTATTGTCTCGATTAGTGCCGAGCCTACACGAACATGATTCAGTTATTGTAGATGACGATCGGATGTCACCAAAGCATGAGTACGAATATATCGCCGTTGTTGTTTAACCAAAACTGTCTAGTAGAATTAGATGACCCTATTCTAAAAACATATTTTGTTTTCCTCAACAGCACAGCCGCAGACTTCGTTCTCCAAGATGTAGTAACGAAACTGGGCGAGGCTTCTTGCGCAGGCATTTGTGCAGAGTGCCTTACATCCCTAGCCGAGGCCTGTGGACTCGAACATGTTCTCAATGAAGGACTCACCTTCGCTATGGACTCACAGAAGAACCCCAAAGTACAGTCTGAGATGTTCAACTGGATGGCCAACGCAATTAAGGAATTTGGTTTCAAGTAAGTTGATGCTGATCAGTATAAAATGAGTGGAACTACATGAAAAAAAAAATACTCACCAAATACATAACTTTCTCCCTTTTGTCTCTCACGCCCTAGTGTCTTCAAAATGTGAACGAGAGAGCACTCTATTGTTTTTATGTTTGTTGAACATCACCCTAATAATATCCAATATCTTATTACAGCATGAACATAAGATCAATAATCGCCCACTGCAAGAAAGCGCTCACGGCCACTAACCCGAACGTCCGAACCTCCGCAGTAAACTTCCTAGGCATACTCTCTCTGTACGTAGGACCGTCGCTTATCAGCCACTTCGACACTGAGAAGCCGGCAACAAGACAGCTGATTAGCTTGGAGCTTGATAAGCACGCTAACAGCTCGCCTCCTACGCCTACACGACAGCTTGGGACTGTTAGTAAGGTAAGCAAGATGAGCCTATCTTTAAGAATATTACTAAAATAATAACTATTGAGTTTGGCATGGCGCTATTGGTGTGCGACAATCTACTGAACTGAGCTTGTAGCTCATTTAGCTGCTAAGGTGTGCTGTTGTAGAGGTCTTTGTTCTGCAGTGGAATGCTATCAGTGCCACTCATTCACAATGAAATAATTGAAGGGTCTTTATGTAGTCGACATTTTGTGTTTTGTTTTAGTAGACCAAACCAAAATTCATTCATGGCCGTTTCATATGAATTATAGCGAGAATTACCATCGTTCTTTTTAAATTGTTGTAGGAACTCAAATATTGAAATCCAGGAATTTAATACGACGAGTAAGACTAGTTGCATCCGAAAACTTGTTAATTCAAGACAACACACAGACTTTTTTCACTAATCCACAAAATATTTTGTTTTATATGCAGTCTGCAAGCAAAGCCTCAGTGGACGACATAGAGGAAGCGTTTGAAGACGTAGCCGATGACGAGCCAGTGGTCATCGAAGACAACAGACAACGTACGGACCTCGCGCCGCTTATCACCGACGCGCTTATAGCCGAGATCAACGACAAGAACTGGAAGGTAACTGTTTACTGTAGTTTCAACCTTATAACAGTGGGTATACGGACTAAATCCCTTTTGCAAGCAGAGCTAGTGGTTTTAGAACACAAGAGACCTCGCACCGCTCATCACCAACTTACAGCTCGGGTAGGATCGTTCGGCCCTAACTGTCCCGACTAAACAACCTTTTTGCTGGAATATTTTCGGCCCAGCCTTGAGAACAACCCAGTAGATAACAGTGATCTAAGGGTCTGTTCATATCTGACTGAACATGCGCCGCGCATCTTCAGTCGCGTAACACCAAAACAGACAAATAGATAGTAAGACATCCAACCTTACACACATAATGCGTTAATACGTCGATTAGACTAACGACGATACGCCCAACGCATTTTCCGTCAAATATGAATAAACCCAAATTGTATCACCAAAAATCTCACTAATAAATAACTTCAAGATTAATTTAGAATAGAAGATTTCAATGTAAATTTTAAATGACCAGGAATACTAGAGCTAAATGTACATATGTATTACTGTATGAGAGATTATCTACACAGGTCCGCAACGAAGCTCTAGACAAAGTGAAGGCAATAATCATCAGCTCCGCACCCATCAAGTCCTCGCTAGGAGAGTTACCGGCCGCCCTATCCGCGCGTCTACTGGACTCCAACTCGAAGCTGGCGCAGAGTGCGCTACAGATATGTGAAGCGTTGGCTACAGCAATGGGAACAAAGAGTAAATCACATATCAGGACGTTCTTCCCGGCTTTCTTCCAAGGTAAATATAATCACAAATACTTATTGAAACATACATTGTAAAAGAATTTGATTTATAAGAGTGTCCATGGAGTTTCTTGCCCATTCTTCTCCATAGAGATCTACTCTTTGGAATGCGCTACTATAGTACGAGTATTTCCGCAAGTTATTATGCCTTGTGACTGGGACTGAAGCTTAGCTTTGACAATCTAAAGTGCTTATAATAATTTAATTATAGTCTAATTGAAATAAGTAACCACATTTGTAATGAAAATTAGGGTAAACATCAGCATGTCAAAAAAAAAGGGTAAATAAAGCACCATTTTCTAGTTTTTTAGCTTGGGCGAAGATGCTGGAACTAACTCTCCAGCAACACCTGTCTGTTAAGTTAGTAGAAGAATTGCTATTTCCTTTAACTTGCTTCGCAGCTATGTTAAAAGTTCTCCATTTTCAGTAATATTCCACATTGTGACAGTGCCTTAATAGTTATTTGTGCAACAAGAGAGCAAAGTCGTTTTTTGCTGCGAGTGCCGATTTTGAATCCAGAGCAAGCGAGGGATTCAACGATTGAATCACGACCGTAGCGAGTGATTCTAAAGTTGAATCCTGAGTGTGGCGAGGGATTCAAAGGCACGAGATGCAAAAAACTTTGCTCTCGTGTAACACACATAACTTTTCACTTCAGCAGCGAGAACACTTTAGGAGATTGAATAATAAACAGGAATAGATTGAAATAACTATTTATTGTGAATCAAAATAATTAACATTGTAGATGGATGATCGCCTCGTCTGTGATAAATCTAAAAAAATAAGATAGCTACACCGTCTCCGAAAAACTGCTTGCGCCCTTTGTAAGTCTCCAATCGTTGAAGACATGGTATGCTTTCAGATATTTCTTGCGAGACTTCTCAGGTAGGAAACTTAATTCTGCATTAATAACTTGTTGTATTAACTCTTCCGGTGTTAAAATACTGTTCTCGTCGCTAGTTTCACTAATATTTTACGATTATTTTAATATTTTTAACATATTCAACTCTTTACGCCAGCCACGAAATTTTAATCCCGCTCTTTTATTTAAATTAAGGCGTGTTCGGAAATAGCAACCATGATATTTTATTATTCAAAATATATTAAGTAACATCATTGAAACTAGAAATAAATATTTACAGGTTAAATATCAGTTTTATTTGCAGTAAATACTTATTTTCGTTTAAATGCAACAATAAGTTAAAAATTCAATAAATTACATTAAGGGTATTACCTTGCTCAATGACCTTTAAGATTTGACCTCTGTACTAGTATTTGTTACTTTTGCGCCCTCTACAGACAAACGAACATACTAAAATAAAACGAACTGAAGATTAGGCAATAACACAGATGTGTCTCAGAGTTGTCAACGTTTTTGCCTATTTTATTCGCTCTTTTACGAGTCTCGAATCTATAATAAATTATTTAATAGTAAACAATTGTATTTTACCTGCTGACCTAGCTTTCATTCTACTACATGATACATTCTGAAGGTCTGATGATGACCAGGAAAGTGCTTATCGGTTCTCAGTAACGGTAATAGTTAGGATTACCTAGCTTTCAACATTTATCTAATTGAGCACGGGTGCTACTACATGATACATTCTGAAGGTCTGATGATGACCAGGAAAGTGCTTATTGGTTCTCAGTAACGGTAATAGTTAGGACTACCTAGCTTTCAACATTTATCTAATTGAGCACGGGTGCTACTACATGATACATTCTGAAGGTCTGATGATGACCAGGTAAGTGCTTTTCGGTTCTCAGTAGCGGTTATAGTTAGGACTACCTAGCTTTCAACATTTATCTAATTGAGCACGGGTGCTACTACATGATACATTCTGAAGGTCTGATGATGACCAGGAAAGTGCTTATTGGTTCTCCGTAACGGTAATAGTTAGGACTACCTAGCTTTCAACATTTATCTGATTGAGCACGGGTGTTACTACATGATACTTTCTGAAGGTCTGATGATGACCATGTAAGTGCTTATCGGTTCTCAGTAACGGTTATAGTTAGGACTACCTAGCTTTCAACATTTATCTAATTGAGCACGGGTGCTACTACATGATACATTCTGAAGGTCTGATGATGACCAGGAAAGTGCTTATTGGTTCTCAGTAACGGTAATAGTTAGGACTACCTAGCTTTCAACATTTATGTAATTGAGCACGGGTGTTACTACATGATACTTTCTGAAGGTCTGATGATGACCAGGTAAGTGCTTATCGGTTCTCAGTAACGGTTATAGTTAGGACTACCTAGCTTTCAACATTTATCTGATTGAGCACGGGTGCTACTACATGATACATTCTGAAGGTCTGATGATGACCAGGAAAGTGCTTATCGGTTCTCAGTAACGGTAATAGTTAGGATTACCTAGCTTTCAACATTTATCTAATTGAGCACGGGTGCTACTACATGATACATTCTGAAGGTCTGATGATGACCAGGAAAGTGCTTATTGGTTCTCAGTAACGGTAATAGTTAGGACTACCTAGCTTTCAACATTTATCTAATTGAGCACGGGTGCACGGGTGCACATTTATCTAATTGAGCACATGATACATTCTGAAGGTCTGATGATGACCAGGTAAGTGCTTATCGGTTCTCAGTAACGGTTATAGTTAGGACTACCTAGCTTTCAACATTTATCTAATTGAGCACGGGTGCTACTACATGGTGACAGGTGACATCATCATTCACCAAGGTCTTCATGACACCTTTCAAATGAGTCCAAACACCAAGGTTCTACGTAGTGCCGTCACTGAGATCCTATACCCACCTTCGGAGTCCACCATCAGTTAGGTGACATCATCATTCACCAAGGTCTTCATGGCACCTTTCAAATGAGTCCAAACACGAAGGTTCTACGTAGTGCCGTCACTGAGATCCTATACCCACCTTCGGAGTCCACCATCAGTTAGGTGACATCATCATTCACCAAGGTCTTCATGACACCTTTCAAATGAGTCCAAACACGACGGTTCTACGTAGTGCCGTCATAGAGATCCTATACCCACCTTCGGAGTCCAGCATCAGGTAGGTAACATCATCAGTCACCAAGGTCTCCACGAGCCCTTTCAAATGAGTCCAAACACGACGGTTCTACGTAGTGCAGTCACTGAGATCCTATGCCCACCTTCGGAGTCCACCATCAGTTAGGTGACATCATCATTCACCAAGGTCTTCATGACACCTTTCAAATGAGTCCAAACACGAAGGTTCTACGTAGTGCCGTCACTGAGATCCTATACCCACCTTCGGGGTCCACCATCAGTTAGGTGACATCATCATTCACCAAGGTCTTCATGACACCTTTCAAATGAGTCCAAACACGAAGGTTCTACGTAGTGCCGTCACTGAGATCCTATACCCACCTTCGGAGTCCACCGTCAGTTAGGTGACATCATCATTCACCAAGGTCTTCATGATACCTTTCAAATGAGTCCAAACACGACGGTTCTACGTAGTGCCGTCATAGAGATCCTATACCCACCTTCGGAGTCCAGCATCAGGTAGGTAACATCATCAGTCACCAAGGTCTCCACGAGCCCTTTCAAATGAGTCCAAACACGACGGTTCTACGTAGTGCCGTCACTGAGATCCTATACCCCACCTTTGGAGTCCACCATCAGGTAGGTGACATCATCAGTCACCAAGGTCTTCATGACACTTTTCAAATGAGTCCAAACACGACGGTTCTACGTAGTGCCGTCATAGAGATCCTATACCCACCTTCGGAGTCCAGCATCAGGTAGGTAACATCATCAGTCACCAAGGTCTCCACGAGCCCTTTCAAATGAGTCCAAACACGATGGTCCTACGTAGTGCAGTCACTGAGATCTTATGCCCACCTGCGGAGTCCACCATCAGGTAGGTAACAGCATCAGTCACCAAGGTCTTCATAAGACCTTTTAAATGAGTCCAAACACGACGGTTCTACGTAGTGCCTTCACTGAGATCCTATACTCACCTTCGGAGTCCACCATCAGGTAGGTGACATCATCAGTCACTAATGTCTCTATGACCCTTTCAAATGTGTCTCTATCCGTCAAACGAAATTCTCAAGATAGCTAAAAACGATAAAAAAATAAACACAACAGAAAAAAGTATTTGATAGGGTAGGTACTTATAATAGTTTTGGAGAGCTTGACCACACTTCACTTTAAATTTATTTTTATATTAGGCATAGTCAGGCTTAGTCTATGAACACAAAATGAAATTACAATCTACTATAAATATATTAACAAGCTTAATTTCTATTTTTAATTTACCAAATATTTATATTTATACTATTTACAAAATGTTTTAATTCATAAAACATTCAAAAAGACAACTTTTGTATTTAATTTCGAAAAATTTACGCGCGTATAGCCCACCCGTCGCAAGAGTCATCGAGACACTAATGTATCGCGTCCCGTCGTTGCGCCACAGGCCTTTGCGGGGGTGCTCCAGCGGGGTACTGGTGAAGTTTCGGCTTGCTATTTATTATTTTAAAAGATTAAAGGATATTCGAAAAAAAAAACAGGTAGAATTGTGAAATACGACATTTCCTATTTTTTGGTACTCAATTGATGCCAAACTATTAAGCCGTTACATAGAACATTTACAATTTAGGTTTAAGAAGGACCTATTTACTACAATTTATTCCTAAAATTTGGGAATGTTTATTAAAATTTTAAACAGGAAGATGCATTTATGATGACCCTAAGTATAACATATATTTTTTATATGGAAAACGCCTAAAAGGATTCATCTACAAACTTCTTTTAACATACGGTGTTTTTGGGATTTGAGCAGTGTAATCCCCTTAAAAGACATATTTATCTTTTTGCAAAATTTCTTTAGTTAGTACGAAATTCCGAACGTGTTCGTCTTTGAGGTCGAATTCAAAATCAGAACTTCAAAAGGGCTGGTCTTTGTCTCTCTCTCTTTCTAATGGGCGGGAAAGAGATAGAGCGTGAATGTTTCGAATTGTATGATTAACCCAAGGCTGAATAAGAAATTCGGGGCTTTCTGAAAAAAATAATTAAAAAGTTACTTTGTCTCACTCAGTGAGCAAAATGCGATTTTGCTCACTGATTTCAGGCAGCAAAACCTACATGTTTGAGCTACTGAAGTGAAAATTTAAATGTTCTATAATCGTTTTTCTATGGTTGTGCTCATAATTTGATGACGTTTTTCTACCTGCCTTCTGTTAGATTTATCTTCGAAGTCATGTAAAGGCAAAAATACTGTAAAAATATAATAATGTTCGTTTGTCCGTAGCTTTCGGCGACAGTAAGCAATGGATCCGCGCGGCCGCCGTGTCGTGCGTGGAGACGTGGTGTCGCGAGGCAGGCGCGCAGGCGCCGCTGGAGGGCGAGATGTTGCTGGACGCGCTCAAGAACGGCAGTCCGCTGCTCAGAGCTACCTTACTGCAGTGGCTGGCTGAACATCTGCCTAATGGTCAGTTTTTAAATATTTACACGTCACACACATTAAGACATCTGCAGGATTTACTTTTTTGAATTAGCTGCTTACAGTTTCACATATTTTCCTGTTTTCACTAAACATACATTTGTTGAGTTATTCTTTTTGGCTGACGCGGGCAGCATAGGCATTTTAAAAGACGAAAAATTTCTTTGTCCAGAATGATGTTACTGAATGCGTAGTAACCGTTTTACTGTTTAATCATACTTCCTGTGAAGCAGATAACTTCAAAAGTAGAATAGAATATACTTTATTATACACCAAATTAATAATAGTGCTAATTTTATGGTTATAATGGCGGTGAATGAATTTGATGGTTACAAGAATAATGAGATGTGTCACACAACACATGACAAATTAAGACCATGTTTCTAGGCACTTGAAATGTTGACAAAATTATCTACAAAACTTAAATGTTGTCTTCATTCACAGTACCACCAAAGTCGTTTCCCCGTGAAGAGCTGACGGTATGCGTGCCCATCCTGTACGCGTGCCTAGAGGACCGCGCGGTCGACGTGCGCAAGGTCACAGGCGACTGTGTGCTGCCCTTCATGCTGCATCTTGGGTACGAACCCATGCATAAACTGCTGGATAAGTTGAAGGTAAATATTGAGAAGAACTTATACTTTAAATTATACAACAAAATACCCGCTTTATCTAAAAAGCTTAAACTCATTCAATGCATTCAACAATCAATTTCCTAAATATTTAACCGCTAATAACACCCTTCCCTAAAACTAAACGCACTAGATGGGTGTATCTTAGACAATGTTTAATGCAGTGACGAGAGTTTTGAAAATATTCCCCTCCGTGGTAGCGTTAAACATGTTGGAAGCCGCATAAGAAGTTTCACTTAAAAAAAAAAAAGAACTCTCACTTCAAATAAACAATAATAAACATGACTGAATAGTTTAACAAAGACACCCGGCGGTGCCGCATCAGGCCAACCCGAAATTGTAGCAAGCATTCCACCTCTTTACAGTATTTTACTTGTACTTAAAGAACGAAAAGAAACTTAACTAGATTGACAAAATCCCATACCAAACTTACTTTATTAGCAAAACCTACCTTTTCCCCACCAGCCCGGCTCCAAAACAGTAGTCCAAGCAGCTCTAGACAAAGCTCGTCCCAACTTACCAGTCCAGCCTCTACCGCCGACCAAGAGCAAGAAGGAAGAACCGCGCGGCGTCAAGTCAGCCGGCGCTCTGAAGAAAGAGGGTGAGAAGAAAGGCGCTGTTGTCAAGGGCAAGGTAAGTTGTACCCTGTACGTCAGTGCCCTGCATTATCTGACCCCCCGTTCGCCGGTTCTTCCTTGTAAGACGAAAAGCAGGGAACTAACTACAGCAAGCAGGTATAGACAAGGTAATTGTTGCCTCACCAAGTCACCAGAGCCTTTACCTCTGATACTGGCGAGCCGTCATCACAATATACAAGATGTAATCAGACCCTTTACGAAGCCGTCAACCAAGCATTCTGTACATTAAACTAAGTAACCCTACGCAAAAATTATTGCTGGGGGGGGGGGGGGGGAATTCACATTTTACGGTAAAACAAAATGTAACGCACTCAAAACATTGTGCTTATGGATGCATTAGGGTATGTGTTCGTAAGACAGACGCGCGCGACGCTCCGGGAAGAGTGGCGGCTCTAGTTATAATGGAAGGAACGCTCGCTAATTTAGGTATTTCCTTCATATTATTAAAACCAATACACATTTTGAAAATCTAAAATGTATACGTTATAGAAAACATGTAGTTTTGTTATTATTTAAAAGCTGATGACCTTCCGTGAAGGTTTTACGCCGTATTGAGGATTTATTTTCTTTTTAGAGAATACTTTGGCATTATTTTCTATCGAGAAAACTACAAGTAATCGTGTTTCTAAAGTGTATTATATAAAGAGTGAATCCTTGAATATCTTACAAATTAATTTCATAACTAAAGGTTAAGTAATAACGATGCAGCAAGGTATCATACTGTTATACGGGAGTTTGGAAACGTCTTTTTAAAAAGAAACTATTTTAGCTGAAAACAGCGTTTAATTAAATTAAAGATCTTGGTAAGGAATTAGTACAAAAGAAATAGAAAAGGATTTTGGGACTTCCGACCCGTACCGAATCTCAGAGCGAACTGCCGGTGCCATCCAATGAAGGATGACGTTTCTGACTTACTATATGCTGACGAGGCAAGTCTGGGTGGCGGTCAGCCATCCTACTTACAATAGCAAGGTATAACAACGAACGGAATTATTTCGAAATTACGTATCGTTCCTTCGGTGCGCCCTTAAATAGTAAACGGGTCATGGAGGTATTTAAAGTACAATTCTTTAAAAAAAAAGCTGTAACTTTGACGTCCGATGTTTGAGGTATGCTCCAGAACAATAAATAATATCGCAATGACGGGGTGAACAAGTGCCTTTCGGCTTCGTTAAGGGTCTATTACACCCTTTATAGTTCTTGGGCCTGTTGTCTGTACTAAGGATTACAATGGCGGAGTTGAATTATTGTTATTTCATTAAAGTTCAATAAGAAACTTCGCAGTTGAAATTGATAAAGCAAACTAACTATCACATCTAATACTCGTACTAATAATAAGGCTGAAGAGCTTGTTTGTTTTCTTGAACGCGCTAATATCAGGAACTACTGATTCGATTTGAAAAATTCTTCTTAATTCTTCAATGTTACATAGCCGATTTATCGAGGAAGGATATAGACTATATATCATCACGCTGCGACCAATAGGAGCGCAGCAGCAATGAAAAATGTTGCGAAAACGGGGAAAATGTGACGCAGACGAAGTTGCGCAGGACAGCTAGTTGGTTGTTTTTCGATCTACCTGTGCAATGTGATGATGATACAAACTAACCTGGGCATTTTTCAAGGCAAAATATTCTTTAGCACAAACATTATTCAACAACAATAATTTCTCTCTTACAGGGACCAGCAAAATCCGCTACAACAGCAAATCGAGGCAAGAAAGACGACGAGGATATCTCTCCTCTCTTACCAAACAACAACGCTAAGAACCAGCGAATCATTGACGATCAGAAACTCAAAGGTTAGCACTACATTCTATACTACATAACCCTTTTTAGTTACTCTCCATAATGTACGGTTTAATTTTCTTCATATCAAAATACGTTTTTGCTGCGTGTGTGATGAGGATTGGTGCTATATCAACATTGTAAAAGATAATATAAAGGTATTTAGTTAAAATATAAAATATTATTTAGTGTTCATTGTGGTGGTTTGATTGGTACGCACGATGACCAATCAAGATATACGAAACCAGTTTATGCGGATCTCTCATTGTAGAGGCAACCTATTAAAACCGAGGCCTTGTTATACTGGAAATGTATAGATTGATTTGTCACCGTGTGTACAAAGTTGATGTGAGAAGTGGTAGTTTAGGTTGGAAAACTTAGTTTCTCGCTGATTGGTAAGTTTTTTCAGCGAGTGCATGTAATATCTGTGACAGTGAGGAACTGGACTGTATAGGATAAAAATATTCTTGCAATACCAACAGTATCATCTTTTAAGTCTATTCAAAATGACAAAAATATGTATTGTTTTTGTCTCAGTATTGAAATGGAACTTCACAACTCCTCGCGAGGAATTCTTCGAGCTCCTCAAGGAGCAGATGACGACTGCTGGACTGAACAAACAGCTTATCGGCAACATGTTCCATAGTGACTTCAGGTATGTGTAAAAAAACTGTGCATTTTTTTACTCTAAATTATGTCCTCTAAGGGTCAGCTCACGCCGAGACGCGACGCGACGCGACGCTGCGCGCACACTTTTAAAGAGCGATTCAAAATATAACTTTATTTTCTACACGAAAAGATACACATTTCGTTATGAGAATTCAGAATACGTTGCGCAACGTATTCTGAATTCTCACAAGTGCGCGCAGCATCGCGTCGCGTCGCGTCTCGGTGTGAGCCGACTCTAAAGTGAGACACTAAAACCACTGCCAGTTTGCAAAACGAGCATCTTATGAACAGCCCGAAAGAAGTAGAAGAAGCACAGTCAAGCTTTATAGTAAATCAAATACATATTACACTGTTAGCATAAATTTTTTGTCGCCCAACCAAAGGAACCACTATGTTTAGTCGGATCTTTATGTAACTTATTTCTCCTTCCCCACAGATACCACCTAAAAGCAATAGAAGCCCTCTCAGAAGACTTACACGAGAACGGCCAGGCATTGATGGCGAACTTAGACTTGGTTCTCAAATGGCTGACGCTGAGGTTCTTCGACACCAACCCATCAGTCATCCTCAAGGGTCTGGAATACCTGTCTATTGTGTTCACACATCTGATGGACAGTGATTATACGATGCCGGAGTATGAGGCGAACTGCTTTATACCTTATCTTGTGCTCAAGGTGAGTTGAATTTGTTTAAAGTGGAACCGACAGGATAGCCTGCGAAAGTCAAATTTTCTTACGTTTTTTGCAATTTGCCAGTCAGTGTCAGTTTTTATGTTGAATACAATATGATACGATGATCGAAATTTCTAAAATAAATAAGTTAAATATAAATATATTCTAAGAACAGCTTCCAGAATAAACATTCTTAATGAAAACTGAAACAAAATCGATTGTGTTTATCTAAGCATGAATGCAGCCAGCAGTGGCGGATCTGTCATACAACCTGAAAAGCCCGGCTTGCCTAACACACAAGTCGAACTAAAAAAAAAAAAAAAAACATTCCTTACAAAACAAAAAAATGTCTCAAAATAATGATAACATTAAATTCCGCGCGCCACGCGCCAAACGATGCGAGGTTGCCTGATTTACACACTCACTGAACTATCTGTATTCGCTCGCATTATTATCGCGACGTTGCCAAAATGTTCTAATACCTATCTCCGATAGCTGCGCGAGCAGCGGCGCGACTCTGGCTCGCTCTAACACTATACAAAAGAGGAGTTCAAGCCTAGTGCGAGTCATACTTTCTCAGTCGCACTCACTGGCTTCTGTATTTGGCTTGTCGGACCTCTTTGTCTTTGCTAGTAAAATGACTCTGTTCCGATAAGATTATTAGGTATTTATTTTGGAAATTTGTATGGAGTTAAAAGCTGGGCTTTTCTTTGAATGTGTGCGTGTATGTCTGTGTAAGTTTGAGAGAGTGAATTTGTGTTTGCGCGCCAAGAATGAATGGGCAAGCAGCGCAAAGACCTGCGCGTAGCGCGAATTTCCATAGAAAGTAAAACGATTTCAAATTAGTTCATATTTGTTTTGAGAGATTACCGGTGCATCTCTTTGTTGTGATATTATTTTTTCTATTTCTTGTGATTAGTTCTCGGAATTAACTTTGTTTTGAAGTGATTAAAGTTTGTTAAAACTAAAATGAATTCGGAAATGTGATGGATTGAAGTGTGTGAAATCGTTACTGGGCAAGGTAAATAGTTTGAGTTATACGGAAAAATATGTAAGATTCGATATTCAGCATTTAAGCAAACTATTTTGATAGGTAAACTTTAAAGATTCAGTTGATTAGTTTGTATTCATCACCTGAACTAAAGGATCTCAATATTTTTAATTTAATTGATTTCCTACATGAAAATTCCCTTCAGAATGCTTTTCAGGAACTTTTAAAGTTAGCACATTTAATTGTAATAATTCCCGCGACAAGTTGTTCCGCGGAACGCGCTTTTTCATCTTTGAAACGTATTCACACATATTTAAGAAATACACAAGGACAAGAGCGGCTTTCCGAATTATCAACGATTGCTTGAAAATCGAAATCTATCTAGTAATACCATGCCTTCTGTGTGCTTTGTTGTGTGTCATCTGTCCGTGGTAAAGAAGAGAAGAATGAAGAGTTAAGGCTGTTTAGATTGTGAGTAATTACAAATATTTTCAACAATGTGTAGTTAGAAACCAATCTTTTGTTTGTGCGCCATCTAGCGGTCATTTGAATATTTGACCCATAGCGACTGCACCGATCGAAGTAAACTAATAGACTCAGAATTCAGTTGTTACATTTAAGTTAATAGATGGCTCTTATATAATTTACTTCATACTTGATATTAAAATAGTTGTTATTTTTTTACGGGATGTAAAATATGCAATGACACCACTGTTTGCAGTTTCATATTTAGGCATATTTATATAATGTGAAAACAAAAACGTTAGTAACCAATGCCAGAACATAGACCGTTTTTTTTTTAACCCTAATTTCGTATAGTTGGGCTTTGCCCCCGTTTCATCGGAGGCACGCTACTGGCAGCCAGACATGTAAAGCTACTAGATTTTATACTATGAAAAAAAAATATTATATTGTGTAGGGACATAAAAATAAATTTGAGGCTGCGTCTTAGCGTAGCTTCGTGAGCCTAACACGAGCGAGGGGTTTAAACATAACGTAGTGTATGTCGATTTTTGAATCTAGAATTTTAATTTGCGTCTAGCATTTCAAATTGTCGGCAACAAGCACAGTCAGTATCATCAATAGATATGAATAAATTCTTTAAACTGTGAAAATATTTTGTACGGGAAACGAGTATTTTCATTTTAAAATCGACGTGTTTACGTTGCGTTTTCACCGCGCGCTCGTGCCAGGGAAGAGGCCATGGCAATAATTAAACTCCTAGGTTCATTCTGCTCTTCTTATCCCATTTATTAGGGGGTTTCTTCTTCCATACTTCTCATAACAATGACTTCTTGGTATATTATGTACTAGCTGTCCCGCGCAACTTCGTCTGCGTCACATTTTCCCCGTTTTCGCAACATTTTTCATTGCTGCTCTGCTCCTATTGGTCGTAGCGTTATGATATAGCCTATGTCCTTCCCCAGGTTGAAATCTATCTTCTCGCCAAATTTCATTAAGTTTCGATCAGCCGTTTAGTCGTGAAAAGATAACAAACAAACAGCGTGACATTCGCATTTATAATATTAGTATGGATTTAATTGATTGTGGACGTTATGTCCTTGAGCGCTCAGATGTCCAAAAGAAATCTAGCACGCATCACTGGAAAGATAAGTGTAGATAGTAATGCTAGATTGTGGTTTTATTTATAGATAAAATTTTGAATTGGCAGTGATAACAATATTATGTTTGCATAATTTACCTTACGATAACTGATAATAATATGTCAGTCAAGCATTCCTTGTGTACAAGTTCAGATACTATTGTTGCTACACCCAATAGGGGTGAAGACTGGGTAAAGAAAACGACATTCTATTTTCTCCGTCAGACAGGTAATACAAAAATATTAGACACGCATTTTTTGTTTTATCTAAATATCAAAAAATTACTTATTATCAAAACATTAAAGTTGGAGAGTGGGGGCTCACTACGTCACAAGTAGGTTTAAAAATTACCTACATGTGACGTCATGCCCCATTTCAACTCAATATATCTCCGTAATTTTATGACCACGTGAAAAAAGAAAAAATACGTGTCCAATAGTTTTCAATAAACTTCCCGACGGACAAAGAAAAAAATATTATACAGTATTAATAAATTTTTCGTACTTTATTGTGTTGTTAAACTATATTTTGTGTTGGTAACAGGTAGGTGATCCTAAAGACACAGTTCGCAACGGTGTGAAAGCTCTGTTCAAGCAAATATGTGTGGTATACTCCGTAACCAAGTTGTTTGGCTACTTGATGGAAGGTTTGAAGTCGAAGAATGCAAGACAGAGGGCTGGTAAGTAACACTTTTGATATTTTGCCTGAACAATTTCTGTTCAGACAACTTAGAATAATGAACATTGCTGTTTCTATTAAGTATGTTAACAAGTGTGTTGATCTGTTTATATAGTTATTACGAGTACGACTGGGTAATACGAAACTCCTTGGTAAAACTAGTTTTCAGACTTTCGGGTAATTATAGTCAATTCCCCGAAATTTTGACAACTAGTCTGTCTGTCAAGTAGTCACTTGTAACGACAAATAACAGCCCGGACCAACGGCTTGACGTGCTTTCCCAGGCACGAAAGAAACTCTGTATGTAATGCGTGGTCACCCATCCACAGACCAACCTAGGCAAACCCGGCTTAACCTGAAGATTGATCCAAGCGGCCGTTATTATTTAGCCACGAGTTCCTCAAGTACATTCCGACACATCAGAGATTTATAAACTATCTTGCCCACAGAATGCCTAGAGTGCATCGGCCACTTACTAGAGACCTACGGTTCGACGGTAATGGGAAGCGGGGGTGGCGGAGCTCTGAAAGAGTTGGCGCGACACATCGGTGACCGCGACAACGCCGTGCGGTCCGCTGCGCTCAACTGCGTCGCTTCGGCTTACTTCTTAGAGGGGGAGAAGGTGTACAAGATGATTGGACAGGTAAACATAGCAAAACTTATAGTAGCAGTAAACAAGAGCCATACTAATATTAGTATGGCTCTTGTTTAAAAAAAAAGTAATATAGCGTCATCTTCTAAAGCCTTGTCTTTTTACGCCCGGCCTTTGATTTGTTATTTTACTGTCCTGTACTGTGTGCCTTTCTTCGTTTCTTTTCTTGGAAGTGGCGAAGGGCGGGCGTTTTGGAGGACTGTCTCTTGTAATTTTGACGTTCAAAAAGTGCTGATTATCAGCCTAGTTTAAATAAATGACTTTTGATTTGATTTGATTTCCTTTCTGGCGAGATTCAATTGCAAATTATAAAATGAAAGAAAATTGATTAGTTCCGCTTTCTACTAAACTTAATGCGGGTAACTTAGGCTTTCAGCTCATAATATAGTCTGTTAAACCAACAACCACCAACCCAAGTAGAGTTTACTTTATTTTAATTTTGTTTTCTTGTTTTGGTCTTTTTAGTGCATTACTTTGAAATTGTCTTAGCAGTCGGGTTTTTGATTTTGCCTAGACATGTATATTTTGAAAGGAACAAAACAAAATAAATAAACTTTTACTTTTTGAAACTTAAATTCAAATAGAAATTTGTAAATCGAATGTTACATGTTGTTGTTTACAGATTTCAGACAAAGATCTGTCGTTACTAGAAGAACGTATCAAGCGTGCGAGTAAATCCCGCAGTGCTGAGACGAGGCGATCAATGCTGGTGCCACTGTCTGCGTCCGGCCGACCTGTGCAGATACCGCAAGAGGTATGTAGCATACTCATCATCAACTTATCTTGCCCTTCATCATCTGCCTAGCCTTTCCCCAACTATGTCGCGGTCAACTTCCAGTCTAAACGGATACAGCTGAATACCAGTATTTTACATGGAGCGACTGCCTATCTGACCTCCACAACCCAGTTAGTACTGCGTAATACTATCGTATTCAGGGCCGCGCCGACCCCCCTAAGCGCCTGTGTGCGAAACCTATTAAGCGCCTCTTTTTTTTCACGAATCGTCATGTTTCAACTATTTTTTTATTATTATTTGTTAATTTTGATCTAAATAAATGTTCTCCGGTTTTATATACTTAGATAATATTTTCTAAATAGGTAAAACCAGTTCGCTTCCCCTTGCCAATTACTGCGAAAAATAAAACACGAATTAAATTTTTACATACTTCAATTATGATGTTATTCCAATTGTATAATTAGATATTAATAATAAAATCGCTGATTTTTTTTCTAATAATACTAATTTAACAATTAGGTATGCTATTAAAAAAAAAAAACACGTGTGTAAGAATGTAAACATAGGTACTTAATTTATATTATTTCCACTCTTCTCGCTTTTCAGTTTGCGAAATCCTTAATAGTTTCGTGTGTGTCTATACATATAGTCTAATATGGATATATGGGCTCCTCTATGGATATTGTTGCTATAATCTTTCCTGGCTCATTGTGGAGCGCAGGTAATTTTTTACAAGTTTCAATTTAGAAAAGGACTTTTCCGCGCTTGCTACGGTAAAAGGCATAGTTAGCAAAATTCGTAATGCTATAGTGATGTTAGGGCATACAGCTGTCAAATTGTTTAATTATACAAATTCGAGTATTTTCACCACATAATTATTTAATTTTTTGAAAAAAGACTGCCATGACATAATTACTTCACACAAATCATCGGCGTTAATATCCAATGAATTCATTTGCTGAAAGTTTTTCCTGCAAACGATGACAGTTACTTGCTAGAAAATTAAATAAAAAGGACATACCACTATATGAAGGGTTTTTTGAATCAGATTTTATAACACCTTCATCGTAAAATATTTATATATTCCAGTCGTATTTTTATCACACATATTTTTCCTTATTAAATTCTGGTAACCAGTTAATTTCTTTTTTTTTTATCTTGAGTACTATATATCACTCATCTTGAAAACACGTTAAAACAATCATTAACACCCAAAGGACCCAAACTATATAATTGTTTTTAGCGTTAGAACTTATTCTTATTATAAAAAATCAATGCGCACCTTGCACACACTTTCGATTGAATGATTGTTTAATTTTTTTGGCTCTCAAAGTCGGGGAATCCCCGTGACCCTACCCTGCTTGCGTCGCACGCATCGCATCGGGTTGCGTTCATAAACACATTCAAACAAACTCACGGCGGGCGCGGCGGTTCTTTTGATTTTAACGCTGAGCTCCTTCGATCAACTGAGCTCGTAACTAATGTAAACTAAAACCCAAAGCGTAAAATTAAACCACAAACGTAAATATTATCTTGCGAGACTTGTACAATAAGCGCAATATAAGTTTTGTTATTTACAAGGCATATGTTGCGCCTATTGTATCTACTTACTTATTGATACTCCACCAAAAAGAATATTTTGTGTAGTATTACAAAAATAATTTCGATGGCGCGGGCGCCCCTATTGTCTTGGCGCCTGTGTGCGCCGCACACTTCGCACACAGGGGCGGCGCGGCCCTGATCGTATTTCGCACAAGTTTCGCTTCGACAAGTTTTGCGAAGGGGTATCCCCCTTCGCAAAACTTGTCGTAAGACTTTCGGGCCACTGACTACCTGTAATGACTGTCTAAGATCTATAAATGACAGTCAGGAACCTTCTTGTCGACGTTTTACAAGTGCCCATGTAAAAATATTTTGATTTTGATCAGCGGCTTACAGTTCTTTTCGAGGCTCGGCATTCTCCATTCTCCAGCCTTATCCCGATTTAATTCTCAATTCTTTATTGCGTACCATAATGTAATACATAGATGGAAGGTAAATAATTATATAAGTCACAATTATGGACCCTGTCGGGCACAGCAAGATCAAGTAGGAGAGAGGAGGAAGAACACTGGGTGCTTGATATGATACAGATATTTTTAGTTACTTAGTTAACAAATTTACTTGGTGTCAGCGCAGCAAATCTTCTTTCGCATGTCTTATTATCACATTATTTAATAATGTAAACGTCATGAACAGTAGTGGTCTATAGGCGACCATAATGTCACAAGACATTCTCTTCCAGTCAACCAGCGCGTGTAGCATGACCGCCGTAGAAACGGGCTCTGTCGACGGAAGAATCGACAAACTGACACATTGTCATTATGTCGATTCTTCCGACGACAAAACTCTTTTCTACAGTGGTCGTGCTACGCGTGTTTTTACAACATTATGTTGATGTCTGTCTCATTGGTCTAATAATCATAAAGGAATCTAAAGATTTGTCATAATATTCATAGTTTTGTATTAAATAAATAAGTAAAAATTATATTAGTTTTTTTCTAGTAACTATGTAGTAAAATTCACATTCAAACAGATTCATAAAACGATACAGACAGTATAACAAGCACAGACAATAAAACGAACACTCATAAGGTAAAAATATGTCTGCTGTAATGATGTTAGTTGCTACAACTGTATGTTATTTCAACAGGAGCCTGAACCGCCAAGACGTGTGATAACAGTGGACACAACTCCTACTGAATACGAGGAAGAAGAGGAAGAAGAAATGCCTCCACCAGTCGCGCCGATGCCTGTGTAAGTATCTACGTGTATTGGTTTTAGAAAAAAATAGTTCGTGGGGTCCCTCCGCGCGGAAGAAGTGAAACTTCGTAATACTACTCGCATGCGTTCGAGTGCCACGCATTCACTCTCGCTCTGTCTCTTTCTATTCCCCCTCCATGGTAGCGTTAAACGTTTAATGCAACCTTGTTGGAAGTCCTATATGAAGTTTCACTTCAAAAGGTAGCTATATCAGGACAGCCTCTTTGGTCGAGTGGCATTAGGTCCTGGGTTCGATTGCCAGGTTGGGTAAAGTATTACTGGGTTTTCTCATTAGAAATTTTTCAGTAGCAGCCACGTAGTATGGATTTTTGGACAGTTGATGGCAATAAGCTTGCCCCCGATAACATGGGACTTAAATATAACTGGTGAAATGTGGATGTACTAATGAGTACACCTCTGCCTTGCCCTTCAGGGATTATACGCGTAATGTTAGGTTCGGCTTCCAGTCTAACCGGATGCAGCTGAGTGCCAGTATTTTACATTGAGCGACTGCCTACCTGACCTACACAACTCAATAACTGGGTAATACGATACCCCTTAGTAAGACTGGATGTCAGACTTTTCGCTTCTGACTACTCATAACTACTGTCAATGATCTACAAATGACAGCAGGGACCAACGGCTTAACTGTTATTATTTTGCCACGAGCTCCTGCCTATTAAATAAAGTAACGAAATACGTAGAACCAAAACCCTTCATCTTCAATAAAAGGTTACAATGTAAAAAAAAATGGCGATATAATGAAAATTTTTGGTCTAACTAAAAAAATAAAAATAAGCCGTAACGGGACGCCTGGCAGCTGGAAACGCGCATATGGATGTTTCACATAAAACGATGTCCTGCATTTGTTATATTTCGAGCTTTGTTATTATTGTCGCAAACAAGCGATGTATTAAAATGTTAGTAACCCGCCCCCCAGCATCCCCCCCGAGCCCCGCTACATCGCGGGCCCGTTCGGGCTGGACCCCGAGCTCATCGCGCAGCTGGACGCCGCCGTGCCCGTGCTGCGCCAGCCCGCGGTGGCGGAGATCGACCTCAAGTTCCTGGACGACCCCATCCCTGCCAGCGGAGCCAGGTCGCACATGACGCGGGCGACGCCGCCTGTACGATCTAGGTGATTGTTTTTTAAAGGTTTTACTTAGAATTAACTGGGAAAGAACGTTGAACACCAAAACGGTGTTTCGGAGACTAAATATGACTGAAGGGTGGTACATTTTACCAATCGGCGTGATGCGGACCAGCCAGGCGGTAAAATAGAATATTATAAACTATCTGACCCGCGTAACATCGTCTGCGTCACTTAAGAGTCAGACAAAGATACATTTTCCCTGTTTTCGCAACATTTTTCATTGATGCTCCGCTCCTACTGGTCGTAGCGTGATGTTATATAGCCTATAACCTGCCCCGGTAAATGTGATATCCGTCTCTAAGAATTTTTAAATTCGAACCGATAATTCCCGAGATTAGCGTGTTCAAACAAACAAACTCTTCAGCTTTCTAATATTAATAGAGAAGTATGGATATATGTATATTTCGAATATATCTTTGATGCGTTCGCTAAAAAGCCGGTCGGCTTAACTCGAATTGTGCCGAACATGATTCAGTGATGGTCGATGTCGACCGGAGTTTGCCGATTGGCACGAGCTGAAGAAGACCAAAGAAATAATGCATGGACTGTGTGAAGGATGGTATAGCTCGAAAACAGGTGACTAATGAGATGACGAGTAATACAGAAGTATGGAAGAACAGAACATGCTGCGCCAACCCCAAATAAATTGGGATAAGGCCAGATTATTCGCAACAAGCTAAATCTCCCACAAAATAAATCCGTCCGTGTAAATATAGGGAACTCAAAACAAATAATAAACGTGGTAAATATCCCGTTACAAGTGTTATTGATAAGATCTCCCACATCTTTACTATCCTTACTAATATTATTTATTTATTTATCTTACACACTATCATTACAGGATAACCCCAATACAATAGTGGTTTGCAAACACACACCAAAAAAAATTAAAAAATAAACTTACGGCTAATACTTAAAAATCAAAACAAAATACTAATACTTAAAAATTAAAAATCAAAAACAGAATATTAATATTTAAATGTAACTAACATAATTCAACAAAACTTTTGCGAATTCACTCAGATTGCAAGAGAATAGGTCAAGTCTCTCATGCACTTCGTTTAGCACACATATTGTGCGAATGTGAATGTAAGTTTGTTTGTTACGCTGTCAAACGAAAACACTCAAAACTCGACCGATCATCATGAAAATTTGTATACATATTCTTGGAGGTATTGGAAGTAACATAGGCAATATATCATCACGCTACGACCAATAGGAGCGGAGCAGCAATGAAAAAATGTTGCGAAAACGGAGAAAATGTGACGCAGATGAAGTTCCGCGGGACAGCTAGTTATTAATATTAACTCGTGTTATCTCCTTCCAGCATGGTAGCAATGTCTCCGCCGCGAAGCACGGCGCCACACCCTCTAGTCACGCCACAGCCACACTCGCTTAGCTCGCACGTGGACGACTCGCAGTTGGCTGATACTATTCACTCTATAGCGAGTCCGGATCTGAATGTGAGTATTCTTTTTTTAAATATGAGCTATTTTGTAGAATAGTTAGGTTTAATTAATAATTAAATAAGTATGCTATCTAGTTTACGTGGATATTAGATCCTACTAATATTATAAACGCGAAAGTTTGTAAGTATGGATGTTCGTTACTCTTTCACGCAAAAACTACTGAATGGATTTGTATGAAATTTGGCACACGAGTAGTTTAAAACCTGGATTAACACATAGGATACTTTTTATCCCGGTAGTACAATCCCGTGGGATAGTAATCGAACTCCACGCGTGCGAAGCCGCGGGCATAGTCTAGTAAATGCAATGACGTATTATAAATATACGCGTCATGCATGAACATCACGGCACTCGAAAACAGGGTAAATACCTATCGGTAGCTAGACAGCTACATAGACGCACGAAGAGAGGGAAGGAAAATTAAATGTAATCTACGGAATTCCTGTTGTTAGAGAGAGATAAATATATTTCTTTAATTGCATTGTCATTCTGTGCTCCATGCTCATTGGCCGAGCGCGTACAAAAGCACGTGACTTACCTCAGGCGTCAGCCGCCATTAAAGGCATCGAAAAAAATAAAATAAAATACATTTTTACTTGATACTTACGTATGAAATGATATTTTTATGTTTCACAGTTGTAGTATAATTACAACATTTTCTAAAAATACAGGACGGCATTTTCTTTTGTTATTAAGAGAACTTTTTCAAGTAAGTTATTTTAATATCACATACAGCCGCGGCACTGGTTGGTACGTGACTAAATGACAGTCCGGCAAGTACCATAGTTTCATCTTTCCACTACAGAGCGCGGGCAACGTATCTATAGTTTATATATCATTGAGTAAATGTATATATGTCTTAACTTTTGAGACCCTTTTTATTACAATATAATCAGTAATAACAGGAGTACTTTCAAGAATTAATTTTGTAAAGTTTGTATGTAAAACAAATTGAAAATGAACTGGTATAAGGTCAAGAGAATGATCATGCTATACTAAAACAACAAAACTGAAATTTTGCAGGCGGCGATCCGTGCTCTGTCCCTAATATCAGGCGCGCTGGTGTCGGGGCGCGGCGCGGCGCTGGCCCCGCACGAGGCGCGGCTCGTGAGCGCCGTGGCGGCGCAGGTGCGGCGCCTGCGCGCCCAGCCCTCGCACGACGCGCTGCCGGCCTACAAGTATCTGGCCAGCGCACTCACTACGGTAACCTTATACACTTACACCACTCTTTTAGAACGAACTTCACTGTTGTAGGTTAAGTCAGCCTGTGGATTACGATGTACACCCAATACATGGTTCTCTGCTTTTGTTTATATGATTATTATATAATTTAAATATTTCGTCGTACAGCGTCAGGCACTAGCTGCTCGGCAGTTTGCGGAACTTGGCCTATTTGGCGCAGCCATGAGACACACAATATTATCTTTTTATTTCCTGTTTAGATTTAGTGTTATATTCTTGTCAGCACGTTTTATTTCTGTTTTGCGTACATAATTCGTATTTAGGCCATACTGAAAGTATCAGGATTCTAACAAATAAGTCTCTAGCAACTCTCTAGTTAACTACCAAAGGCAAAATCATTAAAAATCATTGAAATGTTCATTTTGATCGCGACACACAATTTTTGAAAGGACGCCACAATAAAGAAACAAATGACAGTCTCGCAAATTAAAAATTAACATGCTCCCGATACTCTCAAAGAGTTCAATTTTCGAATTCCAAAATTGTTTTTTTCATTCTTTTTAACCGACTTCTAAAAAAGGAGGTTCTCAATTCGGATGTTTGTATTTTTTTTTTTTATGTTTGTTCGCGCACTACTCCGTCGCTTGCCAACCGATTTGGAAAATTCTTTTTTGTTGGAAAGGGTATATTTCCCAAATGGTCCCATAGTCACCAAGTCGGGATCTGATGATGGAATCTTGGCGAAATCGAGGGAACTCTTCAAATTTTATAGGAAAACGTACAGTGATTTTGGTATTTTCTACAACAAGTGAAGCATTTGCGTCCAATAAGAACCATTCTACCATCAGATATGATGATGAATCCAAGAGACAGGTTTCGGAACTCCATAACAAGGCAATGAATCTTAGCTGTGTTTGGGCTTGTTGGAATTGTAACGGTATGCACTTTCCAGGTGTATAGCCGATTACGCTGAGATTTATGATCCGATTTGCGTGATTCTTCTTTAGTTTGATGTGGAATACCTGCCATTTGGTCCCATAAAAAATTAATATAGTTTGGCCATATAGTTTTCATTTTATTAAAATTTTTGTTATATGTATATTTTTCACGTTTGTACACCGATTTCTCTGTGATTACTGGACCGATTTAGATGATTTTTCATTCATTTCGTAGAGAAGCTTGCCCGGTGGAGCCATATGAATTTTATTATCTTTGCTTAGGTACTTTTTGAGTCATCCTCTTTATTATGCATTTTTAACCCCCGACCAAAAAAGAGGGGTGTTATAAGTTTGACGTGTGTATCTGTGTATCTGTGTGTCTGTCTGTGGCATCGTAGCTCCCAAATGGATGAAGCGATTTTGATAAAATTGGTGTCATTTGAAAGGTATTTTAATCGAGAGTGTTCCTAGCTATGTTTCGAGAAAATTTGCTCAGTCGTTTGAAGCTCATCACCTCTTTTCTAGTTGATGAAGGGATTTAAACAACTTCTACAGGTATAGTTGATTGGAAATTTGAATTCTTGTCACTTTCTCACCATGGGCATCGCCAGGGGGGTAGGCTGCACACCCCCCCTCCCCCCTATAAGCTCCAGTTTTTTTTTTATTCATATTTTTCCTTGTTTTCGTTAATAAGCGAGAAGAGGTGCAACACCAAGAAAAGTGGAAGGAATGGGAGTAGACCTATGCCCAGGAGTGGGACAGTCAAGGCTAAGAAAAAATAATTTAAGTTTAAAAAGCGTGAAATAAAAATTAAATTAAAAATTTAAAAAACCCCCGACGGACAAAACCTCTAAAAAACCAAAAATAAAATTAATCCAAGCGTCGTAGCGTCGGGGGACCGCTAAGTAGACCGCTTAGTACATAAAAATATATATACAAACAAAGCGGACCCCCGACGCTACGACGCTTGGATTAATTTTGTTTTTTGGTTTTTAGAGGTTTTGTCCGTCGGGGGTTTTTAAAATTTTTAATTTTGTCCTTTGTCGTATGTATGGACGATGTGCTGGTGTCTAGTTACAATGTAAAAATTATACTTGACTAGGATTAAAGTGAGATACCACAACTGAAAAGGCTAAAATAAAAACTTTTTACAAAAAAAAAATAACCGACTTCCATAAAACACTAAAATGTGGCAAATAATTTTAGTTTCGGAAGTCGGTGGCAAAAAAGTAAATGAAACAAACAAGTCACCGACTTCCGAAACTAAAATTATTTGCCACATTTTAGTGTTTTATGGAAGTCGGTTATTTTTTATTGTAAGTGGTCAGCTCCCGTATTCACAAACGCACGGATTCGATTTCGATTCGGAAAGTCGTATGTCTATCTCACTCGCTTTCGTAATGCCAAAACAAGATATACATACGACTCATCGAATCGAAATTTTCAGTATGCCTCACCATGCTCCACCTATAATTAGTGC
This sequence comes from Cerastis leucographa, assembly GCA_963082945.1. Taxonomy (NCBI): domain Eukaryota; kingdom Metazoa; phylum Arthropoda; class Insecta; order Lepidoptera; family Noctuidae; genus Cerastis; species Cerastis leucographa. The sequence continues at coordinate 8,801,268 of OY720353.1, forward strand.
TTGTTCCAAATTCAAAATGTTTTTAAAGTGAAACTTTTATTACATCATCTCAAACTTTTTCGTCTGTGTGTTGTATGTCGCGTGACGCTCGGCCACGGAGTAGGGATAAAGTGAAAGGCGCTCCCAAAAATGTTTAGTTAAATGTCTATAGTGTGAAAAAAGTTTCACTTTTACCGTGGTTTCATAAAACCACGTATGCATACCTGCTGCTACGGCCAATTGACAAGTCATCATCAACCTATAACGTTCCCACTGCTGGGAAACAGGCCTCCTCTCTATGAGAGGGAGTGGGCTGTAATCCACCACGCGGGCCCAGTGCGAGTTGGTAGATGTCACATGTCTTCGAATTTTTAGTTCTAGGACATGCCGGTTTCCTCACGATGTTTTCCTTCACCGTTTTTGACAGTGGCGATGAATAAAATTACACAAAGTAATGCGCCTGGCTGGGTTCGAACCCACGACTTACTGCTCGTAAGTCGGGGCTGCCACCACTGGGCCACCGCTAACCACACAATCCTTTTTTATTCACACGAGAGTTGCGTTTTATGCACTGTTATCGATGAAAGAAATGCCCTTATTCGAACGCAAAGGGTTAAAAATAAATTATTTGATCTTAGCAGCGAAAGTGTTAAAAAAATAATTTAAATATCTCAAAAAACAAAAATGCATACATTGATTCCCTTCCCCTAGTTCTACGAGACCGCCGGCTGCGGGTCGCATGTGGGTGAGGCGGCTCTGTGCTCGCTGCTGGGCGAGCTGCTGCGGGTACTAGGTGCCGGCGCGGGCGCTGCCGGGACAGGACCCGACGCCGAGCGACTCGTGCGCATACTCAACAACGTGTGCGTCAGGGTGCTGGAGCACTCGCCCAGGACGCCGCTCTTGTGGTACGTACTTACTGCTGCGGGTACTAGGTGCCGGCGCGGGCGCTGCCGGGACAGGACCCGACGCCGAGCGACTCGTGCGCATACTCAACAACGTGTGCGTCAGGGTGCTGGAGCACTCGCCCAGGACGCCGCTCTTGTGGTACGTACTTACTGCTGCGGGTACTAGGTGCCGGCGCGGGCGCTGCCGGGACAGGACCCGACGCCGAGCGACTCGTGCGCATACTCAACAACGTGTGCGTCAGGGTGCTGGAGCACTCGCCCAGGACGCCGCTCTTGTGGTACGTACTTACTGCTGCGGGTACTAGGTGCCGGCGCGGGCGCTGCCGGGACAGGACCCGACGCCGAGCGACTCGTGCGCATACTCAACAACGTGTGCGTCAGGGTGCTGGAGCACTCGCCCAGGACGCCGCTCTTGTGGTACGTACTTACTGCTGCGGGTACTAGGTGCCGGCGCGGGCGCTGCCGGGACAGGACCCGACGCCGAGCGACTCGTGCGCATACTCAACAACGTGTGCGTCAGGGTGCTGGAGCACTCGCCCAGGACGCCGCTCTTGTGGTACGTACTTACTGCTGCGGGTACTAGGTGCCGGCGCGGGCGCTGCCGGGACAGGACCCGACGCCGAGCGACTCGTGCGCATACTCAACAACGTGTGCGTCAGGGTGCTGGAGCACTCGCCCAGGACGCCGCTCTTGTGGTACGTACTTACTGCTGCGGGTACTAGGTGCCGGCGCGGGCGCTGCCGGGACAGGACCCGACGCCGAGCGACTCGTGCGCATACTCAACAACGTGTGCGTCAGGGTGCTGGAGCACTCGCCCAGGACGCCGCTCTTGTGGTACGTACTTACTGCTGCGGGTACTAGGTGCCGGCGCGGGCGCTGCCGGGACAGGACCCGACGCCGAGCGACTCGTGCGCATACTCAACAACGTGTGCGTCAGGGTGCTGGAGCACTCGCCCAGGACGCCGCTCTTGTGGTACGTACTTACTGCTGCGGGTACTAGGTGCCGGCGCGGGCGCTGCCGGGACAGGACCCGACGCCGAGCGACTCGTGCGCATACTCAACAACGTGTGCGTCAGGGTGCTGGAGCACTCGCCCAGGACGCCGCTCTTGTGGTACGTACTTACTGCTGCGGGTACTAGGTGCCGGCGCGGGCGCTGCCGGGACAGGACCCGACGCCGAGCGACTCGTGCGCATACTCAACAACGTGTGCGTCAGGGTGCTGGAGCACTCGCCCAGGACGCCGCTCTTGTGGTACGTACTTACTGCTGCGGGTACTAGGTGCCGGCGCGGGCGCTGCCGGGACAGGACCCGACGCCGAGCGACTCGTGCGCATACTCAACAACGTGTGCGTCAGGGTGCTGGAGCACTCGCCCAGGACGCCGCTCTTGTGGTACGTACTTACTGCTGCGGGTACTAGGTGCCGGCGCGGGCGCTGCCGGGACAGGACCCGACGCCGAGCGACTCGTGCGCATACTCAACAACGTGTGCGTCAGGGTGCTGGAGCACTCGCCCAGGACGCCGCTCTTGTGGTACGTACTTACTGCTGCGGGTACTAGGTGCCGGCGCGGGCGCTGCCGGGACAGGACCCGACGCCGAGCGACTCGTGCGCATACTCAACAACGTGTGCGTCAGGGTGCTGGAGCACTCGCCCAGGACGCCGCTCTTGTGGTACGTACTTACTGCTGCGGGTACTAGGTGCCGGCGCGGGCGCTGCCGGGACAGGACCCGACGCCGAGCGACTCGTGCGCATACTCAACAACGTGTGCGTCAGGGTGCTGGAGCACTCGCCCAGGACGCCGCTCTTGTGGTACGTACTTACTGCTGCGGGTACTAGGTGCCGGCGCGGGCGCTGCCGGGACAGGACCCGACGCCGAGCGACTCGTGCGCATACTCAACAACGTGTGCGTCAGGGTGCTGGAGCACTCGCCCAGGACGCCGCTCTTGTGGTACGTACTTACTGCTGCGGGTACTAGGTGCCGGCGCGGGCGCTGCCGGGACAGGACCCGACGCCGAGCGACTCGTGCGCATACTCAACAACGTGTGCGTCAGGGTGCTGGAGCACTCGCCCAGGACGCCGCTCTTGTGGTACGTACTTACTGCTGCGGGTACTAGGTGCCGGCGCGGGCGCTGCCGGGACAGGACCCGACGCCGAGCGACTCGTGCGCATACTCAACAACGTGTGCGTCAGGGTGCTGGAGCACTCGCCCAGGACGCCGCTCTTGTGGTACGTACTTACTGATTCGGAGTAGTGGCACCATAGTAAAAAAAGAAAATAAAGAGGCAATATTCCTTGAATTGACATAAAAGGAAATGTAAAATTTCGAGCATTGGGATAGTGCTCAGTGCCTCATTATGCCAGGTGTGAGTCAGAAGACTGATATGGCAAAAAAGGAGGTGTCTGTTGACGAGTAATAGAGAAATATGGAAAAAGAAAATTGTGCGCTTACGTGTTTGCAACGAGACAGTCAGTAAATTGAATGATTAATCTAAATAACAAAGTTGACATTCCTTCTTCCGCAGTGCAATAGTATCCCTCCTACACGAGTCAATCGGCGTCTCGGACCCCGCCTACCCTCGCTACCAGGACCTACTTCTCAAGTGCTTCTGGAAGACGCTGAAGATGATCTCCACGTGGGACGTGAACTCGATCGACTACGACGCGGTGCTGTACAGGATACACCTGTTCTATAAGACGTACCCTAATAGCTACTGGAAGAAGAACCCCGAAATTAGTGATACGCCATACAGGTACGAGTTATCATATGCAATACAACATAGATTTGATATAAAATACAGGATGGAGAGACCCTCCCCCAACAGCCGTTTTTTATTTAAATAACTGATGGTGAATTTATTTGTGGGGTAGGGAGGGGGTGTCAGAATGATACTGTAACGTGGTAACCGTTTTAGCGTCGGTGTCACATTGATTCATTGGCATAATTTTATTTTGGATGGACAAGGCTGTTACTAAAGTCACCTAATTCTGTTACTGTTATCAAAGTTACATAATATTATCGCTCTTCTTCTTCTCTTCTATCCTTTTTTGAACACGATTAGTTTCTGATGTAACCTGTGGAAATTAGTCTGAGCGAAATCTTTGTAGATTATGTTTTAAATCATGGTCTTCCTATGTTAGGTACAAATATATTGATAAAATTATTTGATGTTACAGGACAGTGAAAACATTGGTGCATACTCTAGTCAAAATGAAGGGAGGGTCTATCACGAACCACCTCACGCAAATACCTGATGTCAACGAGTCTGATCTGTATCCATACCTGCTTAAAGTACTCAAGGTAAATATTTTATTATAGACTAGCTGTCGCTCGCGACCTTCGTCCGCGGGAAATTATTATAAATATATTACTTCCCTTTTTGGATCGGATTTTTTTTTTAATTTCAAGGGTTTTTTTTGCATGGAACTTTAGTCCTTTTTCTAAAAAGTAACCTAAGTTAGTTCATATAACATCAGCTATCTGTCAGTAAAAGTCCCGTCAAAAGCAGCCCAGCCGTTTTAGAGATTAGCTATCACAAACAGAACATTTATGGTACTTAATATACTTTCAAAAGCATTCAGTAAAAAGCTATTATTAGTAATAACAAACTTCAATTTTATTTATTTGTATTGTGACGAATTATCAACCATTAATTTTTCCGGGACTAATCAAGCTACGCTGCTTTAGCGGTGGTTGGCACGGTTACAACATATGAATACTGTGACTATACCGGTACACTATTTAACCGGTTAAATAGTCTCAAAATGTATGATTTTAATAACAGTAATCCTCTCCACAGCAACTAAAACTCGACGAGAAGAAAGAGAACACAACAGACGCTCTGAACGGCAGCTCCGTGCTCGCGTCCGTCCCGCCGAACAACGCGGCGCTCGCGAGCGGCCGCCTACCGCGCGCCGTGCACGAGGAGCTCGCGCTCATACTCAAGCGGATCGGGAATAAGGAACATAATAAGGACGCCTTGTCACAGCTTTATGATTTGAGGGTAAGTAGGATACAATTTGATCCGATTTATTTATAGTGTGACACATAAATTCCACGGAGCCAAACAAAGCGCTTTGCTTTCACATTCACTGTGCGAACAGCCAGTCTGTGTTCACTGCCGGCTTCGCTGTTCCCTGATCATTAAAATCTGGATCTCTTCAAAGTTCGAGTAAATCGGTTTCTTCTAGGCAAGCGTGCTCAATCATAGGGCGCATCATCGCTTCACATCAGGCGAGGTGTGGCCAAGCGCAGGCCTATTCAGTATAAAAAAGTGCACACAAGCCTCGCGGTCTAACTAGATAACTTTTTAACCCGATTTATCGGTCCCTGGATTTAACATGAAAAGATAAAAAAATAAACTCGAAACTATGTAACCATAATTTACACACACAAAGTAAAATATAATATACAAGGTGTTGTTTTGCAACACCTTGTATATTATATATATATATTTTTTTTTTTTTATTAACTTCAAAGTTTGGTGTGTAGAGTCAAGTTTTTCTATTCTTTTTCTATGGTTTAATCTAAAACAAACCAAAAAAAAAATTGTACGCCATAAGTGGCAGAACATGCAGATCTACCTGATACCTCTGATACCCCTATTTTAAGACCTTGCACATATTATTTGATGTATACTCTACTTTTACAATAAAAAATACAATACAATGCATCCTCGTCAAATTCAACGTGGTAACTATGCTAAAGATTCTCGACCCGAATCCATAATAAAATGGTTAGGTAATTTTATTGTTTTTTCTTATTTTACGAAAATCGGTAAGTGTGAACCACTCGTGTTTTAAAAGCGGGCTGTCTGATCCTCACGCTATAACCGCGCTTTCACACATACAATCAATCTGAAACGTTTATGATAATTTCTTATTCCCTTAACCACGTTAAATGGGTTATTCTGAAATACTTACTAAGTTAAACGAGCAAAAAAATCTTATTTAAAATTTATTAGGTACCGTAATTTTAATTGATCATTTATGTCTTTTGTGACATCCTCCTGAATTTTGACGAGGATGCAAAAAAACACCTTGTAGTATTTGGAACTCCAAATCATTTCATTATTGTGTTACAGGAGCGTCATCCAGAAGTAGACATCTGGACGTTTATGCAAGGCTCATCTTTCTACTTCCGAAACTACGTTGAAAGCGGATTGCGCGAGGTGGCCGAGCAGAGGAAACTCGCCTCTATGCCCATCTACAAACACGACTACAAGTCGGAAAATATCGGTGAGTAACAGCGTACTTACAGTAATACTTATGTGTTTGAATCATCAAGGAGAATCTGGCCAAATGGGGTATCAACGACCTGTCTTAAATACAATGCCAGTGTGGAGCTACTCTGCAGGATCCGCCCCACCTTCTTTCATACCCAACCTGATCTTTTTTGTGTGAGAAGGTCTCATTTTAGATTAGTATTCTTGTTCTTTATTGTATGTCATATTTTTTACTTTGTGCACACAAAGTAGATACAAATTGCAATAATAAAGCGAAGTGTATTCTAATCTAAGAATTTGATTTATGTTACAGACATCAGTAATGAGAACGACGAAAAATCACATGTGATATTCTTGGAGAGACTTCGAGCTTTGCAGGTTTGTTTATTCTCGTTTTTGAACCATTGTTTCGACTTCGTATTAACATGAAACTTTGAAAGCAAATAACACCTTACTGCGGTTATTTCATGAATCATATATTTAATTGGACTGTCTCATTGGTCTAATGGTCGCAAGCGCGACTACTGAGCATGAAGTCCTGGGTTCGATTCCGTAGTCTGAAAAACCCAAAAGCACTTTTGTCGACCCGGGAATAGACCCAAGTTCTATTCCCGGGTCGACAAAAGTGCTTTTGGTTAGGGTTTGCCCTTACGGGCAAAGTGTTATTGGCTTTTCCATCAGGAATTTCTTCAGTATTTCAGTATTCAGTAGCAGCCTCGGAGCCGGGATTCGTGCCAGGTTGATGGCAATAGGCTCGTCCCCTATCACATGGGACTTAAACATAACTGGCGAAATCTGTGTGTACTATAAGGTACACCTCTGCCAACCCTATGGAGATTACATGCGTGATATTATGTTAAAAATACCTTACCTAGGTTATTTTTTAATTATATTTTTAATTTGTAGGCCAAAGCTGGTTTGAAAACAGAGTCATCACCGTCGTCACAGCCGCGCAAGCCGGTCGGCGACAACAGAACACTCGCCGACTCCATCAACGAGAACACGTTACCGCGAACACACAGCATCGATCCACAACTTGACGTATGTATATCTTTCTAGCTTATGCCCATGGCTTGGTCCGCGTTTTGTTCGGTTTTTGTTCCACAGGATGGTACTACCGGGATAATAAATATCCTATGTGCTATTCCAGACTATTATCTATCCCTTTGCCAAACATTCATACATCTTTACAAACTTTAACATTTATAATATAAGTCAAATTCAAGGAGGTAACTATGCTAATTATTCTCGATCCGAATCAATAATAAAATGGGTATGTTTTTTTTTTTTTTCTTATTTACGCAAATTCGTAAGGGTGAACCACCCGTGTTTCAAACACGACCCGTCTGTTCGTCTTCGCCTTATAACCTTGCATACACACAAACAAAAAATCTCAAACGTTTATTTGATAATTTCTTATTCTCTAAACCAGGTTAAGGGGGTTATTCTGACAAATTTAATTTAAAAAAAAAAAACAGTGTTTAATAATTAACTAGGTACCGTAATTTATACAGGCTGACTTTGAATAAATGCGACAAAAAGAAATGGGAGCTTCAGTTACAGTAACATAGTAATTATAAACTGTTTTTTCTACAATCTAAATCGTTAAAAAAAATTACGTGATTATCGCTTTAAAATGGTCCATTGATGTTATTATCTTTATTTAAGTACGAATTATCGATAATCCAGCAAAATAAATAAATATGCAAAATAAATAAGAAAAATTAAAGTATCAAAAAATCTCGTCCTACTCATCGCAGTGCACAATAATCCCGTTGCCGTTCATAGCGGTCATTTACCTAATTTTGCCTATTTTCTAGTGTAAGTATCGCGCGACGTTGCCAAACCTCGCATGAGCGCCAGCGCCGACATTCCTTTCCCTTCCCGGCGACCGCCCCGCCCGCCCACCCTTCCTAAGTTCATTAGTCGTCCTAAAACGTTTGTAGGTCACGGTCGCGCGCGCATTCCGCAAATCCCACTTTACGTATTGCGAATAATTTGTATTTTTGTCTTGTGTTTGTCATAACAATGCCTAGGACGAGACGAAATAGTTGTGAACCGTTAACAAACGTACAGTATCTTGATATTGTTGTGTGGTACAACACCGTAAGAAATCTACGTGAAACACAGCGAAGATTTCGGCTAAAATATCCTAATGTCCCACCTTCATTGGGAAGAATTCTAAGAATCACTCAAAACATGCTGGACAGACGAGCTAAAAAACAAAAATCAGGAGTGCATTCGAAACTGTTGTGTGTTATTGTGTTTACAAAACTGAGGTGGACATTTTGAACAATTATTAAAATACACGTAAGTGTACTGATTTGATTTAGTGTAAATACTTACTAATTATTGTAAATACTGTGATTCCAACTTTTTAAATACGCCAAAAATACAATAATTGATTTGTTGTTGTAACAAACATTATTCAGGTTATACCTACCTCTTACTAAAACATTGTTTTACTATTTACTTTTATTGTATTTTTGATCGTCCTCAGCCGACAAAAGTATGAAGGGAAAGGTTTACAAAATTTTTATTAATCGTGCGCGCGGGAAAGAGATGCGCGGGCGGCCGGGCGGACGGGGGCGGCGCGATTCATTCATAGCGAGAATGTATACCTAAATCGTGCCCACTACGCGAAAACGGTAGTACGCGAAATTCTTTGATACTTTAATTATTTTAACGTTTTTCGTAACACTGTTAGATTCTTTTTTAATTTTACATTTGATATGTTCTAAATTTTGTTGACAACACGTATTATTGTATATTTAAATTTGTCGCATCTGTTCAATTTCACCCTGTATAGATTATTTATGTCTTTTGTGACAACATCCTGAATTTTAACGAGGTTGCAAAACAACACTTCGTATAAATTCTTCTTGACTTATTCGATTTCGAAGGATTACAGGCCAACCTATAAAACTCGTCAAAATTGACGAAATGTGGGTGTAATAATAGGGACACCTCTGCCTAAACCCTTTAGTGATTACAGCCGTGATGTTATATTCAAAACTAAATTTAACATCTCACAAAGCAATTTTATTTCACAGCTGCACACAGCACAAACGCTCTCCCAACGCAACGAAGCCGAGGTGGACGCCTTACGCCTAAAGCTGCAACAGATCAAGAGCTCCTCCAAAAGATAAGAGTACCCATGCTCGTACTACCCGCGGATTTGGTAGCTCTCTCAACACGTCATCGGTATACTTGCACTATCGCGTTCTAAAAACTGGAGAGTGACAAAAATATGTTGATATGTTAATTCCTTGATTACCTACACAACTGAAAAACTAGTCGAATGTGACTGGGGTTGGGCACTGTGAAAGTAATGGCCATTAAAGCATCAATGTTTCTTAGACATCTGTTAATTTATACCCAATTAGGTAATCATTAGTCTGATTGGGACTTAGCTATGGTCACGCCATCTTCAATGACCTTTGTCAGGCCTTCCCCATTTGTTAATACTCGATTAAAAACTAAACAACTGAAGAAATTGTCGAATATATCAAAGATTCGACTAAAATTAACATTCACTCTCGCGTGTGGCGTGTCTAAACTTAATGCTTGTTTTTAATTATCTAAATTGACTTATTCTTTGGCTTGCCTGAAAATAACTCGAAATTTTTAATCTCATTTTTAGGCAGTTCCCATTCTCATCTAGTTTCTAAGACTATGTTAGAAGGCCTATGCGTGTTCCGACGTAGCGTCCAAGCGTCCATTGTTTTGAGCCCTTACTAAGTTTACTTGAATTCAGAAGCTAAGATAATTATCATTCATTGCTACTTGACTATCTACTTTAGCTTTATGATGCCTAAGTTGATTTTTGAGTGCTTTGTAAAAAATGATGATTGCAATGGAATTTGAACTTTGAGGCGCATGGTACAGAGTTCTAAGTTCGAAAATATGATAATTATCTAAGATTCTGAACTCAAGTTTAGAACATGACAATATAATTAAACAGTATCGCCTTGCACAGGGTATTACGCTTCATGTATGAACTTGTGTCTTGGTGAGGGATAATATTGTTGACTTGGTTAGGATAAAAATTGTCTCTCTTGAACATTGTTGGTTAATATTGGATTTTTTGTAGTTTGACATGACCTAGAGGACTGCTTATACTTTCCGACGATTGTAATAACGTTATTAAGAGTTATTGCTTCAATAGCAGTCGGAAGTTTGGATTTGTGGCAGTAAGCTGGCTTCCTATTACATCGAACTAAAACATACCTGCACGCGTAGCATGACCACTGTAGAAACGAGTTTTGTCTACGGAAGAATAGAAAAAATTACAAACAATGACAAAGTGTCAGTTGTCGATTTTTACGTCGATATAGCCCGTTTCTACGGCACTCATTGCTACGCGTGCTGATGAAATGTGGGTGCTCTGTTGGTACACTTCTGCCATAACACTTTGGGAGTACCGGTGTGATGTAATCTCATAACTTTATTCCGCCTAAAAAATAGACCACATTTGCGTCGTCCGAACGTCGCTCATGCATTGTTCTTCTGGTAATATTTAGACGTCATGATTTCGTTTAATTTGCGCGTAAAATAAAATCATTTCCTAAAAAATTGCAGTAAATCAAATAAATCAATCATATAGGTGCTAACTGTAGGTCATGTCTAGTTACAAATCATTTTAAATTGAGCGATGCCTGTGTGTGAATAGAAATACGTGATGATTGGATATAATTCAATGTCGGTCAGCAACAAATGTAGCTAACAATACTAACCTTATTAGGCCTAGAGCATACGTTGGGATTATTTGTCCGCCGGAAAGAAATTACCGCTAGAATGAATCCTGTACATTGGTTAACACATTTTATTTATCCATTGATTGTTAGAAATTGTGCTCTTTTGCCCGGCAGACAAATAGTCCCATCGTGTGCTCAGTGCTTTATTTGAATAGTAACTAACTATTCTCACATTAGTTTTACCATTATGTAATACTCATAAAACACATTTGTTGCTGGCCATACGTTACTTGCCCGTGGTTTATCTATGTTAGTGAAACAGTGAGAAATTGGATGTTAAAATTAAGCGTGTTGGTGTAAAAACTAGAGTTTTATTCTTCGCACTCTGATAACGAAAAAACCGTGATAAAAACTCCAGAAATGACGAAATTCCATTTTAACGATGAGATTATTAAAATGTCGATCGAGTATTATGAATGTGCTATTAACTTAGACCGGCCAACTGTAGGCATTTGGATACACAATATAATAATAATACCACATCACGAATGTATATTCCACTGTGTGTCTCATTTAATTAAATGTCGCACTTTCGCGGAGTATTGAGCAAATGGAGTGCTAAAATAATCGGGAGATATTGTTGTGAGGAGTATCTCCTCCGATAGATGATCGTGTTGACAGATAACGCAAATCTATTGGTTGTTCGGGAAACCTCTCTTCTCCGCTTTAGTTGGAAACCATGCCTAATGCGTCCCGTTAAACAACTTTCACGGTATCTTCTAACTACAAATGCGCGCGTTAGTCATCCATTTGTTTATTATTCTGTGTCGCACTTATGAACATAAATTCATGTATTTTGTACTGTAAGCAGTCGAGCCCCATTCACGTTTCATATGTAGATGTAAATGGCAATATTTATTTATTGTTCGTTATACAATGAAATTACACCAAGCTGTTATGCACTGGAAAAACTGTTTCTGTTTAAAAGTTGTTTCGTTTTCCTGTATATAAATATTCTTCATTAGGCTACTGGTATCTAAAAATAAACTGTTTATAACTAAATTTAAAATCGTATGGTACTAACTTCTGTGGTGTATAAAATTAAAATTCCCAGTGTATAAACCCAAATAAACAACATAAAATGTTAGTCAGTGGTTTTACTATGATATCGTAGTAACTTAATACGTAACCCTTAATCATTGTTTAAATATTAATATTAAATGATTATGAAATAACCTTCTGTAAGATCAATTACCCTAGTTTTCTACCTATGATTGTTCAATGTAGTTTTCATTAGATTTGAAAACTATTATTGATGTAGGTCATGTACTACTATCACATATTCTAATAATATTTTATGTAAGTTAATTTTGTATGTACCTATTTTTCAATTAGATTTGTGTTGAGTTTTTTTGTTTGTTCTTGAAGACTGTTTTATGAGATTGCGGTATTATTAGGCAATACTCATTTAAAGTGAAACAGATAGTTGTTGGATGGTAATTATAAAGATTTTCGTTTGAAACAGCATTAAGGCTCATTATTATGTGTTTTTGGATCTTTATGCACAGATGAGTTTAATTTTATAAATATTTTGGGTCTATTTTGAGTTAATGGTTCCTATATTGCATATAGGTACCATTGGTTTTTCCAACAACCATCTGCTTGACTAAAAATTGTTGTTTTTTACTCAATGATTGATGTTTGAAGAGTTGTGTTCGGAGTGTTGAGTTTAGTTTTGATGCGCGATCAGTCGTCATCCAGTAGGTTTGTTAAAAAACTTTTAAGAGCTGAGATGAGGCCATATATTAGTATATTTTAATACCCCAACGTTTCATCAACCAATAATGTAATCGATACATTCCTCCCAGTATTGGATTTTCGTGTACTAAATTGTTTGTCCATTCTCATCAAACTATTTATCAGCCATTATGTTCACCCCCCCCCCCCCTTTTAATGAAACACTAATCTTATTTTCTTTTGTCATTTTTAATGATAATTCAAAAGGCAATAAGTATACTTTTTTACCTGCCAATAGTGTTTATGGACTAAGACAGTCCTCGTATTTTTTAGATATGAAACTCAAATTCGTCTTGTACTGATTGATAATGAAAGATGAAGTGTTTTAAAGTTATTTTCCATTGTTTATTGACTTTTCCTGTAGTATGAGTTTAAAGTAGTTTCAATACATAAGTTTAATGAAAACAATGTACTCGATATGTTTAACAAAATATTCGATTTCCTTATAGTTAAGAAACGCTACAGAAACTATAGTGGAACAGACCTTATATTAGTTTTCTTCTAGATGATTGTCCTGATTCGTTAAATTAGGTTAATTTATATTATTGTCTTTAGTATAAACATTCGCTTTTTAAACATGACATCATATTGATTATTGTGAGCATTTATTTATTGTATTATGTAAATTAATGTTTAAATCATGATGTAATATTAATTATTATAAATAAAGTTCATACAACACCACTGAGCTGCTGTTTTTATCTTTTGATACTCCAAATTGTGTCCTCAAAGTGACGGTGACTACATATAAATGCTAAGCCAGCCAAGAAAAATGTCAAGTAGCAACTGCAACGCAAGCAACATCAGAATATTCAAATTAAGAGCGAGAGGTCTGTGTGTTTGTTCGGGCTGATCTCCGAAACGGCTGGACCAACATTCACAAGACTTTTACTGGCAGATAGCTCATGTTAATGATCAACTTTGGCTACTTTTATTTTACAAAAAGATTAGGGTTCCGTGCAAAAACAAAACCCTCGAAATTGTTAACAAAATGTAATTCAAATAGGGAAGTAATATTTTATTTTAATAATAATTTCAGGCAGACCAAGGTCGCGGGCAATTGCTTGTCTGGAATAAATGAGCAGCCATGTGGCACTGTAGTATGCGATACAGATTACTCCAGGTGGTGTAATTCAGTGCGTCGACATCGTACAGTTGCGATGACTCAACACATCGGTAAAACACCAGCGTGGATGTGGTTAAGGCGTCGCAAACTAGCAACATACCAACAATGCTTGTCGGAATGTTGCTAGATACCAGGGGTCTAGAGACCTCTGTAAATTGGAATCTTAGATCGTCGTTACCGCCGCCATAGGGCACGTACGGGTTAACCGAACCGTTATTGGTCCCTGTCTAATAGGACTACCTTCAGTCTAGCTCTAAGGGAGATGAGTTGCTTACTCGATTAGCATAGGTAGTCGAATTCGATACCTCATTAGCTAAGTGACAAACTTCATATGGTCAAGTTGGAATCTGGTGGGATAATCATGATAGCAACATTTGTATTATCAGGCAGTTACTGCCAAAAAATAATCGTCCGTTAATTACTGGACGGAAGTAGGATATATTTTTTATATTATAATAGGAAGGGAGTGTATGTAGATGCCCAACGTGATATAAACAGTTTGCATAATTTCTGCTGCAGCCGTAGATGCGATTTCTCGCAAGACCATTCCTTTTCTTGTTCCTTTGCTCAGGTTGCTCTGTTTTTAGGGTTCCGTACCTCGAAAAGAAAAAACGGAACCCTTATTAGGATCACTTTGTTGTCCGTCCGTCTGTCTGTCTGTCAAGACCCTTTTTCTCAGGAACGTGTGGAGGTATCTGGAATTTATATCAAATACTCAGGTCTACTGTCCCTTGGAGCTGTGAAAAAAATTAAACTTCTAAGCCAACGCAATCAAAACATACAGCCGTTTAAGCCGCAAATTTTCGACACTCGCAAGGGAATCAAAACCTACAGGGTACTTCCCGTGAATTTAGAATCTTGAAATTTGGTACGAAGCAACGTCTTATAGCACAGATAAAGGAAAAATTGTGAAAAACGTAAATTTTTAGTCACATCATAATAATAAAAATATTTTTAATAATTACGGTTTTAAAAGTACGGAACCCTCGGTGCGCGAGTCCGACTCGCACTTGGCTGTTTTTTTTTAAGGTGTTGGAGCTTTTGAAACTATAACTAATTAAATGATTCATGTAGTCGTGGTTCTACAACAAATGTGTTCATCGCACAACTATGTAGATGTCTGATTTAAAAGCAGCATTGTTATCTTATTTAGGTACATAATTTTTTTTTTTTTTTTTTTTTTTTTTTTTTTTTTTTTTTTTTTTTTTTTTTTTTTTGGCAACTGAGCCGGATCCGACTATTCTGCCAGTGTCACGTCGTGACGGCCCCACGTAGGGACATGCCGTCGAACTTTGTGCTCCGTGGTAGTTGTTAGTCTAGGCTGAAAGGACGAACACATGGGTTAGTAAAAACACATAATCAAATTTACAAGCTTATAATATACAGATATAATATATACTAGACATAAACGGCTATATACAGACTAATTACATCATTTACGCACCAACTAAAATTTCAAATCATTTTCTTTTAAAAATGTAGCCAGAATGTGGATTAATTTAGGAGAGAAGTGGGAGAGAAGGGAATGGAAGTTGGTTGGGAGAGGAATGTTTAATTTGGAAACTTTTCGGTAGAGGTCAAGGGATTGATTGTTTAAGGAGCAGGAAAAGAAAATATGGTCTAAGGTACCTTCCTCAAGACCACACTCGCACAGGGAACTATCCCGGACATGAATTTTGTGCAGGAACACTGGGCTACAACAATGTCCGAGTCTTAGTCTACAGAGTGACGAAACAGTTCTCTTCGACAATTTATGGTATTTAAAAAACCAAGGCCTACGTTGAATTTCGGGCTGTATGGCGGCATAGTAGGTGCCCTTGGTTTTAGAGGTCGTCTTCCATGTTTCAGTCCACGAGTTAAATAACTTGGGTTTGGTACCATTCCGCAAATCGTAGTTATGAGCTACGTAGTGCTTTCGATCAGCCGGATTCGATGTGGCATACTTTGCTAACGAATCAGCGCACTCATTGCCAACAATACCCGAGTGACCGGGGATCCAGGCTATCTCGATGTACAAGCCGTTTTGGGAGCAATCAAATAACAAGGTCTTAATATCTACAATGATTTGACTATGGATTTTACTGTAAAGTTGATTTTGTTTTAAGGCCTGTATACTACTACGAGAATCTGAAAAAATTACTGATCTTGTTATTTGATGGGATTTAATATAGTGTATGGCTTCTAAAATACCAATACACTCTCCTGTGAATACTGATGTTTCTGGTGGGCATTGGAAAAGTAAAGCAATTTTGGAATTTTGAAAGTAAACTGATACACCAGTACATTCTGTATCAGACAATTTTGAGGCATCAGTGAAAAAGAAATTCCATCCTTCCCAGTAACGCTTGACAGCCGATTCAAAATCGTCTCTAGCGCTCGGGGAATTCTTTGATATACCAAGTCCCAAAACTGCTTTTGGTTCGAAATTAATCGTTTCATATGCAGCAGAGAAGACCGGGAGAGTAGGATATTGGCAAATAGGCGAGGAGAGTTGTTTAAGCTCTCTGTACCTATTTATCAATAGGGGAACTACTTTATGGTTCCAATAGGAAGAATTATTAAAGGAAAGGTCGATTTGTTCTAAAATTGGGAGTAAAGGATGGGATGAGAGGGAAAAAACTTTAGAAAGGAAGCGATCTGCCAAATACTGTCTCCGAAGGTGTAGGGGTGGTTCTGCACATTCAACTTGAAGCGCATTTATGGGAGAGGATTTCATGGCTCCAACGATTATTCTTAGACATTTGGCTTGGACACTGTCTAATTTTTTAAGCGCTTCTTTGTTGCAGGGTTCTATTAGATAGCTGCAGTAATCCATAGCGCTTCTAGTCAACGCATTATAGACCAGTTTAAGGGTATAGGGGTGAGCTCCCCACCATACCCCGGCCAAAGCTTTAAGGACCGACACAGTACGTTCACATTTTTTAACCGTGCTGTTAATGTGATCGACCCCAGACAATCTTGAGTCCAAAGTTACTCCCAGAAACCTAGCCTTATCTTCGACTGGGATGGTTTGTCCATTAATGTTTATATCAATTGGGGATACAGAACGCTTGCGTGTAAAAATGACAGCTGTTAGGTACATAATTAGTTCAAAAATAAGTAATAACGAATAGTCGAATGTCACTATGAAATCGTGTATTTTGTTTTAAAGAGCGTATAGCATTCGTTTTGGTAGGTGGGCGAGTAGCTTTCAGTTTGTAAAGAAAACCGCACTGCTGTGGAGTGATCTTTATATTTACTCAGTGGGAGCGACGAGCAATGTACGGTACGGTTGGCGCAGTGGTTGAGCGATCGACTGCTGCGCTGCGTGTCGCGGGTTCGATTCCCGCACGGAACAAATATCGGGTCTGGCTGTTTGTGTATGTCAGTTTAAATTATGTTTGTAAACGCACCCACGATACAGGAGAAATTCCTAGTGTGGGGCAACGTTTAAAAAAAAAAATGTATCGCAGATCGGTGCAATTCCTATTCTTCATTCTCCTACCCTTGTCCGAATTATTTGGAGTCGGCACAGCATGTCTTCTTCCATACCGTCACGTCATACGTCTACGAGTAATAACTCGTCAACTCATCCGACACCTCCTTTCTTGTGCCATATCATCCTTTACATAGTCCATCCATCGCTTCTTTGGTTTTACTCTCTACCGACTACATTCATACTCAACATTTTCCTCATTCCTCCGCATCACATATGACCATACCACGATAACCGATTAGTGTACCACACAACTTTTCAGTCACGGGCGCCATTTCAGACTTCTTCTTATGTTCTCATTCCTCCATCCGTTCGCGTTACACCACACATGGCACCACGCATTCTCATCTCAGTCACACGCAGTTGTCTTTCTTTCATCCCTTTTGTGGTCCAACATTCAGATCCAAGACAGCAGTCTAACTAGGTATGGTCTTATAAATTTCGCCCTTGAGTATAAGGGAAATACGGCAGTCGCATATTGTTCCCGTTACCTGCTACCAGTTCATCCATTCAGTGTTAATTCTATGCTTAACCCCAAGTAGCACAGAATCGCTGTATACCAGCTGAATTACTGTCAACCATAGAATCTTAAGCTGTACAAGCCTGCTGAAAAAAAGCGTTAGCAGCGCTGTTATAGCTGATATAACTCTGATTTGGGCACAATTTGAACTGCTGTTAGCAGAATAAATAACTTGTTGCATTATTTAAGCGTTTATAAGGGTAACAGTCACCCCAAGAGCTACACATTGGCTGTGTTTGTTTGAGTGGGTGTTACCTAATATGCTGCACAATGGCTGATTATTAGATGTGAGTTGCCTATTATTCAGCCAGCACAACCTACAGACGTGGATCTTTTTAAAGCTTAAGCTGATGAAAATTTGCTAGTGGGAAGATTGTGTATAATTTTTTTTATTTTACTATTTTAGTGTGTGCAAAATGGTTCGTATAACCATTTTGTGAGCAGTGTTTGTGGTAAAATATTAGTCTTCGGTAACCTTGATTTTTTCTCTAACATGCGTAAAATTTGATTGGGAAAGCAAGTTTATTGTCCAATATCGTATGATTATAGGTGAAAATTTTTACGCGCTCTCAATACTTGACTATTTACTTGAAAGGACATCGGCAGAAATGTATGGGAGTTTCGTACCGCATATTTTTGTTGTTGTTTTGTAATAGAATTTATACCACTTATTAAGGCAACTAAGCCATTTATTTATTTTATTCATTTTAGAATTAATTACATTGATGATTCAAAAAAAAAGGTAGAAATCTCTTTTTAAATGACATGTAACTGATAAGATAATACATACTGAGCGCTAATGATAGTCTTTCAGGATCTTATAAAACAGCATTAGTAGATCAATATTGCCTGTGCTAGTACAAGTATTCAGCTCCAACCAGGATCAAAGGTTACATGTGATCTAATTTATAGCAGTTTTCTGTAATCTAGCATAATATATATTCACCCATAGTGATGACATATATTGTAGTCTTTGGTGATGATGTTGGCTAGATAGGTGCAAGAGCTTATAAGATTGCGTGTTGCAAGTTGCAAGCTGATTAATACTGTAAAAGTTCAACTATGTTCAGCAAGATACAATATATCATTGTTAATTGAAGTTACAGAATAATTGATTGCAAAAAAGTAGTACCCATGTTCTTTTTTAAATATCACTATTCTTTTTTAAATATAGCTACTTTCAGTTCCACAAAAATGCTATATTGTAGCTGATAGTACTATTGATTGCTAAATGCTGATTAACACAGACCGAAACACAAATATTAATGCTCGCAACATCAATGTTATTTCCGTGGGTGTTAATATAGTCAATATAAATGCCTAATTTTCAGCGTTTGCAGTTCGAGTCAACTCTAATAAGTCTTCAGAAATGCTAAAGGTGCCGATGTGGACCTTATGTGTCATCCAATAATGCAGTTTGGTGCTACTTGGGACACTCCGATCTATTTCGCCATCGTGAATCGAGATTCGGTATCTCAAGCAAGTCGGAACAGACTGGGAGGAGCGCGCCATCTAGCGTTATGGCTCTAGAACTGCAGAGACCGCAGAACATGATATGTGGTCAGTTTTACTTCTGCTGATTTCTAAGGCAACATTTCCGGCTTCTGTTGCCATTTTTTCAATCTGCTCTGGATCTCATGTCCATCGACAAGAACAGTGTCATCGGTAAGCGCATTACTATTAAATTTCATAATATTATGAGCTGTTCTAAGAAGAAACATTATCGTTAAGCCCGCGTTGGGTGACTCCGCTACAGTGCAGATTCCCTGCGATGCACCGCTCAATGACTTAAAATTGCTAATCAGAGATTTAAAAAAAATCCCTAACCTCTAATCTAGAGGTTGTAAAATGAGGTGTTCGATATAATCACGGACTCGTGCAATCAACACGGACTCTGATTGTAAATATTTTAATATCCTAATTTTTCAGCTATAAATCTAAATACCTGTTTAACTTTCATAATAATCTGTTCTATTCCTTACATAATTTTTTTTTTCGCATGTAATAGGCTGAAAAGCGATTTATCTAACATGAGTTGAGAAGACGTTTGAATTTTCCACGTAAAATACCTGCGCCTGTACTCGCTCACAATCTCGATTACCACGAAAAAGTAAAATATCACTCTATGGTACAAAATAGACAAGTGATCAACCAATCAAACGGTGGGGCGGACGAAACGAAATGAAAGTCCGCCACATGTCCGCCATATCTACTACATCTTCTTTCTAATAGTGACGTTCATATTATTTTGTGTTAGATAGCGTTATTGTGTAGATATTCGTTGTATAATTTAATTATTTTTTTAGTTTATCTAATAGGCGGTGAGTAAAGCGTGCAATCTGGATTTGACATATTGATAGTTTTTAATTTGGAACTTGTTTGTCCGCGCCGTGCTTTACGTATTGTCAAAATGGAAAAATCTTAGTTTTAACGTAACTACAGCCTTATTGTATGTGTTATTTATAAATTGGATCCACTAGACTACACTCGTGACGTATTTTGTAGCGTTTAACGGTGCATATTGAGTAATACAAAAAAAATTGGTGTCGGCATTATTAGACGGTGTACCCAATATTTCACAGACCCTCGACGACGGATAACACCATGGAGTCTCCACGGAAATTCAACGATTGCTATTTTTACTACTACTCCACATGCACGAAGGTAAGAAAATATTCATGATTACAAAATGTTCTATCAAAGTAAATGCTAATGTCATATTGTTTATATTCTGAGTCTGATAAAAATCATGGAAGCTAACGTGTTATGCACTGTTTCATGTAATATTTTGTGGTTAGAATGTTTATTGACATCAAAAGAAAACCATCAAATATAGCTATTTTGTTATAACAATGGTAAAAGCAATCCTAGCTGATTTTGTAATGAAACCAATCGTTAATTGGGGGTAAAATTGGCATTGATGACCTTTTTACATGCTGGCTAAAAAAAGTCAGTTCATAGTTTGCTAACTATGAAACTTATCACATCTTTTTTGAGCACTGAAGTAAGTGATTCCAATGAAGGACACTGAGACATTTATTATACAGCAATTCTGAAAAAATATAAGAATAAAAACAGCACATTTCATACTGACTACTCCCTAATATTTTAGTTTTTGCAATGTACTAATACTGTATGCTGGTAATTCCCCAAGCTCACATGTTACAGAAAACAATAAAATTTAGATTTCTTGAGTAATTGGGCTTGGTCTCTCACATAAAGCATTGGAACACACCCCATGTGGATCAAAGTTCTGTTTATTTGCAAAGCATGATGTCAAATGACCCTATTACATCTAGCATTTGTTTCTTTTCAAGTAGCAATACAAGTGTCGAATGCTTGTCAGCCAGTAATTAGGTTTTAAGCCTAGGAGCTAATATCACCTTACATGTGGTTGACATGTAATATTATATATTTGCTTCGATATTGTACTAAACGTTCAGTAAAGTTACTTACCTTATCTGTTATGAAGGGGGATAACTGCGTGTTTCGCCATGAACCGTCAGCGCTGGGGTGCGAGACTATGTGCACAGCCTGGCAGCAGGGCAAGTGCCTTGATAAACGCTGCAAACTACGTCACATGGAACTGCGGGTATGTATACAAGTAGATGGAGGCAGACCTTTTGTAATGTTGCATTTGTTTTCATCAGATTTTGTTGATGTTTATTTTGACAAAGTCTGTACGAACTTAGGGTCAGTTCACACCAAGACGCGAAGCAACGAGACGATACTTGAAGAGTGATTTCGCGCTGCGTCGCTCTACGCCGCGAGGCGTCGCGCGGCGCAGCGCTGCATGGCGCAACGTATTCTGAATTCTCACAACGAAATGTGTAACTTTTCGTGTAGAAAATAAAATAATATTTTGATTCGCTCTTTAAAAGTGTGCGCGCAGCGTCACGTGTCGCGTCGCGTCTCGGTGTGAACTGACCCTTAGGTTACCTCAGTTTAATTATAAAGTTTTTGAAAGTTGCTAATCTTTTGGTTACACAATTAAATGTTAAAGTCTGCAGGATTTTTAGTCGCAGTAATTTTCTAAAGTCATTCTGTCATTTTCTGAAGAGAAACAGTCCTGTCAAATTTTCTTCTAGATTTTAACAATAAAATAAACCAAGTTGGGCTTATACTCCATGTGTAGATTTTACAGCATGAAGGGTTTATTTTGTTGTCATCTATTGAGAACATTAATATTCTTTAAAACTCTTGTTGTGATGCAGGCTTAATAAGTTCTAGTTAGCTTATCTGGAAATTTTCTCTGGTAATGGTGGTACTTTTGAGCCAAGTAGTTTATTTTTGTTTGTATTTCTCTAGTGGTAGGTATAAATTAAATAGTCTATTGTAAATGACTGTATAAATCTTTAAAAGTTTGAATTTGGAAATAATGTTTTTCTAGGCAACTATATGTCATGTTTTGAATACTGGTTAACTTATACATGGTGTGGGTGTAAGGGACACCAAAGAAATTTTTCAACTGCTATTAAAAAAAATCAGTTTTGACCATGCAGGTCTATTGTAAAAAGGAAACAGCTGATTTTAATAAAAATACCAAATAGCATTTTTAATGTGGGTTCAAAATGGTAACCGTTTAACCGTGTGTAGGTGTCCCTTTCAGCCTCTATTTACAAATCTTTGTAAACAGCTGTGCAAATAGTGTCTAGTGTCTTATCTCCTAGTATTAGAAATTAATTACCTCACATAATAATTATCAGAGATTAGCTTTTTGTAGAAAATGACTGTTTTCTAAAACCTGATTCAAGTTGCAGTATATCTGTTCTCAAGTTGTTCTATTCATAGGGAGATCTCTATGTTTTGGAAAGGTCTGTAACTTTCTGTCTGACTGACCAACTCCTCAACAATTCAAATGTTTTAATTGAAACAAATACTCTTTATAGTTTATAACAAGTCAACCAATATAATTGGTTGATTGTATTTTGGTCAGGTTAGAGATTTGATAACATGTTTTATTGGCCAAACTACTATCAGAACTTAGA
Source organism: Cerastis leucographa (assembly GCA_963082945.1). NCBI lineage: Eukaryota > Metazoa > Arthropoda > Insecta > Lepidoptera > Noctuidae > Cerastis > Cerastis leucographa. The sequence goes on from OY720353.1 coordinate 8,823,975, forward strand.
TTGCATAATTTTCTTTATGACGTACAGTACAAACTCAAGTTTATCAATTACAAGATAAACTAGAAAACTAGTAGTTGAACTAGCAGCGGAGGTTTTATGAGCTCAAACCCAGCCTTTCGCTGTGGCCGAAATCAGCTAGATGGCAGCATCTGAGCTGATTTCGGCCACAGTGACTGCAATCGATGGCTTTCTAGGGTGGTTGTCAAGAGCTTTGTTGTGCTGCTCTTTTTTAATGGACTTTCAAGTGGCTAGAATATCCAACTTTGGGCAAAAAACTCCAAGCACAAAGCGATAAAACTAAATTTGGCAGGCTGCTACTGATAATTTCACATACAACATACATATTAAGATTACTTTTCCAAAATATTTAACTTAAAATTTGACTTTGACATACATAGAACTTAAAGAGAAACACTCTTTCGGGCACTATTCCAGTAAGGTGGCATATAATCAATCATATCATTAAACCTAAAGATATGCACATAAATATTATTGATAAGGATTACATAATGTTAGGCAATTCTTTATTTCTTATCTTAAATACTGAGGATTAAGTAAGATTAATTAAGATTAAAAATATATGTAGTTGTGACGTGTGGCTAAGGCAGCGTCTACATCTTTGTTTTTTTAGTAAAAGGCTTTTGCTTATTTTAAAAGCACACGCTACCGACAGCAATACAGTGTTAGTAAGTATGGTGCGAGTTTGTCGATGTGTAAGCACATTTATTAGAATGCTGGCAGCTGATCATGACTGCTTAAATTTCAGCATGAAAACAGTAGGCTCTGGGGATCTGAGTTGGCAACCATGCTATTTTTTTTTCTCCCTGTAAGCTCGCGATTTGGCTTAGCTCTTAATTCTGTCATTGAAAACAAAACAGCTGTTACTTATATCTAGCTAAAAACTTAGCAACAATACCGCCCCGGTCCGACACCGCTTTTTTTTGGAATTTGGCGAAACTGGACAAAACACATTGACCCTGACAAATGCTGCTGCAGTCCCTGCAAGATCTTCAGGATCCTTGTAAGGAAGTGTTTTTTAACCTCTAATAAGTAGACCAAATTGTCACATTCTAGAAAAACCGCAAGCAGATCCCATGCTATTGGGAGAACCAGCCGGGCGGTTGTCGTAAGATCCACTGTCCGTTCATGCACAAGAACCCGGACGCGCGCACCGATGGTATCGCGCCCAGCCAGCCGGCGGCTCCTCAACCCGTGAGACAACACATACATTACACGCCATACACGGTGCCTTTTTTACTAGAAAACTAGGAAAACTCTCAGGGGTGATACTCGTCTACTATGCACACAAAAATTGCGAATTTAAATGGACTATTTTACCATTTACACAAATTTTAGTCATAAACTAAACTTTGTTTTTTTTTGTAAGTTAAGACGGAAAAGTATCACCCTTGACAGTTTTCCTGGCTACTAAAGAGGTATTGTGTATATCTGACTGAATTTACACACACTAACATCTGTTGCTACTAGGTAATACATTTTAATATAACTTGTTTGTAACGAAGTAAATCATAACGGTTTGATTTCATTTTAGTAACATTTTTTTTTCATCTTTTGCTTCAACATCAAACTATCCGTTAAGATATAGCAGAATCATATCATGGGACCTCACATTTTCTGCCAATAACTGATTACGGGTTCCAATTTCAGAGCCGTTAGTCCTGGTGGCATGCCATGCATAAAGGACCATTCATCCCACTAAGGTCGACGACCCACTATCAAATCCATTATCATACAAACGTGGTGGTATACATGACAAAGCCTTACGCATATCTCATAAACTAAAGCTAGGTTTGAAGCCAAGTTTGATGACATAAGTGATAAAAGTCTACTCAACTCACTAAAAAAGGCTTTCTGTCAAAAAATAAGAATTCTGATGGCTATCCAGTCATCTACACTAGAGCCAGACTTCACAAAAATCGTATATCACTTAGACACACGAAGTAACGTTCCCCTGTCGTTCCTAATACAGCAGCAAGTGCCGACGTCGGTGAACGTGCCGGAGCCCGTGTCGGCGGAGCAGCAGCCCCCCATGGGGGGCGTGCCCCCGCCCGTGCCTGCACCTGCGCCCGTGCCGCTGCTGTGGCAGCAACAGCGCCAAGGTAACACTCAAGCTTATATCACGTAGCTCCAAAAATTTCCGGCCTACACACATTCGACTAATCAGAGATACAAAACTATCTCCTAGTAGTCTCCTTTTAATCCATTTTTATTTGGATATTAATCCTTAATTTTAGAAGCCGGAAACGGACCTTACCATGTATTTTAGGAATAGCCTTTGAAGCCTATCTAACTGATTTATACCGATATGGAATAGTCTACCGTAAAGTTTTGTTGTGGCTCCACACTAAACTGCTTGTAAAATCATCATCGTAACATTATGCCAAGTAATCCGCGAAGAGTTAGACAGAGTTGTACGTAACAAGTACACCTACATTCCGCTAGTCTTGTTAAGTATCCTGTAATGGGGGGGGAGGCTGCTACTGATGGAATAGGGGATAATCCTATTTTTTTTTTCTTTCTCCGTCGGGTAGTTTATTAAAAAGTATTGGACACGTATTTTTACTTTTTTCACGTGGTCATAAAATTACGGAGATATATTGAGTTGAAATGGCGCATGACGTCACATGTAGGTAAGTTTTATACCTACTTGTGACGTAGTAAGCCCCCACTCTCCAACTTTATTGAGTTCTAACTAAGTAATTTTTTGATAAAACAAAAAATACGTGTCTAATATTTTTGTATTACCTGTCTGACGGACAAAATAGAATGTCGTTTTCTTTACCCAGTCCGATCCCCTATTGTGATGGAAAAAACCCAATAACACTGCTCGACTCGGGCAATGGGACCCAGGACTTCATGCTCGGCTTAGCGAATCAGCCTCTGATAAGTGATAAGTTGTAGATGATGCCACTATCGTTGGCACATACGTACCACCTGGAATGGTCCGAAATATACCGTTGGGCTGTGGCATGCCAGACAATGACACTCCAATCATCTGGCTACATGACCTACCTTTTCATAACTTGTAAATGTTATAAAAATAGAGTAAGAACGTAATGAACGGATGTGACCTTGAAAAAAAAATGTGTATAAAAATGTTTGAAAATAAAAGTGACGCCTCAATGACTTTATTGACGACAAGATTTTCCCGCGGCTTGGCTTAAAGATAAATCACTTCATAGTGTTGGAAAAATACGATACTGTAGACTTTTCCACTTGGTATTTTGTAGTTCCTGCTACAACCTATCCCAAGGCAAAAATGCGTGATGTTACACAATTATGTATTCGATTCCATACCATTCATAGTTCCCAGTTTAATTTACCGTTCGTGTGATGTTGATTGGTCACGTTAGATAGAAATACACGCAATATAAATTATTTGTATGCTTGAATATGATAACAAATCTTTTGTATGAATTGCGTTAAATAAGGCATGGCGTAGTTTACATGGCGGAAAAACAGATCGCGTTTTAGATTAAAAATAACAAACACTACACCCTTGCTTAATTAAAGGTGGATAATAAAAGTACATAATTAGACTCAAATAATAAACGAAAAGCGAAGATGACCGGTGTGGTTGTCATGCCCGCAATGGTCCTCCCATTGCGGGCATGACCATTGCGGACATCAGTCACATTGATTATAATTCACATCGCGTTTCTTGTCTTTTCTGTGATTGGTCGAATTTGCCGTCGGCTCCGATCCGCTCGGCTGTCTGCGCTTTGGTGGAAAATGCATCTCTTTCAGCATTTTGGTTGGGGAATGTCCTGACCTCGTCGCACTATCATAATATGGTTTTCACTGACTGCATGTTTAGAAATTACTTACAGTCAAAAAAATTGGTTGTCTGTAAAGTCGGTTTACTGACGATAGTTGAACGTGACAACGCTATAGGGACGCGTGCCTCTCACTCGCTCTCATTGTGAGCGCATAACGTGAGCGGACCGTAACGCAGTTTCTTGAAGTGTCACCCGGCAAACCAATTTATAAGACGTTGTCACGTCAAAAAGTATTGGGAATGGGTAATTTGTTTATGGTTCCAAATTCATTTTTTTGTTGTTAGATTGGCACAACTGTTTTCCATTTTGACGCAACGCCGTATTTAATAATTTTTGTTGTCCACTAACATTTTTTTCCACAAATAGTAACTTTTGTCACGATGTTTCCGGGCTTCCCTAATAAGATATACAAGGCTTCCGTCCCCCAGCAGTGGTGCTGGACTCTGCCATCCTGGGCGTGCTGCCCGCGTCCAGCGAGCTGCTGAGCGGGCGGCGCGTGCTGCCGCCGCACGCACACGAGCAGCCCGCCAACCCCTACGCGCCCATGCCCGTGGACCCCCTCGTCGTCAACTTCGAAGAAGGTATGCGCCTCTACTGAAACTACATGTACTAAGCCCCCAGCAGACGATTTGAGAACTCGATACCCCGCTACAACTTACAACAACCAACCAGCTAAGCACTAGAAGATTCCAGCCATTGACCAACTTGAAACGCGGTGGAATTCGGAACTACGTTCAAACGTACTGGATTTCATAGATGGCTGACGTTTGTCTAACCTAGCAGCGCCACCCTAATGTCTCAAGTTAAGTTGGTTGAGTGATACAACGCAACCGCATGAGGCCGGTCCACTGCAAGCTATGGTTGTGTTCGGTGTTACTATTGATGTTGTTAAAGACGATGTAGAAGGTAGCTATACTTCCTTTGAAGTTTTGTTGCTAATGAGACCTAGAAGTCTCGAAATAAGCAATCTTTCACCATATGAGTTGGTATAGGAAACTAGTGTTTCAATTGAAAAGGTTTGGACCGGTCCCTAAAAAGAAAAAAATGGTATAGGAAATTCGATGTGGAAATTCAATGGTTGAAATTACGATTGCAGCTGTCAAAGCAAAGGTTGTGTGAATTCTTGATGATTCTTAGAAAAAAGTGATTAATTTATAGAAGTAAACTATTTCTGTATAATAAATGATGGATCGTGCTACGGTTGTCGTGATGAGAGCTACCACAATGTGATGTGGTGCTAAACGTGGAATCTTCTAGAAAAGCTTTGGACTCGCGTCATTGATGGGGCAAAAGTGTAATGTTAGAACCTACAATGGTGCCGAGTCAGGCGGCGATAGCAAACAGACTTCTCAAATTGTATGATTGGGGCTTACGGCTCGATTTGCTGTCACTAATTTGAAAAGCCATCAAAATAAGTATAAGTTTGGACTAAATTCGGACCAGTGATGTAAGATAAAGTAAGGAAAAAGTGGGTAAAGCTATTTGATGGTGAATTGTTTCCTAGTATATTATTATGTAGTATGAATATTCTCCATATGTGGCATTGTACTTTACAATTTTCTATTTAAGAGCACTGGATAAAAGATTGCAAGCAAGTTTTATGCGTCATGATTTTATGTGATATAAAAAGCAATCGTATAAATGTATAATTTTGATATGCAAGTTGGAAAGTGAACGGCTAGGTATATAAAACCTATATACACGACATTGATGGACACTTTGGATTTGTTTGAAATGTAATTTTGATGTCTTTCCAAATGATGTTATTAGCAAATCTTGTAGCCAAACGTAAAATTAATAATACTATGTACTTGCACTTGAGTTTTCAATAGACATTTAGAGATATGCTCGTTATATCGATATCACGGCTCGCAGACACTAAGTCTAATGTTTGAGCCAGCGCTTACTGGCGATGTGATTCTAAGATAAGGTTCATTGTCCACTGAAGCGCGTGCAATGATTTCGTGAAGAGGTCCAACGCGTAAACTGCACTATATATTTAATTTAGTCATACAATGCACTGCCTATACCTATTCCCATGTAACTTGAAAGACTTGGTATGTGTTGCTTGAACGCATTCTTCTTTCCACGTGGAAAATCGGTTCGCTGTTTATGTCCTTACACAGAATTGATTGATGATACGCTTCAGTGGACATCGAGCCAAACATGCATTATTATAATAATTCGGTAGTTGAAAACTCTGTCATGTTATGGGCGGTGTGCGTAGGGTTAAGCATTAACGATGTTAAATTTCAAACGCTCATTTATTGTTTTTGTTTTCCAAATATAACACTGCTTTATGTATAGTTATGGCACTGCTCACTAGATCCTCTCGTCAAATTCATGGTCGTAGGTCGCATTGAAAGGGTTCCAATATTATTTTTTAGAATTCAACCCTTTGTTGTGCCAATAAAACATAATTTATGAGAAAAAAAAACGACCGAAAAAGTGTTACGATTTATTACTTTAAAAAAATATATATTTACTTTATTCACATGTTATTGGTTAAGAATTTTTTCCTACGTTTATTGTCGCTAGCGGAGTGGGAATTTATTGTTTATATATTTTTACGCGGGTGGGTCACATCTTGCCGCTTTATTTAATTTTAACTTTTGTAGAAAGAAAATACATTTCTTTTGTTCTCCCATTTCGCGACGCGACATCTTAACACCTATTTATGGAAGGTATTATTATTGTTTTTATTTCGCCAATAGTCAATTAATATAGTATTTATTGTATAGTTATAGTTGGATTCAGTTTCGTCATTTTTGTATTCAATATTATAATGGTGGGTGTGGATTTGAACAGTTTGGGCGGGTTACATGAGAAACTGGATCCAAAGTTGATTTAACGAAATACAATATTGTTTTTTTTTAACGTTGCCGGAAGAGGCGGCTTTTTGGTTGACTCTAACTTAGACAATGTTTAGCTGTTTTTTTATACCATAGACAATGATTAAACAAAGTGAGATTATATTTGACTCACGATGAATTTATGATAGCTCTCTTTCTCACAGTTTATTCAAGAAATAATGTGGAGAAAAAGCGACGTTGGTATTTTTGTATGTGCAATAAATTAGAGAATATAATCTCTTTCATATCTTAGCTAATTAGATTCATTAATATCTCTCGCTTTTTCATTTACTGTATCGTTATATAACAATTTATATCACATAGATAGTCAGTTACAGTCATATTTTAAGAAAAAAACATTCAGTTTTCTCTCAAAATATCACTGCAATACTTTTTTAAATAGATGTTGATATAATCTTTGTCTATGATAGAAAAGTACATAATAAATAGGTTTAATAACATATAAAATACAAATAAAAATATATATACACGATTATTGTAACTCATTAATATAGGTGAAAAAAAAATGAAAAAAAAAAACAGCTTTATGCCTTTAAATTGTTTGTATGTTAGTATGTAGGATGTTTTAAGGGGCTTTGGCAGTTTATAAAGGTACCCACTGCTACCTGCCCCCAATACTTTATATATTCGCACCGTGAGATTTAGATAGAGCTAATAAAATGATAAAAAAAAAATGTATCTCTAGGTATACACAACGGGAAACACAGTTTTATAAGTCGCATGAATTTCAAAGCTGTGATTCCGGTTCAAAAAAAAAAATCGTGCTTAAGATTCATACTACCAATTTAGAAAGATTAAAAAAGAGATAAGCTAATAAAAAAAAAAGAGCATTCGATTGCTTAGTTTGCGGTCTTTTGTAAAATCTGGTAACGCTTCCGATATCTACGATAGCACTTCGATATGTTTATTGAACGCGATTAGTCAAATATATTTGTTGTAAAACGAATCTGGCAAGAACAAGGATTAATTTCTTATATTCTTTGCTCTGATAGTAAAGTTCCTATATTTATTACAAAATCGCAAAAGTGTGAACAGGTGGCCTACCACGACGTTTTAAAACACTACTGTTTCATTCTTATTTCAGAGTGGGAAAGAGACGGAGCTATACAGGTCGTCTAGCTCCATCTTTTTCCCACTCTGGAATAAGAATGAAACAATATTTTAAGACGTCATAGTAACCCCCCAGGACAGTATAAAAAAGAATCGGTTCGCGTTAAGGTCCATGGTACGCCTAGTCATTATTTATGTATAAAACTATTTATCAATATTTAAATAAAATAGTCTCGATTGGTGGGGATAGATTAAGTCGGAGGTTTCTTATATTATTTTAACATGCTCAGTTTTTACACACATCTTTGTTTTTTTTCATTAAATTCTTGGTGTTCGCTTAAAAGGGAGGTAAAATTATTATAAGTTTTATATAAATTAGCGGAAAAGTGTACTGAAAAGTTATTAGGAGTATAATTTTAGTATGAATTAGTACAAAGGGTGGATGGTTGCTTTCAGAGGCAGCTGTTGAAAAAAAAAAAAAAACAAATTGGTTTCTCTCGTAACTGTAGCAATACATTTTATATTTAGTATAACGTTGTAGTCTTGTCTCTTTTTATACTAATGAACTATTTATTTACCTTTAGATTAATTGTTGGAATGTTAATGTTTTATGTTAGACAGTTAAATTTCTGTCACAAGGATAGCGCTCGAGTCTTTGTGAAATGTACTGCGATTATGGAACGGATCACTATCTATGTATTAACTTTACTATGATTACTTATTTCTATACTTCTCTTTGGCAGCTATTTTATAAAATTGTTGGAAAAAGACTTGAAAGTAAGACATTATGTATTACGTGATTGTTCGGATTCGTCGTACGACATTTCATAATGATGTCAGCATAGACTAATATGTTTTTATTAACCGATTTTGTTGAATGTGGAACGCTTTCCTTTTAATATGTTTTTGTCTTCGCTGATTATAATTAGTTGATGTCGGCGGGAGGGACTGTAAGGAGGGTTTGAACTTAGTCACTGAGGTCAAAGTTGTGATCCACATTTGACCACGATCGGTTTTGAATCCGAATGAATTTTCTAAGATTTGTATATGTGTGCGAAAGTGAGGTAAATATAATGAAGTAATGCAGCACTTTTGATACTTACAAAGTTGTGTTCCATGACATTTTGGTTGACGGAGGGAATATGACTAGTGACCTGCACGTGTCGCCGCGTTGCCAACTGTCACGAGTGCCTACAGATAGTTTCTTGTTTCAAATAATACGGGGTTGTTGTTATGTTAATCTTAGTCTTATTTTATAATAAGAATTTCAAAATATGTTTATTATTAGTAACGCGTGTCTAGTACCTTTCATTTAAGCTAATTAATATTCAAACTGATATAGGAACTCGTAACGGAACAGAATTATACTTTGGCTTTGTTTAATCAAATTGTGTTTAATATACCAACGAGTAAATAAAAATGTTTCGTAATATGATTTTTGTAATTATTTTTGACCGCCCCTACGAGAGTCGCTTTCAGATTGACGTTACGAGAACACACCGCGAAGTTGCCAAGTTGCCGGACGGGTCGCCTCAAAATTAATTACGAAAATCATTTCGAATGTTTCGATTATCGCGCCCGACTAAGCACTTCGTTCGTGTGTTCTTGCAGAGTCGGATAATGAAAGCGCACCCTCATCTACGCCCACTAAAACTGTGACACCTGATGACGCGACCAAAGGATCTCGTACTAAGTCTCAGGAGATGTTGCTTCTTGAGAAAATACAGGCTGAGGCTGCGGCCTTCTACAGCTACGACGGGTTGCCGCCGCCCGACCCCAAGGTCAAGCTAGTGCGCACCAACCTCGCCACCAAGTACGAGCGCGTGTCGCTGGACGAGCTCGCCGGCAAGCAGGCCTGCGACCGACGCGCCTCGCTCGACTTCAAAGTACTCTCCCTCGACGAGATCAGGGCTAGGAAGAAAAGCGACACCATCATACACACTAAACCCATCACACTCAACCTAAGTAGTAGAAAAAGAAAGCTCTCTACACACGAAACTATCACTACATCGGGCAATAAAATACTCAAAGTCGTTAGAAGTAACTCCATTGTGTATAAGAAACTCGACCGTAATGCTCCTGCGGCTTCCAATCACGCTAAAGTCGACCAGAAGCCCAGTGATAACGCTAACGATAGGAAACGAACATTATCCGAACAAAGTGATATCTGCGAAATACAAGAAGACGAACTTGTGGACAACTGTTACGAATTCAAGAGAATAAAACTTACTAGACAAACTGCCAAGCCTAGACTTATAAGGAACAGACTATCAAGTTCAAACATAAGTACAGACGAACCAAAGTACGACGACTTAGAGTTTAACAAAGACGATTCAGATTCAGAAGTACAAATTGTTAGCGTAGAAGTGAACGAGATTAATTCTGTAGATTTAGATAAGGTAGATTCGGATAGTGAAATTATAGATTTAGAAACCACTAGACTAGGAGAACCAATAGACGTTGTGGACTTGAGTGAAGATCAGGACGAAAGTGACATTACCGTGGCAGATCTGGACTTGGATTTGAGCAAAAATTCGGTCATGCCGGACGTGGTAGTCAGCTGTCACCAACAACTGAATAAAATGGACAGCACAGCAAACAATATTTTAAATGACATCGATATTTTACTCGATGATGATTTATGATTCTCATTTTATTCTTAGTTACTGGTAGAGACGGACCGAAATTCGGCTGCTTTTACCTAAATTTGATATTCGGCCGAAGTACGGTTTATGGACCGAATATTCGGTTTAAAAACCTTTACCAATGTGTTGGAAGGATGCAGTAGGCAGTAGTAGTAGTTTTTGTTAAAGAAATCAGAAGGAAAAAGAAGAAATTATTTATATTTCTTCTGTACATGTGTGTGTCTCTGAACTGCTCCTAAACGCTGGACCTGAAATTTTGTGTGAGTACCAACTCAAACACTCACACAAAATTGCATCATCCACCCTTCAAACCATCAACCCCTCACTAATTATATAAAAACTTGATTGAACCGTCGCCGTCTAAAGGCGCGCGAAATTCAACCCAACTTCGGCTTCGGCGTATGTTTCAACCGAATGTACGGCCAAACTCGACATTCGGCAAAATCCGCATTCGGTCCATCTCTAGTTACTAGGCTTTGATGGTTTAAGTCAGATGCTCGTACAAAGGTTGCCTGTTTAACATAATTAGATTATTACCAGCAATATATTAGGTTTATGAAAAGATCTACACTTAAGTAGTATTTACTTGACAAGCAATAATGTGACTTATTTTAGGTACGAAAGCTAAATCTTTAGTATTTTGTTCATATTACTGAAGTGTTAAAAGCTTTAATTGATTCTATTGAAATATTACAATAATTTTGATAGAAGGTGAAGTTTTATTGAAAAACAAAAAAATGTGCGTGGAGTCCCTCCGCGCGGAAGAAGTGAAACTTCGTAATACTACACGCATGCGTTTGAGTGTCACGCATTCACTCTCGTTATTTTATTGAGCTTTTAAATAATATTTGATTGTTGTACACTTTTTACATAAGTTTATCGAGGTTATTCTACTCATGGAAATTGAGCGAAGGCTGGTCACACCGAAGAGTCGAATGCATGACTGTTTGCACGCCATCTTACGTACCTAGTAGAACTACATAGTCACAAATCTTGTAATAGCGTCAGCTCTTAGTGGGTAATAGAAAATATTCCCCATCCATTAGAACGTTAAACTTGTTGGAAGTCGCATAAGAAGTTTCACTTCAAAAAAACCTATTGAAGTATTCTCAATGAAGACAATAAACTCTTTTCTTAACGATAGATGGCGCTACTATGCCGAAAATGAAACAACGAAATACTTTGATCCAAAAGTGTATTCATATTATGTTATTAAAACGTTTCATCGACATCACACAATTATTCACATATTTATTTATAATCAATACATATACACATTAAAAACTAACTGTAAATTCGAAATTAACACCTTGAGGTTGATTCAAGTAAGTGTTTTAACTAATATTGTTTATTTTTGTTATGATAAGCTGAACATTAAACTTTGTTACTAATTTTGGTATTAACACTATAAAAATGTAATTCTGAAAGTAATCCTAATGTAAAAATACCAAAAATAAAAAATATTTTGCTACTAAGGTGGTGTTAAAAAAAATAACCAAAATGATTTAAGTTTTAAACGTGCGCGCTTATAACATTTATAATTGGATAATCACAATGAACAAATTACACGAAAGTAACTATTTACATTTCAGTACTTAAAACTAACAAGCCCTGTTTCTCATAAAAAAATCTACGCTACAATAATATTAAAAATTTAATATGAAAGGATTTTTTACAAAATTAGTCCCTTCGCGACCGCTGTCGTTTGGAGAGAAGCAGATAAAATCAACCATAAACATAGTGATTTGTATCTACTATCCACATTTTAAAACATAAGGCAATGGTACTACAAAATATTCAGCCATATCTGTCAGAAATTCCACAAATAATCCAATGTAACCTCAGCATTGTTAATTAAACATTTACAACAAATATACACAATTAAATACTTATTTAATGCCAATCTTAGTTAATTAACTAATTGTTATTAAAATATTTTTTATTTTAACACTTACACCGAAATATTAAATTATTTCATTCAAAGTTACTAGCTAAGGATACAACATTACATGTGCATCCATTACGGTAATGTAGAAAATCTATGAGAGATTTTATTAATTCATATTTTGAATGAAATATTCTAATTAATTTTTAATACAATTTGAGCCTCTGTTTTGTGCTCGAAGTCCTGTTGTGTGGCAACTAGTGGATATGTTAATTCTTTATACTATACATGTTTCATCAGTTGGTATGTTAACTTATCTCTTGTAAAAATTAAGTTTATTAAAAAAATATCACCTTATAGCACAAAAAATATTTGTAAATTAAAAACAAAGCGTACAGTTACATTATTAATAAAACTCAAGAAATTCCTCACTATCTTTATAGGTATGCGTCACCTAACACTTTATTGATACATGTTTTAATTTCCTTTCTTTATCCAAATTTAAATCTGTGTAGTTCTATCATTATGTTTTTATTTTATACAGATTTCTTTTATAGTTTTTCGAGTGGACCGCAAAGAACATGACATGACTCAAACTAAACAAAACCTTTTGTTCATGATATTAAATACTTCGGTATAAAGAAATACATACTAACCGATTTAAATATTGAACCGTTTTGGAACCGGGCAACAGATAATATAATTTTGACCAGTTTTAGTTTCAGCTGGTCTTAGTCAATGCGATTTGTGCATAAGTACATATTTTAAGCGCTCTGATAGAGGTAAGTACAGCACTTCAGTTTCAGGCCACGTTTCTAACCAAAGTGATCGCCGCACACAACTGTCGCGTCGCATTAATTATTTTCGCCGAACCGAAACGTGTGTTCGCGCCCACAGAGGGCGCCTTTTAGTAAATTTGAACCAATCGCAGACCTGACAGCTACCGAATCCAAAATGGCCGCTTCTTTACCGGATGTGAGTACTGCTGTAATGAGATGTGCTCGGCTAGTTCCACCAGGGTCACTGGAGGCGCGACCAGTACTGCTGGCTGTCCTGTCCGGGCACTGCGAGCGGAACCGACACTCCTGTGCCGAGGAGACCGCCTAGCTCTGGAATGAGATAATTGTATGATTTGTAGTTGACTGTTCGCAAGTTGGTGCCGCAGCCGTGGCAGGCGACGCGTTAGCGCACGTTTCACATTTTAAGGGTTAGACCCGGGCACCAACGCGAAGACGAGCAGAGCGGATGTGCACGATTCGACCAATCACAGGAGAGAAGAGAAACGCGATTTAGATTTCAATCAATGTAATTGGTCGGTTTCAGCACGTCTCCTTTCCACTTTGGTAGTGTTCGGGCCTTAGTACAGTAACTAAACGGAATGTTGCTTTGCTTAACATCCCTACAGCTAGTTCATTCAGAATCTGGGAGTGCTCATGCCTTGCAAGCGAACTTCGAATAGGTAGGTACTCCATTTTCACACCCAGACCAGGCAGTCTTACTAACCCAGGTTGTAAGGTTTTCGGTACTTAAATTATTTACCTGGAGGAGGCGACGCCGGTTCATGCTGGTAACCGTGATGGTTGACGTAGGGGTGTGGGGGCTGTCTGTACCCCAGCTCGTAGCGCGGGTACCCCAGGAACCCGCTTTTGCACAGCTCTGCCTCGGTCGTGTCGCAGACGGGGGTCTCGGGCACCATACCTCCTCCGTACCCCATGGGGGTCAGCGGGCTGGGGAACATAGGGCTTTACAAATTATTTTGGTGAACTGAAAAGTAGCTTTACTCCACCTTTATCTGGATTCAGCCGTCGAATCTAAACATTGTGCAATGCAACTCACCTGTAAGTATCAACATTCAACGGCGGCTGATAGGGCTGGTGCGACGGATGCGCGGGGTGTGCGGGATGCGCGGGTGGCGGGTGGTGCGCGGGGTGTGCCGGCGCATGCGGCGCCGCCCCGCTGTACCCGCACTCGGGGCTCCGCCGCTGCGACCGGATCTTCTCCTCGCGCCGCCACTTCGCGCGGCGATTCGAGAACCACACCTTAACGTCGGGTTAAGTTAACACACAGCGCGGCAGACGCGCTAGTACAGGGCAATTAGGATCCTTACAAGGCTGGCTTGTTGGTGATACTAATTTAAAGATTAATCGGGAATAGTCTTTGAAAAAACATTGGGAGAAAGAAAGAAGTATTTATTGTACTCAAGGGGGGACAAAAGACTAGCGGAAGGTTAAATAAGTAGGTACAGTATGCGACTTTAAGGGTTTAAGGTGGCCTGCCAGGGTTGCGGGACTGTTCGAAAGAGATACCGTGGCCGTGGAACACAAAGGGCGAAGAAGGAACATGGATGGGTTTTAGTCAGTACAAGTCTGACACCCCCTACCGCTCCGCCCAGAGCGGGAGGAGTCATTTGATGATTTCCCAAACGTAAAAAAAAAAAAGATGGTTTGAGGTGGCGCTGCTTGTCAAGAAAAAATTATTTTAGTTCTAATGTTTTCCGCCTGCACAGTTAAGTTGGCTGGAGTGTAATGGAACATGATGTTAAAGTTAATAGGGCAGTGTTCACTTTGGTCGGTACACGCGTTTTAGTCACTGGAAAGTCTAAGCTCTCTTTTCCTATCCTGCATATTGTCGCTCGCGCGCGGATCAGGCCCGCATGCGGCCAATGCAAAATGCAAAGCACGCTCCTGGCCAAAGATTTCGTTTGCCGCTACAGCGACTAAACTCGATCGAAAATATTAATTTTGTTTTAATTATTTTTGTTCGCGATTATATGCGTACCTACTATGACCATATATTAAGATAGGGAAAATATGTATGAAATGATAGGACGCGGGCAGCCTGCACGCGGACAGGATCCGCGCGCGGGCAAAAATACGCATGACAGGAAAAGGGCCCTAATTGAGGCGAAGTGTATTCTTGATTATGAACGTTCGCTGAAGGTTGCGTTTTTTGATTACCTACCTACTGTTATGTAAAGGTATGCATCTACAATCATGTTCCAAATTACATCATATTGTATGTTTCTACGTCTTGAGTTATTATAAGTACTTAATTGGTACCTATCAAATCACTCAAGCGGACACATGCCTGGCATATACTGGCGTAATTACTTAGTTACTTACATACATACACACAAAGTACACGCATTGCGTCATGTTATAATTAATGTCAGGTATTAACGGGTGTTGGTGGGTAGGCACAACGATCTACTTATCTCTAGGTACCCACATCTATCGTATCTATCGTCTAGTTACTACAAGAATGCGACCCTATGTAAAACATACTACGTGTAAACGGGCCTTTCACAAAACCGTCTAACCAAGCATTCTGTGCACCAATCTAAGTAACTCTACACAAAAACATTGCTAGGAAATTATTTTTTTGGGGTTAAATATCACGTGTTACGGTAAGACTCAATGTAAACTCAAAAGATTACGCTGATGGAAGCATTGAATAGTTTAGGGTCATGGAGGAATTTAAAGTAAAGTTATAACATTAAAAAGAGGATTTCTAAAAAACAAATTGAAAAGTTTGAACTTTGACCTTCAATATCATAGTAGGTAAGTAACTAGACTAACTAGAAGGATCTCGTATGGTCCAGAATCGAAATGACGGGGAGACAAGTGCCTTTCGGCTTCGTAACACCCGTAGTTATAAGGAACATGTTCAAGTAGTACGTAGTTGTTTAACTCACCTGTATTCTAGCTTCGGGAAGGCCTATTTTGGCGGCGAGTCTTTCGCGAGCAAAAACGTCTGGGTAATGGGTTCTTTCGAATTCTGAAAAAATAAAATTGTCCACATCACAAATAGTCTATAGCTGAAAATACATACACACGTCCGGGGGGCAAGATTTGGCACAGCTTGGTAGGAAAATATACAAGTGTTGTTTTGCATCTTTGTCAAATTCAAGGAGGTAACTATGCTAATGATTCTCGTCCCGAATCAATAATAAAATGGGTAGGTACCAGTACAATACGTAGGTAACATTCGTGAATCTAAAACTTTATTTCTTTTCAGAAAGCAAGTCAAAGAACATTACATTTCCCCTCTACTGTAATGTTCTGATATAAAGGGTTATTTCTAAACACCGACAACCTCTCAGGACTATGTTACTAACATCATCATCAACAACTTTTGTTCATGACTTTTAAAAAATCATCACATTTTAGTTCATCAGATTTTTATACAAAAATAAAAATATTTAAATTGAACGCTCTAAAGTACGGACGGAGTGATGAAACTCCAGAAACAGGACATAAACCAACCTCTCTCCAAGCTATCAATCTGCTCGTTGGTGAAGCTGGTCCTGTTCCTCTGCAGCTTGCGCTTCAGTCTCAGCCGCGCCGCATCGTCGTCCGCTCCGCTGGACCCCGCGTTGGAATTATCTCCGGACCCTGTCTCGTCTGAATGTAGACCCTCCAGACCTTCTAGTTGCTCCTCGTCTGTGAACAAAGGAATTATTATGTATTTAGGATTATTTTTCGTATATAAATAGGTACTTACTTAAAATATTTTAAAGTCAAACGTGATAGATTTACCTACTTAATGCAATTTAGATCTTAAGCATTTGTCGCGATAAATAGTTTTATTAGTAGGTACGGTAGCGGTACCAACCCGCACTGGGCCCGCGTGGTGGATTACAGCCCATTCCCTCTCATAGAGAGGAGGCCTGCGTCCCAGCAGTGGGAACAATATAGGCTGATGATGATGATGACGGTAGCATATAAACACTTGGTAGGTACCTAGATACTATTGAAAGACTCGGTAGGACATCAATGTTACTTTTTGCTTTATGTTTCCGACATAAAAAAGACGATTGAGATCTAGACTGATTGCAGTAAGCGCGGGTATACTGGGTATTATGGCGCAACTTAGCACGGCCTTTGTTTAGCAGAGCACAGGGAAAGGGTTAGTAAATAGATGTGTTTTTTTTTTATCCCAAACGGCAAACAAATACGTAAGGAAACAAGACTAACCTTTTAAAAATAAACCATTTGAATGCGATCCTATCAATTAATCACCTCCAAATTCTATTTCAATCTCCCACAGCTATTAATACCTCAACAATAACTCCGAAAATTCCCCCAAATATCTATAATATTACACCGTTTACAGGAATTACAAGTTTCTAAGAACTCTCTCTTAGTTGCCAGTCGGGAAATACGCAAAGTTATGCCCACAAAGTGAACAAGCGAGGTTTAATTCGGCAAACAGGGCCGATACCGCGGATTTATACGAGTTACGATGTTAATCTTAGTCTGCTTAGTCGTAAATTTGCGTTATCCGTAACTTCGGGAGTGCTGGGATTCAATTATGAAAGGCTGATTAAAAGTTTGAATAATAACTGTTTGTGTTTGAGGTTTATGGTGTATTTTGGGCTTTGTGGGTTATTCTACAGGTATTTGATTTAGGTATTTTTCTATCTAGGGCTACAGCGCACTAATTATTGTACCATTAAAAAAAAAAGTCAGTCTATTCTGCGTCCCACTTGGCTTGGCCTTAGGGCTCCCCCATTCCTTTCAAACTCTCCCAGTGTTTTGCCCTCTGTGGCCAATCAGTCAGGAACGAGTCCAAACAGTCAGGCCCGGAGAGCCATTAAAAAAAAAATATTCTGGAACTACTAACTGTGGAATTTACGGACTTTTCAAAAGTGCCATGAAACTCAATTACTCGGATCTTTAGTTTAAAAAATCCATAGGTCAATGTGGTTACAGTATCTATTGTATTCGTTATAACATTAAGTTCCCATACGAGCATACAATAATAAAACCCCATCTTAAATCTAGATATAATCTATCAATGAGATATCGCGATATCTTATAATGTCCCTTCAGTAGGTAATCCGTTAGGAGCGGCCGCGCTCGGTGTGTCTTCTCAATAGTACGACTAAAAGTTTTTGACGCCGGACGACTATTTTTATTAGGAATCATAGCATTTATTTGAAATAACCTAGTTACAAGACACTAGGATTAAACTTACACTGTAACTTACGGATATCTTCCGTGATTATTGATTATTGAGCGATATTTACTTTACAACTTACTTATATTTACTTTTTTAGTATTGGCAAGCAGTCGGTCAGATAGAAACAAAAAGATGAAGCTATTATGTATAGTTACCCATTACAATAGAGATAGACATATACCTCTAATACAAAGGACGGACCAAACAATCCATATGCTTTTTTAAGTCTCAATATTGTTACAAAATCTTGGTTACATCATTCATTTGAAAAGATTTACAGTGACTATGTAGTTAGTACACTAGGGTGTCTTTTGGAATTTGTGTGCTAATTGTGGACTACCTACTGCTATTAAAATAAGGGCGTCCGAAACTAATCGGTTTCGTTAAAATCCGACATTACTCTGGCAATCCATAAACAAAATGTAAATATAAATGAAAAAAAAAACACGAAATTGTTACTTGAAAACATAAATAACTATAGTTTACATTAATTTATTCGCAGTTAGCGCTATTTTCAACTGCTCAAACCCTGCCGGCCCTGTTCGTTGGGCTTGATAGTAGTCTTCTATGCCTATATTGTGTATTAAGTCTATGGCCGCATCGGCTCGTGACAATTGTATAGTGCCAACCTATCTACCCAACAAAACTTAGTCAACCTAAGTCGGTCAGACTGCACTTGCAGGAAGTAAACGTTTGGTATGTCATGAATAGTGGTTTGTCTTACTCGGGCAAACATTAGACAAAATATCTTATCATGTATGTTCTTTGGTAGCATGAGAGTTGATGAGAGGCATCAAAGCGTCTACAGTTAGGTATATAATGTTAGAGCTGAGTAGGTACCTAAATAAAACGTTGTTTAGTTGGTCTTTTCTGTGCTTCTGAGTCTCATTTTGTAAACTCTGCATAGTATAGTAGAAAATCTGCATAGTATTCCTACGAAAAATACCTAAAATCTCGAACTGTTCCAAAGGTTAAACAATTGAAGTAATTAGAAAATGACAACGTCGCTTCACCTACCAGGCTTGTAAACTTTTTACCCTATCACACTACACTTTACATAATTTTAAACACAAATAATTACAAACAAACAGCCCCAACTTTACAGACATCTAAATCCCGAGATATCGCCAGTCTAGATAACATAAACTATTTTAGGATCGAATAAATTATGTTCAAGTGTCAAAATCTCCGCGTTGCCGTCTACCGTAGTTGGGAGGCCGATGGGGGAAGCTGGTGGGGTCGAAAGGGGGAATGGGGAGCCGTAACGGGGGCGTTCATGCAGAAACTGACGATAACGTGGCCCGGCCTACCACGTAACCCAGCCAGCGATAGTGTTATCGGAGCTTAAAAATGTATGCCCAATAATGGCGAGTTGGTTTTGACAAGGTGCACTTTAGTTTGGCAAGGGTCACGACTCACACCTGAAGATAACGCAGAATTATAAATTTTAATGAATTAGCAACGAGTTGAATTTTCAATTCTTATCGCGAGGTTGCTTTAAGTTATGACTTGAATGGAATAGAAATTATTTTAAGTGAATTTACAGGTCTAGTTATCTTTGTCTTTGTAAACTGTTTGAAGATATGTCAGACCTGTCTAGTTCAGATTCTCTTTGAGATAACTCTATATCAAAGTAAATATAATTTGACTGCAGCGAAATAAAGCGTGGTTTAGGCAGTAGACAGTTAAATTTCTACGCCACTTCGTGAAAGTTTCGGTGCCTTCATCCGTCCCTAAAATCAAAAGATACATTGGAAAAACACTGAAAATGAACGAAGAGATCATAAGTGTAAAGAAGAATCTAGTTAGCACATTACTTTTCCCCTTTTGATAGCGTTTACAACTTTAGTAGGCATCGTAGCAGTTTTCGTAGACCCTGCTACGTCGTAGCAAGCTTGCGTTCACCATGAATTAAATGTGTTTTTTTTTTGTTAAAGCACATTTTTTTCAATCGTAATTCAATCACCATCTTTGAAATGATAAATTGATACTCTTTTACTATTGGGCATTTTTGCAAAAGAAACTTCACCTGATTTTACCTAAAGATTTCTATATTTTTTTGGAAAACTGTACATAATTTATGAATTTGGAAAAAGCTTTGTTCAAAACTCAAGTATCGCTTGTTCGGTTTGAAAGTGAGTGAACTGTGAGTGAGTTAGGTACGAGTGAGAGTGAGTTCTCATAGTGAGGGTGCTCGTCCCGGCTCGAGTGTTTTTACAGCGTGGCCCGGGACACAAGTATGTGTGTTTAGATTTGCGCATGTTTTGACGATCAGCGACGAACACATTATTATGCTTTATTTTGTGCATGCTATTTTGTTAAGTTAATCAAGGTATACTACTTTTAAATTTACAATGTGTTAAGTTGTACAGATTATTGTAGCTTGATGTGCTGGCGGCACATCAAGCTACAATAATTTATTTAAAAGATTTTCTAACTTATCGTTAATAAAAAATACGGTTCAAGGTTGGTTGGGAAAATTTTAAGGCTTCGGGTAGCTTGACGTGCTGGTGTTTTTACAATTGACTCGTCTTAAATTCGAGTCGTTGCAAAGATCTGCTTTAAGTTCCGGACCAGCTACGGACACCAGACACTTCTTCTTTTCGTGTTGATGAAACACAAATGGTGTTAGACCATTATGTATGTAGCCATATGTATGATATCCTGAAAGGTGCAGGTGGTCCATGATGGGTAGGACAGTACGTTGGGCATATCCTGCAAAGGGGCTCCAGACTGGCTTTTCGTTTGGGATGGATCGAGGATACACCATTTGGCCAGATTATATCTACAGTGGCAACCTGGCCCTCAATCGGTTCAGAGATTTCATGATTGGCCACTGCAGTTCGTATCCGGGTGGCAGGTGTTTTTCAAGGTGGATGAAGTCATCGCGGCGGTCATACTTCAGAACAGTATCTGTAAGTGGTGTCTGGTTCTTGAAGTATTTGTCAAAAGTGTCTAAGTCCGGTGTGCGCAGCTGGGCCACAATATGTCCGTACTAGTTTAACTGATGCTTTATACAAGACAAATTGGGCGTTTTAAAGAAAAGGAAAATAAGAGTGGCTAGAATATGTAACTGCTTTTGTTTTGATTAATAGTTAATAATTTAATTCTAAGACTTTACTTACAATTTAATTTAGTTAAATTGTAGGTAAAGTCGGAGAATTAAATTGCCTTAGCAAATTGATACTACGACTTGGCTATGTCACAGCCATTAATTCCATCCAACTGTAAAATAAGGACAGTGTGATATACCGTTGTTTTAAGAAGAAAGACAAAGCCAATTCGCTTAACAATTAGTTACCCTGAATATACTTATGTGTTTAACCATGTAAAAGTTGATGTTGCAAAAAATTATGGCGAAAACCCGGCATGAAAACGAACAAAGCTATGTAGGTATCTGTTTCAAAAAGTACAACGAAATAATGAATTTATGAATATTTTAAAAGCGTGGACGTTACCTTTGTACTGGGAATGAGGAAAATTCATGACATTTACATAACATTGTTTTGAATAAATCATTGTCTAGCTTTTTAGCTCGATTAGGGATGTCCCACGCTGAGTTTGATATTCAAATGACTATAGAACTTATATTACAAACGGCTGCCCGCGACTTTGTTCGCGTGAAAATTTTGATGTTTTTCAGGGATAAAATCGCATCAAAATCCGCGTAGCTTAAAAGATCTAAGCGTACAGACGGCGGCGGGTAGACTATGTAAATATGTCTTCTAAAAGGTCTTGTTACTAATATGCCTTTGGCTATAACACCACGCGGAATCACGCCCGTTTCCCAAGAGTTTTGTTTTTTGTTTTACCTTTAGGATTAGGTTTGGAGTCCTATGAAATAGGGGTGAGCCTATTGTCATAAACCGGACTCAAATCCAGACCTCAGTCTTCTTCTGAAATTTTAAAAATGCATGCAAAACTATTTTCTTTTAACCCTACACCATCAAAACATTCGTCGTGCTGCTCATTTCTCGACCGCAACGAATGTGACACCTCGAAATACGACAACAACATTACTTTTCCCTCCTAAAACTTTTCTCACACCCTTACTAGGATTGCGTAAAGTCGAGAATTGTTTGTGAAAGCAGAGATGGGGTGTAAAACGTGTTTGTATCAGAAGCCCATCTGTCAGGTTGCTGGGACATTAATGTTTCATGAAGTCTGTATGTGTAGATCGGTATCAGATAATAGACATGGCTATGTCTCTATTTACTGTCACTCAATGTCTACGGGGAGCGAAATGTACGCGAATTAATGTCGCACCGAAATAGGAATGTTTTTCGTATGTTTGAATTAGTTTTTTGGATGAGGTGGGGTTTCAACGTGGTGGTGGGTTTTTTTGTAGTTTTGTTGTGGTTTCGTTAATTATGTTTGTATTCTGAATTTTTGAGCTGGTGTGTTAAGCGATTTATTGAGAATTTGACTTCGAAGTCTCGGCACTTTATTTTGTTATAAAATCCAGTTTTAGACTATTCATTACTTGCTTGCTTTACTGCATTTTTCTTTTGTTGAAACAGTTTCGATGGGGCCTTACATAAGTTAGTGCAGTAAATTAAAACCTAAGCATCAAAATTAGTATGCGTATTTCAGTCAGATTAATTGGTGGCTGAAAAGAATGAAAATTTCCTAACAGCTTTTTCAACTTCAATCTACCCAAGAAATATCAAGAAAAATAATATTTTCACACAGAAATAAAGCGAACAATACATGGCTACCCTATTTCCCGTCGTGACGCGCAAGATGGCGGTCCTAACCATAAACAAAACGAGCACAGTGTTGCCTTATCGCAAAAATGTCGTCTATGACGTGTATTTCATTCGCGATTCCCCCGTGCCTTCGCGGAGAATTCCTCCGGTATTTAGATAAATAGATACCATTGTGGCTGTTCATTTACTTGATTAGGTTTTCGTTTTTGGTTATTCATTTGTTTTAATGTAATTAACGAATGTGGGTTAGTGATTCTGGTTGCGTGTATCTTAGAATGTTGAGTGAAAGGCCTGATATATGTATCTAGTATGTTTAGGTTATATCAATGCTCGTTGAACAAATCTAGAAATTGTTCATAAAGCCTGGAGTCTGCATTCTATGGGTCTTATCATATAAGTGGCAGCCCTAAACACCTTTGTCTAACCTAGGAAATACTGGCGTAATACTGTTTTTTTTTTTTTTTTAATTTGAGACTTTTCTTCAATGGGTCAGAGATTCTGTACGTCCCTCAGTAGAGAACGAGAGAAACTTTCTTACATTGTATTTTGCGGTATCATTGTACCAATTAAAATAGCTAAAGCTTGAGCTTTCAATGACTCTGAATAGAGTAGGTGGTAAGTATAAAACTCATAAATCCTTTCAACTGGAAAACAGAACGAAAAAAATTGTGTAAGCATAGAAACCTATTACATAAGCTGTTGGTTAAAAAAACATAAAAAGGACTGGACGAAAATGCTAATCGCTTTTTAACGTTTTCAGAGAGCGATTCTGTAGAAAGCTAAATGGGCATTAGATTTTAAAAATGAATTTGTGAGGCAAGGATTATTTGATTTTATCTTAACACCTAAGTCTGTTGTATCTGGTTTTATGAAAGACTTAAAATGATGTAGTGAAATAAGCTGTGGTGCTGCTGTAGGGACTTGAGATTTTCATTTTATTGGGAAATCTGTGAAGTTTAAGTTTCTCTAGTATTCAGAATCACTAACTCTTATTAAGTCTGTGGATTGATTTGATTCTACTAAGGATAAACATCTCTGAATTTTTAAGCAAAGGAAAAAAAAAACTTAAGTTATATACAAGGCATACGTGAGTTGAAACGTCGGGAGGGGACCATAGACTGACCTTAACGGACCTCAACGTTGTTCATTAAGGTCAGGTGCATAGTAGCTACTCCCTACTGATCTACGTATACAATGTGTTTGTATGTATACTTATATATTTTAATACGACCACTGACCAGGTGTATGAATTCGACGAAATTAAAGGAGTAGGTATATTAGGATCTTAATAGGTGGCGTACTAAAGTTACTGCTATCTTCCATGGGCAAAACGCATGAGGTTATTTATGTATGTAAAAAAGACACGAAGACACGTAAGTACCTAATGCTATGTAGGAAACCACAAAAACGGAAGTAAGACTAGGCAATATACTTAGTCGAAAGACAGGAATTGTACGGGGTAAATTAAAAAAAAACAGCCAGTAACAGTAAGCAAAGTATCAACGTACAACAGTAAGCAAAGTATCAAGAAATATAAACTTACAGGTGCATAAGTGAATATTAACAGCGACCCCACAATTAAATTTAAAAGCACATAATATTTACGGCACTCGACTGAAGGCTATGAATGAGTAAGGCCGTTTCGCCAGTCTAGTCACGTGGCGGCCATTTTGTCGGAAAATGGCGGGAAAAGGGCTCGCGACGCCCGAGTGCGCACAGGTGGAACCGCCATCGATATGATGCGACGGAATATTGAATTAAGTATTTATTTAAATTAAAACATTGTCGGAGCATTAAGGGGTTTATTCACAAACTTTGCTTAAAATTAAGAGACAATATAACCTCGAAAAATTATTAGTTAAGCAGATAACTAAACATACGTATTAGCGTTTATATATTAATAAATCCCTAAGTTAAATTTGATTTTAATCTTAACTGAAAATTGGGAATTTAAGATACTCATTTTGTTGTTAGGATTGTAGTGGAAGTGCTAACATGTCTAGGGGTTCCAAATGATGTACTGAAAAAGTGGGACCCGTTTGTTCGTCGAAGACTCTATCCACCATGTAGGTATACGTAACATAATCATGATAAGGATACAACATTCCCACTGCTGGGACACAGGTCCGCTCTCTGTGAGAGTTGCTTTATATGATGTTGATGATCGTACTACAGCTTAGACCTACTGCACTGGGATTACAAAAGCCCAAAGATCTTAATTATGCCTTGCCAAATTAATCTACCTATAGAACTATAGGTAGATTAATTTATTAACTTCTATTCTACCTTCCTAGGGCAAATGCCACCAAAGAAACTTAACAAGATCAGCACATCTAAACCGCATTCAAGGGCTGCAATGCCTGACAGCTCTTGAACGCGGTTTAATGAATTCTAATGGTGAAATCGGCCTTAAAATAGGGCGACTGGCAAAAATACCCCACAAAATTCCCTCAAAAACTTTTAACACTGCTTACAACTACATTCATATTCATACGTAAATACATATACTTCATGTATGGTGTATGTATGAAACCGCATCGCGTCCACACAATTATAATTATATGTTGTTTGTGTGGGTGGAGTTGTGGGCGGCGCGGCATAACCCCCGCCCCTCGCCGTTTTTTATTTATTATTATATCTTTTTTTTATCCATTGTTTTCACAGTAATGAGGTCTGGGTATGAAAGCTGCGGTTTTATGTTTGTAGAGCTATCTGGCTGGAAAGACAGGTGTCTTTAGGTTGGGTTTGTAAATGTATGGCTGATGTGGCTAAGTTCTTCATGCTGTGAAGGTTGATTGTAACTTGAGAATGTGTTAGCTATAAAGTAAAAACAAATGCTTGTAAGAAAAAAAAACATTTATTAAGTAAAAACCTTTTCTATCTAAAAAACTAAAACTGTTGACTGCCTCCTTAGTCATGTCATGAGGTCTTGGTTTTGATTCCCGGGTCGGGCAGTGTTATTGGGGGAGTATTCCCGTTTGAGCACCTATTTTTAGAGCACCTATCATTGAGTGCTACATTTACGGTGCACAATGCATTGGTGCCCCCAAAAATAGGTGCTCAAACGGGAATACAAGGAGTATTCCCGTTTGAGCACCTATTTTTGGGGGCATTTTTCCATCTGGAATTTATCACTAACAGCCACAGAGTCTGGATTTGTGCCCGATTGTTGGCAATAGGCTCGCCCCCTATTACATGGGACTTAAGCATAACTGGCGAAATGTGGGTGTACTATTAAGTACACCTCTGCCTAACCTTTCGGGGATAACAAGTTAAATAAAACCTGACGTTAATATTGATATTGTTAAATCGATACTGTATTAACTTGATCAGTAAGTACAGCTTTTTTTCTGAATCGCAACGCTGCATGGTTCAGTATGAGTTTTTTCATAGAAAATTCAGTTTCATCTTTTCTTACCTTTTAATTACTATATTCAAATTGGAAATAGCAAAAGGCTTTTCGCCGATTTTTGTGAACTATAAATATTTCATTTGTCTTTTTGGCTGAACTAGGTACAGGTTAATTTTTTGACACCAAACGAGAACTTTGTAGATTCTAAAGATACTTAAAATATTAGAACGTTCCGGCTAAGTTATGTTTAAGTATACAGGGTGACTGGTAATTAGTGCTCGATACCTAAGCACGTGATTGTACTCATGATAACAAACAACTTTCCCAAAGAAACTATATTTTTTTATACTCATTCACTTTTATCACAATAACACAACAGCCGTATGAAATTCACGCGCGCGCGTCTTTAGCCTATCAGCTGTTAGCCGCGTGATGCCGCGCCGTTCTGTCTCATTACTATCGTACCGTGCAACAGAGCACCCACGCGCCACGCAAGCCCGATCCGTAAACTGTCGCTTCATACGGCTGTTGTGTTATTGTGATATCGGTAGGTATTATGTAGGAAAAAGCAGTTTTTTTTAAATACTTTTGAAAATTTTCTATGTGGCCCGTTCAGAACGATGTACTCAATACTCAATACTCAATACTTTATTGCATTCCATAATGTGTACATGTAACAGTTGGTATGTTAAAACATCGAATCAATTATGGACCCTGTCGGGCACAGCAAAGTTAATTTTCAATAGGAACTCCTACCTACTAAGTACGTCGTAAGCGTTTTCGCGTCGGTGTTCCTTAAACACCCCGTATAGTATACTGAAACGTGGCTTAGCGGTTGGTTTATCACATTTTCAGTTATTGAAAATGAATTCTACTAAACCACTAGAAAATCCACTAACGACTAAAAGAAATATTTCGCAACTAAAACCCCCCGGTCAAAACTACCAGTTTTTGTTTTAAAATCAACTAGGTTGGCAACACTGGATTTCGTATTACCCAGTACTAACTGGGTTGGGTTATGGAGGTCAGTTTGGCAGTCGCAGTATGTAAAATACTGGTACACAGCTTCATCGGTTAGACTGAACGCCGACACTAACATCGTTGGAAAAAGGCTAGGCAGATGATGATAGTGCTCTAACCTAAGATGTTTAGGTATTCCTTGACTGTACACGAAAGTCTATCAGAGTGCACCAAATTAATATTCAAAGCATAAAAATTAAAGAGACACATTCTAACCACATCCATAGTTTTTATCCCATTCTTCAAATCGTTTACGTTTCAACTGACACCAAACAAACCGTTTACCGCTCACGCTTATTCGAGCGCGAAACCCTAAAAACGAAGCCTATACCGACCTATAGCTCCCTATACATCCCTATACCTATTCCACAGTACGTTCAACGTACGTAACTGTAAATTAACATGTATAATTACACACAAACGGGCACGGAACCCTTTAGCGTTTACATGTTTTAATCCTGTTTCATGCGTTATTGGCGTTGCGCGGAACCCTTTGTGCGGAACGTTCGCGGAGCCACGGTGCGTGTTTGCGTAATTAGAGGGGATTTGTACTTTGTTTTGAGGGACCCTGTTGGCTTGGTACCTATGTTAGGCTAGATAGATTTTCGTGGTTCATTTTTCGGGTGTTAATTTTTTTGTTGGAGTCCGATTTTGTAGGCATATGTGAGACCAAACTGATGCTAAGCATTGATGATAAAAGCGCGATTTTCTGATGATTTGTTAATTATTCAATTACTCTGACGATCTGAAGAGTTTTTCGCGGAGTTTTAACCATTCGTAGGCTTTCAATGCATTGGGTCAATTTTCATCAGCGCGAAAAGCATTTAGTTGTCCCAAGTCAAAACATTCTCTTTATTAATTGATTTTGCAAAGTTGTTTAATTCATCAATGTAATTGATCGACAAACAAAATTTCAGGAATTTATGTTTTCATTTTTAAAAGGAACCTAACTGATAGAACACCGGTAAGTAGGCACATAATATAAGAATAAAACAAAAAAACATAATGACCTGTTAAACTGGGGTTCAGATAAGCAATACAAATCTCTATACGAAATGCTGGTATTCAGATGGATCCAGAAAAACTGACAGTCAACAACAGCATAGTTAAGAAAAAGCTAGACATTCCGAATAGTGAAACTGTCCTCAAAGACTTAATAAAAACCAAATTTTCACAAGAGAGCAGATTTGTGTTTATTTTCGACAAATTTTGAAAAGGTCTGAAAGCTTTCGTCTTGTGTTCGAGTAGTTTATTAATACTTGATGTCATATATCCAAATACTCAAGTATCGCACCCTCATCCCCCGTACGGTGTGCACAGAAGGGTTGTGTAATGAAAGCGAATTTAATTGCTATTTTGTCGAGACCGGTACACTCCCACACTCCCACGGTGGGTTGTCTCGGGATCCATCCGGCCGTGGCCGTCTCATGTGCGCTAATCTGCGGCTTTAGTTGCTCTGGGTTGTCTCTGTCACTGTTGCATTGCTTTGTGGGTTTTTAATGGATTAGGGAACGTTTGCTGGGTTTAGATTTTTGGGTAATTTAATGATATGTGGTTTTTATATTACAGTACTTAACAAACACTTACATTTAAAGACCTTATTATTACAAATAAATAAAATTGAAGTGTCTGTTTGTAATATTAAAATAACCACTTTGTACTCCATGCATATGAATGTATATTCGGTACATACCTATACCAAAATAACATTTTTTATAATATTTGTCTGTTTGTCTGTCTGTTTGTTCCGGGTAATCTCTGGAACGGCTGGACCGATTTTGACGGGGCTTTCACTGGCAGATAGCTGATGTAATAAGGAGTAACTTAGGTTACTACTATTTTAGAAAAAAATCTAATTCCACGCTGACGAAGTCGCGGGCACAGCTAGTTTTAAATATATGAAAGACGCACGATGAGCGGTCATACAGTGCCACATTATTGGGCTGTTCATCCTGTCGGCCACTATAGCGACCAGGCTGTTAGAGCTACCGCACACTCGCCGCATTATGGATGCTATTCGTGTGCGCATAAGACCGTAAAAATTAGTCACGCCATAGAAACGTGGTAAGGAGTTGTTTCTGTTTGTCAATGTTGATGCTGTAACATTTTGCCGTAGCCTGAAATTTTGCATGCTATATCTGATCCTTGCTAAACATGTTTTAAATATTTTATTTTTATTTTACACCAATGTATATCATTGTATGCAAATAAATTATTTATGTGTATCGCAAGTTACAATTGTTTTTATTTCCAATAACAGTATAGCGTTTTTATGGTGTACGAGTGCAACCACACCACGAAGTTACTTTGGAAGCAACATTTGCAACATAAAAACATTATTCAATTTTTAATAATATTTTGTTATTTGTTGCTGCCTGCTAACACTTGTAAACGTTACTTCGTTAAACTTTTACAATTTCAATAAAAACCTAATTGATGATGGCATGTTATATGATGTTATGCTGAGGATATTAATAACTTAATAGTGCGTAATTGTAGTTAAAATACTGTGTTGCAAAAACTAATGTTCTCTAGTATATATTATCCGCTGAATCAATGATTTTCGCAATGAATAATAACACAATGTTCTTTAAAGCATACCATTTTCATTTAAATTTTCAAATTTGCATCGCAAGGAAATTTATTTTCTCAAAGCAAGCTACTATAAACTTAACAAGAATTCAGGAAAACAATTTACACAATTTTTGCAACATCTTGTCAACTTGATCATCATCATCATCAGCCTATAATGTTCCCACTGCTGGGACACAGGCCTCCTCTCTATGAGAGGGAGTGGGCTCAACTTGATATTTACCGAAAAACGAACACTGAACACATACGTACATAACATTAACCCCTAAATATCATCAAATGGTATCAAAACAGACGCCTATATACCATACATGCATAGACAACTGTATGTCGGCGTGGTATGCCGGCGATGTTCAAAGCGCGCCGCTCACTCCCTTTGATCTGCCGCACATACAGCTTTACATATAAACCTAGTACATAATATAACCCTTCTATTTCGGTTCGCCATCTTAGGGTTAAAATATCTTTTGAGAAATCCGAATGGATCTGTTTCGGTGGTTAGTGAATTCATTTGAAGGAAGATTTAGTGTGGGTGTGAGATTGTGGGTTAAATTTTGAAGAGGTCTACCTGTCTTTACAGATGTTTAGGGTTACGTAAGTGGGGTTATCGTGGGATGAAAGTGAAAACGATGGACGATAGCGAATTAGGATTGACGAGAGGTGCTGTCTCGAGTTGAAACTAGCTTAAAATAGTGTTGTTTGCCTAATATGTTTTCAGGGCTGAACGGATTTAGGCATAGGTACGGATTGTACGGAGAATAGTTTTATCTCGGTAGTACTTTCCTGTGGGATTAATAACCGTGGGCGAAGCCGCGGGAAGTAACGAGTCTTACAAAGTATTGCCTTTTAAGCTTTAGGATTTGAGAACATTATCACCCGTCTGGCATTTTATGGAAATCAATCGAGATTTGGAGTTGAAACTTGCAAGGAAATCCAGTTTTTTTTTTGTTAGCCTGAGCTATCCCGTTCCTGGGCAAAAGCCTTCTTCAATTACTTGCATTTTTCCCGATGTTGCGTCTCTTCTCGCCAATTACCAAAAAAAATACACCGTGTAAATCACCTCATCACGAAGCCGTCAACCAAGCATTCTGTACATGAAACTAAGTAACTTTACGCAAAAATTATTGCTGGGAAACGACTTTTTTTTGGGGGGTGTAAAATCATGTTTTGTGGTAGAACTCAATGTAACGCACTCAAAATATTGTGCTGATGGACGGATTGAATAGTACGGGGGTCGTGGAGGTGTTTAAAGTAAAAAACTTGTATTTAAAAAAATACTTGGCAAAAAGTTGGAACTTT
Source organism: Cerastis leucographa (assembly GCA_963082945.1). Lineage (NCBI taxonomy): Eukaryota > Metazoa > Arthropoda > Insecta > Lepidoptera > Noctuidae > Cerastis > Cerastis leucographa. The sequence goes on from OY720353.1 coordinate 8,855,164, forward strand.
GACCCCTAATATCTCCGTAACTAGAAGGTTCCCAGGTATGGTGTAGAATAAAAAAATGATCGCAATGACCGGGAGAACCAGTGCCTTTCGGCTTCGTTAAGAGGTGTTTTACACCCTTTATATTAAGAAGCAAAAATGTCATAACGACAAGTTTTAATAAATGTACTATAATGTTAACTAATAGCGTAACAACCCAATTAGTGAAATGGACTACCACCTATAATTATAAGTTAACAGCAATTTTAAATATCTGTGAAGCTGCTTCTCTATATAAAAAAAACTCTTTCATAAAACTCTTTTCTATACTAAAAGAACAAAAGCATACGAAACTTCCTATTTTCGTAGCAATAGAGCTAAACACATAAGCACACGGAAAAATTGTGTCGTCCCCAAGTATGCCCGACTTGAGCTGACACACAGGGGAATGTATGTAAATCAGATAGTATGTATTCAAAGTCTATGTCTACGACTTTGGATTCTGCAAACCCTGTATCTTAGAACAAGATTGTATTTGAAAGATTTTACTTGGGAGTGGCGAATGCATTAGGTACGGAAAACTAAGGAGAGTATGGTTCAGAATGCCAAAACTTTAAGGATTTAAAATTTTGCCTTAAATTATTAAATTATTAGAATTGCGAAAAGCTATAAGTTTTTAAACACCCACCTGAAATAACTTCAGTTCATCCGTCACTCAAAACAAATAATAAATATCCCGTTTTAAGTGCTAATGTTTTAGAGTTATTTTATTAGTATTTCTTTAAATATGTAATTATATTCATCTTTTTAATATATCACTAGCTTTTGTCTAAAATACTAATACACGTTATGAATCGATCTAAAGTAGACGCATTAAATTATTATCGCCTGTCTGTCTCGATAATAGCGTCGCGGTTGGGGCATTGACTCCCCATCATAAAACGTCCACTGGGTACCTAGGTATTGCAGATTGATTATATCTCTTAAATTCAAGGACTGCTCACCATAAATTAATAGAGTTCAGAAACCCTAGCACGAGTTTTTAAGTATTTCGTTGTACTTTTAACTTTGAGTTCCAACGTTATTTTTGTACTGAAATTCAAACGGCGTGATTTTTTTTGCACAAAAATGTGTGTTTTTGTCCATGTTTAAACTCAAATAGCGTTAAATATATGTGGTGCAAGCGGTCTTTAAACACGTAAGTAGACATTTAGCGGCAGATTTCTTCCAAAAATCTTATTCCACAAGTAATTCAATAAATGACCTCCCTAAATCACCGACAATTTCCCCCAAAACCGAGGCGACGATGTTAAGGACAATAACTTACATGTCCAATAAATAAATATTCAACACGGTCGCCATACATCTTACTAATTTACTACTACGGAACCCCATAATAACCATCTATTCACGGGTCCCTGCGAATAAATATCTCACGACATTTTTCTTCGCCTTATCTTGAGAGGCCAGACCGTTCGCTATCTCTTTTTCCTTAGCTAAACTTACATCTATCTATCTCGTTCTTTCAGTATTTTATCACAGACCTTCCCACCTCCCTTTATTTAGTACGTTTTATTTAGTTTTCGCCATCTTAATGGATTTATTCGCCTGAGTCTTTGACCTTGTGTTTGTCTCTCAGTTCGAAGAACCATGAGGTTATGGTGAAAGTAGGTGATGTATATGGGAGTTTCTGACCAAGAAGTATGGGATGACTTTATAAATGGTCGCTTGAAGACAGTTTGCGTGAAAGTTTGGGAGATTATACGAGAATTCGTGAAGAATCTTTGAGATTTGGTTGTATTTTCTGGGAAGAACGTAGAAAAGGAAAGTTAAGAATACATAATATCTTGTATTTTTCTTTGCAATAAGATGATAAAAGTAAAGAAACTCGCGAAGCATGCTTATCTTGTGAATATGCAGCATACTTACGACACACGAGTTTTATACAACTTTTTGAAAGGTATTTCTAAGAGAAATATTTTCTTCACGTTCACGAGTGAAAAATGTGTTCTTAAATCTGAAACCTGAACTTGACTCTAGCATCGTACATTACTTTACTTTAAAAATATGGTTTCTTTTTCAATATTCTTTGCAGATTTTAGGGTACAAAAAAAACTATCATTTGGAGAAAGTAGTGTTTATCCCTATGTGTTCAAGCTCAAATCATCCAAAGTTTCATTTCATTCTCTTGCCCTGATCCCATTTTATTTTGGGACGAGGACTAGATACTTCTTTATTAGTCCTCATTACAGCAGTCACCTCTTTTCTAGCCTTATCATGTTTCACACAGTCCATCCATTGTTTATTTTTATTGTGGCAATACACTACTTGATACACAATGAAGTAGGACACTTTTTTTTGTTGGCCAAAGAATCAGCATTCAACGTGGCAATGCTGCCAACCTTCTGGGCACTTTTCCTATCGATAACGGTGTAGGCGAATTTTTTGACGCTCTGTAATTCCTTTCCCGTTTTGATACTAGTACCTACATATTTTTTATTATTATTTTAGATTTATTTCTAGTTTGTAAATAATGGGCAGACTTAATTAAAATAAAGTAGGATACTAACATTCAATAATCAAAACTAAAGTGTCCACAGAGATGACATAAACATAGACCATTACAGCTAGACGATGCATCATGGGGTCATTATTGCACCACACGTCATAAATAGGGGGTCTCGACTGCCACGCAGAGGGGACGAGCAAATAAAATTAGTAACACTGCTTATCATCGCGAGGCTTTAGTGTGATGATATGGGGTGATTGTTTTATTATTAAAAGTGATTTGGTTTGTGATGAAGATATATATGGATGGATTTTTGGAATAGCATTATTAGAAGGTCGTTTTCAACTGTCTAAACAAAGTTTCCTAAGAAGGCGATTCGACCTGCCTGCAGCATTATTTGGTTATCTTATTGTTATTGAAACGCAATAATTTAACAAAGTGTCAATTTGATTGAATTCAGCTTTCAGGAATGACAAGTAAAACTTAAGAATTAATGTGAAAAAGACGGCGATGCGGTGTCCATCACCGTATCAACATGTCCCATTCTCCATGGGGTCGGCGCCATGCATTTTCTTCTTCGGTTCTCTTTTTCAATAAAAATATTTTGATTTTCTCTTTCAAAATCAAAATATTTTTATTTCACATAGGCCTACATGGGCACTTGTAAAACGTCGACAAAAAGTTGCTCGATTCGGGTTGGTCGTTTTCTATGGAGAAGAACCGGCAAGAAACTCCATGGTTACTCTTTTGAAATCATTTGGCGTTACAATTTTTCTATGTTACAGCGTTGGCACTTAAGTATGACAGGACATCGTAGGCCCGACAATAAGTCGTTGCTTACTACAAAACGTAGAACAAGATAAAAAGTTACCAAGGATCTAGGAATCTATAAGGCCTACAATGTCCACACATTTACAAACAATCGGTAAATAAGAAAAGGGGTGTATACAAAAAAAAAAGAAAATATTGCAAAAAGACTAGATTAAACAAGTGACACAAATGTTGTCATCCATGCTGAAACTAATCTTTATCATATCATTTCTCACACAATCCGTATTTTCTTTGGCCTTAACTCCCTCTCCATCTCAATACTCATATCCATCACTCTTTAAGTCACATACGTGTACAAAACAGCATGTGATGATAAAAATGTCCGGTTTATACGTATGTAGATGGTCTGTTCTAATAAAAAAAGGATGAGTGAAAAGTGAAAATCAACCGTATATATTTATTTCAGTGTAAAATATTAAGAATCACACAGATTTCATTTGTTCAGGCAAAAAGGTCAGGTGCCTAGAAGGTAGGCACCTCCTACCTACTCGCAACAGGCATGACCGACCTCCGGCACTCCCTTATGACAGGAATGTGAAAGAACCGAAAGGAACGCAAAGGAACGCGTAAGGACTTCAGACGCGAGACGCTTCGAAAATGTTTGCATGAGGATCGTTTTAAACGGTACTTTTGGAACATAGATCCGATGGCAAGACTAGAAAGGGAGTGAACACCGATGATGACTAAAGAGATGAATGTCAAGGAAAACACGGGGTCCAAAAAAATGGCTTATGTAGGGACATCAGTTGTTACTGTTGGGCAAAACTGTTGTGTTCTCTACTCAATGGGTGTCTGAAGACTCGTGTTGCCACTGAAGCCAGCCCGAGCAGAAAAGAGGTGGTGACACGAATAGTGGGTGATAAGGATGACCAACAAGGCAAAAATGTATGGGACTGACTAAGCTACCGAGATTTCAATCCTGGTGAAAGTAAATGGCCACTTGTTCGAGATGGCGCAAGAAAAGAGTTTCTGCGAGAACTAAGAGGAACTCTTTGCCCAGCAGTATGGAGTAACAAAACTAAAGTTAGATAGGAGAGGAGAGTAGGGTGAAAAAACAATATTCTGATGGCAGAAATACTAAAATAATAAAACACCAAATAATGTATTAGACTAAGGAAATAAACTGTTTTTGGCTCTAATGGCAGATCTAATAATTAAGGGAAATGAAAAGGCGAACTGTCCAAGTGGGAAGCCTGTTGTATGAAATATTTAAGTCCAGTCTCAGTTTCAAATATTTTAAGCGTTTACTTTTGAATTAAAATTAGCAACAGCTGAATGGCACTTCAAAACAAATCAAATAATTTATTGCATTCATAATGTACACTTAACAGGTGGTGGTGATGGCTTAAAATGATTTAATAGTAAACCCTAAAAACCGAAACATAACAACACTGATAGGTGGTAGAAATAAGAATTATTTCGTTTTTTTTGGTCCTGTCCTTCTCTGTCCCACTCGTGGGAATTATATTAACCATATCAGTCCTCTCAGATTGAATGGGACAACATATATAAGTATCATCAGCATCAGCTTATAATGTTCCCACTGCTGGGACACATGGTCCTCTCTATGAGAGGGAGTGGGCTGTAGTCCACCACGCGGGCCCAGTGCGGGTCGGTAGATATATGTCACATGTCTTCAAATTTTTAGTTCTAGGATATGCCAGTTTCCTCACAATGTTTTCCTTCACCTTTTTTGAGGGCAGCGGTGATAAAATAAATTACACAAAGTAATGTGCCTGCCTGGGTTCGAACCCACGGCTTACTGCTCGTAAGTCGGGGCTGCCACCACTGGGCCACCGCTGCTCTCTATAGGTATAGGTCTATAGGTATAGGTACCCCCGACAACGATGATACAACAACAATAGAAAATTTGTGAACAGTAACAACGGTGTCAAGAGTGAGTCGTGCCCAAAGCTTTGTTAGTCTGTGGCTCAAAGCTGTCTTTTACCTCAAGTAATGCCGTCGGCTATACTTTGCCCAATTACTTGCCAGGAGCTTAACCTACGAATGGCTTTTAGTTAGGGGGTTTTTCTTCATAATCTATCTACGAGTATCTAACTATATGTATGTTGGTACTAGGTACTGAAGATGATTTTACGTTATATATAAAAAAGAGGAGCTCGTGGCTAAATAATAACAGCCGCACGGGTCGATCTTTAAAGGTAAGCCGTGCTTGCCGAGGTTGGTCCGTGGATGGGTGACCATAATTACATACTGAGTATCCTCCGTGCCGAGGTAACCGAGGTTAGCACGTTAAGCCGTTGGTTCCGGCTGTCATTTGTAGATCTTTGACAGTCGTTACGAGTAGTCCGAAGCCAAAAGTCTGACATCCATTCTTACAAAGGGGTATCGTATTAGCCAGTTACTGGGTTGTGGAGGTCAGATAGGCATCCGCTTCATGTAAAATACTGGTACTCAGCTGCATCTGATTAGACTGGACCCCAAGATAGTTTGGAAAAAGGCTAGGCAGATGATGATGAAAAAAAAACCGCAAATAGGTACTGTGGTAGTTTTAAGATTAGATGAGTTATTCACCAACTCGACACGAATGTTGGCTAATTATGCACAACCATCTTGTATTAATTATGCACATTTTAGGATTTGAAGGATTCGAATGTAGGAACTGTCTAAGTAGCAATTTCCTGGACGGAAACCGAGGATTGACTACTGGGTGTCGATCCACATGAAAAGAAGATTGTTTAGTGAAACATGTTTTATTCGATTTTGATGCCTCTAGTCATGTTTCTACGATTGAATATTGAATGCGATGTTTAGCAATCATGAGGCCAGGAACTTAGCTCTTTGGACCAAAGCAGGCAATATTGATATTTTCTTACATCAAACAATTGCAATATTTCATTACAACAGAAAGGAAGCTAGATGTTTTTGCTACGTTCTAATACCAGTATCCATCAAAACCAATTATTAAAACGACCCAAACCAATTGATATATCCAACCGCAAAATCTCGAAGACACCAGAAATTTGATGCCCCAGAAACAAATAGCCAAATAATTATTATAACATGTAACGCGTCCACGGAAGGTGTCAGTCAATCGGCCATGACATAGCCGGTGGTCGGGCTATCGACTTACACTTCAACCAACTTATCTGTGCAGGCGGAAAAACACAGAACTAAAATAAATGTATCAAGTTTGACATCTTGACTCATTTTTTATTGACAAGCCACGCCACCTTGAACTGCAAACTTAAAGTGGTCATTCTGTACGGCTTTACACTTTTTCGCACTGGCAAGCCGAGGAGATGGTGGCACTTTCCAAATTGGATATTTATTTGTCTTGATTTTGATAAGTTACTTGTGTGATAAGTTTGGCAATGAAGAGATAATTGAACTAATTTCAAATTCAAAATTCAGGAGTTTCAGTACCTAAAAGCCAAAAATGTATGACGAACTGCACATGCAAAAAGATGACTACGTAGGTTCAGAATAAAATATAAAATGCGACTAACTCAAGGTCACATTGCATAGAATCTCGTAGAAGCTCGACTTTTATATACAAAAGTGGCAATCAGTTTTTTATGAAAATTCCTCCTACAAAGCGCCCGCTTTCGCTACGAAATAACATCAGCGTTCTTTTGTTTAAGACATCACACAAATCGTTTATAATTGGTTCTCAGAATCGAAATTAAAAATTCCATATCTCTAAACGGCTGCAGCTATGTGGGTATACCAGAAAAATTCTCAAAGCCACCTAATTGGATACAGAGTACAGACCACTACAAAGGGGGATGTTTCAGATAAAAATGAAAATTAAATCTTCCAGGCGGATGGGCAGAGTAATGTTTTTGACGGTGCCGTAGGCGGGCGTGTCCCCCCTTCGTACCCCTCTCTCCCCACACTAGGGGAGCCGCAAATCGACTATCAAAATGCTGGTGAAAAAGTTTTGTTGCGTTGGTCTCAGTGACCGCCCGCCGCAGCTTCCCTATGGTTCCATTTTGCTATTTTATTTTTTCTGTTAATTTGCTGTTGCCGTGTGCATATATTACGAGTATTTTGAGCCACGTTGTTCACTTCATTTGCCGGTATTGATTATGTACAATGTCTGGTTTGCATCGATGTCCTTTTGAATTTAAAGCTGGGCTTGGTTAAACGTGATTTAACGAAAGTTTAATACGATGCAGTCTAGCCTAGAATAAAACAAACCTTTGTCGAGGTCATTTTTTTCAATAAGTCTAATCTTATTAGATTAACAATTAGATAGTAATAAGACTTTTCAATAAATTAGTTCGACAATTTCAACGTCAGATCATTATTATAGCAATAGGTGTAGTGGAATCTATGCTTTTGCGTGATAACCCACAGCAACAAAAATATGTAAAAGTCTGCAGAATTTACAATTCTAGGGGCGAATTTCACTATTGACACAGAACGCAAACAGCTCACATAAACCGCGTTCAACAGCTGTCAGTATGATAATTGCCATAAAATGTTGGTTGACACTCGCAGCTCTTGAACGCCGTGTAGATGTGCTCATCGCGTTCAGTCTCGTTGAAATCGACTCTCAATAAAAAATCAACTTACTCTTCTTCATCGCCGTCATATCCCCTCCATTGCAGCTTATAGCCTGGGGTCCAGGACTGAGGCTATGCAGCTGGTAGGGTGGAGTCCTGGCATCAATCTGCGCAGGCCAGGGAGCCCGGGGCCAGGCTGGAGAGGCACCCGGGGCCCCCAGAAGTCGCAGGCGCTCGTAGACTGGGGTAGAGCATTCCGGGGATGGTTGCTGGTTGTTTGCCTTCTCTTTCTGGGCTGCTAGGTTGCGGAGCACCCGGTTTATGGAGGAGACCTGGGGGAAGTAACAGGTTTAAGTAGAAAATTCTGTAGGTATTATGTTGTGTAGGTTAGGAATGGTTAGGCTGTTTCCACCTCGTATCTTTCATGCAGCAGATTTTTATTTTATGTAATTTATACCGATTTCAGGTTTTAGTTTTTTGGATGCTTTTTGGACATTCCTTTTCTTCAATAACTTAACAAAAGCCGTCAACGAGGAAGCTTTTTGTATCACAAAAGATGTTTTTTGATGGATGCTGATTGCAGATTCAATCTACCAAGAACAGTTGCAATGGAAAGTGGCCTGATATCAAGAAAATACCAATAGACATAGAATTCGATTACAGTTTATGGGGATATAGGTTCTACATCGGTAAGCTAGGTGTATAAAAAACGTTAAAACCTCTAACAAACCTTCGAGGCGCTAGGGTTGTGGTTTTTAAATAAAGAAATCGTAACCTGATCATCCCTTACAGCCAATTCATCATCCATACAAAATTAAAAAAAAAAACACTGACCCAATTTTTGAACATCGAACGAATACCGAGAAATCACAGCGATTAATGAGAAAGGTCGAGGTTTAATAACAAAATAAGGATAAAACCTATTGGCTGTATGATAGAGGGCCTGTGCCATGATACCCGATGTTTATTATAAAGGGCAGTGATGACACGCGATCGGAAAGGCGTGATCTAAATTGATTATTTAAATTATGGCAACATTATTTTTTGGGTTGTGAGGCATTTAGAATATAGATATTATTTATTATTACAATTAGAATAATTGTTCCGCGTTTTCCCATTGACCGTTTAATCGATTAATGGGAAAATATATAAAAAAGCCACATTGCCAAAATCGGAGACGGCAAGCAAACTGTTGAAAAACTGCCTGAAGTTATGCGTTGCGATGGCACAAAGGGCGGTACCGTGATAAGTGCAACTGAACACCAAATTATGTTCTAGCAATATTCCATATGGTTTTGATTCCTCAGTTGCTGCCTGGAGTTTGGAAATGGTCAGAATGATACCCTAAACCTCGGAACGTCAAGGTATTCTCGCATGAATCTCTACGGTGGTCTTTTAAAAAGTTCAAGTAGCCATGATAATCGTTGGTTAATCTGATTAGAATCTATCAACATGCTATTAACAGATTTGTTTCACGATACTGTCACTATTGAGTAGGTCTGGTGAAACGATATAACCAGTTATCGCTACTTCGTATTGGTAAATCATTACTTATTTCAATAATTTTCATTCTAGTTTTACTTATAAATAGGAACCAATGGTTTATAGGTTATTTGAAAATCAAAACAATATTGATCATAGTGCATTATTCTTTTGGCGCGTGGCCATCATCGGAACTAACCAACCAGGCATTTTTTTTTATATTCACTATACAGGAGAAATAATATATGATATTAGGCATGCCTCATAAGTTCTGTCGTTTACATATTTGCCGCCAATTTTGAATTTAGAACTTTTTATTATTCTTTGTTGGAATTTAGAATATCAAAACAAGTGAAGGAATTAGGATTTATGAAATTGTTCAGTCACAGACAGCGTTGTTTTGAATCAGTTAGGTCATGTACTAAAATGAATGTCACTAAGGAAAATGTCCGCGCAATAATTCTCTATAACTTTTGAAAAGTCCTAACACGGCTTCAGTATTTCGAAGAGCTAACATCTGTGTTCTATGATGAAGCCCCACGTCTGCTGACTGTCCAACGCTGGTATTTAGAGCTCCAGCGTGGACATACCAGACTTAGTGACAAATCTTGTGAAAGACGGCCAAAATTCACCTGCACTGAAGATAACATCGTTGCTGTGAGATTACTAATCCTCGTCACAGATTGTCACGTGACATATCGGGGGATAGAGGCGTTATTAGGAATCTCAGGGACAACCATTCAGAAGATTTTGCACGAGGCGTTTGGTGTGAGAAAGCTAGTTTCCCATTGGATCCCGCATTTTCTTTCTGACGATCATAGGGCGTCCGCGTCAGTTGGTGTAAGAAAACTCTTCAAAAGTTCAACCAAGGAGAGTCAAATCACGTCTATCACATCATCAGTGGTGACGGATCTTGGATCTATGCTACGGTCCTGATTCCAAACAAAAATCCGCAATGAGGGTCTTCCAAGACGAGCCCAAGCCGACTAAAGTTGTTCGTTCTCGAAGCGCTTCATAGAAGATGGTGGCTACGTTCGTGGCAAAAACTGGTTATGTTACAACGATTTTGCTGAATGATTGTAGAACGGTTAATGCAGTGTGGTACACCACAGTTTGTTTACCAGAAGTTATCGCCGTACTTCGGAATAGTAACCCAAAGCGACGCATCATCCTACACCATGACAACGTAAGCTCACACAGTGCTCGTCAAACGTTTGAGTATTTGAAGCAGGAAAACTAAGAAATTCTTGACCATCCTCCATACAGTCCTGACCTAAGCCCTAACGATTTCTTTAAATTTCCTAAAATTAAGAAAACTCTTCGTGGTCAATGGTTCCAGTCCAGTGAAGAAGCAGTCGACGCCTTCAAATCGCCATATTGAACACCCCTACTTTGGAGTGGAATAAATGTTTTAATAACTGGTTCGAGCGAATGGAAAAGTGTATTACTAAACTAAACTACGTGATGAATACTTTGAAAAACAATAAAAAGTACTATAAGGTTCTAGTTGTTTCTTTTTTGTTCAAACGACAAAACTTTAAAGGCACACCTAATTATTACCACCTTCAGATGATTCTAAATTTCTTGAAAAATCTTGTTTCAGAAAATATAGTCATAACCATACAAAAGAAAATCTCTATGTTTAATTAAAATATGATTATTGATTTGAAGATGTCGAGTTTCTAGCGATTTTATTCCCGTAAGATCTTTGATTGCGATGCGCATGCGCAAATAAATATGTCCCGATAAAGAGCCGATAGACAGGACGGTAAAGTTAACTCCCCGGTAAAACCTTTTTTACAAATTCTTCTTTCAGCCCACCCAAACTCCCAAAAATATATGAAACAAAACCGAATATCACCTCGCCAACTGTCACCGCAGCATATGACGCGACGTAGTGACTTAGACGTAGGGCAGGAAGGCAAGGTAAGACGATAGACGGTAACCCGAGACGCGACTCGCGGTGGTCCGAGCACCGTCGTGACTGGCAGATGACGGAATGCCCGATGGACCGAGAAAGCGCGCCACGTTTGAAAAACGAACGTTGGTTTTTGTTTTGTTTTATATTTTTTTCGTCTATGATTAGTGTTGTTGACAGTTCGAATGTTGATTTGTATGCTCGTATCAATTTAATAAGGTTGGTAGTTGTTGTTTATTAAAAAATCTATTAGTACTTTGTCGCTTTTACTTGGCTGAAAAAAACTAGTTCAAAAGTTTATTATGAAATGTTTTCAAATAATTTTATAAATAAATTAGTCATTACCATTCGCAGTTACTCGTCTGATGAAATCTAAACTCAAAAAGAAAAAGATTTCAGTTTTCATAAAGATGTATTTTATTTAAAACTTTCAAAAGAAAAACTTGTTCGATCAGAAAATTATAACGAGACGCATAATTAAAAGTCAAACGGCTGGCGTCTGTGACATTAAATACTAAATAAAATAAAAATAACAAGAAAGGGTTGAAGTTTTCTTACAAATGAAATGGAAATTTTTAACAAGACATAGAATCAATGATTCGAGCCAATTAAATACTTATTTGTTTGTTATTATATTTATTAATTGGCAACAAATAAAGATTTCATCTCGTTAGGAATAAAGAAACTTGATGACGCGATGTAATGACAAAACAAAGAATTACCTAAAATTATTTCAATTTTGTTTTATAAATGTTGTTGTAACTCGGAAAAAACGTTTGATGTTTTACAGATTTAGAAATAAAAATTCGATGTAGTTTTTATAATTTAATATGATGCAGTATGATCAAGAAAAAGCTTTGGAAAACAAAAACCACCGAAGCATAAAGATAGTAGATAAGAACAACCACAAAATGAGGAACTGCAAAGAAAGCCATAATTGTATTTAAGAAAGCACTGATGTAAGTATTGTCTTTTATACCTACAGACCTAGTCAAAGCAGAAAAAAACTAGTTTACTTAAACTACTATTCTACAATATTTTCCAGCCAGAAAACAATACCCAATAACAGAATTTCACTACGCATAAATATAAATAAGCGACCCGTTCGCAAAGTGTGGCCATGTGTGAAAACAGTCTGCGCTGTCCGTTTATAAAAAATAAACTCCACGCAAAGTACAAACGTGTAAACAGTCCCTTAATTCGAATTACACACACCGATTGACTTGTTTTCATGATTGTACTCGACTAATACACCAATTAGTAAATAACCCTTTTAGTAAATATGTTTACATGTGTACTCGAATTAATTTTCTTTAGATGTATGAACTTAGACAATGTACCATCGACAATACGTGCTCATTTCATTCGAATAGTTCCAAATGCAGTTTTTTGTGGTTTCAGAATTGTGCGTACGGTAAATTAGTTTTATTTATTCTTTAGTCCGGTTTTTTGATTTCCAGTAGCCGGGAATTTTAGGATTAATGTCTACTTATGTTGTTAATCTTTTCTAATGCCTCGAAAGGGTAGGTAAGTGATCCCACGTTACTTACAAAGTGCGACATCGTTATCCTCGTTTTGTAAAATTATGCTAAAAGAATCGACATGAACACGATTTTACCAAGTATTTCTGTTTTTTATTAATAATTTACGTTTTGACCATCAAGCAAGTCCCATTGATTATTATGATGAGAAATATTTCAGACACGTTAACTTTTCAACGAGTGTAATATTTTCCAGAAATAAAAGAAAATTCAAACCGCCAATCAAGGCGTTTCGCGGCGATACAACTCGCGACGCATTCTGAATACAAAATAAATTACATTAGAACGTTCCGTGTCGTGTTGGTACCTATCAAACGGCACAGTAAAAAGTATGAAAGGTGCCCCCTAAATACCGGGTGAGGTGAAGCGCGAAAATTATCTTATATTTGCTCAGACGCCGTGAACGTAGGGCGAGAATACTTTTCAATAAGCTTAGAGAGCGTTTTTTTTTATTTAGCGAGACCCATCTTGTAAAGCGCGGAGCGATGTGTAGGTAAAACGGAACGCGCAAATAGAGGGTTCTCTTCTATATTGATCGATTCGATTTCTCTGATTGCTGCATAAGATTTTTATTAATGGGGATATATTTCTTTCTTGTTTTTTTTTTTTTATATTTTATTGGATTTGTGTTCATTTTGTTTTTATTTGTTGTGTCCTAAGTAATTTAACGGATAAAAAGGCATATTTTAAAAAGAATGAATACCTGAATAATATTTTTATTTATATTTAACGATTTTTTGGTGTATACACCAAAAAATCGTTAAATATAAATAAAAATTAAAACGAGCATTTTTTTTTCAATTTGATAATTTATTATTCAAACAAAATTTAGTTTATTAATTAAATAAAATCCTACTTTTATAAAACAATATCCAAAGACATTTTCCTCCATCCAAAGCTCGTTTACTCCACTCACAATTTTTAATGTGCAAAAAATAAAAAGCACTGCATTACTCCGGTATTGTGTAACTACAGAAGGGTCCCCTACAAAAGGCAACCTGCTGTGTCTATTGTGCTCAAAAGTCGGCACTTTGCGAGTCAATATTTTGGGTGAGTCAGTGACTCCTCACTAGAAAGTAAAAACTCCTTGATATCACGCCGTTTCGCGAACGTAAGCGAACAAATGCGCACCTCTATTCGTCTATTCGCTGCATTGATTATACTCTTTTGTCTTTGGCACTTTTTATGCGTGGCAATCGAAATTTTTCAAAATTGGAGTGCATGTTTGTTTTGCTCTTTCACGCGTTTTCTTTTATTTTTGTAAGGAAAATATTGGATATTGAATTTTATGCGCGCTGTGGGTGTTCTATTGGGATGTATAGGTTGATCCGTTGGAGATGGGTCAGTAAAGGATGCTCTGAAGCTATTACATAGAAGGAGTTTGTTCTTAAGATCTTAAGAAGGATTAAAAGTAAATGTTTATTGTTTTTAATAAGTAACTTATTCATAGAAATAGATGATTTCTTTCTTTCTTATACATAATTCAGAGATTTCAAATACATATATATAAAATAATGCATTTATTACAAGCAAAAAGCGATTGCCCAGTCAACGTATTATTTAATTTAATAGATGACGCTGACGCGGCATTAATAAAATAATACAAAATAAAGTGACCCATAAATAAATTAAATAAGGAAGTGCAAAACAACAATAAATTCATCAGTCGACAATAGATTTGCAGGACAAGAAAGCGAACGCAGACCGCCCCGTGGAAACCACGATACCGCCTCCCTAACCTTAGAAAAAAAACTTTCCCGCCCATGCTCGATGACAGCTAAAGTCAAAATTGCAGTTAATTCGAGTGATTCCCACGATTCGAAATTTAAATTTAATTGTCGTTCTATTATGGTAAAGAAATAGGTCAATAACGTAAGGAGTTCATAAATGGCATTGTTTGATTGAGACTTATAGGAGTTATAGGCAGTTTGTCAATACGTCTGCGCTTTGTGGCGCTGCGGGGGGTTCTGTTGGCACTCAATAATGCTCTCTATTAACTTAAGACGATGTGTTCGACCTACAATAGTGTATTCGAAATCGTTTGAGGGTGAAATGATATGCAGAGATTTATTATTAGTTCTCATAGGTGGGGTGATTCGTGTAAATACCTTTTAGATGTATTGTTTGACGAGAAATTGAAATATTGACGTCCTAGTGTGTTTGGCGATTTTCGACTTGATTGATTTTATTAAAGTTTGAAAGGAAGTCGCAATATGACACTTGAAAGTTTTATTAAATTATTATCGGGCAACATTACTACAGCGGTGCTATAGTAAGGACCACTTACAATGATCATCTGTGTCTACCTTAGGTACTTCTTAAAAAAAACCCTTAAAAAGTCAAATAAAAAACGGACAACAGGTGAATAAAGTGATCAAATTCACGCTAAGCAAGCATCAATCGGAGCATACAAACTCCTTGTTACATTCTACATTCAAAAATAAGTGTGATTTTCCCGCGTTTTCCCCGTCATAGCGGCAGGACGCGATTTTCCACTAGATGTGTTGCCAGAATAATAAAATCCCGACAAAAATACTTCGGACCGTTCTCGTTGGCGTAAAATTGATTATTGATTTATGTTTATATTACATTTGTGTAAAGATACGGGTGTCTTGTCACGTTTGGTCGCTATAAAATAATAGGGAGTGGCGTGTGACGAAATAATTTTGATGATAATAAAAATATACGATAATGATACTTAGAATAGACCTTTTTGGAGTATAGTATAGCAGAAAATAAATATTACTTTGTAGACTGTGCGCGTAGAATACCTTTTTACCGCTTTGTAGAATACCTAATGAATAAAAGTTTTTTGCAAAAAATATTCGGTTATAAGTCAATGGTTCATATTTTGAATAATTGCGAACATACTGTTTTTTGCAGAACTTACAGTTTACTTTCATAATCTCAATGATATCTGAAAAGCGCTAAGTCTCTGAATATCGTATTCTCAAAATATCATGATCTCAAGACAACACATTTGCAAAACACAACATTCTTAAGATACCACATTCAAAGTACAGTCCTCAACATAATAGCATAGTGGTAACCAGGGAGATTTCTTGAGATGTAGTATTCTAATAAACGTAGCTTTAAAGATCCGTGTCAACCAGTACCCACTTATCCTGGGTAGCTAGAACACGTACCCTGATAGTCATTCATCTACTTACTGACAATTTGGTGCTTTTATTCTAAAACCTAACTGGTGTAAATAGTGAACACCACAAAGACTCCACACAAATAATTTTGTTAATAGCAGTACACACGCATAAGAAAATGTTATAAAATACGAGTATGTTGTATCAAGAATGTTGTGTTTTGCGAAAGTTGTTACTTGAGATCACGATATTTTGAGAATATGATAATTTAATAATGTGATGATTTGTGATTATGGTGTTTTGAGATTATGATATTTTGAGAATATGATATTCAGAGACTGAGCGCTTAACAAGTTTTCGCGTTCCATTTTATTTACCGCGAGCTTGAAAAAGAGGGTTAAATTACTATTAAAAGCAAATTTCAAAAGAGAAATAAAACTAAAAATATAAGTTAGCTCAAAAGCACTTCCTATTGTAAACATAAGAATAGTTTTAAGTGTGAAATATGGCAAAATAATGAAGTGAAAACATACATGGGGTCAATATAATTAAAAACTAAATCTTTGTGACCCAACCAAATGGCAAAAGTCAATTGTGTTTACTTGGCGAACCGGTCTCGCGTCTACAATAATGATTTTAATGACAATAATAGCCGGAATTATTATTATTAAAATAATATAATAGTGTATTATTACAATCGGCACGGGGATGAACGCTCGAGTGAATCAGAATGATAACTTTTTAACGGTTTTTTTTCTTTATTTTAGAAAAATTTCGTTTTTTTTTATTTGATATTGTTAGTAACTGTAGCACACAAGAAGTGAATTGTTTTCTGTGTTTTTTCTCGACTTGAATTTAATTATTAAATATTGAATTTGAATATATTAAAATTTACTAACTGCATGCATTATTCAAATTCATTTACTTCATTCATATTATAAATAAATTTTATGTAAAATTTGCACGCCGAAATAAATGGCAGAATAAGAGATACTTATCTTTAAGAACCTTCTGTACCTTATTTAAGCAAATAAATGATTTTAGTTTTTTTTTTTATTGATTTTTGCCCCTACGCAAGTATTTTTGATTTAGAAACCGGAAATCGTACGAATCAAACGAAACGTTCTAATTTTTCAAAATAGTATAATCGGTGCAATTTTTATTTCACACCCCGCTTAAATTATTTACCGTATTCCCGCAGACTACATTTTTAAAACGACAACATCAATACTTACTAACATCATACTCTAATAAAACCAATAATTTCAAACACCACAAACCCCATTGTAACACGAAACCGCATTAAACAAAACTGTAATTATAGACAACTGACACTGATCATATCGCACAAGTGGCGAAAAAACTTCATTACCATTGAGGAGAGATCTCGATGTATGTTATTACATTTAATACCCCCTCGAAACAACAAAAAGGCGACAAGGACATCGTTTAGCACACAAAGGGATGGGAAGCGTGGACGCCGCATAAAATTATAATAAATATCAGTGGGGATCGAGCGGGACCGAGTGGACAGCCCTATGCATGCAGCTGTGCGCGAGCCATGCGGCTTGGTTGTGCAAGGATTAGTCCTATAGTCCTATTTCTAACGGAGAATATATTGTCTACTGTCATTTTTAAAATAAGAACCCAATTAGTTTTTTTTTAAATGGATATTTTGAGGTTTAATGTAAATCAAGCTATGTTCTATTTGACTTCTTCAAGATTTGATTGTTTTGTAATTTTATATGAAAATTATGAATTAAATGACATATTCGTTTTCGTCTTTGGGCTAACTTTTGCATTGAAATGTATGTATTGAACCTTGCCATGGCAATTTTTCATTATGTAACCTACTCACAAGTTTCCATTATACGAGTATTGCTTCATGAATATTGGTAATGAACCATTTCAATTCAAATATTGAATTGGAAGATATTGTCATTGAGTAAGAACTTGAATCTTTATGAGTACTTTGCTTTTTTATGACTTATATAAATTCTACTCTAAGACTAATTTACAAAGATGGTTAATTCTACTAGAAAATATAAAAAAATAGTCTTCCACAATCCCATATTTTCCTACAACAGGGCAACACCCCAATCCAGTTACATTCATAAATACAAAGGTGACAACACATCGACGCGTCATTTAGACATACAGGACTATCTTGTGAATCTGTGGGCTCCCTAATAACTCATAACTCACTAGGGTCATAATCACTATGAATTTTGATTTACAGACCTTTTACACTTATTCTACCGCCCTTGCATCGTCAATGACGATGACCTTTATTCTCGTAGCTATAAGGTAGTTATTAAGTTGGTATCACTGACAAGTCACTCAAAATTATAGTGAACTTTATTGATGTGAAAACAAGGTTGCTCTTGGACTGCAGCTGGCAAAGGTAAAATGTCTGTCAAACGACTGTACATCACAAACTATTATTATCAGTTGGGTGACGATTTTGCGCTGTCAACTGTTTTTCTACGCTTAGGGGTAGCATCAGCCGTATTTAAAATCTGTGAAATTGGCGAAGAATGATTAAAGTTTTGGGTGGACGTAGGTTTTTTTGTCTTTGTGTAGCACGTGCTATTTTCTTTGTATCGAGTTCGAAAATTAATGATTACCTCGATGCACTCTAAGTTAAGTTATTATGTATTCCAACATATTAAAAAGTGGGATAAACATTAGTCTTATTATCACCATATACTTAGTATTTCTGAAGGGTAGGCGTAGGATGCGTAGACGGCTACGGGCTACGGCGTAGCATACAAAAACAAATTTTACTTACTTTTCTATAATAATTTACAAAAGCAAAGTTCGACTTTGAGACTGCAAATAGGGCAGAAATACACACACAGATACCAAAAACAGCTACTCACACAAATTACGAAAACCACGCGAAACCTGCAGTTGACAAACACAATTACCTTTTACAACGGTCATAATTCCGGCCAGCCAAAACACAATGGCCGTTTGGAATACTAATCTAGATTGCCTAATGAATGGGCCTAGCCGCGGACCGCGGCGCGCGAATGGTTCCCAATACCGGCCGGCCGCAATTACCCACCGCCCAATGGCCCAATGGGCAATATTGAACGCTTTGCGGCGAACTAAATCAACTTTTCGTGGTCATGGTACGATGTTTGGCTAAAGATTTTAATTGGTATTGGTAAGGAAATTACGCGGTGTTGTGGATTTCGGAGTAATGTTCTGGATAAATTGCCGTTTGTGTGTAGGTAGGTGCTGTGTCTTGTTTTCTGTGTGTTCTATCTACACTCTATTTGTTAATTCGAGGTGAATTATGTATGTGCAATTATTTGCCTGATAAGTTAAAAGTTGGCCAATTATCGGGCAAATAATTCCAACAATGTATGTTTACGAACTCATAAAAGTGCTAAATTATCTGATAGATAATTTCATACAAACAAATTGTCATTTTCTTTAATTTATCTCGTATACAACGTGTAACGTTAAATGCGCAAAACCTGAAAATAGTTTGATCAGAATAACGAGCAGAATTAATTGAACCACTTTTTAATATAGGTCACATTTTTTCAAAAAATCTTGATTAAAGATGTTGCCCTGTCTATTTGTTCATAGCTCAAGCCATAACGTGCGCAAACCCGCCAAAATAGGTAAAAAAAACACAAATGTTTGTCGTCCAATTTAAATTTTCTCATACGCGGGAAAAAAAGAAAGCAAGAAAGAAACAATCAGAATTTCCAGTAAAACTAAAACAGCACATACAACCTTTACGTTTTTTTTTAATGATTTTTTTTCTCTCAGAATTAGGTTAATTGAATTAAAAATCACTTGGGGTGTCTGAGGTTTTGCGCATTTAACGTTACACGTTGTATAGTGTGTAACCAGGGCCTTGGTTTCTAAAATATAGTTTGTATGTAGAACACCTTTGTAGGCCAGCTTTTCCAAACTAGCGTAAAAATTGGCAAGAAAAACATATTTACCACTTAAATACCAACAAGTTTAGCGAAATCTTTGAATAATGAAGTATCTCTGTTCAAAACTACGTCACTACAACAAAAAAAAACATTAATCAAAACCACTTAATATTCATATACATCCTACATGCACTGTTGAGGGATTAAAATTAAAACTGCGTAAAACTCCCAACATATGTGTGACTACGTCAGCGTGGGGTACGAACGCACCCCACCGTGGTTAAACAAGATTTTAGTTAAACGACTACACTTGTTTATCTCTCGTTTGATAAACAAATCGCGTTGGCATTGATTTGATAACGCTAGCTTTATTTAAAGCTCTGATTGGCGTATCCGATTGCATGAGGATTTAATTTTAAACTGTATCGGCTAATTTACATTCGTATTAAGTGGACTAAAATCAGCTGAAGCTGTGGTTTGGTGATGAAAGAAAAATGTGGGTGTCTCAATGTAATATGTCATGTAGGTGTGGATTATAGAAGTGCAATTTTGTTACGATTAATTTTGTTAAACGAAGTTTAATGTGGTTGACTAAATCAAGGCCCACTTGCACCACAAAACTCTTAATTCGTTTAGCGTTAAACATATTTAAAACTATCATTCTGTTTTGCTCTATGGTTTGAACGTGCTAGAGACAGAGTGTTGTTTTCGATATGTTAAGTCGCATTTAGTGATTAACTTGCAGTTCAAGCGGATCTGAAAGTATATAATTGCCTTAAAATGAAGCTTATTCATTTAGTTTATGCCTATTAAGACAGTGTATGTTAAACTAAGCTCAAAACCTCTCAAAAAGTTGCGTTTAAATTAAAATTTAGTCTACACAAGCGAGGTCTACGGCAAATCCAGTCACAAAGCACCGTTATTTAAAAACAACTCATTTTAAACTCTCAATCCCTAAAGCTAAGATCTCTCTCATCACTAGCTAACATCAGAGAACCCAACTTGTGCGACAAGTGAAAACAAATTAAATTCCGCTAAGACGCTAATGTCGGTTATCAAAGAAAGCCTAAACATCTGATTATGACTGGAGCAAACGTTTGATGTGCAACCGACCGAGAGCGCCCTAAGAATGCCTTGTGGAGAACATTCACTGCCTCAAACTTACAATTTGGGCATTTTATGTAGATTTATATAGGCATTGTTTATGTATAATGTCAGTTGGGAGTAGTGAAAGTGAACGTTTTGAGGTCGTTTTATGTAAACTGTTACATCTCGAAAGTTGCAGCTATTTTCAAGTCTGACTCTACTGATGTGCATTTTTTTTTCTTTGAGGATTGCGATAGGCACGCATATTTAGGCATGTTAGTGAACGGGCGCTGTCAGTGGTGACTGGTCATCTCTTAGCTGCCACGGTTTATTTTAATTAACTTATTTTTGAATTACAGATTTAATCTTATACACTGGAAGCTCTTAACTTGCCCGAATTTCTACATCGTTCTCACATATTTGTAATTCTTAACATGATGATGAATGATGTAACCAAGACTTTGTAACATATTTTGATTTAAAAGAGTGTCCATGGAGTTTCTTGCCCATTCTTCTCCATAGAGATCTACGCTTTGGAATGGGCAGCTACAGTACTTTCACAAGTTATTATGCCTTGTGACTGGGTCTGTAGTTTCACGTTTTTTGACTTTCAAAAGTGCCTGTAATGGCCTAATTGAAATAAATGCTATGAACTTTGAGTTTGAGTTTATTCCGACACGTTGCCAAGTAAATAAGACACAGTTTTACAAAAGAAACGAAATCTACAGAAATAAATGCAATAACTGTTATGTCAACTTCTCCCTTGTTTTCTTAGGTTAAAAAAAATACACCATTAATAATAAAATCAACCACCAAGAGCGCTAACTGCCGGTAGCTTGGACCCTGCTCCAGACACTGGCGGATCAAATAAAGGAAGTAAAATCAGTCTATATATTTTTAATGTTTTTTTTTTTTTACTTTATATTTTATTTTAGAGGAATAAAAGGGTCTAATAATTATTTAATAACGTGTATGAACATGAATGAAGGAAATCAATACACAAACATCTCTATTTAAATTCGCAATAATTATTTTAATAAATTAAATTATTAAAACCTACTTAACATTGACAAAGTTCGAGTCTCTCCATAAATATTCTATCTACGTCCGTCCCTATCACACACTAATCGTTTAATACTACAAAATACCCCCAATATGTCCGAACAAGTTGTTGTAATGGTATCTTATCTAATATCTGTGATGTTATCGCTATTTAATATTGCTACAGATCGAGGGAACCGGGGTACGGACAGCAGAATAAACAAAATTTTTGTTTAGTTGTTACAGTTATATTTTAGTAGGTATCTAAAAAAGTACTGACAAACAAAACCATTTCGTGTTTTTTTTGTCGTTTAAAACATTTGTTTTTCAGACCTATTGTTTGATGAACAGGGGACGATAAAAGAAAATTGCATTACACTGAATCGAACTTGTTTTTTAATAATAAAGTATATTTGACGGTGCTTTGAGATGACATGTGTAATAATAGGTTTAAAACAAGGTGTAAACGGACACTTCGCGAAGCCGTCAACCAAGCATTCTGTACATCAAACTAACAAAAATTATTGCAGTGATGCAACTTTTTTTTGGGGTGAAATATCTCGTTTTACGGTAGGACTCAATTTAATGCATTCAAAACACTGTGCTGATGGATGCATTGAATAGTACGGGGGTATTAAAAATATAACACTGAAATACGTATTTAAAAAGAAAAATTTGTGAAATAGTCCGAAGTTTGATCGCTAATATCTCCGTAACTAAAAGGTTCCCAGGTATGGTTTAGAAGAAAAAAAAAATATCGCAATGACGGGGAGTATAAGTATCTTTCGGCTTCGTTAAGAGTATTTTTACACCAATTATAGGTTAAAAAAAAAAAAACTCAATTAGAATCAACTTTCTATGCTTTTTATAATCTGTGGTAAATAAATACTCATTAATTGATGGATGACTGATTATGCTATCGCTACTCTGGAATCAGGAGTGGGGAGCGGCATCGCATTATCCGTCCGATCCGGACTGGCAGCGGTGGGATTTTGTGCTAATATACGCAATCTGTTAGTTACACATACATACAGACGTGTATTTTATTTAGTTAGTTTATGATTGGAAGTACCTTGAAGAATTTATTTAGAAATTGGGAAAAGGAATTAACTCACTACTATTACAATCATCTGCCTAGCCTTCTCCAAACTATGTTGCATTGGATGCAGCTAGCAGCACCAGTGTTTTACATGGCGACTATATATCTGACCTCACAACACAGTTAATTTATGGGTAATACAATATCCCTTAGTGACACTGGTTATCAGATTTTCGGTCCACTGACTACCTGTAACGACTGCCAAAGATCTACAAATGACAGGCGGGACCAACGACTTAGCGTGCTTTCAGAGTCACGGAGGAAGCTCGGTAATAATACCACACATATCAATGACAATTACTTTGGTGGACAACCAACAAACTGAACAACCTTTATCCATAGGGAAAACATGGTAATTGCGAAAAAAAACTCAGCTGTTCTATGCATTTGATTCAATTAGATTACCTCATAGTTATAAGAATATGCAGGAAGGACGTATAATTAAAAAAAAAAACAGGACAAATACGGAAAGAATGCTGCTTATATCGCTGTTTTAAAATACGTACTTTGCCAATTTGCTGTCCCAAGTCCATATACATATATATATATATATATTAAATAACCATGTCTTTACACGAAAACGTTAAATATCGCTTTCACAAAATAAAACACTTAATAACACTAAAATTGTACGGCAAAAATAATAACAATAGGAGGATAATATAAAAATTGCATATCCCGGCTTAGGACGCACGTGGCGTCGCGAGCCGAAGCGATACTTATCGCGCTTCGCTTGTCACCCTATCGCTCGCCTAACAAGTAATAACGTCAATATTTTTTTTGTGAACTGTACAGTTCACGTGCGAACGTTTGAGCGTTTTGCGTTTTTTTTTTTTTTAACTTTTTTCTTAGTTTTGACCTAATAGTTAAATGTTGGTTAAATTCTAAAGCTAAGCTTGGTTTAATTTTGGATTTTTTGAGCACAGTCCATCGACCCAATTTTGACCTAGATTCGATACTTAATTACGAACAAATCAATTGAAAATCGAGAATACTAACAAAGTTTGTTTTTTTTTTTATAAGCGTGGACGCGGATTATAATTTCAGTGAGTTCGTATGTTCTGATTGTGTGTTTGAAAAGTCATGTGACCCTATGCTGGTATTGTTACTGCACATAAACTAATACCCAAGTTGCTGAATAAAATATTAATTTTAGCCAACCTCATCAATTTTCGATACCAAATCTCAAACAACGCCAAAACTTACACCCACCTCTAAAACTCCAAATAATTCTAATAAGTAAAATATTGGTACCACACACGTGTTGCTCGGCGGGGGTCAAAGGGGTGCAGTGCGGGGGTGGGACGGGGTTCCTCGTATATAACATTATATTGAGTATAAACCTCGTAATTAACCGGTTCGGGTTAGCGGGGGTGCGACTAATAATATGTTTGAGATGAATTTAGGAGGATGGAGGACCGGGAGGTATAAACGTTTTAAATCTTCAATGGAATATGTGGAAGCAATGAGGCTTGACAATTAAGAAAGATAGAGAGTAATAATTTAAAGAACATTTAATGGTATAAATTCAGTTTAGCTAGGCTTTGCCGTGCACATAATAATTTACTCTTTTTTTTGGTTCCGTACCCAAAGGGTCAAAGGGGACCCTATTACTGAGACTTCGCTGTTCGTCCGTCCGTCCGTCCGTCTGTCACCAGGCTGTATCTCATGAACTGTGATAGTTAGCCAGTTTAAATTTCTATTTCTGTTGCCGCTGTAACAACAAACACTAAAAACATAATAAAATAATTATTTTAGTGGGCTCCCATGCAAAACATTTTTTTGCTCGTTTTTGCGTTTAGTTTTTAGTTGTCTTGTAATTTTTGTTTAATGTTGTGTGTACTTGTGGCGCTATGCCAAATAAACCTATTTTTAACCGACTTCAAAAAAGGAGGAGGTTCTCAATTCGGTTGCATGTTTTTTTGTTTCTTAAATTTAATAATGCAATTTAATTCAAAGTGAAAATGCAGGTCGTTTGTCTATTGTACTGAAGTTCTAGGAAATAAACTAACAGAAACGCTATATGTCATGTTTTGTTCTCAGTCGTAATGAGTTTGATTTGAAGGCTTAAACAAGTAATTTCAGTCCTATACCCATAGTTTCCAAGTGGAGGAGCCAACTGGCTCAATAATAACAGCCGCTCGGGTTAAGTCGTGCTTGCCTAGGTTGTGCCGTGGATGGGTGACCGAATACCGAGATTTTGCCGTGCCTCGGAAAGATCTGTGACAGTCGGTAGTCATTGGACCGAGAGGCTGACAATCAATCCCCCAACATTGTTCAAAAAAGGCTAGGCAGACGATAACCCTAAGGGTAAGCGCGCACTACGAAAATAAATCGTTGCGAAGAAAATTCGTCAATCTGTGAACAACAGAAATGTACTACAATCCGCGCACTGCGAAAATAAATCGTGCGTATATTTTGTACCCTATGAAGCGATTTTATTTCGCATTTTAAAAGGTGCAACGATTTATTTTCGTAGTGCGCGCTTACCCTTAGTTTCCAATAGTAACACTCCCATGGCTTGACTTTTCTCTCTTAAATTTCAATAAAAATGATGTTAAATTCGATATTTTATAAAATAACAAACGACTGCAGTTATTTCAATTCGAAATTGTAACTTTTAATTACAAATGCGATTAATAACATCACAAAAACTATGGGGTACATTTATACCCCAAAGGTATTTCTGCAAGTGACAACAATATTAGAAGCACATGACAGAAAGACAACCGCCAAATATATTTATTTGCTCTTCCGATTACGCACTCAACATCAATGTAAGCCTTAAATCCTTTGAATTGTGGTATTAATTTCCCTCCAACACTTCTTAGTTTTAAGTAACTTTTATAAGATTTTCATTCACGCGAATTTGTGTCGAAAAGTTTGTTAATAAAAACTATTTCTGCTTGTCAGTAGTTATGACTTTACTTAAACACTATCACCAAGTAAAAACAAACCTTGTTTTAACGCAGTAAGGCAGGTTTTCGAATGGTTAGAAAAGTGTAGGGTGGATGGCACTATCATCGGCCACATGCATGTCACGTGCGCGGCACGCGTCATCTCCGATAATCTTCTTTGCCGGACTCCTTTGTTACAATTTGTTGCCGCGCCGATATATTCCCGACCCCTGAGATCCAAATCTCAGATATGATCCGTAATGATATTTTAAATCAGTGTTTTGAACGAGCTATTTATTGAGTTTGTTATAGCGTGGAAATTGGATGTTGTATCTAGATATTAAACATTAAGTGAACACAATAAAATTAGAGTAAAAAAGATAAATCTAAAAAAAAAAAAAAAAAATTGCGGGTCTCACGGCTGCGCCAAATAGGTACTTGTGTACATTAATTGATGATAATGCTATTTTCAGACATAGTCACAAGGCGACTGTAGGCAATGCGGTGATAATAATCAGTAAGTTTGTTGCCACTATTGACGCTGTGACAAATGGTATCAATTTAAACTAAAAGTAGTTAAACAAGTCAAATGACACGAATTTTATTTCAACAGTACGCCATTTATATGAAATATGATTCATTTAACCAAAAGTCGACATTAACAGCAAAAAATCACAATGTCCCCGTCACTGATGTTAAAGTGACAAGAAAATATCGCGATACAATGAAATAAAGTTGTCATCCCCAGTTAAAGGGCCGGGGAGCGTGCTAAATGCATTAATTTGGCCTGGATTTAGTGGCCCGGAAGTGATTTGCTACGGGAACGCATGTTCCAACGCGATATGACCCTGTGACGACAATTGACCCTCTCACCACATATTTTATGTCAATAAATAAATATAGACTTTGATGTCTTGTGTTTAGAATCCAATTTTAAACTGCGAATAATATAAATACAAGTAGTATGAATAGTTAACAAGGTTTAGTATCGTTAAATTTTTTGTTGAGGGTCGTTACTGTAAAGACTTAGCGACAGTTACGCTTTTGTTTGCGTAAGCTCTTTATAATGCGAGCATATTTTTTTTTTCCATATCTATCGCACTCAACTCAAACTTATAATGAACTCGAATATTAAAACAACGTTCACCTTTCTCGTCAGATTTAATAATACGCGACGTTTCGCCACCGAATCAATACCTCGACGTTAATATATTCAACGTTTAAGCACCTCTTAAACAATCCACGTAAACACAATATAACCCGATATTTGATAAATACGAAGACATCAGACGCCCTCACTTCGATATTATGCCTACCTGGCTATACGTCTATATCTACGATCCTTAACGGTACCCTGTGATAACTTAAAGACTTTATCCCCTGTACTGGAATTTTTACGGCAACAAAAGCCTTCATATTTTCTTTATTCATGTCGTGTCAAAATCGCCCCGTCTTCCCCCTTTTAGACGGTGGAAAAAAGAGATAGCTTGCCAACTCTTTCGCACTCATTAAAAATATGTATTTCCGTCTCATAATTTTCCCTCTGTTTCGGTTTTTATGTTTTTCCCGATATTCTTCGGTGAGAGTACTTAATGTTCTTTCATTTTTTCTTAAAACCGTCACCAACAGGATGATTGTGCGAATATCTTAATTAATTTATGTTAAGTATTCGGGAGGGCGACATTAGTTGCTAAAGGGTGTTGTATAAATAGTCAGTGGTACAAGTCGTAAAAATGCCGGAGTAATTTTTCGCGAGATTCTCGGTGTTATTACTGTATCTTTTGCGCTACGTTAACTTTTATAGCGTCTTTATGTTTTTGTAGCTTTTTTATAACTATGAAAGAGTTAGGTAAATGGCTGGTTAGCATTCATGGCAGTATTTCGCTCTTAACATTCACTTGATAAAAGCTAGACTATAAAGTAAAAAAGATGTAAAAACTGAGAGTTACTGTTATGAAATGATGCTAAAATGTGAATTTATGTGAAGCTGGGGATTTTCCTCTATTGTAACAATGTAAGGTTTTAGTTCAGATTTCTGTAGCATTTAAAAATTTTTGCTTAAAATACTTGTCGATTTGTAATGATTTGTTTCATACTCGGCTAATTTTGTATTTTCTTTCAAAACCATATTTTCTACTTTTACCGCTAAGAAAACATATTTTTCGTTAAAAAAATATACCTCAGTATTTTAGAAAGAAAAAAATACAACTTACCTACATTGTTTTTTTCAATAAAAAATCTCTAAACAGCAGCCTCTATAACGGAAGACGTATCGACGTCTAAAGTACGTCCCAGAAGGGAGCGCCCGGTATTCAAAAAAGGGAAAAAAATGAAGAAAAAAAAGTTATAACGTCATATTGTTTTGCTGCCAAGTGGTGGGGAGAGGGGGAGAAAGGGGAGTCCTGTATAGTGCCAGGGAAAGATAAGGCGTTATAGCATCCTGTATATAGCGGACGTATAGCTGGGGTTGTTCTGTACCCCATTGTATTTTACGAGGCGCCCTTTCGTATTTTTCATACTTTTTGAAAGGCGTTTCGGTAAAGTGTAACTGTCTGATCTCGATATTTTTGAAGATATGGTTGTGTTCAGTGCAGGTTTTTAATTATGAAACTTAATGAAGAAAAATAGGGTTTGCTCTGTGATATATACTACACTATGATAAGATACGATCCTAGATCAAAATTAACAACATTGAAGAGCTCATGTTATTCATTGTGTACCAACTAAAAATACATAAAGTTTTTTAATAGTACATGATAGTATTTAAATAAAAGGCCACTTACGCTAGGTATGTTATCCGAAGTACAGACTCCTTCGCTGAGCAGACGGTCCCTGATCTCCCACGCGAAGATCGAAGGGCACTCCCTCTTGTACTGGGCTATCTTGCTGACCACCTCGGCTGTTGCTACCCGAGGTTTGGACCCCCCGATCGCACGGGGTCGAATGGACCCCGTCTCGTAATACCTGTGAGTTTTAAAATGGGTTATTAAAAGGTTCAGTGAGTATTTTTTTTTTATTTAAAAACATTTCATGATTTTTTTTTTAGGATTCTCACATCAGCTTTGGATTAGGAGTTTTACAATGACTTCGAATTAAAAATATACTCGGAATACAATACCCCACTTTGGCAAACCAAGAATGATGTGTAAGATTTATAAATAAAAAAAATTGCTGTGTCAATTTTATTGCAAACTACAGTTATGTAATCAGTATTTCATATAAAGGTTTGAATAAATTTAGTAAACACAGTAGGTCAGGTAGTGTCAGCTGAAGTTTTAAGTACCACTGAAATTCTATTATTAAACCTAGGTTGTGAGGTTTATTTTCGTCATTTAATGTTATAAAACACACAAATATCTATATATTTATTTATGCATTATATTTATATTATACATGTATATGTACATTTATGAAATAGATAACTTTTCTTTTGTTATTTATTTTTAACCCCCGACCAAAAAAGAGGGGTGTTATAAGTTTGACGTGTGTATCTGTGCATCTGTGTATCTGTGTGTCTGTCTGTGGCATAATAGCTCCTAAACGGATGAAGCGATTTTGATAAAATTGGTGTCATTTGAAAGGTATTTTAATCGAGAGTGTTCTTAGCTATGTTTCGAGAAAATCTGCTCAGCCATTTGAAGCTCATCACCTCTTTTCTAGTTGATGAAGGGATTTAAACAACTTCTACGGGTCCAGTTGATTGGAAATTTGAATTCTTGTCACTTTCTCACCATGGGCATCGCCAGGGGGGTAGGCTGCACACCCCCCCTCCCCTCTATAAGCTCAAGTTTTTTTTTAAATTCATATCTTTCCTTGTTTTCGTTAATAAGCGAGAAGAGGCGCAACACCAAGAAAAGTGGAAGAAATGGGAGTAGACCTATGCCCAGGAGTGGGAAAGTCAAGGCTAAGAAAAAATAATTTAAGTTTAAAAAGCATGAAATAAAAATTAAATTAAATATTTAAAAAACCCCTGACGGACAAAACCTCGCTACGACGCTTGGATTAATTTTATTTTTGGTTTTTTTGAGGTTTTGTCCGTAGGGGGTTTTTTAAATTTTTTATTGTAGTTGTAGGACGACTGGAAGATATCGCTACAAGCGATAAGACCGCCGTTGTAACCATAAAATTACCAGTTTTGTAAATAAATATTTCATGTTTGGTGTATTATAAAGTTTTATTCTATTTGAACTATCTGTCTAGGGCATGTGGTACAGACAACCAAACCGACCGAGCGTGTTGTCGAGCTTGATTTTGTCGCACAAGCGTTAAGCGCGCTTCCGTTTGTCGAGCTCGCGTAGTGCACTAATATAGCTGCCGTATCATTGCGTATCTAACGAGCAGCCAGTTCGGCTGCATTAAAGTACTTACTCCACGTAAACATTTATTGGTAATTTTTCATTTCAAAGTATTTTCATTAAAGTGTTATGCTAGTGCATACTATTGGAGTAAAAAAAAGGTCACTCTGCCTTTTCTAGCAGAATTACTTCGGTCTTCCCGACTTGGTCAAAATATTTTTCAAAGTAATCTAGAATTTAAGTAGTCTGAAACTGGCACCAGGTTATATCATCAGTCCCCTACACCAGAGGGTGGGCAGACTGCCGTCGGTATCAGGTTGCGACTGAACGGTGTCGGGTTCGATGCCAGGTAAGTGCGCTTTTTATTCTCTTTGCTCGCCAGCTGACACGCGTTTTATATTGCGGTAGTGGAGACTTTTAGTTTTGTTTTTTGGTAGTGGGAGTGCGATTGATGTTATCAATAAATAGCCTTTCACTTTTTCTGAACCTTAAATAACGGTTTACTGTAACCGGTATGGAGACTTGTCGGATGTGGCTCCGATCATGGACCTCTAAATACTAATACTACTTATACTCAAGTAAATACTTGAGTATCAAAGGAAAAAATCTTTTCGCATCGAACATGACGCAGTACAGATGTCTTTTCCTTTTAATGTCAGTGTCCGGTCCACAATATGTCCGTATGGGTTTGACTTATACTTTAATATTACACCACTTTCTTGGTTGTCTTGAAAATGGAGTTAATTTCGAGCAATTTGATTGAGAGCAAATTGTATTATAAACACAGTAATAAAAGTGTTTTCGGAACCAAATCCTCAAGGATTTTCATGGTTAACTAAGTAATTGTTAACCTATGAATAGACTACTACATGTTTTTATTATTATTTTAGATCCACTTGTAGTTTGTAAAGTGTACATAGTAATGAATATCAAAAGTCCCAAACACGTGTTTAATGTTTTTTTTCAAACAAATAAAATTCTCTTTTACACCCCCAATAGGGGATGGTCACATTTTTTTTTGTCCATCGGGTAGTTTATTGAAAAGTATTGGACACGTATTTTTTCTTTTTTCACGTGGTCAAAAAATTACGGAGATATATTGAGTTGAAATGGCGCATGACGTCACATGTAGGTAAGTTTTATACCTACTTGTGACGTAGTGAGCCCCCACTCTCTAACTTTAATGAGTTTTAACTAAGCAATTTTTTGATATTTTGATAATACAAAAAATACGTGTCTAATATTTTTGTATTACCTGTCTGACGGACAAAATAGAATGTCGTTTTCTTTACCCAGTCCGCACCCCTATTGTACTTAACCTCATCACCCAACTAAATCTAACAACCGCAACCTAACGTCTACAACTACTCAATAAAGAACGCAACTATGCTCGGTATGCGGTAAGGTATACCTCTAGCAACTGGTCGCCACCGCAGGCTCATAGTTTCCCGCCTCATATCTAACCGCAACCAGCCCGGAAAGAACTGTACTTATGGTACTAGAAAAGATAGGTGACAGAGACTAAACTTGCAATCGCGCCGTGTTATGTGTGCGACGAATTTGATCAAACGCATTGTTATATAAGTTTTTATGAAAATGACTGAAGGCTTAGAAAGTGGCAATGACATATTTCTACAAATACTTCCAACATTTCCAACGCTGTTAACAAATTAGTCTTTTTATTAGACACCTTCAGTTAGTTCTTTTTTTTTTTTTTAGTATGCAGCTAATTGTTTGTAGTTTACAAGTATTTTGTTTTGGCATTATATTCTCTTTGGCCTTAAACAGTAACTTTTCGCTTAATCTATTAGGGCGAAAGAATATTACTAACGTGCTACCATAATTACTTATTTAGGTGAACATTTAGACTAGACTGTCTAGTTTAGATGAAATTACGTAGCACTCTTGAAAACGAATTTTGAGAATGCTTATATCTTGGTCTAATCGAAAAGACGACTTAGTTTCCAAATTAAATTTATTACGCTAGGTACCTAAGGTTGTACCTCTATTCGCTTGGACCGTCGTCACGCAACGCAATCCTCTGAAGCTTGGTCTCTGTCTACTATCTACTCATGTCTCTTATGGTTGATGTGTTTCATAGGTTAAGTGAGAGGGTGGATAAAGGAAATTACATGGAAGGTGTTTCATGACAAATTCAGGTATTATTTTACCCTAATATTCGGCATTAGTTTGACCACAAATACATCCCCGGAACCCCCGAAAAAGACTGTACGGATTCACGGGCTACGGCATATGCAGCTGATGCGTTTAATAGGCGTGAAATATGTACGAAGGTATAATAAAATTACGAAAAAAAATGCCGATAATTCCACCTTAAAGAAGAGGTAAAATATAGTATTTCGTTCCTAGAGAGGAAAAACTATTGCCCGGTTCACCGTCGTCTTTTGGATTTGGAAAACTCGAGGCGCTGACGGTCTTTTATATTATTTTAATCATCATAAAATACTCTTTTGTTATTCTGTACATGTTCCAACCGGGCCCATGGTACACCATGACTGCTTGTCCACAAGGTGACGGCACATACCAGTGACGGGTAACATGAGAAGCCCGGCTTTTTATCTAGCTATAATACGTCAAGGTATTTTTAAGTCAGTGTCTTTGCGGTTACGACGACGGGGTTTAATTAAAAGTTGTTATTTATTTATGTTTATGTAAGTAGTGGCTGTTGACATGATAGGAGTATCCGATTCAAAGTTTTGTGGTTTATGGGAGAATATTAGCAGATTATTAGCAGTCTCAAACGCAAAGTTAAAGCGATGAACATCTAACAGAAATTAATATAAGGTTCGCATTTTTTCACACCGCATCCAGTAAGATATTGGTTTAAGCCAGTAAGATGGTGTAACAACGAGGGGCAAACTGTTGTCATGAATTTAGCGCATCATTCTAGACCCCCAACGCGGTCAAAATCTATATGAAACAGCTGTTTCTTATTAAGCGACATTACGGAACATGTAGCCGAAGTTCTGGACTTAGAAAATAAAAATATAATGTCGTGCTAACGACAAAAAGAAGAAGAATTAACGCTTGTCGATCTTGAAATATTAGATTTCGTTGCAACAGTCTGTGTGTCCGGTGTCTCTTGCAACTTGAATGTTCGAATTTTGATATGATCTGATAAACTGATTTTCATGGTTTGATTTCTACGTTATCCATCCATATACGTATATATATGTATTTAAGTATCTAGGTACACACCTACTCACTACGAAAAACATGATAGAGCGGGAGTGCAGTTGCGGACTGTAACGACTGGCAAGGAGCTTTCTCTCAATATCCGTCAAGATGGACTCCCGCACTAACACAACTCTAGAACCCATACAGACCTGCCGAGTATCTTGGAGACGCAGCCATTGGAGACCTGCAGGATGCGGCTGATGTCGCAGGGTCGTGCACCCGAATGTGCCAGCTCCACGATCTTCTGGCGCGTCGAGTCTGGCAGCGGCCTCCCTCCTACAAACACCCCGCCGAGCTGGTTAACACCGCTGTGACCTGTCGCACCATACCACTGCTTACTCCAATTAATCACGCGTTTTGATTCACGTGATGGGCTTTTTTGGGCCTTTCAATTTTAGTTCTACGTTCTACTGTTACTAAGACGGTTATCGCCTTCTGGAGGGAAGTTTCTTTTAGGTAACATTTGAGGCAAGTGCCGTGCGATGGACTTTTTGAGGCCCGTGATGTTGAATTTCTAAAAGACCTGGCCATAATTTGTTTCACTATATCTTGGGATCCAATTTCTATGAGTTCCAGTTCCATAATAACGTGTTTTGATCCACGTTTTGGGATTTTTAAGCTCTTAAAGTTTGTTCACTATGGTCTACGATGGGCTATAGTCATTTAGATGAGAGTACTTTTTTCACATAGATAAGCTGACCAGCAGTGTTCCTGTTTCTATTGGGACACTATAATATCGGCGAGAAATATTTAAGGCTTTTGAAGTTAAATTTTCTATACTACGGAATACTATTAATATAAATCGTTCAACACGATGTTACCAGCTTATTAGTTTATGTTTAGTTACAGTGTGACTTGATTTGATCGAAAGTGACCTTTTATGGTCTATGGTCACACTAGCTATAGAGGGCAACCATGTTAGGAGAAAGGCTAAGAATAAATGAAAAAAAATACATGGATCTAGCTTTTCTGCCCCAGAAAGTTTTCAATTAATCAAGTTTCTCTTACAAGAAATAAATCATAGGGAACGATTGGTATTACTGCTCATCCAACCAAGAGAGGGAGGTGCGGATTTGCGGAATGACTACTAATATAATACAATAAATATTAACTAAAAACTTTAATGTACTTCGCAGTAGACTGGATGATGGTTCCAAAAAGCGCCATATCCATTTATTCAATGTAATAAGTGTTCTTATTTTAAAAACCAATAACAATACAATACAAAAGCATAAGTGTTGTTCGGAATTCAAACTAAAGGTTACGTTTCTATTTACGTGGTGTCCTTAGGAATAAGGAGTCTGCAGGGTGAATGCGCAACAAACTGAGAGTGGCATTTCATATTGACTGTTCAAATACATTCATTGCATTATTTGAGTTTTTGAGCAGACGAATTTTTTAAACATTTAATGTGCGTTGTGCATTAATTTGCCTTAAAACAAATAACTTTCGGTTAATTCACTTGCAAGTGCTCAGCTAGTTCAAAAAAGTCTTAAAAATCTTTAGTGTACCTCCATAATACCTAATTATCATCATAATTCACATCATTTCATTTAGTTTTAAGTAAAAATTTATATTGAATTGAAATTGAATGATTCTATTAAAAAGATTTGAGAATTTTATGTTGTTGTCACTATGGTGAATGCTGCGTATAACTGTAATAGACATGCATAGTGCAACTATTGCCTATTACAGTTTTTCAGTACTAGTAATTTTATATTATTTTAATTATTTACTATTAATTCTTCGTTTGTACCGCTGTTGGTGTACCAAATAAATAAATAAAGCAATGCACTGGATTACCAATTTCATCCGGGTCTTTCTAAGTTATTGCCAAAAAGTGACAAGTGCCATATCAGTAAGGTCCAAGAAGTTTCCAGCCTTCACACATTAGATTGATCGGCGATACAATACTATCATATACTATTTTATATATCCTTTGTAGTTCGTTTTAGTAATAATCGAATAATATTTTATAGATATACACCTACCACTGTTTGTCACTGCATCACCCAAAGGTTGACTGGTAGAAAATTGGCATTAAGTCCGCCTCTGTACTATTGTGTTTGAAGTGTTAAATAAATAAATATCATGTCATTATAGTCACATGATAGTCTATAGCGTAATATAGTCTATATGTTCAATATAGTCTCCTTTTATTTCGATCCATTTTGAAGTGAAACTTCTTATGCGACTTCCAACAAGTTTAACGTTTTCATGGAGGGGGAATATTTTCTATTACCCACTAAGAGATGGCGCTATTACAAGATTTGTGACTACGTAGTTCTACTAGGTACGCAAGATGGCGTGCAAATAGTCATGCATTCGACTCTTCGGTGTGACCAGCCTTCGCTCAATTTCCATGAGTAGAATAACCTCGATATACTTATGTAATAAAAAGTGTACAACAATAAAATATTATTTAGAAGCTCCATATAATAACGAGAGTGAATGCGTGACACTCGAACGCATGCGTGTAGTATTACGAAGTTTCACTTCTTCCGCGCGGAGGGATTCCACGCACTATTTTTTTGTTTGTGTATTAATCCTTAATTTCGTTGTGGAAGCCCGCAACTTCTGGACCTTACGCTGTAACACTACTGCGCAGTACAAAGACCGTCCTACCAACTTAATATAAAAGTATGAAGTCATGGTATAGAGTCACCATTACCTTTACCTTTGTGCGCCAGATCATCCATCCTGTCCAGCAGGTTTCCGTCCGGTGGCCAGGGGCTGATGGGGGGGAGCTGCTGCGCCGGCAGCATGGTGTACACCCCGTACTCTTCTATGGTGGCGACCTGGGATCAGACGTTAGTGGGTCATGGGATAGCAATGTGGTATGAAAGTTCAAAAACTGTAAAGTATTGTGCTGTTTTTAAATGGTGTTTTCCTGGTGTTCTATTCTATTTTTAAACGGCTTCTAAAAAAGGAGGTGGTTTTGTATTCGACCAGCATCTTTTTTGTTTTTTTCGCCAGCACATCAAGCTACGACAATCTGTCAAATTTCTATATTAGATTTCAACCTTATTGTTAAAGAATAGGTACGGTTCAAGGTTGATTGGGATTTTTTTTACAGTTACGGGTAAATTGCCCGCTTTCGTCTGCTATACACCGATTTATCCGTGATTACTGGTTTGATTTAAGTGATTCTTTTTTAATAAGGCAATTGTTGCGTTATCACCATTTAAGTACCTATTTCAAGTGTTACAGAGATAAGTGAGAAAAGGGTTCCGGATAAAAATCCCGCTGCTAGAATTGTCTTAGATTTTCCGGAGAGATTTTAAACCAATTAAATACCATTGTATATACCACCACCTACTTGGAATAATCTGTAGGTCATAAAATGACAAAAAAGTGTCGTATTTTGTGGAGTTTAGCAATGGGAGTAACGTTGCTTGGCCTTGTAAACCAATTTATCTACAGTAAAACAAATCCCAAAACTTTATGGATTCTCGTAAGTGTCAATATAGCCATATAAATATTACCTAGAATTCAGTATGTACTCGTAGTTCTAAGATAATAATATACCTGTTCAAGTTTTTTCTTTGCACTTACAATACCAAATGGCAATGATTTTAAAATCCACAAACTAAACTCGATATACCGATTGAATATTCTACATAAAACGAGGGTATAATTGTATGGGGGAGTCTGTTCATTTATGTTACTAACTATCTAAAAAGTGAATCAAGCTAAACTTAACTTGTAAAATGAAAACAGCCAAAACTAGACATGAATTTGTCGAACTTACTTAATCAAAAATCAAATGGCCAGTCTTTTTTTTTACTGATGAGAAATCATCTAATGACGGGGGTCATTCCTGCTCTGGGCGGAGCGGAAGGTAGTGTTAGACTTGTACTGACCAAAACCCATCCATGTTCCTTCTTAGCCTTTTGTGTTTCAGGCCACGGTATCTCTTTCGAGTCCAGAACAGTCCCGAAGCCCTAAATGGCCAATCTTGATTGTAGTTTTCAATATTTAAGAAATGAAGCCTCAGTCAGCCCTTTGGTTGAAAGACTTGGTAATATATTTACAAACATGACGTTTCCTACTTAATTTTATAATCGCAGAGTAGTTAGACTTATGCCAGACATAACCTTGAAAATATATTTAAACCGGAAAATGTCACAGAGGCCAAAAAGAAGATAATGGATTCAATGATTTTTGATGCTCTGAAGCATCTGCTGCAGGCGCTGAAAACCTCAAATTACGCAAATACAAAAACTTAATTGGGAGTTGTGTTTGAGCCGTTTGGGGTTGAAACACTAGGGCCATGGGGCCCGAGTGCCCACCTAGTATTTCGGGATATCGCCAAGCGGTAAGTCGACTCTTCACACGACCAGACCGCTGGCCTTTGGTTTGGCCAACGAATTAGCATTGCTATACAATGAGGGAAAACTGCCAGTCTTCTGGGCACTTTTCCTATTGACAGCGATGTAGACGAAATTTTTCCCCGTTTTTTGATACTTGTACATATTATTATTTTAGTATATATAATGCATACATAGCATATACATACATCGTACATGGTAATGAATAAAATTCGTAAATGATCTAACTTTTTGTATTATAATGTTTTCATGAAAACGTGAAACCATGTGATTTTCGACACAGATAATATCCTCTTCGACCACAGCTCCATAAACCACCCTTCAGTTCCCATGGGTGTTGTAAGAGGTGATTAAGAGATTATCAGAGGGTTGGCAGTGGGTATCGTGTCTTATGTGGCAGTAGCGATATACCTACTGCCGTCACCCATTCGCCTACGAAGCGTGAAGATTAGGACGCTGTAAGGGGAGTTTCGGATACTGGGTATTTTACCTACTCTTACAACATGTAACTTAATTAACGCACATCCTGAAAATAGTTTGTTGAAAATCGTTTACTGAATCGATTTCTATAATTTTTAATATAGGTAATTTTTTATCCCAAAAATAATTAAAACTCAGGAAATTATTGTCATATTAACCCTGTACAGTCAAAACAAATTGAAATGGACGTAGTTTCGTTATGTTGTGTCGAGCGGCGCGATAACTGCATGTGCGAATGTGTGCGTTGCGTGCGTAGTAGTATGACCATAACGTTCTCCAAGAATTGGTATAACTAATTTAATAAATAACAATGCATATATACATTTTAAATTAAAAATTCAGTGTATGTATTATGATTATAACATAATATTCTAATTGGGGTGTTTGAGGGTGTGCGTTAATAGGGGATAATCCTATTTTTTTTTCTTTGTCCGTCGGGTAGTTTATTGAAAAGTATTGGACACGTATTTTTTTCTTTTATCACGTGGTCATAAAATTACGGAGATATATTGAGTTGAAATGGCGCATGACGTCACATGTAGGTAAGTTTTATACCCACTTGTGACGTAGTAAGCCCCCACTCTCCAACTTTAATGAGTTCTAACTAAGTAATTTTTTGATATTTTGATAAAACAAAAAATACGTGTCTTATATTTTTGTACTACCTGTATGACGGACAAAATAGAATGTCGTTTTCTTTACCTAGTCCGATCCCCTATTGCGTTACATGTTGTATATCTTTTATTATCTAGGC
Source organism: Cerastis leucographa (assembly GCA_963082945.1). Taxonomy (NCBI): domain Eukaryota; kingdom Metazoa; phylum Arthropoda; class Insecta; order Lepidoptera; family Noctuidae; genus Cerastis; species Cerastis leucographa. Next base: position 8,894,074 of record OY720353.1, read on the forward strand.
ATATTATGATAATGTGTCTGTATGTGTGCCTGCGTTGTTCTCCTAAACTACTAAACGGATTTTGACGCAGTTTTTACCATAATTTAGGGAATTAATGCCGCAAACTTTATATAAGGTGTAAACGGACCCTCCATGAAAGCCTTCAATCAAGTATCTTGTGATCATCAAACTAAGTAACTCTTCGCAATAATTATTACTGCGAAACGACTTTTTTTTGAGTGATAAATCATGTTTTACGATAGGATTCAATGTAACGCACGAACAGACCAAACAGAACCAAAGAGCTTAAAGTACTTAAAACAAAGCCTAAACTGGTGCCAAAAGCAAGCAGGTGCAACCTACGCGAAATTTATCACCTAGAAACCTTGGCCGACGAAAAAAGGCAAAAAAAGATGTCGTATGCTAGTGGAAATAAAACGAAAATATATTTTCCCCTGCTTTCTCAGCGTTTACAAAGCAGAGCAAAAACTTTTGTGTAAAATTAAAATAGAATTTTCAGGGTTTTCTCTAACGCCATTTACAAAGCTGTAACGCACAATGTAACGCACTGAAAACATTGTGCTGTTGGATGTATTGAATGGTGCAGGAGAAGAATATAAAGTAAAGTTATACAATTAAAAACAAGTATTAAAAAAAACTAGCGAAATAACGTGCTAAGTAATGGGTGGGTGGCCAGTTCCTAGTAGATCTTTGACAGTCGTCACTCTTAGATAGTGGCCCGAAAGTCTGACAACCAGTCTTACCAAGGGGAATCCTATTACCCAGTGAAAAACTGGGTTGTGGGGGTCAGAAGGCAATCGCTCCATATAATTCACTGGTCTGGAAGCCGAGCCCAACGTTGTTAGGAAAAGGCTTTGCAGATGATGTTTTGACCTGCATTGCTTCTAACTGATGCTGTTTCATAAGATATTTACATCAAACAAACTCATCATCATCGGCTTCCAGTCTAACCGGATTTAGCTGAGTACCAGTATTTTACATGAAGCGACTGTCTATCTGACATCCACAACCCAGTAACTGGGTAATATGATACCCGTTAGTAAGACTGGATGTCGGGCTTTTGGCTTCTGACTACTCACTCGTAACGACTGTCAAATATCTACAAATGACAGCCGGGACCAACGGCTTAACGTGCTTTCCGAGGCACGGAGGAAACTCGATATTTAATTATGGTCACCTATTCACGGACCAACCTCAACAAGCACGGCTTAACCTTAAAGATCGACCCGTGCGGCTGTTATTATTTAGTCACGTGCTCCTATATCAAATGAACTATCGGTTCAAATAATCAACATATCAGCTGTTAGCGTTTCGGTTGATGATTACGAGCAGGCACATAAACTTTTCACAAAACTAAGCTGAATACAATGAAACATGACAGCAATAAAACTGACCAATACGTATTTTCCAGCGTCGATAGAATGAATAAAATAGAACAACTTTTTAAATATTAAAGACAAGTTCTATCCGACTTCAATGGCCAACTAGAACGTAACGTATGTTCATAAAGTAGGTAAATAATCAGAGCACGGTCTAAGTTAATCGGAATACCTTGACGTTATATTGATACGAGTATTTGTAGAAAAAAATCCACAATGATTTCTAACGGGAATGGGTTAAAATAGATTCTACTTAGATTAACAACGATTGAAGTGGTTAATATCGTTGTAATAGGTATTAAAGCTTGACTTCAATGAATTATCTAAATTGTTTTGGAGACTACTCTAATAAAAGAATATTAGTAAGAAAATTACAAATATGTATACATATTATTATTATATTATTAACGCAGAAGGGACACCAACGCTAAAACGGTAACTAATAACAAGCAATTAATAACCCTGTATATCCAAACAGCGGCTTCGAAATATTCCTCTAAATATCAGTCAATTGGTACAGTGGTCTAAAAATCATAAATATACTTGATATAAAGTTGTTGCCAGATCCAAAAATAAGTACTTAGGAACACGGCGCATATTGTTGGAGATTCCTGCCTCTGGGCTAGAATTATTCATGGTGACATTTTACAGTCGATGTGCAAATGTGCACTGGGCGCCACATCAAGCATAATAGGGATGGTGACTCATTTTTTTTATTTGTCTGTCGGGTAGATTATTAAAAAGTATTTGACACGTATTTTTTCTTTTTTCACGTAATCGTAAAATTACGGAGATATTTTGAGTTGCAATGGCGCATGACGTCACGGCTCAGTACATTTTATACCTAGTTGTGACGTATTGAGCCCCCACTCTGCAACTTTAATGCGTTTTAACTAAGTATTTTTTTGTTAACTTGATAAAACAAAAAATACGTATCTAATATTTTTGTATAACTGATTAACGGACAAAATAGAATTTCGTTTTCTTTACCCAGTCATCATCCCTCATGACCTCACTTTGTATACTTTTCCAATGCTATGAGAGATCCGCAAAAAATAGTTTTTTTATAGTTTGATTGGTTTGAGGAGCTCGTGGCTAAATAATAACAGCCGCACGGTAGCCGTGCTTGCCGAGGTTGGTCCGTGGATAGGTGACCATAATTACATACCGAGTTTCCTCCGTGCCTCGGAAAGCGCGTTCAGCCTTTGGTTCCAGCTGTCATTTGTAGATCTTTTACAGTCGTTACGAGAAGTCAGAGGCAAGAAGTCTGACATTCAGTCTTATCAAGGGGTTACCCAGTTACTGGGTTGTCAAGGTCAGATAGGCAGCCAATTAATGTAAAATACGACCTCAAGATAGTTTGGGAAAAGGCTAGGCAGATGATGATGAGCTTGATTGGTTGCCGTGTGTACTACCTTACACCCTGTATGTTCTGTAGGCCATTTTGTTCGCAAATAACCACAATGGGCTTCACAGTTAACATTAATTAGAGTGTTAGCATTCCATACATATCTCTCTTTTAACTAAAACATGTAAAGTTAAGTCAGAGGCCCATGGGCGGCATAAAAACTCGACACCAGTTAGGTACTAACTATAAAGAAGAACTATAAAACAGTTAAATTGCGTGTGTTATCGATAATTAATTTTCAGTGAACCGGTCACGCATGAGGCTCACAAAAACTGCAGTATCGTTTAACACTTACCTACTTCAGAAACGATGTATAAAAGGTTCAGTTTTAACTATCTACACATAATATTTATTATATATTTCACAGAAATATATTTTTGTATAGTGTACGCAGCTAAACGACGTGGAGACTTAAAGGAACAAGAAAATAAAACAGTTAATCAAATAATTTTTATCGACGAATTGCACTCTCTGTACAAAGATGCCGTTGAGAATGGTAAAGTAGCTCATTTATAAGCATTGTTTTTCAAACATGGTGATTATTACAAATGCCTTAATATGTCCTTCGAAATAGAATTAAACCAAATATATATTCTCATAATATAGAAACGCCGAACTTGTAAACAAAATGGTTTTAAACACGCGAGTAGATAGAGCCCGGCGAATTTGTGCCTGATTTATGGAAAATTGGCAATACGCTTGCCCCTACACGAGACTTCGGCCTAACTGGCAAAATGTGGGAGTACAACACACTTTAGCTAAATCTCTGTCAATCAAGTATAATTAACTGAGTCACAGATCGTAATCCTTACTAATATTATAAATGCGAAAGTAAGTTGGTTTGTTACGTTTTCACGACTAAACGGCTGATCGGATCTTAATGAAATTTGGCAAGAAGATAGATTTAAACCTGAGGAAGGGCATAGGCTATATATCATCACGCTACTACCAATAGGAGCGGAGCGGCAATGAAAAATGTTGCGAAAACGGGGAAAATGTGACGCAGACGAAGTTGCGCGGGACAGCTAGTTCATAATATATATGCTAAATAAAATTATAAAACCTTTCAAAGCGTTCTCTGTGTATTTTGGTTCGAAACCTTAATTGTGAGAGCGTTTTTATTTATTTCAGAAAAAACAAACGTTACACGAAGATTTTACGCAAAAGACGGGCACACAAAGTATACGTTACATGTGCAAAAATTAAAAGAAGTTAACGGTGTCAAGACACACAATTTAAGAGCAGAAGGGCGAAATAAAAATGAAGAACCAATCATATACATAAATAATCCAGTCGAAGCTGGAATGCCTAACCCGTACTTAAGTATTGATGAATTTAAAAAAGTAATGTTTGAACGAGCCCAAAACCAAAAGAAAGAGTTTGATGTCAAAATAAATCAGCCAAACAACGCCTACAAATCATTGAAATATAAACATTTTGATATTTTTAATAGTGTAAAGAAGCATGTAATAGAAGCAGAAGTAAGACCTAAAACTGAGTTTCCTACAAAATCATCAAGTAGTAAATCGAAGAAAAAGACGGTTCATATAATAAATCATAAAGTACACAAGAAAAGAAAACCAAAGTTTTATTTGAGTCGTGCCACTAAATCTACAACGAAACCTCGTATAAAGACTACAACTACACTATCTGAAGAAACGGTATCTGATGACTTTGTTATATTTGACAATAACAATGAAAACGAAACTATAACAGAAACCGTAGCTAATGAAAGCAAAACAAATACAACTACAGAAAGTTCAGTTGATGAAAAAAATAATATGGAAACGACGGCTGATGCGAAAATAACCAAAGACTTTGTAACTGCCAAAGGAACAACTACAAATTCAACAGCTGATGGGGAAACCACTACAGCCACAGTAGGTATTGAAGATATCATAACTAGAGAACCGACATTTGGTGAGGAAATAACAACATCAACGATGGCTCTTGAGGATATAACAACAGAAACTACAATTGATGAGAAAATCACTACAAAAATGGTAACAGACGAAGTTACAACTGAAATGATTCCTGATACAACTACGGAAACTACAGTTAAAACGACGCGGACTAGACAAGCTGTAAGTATTAAAACTGTGTAATTTTTTCGTCCATTCCTAGCAATGGGGTACTTTACATTTAAAAAGCCTGGCTGGTGCATCTTGAAGAAATGGTCAGGTAGCCATAAAATGTTGCTGATTGACTAACATATTTATTACGGTCGGAGTATTAAGTGTCGGGGTTTAATTCTTAGCAAGGGGTATCCTATTACCCAGTTGCTTGGTTGTGCAAAGGATAGGCAGATAATGCTTAGATGCCGTGCCGTATATTATGCGATTGCTCTTAGAGCTAGTTGCTTTGCGAGTTGATTGATATATGATGATGATGCATTTTACTTTCAATTTATAAGAATAGAAGTATGCCTGTCCGACTGTCTATTAGTACGTTTTTGCCATTAAACTAGTTAGCCGATTTTGTGACAAAACATACAGGATAAAGAATTCTATACAAGGCGTAAATGATCCTTCAAAAAGCAGTACCAAGCATTCTGTACGTTAAACTAAGTAACTCTACGGTAAAAATATTGCTGGGAAACGAATTTTTGGGGGTGAAAAATGTATTTCAGGTAGGTAATGCTCAACGTAACGCACTCAAAACGTTGTGCTGATGGATGCATTGAATATTACGGGGTAGTGGAATATTAAAAGTAGAGTTATACATAACATTAAAAAAAAAATGATAAAGTTGGAACTTTGACCACCCAATATCTCTGTAACTAGAAGGATGGTCTAGAACAAAAAAAAACTTATTGACGAGGAGAACAAGCGCCTTTCGGCTTCGTTTAGGCTATTTTTTTAAACCCATTTTACACATACTTTAATTTGGTTATCTTTTCTAAAACGTGCTGAATTGGGGTGTTGTAGATAATCGTATAGAAAAATTCGAATATACGCGGATGAGGCCGTTTGTAAAAGCGTTAGTTCTGAAAGATTTATGAAATTCTTGGTAGGTAGTACGAATATGGAATTGTTAGTGGGTATATTCAATTACTATAGATTCCTTTAATTCTTCCATATACTATTAATAAGCTAAATGATAATGTGCTTGAACAGATTCACGGGCGTTTTTAAAACGATTTAAAAAAAAAAAAAAAATATAATAACATGTTTGTTATCATGAGTATAATCACGTGTTTAAGTATCGGTCACTAATTACCAGTCACCCTGTATAAGATTGTCCATTATGTGAAATAGGGCCTGTAATTCCTAATGTCGAAATAAATAAGGATTTATTATTTATGTATTGGTATGACGACATTGATGATGATTTAGATGTCACAACACAATATTGGCTCTACTAAGACTACACCATCGAGTCCTAGGTCCATAGGTTCCTATTCCATGTGTATTTGGAACGGCACGGCACATACCTACCTAAATATGGCCAGTACGCCAGCCACAAAAATGTGGAAAAAACATTTTTTTAAATTCATTACTTTAATGATATTCAGGCCGTTTTAACTTTACCTCGGGTACATTTATAGGACCGGGAGGTGTTTATTAGGTATAAATAGTGGTTCATAATTTTTTCTTAGAAATTCATTGTTTTGTTGACTTTAAACTTCGTCCAATTTCCCGAAATCTGTCTTCTTATAAAGATAAACATTACTTAATTGTTTCTTTTTCAGAGACCGTACGTTTTCATGGGTAACTAAAAATTGCATTTTAATTTTCTAAGACGACGATATAATCTTAAGTAAGTAGGTATTTCAATTATGTGACAAATTGAATTGTTAATATATCGTTGCTATACTGTTTTTACTAGTTTATGTAATAAATAAGGCTTTAGAATTTTTTACACGTAAGTAAATTATGATCTTTGTAAAAAGTGCATGGAAAATTGATAGATATTTGTTTTGTATCCAAATATAATTTTAGTATTTATCTTGTGTTAAGAAAATAATAAAAAAAATATTCATTAGTCATCTTACCTTAAATTACTTCCTATAAAAAAATCCAAGTTATTGCACAAGCAATAACTGAAACTATCTTCAACTGGCCTCTTCTAACATCACTAAGGTATTTTCAAAAAAGTTCACAGTATTAACGCTGGCTGTACAAACGTAATGCCTTTGCACCTTCGCGTGTCTGTCAACACACAATAATATTTCCCGCCAAACGAAACGTCAAACTGTCAAACGCGCGGACATTGCGCCTCTAGTTGTGAAAGGCGCCAATTCACTGATTACGAAATCTCACGTGGACCTCCAATGCTTGTCTATACCTTTATAACTATGAAGGGCCATTGAAACGACTCTATAGCCATAAGCCCGGGTCAAAGCGAGACGGCAATACTAGAGAGTGTCAACACCCATTGTAAGCCGGTTACTGCTATTAGGATTGCTCATTTGTGCGAAAGAGACGCACAGATTTATATTGTGTAGCTTTAATTCTCGCTCCGCCCATACCTCATTTAACCCCCACTACTGGTGGGGTGAACTTGGGCAGTTTTAAATTATCTATTATAATAAAATTATTTCACGAAATAAGGGGTTGGTTATGTTAATGATGTGTTTAATTTATGTCGATATCTTTGACTTTGAGTGGTTTGGCAGTTATGAGTAGCAGATTAGACGTTAACTTGATACGGCTATGTTGGGAGCATATTTTCACCATTCAAGTTATTTTTGGTGCTTTTGGAAACGTTTTTTTGATGAAACAGATATAACACTAAGTTTATTGCATTCGTATACTATTTTAAATATCGTTGTCTACTTTTAAAGAGCCTTCAAGAAAATGTTTTCCTCGAGGGATTTATGTATTAAGCATTAATTTATAATGCATTCTTAGGCATTAAATATAATAGATTCCTCTTGATTTGATTAAATCTGATCTAGAAGTTATGAATTTGTTACTAATTTAATAAATTATGCATTTGGAATTTGTTTTTGTCATTTTGCCAAATTATGATATTAATGTGCATTGGTGCTCTAGACTTCCGACATTTTAACACAAAGTTCTATTAGCAATTTTTACAGCAAAAGCTAAAAAAGGGACAATTTTTTTTTTCTGTTTTAGTTTTATTTTATTTTAAGAACATGTAATGGAACCCTTTAATAAATAATCGTTCTCCCTCCTGCAACCGACAAAAAGGCTTTCGCTTCCAATTTTCCTTCTCTTTTCATCGCACACTCGTCATTTCTGGTCGAACTATACCCAGAGAACCAAGCAAAAATGTACTATAAGCTTAGTGAGCTGAGTTTATTTCCATTTGAATAGTATCTTGTAAGCTTCTGTCAACATTTGCGGTCGAGTTTCGGTTTATCTCCCCCGCACAAAATTGTTAGTCACACAAACATTATCTTTGACCAATGGCACGTAACCACGGGCCATTTTCAGCCAATAGATGCGCTTAAAATTTTCATTTTCGCGCGCTTCCCAATTTGAATTTTGTTTTGTACGATTTTTTAAATTGGAACGTAACCCTTTTTGTTTGCGCGGTGCGTTCCTTTTTTTTCGGTTTTAGTGGCGATATTTATTCCTTTGTTTTTTTAAAGAGGTTACAATATCTATTTTTAACATAGTATCGTAGGATATTATGCCATATTTAACTGTGGTACATGGATGTTTTGGGGCTTGGCCATAGTCGGAACTAACTCTGTCAGCTTGTTTTTCAATACAATTAGACAAAACGCACTAACCATCACGCCTCTAATCCCCGAAGGGTTAGTCAGAGGTGTAGGTACTTACCTAACAGTACATCCACATTTTGCCTGTTATGTTTTAAAACCCATGGAATAGGGGGCGAGCCTATTACTATCAACCGGATGAAACAATGTCACAAATATTTATCAACATCGTAATTCAAGCGCCAAAGGATCCTTTTAGCACAGTAGATACTAACATATTTCTACTTCAGATTGATTTTAAAATATACTGGCCGAACACTTGAGTTACCAAAGATTTGCCAAGTAAGATTAAACAAACGAAAATCGGCCCACATTCGACGGGTTTGCTCGATCACAGTCGGTTAGTAAGTACCGTCCAAGATGCTAAGATTGTTTTCATCTAAGTGGGTGCTTATACGTCCTCTTTACTGCTCAATTTGGCGTGGTACCTACAATAAGGCAAGTTCAGGGTAACTTAGTGTGGAGAACGCTTTTGTTGAAGGGCTCTTGTTTGAGAGCTTTAGTTTTGGTTTGGTTTGTTGTTACCGAGTTATAAAACTGACAATTTGATTTAAAATTTTCTGTATGATCAGTTTGATCAGATAGGGTATGGATAAACTAATTATGGCCTATGTGTGATAATTGATAAGTGGCCTCAACAGAAACTACAAATATGAACGTCGGACGTGGAAGTAAAATAAGCAGTTGTTTCACAATAATTTACATTATTCTTAATTTAATTAAACCTGACTTTATTCTGAAATCCATGTCCTAGAACTAAAAATTCGAAGATTGTGATATCTTATCAACTCGCACTGGGCCCGCGTGGTGGATTACAGCCCACTCCCTCTCATAGAAAGGAGGCCTGTGTCCCAGCAGTGGGAACATTATAGGCTGATGATGATGACTTTATTCTTAATTCCGGTGCACTTTTTCTAAAAACCTAAGCATAAATCCGAATCCTAAAAGGCGAGCCTTGTACCTTATATGGTATTGGTCTCATGCTTAGGTAGGTATTTAAAATTTCGATCCGTATAATAATATTTTTGTAAGATACTTGCACAAAGAAAAATAAGGAGTCTTCTACACTACAATTTTTTTTCAGTACAACCAGTGAAGTTATTTAATAAATTAACAATTAAATAAATTGAAATATGCCGGGAATATTACCGATCCCGTCTACAAAAAAAAAGCTGTGTTCATAAAAGAATGCTCTTCCACCCTTTCTGACGCGACGTTCAACGCAGCGTGTACGCAATTGCCCAGCAGCCCCGACTCGGGTGAGGCGTCGCGGTTGCGACTGCTGCGATCTGTATGCGACTTCCGAGCTGTGTGTGGTATGAAGTTGAAGGTCACGCTAGTTTTCGGGACAGTTTCTGAGCTTATCATCATCAAAACTTCCTGACTAATATCTCTACATACTTAGTACAAAACAAAGTCGCTTCTCCGGCGTCTGTATGCTTAGATCTTTTAAACTTTTTTTTTTCCTCTTCGTGTATTTGCAATCAGCCCTAAGGCTATGAGCAAATCTGTTCTAAGATGCTGTCATGCGGAGTGGCCTCCCATTGGAAGCTACTCATCTACTGCCTAGAGCTACTGCCGGTCTTCTAGCTCTAGGAAATGATGAAGTTTTAGTCGTCTCACATATGGTTCTTAGAATCTTGTTCTGTTGGCACTGGAGTATATTTATGTTGGAATCACTTGCACTGCCCCATAGTTGCAGGCCATATGTCCAAATGGGCTTTAAGATGGCTTTATATATAAGCAGTTTGTTGTCCAAAGAGATCTTTTAAACTACGCAACGGATTTTGATGAGGTTTTCATCAATAGACAGAATGATTCAAGAGGAAGGTTTAAAAATATTATACATGCATATTATAGTAGCGAAAAGGCCAGAATTTGCAATATTATTCATCTTTTCACAATAACACTACATAAGTATCTGCATTGCACAGCATAGATGACAACAGTTGCGTCAATTGTTTAATTTAGTCTTCTTATAATATTTTATTTTTACTTTTGTAGGTATAGATTCTTTTTTGTTGTTGTATTGTATACTGCTTGTGAATGTGTTGACATTGTAGGCCTTGTAAATTACTAGATGCGTTTTTTTTCTCTCTTTAATTTGTTCTACAGTTTGTAGTAAGCAACGACTTATTGTCGGGACTACGCCGTCCTCCCATACTTAAGTACTAACGCTGTAACATTGACATATTGTAAAACCAAATGATTTTAAAAGAGTAACAATAATGGAGTTTCTTGCCGGTTCTTCTCCATAGGAAACGACTAGCCCTAATCGTGCATCTTTTTGTCGACGTTTTATAAGTGCCCATGTAGGCCTATGTAAAATAAAATATTTTGATTTTGCACCCGTGCGAAGCCGTGGTGGGTCGCTAGTTATAAGATAAATGAAAAAGTATATCTTTTTCTTTGTCGGTCTGTTACCGTCTCACACCTAAGCCAGTGAAACAGTATGAACATTGAGAAATGACGACGGAGAGACATGGACGGAGACACATTCATACTGCTTATTCGTTAAAAAAAAATACAAAATATTACTACTACTATAAATGCGTAAGTTTTTGATGACAGATGTATGTCTGGACTGGATGTGTGTTACTCTTTCACACAAAAAAAAACAACTGAACGGATTTGGATGAAATCTGCACACAGATAGTTTATAACCTGGATTAATACATAGAATACGAAGGCGAAGCCGCGGGCATCAGCTAGTAGAAAATAAATCTAAAAGAAGTCAAAGGCGACAGCTTGTTATATATTCATCTGCCCCGTGATCTGTACTCATGTTATTGATTAGATGCTCCGCTATTTAACTCATTGTTATGGAAGAAAGAAGGATTTAGTAACCACAATGAATAACTTTGTTTTTTTTTTTTTTTTTTTTTTTTTTTTTTTGTTCTAAAAACACCTGGCTGTGGAAGTTCTCTCCCCATTTTTAAGTTTCTACGCAGTTGGGCTAGCCTCCTCCAGGATCAATCTGCGAGACGGTCGGACAGAGATTGTAGTGCCATCCGGCTCATTAGATACTTACCATGTGCAAACCATCTTAAGAGATGGCTGAACCCGTCAAGTCCGGCCTTTTACGTCACCTGTCTTGAAAACGATAATAATGGAATTTCTGGTAAGTTTTCTCGTTTCCCACAGAAGTACCTGGTTAAAATAGTATATCACCGGCAATTCGGCGACTCCCAATCATTAAACAGCTGTAAAATAACTTCACATGCTTTATTTATTTAAACTTTATGTACAAAAGTGGTACATAGGTGGACTTAATGCCACAAGGCATTCTCTACCAGTCAACCTTAGGGTTAAAAAGGACAACATTGTGATAGGGTGATTAGGGATGGTGACTCATTGTTTTTTATTGTCTATCGGGTAGATTATTAAAAAGTATTTGACACGTATTTTTTCTTTTTTCACGTAATCGTAAAATTACGGAGATATTTTGAGTTGAAATGGCGCATGACGTCACGGCTCTGTACATTTTATACCTAGTTGTGACGTAGTGAGCCCCCACTCTCTAACTTTAATGCGTTTTAACTAAGTATTTATTTGTTAACTTGATAAAACAAAAAATACGTATCAAATATTTTTGTATTACCTGATTGACGGACAAAATAGAATTTCGTTTTCTTTACCCAGTCATCATCCCTATTATAAAAGAGTACTCTACCCGGGCCACCCAGCTCTTCTCGGGTGAAAATAGAGAAAAGCTAATTTTCCTACATGAGACCTAGATCTATGTTTCACCACGTAAATTCAATCCAATTTCTCAATATTACGTTTTTCATTGAAACCGTAAGAGCATTTTCGAGAATGTGATTACAAATACATACCTACAAGGTGTAAACAGTTCACGAAGCCGTCAACCTAGCATTCTGTACATCAAATTGAGTAAATATACTATAAACAATAACTCATCTTCATGCTCTTGCCCTTATTATAAATTACAATTTATTGGGAACTATATTTTCTATCACCAAAATTTATATTTGTCATCAAGTTGTATCACCTAATAAATAGATCGATCGCCACGAAATATTTTCGTTCTCAGATAAACAAAAATTGTTCCCAGGTATGAATTATCAAATTAATGTTAATATATGTGTAAAATAAGAGATCGATAACCAATAAAATTATATTGCATTACATGAATATAAACTTCGTTCTTATAATAACAGTTTTGTTACTTAAATAATAGCTCTGTGCTCAGAATGGTAGATCTGTCACCAAATAAATAGATCAGTTAATACGAGACATAGGGCACATCAACTCGGACAGGTTAGGTTCGAAGGGGATGGCGGGGTCTAGTGAGCGAGCGGAGCGAGCGAACTAAGACCCCGACATCCCCTTCGTGTTAGGTTACTTTAAACCCTGCAGAGAGAGATAGGAGCCCCGCGTAGCGGGGCTCCGTCGACTACGCCTTAGTTTGGACCTGTGGTTTGGAGTTTTATGTAAACATTTTTACATTGTTTGATGATTCACTTTTCGTGACACTTCTATTATTTTGAAACCTAATAAAATTACTTGATGATTGATATTATTTCCAAGTAATTCTTAATTAATATTTAGGTAAGCGTTTTGATATTATTTGATGATTCCATTTAGGTGACAGATCTACTATTTTGAGGACAAACCCTATTATTTAAGAAACACAAAACTAATTAAATTGGTGATAGCTTAAATGATACCCCAATTTATTTGGGGTTGGCGCACCATGTCTTCTTCTGTTCATGTTCGTAAATAAGAAAAAAATAAAAATTACCTACCCACTTTATTATTGATTCGGGACAAGAATCATTAGCATAGTTACCTCTTTGAATTTGACGAGGAAGCAAAACAACACCTTGTATACGCTAGTATTGGTATTTAATAGTATAGGATAGTGTTTAATAGTTTAGTATAATGAAAACAATACCCATTGAGTTCCCTCTGTCCTCTCAAACTGTCCCTTTGCTGCCCTCTTGTCAACAGACCGTGATAATAGGCTTACACTCGATGCGGTTGCGGGCCGCGGTCACTTGCACCGCCTGAGTCAATGAAAGTGATTGTCATTGTAGTCTGTTAATAGTGCCAAGTGACAAGTTATTTTTGTCTTTTGTTAAAAGGAAACATCCCATCATCTTGTCATATTAATGAAGACAGATGCAATGGAATGCTGGGATGTGAAAAAGAAGGATGAAAAAAGATTGCATGTTGCGGAGATGAAAATGTTGAGGTGGATGTGTGGTGTGACAAGAATGGATAAAATAAGGAATCTTTTTCTTAGCTTGTCGACGGCAAATCGCTAAATTTGTTAAGCCTAAAACTCAGCCCAGGGAACTCCGCTCGCTGATGCAGTCATAAGATCCTCAAGTGCGTAGGTGACAGGGCATGCAGCGCAAGATAGAAGGTGGGCCATTGTCTGAGGAGGCACACCGCATACACACTTTAGATCTGAGCCGTCCATGAACCCCCATCTAAAGAGATTGTCTTTGCTACGGACGACCTGGGTTCGGAGTCTATTTAGAGATTTCCAACTCGACCACGGCAAAGCATGGAGTATATTAGAGGATATTAGAATTAGAGGAGTGCAGTGGTGGCCTAGTGGTAGCAGCCCCGACTTACGAGCAGTGGGTTCGAACAGGCAGGCGCATTATTACTTTGTCTAATTTATTTCATCACCGCTGCTCTCAAAAACGGTGAAGGGAAACATCGTGAGGAAACCGGCATGTCCTAGAACTAAAAATTCCAAGACATGTGATAAATCCTCTCCTTAGTGCTCACTTTCGCTATAAAAGGTACTACTGTGCTCACTATCGTTGAAAAATGGTCGTGGTCAGTGTGCGTGGTAGTACATAATTTAAAGGTTCTTAAATGCGTAATTCAACATAACTGAAAAAAGAGCAGAACAGCTCTCTTATTTCCCATCAATATTAAACCTACATCATTAAGTCATCAGTTCTCCTAACAATAGAAGTCCACACCTAAAACAATGGCTGCACATTACACACATAACGTATGAATAATTGTCCGCTGTTCATCTAGTGCACTTCCTGTACAAGGCGAGGCGCGGACGCATACAACGCAATTATTATGCAAATACCTACGCAAGGCTAAACGCACGGGTTCCACTGTTCATTATTTTGCGTTCGGTTTTGTATGAGGGTGCAGACTTTCTGTGAAACAGAATGGATATTGGATGTAGAATAGAAGGTTGCAGACGAGATTTAATGCAGAAACGCTGCCGCGGTGTAGTAACAGCAGATCACAGATGGTTCGTTCCCAGCCTTTCTGACCCATGAAACACCAAAGTGGTTCAGGTGGTGGATTTTTGACGAGGATGCAAAACAACACCTTGTATAACCTACCATTACACCATATTCGAACCTCGTAGAAGAATTATTTTTTCTTGGGACAGGCCAGCGACACTCCCAAATCACTGCAACATCTGAAAGCTAGAATCAAAAAGGACGACCACCAACAAAGCGCTGAGAAAATGAAGCTCGAAGAACTCCCAGAGAAAGAATTTAACTGTCTTCCCGTAACGAAATTAATCAGAAAATAATAGCGGTGGAACTCCCAAAAAGGTTAGGCAGAGGGGAACCTTACAGTACACACACATTTCACCAGTTATGTTTAAGTCCCATGTCATAGGGGGCGAGCCTATTGCCATCAACCGGGCACAAAGCTAGACACGGTTGTTGCTGCTGAAAACACACCCTGATGATAAAACTCAATATCGCTTTACTTGTGAATCAAACTCAGGGTCTCTTGCTCAGCAATCGTTCTTAGGACCACTAGGCCATGGATGCAGATATTGCACAACAAGTATGCTGATAAACCGCAAGATAAAAGCTAACTACATGGTCCCTCGTCACCATCATCTCTGACCCGAATTCCAAGCCTTGGAAGCAGTAAAGAAATAAATTAAGCATATCTGTGCATCAGAATACCTGCTTATCTAAATATGGTAATTACAACTCGTAAGTACTCGTATTATAGGTACGTAAAAAACTTATCTATAAAAATACATAAAGTTGAAGAGTCTGTTTTAAATTTCAAAATAACAGCTTTTTATTTAATGCATGACATTATACTCGGTACTTCCTAAACTAAATATTTTTTTATAAAATATGTCTACCTGTTTGTTTGTGCCAGCTAATCTCCGAAACTGCTGAACCGATTTTGACGGAAGTTCAACTTGCAGGTAACTGATATTATAAGGATGGTATTTAAAAGTACTTCAATTTATTCCCATTTCATTTACCTAATTTTGCCTGTGTTCCACCAAATATACTGAATGTGCACCAAAATATGTTCATTAAAATATGTCATAACGAGCATCTATTTAACAACTGTTGCAAATTTGTAAAAATAGTAAGACACCTAATTTTAAAAACAAGCATTTATTTTTTTAGTTTTACGACGTAGCCCCGCTACGCGGGGCTCCTATTTCTGTCTACAGGGTTTAAAGTAACCTAACACGAAGGGGATGTCGGGGTCTTAGTTCGCTCGCTCCGCTCGCTCACTAGACCCCGCCATCCCCTTCGAACCTAACCTGTCCAAGTCGGGGTGCCCCAAGAAGTCAGGAATATTTGGTGCACGATCAGTATTTTTCGGGGAAGAATAAAATAGTTATTGTTACAATAGAATATTTGCAGCGCACTACAATAAAAAAGTGTTAAATCTTGGTGTTAATTTGGAATTTGTTTGATGTAACATATTTTGTTGGCCGAGTAGTTATCAATATTTTAGAAATGCATTCATAGATGTAGGTACCTTTAGATTTTTGGTGAACACAAAAATATTATCCATATTATAAGGACTAACTTAGGCTTTTATTTTAGAACGAGGATAAGGGTTACGTGCACAAAGAATTAAAACCAATGAAATTGTTAACAAGAAACGATTTAAATAGGGCAATTAATATTTTTATGATAATTTTACGCGGACGAAGGTCACGGGCAAAAGCTAGTTAGCAATACAATAAGTGTGAAGGAATATGAATCTCGATAGAAAGCATATGTTCCAGTCAACATCAATCGAATGCGTCGGTACACATTGTGTAACTTTCACAACGTGTAGTTTTGCATCCTCGTCAAAATTCAGAAGGTTGTCACAAAAGACATAAATAATCAATTAAATAATGGTGCCTAGGTAATTATTAATAAACGCTGTTTTTTTTTGTTGGTTAAATTTGTCAGTATTTCAGAATAACCCCCCGTGGTTTAGGGAATATGAAATTATCAAATAAACGTTTGAGATTGTTTGTATGTGTGAAAGCGCGGTTATAGGCCCGAAGATCAGACGGGTCGCGTTTAAAACACATCCCCAAAAAAAAATGTGGTTGACAGTTACCGATTATCGTAAATAAGACAAAAAATAAAAAATACCTACTCATTTAATTATTGATTTGTGAAGAGGATCATTAGCATAGTTACCTCCTTGAATTTGACGAGGATGCAAAACAACAGCTTGTAATGTTACCGAGTCAGCGTGGTAAGGCATTACACCACTTCGCTTATTTTACACCCAGTGTAATAGTAGCGCTATCTATTAGATTTTACATAGCGTATTTATGCAAGAGGGGTTAGGGATACCCAAAGGCTCACCATTCCTAACCAACCTCATTCATCCATGCTCCAAGGCTCCTGCCATCTGTACTATGCTTTTGTAAAGTAAGGTGTTTCAATCCCTCACTAGATGGCGGGAGTATCGATTTAAAATAATGTATAAGTCAAGCGCTTGGTAGTAGATGTCGCTAACTGTTCTAGCTTGTGTCGAACACTGGGCGTCCAATGGTAAGGTTTTGTAGTAAAGTCGGCACCCCACGAAAGATGGCATTGTAACCAACTAAAATTATTTTCCTGGATTCATTCAACTATGGATCCATGGCATGTTGATACTTAAAATAAAAATTTGCCATATAATTTCACAATTGCAACACATTTTAAAAATATTTTTATTTTCCAAATAAAAAAAACAAAGACAAAAAAAAAACAAGAAATCTTGGAAAAAGAACGTAACAAAAAATATATAAATAAAGTAAAAACGGGCAGTCACCTAAATTTGCTATATTTTGTCGATTAACAAGAACCTAGATTTAATTTAATAGCTCAACAACTTTTAACCAGCGTTAATTGGACAGAATATGTAATATATAGATGGAACGTGTATTTATGGTTCAGAATAATATGTTAATTGACTAGAAATGGTACTAAGCTAAACTAATAAGCTTGTGTCCCGTAGGGTAAAGACTCATTAGAGCAATTAATTAAAGAGGCAATGTTTTCACACGCATTTTATGTGCATATTGTGATAGTAAACTACTGTAAGTTATCTAGTACGGTGCGCAACGAAAGGGCTTTGGTACAGTCTGCAATACAAGTGCAAAATACCTCACCACAATTAAGAGCAAAATTTTCTAATAAGTTAAAACAGTACGAATTCCGTGGGATCCCTTCCAAAGAAATTTTATGCCGACCGTACACATTATTTTTGAAGCAATAGCATATTTTTTTTTCAATTTGAATATTCTCATCTCTGTCTACATCATTTCAACTAAAAAAACATGATGCACCTCAGTGACATCCCTGTTCATATTTCCTATGATAAAGGGATGCACTCTCAAAATAAACGTTTTCCCCCGGATCAAGGGAGAAACTTAATTACCAGTAATTTCCTCCCGCTTCTAGCGTTCCTCCTTTATACCTGAGGGCCTAGCACGAGCGCGCGGTGTAAACTTAACGTAAATACTTCGAATTTAAAATTTGAAAAAGTTGTCGTTTCACATACGTGGTGTAAGGGACACCAAAACGCTTAGCACATACTTATTTATTTATTTATTTATTAAGTAAGGCACACCAACGACATATTTACAATAATTTTCATATAAAATTACAAGTCTTTGATGCTGTGTAAATACATCACTTACGGGCATGCACAACATTCATATTAAAGGGTAAGCAATTATTCTAAAAACATTCATTAGACATATACAAAATGAAATTACATCTTATCATGATTAAAATTACACACAATTGAAATTAAAATTACATATATTTACATTACAGAATAGATTATAAAGAAACAAAACAAAAACATTATTGAATTAATCGATCGTTCCATGTCAAAAAAGATAAATAATATTTTAATGTAAAGTCAAATCATAAGTTAAGTGAATAATATGAATTAAATTGAAAATAAAATAAAAATAAAATAATACTCAATAAATACATCAAGTCTGAATCAGTTCCATACATTTTTACCGTGTAGGTATTGCAATTTTGTAACAAACAGCATATTCTATTTGGGGGGGTTCAGAATGATGTATCATGGGGTACTGTTTAAAATGTTACAATAAAATACCTCCCCCCATTCTAAAAATGAAGGAGACGATATTGTACTCTTGCATAAAACGCACACTATGTAGGCAAGCATATTTTATGTTAGGGGATTAAATTGATGATAAAAATGCTTGGCTAAATGCTGGACCTTTTCCACAACCACAAGGACAATCAAATTACCATGTAAAGTTATTGTGGAAGCTCCAGAAGATTGTAAAAAAAAACTTGAGAGGTGTCAAGGGACACCCGGATGGAACGAAGTTCCTTTCACGTACATAATATCAATACATTTTAGATTTAAGTTAGTGTGCGAAAAATAAAATATTAAATTTAAGGAAGATTAATCCTTAATTCGAAGTAATACGTCTTACTTAACTGCACAACCGAATTTGTACTTTGTAGTTCGGTCACTCAAAATAATAATCATATCTATCCTTACTCACATACACACCCCAATTGTACGTAATTTAAGGAAATTTCAACTTTATTTTAAAGAAATAAAGCTTACAATAGCTTACTATAGCAAAAAGTGTCGTGACAACTTTTCGTAAGAATTTTTTCCGTCTAGCCCCCTTTCACAACGCGCGATAAGGAACTTCGTTCCAATATCTTTGCATTCTATAGATTCAATCTCTAAGAGATATTTAATCATTGCATAGCACATGTGTGAGTAGGTACTATGTACTGTAAAGCCACCATTTACTGAGTACCTACATCTTTCATTGGCGCGAATTTACCCTGGCGGTTGATTGAATGTCATGCTCACTCAAATGTGAGCATGTGTGTCGGGTCATTTAGTTCCCTTCAATATGGTTGAGTTGAATGACGGCTGATACATGCGTCATGTTCGTGATCGGGTGCTGTCAGTTGTGACTAGTCATCTCATAGCTGCCACGGTTTATTTTAATTACTTTATTTTTGAATTATTGATTTAACCTTTTACTCTAGATGCTCTTTTAACTTGAACGTATTTCTACATCGTTCTCACATACTTGTAATTCTCAACATGAATGATGCAACCAAGATTTTGTAACACTATTTTGATTAAAAAGAGTGTCCATGGAGTTTCTTGCCCATTCGTCTCCATAGAGATCTACGCTTTGGAATGGGCAACTACAGTACTTTTACAAGTTATTATGCCTTGTGTCTGGGACTGCAGCTTTACGTGTTGTTTTGTTTTTTGACTTTCAAAAGTGCCTGTAATGGTCTAATTGAAATAAATGCTTTGAGTTTGAGTTTGTACTGAAGAAGTAGTAAGCGTTGTCCCGTCGCCGTCGGTGTACCTTAGTCCCGAATAAAAAATCGACGTACCTATATAAGTTACGTTATCAGCGCCGGCTCGTGTTAGGGCCTCTGTTTTGTGTATTACCTATAGGTTGTGTGCTTTGTGACTGCGTTGCTCTGTAACTAAGTTTCCGGTTACTAATCGGTTTATCGGTTCTTTAGCCAGTAGTTTCATTAAAATGGCATATGTGGAGCATTTTTAAGGATGTTTGTATCAGAGAACACACTATGAAAGAATAGAAAATTAAAGAAATTATGGATTGTATGGAAGATGATAAGATGGTATGATGGTAATCAATAGGGATGGTGACTGATTTTTTTTCTCTGTCTATCTGGTAAATTATTAAAAAGTATTTGACACTTATTTTTTCTTTTTTCACGTAATCGTAAAATTACGGAGATATTTTGAGTTGAAATGGCGCATGACGTCACGGCTAAGTAAATTTTATACCTAGTTGTGACGTAGTGAGCCCCCACTCCCTAACTTTAATGCGTTTTAACTAAGTATTTTTTGCTAACTTGATAAAACAAAAAATACGTGTCTAATAATTTTGTATTAACTGACTGACGGACAAAACAGAATTTCGTTTTCTTTACCCTGTCATCGTCCCTATTGTGGGAGACATCTGCTGCTGGCTGCATCGACTATCTAAAAAAGGGATAAGAGCAAGAGAATGAAGGTGATGAGCATAACTTATCCGTTATTGAAAAAATGGGTGTAAAAGCACTCTTATGGAAGCAGAAAGGCACTTCACCTCGTTCTTGAGATATTTTTTTTATTTGAGGTGTGTTTGGTCTTGACTTTAGTCTAGGTCAGAGATGACAGCGACAAAGTCGACGATGATACGAGTTTTCAACAAGCCTCCAACTTTTTCACAGGTTTTTTTTTATAAATACAGTGTTCTCATGTTGTAACTTTGCGTACCATTCAGCATGCTCGTATTGTTAGGAGGTTCCTTTCTCTGGAGCCCTGACTGCCAGTAGCTTGGACCCTGTTGCCGATACCGGTGGGCTACTATTTTTATATTTTTTAATGTTTTTTTTGATTACTTACGGTTTGTAAAAACTTTTAAAAATGTAATGAATATGTAAGAAAATAAATAAGAGAGTGTTACATCGAGCGTAAAACGTGAATATTCACCCCAAAAATAAAGTTTCCCAGCAACAATTTTTGCGTAGAGTTACTTAAATTAGTTTGTTGTACATAATGCTTGGTTACCAGCTTCGTGAAGGGTCCGTGTCATCATCTGCAATCATCTGCCTAGCCTTTTCTCAAACTATCTTGCGGTCGGCTTCCAGTCTAACCAGATACAGCTGAGTACCAGTATTTTACATGAAGCGACTGCCTATCTGACCTCCACAACCCAGAAACTGGGTAATACGAAAACCCTTGTTGATACTGGATTTTACACCCAATATAGCTATTAATAGTACAATCGACACGAAGAATCTTTGTTATGCGCCGATTGTGTTTTTTCCACAGAGACATTAAAATGTAAAATTATTCACTTTTAAAATTAAATGTTTACCTACTTCTCTGAAGTCAAATACTTTATCTTTTGAAAGAACCAGTTAATTTATTTTAGTCTGAAATCTGTTCGTTTCATTTATATAAAATTCCGAGCACGATCAAGAAAGTTTAAAAGGTAGATAAGTAATCGGACAGAATTTTAAATAACAATATTTAATTATTACAATTAGTTTTTTTACGTTTCTTGAATTTTGATGGCGCGATTCGGTTCCTTTGCTGCTCGCTTTCCTTGTGGTGTGGGCAGGACTATTCGAGCTTGTAACATAAATGTACAGTCACGTCTAATAATATATAAAGGGTGTAAAACACCTCTTAACGAAGCCGAAAGGCACTGGTTCTCCCTGTCATTGCGATCATTTTTTTGTTCTACACCTTACCTGGGAACCTTCTAGTTACGGAGATATTAGGGGTCAAAGTTCCAACTTTTTTACAGGTATTTTTTTAAATACAAGTTTTTAATGAAAGATTTTTACTTTAAACACTTCCACGACCCCCGTACTATTCAATCCGTCCATCAGCACAATGTTTTGAGTGCGTTACATTGAGTTCTACCACAAAACATGATTTTACACCCCCCAAAAAAAAGTCGTTTCCCAGCAATAATTTTTGCGTAGAGTTACTTAGTTTCATGTACAGAATGATTGGTTCACGGCTTCGTGATGAGGTGATTTACACGGTGTATAGACGCAGCAACTTTAAAAAGTGATTTTCTTCTACTGTATTGATTAAGGTTTTACGTTTTCATGAACATGGCATTTTGGAAGCCATACTATTACGAAATAGGTCTTGTCTCAACGTAGCAACCGTAATTTCACGAGCAAATCACTTTTCAGTTTTGCTTAGTGTATACATATTATTCGACGTGACTGTACAAGGTTGAGAAGAGACACCGACGCTTAAACGACTAACCATTTTTAGGGTTCGTACCCAAATGGTCAAACGGGTCCCTATTACTGAGACTTCGCTGACCGTCCGTCCGTCTGTCACCAGGCTGTATCTCATGAACCGTAATAGGTAGCCAGTTGAAATTTCTACAGATTATGTATTTCTGTTGATGCTATAACAACAAATACTAAAAACAGAATAAAGTAAATATTTAAGGCTCCCATACAAAAAAGTGATTTTTTTGCTCGTTTTTATAAATAATGGTACGGAACCTTTTGTGCGCGATTCTAACTCGCACTTGGCCGGTTTTTTTTCAATACATCATTATGAACGGGGAGGGTTCAGAATGATGAACTGAATAAGTACCTACATACATTCAGACCGTGGCGGTTTTGTAGTATAAAGGAAGGTTGTTTTCATTGCCTAGATATCAGAAATCTTGAATCATGTCATGACTCTTGGTTGATTTTATCAGCAAATAATAAAGTTGATTTAACTAACTTACAGATACTTCGACTTCGACGACTTAAAACACACATATTAGACACAGATATTAATTTATTTACTACTAGCTGTCCCGCGCAACTTCGTCTGCGTCACATTTTCCCCGTTTTCGCAACATTTTTCATTGCTGCTCCGCTCCTATTAGTCGTAGTGTGATGATATATAGCCTATGTCCTTCCTCAGGTTGAAATCTATCTTCTTGCCAAATTTCATTAAGATCCGATCAGCCGTTTAGTCGTGAAACAAACTTACCATCGCATTTATAATATTAGTTATTAAGATTCGCTGATTTTGTATACTTGTAAAATTCACAGTGATCTTTATTCCCGAAACTATAATATTTTGCAGTTTGCAGTCAGACATTAAAATGTGGAAGGATTGTAGTCGTTTGTGAGAAAGTATATTATTGTCTGCAGTCGGTTCGTACTTAAATCACATCTACGGAGATAGTAGCTAATTTAATTTGATTTGTGTAAAAAGCCTCGTTGGTCTAGTGGTCACAAGCGCGACTGCTAAGCATGAGGTCCTGCGTTCGATTGCCGGGTTGGGCAAAGTGTTGTTGGGTTTAATCATAAGGAATTTCTCTGTAGCTGCCACTAGGGAATGCAAATCTCGTGAGATTGGGGCTCAAGCGGGATCTCGCGAGTTCATGAATAACTGCGAGATCTCGCCAATTTCGAGATCTCGCGAGATTGGTTTTTGTGTCTTGATTTTTGTGTATTTTTTGCTAATAATCACAATATTTGAATAAATTACATAAATAAAATAAAAATTATAAGTATAATAAGATAAACATCAGTCAGATATTTCACAATTTTTTTATTTATTTTATTTTTGCAGTCCGCGCTATGATGCTCGAGTGCAATATCGTTAAACTCGCGAGATCTCGCCCTTTTTACGTCCGAGATCAATCTCGATAAAAAAGGCCGAAATCACGCGAGAACGAGATTACATTCCCTAGCAGCCACGGAGTCTGGATGTGTGCCCGCTTGACGACAATAGGCTCGCCCCTATTACCTGGGACTTAAAACACACCTGGCGAAATGTGGGTAATGTACTCTTTATGTACACCTCTGCCTAACCCCTCAGGGATTACAGGCGTCAAGTTATGTTTATATAAAAAGTACTTATTCAATATCCCCCAAGGTTACTTACTTAACAAATGTATGGAAATAGCAATAAAAAAATCACTATAGTCCGAATAGCTCCTCAGCGGCGCACTTCAGCAAAGTATGAATTATTTAGACAGACGCTTAGCACGCGCCGCGCAAATTGAGACGGAGTGCCGGATGTATACGTGATCATATTAACTTCGGATATGTTCCACTATACGATAGTTTTGATACTTGCTCGTTTGGGCTTGGTTTCGTGATGGGTCAATAAGTTGTTTGCCGTCAGTACGAAACACATGGAATAGTTTGTTATTAACTTTATGATCAGTATAGATATTATGTGTAGTAGCGTGTTTGTCGAGGATGGTCCGTGGATGGGTGACCATAATTATATACCGAGTTTCCTCCGTGCCTCGGAAAGCACGTTAAGCCGTTGGTCCCGGCTGTTATATCTTTGACAGTCGTTACGAGTAGTCAGAAGCCAAAAAGTCTGACATCCAGTCTTACCATGGGGTATCGTATTACCCAGTTACTGGGTTGTGGAGGTCAGATAGGCAGTCGTTTCATGTAAAATACTGGTACTCAGCTGCATCCTGTTAGACTGGAAGCCGACTCCAAGATAGTTTGGGAAAAGGCTAGACATATGATCATGATGGAGATATTATGATTTGTTTTTTTTGTTAACGCTGACACCAGGTTAGGCACTAACCACACGAAAAAAATACGCAAAAAAAAAAAACCTTGCATGTAATCTTTCTTTTCCCAGCCTTTGGAATCCCACTGCTATAAAACACCAATGGCTGGAGCTTGGCCCGTCAATATATTTAAAAAAAAATGTTTTTGTGCACAATAAGGGACCGGACTGGGTAAAGAAAACGACATTCTATTTTGTCCGTCAGACAGGTAATACAAAAATATTAGACACGTATTTTTTGTTTTATCAAAATATCAAAAAATTACTTTGTTAAAACTCATTAAAGTTGGAGAGTGGGGGCTTACTACGTCACAAGTAGGTATAAAACTTACCTACATGTGACGTCATGCGCCATTTCAACTCAATATATCTTCGTAATTTTATGACCACGTGAAAAAAGAAAAAATACGTGTCCAATACTTTTCAATAAACTACCCGACGGAAAAAGAAAAAAAAAATGAATTATCCCCTATTGTTTCGAAAGGAATATTTTATTGAGCCAGGATTACAAATTACAACCAAGGATATGCCCAATCACTTTATTAATTCAGTAACACCTTAATGAAATATTAACACTGCATTTGATTTAATACTAAGATTAGCCTCAATCATATTCTGTTTGACAGCTTCTGATCATACATGATTCAATTAATAAAACACGTTTATTGATCAATGCATGGGGTTACACGATGAGAAAGGTCGACATACGATACTGAAACGGGAAGGGTAAGGGTTTACAGGAAATAAATGAATAATCACAGAGATCTACAGTACAAAAAAAAACTTGCAGATGAAATATCTCATTTACAAAAACGACAATTTATTGAAATTTTGCCGAGATTGCAGACGATTGCCGATTGCAAAGAACCATTATTCTTACTACAAAAAAAAAAGCAAAGATTTGGATGGATATTTTCTTTTCAATTACGCCAGAACGGCTGAAAGGATTTGAATGAAATTAGGCACCGAGACAGATTTTAGTCTGGAGTAGCATTTAGACTACTTTTTTTTTTCATCTTATATATTCAACGCAAACAAAGTCACGAGCAACAGCTAGTTGTGAGAATATTTCAGAATTAACTTGAACTTATTCTATAGACATCTGAAAAATAATCTTTCTTGAAGGTACATTGACATTAAGGAAAAGTTACTATCTGTTTGAATTTGCATGCAGCGTATTGACGTAGAGGACTCATATCGAATAAAACACGTGTTTTTCCTTTAGAGAATAAATTCAAGAGTCTTTAATAACAGACTGATTTGACAACATGCACGCAGTGTTGCAAGAATAAAAATGAAATGTTAGAGATTCCAACACTATCTATGTTGAAAAAAAAAGTCAAGTATCAAAACCAGTCAACCCTGCTGCAGAAGCATTTTGTTTATCAGAGTTTTGAATAAAAAATAAAGATTCATTATGATCGTGTGGTGTAAGTGTATACGCAGATGTAAGTGGGCTCATTTCTTACTTCGCTCTGTGACGTTTGCGGTTGACACCTACACAGCCATAGAAATTAATGGGCCAGCTTTTAGATTCGTGATGCACTTAGTTTTTTTTTTACACTTCTTTTAGACTTTTTTATGGCTGTGCATTTTAATAAAACGTTGTCGGATATACAGCCTGCAATTTATACAGCCTGCAGGGGCAATTTAAAAGTTTTTTTTTTTATTCTAGTGGATTATTCCAGTTGAATGAGTGAATAAAAAAAAAGAAAAGAAAATACCACCTCGAATGGCTCGTTGGTCTACTAGTTGAAACCACTGCACAGTTGGGCATGAGGTCTTGGGATCGACTGCCAGGGCAGGCAAAGTGGGGCTAGGTTAGTCCATCAGTAACTGCTCAGCAGCAGTCCAGGTACAGGATTTGTGCCAGGATGATAGCAATAGGCTCGCCCCCTTTCACATGAGACCTAAACATAACTAGCAAAATGTGGGTACATCTCTGGTTGACCCTAATCTACAACAATAACAACTTACTTAGATACTATAAGGACTGAAGAGTCTGTTGAAGAAGAGAATGTTTTTTCGTACTTCGCTGTTCTTTTCTGATCAATTTCGTTGCGGGATCCAAGACAGTTAAATTGTTTCTCTGGGACTTCGTCGAGCTTCATTGTCTCGGCGATTTTTTGGTGCCACTGTTGGTGCTTTTTGATATGAGTTGCAGGGGTTCGAGAATAGTGTAGCGGGCTTGTCCTAAATAAAAAAGTTGCTTAAACCATCCGAAGTATGGCAGGGGCGAATCGCTACTTTTTGTTGAAGATATTTGTAACTAAATGGATTTGGATGAAATTTAGCACACATATAGTTTATAACGTGAATAATACATAGGATTTTCCTGGTAGTATGATCACTTAGGCCAATTACCGGTCAGTGGGTCGTCTTAGGGGCGAACCGAATTCCACGCGGGGAAAGTCATAGGCATAGTAAATTCTAGTTCAATCTAAATCCAAGTTTGTTAGTTTTAACTGGTTAAAATCGATTACAAACATGTTCCTAAATATCGTGTTTATATCAAAAGCGGTCCCTAATAGTTCAGTACTGGACCGACGTTGGCGATGCGTAAATGTATCAATTAGTTGGGAGAGTAACTAAATAACGTTATTTATAGGGCTGGCTAGCCTGATCGAAAATAGTGAAGTTAGATAAAATTATGTCGGCGATTTAGATTACGTTTTTTAATACAATTTTGATTTTTAAGTTCTGTTAGATGGAAATAATATTATAATTAATGCATTTGATTGGATCTGACTGCCGACTGCAGACCGACTTTGGTCTAGTGGTGATAATTGCAACCACTGAGCATGAGGTCCTGAGTTCGATTCCCGGCTCAGGCAAATTTTTCAAGAATTTCTTAGTAGCAGCCATGAAGTCCGGATCTATGCCCAGTTGATAGCAATAGGCTCGCCTATTACATGGGACTCAAATATAATTAGAAAAATGTTGGTGTATTATTAGGTACACCTATGCCTAACCCTTCGGATATTACAGGCGTAATGTTATTTAATTGCATATCATGTATCCACTAACTTTAACTAAGTAACTGTTCTGGTTGGCTGTATGTTAGATTTTGTTACAAATCACCTGAGTTGATACTGGTTTCGGTTCTTAACATAAGTTGAGTACACAAAATTATTAACTAAACCTTATAATCTCACTAAAAGTTTCGTATAAACTATATGATTCATCTTAAAAAGAACATTTTTTTTATCTATATTCCATAGATCGCATCGTCATTCCAGCACGCGTAGCATGACCGAGGTAGAAACGGGCTATATATACGGAAGAATCGAAAAACTGATAAATTGTGGACACATCTGTCATTATGTCGATTCTTCCGTAGACGAAACTCGTTTCTACAGTGGTCATGCTACGCGTACGGCGCACAAGATAAATCTTCTATACGAAAACTATACTTGTTGTCAAACGACTACAATAATATATGCGAAGGCCCCGTAGCTACAGCTACGGCGTAGCTACAGCTACGGCGTAGCAAAAGCCTAGAGCCCTTGTCGAGAGACAGCCCTATTCCGTTTCAGAGAACCCTTTCTTTCAACCTCGCCCCTGAAATTAAGACGGTTTACATATGAAAACAATACGTGAGGACTTAAGATCTTAGTATTATTTCCCTTTCCACGAATTTTAGAATGAGGTACCTACTAAAATCGATGCTCGTAGACAGTACCTGGCTTAGGCAACATAGTGCAAATGAAATTGCTCGGAAGATAGTTTTAATATTCTGTTCGATTTTTGATAAGGACAAAAGATATACTGTCTGTGTATCATATATCTTGCTGCGCTGACCCCAAAATGGCGGGAGATTGTCAACAGCCTCGGACACCACGGCCTGTCATGCAGCCGAAGTGCGGGTCGTTTTGCGCGGCCCGCGAATATAAACGACATCATCCGACGAGCTCTTGTTACCGTCGGCGTTCCAGCTGCCTTTGAACCAAATTCCTCGGCACGCGACGATGGCAAAAGACCGGACGGCAAGTCTTTGTTTCCTTGGAAGATGGGTAGGCCTTTAGCGTGGGACGCAATTTGCGTCGATACTCTTGCGCCATCACATCTTCCAAGCTCCTCGTGCTGTGTTGGCGCTGCCGCTGCGGCAGCGGAGAACCTCAAGCGGCATAAATGTGGTCTTTGTGGGAACTATATTTTCAAGCCGTTTGGGGTTAAAACTCTGGGGCCGTGGGGTCCGAGTGCTCAGAGCCTTTTATGGAAATTTCAAAACGCCTAGTCGAGGCTAAGTATTGCCATACAGCGTGGCAATGCTGCCAGTCTCTTAGGCACATTACCAGCTGACAACGTTGGAGGAGTTTTTTGACGCCCTTTTATAGTTTATTGTTATTTTAGTTCTTTAATTTATAAGATTGTTAATCGTTGTAATTTTACATTACAAAGATTAACAATCTTATAAATTAGTAAGTCAGGTCCCTTTTATGAAATACTAGCTGTCCCGCGCAACTTCGTCTACGTCATGTTTTCCCCGTTTTCAGAACATTTTTCACTGCTGCTCCGCTCCTATTGGTCGTAGCGTGATGATGCATATGTCCTTCCTCAGGTTGAAATCTATCTTCTTGCCAAATTTTATTAAGATCCGATCAGCCGTTTAGTCGTGAAAGGTAACAAACAAACTTACTTTCGCATTCATAATATTAGTAAGGATAGTTAGGATAAATGTAGCTAGTAAAATAAAATTCTGACAAGCCAAAATAATATACAATTTAACTGCATGAAAAGATATTGGCAAGTCATATTGTTAAAGTCAGTCGTGGGTTTTAAGACCTCGCCTCCAGGCGATTTAACTTCCGTTTTGCTATTGATCCACATCACATGTTGAGAATATTAAATAATTAATGCTGATATCGTTTTATTAAGTATGAGAATAATCGTGTTGTTTACACCCACTGTTTGCTGAGAAAGGTGTAAATAAAGGTGTAGGTAGTCGTAGTGGGTCGATTAAAAAAAATACTGTGAAATCGGTCGAGCCGATCCGAAGTGATGCTCCGTCAAATATCATTCATCATCATCATTTCAGCCGTAAGACGTTCAGTGCTGGACATAGGCGTCCTCCAAGTGTCGCCACATTGACCGGTGCCGTGCGACTTGCATCCAGCGGATCCCCGCAACTCTCACCAGGTCATCAGTCCACTTAGTGGGAGGCCTTCCAACGCATCGTCTTCCGGTTCGCGGTCGCCATTCCAGAACTTTTCGTCTCCATCGGTCATCCGTTCTCCTTCATCATCATCTGCCTGCCTTTTCCCAAACTATCTTGGGGTCGGCTTCCAGTCTAACCGGATGCAGCTGAGTACCAGTATTTTACATGAAGCGACTGCCTCCACAACCCAGTAACTGGGTAATACGATACCCCTTGGTAAGACTGGATGTCAGACTTTTGGCTTCTGACTATTCGTAACGACTGTCAAAGATCTACAAATGACAGCCGGGACCAACGGCTTAACGTGCTTTCCGAGGCACGGAGGAAACTCGGTATGTAATTATGGTCACCCATCCACAGACCAACCTCGGCAAGCACGGCTTAACCTTAATGATCGACCCGTGCGGCTGTCTTTATTTAGCCACGAGCTCCTCTCCTTCATACATGAGGCAATTATAGATAGGTGTAGGTCTTGCATAGTGCTAAAAGTATGGTGGCCTCACGTCAATATAAATTCAGTATTATGTTAGCTGGGCTCTTGAACTGTTGATAATTCGTACTACGCGCTAAACCATCGCAAGACCAAAGTATTACGATCACTGACTGCACGTCTTTGTACTGTAAAGAACAGGAAAATATAACGAGAAAAATCTGGGTTTTTCAGTGAATATGCCTAAAATGATCAATGCTCGTTTCTTAGTTTTTTTTAAGTGCGTATTCTGCATTCTAACATGTAGGTAACCTAATATATAGGTAACCTAATATATCCTAATAAATGTACATAGAACAACCACATCCAGTTATACCAATTAACTTCCTGAATTTCAGTACGATCAAGAATGTGACAGCAAAAGAATATTTAAAATCAAATGAATGCATCTAGCCACCATAGCTCTTTCTGAGAATTATAAACACCCATCTCAACAAAACGGTTAAGGTGGAAATTAAACAGACAAAAACATAATTCCTTTATGGACCAAAGAGGGTAGTCAATTATGAAAATTAAAGCCATGAGTTTTTTATGTGAAACCTCCTTCCAGAATATTACACAAAGATTGATCGTAATATGGAATTTTAACATGTATTTACAATCGTAATACAAAAGCCGTATGAGTTTTCATCATGAACTATTGTGCGAAATTTCGAGATTAAAATGTTGAAATTTTGCACAATAACCTCGGTTTGGTTGGTATCAATAAATGAACGATCTTAAGATTTTTATAGTAAAGATTTAATTTTTTAACAAATTCTCATGAATCTGGTCCTCAAATAAACTTTATAATATTAGACAATTTTGTATGGCCTACAGGTAGTTGTTCCGGGTTTGGTTGTTTGTGTATGTGAGTTTAAATGTTTGTAAATGCACCCACGATACAAGAGAAATTCCTAGTGTAGGGCAATGTTTAAAAAAAAAAACTAAAAGTTAACATCGTTTTGTAAACAAAAAGTATTCACGATTCCCTCGAAAAATGCACACGACTGTTTTTACACAAACTTGAACCACGCGTTGGACAGACCCGGTTATAATTATCAAATTAATTGCGACATCTAAAACTAATGGGACTCAAATGATCCCCGTAAGACATTGTCACCGAATACATTAATTAACTTGTGCCCTATTTTCAGGAAACTAATGCATAGAATAATTAATTAGCCTATAACGCTCTCACTGCTAAGGACCCAGGCCTCCTCTGTATCAGGGGCAATGGGCCCTAATCGTCCATGAAGGCCCAGTGCAGGTTTTTTATACAAGGTGTTGTTTTGCATCCTCTTCAAATTCAAGGAGTTAACTATGCTAATGATTCTCGTCCCGAATCAATAATAAAATGAGTAGGTCATTTTTATATTTTTTCTTATTTACGGAAATCGGTAAGTGTGAACCACCCAGAAACAGACAACCTTAAAGTGTGTAAAAAAAGTTAAATTTGTATGGAAGTAACGTTTACCCATCTGTGAATCAAGATAATCAAAAATTAAGGTTACATTCATCGGTAGTCTATGTGACGCTTTGGATTTTATCATCCCATTCCCACCGCTGGGATACAAGCCTCCTGTCTATCAGACAGAATGGGCCGTAATCCACTACGCTGGCCAAAGACTTCATCCCAGCAATGTTCAGATGTGGTGACTGAGCTAAGTCCATATGAATAAGGGTGGTTGTAAATGCGAGGGCGTTCAGAGCACACCACGGGGCGAAACGTAAATGAATTATCTTTAAACACTGCGGACGTGATTCCGCTACCATCACCGGCTGCGGTGCTCAAAGTATTTTCATTTCAATGTTACAGAGGTAAAGGTCGTGTGACTTAAAGGTTAAGTTATTTTTAATTCGAATATCTGAATTTTCACGCATTTTTATACTAAGTTTATATGAACAATAAAAGAAAAATACTCGTAAAACCATCAAAATATATACAATGTTATGTTAAAAAACCCTGTCTGATCAGTGAGGGTATTTTATGTATCGAGATTAGATTACATTTACGTAATCCTTTTTAGAAAACTGGTAAAATACTCCTCGATAAAAATGTAATAAAATGTACTAAAAACAGGAAAGTCACATGGCAGCACAGGACGCGGACAGCGAGACTCCGCTCGCTTCGCGGGTAGTCATAAATGGTATAGTGGTAAGTGGGTAGTCAAATAATCGTTGATCGAACATACTGATGCCGAAGAAGGTGTAGTCCGTTTTGAAATGTTGTCAAATGTTGGCATGATGCATTGGATTTCATACTAGCCAATACGACGTTAGCAAAAACCACGCCGCCGCCGCTCGCATACCTAGCATAGTTCTGTTCTAATAAGTTATTAATATTATGAACTAGCTTATGCCCGCGGCGTCGCCCGCGTGGAGTTCGATAATTGTCCCATGGGAACATACTATCGGGATAAAAAGTACAATACTATGTGTTAATCAAGGTTATAAACTACCCGTGTGCCAAATTTCATCCAAATCCATTCAGTAGTTTTTGCGTGAAAGAGTAACAAACATCCATCCATCCTCACAAACTTTCGCATTTATAATATTATTAGCATTATTATATATATATATATATATATTATAGTAGGATAGTTGCATCATTTTATAAACCAAATCCATACAGATAAACCGAGTGGTTATAACCGCGAGTTATTGTGAAATTATCATAGCGTTAAATCTAATACATAGGTAGGTTAATTTTCAAATAAAAATACCTGAAACTTCATATACCTAATTGCAAACAATTTTTTGACTTTTTGAGTTCGTAAGTAGGCGCTTTAGTTTGTGTACATTATTTTATCACCACTGCTCTCTAAAAGTGCATCTTGAGGAAACCAGCATCAAGAACCCAGTAGTGGGGAACGTTTTAGGTTGATAACGCAAACAATTTTTCGAGTCAGGAAAATTGCGTTGTCATATCTCTGACTAATTTCGTTTAGTTAGCCCGTATGTTTATTTTCAGTTTTAAAGGGCCTATTTTCTGTTACAAAAGTAACATTCTCAATGTAAAATTGAGAATATTATTTTTCATTTCCGTTTGCTTTTCATTTTTTTTAGTTTAAATTAAGACTCTTAACGAAGCCTAAAGGCAATTTTTTTTTTGTTTTTGGATCATACCTGGGCACCTTCTAGTACCGGAAATATTGAAGGTCAGAGTTCAAACTATTTCATAAGTTTTTTTTTGAAATATCAGTTTTTAATGCTATATCTTTACTTTAAATACCTCTATGACCCATTTACTATTCAATACATCAGCACAATTTTTAAATGCGTTACTTTGAGTCTTACCGTAAAACACGATGTTTCACCCAAAAAAAAAAGTCGTTCCCCAGCAATCATTTTGGCTTACAATTACTTAATTTGATTTACATAATGTTTTGTAGATGGCTTCGTGAATCGGGTCCAATTATACCTTGTACAATTAACTTGTTAAGTTACCAGTGTAAATAAAAGTCATAACCATAGTAATAATCGTCAAATAGTTTCATCCCCTACAAATATAAATTCTGTTACACGTGCAAAAGTTTGAGAACCGCCGCAGCTCCGGTGCCGGGGCCTATATAAACTGCGGTACGGATCACGGCACAGCATTCGACGTGCAAAAGGTTCGAAAGGTAAGTGGTAACTAGTCTCTCTATCAGCTAACATAGAAAAAATAGTTTTTTGGAAAGTGAGAAAAAATATTTTGAGTCGTTTTGACAAGTAGTTTATTTTTTGTGATTTTGAAATTATATTGTTTGGTTTTTTATTTTATTTAAAAATGTTATATATAATAACAGTAAAAGAAAATTCAGTTTCGATAAATTGTATAGTAATTGTGATTGCGAATTCATAGGGTTAAATTAAAGATTTATTGACGTAGTTTAAACTATTAATTAATAACTAGCTCAGCGTATTTTCAAAAGTTTATTAGGAGATCACTGCTACCTCGAAAATATTCGATTTAAACAAAATATTCATTAATTATTTAATTATTATAGAATAATCGTTTAAATATAA
This sequence comes from Cerastis leucographa, assembly GCA_963082945.1. NCBI lineage: Eukaryota > Metazoa > Arthropoda > Insecta > Lepidoptera > Noctuidae > Cerastis > Cerastis leucographa. The sequence continues at coordinate 8,928,529 of OY720353.1, forward strand.
TGGTGTCGGCACAGTGTTCGAATAAAACTTAAAATTAAATCAAACGCAACGTGAAGTATTGCTAGATTTTTACACTTTAAAATCTGCCGCCGTCGGGCCGCAAGAAAACGGCGCGCAACTGAAAAACGGGAAAAAAGCCTTACTTGATACGCTTTTTTTAAGTAAACCGTACCGTACCGTACCGAACCGTTACCGTACTTAACATATTTTCGAAAATGGACCCTCTGTTTTAAGCAATATAAACTTTTACGTACTATCATAAATCATTACAACACTCTTTTTCAATAACTTACCCTGAACGAAACGTAACTGAGTTCAAAGATCTCGTAGACTAGCTAATAAAAATAGAAACTAACTAATTAGACAAGGAGAGCTGTGTCCGTTACAGTTACGTGAATCAGTGAAGGCATGTATAATTGTGTAACTAAAATTTGGAGGAAAGTTTCTGTTGTACTCAAGTCATAATACATGGCCTACACTTAAATGCCGTGGTGTTTGAATTGCTAGAAACGTTTGTGTGAACGATTTTTGAGTTTTTCTTCTCTTCAAAGTTAGAGTGAACAGGCTTCTTCTGGGTAAGCTAGTACCATCGTCGATTTGGTCTCTGTCATCTCTGACCTACACTAGAGCAAAGAGCAAACCCAACGCAAATTAAAAAAAAAAAACTGGTATAAAAAAAAATCGTAATGGCATGCATGAGTTCATGCCATTACGATTTTTTTACATACCAATCTTTACTTTAACAAAGCGACAACTAAAAGTTAATGCCTGAATATTCTTCGACTATTCGAATGTCAACTCGCGACGGTGAAATAAGGGTTGTTCGTGAGAAAAAGTGTTATATTTATTAAGTGTCGCTTGTTAGTTAAAACGGCGTTTGGTTAAATATTAACAAGGTAGCCCAAGTGTTCATAGTACAAATACGGCGAACGCAAAATTGCCACGCATGTAAGATACTTCAAAGACCCCATATTTTTATTCGGAGAAACTTGAATAAACCCTTAACACAATTTAATTTTGCTCCTGTTTATATAGTGATGTAATGGTAATAAACAATTTATTTTTCATGAACATGTAAAGAAAGAAAGAAATAAAAAATATTTATTTGTCGCAAGAACATGACGTGCATACAAAATTACAAAAATAAAATAAAACAATAAACATAGGTCCTCCTCCTCAAGTCGTGCTCCTCATTACTGAGGGTCGTGATCCACCCTTGCAAACATCTTTTTCATGACTATGTTTCGCCATCTCTGTCTATTCTTGGCCAAGTGAAGCGCATCATGGAATTTTGTACCAAGAGCAGAGCTTATCTGGTCGGACCATCGCAAAGGGCTGCGACCTTTTGGTCGTTTACCATCCACCTTGCCGGTAACCATCAGTTGTTCGAGGTTATTGCCATCTTCAATTAAACATAGGTAAAACGCAAGAAAAAAAACAAAAAAAAAACAGGACGGAACAAAAATGTTCAAAAATGTACTCCTATAAACTTCAGAAGACTTCAGTAGTCTAATAGAAAGTTTTATGTCTAAGTGATAAGAAAGCGAAGAGCTAAAAAGTAAAGAAAAGGACGGAAAAAAAACAGTTTTCTTAGACTTACCTGTGTATTTAACTCAATTCTACTAATTCTATAAAAAACACAAAAGCCTCTCCTTACAAGGCAGCAAATACAGTATTTCCAACTAGTTTCACAGCATACAGTCAACTTTCGACCAACTATTTGTGCAAGAGCAAAAAGTCTTCATGTTATTCAAATCAACCAGTATTTTTCTTTTTCGTTTTAAGATGAAGTTGTCTCTTCGTTCCTACATAATATTGCGTATAATAAAAATATTATACAGTTTGCGAAATAATAATACGTATATTGACTCTCATGTTTTTTGAGTTAAGATCACAACAAATTTTTACGTCTATTTTTATTTATATATGTGTATTTATGTTTATTTTATATAGGTATTAAGTTTGTTTTAAGATCTAATTTTTTTTTCCTGTTGTATCTTTTCTTCACACTGTGTCTACATTTCTAATCCAACTTTCCACTCGCAGGTCTGCTAGAAGAAATTTCTTTTGAAATAAGCAGTACCTTTGTGCTCTTGTATCTTAATGTATTGTCCTGTTAAGTGTTATGTGTGTACATAAATAAATAAACAAAACATAATCCGCGATCCTCTTGTAATCGGCGAAAGGTTAGGCTTTCAAATGTTATACGTTTGTTTTTCTTGTTTAACATAACGTAACATCACGCGAGAGCAGCGGTGGCCCAGTGGTGGTAGCCCCGACTTACGAGCAGTAAGCCGTGGGTTCGAACCCAGGCAGGCGCATTACTTTGTGAAATTTATTTCATCACCGCTGCCCTCAAAAACGGTGAAGGAAAACATCGTGACGAAACCGGCATGTCCTTGAACTAAAAATTCGAAGACATGTGACATCTACCAACCCGCCCTGGGCCCGCGTGGTGGATTACAGCCCACTTCCTCTCATTGAGAGGAGGCCTGTGTCCCAGCAATGGGAACATTATAGGCTGATGATGACACAAACATCACGCTTGTAATCCTAAAAGAGTTAGGCAGAGGTTTACCCAAGAGTAAAAAAAACGTTTTTACAGAAAAAAAAAAAAAAGTGGAAAATAATTTTACTTTCGGCAGTCGGTGACTTGTAGGTGTACCATACGTGAAAAATGTACATAAATAAATATAACAAAATGTTCATAAAATTAAAACTGCTGTGCCAATCTATGTTAATTTTTAATGGGACCAAATGACAACTATTCCTTATCAAACTAAAGAAGAATCACTTAATCGGATCTTAAATCTCAGAGTAATCGGTGTACAACAAAAAATACCAATCGAATTGAGAACCTCCTCCTTTTTGAAGTCGGTTAACAAATTTAACGTTTTCACATAAAATGGTCCAGTGGTTAAGTTTTCCTATTATCATGCATGAGAATGTGGGTTCAAATCCTGGCAAAAACCAATTCGACCTATTCAAATTGTATGCGTCTGACATCGATAAAGAGAACATCGTGAGGAAACCTGGACTTGTTCCACCTTGAGAAAACGGACTAGCAAGTTTACCTACTGACTATACAAGATGTTGTTTTGCATCCTCGTCAAAATTCAGGAGGATGTCACACAAGACATAAATAATCAATTAAAATTACGGTACCTAATTAATTATTAATAAACGCAGATTTTTTTGTCTGTTTGTCAGCATTTCAGAATAACCCCCTTAATGTGGTTTAAGAAATAAGAAATTATCGAATAAACGTTCGAGATTGTTTGTATGTGTGGAAGCGCGGTTATAAAGCGGGAATCAGACGGGCCGCATTTAAAACATGGGTGGTTCACACTTACCGATTTCCGTAAATAAATAAAAAATAAAAAATTACCTATCCATTTTATAATTGATTCGGGATGAGAATCATTAACATAGCTACCAACTTGAATTTGATGAGGATGCAAAACACCACCTTGTATACTAGATTTGTTTTCTACTTATCTAATTTAACTGATGTTTGAATTGCTTATGCATTGGGTGAATTTCAACAAGTGCCATTTTTTTTATCATATCGGTGAACTTTTTCATTTATACTTTTTTTGTATATCTTTCAGGTTTAATGTAATCTTTAAGATATCAAATATCCCCAAATTTAATATCATCAACGTATCATTTAAGGCTAAGGAGAAAATTCAGTTTGAATTCTGGTTTCCACCGATATGACAAACCGGCACCGATTATTTTTTCTGTACACCGGTATGATAAGTTTATCCACCGAAATGATGTACATAATCCAGCGATATGATAATCTATCACCCTTTGAACATCAAAAAATGAAATAGTTAGTAGGTACCTATATATTTTTACAAGGGTGACTTTGAATTGAAGACCTGAACTGAGGGTCTTATGTAAGTAGATCACATCCAAAGAGAACTGAGTTCTTAGAAATTCAGCTGAAATATATTTTTTTTAATTATGTACCTATTTTATTATATTTACTTTCTTTTTTATTATATTTACTATAGGTACTATGAATTTAAAAAACGGATTATTTTTATTATCATTGTCTTTGTAATAGTATTATACTTTACTTAACGAAATGACACGGGATCTACCGATATGTTAAAACGAATCACCGAGATTATAAAATGATCTACCGATATGATAAAGTAATCCACCGATGTGACAAAACTGTGCGTTGATCATGAATCAAAACACCGATATTAGATATAAGACACCGATTGATTTTTTCGGTGTAAATTATCACATCGGTGGTAATAAAGACCACCGATTACAGCGATATGAGAACAGCGACGTGAGAAATAACACACTTTTTCGAAAATTAGAAAAATTGCATAATATCTAGGATAAATTCAATAACAGTCAATGAAGCTAATTTACTTACTACCTGTGTTAGAACCAAACAACAAAAATAAAACTACTCATTACACTAGAAAAATGCAACCACCGATACTATAAAATAATTGTCCGGGAGCAACTGAAATGGCGTACTTATGTTATTGGCGAGAATATGCAGCGATTTGACACAAATCCGTCCTGACTGCGCACTAGCACACACTAACGAGGAAAATAAAATTGGGGTGGGGACGCTCTCGGACTCGTCGATGTAAAGTTAGGTTTAAATTACTTTTGTCCAGCGATATGAGAACATTTTGCAGGACAGGTACGTTTGTGCCTCTCAGTAATAATAATCGTTAATTATGTAATAAAATATGCTATATATTAATAACAAAACTAATATTCTATAAAATAGAATAAGTTATATACTTAACTTACTTATTTCTATTAGTGTATAAGCTTTTTTGTTTGTAAAAAAAGTAGAGGGAATTTATTTCAACCTTTGTAAATAGTCCTAGGCAAATTATAATTTTGCCACAACCCAATAACTACCTATTGAATACTAAAAAATATAATACAGAAGGATATTCCTTTTTTCAAATACTAATTTCACCGAAGACAAAAAAATAAGTCATTTGGGAAATTCACCCCATTACCTATACTATGTATATGCAAATGTAATTTATTGCAATCGTTAGCAAATTAATTTCAATTAATTGTGGTTTTTTATAAATTAAATAATTAATAGTTAAAATCAATTATATAATTGATCAAAATGTTATTATCACAGACATGTTTTACCTTTACGGCGTACAAATATGTATTATATTTGTACACCGTGTGTACATAACTGTGATGCATGCAGTCTGCAATGTACTTACCATCTTGCATTGATTTCGTGTGCGCATACTCATGTTTCTGACAAATAAATGAACTCTGAACTCTGACGGTCGAACACTTTTCAACCTTATTACTTAGGACATAAGGATGAAAAGTGACAGACTATCAGTGAACTCGGTAGTACCTTCTCTGCATGAGAAGAGGTTTTTGCTCTGAAGCAGGAGAGTAAAAGGCTGTTTTTTATAAATAATATAAAACGTTGCCCCACACTAGGAATTTCTCCTGTATCGTGGTTGCGTTTACATACATTTAAACTCACATACACAAACAGCCAGACCCGGAACAGCTATCTGTAGGCCATACAAATATTTGTTCCGTGCGGGGATCGAACACGCGACACGCAGCGCAGCAGTCGATCGCTCAACCACTGCGCCAGCCGTGCCGTCAAATATTAGTATATTTTTTATATAGATTTTTGACTGACGCGTTGTTCAAGTGGTCGCAAAAGCGATTGCTATAGAATAGAACATAGAATAGAATGCATTTATTTGTCAGAATATTGTACAAAGCTGTGATGTGAGTATGTATTATGATCATAATATTCTGCCGTTTCCGTAAGAATTGTGGTTCATCAGTACATTAAAATTGAGTTATTGATCATTAGAATTACAGATGATTTAAATAAATTGAACAGTATTTGTATAAGAGATTAATTATATAAGTCAAAATTCAATTAAGTCAAGGAGATACAATATGATTTATAGGCAATAATGTCAAATATTTAGGTAAATTTTTCATTCATAAAATCTTCAGTCAAGTAATAACATTTGTGTAAAAGAAAGTTAAATAATTTAAATTTAAATGTTCTGGGGGGTACTATGACGCTTAAAACATTATTGTTCCATTCCTATTCCAGAGTGGGAAAGAGATGGAGCTAGACGACCTGTATAGCTCCGTCTCTTTTTCTTATTTTTGTTATACAGCTGAGCATGAAGTCCTAGGTTTGATTCCCAGTTCAGGCAAGGTGTTATTGGGTTTTTCCATCAAGAATTTTTCAGTAGCAGCCACGGACTCTAGACCTGTGCCCAGTTGATGGAAGTTGGCTCGCCCCCTATGACATTAGACTTAAACATAACTGGCAAAATGTGGGTGTACACCCACATACAACACGATACACCGTGTAAATCACCTCATCACGAAGCCGTCAACCAAGCATTCTGTATATGAAACTAAGTAACTTTACGCAAAAATTATTGCTGGGAAACTCCTTTTTTTTGGGGGGTGTAAAATCATGTTTTGTGGTAGAACTCAATGTAACGCACTCAAAACATTGTGCTGATGGACGGATTGAATAGTACGGGGTTCGTGGAGGTGTTTAAAGTAAAAATCTTATCATTAAAAAGTTGTATTTAAGAAAATACTTGACAAAAAGTTGGAACTTTGACCCCTAATATCTCCGTAACTAAAAGGTTCCCAGGTATGGTGTAGAACAAAAAAATGATCGCAATGACAGGGAGAACCAGTGCCTTTCGGCTTCGTTAAGAGGTGTTTTACAACCTTTATTAGGTAGATAGATAAGATAGATAGATAAATCATTTTTCAGTGCACACAAAAGACAGCACAACACAGAGAAGCACAAGTAAATGACACAGATCACATAAATATACCTATACAAAAGCCAGGTGTAAATATACAACAAGAAAAAAAACGTTTTTATGAAACAGTAACAGGTACGCCTCTGCTTAACCCTTCGGGGACTGCAGGCTTGATGTTACGGTACGTTATAATTTTTTTACAATTTTGTTGTAGCCAAAGAACAAGATTTCTATTACTAAAGTCAGTTCTACAAGGTGTTGTTTTGCATCCTCCATCCAACAAACTTTTAACTCAATATTCCTCTCCAAGAAGCTAACAGGCATAAATCGTTTAAAGGCTTAACCTGCCCTTGACGACACAAACCGTATCAATAACACATCTCTCTTCGACGTCTCACATCTCGTCTTGATGACATCATATTGTTTCTTATGTAATGAGTTTCAAAGAAAATAGTTTATAATTAACCAGTTAACTAGAAAATTTGATAAAAGTGGGGCTTTTAGTAAGAGTTCGTCTGAGGAAGTTCGAAAGTTGTTATTTTGCGAGCAAGTTACATACAAGGGGCCGTCCATTAATCACGTGATGTTTTTTTAACATTTTTGACCCTCCCGCCTCCTCCTTGGTAATACGTGGTGAGGTTTAAGACTAACTCCCCGAACCCACCCAAAAACACGTGTATTTTTGAGTAACTACAAAGAATCTTATTTTTTTTTTAATATTATCTTTAAATACAGGTATAAAGTTTAATCTAATTTTATTCTGAAATTAAGGACCATGACATAAATGTCTAGACAGAAAAGTTGCTGGTTGATTTTAACTGGCATAAAAATAATATTAAAGGAATGGTGTAATCATGTACATTTACACGTTATATCACGATATTTCGTGATTTTTGCTAATGAGTCCCCCTCCCTTTCAAGCCTCACGTGATTAATGGACGGTCCCCAAGTTATAAACGGTCCCTCCACATAGCTGGCAACCAAGCATTCTGCATCAAACTAAGTAACTCTATGCAAAAAATATGGCTGGAAAAAAGCTTTTCTTTTTTTTTTGGGCGAAAAATCACAGTTCACGGCAGGAATCAATGTAACTCACTCAAAATATTGTGCTGATTGATGCATTGAACATCATGGGGGTTGTGGAGGTATCCAAAGTAAAGTTTCAACATAAACAATTTGTATTCCAAATACCTCCGTAACAGGAATGTTCCCACCCTGCGTCTAGAACAAAAATATGATCGCATTGACTGGGAGAACAAGTGACTTTCGGCTCCGTTAACGATGTTTTTACATCCATTATTTTTAGTTTACTGCTATTATACTTATTACTAACTGTCGCGACCTACAAAAAACAACTTGTAACAAATAGTAACATAGCACCATCTGTGATAAAAACTGAAGAACTAATATAGTCTGAATCTCGTAAGAAAAGTTTACATCGACTTAAGACTGTAAGAGAAACCCGAAAACAACTGTCGGGCAGTTGCCCACCAGATATAACACCCGTCTGGTCGGAGGATCCTCCCTTTTGTATGAGGTATCGCGGAACTTTATGCCCTGTTCCTTATTCTCCATAAACTTTCGGTTTCACTTTCGTGGAAGTCGGGAATTATCCTACTATCCTATGGGAATATGCTGCCGGGAATAAAAACTGTCCCTTGTCACACAGGTTTGGTTTTCCGGTGTACCTACTTAATGTTATTAAAACCCGTTAGGTCATTCAAATAGTAGCAAGCTCTTGTGAAAGAGCCAAAATGGCTTCAAACACACGACACCCTCTGCTACTAAATACCCTTGTGTCGTAAAGTTTTTTGAAGTGTGTCACCCCACTCACTGGAGAGCGGTCTACGGAGAGACTAACGCTGTAGCGAGGTAGTGCATCCTTACCTCGTACATCCTTACATTCGTTCCACCTTCTGAAAGTCTCTCACCTGGGCATGAGTTGCCATGGCTGGCCTGGAAAACCTCCTTAGGTGGAAATTCACTAATGGCTCTGCCCTGGAGTGTGAATGTGGTGCTGTTCCACAAACGATGGGGCACTTAATATCGTGTCCTGCGTGTCCTGTTGTCTGTGTTCTGTCATTTCAGAAACTGATGGACGTTACAGAGGGCGCCAAACTAGTGGCTCAGCAATTTAGATTGCCATCGACACGCTAAGAAGGAGAATTAAAAAATTACAAATACAAATCTGTTGCACGAAGCATACTTTGTAGTCGTTTATGTTAGGGGTGAGAATTTTAAGGTAACACAGATAGTCGACGACTGTGTTATTTTGCGTTTGTAATATGAAGATCTGTGGATAGTAAGAATGTATTTTCCCGCTGTAGGGCTAAAGCTTTCCTGTTCTCTTTCCATATTTTCTAGCAGAATTACATTTTTAAAAAGCCTGGGATATAGAAGGTGTCTCATAATAACCGTAAGACCTCCCGCATGGTCTCTCTGAGTATGAAACTGAACAAGTGTGGTTCTACGAGTTTTTGAAATTCGCTGTAAAAACGGTGTTGGTACTGTGAGGTGCTTATCCCTTCGGTGTTAACAGGTGCCATGTAATGTTAAAAAGCATTATAAAGGCTTTATAGATTCTGTCTCTAAAGGCGTTAGTCAAACGCTGTAGAACATTATTATATGAAAAATAGTCTTCCAACAGATCATTAGGTATCATAAATCTGTTCTTTCTCTAAGGACACATCAAATAAACACTTAGACAAAGACTTTCAAACTAATACGTTTTATTCATATTTGTACGCTAAACCATGTGGTATTTGTACATACAAGAAGTCTGTTAAAAGTACATCAAGCTTTAAATTTCCAGTATAACCTTATCTCAAAATTCATCGAAAGGTAAAACAAAAACAATTCGCGTCCAGCTTACAGTATGTTTGTTTAAACGAGGGACATATTCAAACCCATAATAGTACATGCTAACATGATACTAATAAAAATATAAACAAAAAAAAAACACTGATAAATAACAGACAGAACCATACCAAAATTTTCGCAAATGTCACGCAACGTGTATACACCCTTGCGCTAGCGACTTAATACTATCGCAGAACATGTGAGCGGGTTAATTACTCTTAGGTATAAACCATTTTCCCTTCATACTTTAAACTTACTTGGCTTAGGACAGTCCAAAATATCTAGGCACTAAACAAAACATTAAAAATTCTTCTATATTCTCACTGAATACCCTCCCTCAATACGTCCCTCGTTTAACCTAACATACTGTATAATGGAAATGTCTAGCTTGATTTTGTCGTCTTCTAACTTAAACTTAAACTACTTGAATACCTGCTGAAGTTACTTCTCACCTCATTATTATGTAAACCCTCATATAACTTAGATTTTCTTTATTCGTTCAACGCAGTAAGTTAAGACGAAGATTAAAGATAAACTGAGCCGTACATTATTACCTGTTGAAAGTTTAAACACGTCTGATTAAGATCAAATGCGGATTAGCGGTCGAGTTTAATGTGGGATGCTGCGTGGTTTCAGAAGTACAGGTAATTATTTCGAGGAAATTTTGGATTGGATTTCTGTTGTTATAATGTATTTATGAGAGTTGTATTAGGCATCTAAAATGTTTTGTATAGGACAAAGTGGAAGAATATACAGGGTATAACGGAAAGGGTATATACATACTTAAGGGTTTACTTAAGAGCTACAGACCATCAAACTGAATAGTTTCTCCATCGGGCAAACTTCATAGCGAAAAAATTATCTGCTGCCCCATACAAAATTTCAACACCTATGTCCAGTTTGATGGTCTGTAGCACATCCTTCAGTATGTATATACCCTTTTCGTTACATCCTGTATATAGGACAAATGAATCGGAAGTTATGAATAATTCTTGTTTTTTTTTTCAATTTTGACTCTGATAGATACCTACTTATTCTATAACCCACACTATGAATTTCTCCTTGTATAGTACACAAAGGGTCCGACCCGAAAACAACCAAGTCATACAAATATTCGTTCCGTGCGGAATAAACCAGTGACACGAACCGCAGCAGCCAATCGCTCAACCACTGCGCCTAGCCGTCATGGTCATGACTACGTAAAAAAGTAGTTATCGTTACTAAATTATTTATCAATCATCTCCGGTACAGGATATGCAACGTTATAATACCAAACATATCAGTCCTCATGCATACTTTTTTTAACTCTTTGTGTTCTTTATATTAATTGAAACATTTGCTTATCCAGCAGATACCATCGACAATGCAACCTACAATGAGGATCATCGTCTCTATGGCTTTACTGGCGTCTGCCATCGCCAGCGCATACCGTAAGTATTTTTTTTTTCTTCGGATCGCGTTAATATCATAATAAACAATTCCAAATAGACACCGCACTTTTTGAAGGTCAAAATAACAAAAGACGCTTCCTCAAGACTGATCATCATCATCATCATGAGCCTATAATGTTCCCACTGCTGGGACACACGCCTCCTCTCAATGAGAGGGAGTGGGCTTTAATCAACCACACGGACTCAGTGCGGGTTGGTAGATGTCACATTTCTTCCTAGGAACATGCCGGTTTCCTCACGATGTTTTCCTTCACCGTTTTGAGAGCAGCGGTGATGAAATAAATTTTACAAAGAAATGCGCCTGCTTGGGTTCGAACCTACGACTTACTGCTTGTAAGTCGGGGCTGCCTCCACTGGGTCACCGCTGCTCTCTAGACTGTAATAATCACCATATAGGGTTTTACATGGGAAAGTAAAAGTAGAAAGATAGTGAAACAAACTGGCATCAACACATTCAAATAAAATCAAAATCCGTGACACACAGACCAGACTATTTGGATGGGTATTGACAAACACGATAGGATCTGATTCAACCACCATGAAATAAGAAGAAAGAAACACCGCTTATTCTGCACAGTAACATAACAACACACAGAAATTAAAAATAAAGATAAAAAATAGCATTCTAATATCTAACGTTTATTTTAAAAACTAAACCAAACAAACTAGTGGACTGCCATTGAAATCAATACTAATGTTAACGAGTATGTCTATGTGCAAACAATAATTTTCGGACGGGCTCATTATTTAAAACCATACAGTGTAAGGAAGAGTTCAACCGTTACTAACTACTTTGATTTGGAATTCTAAAGGGTTTATTTAGATTCCGATATTGACAGTGGACCTCTTAGATTATTATCGATTTGTGATCAACGTCAATAATACAAAAATAACAAGTTAAAACGACCTTTGATTCGATGAAAATTTTATTTGGATTTACACTTAAAAAAAAACATTCTAGTTTTCAAGTGCATACCAATATTAAAAAAAAACGTTTTTTTTAACTTTTTGTTACCTAATAATAGTTGTGGTCAGTATACATTTTATTAGACATTATTTTTATACATTATTTTGATTCTAAATTTATAATAATAGTATTGTGTGGTGTGTATTTATTAGTCTCCGATTTTTTTATTAATAACAATATTTTTAAGTGTACCTACTAACAAGATTGTGGATCATTGTGTCTGAAAATAAATTAATGAATGAAATAAAATTAGTAGGAAACAGCTGTTTTTTTGGGTCCGTGGCTTACGCCCCCAGTGGTCGGGGCACCCGTGGCCGACGCACCCGATTCCATTTTTAAAATTCAAAGCAATTTTTGATTAAATGTACTGTCAGGCACAAAAATGTTTAACAAAAATAAGTATACAGGGTGTAACGGAAAGGGTATATACATCCTTAAAGGTGTGCTACAGACCATCAAACTGAACATGTTTCACATTATAAAATAAAAATTGCAGCAAAAAAAAAAATCAGCTGCCTATACATTCGGGTCGAATAGGTATTGCAGTTTTCTATGGGGCAGCAAATATTTTTTTTGCTGCAAAAATTTTTTTATGGTGAGAAACATGTTCAGTTTTATGGTCTGTAGCACACCCTTAAGGATGTATATACCCTTTCCGTTACACCCTGTATAAGTGGCTTTGTTCTTGTTGTGAGACAAGATAGTTTGAAAGAAAAGAATTGTGATACAGCCAGGATTTTTGCTGTCTTGTACGGAAGTTTGCTTTGATACATATGTATAAATATAGCCACTGCTAATCCTAGTACAGTTGACGCCAAATAACGTGGCTTTAGTCATCATGCTATTGCTTAACATTGGCAAATTTATGTGGGGGATTGGGGGGAGGGGAGGTCGTTTTTGCATCAACGTCCTTTCCACCCCGTTAAGAATTTCTTATCAATATACTAAATGCAGGTAGCCAAGTAAACTTCAAACAGGGCAAGCTCTAATTTCCAGTCTACGAGCTATTTTCTGCTGCCATTTTCCTTTAAAGCCAATTAACTCTTGGAAAAGGCTTATTTTCATGCTAGCAGACGATAACGCAGCTCCTAGGGTTCTAGACAATGCATTTGCAAGACCATTATTAGTTTAAAGTACTTCACAGGTGCTCTGTTAATGACATACGATACTATACGATTTTATCTTGATATACGAGTAGTTACAACTTTTAATAACTATGCCGTTTATTGTTGGATTAAATTCAATCATCTAAGCATTTATTATTTACTAGCTGTCCCGCGCAACTTCGTCTGCGTCACATTTTCCCCGTTTTCGCAACATTTTTCATTGCTGCTCCGCTCCTATTGGTCGTAGCGTGATGATATATAGCCTATGTTACTTCTAATACCTCCAATAATATGTGTACAAAGTTTCATGATGATCGGTTGAGTAGTTTTCGCGTGAAAGCGTAACTCCAAAAATAAGCCTAATGTTATTGATTTATCAGGTGGAGTAGTGATCATTGAATGTGAATCCTACCTGACCTAAATTCGTAAGATGTCGGTGTGTTTGAATGAGTAATGAAAGTTTTTTGAATGCTGTAATACTTTAACCTTACCAAAATTTTTGTTCTAGGCCAAAAATTGTCTCGGGGTCGTTGGGGAAATATAGTATCTGCTTACTACAGATACTTTATACTCACACTTATCATCCATATTCATACTTTTATTTCATTTTTATAAATATTTTCTAATTCTTTGTTGTGACATACACGATACAGGAGAAATTCCTAGTGTGGGAAACGTTTTAAAAAAAAAAAAAAAACTAAAACATGTTTACTTCGAATTTGTCAGATGTCATTTACTTTTATTTTTGATTGATACCAGCCAAACTCTCTATGAAGGTTTCATTTAGATTATATATTACATATTATAATTCACATTTATAATATTAGTAGGGATTAGAAGTGTGTGATGAGATGGCAAGAAATAGAAAAGCATGGGAGAAGATAACATGCTGCGCCGACCCCAAATAAATTGGGATAAGGGCAAGAGAATGATGAATCCAAGCATTTATTGCGTTCCTTTGTGACTTGTATATTTTTTATTAGATTCCCCGTTTTTTTTATTTATTTATTTAACAATTTATGTACACACTTATTACAGAGAAGAAGGAACAGAAAATAGGCACAAAGGTGATGCTTATTTCTAAGCATACTTGCGAAAGAAGATATAAAAAAAAGGAGATGCAGACATAGTGTAAAAAAGAAGAAGAGAGAATGGAATACATAAAACATAAAGCAAATAAGATATAAAATACAATATAAGAATATACTAACTTACGTATACATAGACAAAATAAATACCAATAATATAAAAACAATAAAATAAATATCTTTGCAACTATAATGTTAGGATTGGAATCGATAGAAACACAAGCTTGTACGAAATGATACTAACTTTTATTACGGATAAACATCGATTATATATTGGTTACATTGGTCACATGACTTAACTATAATAGGTACATGCTTATACACTACACAACTATGATGGAATGGAAAGATAATGTTCTTTTACTCTTTTCTCGTGTGTGTTTTCAGTGTTTGATTAGATATAAGTATTGAGCCGAAAAGAAATGAAACGTTGGCCTCTGTAGCAGTGGTGTAGCTCGTAGGCACCTCGTAGCACACAAAATTTCGTAGCACCTTATGCGTAGACTGCATAGCGTACGATATCAATGAACTCGAAATATTTTGTAGTGAATCTTGAGAAATAAACTCTGAACAGTCAGAATAGCTCCTATTGGTCGTAACGTGATGATATATAACCTATAACCTTCCTGGATAAATGGGCTCTAACACTGAAAGAATTTCAAATCGGACCTGTAGTTCTTGAGATTAGCGCCTTCAAGCAAACAAACATTTTTTTCAGCTTTATAATATTAGTATATAAATTCTGTTATTTAGATATTTTATTTTATACAGGATAAACAAACTAGTTTTAGACTTATATACTTAAGAGCAGCGGTGGTCCAGTGGTGGCAGCCCCGACTTACGAGCAGTAGGCCGTGGGTTCGAACCCAGGCAGGCGCATTACTTTGTGTAATTTATTTCATCACCGCTGCTCTCAAAACGGTGAAGGAAAACATCGTGAGGAAACCGGCATGTCCTAGAACTAAAAATTCGAAGACATGTGACATCTACCAACCTGCACTGGGCCCGCGTGGTGGATTACAGCCCACTCCCTCTCATAGAGAGGAGGCCTGTGTCCCAGCAGTGGGAACATAATAGGTTAATGATGATGATGATGAGTCAGAATAATCAGTGAAAAAAAATCTGGCTTGAAAATGACTGTTTTATTAAAATCATAGTAAACTTTAAGGCTAGGTTCTAAAATATTTTCTTATACTTACCATTTCTTTAAGCCAGTGAAACCTAAAAAGAGGCCATCCCATTCACTCTAAAACACCTTGTCACTCACATGAATATAATAACAAAAACATCCCCACAACCAATAAAGAACATAATTGCAACAAGCCCCTCTACTCAACGTGAGTGAAAATCTTCGGTTTAAGCGTAACATAAGCAAAAGATTATGAAAGCGGTTCAGAGGATTATAGCCTTCCGTTAATGTTGGCTTCGAGTCGTGAATACGAAATGTTTAAACTTGATGGATGGAATTAAGTTAAATGTTATCGTGTGGAGGAATTATTGTACTTAAAGATTTTCGAAGAAGAATATGAATAGAAAGGGCTTTGTGTCGAAAGGACAGGCTTAAAAGTAAAAATAGAAGGCACTCTACAAAGCTATACACGGTGTAAATCACCTCATCACGAAGCCGTCCACCAAGCATTCTGTACATGAAACTAAGTAACTTTACGCAAAAATTATTGCTGGGAAACGACTTTTTTTTGGGGGGTGTAAATTCATCTTTTATGGTAGAACTCAATGTAACGCACTCAAAACATTGTGCTGATGGACGGATTGAATAGTACGGGGGTCGTGGAGGTCTTTAGAGTAAAAATCTTATATTAAAAACTTGTATTTAAAAAAATACTTGTCAAAAAGTTGGAACTTTGACCCCTAATATCTCCGTAACTAGAAGGTTCCCAGGTATGGTGTAGAACAAAAAAATGATCGCAATGACAGAGAGAACCAGTGCCTTTTGGCTTCGTTAAGACGTGTTTTACACCCTTTATTCAAGGTGTTGTTTTGCAACCTCGTCAAATTCGAGGAGGTAACAATGCTAATGATTCTCGACCCGATTTAATAATAAAATGGGTAGGTAATTCTTATTTTTTTACGAAAATCGTTAAGTGTGAACCACCCTTGTTTTAATCGCGGCCCGTCTGATCCTCGCCCTATAACTGCGCTTTCATACATACAAGCAATCTCAAACGTTTATTCGATGATTTCCTATTCCCTAAACCACGTTAAGGTGGTTATTCTGATGTACGGACAAACTTGAACAAACAAAAAAAAAAAAGCGTTTATGAATAAATTAACTAGGTATCGTAATTTTAATTGATTATTTATGTCTTTTGTGACATCCTCTTGAATTTTGACGAGTATGCAAAACAACACCTTGTATACATACTCATAAAAATAAATAACTCGGTTAACTGTCTCGTTGGTCTAGTGGTAGAAAGCGCGACTGCTGAGCATGAGGTCCTGAGTTCGATTCCCAACTCAGGCAAAGTGTTATTGGGTTTTTCCATCAGAAATTTCTCAGTAGCCACCGAGTTCGGATTTGTGGTTGATGGCAATAGGCTCGCCCCCTATTACAGGGGGGCTTAAACATAACTGGAGAAATGTGAGTGTTCTATTAGGTACATCTCTGTACACCCTGCTAAGATTACAGGCGTGAAGTTATGTTATTTGTAATATCTTAATTTTCTGGTCTCATGCCACAGGTAGAAAGAAAGAGCCTATTCGAACCTTCAAACTGTTATTACGAATTTCTTAGTCGAAAAAAAAAACACTAATTTAATTTTGTCATCTGCCTAGCCTTTTCCCAAACTATCTTGGGGTCGGCTTCCAGTCTAACGGATTATCTGAGTACCAGTATTTTTCATGAAGCGACTGCATATCTGACCCCCACAACCCAGTAACTGGGAAATACGATCCCCTTGGTAAGACTTGATGTCAGACTTTTGGCTTCTGACTACTCGTAACGACTGTCAAAGATCTACAAATGACAGACGACCAAAGGCTTAACGTGTTTTCCGAGGCACGGATGAAACTCAGTATGTAAATATGGTCACCCATCCACGGACCAATCTCGGCTTAACCTTAAAGATCGACCTATGCGGCTATTATTGTTTAGCCACGAGCTATAAGACTCAAAAATCAGTCAACCTAAATAATTAACACACTAATTATATAATCAATTTCAATAAATTAAATAATAATATTAAATATTAAATTTTATAATAAATTTCAAAAGATAATAATATTCCAAAACAAATTCAATAAACATATAAACAACTCACTATACAAACTAACACAGGCATTCTGTATTTTATTAGTTAACTATATTTGGTTAATTAATTACCAGAGAATTATAACTTTGATCATATTATCAAACTTGTTGTTAACATCACCATTACGAAGTACCAATATTATTTGGAAACTTTGTATAAACCAATAATATTGATTTAAATATACCTTCGACATACGTAGACTTGCTTTTGCCCACGACTTCGTTCGTGTCATAAGATAGGATTGGATAGTACCGGGTTGAAGTAGAAAGAAAGAAAAAATATTTGTTCTTGTCGCAGGGACATGAAGTGCATACAAATGTCAAAAAAAAGAATAACATTAGACAAGCATAACAGAAAAATAGTGCGTGGAGTCTCTCCGCGCGGAAAAGTGTAACTTCGTAATACTACACGCATGCGTTCGAGTGCCACGCATTCACTCTCGCTCTGTCTCTTTCTATTCCCCCTCCATGGTAGCGCTAAACGTTTAACGCAAACTTGTTGGATGTCGCATAAGAAGTTTCACTTCAATAATTATAAATGCAGTAGGACGCAACGAAAAATTTACAGTTTCATGACTGCGATAAGCAGGTTACCACTTAGGGTCAGCTCACACCGAGACGCGACGCTGCACGCACATTTTAAAGAGCGATTCAAAATTTAACTTTATTTTCTACACGAAAAGATACACATTTCGTTGTGAGAATACGTTGCGCCACGCAGCGCTGCGCCGCGCGACGCCTGTAAAGAAATGTGTATCTTTTCGAGTAGAAAATAAAGTTATATTTTGAATCGCTCTTTAAAAGTGTGCGCGCAGCGTCGCGTCTCGTCGCGTCTCGGTGTGAGCTGACGCTTAGCATGACGCGTGACGCTGTGATCTGTTCTGACCCAGGTTATGGTCATCCGTAAGTTACGGATGACCATAACCTGGGTCAGAACAGATCACGTAACATACCTTTCAACCAAATTAATTCAAAAGTTAAGGCGTGGAAAAGTAACAAGCAGACATACAGCCAGACAGACCGATCGATATACATACAGAGATACTTTCGCATTTAAAATACATCTAACTACTCGATACTGCATCAATACTTTCAGTTGTCAATGTCAAAACTTCTACCTGTGGACACAGATAAATTGAATTAGATAGCAAAATTTTACAGAATAGCCCTGCAGCCTACAGAATAGCGACTATGACATGTTGTTTGCTCTCGATTCATTCTATTACTTGAACGCCCGGCTCCGCTTGCAGACTGACTAAAAACTTTCTTAGAATTTAAACAAAAATCTTCCCACGTTAAGTGGTGCTTAAAGTATGATAACCACAGAGGTTTTATGATTTGTACAAGGCATGTTATCTATTTTGGCCAAGTTCGAACTCGTTAACTCTTGTATAAAAAGTAAATCTTAATCCACATAAAAAAAAATTTTTTCGTAGTTTTATTTTTGCCATTGATCTATGGAACCCTAAAAAGTGTGATTGTGATCTATGACGGGGTGCTCCTCCAGCTATTTGCGGATTCCTGGAGTGCAGACTATCCATCAGTCAATTTGCGAGATCAAAGCACTCAAGGGTTGTATTCTAAAATAATGTATATGGCACGAGTATTTGTATTATGTTTTGCTTCGTGAAAATAGTACGGCATATTTGTTTTTTTTTTTCATTATAGTTTTGTAATTAAAACAAAACTACATACCGTAAACAGAGAAATTGCTCACCAAAACTGAAAATCCCAGCAAGAACTTTTAGAACTAGCTTGACGTACAGATTGCCAGGATGACCGATAATTGACTGCATATTTTAACCGACCTCTTAAAAGGAGGTGGTTATGTATTCGACCATCATCTTTTTTTTTGTTCGACAGAAAATTGACCCCAATATAATCGGGAAAAGATTATTAGCATCGACATGTAATTAATTGCCGGAAAACGTTTTATATTACCAAAATAAAACTAAAGTGACATGCCTTTTAATTTGTATGCATTTCATTTGCATAAAAAAACAATGTCCAATTAATAGGCCTATACGTCAGGAAATTATTTGCTGACATGAAATTATTTTGTTGACATGATAAAGATTAATGAATATAAAATTCTTTCAGTAATCATTGACTGGAAAACATCCAGTATACAGGGTGTAACGGATAGAGTATATACACACTTTAGGGTGTGCTACAGATCATCAAACTGAACATGTTTCTCCATCGGACGAACATCGTAATAACGAAAAAAATATCAGCTGCCTTATACATTTGGGTCGAATAGGTATTGAAATTTTGTATGGGACAGGAGATAATTTTTTCGCTATTACGATGATGACAGGTTGATGGTCTGTAGCACACCCTTAAGTATGTATATACCCTTTCCGTTACATCTTGTATTTATGCCTAGCATTTTCCCAACTATATTTGGGTCTCTAGTCTTACCGAATGTAATGTGAATACTAGACTGGAAAACATCTACTACTGCAATGGTCATTCGCATCGTTTTTTTTTTTTTTTAACGGATGGGATATCATCAAGTGTCTTCTCCCGCTCTGGGTGGAGCGGGAGGGAGTGTCAGACTTGACTGACTAAAACCCACCCGTGTTTCTTCTTAGCCCTTTGTGTTCCAGGGCCGCGGTATCTCTTTTGAACAACCCGCAGCCCTGGCAGGCATCGGCCCTCTCGGACCCCTTTCGGTTTGCTGACTTCGTCATTCGCATCCTTAAATAATATTTGACATTATTATTTGGTAATTTAGCTATAGGTCTTCTCCTTTCTTTATATGTGGATAGCCTAACCTGGTGTCAGAGTTTTATCATTCGAATTATATGGATTCTGACTTGGCTGTACATGCCGTTGAGAAATATCTCTCAGGCGTGCTGGTTTCCTCACGATGTTTTCCTTTACCGAAGTAAGTGATAATACGCTATAGCTATTGGTCATATAATTGTTATCACAGAATATCAATAGTAGGTGAAGGAAAACATCGTGAGGAAACCGGCATGTCCTAGAACTAAAAATTCGAAGACAAGTGACATCTAAAAACCCGCACTGGGCCCGCGAGGTGGATTAAAGCCCACTCCCTCTCATTGAGAGGAGGCCTGTGTCCCAGCAGTGGGAACATTATGGGCTGATGATGATGATGATCAATAGTAGTACAAAACAAGAGCGTTTGAGATTCAGAAGTGTATCTAAACTAATATAATAAAGTTTATGGGGTTATTCTCCGTGTACCCCGATCCCCGAGGACCCCGATTTCATTTTTCTTGATAAACTCAATTAAAAGTCAGTTAACCTTAAAAGTACCGTCAGCAAATGATATTTACAATTATCAAATTACTTGTAGAAGAATGATTCGACATTAAACTGATTTTGTATGTTTTGAAAAGACTGATTGAACATGTCATATTTTTGATTAAACTTTTAATACTTTAATAAGTTGATAATTACAAAACCTGTTATTAATAACTGTTGATAATAATTGTTCTTTATAATTGAAAAGACTGATATTTTCGTATTTATTTTATTTATTTTTTGTGTCTCTAATAATATCTACACTTGAAGCAACTGATCACAACACTATTAGGCGATCTACTCCTGTCTTACTTTATCTTACCTAAATTATCTAGACTTCACAATACCCAAGAGAAACCGAAGACTGCCACAAGAGACCTTTCAAACCGCGTCCCAAACTTAACAAAACTTACCTCCTGACTTTCAAAGCCGTGTGTGTAACTAGCTGTAACTCTGCTTACCCCACAGACAGCAGCGCGAAACTCCGGCGGGATGGAGTATTGAACTTGTATCCGTTCCCGAGGGTCGGAAGAGCCTCGAGTAACACATGGCAGCTTCCTCTTAACGACCTTTATCTGGGTATGTACTGATTCTTTGTTGTTCATTTAGGTTTAGGAGTAATGAGAGATTTATGTAACTGATAATAGCTTGATTGTAATTGGCTAGTTAGGAAACTTTCTATATTTAGTTCTTAGATACGGATTAGTAGCGGTGGACCAGTGATGGCAAAGCAGCGGTGGCCCAGTGGTGGCAGACCCCACTTACTAGCAGTAAGCTGTGGGTTCGAACCCAGGCAGGCGCATTTCTTTGTGCAATTTATTTCATCACCGCTGCCTTCAAAAACGGAAAACATTGTAAAACATCGTGAGGAAACTGTTCTAGAACTAAAAATTCGAAGACATGTGACATCTACCAACTCGCACTGGGCCTGCGTGGTTAATTACAGCCCACTCCCTACCGTAAAGAGGAGGCCTGTGTCCCAGCAGTGGGAATATTATAGGCTGATGATGATGAGATGCGGATTCCATTTTTTGGAAAAAAATATGTTCTTTAAAACTAAAAGAGTTGTGATTGTGGACCCGATGTTAAATAATACGACGGCACGGTTGGCGCAGTGGTTGAGCAAACGACTGCTGCGCTGAGTGTCGGTTCGATCCCCGCACGGAAGAAATATTTGTAAGGCCTACAGATAGTTGTTCCGGGTCTGGCTGTTTGTGTATGTGAGTTTAAATGTTTGTAAACGCACCCACGATACAGGAGAATTTCCTAGTGTGGGGCAAGGTATAAAAAAAAACATGGATAACATAACATCACGCCTGTAATCCCCGAAGTGTTAAGCAGAGGTGTAGGTACCCATTAGTACACCCCCATTTCGCCTGTTATATTTAAGTCCCATGTAATAGGGAGCGAGTCTATTGACATCAAGCCGACATAAATGTAGATTCCGTGGCTGCCACTGAGAAATTCTTGATTGAAAAACACAATAACACTTTACCCGACCTGGGAATTGAATCTGGGACCTCATGGCCAGCAGTCTCGCTTGCAACCATTAGACCAACGTGCAGTCAAAGTTATGGATAGTTACATAGTTTTTAAAATAATCGTGGAGCCTCCTCTATTTCATTTAAAGAACACTGTCCTCTCAAGATACAGGAGTGTCCTAGTTTGAAGGGCAGAGGCGTTACTCATCGGTAATAAGTATAACTACGATAATTATGCATCTTAAAAAAAAATCAAGTAATCAATAAAATTTTTTAGCTGTGTGTGCGCAAAATATATTGCATCTAAAGCTCTTCTTAAAGTGATAGGGCACTTAGACTAGACTAGCCAAATAAAATAAATAAATTACTTGGAGACTAACGTAGCCTCGGCAAGTGCATGCCAACTTTGGCGACTCCACCTCTGGGCTCACCCAGCATGAATAAATGAATGAATGAAATGCATGCAAATGAATGAATAGCTCACCATCATCTTCTTAACCTCATGTCAATACGTCAGAACAATACTACTAATATTAACCTTAATATTTTCCCAATAGATTACGAACCCATACAAGAGAAACGCCAACTGTACGCGTTCCCTCGCGTCGGTCGCAGCGGCCTGTCGTTGTCGCGACTCGGTCGTAGCGACTTGTCGCTGTCGCGTGTCGACTCTCACGAGTTCCAGCCCATGCCCCTGAGACGTACCGAAAGTCCTGGCATGTGGTTCGGACCTCGGCTTGGAAGGGGTTTTAAAAATGATGAAGATGGTAAGGAGTTCCTAGGCTTTTACCAATTTTATTTTAATGTAGCAACAACCAACGTTGTGCGTTGACGACAGGAAGATGTACAGAGTTTTGTCTAGTCTGTTTTCATTTATTTTTGACGATTTTTTTCATAGATTCCTACTTTTGATTAGTGCCCATGTCTCTCATCTATTCTTCAGAAGTGGAAGGAATGGAGAGTGATCTTTGCCCAACAGAGGGAGACATCATGAGCTGATAGCACAAAACTTTTTTTTAAATCCAGGTTTTTTTTAATGCGTTTGTGGTACTCAGCTTTGGAATTTAAATAATATAATTCTGTTGGGCATCATTTACAGATTCACAATGATAGTTTTACTGGTTTTGTCCGTCTTAAACAATTGCGGGACGAGCTAGACAAGAGCATCGACATGTGATCCACATTAGCCCTGGATCTTAACAATTCGAAGTTCTGGCACTGCTGGGCAGGCTCAGGCAGGCAGTATCAGTATCCCTATTAAACCAACTTTCATTGTCCCCAGAAATCACGATCCAAAATGAATCGAACGAACATAGCGACCCTGAGCAAACTGAACCCATCCACGTCGACCGGAGGAAGAGACAGACCCTCAACTAAACACCAAGCCGCTTTGAACACCGACGATTGAACCCGAAGACGCAGCACATATCGTACGACTGCCGTACGACTAATCGCAGAGTACAAAAAGGATTCCATTAGACATTTGTTTTTTCTTATTGTCGTGCGACTTAACGGACACAAAATAAAATATTATGCCTATCATTTGTTTTAATTTATTTTACTAAAAATGTTCTTGTTTCATTTAGGGCTCATTGTTTTTGCCACAATTTTTGTTTATGTAGTAATGTACAGTCTACAATATGCGCTGTGTATCTTTACCATAGATTAATTTAATGTTACGTAGACACGACTCACTAGTTACACCGCCGATCACCACAAAAATCTACCTATTATTGTTTTATTATTGCTTCAATTATTAATTCTTATTGAAACATGTAAATCGACCGTTAAAATACTTAGGATTAGTTGTAAGTATAAATTGTATTAAAGAAGTTTAAATATTTATGAAAGTCCATTGCCAAACTTATTTCCTAGGCTGGGGGTTTTATTATTACTGTAAAATACATAAATCCATGAAATAATTTTGGCAACTATTATTATTATAGATAATTTAATATTAAACTGTTTATAAAATTCTAGTTTATTGAAATAAAGGTCAGTCCAAGTACTTTTGTTTTTCTTTGACATGTCACTCTAATGGCGTCCCAAAACTAGCTCATTATTGTAGATAATTTTCTTTCTAATGCCTATATCCCAATAGGGGATAATCCCATTTTTTTTTCTTTGTCCGTCGGGTAGTTTATTGAAAAGTATTGGACACGTATTTTTTCTTTTTTCACGTGGTGATAAAATTACGGAGATATATTGAGTTGAAATGGCGCATGACGTCACATGTAGGTAAGTTTTATACCTACTTGTGACGTAGTAAGCCCCCACTCTCCAACTTTAATGAGTTTTAACTAAGTAATTTTTTGATATTTGGATAAAACAAAAAATACGTGTCTAATATTTTTGTATTACCTGTCTGACGGACATAATAGAATGTCGTTTTCTTTACCCAGTCCGGTCCCCTATTCATTTAAGGTGGGCGTAGTATGTCTTCTTCTGCCATACTTCTCTATTAATCCTATCTCAACAGTCACCTCCTTCCTAGCGATATCATCATTCCCACAGGATGGACTGTGTTTTTTGTCTTCCTCTACTCTTATAGCCAACCATACTACATTCATACTCAAAACTTTCCTCACCACATTGTCCTCATTCCTCCGCATCACATGACTATGGCCCTACCATGACAACCAAATACCACACAACTTTTCAGGTAGGTACTAGTGGTACCTGAAAAGCTGTGTGGTACTGGCTTTCAGACGTTATTTGACATAGACATTATGATAACAGCCACAGGTACGCCTTTAATTCTGATCCTCATTATGGTTATTGCCTGGTATTCCTACATTTTTTCTGGAATTAGTTGTACATCACTAGTCTCATCACATAATCACCCATTAGTAAGTACAATAAGTATTTACCTAATAAAAAAATAAAAACTACAAATAAAAACATATTACAATAACAATTTCCTCATTCATCTTCAGTTCCATAAAAATACTAACATCTATTTCCGAATTAATCCTAAACGTAATTTGTTATCGACAGCCTCAACTGTCGGCCATTTTGAATTAAGTTTCATTTCTTTCACTGATTTCATATTGTATTATTTAAATATAAGTAGCGAGGGATGATCCAGCCGCGGGCCACGGCCTGCAAATTAAAATAGAAACAAGCTGCTTGTCTAGGATTTAAAATCCGGCCAAGTGCGAGTTGTACTCGCACATACAGGGTTCCGTAGCTACAAACAATATAATAAGATTATTTTTAAATCTCATTCATATGTAAATAGTCACTTGAAAACAAAATTAAATTTGGTTTCATATCTTTGCATAAAACAAAGTCTCTTATGAAACAAAGTCGCTTCCTTCCGTCTCTACACTTAGATCTTTTAAACTACGCAACGGATTTTGATGCGGTTTTCATCAATAGAGAGCATGATTCAAGAGGAAGGTTTATTCTTATGTATAATTTATCCCCGAAAAACACATCAAAATTAACAAAGCTACGCGAACGAAGTCGCGGGCAGCAGCTAAAAATGTTAGTAAAAACCAAAGTTACTGCTGCAGTTAGATGAAACAGTCCCATATCTCATTTTTTTTACCAATTTTTGTAAAAGCTTTTTTTCTTTCTAAATACCTACTTTTTTCAGAATTTGTTACTTTAGAAAAAAGAGGGGTGGGGTTGGATCACAATTTTTCGACTTCTATATACGTAGATTACTTTTTTTTAAACCTTAGTTGCATGTTTAGAGGGCCACGCCTATTTTTTGTTTTTTCATTATTTCACATCATATTTGTGTAGCAGTTCATAGAAGGCATATCCTCTCCTTTCAACTGTGTAGTGCCAATACTATCGAGTGAAATGACTTACGGACGGACAGACAGAGGTACAGACCGGACCGAATCCATAAAGGTTCAAATTTTTCAACGTCATTTAGCAACGGTACCCTAAAAATTGTCCATTTCAGGGAATTTGATATAAAAATGTGCTATTAATAAAAGCATGAGATTGTTTAGATGAAACGGGGATCATGTTGTGACACTCCACGAGATAGTTTCTTTTTCTTTTTGTGCAATCACGAGGATTGAGGAAATGTCAGTGAATTTCGCATAGCACGTGTTTCTTTCTATCTTTATCAATGGTATCATATCTTTATAGATATGCAACAAATAGTGATTTAAGTGGATACAGAACTGCAGAATACTGTGTTAGAAAATGCTTCTATTTTATTCTGCCGACCTGAAAATTGAAGTTGGTAATGGACATGCAGCTGTAACAGTCAATTTTCATTGTCACATCACGCTTGCAATCCCCTAAGAGTTAGGCAGAGGTGTGTCTACACTAGAATACCCAAATATCGCCATGTTATGTTTCAGTCCCATATAATAGAGGGCAAGCCTATTGCCATCAACCAGGCACAGATCTAGACTCCGTGGCTGCAACTGAGAAATTCCTGATGCAAAACACCAATAACACTTTGCGTTTTTTTCACAGATGGGTAATCATCAAATGACTCCCGCTCTGGGCGTAGCGGAAGGGAGTGTCAGAATTGTACTGACTAAAACCCATCCTCCATGTTCCTTCTTAGCTCTTTGTGTTCAGGGCCACGGTATCTCTTTCGAACATTCCTGCAGCCCTGGCAGGCATCGGTCCTCTCGGACCCCTTCTGATTTGTTGATATCTCCTTGAGCCGCGCGTGGAGCACGAACGCGCGTTCGACACGGCCTGTCGTCATAAGATGGACGGACAGTGAGCTAGCCCATTACTCACCGTCCACAGGTCAATGACACTTTGCCTGACCTGGGAATTGAACCCAGGACCCTATGCTCAGCAGTCGCGCTTGCAACCACTCGACCAACGAGGTAGTCTCAATATCAAGTGAATCAGTTTCATTATCAAGTGAGCAACATAACAATTTGCAAACTTATTGAAAAACTTTCTTTCCTTCTAAACCATTCTACAAATATCATCTTACTAGCTGTCTAGCGCAACTTCGTCTGCGTCACATTTTCCCCGTTCACGCAACATTTTTCACTGCTGCTCCGCTCCTATTGGTCGTAGCGTGATGATATATAGCCTATAGCCTTCCTCGATAAATGGGCTATCTAAAACTGAAAGATTTTTTCAAATTGGATCAGCACGTCCTGAGATTAGCGCGTTCAAGCAAACAAACAAACTCTTCAGCTTTATAATATTAAGTATAGATACAGACATTCATATAATGCATACATTTGCATGTAACCAAATAATACCTATAATGACACGTAATAGCAAGGATAAATGCAAAACCTTTGTTGTCTGAACGTTCGTAGCTGCTACGACGCTACGAATACGTGCTACGAATAGTCGTAGCTAGGCCAATAGATGTAGCAAGGGCTTACGATACTCGTTCGTTGCTGTGTCGATTATTACAAACTGTGCGAATTATTACTACATAACAAAACATCACGCCTGTTATTCCCGAAGGGTTAGGCAGAAGTGTGCCTAGTAGTACACCCTAATTTATGTTTCTATTTCCAGTTATGTTTTTTTTTGCCAGTTTTTTTTTTTATTCAGCAGTTGTGGTGTGGTTTACATGGGATCATGTAATAGGGGGTGAGCCTATTGCCATCAACCGGGCTCAAATCCAGACTCCGTGCTTGCTACTGAGATAAGTAGTAGTGGGTGTATATGTGTATGCCTTAAACTTAACGGGAAAGGGGAAGATTTATAAAACAATGGTTAGACCTGCTGTCTTGTTTGGATCAGAATGTTGCGCCCGTATTCACCAGTTTTACCCCCCTGTGACTTTTTCCTCATCACAAACTTAAAGAAATGGCTTGGCGGTCAAAGATTTTCATCGAATGTGGAAGTTATAGCTGCAGCAGGCACCTATTTTTCAGGGTTATTTTTTTTTGTGGATTTAATAAGCTCGAATATCGTTGATAAAAGTGTAAAGAGCAGAAAGGAGATGATGTAGAAAATAAAACGGATTTTTCTCCTCAATTTCACGGATTTATCAAATTACCTTCGCATGTACCCCGATTTCACTAGGACCCAAACTCCAGATTCAGACTTGGTGACAATGGGACCGTATTTCCGTCGATTTAAAATACACTTAAACTTAATTGTCGTGTCGGTGTAAGTTTTAGTTATAAACTCGAACTTAATAATAAGGAAAGTTAATAAAGCGCTATATTCCTCTCTCTAGTTATTTAAACATTTGCTATTCCCGACAAGGTCCATAATTGTTTCTATTATTTATTTTACCACCAGTAAACCTTGTGTTCCTACGTAGTCGTTTATTGCAATCCATAATGTACATTATGGACTTGAGATTAGAGTAGCTTTAGCGTGTGTGAATAAAACCATAGTTACATGACGTGTAAAAAGAAAAAGTAAAAAACAAATATTGACGTTTTTTCGACAGTGTGCAGCGGTGATGAAATAAATTACTTTTGTGTAATTTATTTCATCACCGCTGCTCTCAAAACGGTGAAGGAAAACATCGTGAGGAAACCGGCATGTTCTAGAACTAAAAATTCGAAGACATGTGACATCTACCAACCCGCACTGGGCCCGCGTGGTGGATTACAGCCCATTCCCTCTCATAGAGAGGAGGCCTGCGCCCAGCAGTGGGAACAATATAGGCTGATGATGATGATGAGAGTTTCATTAACCCTGTCGCAGTAATTTCATTGAATAGTGGTATAATAAAGTCGACCAAGGTATGTATTAGTACATGCATCATACCAGGTTCGACTTGTCCAAAAATATTTGTTGACAACGCAACGCTTTCATGCTTGCATTTGGCAGGTGCAGGTAGATGAAGACATACTACAGGCACGACTACACCCCTTTACTTATACCCGCCCGTGGAACGAAACCATACCGACTTCTAATTCGACGCCAACGCCATCTATCGCGCTTGCTGACAACGAATGAAACTTTAATTCATTCATTTTTAGGGTTCCGTAGCCGAATGGCAAAAAACGGAACCCTTATAGATTCGTCATGTCTGTCTGTCTGTCTGTCCGTCCGTCCGTATCACAGCCACTTTACTCCGAAACTATTAGGACTACACAGCTGAAACTTGGTAGGTAGATGTATTCTGTGAACCGCATTATGATTTTTGTACAAAATTTAAAAAAAATATAGATAAGGATATACCATACATGAAATTGAAACTAAAAAAAAAAAACTATCAAACTTATACGTGTGGGGTGTCTTAGATAGGTCTTTAAAAATGACATTGAGGTTCCTGAAACCATTTTTTTTCAAAGTCAATTGTTTGAAAGATAGACACTTCCAAAGTGGTAAAACGAGTGTCCCCCCCCTCTAATTTCTAAAGTAACAGGAGAAAAAATCTGAAAAAAATATGGGGATGTAGACCGTAAAAAAAACTTTCAACGAAAATTGGTTTGAATAAGATTTGATATGTAGTTTTTGAGATATGGGACTTTTTCACCAAACTGCAGCAGTAACTTTGTTTTTCATTAACTTACTATGAAAAACAAATTTAGTTTTGCGGTTGAGTGAAGGTTTACTAATGAATGACCTTTCAAAACATTGTCATTATATTGTTTGGGGCTATGGAACCCTGTGTGCGAGTAAGACTCGCACTTGGCCCGTTTTTATTGTATCTCGCAGTTCAACCTAGGAGGTTGTCGTCTGCTTAACCGGACTATCCTGTGGGTGCCTTGAGTGTAAGGCCTCCAGCCAGGGATAAAGAAACTAACAAACTCAGCGACTACACGCTAAGGGCACAGGGCATTGGATCAGAATGATGGGCCACAAACGGGAGGAATATTCATATTCATTCATGCTCACTTAAATGTCACGCTGATGGTGGCGGGTGTGTCGGGTCGTTTAGTTCCCTTGAAAATGGTTGAGTTGAATGATGGCTGATACATGCGTCATGTTCATGAACGGGCGCTGTCAGTTGTGACTGGTCATCTCTTAGCTGCCACGGTTTATTTTAGTTACTTTATTTTTAATTAATGATTTAATCTTTTACTCTGGACGCTCTTAACTTGCCCATATTTCTACATTGTTCTCACATATTTGTAATTCTTAACATGAATGATGTAACCAAGATTTTGTAACATATTTTGATTTAAAAGAGTGTCCATGGAGTTTCTTGCCCGTTCTTCTCCATAGAGATCTACGCTACGGAATGGGCAACTACAATACTTTCATAAGTTATTATGCCTTGTGACTGGGACTGTAGCTTCGCGTTTTATATTGTTTTTTTTTTGACTTTCAAAAGTGCCTGTAATTGTCTAATTGGAATAAATGCTTTGACTTTGACATTTAATTGAATTGAATGAAAGGCATTTGCATGTGTCTGAGATGAGAATGTTAAGGAGAACACGAATGGATAAAATAAGAAATAAGTACATAAGAGGAAGTCTGAAAGTGGCGCCGGTCACTGAAAAGATCTCTGGTAATCAGTTGTCGTGGTATGGGCATGTGATGCGGAGGAATGAGGACAATGTCGTGAGGAAAGTTTAGAGTATGAATGTGGATGGTTATTAGAATAGAGGAAAACCAAAGAAACGATGGATAGACTGCTTGAAGAATGATATGGCAAGAAAGGAGGTGTCTCAAAAGATGACAGGTAATAGAGAAGTATGGAAGAAGAAGACATGCTGCGCCGACTCCAAATAAATAGGGATAAGGGCAAGAGAATGACGCGGATGGTGACTTGCTTTATGTAAAACTAGCTGTCCCGCGCAACTTCGTCTGCGCGTTTTCGCAACATTTTTCATTGCTGCTCCGCCCCTATTGGTCGTAGCGTGATGATATATAGCCTATGTCCTTCCCAAGGTTGAAATCTATCTTCTTGCCAAATTTCATTAAGATCCGATCAGCTGTTTAGTCGTGAAAAGGTAACAAACAAACAAACATACAAACAAACAAACAAACAGAGTGACATTCGCATTTATAATAAATAAATATAAATATATATTAGTATGGATTGCTGTTATTTTTTGTGGCTCGTTATCAAAGAAAAATGAATGGATGGTATGAGGAAAGAACAAGGAGTAAATTGTTGTACGGTTGTACCATTAGCTACATCTCAGTCTTACTCATCGGGATTACAGGCGTGAAGTTATGTTGTGTAATGTGAGCATTACCAGCAACCATTATTTTCAGAACAGTAACCGGAGACAGACACGTGTGAATGCATATATCTATTGGTATTATATAGAGCATTACCAGCAACCATTATTTTCAGAACAGTAACAAGGAGACAGACACGTGTGAATATGCATATATCTATTATATAGATTATGTATTTAATACACATTGAGGTTTCCCCACAATATTCTCTATTTGTTACCTCCATAACGGATCATCTGTCGACTATTTTTGTGTGGTTCCACTGAGAGCGACAGTTTTGCTGAAAGCATAGGGTACGCCGATGCCTCAGCGGAAGCTTACGGTTCGGCGATTCGTGGTGTGTTGTACAAAACTAAAGGATGAGACAAAATTCTGTTCCACTTTTCTTCTTTACTTTTTCATTTATTATAATTATATAAGTTGTCAACAACCTCAGACATAACGGCCTATTATGCAGCCGTTTTGCACGGAACGCAAATTTAAACGACATCCGACAAGCTCTTGTCACCGTCGGCGTTCCAGCTGTATTAGCCCACTAACTTGGCACGCGACGATGGCAAGAGACCGGACTTTGTTTCCATTTAGTGTGCCTTTAGTGTGGGACGCAACATTGTCGATACTCTTGCACCACGCCATCTTCCAAGCTCATCGTGCTGTTCTGGCGCTGCCGCTGCTGCTGCGGAGAACCTCAAGCGGCGTAAATATTGTAACTTTATTGGTTACTATATTTTAGAGCCGTTTGAGGTTGAAACTCTAGGGCTTACTAACTCTAGGGTGGGGTTCGGGCGCTCACAGCCTTTTCAGGGAAATTTTAAAACGCTTAGTTGACACTTCTCGTCACCCAAAGGTTGGTTTTTATTTGGCTGCCAGAGGCGTAAGCGTTGCCATACAACTTGGCAACGCAGCCACTCTCTCGGGAACATTATTAGTTGACAGCGTTAAGGAGGAATTTTTAAACGCAAACTTTGAGATTATTATTAAATTAGTTACTTTAGGTTATTTTGATTTATAAATGTATGTACCGAATAGTGTACGTAAATTAAATAAATGGGTTTAATGCTAACCTAAATGTCCTCGAAAGTTTACACAAACAATAACAGAGACATTTTAAAACATGCACTGCTAAATGCCACTGCTACTAGCAACCCACACCGAGTTTTACTAAATAAATAACGTACAAACAGTGTGCCGTGTGCGCGGTGCAAAACGAGGGCTTTCCCGATCTGCCCGGATTACGACCGGCCCGTGGTGGCGCCCTATTTCTGTATTGTGGTTGTTGGGCGCTGGATGCTAGGTATTATTGTACAACTATTTTCAGGTACAGGTCGTTAGGCAGTCGTAGTTGATGAGATGATTTACTTGTAGGTAAGAGGAACTATGAAGTAATATTGGATTTAGCTTGTCGTGTATTAGGTAATGTGTAATAAGGATTGATCCAAATGCTGATACTGTTAGCCTGCGTCATCCAACTGCTAGGCTAAGGCCTCTCCCCATGACTTCCAGTTGTTTTAATCCAGGGCCTATGTGGACCACCGGTCGCTGGTCCCGACATCTCCTAGAAGGTCTGCCGCGACGCCTTCTGGCTGTGTCAGGGCTCCAAAAAGGTTATTTTGGCCCACACCTCATTGGGCATGTGACAGACGTGGCGTTTATCTAAATAAGTACGATTAATAGTGTACTTAACATAATTGTATATTTCGATAAATCTTATTTTAACTATTCTCAATATTTCACTTATAAAGTAACTTATAATGAAACCGTCACTGTAATCCTTTTGAATTCATTTAACAATACATATCAAGTGGCCCGAAAGTGACTCGGGGGCAGAAGAAGGTTGGAATGGATTAAGAGGAGAGATACAGACATTCATGGTTCAAGCTCAAGAAGATAGAATGGAATAAGGTTGTAGAACTATTGCTCCTAATTTGACCAACGGAGATGGCAAGGGCGCATGCAATTTTAAGCTTATCTTTCTCATTAACAATTCAGTGAACTTTCTGGAGTACACTGGGCAATTACAAGATGGCGGACTGGCAAAATGTTCACTCCTGAACATCTTGTCAATAATGATAAAAATTATTCAACACTTCAAAAGGGGAATGTTTTTAGATAAAAACGAACTCTAGAATAAGTCCCTAGCGGTAGAAATAAAGACACATGGCCAGCGCAACGAACAAAGCAGTGGCAGTGGAGGAACTCAAGGTATCAGCACTGTTACAGAAGTCGGTGAAGCATTGGCAGACTGTCTCCTGATGGTCCTGGTTGTCGGCTCGGTAGCACTCCTTCTCATGGCTGACCCACCCGCAGCCGCGGGTCACGCGGAGCTCGGAGTCTTTGTGCGGGTGGAAGACTGGGGGTAATACGAAATCATGGGTTTAGTATGTGGCTTGAATTGTCGGGGGGGTAAACATATGGGGTAAACCCCATATCTTTACACTCCCGGTATGCTTTACCAGTGTGTTAATACCAATGTCATAGTGGAAAATAATAGTTCAAGCATGTGTTATTTCTAAATGTACGTCATTGAACTTGATTCTCAACTACTCTCAGCCAGCTGCTACCTACCAGCCACCCTTTATAGACGTCACCCCACTAACCTAAAGGTATCCTGGAATTGCGAATTCGTGGACTTCACTCAAATATGTGCCTTATGTGCATCTGTCTAGCCTTCCCAACTATACTGGGGTTGGCTTCCAGTCTAACTGGATGCAGCTTAACACCAGTAATTTACATGGAGAAACTGCCTATCTCTGAACTCCACAACCGACTTATTACTGGACAATACGATACCCCTTGGTACGAAGACAGGCTATTAGACTTTCGGGCTTCTGATCATGTGTATTGACTGTCAAATGTCTATAAATGACTACCTGGACCAATCAGGGCACCGAGGTCTCAAAATGCTTCTTTGAAAAAAACTTACTGGTCTGCACAATCTTCCTGCAGAAGAAGTCGTACTCGTCGTATCTTGGGATCGCTGTGTCGCAGTTAATGATGGGTATGATGCGCGCACGCATCTCAGCGTCCAACTGTGTGGGGTCGATGCAGGCGGAGTTGTTCGCACTGTTGCAGTAGAAGCAGTAGATCGCGGTCGCTGGAAGACGTTGAATGAAGGTTGAATATCTTTACTAATTCAGCCAGGTTGAATTGGGATCGCATGCAAGGAAAAGTTTCCACACACATGGGTGCCTATATATGAATGGCGTCGCCGAGGCCGGCCCAAAAGAGCTGGTGTGATGACCTGGCGATAGATGGTTTGAGGTGGCTCGGAACAACAGCTCTTGGAAAGACTTGGAGGAGGCCTTGCCCAGCACTGGGACAGTTAACGAGAGCCAAAAATAAATCCATACTAATGCATAATATTATAGGAAAACTGGTTAATTTTGGATGTAGACGGAAGATAATTTTAAAATTACTAGAATCCACGGGCAGAAGTCATTTATATTTTTTTCAGCGCTATTTTAGTAACTTTTATCATACTGACTTTTATTTTACTGCAGTTAACTGAAACAAGTCATCAAATACTTTTTGATATCGCTGGTTGGACCAAATCCGAGTCATCGACACAAACATTGAACTTTGTTTTGATAGCAGAAACGGCCATTATCTTTAAAAAAAAAAACAAAAAAAAACTGGTTCATTGGTCAGTTGATCACTTATATTTCAACGATTCCGTAGCTTGGTTTAACAGAACACTTATATGCAAGAATATTCTGTAACGCCCACGACGTCGGACGATGCAACTTAGCGTCAAGCAACACTAGCTTGCGTAATTGTATTTACATAAACTAACTAAATTAAAAACAACAGCACGTTAAGGCGTCAAAATACTCCTCCACATCGCTGTCATCCAGAAACGTGCCCAGAAGACTGGCGGCATTGCCACGTTGAATGGCAATGCTAATTCTTTGCCCAAAGAAATAGCCAGCCCTCTGGTCTCGTGAAGTGTCAACCAGTCGACGACATATTTCCTTAAAAAGAGAATGCACTCTTTGTTTTCTTCTTGTGAATACTACCGCGTAGTACCTACTGCACGTCGCGAGTGGCATCGTGATGGTTTGTGGCATGTAAGCAACTTCTTTCTGTTTATGTTCATCATCTTCATCATCAGCCTATAATGTTCCCACTGCTGGGACACAGGCCTCCTCTCTATGAGAGGGAGTGGGCTGTAATCCACCACGCGGGCCTAGTGCGGGTTGGTAGATATCACACATGATGTTTATGTTCTAAGCCAGTATTATTCAGCAGTCGGTGTAGCAATACTCTTGTTACTTGAGCGGCCTGAGTCTGTAGCTCGTGGCTAAACCTTGAAACTTTTAAATACGCAGTGATGTTTCAAGCAGATAGATGCCATGCCAGGTTTGGTAATAAGGTCTCTTTGTCAGTCTTTGGGTCATCATCTTCATTGCCCTTATCCATACTTCTCAAATACTCGTCATGTAAGCAGTCACCTATTTTCTAGCAATATCATTCTTCACACGTTCCATCCATCGTTTCTTAGCCTTCCTCTACTCTTACAGCCATCCACATACAGACTCAACATTTTCCTCACCACATTTTCCTCATTCCTCAGCATCACATGTCCATACCACGATAAACGATTACCACACAAAACAAAAACTTTTAAGTCACCAGCGCTTTTATGTGCAGTTTAGTTTAGAATAGATAAAGTTATGATGAGTGGCCTTAAATAAATAAAAAAATATATGAGATTAAAAAAAAAAGTCACCAGGCCCACTTTCAGACTACCTCTTATTTACTCATTCCTTATTTTTTGCCAGTCTTTGAGAAGAACCCAAAAAAGCCAAAAATACGCAGCTGAATTGACCTACAATCACATGACAGTAAAATAATCGTGTAACATACTTTTAAAATATTTGATTTCGGTTGTTTATAACTTACATTTGTACACCAACGATAAGAATATCGTAATTGATAACAGCAATTTACTCGGAGCCATGTTTATCTGAAACAAAAAACAGTAAATTAATTCGGAGGATTTGATTGATTTTGATGACGTAACTAGGTACCATTTCTTCGATCACACCGATTGTGACTTAGACTCAAGAGATCCGAAGATACATAACATCACGCCTGTAATCCCCGAAAGGTTAGCCAGAGGTGTACCTATTAGTACACTCACAAATGTGAGTCAGTTATATTTAATAGGGGTGAGCCTATTGCCATCAACCGAGCACAAACCTCGACTCTGTGGCTGCTACTAAGAAATTCCTGATAGAAAAACCAAGATGCCCGACCTGGGAATCGAACCCAAGACGTCATGCTTAGCAGTGGCGTTTGCAACTAGTAAACTAACGAAGCAACGAGGAAGTCACAACGAGGTAGCCAAGTTCCGACGAAGGACTTTGTATTAGTGATGAGCAGGACATTTTTCGAGATGTGGTGAAGGCAGGTGAAAATAAACTCAAAAATAATATTATTGAGATATGGTAGAAGGAGTGTGGACAGACCAACAGCCAGGGTGGACGTTCTCCAGCAAATCGTAGAAAAAACCGGGATGATGGTCGCACTGATCAGCGAAGAATATGAGCACAAACGGGAGGAGACCTGTACTGAGCAGTGGGTAGTCCAAGGCTATAATAAAAATAACGAAAAAAAGTTGATAATCCTGTAGTTTGTTCAACAGTAGGTAAGTAAAACATTTATCAACCAAACTCTTAAAAAATCTTTTTCTACAAAGTTTTTTGTGTGCACTTCATAAATAATTTCATCCTTTTTAATATTGTAAATGCAAAAGTAACTCTATCTGTGACCTTTTACGCCTTACAGGCTGACACTTTTCAATCAACGCGGGCGCAAACACGGGCAAAAGATTCTCATGTTATAATCCACAGGACGCTTTGTTAAAAGAACTATTCTTGCAACACCTCTGGCGATCCACAAAGAAGAATGAGAAGGGTCCCTAATTGCTTTCTTTTGCAAAATAATCATAATGCTCCTGTAATAAGACTCATCCACCCTTTTAACGTTTTTTTCTTATTGTAATTGTAAAAGATCGGAAGTCATTATACGAGTATCTACAAGGTTTTCTAATGGACTTAAGTTGTAAGAAATAAATAACAGTTTGTTTAAATTAAGAGTTGACTTATAGGGGGCGGTAGAAGGGGCTAACATTTTTATTTTTAGCTTTTATTATTTGGATCTTGGTGAAAATAATAACAGCTGCACAAGTCGATCTTATTTTATTTATTTGTTTTGGATTACCAACGAGTTTGTGTTAAAATTTCTTATAAAAAATTAAATCTACTACAGAATATATGGTCATGACGTAACGCATACTCAAATTATAGGTAACCACATCTCATCCATTATCGAGTACGCATACTCATATATTAAAATAAAAATAGGAATAAATACAATCATGCAATTAATGATTAAAATAAAACATTTAAAATATACAGACAAATCAAATTATATTAAATAGTGAGATTAAAATGGAATATAAATTAAATAAAATTGATGATGGTATTTTATTAACTTATTTAAATTAAATTATTGGATTGATAATTCAAGGGT
This sequence comes from Cerastis leucographa, assembly GCA_963082945.1. Taxonomy (NCBI): domain Eukaryota; kingdom Metazoa; phylum Arthropoda; class Insecta; order Lepidoptera; family Noctuidae; genus Cerastis; species Cerastis leucographa. Next base: position 8,966,410 of record OY720353.1, read on the forward strand.
CCTCTAACTGAAAGTGCTTATACATATGAATTGGTACAACACAGTGGACTGCGCATTCACTTGACATCTGGAAATGTATAATTATGTGTTGAGCAATAAACATTTGAATTTGACAATTTCCTTTTAAATGTTTTAAGACTATCGTGATTGATGTCGAGTTCAGCTTTTCGCCATATAGCGTTATACAATTTAGTTGCCCTTTTAAGGGGAGCTGTCACCTAAGTTGGTTTTGTGCAAAGATTGTCTGAACATATTATAGGTATTGTAACAAACTTGCTTATTCCTTGATGAAAGGAGTAAACAGATTTATACATTAAAAAAAATAATTAGGGGAAAATGAATTTAATAAATGATGAAATGAAAAATACAATAAATTAGTACAAAAGTGAAGGGCAGGTTAACCGAGAACGTTTTAAATATCTCCGCAAATCTCTGAGCGTGATAGTAACTGAAGACAAACTTGCAGTCGTAGAAAGCTGGCTTGATTAAGATGAGCTTGACCACGACGAACTTGATGCAGGGCGATTTGGTAGGACCCACCAGCAGACACGTACCGCCCAATGCCAGGCTCGTCAGCTCGAAGAGCAGCTTCCAGCAGACAGGTAATGAGCCCCAGTGCCAGGCTCGTCAGTTCGCAAAGCAGCTTCCAGCAGACAGTTAGCAACAGCCACGGCAGTACTAAACGAAGGCCGCTCTTTGACTCCACCAGGCTGTGCTCAAAACTCAAGATATGACAGATCTTGACTCCAAACTAGACTTAGCTGTTTTCTTGATTTTAGACTATACTGATTTCTCGTGTCCAGACTGAACCGACTCTTAACTCCAGACTAGAACCAGGGCATCTGTCAGAAATCCCTTTTATACCCTGATCTTCCGTTTCTTTTCTTCCAATCACTTTTTTAGATTCAAAACTGCTGCGCTCTAGTAAGACGCAACCTGCCAGTATTAAAAACAGCCAGTAACAATGGTCAAAAACCCTGCACATAATATTTTTAGAAATATTACTCAGAATATCTTTACACAGCAAATATTCGCAATTAACTATAAAATACAACAATTTGAACTGACGAATTGATGATAATAATTTTTAGTAATATATAATCTAAATGAAACCTTCATAGAGAGTTTGGTTGGTTACAATTAAAAATAAAAGTAAATGACAGCTGACAAGTTCGATGTAAACAATGTCACAACAAAGAAAACTAAGAAAATATTTATAAAAATGAAACAAATCGTAATATGCTAATGGAAAACCAATAAAAGTATGAATATGGATGATAAGTGTGAGTATAAAGTGTCTGTAGTAGGCAGATACTATATTTCCCCAACGACCCCGAGAAAATTTTTGGCCTAGAACAAAAATTTTGGTAAGGTTAAAGTATTACAGCATTCACAAAACTTTCATAACTCATTCAAACACACCGACATCTTACGAAGTTAGGCCAGGTAGGATTCACATTCAATGATCACTACTCCACCTGATAAATCAATAACAGTAGGCTTATTTTTGGAGTTGTAATCCGCTCGCGTCTAAAACCCATAATAAAATGAAATATAAAGATTTTAATAAGGGATCCACCCCAATCAACTTTTAGAGTTGAAGAATAGCGAAGGCTTATTTTAAGGAAGTCGCAACCCGCTTCAATCAACTTTTAGAGTTGAAGTTTAGCGAAGGCTTATTTTAAGGAAGTCGCAACCCGCTTCAATCAACTTTTAGAGTTGAAGATTAGCGAAGGCTTATTTTAAGGAAGTCGCAACCCGCTTCAATCAACCTTTAGAGTTGAAGATTAGCGAAGGCTTATTTTAAGGAAGTCGCAACCCGCTTCAATCAACATTTAGAGTTGAAGATTTAAAAAAAAAGTTATACCAACTTATAGTATAGTTAGGTATAATAGAAGGTTAGATAACTTGTACCTAAAAGCACTTCATAAAGTTATCTGATAAGAACAGATATAGAAGAAGATTAAAAAATAATCTTTTACTGGTTTAAGAGCCAATGAAAGAACATAGTTAGAAAATAAAAACTATAGAGTTTAAATAGGCCGAATAAAACTCTACAGTTAGAAGAAGGGAAGAGGATAGAGATGAGTCATGAGTAAGTATAAGATAAAAAGTTAAAAATAAAGTGTATAAAATTAAAAGGGAGAGAGAGTCAAGAGAGTCTGAGTTATTATTAAGAAGGATTCTAAAATAGTCTACTTGAAATATTCAAGAGCGTTGAAGGACTGTCATGTGTGGTAGTCTATACTTTTGCGCTGAAACAGCGCAGATAATAGTTCGAGCCCACGACACTAAACCTATTTTGATGAGATTCGTAGATGATATAGGTAAATATATGATTTAAGTGTTTAAGAGTATAAGTAGATTAAGTGATGTAATATGATGAAAATAGTTACCAAATATAATCTCTTGTGGAAGTTGTTTTAGAATTTAGAGAATATGTTTAAGATCAAGACTTGATTTTGCGTTAGGCGCCAAAATGTAACAAACTTGCTTATTCCTTGATGAAAGGAGTAAACAGATTTATACATTAAAAAAAATAATTAGGGGAAAATGAATTTAATAAATGATGAAATGAAAAATACAATAAATTAGTACAAAAGTGAAGGGCAGGTTAACCGAGAACGTTTTAAATATCTCCGCAAATCTCTGAGCGTGATAGTAACTGAAGACAAACTTGCAGTCGTAGAAAGCTGGCTTGATTAAGATGAGCTTGACCACGACGAACTTGATGCAGGGCGATTTGGTAGGACCCACCAGCAGACACGTACCGCCCAATGCCAGGCTCGTCAGCTCGAAGAGCAGCTTCCAGCAGACAGGTAATGAGCCCCAGTGCCAGGCTCGTCAGTTCGCAAAGCAGCTTCCAGCAGACAGTTAGCAACAGCCACGGCAGTACTAAACGAAGGCCGCTCTTTGACTCCACCAGGCTGTGCTCAAAACTCAAGATATGACAGATCTTGACTCCAAACTAGACTTAGCTGTTTTCTTGATTTTAGACTATACTGATTTCTCGTGTCCAGACTGAACCGACTCTTAACTCCAGACTAGAACCAGGGCATCTGTCAGAAATCCCTTTTATACCCTGATCTTCCGTTTCTTTTCTTCCAATCACTTTTTTAGATTCAAAACTGCTGCGCTCTAGTAAGACGCAACCTGCCAGTATTAAAAACAGCCAGTAACAATGGTCAAAAACCCTGCACATAATATTTTTAGAAATATTACTCAGAATATCTTTACACAGCAAATATTCGCAATTAACTATAAAATACAACAATTTGAACTGACGAATTGATGATAATAATTTTTAGTAATATATAATCTAAATGAAACCTTCATAGAGAGTTTGGTTGGTTACAATTAAAAATAAAAGTAAATGACAGCTGACAAGTTCGATGTAAACAATGTCACAACAAAGAAAACTAAGAAAATATTTATAAAAATGAAACAAATCGTAATATGCTAATGGAAAACCAATAAAAGTATGAATATGGATGATAAGTGTGAGTATAAAGTGTCTGTAGTAGGCAGATACTATAGTATGTATCCGGAGTAACATGACAGAAGTTCAGTATTTATTTTAGAGGTCAGTAATTTGTGATAGCAGCAGTAGTAGTAGTGTTTCTGAGAGCAGCAGTGGCCCAGTGGTGGCAGCCCCGACTTACGAGCAGTAAGCCGTGGGTTCGAGCCCAAGCAGGCGCATTACTTTGTGTAATTTATTTCATCATCGCTGCTCTCAAAAACGGTGAAGGAAAACATCGTGAGGAAACCGGCATGTCCTAGAACCAAAAATTCGAAGACATGTGACATCTACCAACCCGCACTGGGCCCGCGTGGTGGATTACAGCCCACTTCCTCTCATAGAGAGGAGGCCTGTGTCCCAGCAGTGGGAACATAATAGGCTAATGATGATGATGATATGCAAAGCTAAGTATCCTGGTAATATGTTTTACAGAAATGTTTCTTCCGATGACCCCAAGGAAATATGCAATCTGTTCTCAACTTTCTTTTGTTCGGTATATGAACCCTCTACCTTTAACCCAGACACATGGCAACCGTCAAATTGCTATGAAGACAATTCGCCATGTATCTCTGACATCTACTTGGCAAAAGAGTCAATCCGTACAGCATTGAAGTCACTAGATTCATCTAAAGGAGCTGGACCAGATGGCATACCACCCTCCTTCTTCATAACTACAGCGGACCACTTGTCTTCCGCCTTACATATAATTTTTAATAAATGTTTGAAGGAAGGGGTTTTTCCTACAGTTTGGAAACGAGCCTCAATCACTCCTGTGTACAAGAGTGGTGATAAAAATAATATAGAGAATTATCGGCCCATTTCCATTCTCTCCACTTTGTCAAAGGTTTTTGAACGGCTTGTGCACAGTGCGCTATATCCTCATATCTGTCATCTTATCATACCCGAACAACATGGTTTTGTCAAACGTCGCTCTACCACCACTAACCTCATGACCTTTGTGAATTATCTCTTTGAGAATATGGACCGACGGGTACAAGTTGACGCTGTTTACACGGATTTTCAGAAGGCCTTTGACAAAGTGGATCACACTCTGCTCATGGAAAAAATTGCCTTTAATGGTATACGCGGCAATTTACTCAGATGGTTTGCTTCATATATTTTCAATAGGACTCAAAAGATCGTCATTAATGGGCATGAATCTGACTCTATAGTTGTTAAATCCGGGGTTCCTCAGGGGTCAGTATTAGGTCCTTTTCTTTTTATATTGTTTATTAATGACATTAAACATTGCTTTGTGAACTCAAATTTCTTGATGTATGCAGACGATATGAAAATATATTTAACCTGTAAAAATATTCGCGACTGCCATTATTTACAACAGGACCTTGATAGATTTTATGAATACTGTCTCAAAAATAAACTCTTTCTTAGCCTTCCTAAATGTTACACAATTTCTTTTACTAAAAATAAAAATCAGGTCAAATTTAATTATTCAATAAATAATATAAGTCTTAATAAGGTTCAATCTGTCCGTGACTTGGGTGTTACGCTTGACTCCAGTCTGCATTTTGATACTCATATTGACAACATAGTAAAAAAAGCCTTTCAGATGTATGGACTGGTGATGAGATTTTCAAGTAGCTTTGTGCGACCCTCTACATTCTTAATATTATATAAAACCCTAATTCGGTCGCAATTAGAATATGCAGTCCAAATTTGGGATCCTCTGTATGATAAGTACTAAGATAGGCTAGAAATTGTGCAGAAGAAGTATTTACGTACGGTGAATTTTAAGTGTTATCGCCCTAAAGTCTCCTATGAGCAATTACTGAAACGTTATAATGTTCTTAGTTTGGCGTCTAGACGATTTCTTCTGGGTGTAATGATGCTGCATGGTATATGCAATAATAGATTCGACTGCATTCCATTATCAAATAGTCTACATTATATAGTACCTAGAACTGTCATGCTTCGTGGGGTACGTGTGCCTCGACTATTTCACACGAATTCGTGTAGGACTAACGCTGGGGAGCGCGTGCCTCTTCGTCGCATTGTTGATGCGTACAATGCTAACTTTATGGAGCTTGACATATTTACCCTTTCCAAGGATCGTTTCAAGGCAAGAGCAATAGAGTTACTAAATTCATAAGAATATATATTTTTTTTCTTTGCCTTCCTTTCTTTTTCTTACTAAGCTTTTACGATGTGCACTGTTTGTCTGTTTTCTTTTAACTTTTTTATTTGTGAATTCGTGGACAATGTTGTGGGTTACATGTGTAGTAATATAAATATGTAATAGATTGTATATAGATGTATTTCTTAGTATTGTGCTAATTTAAGAATCTCTAGTTAAGCTTGGCATGTAACTGTTTTTTGTCCCTAATAAACAAAATAAAAATAAAATGATGATGATGAATTTGTGATGGAAACATACATCTAATACTTTCCTGCGATTGGTGAGAGTGTAGTGTTTAAAATTATGAACACGGTACTTGTAAGATTTGAATTATTGCGCTGTTTTATTTTAATTTTTTGTGATGATAAATGATACAAGAATTTCCTTTGGACTATCTCCATACGCTGTTTTTATTTTATAATGAGGTGACCATACATACATGTCAACAGTAATTCAGACCACTGCGAACCAACGTCTCTTAATGTATATTAATTTTAGTCTTATTATACATTACGAGATATATATAATTATATTCTTTTAGTTTTAAACTCATCCTAAGTTCTTGGCACCACTCAACTAATCTGTCTAAGTCAGCCTGTAGTAAATAATAGTATTGCATGGATTTTATAGGCTGAGTCAATTTGAGATCGTCTAAAAAAAGATAAGATACTGCGTGATGAAAACAGTGGATAATGGTGTTTATAAATTATTGAAAAGCAATGGCCCTAGGTGGGAGCCTTGGATATCCAAGACGTCACATGAAATTTCTCAGATCGGGTGCCATTCAAAACGAACGTATAATACGTGAACACTAAGTTATGACTGAAACCATAGCAATAGAGGTCCGTGGATTCAGAGGTTCTCAAGTTTCTGTATTAATAGTTGATGGTTTACTCTGTCGAACGCTTTACTAAAATCAGTGTACTGCGTCAACCTGAATCCGTTGGTCCACATTTTCTGTAAAAGCTAGATTTGAATGAGTTGATCTTTCTTGAAAAGAGACAAGCTAATTGCCTACAATGTCATTTTTCATGTGGCTGTACAGATAAATTAACAGCACAAAAAATTATATCATTTTTGCGCCTTTTTTAAAAACAGAGATTATTTTAACCCTTTTCCACACGGTCGGAAAACGATCTTCAGGGCCGCGATAGTGTAAATGGATCCCGAGTATCCTCTGAGCCTCAGAAATCACGTTGGTCCCAGCTGTCATTTGTAGATGTTTGACAGTCATTACAGATAAACAGTGGCCCGAAAGTCTGACAACAAACCAAGGGGTACCGTACTACTTGGGTAGTACGGTACCCCTTGGTTGGTTGTCACTAACTAGGTTGTGCAGGTCAGATGGGCAATCGCTCCACGCACAAAACTATGTATTCAGCTGCAACCGGTAAGATGGGAAGCCGACCTCAATACAGTTGGGAAAAGACTTAGCAGGTGAAAGTTGCAATATGGGGGTTTACCGGGGTGAAAAATCGATATATCTAGGTCTCATTGTCTATAAAAAATTGTTTTTTCTATTTTCACTCTAGCTGAGCTCGGTCGCCCAGGTACTGGCTTGTATACTTTTATATACTTTTTTGGATTACATTTCGGACATTCTCTAATAATAAATCCAGGAGTGCGACACTTAAAACAAATCATGCCTGTGATCTCTGGGCAAGAGCGGTAAGAATGACCAACTTTGTTACATTTTAAGCAAAGCTGAGACTGACTACAACTAGGACAAATCTGAGGCTTACTAGTTGTTGGTTGATGGGAAGTTTTGTTCGGCCTGGGTTTGGTGAGTTAACAGCCTGAGAAGTCGACTGGTCGGGAACACAATCGAGACTGGCTACCGCCTTTAGATACCTATGTTTGTCTTGCGCGTAAGTGAAACCGTGGGTGTACAGTAAACTAATAATTCCTTTTGTTGATCACATTATATTCATTTATTTAATTTTAAATAAGTACTTACATTGTCTATCCTATAAATAAATTAAAATCACTCTTCTCGGTTATTTTTTTCGATTTATCGTTTCTTTAAGAGGTCACTAAGATATCACTGTGCCGACCACACTTGAATTGTCTACAATGATAACTGAGCTCGCACCAATACGTAATATTACACAATTATATGTAGGTATGTATGTCTCGTTGTTTGTGAACTACGATCTAATAGTCTTGACCATTATAACTATTAATTATTGCGAAATTTGCCAGTCAAACAGGCTTTATCTTGCAATTTAGCATTACAATAACACGTGTCGTCAAAAAAATAAACCAAATGTAAAGGCACAATAGGGGATGATCACATTTTTTTTTCCTTTGTCTGTTGGGTAGATTATTGAAAAGTATTGGACACGTATTTTTCTTTTTTCACGTGGTCATAAAATTACGTAGATATATTGAGTTGAAATGGTGCATGACGTCACATGTAGGTAATTTTTATACCTACTTGTGACGTAATTAGCCCCATTCTCCAACTTTAATGAGTTTTAACTAAGAAATTTTTTGATATATTGATAAAACAAAAAATACGTGTCTAATATTTTTGTATTACCTGTCTGACGGACAAAATAGAATGTCGTTTTCTTTACCCAGTCTTCACCCCTATTCTTGTGAAATTACTACCACAGCGGCAACGTCACATAATCGCATCGCCGGACCACAGTGGCACGATTAGTTTCTTTTTCCATCCATAACCATCACGCCTGTAATCCCTGAAGGCTTAGGCAGAGGTGTACCTAATAGTGCATTTCGCCAGTTATGTTTAAGTGCCGTGTTATATGGGGCGAGCCTATTGCCATCATCTAGGCACAAACCCAGAATCCATGGGTGCTACTGAGAAATTCCTGATGAAAAAACCCAATAAGACTTTGCCCGAACTGGGAATCGAACTCAGGACCTCATGCTCAGCATTTACGCTTGCGACCAATAGACTCAAATATTGAATAATCGTTCGTTTTATTTCCTTTTCGTCAGTCAAAACTATTGGAAATATGTATAAGACTAGAAATATAATATCATATATCCATACTTCCATACTATCTATACTTCCATACTAATATTATAAATGCGAATGCAACTCTGTTTGTTTGTTCGTTTGTTTGTTTGTATGTTTATTAGTTACCTTTTCACGACTATACGGCTGATCGGATCTTAATGAAATTTGGCAAGAAGATAGATTTCAACCTAGGGAAGGACATAGGCTATATATCATCACGCTACGACCAATAGGAGCGGTGCAGCAATGAAAAATGTTGCGAAAACGAGGAAAATGTGACGCAGACAAAGTTGCGCGGGACAGCTAGTTTATTATAAAGATAAAAAAATACTTTATTTGCTTTCTACAACTTATTATAACTGTGACACGCTTGTTTTTCAAATTCGGAGAACTATTGAATGAACTTATCTCTAACTCGGTACGGTGACCCCTGACATGCGGTATCATAATATAAGTGAATTGTATTATTTTGTCGAAACTATCTAGTACTAGAACCTAGAATTTGTTGTTAAAACTTACAAAGGAATACGTATTATAGACATACCTATGTAATAGAAATCTACTGACACAAAAATACGTTTAAGGCCCGTGCACAGCCTCGGGTAACACGATTTGCGACGGGACTTGCACGCGTGTCACTTGTTTTCATCGCGTGAGTACTGTAGAGACTTTGTCTTTGTGGTAATTTACAAATTAACTCTGGCACGTTGTAAAGAAAACAAAAATAAACCACAACCTTATTGGTTGAAATGACCTACCCTACCTACCCTACTCTACCTACCCTACTTACCTACCCTACCCTACCTACCTTTTAAACCTTCTTTGGGCTTGTACAAATGTTCCAAAACCAAAATTAGCCTAATCGGTCCAGCTGTTGCCGAGTTTTCGTGAGACTAACAAACGTCATTTTATTTTTATTTACTTGGCGAAATAAACTATCTATATAGTTAATTTCGCCTCATTTGATACGAGTTTAAGAGGATACAGGTACCGACAATATCGACCTCCATTATTACGAACCCTTCTAACTAACAGATGTGTGTACCCAGCTTTAAAATCTGCGGTTAGGGCTAATTAATACCATTAATAATTTAGCTAGCATTATAATGAACTACGAAATTTTCTACCTCATTCAATGGCTTTTTGTAAGGCAGATCGTATATACATATAATTTACATCAATTATGGGTGCATGTAAACAAAGTTTTACGCTGTAAACATGGTTCTTATTAGGCAATATTGCTTACACGAGGAGATAGATAATTTGGAGATAGTTATGTGCTATTGCAAAACCTATAGGGTACAACGTTCCTTTTCACTTTATCTTCATAGTTGTAACTTGTAAGTAGAAACCGGATTACATGTATACAAATGCATGTTTGCTGCATTTGCACGTTATGTTTTTTTTTGTGTATTTTAGCTAAAATCGTAACAGTAATCACGGAGTTATGAGATAAGTTTTTTTTAATGCTGCAGATATGAGCACTTCCTGCTTTTTAGAAGTCGGTTAAAATTACAATTAATACTGTAGAAGAAAAACACTTTAATGTGCACAGTAGTGTTTACAGCGAAAGGCGATCTTAAATGGTTGGAATAAGGCTAATAGTGATTACGTCACATTTCCTAGAAAGTCCATACGCTTGCAATCCTTTAGTCCTGAAATACGATCGTTGACTTTGCAGGGTTTCAGGAGTTATGCCTCTTTTCGCAATAGTCTTGATACTTGGTGAAGATATTTTTTTTTATTTACTCTTTGCAACTTGAGAATACTCATTGATCTAGTGGTTCGTCGATACTGCTGAACAAGCCTTATACTTGACTTCCAGGTCGGGTATTCTGTAATGTGTGTAATTTTATTTTACGATGAGGAATTTCTGAGAAGCAGCCATGACTATATTTGTGTCCGATTAATGGCAATGGAAATATTTGTAGGGCCTACAGATAGTTGTTCCGGGTCTGGCTGTTTGAGTATGTGAGTTTAAACGTTTGTAAACGCACCCACGATACAGGAGAAGTTCCTAGTGTGGGGCAACGTTTTTATTAAATAAAAATTATTTATGGAAACAAGTATTTTTAAGTAATAACATATTTTTTGACGTGCATAAAAAGTAAAGAATAATAAATGTTGATATCTAGAAGAAAAAAAAATCCGCCATTCGGTGTCTGACAGTTACATCCTGTAATGCTTACCTAGCTATAGAAGTTGAAGGTAACATCAAACACAATAATCGAATCAGGCTTGACATTCAATCAACTACCCTTTGAAGTCAGACGAAATCGACAGCTTAATTAAAAATAGCCGGTTTAACGTTACCGGATTTTTTATTCAGTTCCGGAATATTTTAAGCGGAATGGAAACATAACTTTTTTTTTCCCGGTGAGTGACTTTCTACTTTCTTTTGGTTTGCTTAAAATTTTAAATGGGTTGTCTTTGGCAGGTTGCTCCCTTTAGCTAGGGAGTACAAAGGCACATGGCTTACTTAGGTATGACTAATAAAAAAATACAAAAAATAATAACATAATGGGGTCGTAACTGCCCTCGAAGAAGATGGCGGGATTATCTCGACTGAACGACCAGTTATGTTGGCCTTGGATCGGAACACCTGTAACTCATGCGGAGAGGCCTTTGCCCAGCAGTGGGATGACGGAGGCAAAAGGTCTCAGTTTTCCATCTTATCCTTTTCTATCGCTCGGACCCGAAGCAGAAACCGAGCGGCAATGCAAATGAAAATTGCCGCCAGGAAACTGGTCTTCGATAGACCCAAGAAACAGGTCGCAGAAGAAAACCCAATCCGACGAGAATCCCTCTTTTCCACCGAATTGAACTCCGTAGACACACCTTGGGAGGATCCTCTCCCGAAATCTCAACCAGATCTGATAGACATGACTCAGTATGAAGAGATACAGCTTCTGAAGAAAGATGAGGGTTTAATCCCGAAGGTTCGGGATCCTAATAAGAAGGCTTACTTGTGCAGGCTGACGGCTAAGCTGGCGTTACGACGGCTGAAGAGGCATAAGCACCAGCCGATATTTGATTGCACATGCAGCATTGACGTTACGCTTGACAGCACGCCCTGATTCTCGCTCTAGCAAATGACGGTTCTGAGTGACAGAAAAGGATAGGAGAATGTAATTAATAGACGTCAGTAAACCTTACTGCTACTATTTGCATAGCATGCATTATCGGCATTGCGTTGCAGGATATAATGTCCGATGAGGTTAATCTGTCAAGCACTCTCGAGGGAAGGCAAAATAATTGCAGTCACAAGCTGCGGATACGATTTAAGATATACCTGAGTCTTCAATTAAACCTTTGTTTAATCATTAAAAATGTACTAACCGTAGGAATCTAAGGAACTCTAGCACATTTTATTTATCTATGAATAGCTTAGTTACTCGAAAAAGATATCAGACTAGAAGTCGACTTCAACGTAGTAGAGAAAGTCTGTTGAAATAAATAGTAAAACAAAAAAATAGACAAGTATTATTTCAACCTTGAACATCATTTAACTTCGAACAAAAACAATCTACATCAATACTTTGACATAAAACATCGGTATAAAAACATGTGAAAAAACGTTTGTAACTCTTCGATTCGCCGGCGGCATTCCTGTAATATTTCCATTCCAAGTTTTTTAACGACTAAAGAAAACATTGAGGTTCGCTTTTCTTGTAACTTTTTCCATAATACCAAAGAATAACCATTTTCTCTTGCTTTCTTCATTTTCATGTTTAAGGTCCCGTTCACGACCTCGGGTGATGCGACTTGAAACGCGTAATGTGTCAAGGGACAGACGCGCGCGTTTTTTCGGGCCGACTCTTGCTTGTCCTAAACAACTAAATTTATTTATTTTGTCCGCTTAGTGAGCTTCTAGGTCGTGGCCACGGAGTATGAAATAGACGCACACAAATAACTTGAAGTATATAGCCTAGTCTTAAAAATATAATCAAGACTAAATTAAATGATTAAGGGTAAGCTAAGACAGTAATCAGTCAGTAAAAAAACACAGTCCATACCTAGTTTAAGTAAAGTATTTTCGAATGACTTTCGAAATAAGACTGCAAACTACAGCGATATTTATTTCCATGTAAATATGTCAAAAATATCGATCTTAGTTTTGAAAATAATAAATGCTGGACACACCTGGCGGTGTTGAACTAATGGAAGGGATTTTGCAACCATCAAATATAAACAAAATTATTGCTACAGAAATTTATTACTAAGAACTAAATAAGAAACTGTTATACATTATTGTTTTAACCTTACTTACTAATATTAAATATGTGAATTTAGTTTGTTTGCTTGTCCCGACTTCAAGCCATAATAGCTGAGCGGATATAGGTGTAATTTAGCAAAGGGATAGACAATGACCTAGATTAGGACATAGGATTATACATAACATATGTGGACCTACATTTATCCCGGTTATACCTTCCCGTGAAATTATTTCAGACATCCCCGCGGGCAGAACCGGGGGAAAAGTTAGTTTACATTAATAATATAGAAAGTCGAAAGTCGACCCTTTGATGTGTCATATTAAGACCGTTTAATATTTTGATACTTTTTGATATTAATGTAATAAATACACGAAGTTACAAGAAGTGGGAGTTGTAAAGATTATATTCTTACGTTATGATATGTAATGTAACATGTAGGATGTATTGAAAACCTTACGTGAAGAAGGTTGTTTGGTCGAACAATTGTTTTGATGTAATAAAATATTCAATTCTGGATCAATGGATTCCGGGCTGAAACTGGGAGATCTTGTCTTTAAGAATCTACAATAACGTCAATTTATTTGGTACTTTGTTTTTTTATTATTCATTTATTTTCAGAATCAAAAATATTACAAACATTGTTAGTAAATCATACAAACTCAAACCATTTATTTCAATGAGACCATTACAGGCACTTTTGGAAGTCAAAATACAATGTAACTATACTTATAACTATGTTAGTATATATTATTATACAATGTCAACATTATAAATTACGAGTATGTTTTTTTTTTTCACTATTTTACATTGAAAAGGACCCCTCCTGGACGTTATTCCAGTGCGTCACAGCCGGACAATCAACCCTTCTCAATATGGTATTCAGAAGGCTGTTGGTGCTGCCCCACACGCGGCGCATCAGGGAGGCCACTCTTTTCTGTACTATAGCCCTAAAGCAGTCAGTGCTGGCCTTAGCAAACATACCTGATCCACTGCAAAAGCGAGGTAACCCCCACAGCATCCTAAAACCATTATTGTACAGGAACCGTAGGTCATTGAAAGATCTACGCGTATAGCGGACCCACAGGCGGCAGGTATTAAATGTCTGGCAGTATGCATTCAAAAGAGCAATAAATCACATCCTGAAGGAACTACGGAATGTATCTTAAGGGTTTACCCATTTTCGTGAACACTAAGTGGCACCTAAATGAAAGCCTAAATACTATTGCACTATTCGAATTTTGCTGAGCCGAGCTGTGATATTCCCATTGAGCATCATCATCTGCCTAGCATTTTCACAACTATGTTGGGGTCGACTTCCAGTCTTACCAGATGCAGCTGAAGCCTCCACAACCCAATTAGTACTGGGTTATATGATAACCCTTGATAAGACTGGTTGTCAGACTTTTTGTGGCCACTGATCTACAAATGACAGCTGCCGCCGTGCCTTTGTAGGTTAGAATTCCAACTTTTAGGCATCGTTCACACCAAACGTATTGTCCACCGCCGACTGTGAACGCGCGTTTCGCATTTAATCGCTTTTCCATATTAAGGGTGTAAAACACCTCTTAACGAAGCCGAAAGGCACTGGTTCTCCCTGTCATTGCGATCATTTTTTTGTTCTACAATACCTGGGAACCTTCTAGTTACGGAGATATTAGGGGTCAAAGTTCCAACTTTTTGACAAGTATTTTTTTTAATACAAGTTTTTAATGTAAGATTTTTACTTTAAACACCTTCACGACCCCCGTACTATTCAATGCGACCATCAGCACAATGTTTTCAGTGCGTTACATTGAGTTCTACCACATAACATGCTTTTCCACCCCCAAAAAAAAGTCGTTTACAAGCAATAATTTTTTCGTAAAGTTACTTAGTTTCATGTACAGAATGCTTGGTTGACGGCTTCGTAATGAGGTTATTTACACCGTGTATATTTTCTCGTCCACACCGAACCGACTATACGCATACCTCTTATTCCTCTATACAGTGAGCATACTCACAGTCGGCAGCGGACAATCCGTTTGGTCTGAACGATGCCTTACACATTTTTTTAAGTACAAGTTTGTATTGAAATAACTTTTCATTAAATATCCGATGCATCCATCATCACAATGTTTTGATTGTGTTTCATTGAATCCTACCGTAAGACGTGAATTTTCACCCTGAAAAAAATTCGTTCGTCATCATTTCCCAGCAATATTTTTTGCGTAGAATAGGGATGATGACTCATCTTTTTTATTTGTCTATCGGGTAGATTATTAAAAAGTATTTGACACGTTATTATTCTTTTTTCACGTAATCGTAAAGTTACGGAGATATTTTGAGTTGAAATGGCGCATGACGTCACGGCTCAATACATTTTTTACTTAGTTGAGACGTAGTGAGCCCCCACTCTCCAACTTTAATGCGTTTTAACTAAGTATTTTTTCGTTAACTTGATAAATAAAAAAAAACGTATCTCATATTTTTGTATTACCTACCTGATTGACGGACAAAATAGAATTTCGTTTTCTTTACCCAGTCATCATCCCTATTACTTAGTTTGATATGCAGAATGCTTGGTTGACGGCTTCGTGGAGGTTCCATTTAAACTTTGTATAGTTAGAGTTATCTATAGTTAGTTTAAACTGAATTGAGATATTTCTCTTCGTGTTAGTGGAAACGGTCATTAGTCGAACAACCTAAATGAATAAGTACTTTCTTTTAAAGAGTACCTAATAGTTAACCTGCCCGACCATCGCTCGAGCCAGCCCGCGATGCTGTGCCAGTAGTTTTAAATCAGCCCCTAAATAATGATACCATTCAGATCCAGCCTGTCCCCATGCAGTCCTCCCCCAACGACGCCCTAAGCCGAGGTTCGTACCCCACAGGGGATGCCCTTAGCGTGCAGTCGCTTAGTTTGTAAGTTTTTATGCCCTGGCTCGAGGCCTTACTCTAACTCTAAGGCACCCACAGGATAGTCCGGTTAAGCAGACGACAACCTCATAGGTTAAAATGCGAGATGCCATTCACAAAAAAAAAAAATACCTAGTTAAGACCAATCAAATGATAGACATGAAAATTTTGCCCAAAATTTAAATACCTTCCGTAGGTGTACGAATGGCTTGTACCCAAAATAACATACAAGTTCATACCATTTCTTTCGTTTTCTTCTTTCTTAAGAGCGTTTACACCTTACGATATTTCATACAAACTTTGAAGTCCTTATTTTCCGAAATTACTGAACCGATTTTAATGAAACTTCATACACATAAAAATTATACCTAGGTCTATAAAGTTCACATTAAAAAAACTAGTTTTACAGCTAAATTGGACCGATTATAAATTCGCTATAGAAACAGACATTTCAATTACCTTTTTTTTTTTAAGACATTTCGAAAATATTTTTTTAGTAACTTTAGACATTGTATCCTGCTATGCGTATTAAGTTTCATTAAAATCGGTTCAGTCATTTCGGAAAATAAGGACTTGCAAGTTTGTTTGAAATGGGGTACGACGTAAACGCTCTTAAGTTCGGATGTTTCTTAAAGTAAGATTTGAAACACATCTCACATTCGCCTAGCCTCTTCCCAACCTCAAATCTAACTGGATACAGTCGAGTACCAGTTACTCAGACACATTTACCCCTTCCTTGGTAACACAGGTTGTCAAACTTTCGGGCTTTTCACTAATAAAATATATCATAGATAGATCTGCAAATGACAGTCGGGTATCATAGAGGTTTGACAATGACCTTGAAATTTTCATGGTCAATATTTTCCCTACCTAATTAATTGAACCATTTAATGTAAGACCACAATGTTGATCTAATTGATGGTTACGGCAATCAAGGGGTGAACAGCGTTAAATGTTAGCAATACAGTTAAGTGCATCCAACTATGGTAATGCAACAATATATTGACGGTTTGTCACCGCCAATACTAAGCGTTAGCTACGGGTTTGTTTGCAAAAATATTCATTATAAACCGTGGGCCAATTGGGCTTTTCTGTTGATTAACATTACCTAGGAACTACTGTGCAAACTTTCATCCCTCATTTAACCGCTTTAGGTCATGCATTTGCATAAAATAACACAAAGGTGAGGCCTAAGGACGGTCTCAGAGCTCACTTTTGATGTATTATATTATAGTACAAAATTTTATTCTTTTAACGCACAACCTAAACGACGGGTCTGTTTAGATTCTGTGTATGTATGTCAATGAGTAGATTAATTTAAGAATGTTATAGATAGGATAGTGCACTATCTAATAGTGCATACTGTACAATAAGCCTTAGAGCTTAAGATTTAAATCCAAAATTTCCAGTTAATCTCTATTTTAGTACAATGAGAAAAGATTCGGAAGCGTCGAAGCACGTTAAAACAAAAACAAAATGGCTGAGACTTATTGCAGACTTAGTTTTAAGATTGTTCATCATCATGCATGATTCTCCTGCCCTTATTAAATCCTCATTTATTTTGTGGTCGGCGCTGCATGTCTTCTTCCATACTGTTACTCGTTATCTCAGCAGTAACCTCCTTTCTAGCGATATCTTCCTTCACACAGTCCATCCATCTTTGGTCTTTCTCTAGTTTTTATAGTTCCTTCGCTTTTATGGTGTGATGATTATTTCATCTCCCCTGACCTCACTTTTTAGTCCATTTACTAGGTTTACTGTACAGTCCAGTTACAGCATACAAACGGACATACAAACAGTACAAGATCTATCTTATGCATCTAATAGCATTTGCTCCAATTAATACAAGTACCACAATACCATTAGTATTGAACAGAGTTTAGAAGTTTCCACCATTTCTTGCTTACATTTCTGTGAAGACATAAGTAGGTTTCATTTCCCTTATTTTCCAATTATTTTAAAATGTTTGAGTATCACAAAAACAATATTAACGAGATCAACAGTATTCCGAACAATTTGTCTGTCGAAGACAATTTGTATTTTCGTGATTATTATTTAAAAGACTTTAAGTATATCAGTCCTGATGTCATAAACGTTAACAAGAATAAGATCATTAATAAGGATGTTGAGAAGACGGTACTGAATGAGGAGTTGGAGGAAAAGACTATGCTGGAGAAGTGGGTTAGTGAAGTCATGAAGGGGTTGAAGCAGTTCTTCTACCAGGGATCTCTTCATGGAGTCAAGTTAGTTGCCTTTTATGTAATTTTAACTTTACAGCCTTGCATTTTTTTAGGTTATTTATTTGATTTTGATTTTATTATGAAAACTATTTTTACACCCGTGTTTGACTGAAAAGTTGTGTGGTGATCGGTTATCTTGGTATGGGCATGTGATGCGGAGGAATGAGGAAAATGTCGTAAGGGAAATTTTGATTATGAATGTGGATGGTTATAGGAATAGAGGAAGACCCAAAAAAATTATAGATGGACTGTGTGAAGAATGATTAAGGCAAGAAATGTGGTGTCTGGTGAGATGACGAGTAAAAGCGAAGCATGGAAGAAGAAGACATGCTGCGCCGACTTTACTGAATTGGGATATAGGCATGACAATAATTGTCATGCCTATATCCCAATTTAATAAAAGTAATATTATATATTTAATATAAGTTTTAATATAAGTAATTATCAAAAAAACATAACGTTCTTTCTAATGAAAATCATAACTGGTACATGGATGTTTATATCATGAAGTCTAGACTAGTTTCTTCGTTTTAGTTATCTGAAGATCCGACGAATAAAGCAGTCGAACCAATATGCTTTTAGTTGCTTTTATTTTTTCTCTTTTATTAATAGACAAATCTTTATTGCAGTTTATAACTAATCTTCTAGAACAAAATCTTTCATATCTATATATAATATGTTGGAAAACCTACCAGCCAATTATTATTAACCAATTCCAGAAGATCGTATTCAAGCTTTACCAATTTCCGAGGATCAAGGATACTTATTTTTATATTCTATTCTATTTACTGCCCCGTTGGTCTGGTAGTGGCAACTGCGGCTGCTGAGCTTGACGTCCTGGGTTCGATTCACGAGTTGGGCAAAGTGATATTGGGTTTTTCTATCACACATTTTTCAGTAGCAGCCAAGGTGTCAAGGATTTGAGCCCTGTTGATGGCAATAGGCTCGCCTCTATTACATGGGACTCAAACATAACTGGCAAAATATAGGTGTACTCTCCTTACCTCCTTAAATTTTATAGATTACAGGCGTGTTATTCTATTTTTGTGTGTTTCTATTCTAATTATCCCTCCTCAGATACATCTTCGAACCCACCTTTGGCAGAAAAGAGAAGGCGACCTGGATAGTGATAATGTTCATCAGCATCTTCATCTGCGCCGTGGTCATTATCCAGCTGTTCTGCAAGTGGACGTCCACGCCGTTCGTCAATGTCATCGACTCCATGCCTACCCCTATATGGGCTGTCCCCTTCCCTACCGTTGTGATCTGCCCTCATCTGCATGTGAAGATGTCGTACGCTAATGTGTCGGAGCTTGAGGGGTAAGTTGCAGAGTCCTTTCGTAGTTAAGTTTGCCTCTTACTGCAGCAAACCCATAGCTTGCTTATTTGATCTAGAGTTGGGCGATTCTACGACACTGTTCGCCAGCGCGGACAGCCGGTAAAGTAGATCTCTTGTCGTATTGGCTTGTGTGAAATTCGTGATAAGGCTGCGGTTCCACTGAGGCGGAGCGGAGCAGAGTGGAGACGACCTATGCCGCGATTCACCAATCACATGGCTGGAAATCCACATCTCTTCTCCACTTCACTTCACTTCAAGCCTTGTGATTGGTGAATCGCGGCACAGCTCGACTCCGCTCTGCTCCGCTCCGGCTCAGTGGAACTGCAGCCTAACTAACGTACTCTACAGGCCGCGCGGACGAGCGGTGTCGTGTGAGAATCGTCTAGTGACTGTTCATTTCACATATATGTACACACGGTAATTAAACATCACTACGATTTTGCCAGTAATGGAAAAATTAGGAGTGAGATAACTGTTAAAATACATATTACAGGTAGGTTTAGTTATTATTAAAAGTAACGTTGGTTTGGTGATCTAGGTATTTTACAAAAGTACCTAGAAAAGAAAAGTTGAACTGCGAAATTGCTTACTTTTCAGTTAAGTAAGTTTTGTGACTGCTAAGTAGTAATACGAACGCTTTTTTTTTTTTTTTTTTTTTTTTTTTTTTTTTTAAAAACGTTGCCCCACACTAGGAATTTCTCCTGTATCGTGGGTGCGTTTACAAACATTTAAACTCACATACACAAACAGCCAGACCCGGAACAACTATCTGTAGGCCATACAAATATTTGTTCCGTGCGGGGATCGAACCCGCGACACGCAGCGCAGCAGTCGATCGCTCAACCACTGCGCCAACCGTGCCGTTGGTTTGGTGATCTAGGTATTTTACAAAAGTACCTAGAAAAGAAAAGGTGAACTGCGAAATTGCTTACTTTTCAGTTAAGTAAGTTTTTGTGACTACTAAGTAGTAATACGACCGCTTTAATAAAATTTGACGGAGACATCTTAACTATTAACTTAGCAATACTTCAGACTTAAATTACTAGCGACACGTGCCTTGTATATTTTATTACAGACTCAGGTTATGAAGAAAGACCTTTCCATGGTAAACTATCTTTTGATAAATTGGCACGTGGTCTTAGTTATTTTACAAGAAAACTTTCCTACTGCCAGCTCTACTTTGTTCCTGTAAATTAATCTAGAAAGAAAGTTTATTTTTCACTCTCAACACATACTTAATAATCCCTGCTTTCATAAATCAGAACAGATTGCAAAAACTTGAAGTAATTTAACTGCAAAACAGTGAAGATTGCAGAATTTTTCTAAGATCAGGAAGCTAGTTTTTAAATAAAAGGCGACTTTAGGTGGTGTGCACAATGTTGAGATTTCTTAGTCGGTCTAAAACGTACGTATTTACATAACTGTAGTCATTAAAATTATCAACACAACTTCTTTAAGTTCATTTAACCCCAATGAATGACTATTTCATGAAAAAGTCATTCTATGGGGGTAAATGAACTTAAGATTACTACTTGGGGGAACTATGGGGTTGTATTGATGACGTTATTGATCATAACTCAGTAAAGCCATATTAGTTACGGCCGCGTATCGTATTTTATTCAACATAAAAACTGACACTGACCGGCAAATTGCAAAAAACGTAAAAAAAATTGAATTTTGCGGGCCACCCTGCGGTTTCCACCTTAAGAAATTTTCTCTGGATGCGCTCAATACGAGACTTGTAGATCCCGTATTGAGGGTTCCAGACTTGTGATGCATACTCAAGAAAGTTTAAAGTTCAGACTCTGGTCAAGTCATATCCTTAGACATCCATAGACCCTGCAGATTAGTGGACCATAGGACTTAGACATAACTCCCTAAATGTTCAAAGCCACCTCCTAAGCTCCCCCTGCTTCTCTGCCCCGAAAACGGGCGTGATATCTTGTTATATTCAGTTTACAGGAATTCTTCGCCGCCATGGTATGCCCAAGGATGACCACTGAAAATAAGTTTAGATCGACGCGTTTAGATGATGTACAGTTCCAGAGGCTTACAGAATTTGTTGTGCAGGTAAACAAACTAGCTTCTAACTTTAGTGGTTTAGTGTACGTTTCTCAAGTGCTATCTACTTTGTTCTATGCTTCGCACAACTGGTTGAATATCATCTTAGACCTTTATTATTTTGAATCGCAATTCGGTATTGAAGTAGTATATTTTTTTTTTCTCTTAATTAACTGTCATAGAAGTTGTTTATGAAAATGCAGAGATAATGTTTGTTTGTTTGGTACTGTTTTAAAATATTTTCTACGACTATTGTTCGACTTTCGGTCCGCTGCTTTCAATTTGTTCACTTCTTTATGACGTACATCATCAGCCTATATTGTTCCCACTGCTGGGACACAGGCCTCCTCTCTATGAGAGGGAATGGGCTGTAATCCACCACGCAGGCCCAGTGTGGGTTGGTAGATGTCACATGTCTTCGAATTTTTAGTTCTAGGACATGCCGGTTTCCTCACGATGTTTTCCTTCACCGTTTTGAGAGCAGCGGTGATGAAATAAATTACACAAAGTAATGCGCCTGCCTGGGTTCGAACCTACGACTTACTGCTCGTAAGTCGGGGCTGCTACCACTGGGCCACCGCTGCTCTGCGTATGACGTACATTAAAATAATATCTTTTTTTTTCAGGGAGCTCCAACCTGTCCAGAAGTGGTGAAAGCTTGCAACTGGCCAGCACTGCATGACACCAAGTGGGAGATGGACAAGTGCTGCGAGCTCTTCCAACCTATCTTTACCAATTACGGATTGTGCTTCGCTTTCAACAGTTTACCACTCAATGCCATGTAAGTAAATAATCGGACTTTGAATACACTCTGGTATGGGAATATTTATGACTTTTGCGACAACCTCGTCAATTTTGACGAGGATGCAAAACAACACCTTGTAGTATATACAAGGTGTTGTTTTGCATTCTCGTCAAATTCAAGGAGGTAACTATGCTAATGATTCTCGTCCCGAATCAATAATAAAATGGGTAGGTAATCTTTATTTTTTTTTTCTTCTTTATGGAAATCGGAAAGTGTGAACCACCCGTGATTTAAACGCAGCCCGTGTGATCTTCGCCCTATAATCGCGGTTTCACGCAAACAAACAATCTCAAACGTTTATTCGATCATTTCTTATTCCCTGAACCACGTTAAGGGGGTTATTCTGAAATACTGACAAACTTAAACAACCAAAAAAATCAGCGTTTATTAATAATTAACTAGGTATCGTAAATTTAATTGATAATTTATGCCTTTTGTGACAACCTCGTGAATTTTGACGAGGATGCAAAACAACACCTTGTATATAGAGTAATCTCAAATATGAATGGGTGTAAAAATACCCTTAACGAACCCGAAGGGCACTTGTTCTCCCCAGCATTCGATATTTTTTTTTGTTCGAGATCCTTTTATTTTTGGAGATATTAGCAGTCAAATTTCGAATTATTCACAACTTTATTTTTTAAATACAAGTATTTAATGTTATTTATTTACTTTGAATACCTCCATGACCCCTCTACTACTTAATGCATCAGTATAATTTGAGAGATTTTTTTTTCACACAAAAAATGTCGTTTCTCAGCAATATTTATACTTTAGCTCTATACATTACAACAGGAACAACGACACCCTAGCTTGGCACAAAACCTTCAACGCAGACGCGAAGCCTGCTGCCTTACAATGGGGGCTGGACATCGGGTACCCGAAGGTGTTCCCGCCTGACTTGAAGATGAAGCCTCTCAGGGTCATGGCCTCCGGAGAAGCTAATGGATTGGGAGTGGAGCTGTTCCTCAATAATACTGAGCACCAGTTTGCTTGTGAGGGGAAGAGCTTGGGATTTACTGTGAGTTTGATTTGGTCCTTTGTTAGTTAACACTAGTATTAATGCTGGTTTACTATGGACCCTGTCTTTCCATGAACTATTTGATTTCTTCAAAATTCTAAAACCAGTCCATCTTACCAAGTCTGACAACCAGTCTTGCCAAGGGGTACCGCATTACCTTAGATTGTGGAGGTTAGATTGGTAGTCGCTCCATGTAAAATACTGTCCGGCCGCATCCAGTTGGACTCGAAGCTGACCCCAATGTATTTAGGAAAGGCTCGGCAATAGGGGATAATCCTATTTTTTTTTCTTTGTCCGTCGGGTAGTTTATTGAAAAGTATTGGACACGTATTTTTTCTTTTTTCACGTGGTCATAAAATTACGGAGATATATTGAGTTGAAATGGCGCATGACGTCATATGTAGGTAAGTTTTATACCCACTTATGACGTAGTAAGCCCCCACTCTCCAACTTTAATGAGTTCTAACTAAGTAATTTTTTGATATTTTGATAAAACAAAAAATACGTGTCTAATATTTTTGTATTACCTGTCTGACGGACAAAATAGAATGTCGTTTTCTTTACCCAGTCCGATCCCCTATTGATTTCTAACCAGCCCCTGCCTGGTCTTCTCGACAACTCTTTCATTACTGAACTGCGCGGTGTTAAACATCTATCTTTTCAATATTGTAATTTTTGAATTGCTTGGTGTCACATCAACGAAAATTTTATAAAGTCAACGGCTACGGCTTCAGAGTAAGGTCCTCATAATTATTTGTATGAGACCTCAAAAAGTCCTTGCGTTACCTTTGACCCAAATGACATTTAAAAACCTTTACGAATCCTTATCCTCATTCAAATTGTATTCCTCTCTTCCCAGATCCTCATCAGCTCGCCAACGGACCACGTCTACACGAGCACCGTCCTCCGTCTCCCGATGGACCGGATGACCACCATCGAAGTCACCCCCCTCACATACAAGACAGACTTCTCCCTCCGAGCCTTATCCCCTTACAGAAGACAGTGCTTCTTCCAGAGCGAAAAGCAGTTGCAGTACTATGAATTTTATACTGACAGTAACTGTAAACATGATCTGTTGGTCCAGGAAGCGAGGAAGATGTGTAATTGTGTGCTTTTTAACTGGCCAAGTAAGTACCAAGTCAAGGAGGATGCGCCAGGGTAGCCAAAATCTAATTTCAAATCTGTTTTATAAACAACTTGACACTGCAAATTGAAAAAAAACGAAGTAATAAAAAAAAAATGTTTTTCGCGGCTCAGCTGGAGCTTCCCCTTAAATGCCATGAGGATAAACCGGAATAATAATAATTTCTATACTCACCATTTTTAGTGTAGGTACTTAGTTACTTGAAACAACTAAGAGTGACCAGGACGATCATTGTTATGTTAAAAACTACATAAAGAATTCTTGTTGTGGTTAATTTAGTTAATTTGACAATGTTTAATTAGCAACTTAGAAACTACGTCGACCAACAGTCTGTTACCGATCGTGATGGTAAAAGCAATATCAGTAAAAATCTACAGGCCTACCTCTTAACTTAGACGGTGCCTGAGGTTTCTGCATATGGTGCGGGATGACGAAATCAAAAACCAAAATATGTTTATTTCACATATGCTCACATGGGCACTTATAAAACGTCGACAAAAAGGTCCTCCATTCGGGTTGGTCGTTTCCTATGGATAAGATCTCATCTGCCTAACCTTTTCCCAAACTATCTTGGGGTCAGCTTCCAGTCTAACCAGATGCAGCTGAGTACAAGTATTTTACATGAAGCGACTGCCTATCTGACCTCCACAACCCAGTAACGGGGTAATACGATATCCCTTGGTAAGACTGGATGTCAGACTTTTTTGGCTTCTAACTACTCGTAACGACTGTCAAAGATCTACAAATGACAGCCGGGACCAACGGCTTAACGTGCTTTCCGAGGCACGGAGGAAACTCGGTATGTAATTATGGTCACCCATCCGCGGACTAACCTCGGCAAGCACGGCTTTACCTTAAAGATCGACCCGGGCGGCTGTTATTATATAGCCACGAGCTCCTCCTTTCCTATGGAGAAGAACCGGCAAGAAATTCCACCGACGACGTGTCTCAAGGACCCCACAGCTGTGGGGTCCCTGTGGGGGCTGTGGGGATGGTGCCTGAGGAAGCTTCCTCAGGCACCATCATCTGCCTAACCTAACCATGTTTGGGTCGGCTCCTAGTCTAACCGGATGCAGATGAATACCAGTATTTTATATGGAGCGACTGCCTATCCGACTTTCACAACCCAGTTCGTGCTAGGTAATACGATACAATTTTTTTAAGACTAGTTGTCATACTCACGGGCCGCTGACCACCTGTAACTACTGTCAAAGAGCTATCTCAAGCACCGTCTCAATTAAAAGGCAGGCCTTATATAATTAACTTCCTTTTTTCTTCTTACTACTGATCACCTCATTTGTCTAATTAGGAATGATAATTGCGGGCATTTGCGGGTTTAATGTAGATAGAGCACTTAAGACCGCATTAGCAAACTTTTTTTTAAATGCTGTCACTTGGGACTACTGGTTCAACGTCCGATGAAAAAAATAACCGAATAAAAAGCTTTATCCCCTCTATGCAAGTAATAAAGTAATTTTAATATTTCAGGGAAATTCATCTGGGAGCCGGTCTGTACTACGAAGTATGACTTCAATTGCATTAGCAAAGTTGAAGGTATTTGTCTAGAATAATTTGATGGAAGTTTATGTAAAAAATGGACAATTTTCATTATCTGAATACATGATGGCATAAATAATAAATTAATTTGAATGCGACTTCTTTTAAATTCTACCTAGAGGAAAAAATCCGTGACAGGCTTTGTGAACTGAAATACTTGTAAAATAACAGGTTCGATTCCTAGCTCAGACTGAAGCATTTTCAAAAAACTAATACTCTGGTTTTAGGGTCCTCCAAAATCAAGATCATGGTTTCTTTGACGACTTTGCTCCAATACCTTTGGTTTCGAATTTAGTTTTAATGAGCTTACGTAAAAATCACCCTATATAAACAAACTAGCTGTCCCGCGCAACTTCGTCTGCGTCACATTTTTCCCGTTTTCGCAACATTTTTCTTTGCTGCTCGGCTCATATTGGTCGTAACGTGACCTATAGCTTTCCTGGATAAATGGGCTATCTAACACTGAAAGAATTTCAAATCGGACCAGTAGCGCCTTCAAGCAAACAATAGTAGATTATGCACCAAGGGGATAAAGTAGTGTCTTATGTAACGGGCGCCGTATTGAATCCCGAGCAAAACGAAGGATATTAGCGTTAACTCCCGAGCGGAGCGAGGGAGTTTAGAGTTAACTCCCGAGCAAAGCGAGGGAGTTAAGACAAGAATCCTGAGTGCAGCGTGGGAATCAAGGTCGCCCAAGACGAAGGCACCTTTATCCCCGAGGTGAATACTGTACTTTTCACACCATCTACGAGAGAATAAAAGCAGTAGTACTAGAATCAAGTATTCCGGAGTCAAATCACTATCGTCACTCAACATTTTTGTGAGAATTTGCAATATTTTAAGTAATTTGTTGTACATAACAATGAACAAAGCAAAGCAATTTCCAGTATTCGCGCCTCTTTTTAATTTGTGTTCTATTTTTCTTTTAATTATATTCTATCTCGTGGTGGCCAGTTCGATTTTTGAACAATTAATTTTTTTGTGCAGATAATGATGGTGAATGCGTGAATATTCGTATGCGATTTATGTTCCAAATTCAAATCACATTATTGACCAGCGGGTCATAATGAAATTCAGTACAATATTATTGCCCTGCTAGACCTCAGGTCTTTAATGACTTACTTTAGGTTAGGTTTGCATGACATATAATTTGACATTATCGAGCAGGTGGTGTGAAAACAAATTTTTCAGCTTTATTAGTATATATAGTTAAGATTATATATACGTAGTATAGTTTAGATATATATATATATACTTTAGATAGTTTAGATTTAACTCGCCCGGACCGAGTTTCGAGCTTTGCCGCCATATCAAATTTTGTTATTTAGATATTTTGTCCTTAATTTTTCCCAGCAAAAGTGGAAGAGCAGCTAATCTACGCGTACTACGCAGAGAGCGAGGACGAGGGAGGAACCACACTGATTAAGTCGCAGTCTTGTCACCCATCTTGTAACGACGTCATCTACGCCAGCCAGGTCTTCTACTCAGATCTCAACAAGGACATGGAGAATACTTCGCACAAATGGGGACAATTGAGAATGTGAGTACAATTTACAATACATTGCGTTTCTTTTTTTATAATAAGTTTTTTTTTAAAGCTGAAGGTACTTATGTTTTAACGGACGAGCTCGTGGCTTAATAATACCAGCCACCTGAGTCGGTTTTCAGGTTAAGAGAGTTTACATCTAACGGCATTTCATACAAACTTTTAAGTCCTTATTTTCCGAATCAACTGAACCGATTTTAATAAAACTTAATGCGCATAAGCAGGATACATAGGTCTTTAAAGTAATTAAAAAACATTTTCTCAAATGTCTTTAAAAAAAAATGGAAATTTCTGTTTCTATAGATAATTTATAATCGGTCTAATTTAGCTGTAAACCTATTTTTCGAAAATGTTTTTAGTAACTTTTTAGACCTATATATCCTGCTTATGCGTGTGAAGTTTGCCACGCTTGCCTAGATTGGTCCGTGGATGGGTGACCACCCATTACATACCGAGTTTCGATGGGTACATTCGTCACAAAGTAAACTCGCCACATTTTTGTAACCTCCATACATTGAAAGTAAATTCGCCACATGCATTAAAAATATGTGTAAACTCGTCACAACTCTTCATTAAAGGCATCATTATTGCTAAACTACTGGTAACAAGCAACGGTATTGTTTTTTTGTAGATCTTTGACAGTCGTTACTGTAGTCAACTAATCAGTGTCTCGAAAGCCTGACAACTAATCTTACCAAGGGGTATCATATTATCCAGTACTAATAAAGCTTAGGGTAATCCACGAGTCAGCGTGACGAGAACTTTGCCGCGATAGTACCAACGCGAAGGAAACAAGTGAAAAGCGCGAGTGTCGCTTGACAAAAACCTACTCAAAACACATATTTCTTCGTCCATGTTGTGCTGTTCTACATCTCCTTGCCCTGCTAATTATATTAGGGTTGTCTCTGTCTAGTTTAATATTTGTTACGATTGTTATATTGTATTTTTTTTTCTCAGGGGTGAGGTAACGCAAATCAACGTCCATTTCTACGACGACATGTTCTTGGGTCAACACCGGCACGCACAGTATGATGACTATTATTTTATTGGTGAGTTCAAATTGGGAACTATTAGATGCCATACCATAGAAACATCGCAATGACAAGAATAGTATGGAAGAGCCATTTTAGGGGTTAGATATCTCTCCTGACTGCCAAGCTGCCGAATGAGGTTTTATTATGATTGGTTGATAGACAAGCCACCAGCACACGTAGCATGACCGCCGTAAGAACGAGCAGACACAATGTCATTGTCAATCTGCCATTATGTCGATTCTTTCGTAGAACGTTCTACAGTGGTCATGCTACGCGTGCTGAAGTGTATTCTCATGGACGCACGGGATCAATCAAGCTTGACAAAACCAGTTTGTGCGGATCTCTCAAATTTATACAAAGCGAACGAGATAAGATAAGCCGTCCCCAAAAGATTTGGCAGAGGTGTACCTTATAGTAAACCCATATTGCACCAGTTATATTTGTCCCATGTAATGGAGGTCGAGCTTACCGGGCAAAAACCAATAACACTTAGCACGACCTGGGAATCGAATCCAGGGGGTTACATGACGCTTAAAACATTAGAGAGCAGCGGTGGCCCAGTGGTAGCAGCCCCGACTTACGAGTAGTAAGTCGTAGGTTCGAACACAGGCAGGCGCATTACTTTGTGTAATTTATTTCATCACCGCTGCTCTTAAGACGGTGAAGGAAAACATCGTGAGGAAACCAGCATGTCCTAGAACTAAAAATTCGACGACATGTGACATCTACCAACCCGCTGGGCCCGCGTGGTGGATTACAGCCCATTCCCTCTCATAGAGAGGAGGCCTGCGTCCCAGCAGTGGGAACAATATAGGCTGATGATGATGAAAACATTATTGTTCCATTCCTATTCCAGAGTGGGAAGAAAGAGATGGAGCTAGACGACCTGTATAGCTCCGTCTCTTTTTCACTCTGGAATAAGAATGGAGCAATAATGTTTTAAGACGACATTTTACGCCACCAGGACCTCATGCTCATGGCCCTTGCGACCAATAGACCAACGAGGAAGTCGGAACTAGTTACGGTGGTGAATACTTCTCTGGATGAACTTCTTCATAACGATCTCTACTGCTAACTTCCAAAATCCTTCAAAAGTACTCAAGCTTCTTTCTCCCTTTTAGCGGTTATGATCGACCTTCGCCAGGTTTCGGTATGATTTACTTCCAGCACTTATTTCCAGGTGCAATTGGTGGTCTTCTCAGCTTGTTCCTCGGGTTCAGTATCATCAGCGTCGCAGAGCTGATCTACTTCGTCCTGCTAAAACCCGTGTACGCCATCTTTATTGAAGTTAATCAGCCATAAAAGCTTTAATGCTTTTTGCGGTTGTGCGTTGTTTCATCGCTAATTGTTTAATCGAATTTTGCTTCACATAAATTGTTTCTCATATTATCATTTCATAGAATAATCAATACGCAGAATACTTAATTTGAAGAAATTTAAATCATCGATTTTTGTTTCAAATAAAGTTTAATGTTAGAATATTCATATCATAGAATATCAAATCAAATATTCTTTATCCACATATTGTTTGTTTCACATAAAACTTATTATGCAGAATAACATTTTATTGACTGACAGTTTCTAAAATTCAAACCTTTGAAAAATGCATACCCTCCTATAAAATTACAACACCGGGTTCACAAAGATAATGCGGGTAAATTCTTGTCAAGCAGGAATCTTGTTATTCCCACTAATGGTGTCCATGCCCGTTGCATGCAGCATGCAAGCAAGCATGCAACTTGCAGCATGCAAGCAAGCAAGTATCACGGATCAGGCATGGTTTCTGTCACGGCTCCGGCGCTGCGGGGCTCCGGCGGCCCCACACGAGTTTATCGTCGTAGATGGTATCAACGCTCACCACCGCAGCTTCGGCTTGCTGGCCGGCAAGCCGGCCAGCCTCAGCCGCGGCGGCGAGCTTTAAGCGGTCTACACACCAAAGCCGCTGACCCGGCGGCACAGCCCGGCGGCTTAGTGCCGGCGGGTTAACCCGGCGGCTTCAGAATGTCCAAGCCGAACGACTTTGCCGGCGGCAATGCCGGCGGCACGACAGCCGCGGCATGTGGTGTTCTAGTAATTGCCAAATAGTCGTAGAGATTGGACGCTTTTAAATGATAAAGGTCTATTAGTTTTATAACTGTTGCATCGTCCCACTCCATATTGGTTAGTTGATAAAAAATAAAAGTGCCGACACTTCACAACAACAGAGAATGAATAAGTGATACGTCACTACTCTATGAAAGCCGGCGGGCAACTGACTGAGTTAGTGGCTTAAATTACACTCTAGGGGTAGGGCTAACAAGACTGCATGGAGTCTGTTTTGCAGCCATTCGTTTTTGTCACTAACTTTTGTAGTACAACATATTATTGACTTTTAAAGACGATATTTTAATTTAAGGCTAATAATTTAGTTGAAATAAAATACAATGGAAACACACATCGAACAAACAATATTCGTTGAAAAATAATTCTGCTGTTTGATAAGTTTGTCAAATAAAAAATGAGAGTGTAAAATTATTTGAATTGTGGTTCTGTAAAATATGTTTTATTCAAGTAAATAGTAGTTGAAACAAAAATATTCGAACTAAAAATACAGGGACTAAATATAATGTGAAACATTTTCTGGGAAACGAAATTCTATGAAACTTCTGTCTGCGAAACAAGGTGACACCGCTTTTTGCATTACCAACCTACCAAAATATGGTTATTGGATTTATTATGCTCGTAATATTATTTAACTTATTAATTTTATTAACATAAGTGACAAACACCCTAAGTGTGTCTGTAATTGTGTCTTTGCTTTTAGCCATTATTGTAAGATCTTGTTTAACAATATCATTTTGAGTATTTTTGAGTTGATATGAGTGCCTAAATATGAATGTGACGGCGGCACATCAAGCTTTTCCAGTATAATATGGCCTTGCTTTGTATAGATTTGCCGTACAATGAGAGATCCGTATAAACTGGTTTTCTATATCTTGCTTGGTCGCAGTGCGTACAGCTGGAATTTTAAACTCTTGTCTCTGAGCCGAACGTTGGAAATCCATTAGTGCACTTTTATTTGAGTATCATTCATTAACGGCAACATAAGGTGTCGCCTATGTGTGACTGTCAAAACAAGCATTAGATCAGAAACACATGTCTTTTAAACCTAGTAGCAATTAGTATTTAGCAAAAAAGCGGTCCTTTTTCTGTTTAAACTGTTACGCATTTAATATATATATAAACTTACATGCTTTCGGAAAAGAAGTTTGATTTCGTGTTTTTATTATCCTTCCTTCCTTTTAATTTGTTTATCAATAACACGAACAACAACGAGATTGAACAGGTAAATAAAAACATCACTAGCGCTGCCTGGATTACGTACCTGTAGAGATTTAGAGATCCGGCATAATCCCAGCGGAGGACTAGCAATTATCTTCTTGTTCGTAGGTAATTGTGACATTATTAATTCAATGTATCATATAGCAGTCTATTTGAAGCTTTTGTAGTTGATAAACAAGTCATAAAGAGAAGAAAAAATGTTTTGGTGATTTGGGAGCGTCCTGGAAAATATCACGCTATATCTTGTCAGTATGGCTGGCTGGTGGGGAATAGTGCATGGATATATTACTAGGTGTCCTACCTATTGAACTACATAATGAACAATGAAATGAATTAAAAATGAATTTTAATGAAATCTTTATCGTGTGTTTAGTACCTAATCTGGTGTCACAGTTTTTATGTCGCCCAGGGGCCTCGAACTAGGCTTTACATACCGTCGAGAGATATCCCTGAGGCGTGCTGGTTTCCTCAAAATGTTTTCCATCATATGTGCGTATTGTATTATCACTTGCTTCGGAAGTAAGAATTATACAGTACGCACATGAATCCGAGAAATGCGAGTGCGTGTCTTGGGTTTGTTCGAGACTTATGACTTGCCAGTCCGACGGTCACAACACTAGGCTATCATTGCTTGCTTTGAATGAAATGTTCTCGCCACAGTGCTAGAAGTAAGTGCTCGTGCCAGTGTTGTCACACAAGTCTCGCGTCAATTCGTCAAGCAAGTGCTGTAAGCAATAGTGCTGTCGCCTGGTCCTGCAAACATTTTTGCTTGCGCCAGTGCTGGAAGCAAACGCGTCATATGAAAAGAGTATGGATTCTTAACAAACCATAAACAAAAAAAGTATTATTTTATGTTAGTCAACAAGTGTGACAGCAAGACACGATAAAAAAAGTCATGACAAACCACGATAAACTGACATTTAAAACATAACCTTACACATACAAGACAAACTTTCATAAAATATCTAACCGAAATCAAAATTTAACCAATGTTCGCTGAGGGCTGCTACCTGGGGTCCTGTGACACCGAACGTATCAGGGCCCTGAACGAGAAACTGAACGCGAGGGTAGTGGAGAAAGTGAATGATACGCAGGAACTGGTGCTGCTCAACAACTTCGCACATGAGAGCAACGAGTATCAGTTCAAGAAATGTTTGCAAGACAGGTAAGACAGAGGTAGAGGATGGGTATCTACGAAGGTGCATCCAGAAGTGGAACGCAATACGTTAAGATGAATGTTGATCGAGGTAATACTTAGGTAAATGTTGATGACAGAGTAACGAACCCATGGATAGAAATCAGTTTTAAGATATCACGAGGTAGAACCCTGTGGAGACATCTATATCTACAACACCACTTTCGAACTGCTCGTTTTACCTGACGTCATGCAAAACCAGCATCGCATAAGCAGAATTGAACCGAATTGATCTTCGCAGGGTGGGTGGTAGCAACTGGATGAGAATTGCGAATATTCCAACCAACGATCATGGCCGTAAGACAAACAGAAATGTTGGCGATTAGAATTCTCCGAATATACCCAGTCACCCCCAATGGATTCTCCCCTGCTGGTAATCGCGAATAAAATTGCCAGTTGCCCCCGTGGTAGGAATTGAGTTAAGTGGTATGCAAATGGAGAGGCCTGTGTCTAGCAGTGGACTATTGCTAGCTGATGATGATTCGCAGAATTATCCGCCAGATTAGGGGTACTCCGACTAAATAACTGCTCCGACTAAATGTAAGGCAGTAGCTCACCAGACCCAACACCTATCCGGAGCCCGATAAGAATCATTTGACTCGGCATCTGTCCGGTCGGACAATCCTCCCTATTCAATGGAGGATAAGGGCCTTTCCACCCCCTTCCTACACCATAAAGAACCTCGTCTAAACATTTTTATTTTTAAATTTTGCCCCAACTAGGAATTTTTCCTGTCCCGAGAGTGCATTGACAAACAAAAACAAACAGCCAGACCTGGAACAACTACCTGTGGGCCATACAAATGTTGCGGGAATCGAACCCTCGACACGCAGTGCCACTGCGCCAACTGTAAAATCAAACTTTCCCACCTTCCCAGAATGTCCGACATTGCCTCCTGGCGCTGGGTGCTAGAAGATCTGACAAAGCGTCTGACTGATGCTGCAGACGCTCTTCACTACGAGAACAACGCTCTTCGTGTGGTCATCGGGAGGATTCAGAAGGAGATAGACGAGCATTCTCGTGACCATTCTCAACCTGGTGCGCTGAGTCCGCTGTCTGACAGAGTGGAAGAGGCTATTTTGCAGGTTTTCAATTTCCTAAACTTATTTTTAAAACATACCCTACATGGACACTTATAAAACTTCGACAAAAGGTGAACGGTTCGGGTTGGTCGTTTCCTATGAAGAAAAACCGGCAGGAATCTCCATGGTTACTTTTTTTTAAATCATCTTGTTTTGCATTATTTCAATGTTACAGCGTTAGTACTTAAGTATGGGAGGACAGCGTAGGTCCGATAATAAGTCGTTGCTTACTTCATAAGGTACAACAAGATAAAGCAAAAAAAATAAACCTGTACTTCCCGTAGATATATTGAAGTGAAACTTCTTATGCGACTTCCAAGTGCAACAAAGTTGCGTTAAACGTTTAACGCTACCATGGAAGGGGAATAGAAAGAGACAGAGCGATAGTGAATGCGTGGCACTCGAACGCATGCGTGTAGTATTACGAAGTTTCACTTCTTCCGCGCGGAGGGACTCCAAGCACTATTTTGTTGTTTCTGAGTTTTCACAAATAGAACGCTCATTAGTATTTAAACGCAATTTCACGCCTGTAATCCCTGAAGGGTTAGGCTGAGGTGTTCCCTATTAACACCCACATTTCGCCAGTTACGTTTAAGTGGCATGTATAAGGGCGAGGCTTTCGTCTTCAACCAAGCACAAATCCAGACTACATGACCGTTACTGAAAAGAGTATTGATGTAAAAACCCAATATCTGTTTGCCCACCTGGGAATCGAAACCAGGACCTCATGCCCAGCAGTCGCGCTCGCGACCACTAGACCAACAAGTTAATTTATCTTCTTTACGTTAAAATATATTATACGTATGAGTTACAGTTGAGCCGTTTGTCCCGGCTGTCATTTGTAGATCTTTTAACAGTCGTAACAGGTAGTGGCCCGAAAGTCTGACAGCCAATCTTACCAAGGGGTATCGTATTACCAAGTGCTAAGGGGGTTGTGGAGGTCAGATAGGCTGTCGCGCACCAGTATTTTCCTGTTAATAGTAGTTGGGAAAAGGCTAGGCAGATGATGACGTTGAAAATACGTTAACAGTTCGGTCTATCATGTTCCAGGAATACGATTTTTTATGTGATCAAAAAAAGAAATTTGAAAGACTGGTACTGGCTCTAGAGAAGCAGACAAAAACCATTGAGGACACCAAGCAGAAGATTGAAACAGATGTTTTCAATAAGGAACGAACTCTCAATGTTGAAGAGGGATGTGCGAAAATTACCACAAGCACGCAATGTAGAACTTCATGCGGCCGGAGATTGAAGAAAAAAAAGTAAAGTGTATTTTTTTCTGCTATCTTTGTGCAGTTGGTATCCATAAAAGGGGGGCAGAGGTGGATTTGATGCGGAAAACGAAGGATAGGGTTTTGGCGCAGCTTGGGACGGGCCTATGAGCAGTAGTAAACTACAAGCGTCTAACATTCTTGAGTTGTTTCGTTTTTATGCTGTAAATTATGAGTTAAAAAAATATAATCAAAACTTACGGAACATACCTACATGGTATATTTTCTTGTATCTCTGGGCATGAGGAACCATTTTTTTTTACAACTGTCACTATCTTCCATGATTATTTT
The DNA here is from genome assembly GCA_963082945.1 of Cerastis leucographa. Lineage (NCBI taxonomy): Eukaryota > Metazoa > Arthropoda > Insecta > Lepidoptera > Noctuidae > Cerastis > Cerastis leucographa. The sequence continues at coordinate 9,002,072 of OY720353.1, forward strand.
TTGTTTTAGTTCCCGATGTTTGGACGCTGTTGCAAGGGCCATGATCGCGGGATGACTTGAGAAAACAACAACGCGCTGTTTGTTGCAAGCAACAGCGTCGAAATATCGGGAACTCAAAACAATAAATAATTAAGGAATATATACCGTAAGTGATAACTCGTCGTCACAAAAATATCAACTGACAATCTCCCAATTATCTATTCTGATGACAGTACCTAATATTACGAGTGGTCAAAACTAGAGATGAATGCACCTTCCTATCCATGAAAGTTGAGCCTTTTATTCGTAAAAACATTCTTAATTATTTTTATCCAGAGCGTTTTCAGTAACCTGCTGGGAGAATCGCTGTATGAGGTTGAAGATAGCTGGATTGCGAGCGCTTAGAATCGCAATCGCCACCAGACAAGAGGTAAATTGACCATTTTATAAATTGTCATATTCTTAGCCTTTTTCTAACTATATTTAAAAATCAGCTTCCAGTTTCAATTAACTGGATGCAGCTGAATACCAACAGCCCAGGTAACTAGTTATTTTCGAATCAAATCAGAGGGCCTCTAAAATGGCCTAAGCAGAATCACGTTAAAATTCTTAAAATTGTAACAGACACAGTTAAAATATTATCAATTGCAACTTTCTGACCGGCCAACGAATAGTAATCTTAGGATTCCGCTAAACTGGCCATTTTAGGCACCCTAGCATTGAATACGGAATGATTGCCTGAGACTCGGCAACAGAATAGCCGTCGATTATACTGGAGGACTTTCGGGCTTTTGTCTATCAGTCGACCCGAGCGAGTTTTTTTAGGCACGAGTCGCTCTAATATCCTCCAAAAATGTGGGTTAACGTGCTTTACGGATAAAATACCTGACGCATTGGCTATAGTTGAATGTTCAAAGGAAAGGTACATACCTACCTAAGAATTATGTGATTAACAGACAGGGCGGCGTAGGAAACACCTGGATAAGGGACGCATAGAAACGGGAAGTGTGGCAGAAAGAAGGGGAGGCCCATATCCAGTAGTGGGTGATTCCGGGCTGAAATGATGATGATAGGGTGCAGGACCAGACTTTTAGGGTAATATTCAAATGAATGTCATCAGGTGCGGGGAGCCAGAATCCACCTTTCTATAACGGCACTAGCCTACGCTTCAAGAGTGGACTCAGCACTGAGGCGACGTTTGAACACGAACAAGGTCAAATTGCAGGATATTTACTGGCAGAAAGAAGAGGTAAGGCAGACTGCTGTAGTGTCAAAAGCGAAAAAAATAATGTGATACGAAGTACACGTGTTGGTATAGAATAGAATTAGATGAATAAAAGTTTACGGCGCTCTTACATCAAGGGGGTATGGAAATTACCTTTTGTTGCCGAAAGTCATGTTGAAGTATGTAGGTACATACATTTTGTGGCGCTCGTTCGCCAAAACTATTGATCTTACAAAAAAAATGTAGAACATAATTGTTTAATTTTGTAATGAAAATTTTAATCGTGAAATGAGTAGGCACTATTCGGCACCACTTTTTCGTAATATATACGAGGTGGCGAAGTTAAAATTCGGAAAGTATAAAAAAAAATATACCTAACTCCCGGAATACTGGAAAAAAGTGTACCTAATCAATACTTGGTACAGAAATAAATGTCTTTCCCTTGAAAAACAACCTTTATGCATGATAAATTGTTGTCTGTCCGGAAAGCACAGATAGATGGCGTCTATTATATCGACCGCAAACTGACGTTTGCGGCGTGTACGTTACCCCAGCAAGAAAGTATCTCCTAGAGTTATATGAGTAGAACGTATAGTTGGTGCCTTATCTGCTGTAAATGTGCCCCCACATAAAAAATGTGTGCCCCCTGTCGTTTTGAAAAAAAAAGGGAAAAACGATTCTTGCTGGGGTAACGTTTTTCTAGCAGGAAAATTCTAAACGAATGATCGGAGAGAGAAAAATTGTGCATGGCCAGAGAGCTTATATGTGTGCCAAAATGTGCCCCCAAAAATAAAAACTGTGCCCCTTCAGATTTTCGAGATATTGCATTTCCTGCTGGAGTAACGTTTTGATGAACCGTATATCTCTAAAACCATTGCATGTGCCCCTGTAGAATAAACATACACGAGTAGCTCTTAATGTGTGCCCCTATGTGCCCCAATTTAGATTTACGAAAATATTTATAGTTTTCAAGTTATCGCGGTTTTATGAAAACCCGAAAAAACATCGCAGCGCTTAAATGAGACAAGGTATAAGTTCGCTGAAAACTGTATTCGGTCCTTCTTGACGCTAATAATAACCATACAAAGTTTCAAAACTGTTCATGCATGCGTTTTTGAATAATCTTGCTAAAAGTCAAAACGATGGTGTCATAACTTTGACGGCAAAATACAAGGAACTGGCTCAATCCCAGATGTGTCGGTGTAAACCAAAATAGTGTGCCCTTAGTCAACAATATATGGTGAAAATATTGAGCTTGGAATGTTTCGCATTAAGTAAATATAAACAAAAAACCAAAATATGTAAAAACGGCTGGTTATCCGACCAAATTCCAATGACTACTAAAAAGCGACGGTTTCATACATATCAATGACCTTCTTTATTGGACGTATTATACCTAAGCTGTTGTCCGTACAGTCGCGTGCAAAAGTTTAAGGGGCTAATTAAAAAATATATTAAATGCACCTTGTGACTATAATGAAACAGCTCGTTGATGTGGAAATTATTATTTTTATTCTCTTAATTTTAATTCTTAAAGTAATTATTGCATCAAATCACAGATCAAATTTCCTACCTATAAATATTAGAAATTATTTGCACGTTGTGTAGTCATTTAAATCACAGATCAGTTTTTCATCTAAGTCTAACATATAATTAGTAAATTCGCATCATAAAAAATCACAGATCAGAAGTATAATATAGTGTAAAAAAAATATTAAATTTGAAATCACAGATAAATAATTTTTTTACGAGTAATTTGCTTATACATAGATTCAGATAAAGTGTGTTAGTATAGTAAACCGCATAAAGATATAACAGAAAACATCGAATGTGCACAAATCATCTGCTGGTAATTGGCTATAAATAAACATATTTATCCCATATACGTAACAACATTTATTTCATCACCTGACTGTGGAATGACACATAAATATCTAAAACGCCATCAAATCAACATTATGTGACACTACATAATCAGCTTTAATATTATATTATAACCAACGATTGGTTAATAATTATAAATCCCTCATAGGTACATAATACGACATACAAAATGGAAACACGTTGCAACACAGATCATTGTGCGGTTGACTATGTCTATAGGTATACACTAAATACAACTCTCAAAACTGTAGGTACCAAAATTTATTTGGTTAAGGTGAATGCTCCAACCAAACCGCGAAACTCAATTTTTTTTACGTTTTTTGCAATTTGCAGGCCAGTGCTAGGTTGTATGTTGATTAAAATATTATTCGCGGCTGTAAGACATATGTAGTTACAGAATTATAATCCTCAAAATCATCAATACAACGCTCTAAGTTTATAAAGCTGTAGGAATGACTTTTTCTGTTTTTTTTTTGTTCCTTCGCCTTTATGAACTTGGAGGGTTGTATTGGTGATTTTGATGATTATAATTCTGTAACTACATAATGATGAAAAACTTACTTTAACCTACGGCTTATCAATAAATATATATATAAAGACAAATCCGGTTTTTTTTATTTATATACAAAAAAGAGATACCTCTTTTTATTAGTAGCATCACCCATTTCATGAACTATATTTTTTTTAAACATCGGGATCAATCAATTTTGGGTCAAAGACTTGGCAAATTACTGGATGTATTTTAATGAAATTTAGAATGGAGAAGATAGCTTACCTTGGAATAGCACTTAGGCTACTATTTATAATGTACTTAATTATGTGTAAGGTCATAGAAACAGCTAGTAGAATATAATTCAATAACAACTTTATTTTATTTCTTATTACTTTTCTACTTCAGTGTACTCAGGCACAACAACACGTGTGTAAAGTAAAGAAGGTCATCGATATGTATGAAACCGTCGCTTTTTAGTAGTCATTGGAATTTGGTCGGATAACCAGCCGTTTTTACATATTTTGGTTTTTTGTTTATATTTACTTAATGCGAAACATTCCAAGCTCAATATTTTCACCATATATTGTTGACTAAGGGCACACTATTTTGGTTTACACCGACACATCTGGGATTGAGCCAGTTCCTTGTATTTTGCCGTCCAAGTTATGACACCATCGTTTTGACTTTTAGCAAGATTATTCAAAAACGCATGCATGAACAGTTTTGAAACTTTGTATGGTTATTATTAGCGTCAAGAAGGACCGAATACAGTTTTCAGCGAACTTATACCTTGTCTCATTTAAGCGCTGCGATGTTTTTTCGGGTTTTCATAAAACCGCGATAACTTGAAAACTATAAATATTTTCGTAAATCTAAATTGGGGCACATAGGGGCACACATTAAGAGCTACTCGTGTATGTTTATTCTACAGGGGCACATACAATGGTTTTAGAGATATACGATTCATCAAAACGTTACTCCAGCAGGAAATGCAATATCTCGAAAATCTGAAGGGGCACAGTTTTTATTTTTGGGGGCACATTTTGGCACACATATAAGCTCTCTGGCCATGCACAATTTTTCTCTCTCCGATCATTCGTTTAGAATTTTCCTGCTAGAAAAACGTTACCCCAGCAAGAATCGTTTTTCCCTTTTTTTTTCAAAACGACAGGGGGCACACATTTTTTATGTGGGGGCACATTTACAGCAGATAAGGCACCAACTATACGTTCTACTCATATAACTCTAGGAGATACTTTCTTGCTGGGGTAACGTACACGTTTGCGGCGATACGACCTCGTTGAAATATTGATGAGACCTTACATTGCAACTCTTTATTTATTATAGGTACTTATTTCAAACTTTACACCACTATAGTGCAGGCGAAGAAGCTTTTTTCGATTTCTGGAATCCAAGTCATCGAAACAAGTACTTATTACCAGATATGTGGCGGGACAGAAAAATAAAATGACATTCTGGATTATTTCACAGACCTGGCGAGACTGCCAAAACTTGCAGGAAGAATTAACAGCGACGGAGCAGAATATTGAGGAGACGTTGGAACAAGAGCGTGTGATTGAGGCCAGGTTAGCCGATCGTGCCATGAGACCCAACGGGGAACACACCAAGGATGAGGTGGATAGGCAACTCAGGGATGAGCTCGCGAGGTTGAGGAACTTTAGCAAGCATCTGAGGGACAATCATGCGAGCATCTCGTAAGTGGATCAGTTTAAATAGGGCATTTTTTTATTTTCACCACTAATACGATAAAGTGATGTCACTTTACAGGCCACAGGATACAGGAGTGACATAATGTTACATCACTCCTGTATTTCTCCGAAGAGTTAGGATGGATTAGGTGCACCCATATTTCGCATTTAGGATAAAGTAGATTCAGAAAAATTACTTAAATCTAGACTTTAGAAGACTGGTTTACACCGAGAGGGCGGTAAAGGAGGGCCACCACAAGTTCCAGTTATCAAACTCTTTCAAAAACAACTTTTCTCATTTTTGTTACCAAGAAACTTCAACATCACTTTGGCTTTTTACCCTTGCAGCAACCTGCAGAAACTTGTGCACGACAGCTTGGCTCGCATCGACTCCTGTGCAGCGGACCTCCTTCGCGTCATTCGCTTAGACGATGAAAGAATCACCTTAAGACTCGGAGAACCTTCCACGGCCATACCGCAACCACCTCCAGCTTCTGCCGATTGCCCGGGACCACGCCAAACGCAGGAACCGCCACCGACGCGCTTTTGCCAAGATGAATTACATATAATCAGAGAAGAGGACGAAAGAGAGGAGGAAAAAGAGGACGATGATGAAGAAGAACCTTACCCTTTAGATAATTAATTTCTTGAAATCAAAATCATATCGTATTTGTTTAGTACCTAGTTCTAAAATTAAGTTTCTGTGATTGTAGAAAATATTTTTATTTATTTAGTGAAATTCAATAAAAATATTCTCAGTATCTATTCATTCAGTGGCACAAAAAAAGGAAAAAATTAAACGTTTTATTTATTCCAATTAATAATGGCATATCTTTATTTTGATTATGGTATCTTGATGCTAGATAAAAATCAACATTTTTATTTTTGATCATGTTTATTTCGAGAAAAAAAAAACTAACAACTTATTTTAACAATATTATAATCACAAAACATGAAAATTAAATTGTCCCAATGTGAAAAAACTAATTTCTACTAAGACAAATTATTAAAGAATTTACATGTTTCTGAACACAGGTTCGGAAACTTGTAAATTCTGAAATCAAGTACTTAATAAATAAATAATTTAAAAAATACTTTAAGTTTATAAGATAGTATTCCATTTTATATTATCCGGGACCCAAACTTTTGTAATAATTATATTTGATTATAATATATATTATTGAAACATAAAATATTTAGCAATATTTTTTACATGCATATAAATATTGAAAAAACGAATTATAAATGTTTTTCGTTTATATGTATAACTATTATAATATGATAAATTGAATAATGTTTAGTTGTGTTTTTATAGCACAGATCTATATTTCCATGTTTATTTGTAGATTGAATATTGTTTATGAATAAAATATAATTACATTCCAATGACATTGTTTTAATTTATTGTAACTACTGTTATCCATGTGCGAAAAAAGAATTACAATAATTAAATTAACACAAAATCGTGCAATTATTAGGAATGTCACACTGTAGCAACTTTTTTTAATAATTAAATACTAGAGTTTAATATTAGAGTTCACATAAAATTTCACACAAAATGTAGGCAAATCTAAATTCTAAAGGATAGTCAAAATATTTATCAAAACCATTAAATATAACAGAATACCCACTTATTTATAACAGAAATTTGAGATTTTTCGCTTTTTACTTGAACATTTTTTATGTTCAGTAACCCTTTTGTAAAAAATCCAAAAAAATATATTGCATAGGAGACTAGAAGGACTGTAAAAAGCAGAAAACTTCTTAAATCTATTATCTATAAGTGTTATTAGAGCCGAAATCGGATGCTTGACTCAAGTGAAAGCTTCATGTTCACACCACCAAAATTGTGTAGGAATGAAACATACATCTGATCATTTGCAACCAACATCGTTGATGGTTTCAGCAATGTACAATATCAATAAATAATTTAATCAATTTTTGTTCAGAAGTATCATTGGGCGAATGAAAGACAAAGATGAGCAAAAAGTGAATCATCAGATATCGGTTGAAACAATTTTAACATTAATTTATTATAGTTAATCACTTAGTTTATTTCTGTGGGATTTGATAAGACTACTAACATCCAAATAGCAGTAACTAGGTGAGCTACATGAAAGTGACTTAAATATGAGATATTAGTTCTGACTATGGTATAACAACGAGAAGCTCATGAAATAAATAAATAAATGTAAACCTAACACTCAAATAACACTCTCTGCGCAGATGTGTAAAAAAAAGTGATGCATTTTTGTCAATTAAAATATAGTGTTTCATACAGGGTTTGGAAGTGTTTTGTATGAAACGTGGCCTGCCCTGCAATTTTATTTTCTTTTCAAAATAGCGGCCACACATAAAACCCATATTAATCAATAGCTGGTATCAATATGAACAAGTTTTGAATGACACAAAATCTTCAAAGCATCACATTTCCAAGACATCAAATTTAGAATTGATACACTGTCGGCTCCATCATTACAACTTTGATTTTATCAGCCCATATAAAACCTGTGTCAATTAATAGCTGGCATCAATACAAACAAATATTATTTGAGACAATATCTTCTAAAACATTTCCGAAATATAAACCATCTCAATTTTACTGATTGCGGCGATTGTACCTTCTACCCATTGTACCGATGCCAGCTATCGTTTCATACCAGTTTTATCAGTGTCCTCTATTTTGAAAATAATATGAAACGACGGAAGTAAGGCAAATCATTCAAAGCCCTTTAAGAGCCGCTAGCTACTTTTTTACTTAGCAATTTTGACCACAAAAAGGTGAATTACTATGAAACTATTTATAGGTAAATAATAAAAAACAATTGCATTTGAATAAGTATCAAAAGGAAGCTGCAACGAACATCAGCTGTACCGGACAGCATATTTCATCAACTGTCTATCTATTACTTACACTGTGATATAACAAATGAGTAAAATGTTTAATTATTTTTACTTCATGACGATTAAAGGATATTCAAATGGAGATGATATACAAATGTAGATTATATCTTATGAGTAAATACAAACACTGGTACTAATTAACTATGGGCATAAATAAATAAAGGTAGCAATATTTATTTTTGAAGCCAGTAATTATAATTTATATTGTAAACAGCAGAGAAATAACTGGTTATTACATAATGGGTTCTTTAGTATACATTTTTCAACCCCAATTCAATAAGCGTGTGCAAGTATATTTTCTGTATTAAATTTTAGTTCCCTTTCAGTTCCATCCAGACATGAAGAATTGGCATTTAATAAAATAACTAATTAATTTTCAAAAGAACTTCAGTAAAATAGATTTTATATCATTTATGTTGTGATATAATTCAGTGAATTGTAACAAATCTTAATAATAACAAAACAATGTTCAGTTTTTAAATTAGTAAATAAAAATTATGAAAATAAAATTATGACAGGGAAAATTAACAGAACTAGATAATACTCATTGAACCCAACTAGCCACGGCCACGACGGTAGGGAGCGGGGGCGTAGTCCTATAATCCAAACTGATTTAAGTGTGCTTCGCTATGCACATGGCTTTCAATACTCTGAGTGTTGCAGGTCACTTCCATCTGGCATTTGCTGCAATATGCAAAGCTGTCATGCTCATTTGCCAAGTAAGACTCAATAGTAACCCCCTGGTTCTCAATCAGATCTTCAATCTCCGAGAACCACTCCATATGCTGCTCATCGTCGTCAATGTGACTGAGAATGCTCTGAACAGTGTTATCAATGTATGCGTCACAAACTTTGCACCAGACCTCGTCTCCGTTTTCTACTGGGAATATGCCGTTGAGGGGTTTTAGACGCATGGTGATGTTAGCTCGGTGGTTGATGTGGTTGACGTGCTCCTCGATGCTTTGTAGGGAGCAATTGACGCTGCTGTTGCACACATCACAGAACACCTCATCTTTTTCGCAGGATAGGAAGTCGTCTAGAGTGATAAACTCACCGTCGACGAGGTCATCCATCGCCGCCATCCAGTTCGCATGGTCGTCGCCCTCGATGTGCTTCGTAACAGACTCATCGTCCGGCAGGTTGCAGTTGCATGGTTTGCAGTGCAGTATGTCGTTACTGAAATATATGCCGTTCTCATTCATCAACTCTATGTTTTCCTTGTGTTTTGCACCGTTTGTGTGTTGTTCGATACATTTATTCGCCTTCGGAATATAAACACCGCAAAATACGCAACGCACTCGCGTCTTTGAGCAGGCGACCACCCCGTATAACAGACCCGTTTTCATTTTAACTTATTACGATTGTTACGTTAATTACACTAATAACAATTTATATTAGCAGCGGATTACGGTTTTAAATGAGTAACTTGAAATTTCGCGAAATTTTTTGGGATTGATTTGACACTATGACAGTTTGACAGGTGATATTTTTTTTATTTTTTTTATCTCCGACAGAAGATCGATGATGGATGAATATTCTAATATGGCAACTGTTTATTAACTTTACATCGGTGGCACTAACGACAAAACAATTCCCATCTTTATTCCGTTCTTAACTATATTAATTATTAGAAGCCGGAGCATTTAATGAAGCCCATACGTTTATTTAATACTGCCTGGAAGGAACAAAACATTTTTGTATCTTACTAACTTTTCTAACAGTTGCAACTTTTAATATTTTTTCCCAGGAATCCCCGAAGGACGATTACGGTGATATAATAAATTACAGACCTAGTAAAGCGTTCCTCAGAACTCTAGAACAATTGGATTCATTTACATCTTTTGATTCTAACCATTTACGAATTACATTTTATTTACAAAAACTCTTATGTAGCTCGAACTTTCATTAAATTCAGTTTTTAAAATCAATTGAAAATTGGGTGAAAGGCTTTTCACAAAATGATTACTGGTACTTAGTTCTGTAGCTTCTGCCTAACCGAATGTGAAAAAGGTGTGGTTTTTTTTACATGTACTGGTACTTAATACTTATTTTTCCAGGGAATGGTAGGTACTCACTGAGTAGATACCTCACTAATTCACCATCCTTGCTGTGTTGAAAAGCTATTTGTTCTGTTTTTGTCAAGCTCTTGGTGAGCAAATGCAATTGGTTTCTAGTTTTATTTTAATAGAAGATCAACAACAAATAGACATTCAATTATAACACATATTTTATTTGAAAAGAGCTTAATTAAATAGATTCAAATGTATGATATTATTTTCATTCCTTGTTATAAGTAGCACTACTCTTAATGTGCTGTTTACCCTTTATATGTCTATCCAAATTATCTATATTGCATGGTACTTCAATATGACACTGTTTACATAGAGCCTTATCTTCTTTAGGCTCATACAAGAATTTCTCAATACATATATTCTGATCTTTGATCAACAGAAATATTTTTTTAAGACTTTTCAAATGCACTGGATCTTCATCAACATGCTCAAATATGACTTCTATATAATTTTCAAAGTAGACTTGACAGATTTTGCACCAGAGATCTTCATTGTTGTCCTCAACAGAAAATATTGCATTTTGTGGTTGAACAGCTATGGCTCGAGCTCTTCTATGTCTTGCAGAATCAATGTGGGATTGGACTGCTTCTTGGTTAAAGTCTACCCAACGATCACAGGCCATACAGTTGACTGATGAGCCAATTTTAGTTATATCCTCCAGTAACACCATAAACCCTCCATCCTTCTCAATCAATTTCTTCACAAAACTCAGTTTATCTCTGTGAGAATTGCTATCTATATAGTTTAATACTTCTGATACATCAGATACTTTATAGCACAAATGACAACTTATTTTTTTACCATTGAGCACAATATTGTTCTGAATCATTAATCTTTGCATGTACATATTTGCATGTTCTGTATCATTTAGGTGCTCATCTATCAAGATATCACTATCATGAATAAATATTTTACACAGTCCACATTTAGTTTTACCACTTGCGTCCACTATGATGTCTGTATGGTATGCCATTGTAGTATTTTCGTAGCGGTTTAAATAATGTTATAACTATTTATTACAGTGGCTTCAAATTGCCACACAATTGAAAGACCACAATACCAGTGAATGTTTATGCGCATACGCATTTGCTGTTTATTTCAGAAAGCTGAAAGTGAAGGGCTCAGTATCCATATATTGACGTTTGTGATAGGCTAGGCTTGTTGAAAATATATCGATGCTTGGAAATATCGATATTATTTTTTCAATGTATCGATATTTTTGAGCGATATTTAATATTTCGATATATCTATGTATCGATATAAAATTCCAAGTATCGAAAAGGTATAAAAATCGATATATTTTTTTCGGGTGCGCCAAAGTTCACCTAAATTTTCAACTCCGATAATTGGAAATCCGAAAATGTTCTTCCTAACATTTTTCATCCTAACAATCACAATTCCTAAGCATTCAACTAATATTCTTTCCCTAATGTTCATAAATCCGAAGCATTCAACTTCATAATGTCAGTAGCAATAAACATCTCTTATACTTTTATTTGTTTTCCTATTTTCTCAACATAACCATCTTTTACACTATTATTCAAAGTCATATCTTTTTTGTTTAGATTTATTTTTTATTAATTAAAGTGTCTTCTTTAATTTTATTTATAGCGGTGTGTACCTGCAAAGACATCTATAGGTTAGGTTAGGTTAGAACTGTGACCAACTACGCTTGAGCTGAGCGAGCGAAGCGAGCGGTGCCGCGGCAGCGGCCGGCGAGCGCTACCTCGAAATTGGTCGCGAAATTTTTCTAAGTATTTTTTTATAGTGGGGGCACTATAACTATCATCTTCTACCTACATATATTTTTTATTACACTTAGTGAATGTTTCTTTCGATTTCTTTTCGAGTACGAGTGAACATATTATGGTAATTATGTTTAGGGATAAAAGCGTTATGATAAAAAACAGTAGGAGTTTAAATATATTTACATTAATGATATTATTAATTACAAGTTTCGGAAATAGGAGTGATATGAACAACGCTGGTAGCACGACAAATAGTATGAATTGAAAACTTTAGGATGAAAATTTTTAGGAAGAGTGATCATTCCGATTACAAATCATTAGGAAGAACAATTTCGGGTAAAGAACTTTAGGTGAGCCAATATGGACCCATTTTTTTCAGACCAATAAACATCTACAAGTTTTAAGATTGAAAAATCCTTAAAAGTATTACTTTTTTTATACTAACATCTTTTCAACAAATTATATATTATGTATTTTTTGTTTTTGGTCGACTCGATTTGCAATTTTATAATTTGGTTTTTAAGTTGGCAACTCAAATTCAAATGACTTCAATTGCCTGTCCATATCGTATTATTGTTAGCTAAATATTGGTTTGAATAAGAAATCATTAAAAAAATTAAAGGTTGTTTTGATTTATTAATGTAAGATGATTGAAGTAGATTAGGCCAAATAAATTAATTTTTAGAGCACGAATATTCTCTGTCAAATCATACTGATATATCGATATTTTTTAATAAAAATATTAATATCGATTTCAATATTTTCAAAAAATGTCGATACGATATATATCGATACTTTTTTGCATTTCTGACATCCCTAGTTTGTGAAATGTGTGGTGTAAAAAAATTTGTTGGTGTTGCCATGTTTTGGAAATTACCGTATTTGCGATGAAATACGGATTCTTTAAATGGTCTGAGATAAAAACCAATTATTAAACCATCTATGTATTAAGCTTTGATTGTTTAAATAGTATTGCATTGCTAAAAGGCTTCTGTTTCACTTCACACTTTAGGATCAACTAACAAGTAAACTTCTTTGTCTATGTTAGTTTTTCAGGATCTGTCACAGATCATCTGTGAGTGTCAGGATCTTGAAATATTACTATACTCTATGCTTGAAAGGTATCGGATCGGCATTCTTAGATTTATTAAATTAAAATCTTGACTGGTTATTGAATTAATTCAGGTGTTATAGTAGAGGTATCAAGATGTCTTTAGACTCCGATGCTGAAGCAGATATTGTGGAGAATGTAGACGAACTAATGGACGGATTATTGGTAAGAAAGGAAACATGTTGATCAATCATATATAATTTACCGCTTTGCTCTTATTTTTAATATTTTTAGCCCGACTTCTCCAACTGCTGGGTATAAGCCTCTCTTTGCTTGTGCCAACCTCCACGATCTATTCAATATTCTTATAAAATTATTATTCCTATTTCATATAATCACTTCCAACTTACACTTTCAAGTATTTAAAACAAAAGTATTTAGAACATTTAAAAATCTTAAGAAAATAGTTGGTCTGTATCAGCAACAAATTATTAAGTTTAAATCAAAACCAAATAGAATATTACATACATGTACATGTATTACTAAGTCTTTCTCTCATGTGTAATTAGTAGTAATTACTATAAGTCTTTCATTTCTTTTCCCAGAAAGAGCTTCAAGACCTTTATGCATTCAGGGATTTATTTTTTGAAAATCATCCCATTGAATTGGCCACAGAAAAACACAAACAGGTTGAAGAAAAGAAAGAAGTACTGATTGAGAAATTTGAGTCAATTGATGGTAAGGAATTCTTAATCACTGGGGCGCAAGCGGATATACCTAGCTTAAAATATAACATAGAATAAACAAGGTAGATAGAAGGGACACCGAAGCGGAAACAATTACCACATAATTCAGTACATCGTTCTGACTACATAGAAATTTTTCATTATATTAAAAAAAAAACAGCTGTGTCCTACTGTAAAAAATATGTTAACAAAGACAAAGTAGACCATTATTCCATAATTATGTTACAATTTTTTCACCAAAACCTCGTACACAGGCTGGATACATAGTTATATAAACACCCTATGTCCAAAACAAGGTACACAAACTGACAATATCAATATCATGATTTACAACAATTCACATGACTCATCTTCTTCTTCATCTTCTTCTTCATGGGGTTTTTGGTTTCCGCACTTAGTCCCTTAAGTGGACCATTGTGCGTGAGCCATAGTGGCCGTTATTCTAACCAGCCCACCTCCCTCCAGAAGCAGATTAGACTTCCCGGTCTTCTCAGGGCATCCGCGAGGGATCCTGGTGTTCCCAGGGTCGCCTTGCGAATCTTAGTGACACCGGTGCAGTCAAGCAGCACATGCGCCACCGTTTCCTCCGCATTCATGCATGCTCTGCACAGGGGAGTATCAGTGATTCCTAGAGTGTAGAAGTGTTTATTCAGTGAACAGTGTCCAGTGATGGTCCCCGACACCAGGCGCAGTCCATCCCTGTCCAGACGCAGAAGGCGCCTGGTCAGCTTTGTATCAAGGGATGGCATGGCTTCCTTGGCCTGCCTACATCCGGGTGTCGAGGTCCACCATTTTTCCGCTTGACTCACATGACTCTAACTTTGTTTGTTAGAAAAACGATGTGTCAGCGACATGTCATTTGTTGAATTGTAAATACCTACATATAGCTAACTTATGATGCTTAGCGCTTTAAAGGTGGTCACTCACCAGGAGCATTTGCATGTTGTAAACAATGAAAGAAACTAACTTTTGAGCATATTATTGTATAGCAGGCTGATTTCCGCAACTCCACAACTAAAGCGCGTACTTTGCGTAAAGGTGGGCACATTATTCGATCCACTCTAGTTCCTCAAGAAAGGCCAGCAGCTCCTTGGTGTTGCTGACAATCTTGCGGAGAGTACCTGGCTTACCGAAGTAAATGATTGGTGTTTGGCACACACTGCTGTACTGTTGGAAAAAATGTTAGCAATTTTAAATCTAACGAATGCTTGCGTGTCGATTCTAAAACTGTAACATGTTAATTCTCCTATGCAGTGAGTGACTACCATAAGATGTGATTGTTGTGATGACAATTTTTTTTTTTTTCATTGAATATCTGAGATCAGTCTTCCTACTATAATCAGATGAGTTTTTGGGTCGGTATCTTGTAGAGTGCTTCCTCCAGCAAGGATAGCTACACTTCTGTACAACTGCTACAATCTGTTATGTAGCTTCATTATGTTGTGCCTTTTGAGACGGTTGGAGTAATTTTGTTGCAACAGTTGAACTGCTAGTTCATTTGGGTGATGGGACAGTCGCTGTTTGTATTTATCTGCAGTCAATCGAGCTTCTTCTTTGATGGTAGGCATTTGTAATTGCTGGTGTATTTCGTTGTTTGTGACAAACCAATGAGCGTTGCTTATTGTTCTGAGTATGATGTTCTGCAAACGCTGGAGCATCGAGATGTTTGTATTGCTAGCACTACCCCACAACTGTATGCCATACATCCAGATGGGTTTGAAGGCAGTCTTATATATTAACAGTTTGTTATCTACGGACAATTTGCTGTTACGCCCAAGTAGCCAGTGTCGATGTCTATAGCGAATGTTGAGATCTTCTCGTTTGGTTTTGATATGCTTCTTCCATGTCAAGCGGCGGTCTAAGTGTATACCCAGATACCTGACATTATCCTCGTGAGGTAGGGTGGTGTCTCCTAGTTTTACCGGTGGGCAATTGCCCCTTCTCAATATGAAGGTGACTTGCACATATTTAGATGTGCTGGGTTTGATTTTCCATGTTTGTAGCCACTCGTTTATTTTATTAAGTCCCTGCTGTAAGATATTTGATGCAGCAGCTGGGTCGCTGTTACACGCCAAGATAGCGGTGTCGTCCGCGTACGTAGCTGTGGTCAAGCCAGCTAATGATGGAAGATCTGCTGTAAATAGGGTATACAGAATGGGTCCTAAGATAGATCCCTGTGGTACGCCCGATTTTATAGTGTGGAAGCTAGAGGTGACTCCCGCCTCTGCTACTTGGAATAATCTGTCAGAAACATATGATCTCATGAACCAGTGAAAACTATGTGGATGGCATTTCTT
Organism: Cerastis leucographa; assembly: GCA_963082945.1. Classification (NCBI taxonomy): domain Eukaryota; kingdom Metazoa; phylum Arthropoda; class Insecta; order Lepidoptera; family Noctuidae; genus Cerastis; species Cerastis leucographa. The sequence continues at coordinate 9,018,180 of OY720353.1, forward strand.
AATTTTGTAAAGGAGGCCATTGTGCCATACTCTATCAAATGCCTGCTGGATTTCAAGAAAAACAGATGAGCAGTATTCCTTTTCTAGGGCTTTTCTAACTGTCTCATAGACACGATGGATTTGCTCGACTGTGGAGTGCTGCTGTCGGAAAACGAACTGGTGATCGGGTATTGACTTATTTTCCATCAGTATGGGTAGGATTCTACGTAACAGTATTTTCTCAAATAGCTTAGACAGGATTGGCAGTAGGCTGATTGGCCTGTACGATATCTGCGAGATTTTCCATATCCTGGGAAAATATTGCACTCTGAGAAACTATGACTAACATATATTAATATGTCAGTCTGACGTGTTAGAGTAAATAGATACTCTATGATTCCGCATTTTCAACTATATTCTTACACTATTTATATAACTTATACTATTTTATACTTATTTCTTACAGCCTTTTAGATTTGTTTATCTCGTTTTTGAACAATTATTGTTTACATGTTTGTGAGATTTATGTAGATTGCCCTGTTTTGGACATGTGTTTATATTATTATGTATCAGGCCTGTGTATAAGATTTTGGTGAAATGAGTTGCTTACTATGTTTTGTAGCTTTACGTTGTACGCACAATTATGGAATAATGGCTGTAGAGAATGAAATGGTTACCTTGTCTGTGTTTACATAATTTTGGGGCTGACTCTACAAAAGCGCAATACTTACAGCGTCACAATGTATGGATTAAAAAAAAGCAAATGAAAGTTTTCTCTGTGGAGTTCAAAATGTTGTACTACATTATCACTGACACTGGTATGCCAATTATTACTCACATAACAATGGTTAGCTAACATCAAATTTCAGTGGACTCCCAGATCCCGTTCGCACACCGTGCCAAGTTCCTGTACATGAAGGGTCGATGTTACAACATATGCCCTACATATGATGCCAGAGCCACTCAATGTCTCAGCAAGGCAGTCAAGTTGAACCCACATCTGATTGATGCGTGGAATGAACTCGGAGAGTGCTATTGGAAGAATATGAATGTTAAGGAGGCGAAGGCAAGCTTTGAGGGGGCATTGAAACATGTAAGTTATGTTTTACAAAATTAGCTGCAAGGGGAAAAGTACCTAAATGTGCAAAGATTACAAATATATGTCCGATATTTAAAAGTGGACATCCCAAAGCCCTTTCAATTTATCATCCAATTTCTCTGCTGACAGCTCTCTCAAAAATCCTTGAAAAAGTTGTGAAGAAGGAGAAGGAGAATCAATAAGGTTTCAGGGTTGGCAGGTCCAGAGGATGCAGTAACCAACTTAGCCGATTTCATATCTCTCAACCTTGGTCACGGACAGGCATGTACTGGCATCTTCCTGGACCTCGCCAAAGCGTTTGACACGATTTTTGGTAACTCCTGTTTAAAGAAATACACTTCTGGGAGTTCGTGGCGTTGCTTTGGACTGGGTTACCTCATACCTCAATGATCGAACCCAATAAGTCATCTTAGGGGAGTATTCTAGTGACTCAGCCATGGCGCATTTTGATGTGCCGCAGGGAAGCGTGCTGGAACCTACCCTTTTTTATTAGGTATATGTATAAACGGACTATGCGCCATGATAATCCTTCAAACCAAATGTTTAGCATATGCGGACGACACCGCAATCATATATTTTGCGAAAACTTGGGATGACGTTCAGGTTGCAGTTGAAACCGGGATTAAAGCTGTTGCGAAAACGAAGGCAATAAACTTTGCCATCTCTAAACGCAAATTCCCTGGCAGTGTTGCTTGTCTACAGCTACACTCCCATTATAGCCGAGAAAATTGTACTTGCCCACGTATCGAACAGACAGATACGATTAAATATATTGGAGTCTTTGTAGATAACTGTTTGTCACGGTCCACACATCTGAGTGCTTTGAGGGGTAGGGTTTGAAAGATGCTCCGTATCTTTAAGCAACTGAGTAAGATTGCCGATGACTCCGTTCTAAAGAAGACATTCCTACTCTCTGTGTCAATCAGTCCTTAACTACTATATGCATGGGGTGCGGTTGGAAAAACCATATTAATAAAGGTAGCTCATCAAGCTCTGGTTAAAATTGCCTACGGACGAGCGTTCCGCTACTCAACTAACACGCTATACACCGAATTGGGAGTCCTTAGATTCAGACAATTTTACATCCTGTCTGTCACTCTAACATTTTACAAACCCTCCCTGAACACTTGTATCCTTTCAAGTCGAAGGGTACATTAGGAAAAGGTTAGATGCCGTAAAACAATCGGTGGAAGGTCTTACGGTTTTATGGTACCGCACATTTATGCGAAACTCAATGACCGACACAAAATTCTGCAACTAACACAAACCAAATTTACTGTAGCAAAATTATAACTCAGTAAAGCCATGTTTGTTGCAGTCGTAATCAGATCATATTTTAATCAACAGGAAACCAGAAACTGACCTGGAAATTGCAAAAAACTAAGAAAATTTTAATTATTAACTCAGCCTATAGCGATCCATTGCTACACATAGACCTCTCCCAAGCTGCGCCTCAACATCCTGAACTCGGCCTTCTACATTCATTCGCTACTTTAGCACTTGTTTGCTCCATCAGAGCCCATCGGCTACCTTTGTCTCTTATGAATAGCAATTACCAAATCAGAAATCATTTTATGTTTAAAAAAATAAAGCGATTTATACCTGTACCTAAAACTAATATTTTCTCTAGGAACGCAACCGCGTATCCCTTCGTTGTCTGTCAATCATCTTACGCCAAGAGAGTGGCGACAAGGAGCGCTCAGAAGCACATCCAGCCATTTTGAAAAGCGTAGAGCTAGCAAGAGAAGCTGTGGCTCAGGATATCAAAGATGGCGTATCTTGGACGGTGCTGGGCAATGCTTACTTGTGTCAGTTTTTCATGGTGGCTCAAGACCCGGATACGTTGAAGCAGTCTATGAAAGCGTATAGGCATGCAGCATTGGATCCTATTGCTAAGGGACAGCCTGATTTGTACTACAATAAGGGAATCGTAAGTTGAATCATAATTATATATTTATTTGCTGCAAATGTTTTTGAAAATATTCCATTTTTATAACAAAGAAGAATGTTACTGTAACATAAAAATCACAAAGAAATACAGTTATAATGCTGTATATATCTATGTCTATTTTGTTAATCCAATGCTAATATGGCTTACGTTGGCGTCAATAAAACGTAATTTTTAGCTCGCAGCAAAATTAATTTAAAGTGTGATTCTTGTGGTTACGTCAACCTCAAACCGTAGATTGGTCAGCTTAGCCGCTGCAGTTTTATTCCGATTTGGAAAAGCTAAACTAACAGCTAACACCTCTTTTTGTACTCTCTTCCAGGCACTAAAATACTCTGAGTTCTACGACGAAGCGCTCCAAAATTTCAAATACGCCAGCCGCCTGGACCCGCCATGGGAGCCGCCGAAACAGGAGTATACACGGCTGATGAATTTCGTCAATTCAGCCCATGCGCTCGTCAAGACCCGAGGGAAGTTGAAGGGCAAGCGACTGGCGAATATGGTGCAGGTTAGTATGACTATGTGCCTCACAAACAAACCATTATTTTTACTTGCTAGCTCTGTTAATCGATAGTGGGACAGGTAAACTTGTATGTTTATTTTAGACGTCTTTAGTCCACCCACCTAAGTACATTAAGTTGGTGAATGTGGATTTCTTTTTTGTTTAAGTTATTAACTACTTACAAAAATAAATACTATTTAATTTCAAGAGTCATAAAATGTGATTTTGTATAGTGACGAACTGACGACCATTGAGGAGGTTACAAAAAAATAACTTCCTCTAACGTCAAGTTTGAATGATAATAAGTTATAGAAGACAGATACACTCGACATTATTTGAATGAGTGGCTACACCATGATGCCTTAGAGTGAAAACCTCGTAAATGTAATGCATTTCGGACAATCTTATAGTACCGAAACTATAAGATTGTCCGAAATGCATAAAGCAGCAACGCAGTTCTGGATATAAAAGCGGGTTAAATTTCCATATTAATTAATAAAAAAAACATAAAAGACGCCGTACAAAAATTTTACAGCACGCAGTTTTTTCTTCCTCCTGAAAAGTTACTTCTATTACACTTACGAGGCTTTCACTCTAAGGCATCGAATTCAGTTTTTCGTGAACTGACGAGAAACTGTCACTGCTACTTATCACCATGCAAGCCACTTAAAATTAGGCGTATGGCTACTGTATAAAGAACAAGATACCTTAAATCACAACAGACAAGATCATGAACTAACCAACCTCCTTCCCCAGTCCATAGACAAGAAGATGCTGGGCCTCTATGGCGAGGAGGGCTCTCTCCACGCTTTCGCCAACCGCCGCGAGGTGGCGCTGGAACGCGTCCGAATCGATGCCTTGCAAGATGGGCCCAACGAAGCGAAGGTCATCCTGGGCAAAGTCGTCGGCTCCATACACAATGAGAATGCTGTACCTTTGTAAGTATCTGCTCCTATTTAGTGATGTATTGCGGTTTTGGTAGGATTTTCAGGGTTTTGAGAGAAAATTGATAGGCGTCATCCATCAAGGCCTAAGGTTTATAATGTACATAATTTTTAGCTTCTGCTAGTTATACTAATCATTCCATTTATTCATCCATGTTTTTTTTTGAATATTCGATTTCATCTGTTGATAATGCTAAAGTTTATGGTGCAAGGTGAAGCAAAGTGGAGATAATAAAAATTATTTATGTCTGAATTTATTAATTACTGAATTGAATTAATTTAATTACTGATGTCTGAATTACTGTATTAATACTTAATACAGTAATTCAGACATCAGGTTTGCGTAATAATACTATTCTAATACTGTACTTCTAGCTTTATTAACACATAGTTTACCACCTGCATATATCTTTAACATACTAATAGCATAATATAGACATTCGACGTGCCATAGTAAGCTATAGATAGCATCTATCAATATATCAGAGGGCCCAAAACTGCTAGTAATTAGGTTTGCTACTTTTAAAACAGAAGTTTACAATGGCACCGGAAAATACAGGATTAAAGGTGGCAAAGACCAGCTGGCCTAGCATGACGTCTTAAAGCAGTATTGTTTTACTCTTATTCCAGTGTGAGAAAGAGACGGAGCTATACAGGATGTATAGCGCCATCTCTTTCCCACACTGAAAAAGGAGTAAAACTATAATGTTTTTAGACGTCAAGGTAGGCCAGCTGATGTAATCAGATCAATCTATGCAAGATGTAAACGGACCCACGAACCATCACGAAGCTATCAACCAAGTCTAAGAAACCCAACGCAAAAAATATTGCTGGTTAAAGACTTTTCTTTTTGTGGTGAAAAATCATGTTGTATGGTAAATCTCAATATAACGCACTGTAACCTTAAGGTGACACTTTTTGACATTTTTTCCATAGAAACTTCGGGGGGGTTTTACTCCACTGTTTGACACTGCACATCCAAAGTAAAACATGATATGGTATTGTCTCATTATTAACTTTGTCTTTACGGAAACAGAATAGGAAAATAAAAAGCCATTGAAAAGTTACGAGCTATCAAAGATTCGTTTTTATTGCAAATTTTAACGCAACTTTGGTCGTAAATTAGCAATAAAAGAAGTGTCAAATTTCCAAAACAAAGTCGGTACCGACACAGCACAATTATCAAAGAATTCAATACATTTTATTTGTAATTAAAACACGCAGTGGTTTTTTCATAAAACACTATCTTCCAAAGGCCTTTTCGTATTTTTTTACGCGCGCCTTACGTTTCGGAACGCTGTGTGTGTGCGTACGAACTAAATGTGCGTGCCGACTAGCGTCTAACTGCTCATCACTGATACTATCTGATACTATCTCTGTCGGGCACGAAGCCAAGTGAGACAGCGTGCTTATCGGCCACGGCCACCAGTGAGTTCGAGCCCGCGACTAGTTGAACCTTAAGGTGGAAGCGACAGGATAGCCTGCGAAATTTAATTTTTCTTTAGTTTTTTTGCAATTTGCCGGTCAGTGGCAGTCTGTATGTTGAACAAAACATGATTCGCGGCCGTAAAACGTATGTAATTACGTAAATTGTAGTCATAAAAATTATAAATACAACGACAAAGCCTTTCCGTCTATTCCCAATTGTCACCACTGGCGACAAATAGGAATAAAATTCCCAATTGTTTTAAGTTCATTTAATCCCTTTGAATGAATATTTCATGGAAAACTCATTCACTGGGATTAAATGAACTAGTAGAGTTGTATTAATGGTTGTAACTTAATAAAGCCATATTTTTTACGGTCGCAAATCATATTTGAATCAACATGTACCCTGACACTGACCTAGAAATTGTAAAAAAACGTAAGATTTGAATTTCGCGGGTTATCCTGTCGCTTCCACCTTAAAACGGACGGACGGTCCTTAAAAAAAAAGTTGGAACTTTGACCGCCAATAACTCCATAACTAGAAGGGTCCCAGCACGCGTAGTATGACCACTGTAGAAACGAGCTTTGTCTACGAAAGAATCGACCTAATGACAGATAGACAATGACAATCTGTCATTTTATCGATTTATCCGTCGACATAACCCGTTCCTACAGTGGTCATGCTACGCGTGCTCATGTATGGTCCAGAACAAAAACATGATCGCATTGATGGGTAGAACAAGTGCCTTTCGGCTTCGTTAAGGGTCTATTAACACTCATATATAAAAAGCAACGTCTGTGAAACGATGTGGTGCATCACAAATATTATATCATAATTATAAAGTTTTATAAATACAATACACATCGAGTCTGACAAAAACTGTGGAACTCACCACTTGTCAAGATAATGAAAAGAAAAGAAAGAACGAAAATACGTTTATTTGACTCAAGTACACACAGCATTTAAAAATAACTTTTAAACCTGTTACATTTTAATATAACTTATTTCTGTGGACTCCAATAACTAAACCAACAAACAAAGTTATAATGTACAGTGCCACAACCATTAGTGCCAGTTACAAAAAAGCATCCGATTTTGATGAAATTTTGCACAGTTGCTCTACATACGCTAGGGAAGGTTTCTGAAAACCAAGGCATACGCATCTCTGGCACAACTAGTATACGGTTAATAGTTAGATTAGTGTACGGTTGTTTTACTTGGCTATTAGTTAATGTGACCAATAGGGAATCCAATTTTTTTTTCTTTGTCCGTCGGGTAGTTTATTGAAAAGTATTGGACACGTATTTTTTCTTTTTTCACGTGGTCATGAAATTACGGAGATATATTGAGTTGAAATGGCGCATGACGTCACATGTAGGTAAGTTTTATACCTACTTGTGACGTAGTGAGCCCCCACTCTCCAACTTTAATGAGTTTTAACTAAGTAATTTTTTGATATTTTGATAAAACAAAAAAATACGTGTCTAATATTTTTGTATTACCTGTCTGACGGACTAAATAGAATGTCGTTTTCTTTACCCAGTCCGCACCCCTGTTTGAAAGTAAAGGTGACTACTAGGTTTTGTAGGGTGTATCGTATCTGGTAGAAGACCCAATGGTAGGTAAGAAAACCCATTACCCACCGAAACATGCAAAAAAAAAACTATACGAGCAGAATTCACTTTCTCTCAAAAGCACCCATTTGTAAGTTTCTGTTTTATAAACGCACGTATGTTTTCTTGTTCAAATGCTTGCCCCTTCAAAATGGACACTTAGTTTAACTGCTTGGAACACTGCCCGCCCTGTCATCGACAGCTACTTTGAAGAAGGAGTCATAGAACGATCATTTGTGTGGTATGTGTCACTAAAACCACATATTCATTGAGAAACAAAGTTGTGTAACATGTTTTCGTGTTGCTGGCAACATGTTGCTGTCCACATGTTGCAGTTTTGCTGGCAACATACTAAATCCGTTCCGTATTCTTGGTAAACAAAACTGACCCATATTATTTACCAGTAACAGTTGATGTTAGAGGACATAAACGATGTTGTGCAACTGTTCCTCAACTTTGTTGCCAATGAATACGGGGCTTTAAGGTTTACTACATTGCATTAAATTGCCTTCTGGCCATAGGTACTTACTACTTCTTATGTCTTCATATATTTGTAAAAAATGGTGCTGCTGATTGAATATTGTCAAGGTAATCCACCAACTTTCATGTAAATTGGAGCTAGTTTATTGCTATCGAATGGGCATAATCGAGTATTTGTAATGAAAATAAACGCTACTCGATTGACAACCGTGAATCCATATTTCTGCAAATAGGCTAAAGCAAAAAAAATTAGGCCGTTTAAATCGAAGGCACGTAAATATTGGGATTGTAACACCACACATTAGATTATTTTTAAATTAATTAATTTTTATAATTGGCATAGAATAGGCAAACAGGCGTCCAAAAACTGTTAATAATAAAAACTATTTTTCAATATAAGTTTACCACAATATTTTCAAATTCCAGCACATTTGCGTTGGTGGATGAGAGCATGGAATGCGTGCTGGTTACTGTGTACAACTGGGCGGATGGACGTGGCGCTATCATCGGTGACTGTGTGGCCATACCCGAACCATTGATGCGGACACATAAGCATGAGTCGGAGGATGTGGTATGTTACTGTCTGTTTTTATGTTTTTTGTGCTGTACGTTTTTCAGAATTGCCTGTTAAATGGCACTAGCATTTGATGTTTGTTGGATTTTATAGAAGCGTGTAATTTGTGGAATCATCATCATCATATCAGAAAAAGATTTCCACTGCTGGAAATAGGCTCTCCCCAAACGTACAGAGTATAAGGGGAATGGTTGGTGTTCCATCTGGTGCCTAGCCATTTTGATAACCTTTTTGGAAGATGGCAAAGACCAAGTAGGTACCATTGGCGAGAATGTTACTAATTATGGTTCCATTCAGGGCGAAGTTACAGGTCTGATCATTTCCTTAGAATTTATAAACATCAAGAAATCTCACTTATACACAAGGAAATGACACTAAATAGCGTAAACATGACTGACGCTTAATGTGGCTGCTGGTACACACATCTCTGTAGAAAGAATATGACCAATATATCATATACTACCAGCACACTTCTGGCGTCATGAAAGATGTGAATTGTAAAGGAACAGACAACCCACCCCTTCTCACTTCACCAATCCAGCATAACATCTTCGTGCTGGACTGGAACTGCAGTGGGCAATCTGGAAACCTCTTAACCGTTTGCGGGTTTAGGTTGGCCGCTGTAGAAATAATCTGGCCAAATATAAATGTATCATTAACCCGTCCCAAATACAATGCCAGCGAAGAGCTCGTCTGCAGGGTATGGCCCTCTTCCTTTCTTGCACCTTCGAGGATTTAAATGGCGCCAACGAAAGAGCTGGCTGAGCAGATGGCTATATACTGGTCGGGTATTATTTGAGTCCATCGACACGCCAATAAGAGGAAGACTTGTTGCTAATAAAAAAAACCGGCCAAGTGCAAGTCGGACTCGCGCACAAAGGGTTCCGTACCATTATTTATAAAAACAAGCAAAAATATCACTCTTTTGTAAGGGAGCCCCTTTAAATGTTGTTTTTATTATTTTTTTAGTATTTGTTGTTATAGCGGCAACAGAAATACATAATCTGTAGAAATTTCAACTGGCTAACTATCATGGTTCATGAGATACAGCCAGGAGGCCGGACAGCGTAGTCTCAGTAATAGGGTCCCGTTTGACCCTTTGGGTACGGAACCCTAATAAAACCTACGTTACATATTCATACAAAATTTTAACAAAGAACACACAAACAATTTCAGGCCTACGACTTCAAATCGATCCGGATAAACAACCCTCTACTCCTGCTTCTCAACGGCAAGCGTGTCTCCCGCAACCAGTACGCGTGCACTCGGGTCACCAGCACTTATGAGATACACTGAGAACCCAAGAAGACAGCCAAGCCCCGGGGAGAGGATACGAGAGGAGCAGGTACGGCACAACTAAAGTATCGACATTAATTGGCGCGTTTGTGGATATTTTTGCGTTAGAAAGTGAACCTTATTTCAATCGATATGGTATTTAGTTCATTAATGATTCGTGTTCGTGGATATGTTTGCGTTAGCAAAGTGAATCTTATTTCAATATAGGTATGGTATAATAATACCCAGCCAGCCCAGCTGTTCTAAACTGCAGGTTTAGATAAGGTCAAATTAAATTAGCTAGCGAAATTCCACGGACGTGACGGGGTGTCGGATATCTAAACACGATTAAACAAACAAACAAAAGATTTTGAACTGACATGGTCACTAACACTTCTATCATTAACACCCGTGTTTAGTATATTTTGTTTTTAGTTTCCGATATTTTGGCGCACAGTGAGTTTTGTGTGTTGGGAGCAGAATCGAGTTGTGAGTGACAGTGGTAGCGGTACCGATTGCAAAAAAGATCAAGAAAGAGGGTTGACTGATTTGTCTGCTCATAAACACCCATCCGCAATGACTTAAGTTTATCCGTGATCATGGTGCTTGCAACAGCACCGAAATATCGGGAAGTTAAAACAAATAACATGTTAAATGTCACGTTTTCAGTGTCAATGATAGTAAAAAAAATATTGGATGTTTTTTTTTCAATGATCGTTTAGTTACGTTAACTACAGTCCTTTCACGTTTATTATGCCATGTGAAGTGACTGACGCTTTATGTTTTTTTTTTAATTTTGACAGTTCTGAAGCACCTGTAACTATTATTTAGCTTGTTTAATTATCGATACCCAACAGATATGCCCTCGTATTCACAAACGCTCGGATTCGATTTCGATTCGGAAAGTTGTGTGTCTATCTCGCTCGCTTTCGTAATGCCAAAAAAAGATAGACATACGACTTATCGAATCGAAATCGAATTTGAGCGTTTGTGAATAGGGCGCCTGAAGAGTTCTGCTATCGAATTTGACCCTGTTTTGTATTCACACACACACAATTAACGCGAACAAAATTCACAAATACGCTGAACGTTAGCCGCAGTCTGCTAATTTAAGTTCCCGGGGGGTGAAATGTGAAGTGGGTATTGGATGCAACATTTGGGTGGCGACTTTCGACGGGCCAGTTCATAATTACCCTAATTCTTAGGGTAAAGAGTCGGCAATTGACGCGATTTGAAATGGTTAACTAAACCATTCTAAAATAAAATGTAGTGGTGAACAGTCTGTGGAATCAATTGTCTATCAAATTGCCTCACTACGTAAATTTTCCGTGTTATAGTCCATTATTACAACTGTCAAAGAATGACAGCAGTGATTTGAATTATACGGACAAGTTAGGTAAGTAAGCAAATTGCTGAACAATTTATATGCCTGACTTTATTTGGTACGCGGTGATAAAAATAAGACTAACGGATACAGTTTAAGTAAACTCCACTTTAATGATATAAAGGGATTTAGTCGAGCTTTGGGCAGGAATAATACCTACACATAATATAATATGACTGACGAATTTGAGATTTCTATACAATTATTTGCAAGAAATCGATGTTGGCTTTGTTTCTTTTTTTGTATAAAAAAAAACCGGTTGTCCACGGTTGTCAGTCGGTTCGATATAATCGAAGCTAAGAAATTATTATAAATAAACATGTTTAACCAATAGAATAATTTTAGAATTACTACAGAAGGTCTTTGTATGGAACTGCACAGTTATATAATTAAAACAAAATATTATTACATTTTTAGAGCCGATTTACGTAAAAAAAGATTAATAAAAAATAAATAGACTTTGTAATGATAACTGTGCATTTTCATTAAAGGATTTAAAATTTTAATAAATTTAACAGTACACATTGTAATCTCATAATCAATATACGTATATATTAATTACGCACTTATTATTAAGTGCGTAATTAATTTATTGCAAGTTTATATCTTTGCGCCATCCTATTATAATTCATATTAGGATATTTTCTGTTGTACCTTAGTTTGATATGTTTTGGCCTAAAGCAGAATGTTGATACTAACTTTACAATTTAGGAAAAATCAGGTGTGTTTGCAAATGAAATAAAAGAAGGAATGCATAATGTAGCTGTCTATTAAAAAAAATTGTGCGTGTCCCTCCGCGCGGAAGAAGTGAAACTTCGTAATGTGGAAATGAAAATAAAAACCTATAACGAAATATGAAGTAAAAAAAAGAAGAGAATTTGAACGAGGAACTTTCAAAAACAAAACAAGATCAACAATCGTTCCAAAACAAACTTTATTTTAATGGGAAAAGGTTGATTTTTTTACGCAAACTTGTTGGAAGTCGCATAAGAAGTTTCACTTCAATAATTCCTGAAAAGGCATATCGTCGTTCATGTTCTAACACCACGTTAGTCAATATTTGGCGGTTTTGACATTTTGATTTTTGATGCCGTTTGCTACCGAATCGGAAGACGCGTTGTTTCAGTCAATTGCAGAAACAAGCAACGCTATCTAATTTGAAGTAAACACAATTATGAAATGATATACCTAATATTATACCTAGGTAATATTGTTATATTACCTAGGTAATATAACAATATTACCTAGGTATAATAGGGGATAATCCTATTTTTTTTTTCTTAGTCCTTCGGGTAGTTTATTGGAAAGTATTGGACACGTATTTTTTCTTTTTTCACGTGGTCATAAAATTACGGAGATATATTGAGTTGAAATGGCGCATGACGTCACATGTAGGTAAGTTTTATACCTACTTGTGTCGTAGTAAGCCCCCACTCTCCAACTTTAATGAGTTTTAACTAAGTATTTTTTTAATATTTTGATAAACAAAAAATACGTGTCTAATTTTTTTGTATTACCTGTCTGCCGGACAAAATAGAATGTCGTTTTTTTTACCCAGTCCGCACCCCTATTATGCAGTTTTTTAACTGTCATTTTTGACTTACGTGGTTTTAGAACATCCACGACGATATGTAGATTTTTAGTTAAAAAGTCTTATCAATCGTTGGTTCGATGCCTTATATGAGATATTATATCAAGTATCAATCCAAAAATTGGTAGATACTTGAATACGTATATAAAAATATAAAAGATCTCTTTCCCATATTGGACAAATATTGCTCTGTTGTTTCGGAAAGTAAATTAAATTGGAGCAATAAAGTATCAGGGGTCGCCTTTAGCATTGCTGGGAAATATATCAGTTGGAACATGAAATATACCTATTTTTTATGGATGTTATATAGAAAGTAGTTTGTTAAGGCTTAGGGAGACGGTGGTAAAGGCGATCTTAAGCTACGACTTCAGTGTGACTGCGACCATGATCGGAAACTGCCAATGCGCTAAAGACTACTGTGATTGTGAACTGTGACTTTTCGTTTGAGAGTGTGTTAATAACGAGTTTGGTGCTTATTCATTGTTTTTTTAAATCGTTGGATTCTCCGTCCTTTGTTCGCACGAAAAAGTGTTTACATTGTAAAGAATGAGCTCACATATCACACATGGAACTGTTATACGATTTTTCGTATGATTGAGCGAATCAGTAAAATTCAAATGTTATTGATAACGAAGCAGAAACGTAATAGTTATTTGGCTTAAGCGAATCAAACGGTCTATATTTTTGACATTTTTGTAATGAATTTGAGCATTCAAATCGAATCATGGTTGCTGTCCGCTTGAACTGCGAGATTGATTTGAGATTGTGGAATGCGATTTCGCTTTTAAAAGGCTAGTTGAAATGCAGAGAGAATGAAAGATGTTAAGGTGGAAGCGCCAGGGTAGCACGCGAAATTCAAATTTTCTTTAGTTTTTCTGCAATTTGATGGTCAGAGTCGGGTTGTTTGTTAATTAAAATAAGATTTGCGACCGTAACACGTTTGTCTTTATATAATTACTAGCTGCTGCCCGCGACTTCGTTCGCGTGGTTTTTTTTTGGGTATGAAAAATAGATGTTGGCCGATTCTCAGAGCTACCCGATATGCACACAAAATTTCATACAAATCGGTTCAGCTGTTTCAGATGAGTATGGTAACTAACATTGTGACACGAGAATTTTATATATAAGAAATTAATCAATAAAACCCTCTTAGTTCATAAAATCCCATTGAATGACTATTTCATGAAAGGTGAAAAAAAAATGAATATCGCGGTCTTTCTGGCGCTTCCACCTAAAAAAGTTTAGTTGTTTGTTGATGAGCAAGCTTTTAAGATCTCTAAATATATTATGGTTTTTTGCTTGTAAGTAATTATGAATCTATTTATGAAATGTTTTAAATAATTTGTGCTCTGGTCACCTTTATTTTAAATTTAGCTTAGTATGATTTTAATTCAAGCTTTATATCTAATAATAATAATTAAGTGTCAATTTGCTGTCTGTAAACTAGATATTAATAATAAATATGTTTTAAATAAAATACATGAAACTAAATATTAGTAAGTTAAAAATTGTTTTATTGTTATTTTAATTAAAATACTGGTATTTACAGCGCTCAGGTAGATTGAACATTTTTTATTATTTACATTTTTTTTTTAAGAACATTTAAAGTAATTTGACTACAGGAAGTGGTTTTTAAAAGGAGTACTTTGTCATTATTGAACAGTATAGAATAGCGCAAGTCAGTGGTAACTAAACCAGTAAAAGCTGGCCTTTTATTTTTATTGAAACTCCTTACAACAGTCAGGTCAGAATAAAAGAGTTACCCCCGACGTGCGATCGACTGTAATTACCTACCTAAGCTTTGGTACTCTGAAACCCTTCTGATTAATCAAACGTCGACATCACACATTAAGGTAGCTAATTTAAGTAGAACCTAACACAACTCATCCAAGTAAAAAATCTAAAATTAAATGAACACAGCTTTTACAAAAAGCCGAAAAAATTAACTAAGCATTCACTTCCCATAGTTGCAAATCATTCTCTACAACTTCTGCAAAATTGTATGCTTTGCGTTCATCTTTAAATAAAGGCCTTAAAGTCTTCAGGTTAAGGCCTAATAAGGCCCCTTTGTCCATTAAACTGTTTAACTTGCTGACTAAAACTGCGTTATAGTTCAATCGTAGAAGGCTTGGTCTTGAGTATAAGTACTGTACGTCTCGGAGATTTGTTCGTGCCCAAGTTTCTATGGTCTTGTTGCCGCTGGCTATCTGTGGATGCCAATTTGAATGTTATTGGTGATATTTGTGCTTATTTCTTAATTAATCTTGACTGGCAAGTTATTTGTGTATAGTAGAATTAGTAAAGGGCAAAGTATGCTGCCCTGTGGAACGCCATGTTCCATTGTTAAGGCAGTTGGAAGCATACCATGAACTGCTTTTATTTTTGGTTTATATTTCTTGAAGGTATTGTAGACTGTTGCTAGGACATCGCAGATTCTCCGGTTATGCCATTTCCCCTTATAATTATCTTTAGTATATTGTGCTAAAGACAATAAAAGGCTTTACTTAGATCTACGATTAATAAAATAGGGGGATGGATACTGCGAATCATTTCACAGTATTCTTATTTTATGACCTTACCCTTATATCACCAACTTGTTTGAGGAAATATGATGAGAAGTAGAAACGAAGATTGGCAGTACCCGCTCGTCTGGTATTGCGCATTGCGATATAAGATCGTAGCATGTCGAACCCACGCCTCTTATATTTGAACACCTGGAACACAACATGCATGATTAGCAAAATTTCCAGTCGCAGGTCTGCTAGTAGAAATTTCTTTTGAAATAAGTGGTACCTTTGTGCTCTTGTATCCTAATGTATTGTCCTGTTAAGTGTTTTGTGTGTAAATAAATAAACAATTAAATTGTCAACTTTGGGAAAACAATCAAGTAAGTAAACTAACTCTTGAAAATAGAGTGTAATAGACTGAAATAGCTGTAAGATTCTCTTTAACGTCCGGAACCACGCCTGCCCCAAAGTGGGAAGTGCCTTTTTATATAGCTACTGAAGGTCACAGCAACTCCACAATTATCTACGCTGCTAAATGCTGAGAAATGTTCTTAACAGTTTCAAAGTTTTCCCTAATTATACTAAATTCTGAATATCATACCTGATAAATAATGTTCCCCGTCACATAAGAATCAATGTAATGCGTCCCATAGCTCTTCATAAACTTCCTTACTTCAGCCGTGTCAGTTACATTCAGATCTTCAATGGCTCTCTGGACATAATCCTTTACAGCCACTCCTTCTAGATTGCCTAGTTCCACTGTCTTGTGGACCTTGGTTAGTTTGACAAGTACGAAGCAGCAGTCAGGTTTTGGATCATATTCTATGCCGAAAGTTCGCATTATCTCATCGTGAATCCAGTCGCCCATGAACGCTTTCCAGGGTTTATTTGTTCTGTAAAGCGAAAAAGAGGAATTTTATTTCATGTCTGGAATGTTAGAATGATTGTTGATGTGTGGCGATAAGGGCTTTGTCTTCTTTTCGTCAATATCTGTTAACTTGCACATATGTTCGTACTAACTTGAGTTTTTTTTTTGTATAATCGCAACGCTCCATGGGTGACCCACAGTACACTTGTTCTAGTTTTAACCGTCATTAGAAATAGTGCCTACGTTGTAAATCACATACATTTATTTAGGACTAGCTGTGCCCGCGATTCTTCTGCGTGGAATTTAAGGAGTAGCCTAAGTTACTCCTTATTACATCAGCTATCTGTCAGTGAAAGTCCCGTCAAAATCGGTCCAGCCGTTCTAGAGATTAGCCGGAACAAACAGACGGACAAAAATTAAAAAAAATGTTATTTTTGTATATGTACCGTATACTCATTCATATGCATGTATTATAAAGAGTTATTTTAATATTACAAAAAGACACTTCAGTTTTATTTATTTGTATAGATCGGAACTTGATAGAACGTGCAGCTGATTCAAATAGGTATCTGCTAATAACTATTAGCAAATCCATGTTTAAGTCTCTTTTTTTTGCGCTTTACGTAGTTCATGCGACTACTAAGTAGTTCCTGTGACTAAATATTTTTTACAGTTTTTCTGCCAGTTAATGAGTTTACTCGCAGAGTGAGCTACGCTGTAATGTTGATACTCTAACAGTTAGAGTATCAACATTACAGCATACAGAGCTAGGCTAACTCTTTCGGCGTTAACCACCGAACAATATTTAATAATAATTCGTTCGTGTGCGCACAGTCCGCCTACCGAGTCGTCGTTATACGTAGGCACAGCTGACTTGTGAACGTTGAGCATACAAGTAAAAATGAATTATTTGAAACTAGCAGCGAAAGTGTTAACACTTTAAATCTGTACATTCATCATCTTTACTAACCCTTCTATATGAAAATTTTTAAAGTACGCGTCGAGTAGTTCTTCGAAAGTCTCACACAGCAACAGTTCCATATTAGTGATCCCCTCGGCATCACCCTTGGTCTCTTTACTGGTGACATTGGAGAATACTCGTATGTTCTTCTCGCTGAAGGGAACTATGGGATCGTCGCCTTCTTCGCCTTCGTAGTCTGCTGATATTACTTGCGTTACTTGGGATAGGTCGCCGTAACTGTGGAGTAGTTTGATATATCAGTAAGGTCTAAGAGTTTTTGGCCTACACATAGATTAAACAAGAGATACAAAACTATCACGTCACTAAATTAATGAAGTTTTCTCTAATTATCCACTGTAAAAAAAGTAATATTTTTGTTCAATATAGTCTCCCTATACACCGTGTAAATCACCTCATCACGAAGCCGTCAACCTAGCATTCTGTACATGAAACTAAGTAACTTTACTCGAAAATTATTGCTGGGAAACGACTTTTTTTTGGGGGGTGTAAAATCATGTTTTGTGGTAGAACTCAATGTAACGCACTCAAAACAGTGCTGATGGACGGATTGAATAGTACGGGGGTCGTGGAAGTGTTTAAAGTAAAAACCTTACATTAAAACTTGTATATTAAAAAACACTTGTCCCTAATATCTCCGTAACTAGAAGGTTCCCAGGTATGGTGTAGAACAAAAAAAATATCGCAATGACAGGGAGAACTAGTGCCTTTCGGCTTCGTTAAGAGCTGTTTTACACCCTTTATTTAAATCCGTTTTTGTTTGGATACTATAATTTTTTTTTGAACCTTGCCATTTAACTTAAGCTAGGTATTGATGTTGTTTTGGAAATTTTTATCCGGAGTTTTTTAATTGAGGGTTTAAAGTTGAGAACTTATTGAACTCTTCTTTAGCATTATTTAAGGTGTATGTTCTTTGCGAGTGACCTTTTGATATTCGAAATTGCTTACGCAAAAACTTGCAAAATTTCGCGGGCTACACACACTGCAAACACATGGCCCTTTTGGCTCATGAAATTGGCAGAGGGACGTTGTTGGTAAACATTTTTGACATTGTCTTGAGATATTAGAATGAAAAATCAAAGTGGCAGGCATCCGTTCCGGTTTTGGCCCCGAGGTAAATGATACTTGTACAGCTATTTATTAGAATTTGAAAAGTCTCCAACTTCAAATCATTATTGCAAAAAGCGTATGTTATAGAATGACTTTTGTTGGACGACACCATGTGAATTCATACAGAAATACATTGCTGAATACTACGGTGAATTCATATTTTTTTTATGCTTTGTGTGTTAATTGACGAAATGTGGGTGAACTAAATAGGTACAACTCTGCCTAACCCATCCAGGATTGCATATATGAGACAGGATATAAAAAATATTCTGCTGTTTATGTTTGCTGCCACACAAGTTTAAGCGTTGTACCATTGTGTCAAGAAACTTAATCTAATTCGTATCTATTCTGAGTTTAGGGGTTAACACTGGGTTTGTCTGATAAGAAAATTGGACATATCTAAAAAGATTTATTACCGTCATTATAATTAGACTTCGAAACAATAGACTAAACAAAATTCATTTTTAATGGCTCTGACGTTTTTGCGATAAGCAATTAAGCATGTAATCTTATTTTCAGACTAACATAACAGGCCCTTGCTAGATCCAAGACTACACTGTCAAAACGTAGTAAATATCTTCATCTTCCATAATTCGGAAAACATAATGATCACATTTCCAAGTAAACACACGAACACAATTTAGTTACACTAATTATTTTCCTTAAACACAATAATTGTAATTTACACACATATAACAAATTAAGATTAGCATAGTTCACAACGCAATAATACAAACCAAGACTTACTTCGCAAACACATCAATAGCATTTCCAATATTTAAACTATAGCCTAGGTCTTCCTCACTGTAACATAGCACAGAACTGAATAGAACTACAAAATAAATCACAAACATATTCAAATACATACTATAAGCTATATACCGCGGCAACGCGGCTAATAAACTGATTTTTTTTTCACATTTTGCTAATAACTCGACAAAGTAAACAGCTTGTGAACTTGACCTAACAGATTAGTTGGTTGGTACGTATCAGTGGAACAGGGGTGACAAGCCTTTTTGTAAACATGTGCTATATGTAGAGGAAATGTAGTTTGGTTTTCTTGCTTTAGGAATTATTTTTTCAATGCTGAATAAAGAAACTTTAATTCATTAAGAGGTGTATTTAGTGTTAAATGAATAAAATTAGAAATAAAAGGTTTTCTGAAAATGACATTGGTGATTCAAAAGTTGTAATATGATAATCGGTTGTCAAAGAATGGAAAAATTGTCGTGAGGAAACTTTAGATGACTACGGATGGCTTTAAGAGTAGAGGAAGATCAAAGAAACGATGGATGGACTGTTTGAAAGATGATGTGACCAAGAAAGGGCCATATTGAAATGACGACTATTAGTGAAGTAGGGAAGAAGATGAAGACAGGTGTCTTAATCTATGACGCTATGACTATGACTCCAAATACATGGAATAATAGCAGGAGAATTATAATATACGAGTTAATATATTAAAAACATACGTATTCTAATATTTTCTGTATAAGTATCAATTCAGAGCGTTGCTGCAGGGATAAGCTGATTTGTATTCTTTAAAAATCATTTGGTTTTACAATATTTGAAGTTACAGCATTAGTACTTAAGTATGGGAGGACAGCGTAGGCCCGACAATAAGTCGTTGCTTACTACAGAAGGTAGTAATCCACTGATTCTTAAAAAATAGGTAAATAAAAAGAATCTATACAAAAGTAAAAATAAAACAATAAAAGAACACTAACTTATACAATTGACACAGATGTTATCATCAGTGCTGTAACTATTCTGTACAATGAACGACTGGTGCAATGATTGGAAAACTATGTAAAAAAATGAATAAACAGAATGGAAAAAATAATATTGGGAATAGTTAGAGACATCCACACATTTGTGTCGTTTATGAGCTACCAGGGAAGCCGCATGAGCAGAAGGAACTACAGCCAAACTTCTTTATCTTCAACGTAGTCCTTAAATAATATTCCTTAATAATAGTCCTTAAATAATACTGGGAATAGTTAGTAATATGCTTTTTTAATTTAGTATGCAAGACGACCAAACAAGCTATTAAAAACGAAAAAGCGGATCTCGCGAAATCTATAGAGGCCATGTTATACTGGAAATGTAGCCGTGTGTACCATAGTTTGGAACTTTGCTGTAGCCTACCAAAGGTTTGACATCTCTGGTACATATGACAGCTCGCTTCTCGCTTGCTGCAACAGATTGGCATGCATTTCCTGTTTGCAGAGCTTTATAGAACATTATAGTGAGCAACAATGTTGCATCTTCCTAGTACAGGATTTAAGATGAATTGTGTCTGCATTGTACATGAGTGAGTCGGGCTTTTTGGAATTTTATTTGAGTGGCGTGTTTTAAATCAAACAATGTAACGTCTTGGTGATAATACTTTTGTTTTAGTGGTCTCTATTTTTAAGAACTTTGCAACTTGTTATTACACTCTTTTGCTGGCTTACCCGTTTCCCAACTAGATTGGGGAAGGCTTCTAGTCAAACCGTCCGGTTGGAGTAGAAGCAGTTGGCTCCCAGAATTTTACATGGAACGACTGCCTATCTGGCGTCCACAACCCAGTTACTGAGTACACTGGTTAGTAGGACTGTTTTTCAGACTTTCGGGCTTCTTTCTGACTGTTACAATACCAATAACAGCCGAGACCTACCAGATTAGTAATAATTTCCAAAACGATGGGAGATTTTAAATTGTTCGGTTGTTTCAGGAACTGATTCTAAGGCGCCAAACTAGTGGCTCTGTTCTGGGACATAATTTAAATTACCATGTAGAGTAATAATTTGTTTGGTACTTTTACAGTCTGAGCAAAGACTAATATTGCACCTTTATTTAAACACCCTAAAGTTTATATTCCAATGGAAAAATCCCAGTATAACTTTTATAACGATACATCTGTCCTCTCAATATTGATGTAAGAAAAAAAATAGTCTAATGGGTCACGGATATATTTGATAAGTGTTTCTAATTGGATTCAATTAAATTATCGTTAGTTGTCAGAGCGACAGATCGATTTGTTTTGTTATTAGTTAGAAAATAGAAACGTGGCAATTTCTTTTAATTTATTGTCCATTAAAGAGTGAATGATAGCGTGACGCGTGACAAGGGAGATTGGAAAAAAAAAACGTGGTGCGCCGACTCCAAGTAACGTGGGACAAGGAAAAGATGGTGATGAATCTATCTACACATCTATATACATACATACATACAAATAAATAAAATTGAAGTGTCTGTAATATTAAAATAACCGCTTTTTACTACATGCATAATAGGGATGATGACAGGGTAAAGAAAACGCAATTCTATTTTGTCCGTCAGTCAGTTAATACAAAATTATTAGACACGTATTTTTTGTTTTATCAAGTTAACAAAAAATAAACTTAGTTAAAGCGCATTAAAGTTCAAGAGTGGGGGCTCACTGCGTCACAACTAGGTATAAAATTTAATAAAGCCGTCACGTCATGCGCCATTTCAACTCAAAATATCTCCGTAATTTTACGATTACGTGAAAAAAGAAAAAATACGTGTCAAATACTTTTTAATAATCTACCCGATAGACAAAGAAAAAAAATCAGTCACCATCCCTATTATGAATGAATGTATATACAGGGTGTAACGGAAAGGGTATATACATACTTAAGGGTGTGCTACAGACTATCAAACTGAACATGTTTCTCATCATAAAACATGTTTTTCAGCAAAAAAAAAATCTGCTGCCCCATAGAAAATTGCAATACCTATTCGACCGAAATGTATAGGCAGCTGATTTTTTTTTTTGCTGCAATTTTTTTTTTATTATGAGAAACTTGTTCAGTTTGATGGTCTGTAGCACACCCTTAAGGATGTATATACCCTTTCCGTTACACCCTGTATAATGTAGACGAAAATTGTAAAAAATGTATAATATTTTTTACAATTTTCGTCTGTCTGTCTGTGTATCTGTTTATTCTTGCTAATCTCTGGAACGGCTGGACCGATTTTGACGGGACTTTCACTGGCAGATAGGTGATGTAATAATGGAGTAACTTAGGCTACTTCTATTTTAGAATAATAAATAATAATAAAAATAAAAATGCAGAAACGAGTAATAAACTAAATATATTTTTTGGTATATTCCACGTGGGCGAAATCGCGGGCACAGCTAGTTTATTATTAATATCATATCATCACGCCTGTAATCCCCGAAGGGTTAGGCAGAGGTGTATCTTATAGTACACCCAGATTTCGCCAGTTGTGTTTATGTCCCATGTAATAGGGTGTGAGCCCATTGCCATTAATCGGGCACAAGCCAATAATACTTTGCCCGACCTGGGAGTCGAACCCAGGACTACTAACGAGTAATGCAGACTAACGAGTCAGTCTATTTCGATTGATTCTTATAATAGATAAAAATTCACTATCACTATTTTTATATTTTTTCTATTACGTTTCACTATTTTGTCAATAATTTTTCTATTTGCCCTTGTTTCTTCGGAGGGGCTCGTGGCTAAATAATAACAGCCGCACGGGTTGATCTTTAAGGTTAAGCCGTGCTTGCCGAGGTTCCGTGGATGGGTAACCATAATTACCAACATACCGAGTTTCCTCCGTTCCTCGGAAAGTACGTTAAGCTGTTGGTCCCGGCTGTCATTTGTAGATCTATGACCGTCGTTATGAGTAGTCAGAAGACAAAAGTCTGATATCTAGTCTTACTAAGGGATATCGTATTACCCAGTTACTGGGTTATGAAGGTCAGATAGGCAGTCGCTTCATGTAAAATAGGTGGTACTCGGCTGCATCCGGTTGGACTGGAAGCCGACCCCAAGATAGTTTGGGAAAAGGATAGGCAGATGATGATGACTTGTTTCTCCGTCATATAACTACGTGTCGCTTTTAATAGTGTAGGTATAATGAATAGAACACAAATTGTGTGGGTTTTTAAAAAAAAACCAAATGTGCCTCACCTATAGGATGAGTAAATTCCCGTTTGTGGTGACTAATTCCCAAAGGGTAGGTAGGTTCTAGGTACAGACACATGACGTGTTTTAGTACCTAGGTGAGTAGTACACACATACATAAACACATACATGACACACGCATGCGTACATTTGATGAGGCCATTTATGTATTTTAATGGAAAGGTCCTATACTATAGCTGTCATTTCTTTGATAAACTTTTTGGTAATCTAAATAGTCATAACATCACGCCTGTTATCTCCGAAGGGTTAAGCAGAGGTGTACCTAATAGTACACCCATATTTCCACAGTTATATTTCAGTCCCACTTAATAGGGGGCAAGCCTATTGCCATCAACCGTGCACAAATCCAGACTCCGTAGCTGTTACTGAGAAATTTCTGATGGAAAACCCAAAATTTGGCTGATCCGGGAATCGAATAGTGTCAGATGCCTCGTAAGAACAAGAGGTCCTACTGATACTCTTACTAGGCATCGCACATACTAATGCCGAAGGTGGGGTCCTCACCTTTTAAAAGTTTTGTTAGATTTTAGAGAAACGGTTTTTTTTTTAAATCTATACTTCTAAAGGGTGTAAAACACCTCTTAACGAAGCCGAAAGGCACTGGTTCTCCCTGTCATTTCGATCATTTTTTTGTTCTACACCATACCTGGGAACCTTCTAGTTACGGAGATATTAGGGGTCAAAGTTCCAACTTTTTGACAAGTATTTTCTTAAATATAAGTTTTTAATGTAAGATTTTTACTTTAAACACCTTCACGACCCCCGTACTTATTCAATCCGACCATCAGCACAATGTTTTCAGTGCGTTACATTGAGTTCTACCACAAAACTTGATTTTACACCCCCCAAAAAAAAGTCGTTTCCCAGCAATAATTTTCGCGTAAAGTTACTTAGTTTCATGTACTGCAGAATGCTTGGTTGACGGCTTGGTGATGAGGTGATTTACACCGTGTATACTAATATTATAAAGCTGAAGAGTTTGTTTGTTTGTTTGCTTGAACGCGCTAATCTCAGGAACTACAGATCCGATTTGAAAAATTCTTACAGTGTTAGATAGCCCATTTATCGAGGAAGGCTATAGGTTATAAATCATCACGCTACGACCAATAAGAGCGGAGCAGCAATGAAAAATGTTGATAAAACGGCGAAAATGTAACGCAGATGAAGTTGCGCTGGACAGCTAGTTCATTAATAAGTTAACTATCATGAATATTTTATGTTTCATATTTTATCTGGTAATGGCATTGGTAATGCCTCTTTCTGGTCGGACATAGTTTTTTTAATATATTGTAAAACAGTACGTAGGTATATAGAAATAAATTGCGTCAGTACCTACTGAGGAGCCACGTGCTTGAGTTGAAAGATCAAATTTGTACATAAACAATCACAGTTGGTAAATAAGAAGCGATTATAAGTCCATCCTTGCTATGCCTATCAATTAGCAGTTCATTTGATTATAGGTTTCTGAAAGTATTGTCAGGTTACTTTAGTAAATCTCCTATCCTTTTATTCTGTTTGAGAATAGATCCTGCTGTTTATCATTATTCTATTTATTTGGGGTCGGCACAGCATATCTTCTTCTTCCATACTTCTCTATTAGGTACTCGTCATCTCTGCAGTTATCTTCTTTCTTGCCATATCATCCTTCGCACAGTCCCTCCATTGTTTTTTTGGTCTTCGCTCTTATCATCATTATCATACTATAATGTTCCCACTGCTCACAGTGCCTCTATGAGAGGGAGTGGGGTGTAATCCACCACGCGGGCCCAGTGCGGGTTGGTAGATGTCACATGTCTTCGAATTTTTAGTTCTAGGTCATGCCGGTTTCCTCACGATGTTTTCCTTCACCGTTTTTCAGAGCAGCGGTGATGAAATAATTTGCACAAAGTAATGCCTGAGTTCGAACCCACGGCTAACTGCTCGTAAGCTTACCGCTCGGGGCTGCCACAACTGGGCCATCCACATTCTGACTCAACATTTTCCTCACATATTTTCGTCATTCCTCCGCATCACATGTCCATAGTACGATAACCGATTATACACAACTTGTCAGTCACCGGCGGGGAAGTAATGACATACGGCAAAGTAAAGGAAAGAGTATTTTTTTTTTATAAAATACGCAAACATTTAGTAGTAATCAACCAAACCTCAAACAAATTCACTATTGACGCTAACTCACTTGTAAATTCCAATCGTAATTATTTACTAGTTTCTTTGTTTTAATGTTGCCTATAACAGCGAAGAGTTAATAGTGAAATAAGAACAATGTTGTGAAAATAGGGGATAATCCAACTTTTTTTTTCTTTGTCCGTCGGGTAGTTTATTGAAAAGTATTGGACACGTATTTTTTCTTTTTTCACGTGGTCATAAAATTACGGAGATATATTGAGTTGAAATGGCGCATGACGTCACATGTGGGTAAGTTTTATACCTACTTGTGACGTAGTAAGCCCCCACTCTCCAACTTTAATGAGTTTTAACTAAGTAGTTTTTTGATATTTTGATAAAACAAAAAATACGTGTCTAATATTTTTGTATTACCTGTCTGACGGACAAAATAGAATGTCGTTTTCTTTACCCAGTCCGGTCCCCTATTCCTGCGCTGAGGGTGTCATCAATCAAGTACATTAATTTAAAACATAAAAAACATAAACAGTGACATTTTCTTTGAGTTTGCCGTATGTCATTACTTCCCAGAATTTGACCTTGATTTGGGTTTTTTTTTTAAATCAACGAGTTGGATTCTCGAATACTGGCTAGGAAAATTTATTTTTCAGAAATCCATTGGTGCATTTTGAGTTTTCATCAAAATCGGGCTCGAGACTCCTTTGGGTGTTTTTTGCTATTCCTCGTGGTTTCGGATTTGGCTATCCAAGGCGTGGAACCCACGCCCACTTGAAAAATTCATCCTGTATATAAAAATGAAACCCTATTTCCCTTGGTCACGCCATACCTTGAGAACGACTTAACCGATTTCATTTATCTTTTTAACAGACTTCGAAAAAAATATTATATGGTTATTTTTAAATGTGTTTTAATAGTTTGTAGAATGTTTATGGGTAGGAACAACTGCATTGCAACGCTTGCGGGGATCAGCTAGTTTCATGTAAAATATGAACATAATAAATACGCTAAAAAATGTTTCCTGTGGAGATAAGAAGAATTGACTGAATGCTACTGATTAGTTTAGTGAAGCAACAAATACTAAGCAGAGATTTGGCAACTAATTTATTTAATTAAAAATACTCTTTAACTGAGAGGAATTTTAGGTCCTATTTTTTCCGGTTAGGGGTCGCTTTTTTTTTTCAAAGAAAATTATTAAATTATGGTCGAAAACATGACAATCACAGTATTATCTACCACTAACACATCTCTCCTCTCGTCGGCTCCGTTCCGTTTCACTTTTGCGTCTATTGCATTTATTTA
The DNA here is from genome assembly GCA_963082945.1 of Cerastis leucographa. Classification (NCBI taxonomy): domain Eukaryota; kingdom Metazoa; phylum Arthropoda; class Insecta; order Lepidoptera; family Noctuidae; genus Cerastis; species Cerastis leucographa. The sequence continues at coordinate 9,044,852 of OY720353.1, forward strand.
TTGGCTCCGAGAACTCTTCTACTTATAACCAAAACCAATTTGTCAACAAAAAAACAAAATTGATCTAAATAAATTGGTCAACCAACTAAAAATCAAGGTTGGTACAGACGGCTTCATTCACGCGACGCGATAACCCCGCCTCACCTCTAGTGTGAATTAACCCTTATCTCGTGAACACTTGTGAATTCGACCGTTGTGTTAATAATAGTCTTTATTCATGAGTTTATTTGCGTTCATTTTATTATAACTTTGATTTTTGTTTTGGGTTCTTTAAATGACGTACCTGGCTGTATAAAGTGACTTTGTACTGTGCCAATGATTGGATTTATATGTATAAATGTCTTGTGATCTGGCAATGTTGAGCTTATACCTTAATAATGACAGCCGCTCTGGTCGATCTCCAGGTTCACTGCGCTTGCCTAGGTTGGTCCGTGGATGGGTGACCACACAGTACATGCCGAGCTGTCTCCGTGCCTCGGAAAGCGCGTTAATCTGTTGGTCCCGGCTGTCATTTTTAGATCTTTGACAGTCGCTACGGGTAAGGTAATCACTGGGCCGAAAGTCAGATAACCATGCAGTCTTACCAAAGTGTATCATATTACCCAGAACTAACTGGGTTGTGGAGGACAGATAGGCCAACAGTTGGGAAAAGGCTGGGCAGATGATAGTCTTTCAATGTTGACTCCCCAGTTAATATCACGCTTATTTTTTGGGAAAAATCTCTTACTTCTCAAAGTTAGGGGAGTATCGTCAGCTAGTCAGAGGAAATGATTTGTCTGAAGTATTTATTTACTTTTATGTGCGTGTCTGTGCAATGTTACTAGTAAATATAGAAATAAGTTGATACCTAACACCAATCAGTCCATAAGCTGAGCTTTTGCAATAGGGGATAATCCATTTTTTTTCTTTGTCCGTCGGGTAGTTTATTGAAAAGTATTGGACACGTATTTTTTCTTTTTTCACGTGGTCATAAAATTACGGAGATATATTGAGTTGAAATGGCGCATGACGTCACATGTAGGTAAGTTTTATACCTACTTGTGACGTAGTAAGCCCCCACTCTCCAACTTTAATGAGTTTTTTTTGTTTTATCAAAATATCAAAAAATTACTTAGTTAAAAAGTAATTTTTTGATATTTTGATAAAACAAAAAATACGTGTCTAATATTTCTGTATTACCTGTCTGACGGACAAAATAGAATGTCGTTTTCTTTACCCAGTCCGATCCCCTAATTCTCGAAATTTGCTACAATATTAGATCTATCCTTTTTCACATCCCGTGTCCATAGAAAAGTTCATCGTCATGCCCTTATTCTAATGTATTTGGTGTCAGCGTAGCATGTCTTCTTCTTCTATACTTCTCTATAACCTTTCATCTCATCAGATACCTTCTGTCTTGCCATATCATCCGTCACACAGTCCATCCATCGTTTATTTGGTCCTCCTCTACTCTAATTACCAGTTATACCTATCATACTCAACTTTCTTCACGACATTATTCTTATTCTTCGGCATCAAATACCCCTGTACCCTACCACAGACAAGTTACAGGTACAGGTACCAATGACTATGGTACCTAAACAGCCCATTCACAACTTACTTAGAACTATTATCAAGCCACGTTAGGTCTTTGCCCTCGCGAAGCACGTACTTTGTAAAAGTTGCCAGCTTAAACAAAATTGTAAGTGACATCAAACAGGTTTATCCTAACTATCAAATGACCCCATTTTTTAAGATAACAGAATTTCGTTACTAACGTAACTTGCCATCTATATTTCTCGAAGATTAACTAATGTTTTAACCAAAACAGTCTGTTACGTGGATACGCTATGATCACTTTCAAAAGTCACGAATTAGCGCATCTGTCTGCTTCTTTGGTGAACGTGTTTTGATCCTGGGTGTTTGTAATTGCCAGTTGCTGTTTTCGTGACTTTTGGGGGTCTAAATTGTTAATAGTGTGTATTTCGTTTCGTTATGATCTTCAAGATACTGTGAAACTGGTCCCTATTATTGTCATTGACCTTGCATTTCAGTAAAGTTTAGGGATCAGTTGTTACCATTGACAGCTCAATCTTAATAACCATCATTCTCTTGCCCTTAACCCAATTTATTTGGAGTCGGCGCAGCATGTCTTCTTCTTCCATACTTCTCTATTACTTGTCATCTCATCAGATACCTCCTTTCTTGCTATATCATCCTTCACACAAACTGGAGGTCTACTCTCTAGGCACTAAATCCGTAGTTTTGGCCGAAGTTACGGGCGTTTCCTTTTCCGAATCACTTTCGGACATACGTTTAGTAATGGGCCCGAACTTAAAATAAATGACAACACGATTGGAAAGTTGTACCTACTCCGGATTTGTTTCCATACCGAAAATTATAGAGAGTATAGGAGTACAATTTCGATGTGTCGAGCTACATTCAGACGTGCCCGTATTTTACTTGACGGACTTAGAGAGTAGACCCCTTGAACATGATCAGTAGGTACTTTTAGATTGCGTTTAATCTAGCAGCACGGTATCACACTTTTCTATGCTGTTATCCTTTTACGACGCACAAAACCGTCATTTGCTTGTCGAGAAACAGAACGAAAGTGCAATTGCCCGCGGCATCGACGATGCGCTCGGCAGGTCGCCCTGTTTCTCGAAAAATGCGATTCCGTGTTTATAGATGAGGTTCAACCCTTAAACGGTTGCCTCTATATTCCTCTTTCAAATCTGGAAAGCGCCCTCTGTTGGTGCGACCACACGTTCGAGTTCGCAGAATAGAATTAAGACAAACGCCGTCTGACGATCGCTGTGGTTAGGACTTGCAGGGCTTGGTCAAAGGCGTATAGCTGCAAAAAATTAAACGACAACCTCAGTCACAAAAAAACTTTATTTTTATCAAAATTCATATTTACACCACCTTATTGTTTTAACTTATAATTTAACTACTTATTCGAAACTAAATGCATACAGTGTTTGATCCCGTTTTCCTCACGAAACCGCTTATTGCACGTTACAACTATATTTTATTGTCATTTAAAATAGTCAAAACTCATCTATATTAATGGACAGAATTTAAATTGCCTAGTTTTCTCTCAATCGATCGATCTCGATCTTGTATTAATAATTCCATTGTAGACTATAAAATTGGCACGTTTTTGAGTAGGTATAAAAATCTACACAAACGCCTCTATCGGTGGTTTAGTGTACTAGCGACAAAATGAATTGAAATAAGCTGTTGCAAGGCTTAACATTCAACTGCTAGCTTGAATATTTTATACTATATAAGATTGAAACACCCCGAATCTCCAGAATAAAGAATTGGCTAGATGTAGATGCCCAAAATAGTACCTACCTATTTAGAACTGAAAACACAAGTTGACAAAAGAGGTGCGTTTGTGGTTCTGAATCGTATTTCTATTCAAAATCTAACGTTATTTTTTAAATGTCTGTAGGTATCTCAAGTTGTGATCCATAAGCATTGCTCTGCCTTGACGTAATAAGAACTATTGTCGAGACACTTCTTATTTTTATGGAAGTTAATCAGGCCACTGACATTGCCTATTATGGAATCATATATCATATATCTTACATTTTTAACTCGTTAATCCTCTGACCAAATAATCTTGGAAGGATATAAGGCACTTTGTATAAATATACTAAGTATGTACAAAAATATAGCTTTTTATACAAAACCATTCAAAACTTGATTTATTTCATTCTTCAATTAGTATCTATTGTTATTTGACCACATTTACGTTAAAATATTTCAACTATTAAGTAGTCACATTTTTATTAATAAATTCATTTCCATTTTATTGTACTTAAAACTATATTTTTAATTCAAATTTTACAATAAAATAAATATGTTCGTTGTATTTTAAAAGTTGCTAAAATGCCACTTTTATGCATTGTTTCATTATGAGATTTCTTGCTTTGGCCTTGTTCAACATTTTTAATAATATGTTGACAATGGCCGGCTAATCTCCGCAACTAAGGCCCAGTTGCACTACAAATCGCTAAACATATTTGACGCTAATCGTATTTAAAACACTGAGAGATCGCATTCGGGACGAGGTAATCCAACAGAGAACCAAAGTTGTCGATATCACGACAATGGGCCGGCCATATTAGCCGTAGAACCCATGACTTTTGGGTTGGGTAGACATGTTTTTCAGTGGAGACCAAGAATCGGCAAGCGTAAGGTGAGACGCCCTCAGGCTCGGTGGAGCGATGATCTTCGCAGGGTGGCTGGTAGCAATTAAGCGGATGAGAGTTGCCAGGAATCCAGCTAAGTGGCGTGTGATTGAAGAGGCCTATGTCCAGCAGTAGACTGCTAGACTGATGATGATATATAGAAAGCATCGTTCTGTTGCTGTCACTCGTTTGTAAATGTAGTGTAATGACAATGATCTTTTAAAATTGTTTAGCATTAAACGCGATAAGCGACAGTCGGTACAAGTGGGCCTAAATAGATGTTCTTTTAGTTACATCACAAATATCTAAACAATTAACTATATTACGTCACATATTACTTTCCCAAAGTTTTAAATAATTGTCTATGACTTCTTCGAACCATTTTTTCTTCTTCACATCTTTGAATGCAGGGGATAATGTCTTTAATTCTAATTGTAATAAGGCTTCATTTCCTAGTAATGTGTCTAGACTTCTTAGGAGAGATGGTTCTCCATGTAGTTTTAATAAGCTAGGGTATGAGAATATGTAGTAATGAACTCTTAGGCGTTTCGTCGCCCAGTTTTCAACGGTCTTGTTTCCACTGGCCACCTGAAAATGCAAATAAATCATGTTAAAAAAAAGCCAGGATTCTCAAAAAAAGACTTGAATAAATGCAATGATTGTAGACTAAAAGTCCTGTTAAGCAGAAGCTAGCCTCATAGGTTGACCATCGAGATGAAATTAACAAAAAAAAAGAATAATTTATGGTTTATCATGTTTCATGAAATGGAATGGGTGTCATGAAAAGAAGTATTTTTAGATTTGCTGCAGTTATAATAGAAAACAATCTAAGTATGCTCTATAGAATAATCTTGAATGTCTAAAGCTAGAAAAAAGCTATTGAAGGCCATTGATGAATTGGGCCTCATTAAAGGTTCTACGCATTTTGAAAATTAATGAAATGGTGCATAAATGAACTGAAAACTTCAAGATTCAGTAAGTCCTGTTGTTCTTAATTTATTTTTCGGTAACATATTATATCTTTTCGACTCGAGATTTCTGGAGCCCGTCTTTGAAACATCGTTTTCAAATCTTTACCTTAATCTGGCCTATATGTTTCGCATGCCACGGTGAGAAGTAGCCTTCCAGCTCCTTAGCAGTAATATCAGCTACTCCTTTACTCTTTAATCTCTCTTTGATCATAGAGTAAGCCGTTCTAGAGAACACAAACACCTGGAGTGAGGGCAGAGACAAGATTCATGTTTTTATTCTAATTTTAAAATTGTGCAACGTGTACTCCAGGGTTTTGTCAAGTTTAGACTGGTGTTCGAAACTTCTTTGCATTTGTTTTTCGTATTATTTTGTTTTTGTTTTGTCATATTCTCTCTCTTTCGTACCTATATTGTTGTCTCATTCCTTTTTTTTCTTTCCCGTTAAATTTTACTGTAAAGGTTAGGAGCCTTTTATCATAAAAAGAACTGTTTTTTTTCACGTTGTACTACTTTTTCCAACTACTTAGCTATATTTCGTTAGAAGTTTTAAATACTGATTTAATTTTAGTGTCATGAAAATAGTTTTTGTTTTTACAGTTCCATTTATTATTTCGGTAGTATTCATAAAATGTCGATTTAAGATACTAGTACTTATTGGTTTGTTTATTTTAATTTTGTGAGACGCTTTAAAAGATTTGAAATGAATAATGACAATGAAAAATGATGATCAGAAATAGAGAAAGAGAGAGAATTGTGTGAAAAGTAGATGTATGACTTGTATGGTCATGCACAATAACGATGATTTCAGAATGATATGAATGAAAAGAAGTTTTCTGATGGAGAAGTAATGCATAATGCCATCCATGTGATCGAAATGATGTTGTATGGAATCGTTTCATGCATTATTTAGCCTGATTCTACATTCTCTTGCAGTTGTACATACAATTAAAAAAAAAAAATTTGCTTAAACAGTTCCGGACACTTTAAGAAAACCATATTGTGCCTTTATTTTTTCTTCCTAAGATTTTGATGCGCCAATGTCAGGTGCAGTAAAAACTCGCGGACTGGACAATACTGAGGACAGCGGACTTTGACAGAAAATAGATTAAAATATCTGCCAAAGCCTTTTATCCGCAGCATGTCCGCTATCCTGTATGACCACATCTGTATAGTATATACATGATGTTTTTTTTAAACGATCCCTGTCTACTGCGGCACAGACAAATTCAAGTTTAAAAAATGTAGAATCAGGCTCCAAGTGACACACAGTCCAAACCTTAACAGCGCCAACATGTTCAGCGAAGAGCGGTGAGAAGAAGTTGTTCATCTCGGCGACCGGTATGTCAGTTATTCCGCGGGTTTTGACGCGCTCCTTTATCCGGGAGTACACGCCACGAGAAAACACAAATACCTGGAGTTGGATACAATTGTTAGCTGGTGTATTTGTATGAGCGTTGATTTATTAAAGCAAAAGACGAGACTAAATATACAGGGTGTAACGGAAGGGTATATACATCCTTAAGGGTGTGCTACAGACCATCACACGGAACATGTTTCTCAAAAAAAAAAAAAATGCAGCAAAAAAAAATATCAGCTGCCTTTACATTCGGGTCGAATAGGTATTGCAATTTTCTATAGGGCAGCAGATATTTTTTTTGCTGAAAAACATGTTTTATGATGAGAAACATGTTCAGTGTGATAGTCTGTAGCACACCCTTAAGTATGTATATACCCTTTCCGTTACACCCTGTATATACAAGACTTAATTACTATAGTGCTAAGGATCATATTGATTTATGGAAATAACGTGAAGATTTGGAATATATTGGCTGTTAATACCGACAAGGTGAACTATAAATCATTGCTGAGCCCAAGTGTTCCTAGTAGGGCCAAAAGTGGAGGCATTTAGCGTGGTACTATTGCAACAAAACTGCCTTGACTTTTTGCTCAGTTTTTTTTTTCGATAAAAAAAAAGAAAAGTACCATCCATTAGCTTGTAAGCACACAGCTAGGTAACAGCCTCTCCTATAAACCATAATCATAAGAACTACTGTGCCAATAAAAAATCCAGTATCAGTCAAATCAAGATCATGCTTACTTATAGATATCTCACCTGGTACAACGAGTTCCCAGTGATATAGGACGCGATATAGTGCGATCCGTACTTCCTAATGAAGTCAGCTATTGACGCCGTATCGCCTAACGTGGAATCTTGTATCGCTTCGTACACTACGTCCTCCACCGCGATGTTGGGTGGCAAGTCTTTTAGTTTAGCTGTCTCGCGGAACCTGGAAAGAGGATGGAATTGCATAAGTATTTTAAGAATAACATACATGCATAGAGAGTCATGCCTTTACTTCATGGGGGTAGGCAGTAACTTCAGAACGCCACCTACTCCGACTCTTATACAAGGTGTAACCAAAGAGATTAAAAAGACTTATAGAGGAAATATTGGGACCGAAAGTGCAGTGAAGTGAAGTAAGTATTGGATTAATGACATTTAATAGAGATTAGATAGATTAATAACAAGTATTGGATTACGATTTTCTTCGTTTTTCGAATGTTTTTGGGTGTAACATTATCAACGCAAGACCTCTCGCGTTGTGTCTCGAACCATGGAACTGATAAACTATTGTTCTACGAGTTCTTTAAATTCGCAAAAGTACGGACTTTCTATAGGAATTGACGCGATCAGCTGAACAAAACGAATGCTTAAAAAATAAAGTTATGGACTTTACAAAGTTATAGAACAAAAATGGTTCAGTTTCATGGTCTGGTTTTTCTCTTCTTCGCGTCGTATCCATTGTTACCTACCTAAGTTGTGATTCCTCCAGACAGAGTCATCCCTTGTTCTAAGCTTTAACCGACCAAATCTAAGAGTAAGATAGGTGGTTACCTGGATACTCTGACGAGGACATAGCAGTGGTCTCCGTTGATGAAGGAGGAGTTGATGCCGAGGTTCCTCGCCATGATGTCCGTCGGCCAGCCGGCGGTGAATGCGCGCCATGGACGCTCTAGTCTGAAAGGTTAAGAAAATATTGTTATAGACAGATTTAATTATAGAATTATTTATGTAAATCCATCGTGTATTAATAATGTGATATAGGAAGCATGAGCTTTAAAGTTCCGTGTCCACGAGTCCTCACTTATCCCGGGCAGCGAGTGCACGTACCCTTAAAGTAATTCATCTACTTACTGATAATTCGGTGGTTTTATTCTAAACCCTAACTAGTGTTCCTAGTGAACACCACACTAAGGGCTCCTGTACACGATGCCGCCGCCGCGGCGAAACCGCGCCTCTATGCTGTGTATACGTTCACGACCGCACCGCCTCCGCGACGCCGCCGCACCGCCATTCGCCACTGTTTGACTGTGCGTATTCCATTACCGGCCGCTAAAATATGCGCATGAATGCACATAATTTTTACCTATCATGGATAATTTTGATAACGAAACGTTCATTTCTTTAGTGGAGGACAGAGAAGTGTTATGGGAAAAAGTTTATAAATATATAATGATAAGCGTAAAGTTTAAAAGCTTGGTTTGAGATCTGTCATAATAATGAATGAGAACTTTAGGGATCTACGCGATACAGAGAAAAATAAAAACGGTAAGTGTTATTTTTATAAAATTTGTTTAACAAGTGTTCCATCTTAAAAATAATTATTTTGCCATGGGACACTTCCATGTTCGTTATTAAAATACTCTTTATATTTATCACGAATATCATTAGCTATTGTAGGAACTATTTCTACTGGACCTAATGGCAGATGTTCCAGTAATTCACCACACCCGTTAATAGATGCCGTCCTCGTTAAAATGAACATATATCCGTGCGAGTGCTACGCGTATGCTCTTTGCAGCAAGCAATGTATTACTAACAACTGCATAGTGGTATGGTAAAATCAAGCGGCGCGGACGCGGTAGCGTTTCGGCGGCGGCGTGGGAGCGCTGCGGTCGCGAACGTATACATACACAGCATAGAGGCGCAGTGGCGGCGCGGTGTCGGCGCGGCGGCGGCATCGTGTACAGGAGCCCTAATGAGATCTGGTTTGTTCCTTGATCACTGTTTGAATAAAATTGACTATTCGATCTGTACTTACGGTCTCATCTTTACCATATCGGTATCAGCCGCTAAAGTTCTGGAACTTAGCCATCTGAATAATAGGTACCTATAACCTTATAAGTATTTTTGAAGATCTATCTTCGAGGACGGTGGATAGATAAGGATCTCTCTCGCAGACTCAAGCAAGAAATGAAATCCCTCGCTGAATCCAATCAAATCCAAACCTGATGCTTTTGAGTTCCAAGACATTAAGAAGACGCTATTGCTAAAAAGAGTCTTGTACATTTATGAGTATAGTCTGCTTAACTAGATACTCGGTTAGATTAGAATGACATATTAATATCTTTACTGTCTCAACTTTGCACTTGAGCTTTGGGGGGCTAAAATTAAACAGAAGCTTAATACTATGAATACTTATATGAAACGTTGCAATTCGTAAAATTGACACAAAGTGGTAGTTCATAATGTTAACTAAGTCTGTGACCATTTTAGGAATTTAAACGCAATTTATATTATTATCATATTATGATTCTGCTAAAGCTGCCATTTTAGGCCCCCTGGCATTGTATTACCAACACGTGCTCGGGTTGAGATTCTATCGCAACTAAACTGCTTACCTCTCAAAACTAAAATCCCTAAAGTAAGCCTGGAGCAGCTGCTTCAGGTTATCGCAGAACTCCATGTGGAAGTCCCCGTCGAACAGAGTCTTGGCGTGTCTTGGGGTTGGCGCGATGGATAACTGCTCCACTTCCCTGAACACCGAGACTGTTGGCTCCCGGAAGACCCAGCCTTCGGTATCATTGCGAGGGACCACCCGCATGCAGATGCTGAGGTAGCCATACCTGGAATATGATGGAAAAAGTGAGTTGCAGGGTTTTAGCATTGTTAATAGAATTTATCAAGTCGGAGGCCCATGGGCGGCATAAAAACTCTGACACCTGGTTGGGTACTAAGCACACGCTAAGAAGAAGCATTATTAGGCCGGGGGGGTTACTATGACGCTTAAAACATTACTGTTCCATTCCTATTCCAGAGTGGAACTGAGATGGAGCTAGACTACCTGTATAGCTCCGTCTCTTTTTCACTCTGGAATGAGAATGGAACAATAATGTTTTAAGAAGTCATGGTACGCCACCAGGAATTAACAAAGTCCTTTTCCACACCGCGTCGTGGCACAATGAATGAAAAACTCGAAGTGAACACCACTATAATACCTCTCCTCTGTTGCAATTATAGCAGTTATCCAAACCAAAGTTTTGTTAGCTCGTTGATCTTGTATGTATGTATTGGTTGACGTGGATATTCACGGAAAACATTAAATACTTAAAAATTCAAGTTTATACTTAAATAAGTCTATTCCCTGACTAGGACCAAACAAACACTCAGCAACTACTAACTTAACAGGAGGATTGTGACTGCAGCATGATAAATTTAAAAACAGTTACGCGGATAATTCTACTAAATACTGTGTTCGAGCAGAACCTAGGTCATGTTTTGAGAGGTCAGGCCACACAAGTGGTGGGTCTACAATCACCCACCTCATGAATATGTTGATCGCCTTCCCAAGCCCGAGCTCCGAGTCGAGTGTGGTGGCGGCGCCGCACAGTGCTACCGCCAACAGCAGCACTGAGTGCAGGCGCACCATCACACACGCACTGACCACCTGGAAAAGAAACAACAGTTATGTTATTTAGAGGCACATCAATGATTTGGGGTCGGGGTTGTTAGCATTTGGCAACAAAATCAAGTCTTTTATTCGTTTTCGGCTGAAGACCAACACTTATTCATCATCTGCCTAGCCTTTTAAATGGAGTATTTTACATGGAGCGACTGCTTATCTGACCTCCATAATCCACTACGAGTACTGGGTCGATACCTCTTGTTTATACTGGTTGCCAGACTTTCAGGCCACTGACTACAATTAACTGTCAAAAATCTACAAATGACAGCCGATACAAATGGCTTAACGTTCTTTCCAAAGCATGGAAACTGTAGATGTAATGGATGGACACTCATCCACAGACCAACCCTGGCAACCGCTGCGTAACCTTGAAGATCGATCAGTGCGGCTGTTATTATTTAGTCACGAGCTCTTCAAAAATCAACACTTTTAGATTGACAAAATTAACACAGTCCCTAAAATTTTTCTTTGCTTATACTGTCTGTAAACGCCAATGTTGAAATTCAGACCTGGTAAAGCCTGTGGTGATAATTTTGTATCCAAACGACTACAGCCTACAGCTTCCGAGATTTACGGTGGAATTGGAACCATAGAATAGAATGCAGACACTTATAAACGTGGATAGGTGTTTCTACAGAGCTAATGTTATCTATCTTCAAATTGGTATTTACGCGCGCCGCGGAAACCGGGGTCTTTTTCCGAGCGACTATCGTAAACTGATATACGTACGAGTAGTAATGTCTGGGAATGAAAACACAAACACATTGTGTTCCTCAATCATCTATTTGACTAACTCATCGTCTATAAAAATAGGAGTGGTAGCGCTGTAATAGTTGACAAAGAAATCAGTCAACAATGGAATGATGTGTCTAGACTAGACAACTGTTTGTCATTACCAACTTTTTGTCAGACATCACAATGTTTTGGCTCATTTCCAGATTTGGCTTCGTTCGCTGAGGCTTTCTTAAGTAATCCACTTTAAAAAGTATTTCAGCTCTCAGCGTGACAAAGAAGGAACCTGGTGAATGCCGCAGTAATTCTCTATATAGATGCTAGAACTATAGGACTGCTTGGCAGGGCGACGCGTTTTGGTGAAGCCTACGTCCAGCAGCGGGCATTTTTCCACAAAAAAGGACACGTCTTACTTCGAGAAGCTTGCTAACTTCTATATGAACTAAAAAAAAACTTGCCAGACAAGAATCGCTATCACCACATCATCAACGATAACATACACAACATTACTCCTGTAATCCCCGAAGGGTTGGGCAGAGGTGTATACCTAGCTAATAGTACATCTACATTTCACCAATTAAGTCCCATGTAATAGGGGGCGAGCCTATTGCCATTAACCGGGCACGAATCCAGGCTCCGTGGCTGGCGGCTGCTACTACAGAAATTCCTGATGGAACAACCTAGTGCAATGAACATTCCTTGCCGACTCGTAGTCACACCAGTGTGACAAACAGGATTTTTTTTCTCGCTTGTCACACCACTGATTTTTTCACACCATGTATACGATAATTGCTAGTGCAGTACCTTTCCAAGCTAGTAACAATATGCCCGACCCGGGAACCCATTGCCTTTAGCTCAGCAGTCGCGATAGCGACCAATAAATCGTTATTTTAGCAATAATCCTTAACCCTACATTAGTTCACCCACAAGCGCGGGCCTGTGGACGGTGAGTAATGGGCTAGCTCACCGGCCGTCCGTCTCATGACGACGGGACTCTTCGAAAGAGATACCGTGGCCCTGGAACACAAAGGGCTAAGAAGGAACATGTATGGGTTTTAGTCAGTACAAGTCTGACACTCTCTTCCGCTCTGCCCAGAGCGGGAGGAGTCATTTGAAGATTTCCCATCCGAAAAAAAAAATAGTTCACCTACAAGCATCAAGTTTGTAAGATTCAAAGCAGGGTATGAATCTTACAAACATGGTATTGCACCGTCTATGATACATAAGACAAACGCAACAATACATGAATACATCGATGACAATTTGTAATCGTGCATTGGCACACCTTCGAAGACACGTGTATATAGGCACGGAGAGGTTAAGGTCACGAACTCACGACTTTGCATAATTAGACATTGGTTGTTTGGTTACTCAACTCATGGATACATCAATATTAACCCATCTGTATTGTGGAAACTACAGTTTTAACTGTCTTTTTTTTGTTGAGTCGGCGCAAATTTTGTTACTGGTTGCTAAAATCATGGATATTCATACAACCCATTTCTATTAGAAACTATCTAGTTTTAACCACAGAATGTGTGGTTTTTAAATATGTCTTTTTTTGTTGAGTCTGTGATAATTTTATTTTGCGAGAGAAGTTATGCTAGATAAAAATGTAGATTAAGCATAAAAATATATCATGTTGGCCCTTTTGACGAACGGTTACTTAAGTCTGGCAACCCACTAACTTGTAAATTATGTAACTAAACCAGAATTCGGAATCAGCATTCCGATTTTATTATATAATTGACGCTGATTTTACAACACGGCAGCTTATATATGCATTATTTATCACGGAAAAATATCCTAAAAGTTGTTAAATAATGCAAAAAGTTTTGTCAGAAGTGGGATTCGAACCCACGCCCTCAGAGAGGACCAGAACAACTCGGACCTGTTTGACAGGCAAGGAAACCTTGAGTCTGGCGCCTTAGACCGCTCGGCCATCCTGACACATACATTGAACGCCGAAATAAGCGTTCGCGTGCACCAACAAAATGTTTTCACGTGTAGGCAACAGATGGCGCTACGGTTAACTAATGAGCTAAAAATAAAGTTATAGATAGATAATACATGACATGCTTTCGTAACGCATTGGCCATGTTTTTTGATTATATATTTTATTTTGATGATAAAGGTAAAATATTTTGTTCTTATTTTCGACATCAGTCAGGTAGACAGATAAGGCTGATTTTTATTTCTTGCTTGCTTCCTGAGGATTTTAATTAATTGTTCACTTCATTATTGTTTTGATAAAATGATAATTACACGTTTCGGATAAAAGGCGGAACAATAGAGTAGAAAGAAAAATAAACCATTTCCACCGTTTCCTTTGTGGGTAGACATAGTAACAACACAACTTTTTTTGGGCTCTTCATTGAATATTTATTTAAAATTAGTTTTTCTATTTATTTAATGAATTAAACTAGTTCAATTAACATTAAGCCCCCCCACACTTGCTGTCAATTGGTATCAAGTCTGTTACACCTGTTCCTGGATCACTGTCACTGCTCATCAACATGGACACTAAACTTGCTGCCAGTCTGGAGGATATCCAACAGTTGTTTGGTTCCCGAATGCAGGAATATGAAGAAAAACTGCAGCAGGCTGTCACTAACACTACACCAGCTTCACCTGACCTAGCATCCATCGCACGTGAGTTCTCAGAATTTAAGCTTTTTGTCTGTAAAGCTCTCTCTGCCTTGAAATCTCAAATTGAGCTGCTCGCTGCTGGGTACGACAGGCATGAAACTGCCATGCGTAGAAAGGTCCTGCTATTCCATGGTGTTCCAGAGCAGAATAATGAAAATCTACTTGGTGTGGTCAGTGACATATTAACCAACCAAATTAAATTTACTGAGGTTAACAGCGACAAGAATACTATCCATGTTTGTCATCGACTCGGATACTCTCAGCAGAAGGCCCGTCCCATACTAGTACGATTCTTCAAGATGGAGCACCGGCAACTTGTATGGGATAGCAAGAAAACTCTCAAGGGTACTGGAATCACTATCTCCGAGTTTTTGACTCAAGCTAGGCATCGTGTGTTTACGTCCGCTCGTAAACATTTCGGTATGCCAAACTGCTGGTCCATGGAGGGCAAGATTGTTATTATTTGCCCAGACAAATCCCGCCGCAAGATCGAGACGGCAAGCGAACTTCACGATCTGATTGTCAAATTCCCGTCCACTGCAGCCGACACCGAGGATTCTGTACAGTCGGAAGATCCTGGGTCACCAACTGTAGCTACATCTGCTACACCAGCCAAGAGATCTAGGAAGACGCGTCTGCGCAAGTAACTCCTCCGCTGTTAATACCGTGTGCAATCTCAATCTGTCTATTTACTTCAACGCGTCGCAATTTGGCCGCTTTGTACGACGCAATCGTTTTATTTCATGTGAGGGTGATTAAATAAGTAACTTTATTTGTTCACGGCCAAACTTTTTCACTTTTTAATATAATTGTGTCGGTGTTTTGATATTTCGTTCATGTTGCTGTGACGGAATGTTGACGATATGTCAGTTGAAGACAGCTGTCAGTAGTCTGTGTCCTTCTGTCACTCACTCGCTACGTTTCATTATACGTCAATGAAATCGGTAAATCTATTGTTGATTAATTTGTTCAATCTTGTTAGTTTTTTTTTTTTTTTTTTATTCTTACTATTTTTCCTTTTTCTTGTATTAACATTAAACTAATTCAAGTGTTTCTTTTAAAATTATGTTGTAAAATTTCTGCCAATAAACCAGCAAGTTGGGGTGGTTTTCTCACGGTAGGAAACCTATATTTTTTGTATTTAAAATATTTTAGTATAGTTAGGTTATTAGTAGGTTAATTAGTTAGGTATTATATTATTTATTATATTTATATTATGGATGATATAGCTGATCTTAACGACAGCTTCTTCTCATGCTCTTCCTCTGCTAGTTTTGTTAGTGCGAACAGTGATTATTCCTTACCACTTACTTTAAATGACAAACTTTCTTCTCTTTTCTCCAATGACCTTAAGAATCTACATATAGCACACATCAATGCTCAGAGTGTTCCTGGTCACTACTCTGATCTTCTGGCATCCTTTAACAGTGCTCACCTGGACGCTCTATTGATTTCGGAAACTTTTTTGAAGCCTTCTCTCCTTTCTACTCAATATTCTCTCCCTGGCTTCGTACTGATCCGCAATGATAGGACTGGCAAGGGTGGTGGAGGTGTTGCTATATACTTGCGTGCCGATCTACCCTATAGGGTGGTCACCTCATCTCCCTCACAGTATTCTGGATCGGCTGAATATTTGTTTTTGGAAATTTCTTTTCATAATACTAAAGTTTTGCTCGCAGTGCTCTATAGTCCTAATTTACATATTGACTATTTCGATTCTCTTGACTCTACTCTTAGTGATCTTTGTCCTTTGTATGAGCACGTTATTTTAATGGGTGATTTTAATACTTGCTTGATTAAAAACGACGCCCGCTCTCTCAAACTCCTTTCCGTCTTGTCATCCTTTAATCTTCAAGTATTGCCTCTCTCTGCAACTCACCATTTTCCTAATTGTACACCTTCTTTTCTTGATCTCATGATTGTTTCTTCTCCTAATAATGTTAAATACCATGGTCAACTTACTGCTACTTTTTCCTACCACGATCTTATTTATATGTCGTATCGCATCCGTGTTCCTAAGCGTAAGCCCCAGCTATTATATCTCCGGAACTACAAAATCATAGATTTGGAGGCATTGCAGCGTGATGCCAACAATCTCGACTGGTCACCTCTGCTCGAGAAGGACAGTATTGAAGAGAAGGTGTGCTATTTTAACAAAACAGTTCTCGAGTTGTATGACCAGCATGCGCCCATCCGACGTGTTAAAGTTAAATATAACCCCGCACCATGGATTACCGCACAAATTAAAGAGCTCATGGCGCGTAGGGATAAAGCTAAGAGCAGGTATAAGCGCAGACCTTCAGAGCTGAATCTCTCTTATTATAAATCGCTACGTAATCGCTGCAGTCATTTGTGTCAAGATGCCAAGAGACGGTATTTCCACGACCAAGTCAACAACCGTAGTTCTTCCGATGTTTGGAAATTCCTAAAGTCTGTAGGCATAGGCAAATCACCTACCAATCAGTGCAAGGATGTGAACCTCAACGATCTCAATAAACATTTCTCTTTCCTTCCCTTTTCTCTCGATTCATCTGCCAAAGCTGTGACCTTGGAGAACCTTTCCAGACTGCCTTTGCCACAATGTTCTCCTTTTAACCTTAGTGATGTTTCTGAGGATGACGTTAAGAAATCTATCCTTGCGATTAAATCTTCAGCAGTCGGTAACGATAAGTTGTGTTCTAGAATGGTTACCCTTATTCTTCCCTCTTTACTTCCGGTTCTGACTCACATCTTTAATCATTCTTTTTCTTGTTGCTCTTTTCCTTTAGTTTGGAAGCAGGCTCACATCATACCTTTACCCAAAACTAACAATCCATCCTCGCTATCCCACTTTAGACCTATTTCGATTCTCCCATTTCTTTCTAAAGTTTTTGAGCACTTAGTGCATAAACAATTGTCATTTTTCTTGACGTCAAACACTTTAATATCCCCTTTCCAATCGGGTTTCCGTCCAGGTCATAGTACTGTCACTGCACTTCTGAAAGTAACAGACGATATCCGCTGGGCAATGGAAAGTAAGTCACTTACCGTTCTTGTTTTGTTGGATTTCAGTAGTGCTTTCAACTCAGTGGATTTCGACATTTTGCTAGGTATCCTCAAATCTTTAAATTTTTCTTGTTCTACTTTAGCCTGGTTTAATTCCTATCTTCGGGGACGTTCTCAGTGTGTTCGCCTTGATGAGACTTTCTCTGATTGGTGTAACCTCACCGAGGGTGTTCCTCAGGGTAGCGTTCTCTCTCCTCTTCTTTTTTCAATTTTCATCAACATGGTTACCAGTGTAATCTCTTCTCATTACCATCTTTATGCAGATGACTTGCAGCTATACCGGCATTTTAATATAGCTGATGCGGATTCCGCCATTGCTGCTATGAATCATGACCTGGCTTGTATCAGCGCCTGGGCTAAATCATTTGGTTTGCAAATTAATCCAATAAAATCTCAGGCCATGATCATAGGCAGCCGATTTGTTCGCACTGCAGCTGTTGTTGCATCCTTGATGCCCTTGTACCTCGATGGTGTACGAATCGAGTATACAGATACCGCCAAAGATCTGGGTGTCACTGTCGATTCGACTCTGTCGTGGCGAGCTCAAGTTAACGAGGTCAGCCGAAAGGTACACTTCTCTCTGCATTCGCTGAAATGCCTTCAGAGTCTCCTGCCTTTGAAGACTAAAATTTCCATGGCACAAACACTTATTCAGCCGATAATAGATTATGCCGACGCCTGTTACCTGGATGCTACTGAGGAGCTATTAAATAAGCTTGAGCGCTTGCAAAATTTATGTATTCGCTTTATTTTTGGTCTCCGTAAATATGACCACGTTTCTCACCTTCGCAAGGAACTCAAGTGGCTCCCAATCCGCCTTCGCAGGAACACTAGAATCCTATGTCTCCTCTTCAATATACTACACAACCCATCCTACCCTTCTTACCTGCGCGAGCGTTTTTCTTACGCACGCCCGAGTGATGTACCGTGTAGATCGCATCTTAGATCAATCCTTAAATCTCATCCTCATAAATCCAGCTATTACTCCTATTCCTTCTCTGTTCATGCTGTAAGGTTGTGGAACTCACTTCCGCCTAGCATTCGTGATTTAAAGACTATTTCACTGTTCAAAAACAAAGTGAAAGAGCATTACTTTTCCTCTCAATTGTGATTTATATATATATGTATATAAATTCTTATTTGTTTATATATCTTATCATTATGTATTTATATTTAGTTATAAGTATATTTATATTTAGGTAATAGTATAGTAAGTTAGGTAAGGCACAATAACTCATTTTTTCTCTTCCTTCTTTCACACACTATCGTCTACATTTCTTTTTCATCTCTCCTTTCGCAGGTCTGCTGGCAGAAATTTCATATGAAATAAGCAGTACCTTTGTACTCTAATATTTTATGTTTTTTCCTATGTTCTCTATTGTGTGTACATAAATAGTAAAATAAATAAATAAATAAACCAAAATTAACAAAATGACGAGTCGAGATTATGATGTGATTTAAATGGAACCAGATCATGGAACAGAAATTGAATTAGTTAATACGAGTTTTTATCAGTGACAAAACCTAGCTGAACAAGCGCCATCTAGTGACAAAGACGGTAAACAATTATACATATTATTGTACCATACAAATTGAAGTTGGTCCTCTGCGAGGAGAGATAAAAATAAAACTGATACTTTATGTAGATACTGAAAATGTTCCAATAGCGTGAAAAAGAAGTTTCTTTCACATCTTATTGTATTGCGAGCAGATGATCAAATCAACTGCTGTTTTAATGTTTTCATTGTTACACATCCTGCTAACACTGAATATTACTAATATACAAACAAATGAACGGTACTCGTAATTTTCCGCATTTTGGATTGAACTGGGTCGATTGTAATAAAATAACTCGTTTTAACGTCAATTTAAGTGGAAAGGTAGATAGGTAATTAAACAAATTATAGTAGGAAATAGACTCTGAAAAATATGTTAGTTGGTAAATAAGGTTGGTAAATGAGGTTTTTTTTTTTTTTTTTTTTTATATTTGTGTTCGGGAATTATCCTACGGGACATAGGACAAAAAGAAGAATCTTATGCATGTTCTAACCATGGTCATCTGTGTTAGTAACAGACATTTTACAAAGAGTTACTTTCCCATTTTAATAGTATATAGAAGTCGTTGCAACAATTGCAGATGCAGGCTCTTTTATAAAATTAACGGCTAATTTAAAAGCGATTGAGTTAGCAAATTCAGATTATGAAATGATGAAGTTTAGCCAACATGAGAATAAATGAGATTTGGGCATTGCATTGCAGATGTAAGTAGCATTACATTTTATGATGTGCATTTATAAATCTAGACGCAATCGAATAACAACGTAGAACAGGTTTTAAACTAATTTGTATGTTGTCTAAATAGTTTAAACATAAGGGCTAGTGTTAATAACCCTATTTGATCACGTTAAGAGGGGACTCTAGGGGGCTTTTCTCCATACAAAAGTATTCCGATGTTTTCTTCGTGGATAATGCGTCTAGAGCAATCCAAAAATCAAGGTCTTATTAATACATGCCCCTATCATTTCTTTTTTTTTCTAAACAATCACTAAAATAATTTTGACAATCCAAAAACCCGAAAAAAAACCCGCGTTTTTACCGCCATGTTCAGACGACTATCAGACAAATTAGATAAGTTTTTAGCAAAAAACATTCTATTATTTTATAAGTAGAAGCATAGATATACTTACTTTTACTCTAAATTTTGATATAAGAATTATTTAGATCAGTTTAGATTTGAAGAAGAAAACAGCGGAATACAAAACGTATTTTGGTCACGACTTTTTAGGTAAAATGAGCGTGAGTTGCAGTTGTCCCTTTTGCACTTTACGGGGTGTTGGTCGGTCGCAGCGCGACGGCAATAGTTTCTTCAAATACCTATTCTTCAAATTCCTCGAGCGTAGAGTCCCCTCTTAAGAGCGTTTACACCTTACGACATTTCATACAAACTTTCAAGTCCTTATTTTCCGAAATGACTGAACCGATTTTAATGAAACTTCATACGAAGCAGGATACATAGGTCTAAAAAGGTACTAAAAACATTTTCGAAAAATAGTGTTGTAGCTGAATTAGACCGATTATAAATTATCTATACAGGGTGTAACGGAAAGGGTATATACATCCTTAAGGGTGTGCTACAGACCATCAAACTGAACATGTTTCTCATCATAAAACATGTTTTTCAGCAAAAAAAATATCTGCTGCCCCATAGAAAATTACAATACCTATTCGACCCAAATGTATAGGCAGCTGATATTTTTTTATGCTGCAAACAATTTTTTATGTTGACAAACATGTTCAGTTTCATGGTCTGTAGCACACCCTTAAGGATGTATATACCCTTTCCGTTACACCCTGTAGAAACAGAAATTTCCAATTATCTTTTTTTAAAGACATTTCGAAAATGTTTTTTAGTAACTTTTTTTCCTGCTTATGCGTATTATGTTCCATTAAATCAGTTCATTCGTTTTGGAAAATACGGACCTGAAAGTTTGTATGAAATGCCGTAAGGTGCAAACGCTGAACTTCAATTTGTACACTGTTAATAAACATGCGCCAGTATGTTGAAAAAGATAGAAAAAAATATTCCATACAAATTAAAGTTTATTTTAACGCGATGGATTAGGTTACTTTGTGAACGATAAAAAGTAGCACTAAGCGCACTAATTTTAATTAAAAACTTTTAGGGTTGGACCTCATCTGGCAGCACGGAATCGCCTTTTTCCGTCGCCCTTTCTCTTTCTGTCGCTTAGAACTGCCATTTGCTAGACCGAGACAGAAAGCATAATGCGATAGCACGCGGCGGAATCCTCGAGGCGATCGGCATCACGGACAAAATGCAATGGTCGGCAGGGAGACTCCGGAACGCTGAAGCGCGCGATAGCATGCTAACGCATCCTTTCACCGCTGATAACTTGCTATCGCATGCTGTCTCACTCTATCGTACAATGGCGCACGCGGCCGCTCGTCAGCGCAGTGCAGCCTGTTCATTCATGCCGCATTGCATTTCTTGCAAAATACACGCTAGAATCACTGCTCTCTCTTCCGTGGTCCTATCCATCTCGCGCTTGAAACTAAACTGATCATAAAAGAACGCGGCAGTATGCCACCCATGCTGCAGCATGCTGATGCGTGCGATCGCCTTTTTTGTCTGCGAAATGCGACAGCGCGCGTTCGCATGCGGCAGCATACTGCAGCACGTGGTAGCACAGGCGGAACAAATGCGATTCCGTGCTGCCAGATGAGGTCCAACCCTTAATGATAAAAATGTTCCCATCAGTGAAAAAAACATAAATTCGTTCCATAGTAATATGCGTGCGGAACCAATTGAAAGACGAAAAGGAATGACAGGCTTGAAGAACAAGACTTTTATTTAACATGTCCGAACTAAAATTATCGTCATCAATCAACATCAGTCAAGGTTAGGAGGCTTGTTGGAGTTTTTATTTGTTTTATAACTATTTATTTATCGTTACGTCAAGACATATTATGCCATCACGTTTTAGTCTACTCTGCTGAAAGAAAAACTGTTTATTCTGTAATGTAACAATATATGCGCATTATAAATAAACAAAACCACGATTTTACGATGAAAACAAGCAATGGGTTAAAAAAAAAACAAACAAACAAAACGTCTCCTGCTTACACAGATCGATGATCCTGCAAAGTTTTTATTGAATATTATCCATTGCTAATTTATTTTAGAGGTTACTTCCAGGTACTTTTCCATAGAGAATTTTGTATGGAACTGGGTTTTCAACATTGTTATCTTTTTGTTTTTTTTTTTTAAAACGTTGCCCCACCTTAGTAATATCTCCTGTATCGTGGGTGCGTTTACAAAAATTTAAACTAACATATACAAACAGCCGGAGCCGGAACAACAATTAAGTACATTTTAGTTTCGTATAGGTATTTGTTTGAAGGAAGGTTCGCGGGTCGATCTTTAAGGTTAAGCCGTGCTTGCCGAGGTTGGTCCGTCGATGGGTGACCATAATTACATACCAAGTTTCCGCCGTGCCTCGGAAAGCACGTTAAGCCGTTGGTCCTGTCATTTGTAGATCTTTGACAGTCGTAACGAGTAGGTAGTCAGATACCAAAAGTCTGACATCCAGTCTTACCAAGGAGTATCGTATTACCCAGTTACTGGGTTGTGGAGTCAGATAGGCAGTCGCTTCATGTAAAATACTCAGCTGCATCCGGTTAGACTGGAAGCCGACCCCAAGATAGTTTGGGAAAAGGCTAGGCAGATATAAAGGTATTTATTCGAAATTTTGGTTCAGCATTAAACAAGAAATTGTGGTCAAGATTTTTGAGGATTTCATTAAAATACTATAGATCCTGATAAAGTTGATATAATGCAATTAGGATAATAAAGATTAAAAAAATGTAATTGTAAAATTGTGATGGTTTTTACAATCACAATTTCTAAATCAGAACACAAGCAAGTAAAACAGGAACTAAATAGATTAGTCGCGGCACTAATTAAAATTGTAAAGGTACACAGGACAGTCAATCATTGGCACAAAGACCTTGCTTCTAAGTTTAAATTTGTCGCCTTCAAGACGTCGATAATGATTTCAGAACTATAAATTACTCTTGAAGACTTAATTTTCAATTATTCTAATTTTGGCCTCGGGTTCATAGTGATGTCGTTTTATGAGTCATATATTTAAATTTATCAATGAAGTATGTTGTATGAATTTTAGGGTATACCCATATTTGCATTTTTAGATTTTTTTGAGACAGTAGAGCAGCGGTGGCCCAGTGGTGGCAGCCCCGTTATTTAGGAGACTTGGTACTACCTACAATTTTTTTAACGATGTGTTTTTCTTGACTCTAGTCTAGGTCAGAGATGACATAGACAAAGTCGACAATGGTACGAGCTTACCCAGAAGAAGCCAGTTCACTCTAACTTTGAAGAGATTAGGGTTGTAAGCGTTCGGAAACGCAAATGCAAGCAGAGAGTTCCACTCCTTTGCTGTACGCATTATGAAAGACGTTTGAAAACGCTTAGTGCGAATTGGTGGAATAGCAATAAGGTAGGGATGAACTTAAAGTACCGTAAGGACGTTGTCGAGGTAATCTGTTGATCGCGATTCAGATTGCAAACACACTCCAACTTTTCTTAAAATGCTTTCAGCAGTTCCGAGTACCTATTCGATTTACTTCTTAGTAGCTATATTCTGCCATAAACCTACATTGCCCTAGCCAGGGAGTCTAATCAACTACAAAATTCTGGGTAGGTACATACTAATGCAATTCAGCACCATATTCAGAAAATGTTTTTAGTAGGTAACTTTTTAGACCTATGTATCCTGCTTATGCGTATGAAGTTTTATTAAAATCGGTTCAGACATTTCGGAAAATGAGGACTTGAAAGTTGGTATGAAATGTCACAAGATGTAAACGCTCTTAAAACGGTTACTCTAGCTTAGCCCTTGACATGTATGACGGGAACAGCTAAATTACGTTGATTGCAATATGGTGCAACCCGACTGCTGTTGATCGTTCAGGATGATCTAATGTAGAGCAAGGCAGTTAGATTACAGACAATAGATGGCGACTGCGTCTTCATTTGACGTTTATCGATGAGGTGTAATTTACTAGGAAGTAGGTAGTAGATCATACATTATCAGAATACCTATTACAGGTAAGTAGGGTTACACAATTTGAGGCGACACACAGGGTGGTAGGAGTGAGGAGCTCGTGGCTAAATAAATATGCCGCCCATGTCGATCTTTAAGGTTAAGCCGTGCTTGCCGAGGTGGATCCGTGGATGACCATCCTCCGTGCCTCGGAAAGCACGTTAAGCCGTTGGTCCCGGATGTCATTTGTAGATCATTGACAGTCGTTACGAGTAGTCAGAAGCCAAAAAGTCTGACATCCAGTCTTACCAAGGGGTATCGTATTACCCAGTTAATGGGTTGTGGAGGTCAGATAGGCAGTCGCTCCATGTAAAATACTGGTACTCAGCTGCATCCGGTTAGACTGGAAGCCGACCCCAAGATAGTTTGGGAAAAGGTTGTGGAGGTCAGATAGGCAGATGATAACACAGGATGGAAGGAACACCGACACTGAAACAAGTACCACATATTCAGTACATCATGCTGAACCACTTATAAATTTTTCGACGATTATTAAAAAAATGCTGTTTCCTACAAAACTGCAATAGGTACCTACGCGGTCAAAATGTATAGAAAAGCAGTTTTTTTTAGGGTTCCGTACCCAAAGGGTCAAACGGGACCTTATTACTGAGACTTTGCTGTCCGTCCGTCCGTCCGTCTGTCACCAGGCTGTATCTCATGAACCGTGATAGTTAGCCAGTTAAAATTTCTACAGATTATCTATTTCTGTTGCCGCTATAACAAAAAGTACTAAAAACAGACTAAAATAAATATTTAAGGGGACTCCTATAAAAAACATTTTTTTGGTCGTTTTTATAAATAAAGGTTACGGAACCCTTCGTGCGCGAGTCCGACTCGCACTTGGCCGGTATTTTTTTATATTTTCGATGAAAAATTTCGATGTGAGAGTTCAGAATGATGTACGGAATACATGGTATTCGTGTTATTTAGTGTCGATGTCCCTTCCACTTTGTATATCAATTCAATTAATTTTTTGTTGTGATTTTTGGTACATTTTACATGAGATCTTAATAATAAATAATTAGCTCTTCAAAAATCTACCTTAAAGGTGTACACTCTTTCACATAATTAGTAATTCTTATAAAAAATAATAATTAACATATTAAAATAAAATAATTACAACAAAACACAACAGAACTTACGACAGGAAATATAAGCAAAAAACATTAACAATTGAGATAGGTACTTTTTTTTAATAATGAATGGAAATAAAGATAATAATACAATGTCAAAATTAAATAGATATCAATGTCAAAAAACTTACAATTCATCATTAAGTTGAGACTTGTCGACATTTTTTCCATACAAACTTCGGGGGGGGTTTTACTCCACTGTTTGACACTGCACATCCAAAGTAAAACATGATATGGAATTGTCTCATTATTAATTTTGTCTGTACGGAAACAGAATAGTAAAATAAAAAGCCATTAAAAAGTTACGAGCTATCAAAGATTCGTTTTTATTGCAAATTTTAACACAACTTTGGTCGTAAATTAGTAATAATAGAAGTGTCAAATTTCCAAAACAAAGTCGGTATCGACACAGCAAAATTATCAAAGAATTCAATACATTTTATTTGTAATTAATACACGCAGTGGTTTTTTCATAAAACACTATCTTCCAAAGGCCTTTTCGTATTTTTTTACGCGCGCCTTACGTTTCGGAACGCTGTGTGTGTGCGTACGAACTAGATGTGCGTGCAGACTAGCTTCTAACTGCTCATCACTGATACTATCTGATACTATCTCTGTCGGGCACGATGCCAAGTGAGACAGCGTGCTTATCGGCCACGGCCATCAGTGAGTTCGAGCCCGCGACTAGTTGAACCTTAAGGAATTGATGAAGAATATAATAACATTTTTCCAATAATAGATGTCATAATTTGTTTTTAAATTGAATAATATTTAAGTCCTTAATTCCATTTGGTAATTTATTATACAATTTTTGGGGCCATGCAAAGTATCGATATGTATATCGAATGGACTCGAGTCACAATCACAAGTGCTGCTGTGCTGTTCCACCTCGCAAAAGGCAAGAAGATATAGTATTCGGAATTGAAGATTAACGTTCATCGATTGAAGACGCAGCTGAAAAAGAATATAATATACCAAAATTTTCGATGGACCGCAGTATGTTTCAATCTTTAGCTACCTACTTAAGCTACTTAAAGTAACAGTTTAAAATATTTAGATGTCGTGATGGCACTGCAACACGAACTCGGTACAATAGTGGAAATGTGTCAATTGTATCATGGCATGCTATTGTGCCATTGATTTATGTAACTTATTAACTGTAGACTTGATTGATGTTACATAAAAAAAACTAGGTCGGAACTGTTGCTTGGTGGTTCGTGCTTCACGGTAAGTACGAAGTAGCTGGACTTGGTTTAAACGTTCGAATTTTGAATTGCTGTACGATTTTGACCTATGAGAATATTGTACCTATTGCTGAGTAGGCATGGTCGCAATTTGTTTCAACGCTTCTGCCCGTTTTTTTTTACAAAATACATACATAAGACCACCCCTAGAAATCCCAAAGGATAACAGAGGTGTACCTAATATTACACCCACAGGACGCCAGTTATATTTTCAAGTCCCAAGTCATAGGGGGCGAACTTATTACCATCAAGCGGGCACAAATCCAGACCACGTGGCTTCTACTGAGAAATTCCTAATGGAAAAATCCAATATCACTTTTACCGACTCAGGTATCAAACCAGGAACTCAAGACCTCAGCAGGTGCGCTTGCGACCAATCTACCAACGGGGCAGACAACCGACCAACTTTTACAAACATTGGTTTTTAAAAAAAATTACAAGCATAGTGTTGCAAGTTCTACAAAAAAAAAAACATGAAATAAAAATTTAAGAAACCCCCGACAGAAAAAAACTACAAAAAAAAAACAAAAATAAAATAATCAAAGCGTCGTAGCGTCGGAGGTCCGCTTTAATTCGTGCTTGTGCTAAGCGGTCTACTTAGCGGTCTCCCGACGCTACGACGCTTGGATTAATTTATTTTTATTACATTCATGTCGTAAAATTGTAAAACTTATAATTTATTTCTACCTAGCCATTCAGAATTCTACTAATATTCTTTGAACAATGCTAATGTAATTCAGGAGATTCTAACAAACCACTTGAGTGGAGAAATCAAGTTTTTTATCGAGTAGAATCGTGAAGCCGTGTGACCATTAGATTTGGCCTTGCCTCATAGTTGACCCGGTGAATGAGTGTCAATGTAAATTGAATTAAAGGTGCTTTTAAGACGTGCAGTTTGGAGACATTGGACCCACACAATGGATGATATTGTTTGATGTAACTTCTTTAGATCTTCGTACAATTTTGATGAAAAAAAAAAAAACAAGGGATGTAAGAGGCTGCGGAAGTAAATATGTTTTATGTAGAAAACACCTCGTGGTAGGTCGGGGGAGAGTAACGAACTGCACAAGTACTCCAGCACACTGGCCTAAGGTAGTCGAAGAACACCGTATAGTTTTAGTCAGTAGGAGTCATACGAACCCACAAGAAAGGATCCATAAGAAATTCCAAGCAAAAAAAGGTTATAAAATGCTTGCAAGTGTAAAATAATTTTGATTTCATACGAATACATCCGGATTATGGTCGATAGGTAGGTAAAACCATTTTTTTTTGGTTTTTGTCTATTGAGTGTTCCACTGCTGGGCAAAAGCCTCCCCTTTCTTCTTGCAAACCTATCTATGCTGTGAAATCTCTGGCCATAGCCAAAGCCAAAATTAAACCTCTAAAATGTTTGGTAAAGGTAAAACGGGGTGAATAGGGACACGGGGGAGAATCGGGACGAAACTTTGAAAGGCATTTTCACGTTATTTAAATATTATTGGTAGCCTAAAAATACTCTATTGTTTATTAAATTAAAACAGAAATGATCCCAATAGCTTTTTAGTTACGAATTATTTGTATTCAACGATGAAATCCCATTCAAAGTTTTGTCCCTTTTCTCCCGCGCATCCACAAAGTGCAATGGTAATCTGGCTGTAACATTATTCCGCGTAATATGTGCTGTTAGTTCATACTTCAACATCTAAAACACTGGAAATACCTGTAGGTAAGTTTACCTCCCAATAACAATGTATGTACTTACTTAAGCTTACGTTGCTAAGTAAACAATTTGGTCAATACATAAGACTATTTACACTGAGTATTTACTATTTAGTTGTATATCTTTGTATTGGCAAATTTGCTAAAGCAAACCTTTAATCTTGTAGAAACTTACTTCATAATAAATTTATTATTTCTACAGAGCACGGAGATATTGTCAACACTTTCCATATCAACCGAAGCTTTGACCGTTTTATCTCAATGCGATGGAAGTAACTTAAAAAAACTGAGGGCTTTGAAGGTGGTCCGGTCCATCCATTTACTCAATGCACTTTTGCCAAAGAGTCACCGACGCTAAAACGATTAGGTACCACGTATTCAAAACATCATTGCATCATTCAGAATACTTAGAAATTTATCGTCGGTTATTGACAAAAAAAAAACAGCAAAAAAGCAACAAAACTCCCCGGTCAAAGTTTCTAAGAAAGTTGTTTTTTTTAAGGTTCCGAACTGAAAGGGTCAAACGGGACCCTATTACTGAGACTTCGCTGTCCGTCCGTCCGTCCGTCTGTCACCAGGCTGTATCTCATGAGCCGTGATAGTTATCCAGTTGAAATTTCTACAGATGTGTATTTCTGTTGCCGCTATAACAACAAATACTAAAAACAGAATAAGATAAATATTTAAGGGAAATCATACAAAAAAGTGATTTTTTTTGCTCGCTTTTATAAATAATGGTACGGAACCCTTCGTGCGCGAGTCCGACAAGATACTTTTGTGGAAGGTCTTTAATCTCTCTTATTCCTTGCTTCCAAAAACTGTCTGGCCTGTAATTAGTTTGGCGTTTAGAATGTACCTATTAGCAACTACCTTTTTGGGAATAGTAATATTCTCAACAAAAATCGTACTTAGATATAGGTTATTTGTGAGATTTCTTAAAACGACAATAAAGACGGGTTCGTCCCCTGGAGAAACAAAAACACTTTTCTCATTTACAGTACTAAGTAAAAAAGCACAAAAAGAAAAAAAAACGAATCGGGGGCGTCGGCCACTGGGGGCCTAAGCCACGGACCCACTCGCACATGGCTGTTTTTTTTTCTAATTATCACTAAATTTTTTTATGTCTTTCAAATGGACTTCCAAATAGTTCCAATTGAAAAGATTTACTTTCAATATGACTGAATACGTGGTAAGTAAACGTTTGAACGTCGTCGGTGTCAATTCCAGCTTGTATATGGTTTTACATGACGGTGCGGCTATTCCGTGCTGTGATTATGTACATATTTCAATCAACACAAACCAAAATATCTTACCACATCTAAACATAGATTAACTTAACGTTATTAAGACTGCAATCAGAATCATAATGCTCTAATTAACCCATTTATTAAATCTCAAGAGCACTTGATTATGTATAGCACTTGAAACTGTAATGTTGCAATTCAAATAAGATGCACGGATTAAGGCTGAAATTAATATTAAATGCTGGTGGAATTGCATGTT
The DNA here is from genome assembly GCA_963082945.1 of Cerastis leucographa. NCBI lineage: Eukaryota > Metazoa > Arthropoda > Insecta > Lepidoptera > Noctuidae > Cerastis > Cerastis leucographa. The sequence continues at coordinate 9,074,399 of OY720353.1, forward strand.
ACTTACATATAAATATGTAGAGTGTAGTAATCCTCTAAAAGGAATTAGGCAGACCTGTATACACTATAGATGTAAGAGTATACCACCCATGCAAGTAACCCTCTACGGCCTCATGAGAAACACCGAATTACGGAGTCGAACGAGACTTACGGACATAGCAAAAGCTACAACAAAAATAAAGCCGTATAAACCGTAGACTGGATGGAAGATGGGGGAAGAAGGTGATGGAGTGGAGATCACGGACGGGACGAATGTGGAAATACAACCGACTAGGTGGATAGACGATCTCATAAAAGTAGCCGGAGGAAAAAACTGGATGGAATTGACACAAAACAGCCAAAAGTGGAGTGACTTGAAGAAGAGTAAAACCATACCCCGGGCATACATTCAGACTATTTTAGACTAAGGACTGTTACTAATAAAATTCTCATGGAAAACCACTTTGCTCGAGCCGTGAATCGAACACAGCATCCTATGCTCACCAGTAGTGCTGGCGACTAGAGCAATGAGGCAAGTTTACGAAATGTATCTTATTTAAGAGTAGAAATAGTAATGGTTCAGTTACATGCAGATGAAGCCGAAGATAAATTTATTGGTCTAGTTGTTGCATTTGCATCTGTTTTGGGGAATGTAGTTCTATGCAATTTTAATGTATTGAAGTATGTTAGAATGGCCATTTACTTTGGTTGAAAGATATTTTATCGTCTTGCTTCGTTCATGATACACTGCAGTAACTTTATAATTCATCCTCAAGCTAGATACTGGCTAATGTTTTGACTGGCTCGTTAGTCTAGTGGAAGCGAGCGTGACTGCTGAGCATGAGGTCCTGGATTCGATTCCCTGGTTGGTCAAAGTGTTTTTGGGTTTTACCATCAGGAATTTCTCAGTAGCAACCACGGAGTCTGGATTTGGGCCCGCTTGATGCCAATAGCCTAGCCCCTATAGGACATAGGACTTAAAACATAACTGGCGAAATGTGGGTGTTCTATTAGGTACGCCTCTGCCTAACCCTTCGGGGGTTACAGGCGTGATGTTCTTCTTCTTCTTCTTTATGGGGTTTAGGTTTCCGCACTTAGTCCCTTAAGTGGACCATTGTGCGTGAGCCATAGTGGCCGTCACTCCAACCAGCCCACCTCCCTCCAGAAGCAAGGGATCTTGGTGTTCCCAGGGTCTCCTCACGAATCTTGGTGACGCCGGTGCACTCAAGCAGCACATGTGCCACCGTTTCCTCCGCATTCATGCATGCTCTGCACAGGGGAGTGTGTGAGTGTGATTCCTAGAGTGTAGAAGTGTTTATTCAGTGAACGGCGTGATGTTCTATATATATCTAAAACTAGATAATCTATTTCTTCATTGAGTAGATTTCCAAGGACCTGTTTTATTTGGCATTAGTGTTTTGTAAATTATTTATTTTGTTGAGTAGAAATAGGAGCTCGTGGCTAAATAAAAACAGCCGCACGGGTCGATTTTTAAGGTTAAGCCGTGTTTGCCGAGGTTGGTCCGCGGATGGTCATGTCCGAGGGTGGTCACCCAGACCATAATTACATACCGAGTTTCCTCCGTGCCTCGGAAAGCACGTTAAGCCGTTGGTCCCGGCTGTCATTTGTAGATCTTTGACAGTCGTTACGAGTAGTCAGGAGCCTAAAAGTCTGACATCCAGTCTTACCAAGGGGTATCGTATTACCCAGTTACTGGGTTGTGGAGGTCAGATAGGCAGTCGCTTCATGTAAAATACTTGTACTCAGCTGCATCCGGTTAGACTGGAAGCCGACCCCAAGATAGTTTGAGAAAAGGCTAGGCAGATGATGATAATGAGTAGAAAGAAACAAGACATAAGATACAATGCTCTAAAAATACCAATGACTGATACAGTATAATTAAAAGGACATTCAAATATTATAAACAAACCGCGTATCTACATTTAAAACCTAACTTAGCATTAAGAACATACAAATAGAACATCCCTGTACGCGTACAAAGTCGGGTAAACTTAGCATTTCTGCTGCGCGAGTATTTATAGCTGGGATACGACAACAAACGCAACTCGTGCGCATCTGCGTACTGATAGCAGATCAGTTAAGTAGGTACAGATTTATTTACTCTGTGTGTTGATATTGATAGTATAATGTATATGTATAGTATCATAGTTTTCAAATCATTGCACTGTTCATTCATTTTTCAGAATAGTTACAGCACTGATGACAACATTTGTGTCAATTATTTAATTTAGTCTTCTTATAATGTTTTATTTTTAGTTTTGTATAGATTCTTTTTTGTTTACCATTTTTTTTTTTGTGAATGTGTTGACATTGTTGGCTTTGTAACTTAGTAGTTTTTTTTTTGTCTTGTTCTACCTTATGCCTCCTATACTTAAGAACTAACGCTGTAACATTCAAATATTGTTAAACCAAATGATTTTAAAAGAGCAACCATGGAGTTTCTTGCCGGTTCTTCTCCATAGGAAACGACCAACCCGGACCGTGCACCTTTTGTCGAAGTTTTATAAGTGCCCATGTAGGCCTATGTATTTTTTTTATTTTTTTATGTTATCGTAACCCCTCAAAAAAGGGCCATAATTTACCTACATAAGCACAAACCCTTTTGTACAGGAAGTCCTACAAGCAGTTGTAAACCATTTAACTGACCCAGTAAGTATTACCAAACAGAGTTACCATTACTGGTGCAGTATCTCTACATAATAGATCGCGGACACTTTCTACGCATTTATTACAAGGTATAGCTTAAAGTTATACGTACGTTGTGTAATTTTAATGAATGTTATGCTGCATTTATTTGTTGCTATGATTATAACTAATATACAATAATAGAAATAGTTTTATATTGTAACATTAAATTGACAATCGTTTGATGTAGTTCAACCAAGTACGCTGCCAATCAAGCTATGCAAAATTAAGTAAACCGGATCTATCATTGTACGGGAAATCTATAGGTATGACGGCGCCTGTGCAAGAAAGAAGGCGTCATATGATTCACGTTGCAAACTAAACTGTGACCATAGACGAGAGGGAAGCGGTCTACAATTCTCTCTGGTGGAATGTCAAGTCGTTGCGGGCAGCTATACTTGTGTGGTTGTCAAGGAAAGTGCCGCGTAACAAGACGTTGACGGATCGCCGACGTCTGTTTTCTTAATCTAATTAAATATGGTGTCACAAATCATATGTGATTTCTATGGGGCGGGCAAGGGCAAGGGAAGGTATAGTTTGGAATCGCCGTGTGTACTAAAATACTGCAAAGGCGAGCGCTAGAAAGTGACGCAAGTACTAGAAAATGACGCATCATTGTTTCATATGCTTGGAAGTAGTAATGCGATTCATATACTATTCAAGAAGGCGTTTGTTTTTGTTTATTTTTTTTTTGTAAGCTCGGTGACAAATTAAGCTATACAAAACCAGTTTATGCGGATCTTCCCGTATCGAAAATCTATACAAAGTGAGCCCATGTTATGCTGGAATAGTATGGCTGATGTCTCAGTGTGTACTGTCTAACCTTCATGCTCGGTTAGAGTATCATATTTTAATCAACACTAGCTTATGCCCGCGGCGTCGCCCGCGTGTAGTTCGTTAATTGTCCCACGGGAACATACTATCGGGATAAAAAGTATCCTATGTGTTAATCCAGGTTATCAACGAACCGGGTGCCAAATTTCATCCAAATCCATTCAGTAGTTTTTGCGTGAAAGAGTAACAAACATCCATCCATCCATCCATCCATCCTCACAAATGTTCGCATTTATAATATTAGTAGGATAAAACCTGACACTGACCGGCAAATAGCTAAAAATGTAAGAAAAGTTGGATTTCGCGGGCCACCCTGTCGCTGTCACCTTAAGAGGCCCAAATTAAAAATCATATTGGAAATTAAATTATCGTAATGACTTGCAGTTTAAGCATTGTCTTTCTGCTTTCCGTACAATTTAAAAGCAAAAACAAATAGTTAAATTTTAAATTGCTCTAAATTTTTTGCATTCGTTAAGGGTTTCCGTGCTAACGTTACTGCAAGCTGAGCCGGATTTAACGCGTTAGCAGTTGCATCGTAATTGATCCCATGTAAACATGCCTATCTTTAACGGTACATTTGTAAAGGGAAGCGTTTGTAAATACAGGATATTTCGCATTGACGCATTGTGTGCATTAAAATGGAATCATCATCATCTGCCTAGCCTTTTCCCAAACTATCTTGGGGTCGGCTTCCAGTCTAACCGTATGCAGCTGAGTATCAGTATTTTACATGAAGCGACTGCCTATCTGACCTCCACAACCCAGTAACGGGGTAATACGATACCCTTGGTAAGACTGGATGTCAGACTTTTTGGCTTCTGACTACTCGTAACGACTGTCAAAGATCTACAAATGACAGCAGGGACCAACGGCTAAACGTGCTTTCCGAGGCACGGAGGAAACTCGGTATGTAATATATGAAATATGTTAAATATGGAATATCAAACAGATATTAGTTTAATCAAAAATTTATCTGAAATGCAATATCAAGCTAACTAGCAAGAAATTGTGACGTCATTTTCGGTTCACAATAATCATAACTGTAAACCCCGAAGGGTTAGGCAGCTGTGTACCTAAGGGTAGGTACTCCCAAGTTTCGCCAGTTATGTTTAAGTCCCATGTAATAGGGGCGAGCCTATTGCCATCAACCGGGCACAAATCCAGACTCCGTGGCTGCTCCTAAGAACTTGATGGAAAAACCCATAAACAATCTGCCGTCCCGACAATCCAACCCAAGACCTCGTGCACAACAGTCGCGAATGCGAACACTAGAACAACGAAGCAGTAGTAGAATATACGAATTTTTGAGTTAAGGAGGAGGGTCTACAAAGTGATCAGATCCTTATTATTCACATTTCTTTCTTTCCGTATTAGTTTTTGCTTGTTTTGTTTTAGTATCATCGTGGGCCAATGGCTCATGAGCTAGTCTGGAGAGAATTTGTGAGGAGGCATTCACCCTCACAAACAACTTATAATGTTTTCAACCGGCCTTCACCCTACAGTGAGACAATAACAGGTTATTATAACAATTTTGTAATTAGACCTCCTTTGCAACTACTGAACAATGCCAGGGTGAACCTTAATTTTAAGGTAAGTCTTGTGGCCTGTGGTAAACCATACTTCTAAGGTGCATTTAAATACTTTAGGTTAAAGGTAAAACCTATATAATTCTAGCAACCGTATAATCTATTTCTGCAGGGCAGTTGTGGCTCTTTGGAAACGGCCGTGACTATACATTGTAAGTTTAAACCCAGAGAGGCTATTTTGTGAAATATCTCATCACCGCTAAGAAAACATCGTGGGAGAAACGGGGTATCTTAAAACTCAAATAACGTCGAAGACCTATGACATGCACCTAACCGCACAGCGCAATGGGACCGAGTGGTGGATTAAGTTAAGACCCACTTTTTCTCAATAAATGAGACCTGTCCCGCATGCAGTGCGAAAATTATAGTCATTAATCTTTTTTAATGCTGGCTGACATCGCATAACCATACTCAGTAACAAGATAGACTATTTAAGATAATCTTAACACGTTGCCAACTCCAAATATGGTGCCTAGTCGCTAGATTCCATGGGATTAGTAATAGTTAACATTCACTGCTCTAAAGTTATTGTGAACGCAGGTGTTTAATTCGTCATTTAAGAAAATCGATAATTGTACTGTGTCAGCGTCAGAATTTGTTCTATGATCAAAAACGCAAGCGGAGCGCAGCATGAGTGTTATATTCAAAGAATAATTATTTAAATATGAATAACAAGAGTTTCCAGAAGATGGAAATAATTCCTATAAATCCGGTTCGACCAAAAAAAAAGTTTAGGTAGAATTGGAATCACACAGACCCCCCATTATGCAGGTAAAACTTGGTTAATCTTCAATTGTTAGTCAATTTAGCAACCTATATCGCCGAGTTGTTATCGGCGCACAACTTATGCGACACTGCCGACTATGCTCTTGTGGTGACATAAGTAAAAAGAAACAGTGCAGCGTGGTAATTGCGTCACACTCGCATTCCCAATGGTAAGTACCTATTTTGACAATCCAACAATATTTATTGTGTGATCTAGTACATTGTTTGTACAGACGATTTTTCTCAAAGCAATGCAGCAAATAAATTCCTTCAAAATTCTTCGGATTGCGATAGAAAAGTGTGTTATGCAATTTGGGTGCTGGGTTCACCACACTGTTTGCCAAGTCGTACTGCGTTCATCAATCTAAGTACGTCCACAAAGTGGTAATTGGCATGGCAATGCTTGACAACGTTTTTGTATCGCGGTTACTGTAGCAAACTTATTTGATTGGTGGTCGGGGACGAGATAGGCAGACGACATTGTTACCATAGCGGATAAAACCTGGATCTCCTTTTTTAGCCAGTTGATGGCAATCTTAATTGATTGAGCCCAAAATTTGGAGCGTTCGGCACTTTCAGTAACGTTCATCAGCTCCTGTAATGTGCAAAATATATAGGACTAGAATAAATAGGACAAACAGGACACGTTATTAAGATTCCCATCGTTTTTGGAACAAAACCACGATTACAATCCAGGGCAGAGTCATATGAGTCTCCACCTGAACAGGTTTACACCTGGATAATGCTGGCACAAAAACGTGGATTTTGGCGCAGGCAAAGAGAGACCTATATGCAGCAGTGGGTGAACTCGGGCTGTGGATGATGGTGGTGAATATCGTGGAAATGCATGAATGTCATCATCTGCCTAGCCTTTTCCCAAATAATTTGGGGTCGACTTCCTTGCAGCTTAACACCAGTATTTTACATGGAGCGACAGCCTATCTGACCTCCAAAACCCAGTTTGTACTGGGTAATACGATACCGGTTGGTAAAACTGGTTGTAAGACTTTCGTGACACTGACTACCTGTATGGACAGTCAAAGATCTACAAATGACAGCCGGATGAACGGCTGAACGTGCTTTCCGAGGCACAGAGGAAACTCGCTATGTATGAGTGGTCACCCATCCACGGACCAACCCAGGCAAGCGCGACTTAACTTGAAGATCGACCCGAGAGGCTGGTAATTAATATTTGGCCACGCAGGCCACGACCTCCTCTGTCGAAGTGCATGATTGTAACATTGCAAAAATTGCAATATGTTTATGTATTCAAATAACACGAGAGCAGCAGTGGCCCAGTGGTGGCAGCACCGACTAACGAGCAGTAGGCTGTGGGTTCGAACCTAGGCAGGCGCATTACTTTGTGTAATTTATTTCATCACCGCTGCCCTCAAACACGGTGAAGGAAAATATCGTAAGGAAACCGACATGTTCTTAGAACTAAAAATTCGAAGAAATGTGACATCTACCAACCCGCACTGGGCCCTCGTGGTGGATTACAGCCCACTCCCTCCCTCTTATAGAGGAGGCCAGTGTCCCAGCAGTGGCAACATTTCAGGCTGATAATGATTCAAATAATATAACACAGTAAGAATGAGTAATCAAGGCGTGGCAAAATAACAAATGTTCCGGCATAAGTTCCATGGCTGTGTGATAAGTTTTGCGTGGTTATTATGAAGTTAATTAGTGCGCCTGCGTTGAGTGCGTTGGTGAGGTTTTATTTCACACTGACTTTTGTTTTAGGATTCAGTTAAATAAACATGTAGCGACCTACAAAAAGCAACTTATAACAAAAAGTACTTCAGCCCTATCTATGACACGACGGAAGCGTAGCGACCTCCAAAAAAGCAACTTACTACTAAAAGTACTACAGTGCTATGATCTATGACACGACGGCAGAACTAACATTAATTTCCTACATCTCGCAAGCAAAGTTTACATCGACTTAAGACTATATAGAGAAACCCGACAACAACTGTCGGGCAGGCGAGTCGCGCCTTTTACCCAAAACATTATAAATGCGAAAGTAAGTTTGTTTGTTACCTTTTCACGACTAAACGGCTGATCGGATCTTAATGAAATTTGGCAAGAAGATAGATTTCAACCTGAGGAAGGACATAGGCTATATATCATCACGCTACGACCAATAGGAGCGGAGCAGCAATGAAAAATGTTGCGAAAACGGGGAAAATGTGACGCAGACGAAGTTGCGCGGGACAGCTAGTAATTATATAATTGGTCTATAAGTTTACACTTTGCAATGATGGTTATTGCAATTTAAAAGAAGCAGTTTTCAGTTACAGTTATGTTTGAAATTGCTTTATCATGCAGTCTGCATACAACTTTGTCTGTCATAGTTTTTATTTACAGGTTAGTTTAATTGCACGCACCTCAGTCCCAGTCCTATAAAAAACAAATACTAAAGGCCAATTTCACACATAAGATTAAACGCGATCGCGAACATCCAAACTGCTTTTAAGTAGGTCAGTGTTTTCATTGTTGTGGAAAATTGACAATGGCAGCTTTTTAACGCGGTTTAAACTCAGATTCACCGGTGAAATTCGCCGCAAGAGATAAAACAGAAAATCTCTCTGTTTCTTAGTATGTGTCACTAACAATTTGCACGACTCTATCACCATTTAAGAAACAATGGGTTACAAGCCAGTGGTGCTGGGCATTTTGTAAACACGCAATTTTCCTTATAAGGTCCAAACCCGAAATTAGTATTCCGGGATATAAAAGGATTGAATACAATTTGGAATCCCGACGAATGAGTCACACGGTTTCCTGTTAAACCACGGAGTAGCTGGTGAATGGAGATCTAATGTGCGATAAACGGAGCGATCGAAATCTGAAGAAGAATATGTCTTTGTAACAGATGATACTCGAAAAAAACTGTGATGCAATTCCGGCCCTATATTGGCTGATTAAGTTTTTTTTTTTTTTTTTTTTTTTTTTATTATAAATAGGCTCGCGTTTGACCACTATCTCACCTGATGGTAAGCGATGATGTGGTCGACGGTGAAGCACGCTTGCCTAGAAGAAACCTATTCACTCTTGACTTGAAGACCCCCAGATTGTAGCTATCGGGAAACACAGACTCCGGCAGGGAATTCCACTCCTTAGCGGTACGCATAATAAAAGTATTCCCAAAGCGCTTAGTGCGTATAGGTGGGATGTCCACCATGTACCGATGGCGCATCGCCGTACGTCTGGTAGTCCGATGATGAAACGGGCTAGCTGGAATTAGGTCATGCAATTCCATCGCACACTCCCCGAAATGTAACCGGTAAAAAACCGATAGGCTGGCAACTCGGCGACGATGTTCAAGGCTCTGGAGCTTAGATTTGACCAGTGCCTCATTGCCAATGAGCCTCTTGGCCCGCTTTTCAACCGACTCAAGTGCATCAAGCTGGTATTTGGCAGATCCGTCCCAGAGATGAGAACAGTACTCCATGCATGATCGAACTTGCGCTTCATACAAGCTGAGCAGCTGTTCTGGCGTGAAGTACCTTCTCACCTTTGCAAGGACCCCCAACTTTTTGGCAGCCAGCTGTGCCTTTGCCTCAATATATGAGCCAAAATTGAGGGTTGATGTTAAAGTTATGCCAAGAAGCTCAAGATGGTCTGCTATTGGCACGGTGACATCTCGGAAAGTTGGAGCAGGGTGAAATTGGCTCTTTTTTGCGGAAAAAAGACACGCCTGGGTTTTGGTAGCATTAAACCTGACCAGATTGGCATCTCCCCATTCGGAGACTGCTTGCAAGGACAGGTTCAAACGCTCCACCATAGCCTCACGGAGAGACCGGATCTGAGGCCCGGTAGCCCGTGCGTTAGACAAGTATCTCTCAGCAACAGTGCTGTCGTCTGCATACCCAAAGGTGCCGGGTCTTAGCAGATCGTCAATGTGCAGCAAGAATAATGTTGCTGAGAGTACGGACCCCTGAGGGACCCCAGCATTAATATGCAGTTGGTCCGACGAGCAGCCATCGATAACCACTCGAATGGACCGATCTCTCAGGAAGTCTGCAATCCAATCACACAGACCACCGGGCAGACCGAATGAAGGAAGCTTACCGATAAGGCTTTCATGCCAGACCCTATCAAAAGCCTTCGAGATGTCGAGGGAGACAGCAATCGCTTCCCCGTGCCTCTCGATGGCCTCACTCCATATGTGAACGGCATACGCTAGAAGATCCCCAGTAGACCGATTACGTCGGAAGCCGTATTGGCGGTCACTAAGGATATCGTTAGTTTCTAGGTATGCTAGGAGCTTACAATTGAGTACACGTTCCATACTCTTACAGAGTATGGACGTTATAGAGATGGGTCTGTAGTTGGCCGGGTCAGCTCGACTGCCCTTCTTGGGCACGGGCTGTACGTTGGCTTGCTTCCAAGCATTCGGCACTTTTCCAGTCTCGTAGGAAAGACGGAACAGGCGAGTCAGGATCGGAGACAATTCAGGCGCACAGGTTCTAAGGACAATTGCTGGTATACCATCAGGGCCACTAGCCTTGTTCACGTCGAGGTTGCGGAGCACTCTGCGAACGTCGTTCTGATGGATGCGAATATCCGACATACTCGTCTCGCATCCATCAGGAAAAGGAGGGGGCCGCGCGTCACCTGGATTCAGACGTGAAGATTCCGCAAAAAGAGAGGCAAATAAATTTGCCTTCTCTTTAGCGGAGTGGGCCAGCGACCCGTCGGGTTTCAGCAGTGGTGGTAGTGAGGGACGGCAGAAGTTTGACTCGACCGACTTGGCCAGGGACCAGAACGCTTTACTACCTGTTGGGTAAGAAGCAAGCTTGGCCCCTATTCGGCCAATGTGGTCGAACCGAGCCCCTCGCAACACCTTCTTGCAGGACTTGGCAGCCCTGTTGAAGGCCTTCTTCTTCTGACCCACGTCACTCGCTTTGCGCGATCGAGCGTCGACCCATGCCAGGTAGGCCTCATGTTTGAGCGCGTCAGCGCGATAACAATCGGCACTAAACCATGGCCGGTCTCCACTAGACATTGTTATGTCAGAGAACGGAATATAGTACTCCATTCCCTGACGCAACACATCTGTCACGGCGTCTGCGCATGACGAAGGGTCAGCCGAAGAAAAGCAAGTAGGCCGCCAAGGATAGGATGCGAAGAAAGATCGCATTCCGTCCCAATCTGCTGACCTGTACCGCCAAACCCGCCGGGTGCCTCTTGGGCTGGGATCGGGCGGGGAGTAGACGGACACAGACTTCACCAGACAGTGGTCGGAACTACCCAAAGGTGAAGTTATCGATACGGAGTATCGGTCTGGATCTGTTGTCAGCAGAAGGTCCAAGCAATTAGCCGTGTGCGAATCTACATCCGGTACCCTCGTTGCCCCCTGGACCAGCTGAGTGAGGTTTAACGCTAGCGCAAGCTTACGCAACTCACGCCCAGCATGATCGGTGCACTGGTATGGAAAAAGCCACTCCTGGTGGTGGGCATTAAAGTCCCCCAGTAACACTAATTGGGCGGAAGGGTACCGCTGCTGTGCCGCATCAGCCGCCTCACTGAGGTACTCTGCGAGCCTGGTTGTCTCCTGATCTCCGCTGTGCGAACGGTAGACACAAGCATAGATAATTTTATCCAGACCTGTGTCCACCAATGCCCAAAGCGTCGTGAATCTGGAGTCCTCAAGGTTACGGAGACGCCGATAGCATGCGTCGTCACGGGCATACACACACACCCCCGCGCGTGGTTTAAAATTGTGCTCCAGGGTGTACCCAGGGTAAGATAAGTACGACACGTCTGACGGGCTCGCTATCTGCGTCTCCGTTAGGAAAAACAGCGCTGGTTTCTCAGTCTCTAGGTGGTAGTGGACTGCAGAGAGATTTGAGTGCAGACCTCTAATGTTGGTGAAGTGCACTTTGTGTGGGAGGGGGTGCAGCCGCTGTTGGACTCGAGATTTATTTTTCCTTGCCATATTATTGTAAAAAAGAGTGAAGGGAGGAGAGGAGAAGGCAGTGAGACGAGGTTCCACGCTGCTGACCTAAAGACACGCACTGAAAGGACATCATCATTGGGGCACTAGTCTGGAGACTGCGGGGACGCCCGAGCCCCCCCGGAATGACCATCGGGCCCTCCCAACTGGTCGCCAACCAGCACGATGGAACATTCCGGGATTTTTCGACAGTTGGCGGGGCAGCCTTTCGTGTGTGGCTGGCACACTACTTGGGCCCCCAACTACCTGCGGTCGGCCAGCGGTGCACCGTGCCTCGGATCCCGCTACCCTCCGCGACTAGTCTCCCGATACATCCATAACAGCGCGCGTCAGGCTGGTCTGCCTACAGTGGAACAACTGTCACGACCCGACTCCACTAGTTGGCTACACCGAGCATCATACCGGAACACGGCTAGGCCGCTTGGCGGTACGTCTTTGCCCGGTGGGTGGTCGCAAGCCTTCGGCCGAAGCCTACCACCAGTTAGTGAAAAGTTGAAAAGTTGTCCTATAGTTTTTGCTAGGTTGTACTTTCCACGTGTCTCAAAGATTATCTTAAAGGTGCTCTCTCACCGGCAGCATTCGCCTGTAATGTAGCAATCCAAGATTCGATTTTGTCGATTGCGATTGCTCCCGGTGAGGGAGCGCCATAAGGGATTTTACGGGATGCAGCTTGTTTCATTAGAACATTCAGTGATCGCTATATGTTTGCCATGTGCGATGATTTATTTTTAGCTTTACTGATTTTGCTTCTTCTGATAATAGTTGGTTAGGACAGACCGACTTCAATTACTTTTAAGACATAATTTAGTTTGAAGTTGAAAGTGTTTTTTTTTAAACCATTTAAAGAAATAAAAGCTCATTTATTTCTTTATAGGATGTGACTCACAAAACGAGTTTCTGTCGATTCATCACTCCATTTTCAAACTATTCCCTGTGTTAATCCAGCCCAGGTCATTGGTACTTTTCTGTTTAAGTAATGGACATCTTATAAACTTGGGATTAAATGCGCTGTTTATGCATTGCGCATTGTTGCTTGATTTAGCATCGTAACTTATGGTTCAAAGCACTTTGAATGCCTGTAAAGTCATGGCGGAATGGCAGCGGTTTTAGAATTCATGGTGGTATAATTTAGTACCTGCCATTTGGACTGGGCTAGAAATTCTATGCACCAAATAGGTAAATCAGTATTTAAGGTTATATATAGTTCCCTTTTATTATGGTATTTTCTGTGGATAAAACCGAATTTTACAAAAGAGTTCTCGATGTTTTAAGGTTCGCTATTTTTGCAGAATTCGCGATGAAAATTGATTCTTTGGTTTTCTAAAATATGACGTCTAAACTGAGTAATATTTTTGGATACGTACCTCATCACTGAAATCATCATCATCTGCCTAGGCATTTCCCAACTATCTTCGATCAGTCTAACGGGGTGCAGCTGTAGAGCATATTAGAAAAACATGACAAAAGGAGGCGTTTTCCAAAAAATAAGCATAGATGGGAAACGTTATTCTGGCTACTGTTTGTGTCTCCATCATCCTTTTAAACTAAACTTTCCCTAGCTCTTATAAATAAACAGTGGCAGCCACGCCATGTCATGTCATGAATTAACTAAAATTGCCTCACAAAGTTTACGTTGCCTATCTTGACGTAATTATCACTGTGGCAAACTGAGCCTTCCTTTATTATGAAATCTTAAGAAATTAGTTAGAAAATACACAATTTTACTACTTGGTTACTTCTTAAGTCATTCATTACAGTTTGTACCTTCTGTTTTTGAACCGTATTGGTTTAAATTTTGGTCTCTGATGAAGTTATTTTTCCTTTATTTAATTCTATACAAATTAATTATATTTTTAAATATTTCTTACAAAATAAAATTAAAAAACATTTAAAAATATAAGAAAAAATGTATCCCACCGGTATCGGGAACAGAGCTCCAGAGAAAGGAACGTCCTAACAAGTTATTAAGGCTTAATCAGCCTATAACGTTCCTACTCCTGGGAGTCCCAGCCTGAGACACGGGCCTTCTCTCTGGGATAGGCTATGATAGATCCAGCACGCAGGCCCACTGCGTATTGGTTTTGTATTCTTGCCTAACCTGGTGTCAGAGTTTGTATGCCGCCCATGGGCCTCTGACTTAGCTTTCATGCCGTCAAGATATCTCTCAGGCATGCGGCTTTGGTTTCCACACGATGTTTTCCTTCAGTGATGATTACGATGAGTACTGGGAGGGTACTATGACGCTTAAAACATTATTGCTCCATTCCTATTCCAGAGTGAGAAAGAGATGGAGCTAGACGACCTGTATAGCTCCGTCTCTTTTTCACTCTGGAATGAGAATGGAACAATTATGTTTTAAGACGTCATGGTACGCCACCTGGTAATTAGTGACCGATACTTAAACAAGGATAACAAACAACTTTCCCAAAGATACATTTTTTTATACTCATTCACTTTTATCACAATAACACAACAGCCTTATAAAAATCGCGCGCGTGTGTACCTATCAGCTGTTAGCCGCGTTACGCCGTTCTGTCTCATTACTATCGTACCGTGCTACAGTGGGTAGGCAGAGCACCCGCGCCGCTCGCAACCCCGAAATTCATATGGCCGTTGTGTTATTGTGATAAAAGAGAGCGAGTATAAAAAAAAGGTTTCTTTGGTAAAGTTGTTTATAATCATGAGTACAATCACGTGTTTAAGTAGGTATCAAATATTTGGTTCTAGGACATGCCGGCTACCACACAATGTTTTCCATAACAATAAATAACTAACTAAAAATATAATAACAAACTCGAATGATGAAATAACACTAGTTTTAGAATTAGATTAAAAATGTCACCTTGTCATAGGCAATTTAAAAGAGGGTCGTTTATTTAAAATTCAATGTCAGATTAAGAAATAGACATTAACTTTCGATTCTATTAACCATAACAAGAAGATGGCAATTGCACAATATTATGTATATATCTCGCTGCTTTGCTATTTTGGCAAAGGTCGCGGCCGATTTTGGTCGTTTTAGGTATCTACTGTCAACTGTCAGCCTATATTACTTTTCTACTGTTAACAGTAGAAAAGTAATATAAAGAAAAGTAATATATAATCAAGAATTCTTGAAAAAAGTTTGTTTTTAATTTTTCAATTATGGTTAGCTCCCGATACCAAGGAAGATACCCCGTAAGTTTTTTTTTTTGATTGACGTTTTTCTGTTCAACGACTATCCTGTGAGTGCCTCGAGTGTAAGGCCTCCAGCCAGGGTAAAAAAGTACTTACTAACTAAGCGATTATACGCTAAGGGCACCCGCCCTGTGGGGTACGAGCCTTGGCTTAGGGCGTCGCTGGGGTAGGACAGCATGGGGACTCTGAGGCTGGATCTGAATGATATCATTATTTAGGAGCTGATTTAAAACTACTGACACAGCATCGCGGGCTGGATCGAGCGAGGGCAAGGACCGGGACGTCGCGACGGACCTCGACGGTGAAGTAGGAAAGACGGCCGTTTGCGTCTGTACTTTTTGAGAGTGCTAGTCTCTTTGCTACTCTCCTGGAGGAGGGTGATAGCACTATCGGGAGTGACAAGAATATGCCTCGGAAACTAAAAAATCCAATTTCACGCAGACGAAGTCGCGGGCACAGCTAGTAGTAAATAAACATGTATCACCAAATGACATCAACACTGAAATAGCAAAAATAGGAATATTTTTCATAGGTACATTTACACTTGACAGGGTTTAAATGAATAAATGTAATTCAGACATTACAAGTTCCAGCACAACACATACAAAAAATGTAACAGCAGTTTTTGTATGAAAAAGCAAAAAAAATGTCCCTTGCAAGTAGGTAAGTTATTTTTTTTGTTACTAGAACTTTTCCCGCGACTTCGTCCGCGAAAATTGTGATATAATATAGCCTATGTTACTCGCTAAATATGTAGCTTTTTAATGGTGAAAGAATTTTTAAAATCAGTCTAGTAGTTTTTGAGTTAAGTCGTAACAAATAATCAAATCTTTCCTCTTTATAATATTACTAGCTGTCCCGCGCAACTTCGTCTGCGTCACATTTTCCCCGTTTTCGCAACATTTTTCATTGCTGCTCCGCTCCTATTGGTCGTAGCGTGATGATATATAGCCTATGTCCTTCCCCAGGTTGAAATCTATCTTCCTGCTTTTCATTAAGATCCGATCAGCCGTTTAGTCGTGAAAAGGTAACAAACAAACATACAAACAGAGTGACTTTCGCATTTATAATATTAGTATGGAGTATGGATTAGTTTAGATAAAATAATAAATAAATAATAGATAAGAAGATAGATAGATTTCTTATTCTTATTTCTTAAGAAAACTTATTCCTAGAATATAGTTCGTGAAATAAGCCCAATTAAAAGTTTTCTCTGGCAATATAAAGGTAGAAAACTCGTAAGAAACAGGCAACGTATGTCAAGAAACGAAACTTAGCTTATTTACAATGTTTTTCACAACATACTGTTAAAGCGCAGTTTTTTCACTAAACTCCCTTATCAGCCACCCAGTTCTCATGGGAAACAGCCTGACATATTGCCCAATGTTTATACACAAAGTAAGATAAGCAGGATTTGGGAAGAAGCTATCAAAACAACCTGCTGCAAGGTGCTAATGTTATGGCTTAGATTGTCACTCGAACTGATAGTAAAATGATACTTTACATAACAGAGACGTTTGAAGTATATTCCTACATACTTTGTGTGTGAGAACATACAATGAAAATGTAAGTTAGTTCTTTATAATGTTAGGTACATGGTTACATAAACTCGCGCCTTTTTCGCATGCGGGTAGGCAGAAGCAACCAGCTACGATCCTACTCCTTTTGCCTCGTCCACGTTCATAAATCTGGTCCACTATTCACAAACGCTCGGATTCGAGTTCGATTCGATAAGTTGTATGTCTATCTTGTTTTGGCATTAAGAAAGCGAGCGAGATAGACATACTAATTTCCGAATCGAAATCGAATCCGAGCGTTTGTGAATACATACGGGCTTGTGGCTTAACATGACGTCTTAAAACATTATTGTTTCAGTCCTTTTTCAGTGTGGGAAAGAAATGGCGCTAGACATCCTGTATAGCTCCGTCTCTTTCCCACACTGGAATAAGAGTAGAACAATACTGCTTTAAAACGTCAGGGTACCAGCTGGTCATACAAGCCGGTAGCGAGTAGTACGCACCAGGAGGGGCTACTCTCTTTCTCCGAAACGTAACTTCGGCAACGAACGAAAGTTAAACGTAGTTACGCTTGTGACCCTACTCTATATAATTTGAGGACGCACACAAGAAATTCGAATTTACAGACAACGAATGTATTGAATGTTATTGTGTGCGTCCGCAAATTATATAGAGTAGGGTGACAAACGTCACTACGTTTAACTGTCGTTCGTTGCCGAAGTTACGTTTCGGAGAAAGAGAGTAGCCCTCCAGACCTTTCTGAAGAACTTCACTAATAAGGCCCCCTATTCACAAACGCGCGGATTGGATTTCGATTCGTTAAGTCGTATGTCTATCTTGTTTTGGCATTACGAAAGCGAGCGAGATCGACATACGACTTTCCGAATTGAAATCGAATCCGAGCGATTGTGAATACGGGGGAAGGTCAGCGCTTTCACTCATCGTCTCCACATGACCGAACCATCTAAGCAAACCCTTTTAAATTTTTCTTCATAATGTTACTAGATTGTTATTGCCTATTAGAAAGTGGTGTTCTAATAATTATTTTGTACTTAATTTTGAGGTAAGAGGGCCACGTGGCTAAATAAATAATAACAGGCGCAAGATTCTATCTCAGGGCTTGCCAAAGTCCGAGGATGGGTGTCCATACTCAAGGTCCCTCCGTGTCTTGAAAATCACGTCCGTGTCGTCGTCAGAGTCCTGTCTGTTATTTGTAGATCTTTGACAGTCCTTACGAGTAGTCAGAAGTTTGAAATTTTTACGCGACCAATAGGTGTCGTTTTATCCGTTAGCTGGATTGTGGAGGTCAGATAGCCAGTAGCTCTATGCTCCATACTGGCATTCAGCTGCAATCAGTTAGCCTGGAAGCCGACCCCAACATATAGGGAAAAGCTTACGGAAATGGTGAAGATGCTAGTCACAGTTTTAGTAGGCCCGGACTACACCAAAACGGAGATCTGCAATGTGGAGAGCAGATGCTTGGGAGCGAGGGTGTATCCATCGAAGATGTACGGAGATTCATACTGGTCAGACCGGAGCTCAGATGTCTGAATATTATAGTTAGGAAAAGACTAGTCAGATGATGATGAGCTATTTGTATAACTTGTGTCCATCACTGAGGTATTACTACTACGTATAGAGAAGACAACGCGTTGCATGATTTTGCGCCACGCTTTGCGGTACGCTGTACCACAACTATCCAGTGAGTATCCAACGCCCGTAGAGACAAGTCGTGTTTAGCTCGCATAAATAACAACATCAAAATGCCTGGTTGTATTCTTAAAGACTGCCGTAAACACTCCAGAACATAAAAAAGTGATGGTTTAACATTTCATCGGTAAGTAGACATTTAAACGTTTAAAACTCTAATTTAAAGTTTTTCGCGATGTTACAATGCTCAGGAGAATCGGGTGGCCGGGCGCCGCCATTTTGCAATACTTGCAGTTACACTACGTTGAACGAAACGCGTAAGCGCCATGAAAATCCAGGCGCTTATGACTTTTTTGTCGCGAGAAAACTATTCCCTCTATGCGATCTAGCGCTGCATGTTTTAATAGTTTGTTTAGATGACATAGCTATTGTTTTAGCGCTGCAGCGAACTTTAGTTCTCACTCTTACCAAAATGAAGCAAACCTTTGGTTCGGCGTGTCTGTTCTATACGCTAGTAATATAGTTTAATGGTGTCCATACGCCAAAAGGAGTAACCAAAGGCATAAATCTTTCAAGAATATGAAACTCACGTAGTTGCTCGTTTACTTTGCATGCCATCCATGCAACTAATACGGTAGGTACGGGTAGGTGCTTACCTGAAAACAAAGAAAATTATTTGATTAGACACGTTATGTGGTTTTGTATCAAAACTAATATTATGAAGAGTACTAATATTACGATTTAACTCAAAATCTACTAGACCGATTTTAAAAAGTCTCTCACTACTAGAAAGCTATATCTTTATCGAGTAACATAGGCTATATTATACAGGGTGTAACGGAAAGGGTATATACATAATTAAGGGTGTGCTACAGACTATCAAACTAAACATGTTTCTCATCATAAAACATGTTTTTCAGCAAAAAAAAATCTCGATGTATATACCCTTTCTGTTACATCCTGTATAACAATTTTCGCGGACGAAGTCGCGGGCGAAGTGCTAGTTTGATTATAATTTAAAGTTTACTGTTTCATTAAAAGATGTAGCAACGAAAGGTAGGTAAGTTGTAATTAAGTTACTTCGAACCGTAATAAACTGATTTTCACGGATTTAATATGGTGCAAAAAATTTCAGCATCTGGTTCTATTGTTTCCTGAATATTAAATCGCTTGAATGTTATCCAATATTGGTTATGAAAAGTGCGAGTCGGACTCGCGCACGAAGGGTTCCGTACCATTTTTTTTTATAAAAATCGACTTATTCATATGGGTACCCCATTAAAAATAATTATTTTATTCTGTTTTTAGTATTTGTTGTTATAGCGGCAACAGAAATACATAATCTGTAGAAATTTCAACTGGCTAACTGATACATGAAATTAAAAAAAAAACATCAAATGACTCCTCCGGCTCTGGGCGGAGCGGAAGGGAGTGTCAGACTTGTACTGACTAAAACCCATCCATGTTTCTTCTTAGCCCTTTGTGTTCCAGAGCCACGGTATCTCTTTGGAACAGTCCCGCAGCTCTCGTAGGCATCGGCCCTCTCGGACCGCTTTCGATTTGCTGACATGTCCTTGAGGCGCGCGTGGAACACGAACGCGCCGTCGACTCGGCCTGACGTCACAAGACAGACGGACGGTGAGCTAGCCCATTACTCACCGTCCACAGGCCCGCTGGGTGGCCCTCGACGCCCGGGACGTCTCCCGCGGTATCTGGGACGTGAGGTTCTCTCCCTCTCACGTTACGCCGCCTGCTTCGCTAGCATGACTGCTTCGCAGAAGGAGGCGACCGCTTCCCATTCCCATGAGATACATCCTGGTGACAGACCGACGGACGGACGGACGCACAGCGAATTCTCAATAGTAGGGTCCCGTTTGACCCTTTGGGTACGGAACCCTAAAAAAACAGTATCTTCAAAAATAATTAATAACAGAATGATATAGTAACCGTTTGTGAGTCCGTGTCTCTTCCCTCCGTGTATAACGCACGACCACGCGGACGAGCGGTGTCGTGTCGTATTATACACGGTGTAAATCACCTCATCACGAAGCCGTCAACCAAGCATTCTATACATGAAACTAAGTAACTTTACGCAAAAATGATTGCTGGGAAACGACTTTTTTTTGGGGGGTGTAAAATCATGTTTTGTGGTAGAACTCAATGTAACGCACTCAAAACATTGTGCTGATGGACGGATTGAAAAGTACGGGGGTCGTGGAGGTGTTTAAAGTAAAAATCTTACATTAAAAACTTGTATTTAAATAAATACTTGTCAAAAAGTTGGAACTTTGACCCCTAATATCTCCGTAACTAGAAGGTTCCCAGGTATGGTGTAGAACAAAAAAATGATCGCAATGACATGGAGAACCAGTGCCTTTCGGCTTCGTTAAGAGGTGTTTTACACCCTTTATATAATAAGTTGTCGCAAACTCATATTGATCGAACTGTTTGGAGGTGTCCTGCACGCGTAGTATGACCACGGTAGAAAGGTGTTTTATCTACGGAAGAATCGACATAGTGACAGATAGACAATGTGTCAGTTTGTCGATTCTTCCGTCGAATTCTACGGCGGTCATGCTACGCGTGCTGGCCATTTCTCAAGTACCTGTAGTTTCTCCGTATTCTGAAGACTTAAGACATGAACGCTATTTTATAGCAGAAATAAGTAGGGGCTCATAGGTTGTTGTGGATTTTCTTGATTTTTTCAGGGATACTCCAATCTAAAACACCTTTTTTTTCATTTCCAAGCCCAACATTCTAAAAGCACTACATTTCCAACACCCTTCCTTCTCCAAAGTCATGATAAATCCGCGGCCAACTATCACCATCGTGTACTCGGCTGGGCCACTTCGGGTCACTGGCCGGTACATTGAGCCTGATCGTCGATATCCTGTACCTTACATTATTATTCCCAGCCCGTTCCTATAATTTCCAATGTTTGACTCAACATGGTCGCTTGGTTGAATAATTCCGAGTTGGGTAGGCAGTGATGTAACGTCATTGTGTCATGATTTTGTAAGGACATTTTTGAAGGACTGTTTTTTTGGGTCAGTTTATATTTCCATTTACAGACGAAGCATTGCAGTGGTGATTCTATTGTATAATTTTCATAGAGTTTTTTTAATGTCCAATAAATAAATACTTAAAGAAAATTATTTAATTATTATTCTTTTTTTTTAAACACCAGATATTCAGGCGGATCATCATAATCATCAGCCTATAATGTTCCCACAGCTGGGACACAGGCGTCCGTTTTATGCGGGCGGATAGCATGCCCTAATAGGGAGCGATCCCAGTGTCATGTCAGTCCTGGCTAATTTAGGTTTTCTTAATAGAAGCCTCCAATAAAAACCAACGTGGCAGCTTTCAAAAAAAACATACAATAAATAAAAATTATATTAATTTATGACCAAAAAACAAACAAACAATCCACCCATCAAATTCCATTATTCTCCACTCACACAAGTAATATAAGTTTAATTCGTTGACCTTTTAAATTCTGACCCCTGAATAATTTCCCTCGGTGTTGCAAGCATGCACATAAATATAAACATAAAGATGCGCACTTTGTCTCGTATGCACCGGCAAGGTCAGTAGTGTAACCAGGTAACTGGGTTTAAGTCGGACAAGTCTTTATGCATGCTAAATTGCGAAGCTTTACGAGGCAATTGTTGTTTATAGCAGGAAAAGTTGAAATAATGGGAAGTAGTTTAAATCAAATGAATCTGTCAAGAGCTTGTTTCTAAATACTTAAGTAGGTTTGTTTTGTTTTGTACCGATATTCTTACGCTAGACAGTCTGAGTGATTTATTAAGTCTGATGTCCTTTTGAAGAAATAGATTTAAAACAAACTTTTTAAAATCAAAAATTTTTATTTCACTTAGGCCTACATTGGCGCTTATGAAACGACGAGATTCGGGTTTGTCGTTTCCTATTTAGAAGAACCGGTAAGAAACTCCATAGTTTAACATGGCTTGTTCCAAAGGGGGGAGAGGTGAATAAGATCTAGTACTTTATTTTAAGCAGTTGATTATGTCGACGTGCGAAGTTTCAATTTTTTCTTCCAATATCAAGATTATCCGTGTCAAAACCAAAACATGGTTACAGTATTATTATTTAAAAAACTTGTAACGATCAGCATAAATCTTGTATGCAATCATTTATATTTCATCATAATACCCATGTAAGTTTCATTAATAAACAATAAGAACGATGGTAATACATTATTGTAAAATATTATTACACTTATTTATAATTCCTACAGGGTATGTAAGCTTTGTTAGTGAATACATTTCAATTAAGTATGGAAAAGTGTTTATTTATTTGTTTAGTGTATGGCAATTCAACGACTTACTTACTAAAGACGGAAACATGCTTACGTGTCGTGGCGTGTCGTGTCGCGCCAGAAGCAAATCGTTTTCATACATTTGATATGGTTAGGGACATATTTGCATGGCGTGTCGTGTCGCAACGATGTATGGAAACCGAATGCTTCTGGCGCGTCACGACACGCCACGACATGTAAGTGTGTTTCCGCCTTTAAACATACATGAATATAAATCACAAACAGTTTTAGGTACAGTGAGTTCGTCACTTAAAAAAGTGCACAGCACTCGCAAAATTTTAAAAGAACAAGTCAGAAACAATTACAGAATTTAAGTTTTACAATGAACAGATAATAAAATAAAAAATTGGCTTATGTAGGTACACTAAGCCGGTGGGAAACACAATTTTATACTAAAATAAAAAAAAATACAAGTAGGTACTGTTGTATGGGATAAAAAGCGCCTTTAACATGGTTAAGACCAATCGTTTGACGTAAGAATCATCAAAATCGGCCCACGCGTTTGGTGTCTAGACAGCCACAAAGGAACAAACAAACATATATATACCTAGGCCGATAAACAAAACCCTCCACAGTCGGGATATAAGAAAATCCTTTCGGGGTAAAAACATTTCGAGTAAAACAATTTCGAGTAGGTTCGGAGCAATATTGTTTTCGAACAAAAAAGACTTAGTCAAGGATTGGTAACGTTTTGGACTCTTGGTCCTACAGAATCATTGGCGACTTGTGTTCAAAGACTAGCTAGGGATACTAGACAGGTAATCTATACTTTTATTATAAAGCGCAAGAATTAGTCTGTTTGGTTGAACTAATCTCGGGAACTACTGGTCCGAATTTAAAAATATTTTAGTGTTGGATAGCTCATTTATCTAGATAGGCTATATAACATCACGCTGCGACCAATAGGAGCATAGCATCAATTCATTTTCAGAACTGCAAATGAATGCAAGTTCTTGTAATTTAGAGCGAGTCGATTTATGCCAAACTAATATTATATAGGATGAAAGTCATAAAAGGGTGGGTCACCGAGTCGTAAAACGGTTACCACGTTTTCAGAAGTAATAGTTATTTGGCCGAATACCGAATATTCGGCGAGGCTCTTGGCCGAAGCGCAGAATATTCGGATGCCGAATATTTGGAAACACTTAGTACTTTCCGAGGGAGTCAAGTCACAACTCGTCGAATAGTTTGCAATATTCGGCCGAATACCGAATACCGAAAAAAGTGGCCGAATATTCGAATACCGAATAGTTGCCGAATCTTCGTGGCATCTCTAACCTACATCATTCTGAACCCTTAAAAGTTTCTTCGTAGATGGGGATTTAGAATGATGTACTGAATAGGTGTTAACCGTTTTAGCGTCGGTATCCCTTCGACCTTCAACATCAGATGACTTTAGACTAATAAAAGTAGATAGCGAAGGCCGTGAATAGGTTTCAGGTGTAAACAAAAATAACATACACACATAGGTACATGAATGAACATAATTTTAAACTATTACCATATTAGTTCCACTACATACTCATTGTTTCGACTCAGCCGTGGAGAAGACATGCAATTTAAATGTTACATGATATGCTCCGAAGGTTGGCCAGCCGTGTCAAGTGTATGGTTGAACTTTTCCCTAAAATTGAAGGCTGTGCCATTGAATTCATGGTTTGTTTGGCGAACAGATGATTTATTTTATTGTTTTTTGTTGTGTAGATATAATGATTGCTGTTTATGTGACGATATTTCTGATCTTACTTGGCTTCTAAAATAGTGATAAGAGTGAGATTCTAAGAGAGTGTTGTAAAGTGACTAAGATAAATAAAGTAACTAAGAGAATGTCCATGGTTAAGGTCTAAAATCTGCAAGTCTTGCCCTCTGCATCATCATCTGCCTAGCCTTTTCCCAAACTATCTTGGGGTCGGCTTCCAGTCTAACCGGATGCAGCTGAGTACCAGTATTTTACATGAAGCGACTGCCTATCTGACTTTCACAACCCAGTAACTGGGTAATACGATACCCCTTGGTAAGACTGGATGTCAGACTTTTTGGCTTCTGACTACTCGTAACGACTGTCAAAGATCTACAAATGACAGACGGGTTCAACGGCTTAACGTGCTTTCCGAGGCACGGAGGAAACTCGGTATGTAATTATGGTCACCCATCCACGGACTAACCTCGGCAAGCACGGCTTTACCTTAAAGATCGACCCAGGCGGCTGTTATTATTTAGCCACGAGCTCCTCCAAGTCTTGCCCACTGCATTATAGTAAAATAAAAGGCGTTCTCAACATTATGATGGGTTTTATTCTATTGAGCTACTGTTTCTCTAAAGCATATAACATGAGAAAAAAATAGAAATTTAATAAATTTGGCAAATAATGCCTTATGGTTAAAAAATATAATATAGATTAGCTTGCAAACTAGATCACCGAACTTAATTTAGCTCAATGTAAAGTATACTTTATTGTTCAGCCAATTTGTGTGTATTGTCTTTCTTTTATGTAGTTTAAGGCCGCGGTCACACTGGCGACCACAAAAAAAACAAAAGAAAAAACAAAAATTTCGCACGCTACATTGTCAATTTTGCCGTAAATTAGGTTTGTTAGCACAATTTTTCCGTTCATTGAGCCGAGCGGTTTAGCAACACTACTAAAGCCAAAAACATCAAGTTTTTGTTTCAAGAAAACGGAATAGGCATGTGAAAATGTATCTTAAATAATCCGGGTGCAAGCGAGACACTAAAACTGTAGCATGACCGCTGTAGGAACGGGCTATGTCGACTAGTACCTTAGTTGACCGTAGACAAAAGTCGTTTCTACAGTGGTCATGGTACGCCTGCTGGACCACGCCAAATAGAAATTTTCATCGGTTATTTAAAAACAAACAATTGTTTCCTATTAAACTGCAATGCCTTCACCGTCAAATGTATGGAACAGCTGTTTTTTTAAGGGGTTCCGTACCCAAAGGGTCAAACTATTACTGAGACTTCGCTGTCCGTCCGTCTGTCACGAGGCTGTAGCTCATGAACCGTAATAGATAGCCTGTTGAAATTTCTACAGATTATGTATTTCTGTTGCCGCTATAACAAAACAAATACTAAAAACAGAATAAAGTAAATATTTAAGGGGGGCTCCCATACAAAAAAGTGATTTTTTGCTCGTTTTTATAAATAATGGTACGGAACCCTTCATGCGGGAGTCCGATTCGCAATTGGCCAGTATTTTTGTTTTTGTTGAGATACCACTTTTTAGGTTTTAGGTAGAACAGTGCTAGGTTTGCTTTTCATGAAACTAAATAGCAAAGTTACTTAGCTAATCTTTTTCTTAATGACATAATTATATGTGTTTATGGACTACTCATTATGCAGTCAGCTGTTTATAAACAACCGCCTCAGCATACTCAATACTAAACAATCGATTATGCAATAAATTACTTACATAATAAAACAAAATTATCATCATCGGTAGTAACTAGTTCGCTTCCCAGGCTGGACAAATTGTTATAGGGTTTTACTAGTGTTAATATAAACAAACAAAACAAAAGTGTGCCGCTGTAAATTCTTAATCAAGTTGGAGATGTTTAAACTATCACCAATAATATTAACAGATGTGGGTATCACCAGAACTATATTGACAGAACTAGCGTTTGCCCGCGGCTTCGCTCCCTTTATACAGTGTTGTTTTGCATCCTCGTAAAAATTCAACAGAATGTCACAAAAGATATAAATAATCAATTAAAATTACGGTACCTAGTTAATTATTTCAGATTTTTTTGGTTGTTTAAGTTTGTCAGAATTTCAGAATAATCCCCTTAACGTGGTTTAGGGAATAAGAAATTATCGAATAAACCTTTGAGATTGTTCGTATGTATGAAAGCGCGGTTATGGGGTGAGGATCAGACGGGCCGCGTTTAAAACACGGGTGGTTCACACTTACCGATTTTCGTAAGCAAGAAAAAAAAATACCTACCCATTTTATTATTGATTCGGGACGAGAATCATTAGCATAGTCACCTCCTTGAATTTGACGAGGATGCAAAACAAGACCTTGTATACGGAAGTTTACCTACCTAACGGTACATTTAACCTAAATCCAGCCTATGACTTTTTGGCCCCTATGAATACCGTTACCAACTACATACAAATTTATAAACAAATTTTAACTTATAATATTAGTATAGACTAGCTATGCCCGCGACTTCGTCTGCCTGGAATTTAAGAAGTAACCTAAGTTACTCCTTATTTCATAAGCTATTTGCCACTGAAAGTCCCGTCAAAATCGGTCCAGCCATTCCAGAGATTAGCCACAACAAACAGACAGAAAGAAAGACAGACAAAAATTGTAAAAAATGTTATTTTGGTATATGTACCGAATATACATTCATATGCATGTAGTAAAAAGCGGTTATTTTAATATTACAAAGAGACACTTTAATTTTATTTATCTTTTATTAAAGACTATAGATATGCGGTCTTATGAAAGTCAGACTGACTTATTGGCTTTTATAGACACCAATCCAATCTAGAACGGAAGATCCGCCATTAATATACAAATAAGGATTTCGCAACCTAATAACAGATCCCAAGATTCTTAACCTTGCAGCTACTTAGCTCTAATAAACCGCTCTACCCCACTTCCATTCGCAAAACCATCTCAATCTGACCTTTAACATAATTACTTCGGACCAAATCTCGCTAAAATATCATCGAACAAAGATGACCTTTGTGTTCGCGACTGTACAACCAAGAGCACCATAAATATCATAATGTATCCATATTTTTTTGTTGTTTTTATCAACCGATAGCGAAATGCCCCTGCTTCGCATGAATTTGATTTTGACTATGTAGAACATCGAGATTTCATAACTATATTATTATCAGCCTAGCCTTTTCGCAACTATGTTGGGGTTGGCTTCCAGTCTAACCAGATGCAGCTGAATACCAGTATTTTAAATCGAGCGACTTACTATTTAACCTCCACAACTCAGTTAGTACTGGGTACTACGATACCCCTTGGTAAGACTGGTTGTCAGACTTTCAGGCCACTGACTACCTGTAACGACTGTCAAAGATCTACATGACAGCCGGTACCATCGGCTTAACGTGCTTTGCGATGCACGGAGGAAACTCGGTATGTAATAGGTGGTCACCCATCCACGGACCAGCCCAGGCAAATGAATGCGTTGAACATGTTAGCTGAAAAACGATCTAGGTTCCTTATCATTATGAAGTTCCTTGGTCTTACCTCAAAGTTGCAATCGTTATTCCAAAACACTTTTGAATTTTCGTAATTGTAAATATTATGTTTGTGTCCGCGACTGTACCGGCGCGCGCGCAAGAAGGTGGCTCGTCACGTGCTCTTGACATTTGTATAGTTGACGCCAGTCGTTTTAACGACGGTGGCATTTGTGAATTCCTTAGAATTTATAATTTATGTTTTGTTATTGTTTGTAAATAGAGATTTGAACAAAGATGATGATGTTGGAATAGATGGTTTTATCATTCTTCTGTTTAATTTAATTGTCAAAGGCCTTAATAACCAGGCATTAGTTAGATTGGAGGTTAATTGACAAATGTATTTCCTTACCAAAGCAAAAGATATTTGAATTACTGATTAGTTTGATCCAGCTGAAGATTTATGCCACTTATCGAGTTGATTACAGTATAGGTTTAGTTCAATTAATAATATCATCACAATCTTCCTTGCTTGTTACATGGAGTCAGTGCAACACGTTTTCTGTTTCCATTCTCTGTCAACTAATAATCCATCCATCGCTTCCTTAGTCTTCCTCTCCCTCTCTAGCCATTAGTTCAGTATCATTCGATCATTTGTTGTAGCATATATGGATAACTTTAGCCGTTTTGGCTACCAAATCTACAGCATCACCAATTATATCATCGCCAAAACAAGCCTAAGAATAATAATTTATATTTATTTATTTCTCATAATTTATCTGCATTTTTTCCATATTGACCTTGCTTTTAGGTTTCTCAATATTCTGCTGTTTTATAATGTCCTGCTCCATTAGCAAATACTTTAGTATTAACCTTGGATTTAGTATAAATACGATCAACAAATACTGTAGAAGGAAGTATCTGTTGAAGAATTCATCGTGGTTATGGACAATCGTTTGTCACGTTTCTTCGTACATGTTGGGTTTATGTAAATATATTAATAATTATCATGAATTGGACTAGACCAAGGCTGTAATAACATAAAAATATCCGGTAGATAATGAGGTGAATTAGATTTTTAAATTGATTGGGAAAATCCTATAATGCAGAATGAGTGAAGGAGGTAAATGGGATTTTTTTGATTTAAAGAGTTATTAACGGTTTTGTAATTAACCTTTGGTTAGTCTGAAATTTCAGGAATGATGTTACGACAGAATGAAATCAGAAACATGTCCATCTCGAAACAAAAATTTTGAAGTCAAAGATAACCAACTTAGACTTTTAAATGTTCTCGGTTATTTTTAGTTAGGTATTTCTCAGTACTAGCCCAGAATTTGGAATTTTCCGGTATAATGACCTCGGGCCTCATAAAGCACGCAAAGCCGTTGGTCTTGCGTCTGACCTCCCTCCCGTCGTGTCTAATTGCCGTCCCATCGGACTTTGAGGGTAAGACTGAAGAGAGAGAGCATCTGTGTTTGCGCACACACTTTTTCACTATAATATTTTTAGCGTCGCTGGCTAGATCTCTCCCGACCGTTCTCGTCAATCTCGGCTTAGATTGTCAGAAACGGTCGGGATGAATATCAAACACTCATCTCAAATAGTGTAACCAGTACTTGTGAGAATACCATTGCAAATAATATAGTAATCACTAACACAACAATTGATAAGTTAAATGGGTTCGCTTAACCTTGTGCTAGCTAATGTAAATTAAGATGAACCGAGATTGTGCTAATTGTAAGATCGTTTGCATTTGATACGTTCGTTAAGTGCTTGTGAGATCCTCTTTGCAAATTCACGTTTATTGCAAACTTAGTATAATTGGTAGCTTTAATGGAATCCTCTTCTAGGTGTTTATCATTTATATAGACAGCTGCCACTTGTTTTGTATTTCCAGCAACCTAGGTTAGTTCTTAAAATCAAACATCATTTATTTAAATTACGCTGACAATTAACCTTTTCGTTCAATTTTTGAACGTCTACGTTTCATTAGGCAGTCCAGCTAGACGGTTTCCATTTACTACTTCGTAGTGTTTAAGCTGGAAAGAAGAAATGGCGCAACAAATTCCCCAGCAACAAATCTGTGTTGAGATGTGTGCACATTGTGACTTCTGTCTTTTCAGTTCCCGAAGCCTAGTTGTACGACAATCGACTAAATATAAACTCAAAGCTTAAGGCTTAGAACGTATTGCTGCAAGATGTATTACAGTTAGTCCATGTACTTTAAGACGATAACGTGTGAAATATATTAATTCAAGCATCTTGAACTTGATCGCCAAAACAAACTCCAGTTTGACTCACCTCGCCATGCGCCACTGCCACGAGGCAAACAATATACAAGCATCCTTGTTATAACAATCAAAACAAATGACCTGTATAACAGCTCACATATTTCCAACAGCATGAAAAAAAAGGTCACACAGTAGTAAAGCGATAAAAAGTGGTTCAGAACACAATAGGTTACTTGTTAATTCTCACGATTGTTCGCTCCTGTGCTGTGCTTCGCAATTCTAATAATCTATTGGCTTCTTTGGTGCACCTGTTTTGACTCTGGGCGTTTGAAATTGCCAGTTGCTGTTGTTTACGTGACTTTTGGGGGTCTAAATTTTCAATAGTGTGTATTTCGTATCGTCGTGATCTTCAAGTAACTGTGAAACTGGTTCCTACTATTGTCATTGACCTTGGATTTCAGTAAAGTTTAGGGATCAGCTGTTACCATTGACAGCTCAATTTTAATAACTATCATTCCCTTCCCCTTCTCTGCCCTTATCCCAATTTATTTGGGGTCGGCGCATCATGTCTTCTTCTTCTTTACTCTTGTACTCGTCATATCAGCAGTCACCTCCTTTCTATCCATATCATTCTTCACACAGTGCATGCACAAATTCTCAATCTTAATAACCAAAATATAACATACCAATGTTACAAAACTAGGATTAATAAAATAATGAAAATTAACAATGGAAATAAGTTGCGTTGTTAATAAAATCACTTCACAATACATGTAAGAAGATAATTTAAAAGGCACGCGACAAATTCACAATAATTACAAGTCATATGTTGTGAATTTTTACAAGCATTTAACAAAGTAGCTGACATTTAACAAAAAAATGTCACACAGAAGCGGATACAACTCGTATGAATGTTTCTTTTGTTTACTACATACGCATTCATCTCTCTCTAACATAGGTATTAGTACAAAAGGTGAGTAAACAACTCAAATGCCTCGTTGGTCGAGTGTAGCATGAGCGACTGCTGAGCATGAGATCTTGGGTTCGGAACCCAGACCTGACAGTCTTGTTGAGTTTCTGCATTAGAAAATGCGGCAGCTTCCACAATAGGCTCGCCTTTTACAGCAGCAAAAACATAACTGCCGAAATAATGGTGAACGATACACGGCTGCCTCCTATGAAGAATACAGAGCAAATACTTGAGCATACGAATAAATTTGAGAGGAAACACTTGAGGATCATGAGAATAAATAACCAAGCAAAAGCAAACGTAAAATATCAACACCGGTTCCGGACTTGCACAACGGAAAACCGGCCAACCGTTGCAACACACAGTAATAGATAACTTGAACTTAAAACTAATACATTCTACACCACTGATAATATAACAGTGCCTATTTATATAATAACTTGCAAATAAAATTGTGATTGTACTAATAATGCCCTCGACGCAAAAATATTGAGCAAGCCAGAGCGTGATAGTGAAAGGCCAGTTGAAATTGATCTTGTTTGGTGCTGGTCTAAAGTACGGACATCGGCGGAACACTGCTCCAAGACATGTTGAAATGTTGGAATCAATTTATGCGGTAGTTTCGGACTTGAGTTACCTAAAAAGGGTAAATAATCTGCGAGCAAATTGGATTTTGCAATTGTTGGTAACTAAGTGGATGATGATGGCGATTATTGTTTTGTTCAAAAGCCAAGGTATTTGGTAAATTAATAACTTTAACCTCTAGTAAACAATTTACTGTCTTCTAAAGATGTTTTAGATGAGACTTTCAAAAGGAATTGGTTATTATTTTCCAAAGGTTAAGCGACGCGACTTTTTGCTAGTTGCAAAAATATTCCTTTACAATAAATTATTTTGCACTGAATAAAATTAATATAAAATGAAAATAAATTCCACGTCATGCAATTCTCAATATTTTGAAACCAACTGAGCAGGAAATCATTAGACCAGAAACAAATAACAACTAAGTTATTGCAAAAATGATAACGGTTAATTTTAGCGCTAAATGAAATTTGAAACGAACCGCTCTTAATTTAGACCTTGTTCGTGAAGCAATAGTAGTCAATGTAATACATCTGAATCGTGGGTAAACAGTAGTTAGACATGTAAGTGATGAAAATAACGGTCTAGTTTTTTGACACTGCTTGTGCACAATGGGATTTTACTGTCTGGGAAAATATGTAGAAGGAAACGGGTTTATGGCATAAAGAATCTTTATTGTTTTCACCCGACACGGAACCTTATGAATGTGGCGAAAGAGATTTACTTAAAATGTACGATGGAACATGGTTTGACATCTTCCTGCATGTTCGATATTTCTTTTGCAACCATCGCAGCCATGTCGGAGAGTATTTCATGCTTTTATTAACATGGAAAAGGAGGCTCTAGTGTAGGTACTGAACACAATTATGCATATGGAGGCCAAATGAATGAAGAAGAAAAAGATACCTAGGAATAATCAAGAAAATATGTTCATTGAGGACTCCGTCCATTAATATGATAATAATGCAGAATATCTGGTTAGCAATGATATTAAATATGTCTTTCTTAATGCCAGAGTAGTCGAAGAAACTTGAAACCTATAAAATCTGAATAATCAAGAATCAAGATGCTCCCCTAACACGTGAATGAATGAATTATAAAATAAGAAAAAAAAACAGCATCACGTTTTAATGACGCATAGGTAGTGTCTTTTTTTACTTGTTAAAACTAAATAAATATTGATAAATTGTATGCTTAGCAGTTTTTTGTTTTATTTGTCTTGTCAATTAGAATTCTGATTTCGTGAGCAAAAAATCGTGACATAATCTAAGTTAGATGCATTTTTTGCGCACTTAGTTATCATAAACGATACGTAACGATACGTGTAATTATGATTGATTTGACTAGTCTCAATTACCTACACCTAAGGCCCGCTTACACCACACAAATTCGGTTCAGCATGAGACATTTCTGTCATCTACAAACGTTTAACAGAAGCAACAACGTTTAATGCCAAACGCTTTGATGTGCAAACGGGCTTAGTCGATCTTACAAAGTCGTTGAAAGATGATCCGGCCATGTTTTTTCTATTACCTCAACCTTGTCAGTAGTTGGGTAATTTATATTTTATAGTTTGTTTTATTATAAGGAAATTACCAATAACCTTTGATGCTACATTATGATGAAGAATTGAAGGTCATGCAAGAACAAGGTAAAACTTAAAGGAAAGATGTTATTGTTATCGATGGAAAACATTTTACGGATAACATTTTGTTCAATGCTGTGTTGTTTGACCTTGAATACAGAGTATGTTATTAATGCAGGTACTTGGGAGGTCGTGGAAGAGATGCTCATGGATTACCGAGTGATGTGTTTGTCAATTTCAATAGGAAACTCGAAAGGTAGGAACTAGGGAGGTACCAATGATAGAAATGGAGTAACCAACTAAGCCTATAGCAGAGGGCGTATATAAAGTAATATTGAATCAGTGATTACAATAGAAAAGTTAAAGTGTCAGGGTCGACTCATCAATCCCGTTAAAAGCCGTTGTAGATATGAAATGCATTTGACGCTTGCAGAAAAGTCGATATTAGCTCAGTTGCCAAAGAGGAAAAAAAACCATGAAATGCTTGGATAGCGATAGCCAATTGTCTACGTCTACTACAGTACTTAGATCTCTCCCATGCTGGACCATAATTTCCGTTCCTCCGGATTTCACATCCAGTCTGTCTCAGACCTAATGGAGTAAGAAATCTCAATAATGACAAACTCGAAGAGAATAACGACAAAACAATTCTAAAAGTTGGTACAGAGCACATAAAACATCTTCACAGTTTTGATTGTCAGGGGGATTACCAAGACATCATAACGCAAAAATGTTTTAATGACACTATAGAGTGGAAAAAAGAAGGAGCTATAGAAGTCGTCTAGCGCCATCTCTTTCCCACTCAAGAATAAGATTAAAACAATACTGCTTTAAAACGTCATGGTAGGCCACCGATCACTCAAATGATACGTTTGATTGAGCCTTAGCTATATTTCCCAACTTTACTAAGAGCAATTTAGAATGTATATCAGCAGTTTCTATAACCTAGTTTTCTTTTCTTATCGACCTCCAGTAGAAACAGACGGTAATTAAGAGATTTTTCTCGCAATCGATTCTTTGTCCGACAATTGTGACTAACGAAACTGCAGTCTGTCAGGATTATTGAACAAGCATCTTCTGCCGAACGTGACGAAATGGTTTTCATTGTGTACTCACGGACATTGGACAATAATGACCCCGAATCACGTAGGGTAATTATGAAATAATTGTGGGTCGGTATGACGGTACATCATGTTTAGTTGCTGTTACAGACTATGCTCTAGCAGTTGTTGTTTCTGTAATAAGTAGGTCTAGAAGACCTCATGTCAGTGGCGTTGAGCTGGTTTAAAATGCAGTTCGGAATTTTAATCAAATAAGATATTCACATATTATTATACAATGTTTCGTTACCACTGATGTGTGGTGTATCGTGGTTGATGAAGGTGACTTTCTTGCAAGAAGCATTATTGCAAGCAAGATTTGTATTGTAACACTTATTGGGGCGGCTCTTGTAGTCTTATACTTCATTCCCAATATTGCAATTGGGTACGGGCTGAAATTATTTTTGGAGTCTAATGGAATTTCGATATCTAAGAAATCATTAAGGTTCAGCGTGTGGTTACAACTAACATAATTGATGACACGATCCAACGATTGCTCAGAGATTGTTAACATTATACCTGACAGACTAATACCATCATTAATTCCACAGTACCTACACAAACCAAGACTAAAGTCAATGAACTTACCAAATGCCATTAACACGTAATGCTAGGCTAAATATCGTTTGCACCAAAGGATGAACGTTAAATCATGACTGAGGATTGATTTAAATCGTAGATTCGACATACTGCGGCTAAATCTTCACGTTGACAATGAGATATGAATAGTATTGTCTCGCTCAATCATATGACTAGAAAAGTTGTGACTGATAAAATAACAAGTAATAGAGATGTATGGAAGAAGAAGACATGCTGAGCCGACCCCAAATATATTGGAAAAACGGCAGGAAAATTATGATGATATCTCTCTCACACAATACTTTTTCGTTTGACTTTAGTTCGGTGAGGGCATATCTATGATTTAAATGTATGCTACTGACTCAGTGATTCTGATTACCGGTGTGGAAACTGCCCGCAAAGTACCTCCGCAAGTACTCTCGGCTTCCACTACCGACTTCCTTTTAGTTAGTTAGATAATAGCCCTGAGAACCATCATGGTCCAATGATTGTAGGATTTCCGAAAATCAAATTAACATTGACGTTGAAAAAAAACATCATTTTCATGTGATGTCTTAATTAGTTTCGTTGGCAACATTGACAAGGTGGATTTTCTGTTAGTCCGATTTCGTGCCTGATGAAACCGTTGGTCTTTCATTGGTCCTAAAACCTTTTTCCTACTTCGTTGTTGTCTCACTTTTGATGATCGTGACTTCTGTTTGGCTTGCGTCTCATTTAAAAGCATTATTAAGTCGTTGGTCATTACTTGGTCTTACTATCCCCCCGTCCTCCTTAGCTGGTCCTTTGCTGTTGAAGATCGTGTCTCTTTTCTTATCTGACTGAATAGTAGATCTCCATTTTGTCTTTTGCTTTATTTATAACCTACGTTTATAAACACTCATTGTTTGCAAAGCGTTTACCGTTTATCATATTAAAAAAAACTTTAGAGTCTATCCAATCAATTAGTTGTAGATTAAAAACCTTCGACTTACAGCAATTTTTATTTTAGTCAGAAACAGACACAGAACGGATCGAATTACTTTGGAGCAAAATTATTTTACTATCTTTACTATCTTTAGTTCGACTAAAATATAATAAAAATGGAGTCCTCGGCTGTTAGCTCATTAAAAGTTTTCGCATCGACGCAATCGGGAGTTATAAAAAAGTCAATTTTGTTATTGGTTTCCTTTTCAAACGTTTATTTCATAGACTTTTTTAGTGGTTATAGGAACTTTTTCACATTAATCGCGGTAGTAAAATGCTACTATTTTTTGGCGTCGATTCGTCCCTAAACAAAACTCGTTTCTACAGTGGTCATGCTACGCGTGCTGTACTTGCACTGTCGGATGCTGTAGTCATATTTCAAAACCACTATTCCCCTATTGATAATATGACACCAAAAAAACTATAGAGCTAGTAAATCTATTTGCAGCCGTGGCGTTGTACTGGCTAAGAACATTATTTCAGAATGGGAGTTATTTTAAGATGCATTACGAATACTAATTAGTTACCCCTCGGTTTTGTATGTGTTGGGGATGGTTGGTGTACTAATTTCTTGGGATTTTGGGAATCAGCTTCACAGTTATAATCTTTTCTTATGTAGCCGAGTGATCACGTCCATTTAAAACTTTGACCTAGTAGTTAGGTTAGGTAGGACAATACGGTTATAACTTTGTGATTAAAGCCATTGGTTATAACTGTTTCGACCGGATCGGACGAAACTCAGCGGCCGAAACGCCTACTAAGCCATATTCTGAAAAGAAATAAATTATCCTGAATTGAAATATGATAATATTTAGTATGTAATTTTCCTATTGAACATACTGTGTATGGTCTCGGCATCGCCCTACGGAAGACTGAAATAAAATGCCCTAGGCATTGACTCCGCCTTTGTACAGTTTTAACTTGTTATTTTTTTTAAAAATAAATTAATAAATAATATGAGAAAAATATTACTGACCACCTTAAAACATTTACTTAACATAAGAAGCCTTTATTAATCGTTTAAATGGATTTAGTTTAAAACAAATTTGAATACTATAACAAGTGATTAAAACTAAGTATGAACTGATAAAGGTTTAAATAAACACGACGATGTTTCAAAGGGAAAATAACACAAGTTGAAGAAAATGATAATATTATAAATATGATTATGAGGGTTGTAAGTCATAATATTAACAATTCTCAATAAATGTTGTAATTAATTTATTTAATGGAATATACTGAAGAAATTTCTTCATATGATATTATGATAAGTTAATTAGGTACTTTATGATTAATTTGCAATAAGTAAACAGATTGGTGCGAGCACGAGGAGCTCGTGGCTAAATAATGACAGCCGCACGGGTCGATCTTTAAGGTTAAGCCTTGCTTGCCGAGGTTGTTCCATGGATGGGTGACCATAACTACATAAGTACCGAGTTTCCTTCGTGCCTCGGAAAGCACGTTAATTCCTTGGTCCCGGCTGTCATTTGTAGATCTTTGACAGTCGTTACGAGTAGTCAAAAGCAAAAAGTCTGATATCCAGTCGTACTAAGGGGTATCGTATTACCCAGTTACTGGGTTGTGGAGGTCAGATAGGCAGTCGCATCATGTAAAATACTGGTACTCAGCTGCATCAGGTTAGACTGGAAGCCGACCCCAACATAGTTTGGGAAAAGGCTAGGCAGATGACGATGAAATAAACAGATAGTTAGGTGTAATTATTATACGTTAAAATGTTAATATATTATTAATCATCATATTAAAGAATAAAATTATTTTCCCTTCACAAATCAGAACAAAATAAATATAAAACCAAGAATACAATAACGTAACATCAAAACATCACGCCTGTAATCCCAAAAGGGTTGGGTAGAGGTATACCTAAGAGAACACCCACATTTCGCCAGTTATGTTTAAGTCCCATGTAATAGGGGGCGAGCCTATTGCCAACAATCGGGCACAAATCCAGACTCCGTGTCCGCTGCTGAAAAAATCCTGATGGAAAAACCCAATAATGCCTTGTCAACCTGGGAATCGAACGCAGGACCTCATGCTCAGCAGTCGTGCTTGGGACCACTAGACCAACTAAGCAGTACTAGCAGCCAAAAACTTATTTACAAAAACACACATTACATTATACAATACTAGCCTATGCCCGTGGCTTTGCACGCGTGGAGTTCGATCACTGTCCCACAGGATTGTACTATCGTGATAAAAATTATCCTATGTGTTAATCCAGGTTATAAACTACCCCTGTGCCAAATTTCATCCAAATCCGTTCAGTGGTTTTCGCGTGAAAGAGTAACAAACATCCATCCATCCATACTTACAAACTTTCGCGTTTATAATATTAGTAGGATCAACAAGCTAAAAGTAGCACAGTAATCAAAACTATAGCAAAAAGTGCTGACATAAGTCAAAATAAACACGACCGTAGACAAAAAAACACAGAAACGTGATCCAAACTGCACAGTGGTTTACACCCGGAACTATACTGGGCAAAAAGAACGTGATAACCGATGACTATTAAAAGAATAATTATAGCATTGAATGCCTTGCGATGTCATAAATAAGATATGAAATTAATGGTTTCTCTGTTTCGGTTTAAATAAGGGTTTTTGTCGAATAGGGGTGCGGACTGGGTAAAGAAAACGACATTCTATTTTGTCCGTCAGACAGGTAATACAAAAATATTAGACACGTATTTTTTGTTTTATCAAAATATAAAAAAAATACTTAGTTAAAACTCATTAAAGTCGGAGAGTGGGGGCTTACTACGTCACAAGTAGGTATAAAACTTACCTACATGTGACGTCATGCGCCATTTCACCTCAATATATCTCCGTAATTTTATGACCACGTGAACAAAGAAAAAAAAATTGGATTATCCCCTAGGTCTTTAGGCACACACGATGAAATATTCAATCTAACCTGACCTCGTTTTGTATGAGCTTTCTCTACAATGAGAGATCAGCGTATACTGGTCTTTCATAGCTTGATTGGGCGTCGTGCTTGCTAAAATGCTATGAGTCTATAAGTCAGATAAAAGGTGAGTTGTTATCCTTGGAGCTAGATACTTTCATTCTTATTGTTGATTAATATTGGTTTGCTCCTTTCACGGCCCAATTCAGCTGGTTTAACCAAGTTTATTTTGTATAAATCAATTAATGCATGTATTTTAAATGCGGATATTTATTGTTGTTTTTACCCAATAAAGCTTTTGTCCTTAATCTTAACCTCTGGGACTGACCTCTCGGCAATTTCATTTTTTTTTGCCCAAAAATATTCACTAAATGATAATGTCCTTTGATTAAGTCAAGGGACAGAGGTTTTATTATATTTAATCAATAACATTTGCGTATGAGCTTTGGTTATATACTCGTAAGTAATTAATAATGAATTTATTGATCCATTAAAATAGCGCCGTGGACCTTAGTGCAAAAAAAAACATCATCATCTGCCTAGCCTTTTCCCAAGTATTTCGGGGTTGGCTTTCAGTCTAACTGGATACAGCTAAATACCATTACGCTACATGGAGCTATTGTTTTGACCTCCACAACCCAGTTACTAGGTTGCATTATTTGTTAGAACAAACATACACCTTTTTTCCCTAATGGACGATATTAGAACACGTCCGGGATCTGCTAGATCGCAATATAAAAATCTAATATTTAAATACAAAACAGCATTATTAAGAAAAAGTTTGTTATCAATGGGGCCTGTTATATACAACAAAATACCTCATGTCTACAAAAAAGAACCATTAAGTATATTTAAAAAGAGGCTAACATCCTTACTAATAGATAAATGTTACTATTCTGTACAAGATTTTTTGAATGATAAGAGTTTATAATGCTATATTTTATCAATACTTATTTCTTTCATATTGTTCCTTGATGATGTAGGCAAATTATCAATCTAACCAATCATTTGTATTATATGGAATAAAGTTTTTTTATTTTTTTTAAGGTCTATTTTATGTAAGAAGGCCATAGGCCATATAACTGAACTTTTCTATGTTATTTTTTTCTATTTGTTTGTGTAATTGAGTAGCTAAAATATGTTTTACTTTTGCATGCCGTAAGGTAGAGTGTGTTGGAACTGCTTTTACAATGTCTACATCTTATTTTGTACCCACATTCATAGCAAATAAATGATTTCTTTCTTTCTTTCTTTCTAGGTTATACGATACCCCTTGGTAACAATAGCTCTCAAACATCATCATCTGCCTAGCCTTTTCCCCCGACTATGTTAAAGTCGGCTTCCAAACTAACCGAAAAATACTGCCGCAGCTGCAGTACCAGTATTTCACATGGAGCGACTGCCTATCTGACCTCCACCACCCTGTTAGTACTCGGTAAAACGATACTTCTTGGTGACTGGTTGTCAGACTTTCGGGCCAGTGACTACCTGTAACGACTGACAAAGATCTACAAATGACAGCCGGGTCCAACGGCTTAACGTGCTTTCCCAGGCACAGAGGAAACTCGGTAAGTAATGAGTAGTCAGTGTAGTCACCCATCTACGGACCAACCTATGTAAGCACGGCTTAACCTAAAGTTCTACCCGAGCGGCTGTTACAATTTAGCCACGAGCTCCTGACATGATCGTCTTACAAAAAATAAAAAATAGTGCTTGGAGTCCCTCCGCGCGGAAGAAGTGAAACTTCGTAATACTACACGGATGCGTTCGAGTGCCACGCATTCACTCTCGCTCTGTCTCTTTCTATTCCCCCTCCATGGTATCGTTAAACGTTTAACGCAAGCTTGTTGGAAGTCGCGTAAGAAGTTTCACTTCAAAACTAAATGTCCTATTACAGCACAAGACAGTTGCACTCTTGCGCATCGAGTTACATTAAACTTGACACAAGAGTGATACGTAATAGTTAACCGCGTTCTAGTCAAGGACAATAGCCTTTCACTGCCGGTGGATGGGCAGTCAGACAAACGGACCAATTCCGAAGGCAAGGTTGGAACAGGTGGCGGTTTGATTCTTGAATGAGACATGTGTAGGTGTATTAAAAGTATTACAGTACTAAAACTAGTTTTGTGTAAGCCCGGGCTTAGGCCGTTAGCTGGAGTCAGTTTTGATGGCATTGAGGACAGTACTTAATTCTGCCAAAATTTAACGAAACTACGTCCAATGTTCTCCTATTTTCCGAAGTCAGTTGTTATAAATGATTTTGGACAGTTTTGCATTGAAATCGGACCGATTTTACAGGATAACCCCATTTAGAATGTTGAATTCATTCGACATTTGTACGTACCTCATCATCTGCCTAGCCTTTTCCCAAACTATCTTGGGGTCGGCTTCCAGTATAACCGGATGCAGCTGAGTACCAGTATTTTACATGAAGCCACTGCCTATCTGACCTCTACAACCCAGTAACTGGGTAATACGATACCCCTTAGTAAAACTGGATGTCAGACTTTTGGCTTCTGACTACTCGTAACGACTGTCAAAGATCTAAAAGTGACAGCCGGGACCAACGGCTTATCGTGCTTTCCGAGGCACGGAGGAAACTTGGGTATGTAAGTGTGTTCACCCATCCACGGACCAACCTCGGCAAGCACGTCTTAACCTTAAAGTTAGACCTTAGAGTTAGTTATTATTTAGCCACGAGCTCCTCACATTTGTAGGTACTTAAGCACGTTAATTGACTGTAAATAAGATGTTTTGAGCTGGGTCGTTTCGGCAAAACTAAGTCCAGTTATTATCGCGATTATCAGCAGTGTGCGCACAAAGATGACGAACCAGAAAAAGGATAATTCATAAAACATATTCTTAATTCACGTGACTTGCAATTACCTGCTGGAAGTTCCATTTAAGGCACGTTTTCCTGGATGATACATAATTATTGAAAAGTGGCCTTATTAGTAATGCTCTTTAATGCGGTTAACCTCTAATACCTGTGTTTAAGTTATTAAGATTCCAACGTGTTTGAAGGGGCGGAGTTGAATCGATCCAAGGACATTTTTGAGCACGTTTTTATGTTCTACAAAAAGTACCTTTTAATAGAGCCATTAGGCAGATCATGCTCTTTAAAAAGTATATAACTTAAAAGATCCATAGAGGCAGAGGTAGAAGAGCAGAAGAGGAAATACACCGTGTAAATCACCTCATCACGAAGCCGTCAACCAAGCATTCTGAACAGGAAACTAAGTAACTTTACGCAAAAATTATTGCTGGGAAACGACTTTTTTTTTTGGGGTGTAAAACATGTTTTGTCGTAGAACTCAATGTAACGCACTCAAAACATTGTGCTGATGGAGGGATTGATTAGTACGGGGTTCGTGGAGGTGTTTAAAGTAAAAATCTCACATTAAAAACTTGTATTTAAAAAAATACTTTTCAAAAAGTTGGAACTTTGATCCCTAATATCTCCGTAACTAGAAGGTTCCCAGGTATGGTGTAGAACAAAAAAATGATCGCAATGACAGGGAGAACCAGTGCCTTTCGGCTTCGTTAAGACGTGTTTTACACCTTTTATAGCTGTACTAAGATCTTTTGACTCGTGGTCTTAATCGGAACTAACACACTAGTTTTATCAAAACGGCCCTGGTGATCTAGTAGGCGCATGTGCTACTGCTAAGGATGAGGTCTTGGTTTCGGTTCTCAGGCCGGGCAAACTCTTATTGTCTAAACTTTCGCGGATTACAGCCGTGATCTTATGTTCACAAAACAAATACAGAAATGTTTACCAACAGTGCCGTGTAGTTATGTCATTCGAGAGGGAAAAGATAATGCAAAAGATCCAAGCGACATTATAGACAGTATTAGACTAAA
The DNA here is from genome assembly GCA_963082945.1 of Cerastis leucographa. Lineage (NCBI taxonomy): Eukaryota > Metazoa > Arthropoda > Insecta > Lepidoptera > Noctuidae > Cerastis > Cerastis leucographa. Next base: position 9,116,881 of record OY720353.1, read on the forward strand.
AAAATCGGCCAAGTGCGAATCGGGCTTGCGCACGAAGGGTTCCGTACCATTGCTTATGAAAACGAGCAAAAAAATCACCCCCGTTAAATATTTATTTTATTCTGTTTTTAGTAAGTTTGTTGTTATAGCGGCAACAGAAATACATAATCTTTAGAAATTTCAACTGGCTAACTATCACGGTTCGTTAGATACAGCCTGGTGACAGACGGACGGACGGACGGACAGCGAAGTCTCAGTAATAGGGTCCCGTTTGACCCTTTGGGTACGGAACCCTAAAAAAACAGACAGTCGAATTGAGAGCCTCTTCCTTTTGGAAGTAGGTTAAAAGATTGACAACATAGTTAACGATACGTCATCCTAACTTTAATAATATTATAAAGGCTTATGTTTAACATAACACCAGATAAAGTAAATATAACCTTAAAAAACATTTTTATACTGCCTAAAATAGTAAATGATCACCAGAATTAAAAACCTGAAAATCACAGCTCCGAACTAAGGCGTAGTCGACGGAGCCCCGCTACGCGGGGCTCCTATTTCTCTCTGCGGGGTTTAAAGTAACCTAACACGAAGGGGATGTCGGGGTCTTAGTTCGCTCGCTCCGCTCGCTCACTAGACCCCGCCATCCCCTTCGAACCTAACCTGTCCGAGTCGGGGTGCCCAATATCCCGAGCTCGCTTTGCTCGCACTTGCTTCCTAAGTTCTTCTTGCCACAAAATTTGGTGATCATTTACTATATTTGGTCTTTGAATACAATTTTTTTGGTGTTTACTATTTTTTTTTTTGGTAACGTAGCTTAGGATCTCAAAGTATTTTTTGGTGCTCATTATATCCCTATTATAAATGCGAAGGTAAATTTGTTTGTTTGTTTGTTACCTTTTCACGCCTAAACCACTGAACCGATCATCCTGAAAATTTGCAATACGTTGCCAGGTGTACGAAAACGGACAAAGGGTACCTTTCATCCCGCAGAAAAACTACTGTTCACGAGGAGAAGAACAATAACGTTCTTTTGATAATAGATGGCGCCCTGGGCAAAAGCTAGTATCATTTAAAGAGGTCAAGTGCAATCAAACGTGATTTCATTGCCACATTAAAAAACGCCAAAAACAATATCGAATGTGAGGTATTTATAATTTACCCACGGACTACAGCAATTACTTCATAAACAGTAAGTGAAAGAAAGTGTTTTTTTTTTTAATCTACTTATTACAGTCAGTCAGTGGTTCAAAGCGTGTCTGTTGAGTCATATGAAACAATAGTATCTGGTTTATTATTGCAATAATTCAACTACAACTTATTGCAAGACTATTGCTTCAATGTAACTTCAGGTATGCGCGCATTAACTGCCTTTATTTTGGAAGAACAGAAGCCAGCCTGCCAATTTTTTTAATATATTTTCAACTTTATCGTTAAAGAATTAGGTTCAAGGTTGATTGGGAGAATTTTACAGTTTCGGGTTAGCTTTGGGAATGTAATCCGTTTTTTCTTACAGGTTCAAGTGGCCTACCATTTCGTCTTAAAACGTTATTGTTTTACTTCTTTTCCAGTGTGGGAAAGAGATGGCGCTAGACATCCTGTATAGCTCCGTCTCTTCCCCACACTGGAATAAGAGAGTGACTCGTCATGGTAGGCCAGCTGGTCCTAAGATCCGATTTACAGCTACACGTTTTTCGGCTTTGCAAAATTGTTGCCATAAATATAATGGTCAGAAGCCAAAGCAAAAGCAGTTGTACAGTACAGTCTACCAGATTCTCTCAATTCGTAACTTTATCTACCACAGGACAGACGGAGTCATATTCCAACAAAACAGGCAGTAAATAATGGTTTTATTTTCAGTGCAGGCATTTATGACCCTTTGTAGCCTGAGAATAACGTAACAAATCATGTGGCTAGGAGAAACTCTAGGAACTTTTACTCTGGGAGAGAATGATAATAGATATCACCTGAGCCTTTCCAAGTCCATATCTAGATAGGATCAGCTTTTAGTACACCGAGATGTAGCTGTATCAAATTCGACACAAACCAGTTACCAGGAAAGTTGCAGGAAACCCCTTTCAAATTACCGCACATTGCCATGTTAAGATACACGCAACTTGAAACCTTGAGATATTTTGCACAAGTCTTATTTAATTTAACACTTACAAACTTATTTGTTAATGTCCTACATTGATGCACTAATTGCACATATTAGTGTGAATTACCAAGACAGTGTGTGCTTCATTTACTTGTTTACATTTAGATGTTTAGTGTCTATTGTCTATATATTTAGCTTTAGCTTTATTATTTTTGCAAGGCTAGGCAGCTTTGGTTTTATTATAAAACTCAGGTCATCATTTTGGAGTTGGACTTATATAGACGAAGACATGCTGCGCCGACCCCAAATAAATTAGGATAAGGGGAGGAGATGATGCTGATAGACGAAGACTTTAAGAAGAAGAAGAAAAGAAGACTTCAGTGGCGTTACCAGCTTTTTTTATAAGATTCGATTTCGATTCGACAAGTCGTATGTCTATCTTTTTTTGGCATTACGGAAACGAGCGAGATAGACAAATGACTTTCTGAATCGAAATCGAATCGAAGCGTTTAAGGATACGGGGGCAGCTATGTTTAGGATCATTAATGATTATCTGGCTAGCTTATATTTCAGACGAGACAAGAGCTGTGAAGAGAAAATGATGATACTATTAATAACACTTGCAACGGGATATTTACCATTTTTATTATTTGTTTCGAATTCCCGATATATCGGCGCTGTTGCAAACGCCATGATTACGGATAAACTGAGGTTATTGCGGGTGGGTGTTTATGTGCAGACAAATCGGTCTGCCCTCTTCCTTGTTCGTTTTTTGCGCTCCGTACTACTACCACTGTCACCCACAACTCGATTCTGTTACCGACACACGAAACTCACTATATCCACTCGCGAACTTTTTAGGCCCTTTTTCGTTTTTTACACAGTTGAATATCCCATTGCAAGTGTTATTAATAGTGTTAGTGACCATGTGAGTTTAAAAACTTATATTATATTGAAAATGATGATGTTCTCAGGAGCTATTCTATAAAACATAGGAAGGCTAATCTTCCCAGTGGTTAACCTTGATAAACCGAGTGATTTCAGAGTTATAAAGCAGACTTAATAGTAGCATGATCATCAAACAAAGTCGTTGTTGTGTCAGGTAGAACCACCGTGCCGTTTACCTCGCTTGTTTAATGAAATTGTGGAAAGTACACATCAACAATGAAATTATGCCGACTTTTAGTACGGTCATAGTTACTTAATTTTGCAAAATTGACGGTAAAATCTTCTAATTTTGTAAAATGACATTAGCGTGACAAATTGTAATTTATTGTACCTTGATAGAAGGTTGAGCTCCACGTGGTTACTTAGTTTTCAGCAGTGTATAAAGCAATTGAAAAGAATTACGTTTATAGAATAGGGGATAATCCTACTTTTTTTTTCTTTGTCCGTCGGGTAGTTTATTGAAAAGTATTGGACACGTATTTTTTCTTTTTTCACGTGGTCATAAAATTACGGAGATATATTGAGTTGAAATGGCGCATGACGTCACATGTAGGTAAGTTTTATACCTACTTGTGACGTAGTAAGCCCCCACTCTCCAACTTTAATAAGTGCTAACTAAGTAATTTTTTGATATTTTGATAAAACAAAAAATACGTGTCTAATATTTTTGTATTAACTGTCTGACGGACAAAATAGAATGTCGTTTTCTTTACCCAGTCCGATCCCCTATTGCATTGTGGTATTTAGGACTAGATTTGGTGAGCTGTACCCGATGAATTAGGATTATATTGTGGAAAGAAACTGGGATCAAAGTTGCAGAATTTGGCAAATAAAATGTGGATGAATTTATTCATAGTGTCCACATCTAATTCAGGAGACGATCTTATAAATTATCATGTTGTGTTACACTAGACACATGACATATGTTGCGTACGCAGAGCGGTTGCTTATTGCCCTTAGACGTTTTTCGGGGGAAACCAGGTTTTTGAAATACCAAGTCATAAATATGCAGATACTTTATACAAGCTCTTGTTTTGCAAGCTCGTCAAATTCAAGGTGGTTACTATGCTAATCATTCTCGATCCGAATCTACATATAGTAAAATGAGTAGTTATTTTTTTTCTTATTTACGGAGACCGGTAAGTGTGAACCACCCGTGTTTCAAACGCGGCCCGTCCAATCCATGCCCTTATAACCGTGCTTTCACACATACAAACAATCTCAAACGTTTATTCGATAATTACAATTTTTTATTCCCTTAACTACGTTAAGAGAGTTATTCTGAAAAACTGACAAATCTAATTAACAAAAAAAAGCAGCGTTTAATAATAATTGACTAGGAATCGTAATTTATATTAATTATTTATGTCTTTTCTGACAACCTCCTCCTCATCCTTTTGACGAGGATGCAAAACAACACCTTGTATATAAAGGTAATTATCTACGACAGGGAAACCCGGACAGCTTAACCTACCAATTAGTGTTTTTTTTTGTTGTTAATAATTAAACAACATAAACAATAACACAACACCAACATATTAACAACACTGACAATTATGACGAAACCATTACATTGGAATGGATTGAAACATTACTATTAACAGTTTTGTTTACAAATTAAATTCAAAAACAACTTTTAAACCTTACAGACAAGTCAATGCCCAAGGTAGGTACTTATGAATGCCGTACACTTGTCCTAAAAACTAGTTTAGTTACATTTGGATGATATAATTTAAGAACATAATAACGATTGGGTTATCAATGACAAATATTTACTTATGTAAGTACTGAAACTACGTAAATCAAAAAGATTTTTTTTTTTAATTTCGCAATTTTTGTATTTCCTGAGATGTTATTACTTTGTTCAATATCAAAGTCCTTCATTAAATTATTTGGGCTGAGAATGGAACGGCTGCTTATCTGACCTCCAAATAAATAGATTAAAACGAAAACCAAGCCAGTACTGGGTAGTCCGATACCCCTTGGTAAGACTGGTTGTCAGGCTTTCAGGCCATAGACTACCTGTAACGACTGTCAAAGATCTATAAATGACAATGTGCTTTTCGAGGCTCGGAGGAACTCGGTATGTAATGGGTGAAGATCGATCCGAGTGGCTGTTTTTATTTAGCCACGAGCTCCTCATAACTAACTAACGTAATTTAAAAAAAAAACAACAAACATCCTGCCCTGAACCACTTTTTAGTGTTTTACCTAGGAAGAAGAAATGGCACCTAAAAAACTCCCCAGCAAGCAACACATCCGTCTCGTTAACAGTTAATTATCAAACGACTGACACTTATTGGTTGAAATAATTTCAATAGTTGTCCATTGAAATTATTTCAACCATCCCAGGTAACAAAACCAAATGTATGGAAAATAACATGCTATCCATAATTTTTGGTTTCCGTATTCCAAAAATACAATACATAACGTGTCTGACATATTCTTAATTTGCATTTTAAAAGCCGAATTTTTTTTTTGGCGACAAAAACAAAAGCTTGCAACAGTCAAAAGTTATAATATTTGAATGTGTGATTTGTATTCTTGTCTGATGGTGTGTCATGGTAGTTTGTCTGTCCACGGCTTATAAAATACCATATAACAGGGATGGTAAACCTTTTTCACAATAATATCGAATCTGTAGGTAAGACATGTTATACACACATAAAAAAGTGTAGAATGACGTTGCACTGATATCTGACAAAAGTTAGGCAACTGAACATAATAATTACTCCTTCTTTTAGTAACCTCTAGTTTTTAGAATTTTGATGTTTTTTTTGTACTTTTAGGGTCATATAGATGGTTTTTAGCTATAGTTAGACGACATTAGGTGGCGCTGTTGTCGACATCTAGAAAAGGACAGGTCATGGTCTGTTAGGATCAGCTAGTATGTTATTAAAATTAAATTCTCGAAAACGTATAACTATCGTAAAAAAATGTTGCATTGATAAAATGAAAGGCATTGCCATCGACTCCGCTAAACTATTAAAAAGACGACGATTTCATAGAAAATCAAAGCCACGGTCATACTACCTATAAGTACCTTTGTCAATTTGCTATAGGTCCACGACCCCTGTCTTTTAACAAGCCTTTAAATATTCAGACTACCAAGAAGCTGCAAGATTCACGCAACTTCAATCAAGTTTGTAACCTTTGCAGGCAGTTGCTTAACCCTCTCTTCGTTTTATTTTATGCTACGTGTCACGGTGATCTGAGCTTCTAGATAATTGCTTACATTGCAGGATGTTTTATTGTTTGTTTTTAACTTGTTTAAATGTTGTGTTGTTGCACAGGAGTTTGCCGACGCAACGTTTACTTTTTAACCGACTTCGAAAAGGAAATCGGTGAACATCCTAATTGATAACCTCCTCGTTATCAATTCGGATGTTCACCGATTTCTCCGCCAATCGTGAAACGATTTTCAAATTTTTTTTTTTTAATCAAAAGCTCCGAGGTGGTCCCATTTTCACCAAGTCAGAATCTCATGATGGGATCCCAGGGAAATCGAGGGCAACCCTCAAATTTTAAAGGCACATACAATGTTTTTAAATTAAATACTATCTTACGTAATTCAACATATTTGTGCCTGTTAAACATCATCTCATGTTGCCGAGCTGATTATGGAAGGTATAAGTCAGGATCTGATGATAGGATCCCAGGAAAATTAATGGCAACCCTCAATTTTAATGGGCATTGTTTGAAAAGTATACTTTACCTGATGACAGTATACTTATACTTATACTTTCCATGTGATCCCATCACATGGAAAGTATACTGTCATCATGTCAGGATCTGATGATGGGATCCGGGAGAAATCGAGAGAACTCTCCAAATTTTAAAGGCACACATAGGCATTATGCCTGCATCATTACATGTTTCTGAGCTACTGATGAGAGGTATAAGTCGGGATCTGATGATGGGATCCCAGGAAAAACAAGAGAAGCCCTCAAATTTTATGGGCATTTACAATGTTTTTTTTACCGACTTCCAAAAGGAGGAAGTTTACCATTTAGTCTGTTGTTTTTTTTCTGGTATGTACCGTGGTGGTATGTAACGTACATACCACCACGGTACATACCAGAAAAACCACACGTTACATGTGTAACATGGAACACATGTTACACATGTAACATGTGTTCCATGTAACACATGTTACATGGAACAAACAAACGTCGAAGAAACAAGAGCCGATGTAAAATTATCGATATAAAGATACAGCAAACAAAAAAATCGTAGTTAAAACATGACGTCGCATTATCAAGGCATCGATGAGTCATCGATGTAACAATTTTCGCAGAATAGTTTTTCGAACTCACTTCGGGAACCCAATACCCACTGCCTCTGCTTTTCCTTTGAGGATTATAGACGTGATGTTATGAAATCCACATGTTAAATAATTTAACTTTAATAAAAAAATTTTCAAAAAAAAAAAACTTTGAAGTCTTTATTTTTCTGGACTACCACGTTGGTCTGGTGGTCGCTAGCGCCACTACTGAGCATCCTGGGTTTGATTCCCAGATCGGCCAATTTCATAGGTAGCAGCCAACAGGTATTTTGCCTTACCTTTCAGGGATAGAGGGCGTTATGTTATGTAACTCTTAATTTTGACTTCTATCCCCTTTTATTTAGAATGTCAGCCAGCATATCAATCGAGTCGTGTTTGCTATAAAATGCTGGTTCTCAAGAACATTTTGCGGTTAAAAAGAACACCGTATAATGTTGAACAGTTATCTTTAATGTGAGACTAATGCGTGTTTCTGTTGATATCCCACGAATACATAGCAAAATAGATGACCTTTAAATTTTATTATATTTTAACTAGCTGTCCCGCGCAACTTCGTCTGCGTCACATTTTCCCCGTTTTAGCAACATTTTTCATTGCTGCTCCGCTCCTATTGTCCGTAGCGTGATGATATATAGCCTATAGCCTTCCTCGATAAATGGGATATCTAACACTAAAAGAATTTTCAGAATCGGATCTGTAGTTCCTGAGATTAGCGCGTTCAAGCAAACAAACAAACAAACTATTCAGCTTTATAATATTAATATTTGTATAGATACCTGACAGATTATAAGTCCTCACTAATATCACTCCTATAATCTGTCAGGGGTTAGGCAGAGGTATACCTGTGATATATGATTCTTTTAATACGGTCGACTATTCTATGTTATAAACCTGGCACACATACAGTTCCTGTACCATATTAAGAAATTCTTGATGGAAATACTTTTGGAAAATATACTGTCCATTATTTTCCGTACCAATGCACATCTAAACGTTATCTAGTCTAAGTTTAGTTTAATTGACCAAGAATTAGGGCAACGACTTCCAATTAAATGACTAGTTGACAATGTTTTTCAACAAATCGACATTTGATTTATATTTCTGTTGATAGGCAGAAATTGCTTTATAGACATGCATCTCTTATCTCAGTTATCTCAAAAGTGACATGCTCTAAATAAATTAAATAGAAAGAAACCTATACATAAATTGTTAATGAGAAAAACTTTATCATAAGATTCTTGTGTCAAATCTTACTTTTTGGCTTTCCCTTTGTACGCGTTAAAAGACTTTCGTAAACGTACTGCCAAATAATTAAAATCTATACAACACAAAACTTGACCCACAAACTCATAACCCCACTTAACCCACTGCAATCGGTCAATAATAGGGCTATTAGCAATACAACAACCAACAATCAATCATCCCAGATTTTATGGAGCAACGGCAGACCAATTGACCTAAACTGGTGCTCCTCTCCTAAATTGGACCTTCCGTTCGTCTGTAAGTACAGCGCCATTGGCTGTTGATCTTATAACCCACATTGTTTGTGCATTTTTATGGTTAGATATAAGGTTGGTAGTACGTGAGGAGAGTGAATAAGTGAGCAGAGCGAGCTGATGTAATCTTGGGTAGAAAGCCGAAGGTTGGAATTTGATACGGGTTTTTTTTTTGTAGGTAAAACAGTATCTATTCTATAGTATGCTTAGTTACAAACATCGGTGCGGCAGGCATAGGCGAAGATGGAGGGTCGTACCGAAAGGACTTTCCCGCAATAGCAGACAAAAGGGCCTTCCCATTCCCTGTCCCACACATTTCAGCTAAATTGCTCAGTAAAAAACAATTGCTGTAGCAACTGTACTGCTTGCGGGAAAAAGTCTAAAAATATAGAAGCAAGAAGAGAAAAATAATAAAAGTAGTTACAACAAGGGACCCAAGATGGTACCTTGCGGAAATCATGCATTAAACTATTACAACAAGTCCTTTCAAAATGTATTCTAGAAGTAGCGTTGAACCTAATTTTGCATTCTGTCTAAGTAAATGTTGCTGTTACCCCCGGCCACAAGAAGTGGAGACTCTTGTAGACTAGCCTAGATTTAAGTGTTTCAATAGCACGACAGTGTAACTGGACTATTGTCCAACAGTATTGCGATACTTGTCCCAGTTTTAGGGGAGATAACACGTGGTTAGTAGGCCTTTCTTTTATCTTCCGATCGTTTGAAACCTAGATTTAGGAACGTTGGTTTATAATAGACGTAGGCTTCGTGGAGTGCGATTAAAATAATCGTTCAAATAATAGGGGAATAGAAATTAGTGATTAAAATATAATGGTGTAGGAAACGACGGCTATATAAGGGTCGTGATGACTATACCTGGGATAAGGCAATGCAGATAATGATGATGACATTGATAGTCATAATGTTAGGACAACCCGAATAGGTGAACTGTGACATATGCCTGCCAACAAGAGGATGATGAAAAAAATAGGCCCCAAGAAACTACTACGAGTAATGCCTCGATAGGATACTCTATTGTACTTGAAATTAAAGTCACATATAAAACAATCATTTAAATTCATGACAAATATTTGTAGTCAGTTCGTACGATCATTGGTACATACAAAACCCAGTGGCTAAAGAGTTGTTTTAAAAGATAGAAGCATTAAAAGGTGTTTCATAAAAGAATTTGCGTAAACTTCATAGTACTTATACAGTAAGAAAATCACAATAAATAATAGCAGAAAAGACAAGAAAACCGCAGTCTTTCAAAATTGCCAAATCAATAAACAAAGAGATAATCACAAGATCAGTAGCTTGAATAAATGGATGTTTCTCAAGCCATTGAAACAGCTCATTTTCGAATATTTCACGATTATTTTGCTCGTGGCGGCATTTGACAAGAAAATATCGTGGTTCGGAGACACGATTACCTTTCGGTTGTACTTAGGTTCCTTTCAAATAGGTTATAATAGATCTTATTTTTGTGGTGACAAGAATGGTGTTCTCGTGAACTACTGTACCAAAAGGTAATGATTTAACAATATTTAATTTTAGTAACAATTTCACTCGTGGTAAATCTACGGAACATAATTAGTTCTATGTATTACTGTGCCAATAGTACCTCACTTAGTCCGGTGTGGGTATTTCGATAAAACAAAATGCAATAAAACCTCAAATTAATGTTACAGGATTATTCCATACAATATACTCAAAATAATTATGTTATTTACTAAGCTGTTCGTATGGAATTTCCTAAAGCTGAGGGTAATAAAATTCTGCTCGATGTGTAATCAACTAATAACATAAATAATTAGTAGTTATGTCTAGTCTGACCTAACAAATGTGTTTTGATTCACACAAAACAGGACCATTAGGAATAGTTAGAGTTTTCCTCGCAATACATTCTTAAATACTTCAAACAATTAAAACCAATAAGAAACGCTTTCTTTCAAGTGGTCTATCAATTTTTTGTTGCGTCCTATTGTATTTATAAACATTTGTTATGCGCTTATGTTTATTTTGTGTGCACGTCATGTCTCTGCGACAAATAAATATTTTTTACTTTTCTATGGATGAGTTAATAAGAATTTCTATGAAACTTTTATTAGAAAGGTATACATTGCCCAAAACTACATCTTTAGTTGCTAAGTCTATTTTGGTGTCGTATGTTCCTACATTAGCTCCAGGCTCAGAAAATTGCCTAAACATTAGTACATTTACAAATATCTGCAATTTAGTGTTATTATCTACCACAACGTCATCTTCTGACCTGTAGTGCTACGATGGACGCAATTATCTTCAAAACTAGTCCATTTAAGTGCACACACCAACCTATTTTAAACCGTAATAGCTCTTTTTTAAGATGCAATTTATGCAGTTGTTTACTAGGCTAGGCTATCGGCAGATAAGCAGCTACCTAAAGATATATCGATGCAGTAGGTGCACGGCGTAAATTCACGCAATTAAGGCTTATCATTTCAAAACACAAATTGACGGGAATTATATTAGTTTGTAAACTAGTCATCCTATCGTAGTGGTTTCTAATAATTTAACTATACATCTTATTAATAGTACTTTCGTGGTCGCTTTCTATCAGGAAGTGATGAGACTGAATTGAAATTGATCTCTCTAAGAACAGGTACCTACTACACTCCAGAAATCTGTTACTGCCTTCAGCTCTGAAGATGTTTATACGAAAGAAATATTAGTGAATGATAAAGATTTACAGTGGAGACAGAAAGAAAAAAACAAGTTGCGCCGAAATCAAGATAAGACAAGGGAAGGAAGGTGATTACACTCCAAAATAACCTATATTATATAGATGCTTCTGATGATGCAACTCCTGTCAAGATCAATCATCATCATCAGCCTATAATGTTCCCACTGCTGGGACACAGGCCTCCTCTCTATGAGAGGGAGTGAACTGCAATCCACCTCGCGGGCCCAGTGCGGGTTGGTAGATGTCACATGTCTTCAAATTTTTAGTTCTAGGACATGCCGGTTTCCTCATGATGTTTTCCTTCACCGTTTTTGAGGGCAGCGGTGATGAAATAAATTACACAAAGTAATGCGCCTGCCTGTGTTCGAACCCACGGCTTACCGCTCGTAAGTCGGGGCTGCCACCACTGGTCCACCACTGCTCTCCACTGGGCCACCGCTCTAGTCAAGATCAATGCTGACACAATTTAGATTGCCGTCGACAAATTAAGAGGAAAGCTATATGCTACTGTTGCTCGATCCATAATACATATATTTTATGAAATCAATTAACGATACTTATAATAAACAAAGAATAGGTGAAGAAGAGTAAATTAGTGTCCGATCGAAACTGGTTTTTACGACCGAAACCGAAACCGAATTTCGGCAACGGTCTCAGTTTCGGCCGAAACCGAAACTTACCTAAAAGGATAGGTTTTGAGAGAAAAATGAAGAAAACTTTATTATAATCAGTCAGTCGTTTTTTTTATCCCACACACATATTTTTTATCTCATGGCTATGCAGTCTTCGGCATAGGTGCTTAATATAATTTAAGTAATAAACAAAAAACAAAACAAAATAAATCTCTTTTATCTTGACTCAACGCATCGAACATGACCGATCGCAGCGCGAGAACTCCCGAATGCAGTTTCGGTTTCGGTCGTAGTTTCGGCAGGTTTGCCGCCGAAACCGAAACTTGTTTTTTTTGCCGAAACTCGACCGAAACCAAAACCGAAACCGAACATTCGGTCGGACACTAGAGTAAATTGTTACAAAATAAGTAATGAAATCATCAACTGAAAGGTTTCAATGAACGTGACTCATTCAACTTACCAAGCAAGATATTACAAATTGATAAATGACTTAAGAAGAGATGATTACTACCTAGGTTGTAATAAGTTTAACCTTCAAGTTTGTATACGAGGCATCGAATGTGAACATTTAAATTAAACTCTGTGTCTTCCTCGTGTAAGCTATTGCTTATATTTGACATATTAATAAAAGGAAATAAACATAAAGATCAAGATCATGACGCCATCAAATACTTGTCTTAATTCATGACATTGCAATTCAGGAAAATCAAATAAGACGTAGACCATCACAAGATCTTGAATCAACATTTATTTAAATATTATCCTATAAATTTTTACAGGGAATATATTTATATGAGGAAGATCAATAATATTATAAATGAATACTGATTATTCTTGTATATCTAGATTTTAGATTACGTGATTTACAAATATAAAACAGGTTTCGGTCATTTTGTAGTTAATTAAGAAAGGATAACGGATAAGCACACTAAAATCAACCATTGGAACTCCCGTGAATCTACAGTGGCGTTCACCAGTAAAAGCCGGCAAGGGTTTTCATCACGGAAATACGAGGATCCTTCAACGAAATTAAGCACAAAGAACGACCAGCAGAGCTGTAAGAAAAAAACGTTACTTCCACTTAACAAATCAATTTTTACTAAGAAAATTTGGGGGATCGGACTGGGTAAAGAAAACGACATTCTTTTTTGTCCGTCAGACAGGTAATACAAAAATATTAGACACGTCTTTTTTGTTTTATCAAAATATCAAAAAAATACTTAGTTAGAACTCATTAAAGTTGGAGAGTGCTGGCTTACTACGTCATACGTAGGTATAAAACTTACCTACATGTGACGTCATGCGCCATTTCAACTCAATATATCTCCGTAATTTTATGACCACGTGAAAAAAGAAAAAATACGTGTCCAATACTTTTCAATAATAAACTACCCGACGGACAAAGAAAAAAAAAATAGGATCATCCGCTATTGGGTACTCCTCTGCCTAACCCTTCGAGGATGACAGGCTTGATGTTATGTTTTGTTAAGACACCTTAAAAGACCAGTCAAACTGATATATATGTATAGGGTGTAAAACTCCTCTTAACGAAGCCGAAAGGCACTGGTTCTCCCTGTCATTGCGATTATTTTTTTGTTTTACACCATACCTGGGAACCTTCTAGTTACGGAGATATTAGGGGTCAAAGTTCCAACTTTTTGACAAGTATTTTTTAAAATACAAGTTTTTAATGTAAGATTTTTACTTTAAACACCTCCACTACCCCCGTACTATTCAATCTGTCCATCAGCACAATGTTTTGAGTGCGTTACATCGAGTTCTACCACAAAACATGATTTTACACCACCCAAAAAAAAGTCGTTTCCCAGCAATAATTTTTGCGTAAAGTTACTTAGTTTCATGTACAGAATGCTTGGTTGACGGCTTCGTGATGAGGTGATTTACACGGTGTAGAATTAGCAGCCTAGTCCGAAGCCTCAATACCTAACAAGAATATGAATGCACTTACATGATTATAAGTCGCTTCTACAAAGGTATTCAGAAATTTCACGCGTGCTTCGAATGTCATGTTTGTCTTTGCATGTAATTCAATAGATATGGACGAACCTACTGAGGACAACGTAATTTAATACATAGGTAGATATCATGGAATATAATTATAAGATACTATTACTGTAGATTTTAAAAGAAGCTTCTCACTCACGGGATTTTTTTTGCTGTGCCATAGCAAAGCAAAAAAAAATCCCAAATGTGAGAAGCTTCTTTACGTACGTAAGTACGTCCTAATATATAATTATAATAATATAAAATTATATCCTATATAATTATTTCCTTTTATTAAGAATGTTTTGCATGCCTGTAAGTGATATATTATTTGTTTACACAGCATTGAAGACTTGTGATTACCTTTTGTGACAATTCTTGTAAATATGTCGTTGGTGTACCTACTTAACAAATAGAAAGAAACGGCTTTTTCTCACAAAATAAAAAATGCATTACTTGAATATGGCAAGAAAATCTCTTAAACTGGATCAAATTGTCTGCTGAAGAAAAATCATCTTTCACAGCTTTTCCAGTCTCTGAACCGTGCTTGACATAATTATGTAGGTGTCTTACTCCAAAATCTGGAGATTTACAATCGCTTCATTAAGGATATTTACTGTTGGGCTGTGTCATCCCACTGCTGGTCAAAGGCCTAGTTACTGATATATGTATAGATTTAAAAAAAAAAACTACGAAATACACCCAGACGAAGTCGCGGCCGACGATAGTTGAATAATACGGAGAACGGAGTCTCACGAAGAAATTAAATTAAGAAAACGTAAAGAAAAATGCAACAAAACTAACACACAGAACTACAGAAGAACTATGAAGTACTTTACGAGATGGCATAAAAATATTTTAGAACTAAAGCTCGTTGTAGATAATATCACTTGTAATTCACTTGAAGTAGCCGAGCAAGTAAATAAGTGTAATACTGTTGTAAAACACCTCTGATGTAATGTTACGCAGTTGCCAAAATTAAGTAATATTAACAACACTAAAGCAAATAAAATTGATGCTGAAATGTCCTCGTATTAACATACTTACAGTTAATTGTGCTACATAATAGAACATGATTTTAGACTACATTTTACATTTACTGTATTAATATATAACTAGCACTTCGCCCTTGAATACATCCGCGAAAATTGTGATACCTATAATATAGCTTATGTTACTCGGTAAAGATGTAGCTTTCTAATAGTGAAAGAATTTTTAAAATCAGTCGAGTAGTTTTTGAGTTAAATCGTAATAAACAAACAAATCTTTTCGCTGTATAATATTAGTTTAGATAAATTTAATGTTACTTTTAGTGGTTTTCGGTGTGACCACACTGACCACGTTGTTTTTGTAACGGATTTTTATTTTTCTCTCGAATCTCGGGAGATTTATAATAAATTTATGAAAGTACGTAATATCAATCTTAAATACAGTCGTGTGTGTGTGTGTGTGTGTGTTTGTTAGCTTGTGGCAAAATAATAACAGCCACTCGGGTCAATCTTCAAGTTAAGCCGTACTTGCCAAGGTTAGTCTGTGGATGGGTGACCACTACATATCGAGTTTACTACGTGCCTCGGAAAGCACGTTAAGTCGTTGGCCCCAGCTGTCATTTACGGATCTTTGATACAGGTTTGTTACAGGTGTATGGCCCGAATGTCTGACAGCCAGTCTTACCCAGAGGCATCGTTTTACCTACCCAGCATTAACTAGGTGGTCAAATAGGAAGTGGCCCCATGTAAAATACTGGTAATCAGCTGCATCTGGTTAACCAAAAGCTGCAAATGTTTAGAAGGCAGATGATGATGTAGTTATATCTCGATGTTCTGTCTAGTAGCAAAATCCGTGCGAAGTAGGGATGGGTCGCTAGTTAATCCTAAAATAATTTTATGAAAAAAAACCCATTTAAATAAAATCTACTTAATTTCAAGAACGTATTCACGGAAGCGTTAACTTTTTTTTACGGGTTTTCGAGTTTTAAATGAGTGTTTTTTTTTTTTTCTATTTTTGACTTGACTACGGTTACTTGAAGTCACTTTGATATTCGACTTTGAAGTGTTCTCAAGGTTGTCTACAAAAAGGTTGGATAATATGTTAAACATATGGTCAAATAAAAAACGCGGCAAGAACTTATAAGTGTTAGGTAACGTTACCTATTCAATGAACTTGACTGTTTTTTTTTTTTATTGAACTTCATTAATAACTTGAATCTAAACATCATCATCTCATCTGCCTAGCCTTTTCCCAAACTATCTTGGGGTCGGATTCCAGTCTAACCGGATGCAGCTGAGTACCAGTATTTTTTTCATGAAGCGACCGCCTATCTGACCTCCACAACCCAGTAACTGGGTAATACGAAACCCCTTGGTTAGACTGGATGTCAGAGTTTCGGCTTCTGACAACTTATAACGACTGTCAAAGATCTAAAACAATGACAGCCGGGACCAACGGCTTAACGTGCTTTCCGAAAAACGGAGGAAACTTGGTATGGAATTATGATCACCCATCCACGGACCGACCTCGGCAAGCACGGCGTAACCTTGAAAATCGACCCGTGCGGCTGTTATTATTTACCCACGAGCTCCTCATATAACTTGAATCTAAACTTAGTTTTGTAATGCTCTCAGCAGTGATTGTATTTGGTGTTCCTTTTGCTTTACCAATAACGGTTAATGCTTTTTCAATTATACCTTAGTAGGCATGTCTTTTAGAACTAGCAGTAGCATCAAATAATTAATTAATGATGGTGCTGATTTCCTCAATTTTGTCATTTGTACTACCTATTGACGGTATCAATGAAGCAGTTTAATTACAATTATACAAGGTGTTGTTTTGCATCCTCGTCAAATTCAAGGAGGTAACTATGCTAGTGATTCTCGTTCCGAATCAATAATAAAATGGGTAGGTAATTTGTTGTCTTTTTTTTTTTTTTTACGGAAATCGGTAAGTGTGAACCAGCCGTGTTTTAAACGCGGTCCGTCTGGTTCTTGCCTTATAACCTCGCTTACACACATACAAACAATCTCAAACGTTTATCTCATAATTTGTTAGTCCCTAAACCAAGTTAAGGGGGTTATTCTGAAATACTGACAAACTTAAACAACCAAAAAAATCAGTGTTTATTAATAATTAACTAGGTACCGTAATTTTAATTGATTATTTATGTCTTTCGTGACCACCCCCTGAAATTTGACGAGGTTGCAAAACAACACCTTGTATAACGACTTATCGGTTAGCTGTATAATTAGAAATTAGGCTTTTAATGACAATGTTATAACCATTAATTAGTCAGCCCTACCAACCACCCGAATAAATTGCAGTCACAGTTTTTTTTTGTAATGGTACTAGATAAGATTCCAATGGCTTTTTGATTGCATTTTTGAAATCACGTAACTTAGGTATCGTATTAAAAAGTTTGACTAGATTACAAGACGCCTAGCTAGACGCCTTCTTTCCTAGCTAGACGACAAGACTTCCTTCCAAATTCAGGCTTGCATTCAATTTTCAATGTATCTAGATAGATACTAGTAGGTTATTTCCCGCTCATAGAGAGGAGGGCTGTGTACCAGCAGTGCGAAAATTACAGGCTGATTATGCTAGTAGGTATCAATTTACCTTCGCCATTATATCTTTAATTTTCGATTTCGCTAACCACAAAATCAACTTATTCGTAAAACTTATTCTTGGCATAAAATTTGCTCATGATTGTTTTCGTTTATTTTATTTCCGAATCAGTGACTCTGACCACATCAAGGTCATATGACCGTCATTATTTTACCTGTTCTTGAAACGCTTGCAAAGTTTCCGTGAACAAGAAGGGTCTTTAGTTTTTTTGGTAAGACTAGTTTTTGAGATCAGCGGTGGCCCACTGGCGAGGGGGGCTAACGAGTGACTGTTCGTGGATTCGAACCTAAGCTGGACTTCTTTGCATACATTGTTTCAACATCACTGCTCTCGTAACGGCAAAGGAAAACATCGTGAGGAAACCGGCATGTCCTTGAACCAAAAACCGAGGCACGCACAGGGCCCGCGTGGAACATTGCCCACCCCCTCTCAAAGACAGGCCTGTGTCCCGCAGCAGCAGTGGGAACGTTATAGGCTGATATGATGCTAATGCACGCAACAACACTACCGTTTGCCAATGCCAGACTTAATTCAGCATCCGTAGTATCTTCTCGTGAGTAGGTCTAAAAATTAGGCAGAAATCCTTCAATGTATGTGGTATACATAACATTAGTCATTGTGCTGGTCTCATTAGGTAATTCAGTGATATCATGGAGTCTATTGTGGACATTGTCAATGGACGATGTGCTCTAACGTGCCTCGTAATAGGGAGTCATTATCCAGATGATGGACACAGAAATAACTAGATTTGTAACCCAGTACTCAATTAAGGAAATTGGACTGACAATAAAAGGCCAAGGACGTTTCCAAATTGGTGCATTTTGAGGTTTGTATATGAATAGGCCGTAGGATCGAGCAAGATATAGTGTCAAATTGATTGATACCCAACAGTGACCATAAAGGGTATACCATTTAAGAATTGTGACTATTTGTGACTACTGATGTAATGCCTAATAGAGAGAAAAGGAAGAAGAGAACATGCTGCGCTGACCCCAAATAAATGATTATGACTAGAAAAGGAATTAATACTGAATTGGCGGTATACATAGGTACATTTTACACAGACAGTCATAGCGCTGACCGCTTAATAATTATTGTTTAGGGGTTTGAAGATTTAATGTATGTAGACAGAACTACCAGTTAGATTCTTCATTTTCAGAAGGTAGGTACGCTAAATTACTTGGCCATGCGATGCGGAGTAATAAGGAAACTGTCGTAAAAAAAGTTTTGAGTATGAATGCGGATGGGAATAAGAGTAGAGGAACACCAAAAAAACGATGGATGGACTGTGTGAAGGATGATACGGCAAGAAAGAAGGTTTCTGATGAAATGACCAGTAATAGCGAAGCATGGAGGAAGAAGATTAGGCTGTGTTGAACCCAAATAAATTAGGATTAGGCCAGAAGGTACGCTGAATTAAGATAAAATAACAGATAGCATTTAAATCAATAACCTCCAATCATAAAGAAGAACAAGGCTACAACAGAAAAATATTCATTTCACAGCCGATCGACAATCTATGGATCTCTTAATTTAATATCATGGTAACATTGACCGGAATGTTGGTAGAACACGAGAAAAAGTTGCAAAACCTTAGTTAGTGGTACAATGACAGTTTTGCAAGGGTGCTTCGCTGAGCGAACAAGGTCTGGTGGCAATGGATGACATCCAATGCCAACACGCTGTTTTTTTTATTCATAAATTGTGAAATTACACTGTTTACCGGCGTCGCGGTGTCGCTTCGATTGCCAATGGTTTTCTGTTAATATCTTATTGATTATTAATTTCATGGTTGTTTTGTTTTTTTGGTAAGTTCGCAAGTTTGTGCGTTTGGTTCGGTTTTATGTAATTTAATTTCAAGGTCTAATAGCATGTAATTAGAATCTTATAGGTTTGTTACACTTGTAAGTATTTTCTGAGCTTTACATAATAAAGATGGTCCCTCAATTTTGATTTTAATAAAGTTATATTTTATTTACATATCATCGATTACCTACAAATATGTAGGTATTTGAGATACCCACCTACTACTATTTTTTGTTAGCTTACCTACTATTTGCTTAGCTGCTCTGTGAGTTTCAGTCATAAAAGCCTCATTCACACCTTTGAGAATTAAGTGTGAAGGTATGTAATAAAAACAGTGTAATCCTGAGAAAATAAGCAATTATGATCCTCTACTTCATTAATGTAATCGGTTTCGTATGAAAAAAAATGTGGCAAACCAAAAATGTTTTTGCCAAAGCAGAAACTTATTAGATCACACCAACATCAAAAATTACAATGACTAAAAATAAAAAGTTATGTAAGTCATCCATCTCACATTATTTTATAAAAAAGGACGAGAGAGAGAGAAATAACTTAACGTTAACTTAACTCGAACTTAACCGGAAACAGTCAGCATAATAATAAAAAACACAAACTTACCAGCTTTTAAATCCCATGAAATTTAGAAAATACAGTTTCCTAGTACCATGTGCTGTAATGATAACATCCTTTCATAGGTACAACATCGATACCATGCACTAACAATAGGACACACCAAGAATACCGCGAATCCACTGTAATATCAACTTTAGTTCAAAAACTCCGTTTCAACGGTGAATCAAAAACTGCGGTTCACTTATAAAGTTGTTTCATACTTATTGTCATTGAAAAGTCTACTTATTTTGTTTGTTTTAACATACCGCTGTCCGCGTAAAGATATTTTTAGAGCGCACCAACACGGCTGGTTACAGTATTCGTTGAGTGACTAGCGGCCACTGACTGGCAACTGGCTTGGTAGCTCGACTTGAATGCTAACTTGACGGACGGGTTGAGTGCACGCGGGGAGTGTAAACAAATCATAGCTACCATGTTTGAATGTCTCTTACTACCAAATTAAGGCACCGTTTAAGTCTAATAACCAACTTGAGCTGTAATTAAGTTATTAAACAATTATGATGTGTCTGAAGAAAATGTCTATTTATATTACCGCCATCTGGTGTGGTTTCTATGAACTAAATTAATCCACGCCATCTATTGAGGAGCAGTTGTATTACTTGCATCTAATCTTAGTAATCTTTAAATTACCGGATAGATGGCGCTGTGACGTAGGGCAGACAAGCGAGAAAAGCGACATCTATTAACAATAGGCTGAATAACTATGAGGATTGTCCATTTATCTTGATATCTAGGTACATTGGTAGATGTCGTTTTATCCAAAAATATAATTACATTACGATCCGCAGTGTTTTAGGCATGGGGAGCAGCACTACAGCAGAGGTTAAAGATCCTATGAAAAATGGTAAGATAGGTAAGATATATAAAGGAAAAAGTTTTTACCAAACAAACATTTTGCCACGCGATTTGCAGCTGACATTGTACCTACAAAACCATAGCATAACAATAAAAATCTTAATAATGATGCCACCCAAACCCATTTATTAAATAATTATTTAAGATCAAAATTCCATTATCAAGCCGTTTCATTTTATAATTCGATGCAATTAATCCTACATATAAATTATAAAAACAAAACATTAAGTACCATAACATTACAGAACTGCTTGTCTAAGCATATTCTAAACCACTTCTTCCTTTATAACTTAGAGGTGTTCCACTGCCAGTAGCAGCATTGCCTCCAATAATTCTAAAATCAGGACCTCCTCCATCATTGTTGCTTTCAGATTCGTTCACTATACCAACTCCTTCTGTGGAATTTGAGTTTCTACGACTTGGTAGATCATTGAGGAGATACATTAACGTTTTCATTACCGTAGAAACTGACGGTGCTGAAAATCTTCTGCCAGATTCTGTCGCATTTATGCTCGGAAATGGTTCAACTGTAGTGACATCCCCTTTCAAATCAGTAGGTTTATTTTTAACTTTACCTTTTTTTCTAGTACTTAATGGTTGTTCATAATGATGTTGTATTACTGCATCTGATTTTTTTATTCTTTGTCCCAGTAGTTCCTTAAGTTCTGAAGGATTCCAGTTAGAAGTCGGGTAAGATAAATTTGAAACAGTTTGGTATGGTCCACTGCTCCAATAGTTACGCTTGCTCAGTTGTGCTTTCTTGTTTCCAATTGAGTATGCAACAGGCAACGCATTACTGTAAGACTCTAAATTCGGGTTTCCAGCTACCGGTAGTCCATTAACCCCAGAGTATGCATAGTATTTTGTTGGTCCCGCATAAATATCTTTGTACGCCAAAGTATAAGCTCCTTTGCCTGAAGTTGACTGAGACGCAGCGTTAGGGTTTGCAATACCGTTAATATAAATCTTGCTTACATTTACGGAGGTTAATCCACCTAATAACGGGGTCTGGTAAGTTTTTGACAAATACGTTTTTCCTAACGGGATTATGCCTAAAATCAGTGGCGGAGATACAAGTGTGACCAATATGCCTTCTAAATAAGGCAAATTTTTGGGGAATTTAATTACTTTAGCATTTTGTAAAATTTGGTAATTGAATGTTTCACCAAGCAACAAAGGCCGTAGCTCTATATTAGACGCGTCTATGACTATTCCTTTAGCGTCGGTTATCACACCATCAGGACTGATATAAATGTTGTTCTCTAAGAAGGTCTTTTGCACCAGAATTTTGAGGGTATGGCTGTCGATACTTTCTATATCCTTTGGCAAGTGTACGTTCTGGAATCTCTTCATTTGTTTTTGGAACCAAATGTTGAAGGTCATTTGAGCAGAAAGAGGTTTGTTTGTGTCTTGCGAGCCCGGCTGTAATTTATTTAATCCTTGATCAGTCGCGAAAGTATACACAACATTCTGATCTAGTCCACCTTCATATGAGCCTGGGCCAGCCTGAGGATTGATTGAGTGATCTTGATTTGTATGTGGGAAAGCCTGAGCGTTGGGCAGGACTGATTGAGAATTGATCGGAGTTACCTGAAGTTCGTACGGAGGTGATTGAAGATGGACTGGGATAGCCAAAGAATCTTCTGGGATTGTCTGAGCATTGTCTGCGGCCGTCTGAGGGTTAAGAGTAACAGCTTGAAGGTCGTCCGGATTTGTATATGGGTAGATATTAGGCATCCAGTTTTGCTCAGGTGTTAGCTTGCTAGTGTTGGGGTTATACGGTTGAGGAAAAAAATTGCTTGGAATATTTGTCGATCCTTTATCAGGTTCATTGACAACATCTCCACTTGGTCCATTAGCTATTATTATATTCTTAGGCAAAGAGTATTCATTACCTTTATAACTATTTGGATTTATATAATTGTCACCGTTTGGATAGAAATCTTCTATTGCACCAGTGTTAAGTCCAATGGTCAAAGATTCTGTTACTGCTGAGACGAGTTTTTCAATGTGGTCATTATACACTTTTATCTTATTTGGGTTATTGTAAAGTAGTGTATAAACATTTTCTGTGGTAACAGGTACAAGTCCATCACCAGCCTCATAAGGAATTTCTGGTATAAGCATTTGTTTCTTAGCATTTGGTGTGTACATTTTGATTTCATTGGTAGCGTCATTTTTGTATAGGTAAATGACTAATCGTTCCAGAACGTTGTTCTGTGAATCTAGTTGTTGGACTGTTGGCGGGAGACCATCTGGCCAACATATACAATTCTTTGTGGCGTCGTCTAAACTATTTGCTTTACTTGTGTTGTGTTGCCAGGGTTTTGGTTCGTTGATGATGCTGAAATTAAAATTGTAACTAAGAAAAACGATTACCAACGTACATTACCAGATGGAAGAGATTAATTAACATTAACATCAATAATCATATATTTAGATATTTATTCAGATTTAAGAGATTTTTTTTACCTTGTGTAAACATGTGACGAAGCAAATGATAGAAGTAAGAAGAACTGAAAAAAAAAAACATTTTCTTAGGCATTTAATAATCTTAATACTTTATTGGCATATTGTGTAAAGTGAATTAAAAGGAATAAGGTGATT
Organism: Cerastis leucographa; assembly: GCA_963082945.1. Classification (NCBI taxonomy): domain Eukaryota; kingdom Metazoa; phylum Arthropoda; class Insecta; order Lepidoptera; family Noctuidae; genus Cerastis; species Cerastis leucographa. Next base: position 9,140,564 of record OY720353.1, read on the forward strand.
ATGTAAGCCAACAGGCCTTAAGGACCCTTTCCATGGTTCCGTTGCCAAATAGCAAAAACGGAATCCTTAAGGATTCGGTCTGTTCGTCTGTCTATCCGTCCGTATGTCACAGAATTTTTACTAAAATAATATTGTCACCACACTTGACCAAACAGTTGAAATTTGGATAGTAGGTGCCTTCTATAAACCGCTACACAATCATGTGAAATAATGAATAAAATAAAAAAATAAAAAACCGGCCAAGTGCGAGTCGGACTCGCGCACGAAATTTCCGTACCGTTATTTAAAAATCACTTTTTTGTATAGGAGCCCCCTTATTTTTTTTTTTTTGTATTTGTTGTTATAGCGGCAACAGAAATACATGATCTCGTAGAAAATTCAACTGGCTAACTATCATGGTTCTTGAGATACAGCCTGGTGACAGACGGACGGACAGACGGACAGCGAAGACTCAGTTCTAGGGTACCCGTTTGACCCTTTGGGTACGGAACCCTAAAAAAGGATGAATGCTGCGTGGGGTGGTGTCTATCGATAGCGTGGATAACGGCCCACATCTTCACAAAGAGAAGACGCCTGTGTTCAGAGTGTACCTAATGAAGTTGTAATGTAGGTACTCACAAGTAATAAATCCATTTCGTTTAATTCAGATTGAAAAAATGTTCCATTGTCTGTTCAAAGTCCAACTGATACTTAAAACTGAACGGGTTTTATTATTGCAGCACTTTTTTATACGTAAGAAAATAATTAGTACAGAATTAGCGTTAATTTGACACATTTGTGCAATTTAGTGAAACAAATTATTTTATCAGTAATGTGAATTTAGAACAGCCATTCATTAGAGTATTCAGCTTGGGAATTCATTAGCTACAAAGAAACATGTGTTTGCCTGTTAATTTTATCATCATCATCAGCCTATAATGTTCCCACTGCTGGGACACAGGCCTCCTCTCTATGAGAGTGAGTAGGCTGTTATCCACCACGCAGGCCCAGTGCGGGTTCGTGGATGTCACGTGTCTTCGAATTTTTAGTTCTATTAGGACATGCCGGTTTCCTCGCAATGTTTTCCTTCACCGTTTTGAGAGCGGCGGTGATGAAATAAATTACACAAAGTAATGCGCCTGCCTGTGTTCGAACCCACGGCTTACTGTTCGTAAGTCGGGGCTGCCACCACTGTGTCACCGCTGCTCTCATTGTTAATTTTATAGTACGAGTATATTAGATATTTTAGCTTTGATCTAGGGGTAGCAACGTATTCTGCAATGCCTCTGGTATCATGAGAGGCGAAAAGTCATTTAAAGCTGTAAAGAAATACTTAAAAAACGTTTAAAGCTGTTTTTTCTGCATTTTCAAACCTTTTTAGCAGTGACCAAATAGCAACTGGCACCGAATAAGTGGCTATTAACTTCACTCCAATGTCATAATCATGTCAAAGCTCCAATGTCAAAATTATAGGCCTAACAAAAAGTGAGCTTTAACAAAAAAAAAAATCTTTTGGTTCACGTCCGTGGTTCCACAATCTCGCTTGAAGATCAGCGAAATTGCGGTAACACCCTAAGCTGCAATAATGTTGCTCAATGGAAATTGTCGAAAGCAGGTTTTAACAGTGTTGAGTAAGCTGCCTTTACGGCACACCACCAACGATACGGTTAATTATTGTACTACGACACCACCTATAGATTATACATTACCAGCAGGCACACCTGGCTCAGGAGCGGGAAAGGGTGGTGGTTCGGGCGGCTCGATCAGGGAAGCTGGGGGTGGGTTGGGCAAACTTGGGGCAGCTCTCGAAGAAGGATACTTCCATCAACAGCAGAAAGAGCAACTGAAACAAATAAAGCAGAAGCTGAAGCGAGGGGAGCAGATCGGCTATTCAGACAAGCCATCACCCAAATGAAGTTTTTTATGTTTTATCTCTAAAAAATACAGATCAGGTGAATTATAGTTTATTATTGGTTCAAATATTTTTGGATTACAATCGGTTGATACAGATGATCAGTCTTTCATTTTATTTAATGCATACCAAGCCATACTACTCGTATACTTACTACTCTGGCAAGACATCGAGACGTCAGGAAATCACCGTATTCCAGAACCAAACGGACTTTCACCAACCCGCACCAGGGACAGTCAAGGCTAAGATAAAATACTATTAGTTTAAAAAACATGAAATAAATATTAAATTAAAAATTTAAGAAACCCTCGACACTAAAAACCTATGGAAACGGCTCGACTGATTTTGACAAGAGTTATTTACTAGCTGTTGTTATAGGAAGTAACTTATGCTGCTTTTATTTTAGAAAGAGGATAAGACTCACGTCCAAAAAAAAAACCCTTGAAACAAAATCCGATTCATACGGCGAAGTAATATTTTTACAATATTTTAATTAATTTCACGCGGGCGAAGGTCGCGGGGCACAGCTAGTAAATACAAGATGTTGTTTTGCATCCTCGTCAAAATTCAGGATGTTGTCACTCATCATCATCATCATTCTCTTGCCCTTGTCCCAATTTATTTGGGGTCGGCGCAGCATGTCTTCTTCTTCCATACTTCTGTATTGCTTGTCATCTCATGAGACACCTCCTTTCTTGCCATATCATCCTACACACAGTCCATCCATCGTTTCTTTGGTCTTCTTCTACTCCTATAACCATCCACATTCATACTCAAAACTTTCCTCACGACGTTTTCCTCATTCCTCCGCATCACATGCCCATACCACGACAACCGATTACCACACATCTTTTCAGTCACCGGCGCCACTTTCAAACTGCCCCTTTTTTTTTTTTTTTGCGGATGGGAAATCATCGAATGACTTCTCCAGCTCTGGGCGGAGCGGGAGGGAGTGTCAGACTTGACTGACTAAAACCCACCCATGTTCCTTCTTAGCCCTTTGTGTTCCAGGGCCGCGGTATCTCTTTCGAACAACCAGCCCTGGCAGGCATCGGCCCTTTCGGACCCCTTCCAGTTTGCTGACATGTCCTTGAGGCGCGCGTGGAACACGTACGCGCCGTCGACACGGCCTGTCGTCATGAGACGGACAGACGGTGAGCTAGCCCATTACTCACCGTCCACAGGCTCGCGCCTACGGTGGCCGGGGGCCACTGGTTGCCCCCCGACGCTCGGGGCGTCTCCCGCGGCGGCTGGTACGTGAGGTTCTCTCCCTCTCACGTTCCGCCACCTCCTTCGCTAGCATGAGTGCTTCGCAGAAGGAGGCGACGGCTTCCCATTCCCTCTCGCTCCGGACCATGGATTGAACCAGGGCCGGACGCGAGAGGTCACCGCCGCTTCAGACTGCCCCTTATGTACACATTTCTTATTTTATTCCTTCCTTCTTATATGATAAAATAAGAAATGAGTTCACTGGCTATATAATCAACGTTTTCCAAGTGGCAATTTTCCATCGTCAATGGGTAGCGGTTCTGGCGATAGATTGGTGCAATGGTGTCATGGAGCACCTGATTTTGTACCCTTGTGTACCCTTCAACGGCCAAGTCACACAACATTAGGGACCGTCCATTAATCACGTGAGGTTTGAAAGTGGGGGGAGGGGGTTTAGCGAAAATCACGAAATATCACAAGGGGGAGGGAGGTATAAGTTTTTAAACTGACATGGTCACTAACACTATTAATAACACTATATCGGGAACTCGAAACAAATAATACACATGGTAAATATCCCGTTGCAAGTGTTATTAATAGGGGAGGGAGGTGTATAACGTGTATTTATTTTTTCATCAAACGCGCTATTCTAAACCGAAAAGCGGCTTGTAGTCTGTTCTTGACTCGCCGTTGCCAGGCAACGAACGAAGTACCTGTATTTAAAGATAATATTCTAAAAAAATTAAGATTCTTAGTAGGTACCAAAAATAAACGTGATTTTGGGTGGGGGCGGGGTTAGTCTTAAACCTCACCACGTATCACCAAGGGGGAGAGGGGGGTTAAAAAAGGCTAAAAAAATATCACGTGATTAATTGACGGCCCCTTAACTATAATAATAAAGAAATCGCAGTAAGGAACCTTAGACTTAGCACGACTTTGTCTAGATTTCATTACTTTTTAGAGATAAACAAGCAGCTCCATCGAGACTTGGCTAGTTTTTTACTGAATGTTTTTGGTGGGATAATTTACGTCATGCTCCCTGGCGGAACCACCTTTGCTGTAACAAGTATAAGTTACATGAACAATTCTATGAAATGTCTATAAAATTCTAGTCCTATTAAAAAAAGTCTATATCTCTAGTTTCGACGTAAACTTTAATTTAAAGTGGTTGCGCTGCGGAGTATCCTTCCCGGCGAAACCACCATGATATTTCTATTACTATAAATATTACAAGCTAATATGTAGTATCAAATAATTCTATAACAATTCTATATTGAACTAGTACCCCTAAATCCTCAGTCTACTTTAAATATACGAACAAAACGGTGCCTCAAACTTTGTTTTCGAAATAGTAGCTAAGTGCCTAGATTAAAGTTCTTAGCAAATAAAGGTTACGTCAAATATCAAACAATGTCCTCTAGGCGTTTGGTTTATAAGCATACAGATAAATTATTTTCTTGTTTCAATAGATTATTGTAATAAAAAATGATATTAGGTGAAACATCTGTGCTTCCATCACTGACTAATACTGGCCACTGATAATAATTAAGTGATAAACGAATATTGTCATTTACTATTGTCAGGAAAGTTCATAATTAGAATTTTATTTTATTATAGAATAATAATAGAATGGTTATTTCCTTTTACATTTTCGCGTAATGGCTTATTGTGTATTTTTAACCAACTTTACAAAAAGGAGGAGGTTCTCAACTCGGTTGTGTTTTTTTTTTAATGTTTCTTACCTCAGTTCTCCGTCATTTATGAACCGATTCGGTTTTTTTTAATTGAATTTTTTTCAAATGAATAAGACGTTGTTTTAGTTCAGGCGTAACTACTTAAATAGACTATTTCATCGAGTTAAATATTAAATATTAAAACACAAGTTACACACCAAACAAAAAGAAAATCATACTTCTTGTTACCGTCTGGAAGTACATCATTTCAAATGTTAAAAAAAAAAAAATAGTCTATTTAAGTAGTTACGCCTGAACTAAAACAACGTCTTATTCATTTACAAAAAAATCAAATAAAAAAAAAACAAATCGGTTCATAAATGACAGAGAACTGAAGTAAGAAATATTTAAAAAAAAAATACAACCGAGTTGAGAACCTCCTCCTTTTTGTAAAGTCGGTTAAAAACAGACAAGCTATTACACGAAAGTGTAAAAGGAAATAACCATTCTATTATTACTATATTATTAAAATAAAATTCCAATGATGAACTTTACTGACAATAGTAAAGGATAATGACAATATTTGTTTATCGCTTAATTATTATCAGTGGCCAGTATTAGTCAGTGATGGATGCACAGATGTTTCACCTTATATCATTTTTTATTACAATAATCTATTGAAACAAGAAAATAATTTATCTGTATGCTTATAAACCAAACGCCTAGAGGACATTGTTTGATATTTGACGTAACCTTTATTTGCTAAGAACTTTAATCTAGGCACTTAGCTACTATTTCGAAAACAAAGTTTGAGGCACCGTTTTGTTCGTATATTTAAAGTAGACTGAGGATTTAGGGGTACTAGTTCAATATAGAATTGTTATAGAATTATTTGATACTACATATTAGCTTGTAATATTTATAGTAATAGAAATATCATGGTGGTTTCGCCGGGAAGGATACTCCGCAGCGCAACCACTTTAAATTAAAGTTTACGTCGAAACTAGAGATATAGACTTTTTTTTAATAGGACTAGAATTTTATAGACATTTCATAGAATTGTTCATGTAACTTATACTTGTAACAGCAAAGGTGGTTCCGCCAGGGAGCATGACGTGATAATTTGCTGGGCACAACACAAGTAGATAGAACTTTTTTGCTTAAATATTGATGTTTGCAATCTCTGCTTTAACATCTGTCACCTAAGATCATGTCACTTTAAATGTGCCAAAATCAGCCAAAATGGTTTCGTAATTTTGATAATTTAAAATTTTTCTGTGTTAAAATGTATTTACAAAATCTTCAACAGACCCATCCTTGAACTTGTTGCCAGAAACGCAAATCCAAAGTTTATCATGTAAGTCAATATCATGATCTGAAATCAAAATGATAAGATTCCTTTCGCAGATGCATCCTAGATTACCTTCTAGGGGTTCAAGTATAATGCACCATCCAGAGTGTTTGACAATCGTGAACGGAAGCTTCGTGTCTAGTGGAGTAACCATAAGAGATTACACGAAGAAAACAGACAAATATCATCCAGATAAAAATATTAAGGCAAGAGAAGAAAAGGAGTCTATTGCCATGCCTGGATTTGTCAATCCTGAGCCTATGAGGAGCCAAGGCCTTCTGACACAACAAATAAAACAACAGATCGAAGAACATAAAAAGAAGAAAGAAAAACCTACACTTCACAATCCTGAGGGCAGAGAATGATATATTCTTTACCATTGAACCCAAAACGCAATTAAAGTAAAACTCTTATTTAAGTTAGTTTATTGGTTTTTATTCCTCTGCACCACCGACGATACCATGGAAGTGTATCTCTAGATCTTTATTGCTTTTGACTGCTTCGTTGGTTGAGTGGTCGCAAGCGCGCCTGCTGAGCATGCGGTCCTGGGTTTGATTCCTGGGTTGAGTTATGGAGTATTTATGCCTCATTGATGGTAATAGGCTCGCTCCTATGGAAATAAAAACATAACTGTCGAATTGTGGGTGTACTTATCTGCCTAACCTTTTGGGAATTACAGGCGTGATGTTATCGTTATGTTTATTGCTTTATAATGTTATTTATGACCAAAGGATCTGTGTTGACACAGGTCCATCGCTCACCCCTCCTGGAAGGTGCATCTACCATGAGTATAAAAAATGCGACGCAGATATTTAGAATCTGCTTCATTCAGATCCAGCCAGTCCTAAACGACGCCCTAAGCCGAGGCGCGTACCTCACAGAGGGTGCCCTTAACGTGAAGTCACTTAGTTTCTAAGTTTTCACCCCTAGCTAGAGACCTTAAACTCAAGGCACCCACAGGATGGTCTGGTTAAGCAGACGAGGTTTCAACTTGAAAAGTGCCCAATTTAATCATCATCATCGACCTATAATGTTCCCACTGCTGGGACAAGGGCCTCCTCTCTACGGAGTGAGCTGTAATCCACCACGCGGGCCCATTGCGGGTTAGTAGATGTTACATGTCTTCGAGCTTTTAGTTCTAGGACATGCCGGTTTCCTCACGATGGTTTCCTTCACCGTTTTGAGAGCATCGGTGATTAAATAAATTACAAAAACTAATGCGTTACACAAAGTAATGCGATAATGCCCAATTTAATACTTAAAGGCAATACAATCCTCTATTCAGTCACATCAAAAGAGTGCGCTAGGATTTTTCCGCTTGGGGAAACTGACCCTAAGGCACCGTCTCATTTAAATGGTAGGCATGATGCATCAGCAACAGCATATGACATATATTCTTCTTTTTATTCGTTTTAAGAATGTATCTTAACATCAAGATCCAGCTTTAGTAACCCATTCATGGGACAAGGGTTACTCTTAAACAATAAACGTTTGGTTAGAAAGCTTACTTACCCGTTCACAATATGAGATTTGGTTGAAAGGATAACCCGTTCAATGGCGACAAGTTGTAAGGTACGCGTATCTTGAGGGCTTTTAAAAAATAACCTTAACTAACAGAATGTTATACGAATAACCGTAATGGTTCTTACATTAAATTCTGTTAAACCTACCTACAACAGTACTGGACGAAAGTGTTAAATAATTATACCAAAGGAAGTACTGACAGTCGAAGCCAGAAGAATTTTGTTTCAAACCCCAGTAGTTAGTCAGCGGTAATAATTTAAAAACGAAAAAGAGAACAAAGATGAAATAAAAGAAGTCATCAAGGTACTCAATACACTTTTACTACGGTACCTTATTTAGGCCCAACATGCTACAGTCTACCGAAGATTAATAGCGAACCTGTACTAATAGACAGAGCGAGTATTCGTCGAGCGAGTATATGTCGATTCTATCGCCATAAGCGTTAAGCAGGCGAAGTAAAAACGTAAAAAAAAAACTATTCTTCAGTCGACCAAAGTCTATAACAAGCAGACAAGACTACAGCGTGTATTCGAATTGACCTTAACAGTCTTCGAAACATGCGTAGGCGACCGGCGCAAATGATGAATCGACTATGTGAAGAATAATATGGTTAGAAACAAAGACATTCAAAGTCTTTTAAATCTCTTTGGTTCGAAAGCAGGTGACTGCTGAGATGGACATGCTGCAGGGCCGACCTCAAATAAATTGAGATAAGGACAGGAAAAATATGATGAAAATTATTAGATAAGAACTCTTTAAAAGCAGAATCATCAATTACCATAAACAGTAAAATCTTTGGTCAGACTACTGCAACTGTCACTGTTCCATTCGTCAGAAAATATCGAATAATGCAAAAAATACAACAAAATTTTTAGTCCCCGCCAAATTGCTTGTGTCTCTTCCATTGAAGCCAAATTGAGAGCAGATGTTTACAAAGTAGTATTCGCGTAACATAACACCCTTTTGGGTAAAACCCTCAAAATGGTGTGTGTAATAACAGCAACGATTTTTAAACAAACGTTTGTTCCTCTAATGAGCTATCTCAAATGTTTTGGCTATGGCACTAGTAAAGACCACTCAAATGAAGTTCGAAGATTTAGAACGGATGCCAAGGAGAACCTGGAAGAGACCCAAGAGTCGTCCGGGCAAGAGTCCTGCAAGCCGAACAAAACGGTTAATCAATCGAAGTCTCTTATCAATAACTTCTATATGCCTGTTCGGTTCTTCGCGATGTACCGCCCTGCTTGTCCAGACTTTACCAAAACCAGAATGAATTCGTTACCCATGACTAAAAGCCTAGAGAATCCTGTAACTTGTTGGTCGCGTTGTACCCAGTTTTTGGGTGGCAGTTGCTGGTACTCCCAGCAGAGTGGGGAGGATGGATTTCATTCGTTACCCATAACTAAAAACCAAGCGAATTCTGTAACTTGTGAGTCGCCTTGGAGCCAGTTCTTGGGTTGTTGTAGCTGGTACTCTGAGCAGATTGGGAAGGATTCAGTCGAAGACGCGGAGCAAGAATGAAAACTCAAGGTTGTAACTTATAATTCCTTATGATGATAGATAAACTGAAAAGGCTCTGGGAATAGCTACCCCCAAACCACAAACAACGGTTTTCGAGGTTTTGTTACTACGAGTATAAGTACGTTTCGGTGAGATCGAATAAAAACGTTCCGGTCCGTTGTACTTTTCCACTTTCATTTCTCTAGTCTATTCTGCTTAATATTAATTATCGTCTTGTGTTTTAGGGTTTCGTTGTTAAATGGCAACAATAAAACCCTTATAAATCCGTCCGGTCCATTTGCCTGTCTGTCCGTCCGTATGTCACAGCCATTTTATTTCGAGACTGTTGGCCACACAGTTATAATTTGGAGAGTTAGTGTCTTTTATGAACCGCTGCGCAAAAGTGAAATGAAATAATAGGCTTGTATTATTATAATTTACTATCCTCTGCCCGCGCCTCCACCCGCTACAATTAATTTTTTAACACATCTTTGTAAATTGGAGCCTGTGATATTCTGGTGTAAAAGCCTTGTTCCTGTAAATTTTCATCAAATCGGTTCACAAGTTTTTTTTGATTATTTTCGCATAATTATTGATAATTTCCCTTGATCTCATGATCAATTGATCCATGATCCATCGACCATAAATTGGAGACCCACGAACATGATTCTTGAGATAAATCGACCTAGCAAGACCGTGCAGCCTAGGTATAAAAGAAAGACAGCTACTTGATTAAACCTTCATAATTAATAAGTAATCACGTGTCCACATTCCAGTGGGATCGCGGGTTGCAGATGAACTGGTGTGCTCCTGACAGCCTGAAGCCCTCAGCACTGTCACTGCACTTGGTTGGGGAGTGGTAGCAAAACAAGTGCAAGCATGTAGTCGTTTATATTAAGTTACTATCATTAATTCATTGTATAGACAGCATCAGTATGTGCTAACCCCTCTACAGTCCCGCCGAGTACACCAGGGGGGGAACTACTTAATAACGCTGTCTGTACATATCTGGCTGGAGGCTTTACACTGCACCCAGGTGATACACCCAGGCACCCAGATGATAGCCCGGTTAAGAAGACGACAACGTCCTAGGTTGAGATGCGAAATGCAATTCACAAAAAAAAACAATATATTTAAATCTGTTAGGTTTTTTTTTTTTTTTTGTAGCAGTTAGAATTAAGCACAAATAATAAAATGTGAGCAACTGTGCCCGAGCTAGGCTGAGCCTGTATTTCAGGTCACAGTTCTCTAGGTATGCATAGGTTTTCTTGGCAACCGATAAACTTAGCTTATAATTGTTTTTTTTATATAATTTGATTGTTATTTAAAACGGAAATTGCTTTAATAAATACACTTAGAAGATGGTTCATCGCAGTTCTCTCTGATAGTCCTTTGGTCACGTCCTTTTCTAAGGAGTCACTGTTTTTCGTGATCTTCGAATTAAGGTAGTATATGGTCTTGCTTGATGGATTACCCGGCTTGAAGGACACTGGAGAAGGTCCAGGTGGTCGTACTCAATTTTCTCATGTGATGTGACAGATATAAAAAAAAATGGCTGGACTGTAAAAATAAAATTCAATATTGATTTCATATTTTTGATACTCATTTTAGCATAGACCAAACCACTAAGCATTTCAAACAACTTAATTCAAACAAAATGTTATTGTATGTAGTAAGTACCTATTACTTTTCTGCTACCGCTACCTGCGTATGCGCACAAGCACGGGAGCCTGACGAGCACAGCGAGGGGCCAATCCCTGTTTGTGGAGATAATCTACTGTCTACTGCGCACAATGCAACGTGTCAGTTGTATTACAAGTAGGTAGGTGGGCATCATCATAAACTACCTTTGAATTTTACTGGAGTTTGTTTTAATTTTAAAATAAGAACGAAGTTTGAGGAATTCTTTATTTGATATTAGGAAAACATCGTGAGGAAAGTAAGAAACCGGCATGTACTAGAATTGAAAAAAACATTCGAAGACATGTGACATCTACCAATCCGGGCCCGCGTGGTGGATTACAGCCCACTCCCTCTCATAGAGAGGAGGCCAGTGTCCCAGCAGTGGGAACATTACAGGCTGATTATGCTACATACTATCCTTTGGCCTACGTCTTCACGCGTTGTACTCTGAAATCATCCTGCTCGAATGTATGTACTACCAATGTTATGACTGCATCGCTGGTCGAGTGGTCGCAAACGCAAATGCTGAGCACGAGGTCCTCGGTTCGATTCTCAGGTCGGGCAAAGCGTTATTGGGTTTATCCATCAAGGATTACTTAGTAGCAGCTATGGAGTTCGCATTTGTGGCTGTTTGATGTCAATAGACTCGCCCCCTATTACATGGGACTTGAACATAACTGGCGAAATGATGGTGTGCTATTAGGTACAGTTTTGTCTAACCCTAGGTGATTACAGGCGTGGTGTGATGTTTTGAATGTACTACGGGATAAGGAACTCGTAATCCTGGTCATGGAGTACCCGCGTCCCAATCCGTTTACCCGTAGATGAGTGAAAAGTTAATAGACAGGCAGACCCACAGAGTTATTTTCGTATGATAATATTTTTCTGCACACATAATAACTGTTTTGTTTAAATGCAAAACAGTTCTATTAGTATGGATTTGTCTCTATGTTTAGGAGGAAGACCAAAGAAAAGACGAATAGATTGTATGAGGACTGTTATGGGTAGGTATATGCTAACTAATATTATAAATGCGAAAGTAAGTTTGTTTGTTACCTTTTCACGACTAAACGGCTGATTGGATCTTAATGAAATTTGGCAAGAAGATAGATTTCAACCTGAGGAAGGACATAGGCATATCATCACGCTACGACCAATAGGAGCGGAGCAGCAATGAAAAATGTTGCGAAAACGGGGAAAATGTGACGCACACGAAGTTGCGCGGGACAGCTAGTATATTATAGGTATGTTGATTAAAAGAGTGTCCATGGAGTTTCGTGCCCATTCTTCTCCATAGAGATCTACGCTTTGGAATGGATAGGCAACTACAGCAGTTTCACAAGTTATTATGCCTTGTGACTGGGAACGTTTCTTTTGTTTTTTGACTTTCAAAAGTGCCTGTAATGCTCTATTTGGAATAAATTCTTTGATTTTGAGTTTGAAGGAAAAAATATTAAATGATAGCGTGAGGATTGACAAGTGAGATTGGAAGAAAATACCGAGACCAAGAAGATGATAATGTCTTTATGTGTACATTATTATGATAATTACCTTTTCCGTGGTTTTTATGCACACAGCTACTGACATTGCCGACTCGTAGTCACACCAGATTATCACACCAGTGTGACTAACAGGAATTTTTTTCTCGTTTGTCACACCGCTGATTTTTCCACACCATGTTTTTCTAACTAGTGCTGTCCTAGTTATACTATGTACTTGGTTAAATTAAAAACCTTTGAATTACGTTTTTATTAAATTAAAAACCTTCAAACTACGTTTTTAACGCAATATTTCAAGGAAATGTCCCAATGATATTTCACTATTTAAATGTTTTAGTTGGCAGAAAATGATAAAATTTATTGAAATTCTATAACATATTAATATTACATATGTACATTATTTACAGACTACAAATAAAAATAAAATAAAAATAAAATATGTACAAGTATCAAAATGATAAAATTATGTTTATCAGTTTGGTCGGCCCTTCTTTTTCGATATTAATTTATTTTTCATTGAATAATACTGTTAATAATTTTAGTATGGTTACGTAGTTTTTATTTTTATTTAATTGTGAGTACCAACTTTCACAAACTTTGTTGGTTCTGTGCCTTTGACCAACTATATTCCAGTCGGCGCGGCGGCGATACATTATTCATCATTTAACCATTGTCGGGCTATGTGTGCTATTAAACTTTTTCATCTTTTCCCTGCTAAATTCAATATTCAGCAAAGAGAAATTTCAAGTTTTAATAAATAAATAATAATAAATATTGCTTTGAAATACAGTAGTTGTGGAATCAGAGGTGCCATACTAGAAGTAAGCGCCCGACACGGTTCTCGATGACGGTTCACGTTGTATTGGGATCGACCTATCGTCACTGACAGGACTTTAGTTGCCAATAAGCCTAATATTGTTGTGATAGATCGATTGGAGCGTCGCGCAATGATTGTTTATATAACGGTCCCGCATGACGAGAACCTCGTGAAATCAGAGAAAGATAAGCAATTCAAATATCTAGATCTGGCTCTCGAAGTTGTCGATATGTGGGATGTGAGCACAGCAGTCATTGTGCCGATAGTCGTGTCGGCCAATAGCTGAATTGCCAAAAGCCTCGACCAACGACCTGAGTAGGCTTTTGCTTGGCAGCTGGATCAATTTATTATTATTATTATGCTTTATTTAGAAACCAGTACTTCCGGACATGGTGCGTATTCTTAGGAGGTTTCTCTCTCAAGAGCCCTGACCGCCGGTAGCTCGGACCCTGTTCACAATGCCGATGGGCTACTATTTTTATATTTGTATTTTTTTTAAATAAAATTTTTAAAAATGTAATGAGTATGTAAATAAATAAATAAACGACAATTAATATTACTTAAAGTAGAAAAATATGAACAGTCGGCAAACACCGATCAGCAGAGCGACTTTATTACAATATAAAGGTACTGCACTAGTAGTTATCGTATACATGGTGTGGAAAAATCAGTGGTGTGACAAACGAGAAAAAAAATCCTGTTAGTCACACTGGTGTGATAATCTGGTGTGACTACGAGTCGGCAATGGCTACTGAATAGTAGGCTGCGGCCTTTAGGTCGGTCGTTTACACACGTTTTTTGCTGTGAAAAACTGCGGTTGATTCGCTATATGTAGACCTACACCGTCGTCAGTGTTGTATGGATGACTTTAGGTTGACACACACTGCGTGTATGGCGGCGATCCCACCAACGACAATGCCGCTGTGTCTGTCAGTGAAAGTTTAACCTTAGTTAAGAAGGTTCATATATCAATAATAGCAGTGTAAGTATATTAGAAAAGCTTTTAAAAACTTATTTCAAACTTTAAAGACCATCATCATATTTTTTTAAACATAGCCCCCTCTTTAAATTTTTCCTGTATTGTGGGTGCGTTTACAAATATTTAAAGTCACATACACAAACAGCCCGACCCTGCTACCTGTAGGCCATACAAATATTTGTTCCGTGCGGGAATCGAACCTGCGACACGCCTCGCGGCAGCCAATCGCTCAGCCACTGCGCCAATCCTCCTGTCATTAGCAGCCTTGTTCAACCCACTCCTGAGTATAGAGATTCTTCCTTTTTGTTGTGCTTCCCTGGTCTGCACAAGTTTTAACCAAGTCTTACCCGCGATCTTGTGAATACGTTCCATTCTTCATACTCAATAATCAATATAAGGAAAAACGTCCAAAGCCAAGTACCGTACGGTATCAATTACTAAACATTAACAACAAGTACTTTATTTATTTCGCCTTAACAAAACTGGGAAACGGCAAATCAAAAGGCGATATTGAAAAGAGAGCGGTCAGCGGTGCGCGCGCGCTTCAAACAGGCCGCCATCTTTGATTCGCCGCTTCGGCTTTGTGCGCTACCGAATAAGACGCAAGACTAGGGTTGGTGGTGATGAATCTTGTTTATCCATGCTTATTTTAGGTCCCAAGGGATACTGCTGAGCGAGAGATCATGGGTTTGATTCCATTTTTGAGGATTGTTTTTTGATTTTTTCCAAAAAAAAAAGACGTTTTTTCATTATTATTTGCTGAAAATAATGGCAATGATTATTTTGAACTTCAATTTTTTTAACGTTGCCCCGCACTAGGAATTTCTCCTGTATCGTGGGTGCGTTTACAAACATTTAAACTCACATACACAAACAGCCAGACCCGGAACAACTATTCTGTAGGCCATACAAATATTTGTTCCGTGCGGGGATCGAACCCGCAACACGCAGCGCAGCAGTCGATCGCTCAGCCACTGCGCCAATCGCGTCGTCGTTTGCTATCCACAAACCTGCACAGAACCCACATAATGGATTTAGGGCTTACTTACAGAAAAAAACGTGTGTGTGTGTTCCAGCAGTGGAAGTATGGGTTCATTATAAGAAGGTACCTGAGACCGTAAAGGTTTTGAGCTAACCACTTATTATAGTATTCCTAATTAGTGGACTTACAAAGTCACAGAATGGTACCAAAGAAATGGAAAAAGACGTAGCGGAAGAAAGGTTAAAAGATGGGACGATGATCTGCCAAAGGGTTGGCGAAGAACTGCTCTTGATAGGAATACGTGGAGGTTAATAGAGGAGGCCTATGTCGTCAGAAAAAGAGAAGAGTAACCATGGAGTTTCTTGCCGGTTCGTCTCCATAGGAAACGACCAACCCGAACCGTGCACCTTTTTTGTTGACGTTCTACAAGTGGCCATGTAGGCCTATGTGAAATAAAAATATTTTGATTTTGTTTTTTATTTTTTATTTTAAGGCTGCCTGACTTGGTAGCTGACTAATGTAGGATTAACAACCATTACAAAATGTTATTAGGTTTTAGATAATGTTACTACATGTGTCTGTATTGAGAAGGTCAGTTGAACATAATTTTACTTACTTGCAAAAATCACAAGGGTTTTAAGAAAAACTTAAAGCTGATTTACCTAATTGAATCAATGTATGACAACCCTCAATATCTGCCATCCCCAGAAGCACTATACAAGCATTCATTACGAAGATTTTCAATTGATAATTAAGCTTATGTTACATTGATACTTTCTACTTGTGCCGCATCAAAGAAATTCCTCTGCTTGTAAAAAAACGATGTATTTCCTTTTGTTGATTGAGATTCATTATTGCTTTTTGTACGATGGTGTTAATATTAATATTAGCGAATCGTTTTTGTGCCAAGTGTATCATTAGCTTTGGTTGTGATTATGTTTGCAGTTATAATGTGAGCATCTCAAATGAATTAAGCTTTGAATTTGAGGTAATGGTGTTTACAAAAAGATATCTTAAGATATCATAGCTAGTTGCATAGTTGGTAGATTAGTATTGCCGAAAGTGAATGCACAAGGTTAATGGTGTATGCTTACAAATGCTTACTGTACAAATAAAATAGTTCCGGATTGGCCAAAAACAAATCACTGAAGGAAGGAAGCACTAATTCTCAATCTGACACCAGGTAAGACACTCATCATCAGCCTATAATGTTCCCACTGCTGGGACACAGGCCTCCTCTCAATGAGAGGGAGTGGGCTTTAATCTACCACGCGGGCACAGTGCGGGTTGGTAGATGTCACATGTCTTCGAATGTTTTGTTCTAGGACATGCCGGTTTCCTCATGATGTTTTGATTCACCGTTTTTGAGAGCAGCGGTGATGAAATAAATTACACAAAGTAATGCGCCTACCTGGGTTTGAACCTACGACTTACTGCTTGTAAGTCGGGGCTGCCACCACTGGGCCACCGCTGCTCTCCAGCAGGTAAGACACTAACCAGACGATAAAGAAGAACGGGTTGCATAATTATGTACACTGCCTGACTGACCGCAAGCAAGTTGGTAAGTTCCTTGGCCAATAGTAATGGACACAAGAGGTCAGAAAATGTATAAATGTGCCGCATGTCGGCAGTATCATTCCCCAAAACCAAATCTAAATCTATTCTATTAGCCGACAAGTGTACAGAGCCGACAGTCGTTTGCGGCGGCTCCTCTGCCCTGCACCACAATGCAAGGATTGCAGATACACCACGGATAATCCTACAAAGTGCCGAAACCTCCCAGGACGCGTGTTACACAAGGTATGGGGATGAGTAATGTTTTTTTGGCAACACTGTTATTTGTATGGAGGTAATTTTGTATTCGTTTTTTGCAGCATGCATTTAAAGGACATGGAAAAACTATTAAAGTCATCAAATATAGCTGTCATTAGATGTAAATAGATGAACCCTTAAAAGCATAAGCCGGTCATCAAATCTTGGGATAACAAAGGAAAGTTAGGGGTGCAAAGGTGAATTTATGATTTCTTCATTAACGTTTGATTGTCATGAAAACTCTGATTAATAACCTTAAATTATGTAGACCATCTATGAGTTATATCTTGACGAGTTAGCATTTCATAAATTCATAAGTGCATGCATGTGTAGAGTTCAAATACATATTTTGTCGTAATCGGTGACATTCTATAGTGGTCTCATGGGGGTGACCATAAGAGAATGGCGTGAATATACAAGGTGTTGTTTTGCATCAACGTCAAAATTCAGGAGGTTGTCACAAAAGACATAAATAATCAATAGGTATTGAAATTTTGTATGGGGCAGCAGATATTTTTTTCTCTATTACGATGTTTGTCCGATGGAGAAACATGTTCAGTTTGATGGTCTGTATTTTTTTTTTTTTTTATGAATGGCTTCTCGCAGTTCAACCTATGAGGTTGTCGTCTGCTTAACCGGTGATGGTCTGTAGCACACCCTTAAGTATATATACCACTCTACCGCTCTAGACCACCTTGTCACCCTTATGTATATACCCTTTCCGTTACACTCTGTATACAAGGTGTTGTTTTGCATCCTCGTCAAAATTCAGGAGGTGGTCACAAAAGACGTAAGTAATCAATTTAAATTACGGCACCTCGTTAATTATTCATAAACGCTGATTTTTTTTGTTGTTTATGTTTGTCAATATTTCAGAATAACCCCCTTAACGTGGTTTAGGGAATAGCTAATTATCGAATAAATGTTTGAGATTGTTTGTATGTATGTGTGAAAGCTCGGTTATAGGGCGAGCATCGTACGGTCCGCGTTAAAAACACGGGTGGTTCACACTTATCGATTTCTGTAAATAAGAAAAAAAAATCCTACCGATTTTATTATTGGTTCGGGTCGAGAATCATTAACATAGTTACCTCCTTGAATTTGACGAGGATGCAAAACAACAACTTGTATGTATGCATGTATTTTTTATAATCTTCGGCGCACTTATACTTACCGCCGTCTATACTTACATACTTACAAACCTACTCCATCGAAAATCTCCACATTGTGTTTATTGAGAGGCATCACTCCAGAAAATCTCGCAGACCATTGTGTGCATACATCTGGTCATCCATTACGCCTTCGTAATCGATTGAAAACCAGTGAACGTGACCATTACTCGGAATGTGGGACTCACACCAACGATTAGGTGGTGTAGAGGTCAATTGAAGCGTGAGGAAGAACATGGATAATCCAGCCGTACTTCAAAACTGAAGTAGGTCTTGAAATTGTCTTCTCTAGACAGGTCAATTTTTTTTCTTAAGTTCTTTAGGAAAAAACTAGTGCGACGTTTTTTAATATGGTTATCCATGGATTCTTCGAAAGTTACTAATCTCAGACGGAAAATCAAGTGTCAGTGAATCAGGCCTAGCCATATACGCGGGAAAGAAATATGAGCCAAGCTTTTTGTTTTTAGGAGTTTGTGTATTACTTTCACTACTTTAGTTTTTGTTCTGGTAAAGACTGCGTCCATCGGCAACCTCTAAGCATTTATCTATTGGAAAAAAAAACTTACAAACTATGTACTTACAAATTCAATCACTCCTCTACATTATTTGTTTACGGCTGGACAATAAGCCTAATACGCCTTCCAAATTCAAACGCACCAATGGTCACTTAGAATTCGGCGCCGCAGTTTTTTTTTTTTAATTTGCGGCGAGGCAAAGGCGATGTCGTATCGGCAGCCTAGTGAGGATTTAAATACAATTGTTGCATGTAATGGATATGCACTAGAGCATAAATGGTTTGTATGTTTGTTTGTGAAGCCGACACCTCAAGAACATTGTTGAAGTTCTTTTTGTAAGGAAAAGTGACCGCTGGACGGTCCTTGGTCAGAAATATCGGATTTTTGTAATCCTGTCCTCAATGAGAGGTTGTTGAGATTTAAATTTGATGTGGCGGTAAGTTGTAGAGAGTGGCCACCTTGATATTAAAATATATGCTTTTAAAAGATTATTGTTGAATTCAAAATGTGTATCGTCTTGTACGAACCTAATATAGTGTGCGTTAAGAGCGTTTACAACTTACGCCATTTCATACAAACTTTCAAGTCGTTATTTTCCGAAATGACTGAACCGATTTTAATGAAACTTCGTACACATAAGCAGGATACACAGATCTAAAAAGTTACTAAAAACATTTTCAAAAAATAGTGTTACAGTTAAATTAGACAGATTAAATTTTTTCTATAGAAACAGAAAATTCCAATCATCTCTTTTTTTTAAACACATTTTGAAAAAGTTTTTTGTAGCTTTTTTGACCTATGTATCCTGCTTATGCGTATAAAGTTTCATTTAAATCGGTTCAGACATTTCGGAAAAAAACGCCTAGAAAGTTTGTATGAAAAGCGGTAAGGTATAAACGCTCTTAATGTGTGGAAAAGAAACGTTACAAATCATATTGATCCTTTACTCGTTTTTGTTCTGTTTTGTTTCTATGTCCCTACATATGATAATTATGTAGGTAGATTATTCATTATGTATTGCTGAGAGCGGCGGTGGCCCAGTGGTGGCAGCCCCAACTTAGGAGCAGTAAGCCGTGGGTTCGAACCCAGGCAGGCGCATTACTTTGTGTAATTTATTTCATCATCGCTGCTCTCAAAAACGGTGAAGGAAACATCGTGAGGAAACCGGCATGTCCTAGAACCAAAAATTCGAAGACATGTGACATCTACCAACCCGCACTGGGCCCGCGTGGTGGATTACAGCCCACTCCCTCTCATAGGAGAGGAGGCCTGTGTTCCAGCACTGGGAACATTATAGGCTAATGATGATGATGATGATTGCTGATATCTAGTCTTAGGGTATCATCAATATGACCTGAAAAACTCATGATTAGTGATCATAAATTCCCTGAACGAGTAGTATCTGCTTACAAGCCGATTCATGTTGCCTATAAAGGTTTTTTTGAAGATTGCTCTACGATTGCAAAATCAAATAACTTAACAGAATCAAGGCGTCTTCAATGTAGCTATTGGTAAATAAATCACAAATAAAAAACAAGACAATTTCATAATATATATATATCTTAAGTTCGGACGTATCTTGGGAGCTTCCATTATACGGTCCAACGGTTCTTGACAGCTTTGAGTTCTAACCTGAATGCAAGTATATATTTACCTACTGAAAAATCATCAATCTTCGAAGCCTTTGCTTATGTCGTATGTTTTAAGGTTGAATATGGTGTGGCATTTGATGGAGATAGGTTTATAGGTAAAGTGGTGTAGAGGTCAATGCTGCTAGTTAAGTTTAGCATTTTGATAACTGAATGTTTTGCTACTGTTTGCTTTGATTTCCGTGTGAAATGCTTGAATGCATTATTGGTACCTGAATTAATTTGTTGTCATAGAAAGTTATTCTGATAGTGATTAAAATGGAAGTGATACATGCTTTGATTATGTTAATTGTCTTAGCTTTAGTTAGTATTATATGATGACTAGCTGCTGCCCGCGACTTCGTTCGCGTGGATATTTTGATGGGTTTTAGGGGTATGAATGGTATGTTGGCCGATTCTCAGACCTACCCGATATGCACACAAAATTTCATACAAATCGGTTCAGCCGTTTCGAAAGAGTTTTGTAACAAATACCGCGACACGAAGATATAGTATTTGATTTCTTGGTTTCTTTTAAAAAAGAAATGACACTGCCTCGTTTTGTCGAGTGGTCACATGAGCGACTCCTGAGCATGAGGTCTTGGGTTCGATTCCCGGGTTGGGCAAAGTGTTATTGGGTTTTCCATCAGGAACTTCTCAGTAGCAGTCACAATGTCTGGATATGTGCCCGATTGCTAGCGATAGGCTCGCCCCCTATTAAATGGGACTTAAATATAACTGGCGAAATGTGGGTGTACTATAAGGTACACCTCTGTTTAATCCTTCGTAGATTACATGCATGTTATATTATGTTTTAAACACCAATTTTATCAAAATCGGTTCATCCATTTAGGAGCTACGCTGCCACAGACAGACACAAAGATACACAGACACACAGATACACACGTCAAATTTATAACACCCCTCTTTTTTGGTCGGGGGTTAAAAAGGAATTGTACTTACGCTGTTCTGAATAAGTGGAGTAAAAATTCATAACTTCCAATTCACATTCTAGTTTGGCAGTCCTTAATTTTGAGTTTAGGTCCTTAGTAGTTTCAGTTTTATACGTGCCTAGGAGAGCACGTTAACCTGTTATCCCAGCTGTCATTAGTAGATCTTTGTCAGTCGATATGGGTAGTCAGAAACCCGAAAATCTGACAACCAGTCTGTCTTAACAAGGGGTGTCGTTTTACCCAGTTAATAAGATGTAGAAGTCTGAAGAAGGCTGTTGCTCCATGTAAAATATTGGTGTTTAGTTGCATCCGGTGAGTCTGGAAGCTGACTCTAATATAATTGGGTTAAGCTGGTCATGAGGCTTAAGTAGTTATATTAGACCTTACTTTTGCACCGCAGCACTCTTGTAATACAGCTGCTCGAACACGGTGGTGACAAAAGTAACTGGTGCTTATATCACAGGAACCTTCCTGGTTTAAGCCCAGTTGCATAAGTGCAGTGTGAAAGTCTTTGACCAGTGTGTGATGCCAGTGATTACATACAGGAACGAAACATGATCGCTCACAATGGGCCTCATCAGAAGGCTTAAAGTCACTCAAAGGGCAATGGAGAGGGCTATGCTCGGAGTTTCCTTGCGTGATCTAATCAGAAAAGGGGACATCCGCAAGAGAACCAAGGTTACCGATGAAGCCCGAAGAATTGCCAAACTTAAGTGGCAAAAGGCAGGGCACATTACTCGCAGAACGGATGGCCGATGGGGCCGAAAAATCCTGGAATGGCGACCGCGAACCGGGAGACGAAGCGTTGGAAGGCCTCCCACTAGGTGGACTGATGACCTGATGAAGGTTGCAGGGATCCGCTGGATGCGAGTCGCACGGGACCGGTCAATGTGGTGACACTTGGGGGAAGCCTATGTCCAGCTGTGGACGTCTGTTGGCTGAAATGATCATGATGATGAATGATGCACAAGTTTTTTATCTTGCCAATTACTAAGTCCGTTTGTTTTATTACACAGCTCTATAATAATGCAATTTTACGCTATAATAGTTTGCTACTAGTCCACCATGTTGCTCTTTCTATACCTTTCCTATGTTCATTCTCTATACGCAATAGTGTAAATATTTTGATTAATAAAAATGATTGTATGACCCGCAGACTAACAAGGTAATCTTCAATATGTAATAAACTATCGGTTCAATCAATCATTGCCCACGGGTCGCCTAGTTAAATGTAAATATAACATGGTAGCTACTGTGGGAGACTGCGGTGTGCAATGCTTGTGAGTCATTTTCTACGACGTAAATAATACCTATACAAGTTGTTGTTTTGCATCCTCGTCAAATTCAAGGAGGTAACTATGCTAATCATTCTCGATTCGATACAATAATAAAATGGGTAGGTAATTTTCATTTTTTTTATTTACGGAAATGGGTAAGTTTGAAACACCCGTGTTTTAAACGCGGCCCGTCTGATTTTCGCACTAGAACCGGGCTTTCACACATACAAACAATCTCAAACGTTTATTCGATATATTACAAAATGTTAAGGGAGTTATTCTGATATACTGGCAATCTTAAACAACCATAAAAATCAGCGTTTATTAAAAAGTTAACTAGAAACCGTAATTTAAATTGATTATTTATGTCTTTTGTGACAACTTCCTGAATTTTGACGAGGATGCAAAACAACACTTTGTATATTTAAACAACCACGTTGGTCTGGTGGTCGCAAACGTGATTCTTATCACGCTGGAGAAACGCCTCAGGATCAAATACCAACCCCGAGTAACTAAAAGTGGCGAGGCGATTAAAGAAGTCACCAGCACATTGCAATTCGGGACATTTAAATTTTCGGGTTTTTGTACACTACTACAAAATCCTCGTATTAAAGACCTAACATTTGCAAGGCTTTATTTTACCTTATGATTATGAATATGCTTCATAATACTTATTACTCGTAGTATGAAGAAGAAAGAAACATGAATTGCTTTTTTGCACACTTTGTTACATTTATTTAAAAATCATCTAGACTAGACACAGGCCACCCAAATACAACTAATGACTTGGTTAACTGTTGCCAACTTCTTGCGAATCATCTTAGATCTCTCAGAAATCAATGCATCTATACATTTGTTCAATGAAGAACAAAAACTTAATAGTTTAGAATCTAGAAAAAAAAATATGATGTCAATTTAATCTAGACTCTAGATCACATTGTCATCACAACATTTTTTTATGTCAGAAATCGTACTGAAAAGAGAAATTTCTGGAACACCACCTACTTGTCTATGATTTCTCAGATAATGACAATTTTCTATAATACAATGTATTTAGTGACGTTCTGATGATATTCGCGGGGCAAACATGGTCAGGAATTGAAAAAAATATTGCTTAAGAAGCTCTCTAGCTTCGATAGGAGAAAGGGTTTACCTTTGCCCAAAATTGGGACTAAGGTGTGGGACTATGTCTTTAATAGGGAATGTAAGTTCATCATACTTGCCGATGGAAAGTCCCATGGTTATAGATTTCTATGAAGCTGTGATAGAAACTATTTTAGATTTTTTACAAAGTCGAGGATGAGTTCGTAGATAAATTCAAGCTTATTAGAATATGGGATCGGACTGGGTAAAGAAAACGACATTCTATTTTGTCCGTCAGACAGGTAATACAAAAATTTTAGACACGTATTTTTTGTTTTATCAAAATATCAAAAAATTACTTAGTTAAAACTCATTAAAGTTGGAGAGTGGGGGCTTACTACGTCACAAGTAGGTATAAAACTTACCTACATGTGATGTCATGCGCCATTTCAACTCAATACATTTCCGTAATTTTATGACCACGTGAAAAAAGAAAAAATACGTGTCCAATACTTTTCAATAAAATAACCGACGGACAAAGAAAAAAAAAATTGGATTATCCCCTATTGCGCAATAGTAGCCGTGCACGAGTAAGATTGTACAATTACATTTCTTACCAAAAAAGGTGCATGGAGATGTGTAGAATTAATTAAATTACAATTTGACCTCTGCTACTGAGCCGCAGGGGTCTGTATTGGTAATTTTGTGTGGTCACACGATGAGCCGTGAGTAATGGTATAAAAAATATATCATCTGTAGATCTGCAGATGCTATGTATAGTTTCTTACAAAGCTTACGGTCGAAAAAACCTTACTAATAATAATACTTGAAGTTTTGCTAATAGCATTACAAAACCACGCTTGTATGTAACGCAAAAGTGTATCTAGATATAAACCTGCCCAGAATAGAATAGAATAAAACTTTATTGTACACCAAAAATCAAACATAACGGGTTTACAAAACTGCAAATTTTATGGTTAGAACGGCGGTCTTATCGCATATAGCGATATCGCTTATATCTTCCAGACAACCTTTGGATGGACATTATGGGATAAACATAACAAAAGAGGGTAGTCAATGGTGGCAAAAATAAAAAACAAAACTAGAATAGTGACAAATTCACCAGTTACCTACTTTTAGGACCAGATCCCAACGAGGCACTGGACCCAATACTTTGTCAACAGTTAGGTTAAACCAAGAGGGGTTATTAATTTTGATTTTGGGTTTAACCAAACTGTACACTGTAACTGTTAGTATGTCAACTACTGTTGTATTTTCTGTTCAGCTGATAAGGGAGTTTCCTGTCTTCCATATCCTTTATAATACTTTTTAATTGTATTACTCTTGTTTTCTGTTTCTATGTTAATTATTGTAATTGGTGTAATACCGTTTTAATTAACTATAATAATAAATAAATAATCAGCTGTCAATCATAAGGTGTCGATGCATCACTCTCACGTAACGAATGCGCACTGATATTTACTGCAGGTTTATCAATATGAGCCACTACCTACAAGAGTTTCTTGTCAAAGAATATAAAAAGTAAGGTGCTATATTAATTTGTTACTTATTGAAGTGAAACTTCTTATGCGACTTCCAACAAGTTTAACGCTACCATGGAGGGGAATATTTTCTAAAACTCACTTTGAGATGGCAGTATTACAAGATTTGTGACAACGTACTTCTAGTAGGTACCTAGTAGGTACGTTGTCACAAATCTTGTGACGGCGCGGCGTGCAAAAGTCATGCATTCGACTCTTCGGTGTGACCAGCCTTAGCTCAATTTCCATGAGTAGAATAACCTCGATAAACTTATGTAATAATTATGTAATAAAAATAATACACCAAAATATTATTTAGAAGCTCAATAAAATAACGAGAGTGAATGCTTGGCACTCGAACGCATGCGTGTAGTATAATGAAGTTTCACTTCTTCCGCGCGGAGGGACTCCACGCACAATTAAGGTGATAGCTAGATGATTGTTTTTTTCTAGAGGTGTGATTTTATTGAAGTTTTATATAACCTGTTTATTACCTATGCAATGGCGGAGAGGCCAAGTTTACGATAGTTGGGAGGCGATTTGGTCCAGCAGTAGAGAAACTGAGAAAGGATAATGTGTAAGGGAATATAAAAAAAAATCCCGTTGCCATGATCAGAGATTTCAAACAATAGAAAAAGATTATAATCTCAAGTGTAATAAGCTACAGCACATTCATTTTTTACCGCACAAAAACCTTTTAAAAACCTTTTTAAACTTCAACCAGGTATCAGCCGTTAAAAAATACTTAAAAACTTACAAATTACTTAAGTAAGAAGCTCAAAATTAAACTCCAACTATTCTAAGAAACATACTTTTACAATTTTCAAACAACTTAACGATTTATAAACAACAAACAACTAATAGAACCCGAAAGCGGATTATCATAATGACATTTCTTTGTTAGTAACTTTTTGACAAAGTTATCGAATATCCCAAGCAAGGGAAACTACCCTTTATACCATCGTAATAAAGTCGAAAAGAACTGTATGATAGTTATGTGTGGTTTGAAAGGGAGAGTTTTTCAAAGAGAGGTGAATACAAAAATTAACTTTTGGCCAATAAATTTTGACAAAGGCAAGTTAATATAGCATGGTTTGTAAGCTACCGGGCGGTCGATCACAAAAAATGTTATGATGTTATATTGACAATGGTTAGAAATAAAGGCAAAATCCTGTCAAGTGATCTTTCAATGGATGAAAATAAAAGTTAGGCAAAAAAACATGACGAGAAGTCTATCTATATATATAAAAGAAAGTCGTGTTAGTTACACTATTTATAACTCAAGAACGGCTGAACCGATTTGACTGAAAATTGGTGGGGAGGTAGCTTAGAACCAGGAGACGGACATAGGATACGGTAGGGTAGGGTAGGTAGGTAGGGTAGGTAGGTAGGGTAGGGTAGGGTAGGTAGGTAGGGTAGGTAGGTAGGGTAGGGTAGGTAGGTAGGGTAGGGTAGGTAGGTAGGGTAGGGTAGGTAGGTAGGGTAGGGTAGGTAGGTAGGGTAGGGTAGGTAGGTAGGGTAATAGGGTAGGGTAGGTAGGTAGGGGTTTTGAAATATATCTAACGAGGTAACCTGCCATATGGTGGCCCAGTGGTGGCAGCCCCGACTTACGAGCAGTAAGCCGGGGGTTCGAACCCAGGCAGGCGCATTACTTTGTGTAATTTATTTCATCACCGCTGCTCTCAAAAACGGTGAAGGAAAACATCGTGAGGAAACCGGCATGTCCTAGAACCAAAAATTCGAAGACATGTGACATCTACCAACCCGCACTGGGCCCGCGTGGTGGATTACAGCCCACTCCCTCTCATAGGAGAGGAGGCCTGTGTCCCAGCAGTGGGAACATTATAGGTTAATGATGATGATGATGAACCTGCCATAAACAAGATTGCTGAGTTGGACTGACGACGATTGTTAGATGAAAACTGTGGTCCAAAGATCTAATGGCGGATGATGGAAAATTGAAAACTACTGTGTTAAACACATCACTCTCCTCAGTCGGGTATAGTAGTATTAAGTCAAGACATTGACTTTTCTGGAGGCGTAATTGTTTATCTTAAATAATAATGTATGTCTCTTATGCACCACTACTGGGCAAAGACGGAGGTCTTATATATCCTTCCAGATACTCTTCTCCTGCGCTCAAACAGTTCGTGGCTAAATAGTAATAGCCAGACAGGTCGATCTTCAAGGTTAAGCCGAGCTAGCCGAGGTTGGTCCGTGGATGGGTGACCATCTTACATAACGAGTTTCCTCCGTGCCTCGGAAAGCACGTTAAGCCGTTGGTCCCGGCTGTCATTTGTAGATCTTTGACAGTCGTTACGAGTAGTCAGGAGGACGGGACGGGACGATAGTAAGACAGTAAGTGTTTGTAATATGTACTTATTTAATTTTGTAAGGAAGATCAAACACAAGGAGTTTCAACAAACAAGGCCGCTTTAGTCTGAGATAATAATCAAAATGTTGCCATTCTGGTTGGTTAACAAATATTTTACTTATTTATCTAATATCAAACATGTATGCCCGTTTACCTACACCACGACGAAAACAAAAACCTTCCTGACACTCTCGTTTTTCATCTTAAAATGTGGTTCTAAATACCAACTAAAGTACTCAATCATTGTAGCTGTATGAAAAAAAACTCCAAATGAAATATCTTTATTCTATGCGGGGTGAAAGGGATACCGAGTATCATCTGCCTAGCCTTTTCCCAAACTATCTTGGGGTCGGCTACCAGTCTAACCGGATGCAGCTGAGTACTAGTATTTTACATGAAGCGACTGCCTATCTGACCTCCACAACCCATTAACTGGGTAATACGATACCCTTTGGTAAGACTGGATGTCAGACTTTTGGCTTCTGACTACTCGTAACGACTGTCAGAGATCTACAAATGACAGCCAGGATCAACGGCTTAACGTGCTTTCCCAGGCAAGGAAGAAACTGGGTATGTAATTATGTTCACCCATCCACGGACCAACCTCGGCAAGCACGGCTCGACCTTAAAGATCGACCCGTGCGGCTGTTATTTAGCCACGAGTTCCTTTGTATGAGATACCGACTATACCGACGCGAAAACGCTTACCACATACTCAGTACATAATTCTAAATTAACGATGAACAATTATTTATATGTGGGCACATAGAAATTTTTTATTTTTTTTTTTCTTAAATCAGCTGTTCCACACATTTAGACCGTGTAGGCCACCACCACTTTACCACTTGTGTAGGAAAACGCCGTTTTTTTAAAAAAAGAATACCTTTGAAAAATATCCATTCGGGGGGTTCACAATGATGTACTGGTACGTGGTAAGAGTTTTCGCGTCGGCGACCCTTCCATCCCGTATATGCCTACTAATGCCTACTGAATTAAAGGCAATAGGGGTGAAGACTGGGTAAAGAAAACGACATTCTATTTTGTCCGTCAGACAGGTAACACAAAAATATTCGACACGTATTTTTTGTTTTATCAAAATATCAAAAAAATACTTAGTTAAAACTCATTAAAGATGGAGAGTGGGGGCTCACTACGTCACAAGTAGGTATAAAACTTACCTACATGTGACGTCATGCGCCATTTCAACTCAAATCTCCGTAATTTTATGACCACGTGAAAAAGAGAAAATACGTGTCCAATACTTTTCAATAATCTAACCGACAGACAAAGAAAAAAAATGTGATCATCCCCTATTAGACAGTTAAGAGCAGATGATTAACTTAACGAGTTTCTGTATATTTCAGATTTCCGGATTTCCCATTTTCCGTCACCAAGCAAACCCATGACGTCAACCTCTAGTGCGTATAAATGACAACTTAACCGCTGTTAGCCAGGCGATTGGTCAAATAGGTCGGCTACGCTTGGTTGACATCGGCGCCGGTCGGCTCTGGCGCCCGCGCAGCACGCCCCACGCAAACGTCTCTATTTGCTGAGGATGTTCAACTTTGATAGTTACCTACATTATTTTATTGAAGAAAGAAACCAAAGAACCAAGGAAGCAAGGAGAGCTTTTTGTGCAAGGAACCCTAATTATATTTTCTAAAATAAAACTAGCGTAAGTTACTCTAGATAACATCAGCTATCTGCCAGTAAAAATCGGGCCAGCCTTTTCGGAGATTAGCCGGAACAAACCGACAACAGATAAATATGTATTTATATATTTTTTTGTAATAAGTAAAATTAATATAAGTAATAGCTCTATAAATCGCTTATATAACTCCTGTATGTCGAAACAATTCTAACCAGTTTAAAGTAGTGTTACTTTTCTTGGATCTTGACTTTTTTGAAAAGTCGACTAAGTAATTCTTGTATGAAAGATCTTAAGCATTCTAACTTGTCCAAGGCAGTGTGAAAAAAAATCGAGCTCGCTCTTGCAGCCTACTTTCTCTAAAATCTGAACTTGGTATGTGACTTGGCCAAATAACTCCTGTATAAAGGGTCAAAAATGCCAACCAGCCCCCCTAGCATGACCGTTCTATCTCTATTCTACCAAGAAACGACAAGAAATCTTTTCTTTACAACTTGTCATTTCTTCTGCCCGAGCATGGCGCGCACCGTCGATTCGCGTTTCTACGAAGACATAGACAGGAATTCTTTCCATACGAGCCTGGTCTTTCCATAGCAACGGGGACGTTGCTATGGAAAGACCAGGCTAGGTTTCTACCCCCAAATGTCAAAAGAAGAGAAAATATGGTCGTCATGCTCGACGTTGTAGACTTGCGTCGACAGAAGAAAAGAAACATTTCTTTTCTACATTCTTAATATCGCCATGCTTGGGACGATAGAAATATCTGTCAAATTGTCGATTCTTCCGTAGACATAGCCCGTTTCTACGGCGGTCATGCTAGGCCGGCTGTTAGGTGGCTATTGCATTTTAGATTCTTAGAAGAACTGCATCCGTGAATAGTCAATTTAACCCTTAAAAATTTGTTTCTTTTCTAATCCTCCTCGTCCCCCCCTTAGCTCAAAAGCTGGAAACCCTTGAAAAATAAGGTTATCTCAGAAAGTTAAATAGACAGATGGGAGGAAAAACTTTTCATTTATGGTGAAGGTATACCTCGAAAATTTTTCGATTTCCAAGATGTTTGTTACACCAAAAGTTTGCGGAACACTGTAATAGAGAAGTATGGAAGAAGAAGATATTGAAGAAAGAAGAAGAAATTGGGATAAGGGCAAGAGAATGGTGATAAGTATAATTATCATCAATCATCATTTCATACGAAAGACGTCCACTGCTGGACATAGGCTTCCCCCAAGTGTCGCTACAGTGACCGGATCCGTGCCTGCCCTGCCTTGAAGTATTATAATTATACTTTCTTTGATATTACGAACAGACTTAATTTTATTTATTTGTGTAGATTACACAACGTCACCTACGAGTGTCTTCTCAGTACAAATTTTTAAACCAACTTTAAAAACAACAAAAAAAAACTTCAACTAGTGGCGTGCCACGAACCGCCGAAACATTTGGGTCGAATCGATTGCGCGATAACGATTAATATTGTATTTCAGAGGACCCGCCCGGTCTGACACCTTGGCTCATCGTTCGATCCATCATTTTGTAATTGTTGCCCAAAGTTTCTGGTAGGATGGCTCCAAATTGGATGGTTTCGAGCTTGGCTATTCATATTTTCGTGGCATAAGGAAAATTTTCCCAAAAAATTGTTTGGCAACCTTAGTTCCGATACCAAAAGAAAAATGATATTTATATATATAAGACAGAAATAGGAGCCACGCGACAATTCCAAAATTATTTGTTTAAAGTGTGTTTTAGAAGACACATTTTTGTACACATATATTTTAAAGCGTCGACCACTATCATTAATTCTAGATTAAAAACGAGACAACATTCAGGCCGTCTATTTTGTCCTGAGCCTCTGTGATTGATAACGAACCACGTGGCCAATTCAATCATATTCAAAGCAATATATATGACGGCACGGTTGGCTCAGTGGTTGAGCGATCGACTGCTGCGCTGCGTGTCGCGGGTTCGATCCCCGCACGGAACAAATATTTGTATGGCCTACAGATAGTTGTTCCGGGTCTGGCTGTTTGTGTATGTCTGTTTAAATGTTTGTAAACGCACCCACGATACAGGAGAATTTCCTAGTGTGGGGCAACGTTTTATTTAAAGAAAGAAGAAGAAAGAAAGAAAAAGAATAAATGATTGAATATGATTGAATTGAATTGGCCACGTGTTTCGTTTCATGTATAGTCACGTCTTATTATTATCTTCTTCTCGCCTTTTTTTTTGTATGGTAAATCATCAAATGACTCCTCCCGCTCTGTGTGGAGCGGAAGGAAGTGTCAGACTTGTACTGACTAAACCCATCCATGTTCCTTCTTAGCCCTTTGTGTTCCAGGGCCGCGATATCTCTTTCGAACAGTCCCGCAGCCCTGGCAGGAATCGGCCCTCTCGGACCCCTTTCAATTCGCTGACATCTTCCATTCCTTCATCCTTGAGGCACGCGTGGAACACGAACGCGCTGTCGACACGGCCTGATCATCTTTTTACCCTTGTCGCATTTTAGTTATGGTCGGTGCAACACCTTTTCTTCCATTCGTTTCCTCCCAATCTTAGGAATCACTGTCATTAACTCCTTCTTCTGAAGTGTTCTATTCCATCGCAATTTCAACGCTTTATTAACTTTTATGCTCATTTTCAGAGTCATTGTTACCCCTCCCAAAATCAGTTGAAAGTTTGAGCTCCACTGTGTTGGCGGGCGGTCTCGCGACAGAGTCGTCGCGACTAATTAACGATACACGACGATTATTCCGAATAATTAGGCCTCACACACACACGCACACACCCACACGTACCGACCACACAGTATCAATGTCATTTTTGAAGTATTTGCTATAGGTAATAACAACTTTATTTGTCACCTACATTCTTTGCAACATACACGATTTTGATTCCAGGAAAACTAAGGAAGGTTAGGTACAAGCTTTGACTTTGACATGTTCCCATTCCAATCATGTACTTGTAATTTTACAATTTTGTGGCAACGATACGAATAACGCTAAGTCAGAATCTCTCCATCAAATAGGAACTGTGACTCCCAGAACTGTGAATGTCCACAGTAAGTGGCGCAACTTAAAAAAAAAATCTAATGAATGGCGTTATTTGGCACAATTTGGGCAATCAATTCCGCTAGCCAACAAGGCTATGATAGCCTAGTGGTGTGGTCTTGAGTTCGAACCCAAGACACGCGCCTCTGTTTTTTCGAATTCATGTTCTTATTGTATAATTATCACTTGCTTCAGTGAAGGAAAACATCATGAGGAAACCAGCATGCCTTAGGGATATCTTTCGACGGTATGTAAAGCCAAGTCAGACGCCCATGGGCTGCATAAAAACTCTGACACCAGATAATTCACTAACCATAAAAAAAAGAAAACAGATTTGTACTTTGATAGTTTTGTGACAACGGCACGAATAACGCTAAGCCAGAGAACCTACGGACTAAGAAGCTAATATCTATAACTAGCTGTTCTGCGCAACTTCGTCTGCGTCACATTTCCCCGTTTTCGCAACATATCTCATTGCTGCTCCGCTCCTATTGGCCGTAGCGTGATGATATATAGCGTATAGCCTTTCTCGATAAATGAGCTATCTAACACTGAAAGATTTTTTCAAATCGAACGAGTAGTTCCTGAGATTAGCACGTTCAAGCAAACAAACAAACTCTTCAGCTTTATAATATTAGTATAGATTCAGTCACAGTCCCTATTTTTGGGCAGTCAGTTCCGCTAGCTGATTTATTTGGCATGTTTTATACCACGGTATATGTGAATAAGTTAAGTTTATTGATTGCTACGAAAGTCTTCAGCAGGTAGAAAAGACAGAACAGAGTCGATGTCATTATGAACAGTCTACCAATAAACGGATTTTTAATAGCCAGCTTTTAAATAGATATGAATTACAAAAAAACCGGCCTAGTGCGAGTCGGACTCGCGCACGAAGGGTTCAAAATCAAAAGTCATTCAAACTAGGCTGATAATCAGCACTTTTTGAACGTCAAAATTACAAGAGACAGTCTTCCAAAACGCCCGTTCCGTACCATTATTTATAAAAACGAGCAAAAAATCACTTTTTTGTATGGGAGCCCCCTTAAATATTTATTTATTCCGTTTAGTATTTGTTGTCATAGCATCAATAGAAATACATAATCTGTAGAAATTTTAACTGGCTACCTATCACGGTTCATGAGATACAGTCTGGTGACAGACGGACGGATGGACGGACAGTGAAGTCACAGAAATAGGGTCCAGTTTGACCCTTGGGTTACGGAACCCTAAAAATATCTAAAATATAATTTCATCAAAGAATATAAACGAGAAAAGGTTACGGTACGATTTTTGGCGTCCCACGTCTTATCTCGATCATCATCCACTTTTTATCGTTCCATCCTCTACAACTTCATTCGAAACTAAACCATAGCGTGTATGAAATACAGTCGATATTTCCTAGTTTCGTTTCGACTTTGGTTGGAAAATCAAAGTCGGCCCAAAATGGTGATCGGTCGACATTTTGACAATTCGCTGCTCTAAGAAAGTGTCAGCTGTTTTGAGGACCACCAGGCGACGTCGCGCGCCAAAACGATGGGTTACAAGATAGCGATAGTTTAAATTACAATTAGTGAGAAAATATTTTGAATGATCGGTGGAGGGTTTGGGAGAATTTTAAAAGGAATATGGACGTTTGGAATGTGTCTGTTTAGGCCGTTGAAGGCCTTATAGGCGAAACTTCTATTTTGTTTATTGGAACAAAGTCGTGTATTTTATTTTAGCAGATACAGTCATTATTACTGTTGTGGATTACTTTTGCCTACCCTGGAAGACACATACCTACCTATATTTCAATTTATTATCTTTTGAACGCAGGTACAAAAAAGTCTTTGGCGCAAACCGATAATAATGCGGCGGTATCATAACAGAAGCCTTACATACAAAACTGATATTGTAACAAACTGATCAATGAACTTAAATACCTAAATAATTTCAGTACAAACAACTCGTACATAATAAAAACTAACTAACAAAGAGGCAAAGACGCCGCCGCGTAAGGCCGGTGAAAAAAAAATCCGCCCCAAGTATCAAATAATAAACTTGGTAGCAAGTGAATTTTGGAGATCGGGTTGCGTTCCTTAGCTTAAAGAAAAAAAAAGTAAACTTATTTTTTTAAAGGTTCGTGTGTTCGAAATTCAAACATGACGTGGAACGTCAGCGGTCGACGAAAGAGGTCGGACGTTTTTACTTTCATCAAAAAATTTGGTTAATTTTTATTTTAAACGTGTTAAGTGTTTCGACACATAATTTATGAGGTTTTTATGAACATTTTTATTTTGTTAATTGGGTTTGTTTGTTATGCAATGGTGAAAATAGAAACAACAGTCGTTGGAAGTTGGCTTTCTATTTATTTTATCTTACACCTACTTAAACACAATTATTAGAAGCCAATTCCATAGCAATTAGTTCTTTACTTCACTTTATGAGACTTGACAGAAACGATTTAGACTCTAGATCCCCCAAGAAATGCTCTAGATTCTAGAGCATTTCTTGGGGAACTCCTTCTTTGCAGTTCAGAAGGAAGACCAAACAGATTTGACCTTCACATTATAATATTATATCGTTCCTTTATTTGATTATAGCTTGATATTTTTACAGCTTAATCAGACTCGAAGCATCCCCAATAACTATGTATTTACATGTTTTTGATGAAGACTTGTTACGAAAACGGAAGCCTGAGAGAAATGAATCATGTGTAAATAAAAGTAAACAGGATTTTCATAGTTCGTATAAACTAAATCTAGAGGGACCAAACATTTTCAGGAATTTTGTTTCTCTGTGACGCAATAAAACCGAATTCGGATTACCGAAAATCATAAAATGCTTCCACTTAATTATGCATTCAGCGCGTCCGATGCACGAAACGAAATGCCCCACAACAGGTTATCGAGATAACAGACGATTAAAAATTATAAATCCAATATATTCGAACGGATATACATACACGATATACGACCTTTGCGCTTTGGTATTAAAAATTAAAATGTAACATTACTGGCCGTTAGATTGAGATGGAGATAAAGAAACAAAAATAAAAGGCGGCCTGTTTGAATATGGAACGTCACGTCAAGGGAAACGTCAAATTGTGACAGTTTCCGCGCTGGCGGGCGAGCGACGGTGACGTTCTCTGTTCGGTGATGCAGTGCGTTGCTCCCGCGTTCTTGGAAGTATCATCAGTATTTGTTGGTGAATTATATGCTGTTCTTACGGCCAATTTAAGACAATTACATGCATTTCTCAGTATTTGGGTTGGCTGTCAACAATAATTTTGATTGAATTAATATTCGTTTTTTTTTTGTATTTAGAGTTTTCAGAGATTACAGCAAACAACTTTGAAGTCTGTGGCTGCCCCAGTTGTCTCTATCTTCAAATTTTACGACTTTGATTAATGTCAACTAAACAACTTTTGCATCCAGATTAAAAGATTGTAGAAACCATGATGTCACTAACTTACCTAACTAGTGCTCACCTGTGGTGCTAACACAGCCAACTATGAATCTAATGGAATACCTTGAACATAAGTTGTGTTAACCAATTTGCATGCTTTAGTCTTAAGCAAAACATGTATGAACTTATCTTTAACTCATGTTACACCTCTGTATACCATGTTTTACGCAAATAAATAAATATGAATAAGAATATGAATGCCAACTATGCACGTTCTAATTTTTGTAAACCAATGAGCTACCATTAGGTACCAAAAAAAATAATTAATCACACATTTTCCACGGAGCTGACGATGAATCTGTACTCAGATGGGATCGTATGCCTGATGAGATTACTTGAAGTACCGTTCAAACGAAATAACCTACTCCAAAAACAATCTAACCATTATTTTCTTCATTTAGTATAAGAACTGCCTGTCTTTATGATCACTGCAATTCCCATACATCGTACCCTACCATAAGGCCCTTCTAAATAAACACATTCCAAATCCGTCAATACAGCATCCCACGACTTGCTTCTCATAATGCTCGTCACAAACCCATTGGACCGCAAATAATTATTTTGATAACATAATTCGTGTTTTCCGCCATTTGGCACGTTGTCCCTGCGATGGCTGTCTCGTGTCCTCAACTAATCGAGCGTCCAAGCGATTATTAATCGGTAATAATCGATGGTATAACAACTCGATTGTTGAGCTAAGGAATTTACCTTATGGCGTCATTTTGAAGGCAACTGTTCGGGGTATCTAGTTGAAGTTAATAGTTTAATAGTGCAGACATTTTAAGGCATAGTATGGCAATATAAACACGTGTAGATCTATATTCTATTTGAATGGTTCGATAAACGAGTTTAGATTCCAACCTATGATATATTTCAGGATTGGCAAAATTCCAATCAGGCCAAGCGCTATATGATTTGGTGCATGAAATAGAATTAGAAATTATATTATAGGGATTCAGCATTCGGATAGACTGGAAGCCTACCCTTATTTATAAAAAGTAGTCATATGATGCAAATTCTTGATTTTTAAACGAGAATAAAAGTACAGTCTGATCAGAATGTAAAGATCCACCCTGAAAGGTGGGCAGCAGTCATGTCATGACTCTTAATAAAAAAACAATGCCGTTAAGATTTAATGTTTTTCATCTTCTTCCATGTTGGCATTAACGATACATAGCGTTGCCGGGCGTCCGAATAAAGCCGGACACAGTCAGGCTTTTTGGTTGCATGTCCGGCCAAATTAGATGGTGTCAAGCCTGTCCGGCTTTTGTTTGGCTTTTTAAATTTGGCCAGTTCTGTTACATTTGTCATGTTTTTACATTTGATTAATAATTAAGAAGACTGATTCCTTGAATGATATTGTTGTTTCTTTTGAATTTAACAAGATTTTATGGTAAAAGATTAAAAAGCCTTGTGTTAATTTTCAAAAACAAATGTCGTGTTGTGTATTGACTAAAAAATTAAGGGTGTTTGGGTTTTTTACCTAAATGTCCAGCTAAACTAGCTGGACGGTCCGGCTTTTCGATTTCAAGACCTGGCAACCCTAAACGAACTTGCGTTTTAAAGCCTTGCATGACACGATCACTCTCATCAAATAAAACCAATTTTTTATATTTATTTTTTTATTGAATTGTCTGATGGAAATTGATTTTAATTATTTCTGTATAAAAAAAAAAAAAAAAAACGATTAACTGAAATGTTCAACCATTGTTATTACCGTTCATAACTCTGGGAAGAGAACTGTGACCTGAAATACAGGCTCAGCCTAGCTCGGGCGCAGTTGCTCACATTTTATTATTTGTGCTTAATTCTAACTGCTAAAATTCGGTTCAACTTGTAATATTTTTATGGAAAATAAATAAACTTATTATATTATTAAACTTATTATATTATATTACTCTAAAATATTTAGCCAGAGTTTAATTCACGCGGAAAGCCAAGCAGCTGTCACACCTAAGACTTTTCTCTCCTAATCAAAGCTCCTCCTCATCCAAAAGGATTGAACGGCACATAACAAAGAGATTGTTATATAAAACACAATATAATCTGAGGCTCGGAACTTTGTTGTGAGCCTAAAAAGAAACAGTCCGCCTTCCCATACCGTCTTCTGTCTAAATTGAAAATATGGAATAACTTTGTAAACATCTTTGTACGTTGATGGAATGGTGTTGATACTTTAGGCTTTTTGGGACGAAATAAGGTCGGTACACGTGTAATATAGGTGAGTTGAGTAAGTATTGTAATGCTGTAGGAGCTGGCATCAACGGCCTATGTAATATATAAAAAGTTTTCAATTTTGTTATCGCCTCCTTGGACACAGTTTTGACAGACGTCAAGAGGCACTGCAAAATATATGGAATCTAAATTTTACGTTTTTCCTATTATCCTGACGACTGGTAAATTGGTGACTCCTACAATGCCTTAGGCGATCCAAAGGAAACTCGACTGCACAAACATTTATTGGGATTTGAATAATAGGAGATAACCTTTTTCAGCGATTAACATTAGGTGATGAGTCACTGTGGATGTTGAATATAGCCAAGCGAAGAAAGAAATAAAGAAATCAAAGGGAAAAGCTAAATGAAAATAGGAATAAGTAACTAGCTTTCCATCTACTTGGTGGCAAACAGGTGTCCCACTGGCCACCAGAGATATTGCAAGCGCGTTAACTGCATTATTGACAAAGCTAATGTCATTCTACTGACTGACTTCAAAAAAAAGTTATGATGGTTATAAGTAATTCCGAAAAAGAGCTCCTTGACGAAAATCACGACTACTTTTAACTGAAATACATTTTAAAAGAACTCCATTTATTTCAGCCGATTAGAAATCTCCAAGTATCAAGACCAATCTATCATACACTTCCACAGGAGCCCAATGCGGTGATGCGTGTTAACAAAATTACGGCGGTTGGTTAAGTGAACTATGAAAATAGGATTTCTTTAGCTACCTCCCCCCCCCCTTCACTCCCCCTCAAAATTGTACCCCAGGTGGCGGGGTGGGATTAGAAGATTATCAACATATTGATATACCAGAACAGGATATTCATAATTATAGGTACATATTTTTTGGTTTATCATTGATTGTGTTAGCTACTGGATTTTTGTTTAACGTTGGGCATCCTAAATGGAGTGAAGCGATACTTCAGGTCTAGACAGCTTTTAACACTATTATATGAAGCACATGTCCGATCCTGCATGGAGTATTGCAGCCACCTTTGGGATGGCTCAGCTAAATACCAGCTTGCCGCGCTTGACTCGGTGGAACGCAGAACAAAGAGGCTGCTGATCGACGACGTAAAATTGGTGGATTGAAAGCTTCACAGCTTGACTCATCGCCGCAGAGTTGCCTGCTGACAACTCTGCGGCGATGTACAGGCTGTAGAAGTCCTGTCAGACTTCTTCGGACTGTACTTTGGTGAGTGTGCCCAAGAACTCCACGACCTCATCCCACCGGCCCCCTTCTCCCATCAGACATCTAGACGCACTGCAAGTTACCATCCCTACCTTATTGCTATTCCACCAATTCGCACTCAGCGTTTTCAAACCTCTTTTATAATGCGCACAGCAAAGGAGTGGAGCTCTCTGCCTGCGTCTGTGTCCGAACGCTTACAACCCTAATCTTCTTCAAAGTTAGAGAGAACAGGCTTCTTCTGGGTAAGGTCTTACTATCGTCGAATTTGTCTCTGTCATCTCTGACCTAGACTAGAATCAAGAGCAAACACATCGCAAACAAGAAAAAAAGGGATAGGAGAGCAAAAAAACATTATTCTTTAAATTAATTTGTGTTGTGATTTCGCCTAACTAGATAGGC
This sequence comes from Cerastis leucographa, assembly GCA_963082945.1. Taxonomy (NCBI): domain Eukaryota; kingdom Metazoa; phylum Arthropoda; class Insecta; order Lepidoptera; family Noctuidae; genus Cerastis; species Cerastis leucographa. The sequence goes on from OY720353.1 coordinate 9,179,976, forward strand.
AGTCAAGCCCACATTTTCATCAATTTTCATATTATTTTATACCGATCCCTTCCATGCATCTAAATAACGAAACTTTTTTGCTTGCCAATGTATCTAAATAACGTAACTTTTTTACTCCAACACAAAACCAAAAAACGTTGTTTACAAACCAAACACTTGTTTGTTGGGAACAATGGCGGCGGGATTAACAGAAATTCGTTCAGTTTTGTTGCGCAAACGCATCTAATCGCCACAGACACGCCGCGCGCCGCTAAACGCGCCGACACAAAGTAATGCCGACGTATGTTTTAACTTCATTGTCTGCTATTGATAGTGGTATCAAAAGCTGCGGCTTTTTTCTGACTACTGTGTACGGTAGAACCATTACTATAAATGAAGTTAATAATCGTTTTCACTAACACCACAGAATAAATAACACTAGGAGACACTTAAATGATTACCTAAAAAATATTGCACTGTTACTTGAAGAAACGGTGGATGGAGTGTGTGAAGGATGATATGGCAAGGAAGGAGGTGTCTGATGAGAAGACGAGTAATAGAGAAGTATGTATGAAAGAAGAAGACCAGGCTGCACCGACCCCAAATAAATTGGGATAAGGGCTTAGAATAATAACGCATATTCTAAGGATAAGGGCAAGAGAATAATGATTATGGAATCATTGCTTGGCTATGTAACACTACTCAAGTTTCTGAGGAACTGACTCTTTTGTAGGTATATCTCTAGATTTTCAATCAGACAACTAGTGGTCTGTGTGGGAAAGAGATGGCGCTAGACATCCTGTATAGCTCCGTCTCTTTCCCACACTGGAGTAAGAGTTAAACAATACTGCTTTAAGATGTCATGGTAGGCCACCTGTTTAGTAAGTTATTGTATAATAACGTAAAATCAACTTTATCAGTGTACTACTGAGTTCACTGACGGTTGACCACTTTTCAACCTTATAACTTAGGGCCATAAGGGTGAAAAGTACAAACTGTTAGTGAACTCGGTCGGTACTTAAGAGCGCTCACGCTTCACGGAATTTCATACAAACTTTCAAGCCCTTATTTTCCGAAATGACTGTACTGATTTAATGAATCTTCATATGCATAAGCAGGATACATAGCTCTAAAAAGTTACAAGAAAATATTTATCTTCTTTAAAAAAAGATAGGTAATTAAAAAATTCTGTTTCTATGGATAATTTTTAATCGTTTTAATTTAGCTGTTACACCAATTTTTCTAAAACGTTCTCTAGTTACTTTTTCGACCTATGTATCCTGCTTATGCGTATGAAGTTAAGGTGATTGCTTCGAAATTCAAAATGTTATGATATAGAAGGGATTGACCAGTTTTCAATTCGAATTCAATTAAAAAACCTGATCATCATTAGTCACGTTGTAAAATGTCAAAATGTGAGTTGTTGATTTTTACTTTCACATGATTTTGTTTTCATCGAATATCTCCTGTGCTACGTGCTACGTTAGAGCTACAAAAATGCTATGACTTTTAAACGCGTAGATTATGGTTTAAAATGTGTAAAATAATAATATCACGAGTAAAATAGTTATCGTTAATATAAAGATAATAAACTTACACTATGCTCCCAAACTGAGAACATTTTCCAAGCAACGTGTTTGTGTTTTAAACAAGCGCCATCTCGCGGGCGGTAGCAAATTCGAGAGGGATACTGTGTCCTCTTACCCTCTTGCTTATTTACACCCAACCGTGTTCCTGCGAAGAGGATGTATTGTCGAGCTTTTTACACCTAGAAAATCAGTACAGATGTCGTTAGCAGTCACATTAAGCGACCGTTAAAACAGCTTGCCGATTGTCTAATAGATTTAATTATTCACTAAAATCTCTTCTCTACTTTAGAGGATATGATAACGTTGAAATCTGACTTGTTCGTATCAAAAGAAATTAATTTAGGGTTCCGTTCTTACCTCAAAAGGAGAAATCGGACTCCTTATAGGATCACTTTGTTGTCCGTCTGTCTGTCTATCAAGACCCTTTAGCTCGGGAACGCGTGGAGGTATCGAGTTGAAATTACTCAAGTCTACAGTCGAAGCTGTGAAAAAAACAAACTTCTAAGTTAAAATGTATGGGGGTATTTCACGTTGACCTAAAACTATGAAAATTGGCAAGTAATATCGTCTTATACCACAAGTACAGGGAAAAATCTGAAAACTATAAATTTGTAATTAAATCATAAAGAAAACATAGTCTTAATAAAAATTAAGGCATTTTTTTTTATTTAATTAACGCGCATAACAAAACTGAATTTGTACGGAACCTCGGTGGGTGATTCCGACTCGCTTTTGTTCGGTTTTTTATAAGATTTATACTTAAGATATCTCGGCTTAACATGCCTTCGAGTAATATGTCTCAGGCAAGCTGTTTTCCTCACAATGTTTTCCTTCACCGAAGCAAGTGATAATTATACAATACGCACCATAAATCCGAAGAATCAGAGGTAAGTGTTTTGGGTTTGAAGTCGAGACCTATAACATGTTGATAAGTCGACAACAGTCAACGAAACTCACACATCTCAAGAGAATCCTTAAACACTGATAAACAAGATACCGTTATTACACATTTGCGTCCAATAAAGCAGGGACCGATCATTAAGCAGCAATTATAACAAAGGGAGACAAATAAAAATAACGCTACACACATCGATAAATAGCGTCCCCTCCTTGGCTTACCGCGGGGACGAACCCCATAGGGAAGTAGTGACGGGGCGCGTTGTGGACGTTACGGTTGTGTATCGATGAAATATTGGTGGGAAACGATTTTGAACTTCAAGCGAGTTGACGAATTGTATAGAAAGACTAAATTAAAAAGTTATAATTTAGCTTTGCTATGCAAAATCAGCTGTATACATTTTATCGATGAAGGTTTTTACTTCTAGTTTTTACTTTTTAGTTGTGTGCGTGTGGATTGAGAGATCTTTTCGAAAAACTCTTCCAATCCCACCCAAATTATAAGAGGATTTAGGAAATAATTGTAAAAACTTCATGGTAAGGTTTAAAATTTGTAAAACCTAAACAAAGAAAGTTAGAATTCATTAACTGGATCTCTCAATCTGGACAACTGAAGAAAAAGCCATAACCCGTATCCAAGAATATACTGCCTATGTGTTTATAATTTGCATTTTAATTAATTGTGAAGGATTTGTAAAAGCTGCTAAACAAAATTTCGATTCGTTTCAAAGAAACGTTTAAGATTTATAACAGTTTATATGGATCTCTCAGAGTGGAAAATTTTCAATTGAGTGATCTTGTAAAACACGACCTAGTACTGAAAAAGTATGAATAATTATCATGTTTATTACAAATTATGCTTCTGGGAGAATTTGTAAAACAAAAATCGTGATTGAAATCTTACTGGTTCAAGTTAAAATGAAAATCTTGTTTTTTGTCGATCGTCCCAACTGAGAGATCCTTATTTTGAACTATATTTAATAAACCAAAACTTATAGGTAGAAGGTAGATACATCAGAAATTGTTAAAAAGGTTGTACTAAAATTTGACGAATCAGTCGTCCCTGTAAGTGTTATACTTAAAAAGATAAATCATTTTTTACAATCCTTAAGGAAAATTTTGAGTAGGGTGACCATATCGCCGGTCGGAATCATTACCGGTACAATTCAAATTATGACGCAGTGGCAGTATTAAGGCAGTCTCACTTCTAATTTTAACTCAACGGGGACAACGGGCATAATTTGAAAAGCATATATTACAAGAAATTAACGGGGACAGCGTACGGGGACAACGGGAAGTAATTTTAATTATTTTATTAAATTTCCTTTGTCCCCGTTAACGAGGACAAGGCCTACGGGGACAACGGGAATACAGGGTTTAAACGTTTTTATACAAGTTTGTGTCTGGTTACACTACATTAAATAATATAAAATTACGTTTTTAAATGAACAGTTTCTGCTAAGTTAGGTACTGTATGTGTAGTGCTCTTACTAAGGAATTCTAATTCTAAGTAAATCTTACACACAAAAAGTTCAGAAATTTTAAGGTAACAAAAAAAAAAAATTTTTTATTTATTTCGTAGGTCCTCATGATAGAAGGAAGCTTATTAAGGATAATCAAAAAAGGTCTTCCTCCCGTTTTTTTTTAATTTCATTCATATTTACATACTTGCTCAAGTAGGCGTTCCGTTGACTCGCAGGATTGTAAGAAAGCATGCCTACTTATTTTGTCAAGCCAATGAAATACCAAATACTTTCAATGACTTCAAATGCATAGCAGGTAGAAAATGGCTTTCGAATTTTTTGAAACGAAACCCTGAAATTTCAGTTCGCAAAGCACAGTTTATGAACTCTGCAAGGGATCAAAAATTGAACAAGTACATTATGCAACAGCATTTCACGGCAATAAAAAAAAAATATGATGAGTTAGAAATTCTTCGGCATCCAGAACGTTTATATAATATAGATGAAAAAGGCTGTCGATTAACATTGCACGGACAAAATAAAAAAGTGTGTCTACCTTACTCAACGTTTTCCTTAAGGATTGTAAAAAATGATTTATCTTTTTAAGTATAACACTTACAGGGACGACTGATTCGTCAAATTTTAGTACAACCTTTTTAACAATTTCTGATGTATCTACCTTCTACCTATAAGTTTTGGTTTATTAAATATAGTTCAAAATAAGGATCTCTCAGTTGGGACGATCGACAAAAAACAAGATTTTCATTTTAACTTGAACCAGTAAGATTTCAATCACGATTTTCGTTTTACAAATTCTCCCAGAAGCATAATTTGTATTAAACATGATAATTATTCATACTTTTTCAGTACTAGGTCGTGTTTTACAAGATCACTCAATTGAAAATTGTCCACTCTGAGAGATCCATATAAACTGTTATAAATCTTAAACGTTTCTTTGAAACGAATCGAAATTTTGTTTAGCAGCTTTTACAAATCCTTCACAATTAATTAAAATGCTAATTATAAACACATAGGCAGTATATTCTTGGATACGCGTTATGGCTTTTTCTTCAGTTGTCCAGATTGAGAGATCCAGTTAATGAATTCTAACTTTCTTTGTTTAGGTTTTACAAATTTTATACCTTACCATGAAGTTTTTACAATTATTTCCTAAATCCTCTTATAATTTGGGTGGGATTGGAAGAGTTTTTCGAAAAGATCTCTCAATCCACACGCACACTTTTTAGTTCTAGTTTTTCAGGACTAGGCGTTTCATTATATGTGCTGATTTCATGGAACAGTTTGCGCCCAGACGGTAATATATTAATTATGTATCGACTATCATCGACAAATCAGGACATCAGTCTGAACCAACTGATTAGACCGCACACCGAAACGATCGGAATGTTTAGTTTTTCTTTTACTAGTAATCGTTTCGACCGCGTCGTCGTACCTTCGAAAATTCATCGTATAAAATGATCTTGAGCCTGTAGCAGCCACATAAGGTACGAATATTTTATGAACATCCAAATTGTTTAGTAGAAAAGCTGGCCTACCATGACGCCTTAAAGCAGTATTGTTTTACTCTTATTCCAGTGTGGGAAAGAGACGGAGCTATACAGGATATCTAGCGCCATCTCTTTCCCACACTGGAAAAAGAGTAAAACAAATTTAATGTTTTAAGACGTCACGGTAGGCCAACTGGTCATGTATCTTAAAAAAACGTACTTTACCAAATTGCAAATTCTAGCAGCATTCTAAAATAAGGTACTTACCTGAAAACGTGAACGAAATATTTATAGCGAATTATAGAAGTTTTTTTTTTGTGGTATACGTAGATCATTCTTACGAAAAAGAATAACCTTGCCTGACTTAAATGAATGCCTTGTTGTTGAATGCCTTTGTTAATTCTAAATTTTGAGAATTTTTCTGAGGACTTCAAGCTCCGGTAAAAAACCGAACGGTAAAAATCCGGACGGTAAAAAACATTATTTCAATCTAGTGTTTACAAAGTAGCGTATAAGATAGCGTACAAGTAGACACGTAAGGCTTACATTAGATTTGTGAATGGTGGTGGGTCTTTCATCCTTGTGTGTACACCTACACCTAGACCTACAAGACTACAATATACTTGAATTAATATTTATCTTGTACCCAATATTGGCAGTGAATATTAAGTTCTTTTCTTCATAAAACTTTGGTGTCGTGCACATAAATAGCATTTAACAAATACTCACAACAACTACCAATTTAACAGTATCTCTATGTGCACTCAAGGCAATACGTTCCATTTTCCTTTGCAGAAGTTTCCGAACTTATCGACCGTGTCCCATCCCTGTTCGCGCGAGGGTCGATTCTGATCCCCGATACAATTACATTCTGTGTGTAGACTCGTTACTGCACAATCTTCTCAACACTCCTCTACTATTCTCACAGACACACGCCCTGAAATACACTTTACTTCCAAACAATAAAGTCTAATTTTCAGTAACAAAATCACCCCCTAAACTTTCACCTCTTTCAATAGGAGTTTAAACCTAAATACCTTGCGTAGGAAAGCTTTCACTTTTCAGGAATTATTTTAGGTAGAACGCGATTAGTTTTCGACTCAAGTGTTGTTGGAATAAGGGTGGTTTTTGCGTGTTTTGTTCCAGTTTTTCCGAAGGCGGTAGGCTTAAAACTCTCGAAACCAATTCTCGAGGGTTTAAAGCCTCCAAACAATAGATGGAACAATTCGATATTTAGCCGATTATAAATGTTCGCCGTAATGCTCTTAGGAAGGTGTGATTTTTGTTGCGATCGCATTGAAATTCCGTTTTAATACAGTTGGAGTGAGATTTGGAAATTGTTTTAAAATGTATTGTCTGAGAAGTTTTGGGGCTAGAGCTTAATGAACATCTAGAATATCCCTGTCTTATTTTAACCGATTTCAAAATTGATTCGTACTTTCTTTGTGTTACATCTGTTGTTTGTGATTACTAGTTCAATATTGCTCAAAAAATATATTTTGTTAGAATAGGATTTTGCTGTTTGTCAGGTTATCGAAACAACAGCATTATTAAACAGAAGAACTCTAGAAAACAGAGAGCATAGACAAGTGATAATTATTGCTTTCATAGCGTTTTGTTGTACGACTTTCAACAGGATTACACTTCCAACCAACTTATGTGTGCAGGCGTGAAGGAATGATAGGAGCCCAAATGATTGGCGTACGTTTAACACGATGGCAAATTATTTTGTGCAGTATATGGCAGTATGTTAATTAAGAGTGAGTTTCAGTAATTATAGCCTTTTGACACATATATGTTGCAGGCCAAAATTAGGATAACATATTGGATAATGTTCAGTGTGGTTTTAGTTCTGCATAGGTTGTTTCTATAGAACTTCGTTTACAATATTTGTGCAGTGTTTCCTTTTCCTTGGATGCGATATAATAGGTTAAACTAGTAGGTATAATATCTATATTATAAAAAAAAATGATTAGATTAGAAATTCGACTTGAACAATAAAAATGAGAACCCAAGCTTTTCAGTATTGTGGTTTCATAACAAACACAATCTAGTACGTTTCAAACATCTTGAAGATCCTTTTGTCTATTTCTTATAAGAATAAAATACCTATTACAATTAATACTTCTATGCATAGTTGCTTAAAATGCACATTATAAGTATCTATAGTCAAAATCGTAATATATAGCTTCACAGCTTATTACCAGTGATTGAATTGGGGTCATTTGAATTGGTTAATTATTTAAAAAAAACCGGAACTTAGGTAGGAATTGTGTTAAAATGAGCAATATTATATTCTTCATAATTTATTTAGTTTAAATTCATTTAGTTTTGATACCTTCCCTATATTTTTGAATTGAGTAGTAATAATTTCACTAAATGAATGGAATATCAAGGAATTGCTTTCCGGAAAAATGGCTTATTCATGTTATTCTTTCTGTGTGCATTTATGATACAAGTACCAAAAATCAATCTACCTACTCCGATTACTGCTTATTACAAAAGCGTTATTAAAACCTCATAAAATCTAAATTTACTGAACTCACTGATGGATTGTGTGAAGCATGATATGAAGAAAAGTAGTGTGACGATTACTGAAACTAACATCAAAATATTTTATTTTGCGTAGGCCCACATGGACACTTATAAAACGTCGACAAAAGGTGCACGGTTCGGGTTGGTCGTTTCCTATGGAGAAGAAACGGCAAGAAACTCCATGGTTACTCTTTTAAAATCATTTGGTTTTCAATACTTGAATGTTATAGCGTTAGTACATAAGTATGGGAGGACATCGTAGGCCTGACAATAAGTCGTTGCTTACTACAAAAGGTAGAACAAGATAAAGAAAAAAAAATTGTACGTGGAGTCCCTCCGCGCGGAAGAAGTGAAACTTCGTAATACTACACGCATGCGTTCGACTGCCACGCATTCACTCTCGTTATTTTATTGAGCTTTTAAATAATATTGTGTTGTTTTCTTGTTGTATTATTTTTACTACATAAGTCTATCGAGGTTTTTCTACTCATGGAAATTGAGCGAAGGCTGGTCATACCGAAGAGTCGAATGCATGACTGTTTGCACGCCATCTTGCGTACCTAGTAGAACTACGTAGTTACAAATCTTGTAATACTGCCAACTCTTAGTGAGTTATAGAAAATATTCCCCCTCCATGTTAGCGTTAAACTTGTTGGAAGTCGCATAAGAAGTTTCACTTCAAAAAACAACACCTTAAAAGCCATAGCGTGGTCGACTATACAACGCATTCCAAGGCCTGTTCGTGTATTATTTTTGGCTAGGTAGTACAGCTAATCCTTGTCAGAATTTACAGATTGCGTTACTTAACCGTCATCTCCTCTTACTAGCGCGTTGATCAAGGGATCGCACGCAAGACGCGCGTCACAATCTATGTGACAATGTAATTGAGTGCATATTGTCGGCTAGTGTACTGTGTCTGGGTTTATTTTAATTGTTATTTGACCTTATTGACAAGGCGGCGTAATGGAGGACTTTTTGAAGAGTGACAAGTTATTTAGAAATAACACATTATGTGGTGCGAGGTGACTACTTAAAAATTTGGACGTAAAAACTTCTTTATCAAAATTGGTATAATACAAAATTTTGTACCAAGGGTATACGTGTTCTTATTGGAAAGAGAAAAATGTCGTGAGGAAAGTTTTGAGTATGAATAAGGATGGGTCTAAGAGTAGAGGAAGACCTAAGCAACGACGGCTGGACTGTGTGAAGGAAGATACGGCAAGAAAGGAGGTGTCTGATGTAATGACAAGTAATAAAGAAGTATGGAAGAAGAAGACATGCTGCACTGATCTCAAATAAATTGGGATAAGGGCAAGAGAATGATGCTGAATGAAGCTTGATAAAGGGATGTTTTTCACAAGGTTACTTTTTTTCACAAGCTGATAGGCCACAGGCGTTACCCTTGAAGTGGTTTCGATCCGAAACCGAACATACAACAACGTGACTTTAAAAAAAAACGTAATAATGTTCTTTCAAAATCTATTTTAACCACATAAAGCTTGGTGATATGCTAATGTAATTTCTTTATGACACGAGACCCTTTTTCCTACAGTGAGTCAATAATCAGCCATTATTTAGATAACAGAGGGCTTGTTTCCAATAATCAGGCACAAATCCGGACTCCGGGAGCTGCAGCTGAAAAACTCCAATTGGAAAAACAGAATAATGCTTCTTGTAATCTGAGGATTGGCATCAGAGGCCATAGACAAATGGCAAACACTTTTATGGCGTTCCAAATTGATATGTCAAATTTGAATATAATGATTGTGAAAGCTAATTGTAGATGGCGCGACCATAGCTAGTTCTCAATCTGAACAACGAGGTCAATCTATTTCAAAATACATAATGATATTACTAGATTTTCAACCAATGACGATCCTTGGAACCAGCCCTGCTAGCTTCATAAGTTTCACAGCTACTATCCCCATTGACATACACATTTCTGTAGCCTATGTCAATGGCAGTCTAGGCTTGTCAAAAATCGGTATCCCTGGTAGGATCAAAGAGATTTAAAAGACTTACAGAACGGGATAGGGAATATTTTCATAAAAAAATTTTGATCCCGAAAGTTTTTGAGTTTGAAACACTATTGCAGTGCTAGACAAGCGGACGTATGACACCGTACGACTTATTACTAAGTAGTGATAAGTATTGCATTACGATTTCCTTCGTCTTGTCTTGTCCATCGCTCGTAAATATTTAAAAGTCTTTGGCCAAGACAAAATATGGCAAACGCTTTCAAAGCGTTCCGTATTTCTATTTAGATTAACTTTTTAAAGAATTGACAAACGTTTCTGTAGGTTTTTTTTTTTAATTTGAGATGTGTTTTTTCTTGCCTCTAGTCTAGGTCAGAGATGACAGAGACGATGATGGTCGCTGGTTCAGATTCGGCTCGAAGGACCAGATGTTAAATGTGGACTTTATATTTAACAAATGGCTTGTGAACTTATACATAAATCTCGATTTCATAATAAAAACACGGATTTCTTCCCATTTCCCAGGCTAGCTTTCTGCGCAGTCATCTCGTACGAGCTACCGAGAAGAAGCTTGTTCAATCTATCTTTGAAGAGATTAGGAGGAGAGTTTTTTTTTATAATTATCCGTGTAAGAATATAACTTTTCTCTACCCTCAGTTCCTTACGTTCAGCAATCGTACTTGTGACCACTAGACCAGCAAGGTAGTCAGTTCCAAACAAAAACTGTATTCGTGCAACGTTAACTAAGGGTTGCGCAGACGCACGACCCGCGCCGCGATCCGTATGACGCGGTAATTGTGTGCACTCACCCTTACATCTATGGTAAGTATAGTAAGAGCAGTATTATCTGTTAGTTAGGGCGGTGTTATGTTGTTTAGAAGTTATAGAGGTAGAAAATAAGTAGTAGTTATTTGTAAATAAAAAATTGCAGTTTGACAAATTTGTCATCTTCCTGGCCTTGTCCCATTCCACTTGTTTGGCAATTTATAGATATTAAAAATCTTCTTAAATAATATCCTATTGCTTCGACTGGGCTAGATTTAAGCAAAAAAATCAGCGATTATTCATAATTAACTGGGTACCGTAATCTTAATTGATTATTTATGTCTTTTGTGGCCACCTCCAGAATTATGACGAGGATGCAAAACAACACCTTGTAGATATTAAAAATCTTCTAAAGTAATATCCTATTGCTTCGACTGGGCTAAATTAAGGTACTATGATGCGGTGAGTATAAGATTAGAAAAAAAGTAAGAAACCAAAGTATTTAAAAGTACTCTAGGACTTAGGTGTTATTACATCAAACTATAGAAAGAGACAGAGGTATGAGTGAGACACGATCCTACAACAGCTAACTTTTCATTTGTTCAAAAGAATTGATTGTAATCATGGGAATTATATTCGGACATTGTAGGCTGATGAAAGTCCTGAAAAGAACAGAAAAAAACGATTTGCAATTGTTGACTAGCTGCTGAAATTTTGATGATTTTTTTAGAAATAAATTAAACATGTAAACCTTCCTCTTGAATAATTCTGTCTATTGATCAAAACCGCATCAAAATCCGTTGCGTGGTTTAACATATCTAAGCGTACAGACGGCGGGAAGCGACTTTGTGTTGTACTATGTAAAGATTATTTATTAAATTATTTTCGGGATTAAGTTCAGCTGAGTATTTAGCCAACGCAATTATTAGTTTCTCATTGAGGTTTTTGAGGTTGAAGGACCTTGCATAAATAAATGAGACAATTTTAGTTAGATCTCAATTTATGTTTACTAAAATATGTGATATTAAATTGGATTTCTGGTTATGATTTTATGGGTAAATAATTGGATATCAACACAATGTGCCATTATTTTACCATTGTATTGACTAGCTGGTACAGATTAAATACAACACATACAACAACACCATAGTTACTCGATTGACCGTACAAAAAAGGCTAAGTATACACTGCTTCTTTTTGTCAAGCTATTTCTCCAGAATTTGGTGGTTATTTATGCAATATTGTTCTGTTATTTAAAGTACGGAATAAAGATCATTGAGTTTGAATTTATAAACTTTTGGAATGTGATTACGTTTTGTTAATCATAGAGTTATAAATAATAGGAGAACAATATGTTTGATTTGGCAGTTATGACGCACTGCTATTTAAAAATACTTATAATACTGAGTGGCAAATATTTGTAGAGTTGAAACTATATTGCCTAATATTAGAGGCTTTTTTTTGTTTGTGTTTTTTCGACAACCTCTAATAACTTTTAAAACAGGTGGTCTTGAAACATTTTTAAAATTTTCACTTGCACTTTATAACCCCAAAAAACTATCCAAAATTCCACAAGAACAGATATAAAATTCCTCAACACCGCAAACATTCGATTTTCAAACGCGTTGCGTCGGGAAAATGCCGACGGGAGGTTGCCGTCGGCCGCCGACTATCTCTCCCCTCCACCAATGGCCGTGTAGAGCCCGCCCCACGACGAATGAAACAGATAGATGCGGAAAAGTTCCGCGCGTGACAAGGACAAAACACGTGCGTGTGTTTATACCGCGGCGGGGGAAATATGATGCATCGTGTTGTTTTAGTATCGGTTACTGTTCGATTTATTTATATATTTCGTTTTTTGCAAGAGGTAAGGAGTGGATTAACTTGAAATTATGTATTCGACGAATAACATGTACCGACTTATGCACAACATTGGTCATCATTTTTAATGTGCTGGTTTGCAACATTCTTTTTTCGAACTTGTTTAAAAATATTAAGAGGGAAAATATGAAAATGTGCTTATAGAATAAGAAAAAGTACAAAATGTAATAAATAGACGGCACAATATGGCTTACAATAACTTTGGAAATACCTACTGAGTTTCGCATTTCGTGGTGTGAGTAAGATATTGTATTTCTCTGTGTGCGTTTTCCACAGAAGGGGAAAGCGCGCCATACGCACATTCATAACGTCACATTTTGAAAATGGAATGCCCTTTTAACTTTTCCAATACGCAGATGGAGTTTTTTTTTTTAAATATTATGCTTGCCAAAGAGTTTGAATGCTTTTAAGTTTTAAAGGTAAAGGGATGAATATTTCAAATTTTGTTTATGACTGTTTGTTTCTAATATTGTAACTATTTAGTAACAATATTAGATTTATGCATCCAAAAGAATTGCTATTTTGTTTCAAACACCTATTTACTTATACAGAAACAACGCAAACTATTTTCCATGTAATGTTTTTCTTACACAACATTTTTTGGTTGAAAATTAACCAAATTCAAGCAGCTAAACACTTAACACGAAAACTTCTATAAAAATCCAACCGTGTGAAACCGCTCAGCCAAAATACATAAAGAAAGAAAAAAAAACCGTTAGCTGTATATTCATAAATACCTAGTTGAGTCAATTTAAATTATATTCCCCTTGTAATTATCACAGATGCAACGTTCGTATGAATTCAGAACTTCATTTACGGCCTCCTTCGAGGGTCCATATCATTAAGTGGAATACTAAACACTATTGTTTTTCGGTTATATAGCCCTGGTAGGTACATTAGGGGCTGGTTTTGTTACGATCATAGACCCGGAATAAGATCAACCTTTGTTTCGTGATTTAATCCATTTTGATATGGTGAGGTTAGTCTCCGCAGTTTTGTCTTGTGGTTCAAGTGTTTTTATAATTATGTCCATGGGACCATGATCATGAGGTCCGATTCCCGGGTCCGGCAAAATTGTTACTTTTCTTCCCGTTTTTTTTTATTTCCATTAGGAGTTTCTCATTAGCAGCCATGGAGTCTAAGGATTTGTACCCGGTTGATGGCAATAGGCTAGCCCCCTATTTCATAAAACTTAAAAACATAAATGTGGGTATACTATTAGGTATACCTCTGCCTAACTCTTCGTGTTGATAGCGTGATATTATGTTTGTAAGTTATGTCCATGGCAATCTGCATCTTATACTCAGTATGAGTGAAATAAACTTGCTAACAAAGTTGAAGATGATATTTGTATCCGATCTGTTATGGTAAAATAAAAATTCGTGATAGTTAATTAATAACTAGGTACTAAGAATCTTAGAACGTGTTCCTAGTGCTACCTCGAGAGCTTATCGCTAATCGTGTCCATTGAAAAGGTCGAAGAATATAAATAGATATATGTACAGGATCGGTCCATCCATGTAATTATCCCTACCCTGTGGATATCACACCGTGTGCTGGAATCACTTTAAGGTATATAGATAGCCTTATTTCTCATATTGCACGCTTGTAAGCAGAATAAAAAAAATTGTATCCTATCACAAATGTTGTCGTATTTTTTTTTTTTTTTTTTTAAAAAAAACGTTGCCCCACACTAGGAATTTCTCCCAAACAGAAACAGGAATTTGACCCAAAGGTTGACTGGTAGAGAATGCCTTGTGGCATATGTACCACTATTGTACCTACATGAAGTTTAAATAAATAAATAATAAAAAAACAATAACACTGAAATGGATGCCTTTTGTTGTATTTTTCCAAGACAATTCTTTATGTTTAACCTAAGAAATTGTGAAGGTCACATAATCAAGAAGACACACCAGCTTTTAATACGCAAAAGAAGCAAATTGGATCCAAGTTGATACTACATCAAGCTACTCCCGTTCATGAATACATCCAACTCAATAGATACAGTCCCAAAAAATACTTAAAAATCTATAAACTGATACCAATAGATTTGAAAACACAATAACCCTTTTGTCGTCCTGCCGCGAAAGCGACGTAAGTATAGAACCGCAAAAAAAGCGCGGCGGTTTGCGGAAGACACCGCGCGTCAAATTGACTGCATCCCCGTCTAATCTGTAACCTATCGCTGAAAAGGATTCTCGTCCTTTTTTTAATACGATATTGTGGTACATTTTATAAGAGGTGGCGTTTTGGGCCTTTTTTTTTACGGATGGGAAATCATCAAATGACTCCTCCCGGTCTGGGCGGAGCGGAAGGGATTGTCAGACTTGTACTGACTAAAACCCATCCATGTTCCTTCTTAGCCCTTTGTGTTCCAGGGCCACGATATTTCTTTCGAACAGTCCCGCAGCCCTGGCAGGCATCGGCGCTCTCGGACCCCTTCCGATTTGCTGAAATCTCCTTGAGGCGCGCGTGGAACACGAACGCGCCGTTGACACGGCTTGTCGTCATAAGACGGACGGACAGTGAGGCATTGTTGGGCCTAAAACATGGAATAAAAGGATGGCACAAGACTTGATTCGGTTTGGGATTTATTCGCCAAATATCTTGATGCCACCAGTAACTATCAATTTGCTGTGTTCAAAGATCATCATCATCATTCTCCAGAACTTATCCCAATTTCTTTGGGGTTGGCGCAGCATTTCCTCCTCTTCCATACTTCTCTATTACTCGTCTATGCGTTCAACGAAGTTTTCCATTAATGGATAATTTGGGATTGGAGATTACGGTATTTCTCTAAAATACCTTGAGAGAAGCTTCTGATATTGTTGACTGATTTAATCACCTGACTATAATTAGAACCAAAACCATTACTTTAGTGAGGACTTAATGTCCTGCCTGTCAGACGTGCTAGAATTGCTTACACCATTTTGAGCATATTCACTTCAATCCCAACCAAATCTTCCATCCACCCGCTACATCACCTCCCTCAGAACTCCCCCCGAATCTATCGGCATGCACAAAGCATTCGTTACTTAAGCCGTGCATGGGATGTTGTGAGTCGCCACTGATGCGTGTAAGGTGTAGCAGCTGCGAACGACGAACCAGCCCTAGCCGATGTGCTGATTTATGAGCTTTTGCCAATTGCAGATCATTTGGGATCGGAGATATTAGTTTTAGGGGCTTGTTTGGGTAAATAAGGATAGTAGTAGCAGTTTTTTTTTTGGGTCATTTGGAACTGTTATTCGCGATGTTGTAAGAGATTTAGGATGTCTAAAGGAGGACACTAAAAGCCACTTCTTGATCTGATCCTAACAAGTTGTTTTTGTTATGAGTAACATAACATTACAGTACTTGAACGCGTCTATAAGCCCACCGTCGTTATTTTGCACAATGACTCGATGTCCTGCCTCACAAACGCAATGTTACAAAACGCGCCCAAAGAACAATTCCTTACAAATACGAAACTACAAAATAAGTCTATCGATGCGTAAATTAAGGATCCGACTCTATTCACCAAAGGTATAAAAGTGCAAATAAAAAAATGTAAAGAAAATGTTTTAGCCCCGCGTATCTAGATGTCCCGCTGTGGTACCCCACATTGTTCTTAGACAAACACTTTCTTTATACAAGAAAAAGTTCCATTATTTGTTTTTTAGTAAATCGGCCGCGACTTCTTTTGTCCGAGAACAACGATCTTAATGGTTGAATTAATATGTGTTGAACGAAATTTTAAATTAAGCGCCCAACTGGAGTATTGTATCGACAAACAAACTTCGACAAAAAGGTATATTGGTGGTTGAAAAACACGATCATCTCTGACCTTAACTGACAAAAAAAGTGACGGCTCAATCAGTAACCAGGCGTGTCGAATACCATGACATGGTATCGCGAAATCTCACAATGTGTATGAGCAGGCGTGAAATTAGGCTGATATAAATTAGGGCTAAGTCATTCTTGTGCTAAGCGCCGTGACGGTTGCCGCGTGTCCGCCATTGTTGGGAGGAGGCGCAGGCGGCGGCGTGTGAAACCGTTTTGTTGATTTTGCGAGGTATCACATTGTACTTTATGACTGTCAATTAATTGCGTGTGACTGTACTTGCGTCATGTTTTTGTTTTGGTCATTTTAGTTCGCGTTGCCAGGGATCTATTTTTACATAGGCGTAAGCGTGAAAGACAACGGTACAGACATTGACAGTTCAATGTGAGATTGTAGCTGTCAAATTCAATGTTTAAATAGAGAATTTAGATTTGATTTGAAATAGATATACTCAACTTTGGTATAATTGCATAATTGCTGTGTCATCCGTTCGTAGGATCCCTATGTTTTTGGATGTAGGTTTATAGAATGCTATTGGCTGTTTTTTTGTTCAGTGTTGGCTTTATCATTGGTTTCATGTTGAGATTGATTTAAGGAAGGAAATGTTTATGCACACACATATTTGCTTAGCCTTTTCCGACCTATGTTGGGGTCGGCTTTCTGTCTAACCGAATGCAGCTGAATACTGCTGAATTTTACATTGAGTGACTGGCCTCCAGGTTGCTTGAAATGGATGTTGATGTAAGATGCTGATTAATAAACTTACTCCATCTTAGAATTTTCCTATCTTTGGATGTCCATACTTCTTGTAGAGCAAACTTGTTTGGAGCTTAGTTTAGTTTTAGGCTGCGTGGATGTATATCTATAAGTTTATTTTTTGTTTTGCTTTCTGTTTACTTACATTGTACCCCGTCTTTGCATCATTGGGAAAACGGGACAAAAATAAACTACCATAGAGTGACGAGAGACTAAAATGTTAGTCTTTTTAATTATGACCATGAGGGTGTTTGTGTGTAAAATGTTTCCTTCTTAATTTATAGGATGCTGTTGCCCGCGATTTCGTTCGTGTGGAAATATTAATGAGAATGTGTGAAAAACGAGGTACGGAACCCTAAAAAGATAGCCTATGTCCTTCCCCTGTTGTATTTCATTACGACCCGATCAGCCGTTTTAGTCGTGAAGATAATAAACAGAGCTGTTTTCGCATTTATTATATTTAGTGTGGAAGTATGGATTTTGTTACGATCAAGTCACATGTACACAGTATGTAACCCAAAACTTTATATTCTAACTTCTGATACAGAAACCAATGAAATATGACATTACTTTTTAGTACAACCTCTGTTAGAAACTAGGTTCTGTTTTAGTACCCCTTTGAGCTTAGCCAGCGGACTTTTTACGCCCACCATTATAGAAGGTCGTGAACATAAACCTGTGGGTGCTGGCAGGAGGGTAGTAAAATATTTTATCGCACTTTACGATCGTAACGCTTCAGTTACAGTGGGAACGTGCGATGGTTAGCATGTTTAGGTCGTCAAAAGTTTGAGGTTTCACTGTGGTCAGTAATCTTAGATAATGAAGACTCGAAACTTTTTTATAACTGAAAATCTGACTGCAAAATCACCGCAACTTTTATTTTTATTTTACAGGCAATGATTATAAAACACACAATAATAACAACCTAAAACTTTTGCCAACAACAAACTGAAAATCACTAGAAAACAAACTGCATCCATTTTACTCTAAAATTATTTTTGGTAAATTTTTCCACATTCCACACTTAACGCTGAGACACCATTTAAATATTATAACAACTATATAAAAGAACAATGAGCGGGAAAAGCTAAGGACGGTTTTATACAGCATGCTCGAAGCGACTGCCGTAGTCGCGTTAATGTGGGCGTTGGTAGACACAGGCGGTTGTATGTGTGTGCGCGGTTTGTGTGTGTGTGTGTCACCCACCCTAGGGTGAGCGCGAACAAGTCGGCACAACTCGTCCCCTCTAGGCCCCGCCCCCAGTCATGCTCACACGGCTGACTTGGAATCAGATGGCTTGGCCAGTCGCAAGCGAGCCGTGACATCGTGAACGGTTCGCAGCCTCCAAGCGTGCTCTCACTCAATACTTAGGGTATTCGATGATTACGCGCTACACTGACCATCGGGTGCGTTTAGAAACTTGTCAAATTAAAGAATTCCGGTTATAAGATCACGCGTCGTCGCATCCGTATCAAGGACTGTGTAGTTTTTTAGTTTTAAGTGATTTTGTGTTTGCGGACTTTTTGAGTGAGTTCATTGATGCTACTGTGTTGCTGATTCCATCTTTAGGTAGGTGTTTATGTAATATTAAGACTAGGCTAATTGTTGGGACGCCTACAATCTGTATTTTCAGACTACTAAACTGCACCAATACTGTGACTTCTACTGATGACCACTTTCAAACATAAGTTGTTTGTTTCAAGGAAGCTTTTCAGTTCTGAAAGCTCTGCCTAAACCAAAGCCGGAACATCCTGAAAAATAAACATAGTGACTTATATTTTTTCTCCGAAGTCATCCATCGTTTCTGCAACTAACAAAATATTATATTTTAGTTTGCTTTTATTTTTGTTTGGTTGCGAATGATATAGAGAGGAAAGATAATGTTATAGAGAGGCAAGATTTGATTGTTTGTTACGATTCAACTCAAAAACTACTGGATTCTTTTTAAAAATTCTTCCACAATAATAAAGCTACTTCTTTACCGATTAACATACAATTTTCCCGGACGAAGTCGCGGGCGAAGTGCTAATACAATATAAAAAACATATAAGAATAAAAATTATGGCAACATCAAACTTATGATATTTTTCTCTTGTTAAAATACACGAAAAAAACAGAGAGTTAAGTACAAATTAGTCTTAACATAATATTTAAACTCTGTATTATCCTCTAAAAATAAGTAAAACTTATAGTAACATTTATTTAGCAACCCCAAGTAATTTTTTGGACTTTGTACCAATGTTCATCAAATACTTTTGTTTCCGAAAACAAACAACATAGTAAAGAAATATTGTAAATAATTATTGATAATAAAAATGCTCTTAATCTTAGTAAGGCTACTTAATTATTTAATGATAATTTTAAAAGACAGTAAAAATGCAAACCTTTAAAATAAAATTATCTTTTACATTTATTTAACCAAAGATAAAATTAACCTACCTGTGACCCATATACCCAGCTTCCCCAACCAAGTAATTTGATATTTTTGTTTGGCCTATCTCACCGAGTTTTTCTAATGTAATAGAATCATTCGATCCAAACTGCATTGTTGGGTATAATTTGTAATAGTAAACATTTGATCTTATTGTTGGTTTTTACGGTAACATGATAGTTTGGGCCTAACATTTTTAAATGCAATTGTTTGCCAATTAGTAGGAACATTATACAATTTAAAACTATAAAAATTGTAGTCATAAATATAGGCGGTAAAAAATGATTTGTAAAGGCCAAAAAATCGGGAAAATTATTGGAAGATTTTTACCTATCCGGTGAAAATGTAGCTTCAATAAATATTTATGAACATCGAAAATATTTAAAGTATAAATTGATACGTTTCTTCATTTTTTTAACTGAACCCACTTTTCCTGAAAACAGTAGCTAATATTTTTTACTAAGCGTCAGAAAAAAAACATGTTCACGTTTTTCAGCAAACAAAGCTTTTGAAAAAGGAATTCGACAAATAAATTCGAAAAAGCAAACAGACAAACAAATTCGAACAGTATATCTTTGAAGTTGCCGGTTTTGAAATATTCGAAAAGGTTTCTATTGTATGTAGGGAGTCCGAATTGATAATTTCGTTAAATAGAGCTGGCAAGTATTGTGAGAGCAAATAATTTTTGCGGTAACCGATACTTGAGGCACAATGGGTGACATTGACGTGGGACCAGCTAATTTTGCTGAAGATGTGTGTCTGTATCCTCTGATGTTAGGAAGATATTTGAAGTTTGTTTCAGTAGTGTTAGGGTGAAATAATTTTTTTTATTAAACATTTTAGGCTTTCACGAAATAATAGTGTGTGGATAATTTAATGATAATTTTGTAGGTAGTTAGGAGAACTTTCTTATCTAAGAAGTATCAAAATCAGAGATTTATTCGCAAAAGGAAAAAGGGCGTGCAATTAATCGACATGATATAAAAAAAAGTTATATTTTACCAAACTCATAAACTTTTTTTACGATCACACTAAAAAAATGCCGGCTTACACATCCGAATACGGCTTGACGGTAATAACAGAAAAATCAATAAATCGAAACTTGTAAATCAATTCAAGCGTGCCGACAAAGTAAGTATTGCAAGAGTAGCACTATTCAAATGTTCCATCAACTATTATTTATACTTGAAAAGCCATCGGCTCGAGTGTTGACATCCCTATTATGTAACAACTCCCTAGGGTGCCTCGCAGCACTTTGACAATTTTTTTCCGTGTATTAATGACATATTTTTGACAAAGAAAGACATAACCATTGATGATTTCGCAAAGAATTCTCACATGCTGTCATTACACGGTGCTAAATGCGATTTTGCTGCTCTTGTTAATGTATCTTTGACATCTTAAGTTCAGTAATGGATACAAGGGTTTTTTTGTCACTTTGAAATTCGTTGCAATATCAATGTAAAATCATTATTTTGATTTTTTTTAAATGTGGAAAAAATGTATGTTCAATTGAATTATAAAATAAATATGCCATTTAATTCAGAAAAAAAAAACATTTGATCTAAACGGCTTCGGAATAAACCTAAGCTGAAATGTTTAATAATCTGTTTTAATACAGCCGACTCCCAGTGTTACGATTTATAATTCCCGTAGCCAAAAAAAATTAAATAAATATAATCTTTGATGGGCTCAAAATAACACCTCTTCGATCTCAATAGCATCACCCTTGCCCTGATGAGGCTTAAAAGGATTAAGATAGAGCCTTTTTAAACTAAAAACCTTTTGATGTATCTCCTTTAGTATCTTTTTTTATTTGTTTTAATACCGACATAATGTCCGTTTGAATTCGTCGATGACATTTTAAAAAGAGTATCGTTATTAAAATGGTTAATAATTTTTAATACGTGCCCCTTTGAGAATATGCAACATAATTGGCTTTGTAATTTTATTTATGTAAAGCCAGTTCTTGCTTTTGTTTTAACTTGAAGTACCTAAGTACGGCGTAAATTGTGGTGAAAGTTATTAAAACGTTAAATGTTTTTAGAGAAAAAACGGGAATTTACTCATCGATTATGTATATTCTCTATATTTTATACCACCAAATATTTTTTAAATGGTAGGTAACTGCAGAGTTACCGTACGTAGGAATTTCTGAAATAAAATAATAAGACTAATCCTCAACTCTAAACGAATACTTATCACTCATATGATTAACACAGCCATTTCAGCTAGATAAACGTTTACTAAGATTAATTGGCAAGGCAGACATTTTACAAGATTAAATTCACTTAGGCTTAAATATTAGCAACTGTTTGTTCATTCAAATTACCTCGAGACACATATTTATGTTTCTGTTTGTTTCTGTACTTTTTCAATTTATTATTCAACACATGGATTTTTTCAATTGTTCAATAGTAGGTATGCAATCAAAGGCAACAATTTGAAGAATTCTTTTGTTCGCATTCTTCACTAAAACATTTGATCCAAATGCACATTAAAACCCAAAATACCTTCATCAAACGTAACTTACACTCATCAACAGTATATTATAAAAATTAGCTCACAAATCACTTTCAAATCCCTCAAAGAAATCTTTACACCTGATATTTTTGTGTTTTTTATTTTTTTCTACGCAGCGTGTTTTTTTACCCACTGTGTAGGTGAGAAGGCCTTATTCTGTACGTCACAATGGTACGATTGATTTATCGTGCCGACGTTACGTGGTAACCTACTGTTCTGTGCGGTTGTCGAATCAGGCGCGAGTAACGTTAGCAGAAAAATGGAAGTGGTAAATTGTTTGAATGTTAAAAAGTAGCGCAAAACTAGAGAGAAAATACAAATGTCCTTTTAATGATACAAAGTGTAATAAAATTTCATGGCAATTTGTATATTATTTAATAAAACATTAAAAACCATCCTTTTGAGTGAGAGTTATGGAAGGAGAAGATAAACCAGGTTTTAGTTAGAGAACATACACAGTATATTGTCGCTATTTCACCGTATCAAACACAAGTGTCACAGTGTACAAAAGTCAAAAATAAAATACAAACAAACTACCTTTTAAACACAAATTTACTTATATACAAAACACAAATAAGTTTGTATATCCAACACCTTTATAATCTCACAGATGACACTCGGAAATAGTGCAGCCTTCTAAGGATGAAAGAATTAGTTGCGAATATCCTAACTTACGAACTTTACCTCTTTATAATATTACTGTAGATTAATGACCTTTGTGAAGAAAGCATAACACTCAATCAGCCGGATAAAAGAACGGACATCAAATTAAAAATATCTAACCAATCGACCAATATCCTATGAAAACAACAATTCGGACAAATTACACATCTGAAAATAAATCAACCTTAAATAGACTAACTAAATGTCATAAGCATAACTTTATTTTATTTCAAAGATCATTTCAATACCGTTGCTGTCTGTACATGTCAGTTAGAAATCAATGTAACAAATCGGCGGGATAGCTTTGCTGACCGTACTAACGGCCGCAATGCACCGAGAGATTGTAATTTATTTCTTTTCTGAGAGAACTGTATAGACTTGACGGCACCTTTCGGCAGTGTTCAGTAGCTTATGTTGTAAAAGCAGCAGTTATTTTAAAACAGACTGTTTTGGTACTCAAAATATGTAAATGTTTTTCAGTTAACTGTCTTAAAGTCGAAACTCAGTAACTGGGCTCCATGTTAAATACTGGTATTC
Source organism: Cerastis leucographa (assembly GCA_963082945.1). Lineage (NCBI taxonomy): Eukaryota > Metazoa > Arthropoda > Insecta > Lepidoptera > Noctuidae > Cerastis > Cerastis leucographa. The sequence continues at coordinate 9,203,302 of OY720353.1, forward strand.
AACTGCATCCGGTTAGACTGGAAGCCGACGCCAACAAAGCTGATAAAAGGTTATGCAGATGATTTCAGTTCAATAATCATAATCATCTGCCTAGCATTTCCCCAACTGTGTTGGGGTTGATTCCCAGTCTCACCGAATGCATCTGAATAATAGTATTTCATATGGAGCGACTGGCTATCTGACCGTCACAACCCAGTTGCTACTGATTACAGTTTAATGTTCTCAACATGAAACAAAAATTATGTCCACATATTTTAATGACTTGAAACACTGTGCAACACACAAAAAGAAAATATAATTCCATAATTATACTCAACATTTTTATAAAAGAATTCAAGAGATCCACAATATCAAACTGTAATTACAAGCCTTAGCTTCGTCATTTGAAAAAAGAACAAAACAAAAAAAAATGAAAAAAAAACGCGATGCGAGTACGATGACACTCGAAAACTCAAAGAACGCATTAAGCATTGCGTTCGTTTACTCTAAAAACTTTGGAGCCACATCTCTGTTAATTATGACGTATATAGAAGGCTGTTTTTATTTTAAAAACGTAGTGAAAAGGAAGAAGCCTGGCTTTGACGTTGCAACTTAAGCCAGTGAGAGCACTCGACGAAATGGTATATGTTTTGTATGTGGATTTTTGTTAGGATCAACGCACGTGCGTCCCTGAGTGGCGGTTGCTTTGATACATCACTACTAGTTTTTTTTGCGTTTCAATTGCTTTGAAAAGGCAATGTCATTTGTCAATTTAAAGTTATGATGAAAATGTCAAGTCTTGCTTTGATATTTTAGAGTTGGTCTGTTGCATATTTGTTTGACCATTATATGGCTCATTTCACCTCGATTCTGCCACAACGATAAATAAAATATTGTATTATATTTTTTATTTATCATTGAAATCTAATAAAATGAAAAACCACTTAAAAAAATAATTGTCTCCTAATTTTTCTTTCTTAACTTAATTCTTTAAAAGTAAACCGTGAGCTTTCCCATCTCTAACCAAATAGTAATCCCAGATAAAAGTATACACGATTAGAAATGTATTCGTTTGAGTAAAGAGTAAGGCATTAGTCGCACCTACGAGGTTTGCGTGAAACGTGGCTGAATCAAAGCGCGTCTAATGAGGCGCAACTCAGTCATCGAATCCTTAGCAGTATAGAATTTGTTAGTGCTGCTTTTAAGTCGGATGTATAGTTTTTTTTTTTCAATTCTTTTTTACGAAGTTTGCGATGTCGTTCCGGAAAACTTACTTTAATTAACGTTTAGTTTAACTTCGTTTGAATCCAAATTTATTAAAGTATCCGCTAAATACTATAAAATGTACTAAATATTTACAAAAAAAGGACTAAATTAAGACTAAAACTAAGTACCATAATATATACAACGACTAGAAAATTTAGGCGTCAAAGTAGTACCTACTCAAAGTATAACTCTTAAAGCACTTTTATTTATTTTAATGCTTCTCGTCTAAAAATTTTGAGTTATTGATGTGGAGGATGCGAATCGACGTTAAAAACTAAAGCTACTGAAATAAACCTCTAGTAACCATGCTTCAGTTTTCATTTAGCAATGTGAGGTTTCCTCGTGTCTTTAAAATGGGAGGCCTGTCTCCCAGCAGAGGGCCTTTAGAGGCTCATATATTATAATGACATAGCATCTAAACGATCCGAATCAAAGACACTACAAATGATAGAATTAATTCTGTAAGCTGAAGTTAATAGGCATAGCCTATCCAATACAGCAACAACAATGACAGATACTATAATCAAACTGGAACTAAAAAACAGAGCACTAAACTCCACAAACTTCAGTAACACAATTACCATAAAACCGAAATTTCTATTACTGTTCGCCACAGCAGAATAACGGAGAACTTATCGACATACCAACATTATCTGCGAGGCGAGCTAAGCTAGAATTTAAAATCGTTGCCGACGACTTTATCCCCGTTTAGAGTGCTTTGCATGCAGTCTACGGACCCTTTGACGCAACCAGACGGCTACTTACAACGAAAAACTGTGTTTTTTTTTAACATTCCCTCCAACGTTTATATACTTAAACTTTTTTTTCCTACTTTTCCTACTGATATTTTTTATACTGTGTGTTACTGCGTCTGAAAATTTGCAAATGAGATTCATCTATGCAGATTTTATTGTTATAGAAAACATGTTTTTTTACATAGTGGATAGAAAGTTTGAATGTAAATATTCCAAGTTTATTTCTGATGTGAAAAGTTTTTCGACTTTATTCAAACGTGTTTTTGTTAAAGTTTCAAAACATTTTCGTTTCTGTTTTCATTGAAAAAAAAGTACAGTTATTCATAGTTCTTCGAATACCTTCGTCTATAAACACATGTTTGCTATAGTTTATCACCGTTTAGTGCATTGCAACATTCACTGGAAACGTTTTAAAACAAAAGGGCAAAAAGAAAATATGCAACCATTTTTGGTAGCGAGATTGCTTTTACAGACCATGGGCGACTTTTATAACAAGGAATACTGTTGAAATAACTGTAAGCTGTTTCGCATAAATGACGTTTACAACGAGCAAATTGGGCTAAAATATTTATCGAGTGTACTAAAACATTGATCATTATATAATAGTATCTAAAACCTAGATTCAATAATATTAAACTTCCAATAACCTAAAACTTCGCAGAACTGCACAATACTCAAAAAAAAAAAAACTTCCCGCCATTCTCTGAACCATAACTTTAAAGCCAAGCAATCACAAACTCTTTACTCCTCTATGGCCGTCTAATAACGTTAATTAGTAACAGTTTCTGAGTTGCCAGTAAGGTTGTAACTGGAGACCGTCAGTGGTACAGATAAAAGATTGAGTATAAAGGCGCCGCCGATCGCGCGGCAAGATAACGCCTTCGATTGGTCGGGTATATCATATTTGTTATTCATGTGGCCGCTGATATGTGTATGTTTGATGTGTGTGTGTCGGTTTTTTACGTAGAAATGAGTGATTTAATGGATCTCATAGTTTTGTTTATTTTGACGGAAGGAGAATTGGCCGACAGTACTATAATTTCAGAGTCTATATTTCTTATGAAATATGCATTCCTAATTAAAAAAAATAAAAAAGATCCCATATGAGATGAAAACATGCATAATCACACAGCATCAATCTTCAACCAAAATATCCAATCAAAAATTCGTGACAACCTCTTGACAGCACCTTTATTTCTTCCGAATCTCAACAAGGTTTGCTATTAGTGTCCAAACACACGCCGATACTTCGGTGACTTTATATTAGTCGTACCACTTTAGACCCTTGCTTTGACTAGGCTCAAAGTGAGACTTCAATTTAGGCGACCCCCAGTCTCCTTTTGGCCATTGTACCTTACTCCGAAGGGGAAAATATATCAAAGTAAAATCATTCGATCGTCAGCTTGAAAAGATCAAATACACGTCCCAATACTTATACCTGTAAGGCTCTGACTTATGTAATACCAATAGTGGATTTGCTTGTAAAGAGTTCGAGTATTCTCTTGAGATATTTTTTATCAAATACTTACTTTACTTACTCTTGTCATATCTTACGTGCTTAGTTTTTTATTTTCTCTTTCAGATACTTAAATCAAAAGTAGAATGTTTCGTTCATCCGAATAAATGTTATTAATATTGAACGCAAAATATCTCGTATATTACGGTTCGATCAAAGAATCTGTGTTGAGTCTAAGATACAAAAATATTGGAAACTGAAATCATGTTATTTCCAGACCAATATTATTATGTAGATACAGCAGCTCTTAAAATGAAATTTCTTGATTACCGAAACATTTTTATAGAAAAGAAACAAACAGTTTACGAAGTAAAAAGAAAGAGTGTAGCGAAATTTTTTAGCAATAAATCATAAATTGCTGTGTCAAACTTTTTATCAATCGATCAATTGATTGTAATAACGAACAAATCGCGATTCTCTGAATACAAATCTCGCTACACATTATGTAGGTAAGTAATCTCACATGCTCTAATCATGCCGACATCTCAGTCAAACAATAAAATGAAACAAAAACGTACAGGTCCGACTACCGTTCGGAACACGATGGGTGGCATACAAACAATATCGCCGCATCTAACTTCATTACTACCATCTAACATCGATCATTATCGGTACTCACGAACCAACCGACTATTTGTACTATGCAACAATAGATGGCGCTTTCCAACTAACACACAATTCAGCAGCATCATCTACCAATTAGTATCTCTGCACTCTTTCACTCTTGCACAAAAAGTGGAAAGAGAAAAAGAGACGGAATGCAAAGGCTTCAAAGGAGCGTAATGACGAGCCTTGATTGTAATTGATGATGCGATTGTCTAATGTTGGATTGGGGTCAATAAATTTCTTTAAACGTGAATTTCTTTGTTCGCAGGTCACGAAGCAATGCCGCATAAGTTTTAAAGTGCGCGTGCGCTTAAAGATTTTTGGGGGTATATTGGAGTGGGGGTGTTAAGTAGGGGTAGAGGGTGGTGTGGGGGCAAGTTAGCGGGGTGGCTCTACACGGGGGCTGGGGGCGTCCGGCGCCGGCGCCCGCGCACGCCGCCACCACGCTGGTCGGCGGGCTGGTGGCGCCGCCGCGGGAACCCACCACGGCGGCAGAGGCTTTTTGGAAAATGCCGCATAAGGGTACGTTGAGTTTGTATTTCAATCGTAAAGGGTTGACAAATCTGACAGAAAATACGCCGGGCATCGTCGGTAGCGTAACGCCAAAACAGACAAATAGATCGTAAAACATACAACCTTACACGCATAACCGATACGCCCAACGCATTTTCCGTCAGATATGTTACCGACCAAAAGTTTAAAGCTAGTCTTGTGGCTCTGAATCCTTCCCCGACTTCACCATTCGTCTTTGAATTTGAAGGTTAACTATTGTGTGTGTTGAAAGTTCATCATCATCATCATTTCAGCCCAGAATCACCCACTGTTGGGTATAGGCCTCCCCTTTTGCTAGCCATGCTCTTTTATTGAAACTTAACTGACAGAAAGTCTAAATCTGAGAGCGGAAAGTTTCTAACCATTTATGGAACAAAGATCAATGTTGTCACACAGTAATGTTCTATGTTTTCGTGTAAGAATATATGGTTCAATTCATTAGCACACTTTTTGTAAACAAAATAACTATAGTTATTCCTATCTAACTTCGACAAAACCGCCTGAAAACCAGAATTCTGTAACTGTAGCTAAAACTTTAACAAATATCATTCCGACATGAAACTCCATATCTTTTGTGAGCAATGCAAACAGGAAAACTTATCCGTGATCACAATAACTTGTCAAGTTTTCAAGTCAACGTTAAGTATCAATAAGTGTTAACTAGGTGCTTGTTTACAAGCTACTACTATACAAGTTTCGGTTTACTACGTACGAGCTAAGTTCTCGACTTCGTAACTAACAGACTTTGAATTTGGTTTTGTTGGCTGTACTATAGGTTCTCGATTGAAACTCGCATTTTCGAAGTTCTTGTGTGAAACAGTTTGGTAACGGAACTTGTAGTAGCATATTTGGTTTGCTTGTTGCTTTTACAAAAGGGAGTAAAAAACAATTGAAAAACTAATGTTTTTAAAAGTAAGCTTGGAGTTCTGACATTTTATAAGTGAACGTAGGTTTAAATGACAAAGTATTTTGAATTTAAATTTGCAAATAAGGAATGGCGACAGTCTGTTTGTGATCTTGAGGTGGTTGAAGTTTCTTTCAACGAAATTGACTTGCGGGATAATCAACATCAAGATCCATCGATCCATCCATTGCCTAATCATTCATCACAACTATTCACTCCTAAAAAAAGTTATGACGTTTATCGCGTCTAGTAACCTATTCCTCCTACATTTTACCTAACAAAATCAAATACATACTTACCTATACTTAGTTACTACCCACATAAACCCAGTATAAGTAGACTTCTCAACCAACGCATGCACTTACAGAGTCACCGGACAGTCCGACTTTCCCTCATGTAGACTTAATCAAGTGCACCTACTATCACAAGTTAGTGCCCACGCAGCCTGTCCAGCCAGAGCTTGTTAAGTGAGACTTCACGGGGCAGTGTTTTATTTGATTTGTGTATCGTCTGAGGGTGCACTTAGACAGTTTTGAAATAAGAATAGGAACTATTTTTTTTTTGTTTTTCTGCTAATGTAACACGGATAGTGATACTCTAGTGGTGTGACCTTTAGACTGCAAATTCATAATGTCTCGAGTTCGAAGCAATCGTGCAAATGTGCTTATTGTATAATTATCTCTTGTTTCGGTGATGTTTTTCATCGTCAGGACACCAGCTTGCCTGAGAGATATTTCTCAACGGCGTGTAAAACCAAGCCTCTGGCCCATGGGAGGCATCAAAACTCTGACACCCGCTTAGGCAGTTATCACATGAAAAAGAAAGAAGATTATCATGGGAATAAATCGAAGAAATAATCTAGTCTTGAGATACAAAGATCGTTTTTTTGGGACTATGTCCTCAAGTAGACTTTTAAGGTAATTAAACCAAAGGGCTTAGACAAAATCATATTCTATCAGCAATAATTATGATGAAAATGTCTGGACTGACATAAGCCATCGAAAAGTTTAGACGAAATGATTATAAAATATTGGAATATATAGAGAGGCCCCTGAAAACCCTGGAAACTCTTCCATCAATTTTAATCATATCATTATATTCTATCAGAACCTTATACTGTTGGAACCACTTCTTAAGTTTTTACACCAAGTAACAATTGCTCAGTTTTAAACAAGCATTTGCCAGTGCTAAGTTAGCAAACTCCCAAGTTACCAATTTGCAAGTTAGCTGACCTAGGAATATAAGATGAGTGTTGGTTTAAAAATACTCTTTCTAATTGGACATACCTATTTGGGACTAAGTTCTAAAATAATAAGTAAATAAAATAATTTGGAGAAGCAACTAATTAGGCATTTAAAGTTTAAACACCTTGACGTTTAAAAAATGTTTTGCTTCTTCGGGAATAGAAAATAACTGATAAGCTTTATAGATATAAAAACATTAAACCTCTAATATTTTTCATACTTATAAAAACATCTTTGAAAAGCTTCAAAGTTTCGACTGCAAATTATACTTTACTAGCTAATGGCCACGGCTTCGCCCGAGTTTTGTTCGATAATTATCCCACGGGATTGTACTACCGGGATAAAAAGTATCCTATTTGCTATTCCAGACTATTATTTATCCTTGTGCCAAATTTAATCCAGATCCATTCAGTAGTTTTTATTTTAAAGAGTAACAAACATACATACAAAGTCACAAACTTTCGCATTTATAATATTAGTAGGAAAACCATCTAATACGTAATCTCTCCCAGTAAAACTCACACAATCCAAGACACCAATATAAATCAAACGAAAATATTCCTTAATTCCTTTAATCACAACTCAATCTCATACACAGCCGTCCATATAATCTTCTCAAGTGTTTCCCCGCCAGCGCTTGGATGCGACTTGCGTCCAACTTATCAAGCCGTTAAAGTTAATTAACCTTTCGCGGCAAATACGCTGCTTGCATCAGTTGCTTCCCTTTGTGTGTATCATCAAGTTTCAGCTGTAGGAGGTAAACAGAACTGTAAATCAGAACAGGTCTGGGTTGTAAGGATTTGGATGGCGGGAGTTTGGAAAGTTTTTGGATGAAATTTTGAATCAGCTTTTCAACTTGGACTTAGGTAAGTCAAGTAGAAAAACTGATTCAAAGTTATGGTAGGTACTTAATAACCACTTTTTTTGTCATGTTGTCGAAACCTGCTATTTCACATAGTAAGTCATCCGTGTGTGTCCAATAATGAAAATCAATGTTCATTCACGGGCGAGTAAGGGTGCGCTAGACGAACTAAGGTTCCGTCAACTTAAAATATTCTGACTTAATAGAATTTTATGTTGCTAGGACCGCTATTTAACAAAAAATCCGACCACGTGCGAGTCTTACTCACACACAGGGTTTCGCAGCCCCAAACCATATAATAAAAATATTTTGAACTTTCATTCATAAGTAAAACACTCAACAGCAAAACTATTTTTTTTTCATAGTATGTTAATAATAAACAAAGTTATGGCTGCTGTTTGGTCAGTCCCATATCTCAAAAACTATATATCTAAACTTTTTCAAACTAATTTTAGTTGAAAGTCTTTTTACGTTCGTTCGATTCAGAATTTTACTCCTCTTACTTTAGAAATTAGAGGGGGGACACACACATTTTACCATTAAGAAAGCGTCTATTTTTCAAAAAGTGACTTTGAAAAAATAATTATGTCATTTATAAAGACCTATCTATATACACCCCGCACGTATTGTTGTTTTAAGGTTTTTTATTTTAATTTTGTATAAAATCGTAAAGCGGTTCACAGAATACATAGTACCTACCAAGTTTCAACTGTGTAGTCCTAATAGTTTTGGAATATAGTGGCTGTAACATACGGACGGACAAACGGACAGACAGACATGACGAATCTATAAGGGTTCCGTTTTTTTGCCATTCGGCTACGGAACCCTAAAAACGGTAGAAAATTGAAAACGTGTCCAAAAAACTTAAACTAAGAGCTGACATAATGTCTCGTTTTTTTATATTTTTTTTATAGTAAAAGCAATCGTTCGTTTAGTTTTAGTTTACATCTGAACAAAAGACATAAACGCAGTTGCAACTCCTGCGCAGTAACACAAGTTCCCGTCTAGTTTATAGTTCTGAGATGTTATACTTCACCTGTATTTTTTCTTCGTTCCCAGATCAGCAGGGAATCATTGAGACTGTCCATCTACGTATGTATTAATCTAAAATCTAAAACAGAACATACAAACACCAGTTTTGAGACAGTTTTTAACACTTTCTGAAAGTTTTAAGTGTAGTCTAGGTACACTAAACATTGATTTTATTGTATGCTTATAAAAATACTCACATAACGAACTCTTGAAGTTGCTCACTCATCTAAAATTGATTTTGTTTAACTTCGTCGATGAAGCAATATGACCACAAAAACCGTAAAACATCAATACTTGATAATGTTATGCTGTCATTTTGTAGATCTTTGACAGTCGTTACGAGTAGTCAGAAGCGAAAAGTCTGACATCCAGTCTTACTAGGGTGTACGAGTATCGTATTACCCAGTTACTGGGTTGTGGAGGTCAGATAGGCAGTCGCTTCATGTAAAATACTGGTACTCCGATGCATCCGGTTAGACTGGAAGCCGACCCCGAGATAGTTTGGGAAAAGGCTAGGCAGATGATGACTTGATAATGATATAAATGCGCAAGTAACTCTGTCTGTTTATTTGTCTACGCTTTAGTGGTTGAAAGGTTATGGATTAATAACATACAGATAATCCAGGAGCTGAAATAGTAGGTAATATAGGAAATTCGATATTCCGGTAGAACGCTCCTGTGGTATAAATTTTGACTTTCACGCGAGCGAAGCTGTCGGCTAAACTAGACGTCAATATTTTTATTTAATTATCTTTCTTCCCAAATCTAAAACAGTAGATATCTGAAAAAAAATGTAATACCAGATCACCCATCAAAAATCTGACCTCAACAACGCAGCTGAACTTATTCATCAGCTATAACGATCCATGCGCCCACAACCCTCAAACATGTAGGTAGGTAGGTACTCTCTCCTCTGCATCTCAAAGATCTACTTGTTCTTCATTTACATAGCTTACTGAAGGTAGCTTGACTAACTTAGCAAGTTTACAAGTCGTTAAAGTTAACTGACCTTTTGGTAAATACGAGTTTAGTGTTTACTAAAGCCGCTTTGCCGGTATAAACGTAGATAGATTTATTGTATGTTTTGTTTGTTTCATCGTCTTTTGCATTGTTAATTTGTTACTGATACTATTGATTTTGTCTGCGTTCTCTAAAGTGCAGATTATCCAAACAAGTGTCAGTTCGTTTTCAATGCATTTTGTATTTCTAAAACGACTTTTAAAAGGAGTGACGTAAGATTTTCGGTAGGTGTTGTCAATAGTCAACGTCAAAAATAGTACATTGTTACCCTAGGGGTGAAAGTAACTTATTTTCGAGGGACTAAATAAGTCTTTAACCCGAGGTAAACACTGTGCTTTTCATTACGAATAGTACAAGGAAAGTAAAAATAAAAACATGAATTAGCTAAAGAAAAAATGAGTACAACCGTTTGCCGCTTTCCCGCCTGTATTTTTTTTTTTTCTGTGGCCAGCCAGCTATTCTTCAGCCTTTATTTTTCATTTTCATCATTGAAAAAATGGTAAATATTTTGCCCAAATCAATGTTGTTTAAAAAAAACTGTTGAAACTAAATTATAATAAAGTGTTTTAAAAATATATATCCTTTAATCAATACTTAACTTATTTCAATTTTACATCGTGACTGCATAGAAAGTTGGAACATGGTTCAATAAAAATGTGAAAATAGAACTATTTTTTTTTTATAATTTGACATCTGTCAGTTGAAAGCGTTACTCCCTAGGGATGAAAAGTATTACTTTCAACCCGCTCTTCAGGCAACTTCAGATCTACTTTCAGAGTATGAGTAATGAAAAAGTGTTTTTTTTTATGTTTCTACGTTTAAGGTTGCAAGAATATGTCACTTTTTTAGGCTTTCAGATTCATTTTGTTTCATTGGCACCTTAGGTTTTTTATAATGATTCTAAATATTTTAATACTTATTAGTACCTATGAGGTACAAAAGAAACTTTAGACACATAGCTAAAACACACAACCATTATGCCACCTGCGACCTCTTAAAGGGTTTGCATGTTACCATTACTAATGTAAATAATTACCGTAAAGATACTCTAATTTTTATCCTATTCTACATTTTGTAGTAAGCAACGACTTATTGTCGGGCCTACGCTGTCCTCCCATACTTTAAATCTAACGCTGTGACATTCAAATATTTTAAACCAAATGATGTTAAAAGAGTAACCATGGAGTTTCTTGCCAGTTCTTCTCCATAGGAAACGACCAACATGAACCGTGCACCTTTTGTCGACGTTTTATCAGTGCCCATGTCGGCCTATGCGTAATAAAATATTTTAATTTTGATTTCAATGTAAAATTCCTAATTGCGGATTTTCCATCATCAAAATACCGAAACAACTCAACAAATATCAATCCAAGTTATTCCAGGATAGAATTTGGAAATTTGAACCTCACAATACACCTCAATCCATTAAAGCTGGTGACTTGGCTAAAGCATAACAGAAATATAATTATATTTCACCATAGCCAAGCCAAGCAAACGGAGCATGCGACAATTGTGTCACATTAAGCGCCAGATAAAGACAAATAGACCGGAAAAACAGTTGTTGGAGAGGGATAAATAGACTTTTCTTTGTTGCTGCACTGTGGGAATTTTAATGATTGAGTACTCCGCTTCGGGCTGACTGTGTCCGATGGAACGCTTTGAATATTCAAATTTTGAATTTGGAATAGCTAGAATATTTCCTCGTTGTTATTATGGCTTGTGTGTGTTGGTTTTAGTGGAATTATTACGATAAATTTGTTAATATTTTGAACAATAAATCGAAAATGGTCTTTATGAATTAAAGTTGCATATTTTCAACAAATTATGAAATGGATGAATAAGACAAACGTTGTATATATTGTTACAATTGTTATCACTTGAAATTAAAAACTAATGTAACAGTAAAATTAAATCTAACGGCATTTTTTACAAAACCGTAGACTGCTTACTTAGGCGTTATTACAAAAGTTAAGACTGAAAGTACTTAGTAGTTAAAATACTTTATCTTTTACTTAACAGTACTCTCAATGATAATTTGCAAAGAACAATGTTTCTGTCTTTTGTTATAAGATATTAAAACTATTGTTTGAAAAGTTTTTGTTTTTTAGATACTTCTTTAAGTAGTCATTGTAACAGTGTTTTTCATTTTCTAGACAATGTCTTTACTTGCGTTTTGTGATAGATCCTTAATGAATGTTTTTTTTCTGTGTAGAATAGTTGGTAAAATACCGTTACTTGTTGTTTTAAGTAAGACAGAATTTCATTTATGAAAAAAAGATATCACATACGTAATAGGTAAACTTCACATTTATTTAATAAAAATCGCAACAACACTATTTTCAATGGAAAAAGAAGAACAAACTTTTTTCCATCTTCAAACCCCATAGACACTCATACTCATCTCACTCACCATAGACATCCGTTTATCAATGACGGTTTTTTGTCACGCATCCACTAAAGGGGCGTGGTTCGCCATATTCACCATAAATTATGTCAAAACGAAACAAAACGCAATAAAATACGTCTACAAAAACGGTTTTTATAAACTTTTTTTTTAAGTTGTAGGTTTTTGCTATTGTTCAATGTCACTAACTTTGGTGATAATAGCGAATGAAGATGATTTTGTAGTTGTTTATTTTTATCTCGAATTAAAAAGCTTCAAAGAAGAATTATTCTAGTCCAGTGACGTAGGAAGTAGGTACAGAACAGACTAATTGCGAAGATATTGGCCCTTATTAGACATTGGACTTTGGCATGTAACTGTGGCGGGCATTAGTTTGGTAGTCGTTTATGCATATTTTTATTAATACTTTTAATGAAGCAATGATTGCACTGAGTATATTTTTAAGAAATAAGGTTTTTTTATGACGTGTGGAAATCCCCTACGGATGTCCTTCGCCGTGTGGCTGGCGAAGGGGTCTGTGGGATATCTTCTGACTAAAACCCCACGAAGAACCTCCTTGTCACTTTCTAGTTGGGGACAAAATGACATTCTCACAATCACTCTAGCAAAAACCACAATCACCCGAGCAATATGTATCTAGCCTGTGGTAACTAGCGTATCGACTACATTTCTAAACTTAGACCATACAAAACTAAATTTTACACTTTCATGGAAAATTCAACAAGCAGAACCAACAACGTACGATTACACATTGTTTTTTTAAATCCTTTCCATCAAAATCTGTTCCAAACAGGTTTAACTTTAAGCATATACTCTATGGTAACAGAAATTAATGCGATCCGTTCCAAATTCAAATCGTTTGACAAGCTTCAGCGCATCCAATATGGCGACTATGCGTTTAGCGTACAATTAAATCTCCCCCATAGATTTAAGCAATTCAAAAACAGATACAAAATAATAATAAGAAGGGTATTGAAGTGGGGGATGCCACCAGGTGTGCTGTAGACAGGGTTGCAACCCCTATGTACTGTCTGTGACTGTATGTACTTATGTAGAATTTGATTAATGTTTAATTTGATGTTTTTATCTATTTATGACCGTCCAAACTCAGAACCAGCTAACAGGGAGTATCCCATTGCGTCGGGGAGTGAGGCAAGGGGACGTAATCTCCCCGAAATTGTTCGCCAACGCACTGGAGGATGTGTTTAAGACGCTGAACTGGGAAGGACGTGGCATTAACATCAACGGCGAGTACATCTCACACTTGAGATTTGCAGATGACATCGTCATACTGGCTGAATCGCTGCACGACTTGCAGCAGATGCTGGATGGCCTAGTTGATTCTTCACTACGCATTGGGCTCAGGGTGAACTTGGACAAAACGCAGGTTATGTTCAACGAACACGTCACCCCAGGACCTATTGTTGTCAATGGCGCTCCTCTCAAGGTTGTTCAAGAATATGTTTACCTCGGGCAAACTCTGCAGTTTGGTAAGAACAACTTTGAGAGAGAGGCTAACAGAAGAATTCAGCTGGGCTGGGCAGCGTTTGGGAAGCTTCGTCGGGTCTTCTCGTCGCGTATTCCACAGAGCCTAAAGACTAAGGTCTTCAATCAGTGCGTCCTGCCAGTAATGACTTACGGGGCCGAAACGTGGACACTCACGGTACGGTTGGTCCATAAACTCAAGGTCACTCAGCGAGCTATGGAGCGGGCTATGCTTGGAGTCTCTTTGAGGGATCGCATCCGGAACGAGGTGATCCGACAGAGAACCAGAGTAGTCGACATAGCCCACAGAATAAGTAAGCTGAAGTGGCAATGGGCCGGCCATATTAGCCGTAGAACCGATGACCGTTGGGGTCGACGTGTTCTTGAGTGGAGACCGCGAATCGGCAAGCGTAAGGTGGGACGCCCTCAGGCTCGGTGGAGCGATGATCTTCGCAGGGTAGCTGGTAGCAACTGGATGAGAGTTGCCGAGAATCGGGTTAAGTGGCGAGCGATTGAAGAGGCCTATGTCCAGCAGTGGACTGCGGTAGGTTGATGATGATCTATTTAGCGACAGTTTTTGTGTTACGCTAGGTAAATGTTACCGGAAAGTTTTTTTTTTTTTGTTACACTTTTTATGTTATTTAGTGACTCAAACACGTAATTATTTTGGTTGTAAATTAAAATATTGATAAATCTGCGTCGTTTTGTACATCAGTTCCAAATTAATTTATTTCCGTACGCACTATGATGTAATTGCCTTGCCTATTTCAAGGTTTCTTAAAAACATCATACTGCAAACAGAAAAATCTATCACTTTTACAAAAATCCGGAATTCCGAAATTCCGGACCCAGCTTTGGAAAGTCTCATTGAGAACTATTCGCAATAAAACCACGCACACAAATAACTACACGTAGTACGTACCTATAGTAAACGCACACAAAAAACTAAAAAAAAAATAACAACAACTATAAATGAAATTTATAAGCGCACCCATAAAAACGGGGATTAAAAATAAATCGCTCGAATAAATTGCACCTCTGAAATTAAAACACTCCCTCACACGACATGCGTACTTGCGCCGACAGTGGGTGTGACAACAGGCTTTAATATGAGCGGAAGCGGGAGCGATTTCACGGCTACACTTAGTTCTATCTAGGGATTTTCATGAAAATATGATACACTGGTCGGTGTGTAAATTAGAAGTTTTGTAAAACCTTTATGTTTCATTTTTGGTGTAGTACAATAAAGTCTTTCTATACTATTCTAAAGTGAGGTTAGATTGCGCGACAATTTTCGCACTTTGTCTGTAATGGACTGAGATTGAGGATAACCGAGACTCAGGGATGCTGATGATGACGTTCATCTCGCTGTGACTGTAATTAGATTACATTGTAAAATGTACCTAGTTTTCATTGAACCAACGAAAACGTAAAGATAGCATTCCCAAAGTTCCCACATTGAACATTAAGCTTCAAAATAAGTTTTTAAACTAACACAATCAATAACACTGGAAACAGGATATTTACCATGTTAAGAATCGGGAACTCAAAACAAAAAGTAAACATGGTATGTAAATATCCCGTTTCAAGTATAATTGATGAAGCTTCAATGTTTCGTACTGCCCAAAAACCAACCACCGTTCCAGCAACATCCCAACTCCGCTACAAACCGCTTCCCGCTCCCGCTCCCTCCCATCCCATACAACCCCCAAGCGTAGGGTGGGCGTACGATTGTCCATTGTTCTTTTAACGCGCGCTTGTTAGCAAGCCGCGCCAAGGTGAGCGCCGGGTACGATTAACAACGGCGGCGCGACAACTTGCCACTCCAAACGCACACTTAATTGGCGAACAACTTGTGGTTATTAATTTGGCCAGAAAAAGGCTAGGCGAGGAAATATTTTTGGCTAGATTTGAAGGTAGGGTGGTAAAATCTTGTGTGCACTATGCATTGAGGTAAAGGTCTCTTCCACTCTCATTCAAAACTTGATTGAGTCAGTTCAATTCGGAGATTTTAAGACCTGTCATACAGTACTGGATCAAACTATTTCAGGCCAGAGATTTCTGCTGACATTCCCAGTTACATCCATTTGATGGCTTTAGTAGATAGGTATGTATTTTCTATGTATTCAGTATCCACAGCACCAATCAACCCACACAAAAACGTCCAACCATACGAAAAAGAAGAACCCAAAAAAACAAAAGACAGTCGCTCCGGATTCGATGCACGAACTACGAAAATTATACACGAGACGACCGCAAAAAAATTGCCGAGACAAAACAACGAACTTAGGCCCCCACCCTTTAGGGCCTTAATCAAGGGCCTGGCCCAAATTCGCCCACAAATTGCATCCAATTGTTCATTTTTTACCGCGTGTTTGTGAGGGGTGGATAAAAAGAATTGTCAGACCAACGGTTCGGCTCATCCGAACTAATGCACTCCTATTGAAGACTATTGGCTTGTAAACATTTCGCGTGGTTATAACTGTGGACGGACCAACCGTCTAATTTGGCGCCCGATTAAAAGATTCCTGCGTTCGTTATTGAGAGCAATTTTGTTTGCTCGATGTGTGACGATATGTTTGGAAAAATATATAATAGAAGAGAATCTATTAAAGCTCAAAAAATGGATGGTGCTACATTCAATGATGGTCCTAACAGTTTTCATATTACAGAATCTTAATCTAAAAATCCCCAAAATAAAAAATATCGTAGATCCAATGTCAAAAGAGACGTATTAACGGTCCATACAAACAATGAAGCTCAAAATATCTTCAAATCTCCAAAGATTAGATAAAAATTTGTGGTTTTCTATCGCAGACCGCGAAACCCCTTTTTTACTACAGATACTTTTCGCAAAGCGGATTAATTTTTTTAAACGGGTTACGTTTTTTACGGAGTTTTTTGCGAAAAATGGCCAGAATCTATAGTTTGAGGCAGATATTATCTAGGAGATAATATAAAAGGATGTTTCTATACATGAGGATACCACTTAAGTTAAAATTGAGGAAGCGTCAGAATTTGAAGAGGTGCAGATGTGGAGTTGTATTGTTGAGTTCGATTAGAAATTCTTTTTCGTAGATCATACTTATAAGTAGGTAAAGAGAGATAGACGAAATATTTACAATATCTGTTGAACAATGCCTGTTAAAAGCGAGACTTGAAAGAGTTTGGGATCTCGACGTCGCATGATATTCGGACAAAACTGGTCGGACAACCGGTCGTGGTACCAAACTTTCTTCCTAGTTTCGACTAAAAGTCTTTATTTCTCAGTAGCAACCAAGGAATCTGGATTTGTGCCTGGTTGATAGTAATAGGCTCGCCCCCTATTACATGGGGCTTAAACGTGACTGGCGAAATGGGGGTATACTATTAGGTTCACCTCTGCCTAACCCTTCGGAGATTACAGGCGTGATGGTATGCTAAGTTATTTTGCATAACATTTAATGCCATGGATTTCTGCAAAATAACGCCTGATTCTATAACTTAGTTCTCTTGGACCAAACATAATGGCAATAAATTCCAACCTTCATACAACGAAAATTCTTTAAAAACATTTATATCATTTTCGCTTTTCTAGGTGATTTTTGATTGCCATTTGTGTCTATCACACCAAGTTAACAAGATAACCTATCCATACTTCCATACTAATATTATAAATGCGAAAGTCACTCTGTTTGTTTGTTTGTTACCTTTTCACGACTAAACGGCTGATCGGATCTTAATGAAATTTGGCAAGAAGTTAGATTTCAACCTGGGGAAGGACATAGGCTATATATCATCACGCTTCGACCAATAGGAGAGGAGCAGCATTGAAAAATGTTGCGAAAACGGGGAAAATGTGACGCAGACGAAGTTGCGCGGGACAGCTAGTTCATTATAAATTTCCATCTTGGAGTCTGTCTCTTATATCAAGGAGCGTCGTGTTAACCAGTAACTGGGTTGCGGAGGTCAGATAAGCAGTTGCTCCATGTAAAGTACTGATATTGTGTCATTGTATTAGTATTGGTTACAGGACTGGAAGCCGAATCTAACATTTGAGAATAAGCTAGGCAGATGTTACCGTATTAATACCCAGCATATTTCACAGACGAGCTAATGCACAGCGCAGCGATGGGGGGCGGGGCCCTATTCGGGTGCTCCTCTGCCGGTCACAGCGGCATCAACCAGCTCGGTGGGGTCTACGTCAACGGTAGGCCTCTGCCAGACTCGACGCGCCAGAAGATCGTGGAGCTGGCACATTCGGGCGCACGACCCTGCGACATCAGCCGCATCCTGCAGGTCTCCAATGGCTGCGTCTCCAAGATACTCGGCAGGTCTGTTGGTTTTAAGTGTTTCTTTTGCTGTTTTTTGTGGTTTCGGTAGCTTCTTAGTTGTATAAGAAAGTAGTAAAAAGATTACGCGACATTCTGACGAGTTATCAAGCCAGGACAGACTGTATGACCGGACTACGGACTACTAATACTTTGACACATATTGTACTTCAGTACAATATCTGTCAAAGTACGGAGTCCGGTCCGGTCCACCACACCTTCACTCAAAATCTATCTTAGTAGTTTTGTTTGTAATGTCATTCGAACTCTAAGTATGTAAGTACACTCACATTCATTGAGTCGTTTCTCTCTAAAGCATTTCATCGCTAATTTTAGATCAAAAAATTCTTTTAATATCATCATTGAGGTCCTTAGTACTCTTTAACACTTTTTATCCGAAAATTCCCCAAAAAATATGTTTACTCAAAATCTTAAACCTTCGTAATCGCTATTCGGCAACTCTTTATAATAGGCCTTTTATAAAAATTTCAAGGTTGACAGAATTCATCCCGAGATTGAAAATGGCCGCTACACAAAGAACGTCATCTATCATAAAGTCTGACACTACTGAATTACTTACAACGCACTAAATGACACTTTTCATTTAGAAAGGTCTTTAAAATGAGGAGCTATATTACTTGAACTTCTTATTTTCCCAAGGTCTGCTATCAATTGTAAAGAAAGCCCTAATTCTTTGCCAAATCCATTCAGTCATCGTGTTACTAGAGAACAAGCACCCATAACAATTAAAACGAATACTATTACACGAATAAACGAATTATTTCACACAAATCCAATTGTGAGCCAACAAAAGTTAAAGAGTCGATTATGTCTAAGTGCGATGGGGTCAAATTCTTGCGCCACGCGTTAGCAAATTGATGGAATTCCCATAATACCGCCCAAGGAACCGCACAATGCGGCGACAAAGCTGTCGTGGACAAAATTAAGGAATATTTCAATGACTTAATCAATACAATAGTTTGAGTTTGCATTCCCATAGTGTATTGTTTTTGTTGAATGGTTGACGTGTGCGCAGCGGGGACGCTAGGTGGGAATCGACATCGGGTGCCTGCCTTGGGGTGCCAGCTCTAATTTCGACGGCAATTTTATTGTTTGATTGCGATTTTATCTGGAGATCACGGAGGATTTCGGCCCTCCGATCGAGTGCTTATTGAAATGCCTGCAGTGAAGTATTCGTGTTAATCGTAATGGAATTGTTTTCGTAATGGTTTTAAATAACTGAATTCACTAAGCCCCGCAAATCTGTAGCAGATGTAGGTATACTCATCGCGACTGAAATTGTACGATAATAATATCAGAGTGTAATGAATTTCACACGATTCGTAGGTATTTGTGAAAGTAATTCAGCCAGTGTCACCCTAAACCAAAGCATTCCATTTAAATAACACATACTTGATTCAATGGGAACCAAAAAAGTCAAAAGTCAATCGAACAATAAAAAAATGTAAAGACGTCAATCAAAGAACTAGACTCATTTTAATACAGGGTGTGCCTTTCAGGGTTGTCCCACGACCGCCCCTAAATAAAAATCAAAATAAAAACATTATTTTCCAGTAATTGGCACCCCTACTGAGGGAGTCGGCTTGACGCCACTTCAAGAGATCTTATAGGAAAAATAAATTTGGCCCAGCGAACCCTATAATATTGCCCTGTGGGCACATGCTATTATTTTGTAATGTTTTGCTTGTTAAGATATTGGCGAAACAAGTTGGTTTTTTGTGGGAAAAATGTTTTGTGTAGTTTGTTATTCGGCTGCAGTTTTTCTCGATGGCTTGTTTTTTTATCACGTGCTTTCCTGTATAAGGAGTGCTAGCTCTATATAAATAACATTAAAATTGTCTGTCAGACAATAGAAATATTCAAGTCCACCCAATCTTCTAAAACGTCATTGTTTTGAACATTGTATCATGTGTCCGTGTTTTCGTCCACCCTATCTCCTCCACATTGACAATTTTCCTTGTCTATCAAGCCATCGAACCCACAATAGGTAATCGAAGACGATGAGAAAATTGCCGTTACCTATTCCTCCTTTGCCTCGCAACGGCTGCAAGTGCCTCTATCGTTCTCACACACCCCTGGACATTCTTATCGTGCCAATTACTAAGTAAAGGGGTTGAAAAGTGTTCCTTAGGGCTCCCACAGAAGGGCAAACGTAGCAGGACTCCTAATTAAGGAGTGGTCCCGCTGTTAACTCGCATTTGATAGCAATTCTTAATGTTTTGAGGGAAACTTTTAAATTCGTCATAGGATACTCGTTTGTTGAAAGGATTGTTTTGTTGTTTTTGAAATGGTTTTGATCAAGATTGTGAAACGAAAGAGTTTGAAGCCTGTTGAGTCTGAATTTAAATGCTGATTCAATACTTCGATATTTTTCGCAACAAATAAAAATAACATTTATCGAGAGCACCCCGCGACATATTTTCAATAGGGCGTGCGTAACTCGGTTACTTTTAAATAACCACTTCAAAAACAATCTCTGATAAGTGCTTATTCGTTGCCCTGAGCCTATCTACATCTGATCTTTCGACCCCCTGACGTCACCAGTTTCGTCACGGGCTACACTATTTACACTTTCGTGTCCATTGAATTGGGACAGTGGGTTTCCCGGACCAAATTGTTGGTATCGTTCCTCAGAACGAGCAATGTAGTTGAAACAATGAATGAACGTCGGTCGAGTGGCCGCGGCATTGTGGCTCGCACAGCAACTGATTCCGATCAATTTATTATTGTTTGATGCAATAATTGCTCGGTTTGGCGACAATTTGTTTGCAATTTCTGTTGCGTTTGCGGCCAGCAATTTAGTTACTTGATCAAAGTTTGGTTTTCGGTAATGTTTTATTATTTGGTAGTGAGTGACCAAATATGTAATGAAGCGTTGGATCGAGTAAATGCATATGTATTTTCATTTAATGCTGATTTATATTATGTAATTATGTGTTCTGGCTTCGTCGCGATAGCTGTTAAAGACTGTTAAAGACAGTTTTACTGTTATAAAAGAAGCGACACATTTTTATTAAAATTTTCTCTACAAGGTGTTGTTTTGCATCCTCGTCAAAATTCAGGAGATTGTCACACAAGACATAAATAATCAATTAAAATGACTGTACCTAGTTAATTACTAATAAACGCTGATTTTTTTGGTTGTTTATGTTAGTCAATATTTCCGAATAACCCCCATAACGTGGTTTAGGGAATAAGAAATTATCGAATAAACGTCTGAGATTGTTTGTATGTGGAAGCACGGTTTTAGGGCAAGAATCATGCAGCCCGCGTTTAAAACACGGGTGTTACGGATTTCCGTAAAAAAGAAAAAAAAAATCCTACTCGTTTTATTATTGATTCGGGTCGAGAATCATTAGCATAGTTACCTCCTTGAATTTGACGAAGATGCAAAACAAAACCTTGTATTTCATACCTAGATCATAATATTTGCACAGATTATTCTGTATTTCAAGCATCACCATATTATAAGCTTCCCACTACACCATCCATCCACCATCATCCATGTACCAGGAACAAATAATTACTTTTGTAACAACTCATATATGTACCTACATTCAATGCAAATAAATTATTTCTATTCTATTCTATTCACTAAAGTTCAATTTCAATGTTCAAAACACCTATTTCCACCTACATTTTGTCACTTCTTCAATATCCCGCGCAAATTTTAATCACCTTTCCAACAAAGCTACCTACCCTCTATTTACAAAAAGCACAACACATAATCAAAGTTCATCGAACTTAAAGTTCTCAATTAAAAAGCAGTCGTCAGGGCCTTTCGAAAACGCCCTTAGCGAAAATCCGCCCAAGGCGAAAGCGATTACAATCGTCCAAGGATCTTAATATCCCAGTAAATGTTTATAGAGAATGCCTAAGTAAACTTTATCGATGACAATACTGATAAAAGCATGTTTGTTATTTGTTTGTAACTACTGTATAATTATTTTGTAACGGTTTTCTGGTTAGCTATTATATGTGTGGTAGATTTTGGATATGTGATTGTGTGTTGTCAATTTTGTGTCTTGTTTTATTATTTTTTAGTATTTTCTGTTTCTTTCCATCTTCAAACAATTTTAGGATACATTTGGTAGTTTTTATAGAAGTTCTTATGAATCCAGAAAGTTGTCATCGCCGCAAATATCTGTCAGTATTGTGTTTCATCATCATCATCAGCCTATAATGTTCCCACTGCTGGGACACAGGCCTATGAGAGGGGGTGGGCTGTAATCCACCACGCGGGCCCAGTGCAGTTTGGTAGATGTCACATGTCTTCGAATTTTTAGTTTTAGGACATGCCGGTTTCCTCACGATGTTTTCCTTCACCGTTTTTAAGAGCAGTATTCTGTTTGATCAATCGACATTATAAAAGCGTGCTAATATATTGATTATTAAATTCAATTATAAAACTGGATTAGTTGGTGTTGGAAACAGTATTTACAACAGAATCTTCAGTTTCGTGAAATGTCTTAAGAAAAACAATAACCGAAACAGAAAATGTTTGACAGTTTTTGCGAAGTCGTCAACTTTCAGAATACAGAGCCGTAACATTTTTTTGAGAGTCCACTGAAGAAATATTTTCTTACTGACTCCCTCATTTTACCAGATAATTCTAACCACATACGTCTCTACTATTTCCAGCCAGCAATATATTGACGAGCAAAGGTTTCAAACACTAAACTGCCTCTGACTACATACTATCTGACATCTCGATACAATATGCTTGGGACGCATTTGAATCATGACCCGAAATATCGACACATGTCTATCTGGCAACAATACATTGCTTCAAGTACATCCGATCCAACATAACACAACGCATTTATAACTTTATTTTTATTGAAATAGGGTATAATTTCCCTCAGTGTCTCAAGAAGACGATCCCAATACAACACAAGGCATTTATAGCTTTACGTTTATATAGATAAGGTGTAATTTTCTTCAGCTGGTTAAGAGGACAATCAAACGGAATTTGGCAACGTTTTGTATAGGAGTACTTGAAGTTAAGGGGATGCTAGAGATTATGTTTGTAATTGTATTTTAATAGTATTTTAGTTGAAAGGGGATGTTCTGATAATTTGTAGTAAATTGTAGGTTTGGTAGTAAGTGTTTTGTCGATAGAGGGGGTTCAATACCGGGACATGCATTTACACTTATAACGATTTTGAAAAACGTGTTGATATGCAAGTAGATTTACTACCCGTCCGGATTTTTCCGGACATGCCTGATTTCTTGGTCCTTAAGGCTTTGTCCGGCCTTTTCATATGTCCGAAATTTGAATACCTATTGAAAATAGAGTTTTAAAAGTAAAATGTCTAGACTTAGCGCACATATCCAGGTTTTTGATCAGGACTTATAATTTTTTTAAATAGTCATATCGATAATATTTAAATATCAATCTCTTCTCAGTTCAAATAAAGAATGATGATCAATAAGTTAACTGATCAAGTGATCAGACAAGAATGTCACCAATCTAGTTTAACAAAAACAAGTTCTTGATTACAAGAGAAAACTAGCCGAGGTCTACGAAGGTAGTGCGAAATGATTACTTACCATTACGATAGTCGGTCCATTCTGATAGTAGATTCACGGTAGGGTTTACTTGTGCAGCAAAACTTTGGAGTAAGGTCATCTTTTTTTAGCATTATTGAACTTAAGGAAGCGAAGACATCAGTAATGTTTCTGATTTAACAGTATGAAATCCAGTCGGTTTTACAAATTCTCTTAAAATTGAAGACATTTGGCTTATGTCTGTCAAAGCCTAAGTTTTCAAGAAGTTAATATTTGCCCAATCCTAACTTTTAACGAGCATATAGCACGTTAAAAGTTACAAGGTGTTGTTTTGCATCCTCGTCAAAATTCAGGAGGTTGTCACAAAAAACATAAATATTCAATTTACGGTTAATTTAATTAACTAGTTAATTACCTATTAAAAAGCGCTGAATTTTTTGGTTGTTTAAGTTTGTCAGTATTTCGGAATAACCTCCTTAACGTGAATTAGGGAATAAGAAATTATCGAATAAACATTTGAGATTGTTTGTATTTGTGAAAGCGCGGATATAGGGCGAGAATCAGACGGGCCGCGTTTAAAACACGGGTGGTTCACACTTATCAATTTCCGTAAATCAGTAGCATATAGTTACCTCCTTGAATTTGACGAGGATGCAAAACAAAACCTTGTATAAGTGCTCTCCACACAAATTCAAAATCTCCATTCCAACATTTCTGTCACCAAGTCCAAATACAAAACATGGACCACACCATAAAAACAACCCTATAAACACACACACTCCCACACAACGCTCCACGAACCACGACACACACCTGCAAATCCAACTGTCCTTGAGCAAAAAAGAACTAGCTCATTCGACCTCTTCATCTTCCAAACTAAATTCAGCTTTGCACGCAGATATTACGAGACGGGATCGATTAAGCCCCGGGCGATCGGAGGGTCCAAACCAAGAGTGGCCACAACACCTGTGGTACAGAAGATAGCAGACTACAAGAGGGAATGTCCATCGATTTTCGCTTGGGAGATCAGGGATCGTCTGCTGAGCGAAAACGTGTGCAATAATGACAATATTCCTAGTGTGAGTATGATTTTGATTGATTTTTTTTTAACACTATTATCAGTAGAATTGACTTTATCATGCATGAAATCTCTTAGTTTGCTGGTGAAAAGTGGATAGTGGATATGATATTTAAAAGTATTCACTTCTACTTATATTTATAAAATAAAAAAATATTTATTATTCGTTTCCATGTATTTATATCTGTACATATTATTTACATTTTAAATATTTCTGTTTAAAATAATATTTAAAACATTTAAAAATATAAAAATAGTAGCCACCGGTATCAGGAAAAGGGTCCAACCTACATCATCGTTCAGGGCTCCAGAGAAAGGAACCTCTTAACAATACGACCGTGTCCAAGAGTACCGATTTCTGAATCAAGTCTTTGATCCAGCTGCGTAACGAGAGCCTCATCGGGAATTGGTCGAGGCTCTTGGCAATTAAGCCATTGGCCTGATACGACTATCGGCACAATGATTGCAGAGTCCACATCCCACATATCTTATTATTATTATCATTTATTCTCTCTTCACAAAGCTGACTTAAAGTTAATGTGTACAAAAAATGTCTCAGCTGTATTCCAACTTTGTGAGAGACTGGTGCTTGATGTAGCCTTTTTGGGAAAAACCTGTGTTACAAGGTCACCAGGTCCTCTTCCACGGCTAAAATAAAATTAACGTGGGACCCCGTAAAAATATAAATAACATTTTTAAACCATAAATATAGCCCATACTCTGGTTTCCAGAACGAATTCCAGGCCACCGGCCTGGAGTCTTGAGTTGTTCGGACCTCTTAATTTCGAACAGTACTACGCTTCGTATTCGTATCACTATAGTAGGAACCGCTTCTTGTTTAGATCCCCTGGCCCAGCTGTGCAACGAGAAAAATGTATTTATTTTTGTCCATACAGTATTCAGTACTACTGGATCTCTCAAAAGTCTCAAAGTTCGAATAAATCGATTCTTTCTAGGCGAGCGTGCTCCACTGTAGGCCGCATCAACGTTTCACATGAGGCGAGTTTCGGTCAATCGCAAGCCTATTAAGTATTAAAAAAATGAGAAAGTTCTGGCCGCGAAAAAAATGTTGTTTTTTATATCTATATTAGGTGTTTTTGGAACCATCCTAGATTGCACCTAGGATTGATCCAAAAAACCCTTTAAGGCGTAATTAGAAACCACTACAGCAACGAAGCTTCATTGATGAAACGTAAAAAGGACGTTCTTCACATATTTTCTAGCGTAAAGTTACCTAAATTATTCAGGCTATTTAATAATAAGTATATAAAAGTCAAACTAAAAATAATCCCGTGAAAAACTTACACTGTTTTTGCAACTATTAATAGAACATGAGTCAAGAATTTTTATTAATTTTTCAAGATATTCCTGGAAGCTAGATACGATTAGGCTTATTAAAATAAGTCCCATGCTTGCAGTAGTTACGTTAGAAAATACATATTTTCACGATGGGACATAGTAAGACCTCTGACCAACTGATCACGAACGTCCAAAAGTTTGTAGCCTTGGGACACACATTCGATTAATCACAGATACAAACTATCATATCTGTTACAGAAGTTTTCTCTAGTCTCCCTTTATTTCAACAATTTTTTGTTTGGATATGAATTCTTAATCTGGTTAATTCTTATTCAAATCTGGTTGTACCTTACTTTCCATGTAAATGTAATGTTTGGGGCACATAGGAGTTCTTATAAAGCACCCCATTCAACACAGATGTATGTCAATCAAGCTGCAATTATCCACCTTCACAGTACCCAAGTATCTATTAAAACCGATTTCAAAAACGTCAAAATATTATCGGCAATACGATATATCTAATTAAAATTCACAAAACATATGCCCAAGCACCCATTGTGACGCCCATCAAAATAATCTGGACAAAGTTCGGTGACAATAATTCTCTTTTAATCCAATTTCGCAATTTTACATTTTAGGAGCATATGTTTCGGACGGACGCGGGCCCATTGTCCAAAATCTTTTCAAGATGTTCCGCGTTCAACACAAACGGTGCATTCTGTTATTGATGATGGCTTATAAAATTTTAGTTCGGGATGTTTGATGCAGTTTTATTAGGTTTTTGTATGGGCCCATACAAATTCTTCTATTATAAAGGACAGTTCATAAATTTTTCGGTTCCATTTTGCTATTAGCTCTGTCAACTTTTATGTCAATAGCAAATTGAATGCTGAATTGTATTCTGATAATATTGAGTGCTTGAAGAAAGTAAAGAGAACCTTTTAAAAGGTGAACTATGAATCCCTGTGGGTCAATAGACTGGTAGATACTCCTGAGAAGGGACCACAAAACTCTACTAATAATTTAGTGAAAGTGATTTGTTTCGTCTAAAGAAACACATCTCATTTAATAAAATCAAAAAAACGTTTAAAAAAATTCCAAAACATAACATCACGCCTGTAATCCCCGAAGAGTTAGGCACAGGTGTGCACCCACATGTCGGGGTCGGGCCTATTGCCATCAACTGGGCACAAATCCAGACTCGGCAGGTGCCACTGAGAAATTCCTGATGCAAAATTGCAATAACACTTTGCCCGACCCAGAAATCGAACCCATGACTTTACCCTCAGCAGTCACGCTATAAATAATTACGCCATTTTAAGTATGACGTAGGTAACACATAGGTACATAGGCTTATTCATACCACAACACGCTATGCAAAACAACCACGTCATGTTTTTCCCACTGACTTAGCCAATGCGTAAGTACAATTTATATGTAGGCCATGGCAAAACCAAATAAAAATAAACCCCAACAGAGTTGCAATTACAACAACATCATAAAATCCGTGTAAAGTAACGAGAGACGCCAACATTCTGCCCCATAATTAATGAGAGGAGTAAAAAATGATAAAAACCGCGGTTCTCTGCGAAAAATATCACATACAAGATATAAAATAAAGCCATTGCTGAAGTGACATGGACGGTAATCGAACTAGACGGCTCCAACATCTGCCCGGCCAATCATGGCAAAAAATAACAAAGTGAAAAATTTGTAATTTTTAGGGATCAGTAGTGGTATAGCACGTTAAGCCGTAGGTCCCGGCAGTCATTTGTGGATTTTTGACAGTCGTTACGAGTAGTCAGAAGCCGAAAAAGCCTGACATCCAGTCTTACCAAGCGGTATCGTATTATCTAGTTATATGGATGTGGAAGTCAGATAGGCAGTCGCTCATGTAAAATACTGGTACAGACAGCCACTTTAAGTAGTAACCCCCCTGGCGTACTCGACGGGACTGAAGAGGGGTTAGCACATAATAACGCTGTTTGTATTCAGCTGAATCCGGTTAGACTGGAACCGACCCCAAAATAGTTTGGTAAAAGGCTGGGCAGATGAGATGAGTGGTATAGTACCAACAATTATTGTGAGTAGGTCTAATTGAACAGAAACTTTGATTTATGATAAAGTGTTTAATGGAATTTATAGATTAAAGACAAAACTATTGGATAAATTGAAGAGCTTTCAAAACTTCTTAATTGGAAAATAAAAGATCTAGGTTCTAGTTCTATGAATCATCGACTAAATATAATAATATAACATCATGGCTGTAATCCCCGAAGAGTTAGACAGAAGTGTACCTAAGAGTACACCCACATGTCGGGCAATAGGCCCGACCCCCCGTCGGGCCTATTGCCATCAACTGTGCACAAATCCAGACTCGGTGAGTGCTACTGAGAAATTCCTGATGGAAAATCCTAATAACAATTTGCCCGACACAGGAATCGAACCCAGACCTTATGCTCAGCAGTCACGCTTGACACCTCTGCCTATACCAACGAGGTGGCCAGCCAATATAATACGTTGTACAATTTAGTATTTGGTGTCTACACCAAAAATTTCAAAATATACCTAAGGAACCATGACAGCCAAACTTAAATTCGTACTCGCCCTTTTTTTTTCAACACCTCAAACCAATTTTTCTGTTAATAATGTCACAATCCCAAAATATAATGTTTTGTGATCACGTTGCGTCACACAAAGTAAACACTTGGTGACACAATGGCAAAGAAAAAAAAACTTTTTGTTACCCTTGAGTGTTGCGAATCGAAAATGTTGGTTTTGCGGATATGTTAGTTTATCTAGAGGGGATTTGTCATCGTTCCGACATAAAAGGTAATAAGAAATTACATGCTTATGAAAACTATTAACTGGAGCATTGTGTCTCATTGTCTACAAACTTCAAAACGTCTCATTTTGATGAAAGCTTTATTCCGCCTGAAATTGTCTTGTTCTCATTCAGAAACTGAAACCCAAATACGAACCCAGTCAGCTCGGATAGTAACACTCTTGTTGTATTAGACTGTGAATCTTCTGCCATGCCTAAATCCACTACATAAACCAGTACCTATAACTAATCATAAAAATACCTACATTATCCGCCCTACGTAACAAGAGGACACAAAATCGAAATACCGAAAACCCCTAGAAGATTCGGCGCCAAAGGGGCTATTTTTATGACTGTCGTACCTACGCACTCGGCCCACTGGGCAAATAGGTGAAAGGGACAAGCTGATAGGTCCACACACGTGTTAGAGTGGGACAGATATATGTCGTGCGTTCCGCTGCCTAGTCATAACGGTCGAATGGGCGTGATGTTTCTTACCAACTAAAAGCGGACAAAAATACGTGGAACAATCGATTATGGCTCGGCGGCAGAACGGTGTAAGTGTAAAAGTGTCAGGGAGGCTTATGTGATGTCGGCACTGCTTACTCGGAATATTCTTAGTTGAATATAGAAGATATGCAAATGGGGCACTATATTGCGATGCTATTAAGCTTAGGTGAATTATTTGTATCGCAATTTTTAGGAATACCTAAACTACTACTTTAGGGTTCATGAGTTGCTCTTAATAACAGAAAAAGGTAAATGACGGTCCAGTCAAATTGTTTTTTTTTTTTTTTCAGAAAAAGATAGCTTAACTTATTTTCCAAACATCCACTAAATCCATTATATCGAATATCAAACAAAAGGCAAAGCGACTCATGTGCGTTACCTCTGAAAATGACTGAATTACTGAAAACAAATTCTCAAAAGTCCACCGCATACTTACGCCGCTTTTCTCCCGGGGCGCTATACAATAATTCCACGTTTACGCGTGAATGCACAGAATATTCGATATCTCTTTCACACTTGTGGTTATGCTGTAAGGATCTGCAGCGAGTTGTATCGCTGCCCTTGTCTCGCGGATTAACGTCAACTGCTTATGATGGCATAGGAATTGACGGTTTTAAGTCCACTGATATTTATGGTGATGTAAGGGAATTTTGAAGCAGGGTAAGGGAATTATGTATTTTAAATTCTGTAAATGTAAAACGATCAACCTTTAGGAATATAATTTATTCTTTGAACTTCAGAAAAGATGTCGCGAGAGGCACCAGAAAATAACTTGATATCTGTAATCTATTGTAAAATTCATAAACGTGAGTTTAACACCACCAAGGACCAAAATGTCTAAATACACAAAAAAAAAGAACAAAGAATAGAAAAAAGACACAATTTTCAAAACATAATTCGAAGAATCGAAATTGAAAATAGAAAACAATGGCGCCAACCGCAGAACACGAAAGCGGCAAACATCGCCAATCAACAGTTGCGCCCAAGGACCGTTAAATACGATTTGGAGACATCTAATTTAAATTTAGAATTCATGAGTTCGATCGAGCGAGACGCGCCGAGGCGGCTGATTCTGCCGATTTGTTGAAACTAGATCAAATGTTGTGAGACTGAATCTTTATTAAGAAGATGCCAGTCATTTGAAGAAATGGTTCTTTTAATGATATCAAAACACAGATATGCTTTGAATACATTAATATACCTGTAGTACATAAGAGTATTTTGCAGAGTATCTCGAAAGTTTACTAAAATTTTCAAACTGTCGAAGTCAAAAGAATGAATGAATTAAAACGAAGCAAACACTTTCACTAAGAAATAACTACTAAATGCTAATATAAACACAATTTAAGTCTCGTTAGCTTGAAAATTTATAAACTACCAAACTTGTAGCTGTCAGAATTAGTCCGGGAACTTGACACCGCCGAAACGCTACTGTGAGGCATTTCGGAGGCTTCGTACGTATTATGTGGCGTATGAACGCTCTCGTTTTCGTTAACACGCAATACTCTTGTAATTAGACACCTTTTAGTTGAGTTTTGGTTAAAGTGTCGAGGACGACGCGTTTACCTTTTTTTGACAGTATTATGCAGATAAGTTACTATGTTACAAAAATGGTCTAAGTTGAATAGTAAAAAAAATGTGGCTTTTGCCACCATTTGTACAATATTTATTGCAACTGCACCCAAAGCCCTCCCTTGAGAAACCGTTCTAAGCGGTAAAGTCTAAGCTGTGAGAAAATCCAGCCAGCAAGATAATCCCGAACACAGGGATAGACAGAGACGCGCTTCGAATCTTGAATCTTGTTACTGCGGCTAACCTGATAAGTAAGCAGTTTATAACTTAACCACTGCAAATGACATCATCAACCTCGAAATATGTTTTTAGAAATAGATACAGTAATTATTTTCGGTTACAATACGGTATTTAAAACGGGGACAATGCTCCCCACGGCCCTTTGTCACAGAATTTGGCTCTCGCTTACATCGAGTTATGTGACATATTCGGTACTTTAACCGGCGTCCCACAGGGGAGTATGTTTGGTCCTGTGATAAGTATCAAAGTAGTCTGACATATTTTTGAATTGATGTGTTGCTACTATTAGTCTATTTTCATTTGACAAGCAACTTTCTAAATGTTTTAGAACAGCTTCAAATAACATCGTCTAAGAAATTTAACGATCCAATTCGTTCATAGAAATGCAGACTATTAAATCGATTTTAATATCATTACTAAGTTGAAGTATCGAATAATAATGAATACATCGCAAAAACTATCAACATATTCGACAGCAAAAACCCACTTCAATCCAAATCACCGACAACAACTTAACATCCATAATGAACTGAGACAGACCGCCCCAATCTGTGCTCCCTAAGAGAATTGCAAAAAACACCCCTACGACCGCACCCTACAATCGCTTTTCACCGGGGAATCGAACCCGGGTCTCCGCGGGTTAACCGTGTACGTTAAAATGTTTATAGATAATACTAATAGTAATTCTAGGGGATGAAGGCCCCTTTCCTGTATGGGTATTTGTATTCATAGTAATGGTTTTTGTGAAGATACCTTTGGTATCAGAGAGATGGTGAATGGTCATGGAAAAGTGGATAGATTAATGGTACAGGGATTTCCATTCAATGAGGATGTTTCTTTTGTATGCCTTTTTGGGGACAGATCGCTTAGGTGATTAAGTTCTTACTACTTGGTCTATTTGTAGTTTTGGTTTGAGCATTTTCGTTAATAAGATTTCTGAGGGTCGTATTTTAGAATGTCGTTTAATCATTAATTTAGATTTAAAACTAATACTTCGAATAGATAGCCGAGATAAGTATCAAATCAAATTCTAAATTACGAGCGTGACAGCAAGAGCCGATAGATAAATAAAAACACACACAGTTGAAAAAACTGTGACATTTGAAGAAAGTTGTAAGTAGAATCACCATTGAATGAAGCATTTATTTCAAAATATTATTAAATGTCATAATGAAATCACCAAAAACTGCTAAATAATCGAACAAAAATCATCTCCAAATCACAAAATCAAATAAAAAACAAAACTTTCCACGATATCGCTGATCGATCGCAACGCCCAACAAATTCGATTAACCGCGTAAATGTTCGATTTTCTAACATCTTTTTTTTGTGTCACGGACCACCAACGCTTGAGGATCTTAGCACTATCGCTCTCTGCATGATCTATTGCCATGTCCGTGGTCAGGGTAATGAGGTGCACCGAGACAGAACAACTGAGGGCTGCCAAGGGGTTTTCTTAACTAATTAGACTGACTATTAAATTATTAATTGACAGTTTTTTTGTGACGAAATTTTGGGTTTGATTCTATTGTCGTAGATGTGTTATCCTTATCAAAAAAAGGACAGGTCAATTTGAAATTATAAATGAATTTTAATAGGGCTTAGGAGGACTCTTTTGGGATTGTTTTTCATACTGATATAAGTTAAGCTTGAAACAAATAAAGAATAATGTTGTGTAACACAAATGAAAATTATTGCAAAACCTCATACGTTGCCCTGTTTTAATATTAACTTAAGTACTGACAATTTTCTAGCGGCAGTCTCAGAAATATCAACTCCCATCCTTACATCCAAAGTCCAGTCTCATAAACCGACCTGACACTACAAAATATGATGAACGATTCTCATGTGAAATAAAATAATACCACATTTTAATGCTGGCGGCCCTGCCCGTGACACCTGTCAACTGTCACAGTGACGGGAGATCGCCCGCGTTCAGAAACGATCGCTAGACACTATCGCTCGTCGCGAAACTTGATATAATATGCTCGCTTTTAATTAGATGTTACGAGTTAGATGTTTATCTTAATAATTATGGTTCAGACTTGTTCGTTTTGTGGTTGATTTTAAAAGTAATGTTTCTTTACTTCTTAATGCTTTGCTTGTGTTTTCATGTGACTTACTGCTACTTACTTAGTAAAAAGTTTTTGACCGGAAATTGTTTAGTTCTGTCTCAAAAATGGCCATATTATTACACTTATATTAAAAATAGGTCAAAAACAAAACTTATCACCTAAAAAGCACAAATAAAAAATTATAAAATAAAATTTAATATAACAAATAGCTATTTCAACTTAATATTTCAACATAACAATGCGCCAGCGCGGGGTGTTTGGCGCACGCGTAGAGCCGCGCCTGTCACGAAGTTGAGCGCTGTCAGAGGTATCGGGTTTCAGGCCATGTACGGTAGTGCCGGGCTTATGGGCCCGTCAACTATTTATGCATGTCGGATATTAAATAATCGTAATGTGTTTTGTTTAAGAGGTTTTTGAGTTGAGTCATTTAGAGCGTGGTTGTTGAAAATTTCTTTTGAAGCAGAGTAAGTATTGAATTTTTCCATGACGTGTTATTCTATTTAAACAAATAATAATTTATCAATCGAGGCATACGTTTTGATAGTTCATTACTTAATACTTAATTTAACAAACCTATACCCTGAAATATTTAATTTAAAATGTTACCATTCTAAAACTTATATTAGAGCAATAAACAACAAACAACAATTAATTTTACCCATAATTAACTACATAGACTCCTAAAATATTTACAACTGACGAAAAACATTTTATCATCGCCGCCGCGCCGGCGTAAAAGCTGCGCATATTTAAAAAAAAAAACTCGATTTAACCCCTGTATACACGGCCGGCACACATTGCCGCTCGTCTAAAACTGCCGAAAGTTTTGGACCCTTTACACACATCGCTGGACTCTAATTCGGCGCGCTCAACTTGAAAAGGGCGTAAGTTAGAAACATGTAAAAATAAAATTATTTTTCCGAGATAGGGCGAGATATGAGACTTATTCATTATTTAGTTTAACCAGGTTTATAAGTAATTTAATTCAGAAAAAATACTTGCACGACTTGATATGAATTTATAAAATATTAAAATCTGTTCGGTTTCCAAAAAACACACTGGACCTAAAGACGAATCTCTGGAATTCAGGATCAAAAATGACATTACAAAAAACTGCTGTATCAAAAAGAAAAGGCTAATTTAATTCCCCATCAAATCGTCTACCAAAACAGCCAATTAGCGAAACAAATTTTATAATGGAATAGATACTTGAATGAATGAAAAAACACAACAGCTGCAACCATCGTAGCGTATTAATGTGAAAGAACACACGATTAGGAGGCCGATTCCTCAAATAATGACAACTGAACAAATATTCTATTAAAAAGTAGAACTAACCGAATTCTAGTTGGGCACGTGCTGTTTTTTTTCTCTCAAAAAAAGTTAATAGTAAACTTTTCAAGTTTAAGATTTTGTGAATGTGTCATTGAATTGAAAATATGTTTGATGTTTTTTTCGGATGTTATTCTAGCAATCACTGTTTAACTATATAAGATATTTGTTTACTAAAAAAAGAAAAGACCGCAAAAGTAACTTATGCATGTATTTATTTATTTGCTTCGATGTTTACTTTTTAGAAAGATAGACTTTTATATTTTATGCACATCAAGCTACAACAATCTGTCCAATTTCTTTAATAAAATTTCAACTTTATCGTTAAATAGTACGGTTCAAGGTTGATTAGGAAAATTTTTCAGTTTCGGGTAGCTTCACCTGCTGGCGTCTGTGAGTACATATCTCATGAATTTATAAATTAAAAACACAAGTGCCCAGGTATTTTCAATTCGATTCATAGTCTATTTATTAGAATTTGTTTTGAAGAAATATCTTTGTGAATTAGTTTATTTTAGATACAATTCACGTTATAAAACGCCTGAAAAGAATAAGTATGCACTAAGATATATTTTACATGAAATCTTTGGGTCTTGGGGACCCAAAGATTTCCTTTCCAAAGTATGGCTCGTGATTTTTTTTTTCATTGAAATCTATTTCACTCGTATTTGATTACCCGTCAGTTCCTGACTACTTCAAACAAAATATTCACGTGGAAGAATAAATGAAAAAATAAACCTTTAAAAATTCTAATAGGAACGTACGGTCTTTAATCTTCCCGTGTACCCATCTGATTGGCCGCACGGCTGTCATGAACAGAATTCGCGTTTAAATGCACCAAACCTATTGGTTAGCTCGGTGCTCGAAATTCAAAATGTTTTCGTTATAACAGAGCCACTTTTTTGTGCTATCTTATTGGTGTATTTGTATTTGGTAATTGGATTTCAACCAGTCATAGTTGATGAGAGTGAGAACAATTTCTAGTTTGACCTTTGAAGAATTGAGAACTGGTTTCGTTTCAGTATTCCTTATAAGTGATTCCATTCCATTACGACTACACTGTCGGATGTAGATTAAATATAATTTACTTATTTAAAATATAGCATACTAAACAATATTATTTCAACTGGAGCACTAATCACATTTTTTTTGAGTGAAAACTTCTTTAGCAGTTTTATGCGATTTTTGGTAGGGGAAAAAACTGTGGGTTCGCGTCATCGATGACCTCGACATGCTCGTGACCTATTGCGCCAGACTAGCAACGCGTAGTAATAGCGTTCTGTATACACATTAATTGATTTAATAATTCAAAAAAGAACACCGTAATTCCATTGTTTTGAGTTTTCACTTCCATCAACAGTCCTTTTGACTGCCTTTTTTTTAGGATATTAAACTTAGCGAATGCTTAATATAAAGTGAGTTATCTCAAATATCGATAATTTCCAACTTAGCAAGTAACCTCTTACATGATCGGGTAATAAGAGCATACCTAGTCTAAACCAGCTCACCAGAACCCAAAGTAAAACCTCCCCCCCCCCCTAATATGCGCATAATACTCACAGATATGTACAGACACAAACAGTAATATGTCTACACGTAGCCACTGATAAACTGTATTGAACTGTATTGATTGGTATCCTATACTATTACGAACATAACATTTTAGAGCTCATGCTATTATTGAATATGCCTTATCTTAAAGTTGAAATCAATAGTTAACGAGAAAATTGCTTTTGTATATTGCTCGATGTATACATATTAGTTATCGTGGCTGTACATATATTTACAGTTACGTTCATCGTTGGATAGACGCATTATCTTCCATTAGCGATACAAGGGATTAAATCAAACGTGTTCTGCCAGCGCTCGCCTGAATTTTAGTATTTATATTTTGTAATAGTTCAGGGTTATTGTGGGTTTTGGTAAAGTCAGGTTTGTGTAGTTCGATTTTGAGAGTTATTGGACGTTTTTACTGTTGTATAAAAAAAAAGTAAAGATTCTAGGTTTTCTAGGTGGGTTTTTGAAGTAAGATTTCACAATTTCGCGCATTTTGTTTGTGGAAAACTGAGTAATACTCTAAAAAATTTACGTAGGGGAAAAAGAAACCTTTATCTCAAGTTTTTTTTTCAAAGCACAAGTAGGTACTGTTTTTTTTTTTAATAAAATAAAACTTAATAAAAAAAAGAATAGTTATTTTCTCAACACAAAGTTCCTCACTCACTAATTCAGGAATCAGTGCATTACTACATCAGTTTCCACCATGTAATCAAAATCAGTTCCACAGTTTCCTACAAAACATCTCAACATTGCCACACCGACCAACCTACCTACTCTCCTCACAAAGCCATTCATCTTTCCATTCCAAATTTCGATTACGAACAAAATACCTAGCTGAGAAGAACGGCCGTATACATTGTAATCGCGCCGACCGATTTCCCGGCGTACGAAAAATACATTTCCCCGTTGCCAATAGCAACGAGAAAACAGATATTATACTCGGGGACGCCCCAACCATAAACATAACTAGAGGAGGTATAGACACCGGGCTAAAGTATATATAGAATTTTATACTTGTGTGAGTTAGGTTTTTACGCATGCGTAGTTTTCGGTGAAAGTAGATAGATATTGGGGTTTTTAGGGCCTGCGGGGTGGGGTGCGGTCAGAGGGGACGGGATGCCCTAATCTGTGTCCCTTTGAGGCTCCCGATTGGAATTTAGTAATCATATTAGATTTTAAATTACACGTGGTAGCAAGTTAAAAGGGTGGGGTTCGAAGCGCAATTTATTTCCTATTAGATAGTTGTTTGGGCGATGGGGGTTGTATCTAGTTATGTATAGCAGGTTATTATTAATCTGTTGTAGGTGGGGATTTGTTTTACTAAATAATGTCGAGGGTGAGCTATTTTGGAAGAGAATCATAAAATACTTGTAAAACATTTATTTAAAAAAAGTGTGTATATTAGTTTTTGTTTCTCACAGTAGGTAAAGCATTTGTTTCTTAAGAAAATCTAAGAAAAAGACCTCCATTCAAGACACCGTTACCTCAGCCTTTGTACTAACCGACTTCATACCTCATAACCTACATCCGACTATAAACCTTACCACATACAATATACATCACAAAGTTACAAATTCACACATCACTTATTCCACGCTGAAAATTCTGTACTACGACACATACGTACTTCAACTTCAACATGCGTAATAAACTCTGTGTATGGAGGAATTTCGTCAATGAAGAAATAAAATCTTGAATATAAACACAACATAACGCGTTTTTTCACCGACAGGTAGGCAGAGTTCACCTAATAGTACATCCACGAATACGTCTTATGGACCGGGCCTATTGCTAACCGCCAGAAATATCTAGGCACCGAGCTGTTACTGATAAATTCCTTATTAGGGCATACGTAACGAAATTTCGATCCCCTAGTAAAACCCGGTTTTCCCTGTTTTACTATGGGACCGAAAACCCGTTTCGTATGCTCTATTCCTGATAGAAAATCCAATAACTCTGCCCAACTATGGACTGCTGAGTAGACCATAAGTTGACATATCGCTACGCTGCTACGCCGTAGCACTGCTCCTGTCTACGCCGCAAACTGACAGATTTCGAAAGCTCTTTTTATTGCCTAGAAGGACAACGTGCTTATTTTTTCTCCATTTTTACTACCTCGACCTACATTGCCAAAACAGGGTGATGTTTAAACGTGGACAATACTGTTAGCGAGTGAAGCAATCATGAATGCGAGCAACTTTTACTATGGGAGTAACCAAGGAAAATGAAAAAAAAAATGCGGTTGACTACAGTTTTTTTTTGTTATAATGTACGGAGCAATTGCTTTTTTTCACGATTTTAAAGCCGATCCAACCATTAAAGTTGTTCATTGTCATGAGCACTGCACGCGCCTACAGTATGGCCAACGTTTAAAAAATCACGCAGTATACATAGCTACAGCCTATTCATAAATAAATTGTCTAAGCTGAACTAAACTGAATTAAATTATTTAGATTTGAAATATGTTTTTTGAACTAAATTGAATTGAATCAATAATTTAATGGAACTGATATAATTTGTATTTAATATTTAATAATATTGTATTTAAAATAATTTCATTAATTGGTTACACAATAAATACAGCAATCACAGAAGGCTTTGTATTCTGTAATCGGTTGTCTATCATAGTCCTATACCATTAGTCTGTTATTCTTTTGTTAACAAAAGAATGTCTAAAGACACATTACATCTTAAGATGAGGAAATTGGTGTGGGTTACATGTTTGATAACTTTAGCTTTTAGGATTTTTTGTATTATCTGTAGCTTGTAACTGTTTCATGTCCCTAATAAATAAATAAATAAGCTGACCTTATCTGGAAATAATTCCTGTGCATTCCGACCTACCAACCAACTGAATTATATCATTACATGATCTAGCTCCATAGCACAGTCTCTTAAAGCCTCAATCGAGAAATGACAGCCATAATCCCATTTATATAATCGTCAGAATCCACGCATATGCTAAGCACATGTAACGGTCAATGTGATTCTGATTTATCTTTCCTGCTAATCAGTTTCATAGATCGATGCGTAAACAAGTCCCACGGTCTATAAAGTCAGAAATTACAGATATATTGATATAATGTTTTATAATGTTAGATTAAATTTAAGATTCTTTTCATCCTTAATGTAAAATTTCTTATCTAGATTAACTTTCACATATGTAATGAAACTTTCTTATTCTGTTTTTTCAAGGAGACCTTGGCAATTTTTGATAAGCTCTACCTCTCTAGTGTATAGAATGTAGAAATTCAGTTCGCCATTTTCGGCATAGAGCTAGCCACCACTAGAATACCAGATCATTTCATTTCCGTCCTACCTTCTTCCCGAAACATCATCCACAGCCTGACTTCACCCGCTGAGTATAGACCCCGCTTTATTCCTGCCAATCTCCATGTTCTTTTCCCAGCCTCCCAAACAACACATCAGTAACCACCAAACTAATTCCAAATCTCCCACAGGTATCCTCCATCAACCGAGTGCTCCGGAACCTAGCATCTCAAAAGGAACAAGCGGCATCAGCTCAAAACGACAGTGTGTATGAGAAGTTGAGGATGTTCAACGGTCAGGCGGCGACAGGGTGGTGGTACCCTGGGCTACCGGCTGCCCCGGCAGCGCCTGCGATACCTGCCCCATTGCCGCCGCAGCTGAATAGAACGACTGCTGAGGAGCATAAGAGAGGTTAGAATAGATTATGAAGCATTTTAGAGAATTGTTTTTTGAAAATTGACGGAAAACGGACTACCGTTTACATTGAGATTTTCCCCAAACGCCTTGCTACCACGAGGTAACCAAACTAGTTTAAGCTGACCTGTTATTCTATTAAAACTCCGTATGTTGTTAGGTCAGCTCAAGGTGTTACCAAAGATCTACAGGTCTACTGTACTATCTATGTAAGATGGTTAAGCCGACCCATTGGTACAAAAGATCTTGTACTTCTGTGGGACTTTGAAAACCTAAAACAGAGTTTATTTTTTACCAATGCAATCCAAAATCGCAAAACTATGAATTGCCACAAGCTTTTTCCATTACGAATACGCAATCAAAAACGTCTAACTTCTGTCAACTGGATTGGATTAATCGTACGGACTACACTAGTCATTCAATCTATATCGAAACTATTCAAAATATCTACACTAGAGCCTTAAAAACAGCAAACGAGAGTTCGAAATATGAATAACGCTTTGCCAAACGCTTGTGCATAGCTCCACTCTAGTCGAGCGGAACATGTATCGACCGGCACCTCTATCTATCGATATGTCGATATGACGTGACATTGCTAGATGTTCTTTTCCTATTTCGCTTCGACGCCGTGTCGCGATTCATGCCTTTGGGGACGACACGGTTGTGTAGGGCTGACACGAGATTGAGAAACTTCGTAGAGGGAAAAATTTGGTCTTGGACAATGTTCTTAAGAAAGCACAAAAATATTAAATAATTTATGTATA
The DNA here is from genome assembly GCA_963082945.1 of Cerastis leucographa. Taxonomy (NCBI): domain Eukaryota; kingdom Metazoa; phylum Arthropoda; class Insecta; order Lepidoptera; family Noctuidae; genus Cerastis; species Cerastis leucographa. The sequence goes on from OY720353.1 coordinate 9,243,704, forward strand.
ATAGTCAGTCGGTCTTCTTCCTCTAAGGCAATTGTCCAGACCAAACGTATTATCGGCCGCTGACTGTGACGCGCGTTACGTAGTTTAATGCTTTTCCATAATATTATATACTTAACTTCTCGTTCACACCGAACCAACTATACGCATACCTCTAATACAGTGAGCATACTCACAGTCGGCGGCGGACAATACGTTTGGTATGAACGATGCCTAAGGCTGAAGCCAAACGAGCGTAAATTTTTGAGTTGTGAGTTGCGTAATTTCGGTCGCACAATTTCTGCTGCATTCGGTTTCATACATAAGTCCTGTTTCATTCACACGGCGACGCAAAATGAATTGTCTGCCGACTCACACGCATTATTCGGACCGAAATGAGTTGGCGGGGTTGAGGGAGCCGACGCGGGCCTTGTTTTCACTATAAAGCGGATTTACCCAGTTTTTTTTCTGGCAATATCTACTTCTTCGTCTTCTAAATATGCTTCGTAAATACACAAAATTTTCAACGGTTCCATTGCACGACACAAACATCCGCTATAAACGTTGGATAGTAACTGAATAAAATGCGCTCGTCTGGCATCCTAATAGAATTTCTGCCAGGTAGAACTTCTGCGACCGAAATTCTACGACTCACGACTCACAAAATTACGCTCGTGTGGCCTCACCATAAAAGTGTCGATAGCAGTCTAAATTGAGTCGGTCCAAAACTTGGCTACTAGTTTGGCGCCTTTAGTAGCGCCTAATTGTTTGTGTGTGTATGTTTTAAAAGTCAATACCAATATACCTCGTAAATTATAGTTTGCATATGCATAAACGCTGTCTTTTGATGAGCACACTTATAAATACTTCACGCTATCCGATTATGGACTCAAGGAAAATAGCTAATTATTATAATAAATTAAAACATCACTTTAGATTAAAACAGCTGTAAGTACTTACCTACATATTGGCTCGTCAAATAAAGTGGATTGGCCACTTTATGTGTCGAGCCAATTGAAAGCAAGAAGTAAGAGATCAAATGTATTGGAAGGCAGTTTATCTTCTCAATACTTAATCTATAGGAAAAACTACAGTGAAGAAAACTTAGTTTTATTTCAGTTTCATTAAATTAATTGACTGTACTTAGGCTGACAAGATACAGTAGACGATCACATGTTTCGAAGTCAGATTATCATTATATCATGTTAGTCATGAAATTCATCCTTGGTCTAAACTGTGAATGCCTCAGTAATAAGAACCCTTAATACCAGTTTCTATTGGATCAAATAAGTACTGCATGATCATCGTTAAAGGGGTTTTAATACTTCCAACTCAGAAAAAAACTGCATCATCTAAGTTCCTAATTAAGCAAAGAAACAAATGAATGCCTCAAATTCTAGGGAAGCTATTCTATTTTCAAAACCAAACCACATTTACAAGGTAGCCCAAAGACATTTTTTTTTTACTTTTCATATTTCTCAGGGCAACCCTGCCACCCCCTTTTCTCCGTAGGGTGGGGGGTGGTACGTTGTTACCGAGTTTCTTCTCAAACACCTCGCCACTGGTTGTTGCGGCCCGCCAGATTATATGCCTCTTTTGTGTTTTATTTGTGTACTTATGTATTCTGTGTACTGTGTATGTATGGAAGTGAGAATGTATTAGTTTTAAGCTTGTTTGTGGTTGGGAGTTGCATGTTAGGTCGTGTTACTGGTTGATTGTGGTAAGCTGGGCTTATCATTTTTGTTGGGTCATCATAAGTTCTTTGTACCTAAGTGGATACTGCTTTTAAAGTACCTTAAAAAGTAACGCACAAATAAATATTGTTTTCTTTAGAGTTCTACTTTTGCCTACTAAAACAAAGGATCGCATCGATGTATGTATGTACATTGCACCCACGGCGACCTACCAAGGTACACAAAACCAGTTTATGAGGATCCCTCGTTGTATTGAAAATCTATACATAGCGAGGGCATGTAATACTGGAAATGTAGATGTGTCACCGTGTACAGTACAGTGCGTTTGTTTCAATTGAATAAGAGACCAGCATACATTGGTTTTGTTACCAATGACGTACAACGTTCTTTAATTCTGAATTAAAAAAAAAAGCGAGCTTCATAGAAATTCAAAACTTAAAAAAACACAAACACAAGCTTCACATAAAACAAAACTAGACATTCCATAAAAAAAACCAACTAACTATTCCCCACAAACTGGGACCCACTCATTCTTCCCTAATTCAAATAAAACTACAACTACCCACAAACTGTGTTCATTCATCTCGCACGTCGGATGCTAATAAACCTACTCAAGTGAGGAGTCTCCTTTCAAAAATGACCCCAAGATCACAGGTCAGCTGTGAGGATTAACCCCTCGACTCCACATCCTTCAGAAGTGATGCTTCGTGCCTTGAGCCTTGAGGAAGTAGAGGGGAGTCAGAAGGCTCACTTTGGACGGACTGATTTTGGTAACTTGATGTTTTTAATGTCTTTGTAATAAAATATGAATAGTGCTTCAGTAATAACTCACTTCCGGCCGCCATGTTCCCTAATCATTATAATCTCGATCTCTTCAAATTTAGAGTGAATCCGTTTTTTCAAGCCAAGCGTGCTCCAGCCTAGGCCGCATCATCGCTTTACATCAGACGAGTTGCGGCCAAACGCAAGGCTATACAGTAAAAAAAAAGATCAATTGCCTAGTACTCACAACTGGCTAGCGTGTATGTGGTGTATGTTCAAATATCTGAACGGAGAATAAAGAATACGTATTCCTTTCGCAGCGGTGGCTGGAGAGCAGCGGTGGCTCAGTGGTGGCAGCCTCGACTTACGAGCAGTAAGCCGGGGGTTCGAACCCAGGCAGGCGCATTAATTTGTGTAATTTATTTCATCACCGTTGCCCTCAAAAACGGTGAAGAAAAAACATCGTGAGGCAACCGGCATTACCTAGAACTTAAAAAATCGAAGACATGTGACATCTACCAACCCGTACTGGGCCCGCGTGGTGGATTACAGCCCACTCCCTCTCAGAGAGGAGGCTTGTGTCCCAGCAGTGGGAACATTATAGGCTAATGATGATGATTCCTTTCGTAAGGATTGAAACAAGTGTTGTTCTGCCTACCACCAAGGGGAAAGGACTTCAATTAAAAATGTGGGATTATTTAGAATGGAAATTCCTGTACAAAATCATTTATCTTTCTCTCTAAAGTTGATCCCAAACTTTCTTGTTAGCTTTTAGCTTTCATTTTAGTTTCACCTTGTTATTTCAATAATTAAAACAATTTATATTCGTATTCAACCACGAATTATTAGAGGGGAAGGTAATATCTGTCCTAGATTCAAGGTAACAGTTACAGAAAACTATACAATTTTTTCTTTGTATAAACATAATTCATAAACAACTTCTTATAAATACACAAACTAAATTAAGAGACACTGAAGTGACTAAGACGGGCACGACGCACGACGGGCATCAGCGATTGAGCGACATAGCGCGCGTAGTTTTCTAACGTTCCTATCTGCGCGTTATGGCCAAACTGCTAGCCCTTTTCGCAAGCGACCTAGTGCGCGGGTGGCAGGGATATATATATTCTTCATATAAGTTTTAAAAATATTACAGGATCGGATCATCTAATAAAAATACCAAATCCGCGTCCATGGTTTGCAACACCTGAAATACGCCATAACGCTACAACGCTACTCGCTCGTCACTATGACCACTGTACGCCTGTGAGGACGCACACTAAGTTTTCCCCTTTTCCAATGCCTGTACTTCTGTCTTCTGCCTCCTTAGTAACACAAAACTTTTTCTTCATACTTTTCACGTGTTCGCGTTGTTTAGCCCCGAAGTACGTGACCCGAATACTATCCGAGTTTGCACGAAGAACCGGTGCTAAAAGAAGACTCTTCTTCTAAGTATGTAACACGGTACCACGGCACACTTTTGTTTCATTCCTTTGTCACCATTGGTTCCGAGTTTTCTGAGAATTTCCCGAGTTCTCCAACTCGGCTAAAGTTTTCATCGGGTTACGAAAGAATTATTGAACGTTATTTCAGCGGGTATTTTGAGTTTTGTCAAGTTTGGGAGTTGGTGTTTATGAATATTTTGTGATTTTTTTAACTAGGAATTCAAATTACTTTTTTTACAATCTATGTTGTTGCCTGAAAAAGTTAGGCTGAATAAGCAACGCAACTTAACAATCGACTTATTATTTCGATAAAAACAATACAGAAATCAATGTAGGTACACGTAACATGCCTTAACAAAAAGTCTATCAAAACACATCCAAGTAATTAATACAATCAAACAAAGCGAAGTCACAAAATTTTAATGACAGCTATAATATAACACACACAAAGGCCAGACATTGCTGGCAACACTATAAAATGGCGAATGCTTTTTACACTTCAAATATTACTCTGTTGTGTATATTTGTGGAGGGTGGGCAGCGGCAGTGACTTAATTAACTCGAGCAGTGAAATTCAGTTTTATAAATTCGATTTCGAAAGGTTGCCTCTCCGAGCTAAAGTTATATTTTTGTAGCAAAATTGCAAAAAGCAGCATTTTAGACTCTTGAATGCATTTGTTCCAATCCAATTGTGAATTCATAGTCCATGAATATTAGGGGTTTCACCTTAGAATGAGAGAAAGTCAGCCATAAGCTTGTGTAAACCTTTATTTTGACACCAAAATAAAGGTCTATACAAATTTAAAGCTGACTATCTCTCATTCCAAGATACTTGCCCTCATTTGACTAATATTCTTGGGCTATCAGTAGACTGCTGCAAGGAATTTGAGGGGTGTTAAAATGCACACTTTCTTGTTTTCAAGTAATAAAATAAGACAAATGTGCTGAAAATAGATAGAATGTAGTTTATAGTATACCATAACGCGTATGACCAAGTGTATGAACATAGACGAGGCGAAAGGAGTATTTAAGAATTGTAATAGGTGGCAGTCTATAGTTTTTGCCTACCCCCTATGAGAGAAAGCCGTGAGTTTATGTTCATTCATAATATACTCACGCCATACGAACATAGCACCCAATAACAGAACAACAGTACTAGTTACAGACGGCAACGATTGGCGTAGTGGCTGAGCGACTGGCTGCTGCTGCTGCACTGCGTCTCTCGGGTTCGATCCCCGCACGGAGCAAATATTTGTTTGCCCTACATGTAGTTGTTCCGGGTCTGGCTGTTTGTGAATGCGAGTTTAAATGTTTGTAAACGCATCCAAGATACAGGAGAAATTCCTAGTGATGGGCTAAGTTAAAAAAAGACACAGCTCTTTAACAATATTGCTAATTCTGTAGGTTCATACGGTGGCCTTGTCGTTGATTCAATAGCGATAACTTCCAAACAACCTTTAGATGAACTAAATTAACTTTTAATAAGTATAGTTGTAATGGGGTGCCATGGTCGTTTATTTTTATTATCCTTCATGAGCAACAGAAAGAACCTCCCTATTTTAATATAACTTTTGACAGTCCTACTTTCATAGGGACAACCAAGAACCCCAAAAAAGGCAGTCATATAAACCTCCACATATAAAGAGATATATAACCGAATATATTTTAACGGTGTATGTAAAGTACGGACCGGACCAATAGCCTGCCGTACGAATATATACGAAGGGGCAGTTTTTATTGCCCACGGCCCGTCGACCACGGCACAAATATGTTTTTACCGAAATTACGAATCCTTTTATGGTTCTGAATTATTGTTATGTTTTAGTAAGAAGATTTGGCTGCTCTAAATGTTTCGACATAAAAGCTTTATGTTCATATTCTTTTTCTTTTAATTAAATCTCAAAGCATTCAACAACAGCAAAATTCTAAAGACATCTTTATCATCATATCAAAATCAAAAATCAAAATATTTTTATTTCACATAGGCCTACATGGCACTTGTAAAACGTCAACAAAAAATGTGCAGGGTTCGGGTTGGTCGTTTCCAATGGAGAAGAACCGGCAAGAAACTCCATGGTTACTCTTTTAAAATCATTTGGTTTTACAATATTGTTATGTTACAGCGTTAGTACTTAAGTACGGGAGGATATTGTAGGCCCGACAATAAGTCGTTGCTTACTGCAAAACGTAGAACAAGCATTCTCCTTTTCTTCTATACATCTCTACTCTCACTCTCATCATCTAAATAGTCACCCCCGTTTCTAGCCATATCATCTTCAACACGGTCTATCCATAGTTTTTATATTGTTTTTCGATTTTTGCTGAAAAATTTCGTTCAGCAATAGCTTCCAAGTCCAACCATTACTTCTTGTAAAACAGCATTTTATCCAAAACATAATTCTTAATCTGACTTTTCACCCACTTTGAGACGCGTCATGTCTATCATTTTCAACCCTTATTACTTTTTACACAAGCCCGATGCTCACTGTTTCATATTGGGCCGCAACATATTTTTAATATTCGACGCACTGTTTTGCCCATGGTTCGGTAGCTACACCCAATGTTTCGGAAGTATACAAAATGGAAAAAAATATAAAATGGCCGATGTATTTTTCGCACAAAAAGCTCTCTCGCGAGTGTGATTGACGCAGACTACATATCTACGTGAGGGTATGCAACGTGTTTTGATGTGTTACGCCATTTTTTTCCAATTTTGTAGCTACTGCCTCGGCTGTACGCTTTTTCCCGTTGATTTGGGAGTCAAATAGTGTAGCAGATAGTATTTCTGTATGTTTCTTTTATTAGCTCAGGAAGAGTTAGTTAGATATGTATTTTGAATGTTTTACTATGGTCTGTTGTAATAGGTCTGTACATTCCAAGAAATGAGCCTTAGCTTCTCTTCAACATCAGTTCGTTTGTCTTTTTCCCACTCTCTATATAACACGACATCTGGGAGGCCTTCCTTCCCCAGATTTCTCTCTTCACATCGCTCTGTTTTCCAGTTCATCTGAAGAAGTTCATCACAAAATATAAAATATTGGAAGCTGATTTCACTTTACAAACAAAAACATCGCAAAAAAACTAGTACCAAAAACAAACAACAGTCTATGTGCGTCTAATCCAACGAACCACACAAAATTGTCCAATATTTGCCCAGTGGAACATGGCACAAATAATTGGACAAATTGTTTGTGTGTCGCTCTCTGATATACGAGTACACAATAGAATTAGCACAGTGGTGTGGAGACAAACATGCTGGCCACAATGGTTGGCGCTAATCGATCTCTATTCGCTAATATACTTGACGATCTTGGAACGATAATTGATTTGGGTTACTCGTATAAGATGAAGATGGTGATTATGGCTATGCCTGATAGTAATAGAACGACGGTTAAATAAAGATAATACTTATACCAGGTGTTGTTTTGCATCCTCGCCAAAATTCAGGAGGTTGTCACACAAGACATAAATAATCAAATAAAATTACGGTACCTAGTTAATTGTTAATAAACGCTGTTTTTTTTGGTTGTTTATGTTTGTCAGTATTTCAGAATAACCCCCTTGACGTGGTTTAGGGAATAAGAAATTATCGAATAAACGTTTGAGATTGTTTGTATTTGTGGAAGCTCACTTATAGGGCGAGAATCAGACGGCCCATGTTTAAAACACGGGTGTTTCATACAAAAAAAATTACATACATACATAAAAAAAAAAATACCTACACATTTTATTATTGATTCGGGACGAGAATCATTAGCATAATTACCTCCTTGAATTTGACGAGAATGCAAAACAACACCTTGTAGAATGTGGAGAGATCTTTATTCTTGACGCGAGCTTCAAAGTGTAAAAAAGTGCAACCTCCTACTACTACTACAAACAAACATACCAAACACTACTTCATAACAAACATTGCAATTTCCACTATCAGTTAAAGACCGAGTCTTTTTTCCTCTACAAAAGGCTTCGCCGAAACCACAGAACTCTCTGAAAATATCAGTTGGCGATAAAATTTGAACAATTTTCTAACCGCACACAACACATCCAGTTAGGTATGAACCGGGAACAAATATTTGCTGGTGGCGAACCAGTGACGCGCCGCGGACGCTGGCAAATCATTCGTGTTTATACTTGTTATACACGCAGTTTTACTCCATTCAATTTGTGCAGATCGTATTCTAAATTGTTCGGCAAAAAAAACTTCAACTGTAACAGCTGAAAGCTTTCAAGTTCGATTGAGGAGTAATAGTAACTGGAAATTTCGCTAGTGGCTCGTTAACAACAGCCACTCTGCCCGATCTTTAGTTTTCTCCGTGCCTCGCAAAGCATGTTCCATAAGCCGTTGGTCCCGACTGTCATTTTGTAGATCTTTGACAGTCGTTACAGGTAGTCAGTGGCCAGAAAATCTGACAACTAGTCTTACCAAGGGGTATCGTATTACCCAGTACTAACTGGGTTAGACAAGCAGTCGCTCCATGTAACAATACTACTAGTATTCAGCAGAATCTGGTAAGACCGGACGCCAACCTCAAAATAGTTTGGGAAAAGGCTAGGCAGATGACACTATGATTAACACTATGCTACACTTCATCGAATGCCTACGTATTATTCAATAAGGAATTTCAAAGCAGCAGCCACGGAGTCTGGATTTTTGCCCGGTTGATTGCAATAGCGCCATGTGTGTACTTTTAGGTACATTTCTGCCTAACCCTTCGGGGATTACATACTTGGCTTGGCTTTAAAAGAGTGTCCTTGGAGTTTCTTCTGCATAGAGATCTACGCTTTGGAATGGGCAACTACAGTACTTTCACAGCTATTATGTCTTGTGACTGGGACTGTAGCTTCATTTTTATTGTTGTTCGACTATTCAAAAGAGCTTGTAACTGGCCTACTTGAAATAAATGATTTTATTTGATGTTATGTATGTAGGAATTTCAAGGGCAACCGTTGAAGGTCTATTTACTCACTTTTATTAAGGCTTACAATGTTATTATGTTAGAGAAAACATCAGCGTCTGAAAACGTACTTACATAAAAAGTAAGCTCACATTAAACTACTTACCCTTTTAAAGGAAAAAAAAAGTCCCAGGTGTCACCACCAACTCAATAAAACAAAGACTATCAATATCCAACTACGCGCTCAAACTGAAGTACACTTGAAACAGTTAGTGTGAAACAATGCCCTTTTTTGTTCACTTTTGAAAGTGGTTTCCCTTCAAGTGTGTCGTTCTGTAATTGACTTTAACATGTAAAGAGTTTACATTTAGTTGAAACACGTGTTGGAGATTGTTTCACATCGCAATTATGCGTTTAGTATCGTGAATCGTTTATTCAGAAATAAACGGCGATTGAAATTGATCGTTATGTTTTAATGAAAAGGGGATTTTGGACCGCGTTGCATTTGTATGGCTGTGGTGGAAATTTTAATAATGATATTGTGTTTCGATTGTATGAAATGTTTGGAAAATTGGGAGTATCATTTTTAGATAGCTCTATTTTGCTGAAGTCTAAAATAATTCCTGGACGAAGAAATAATTAGAAATAGGTACCTAGTTAACAATCTAGACCCTAAAGTTAAAAAACTTAATTAAAATACTCAATTTTCTTTGGGGATATACTTATGTGGGGGATTAGAGTGAATAAAGTTAAGTGTTGTGTATTGTACTTCTGTTTTTGTAAATACTGTTAGTATTTTCATTTTTTTTTTGTTGTAAAAACTGATTGTATTTACAAAAAACAGAAGTACAATACACAACACTTAACTTTATTCACTCTAATCCCCCACATAAGTATATCCCTAAAGAAAATTATCCAAATTGGCCCCACTTGAAGCAACAATAATAAAAACTGGACCTTATCAGCCCCACGCTAAGTAATTCAGATGGCCACGTCGAGGACATTTAGTGACCGGTTGATTACAAAACAAGCAAATCTATCTTGACCCCTAGCGTCCCCAGACGGTCGTCAAACGTATTACATGAGCGATACATTAGTTCCCATGTGGGGCCACAATTAATTGGTTATGATCTTGTCTACATTTGGGCGTGGATGTTAAAGTATTGGGGATTAATTTGGAGATTTATTTAGATAAATGTATTATCTTATTTAGGGCGCGTTTTTATGTCAATGCTGCCACTAATTATGTCAAGTTAAAATTGAAAAGTAAGTATTTCCCCAAATTCAAGCAGCATAGCTGTGTAAAATCGTGAGAAAATTGAAAATTCGCTCTCAAACTTTTTGAAATTGCTCCTTACCTCTGCGAAGAACCTTGAAACAAGTCATTATGTATATTTCCACGTGGCGAAGTATAAAGAAATGTATCCAGCAGAACATTTACTCGCGGAAGCGTGGCGAACTGGCGAATTAGGCGGATCGCGCCTTGTCCAGCCGCAGAGAGCTTGTTCTTGAGGACAGGTCGTGAGACAGGAGCGGTCGCGATTTTAAAAATTTGTTCATAATTTTTTCATTGGTGAAAACTATTCAGAGTTATGAACATTGAGTAACGGTTGTTTGCACCAATTTTGTGAAGCAAAATCTCAAATCTTCATTTGGATCTGGGCAGAAGAAGCATGGATAGACGAAATCATTTTCAGGCGTTCACAGCGTCACTAATATTTTGTAACGGAATTTCATTTTTTTTTTAGTATCTGGACAGGCATGAGTCTCTTGGGGACAGTAAGTTAGTTACTTGAAGTTTCTTTCATTCTTGGAACGCTATTTTTTTAAATAGTTTTTTTTTTAAATGGATTCAATTTTTAAAGTTTTTTTTAAAAGAAACATTTCTTTTTACATAAAAACATTGTTTTAAAAAAATAAACATTCAACGAAAAAAAATTCTAATAACCAAACGAGCCTCTTCCCGCTTGTCGCTCAGCCACGCTAGCTTGAGTGACAGTATCGATCTCACATAATCGCGCGCCGCCAATCGGCCCCCACCTACGACCGTCGTGTTTCGCCCCGATAACTCCAATTCCGCTTTATCTCCCCGACTGCCGACTTTCTTCACTCCCCTTTGTGCTTATTTTCTCCAATTTTTTTCCACCGCCCCCACTTTTATTTCGTTCCTTTTCTTATTTTCTTACTACTATTATTTTCTTTTATGTATTTTTCGTGTTTCATCCCGCCATCCCGCCCTTCGAGCCTTCTCGGATAGAGGAAGTTTTTTCTTCGATCATTTGTGGGCCGTTATTCGTGGAATTGTGGTTAAGTACCGCCGTCGAAAGAATTGATTTTTTTTAATGAATACCCCTCCTTTATTTTCTTCGGGAAACGGTAATAAATAATGAAAATGTTGATTGTTAGGATGGAAATAATATTGGTGTAACAAAGGAATGGTTTCAGTCTATTGATAATGAACTTTAATTAAAGAGAAGTTTGCTTGTCTTTTAAACAAAAAAAAAAATCTTTTTATTTCCTGTAAGCCCCTACCTACCTACAAACTTTTAAAGACTCATGTTGTGTTTGTTCATCAACAAAAAGCCCTATAATGACCAAAAACCGCGTCAAAACTTAAAATAAAACAAATCGTTCGTTTGTAAACACAACCTCATTAGAGGTGTCGTCGTCCTAAGGGCGCGCACACACTGTCGCGATCAATCAAAATTGTCAACCGATCGGAAAGCCCCTAGCCCGCCACGTTTCGCTGAGCGAATGTCGTGCATCAATCATGTTTCGAGTGTGGCGTTTACAGCGAGTGTGTTACAATTTTGTCGTTTTTGTGTTACCTTTGTGCCTGATCGAGTTCGGTTTGGTTTAGATTAAATGTTATGTTCAATATTGAATGTTTGTTTTGTTAGGCCGCTTATGACGGTTTCGTCCACTTTTTCATTCAAAGGCAAGACGCTTCCTAAGACGAAACCTATACCCTCGAGTTAAGGGTGAATTTCACATTGAAACTAAACGTGATCAACACATCAAAACCATGTTCAATAGCTATCTGAGTCATTATGATAATAGAGCAATATTCACACTTGAGCGTGGCTTAGTTGAGCTGAGAAGACAATCTAACTCAAACATTAGATCTTGAGATTTCTCAAAGCATCTGTTCAAGCTCACATCGAGACTGATCAAGTCTTCCCTATTCTACTTTACTCAAACCTCGCCTTTATGCTTTAATTCAAAATGCATGTTGGATCATAGATCTAGAATACGAGTCACAAAGGCTAAAGTGAGTTTTACTATTTTATTAAGTTCTGTTTCATATATTTTTACGTGATTTAATTTACTCAATTTGCTTATCTTATAGTTTCTTTTTGGTCGAAAGTGCAAAACCAATCCAGTTGCTATAATTTATTACAAAAATATTGTTGACTCGTATACTTATCTGTGACATTAAACATTATGTTTTTTATTATGGCTCCAAGAATATTTTTACTCAAAGTCAAACGCAATGTTTACTTCCATTACCGATATTGTGTACGCGCCCACACAAGATCAGTGTATCATCAGAAAAATGTGACAGATTGCCTAACAGTACGTCCATTGAGCGGAATCAGTTACCCGTACGCACATTACCAACCCGGGAATCGAACCCCGGACTCAAGTGCTCCAACCATAAAGCAAATTAGTCAATTAGCTGGAGGCATGTCGACAACATTAGGAGTAACGTTTAATTTCGCTATCACCCTTACTTTGAGGGTAGTAAACAACTGGGGTAACTTGGCCTCAGCGTTCAAAGGTCCCGTTCGTGGTGACGGGTCAAGATGACTGGTTTACATGTAATTTTTCTGAGCGGTAATTTTGTGCAATTCTGCTGACGCATTTCGTTGATAGCCGTCGAGTGCTACGTTTTGTTCGAGTGCTTTGTTGATAGTTTATGATGAAGAGTTTCTCTTTGTATGTTAAACTTTTTGTTGATGACTGCTGCTTTGGAACTTGAGGGTCCATTTGGATAGTTAAGCTTATTGTCTGTAAAGAGAGAAATTTTGCGTGAAAGGACGTCAGTACTATTCCCGGTATCTATTCTAAGTTAGCGCTTCAAACAAATTGGTGATTTTCTAAAGATATATTATACGTATATCTGGTGAAGGATGCGGACATCATCAAGCAATGAATACATCTGTATCATTTACATCATCCTCCTCTGCGATTTTTCCTACTACATATTTGAGGGTGTGCCTACAGGCTAATCGATCGGATGCAGCTGAACACCAGTACTTTATATGGAGTGACTTTCTATCTGATCCAGTAACTGTATACCCCTTGTAAAGACTGTCATCATTATCATTTACATCAAAAATTATGTTTCCAAATATTAATACTTTTTCAAATATATTAACCGAAATCAATTCTCCAGCAGATACCTTACAATCGGAGGCAGGGTCCGACGGCAATAGTGAACACGCGTCATCGGGAGATGAAGACTCCCAGATGAGGCTACGGCTCAAAAGGAAACTGCAAAGGAACCGGACCTCCTTCACCAATGACCAGATAGATAGCCTTGAGAAAGGTAAGACAACGTGTCAATTTATGTAGAACTCTTTCTATGACAGCTGAGTCTAACTTTAACTTGTTCCATAACACACACCTCTGATTTTTCGGATTCTAGCTTTTTGTATAATTATCACTTGCTTAGGTAATGATTAACATCGTGAGGAAACAAACAAGCATGAGGGATATTTCTCGACTTTGTTTATTCTATTAAGTTTTATCTATGACATTTATGAAGTCTCATTGCTTAAACACTCCAATTCAGATCAAAAACCGTAATTATCTACCCGCATTCTCATCCCCAAATCCATCCACCTCCGTCCCACCAGTCAATAACTCCCCAGAGTCTTCATAAACCTATTTCCCAATGTCCTTTTCATCTTATTTATTGTTTGCAATAACACGGTTATTAGTAAGTAAATAAATATAGGCCCCTGATGTTTGTACTGCTCTCGGACGGTGGCAGTGGGCCCAATTATTGATGTCGCGCTGTTAATCTTACTTATTCTGTTTGTTTGTTTGCTCTCTCATATCGTATTGGTTTATTGCCTTAGTGATTGAGAGGTCTTTGTTGGGAATGGGACCTGTATTTTGATTTTTTGGCTTGTGATTATTTGGTGCCATGTTTGAAGTCGAAATAGGAGTTTTGAGTTGAATTTCTGATTTTTTCTTTAGATTATTTATTTATTTATTAAAACTTTATGCACAAGTATAAAAACACTGTACAAAAGGCGGACTTAATGCCTTATTATTTATTCATTTAGTTCTGAGTTTAGTTGGTTCAAAATAGATTATTCTTATCATGGTTGATTAGTGAAGCATCTAGTGCCAATTAAGTATTGTCTTCTTTTGAGTTTAAGTTATTTGTGGCAAACATTTGATTTTGTTTTTCATCGATTGGTGTCTCTCTCATGATAACTCTTTTAACAGCTCTTTAAATATACTAATGTCCCTTTTCTATTGTAATAACCAAATTATTCTTGTCCAACAGAATTCGAGCGAACGCACTATCCGGACGTGTTTGCGCGGGAGAGACTGGCCGAAAAGATCGGATTGCCTGAGGCACGTATCCAGGTAAAATAAAATCCAGTTTACACCGCGGTAAGGTGGCTGTATTGATATGTCATCGTTAACCCGTAACTTTGAACTATTGACTAATATTAGGGCTAACTACGATCAAAGAGGGTAGTTTTTGTCTTTTGATTTTGGTATTTATCGGTATAGGAAAGATTGCGATTATATTTAACTTGCAACCAGCTTCAGCTTCGCACAACACCGCGGCACCGGGATTTCTGTTGGGAATAATTAATCTATGTATACTAATAGTATAAAGAGGTAAAAGTTTGTAAGTTTGTGTGTTTTGGGGTAATCTTCGGAACTTTTTTTTTTTTTTTAAAAACCTTGCCCCACTCTAGGAATTTCTCCTGTATCATGGGTGCGTTTACAAACATTTAAACTCACATACACAAAAACAGCCAGACCCGGAACAACTATCTGTAGGCCATACAAATATTTGTTCCCTGCGGGGATCGAACCCGCGACATGCAGCGCAGCAGTCGATCGCTCAACCACTGTGCCAACCGTGCCGTCAAAACTAGGAACGATCCGATTCCTAGAATTCATTCAACAACGGGAAGCTACTTTACCAACGTGTGTCACAGGCATAGGCTAGATTTAAATCGTTCCCCAGGAGCAATGCCGCGATCAAAAGCTATAGTTCTTATAAAATTATGAAAACCACATCAAAGTTCATACGTCAGATTTTCAGCATAACAACGTGGTTACATAGACAGACGCGAAAAACGACTTTATTTTGTAATATTTATTAAAGCTATTATTTGGGATTCGACGAAATAAACAAGATAAAAATAAAACTATGCTAAAATCATGATAAAAATCAACGAGGAAAATGAATCTAAAAGGGAACGTAACTGAAAAAAAGTAAGATTATAGGGGGAAATATCTATTTCTTGAAACGTTACATAAGTACGACTGAGTTTCGATAGCCGTTTTCACGATTATCAGCAGAGCTTAAACCATAAAATCTAACAGAACATTCTACTAAACTAAATCGTTGAAATAGATTTAAATAAAATCTCACTAAAATCGGACAAGGGCTTTATTGGAGATGCGTTCATAAGGATCTGTTTACATTGTCTGTTTGCAAACCAACCCAGTATGTAGATGCGTATTCAGTAAACATGTTAAAAAAACAAGGGTGGGTTAATATTATACCCAGAGTATGTACTTATTACATGGCTAAAGTAAATATTTTGGGAAAACTACGCTCGTAATATAACCAATGTTTTTATTGTTTGAATTTTTCAACGGACCATGTTTGTCTTACTCGAGCTGTTTGCTTATCATTAATGTGAGTAATTAATAAGAGAAATAACACGTTAGTTTGATATGTGTGATTTTTTGGTAATGTATTCCATTTTCGGGGAAGGTAAATATTTTTATGAATGATCGTGGTTGAACGGTAATTTATTCAATATTTTTCGCAAACGCAGACGTGATGAATTAATTATTGTTTGCTGGTCTGGTAGTTCAACAGTGCGGGTATTCATTAATTTATTGCAAAGGGACAAATAATTACCTTACTTGTATTTTCATTAGTTTTAAATGCGAACTTCTTGCCGCTCGGTAAAACGGAAACTCTTGACGTTCGGTAATACCGAAAGGGATCATTTGTGGACTGGCTATAGACACTGGACCCTCGACAGTATTTCAATATAGTATCTGCCAGAATCAAACCTTTAGGCAAATAGAAGATCATCATCATCATCCTAGCCATTTCCCAATAGCAGATGCAGCTGAATACCAGTATTTTGCATGCAGCGACTGCCTATCTGACCTCCAGAACCCAGTCAGTACTGGGTATTATGATAACCCTTGGTAAGACTGGTAGTCAGACTTACCCGAAGTAGAGATATCGACTGCAAAACATGATTCTAAAAAGTCTGAAGATATCAAAAATCTCGCCCCCTTGTAACAATATAGGTTAAATAATGTTCTATTCCACTTAACGCAACGCACTTAGTGTTGCCAACAGTTTAAAAAGTCATTTATCAAAGTGTTGCAAACTTGGCGCAAGTTTTATAAAGGTCTAATGTGATTTTGACTGCAAACCTTTTAAGTTTTCAACCTTTTTACTGATAATACTGGCATAAATCGAATTAAAATTAAGTGCAACTTTTAGATCGTGTGCTGGATGTGTTTAGTGTTCGTTCATTTGTTTATATTATGCGTAATGAAATTAGTTAGTTACTTTAGAACTTAAACATACCTAGTTATAGGCAGTGAAGTGTACTTACGTAGTAAAAAAGACTTACAATAACAGCCTAGGTTGTACCTTTGATACATCTCTACTTCCTATTGTAAAGTCTTGTCGGCACCACCTAATTACTAGGAATATATTATCATATTCAAGCGCATGGTTTTAGCTAAATAACTTGATGTGCTGACAAGTGCGGACCTGACGTCAGGATTAAAATCACAAACCGATACGAAAACCGATCATAATATTAATTCCCATCAATTAATAACACAAACCGATTCACCAAAGATATTCACATTCCCCAAACTTATATACACAAAAATAACACAAGAAGCGTCAAAAGTAAAAGAATATTAATTCGGGTAGCAGCAGTAGACACAAAAAACTAAAACTTCGAGTGAAACATGAAAAGTACGAAAGTTCCAACACCGCGGTGAGTTTTCTTGTTTTCTGTGCGAGAGAAAAGAAAAAAAAAAGAAAAATGGCGGGCGGTCGACATTGTTTTCAGCGGGAGTCGAGGCTAAGCTGTTACTCGTAGTACATTAACCTTCTCATCTCGGCCTTAGTTAACATTCTGGGCTATCACATAGTACGGTCAACAAGTACTTGGAAGGGATATATTATATGGATGTATACCTTGGTGATTGTGTGGACGTTTTTTGACGGTAATAGTGATTTTTATGATATCGTTGTTATAGAAGAGTAGTTGACCATTTGATCATACGGCATTAGGTAAGTTCTCAATCAAATGCGTTGTCTGAAGACATGAATGGATCTATGTATGGAGAAAAAAAAATAAAGATGATCTTTTTTTGTTGAAGACAAATTAATGTCTTACGAGAGAGAGAGAGAGAAAGATGAAATATTGCCTTTATATAAAATCCTCGATGTCTTATTTAATCTAAGGGTCGGTACTGAACGGTTTTCAGATAGCCCAACCGCCCTTTGTCTGAAAAAAGTTACAAAATACCCTGCAAAATTTTCATAACAATCCCCCAAACATGAAAATAAATACTTAGAGTGGGGGCAATATCAAACGCAAAACACAGCCCTGTTCGTTATCACTGGATGCTCAGACACAGCTCCATTGAACTCTAACTATGCGGCACAAAGTCTCATTTCCCTTGCATAGTCAAAGAGCTAGGCTTTCAAGGAGTAGCGTGAACACAAATTGGAATTCGGCGGGACCCCACGTGTTGCGGGGTTCAAGGCTGTGTCAAACGATGGAAGTTTACAGTGCAACCATGTTGACACTGAATTAGAAGGATGGATTTGAAGGAGATTTTTGGAATTTTGTGTGTGATTAAGAAGTTGTTGATGTTTTGACGGTTAGGTTAATTTTCATTACAAAACCATTGATTTGTAATCAGAGAAAAAATCCGAAATGGTCGGTTTTTATTTTTTAACCGCAAAAACAGCTATAAAAAAAACTCAGTAGTATAAAAATTATAATCGAAGCCACAGCTATTAAATCGTAGAATAGAATATATTTCATACAAAAATATTTGCTGAATTATCCTGAAATATTTTCCACGTGGCCACAGTTACAATTGCTGGCTGGGTGAGGTATCGATCCCGGGGCCTACAGGAAGCGGGGGTGCGTTTCCGGCCACGGGGGGAGGGCGGTGTTTTGAAAAATTGGCACCCATTGCCGCACACAAACATTTTTACTATTAAAACAAGCCAAATTCTATTCTATTCTGTTCGCGATAAGGTGGAATTAGGAATAGCGGTGAGGAGTCTTGAGTAAGAGTAGAGATTTTGTGGCGTTAGAAATGTGTTCTGATTTATCTTGTTTTGCGTTTTTGTGCCAGTTGTGTAATGTCCGTTTAGTGGGTTAAATATCGGATTTTAATTCTGTAAATTTTAGGAAGTCAAAAGTATTATAACAGTCGCTGGATCCTAAACTAGGTAACAAAACAACTATGTAAAATAACTGCCAGTCCATATTTGGATAACACTTGTTAAACTAATTAATTAGTATTTCAAAATCACATTATATCAGAGCCGAATAACAGTTCCAGTGACAAATGAAAACAACACATAATCATGACATTTCAATAACAAATCCTACATTAAAAGCCAGGCTTTAGCAACAAGCTCACCACTGCTAATTAGCTAACTTCACTAAAAATACAAAAACAACCTGCAATTAAAATAGTAACAACACGAGAACTAATAAATTAAAATACATCATACTGTATTAATAAACGCGCAATTCACAAGCAAAAACAATTACGGTCCGCAACTCGTTGGTTGTCTAACCAAATTATGGGAAAATCCCATTTGGTAAGGAACCCTCGGTAACTTTATTTTCAACCCAACTATGAGGGTAGGAGAACAATTTGTAAAAGGCCACGGGAAATAGCTGAGAGGCGGGAAAAAGGCCTGTCATCGCTGTCATGGCGGAATATCTATAGATGCCGGGAAAAAATGAGGCCCGTCACTATATTTTAGCGTGACGTAAGGCGAGGGACAGAAGTCCGAGGGCGTATTGTTGGGGTTAAAAGAAACTGTTTCATTTTGTCGAAATAAAATTTGCCGTTTTTGACAACCAGTCGTACTAAATCGGATATCATTTTATCTAGCGAGTTGTGGAGGTCAGAATGATGGAGTCGCTACATTTCAAATTCTGGTATTCAGCTGCACCTAGTTAGACTAAGTTGACCCCAACATGGTTGGGGAAAATCAAGGCAGATGATGAAAGGGTATTGTTCATTCTTGGCTTTAACGTGGACAAGTTGTTCAGTTAAAAGTATTTTTACGATTAAATATAATTAAATCTAAAATGAATATTTTTTGTATACTCGTAGTTGGAAAGTAAATCTAAAAACATGTCGTTTAAAAAGTATTTAATCCGATTGAGTTACAAAAGAGTCGCCATCTTTTTGGTTACAGGCTGATTTTGTGTTGCCACATTAATAATAATAGTGAGTTGTCTCTTTTTAAGATAATAATCGATTTCTAAATCCGAGTCAAAAATATGTATTTTCTTGAGAATGTATTATCAAATCAACTGATTTTTAAACGCATCTGTGTTTATTTTCCTTTCAGTACTTTAAAAATGAACAAAACACTAATCGTTTTTGACCTGCAAATCATTTTCCATTCGATTTTAATAATAAATCGATTATTGTACAATTGTTTTTTTTTGGCAACACATGTCATCTGTCAATAATGACGTACAGTGAAAAATAAACATTACATTCGCTTTCGCTTTGCCTCGAGCAAAGGCTCCCTCATTGCGAACTTTTCTGTTTTTGTTATAATGGACTCTGATACCGCTCCTATTGAAGACCCGGGTTTACCTTTGGACACTGTATCTGCTCATAACGATGACCCTGGCGCTATTTTGTTAAATATTGAACCGGCTTGAAAACCTTGGCATGAACATTGACGCTCCTGTGCAGGATCTTATTGCCCCGGGAATGACGAACCTATGCGATGTGTCAATTGCGGCATTGATATTATTTATCGCAGAAGTCGCACAATGGAACCCATTGAAATACTAACAGTAATTCGACATTGGACTGCTCCACAAGTGGTAAGCTAATGTTCTATTATTATTTTTTAAATAATCATTGCTATTATCCATACAAACTGAATAAAAATAAATATGCTTATGTCTTATTTGTAGGTTACAGCCCAGAGCTTTGTCTGTCATTCTTGCTGGATGTTGGCTCTCAACAACGCAGCGGCTCAAGAAAATGAACCAAGCACAAGTAGTGGTCAGCAACAACAATTATGTGTAAATTGTGGATGTTCAATGCTACATACTAGATATCATGTTTTGCATACAAATTCCGAAAGAGAAACACACATAAGAAATGTAATTATGGAGTGGATATCACCATGGCTGGTACTGTCCTTTTTATGTATTTTATGTTTGCATTTAGAATATATTAAATAAAAAATACCATTATAGAAATGAAAATATGTAATACATCATGTGTGAGGAAAAAAAAGATGTCAGTTTGTGTTTCAACCAGTGACTATGAATGAAATTCTTTTAGGTTCATGGATCTGACCGCATCTGCCATCCATGTTGGCAATGTGCTGATAGATCACCACTTCCTGCTTTAATATCTGCAAATGTACCAGCATAAGCAGAAACAATAACCTTACCGGATTATACTAGAGCATCTGATACACAGGCTTTTTGTTTTTGTCCCTATTGTGACTCATCGCAGCGATTGAGTACCCCAACATTGCTAAGGGGGAGAGAGCCAGCAACCTCCTTGAAGGTTTACCTTTAACTGGCAATTACGCGTTGTTACGAGGAAAAATTCAAAGCGGGCACATAAGCCGAAAAATATGTTTATATCACAATTAATAATGATCTGCAAGGCAGAGAAGCAATAACTCAATATTGTTGCAATTGCCTTGTACAGCTAAGAACGGTGGGCTGCTGTGCTCATGTTATGACCATAATATGGTACTTAAGCTGGGCAAGGCACAACAATAGGCAGGCAAAATAATATTAGACTGCCTGCCCAGTTTTTAGATAATATTTTATTTATTTATGATTCGGAATAAAAGTTATTGAAAAAATATATTATTTTTATTTTTTTCCATTTAAATGACCTCAGGATGAGTTACTACCACATTAAAAGGAAGAGAATATCATTATAGGAAAGCTACAAATCATGTTTTTTGGAAATAAAATACTCATAACTAACTTTTTTTCAGCGACAAGCCTTATCATTACACATGCTAAATATGAACTATTTTTACACTTTCCAGCAATCTTATTACTATAATTCGTTTCTTAGAGGTATAAACTATTAAAAACCCCTGTCATTAAATAATATAGTTAATGTCCACGTTAAGCCAAGTTACCCTAACAAAGTGAGCAATTCCCTTTGGCTTCTCTATTGGCCAGTCAAATAAAATACCTACACTTAAAAATAACTCTGTATTTCCTCTTTTTCAAACAATTAATTTGCGCTATTTCATTATTAATTAATTAACGTACATGCGGCTGCATAAAAATAAATTCTACGTAGAATTAATAATTTGCCATCACTATTTAATTTTTGAGGCGATTACACTCATTATGGATTTGGTAAAACTGAAATTATGCATGAACATGCACTGTTAACTTGTTGGAACGGGTAATTTGGTACATTTTAGCACGGTACACTGGATTGGTCATTTATTTTACGTGTTATGTTAAAAGAGGTGATGTAAAGGCGAAGGTAGGTAGAAAGGCGGTAAAAAAACTTACGAGGGAAAATTCTAACCTATATTTACCTAGGTATTAGCTATAGGGATAGTGGTAGAAGGATTTTTATTCTATTGGCCTACAATAGCACGAGATAGAGAAAATTAGTAAGAATGAAGAGACGTCTTTGCCCTGCAGTGGGACAATATAAGCATAAAATAAAAAGAATAAGTAATATAAAAAAAAAACTAGCTAAACAGTTTGTCAACATCAATCAAAATTAGTAACGAATGGAACGATTCAAACGCTCTTAACTACAATCCACTATCAAGTGGGTGACTTTAGCGTACAATTCGCAAGTGTACACCCGGCCTTTCCCTCCCCTCGGCAGTGTTCGCGAGGGCCCAATAAAATATTGTCGGCAACATTCTGGCGATTCTGTAGGAGACCGGAGCAATAATATTGTGACATATTATTGCCTTCACAACCTCTTTGAACGGTTTTTTTTTTCTTCTCGAAATAACGCGCTTACTTACCTACTAACATTTATTTAGAAGCTTACATAGTTGGTTTTGGTGAATTATTTGCTGATATATTGACTTTTTGTGTAGTAAAATAACTCCCATTTTCCCTATATTTTAACGGTAACTATCTCTAGAATCAAGACACTATTCCTTGATAAGCATTCTACCCACATAGAAAAAAAAGGGTAAACTAAAATAGAACGACTATCAGTGCGAAAGTGTGTCAGCCCTCACCGTCT
This sequence comes from Cerastis leucographa, assembly GCA_963082945.1. Classification (NCBI taxonomy): domain Eukaryota; kingdom Metazoa; phylum Arthropoda; class Insecta; order Lepidoptera; family Noctuidae; genus Cerastis; species Cerastis leucographa. Next base: position 9,266,216 of record OY720353.1, read on the forward strand.
ATGGTTCCAGCAACAAACTAGCATACCTATGTACTTGAGAATTACATAGGTGTTACACTGTGCACAATAGTGGCAAGTCCGCCTTCACAAAGCGCGGGAACGCTCCGGGCGCCATATTGTCGTCGCCATGGCTGCCGGCGGAAGTGGCGCGCACGTGAGGGCTGCTTCCGGGGGCGCGTTCCGTTTCACGCAGTTCAATGTCACAATATAGTGTCCACGCTCCGTTTGTTTTAATTGTTTAGATGTTTAGACTTCAGTTATAACTTGGTGTTTTGTTTTCAAGTCTTGTTTTGGAATGAGATGTTGATTGATATTGTGGTTTGGTGACTGTAAATACGGTGAACTAGAATGGAATTGTTTAGTTCAGTGACGGAAATCTGACTTAACAACTTTTTTGCTTAGTTACCTACTAATGCTCTGACAAGAATTACGATGTAGGCGATGCTCTATTCAACAATTCATTTTCAGTGAAAATCTAGTTAAAATAGATGGAATTCAGTTACCTATTTGAATCCAAATGGAAGGTTTCTTATAGGACATTGAAAATTTTCCTAAAACGACGTTCGGCTCTCACCATTCCTATCAGACCAAAGACAACTGCAACCAAAATTCTCATTCCTATTTTTCTCTCCGACAGGTCTGGTTTTCCAATAGGCGAGCGAAGTGGCGTCGCGAAGAAAAGCTCCGGAGTCAAAGAAGGGATGCACCAGCTGCGTCACCCCCCGCGCCACCCACTCCGAGGATACCGCTGAACGGTGGCTTCAATTCCATGTACAGCCCCATACCGCAACCCATTGCTACTATGGGGGAATCTTATAGGTTAGTAGCTGAAGAATATTTTGGGACATACAAGCGTCAAATTTCGTAGCTTAGTTTTGTGCACACTCATTCATAGATTGGAATGGACATGCTAATACCGTCGTCTTTTTTGGCTTTGTCGAAACTGGCAACCTAAGATTTTTTATTTTTATTTTGTGTGAATATATAAGCTAATAGAGGTTTTGAAAGAATTCATTCAGATTTATTGATCGTAATGTCTAAAGAATAATGGCCGATTTTTTTCACAATAATTCTGGCACCGTTTAACTGAATTCATTTCCAGTTCTAATGTATAAATCAAGATAAAAACAAAAACAGCATCCAGCAAAAAATAAAAATAAATCAGTTCACATGAGTAAAACCTTTAAACGTACGGTATCGCCATCTATCATCGAGCAGCGACACTAATTAAATTGCGCGCCAAATCGAGCGGCAAAGGTCGCGCCTCCTTGCGTTTCCCGCCAATGCACCGAGACGCTACGAACGAAGGTCTGCCGGCAGTGCCGGCTTTTCACACCGATTGATTTTTAATAGTGAACTCTGCGAGTTTTAGATTTCGTCCCTGAGCAAATTAAATTAGCGGAATGAGAACGATTAGATAGTAGTTCAATCCGCCGCGAATGTTTTTGCGTTTGATGCTGTCTTTTCTTTCATTCTACTTGAATATTATATTGTCTGTAGATCTAGATGTATTTATATTATTTTGTTCTGTTTTTTCTTTCCCGTCACAAGTCTAATTATATTTCATTTAGTTTCGTTTAATATAACCATAAACGATCATAGATGTTTTTCAATGCGAAAGCAACACAGTATTCATTCACAAACGACAAGACAACAACAAAACTGCCTTTTAAATTTTTCTTTTGTCTTTTTATATTTATTTGCCTTCAACATTTTTCACTGTGTACGACATTGACAGTGCGCTTGGTTCCGACAGTGCGATGTCGGGTGGACTGACTTCGTCGTGCCTGCAGCAGCGGGACGGCGGGTACCCTTACATGTTCGGCGACGTGCTGGGTAGTGGAGGCTACTCGAGAGCGCCCGCGGCACATCAGCAGCATCCGGCGTATTCACAGCCGCAGGGAACCGCTGGCACTGGTGAGTTTGACTTAACTTTGTTCTTTCAGGTCATGATAAGGGGAAGAACAATAAAATCCAAAGCATCTTATTATCACGAAAATTATTCAAATCAATGTATACACAGTACAATTCAATGTCACCACATAGAATACGGTTCTGCTTCGTAAATAATGACAACAAAGCAAACCTTTTACACGATAACTTGTAATTTCTCTCAGTAAAAACACACAAAAAACGCTACAAAATCTACGCAATCGGCACGAGAAGCTTTGGAAAATATTTACCAACTTCGTAATAAAATGTAAAAAAAAATGCTGAGTCAAGAGCAAGGGGCGTCTGGCCCACAAGACCGCGACATGATGGGGGAAACAAAAAGGAGAAAAAGGAAAAATAGGTATTCATGTTCCGATTGGATTTGCCGTTGTCTGTTCCTTACAAATAGCTTTTAAATTGATTTTGTTAATAGATAGTTGAAATGGGAGAACATAAAAGACATTGAATACAACTTTCTAAATTAAACCTAACCTTAAACAAAACGTGTATAAAAGCAGGAGTGTACATTTTTTTATTCAGAAAAAGACTATGCCGTTAGGGGCTGGCAATACTATTGTTTTAAAAAGCCGTAACTTTTCCATTTGATATTATATATCACGCGGCGGACATTTTTAGCCGTAGGTGGCGGAAAGCGGTATGAATTATTGTTGTTTGGGGCGTTTCGCGGCATTGTTCGTCTGCTGAGTTTCCAGCACCAACCGCGAACAAAAGAGTTTTTCACAATTCAAAATGCACGCTCTCGTTTCATTTACTCTTTTGCGCTCTTTCGACGGGTGCATTTCCAGCTTCGTGCGGTATTAAATAATGCGGATTTGTTCTACTTTTCGCTTTTTGGCTCCGGTTCTTTTACGAATTCAGCGGGTATGAGGTATTTTTCATTTCAGAATCCGAGATTAATTTTTAAATGAAAATACGTGGTACCTAATATTCTTTGTTAGCATCAGCCATAAATAATCGAAAAAAGTAATATAAGCTCTATAACAAATCCTAAACACTTAAACACACAAATCACCAATAAACGTTGGCAAGTTCGTAGGCATCATAAACATGAGGGCAGAGTCACAAACCATTGACTAAACGAGTCTCACAGGAGCTGTTTAGAGGCGATAATAACGTGTAATGAATGTAAACGGTGGATGGTGGTACCCCTTTACCAACGCCGGCGGAACGGAAAACTGTTATCGGGCGGGAACACGCGCGGGGGCTAGCCGATCGAAATAAGGGCTCATAAATCTAGACGTGCAGCATATTTGTGATGTCGTTTACAATGTGTCATGTACGATAGTAATTTATATTGAGAGCTCTTTTGTTGGAAGGTTAAGCTGGAATTATAGAACATAACAATAACAGTTTTGAGTTTTTGCGACAAAGATCTAAGTATAGGAAATGAATTCTTTGAGTTTGCAGACTCCATACTTTGGGATCTGCTCATGTCTCAAGAAATATTTTAAAAGTACATGATTGGCTAGTTTTAATATGTGGCAACAAAAAAGCCAAACAGGCGCTAACTGAAAACGAAAGACGACATCTCTCTCTCTATTAGGCTTTCTTTATCAGCAACCATGATTTCAAACCCGAACTAGCGCTTCTCAGCGCACATAACTCAGTACCCAATCTCGAAACAGTTACCAAACATTCATAAGTCATAACAGACGCTATTCTAATCTCACTAGGGTACACTAGCACACACATGCGACATCTACGTCACAACCGTACGTACGGCTACGGATAGCTTTCTGACGATGCGACGTCACATAATCGAGCCAGACCCATCGTGCATAGACAACGCGATTGTGTGTAATAAACGGAATGCAATCGGAATCCTATTAGACATATGGCCCGACCGATACTGATACATGATGTTAATAGGTTTCACGTTTGATTGTGTTAACATGTGCCGTCGATACGGACAACTTGATTGGTTGCAAATTGTGTCGTGAAATAGGAATTTTCGATTACGATTTAGGATAGGCAAACTAGCTTTGATGATGATTGGTGGGCTTGATTTGATCTGGTACTAAGCAGGACTTAATCAAGTGCTGAACCTATTTGGTACCTACTGATTTAATATACCGCTGTCGTTATTATTTCAAATGAACAAGTACACACAAATATTGTTTTCACTGTGTTTTTCATAATTATTTGATACTCTAATGAATCACATTTATAAGCATTATATTGCATAATGCTTACAGTTAATAGTTATCTTCTCGACTCATACTCATCTCAATCGTTTGATGTCAATTGTATCGTAAAAAATCTGGCATTTTTATTAACACCCTCCGTCTTTGTTTCATAGGTGTAATATCAGCGGGCGTGAGCGTGCCTGTGCAAATACCGTCGCAAGGGCCAGACCTCGCATCGAACTACTGGGGACGGCTTCAGTGATCTCAGCTATTCGGGTTCCCGCATCGACTCCTGTCGATGCCTGAGAACCCGACTAACATACCGGAGTCTCCATCTAGCGGTGAGATTGCGCATAACTACGCCGACGCGCACTTGTCTATGAACGCAGCTATCAACATGACCGCCGGACATGATGCCAATGTTTTGGCTGCAGACTTGCAAGAACAAAACAATTCAGTATCGTAGGTGTTTACAAGAGACTGTTAAAGTACCCCGTTCGTTTCACAACCCAGTTTTCATTTCAGTGAGATTTCATTTTTAAATGGTGCAAGTTATTCTTATTTATGTACAATAGTTCTCTGATTACACCTTAATATTAAGAGGCAACTGATGATGTTCAAACTTAATCGTAAGCAAACGACCGTACACGATGACGTATGCTGTGCACTGCCGAACAATTGTATGATTTTATTTATCGTTTGCTTAAACATAATAACTTGTATATTATTAAATACGACATATTTTAGGCATGTTTCATTGCGTACGGTCAATAAAATAGTAAGCTAGTAAAACAATAGCGTGCAATTGTAAATATAGATAAGCGCCATCTATTGTCAAGTAGAAAAAGTTTCTATAAAGGCAGCCGAGGTGTCCTCGGCGGCAGGAGATAAAATGTAAATTGTTTGTGCCAACGTTTGTAATAATCGAGTGTTATGCGCCCTCTCCGTGCACAACCCTTTCTATTTCTTTGATGTATGCAATAGGGGTGCGAAATGTTAATGTCATAGAGAAAAATCGTGGCAATGGGCTTCGTTATAGCGTTTGTTTCACACCCCTGCCTTCACCAACAAATTGTCATACAAACTAATCATGTTTGTACAATAATTGTAATGATTCTTGTATAATATTGTTACTTATTAGATGTTGTACGAAATGTGTCAACTCAAGTTCATTAGCACACCTTGAAACGAATTATTTTATTATTTATTGGTAAAGATTAAGGTCAATATTGCTGTGATTAAAATATAGAGTTATTAGATTATTTTCCCACAAAAATTTTGGACTATTTGAACTAAAACTAAATTTTACAGCACTGAAATTACTAACTGTACAAAACTGTATACAAAAAAAAAACTCATAGGTATTCAAAATAAAAATATTTCTGTCATATTTTGCGGTGCTGGTAAACAGCACAAATTATCATTTAATTACTACATGATAAAATATATGTACATTTATAATATATATTTTCATTAAAAAAAATGCAATATGGACGTGGTGTAGGCGGTAACGTTGTATGTAAAGTAATTTAGTTTGATTAAGTGTAAAATAAATTATTACTTGAGATAAGTGCATATAGATCGAGGAGATTACAGTGAAATTTATTAATAAATATTGCATTAACCATTAGTATTTTGTTTTCTTTGACTCCCTAACATCGTTTACAATGACGAATGCGATGCTTGAGTGTATCTAATAATGTAACAATGGGCTAATAAAGATGTATCAAATATTATTATTAATAACCTCTTTGCAGATGGTTCGAGTTGCAACCTTATTGCGTGCACAAAACTGCCAGTGTTGCCACCCTAAAAATAGTGTGAGGAAATTATTCCGTTAAGTATATTTGGGCGGTATATATTAATTTTGTGTCGGTTAACTTTGTATAGCACCCCAGTCTGCGTGCAATGGAAGGGGGACCGCGACAATGGGATGGGATTAAACGTGTTGTATTGGAGGTATTATAGAGATCTAAATGCAGAGGGATCGGAATACAGTGCGTTTGTAAAAAATAATACTGTGGAACGATTAACATAGAATTTAAATAATGGTTATGAATTCCTGTCCATGAAGTTTTTTTTTTAATTTATACTAAAAATAGGCTTGCGTTTGGCCGCCTGACCTGAAGCGATGATGCGGCCAAAGAATTATTTCTGTTAACCATAAATTTTCTAAAAACCAAAACTTTAAAATTTATTTTTAACAAAGATCCTTAGATTCTACTCAGCTATTTGTGTCTTCATATGTATTTACAATCACGTCCATAATTTAATGACCCATGATTAGCAAAACTTAACACACATTTTTGGCCAATATTACTTCAAAACATTACACACACGTCTTCAATTATCAACACAACTTCGCACAATGCACATTTCGTCTACTCTCAGCGAATCATAAGCCGATCAGATAAAGCCATCCCGAACATGCATCACAAAGGTTTTCTATCAAAAGCAGGCACAGCAGCGCTCTCTGTGCCCGTAGTAAGCAACTGCAAAGATTATCAACGCTTTTAATTGGTTTATATTTTGTCTGTCTGTCTGTCCCCTATCTATTGATGAGGGCGAATGCGTTTGATTTGAATGGGTAATCTCGTGTTGTGGACCGACGGTATTCTGAGGGTTATGTAATTATTATTTAGTTTTTGTTGGGTTGGTTTGATTATTATTAAACATTTTGCGGATAAAATGTGCTGTATTTATTAATAGTTTTTGTGTGCGCCTATCCTGTATCCGATTTTCCGTTTATTACATTTGTCCCTGATCAAAATAACATCAAAATATGGTACCAAAAGTTAATACTGAATTATGATATTTTTCATTTAGTTACACTGTTAAAGTTTGTGACATTAAAAAATAATAAGTAAGTATTTAAATAACATATTTATTAAGCGTTAAATGGAAATGTTTACAATTAAAGTCACTAAGTATATAAAATCACACGATACAGTCTTACAACGCGCTAGATATGATGACATGATATCAATTAAATATAAATTAATGAATACACTAATACAATTAGAACCAAGGAAAATATAAGTAGTTTATTTTAAAAACATACTTGAAATTAGCCCGCGTCCTAATCTAAGCGATCAAGCGCGCTCCTGGCGATAGATAGCGCATTCCGGTTTCCCGAACAATAAAGAGTGACAAATGAAGGCCAAGGTCGCAAACAGTCGCTTATATTAGGACGCGAGGTTACACATTAATTTCTCCTCCACTTATAAAACTAAAAAAACTGCCAGTCGTGAAAAACTGTCAGTTTTAGTAACTATAGGTTTTGGTACACGTTATTTAGTATACAGTCTCAATCAATCCATCAGGGGGCCTACCATGACGTCTTACAGCAGTATTATTTTAATCTTATTCCAGAGTGGAAAGAGATGGCGCTAGACGTCATAGTAACCCCTCAGGTTTCTTAAACTACCCACATGCCAGACGCCTCGCGACCGTGACTAGCGGTCAGCGATAGACACTTTTCATACACTTTGTAGAGGTTCACCACTCATGCGCAGTATACAAAATAGGCCCTATTTCTATGACCATAAAGTTGAATTTGCAATCGCAAATTGTAGTCGGCTAAGGTCATGTTGAATGTGTAGTGTTGAAAAGTGCTTTCACTGGCCAAAATTGGCGGTCGTTAGTGGCCCATGTGCCACCATGTCCTTAAATATTAGGTGATCTACAAGAGAGCGTACTCTTGAAGAGTCTCTAGTACTTACTCTTAGTTGATCGAAAAGTGAGTATTTCTTAGGAACGTTATAGAACTCTCAAAAAATCCAGGATGGTATATTTTAAGCATATTTTTGTTGTATTGCATTAGTAGGTACTTATATTCTAAGCAGGTTAAAAGTAATTTACAGGCCTCCAGTCATGAGAAAAATGCACTTAGTCTTGCTACTAAAACTTAAGCCGTGTGAACAACCACGTTTAGTAATAAGCCCAGTAGTTCTTTAGTTAGTTGTACTTGAAATCCGTAAGTGATATTCTACTTACGACTAGAAACTTGTAAATGGGCCTTAACTTTAAAGTTATAGAAGAAAACGACATTGCAAACCATTTACGTAAGACTATTTTTTATTGATCGATAATTAAATACCTTAATTAGTTCGTGAGTAATTTAAAAAAAGTATAACCAAACTAATTGTTATCTTTGGAAAAAAACTAGCGGGTATTTGAGTAATAAGCAGTGATCGGAATAGGTACACCTAATTTACCTAAATTTGGAGGAAGGAAGTAACATAGAGTTGATAATACCTCGTCCTAAAATCCCGGAATTACAAACATGACAGTTAAAACCCGGGATTATAAAAACATGAATTCTGATCACTGGTAATAAACTAGCCAATTAATATTTAAAAAAAAATCAGTCATTATCACGATTTTCAGAATCATTAAATTTAGGCCAAAATTAAGTGGTATTTTAGTATGAGCAAAAAAATATTTTGGCGAATAGAACGCCCCAAAAATATAGGTTAATAGCGCGATTCTAAAAGCGTTCTTATTAAAAGTGATAACTCTTGATTAGAACGTGTTTAGAATCTTACTTCTTTTACATTGGTATGGGTTACGTTTGTGACCTAAAACGTGTATTTGAGATCTTTTTAGAAAGCTTCTTTTATCCTTTATCTTATTTTGATTTTTTTGCGTAATAGTGGGTAAGAATAACTATAAATTTCGGTCCAATTAAGGACTACAAAAAGTGAAATTGGTGGAAAAATCATAAGTATTACTTGTCATTTTTGTTCGTGCTCTTCATGCTAGTGGTTTAGTCGAGTGTCTTAGCCAGTAGTGCAGTGACTAGCCCAGTAGGCCAGTCCTTTCGGTGTAAACTCTTGAACCGACCGGAGTAAGCGACGGCGTTGTGTTTCCATCGTCAGGGTTCTGCTGGTTTGTTGGTCTGGAAAATACAGAAAATCTAATTATTTAAATATTCTAAACAGGAAGAGGGACAACCTATACTAGAGATAGTATTATAAGAGAAACAAGGAAAAGTCTCTATAGTCCCCGTCACGAGAAGCTATTAATTTTCGTGAACGGGCGCAGTCAGTTGTGACTGGTCATCTCGTAGCTGCCACGGTTTATTTTATAATTACATTATTTTTGATTTACTGATTTAATCTATTACTCTGGACGCTCTTAACTTGCTCTGTTCTGTTCCAGTACTACAAAACATTAGACGACAGCGCTTTATATTGCTAAAATATAACCCGACCAAGTGAAATTGATCGTTAGTTTAGTAGCCCGACTCCAACATAGCTAGAATAAGGCTAGGCAGACATACTTTGAGTTGCTGGAATTTGGGATTATTTGTTGTTGTAGTTTTTAGTTAATATATAAGGTACGCAAGAGCATAGGCGCAGGCAGGAATATTTCCAGCAGAGTGCATCTTTTTTTATTTTTCATTTACGGATGGGAAATCATCAAATGACTTCTCCCGCTCTAGGCGGAGTGGGTGGGAGTGTCAGACTTGTACTGACTAAAACCCATCCATGTTCCTTCTTCGCCCTTTGTGTTCCAGGGCCACGGTATCTCTTTCGAACAGTCCCGAAACCCTGGCAGGCATCGGCCCTCTCGGACCCCTTCCGGTTTGCTGACATCTTCATGAGGCGCGCGTGGAACACGAACGCGCCGTCGGCACGGCCTGTCGTCATGAGACGGACGGACGGTGAGCTAGCCCATTACTCACCGTCCACAGGCTCGCGCCTACGGTGGCCGGAGGCCACTGGTTGCCCCCCGACGCCCGGGGCGTCTCCCGCGGCGGCTGGGACGTGAGGTTCCCTCTCACGTTCCGCCACCTCCTTCGCTAGCATGACTGCTTCGCAGAAGGAGGCGACGGCTAGCAGAGTGCATCTTCAGTTTAACTCGGACTCCACCTCGGATATGTTTCGTTTGTCAATTCGTACAACTAACAATAAAAAATATGTCTTTTAGATTTTTTTTATATTTTTTTCTAAATCTTTTCTATGTTTTTCTTTCCCGACAGCAGGGTGCAAGTGCACTCCCTTGCACCCCGCTGCCGGCGCCCATGCGCAAGAGCGTAAAACATCATTTTAATTTAGGAAACCCCCATAGATATGCAACGCTATAGATATTTAACTTAATTAAATATTGGTAGGCAAGTAGGTGCTCTAATTATGAACATAAGGAAAAACATAATTTAGGATAATGTTTTTGTAACTATAGGGTATTGTATTTTAAATTGTAATATCAATTTCCGAAAATATCAGAATATTTAGCCAAAAGAAAAAAAAAACTGAATATTTGGTACAAGATATCTAAGCTGAAATAAAATCTTTGTGGTATTTGCTGCAAGGTTACACTAAACTACTGATATCCTGACATGAAAAAAAATCGGGTGCGCCAAAGTTCACCTAAATTTTCAACTCCGATAATTGGAAATCCAAAAATGTTCTTCCTAACATTTTTCATCCTAACAATCACAATTCCTAACTACTCTGTCTCTAATGTTCATAATTCCGAAGCATTAAACTTCATAATGTCAGTAGCAATAGACATCTATTATACTTTTATTTGTTTTACTATATTTTCTCAACATAACCGTCTTTTACACTATTATCCAAAGTCATATCGTTTTTGTTTAGATTTATTTTTTATTCATTAAAGCGTCTTCTTTAATTTTATTTATAGGGGTGTATACCTGCAAAGATATCCATAGGTTAGGTTAGGTTAGAACTGTGACCAACTACGCTACGTCGCTACCTCGAAATTGGTCTCGAACTTTTTCTAAGTATTTTTTTCATAGTGGGGGCACTATAACTATCATCTTCTACCCACATATATTTTTTATTACACTTGGTAAATGTTTCTTTCTGAGTGATGTTTAGGGATAAAAGCTTTATGATAAAAAAAAAGTAGGAGTTTAAATATATTTACATTAATGATATTATTAATTACAATTTTCGGAAATATGAGTGTTATGAACAACGCCGGTAGCACGACAAATAGTATGAATTGAAAACTTTAGGATGAAAAATTTTAGGAAGAGTGATCATTCGGATTACAAATCATTAGGAAGAACAATTTCGGGTAAAGAACTTTAGGTGAGCCAATATGGACCCAAAAAAATCAAACGATAAAAAAAATCATGCAATTGCAGTTTCGCTGATTAATTTAATTTGGCCCCGTATATCAGACTCAATCATTTGACAAAGCATTACTTTCTCATATCATTTTTCATACAATACATACTTACTCTATGATTTTTTGAGAAATACCAACGAATGAATCTCTTTGAGAGAGCTCTTTGCTAAATAATAACTGCCGCACAGTCTTCAAGATTATGCAACGCTTGCCAAGGTCGGTCCTCGGCACGGCAAAAGCACGTCAAGCCGTTGGTCACGGATGTCATCTGTAGATCTTTGACAGTCGCTACAGGTAGTCAGTGGCCCAAAAGTCGCGCAACCAGTTTAACCAAGGGATATCGTATTACCCAGTACTAACTGGGTTGTGGAGGTCAGATAGGCAGTCGCTCTATCATACTTAATATTATAAATGCGAAAGTTTGTGAGTATGGATGGATGTTTGTTACTCTTTCACGCAAAAGCTACTGAACGGATTTGGACGAAATTTGGCACACGGGTAGTTTATAACCTGGATTAACACAAAGGATACTTTTTATCCCGGTAGTACAATCCCGTGGGACAGTGACCGAACTCCATGCGTGCGAAGCCGCGGGCATAGTCTAGTGTAAAATACAGGTATTTAGCTGCATATGATTAGACTGTTACCCGACTACAACATATTTAGAACTAGCTGTCCCGCGCATCTTCGTTTGCGTCACATTTCCCCTGTTTTCGCAACATTTTTATTTGCTGCTCCGCTCCTTTTGGTCGTAGCCTCATGATATATAACCTATAGCCTTCCTCGGTAAATGGGCTATCTCTGAAAGTTTTTTTTTTCAAATCGGACCCATAGTTCCTGAGATTAGCGCGTTCAAGCAAACAAACAAACTCTTCAGCTTTATAATATTAGTATAAATAAGGCTAGGCAGTGAATAAATGAACTTACCGTCTAAAAAGATTAGAGATAGCGCCATAGGACAGGACTGGCACTGGCTCAGCCATGATCGGTCTAACGGCCCTCGGTGGCGGGGGGAACGGGGGCCTTCCCCGATTGTACCAGTGTTGGAACAAGAAGCCTAGTGTTGCCAGAATCAACCACATGAATTGTATAGCGACATCTGCAAGAAAAGAGGATGTAAGGGTTTACTTTTCGGTTCATGGGGAAGGCTAGGTAAGATAAGGTTACAATTAAGTACAATAAGATGTTTAAAGAAACTAGCCAGTCAGAACAGTTTTATTAAATCTAGAATACTTAAGGTGGAAGCGCCAGGGATGCCAGCGAAATTCAAATTTTGTTACGTTTTTTGCAATTTGTCGGTCAGTGGCAGGCTGAATGTTGAACAAAATATGATTTGCGGACCCTCCCACGGCGCTTCCCCTTTTTTTTCTTAGCCCTTACTGTCCCACTGCTGGGCAAAGGCCTCCCCCATAGCTTCCCTTTAAGTCTCCAAAGAATACTCCTTTTCGGCTACATCGCAGTTGGGTTAGGAGATGAGACGAGCCGATTTAGTTTGTGTTGTCTTTGGTTTACCCTTTCACAGATGCTTGAATACTTTCTCCGTAAATGTGTTTTTAAGGGTCAACTTCCACCAAGCGGATAAATTTGAACGCAGACTTTTACAATATGAGGCAGAATGTAAAACATTTTGTTTTAAAACATTTAGGTAAATCCAAAGATAACGCGAGGAATACATAGTTATAGATACCTTGCCGTGTGAATTACCTAAGGATGACATAGTCAAATGTTGAATGTTACCGTTTTGTCATGAAAACATTTTTAACAGTCACATAAATGTATTTTAGAGTTGATTGTCCTGAAGACATTGTTTTATTTTATACTAGTTGTATGTGTCATTGCAAAATATGTAGGTATTTATGTACCTAATCTCCCGCTTAATTGTGCGTCTGTGTGAATAACAACGCAAAAGGTTAGTCACACGATGGAGACTTTGTCATTGGGCTATGCGATAGAAGCCTAGAGAAGGTGTTTTATAAATCTGCATCATTTGATTGCAAGGTTAAAATATCACGCGTCTAAGGGCTGCCGGCTGGGTGGATGGTAAATCTCCTCTAAGTGGAATCCCCTGTAATAAGGGGTGAGCCTATATTGTTATACACCAGGCACAAATCCAGAACCATGCTGCTATTGAGATATTACTGAGAAAAAACTCAATAACATTTCTGCCAAACCTAATGCGCAAATAAATTTCACCTTGCTAGAAAAAAAAAAAAACAAAACGAATTAACACCTTATTTCTATTAACTAAGACATAACTCACCTCTCCATTGAGAATTAGGCGCCGCCAAAAAAGCTCTATTAAAATGCTTGACCGTAGCTCTCCTTATAGTATTAATGATGATGAACTTCAAGTTGGATCCCATGTAATAGTCGATGGACAGCACGGTAGCATACCCTCCCAGCACAGCACAGCATAATATGTTGGCGGCATAGGATACGGAGACCACGGCTAGAGCCGTCAGCATCATCACCAGGACAAAGAGAATCCAGAAGTTGAAGTCAGATTCCAAGTATACTATGTTACCTAAAATATAGCTTTTGGTTAAAAAAATATAACAAAACTAGAAAATTGTTGTCGTTTTCGGGTGAGATTCTGTTTTAGGATTTATTTTTGTTAGGTACAAAAGTCGTGAATTATTTTTAAGTAAATAGAATGTAGAAGAAAAAGCTCTATTCAGAACTCTTTTTTATTTTTTTCATCACAAAAATAAGTCACAGATAATCAGAAAAACACTACTGAAACAATACATATGCGTTATAATATGAATTTACAATATTTGAATTTGATACATCTTTTCATAAACATAGTTTTAAACGTCTCTGTTATACATATGGCAACAATTTCATAAAAAAAAAAAAAAAAAAACTAATACCATAGCAACTGTTCACAAAAATACTTAGGCCTTACCTGGTAATCTGTAGTAAAATATCGAAGCTATTAAGAAGCCAAGGTTTAATGAAGGTAACAGTACTGCAATCACGGGTATTCCAAATAGCCACCAGAACAACCACCAGATTGCGCCGAAGAATACACCAGATACTACTGAAGCGGCCAGCAAGGCTAAAATAAATATATTGTTAGGACTTCTTGCAAGGTCCAGAAACACGCAAGTGGATGGGAGATTTAAAATGTACTGGTTTGAGGGTTTTAACTTCTAAATTCCCGTTGGTACGCTTGACAAAACGCTCACAAGTCTATTTCAATCGTAAATAGTAATACAAAGAAACAGTTTTTCGAGCCAAACAAATGACAAATGCAAATAAAGCCAAGTTATTGAAGGATAACAGAAGGTTTATCAAATCGCTAGTAAGGGACCACTGTCTAAATGCAATTAAACTTTATATTGACTAATTTGGGGATTACATCTAGGAGGAGTCTAAGCCTAAGGTTTATTTAAATTTTCACTTACCAGGCTTATCAACCACAGTTATTAAGGCTATCAGAATGTATGTTATAATGACACCACTGAAGAATCCAGCGAAAAACATTTCAGTTTTGAAGAACCTGTGTCCGAAGAAACATATGAATACGCCGATAAACAACAGCGCTGCACATAGTAATTGTGAAAGTCCATCATCTGCAAAATATTTGTTTAATTTAACATCTATGTCGTGGCCTTAGAATCGATCACTTCATAATGTGGTCGACCATTTCGTGAAATGGAACCTACCAGATCATAAAGTGATGAATTCAAAGATCTTGCCACGACATCTATATTAAGCCCACCAAAATTCGCCACGTATTAAATATGACTATTAAAGAGGTTTCACAGATCATCTGTCTTACCGTCAAAAAATCATGATACCATTTGGAAGGCCGTGAAGAAAGAAAACGCGCTTAAGGCAGAGTATCGCCAAAATGGTTAGACGCGAAGGCAAGACAAGAAAGCTTCTGCACGGAGCCGATGACCGCATCACTTGGAGACACGTCGTATGTGTACGCATCGAATGCGGTCGTGATCCTCATTTAGGGAACGATACAAAACAAGAAGAGAGGAAATCACAGGTAAAAGCTAATGAACAATAAAACTTACCAATCATCTCACAGCCTTCATCAGCGAAGTCGGTACAGCCGTAACTATAACTGGGTACATACACAGAGTACGATGTCATTGTGGCCATCTTATCATCTGTCTTCGCCACAACTGCGTATATGGCCCCTGTGCCAGGGTAAGCACTCAAAATGCGACGGGTAGCTGGCCAGGTGTTGTACGGGATCTTGGAACGAAATAATAAGTTTTTTTTTTATGATGACAAATACTGACGGCCCAGTTGCGAAGATGAAAATGACTTACTGGAACTTGTGACCGCGCTGCTAAGATTGGCAGCGTTCAACGCAGCGCTGAAAGTTAAAATTCAAACAACATGCTCACCTTCCCTTAGATCATTTCCAAGGGGTAGATATATTTTTGTATGATGCCTGATGCCTGCCTAACTTGCACCATTTTATTTTATTTTCAAAATAGCAGCCACGAATAAAACCTGCATTAGCTGGCATCAAGACAAACAAGTTTTATATGAGACAAAATATTGTAAAGCATTGAAATTTCCTAAGTATCAAAATGAATGAAAAGAACAGGCTGTGCTGATGGCGAAGATTGTAACTTTGATGGCCATTGGATTTAACTTAGAGGCAGTTTGCGTGCGATATTTAGCACTTGGTAATCCAGATACCAAACCATATAATTATAAACCATATACGAAATAGCGGCATAATCAGCCTAAAATTTTCCAACTGCTGGAACTTTATGAGTGGAAATGGGCTGTATTCCACCACGCCGGATCAGTGCGGGTTGGAAAAAAAAATGTAAAAAATAATTTATAGTATCAAGCATGCTTACAACTGTTCCATATTTTTCAATACCCTTGAGGGTCATCATCTTCCTGATGCCAGTAAAATAAGGTTCAGGATAGAAGTTTAGTTCAGGCAGGTACATCATGTAGAACGTCAGGTTTGCTGACAAAGGATGAACACAGTTACGATCTGTGGCCGGCGAAGCTGGTGCTGCGGCCTCTACTGCTATGTAGTCGGAAAATGTTTGAGTATAAAGGTATGGAAATATTTGAATGTCTGTGAATTCCATGTTACATGCGCCAGGTATTGGATCTGAAAATATATTGTTGAATAAGAATGTGCTTAAAGCTCACACGTCGGCACGTCATATCGTGGCCACTATCCAATGTCAAAGGTCTTAGTAAAATGACCATGCTCCTTTATTTAGCTAGCGAAACTCCGTGTCACAAAAATCTAAATGTAAATTTACACTCAACAGCAAATCAATATTTGTTTTTCATAGTATGCCAATGAAAACAAAGTTGGTGCTGCAGTTTGATAAAAAACTTCCTTAGGTATTTCAAAAACTAAATATTAAATAAAATTCGAACCAATTCAGAATTTAGCTCCTAATTTAGAAATTAGTTGGAGAGGTCACTACCACCACCAACTTACAAACTCTCAAGTGCTATTGAGAAATTCCTAATGGATAAATCAAATAACATATTATTATGACAGCTTGATCTGAGATTCCAACCCCGGACTCCATGCTCAGCAGTCACAATTGCGATCCCAATCCCAACATGGCAGTTACAAGTACATATACTTAATATGTAATATGTTGCACAAGCACAATACAGGAAAACCACACATGTATAATATAATGTGTGTGATATTATGTATTATATGTTGACTTGTGACATTTAACTGAATCCTAACTAATATTATAAATGCGAAAGTAAGTTTGTTTGTTACACTTTCACGCGAAAACTACTCAATCGATCATCATGAAACTTTGTACACATATTCTTGGAGGTATTAAAAGTAACATAGGCTATATATCATCACGCTACGCCCAATAGGAGCGGAGCAGCAATGAAAAATGTTGCGAAAACGGGGAAAATGTGACGCAGACGAAGTTGCGCGGGACAGCTAGTATTGTATAAAAATAACAAAATTTATCATACCTTCTTCCCTGTAGCCATGCACTGAAATATATACTTGCACAGTGACATTTTTATGGTAATTGGCTATTTGAAATGTGCCCAGATTTTCCATAAAATTCACAAAGCCCACATTAGTTCCATTAGCAACACTCTTTCCACGGTCAATCATAGTAAGTGAAATGTTAACCATATGACTATGTGCTTGAAAAACGATGAAGAATAAACTCTTATTGACATCGCTAAAATTTACATGTACAGTAGACTCTTTGTTTATTGTAATGAAGGATCCATACATTTCTCTGTTGTCAAATATTATTGATCCATTTAAAGGTATTGTTATGTTGACATCTGGAACAAAAAAACTATTAGTTAACAATTTTTGCAATACTAAATTTAAGTGTGTGGAACAGAGGACCAGGAGTGGGATAGAGCAGGCTAGGAAAAAAAAAGTTAAGACAACATTCTAATAGGGACTTGAATGAACGTTTGGACCCTGAAAACCGTAAGACTGGGATGGCAGGAGCAGCGAGATGGCAGGAGCAGCGAGATGGCAGAACCACTTGTCTTCCATAGAAATTGGCAAGAAGTGGTGCAGAACAGGGATCTATGGAAAAAATGGAGGGAGGCCAACAATGGGAAAGATAGCTGTAAAAATAATCCATTTTGAGTTCGTACCGGGTTTCAGATAAGAGAATACAAAACGGCATATATGGCCAGTAGGTAGTCATTTAGTGCTGTACAGTGGTAAAGTAATTAATACCAAGTAGAGATTCATCAAAATCATATGACAGGTTGAAGCCCTAAGTATTTCCAATGAGTATACCTATTAACAAACTAATAACAGTATTATTTCAAATAATTGTCGTAATATTTACCTTGTGTGGCAACAGAAGTAGCAAAGTAAAGGAAGGAAATTAATATTAGACTAAATCGGCCACTCATTGTAGAAACCATTTTCACTTATTTATGTTCGGTAACGTTTAATAAATTTTATTACTGTTTTTGATTACAATATCACCGAAAGTTTCTCAGATCACTGCAATTAGAGCATAAATAATTTGGAACAGCTGATCATTTTGACACTAACATCACTTTTCCAATTATTATTGAATTAACAATGACATTGTAGTTAATATCACTTCATTATTGAGACAGCGAACTAGACTATGATAAAAAATGACAAATAATAATATTATTCACATTTCGTCCCCTGCGGTATCACAATCAAATAAAGCGAGGAAAAACAAAATAACACTGACACAAAAATGACAGTGACAGAGCGACGCTCGATGACCTAAATGATTTGACTGTTGGTTGACGTTTACAATGCTGAATGAATGAGTGAAATTTGCACAGATAACTAAGATATACTTTGAAGAGCTTTTATTTTACATGTTTAGTTAGAAACTAAGCCTGCTATTCTTGAATACTTTTTGTGAAAATTAAGTAACTTCAGATACTAACTAATAAAGCCTGCTTCTTTTATTTTTTATGTTGCATTTTCGATGACACTATATTTTGTTTATATCTTTCAATTTTGTGTATCTATATTAATAAGGTGCCTAAAGTGTAACACAGTTGGTCTTTGCAATTTTTTTAAGAATATTTTTGCATAATAAACTTAAAATAACTTCAAGATCTCCATGAATTCAAAAATGCTGAGTTTGTTACAAACTTTTGTAATATTTAGCTTCAGTCAACTTTTATAAAACATGTTCCTTAGGTGTAAATTGTAATTCACAAGTCTACTTTGTATTTTGTTCAAAGTAATAAAGTTATTCTGCCCTAAAATATGCCTTGTAAAACAATTTTCTAACATGACCTTAGTTTGAGTAGGTAGTAAGCGCCTTGAGATCGTTTCATTCTCGATATCGATTCCTTCGTAGGCCGCTAGAGCGCACTCACGTCAAAATTCTCAAACATGGCGGCGCGATCAATGAAGTTGTAATGTGTAGTGAGTGAAGTCTAGTGTAAAAATTGAAATGTTTGATTTTGGTGTTGTTTTTGTGTGTGGCTGTTAACATTAATGGGCCATGGGAAGGGGCCAGGAGCTGTTAAACGCTGCCCGTGAGGGCGACAAGCGGACAGTGGAAAAAATACTTGGCCAAATAACTAATATAAGTGGTCCATTTACAAGGTGGGTCCTGATTCATGTTTTATTGTTTTACTGGAAGAATAATGAAGTGCAGTTTATTGCAGCCGTACTAGGCAGTTCTAGGGTCACATTTCTACGTGTCACTGGCTTCAAAAATGGTTAAAAAATGTTATCTTTGTATCAACAATGGTGTATTGTTATCACGTAGTTTTTTTTTATAATGTTTACGTGCTTATCATCGTTTCATGACAGACGATGATTTCTTAGTCGCTATTTATAATCATTAAAGCATGTTTAATGTCCACTGAGGCACTGCTGCAGGTCAAAGTCATTTGTAACTTTTAATTAAGTACATAAAACTTCAATAGTTACTTGAGTAATTCGTATTCTAAATGACATTGCATTGCATTATAAATGCACACTTAGTGTCCTACAATAAAGTTCATAGTTGCATGTCAGTACAACAGCATGTTAGTTTGGTATGAGATTTACAGAATTATCTTTTCAGGATAAAAATGTAATCTTTTAAGATAACTTGTTTTTATGGTATTACTTAGAACAACATGCTATGCCTATTTTATTTGTTGGTAAAATGTTTTACAGGTTGAAGTTATACTATAGGATCAGGCATAGAATTAAATCAGAATTCCTAGCCTGATATATATAGACTTTGATTAATCAATATTTGTGCATGTTATCTAGCGTAATATTATGAGGTAATAATTATATTATTATCTAAATGAAGTTTATTTTGAATAATAATTCCATGATGATCCCTTAGAAGTTGTAGTATCAAACAAATAAAACATGTCTATATTTAATTACTTTTACCATAGATAATATAGATAATATTTATATACATATACACCTATTTGCAAGGCATATCCTTTAAAGCAAAACATACACAGGTATGTTATGTTTTAATACATTTTCCATTATAGGGTCATTTAAAAATCAAATGGATGATCATATTAAAGTAATTGGAATTAAGTACAGAGGAATGGTCCCCAATGTACCTGCATTCAACGTTAGTATGTGGCAATATGCTGGGCCTAAAATTGACCGCTATCAAAATATAATTTCAAAGAAAAGCAACTGGAATTCCTTACCACTGATCTACACATTGTAAAACCTCACGAAAAAAAAACCCATATCTTTGTGGTAAAAAAAACTCCCATTTTGACAAACCTTTATAGATAACAGTTGCATGCATCTTTTATGAAGATAACCAACAAGCATGGAGTATTATGGCCCACTCTCTTATAGAGAGGAAGCCTGCATCCCAGCAGTAGGAATTTAATAGCCAGATGTGTGTAGGTATGTCTTGGAAATAGTAGTTGCACCAATCAATTGACAAACATTTTTTGCTCCATGCAAAGTACTGGCATTCAGCTGCATCCGGTTAGACTGGAAGCCAACCCCAACGTGGTTGGGAAAAGACTAGGCAGATGTTACGATGAATAGCAAGCTGAGACGTCACTAAATTACCTACTGGATTGCTACTATTTATTTGTTTCAAAGCAAATAATAATCAAAAATTACAGTAAAATTTGTCAGGTTTTCAAGTTTAAAATATAATGTTTTTTTAGATCAAAATCAAATCAAAATATTTTATTTTACATAGGCCTACATGGGCACTTATAAAACGTCAACAAAAGGTGCACGGTTCGGGTTGGTCGTTTCCTATGGAGAAGAATGGGCTAGAAACTCCATGGTTACTCTTTTAAAATCATTTGGTTTTACAATATTTGAAGTTACAGCGTTAGTACTTAAG
Organism: Cerastis leucographa; assembly: GCA_963082945.1. NCBI lineage: Eukaryota > Metazoa > Arthropoda > Insecta > Lepidoptera > Noctuidae > Cerastis > Cerastis leucographa. Next base: position 9,287,208 of record OY720353.1, read on the forward strand.
TAGGACAGCGTAGGCCCGACAATAAGTCGTTGCTTACTATAGAAGGTAGTAAATGAAAGAGAGAGTTAGAGAGGTTGTGTCTCACAATAATTGGTTAATTGTACAACTATCTAATTAACAATATTCATCATCAACCGCTATAGCCCAGTCGATAAAAAAAAAAAACGAAAGGTAAAATTCAACTTTACCTGTTGATTGATACAATCTAAAATGCATGTTATTTTATCTCTCTGACAAGTTATGAGTATAAATACTTGATGATTATCATTTTTTGATATCAGGTAAATCATTGACTGCTAGAAAAGACTCTTTCTATTAATTATTGATAAAGTATTTAGCTGAGAATTAGGAAATAAAAAAGAACAACATCAATACCCGGGTATTGCATACATGTGTCCTTTTTACTTTTATAAAGTTTTTATATGACTCTTATAAAGCATTTTTCTTACCACGGAATTTTAGATTTTACTTACAAAAGTTATTCTTGCGTGTAATAAGGAATCTGTTATATATTCTTTAAAAAATACTGAACACTCATAAAATACCAGCAATTTGAATGGCTGTTTTATTCTTTCTTTCAATTCTTTTTTTGTATTGAACCAATCTTTGTTATTCACAATATTCATTCAGTTTTTGCTGTTTTTTGGGCTAATTTCTTAAATTATTGATTAGGCTCCCATGTCCCATTGGTTTTGTTTCTCTAATGGTTCACTGTGATAAAAAAAGCACTAATTTTTTAGTAATAAATATTGCAGTTTTTTCTTTTTACTGGTGTCTAGTGTGTGAGTGACATTTATAATTATAATTTTATGTAACAAACAGAACATTTAAAATCTAGTTTTAAAAAGTACCGAAAACCAGTTAGATTACTAAGACTGATCTTAGTTGCAAATTTAAGCGAATTTATATCGTATTGTTAAGAAATGAAGAACAAAATCGCGTTGCGCCGACCACAAAAAACATAGGACAAGGGCAGGAAGATTATGATGATATTTTGAATTGAAACAAGTCATGCTTTAGTTTTGCTTTGTGATAAAATAGAAATTATAAAAGGTTCACCTAATTACAAATTACAACATGGCCCAGCAGTGTCCGAGATTAGAGCCAGCAAACAGATAAATTATGGTATTTTAAAACAGGTACGAAAACACTACAAGGTGCTTAGTGTTCGTTTGGAATTACAATCAGTTGGTAACTTTCGAACAGCAAAAACCTAAAGTAAATATATTATAAAACCAAGTAACGAATTCGGACAAATATAATATATATGCAACTAGGAGCATCCACGACTTCTAAGCTGAGTGCATTTTTTTTTTAATTTACATAAATAGTTGTATACATTGGCCATGGATCGAAGGATTTGGATGTCATGGGCCTTTGTCCAGTAGTGCGATGACACAGGCTAACATGCAGTACAAGTTGTCTATTATCTTGCCCGGGAAGCTTACCTCTATGCTAAATTATGCAAAGTACCATGAATTCAGCTGTTAAAATGTATTCAATTAAATAATACTCTTTTTTTAGACTCTTTTTCAATTGCCATGGACATGCTAAGAAATAAAGTTCTTTAGAAGAATTACATATGAGACAATCAGTATCGCAATTATCTAAGCATGGATACAAATGATAAAAATAGGCCTCAACCAAACCCACTGGTTTGGTCTTGTCTGATAGACACGATACGGCTGTCGTGGCTATCACACAAGACATCCAAATCAGCATGCGAAAGGCAACCCTAAATGAATTTGCGAAAGTTCTGTATTCATTATTTCCTGTTGACCGTTTATCGCTGCTGTCTGTATATCCAGCTGCGAAACTTATTGCCCGAGATAAATGCTAAATGGTGATAAATAAGAATAAATAATCGAAAATCATCTGCACACATTTGATATCTATTTAAGGAAGTAGGATAAGTCGAAACATTAAAGTGAAGTGTTTGGCGGTTGGCCAGACGCCAATCGATGTTTGAGAAACGTACGTTGAACTTTTGTCTTACTGTCTGTCTATATATCTAACGCTGTAGGCTTAGGGGTGCCAGAATTACATGTATGAGAGTGCATAATTTGGAGATCAGATTATTAGAATGCATCAAGTCTACCCAGATTTGGTTCACAATCCGGAGATCTAGTTTAGAATCAGCGCTTTCAGGAAAAATGAGTTGTATTAAATGAGCAAAGGTCGTGGATTTGTGAGTAAATCTTTTCATTCCCAATAATTTTAATTTGTTTCTCCTATATCTGTGCTACGTGACTTTCTACCTTTTTTTTTTTATTATAAGTAGGTTCGCGCTTGACCACTATCTCACCTGATGGTAAGCGATGATGTGGTCGACGGTGAAGCACGCTTGCCTAGAAGAAGAACCTACTCTCTTGTCAATCGCATTGTAAAGGCATTCCTCAATATTATGTCGGCAAAAGCAATTGTCAACCCTACGTTCAAGGTGTTTGTATGCAAAACACTCGAACCGGACACTGCAAGTTTGGCAAGCAATAAAAATGCGCTCGAAAACTGCACTTAAAACATGTGCAAAATTATGAAACAGCAATTTAGGGTCCATGTTTTGCAACTCCTGTTTTAGTCTTCCTATAATAAAGCCAAATTCGAAAACCACCGTTGCACGACCCCAAAAAACTGTCGGCAAAAAATTGCAAATCACTCGATGAATTAAAATGATGTCATTAATATCTTTGAAGCACTGGCATATTGGATATTTTATTATCAGTATGTGATTATTATTTTCTACGATGCTTCTGAATGATAAAGAACAAGTTTCGACTTTGGTCCTATGGAAATCCCAGATGGGAGTTCCCCAGGCGCAGATAAATTCGGACAACCCTATTGAAAAATAGTCGATACGTCTCGCCTCTATAAAGCTTCAAGTTTAAAACTTACGTGAAACGAATTTGTATTTTCGTAACGTTAAGCTACTTAGGTAACGAAGAAATATGTAGTATTTTTTTTTCAGGAATCAACTCAATATGATTGGTCTTTTTACCTCCCGAATACATAAAATACTGCTTTTGGGAGTCTCGACTTATCATTACAGAGTTTAGGCCTGCGTCTTGCTAAGAAGCTATCAGTGTGATAGTGGTACTCAGTGGACAAAAGGACTCAGTTGCCTAACCTTATCTATTACTTGATCCCTAAGACGCCTTTTACGACAGCACTGCGTAGATTCCTAGCGAATCTTGGATTAAAAATTGCGTGTCAGATAGACCTTCGCGCGCAATTTCTTCAAGTCAACTAAGGTAATCGGGGTCACAATCTTGAGTATGTAGGTGATAAACTAGAGACCTGTTACTACTATGACTATCGCAGTATTTATACCAGCTCAATTACAAATGGTACTTCTTTAACTGGTTTTGTATTTGAAGCCTACGATTGTAATACGAGATCATTTTAATACAATACACCAGAGAAAAACAATCAAACTTGTAGATCTAAAAAGTCCGTTATTCACTTCGTTTTTTAACCGAAAAAAGATATCAATGGACGAAAGTGATGGGAAGGTGCTAAAACTTGATAGCTTTACTTATGATAAAAAACTTTCACTTGCAGTTTCAAAAATATTCTTCAAGGTGGAAAATCCCGGGCAGTAGAGTTAGAAATTGGTGCCGACAAGCAAGACTCAAAATTGGAAAATACCGAGGATCCAAATGGGTTTGTAGAAAACCAAATAAAAAGACGTACATATCAAGCTGAGAAACGTCTCATAGGCCTTAAGAATCAATCTGATTTGGAAGGAGATATTTCTGTAGGCGTTAACGACAATCGTAAGGATGACGAACGATTGCGTGTCACTAGCAATTTAGATACTAACCTGCCTAGCCTCCTGAATGTTTTACGCATCAACAAAGCTTCAAGGCACCTTTTAATCAGATAATGGACTTATCACATCGACCCAATTTCATTCCGTTTCCATAAATCTTTGTAGGTTATAAATTGCAGCAAATGCCTTTTGAAGCTCGCAAGGCTGGCAACGCAGCATTGGCCAATATCCTTATTGTTACCAAGCAATTTTCATCTTTAAATGTTGCAACTTAAAGTTATGTTTCCTGTAAAGAGGTAACAGGAAATTTTCTCAGTTTTAAACATTTTATCGTTGAGAGGAATTTGGGATCAGCTGTTTTTAATAGCCAACTATGTCATAAAAGATGAGTGTTTGCGTGCTACAGAGCTCTTTGAGGATATTGCTTTAAAATCAATGCTTACCAAGATTATCCTACCAAAGACAGGGGGAACTAAATTAAAGGTGGATGGTTTGTGAGAAAGATGACTTGACTAGAAACTGCGTGATCAATCTGAGAATAAGACTAATAGAGACGTATGGAAGATGCTGATTTTCTGAAGGTGGAAGAAAGATGATGATGGTCAAGGTCTCGTTTGGATTGGTGCCCGGCTGATGGCAATAGGAACGCCCCCTATTACATGGGACATAACTAGCGAATTGTGGGTGTACTACTAGGTACACTTCTGCCTAGCCCTATGAGATAAAGGGCGTGATGCCATGTTATAATTTTTGCTATTTACAAAACAGTCAAAATTATCCAAGTGTGCTAAAACAGAAGCCACAGAGATCGTCGCCCGTCACGCTTCGTAATTATTCATTATTTCAGTTCGTACGTTTAAAACGATTTTAATGATTCATACCCGGACTGGCCCATTACACTACATCTTTCTAGTTGATATTGTTTGCCTATATAAAACATGAAACACGTAAAGCATATAAAGGATATTATAATAAAATGCTTTTGTATTTGATTCCCCGAAGTATGACAAATGTTATTCCCATGTTGGTTTTAATTTAATTCTGTAGTGTCTCTTTTATCAAAGTCACGTAACTTAACTCTTGTTTCAAGCTCTGTATTAAATACAAAACACATTTAGTTATGTTTTTTAAAGTAAATTAAGTCATTTAAATGGTAACTTCGTACTAACCCGGCGCGACGTGATATTTTTTTCACTTCTTCAAAAACTTTAAACGTTCTAAATCTTTTTTGTCTTCAATAACAACGGTTTGTTGGAGGGTGTTATTTTTGGTAATGAATGGGTTTCCTCCCTGATTTGAATGTAATCTTTTTGCTGAATATTCGGAGTAACAGAGAATATCATTGGCTCTGGTTTAATGAATATTCATAAAAAACCGGCGGACATGACGTTATCTTTCAGGAAACGCATAAGATCTTTTGTTTCAAGGAAATAATTTATGTTTTAATCTATTATGTAATTAATGTAAGGCATTGCTGTTTTTGCTTGTGAAGGCTTTGCCCTCGCATAGTTTTTTGATTTTATTTGGTAACTAACCTGTTACGAATTTGAAATGACGCTCCCACAATACTTCTTGTCTAGTTTTGGTGATTGTTTCAGTACAATTACTAAAACGGTAACCTGATAACGTATCTATTTTTTAATTACCAATTTTATTAACAACACATACTGTGCATACGGCAAATGACTTGTTAAACTTTGACCACGTCGGTGTCATGACTAATTTAGTGGTTAACAAATCGCTACAATACCAAATATGACTTTGGATGTCGAAATATTGGATATCCTGTTTTTAAAATTTGATAGTTATTTCAGCAGTGGGGCAAGAGACAGTCGCTTTCCGTAACAACAAGAGCGAAAACACATATTTGTGGTCTAATTAAAATGTTATCAAATCGCGGATAAATTGTCCATAACTGAAACAGTTTGACAAATTATAGCATAGTTAACAAGAGTCTCTTTCTAATTAGACCGTTCGGTTCAAAGCTGAAGAACAGTTAATTCAAAAAATACCGCAATAAAAAGTTCTAAGTGAAGCGACCTGTTTGTGGTCCTATGATTCATTCACCGGTCTTTTCGTTAGTCACATTTCGGTCGCGGTTTGGACGCTCGCATAGCTTTCTTGTAAATATTTTTAAATCAATATTGAACATGAGAACGGAGTTATAACAACCGCGGTCAAGTGCTATTTAAAGTGACATTGTGCAATGATAGGGTTTGTCCCAAATAAAATGAAGATTAACTTTTTGAAACGTTACGGTTCCGATCCCAGTGTGTTCCTTAGGGGCGTTATAAGAAGGTTCAGGTTTGTATACCCTTGTTTGTACTTGTACTCTTCGTCATCTGCCTCGCCTTTGACTGTAACCTGTTTGAATTTGTGTCTGGATTTTTCCCTTACTGGCATTTTCCAAATTCGATTAGCAAAAAATATTTGCCATTTGTAAAAGCTTGCTTGTTTACCTGCTGAATGATATTTTTTAGTGTAAATAGCAAGCCAGTTTGTATTATCTAATCTTTGCGGTCACAATTCTCGATTATCATGTACCCTAATCGGTTTGTAGTACCGGAAACTTGTTTGATTTGATATCATTTGGTAAATTATTTGTTTTGCCCAATTTTAAGAACTTATTTTGGTATGTCACTGACACTTAAATTGACTAGTTGTGAAGACTACTTATATAGTAAATTATTTCCGGGGGACACACTTGATGAAACTGGCGTACTGAAATAGAAATTATCAATATACAGGATAAACCTGTTTAAAAAGGCGTGTCCCCATTTCATGACAAGGAAAAAAGTATTAAATCCGAATCCTACACAGTAATCAATTTATTATGGTCTACCCTGGTAACGATAAAGCCCATTGACCTGATATTGTGGACGTAATTGTATAAAATCTAGCATGGTTTATAGTTCTATTGTCGTACGAAGCAGGTGTCATTACTTTTTACGGTTGCTTTAGTTTTGTATTACCATACAAATAGACTTAGGAAGCTATTTTTGCACTTACGAGTTTTTGTGATGGTTTTATTTGTTTTTCTGTGTAAACAACAGTTACAGATCTTGGCAAAAGATTTGAAATGACTATGAAATTAGGGGAAGTCCAAAGAAAGAATGAATGGGTCGTGTGAAAGACGATATGGTTGACAAGGAGGTTGAATACTGAGATGAAGGAAGCTGGAGATCGAAATGAATGAAGATATGCTACGCTGATCCCAAATTTGCTCTAGGTAGGTGAATGAGGAATGATGATGATTGTGATGATGCGGAAGACTAAATCACAAATAGATGAACTATCAAAGTGCTGCAGTTATTGGCTTTTAAAAACGCGCTTACCGTGCTAACTTGCTTCAATGCTTAAATAACAGATTACATAAGTATCTAAATCTATGTCTATCAGAAAACTATTGTAGTAAGACGATGAAGGTGAAAAATACTTGTTGGGGGCTGAGTAAAGCAGAAAATTCGATTCAGTAATACGGATTAACATAACAACACGTAATCCCTGAAGAGTTAGGCAGCGGTGTACCCAATAATAGTACACCCACTAAATTTCGCCAGTTACGTTCTTAAGTCCCATGTAATGCTGCATGTCCACCGAAGCAGAGCGAGGCTGCGGAGCAGAGAAACAGAGAAATATTAACCAATAGGATAGCGGAGCGGAAATGCTATGCAATCCTATTGGTTATGTTTTCTCCGTTTATCCGCTCCGCAGCCTCGCTACGCTTCAATGGACAGGCATCAAAAGGGGCGAGCCTGTTGCTATCAATCGGGCACAAATCCAGACTCCGTGGCTGTTACTAAGAAATAAAAAAATCCAATAACACTTTGCCCGACCCGGGAATCGAACTCAGGACTTCATGCTCAGCAGTCGCGCTTGCGACCACTCGACTGACGAGGCAGACATAGTAATACAAGTTACTCGGTTTATGTAATACTAGCCTATGCCCGCGGCTTCGCACGCGTGGAGTTGGATCACTGTCCCACGGGATTGTACCATCTGGATAAAAATTATCCTATGTGTTAATCCAGGTTATAAACTACCCCTGTGCCAAATTCCATTCAGTAGTATTCGCGTGAAAGAGTAACAAACATCCATCCATCCATCCATCCATACTTACAAACTTTCGCGTTTATAATATTAATATAAATTATTAATTGATTTAACACTTTAAACTAACGACAAAGAACACATTTTTACCTACTTACGTGGATAATCCACTAATTGATTAATTAACTTATTCAAATACATTTAACTTTGCTAAGGACACCGGAACATTCTTATGTTTTCCTTCAAGGTTCCCTACATGTTCCTGTATTGATACGATTTCAAGTTAAATCATTACGTTGGTATGTTAGTAATTACGTCTTAAGTAATTATTTCATATTTCTATGCTGTTCTTGGTTTTATTCATTAGCGGTTTGTTGTTAGGTTGCGTTTGTTGTATAATCAGAGTGTCTTTATCTTCTTTTATATATCAAACAAATATTATTGTGAGAAGTTTTTACTACTATGTAATCTGTCTCATTGCGACTGATATGTTGTTTGTGTGTAATTGTTATTGAAGTGATGGATGATCGACAGAGATATATCATATTTATTTTATATGTGTGAGTGCGTCTATTAATCAAGGTCTGATGGAATTCCTTGCATATCCAATGCAGTGGCCTAAATTCCCTCAATGGTGGCCAAGAAGTCCCCACTGTTAAATACAATTCCTGTAATTTAATACAAAATTTACACGGGCTTGATTGACGAATTATATTATTGAGTCTAAAATACCTTTTTACTGTTGTCTGAATAACTATTAGTTATAATATATCTGTAACATTTCCATTTTCAATTGATCATGCGCTCATGCTAACCTATTTCCATTAAAAGTTTACCTCAAAGCATTCACCACATCACCAAAAATAGACATTCGATAAATTTATTGTTGTCAATCAGCTAATTAGTAATTTTTTGCATGCTGTCATCTGTTGCTAGTCGACTTCGCTGTTACGCCCCCGGGATAGTCTTCCATACACTTGTAAACTGTTCTAAATACTACAAACAAGTTAATTTATCTGTTAGCTTAGCCATTTTGCATTTCCTTGGTCCAATTCGCGTATCTTATCTCTAGTATTCTTATCAGTTATCACCCCTCTGTTGTGACAATTACACACAAACTTCATTCAGCCTAGCGAGAGTGCGCACCTGTTTGTTTCTAAAAAGTTTCAAACAATGTTTTCCTCTGTGTACCAACTTTATAAGTTATTAAATTAACCATCCCGTGAGTCACGATTGTTCTGTGTACAATTTACAGTTTTATTAAGTTCACTCGTCACTTCACGAGTTGTCTTTGACATGGCAAGTACAAAGAGTGATAGTGAAAAACCAGTGCAGTGCTGCAATTATAAAAAAAGTTTTGATTTGAATCTGAGTGACGTTCGATACAGCTTCCATAGAAGTTGGGTTAAGACGAAGAAGTTTAGTCACAGAATGTTTGGGGAGAACAGGTGAGTGAACTTGGATTTAGATCGAAAAATGTGTGAAATGTGTGTGTGGACTTACCGGGTGTTTCTTAAAACTCTGATTGTGACTGTTACGGAGCGACAGAATTACAGCTATGGTTTGGTTTTTACTATAGTACTAAGGACTTTCTGAAATACCAATATAGGGCAGTTGGATCTATCAAGAACTTTGTTCGTTTTATAGTAGTGACGTATATGCCACTTTGTATGTTGTTGTTTACCGTCTCAATTACGATTGTATGAGTCATACAGACCATACAGACTCACTACTTCCATGTGCAAGTACCGTTACTTACAAAAAGTGTGATACGTCTTGAATCAATGTAAACACAGCTCCATTAAATTCTTACCCCCTCCTCCCCCCACAAGACATGTGCGTTCAAATCCATGTCGGGCCTTGTTGATTTTTATATTTTGCAAAAACATTTATTAATTTATTGTTTACAATAAATTTATTGTTTTAGTGATTATAATTTAGTTCAATTTAGTTTTTTTTTTTTAAACTCTGTTTTTAATATTGTTTTTTTTTTTTTAATAAAACGTTAATACTTCTACATGAACGACTACCAATACGGCTTACGTGCAAGAGGTTGGAGGTTCAAATCCGGGGACGATATTTGCTTTTTGTCATGCATTAATTTTTTTAAATATAAAGTATTCTTCTATTTTGATTTTAGTAATTTAATAAAGATAAAATACTTTAATAATTTTTATTATTCCTATAATCTAATAAATTAATAAAACTTTGATCTTATTTTACTACAAAGATTTATTTTATTGTTTACAATTTGATTTGATAATTTACAGTTATAATGTTATCATTTGCCTACTGACACACCTAGACAAGTGACATCCTATTTACGCAAACCTTGAAATAGGAAGCGCTATAAATATTTTAGATTGAGATAATCTAAAGTTACAACTCGAGGGTATAGGATTAATTTTATAAAGAAAACGTAAGTAAGTAAAATTAGGACGATAGTAGGTACCAACTTTATCGCAATATTCAAGGGCTCGCTGGCTAATTTCTTAACCGTATTCGTAAGACGCAACTCGGTGAAGCGATGGTTCGAATCCGGGTCGAAACATTGAGTTCTTTTTGAAAGTATTCTTTAGATAATTCGAAACGAATTCAATGTTGTACAAATGTAACATTTTAAAACTTGAGGGGTTAGGACATACTGGCGCTGTCTGTACTATGCGCTTGACTTGATCAGGTTAGGAGAAAGTTGTCTTTTGTTACTGTCATAGTATTTAAACAATACTTCTATAGACGTTCACTTTCGACTTTGTTTATGATTAATTTCAGTGAGCCTATATTTTAGAAAGGCAATTATGACTTTTGTTGGTAAGAATTGAGAGTGAAAAAAGGGACTTGAATCGACTATCAACTCGTTTTCTTTTTTTTTAGAATTTGATGTACAAATAGTGGGCAGAAATTCAAGGATAATAATAATTGCCATTCAGTATAAAGGAATAAACAAATACTATGACCAGTCGAATGGTTTTGTTTAACCAGAAACTAAAGAGAATAAGACAGAATGAGAGGATAATTTATTGAACATTTTTTTTATGTCATAATCTAATCGATTACGTTGCGAACGTCCGTGAATATGAATAAATAGCAACATTGGTGACGATAATCTTGGTACAGTTTATGAAATTGTAATTGCTTTATGAGGCCTTTATCCTCATGAATGACATAAGGATAAAATGCCGTGCAAAAAAAAAATATCTTGCTATCTAAAATGGTAACAGTAATGTTTGTTTCAAATACACGAATTTTTTTTTTGAGAAAAAAAAACAAGCTGTCATACCAGGGTACAATATTTTACTGCTTCCATAAGCTATATTATGCTATGTTATCCTCATATACCTGAGTAAAAAAAAAGAGGATAAGATGGCTCCGAAATGATAAATGCTTGCCTAGTAACAAAACAAGTTTTGATTACCTATCTCAATGGTATTAAATGTATATTGTATATTCGTAAAATAAATCCTGTGTTTGTAGACTGTAGAAACGAGTTTTGTCTACGGAAGAATCGACGAAATGACAGAAGACACTGAAAATGTGTCACTATGTCGATTCTTCTGTAGACAAATCTCGTTTCTACAGTGGTCATGCTATGCGTGCAGGGGGATTACTATGACGTCTTAAAGCAGTTCTAATTCTAGTGTGAGAAAAAGACGGAGCTATAAAGGACGTGCTACGACTAGCGCCATCTCTTTCTCACACTGGAATCAGATTATAACAATACTGCTTTAAGACGTCATAGTAGGCCACCAGTTTCCAAAAAAAGTAAAGTGTTTAAATAGCTCTTTATTGTCCTTAGGAATAGTAGTATTGTGTTTAAGTGCTCTTTTGACTTAAGCTTAAAACAGAACTGCAAATTAAATAACTCGAATGAATATAATTATTTTGTTGTTTAGTAATTATATTTTGTAAAAACGATTACTATGTAGTTTGGTTTTTCAACGTAAGTTTGACTTTTGCTTGCTGCTTTTTATTGACGGTTTATTTCCTAATTCGCGTGCCTTCGGATAACCTGTGGGGTTCAGCTTGAATGTGTTTTCCATTTATTTGATTGGTTCGCTTTTAGCTGTTCATTAGGGGATCGGACTGGGTAAAGAAAACGACATTCTATTTTGTCCGTCAGACAGGTAATACAAAAATATTAGACACGTATTTTTTGTTTTATCAAAATATCAAAAAATTACTTAGTTAAAACTCATTAAAGTTGGAGAGTGGGGGCTTACTACGTCACAAGTAGGTATAAAACTTACCTACATGTGACGTCATGCGCCATTTCAACTCAATATATCTCCGTAATTTTATGACCACGTGAAAAAAGAAAAAATACGTGTCCAATACTTTTCAATAAACTACCCGACGGACAAAGAAAACAAAATTGGATTATCCCCTATTCTAACATGCAACAGATTTTTTGATCAGGCATTTCGGATTCGGCTAGTAGAATTTTCCATGGTGGGATAAAATGGTAAAACACATCAATTAGAATATGCTCCCAATTTGTTTGAATAAAACCAAAGCAAGATACATAACATATTTTAGGATCTATTGATCTGTCACCAAAATCAGAACTAACTGCCGTTGCCATCTTATTTTTCAATACAGTTTCTCGAAACAAATTCACAATTGTTTACCAACATAGCCGGGTGGCTGTCAATGTCATTCAACCGCCGAAAGATCCTTGTACCACTGTAAATTACCCATGAAAAGTGAAGTTTTATCAACATTGTCGTACACAAAAGATAAAATAGTGATAGTATCCTACAATTAGATGCTTACTAATGTGGGTTATCAATTTATTAGTTACTATTAGTGTTAAGTACTTGTGCACGTAATTAAGTATCATACTTTGCTTCAACGTCATTATCCACGGCTTATACTTACTGTCCGTTTTTTATTTGATTTTGCAGTAAAGTAAATAACCTTTGTCTCGTGGTTATAAGGTCTATGTCACACATAAAATAACTGAAGGGAACTTACTGCTGACTCGCGTTTTCAGAATTTTTATCAATTTTCGTCGCCCTATTTGAGAGCTCTTCATATCAAGGACTGATATTTAAATTATTTTTCAGGCATATTTGAAGTGATTCATCATCCTCTTTTTCTATTTTCGTATTACGATCAAAAGACTGAAAAAAATGTTCCGATACATCAGCGCAGCAAAGGCCGGATTTTGATATTGATTTCAAACAAATGTTTTGAAGTACCAAGAAATTCATTCAAAATAACGATTATATAACAACATAGTGTTTATCGATTCAGATCCCAACACTGTCATTATAGTGGTCAAATCGATTTGAGAACTCGTTTAGCGGTCCGATGATTCAACGAGGCTTTGATTCTTGGAAAGGCCCAACGCACGCTGCCTTTGACGGCACCTCCTCTGCACGTAACTTCCGGTTCTTGGAATATCCCCACACTGGTCATTTTGCATATATCTGTCCACCTCTCCTAAAATATAGACCTTATATCTACAATCTGTAGAGTGCGATTTGGCATGCAAAGCGATCGTGTGTTTTTTTTTGTCAAGCAATGGGTTTTTACGCTGGCCTTGACATTATTTTTATTTAATTTATGTGTGTGCGTGTTTTATGTAGCTTTCTTGTTAATGTACAGTTTATGTTGTTTTAATTAGGTAAATTATTTGCTAATTTATTTGCCTACCTTTTTAATTATGTCAGCTTGGGTAGGCTCCACCTTCAGCAATGCTATGACCTCATTCTTAAGTCATGAGGGAAATATTTGTGTATGTTTTTTTTACGTTTGTCCGTGGGAACTGTGGGGCGTAATAGTTTAGTCTACTCTTTCATTCTTATATCCATAGTCTTGATAAAAATATCCATTACAATGGACGGTTCTCGTTAAATATCTAATGCGATATTGACTAGTTTGCCATGTCTAGTTCACATGACACAAAAACATTCATAACTAAATGTTTGTACAGCTATTACGCAAAAATGTACCGTTTCTGCTGTTCTCATAATTGTTGATTTGGCACTCTAACGGTTGACCCGTAAAATGTTATGACAGTACATACTTGTTTGTTAGTGTCTTTAGTTATTCTTCGTCTCAAATCATCGGAGCAAAAATTAGACACATTAGTTTTGTAAACGCTTTTTAGGTTAGGATTTGGCCTTGGTCAAAACTAAGTACATGCAAAGGCTTCGTCTGTGTATTCTCGTTCTGTGTATTCTAGCCAGGCGTACTACATAACAGATCATAACATCACGCCTGTAATCCGCCAGGTAATCCCCGATGGATTAGGCAAAGGTGTACTTTTTTTTTACGGATGGGAATTCATCAAATGACCGCTCCTGCTCTGAGCAGAGCGGAAGGGAGTGTCAGACTTGTACTGACTAAAACCCATCCATGTTCCTTCGTAGCCCTTTGTGTTCCAGGACCACGGTATCTCTTTCGAACAGTCCCGCTGCCCTGGCAGGCGTCTGTACTCTCGGACCCCTTCCGATTACCTAATAATAGTACGCCATTCGTCAGTTTTGTTTTAATTTCCATATAATAGAGTGCAAGCCTACTACCATCAACGGGGCACAAATCCAGACTACGTTGCTGCTAAATCCATATTACATTGTTACTTAAAACATACTGGCTGAAGTTTGGAAGCCAGAACGTCGCAATATTTTTCTAGAGATAGATCATCAATCCTCTTATAGTAATAATCCGGTTTTGGTAATTCAGTGAAAGTACGAGAGAGGATTAGACCGGGGTTTTTAAAGTTGGGGTTGGAATAGTGTTTATTTAAAAAAGGCCTATATGCTTAGCTTTGCAACCCATTTTGCGTAGGTCGTCCTATAGAAAGCAGAGTTCTATTCTGCTTTCTATAGTTACTTCTTAAGGTTACTTCTTCTTCGTCGTTCCCTCACTGCTGAGGATCGCGACAAAATATGACTCTCCAAGCCATGCGGTCGCCTGCAGTGTGAACCGCTCGGTACAGGCTCCAACAGCCTTCATGATCGAAGGACAGTAGTGAAGGTTAAATCTAGGTGCCCAGTATCAGATCCATATTTAGGAGTTACTATGGGATGATACTTGAAATGCAGAGAGGCTTGCATCCCAGCAGTGGGAACGTTATAGGCTGCTTATGCTATGCTTGCATTGACTAACCATCGTCAACGGATTAGGACCGACTTTCATGTAAAAAAAAAAAAGTTGTTAAAATCTCTAATACTGCTAATGTTTTGTCCAGCAAAAGTAACCACATTATGGTTCGATACGGCAAGTGCCATTGTTGACACATCTGAAGCTCAATGTTACAGTAAAAAGAACCTTTTGTTTTGCACTTACAGTTGGATTTTGTTTGTATTGATGTTGAACTGTAAAAGGTGCACAGTTGGACGACCGCACCTGGGTCAAGGCCGGAGTAAAGAGATTTTATTCAGTCTTGTTAACTAACTCAATAATTGTAACATCGTTTTATATAGAAATGAATAGTATCGTAAATCTTCCTAAAATGATATTCTAATACTTCGCTTGTTTGCGAAAATAATGACGTAACTCGAAAAATAAGAAATACTGGACAGTGTTTTTTTTTAAGTAAGATTTTTAAATCTAACATAAAAAATAAACACGTTTTCATTATGTTGCCAATATTTCTTTGTATTGAAACTTTTTATCAAAACTTAAAAGGTATATTGTATCGTATTTCATAACTAATTTAAAACCTACTTTCATTAATTTCTATATTCAACTAACAAACAACATCGAAAAATCAATATTTTTAGGGTTCCGTACCCATAGGGTCAAACGGGACCCTATTACTGAGACTTCGCTGTCTGTCCGTCCGTCCGTCACCAGGCTGTCTCCCATGAACCGTGATTGGTAGCCTGTTGAAATTTCTACAGATTATGTATTTCTGTTGATGCTATAACAACAAATACTAAAAACAGAATAAAATAAATATTTAATAAAAACGAGCATAAAAATAACTTTTTTGTATGGAAGCCCATACAAAAAAGTTATTTTTATGCTCGTTTTTATAAAAAAATGGTACGGAACCCTTCGTGCGCGAGACCGACTCCCACTTGGTCGGTTGTTTTTTTTTTGAGTAATTTCATACTTGTTGCAAACGAGCGTAATAAGTATTGAATATATTTCCTATCAAGTTCTTTTTAAGACCATGCGCTTTGGATGTCATTTAGGTACATCCATATTTGAGTATGTTGCGTATGGGTAAATTAATTTCTTGGTTAGGTGACGTAGGTTTTGTATTATAATATGAATAAGGAAAATAATATTTAGCCTGCACCACTAACAACGGACACAACAAATACTTCAGTAGTTGTTGTTGGTTCGTGACTGGAATAAGAGTATCTATACGTATTTATTTTTATGCTGAACAGTTTTGCGTAAAATCATTTATCATGCTATCTCGACTACTCATACGGTAATTTCGCCAACTTTCACGCAGCAGCCGTGGCCGAGCGGTTAAGGCGTCTGACTAGAAATCAGATTCCCTCTGGGAGCGTAGGTTCGAATCCTACCGGCTGCGAAGTTCTTTTTGTATTTATTTTGTTTTTGTTTGTTACAGTTTACGAAGAGGGGCTGGCGTAAACGTTCAAGATGATAATGGGTATACACCACTTCACCAAGCATGTTTAAACGGCCACAGGTAAGCAAATTAAAAAAAAAAATATCTATTACCGTTTATTCATTTTTATATCTTATTTTTTACATTTAATATTCCTAGATAAAATCAATATAAAAAACATTTAGAAATATTAAAAAAATATCTATTAATTATTATTAAATTATAAATTATGTATCTTTATTAAGGAACCGAGCGTTGAAAATTCAACAGTGCGCTTTTATTAAGCATTTATTTATCTGCCACAACTTACTATAAAAATAAATAACATTTCATTTCATTTATTCATATAACAATTTACATTGTGTTGAATATATACACGTGCAATTTACTACATAAACAGAACTATGAATTAACATACCAAGTAAAATTCAGCTATAGTGTAAGCAGTTTTAAAAATAAATGTCAAACAGTTCTAAAAATACAAAATGTCAAAAACAAGTTTGAAAATAATGTCAAAACAGTTTTAAAAATACATAATGTCAAACAGGTTTGAATATAATGTTATACAGTTTTTAATATAATGTCAAACAGTTTTCAATATAATGTCAAATAGTTTTAAAAATGTCAAAAGATTCTAAATCATTTTATAATGCTAAATGTAAATCATTTAGTATTGTTTTTTGACATTAGTTCCGATAAATTATACAGACATTTTTCTAATAAATAGGCTTTTAATTTTGTTTTAAATAAGTGTGTGTTATAAATCAGGATCTTTAGCTCAGAAGGCAATTTATTAAATATCTCTATAGCTTGGTACTTCCAGCAATGTTCTACTATGTTAAATTTAGGAGCTATTACTTGCTTAAAATTTTTTCTACGTGTGCTCTCCCTAATCTCACGTTCTTCCTGAGATTCAAACTCATGTAGATACTTAGCAAAATGACTTAAAAGGACCAATACGTATAGACTAGGTACTGTCAATATTCCCAATTTTTTAAAGTAATCTCTGCATGAGACACGTTGTGCAATTCTGACTATTGTCCTTATGGCTCGTTTCTGTAGGATGAACGCTCTCTGCCAGTTATAACTGTAACTATTTCCCCAGAGCACGATACTATATCTTATCTTAGACTCGACCAGTGCATAATATACAGCCTTTAAATGTTCTATGTTCAATTCATCTCTAAGGCTCCTGAGTGCGTAACATGCTGACGATATGGATGATTCAATAACAGCAAGCTCCGGTTTCCAATTTAAAAGCGAATCCATATTTATCCCTAAGAATTTAACCGTGTCCACTAATTCAATCCTGTCTCCATTAATCTGTATATCTAAGTAGTCATTATGTCGAGTCGTAGTCTTGAATAATATGAGGTTAGTTTTACTTGTATTTAGCATTAAATTATTAGCATTAAACCATTCGCAAATTTTTCCTATAATTATATTAGTAATTAATGTCAATTTTTTTATGTCCTTTTCCCCAATTATTATGTTTGTGTCATCTGCGAAAACTACAAGTTTTTCGTTCGGCTGAGTTTGATTCATGAAGTTGAGTAAGTCATTTGTAAAAATAATGTAAAGTATTGGTCCTAAAATTGAGCCTTGAGGCACGCCCCGTTTTACATATGTCATTTTTGACTTGTAAATCACTTCGTGATTATTCTCGTCTATGCTTTTAATTTCTACACACATTCGTCTATTTTGTAAGTAAGAAGTCATTAGTTGTAACGCCTTTCCTCTTATACCATAATGCTCGAGTTTAGTTAGTAGTAGTTCATGATCTATGGTGTCAAAAGCAGAAAACAAACAAAACAGCATAACACTTGGAAATTGTTATGATTCTATTGTTTTTTAAGTTATAGGCGGCTACTAAGAATACTTCTTGCCTAACGGCCCGTTCACGACCTTGCCGCTGTGAGCGGCAGCTAAGCGCGGGGCGGCGAGCGGTAAGATCAAAAGTATGAAAATGTTTGAAGCACGCCACGAGACGCCGCTCATAGCGAAAACGCGCGCGGTTTTCTCCGAGCGAATCGCGGCAGCGGCGAGCGGTGCGCAGAGCGGCAGGAACAAAAGTACGAGCGAATGAGTGCGACGCCACGAAACAGAGCGGCGCGGACAGCGGTGTAGGAGTGACGTACTCAGCGGTGTAGATTAAAACAAAAAAGTTTAGACGATTTTGTGGCGGTAATGGATACCGATGCATTTATTACTGAAATTTTAAATCGACCGCCTATTTGGATGTCAAAACTGTACTCATAAAACTTATCTGGATATTTTATAGTTACGAAATTCGCTATTTCAATACCGATTTTTGTTCAGTTCGTGCACTCCTTCTCTCATATTAAGAATATCTTGTTTTAAAAATGTACTGCTTTCTAAACAGAGCAGGGATAATTTTGATAACGCAATGATTTTGAGCACGATTTGACTACCTAAATACGTCCACCGCTGCCGCTGCAACTAACCGCTACTGAGGGTACGTGGCGTTCAAAACGCACCGCTCACCGACGCCGCCCCGCTCGCCGCGCCGCGCACCGCTAAGACCAAAGTCGTGACCAGGCCGTAAGTAGTGTTAGGAAGAGTTTAAAGAGAATTGGTCTGTGACACTTGCCTTTATGAGTTGTGATACTAGCAGGTTATGTAAATATTTAAAAAAAAACCTAACCTGCTAGAAGAGACCTGTAAAATTGAAACTCGGCTAGGGTATGAACTCTAAGTACCTAGTTCGAGTGAATCAGTTTCTTCTAGGCAAGGGTGCTCCACACTAGGCCGTATCATCGCTTCACATGAGGCGTGTTGCGGCTAAATTAAAAAAAAATGATAACAGCAATAACAAAAGTAAATAAAAACATATTTATTTTCCTCCACCATGTCATTTATATACAGTCTGTGACGTCAAGGGACGGGCAGACCGCAACGAATAATGTCACAATGGGAAAAACTGTTGATAATAGTTATAAATGAATCATTAACTTTGTACTTATTCAAATTAATTTCCAACAAGATTATAATATTGGAATTATTAACAGTACAGTAGATGTTATTTTTAACTAAATAATTTGCTGTCACATAACAAATGTCAGTGCTAAAATGGAGGGACCTTGTTAAAAATGTCATTGAATTTCGCCTTATGTGAGCCTTTGTCATAAGTACTATGTTATGAAATGCAAAATTGTGGAGCAAGTTTCGATGTCGGCCAATAACCAAAACATGCTTGTACAGCCACATCTCATTTTTTTTAATCTTTAACTAGCAATGGCATAATTAAGAGATTTAATAAGACATAACATAAAGTAATCCAATAATATGGTAGGATTGTACAAGGCAAACCCGGATCTAAGTTATTTAAATGAGTCACGTAACACAGAATGCAAAAGCCGTTATAGTAAGATCCAAGTGCAGGGATTTGAGCCTATACCTTTACAATTCCCAAGTATTCTTATTTAAAAAAATATAAGGATCGTATAAAAATGTGCTTAGTAGTAGTTGCTCAAAGTTTTCCCAAAATAGGTGAACCTGCCTTGTGCTTTGAAAATAATCAGCTGCCAAACATTTGGGTATTTTTTTTTTTTAATTTTAAGTAGGCCTGCGTTTGGCCGCAACTCGCCTGATGTGAAGCGATGATGTGGCCTAGGGTGAGGCACGCTTGCCTAGAAGAAAATGATTCACTCGAACTTTAAAGACTGATCTAGATTATAATGATCAGGGATCAGATAATCCGGCAATTAATTCCACAGACTGGCGGTTCGGAAGCAAAGAGTTTTGTTCGGGTCCGTAGAACTTTCTACAATATAACGTATCTTCTGCTTTCTTAGGCTTCGCCGTATCTCTGTTTGTCCGATGATAGAATGCGGATAGGGGAATAAGTTTGCGTAATTCCAAAGTGCACTTCCAGAAATGTATAAGGAACTCGTGGCTAAATAAAAACAGCCGCACGGGTCGATCTTTAAGGTTAAGCCTGGCTTGCCGAGGTTGGTCTGTGGAAAGGTGACCATAATTACATACCAAGTTTCCTCCGTGCCTCGGGAAGAACGTTAAGCCGGTTTTTTTTTTTTTTTTTGACTGGCATCTTGCAGTTCAACCTATGAGGTTGTCGTCTGCTTAACCGGACTATCCTGTGGGTGCCTTTAGAGTAAGGCCTCCAGCCAGGGCATAAAAACTTACAAACTAAGCGACTGCACGCTAAGGGCGCCCCCTGTGGGGTACGAACCTCGGCTTAGGGCGTCGCTGGGGGATGACTGCATGGGGACAGGCTGGATCTGAATGGTATCATTATTTAGGGGCTGATTTAAAACTACTGGCACAGCATCGCGGGCTGGCTCGAGCGAGGGTCGGGGAGGGGCTCGAGCGAGGGTCGGGGAGGGAATCGTTAAGCCGTTGATCCCGGCTGTCATTTGTAGATCTTTGACAGTCGTTACGAGTAGTCAGAAGCCAAAAGTCTGTCTTATCAAGGGGTATCGTATTATCCAGTTACTGGGTTGTGGAGGTCAGATAGGCAGTCGCTCCATGTAAAATACTGGTACTCAGCTGCATGCGGTTAGACTGGAAGCCGACCCCAAGATAGTTTGGGAAGAGGCTAGGTAGATGATGACTCCCAGAAATGTATCCGAAAGCAGGTATTGAAATTTTGTGTGGGACAACTGGATATTTATACGCGATTACTATACGGTCCCATGGAAAAATATGTTCAGTTTAATGGTCTGCTCCACACCCTTAAATACGACCACACCTTTCAGAGACACGCTGAATTATGAATTATTTTTTGTCGATGTCAAGCAAATATCCTCTCGCTAATCTGAAACCAAGTTTCCAAGCTTCCGTAGAAGCTCGAAAGAATCATCTAGCATGAAAGCTAATCCTATTCTTCCTTTTCTAGAGATATAGTCCGTGTGCTGCTATCAGTAGGCGCCTCACCATGCATCACGGACAAGAAAGGCGCTACGCCCCTTCACCTGGCCGCCTTCCACGGTGACTGCGACGTTTGCTGGATGCTCCTCGCTCACAACAACCCACCATGCAATATTGATCAGCTGGTAAGTTCTACAAACGGTTATGTGATAATCGGTTATCGTATGGACATGTGTTGCGGAGGAATGAGGAAAATGTAGTCAGAACAATTTTGAGTATGAATGTGGATGGCTATAAGAGTGGAGGAAGACCAATGACACGATGGATGGACTGTGTGAAAGATGATATGCTATGTTAGGAAGGAGTTGACTGCTGTGATTACGAGTAATAGAGAAGTATAGAAGAAGAACACAATTTGCGCTGACCCCAAATACATTGGAATAAAGGCAAGAGAGCGTTGATGGTAAGTTCCACTACATGAATGTTTCAGTATAAGAATGGGAGCATTCCAATCGGCAAAGCATAATACACGGTGTACAAATGAGAATGTTCATCATCATCTGCCTAGCTTCTTCCCGGAGTATGGGACAGCAATTTTTTTTTGCGATTTCGATGTTGATCCCATGAAGATAGTTGTTCAGTTTGATGGTCTGTGACATACTCTTGAATATGA
Organism: Cerastis leucographa; assembly: GCA_963082945.1. NCBI lineage: Eukaryota > Metazoa > Arthropoda > Insecta > Lepidoptera > Noctuidae > Cerastis > Cerastis leucographa. Next base: position 9,309,087 of record OY720353.1, read on the forward strand.
CCACACCTTTCTGGTGGAAGTTGCTGGAATAAAGCAGCCAATTATGAGATGATGAAACTCTAGTTGACATTAGACAACCAAATGAATTAATTATTCGTTTTTCGAACGAAGCCTTTACCCGTCCTCTGTTTCACCTACATAATAAAAATGTTTTCGGCGCCCATTATCTACGTCCATTTCCGTCGGCTAGCTACCTACCGTCTGCCTGGCTACCATTCCAACCATATTGCTTTTATTTTACCTATGTCCTAACCACCCACTTATCCACAAGCCTCTAGTAAGTTCCAGAACATTCCAGGAATGTTGATTACGTCAGAGCTTCGCCCTCTACCTACAAGTTTAGTACACAACACCCGAGCCTCGCATACCTGCTTTGAGCCTTGAGGCATTCCAGGTTTCGTGTCAAGGTATTATGTATCGGAAACCTTAAGTTTTAATGACTTTGGGAAAGCCTAGAAATGTGACCTATTTTCTGAATAATACAGCTCGAATTTGTGTGTAACTATGTTGTCAATACTTAAGTTAGTGGCGAAGTTTGGGTGGTGATATATGGGCATAGTTTTGTTACGATACGTGGATGGAAAACTAACTTTTCTTTATGATATGAAAACTTATTGTTGAAACATCCACATGAAAACAAACTATTTATATTCAAGATATTTCATAAATTATGTTTAGTTTTGCGATGACACGTTAAGACAATAAAACATTAGTCAACTCAAAGCCTAAGAAGTTACGACTATGCAGCACTGAGTTTATTAGTCACTAAGCTCATTCAACATTTAATTGGTGGTAAGACAAACCTCTGATTCAGTTCCACAAGCACTAATATGTACCTAATTTTATGTAAGTTACTTATAATAAAAGTATTAGCAACTTGTAAAAACGATTTTTTCTTACTATATTGATTGATTGATGATTGATTTTGTGGTTGTTTTGTAAACGTCATACCGCGTTGTGTTCGGTTTTTTCGGTCAAAGCGTTGTTGGTATTTTAGCCTAACATATACATATTTGTGCTCGTGATTGTACATAGATAGTTACTCGTATTTAAAAAGGACTGGCCTGGGAACCGGCGACTTACCTAGAACCGGTCATTCATTCCGGTCACTCGGTATTTGCTGGGGCGTCGACATTTGAATACGGATAAGATATGGCCAAGTAAAAGGGTGTGTAGAACACGATTTGCAACAGTTTTGGTTTCAAATACGACGTAGTTTCTTAGTCGGCCTTTGGTTTAGATTTACTGACTACAAGAATTTTAGTTACAAAACAGAAAGAAATTAAAATAATTAATTCGTGTAAACCATAATTAGTAAAATGTAGGTTTATAAATGAATAGGTATAGACCACCTTGCCCCGCGAAAGTTACTTACATTAATAATGTGGGCTATTTTAGTTTATTAATTAGGGAAAACAAATAATTACACACTATACTTACCTACATAAATATTTAAATAGAATTGTATAAAACTACTATGGCCAATATTGTAAGTGTAAGTTAGCGATTTTCAGAATTTGTTGAATTTATAGTAACCATGGTGTTTCTTGCCGGTTCTTCTCCATAGGAAACGACCAACCCAAACCGTGCACCTTTTTTCGACATTTTATCAGTGCTAATGTAGGCCTTGGTGAAATAAAATATGTATGTATGGTATGATGGAATGGTATGTTGACCTCTGAGTTTGTTTCGGCTGTTTCTTCTCAGAGTAATCAGGTACGAAACACCGGCTCCATCTAGTTAAAAAAAAATGACGTGTAAAAGTGTTTGTAAAAACCTACTTGCAAAATAAACAACGTTTATCATATGCATGGTATCATGTGGTCCGAGGCTTGGACGCAAATGCGATGACATAGACTGGAAAATGTAGAGTACGTAGAACTCGGTTTTAAAGCTCAAGAGTTAGAGCTAATGAATTTGAGACACATACACTCTTCTCTGGTGACATATACGAACTAAGCATCCCACATGACTTCGAGAAAATCATACATTCGCGAGATTAGGTTATTATAAGCAAGTCTGACAACACCCGTCGCGTCAGAAGACACTCCCTTTTCTATGGAGGATAATTTCCACTCTGCTCCTCATACCTTACTAGATTTACATAAGCCCGTCATCTATTTTGCACCGCATGGCCTTGACCTTCTTGACCTTCTCACTTTTTGACATTTTACTGTATCAGAGAACAGAGCTGCATGCTGAATTTTGTGCTGATCAAATTTGAACGCTAAGAAGATGAATAGATCTAGGTACAAGCTAGCCTTACTCACTGGCATCTAAATCCTCTATTACTTTGAAACACATCAATTAACCTTTATCATTTGTCCCACAGACGTCAGACCACGAAACAGCATTGCTGATAGCTGCCCAGTTCGGTTTCGTCAACGTGGTAGCTCAGCTGGTCGCTAAAGGCGCCAATGTCAGCATTAAGAACAATAACGATGAAAGCCCGCTGGACCTTGCTGCGCAGTATAACAGGTAATAGAAAATAGCCGTAATAATTAGCACTGTTTAAGGTTTACTTTACTTTTCTGTCTTTTATTTCGTCTACATAGTTCTTATTATCCTAAACCCAGAAATTGGAATTTGGACGATGGGAAATGAAAAGTAAAGTTTGTAGACACTGTATTATAGTTGTAAAAATATCCTTTATAACGAAGCCAAAGGCCATTTGTCCCCCCCCACCCCCCTTAATTGCCGTCATGTTTTTGTGCTGATCTATACCTGAGCGGAAACCTTATAGTTACGGAGATATTATTGGGGGTCAAAATTCCAACTTTTCAACCCTTAATTGGTCGCGCCTAAATGGGTACGTTAAAGGTATATAAATGTATAAGGTATATAAATAAAACATGAAATACATACAATATAACAATAATGCTCGATACTTAACATAAAGGACACGTGTTTTTATGAAGCTAACGGAAACTTCACAGAATTTAAAAAATTCTAAACCTTCACAGTTGTGGGGGTGTGTAACATGCGACCAATTCAGGGTTAAATAGTTTAAAAGAAAATACAAGTTTTAATGTTATAACTTTACTTTAAATATTTTCACGACCCACATACTATTCAATGCACCCATTAGCATAATGTTTTGTGTTTTTCACTAGTCAAAAAGAAAAAAAAATCGTATCCCAGCAATATTTTTTGCTTAAGAGTTGATTATTTCGATGTACTGTTTGGTTGATGGCTTTGTGGGACGGTCTGTCTAACCACTATATATTTTTCTAATATTTCCAATTAATCGAATATCAACTTTACAGTAAATATAAAAAAAAGATTGTGTGGTTTTATGAATCCACGGTAAAAGTGAAACTTTTTTTCACACTATAGCTATTTAACTAAAAACTTTTGCAATAATATTCCATTGGTAAAAAACGTAAAAAACGCGGATTAGGGATAAAGTGAGAGGCGCTCTGACGAGCGCCTTTCACTTTATCCCTACTCCGCGGCCGAGCGTCACGCGACATGCAACACACAGACGAAAAAGTTTGAGACGATGTAATAAAAGTTTCACTTTAATAAAGTGGATTTCAGAATGACTTATACATTTTCACCGTGCACTTTTGTCGTAGGTTGGCCGTGGTGCAGCACTTACTACAGGCGAAGCCGAATATAATCGACCAATACCGACTCCCCGCCTGTCGTAATGTGGTGTTCACTTCAACTCCACTTCACAGGGCTAGCAAGAACGGGATTAAGTAAGTGTTATGTTTAGTTTATTTTTTTTATGTAGGTGAGGTCATTATAAGCCATGTTGCCGATACGAGAGTACTAAGCACATATTGCTGATCAATTAGAATGAAAGAAATAAAGCAACGAGCGCGAGATAACTCCGTCGCTTTCTTGCACATTTTTTTTTTATACAAAATGAACTGTGTACGTGAATCGGTTATTATAGGCTGAATAACCCTATAAAAAATAAAACCTGGCTCGATCCTGACTCTAGGCGACAAACCCGCATACACCTTGTTGGGTGGTTTAGGTTAGTTAGTGGTACCTAGGGAGGTTCGATTCCCAAGCCGGGCAAAATGTCATTGGATTTTTCCATCGGAAATTTCTCAGAAGTAGCTTGGCGTCAGGATTTGTGACCAGTTGATGGTAATAGCCTCGACCCAATGACATGGAAGATGTTTGAGAACACGTCATAGATACACTTTTATAGTAACTGCCTAACTGAATCTAGATAAATTATCTAAATAATTTCCACATTAACATAAAGCTTTTACTCATTACTACAACCGTCTCAGTCTATAGGTACATAGCACGTATATTATATATTAATATTATGTTAATGCAAAGGCGTGTGGCAATTGCGTCGTATTCATATTCATTCGTTCGTTATAACGCATCGATAGCTTTCGTGCCTGTTTACATGTCGGTATTGCCAATGTTAATAAAAGATGGATGTGGTATGTTTGTGCACACTATATAAAGTGCGTTTCCTCCGTACCTCTGAAAGCACGTTAAACCGTTGGTCGGGGATGTCATTTGCCATTTTGTCATTATTTTTGTCATTTGACAGTTAGTCGTTACAGGTAGTAAGTGGCCCGAAAGTGTGACAGCCAATCTTACCAAGCAATTTCGTATTACTTAGTACTAACTGGGTTGTGGAGGTCTGACAATGTTAGAGTATGCTTTGATCGATACTTAACATTCAGGCCTAAAGCATTTTGAAAGGAAAAAAAAACTCTCTCCTATAAATCTACCGTCTAAGGCCGAGATCTATGAATGTTATTTAGCACGCACTATGAGGAAGCGTTATTCCTGTCACTGTAAAACTGTCAGTGTTAGATGAAGACCGGAAAATGTCTTAGTAACTCGTCTTTTGAGAATAAGTGCAATATTTTTTATATCGGTCAATAAGTTATGGTACCGGTTCATATAGGTACCGCTTGACCGCTGCCATAAACAATACATAAACGCCATCACAATTGATACTTTGAAGCTATATCCATTGTTGTCTTCATTGTTCTTCCTTAGTCACTCGCCGCGCGACAACCGAACAACCTCAGTAGGTACTTATACCAATAGCAGATAACAGTAAAATTAGAAATGGGTATTGTGTAAACGGCTCAAAGAAAACAGTACAACATATGATTTGAGGCCATCTGACCAGCATGTTCAGGCAAACGGCAACCAAAAGTTCGAAGACATTATATGACATCCCCCAATGTCCCACTCGATGTCTTATAGAGGAGGCCTTTGTCCCAGCGTTAGGACCAATATAAGTTAATAGTTAGTTTGACGGCACGGTTGGCGCAGTGCCTGAGCTATGGACTGCTGCGCTGCGTGTCGCGGATTCGATCCCCGCACGGAACAAATATTTGTGGCTGTGAGTGTATGTGTGTGTATGTGAGTTTCCATGTTTGTTAACGCACCCACGATACAGGAGAAAGTCCTAGTGTGGGCAACGTTTAAAAAAAAATGTATTGAGTACTAATGTATATGTATATGTATATCGAGTAGTAATGTATTGAGTATCAAGAAAATTCATTGTGGAAGGGACACCAACGCAAATTTTTTTGCTTCCATATTTGGTTAAAAATTTGCCCTACCTACTCAGGTAGCAGTACCTACTCAACTGCTACTAATTAGTACTCGAACTTAGGAGCTGTTTAGGAAATGTTCAGTCGTGCACTTCAATGTATGGATATCGGAATAGTAATAACAACATTTCAGTATCTGAGTTCAATCTCTAACTTCTTCAAAACAAGAAAAAAAAATAGCCTCTTAAACAGCTCAGTACCAATGGCAACTTAATTTCGTCGGGTTATACGACGCTAAAAACGGTTACCACGCATTCAGTCTATCATTCTGACCCTCTCCCCCTACATAGAAATTTATGTTTGGTTATTAATAAACAGCTACCTACACGGTCACGTCTATGAACCAGCTGTTTTTTTTTTCTGGACTCATTCAGTAATTCCTTAATATAATATGCCTTATCCAACTGCCAACAGCTCAGATGTTCATGTTATCCTATGTGTCAATTTTGCGCGCCCTGTCGAAGGGTTAAATTGGCAACGCGTATCATGTGGTACCCGCCTTGTGACTGTTGATTTTAAAGGCGCCATGTTATGAGAAATAGCGATTTATTTAAGAAATTCTTTTGAAGAATTAATTCTACGTAAAATATTGTAATTACAACCAGAAACAAAGTCATAGTCGTCACTTCGTTACAACGTAAACAGTGGACAAGCTGATCAAAATTGGTATCCTCACTGCTGAGAATCGCGACCACATATGACACGCCATCATTGACATTGACATTGACAGCCATCTTGCCTTATTGTGTCAAAAAAATATTGTTTCTATTTAGTTAAAGTTTTTTGTTGTTATATTACCTTGCTCACTCGTACTAAAATCTCGAATCTTTCGTTCTCTGTGGGAGGTTTGTAAATTTGACTTTTCTTATCTATAAATGTCAAAGTAGAACCATATCAAACGTATCATCCTGCGTACGTATTAAATGGCGTACGTGCGAATCATTATACAATCGAAACTGTTGTTTTGTTACTGATGGAAGCTATGCAAAACAATAACACAATAGGTCTTGACTAAATGGATGTATGTATATATACCTACGAGTACATTTATTTGCGGTTACAATACAACCTTTGATATTGTTTGCTCAGTGCATTTAGAATAGATAGGTTTTATTGTTATTTAGGATTAATTCGAAGATGGCTGAAAAATTTGAAACAATTTTTGTCATGGCTGAAATGCTAGGTTCCAAAATTATGAGCTGAAAATGAGCAATCCAATTTTTTACAGGTTCTTATTGCACGTTTTCAGTAAGACTTTGGCGCCATCTAAGTAAATGCCTAAACAAAAGCGCGCTGTTGGACGCTCGGCTTGAAATTTGGAAAGTGCAATAATGTTATGCATTATTTAGGGTGCATGGGGTATATTAATACTTGCAAAACGATCATTACATTGTCAACGCGTTTAGCAAAAGGATTTGTTTCCGCAGTTTGCTGTTAGCGTCCTAAAACGCCGGTCCCCCCTTCACAGGCTCTATTGTATCTTTGAATACAAAGAGGATACCTCACACCAAACGACATTAAAGGCGTCTTATTGTCTGTCTAACAATATGCGATACTAATTATAAACAATCCTAGCCTGTGTTCTAACACACGCTTAATATGAGAGGGAGGGGGGGACATAATCCACCAGTCTTGTATAGTTCAATACTTATTAACACGTTTAAAAAAACTTTTAGAAATCGCTAACGTCTTCAACATGAAACGTTTCATGTTGTAGCGTCGTCATTATGTTTAGCAAAAATTAAGGTTTATTAGAAATATAATTTAAGATTTGCTTCCTCGCACAGAATTTGTTTGACTTTATGTACGATTTTCTTGGATTTTTAAAACTTTTTGGTGTATTGTTAAGTCTTGAAATTCTGTTCACTGATGTTGCCTTTCTTATACTTAAGATGTAATTAATTCAAGAACTGTCTAACCTGCGCTTGTTTTTGGAGATAACAAACAACTGCTATCACTATTGCATTTTACTGTTTCTTATCACTTGTTTCTATCAAAATTACTCAACAAAACACACATTATTCATGCTCGGTTATTTACAAAAACTCATGCAATCGGTACATACGAATACATTTATAAAAATCGGGAGCTTTTGATAAAATTTCTATGCGTCCACTCCTGGCTTCGTTAACCACATGAATAAAATAAATATGAATGCCGATGAGTACGACGTCCAGTCTGTGTGTACTGCTGGCTGTCAATTACAATATTGGTATAGGTTTTACTGTACTTATTGGGTGTATGGAGGTACGCACTGCGACCAATAAAGCCATACAAAACCAGTTTATTCGGAGCTCTCATTGTACGGGGAATCTTGGTATACAAAGCGAGGCCATATACTGCAAATGTATATACACGGTGTAAATCACCTCATCACGAAGCCGTCAACCAAGCATTCTGTACATGAAACTAAGTAACTTTACGCAAAAATTATTGCTGGGAAACGACTTTTTTTTGGGGGGTGTAAAATAATGTTTTGTGGTAGAACTCAATGTAACGCACTCAAAACATTGTGCTGATGGACGGATTGAATAGTACGGGGGTCGCGGAGGTGTTTAAAGTAAAAATCTTACATTAAAAACTTGTATTTAAAAAAATACTTGTCAAAAAGTTGGAACTTTGACCCCTAATATCTCCGTAACTAGAAAATTCCCAGGTATGGTGTGGAACAAAAAAAATATCGCAATGACAGGGAGAACCAGTGCCTTTCGGCTTCATTAAGAGGTGTTTTATACCTTTTATGGCTTGTTGTGTCGCCGTGTGTACAGTCAAACAAGCTGTTTGATACAGGCAGGCAGGCAAGTTTGCACTACACTGCCGATTTAATGTCTGCGAAATAACTGTAGTGTAGGCCAAAGTAACCTCTGTATGGTCCCTGATGTAGCCAGAAGGCGTTGCGGCAGACCACTTAGAAGATAGCGGGACGAGCAGGACATAACCAACGTCCAGTGCGCATTGATCCAAATAAACCTTTTGTCGATAGTACTGAAAATCATTGAGGCTTTCGCTCAGCTGTGTGTTGACTAACAGTAATTTACACGGACATGAAGTAGACGAGTAAAGTTTTTCATCCTCCCTTAGAAAACGGAGGATCCTTCAACCAGGCGGGTGTCGCGTCTGGTGGGCTACTACCAGACGTTTAGTTTATAATATCTTAACTCGCGGATAACTTTAACATAGGTAGCTACTTAGAATTTTGATGTAGTTCTTCATTTGTGTCAAAGATGACGCTAGCTTTCTTTTGTCAACTTAATTATGTTCGCTACAGTAAAACAGCACACTTATGTCAAAAAGTAAAAGTAGTTGCGTTGCGAGTAATCTGCATTACTCGCAACTACTTTTTGACATGAGTGTACACCAAATAGTTTGTCCGATTGTACCTATGTACTGTTTTGCGTGTTATCTATGCTGAAAATAATGGCGTCTTGTTAGTAAATATTTAAAGCCAGCCATTCTGCGAGTAAATGTAGATTGTGTCATCTTTATTGGACTAGTTTAAATTACCCAAATGAAATCAAGACGTCATATTGTAAAGAGATAAGTAATCAGACTGCAAACATCATCACCTTTTTCTTAAACAATTTACTTCGTTTTTCACAAGTCTATCGTTACTTGTTGGTCTCAGGGCGTCTTGTGTTTTGAAAAGGTATTACGCAATAATACTTCTTTCTGTCTGTAAGACCAACTTTAATAATAAAATTTCCCTCACTAGGGACGTGGTGATAGCCCTCATTGACGCTGGTATGGACCCCAACGTCAGGACCCACAGCGGAACACCTCTCCACGAAGCAGCCCGCTTCGGCAAACCAAAAGTAGTCAGCATCCTCCTCTCAAAAGGCGCTGACCTTCATGCCCAGGACTCTCAAAGAAAGACAGTCTACGACGTCCTGAATGAGTACCCAGAAGAAGCGACCAGAAGAGTTCGCAAAGTCATACGAGGTATGTTCCAAGCAGGTATGTTGTCTACTGATTTAACTGGTGTTGATGGATTAATCGCAAAATCGGTAACTGTTTTGAGTTGTAAAGAGTTTCTAATAAGTTTTAGGCCGAGTTTACACCAAGCGTATAGTCGGCCAACTGTGCTTAAGCGGCGATGTCCCTTCGCCCCTGTATCTTGCAACTGTATGATCACACGACGGAATTTCAACATAGTGCTGACCTCCCGAAGCGGTTGCGACTGAAGCAGCGGTTTGAAGCAGTCACTCATGACTGCTTCAAACCGCTCCGCCCGTGTATGGCTGCCTTGAAAACAACGTCAGTCATCAGCGTCAGGCTGACTGTCTGTTGTTTTTCATACATTTCCTCAATAACGGACTATACAGTTGGTGTAAACTTGGTGTGGCCTTACTATTACGTCACCTGTATGACTATGCTCTACGTTTTAATTGGTTTAGGTTTGGACGATGTGCAATTTAAATGTGGCTTTTAGATTAAACTTTTTCTGTTATTTTAATGTCGCTTTATGCTAACTTCTAACTATAAACTAATTGTTGAAAATGGATGTTTGAACCGTTTCTTGAAAAAATACTATTTAAAAAAAACTTAATGTTTTATTTGTGTTATTTTTCTACCTAAACAATTTATTATTGCACCCAAACCTAAAAGAGGATAGCCCTATGGATGATTGTGTTATCCTGCACAATGCTATATTTAGCTGACAGGCAAATAATATTTTCCTTGTGTGTTGTAATTTATTTAACAAGCTTTATAATGTGAGATTTTGTGATTAATTTATTAACATCATATTATTTAAATAATAAAATTTAACAACTAAATTCCCGTAAAATCAAACATTAAAAACCATAGTTATAACGAATTACTTATTCCAGATATGTCGATTTCCCGCTACGTCGATTTGCGAAACAAATGACCTCTGTTTAAAAAAGTTTACGCTTGACACCGAGGTTGGTCGAGTACACTTAAAACAAAAAGCGAAATGCTTTTATTTTAGTTACAAATAAAATCATATTTATCCATATTAATATTATAAATGCGAATGTCACTCTGTTTGTTTGTATGTTTGTTACCTTTTCACGACTAAACGGCTGATCGGATCTTAATGAAATTTGGCAAGAAGATAGATTTCAACCTTGGAAAGGACATAGGCTGTATATCATCACGCTACGACCAATAGGGGCGGAGCAGCAACGAAAAATGTTGCGAAAACAGGGAAAATTTGACGCAGACGTAGTTGCGCGGGACAGCTAGTTTTACATAAATTATCAATTTATTCTTCTAACAGAGAAACACCTAGGCTATTCTGCAAATTATTGACTAAAATCGTCCTATTGCTACAAGGCTTGCATACATTCAAGGTGGTTATAATATTGTATTCAAGATATTTGTTTTCTGTTTACGACACGCGACACGTTGTGCTTAAGTTCTGTAAGTACCCTGTTTTCCTAACAAAAGTACTAAGCTGCATGAATTTAGGATGGTATTTCAATCGCAGGTTTATTTAGTTATATTATTTTAAGGAATAATAATTTGTAGGTACGGTCAGCAAAGAAAGCGCTATACATATCCAAAATTATAAGACGTCTTAGGTTTAGAACGATCTATACATATAAACAGACTGGAGTAAAAGACAGAACAATATTTTCATCAATGGTTACACAAATTCGCAAAACAATATTACATCAGATAACACTGATCAGAACAAAGCTTGGTGTAATATTGATAAGTGTTAACCGAATTCTGATGCCGACTGTACATACTCGGATACCCAGAATATAACATACACAATATCTTGAATTTATGATAGCCTGATACTTGTTGCTGGGTTATCAATACTGTATTATTAAATTAAAATTCACTAATGTCATAATTTACTGTTAAATTTTACTGTAATAATATTCTATTTTTAATGCCATTATATTATATTACTGCTACTAAATTGCTCCTAGCAATTAGATTTTAAAGTGAAACTTTTATTACATCGTCTCAAACCTTTTCGTCTGTGTGTTGCATGTCGCGTGACGGTCGGCCGTGGAGTAGGGATAAAGAGAAAGGCGCTCCCAAAAATTTTTAGTGTAATGTCTATAGTATGAAAAAAAGTTTTACTTTTACCGTGGTTTCATAAAACCACACAATCCTTTTATTTTCTTTTAATTTTATTTCTAACTGTGGTCAGTGTTGCGGGTTACATTATAGCCATTATAATAGTTTTTATTAAACTTGTTGTAAGTTCTCATAATGTAACTGTTTTCTGTAGCATTGATTAAAAAAAAAAATAGTATCACCGGATGAGCAACATCACTTTAATAATTAAAAGCACAGCTGTATTTCGTTTTTAATGTGACTGTACTCTGTGACAGCCACGCCGAGGTGAAACAAAAGACAATGCATCAAAATCATCCAATATCACGAGTCGACGTAAAGGAAATCGGCATAGCGGGAGTTATTCGTTATAACAAGTATTTTTTTCTCTAAAATATTACAATAAGTTTTAGGTAACCAATGAAATCATTCATTAATCTAAATGAAATGTTACACAATCATATTTTGTTTTAATTCCACTTTAACTGTAATGTGATGAGGACGTATGAATAGGGGATCGGACTGGGTAAAGAAAACGACATTCTATTTCGTCCGTCAGACAGGTAATACAAAAATATTAGACACGTATTTTTTGTTTTATCAAAATATCAAAAAAATACTTAGTTAGAACTCATTATAGTTGGAGAGTGAGGGTTTACTACGTCACAAGTAGGTATAAAACTTACCTACATGTGACGTCATGCGCCATTTCAACTCAATATATCTCCGTAATTTTATGACCACGTGAAAAAAGAAAAAACACGTGTCCAATACTTTTCAACAAACTACCCGACGGACAAAGAAAAAAAAATAGGATTCTCCCCTATTGTATGTGACTTAAAGAATGATAAATATAAATGTTGAAGGATGGAGACGAGGATGGATTGTGTGAGAAATATCACGAAAGAAAAGTAATGATTGATTTTTTCTCGATTTCCTCAAAGTTACGCTTTATTTCATAACTAATAAAATGTACATTTTTGACAGAGTATGAGAACATCATGGGAAACTTTGACAGCGACAAAGATTTGCCACCATTCCCCACCGTCCAGGATTACAGCCCCGACGCCGTAATGTGAGTCTTATTTACTTAGTTTTTAAGTCCTTAATGATACAGAGGTTTGATGTTCTACGATTTATTTCGTACTGGAAGATAAAAGTAAACAAATGAAATGCTATTGTATTTAAAGCATAACGGAGAACAAAACTGGGGCAGTTACCGGTAGGAAATAGGAACTGAGATGTCTAAAGCGCTTTTGAAAATATCTTACTACACATTGCTCGATTCTTTTTGGATTTATAGAACAATACCTGTGTTAGTACTTCATTTGTTTACTAGTTTGTGGCATTTAAATCGATTTATTATGAAGTTTCTTCAAACATTTATTTTTGCGAAAATATCATACATTGAGCCTTTACGTTAACTTGTGTCTTGAAAATCTTTTAAAACTTTCCAAATTTTTTATAACATATTTTTAACGAAATGTAGCCAAGAATCAAGTTAGCGTAAATGTATTTTGCGCACAGTCTTTTGCAAACAAACATTATTCTGTCCTTCAAAATTCGCAATTTTTCTTTACGTCCGCACAAAAATCACATTTCAATGTTTCTGCCTTTGACTGTGCGGCATTTCTCAAGTACAATTCATAAAACATCAAAAATCTCATTACGCAAAACCATTAACACGGTGTGGGGTATCTTTTTTCTTCATCTTTTATCTTTTTTAATACTAACACGCACGATTTCTTTTTATTTAAATCTGTCCGTTGACTTGTGAAGGGAGAACCGTGGTTGGTAAGCGGAGCTGTAAAGGAGCTACCTCATTCAAAGGGCAGGCTCAAAACGTTCTGTTTTAATTGGAGTGCCTCGTCTCAATTACGACATACGACGTGTCTCCTTTGAACTATGATTGCTATCTTAGAACCTTCTCTCACGTTGAGAACAGTTTAAAAAAAAAATAAAAATAAAGGAAATACTTAGTTGCATATCAATTTAGATTATTGTAATATGGTTTTAGGTATTTTGAATAACTTGTTAGTAATAAATCAAGTACTCGTGCAAAACTTAAATACAGAATCTAAATAACGATGATTTTAAAAGCTATCTCTAATTTAAACAAAACTTCATGTAAATAAACACTAAATATTTTGTAAAGCAATTCCATAAAAACAAACTTATGCATACTTTCTTTAAAAATCACTTGCAAAAGAAAACGCTCGCGTCTTCACAAAAAATAATCACATGTAAGTTTACAAAAGAATGGACTGTAAACAAAAACTTTGAATGCGGGTTGCCTCATTAAAATGTTCCGTGTCTCTGATTTTGTCTGCAAACAGCTAGGTGAGGCGTCTGTAAACGAGAAGAATATCTCCCAACGACATCCTTTGATGGCGAGCTAAATACTTAAAGATGAGCACTTTCAGCTTTTCTAAAAATGTGGACGCTCTCAAAGGAATGAAATTCAAACCTAATGAAATTTAAAAAATGCCTCCCCCTATTGCAGTTCCTGAATGTTATACGTTTAAGTGATGATAATAAAATTAATTTCTAAAGAGCTAAACACCTACACGAAATAACTGTTTTAATTTGCAGGTTCATTTGCGATATTCCGTCTGCTAAAATGCTTAACCCCAAACTTAACGCTTCCCCAGAAATGGGTAATGATAGAAAAGGCAATATCTATGTGACTAATTCGATTCAATCGCCAGAGGCACGTTTAAAAAAACACATTTTAACTAATGTACAAGCTATCAATAATACACAAGTCGTTAATAATACACAAGTCGTCAATAATACACTTAGCGTCGATATGAGGGAACGAAGTGAAAGCTTTTTTCTCAAAGCCAGGAACAATAAACAACTTAAGATTTTAGGCAACGCCATTGCAGAAACTGCATGTACAGAGTTGATAGAAAATCAAAGTCAGGTCATTACCGAGATCATGTCGCGAAACAGATCGAAAGCTGGCCCCGATTCTGAGAAAGAAGTGAATGCTGTTTTGCACGCAGTACGAAACAATCTTGTTGACTCTGGTGAAAAAATCAGGCGAAGCACCATGGACCAAGTGACAAGAAATCAGATTATTACTACAAATGATTTCAATGATTTGAAAAAGAGACCACAGCCTCCTCGAAAGCCAACAGGCTATGCGACGAAGTTTTTACCTGAACCTGATAAAGACTCTCCTGAGAATATATACGCAAATGATTGCTTTATTAAAAACAAAGATTACGACACTGACAACATATATGAAAATGTTAGTAAAAAATTGCCGAAGGATGTTGATACAACGGACGCCGCTCAAACTTATGTACGTATGGACGGTAATAGTCCATTTCACAGGAGCTTTACATTTGCAGGTACTTGTGTGAAACCTGAAGAGTTTGCCAAGCCTTTGGAAAGCAATAAAGATGATTGTGGGAATTCAGACTGTGATCCCGAAGACTATGTTACAATGGGAGGAACGGGACAACAAGAACGATCATTGTCTGTTCAACTCAACAAAACCGATCTTGTTCATCTTCGAGGTGATATTGGATGCCTTTATGAGTCCACAGATTATTCGTATATCTATGAAATAAGTCCATTCCATAAACATGGCGGTCAGCCTTTCACAAAAACAAGACAAGAGGCTAAACCAATGCCTTGTTATTGTCATGAAGATCCTGAACGAGAACTGAAAATTCAAAGAAAGATTAACGCTAGAGCTCGTCCGATTGGTGGTAGCCAAAACGTTTATTACAGCTGTGAGGATATTTACGTTTCCATAAAAAACAAAGAGGGTATTTATTCTTCTTTAAAGGACTTGTCGGGTTATGGTAAACAAAAAATGGTTGAAAATGAAAAGGAAACAACTTGGCCGGATACCGGTGAAAAATTATGCAAGTTTGTTGACTCTGATTTTAATGAATCAAAACAAGAAAAGTCGTCGTCATTAGACGCTAAAACGGGGGGCTTATTAAGGAAAAAGCTGGTTCAAGTTAAACAATTTATTGTCGATTGGTAGAGAAAAAACATGATCGTAACATAGTTATTTTTTTAAGTTATATTTATCCATTTACTTATATTTTCTTTTTCTTACTTCGATTTATTAACGTTATTTTTCGGCTTTTGGTGGTGGCAAATAAAAACTAAAAAAATAACACAATTCATGATTTCATTTTAATTTAAAGTATAATTTATTTTTATGATTTATTTTATTTTTTGTCGCTTTATGTGTTTTACAGGAAAACCACAGAGACCCAGAAAAATACTAATAATAACGAAAGCTTTTTATCTCCATCTTCATCGTCTCTAACAAAAAATCATCCTCAAAGTTTTGTTAAAAAGCTTGCTTCAAAATGCTTGGGCCTGAAAGCGAAGTTTAATTCAGCTCCTAACATATCTAACAGTGAAGCGGAAGTCGATGTTAAATCGAAACAATCCGAAAACAAAAGCAATTCAAACACAATGCTCATAGGAAATAGTAAATTCTTTAAGATGCTGTCGAAAAAGGAGGAATCTGGTGAAATAGTATGTAATGATGAGTTTGATACTATATCACTCGATCGGTTAGGCACGTTAAACAGAGATTCCGTCGTAAATAGAAGTAATAGGAGTTGTCCTGGATTTAAAAATTCTTTACCTAATATCTCGGAAAACAATGAACTCAGCGATTCCCAAGAATCTATCCCAGAATCTGTGGTAATTACAGAAATAGATTGTAACCAAGATTTAAATATTAATGAAGCTGTTAATAGGACTATGAAGCTAAATATATTCGAACCTAGGGATATAAAAGACCGAAGATCAGTTGTGTCTACAGATTCGACACACTTAGTCAACGAATGCTACGAGCCTTATGAGTTTTCTAAATTTGACAGTGGTGGTAGCAACAAGAAATTATCACTCCCTAGACCTCCTCCTAGAACTACAATGGCGGCTAGTACAAATAGTAATGAAAATATTTATGAAAACGTCGTGATGGAGATTAAAACCATACCAAAACCTGCTGCAAGAATCCACATTCCTATAAAACCTCTTGATGAAGTGCAAAAGAAAACATTGTATGAAAATATAGCTGTAATTCAAGAAAAGAAACAACCAGAGCCAGTTAAAAGAATTTTTATTCCTAAGAAATTTAGTTCTGATAGTTTTGATGAAAAATTATCCATCGGTAGTCGATCATCCACATTATCCTCGGATTCTATGGTAGATGAAACTAATCTAGAAGATATTTTACTATCTGAAAAGTCTAAGTCTTTTCGACATGGCAAGGTTTCCACATTTTCTGTTTCGAAATCAACAATATCTCGAACATATTCCAATTCTTCAGATTCTTCGGATATGACAGACGCTAGTGCTTTAGAAAATGTTGATTGCAGCTATGATGCAGAAGAAAAGCCTTTATATTTGTCCATGACTGGTACAATGCCCAATAAAAAAACCGAGATCGTTGGTAAAAAGAAAGTTCTGTTTAGGCATAGAACATTCACAAATATTGAAGTAGATAGAAATTCAGTAAAAGTTAAAGATCTACCTCAATGGAACAATGCATTTTTGAAAGAGACACTAGCTCACTATCACATAAGAGGTACAGGACACTGCATATATAAAGCGCCTACTGTCAAGGAATTTATTTACATTTTTAATAGAGATACTCTTTACAGTGATGTACCGCCATTTACAAAAGTCCCTAATGACAAAAGAGACAGCTATTATGAAACTGCTATATGCTTTTGTAGGCCCAGACCGCGCAAGTTTCACAGTAGTGCTGAAGACCTTCTAGATAACAATGCTTATGCTGAAGATGCAAAAGTTACTATAGACTTTGAAGCACTTAAAAACAAATCTGAAATGTCATCTTCGTCATTTCAGTGTTACTGTGATTCTGGCAAATGCACGTTACACTCAAGCCGACGTGATTCTCCGGTAGATTTAATCGTCAAATTTTCTGCTATTAAAAGGAGTATTTCGACGCCAGATATTACTTTAGACACTTCTCCTTATTCGACAGCATCCAAATCAAATATTCCAAAAAATAAATCTGTGCCAAGCCATTTGGAAGACCCATACGCGGTCGTTACTTTAGATGATATTATTGCAAGAAATTCTAATTTGAGTGCAAAGAAAACTGATCTGGAGAGTCCTATCTACACTCAAATGTCACACACCTCCACACTGTCATCGTCTTCATCTGCACGTCCTTACTCTATCAAAGACATTGCAGAAGTAATATCATTAAATAATAGTTCAACATCGACCGCTTCTACTCTTTCGCACGCTTCTGGTGTATATTTGCCTATAAGGGAATCGAGCTCCTCGGAATATTCCGGTCACTGGTCACTTCATACTTGTAATTCTAACGCCACGATCAAATCTGACGCGTCATTTAAGTCTTGTCAAGACTCGTCAGATGATTCCGACGGCACCCTGCACTCTGACGAGGAAGTTTCAGACGCAGACACAGTGAAGTCAGAAGTGAGCACGGCGAAAAGACCGTGGGTCCACAGTGACTCTTTCAGATTTGGAAGTCGTTCTAAACCTGAAATTGATGTTATCGTAGAAGAGAATTCCGAAGACAAATCGGAAGTTTCTTCTTCGAAACATGAGAGTGGAATTTGCTTAGAAGGGTCTGAAAGTTCATTGTCTGAGTGCGAGGATGATAGTGGTATTCCGAGGGTTAATGCGGACGTGTCGCTTGGTTGTGCTTCGCTTGAGCGGGGTGCGGGATTGGTCGGGGGTGTTCGCAGCGGGTCGGGGCGTCGGCGGTGGGATGAGGCAGAGGGGACCAGCGAGGGCGATGCGCTGAGCGTGTCCAGTGCGGCCTCTAGCTGTGCGCCTCTACTACTGGCGCATCATCACGAATACAGCAAAGTTTCGGTAAGAACCATAATTTTGTTTTTAATAGGATTAATTTCTTATAGAATCTATATGTTTTCCCTTTAAAGTAATCTATTTTTTTGTCAGTAGATATTGATTCGCAAAAAATTACGACGAAATTTTTATGTATTCACTTATTTTCCCTATCATGGTACTGTGTTTAGTAATGAAAATTAATTTCACGCTATTGCGAATCAATATTGGAATTTTCTGTATTTCTGTTATAAACATTCTACACTGAATTCCTTATACAATCCAGTCCTTATATCCAATCCTTTCAATTATAGGTCAATCAACTCAATTGTATTATGACATTAAATAATTTCAGCAGTCATCACAACAATACGACATGATTTATATATAATACAAAAAAAAAAACCTTTTTGAGGTCGATCGATCACAAATAAAGCGTTGAAATCGCTGAATGAATTGATTACGAAAAGTTTCAAGAACTAAAGGCAAAAGAATGGCCGTTCGTTAGTAAAGACAGGGACTAATTGATATATTTATTGCTTCGCTGTCATATGTACGAGGTCCTAATTGGTTGTGGGAAAAATACTTGTAATTAAACACAATCAAGGGATTAACATTCAGTTCCGTGTGACAGTCTGTGCATCTATGTCCACGGGAATAAAACGTCTGTTGGACTAAAATCTTTTCTTTACGAATTGTGTTTTGTCATCCACATCAATTCGATGTTTAACTCTTTTAGGTTTTCTAGAAACAAATTAATGGTTTGGAACAAGTAGTACATAGTCTGAGGTTAAGTTAGGATTTGTTTCGGCATATACATGAAGATTTCTGATAGCTATAAGAGACCAAAGAAACGATGGATGGACTGTGTGAACAATGATATGGCTGAAAAGAAGGTAACTGCGGAGATGACGAGTAATAGAGGAGTAATGAAGAAGAAGACTTGCTGTTCCAACCCCAAATAAATTGCGATTAGGGCAAGAGAATTATGATAAACTAGCTGTCCCGCGCAACTTTGTCTGCGTCACATTTTCCCCGTTTTCGCAATATTTTTCATTGCTGCTCCGCTCCTATTGGTCGTAGCGTGATGATATATAGCCTATGTCCTTCCCCAGGTTGAAATCTATCTTCTTGCCAAATTTCATTAAGATCCGATCAGCCGTTTAGTCGTGAAAAGGTATTACCTATAACAAACAAACAAACAGAGTGACTTTCGCATTTATAATATTAGTATGGATGATGAGACGGATTATATGCTCGAATATCGCAAAGAAAACTCTTGACGTAAAAAAGAAAGAAAAGTTGACACGTTTTGTATTTTTCATTTCGTATTAAGACATAAAATATAATCATGTAACTAGTTAGTAAAAACCTATTTGAATAATGAATCCGAAGCATGCATTTCAATGTTGTTTATAGTAATTACAAGAACAACAGCTTTGTAATTAATTCGTGTTTTGTCCCGCTCGATGACCTGTTGCACGATCGCTGGGTGTCACGCGAAGTCAGGGAAATTATAAAAATGAACAATTGCGGTCACGGTATGCTGTCACGAAATGACACAGTCGATGATAATGTAAACGAATTGGAATAAAAACAGTTACGGTTTCGTTACATAATACATAGTACAAGTAGTTTTATCCCAATCGAGGATTATATGGATGGATTGTTAGTCATTCAGTGCCAGAATAGAAAAAAGAAAAAAGTTCAAATTCATTTCATTATAGGTCATCGCAGGAAGAGATCGTGGGTAAATAGTAACAGCCGCAAGGGACGATCTTCAGGTCACAGCTTACCTAGGTTGGTCCGTGGGACCCCTTAGATACCGAGTTTCCTCCGTGCCTCGGAAAACACAACAAGCAGTTGGTCCCGGCTGTCAAATTGTAGATCTTTGACAGTCGATACAAATAGTGGCCAGTACTAACCGGGTTGTGGAGGTCAGATAGGCGTTGGTTCCCTTTAAGATACTGGTATAAAGCTGTATCTGGTTAGACTGGAAGCCGACCCCAACATATAGTTGGGAATGGCTAGGCAGATAATAGATCATCGGAGAGTTCTCCGCATTTGAGCATGTTTATAAAATACGGTCGATGCACTTAAAAGATTTTAAGTGATTTTCTTCCTTATCAAAAGATTCAGTTGAACATGAGCAATTTACGTTTAATAAATGAAACGACAGAAATTCCGTCTAACCCATATCCCAAAATAAACTACTAAACAAATCGTAATGACGTCTAAAATTCAAATAAAAACTGAATAAAATGCTCGTGAGAAAAGCGATTAACGTGGCCATATGTTTGTGCATCGGATGTTTGTGAAGCAGACAGTTGATTAATTTATTTACCAGTTGTTTAACGAATTTCGTCACAGGCATCTTGGTGAGAGCCCGAATTATTTTTCTTTGTTGTCGTATTCACACGGCAGACTACAAAACATGAGGATTAATAATATCAAATAGATCCTGTTATGATGAGTAACAATAACTGTTACAAAGTCTCAGGCAGTGTCGCAACTAACCCATTAAAGCTGATTTTTAGCAAGAAATTTGAAGTTCCAGCAGTCAGGTAGAATAGAATATTATTATTAATAGAATATTCTCCAGCTTGACTAGTACGATAGAACCCTTAATCATTATCATTTCATAGCATTATCTCGTCAGCAGAGCTCCATCTAAACCGCCACTTATCTATATTTAGTTCCACATATATGCAGCATTGTTCATAACTGGTACATCTCCTGACGGCCACATGGCACGACTACACGATGAGTTGACGCAAAGAAATTGGGCGGTCAGTCGTTCCGTCGCGTATCAAACCGACGCCTGCGTTCGCACGCTCCAACACATTCGTAATCAAATCGAGAATCGAAATATTCGCGTTATCGATTAGGAATCGGTAATCGCAGGATGTTGTGCGGTTCATGGTGCAAGTGCATTTAATGTGTGTTGTTTAGTGTGAGTTCAGAGTGATTTGTTTGTGTATGTGTGTTTAATGTGCGAATTCCAGTGTGTGTGAATTCAATGTAAGTTTCTAGTTTTTGCATTTAAACTTAGGTATTGGAATAGGAGGGGTATATTCAATAGTAGACATTTTTGAGCTGATATGATATTGATAGAAAAATTAATAGATGATGCTAAAACAAATATTGTTATAGTTTGTAATCAAAATTGAGATACAAGTCCTGTGTTCAGAAATTGACCTTACTTCACCCAAAAATACTTGACGCAGACGGAACCAACAAACAAATACGAGAGTTTTATTAAAAACATGAAAACGTCTGTCTAAATAAAACATAATAATCATGATAAAAGTATATGTATAAACACAGAAGAATCTAATTGATACAATATTGTAACGACACCATAAAACCTTGTGTCAAGGGCCCAATAACCCAATTCCGATGTTTTGTAACTTCACATGTGGACAAAAATAACATTATCAAAGACTATAAAAAGATTCTTTGCGTAAATGTTTATCCTAAATTCAATTAATAAAATCAGTATGTTAGACAAGACTCCTGAATATCCTAAAAAAATATGACACTGAGTTGCATTAGGTATGACCTAAAATCCATTAGGATTCTTTCACTTCTAGTTTAGAAGTAAGGCTAATCTGTGAACGTAACCAAATCTGGCTGATAACAATGACAAAGACCATAGAATCTTATCAGCTTTTACTAACAGTCCTAGATAGACGTAGATATACTTCCCTTTTTAGAGAGGATCTCACATGGCTCTTCATCGTTCTTTCTCTCCTCCTCTTTCGAGGAGATATGTGGACAAACATCGTGCCTATCCCAACCAGTCATTATCACCAGTCTTAAAATACAACCCAGTGATGTAATTGCAGATATTTCGTGATCATTGATGCTGAATGTTTAGCAGCACGGAAATATCTCGCGCTTGGCTACCAGCCAGTGGTGTTCACGTTTACTCGGAATACGCATTGACAGTTCACCACGGGAAATACCTGCAGGTGTTTATTGAAAATTAATTGTTGTTCTTGTTGTTGGTTATTGTTTAAATTTTTTGAGAATATTCTCATGTTAATCGTTCTCAGTGTGTCAATCATGCCTAGTTTCAATGGGGGTAACTAGAAACTACAAAATGGCACCTGCTAGGATCCATACATACACCTCTCGCCTCGTCTTGTCTATCAGAAGTTCAACTCTAATGAAACCGCTTTCTGTCGTTCTCCTGCAATGTTTATCCTAAACTTCAATTTCTTTCCAGACTTATCTTCTCGATTTCCCTTTACATGGGCTAACCAAATCTTTGGGTCATAGGATAACTACCGTCACCTTGCCAAGGCAAATTTTCATACTATTGTAGATCAGTCGATTTGCCTAGTAGCCACTTACGCGAGATTTTCAATTGTTTACAAAACATAATGCATTTACAACAACGATAAATAGGTTACTAGGATTGGATGTTGATCTAAAGACCTTGTCCTCTTTTACATTCTCGATTTAGTATGGTTTTGTTATACAACTCATAATTATATTATGTTTTGTAAACATTATTTATCTTGAAAGAACTTGCAGATGGTTGGACTCCAGGGGTTAATAATCGTTTAATCATCAAATACGCTTACGCTAGTTACGGTAAACAGTTGCGAATCTAAATTACTCAATGACTGGTCGAAAAAATAGCAAATCATGCGAAGCAGATAATCAGCCAGCATTTTTAAGAAGAGGTAACCACTTAACTTTGGTATAGTTACTTAGTACAGCTTCTTTAACAATTAATTTTTCCTTGACGTCTCATCTATACAGTTTTCTAAGAACCGACTCAATTTAAGATGCTAATCAGCGAACAATAAACGGTCCATTAATGAAACTGTTTCTACCTATCATACAGTCGTCAGTTAATGATTGCAACATCCACATGTGGCTGACCAGACGCCCATCCACTATGTTTTGTGTACTATCTAAACATATACGGATAGATGGATGATTTCATCGTAAAGATGTGGGTTACCGGGACCTGTTACAGCTTTTACGAAAAATAATAAATAATATGTGCATCATCATCTTATTTTCGACTCTAATATCTGCGATGCATAAACATACGGAAATATCTTTCCTGTCGATGGATTAATATGTGTTTTGAGAAAGAAGGAAAGTGGATTTTAGCTTACATGTTTTTGTTAAAACTGACGAGGTGTATATGGGCACTTAGCTTAACTGATCCTAGCAAAACGGTTTTAAAAATCTATCAATTAGCAGTCTCGTTCTTCGACCATATACATACTGTCAATTAAGAATACATAAATTCTGATAAAGCTATCAAGATGTGCAAATTAATGTTTTTTCGCGGTATGGCCTTGAAGTGATGGGTTCAAAAAGATTCAGTGAGCATGCCACTAGTCTTGTCTCCCATAGTTCTTTTTACCGTCGTAAAAGTGTCTAACCGTATTGATGTTCTGTCAATGATCAATACGTTTAACAAACTCCTCTTGAAATTGAAAAAAAAATGTCCGGGTCTTTTCACTGTTCTTCTTCATCTTACGATGATAATTTTATTTGCGCTAGACGTGGTTCCATCAAAATTCTGGCACATCGACAGCGGTATCAGTTGCTTCGGACAGGTTCCTCAGTGCAGTCGAAGTTGCACAAAGACCAGATCAGGAGTTGGGACTTAGTTTGTGTGTCAGTCAAACTTTTCTTACAGTAGGATCCGACTTATTGTTATACATACAGGATGTTTGGTGCATCGTTTGCCAAATCGAATAGGCCGAAAGGAGAGGTCATTTGCTATCTCTTCACGCCCTTTACTCATTCCTTGCCATACCGGTTTTTTTATAACAACTTTTTAATTTAAATTTTGAAAAATTCCAAAATTCAACATTTTAGGTCAAATAAAAAATTTTTTTACACTTAAAATTTCGATTTAATTTTGATGTTAACTGTTGTATGATTCTATGAAATTCAAAATTACTTGCTAGTCACAATTACTGTCTTGTTTAATAGCTCGTAAAGTTTTTGTAAAAGAAAAATACTCTTAAAACTTAACTTTAAATGGCTATAAAAAAAACTAAAAGCGATCGGGATCTTCGAATTCTTTTAAAAAGTTCTCTTGTCTGTCCTTTTTCCAACGGTATGCAATATGCCCAAAAAAAACGTTTAATACCTTTTAATTTTTAACTAAATGTGTAATCGAGACACTAGGCTGATATTCGAAATTACAGTAAGAACAGTAGTTTTACTCAGTTGTAGAATGAATAACATGCTTCAAGTAAGTAGATAGTTACTGTTATGTCACTAGTGCATAGTGTCCTATCTCTTTCTTAAACAGGAACCAATTTTTAAGGAACTTGAAATTTAAAAAAAAACCTTAATTCAGAAATCACAAATCTTATTCGAGTTGTCCGCCACTCGCCAGTGTTGCGAATGCACGCGTGGCATCTTCGTATTATCTCGACTGTAGTTGTGCGTAAACGTATTTCTGCTTTGATAGTCACGAAAGCCGCATCAATGCGTTGGACTTTTAGTTTTTTTTTTTTTATAGCCATGTAAAGTTAAGTTTTAAGAGTATTTTTCTTTTACAAAAATTTTACCAGTTAACCGCTGTAATGTCCAGGTGACTATAGTTACCCGTTGCGCGTGTCCACGCCCACTCGGAAACTTTGCTGCGCAAGCGCCCCCGGGCAGCTTCCCATTTAAAGCTTATTATCTCGTTAACTACTGCAGCTACACCAATATAAAAAATACGGTGTATAGCTGAAACTATACGGAATCTACATATGCTAAAACTATATCCAACAACTCGAGAGAATTACTTAGAAAAAATGTAAACTTGAGAATATGTGTTGAATATCAGTAAAATATTTGTTCTTACTAAGTTTTTACCAATAATTTTGTAGTTTGTGTCAATAAAACCTATTTATAATGAAACTAGACTATATAACCTTTTTTTTGATACCCATATGTCCTTACTTGGAATGTTCTGAGTAGCACAATGAACCAAAACAATAGACCCTTTCCCTCATTGATTCGATGCCGGCGGCGGCCTGCGTATGTGTGCGTGAGCGTGTGTATGTGTGCGTGAAAGATGGCCGCCTAAGGCTAGTTTACAAAGGGATTGAATTTCATGTTGTGATTTGTGTTGAAATGAGACACTGATGGGATATTGTATTTATTTAATATTTTACAACAAAGTAGGTATTGAAAATGGAATGCTGTAATGTCCGCGTAACCATGGTTACCCAATATTTTTTCCGCTTAAATGTCCGGGTAACCACGGCTACCCAATAATTTTACACCGAAACGTCCAGGTAGACAAAGATTGCATTTCAATTTCAATTGGTATGTAGGGTAGGTAGGTAGGTAGGTAGGGTAGGGTAGGGTAGGGTAGGGTATGGTATGGTAGGGTAGGGTAGTGTAGGTAGGTAGGGTATGGTAGTGTAGGTAGGTAGGGTAGGATAGGTAGGTAGGTAGGGTACCCTATATGGTAGGTAGGTTGAGACTTGACCGCTTTGAGACACCTGGCTAGGCCAGTGAGAGCAGCCTGGGGCTGGCTCATCTGCTGTAACTGGAGCTCCAGCTTCATCAGCTGTAACAAACAAACTTGTATTATAACCTCATTCTTACAAAGTCTTATTATGGCACAAACTCTATGTTGGCGATGGCGGGGAGATCTATAACAATCAAGACGTAAGTTACTAAGGATGATACGGTTAAAAAACTATTTTAC
The DNA here is from genome assembly GCA_963082945.1 of Cerastis leucographa. Taxonomy (NCBI): domain Eukaryota; kingdom Metazoa; phylum Arthropoda; class Insecta; order Lepidoptera; family Noctuidae; genus Cerastis; species Cerastis leucographa. The sequence goes on from OY720353.1 coordinate 9,335,205, forward strand.
TAGAAGAATGGGACAGCCTGGGCGTCTAAAGTATACCTTCGGCTACCGGAGGGCTAGCAGCAGCCATAATACATGGCTACCGTTCAGGAGATGGTTGTCCATTAAAAAAAAAACAACTGACAAACTTCTTTGCAGCTAGGATTCAGCGAATAGCTGGACAATAAAGAAAAAAATAAATTACCATGTTGCCCGCTTGCGCGGTTTGACATCGGGCATAAGTATCAGCTCAAGCTGAGCGCGCTGCTTCCACTCCTTAAGCTCCTGCCAGGCTTCAGCTGAGAGTGCATTCACCCGGTGTAAGAAGCCCTAACTGGAGCGAGCGGATCCTCCAGAACGGCACTGCCAAAAATTATATGCAACATTAAAACATAACAACATTAAACATACTAACTTGCACATATTAATTATCTTAAAAACACACTGAATAAGATACATACGGCTGCGCATCCACCTATGCCTCTCCCTCACCACTCTTTCTACAACGCCCCGGTCCCCGGGCTGGTGCTTCATCTGACGTCTGCCCCAAATCACGGCTTTCATCATGAGACCTAAAACATAGACATAGATTCTATAGTTTATTTTTAAAGATACACATGCACACACACAGGGCCACACACAAGTCTGAAGAACTGAAAGAAAATTTGAGTTTCAGGTAGCCTGACCAGCTGGAGTCTGTAATTCCATTTCGAAAATCATTGAAATTATTATTATTGGGTAGCTGTGGCTACCCAGACAATACAGAGGATAACAAAACACCAAATACAAGAACAAAAATCATAACCTTCCTTTTTCGTTCGCCGTAGTTAGGCAAACCAAAACGCAGTTTTTTATGAGTAGTAAAACAGCCTTATTTATCGTATTTGTGTAAATACACAGTTTAAAACCGTTAAATCTGGTTTTTAAAAATGTTTTAAAAATTGCTTGGGGAACAAAATTTTTAACACATAAAATATTGCAAAATTTCGTTGTATTTTACTGTTTTATTGTGTGTCAATACTAATTATGAACTAATTTCCATATTACGAGCATTATATTAACGATTTTCGCAATAAATCCATTAAAAACAAATAAAAAACTTTACGAAAATCACCACGGTCAACATGGCGGATTTTTTTCACATTTTCATTTTAATATTATCGTTTCAACATACTTTGAACCTACGATATTTTTAGTTAATTGTAAAGCTTGGATATTGAGGTTTATTTTGATATAATACACTATATGTATTGGGTTACAAATAAAATTATACTTACATTTTAAAGTCGGCGATCACTTTGAGTCGGAGCAATAAAATTTGACACTGAGAAATTGAAGTTTGACATTTTATTTCTCAACAAATATGCCGACTTGGACACTGGGGTTTTGAGCGTTTGACGCGTAATTTAATAGAGCAACACAGAGAATAAATTTGTCCTGATATTCTCGACAGCTGACATTTTTTAGAACGTTTTTTTGGAACAATTCGAACGCACTACAAATGGGTAACTATAGTCACCTGGACATTAAGGCGGAACAAGACAGTAATTGTGACTAGCAAGTAATTTTGAATTTCATAGAATCATACAACAGTTAACATCACAATTAAATCGAAATTTTAAGTGTAAACAATTTTTTTATTTGACCTAAAATGCTGAATTTTGGATATTTTCAAAATTTAAATTAAAAAGTAGTTATAAAAAAACCGGTGTGGCAAGGAATGAGTTATAGGGCGTGAAAAGATAGCTAATGACCTCTCCTTTCGGCCTATTCGATTTGGCAAACGATGCACCAAACACCCTGTATATCACAATTTATTTGATGTCCTCGAACATACTTCTTCTTCGCTGATATATGTAGGTACACAATTTGACTAACACTTCAAACAATTTATAACTATGTACAATATTACTGTCTATAAAAGGCCCTTCGTAGGCCCATCGATCACATGCAACAAGCCCCATCGGTCACGGTCAATATCTCGCGTACAAATCAATGGCGTGTTCCGGCGCCATATTAATCGCTGTCGTTCGCATCAACGTTGCGCTTGCGACGCCAATTTGTATCTTTAGCCCTTTGAAGTCTTTCGTACTTGAAGTCGGGATTCGTGGAAGGAAACTTTGAAATTTTCGCGTTTGTATTGTTTTGGAATTTACTGCTGCATGTGTTAATTTTGTTGGGAGGTGGAGTTTGTTCAGAACGGCTTTTGCATTGATATCTGTTGGTTAGAGGGATGTGACTTGGATTCGTTCGGTTCTATTTTTAGATTGGTTTTATATGTTAAGTTTAATGGTTTGTTAAGTTTAAAGAATAATAGATCTGCATTTTGGCTAAATGCAACATGCTGTTTTGGTTGAATGAGCGAGGATAATGGAAGTCTATAGGGGGACGGTAATGTAAGACGCTTACTGACGGCAACTAAAGAGTGGAGTCTGGAGAGAAATAAAATAAAAATTGAACGAGATTTTTTAAATTTTATTGTCGTAACAAAAAACATACCTACTGTAGTGTATTCCTTCTTCATCAAGCTCCATTGATATTCTGTTAATAACATACAAAATTAACATAATCGATCGCCACGGCAGGCCACCCGTCAAAGCCTTCAAAGGAACCAAATTACCTCCACGAATTTCCATCGGTCAAACTCCCATTTCCGCGCAAATTACACGAAACTAATTGGCGTTAACAGTTAAGGCAGGTGTAGCAACAAAATACCCCGAAATATTAGTCTGCGGTCGTGGTTTAGTTTCCAATCATGTAAACAAACATGTTTTAGGAAAACCAACGTTAATACTGACACATCAAAATTAACAGTTGTATGAGTTTTCAATGTATTCCGAAATCTACTTAATTTTAACTGTCATAAAGTTGAATTTGTTACAGTGGAAATAACATCAATTAGAAACAAGGACTTGATTACACTTTAGGAAGCTATGAATGCATGCTTCATAGAAATTAGGTTGGGTCACGTTGGGTTCGTAATTAAATGGGTGTTTATTTCATGGAAAGTAGTTCGTGATAATTGTTACAGTGTAATATGTAAACATGTGGAGATTGTAATTATAGATAGGGTATCGTTATGGAATTGTTAATTAGTAATGGTGTAGTATGGTCACAGCCATAAATACCTAACACTAACGCCAGATTCAAAATCATACGTGCGGGACTCAACGTTCGAATAAATGACAAATAGGTCCACATAGGTGACAAAGTAAGATCAGACTCTCATTGCAACAACCTAACTTGTACTTTTTCTCAGCGCGATAACAGACTTAAGGCGTAGATATACGTGAATTGGGCTTCATATAGGATACATTAGAACCTTTTTTTTTCGTAACCCATACAAGTTTTTTTTTCAAAATAATATATATTAATCTACACAATATAGAGCATGTCCTCTTGGCTTCAAAAAAAATAAAAATATTATTGTAATATCATAAATAAATATGCAAAGTGGCCTCTGTTTTTGTAACTTACTACCATTTTTCTCCTAAATTATCAATCACAGGATCTTTTAATTGCCACCAATATATTATATTTAGTAATGCCGAAGGGACCTTTGGCTTATTTTTGCCAATAACTTTCTTATTTATTTATATGGATTTTTTTTACGTAATCGCTACTCGCAAATCGCGTAGCCACCCCTCCGGCGCCCAATAAATCAGTGCGGGACGAGACGCTGTGCTGAACGGACCTGTGACACTTTTCTCCGCAAACAAAATAATTGTCGGTAGCCGTACCAATTACAAATGTTTTGGGTTTATGTATAGTGTCTGTAAATATTTGGTTATTTTAGTATGAAATTAGGTATAACGCTGTATATAATAATTACTAGTTGTTGTTTATTCTTATTATAATATCAAAATGTGTGACAAAAAAAGACGCATGAAGTGTAATCTATATACATACATACAAATAAATAAAATTGAAGTGTCTGTTTGTAATATTAAAATAACCGCCTTTTACTACATGCATATGAATGTATATATACGGTACATATACCAAAACAACATTTTTTATTTTTTTTTGTCTGTTTGTCTGTCTGTCCGTCTGTCTGTTTGTTCCGGTTAATCTCTGGAACGGCTGGACCGATTTTGATGGGATTTTCACTGGCAGATAGCTCATGTAATAAGGAGTAACTTAGACTACTTCTATTTTAGATCTATACAAAATAAATAAAATTGAAGTGTCTGTTTGTAATATTAAAATAGCCGCCTTTTACTACATGCATATGAATGTATACGCCTACGGTACCTACGTATATACCAAAATAACATTTTTTAAACTTTTTGTCTGTCTGTCCGTCTGTCTGTCTATCTGTCCGTCTGTCTGTCTGTTTGATCCGGTTAATCCCTGGAACGGCTGGACCAATTTTGATGGAACTTTCACTGGCAGATAGCTGCTGTAATAAGGAGTAAGTAACGAAATAAAATACAAGAGGAGAATGCAAAGAAAAAAATGGTAATTACCTACTTAATACTTTATGTACTTGTTAGGTAATAAAAAAATTCACTGTCCTTCAAAACTTAGTTGATACCGTACTTATAGAATTGCAATAACTTCTAAAGTAGGTATACAAAAAACTAATAGGTATACGGTATAGTGTCTATCCCACCAAAAACATTCTGTAAAAAACTAGCCAAGTCTCGATGGAGCTGCTTGTTTATCTCTAAAAAGTAATGAAATCTAGACAAAGTCGTGCCAAGTCTAAGGTTCCTTACTGCGATTTCTTTATTATTATAGTAAATGTTGTGTGACTTGGCCGTTGAAGGGTACACAAGGGTACAAAACCAGGTGCTCCATGACACCATTGCACCAATCTGTCGCCAAAACCGCTACCCATTGACGATGGAAAATTGCCACTTGGAAAACGTTGATTCAATAACCAGTCAATTGTAGGCTTGATAAAGCTGCGAGATAAATAAGCAGCTCTATCGAGACTTGGCTAGTTTTTTACAGAATGTTTTTGGTGGATTTCACTTCTTTTTGAAGAAACGTGTAAACAACGTGTAACGTGAAACAGTATTACTTAACGCCCAGCAGTGGGACGCTATAGGCTAGATTAAATTAGATTAGAAGATGTGTCCCACTACGCTGGATTTTTGCAATGACAGTCGATTTTTTTATGTAATATTCCAATAGTAGAAGGGGGCATTACCATATCTCTAATACAGCTGAGACCAGCTGAGGGTTCTTCATCAGATACTTCAGACCTTCGATTTTTGACATCAAATGGAGCGGCCCGCCAAGTTGAATATTTTTTGTAAAGGCGGTATGTCGATCTCTAATAGTTTGGTTGGGCTCTTGTGTTTTCTAATCAGGGTCACCAGGTACTCCAGATCTTCGATTATCCTAGTTTTTATAGTTTTCCCTTTATGTGGCCATAAAACCCTAACTCTGTACCAAATTTTAGCCCTCTGAGTTTATGGAAGGTACTAGTTCTATTCTGATGGTCATGAGTGAGTGAGTGAGTGAGTGTCATATATGAGAAACTTTGCTTTCGCTTAACTTCGGAACTAAATGACCTACAGACTTGAAATTTTGGATTTTAAGTATGTGATTATAGCTTACAGGATGACGAACATTTCTGCCGTCTTGCCTTATCCTGAGGTTCTCAAATAAGGGCCTGAAAACGCGGTGAAATGGTTCCAGTAAAGGATGGTACGGCACTGTTTGCTTCGCGCTCGACTTGGCGAGGGCACTGCCGTGCCCCCCGATACTTACCGTATAGTCATATACTAATATAAAATTTATTTTTTTTACTAAACTAGGTAAGTTCGGAATTTGCGAAAATTATTCTGAGAAGCCGATGCACAATCAAATTACACAGTTAACTTTATAAAAATAAGGTCTTATTTTGGTCTAATATTTTCATAGAAAAGGGCACCTCAAAAAAAAAAACCTAAAACGATTATAATACTAAAGCTCATTCATTTAAAGAAAAAATAAACTAAATATTAATGTAAATAAATAAAAATAAACTATAATATAATAAGTAGTATAATAAGTAGATAAGTAGATAGCATGCGGCGGGCGGCGGCGGTGGGGGCCGGGCGCCGGGCGCGGTGCGCTGCGATGCAATATAATTGAACTATTTGAAGTTCTCGTTGCACGAAATTATTGTTAGGGGTGGGAGGCGCACGCGGGGGACGTAACGCCCAAATGATCAAGGTCACTGGCGTATATCCAGCTCTTAAGTATGGGGTAGAGAAAGACTGAAGCATCATCATTGATCTACCTAAAATCGATTTAATTAACCAAATTGCTGCCTGGTCTTGTTAGACGATATATGCAAGTTCTAGGTTGGTCGGTGCAGCACTGTGGACGGTGAGTAATGGGCTAGCTCACCGTCCGTCCGTCTTATGACGACAGGCCGTGCCGTCTAGGAGATGTCAGCAAATCGGAAGGGGTCCGAGAGGGCCGATACCTGCCAGGGCTGCGGGTTGTTCGAAAGAGATACCGTGGCCCTGGAACACAAAGGGCTAAGAAGGAACATGGATGGGTTTTAGTCAGTCAAGTCTGACACTAGCTCCCGCTCCGACCAGAGTGGGGGGGGGTCATTTGATGATTTCCCATCCTTAAAAAAAAAAAGGTCAGCCCAGCACGTCCTCTTCTCCCATCACTCGGGCCATGATCGCCGGCTGATAAGGCAATCTCTCTTTTGACTCTTCCATTGTATTGGTCTTTGCTTACGCCAACACCATAACTCTTATGATGATTCTGTCTCAACGCAGAATCTTGCACCACTTCAACAACTGAGCTAAAACCGTAAATAGGCCAACACCAAAGAACAGACATTTATTTATACGTAAACATTACGGTTTTATACACTGTTTACTGTTTCTCGTTTACTATTGCAATTAGTGAATTTGTAAACGGAGCCGTAATATGAGGCTGCGTTTAACTTGGAACGGGTTTCAGTAGTAATTTAATGACCGATTAAATGCATTATCGTGTTTGTATTGTTAAGGTAAGCTGTAGTTAATTCGCTGAGCTCACTTTTGGTATTGGTCAGTATAGGTTGGTTGGATTGCATGATTAATCACCATGATGTTCTTGGTAGCAGTTGTGTGATTGGTTGCGTTCGTGCTCGAGTCCAACAGTTGACTGCTCTGGAGTGATGATGATGATTTTTCTGGTGATATTGATGCATCGTTACTAATTATTATTATTATTCATTTATTTCAAGTAACAAGACTCATAGTGTTAGTAACAATGAACTTACAAACTATGTTAGTAATACACAAGAACAAAATCAGATTGTGTCATCACTGCTGCAAGGTGACAGGCCCAGCCGAAACCTTGCAGCAGTGGTTCACAAATTCACAGTCAAGCCTGCTCGCTATCATAGATAGGATGCTGTTGGCGCTGCCCCGCACCCTACGAACCAAGGATGCGCACCGTTTCCGCATCACCGAGTAGAAACAGTCCACGTGAGCTTCAGCAAACATCCCTGATGCGCTGCAGTATCGGGGCAACCCCATCAGCAACCTGAATGCGTTATTGTATTGGACGCGAAGGGCGCTGAATGATTTTTGAGTATAATTAACCCACAGACTGCAAGCGTAAAAAGACGTACAGTACGCACTAAATATAGTGCGCTTGACCTCTTTAGAGGCACGCCTAAATCTGCAGGCAATCATGTTAGCTCTCACACACAGCGCCCTTCGCTCCCTATCAATATCCTCATCGTCTTTGAGGTCAGTAGTCAATAAGTGACCCAAATACCTAATACACGTCCACAAGGTTTTTCATATTATCGTAACCAATTGCTACAAAAATAAAAATAATTGTAAAACACGATTTCTGTTAGTTTTTTTCGCGTATTGACTCTGTTTGTATTAGTATCTGTGGCCATATTAATTCTAGACAGTAAAAGATTTATTGATTGAAAATACCTCATCAAGTTTTACCGCAGTAGCGTACCATGGATTTGCATTGATACTCAATTCTCCCGGTATATAAGTAGGACATAAAGTATCTATTATAATATCTAGCAGAACATTCCGTAGCTGAGGGCCTATAATCTCAGCTAGTCCGCCATCTGTAGGCTAATGGGCTTTTATGTAGAAAATTGTCCATTCAGTGACCGGCTGCAACCAATTTACCCCTCATCCGCGGCCCAGGATTGAATTACTTGGACCACTTGGGCCACATGATGCTGCTCAAGTGAAGATGGAATAGCGTTTTCAAGAGCAATCTTTGAAAGGGTTTTTTTTATACCCAAAAATATTTCTTTCAGATAACTTTTTGAATTACTCTCTCTATCTCTTATGACTTAAGAATTTGTAGATACGCCATTGATACATGTTTACATTTGTCTTTTGCGTCATATTCCTGTGTTACGCATTTTCAATTTCTAGTTGCACTTTTGGCACTGAATCAAGCGTTTTTTCCTCAATCGTAAAGAAACATCAACTGGCAGGAAGGTCGAAACATCGTTGTGTAAACATCGTTTATCCGAGCAAAATATTTGTTCTAGTTTCTTCTTCAAAACGCAACCCTACGTATTTTTACTATTCGCCTACAATAGTTCTTATCCGCTCGTCCTCCCACTACTTGCACCACCTTACGATGTTATCCTCATCGCCATTCAAATTCCCTATTACTCAATTGCGGGCACTTATCTCGCTTCTGCGATGACAACGAGATGGTACAGAAATAGACGCCTATTTGATTGCTATTCTCGTAGATAGGCAGCCTTCTAAATTGCTCATTAACGTTCATTTGTATCGTCAATTTAGATTAGGAATTGGAATGTTGGAGTATTGATTGTATGTAGGCATTGTTTTGGACTGAGAATGTTATATTAATATTGGCCACACACACGACTTCACTGGAATAGTATAGCCAGGGAAATTGTAAAGACAGTCTCAAACAAATGATATTATACCAAATTGATTTTGTTAAAGTCAATCATAGAATATTTTTTGCGCAGTAGGTATATCCAATTAAACCTAGTCCTGATACTACCGATATAGAAATTTAGCTGCATCCGGTTGGATTGGAAGCCTACCCCAACTATATTCGGCTTTACAAAAGGCTAGGCAGACCTACTCCTGTAACTGGGAAATGGGTACAAAAACAGATAGGAATATATCTTTCCCATTTCCAGGCTCCTTAAACTCCTATGCACCCCAAAATCCCCTACAAATACCCTGAACTACCAGCAACCACCATAACACGTCTCGTATGTATTGCAGCCCACCCCTCCCAAGAAACCTCCCCGGAGGAACCTGTCAGTGTCCCCCACCCACGCAAACTCCCCCTCTTCGGGGTATAGCTATGAGCTGAGACCCCATGCGAGGAGTCAAGACGATTTGGATGATATACAGGTAATTTTTGTTATGGTAGTGTGTAGAGTACTTTGGTTTTTTGATAGCTTTCAAGGGATTCTACAAGGTAAGATGTTAGAGATTAAAAGAACGTAGTAGTAGAACGTAGAGATATAGCTAAAAATATGAAACAACTAAATTAACTTGGATAATAAGCAATTTTAAGTTGCAAATGTTGAAATAGATACCGAACTATTTAAGTAGAAGAAAATGCTCCTTTTCTTTGGAAAAAAGAGATAATGATGCATACTTTGAGAAAAGGCTTGAAATAATGACACACAATGCATATCGGTCTCGGACCTCATAATGTACCTAAAAAAACTTTCCACTAAAAAAATTGTTCTGGATTTTAAGTCGAAGTATGATAAAGCCGCCTTTTTTGTCTTCAAAATTGTGTGTGCATCAACAATGAACCAGTAAGTAGTATAGTCGAGTGCATTTAGACATAAAATACTCATAAGGTGTTCTTCTCCACATCTCTAGGAACTCAATAAAAAGTGCTTGCTAAGATCGAACTGTCTTTATCGATAGAACAAGCGTAAAATTGGGAAACCAAGATCCAGAGACAATAGAAAAAAAGACTGTAATCAACTATTAGTATAGATGCCAGTGATTTGGACACCAGACCATGATGTAGGAGTAGTGTTAGCAGCGGTCTTTCAAAATATTCCTAATGTCCGCAATTCTTTGTTACAGGGTGCTAAACACTACCTCAAACACGGTAGGTCGGTGGACCAATACGTCGACGGCAAGCTATCCTACTCGGAATACGAAGAGAATCACTACTCCCCCAGAGTAGCCCCAGTTCCTAACCCACGACCCAGCCTCAAACACCGCTCACAACCAGTCGCCATCACGGCTATGTACGAGAACATCGTCATCAAAGAACAAAACCCTAGAAGAAAACTAAGAAGAAACAACTTTACACCTTCAAACGAGAATTATGAACAGAGAATGAATGACAATAGAGTAAGAAAGTATTCTAACCAAGAAAGGTCTTCCTTAGAAAGTTTGTTAGACGATCAGTCGATGAATAGTCCGAGCGACTGTGAGCGGAATTATGAGGGGAAGAGGGCTTCGGTTCCGTTGTCGCCGACGCATTATGAGCAGCCACCGACGCCTGATCACCCACCTCCTTCAGCTAAGCAGGCTGAGAACTGCATACACGAAAGGATCAGGCCTCTGAGCCAGGTTAGTCCTAAATAGAACTGCTATAGTTTGTAGTACATGTTGTCTGCGATTTTCAGTTTGTAGTAATGATGATTATTTTCTGATTGTATTATTTATCAGCTCAGTTTATCACATGTTGGTACTCGTATCGGTTCTAAAGAGAAATTTCATCGAATTTTGCGTTAGTAGGAAGGTAATTTTACGATTTGTGACATCATGTTTGTAAATATTAGGTACTTAGTATTTTTTAATTGTCAGGTTTATTTTTGGATATGCTACTTAATTGTCTTCCTATTAAAACCATAACTACCGTTCCTAGCACCGTAAAACAAAAATACATGTTTAATATTACTGTGACTAACCTTATGTTTATTTTATTTAACAATGAAAACCCATACGAGTACCTATTTGAATCATCATTCTAGAACCTGAAATCAGACGTACTTAATAATCTAATGTCGAAAACTACTAATTTGTCCACCTTTAGGCACTCTTATTTATTTAACCAATCACAAAGCACCTTGCATGAAAGCATGTTTATAGTAATTTTATTTCTTTTAATTTAAAAATTCATTTTAAAACATTTCAGCTAATTATGGAGGTTGTAGAAGAGATAAGAATTAGAAAAAAGTCGCAGGGTGACGTAGTGAATAGCTGATGATATAAAATATTTATAAAATGGTATCCCTGTTTAGCGCCCTAGTCTTTGACCCCTATTTGTGTACGCATCTCTATTGCCATCTCATTTTATTGTACCGAAAATGACCATGGTAGAAAGAGATAGCGTTCTATTATTGTGGTTTCCTTAAAATGGGGTTTATTTTTCACTTATGGTGCTCTAAAGTTATTATTAAAGAGTATATTAGTGTTTTCTGTAAATAGAATATTTTATTTTGCTTTAGTATTCCGTAAGGTGCTATTTTTAGTTCTAAGCTAAGATTTGAAACCGTTTTGTGAAATGCTGTCATGAAATATTATTTAAGGTGGAAGTTTAATCGCACTTTTCCATACATTTTTGTTTCTTGAAAATCTCGATACTTATATGCTTTTTGTAGAAGTAATGAAACAATATGATGTTATTACGAATTAGTGTTGTCGCAAAACCCTTCAAACATAAAGAAATAACAAGGTTTATAGGATTTCCAGGGCCGAAAAAAAAACGAAAAATCTTTGCTAGTGTGCGTGCTTGGAGTCACACCATCTACCGGATATCTAAAGAACTTCTAAAGAACAATCGAGCCCCTTGCATATCAAAACTCGAAATAATTATCTGTTGATACTAGATGGCGTGGCGTTGTCATTGTAAGTTGGTGCCAGTAATAAGTGCGTGGACTCGCGAATATTTCACATTTCATTCGTCAAACAAGTAGGTAGGTAGGTACTGGCTGCGACGTTTTTGTTTGGGTGAATTAGATTTATCATTTTTTAAGAATGAAGTTAAACATTCTTAAATTATGTCATGATGTTCAAACCTAAGTTTGAAAGTACCTATTAGGGATGAAATGTGTAATTCGGAGTTGGTTCTAATTTTACTGTGTGATAGGTAAAACTTATTAGTTATTAACAAGTAGGTATTCAGACATAATTCGTTATGAAGCCACAGCCTGCAGCACAAAGCTTATCTTACTAAACTTTAATTTTGTACGTGCACTTTTCGTGGTATATGTAATAAACTAATAATGTACTTACATTTTATAACACTAGCTTATGCCCGCGGCGTCGCCAGCGTGGATTTCGATAATTGTCCCACGGGAACATATTATCGGGATAAATAGTATCCTATGTGTTAATCCAGGTTACAAACTACCCGTGTGCCAAATTTCATCCAAATCCATTCAGTAGTTTTTGCGTGAAAGAGTAACAGACATCCATCCATCCATCCATCCTCACAAACTTTCGCATTTATAATACCTATTAGTAGGATTACATTCATTCATCACACTATTTACATTCATGAATGTAGGTACTACCTAATAAAACATACACGACGCGGTCAAGGTCACGTTGAAACGCCGTAGTTCTATCTATCTATCTATCTATATAAATAAAAATCAATTGCTGTTCGTTAGTCTCGCTAAAACTCGAGAACGGCTGGGCCGATTTAGCTGAATTTGGTTTTAAAATGTTTGTCGTAGTCCAGGGAAGGTTTAAAAGGAAAGATAGGGTAGGTAGGTAGGTAGGTAGCGTAGGGTAGGTAGGGTAGATAGGTAGGTAGGTAGGGTATGGTAGGTAGGGTAGGGTAGGGTATGGTGGGTAGGTAGATAGGGTAGGTAAAAAGTGCATTGCAACGCATGCCGGGGACAGCTAGTCGATCTATATATCCATACTAATATTATAAATGCGAAAGTCACTCTGTTTGTTTGTATTTCTGTTTGTTACTTTTTCACGATTAAACGGCGAATCTGATCCTAATGAAATTTGGCAAGAAGATAGATTTCAACCTGGGGAAGGACGTATGCTATATATCATCACGCTACGATCAATCGGAGCGGAGCAGTAATGAAAAATGTTGCGAAAACGGGGAACATGTGACGCAGATGAAGTTACGCGGGACAGCTAGTCTATATATATATATATATACAGGGTGTAACGGAAAGGGTATATACATCCTTAAGGGTGTGCTACAGACCAACAAACTGAACATGTTTCTCATCATAAAACATGTTTTTCAGCAAAAAAAATATCTGCTGCCCCATAGAAAATTACAATACCTATTTGACCCAAATGTATAGGCAGCTGATATTTTTTTTTGCTGCAAAAATTTTTTTATGTTGAGAAACATGTTCAGTTTGATGGTCTGTAGCACACCCTTAAGGATGTATATACCCTTTCCGTTACACCCTGTATATCTAAAAATGAATCCCTATTTCCCTTGGTCACGGCATCACGCGTGAACGGCTGGATAGATTTCGATAATTGTTTTTTTGTTTTGTATGTTACTGACAGGAGAAGGTTCTCTTAGGTAGGTAGGTAGTAGGTAGGTAGTAGGTAGGTAGTAGGTAGGTAGTAGGTAGGTAGTAGGTAGGTAGTAGGTAGGTAGTAGGTAGGTAGTAGGTAGGTAGTAGGTAGGTAGTAGGTAGGTAGTAGGTAGGTAGTAGGTAGGTAGTAGGTAGGTAGTAGGTAGGTAGTAGGTAGGTAGTAGGTAGGTAGTAGGTAGGTAGTAGGTAGGTAGTAGGTAGGTAGTAGGTAGGTAGTAGGTAGGTAGTAGGTAGGTAGTAGGTAGGTAGTAGGTAGGTAGTAGGTAGGTAGTAGGTAGGTAGTAGGTAGGTAGTAGGTAGGTAGTAGGTAGGTAGTAGGTAGGTAGTAGGTAGGTAGTAGGTAGGTAGTAGGTAGGTAGTAGGTAGGTAGTAGGTAGGTAGTAGGTAGGTAGTAGGTAGGTAGTAGGTAGGTAGTAGGTAGGTAGTAGGTAGGTAGTAGGTAGGTAGTAGGTAGGTAGTAGGTAGGTAGTAGGTAGGTAGTAGGTAGGTAGTAGGTAGGTAGTAGGTAGGTAGTAGGTAGGTAGTAGGTAGGTAGTAGGTAGGTAGTAGGTAGGTAGTAGGTAGGTAGTAGGTAGGTAGTAGGTAGGTAGTAGGTAGGTAGTAGGTAGGTAGTAGGTAGGTAGTAGGTAGGTAGTAGGTAGGTAGTAGGTAGGTAGTAGGTAGGTAGTAGGTAGGTAGTAGGTAGGTAGTAGGTAGGTAGTAGGTAGGTAGTAGGTAGGTAGTAGGTAGGTAGTAGGTAGGTAGTAGGTAGGTAGTAGGTAGGTAGTAGGTAGGTAGTAGGTAGGTAGTAGGTAGGTAGTAGGTAGGTAGTAGGTAGGTAGTAGGTAGGTAGTAGGTAGGTAGTAGGTAGGTAGTAGGTAGGTAGTAGGTAGGTAGTAGGTAGGTAGTAGGTAGGTAGTAGGTAGGTAGTAGGTAGGTAGTAGGTAGGTAGTAGGTAGGTAGTAGGTAGGTAGTAGGTAGGTAGTAGGTAGGTAGTAGGTAGGTAGTAGGTAGGTAGTAGGTAGGTAGTAGGTAGGTAGTAGGTAGGTAGTAGGTAGGTAGTAGGTAGGTAGTAGGTAGGTAGTAGGTAGGTAGTAGGTAGGTAGTAGGTAGGTAGTAGGTAGGTAGTAGGTAGGTAGTAGGTAGGTAGTAGGTAGGTAGTAGGTAGGTAGTAGGTAGGTAGTAGGTAGGTAGTAGGTAGGTAGTAGGTAGGTAGTAGGTAGGTAGTAGGTAGGTAGTAGGTAGGTAGTAGGTAGGTAGTAGGTAGGTAGTAGGTAGGTAGTAGGTAGGTAGTAGGTAGGTAGTAGGTAGGTAGTAGGTAGGTAGTAGGTAGGTAGTAGGTAGGTAGTAGGTAGGTAGTAGGTAGGTAGTAGGTAGGTAGTAGGTAGGTAGTAGGTAGGTAGTAGGTAGGTAGTAGGTAGGTAGTAGGTAGGTAGTAGGTAGGTAGTAGGTAGGTAGTAGGTAGGTAGTAGGTAGGTAGTAGGTAGGTAGTAGGTAGGTAGTAGGTAGGTAGTAGGTAGGTAGTAGGTAGGTAGTAGGTAGGTAGTAGGTAGGTAGTAGGTAGGTAGTAGGTAGGTAGTAGGTAGGTAGTAGGTAGGTAGTAGGTAGGTAGTAGGTAGGTAGTAGGTAGGTAGTAGGTAGGTAGTAGGTAGGTAGTAGGTAGGTAGTAGGTAGGTAGTAGGTAGGTAGTAGGTAGGTAGTAGGTAGGTAGTAGGTAGGTAGTAGGTAGGTAGTAGGTAGGTAGTAGGTAGGTAGTAGGTAGGTAGTAGGTAGGTAGTAGGTAGGTAGTAGGTAGGTAGTAGGTAGGTAGTAGGTAGGTAGTAGGTAGGTAGTAGGTAGGTAGTAGGTAGGTAGTAGGTAGGTAGTAGGTAGGTAGTAGGTAGGTAGTAGGTAGGTAGTAGGTAGGTAGTAGGTAGGTAGTAGGTAGGTAGTAGGTAGGTAGTAGGTAGGTAGTAGGTAGGTAGTAGGTAGGTAGTAGGTAGGTAGTAGGTAGGTGGTAGGTAGGTGGTAGGTAGTAGGTAGGTAGTAGGTAGGTAGTAGGTAGGTAGTAGGTAGGTAGTAGGTAGGTGGTAGGTAGTAGGTAGGTAGTAGGTAGGTAGTAGGTAGGTAGTAGGTAGGTAGTAGGTAGGTAGTAGGTAGGTAGTAGGTAGGTAGTAGGTAGGTAGTAGGTAGGTAGTAGGTAGGTAGTAGGTAGGTAGTAGGTAGGTAGTAGGTAGGTAGTAGGTAGGTAGTAGGTAGGTAGTAGGTAGGTAGTAGGTAGGTAGTAGGTAGGTAGTAGGTAGGTAGTAGGTAGGTAGTAGGTAGGTAGTAGGTAGGTAGTAGGTAGGTAGTAGGTAGGTAGTAGGTAGGTAGTAGGTAGGTAGTAGGTAGGTAGTAGGTAGGTAGTAGGTAGGTAGTAGGTAGGTAGTAGGTAGGTAGTAGGTAGGTAGTAGGTAGGTAGTAGGTAGGTAGTAGGTAGGTAGTAGGTAGGTAGTAGGTAGGTAGTAGGTAGGTAGTAAATTTAGGGATTTCTGAAAGAATTGTAGATTTTGGCACAATCTCTTAAAACCTATGTCAGTAGTACTGACCCTAACAGGTAGGTGTAGGTGTTCTGACTCAGTACACACCGAGACGCGACGCTGCGCGCACACTTATAGAGAGAAGAAAACGTTGCGCCACGCAGCGCTGCGCCACGTGACGCCTGTAAAGAAATGTGTATCCTTTCGTGTAGAAAATAAAGTTAAATTTTGAATCGCTTTTTAAAATGTGCGCGCAGTGTCGCGTCTCGGTGTGAGCTGACCCTTAGTGTTCCAAGGCTTTGTATATAAAGTGAAGATTAGAACTAAAAAGCTTTCAAGCTAGTGGAAGTTTATCTTTGAAATCTTGGTGATTTGTTGGTCAGTGGGTCGTCTAAGGGGCAGATTTTTAGGAGTTGAAGTATACGCTTAGGGGCACTATGCGCAGCAAAGAAAACAAAAAAATAAAATTTTCGGCAAAAAAATTTTTTGGGACTTAGTGGATTTTCCAAAAAAAAAAATAGGAAATTTGAAAAAAAAATGGCAGTTTCGGGTTAACCTTGGCCATAAAAACCATTTAGGTTCTGCGAAGTATGGACCCAAGAGGCACCGTTTCCGAATTATGGGCCTCCGAATTTTATTTAATTTTTATAAAACTATCTACATTTCCAAAATGGTAGCTCAAAAGAAAATATTTTCTGGAAAGAAACTGTTGCTCTAGTAGAAAACTATGAGATGGTGTAAAAAAATCCGAGAAATATTGAGAAAAAAGAAAAAATTGAAAAAAATATTCTGTGTCGGTCGATCTTTCAGCTTGAGTATCGTTAGGGGCAAAGACACAAATTTTCGGAAAAAAAAAAACTAACAGATTTCGTCCGTTTTTCTTGCAGAAGCCTATTACCCTTGTCCATAGAAACTATTTAGGTTCAGAGAGGCATGGCCCTCCGACGCACCGTTTCCGAGTTAGGAGTTTTTTAATTTTTTTCTTGTTTTTACAAAACGCTCTATATTTCCAAAATGGTAGCTCAGATGAAAATCTTTTCTGGAAAGAAACTGTTGCTGTAGTAGAAAACCATAGTTTTCTACTACAGCAACAGTCACACATCTCATAAGATGGTGTACGAAAAACCAAAAAAAAATGCATTTTTTTATAAGTCCTCGCGCCATAGCGCCCACACTCCAAACGATTTTGTTCTTTGATCTTGAATCAGTTTGTAAATATCTATCACATAATTTATTTATTTATTTATTATTTATTAAAACTTTATGCACAAGTATAAAAACACTGTACAAAGGCGGACTTAATGCCTTAGGCATTTTTTACCAGTCTACCTTAGGGTGATGCAGAGAGAAAACATAGTAGGTGCAGCATAACAAATGGTAAGAGAACATTTACAAATAAAATATAACGATACATACATAAATACATACATATATATGTACAATAAGTAAAGAGAGAGACAAACTAACAACAATTTAATTAAGAGATGAATCTGCCAGCTTCTTAAGTAAGTCTTGGCGAGCTTTAACTTTAAATGTGAACCGCCTGTTGGCCAACCTGATGTTCAGAGGGAGCGCATTCCAAAGGAAGACAGCCTGGACAAAGAAAGACGACTTGAGAAAAGAGAGCGGTGAGAAGGACAACGTAGAAGACGATTATTGGAGGAACGAAGATTCTTACTGTGCGCAGAGCATAAATATTGAAAATAAGTAGTCACATAAGAAGGAGAAGTAGGCTTATTAAGAAGAGAAAATAGGGTAGTCAAAGCTCTCAACGCTCTGCGTTGTCGGATGGGCAACCATTTTAAAAGTGACCGATGTGCGGAGACGTGATCATACTTACGAAGATTAAATACGAATCGAATGCAGTTACTAAGAAGTCGGTAGCACACATCACCATAGTCAATTATGGGGAAGATTAGGGACTGTACAAGCATTACCTATAGGTGTGATGGGAGAATATTTTTTAGCCGATAGAGCGACCGCAATGTTCCGGTGACTTTCTTGCTCACAATCGCGACCTGCTTACGCCAGTCAAGGCAAGTGTCAACATGCAAACCCAGATCTTTGACGTCAGAGCTAAACGGAATAACCGTGCCGTCAAAGGTAACCGGTGGCACCGTTAAGCCATTCAGCCTTCTCAGGCTATGGGGGACTCCCTATAATAATAGCCTGGCACTTGGTTGGGTTAACCGCCACCCCGAAACGATCAGACCAGTTTTTGACAAAACGTAAATCCCGGTTTAGCTCCTCGATCGCACTGGACAAGCTGTCAACACTAGCCTGACAGTAAAGCTGTAAGTCGAAAGCGTAAAGATGATAGACACACTGAAGCTTGGTAGTTATGAGATCTATAAAAATAGAGAATAAAATACCGCCTTGAGGGACTCGCCGCCTGACCGCCGTCGCGTACGGACGTGCCGCTACCTGCTCGCATTCCCGCTCGCTATCAGTGTGTGTCATCGGTTCGTCGCTTCCCAGTGTCGTGACGTCATCAGTAGTCCCTCGACTACACCCCCGAACAATTGCTGTCTTTTTATTAAGACAGCACTTGCTCATTTGCTTCGGATATTATTCCGATTTAACTTCCTTTGCCCCATCAGGGAAAAGTCCTCAGTTTCGAGGTTCTTGGTGGGAAACCTAACGGTGCCAACGAAACCGAGAGAGGGTGGTGACCCAATCCGCCCGCCTAACCCCTTCAGGGTCTAGGTGAAAAATTGGACTCCGTCGCGAACACATGTGCCGCCGATATACTGTGCTAGTGTTTCCCGTTTTAACAAGTTCCTGAAAGCAAGTTCCTAAGACTGGGGTTGGAGTTGCTACCAAGCCAGGACCTTCGGACTGTGGCTGCGGGAAGGTTGAAACGGGTGAGTCGCTGACCCAGTAAATTCCCTACATAATTGTTCAAGGAATTAGGTTGCTAAGCGCGCTGAGCTTCACTCAAATGTCCGCTAACTTTTAGCCGATGAAATGTCGTCCCTCGACGAGACAGAAAAAGCCCTTTTGCGCTTTTTCTTGCGCATCGTTGCGACAGACCCAAATTTTAAAAAATATGGGTCTGAAATTAATGCAATCCGGCAAACCAGTGATAACGTCACTGACTTCAGTGACGCACTTGAAAGCCCTTCGTCTCCGCCGCCTGCCGACAGAGGCTTACCACCAGCCGTCGCCGCCGCGATTAAGGCTACACCAAGACCCATTGTTGTGAAACCCACTGTTTCACAAACAAAGGCCCAGCCCGCACCTGCGTCCATTGTTCCCGTTTCCGAGAACATGGACAAAGGCTTACCGCCAGCCGTCGCCGCCGCGATTCCGGCTAAACCGAGTCCCATTGTTTCGAAACCTTTTGTTTCGCAAACAAAGGATCAGTCCGAACCTGCGTCCATTGTTCCCGTTTCCGAGAACATGGACACAACTGAGCCAGTCTCCGACTCAGAGTCAATTTTAGACTCGTGTTCTGCCGCCTCGTCCTCTGAAGACGACTATCAAGTCGTCGGAAAGGGCAAGAGGAAGAAGGGCAAAAACTCCCAGGCCGCCATGGCTAAAAAGATCGTCGCGCTCCCTTCTGTCCCCTTTCCCGCGGCCTCCCGTCCCACCTCCCCGGTCCCCGTACCAACGTCCGCCGCTGCTCATACCAGCAGGCCAGCCAGCCCTAAGGCTCACCCTTCAGCCGCTTCTTCAAAGAAGCTGAAGCCCCCTCCCCCGCTGTTCATTCAGGACAAAGGGAAATGGACAGACGTGTCCAAAATGTGTGTTGAGCGCCGCATACAATATACAAGCGCAAAAAGCACACAACAGGGCATAAAAGTGGTGGTCCCTACGACCGCTGACTTCAGGGAACTAACCCGTCAGCTGATCGGAAGGCACATAGCCTTCCATACTTACTCCCTTCCAGAGGAGAAGCCCACCCGCGTGGTGATCAGGCGGATCCCGAAGGAGATATCCACGGAGGACATCCTAAATGACCTCCAAGGCCAGGACATCCCGGTCGCAGCCGTCCACCGCCTTCATAAGGCGAGAGGCGGAGCCCAGTACGATATGGTACTGGTCATCTGTGACCCAGTAGAAGGACACCACCCGATCTTCAAAGTGAAGTCGGTATGCTCCCTCACAGGCATCTCAATAGAGAAGCCTTACCGCTCAACCGTAGTAGGGCAGTGCCACCGCTGCCAGCTGTACGGACACAGCCAAGCCAACTGCCATGCGCCGCACAGATGCGTAAAGTGTCTAGGCGACCATGGTACGGCAGACTGCCCCCGTCCCAAAGACAAATCGCTATGCACGGAGCCACCGAGCTGTGTGCTTTGCGGCCAGTCGGGCCACCCGGCTAACTATCGCGGCTGCCCGAAAGCCCCCAAAGGCTCCTCCTCTAAACTGGCGAAGCGTGCAAACGCCCGCCAGCAGAGAGAAAGCCCATCGGTGAGGCTACCAACTGCACAGATGCCGGAGAGACTCAGCCCTCAGAGGCCCTCTCCCTGGACCTCGCTGAACCACCAGAGAGCCTTCCCGGCACTCGGCAAAGCAAAGTCCAGCCCCATTCCCGGGCTATTAGATGCCCCAGTCCCCACTCCCGTGGCCCAAGCGAGCGCACCGGCGCCCGCTCGTCCCGCGCCTCCCGGCCCCGCGGCCGCGGTCTCCTCTCCTAACGTAACTTTAGAAACGTTAGCAAAGTTAGTCACCCCCGAAGCAGACCGCATGGCGGCAGATCTCAGGGAGGCTAACACTGACGGTGATAAGCTTAAAATTATCCTCAAGTCCCTAATCAAGTTAGGCGAAGCCTTCAGCGGCATTAATCTTTAATTTCAATGGATAATACGAGATTAACGTGTACCAAACCCCGATCCCTTAAATTAGGGTACTTTAATGCCAATGGCATTAGAGGCCAGCGTGATGAAATCGCCACCTTCCTCCGTGACCATCAAATTGATATCCTCCTCATACAGGAGACCTTCCTCAAGCCCAGTCACCGCGATCCGAGAATTGCCAACTATCGCATAGTTCGCAACGATCGGTCACGTTGCCACAAGGGCGGTACTCTAATCTATTATAGAAAAGAACTGCACTGCATCCCCTTAGATCCCCCTCCCATGGAGTCTCTACTCGAGACTTCAGTGTGTCGACTAGGCATGACCGGTCATCAACCGATCACTATCGCCTCCGCGTACATCCCTCCCGGCGGCACGTCCGAGGAGCACACTCTGTTCACCAAAGACCTTGCCGTCCTCTTCGGCTTGAGTGACTCCGTTATCATAGCGGGCGACCTCAACGCCAAACACCCCGCCTGGAACAGCACGACGACCTCTGCCAGAGGACGTCACGTGTATAACCTGGGTGAGTCCCTCAACTTCGATCCCATCGCTCCTATGGAGCACACTCACTATCCCCACGACCCCGACCAACGTCCGGACGTTCTCGACATAGCGCTACTCAAGAATGTCAACCTTAAGTTGCATTCCATCGAGACTTTACATGAGCTTAACTCAGACCATCGACCAGTGCTCATGCACTTAGTTCCCCGCTCGGGTCCCTCTGACCCCAGCCAGCCCCCGCCAACCCAAGTGATAACCGACTGGAGGAAAGTCAGCGAAAAGCTGAAATCCACCACGTCGTCTCACCTGGAGTCCATCCCCGGCCACATAGTCTCAGTCGCAGACACGACGGCCGCCATCAACTCGTTTACAGAACACGTGCAATCCGTACTGAAGGATTGCTCACGAGAAGTTCCAGCATTGAGCGATCAACGCTGGATACTACCCGCTGACGTACGTGAACTGATAACCGAGAAGAACGCGGCCATCCGTGCCTACAGCAACTTTCCCTGCGACGCGAACAAAGCTCACATGCGTCATTTACAGCGTGCTGTAAAGAAGCGCACTAGTGAGCATCGTTCAGATCAATGGGACAAGACGCTTAGCGAGCTTGAGCCTACCCACCTAGCCTTCTGGCAGCTGCAACGCAAGTTGCGCTCCACCGAAGAGGCTTCGATGCCTCCCCTCACGCGACCCGATAAGAGCGTTGCATTCGACGACTCTGAGAAGGCCGAATGCCTAGCAGACAGCCTAGAGTCCCAGTGCTCCCCCAGCTCTCAACCAGTAGACAAGCGACATCTCGATGAGGTGAACGCATTCGTCGAACGTAGAGCCGCCCTACCCCCTGTAGAAGACCCAGATGATCCTCTGCCTCCGGTCACAGCTGACGAAGTGCAAGACATCATTAATAAGCTTCAACCGCGCAAAGCACCCGGCTCCGACGGAATCACCAATAGGGTGTTTAAACTCCTCCCCGCTCAGCTCGTCGTGTTAATGGCGGCCATCTTCAATGGCGCCCTGAGCAACAACGCTTTTCCCCAAATATGGAAAGAGGCCACTGTCATCGGTTTCGCCAAGCCAGGCAAACCCAAGTCTGAGCCCTCGAGCTACAGACCTATCAGTCTCCTGAACGCACTCGGCAAAATCTACGAGAGACTCATTTATAAGCGACTCAAAGACTTCGCCGAGGCTAAGAGTCTCATCCCCAACGAGCAGTTCGGCTTCAGAACCGGACACTCTTGCATTCAACAGGCCCATCGCATCGTAGAGCACTTGAGCGCTGGCTTCCAGCGTGGAGCGATGACGGGTGTGTTGTACTTCGACATAGCAAAGGCTTTCGACA
The DNA here is from genome assembly GCA_963082945.1 of Cerastis leucographa. Taxonomy (NCBI): domain Eukaryota; kingdom Metazoa; phylum Arthropoda; class Insecta; order Lepidoptera; family Noctuidae; genus Cerastis; species Cerastis leucographa. The sequence goes on from OY720353.1 coordinate 9,357,789, forward strand.
AAGTCTGGCACAACGGCTTATTATATAAGCTGTACAAACTGGGAGTGCCGGACCGTCTCGTGCTCATCTTACGAGACTTTCTGTCGTATCGCACCTTCCGCTATCGCATCGGGAAGGCACTGTCTTCTCCCCACCCCATTAGAGCAGGAGTCCCTCAGGGCTCCGTCGTCTCTCCCCTTATCTTTACTCTGTTCACCAGTGACATCCCCAAGAGCAAGAAGGCTCAGTTAGCCCTGTTCGCGGACGACACGGCCATTTATTACACTGGCCGCAGTCACGACGCTATCTATAGCACCCTCCAAACCTCAGCCAACGTCTTAGGCGCTTGGTTCCGGAAATGGAGAATCGAGGTGAACCCCGACAAGAGCCAGGCAGTTCTTTACTCTAAACAGCGTAAAATTAAGCCACCCGCGCTCAGCCCGATCACTATGTACGGTAAGCCTATCCCTTGGGAGAAGCAAGCCAAGTACTTAGGAGTCATACTTGACAACCACTTGTCTTTCGCGGCGCACATCAAAGCAGCTCGCGACCGAGCTGCGTTTGCTATGGGTAGGCTTCATTTCATGATTTCGGCAAAAAGCAAGTTGTCACTCAAGTGCAAATTGCGCCTTTATACCGCGGTGATCCGCCCCATTATGACGTACGCTTGCGTCGTGTACGCTCACACCAAGCCTAAGTACATCCATAGGATGCAAATTTTACAGAACCGGTTCTTACGTAGAGTCACGGGAGCCCCTTTTTATGTCCGTAATGACCGTCTACACGTAGACCTTAGAATGCCCACCGTCCTTCAGTTTATGAAACGCCTTTCGAAGCGTTTCTTCGATAACGCCATTAAACACCGTAATCCCCTGATCGCAGCGGCCGCCCGTTACGAACCCTCGCGCATTAGTACAGTACGCCGTCCTAGGCATACCCTTGTCACTCCAGATGATGCTATCACCCTCCTCCAGGAGAGTAGCAAAGAGACTAGCACTCTTAAAAAGTTCCGCCTCAAACCGCCGTCTTTCCGACCTCGCCGTCGAGGTCCGTCGCGACGTCCCGGTCCATGCCCTCCCCGACCCTCGCTTGAGCCAGCCCGCGATGCTGTACCAGTAGTTTTAAATCAGCCCCTAAATAATGATACCATTCAGATCCAGCCTGTCCCCATGCAGTCCTCCGCCAGCGACGCCCTAAGCCGAGGTTCGTACCCCACAGGGGGTGCCCTTAGCGTGCAGTCGCTTAGTTTGTAAGTTTTTATGCCCTGGCTGGAGGCCTTACTCTAAAGGCACCCACAGGATAGTCCGGTTAAGCAGACGACAACCTCATAGGTTGAACTGCGAGATGCCATTCAAAAAAAAAAAAAAAAAAAAACCGCCTTGAGGGACGCCAGCATCAAGATCACACCAGCTGGAGCTAGAGTCACCAGCAAGAACTGATTGCTGGCGCCCCCGAAGATAGGAAGAAAACCATTCCAATACCTCCGGAGAGACCATCAGATAGGAGAGGATGGATAAAAGGACTTCGTGACTGACGGTATTGAAAGCATTGGAAAAATCAATTAAGACCAAAACCGAAACTTTAGTGTCTTGCATTCCCCGCCTTATATCGTCAGTCACTTTAAGGAGGGCTGATACGGTACTATGGCCGGGCCTGAACCCGGATTGCAATGGACTGATAAGGGAGTTGTGGTAGATGAAGTGGGAAAATTGCTTGTGAACACAGGCCTCGAGTACTTTAGATAAAAAGGGAAGGATGGAAATTGGTCGAAAATGGCTGAGAAGAGTAGGGTTAGGAATTTTAGGGAGTGGCCGAACATGGGCTTTCCGCCATAGAGAAGGGAAAACACCGGAGTAAAGGGAGAAGTTAACGATATGGGAGATTGCAGGAAGGAGCTGATCAAGAGCTTTCACAATCATGTGACGACTGATGTTATCATAGCATCTGATTACAACGATTGCGAGCAGTTTTGAAAAGGGGCGTGAACGCGCGATCCCTTCGTCGCATTGCCATTAGAACTCCATTGTTCATCCATGGGGCCGGTGAGCGCTTCAACTTGACTTTCCTGACAGGAGCGTGGGTGTCATACAACTTGACTACAACCGCATTAAAAGTATTCACTTTATCATCGACTGATGTGGCTTCCTCCAGGGGCGTCCAGTCAATATTGGAAGCATGCTCGATGAGTTTTTCTGCATTCATCCGCGCAAAGGCACGCCTGTACTGGAAGGTAGGTTTGGGTTTAGGAGGTTTAAGGACATAAGACAGGAAAATAAGGTTGTTATGGGAAAAGTCAGGAGCGTCCTGTTGACCATGTGAGGCGACTAGGGAAGGATTAGATGCGAGAATCAAGTCGAGCCAAGTATCATCCCCGACAGTGTTATGATGCGTTGGTTGGAGAGGCAAGACATGCAGACTAACTGACTCGACCAGATGTAGGAGTTAACAGGATCGAGGGGAGTTGTGGGCAAGGAGATTGGTGTTGAAATCCCCCATGACGCTGTGATGTGCATACTCCGAACCTAATGATTCTAGGACCGATTCTAATTCGATGAAGTAATCAAGGGACGGGGGACAATACACAACTCCAAGAACAGTTTTAGCTCATAAAACACAAACTTCTAAAAAAAGAAATTCAGCCAAATTAGTAGTAGAGGAAGAAGTAGCAATAATTTTAAAAGAAAAATCGGCATGAAGGTAAATTGCAACACCACCCCCTCTCTTACCGATTCGATCATTCCGTAGGAGAACGAATCCTGGTAGAAAGTAAGTGGTAGACGCAAGCTCAGGTTATAGCCAGGTCTCTGAAATGTGGACGGTATGGACGTTATTGTTCGTAAAAGTATCGTAAAGCTCATTGTAGTGGCTGGGAATGCTCTGGGCATTGATGTGACAAACATTAAACAGTCGGTCAAGACTATGGTTAAAGTTTTGACGTAAAGTATCACCAAGGGTGTCTGTAATGGAACAAAAACTATCTTCAAGAGTGGCAGTAGATTTGTTAGCTGAGAAAAACGATTCATTATCGAAAATAGTGGTCATAAATACGAATAAAATATTTTTAAAAAAATATACTTGTAAAATTAAAATAACTATAAAAAAATAAAAAATAAACTACATGCTAAACAAGTAGGTACGACGGTTGCATCTCTGCACCACCCGCCAGCTAACATCATCATTTTAAAACACAGTGAACAACCAAGGAATGAAAATAAGTTACAATGAAATAGAAAAAAAAACAAACCCAAAATAAATACAAAAGTACAGAAAAATAAAATTGTGGCATTCGGAACGCACCTTACGCCCTCAACAAACATAAAATTATCGTGAGCCGTAGACAGAGAAAACTATCTGTTTACGTCGTGAGCGTATCCGATCCTTGAAAACCCGATGTCAATGTCAAAGACAGTCATGTCATAATGGCATTAGCAATATGTTTTCAAAAAAGAAAAATAATGACAAAAACATCCTTGTTGAGGGTAAACTATTGTACGAATGTACGCAAGACATGTAACAATCCATCTCATGGTCGTGTGAGGAAGAAAGATAAAAAAAAAACAAAGTCAAGCAAAACAATGATTACGAGCCAAAACTAATCAAAGGTTATCATTACCAAACAGCAAAAGATAGCATATTGAAAGGTAAGTAAATCCTACGCAACGTAGGTATCTAATGCGTGAATTTATATATAGATAATATTTAAGAGTTTTGTTACCAAAAATTAACGATTATTTTTACTTGTTTTTCAGGCTATCTCCAGAAGTTTGCACTTTGGGATAGGTACTTCAGCAGCAACGGACTCAATTCTTCAAACGATGAGATTTTATGTTTACTTCCATCGGGGACTTTTAATTACGATGACACCGTCCTGAGTCCAGCATGACCGCATAGAAAAGTGAAGCCTCGCCTTCCCAAAGATGGATTGTCGGGTCTTGGTCAAGAATTCCTTGACGGACACAGACCTGTCTTCGCTCTCCATACCGCAGACCTGTCGTCATAGTTGAAGAATCTTACTAAAATCGCTGCGTGAGCGAGCGTGATCCACCATATGCTGGAGCTGCCCGCTGCCGGCCCGCGGCCTTTCGAATGATGATGGAAGATCAACAGCTATAATATGTTTAGTTATTATTGTGCTTCATTGGTGTAATTGCTAAGTGTGGCGTTCCAGTGTAACATATTTTAAATAAATAACTAAATAGGACTGTGGTGATACTTGTTGGCGGCACCTGGTCTGTGGCAGACCTTTATGGAGGATGTGGTTACTGATTAAAGGCCCAGCTTCTTGTTAATTAGATCCAGGATCACTGTGCTACTGACCTCTCCTTCAACCTTTGCTATGCCCTGAAAGATCAGTGCCTTCCGACGATGCCAGGTCTCCAATTGGTCAACCTGTCTGGCACACTCGCTGATCTGTCTCCTAAGCAGACTTAGCATGCTAAAGTGCTAAAGATTAGCTCCCTGAAGGTCCGAAACTCCTCAGCTACCCTCGCCACATTATCTTTGGCTGGTCCTGCGCACTGAATTTGTGCCTCCAGTTCGCTCATCTTCCAGACAAAGCTATCCTCAAGGCTTTTCTGTACCAATGCAATCTCATCAAGCTGTGACATGGTGTCCTTGTGACCGGTCACAGTGAAAAAAACAGTGAAAGTGAAGTGATGTGCTGGCAGGTGGTGGAAAGTTATAGCTTTAGTCACATGTGTGAGCTGCAAACGTGAGTACTCACTATGCAGAAGTTATACACTGATATTTTATAAAGAATAAGTAAATAAACTGAGTATTTCTAATTAAAATAGGTATCAAATCAATATTGGAGATACATTCTTTTTTTTACACCTACCCGCGCTATTATCTATTTATACATATTTATATATCTATACCTATTTATCTGTCAATGCTTCATTTTTTATTCCTTTTACCTATTTTTAACCAACTTCTAAAAGAAAGAGGTTATCAATTGGAAAGTTTTTTTTTGTATACTAATTTCATTCAGTAATTAATTTCATTGTAAATAAGCACCATGTGGCTATTTAGTATATTTTTAACCGACTTCCTAAAGAAGGAGGTTATCCATTCGACTGTGTTTTTTCAATAATAGACAGCAAATCTGTTGTGACAACATCATAACGTTACATCCCGCTGTAATGTTATGATGTTGTCACAACAGATTTATTTGGATATCTCCAAAGATAAAAAAAAACACAGTCGAATGGATAACCTCCTTCTTTAGGAAGTCGTGTCTTCTTTAGGAAGTCGTGTATTGTATGCTCTTGGGGCCAAAATGTAATATTCTATAAATTGATTTTCATCATATTACATTTTGATTTTTCATTTTGGTATGCAGATGTGTACAGTAAAACCAGATTTCGACAGTTAGTTATACATAGTATGTTAGTTTCCATTTGATTGGTGATAAGCATATTACCATGATAATGTAACAATACATGTATTGTATTTACATTCATAGCAAAAATTTTAATAGGATAATACAACTAAATGGATAAATAAAAAACTTTTTTCAAAGAACAAAACAACTTCAAAAAAGTGTAATATAACTTTAGCTTCAGAAGTTGGTGGCAAAAAAACTGAATCAAACAAACAAGTAACCAACTTCTGAAGCTAAAGTTATTTTTCACTTTTTTGTTTTTTGAAGTCAGTTTTAATTTTTTTGCAAAAAGAGTATCCATGGAGTTTCTTGCACGTTCTTGTCCATAGAGATCTACCTCCCTTTTGGAACGTGCAACTAGAGACCTGAGTCCTTGACACTTTGAAACACCTTGAAATGTGTGGACATTGATATTGTGGGCCTTGATTGATATTATAGATTCCTAGATCCTTGGTAACTTTTTATCTTGGTCTATGTTTTGTAGTAAGCAAGAACTTATTGTCGGGCCTATGATATCCTCCCATACTTACGTATTAACGCTGTAACAAAAAAATATTGTAAAACCAAATGATTTTAAAAGAGTAACCATGGAGTTTCTTGCCGGTTCTTTTCCATAGGAAACGACCAACACGAACCGTGCACCTTTCTTGTTGACGTTTTACAAGTGCCCTTGTAGGCCTATGTGAAATAAAAATATTTTGATTTTGATTCAAAACTGCCTGTAAATGGTATTTAAATAAATGCGTTGAGTTTGTATCAATTGTATTTTTTTGCCTTATTATAAGTGCCTATATGACTTGACTTAGATTGTTTTTTTATAAACAATTTATTGTATTATGTAGTTGAAAGGTGGGCAGTGATATCCTCTTTGTGGAAATGGCCTTGACTTATGAATTGTAGGTTGTATGTTCGAACCCTGACAGGCTCTTTACTTTGGGTAAATGAATACTAATACTACTTGAATAAAAAGCATGACTTACAATAGTTAATTATATAATTAGAGTAAAACACAAAATAACCAAACAAATTGTGTAAAACACAACATAAGGAGTCTCTTTGAAGGATCGCATCCGGAACGAGGTGATCTGAAGTGGCAATGGACCGGCCATATTAGCCGTAGAACCGATGACCGTTGGGGTAGACGTGTTGTTGAGTGGAGACCGCGAATCGACAAGCGTAAGATGGGACGCCCTCAGGCTCGGTGGAGCGACGATCTTTGCAGGGTAGCTGGTAGCAACTGCATGAGAGTTGCCGAGAATCGGGTTAAGTGGCGAGCGATTGAAGTGGCCTATGTCCAGCAGTGGACTGCGGTAGGCTGCTGATGATGACGATGATGACACTTACACAACACATTTATCACAACTACTTTAAGATTCCAGAACCAGAACATAAGATTCCCTTGTAGAAAGAACTGTTCAGAACAGAATAGATTTTCGCACTTGAATGTTTATGTCACTGACATTTAAATATGTAAATCGCGACAGGCGACGTTCCGTTTCATGTTAGGTACTATTGATGGGTAGTTATTGTAAAAAAAAAATAACTAAAATATAACGTTGCAGTGGCCCATCTCGTATTTTTTTTTTTAAACATTTTAGTCATAAAATAATGATAATCTAAGCTATCTGCATCTTTCCTAATTAAACGTTTTTGATGAGAACGCCATCTAGCGGTTCAGAAAGTAACCGTTTACGTGTGCATGTGTGTGTGTGCATGGTGTGTACATATATGAAGTGGAGACGACTTGGGGGAATCTTGAAAATCTCCGTTTGAGAAGAGTTAACAAGTAAACTGTATATGTGGAAAAATCAAGACAAAAGGCTAGTTTACGCAAATAGAATATTGTCCATCAAAGATATTTGCGAGACCAAATATCTTTGATATTTCCCAAATGCGACTACAACGCCATCTATTGAAAAAACGGCGGCGGGATCGTCAGCGGAACCACCTTAAGTGTACAAACATAGAAGTCATGTTCAATATGTTGATGAACTATGGTTAAAACCTTATAAACTTCAGAAAAAGAAAATGTCTCTATAATTTTTGTAATGGTAAAGAAGCATTTAAAAATAATTTGGATATTTCTTCTATGTTTAAAATTACTAAGATTTAAACATGGATCTGTGAATATACATTGCCTTACTGAGACTCAACTTAAAACCGAGTTGAGTATGAAAAAAATATTATGAAGTGCCTTGTGAATTTCTAAGCAGTGTTTCTCATTTTTACAACGTAACTATTTACTTACGTTGATATGGTGCTAGCATTGACGCATTTAATGAAATGTTTGTTAAGGTGAAAGCAACAGCATGACCCGCGAAATTCAAATATTCTTACGTTTTTTTGAATTTTGCCGATCAGTGTCAGTTTTTATGTTGAATAAAATATATAACGCGGCCGTAACTAATATGGCTTTACTGAGTTATAGTCATTAAAGTCATCAATACAACCCCTTTAAGTTCATTCAACTCCATAGAATGATTTTTCATGAAATAGTCATTCATTGCTATTTAATAAACTCATTCATTGCGATTAAATGAACTCGTTCATTGCGAATTAATGAACTCATTCATTGCGATTAAATGAACACATGTAAATACGTATGTTTTACGGCCGCGTACCTATCATATTTTATTCAACATAAAACCTGACACTGACTGGCAAATTGCAAAAAACGTAAGAAAATTTGAATTTCTAACCAAAAAAACTACCGAATTAACAAAGCATTTAATTCCGCAGCATTTCACAAAACGATTTTACTATTTCTATGTACTAGTAAGTGTTATATTTTACCTACATGACAGTATATTCAGTACCTAGTTGTTATTTCCTTAGTTTATTTAATTTTATTCATCGGATTTTGAGTATTATCTTATGTTGAATTCGGAAAGACAATTAGACTGAAATTATTACCCAAAATGTATCGGACGAAAATGTGAAATTATTTTATTTTAGTTGTTTAAGGCTTTGTGTATTAATTTAGATTTTATTTTATTTAGTTTGGCAATAAAATTATATTTTACCTATATGAATTTGTTATTTTATTATTTGCATTTATTCTTTTGGCTTCATTTTTAGTGCCAGAGTTTTTCTCCACTCATGTTTTTACCACTATATTTTACATTGCACATTATTCTCGTATTTTTCATGCACCTGAATAGTTAATCGGCTTGGCGAGTCTAGAACGCCTGACTAAGTTGATACCGCAATACGTAATCAACGTAGAAGTTGCTATTCACTAGTTTGTAGACTGAAATTCCGTTTATTTTTAGTTCGCATAGCATACGTACTACATAAACTCACTTGTTTTCCCCTTGGGGTAGGCAGAAAACACGGTTACCAACTGCAACGATACGTACATTCGTTCATATATCTAGCCAAACACAAACGTCGTTGTTACTTAACATAAAAGCAGTCTTATAGCATTATAATCTATTTAAAATAATACCTGCATAACATTTTTGGTAGGTACCCATTTAACTAAATTATATTATGGGTTATCCAAATATCTGAATTATCTTCGATAGTTAGGTAAGAGCCGCTTGCTTCCGCCTGTGTAGACTTGAATAGCAATAACAAGCCGTTCGACTGGTTGCAGTGCCAAGTCTCGCTGTGATTGGATTTCAAGCATCAAGTCAATTTGATGTTTATTTTCATATTAATAAGTTTGTAGTCTTTTGGGGATTTTTTAGGTTTCTGCATGTACACTTAGGTACTTAAAAGAGGTCATCAAGTTGGAGTCGAGTGTGATTTATCTCCTATACTTCCTCTCACTGTGGCATCATCATCATCATCATCGGTCCTATGAGTCTGTGGGATCGGCAGTGAGAAAACCATTTCCTGTGTACATTGCACGATGTACCTACCTACACAAAACCCTATTCCTACCCAAGTCCCGTCTGTTACCGGAGTTCTCCTTGTATTAGACTTCCCTCCCGTAAAACCAACGTAGCCTACGTTTGCTGTGGTTTGTATGGTGGGCTAGGGCGTTAGGTAGGGTGCTAGGTAGGCACCTAATTACTGTAGGGCTAGATTTGTAGTCACTAAGGTCTTAGGTGGTGGACTAGGCTCAATTGTCTCAACCGTACCCAAAGTGTACGCGCTTGGAACTACGGCAGTACTAAGCTGTAAATCCAGATGCGTACATTTGGTTCTGCATGTAGACTTACTTAAAAGAGGTTAATGTTTTCTCTCACCAGTTATGAATATTATTGAAGGTGTTATTGAAAATACAAATATCATTATTTAGGACTGCAGTCAAAATGTTTCGATAACAGCATCATCATCTTCCTGACCTTGTCCCACTTGGGGTCAACGTAATGCAGTTCGCAAAAATGTTTCGTTACCAAAATAATGAAATAATTTGAGTGTTTTATCAGTTAGTTCCTTACTAGTTAATTTGCTTAGACAAAAAAGCAAAACCATTAAAATTTTTAAGTACCAAACTTCCTATTCTATATAGGTCTTTTGTAGGTACCTTCTAAACAATATGGTCATATTTCGATCTTCCTACAAAATGCAACCAAAGTTAGTATAGTATACATCGGAATGCGGCGCGCTGTTCAAATTGTCAAGAATATTCAGGCCACCTCGCTTCTGCGCTGCTTGCAAATTGTTGGAAGGGAAATGTTACGTCAAGACGAAGATGAAGAGGGAATTGTCGGCACTAGATAGTTCTTGATTCGCAATCTAAGTGGAGACGTGTTGCTTGTTAGCGATATTCTAATCAAAGATAGATCATAGATGGATGGACCCACATCCCCTATACCGAGTAGGTATGCTGACGAAATAAAAACTTTTTTACAAAAAAACAAAAAACCGACTTCCATAAAACACTAAAAAGTGGCAAATAATTTTAGTTTCGGCAGTCGGTGACCTGTTTGTTTCATTTACTTTTTTGCCACCGACTTCCGAAACTAAAATTATTTGCCACTTTTTAGTGTTTTATGGAAGTCGGTTTTTTGTTTTTTTTTTGTAAAAAAGTTTTTATTTTAGCCTTTTCAGTTGTGGTATCTCACTTTAATCCTAGTCAAGTATAATTTTTACATTTTAACTAGATACCAGCACATTGTCCACACATACGACAAAGGTCAAAATGCATAATAAAGAGGATGACTCAAAAAGTACCTAAGCAAAGATAATAAAATTCATATGGCTCCACCGGGCAAGCTTTCTCTACCAAATGAATGAAAAATCGTCTAAATCGGTCCAGTAATCACGGAGAAATCGGTGTACATACGTGAAAAATTGACATGTAAAAAAAATGTTAATAAAATTAAAGCTATATGGCCAAACTATATAATTTTTTTATGGGACCAAATGGCAGCTATTCCACATCAAACTAAAGAAGAATCACGCAAATCGGATCATAAATCTCAGCGTAATCGGTGTATACACCTGGAAAGAGCATACCGTTACAATTCCAACAAGCCCAAACACAGCTAAGATTCATTGCCTTGTTATGGAGTTCCGAAGCCTGTCTCTTGGATTCATCATCAGATCTGATGGTAGAATGGTTCTTATTGGACGCAAATGCTTCACTTGTTGTAGAAAATACCAAAATCGCTGTACGTTTTCCTATAAAATTTGAAGAGTTCCCTCGATTTCGCCAAGATTCCATCATCAGATCCCGACTTGGTGACTATGGGAACATTTGGAAAGTATACCCTTTCCAACAAAAAAAGAATTTTCCAAATCGGTTGGCAAGCGACAGAGTAATGCGCGAACAAACATAAAAAAAAAAAAAAAAATACAAACAACCGAATTGAGAACCTCCTCCTTTTTTAGAAGTCGGTTAAAAATTCAAAGATTCATCTGATAGATATTTGCTGATGATGATGATGATTTAGGCCTATTTAACGAACCATATCAAGATAGGAACTTTAGGTAGATTAATGTCATCGCTGTAGTAGAGGAGGTAGGTATTATTTAATATCCAGCTTTTTGCAATTGGGAGATAAAACAGACATTAAACTTAGTAAACACTGAAGGAGAGACTGTTTCGAGACAAACCACTCAAGTGATTAACAAATTTGACGACACGTTTGGCGCAGTGGCTGAGCGATCGACTGCTGCGCTGCGTGTCGCGGGTTCGATCCCCGTACAAAACAAATATTGGTATGGCCTACAGATAGTTGTTCCGGGTCTGGCTGTTTGTCTAAGTGAGTTTAAATGTTTGTAAACGCACCCACGATAATACAGGAGAAGTTCCTAGTTAGAAAAACGTTGCCCACGGAAACGTTTTCAAAAAAAAAAACAGAAAAACTACTTTGCAGCTCCAAATGAGGTAAGTAAAGAAATATGCATGGTATGAAGTCTTGATCAGCTTTTAACTGAATAAATTAAGATACATGCCTTTTCCCCATGGGGGAGGCATGAAAATACAAAATTGTTTTCTGACTGATATTTGTAACATCCAGCTGCCTCTCTTTGTAATAAAATGCACATTATTAAAATATTTATGGCACTTTATCTTTTCCTCGTATCACTGTTATTGAGGCTATCGCTAAAATAAATGCTACCGAATGCCTCGTGAAAACCACACCCAATGTGTTTTTATTACTGAAGAACTTTTTTTATTTTATCTCTAAGTTACGTTTAGGGACCTAATTTACTTTTGATGTATTTTATGGCGATTAATTTAGTTGGTTGCATCGTTCGTTTAGTATTCTGCTGACTCCGGTGCTGGGTTTGATCTCCGGCAAACCACTTCACGCCTCCATGATTTTTTCATTGGACTTGGATATTAATGGCGAAAAGCTGTTTTTTTCTGTGGGTTCTGGTGTAGTCACCCTAGCCATCACATACCTAAATGCAAGTGTCAGCGGTGAGAGCAACTTAGAAAAAAAAAAAAAACAAAATGGCGATCGGGTGATTATACCAGTTAGGTTCTTAACCGTTTAGGTGAACTACCCTTCAAGAAATAATGCGTCTTGTACTGTTCCAATTTATGATCATGTGCGGTACGTACTTAGTGGTAATCGTATGCAATCCCACGTTCATCCAAAAACCGCTTCTGATTAGATAAAACCACTTAATCAGAACGTTATACTTAAAACCACATTTTTATTGACTGTTAATTAAAATTGGACATTCGGGCATCACCATTACCTTATCAAGAATGTTAACGAATTTTTGGACACAGCTGCTGCTTCTAAAATGTTTGACATAAGCTATTGCCTGCTGACTGTAAATTATAAGATTATCATAACAGTTTTTGAGTGGAAGACGAGCAGTGGTCAGTTTTCTCACGTTTGATCTCACCTTAGAATGTCGTCGATGATAATCAACATTGTGTCAAGCCAGAAAGTAACCACTGTCATACAATGTATGCCTGTCGGCCATAGTTTATCTACTAAGTGTACAGCGATTTGAAGTGACGGCAATAACATCCCAGTCGCCACCCGGTGGCGTATTGCCAAACTGTATACTGACCCAGACCGGGGTTGCTCTGAGTTTGATCGCAGTTTGCCTTTGTAGTTAAAGAGCAAACTGTATACCTATTCAGAGAGTGTCTGAATCAATATACATTTTGCTTTAAAATACTAGACCAAAATACATACGAGTCCAGACGGCGAATTTACAAAGGCTATATATACTATTTGAGTCACGAGCCAGACTCTAATAGAGGATGAGCTTTTGTTCATGCATATTACTCGCCAAAACCTAATCTATCTCAGTAAAAAAATTGACTCAAATGGACTAGCTTTTTGCCTGAATATTTTCAAAGAAAGTGCACGGACAAAACCTAGTACTGTATACACATCCAGGAGAATTTGGATGCAAGAGCGAGCGAAGCGAGCTCTGGACTTGGGGCAGGACTTGGGGCTACGTAGACTATGCTTTATAAGTGAATATAAAATGTTTTGAGGTGTCACAGTTTGCTTTACATACAAGCGAGCAAAATGCATACATTATCAGATTGCTCTGAGCTCGTATGTACTTTGCTCCAATCTGTTGCGAGCAAAATGCATACCTTCTCAGATTGCTCTGAGCTCGTATGCACTTTGCTTCAATTTATTTGTGATTTTAATGAGCATGATGTAGTTCAGTACAGACTACGGGTGTCTGGGTCAGTATACAGTTTGGCAATACGCAACCCGGTGCGGTGGCAACTGAGAATTTTATTCCCGGTTGCCACCTGGAGCAATCCATGTGGGGGCGCCTGGTAATATACGCGATTACCGAGGCAGCTAGGCGTTGGCACTGTTAAGGTTAAGGTTCCTACGTAAGTATTAGTCTCTTGGTGCTAAATACCTTACCATTAATAAAAGATTGCACCCTGCACTGAAGCATAAGAAAAATATCTACATTTTAACCTTATCAACCGACTCATTTTTCTTTCCCCCACCAGGAATACAAGAGGAGGTCGGTCGTCCGGGACAGTCAGACGGAAACGGAGGTGAACCTCCTCCGAGCAGCATCAGCAGCGTCAGTGGCCAGTGGCGCTACTGACAGGAGCGGGAACACTGACAACTGCGTCGAAGAGTACGTGTGCGATGTGCCTTTTGCTGGTAAGTGATTTTTTATTTGGTTCCTACTGCCGTTTTGTGTTACGGACTTGGTAGCATTTAAAGATTTTGCAGTATCACAGTGTATTGTTTATTCCCAGCTCTGATTTCGTAAAGTGAATAAATCAAGTGCTTCTGTGATTGTTTGGCCCTTTGGTCATTGTTAACTACAAATGCTATGACCATTTTGATGGTTAAAGATTTAAGAGCGGTGACGGGCGTCACTACTGAAATAACTTTTGAGTAGCTATTTGTGTTTTGTATTGAATAGGTTGTTCTTTACTATGTAGGTATCATTTTGGGGATCCCATGTGATCAATTCTTAAACCATTGCCAGAAGCTCTATCTGGCTTAAATCATAACCTTTAAACTCCAAATACCTGTTTTATTGTGCTATGAAAGCATGCCTCTGATCTCTCATTGAGTCATTCTCGACGCTACGCTTGTTTGGCTCAACATTGGCTCTGGAAATAATACGGAAGCGTACGTTACAGTAGCAAATTGTAATTGTACACAACTCGCCTTTACGATGTGTTCGGACGATTGTTGGTGGTTACCGGGAATATCAAACGTTGCGAAAATGAATCGTATTTTGAAGGAAAGGGGGAAGTTTGATTCCGCCGAAAAAGTAGTAGGTACGTGCAGCTGTAGTAATACTTACTTACTTTAATGGGATCAGGTGACTTCTTGAAGTCTGAAGTCCCTGTTAAAAGTTTTCGTGCGATACTGATACATTAAGCCGTCGTCATCCCACTGCTGGGCAAAAGCCTCTCCCCATGACTTTCAGATGTTTCTATCCGGGGCCAATGTGGACCACGTTAAAATGGGGAATTTAATTGACGACATGCCATTTGCAGGTGTAAAATATTAACTAGTGAATACCCCCGAAATAAAATACCAGTGCTTCTAGAAAATGTCTGAAACCTACCTGTACCTGCACGGTTAATTTGCACGCATTTTATTCCAAAAACGTTTAACGAAGTATCCCACGATGGTTGCATACAACCTACATAAAGCTCCCAATAACTTCGAATTTCGTTACATCGGAGTGCAGCGTTTTTCACTATTTTTCATTGTTTACAGTACAAATAGCAGTAGCACGCACCACTAGGCTCACAGGCGGTAAACAGACGTATTGTTCACCACACAACTGCAGGCAAACATTTCACCGATGCACTGTTTGCCCACAAAAGTCGTCGGTTTTTTGTCATTTTTCGCGCAGCTATAAAGTTTTGTGGGTTTTCGACACTGTTTGACGGTCCGGAGTTGTGTGGCAGGAAATATGATTGGGATGTGTGGATATGTGAATAGTTGTTTATCTTAGGTTTTGGACAGATTTTTAGCTTGATTTGCTTCACCGTGTAAAAGTTTTTATTATAACAAATCAGATACTTTTACCGAATTCTTACAGTCATAATTCCAACATGCGTAAATGTTTGGTACCAATCAGCGTTCGTACGATGCTTTATACTCTATAATTTTTAAATTGTCATCTAAATAGGATGACATTAATCCAAGCTTTAGACTGAGATTTACTTATGTTGTTAAGCACCTGCACTTAGACATGCTCCCGTCTCTTTCTTGCACTCTTAGGTCAGTGAAACAAATAACTTTAAGCAAAGCCATGCCAAGTAGCGCTCATACATCTTGGCTTTAGAACTTCATTATTTTTGACACCTGCCAGGTGTATTAATATACATCTATAAATATTATTTTTTGACTGTCCTACTCAATATCTACTCAATTCTCATCTACCAATACGAAATAACACACGACTATGATAATTGAATGATAAAGGGCCATCATTGAACGTCCACACAGCACTGTCACACTTCCAAGAGAGAATCGTGGTCGGCTTTCACGAAATTGATTATGCACTAAACGGTATTATGCTATAGATGTGACCCTGCGGCTTTTCGTTCCCATGAATAGTATGTACCTTTTAAAGTGTCTGTTCCATTCGTGGTAACGGTTCTTCTTATTAAATGTTTAATATGAAATTATTCTGAAGCCATATATAGACAATGGTGCATGTAATTTATGGTTTAGATGCCTGTCGGCTGTGATTGTTTTAGCCTTTAACGGCGTTTAGGTTTTGATCGGTACAAATAGTAATTTAGCGTATTCAGAAATTGACTAATGCAATCAAGGCTATTTAATAGCTAGAGCGATAGCTCCCCCCCTTCAACATGGATTGCACGGAGAATATTTCTGACAGTTTTTGCACCGAGTCTTGGTGGTGTTACCTACAAAATCATTTAGTCATCTGTCATGATTTTTGATAAGTACGGGACACGTCAATGAAACACGGCTACTCAACGCAGACTGTTTATTGGCTCTGTGGCTAAATCTACCCACATACATAACACTTTTCCCACCCAAATTTCGCACATAAATCTTAATCAAATACTAACAGCTGTGAAAATATATTTAAGTTAAAACTAAACAATACGTTAGCGTTATAATGTTATGAGCGTAGCAATAACAATTTAGTAACATAACGTGGATACATTAAGTTTACATATTTTTAAGGATTTCTTGGCAACGAATAGCCGCTTTCCTGCGCACGCGACAAGTGTTATCAGTAGCAGGTGGTGTGGACGGCGGAATTGACCGCGGTGACTGCGCCGCGTTCCCCACTCCCTCTCCCACACTATCAAAGAATTCATCTTTCTCGTCCGTGTCGCCCTTAGAAACGGAGTGCTCGGTAGCATGTATTTTGCTATTATTTTGATCTAAAGTAATGACGTCATTTACCTTACTCAAAGAATGCCGCGATTTACGAGTTTGTAGCTGATCAATATGTCTCTTATGAGTCTGACCGGCACTTGTCTTCACCGTATAGGATACAGGCCCAGTACGCTCGGTCACAACACCCTCAGTCCACTTACGATTAGATTTCGTGTAATCTCGTAACATGACTGGTTCGTGTTGGGACAACGTCCGCAGCGGTCGTTTGTAGCTATCTTCGCGTCGCAGCTGGTCGCTGCGCACACGCTCCGCTGTGTCAGATCGCAGCAGATCAAGACGACCGCGTAGTCGCCGGCCTAAAAGGGCTACCGCCGGTTCAATTCCGGTGGTGCTTTGTTCAGTATTCCTATACATAAATAGGAATCGGTTTAATGCGGTATTAAAATCTTCTCGTTCTAATTGTGCCTTTTTGCATTCTCCGCAGCTCCGTTGCTAGAGGGATGATACGGGGGTATTAAAGTATGTTTAATACCATTGCGTTCTAAATATTGAGCAAACTCAAGGGATGAGAAAGGTGGCCCATTGTCGCTCACTAAGCGTTTCGGCAATCCGAATCGTGCAAACAACCGTCGTAAACAGTCTATAACAATAGTGGCAGACGTCGTGCTAACTGGTTCCACTTCTATCCACTTGGAGTGCGCGTCAATCAGTACAAAAAAATATTTATTATTAAACGGCCCGAGAAAATCTAGGTGCAGACGTGACCACGGTTCTGCCGGCCACGGCCATGAATGTAGTGGTGCGGCGGGGGGCGCGGGACGGAGTTCCCTGCAAGCAACACATTCGCTCGCCACGCGTTCGATGTCCGCATCAATGTTCTCCCACCATACGTAATTACGCGCGAGTTGTTTCATTTTAACAATTCCTGGGTGCCCATCGTGAATCTCTGTCAACACCAGCTCTCGTAACGATCTTGGTATGACAATACGATATCCCCATATTATACAGCCTTGATCAATATGCAAGCTGTCTCTTCTATTGAAATAAGTATTTTCTATTTTATCTGCAGATTTATCAGTGGGCCACCCGTGCATTATAAAACCGTATATTTTACTTAGTAACGTGTCTTTCCGTGTTTCTGTTTTGATATCTTTAAAACTGATTGGAAAATGTTCTTGCGCGTAGTTTAAATAGCTACAATCTTCGCCTTTACCTCTAACTTGACGTTTTGTCAAGTCCAGAGGAAGGCGAGAAAGAGCGTCAGCAAAACAGTTTTGAGATGACGTGACGAATTCAATATTGAAGTCATAAGCAGCCAACTTAACAGCATAACGTTGTAAGCGGCTGGCTGCGGTCACTGGTATTCCTTTATTTTTACCAAAAATGTAACTTAACGGACGGTGATCACTACGAAGTGTGAAATGTCTGCCATAAACATATTGGTGATGCTTAGTTACACCGAATACAATAGCTAGCGCCTCCTTGTCTAACTGCGAGTAATTGACTTCGGCCGAGTTGAGCGTCCTTGAAGCACAACACACCGGGCGCTCGCAGCCGTCAGCGTGGCGCTGTGTCAATACCGCGCCCATGCCATATGCGCTGCTATCAACTGATAGTATTAACGGAAGACTTGGATCGTAATGTGCTAAAACAGGAGCACGGCTTAACACCTTTTTTATCTTTATGAAAGCCCTATTACACTCGTCAGTCCATTGCCATTCAACATTTTTCTTTAACATACAATAAAGAGGCTTCAAAATATCGCTCATATTGACACAAAACTTAGAATAAAAATTTACAAGTCCCATGAAGCTCTTAAGCTGAGTAATATTTTTAGGTTCAGGTGCTGCTACAATGGCGTCAATTTTTTTACTATCTGTATGTAACCCAAACTTATCAATTTTATAGCCCAAATAGGTAACACTGCTTCTAAAGAATTCACACTTTGCAAAATTAATTCTCAAACCATTTTGATCGAGCCTTTGTAGCACTGCTTTTAAATTGGCTAAATGTGTAATTCTATCTTTACCAGTAACGCAAATGTCATCCGCAAAAACCGCCGTTGAAGGCAATCCACTTAAAGTTTCTTCCATGATTTTTTGAAAATTTTCTGGTATGCATTTAATACCGAATGGTACTCTTTTATATACGAAAGTGCCAACGTGAGTTGTGATTGCCGTCATCGGTTGGGAATCCTCATGTAAAATACACTGTTGGAAAGCGTTCGATAAGTCTAATTTGCTATACTCCTCTCCCCCACCTAAAGCTGCGAACAAGTCCTCAATGCGGGGCAGCGGGTAGTGGTAATCTTTCAAAAGTGGATTGATTGTTATTTTGTAATCACCGCACAGTCTAATATTGCCGTTAGATTTAACCACCGGCACTATAGGAGTGCCATAGTCTGATCGCTCCACTTTATAGATGACCCCTTCCCGCTGAAGCCGCTCGAGCTCCTGCTCCACTCGCTGGCGTAAGGCCAGTGGCAATGATCGTGCTTTAACAAATACTGGTGTGTCGTCCTTTAAATATAAGTGAAATTTACTTTTAAATGTGCCTAAACCTTCAGCAAAAACCTCTGGAAACATGTCTCGTAACGATGCCGCCATCGAGTTGTCATCTGTTAATTGGTAGCATTCCACTACTGCCATCTTTAAATACTTGATCCATGCACGGCCCATCAACGGCGGGCCGCCATTATCAATGACGTATAACTTAAGTTTTGCATGTTGTTTACCACATTCCACGTTAACTGCAATGTAACCGATGGTCTCGATGACGTCACCTGTATACGACTTCAAACATAACAGTTTTTTTTCGATTGGTACGTTTTTAAAATTATTGTCATAGAAACATTTTGAAATTACTGATATTTTGCTTCCAGTGTCGATTTCGAATCTACATTTAACATTTTCAACAATCAAATTTGCGTAGTACGGTCCGTCACCATCACTGTTAACTACCAAATTATAGAAATTACTAATGTCATCTTCCGAATCTGAGTCATTTAGAAAAAACTGACTTTTGGAGCTTTTTGTGTTCTTATTTTTAACACACACTGCTTTTAAATGGCCTTTTTCACCACACACATCACAACTATATTGCTTGAACCGACATTTGCCCTCGAAATGGCCTGGTTTTCCACATCGCGAACACGTGCGCAGCGCCTGCGCACGACTCGCGCCTGCGCCGCCGCCACCGATGCCGGCCCTGCCGCCACGCGAGGCGCCCGCGCTCGCGCTGATCCGATGCAAACCGTCGTCATCCTGCTGCGATGGTACAGATGCGCCACCGCCGGCGCCGCCGCTGGTCCGCGCGGCCGCTGTGCCAGCCGAAGCACACGCCATAGCTGCGTGCCGCTCCGCCGCCTCCAGCGCCAGCGCCAACTCCACGGCGCGCTTGTAACCAATACCACGTTCTGCGAAGATCCTTGACCTCATGTCTTCATCGTTCAGTCCCGAAACAAATTGATCTCGTAGGCACACTTCTAAACAAGCGCCGAAGTTGCACGTTTTAGCTAAATGTTTTAGTGCTTGTAGGTACTCGCGAATATTTTCACCCTGCCTTTGTAATCTTTGCCGAAATATGTGCCTCTCAGCGATTTCCGACCTGTCTGGTTCCAGGTGTTCCTTTACTAAGGCAACTACTTGGTCAAAAGTTTTTGATTCAGGGGTGTCGGGAGAACACAAATCACACATTAATTCGTAGCACTCCGCGCCTACTACCGTCACTAAAGTTGCTAACTTTAACTTATCGTCAATATTGTTCAATGTTATAAATTGATTGACCCGTCGAATATACGCGTCCCAATTGTCTTTCGCTAAAACAAACGGTTCTATACGTCCAATTGGCATTTTTAACAAAATGTTCACACGCGTAGGTATCTCGGTAACACTACCGCTCGTCGCCAGTGATAAGTACGGGACACGTCAATGAAACACGGCTACTTAACGCAGACTGTTTATTGGCTCTGTGGCTAAATCTACCCACATACATAACAATTTTAATCGATCAGAATGAGAATACTGTTTTTTTTAAACTAGCTCTTGCCCGCAATATTCGTCCAAGGGTTTTAATTTTTTGCACGGAACCCTAATCCTTTTTCTAAAATAAAAGTAGCCTAAGTTACTCCTTATAACATCAGCTATCTGTCAAAGTTCATTCAAAATAGGTCCAGCAGTTTCGAAGATTAGCCGGAACAAACAAACAGGCAGACCAACAACATTTTTAATTAAGTTACTTTCGCATTTTTGTTATTATTTATTTTCAATAATCGGATAACAGAAATCCATAGTGTTTTACTAACACCTTATACCTACTGTTAGTACATAATAATAACAGTTTAAGTATGAAAAGCAGCCGTATTAATAATTCGCGCGCGCGTGCGCCTGTGACCTATCAGCTCTTACTCGCGTTACGCCATTGTGTCTCAACTCTCATTACTACCGTTCCGTGCCACAGTGGATATGCAGAATTGCAGAGCACCCGCATAGCTCGCAACCCCGAATTTCACATGGCTGTTGTGTTAATGTGATAAAAGTGAATGAGTTTAAAAAATTAGATATATCTTTGAGAAAGTTGTTTGTTATCATGACGTGTTTAAGTATCGGTCACTAATTACCAGTCACCCTGTATACATTCATGTGCATTCAGTAAAAAGCTGTTATTTTGTAATTAGAAATAGTCACTTCAATTTTATTTATTTGTGTAGATTCAACGCCCTGTTCTTAACCTGCTAACCGACAACCTCACCTTCAAAACCACAGCTCCCAAACACACATACAAACTATCAAGTATTTCGAAACCTCAGCTTCTATCCGTTGAATGATTACCATCGCCTCATTCCCATCGGTATGCATTAATAAATCGGCGTCTATGCCACGAAGGCAATTACTTTTTTACTTACCAATCAATCTCTATCGAGACAAGCCGCTAATGGCAATAAACGTGCGTAATGCGAGACTCGGTTGGGCAACCGGACACCAGCTACTGAAGGTACTCGGACACCGGTGTTGAAAAAGTTAAGGTTGGCTCTGCGTGCGGCCACAGGGTCAGCAATATCTAAGACCACTAGCTACCTAACAATATCGAAAACAATTATCATTTAGATGTTCAATGGAGGAGAAAAGAGGAGGAGCTCGTGGCTAAATAATAACAGCTGCACGGGTCGATCTTGAAGGTAAAGCCGTGCCGAGGTTGGTCCGTGGATGGGTGACCATAATTACATACCGAGTTTTCTTCGTGCTTCGGAAAGCACGTTAATCCGTTGGTCCCGGCTGTCATTTGTAGATCTTTGAAAGTCGTTACGAGTAGTCAGAAGCCAATAGTCTCACATCCAGTCTTACCAAGGGGTATCGTATTACCCAGTTATTGGGTTGTGGAGATAAATACGCAGTCGCTTCATGTAAAATACTGGTACACAGCTGCATCCGGTTAGACTCGAAGCCAACCCCAAGATTGTTTGAGAAAAGGCTAGGCAGATGATGATGTGTTTCACTTCAATAAGTAAACTGCTTCTCATGGTTAGGTTACGCAAATTGATTAGACAAGTTGGGTTTGTTATGGCTATTGCACAGGCTTGGCTGGCATCTTATCATCGGCCTAGCCTTTTCCCAAATATGTTGGGATCGGCTTCCAGTCTAACCGTATGCAGCTGAAGACCAGTATTTTACATGGAGCGACTGTCGATCTGACCTGCACAACCCAATTAGTGCTTACTGAGTAAACGATCCGATACCCCGTGGTAAGGCTGGCTGTCAGTTTCGAACCACTGACTACCTGTAACGACTGTCAAAGATCTACAAATGACAACTGGGACCTCCGGCTTAACGTGCATTCCGAGTCACGGAGGAAAGTCGGTATGTAGTCGGTGGTCACCTATCCACGGAACAACCTGGGCACGGACTAACCTAAAGATCGATTCCAGCAACCGTTATTCTTTAGCCACCTGCTCATTAGGTTTGGCTGTCGTCTGTACACACTTTACTCAAGAACGCTCTTATATAGCTTTCTTGGCCTTTCCGTCCCTTCATCTAGATAAGTCACGGCTAGCTCGTCTCCTTAACCTGGTTCTCACTGAGTTCAACACTGTATCCCGTCATCGGTTTCCTATAAAGGATCACAGACATGTGCGGGTAACGGAACTGACTTATAACAAGGAACCAGATAATAGATATGTATGTATTGTCGTGAGTCGCTTTGGCAATGTTTACCGTTGCATTCTCTTCCTCATTGGAAACAATATGATGTTATTGTAGTAACTTATAGGCTGCTAAGTAACGTGATGAATTTCAAGGTTACATTTTATTGATTGACTAGATGCTGCCCGCGACTTCGTTCGCGTTGAAATTTTGATGGGATTTAGGGAATGAAAAATAGATGTTGGCCGATTTTCAGACCTACTCGATATGCACACACAATTTCATATAAATCGGTTCAGCTGTTTCGAAGGAGTTTGGTAACAAACACCGCGACACGAAAATTTTATACAAGGTGTTGTTTTGCATCCTAGTCAAATTCAAGGAGGTAACTATGCAAATGATTTTCGTTCCGAATCAATAATAAAATGGATAGGTAATTTTTATTTTTTTCCTTATTTACGGAAATCGGTAAGTTTGAACCACCCGTGTGTTAAACGCGGCCCGTCTGGTTCTTGCCCTATAACATCGCTTACACATATACAAACAATCTCAAACGTTTAATTGATAATTTCTTATTCCCTAAACCACGTTAAAGGGGTTATTCAGAAATATTGACAAACTTAAACAACCAAAAAAATCAGCGTTTATTAATAATTTACTAGGTATCGTATTTTTAATTGATTGTTTATGTCTTTTGTGACCACCTCCTGAAATTTGACGAGGATGCAAAACAACCTCTTGTATATTAGAAGATTACGATTAAGTACAGTCACGGACTTTAATTGATAAGACACTTTTAAACTTTCCAATTTTGCAGTTTTATCAATTCACGAAATTACACGATTAAACCCGAACTCAAACCGCATGCTCGTAAACAAGATGACATATTACTAATAATCGGAAATAGTCTTATCAATAGAGGTTGAAGAAAGACTAATAAGTTGTCAATGAAAAATACATAAAATGTTGCATACGTTTATCCAATCTATTTCTTACTGACCTCCTTTGAATTAGAGCTCATTAAATACTCTTTATTTCTAAATACCGTGGATTTGTTTTCAGACAGTTGAAATGTCGACGTCAGAGATGATTATTTTGAATTTTGGTGAATCGAATAATTGTCATAAACGTCATCTTGGACGCCACGAGTGCGAGTTTTTCCGATGTCAAAATTACTAATTATAATTTCTCCGTACGCTAAGCGTTCCTATGGCTACGCTTAAACAAATCGTCGCTAGGTAACGGTTGCTAGACTTGCAATTGGTCGACTTTGGGTAGTCACTAAGTACTATGTACGAATATAGCCGACTAAACCCGATTTGCATTACGCGGCTAAAATACGAACAGTGGCAAGTGGCTCATCAATTAAAGTCCGTGACTGTACATTAAAATTTTGTGAAACCAGTTAGCCACCTGCAGACTTTAATATTGGCTTCTTTTAAATTCTGAATGTTGCAGTTGGTTTTGCAGGATAGGCAGGAACTACTTTCCTGGGCATGTCCTGCAAAGAACTAGTGATAAATCAATTTTACTAATAATAATTTTCATATTTGCTAATTTATTCAGACAGTTCCGATTACTTCCGATATATTTCGAAATTTTTAGCATTATTTTGTAGTTCTACAGCTTCAGGCTGTTCCTCGACTAATACCTATACAGGCTGACTTTGAATAAATGCGACAGAAAGAAATGGGAGCTTCAGTTACACTAACAGAGTAATTATAAACTGTTTTTTCTACAATCTAAATCGTAAAAAAAAATTACGTGATTATCGCTTTAAAATGGTCCATTGATGTTATTATCTTTATTTAAGTACGAATTATCGGTACTCAGCAAAATAAATTAATATGCAAAATAAATAAGAAAAAAAAGTATCAAAAAATCTCGTCCTACTCATCGCAGTGCACAATAATCCCGTTGCCGTTCATAGCGGTCATTTACCTAATTTTGCCTATTTTCTAGTGTAAGTATCGCGCGACGTTGCCAAACCTCGCATGAGCGCCAGCGCCGACATCCCTTCCCGGCGACCGCAATTCTTTTTTAATTTTACGTTTGATATGTTCTAAATTTTGTTGACAACACGTATTATTGTATATTTAAATTTGTCGCATCTGTTCAATTTCACCCTGTATATGTATGTAGATTTCTCCCCGCTGCGTTGTCTCACGATTTGTATTGAGTTTCATTGGAATATTTTTGCCATAATTTACAGTTAACAACTCGAGGTGCTAGAGGCAATCATGCGCCAAATAGAATTATCGTAAATGAAGGGCTTCTATTTTTTAACTGACCTTCGATTTACCGGTTCTTATAACCTTCCTGCTTCAAAATTGATCTAATGAAAAAGTTATAAATTTATGTTTTTCTTAGCATTTATAGGGCAACAAAAACTATACGTATACAATATACCTATAATGTACAAAAAACATAACTAGTTTCACTTTGTCGTGTTCCTATCTATAATCACAGGGCTCTGGGCCACGTATTTTTATTAAGTCTGACCTTTAGATTTCTATAATAACTTTCAACATAGGTGTAATAATGATAGGTAATTGATATAATTTTCGGTCATACACCCCGAAGTTGGTTTGAACACGCCCTGAACCAAGTAATTGGGTATTTAATGTTGAAGGGAGTAATTCTAGGTTACCAGATACTATGCTGTTCAGTATATTGTGTTTAAGTGGTGAAATATTAGTTGTGTTTTAAGACTTTTAAGTAAACGGTGAAACTAAAAGTCCCTCTTCTAGTTTTAACGTTGACTTAAAACTTAATAGGTCCACCAGGAGACTCCTTTATAGAAGCAGTATTCAGACCCCGGCACATCGACCTACAAGTATGTTCTTCTTTTTCTTTCCGTGTCGATGGACTCAAATTATACCCGACCTGTATTTAACCACCTGCATAGCTCTTTCTTTTAAATCCTGGATGGTGCAGGTGGCTATGCAGGATAGACAAGAAATGAGGTGGGGCATATCCTACCGAGGAGCTCCACACTGGCATTTTATTTGGGATGGGTCGATGATACCCCCAGATGATGGCCAGATTATTTCTACAAAGGCCAACTGGGCCCGCAAACGGTTAAGAAATTTGCAGATTGGCCTCTCTAGTTCCTGTCCAGGAGCAGTGTTTTCACTTGGTAGAATAACATAATCCACTACCATTTAAATATTTCCGAAGTAAGAGTTAGCTCCAAAAACTATTCCATATTAATTCATACAGTACGATTGGTGTTACATTTTCAGTGGAAAGCAAGGCAGTACCACATGTACCTGACATTACTTGACGTCTCAGTAAGCCCGATGTGGTTTCTACCTCAATAACTGTGTGTACAAACATCAATTTCAAACACCACAGACATTCCTTTGCGTCGTCAGTGTGGCGGGGTAGGCAGAAATGATTACAAACATAGTTACACAGTCAAGTTAGATTGATACTGTTAGGGTTATTTTTACTGTTACTGTATCTAAAGGGTGCCAACGGGACCCTATTACTAAGGTTGCACTGTTTGTCTGTCACAGGGCTGTATCTTTTGAACCGTGTATTGCTGTGGTTACTATAATCAAAATAAAAAATGATCAGATCAGATTTACAACTTCCACTGTCTTTGCATCAACCAAAGGTTGACTGGTAGAAAATATATGTCTATGTCACTAAGTCCACCTCTGTACCCTATGCTTAAACTGTTAAAAAAATATAAAATTAAACAAATTTAAAAATAAAACGACACTACAAGAAAAGTTTTTTACTACGTAAAAGCTATTAAAAAAAAAATGTAGTGTTAAATTGTTGCATGCATTTATAATCGCATGGAACCCTTCGTGGGCGAGTTCGACTCGCACTTGTCCAGTTTTTCTTCAATCAATTTTAAGAAATACTTCACGGTAGGTATCTGCCTACTTTCTGTTTAACGAGTTTTTAACTAGTGCTATTATAATGTCCAATTATTTACGCTTTGGAATAATAAGGTAGGAGTGATTAGCGTGTAAAAAGCGTGTGAGCTCTAAAATGACGCATCGTGTTTTTTTCTTTCGTTCTTTTAGCTACGCTGGCTTTGAGTAGTGTGAATTGTCTGTTATTGATACGTGACTGGACAAAATCTGTGTCCTGTTGCTACGGTCTACTCTGGCATATCTATCAATTTTTCAAGCTGAACGTCAAGTTTCATTGGTAGAATAAGCAATACACAGAACATTTTTTTAACAATTTCTGATTCTTTTTTCCCAAGTGATTACTGATACAGATTCAGGTGATCACTGTGTGTTATGGTTTTAGTTTTAACTATTGCAGTGCAAAAACAGGTGATTCGCGAAACAACATTTTGCTGGATATCCCCAAAGGTGTATTTTAGTACCACATCTTATCAGTATGTTTAAGTCTCATGTAATAGGGTGCGACCCAACCATGCTACTCAGACTAGACACTTAAACCAACGAGAGAGTCCCGGGTGATTAACTAAAAACACCGTGTAAATCACCTCATCACGAAGCCGTCAACCAAGCATTCTGTACATGAAACTAAGTAACTTTACGCAAAAATTATTGATGGGAAACGACTTTTTTTTGGGGGGTGTAAAATCATGTTTTGTGGTAGAACTCAATGTAATGCACTCAAAACATTGTGCTGATGGACGGATCGAATAGTACGGGGGTCGTGGAGGTGTTTAAAGTAAAAATGTTACATTTAAAACTTGTATTTAAAAAAAATACTTGTCAAAAAGTTGGAACTTTGACCCCTAATATCTCCGTAACTAGAAAGTTCCCAGGTATGGTGTAGGACAAAAAAATGATCGCAATGATAGGGAGAACAGTGCCTTTCGGCTTCGTTTTAAGAGGTGTTTTACACCCTTTATATGCTGAAACCTCATCGAAATATATATTATGTACTTATGTGCATCCTGCCCGTCCCAACCTGTGTGCGCAAAGCTCGTCACTAACGGAACAAAAGAAGCCCAAACTCAAGATTTGCCAGCGGGCAATGGTGCGTAGCATAATAGGTGTGAAGCGTACAGATCGCGTTAAGAACACCTTCCTGCGTTCCATTACTCAAATTGCAGATGTCGGAGAAAAAACAGCCAAGCTAAAGTGGGAGTGGGCTGGCCACGTAGCACGAATGCACCCGAATTCGTGGGCAAAGATCGTCACTCACTGGACGCCTGACGGGGGAAATCGCAGTCGAGGTAGACCGCGACGAAGGTGGTGTGACGATCTGATCTTGTTTGCCGGGCGATCATGGCCAGATATCGCACAAGATAGAGAGGTTTGGAAGGAGAAAGCGGAGACCTTTGCCCAGCAGTGGGACACATGAGACGCCAATGCTGCAATAAACGTGGCCAAATAACTTCGATACGACAAGAAGAAGAACTAAATGTACCGTGGGTAAATAAACACTTCTACAAGAGGTGGTGATTGCTCTCCTCTCCCTCCCTCCTTGTACAATATCTTTCAGCCATTATTTCACTATCTACTGATTAGATTATCCATAAACCATAGATCCGCAAAAAAGGTAGAAACCTCTAGATAATTTTCTCGTCCCGTAATTATAACTAGAACATTCCTCACCGTAGCCACTAATGGCATTTCCAACTAATCGTAGCGTCATTTTACCATTCCTACGGTGCACGGTGGTAACTTTATTACCATTTCTCGTGCCTCCATTAGACAGGCGTCATTCATTGGCAAGACGCACAAAATGAATTGATACAGAAGGTCAGCCAAATCATTATGTGCCTAGCCTTTTCCTAACTATATTGCGGTCTTTTTTCTTTTTCAAAAAACGTTGCCTCACACTAGGACTACTTGCTCCTGTATCGTGGGTGCGTTTACAAACATTTAAACTTACAAACACAACCAGCTAGAACCGGAACAACTACCTATAAGCCACTTAAATATTTGTTCCGTGCGGGAATCGAACCCGCGACACTCAGAGCAGCAGCTAAGCGCTCAGCCACTGCGCTAACCGTGCCGTCGCTTTGACTTCTAGTCAAACCGTTTACAGCTGAATACCTGTACTACTGCTTATCTGACCAACACAACTAAGTGACTGAGTAATACTATACCTGTTGGTAACACTGGTTCCCTATGTGGCCTGCGCTTTATAGATACGTTTCACGAACAGCGATAGCAAGCGCGCTGGCAATTGGCATTAGACCGAAACACCAAGATCACTGAACGTCTGCGAAAACGTGAGCTTGCGCTAGTTTTCACACGTTGCATGGAGTTGATCTTCTGTTACCTACCTATGGTTTTTGGGCCAGCCATGCGCGTGAGTCGCGGTAATATTACAAGAACACTGTAATTCACGCTGTTGGAGATTATAACAGTTATTGGGTATGAAGCTGTTGAAATGTATGATTGGTGTAATTGGAAGGTTTGTTTGAGAAATATGTAAGTAAGACGTTTAGAAGGGCCTGTTTGAGATTTCTATGGGTGCTTTCTAAAAAAGTAACAATTATGTAACTCCAAAAATATAAGCAGTGCTTAATGCTCACTATTCCTTATGGCATTAGGTAAATAGGTAGGTAGGATAATTATGAAACCATAGACTACAATTTCGTGAGATGAAATTTTTTATTTATTTATTTATCTACTTACATCTACCATTACAGGCTGACCCAATACGATAAATGCGCCTTAATTAATAATAACTTAATTTATACTTATAACTATTACCTATAACTAATAACAAACAATGCAATCCTTGTGAATTAATTAATTAAATGTATTTCTCATTCGAGTAACCTGAATCTCTGTTTGGGAAATAATATTTGTTACTCAGAGTATTGTACCTACGTACTTTTTTACACTAAATTGGCTTGCGTTTGGCCGAAACTCGCTTGATGTGAAGCTATTGCGACCTAGGGCGGAGTACGCTTGCCGAAATTAAACCTTTTTAATCGAACTTTGAAGAGATCTAGATTATATAATAGTGATCTGGTAACAGAGAAGCCGGCAGTGAATTCCACAGACTGGCGCTTCGCACATTAAACGTGGAAGCAAAGCGCTTTGTTTGGGTCCGTGGGACTTCAACCATACAACGGTGACGCTTCGCCGTAGCTCTGCTCGTCAGATCTATCTACAAACTAAGCAATAGTTACATTACCAAGTCCAATAACTCCAGTTCTGGTATAACAGTATACAAACGCCCCGGAACACTGCAAACCACACCGACTTCCCCATACTGTTAATAAAACCTGATTGGCTGAACATTTGCCACAACCGCAAATACCTTGCTTCTCGAATAACATACTATCTTTGACACTAGTATAGAAACCTTGGCTTTTCAAGTGGATGACATAAAGTGATAAAAAGACAAATCTTGAAGTGTACTTACTATCAACGAGATTTGTTCGTCATCGTCAAGGTTTTTGTGTTTAATGAGATAGTGAGCTCAGATTGGCTTATAAATTAACTACTTACTTACTTCT
This sequence comes from Cerastis leucographa, assembly GCA_963082945.1. Lineage (NCBI taxonomy): Eukaryota > Metazoa > Arthropoda > Insecta > Lepidoptera > Noctuidae > Cerastis > Cerastis leucographa. The sequence goes on from OY720353.1 coordinate 9,387,915, forward strand.
TCTTTTCTTGTACGGTGGTTTTATACGCAGAGGAGCCTGTGACTCGTGCTCTTGGGGCGATCTCTTGGCGTGGGTGAACACCCATTTGAAACCGAGTTTCCTCCGTGCCTCGGAAAGCACGTTAAGCCGTTGGTCCTGGCTGTCATTTCTATATCTTTGACACGCGTTGGGTAGCCAGTGGCCCGAAAGTCTGACAGCCAACCAGACTTATCAAAGGGTTTCGTATACCCAGTATTAACTATGTTGTGGAGGTCAGATAGGCAGTCGCTCTATGTAAAATACATATATTTAGCTGCATCCTGTTAGACTGGAAGCCGAACTCAATATAGTTGGGAAAGCTTAGGCAGATGTGTCATACGTAGGATTGGATTTTGTGATTCGTTACCTGGGACTTAAAGGTAACTAGCGGAATGTGGGATTTGCCACTGAAGTACACCTCCGCCTAACCCTTCGGGCATTATAGGCGTGATGCCCGAATTGCCTGGATTATGTGAAAACGATCAGTCACTTTAGCTCACTTATAGATATCCTGTCTCAAGTATTGTGTTTTATATTTTTTTAAACCAATACCATACTACGCCGACCGTAGTTCTTAAATCAAAATAAACACCCGTCCTTGCTTCTCATTTCAAAATGAACCTTAACATCCAGTTTAATATTTAACATCCAAGACTGGAGTCGTATTAAACAATAATTGTGAAATTCGAACAAGGCACAAGTTCATAATACTCATTGTATAAAGTTTTAATTAAGACCGCTTATGATAACACATCTGTTCAGCATTCATATTATAACTTATTAACATATTTATACTGTTAATATATTGACCCTAATGACTATAATAAATAAACAATAACCCTTATTACAAGCTACAATTGCTCCACTGAAATATATTTTTATCCTAATTAATCCACTTATTCGAGGAAATTGTAATACAGTTATATGCAAATGAATATTATTATCACGGAAAACAGGTAGTTGCATTAACTCACGAAAGTCGGCCTTAGCGTGTGTATTACAAACATGCAATATCCTTGCAGTGGCGTCAACGGGACGAAAAAGAAAGTGCACAAAGAAGGTCCATTACTGTCAATACTTGAATAAAATAAAAATACTACAAATCTAACAATACTATACAAGGTGTTGTTTTGCATCCTCTATGGATTCAAGGAGGTATAACTATGCTAATGATTCTCATCCCGAATCAATAATAAAATGGGTAGGTATTTTTTTTCTTTTTTACGGAAGTCGGTAATTGTGAACCACCCGTGTTTTAAACGCGGCCCGTCTGATTCTCGCCCTATAACCGAGCTACCACACATACAAACAATCTCAAACGTTTATTCTTTAATTTCTTATTCCCTAAACCATGTTAAGGGGGTAATTCTGAAATACTGACTAACTAAAACAACCAAAAAAATCAGGGTTTTTTTAATAATTAACTAGGTACCGTAATTTTAATTGATTACTTGTCTTTTTGGATAACCTCCTGAATTTTGACGCGGATGCAAAACAACAACTTGTATAGTCTGGATTGTTAGGGATGAGGTCCTGGGCTCGATTCCCGGGTCGGGCAAAGTTATATTGGCTTTCCATCAAATTTCTCAGTAGCAGCCACAGAGTCTGGATTTGTGCCCGATTGATGGCAATAGGCTCGCCCCCTATTACATGGGACTTAAACATAACTGGCGAAATGTGGGAGTCGTATTAGGTAGACCCCTTCCTACCCTTAGGGATTACAGGTGTGATGTTATGTTATGTTACCTGCTGAAAACTCTTTGGTGGTGTTCGAGTCTGAAAAGAAATGTTACTTTTAAGGTAACAATCCCATCGGTGGCCATAATTATTATCCCTCAACATGTAGGTACAGTTGACGGCACGGTTGGCGCAGTGGTTGAGCGATCGACTGCTGCGCTGTCTGTCGCGGTTTCGATCCCCGCACGGAACAAATATTTGTATGACCTACAGATAGTTGCAGGGCCGCGCCGCCCCTGTGTGCGAAGTGTGCGGCGCACACAGGCGCCAAGACAATAGGGGCGCCCGCGCCATCGAAATTATTTTTGTTACACTACACAAAATATTCTTTTTAGTGGAGTATCAATAAGTAAGTAGGTACAATAGGCGCAACATATGCCTTGTAAATAACAAAACTTATATTGCGCTTATTAACAAGTCTCGCAAGATAATATTTACGTTTGTGGTTTAATTTTACGCTTTGGGTTTTAGTTTACATTAGTTACGAGCTCAGAGTTAAAATCAAAAGAACCGCCGCGCCCGCCGTGAATTTGTTTGAATGTGTTTATGAACGCAACCCGATGCTATGCGTGCGACGCAAGCGGGGTAGGGTCACAGGGATTCCCCGACTATGAGAGCAAAACAATTAAACAATCATTCAATCGAAAGTGTGTGCAAGGTGCGCATTGATTTTTTAAAATAAGAATAAGTTCTGACGCTAAAAACAATATATTATTATAGTTTGTGTGTTAATGATTGTTTTAACGTGTTTTCACGATGAGTGATAGTATTCAAGATAAAAAAAAAAAAAAAAAAAACTGGTTACCAGAATTTAATAAGGAAAAATATGTGTGATAAAAATACAACTAGAATAAATAACTATTTTACGATGAAGGTGTTGTAAAATCTGATTCAAAAAACCCTTCATATAGTGGTATGTCCTTTTTATTTAATTTTCTAGCAAGTAACTGTCATCGTTTGCAAGAAAAACTTTCAGCAAATGCATTCATTGGATATTAACGCCGATGATTTGTGTGAAGTAATTATGTCACAGTCTTTTGTGGTGAAAATTCTCGAATTTATATATTTAAACAATTTGACAGCTGTATGCCCTACCCTAACATCACTATAGCATTACGAATTTTGCTAACTATGCCTTTTACCGTAGCAAGCGCGGAAAGGTTCTTTTCTAAATTAAAACTTGTAAAAAATTAATGAGCTCTCCACAATGAGCCAGGAAAGATTATAGCAACAATATCCATAGAGGAGCCCATATAACCATATTAGACTTATGTATAGACACACACGAAACAACAACAACAAACAACATAAGGATTTCGCAAACTGAAAAGCGAGAAGAGTGGAAATAATATAAATTAAGTACCTATGTTTACATTCTTACACACGTGTTTTTTTTTAATAGCATACGTAATAGTTAAATTAGTATTATTAGAAGAAATTCAGCGATTTTGTTATTAATATCTAAGTATACAATTGGAATAACATTATAATTGAAGTATGTAAAAAATTAATTCGTGTTTTATTTTTCGCAGTAATTAACAAGGGGAAGCGAACTGGTGTTACCTATTTAGAAAATATTATCTAAGTATATAAAACCGGAGAACATTTATTTAGATCAAAATAACAAATAATAATAAAAAATAAGTTGAAACATGACGATTCGTGAAAAAAAAGAGGCGCTTCATAGGTTTCGCACACAGGCGCTTAGGGGGCTCGGCGCGGCCCTGGATAGTTGTTCCGGGTATAGCTGTTTGTGTATGTGAGTTTAAATGTTTTGTAAACGCACCCACGATACAGGAAAAAATCCTAGTACAGTAAATTGAGTTGGTATTTTCTAATGCGAGCTACTGCTCGTAACAAGAACTCTTAAACTATGTACAAAAGATAGGCAGAGCCTGAAGAAGTACAGTCAACCGCAATTACAATTGCTCTCCCAAAACTGTCTATACCTGCCATTTCAGGCTACAAAAACTGTCTCAGTCAAATTGTTGCCAGTGATTAAAAAGGCGTGCGGTTCATTCAATATTAAATAAATAATGAATTTGTAAAAGTAAATTAATGTCAAAGCAAATGAAATGACCTTCTGGATTGTATTCTGTGTTGTGTTAAAAAGCGACCATGCGCAGGCGCCGACGCGACACCGGCGCCATCTGTTATTCTTTTTTATTTCCCCCCTTTTCATTCGTCTCTCGTCCAACGTTTATGTGCGCAAGAATATATTGTTATGTCTTTTTTTTTAAAGTTTAAATTTAACTGAAGGTTGAAAGTTTATACCGTTTTTAATTTATTTCAGTTGAAAGTGGTTGAATTGTTCTATATGGGCTATTAAGTTGCTTTATTTATTATTATGTGTTTTAGGTTTTGTTCAATTGAGAAATGTCTGAAGGTTTACTAAGAATGAATTAGTAGGGCCTGGTCTAATTTTAATACCCACGTATTTAACCATTTTTAACTTATTAGTCGTCTCTTATCCTGTTTCGCAGTCTAAAAACAAGTGTAGCGACCTGTTTGGACCTGTCCCTACAAACATTCTTCTTCGTCTTCAACCCTTGGCCACCCAATGCTGAGTCTTCCAAATCTCTCCACTCTCCACAAACATTAATTTCCCGCAAATCAACCATATGAGATTTAGACATCTCGTGCGAAAGAAAAACGTGTTTATCGGATGTAGGTATGTATGGTTCGCCACGCAAGCTGTAATCAGCTGTAATAATGTGTACTGCTGTAAGCAATAGATAGGTCATTGACTTCAAGCTGCGGATATTATGCCATTATAATCTTTATTAACCCATTCCTGCGTCTTAACTTTAAATATAAAATGTCTTTTGTATACTTACTTGCTAACGTAAGTTTTGTAAAAAAAAATAGATCTCAATGTCTTGTCAGAAATGCTTATTTAGTCTGCCAAACATGTCATTGACTCTGCGAGTGTTCTGGTTAACAATTAGTGCCGCTGTCGAAAATTCTGCTAATGTCAGAAGCGCTATGGCGCTATGATTTATCTATCATTTTATGGAAATTCCCATAACCATAAAGTGGGTTGCAGAAGCCATGAAAAAAACCTCTACAGTACCAGTACCATCTGAACTTCGCAAATCTGAGGATATTTCGAGAGCGTTGGCACACCTTAATAACTGTGCCCTACTTAGAAACCATTTAAAAGATATCCCAAAAAAAAGCACCAGCATCCCAAAGTACATCAAATGTAACTCAAGCACCAAACCACGTTTTCTCCGCGCCTTGTGGTTACGACAGTTACTTAGTAAGAGGCGTGACCGAGCCCTTTCTATTGTTGACATACTAACTGCGCCCGCGTCGGTTTGCTTGTCAAAACACCATGCTTTGCGGTCAGCTGTTGATGGGTGCATGAAAGTACCCTTTGTTTTGTTGTCGTAAAATCGTAGGTGGTGTAATCTGCGTGTGCTTTTTATGTGTTTTGTGGTGTAATGGGAGTTTGAATGAGGGAAGATTAGGCTTAGTGTTACCTGGAATAATTTGAAAGTTCTGTGTTGCCAGCAGTTGTTGGCAGCAAACAGTCAGAAATATATGCGATAAAACGCATCCAAACGTGTCCAAAGGTTTGGTATAAAAACGCGGGCCTGTGGACGATGAGTAATGGGCCAGCTCACCGTCCGTCCGTCTTATGACGACAGGCTGGGTCGACGGCGCGTTCGTGTTCCACGCGCGCTTCAAGGAGATGTCAGGAAATCGGAAGGGGTCCGAGAGGGCCGACGCCTGCCAGGGCTGGGGGACTGTTCGAAAGAGATATCGTGTGGCCCTGGAACACAAAGAGCTAAGAAGAAACGGATGGGTTTTAGTCAGTACAAGTCTGACACTCCCTTCCGCTCCGCCCAGACCGGAAGGAGTGATTTGCTGATTTCACTTTCGTAAAAAAAGAAGGTTTGCTACAATAATGGTATTCAGTTACATTTGATAAGACTGGCCGATGTGCTTCTAATATTACAAAATATAACTGAAAACCAGAATAGCCAAAATAATTGGAAAAAGCTACTCACATGACGATGATAAACTTCTGGGTCAGTAAAATAATGCTGTAAACATCTAAGCAAAAAAACGGGTTGAAATGTCAATAGATTCTTGGAATTCACTATCGTCTTATCTGTTCCCTGATCATTATAATCTGGTTCTCTTCAAAATTCGAGTGAATCGGTTTCTTCTAGACAATTAAGCTTGCTCCACCCTTGGCCGCATCATCAAGCTTATTTAGTACTAGGTGTCCCACGCAACTTCGTCTGCGTCACATTTTCCCCATTTTTGCAACATTTTCATTGCTGCTCCGCTCCTATTGGTTGTAGCGTGATAATATATAGCCTATGTCCTTCCTCAGGTTGAAATCTATCTTCTTGCCAAATTTCATTAAGATCCGATCAGCCGTTTAGTCATGAAAAGGTAACAAACAAACAAACATACAAACAAACAGTGTGACTTTCACATTTATAATATTAGTATGGAAGTATGGATTAAAGAAAAATAGTTATGAATGCTGAATTATGTAAAATATTTTGTGCACACCCATGTCATAATTTTACTTTAAGGTTTAGTTCTGAACTTTACAATTATTTACACAAATCAACACTTCAACGCACACAATTCTGACTTCAATTTCGTTCCTAAGAATAATTTAATAGTCTGACTCTATCCCCTATAATTATAACAAGCAATTTACGCTTTATCGATTATTACAACTTAGGCAGGATAATAAGCACTTGTTCAGGTATTATTAAGTCACAGAAAACAGTTTACAAAAGACAAGAATATAAATAAATTCTGGTTCTTCGGTGAACTATCACGTGCAGTGCATGACCTTTTTTCGCTTTAATTTTGCAGACACACCTGCAGATACAGCATGACCAATATGTATATCATGAAAGGCGGTTTTGTAGACATAAATAGTCTGATCAAATAGCCTGTGATTCTGCTACTGCAAAGATCCAAGTGGCAATTTCTTTCGGAGAACATGAGATTTTTACGAGGTAGCCTATGTAAAATATCTTTTAATTTTTCTTCTCTTTACTGTTTCATTGGAACCTGTCTATATACTTTGCGGAGAACCTCAAGCGGCGTAAATATAGTAACTTTCGTTGTAACAATATTTTTGAGTCGTTTGGGGTTGAAACTCTGGGGCCGTGGGGTCCGAGTGAACAGAGCCTTTTTAAGGGAATTTCGAAACGCCTACGTGAAGTTGATGCTTCCCGTGACCAAGGGCTGGCTTTTATTTTGGCCAGAGGCTAAGTATTGCCATACAACGTGGCAATGCTGTCTGTCTCATGGGCACATTACCAGCTAACAGTGTTAAGGAGGAGTTTTTTGACGCCCTTTTATTGTTATTGTTATTTTAGTTATTTAATTTCATCATCATCTGCCTAGCCTTTTCCCAAACTCTCTTGGGGTCGGCTTCCAGTCTACCCGGATGCAGCTGAGTACCAGTATTTTACATGAAGCGACTGCCTATCTGACCTCCACAACCCAGTAACTGGGTAATACGATACCCCTTGGTAAGACTGGATGTCAGACTTTTTTTTTTTTTTTTGGCTTCTGACTACTCGTAACGACTGTCAAAGATCTACAAATGACAGCCGGGATCAACGGCTTAACGTGCTTTCCGAGGCACGGAGGAAACTCGGTATGAAATGATGGTCACCCATCCACGGACCAACCTCGGCAAGCACGGCTTAACCTTAAAGATCGACCCGGGCGGCTGTTATTATTTAGCCACGAGCTCCTCCTTCGATTTTAGTTATTTTATTTATTAGTTTGTTAATTGTTGTAATGTATGATGTCAAATTAATACATTTTGACTTTTACACCATCGTTATTGCTTATTATTAGTTACTCAGGGAGGCATAAGTGTGAAAAGTAGTCGACCGTCAGTGAGCGCGATAGTATACGTAAAAGTCCGTCCTTCCCCATAGAGATTTACGTTTTGCAATGGGCAAATAGACAGTTTAAAATTGGCTGTAAATGATGCAATTGACATAGATGGTTTGACTTTGACGAGGCCTCTTTCTTCTTTCATAAGCAATTTAACACCGTTATCTCTGGTTTCTGAAAACCTTTCAATCTATTATGTTCTCAATATCTGAACGATTGATTGATTGACTGGTGTTATTTCAGCAACCCGGGATGGGGTGCTGTTTGTTGCTGTTGATAAGCAAAGATCAGATTTTCAGTTTAGAGATTGTTTAAAAAACAATTTAGGTTGTCTCACGCTGTTTGGTAATCTTGTTAATTTTCTAGCAGTGGTATTATATACTGGCCTTACTATCATAAACGAAAGCAAAACAATTTTATTTCGTGCTGTTAAATGAGGTTAAGTTGCGACACCGTGAGAAAAAAAAACCAATAAAAGTTAAATAAAAGTTTTAAAAGAAATATACGGGTCATAGGTTAATTCGGTATGAACCGGTCTCTGGTGTAGATAAACGCTGCGCTTGCGTTGCACTGCTTTAACTTGTAGTAATTTAACCAGAAGTTTATTTTAATTTCTCTTTACTGTTTTTTTTTCTAAATATTTGTGCTTTCTAAGTTTATCTTGGCCAACTCTGACATCGGTGAAGGATAACAACTGAAGTAGGTAAATCTGGAAATAAAATTAATGTCAGGCTAAAATCGCCAATCTGCTTTAAGCAAGAAGGGTAATTAATGCTCGTGTCTGGTTTGTATGACAGGCCTTTCCCCGCAGTTGGAAACCTGGTATTCTTATTTATTCTAGCCTAAACGAACGAAAAGAACACCTTACTCAACTGAATAAAATTGACATTGCTTTGATAGCTTTAATTATTACCATAATTATGTAGGTCTATTAAAACATTCAAGGTCATCTGACATCCACCAATCCGCAATGGGCTTGCGTGGTGAAACACTTTCACAGAGAGGAGCACTATGTCCTACCAATGGGAAAATTAAAGGATGAATAAGTAGCTCTATGTATTTATTTTTATGGAGGAGCTCGTGGCTAAATCATAACAACCGCTCGGGTCCATTTTGGTTAAGCCACGCTTACCTAGGTTGGTCTGTGTATGGTTGACCATTACATACCGAGTTTCCTCCGTGCCTCGGAAAGCACGTGAAGCTGTTGGTCCCGGCTGTTATTTGTAGATCTTGGACAGTCGTTACAGGTAGTCAGTGGCCCGAAAGTTCAGTCAGATAGGCAATCGTTGCTTGTAAAATGAGGACTTTTTGAAGTGAAACTTCTTATGCGACTTCCAATAAGGTTGCGTTAAACGTTTAACGCTACCATGGAGGGGGAAAAGAAAGAGACAGAGCGAGAGTGAATGCGTGGCACTCGAACGCATGCGTGTAGTACCTATTACAAAGTTTCACTTCTTCCGCGCGGAGGGACTCCACGCAATATTTTTAGTGCTATATTACGTTGATTAATCTTAGTTCTATTGACATGTCAGATCATTTACGTATACGTTTCAAGCAAGTACGTCAGGCGTAGAAAAAATTGCAATAATCCATTTGAAATCAAAACGCCTAGTTATGTTTCTTACATTTTACTAATACACAACAATAACTGTAGCTAGAATGAAGGTCGAAGTCATACAATTCGATAAGGTTTTCGATTTATTCTCAACAACCTGTTGCACGATTGACTGGCACTCAAATTAGGAGAAAAAAAACGAGACATGCCTTGTACTGGTTTTTAATCGATCACGTCTTATTTTAATTATACTGCCGTTTTAAGTATAGACTGTTCTATTTAATTGTTAATCGATTCAATTGACAGTTGTTTATTTTGAGTAGGGTATTTACAGTCATTACAGCGTATATACACAGCCTGATAGTCTGAGTTTGTAATGGATCGAATTCTGGAAGTATTATTGGTATTATTAGGTTAGGTACTCCTCTGTCTAACCTTTTTGGGAATTAAAGGCATAATGTTACTTTTATATCAATTTCAATATTACCGTGTGATATAGAACCAAAACTTTATTGATAATAGCATAAAGTGTCGATGATATAAGTAAACTCATATCGAATTGGCGCCATATTATGTATGTTATCAAGACATTTAGATAAGATACAAAGCGTGTCCTTACTGTCAATAAAATAGAGATATAGTTTCACATTTGTATTTCACTTCGTATACAGGAGCAGTAAACCTCGTTCGATCCCTGCCTCCCTGGTAACACTAAAATTCTTACTGGGTTTGACCATGTTTTATTGAAGTTTCGTTAAGAAGTTGTCAATTCAAAGTCTAGTACTAATACAGCACCTACAATGTTACGTACTAGCTGTGCCCGCGACTTCGTCCGCGTGGAATTATTTTTTTTCTAAAATGGAAGTAGCCTTAGTTACTCCTTATTACATCAGCTATCTGTAAGTGAAAGTCCCGTCAAAATCGGTCCAGCCGTTCCAGAGATTAGCCGGAACAAACAGACAGACAGACAAAAATTTTAAAAAATGTTATTTTGGTATATGTACCGTATGTTATGTACATATATCCATTTAGTAAAAAGCAGTTATTTTAATATTACAAACAGACACTGCAATTTTATTAATTTGTATAGATGTATAGATATTATCACCGGAAAAATAATTGGACTACCGCCTCTACCTTCCCGTTCAGACTACAGGCGTAATGTTATATTTTAAACAAACAGGTACGCTCAAAGGTTAAATATTAAAAACAATAATCACCTCACCGACAGTCAGACATTCGTCCTACCATAAACACTCGCGAGTGTCAAAATGTCAAAACGGTTTAAAATAAACTGTCGCCGCGACCTAGCGCAACGAGTCACTGTTGTCGCCTGTGTGTCGCGACTTTTATAGGGTCACCACAAGCTTTAATATAGGTATTAACAATATTGTAAACAAAAGTGATTCATGTTCAGCATATAAAAGCAAAATAAAATATCGTAAAGCAAAAGTTCATTTGCATTGCAATGACTAGATGCGTATAAAAATCGTTTTGTTTCTGTCAATTGTTTGAAGACGGCAGCGATAGAATGATGTGTGTTGGTGAGTTTTGCTGCTTTTTACTTACCTTTGATAGATTAAAATCCGCTTGTCTGAATCTATGAAAGGTAAGTATAGAAACCACATTAAGGTAACTTAATATATAAATTCTTGTTTACATTTCTGAAACTACGCCACGTGCGATGACCGTAATTTACTAGTTGTTCTTTGTCTACATACTAAAAGAACTACAATACAAATGAAAAACTCACATTTTGACCGGTGAAGACTAGTCCATACAACTTTCCATATTCTTATTAACTCTATTCATAATGGTACTCTGAGAGAGCGTGTCGAATCATTCAGCTGCTAAATTCTACGACAGCCCTAACCAAAACTCAAACAAAGACAATTTCGGGTGAACAAAAACTCTTCCAAATCGAACCTACTGTCTATAGCCTTAACGCTCACAATCCAACTCATGCATTTACAATGGTGACTGTTAGGTCCATCTGTTCTGCTACCATACAAGTAGGAAACAGTATTGGTAGACAGTATAAATATTTATGTTATAATAATGTCCTGTGCAATGTCAAATGCTGTGGTGTTTGAGGGCACTGGTTTTTGTAACTTGTTCGGATATTTTCAAATATTGGTCTGCTACAGAATTGGGGTGGATTTGATGCTATAGGGAACGTAAATAGCCGCAGTAACATCTGCAGGTAGACAATAATGCTGATGATAGTCGTGTTTCAAAAAAACTGAGCAATACCTGAAAAATAAATTACACATTAAAATCATGAATAATTTATTTAATATTCTACTAGCTGTCCCGCGCAACTTCGTCTGCGTCACATTTTCCCCGTTTTCGCAACATTTTTCATTGCTGCTCCGCTCCTATTGGTCGTAGCGTGATGATATATAGCCTATGTCCTTCCCAAGTTGAAATCTATCTTCTTGCCTAATTCCATTAAGATTCGATCAGCCGTTTAGTCGTGAAAAGGTGACAAACAAACAGAGTGACATTCGCCTTTATAATATTAGTATGGATGACCATATTCTATGACCATAACCTATGAACCAAGTAGGTCGAAATACTGACAATGACTAGACCTAACCTCCAAACGATCAATCACAAACAAACACACGCTCATTCATAAATTTTCCCTAACAGAGCTACCAGAAATTCCTCCCATAGTCAGACACTTTGCAGTAAATACTTCTCAAGCTCAACCCAAAACAAATCCGAAATACATCGGTCCGTAGTCTGTAGTATGACGCAGCGCCGGCGTCGTTTCGTCGACGTCACGCGCGCGTTAGTAGGCCGCTTCCGACAAAACTTGGAGATTTGCCCCTTGCCCCTTTAATGAGTCATTGGTTTCAATTACCACCGGTTCTACTAGCTCATTGTGTTCAAGAATAGGTATCGTGTGTGATTTTTCGGAGATTTCAGTTTCCGCATTGGTTTTGATTGGTAATATTTTTTGTTTGGTTTGGAAAATTTCTGCGTCATATTTGGTTTGGTTTTGAGTATTGTTGATACCAATGAATGAAACGCTATCTAATCCAACTTTGCATTTGTTGTTTCATTCACCTCGTAATCTATCGTCTTTTACCTTAACTGTGTTTAATAAATAAATCACAGTTTGACTCTCGTATTCCTTTCCAAATAAAGCTTTTAGTGCATTATTATTTATTAGCAGAAGTACAAATTATGCATTGACGCCTCCAGCGAATTCTATTTCATTACTTACAGGCAGGATCTTAGAATATTTATGCATCATAATCCTAACCAGTTTATATTCGATATTGATACTGTTAAGCAATACGTCGATATAAATATGTTAGCGCTTTCCAACGGAAATTTTCTCCTTACTCAACTGAATACCGATATTAAATTATCATTTATGTTGCCTTAGGCTGTAGTTAATTCTGTCCAGCCGTAAAATATATCCTTGTTAGTGTCCACCTCCTGTGGAATTTGATATTCTAATGCTTTTATTTTTTTCTGCGTGTAAAACTACAAGTTTGTTTATTGTGGTATTATAGTATCTGCCTACTACAGACACTTTATACTCACACTTATCATCCATATTCATACTTTTATTGGTTTTCCATTAGCATATTACGATTTGTTTCATTTTTATAAATATTTTCTTAGTTTTCTTTGTTGTGACATTGTTTACATCGAACTTGTCAGCTGTCATTTACTTTTATTTTTAATTGTAACCAACCAAACTCTCTATGAAGGTTTCATTTAGATTATATATTACTAAAAATTATTATCATCAATTCGTCAGTTCAAATTGTTGTATTTTATAGTTAATTGCGAATATTTGCTGTGTAAAGATATTCTGAGTTATATTTCTAAAAATATTATGTGCAGGGTTTTTGACCATTGTTACTGGCTGTTTTTAATACTGGCAGGTTGCGTCTTACTAGAGCGCAGCAGTTTTGAATCTAAAAAAATGATTGGAAGAAAAGAAACGGAAGATCAGGGTATAAAAGGGATTTCTGACAGATGCCCTGGTTCTAGTCTGGAGTCAAGAGTTCGGTTCTAGTCTGGAGTTAAGAGTCGGTTCAGTCTGGACACGAGAAATCAGTATAGTCTAAAATCAAGAAAACAGCTAAGTCTAGTTTGGAGTCAAGATCTGTCATATCTTGAGTTTTGACTTTCATTATATCGAGAAGAGTTACGAACATGAGCAATATGAAGGGCTGTCTGAACTTTATCGAAAGTTGCAGACAATAAACCTATGTTAGTAGCATAGATATAATGAAAGTCATACCTTTAAAGAATATAATGTAGGAGACACAGTCTGGCGAAGAAACTATATAAATAGCCAGGCTGGGACTTATTTCAGCGCAAAACTAGCACCGAAATATGTGAAGTCCACTGTGTTGCAAAAATTATCTCCATTAGTCTATATACTAGAGGATCCTAATGGCAACCAAGCTAAATGGCATATTAAGGATTTTAAAATATGATGTCTATAGTTATGTAAATAAATTCACCATTCTTATACTTACTCATGACTCATCTCTATCCTCTTCCTTTCTTCTAACTGTAGAGTTTTATTCGGTCTATTTAAACTCTATAATTTTTATTTTCTTTTGTTCTTTCATTGGTTTTTAAACCATTAAAAGATTATTTTTAATCGTCTTCTATATCTGTTCTTATCAGATAACTCTTAGAAGTGCTTTTAGGTACAAGTTACCTAACCTTCTATTATACTAACTGTACTATAAGTTGGTATAACTATTTTCTTATCAACTCTAAAAGTTGACTGAAGCAGGTTGCGACTTCCTTAAAATAAGTCTTCGCTAAACTTCAACTCTAAAAGTTGATTGAAGCGGGTTGCAACTTCCTTAAAATAAGCCTTCGCTAATCTTCAACTCTAAAAGTTGATTGAAGCGGGTTGCGACTTCCTTAAAATAAGCCTTCGCTAATCTTCAACTCTAAAAGTTGATTGGGGTGGATCCCTTATTAATTTTTTGTTTATATTTCATCTTATTATGGGTTTTAGACGCGAGCGGATTACAACTCCTAAAATAAGCCTACTGTTATTGATTTATCAGGTGGAGTAGTGATCATTGAATGTGAATCCTACCTGGCCTAACTTCGTAAGATGTCGGTGTGTTTGAATGAGTTATGAAAGTTTTGTGAATGCTGTAATACTTTAACCTTACCAAAATTTTTGTTCTAGGCCAAAAATTTTCTCGGGGTCGTTGGGAAAAAAAACTCAAGATATGACAGATCTTGACTCCAAACTAGACTTAGCTGTTTTCTTGATTTTAGACTATACTGATTTCTCGTGTCCAGACTGAACCGACTCTTAACTCCAGACTAGAACCGAACTCTTGACTCCAGACTAGAACCAGGGCATCTGTCAGAAATCCCTTTTATACCCTGATCTTCCGTTTCTTTTCTTCCAATCATTTTTTTAGATTCAAAACTGCTGCGCTCTAGTAAGACGCAACCTGCCAGTATTAAAAACAGCCAGTAACAATGGTCAAAAACCCTGCACATAATATTTTTAGAAATATAACTCAGAATATCTTTACACAGCAAATATTCGCAATTAACTATAAAATACAACAATTTGAACTGACGAATTGATGATAATAATTTTTAGTAATATATAATCTAAATGAAACCTTCATAGAGAGTTTGGTTGGTTACAATTAAAAATAAAAGTAAATGACAGCTGACAAGTTCGATGTAAACAATGTCACAACAAAGAAAACTAAGAAAATATTTATAAAAATGAAACAAATCGTAATATGCTAATGGAAAACCAATAAAAGTATGAATATGGATGATAAGTGTGAGTATAAAGTGTCTGTAGTAGGCAGATACTATAGTATTCGTTATCTCGTCTTTAGCTTCTAATTCCTGGTTGAATTGTTTTCTTCTCCTTTCGTTTTTGGTGGTTTTGCTTATTAAACCTTTGACAAATGTGTTTGCAATCAAACATTTAAATAACCTTATTGAGTTGTACCATTGCAGTCCAAAAGTACATAAATGATGAATAGTGAACTTAGCGCCTACGGAAGCTTAAGTGAACCATCATTCTTAACTGACTTTAACAACTTGCTTGCGTAGGAAGATACATTTTAATGTCACATTCATCAAAGGTATTCGATAAGGAACACGCAACCGATATGGTTTAAAGTTTAAGTTCTAAATAAGATATATGTCAACTCAATCTATCGAATTCCACCGAAAGACATATGCCTCACGGCTTAAAAGGAGATAACACATTCGTCCATGGAAGATCAATTCAATAAATGTCAGGTTTAAAAATATCCAAGTATGACAGTTAAAAAAGCTATAATTATATCAGCAGCCTAATAAATGTCAGCCCACTTGACGGATTCGTAATTGGTCGCGTCGTCCTTAGCTTGCGCGGGCGCAGTGCGTTGACACCGCTACTGTTCCGTGTTATTGATCCAAATCGATTCGACCCGACCGATCCACGAAACTGCCGAATATAGAACAATCGAATGAATTGTGATGGATCGTGATTCTGTGTTCGTTTCATTGTGATTGATTTGAAAAATTGGTGGGATGATTTTGTTAAGACTGACAGGAGGAGTTCTCCTCAAGTTTTGTTATGCTTGTCTTTATTCCTACGGCTAAACATGATGATTTTAAAGATCACACATACATTTAACTTGAAATAGTTTAGTATAAATGTTGCTATGTTCAAAACTACGGTGGTGAAGATGAAGTTCTATAAGAAAGTTAAACAAATGATGTTAGCGTGCTCTTATATGAAGTAAAGTTCGATTACCAGTTAGAGTAAATTATAATAGTGTAGCTGCAGTTTTTTTTTTTTTTTTTTAAGGAACCAGTTATTTTAAATGTAGTGAGATTTATTACATGGTTTTGTGGTCAGCTACTATAAAGTCAAATACCAGCACATCAAGCTACCCGAAACTGTAAAATTTTCCCAATCAACATTGATCCTAATTCTTTAACAATCAAATTGAAAATCTTCTAAAGAAATTTGACAGATTGTTGTAGTTTGACGTGCTGGCGTTTTACTTCCATGATTATAAAATAAAAGATCCTGGTATCAACGGTGTTGGAATTTATAAAAACATAATGTACCTCATAAAATTTTAAGTAGAATGTAATATACAACTAATACATTTCCAACACTTTGGTAGTCCCGTAACGGAAAACTTATTATTAATATCTAATCGAAATCTAAATAGTGAAACCAGTTTTGGTTTATTACTACAATTTCGATCGAGACAACAGGTTTTATACGTAATGCGGTAATACTATACTCACGTTCCTAAGATTTCTTTCCTTGAGTAACATTTTCTTTTGCTTTGCCTTCTTGTACGTTACCATTTATGTTCCAAATCATATTTTTATTTGCAAGATTATTATTACCAAAAACTACTTTCTTTTCTGTTGTAGGTTTAACTCTATGTATTACTTTGTTATCACTTAGAATCTAAGCAAATCGTAAATATTTACAATTCTAACCTCCATCATCTATCTTCAAGTTTTAAGCAATGTGGTATAAAAACGCCTGAGTTTTACAATCGAAGCCCTTGGCCCTACAGTAGTCGTTACCTGCCCTACGTATTTACTAAAAATACATTAGTTTCACGGTGAATAAACACGGATTAACCCAACCAGGTAAAAAGTCTCCTTCACCACTATCAGTTCAAGTAAAAGTGGTCTTTTAAACTCGGTCGGGTAATCCTGCGCCGGCGCATGGCTCGGCGATTCCTCTTGTCAGTTGCTCTCGCGCATCGATCGACGCTGCTACACGCACATTTTCTTCGATTATTATTGATCGTTCAAATAGATCCTTTTTGTGATTTAGTGTAACCAGATCTTTAAAAAGTGTCTTCGTAATACAGTGCAGTTTTGTTTAAGTGATCACACATTTAATTTATTTAAAGGTTCGTATTTTACTTTAATATTATGTGACTTAACATTATAAAGTCATTATCTTATAGATAAACGTGATAGTGGTTTGGTTCACTTATTAATAGGTGGTATTTTTTTTATAATATTGATGAAATCCTTGGGTTCTTTTAAGCCTGTTACAGTATAAAACATGTGAATAACATTGGTATAATAGCAACAAAAATAAACAGAATTTGAGTCATCATTATGTGAATGAATTTGCAAATGAACGTAACATTGCACTTAAATATGTACAAAGTGATACCATCGTAAACAATGTTATCGCTTATATTATGTACTATTGTATTTTTAATTTACATTGGATTTAATGGTCATAATTTGATAATGACATTAATGAAATTGATAACTGAGGGCAAATTAACAACAAACTGCTCTTGTTTACTTTTTTATCAATTTCATATTTGTTAAGAAGTTATCGTTTCTAGGGGTCATACAAAAATTATTAAATACTTGATATGAAGATAATATTCATTTCAATGCATTGCATGCTCTTTGAACGAATTTAGGCAAATGATATACTAACGAGCTCTACTTCAATTTTGTCTCCTTCTTCGTCATTAATAACGTTCTTAATAAAAACATTTTATGTAATGATGATTTTGGCTCTAACTTCACTGAACAAAACGATGGATTGCTGTACTTATTATGATTTAGTTTTGACGAATTTTGGAGTCAACTAAATTACTGAGTCAGAATATTTTGTAAGGAAATAAAAACCTTATTTTTTCCTTTAGATAGCAGAATCTCAGGTCCTTGTTGAATATTAATGTGTTACATGCCGAAAGAATCTTACCTTGCATTTTGTGTATCTGATCTCATCACAATATTTGTTTATTTACATTTTTCCTGTTGTTCTTCCAAAACAGCCTTTAAAAGATGGAACATAATGTATCTAAGCTGTTCATGAAGCATGAAACCTCTTGAAAAGAGGTGGAAGGTTATTAAGTACATTATGTCTATTTATATAGCAACAATAAATTACAGCTTATACGCACTTTCAACATCCAAATGTCATTCAACTGTTTTCCCCTTTTATGGCAAAACCCCAGTTGATATCAAAATTACCAATCAACATAAAATACTACCACTATAAAAGACTTATTTAGCTACAATACTGGATTTTCTCTCATTTACACATAGAAACAGAATGCCTTGTTGGAGTGTAGAATATTTGGATGAACCCAATTGAATATCCAACACAATGTTCGACAGTGTATGTTGAGAAGATGGAAATATAATCAATCATGTCTGCGCATCTTGAATGTTAGTTAGATAGAAATGCAGTTGTATAATACATCACCTGTTTGCTAATGGCAACGCTGGTGCTTATTTTATGGTTAATAGGCTTTGACAAGCAAAATTCCAATCCTCTTCTTCTTCGCGTTGCTGCACGAACGTATTTTTTTAACTTTTGTTGTCTGTGACAGTGCAGCGGTCACTTGGATTGCGTGTTTTGGCGCACAGAGCACAGGTTAGGTTGAGCGTAGTCAACAAAAACATTTTTAAGTAAAGAATAAAGCCACCTAGAGACATTGCACGCAAATTGGATCTTCGAATGTTATCCAATAGCAAGCACTAATCATTTCCTCCAATTCACGCAAATTATCAAGGTCTCCACACCATTCTTGCACTAATAAAGATACCTCACTACATTTAAACTACCTTTTTGATCTACTTTATACCCACAACAAATTCAAAGCTGAAATAATTAAACATTTAGATGCAGAACACATTTTTATCGATACTTATGTAACATCAGTTCTTAAGGTAGCTATACCAACAGTTGGTGACTCACTATTGGTTTTAGTCAATGTTTTGTTAAGCACCGTGTGCTGTGCAAACGTTAGTTTAACCCGAGATAGGCACATGGGTTCCGTCGTGAGGTCACGTGGAGTATTTGATGTTATTTAGATATCGATAAACCAAATATAAATGTTTCAGCATTTCTTACTTTTTTATCGTGGATTAGTCTTTTTTTTTACTTTACCTCCTTTTACTTAGACGGACTTAGGCCTTTGACACAATGATTTTGAAGTTATAGTTCTTTTATCATTTCTCACCTTCAAATCTAATAGAGAAGAAATCTTTGAATCTAGTTCACTTTGATCCGATTTAGTATTATTGTCATCTGCAATCTTGCATGTAATTGTACCTACGTCTGTACTGACACCCACATCTAGTTGATGACGGCATTTGTTCCCAATGTGATAGGGGGCGATTATATCGCCATTTATTAGACAAGGATCCATACCTAGCATCTAGTTTACAACTGTTGTTCTTATAGGAAAGCATTGAAAGGACTTGGTTTGCACATTTGAACATCGTGCATTTGGGAGTCGGAATAGTGCGGAATCGTGCCTCTTACCTCTAGACCCTTAGGCTAATACTGTTCCTATTCTTAAACCCTTACAACAACTTTTTCATTTGTACAAGAACAAGGCTATTCTGATCGTAATTGATCCTTAAATGTACGTAAAACATTGGCCAAGAACCGTTAATGTTAAACCATAAAGTTTAGGACCCAAAGATGAAAGTAGTAAAAAGTAAAATGTTGGGTGTATTTTCAATGCGCGGTATAAAAAGAAATGTCCATTGATCTGTCTTGACGGCGGCGTTAATGGTTCTTGAAACCATTAGACATACTTTAAAAGCGACTTTTACTATTACAGGGAATTGTTAGAGATGGCTGTAGTAGTAAACTTGGCTGAGTTTGCAAACAGTGTATTGTTTGCATTAGTCGAGGAGTTTTCTTTTACAGAAAGCTTTGAGTTAAAATCTTTCACAAAATATCATTATTTCACTGAAGATTGTTATTGCATTCTTTCAACATTCTTTCAGTTTCTAAAAAGCTTTCATATTTATGCCTGTTATACTCCAAATTGTATGTTTGCAGTTATTTCAACTGTATTTGCCCATTTTGAAAAAAAAAACTGTAGACTTTGAGTTTAAATCTTCTAGAGAATCGTCATAAAATATATCACAAGTACTTTTATTCCTAGCAAGTTACCCGCAGTACTTGATGTCAACGCACCTTAAAACACGTTTGCACCAAAGATTGCAGGAGCGTGCTCACAAAAAAGATAAATAAATAAAATGCACCTCGCGAGTAAAGTAAACCAGACCATATCAGCTGTTTTAACTCCACTGCAGTTGAAGAAACAGAATTCATGTAAATAGTACTTACTTTGTATTACTTGTTCAGAAAGCGGTATGTTTTAAATGCGCTCCGACCGTTGCTTTTCAATGCATAATATTATGAAATACATCATTATCACTCGTCTTATCTTATTTAAGCTCCTCTTAAGTTACGGTTTTTCTTCTATTTTTTCATCATCTATTTCCTATAATGTATCAGTACCTATAATCATGGCTAGGGTTTGGTTTTAAATAAATGATGTAGTAATCATGATCTCGTTAACCAGTCCACGACCAGTTCCTTCAATCAAGATATGAAGCGTTTATGGTTCTTGTTGTATAATATCTTAGCCTCCTACAGCCAACGTGGCAGCTACTGTCCCATATTTAAAAAAAAAGACAGTTTTGTGGGGATGTTTTACATCTATGTCTTTTAAATTAATCTAATTTCTTTGCCTTTTATCATAAGTCAACATTTGAAATGTCTTCCTGCCTACCTTATCTTCAACCGTCGATAGTTTAATGTCAATGTGTACCATCTGGCAATGATCAAAAAACTTTCTATCCCCCATGAAGGATCCCTTGTTAGCAGTTTTTATAGATTTATAACTGTTTCCGGCACTCGAGACCATCTCCCGGATGGCAGCGATATGTTTTAAGAGTGCAGGTTCCGCATAGCTAAAAAAATATTGAAAGATACAAACGGAATATTTGATTTATGATAGGAAGGAGATAGGAGACAGAAAAAGGTAAACAAAAAGTGAATTTGGGATTGCGAAAGTCAGAACAAATGTTTATTTTAAAGTAGAAGTTATAACTGCAGAATTGTTAGTTGGAGATGCTATTTCTTAAAAATGTACACGAAAATTTTGATTCGACCTAATCTTGCTACTGTTCTTTGGCGTACCTTTTCTCCCATTGTGAGGCAGATAGAAACACAAAATACTGAATAACAACGTCAGGTGTACCGTATCAACTATCACACCCGAACGTTTGACTGGCAGATGCCAAGGATTAGGAACCTTGTTTCAAACGTGAAATCCAATACTTTTGTGAACATCGAAACTACACTGCGTAGCCAATAAATCTCTTCTACATTTTGTGATAAAAGCTGAACTGACTAAGTACTCAAGTTTCAAAAGCGAAAGATACGATGCATATATCATTTTTTTTACGCTTCGTTAAATCACATACGCTTAAATTAATTGAACAGGTTTATTAATTGGTTATTAATTATCAGAAATCTCCGACAAATATGGACAGAGGAAGCCTGTTAAAATATTCATTATGTTTGCTTTTAATTATTGTGACCTACTGTAATGGAAAGAGATATAACAGTACAACAAAATAATGGATGGATGGAAATTAATACGAAAATTGTAGCAGAGATTTAAATAAATAATTTTAAATTTTACCTGATCCACGTGTATTTTAAATGAAAGACGAAGATGGAATCATGAGTGTTCTACTGTCAGTAAATAAAGATAAACATCAATGCACTGCTTATCTTTGTAGACAAGTAAGATTGTCGTAAACTGGGTCACTTTGACGTCTATCAAATTGGAATCCAGAGCAGTTTCTTCCGAGTCTTGTTATTTAGGTATGCATATACGAATGCTTTTAGTTTTAGTTGAAATATGCGATCATGGTACCAACATACGATGGGGAGGAAGATATCGAAGTCGTCGGGAAAGTTTTGAGTATGAATGCGAATAAGAAGAAAAAGAGTAGGGGAAGACCAAAGAGGATTGTGAGAAAGGTAACATGACTAGCAAGGGGGAAAACTACTGATATGACGGCAGCGAGATGATGTGTTGGGAATATGATAATCTTCTTCGTCAATGAACGTTATATTTTCCGTAATAAGAAAACAACAAACTTGTACTACTCGTATTATACAAACTTTCTGATAGTCCAAAGATGTTCGAAACACTTAGAACGACATTTTATCTATCAGTCAATAATTATTTATTACATCCTTCTTAGGTACAACGTAAGTATTTAATAAATATGTGTTGTATTTTATGATAATTGTCGTAAATCAATTATTAATGATTTATTTATACTTTTGCAGTGGTTTTTAATTTGAGATTTATACTCGTAGCAACATGTGTCTTGACATAGAGTATAACTATCGTTAGAAAAATCAGTGATCGTCTTAAATCAATGTCTATTTAGTTGGTCTGTCAAAGTTTTTCACTAACTATAACTTTTTTTCGACTAAAATTATTGGTAAGGTTTTCTATCAGCATAATCAGCCTATAATGTTCCTATGCTGGGACACATGCCTTCTCTCTATGAGAGGGAGTGGGCTGTAATACACCACGCGAGCCCAGTGCGGGTTGGTAGATGTCACATGTCTTCGAATTCTTAGTTCTAGGACAGGCCGGTTTCCTCATGATGTTTTCCTTCACCGTTTTTGAGATCAGCGGTGATGAAATAAATTACACAACGTTATGCGCCTGCCTGGGTTCGAACCCACGGTTTACAGCCGTAAGTCGGGGTTGCCACCACTGGGCCACCGCTGCTCTCCTATATGTTTTATATACCGAAGGAATTATAGAGGAATTTTGATAGAAATTTATGCAGATATAGCAATGACATCGAATAGGTAAAAGACGAGGAAATTAACAAGACAATGGAAATGTTACTTTTATTCTCGAAAGGTTTTTCCCATTTATGTCTGTTGTCACGGCTTATGATGCTATGACGATTGCGAAACCATCAACTTAAATTGCAGATTCAAGTAAATCCATATGCGCCTTGGTAACGACAGGCAATTCGTATGCAATTTGAATCATTGCGTTCCTATGAACACTTACAAAATTGCCGTCATTTGCAAGTGTCAAATCACCACTTACAAATTCTTGGCGTAGCTTTCTAAACAGTAATTACTTAAAACACTAATACATACATTAATTAAGGCACACTTGCTGAAAAAAATCGCTAAATACGTCTACCGCTAAATATAGTTTATACTAGCTTATGCCAACGGCTTCGCCCGCGTTTTGTTCGGTAATTGCCCCAATGAATCTTACTACCGGGATAAAAAGTATCCTATGTGCTATTCCAGACTATTATCTATCCCTGTGCCAAATTTGATCCAGATCCAGTCACAAGTTTTTGCGTGAAAGATTAACAAACATCCACACAAACAAAATATCGTTTGATTTCTGTCCATAGTTTAAAGATATTAAATAATGATTGTAATATTTTTAGCGCTAAACGCATTATATAGTCACATATGGTGCAACTATGTCGCAACTTATTCTTGCTTAAAAAAAATCCTTAGAAAGGAGTTCGTTGACAGTGAACTTTCGTCAAGCGATAGTTAATGACCCATGCTTGCTCTGCTTACAGATAAGGAACAGATAAATGACCACGTGTCTTGTAGTGTGGGTGTGGTGGATCACCACCAATAAACTTGTCTGTGTTTAACAATGTTGTTGATACAAATGTTACAGTAGCTGCAGATATACTATATATATATATAGATACAGTGAGTTGACAAAGGCGTGAATCACATGAAAGTTAATGGAATGCCTCCTTGGTCCAGTGGTCACAAGCTTAACTGCTGACTATGGGGTCTTAGGTCCGATTCCCGGTTTGGGAAACGAGTTATTGGGTTTTTCCAAAGAGAGAGAGAGAGAGAGGGAAGACAGAGAAACACGCGCACGCCGCACGGCTTACAACAATAGCAAAAAGTGTCGTTACAACTTTTGGTCTTAATTTTTTCCGTCTAGCCCCTTTTCGCAACGCGCGATAAGGAACTTCGTTCCAAAACAAAAAACTCGTTCCTTGTTCTCGTCGTCGTTTTTCAACAAAATTAATATTAATAGCAGACATTTATTCCTATTCTTGGACGAAACAGCGTTTAATAATATTTATAAAACACTAAAAGAATTTCATAGTCTCCAGATCAAACGAGATAAATTTACGAATATCAAAGCCGGCAAAACTCGAAAATCTTTTACACTTCCAAGATTTTATTAATTTTCTAAATATTATGGCTATAACACAATTCAACTGCTTCAGAGTTTCTGAAATTAGGTAAGTAGTACTTCTGAAGATCTTTAAGACCGCAGTCCTAGTTTTTTTTCTGGTCGATAAACTAGATTCAGGTAGAGCATTCTGGAGCATCTAAATCTGAAATAGAATTTGAACTGGAATCGACCTAATTTTGAGCTAACGTCGATATTATTATGACAAGTGCATGGATTGATATAAAACCGCATTTGAATGAATTATCTGCTTGTTTATTTAACCCCTATTGTAAATCAAAATAGCTTGTTTCTAAAGCTTACTACTTACATACATCAACGAACCTCAACCTAGAAATGTTTTATTACCTTACAAGCTGTCCCCGGCATGCGTTGCAATGCACTTTTTACCTACCCTATCGACCAACCTACCATACCCTACCCTACCTACCTACCTACCCTACCCTACCTACCTACCTACCCTACCCTACCTAACTTCCCTACCCTACCCTACCTACCCTATCCTACCCTATCCTACCCTATCCTACCCTATCCTACCCTATCCTACCCTATCCTACCCTATCCTACCCTATCCTACCCTATCCTACCCTATCCTACCCTATCCTACCCTATCCTACCCTATCCTACCCTATCCTACCCTATCCTACCCTATCCTACCCTATCCTACCCTATCCTACCCTATCCTACCCTATCCTACCCTATCCTACCCTATCCTACCCTATCCTACCCTATCCTACCCTATCCTACCCTATCCTACCCTATCCTACCCTATCCTACCCTATCCTACCCTATCCTACCCTATCCTACCCTATCCTACCCTATCCTACCCTATCCTACCCTATCCTACCCTATCCTACCCTATCCTACCCTATCCTACCCTATCCTACCCTATCCTACCCTATCCTACCCTATCCTACCCTATCCTACCCTATCCTACCCTATCCTACCCTATCCTACCCTATCCTACCCTATCCTACCCTATCCTACCCTATCCTACCCTATCCTACCCTATCCTACCCTATCCTACCCTATCCTACCCTATCCTACCCTATCCTACCCTATCCTACCCTATCCTACCCTATCCTACCCTATCCTACCCTATCCTACCCTATCCTACCCTATCCTACCCTATCCTACCCTATCCTACCCTATCCTACCCTATCCTACCCTATCCTACCCTATCCTACCCTATCCTACCCTACCTACCTACCTACCTACCCTACCCTACCCTACCCTAAACCTTCCCTGGACTACGACAAACATTTTAAAATCAAAATCAGCTAAATCGGCCCAGCCGTTCTTGAGTTATAAAATTACAACGAAATGTGGCATTTTATATATATGTATAGATAGAAGATAGATTATTGACCTTATCACTTATTATATGAATGGACTGCGTCGTTCGTTAAGTGGTCGCTAGCGCGACTACTGAGCATGAAGTCTTAGGTTCGATTCACGGGTCGGGCAAAGTGTCATTGGGGTTTTCCATCAATTTCTTAGTAGCAGCCACGGAGTCAGAATTCATGCCCGGTTGATGAAAATAGACTCGCCCCTAGTACATAAGACTACAAGATAACTGTCAAATTGTGGGTGTGCTAATGGGTACACTTCTGCCTAACTCTTCAGGGATTACAGGCGTGATGTTATGTACCTTATTATTCTAAGGCAAGCTATGTTTGTTCCAATTCTAACCTAAGTTGTGCATATACACCGAATTTCAGAGCAACGTTTGTAAGTCTTGTATGAGTGGGTAAAAATGGATTACCAAAAGTTATACGTTTCTAAAATATTGTTCGACAAAAATTAACTTCGGTGTCGATGCATCATAACGAAGAGCTTGTGGCTAAATAACAACAGCTGCTAACCCGTGCTTACCTAGGTGGGTCTTTGGTTGGTTGACCACCCATTATATACCGAGTTTCCGTGCCTCAGATAGCACGTTAAGCTGTTGATCCCAGCTGTCATTTGTAGATCTTTGACAGTTGCAACAGGTAGCCAGTAACCCGAAAGTCTGAAAACAAGTCTTACCGAGAGGTATTGTATTTTTCAGTATTAACTGGATTGCGGAAGTCAGATTAACAATCGCTCCATCTTCGTATTCAGTCAGCTGCATCTGGTAAGAGTATAAGCCGACTCCAACATAGTTGGGAAAAGGCTAGGCAGATGATGATGTGATCAAGTAGCAAACTGTCATAATTAACATACCGTACTTATCTAAATTATCTCCTCGCCAAAGATAAGTGCTTAGCTTCGAAATCTCCGCATTTCCTAACAAGCTACAAGATAAGGTACTTCGCAGTTGGTGACGTCATCGAAAGGAAGCTCATGTCGTTGGCCATTATTATGGTGGCTATAAGTGAGGAGGAAACACTCATGAGCTACCTACGTAATTACAGATAGTACGCACGGCTACCGATCAAGCTAGACAAAACCAGTATATGCGAATCTTTCATTTTCATAGCAAGGCCATGATATACTGGAAATGTAGAGCTTCATGTGTCATCGTCGTGTGTACGAGTCATTTTCAAACAAAGTATGTTATTAACACTGCGTAGATCTTGAGAAAATGACAATGTTGTTTTATGCTTCGAAAAGTCTACAATTTTGCATGTTTATTTCTGAATCATTGAGGCCATGAATACCTTTTGTTAAATGATGAAAAGGTGTCGATAACAACACATTGAATGGGCTTATTAAGATTGCGATATACCGTACCACTATTGCCCTTGATGTTTGGCTGTGGATCACCAAGATCTACATTCTGCGTTGTCAAACAACAATCTCATTGTAGGCCACTTCCAGACCATGGAGCAACCTCATCTCAAGCGATTACACTACTAACATAATGTTATTAGATGTTTTCTTGTTTAGGGCAACATCTATCTATACTTTTTATATTATAAAGACGTAAAATTTGTTTGTAGGTTTGTATGTAAGGGGTAATCTTCGAAACTTCTGATACGATTCCTTCAATTTATTCTCTAACGGGAAACTACATTATCCCCGACTGTCATAAGGCTACATGTCATAATTTCCGTACAGAACAGGAGCGAAGTCACGAGCAAAAGCTAGTATTATATATTTCTCAACTTTCGAATAGTTACTAAGAACAAACCGAACATTAATTCTCACATACTTAAAATTATCTTTTCAATAAGTATCATTAGCATCCGTAACTGCGTCCCTTTCGCAACGTTTCTCTCTTGCCCCACACTTTATAGTACCTACGTGTATAGAATGAGGCAATGTGTTGCAGGCTTTATCACACTTGCCAGCGGATGCAGCCAGGTACCGGTGTGGAGGATGTACGCATCAATTGTCGAAAAACTGGTACAATTAGATGTGGGAATAGTTTTTTTGTATGATGACATGGATGAAAGAGCGGAAGTGCTTTTTGTAGAACCTGTCAGGAATTTGAAAAATATTTTTGTTTAGATCTAAGGTTCTTTTGAGTGTCTCTGTTAAGGCTGTTTTAAAAATTATTAATTTCATCTCCTTCATCAATGTTTTTTGGCAATTTTACTTGGGTTTTACCATCAAACATACTTGTGGTAACTACATCAAATATATTACCTGCGTCATCAACCCACTTAAATATTCTCCTTTCGTGTCCATACTTACAGATGACGTATTTGAATCAAACAACACAAGTTAGACGCTCATCATTCACAAATAAAGTCTTCACAATAATTTTCCCTTTACATTCGTCATATCATTACCAAAAACTTCACGATGCTGGCCCTGATCCAATTTACACCTCCATGGGTCACGTTTCGTAGAACATAATATACAACAATGAGCAGTTTGTACGTTTATTCGCTCTTCATTTTATTGTTACCGTTGTACCTTCCCCTCTTTTGTATCAACGCCAGAATTAAAGGAAGTTATTGTAGCATCAAGTATGGGTCGTTTTATGTTGGTCCTCTACTGGATTATACGTCGCATCAATGATATCATATGTATGCAGGTCGTGACCTTCAATGTAATCTGGATCTGTCATGGGAGCATTATGGTCTAAACCGTGGAGAATTATATTTGATAAGGTTAGTTATGCGAGATTAAGATTGATATTGACCTTGGCAGGGGTACCTACATTGATTTGATACTTTGCATGCGCAATAAGCACTTTTGTGCCAACGATTTTTTGCAATATTGATGCCAGACGTTGTTCTGACTAAGTTTTAGCACCCATTGTCACTTTATTAATACCGTTACGAATCATAACCGTTTTAATGTCTGCCTGAATTTTTTATAGTTCCCAGAATTGTTATGGTTACATTTCGTACCTGCGACTTTCTAAATCCATTACTTACAATGCTTTTCCTTGATAATATAAATATGCACCTACTTTCCAAATATGTGATATAAATAAAGTTACTCTTACGTTAAGAAATATTTGTAATTTACTGACTCCTTTCTAATTCTTATAGTCTGCTTTCAACATAAAAACTAACACAATTTATCTCCTTGTAATGTGCGATCGTATCAAGTTTTTATCCCCATAAATTGCTTTATAAGCGCCATTAAATTTTAAATGATTGTCATTTGTCTCCCTTCGTTAACTCGTCGAGTATTTCCTTCAGTATCCTTTACTTACCACATTCCCTTAACAACGACATTTTCAACCTTATCTTTGGCATCGTTGGGTTATTTTTCAGTTGTGCTGTCGTATCTTCTATTATGATTGTTAATTTCAGCAATGTAATCCTCTTGACAATTGCTTGATTACTACAATTAATCGCAATTGAATGGAATTTTAACTTCCTGCTTCAGTATATCAAAAATGGTTATCATTTCGTTGTGCTTCAGTATTATTCACGTTTATAATGACCAGTATAGTATATGAATGCCTGTTTGCCATTTTTATATACCAATTGCACCAATACTAACTATCCTCTTTTAATAAGTTGCTTATTTTATTTATGACACTTGTTATGTAAAGTCATTACAGTTAATTATGATCATAACTTTTAATGTTAAATGTATTATGATTTGTTTAACGATTTTGTCGACGTAAACACATATTGTAAGAATTACGTAACAAGATTTTAACAAAGTAAATATGTCCATTCTAAATGCAGCTTTTAGCTGTTGCAACCAATTGTTTTTAGGTCGATGCGTACGAGTCCTATTTCCCACCTAAGTTTTCCTTGTATTCCGATATCTGATGTGAATTCAGTAGCGTTAAAATGGGTAATGTTTCTGCGAATCGGCAGGAAGCGTCTGAAACGATTCGACATCAACTTTCGTTCCAACATTAACGTGTTTGCCTGTTGCTCTAAATATAAATCTACATGTTGCTAAACTAGCTACCATGATGCTAGAAGGACATGTGAATGAAGATAAGATGAAAATATCTTTGCAATTTAAAATAATACCTAATTATAAATATATTATAATAAAAGAATCATGCCCACTTTCCATACATTTAAAAACCTGATAGTGAAAGTGTATGTATAGTTATAAGGTATAGCAGAAAGACTACTTGTAAGCTTAGAAAATAATGTCTTAGAGTCATTTTTACGATAAAAACGCTACAAAGTCCAGAAAATATTAATCTTAATTTTCTTGGCATAATGGCTGGCATCGCCTTTGCTTGCCTTCGTAAGAAATAGGTAAATAGAAGTTATAGAACTGTCTAATTACGATTTGCCATTTACCAAATATAAAATAAAGAAATAAGTATCTGATATATATATATATATATCGGATCTGCTTGATGCACTGGCGCGCTTCTTTGTCCCAGACTATTACTGCCGGGGAAGAAAGCACAGGCTGTTTGCCGTGCCTTCATGTCGTACTGTTGCACGTGCTAAGTCGCCAATTCCTCGCACTCTGGCCGCGCTTAATGATCTCTTAGAGTCTAATCTAACTTGCGATCTGTTTGCGGATGGATGGATGAAGATTTTATTGGTATGTCAGAAGTACTGCGAGAGGAATTTATGAAAGTGTTGTTAACCTTCTTTTATATGTCATGTTTTTTCTTATTAATGTTTCTACTTAATTTGATTTACTTGTTTGTATATGTGTTAATCTTAGTTACTGTAATTGGTTGTAAAAGCAACCGTTGTAATTAATTAATTAAATAAATAAATAAATAAGTGTTCTAGAACCTATTATTAACACTAGGGCGGCACAGTACACAACGAGACGCAAACGCAACATCGAAGGACTGCGCCATCTATATTACTATACTCTGCACTGCGCCCGGCGCCGATGCCGATCGCAGAACTGTCAAATGCCAAAAAATCCGTTTCACTTGTGCGCACTTATTGACATACTGCATGATTAATATATTTATTTATTATGTTATTTTTAATTAATCTGTACTTTAAAAAGACTAATATAGAAATACTTTCTGATTTTAATAAAACGTAAAATAATATATAAAACTCAGAAACAGAGTTGAATAAAGTCAAGTAGCAGTATGTAAAATGGAACGTCCTAGAAAAAGGTTAGTTGAGATCACAGACTACATAGAGATACCGTTGAGATGCGTTCAAAATATGGTAAATACGTTAACCCTGGACTTAGAGAAATATTTAAAAATATTTCTTTCCTGCGTTTCTTTTAACATTGTGATAAGCGTAATTAATTTACAATTCAATAAGCTGAATTTTAAGATTTATTTCATCCTTATACATAGTAAGGTGAAAAATGGGCATTCTTCTTTTGGTGGGGTTTGACGAATAAAAAATTTCGAACAGTCTATACTGAATTCAAAACCTAATTGAGATGAGCATTTCATTTGTTACTTTGATAGTCCTCTTGTATTCTCTTCCATAGAATGTCATATCTATGGGTTCAACATAATGACGACAACGTTGCTCATAGTATGAAAGCTTACTCTCATCTCAAGAACACATCCAAATAAAACCTCGTCTCTTGATATTAACACTACTAACGATGTCTGTTAAAGATTCGCCAGGAAACTGACACTATTTATAAATTGATGCGATCTTTAAACTCGACGCGTCATAATCGTACGTAACATCAAACGGTGTCTAACGTATGCTTCTGGCACTTGGGATTCTGTGAGCATATGAGGCAAAACAACGGAAGGTTCTATCATTTTTTTTTATACTCCGTCCAATATCTCCTATTTAGAAACTTTGATTGTTGCACATGGTTACTAAAACCTTTGACGTTGCAAGATTGAAATAAGACAAACTTTAAACATAATTTCGAGTTATAGACGATGACGAAGAGCTCATCAAGCTCATCTTTCTCTATCATAGATCCCTCGAGAAAATAAGTACTCTTCTTTAAGTAGAAGAAACGACGAATAAGTCTTCGTCTTTTCAAGGCTGCTCTCAAAGCTGAGGAAAGCGGCCAGATGCGACGCGTCTCCAAGTTAAGTGGGCTTCTACAATGTGTTTGTGTTTAAAGATACTAGGTTAGGATAACTGTTAAACTTCTCCAGAAATAATCATATTTTCTGAAAACAATACTCTAAAAAAACAAGCTACTCCTATCGAACTCGGATAGAACGAAAATCATAAAGAATGTTGAATCGGTTATTATGCAAATAGTAACTACGTGTAGCCACATTGACGCAACCATGGACGTGACGGCGTGCGCGGAACGTGCGCAGGCGCAATACTAGGGAAGTGCGCTAATCATCGGCTATTTATCAATTAGTTACTGTACAGAGGCCTCTTTTATTAGACACACGTGGCCGAACATTTAGGAGCCGAATATCTGTGATGTAATGGAGCTACATATTTGCTACTGGCGACTATTAACTGGTTAGGTACTATGTAATCAATAATCGTTGTGACTACCTTGTTAGTCTAATGGTTGCAAGTACTACTTCTCAATCTGAAGTCTTTTTTTTAGGTTCAATTTACAGGTCAAGGACGTGTTATTACATTTTTCCAACTAAAATTTCGCACCCGGTGTTTTTTATTTATGTCCGGTTGATGGCAATAGGGTTGCCCCCTTTTATGTGGGTTTAATACAGGTAAATATCTGCCTAACCCTTCGGAGAATACAGACTTGATGTTATGTGTTTATTTTAATTGCACTGTTTAGCAATGTGATGAATGATAGAATAGTACTCGTAGTCGTAATACTGCGATTTAATACATTCCTCTAATGATGAGTACTCTGCAAGGTCTACTTTGAAAGCTTGTTATAACAGTAGCCAATTAACTATTGTGTAGAACAACCTACCTCTAATTGCACACGTGTTAAATTGACGAACAAAACGCATGTTGTCATTCATAATGATGTAGTGGATCTAATCACATATTCTGCTAATATTTTTTTGTACCGGCCTTGGTATCCTTACGTGGTGGGCATTAAAACCTTTTTTATCTCATAGGCTTTGTTTAGTAATGGTGCTTGGTGGACTAAATCAGGAAATCTACGAGACGTGGTGTGTCCTGTCTGGGTTTTAATGCGATGAATTTTAATCTTCTTTTAAAACTTCGAACTTCGAACTAGGTATTCAAAATCTAAATCGTGTAGTATTTTGACGGATTTTCTAGTTCTAGATAGATATAGTTCTAGGTCCTACTAAGGACCCATGCAAAGAGATAAAAAACCTCTGTTGTCTGAAAAAAAAGAGGAAGGTACCGTTTATCCTTTAAGGGTAAAAAAATGCTTTATTTGGAATATTGCAATCAAATTCCACGATGGTTATCAAGAAATAAGAAAAATTGATCTCATAATCTTAAATAACATTCAAGAAGTTAAAATCCCGTGTTTAGCCACCGTTCAACTTATCTCCTCCAAAAGAAAGATGACCGTTACAGATTAATTAAATTTCGAAGACGAGAAGGTACCGTGGTCGTGTATAACCTACCGTGATCGTTAACACGCGACTTCGTTTCATGACCGTGATACGGACGTTTCTCCAAACCAGTTCCAATAAAATTAAAACAGACGATTGGACATTTAGGGTCATGTCCCGTTAGAGATCCTGCCTTGCCCAATTAAAAAAACATTAAGAAGTGTATTCACGAGCCTATAAACTGAGGACTATAGATTGCTTTGAATCTAGCTAGATTTAGAAGACTACCAATGTCAAAAGTAATTTCTGAATCTTTATTTTCTTCGCAAGAACTACAAAGCCTATACTAATTATGATGGGCAGACCCGTAGTGGTAATGGTCATCCCATTTGCTTAGACTTCATATCGATGTCCACACTAGTCATCATCAGACGAAGTCCTATGCCGTCAAATGCTTGGCTATCAAATTATAATGAAGCATCTTTTTGCCCAACACTAGTCGAATTGTGTGTAAACTTCTTTACGTCAAAGGGACGAACCATACCGTTGCCTTTAGTAACAGTTTCTTTATTTTATTGTATTTTTTTAAGTGTTAATTTGGTTTGCATGTTATCTTGTAATTTACTTGTTTTAGATTTTTGCGATTTTGAACAGCAGGGATTGCAATTAATTTTTATTTATGCATGGAGGCCAGTTTTTGAATTTCGCGCCTCCTGTTTTGTTTGTGTTTTAATGAAGACTGTTTTTAAATTATTATTTTTAGATTAGTTATTTAAAACTAAAACAATTTCCAGAGATGCAAAGATTCTAAATTTATTCAGATCAAACAGGTACATACTAATTTTGTGTATATAACTGTATAACATTAAAGTTTAGAAGAGAACCATAACAAAAAAAAAAAACAGCAGGCACCAAATATTGGACCACCGCCATGCCACCGGTGTGCATTTACTCAAAAAAATATTTGTACCTGTCATTCTTAAGTGGACTTTAAGCACCATTTCGAGTCAAGTGGTGACACCCACCGGAATCAATGTTGATGCCGTTATTTATTCAAAAAGCAGTTTTATAAAGAAGTTGGTGTTATGCAGCATGGTTTTTATGGTGTTAGGGACAATGATTAGATCGTGTAAGGTCGCCCACTAAGATTAGAAATTGAGCCGGTTTACCATTATGTTATGAAGTTTATTGTGACTGATAAGATTATGGAGATCTTTGCATTGTTATGTTTCTTTAAGTTGTGTTGTTGAGCTTCGATCGTCTGTTCTCTTGGTGTTCTTATCGAATGGATATTTACATTTACAACTTCTACGATAAACCACGTGGTGTATTTTATTGTTGTTGCTTCGTCAGCTTTTGTATTGTCATCACTCATCATCATTAAGTATTGCACTGTCTTCATTGAAATAGTCAGAATACTGTGTCTATATTGATCTTACTGTACGTTTTCTCAAAATACGAGTTCCAGAGTCTCTATTCTTTAATAAGTAGCACAAATATTACTTCATCCACTATATAAAGCTTATGACTTACCTACTGATACTGCCTCAGATACAGTTTCCTTTTTCGTGTTCAAATGAAGACATAAAACCTATTAAAAATTGATTTATATCAGTAAACATCAGTGTCATTCGTTTTTGTGACCATGAAACTGTCCCCATCATGTGTCCTATCTCCCATTTTAATGTCCCGAGTCTGTTTTGTTTACACACAAAAATGTTTGACAAAAAATACGGTAGACTTTACTGTTCTTCGTTTTTTGTTTATTTTACGATTGGGATATGAAAGTGAATCTTTCAAAGGTTTTGGGAGATTCTGTGTTCATTAAAATGGCGTTAAGATTTTAAAAGAGTTTTTGTCTTCTTCATAGGTAGTTGTTTAAATTAAGAGCTATTAAGTTTTTGGTTTGAATATTTATTTTCTGACATTTTATTAAGGTTATTATCAGAACTAGCCTATTTCCTAAGCCCACCTAGACAGGCATAGTAATTTTAAAGAGTGACCAACTGTTGGGTGCTAACATTTTATTAATTAAAAAAGCCTCAACACTCATTCATACTTATGTGGGTGAACTTGGCAGATCATTTCCCAGCAGAGCATGAAAAGATGGGAGTTCTATTCGCATGCGGCATAGTTCTAGAGTTCCTCATACTTAAAAAAAATAGTTCTAGCGTTTTTGCCCGAAAAAAAGTCGAATGAAAATATGCTCTGCTAACTTCCGTCAGCAGATCATTTTTTCCGAAATTAAAATTTTAAAATTGTTTTATACGCAAAAAGGTCAGTTCTATAGTTCCTAATAATTTTCCGGAAGAGTTCTGTCGCCCTAAGCCAGTAAAAAAAAAAAAAAAAAATATGAACTTTTTAGAAAAAAGACAATCATTTTGATAAAACAGGCGTGAATGACGTAATTTGTGCTTTTTCAAAGATATTTCAGGCGTTGATTAGAAATCAAGAGCCGAGTAACAAAAAAAAAACTAAATTAAAGCAGACATCCTCCAAACAGATAAGCAGGGCCTTGTAAAAAGTCAAGATAGAAGAAAAAAAATATAACTCAATTTTTCAGCTAGAATGATATTAACAAAATTCGAACATATCAAAGAAGCAGGAGCTCCTCGTTCCTCGATACATGAGAACTGGAACTATTCAAAAAAGTGCAAGAACAGCCTAGCACTCTCACTCAGATATCAGCAGAGCATGGTTGAATAGGAATACTAGCAGAAATAGAGAAACAATTCAATGATTCAGATTCTATGGAAATAAAAAAATTCTGGCTTGCTTGAGGCCCAAGAACTCCTCGATTCCTGATGCTGGAGTATCAGACCTATAAATAAAGGTGCAGAAACAGCCTAGGACCGTCACTCAGATATCAGCACATTTCATACTTTACGTTTTAGCGTTCCATTTTATGTAGTTTGTTTCAATTAACATATTCATATTTTCACCCGTTATTTTATATCTAACAATATTGCCATTTCATGGTATTAAAATCCAATAATACAAATACAATACAAGAAGCCAGACGATTGCATTAACCATCCACAAAAGTACCGTTTGGTGTCGCCAAACAAAATAAATATGTTTCGACCAAAGCCGTAACGTCTACTAAGTTTAAGTGAAGGAAGATACAAAAAATAACCACTTCCAGTCTTAATTTACATGTAACAGACACCCGACAATTTCACAAACCATAAGGGGATCATTTCTTAACCGAAATTAGAAAAACAAGACAAATTTATTTATAACCCTGACTTCAAACCGCCTGTTTGAGGATAGAGTTCATTTTACAATGGTCATCTAAAACAGTGGGTAGGATTTAGAAAACTAATTTGTCTGTCTGTCAACAGAATAGGGGATATTTAGCGTTTACTACCTACGCACAAAGATTCGTCAGTTCTATATTTAAAACAATATATTTAACGCGGTAGAAAAATTGTCTTTTCAGGAAATGGGATTTTAGTGTTCTGTTCAAGTGTAATTAATTTTAAACGTAAAAGAGATCGTTATGTTGATATATTGGGGTACCTATAGCATTTAGCCGCGGCTTTCCCTGTAGGTTTTGTTAATTCAGTTTTTGTGGTTAGGAAATTATTCCACAGGAACAAAGGTACCACTGGGATAAACTATTTCCTTCACTTTCTTATATCCATGCCCAGGTCATGGTCTATCCGTGTGTCTTTCATCCAACTCTGTTCAGCCGTTAAGGCGTGAAAACATAACATACTAACTTTCACATTTATAATAAATTACTAAATTGTGATAAAACTTTATAACGACTCGTCAAAACGTCATAATAAAACTCAAGAGAAAATAAATATTTAATTACGGTTTTACTACCGTCTGATCGTCGACAGTTGATTTTACTTCCTAAAGATAAAGCAGTAAGGAAAATGTACAGTCAGCATCAAAAGTCGGTTAACACTTATAAATATTACACCAAGTTTTGTGCTGGCCAGTGTGATCTGATGTTATATTGTTTCGCGAATTTTACACAAATTCGCAAAACAACATTGATGAAAATACTGTTATGTCATTTACTCCAGTCTGTTAATATGGGTCGTTCTAAAACTAAGACGTCTTATAATTTTGGACATGTATAGCGACTTTTGCTGCTGTCCGTACATTATTGTTCAGACATTCACTTCCTTTTGTGTAATATCTTTCGCAAACATTCTGTCTGTTTCGTGTGTAAGCATTTTAGTTTGAATTACCGTTGTTCATACAAACTATAGTAAACCTGTGAAACGTACGGTGCTAAAACAAAATTACGTATGGACACTTACGGCATGAAAAAGTCATTATTTTCTTGACCCCTTTTCACTTGCACCGTACACACGGCGAATTATCAAGCTTATACATTACCATTATAACATGGCCTTGCTTTCTTTATATTTCCCGTATAACGAGAGCTCCACATAAACTGGTTTTGTGTAGCTCGATTGGTCGTCGTGCATACATGACACTTTAATTTTTCAAACTACTTTCAGACAACATTATGTAATTCATTATAATAAAAATGTATTCGAGAAAGTGACATAGCGCTAGACGTCTTTTAATTGTTTTGTCTTCTTTGTCCCACCACTAGACTTTTTCCTTAAATGTAAACAAGAGACCGCCATAGCTAGTGTTAACTAGGTTACCTACCTAGAACTAGGCATCTACATATTATAGAATCCAATTAACAAAAACGCCCACATCATCCTTCATTGCGTGGCAAGGCCAAAACGAAGTGAGTCTACAAATCCAAAGACTTATATTCCACTTTGTTTACACAGGCATTTAAATAGTAGCCATTTTAGAATTAATTATTTGTTAAAAACTGACGTCTACGATCTCTGCCAGATGTTTCGAAAAAAAAAACTAAAATCTTCAGCAAACGGCCTTGAACGTGACAGAAACGTCAGGATTTAAATTTTTAAATCCCATTTTAATTTTAGAACTTGTGTTCCCGCGGCGCTTCACTAACGGCCAGTTTATATTTAGAACGAGTTCTATTCTCGAACGCTGAACTCGCGGCCGATGGCTTCTTATTGTTTTTGCTTGGTGGTTAGGGGCTGCTCAGATCTCAACCAATAATGGCGATTTTAAGCTCTGAAAAGTTTTCTCTTAAGGAAATGATGCCATTGTTTCTTGCATTGTCTAAGAACAATGGATGTTTACAAGTACTCCGCAATACGGATGCTGGTGAATGCATTTGCTCTCTACCATTTTTTCTCAAAAGCCGTGATTTCTAAGCTCTTCTTTTTTATTATGTACAACAATGCACATGGATAAAACCATATTTTTTTTACATATGACAGTTTCTCTTTATTTACTTTGACACATAAACCAAATCTGTAGATAAGGTATTATTCATGTTTTTTTTTTTTAAATTATATTTCCATAAACTATTTAAAAATACGCCATGTGTGAAAGCGCCTTAATGTGCAAAATATTTATGGTTCTCACCGAACTGTTAATACGTTTAGTTATAGCTAAATTACTGCTAGTTTAGGCACTAATTTTAGTAATTTATGCTTTCATGAATATTTGCCCACAAGACCGAAGTGGTGGTCTAAATTAAAAGCTTATGTATTTTAGTATCGGATCTTAGTTTATTTCTGTCATTTAGCTATACTTACAATATCTTTAAGGCAAATAGAACAAAAACATTTTAAAACAGGCCAATTTTCGCAACGTTTTCACTAATGTATGATGAATATAATAGATACAAAAAATACAAGTAAAACTTATAGTTAAAACTATTTCCTTAAAAAAGATTCAATAACTACCTACCTTCATACTTTTTAAATAGAATGTAGCCTTAAACTTTACCTAGATTTTTTTAAAGATTTTACAAATATTATCATTATCTACCTAGCCTTTTTTCAACTATGTTGGAATCGGCTTCCAGTCTAACCAAATGCAGCTGAATACCAGTATTTTATGTGGAGCTACTGCCTATCTGACCTCCACAACTCAGTTATTAGTACTGGGTAATACGATTCCCCTTGGTAAGACCAGTTGTCAGACTGGGTTTCACTGCCACTGACTACCTGTCACGACTAATTCTTCCTTCCTGGTTGTACTTGTAATTACATTATTATATTAAATTACAACCGAGATCATCGGCATAACATGCTTTCCGAGGCACGCAGGAAACTCGGTAGGTATGATAATAGGTGGTCACCCATCCACCGACCAACCTAGGCAAGCGCTGCCTAAACTGAACATTGATCCGAGCGGCTGTTATGTTTTAGCCACGCGCTCCTCCACAGCCAGCATTCCAAATATTATATTAAACTGAAAGAAAAATAAAAACAAACACTTAAAGTAGTGTTGTACCTACCGTCAGAAGTTGATTGAAAGTGTAAAAGATAACAAGCGGCTGTATGTTATGTTATGGTGTTTTATGGTTCGTTATGATAACAAACTCATTCGTTTGTTATTAGACGCTTATTATGAGTAGCTGATACGTACTTTCGGTACTAATAAACCTATTAATAAGTTGTTAACCTATTTAGAGAGAGATCTACGGAATGAGCTTTATTTTTACGGTGTTCAAAATTCCGTACTTACACTCATTTGTTTTATGGTAACATTTTTAAATTTATAGTTTTAATCATTAAGGTAATTGAACCACTATCACATTTATTTATTTTTATCTTTTTTTTCACATTATGGTTTTATTTTAATTTATTTTCTTTTTTATTTCAAGGTTGATTCTACGAAGTGACAAAAATGAGTGCGAATGAATTGTGACAAGTGAACTATGTTGTTATGTTAGTGTTTTTGTGTGAGAAGTTGTGTGATAGAGGCCCCACCATTCCGGACTACGTGGCTACTGAGGGGCAAATGGGTATGTTTTTAATTACTTTGTAACAAAAATATTTGGGTGTTTTATAAAAAAAAGATAAAAACATTATTGATGGCCTTCTTTTATGCATTTTGATGAGTTTATTCAGACCCCAAACCTGATTTATAAAATATAATACAGTATCAATAAAGTTCGTCATCCAATCTTTTTTTTTTAAATATACCATTAAGTACTCCAACAAACAATGCTGAGAGCATTCTTACCAAAAAGATACAAGAAACGCTATTATATTTTTAAAAGATAAGGTCTTGGACCATTATGAAGAAAATTAAATTCCCATACAAAGTCGGGAGCATTTCAGACTTATAAAGGCCATTTGTGTCATACTACATCGTGTCCAAAGGTGTAAAATTGTATGGGTATTGTTCGTGTCGCCAAAATCTTATTCATCCAAAAATAGACCTAAAAACCTTTGACACTAAATTCTTATTACGAAACCTTAACAATTTTCCTGTTCTAAATATTATGAAAAAAAATACAATCGAAATTATACTTTATACTTAAAGCATTAAAACATATTTTAAAAGATTCGAGTCGAGCCAGACTGTATTTCATTCAGTCGGATTTACCAAAAAACACCATTGAATTTTAAACTGTAAAATACAGCTATATAAGATTTATTTTTCTTTGTATATTTTTGATATGACAGGAGCCCATTATATCTTCCATTGTGATCTTAGGACGTGAGGTGAATGTTTACTTTATCCCATAAATTGCTTTAAGGAAAGGTGTTTTTATGGTTCCATGGCATTATAGAACAATAAGATTTTAATCAACCACGTAATGCGGGCTGAATAGGACTTATTATCCCTTTTAATTTATGGCGTGTCATGGTGTTCAAAATTATATGAAAGTCACTGAATTTTATAGTGGTTATTTTATTAATGTTACAAGTTGATGAGATTATAGAATAACCTCGACCTGTATCGACTTGGCTATTGATGACGATGGATGATTGAATAGCATGGACTAAAAAAAAAAAGTTCGTTTCAAGCTTTGCTATCAACATTTTATTATTATCCCATGGATGGCAT
The DNA here is from genome assembly GCA_963082945.1 of Cerastis leucographa. NCBI lineage: Eukaryota > Metazoa > Arthropoda > Insecta > Lepidoptera > Noctuidae > Cerastis > Cerastis leucographa. The sequence continues at coordinate 9,428,815 of OY720353.1, forward strand.
AAAAACTCTGACACCAGGCTAGGCACACGAAAAAGAGGAAGGAATCAACATTTTTAAGAAAAATCAGAGCCTTTGCCTTTCTTTAATTTTTTTTATTTTTTGTAAATAAAAAAAATTGGTATATGTACCGTACGTACGTACCGTGTGCTTGCAATAAAAAGCGGTTATTTTAATATTACAAACAGACACTTGTATTATATTTATTTGTATAGATTAAAAATCTAACGTCCCCATGAAACGCAAATGCAGCAATAACAACGATAAGCAATCACCATCGTATATTTACAGTGACAGTTCATATCAGTTTATTTATTAATCAGTTCAAGGACTTGTTAAAATATTTCTAAGTAGCTGTCCCCGGCATGCGTTGCAATGCACTTTTTACCTACCCTATCTACCTACCTACCCTACCCTACCTTTCTCACCTTTTAAACTTTCCCTGGACTACGACAAACAAAATCGGCCAAATCGGCCCAGCCGTTCTCGAGTTTTAGCGAGACTAACGAACAGCAATTGATTTTATATATACAGATGTACAGACACCAGCACATTTAGCTACAACAACAAATTCCTTTAATACATTATCAACTTTATTGTAAAACTTTAGGGTTCAAGTTGATTTAGTGAATTTGTTTCGACCTTTTTCCATATGGCATTGAGTTCTTCTAATGTCGAGTTTTCTTCTCAAGGAGAGAAGGCAGGGTTTATCGGCTATACAGCCTAATTTACCGGTGGCTCGGACTTCTGAAAAATAAAATAGCAATAACTATTCTTGTACGCACTCACTTATAAATAAACACGAAGGAAAGTTTAAACCAAACATGGCCAGAGATTACACAAGATAGGGTGGTTTGGAAGGGAGGGCGTTTGCCTAGCAGTAGGAAATCAGTCAATCAGATAGGACAGCAAAAAAAAGAGTTCAAAACAAACCAATCTTAAAAAATCGGCTGAATAACAAAACCCTCTGCAGGTACTTAATTGTTCTACCTCTTGTACTATGTATTGCAAATCTTCTCATTTCATGTAAATTACTTAAGTACAAATAAGAATTCATCATCATCATTCCCCCTTATCCCAATTTATTTGGGGTTGGCACAGCATGTCTTCTCCTTCCATACTTCTCTATTACTCGTCATGTCATCAGACACCTCCATTTTCCATTTCATTCTTCACAAAGTCCATCCATCGTTTCTTTGGTCAATAAACTCTATCTAATTCTGTCTAGTTAATTTTGCACGTAAATACAGCTTAGTAATTGAGCCTATTACGATATCCGTACAAATGAGATGGTAATTAAATTAGTCATGATTATTATGTCACTATTAAACTGTGGAGGTTAACACAATGTCTGTTTCCGCCAAATTATTTCATTGGCGACCGTCCGAAATTTTGGCCTAATAGAGGAATTCAATTTCATAATATTGTTTGATTAATTTCACCGGATATTTCATAAAAGGGAACTAAATCAGCCAATCAATCAATCGTTTAGATATTGAGAACATAGATTGAAAGGTTTTCAGAAACCAGAGATAATGGTGTTAAATTGCTTGTAAAAGAAGAAAAAGGCCTCGTCAAAGTCAAACCATCTATGTCAATTGCATCATGTACAGGCACTTTTAAACTGTCTATTTGCCCATTTCAAAGTAATTCTCTATGGGGAAGGACGGATAAGAATCTTTGCGTACTATCGCGCTCACTGACGTCGACTACTTTCACTCTTATGCGTCCCTGAGTAACTAATACTCGTCTACAGGAGTATACTCCAAAAGCCTAGAACAGAGTACCATTATATAAGCAATAACGATGGTGTAAAAGTCAAAATGTTTTAATTTGACGTATACATTACAACGATTAACAAAGTAACAAATTAAATAACTAAAATAAACTATAAAAGGGCGTCAAAAAACTCGTCCTCAACGCTGTCAGCTGGTAATATGCCCAAGAGACTGGCAGCATTATCGGAAATTGGTTCGAGTTTATGCTTTAATAATGGTCGATTTTGTCAATTGCTTTTGTAGAAATTAACCAAAAACTCAAACATATTAAACGCACTCCTTATTCCCTTTGTCGTAATGAGCAGAAACGTTGAACGCCATTTGCTGATATAATTGCATACTCCTTTGCTATACGTCCACGCTCATAAATCTGGTCATAAACGGACGCTAATTAAGTAAGTAGCATCTAAGCACCTGGCTTTCCTAAAAAGCACCTTTGAGGTTCAGTGTATGTCCTTCTGCTGCGTCCCCTCGCTGTGTTTCCTCTCCTTTTGCCTTCCACATATATATACATATATTTATATAGTGTAGTTACGGACCATTATCTGCCTAGCCTTTTCCGAACTATATTAGGCTCGGCTTCCAGACTAACCAGATGCAGCTGAATACCAGTATTTTACATGGAGCGACTGCTTATCTGTCCATCACAACCCAGTTAGTACTGGGTAGTACTATACCACTTGGTAAGACTGGTTGGCAGACTTTCAGGCCACTGACTACCTCTGACGGCAAACGTCAAAGATCTACAAATGACAGCCGGGACAAATGGTTTACGTGCTTTTTCAAGGCACGGAGGCAACTCAGTATGCAAGCGCGGCGTTTAACTTAATGATGGACCCGAGTAGTTCTTATATTTAGCTCCCGAGCAATTACAAACCAAACCCTACATAATCTTGCGTTTCGAGTAGCCTTATTATCAACACATGACTGAATGCAATACCAGTCAGCATACCCGTAACTAAACACCAATAGCCCGGTTATCTACCATCAACCGTGTTCGAGATTTGAATGCATCGAAACCGGAAGCGGTACCTGTGACTTCCGGCCCTTCCTGGCTGCTCAATGGCGCTCTGTTATCCCTTTGAAAGGGCTATTGTGGCCCATGGGTTTATTGGCATTTTTATTGCAGCATTTATTACCATGAGTGTTGTACCTTTTATAGAGAGCGTTGACCTTGCTAATGTGTTGTTAAACTATTGTTTATTGTTACTTTGCATTACGACTGTGAACCACGAAGGGTTAGCACGATGTATAACATATCACATCCTCATTTTGCCAGTTATGTATAAGTCCCATGAAATAGGGGACGAGTTTATTGTCATAATTCGGCCAGAAATCCAAACTCCATGGCTGCTACTGAAAAATTCTTGATACCCAATAAAATTTTGCCCGACGGGAATCGAACCCATGCCCAGCAGTCGCGGTTGCTACCACTTGACCAACGAGGCAGTACACTATTCTTTATTGTTGTGTATATTTATTTAATCATTGCGTTTTGTTACATGTGCTCTGCGGGTTGTATTGCTCGTCGATTAAAAGTCTTTGTTACGTTGTTAAATGGTATCTTGTTAGCATGTCCTGTTTGGATAATGTGGTCATCATTACTGCGCCATAAAAGGGCATTCAGATAGCCTTCATGACAGGCAATACAAACGTACTAACTTAATAGTACGTCTAGCGCATCCTGGGTGGTGTGACTTGCACCACAAACGTACTAACTTAATAGTACGTCTAGCGCATCCTAGGCAGTTTAACCTGCACTAATAACCACTATAAGGGCAAAAACACTTGGATACCCCTCTCCAATCTCTATGAATATTTTCTTTTTAGCATTTAAACATTTTACAACACAGCATAAGACTCTATTTCATTGTTCTAAGCACCTACATATTCTTTTATTACCAACAGAACGCAATACTCTTCTAACTCTCTTAGGCAGTTTATTTAGTTACGGTGTGTGTAAACTGCTCGGCACAAGGAGGTCAGGTATGGTAGTAAATTTGTGAAAAAACATAGTGTTTCTAAACGTTTACCTGAAATTAAGTGTGACGGCGCCTCTGCAAGGAGGCTTCATATGATTCACGTTGCAAACTAAACTGTGACCACAGACGAGAGAGAAGCGGTCTACAATTCTCTCTGGCGGAATGTCAAGTAGTAATGGGCTGAGTGATGATTTTTCTGTATCGATGACTGCATGACAATGACAAAAAAATATCGGTGACGGGAACAATGACAAAATCATCAATGATTTTTATTTGAGTACTTATTAGATCTCGTCACTTCAATTGTGAGTAGATACTGAAATGATCGCGGAACGGCTTAGTGAAATTATCATTAGTTATTTATGTAGGCATGGGTCGAGTTTGTCACTTAGCCGCGTAATTCAACTTGGCATGGAAGGGTATTTTAAGGCAGCACATTTCGCACACAAACGTAAACGGTCATTGTCATTTTATCGAAATATGTGCGTTCTGTGACTTCTGTATCGCCGATCGCGCAGCATCGCAAAGTCGCAATTCACACCGCAGCGCCATAATGATTTAAAAGCATTGATGATTTTGTCTTTGTCATTGCATTATGAAATGATTTTAAAATATCGATGATTTTTACATGTGACATGATATCGGACTCATCTCTAATGTCAAGTCGCGGCGGGCAGCCATATTGACTTGTGTAGTTGTCAAGGAAGGTGCCGCGTAACAAGGCGTTGACGGATCGCTGATGTCTGTTTTCTTAATCTAATTAAATCTGGTGCCACATATCATATGTGATTCTGATGGGGCGGGCAAGAGCCTTTAGGTGTTTAGAATCTGGACATTATTATTACCTAGCAGGTGTTTTTAGTATGGAAGGTGTACTTATTATTTTTCTACTTCGGTAGTAAGACCAATGTTTCTGTTGAGCTGCAATCATAGTATGGTGTATGCACCAACTGTAGATGGAAGAAGATGATGAAACTGCATTCGGCCTTAATGTGTGGTCGTTAAGTTTAAGGAGGAGCTCGTGGTTAAGTAATAACAGCCGCCCGGGTCGATCTTTAAGGTTAAGCCGTGTTTTCCGAGGTTGGTCCATAGATGGGTGACCATAATTACATACCGAGTTTCCTCCGTGCCTCGGAAAGCATGTTAAGCCATTGGTCCCGGCTGTCATTTGTAGAACTTTTACAGTCGTTACGAGTAGTAAGAAGCCAAAAGTTTGACATCCAGTCTTACCACGGGGTATCGTATTACCCAGTTACTGGGTTGTGGAGGTCAGATCATGTAAAATACTGGTACTCAGCTGCATCCAGTTAGACTGGAAGCCAACCCCAAGATAGTTTGGGAAAAGGCTAGGCAAATGATGTATGATTGTATGTCATTCTCAAAGAAGGTTTTAGTTCTTCTTTCCTTGGTTAGGTAAAAAAGGGCACAGCTATGAAGCAAAACCCACATAACCCACACATAAAACACTTTAATAAAAAGAACCTTGTGGACATATTACGTTGTCCTAGAAACACACATTACGTGCTAACTACGGTGTTTTGTGGCTCACTGCTGTATACTGTACGTGCATCGCTAAATGTTCGTCAAACAACATGTTACATTATATGCTGTAATGTTGGACATGTTCTTCTGGCGTTTGTTGGTAAATACACGCACACGGGTAATGCAACAGGTACCAGGTTCACACACCACTCTTTTTTGGTGGGTGGTTAAAAAATGGCAGGGGAATCAGACTATACATATAGAGAATTAACTAGAACCACATAATTTTAAAATAACGACATGTAGAACAGAACTATAGAGTACGCACGAACGGGCAATCAAGCTGTACAAAACCAGTTTATGCAGATCTCCATCATAAGGAAAGTATACAAAGCGCGGCCATGTTATACTGGAAATATATGTAGCTTGATGTGTCGCTGTGTGTACAATGAAACTACAGCTACTTATAGTAAAAGCTACTGCTGTAGAACTAAATTAAACAATAAAATATGCCCTTTCTGGATGCGTAAGTCACATTAAAAGAAAAGTTTTACAAGGAAATATCAAGCTCCATACAAAACATAAGTACACACATGTAATTGTTTACAACAATTAAAACAACAATAATCACAATTGTTTTAAAACTGTAAAAAAAAAACAGTGTGGAATACGTTGGAGTTCTCCACACTGAAATATCGTCTATCAAAATATTGCGTAAATCCACTTGACGCAAACAACCATCATAAATACTTGATTTATGTAAACAATACAGTATCCGTCCTAAATACCTAGCGATCTCCCGCACATAATCTGCGTGTGCGCATGTTTGTTGAACGGTTAGCAACGCACGTTCTATTGTGGATAGTACATTGTACAAACCTGTGGTACAGACAGCATCTACGTCCTAAGCCGAGGCTTGTACCCCTTAGTGTGTATTCGCTTAGTTTGTAAGTTTATTTATGACCTGGCTGGAGGCCTTACACTCAAGGCCACATGATAGTCCGGTTAAGCAGAAGACAACCTCCTAGGTTGAACTGTGAGGTGCCATTAAAAAAAAAAGCCAGCATTAGTATGGGCTAACCCCTCAACACTCCGGCCGAGTAGGCCGGAGGGTTAACTACTTAATAGAGCTGTGTGTACAAACATTCCTTCTTACTTTGGTTGGATAATGCTCGCACGCATAGCATAGTTGAACGAATAGTTCAATGGTTCATTCGTTTTTATCTAAATTTAATTTTATTCTAAAATTAGGGTAAGCTATTATATTATTACTACTAACATCATGTGGATTTTTATCTAAAACAAATCATTTTAATTCTAATGAATTGATAATCGGCTTTTAATGTTCCCAATAATGGAACGCGGCCGTTCCGTATACATTTTCGGAGAGGCAAAAGTAGGCTACCTTTATTATTTTCAATTCCCTGGGGTATATTCTCTCAGCTGATGCTCGACTTTCATAAATAACTGATCGGGAAAGTTGATCAAAATAATTTAATTACTTAAACATTTTATTGGACAAAATCACCGGCACGTGATTTAGCTGCGCAACCTATTTGCGATGAAGGAATTAATTATCTAGCATTTACTATAATTTAATAAATAATTCTTATACTGGATATAATACCATGAAGAGATACAATAATGGGTAACTCTTCTGAAGTAGTAGAAATTCAAACCAAACAATTGTTATGTTTTTCTAAAATTGAGACTAACTCAAAATAAAAATCTTAAACCTCCCATAAACAGCCGAAGGGAGGAATTTAAGGTAGATTCTGTGAATGAGCCAACTTCCCCTTTTTCTGCTGTTATTTGTATATGCTACACTAGAGGAGACTAGAGGAGCTCGTGGCTAAATAATATCAGCCGCATTGGTCGATCTTTAAGGTTAAGCCGTGCTTACCGGGGTTGGTCCGTGGATGGGTGACCATAATTACATACCGAGTTTCCTCCGTGCCTCGAAAAGCACGTTAAGCCGTTGGTCCCGGCTGTCATTTGTAGATCTTTGACAGTCGTTACGAGTAGTCAGAAGCCAAAAGTCTGACATCCAGTCCTACCAAGGGGTATCGTATTACCCAGATTATGGGGTCGTGGAGGTCAGATAGGCAGTCGCTCCATGTATAATGCTGGTACTCAGCTGCATCCGGTTAGACTGGAAGCCGACCCCAAGATAGTTTGGGAAAGGCTAGGTAGATGATGGTAGATGATGATTTGTGTATGCTAAACTGACTCTCCTATCCGTCCGCAAACCTTGGTTTGGTTTTATCGGAAGTAATCGGAACATGTCATAACATAACATCACGCCTGTTATCCTCGAAGGTTTAGGCAGAAGTGTACTCGTACCTATAATTATAGTAGGTACACCCACATTTCGCCAGTTATGTGAAAGTCCGATTTAATGGGGGGCGAGCCTATTGCTATCTATTGGGCACAAATCTAGGCTCCGTGGCTGCTACTGAGATATTTCTGGTGGAAAAACCCAATATCACGTTGCGCAATAAAAAAATCGAACCCTGGGCCTCATGATCAACAGTAGCGCATTCGACCACTCGACAAACGAGGCAAAGGAACATGGACGACTAAAGTACCAAATGAGGCTAGGAATACGTAACATTTTTAGGGTTCCGTACCCAAAGGGTCAAACGGGACCCTATTACTGAGACTTCGCTGTCCGTCTGTCACCGCGGTCCGTCTGTCACCAATGTTAAGTAACTACACATCACCGCCTCAAACTCAAGTAGTAACTCTGTAGCTCATTGGTTCCCAAGATAATCCTTCTATTATCTTTGTCTTTTTTAAGATTACGTACCCAAAGGGTCAAACGGGACCCTATTTCTGAGACTTCGCTGTCCGTCCGTCCGTCTGTCACCAGGCTGTATCTCATGAACCGTGATAGTTAGCCAGTTGTTTCTAGAGATTATGTATTTCTCTTGATGCTATCACACCAAATACTAAAAACAGAATAAAATAAATATATAAGGTGGCACCCATACAAAAAAAAAAAATTGCTCTTTTTTTATAAATAATGGTACGGAACCCTTCGTGCGACTCGCACTCGGCTGGTTTTATATTTTAGTCAGTTGTATCACAAGGTAAGGTAATACGGGTGGGTCCCAATCCCGCTATTTTCTCGGAATAGTTCGTCATAGATTCCATGAGGGTGTCACCTGATGTTCTAATACAAATACTTCGTGTGTTTTTATTACGCCGATATTATTTCACTTAACGTGAGTCACCTTCTTAGAAAATCACGACAAGTGTGACCATGACATGTGACGTCATACTATCGTGTGTACCTGTCCTTTGGTTTATAAAATGTAAATTAAATAATCGGGGCATGGTCAAACATATACACAGTGTAAATCACCTCATCACGAAGCCGTCAACCAAGCATTCTGTACATGAAAAACTTTACGCAAAAAATATTGCTGGGAAACGACTTTTTTTTGGGGGGTGTAAAATCATGTTTTGTGGTAGAACTCAATGTAACGCACTCAAAACATTGTGCTGATGGACGGATTGAATAGTACGGGGATCATGGAGGTGTTTAAAGTAAAAATCTTACATTAAAAACTTGTATTTAAAAAAATACTTGTCAAAAAGTTGGAACTTTGACCCCTAATATCTCCGTAACTAGAAGTTTCCCAGGTATGGTGTAGAACAAAAAAATTATCGCAATGACAGGGAGAACCAGTCCCTTTCGGCTTCGTTAAGAGGTGTTTTACACCCTTTAGATTAGTTATAATTATTTGAGATAAGCTAATTAAGCAGGCTTACAAACAGATTAATTATAGTCTATTTTTTAATTTTATATTCTCAACTGAGTAACTGCCGAATTTGTTTGATATTTTTAGAGGTCTAGTTTATTTAAACCCTTATCCGATTTTAATAAACCATAGATATTGAGGTAACTTTATGAGTGTACTCGATATATCCCCAATATTGCGTACACCTGAAGAGCGTTTACATCTTACGGCATTAAATTTCATACAAAATTTCAAGTCCTTATTTTGCGAAATGAGTGAACCGATTTTATTGAAAATTCATACGCATAAGCAGGATACATAGGTCTAAAAAGTTACTAAAAACATTTTCGAAATGTTTTTTTTTTAATATGCTTGGAAATTTCTGTTTCTATCGATAATTTTTAATCAGTCAAATTGCTATGTATTCTGCTGATGCGTATGAAGTTTCATTAAAATTGGTTCAGTTATTTCGGAAAATAAGGCTCTTAATGCAGTCACGGTAAAAAAAGTTTAGATAGTCATGTTGCAACCAAATATGAAGTTACTAAATCTTGCTCATGGGGAAGTCCAGATAGAAATCTCATTACTCAAGGAAAATACTTAAGTACACAGAATACAATAGCTTAGCAAAAAAAGACACTCTGTAAAAACCATTGTACTTTTAAAGGTAGAGTGCGCCTGCACAATTATATGCATTTAAGTCTTTTCAACATAAGATCACGGTATAAGTAATAAACACTCTTCTATACCGCTCGCTATGTTATGCGAGCCAACAAGTTTTACCTATGTCAGTATACCTCGCCACGATGGCTTACTATGCACATAAAATAATAGTAAATAATAAAAGACACAGAGCCAAAGCCTCGAATGATAATAAACATGAAACAAGTTGTGTAACACAAACAAATCTTAGCGCTTGCGGCGTTGCAAGGTCAACAGGTGCTATGGGGTCAGTGCATCGAGTAGAAAGTGTGGTTCCATTGTTAACGTATTCGCTTTTTGTACGGTACGGTAATGTTTTACAGTTATTCTGGTTGATTGCAGCCGCGTGGTTACTGGATGTTTGATACTGATACTTTAAAATGGATAAGTTTCTTTTAGTGCAAAGCCTTTTTGATCTAGTCGTCGTATGGATGACTGCTGAGCTTGAAGTTCTGGGTTCAAATCCCGGGTCGGGCAAAGTGTCATTAGGTTATTCTATCACGGATTTCTCAGTAGCAGCCACAGAGTTTGGATTTGTGCACAATTGATGGCAATAGGCTTGTCCCCTTTTACATGCGACTAAATCATAACCGTCGAAGAGTCGGTGTACCTACTATTAGGTACAACTCTGCCTAACCCTTCAGGAATTACAGGCGTGATATTATGTTATCTAAGATACTAATTAAATATGTCATGTGTTATTTTTCTTGGTGGCTTATAAGTTATAATTGAAGAATTTAGCTGGAAGATTTTGCGTAGGGTTTTAGAAGAAGAAGTTATTCATAATTATTTTAAGCTATCTATGTGACTAATTCGTGTAGTTAATGGTTATAGTTGCACTTTCAGCTTAGAGTCAGCTCACACCGAGACGCGACGCGACGCGACGCTGCGCGCACACTTTGAAAGAGCGATTCAAAATATAACTTTATTTTCTACACGAAAAGATACACATTTCGTTGTGAGAATTCAGAATACGTTGCGCAACGTATTCTGAATTCTCAAGGTGCGCGCAGCATCGCGTCGCGTCGTGTCTCGGTGTGAGCTGACCCTTATTATACATATTTGATATGCAATGCATTGCTGGATGATTGCCTCGCTTTGCCACCCACAAAACCCGATTTGTCCAGTGGCCTTTTCATGTCAACAAATCCTACTTAGGTCATTATAATTTACTAGAGAGGACACAGGCCTTATGCTTTACATCAAAGAACCCGAAATCTCAGATACAATAAAACATTAAAAGAAGGTCTGAAATTTTACCTAGTTTACAAATAAACTTTTGCGCTTGACTACCTGACGTTACCAAAAAAACCTTTTATGAGGATAATCATATCGGAAGGGGTCCGAAAGGCCGATGCCTGCCAGGGCCGCGGGGACTGTTCGAAAGAGATACCGTGGCCCTGGAACACAAAGGGCTAAGAAGGAACATGGATGGGTTTTAGTCAGTACAAGTCTGACACTCCGTTCCAGAACGGAGGAGTCATTTGATGATTTCACATACGTAAAAAAAAAAAAAGCGGCCAAGTGCGAGTCGGACTCGCGCACCGAGGGTTCCGTAACAAATATGTGATGTTACTAAAAATTCAAGGTTTTCGGATTTTTTTCTTTATATGTGCTATAAAACATTGCTTCATGCCAAATTTCAAGATTATATAGGTCGACTGGAAGTACCTTTTAGGTTTTGATTCCCTTGCAAGTAGTTGCGAGTTAGAAATTATAAGGCTTAAATTGCTGTTTCTTTTGATTGCGTTGACATAGAAGTTTGATTTTGTTACAGCTAAAAGGTATTATAGACCTGAGTATTTGATATGAATTTCAATTTAACACCTCTAGGCGTTCATGAGGAAAGGGTAGTAAGTTTAAAATTATTAAAAATATTTTTATTATAATTATGATGTAACTACAAATTTACGGTTTTCGCAATTTTTCCTTTATCTGTGCTATAAGACGTTGCTTCGTACCAAATTTGAAGATTCTGAGTTCACGGGAAGTACCCCGTAGGTTTGATTCCCTTGCGAGTGTCGAAAATTTTCGAAAACTTGCGGCATAAACGGCTGTATCTTTGATTACGTTGGCTTAGAAGATGATTTTTTCACAGCTCGAAGGGACAGTAGACTTGAGTATTTAATATAAATTTCAGCTTGATACCTCCACGCGTTCCTGAGAAAAAGGGTCTTGACAGACAGACAGACGGACAAAAAAGTGATCCGTTTTTTCCTTTCGAGGTACGGAACCCTAAAAAGATAACCATGAAAAAAAACCCCGATCAAGTCATCGAACTTCCTTTGTACACCCTTTATGGTCACTTTAATATTTATGTCAAGGGTCCTTTGTATCACCTATTAATAACTTAGTGCAGTACAAAATATAACCACGAATATATATATTTTGTTTCAACAGTATTCTTATTCAAATTCTTTTTATTTTATACGTCTAAGAACCATTGTTTGTTCTATTTGTTTATTGACGTAATAATGTTTTTATGAGACTTTAAGGAGGAAAATGGCGTTGTTTTGTTAGAAGATTATTTACGATTTCTAAAAGAATGTTCTAGACCTTTTCTTGAGCAGATACCATAGATAAAGATGGTTTAACGCTATGCAAGTGCTAATTGCGCCAATGCCCGTCAGACGGTCACAGTAGCATTTATCAGCAACATAAAGACAGTTATTATCATTGCCTGTATATAAGTTAATAGATGCCTTATTTTTTTTACATCCGTCCTAGAGTTTACAGCTATTATTGGATAAATAACTTTTTATATTTATAGTATTGTTTGCTTTGCGAATCAGAAACTTTTAGTGTACCGAAAGCCACTTATCCAATAATTATGCGTGATGATACAAATACACACTGTCTTTATTTCTCCAAACGTAACTACTAAGCTAAAACTATCATTAACACTAATAACGGGATATTTACCCTATTTACTAATCATTTTAAGTCCAACTATTATATTTAAATATGCCGTTTTTTGTGTTAACTAGCTGTACCTGGCATGCGTTGCAATACCCTTTTCCTACTACTCTACCCAACCCTACCCTACCTCTTACCCAACCCTACCCTCCTCACCTACCTACCGACCTACCCTACCCTACCTACCTACCTACCGACCTACCGACCTACCGACCTACCGACCTACCCTACCCTACCTACCTACCTACCGACCTACCGACCTACCCTACCCTACCTTTCTCACCTTTTAAACCTTCCCTGGAGCTAAATCGGTCCAGCGGTTCCCGAGTTTTAGCGAGACTAACGAACAGCAATTGTTTTTTATTTATGTAGATATTTCAAATTTAAATTCATTTATTTTGTGAACACAGGGTAGGTACATACAGTAGATGTTATGATAAATAGGATCCGAACTGTCCCGCAAAAAAGCATACAAAATTTCCAGTTTTTCTTATAAACATTATAGGTACCTAATCAAAATTAGGTACAATAACCACAAGCATAAATATTGTCCAATTAAGATAAAATTGATAAGATGTCACGTTAATTAAAGTAAAAGAAACCAAAAAATACGAATAAAATAACAATGTCACTAATTCAAGAATACAATAATCAAAATTAACAAAATCATTAGTATGTTATAAAAAAATAATAAAAACAGATTCGATTTAAACAGATTCGATAGATAGATAAAAATAGATAAAAACAGATTCGATAGATAGATATAGATAATAGTGTTAGTGACTATGTCAGTTTAAAAACTTATAGGTACTAAAAATATAGATAGCATTTTAAAAACATACAAATTACAACATTGAAATAAAAAACTGAAAAACCTAATCTCCACGAACACATATCCTTTAAAATTCAAAAACCCGACGTATTATCACATCGCAACACGCATCCGTTATCAAGGCTGTACATAAAACGAGAGCTGTTATCAAACACCCATAGTTTTACCGCGAATGAGTAAGATGAAGCTGAGTCACCAGGATCGCCCGTTGTATAAATGATTCACTTGTAAGGCCAGTATGAGTTGATACTTTGTTGAATCGTAGAAAGGAACCCAAAACATAATCGAACTTTTATTGATTAGGTGATTTTCAGTTGCTTTTGAATTGTCAAAGAGTTAGTCAGTTAGAAAATTAAGACTACTTTGTTTGTTTTAAAGTGTAAAAACCTTACCTATAATATTCACTGGCTTTTGTCTCAGTTCAGGGTAAGTCTTCTCATGCACAGAACGAGTTTTGATCACCACGCTTTCAAATTTTGTGTCGGTTATTACCAGACTATAAATCCTGGCTGTCTAATATGTTGTCCAGGTTTCTTCACGATGTTTTTCTCAAGACCATTGACAATTGTTTAACTTTTTGTCTGTGATTTCAAATAACTTAGGAAGCCTACAGGCAAGCAAATTTTATATCCCCCTTTTAGCTTTGATAACTTATTTTTAAGCAATACAATTGACACTTGGATAAAGGCAAGAGAAAAATGACAATTGATACTTCATTTACAAACGGCACTACCACCAAAGTTCAAAATTAATTAGTTGATCTTGTCAGACATCGATTATTTTCTATGATTTCATTCGTATTTTCTCCGCTGTGACTGTTTTCCGCGATGACGTCAGAGGAAGAGAAACGTTTTGAATGTCATCTGCATGTCATTATGGACACGTGTCCAGTAATCCATGAGTAAACGGGATAGTTCGAGCGTTTGTGAGTCTATTTGTATGCTTAGCAAGAGATAGTTTCGTGCCTAGGCTAAATGTATAGACTATACAAGAGTAGGTATTAGGGTGATTTAAATAATAATAATAAGACATTTATTTCAGACTTAGTCCATATCCTGTTAGTAATACAAAACCTTATAAAACTATTGTTAGTAGGTACATACAGAATTAAAGCCACAGAAAATCATTTCGTAGCACCGCACAGGAGTGCCAGTTTATGCCAAGCCCTGGACGCGACCACCCACAGTGTGTAGTCGCATCCAGTGCTGCCACATCGGCGAGTCCCAGCGACCCACGAACAAGCTCAGAAAACTGTTCGAGCTGCCCCGCATGCGCTTCATAAGAGACGCACAACGCTTCCGCATGATGGCATGAAAACCATCCACGCTTTTCACTGCAAACATTGCTGAAGAGCTGCAGTGGCGCGGCAGCCCGAACAGTACCCTGAACGCGTTATTATATTGTACTCGCAGAGCACTGTATGTACGCTGCGTGTACTTAGTCCACAGGCTGCAGGTGTAAAAAGATTGACAGAATTAAAGGTTTGTGTCATTCTTTTCACTTTTCCTTGTATTTTCTTTGTGGGATATTTTTACGTGAACAAACCACTTAAACATTAAATAATGCCGAAAGGATGTCCTAATTTTTGTTACGATCTGGTATTGAATAGGATCCCACGTCACAGATATCTATTCACTTAATAACTGTGAAAATCGAGCCTTCTTAACACAGATGACATAGCAGAGTTCGCTGTCAGAGGAGCTGGACCAGTGGCCATGGCTTTCAGAGATTTTCTTCTGTGAACTGACAATCATTTCAACAAGCTTTTCAGAAGCTGATGTCATTCAAACATTGTTGGGTCTCGTTGTAGGCGCTGGTAGAATGTCGCTATGTCTAAGGCCCCAGTAAGCTTATTTATTATTTACATATTATTATATTATATTTATATTATTTTGCTTATTTGTTTATAACATTCAGTACAGCATAAAGCCATGAATACTAAATTAAAAATCATCGGCAAACAAGTCCAATCTAGGGTTGGTCTCCATGAGCTCGTTGATCATCGTAAGCATACGCGGTACCTATGCATAATGCGATTGGGCGACAATTCTTTAATTACTGCTTCAGGAAATTATACATCACCTCACCTATTTTGAATATTGTTTGACATTAACCTGACATTTATCTTAATTAATCTATTTGACATTATTGTAATTGATCGTATTTTCTTTTTCTTTGTATTAATATGCATGTACCTATTAATATTAAACTTAATACGAATGTGAAAGTTTACATAATTGAA
The DNA here is from genome assembly GCA_963082945.1 of Cerastis leucographa. Taxonomy (NCBI): domain Eukaryota; kingdom Metazoa; phylum Arthropoda; class Insecta; order Lepidoptera; family Noctuidae; genus Cerastis; species Cerastis leucographa. The sequence continues at coordinate 9,444,492 of OY720353.1, forward strand.
TCACTAAATGATATTAAAAATTGAATGTTTGTTAAAATTAGGAAAGCTCGACAATGTTGATTAAATACATTTGTACGCCTCGGGGCAAAACATAGAGGATCTACCTATCCGTAACATCTCACACACTTGTAATTTGACCTATGTTTACAAATAAAGCATTCTGATTCTGATTCTGATGCTCCAAGGATCGATCCTGCAATGAAACGTTATGAAAATTGATTCAAATAGCATTAAGAAATGCCCTACAATTTGTTGTTATAGAATTATCGAGTTAAATAATGCGATAACCTAAAGACCCTAATTAGTAACAATAACAATTCACAATCGTCGTATCTAATAAGTTATTGATTTGCATCATACCTACATAATTCTTGTGATAATAAAGAAGCTAGTGATAAGGATTGCCATATGCCTTTATGTTCCACTTATAATGTGACATCATTGCAACAGCGTCATTTTAGTTGGTAGATATTTTTACTAGGAAAATAATCTGGGTCATCACGATTTTTTTGAGAATTTCACTTTTCTGAATTATTTTAAATTTTTTGTTCAAATTTTGCGTATTTCCAGGTTTTTCACCTTATATGAAACGGCATTTTTATGTTAAAAGTAACTGAAAATGATTCGTGGAAAACCTTTATTTTGAGAGCTTTAAGTTCTTAGTGATTTTGATGAGTCAATAAATGTCGTAAATGAATTAAGTATGTAAGATTCGATTTTCAAAATGGCACGATTTGTCATTCTTTTATTAGTATTTTTATAGGTTGCAGAAATTTTTTGCAACCTATAAACCTCCAAGCCACAGACAGGCTTGGAAGGAGAAAGGGGAGGCCTTTGGCCAGCAGTGGGACACAAAAAAGGCAACAAATAAAACAGGCCGTAGACAGTGCTCAAGTTTTATTTTTGACGTTCATTTAGTTGTGATTTTCAAAGAATTTAATCGACTGCGACGAAGCCTAGGATAATCCTACTTTATCCTACTTTAATATTATAAATACGAAAGTTTGTGAGTATGGATGTATGGATGGATGTTTATTACTCTTTCACGCAAAAACTACTGTACGGATTTGGATGAAATTTGGAACACAGATAGTTTATAACCTGGATTAACACATAAGATGCTTTTTATCCCGATAGTATGTTTCCGTGGGACAATTATCGAACTCCACGTGGGCGAGGCCGCGGGCATAAGCTAGTTGTTATATATTTTATAGTTGACACGTTATTTTTTCGATTCAAAGTACTCCAAGTTCACGAGAGTCAATGTCAATGTCAAACTCTGTTTAAAAAACGAATAATAAATGTCAACATTGCGTGGGAGTTTCGCCTTTTTTTGTCTACATAGACTAGACTGTATTTATTTACGTCTAGGCATGCTTTTTAGTTGCTAATCCAACATCATAAAGATTTTATACATATTGACTTATACGTCATAATTGTGTTTGTAAACATTTGTGGCTGTCATCGTTAAATTGATAGGGTACATAATTTTATTACTTTATGTGTTTACATACTCGTTTATGTGTGATTATTATAATTAGATTTACGTTATTATGTTTTGATATAAAAGATTTAATAGAGCAAAAATTTGATAATTACACATTTATAGGTAAGTAGATACTAAAAAAGAGGCATGTGTTTTTCAAAGATTAAATTAAAATCTTATTATGTCAGGAGGTATTTATATTTTTTATCTACTTTATTTATTTATTTAAACTTAATGTGTAAGTGTGGTACATTGGCGGACTTAATGCCACAAGGCATTCTCTACCAGTCAGCCTTTGGGTCAAATAGGACAGCCTTGCGATAGAACACAAAAAAATACCATTACGACCTTATCATAATAATATAGAAGTAGAGGCATATTATAAAGCGGAATGAAAACATGTGGCAAGTTTCTTAAATACAAAAAAGACGGGAACTATCAGATTTCACTATTCCAAAATTATATCTTAATTTTCTCTAACTAGCCAAGTCAATATGAACCTTATTTCGATTGTTATAAAGTAGGAGTATGTATAACCGTAACATCATATTTACTTTTTAAAAGCTACGTTTTGTAAGACATACAGATGAAGTTACCCGTTGTTTTAGGAACGGTATCTCCGACCCTTTTTTTGTTGTAAAATAATAGTGTTTCGTTTCAACTCATTTCTACTATATTTATCACTGTTGTTTTTTTATTTATGGTAGCTGCCGATGATATGAACCGTAACTCCTTAATTTCATCTATTTTCGTTTTTAAGACCGTATTCTCTATGACTCGAAAAAAGTGAATATTATTGGGGTTGTATAAATGATGGCAATAGGCGCGCCCATTACATGGGACTTAAACATAACTGGCGAAATGTGAGATACTATTAGGTACACCTCTGCCTACCCCTTTACGGTTTACAGGCGTGATGATTATCCCTTTTTTTCTTTTGTTTAGATTTAAGTTTTTTTTTTTTTAATGTAATGTACTTTTGCCTTCTGCCAAAAAACTTATTTTCTTTCTTTCTTTTTTTTTGATGTTATGGATAATTATAAGCTCATCTGAATAAAATTATATAGTTTGCACTTAAATAACAAACAGTAGAAGAATTCCGTCTCGGCAAATAAAAGTTACCATTACCGTATAATGTTTGCTTACCCCATAGAATATCTGTGAAGATAAGCCATATTCAATGCGCATCCCTTTCTTAGAACATGTTATCTTTAACCCATAGGGCTGCCTAAAGTTCTGAAAATACCTATTTGTGTGAGTATATTAAAACGCAGATTAGGAAGGATATTGCCTTAATTAGATTTCTTAAGCTGAGGCTGCTGACAGGATTAGCAGCATAATCCTTAGAGGCCTTGTTTAGGCTTCATAACAAAATTACAAGCAGTAATAGCCTAGTAGTGTTGGACTGCCAAGTCACAGGTCCCGAGTTCGAACTCAAGACCGAAGACTGATTTTTCGGATTCATGTGTGTTTTGTATTTAACATTGTAATTATCACTCGCTTTGGTGAAGGCATGCTCGTTTCCTCACGATTTTTTCGTGAGGAAACGAGCATGTCTCGTGCCTCATGCCAGACAGAGGCCTAAAAACCAGCATAAAAACTCTGACACCAGCACGCGTAGCATGACCGCCGTAGAAACGGGCTATGTCGACGAAAGAATTGAGAAACTGACAAATTGTCGTTGTCTATCTGTCATTATGTCGATTCCTCCGTATACAAAACTCGTTTCTATAGTGGTCATGATACGCGTGCAGATTAGGCAAGCCAATCACACAAAAAAGAAAAAAAAATAAACATAAGACACCTTTTTACGGCTCAGGCGCAAAATGTCTCTTTCGCAAAATGTCTACTGGTAGTAAAATGTCTCTTTCTCATAATGTTGCTTTCTCATAATGTCGTTTTCGCAGAATGACACCTTCTCAAAAGGTCGTTTTCTCACAATGCTTCTTTCGCAGAATGTCTCTTTCTCAAAATGTCGCGTTAGTAACTTAGAAAAAAATTTGCCTGGTTTAAAAAAATGGCTGTTTTTTTTTTAATTCCTTGTTAAATGTTTACAAGTTTTACAACATATAATCGTCGAGTCTGACTCGGCTGGGCAGACTTTTTGTAATTGAAGACTTATGGTTTGTTTCCTTTTTTTGTAATTGAAGACTTATGATTTGTTTCCTTTTTTTTGTAATTGAAGACGTATATGATTTGTTTCCTTTTTATAATAAATGACTTAAAAAAAAAAGTTTAACGTACTATACCACTATACCAGATTTTGTAAAGAACTCATAATAAAAGTATTATTATTTTTGATTGCACTTGAAAAGTCGAATTTACAACGTTGCCAAAAAGTATTAACAAAGAACAGAACAGAACCAACCGATAATAAGAAATTGGAAAAAAAAAACAACATTTTTTTTAAATCAGGCAATTTTTTTCTAAGTTACTAACGTGACTTCAATCTAAAATCTTCAAACACGATGGTGTTATCATAAATCATAATTATTACTATCAAACGATAACATTTGTTTTTAGATCGTATCTTAATTAAAGGCGAAAGTTGTTAGGTTAGGTTAGTTATTATGATCAATGACTTTTTAAGCTGTTTTTAGGATTCCGTAGCCGACTGGCCAAAAACGGATCCCTTATAGATTCGTCATGTTTACCTATCTGTCCGTATGTCACAGCCACTTTATTCCGAAACTATTAGGACTATATACAGTTGAAATTTGGTAGGTAGATGTAATCTGTAAACCGCTTTAAGATTTCTAAACAAAAATAAAAGATTAAGGGGGGGGGGGGGAGCACACATGGAAAAGAAAAAAGAAGTCATAGGCCGGCCTAGCATGACCGCCGTAGAAACGGGCTATATCTACGGAAGAATCGACAATTTGACTAGATATTTCTATCTATCTCACAATGCCTCTTTCGCAGAATGTTTTCGCAAAATGTCACGTTAGTAACTTAGAAAAAAATTGCCTGATTTAAAAAAAATGTTGTTTTTTTTTCACAATGCCTCTTTCGCAGAATGTTTTCGCAAAATGTCACGTTAGTAACTTAGAAAAAAATTGCCTGATTTAAAAAAAATGTTGTTTTTTTTTCCAATTTCTTATTATCGGTTGGTTCTGTTCTGTTCTTTGTTAATACTTTTTGGCAACGTTGTAAATTCGACTTTTCAAGTGCAATCAAAAATAATAATACTTTTATTATGAGTTCTTTACAAAATCTGGTATAGTGGTATAGTACGTTAAACTTTTTTTTTTAAGTCATTTATTATAAAAAGGAAACAAATCATATACGTCTTCAATTACAAAAAAAAGGAAACAAATCATAAGTCTTCAATTACAAAAAAAGGAAACAAACCATAAGTCTTCAATTACAAAAAGTCTGCCCAGCCGAGTCTGACTCGGCTGGGCAGACTTTTTGTAATTGAAGACTTATGGTTTGTTAATTACTTTTTAAATCAGGCAATTTTTTTCTAAGTTACTAACGTGACATTTTGCGAAAACATTCTGCGAAAGAGGCATTGTGAGAAAGCGACCTTTTGAGAAGGAGTCATTTTGCGAAAGCGACATTATGTGAAAGAGACATTTTACTACCAGTAGACATTTTGCGAACGAGACATTTTGCGCCTGAGCCCTTTTTACCCGTCAAAGTAATTTTTTGAAATGCACGTTTTCATAAATCGAAAAAGCTATAGGTATTTCTGTGTCAACATCAAAACTGTCAACGTATCTTAAATTTTCCCTGCCAACCCTACCCCCGAAATACAATTTAACCTTGGCAGTGGGCACATGGCCGGCTTCAGTAACTCGAAGTTAATCTATCACATGTGCTCGACTTTGTAACCGTTCGTGTGATGATGTGAACCGAGTACACACGGCGAAACCTCAAGCATTATTAGTAATTTCCCGTGTAACATGGCCGCTTGGTATAAGATTTTCCGCACAATGACAGATCCGCATAAACTGGTTTTGTATACCTTGATTGATCGCCGTGTGTACTAAAATAGATCGTACTAATATTGTAAACGCGAAAGTTACTTAGTATGGATGGATGGATGTTTGTTACTCTTTCACGTAAAAACTACTGAATGGATCAGGATGAAATTTGGCACAGGTATAGATAATAGTCTGGAATAGCACATAGGATACTTTTTATCCCGGTAGTGTGATCCCGCGGGACAATTACCGTAAAAATGCGGGCGAAGCCGTGGGCAGAAGCTAGTGTTACGATAAATAAGTAATTCATGTAGTTTTTGGAGTTGTATTAATAAATCTAAAATTTATTGATTTAATGTTATAAGAACACTAATACATTTATTTAATTCAAATATTTTGGCTGAATGCTATTACTGCATTGTTGGTCGTCAAAGCGTAACTGCTGAGCATGAGGTTCCGAGGGTTCGATTCCCTAGTCGGGCAAAGTGTTATTGAGCTTTTCCATTAGTATTTCTCAGTAGCGGAGTCTCTATTTGTGCCCGGTTGATGGCAATAGGCTCGCCCCCTGTCACATGGGACTTAAACATAACTTACGGAATGTGCACCTACCTCTCTCTATACGTCTGTGCCCTTCGGGGATTAAAGGCGTATGTATTATAATGTTTTATTAGATCATTTTCAAACCATAGCCTCAAGCAATTGCAAAATAAAAATAAAACCTGGCACAGTACGAGTCGCGCTTACTCCTATACACAGGGTTCCGTAGCACCAAACAATATAATATCAATATTTTGAACGGTCATTTATAAGTACACTCAACAGCAAAACTAAATTTGTTTGTCATAGTATGATTCTGACCTCTGATTCAAACCAAATTTTGTTGAAAGTTTTCTTTATGTTCTACAATCCAATTTTTTTTTACAACTTTGAAAGTGTCTATCTTTCAAACCGACTTGGAGAAAAAATCGACTTGGAGAAAAAATGGTTTTAGAAACCTCAATGTCATTTTTAAAGACCTATAGACACCCCGCACGTATAGATAGAAATATCTAGTCAAAATGTCGATTCTTCCGTAGATATAGCCCGTTTCTACGGCGGTCATGCTAGGCCGGCCTATGACTTCTTTTTTCTTTTCCATGTGTGCTCCCCCCCCCCCTTAATCTTTTATTTTTGTTTAGAAATCTTAAAGCGGTTTACAGATTACATCTACCTACCAAATTTCAACTGTATATAGTCCTAATAGTTTCGGAATAAAGTGGCTGTGACATACGGACAGATAGGCAAACATGACGAATCTATAAGGGATCCGTTTTTGGCCAGTCGGCTACGGAATCCTAAAAACAGCTTAAAAAGTCATTGATCATAATAACTAACCTAACCTAACAACTTTCGCCTTTAATTAAGATACGATCTAAAAACAAATGTTATCGTTTGATAGTAATAATTATGATTTATGATAACACCATCGTGTTTGAAGATTTTAGATTGAGATAAGTCTTTCTTATCAGTCACGTCGATCCTGTAATACAAAAAAAAAAACAGAAAATATTCCAGTAGGTATAATCAGCGACACATAATGCTATACATTTCCAGTATAAAATGGCCTCGCTTTGTATGCGCTTCCCGAACAATTAGAGATCCGTATAAACTGGTTTTTTATCGCTTGATTGGTCGACGTGTGCAACTAAAGAAAAATTTTAATGGAAAAGCAACTAGTTGTCTGTTACCGGCCCCGAGATAATTTAGGAAAAGGCTAAGCAGATGATGATGATTTGTGTATTTACTTACCTACGTGTTTAGTCTGGGCTAGTCCCAGCGCAGACTAAACAAGTAAATAAATAGCCGGTCAATAGTTCAGTAACAACTAAAATCTGTTTATGCAGATCCGTTTAAGACCAAAAAAAATAGTGCGTGGAAACCCTCCGCGCGGAAGAAGTAAAACTTCGTAATACTACACGCATGCATTCGAGTGCCACGCATTCACTCTCGTTATTTTATTGAGCATCTAAATAATATTTTGTTGTTTCTTGTTGTATTATTTTTACTACATAATTATTACGTATACATAAGTTTATCGAGGTTATTCTACTCATGGAAATTGAGCGAAGGCTGGTCACACCGAACAGTCGAATGCATGACTGTTTGCACGCCATCTTGCTTACCTAGTAGAACTACGTAGTCACAATATTTGTCATACTGCCATCTCTTAGTGAGTTTTAAAAAATATTCCCCCTCCATGGTAGCGTTAAACTTGTTGGAAGTCGCATAAGAAGTTTCACTTGAATAAAAAAATATACGTTTTCGAACGATTAATTTGTCACTGAGTTATGATCTTGACATTCTTAAAATCTATTTTATTTTTTGCCACCCATCAAATATTTTAGATACCTATTAAAATTATCGTTTTTATAACACGCTAGTATTTATTTATATTCCCATCAATACGATACGCCTTACCTTACCAAATATTTATGAACAAAAGTCAGGATCCATGCCTCCCAGTTTATCACCTAATCTACAGACACGGCACTCCTCTGTTATCAATCGATGATGAACTACAATTCGCACAAACATTCCTTGTAGATAACGCTGTTTCCCGTCCGTCACCCAAACAGCGCCCTTTTTCCGATAATCTCCAGATAACATCCTCTTTATCTGGAATTCCAAACGTGTAGTTCTGGAACCAACTTAAATAAGCACTTTAGTATGTTCACAAATCAACTCAGAGTATCGCAGTCCACTGCTGGGAATAGGCCTCTCCCAAGTTGCGCTACAAAACCTAATCCTCCGCTTTCTGCATCCAGTCTGACCAAGTAACCTTTTAAAAATCGTTGGTCAACCTAGGTCGTGGTCTCCACTCCAGAAGTTATTGCTCCATTGGCCATCAGTTCTTCGACAAAGGTGGCCGTCCCATCATTTTCAAAAACAAAGTTAATCCAAAAATCTTCTCCGTTGTAAACGCAGACCAAAGGGTCTGCGTCCAAGGTGTCATAAAAAATATATGAGGTGAACTCGCGTGATTAGCTATACGGTCCTCTAGGATCTCACCACTGGGATCTATAATAGTGGCCCATCTCATCCATCCAGATTCCAAACCCATTATCAGCCTTACCTTTCCCGGGGCGCCCCACACTACGATTTTCAATTCACGGTCTCCATTCAAGAATACATAACGTGACGTGAAATATATCTATGTAAAGCTATGTTCAGCTAATGGTATGTGTCATACAAATCAAACTTCGAATTTTTGGTTCAATAGAGTGATAGAGATAGATATATCGTACAAGTAGGTTGTGAGGTTTTCAGTAGTATCTGGTCTCCCCCCATTTCCTCCAAATCGTCCTCCAATTGTCTTCTCGAACAAATTGATTCAGATTAATAAAGTGCGGACGATAAGTGACGTCGCCTGTTATCAATATTGTTTCACTTGGTCGCTTCGACAGTTGCTCGGGAACCGGCTGAACGAACGATCGTTACTGCTGCATCATCAGATATCGCGAATTTCTTTGGATATGCGAGTATTAGTAACAATTCTGAATATTGTGGATAAAATAGTGGTTTTTAGTGCTGGAACTGTGTTAAATTGTGATATTTGAATAGTGAGTGATAAGTTAAAGGTATCTCTTAAAATAAATCTGACTAATGAAGAGATGACGACGTTAGACTTGAATGGAATGTTAAATGATTGCCACTCTGATGGGAAACTGTAAGTGCCAATGTGTTTTTTTCAAATATTTTTGGTCAATTTCCAATAGTTTTGCAAGTTGCTACATGTTTTTTATTAACTGTAATACATTAGTCATTAGTTCATTACAAACCAGGATATGTAACGATATAATATAATGTATAGTGTGCAGTACAGTTTTTCTTGAGTCATTGCGATTTCTAGTGCGATATCATATGATGTAAGGCTAAAATAATAATGAAATACTATCGTATGCCAACTGCAATAATGCTTTCTTACATTATTTTAAAAAACAACTTAAAGCATCTGTGTCATCAAACCGTTTCAAAAATGGACTAATTTTTAAAGTTAGAATAAATGCAAACGAATACAAAAAAAGGGCGGGAAGTTGGTTCAAATTCGATACTTACAAAAGATTTTGTTAAGTGGGTATCTGCTGCAAAACACTCAATGGGATTTATGGATTTAAATATGCAAAAAAACATTGAAAACAAAACTTTTCATGACATCATCCTTCTTGGATTCCTTTTGTTTATCTTACATTTTTATGTTTTTCTTTCCACAACTCAAAACGAGCTTGATTTAAAACGCGTCATACTGCAGCATGTTGTCATCGTCAAACAAAATGATTAATAAGTTTTTTTTACATTGAACTGCATCAATCACCTATTTGGTTGCAAAGGTTGTTGATATGACATCACTCTTTTTTCTTTAATTATTTTCTAGTTAACGATCAATTGATAGATTTTTGATAAGAACCTTCTTAGGTCTGGCTATTTTGCTATGATGCTGTTCCAATTTCTTTTCAGATTGGGCTTGTTAAATTACTTATTTAATGTGATAAACCATGTGGTGATAAGAAGTTATTGCACAGAAATGCTGGGTAAATATTACCTGTGTCATCAACCTAACTCAGATCACGCTCGACGTGTGTGCCAATTTTTGTCGCATTCCGTTCAGACAGAACGACAAATTTAAGGGTACAGACGGTGTTATTTTCGCATTCATGATATTAGTATGCATGTGTATTAATTGTAAAAAAAATAGTTTTTAAAACTGATGGGGTAAGACGAGGTTGTTGTACTTAAGACACATGATTTAAAAAATATTCGTATTGTGACATATCGAAGTACTCGTTTACAGTTCACATAAATTACAACAACATGCGTGGGATACTAAGCAGCTTATAAACATTTAACGTTCCTCCATTCTCATGAAAAAGTAAAAACATTACAATCACATAACTTCCATGTAATCTTCCCGTTCATAACACTAATAGTTCACAACACAGAGTATGAAAAAATGGAGTGTTTACGCACTTTTCTAGGATGCTCATGGTTACATATTTTTTATATTAAAGTGCATGAGTGGATGAATGGCTAGTATTATCTTAAAAGTATTTAATTATATGAAAGGGAAAGGAGTAAATGATGCCGTGACGTCTGACAGAGGAGAATGGAAGAAGAAAACGTTTTGAGCCGACCCCAAGTAAAATTGGACAAGGGCAGAAAGATGATGATGATCTTAGAGGTATTTCGCAAACCCGGGAAGCATGGCATACAAGTGTGGAAGCCTTCATTCGTCAGTGGGTGGAACAAGAGTGCCAATGTTGACGATCATAACTATAATCCCATTCAATGGTAACTTACATCATCAAGTTAATAATAACTGTTACCATGATTAATTTAGCTCAGACACAAACTTTTAACATATGAGTTTTAATTGCTGTTTTATTCCCTATCATTGATTTTTTATTAAATAATATTTTGAAAATCTGTAATTATACAATAGGGGTCAGCTGCCAACTGACTAGGCATTCATCGTTAACTTCTTCGTAGAGACGAATTCTTGTACAGTTTCATACGAACTAATTATGCGTAGTCACATCAGACGTTTCTTCACACATGAGCTCTCCATTTCTTCCTACTCTATGGTTCACACCGAAGCCTCAAAGGGTCACAATAGGCATTGTTTTCGAGCCCATTGTCTGTAGGTTGTCACTTTCATTTGCTACCTTTTAGTTGGGTAGACATGTTCCTAAGTAAAGCTCGAGCTAATGGGAGATATAATTGGTTTCCATTGTGTGGTCCTGGCTTTACGGGGACCACCCAAACCTGTATCGTAGGTGGAAAGGTGATGCTACTGATCATTAGGAAATTATATTGTTTTTTTTTTTAATCTATGTTTATAGTATACAGTTCACAGCCTTTGTAAACAATGTATCTCACTAGATACATTGCTAGTAGTGCTGTTTTGTTGAAAGATGAAAAAGTTAGGAACAAAATAAGCTTATAAATGACGACTTGAAAAGAAAAAAAAATACGAAAATCCTAAATAAATTGAGATTGGAAACCCTAAATAATTGGGACCAGGTTATTTTTTTTTTAATTTGTAAATTTCGTATATTTCTTATGAGGAAATTCCAAGTGATAGTGGCTTATCTCCACCTGTGTAAATTCTTGTGACTCAACAGTGAACTATGCCGTTAATGATAATACATTTTTAAATATTGTCAAATTGCAGTCATACAACGAAATCTGTCTCAAAAGCAAGACATTTACTTAAGAGACTAAACAATGCGACAGCTGATATGTAAAAGTTATGCTCATGACTTATGTAAAAGCAGAAAATTCTTTATTGGTCACTTAATGTAAATTTTATTCCGAGTCTATATTTATTAAATGTTTTTCAATGTCATACACCTGATGCCATCAGCAGGTTTATTTATACATACATTAGTGTTCACATACATATTATTTGTAGGTATTAATGTTGACCTTTAGGTCCTGTCGTAATTGACATACCTTATGAGTTTACTACATTAGATTTTAATCATAATAAAATTGCATGCACTTCATTAAAGTAATAATGTTTAATATCGTTGCTCATGCGCAACTTAATTTTTATCTCTGTGTAGTTTTCTGATGTCCTCGTCTTATATATCTAGTGCCTTATTCTCTTATATTAAACGACACCCAAAATAAAGAGCTCTGTTGGATTTTAAACTTGACTCACAGCAAAAACGGGCATTAGTTGCATATTAGACATAAAATCATCTACTTTTAGAAACAACTTCTTTAACATAACATAAAAGAGCTGTTTAATAGATATTTTTTCTCGCCTGCTTTGTCCCACTCCTGGACAAAGCTCTCTAACAATAAATGTTTTTAATAATATATCGATTTTATTGCTGGTTTAAAAAAAAAAAAGTGTTAGAGTGTCAGCTAGATACGAACTTAAAATACTTAGCAACATGAAACAGCTTCAAAATAAATCACAGTAAACATTCAAGCAAGCAAGCTCAATAATAATGAGCTTAAAATCGTTTTCACGCGTCCGTACTCAGAATAAATTGGCCTGAATTGCATGGCATGCGCGCGCGCCGGTCGTAGGTAAATATCCAGTGTCTGGATAATTTTACGTTGTTCAATTAGTTTATAAATTAGACGGCCTTTGTTTTCAATAGGGACTGAAGTATCTAGCGTTTCCTGTAATGGGTAGGTAAATGGTATTTTGCTTGATGTTCTCGGTTTTTTAAATTTTATTCATTAGGGTTTTAGGATGCAAGATTTTGAACGGTTGAGGATTGTTGTTTATTTTTTTATCAGGAATTTCTTAAAGTCCGCCGTTCTATCTGTACCGGGTTGATGGCAATAAGCTCACCGCCTTTTACATGGAACTTATACATAACTATTGAAGTACGGGTTTGGTGTTTTAAAACTTCGCCTAAACCATAAAACAGAAAACCGAGAAATACAGGCGTATGTTGCAAAACTGTCTGTTTCAAATCTTCATTATTGAATCTAAACCATTGCATAGCATACCTTACAATTATCTATTTATAGCCATAACACCTTCAAAGAATCACTCAGTCAAACAAAAAAAGGTGGATGTTATTATAAAAAGTGAAAACACGGTCGTTCGTCTATCGGTGCCAAGGCCTGACTAGTTATCAAAACAACTGGTCTATCTAGCAAGGTCGAACAATTGATAGTCTACGCTCCGGTTAAGCATTCATAGTATAAATTGCCTTGTAGGTGTCATGTAGATGAAATGATGGTTGAAGGCGAGGGAAGGGTTAAAGTTTTTTGAACTTTCAAGGATTTATACTGGTTTGGACAGATTGTGATTATAAATAATTAAGCGTTGAGGTAAACTAAGGGACAATGATACCTTGTTGATACCATTTTTTTTATTAAAAAACAGACTTGCCACATTGCCGTGGTCACACTGGTCACGTTGTAAATCCCTCTTACACCGAATGCATGTGAAAATTGTATCGGATCAAAATTACCCTACAATATAAGTCTAAGATAAATTAACTCTCGTATCTTATCCATTCCAACTTTGTTCATTTCTTTCAAAATCTAGCCTACCAGACAGCCGCCACGACGACAAACAATAGGGGATAATCCAATTTTTTTTTCTTTGTCCGTCGGTTAGTTTATTGAAAAGTATTGGACACGTATTATTTCTTTTTTCACGTCGTCGTAAAATTACGGAGATATATTGAGTTGAAATGGCGCATGACGTCACATGTAGGTAAGTTTTATACCTACTTGTGACGTAGTAAGCCGCCACTCTCCAACTTTAATGAGTTTTAACTAAGTAATGTTTTGATATTTTGATAAAACAAAAAATACGTGTCTAATATTTTTGTATTAAGTACCTGTCTGACGGACAAAATAGAATGTCCTTTTCTTTACCCAGTCCGCACTCCTATTGTCACAATGATAATTTGTGTCGGCTAAATGCAAGTCCGCAGGAACTTTTGTCTCCTGACAGGTTATTATCAATATATTACAAATAACTGCGTCCCCGCAACCCGAGGACAGTAAAACAGATAAAGTATTGCATCACAATCACACAGACAAACAAACATAGGAACAGACAAACATACAGACAAATATATTGCTCTTCGATCGCATAAATCTTGGTGTTGTGGGTCACAAGGAAATGTGTACAATTAGTTTCTATTCTAGGTACTTGTTCTCTTTGTATATGTGAGTGCAAATTGATACAATCACAGAAAGAAGAAAATAGAGTAACACATAGTATGCAGAACCAGCATTCGTTCCAATTCCTCTAAAGAAAGCTTTCTGGTATGGAATGGTCACAATACGGATGACCTGATACTTTCTTAAGATATTTCGGAAACACTATCTACCAGTATTGCTATTGTAGATACTCCAACAGGCCGTAGCAGCCATAATACCTTCCCTACCTTCAGGATTTACCAATTCTATTCAGCAACATAAAATTTCGATATTCACAAACTTAACCATATTATTTCCTTGTCCACAGGCCTCTTCAAAGGCTCAACAACAACGCTAGACGGGATCGGTCTCCGGCCGATGCCAGCGGAACGACCGAAAACGTTGAGAAAACTAAAGTCAGTGTACGACGCGTCCCCGACTGAGCCGCCGCCCCCACCGCCGACCATCTTAAGCAGCAATGGACAGGCGACAGACAGAAATATCAATGGGGTTGAGGACGAAGTCAGGAGACGCAGTAATACCACCAGCTCGACGCAAAGCGGGGAGAAGTCGCTGTCTATACTTAGTCCATTTGATGAACAGGTGAGGTCCTTATATATTAAAATTTGTCTCTACACGGTGTTGTTTTGCATCCTCGTCGGCAAGTTTTTTTTCTTATTTTCTTATTTTGTTAAGTGTGAACCACCCGTGTTTTAAACGTGACACATCCGATCCTCGCCCTATAACCGCGCTTTCACACATACAAACAATCTCAAACGTTTATTCGATAATTTCTTATTGCCTAAACCACATGAAGGGGGTTATTCTGAAATAATGACAAACTTAAACAACCAAAATAATCAGTGTTTATTAGGTACCGTAATTTGTATTAATTTTTTATGTCTTTTGTGGCAACCTCCCGAATTTTGACGAGGATATAAAACAACACTTTGTATAAGAAGAACCACCACTATAATACTAGAAACAGAGACCAACTAGTTCAGCCAGGTTTCAGGTTAGCTAAAGTAGACTCATCTTTCATGGGGTACTGTTTAAAATGTTACAATAAAATACCTCCCCACATTCTACAACTGAATGAAACGAAATTTAAATCTTGCATAAAACGCACACTATGTAGGCAAGCATATTATAAGTTGGGGGATTATATTGATGATAAAAATGCTTGGCTCAATGCTGGTCCTGCTCCACAACCATAGGGGCAATCGGAATCATCAGAATTAGAAAGTGAAGTTATTGTGAAAGCTGCAGAAGATTGTAAAAATATATTTGCATTGTATAGATTCAATCTCTTAGTATTATATAATTTCATAGCACATGTGTGAGTACCATGTACTGTAAAGCCACTATTTAATGAGTAACTAAATCTTTCATTGACGCGAAATTACCCTGGTGGTTGAGTGAATGTCATGCTCACTTAAATGTCACGCTGATGGTGGCGGGTGTGTCGGGTCGTTTAGTTCCCTTCAAAATGGTTGAGTTGAATGATGGCTGATACATGCTTCATGTTCGTGAACGGGCGCTGTCAGTTGTGACTGGTCATCTCTTAGCTGCCACGGTTTATTTTAATTACTTTATTTTTTTATTACTGATTTAATCTTTTACTCTGGACGCTCTTAACTTGCCCGTATTTCTACATTGTTCTCACATATTTGTAATTCTTGACATGAATGATGTAACCAAGATTTTGTAACATATTTTGATTTAAAAGAGTGTCCATGGAGTTTCTTGCCCGTTCTTCTCCATAGAGATCTACGCTACGGAATGGGCAACTACAGTACTTTCACAAGTTATTATGCCTTGTGACTGGGACTGTAGCTTCGCGTTTGATTTTGTTTTTGTTGACTTTCAAAAGTGCCTGTAATGGTCTAATTGAAATAAATGCTTTGACTTTGACTTTGAAGCAGTTGCTCTCTGTAATATACCAGTATTCAGCTGCATCCAGTTAAACTGGAAGCCGATCTCAACATGATTGGAAATAAACTAGGCAGGTGATTATGATGGTCTTTAGAAGAAAGGTAGTTTGTTCTCAGATACAGGTGAAGAGATTGTGGTTGTTGAGAGATAAACTATTGAGCCTTCTGTCGAGTTATGTATAAATCTAGCACAGAAAGAACAAGTTCTTTCGCAAGTCTTCGCACAACTGTCAAATTTAGAGCATGAGATATTTTTTTATAAAAGAGAATATGGGACCATTTCTTAGGCAAAGTACGAGCTAAGTTTAAATAAAGGGTGTAAAACACCTCTTAACGAAGCCGAAAGGCACTGGATCTCCCTGTCATTACGATCATTTTTTTGTTCTACACCATACCTGGGAACCTTCTAGTTACGGAGATATTAGGGGTCAAAGTTCCAACTTTTTGACAAGTATTTTTTAAATACAAGTTTTTAATGTAAGATTTTTACTTTAAACACCTCCACGACCCCGTACTATTCAATCCGTCCATCAGCACAATGTTTTGAGTGCGTTACATTGAGTTCTACCAAAAAACCTGATTTTACACCCCCAAAAAAAAAAGTCGTTTCCCAGCAATAATTTTTGCGTAAAGTTACTTAGTTTCATGTACAGAATACTTGGTTGACGGCTTCGTGATGAGGTGATTTACACCGTGTATACAATATATCTCGGCCAGTAAAGCTACTTCGCGTGTGCCCAAGAAATCCACTGAAGCGATTTTGAATCTGAGAAACACCCTAGGTAGATAAAAAATGCATTTTAATAATAACAGGGATCTGGATAAGGGAAATAGTTTTGTTTGTAGATATAATTATAGTTCAGTGCATTCATAAGAAGCTTTGCATAGAGATTGGTGGATTTTATCGAAATTGTAGATGATATAAGTTTTTAAACTGACATGGTCACTAACACTATTAATAACACTTGCAACGGGATATTTACCATGTGTATTATTTGTTTCGAGTCTCCGATATTTCGGCGCTGTTGCAAACGCCATGATCACGGATAAACACCCATGATATCGGGAACTCGAAACAAATAATACACATGGTAAATATCCCGTTGCATATTGTAGATGATGTTGTATAAACGTTTTTTTTTCCTAACCTATATTGTCCCATTGCTTTGCAAAGGCCTCCCCCATAGCCTTTCACTCTTCTCTCCGTGCGTTGGCACCACTCTTCTTCGACCAAATTGTCATAAACGCGTCTAAGTCGTCACGCCAGCATTTTTCAGTTCTCCTTCGGTGACGACGCCCGTCTTCTGGCACCCCACTGCATGACAACTCTGGCCTATCGGTCCTGATGCATTCTGCAGACATATCCCGCCTAATCCCACTTCACCATGCAGTTTTTTATCAGCGATTACAGTATAAACGTAATACAGGAAAATTAAAATAATCATGTCTAGTAAGCATACAAATGTCATATAACACACCCACGAAGAAGTATTTACAATAACAAAGTACTTGAACATAACCGTATGCTAAATAATGACTAAAAACGCTATCCATGATACTCGTTTTTAATAAAAACCATTAGTATTCTCCACGCAACAGATTTTATGATCCATGAGCGTAGAAATTACACAATTTCTCTATCCATACTTCCATCCATACTTCCATCCAAGCTTAATAATATAAATGCGAAAGTAAATAGGTTTGTCTGTCTGTTTGTTACCTTTTCACGCTATAACGGCCAAGCCGCCCTGTCTAGGCAGCATTATCGCTTCACATCATGCGATTTGCGGCCAAACGCAAGACAATTTAATATAAAAAATAAATTAAAACGATTTCGATGAAATTTGTCACATAGGTAAACCCTGGGTTAAGAAATTGGATGTTTTTTATCCTAGTAATTATGTTCACATGGGACAATTTTAGACCACCACGCGGACGAAGCCGTGGCTAAAAACTGTATAATATTCTTATTCTCTATTGCACACATAAAAACATACCAATTGCAATATAAAAACTATGAATATACTATTCGTGTATGTATAATCTTTATGATTTTCAATATATTCCGTGACAGTCTCTGCATTTGGTAGGTTAGGGTCAGCTCACACCGAGACGCGACGTTGCGCGCACATTTTAAAGAGCGATTTAAAATTTAACTTTATTTTCTACAAGAAAAGATACACATTTCTTTACAGGCGTCACGCGGCGCAACACTGCGTGGCACAACGTATTTTCACAACGAAATGTGTATCTTTGTGTTGCGTGCAGAAAATAAAGTTATATTTTGAATCGCTCTTTAAAAGTGTGCGCGCCGCGTCGCGTCGCGTCTCGGTATGAGCTGACGCTTATTGGATATTAAGTGGCTATTACAAATAACAACGATTTTCAATTATAAGTCGTAACATTCTGTGGGTAATAACCAAAATGGAATTAATTAACTTAGAGGTCAGATCTTCTTGGGTCAAATGAAGAAAATTACGTCATATATACAATCACGACCCGTATAAACATTGTGTATTTTAAAGAGCTAGCTATATTGAGCTTTACGTTAGCTTAGTAGAACTTAGTTTTATATTCTGAGCAGTAAACAATACCTACTTAGAAATTATATTTTGGTTTAGGAAGGTGCTGTACTTTATTATTTACAACTTAATCATCTTCATTGTGTCTACAATGGCTTTGATGACATTTCTGCAGTTCATACTGCGATATTTCTATCTGTCAATCAAAAAGATTCACATTTCTTCATAGTGAATGATCTCATAATCATTCCTGTTCAACATTAGAGGTCAATTGCTGATGCCAAGTGGATGATTCTAGATTCTTTTATGTTGGAGTCACGACTTGTTCTTCTTTACATAGTTCTTGATCACTTTTCAGTTTAATCTTCATAAATTCATTAATCATTATTCCTTTCAATGCTGAGTATAACCCTCTTCATTCAGATCTTACGCGCGATCTTCTTCCTCTTTGTCCACCGATGTGACCGTTGGTCTGCCAACACTCCTTCTACCGTCTTTTGGCAATTATTCGACCTTATTATTAAGAGCTTAAAGTTGAAAATGGTCTAGTCATACTACGTGGTAGTAATTGTACCATCGCGTACAATAGCAGTTGACCACTTTAGATTACTGCTTATAACTGAATACATAACAACCAAGTAGGTTACACTACCAATTAACTGCTTTTTCAAAATTTAGCGTAAACTAACCACCAACTGTAAAGCCAAATGCTGCATAATAACATGGGGTGCGTTAAACCACAGGTGTTTAACATCAAAAGATAATTTCCTCACTTCCTGCCTTTGTTAGATGCGTCACCATATTTCAAAGCTATTGTTATGCCAAATTGTATGGCTGTCTGTCATGGTTCATGGGTTCAGGCGGTTGGTTAGCTAAGCGATGGACTTGCGTTCGGATGACGGTTGGACGGTTAAAAGTGTGAAGTGCCTTCAGTTCTGAATTCTATTTTACTAAAATTAGTAGATAGCTAGACAGGGAATAATATTTTTCTTTACATAAAGGAGTCTTTAGTTCTAAATTATTTTGTACTTACTGCTGCTGCTGTACTTCTGGCTAGAAAGAGGATTGAAGGTTGCTTGTTTTTATTTCGTTCTCCTGCCCTATCCCAATTTATTTGGGGTCTTGCTTGTTTTTAATTGACTTAGATGAACTAAATATTTGATAACCATATCGGCCATCTTTAAATATAATTGAATTCGAATCAGTTTCTCAACGGTTAGAGTTTAAACCCACGTCCTCTTGATCGCAAGTCTGATGCCTCAGCTTTTAGGTTCATGTCCCATATAAAATATCTCATTGACATTTTCGTTCAATTAATCATACTCTGTCATTTTGACCAATAAGATTTATAGAGTGCTATTTACAAGTCATGTATTTTAATCGGTTTTCATTTTAATTAATACGTATTCTGTCGTTGCAAGGTTAAGCTCGTATCTTCATGTTTTACGTAGTTAACTCACTGGAAAGAAGATAACTTAGCCATGACATACTCGTTAAAATAAGCATTTGAAATGCTAATGTCGATGATATCGTTTTGTTCCATAAATTAAAATGGGAACTATATTTTCTATCACCAAAATTTATATTTGTCATCAAGTTGTATCACCTAATAAATAGATCTATCGCCACGAAATATTTTCGTTCTCAGATAAACAAAAATTGTTCCCAGGTATGAATTATCAAATTAATGTTAATATATGTGTAAAATAAGAGATCGATAACCAATAAAATTATATTGAATTACATGAATATAAACTTTGTTCTTATAATAACAGTTTTGTTACTTAAATAATAGCTCTGTGCTCAGAATGGTAGATCTGTCACCAAATAAATAGATCAGTTCCTTAGAGACATAGGGCACATCAACTCGGACAGGTTAGGTTCGAAGGGGATGGCGGGGTCTAGTGAGCGAGCGGAGCGAGCGAACTAAGACCCCGACATCCCCTTCGTGTTAGGTTACTTTAAACCCTGCAGAGAGAAATAGGAGCCCCGCGTAGCGGGGCTCCGTCGACTACGCCTTAGTTTGGACCTGTGGTTTGGAGTTTTATGTAAACATTTTTACATTGTTTGATGATTCAATTTTCGTGACACTTCTATTATTTTGAAAACAAAAACATTTATTTGGTACTAGACCTTATATCTCAGGATTTTAGGTGATTTATTGTGGAACTGATTTTGCATTGTTTGGTGACTACATTTTGGTGACAGATCTACTATTTTGAGGACAAACCCTATTATTTAAGAAACACAAAACTAATTAAATTGGTGATAGCTTAAATGATACCCAATTAAAATACACTTAAATTCATGTGTTTTGCATTTAAAGTACTCATTTGTGAATGTATCGGTAAACGTTTTTCCTGTTATTTTGAGAAACTTATTGATGAGTGCCTGAAAAACTACGTTTCCTTTCGTTGTTTCCTGTTTTAACGCATGTTTTTTTTCTTTCTTGTCGAACGGAGACCTTTCTTTTCACAATAACCTAGTAATTATAGTGAAACTGAAGTCAATCCCTTTTAACTATTATACTATTGCATCGTGATTTCTGGCAGCCTTTTCCAAGTTTCAATTGTCACGTCTTCAAACCCCCTGTGTCGAACTAATCGTGGATGAGATAGTTTACGGTGATTAACGTGAAGAGTTTAACTTATCGATAACCATATTTTAAGCTAAGTGAACCAGTTTTTCGGATAAGAGAGTTAGTATTCCTAGAACAATCACCAAGGCTAGTCTAGACTTTATCACATTCCAGACAAAATGTCTACATGCAAACGAACTCATCAACCATCAAATAACGCCGCATCAGAAGCTAACGCGAGCAATAAGTATCAATTCAGGACAATGCACCATTTGCAACCGCTCATAGGATGCACAGGTGTCCAGGTGTTCAATGTAGGTACAGACAAAAGCACAAATGCGAATGCGTTTAGCAAAATTCGAAAGCAAATTTCTCTTGGAATAACGACTGCAACTTTGCGATGAAACAGGTCATTACCTGTTTCATAATAATAGGAGGTTGACACGGTGCACAAAAAACACCAGCAAAATCGGCGAAACCGTTTAGCAGGACAAGAATTACTTACACACGCACACCGAACTTTTATAATTATACACTGTGATACTTTCAATTTTTGGTCAATTGTGAGTGTAAAAATAGAAAAACGTAACCAATACTTTATTTTATGCTAATTATTTTTGCTCGAGACTGTACTCAGACAGACAGGTGAGCGCTACATCTGAACATGACACGTTATAGCCAACGTGTCCGATGGACAGCTGTTGTGGAATACTTCAGAATAATGCGAATTAAATGCAAAGCAGCCGTTAAATGTTGTGTTTGGGGTATGGTGCGAGCATCTGCTTTGTAGCTTTTTAATATTCTGGGCAAGCTACCGGGTTTAGTACAGTTGGTAGGAACGTCTCTCTGTAGTTATTTTTTTTCGACTCATTGTTCGTGGCTAAAATAATAACAGTCGCTCGGGTCGATCATCAAGTCAAGCCGTACTTGCCTAGGTTGGTCCGTGGATGGGTGAACTCGCATTACATTCCGAGTTTCCTCCGTGCCTTGGAAAGTACGTTAAGCCGTTGGTCCCGGCTGTCTTTTGTAGATCTTTGACAGTCGTTACAGATAATCAGTGGCCCAAAAGTCTGACAACCAGTTTTACCAAGAGGGTATCGTATAACACAGTACTAACTGGGTTGTGGAGGTCAAATAGGCCGTCGCTCTATGTAAAATTATAGTATTCAGCTGAATCCGGTAACACTGGAAGCCGATTCCAACATAATTATAGGCCAAGCAGATGATGATTGTTACTTGACTGAAGAGTCTTTTTGTATTGCTGGCATTATTCCACTAGTAACAAAAAGTATATTCTTTAGTCAACTAATTAGGTATACTGGGCATCTTATAGCCATAAATTCGTTGAGTCCAATGTTGAACCAGTCCTCCAAACTAGATCAGATGAAATAGAGAATGATAATAGATAGACTTGTGACATAGTAAGTGTCTCTACTTAAGTAGGTACTACCGAGTCCACTGACGGTCGAACGCTTTTCAAACTTATTTTTTATGGCATAAGGGTGAAAAGTGGCAGACCGTCGCCGATCGAAAAGCTCACTGAAAAGTACATTATATTATATTTATAACATAGTCATAAGTCGATTACAACATATTCCAGCCACATCTTCTAAAGTCACCCCAGTACATAATTCTTCCACAAAAAGTTTAACAAAAAATTATCACAAAAAAAGTGTCACATGACTGCGGGCGATACCCACATATCGAGACGTGGCCACATTACGTGCTGATCTCGATAACATAACGTCGTCGTAGGTACAAGAGTAGATAGCCAATGAAATCCGAACTTGTATAAGCAAGCTGGGTGAGGTACTACTACATGGCGTGTCGGTGTGGGTATTCTTAGTGACAAGTTATATGCAATAAAAATAAGAATAACATAGTAGGATGCGTTATTTCCTAATCATATCCAATGCGACGGAACTGAAGTTAGTATGTACTTTAACAGTTACCAACTTAAAGCATAACCAATTCATCAGCCTCTAGCATGCCCACTATACATAGGCTTCCTTTCTGTGAGAGGGACTGCGCTGGTTGGTGGATGACATACGTCTTCGAATGCTTGATATTAAACACGTAATTGTTTGCTTTAATTGATTTGAAATACCGGCTTCCTCACGAAGTTTTTCTTTACCGCTGTGAGAATAGTAGTGTAGTGATTGCATAAATTATAGAAAGGTTCGATCTCACGACCTATAACTTCTAAGTAATGTATAAAATGTATAATGTAGTAAAAAGTAATTGTAACAAGAAGCACACTTGTCATTATCTTGTCCTTTTATAGCCATGCTATTTAACTTTGAATGTCACTGCGCGCTTGCACAAAGTTAGGCCTCTGTTGTATACTATACTCATGTTGCGTTCAGGTAGGCAGGTGGCGAACAGAGCAGATGTTTGAACGTCGCGTGAAAGGGATTCGATGCTTCCCATGATAATGTTTGTTGATAAAATTGAGGAGCAATTTCAGTTTAATGTGGTACTCATGTTTTATGCATTTTTAAAACGTCGTCTGTTCCACTGCAGGTTGCTTTGGTATTGAGATTTTTTGTGTGAATAACATTATTATTCGCATATAGGAACTTAAGTCTCTGCCCGTAATGAGACTTAATATTTTATTATTCAGCCACATTTTTTAACAATAGATTGCAACAACGATTGCACGAGTCCTAGCTAGACAACTGATGAACAAGATAAATGCTTGAGACGTGCACCTCGCTGTGAAATCAGTTTCTTGATGTTGAAGTGCTTTTCCAGCCTGTTTTGTCCCTCTCCAGGGCAAAGGTCTCCATCTACTCTTCCACTTCCCGCGTTTGCTCTTTCTAATTTTGACTGAACTTATCCAGGCTTGGTCAAATAATGTGATATTTATACCGAATAAATGTCTTAGAAAAGTATAATGTTGATTGCTAGAACACCTGCTAATCAACACGCCAATTGACACGGTAGACGTAACAAAAAATATAGTTCTTTACATACTGTCTTGAGAATCAGTGTAAAAAATATAGTATCATCGTGATTCGCGACTGCTTCGTAAACATCAACAATAATTATTCACTTGAGTTTTAGACCTCATCAATCATATGATCATTCATTATGCGAAGCTTATTTGCTACTCAAGTTATTTTTTTTTTACTCTTTATCTTACTGGATTGACCATCTATTAAAAATATATTTTATTTGCAAATAATCCTTAAATCCTACATTTTATGTTGTCTCTAATATAAATCTAACCTAACCAGCTTAGCCAGTGCAGTGTCTATTTTAATCAGATTTTTACTTATAAATAATTTGTGATTCCTATAAAATTATAAAAGCCAATCTTATTTACAGTTTCCATTTTTCCAACAGGAGGAATGGGCAAAGATCTCGGAGATAATGGCCTCGTTTGGCAGCAAGCTCGTCAGGGAGTCGGTCTTCGTATCCGAACTGGAGCAGGAGTTTACTTCGCGGCTTGGGCTGAGCTGTTCCGAGTCCAGCCTGAGTCCCTCTGTGGCCTCCAATCTTGGACTATGGCTTTCTGGCATGGGACTGCATGACTATGAGACCTTATTCTTGGAAAGCGGCTTCGATGATATCGATTTTGTTGTAAGTATGCTTTTCGTTGATTATTTTTATTAAATGTTGATGATTGTTACGCAGCTGATTTGCTATCAGATGATCTGCAAACTGTAAAACCTTAAAATGCGAATCATGCAAAAACAATTATCATTCAAATTAAGAAGAACTGAAAATCATATTTGCATTGTTTTCTATATTCTTTTTTCGTAATAATGTAATGCTGCAATTCTAAAAATTTTCAGCAATCAACTAACAATAAACATTTGTTCCAGAACGGTATCCTAGACGAAAACGACCTCCGAGAAATGGGCATAGAAGAGAACGATAGACAAAAAATACTAGAATCAGCTAAACAATTACCTCTTAAAATAACTGAAATAAGCAATAATCATAACAATAACAATATAAGTAAAAGCCAAAACGAATCCGTAGAAGAATGGCTAAAACATATAAACTTAGAACAGTATTGTGATACTTTTAGGAAACATTTGTATGTAGATATGGATAGAGTGAAAAGAATTTGGGAGGTAGAACTGACTGCTGTACTGGAAATTCAGAAGGCTGGACATAGGAAAAGGATCCTGGCTTCGGTATCTGGACAGCACAATGGACCTGCTAATCATATGGAAGATATTAATGCTGATCTCAATTCTTTGGTAAGTGATATACATATATGTTCTAGAATATAAAAGTCCTCTCCTGAAGTTGTAGGTTTTTACAAAGAGCGATAATGCCAAGTTGATATCGACGGGATTGTGTTTTTGTTATATCAACAGGAATACCCTTGGCTAAATATATAAAATCCACCCCATGGGCAGAACAAAGAACAATAGGGTGATATTAACATAATTAGTACTTTACGGATTATTACATGCTAATAAAACAATTACTCATTGATTTCTGAGAAATCATCTCTTGATGTCTTGTATGCGTCTGGCTTTAAGTTGGACAGGTCTTGTACTTTTTTAATTGATTTAATATTGTCTTTATTAGTATTCACATAGGCAAGTTAAGCTCTATATCTATTGATAGGTGATAGTTTTTCTATCAAAACCAGATTTATTTTAATAATAGAATCACGTCGTGACCAAGACAATTACCTTGCGGAAACCCGTCGCCGCGACGATGGCTATCGATGCGTCGATAGCGTACACCAAGTGCATACAGATACCAAACAATCTATTTGTCCAAAACCGTATTAATTAACACGATTTATCAATCATTAAGGCCGTTAGATCCGTTTTAATAATCTTTAGCCGAAGAATACGTTGAGTGAAGTGCAATCGAAGGCCTCAGACACATTTAACGATATCAAATATAATGATAATGCATAGTTAATAAATGTTCATGGGTGTCACGAATGTCGGTGTCAACACCATGCATACTAATGCATGGCTTCCCATACACCATGGTTGATCAACAAGAGAAAGCGATTACCACACTGATATAGGTAGTAAAGATGTGCTATAAAATGACGAAAAAATATCACGTAACAGATTTTGGAGACAGGCCGTTGACGAATGCTAAGTGCATTGATAGATTGACTTGAAATACGAAATGAGGGCAACAGCTTGGGCGTGATATATATTTTAAATATTTTGTGAGAAAGTGAGCTGATTTTGATAATTGAAATGTGATGAAAGTAAAAGTACCAGGTGTAGAGTTATTGTTTTATTGAACTGAAAGTTGGTTTGTTAATGAAGCTTATATAGTTTTATTACTCAGTTTAGTGGCTCAAGTTAATCACGCAGGCTTTATTTATTTTGGATGTACAAAGACTCTCATATTATTTATTAATGTATATTATGTTTTATCGATACGACATTTAAAAATTGATTGATGAGAAATAAAGTATGCCAAAGGACTGGATCCAACTATAAAAGAAGCATCATCCAAATCTAAATCATCCAATTATAGCTAAAACCCTTTACCACTACACAACGCAGTCCTTAAGTAACAGACACTGACTTATATCAATAAATCAAACACAAATGCCCCAGGAAGGTTCAATCTGAGCAATGAAGTGAGCAATTCGCTCAATCAAAAAGCTTGTAAAAAGGATATCCTTGCAGTAGAGCGACAATTGTCGACGGCAGAGGGCGTTGCTATGATATCGGATTGAATGAGATCGGTGATGCGTTTGATGGCAATCGAAAGGGTGAGAGATGTATGAAAGTTCGGACTGCTTCTACTGAGGCATAATATCTAATTGGACTAAAACGTGAAATAAATGTAGAAAATGATGGTTTACATAAATACTCACAAATAATTTCACCTGGCAAATGATTAGACCTAAGTTGAACTACAAATACTAGTAAGAAGAGAAAGATGCTATTCGCTTGAATCCAATAAAGAAGAAGGAATGAAAAGGATACTTGAAACAAGTTCTCTGATAGTATTAGACCATTGACATAGAATTAATCTTGAAGATCAACGGTAATAATTCATTGAGAGATAAGTTCAGAGTACAGAATAATAAAAGTGATAGATAAGTATTTTAAAATCATGAGATTGCTTACTGTCTCAAAATTTGCACCTTTTTTTAACAAGCCTCTTAAATTATGTCCCACTGCTGGTCAAAGGCCTCACCTATAGCCTTCCACTCTTACCTCTGTGCATGAATCAGACCCTGCCAAATAAAAAAGCAAGCAAGTGAGCAAAGCTTAAGCCTCGTTTAAACCCCAAATTGTTATCGAATAAACCTTAATACACACGGTAGGCAGGTGCATACTCATTGTGGGTCGATTGCCAATTTATTTGGCGAGGGTATCCTTTCGCCTTAACTGGTTTAATATTATATTATGGTACCCACCTGCTGTACTTGGCGTTATTGCTTTCCGATCATGTGTTTTGGACTTATTGGGTTTTTATTGGATCATGATAAGGCTTTGAATTGTTATATTGTACTGCTTTAAATACGGGAGCTTTGTGAGCCACTTAGTACCATCATTTAACAATGATTGAAGAAACATCTGTAAAAGAATATTAATGGAAGGATTGTCATTATTAAAAACTCGGTCAAATTATGTTATTTTCCTTACTTTTCTTTTTCTCCCAATGATCGTGATATTTGCTGCTTTTGGAAGTATCAGAATACCATCATAAGCGTCTTTTCGAAAGTGCTTCAGGCTTTTTTTTTGCTAAATTTCCAGTGAAAGTTTTATAAATAACACTTAAATAATCTACTTCGACAGTCATCTCCCCGACTGCATTCAAACGAATCATCATCAATAGATCAAATTCATTTCTCCATTCCTCCTTGCTTTATCTCGACACCTGTGAGGGCGTTGCCTGGCTACCCCCCTATGCCACGTATAATTAGCAGCCAGATGAGCAATTTAACGAGGATTAGCAGGTTTAATCTCGTCACATGTAAGTAAGTGACGTGATGAGGTGGCGCGATGAGTTTTAAATAATGTGTTGGCGTTAAGTCTTTAGAAGACTGTCAAATTTTGTAGGGGATATGTATATTTGGAAAAAAAAATGTGGGGTTTCTTGACTATCGTAAAAGGGAGTAGTTATTTTATATTTTGAGTTAAAAAAAAAAAAAAATTGCTTAAATAAAATTCAGGTGTTTCTTTTGATGTACCCTAGAATTTGAAAGCCCATTGACTCCTTTATCCGTCTCCACTTTCTGATAGCTAGAACCTAGCTATGTTATAGGGTTCTGATGTAGCCATCCCCTAGTACGCAGGTATCCGATTTCAGTAATGTTACTTACGGATATGGTTTTGAAATTGATTTTCCAGTAATTTCTTCACAATCAAATATTGATGCAGCTTATGGCACTACGATAGCTCTACAGCACTAGAATACTTTTGTTTTTTATTTTTACTTTTACCATTCGTTTTGATCAGCTGCTCGTGTAAAGAATTTCAAGTACTCGTAAAACAAGTTGTTTAGTTTCAGGGTCTGAGAGACCACGTGGGATTCAGATTCATTATGAACTTAAGAAAAATTTAAAACAGACGACCTCTTTTAGTTTATCATATAACAATCAAAATTAACCTTCACCAAAAAATTACATAAATTATACTACAATCTAAAATAAACTGTTAAGGACCATCGACTAGTGGTCGACTATTTTACATAAGTATTTGGCACATGGGTACTAAAGTCGCATAATATTAGCCTGTCGTCTAGTTTCGGATTCGCGCGCGTTTTGTGTGGCATTTTAATGTTGAATATGGTTATTTAGAGCAGTTTATATGTTTTTGTTAGTTGTAGCTATTATAAGAATTGGCGTTTTTTTTTTTTTGAATTTAGATTTTATTATACAGGGTAATTTTTGTGTTAGAACTTTGAGGAAAAAAGGTAAACCAATAGAGGCGAAATAATCAAATAATCATCTTACTGTTGTAACAAACTTGCTTATTCCTTGATGAAAGGAGTAAACAGATTTATACATTAAAAAAGTAATTAGGGGAAAATGAATTTAATAAATGATGAAATGAAAAATACAATAAATTAGTACAAAAGTGAAGGGCAGGTTAACCGAGAACGTTTTAAATATCTCCGCAAATCTCTGAGCGTGATAGTAACTGAAGACAAACTTGCAGTCGTAGAAAGCTGGCTTGATTAAGATGAGCTTGACCACGACGAACTTGATGCAGGGCGATTTGGTAGGACCCACCAGCAGACACGTACCGCCCAATGCCAGGCTCGTCAGCTCGAAGAGCAGCTTCCAGCAGACAGGTAATGAGCCCCAGTGCCAGGCTCGTCAGTTCGCAAAGCAGCTTCCAGCAGACAGTTAGCAACAGCCACGGCAGCACTAAACGAAGGCCGCTCTTTGACTCCACCAGGCTGTGCTCAAAACTCAAGATATGACAGATCTTGACTCCAAACTAGACTTAGCTGTTTTCTTGATTTTAGACTATACTGATTTCTCGTGTCCAGACTGAACCGACTCTTAACTCCAGACTAGCACCAGGGCATCCGTCAGAAATCCCTTTTATACCCTGATCTTCCGTTTCTTTTCTTCCAATTTTCTTTTTCAGATTCAAAACTGCTGCGCTCTAGTAAGACGCAACCTGCCAGTATTCAAAGCAGCCAGTAGCAATTGGTCAAAAACCTTGCGCATAATATTTTTATAAATATAACTCAGAATATCTTTACACAGCAAATATTCGCAATTAATTATAAAATACAACAATTGAACTAACGAATTGATGATAATAATTTTTAGTAATATATAATCTAAATGAAACCTTCATAGAGAGTTTGGCTGGTAAGAATCAAAAATAAAAGTAAATGACATCTGACAAATTTGAAGTAAACATGTCACAACAAAGGATATAAAGAAAATATTTATAAAAACGAAATGATTGGTAATATGCTAATGTAAAACCAATAAAAGTATGAATATGGATGATAAGTGTGAGTATAGAGTGTCTGTAGTAGGCAGATACTATATTTCCCCAACGACCCCGAGAAAATTTTTGGCCTAGAACAAAAATTTTGGTAAGGTTAAAGTATTACAGCATTCACAAAACTTTCATAACTCATTCAAACACACCGACATCTTACGAAGTTAGGCCAGGTAGGATTCACATTCAATGATCACTACTCCACCTGATAAATCAATAACAGTAGGCTTATTTTTGGAGTTGTAATCCGCTCGCGTCTAAAACCCATAATAAGATGAAATATAAAGACTTTTAATAAGGGATCCACCCCAATCAACCTTTAGAGTTGAAGATTAGCGAAGGCTTATTTTAAGGAAGTCGCAACCCGCTTCAGTCAACTTTTAGAGTTGAAGATTAGCGAAGGCTTATTTTAAGGAAGTCGCAACCCGCTTCAGTCAACTTTTAGAGTTGAAGATTAGCGAAGGCTTATTTTAAGGAAGTCGCAACCCGCTTCAATCAACCTTTAGAGTTGAAGATTAGCGAAGGCTTATTTAAAGGAAGTCGCAACCCGCTTCAGTCAACTTTTAGAGTTGATAAGAAAATAGTATAATAGAAGGTTAGGTAACTTGTACCTAAAAGCACTTCAAAGAGTTATCTGATAAGATCAGATATAGAAGAAGATTAAAAATAATCTTTTAATGGTTTAAGAACCAATGAAAGAACATAGAAAATAAAAACTATAGAGTTTAAATAGACCGAATAAAACTCTACAGTTAGAAGAAGGGAAGAGGATAGAGATGAGTCATGAGTAAGTATAAGATAAAAAAGTTAAAAATAAAGTGTCTAAAATTAAAAGGGAGAGAGAGAGTCAAGAGAGTCTGAGTTATTATTAAGAAGGACGCAAACAGCGCCAATAATAGTTCGAGCCCACGACACTAAACCTTTTTTGATGAGATTCATAGAAGATATAGATAAATATATGAATTAAGTGTTTAAGAGTATAAGTAGAGATTTAGTGATGTAATATGATGAAAATATGATGAAAATAGTTTCCAAATATAATCTCTTGTGGAAGTTGTTTTAGAATTTAGAGAATATGTTTAAGATCAAGACTTGATTTTGCGTTAGGCGCCAAAATGTAACAAACTTGCTTATTCCTTGATGAAAGGAGTAAACAGTTTTGTACATTAAAAAAGTAATTAGGGGAAAATGAATTTAATAAATGATGAAATGAAAAATACAATAAATTAGTACAAAAGTGAAGGGCAGGTTAACCGAGAACGTTTTAAATATCTCCGCAAATCTCTGAGCGTGATAGTAACTGAAGACAAACTTGCAGTCGTAGAAAGCTGGCTTGATTAAGATGAGCTTGACCACGACGAACTTGATGCAGGGCGATTTGGTAGGACCCACCAGCAGACACGTACCGCCCAATGCCAGGCTCGTCAGCTCGAAGAGCAGCTTCCAGCAGACAGGTAATGAGCCCCAGTGCCAGGCTCGTCAGTTCGCAAAGCAGCTTCCAGCAGACAGTTAGCAACAGCCACGGCAGCACTAAACGAAGGCCGCTCTTTGACTCCACCAGGCTGTGCTCAAAACTCAAGATATGACAGATCTTGACTCCAAACTAGACTTAGCTGTTTTCTTGATTTTAGACTATACTGATTTCTCGTGTCCAGACTGAACCGACTCTTAACTCCAGACTAGCACCAGGGCATCCGTCAGAAATCCCTTTTATACCCTGATCTTCCGTTTCTTTTCTTCCAATTTTCTTTTTCAGATTCAAAACTGCTGCGCTCTAGTAAGACGCAACCTGCCAGTATTCAAAGCAGCCAGTAGCAATTGGTCAAAAACCTTGCGCATAATATTTTTATAAATATAACTCAGAATATCTTTACACAGCAAATATTCGCAATTAATTATAAAATACAACAATTGAACTAACGAATTGATGATAATAATTTTTAGTAATATATAATCTAAATGAAACCTTCATAGAGAGTTTGGCTGGTAAGAATCAAAAATAAAAGTAAATGACATCTGACAAATTTGAAGTAAACATGTCACAACAAAGGATATAAAGAAAATATTTATAAAAACGAAATGATTGGTAATATGCTAATGTAAAACCAATAAAAGTATGAATATGGATGATAAGTGTGAGTATAGAGTGTCTGTAGTAGGCAGATACTATACTGTCTTTATCCCATGTTACTTTGGGTCGACGCAATCATTCCTTACACAATCATTGGCTCTATTTGGCCGATTGTCTCCCTCTCAATTTATCAACAATTTAACTCGTATATTCATATCTTAAATACTCAACCTGTATAATTCTGCAATGCTTTTCTTATAAGTATGGACATTTACTTTTGTGAAATTGATGTAACATTGATATATTATATGTAACTAGCTGTTCCGCGCAATTTTTTCTGCGTCACATTTTCTCCATTTTTGCAACATTTTTCATTGCTGCTCCGCTGTTATTGGTCGTAGCGTGATGATATATAACTGGGCTATCTAACACAGAAAGATATTTTTAAATCGGACTAGAAGTTCCTGAGATTAGCGCGTTCAAGCAAACAAACAAACTCTTCAGCTTTATAATATTAGTATACAATGTGTTGTTTTGCATCCTCGTCAAATTCAAGGAGGTTACTATGCTAATGATTCTCATCCCGACTCAATAAAAAAATGGGTAGGTAATTTTTTTTTCTGATTTACGGAAATCGGTAAGTGTGAACCACCAGTGTTTTAAACGCGGGCCATCTGATTCTTGCCCTATAACCGCGCTTCCATAAATACAAACAACCTCAAACGTTTATTTGATAATTTCTTATTCCCTAAACCACGTTAAGGGGGTTATTCTGAATTACTGACAAACATAAACAACCAAAAAAATCTGCGTTTATTAATAATTAACTAGGTACCGTAATTTATATTGATTATTTATGTCTTGTGTGACAACCTCCTGAATTTTGACGAGGATGCAAAACAACACCTTGTAGTATAGCTTCAACACCTCACCGAAAAAATAAACGTCTAATTTCTTTTGACCATCCATACACCGACAACATCCCATTCATTCACAAGCAACACTAATTCAGCCAGCATGCATCACCTAGCTTCATATACTGCTGCCTTTTTTTTAATTTCACACGTCGGCAACCCTGTATAGGTAATTAGTGCTCAATTCCTCGTCTATTCAACTTGGATGAGAGTGCCACTCGGTGAGAAATGTAAGCGCAACATGGCCGCCATCAGTATGGGTGCGTTGGAAAATGATTTTAGGATGGATTTTTTTATTTAAATATGTATTTACTAGATTTATGTTTTGAGTTACGTAATAGTGATTTTTAGCGGATGGATCTATAAAAATAAATAAAATTGAAGTGCGTGTTTGTAATATTAAAATAACCGCTTTTTACTACATGCATATGAATGTATGTACAATTTTTGACTGTCTGTCGGTATGTCTGTTTGTTCCGGCTAATCTCTGGAATGGCTGGACCGATTTTGCCGAAACTTTCATGGCAGATAGCTAATATAATAAGGAGTAACTTAGGCTTTTATTTTAGAAAAAAAACTAAAAATATCATAAAAAAAGTAATGTTGCAATATCCAAGTATGAAAAAAGTCGCTGGCACAGCTAGTTTGTTATATGATTGGAGGCAATCACCTTTTCTAGTTTAAAAATGTAAATAGCTCAGGTTTTATTACTTCTTCACGTATTAGATCATTTTCATTTATTTTTGCTTTAGTATATAACATTTTCTAGGACAGAAATAAAGGAGTTTGTAAAGATAGGGTCGCATGCTTCGGGTTCTGCCTACTGCATACGTCAAACGTTAGGAAGGATTTCTATTGTATCATCTTGATGAAGGTACATTTTTGTAATCGCTCAAGTTTCAAGTAGTATTCGTATATTATATTAAGTAAGTTAAATTTAATGCGATTAAAATATTGCAAGTAAAACTCCAACATTGCACTTATTTTCTTCACCCAAATAACCTCCAGACACTCACCCAGTTTTCCGGTCAATTAACTTGGAAAAACTCAGTTCTCAATGTCAAAATAAAAACAGTAGCCATTTTTTCCATATCTTATCTCGTTTATCTATAAATATGATTCGATACGGACCACTTGGTCTTATAATAATGATTGATACAGATAATCTGATAGGATTATTAGAAAAATAACAGTACTTTGTGAATCATATATTGTTTTAAAAATCATGTGTTCTTTTGTTGGTCACTGCAGACTTTTATTGGTATTTAATACTATGTTAAGTAGTAAGGTTTACCTGTAAAATGGTGCCATTAATATATCCAATCCTCTTTTTTTTTATCAGCTTACTCTATCCCACTGCTGGGCAAAGGCTTCCCAATCCAATCCTCCTGCGATATATTGTAAATTTTCCTAAAATTCTTGACTGTTTAAAAAACCTTTGATAAAAGACCTATTTCATCAGAGGCACAGTATCCAATATGAATACTGCAATAAAATCCTGTTCTAAACAAATGCAAATCGTCATTTTAGTATCGAACTTCTAAATTCAACTATATTTGAAGTGGTTTCCGAGATCTTACATAAACTATATCCGAGCCTAAATACTGGTGGTCCGCAAATTCCTCTAATAGAGTAGTTACAATAACATAATACGACTCGAAACTAGATCAAATAATGTCATAAACTTTATATTGCAACTTCCAAAACCGGTCTTCGGTGACTTTATCAAGCTGCTATTTCCAGTATAACATGGCCTCGCTTCGTATAGATTTCCAATGCAATGAGAGATCTGCACAAACTGGTTTTGTATAGCTTGATTGGTCGCTGTGCGTACAAAAGGCAAAGGTTTAGAATGGAACTACTACAGAGTAATGAATGAAAGAGAAGCTTTTCAAAGACAAAAACTATTTTTAAAACTCAACGTTGCGTATTTACGCCGTGGGTATACCTAAGTAACTACAGGTCCATACTATGCAGTACCATTCAAGTTTATTCTAACGGAACAGCCTTTTCATTCCCGTCGTAGTTTTTCACCAATGATACCATGACATCAGATGATTCAATTATTTACTTGTGTACCTTTCATTGCCTTCATTAAAATTTTACGCTTACTGACGATGTTTTTTAATTTTCCCCCATCGCGTTTTGTTTTGCACCTCTGAAGTGTGAATCTGTGTATGAGTGTCACTTTACTTTTTGTAGCGTATTGTGCTTTGTTGCCAGCTTTGTTTTTTTATTTAATTAGGGTTGTTGAGGGGCCAGGTTTTGTGTCTGTTTCTGGCGTGGTATTTTTTAGGCGAGAACTTTTAGGAGAATATGAAAATACAAAAAATATTGGAAAATTTTAAGATGAAAGCTTACGTAGGTAGTATGTTATACTAGGATAAAACAAAAACAATTGTCCTTAATAGATCCTAAATCAGTGACTTAACAATTATTTATAACATCTAATTCCTTCTAGAAGACCAACATACAGCAGCTGAAAGAAGAAATCAAAGAGAAGTTACCACCTTCAGAAAACCTCAAACCAGTTCCACCCCCCGTGGTCCCTTCCCTAGCCCCCCCTGGTGGAGAGACCTTGAAACGCAGCAAAAAGAACAGACCTGCTCCTCAACCCCCCAGACCCTCGGACCTGGAGATTAGAGCACCTTCGGAACTGCTGGTTGGAGTACCAGGAGCGCTGAAGACTCAGTGGAAGCATCAACCGTTCGTGCTGGTTACTGGGGCTGTGACTTATGTAGCTAATGTAAGTGCTTTAGAATGTTTTATTCGTTTCTGTGTTTCTTTTTCAGAGATATTGATTAGAAAATTCATTGATACTTAGTTCTGTGG
Source organism: Cerastis leucographa (assembly GCA_963082945.1). Classification (NCBI taxonomy): domain Eukaryota; kingdom Metazoa; phylum Arthropoda; class Insecta; order Lepidoptera; family Noctuidae; genus Cerastis; species Cerastis leucographa. Next base: position 9,480,343 of record OY720353.1, read on the forward strand.
GGTACATTAAAATAAAACACCAGTGAATAGATTATTTTGTATACGAACCTAATGTTAAACAAAGCTAAATTTATTCTTGCTAAACTGTCAGTGTTCAAATATTTTGAATTTTATTCCAAATATCATCATCCTTTTGCCGTTTGCCCAATTCGTTCGGGGTCGGAGTATCATGTCTTCTTCTTCCATACTTCTCTATTACTCGTCATCTCATCAAACACCTCCTATCATGCCATAATATCATCCTTCAAACTGTCCATTCATCGTTGATTTGGTCTTCCTCTACTCTTATACTCATCCACATTCACACTCAAAACTTTCCTCACGACATTATCATATTTTTTTTCAAATAATGATATTTGAAACATTGTGAGTTCATTCCAATCCTTTTTTACAGTACCTAGGATCAACAGTGGTGAAAGAGCTCCGGGGTACAGAGTCAACGAAAAAATCGATACAGAAGCTGAAGAAGTGCACCAAAGAACCGAGGGACTCCCCTGACATCATCCTCTCCATCAGCTATAGAGGAGTCAAGTTCCTGAACACTATTACCAGGGTAAGTGGAAGTTTCTTTCTCTTAATCTATGATAGAACTATTCACGGCATATACTTCACATGATTTTATTTCGTCAGTTAAAAATCTTTTATGTTTATAATATTTTATTCAAGCAAGAATAACTTCTGGCAATAGCCAACTTGACCTTTTCATTTAGTCCGACATTTTCTTTTGACATTCACTGGCACGAAAAAGTTAAAAAGAAAAACCATATCTTGTATCTTTTTTTTTTCTCAACTACGTTGTTCCCCAAGTTTGTAGTTTCAATCCTTGACGGGGCAAACTTCGGAGACTGTTAAGGTCTTTGAAGATCATCCAAGTGTGAGACGGCAAACATCCCGGGGTCCGTAACAAAGGACCTCTGAAGACCCTGATTCCTGCCTGATTTTTAATTACGGTTCATTCCTCACACTTGATCGGACCGATGACCAATCTTTTCTTTGTGTTTCTTAAAAAAAGGATTGTTTTTTCTCTCTTCCCCTTTTTATACAATGAATTATTATGTTAGAACTCTTCACGGTTAGTTAAGTGGGATAATTAGTGTTTTTTCAATGTTATGCTTGCGAAGCACGGCTGAAATTTAATTTGAACTTGTTTTTTTACGTCAAAAGTGAGTAAAATATTGTTTGGGACAGCATTCGTTAAAAAACTGTAGCCTTTTTTAAATTGCGTTGGGTTTAAAATGTTTTCGGCCGGTAAACGATAGTTTCACTGTATATTTTTAAGGACCGAAAGTCACAATCTGTAAATGCTTTTAATTAGAGTCTGTGACAAGGCTTTTTTAATTTACAGAATGTTTCAGATTACTTTTTACACTCCCGTTATGTTTCAGTTTTATTTCAGTTTATTTATGAATTAAGACAAACTAAGGTGTGTCTCTTAGCGTGTTAAATAGTTTAGGCATGCTTCGGGAATTATAACTATAAGTTACGTTATAGTTTTATATCTTTCTTCCAGAGACTTTTTTTGAAACGAATGCTTATTTACATATTATTTTCTCTTAGGAGTTGGTCTGCGAGCATGAAATCCGCAACATCCACTGCGCGTGTCAGGATGCCGACGACCTCACTCACTTCGCGTACATAACCAAGGACCACACCAGCCGGAGCCACTACTGCCACGTCTTCAGAGTTGCTACCATGGTAAGCTGGTCTTTTGTTTGTTGTTCACTTCAATTGTTCTTTTATGTCAGTAATATGGTTCATTAGGTACGCCTTCTTCAATAGGAAGGCCATATTTCAGTGCAATGCCTTTGTGATTATTTTCTTCGGGTGTTTTGAATACCTTCTTTTTCATTCCTAGCTCAACAAATCCTTGGCCTTGTCACATGTAACTTAGGGTCGGAGCAACACGTTTTGCTGCCATGATCCCTGTATCGCTATCATTTACTCCTTTTATACACAATTTTTCACTAAATCCATGTACCTTATTTTTGATTCTCTCCCTCTCCGTCTGTCTTATTAAATCCTAACTAAACCTGATCAATATTGATTCTGAAATTATTATTTTTCCAGGATCAAGCAACAGAAGTAATCCTGACACTAGGCGAAGCTTTCGAAGTAGCTTATCAAATGGCACTTAGGGAACAATCGAACAGGACCAGAGTGACCCAATCCTTAGCCAAGACCCCGACTCACGACCCAATGACCACATCCAACAAGGAGAAACCTAATGTAAACCCTAATGTAAACCACGGGAGATCACATTCCATTACCGAGATCAAATTGAATGGACATCAACTGAAGATAGCACCGTTACCTGCCTCGCTATCTAATGAAGACTTCCAAGCTCCTACCAGAAATACGGATGGCTCTAAAAGTCCTAGAACACCTCTACTGAAAGCTCCTATAGCGTCTACCGAAGAATTGTGAAAGGTAATGTTAACTATGTCTTAGATTGTTACAGTCAGTTTCCAGATCTTAAAGTCAGATTACACGGAAGGACTTGAATGTGTAAAAAACTTTGTGCAAACAACATGTGGATTCCACGACAGTTTTCTCAGTTTTTTGTGCAAAATGCAATTTACGCAAGAAAGATGAAACGTGTAGCCTGACCAAAAATCAAATGAATGAAATTGGTATAGTAATATGTATATGTAGTAATTGACGTAAATTTTGAAGTTTTTGATGTTGATTAATTTGGCTAAAATGTTCATGGAATTGTCTTCCCGGAAGATAAGCTTCCTAATATAATGGAAATATAAAATGTAATAAACGAAAATATAATAAAATAATAAATCTGAAAATGTCTTGTCTGGAATTGTTTTGAATTGAGTCAGACATTTTAGATTTATGTTAAAAACCAAAAAGTATTGTAAGTGTCTATTAATCTATAGCATGTTTTTTACTAACATTATTTCTTTGGGGATGCAGTTGATAAATAAAAGAAAAGCTGGAAACATGTAGTTGGAAATATGTTTTTGCAATGTTTTAATGATATTACTCGAATTTTGAATCGATATTTTAAAATAGGTTTGGATATTAGTGTTAATTTAAGGTTGGCACACATTATTGTTAGGTGTAGTAACAATAAGGTACTAAAATATAAAAAAAAAATGCAAGAAATATATTGTTTTAAGTATTATTGTGTTCATTTGGAATTGTAAGAAACGCGTTCATATATTCTGTAAGGACAATTTTATATTTGCTAGTTTTTTTATAATAAATTGTTATTACAATATTATTCTGCTTTAAAGTGATTTAAAAGTCTGTCGTAATGTGTGACAACCTTTTTAGGACCAGCTTCAAAATTACCAAAATCTGCTGGTCCCAAACTATAATAAAGGACTTTTTGTATTTCAATTTCGACACTGCTTTTACGTACCATAACCTTATTTATATGAACTATTGTATAAAATAGTTAATGAATAATTTTACTATTGAATAGTAAAATTTTAGGGGCTGTTATATTTATACATAGTAGGTTTTTATTGATTGTATATTTTGTTTCTGTTAGTATTATGCGATTGTTAAAGTAAGTGCAGCTGTGTAAATGTTTTGTCCAAGATTGCGTTGAATTATACATTTTTGAAAAGTATTTTTGTTTTTCATGAAATTTTTGATGTTATTGTAAGCTTGTATTATTTCACGCGTTTTGGAAATTCATATTTGGATATTTGGGTAGGCCTAACTATATAATCTCGATTAGCATAGTCTTACGTTACCATTTTCGGTGTCGTACACATATATAGTAATTGTATATAGTTTAAATATAAGGGTTTCCATATATTATGAAAATGGGTTGTTGATATAACACAATCTTATGACGAGAATAAAGCGAATACGCCTAAAATAACATATAGTACATAAAACATATCAAACTGATGTTACATGTTATTAAAAAGCCAGTTTAGCTAGATCTCTACTATATATGATTTACGAAGCAAAGTTTTGTGATTCGCTTGCATGTAGAGGCCTAATTAAAATGGTCGGCAGTTTGTAATTTAAAAATTGAGCTTCCGATGTTAATTTTGCAAGTAGTTTTATCGAGTTAAAGTACATACAATAAAAGTGTCTCAAAATGACGAAAAAAAAAAGTTTCGGAAAATTGTTTTTTCTCGATTTTTTCAATTACGGCAACTGTTTGCTCAAGCCAGTGGCATTTGCAATTGTTTGAAAAAATGTGCGCTAATTTTAAAATTTTGTAACTGTACGTACTTTCTTGTGTTCTTGTATGACGTTGTACCAGTCGCTTTTTTGATGACATCGTGTAGTAATTCGATAAAAAGACGTTAATACTATCTGACGTCATTTTCTCAAGTTTATACTCCACGTTGACGTCAAATTCTTGACGCCTTGAAGTCTGATTATTTGATTTGAGATTTGTGTAATCCATGTGATAAAAAAGTAAAAAAATATACAAATTATTTTTGTTTCTTTCATTTATTATCTACCTTCTGCTTTTTAAATTATTTGTATGTATATGTGACACGGCTTTTATGAATGTTAAAGATGGAGTTATATTGTCATATTGCTAAATATATCTATCGATGTTCGGTTTAATAATGTAGATTATATCAATATTTATAAAATAATATAGTATAATAGTATATAATATAGCGATATAAAATGTGCCAAAATGCAATACTACAGGTAATAACGCCAATATACAAACCCCATGATATATTCCCGTAAAATCGAAAATGCTCATTAGAAAAACACCAATTTTTGTATCACATTTTCTTGTTTTAAGTTTTTTATTACCATTACCGTCCTTTTTTATTAAAATTTGTAGCAAAAAAACAACTAGCTCATGTAGTTTTTTTACAGGCTTTATTTAAAAAAAAGAAAAATTTTAATTACTTACGTAAGGATTTATATTTTTTACATTTTGAAGTATTTTTTCAAAGTAATAAGAAAAAAATTAAGTGTTACCATGATTAATAAAAATAAATTTAAATGTGAGCAAGACGAATAATGTGGAAATAATGAAACTAAGGCCGAAATAAGTTAATTTAAATGACCTCAACTAAATAAATGAACCACGCAACAAGTTAGCTAGATATAGTTTAATAAATCACTGGATGTATACCAAAGAGTTATATAAAATATTATATACTAGTAAAATAGACCGCAACTCAATAATATACATTATATATATATTATATTATACTGAGAATAAAATAAAAATAATCACTGCCGCAAAAACGAAAGGTTTTCATAATAACTTAGAGCTTCTACTTTTATAAATTTATATTATGTTCTTCAATGTACATACGACTTCAGTTTAAAATCCCGTTTCATTTAACTCAAACACGTGTTCATTTAATTCAAGAGATCTTTTAAAATGAAGTCAAATGAAACGCTTTCAGAAATACCTAACTATATGTATCTATGGTAGAAGGTTATTGGTTGTGTACTATTATTTATTTAAATGTAGTATTACGAAAATATAATTATTGTAGTTCAGAACATTCGAATACTATTGTAAATACCTATCTATAATGATATTATATTCAAAATTCAATAAACAGTGAAATATATTTGGCTTGTTATTTACTTGCTTTTCCATACAATTATTTATGTAGTACTTTTGCTTTTGATACTAAGAAATATGAACCTATCTCTTCGTAGCACACACTTATACTTAGAAATATCGAGTACAAAGAGAGAACATCGAAGAACATCGTAATGGCAGAAGTGTACTTATAAGTCCCATGCAGTAGATGGCTAGCCTACTGTCATTAAACCGTGCACAAATCTAGACTCCGTGGCTTCAAATAAGAAATTCCTGATAGTGAACCCAATAATACTGCCCGACCCCGGAATCGAACCCAAGAACCTCATGCTCAGCAGTCCGCTTTGACCACTCGACCAACGAGGCAGTCGAGGCATGGTAGAAAAATAACAAATATTGCGTGGAGTCCCTCCGCGCGGAAGAAGTGAAACTTCGTCATACTACACGCATGCGTTCGAGTGCCACGCATTCACTCTCGTTATTTTATTGAGCTTCTAAATAATATTTTGTTGTTTTTTTGTTGTATTATTTTTATTACATAAGTTTATCGAGGTTATTCTACTCATGGAAATTGAGCGAAGGCTGGTGGTCACACCGAAGAGTCGAATGCATGGCTGTTTGCACGCCATGCATTCTTGCGTACCTAGTAGAACTACGTTGTCAAAAATCTTCTAATACTGCCATCTCTTAGTGAGTTTTACAAAATATTCCCCCTCCATGGTAGCGTTAAACTAGTTGAAAGTCGCATAAGAAGTTTCACTTCAATAAAGCTTATAAGAGCCCATCAAAGCTTATCAAAGCTCATAAAAGCTTAGACACGTAAAGTCAAAGTAGACTGAAAAAAGAAACTAGATTTTATTTTAGTAACTCTCAAGAATAATCTTCATACTTACAAAAAACTAACAAGATAACAACGTATGTATGCCACACTATTATTGGAAATATCCGTCAACTCAAAATGTATGCAGTCGATGCAATAAACAAGAGTCCGTAAAATTTATCATTTTTTATTAGTAACTTAAACCCATGAAGATATCTTAGTGTAATATACCTACATAAAGACTTACATCGTGCAAGTGGAGGTATCTGCGCGATTTAATTATTTACAGAAACCCACTATCACCCGAGAAACACACACAGATCCTCATTCTATAGTACCAGTGTTGTGCATAGGGCCCAGCAATACGGCAAGCCCATTAGGCAAGCAGAATCAAAAATCCTTACATCGTGAAGAATAGTTGGTTATAAGTGCAAGCCAAGCTTGTAGGCTTTTATGAAAGAACCGCCACTAGGCATAGAAAGTACCTTGAGTACTCAGACTCGCTGTTAAAAAAATTCTCTTCCACATGAGCATGCACAAGCAGCTCGATTCGATAAATTACTCTTGAATACAAGTTCAAAAACTGCTGAAAATTGCTCAGAACTACGACATACAGACTACAGTATTATTCTGAATCTATGTATATAAAAATCAATGCCACTTTTCGTTGTAATTTTATAACTCAAGAACGGCTGGGCCGATTTAGCTGATTTTGGTTTTAAAATGTTTTTCGTAGTCCAGGGAAGGTTTAGGGTAGTGTAGGATAGGGTAGGGTAGGTAGGTAGGGTAGGGTATGATAGGTAGGTAGATAGGGTAGGTAAAAAGTGCTATGTTACTGCCTATCTGAACTCTAAAACCCAGTTAGTACCGGGTAATACGATACCCGGTAAAAACTGGTATTCAGCTGCATTCGGTTAGAATGGAAGCTGACCCCAACATAGTTGGGAAAAGGCAAGGCAGATGATGATGGTAGCAGATGGGTGAGCGTGTAGCCGAGGTTCGGGATAAAAGGTGTGCAATCGGAATGTGTTGTGTTCCACTATCACCCGAGAAACACAGATTCTAATTCTATAGTACCAGTGTTGTGCCTAGGACCCAACAATACGGCGAGCCCATTAGGCAAGCAGAATCAAAAACCCTTACATCATGAAGAGTAGTTGGTTATAAGTGCAAGCTAAGCTTGTAGGCTTCGACGAAAGTACCGCCACTAGACATAGAAAGTACCCTGAGTACTCAGACTCCCTGTTAAAAATTTTCTCTTCCACATAAGCATGCACAAGCAGCTCGATTCGATAAATTACTCTTGAATACAAGTTTAAAAACTGCTGAAAATTGCTGAGAAATACGACAAACAGACTACAGCAGCATCCTGAATATCTGTATAGATATTTACCTAGCTACATGCGAGCTATCAAGTCAACACAGAATATTAGTGCCTCAAGCCAGTTCCAATGCACGTTAATGGATTAGCACTTCGATAGATTGATTTGAAGGGAGGTAGGTAGACATTTGTACTTAGGTTTACATGCAGCTAGGTGAAGCTGATGGTATTAGAAACGCATCAACGAGAGTGCCTTATATTCTACCAGCTACTGCTAAACATAACAAAGAACGTGAATTTCAGACATTAACAATATTAAAGTCGCTCAAAATTATAGGCACCGTTACAATAGTCGTATCAAAATTGTATTGTCTTTAAGAGCATTTACGCTTTACGACATTTAATATAAACTTTCAATACTTATTTTCCGAAATGACTGATCCGATTTTAATGAGACTTCTTACGCATAAGCAGGATTCAAAGATCTAAAAAGTTACTAAAAAACATTTTCGAAATGGCTTTAAAAAAAAAGTCGGATTCGTGCCCGGTTGATGGCAATAGGCTCGCACTGCGGGTATTACTATTAGAGTCAATTCAGCCCTAACCCTTCGGAAATAGGCGTGATTTTTTGTTTTTAACAATAGCAATTACTAACACAAGCTTTAAAATAATTTAATTCAAAACAAAACAAAACCTACCATAAAAATTCTACACAAAATCATAACTCATTCGCACAGCAAACACAAAAAAAAAGAGAAAATCCAATAATAAATTTCGTTCCCGTTAGAAACGGCTATAAAAAACGGCTAATTATTTTTGCGCCATTAGCTTAGCCGAAAAAAGGTTGAATTTTAAGCGTCATTTATTAATCTTGGTTTGGCACGGTTCTGCACGGTCGATTAGTCGTGAGGGATGGATCGGGCCGGCCCGTAACCGGTACGTGGCTGGACACTTTAGATCGGAGATAAATAGCCAGGTTGTGTACCGATAGTACTTCGTCATTGTGTAAGGGCTTTGCTAAATAAACGGGTGAAAGGAAAACGTTTTGGTTTTGGAAAAATTGAGGCGTATCTTTTTTTTTTGTAAGCCGCTCATGTGTCCCATTGCTGGGCAAAGGCCTCCCCTTTTTCCTTGCAAACCTCTCTATCTTGTGCGATATCTGGCCATGATCGCCCGGCAAACAAGATCAGATCGTCACACCACCTTCGCCGCGGTCTACCTCGACTGCGATTTCCTCCGTCAGGCGTCCAGTGAGTGATGATCTTTGCCCATCTCTCCAGGTGCATTCGCGCTACGTGGATCTTTTATTAGGATATGGAAATTAAATAGCAAGCTAAATTGAGTATTAAGAGGCAGTGGTTACTATCTTTTAGGTTTTGCTTCACAATAATTTTCATTGATAAAGCTACATCCAACGCCATAAGCTATTCTTGAAAGATAATAACCTGGCATGTTATTCACAAAAAACTTACATACGAAACAAAAAAAAAATAAGGATGAACTGAAGTGAGGCATTCTATAGCAAACTGTTGATGAAAATGAAGAACAAAGAAAGATTATTAAGATTATTAATTATTATTAGGATTTATTTTGATTATTTTATCGTCATCCGTCTATTGCTATTCCAGTCTGAACACAAGCCATTCCGATTGCACACCTTTTATCCCGCACCTCACCATCATCATCTGCGTTGCCTTTTCCCAACTTAATCGCGCTTACGTGTGTCGACCTCACGTTATACACTCTTTGTCGCACAAGCGTGCATTCGATCTAAAGTGAGTCGCAGTACAGTTTTGTCGCACAAGCGTTAATCGCGCTTCCGTGTGTCGGCCTCAAGTTATACACTCTTATGTTTGGGTCGGCTTCCAGTCTAACTGGATCCAGCTGAATACCAGTATTTTACCTGGAGCGGTAGTATTTTACTGCCTATCTGACTACAACCCAGTTAGTACCGGTTAATACGACACCCCTTGGTAAGACTGGTTGTCAGACTTTTGGGACGTGCTTTCCGAGGCACGGAGGAAACTCGGTTTGTAATGGGTGGTCACCCATCCACAGACCAACCTAGACAAGCGCGGCTTAACATGAAGATTGATCCGAGCGGCTGTTATATTTAGCCACGAGCCCCTCAATCCATCTGCTACCAGTCCTATCTATATACACGGTGTTTGGTGCATCGTTTGCCAAATCAAATAGGCCTAAAGGAGAGGTCATTTGCTATCTCTTCACGCCCTATATACTCATTCCTTGCCACACCGGTTTTTTTATAACAACTTTTTCATTTAAATTTTGAAAAATTCCAAAATTCAGCATTTTAGGTCAAATAAAATAAAAAATTGTTTAGACTTAAAATTTCGATTTAGTTTTGATGTGTGCTGTTGTATGATTGTATCAAATTCAAAATTACTTGCTAGTAACAATTACTTTTTTTTTAATAGTTTGTAAAGTTTTTGTAAAAGAAAAATAAACTTATAACAAACTTTAAATGGCAATAAAAAAAAAAAAAAAAGCGATCGGGACCTTCGGAAAAAAAAGTGCATTGCAACGCATGCCGGGGACAGCTAGTGAAAATATATAGTTCACATTAATAAAAATTAAAGTACGTCTACCAATTCCGTCTTCATGGTGCACTTGCCTTTACAATGATTAGTACAAGAGCTAATGAGGCATAACATCGATGCTCACCATCTCACCCCCGCAGCAAGCAAGTTAATTTAAGGATTATTCAACGATTCTTAGCCTTCGGAGCAAGATTCATGTTTTGGTAGGTTTTTTTGGGAAGTGATTTTGTTAAACAAGTGTTTTCATTCGGGGTTAAATTTTATAAAAGTATCGTTAATATTTACGTCTCTTGGATCAGAATTGGATAAAAAATTAGCTTCAGATACATATTCCTTTAACTATCGAGCAGGTTTTATTCATAAATTAAATTAAATAAATAAAATAGCCGCACGACATTGCAAAAAAAAAACTTTGTGTAAAATTTCAAACTTCTGTACCCGGCATCCAGCTTCTATAAGATTGTTATTAATTAGATCTTTCTAGCCATTATTATATCCAACTTGTCTATCAGGACAAAGTGCTTCTTCTGTTTAACAAAACGTAATAACAACAAGTCATACGCATAATTTCTAATTGAAATATAATAGTTTACAACAATAAAAAGCTCTTAACATCATAATTGTGACTACAATAGTTTCACCCCCGTGTCAAGCCTAGGGGGTGAAATAGAGACGATCTTGAGATAAGTGGAACATTTGTTACTAAACGTTATACACTTAGACAGTGAAGTACACAAATGTTGTAGTTTTATTGAGTGCATCTGTTAATTTGAGGATATTGAGAACCGTTCTGCTGAAGATTTTTGATTGATATTTTGCAAAATTTACTTTGGAAACGCGAGACTTTCATCATAATTTCCTAAAAGAAATAACTGCATGTTTGAGGAGTATTTAGTGTTTAATATTACTGCATTACTCGCGGTAGTTAAGTTATGTACGAGTTAACACGCATTAGTTTACCATATAGACGCTGAGAGCTGCGGTGGCCCAGTGGTGACAGCCCCGACTTACGAGCAGTAAGCCGTGGGTTCGAACCCAGGCAGGCGCATTACTTTGAGTAAATTATTTCATCAGTGCTGCTCTCAAAAACGGTAAAGGAAAACATCGTGAGGAACTACTAGAACTAAAAAATTCGAAGACATGTGACATCTACTAACCCGCACTGGGCCCGCGTGGTGGATTACAGCCCACAGTACAGCAGTGGGAACATTATAGACTGTTGATGACACGCTGAGATGAAGTTGTGAAGAAAAAAATAAAGAAAATTTTGTTTCATCATCTTCCTTCCCTTACGAGTATTTCTTGTGTTTATTTGCATTATAAAAACAAAAATATCAAAACTTAACAAAATAAATAAACAAAACTATTAATATAAAGATATACCATCTAACGCTGCAGCCCTCGAATATAAGCTTGTCATGAGAACCCTTATAACATTATTTTATGCCAACCTGCTACAGATTAAAAGTAAGCGCCACTGAACTATAAAATCTTTCCTACTAACCACACGAATCTAAAATCTAAACTTAACAAATCGAAAAATCTTGAAACCCGACCTCAATCTTGCGAAATTTAACATCGATTTTAAAACGACTCACCTATCCGTTGGTCGGGCGGCAAATTTCTCATCAGCTTGCCGTTATCGGTAGCTCGCATGATCAGCTGATCGTTCCGGAGACCAATATGGCGTCGTAATTGAACTGCAGATGGGTTAGTAAGCGTCGGTGCAATGGGTAAAGGTGTTTGGGTATGCAACGAGCTTGTTACGTCATATTTTAGGGGAGAATTTGATCAGTGTGATAGGAATAGATCAGTTTTATTTTTTGTTGACGTTATAATTTTATTAATAAGTATACTAACTATTGTGTATAAAACTAAAATTAAAAACTTATTAAATACCTATTAAATAAACTAAAATAAACCAATAGTTCAGTTGTGTGTCTGGCTTCTATTTAAAGAGTAAATTAACGAAGATTTTTCGTTATGTAATATTTGAAAGCGATTTTAGAATTTATTGTTCTTGCAAATGAAGAACCTTAGAGAAATCTTAATGTTGTCCAACAGCTCAGTCGTAGACTGATTATTCCGCTAATGTAGATACCAAACTACCTACAATTCATAATTTGTGAAATAGGGTCCCTGTCTATTTACCTCCCTACCCTTTCACCCGCTTAGATCAAAACATCATAAAGATTTTATTCTTTTCACAAATATCATTTGTTATAAAGCTCGCAAAGATTTGATTCGTAGGTACGCGACTCGAGTTGTGACTCTCACGTCGCGTCAAGTCGCGTCTCACTAATTGCGCACGCTCGCTGCTTCACGTAATTAGCACGTAATTACTACGCAGCTACTGTCGACATGTTGGCGGGGCTTAGAGGACTGACACGCCAAGTTTTCAGCTTGGAATTCAAGAATTTCTTACGTAGTTTTCTACTTTTTGTCTTTCTCTATATATTCGAATTCAATCTCAATTTGATGGTGTACTTACATTTGCAAGGCCTTAAGTTCTATAGACATTGAGATGTGTATTTAAGCAATAGGCGGACTTGATTATTTGAGCTGTAAATTAATAATGAATTGAAAAGCAGCGTCGAGTGGTACACCTTGTGATGCCATCTGACATTATGCTAAGCTGAGTCCGTTTTGACATTAAACCCTGTCCTCATTAATTATTTTGTTTAGTTTGAAGGTGTTCCTGTTGTTTAAATGCCAATAAACACACTTTCCTTTGTTTCAAAATAAAAGAAATTTTAAGCTTATTGCTACACATTATCCCTTATTTAAACCCTCCAGTGACCTAGGTGTATGAAATGGTAATCATTATTGATATGAAAAACTGATACAATTAAATTATCATTTGTTAAACGATTTTGCGCAATGTTGTATAACTTTATTACAATATGTCGTATTACATAAGTTCGACCAACATCTCCAAAAACCGTAAAACAGAGTATTAACATGCCAAAACCTTCATAATTATATAAAACATAATAATTATAATTACACCCCTAACTGATGTACACCCTACGCCGTAAGCATCACGTATTGAGGTCGTATTAACGTAATTAAGTTTATTGCGACACCGTAGGGGGTGAAAGCGGTTGAAAGGGGGGGATGAAAGCTCTTTGACTTTATATCTTGGAAATTGTATTACCTACTTACGGTATCACAAATTATATTTTCTATGTGAGAGGGGGATCTTTTTAATGATATGGTTATTCGTCGGGTTTTTGAACAAATCCTGTGTACGTCTGTCTTTTGTGTGGTAAAAGTGGTATTTTAGTCACTTATCTGTTCTTTACGTGTGGAAAAAGGATTATGATTTATCGTCCTGCTAACGGTGAAGGAAAAAATCATGAGGAAACCGTGAAAAATGTCCAAGAACTAAAATTTGAAGACATGTGACATCTACCAACTGGCACTGGGCCCGCGTGGTTGATTACAGCCCACTCCCTCTCATAGAGAGGAGGCCTGTGTCCCAGCAGTGGGAACATTACAGGCTGACGATGATGATGATGATGTCGCGCTATTTGTTAACGGTTGAAAGTTTATTTGAGTAGTTAACTCTGAAAGAACGTTGTTAATTAAGTTTTGTTTTTTTTTGGTTAAAAAGTATGAGAGTATATGAGTATGAAAGTATATGAGGTAGACAACAGAATAACAAATGTGAACTTTGCAACATTTAAAATAAAGTCGTCTTAGATAATTTAAATCTGACCCGCGCAACTTCGACTGCGTCACATTTTCATTGATGTTCCGCTCAGATTTCTTCAATTCGAACCAGTATGTCCTGAGATTAAAGCTTTCAAACATGTAAACAAACTCTTTATCTCTATAATATTAGTATAGATACCAAATTCGTAAGCAGGTAAACAAGATCAGCCAGTCAGAATTGACACCATCTTAAATCCTATTGTCACTGTAACTACATACCTACCCATCTGAACCGCATTGTTACTGTACAATAGGGGCTCATATTGGTAACTAAAGGCCTGGCTATGTACCACATAGTGTAAGTACATTATATACTGAAGGTTATAGACGTGGAGCTTTACGAGTCGTGACCAATACGGCGTGGCAGTCTCACGTTCCGATTTTTGTTCGTTGTCTTCCAAGATTTTGTGTTTTGGATAAGGAAAATCGTTACAAACGGTCGTGTTCAGGTTGTATGATACAATTTAGTTTTAGTTAGTTAAGTTAATTTATTAATAATTATCAACTTACATGTCAGGGTTATAAAAATAAAAGCACAAATCATTTTACATTAAAGGACCATAAAATACAAAATTATCATACATTAAAAATGCAACTACAAATTTTACAAATTTGTCAACAAAAAGAAAAAAAAATATATTTTTTTATAAATGAAATAAATATATTTATATATATTTTTTAAACTATTATTTTAGGCCATATAGTGCGTGTTCGGTTAGCAAGCCTCAAGCATCCCATATAAGTTTTTTTCACATTACTTGCTACACTATAATAACAAAAATCATAATTACAGACAATATTTGTGTTCACGTACCTACTTGATGGTATTTTAGTCTAGAGTTATGACTGTGTTTGACTATTTAGACTTTGTTATGACTAGTAAGAAATAGACAACTGCCAACATAGTAAAAATTCGCTCTCTTTTGTCGGGAATGTTGAACTTAGAGAGAACGTCGTGAATGAACTGAAAACCTTCAAACTTGGTATTACTATTGATTGTAAAAAAAAAAAACTCATACATATTTAAAAAAATTAGGTGATATACTATTGTTAGGTACTTCGTTATTTGTGAGTCATAGCCTAACTTCACGACTACGATACGAAACTACTTTAGTAAAGTAGTTTCGTATCCTAAGCAGCATCATCTAAGTACCCCGTGAGGTCTACCGACCCAGCTGAATACAAACCGCGGTGATCTCAAATCTTTGTGTGGAGATCAGGCGCGCGTCGCCTACTGAACCACGCCTTAACTTTTACAGATTACAGTATGTTTCCAATTCGACACTGTACTTCTTCTATCGAAAGTAGGTACGTCTTAACAGTTCTTCGGCTATGTAGGTACGAAAATACGATTTATATCATACTTCTGCAGCCCTTATCCCAACTTATTTGGGGTCGACGCAGCATGTTTTCTTCTTCCATACTTCTCTATTACTTGTCATCTCATCAGAGACCTCCTTTCTTGACATATCATCCTTCACACAGTCCATCCATCGTTTCTATGGTCCGGTAATAAGGATATTATAGATTTAAGTAATTTATAATAGGTCTTTACCTATGAAATTGCCGTATTGCAGTACAGACTTTTTCAAACAAAAAAAAGTTTTGATTGGCTATGAGTTCTAAATTCAAATTAATTTTGTTTTAAAAATATGACATTCTATTTACAAAATCAGTCTTTTGTTTATTCATTAGCGTTGTATTTTCATTACATTTCAACATTTTTCCTCATAATGGATACTTTGAAATTTCGTGTAATTATGGAATATGAGTTCCGTCGTGGCACCAACGCGGCACAAACGACCCGTAACATCAACGACGTTTACGGAGAGAACTGTACAAACGAACGCACAACCCGTTATTGGTTTGCTCGGTTTCGTTCTGGGAATTTTGACTTGAAAAATGAACCTCGTGGCCCCATACTGCACAACAGACCGTCTCTAAGCTGCATGAGTTGGGTTTGGAAGCTCTCCCTCATCCGCCATACTCACCAGATCTTGCGCCTTCCGACTATTACTTTTTCCAAAATTTGGACAACTTTTTAGCGGGAAAAAAATTCAATTCCCGAGAGGCAGTACAAAACGCCTTTGAAGAGTTTGTTGTCTCCCGTCCAGCTGATTTTTTCAAGAAGGGCATCCATAAACTGCCACAGCGTTGGCAAAGATGCATTGATTGCAGGGGTGATTACTTTGAATAAAAGAAATAAACAAGTTCGAAAAAAAAAATACTTTAACTTTTTTCAAACAAAACGGCAATTTCATAGGTAAAGACCTAATATAATAATTTTGGGGAATATCATACTTTGTATCAAAGAAATTAAGTGATGGAACTGCCCGATGTAACAGCTATAATTGAAACATTCTGGTTGTTACAATAACAACCAACTTACATGGTAACTTACTTGCCCGGAGACAGTTCGGCCCGAGAACCCATTATCCCAAAGACAGTGGGATGAGCCGTTCTCCAGGTTGGTACGGAATAACCTTATTAATAAGTCTACCAATACTGCTGAGCGTTCCCGCCAGCTGGCTATGGGTAAGTGGGAGTAGAAACTTTGGCTTCAGGCACTACGGACTCCTAACATAGGCACTATGCTAGGTTACACAACATTCCAGCTCGCTACATGTCTGCGATTGGACGTTCCTTGCGAGGCTCCACATCGCTGTCAATGTGGTGAAGCAGTTGACGGCCTCGGACACCTTTCCAGCAGTAAGAGTGCAGGTCGGATAGCGCGGCACGCAAGCATTAATGACCTCATCCGTCGGGCTCTTCGCACCGCCGGGGAGCCAGCTGTCTTAGAAGCCAATAGCTTGTCATGCGTCGATGTGAAGAGACTAGATGGTATGACCATAATGCCATGGAAGTTGGGTAGAGCTTTGGTGTGGGATGCGACTTGCGTCGACACCCTTGCGCCATCCCATCTTCCTAGCACGGTGCGCTGCACTGCTGCAGATTCGGAAAACCTTAAACGGCGCATGTACAATAACGGAATTGGTAATTATATGTGTTTGAGCAGTTTGGGATTGAAACACTAGCGCCATGGTGCCAGAGTGCCCACCTTGTGTTTCGGGCTATCGCCAAGTTTGGTCGACTCTTCACGTGACCAGAGGGCTGGCCAAAGAATCAGCATTTCCATCCAACGTGGCAATGCGGCCAGCCTTCTGGGCACTTTTCCTGCTGACAGCGATGTGGACGAATTTTTTGTCGCCCCGTAATTTTGATATTTGTACATATTTTAGTTTAATACTATTTTTAGTTTGTAAATAATATACACAACATGAAATAAAGACTAACATTCTTTAAGCTGCCTTGTGCCTAATATTTCTTGTTTTTTGGTTAATTTAGGTCCGGATGGTGTGTCAATAATATACGTCTCGGGTGATAACCTGCACTTTCTTACTGTCAAAATTAAAGACAGTACTCCAAAACTTCCACATTGCGCCACATCCATTGCACCACTTGTTTTCCTTAAATAATTAAGGAAAACAAGTGGTGAAACCTTTCAGCAACACATCTGTGTGTAAGAAGAACAACACACAACAGAAAACTACTCGTATCTAGATTTGTTTTAAGTGAAATAACTGCACCTAGATAATTAACTAAATATTGAAACTAACGTACACGACCTGTAACTTTTTCAGAAATTTATTAAGCATAATCGGCTTATAATGTTCCCACTGCTGGGACACAGGCCTCCTCTCTATGAGAGGGAGTGGGCTATAATCCACGACGCGGGACCAGTGCGGATTGGTATATTTCACATGTCTTCGAATTTTTAGTTCTAGGACATGCCGGTTTCCTCACGATGTTTTCCTTCACCATTTTGATAGCAGCGGCCACCACAGGGTGACCTCTATCTGCCCTCTCAAAATTAATTAAAGTATTGTTAAAATCTCTCTATTACTAACTAAATCGCCGAATTTAACCAGTTTAACAAAAAAATGTTATATAGCTATAATGTAAATCGTTTACCATGCCAATCAGGACCACACCGTATTTCCTCATATTTCCCTTATATCGAAGTAAAAAGTCGGGATCTAGCCTCACTGCCACACAATGTGACCATTGTGTGCGGATTAAATTATATTTCTAAGCGAATATACCAAGATATTGTCCTCGAGGAAATTGTTTATGTGACCACTGAGCCTTTGGAATTAGGACTGGTATCATGATTTGGCATTTTTTTTTCGAAAATAAAATGATGTTAACCGTGCCTCGGAAAGTACGTTAAGCCGTTGGTCCCGTCTGTCATTTGTAGATCTTTGACAGTCGTTACGAGTAGTCACAAGCCAAAAATCTGACATCCAGTCTTACTAAGGGGTCGTACGGGGATCGTATTACCCAGTTACTGGATTGTGGAGACAGACAAATAAAAGGTAAAAGGATAGGCTGATGATGATAAAAACATTAAAACAACTCATTTTTTTTTACTATATTACTATTACTACTATAATACTGCTTCAAAAAGTAGCTAGACAGACAGACACAGCCAGACTACATTACAGACTACTGCCTAGGTTAAATACGATGCGATGCTATATTTTATGAAAGCTTCAAGTTCGTGGTTTCTGTACGTATCGGGAAGGGCTGTTTAAGGAGAAATGAGGTTCTGATTACGTGTGGACGGTTGATTCGTTCACAATCGTCGCACGCTACGATGAACAGTATTTCTTAAACATGATCCGAAATAGATAAATGATACCCGGACCGACATAGGAGGTGGTTAAAAAGTGATATTGAAAAGTATTTCTTTGTTGGTTTAGTAAATTGCCATTTGGTTTGAGCTTAGGGGTTGACCTTCGAACTGCCAAGTCATGTCATGTCAGTCATGTCTCGAGTTCGAACCTAAGACACGCACCTCAGATTTTTTGGATTTACGAATATATGTATTATTATCACTTGCTTCATTTTGCATTCAATTGCAGTCGCATTATGTATAATACTGGTACTCAGCTGCATCCGGTTACAACTGGAAGCCGACCCCAAGTTAGTTTGGGAAAAGGCAGATTATGATATCACTTGCTTCTGTGATGGAAAAACATCGTGAGGAAATAAGCATGCTCGAATGATATTTCTCAACTGCGTGTAAAAGCCAAGTTAGAGACACATGTGCGGCATAAAAACTTCAGAGTTTTTATGCCACCCATGTGTCTCTAACTTCATGACCTTGGTGTCAGCACCAGGGTAGGTACTAACACATGATACAGAAATGCTTTCATTTTTGGGTACCTACATTAAGTATTTTTCTAAGAAGCAAATGACACTATATTTAAAAACTCGTTTTGTAAAGCTAAATCGGGTTGTATTTAACTGCAGGTAACAAATTTGAGAATTAATAGGTAAAATATAACAAGATAATGATTCTTGTCATAGAACTAAACATACTAGTTCATATGATATTCTATGGCTGCCTCCTGTTGCACAGACTAGAACCGTGTATAAAATACGAAATAGATCAGAAACGGTTCCTGCGACATTCTCTATTGTGAACGAAAATTGTCACGTACGAAATATCTACGCTCCCTGCACTTTTATTAGGTGGATACAAGTTTTATATAAAAGCAACGATTTCATAACCCTAAACGCTCGTATTTGAGAACTACATAAGGTAAAATTTGAAGCTAGAATCAGTTTTTGGGTACATTTAATGATGTGCATTTTTTAACATTGCCTCTGCAATCTTTCTTAGAAACGCCACGAACTATGTAATTGACAACACGGGGTGTGTTGTATTAGTCAATTAAAGGCATAACCATATATGGCTATAAATCCCCGGAGTATATTGCTACCTCCGGAGTGCCCCAAGGATCACATACCGGGCCAATACTCTTTATTATGTTCATTAATGACATACTAAATTGCATCAAATACAGCCAATGTTCCCTATTTGCCGACGACCTTAAAATCTATCGCCAGATAAAAACCCAAGAAGACATTGTCCTACTCCAATCCGATCTAGACTCAATACAAAGATGGTGTGAGGTGAATGGGATGGTCCTGAATGCCAGCAAATGTTATCATATAACATTTACGCGGAAAAGGCATCCTATACCATCGACTTACTCCCTAAACGGGACATCACTGCAACAAGTCGAAAACATTCGAGATCTAGGAGTAGTGCTTAGTAGCGATCTCTCATTTACCACACACATCGATAATATCATCAAAAAGGTTGAGAATGAAGGTTGAAAATGGTTGGGTTTATAAACAGAATTGGCAAAGAATTCAAGGGAACCTTGGCGTTGAAAATGCTCTATAACACCTTCGTGCGCAGCCTCTTGGAATATGCATGTCCTGTCTGGAGTCCGATTTATAATGTTCATATAGACCGAATTGAGCGCGTTCAAAGGAAAATGACGAGGTCCTTGCGGTTTAAAGACCACAAGTGTCCGCATAGAGCCGATTACGCAGAACGGCTGAGTTACTTCAAATTAGACTCACTGAAGCAACGAAGGGTCTTAAACGATCTGACGACATTTTATAAAATTGTAAACGGGTTGACATCAACTCCAGATCTCCTTAACAAAATCAACCTCGAAGTACCTCGCCATTATCACCTCCGGTCCAAGCGGAACTACTACTAGGACGTTTGCGTCTAGACCGTGTCGCACAAACCTGGGCCAGCATGCTCCCCTGAACAGAATGTTGTCTTATTACAACAGAGCCTGTTCAGCTGATTCCGACATAGATATTTTCTTTAACAGCCTAACAAATTTTAAAAGGAAAATCGTTCAAATTGACCCGTAATCAGCTGCCTACCTACTTACTCATTCTATGTTTATAAGAAAAAAAACAATTTTCAATTTTAATCTATTAACAATTTAATTTATTTTTATTTTATTTTCAATTTAATTCATATTATTCACTTAACTTATGATTTGACTTTACATTAAAATATTATTTATCTTTTTTGACATGGAACGATCGATTAATTCAATAATGTTTTTGTTTTGTTTCTTTATAATCTATTCTGTAATGTAATGATATATGTAATTTTAATTTCAATTGTGTGTAATTTTAATCATGATAAGATGTAATTTTATTTTGTATTATGTCTAATGAATGTTTTTAGAATAATTGCTTACCCTTTAATATGAATGTTGTGCATGCCTGTAAGTGATGTATATAAGAGCGGGAGGACTCGGGGATCTCAAATGATAACGATCAGACATCTTGTTAACACTTTTTATCTTAAATCGTAAATTTAGCTAGGTAACAATCATTTTATTTAAATGAAATAATAGTAATAATGTTCCAATTTCTGTTTTAAAATAAATCAAACCTTAAAATTAACAAAACTTATAATGTAATGCAAAATCACTTATTTATTTTATGCAATGGTTCATGTTTTCGTTACGTCATCAGCTGATATGACGTTTGTTTTTGTCTGTGGTACTGTTTTTAATTGCCAGCGCTATCACGGCCATACTGACGAGCGGGCCTTGCTAGGGCCAGCGAATCTCTCTGAAAAACACGGCAATGTTAAATAAATGCAAAACCTTTTAGACCAGACTCAGAGGCAGCATTGCTTAGTCTGGTGAAACTGTCAAACTCAGAGGTCGTAGATCGTGGCTCGATCATAAAGATTCAGAGGCCCGTCTTTGACTTGGCTTGACTGAAATTTATTTAACCAACCAACTGTAACCATGGCCATGACCAAGACCTTTGAATACAACCATTTTTCCAGCTCAAAATCAAACTCAGAGGTCGCAGATCATGGCTTGATCGTAAAGATTCAGAGACCAGTCTTTGACTTGTCTTGACTTGACTTTTATTTTTGTTCCAAAACAATTCAAAATTAAACGTTTCATTTTACTTTATCCATAAACTTAATTTTTAAATCATAAGCAATTTTATAAACAGTTTCTCACCTTTTTTGTTATTATTATTTATTCTTGCTATCACGGTCTATTCATTCAGTTAAATTTGGATTAGGGACCAATCTCATGTGTTCATGTGTGACTACAGTATTTTTATTTCGTAGTGACCGAAGGTCTGTTACTTCGTATCTATGGTTGTCAAGAACTTTTATTATTCGATAGGGTCCCAGATATTTTGGTCCTAGTTTGTTACCAGACCACTGAGTGTCTTTACAAAGAACAAAGTCTCCTTCTAAAAAGGGTTTAATTTTGGCGCACTTAGAATCGAAACGTGTTTTATTTTTTTTCTGCTGTTTCGGCCATTCTGTGCTTAGCGTCTAAACGAATTTCATCTTTGTTAATGTCTTCGTTAAGTAGGGATATCTGTTCGATTGCAGGGGGAGAGCATCTTTTACCTAACAGTAGTTCTAAGGGGGAATATCCTGTAGCTTTAGATTTCGTACAATTTAATGCTAATTGTAACTCCCCTATTTTATTAACCCAAACTCGTGATTGCGTCAGAGATATGGCTGTGAGGTGATCTTTAAGAGTGCGCATTTGTCTTTCAGCTTGACCGTTAGCTCTAGGGGTACCGCGGGCAATAGCATGATGTTCGATAAAGAAAGATTTTAAAAAATCTTGAATTTCTGTGCCCATAATAGCAGATTCCCTGTCAGAAATAATTCTACATGGGGTGCCAAAAATATTAATTATTTCGCGGAAGCATTTTAAAATCATATTAGTACTTTTATCTTTCAGTGGATACAGAAGTATAAATTTAGGAAATGCATCAATAGCTACCAGAACGTATGCTTTCTTGTTTGTGCCGGTAAGATTACCCATAAGGTCTACATGTATCGTATGGAACGGTATGTTTATTTTATCAATAGGGTGCATTTCCATTTGTTTTTTTCCTGAAGGTTCTTTGCCAATTTTGCATTGTAAACAGTTATCACAAAAATTACGTACTCGTTTTGTCATGTGTTTAAACCAAAACTGTTCCCGAATTTTATCCAAAGTACGTTCCCACCCCGTATGCAAAAGATTTTCGTGGTATCTATTTATTAATGAACAAACAAGTGATTCAGGGACTACTGTACGAGTTAATGATTCTCCTTTATGGTTTTGTATGGTTATCATCAAGAGATTCGATCGAATACAAAATTTTCTGTCATAGTCATCTTTATTCTTTATGGCATCGCGTATACTTTTGAGTTCTTTGTCCCTTTCTTGTTCAACTATAATCCACGCTGGATCTTTTACTAAAATATTGATTTGTGGGTTTCTGCTTAAAAAGTCGACGTGGGCCATTTGTTCCCCCTTACGGTAAATAATATCAAAGTCAAAATTTTGTAAGTATGCCCATAGTCTATGAACCCGAGGTGTAAGTTCCTTTTTATGTTTTGAAGCCTTAAGGGCATTGCAATCAGTTACAATTGTAAATTTGCGGCCATATAGAAAATGTCGAAAGTGTTTTATTGCTCTGACAACAGCTAAAGTCTCCAATTCGTAAGAATGGTATCTTGTTTCAGCATCACTAGTGCGCATACTAAAGTATTCAACGACTTTGCGACGATTATTGTCATTCTGAATGAGAATAGCCCCGAGACCTTTGGAGCTAGCATCTGTATGGACTTCTATTGGTAGATTTGGATCAAAAATGCAAAGTATAGGTTCAGAGATCAAAAGTTGGATGACATGTTGCCTTCTTGTTTCGTGATCGGGAGACCATACAAATGGTACGTCTTTTTTTGTTAGCTGATACAGTGGAGCCATTAGTTGGGAAAATTGAGGGATAAAACGCCGAAAATAGCTTGCCAGACCATTGAATTGCCTAAGCTGCTTAAGTGTTTTGGGTGGTTCGGATAATTTAAGTGCTGTTAATTTAGTGGGATTTGGCGTTACTTCACCATTCTTTATAATGTTACCGAGATATTCTATGGACGTCTTAAGGAATTTACATTTTGAGGGATTTACAGTAAATCCTGCGTCTGACAGTCTTTTTAATACTAAGGCCAGCCTTTCTAAACCTTCTTGCTCAGTAGATGAGGGAATTAATACATCGTCGATATATACTAGTGCAATATTGTCGCGATAGTCACCTAAGGCTGTATTAATGGCACGCTGGTAAACTGAAGGTGCGTTACTTAGACCAAATGGCATTGATAAGTACTCATACTGGCCGTCAGGCGTAATGAAAGCAGTTTTTTCGATTGATTCTTCTGAAATTTTAATTTGATGAAAGCCCGATTCCATATCAAGGCTTGAAAAGAATCGAGCTTTACCAAGTTTATCAATATGATCTTGTATCAGTGGCAGAGGATAGTGGTCACGAACTGTATTAGAATTTAATTCGCGGAAATCAACACAAAGCCGGTCATCACCGTTTTTCTTTTTGACTAGCAAAATGGGACTTGCAAAAGGTGAACAACTATCTCTAATAATACCCTTAGTTTTAAGATCTTCAATAATTGTTTTAACTTTTTCTCTCTCAACCGGTGCTAGTCGGTAGGGCCGTCTTTGTACTATACGATTAGGATCTTTTAATCTGATAGTTAATTTGCCCGTGGTCACTTTTTTAATTTTATTGAAAGTAAATAAATCGTTGTGTTTTTCAAGGATACTTATTAACTGAGACGTATCTTTCAAATCAGTGTCAATATTAGCCAAAGATGATATTTCGCAATTAAAAATGTACCTTACCCTTTCTATTGATGTTCCTTCGTTTGTAATTGAAATTTTAATTCCCGGTATTTTGATAGAGTCTAGTCCTAGAATGACATCATAATTTAAATCGTTAACGACATGAAGTTTTACTTCGAATGTCACATCATTAAATGTGGCTACAGTATTTATTGATTCACTCGAAGGTATGCTACTGCCCCCAAAACCTCGTAATTGCAAAAGTTCTATTTGGCGTTTACCCTTAATTGACCCAGAAACTCTTTTCTTAATAAGCGAACATTCGGCACCACTATCAATTAAGCAAAAAGAAAGATATCACCTATTTGTAGTTGGACTTCGTTAGGCGCCTTTTCCTTCTGGATTGTATTCACTTCCCGACGTGAAGTTTGTGGTGCAACTGTTGACGCAGCAGCAGGAACAGAAGTCTTCTCGGATTGTGTTTCGTTTTTCTTTTTATGCCAGCAGCGGTCAGATGCATGACCTGGTTTCTTGCAGATTTCACAATTAAGTCTGTTCCTACAATCACGAGAAACATGCCCTTGTTTGTGGCAATTGTAACACGTCGCAATTGTTGCAGGGTCAAGCCTTGGTTGTTTAGCACGGGGTTCATCTGATATTGCATCGGCAGGTCGTTTACGGTAGTTTGCCAATGTGGCAATCAGTTCAGCTTGTGATTTTGGTGCTGACCTAAGGAGTTCAGCTTGGTAAAACTTTGGTCTTATGCCTGATATTACAGCTTCCACCATGAGCTCAGTTGGAGCATTCGGAGAAATTCTTGAAAACAAACGCCATGATTCGGCAACATATTCAGAAAAACATTTAGCCTGATTTGAAGTATATTCCCGAAATGCATTGACGTACACAATGTACCTAGTTTCGCCACTAAATTGTGCTATGAGTTCCCTTTGGAGTGAATCCCAATTGGCAAGCGAGTGAGCATTAGTGTCTGCCCATTGCTTGGCGCGTCCTTGCAAGCATGCCAATCCTTTCATCATAGCAACGTACTGTGAACAACCTCGCATGGTGATTAAAGAGGTAACTTGTTTACACCACTCCTCAATTGTTATTTTATGTTCGTCGGGGTCATAATTAGGTAAATAAATTTCGCTTAGCTTGTGGGTGCTCGTGTTTGGGTTCCGAAAAACCATTCTTTCCAGCAACTTGATCTGGCAGCGAAGTAAATTCAGCTCCTCCGAATTTCCTGGTCGAGAGGTCGGCAGGACAGGCGAGAACGTTGATGGGTCCGGTTCAGGCTCGGGCTCATCCCTTTCTTCTGATATAAGAGCGGGAGGACTCGGGGATCTCAAATGATAACGATCAGACATCTTGTTAACACTTTTTATCTTAAATCGTAAATTTAGCTAGGTAACAATCATTTTATTTAAATGAAATAATAGTAATAATGTTCCAATTTCTGTTTTAAAATAAATCAAACCTTAAAATTAACAAAACTTATAATGTAATGCAAAATCACTTATTTATTTTATGCAATGGTTCATGTTTTCGTTACGTCATCAGCTGATATGACGTTTGTTTTTGTCTGTGGTACTGTTTTTAATTGCCAGCGCTATCATGTATTTACACAGCATCAAAGACTTGTAATTTTATATGAAAATCATTGTAAATATGTCGTTGGTGTGCCTTACTTAATAAATAAAAATAAAATAACCATCGCCGGATAGGTACTACTTATGATGATTGATTGTAAGGAAGAACAACTTTGGTTAAAGTTTAAGAATCCTTTTAATAAACGAATTTTACAGAGTATAACATAATATCATGCCAGAAATCCGAAAGGTGTTAGTCAAAGGTGTTGATGCCCGTTTCCAGCACGCGTAGCATGACCACCGTAGAAACGGGCTATGTCGACGGAAGAATCGACAAACTGACACATTCTCATTGTATATCTGTCATTATGTCGATTTTTCCGTAGACAAAACTCTTTTCTACAGTGGTCATGCTTTGCGTGCAGGACATGTCACCAGTTAAGTCCTTTTGGCATCAAACGGTCATACATTTTAGAATACGAGACTGGACAGATATGAACAAAAAAAAATAAAAAAAAAGAATTCTCACATCGCAGATATTATTTTAACTTCAAGTTTTTTCTAAATAAGGTGAACTGCAGTACCTGACTTCCACTTACCCTACCCCACGTTATACCTCATATACAAAGGTTGTAAGTAAATATAAAGGTAAGTGAAATGGCAAACGCGTGATATCGGCGTCTCGCCACCGCCGCAGTGGCGTTGACTCGACGCCTGTTACACGCTACGCTGCGCTCCCGCGATTTGATTATATGTGCATGTGTATAGAGTTGATAAATTTGCAGGCAAAATGAGAAGGAGGATTATCATTACTCTTCTCTTAAAGAAGGTAAAACAACATTGGGTAGACCCGAGGTTGTTTTACTAGCTAGACCGCGACATCGCGAACCAATCGTAACGTAACTTGGTTGTTTTTTTTTTCGGTATAGGAAAACATCTTGGGGAAACCAAACCAGCATATTATATTAAATGCAGGAGCGTCAGAAGGGGCCTTATAGCGGTCTTGGCTGTCGCTATCCATCGTGGGCGTTGTAACGGCAGGAATTTCAAAATAAAATGCACACGTGTATTGTACAAAGTCTTATTACTTAATTGGTCCACAATGTTACACAAAATCACACACAATTTCCAAGATAAAACTGGATTATGAGCCAATAGGTTAGCACATGTGGACCTCATGCAGCAGCTGTCAACTCAATGACGGCTGCCATTACTCGAGGCGACACCCACTACTCTATTCGGGGTTACCCACTCATATTTTGAATACTACTCGTATCGATTACATAATCAGCGCGCCGTCATATATATTTCTCGATGGCATGTAAACCCAAGTCGCCAGATAAGGCAGTAACCATAAAAAAACGACTATCTTATTTTGGTTACAATAGGGTCATGATCACTATTTTTTTCTTTGTCCGTCGGGTAGTTTATTGAAAAGTATTGGACACGTATTTTTTTTCCACGTGGTCATAAAATTACGGAGATATATTGAGTTGAAATGGCGCATGACGTCACGTGTAGGTAATTTTTATACCTACTTGTGACGTAGTGAGCCCCCACTCGCCATCTTTTATGAGTTTTAACTAAGTACATTTTTGATATTTTGATAAAACAAAGAATACGTGTTTTGTATTACCTGTCTGACGGACAAAATAGAATTTTGTTTTCTTTACCCAGTCTTCTTCCCTATTTAGGCAACCAGCAAAAAAGGTATCACCCATAGATGTGAATAATAGAAGAAGTAATTGCAAAACCAGTAATAGCAATAAAAAAAAAGTCTATATAAAATTTCCGCGCGTTCAAGCTAAGCTGTGCGGTTTTTAAATCTATCCCGGTAAAGAAACATGCAGTATCTAAAAATATCTCCTCTCAACTTAAAGTGCAGTCAAAACAGGTCGGTCTAATCATTTCCTTAAAAACCGGTACGTTTTGTTAACCGTGTTATTATCATCTCTATAAGATATCTCATAATCCTCAGTAGATGGTGCTGCTTTAGTCGCGTGTCAGTTCGGATCAGTTGAGGTACTTAACTTGCCGCCAAACTCGCTTTGTGTAACTACTAAACTTGCTTCCGACACCAAGCCTTTGACAGAAGAGCTGGTATGGAAGTACTCATGGCTCCCCGTGAGAATTTGTTGGAACATGACCAATAAACGTTTGACTTTCATGAGAGAATTGCTGGATATGGAGTTTTGATGATTTGCTACTGGGCGACTCAGAGAAGCCACCTAAGATAGTTGAGCATTAATCTAAATTGAGCAGCTAAATAACATGTCAGTAACACATGCTCGAGTTGGTAAATAATTTTAGCCAATTTTACATAAATATTGTTTATATACCTCATGTACCTAATGACTCTAAGGTACCAAGATTGCGAGACGTTATTGTTACCATTGATGTTTGTTTTGCGAAGAAAGGAAGTCTTCTTAAATGAATGATTTCGATTAGTAATACAAAATTACGTAATCACAAAATTTGAACAATCAACACTAACTCAATAATCCAATAACACAAATTATAACAGGCGACCAAAAGATCTCACAGCTCCGAAAATCTACGCAATCCTTTAACAAATCTTATAATACGATCTATGCCGGCGGTGCGCGGACGCAGCGGGGCGGAAGGAGCCGACGACTCGCGAAGACGCGGTGACGTCGACCGAGAAATACCGAATACGTAAGTCGGGGGGCGTAGCGTCGTAGCTTCGTAGCAACGTAGCACGACGTAGACGCGTAGCTCGTAGCTTCACTCGAGAATAATGGAAATGGTTTTCTTGAGACAGATTTTTTTAACAGACTTTTTATAGGGTTTTGTTTTGTAAGGTGTAAGGTGTTTATTATTGTGTGCCCATATAAAGGAGGGTTTTTTTAATGAATCTGTTAATAACTGAAATTATTAAAACGATGACTTGATCTTTATTGCAATACCTTTTACTTACTCTTTGTTTTATTTAATGTTACAACAATAACTCAGGCAATGTAAAAGGTATGCACTTGTATGTCAACTGATGGAATTAGTATTTAGGTTGGTAATACTTTAATTTTTAATTGATTATTGAAAACAAATCGTCAACAATTAGTTTTGTCTTTTTAAAGTTATGAAGGAACTAAAATTCCTTTGAAAACGATAACGTTTTTAAAAAGTGACACCGACCCAGAATCGAATACCAAACTAACCCATCCTTCTAACCACTTAACCTAATAATGATAAAATCTGGAAATCGGAATAAATCGCATTTTGTGCGCTATACAGACTTCCTAATTATTAATACTGAAATATGCAAAGTTAGTTGTCTTCAGCGAAACAATTCGACTAGGTTCCGTACAATTATAAAGTCAGATTGGAGTTTTCCATATTCCTTGTGTGTTAATGAAATTTTGGATTTTGTTAATATAAATGAATGTAGATTTTGAGTCTTCGGGATTTAATAACTTATTCTACGTAACTCTTGCCAGGTTTAAAGTGCTCCCAATTTCCATGGTTATAAAACACGACTTTGAACGATAATTAATTAATAAACATCGACTTTTGTGTCGATGCTTTTTCTTCGTCATATTGTGCTGTGGTTTATATAGATTTATTTAAGCAGAAAAAAAATATGCTGTCGAAACACTTCAATTTATTTTTCTACGATTTTACTGTAACAATAGAACAATATGGGACGTCAGATTCTAAGCGATTAATCTGCTTCTTCTTCAGCATGGTTTCCTTTAAAACTTTAGGTGTCCTCCAAGCAGATGCCTTAAAAGAAACATAATCATATGTATTTTTCATAGAAACAAAACTAATGCCCAAACAAAAGAGCTAAATTTTTAACGCTTTTCGAATGGTAATTCCAACAATACATTGATATTAGGCATCTCTTAGCCTCAGTGAAAACAAGCATAAAGCTAGCTTATGTCACATTCCCATCAACCTCAAAATAGACCCAATCAAATCATATACAACTCAACTTCTAATCAACCACCATATTAATATTCAATAACTCTCTCTACCGTCCGAAGACAAAAGGCCCAATACACCATAAAAACTCCATCGGCTCCCAATTTGTTGGCAGGGTTGTGCCTGCGACTGATCGACGTTGATTAATGTCTGTCTGTCTGTCTGTCGATTAAAAAAACTTTGTGTTTCAGTGGTACTGCCTGGGTAGGGGATGGAATGGAGAGGCTGGTGTATTTCCGTAAATGTTTTTTTTTAAGTGAAGTTTATGCGACTTCCAACAAGGTTGAGTTAAACGTTTAACGCTACCATGGAGGAGGTATGAAAGCACTGTTGCGTTAAACGTTCAACGCTCCTGGCGAGGGGAATAGAAAGAGACAGAGCGATCATTTCCACATTACGAAGTTTCAATTCTTCCGCGCGGAGGGACTCCACGCATTATTTTTATTGAAGTGAAACTTCTAATGCGACTTCCAACAAGGTTGCGTTAAACGTTACCATGGAGGGGGTATGAAAGCACTGTTGCGTTAAACGTTCAACGCTCCTAGGGAGGGGGAATAGAAAGAGACAGAGCGGGAGTGAATGCATTGTACTCGAAGTTTCACTTCTTCCGCGCGGAGGGACTCCACGCACTATTTTTTTTTTGAAGATCTGCTTTATATCGGCGTGTAGTTGGTGTGTTTCATGTTAACAGTTATGTTGAATTATATAAATGTATGTACTGGTGACTTTATTGTGATTTCGAAACAGCAATCTGTATCCTATAGAGAAGACGTGTTTAGTCAATCTTTCTAACTAGGAATAAATATGTTTTCTTTATTTCTTTCTTTAGGAAGCGGCGAAGAGATAGCGATTTAGAAGTCTCGAACTATGTACTTAGACGTTTATAAAAGTAAGAGAGTGAGCCTTATTTAAATAAAATGATTAAAAATTATTACATCACGCCTAATCTCCAAAGAGTTAGGCAGAGGTATACCTAATAGAACACCCACGTTTTGCCAGTTATGTTTAAGTCCCATGTAATTGGGGGCAAGCCTATTGCCATAAATCAGGCACAAATCTAGACTTTGCCCGTCCCGGTAATCGAACCCCGGACCACAACACTAACGATGCAGGCAAGAGATTTGAATTGATCGTCTAAAAATTGTAAGGGAAGGCTAACATCAGCCCTCCGCTCCACGCCACTCTTGTGCTAGCGACATTTGATTTCAGTGACATCTGGCGGAAGTAATGGATTTTTTCAGTTAGCTGAAGGTGAAAATTTAATCTATGATGATAAGTGACGACCGAAAAAAAGATTTTACGGAAATTCTTTGCGGGTTTTTGTACGAAATTTTGTCACACGGTGTATTTTTTGAAAATCAGCGTATCGGCTTGTGTTAACAAAAGGGATATTATGTCATCATGTGCCTATCCTTTCGCCTATGTTGAGGTCGGCTTCCAGTCTAACTGGATGCAGCTGCGTACCAGTATTTTACATGAAGCGACTGCCTATCTGACCTCCACAACCCAGTTACTGGGTAATACGATACCCCTTGGTAAGACTCGATGTCAGACTTTTGGCTTCTGACTACTAGAAACGACTGTCAAAGATCTACATCTACAGCCGGGACCAACGACATAACGTGGTTTCCGAGGCACGGAGGAAACTTGGTATGTAATTATGGTCACCCATTTACGGACCAACCTCGGCAAGCACGGCTTAACCTTAAAGATCGACTCGTGCGGCTGTTATTATTTAGCCACGAGCTCCTCCAAAAGGGATGTTATGTGTGGATCCATAATCATATATGTATCATAGCAAAAGCCTTTTCGGTTTGACAAACCCAATTTTTTATTATCTACTGTCGCATTACGTTAAGCTTGTACCTAAGTTTTCGCCGTTTACAAATATATCTAAACCTTTTTTGACTTACTTAGTCTGTTTAGAATACCTGTTTAATTCGCCAACACTAAAGTACACGGTTTTTAAGATCTATGTACACACATCTTAAAAAACCGTACGCGTACAATTTCAGGACATGTCAGCGCGGTTCAAGTTTCAGGACTCTTAGGAGACAGTAATAAACTAAGTTATAGTACAATTTGCGGACTATTTTGCGCGCGCGTCATTGTTACGTAGACCCCCGGGCAGACTAGCGAAGTGGCGACGAGCATTCTGATCCGATTGCCAAAACTGATCGAGATTTCAGACGATTATTTTATCGAAGGGTTTCCACGACAATTGTTTTCAGATAGGCAGTCGCTTCAAGTAAAATACTGGTATTAAGATACATCCAGTTAGACTGGAAGCCGACCTCAACATAGTTGAGAAAAGACTGGCAAGCAGATGATGATAATGGTTTCCACAACCTTCGTCTCGATATTTTTCCCTGTACAAACGTAAATGGTGTAATTTGGCACATAGGGAACTATGTAGGAACTTAAACCATAGATACATTTTAGCAAACCATAGTGTATCTCCCAGTCCCAATTTTCTGCATGTATCATATTTACAGTATAACCACTTTAATTTTTCAGTTCATGGTGGCGTTGCTTAAAAATAAAATTTGCATCGATATGTCAATCTTGGTACATTTATTTTAGTTCTGTGTTTTCCCGCGAGCAAGTTAATTGAAGTGTAAACTATTTGTACTGTTTGAAGAGAATGACATAATTATCTTTTCTTTATATTTGACATCGTGCCTTAGAAACCATTCTATAAACTGTATTTTTTCCTTATGTTTTTACGGTGTCAAAGAACTTTTTTTTATATATTTTTTTTACTTTTTCATCATAGAAACGTGTTCACTATCTCTGTCCCTGCATTAGCACCATATAAATTAAATTTCCCTGTAATTTTTCCGTACCATACGTTCTCACTTACTCCGTTTTCTTCATTCCTCACACTTGAAACCAATACCTCTTTTCACAGTACCGATCTATTCGAAATACTATTAGAATAGCCCCTAAAACTCTCAAGAGGCAAGCAAGCTCGTCGGTACCCGGCTCTGCGTCATGCGGGCAAACTGCTCAAGTATTTGCTAACTGCTCTTTGATGACTTGTTGGCTGCAACTTGTGCACTGTGACTCATAGTTTGGTACATAAGTTAGATAGGAAATTGATTAGTTGAAGAGTTTCGGATGGTTCTATTTTGTTTTTTGTTTAAATTTTACATATTAGATGTTGGTAATTTGTGATATTCACTTGAATATCTTCCCTACATAGTTATTTAATAAGAAAAGAAAAAAAAGAAAAATAGAACTTTTGTAAATTTTTAAAGATTCAAACTTCAGATAGTGTATTTTTTAACCATCATAAATATAAAGGTTTCTTATACAAGGCGTTGTTTTGCATCCTCGTCAAATTCAAGGAGATAAAACTATACTAATGATTCTCGACCGAATCAATAATAAAATGGTTAGGTTAACTTTAATTCTTTTCTTATTTACGGAAATCGGTAAGTGTGTAACCGCCCGTGTTTTCAACGCGGCCCATCTGATCCACGCCCTATAACCGCGCTTTCGCACGTACAAGCAATCTCAAACGTTTTTTCGATAATTTATTATTCCTTAGACCACGTTAAGTGGGTAATTCTGAAATACTGACGTTTATTAATAATTAACCCGGTAGCTTTATTTAATTTGATTATTTATGTCTTTTGTGACAACCTCCTGAATTTTGACTAGGATGCAAAACAACAACTTGTATAGCTTTGTCATGTTAAAATCAATATTTATTTGGAATCACCGTGCTAACCCTACATTCAATTATGCGCAGTCCGATCTCATTATCTACGCCAATATGTGACCAAACAGCTTAGACGCCAGATTCTAATACCACTTCGGGTCTGAGCATCCACTAACTATCTACTTTACCATCTCAATATCTCCCAAACTTTAACTGATTAGACACGTAACAGGCCTTAAACAAATCGAAGCCTCCCCAAGAAGCCCATGCGCAAGTAACCAAGGTTTTCAGCTCCGCTGCAAGTTTCAGCTTCAACGGATAAGGTTCGTATATAAAGGTTGGATGGAGGTAAATGGAACCAGTATGTAAGTTACCGTGATGTTTGGTGTTTGAGTTGAAGAATTTGTGAATGAAAAGTGTATTTTTGTGTCTGTTTTGTACGTTAACATATTAAGTGAATGTTTTGAAGAGGATGGGGATGGTAAGATGAATCTTTTAAAATTTCAGATTTTGCAGTTAACTGAGATGGAATGATAAGTTATGTCAATACCATCAAACTGTTTGGCAAAAGTGCCAAGTACAAAAAAGGACCATACGTTGCCAATGGTCTATCTTTCAATTCTTGTATTATCATACAAAAGTTACAATTTTGAGTACCTTTACGAAAAGCAAAGGCACCAATTTCGGTACCAAGCAAGTCTTTAGGCTCCATTCCGACTAACATAGCTTAAACAAGTCAACTCAACCATCAAATAGACCCACGTCTAATCAATACCCCATCATCGTTACATAATAATAAAACTCATTTCACAATATATACCTGTACCTATACCGCTACCATACCTCCATGTATACCGGTATACCTCGGTCCGTACCGCGAGCGACGGGACAGACGTCCATTCATTGCGGCAGTCACGTAGGGTAATGTATATTCTAATATATTTGAAATGGGAACGACTTTTCGTGCCTACCGGCCCGTGCGGTCTGCGGTCGGTGAAGGGATGTGACCACGGGACGTGGGGTGTTGTCGATAGTTTTCGTTTTTGCATATTTTTGTACAGTTGACATGCACTTACATGGGACTCAAACATAACTACGTATAATAGTACGCCCACATAGGTGAGGTGAGTGACATAGCAACCTTTCGGGGACTATTTACTTTATTGGTGACGTACTTCAGAAAAGTCAGAAGCGCAGCGCTTAAAATCGACATGCGTGTATGACCGTGTGCACAGCATGTTTTCTTCTCCTACACTTCTTTTTTAATCATCATCTGAGCACAGTAGTCATATTGACATCCTTATTTTGTCTTATCCACATTCATACGCAAAACTTTCTTCACATTTTTCTCATTCCTTCTCATCACATGAATATTTTATGGACAATTGGGCAAACCATGTTATCCAACTCTAATTGATCAACTTACGTACTTTGCTAGATGATAATAACGGGGAAATCTTAACAAAAAATGTTTATTTTTTCAAAAAACTATTAATTTTAATGAGCTGAGCTTCTTCCATTGCTTGTGCTGTCCGTTTAGTAAATAATCCTGCTAACAGCCGATTATTACTACTTTAACTCATAAGTTTTTCTCCACATTTTCCATTTTATCGATACTATAATCCATCAAAATTAACCACCATATTGACTTTTTGCTTTTGTCATCTTTGTAAATACAAAGATGCCTGTTGTTGAAAGTGTTATTTTTGCAGTGCTATTTTATTGTTGTTATAATTTTGTTTTTTTTTTTTGCATACTGTGTCTATCGCATCATATTGTACACAATGCTTGTACCATATTTCTTGTATTATTATGATAAACAGTGTAACAATTGTAGATAGGCCAATAAATAAATAAAAATATTTTTACAAAAACCACACCCCATCCTTAGCACCCCGTATTTACTCCGCACCTCGGCAGTTCATCTTCATTTTTTATCTCTTTCAGCGGAAAAAGGGCAAAAAAGCAGGAAACCGTTCTAGTAATGAGTAAAAAAAAAACTAAACGAAAGATATACCTTTCCGTTCGTACCAGGTCTGTATTTTGTCCTACAAAGTAGACGAGTTTTGTTTAGCTGTAGTTTGTGTAATGAGAGGTATTAAAATGTAGTTATGGTTTATTTGTGTTTTTTTTTTTTTGTTTTTGAATCCGGTTGGCTTTATGTTAGCTTTCACCATGGATCCGGTAAGTATACATTAGCGGAAAGCTAAAACTGAAAGTTCAGTGTAACGGAAAGCGAATGCATTATAAAAAATAATCTTTTAGATTTTTTTTAACGTTTTCTTCGTGAGCAGTGAACTTATTTATAATTGTAGTTTTATATCTATGTTAATAGGAATGACGTTTTAAATGAAAATTATTCAGTGCTCTTATTCACTAGGAAGCCGACGGCACCGGCATCGCATGAAAACTAGATGGAGAACCTACAACATCATCTTCGCAGTTTACGGCAAAATTTTCCTGACGTTCGCTAAACATTATAAAATGCCGTTTAAAAGACTTTCTTATTAATTACTAGCCGCTGCCCGCGACTTCGTTCGCGTGGAAATTTTGTCGGGTTTTAGGGGTATAAAAATAGAGTTTGGCAAATTTTCAGACCTACCCGATATGCACACAAAATTTCATACAAATCGGTTCAGCCGTTTTGGAGGAGTTTGGTAACAAACACCGCGACACGAGTATTTTATAAATTAGAAGTATTTATGTAAAAAAAAAAATGAGAGGGAGAGGAAGAGCAAAGAAAAGATGGATGGATTGTGTGAAAAATGCTATGAAGGAAAAAGGAGTAAATGATAGCATGACGAATGACAGAGGAGAATGGAGGAAAGAGACGTGTTGCGCCGACCCCGAAAATGGGACAAGGGCAGAAAGATGATGAAACATAAATCAATCAAACTAACAGAAAGTCACAATACCCTAACTACTAACAGAACATCGAAATCATAAATCCTGAAACATTGAATTAAAACGAGCAGAAAGTCATACAAAACAGGCAATATCGAGCAACAAACACACATAATTGAACGAGGCCTGAAATACTCAACGTAAGACAATTGGAGCCTTCACATCAATTGGTCCCTTTTAACTAAATATCTTGTAAATTGGAGGGCTGGGGATGCCAGCCCTTCGTTTGATAGGGATGAGTGAAAATATATTAATTGTGATTATGATGTTTGCAGAATTTTATTGTTGCGTATATTTGTAAATTCAAATGCGAAAATGCTGCCGACGACGCTAAAAAGAGTATACAAAATACTAATGATGATAAAAATGCCACTGTTTTTAAATAACAGTCTGTGGCTGTATATTTAAACTTATAATAATAATAAGCTCTAATTAAAAGTATAATAACAGAAATTTTCAAAAATATATTTTACATGTCAATAATTTCGTTTAACCGAAAAACAAATCTAACAACGTTCGCAGAATAGAATTTGTAACTAATTATTACAATTCAAAATAACATACTAATTAATTCTAATTAGTCCACATTACCAACCTTCAATAATAATTAGCTAAAATCATTTAAGGTTTAAATATTACATTTCCAAGCCTTAATTAAATATACATTGCCAAAAGCAAAACCGATGAAATCACACGCATTCATCCAATGGCGAATAATCTAATAATAACACAATAAACTATGTCCAAATTAGACGTACATTTTGTCGCAAAATAATAATTATTTGGTACAAACGTGTATATTTGAGAATTAATTAAATCGTGTAACACGGCGTGGTTGATTTACTCGCGCGTCTGACATACCTACGCGCGTGACGGCACAAGTCGTAATGCCTTACGTTATTTAGGTACGTAGGTATGTGATATTGGTTGTGGAGATTCTGTGTGTTGTTTGGCTTCAGATTTTAGCTGTCATTTAAACAGTACTAGAAATTTTGATGTTATCATAAATCTTTATTTATCTCGACATCACGTGTACAATCTTACCCAGAGAAAGGTGTCTGAAATAGGAAGATCTTGAGGTACAGATCACCTCTCGGGCTTAGAAATAAACATTTTATTTTTTGCAAATATATAAGTCAAGATAAAATTTATAATTGAAAGTATAAAGTATTAAGTTGTTAGATAATTCCAAAGTTGTAAGCACTACAGTAAAAACAAACATATAAGAAGGAACATAAAAACAAAACAATGTAAATGTATATAATGTGTGTGATGTGTTTTTCAGTGATAAGTTAAACATCTAAACTTTCCTCTTAAATCATCCTGTCTATTGATGAAAACGCAACGCACCATTGCGTAGTTTATAAGATCTAATCGTGCAGACGGCAGGAAGCGAGTTTGTTTAACAGTTTGTAGTTATTAGATAGAAGTGACAAATCTATGAGACATTACTGCAAGTTCTCCTAACTCTTCATGAGACGCATAACTTCTTTGATGAAACTCTCGAATGCAGAAATTCCTGTGATCTGATATTAATATGCGTCCTTTACTTTTTATGTTGTATGAGATCTGTGTTACAATACAAGTATATTCCTTCAATCGAAATAAGAAAGGTGTTGTATTCATTGTGACAAAGAAATATCTTGCACTCCGCCTCATTTTAACTTAACGCAGCTTACATTCAAGAACAATAAAATGAACAGCCGAACCATTACAAACACTCCAGTAACCTACAACCCTCATCAACCATTACAAAACAACAGACAATCAACCCTCAATCAATCACCTAACACTAACATATTACAACAATAACTTCTATGTAATAAAGAGCGTTTTCCAATGCTCCCGACACACTCGCGGGAACGCAAATCGTCGGCTGCAATGAACGACAAGGCATTTGTACGCAATGATTTATTGGTGCCTGTTATCGACACGCACAGCCTACCCTTCTCCTGAACGGAGTCGATGGAATAGTGTCATGTGGAAAATAACTTGTGGTTATAGGCGACGGGTATTTATGAGGAGTTTTTGACCGGGTTTTATAAGAAGGGACTCAGTTAAGAGTCGACTCTAAGATTTCGAAATTTATGAAATAGTAAATTGTGAGAAACCTTTGGCTATGTAGACGTAAAACTAGTATAAAAAAAAGAAATAACATGGCTGAAAACTCACTTTCCACGTAACAAGAATCGTTATTTGAATACGTTTTTACTTAGAACCAATGAACGCGATCAGCACATCTAAACCACGTTAAAAAGCTGCCAGTGTTGTAATCACCATCGAATTTTAAAACAGATATTGCGCTGAGCGCCGTTCATTCAGTTTCATTGGTGAAATTTGTCCTTATTTGACAATCAATGGAGGAAATCGACCTGTTTTTTTTTTCACCCAAAAAATGTCAGTAATTCAATAAAAGCAGATCTAATAACGGCTCCACACTATCGACTCCACTGCATCAGTTTCCAGCTTCTAAATCGCATGTCCGTCAGTGCGTAAAGCCCCCGCGCTCACCGCCCGCGATTTTTTGTAAGATTTTCCGCGCGAATGCGCTTTGCTGTGCGCTGCGACTGATTAATCGCATATTGATTGGAACTGACGGATACACGGGTAAGTTGTGGATTTGGGCATTTCTCGGAAACTAGGTGAGGTTGGTTTTGTGAAGTTTGTGGGTCGCTTTTTGTTGTAAGATCGCGATCTTGTTGCCATTGGGCCGGATATAGACCTAAACATACTTATACGTTCCTACATGTAGTTGTGACATTGCATAACTAAATCATGCAGTGGCCACTGCTTTTTACCCATACTAGCAAAGTTTTGGGTAACCTATTTTTTAAATACTTTTGTGCCAGCGACTCAAAGAAGAAATTTTAGCTAGGAATCCACTAAATTGCACAAATAATAAGACTTTCTATTATTTAGAAGTGAATTAAATTTTTTCTATCAAAATTTGGTTCAATACTGAATATACAACTGGTGCACCGACACTGGGCCAATTAAAAAAACTAACACAACTAATAACTGGCACAAATATTTCAAACAACATTCGCAAATCAACTTCACACTAAAATAAATCCAAACCTTCCGCTTCCATAAACAGTCGAACTAAACAAAATCGAAACAGAACTACACAACTAAAATATTTAACTAAAATTTCATTTAGCCGGAATGCGACGGCCGTTGGTGCGTGAACGCGTCGCCAACACGCGCGACTCGCGTCAAAAGCAACGGTCGCGTCGCGCGGCGACAGCACGTGTGAGGGGGCACTTACAGATAGTCATTTTGTTATACCTAAATGGAGGAGAGCGTTAGTATTGGTGGAATATTCAGCTATTCCTGATTTATTATTTATAATAGGTAATTAAGTCTGTTAGTCGATTTGACACGGAATATTGCTCATGCAATCTAAACATATGCGAATATATGCAAAAAGATATTTCGGAAGTTGCAATGAAGCTTCCAGAAATGTCTAATAATCTACCTAAAATTTACTTAAAAATAAATTTGTTAAGTTATACTTTTAGTAGGTAAGACTTTTCGATGCTGATCTATTAAATTCGGGACTAAACTCTTGCGAGAAACAGAAATTATAAAATCGTACTTTTAAATAAATTCTGTGGAAAAATTATCTAGATTACCTTAACCAAATCGCTTAAGTCGGATCACGACTATAAGGTAGACAATTCATCTGAAAGTCGTGATACATACGGATAAGTAAGAAGAACAAAAGTTAGCCACACTAATTCACTAACAAACTTTAATAAGATACTTCTAAGATTTTCACTTATTTCTACAAAATTATAGGACCTCCAAATCCACGTTCAGAGTTTACCTCACCTACATACCTACTCATACAGGTACATACAATATAGTTTCCATCGTGTCTTGATCTCCATCCATGTGGATAGTGACGTCGGCGCCACAAACCGCCAATTTGACTCGCGAGCGTGGTCAAAGATGGCGCCGTGTCACAATTTGCTCTAAGTCTTACGATATTTGATGGAGAAATGGTTCGGTTACACATTGGTAGGATTGGGTGAATTTAGTCTTTGTGGTGATCTTCGTTTAAAGGGTCTAGGCAGGTGGTAGTGTTTCTACAAGATTTTTCAACAAGCTTTTCGGTAGCTTTATACATTTTTTGACTTTTTTATCATCGTTAATGAAAGAATGTCCTTTTTGTGTTGGCTTTCTGGTGTCTCGCGGCAAAAACTAGCTGACATTTAAGTCGACTAATGAATATTGACAGACAGATGGGTGGAGTGATGATGCTAGTCATTATGGTGATTTCCTTATTGTTTCTGCGTGTTAAATAATGAATCTGGGTAAACGGGTAATCAGAGGTAATCTTTAAAAGTAATTCATAATTATTTCTCTACTAAGCTAATAACTTAGAAGATCCAAATTTTCACACACTCTAATGAACACAATGTGTTAGTAGAACATTTAATAACATCGTTAAATAAAACGTCAAATTTAAACAGCGATTAAAATCCCAATTAATAACCCTCCCGTTAACGAAATCGTGCCACCCGTCGGAAAATCTTCCCAACACGTAATGTGGTGAAACTATATAGATATTAACACAAACTTACACTTTAATATATAGCTCACCGAGGCACAAGTAAGCACCACATACTGCCAGGATCACGTTTGATGTTAAAATATTAATTAAAGGTAGCTACTGAACTTTAGTTTGTAATTTTAGTTATGGGTGGAAAGTTTTATGAATATGACATATTACTATTTCTTGGAAATAAGGTTTTAATAGGAGTAGGTTATGTGGGAAGATAGTCAATGTTTGTTATTAATTATGTTTTGTTTGAAGAGGTTACAGAATCTGCAATAATTGGAGTAAAGCTTAACGTCCTAAATTGCTCTCTTGCGTATCCAACTAATGTTAATGTATTTAAATATATGTCTCTTTATGAAATTGCTAAAACGAATGTCTCTATATGCCTACGTATATATCAGGCAAGGTTTAACAATTAGGTACGTATAGGTACGCATTGAACCAAAAACATACGTTTACCTACACAACTGACTTTTCATACGAAATAAGTCAGCGAATAAGTGAACGAATTTGAATATCAAGTTCTTTTATACTTCTTTAAAAAAATAACTTTGCCCCACACTAGGAATTTCTCCTGTATCGTGGGTGCGTTTACAAACATTAAAAA
Organism: Cerastis leucographa; assembly: GCA_963082945.1. Taxonomy (NCBI): domain Eukaryota; kingdom Metazoa; phylum Arthropoda; class Insecta; order Lepidoptera; family Noctuidae; genus Cerastis; species Cerastis leucographa. Next base: position 9,522,049 of record OY720353.1, read on the forward strand.
ATTCAGATAAACAAACAGCCAGACCTGGAACAACTATCTGCACGTCATACAAATATTTGTTCCGAGCGGAGATCGAACCTGCGACACGCACCGCTGCAGTCAACCGCTTAGGCACTGCACCAACTGTGCCGTCACAACAATGTTGTAACGTTACAAGTAATTTCTGTTCTAAAAAGTCAAAATCCGCACTTTCCAATCAACATAACATAAAATCACGCGTGTAATCCCGAAGGGGTAGGCAGAGGTGTACCTAATTGTACACCGACATTTCGCCAGTCATGTTTAAGTCCCATGTAATAAGGCGCGAGCCTATTGCCATCAACCGGGCACACATAAGACTCCATAGCTGCTACTGAGAAATTTTTAATGGAAAAACCCAATAACACTTTGCACGAATTGGGAATCGAACCCATGCTCAGCAGTCGCGAATTACTAGACCAGCGAGACAGCCCAATCAATATTTCATTAAAATTATCTTCGCAATATACCTATAAGCTTCCAATTCCATTCTCGTATGATTTCAGTACATTACTCACGTAGCAGCTCACGTCACTAGTTGGCGCGTACCCAAACGTTTGCAATCACGTTCTCTACGCCCGACTGTTCACCCACACCCTGATAACTATTATATCATATAGATTCGTGGTATAAGAGGGTATATAGTTATCATACAGGGTTATATAGTTACATGTTTAGGTAACTGCTTCGTTGGTCCAGAGGTCACATTATAAACTATTGAATACATTTTAAACTACATATTTGCATGTGCACATGCTGTCGCTACAGCTATTCCAATATCACCCAAAAAATATCAACGATCAAATCAACTTAAAAGCAACGCACAACACTGCAATAATACAAACTGTTCTAAAAATAATTTTGATGTTACAAAAAATATATTTTTTCAAATATAAACTGGGTATAAATTCGGAGAACCGGTGAAATCACAGGGGCGGAAAAATCATGCGCGGCCGGGTATGCACGGGTATACCTACGTGTCTACACCGCTAGTGTAGGTTGTACGGGGTTATTTTTAAAGGGTTTCCAGAAGGCAATGTGTGAGGTGTATTTTAGATTTTTCACGTGTATCCGTTTTTGGGAGAAAAAGGATAAAGATGAAGATATGAATTTACCGGCTGAAAAATCCGGTTGCTGATTCTTTTAAAATTAAAAGAGTCTTTTAAACGTTTGCCATTTAGAAAATATCTAAAGATTTGCATAAACTTGATTTTCTGCAAATACAAACTGTTTTCTTTTTTTTTAATGACCAACCACGATTAATACACGTCCGATATCTAATCTAATCTAATATTATATCTAATCTAATATCTAATACTAATAATAAAGCTGAAGAGTTTGCTTGAACGCGCTAATCTCAGGAACCACTGATCCGTTTTGGAAAATTATTTCAGTGGTAGATAGCCCATTTATTGCAGAAGGCATTTATTACATCATCACGCTACGACCAATAGGAACAGAGCAGCAATGAAAAGTATTGCGAAAACGGGAAAAATGTGACGCAGACGAAGTTGTGCGGGACCGCTAGTTCTAAACTAAAATAGTTGTTGTCCGCCACAAAACAATTGATAAAATCAATACCGAAACTAACTATCTCAATAGTACCAATAGCCCTACACCATCTCGGTAAAATCAATTCCAAGCAATTCCGGTATAAATAAGTATTTCTCAGCATTTCCATACAGAGCGGCAGCCGGCGTCGGGTGGCATTGTGTAGCCAACAGACGTGCATCGGCTGCCGAATGATTCGCTGCCTGCATCTGTGACGTAGACGAGGGAATGCTGAGATAAGGGTTAAACGGTGTAATTTTGATAGAGAAAATCTAAAGGGTGGCGAATTTTTTTTCGGTTTTGTTGAGGATTGTGATTGCGGTTTATTTGGATATTTAAAAAAAGTCTATATAGCATTTTCGATTTTTCTTGGCCAATAATAGAAAACTAGATGTTTGATGTTTAATTTATCACAAGATATTAGAAAAGAGAGAGAGAAGAAAGAAAAGTATTTATCAGATTAGTAGGTAGTTCTTTAGTTTCATGCTTTTAAAACAATTCGTCAGAAGTACGCGCACTTTTAAAGTCTCTCAGTTATCATGATTTCGACTCAAAAGGATACAATTATTTTTTAATCACGCCAAAATTTCTGCATTGTATGACTAAAAAAACTGGATCACACAGGTATGTGAAAAAGTCGATCCCACTAAGGACGCATTTCCCCAATGAAACTAAAGCGGTTAGCACGTCTAAACAGCGATCAGGACACTCACGGACATAATTTTTGAGGAACATGGACCTTGACAACTCTTGAACTCAGTTTAGAAGTGTTGAATGCTAATCACGTTTAGTTTAATTGGTGAAATTAACCCAAAAAGTCGAGAAGAAATAAAGCGTTAACGATACGGTTGGTGCAGTGGCTAAGCGATTGGCTGCTACGCTACGTGTCGCGGGTTCGATCCCTGCACGATGCTAAAAATGCACAAGCAGTTGTTCCGTGTCTAGGGGTCTACAAAAATACGGGCCCCTTTGTAACTGGCCTAATATTCGAAATGAAACCTACTCTCTAATATTTTCGAGTTTTGAAAACACATAGGGAGTAAGAACAACTGTCCAATCGTCTTGTCATTAATTTTTAGTTCAGGCCCCCAACGAATCTTATGTCCATAAGTGATACGGAGTAGGAAAAGACCGTAACTTCGGCCGAAACTACGTATTTCGTGCTTAGAGAGTAGACCCCGTGGCTGTTTGTCTATGTGAGTTTAATTGTTTGTCCCCACCCACGATACAGGAGAAATCCCTAGTGCGGAGCAAAGTTTAAAAAAAAGAGAAAGAAAGAAAAAAAAAAACCGTATTCTTTAACCATTCCACCATAAAGTATTTATTTGCCAAATCTAAGTGTAACATGAGTCTGAAGTCAATCCACTGACCACGACACGTGTTTCGTGGTGTCCTGCGTTCACAAGAGCCCCCTTCGTGCAATGGCTGCCTGGCTTTTATAGACTGGGGTAGGCAGAGATTAGTGTTAAGGGTGTAAGGTTTTATGTGATTATGTTTATGGGGAAAATGAAAATTGTTTATGTCAGATGTATGTTGAAGGCTTGTTTGAAGCTATGTCAAAGTGAAAAATACCGGTTTTTCTTTCTTTTCAAAGTAGGTAATGTTGTAATCTTGAGAAGTATTCTTAGAATTTTTACTTAGAACAAAAGATGGGGACTGTGTTGTAAAATGTTCTTCTTAGCTCTAACGCAAAGTTTTTCAAAAACCTTTTTCGCAATTGTAGGCGAATTACTACTTATTTCAATACAGGTTCAGGTTACCTCCATGACTAAACCGCTTTTCAAAGCAAACTTTTACCACCAAATTCAAACTCCCAACAATTTTTCACAAAATCTAAAACCTTCACTATTGCCCATTCACATCAATTCAGGATCCACAACGTAAAAGCAATCGTTTGACCGCAGGACATGCGTTTTGTGGTGGGGTGCCTTCACGAGAGCCTCCATTGTATGCCAGGCCTTTTGTGTAGGCCTCGGACCAGACATAACAGGCCAACTATGTTGTATGTAGGTAGGAAACTATTTGAATAGAGGTGCAGTGTTTTGGAGCTGCAGCATTTCATCCGTAAGGGGTATAGAAATAGTGTGTTTGCTACGTCAAAATAGATAGGTTATAATAATATATGCCCGACTCGTCACTGTTCCTACTCGTCATCAAAAAACAAAAGATCGCGATTCACAACTGTTTCAAATAATTTTGTTTTCATAAACGAGACAACATAGTTTACTCCATCCCCAACGACGACACTGTAAATATTTAAGCATATACATTTCACTACTACTTTTTTAAATCGTCTTTTCGATAAATGTCACCTTACAAAAAGTACTAGGCTTGCATGACGAATCGGGATAGTTTGTATGAAAAATCGGAACAGTGACGAGTCGATAACTCGTTATAGGTATGTTTGCAACCACTATTTTGGTCGTAAATACTCATAATAATGCACATGGTTTAGTTTGTTATTGGTTTGCTCTGAAAAGTCGCTCAACCAAAGGATTTGTGTTCAGTTCTTGTCAAAGTGATAGAATTCTAAGATTTTTGTAAAGATATTCTGTGTTAGGTACAGTCAAATCAAATTATTATCTTGGTGCATTGAACCAATTCATAATTGAACTCGTAAGATTAAAGATACCGAAATTATCACTTCCATACTGAGTTTCCACATACTTACCTACCTAGATAGGACATACCTAAATGCATATCCAATTGCATGAGGACGTAAAACGACAAATAAACTAACCTAATCACTGACCGTAACATAATTTGCAGCAATCTCCCAACATCATAACCTCAAAATGATGGCACATACAAAATGCATGAACCTCTTTAATTGCCTATTCTCCAGTCCGGCACGAGTCAAATTATACATTCACGCCCCAAGCGGACCGCGGTGAACATAACTAGTGTAGCTTGATACAAAGCAAACATTAGTCCAGCCATGCATTATTGTCAAGCACAGGAGCAAACCATATTGTGTAGACCATACCTTATTTCTAAAACACAACCCACTGAAATGTCCACTCTAAATTCTAAACTCCAAAGTTCAAATTCGTTTGTGCAACCTCTGACATTTATAGTGTTTTCACACTAGTCGCCTTTGCACATGCATCGAGCTGGCAAGTTGAACACGCGCCGATGGTTAGACGCGGCTATGACAAAGATGGGAAGCAACGTAGTTGGCTTTATTAATAACAGCACGTTTTCCGTTTGTGTAGATCGTTCACGCCCCGTGATGTAATGGGAAAATGGATGATGTTTGCAGTTCGATATTGAGGAGGTTTCAGATCGATTGGGTTTTGCCGCCTGTAAGACAGAAATAAGTGTAGTAGTGAAACATTTACAAAAGCCGAGAAAGTCGGGTGAAAACTGTCCCGGAAAACTGCCTTTATGATTATTTTCTGCCAGTGCAGCAAGCGTAGCATAACCGCCGTAGAATCGGGCTATGTGGGCGGAATAATCTACAAACTGACACATTGTCATTGTCTATCTATCATTATGTCGAATTTTCGTACACAAAAGTCGTTTCTACAGTGGTCATGCTACGCGTGCTTGCAGTGTTTAGCCTCAGCTCAAGCCGCCTACTCCGAATTTTAAAAGAAAAACAGATCAACAAACATCTTTTTCAGAAAACTTATTGAAAATGTTATACTCCATCATCTTCGGTATTATATTATATATCATATTGCAAAATTTAATTTCATTATGCGTCTACAAAGAAACCTTTTTTTAACTTACGAGTTGAAACATCCAAGTTCCTTATTAATTAAGGAATTAAACTCATAATTTACAACGCAAAACTAAAAGTAAAAACGTCAATTATCCCTCCATTCTCCCCAACCCCTATTGGAGGCTAATTTTAAAGGCAAACAGCCAGTTTCGTGGTGATTACTTTTTCATCGGCTGACCATCACACCTGCCTACCCCGCAGGCGACAAGGCGTAGCCAGTGAGCTAGACGATTTGTGTTTACGCCTGTTTGGCCTATTACAGCCTTTGTACGGCCGTTGACTTTGTGAAGGCTTTTTTTAGATACGGTTGCTGTAAAAGAGTAGATGCTACGTAGAATTTTTGACGGTTCATTAAGTGTGGGTTAAAAACTGGTTTCTAGAAGATTTTTCGTTTTGAAAAAGCCAATATATATGTACGGTAAGCAACGAAAATCACTATACATATCAAAAACTATAAGACGTCTTAGTTTTAAAACGATCCATATTAACAAACTGGAGTAAAAGACGTAACAGTATTTTCATCAATGGTAACACAAATTCGAAAAAGCAATATTACATTAGATCATACTGATCAGCACAAAACTTGTTGTAATATTGATAAGTGTTACTTCTGATGCCGAATGAACCTATTCGAAACCATTTTGTTAATAGACAGAGGCTGTCACCAAAAATAATCCTATTATGGTAAACTGATTTGGGACTTAATTTCTGCAACTTGCATTAAATATTTATCTACAACTAAGCTAGAAAGCTCTAAAACCAGATTAGTTTATGATTAGCTAAGGCTTTTGTAAAACGCGCGTCATGAATGTATGATAAATTATAATAAAAAAACAAAATGCATTGTTTCTTTTTTTTGCAATACGCACTCAAAAAAGCTGCGTATCATAATTGTAGTTTCAATTTGACATCGTTCGAATTCCTGTTACTCATCATCTTTATCATTCTCCTGTGATTTTTCCAATTTATTTGGGGTCGGCGCAGCATGTCTTCTTCTTCCATACTTCGATAGCTAACTAACGTAACCAATAAATGTCAGCTCCAAACTCAAACTCAAAGCATATATTTCAATTAGACCATTAGAGGCACTTTTGAAAGTCAAAAAAAAAACCGAAGCTACAGTCCCAATCACAAGGCAAAATAACATGAAAGTACTGTAGTTGCCCATTCCAAAGTGTGGATCTCTATGGAGAAGAATGGGCAAGGAACTCCATGGACACTCTTTTAATTCAAAATATGTTACAAAATCTTGGTTACATCATTCATGTTGAGAATTACAAATTTGTGAGAACGATGTAGAAATACGGGCAAGTTAAGAGGGAGGGAGCGTAAAGATATCCGTAATTCAAAAATAAAGTAATTAAAAATAAACCGTGGCAGCTAAGAGATGACCAGTCACAACTGACAGCGCCCGTTCACGAACATGACGCATGCCAACTCCAACTCCAACTCTTCAACAAAATATTTAACTTGATAGACACATATGTAAACCAGAACACAACAAAATCTTTACCATAACAGAATTAACACGAGAGATATCCACGTTTTCAATACTGAATATTCAACATGTACTAACAGCCAGTATCAACCCGTCAGCGCGCATACATAAATCCAATCAGCGGGTCGAAGAGACCGGCGGCGATGTTTATGCCGTGCCGTGTGTTTGTAGCGTGCCGGGTGCAGCGGTGCAGTGCTGGCGGGGGTAGGGTTGAAACTTTTACTGCAAAGTCGGAATTGGAGACTAGATAATAACCATGCAGTCAGAAAATACCGTCATGGCAGATAGCCATGACCGTATTTTCTGACTGCATCGTTGGGCTAGAGATCGCAAGCGCAACTACTGAGTATGAGGTCCTGAGTTCGATTCCCAGGTTGAGCAGTGTTATTGGGTTTACATCAGGAATTTCTCAGTAGCAGCCACGGAGTCTGGATTTGTGCCTGGTTGATGGCAATAGGCTCGCCCCCTATTACATGGGACTTAAACATATCTGCCAAGATGTAGGGGTACTATAGATACACCTCTGCCTACCCTTCGGGAAGGAACCGTTTGGGATTACAGGCGTGATGATAGATATGTTATGTTATGGTATTTTCAGGGTTAATTACAATCCATTAAGGTGGCGATTTAACGACCGACAACAATAAGAAGGTATTTCTGGATAGCGCCACCATAAAACCGAATTCGGAAGACAAACATTTTCCAAGTGAAACCTCACTTGGAAAATGTTTATCTTTCGAATTTAGGCAGGTGCGTCTTTGAAAAGTGATAGAAAACCGTACATTCCAGTTTTCTTTCGTTTGCATCAAATTGATCTAGAAGTAACTGTTTGTTTTTCTGTTCATAAACCTTGACGATAACTTATCTAGAAGAAACTTTAGATAACTTTAGCTATGATAACTTCCTAAAAGACATTGAATAAGAACCCATGCAAAAAATATACTTTGACAGATAGATAAATTAACACAAACTGACTAACCACTCATATTCTAAAAGCCAAATGAAATCCATTTTTGGATTTTGTCGAACTGTATTGCCATGACAACGGTTTAAAACCCGAACCAAATCGTATTCCTAGAATCTCTTGGCCGCAATTGGCGCATCTTCGTATAAGGTACCTCCTCCAGCTACCTATCTTTGTCAAACCAATAGTTGAATCCTGCTTCAACCAATGCTAAAGATGTCATATCTCACTTTAATCAATGTTAAAGATGTATATAATTAATAGTTTTCCAGTACCTACTTCAAATTTGATACATGAAAAGTAGGCGTTTATATGTTAATTTATAAACAGGGCGTAATGCAGGCGTGGTTAGTCCGACTTAAGTTCAGCTCATGACTAAGAATACCAGTATTGTTAGTCACATTCCTAATTCAGAAAAATGACCTTTTTCTCAAAAAAACACGAATCAGAAAATCATTTCAAAATTCCCCGTGCTAAACTAGTGCCAACCCTAGAACGCGAGGCAGGCAGCGTGGCGAAGTCATTAGCAGTAATGGCTGATCCAGTGCCGTCAGGTTTAGTGCGGTTATCCGTATGTACTGCGCTTTACATACCGTGGTATATACCCATTGTAAGAGGTGCAGTGGAGTGATTGGGATCTGAGGGTAATGGTGCCACTTGGACTGGCAGAGATGGCGTTTGCGTGCGCATTTTTTTGGTTATTTTAGGACAGAACATAGATCATTTGATTGGTTTGATACGCTGTTAGATTTTTAGGTAAGACTTTTCAATTTTTTTCAGATTTCGAGGTCCGTAGTTTAAGGATAGAGACTGTCTGAATAGGTAGGTTGTCAACTGACAAAGAATGCGACATACTTTTGCAAACATTTTAACCAAGCTTACGGTGGGCCTAGTAAAGCATCGCACTGGCAAACATATTCAAAGCGTGTTGAGTTTCTACAATGACTATTCACTAAGCTTTTCGGTAAGAATAGACCAAAGCAGTCAATATTACTCAAAAATCTGCTGGAGGTTGGAAGAAAAAAGGTTTGTCAGTAATCAACCTATTACATTTTTGGACTTTTCCGTCCTCGCTATCGGTCATCGGTGGTGTATCGGTGGACCTCTGTTAAAGAGCTTAGACAAAATAATATTCGTTATCCGATCCCCCAGCTCTTCCTTAACTATGTTCAAATTTTGTTTTTTTTTTTTGGTGAGTTAAAAAGGGATATTGTATCAAAAAAAAATTGCCACGGAGTCAAGATATAAATATACGTATTATGTACGTTTCGCACACACAAAGTCATACAACCGTATATACAGTCGAGTTAAAAGTAATTACTTTAGTTTAAGTTTAGTTGCATGTAATTACTTATGCAAAGATTTTTATGCAATAGACAAGAATTTAAACGAAGTAAGAAAAGTAAAAGAAAGTAAAGGTAAGAATTCTAACTTTTGACAGTACAAGCAATTTCTAAACTACAGAATGAAAAACGTATCTTAAATAATGACTTTTACTGAAGAAATCACTTTGACTTCTTTATAGATACGCCCGATAGTCACCAGAAACAATTGAAGATAGTATCAGAGTTACCCACATATTTACCTGTACCAATTTATATTTATTTCCTCCGCCTAGTTCGATTCCAGGCTAGGAATATTGATTTATCAAAAATGTAATAATGCAGTTTTATTTTTTACTCGCTGTGCCCACGACTTCGTCCGCGTGGATGTTATATTATAACAAGTGCATATGTATCTGCCCTGTGAAAGTCTCGTCAAAATCGGTCCACGCGTTCCAGAGATTAGCCGGAACAAACAGACAGACAGAAAATGTAAAAAATGTTATTTTGGTATATGTACCGTATATACATTCATACGCATGTATAGATCAAAATCGGGCTCGACCCGCCTTTGAATATTTTTCGCTATTCCTCATAGTTTCGGATTTGGCCATCCACGCCCACTTGGAATATTCATCCTGTATACCTAGATATGTATATAAACCGAAAATTGCAATACCGTGTAGTGGTCATTACCGGTAATGAGGCCGTATTGAAACCCGTACAATGTGGTGGCAATGCCGACAATTACTGAAATTGGTTTCGGATATGCAAACCTGTGTGCGCAAACAGGTATGTTGTAATGATTTTCTTGTCGGTGCACGTTGATAGATGGGAACTAGGGTTTTGATGATGATTGCGTTTTTGTGATGCTTTTAAGGAATTTGTACTTTGAGAACATGAACGTGACTGGAAGAAATATATTATGTGTTGCGCCAACCCCAAATACATAGGGCAAGGGCTGGAAGATGAAGAAGAATCAGAAATAAATTATTGGATTTGTGGTCCTTGGTGGTTTATTGAAGCACATTTCATTGATTAACTAATTTAACAATTCTTACCACCTTTCTTATTAAATGCAGTGAAATTATAAAAAAATGTCGATTGTAATGATTCGTTGACAGGGAGACAATGCATTGCCTAAACCACTGAAGATGTTCCAAGTGAATTTATCCCTAAGCTAAGCAGAAAAGTGAATCTAGATCAAGATCCTGAAAATCATGTTTAGTTGCTGTACTTTCACAAGTTATTATGCCTTGTGACTGGGACTGTAGCTGAGCGTTTTTTTTTTTGTATTTTGACTTTCAAAAGTGCCTGTAATGGACTAATTGAAATAAATGCTTTGAGTTTGAGTTGCCACCTACAAATACCACTGCCAACATAGTGTACGCAGAAGCTATAAGGTAAAAATATTACAAAATAAAAATTTAAAATCTTAAAATTTAATAAAGTCTTAAAATAAAAAATAAATTTTTTTCCGAAAACTGGTTTAACATTAAAAGAATCTCGTTGTTGTAAATTAAACTGTTTTAAACACATCTTCGTGTTGCGATACAATTTTCTTTTACGTCCACATCATCCCAAAGTATATGCTTAAAAACGTAACTACAATATAAACATACCGACTTCGTACTTGCAAAACAATAGGATTTAAGAGGGTCCAAATCTCCATACGGGTTGAACCCTCCTTAAACTCAGCGGGGGAGAGTTGGGCAACTCGGCCCATAACCGTATTTCACCCGTGTCATAAAAACTAAGAAACATTTTGCCGCAAAAGTATTATAATAAGATTCTGCGATATACTACCTTCTGTTGGAAGCAGTAGGAAAAGTTTTTTTTTATTTTTCTAAATTTTGTACTAGGTTCGTCTGCAAACGGATGACATCGTAGTTTTAAAGTGTCCTAAGAATTAAACCGTCACAAAATTAATTATGGTACAGTTAATGGCATTTTCTGAAATCAATTCTATTAAGTAAACACATTGATGTACAAATGTCGTGTAATATTTTAGATATTATTTTGTACCCTATCACAATGTTGTCCTTTTTAACCTAATGGTTGACTGGCAGAGAATGCCTTGTGGCATTAAGTCCGCCTACTGTACATGAAGTTTAAATAAATAATAAATAATTTCATTTTATCAAAATTATCTTTAGAGGCGAGATGAAATGTGGTATAAATAAATTTTTATATCTATAACAAGTATCTACGTAAACAAATGCATCATTATCATAAAGCAGTATTAAATAATACCAAAACAATTTTTTACTACCGAAGAAATAAATCTCACAACATGACACAACATAATAAAAACCCAACTAAAGTGAACTAAGAACGAAATTCAATTTGTATCGATATTCCGTCGCATCAAAGCCACCTTGGCCGAATAGTTGAGAGTTTTCACTTAATCCCTCACCCCCTTCACCCCCATACATGCAAATCACCCCACTCTCCCCCTTTTACGATCGTTATAAAGAATGTAAGACGGATTCCTTAGCAGTATAGTTCATGAATTATGTCCTTTTTACTCTCCACAGATTTTGGGTTTTAAAATGTAATGTAGAAAGGGTTTTTTTTTGTCCTATTTATGGCATCTTGTGTGTTGTAGTACTTAGGACATCTTGTAAGCATGTGTTATGTAGGTGTCAAGTTTTTTTTTACGTTGCATATATGCAGATACTAGTAATTGGTATTTATATAGGGCCCGATGCAGATTATACTAGCATCATCATCATCATCAGCCTATGATGTTCCCACTGCTGGGACACAGGCCTCCTCTCTATGAGAGGGAGTGGGCTGTAATCCACCACGCGGGCCCAGTGCGGGTTGGTAGATGTCACGTGTCTTGGAATTTTTAGTTCTAGGACATGTCGGTTTCCTCACGATCTTTTCCTTCACCGTTTTTGGGGGCAGCGGTGATGAAATAAATGACTCAAATTCATGCGCCTGCCTGGGTTCGAACCCATGGCTTACTGCTCGTAAGTCGGGGCTGCCACTACTAGCGGAATCACTTAATTGATTGTCATGCAGCATTGATTTCATTAACTTTTTTTTCTATTCCTAAAGTCAGATACTTTAGACCTGGATCGAAAAAAACTACAAGTCATCGCAAGAGGCTTTTGCTCAGCAGTGGAATTATACAAGCTAATAGTATCAGTAAACGCAGAATAAAGTTTTTCTTAAAAGTTAACGTTTTAATAGTTTTGCATGTTTCTGTTAAAAATAAGCAGTACCTTTGTGCTCTACTATCTTAATGTACTGTTCTTTTAAGTATTTTGTGTGTGCATAAATAAATAAATAATAAATAAATAAATAAATTTTATGTTTTAATTTTTCTAATTATCATAAAAAAAATTACAATGACATGTATGTCATTGTAATTTTTTTTATGATAATTAGAAAAATTAAAACATAAAAGCCCCTGAAACCCAAACTAGGTAAAAAACCTGTAGGTTTTTTACCTAGTTTGGGTTTCAGGGGCTTAACATGATTTTGGTACCCTATTTATTAGGTAATTTTTTGGTACTTTAATTAAAACATAACGTCGCGTAGAAGTGTACCTTATGCAAGTACTTCAACAACATTCCGTCAGTTCTGTTTAAATCCCATATAATTGGGGTTACTAGCACCCAATACTTCAACTACTAACTTCATACCCATCCTTCAACAAACTAGTTTGACCTTTACATCTACTGAAAAACGTAGACCTTACCATCTACGCGCGTAGCAGTCTACGAAGTGTCTACGCAGCTACGACATTAATTATAATTCTAGATCAGAATGTTGTTTTAATGATGACAATTTTTAATTACATTTATTATTGTCTTCTCGTAGAGATTTTTGTTACTACAAAGAAAATATTAGGTATTTTCTTGGCGGAACATTATGGTTCAGAAAACCTGTTATAAGTTTGTGTGGTGAAAACCAATTTTCGTGTATCTTGTACCCAACAAAGGAAAATCGTATCGATGTTATTAATTATGAGTAACAAGACAGTATGTAAATCAATAACCTGCACGCGCGTAAAATCAAGGTAAGTATAACCCTAAAGTTATTTTCAATACAGAATGGAAGCCATATTAAGTTTCCACATATATTCACAGGGTGACATCAATTTGTGAGTCTACATCCAATCATAAATAACGTTCTCATTTACATAAGAACACTTTGTTAGCCTGACTCTATGTACAACAATGTCGTCTTATATAAGCCAACTATCTTTAAGAAAAGTCGCCACTGTCCCTTTCTAATTTATATAGCTTAACTCTTCTAACATATAGGGAAAATCAGCGGAGCGCGCAGATGGGCGGAGTTTCAAAAGCAACCATTACAAAAAGAGCTTTGAAAATATACAATGTTACTCCTCTGGCTTCAGCATTCCGTGGATGGCAGGAGGTGAGGTAGGTCTATTAAAACTGGATGTACTATATATCGCCTGACTGCACATTGGCTGATTCAAACCACGCCTACATGGAAAATGCATTTCCAAGATTGCTATGCAGATGGTATTTTGTAAGAATGGCGGATGCGAAGTTTCACGTTCGGATTTGGAAGTCGAACGCTGTAGTTTTTAGGCTAATGGTATGGCTTTGCCTGTGGATAGAGAATACCCTGTCCAGATGTAGGCTTCGAAAAACGGTCATATTCGTTGTTTCTGAAAAAGCTTCACATTTCTTGTTTTCGAGCTATCGGAAAACTCGACATCCGTACGCTTTAACAGTATACCTAATTATAATAACGGTACAATTATAATGTGAATGTGACATGTTTGTGAATTTAACGTGTCGGATTTTACACGGTTTCATTAATCAAAGCTCCTACTTTTTGTCTTTAAATGTGTACTAGACCGCATACAAAATTAGTTTAAAATCTCTCATTGTCAAACTGAAAATTTTGTTTTCCACCAGAGTATGACTGAACTTTTGTACGTTAACTTAAACTACGTTTGAAAAATAACTATAAATTAAAAAAAGGCCGATTCATAGGCCCGTAAATAACAAAGTTACTTGGCATTATCGGTCAGTAACCTATCAGGATAAGTAAACATCTAACCTTGACCGGACCTGTTTAACAGACCCCATCTTGACCGAGAAACTGACAGACCGTTAGACCCAACAGTTTGTCACTTGAGAGAATAAGATTAAAGATGGGAAATGCATGTCCTGTCTCAAATTGGAAATGCTGGCTATTAGATTTCGGGACTGTGTTTTTTTTTCATTTTGTTAGTGCCTGACGTTCTCTTGTCAGAGTTTTTATGCAGGGGGCCACACCGTGTAAATCACCTCATCACGAAGCCGTCAACCAAGCATTCTGTACATGAAACTAAGTAACTTTACGCAAAAATTATTGCTGGGAAACGATTTTTTTTGGGGGGTGTAAAATCATGTTTTGTGGTAGAACTCAATGTAACGCACTCAAAACATTGTGCTGGTGGATGGATTGAATAGTACGGGGGTCGTGGAGGTGTTTAAATTAAAAATCTTACATTAAAAACTTGTATTTAAAAAAATACTTGTCAAAAAGTTGGAACTTTGACTCCTAATATCTCCGTAACTAGAAGGTTCCCAGGTATGGTGTAGAACAAAAAAATTATCGCAAGGACAGGGAGAACCAGTGCCTTTCGGCTTCGTTAAGAGGTGTTTTACACCCTTTATAACTGTGAGATCATGTGGCGAAAAAAAAAGAAGTCTTTTGAATAAAATGTATTGCAAATTTGCAATAAGATGAGGCTACTCCGGGTTTCTGATAGAATATGTCTGGGTTAAGCAAATAAGGAAACAATATCTTTCCAAATTCATAGTCAGCGTCGATCTTAGGACTATTAAGAATCAAAATATTTATTTTTATTATTATCAGTGTATTTGCAATCATAAATAAGATAACTTGTATTTTTGCCTTTGATATATCAACTAGGTTACATGGGTAATTTTTGGGGTTAAAATATTTAACGATATCTTTCAAAGATGCTTACCAAAAGCCCAAAACACGAGCTACATAATGAACAACAAACTCATCACCACTTCAAAATTAATAAGCAAAACAATGTATTTGTACATAACTACATAACATAACGCTATATCAATAAGGGGCTTACTGGCGGGTGTAACGAAGTGTGCTAACAAATCGCATCAGCGCAGCGTGCTGTGGCTGCACATGTGCTCACCAGCTTATGAACTTAACTGCCCACTGTACTTATATATGTAGTATGAAGTTATTGTTGTAATGTAAATTAGAATTTGAAGAGTTTCAGCAAGGAGATGGAAGAATTTGAATGCAATCCTGCTGCCCCAGGTCTGGTCATAAAATTGTGCCAGGATGGCAAATCTTTAGGACGGTAAATGTTTTTTTTTTAATATCTCTTGACTGAAAGGCGTCCGATAGCGTGTCAATAATACTTCATTGACAAATGCAAAAAAAAATAGTTTTTTCAATAGTATAGCTTGCGTTTGGCCGCAACTCGCCTGATGCGAAGCGATGATGCGGCCTAGGGTGGAGCACGCTTGCCATGTTTCGCGTTTTCGGTAACGTTCTGTTATTTTGACCAGTGACTTAGCAGATAGCTTTTTGCTAACTTAACCTTTTTATTAACTTGCGATGATTCAATTCAAGATGATTCGATGTAGAGCCAACGTGACTCTAAAACGACGCTTTTGACACAATTATCATGACGTTGTTTTATTATTTTCAGGAGGCTGTGCAGAGGTTTTGATTTTTACAGAGAGCCATGGAGCGTTCTATTCTCGGTATGCAACTTGCAGACCCAAAAATTCTATTCGATTTCTAAAGGCCAAAATCCAAAGACGTAATTATGTCTTCGATCGCGTTATGAAACTCAAATGGAGTTGGGAAGGACACCTAGCAAGGCACAGCGATGGCAGGTTGATTAAGGCTGTAACCGAGTGGCGTCCAAGAAATGAAAAGAGAAGCGTTGGGCGTCCGACAGCGACATGGGTAGACGACATTGTTGCCATCGCGTGTAAAAGCAGAATAAGACTGGCACAAATAAAGACATTAAAAAAAGTAAAAAAAGAAAAAAAGTAAAAGCAGAATAAGACTGGCACAAATAAAGACATTAAAAAAAGTATACAGTATTAACTCGCACAGGACAAAACTAAAAAAAAATGATTAAAAAAAGAATAACAAAAAACACGAAGACAAAGAGCAAAGAGAGACACGAATACCTAGCAGTGGATCAAGTGATGCATGACGACAGTGATGATTTTGTTTCAGTATGATAATAATGGAGAATCAATGAAAATAGCAGACATGGCTCACTGCTTGCAATTGCCGCATTTTGCTTCAGAGATACAATTATCGATTCTTTTGAAGTAAAAGTAGATATTTGGTTTGGCTTGGTGTGTCACATTGCATCTTATTTATAACGAAATAAAACCTGTTTTAGGTTCGAAAATATCTATCTAATATGATGATATCGATTGGTAAATCAGCGTGGCCCGAGGGGACCTTACAAGCGTCAACTAGCCCATTACGCCGTCGGAGCCAGATATCGAACAATTATCTGTGATGCTCGTAAAGCGTGTAGCCTACAGACCATTGGCATCAACAAGTCAAGTCTCGGATTTGTTTGATTTTTGCATTGGATAGATAACGAACGACAGTAATTAGCGTATAAATGTAAAACAGTTAAGAGGTGTCAGTGTTTTTTTTTCTTTAGATAAACAGTAATATACGTAGTTGAAAAGTGGGATTAGGTTGATCGTTCTAAGAATAGATAAAACAGCCGAATCATCAATCTTTTTTACTCCGAAAACCAACAAAAATCAACCATTAACGACCTAATCAGACAAATCAAACCGCATATGTCGTATAATACCACAATTTTAATAATAATACTGATCTATAGCACAATGCTCGCCGCCCGGGTTTGTCCGCTCCGATGGGTTTCAATCCCGTACAGCACGTTTTTACCCCCATTCTATTCACTTTCCACCCGACGTAATCTAGGAAATGAAAAGATTTCTTTTTTTTCTTCCTCGGTAAGATTAGTTCCGCGGTCCTTCGAGCCGGATTCTTTTTCTTTTTTGCTTATTAAATACTTTTTTCTCGTTTTATGCCAGTCTGGGAATGTAGGTTAATCTAGGTCTGACTGGAGAGCTTTTAGTAATAGTTTGAAGATCGTTTTCTCATTATAGTGAGTGGAGCTTTTAAAGTCGATTCTGGTTGCACCGGTAAGTATTTTTCTGCTTTTGATACAGTTTTTCCTTTTTGAACTTTGACTTATGACAAAGCTATTATGTTAATAAGGAATAGTTCACTTTTGCCTTACCTTACTTTTTAACAGAAAGTTTTTTAGCTGTTGGACCTTGCACACATCACAGAATACAGATGGGTAGGTGCAGGTGAGAAGTTTTATGTATAGATATAGAAGTTTTAAGTCATTGCGATTACTAAAAACTGGGATTGTCGGTCTACTTTTCAAAAAGATGCTTCTGGTTCGTTGCAATTGTTTTATTTTTTATTTTGAAGTCGCAAAAATACTTAACATTATTAATCGCAGGAATTTTATCGTTATTTCTGAATTGGCAATAGAATTTCAATCAGCCTTGGAAAGTCATTATGCAAAAGTAGTAATTTAAAATTTGGACCGTTGTAACTTGAACAATGTCGAATGGGACATTAAGCGCGTTATTGTGTTTCGAACGTTCAGCTTAGCATCCAAAGTCTAAAGTCCAACGCATGCTGTATTTGAAATCTACACGAAATTTTAAACCGGGGCCACGTGTCGTGTCGGAAACAGCCCGGACGAACAGACGGACGGACGGACGTCATCTATTACACGTACGTATCGAGTTTATAATCTAAAGTTAGAGGGGATGTAATGATGATGTTAGATTGGGTGGCAGGAACTTAAAATGTAAGAAATTATTTAGTAAATAGTGTATTATGAGTTTCAGACTCCGACGCTAGGAGCTCCTTGCTCAAGAAATTTAGGTGATATTTAAAAGCAACTGAGGAGAAAAGAATAGTAAAAGTTGTTTAGAGTATTCTGTGATAGAGGAAACAGGTGACGTGCGCGTGACTATAAAATAGATCTCTGGTTTCCACACTAGTGTGGATAGGTCCACACTAGTATGGAGACCAGAGATCTATTTTTATTATAATGTACTTTTGAAACAATACATTTATTTGTATTTGTATCGCTTGACGCATGTTGCCATTGCAAGACACGTCCCTTGAGCTCGTGGACGCAGCGTAAGTTAAAGTTTGTTGCTCTACATTTTCGTGTAAAAGATACCTTCAGGACTATTTATTTTCTCGACGAAATCAATGGCTGCTCTGTCCTATGGTTATCCCTTATCAAAGTCCCTTATTAAAGTTTGTGGTTTGTCGAGATTTAAATCTCTTCAGGTATTATCAATGAAGATGAATACATGCACCAAATAAACTGACACTTTTGTTTAAGTTCAAATATTATTAATTAAAATGATTTCTCTACATCTGTGGCTGTCTCTTAAAGAGGAATGAGTATCATCAGTTTCATCGTCTCTGCATTGTGACTGTGACAAGAAGACTCAGCATAAAAATGTGAGACAGATTTTGTGTAGTGTTACTTAAAGGCTTGGAGACTTGGCCAGGTACACATCATTGTGTAATATCACTAAAGTAATATTCAGACCATATACAAAAGTAGCAAACCAAAAAAAAAAAAAACATTTTATAAAAATTCGGAAAACACATCTTCCCCAAAGTTAGGCACATAAAAATTTTAAAGTTGAAAATAAATCGACAAAGTAGGGTACTTTGGACCCCTCGTCCACATCCGAATAGGCTGGGCCATTGTCATTTAAATGCGGGCCGCGCATCCCGACACTTTGCTATAGAAAATTTAAATAATAATCACACTGAATATTATGTATTATTGTAAGTATTTTTGAGGTTTCCCTCTACTGAGTGTTTATGTACTTTTAAGTAAAATTGAAGAATATTTCTATCATTGATATAAAATGTGAAACTTGAACTTTGATGAGATAAGCAAAAGACCATCAGTTATGATATTTTTAAGCGACATATTTCTATTACAGTGGTCCCACGATCACTCACACCGGAGATGCTCGTGGCTAAATAATAACAGCCGCATGGGTCGATCTTTAAGGTCGAGCCGTGCTTGCCGAGGTTGGTCCGTGAATGGGTGACCATAATTACATACCGAGTTTCCTCCGCGCCTCGGAAAGCACGTTAAGCCGATTGTCCCGGCTGTCATTTGTAGATCTTTGACAGTCGTTACGAGTAGTCAGAAGCCAAAAGTTTTCGAAAAGTTTAAGAATTAGATGCTGTTGTCAGAAACCTGAAAAACTTTGAATTCTAAAATAAAATAAAATACCGTTTTAGTATTCTCACTAAAAAACGTAATTTCTATTTTATATTTAGGTATAACTACTGTCTACTGTAAAACTGACTGTACTACAAATATTTTTATCAATATTTTTTTTTAATAGCCACTTATTAATACAACTACATACACATAATCGTTAACGATACTGTATCAAAACTTTTTATCACAGTATTAATATTTATGGCACTTTAAAATACAATAAAATGTACAAAATGCACCCCTTCACAAAGCGCTTTAGGGCGCAATTCAAAATATGTATTTTGTATCTCTATGACTGATATGACACATTGAAGGCGTTGCGAATTATTATAGTTTATTTATAAAACTTTAAATTTCAACCCCATATTACACCCACTACTCTTAAGTCGCAAGAAATAGGGTTGTATTTTGATTAAAATTTAGTTTTTTTCTTGTAAAAGTTTTGTGTTTGATGTGTATTATATCTTATTGTGTTTTTAACACTTCGCCCCCGCTGCAGTGGGGTGTAACTTGGGGTAGTTTGCACCCTCGTTGATTAGCGTCCTTAATCTATGGGGGATTTTTGGATGGTCTCATGCAAAAGTGATGCATTGTGAAGCGAATGATGTGTGGGTCATTATTTTAACTCATCTATTTATAGAAAAACCTATTAATTTTAAATGACTGTGTTAGGAGGAGGTTAAACAAACTGCTGAATAAATGCAGCAATTGCTATCGTTAAATCACTAGTTAATTAGGTATTGTACTAAAAACCATTGGAGGAGCTCGTGGCTAAATAATAACAGCCGTTCGGGCTGTCATTTGTAGAGTTTTGACATTCATTACAGGTAGACAATGATAATGTAAAAGTATCTTTTTGTCGTTTTTGTGGTAGATTTTTTTTTTTGGGTTGTTATCCTAACCAGAGATATTTTTCTTTTCTAGCGGGTGCCCAAAATCTGACTTACTGCCGCCATTTTGTTAATTATTCGTACAAAAATTTAAAAGTGCTTTTAGCCTTATACAGGGTGTAACGGAAAGGGTATATACATCCTTAAGGGTGTGCTACAGACCATCAAACTGAACATGTTTCTCAACATAAAAATTTTTTTGCTGCAAAAAAAAATTACAGTTGCCTATACATTTGGGTCGAATAGGTATTGTAATTTTCTATGGGGCAGCAGTAACTTTTTTTGCTGCAAAATTTTTTTTATGTTGAGAAACATGTTCAGTTTGATGGTCTGTAGCACACCCTTAAGGATGTATATACCCTTTCCGTTACACCCTGTATAATCTCTACTTTGAACTGCATGGCGCACTCTCACATGAACCCATCCAGTTATCCAATAATATTTCGTATGTTTACTTAACATCTTAAACTGCTGCTTAATGAACTACTGTTTAAGCTTGTTGTGCAACATGTTCGTTTGTCTGTCTGTCTATACAAGACAGAATTTGTATTGTGTTAAATACTTGTCAGTGTGGTAATGGTTTTAAATTGTGATGGTTGAGGATTAAATATTTGCCTGATGAACAACATGTCTATTTTAATATTGTTATCTAATTTTCGTATTTGGTATACTTTAATTTGTTACATAAGCGTTTTGAATATATCCGTATATAATAAAAGTATATTCTCCTGGAGTATTATGAACACAAAATTATAGTAACAAAGTTATCATCATCGTTCACAATTTGAATGCAAGCCAAGTATCAGAATCTTTATCATTATTACTGCGTACTTTATGCTAAAGATGCAGAGACAAAAGTTTTTGCAGTCAAGTGGTACTTATTCTAGAAAAGCTAAAATAGGAAAGGCTTATCAAAAATAGGTATTCCTTGTTGTTATACTTGTTTCTCAGAAATGTTCCAAAACATTGCACTAACTGATCATTAAGTAATGTCACAAGATTATAATTATGTCTTTAAGTACCCCTTTATTACCACGATTTATATCCCCTACTTCCCGTTCCCAAATATCGTGCAAAAGCACAATAACACTCAACAATTCCACCGCACTCATTAACCGCTATATTTTCGGTAAAGCCGCTAAATTGCATTCGGATATATCCGCGAGACGTTCGGATATGTATCCGCGACATTAGGTCGGCCGGAAGCTGTGCGCGCGCGCCGGATACCGGGGCCCATCTATTGTAATCTGACGTCACTTCCGCCCTGCATGAGGTTTGCTGCATAACTGCAAAGTGAGGAGTAATATACTGGGAGTTACTGGGTTATGTGTGGAAAAGGAATTTGAAATTAAATCCATGTTATTCTTCTAGTAGTACAATGTAAATGGAATTTAGTCAAAAAAGTTTTTTACTTAATAAAAGAATAACATTTATTTGGCAACAGTTCATAAATAAAATACGATACACCAAAATAATAACGAAACTAAAGGTGCTTTAAAAATCAAGGTCTTTGCCTTTCGATTGTGCTAAAAAGGTCTATTTCTGTCTCCAGTAATTCCATTTTCGATTTTCGTTTCGTTCTATGTCCAAAATTCTTAATGAATTATGAGTTTTATGATGCATTTATTTTGTAAGATCAATAATAACGAAATTTTTCATTCAGGGACATTTTCGCCAATGTTTACAATCAACCACATTATCATTGCCTGTCAGATCGTACCATCAGTAACAAAAATGATTTACAGACATAACCACACTCTTAACTAAAAATTACGACATCCTATTCATGCAACCGTATCTATTCGACAACTTAAAAATACGATCTCATCATTCGACACGGCCACCGACAAATTCGATTCATTAGACGAAATTGTAAAAACCGCGAATTTGACACGCACCGACCGTATTCGCACCCACGACAAGTGCAACAATGACGTCATTAGAAAAAATATTCTTCATACAAGATACTCTTATAGTCATGCAAATAAGGTTGAGAATGGATTTGAAAAACAAAATTGAAATATTTTGGAGTGTAAATTTGAAAGTAATAATACGTCAGCGGTCCCTCAGTCTTTTGGGTTTATCGTTGCGTATGTTACGGTTGTACGTTGATTTTGATGGGTAGGTATGTGTTGTTATCATTGTTAGTGACGGCACGGGAAAATGGCAAGGAAAATATTTTATGCATTTTGTTTCTCTGAAAGCAGTCTAACCCAGATACAATGTGCAGTAGGTGCAAACTCAGTTGCTGGAAGCTCAATTTTGTCAGAACTTGTATTTAGGAAACGGCAAGTAAGTAAGTTTCGAACTTTCATAAGTTTTCCACAATGTTACTTATATAACAATGCATATTCTTCATTGTAGCTGAATACACAACTATTATTACAAAAATACCTAGATGATCCATTCCTAAACCACACACAACGAAAACAGAGCCCCCAACCCAATGGCTATACTCGCGTGAATTTAAATCTCGCCCCGGGTGTTAGGAAGCCGTGATTTGTGGTTATTTACCACACTTGTTAAGTTTCCATTTTCGCTGACAACTCGTGCGGAACCCGCGACGATTTCGATTCGAATTTCGTTTTTAATTTTCCAGAATAGGTCCCCGGGAATGTATTGTTGTGAGACTAAATAATGGATGCAGATTACATACACCGATGATTCTGAATTCGAATGGCTTCGAATGTGGTCGGATTTGAATTTTTACTTTTTATATTTTTGTGCATCAGTGGTTGTGAATGTGGCTATTGAAATGGGTCAATTACGTTGGGGGCTACGTGGTACAATTAGTTGGATGTATTATTTTATTGTACGCTGTGTAACCGATGAAACATAAGATATTTCAGTTTTTGCATTGAAATTGGTTGCAGGAATCTATAGTATGCGTAGAACATTATTTGCCTATACTGTCCAACTGCTTAGCAAAGACCTCCTCCCATTACTCCTATTGGTCACAGAAATCACTTATTAAGCATAAATTATGTCTACGTAAAAATTACTTACTTATATCCATCTTTCTGGAAGAAACACTTCTATCTTAACAAATACAAATATGTAAACAAATTACGTAAATACTTAAAACTCCTCATTGTTTATCAAACAACTTATATTTCGTTTCATAACCCGTTTATCTTGAACCTTATATTAATTTGCCAAAACCCTTCAAAATTCAAATTCAAGTACGTAATCTAATCAGGAAAATCGTGAAATTCGTAGCAAGAATTCTGTTGAGTTTTCTCTTGACGGGAACGGGGCAAAAACCCCTTTTGTCCAAACAAGGCGGTGGCAGGAGCAAATGTCACCGGGTGAAAGGCTGTGACATCCTCATTGAAAATTCAGTTGGTACCCGCGTCGGGATTGCGCACTGGGAGGTTTTAACGCGCGGTTTTGGAGCGGCGTTGGTGAATATTAGGAAAAAGGATAGACACTTTGTAGCAAGATTTATGATTGCCGTGAGCAAGAAAATTCTTGAGAAATATTGTTTTATCCTTTGGGTTTTGTGAACCAACCAGAAGTGGGCGAAATACCGCTGAAAAGTCTTATTAGTGAATCGGCTGATAAATTCATCTTCTTTAACGTGTGTTGAGTGTTCTAACCTGTTGTCAGAGTTTTCATGTCTCCCATGGGTCTCTGACTTGGCTTAAAATGCATGTTAGGTTTCTTCACGATGTTTTCTTGCACCGAAGCGAGGAATCAGAGGTGCGTGCCTTGAGTTCAAACTCGTGACCTATGACTTGGCAGTCCGACGGTAACACCACTGCGCTATCACAGTTGATAAATAATATTTAGCTTTTATTGTAAGTATAACAAAAACAGTTACTTATTTAAAAAAGAAAAATACAAGTTCCAAGTAAAATGTTTAAAAACACTGCGATTATCTCACCCAGTGTGTACAAGAGTAAAATTTGCATAGCGCTCCCCAAGAAACCAGCAGACTTTAAATCTAGTAAATTTACTAAATCTAGGCTGGAACTGATTCTACGTTGGGCCCAGACAGCGCTCCGTGCCAAAGACTAATAATTTTCAGACAAGATTTTTCAAAGATTTTCTCTTTTCTGCGATATTTTAAGATATTGGAACCTACATAAGACTTTAGATAAGTCCAAAGAAAGTTGTGTAAAATCACAAATCATGGGGTTATGCTCATAGGGCAGACATTTTTCTCATTTTGTACTCTCACTTAAGTATGACTAGCGTCGCATCGTAGCAAGTGGTTGTGCTGTAGTTTCAGTCTACCCCCATGAGAAAAAGGCGTGAATTTATGGTTTTAAGCAGCAGTTCGGACGTCAGCTACGCATTGTCCATGACTTGGCATCATCATCATCCTGAATTCACCAGCAGTTGGGTATAGGCCTCTGTTTTATTGTTTCAATTTCTACGGTCCTGTGGCAGCCACATCCAGGATTTTTCCCCGATGGAAACTATGTCGTACTGACTTGGCATATTAACATAAATATTTCACGAAACTAAAAACTTCAAGTCAGGTATAACTAAAGCGCCTGCCAAGGCTGCGGGTTGTTCAAAAGAGATACCGCGGCCCTGGAACACAAGGGGCGAAGAAGGAACATGGGTGGGTTTTAGTCAGTACAAGTCTGACACTCCCTCCCGCTCCGCCCAGAGCGGGAGAAGTCATTTGTTGATTTCCCATCCGCAAAAAAAAAAAAAAAGGTATAACTAAATTGGGCTGCGGGTTGTTCGAAAGAGATACCGCGGCCCTGGAACACAAAGGGCGAAGAAGGAACATGGGTGGGTTTTAGTCAGTACAAGTCTGACACTCCCTCCCGCTCCGCCCAGAGCGGGAGAAGTCATTTGATGATTTCCCATCAGCAAAAAAAAAAAAAAAATTGGTATAACTAAAGCACGACAACTTCCCAATAATATTATTCTTTGTAATCCTTTCAGCATTTTACCTGAATATTTGTTCTGTGCGGCGGTATACAAATTGATTCCTGAATCCGATTTGCGTTTGACGAAATGTACGAATAGTTGTAGCTAGTCTGTTCTGTTTTGTCATCATGAATTCATGAGATTTTCCGTCTTGTGGCAAAGTAATCTTATTGGTATAGTTCGTATTTAATTGGATCTGTAGTTCTTTGTTTGTTTTTGTACATCTCTAGAAATATATACAGCTTTAATGATATTATTATCTTATTAGTAGATTAGAGCTCACAATTTTTAAAATATAAATTATATGAATTAAATCGAATGCCAATTGGCTTAGTTTCTTTTACGCAATGTTAATTTTATTGTTATTCTGCAATATCACAACTATTTTCTAACATAGCTAGTTTTGAAAAACCAAATCTCACAATAAATCGTTCATAAACTTCAATATAATTTTAAAATTATCAAACCATACCATTATGACTTAGGTAACATCGAAAAGAATACAGTAAGTACTCCACGGTCCTATAAATGCCACGGCACAAAGTAAAATTAATTTGTGTATTTTTCATACGCATATTCATACAACCCTCCACATGAATCCCTTTTAAACCGCAAACCTGAAACATGACATTCACCCTTAGCTACTCAATAATAGAGATGTAAATCCTTTTTTGATTTTGAAGGTTTGTAACAAATGTGTTGATTGTCTGTACATCGTTTGAGTCTGCGAGTGTCTCCCATATCAAAGCTCGTTGTTTTTAAATAACAAAGAAATGACAGTATGTTTGTAACGTATGTTATTTGCTTGTGAATTTTAATTTTCCCATCGTTTTTTTATCCTTTTCTTTTTTTTTGTCCATTGTTTGTCTGTTTGGAGATCATTTGTTTGCAGGCTGAAGTGATGTGGGGTTAATTTGAAGATTCTTTTTCGAAAGCTAACAGAGATGAGATTCTATTTTGATGATGATAAGATAGAAAACTAAAATAAATCGGAATTACTCGTAAGACAAGAGAATGATGATGGCGAGAATATTATGTTTATTAACTTTAAGAGTTTTGATACTGCTAATACTTTTTTTCAACTACTGTATAGCAGAAAGGGTGGATAACATCTCTTATGATGACAAATTATAAAGGGTGTAAAACACCTCTTAACGAAGCCGAAAGGCACTGGTTCTCTCTGTCATTGCGATAATTTTTTTTTCTACACCATACCTGGAAACCTTCTAGTTACGGAGATTTTAGGGGTCAAAGTTCCATATTTTTGACAAGTATTTTTTTAAATACAAGTTTTTAATGTAAGATTTCTACTTGAAAAACCTCCACGACCCCCGTACTATTAAATCAGTCCATCAGCACAATGTTTTGAGTGCGTTGTATTGAGTTCTACCACAAAACATGATTTTATAACCCCCAAAAAAAAGTCGTTTCCCAGCAATAATTTTTGCGTAAAGTTACTTAGTTTCATGTACAGAATGATTGGTTGACGGCTTCGTGAGGTGATTTACACGGTGTATTGACCATACCTATCTGAAATGAGGAGCTCCTGGCTAAATAATAACACCCGTAAGTGTCGATCTTTAAGGTTAAGCTGTCCTTGCCGAGATTGGTCCGTTGTTGGGTGACCATAATTACATACCGAGTTTCCTCCGTGCCTCGGAAAGCACGTTAAGCCGTTGGTCTCGGCTGTCATTTGTAGATGTTTGACAGTCGTTACGATTAGTCAAAAGCAAAAAGTCTGACGTCTAGTCTTACCAATGGGTATCGTATTACCCAATTACTGGGTTTGATAGAGACTCAAATAATGTGGTATCTGCAGTGTTGGTTGAGAAGCCTACTGAAGAAGATTCGACAATTATTGCAGTTGGAGATACCTCCACCGCCGATCATGTGAACGTAGATGATGTTTGCAGGGCACACATAAGAGCGGAGGATTTGGAGAAACCACAGACCACCACATTTTTCGAAAATGTGTACGATAAATCTTCTTATGACTTGGGAAACTTTACCGAAAAACGTCAAATTCTTGATATGAGACCAGAGCTGATGATAAAGTAGCTTAGCGTTTTTAAAGTATGTGTATATTTTTACTTGATAAAACCTAACCAGTTTAAATAGCAGTGGGGCCCCATTTTTTTTTTGCCCCAGGGCCCTTGGTTACCTAGCTACGCCACTGGTTGTGGAGGTCAGATAGGCAGTCGCTTCATGTAAAATATTGGTTTTCAGCTGCATCTGGTTAGACTGGAAGCCGACCCCAAGATAGTTCGGGAACAGGCTAAGTAGATGATGATGATCTATCTGAAATGAAATGGTAATAAAAACTTTGTAATCTGCTTTTTGCTCTTTTCAATTGAGGACTAGAATTCTGAGTATGGAGTCCTGGATTCAATTCCTGGGTAGGGCAAATATTTATTGGGATTTTCCATTATGAATTTCTGAGTAGCAGCCACGGAGTCTGGATTTACGCCCGGTTGATGGCTCGCCCCCTATACCTTAAACATAACTGGTAAAATTTGGCTTTACCATTAGGTACACACCTCGTCTTACCGTTCGGGGATTACAGGCGTGATGATAATGTTATGTTAATAAACAAGGTGTTGTTTTTCATCCTCGTCAAATTCAAGGAGGCAACTATGCTAATGAATCTCGATCCGGATTCAATAATAAAATGGGTAGGTATTTTTTTTCCTTTTTATGAAAATCGGTCAATGTGAACCACCCGTGTTTTAAACGCGGCACGTCTGATCCTCGACCCATAACTGTGCTTTCACACATTCAAACGATCTCAAAAGGTTTATTTGATAATTTCTTATTCCGAAAACCACGTTAAGGGGAAACCCCCTTCTGATATAGGTACTCTGACACACTGATATACTGACAAACTTAAACAACCGAAATTTCAGCGTTTATTAATTATACACCGTGTAAATCACCTCATCACGAAGCCGTCAACCAAGCATTCTGTACATGAAACTAGGTAACTTTACGCAAAAATTATTTGTGGGAAATGACTTTTTGGGGGGTGTAAAATCATGTTTTGTGGTAGAACTCAATGTAACGCACTCAAAACATTGTGCTGATGGACGGATTGAATAGTACGGGGGTCGTGGAGGTGTTTAAAGTAAAAATCTTACATTAAAAACTTGTATTTAAAAAAATACTTGTCAAAAAGTTGGAACTTTGACCCCTAATATCTCCGTAACTAGAAGGTTCCCAGGTATATAACAAAAATAGGTGTAGAACAAAAAAATGATCGCAATGACAGGGAGAACCTTCGTTAAGAGGTGTTTTACACCCTTTATATTAACTACTAGGTACCGTAACTTAAATGGATTATTTATGTCTTTTGTGACAATCTCCTGAATTTTAACGAGGATGCAAAACAACACCTTGTATTTACTTACTACGCACAAACATGAAACAATTAATTACAACAAAACACAAAAAACGCCAGTCACAATTCTCACAAGTAACCATACTTGCCTTGGGCAAGAGGCAATCAAACCGTCGCCAAACGAGATCAAAATAAAAATCAAATTAAGAGACGCAGTTATTGCATAAAGGGACCCCTGCCTGCCCCTTATTGCGTTAGTCGTGAGGGCCCGGCCTACTAATTATAATCGCCTGGATATCTGTATTTGCTGTGTGCACTTACATCTTTACATGTTTGAACAGGGTGGGCAGTTTTTTTTGTTTTTTTTTTGGACGGTTTAAAAATGGGTTTTTCTTTTCTAGTGTCGTTGTTACATGAGTGTCTAAGAAAAGGTCATGTTACGGTGCTTATCGGAAAAAGAACAAAAGATGGCAGGGCTGACCAACTAAATTTTTCGCTATTATTGATCATTGTTTTGCTACGTAAGATCGTTTAAATTGTAGTGAGAAGAATAAATTATCTATGAATTATTCTTCTCATTGTAATTTATTTTATGTCATATAGATTGTTAATCAAATTCTTTTACTGCTAACGCCATCTAGTTATTATCTCAAAAACTATTTTTTTTTAAACCGTCAGTATTTTTAGCTATGTTTCCAAAGCCCAAAATAGTCACCAAAATGAAAAGTTTTGATCTTGATCATCAATCGTTTCTGTAAAACTCTTCCTAAAACGACTAAAACAATTAAATTACAGAACTTTAATAATCCCCGATCAAAACTGTACTACACTTCCAAAAAACGAAATCAACTTTGGAGAAGCAGACCGCACATAAATTGTATTACCAAAAACGCATTGCGGCCCCATTGAAATATAATGAATTTATACAGAAATTTGATGGTTTATAGCGGACCACACAATGAAATATTGTGGCTGGAAGGGAATGGAACTAAGAACAGCTTGTTCGTGTTTTTATGTTATGTAAGTTCCTGTCTATATATCGATTATTTTTAAGAATAATAAAACGAAGGTTATGCAAAACTGAAGAAAGTGCCTAAGGCTAATTGATTTTCTGCAGGGAGCTTGATTAAATTTAAAAAGTATTTGTTACATACCGAATGTGTAATCTTTACATAGTATAAAACAAAGTCGCTTCCCGCCGTCTGAACGCTTAGATCTTTATACAACGCAACGGATTTTGATGCGGTTTTCATCATTAGCCAGAACCACTGAAGAGGAAGGTTTGTATGTATAATTACTCCCTGAAAAAATCTCGGGCAGGAGCTAGTAAGAAATAAACACTTAGATGAAGTGACTACCAACTCACATTGAACTGAGATGCTGCACCAACAATGTCGCAACAGGAACGGTTTGTCTGGGATGAAATTACCTTTGGAGTAGCTTAACACAATAATTCCTCGACCTTAGTACTTAAAAAAATATTGATAAAAACAAGAAAGTAAGACAAGTTCTTCCAGCAAACTTCCACAGATGGGCAGGGTTGCCCAGTGGGTGGCATGGGGTGGCAAAGACAATGTGGAACTAGCAGTAGTAATCAGTTTAGTGAACAATTTGCGTCTCCAGCGATGCGTGGTATATGCCCGCGTAATCTGCCCGTGCCCTGCCCGGCCCGGCCATCTGCATGTATGTATTGTTTTTAAAAGCCATAGTTTGTAGGATTGCTTTATAGTTTCGAATGGAATTGAAAGGTTTTCTGTGATTGTTATTTTGTGTTGTCCGTTGATGGAGTCATGTTTTTGTGCATAGGATTTGAGAATTGATTGAAACTGTGAATTTGTTTGGATCAATTCTCAATGCCATTGAAATCCAAGTTCTATTTATCAATAAACGATATAAAATATAACGGCTAATATGGCTGAAACTGATGGGGAAAACGGATGTTTTGAGCAATTTGGCGCGGCCTGAGAGTAACCTCGTACAGCCATGGACTAATTCTAATTTGCTTGATATTATAGACTTTGTAATACTAATTTTATGCCAAATTACTTTTTACGGCACAGTGTATATGAACTCTTTTTGCTTCTTTTCCAAATGTAATTTTGGTAAGTTCATGTTTACAAACATCAATTATGTAAGCAACATATTTGCTATGATGTGATTTATGATGTGATTTTGGCAAATTTTGCAATGATGTGATTGATGATGTGATTTTGGTAAGTTCATGTTTACAAACATCAATTAATTATGTAAGAAACATATTTGCTTAGTTTATTCTTCCATAGAAGTTAGAGTGAACAGGCTTCTTCTGGGTAAGCTCGTACCATCGTCAACTTTGTCTCTGTCATGTCAGACCTAGACTAGAGACAAGAGCAAACCTATCGCAAAAAAAAAATAGTATAAAACAAAGTTGCTGTCCGCCGTTTGTACGCTTAGATCTCTTAAACTACGAAACGCATTTTGATGCGGTTTTCATCATATGTATAATTAATCCCTGAAAAACACATAAAAATTTCAACGAGTCTAGTATCTTTTAGAATTTTTAGTTGTTCTATAAGTATATTTAATTCACCGATCTATAAGTAGATGTAATTTATTCATTTGCTTTATGAGTATTGATACAAAATGATGTCTCCATAAACTGCGGAAAATTTCTCCAAATATCAGAACAATACCCAACAACGATCCCTGCCAAAAAATAAGCAATGTCATACCTCATTACTGCCAACAGAATCCCGATTGAGTCGTCATACTAACGCGACTGTACGATTGTGACCAATCGCGCTGATCCGACGCGCGTGGCTGTCGCGTGGCCCGCCGCGTGGCGCGAATGTTGCGCGTCTGTCGCAGGCGCAACATCGTTAATTATTGCGACTAAGATGAGACGCGTTTTCCTAGTGTATTGAAAAATTGTCGTGTAATTGGTCGCGTTTTGTAGAAGTTGGGTGAACTGGGTGAATTGATGTTGTTGGTTTATTTGTATGTGTTATGGTTTTGTGTCAGCGATGTCAGTAATGAAATGCAATTTATTTATAAATAGGCAAGTATTTTGAATTTGCTGCTAATTCATGGTTTTACTTCTATATCGGCTGGGTCTGACCTTCTATCATTTGCATTTCAAAAAAAAAAATATAGCTAAATGCAACTCCTGCCCCCGTAGTCACAAACGCTTCGATTCGATTTCAATTCGGAAAGTCGTATGTCTATCTTGTTTTGTCTTAACGAAAGCGAGTGAGACAGACATAAGACTTTCCGAATCAAAATCAAATAGAAGCGTTTGTGAATACGGGGGCTGGTCTCAAGGCGCTGTACACCTGAGCATTCGCATGTAATGTAACAATCTAAGATTTGATTTTGTACACAGAGAAAAGTGATTGTTACAAATGACAAGTTGCGCACTGTAATGTATGGTTCTCCTCTCTCACTGATGCAATGCACTATAACAATCCAAAATTCGATATTATACATGAATTGTTATATGACAGAATATAGACATTGACATATATGTCAGTTTGTCGAATCCTCCGTTGGCGTGGCCCGTTTCTACGGCGGTCATGCTACGCGTGCTTGAATATATAGAGTAAAAAAGCAATGAAAAGTGCCCGTTATAGCTATCA
Source organism: Cerastis leucographa (assembly GCA_963082945.1). Lineage (NCBI taxonomy): Eukaryota > Metazoa > Arthropoda > Insecta > Lepidoptera > Noctuidae > Cerastis > Cerastis leucographa. The sequence continues at coordinate 9,554,190 of OY720353.1, forward strand.
AATATATTTTTCATAATTAACTCATATGTAGGTATTAGCTGTGCTGTGAGTGCATACAAAGTAGTACAATATGTTTTTTTTTAATAATTTTTGGTTTTAACTTTAATTGCAACGCAACAGTATTGTCCTTTTCAAGTCAATCTATGGCAACAGACAAAAAAAAAAGCAAATTAAATCACAACACTCCTAATCCAATAAAAAACCCTATTCTCACATAAAAAAAACCTAACATTAATAGCAACAATGATTTTATTATACGTGTGAAATATCATATAATATCGCCACGCGACTTTTAATGGGTTAATATGTGTATTAACGGACAAAAGACATAAAAAACCCTGCGAATGCGACTGTGTGACATTGATATCATAATCAAAATATGAAATGATATTTTTGGGGGTCGATTGTACCCTTGAGAGGGATTAGTCTTCGCCCTAGTGTTTGTTTGTTTTTAATGATATTTTATTTAAATTGATAGCTTATTTATCTGTGTTTGTTAAAAAGGATTACATGTGATTTTTTGAAGTTGCTTGCTTCCTAAATTGTAATAAAATGATTAAACAATGAAGAGTTGATTGACTTCTTATTTAACATTCATAGAAGCTATATTATTATGTTAGACATAATTAAATTAAAAATAGTTCTTAAACATTTTCAAAAATCTCTCGATCTATGAATGAAAACATTTGTAAGAAGCAGACTTTATCGTTTTCTACTGATAAGTTTTTTTGATAGATTTTATGGATGAGTAAACTTAAAAACCGTACCACCGCACCGTATTGAACAAATGTCCTACAAAACGGATCTTTAAACTACTGTCAGAAACATACTTCAAGCCTTCTTTTTCCCAGGACACGTCTACACACAATGCATGCTACCCATCGTCACCCATTGTAAGGCCAGTCCACACCAGACCACTTCGTTCGCACGAAAATAACCGATAAAAAACGAACAACGCCACGTGCCAACGCATTATACGATAACCGTCGGGGGCGGTATTAGGAATTTGGGACAACCCTAATATAAATCAGCGTTAGATTTATGGAAACTCGACTTTATAACAAGGCGAATAAGATCAATATTTGAATGGCGGTGCTAGATAAGTCGTTGCCAGATCAGTGAAAGGGAATGAAACTTTGTGGGTCGATGAGAAGGCTGGTTTTCCTTTGTCGTGTGATTATAAGTTTTCATTACAGGGTTGTCAGAAGATTTCTCTATTTATTGGTGGGAAAGGACGCGTGTCAGATCTAACACCAGTTTTAATATTTTAGGTCGCGTGGCAGCCACGCGTTGCGCCTTGGTAAAAAACTAGACGAACGTAATTCGCGTTTTATTGTCGCATTCTTCTTGTTAAATGTTATGTCGATTTTTTTTGTCGTATTGTGTGATTTTTTTTTTGCGGTCGGACGTCGGTCGGTTATGTCATTAGTCGCAAATTGGGTGATCTCGAATGGACGATGAATGAGTTGTAATGAGTTAAATTTTAACTAGTTTCATTGTCAGCATTTTAAATGGGGGCTAAAATTACTTTTTTTGCCGGGATTACAATAGTAAAATACTAAAGGGTAATAACGTTGTTGTTTTTTAGTCGTACACATCCTGTATATTTCACCTATTCTGTTTCATAAAAAGTTGTCATATGAGTTGTTTATTACCTAAGCAAAATAGTCGGTAGGTACGCAGACCCATGGGCATCGCACTGATCTAGAGCCCTGTCATCACGCGCCTAATCTTTTCCCCACTTTATTGGTGTTGGTTTTCAGTCTTATCGAATGCCGCTGAATACCAGTATTTCACATTGAGCGACTGCCTATATTATGCTCAACCCAGTTAGTACTGGGTAATACGATACCTCTTGGTCAGACTGGTTGCCAGACTTTCGGGCCCTGACTACTTGAAACGACTGTCAAAGATCTACAAATAACAGCCGGGACCAACGGCTTAACGTGCTTTCCGAGGCACGAAGGAAACTCGATATTTAATGTTAGTCACCCATCCACAGGCTGACCTTGACGATCAAACCGTGCGGCTGTTATTATTTAGCCACGAGCGCTATTTTTAACAGATATTCCCTCAAACATGAATTAATTGATGTATCTCAAAATATGTAAACAGCGAAGTATTTATTTAGAGTAAAATATAATCAGGTTATGGTTTTGCAATATCGCTTTTGCAAATAACTAAGCTCGATGCAAGTAGCGCCATCTATCGCTTGACGATATGAGGAAAGAGTTTGAAAGGGTATAAACTTTTATTTTCAGTGTTATTTATCTACCTTTATTAAGGACTGGTGTGCTACTGTTATATCATGTTTTTTTTTTTGTTTTGTTTTCAGCGTTAACTTTTTGTTGAAAATTTCCCACCGGGACGCGAGTTGCCCTGGCTGACATGGAAGTCTCTTAATAGACTCCGGACACAGGTTGGCCGAAGCAAGGAAAACTTGTTGGAGATTCATATCTTACTGACTCTGCCCTGGAGTGTAAATGTGGTGCTGCCCCACAAACGATATTGAATCCACACGTGATATTGTATCCTGCCTGTCCTGTTGTTTGCAGATCACGCTACTGAAAGTGCCGAACTCGTCGCTAAATTCATTTTGGTCATTATGCGTCAAAAAGGACTCAATTTGAATTATCATCGACACTGTTGTTCCGACAGAATGACAATATTGACAATACCTCAACAGTAAACACTTATCTGCCAAATAAAAACTAACTTGACAGTCTAAATCCAGCACACTTAGAATAATAACGCATACGCAATAACGCGTTATTATTCTAAGCCAGCACAATATTGATTGATTATTGAGATGTTGATACTAATTGTTACTGAAACACAATAATAATATTGATTAATTTTTCAACTTTTATTACCTATTTTATTAAATTGATTCGAATTAAAATTGCATTGCATAATTGCATCAAATTGAATTTGATTGCTATTTCAATAAACATTGAAAACCTATCTTGCGTTGTTTTATGTTAATCTCATCATATTACTAGACGTTTGTAAAAAACCAACAGAAATCTTGTTCATTTTAACGAGTAGAAGCTTAAAAATAATTCCAACAACAAAACTTCCTATCTTCAATCCCCTTTTTCGCAACACCTAACGCCATCTATCGCCTGCACTCCGCACTAAGCCCCGCTAAGGGTGGCACACTCCGAAAGGGCCTATTTCCGTCCACGTGCCGACAACAATGCGAGACGCCGACGATATCGAGACGATATCATACACGTCATCGTACGTCATAATAATATGCCGGATTATTTACATTGACGACAGGAAATTGCCTTTTTTGGCCCGTCGTGTATTGTGTAAGAATTTTTATTGATAGATTTTGTTGTTAAATTGTAATGAGCAGTTGTGGAGATTCTTTGTTAAGTTTAATGCGTTATGTGGATAACATTTTAGAATATTATTATTGGAACTAAGCCATTCGAAACATTTTTTGACGAGATGTAAGAACGTGGACGTGGCAAAAGGGTTACTTATGTAAGTTTCTTAGTTTCTGCCGACCCCCATAAGAATGGCGTGAGTTTATGTATTTAATTTTATTTAAAAAAAAATGTTTTTGTAAACTTGGGATTTTAAAAATAAAACAAAATGTCTCATACTCAGTAAAAATATAATGTATTTACAATTTCGCTTAACACTAAATCAATACTTCATCGTTTCCAAATGCATGAATAAAACTAAAACAAAAAATAATTAAATAAACTATGTTCAATTTCTTCATTCGGAATCTGTCAAGTTGATGCCATTCTGAAAAGAAATTATAAGAATAATTATATTAAAAGAAGATTTACTTCGTGTTTTATTTCATCGCCACTGTACAGTTCTGAAGGAATAATAGCAAGAAAGCGTGTCATAGAACCGTAAAACATGTGATATCTATAGCAACTGGCACTGCTATGAAGCAATGATAGGCAAGTAGTATGACCTTCGGATTGTCAAATCATGGGTCTCAAGTTCGAACCTAAGAACCCCCCTCTGATTTTTTTGGATTCATGTGCGTTTTGTATAACTATCACTTTCTTTGGTGAAGAAAAACAGCGTGAGGAAACCAGCGTGCCGGAGAGATATTTCTCGACGACATGTAAAGCCAAGTCTAAGGCCTATGAGCGGAATAAAAATTTTGACACCAGGTTAGGCAAAAACTACACTACAGCACACAAAACGTCTTGTTTTTTATTATGTTACAGCTATATGTATAATATTCTATATCCATCCCTACCATTTTCATTTTGATTTGATTTACACATTTTTGAACAGAGAAAGTAGACAGGCACTGCATTATGGCCCGCGTCCTCTTATAGAAAGGAGGCCTGTACTCCAGCAGTGGGAACGATAAAAGCTGATTATGTTATTGAACCACAGAAATTTGCTTTGCGCATACAAAATGCTCCACATGTACAGTCACGTCTAATAATATGTATACACGCAGCAACTTTTAAAAGTGATTTTCTCCTAATACTGTATTGATTAAGGTTTTACGTTTTCACGAACATGGAATTTTGGAAGCCATACTATTACGAAATAGGTCTTATCTCAGCGTAGAAACCGTAATTTCACGAGCAAATCACTTTTCAGTTTTGCTAAGTGTATACATATTATTAGACGAGACTGTACTGTGCTTCTGCTATGACTAACAAATCTATTGGCCAGTGTTGGTAGTTTTTGCAGCATAATTAGGGCTACTTAATGAAGGAGCCCATGTTCAGCAGTATTCATATTGTATGTGGTGATTTACGATGGATGGACTATGTGAAGGATGATATGGCAAGAAAGGAGGTGTCTGATGAGATGACAAGCAATAGAGAAGTATGGAAGAAGAAGGCATACTGCCTACCCCTAAATAGATTGGAATAAGGGGATGAGTATATGGTGATTTACTAAGCTCTGACTCTAGAGCCCCAAGGCTCATCATCTGTCTAGTCTTTTCCCAAACTATCTTGGGGTCGGCTTACAGTCTAATCGGATGCAGCTGAGTATCAGTATTTTACATGAAGCGACTGTCTATATGACCTCCACAACCCAGTAACTGGGAAATACGATACCCCTTGGCAAGACTGGATGTCAGACTTTTGGCTTTGGACTACTCGTAACGACTGTCAAAGATCTACAAATGACAGCCGGGACCAACGGCTTAACTTTCGGCTTAATTTAATTATGTTCCAATCCACGGACCACCCTCGGCAAGCACTGCTTATCCTTAAAGATCGACTCTTGCGGCTGTTATTATTTAGCCACGAGCTCCTCCAGAGCCCTAAGGCAGAAAAAACGTATTAAAAGTAAGTATTAAATATGCGAAATATTTTCATTGCTAAAAGAAAGGAGTGGCTCCAAAGGGTTGGTGGTTATCAGCAACTCGCAGAGATTACTTTACAAGGTTACTTCGGACAGTCGTTCTTTCCAAAATGAGCTACCACTTGCTTGAGGAGTAGTAGGTGATAAAGTAGGATAAGCAGAATTGGGTATTTACCAAAATCCTGGTCTTGGCTTAGCAATTGCAACCTCCAGTGATGTTCTGAGTATCCCAGGGTTATAGCGCCGCTGTCTGGTGGTGGGATTTTATTATGTATGAGAGAGAAAATATACCGCTGAACATGGACCATAGACAGTTAGTTTAGTTACCAAGCCGATACAATGACGCGGATGAAAACCTTACGTTACTAGCCACACTTATAATCACCACGATTGGGAAGTCAATTATTATTATGATAATATTATTATGACCCATAATAATATTCTCCTCGTTTCGGCTAGGCCAAATATTCAAAAACTCCTGCACGCGTAGCATGACCGCTGTAGAAACGAGATTTGTCTACGGAAGAATCGACATAATGACAGATAGACCATAACAAAGTGTCGGTTTGTCGATTCTTCCGTCGACAAAGCCCGTTTTTACGGCTGTCATGCTACGCGTGCTGGTTGGACTGTGCAAATTCCAGCCCTACAAGAAAAGAAAATTTTGATATTTTATGCAACTATGGACTTAGAATACAGTTTTCGATAACATCCTTGCAATGACCACGAAACGCAAACGAAAGTAGTTTCTTAAATTTAATCGATGGGGTATAACTAAAACTACTCGCAATAGGTAATTACTTACTTCGAATTCTCCAATAAAGATATCAGAGTCGTCTGAAGGTGGTGCCTGGTCGATGTTGTCGACTGCTGTGATTTGAGGACCTGAAACATCACATTATTTATTTAGTGCGCTGATTTCCAATTATTCCAAGAGAGACCAATGTGATTTATCAAACTTAGAAGATTTTAACAAAAGGTTAAATAGACAGGTGTTTGATTTAAAACGGCATTCTTATTTCACTAGCACACACATTTTTACAAGGCAAGTATTTACTATCTGCAGGAATCGTTTACTAAGTTTGATACTAATAGCGCCATCTATTGACAGTTTAAGTAACTAATAATCTAATAATAAAAGTGCTCTTCAATTCAACGTACGGAAATTATGTAAAAGTTTTATGTTTTGGTGCTGGAATGTCATTAAATATAGAAAATAAAAAAAGCCTTTATTTCCCATAAAATGACCTTTTAAATCTTCTAAGTTTAACTTTTCTTACAATCTAAGTATGTTCTTTGTTTGGATATGGTCCCCTCCACGGGTGAAGGCCTCTTCCAGTTTCTTCTATTTGTCACTGTCATTTGCAATATTCTGCCAATCGTTTCCCGCTGTATCTATTATGTCGTCAGCCCACCTTCTCTTCGGTCTGCCTACTCTTCTTTTTCCATTTGGCCCATTCAACTCCGCAGTTTTAACTGTCCACCTACCGTCTTTGTATCTTGATACGTGGGGAATACGTGATACGGAATGATAATAGGTTGTATGGGATCTGCTGGCCTACCATGACGTCTTAAAGCAGTATTGTTTTACTCTTATTTCAGTGTGGGAAAGAGACGGAGCTATACAGGATGTCTAGCGCCATCTCTTTCACACACTGGAAAAGGAGTACGATAGTCGTACAGCCAATGGATTAATTGCCAAGAGCCTCGACCAATACTTGATGACGCTCTCGTTAAGCAGCTGGATCTAGGGTTTGATTCAGAAAGCGGTACTCTTGGACACGGCTCGTATTGTTAGGAGGTGCCTTTCTCTGGAGCCCTGACCGTCAGACCAGTTTGGACCCAGTTCCTGCTACCGGTGGGCTACAATATTAATATGTTTATTTTTTTTTTTTTTATTTAATCAATTTGTATACGAATAAATAAAGTGAACTAATGAAAAATTACCTAATGGTATGCATTCCATCGGTTCGAACAGGTCCAAAGAAATGAGGTCCAGTGGAGGAGACGGTGCAGGGGGCGGCAATGTACAGCTTGATGATATTCGAGTTCCTGAAGATTGGTAAAAATACTGTTTAACCTGCGTCGAGTAAGTAGTTAATACTGGTTAAGTACACAGGATTTATCGCCTTCTTTTAAATTCAGTGACTACAGACTTTAAGCATTATAACATTTTGCATTGCCATGTTGGGCCCAGGCCACATATAAATTTTGACGGTACGGTTAGCGCAGTGGTTGAGCAATCGACTGCTGCGCTGCGTGTCGCGGGTTCGATCCCCTAACGGATCAAATATTTGTATAGCCTATAGATAGTATGGCCTTATAGGTGTGACGGATAGCCCTCTGTGCAGAGGATGCATGGAGGTGGAAGAAACACCACAGCACGTGCTCATGGAGTGCAGAAGCGTGGCAGATCAACGGGCACGGACTCTACAATCGCCGGCATCGCTCCCGGAGGCCTGCAGCAGCCTGAAAAGCTAGTTTTCTGGGAGGACCTGGGATGGTTGGAGTAACCAGAGGATTTTTATACGTACAATGGCCCAACAAAGAAGCTAAGTGCGGAAACAGCCCCGCTAACCTAACCTAACCTAACCATAGATAGTTGTTCCGGGTCTGGCTGTTTGTGTATGTGAGTTAGAATGTTTGTAAACGCAGCGATACACGAGAAATTCCTAGTGAGGGGATCGTTTATAAAAAAAAAATGGCATCCGACGCGGACATTGCACGGGCTTCCTTACCCATTTCCTATTTAAATTTCATACAAAATGGAAATAAAGCGCAATTTAGGACACACGGTATATTGTCCGAACCACGACATACCGTGTGTCTTAAATTGCGCTTTATTTCCATGCATTTTGTATGAAATTTTATCGAATAGGAAGCCACGCGTGCCATGTCTGCGCCCGACGCCATTTTTATGTGGCCACGTTTACGCTGTGATTTACGACTCATCATGCACGGCATCATCACGCAAGCTCATAAATTATGAGCCTCACTGTTTTCTTCCACGCGTTAAATCTGTAAAAGCTTACATCAATGTCCCCAAACAAGTTGGTCGTTTCCAGATCACTCACCAGTCCTCAGTCCGTCGTCGTACTCTGGGCAGGCGTCGAGCCGGCGCGGCGGGGCGGCGGCGCGCGCGGGGAGCGCGGGGGGCGCGGCGCGGGGCTCGTCGCGGGACGTGCACGGCGCCACCGTCACTTCACCCACTGGACATCAGATACGATACTTAATACCAGTAAGAAATCGGGTTAAACATAATAAAAACCTGCAGATCGGTTTAATTTAAAGAAATGCAGTTTTTCGGAACTTTAGATTCAAATTTTGAATTATTTTTTAATTTTTTCTCATTATCTCGCTGAAGAGAAAGCTGTTTGAAATTCGAACGAAACATAGGTAGAGCATCAAGTCAAACGTTCTAAAGGGTGACTGGTAATTAGTGACCGATACTTAAACACGTGATTGTACTCATGAAAACAAATAATTTTCCCAACGTTTTTTTTTATACTCATTCACTTTTATCACAATAACATAACATAATATTAAATATATGAAATTCACGGTTACGAGCAATGCGGGTGCTCTGCCTACCGACTGTGGCACGTAAGGATAATAATAAGACAACGTAACGCGGCTAACAGCTGATAGGGCACAGGCGCACGCGCGCGCGAATTTCATACGGCTGTTGTGTTATTGGGTTAATATATACGCCAATAGATAAGACTAACTTGCTCTATCTAGTATATTACAACTATTTAAGGGAATTTCAAGGCTAAATAATAACAGCCGCTCGAGTCAATCTTCAGGTTAAGCTGCGCTTGCCTAGGTTGGTCCGTGCATGGGTGACCCTGACCAACCATTACATACCGAGTTTCCTCCGTAATGGAGGAAACTCGGTTGCCGTTGGTCCCAGCTGTCAATTGTGGATCTTTGGCAATTGTTAAGTACTCTGTGGCCTGAAAGTTCTGAACCAGTCTTACTAATGGGTATTGTATTACTCAGTACTAACTGGGTTGTAAAAATCAGATAGGCAGTCACTCCATGTAAAATACTGGTATTCAGCAGCATCCGGTTAGACTGGAAGCCGACCCCAAACATAGGAAGGAAAAGGCTAGGCAGATGATGATGTAAGGGTAAGTCTAAAAGTAGCGCAGGAGGCCGAAAGCAATTAAAATGCGTATAATAGTTCAGCAAGGTGACGAAAAAAAAAGGGCATGTTGAGAGCACAGTTCTTGGTATGAAAGAGGGAATGGTTTTAGGTATATACAGGGTGTAACGGAAAGGGTATATACAAACTTAAGGGTGTGCTACAGACCATCAAACTGAACATGTTTCTCCATCAGACAAATCCTCAAGTATGTATATACTCTTTCCGTTACATCTTACATCCTGTAGAAAACCTGAAGAAACTGTCGAATGAATTGTGCAAAAAAAAACAATAGTTAAATAAAGGGGTGACAGGTGATAGGGATGAATGAACAAATGGATTGAAAAACCTTTCTGCGCCAACTCCTTATGAATTAGGATAAAAGCTGTTCTTGATGGAGGTAGAGCTTATACTAAAATCAACAGGGTCTTACAGTCAGCAGACAAGGCAGTGTGGTAAGCATGATGCGGTTCCTCCACGGTAAGATGAAGTCTACCACTGGGCTGGATCCTCGGCACCACGGTCGCTACTACGGGTACCCTGATCTGAACAGCGCCGTTGGGTTCCAGTCTTGGTTTAAACGGACCGTGCTGGAATAAAAGACTTGATATTGATGTTGATTTTTTGGAATTTTTGTACCTCGTTGGTCGAGTGGTCGCAAGTGGGACTACTGAGCATGAGTTCAGCAAGTGTTATTGGATTTTTCGATCAGGAATTTCTCAGTAGCTGCCACGAAGTCTGCATTTGTGCCCGGTTGACGGAAATAGGGGCTGGTTAACTGACGAAATGTGGGTGTTTCTATAATTAGGTGTACCTCAGTCTAAGCCCAGGAGGATTACAAGCGTTTACTTATGTGTTGTTTTATTTCCTTGTGCTTGATTGGTGGAGCTGATAGGTAACTCTCTTATATATTTATAAGACTTATCGGAATCTACAAGTTTCGGCTTAATATGTTTACAAATCGTTTGAGTATTACTTGTGCAACGCCGTCTTCATCTTCATTATTTAAAACGATTTTGCCGCCGACTCTCAAATCTTCAGCTGTGGCAGGTACTAACATCTGGAATTGAGAATAGAATAACATTAAGCATGGCGAGTTTGACAAATCGAAGTGTTGGGTTAAGTTAGGATTACATTAAGCATGGCGAGTTTGACAAAACGAAGTGTTGGGTTGTATTATGTCAGCTGGGCTGTTTTCGCCTTTAGCCTCTTTATTGGGCCATTGTACGTATGACAATCCTCTTATTACTCCAATCATCCCAGGTCCTTCCAGAAAGCTAGCTGCAGGCTTCCGGGAACGATGCAGACGATTGAAGAGTCCGTGCTGGGGTAATGATACCTTTTATTAACGATGAAAAACTCGTTCAATTTGTTCTCAAAATGTTTTAAGTACTTCGAAAAAATGAACACAAGCCCGAAAACGTTCGATATTTTGTTCAACATACAGCCAAATTGACCGACAAATTGGAATAAACGTAAGAAAATTTGATTTTCGGCGCTTAACAATTAACTCTCTAATGATGTCTTCTTCAATAATGTAAGAACTGTAAGTAATTAAATGATATAGTCATTTACAAGATATTTTATAAACCGGAGCCATTCCTAAATTTTCTACCTAAATATTTAAGTACCTATTTATCATCGAAAATGTTACCTGCTTCCCACCCGGCAACTTCGTATCGACCACCTTCACCAACACAGGAGTTCCATTCTCAGGCTTCAGCAACGCAAACGGGGTCTGTCTAGTAGCCAGCGCGACACCCATATGGTACGTCTTGATGGGGTCTACAACCACCCCATTGCTCATGGAACTCCATGGACCCTCATTCCAAATGTCGCCAAGTTCGTGCAAAGACTTGGAAATCTCCCAGATATCTGGAAGGTGGGTGGAGCTGGGTTTGACGGACCAGTCTGAATTTGCAGGACCTCCTACTGACGGTAAGAATGGTCCCACTGAGGAGGTTACTTCGCAATGTTCTGCTTGAGGCCTGAAATTGAAAATTTGAATTTATTTCGTCTGTTTTTTTTACAGAGATAACAATACGCAATTTAGAAGAAAATGTATTTTGAGCTCCACAGGTACACAGAGTCCAAATTAACAATTTTTTAGTCTTAATATGAAAGAACTATTATTTGAATTAAATCAACACTTCTGAAAAACTTAACAATACATTTTATGTAGTAAAATCATCATCTTCATCATCAGCCCATTATGTTCCCACTGCTGGGACACAGGCCTCCTCTCTATGAGAGGGAGTGGGCTGTAATCCACCACGCGGGCGCAGTGCGGGTAGGTCTATATGAAGTAAAATGTGAGTAACTAAGAAACTATCTCCAACAAGATATACCAAGATTAAATGCAGCGTAAGTAATTTGTAGGAACTCGTTAAAAGTTTTCATATTACTTGAGAGTGCAACTTGTTAGTAGGACGGTCACATTTAACATATTACGTTATACAAGTTAAAGCTAGTCCTTTCAAAAGATCCAAACATGTTAGTTCATCGGTACTATTAACACGCCATTTCTGCCAGATGACGTCACAACTGTTAGCCAGTAAATCGCAAGACTTGAAAACTGAGACAGCTAGAAGAGGTCGCGGCAGACAAAGGAGAAGATGGCGAGACGCCTTAGATGGCTGCCTCACAAGTTGAGGTGAAGAGGCATAGCACCGAGAACGGTGGAAGGAATGGGGGGACAGTGCAGGCTAACAAAAATTCATCTGTGAAATATGTCTCTACAAACAGTATAGAAATAGAAGATTTCTAGGTAATAGATGCGTTCCATACATGGAAATTGTGAAGGTCAGATAGCCTGTCGCTTCATGTAAAATACTGGTACTCAGCTGCATCCGGTAAGACTGGAAGCCGACCCCAAGATAGTTTGGGATAAGGCTAGGCAGATGATGATGATGAGGTGCGTTACATACCTACACATCAAAGGTCGCCTTTATCAACAGGCAAGATGCTATGTGTAATGTTACTGAATGGGAATAAGAAGCTCTATGTCCAGCAGTTATGGTGAGAGGTCAAAAGTTAACATTTCAATAGCTTACCTAATAGAATCAGGCTGTGGGTCTGTAGCTGATCGAGGAAGGCGCGGAGTGGTTGATCGTCCTCGAACCGGCACCGTGGGACAGCCGGAAGTGTCTTCTGGATGAGCCTGGGTCACAAACAAATATGTTGATAGGTTTCTATGGTGAGCAATTCTTTTACCTTTGATAAAAACTGATAAGGACCTGTGTGAATTAATTTACACTACAAGAAGTTCTGTAACTAGAATCCTACATTGTCTAAAATAATCAGGCAAAATATCGGTAAAAAAAGCCGGCACACAAAACACGCACAGACAGACTGACGGATAGGACGAATCTATAATTGCTCCGTTTTTGCCTGTCAACGGAACCCAAAAAAAATGAAAGATTCGTACGAAAGGCAATTTTATTCATAATATTGTAGCTTACCTTGTTTTTATGGCAGACCAAGTTGGACTGTTGGTTGAATCCCTTCAAGCAAATGTTGCAGCGGTAAGGGCGCTCGTTAGTATGTGTGAACAAATGGTTGCGGAGGTTGCCTGAACAAACACAAACATTCGATTTTTCAATGAAGCTTACATAACATAACGCTTGTGATCCCCGGTGTATTACGCAGAGGTTTATCTAATAGCAGGACCACATTTTCGCCAGATGAGGGGCCTATTGCCATCAACCGGGCACAAATGCAAACTCCGTGATGCTACCGAGAAATCACTGATCGAAAAACCCCTAAATAGAATGAAAGTGGAGGCAGGGATGTATGTCATTTGCGGGACTGTTCGAAAGAGATACAGTGGCCCTGGAACACAAAGGGTGAAGAAGGAACATGGATGGGTTTTAGTCAGTACAAGTCTGACACTCCCTCCCGCTCCGCCCAGAGCGGGAGAAGTCATTTGATGATTTCCCGTCCGGATGTTTGTTATTGTTGATGGAAAATTCCCTCACCAAGAGCATTCGCCTTTAATGTAACAGTTCGGATACACTTGTTTCTGTGGAAAATCAAATCTTTATTGTTACATTAAATGCGAAAGCTCCGTTTAATGGATCATCGTATGGTGTAAGTTTAATGAAGTAGAGCGTCTAACGCAACGAACAAAGAAAGGTAACCTTTTTGATGGAATCCTTTGGGACAGATGTGACATTTGTATGGCTTCTCATCGGAATGGGTCTTGCGATGGGAAATCAGGGTAGAAACACGGTTGAAGTTTTTGTTGCATACCTACGTGAAGAAAGATCAAGGATTAATGATGAGGAATGATGGTGGTACCATACAAATAGCAGGGAGAAAGCGTTGCTTGGATTCCGCAAATAGTTTGCGGAATCCAAGCAACGCCTGCCGAGGTCGATCCGTGTATGAGTGACGATTCATGACATTGAAACCCCTCCAACCCTTGATTCCAGCTATTATTTCTAGATCTTTGACAGCCGTTACGAGCAATCAAAAGTCGGGAATTCGGACACCCGTTCTTACCAAAGCATATCGTATTTGGAGTTTTGATGCGCAGTCGCTCCAACTAAATAAGTATTCAGCTGCATAAGTTTTCCACATAGTTCGGAAAGCTTTAGGCAGACGATGAATCCAGGTGACGCATAAACTTGTATGGTATCGTACCTCGCAAGCATAAGGCCTCTCAGCAGAATGTATGGCGCGATGCTGGCTCAGAGTGGATAGTTGTCTAAAGCTCTTGCCACAGGCGGCGCAGTGGAAATTCCTCTCGTCTGTATGTGTTGGCAAGTGACGCATCAAGGTGTATTGGTGTTGGAATTCGCGACTGCCTGGAAGGAAAAAGAGATGGGAATAAAATACTCGTTCATCGTCATACTGACGCCCGATGGGGCCGAGAAGTTCTGGAGTCTAATTCGACCGCGAACCGAAAGACGTTGCGTTGGAAGGCCTCGAGGTCGACCGATGACCTGGTGAAGTATGCGGGGATCCGCTGGATGCAAGTCGCACGGAACCGGTCAATGTGGCGACACTTGGCGGAGGCCTATGTCCACTGGACGTTTTACGGTTGAAATGATGATGATCATCATCACGCTTGTTATCCACGATGGGTTAAGGCAGAGGTGTACCAGATAGTACACCCACATTTCACCATGTTTAAGTCCCATGTAATAGGGGTTGAGCCATAGCCATCAACTAGGCACAAATCGAGACTCCGTCGCTGCTACTGAAAAAATCCTGATAGAAAAACCCAATAACAATTTGCGCGACCGAGGAATGGAACGCAGGACCTCATGCTCAGTTGTCGCGATTGTGACCAATAGACCAACGAGGCAGTCATATTTACAAATATTCTGGTAAGCTTACAGACACCAGAGATAGAACACATTCACGATAAATAAGGGTCCTCTCTATGTGTGGGGCTGGGGACTTCATTCTGCAGACAGAAAAACCTACATACATCCACACCTAGTAAAAAGGGAGAATATTCCCGCTTAGCTCCCGATATTGACAGACAAAGAAAACCGATAGTGACAGTGTAAGCTTAGTTATAAACCGTGAAAGCTTACAACAGTGTTAAAATTCGCAGATACTTACAGATGCCACACTCCCATAATTTGACGGTTCGTCCATGTCTCTTCACGTACTTGACGTAGTGGAACCTGGAGCGAGGATCTGCTTTGTCCACCTTGCAAGTGTTCTGACCCCTTAACTTCTCCAGACCTGTTGCACATGGAGAAAAAATCAACAACGATCGTATCGTATTAAAAGGGGGTATCAAAAACAAATACATTGTTTTATGTGATCTAAGACACAGTTTTTACGTGCGCGAACTTGGAAGCGATCAGTATAAGCTGAAACACTATCACGTAAACCAACATCTTGTTTAATAAAAGCTATAGAAATTAGCAGGTCAGTCTAATCTATGGCATAAAGTAAAAGTCCAAACTCGTCATACCAGACCCTGCTGAGCTTGGGCCAGCTGATGTAGAAGACACGTGGTGAGGTTCTCCAAACATATTCTTTTTACTAAATGTCATGCCATTTCTGTTGCTAGGCCGTAGCACCGCACTTGACGTATCAGCTTCCTATTACAAGAAGAGTTAGATAACAAATAAGTAGTATTGGAAGGAACAGCTTTAAATGAATAAGAGTAAGAGGAAGTCCAGGATTAGATTATTTTAAAAAATCAGATGTGTCAGAAAAATTTTGAGGATGAACGTGGATGGCTAAAAGAGAAAGGAAAGGGCGCAGAAACGTTTTACGGAGGATTTGTGTTAAATACGAGTAAGACATGGTTTAAAAAGATGATGACCTCTGGTATGGTATTAGAGAAATATGAAAAAAGCCTTGCTGCATCCATCTGGATGAGGGCAGCAAGATGGTGTTTTTAACGACAATCAGTAACGTATAATAGGATCATCGCTGATAGTGTTCTGAAAGTTTCTACCAACCCTCGTGGCGTAAAACGGCGTGAGGTTATGGAACTAATGACATTCGCAACAATGCCGCAGATTAGGACGGGTGATGCCGCAACACAAGGCAATGCAAATACCTCCTGCAACATCAGTATGAACCAGCGCACACAATCACCGCACTTTTTTGGTTTGTAATACAATGTCCTTCGCATCATCGCGAATGTCATTTGTACTTAGCTTTACATGCTTAAAATGACAATAAGAACAGTTGGGTACTTGCCTTCATTTCACCCTTAAGCGCAGCGTCCAAATCTTTTCCAAAGGTAGTCTGGCCAGTGGTGCCAAACCCTGGTTCGGAGACCAGAGATGCGATGTTGCCGTCTTCCTCAGTCCACGCAAACCGGGCCTGCTGGTGCTCCAGGCCATCAGAGAAGAAACCGTCGCGAAATATAGAACGGTGGCAGTCCAACTGGTGGATATAAGGAAATCGAAAATATAGGTTACATTGAGTTCCTTCAATCAAGTCAAGTATTGGATGTCCGATGGTTAGAGGTAATAAGGTGGTATCCTATAACAGTGGTCTAGGCCACATTTAAAATAATCAAAAGCAAGGAAAATATGGGTGGCCTATCAAACCTCTGTCTCTGGGCATGATATTTGAACCCCGGCGCCACTTACCTAAAAGCTACCTAAGCAAAACCCTTGATCAGTGGGTCGTCTTAGGGGCAGATTTATCTATTTGTGTTCTAAGAATGATTAAACAATGCAACTGCCGAACGTTCGTGAAGGTAACTGTACACAAAAGTCCCGTCTGACCGCGACGCTTGCTGACTGATAGCGTTGCTGCAGGAAACACCATCACTCACAAAATTTCCGAATGATAATAAGCCACAAAACTTGTGATACAGCCAAAGTTACGAACAACCCTGCAACTGGCGCCTACAGAACGAGTCTTTGATGACTTTGGTCTAAGAGATTTTTCTATATTTACAATCAATTGTGACATGACCTTTTGTTTATTTACTTGTAAATAAACGTCAATTGGACATTTGAAAGTCAAATGAAGGATAACTTTGGCAGACGTTTCTCTGGCACGTAAAATGACAAACTCTGTCAAACAAATTGTCCATAAACGAAAGGAAATGATGAGGTGTTCATCACAACAACTCATGATGAACTTTCCTCGCACTAAAATAAAACTGTAAAATATTTTCTACGTACATCGTTTCTGCCGGAATTCGATAGCAGCGGTTCGCCATTGAATCCTAATTCCTTCTTGTCAAACTTATCATTCAGACACACTTCACGTATGCTGAAACAACGAAATTAACATAAAACAAAATATGAAACAAACGTAAAACAATTCAGGATGGCCGCGTTTCAACTATTTATCTAAAAAAAAATCGAAGATCGCACCTTATAATCTCATCACCCGGGCGCATGAAACCACTCTCCGGTATTTCTTCTTTTATTTCTTCATCGGAAAACATCATTTATTTTTGCAATATTCAATTATTTTTCAGACAAAAAACAACACGACGTCAACGTCAAACAGTCTGTTTTTTATCCACGAGATTTTTGTTTCTATGACGATCAGTGTTCTTTATTTGAAAGTTTAATTTTTTTAATTTTTTTTTTTATAAGTTGCGAGTGGCATTTTTGAGCTGTCAGCTGCAATGTGAACTCTTTTGAACTTTTTGAGGTTGGTGGCCTATTTATTAGTATAGTTTATATCCTGCGGTTCTGCTTGTATAATTATTTTTAATTGTGATTATTTCTTTTAATAAAAAAATATTTTCATAGGAGAACTGTTAGTATATCGTTTTGTTTAATTATTCCATTAATTGACACCTATGAAAATGATAGGTACATACTTAGGTAGTTAATAATGCTCATGTAGACGAGAACATATTTCAGGCTATTGTCCTGCAATTTTCCATTCGTAATTTTAAAAGCATCTTGTTCACAAAAATGTGAGTGAATAAATTTATTCAGTGTATTTTCGAGTGGTTTGTTACAACGTCTAAGTGGTCTGCTCATTTCGTTGCGAAGCCCACTCGAATGACTGAAGAACACTTCAAGACCAACTTACGAGTAGAAAAAACATCTTTTGAGTAAAAGAATAATTTTTCTGTCTGATTCAAGAAGCGAAATTTTAATATTGCTCGTATTTTCGTAAACCACAATCAAGCTTGTCTTAAAAAAAATAAGTTATAAGGATATAATTTGCTAAAGGAACCCAAATATACATGACCTAGGTTAGGACATAGATAATAAGACACTCTTTTGTATCTATAGTTAGTTCCCGTGAGATCCGATCCGATCACCAAGCAGAAAAGCCGAGGGCATCTATACAGTAAGTATTCATACAGAGAGAGCAGCGGTGGCCCAGTGGTGGCAGCCCCGACTTACGAGCAGTAAGGCGTGGGTTCGAACACAGGCAGGCGCATTACTTTGTGTAATTTAGTGCTTCACCGCTGCTCTCAAAAACGGTGAAGGAAAACATCGTGAGGAAACCAGCATGTCCTAGAACTAAAAATTCGAAGACATGTGACATCTACCAACCCGCACTGGGCCCGCGAGGTGGATAACAGCCCACTCCCTCTCCCAGAGAGGAGGCCTGTGTCCCAGCAGTGTGAACATTACCTATAGGATGACTATGATGATTCATATACAGTCTACTAGGTAACACGGGGACTAAGGTGGGTTAACAAAACCAAGGTATCATCATCTTTACCCAACTATTTCGGGGTCGGCTTCCAGTCTAACTGGATGCAGCTGAATACCAGTAGTATTTTCTATATGGAGCGACTGCCTACGGCCGCCACAAGCCACAAGCCAGAGAGTATTTTGGGTTATACGATAGTTGCCCATTGGTAAGACTGGTTGTAAGACTTTCAAGCCACTAACTACCTGTTACAACAGTCAAACATCTTCAAATTAATGCCGGGACCAATGGCGGTACGGAAGAATCTCGGCACCTCGGGTATGGATGGTCACCCATCCACGGACTGTCTTTGGCAAACGCGGCTTAAACGTGAAGATCAACCCATGCGGCTGTTATTTTTAGCAACGAGCACAAACGAAAGCAAACAAATAAAGATTTTTGATTCTAGGTAAGTGGGTTCCCTCCGGGTAGGTATCCAACAAATCAATATAACATACGCAAGTAAATGTAATAGGTACGGGTAGGTACGCATATGATGGCTTTACAAACGTTAAGACGCTCACAGACCGTTGGAAATGAAACCGACAGTCGCCGGAATGTCTTTGATTAGAACACCATGTGATTTGATTGAAATACCTTCCTCGTGTTTGAGTGTCTAGGTAGGTACTTAGCCACTTATTAATGTATCAATCTTCTGAACCTTCCTAGATTAAATACGTAATAGGTACCTACACGACAATGTTATGTAGCTAATTTAGCTGTCTTAAATGATGCTAAAAAAACCACTTTAATTTAGGTAGGTACCTACTTACTATTTATCTACCACTAGGTTCTTCTACATATTATTATGTGTAACTTAGTACAAGATACAAAATGCGTGAAATAAAAAAAAAATGTTACATTACCAAGAATAAATTTTAATTTTGAAAAAATTTGGTTTGCCGACTGAAATAATAAAGTATTAAAAAAATAATATAAATGCGTGTAAAAGTACAGTTTGATAGTAGTAGCTCCCTCTGTTTCAAAAACTGAACACTTGTAATGCGCCATCTATGATTTTTATGAAGAACTAAAACGCTCGTTTCGCGCCCGTAAGGAAAGAAACGTTAAAGCAGCGTCATCTATGTTTATTCTGTTGTACTAATAGCAAGAGCAATGCGTTTGGTCATTATGGTTCCAACTGTCGTGTTTGTTTGAGTAGTTCCCCATAGATGGCGCAGAAATTAACAAAAGTTAACATTTACCTACTACCTACTTAATTAAATAAATTAGAGGGTATTCTATGGTCATGCTGCGAAGTGTGTGTGATAAAAATGAAAACAGGATTTTTTTGATTTAATTGTCTCACCACGGAATTCTCAAATTAACAAAATCTAGGCGGTTACTTAGCTTTCAGTTTTAACTTAGGTAATATCTTTCGTAAATAGTATCCGTACATGAATATGGTAGTAGAAAAATGATGCTGAGTTAACAGAAGATTACGTAGGATAAGGAAAATTACACATAAAATCACGCCTCTTTCACCGAAGGAATAGGCAAGGGTGTAATTGTAGGTGGCTTTGTGCATAGCACCTACATGGTCCTCTAGCTGCTCCACGACACCTTACCCTGGGCTGCCCTTTACCTTCCATATCCAGTCTAACTCAGCCACTTTTTTATGCCTCCACTCCAGGGCCCGTACGAGTAAGAGTACCGGCAAAGTACCGCAAGAGGAGTCCCTCTTAGAGCAGTACACTTCAACCAACTAATCTGTGCCGGCGGGAAAACACAGAACTAAAAAAAATGTACCAAGTTTGACATATCGATGCAAATTTTCTTGACAAGCTACGCCACTTCGAACTGCTCTTTCGCACACTGTAGAATATTAAAAGAATACTGGTTTATGAGATCATGGTGTGCCAGCAGGGCTCAAAATATGTAATTTACGCAGGCGAAGCTAGTGAAAATCCAGGTTGTAGAGAGACCGATGTACCAACGGTTACCACGTTTTCGGTAGATCATTCTGAACCCATAGAAAAACCAATAGAACTATTAGGAACCCATAGAACACAGAAATCCTATTGAGCTTCAGTAGGGAGGAAACCTTTGAAAACGTTCTAGGAGAAGTACTTCATTCCGATAACCCCATCGAAATCACGTACTTACCGCATAATACGTGGTAAATTTTTGATTTACTTTTGTTTAAATCTCAAACAACTTATTAATTTTAATACTTACCTACTACTTTCAATACTAAATTTTATCTTGACTTATACACGGTGTAAATCACCTCATCACGAAGCCTTCAACCAAGCATTCTGTACATGAAACTAAGTAACTTTACGCAAAAATTATTGCTGGGAAACGACTTTTTTTTTGGGGGTGTAAAATCATGTTTTGTGGTAGAACTCAATGTAACGCACTCAAAACATTGTGCCGATGGACGGATTGAATAGTACGGGGGTCGTGGAGGTGTTTAAAGTAAAAATCTTATATTTAAAAACTTGTATTTAAAAAAATACTTGTCAAAATGTTGGAACTTTGACCCCTAATATCTCCGTAACTAGAAGGTTCCCTGGTTTGGTGTAGAACAAAAAAATGATCGCAATGACAGGGAGAACCAGTGCGTTTCGGATTCGTTAAGAGGTGTTTTACACCCTTTATAGAAAAACCCGACAGTAACTGTCGGGCAGTTGCCCACCAGACATAACACCTGTCTGGCCGGAGGATCCTCCCTTTTCTAAGGAGTATCGAGGAACTTTACACCCTGTTCCTCATTCATCTAAATGTACTTCTGGATCTTCCTATTTCAGACACCTTTCTCTATATAAGACTGTACATTATGTGAACCAGCGCCTTAATTCTTGATGTCGAGATAAATAAAGATTAATGATTATGAACCATTTGTGCTTCGGTGTCCCTTCCTCCCTGTATAATTGCACCTACACACTGCAACCTCATAGCAACTATACATCTCGTTTAGTCACACGCTTAAACATATCTCCTTCTTATTAAAACATCGAAGAGGCCACTCGATCTTAGTCTATTTGACAGAACGCCTTGCCAATACCCGTTCTGTGATGCCTAACATAGATAATAAATATGCACAATCATTCCTGTATTTACTTACACTTGAATGCGTTTATTTACAATGGGTATTGCTTTATTAATCACATGTTAAAGATGTATGTCGTACATAAGTCAGGTGCTGTGGTGTGTTTAATTGCAATCATTGGTAGACTGTCATTTGTTGAGTAACTTGTGTGTTTTGATTGGGAATGACTTACAGATCGTAAGCCATTCTAATATATCTTTAAAAGTACAATAAGATATAAGTGCGGTAAGTTGAAAATTACAGCCGAGGCGATATTGCTAGAGGGGCTGTAATTATCAAAGCGCACGTATGTCATACGACGTTTTATAACACATTTGCGAGGAAATAAATAAAATTCGGATGACATTTTCAAACAAAAACAATACAGCGTAAAGAGAAAGCGCGCGGAATAATTTTTACGCTTTTTTTTCAAGGCAAAGGCACAAAAACAGCCAGTATTACTAATAAAGTAAATTAATATTTTTGTGTTTTGTTACAGATAAATGGTTGTAATTTATGGTCAAAATTGATTAAATTAAAGAATTAAATGTTTATTTATTTTTATCTCCCAACTTAATTTTATTAATAAAATGTTGATTACTTTTCTGACATAAAAACTCTTTGCTAAGATTTAAAAAAGTACCGTTCGTTTTAGACGGAGCATTATGATAAGCCGTGCGTTTTACTTTACATTACCGCACTAGTGCGTAATGTGATACATTACGATACTAAACTTGGTGCAATAAGAGACCCTTTACGAGCAAATGTGTTATAATAGTATATTGTGTATTAAGGGCGGTAAGTAAGGAATTACGATCGAGGCTCTAGTAGAAGCCCGAAGTCGAAGACTGAGGGCTTTCTGAGTCGAGGTTCGTAATTCCCGTACCGCCCGTGAAACATACAATGTTTTTCATCACATTTGCGAGTTAATAATTATGAATATACATAAGTCAGCACATATTATTACGAAATACGTGAACTGATTTGCGGATGGCGGGCTGTTTGCCCACACCACAGATTATACAAATGTTTTGTTCAGAAACTTTAAGGGCAAATACTTACCTAGGTATACAGCCATGAGTATAAAAAAAAAAATCGACGTTTTGATACAAAAAACTATCGATTATTTAGATTTTAGAACATTAGTTGAGTAATTAAATAACATGTAGCGAGATTGAATGAAATTCCTGTTTAAATAACATTTTAAGACAATTTTTCAATTGCGTGTAAACTCCTTGCTTGAACTTGCATGACCTGTGTACTGTCATGCTGTGCTGTAAATTAAAAAAAAAATACTTACCGCCCTAGGGTTTTATATGGGGCATTACAGCCAAGTTAACCTGTATGTTATGACACTGTTTACGTGCAAGTGTGATGAAAAAGTATATAATATAAAAAAATCTCATCATCAGCCTAGCCTTTTCCCTATGTTGGGGTCATTTTCGAATCTTACCGTATGCAGCTGAATACTAGTGTTTTACATGGAGCGACTGCCTATCTGACCTCCACTACCTAGTTAGTAGGTACTGGGTAAAACGGTAAACCTTGGTAAGACTTGCGGGCCATCGGACCTGCCGACCTGTAAGGACTGCCAAAGATCTACGAACGACAGCCGGGAACAACGGTTTAACGTGTCGTCCGAGGCACGGAGGAAACTCGGTATGGAATGATGACCACCCATTAATAGATCGATCTTGGCAAGCACTGCTAAATCTTGAAGATCGACCCGTGTGGCTGGTATTATTAGCCACGTTTCTTTGAAGGTATAAACTATAAATTAATGGGTGGATACTGAGTGTCTACTCCACTGGCTATATTGTCTGGTGGGTTAAGTAAACTTAGCCGACATAACAGATGATGAAGAACGGGGTAAGGTATGCAAATTGCCGTAGGTACTTCTTATCAAATACTAATAATAAAGCTGAAGAGTTTGTTTGAACGCGCTAATCTCAGGAACTATTGGTCCAATATGAAAAATTCTTTTAGTGTTAGATAGCGCATTCATCGAGGAAGGCTATGACTATATATCATCATGCTACGACTAATAGGAACGGAGCAGCAATGATAAATGATGCGAAAACGGGGAAAATGAGACGCAGACGAAGTTGCACGGGACAGCTAGTTGCTTCATAACTATACATTATAGGTTAAAAGGTGTTGTAGTTCTTCTTAGATTATTGATAAGGGCAATCTAAATTGAATTGGGCTTGAATTTGGCACCTTTGGCACCACACCGTAGCGCCCATCATTTCCTGCAAAGTGCGGTTAACATGAAAGACAGAACACCATCGTTTGACGGAGACTAGGACAGTACCACATACATTTAACCTCCAGGGCAGGGTCATAATATCTCTATGAATCCTGAACCTGAACTGGTTGTCCTTGATTCAACCAACCAGAACAGTTTCAGCTTTGATAAATAATGGTATGAACACGAAAAAATCATTGGTCGTCTATAACCCCCGAAGAGTTACGCAGGGGTGTACCTAATAGCCCACATTTCACCAGTAATGTTTAAGTCCCATGTCCTTAATAGGGGGCGAGCGTATTGCTATCAACCAGGAACAAATCCAGACACCGTGGCTGCTACTTGAGAAATTATGGAAAAGCCCAATAATATTTTGGCCGACCCGGGAATCTAACCCAGGACCACTAGACCAACGAGGCAGTCAGCGGATATAATGTTACTCAGAAATATTCGACAGATGGCACACAAGTGTACCGTAAGCTTAGGAACTTATTTGACGCCAGATATCTAGCACCAGCAAACGACGGTATTAGACTGAGCTGATTGAATCCTATGATTTGCCTCATCCTTGCCTCCCAAGTACCAATCTCATTGAATCAAAGTGTGACCATTATACTTCAATCTCAACAAGAAATGACAATCTCTTCATACTTATCTTTACGGCAATAGTTTCAGCAAAATATTTCCCATACAAGTTTCAATCGTTTGACAAATCAGAGCTAAGTTGGACAAAATGGCCGCTGATGACGTCACGGACCAATAATGCCTGTGATTGGTTCGCACGTGACGTTCGGTTACGTCAGTACACTTCGGTGCATAGAAAACGATACAGTGAAAAAGGAGAATGGGCCTCGAACTATAGTCATCTGCCCTAAGTCCAATAATAGCCATAATATATCCATAATTAATAAGAGCTTTGCCAGGAGACTACTAAAACGACTTTTGGCGATTTACAGTCCGTTCGGAGTTATTGACCTAAATAGGTGACATTGGACACCGAAGTTAAGATAACCAAAGTAAACTTTAATGTATCCTTTTAAAAATTAGGAAAGTATTGAATTTCATACGTTTACATGACATATCACTGATATCGGTTGAATATGTACGTCCGCGTCGTCGTGAAGAAATATGGACTTACACTCAATTGATACTAGTTTCTCCCGCAATTTTGTCTGCATGGTCTAACTTAACCTCTCAAGCCTTTCTGGCTGACAAAAAAAACACCCCGCGGGCCCCCCAGTTACGTCATCGCGCGAGTCAAGTGGCCTGCGCTCACAAAAACGCTTATCGCTCGAGTTCTATTAGCTCTTATCTCAACCGGTAAACAGTTTCGGGTTGTTGAAAAACGAGACCATGTATTACAATATAAACAACTGTCTCATAACTACTTGAGAATTATAAACATCGCATAGAATTCAGAGAGCTCGCCGCAAACATACTGTTGTCGTAGTTTGTTTTTTTTTGGTAAAACTACTGAATCAATTTACACGAAACTTTAGATCTAACATAAGAAATATACAAGTAATCTAATGACAGTGTTTTTGAGGAGTCCTACATAAATTATTCTTGCAAGATTCCAACTCAAACGTCTTATTAGAATCGGCCATTTTCTAACTGCGCAGTTCAATGCATGAAAATACTTGAAATATCAATAAATATGCCTCGAATGCAAGAAATAATGAATTATCACTATTTTTTCGCTTATTACTAATGTTTCCAAGACCATATTTCATTGTAAAAGAGTCAAATTCATATTTTCAATTTCGACTGACGAACTTCACAACAAAGGAATTTTGGAGAAATTTTTGGAGAAATTTTTGGGTCAAAAACATAATTTTTAGATATTTTTTCCAGCAAATGACTATCTAAAAAGTTACATTATACACTTATAACATACTATACATTTACTTACCAAAGTTTAACAACACAAAACACAAAAATTTCACTGCATTCCAAAACAAAACATCACCGTTCCACACTGGCCGCCATGACGCATTTTGACAGTCCACAAAGACGCGTTTCTTTATTTTTTTAATAATTTTGTGCAGTTGTTAGGTTGGTATGATGGTTTCATTTGAATCGAACTCTAGTTGGCCCGAGACGTAAATTTTAACAAGCGAATTAGAACCTTACTTCTCGTACGATAAGGGTTTAAAGTTGCTGGTGCGCCGCGTACCGAATTCGGTACGGCGGGGATCAACGGTAAAGCTTGCGCGTACCGAATTCATAAAAAGTAATCCAGATAATAACAAACTCCAGGTGATAATTTTCATTCAAATTGAGTAACAAACATCGGATCATAACAAATCAGTAATATTAGTCAGATAGCAGAATAAGTCTGAAATCTCCAATCCTTCTTGGACAAGGTTATGGCCGTATGGTTACTGATTTATTCACATAAGTGTTTTTGTGTAAAGGTCTGTTGACATTACAATATTATTCTGAAACAGAGTAAGAGATGAATCGAGATCCATATAACAAAAGTGCATAATTAGCAGATTATAGTGAATGAACGCGGTAAATTATGTTAGAGTCATACACCGTTACTATTTGTAAGGGGCTTAATTAAATCCTTAAGCAGATTTACGAGCTACGTGAGAAGATAGGCTCTGACATGTTTTAGATTATAGCTAGATAGGGAATACTTATCTTAATTTATATTAAACTTACTGATTTTATTGCTACTCTGAGAGGAGCATAACTTAAACCTAACACCGCAGTTGTTTCTGAATTTTGTTAGATGTCCAGTTTTACGGCAGTGAAGATTCTAAAAACGTCACAGGTTTTTTCCTTTACAAAATGTTCCGGGCTCAAGTTAAAAATAAAACCTTAAGACAACTTAAATTTTTACTAATTTCCAGGGTATGTCTTAAAGCAGACATCAAAAAAGACTGACCTCTAAATTTATTTCGGTGTTTCTTTTCAGTGTAGTCAGATAGGACTCACCAGCTTCTTTTAGTTTTGTTTATAACCGTTTTTTTTTTTCTTATAGAAAATTATTATTCTTAGAACACAAGGCTTAATTAAGACAAGGGACTGCAAGAAAGCGAAGGAAAAGGATGTACTAGAAATTCCAGTCACTCAAATGTAACACACCATCAATATTTTTTCTAGTGTTACCATTTCTCTGCACTGAAGTGCACATCGTATATTGTACGGCTATGAGAAAGCGTCACATCCATTATCCGTGGCTGACAATAATTCCGCATCGCATACGACAAGACATTTGCTGGATTTGTCTCCGCTTGTCAATGTGGATAGTGTTATGTGAAAGGTGTTGATGGGTTTGTGGTGCTAAAATAAATAAACAAAATAAGCCTTTATTGCTGTTTACAATTATTACATTAATTTGTTACTGACGATCGCGTTTTACCCTAGGTGCTTGTCCATTTACAAAGGTCTCCTCCAAAGACTTCTACCTATCTCTGTCTCTTGCAATTTGGATCCATTCTGGACCGGCAACTCTTTTGAGATCGTCTTCCCAGCGTATCACTTGTAGACCTTTACTTCTTTTTTGGTGTTCATTTATGTTAAGCTTAGAGTTAGCTAGATGGACTGTAGAAAATAAAATGGCAGTTGGTAAGACTGTATGTGGATGGCGGAGGACAGGGTGCTGTGCTGCTATTTGGAAGAGGCAAATGAGCAACAGTGGACAGCAAAGGAGATTGTCTTTTCAAATGTTGTTACGCGTTTGGAACCACGGTTTATACAATGGTAACTGTTATTATTTCTTATTGGTTTTTTTTCAGTTGTGTATTAATTTTAAAACAAAGGCAGGTTTAAAGTCTAGCTAAGAACATTTTTGTCATTTTAGTCAATAATTTTTGCCTAACAAAAGTTGTTAGAACAGACGGCCTACCTGTAAGCTCAAAAGCCTTCGCCTAAATTACTTTTTCCACAGACAGACATCATCATCGGCCTGGCTTTTCCAAAATCGGCTTCTAATCTAACCGGAGGCAGCTAAATTCCAATATTTTACATGGAGCGACTGCCTATCTGCCTCCAAAACTGTTAGTATTGGGTAATACGACACCCTTTGGAAAGACTGGTTGTCATACTTTCGGGCTACTAACAAACTGTAACGACTGTCAAAGTTCGGCAAATGACACCCGGGACCAACGGCTTAACGTGCTTTCCGAGGCACGGAGGACATTTGATATGTAATAGTCACCCAACCACGGACAAACCTCAACAATCGCGGTTTAATATAAAGATCAAACCTCGTGGCTGTTATAATTTAGCCAAGAGCTCCTACCACAGACAAAAAAGTGCATTTCATTTAAACTGTTAAATTAAAATAAAAGGGAAGAGCTACTGGCTACATAATACCAGCCGTACAGCTCGATCTTTGAGGCTAAGCTGTGATTGTCGAGGTTGGTCCGTGGATGGGTGTCCATAATTACATACCGAGTTTCCTCCGTACCACGGAAAGCACGTTAAGCCGTTGGTCCCGGCTGTCAATTGTAGATCTTTGGCAGTCGTTACGAGTAGTCAGAAGCCAAAAGTCTGACATCCAGTCTTACCAAGGAGCATCGTATTACCCAGTTACTGGGTTGTGGAGGTCAGATAGGCAGGCGTTTCATGTAAAATACTGGTACTCTGCTGCATTCGGTTAGACTGGAAGCCGACCCCAAGATAGTTTGGAAAAGGCTAGGCAGATGATGTTGTTACATTAAAATAAAACCTAATTGTCTACCACACAAAATTTAAAATTACCCTTTCAACAACCCTGTCACCTTATCCCATAAACCCACCACCTGATTCAATCTAGTTAGCAAAACGCTAGCAATACGATTACGATAGTGTTCCACAATGGTGTCACGTCAGCATAACAGCCTCAATCATCGCGAATAGGACGTGCCTTCATGTTGTATCAAATTGTTTAGAAGTATTTTGTAATGGTTATGATGCGATTCTAGTGTGTGATGCTATCGCTTTGCAGTTTTTGTTTTATTGAGAGACAGCTTAACGATCTTGTTGTGGTGTTTAGTCAAAATAGCTAGTGTAAAGAGGCACTTATCTCACGGTATTGAACGGTTAATCTTAAGGCGACAATAAGTGCCCGCGACCTTGAGCGAGTAAAAGTGCATGCGTAACGCTTCAACGCGCACCAAGATTATTCGGAAAAACAACCCACCTTGATTTAACAAACACAATAAAAATAAAAGCCGTATACTAAAATATGGGTTTTTAAATTGTCTTTCAGATGGTCAAAGTTTCATGCAAATACGTCCGATAGTTTTTGCGTAATTATCGTTTTTTTGTCCGCATTAGACATGAATTTACAAATTAATTACCCTATGTTATAAAAATATAATTTCACATTTTCACATATCAATTTATAAAGAAAATTGTCTAGTATAACATATATTTTTTTCAAAGAAATAAAACTAGAAGTTTAGGCGTGATGTTCAATTTAAAATCATTAAAAGTCGTATATCTGCGCCTTAAAAAGACACAAATTCGCTGAAGTTCGAAAACCACGTACCTATGTAAAAAATAGCAACTTTACAGTAGAGTAAACAACTGCAGAACCTGGGCCATCATCTGTCTAGCCTTTTCCCATCTCTGTTTGGGTCTATTTCCAGTATAACCGGATGCGTCTGAATACCAGTATTTTACATGGGCTCGACTGCATATCAGACAACCACAACCCAGTTAGTACTGGGTAATTCGTAAGAGTGGTTGTCAGACTTTCGGGCCACTGACTACCTGTAACGACTGTCAAAGATCTGACACCCAGAATCAGCGGCGTGCTTTCCGAGGCACCGAGGAAACCCGATATGTGTGGGGTGGTCACCCATCCATGGGCCAACCTTGGCAAGTGCGGCTTAACCTAACGATTGACCCGAGCGGCTGTTATTATTTAGCCACAAAATCAAAAATCAAAATATTTTATTTTACATAGGCTTAGATGGGCACTTATAAAACGTCAACAAAAGGTGCACGGTTCGGGTTGGTCGTTTCCTATGGAGAAGAACCGGCAAGGTTTTACAATCTTGAAGTTACAGCGTTAGTACTTAAGTACGGCACACAAGCTCCTTGAGGCTCTTATCTCATCTTACGGTGTTGAATGCTTAATCTTATGAAGACAAGCCGTGAGCTTGTTAGAATTTCCCATTTTCATTGAAACTTCCACCCCCTATTTAATCCCTACTCACATTTTCAGGTTCAGCTGCGCTTGCTAGGTTGGTCTGTGGATGGGTGACCACCCATTTCATAGCGAGCTTCGTCCGTGTCACGGCCAACATGCTAAGCTGGTCCCGGCTATCATTTGTAGATCTTTGACAGTCGTAACAGGTAGTCAGTCGCAAGAAAGTCTCACAACCAGCCTTACCAACCGGGTATTGTATTACCTAGTACTAACTGGTTTGTGAAGGTCAGATAGGCAGTCGCTCCTTGTAACAAAATACTGGTATTCAGCTGCATCTAGTTAGACTGGAAGCCGACTCCAACATAGTTTGAAAAAGGCTAGGCAGATGATAAAACGACTTTTCATACATGACTTTTGACAGAGCAAACTAACCAAAGCTTTTCTTAAATAGCATATTTACGTAGGTACTATCACCAAACTGCGTATCTGACCACGGTAAGGACTATCGTTACTTGCGTCCGGCCGCTATAGAAGCGCTTGTTAACGCTCAACTACCAATAGCATCGCAGCATCTGTTTTTTGCCGAGTCCCTTGGTGTCGTAAATGAAAAAAAAAAATTGTGGTCAAACATCTGTGATCATGAACAGAGCCTGAGATTGTGTTTAAAACAATACAATATAAAAAACGGTCGTGTATTTTTCGGTCGGATCTTTTTTTGTTTTACCACTATTGGTCCGCAAACTATTTGTGCGGACCAATAGTATTGGGTGTTAAACAGATGTGGTCATCGTGTGCACGGGATTTTGTTTGAAAAGTGTCCATTTTCCCACTTTCCCGACTGTACATATGATTTGGCAGTAGATTTACTCATAGGCTTTCATAAACCAGAAATACTTAAATATTAGCGCCCAAAGAAAAGCCGACAACTCGTCTTTTGCACAAGTAACGTGCTCTCCACATTTCTTCGTTGGCATCCTAGTTAAACTCAAACTCTTTAATAGAGGGCGAGCCTATTGCCATTAACCGGGCATAAATCCTGATTATGAGAAATTCCTGATGAATGAAAACCCAATAATACTTTACTCCTTCTGGGAATCGAACCCAGGACCACCTCTGCCTAAACTTAAATAATCCGAAAAGTAGCGAGTTTTTCTGTGTGAACGCAATGCAAATTACGTACTGCCTAGGTCAAATTAAAGAGCAAATAAAAATGCAATTTTTTATCCGACAGAATATATACGACCACACATGAGATTCACGATACACTCTGATTCACGATTTACTTCACGATCTTACCACAAAAAAGTATACCCAATAACATTAGCATAAGATTCAACACAAAAGTAATTTACCATCAATTCGAGCTCAACTGACCATCAAATTACCGAAGAACCCATCATGAAACAATCAAGCAAACATTTAAATACTTTTCGTGATTAAAACAAATATACTTTCTACTCACGAAACATAAAAAAATGTAGTAAAGAGTTAGTGAATTATTAATTTTATTTGTTGTAACCGTCCAATGTTTGTAACAAGCATACGATTACATATGAACCGACTTGCCACAGGTTATTAAACATTCTAAGCGCAAGTTTTACAGACAATTTAGTAGAACAAATTATAAGGCGCGGTGTGAGTTGAGAGCGGATAGCGATTTCCTGCTCGCAGTTGTTATGACTGTATCGGTCAGGTATTGCCACGGTCATAAGCCAGCTTAATTGTTTCAATATCTCTTTGAGATCCACCCGATTCAGTGCTTGATAATGCCATCTAGCCGATTTCGGCCACAGCGACTGCATTCGAAGGCTTTCTGGTGGTTGTCGAGAGCTTTGGTGAGCTGCCCTTGCATAGGCTCTAAATTGGCTAGCATTTATCCAACTATGGCCGAAATACCGAGCATAAAGTGGACATGTCAGAACACCATTGATGACATTCAGTGCTTATAAAGTTACTAGCTGTCCCGCGCAACTTCGTCTGCGTCAATTTTTCCCCGTTTTCGCAACATTTTTCATTGCTGCTCCGCTCCTATTGGTAGTAGCGTGATGATATATAGCCTATGTCCTTCCCCAGGTTGATACCTATCTTCTTGCCAAATTTCATTAAGATCCGATCTGCCGTTTTGTCGTGAAAAGGTAACAAACAAACAAACATACAAACAAACAGAGTGACATTCGCATTTATAATTAGTATGGAAGTATGGATGAAACAACTGTAGGTTTCTGAAGACATATTATTGTAATTTTGTTGTCTTGTCTTAGTTCAGCGTGTGTTTTCAATTTATCAACCAACCAAAAAACCGATAACACAGGATTTGATAACAGGTTTTATTTTCCGGGGGCCATATTAACTCTTCTCTGTGAACATTATCATTTTCATTAAAAGAGTAACCATGGAGTTTC
Source organism: Cerastis leucographa (assembly GCA_963082945.1). Classification (NCBI taxonomy): domain Eukaryota; kingdom Metazoa; phylum Arthropoda; class Insecta; order Lepidoptera; family Noctuidae; genus Cerastis; species Cerastis leucographa. The sequence continues at coordinate 9,586,527 of OY720353.1, forward strand.
TTGCTGGTTTTCTCCATAGGAAACGACCAACCCGAACCGTGCACCTTTTGTTGACATTTTATAAGTGCCCATCTAAGCCTATGTAAAATAAAATATTTTGATTTGATTTGACAACAGATAGATACAAAAAATTAAAATACGAACTGATAAATTAGCTAGTTTATGAATAATGTATGATTAATGTAGACTTAGTGGCGGAATTTCATACAGGCCTAAAAGCTAGGCTCGTACTTAAAACGTACTACTCTTCATGATGTCAGGGTTTTTGAACAGTCTGCTTGTTTACACGCTTGCCGTATTTTTGGCCCATGGACAGGCTACTGAGCCTAGCAGGCTAGCAATGTCTACTGAGCCTAGCAGGCTAGCAATGTCTACTGGTTTATTAAGTGAAACTTCTCATGCAACTTCCAACAACTTTAACGCTACCATGGGGGTGAATATTTTTTATAACTCACCAAGAGAATACTGCCAAGTATTACAAGATTTGTGACTACGCAGTTCTAGTAGGTACGTAAGATGGCGTCCAAACAGGCATGCATTCAACTCTTCGGTGTGACCAGCCTTCGCTCAATTTCCATGAGTGGAATAACCTCGATAAACTTATGTAATAAAAATACAACATAAAAATAACAAAATATTATTTAGAAGCTCAATAAAATAACGAGAGTGAATGCATGGCAATCGAACACATGCGTGTAGTAGTATTACGAAGTTTCATTTCTTCCGCGCGGATGGACTCCACGCACAAGTCAGTCGTTCTCACGACAGCCCGCTCCATCTCATCCCTCGCACCGCTTTCGAGTCTACAGTGCGTATACACAGCTCAGCGGGGCGCGATCTCTGACAGTAACAGACACACGGTTAACCTTTAGATTGAGACGTGAACCACAATATAATAGCTTCGGCTTGAACATCATCGTGTATGTATGAGCGGTCGTGACAATGGTCAGCTGCTGCATAAGCGAGGTGGAAGGTATGAGAAGATTGCAAATAAATCTTAGCATTCTCTCAAATGCTGACCGGCGGGATCTTACAATCCTAATAATATTTTGACGAAACAATAAATTCATTGGGTACTTTTTGTTGTGAAGCATTCATAGTTTAAAACAATGGAGTATTATTTTTTTCCTTTCTTTGATTGTAGAATTGTGGTTCGATCCACTGTTAAATATTTCGTAGACAGTGATGTTTTTTTTTTGGTTTATAATAATCCACCACGCGGGCCCAGTGCGGGTTGGAAGATGTAACATGTCTTCAAATTTTTACTTCTAGGACATGCCCGTTTCCTCAGGATGTTTTCCTTCACCGTTTTGAGAGCAGTTTAGAGCACCGTTTAGAGAGTAATGCGCTTGCCTGAGATCAAACCCACGGCTTATTGCTCGTAAGTCGGGGCTGCCACCACTGGGCCACTGCTGCTCTGCCCTATTTATTTATTTGTTAATAACCAATATAATTATGTATATTACATACTTTATTTTAAATTCTGATTTACTTTATTTGGTAAACCCTAAATCATAATTACATTAATCCATTACCACTGCTAACTGTTTCTCACAAAAAAATACTAAATCAAACCAAAATAATAATTCATAAATAGCTAAATAAACTACCTAAATTAAACCCAGTCTCATAATTCTAAAAACAACATATGACCTTAATCGAATTTCCGGGAACAAAAAGCTCTGTAAGTCCATTTCTTAAAAATGAAAGTCAAAGTTAAATAATAAAAGTAACAAACAATAAGAAAGCTTGTTTCGAGTTTAAAAAAAAAGTTGATCTCGTAAAGGCATGACCCAAATAATTAGACCAACCTGACTTATAAATCATCTGACGAGAAATATTTATGAAGAAATACAATCGGGTGGCCTGCGGGTATGTAGTCCAGTGATAGGAGACTGCGATGCTACGATATTTTTTCTTAGACTCTGTTGAAAATTTCTCCCACAAAGAACAATTAAAATATACAGATGTTACAATTGTTGGAGGTACAAAGGTTTGTGGAAGTCAGGAGTCTAAACTAGGATACCCTGTGCTATAGACTCCTACCCCCCCCCTCGCCGGAACTGGAATTATCACAACTGCGGATACATGTAGGACTTTGTAAGAAAAGAACAAAAATAAAAAGTACTACGAAATAAATAGTTATCGTAATAAGTTTAGAAAATTCATAAATTGTATACAATAGGAACAAGACGAAAAACGCTTTGAAATCTACACACTATAATCAGTCAGTTTAACTAAAGAAGAAAGTCATTTACTTCACAACATAAATAAAGAGGTAAAAAGTTTTCCATGATCCAGATGCAATTATAACCAAACAAGCAACAATCTAAACTTCAATCTTATTTCGCATTACATAAAGCAGATAACTGAACAAACAGGTTACCCAAAGTTTTTATTAAAGATAAGCTTTTTAAAGTATCGTCTCGCTTCTCACAGCCACTGCACCACAAACTTAACAAAGCAGGTGTCGTTAATTTAAACCGCACAATGTATGTGCATTATAAATAATCACTTCATATTATAGCTAGCAACAGCAACGACGTCTTTTACTGCTAACGGTACATCCAATTGTCTCTATTTATCGCAACTTTGCTGGGAAATTAAGTATCCATTCATGCTATGTACTGGATGTATAATAATTATTATCGCTTCTGAAGCATCTTCAATCGAATAAAATGTATTCAGTACTTTTGTACGGTACACAGAAAATTTCGTGAGTAAACTTGGACTAAAGTCTGAAATCGCTGAGCCTTTTTACTCGACTGCTGAGACTAAAAGGAGGGTTAATCGTATAGGTTTTAGTACTGCAATGATGGGATAGCAGAAATAATCATCATCATAATCATCATTTCAGACGAAAGACGTCCACTGCTGGACATAGGCCTCCCCCAAGTGTCACCACATTGACCGGTCCCGTGCGACTCGCATCCAGCGTATCCCCGCAACCTTCACCAGGTCATCGGTCCACCTAGTGGAAGGCCTTCCAACGCATCGTCTTTCTGTTCGAGGTCGCCATTCCAGAACTTTTCGGCCCCATCGGCCATCCGTTCTGCGAGCAATGTGCCCTGCCCACTGCCAATTTGGAGTTTGGCAATTCTTTGGGCTACGTCGGTAACCTTGGTTCTCTTGCGGATGTCCTCATTTCTGATTTCTGAAACTCCGAGCCTGATGAGCCGATGAGGCTCATTGTGAGCGACCACGTTTCGGTCCCGTATGTACGTACGTACCTCTTAACGAAGCCGAAAGGCACTGGTTCTCCCTGTCCTTGCGATCATTTTTTTGTTCCATACCTGGAAACCTTCTAGTTACGGAGATATTAGGGGTCAAAGTTCCAACTTTTTGACAAGTATTTTTTTAAATACAAGTTTTTAATGTAAGATTTTTACTTTAAACACATCCACGACCTCTGTTTCCATTCAATCCGTCCATCAGCACAATATTTTGAGTGCGTTACATTGAGTTCTACCACAAAACATTAAAATTACACCCCTCAAAAAAAAAGTCGTTCCCAGCAATATTTTTTGCGTGAAGTTACTTTGTTTCATGTACAGAATGCTTGGTTGACGGCTTCGTTATGAGGTGATTTACACGGTGTATAATAGTAGTGCAGATATAATAGTTAATTTTAATTAATGCGTATCATAGATGGTATTAACTTTATATTTATCAGTCTAATATTATTCCTTCTAATATTTGTGGCTAGATAATAACATCCTCACGGTCGATCTTCAATCACCGCTTGACCGTGGATGGGTGACCATGCATTACCTACCGACTTTCCTCCGAGCCCGCGAAAGCACGTTATGACGTAGATCCCGGCTGTCATTTGTAGATCTTTGATAGTCGTTATAGGTCGTGGCCCGATAGTCTGACAACCAGTTTTACCAAGGGGTATCGTATTACCTAGAATTAACTGGATTGCTGCTCACCTTTGCTTTCCTTGTCTGGTTTCCCTGATCAAAAACATATTAAATAGCTTAATATCTCAAGCAAAGTAAATTATAGTCACAACTTTATCATACTTAAACCAAAATATCTACAGACAAATGCTACAATAATTAACTAAATTACGATTTTCGCAGTAAATCAATATCATTCAGTAGAACATTTCACGTTTCACAAGACATTTAAAATAATTAGACTAAACTTAATAACTGTGAAATAACGTCTCTTGGGGTTTCTAGAGTTCTGACAAATAAAACTAAGTATTCTGTTGATTATGAAGGGAAGGTGTAGGAATTGTTGACTTATACAAAGATTTTATTTATTATCTAACAAGTTTTTTAGTTTCGACCAATGTCAAGCAGGTACCTATATCATTATTGTTCAAAACCATAATTCATAATTATGCCATTTTTTTTTTCGGATGGGAAATCTTCACATGACTCCTCGGAAGCGAGTGTCAGACTTGTACTAACTAAAACCCATCCATGTTCCTTCTTAGCCCTTTGTGTTCCAGGGCCACGGTATCTCTTTCGAACAGTCCCGCAACCTTGGCAGGCAACGGCCCTCTTGGACCCCTTCCGATTTGCTGACATCTCCTTGAGACGCGCGTGAAATACGAACACGCCGTCGATCGTTGTCCTGGCTGTATTCCAAATTTATGTGGGGTTGGCGCTACATGTCTTATTTTTCCATTGTTGTTTGAAATGATTTACCTAATAGTGCCGAACGATATTACTTATACCTATTTTACAAGCTCATAATCCAGCTCCAATAATCTGCCCTTGTGTCAAAAGGAGGGCGAGTCACATTTTTTTTTTTTTTTTTTAAACTTTGCCCCACACTAGGAATTTCTCTTGTATCGTGGGTGCGTTTACAAACATTTAAACTCACATACACAAACAGCCAGACCCGGACATTATTTTTCTTTTTCTAGTAGTTTTATATTTCCCGTTGCTGGCCAAAAACTTCCCCCATATCCTTCCAAATGATGTCTACTAGAGTATTCATGGCACACAAAAATTCTTCCAACGGGGAAAAGTATCCTGAAAGTATGCCACGTTGGATGCTAATATGTTGATTCTTTGGAGAGTTCTTCCTGTCATCCTAAGTCCTACAGTACTTCTGCTGCCTATTTCATTGGCAAACAATCGAAACAGAAACTATATTTTACTTGTTTATCGGTCAGCAATGTGGCCTGTGTGCTTGATTCTTTTTTTAAATAATAAATGTGCAATTGTTTTTTCCGACTTCTTACTGTCTTCTTGCGCTAATAAACAGTCATTGCCTGTCTATAGATTCATACAATCAATAAGAATCACGTTTCCGAATGGAGTTGTTCCAGTTTTCGTTTGGGCAAGTGTCAATAACGACACATACAAGTGTCAGTTTGTGATTTAAATTATATTAGTAACTGCTCTGAAACTAATTGATGGAGTGTCGCGGTGTTTAATCTTAATGTGTTCATTATTTTGTGTTTTATGGGTTTGTCATTTGCATTTAAATTGAACTAGTTCCTGTTGTCATTCATTTATTTATTAAGTCTTATATAGATAAGACTTAGACTACCTATAGAGGTATGAAATAACGCTTGGCATTAAATAGAAAGAATAACAAAAGTTAAACTTATCACGTTTTTATCAATAGATATCAAAATGACAAAATTGTGAACATAAAAATACAAAATAGACTAGAAATAAAAACCATCTTCTTTTTTTTGTGCTACTAATTCTTCGCCCTAGTCCAAGAAAAATAGTCAAATGAGGGCAAGTATCCCGGAATGAGAGATAGTAATCTATAAACTTGTGTAAACCTTTATTTTGACACCCTAAAACTTGTCTCAAAATATAATATAATATCTCTTGGCTGTTCGCGACTACAGATACCTATTCCAAAGTCAAAGGTAAAAAAAAAAAAAATTAAGGCGGAAACACACTTACGTGTCGTGGCGTGTCGTGACGCGCCAGAAGCATTATTTCATACATTTAATATGGTTAGGGACATATTTGCATGGCGTGTCGTGTCGCAACGATGTATGAAAACGTATGCTTCTGGCGCGTCACGACACGCCTCGACACGGTAAGTGTATTTCCGCCTTTACTCATTTATTACAAAAATCTCGTTTCCTATGGGTTTTATGCTATTTGTATTTATTATAAATATTGTAGAGGATTATATTCTGTACATTTACTGTTTAAACATTATTTTTATATCTTGAACCATTTTCGGGATAGGGGGCAGAGAAAGTATCATTCGAGGTCAACCTTTAGTGCCGATTAAAAACTAGTTTATTATTGGTTGATAAATATATCTTGGAATATCTGTAGTCGCGGACACCCTAAGTAAGATAAGTAGGTTTTGAGACAAGTTTTAGGGTGTTAAAATAAAGGTTTATACAAGTTTATAGCTGACTATCTCTCGATCCGAGTCGAAACCCCTAATATTCCTGGACTATCTTCTTTCCAAAGGGAGAATATACCTTCAAAGTTAAACTACGTTATGTTACGTGCATAGAACAGGTAAGCACATATGCATTTTAAAGTGGTACAGTAAAACATAATAATTTGCATGTTATCATCTTCCTACCCTTGACCAAGTCTACTTGGGAATGGCGCAACACATTTCTCCCGCTGTTTTTTTTTTCTCACGCTTCTTGTCCGACATGTTGTCATTGTCACGTCACGGTATAATTAACTGAGTTGTCAAACTTTGTAATTGGCCATACAAGTTTACATTATTTGTAAGTTTTATGAATGCAGATGTTATGGCAAAAAAAAAAACATATAAAAACATATTTTTTAATTATCATTAAAAAAATGAAACTCTATGTGTCTCAACGATATTAAACCTAGTCTACATTACATAATTCTGCACTTTCCATAGCTTTGCAACAATTTAGCTGAACTCAAAGCTGCAAGCGATCATAAAGTTGATGGTGCATTAAAAAGCGCCTCCAACCGGAATATTTGTTTTAAAGACGATAAACAAACGTAACGATGTCGATAACAAGTCAAAATTACGACACCACTGTTGTGTGCTCACACCCTAAATCATATGAATTGGGTCTGAGGAAGGTCTAGATAGGGTAGTTTGCGAAATATTATATCAATTTTAGGAAAAGGAAATAACTTAAAAATCATAGCTACATGAATTGATACTCGTGGTTAAGCAACGCTTATCGAGGTTGGAACGTAGATGGGTGACCACTCATTACATACCAAGTTTCGTCCGTGCTTCGGAAACCACGTATAACCGTTGTACTCGGCTGTCATTTGTAGATCTTTGACAGTCGTTACGTCAGTGGCCCAAAAGTCTGACAACCAGTCTTCGGGGGCATCATATCATCCAGTAACTGAGTTATAAGAGTTTAAGAATTGTGTCATTATAAAATACGCGTACTCAGCTGCATATGGTAGATTGGAAGCGAGACCCAACACAGTTGGTAAAAGGCAAGGTGGTTAAAGACTGCGTGACCGATCTGCTCATGACCACGACTTAGGTACACGTCATCATCATCATCTGCCTAGTCTTTTCCCAAACTATTTTGGGGTCGGCTTCCGGTCTAACTGGATGCCGCTGAGTACCAGTATTTTACATTTCGCGACTGCCTATCTGACCTCCACAACCCAGTAACTGTGTAATACGATACCGCTTGGTAAGAATGGATATCAGACTTTTGGCTTCTGACTACTCGTAACGATTGTCAAAGATCTACAAATGACAGCGGGGACCAACGGCTGAACGTCCTTTCCGAGACACGGAGGAAACTCGGTATGTAACTATGGTCACCCATCCACGGACCAACCTCGGCAAGCACGGCTTAACCTTTAAGATCGACCCCTGTGGCTGTTTTTATTTAGCCACGAGCACCACGACTTACACGTCTTGCATTCAATTGTTGTCAGTGATTCACAGTACTCTTCTTAAGCGTTCATGTTTTCTCCCGAATAACAAATTATGTCGAAAATAATCGCTTTGTTTTACGAAAGTCACGAATTACATCGTGCCACAGCTATCGGCGTAACGTGAACACTGAAAGTCAAGCGTTCACTAATGATTGACACCCTTAAATAATACTAACAAGCTTTAACCGGTACTTTACGTGGACTTGGATCCTTATACAAGGTGTTGTTCATATTCAAGTAGGTAACTATGTTAATGATTCTCGTCCCGAATCAATAATAAAATGGGTAGGCAATATTTTTTTTTTGTTATTAACCGAAATCGGTAAGTGTGAACTACCCATGTTTTCAACACGGCCCGTCTGGTTCTCGCCCTATAACCTGGCTTACACACATACAAACAATCTCAAACGTTTATTCGATAATTTCTTGTTCCCTAAGCCACGGTAAGGGGGTTATTCTGAAATATTGACAAACTTAAATAACCAAAAAAATCAGCTTTTATTAATAATCAACTAGGTACCGTAATTTTAATTGATTATTTATGTCTTTTGTGACCACCTCCTGAAATTTGACGAGGATGCAAAACAAAACCTTGTATATGGTGACTGGTAATTAGTGACCGATACTTAAACACGTGGTTATACACATACTCATTAAAAAAAATAAAAAAATTGCATGAATAGTTATAAAATAATGTTTAGGAAGCATGAAGAAGTAAATATAATATGTTATTCTAAATTAGCTCAATTGTTATTAATAGTAAATTCTATGATTAGCGTGAAGGAAAAATTGGATTACCAAAAACAAATAATGTAATCAACTGATTAAGATATCAAACAATGTAAGGAATCAATAAGCTATTTTTATTTTATTTTTATTTATTTTTTACTCATGATAACAAAAAAAACTCCGACCTCGCCGTCGAGGTCCGTCGCGACGTCCCGGTCCATGCCCTCCCCGACCCTCCCTCGAGCCAGCCCGCGATGCTGTGCCAGAAGTTTTAAATCAGCCCCTAAATAATGATACCATTCAGATCCAGCCTGTCCCCATGCAGTCCTCCTCCAGCGACGCCCTAAGCCGAGGTTCGTACCCCACAGGGGGTGCCCTTAGCGTGCAGTCGCTTAGTTTGTAAGTTTTTATGCCCTGGCTGGAGGCCTTACTCTTAAGGCACCCACAGGATAGACTGGTTAAGCAGACGACAACCTCATAGGTTGAACTGCGAGATGCCACTCACAAAAATTTATATATATATATATATATATATATATAATAACAAACAACTTTCCCAAAGAAACATTTTTTAAACTCATTCACTTTCATCATTAAGCTGATAGGCCACAGGCGCATCAAAAACCCATCCTCCCGGTTGCAGTTCTTATATTTAGTAATTTCATTACCTTCTCTTACCAGTCTGGGTATATAGTGGCATTCTGTCGAGATGACCTGAAGTTTATGTAACTCAATCGAACGGGAGGATGGGTTTCAACTGTCAAGAGCCTGGAATCCAGTGGTTCAATTGTGTAAAAACCGAAAAAGTGCCGTAAAAAGTTCGCGAGTGAACACAGTGAGTTTCGTGTGTCGGGAACAGAATCGAGTTGTGAGTGACAGTGGTAGTGGTACGGAGAGCAAAAAACGAACAAGAAAGAGGGTAGACCGATTTGTCTGCTCATAAAGACCCACCCGCAATAACTTCAGGTTATCCGTGATCATGGTGTTTGCAACAGCGCCGAAATATCGAGACCTCAAAACAAAAAAAACATGCTAAATATCCCGTTAAAAGTTCCCAAAAACTGAATTTCTTTAATCAGAACCGATATACAGGAAAATCAATGAGTGCCTGGAAACACACAGATATTCTTATAACATTAGCACAACTGAGGTTCTTTTATAGCCTTTTATAGCAAACTATAACATCTTCTACTATACAAGGTGTCACATAAAAACAATGTCAAACGTTCATTCGATAATTTCTTATTCCCTAAACCACGTTATGGGGATTACTCTGAAATACTGACAAACATAAACAACCAAAAAAATCTGCGATTATTAATAATTAATGAGGTACCGTTATTTTAATTGATTATTTATGTCTTTTGTGACAACCTCCTGAATTTAGACGAGGATGCAAAACAAAACCTTGTATTTCGAGACGAGACAAACGCATTTAAACCAAAAATCCAGTCCACACAATCGACCCAATTACGTCCCAACCCCACATTCAAGTCTATCAAACACCGCTACACCACATCCTTACTAGGACAAGAAGTAATTGAATTTTCATCCTATCGCTTTGAAAAGCATTCCTCCGACATACCACTAACTGTACCTAAGCAGAACTTTGTTGCAGTCGTTATGGAAAGCATAATTTAATGCTGTACATTGTTGTGTTAAAACGCACAATTGTTAACGATATGACAAAGTCTGGGATCGTGAGGTGTCATTTAAATTACGTTAATAAATTGTTTTAACTCGGGACACGGCTGTGAAATTTGTTATACAGTTAGCCTTCACATTGTAGTGGTAACTATAAAGATAGCCGTCAGTTTCGGATTTTTAAATAACAAGTGTTGTATAACATAATGTTGGTCAAGTGGTTCAACAATATGGGTTTGATTCCCGGGTCGGGGTAATGTTATTGGGTTTTTCCATCAGGAATTTCTCAGTAGCAGCCACGGAGTTTGGATTTGTGCCCGGTTGATGGCAATGGGCTCGCCCCTATAACATGGGACTTAAACATAACTGGCGAAACGTGGGTGTACCTAGTATTAGGTACACCTCTGCCTAACCCTTCGGGGATTGTAGGTGTGATGTTATGTAATGTTAACTGCAATAACTGTTGTTGTATGTATTATAGTTCTTACATAGTCATGAAAGGAGTAGAATTTATAAAAAACTTTTTTACAAAAAAAAGTAATTTCTCTCTTGCTCATCATCATCTTTTTTGTAAAAAAGTTTTTATTTTAGCCTTTTCAGTTGTGGTATCTCAGTTTAATCCTAGTCAAGTATAGTTTTTACATTGTAACTAGACACCAGCACATCGTCCATACATACGACAAAGGACAAAATGCATAATAAAGAGGATGACTCAAAAAGTACCTAAGCAAAGATAATAAAATTCATATGGCTCCACCGGGCAAGCTTCTCTACCAAATGAATGAAAAATCATCTAAATCGGTCCAGTAATCACGGAGAAATCGGTGTATATACATGAAAAATTTACATATAACAAAAATTTTAATAAAATGAAAACTATATGGCCAAACTAAATTGATTTGTTATGGGACCAAATGGCAGGTATTCCACTTCAAACTAAAGAAGAATCACGCAAATCGGATCATAAATCTCAGCGTAATCGGTGTACATACATAAAAAAAAAACTAATCAAATTGATAAGCTCCTCCTTATAGAAGTCAGTTAAAACAGAAAAAAAACTTTTTTTTTAAACTTATGATTGGTACACCTGGAAAGTGCATCACGCACGTTACGATTCCAAGAAGCCCAAACACAGCTAAGATTCATTGCCTTGTTATAGAGTTCCGAAGCCTGTCTCTTGGATTCATCATCAGATCTGATGGTAGAATGGTTCTTATTGGCCGCAAATGCTTCACTTGTTGTAGAAATTACCAAAATCGCTGTACGTTTTCCTATAAAATTTGAAGAGTTCCCTCGATTTCGCCAAGATTCCATCATCAGATCCTGACTTGGTGACTATGGGACCATTTGGAAAGTATACCCTTTCCAACAAAAAAAGAATTTTCCAAATCGGTTGGCAAGCGACGGAGTAATGCGCGAACAAACATAAAAAAAAAATAAAAAAAATACAAACATCCGAATTGAGAACCTCCTCCTTTTTTAGAAGTCGGTTAAAAATAAGAATAAACCTTCCATATCTGGTAACATCATATTGCAGAAATCTGGTGATCCTTGAATCTGATTACAAAAACATTAAATCGACTATGACTAAGAATTAAATAAGAATCCCGTCATCACCACACTGGGGTAGTGGTTTTATCATGACGTTGCAACATTGGTTATAAACTTGGAAAGACTCTGCTACTTCTATTATTCTTTACAAAAATTCGGTTACCTTTAAAGACCGTTACGAAAGAAAATTGAAACCATTTTCTTGACACAATCAATACCCCAATATACTTGAGGAGTTTTCAAAACTTGAAAATGTATTCTCCGTGCTAGCTGCGCCTCGCGGTTTCACCCGCGCAGACCGGGATAAAAAGTAGCATATGTGTGTGTAGCCAAAGAGTGGTGTTATCCACTAACTTAAAGGGTAGGTAGATATTTAGTTGCATCAGTTAGAAATAAGGTAGTAAGCTCCGAGCGGAATTATTATTTATTATTTAGCTCGTGGCTAAATAATAACATCCGCTCGGATCTTTAGGTTAAGCCGGGCTTGCCAAGGTTGCCAAGTTGCAAGGTTGGTTGCGGGGTTGGCAAGCCTGGCTTTCACCACCACCACCGACCACCTGGAGGGTTCCTATGACGCTTAAAACATTATTGTTCTATTTCTATTCCAGAGTGGGAAAGAGATGGAGATACACGACCTGTATAGCTCCGTCTTTTTTTCACTCTGGAATAAGAATGGAACAATAATGTTTTAAGACGTCATGGTACGCCACCTGGTCTCCTCCGTGACTCGGAAAGCGCGTTAACACGTTGATTCAGGCTATCATCTGTAGATCTTTGGCAATCGTTACAGGTAGTCAGTGGCTCGAAAGTCTGAAAACCAGTCTTACCAAGGGGTATCGATCTATTATCCAGTACTAAGTGGGTTGTAGAGGTCAGATAGTAAGTGGCTCCATGTAAAATAAAGGTATTCAGCTGCATTCAATTAGACTGGTAGCCGTCCTTAACATACGTGGGAAAAAGCGACGCAAGTGATAAGTTAGAAATAAGTAAAAACCCATTCAATCACAATTGGAAAACGCTAGACGGGTATCATCTTCTGCCTAGCCTTTTCCAATTATTATGCGCCGGATTATTTACGTATAAAATTCCTCCTCTAAACTTACACAAGTCTACAGATCAAGGCGTTGTATGCAAATAAGTGTGGCGAAAGAGAACTTACGACACGTGGATGCCTCACAAATACTTCTGTCTGTCTGTTCGTCCTTATTGATTGTAGGCTCGTTTAAAAAATATTAGCGAACACACACATAAGGTGTGGCGTTGTTTATGAGGAGATGTGCGTGTTTCATCGTATTAGAAAGGTTTTTGCATTCGTTTTTGGGAATGGCGACAAGTGAACAGAAGCTCATAGAAATAGCAGCAGCTTTTTCAAAGACAGAGGACATTAGAAACCATTCGTGTGTTTTGATTTGAGCCTTATTAATAGAAGACGAAAGTTAAAAGAACTTTTCAAAAGTGACAGGTTTTTCGAGACAGAAAAATCTTGCAAATAATCATCACTTGTGGATGTTTTTAGTAAGCTTAGATTTTTACTGCTATATTTTATTACAGGCTATAGGGGATGCCTTTGCCCAGCTGTGGGACTATAAAGGGTGTAAAACACCTCTTAACGAAGCCGAAAGGCACTGGTTCTCCCTGTCATTGCGATCATTTTTTTGTTCTACACCATACCTGGGAACCTTCTAGTTACGGAGATATTATGGGTTGAAGTTCCAACTTTTTGACAAGTATTTTTTTAAATACAAGTTTTTACTGTTAGATTTTTACTTTAAACATCTCCACGACCCCCGTACTATTCAATCCGTCTAGTGCGTTACATTGAGTTTTACCACAAAACATGATTTTACACCCCCCTTAAAAAAAGGCGTTTCCCAGCAATAATTTTTGCGTAAAGTTACTTAGTTTCATGTACAGAATGCTTGGTTGATGGCTTCGTGATGGGGTTATTTACACGGTGTATAGGCTAGTAAAAACAAAATACAACAAATGAACAGATGCATCCAGAATATAAGTGCATATCGTCAACAATGTGTCACTAAGCCAAAACCAGTCTAAATCACACCAGACTTCGTGCAACCCTTACATTTCTACCTTTCAAACAATAACGTCCTCATATTCAGTTAACAGTTAATTTCCACAGCTACTGTCAATCAAACCAGCGGGAGACGGCGGAAATTCTTTGATAGAAGTGTGATTGTGGCTGCGCAGAGGAAATCAACTCAAATCAGATGGAACTGTTGCGAGCGCAGCCTCCCTTGTTACAATGTTGCTGTGAAGCTATTTTGAGAATTGTAGAGGTAATTGTTCAATTGGATTTTGGAGAGGTGAGAGAATCGGGTTTTAGCGTTTTTTTTATTTCGGAAATAAGTTTTTCGGGGTATGAGGAACAGGGTGTACAGTTCCTCGATACTCCTTAGAAATGGGAGGATCCTTCGACCAGACAGGTGTTATATCTGGTGGGCAACTGCCCGACAGTTGTTGTCGGGTTTTTCTATTATAGTCTTAGGTCGATGTAAACTTTGCTTGCGAGATGTATCGCAGTTGAGAGCAGCGGTGGCCCAGTGGTAGCCTCGACTTACGAGCAGTAAGCCGTGGTTCGAACCCAGTCACGCGCATTACTTTGCGTAATTTATTTGAACACCGCTGCTCTAAAAAACGGTGAAGGAAAACATCGTGAGGAAACCGGCATGTTCTAGAACTAAAAAATCGAAGACATCTGCATGACATCTACCAACCCGCACTGGGCTTTTATAGGCTGATGATGATGATGGCAGTAGGCAGTAGGGTTGCCCTATTTGTGTCGACATGAAGTTGACCATTGGACACACGGACAGTAGTGCATAACTAGCCAAGTACATAACAGCATTAAACAAAACAAGACCTACTTTGTTTGAAAAGCTCATATATTATCTGTTTAGGAGCAGGTAATTTACATACAATATTCGGATTAATATGTACTTGTGCTGCAACTGGTTTAAAGTACTTACTTACCGGTAATGAACGGCGATTGTCTTGGATTTATTGTTAGTAAATGTCTTTTGTTGCTAAATTATGTTTCTATAATGTTAGGAAGTATGTAGGTGATTGCTCAAATGGTGCAGTGGTAGACGCTATCCCGCACTGTGATTTCGATTCTTGTTAGCATCACAAAAATAAAACAGTCTTTTTGTATAACTTAGTCGTATATTTTGTTTATGCAATCTAAGTCTTTATCATTCCGTTAATTCATCATTTTCATAGAAAATTACTGTCAAAACTGCATATTTTTTCTGCTATTCAATCAAACCAATTAGTAACAAATTAAATTATTATCGGTATTATGACAGCTCCCTTTAAAAATTGTATTTGATGATAACCGTTTATGTTAAAGTAAAATAAGTAGGTAAATGAAATAGCGCTCACTCGCAAGACACTTGTATTCTTGTTATTCTTGTATTTACTTAAATATCAATGAATAACGAGAATTAATTAGTTGTTAAGTTGTAATGACATGATTTGTATATTTACTAAGCTTACACATACCTGCAAATGTTATACTTTATTTCCTTCTGGCTAAATTGCAGATATTGGCTACCGCATTGAATTCCAATGACAATGACTGTGTTTCAATACACAAACAGAAAATAATACCCGCAATACAATAATTATCACATAATTTTGTACCCCAACCCGCAACATGTAACATAAAGGTCTGTACAGATGGGCCATCACAGCACAGTGGCAAAAATGTGGCCTAAATGGTACGAAAACGTGTTACGGATGATGATGAATGAACGATTTGAGAATGGGCTTAAAGGTTCGATAAAACCCTGTCTGGACAATTTACGGACGAGACTCCGGACATTAGACACTGACACATAGTGTACTGAAATATCTGTCAGCGTCCGTTGTCCAGGCGTTGCCGCGTTGTTGTTGCAAGCGGTCCGGAATTCGTTCATATCAGTTTAACAGATCCTTTATGTCACAAACGTGTAGTCAATACCAATAACGCGCTTAACTACTCTCTATATTATAGATATGAAACTTTGTTCATCTTTACTTTACACTTATCCTCACTAGCCACTATCCGGCCACATTTGTGCCGCTGTGGTGTGGTGTGGAACTGCATCGTCTACACAGACCTTTATGCCACAATTACACTGTATGACTAATCAAATGCACCGTTAATTCAGACGTTTGTAACATGTGATCTGCTCCCTATCATTGCGGCCATCTTGAGCGAGCTTATAGCTAGAATTAATACCAGTGGCAGAAACAACGTCATCGTTAGCTCTTCGGGACTTAATTTGTTCGTTATAATATAGGGTTGTTGTACTTCGCGATTTCAAGTATTTATTATAGTAATATTATAATTGATAGGGATTCGCCCGAACAGGAGCTCGTGGCTAAATAATAACAGCCAGTCGCCGGTGGCCTGAAAGTCTGACAACCAGTCTTACCAAGGGGTATCGTACTGTTCGTACCAACTGGGTTGTGGAGGTCAGATAGGCAGTCGCTCCATATTAAATACTGGTATTCAGCTGCATCCGTTTAGACTGCAACCCGACTCCAACATAGTTCGGAAAAGGCTAAGCAGATTTAATTTGTAGTCCTTGCTCACCCACCTTTCTTACTTTATGTTTAGAATCGTGATTACTTTTTACAAGGGAATGATGCGAGTACTAATGACCCGAACATCATTGTGTAATATTTTCTATTCTTTTTTTCTATTTCATAGTTTTTTCAATAGATAATAATCCAGCTTCAAGGTAAAGACCTAGTATACCTCTTCACCGTTTATCACATTCCTACTCGATAAGTTCACAACTCTCTCGAAGCCTTTAATTCCTTCCTGCCTTGTGCTTGTGAAGCGCATCTGATGGTCTAGACGAGGGTCAAATACGTACCTAGATTCAAATATGTGGTGGAATAGACACCGAGACAAAACATGGAACAGTTTTTTTTTTTAAATGACCTTTGTCATATTTCGATGTGGAGGTGTTCAGAACGATTTACAGCATACGTGGTAAACGTTTTTGCGTTGACGGCTCTTGATCTCTTCCACCCTGTATATAGCAGCGAAAAAACAAGGTTTCTTCACAACCACGCGAGTATCCCTCATATTATATACCTACATAAAACCATGGTCAACATACCAACGTATAAAACAATAAGCATAATATTTTTTTACCATACACATTAGCGCTGTAAGCTGGGATAAATCAGGAGCGACTACTTGCCAATGGAATAACGGCACTTGGTCCCGATGCTGCGTTCACATGGGATAGTAGACTCGAATAATCAAGCTGATTACGTTCCACTAATCACTGCCTTGATTGTAATGAGATAAGTCAATTAGATGTAATCAGAATGTAAGTATGCAATTATACATTTGAGTTGTAGATGATGAGGAAAGTTCTCGTAGTTAAATAAATAATTTTTGAATTATCATTTGATATAGGTAATTTTATTATCTTGATTTATGTGTGACTCTATAGTTGCTCAATCCGAAAGGTAATGCTTCAATATTATTATATTTAAAGTCTTAAATACAGTTCGCACCTCTTTTCGTGCTTCGAATACCAGTGTAAATACATACTTAAGTGCAATCACTGTGTATTTTATAAGTTTATGCCTACTGGTAAGTGTAACTGTCTACATTACAATATAGGAACCATTTTATGGTTGATACAACACAAAATAGTTTTCTCATCAATATCTTGTCTACACGGATATCCGTACTTTAGACTTTAAATAATGATGTTCACTTAGAATGTGCTTGTTAAAATTTAAGTGAAAGATACTTTCAGCAAAAAAAATATTATCTACTGAACCACTCGCCAATTCCACTCCCCCGTCCAAACGCAGCACTCGCTTAAGTAACCCGGCCGCGATGATGAGGTAAGCTTAAGTTATTGTTAAGCTAATGCACCGCACATGTGTCCTGGCTTAAGTTAGCAAAGCGGCTTACCATTGTCGGCTTTATCGATAACTTGCGAACTGGAAATGTATGTTTTGACAAGATTGTATAATATTTTGATGATGTTTGCGTATTATGTTTGTTGGATTATAAAGTGTTATTTATTGGCTATGCGGTATAAAATGTCTAGGACATTTCTTGTATGTTTTGTGGTGATAACTATGAATTAGCATACCTGTATTATGGAGAAGGGGTTCCCACGGTAACCTTTGTGGGTAGCTTTCTTTTCTACATCCACTATATTTTCTCCTACTATCGATTTTATAACCATATACTAACATGATTTTCTTGTTTGATCTTTTGTGTATCGAATGAAGAGTTCCTTGATCGCAAAACAGAACTTTTTCCAATGGTTTTCCTGACGATTTAATCAGCGTTATAATATAAGGTAACAGATTTAGCTGTGCCCCGCGTTTTTACCCGCCGCTCGGTTCCTAAGGGTCCTGGCGTGATATGACATAGCATAGCCTTCATCGAAAATTGTATTATCAAATGAAACATGAATTTTTCAAGTGCATCTGTATTCCAGAAATTATCGCGTTTAAAGAAACAAACTATTCATCTGTATTATATTATAGAAGATTATACATATTTATAAATTATTATAAAAAACTATAAATTCCCTGTTTGAATCAAATTTTGTTAACAACTTCATGGGATTTAACTTTTTTGCTTGGAACCCTAATCTTTTTACTAAAACAAAAGTAAACGAGTTACTCCTTATAGCATCAGCTATCAGCCAGTAAAACTCTCGTTAAATTAGGTCCAGCCACTTTAGGAATTAGCCGGAACAGAGAGACAGACAGATAGATAGACAACAATTAAAAAAAAAATTGTTAAACCCGTTAGTACCTTCTGTAAAAAAACGTATTACACGTATTACCTATACGATTATAATGTATGTATTATATGTATTTCACAAATTAATATCAAACATCTTTGAAAGCACATAAAAAGTGCTATGCAAAAGCATTCAATTTATCAATATATTTTTGTCAACAATCGATCCCCTAATATCCGCTGTAAAATTGCCCAAACAGGGACGGGAAAGGGAAATTGTCAAAATTTTGTATTTCTGATTGACAAACCAATTGATTGACAATATTTTGTGTAGCTCGCTGATTGACAAATAAATCAAGTGACTCGATTGTCGGGGTCTATTGGAATTTGTTTGATAGATTTCTAATTTCATTTCTCTTTTATTGTGTCTAGGTATATGGGGGCTAAAGAGTACGTACCTACAATAGCGAGTATAAATTATGGTTTTTGAAATAATATAATTATGTACAATAATTACTTTTATAAAATTTTGACGCCTTAACGTCCTGTTGTTTTTAATTTAGTTTATATTTAGTTAGTTTATGTAAATCCTGTTATTTCTATTCATGACTTTGCACAAACTGAGATGACAGAAAATTATAAATTTTAAAATTGTTTATCTTCAAAAGTGATGTCACATTATACAACATTGTTTTTACTGCAAGAATGCATTCATCACCTGTTCGCGACGCGGTAGGTTAAACAATTAATAAAATTATATTATTATAATAAATAACCGGCATTTTACGCTAAAACAAAAACAAGCGGGTCTGCATAAAATATTCGCATAAAAACTGTGTGTTATCCCAACAGGCTAGTATTGGAAATATTGTTAGGCTTACGACCTCTCACGGTTAGCTGTCAGTACTGTCAATCTAATTACCAATGACAGGCAAAAAGTGCCGTTTAACTCTATAATTGCCATTATTTTCTGTAATTTTCTCGCGTCCGATCATTGTACCTATCTTGAACACCTGTTTCAAGCCACTGTGGTCGATTATTTATCAATGGCGCTAGTGTTGCGGTTACATTCATAAATATCGCGCGCGCGGGAAACAAAACAAAATGGCTGCCGGCACCACGGCGACAAGTAAGACAGGGTTGCAAGAATAAAAAAGTAATTAATTATAATTATTAAACGCGGTCGTAATTTAATTAAATGTGGATTCTCCGATAAGGAAATTACTGTTGTTAATGATCACAGTTGTCTCTACATAATTCATGAAGTGGAGATCCCTAAGATTTATTCAAGAATTTGTTCATTAAATGTATTTGTAAATAAAACTTTTATAATTACCATTATGGATTACACCGACGAAATTAAACACAGTGCGGCGGCTTTGAAAAAGATCTAGAATATTATATAAAACGTCAGTCCTGAAAGGAAATATAATAAAAGTAAGATTTATACTAAGCGAATACATTCCTATTTATCAGTAATACTCCATATTTTACTTTCTCAAAATCTTATTCCTTTCTCAGGTGCTTGAGTACGAGTTTCTTCAAAGGTGCCAAGTATTCCTGCAGTTTAAATCCCTGAAAAAAAAAAATGTTTAGATCACCTACCATTTGTTCAACCCTACCACCATCTAAGCGGCCAGCAATTAAAACAAGTTTAAAATCTCGTTTCACTGACAAATTGCAATAAATAAGAATACTTAAATCTAAACTGCCAGTGGTTTAGACATGGTGCTCTCTACTTACACAATTTACACACATTAACGGAGAAAATAACCTCTACCCTCTTTCTAATAGAGGCTTTAATCCCATGGCAAAATATAAAGTAATGATAAACAGGTTTAGCGAAATGTAAATCGCTTTAAGGGAATTAAAAAGTTGATTTCATATGAAACTTTGATACTATGGTGGCAGCTATAAATGCTATGGGAATGTTGTGTGCAATCTGGGGCCATTCTCTGCTTGGTGCGTTCTCATAGTCTATGGTTGAAAGAAAGCTGGGGCTAGGATTAAGACTCGAGAATCTATCTACGAAGATAGATTTGATACCAACAATGACTCATACCGTTGTCTTTATATTAAGTGTATCTTCAAGTCTACCGGATGGTTACTTGGGAGTCTAACACCCGAATAGTATATGCATAAGTAAGTTTTCAAGAGACAAGAATTTAAAACGAACTGAGAACCGTCAAAGAAAACAAAGCTAAGAATTCTAAGTTTCGACAGGTCCAACTTCCAGCAATTACTAAACGACAGAATATTTTTTTAAATCTTAAATAATGACTTTTACTTGAGTAAACACTTTGACTTGTTTATAGATACGGCTGTAGGACATAGACATCGGTATTAGGTTATGCCAAGAATAAATTCATCTTTGCTTCTTAAAGCTTCGTGGATCCATCCAGTTCAGAGGTCAACCTACCAATAGCCCCTCATAGTCGGCATGGTCCATGGTTTTTCTTCTTCTTTCATACGTATCTATAACTTCACACGTCGGATCAAACAACTTGCTCATTACGTGGCCCGCGTTAATCGCGGCGTCAGTATCATTTCAAGTCCTCTGTGTAGGTATACATGTGATACTTTGGACTATGCTCATGTGCTCATGGAACCTCGTTGCGGAGTCAACCTCGGGAGAATGTTAGTTAAATACTACGTCCCGTAAAACCTACGTCTTTTATTGACTTGAATGTGCCCTGGTGGTTGAGAGTAAGTCATGCTCACTGAAATAACACGCTAATGCGTGTGTCCGGTCATTAAGTTCCCTTCAAAATGGTTGAGTTGAATGATGGCTGTTCTAACTCCAGATAACCAAGGTTTTTGTAACAAGATTCTGATTTAAAAAAGTGTCCATGGAGTTTCTTGCCCATTCTTCTCCATAGAGATCCACGCTTTGGAATGGGCAACTACTAACAGTACTTTCACAATTATTATGTCTTGTGACTTCCCAGTCACAAGACATAACCTGCCTGTAACTGGCCTACTGAACAGACACACAGAACACAGAAGAATAATAATAATACTCTTTGATAGATTATCCAGCGATTGGCGATTGGGGAATGGATTTTGTAATGCGTATTCATGTTTTAAAAGAGGATATCAAGGAAGGTATTTATTTAGTACATAACATGTGGCAATAGTCCACCAGACTACTGAGGAGCTCGTGGCTTGATAATGACAGTTTTACGGGTCGATCTTCAAGGTTAAGTCTTGCTTGCTGAGGTTGGCCTGTAGATAGGTGACCATCATTACATACCGAGTTTCCTCCGTGCCTCGGTAAGCAACCTAAGCAGTAGTTCCTTGCTGTCATTTGTAGATCTTTGACAGTTGTTATGAGCAGTCAGAAAGTCAGTGGCCGAAAGTTTGATATCCAGTCTTACCAAGGGTATCGTATTACCCAGTTACTGGGTTGTGAAGGTCAGATAGGCAGTCGGGAAATGTAAAATACTGGTACTCAGCTACATCCGGTGAGAGTGGAAACCGACCCCAATATATTTTGGGAAAAGGCTAAGCAGATGATGACTCCACCAGAATAAATTTCGGCAAGCTCAGTGGAGACAAGCCGTTGACACGGGAGATATCTATAATATATCTAATAGCAAAACGTCAACTTTATTCCAGTATTCCCAGAGTCCAGGCGGGTTACTATGACGTCTTAAAACATTATTGTTTCATTCTTATTCCAGAGTGGGCAAGAGATGGAGCTAGATGACTTTTATAGCTCCGTCTCTTTCCCACACTGGAATAAGAGTAAATACTGCTTTAAGACGTCAGGGTAGGCCAGCTGGGCACTCATAATATTCGATAGTTGATTTCAACGTTTGAAAACTATTATAACTAGCAGTGGCGAAACGGATAATAAATATGAGGTGACGGAAAATAAATAGTCATTCACAGCCACTGTTGGACGCATCTTCAAATTAATAAATATTTTCCACTTGCTAACTTGTTAGGCAAGCGTGTCAGTGACCGTTTGTTTTGTGTTTCAGCCGGTTTGACCCCCTGCAGGAAAAATCTTGCTTGTCCTGTTTTTATTCCTTCTAGCCTTGTGTCACTAAGCAGGAGACAAGACTTTGTACTTATACGCATCAAAGTAGTCTTACCATTATCGTTTAGAATCACAAAAATGTTGTTGGATGGTGAAAATCGTCCTGCGATTCATGCATGGTTTGTATCTTCGCCTATAACATTGATCTAAATAGTCTTATCACACGTTACTGATTTGATGTTGATTGATTTTGATGTAGACGTATTACCATCGCCTGCTTCTACCAGCCCCCCTAGCATGACCGTTCTATCTCTATTCTACCAAGAAACAACAAGAAATATTTTCTATACAACTTGTCATTTCTTCTGGCCGAGCATGGCGCGCACCGTCGACTCGCGTTTCTACGAAGCTATAGACAGAAATTCTTTCCATAGCAACGGGGACGTATCACGTGATGTTTATATTCCCTGAATATTATTACGTTTAGTTAACAAAAAAAAGATGCCAATTGCACGAGTTTTTCATTTTTCGTGGGCGGGATGGTGTTGCTGCATCCTGGATCCAGGCGTAGATCTTTTTCGCGAAATTAAACCTAAATATTTTACATAACATTTCAACCTTTTGAACGTAACTCAACGCAACCACGAAACGTATTTCTCGTATTCAGTGTTTATTAAGACTAGTTTGACATTTGTCAGAAGTAAAGTTATTTCTACCCCCAAATGTCAAAAGAAGAGAAAATATGGTCGTCATGCTCGACGTTGTAGACTTGTGTCGACTGAAGAAAAGAAACATTTCTTTTCTACATTCTTAATATCGCCATGCTCGGGACGATAGAAATATCTGTCAAATTGTCGATTCTTCCGTAGACATAGCCCGTTTCTACGGCGGTCATGCTAGGCCGGCTGGTCGTAGGAATCCACTGGATGCGAGAAACAGAATGGGTCAGTATGGCTAGAATGATGCAGAAGCTTTGTTGTTCAGCTGCACTACAAAAAGTACTACAGCGCCATCTATGACAAAAATTAAGAACTAGTATCTAAATCTTAAATCGCGCAGTTAAGAGGGGACTCTAACCCCGAGGAATTTGAAGAATAGGTATTTGAAGAAAGCATTGCCGTCGCGCTGCGCCCGACCAAGCCCTCGTAAATAGCGAAAGAGACAACTGCAGCTCAGGCTAATTTTACCTACAATCTTGACCAAAAGATGTTTTGTATTCCGCTGTTTTCTACTTCAAACTACTACTAAACTGATCTAAATAATTCTTATATAAAAGTTTAGAGGAAAAGTTTATCTATACTTCCATTATTTTCAAAAAATAAAATAATGGAAGCATAGATAGTATATCTATGCTTCCATTATTTTATTTTTGACGTGACAACGTCTTATAAATTGGTTTGCCGGGTGACACTTCAAGAAACTGCGTTACGCTCCGCTCACGTTATGCGCTCACAGTGAGAGCGAGTGAGAGGCACGCGTGCCTTTCACTTTTTATGTCTGTCTCTCTCGCTCTTAGGCGGGCTAACCATGCCCGAGTGGAAGGGACGCGTGCCTCTATATATGTATATTTGTATATAAATACGTATGTATGTGTAAAGGTAAAAATAAAATTTTGTTAATATGAAATTCAGTGCGAGATTCTTTGTATAAATTAATGTTTTAAATATAATTCTTTGTATAAATAAATGTTTTAAATTGTTACTATTATTTCATCCTTCTTCCTACTATACGAATGAATATTCACATTAAAATTATTTTACCACTCAAAGTCGTTGTCACGTAAAACTTTCGCCCGTATACCGACTTTACAGGCAACCAATTTTTTGTTAAAAACTTATCTAATTTGTCTAATAGTCGTCTGAACATGGCGGTAAAAACGGGCTTTTTTTGGGGTTTTTGGATTGTCATAATTCTTTTAGTGATTATGTTTTGAAAAAAAAGGAAATGATAGGGGCATGTATTACCTGGGACCTAGATTTTTTGGAAAAAAAATCATTGCTCTAGACGCATTATCCACGAAGAAAATATAACCAGATGCATGTCAGCTGTCACACTCTTTGGTGTTACTTATGATTAGCTTTTCTTTTATTTTTTTGTTAAACCTTAATTTTTTATTCGTTTTCCATCGAATGTTAGTACAAACCATTGTCACTATTTTCACTTGTTTTTGGTTGTAAATATTACCCGAATCATTTTGGCCGAACCCTATCTTTTAAGATACAGGTTAGTCCTAGTTTATTTTTAGTGAAATAATTATAAAACAGCGGAATACGTTTGTATGGAGAAAGGCCCACTAGAGTCCCCTCTTTAGGTGGAAACGACAGGGTAGCCCACGAAATTAAAATTTTCCAAGGTTTGCCAGTCAGGCTGCATGTTTAATATAATATGGTTTGCAGTCGTAATACGCTTGTATTTCCAGTATTATAATCATAAACATCATTAATAGACCACCCTCTAAGCGCATTTAATCCCGATTGATTGACATTTTCATGAAATAGTCATTAAATTGGGACAAATGAACTTAAAAGGGTTGTATTGATGATAATTTTAATGATTATAATACTGGAAATACATGCGTATTACGACTGCTTAATATTTTAATCAAAATACAACTTGACACTTACCTGCAAAAAACCTAAAAAAAAAGAATTTTATTATCCTGTAACCCCGCATCCATCCTAAAGTTATCCGCGACTAGTAGCGTTGTAGTGGCACTAAAAAATAGGCTAATGACTTATTCCACTAATGATGAAAGAAAAAAGAATTTTTTAACACAATAAAACAAAAGACAAATACAGCATAACTTATTTTGTACAACATGACTCGTCCATCACGCATGAAGTTATACATTAAAATGTGGTTATCGAAATAAATAAAGCTTATTTGCATACGGCATCACGCGATGGCAATCTAGTTATAACAGACAAATACGTTGGAAAAAACTGTGTCACATTTGTATAGATGAACGTTAATTAGAGTAAAAATGTGTAGATGAGAGAGCAGCGGTGGCCCAGTGGTGGCAGCCTCGACTTACGAGCAGTAAGCCGTGGGTTCAAACCCAGGCAGGCGCATAACTTTGTGTTATTTATTTCATCACTGCTGCCCTCAAAAATGGTAATGGAAAACATCGTGAGTAAACCGGCATGTCCTAGAACTAAAAATTCGAAGACATGTGACATCTACCCGCGTGGTGGATTACAGCCCATTCCCTCTCATAGAGCGGAGGCCTGTGTCCCAGCAGTGAGAAAATTATAGGCTGATGACGATGTGTAGATGTGATCAGTTAAAATTTAGTCATCTAATGTAAACAAAAAACATGCCATTATTGTCCCACTGCAAGTTAAAGACGGGAGGAGCTCATGGCTAAATAATAGCAGCCGCTTGGGTCGACCTTTAAGGTTAAGCCGTGCTTGCCGAGGTCGGTCCGTGGATGGGTGACCATAATTACATACCGAGTTTCCTCCATGCCTCGGAAAGTACGTTGGTCCCGGCTGTCATTTGTAGATCTTTGACAGTCGTTACGAGTCAGCAGCCAAAAGTCTGACATCCAGTGTAACCAAGGGGTATCGCATGACACAGTCGAAAGTGGTTTTGTCCTTTTTGCAGTTTTGACTTTAACAAATAAAAAAATACTTTGGTCCCCAAATAAATAAAGCACTGATATGCAAAATTATACAAGGTTTTGTTTTGCAACCTTGTCAAATTCAAGGAGGTACCTATGCTAATGATTCTGGACCCGAATCAACAATAAACGGGTTGGGTAATTTTTCTTACTTTACAAAAGTTTACTCGTACAGTATCAATCATAACGAGTGAATATTTTATCAAGAATACACAATTATCAGCTCCAGAGACCACTTAACCTTCAATATATACCCTTAAGCTAAAAGCCACACCATCCAAAGTAATTTGCACCACAATACAAAACCCATTATCTCCATAGGACACCTCGTTGACAACGGTAGGAGGTATACGAACGTTGCGTACGATGCCGATTCGAAACGGATAAGTGCGTCCTCGGGCGATGGTTGGCCACCTGGGCCTGTCTTGAAACGAAAGGAGATATTGTTGTTACTGGCTTTAGCAGGGCGAGTTTATGTTGAAAGGAGTTAGGTTATAGTAGGTGCTATTATACTTTTATGATCTACTAACTTGGAAAAAAAAGTTATGATTAAGAACTAGTTACAATGGAACCTCGTTGCTCTTGTGGTCGCAAGCGCGAGCATGAGGTCCTGGGTTCGATTCCCAGGTAGGCCAAAAGAGTCTTTGAGTTTTTTAATCAGGAATATCTCAGTAGTAACCATGGAGACAGGATTTATGCCTGGTTGTTGGTAATAGGCTCGCCCCCTATTACATGGGACTTAAATATAACTGGAAAAATGTGGGTTTTCTAATGAATACATCTCTGCCTAACCCTTCGGGGATTACAGGCGTGATGTAATGAAGTTACAATGGTCTATTTGGTGGTAAGTAAGTCATCCTAGATTCCAGATAATAATTTTCTCAGTGGAGCTGAGCTTTTCCACTTTGCAAAGAACAAGAAGGAATATTCGGATAGGCTGGTCAAAGCTTCAGTAAAAACCCAAAAAAAAAACCTCACTTCTAAAGCATATTAGATTAATAATTGTACACCTAGGTACTAAAACTAAAATCATACTTAAGAAGTTCAAAGCCCCGATTCAAAAAAGTGTTCCTGTTGTCAAAGCTTGACACCTTACCTTACAAAAAATAAATGAATTACCCTTAGTTACCGTACCGACAGAGTACCGACATTATATTGTCAGTATGGAAACACAATAAGCACACCGCCCGCCATCGCCATCACCAGCCATGTCATTAACAAAATCATTACCATTATTACATTAACACCCCGACACCAATAACCTTTCTGCCTCATCAATTCAAGTCACATTGTCCGAAAAAATGCATTCCACGCGGAACTGTATCAAACCGTAAATAAATCAAATTGACCCCAAATCCGTTCGCTTTCGGCAAATTTCGGCCATTATCGGTGCTGCTCGGTGCAAAAAGAGCAATTTGGGTCACGATTTCAATGCTTTTTTTTTCTCTGAAGTCCCGTAAGAGCAGTGGGCCTTGTTGATTGTAATTGTTGCACTCATTGTTCTTTTGAAAGATAAAGCCGAAACAAGCTTTTGTGTTTAATTAAAATTTTGTTTCGCTCATGGGAATTTCGCCGGTGCATAATGATATACTTTACGTACTTTTTGAAAGTTCAACGGTACTTATGGCGGAGGTAATGGGCGTTTTAGACCTGTTCTTAACTCTTAACCTCGTAAAGGGAAATTTCAAGGGTTACACGGAGCTGAAATGCCGTTACAATATTAAATTGACGATGATAGCTGAAATCGGGGATGTAATTTTTTAAAAACTGTTTACTGACGAAATGTTCAAATACGAATATAAATTAGAACTACACCATACTACAAAATAATATCTTCTTAATAAAAAAAAAACGTGGTTAAAAACGAAATCCAAATTCAATGATCGCTTGCAACACAAACACTACAAAGTGTAATTTCAAAACCATTGACGACATTGCAATTTTCCCTCCTCATCAATTTCCTGTTTCTGCCCCCTTCTTCGTCACGCTTGGACCACACAACGATATAATCAAGAACCATATCAATACAACCGAAATCGAGGCAGAATAATTGCACGACTAAACTTTACCGAAACTCGTTCACAATCGTCTCATTATAACATTGATACAGAAACAGGTTGGAAAGCGATCCACAAGACTTCATTAAAATTCCCGACAAATCATATATCTGGGCAAGTAGTGACGTTATTGGGGGCAAGACACGCGCCTGGGGCAGCGTCAGAGCTTGGGTACCAACTACCAACCGGGACACTGCGAAACTCTATGAATAAATTAGCGGTCATCTGTGTGGAAATTACCTATCTTTGCTAATAAATCTGTGGGCATTTAGGATTTTTGATGGCGTAATAGTTGTTTGAGTGAGTTTGTATCTTGTTTTGTTATGTCTACTGTGGCTTCACTTTCCTTGGTTGTAGAAGATAGAAGACGGTAGTTAATTTGGAAACATTTTGGAACAGGCTTTGTTGTTGAGGCCTGTGGTCCTCTCTCAAGCTAAGCCTTTACTAAGAATACTCCTTTCTTTGATATAGAATATGGAAAAAAACTCAAGGTTTCTTGTTAACAAGGAAATTGTCACTGAATGCCGAGAATCGATATTTTGTGTAAAGTCACAAAGCTTTAGTTTGAGCTAATAATGCATTCTAATGTTATGCATTAACTTATGGTAGTTGCCGAGGCAAGACAGACTAGAGGGCCTGGGAGAGTTATGGTTGGAGTGACGTAGATAAGCTGCTAAAAATTTTATTTATAAACACATGCTCTTTTTTCTGTATGTTATTTCATTTAAACATCTGTTTCAGTAAACCTACGACAGAGTAGATACCTTTTGTCAACCTTGTCGAATGTCGTTTGAGAAAGACTCTTTTGAACTCCGATTGTCACTTGTCTATGCTACCTTGGCGTAGGTAAATGACAGCTTGGGACGCGGTGGTGTCCTTCTGCGAAACCGTCATGTCGCAGAAGGAAGCTGCGGAGAGGGAGAGGGAGATCTCAAGTTCCTTCCCATCCCGCAGCAGACGCACCGGGCGTCGGCAGAGGGCGGATAACGCCCTCTTCCGGCCCCCCTAAACAGGTCCAGGGGCGACGGATTCGGGGACATCCGTCGCCCCCCATCATAATGGACCCGAGACGGCGGCGCGTAGTGTTCCACGCGCGCCTCTCATAGACGTAACGGGGGGAGTACACCTCACTCCCCCCAGGGACGAGGCCCGCACTGGTCGAGCGGGCCGGCACTAGTCCGGGGCAGCGGAAGTCACATTCGTTCCCGCTGCCCTCAGACGCAAGTGTGCGAGGGAACACCGGGGTGGTTTTTAGTCAGTTGGAGCCTGACAGACCCCTCCCCGTTTCCGGATTTTCCACCTCGCAACAAAAAAAAAAAAGGTAAATGACAGCTGTTGATGACATCATTTACAGCAGCAACCACCTTCCCGTATTAAACTTACTGTAGGGAACCTTGAATTAGCAGTACTGCAGGCTAGGTGGGAAAAGGTTTCTGCTTTCCTAGGAATATACGGCCGTTCTTTCAGGGTTCTGGATCTAGATGGGTGTTTTATTTACCTTTTTGTATCAGTAGGAACATATATTCTGAAAGTGAATGACAAATGGCCAAGCTCAAGTCTTCATCAGAGCAAAACCCTACTCCATTAATAACATTTTTATGCACAATTTGTCATTATGTCAACGCAACTAAACGTAAACAGGAAATCATGCCAATTTATTGACATATCAATAAGTCTATTGGTCCCAGCAATCAATCAATCAATCACACTGCTTACCCCACCTACGCTAATTACTATCACTCAAAAACCAATTTACTAATAGGATAATGAGACAACATTACAAATCATTTTTCTATTTACTAAAACAAATTGTTTTCTCTACTTCAGAGACGGTAGCCGTTGCAGTCGCTTGAGGCTGCGTCTGCGCAGGGCAATTACCGAGCGCAGCCGACCGCGGCCGAAGCCGCCCGAGGCAGACCGACGTGATAGACATTAATTGTTCCAGAGATATTAAAGCTATAGTAATTATCTTAAAGTTATTGTAAATTTTATAATGTGAGAGGGAATTTTAATTCGTCGCTACTGTTTGTTTCCGTTTAAAATAACTAGTTGTTATTTCCATTATGAGTTATGAGAAACACAGGGGTTAAGACTTAAGGACTGTCGGATTGCAAACATGCATGAATATAGAGCCTAGTTCGATTAAAGAGCTAATTTGAACTTGATAAATAGTCATCATCATCATCATCAGCCTGTATTCGTCCACTGCTGGACATAGGCCTCTCCCATGACACGCCACTGAGCACGATCCTCGGCCACTCTCATCCAGCTCTTGCCAGCCGCCTTGCAAAGATCATCGCTCCACCGAGTCTGAGGACGTCCTACGCTACGTTTACCGATCCGTGGTCTCCACTCAAGAACTCGTCTACCCCAACGGTTATCGGTTCTTCGGGTTATATGGCCGGCCCATTGCCACTTTAGCGTGCTTATGCGGTGGGCTATGTCGATAACCTTAGTTCTCTGTCGGATCACCTCGTTACGAACTCGATCTTTCAGAGAAACCCCGAGCATAGCCCTTTCCATAGCACGTTGAGCGACTTTAAATTTGTGGACCAACCCTACCGTGAGTGTCCACGTTTCGGCACCGTACGATATGACGGGTAGGACGCACTGATTATAGACTCTCGTCTTTAGACTCTGTGGAATTGGCGATGTAAAGACTCGACGCAGTTTCCCATACGCTGCCCAGCCCAGCTGTATTCTTCTGTTGGCCTCTTTCTCGAAGTTGTTTTTACCCAACTGCATAGTTTGCCCGAGGTAAACATACTCCTTAACAACCTCGAGAATACTGCCTTGAACTGCAATTGGTTCCGGACTGACATGTTCATTGAACATAACCTTGGTTTTATCTAGGTTCATCCGGAGACCAATGCGTTGAGAAGAATCAACTAGGCCATTCAGCATATGTTGCAAATCTTGCAGCGTTTCCGCCACGATGACGAAGAACAAAAAATATAATAAATAGTAGTTAAATAGTAATATAGATAAATAGTAGTTTTTATTAATTTGCTTACCATTTATGTAGGCTGGATACCAGAACCCATCGTGCACTCCCCTTCGGGTATCTACAAACTCTGATAAGGAAACGAACCAGGGAACAACACCAAAAATTGTAGCTAGACCGGGTTATATATGATTTTCATCGAAAAAAAATTGACAAATTATCACTTCCCAAACCATTTTCCGCATAATTTCATTTGCCAAATTATTACTTAGCAAAAAATCCCTTCACAAATAATTGTAACGCAAACCTAATGTTTGGCAAGTGAACATTTAAACAATAACTTGTTTACCAACTAGTACTTTTACCAATTTTTATGTAGTCAAATATTTCAGTTGGAATAACACATTTTTCACAAAATAAAATAAGTCAAATATTTAGTATCGTCAGTTTTCAATTTACCATTTCTATTCAGTCAATTGCTTAGTTAATGACAAAAAATTTGAGTCTATATGTCAGTTGCACAGAATATTCAAATTAAATTACAATGTGTACTGTTAAGTGGGTAGATGGTAAATCATAAATATCGCTCATGTGGGTTAGTCATACAAAACACTGTCACTGTGTTTTCCATATTTCTTTCTATATAATCTAGTCGTTTCTGGACTGGACTTTCGTAGGAGGTCATAGTTCTAACCTAACCTAACCATTTTCTTTTAATAATGAACCCCGTCTAACTAGTTCGGTTCTATCGATACCCTGCTAAAAATAATCTATTTTTTCCATATTTTTCTGGCACTCGGCTCGTGCGGCAATGGGGACACCGAGCGTCCGGCTCCCTTTAACGTAACTTAACGTTTTTTTTTTTATACAAGTTCCATAAATAACCAAATAACCTAGTAACCATACATTTGACTTGTTTCAAACAAACTCAATCTTATTTTTGCCTTTATATTTTTTGTCATAGCAAATCCTAAAGTTTATTGTCTAAAGATTGTTTGCTGTAATAAATCATTTGATTAAAAACTAAATGCCATAATGACATTATCTTTTGTAATATTCTGCCAAGTAAAAATTTGACCCAATGAAAAAGTGCGTACTAAAATCATTCCAAATATTGCATTGGTATAAAAAAGGTTGCTAAAATTTGTTTGGGTAGTGAAATTTTGTCAAAATCTTTTCGGTAAAATGGCAGGCTCCCGGCTAGACCATGGTGAGTGTAGGCAGGCCAAGAAAGCACTTAAAACACACTACTATAGACGGCCGCTTCACCAGACGGGCGCTCTGGCTGACCAAGCTACAACTGCGCACAGTCACAGCCGCTTTTTATTAAACACCTCTTTGTCCTAGGAGTCACTGATAGCCCACTGTGCAGAGCCTGCATGGAGGAAGACGAGACAGCAGCCCACGTGCTTCTACACTGCCCAAAGGTAGCAACATACAGGGCAAAGTACTTCGGTAACCCAGGTACTCTCCGCGAGATCGTCAGCAACACCAAGGAGCTGCTGGCCTTTCTCGGGGAACTAGGGTGAATCGAATAATGTTCCTTACGCAAAATACTAATGATGAAAACTAAAATAAATATAATCCTTATCCCACTCGTCAATACGATTTCGATCAAAAATCATCCCAGCTTTGGAATCATGTCCTATTTGAAAAGCAGTTACGTAAGTGGTAATTTGCTAATTGAAAACCTGTAAAAGTTTCTTTTTTAAATTTTTCCGCAAAATTTCTAGTATAAGTTTACCGGCGTTCCTGTCTTCTGTCCACAGCACTGAAAAGCTAACCAGGAAGATTTTAACTCTCTCCCTGGTTGATTCGGAAGTGCCGTGCTTGACGGACGCAGAGGACGCCTGGAAAGTGGCTTGCCCGGACACGGATCGGCCCGAGAACCCATTCTCCCAGAGTCAGTGGGATGAGCCGCTCTGCAGGTTGGTACGGAATAACCTTATTAATACGTCTACCAATACTGCTGAGCGTGCCCGCCTGCTGGCTGTGGGTGAGTGGGAGTCGGGTCTCTGGCTTCAGGCACTACCGTCACCTAACATAGGCACTATGCTAGGTGACACAACATTCCGGCTCGCTACATGTCTGCGATTGGGCGCTCCTAGCGGGGCTCCACATCGCTGTCGATGTGGTGAAGCAGTCGACGGCCTCGGACACCATGGCCTTTCCTGCAGTAAGAGCGCAGGTCGGATAGCGCGGCACGCTAGCATTAATGATCTCATTCGTCGTGCTCTTGCCACCGCCGGGGTGCCAGCTGTCTTAGAACCCAATGGCTTGGCACGTGTCGATGGGAAGAGACCAGATGGTATGACCATAATGCCATGGAAGTTGGGTAGGCCTTTGGTGTGGGATGCGACTTGCGTCGACACCCTTGCGCCATCCCATCTTCCTAGCACAGTGAGCTGCGCTGGTGCGGCTGCTGCAGGTGCTGAAAACCTTAAACGGCGCAAATACAATAATTTAATTGGTAATTATGTATTTGAGCCGTTTGGGGTTGAAACACTAGGGCCATGGGGCCCGAGTGCCCATCTTGTGTTTCGGGATATCGCCAAGCGGTTGGTCGATGCTTCACGGGACCAGAGGGCTGGCCTCTTTTTTGGTCAAAGAATCAGCATTGCCATCCAACGTGGCAATGCGGCCAGCCTTCTGGGCACTTTTCCTGTCGACAGCGATGTCGACGAATTTTTTGACGCCCTGTAATTTTGATACTTGTACATATTTTATTTTTATTTTATATTTATTTGTAGTCTGTAAATAATGTACATATGTAAAAGTTTCTTCTATACATCTATATATACAAATCAATAAAATTGAAGTGTCTGTTTGTAATATACTACAATAGTACATATACTACATGCATATGAATATATATATATACGGTACATATATGTACCAAAATAATATTTTTTACAATTTTTGTCTGTCTGTTTGTCTATCGGTCTGTCTGTTTGTTCCGGCTAATCTCTGGAACGGCTGGACCGATTTTGACGGGACTTTCATTGGCAGATAGCTGATGTAATAAGGAGTAACTTAGGCTACATTTATTTTAGAAAAAAAAAACCACGCGGAGGATGTCGCAGGCAACAGCTAGTATTATAATAAAGATAATCTATTGTCAACACCTTTCATTATCACCTTCCAATAATATCCATATCCATATACACGTACGCTACCTAGTAAATAGTCAAAGAGATAGCATCTAATATTTAAAAAAAAATCATCCCATAAAAAAATACGAATAAAAATAAAAACTTGCTTTTTATAGAAAATGCACTATAAAATTACAATTGGAATAAAATGAAAATTGTCCCAGGTTCGCCGACAGAGGGTGTTGTAAAAAACTCATTTTATTTGTCTGGGAGACAGTTATTCGGTTTTCATAGAGGACGATTAAGCTCGGGATGCACTTTAAGGTACCGCCTTGAGGCACTATTTTTAGTTTTATAGTGCTTTTTGAACCAGGAGTTGAGGTAATTTTTGTAAAGACATGTATTGTTGAGAAAAGTAGGAATATTTTTAATGATTTAGGTAGATTTGCATATCTTGAGAGAACACATTTTTGGATGTTTGTTTTTTTTTAAGAAACTTTGCCTCTTATTAGGAATTTCTCCTGTATTGTGGGTGCGTTTACAAACATTTAAACTCACATACGTACACAAACAGCCAGACCTGAAACAACTATTTGCAGGCCATACACATTTGTTCCGTGCGGGGATCGAACCCGCGACACGCAGCGCAACAGTCGATCGCTCAGCCACTGCGCCAACGGTGCTGTACCGTATTTCAAATGACTGACCAGTAATTAAAATTTTCCCCAAATTTCAGGTCAGTTTTCTTGACTAGTTATTGAACAAAAAAGTAAACAAAACTTTGTTAATCATAATTTATTGAGATAATCGATCGAATCGTTTAAAAAATCTGAATTTGATGATAAAAAGACTCATTAAGTACCAAAAATAACTAGTAGGTAAACCTTAACAACGACGGAACAATCAAAAAATGTATGGTTTGAAATAAGCTACCACACAGAATCAACCCTGTTGAAAATCGTAGAAATACGAAACGCTTTGAAAGCAATAATTGTCACTAGTCCACGCCTTCTGCGTTTAATAATCCCAAGTATTTTATTACGCCTAGCTCCTAGTCTATCACGAACGTATTGTTAAAAGTTATACTACCTACTAATTATCGATAAAATTTTCTTATTCATAGTGAAGGGACACGAGAACCTTTAATACCCTTGAATAGGAATAAATTTTACGATTCCACAACGATTTGTAGAGAATTTAAATATTAATATGTAGTATAAGTTATGAAAGCCTTTTTATTAGGTTTCTATTTATTATTTTATTTTTGTAATAGAGAAATTTTGTCTTTTAATGACACGATAAAAGTTAATGGAAAATTCTGCAAAGGCACCTTGCTTCTTTTGTTTGTATGTTTCATAATGTTTGAAGATGGATTACCTACTACATTTTTATTGTTCATGACTTTTAAAAGATTGATGATCATGATAATGTTACGTGTGTACAATGTCGCCCAGATATTGTCTGACTTCAAGATCTCCAAAAACTCAATTAAAAAGTACTATACTACTGAATAATGGATTCCATTTTATTAAGAGCTAGTCTGACTAGGTATTATAAAAAGTAGTCAATAAAAAAAAATAGTGCGTGTAGTCCCTCCGCGCGGAAGAAGTGATACTTCGTAATACTACACGCACCCGTTCGAGTGCCACGCATTCACTCTCGTTATTTACTTCGCTTTGCTTCTAAAGAATATTTTGTTGTTTTCTTGTTGTATTATTTTTATTACATAATTATTACATAAGTTTATCGAAGTTATTCTACTCATGGAAATTGAGCGAAGACTGGTCACACCGAAGAGTCGAATGCGTGGCTGTTTGCACGCCATCTTGCGTACCTAGTAGAACAACGAAGTCACAAATCTTGTAATACTTCCATCTCTTAGTGAGTTTTAGAAAATATTCCCCCTCCAAGGTAGCGTTAAACTTGTTAGAAGTTGCATTAGAAGTTTCACTTAAAAAAAAAATAACAACAGTCAACAGAAATCTACACAGAAAAACGCATAATAAGGAAATAAATATTTATATTTTACGATCGCAAGACGTAGGGTATTCAAAAAGCGTTAAATTGTAAGTCTTAGTAAATAGTAAACGCCAAAACGACATAATATCATATTACGCCTGTAGTCCCCGAAGGGTTGAGCAGAGTTGTATCTAATAGTACACCCACTTTTCCCCAGTTGTGTCTAAATCGCGAGTGTGCCCAAGAACTCCACGACCTCATCCCACCGGCCCGTTTCTACCATCGGAAATTTAGACACACTGGAAATTACCATCCCTACCTTGTTGCTATTCCACCAATTCGCACTAAGCGTTTTCAAACATCTTTTATAATGCACACAGCAAAGAAGTGGAACTCTCTGCATGCATCTGTATTTCCGAACGCTTACAACTCTAATCTCTTCAAAGTTAAAGTGAACAGGCTTCTTCTGGGTAAGCTCGCACCATCGTCGACTTGGTCTCTGTCATCTCTCACCTACGCTAGAGTCAAGAGCAAATTCATCTCAAATAAAAAAAGTAGACAAAGTTACTAAAGGAAAACTAACAGGCAAAACATATTAGACTAGCTGCTGCTGAGTGTTTTGTAGACCATAGGGCACAACAAGAAAACAGCAAAAATCTCTTCACAACAGCACACAAAGTAACACAATATAATAAAGAAATATTTCCCTTACAACGCGAGGCGTATTCAATAAGTCCTACAATAAAACTCCTGCGCACAACAATGCTACTGGTAGTCGTCTCCACAATTTACGACTCGTCACTTAGACAATAAATACTGATTTTCGCATTTCTACTGAAGACACGCATGGACATAGGATGTAAATGGATTTGGTTGAAGGTTTGGCACAAAGGATAATTATTTTGATGGTAGTGTACGAGTAAAACTGGAAGCTGGTTTCATGTTTGGAATGTGGACAGGTTTGTCGGTCTTTGTGAGTATCAGCTGCAAAGCAAGATGGTGACGATGCTTAGTTTGCGTTTGGTGGCAAAAATCGCTTCAGTGTTTCGATGACGTTAGATTATATGGTTAAAAATGATTGAGTCTTGACAAACCCAGAAAACGCTAAAATAGTCTCAGGTCTAAAACACACTTAAGCAAACTACATACCTACGTATGTAGGTATGTAGATTGCTTAAGTGTGTTTTTTTACGCAGTTACAAATTTTTGCCAATGCATTACTTGTTACAAATTGAGGTGCCTTGGTCCCGGCTGTCAGTGGTGAATCTTTGACAACGTTGTATTTAATTGTAAAATTATTTATTTATTTGTTTTGTTGTGGCCTTACAGGGAAAACGTTTGAAATTTCTAAAATAATCTTATTCCAACCCCTGTACAACACAAAGCATGTTGTATGTTTTGATTTGCTCAAAAATTTGACAACCAGTCTCCCTAAAGGGCACTGGATACCCAATACCTTCCAGATATCAAAAAGACAGACGCTCTTTGTAAAATGTTGGTATTCAGCAGTGTATGCGGTTGGACTGAAAGCCCATCCCAACACAGTTACGAAAAGGCTTGGCAGATGTTAAAGTTTACGACCAAAATATTGTCACGTACTTAATTCAAAAACTCGGAAGAGCTCGTGGCTAAATAATAACAGCCGCACGGGTCGATCTTTAAGGTTAAGCCGTACTTGTGGGCGCGTTCTTTAAGGCGGTGAGCCGCCCATTACCTGAACGCGCCCCAGAAAGTGGTAGCCGTAAGGCTGGTCCGGGGGTACCGCACGATCTCCGGCGAGGCGGCGAGCCTCTTGGCCGGATTGCCGCCATGGGATCTGGAGGCGATAGTCCTCGCGCGCCTGCATGAATGGCGCGCGGAGGCACTACGCCGGGGGGAAACTCCGCTGCCGCGGCAAATTGTCGCTCAGCGGACAGACCTCCGGCGTGATCTCATGGCAGCATGGAGACAGCGACTGTCGCAACCACGTGCAGAGCACGCCACAATAGTGGCGATAAGTCCCCTCTTTGAGGAGTGGCTAGAGATGCGCCACGGTGCCCTCACCTTCCGCCTGACGCAGGTTCTCAGCGGACACGGTTGTTTCGGGAGGTTCCTGCACCGAATCGGGCGGGAGGAAACGCCCGGGGCTTACCACTGCGAGGATCGGCCGGAGGACACGGTGGAGCACACCGTGGAGCTCTGCCCCGCTTGGGCTGAGCACCGCCGTGTCCTCGTAGCGGCGATTGGCGGCGGCCACCTCTCGCGTCCGGCCCTGGTTCAATCCATGGTCCGGAGCGAGAGGGAATGGGATGCCGTCGCCTCCTTCTGCGAAGCAGTCATGCTGGCAAAAGAGGTGGCGGAACGTGAGAGGGAGAGAACCTCACGTCCCAGCCGCCGCGGGAGACGCCCCGGGCGTCGGGGGGCAACCAGTGGCCCCCGGGCCACCGTAGGCGCGAGCCTGTGGACGGCGAGTAATGGGCTAG
The DNA here is from genome assembly GCA_963082945.1 of Cerastis leucographa. Taxonomy (NCBI): domain Eukaryota; kingdom Metazoa; phylum Arthropoda; class Insecta; order Lepidoptera; family Noctuidae; genus Cerastis; species Cerastis leucographa. The sequence goes on from OY720353.1 coordinate 9,625,161, forward strand.
CTCACCGTCCGTCCGTCTCATGACGACAGGCCGTGTCGACGGCGCGTACGTGTTCCACGCGCGCCTCAAGGAGATGTCAGCAAACCGGAAGGGGTCCGAAAGGGCCGATGCCTGCCAGGGCTGCGGGTTGTTCGAAAGAGATACCGCGGCCCTGGAACACAAAGGGCTAAGAAGGAACATGGGTGGGTTTTAGTCAGTCAAGTCTGACACTCCCTCCCGCTCCGCCCAGAGCGGGAGAAGTCATTTGATGATTTCCCTTCCGTAAAAAAAAAAAAAAAAGGTTAAGCCGTACTTGCCAAGATTGGTCCGTGGATGGGTGATGGGTTACATACCGAGTTTCCTCCGTACCTCGGAGAGCACGTTAAGCCGTTTGTCCCGGCTGTCATTTGTAGATCTTTGACAGTCGTTACGAGTAGTCAGAGGCCGAAAGTCTGACATCCATTCTTACCAAGGGGTATCGTATTACCCAGTTACTGGGTTGTGGAGATCAGATATGTAAAATACTGGTACTCAGCTGCATCCGGTTAGACTGGAATCCGACCCCAACATAGTTTGGAAAAAAGCTAGGCAGATGATGACTCATCAAAAGGGGGAAATAGTTCTAAAATTCCTCACAAAAAAAAACAATAATATTCCACAACGCAACACTTTACGTTCTACCTAGTGTGTCCCGCAAAGCACGTTTACTATTGTGCAGCATATAAGGCTCGGAGAAGCAACTCGATATTTTTATACGAGGCTAGATGCCTTTGTCGACCATCTAACTGTTTTGTAGGCACAAGTTCCGTGTCAGCTCCACTGGGAACGAATGGTTGATTTTATTCATTAACTGACTGGTATGGGAAGGTTGGTATGTAGGTTTTTTGGTCTTAGCGTTTATTTATTTACTTTAGAAATAGTTAAATATAACACAACTATTTACTTACATTACGTTTATTTGCGATTTTAGCTAAACCGTTCCTCGAGAATAAAGCCAAACGTTAGTCTTGAATTAATTTAGTAACTTTTTGAATTTGATTTTTGGTTAGGACATTAGGGCGTAACATGTAAGGTACATCTCTTCCACACAGAAAATAGGCATGTGTCTGTCGGTACATATTTATAACATTTTAGTCAGATTATGTATAGAATGCTCCGCCGAGTTGACATTTATTTTCTGTTGCAGAAGTATCCAAAACGTGTCCAAAATATGTCAAAAAACGTGAAAAATGAAGGTGGTCGGTGATTCAATTATAGTATTGTTAATTAAAAAAAAAAAACATTCAAGATGTTGCTTAACATTGAACGAGACCAGAAACAAGACGAAATTAATACCAACATTACCTCCACATTACAGCAGAGGCTAAAATTAATACAAAATATCAGAATCCGAACCGCATTTTATATCAGAACAAAAACAAATCGTACTAATTTGTTTTTGCAAATTACACACACACACACATTTATATTATTATTATTATTCAGCACGATTCAAACCTGGATCTACTTCATTCCTTTGTGCATGCAAACTGGACCTGATATCTACTACTGATGCATATTCACATGATAATGCATATAATATGCAGTAATTTTCCTAGAGTAGATACTTCGACAAAGACTGAGGTTCATAGATACATTCGACACAAATTGTGCAAATTAGTGGAGTCCACGTTCACATTCGCCATTCTTCTTTGTTTTTTGTTATTTGGATACTTCTATCGATGCCTTAAATCCTGAACGGTGGTTGTACTTGACGGACAATTTTATGATTGAAAAGTAAGAAATCATTTGACATCAGGCATTGTATTTAAAAAAACCACCATCCACATGGTTGTATAATTTATTATTACCACAGATTACAGAAGATACGTTTTCAATTCATATTAACTAAACATTGCATAGGTACATATGTACATATGTACAGTCACGTACAATAATATTTAAACAAGCAGCAACTTTTAAAAGTGATTTTCTCCTACTGTATTGATTAAAGTTTTACGTTTTCACAAACATGGAATTTTGGAAGCCATAAATATTACGAAATAGGTCTTACCTCAACGTAGAAACCGTACTTTCACGAGCAAATCACTTTTCAGTTTTGCTAAGTGTATAGATATTATTGGTCGTGACTGTACGGGTAGTTACGTACATAATTATAACAAATTGAAGCAAGTTACACTAGTGGCCAACGAAAACTTACTTAACCAAATGTTAAACTCATCAATAACATCCTGCGCTGATCTATGAGATAAAATCTATACTCGTGTTCCGTGTTTTTGTATCTTTTCATAATACGTTATTGGGAAAATTTGTGCATTTTTTCCCGAAATTGTATTGAAAAAACCGGATCATGGCATTAGTTCTGATTTCGGCCGAGCGCCTTATGTACGCCTATAAGTAGTGTTAGTTACGGCAAGACAGTATTAGTAGTATTTTATTATACGAAGTTAAGTGTCTGACAAAAATCTACTCATGTCCCTTCATCTTAGCAATATGCACTATCGGGCTCAATTGAAGTCATTTAATTCGCAATCCGCGTTTATTAGAAGCTCTATGAGATACATTAGGTTACAATGTTCGTATTAACAATGTAAGCTATTCAGATGCGTTCTTATTAATAGGGTCCAGTTATACGTTTTGGTTCGACACGCAATGGTTATAGAGATGTGGTTTGACTGTGGGCGGAAGAGCAAAGCGATGTGGAAAGTCGTTTTCAGGGAAAGTGTGGGAAAGAATTTTATAGGATTGCACCTATTTATAAGTTTTTCTATAGCGTGTGGTTTTTGCCTAACCGGTGTCAGACTTTTTATGCCGCTCCTGGACGTCTGAAAAATCTCTCAGACATGGTGGTTTCCTCACAATATTTTCCTTCACCGAAGCAAGTGATAATTATACATTACGCACATGAATCCGAAAAATCAGAGGAGCGTGTCTTGGGTTCGAACTCGACATCCTCGAGATTTGGAATTTCGACGGTCACACCAGTCGGCTATCACTGCTTAATTGAGATAACGGCTTAATTATAGTGTTTCACTAGATAGTAGGAAGTCGAAATTTTTCTTAGTTCCTTTTAACGAGATATTTGTGGCAATCTTGGACAGACATAACAGTTGCAGCCTCACAATTGTACATTACTTTGCCGATTAATAAAGATTTGAATAGATTTTAGTTTAAGATCTTATAATTCGATAACTATGCAGTCATATCCTTCTGTTTGTGGATATGAATGCAGCGGCATCCAAATCAATAGCACCATACGTGCACCAAAAACTAATTAATTTGAAAAACTTCGCAATCCGCCAATCGCTGACTCTACCACCAAACCCTTAATCCATTTTGCCGGTGAGCACTTACGTCTTTAAGTCAAATGCCATTGTTCAGTTATTTATGATACTCATTTGCTTGAAATACTCAACTAGGTAAAATAAGGAAGACACTGCCCTTTAATTGACTAATTAATGATCGGATTGAAGAATTGTATCTGTCCTTAATGATTCCCTTTATTTAAATTGAAAGCCCGACTTCCAATTAATTGAATGGTTAACTTATTAAGCTTAGAACCTGGTTATAAATATTGGTTTATTTAAAATTGATTATGTTTGGTTTTTAATTAAAGACTTCGTTTCGTGGTTACGAAATTTAAATACGAAATTGAATTAAATTGAAGTGTCTGTGTGTGGTTTAATTATTTTTAATTGCTTGAAGATCTGATGACCTTTGTTGTTTTAGTTTTTTTTCTCACGATTCGGAAAGAAATGTGAAATAAAAAATATTTTGATACCGCTGAGACAAATAGTCTAGACTTATCTAATGCATTAATACGACCTTCGTTGGCCTTTTAGCTGACGTCTACATTTACAGTATGCAATTCTTAATTGGTGACTATTGTCGCCGATTAATTAATTAATGAATACCAGTTGTTTTTACTGCTATAAAGTTTAACTGCAGGAGAGAAAAGATATATCGATGAAGTTTTAGTTACAAAGGATAATTAGAATCTTCGTTAGAAATTTGATGCCATAAGCGTGTAAGAAATACGTTGAGGCTGAAACAGCCTCAAAGATGAAGCAGCCTTAAAGATGTTTCCTACAACATCTACATCTTACACAACACATCTTTGAAACATCTTTTTTGAGGCGTTTTGGTGAAGATCTGGACTTATTCTTAACGGATTTTGGAAAGCAAATGTTAAATAAAATTTGAAAGCCATGGAGGAAGCTTTTGCCCAGCAATGGGGCAGAATAGGCTGATATAAAAATGTTTGGTGGGTGGGTTTGATAAGACAAGTGATTCAGCTTCTTCTTCCAATGTTGGTACCAGTACAATCTCAGATTTATTGAATCGATACAGTTAGTAATGAAATAATTATTTCTAATTATAATTATTTATTTAATGTTTTTTTTAAAAACATTAAAAGAAATTTTGCCTTTTCGTTGACAGCGTTTTTGCAGTACCTACAATAACATTGTTGATATACTAGGCATAATAAATTACATTTAGAAAGTGTACTCACAGCCATAACCTCAGGGCACGGCTAGCCTAAGATAAATCTGCCTAATCCATCGTTTGCTCCTACAATAAACCAGCAACCAACAATAGTAGCGAATCAGTATCCAAGCATTACACAACATGCCTACCGCATTATGTAAAGCCGGAAATTAAAGCTAGGACTTAATATCAAAGCTAGGCTAGCTACACAAATCAGTGTGTGTGTGTAATTAACATTTAACATGTTGTACAACACATAACAACACACAACACATCGATAACCACACTGGCTGTGTTAATGGCACAGTGGAGGTGTTTAAAAGTAGAATAGTTTTTGTTCTGTTCCTACTTTAAAGTTACAAAGATCTTTTTATTTATTTATTTATTGGGCTTGTCTGACATTGACAGCTGATAGGGGGGACGATGTCGGTGAACATACTGAATCTATTTGTGAACTTGTATTGATGAAAAAAAAATATCCACAGTACGCGCGGTGACCAATCAAGCTATGCAAAACCAGTTTATGATCTCTCATTGTATTGAAAATTTATACAAACCGAGGCCATGTTATACTGGAAATGTATACCTTGATAGGTTACCGTGTCAATCAATGGTTGAAAAATCATGCGGGTAAGACAGTGGATATTTCATTCTGGATTTCTCACTCCCGCATTTTATGACTATTTTGCCACGAACGTCGACATAATGCTCTAAGACAGTGAAACCTCATCGGTAAATTACACGCAAAAAGCGAGCTTGAATGAAGCAATGAGCTGTGACCAAATGGCGTCCAAGAAGTCGAAAAAGAAGTGCTGGTCGTCCGGCAGCGAGATGAGCAGACGACTTTGTTGGAGGGTAAAATCTTGATGAGGATGGCATTGAACCGTGAAAATGAGCACAAGTAAGAAGAGGCCTAACTAAAAACAGTTGTCGGTTAATTCGCGCTGTGGATGATTTGACGATTAAAGCTTATCTCACACTCAAAAAGACAAAGAGACAACGCGTTTGCTACTGAGAGTACCGACTGCCATGGCTTATGCAGTTTTATGTACAAAATATTTTTTTCAGGTTAGTATGTTCGACGTATTCAGTATGCGATGTCGTAAATTAAGCTCTTGCTCCGTATTCCCAGTACATACAGCAAAGGTTTAAAGTAAGGTAAAGTACATTTCACTTAAAAAAACAGTGATAGTGCCTAGTGGTGATGGAAAACATCGTAAGACCAGCATGCCTGAGAGATATTTCCCGACGGCCGGCATGTGTGACACAACAGGCATGTTGAGCCAATTCAAAGATCCATGGGCTGCAAAAAGCTCTGACACCATGTTAGACAGTAACCACACGATAAAGAAGAAGATTGCATTTTACTGTTGCGTCAAATTTACCTGCTGCTCCACATTCCCTATGGCAGCAGGTTTCAAGAGGTGCGGCGTTGCAAAAGGCATAGTACATAATGCAACTTAACTCCGGTGTTAATTCGCTAAGCCCCGCCGTATGACAGCCCGTTGGATGCGAAACTACAAAAGATATACTCGAATGACATGTTGGGAATATGTGGATAAGACGTGGTAGGTATTATGATTTATTTAGGTTTTATTTCGTTGATGTGACTAGGGATTGTCGTGTACGGATTACGTGGACGCAAAAATGTAATTTAGATCATGTTTTAGGAAGTAACTGAAACGGTTTCTATTTATTTCTTGACACATAGCATGCACAGAGAACTTAAAAACCTTCAGGCATGGACTGTCCTGTGTGATGAGTCATGTTGTCAAGATAAAAGTTGTAAGAAAAGTTTTGTCTGTTCGAGTCTGAATTTGTGCCAAGTTGATAGCGATAGCTTCCCCCCGATTCATCATCATCAGCCTATATTGTTCCCCCTGCTGGGATGCAGGCCTCCTCTCTATGAGAGGGAAGGGACTGTAATATACCACGCGGGCCCAGTGCGGGTTGGTAGTCTTATGTCACATATCTTCGAATTTTTAGTTCTAGGACATGCCGGTTTCCTCACGATGTTTTCCTTCACCGTTTTTGAGAGCAGTGGTGATGAAATAAATTACACAAAGTAATGCGCCTGTCTGGGTTCGAACGAACAACTTACTGCTCGTAAGTCGGGGATGCTACCACTGGGCCACCGCTGCTCTCTCCCGATTACATGGGACTTAAACATAACTTACTAAGCTTTTACGATGTGCACTGTTTGTCTGTTTTCTTTTAACTTTTTTATTTGTGAATTCGTGGACAATGTTGTGGGTTACATGTGTGGTAATATAAATATGTAATAGATTGTATATTGATGTATTTCTTAGTATTGTGCTAATTTAAGAATCTCTAGTTAAGCTTGGCATGTAACTGTTTTTTGTCCCTAATAAACAAAACAAAATAAAATAACTATCGAAATATGGGTTTACCATTAGGTACACATCTGCCTAACACTGGAAATTACAGGCGTGATATTATGTTATGAATAGAATGAAACATAGAAAAGTCCAAAGAAAACTAAAACGTAAAATCTATTTCATAAATCAATCTTTCCTTGTCTTATCCACAGAAATCGTGTGCGAGACCGACGTGCGTGCGACGGGCTATAATAGTCTTGATATTTTCTTTATCTGAGACTTCTCAGTGTTCCCAGTGTCCGTATAGTATTACCAGTTTGCGGATTATTCGCAAATATTACGATACTAGTCGTGTTCTTAGTTTTCATTGGCTTAAGGACGGAGTACACTGGCGGTGTCTGACGTTTTCTAGCGGGATTTTGGGGGCAATTAAAGATATCCTATTAAATCATCCCCAATGGTCTTCAAATTCCGGCCAGAAAATACAATCACGCAATCAAAATCAAAATCAAAATCAAAATATTTTATTTTACATAGGCCTACATGGGCACTTATAAAACGTCAACAAAAGGTGCACGGTTCGGGTTGGTCGTTTCCTATGGAGAAGAACCGGCAATGTACCGATTGATAAATGGTAATGAAAATGAACTCTTCTACTAAGTTATTTTTTCAGGAATTTCTTCAATACTGGTAGAAAAAGAGGTTATTTTAAACCGTTTAAGATCTCATCATCAACAGCCTGAATATACTTACTATAAGCTTCTCTTTTGAACATTAAGCTCTCAGGTCTCTTTATTTTGACATAACTGACGAGCATCTCATTAGGCTAGATATATGTTTCACTTGGTAAAAAGAGAAGTACCAAATAGAGAAGAATGGAAGAAGAAGACATGCTGCGACGACCCCAAAAAAAGAGATAATGGGCAAGAAAATGATGATGATGATATTTTTTACTTGGATCGCCGCGATCCGTCTCAGAAGACTCTCTAAGCACGAAATCCGTAGTTTCGGCCGAAGAAACGGTCGTTTCCTATTCCGCATCATTACGGACATAAGATTCGTTAAAGGCCTGACCTAAAAATTAATGTCAACACGATTGGACAGTACTGTAATTGTCCTTACTCTCGATGTGTTTTCAAAAATTGTGAATCCGAAATTATTAGGGAGTAAAAAGCTAGTTACGGTCGGACCCCTATTTTCGTTGACGGACTTAGAGAGTAGACACCCAGAGACTCCGGCCTCAGTCCTGTCCCTACCTTTAATTCGCCACTTTGTCCGAGTGCATCACAAAGATACGGGTAAGTGTGCAATTTCATTTGTCCGTTTTACTATCGGGCGCGTTTGAAATGTTTCCTTTGTGTTTGTTTTAATAACGCATAACAATATTATGGTCTTGGGGATGTTATTTTTACCTTTAATATAACGATTTTTTAAATTTGTATGTGTGTGTGTTTTAATGGTATCTGTAATGAAGTTCGATTCTGTTCGCTGATATCGATGGTGCGAAAGGTTTTCTTCTTTTAAGTGTAGCAGAAGGAATTGTAATGAGTTTCAAATATAGCTTTGTTCTTTTGGGCGTTGGTGTTCTATGAAGAAAAAATCTCATGTATCTGTAACAAAACCCATTTTAAGATTAACAACTATTAGTTTAGTGTTTTAAAACAGTAGTACCTAAACCTTTTAGAGGCTCTATGTATTACTGACTCGAAATAAAAGTGTAATAATTAGCGCCGATACAGATTCCTTTAGGTGTCCCTTAATGTTGGTGAAACAGGCCATTACGGTTTGCTAAATATGAGGAAACCGAAAAAAAAAACAAAATAAATGCCAAATAAAAGTTACGTTCATTGTTATTCGCAAACAGGATCAGTCTAAGGGCCCTCGCTCACGGCGACTTTTTGTAGCGATGCTGACGCGCGTTTACGAAATGCGCGAGTGCATCGCTACTAACACGGGTTAGTCGCATTTGCAACGCGCTACAGAAGCGAGCAGTATCGCGACTGTATCGATGCAAACGCGCGACAGCATCGCTACAAAAAATCGCCGTGAGCGAGGGCCCTAAGGAGATGTGAAGCATTACAATCTCAATCTCCTTGCTTATCTGTTAAGATAGAAGTCTCATCTTAATCGTCTTTAGTGCTGCACGCATGTTTTACAATACGAGTTTGCAGCTCTTCTTGGTGTTTTGTTCTAGTTTTTAAAGGTATTGATTTCATTTTATGAAACAAAACAATGATTATACAAGGTGTTGCTTGGCATCCTTGTCAAATTCAAGGAGGTAACTATGCTAATGATTCTCGAATCGAATCAATAATAATAAAATGGGTACGTAATTTTTATTTATTTTTATTTACGGTAATTTGTAAGTGTGAACCACCCGTGTTTTAAATGCGGCCCGATGATCTTCTGATCCTCGCCCTATAACCACGTTTTCACACATACAAACAATCGCAAACTTTCATTCGATAATTTCTTATTCCCTACGGACAAACTTAAAGAACAAAAAAAAGCAGCGTCTATTATTAATTAACTAGGTGCCGTAATTTAAATTGATTAGAATTATGTCTTTTGTGACAACCTCCTGAATTTTGACGAGGATGCAAAACAACATCTTGTATAAACCACGTTTAGGCGAAGTTATAACAGAAGGTTTAAGTCTTACCACAAGTCCCCATTAATAGAATTAAGTCTATTATTGATAGATTTATTATTGATTGAATTATTTTGAATTCCAACGCTCATGGTCCAGGCTGTCATTTGTAGATCTTTGACAGTCGTTACGGGTAGTCAGTGGCTCAATATTATCCAGTGCTAAGTTTAGGAGGTCAGATGCCTATCTGACCTCCAAACCTCGACCTCGGTTCAGGTAAATTACGAATGTTCAGCTGCACTCGAGTTGACCGGAAGCCGGCGCCAACATAATTGAAAAAGGCTAGTCAAATTATTTTAAAGACGGGTTTATAAGCCTGACGAAAATCTTGTTGCCATACTCTTTTGATATTCTACCTACAGGATGGGAGCTTTGCCACCTATGTAGGTATTATGCTCTAGCCAAAGCTGGAGCCTATTATAAAAAAAAACTGTGTAGAATTACCCATGCTTCTTAATTCCAAAATATAGTTTTAATGTATGAGAACAGAAATAGCTGGTCTATCTATGTCCAGTGGAGTGTAATCAGCTGATAATTGCCGAAGAGTGCGTGATGCATCCATCGTACGCGATTGTACGACGCTGATGACGTCACTTAACTAAGTAGCGTTAGCAGAATGCATCTCTAAGTTATTTTGTACGAACCAGATTTTGCTCGCGGTTTCATCTATGTGGATGCCAAAAACTGTTCATAAGTAACGTGTTACCGGGATAAAAATACCCTTGTTCTGCCCAGGACCAGGTTTACTAGAGTGGTCAATTTCGTCGTAATCCGTTCAGCTACTAAGGCGAAGTAGTTGAGCAGCGGTGGCCCAGTGTTGGCAGCCCCAACTCACGAGCAGTAAGTCGTAGGTTCAAACCCAGACAGGCGCATTACTCTGTGTAATTTATTTCATCACCGCTGCTCTCAAAACGGTGAAGAAAAACATTGTGAGGAAACCGGCATCTCTTAGAACTAAAAATTCGAAGACATGTGACATCTACCAACCCGCACTAGGCCCGCGTCGTGGATTAAAGCCCGCTCCCTCTCATTGAGAGGAGGCCTGCGTCCCAACAGTGGGAACATTATAGGCTGATGATAATGATTAAGGCGAAATCTGCCCGAGTAAGTTTTGAAGTCATAATATTAAGTGGTAGTTAGCGCGACTACTTAGCATGAGGTCCCGGGTTCGATTCCCGAGACGGGCAAACTATTATTGGGTGTTTCCATTAGGTATTTATCAGTAACAGCCTCGGAATCTAGATTTGTGCCGGAGAATGGATAATTATTGTCAAACGGCGGTGTCTGACATAAAGTTTGCTACAGTCAAAGATAGACTGGTTAGCATAATGTCTTAGCTTTTGGATTAAGCTTTTTAAAGCGTACCAAACTCGAGTCTTGTGAAGAAGTTTTTAATGGTTTCATAATGTAGTCTAAATATCAGAGCTCGTAGCTATACAATGTGTTGTTTTGCATTCTCGTCAAATTCAAGAAGGTAACATTGCTAATGATTTTCGTCCCGAAACTACGAAAATACGAAAATCGGTAAGTGTGACCACCCATGTTTTAAACGCGGCCCGTTTGATACTCGCCCTATAACCGCGCTTTCATACATGCAAAAAATCTCAAACGTTTATTAGATAATTTCTTATTCCCTAAACCACGTTAAGGGGGCTTATTCTGAAATACTGAAAAACTTAAACAACAAAAACAGCGTTTATTAATAATTAACTAGGTACCGTAATTTAAATTGATTATTTATGTCTTTTGTGACATCCTCTTGAATTTTACAGCCGCTCGGGTCGATCTTTAGGTTAAGCTGCGCTTGCCTAGGACGGTCTGTGCATGGGTGACCATTACATGGCTTTATGGTCCCGGCTGTCATTTGTAGATCTTTGATAGTCGGTACAGGTAGTCAGTGGCCCGAAAGACTGACAACCAGTCTTACCCAGGGGTATTGTATTACCCAGTGCTAAATGGGTTGTGGAAGTCAGATAGGCAGTCGCTCCATGTAAAAAACTGCTATTCATCTGGTTAAACTGGAAGCTGACCCAAACATAGTTGGGGAAAAGGCTCTCTCTCGAAATTTAAACCTACTAGCTTATGCCCGCGGTGTCGCCCGCGTGGAGTTCGCTAATTGTCCCACGGGAACATACTATCGGGATAAAAAGTATCCTATGTGTTAATCCAGGTTATGAACTATCTGTGTTCCAAATTTCATTTAAACCCGTTTAGTAGATTTTGCGTGAAAGAGTAACAAACATTCATCCATACATACTCACAAACTTTCGCATTTATAATATTACAAGCTTATGCCCGCGGCGTCGCCCGCGTGGAGTTCGATAATTATCCCACGGGAACATAATATCGGGATAAAAAGTATCCTATGTGTTAATCCAGGTTATAAACTACCCGTGTGCCAAATTTCATCGAAATCCATTTAGTAGTTTTAGCGTGAAAGAGTAACAAACATCCATCCATCCATCCTCGTAGATTAGTAGAAGTAGATATTAGTAGGATAAACCTAGTGTTTGTATTGAAGCTTTAAAATATATGGGAGTTTGTTATGTTAAGTAATTTATTTGATACGTAGTTTTATGTTATTTACTGACCTTACAAAAGCAGGCTCATCTTCAATAATCAACCAATAAATATCTCCGTATACTAATACAGAATATAAATGAATAAACATCTAATAATATACAATAATGTGCATTAATCTCTCTCTATAATCAATTCAACCTGTTTTAATTGATTTTGATTTACGATTTATTCAGCGAAGGAAACTAATGTGAGATAGTGAAAATCAATAAATTGATTTTGATTAGCAATTGTAATTAATAATTAACCTGTCTAGGAGTAAATCGTGAGGGAAAGGTAAGGCGTGATGCGTGATGGGTGTGCGTTCTGCTTTTACTGCTAGTCGGATAGATTTAATTTACTTGGAGGTTGATAGCAGTCACGTTATGGTTAGAGCAGCGGTGGCCCAGTGGTGGCAGCCCCAACTTATGATCAGTAAGCCGTGGGCTCGAACCCAGGCAGGCTTATTAATTTATGTAATTTATTTCATCACCGCTGCCCTCAAAAACGGTGAAGGAAAACATCGTGAGGAAACCGGCATGTCCTAGGACTAAAAATTCGAAGACATGTGACATCTTCCAACCCGCACTGGGCACGCGTGGTGGATTACAGCCCACTCCCTCTCATAGAGACGACGCCTGTGTCCCAGCAGTGGGAACATTATAGGCTTGCTATTAATTTGCGTACAATAAATACACAATTTATTAAGTATACAGTATCATTGAAATTCAATATCAAACAGCAGTTAGGTAGGTACGTATCGAAAAAGTTTCAAAAACTCGTGTTTGCAATAATTTTGACACTCAGTTTTGATACGGTACCTAATTTTCCAGTCAAAACTTAATTAACACAGAAGTTATTCGCTCAATATTCCATATTATTTATATAACATATTTTTACACGAAGGTTCTGTACCATTATTTATAAAAACGAGCAAAAAAAAAACAGGTTTTTGTATGGGGGCTCCCATAACAATTTATTTTATTCGGTTTTTAGTATTTGTTGTTATAGCGGCAACAGAAATACATAATCTGTAGAAATTTCAACTGGCTAACTATCATGGTTCATGAGATACAGCCTGGTGACAGACGGACGGACAGCGAAGTCTCAGTAATAGGATCCCGTTTGACCCTTTGGGTACGGAACCTTAAAACAATATCATTCCATATACATAATTAAACACATTAAAAACTAGAATCTTATGACATTTAGTCACGAAGATGAGGTACAAATTCGAAATAAGTACATAACTAACTTTTTATGCTCCACTAAATTGTAAATAGTTTTTGTTACACAATTACTAATTACGAATTATTATTCAATATTATAATATCGGGTATGGGAACATTAGTTTTTCTAAACTATTACAGGATAGATCATTATACTTTTAATTAGAGCCCCCAACTGTGTGGCTGATTGAAAAATCTTCAACGTTGCCATAGCGTTAATACCTTGTTGGTTTTAAAACTATTTGTTATTGTCTAAGTATTTATTGTTTAGTGTATTTGTTTAGTGGTGATTCCGTTGAATAAGTTGTCAGTTATTCTGATGCGTTTTTTGTATTTATCTTGGATTGATAATAACAATAAAATTTGTGTTTTATTTGGATATTTAAATACGTGGTGTCATAATACCTAATATGTGAGAAGATGGGATGGTTTTTTTTCAGTGATTACGTAGAGGTGTAACTTTTTCACTGGATTAGCAATAAAACGTAATGCTTTTTGGTAACTCTCAAGATTTTAAATGGTAATAACGGGTCTGCCTGTCTGGGTTTCCAGAAACTCGAAAGACTGCTGAAATAATGATTTATGATTTACTTATCTGGCATTGATACTTTTAGCATAAATTAATTAGGTACCTATAGAGACAAAGCTAAAGCTCAGTCTCAATAATTAACGTAAAACATTCAAGCACACCAAAAAAACCCGTAACCACAACCACGCATAAATAATAACCCCGCCATCTATTTCTAATACAAATTCCAAAGTTTATTCAATAGGGACGTCAACAAGTAAAAATAAAAGTCGCCATGCAAGCCATTTACAACAATACATTGCGTCTCATCACGCGAACTTTGCAACACAGAATACATAAATAAATAAATAAACGCAGTCCTGAACGGCAGGTGGAGTCACTGATTCTTCGCAGATAATTTGCCTAACTGGTTCTTGGTCTGACACTTTCCTGTACTGTGGCATTTTTTGATCGGCGACGGAGAAGTTTTGTGCAACGTCCTTTACATGTTACGTTTTAAAGGACAATGGGCAAATGAGTGTGACGCCAGCAATGTATAACGGGTGTTTTGTAAAGGTTGGGTGAAAAGTATGACGTGAAGTGGCCAGTAGCATCATTCTGCGTCCGGCTGATAACACGGCTCCTCATTGCGACATTTAATTATTATGTTTATGCATATGATTCAAAGAACAGAGGAGTCAGGTTTTCTTAAACGCCTTCGTCCTGTAACATCGTTGGAAGCTGTTAAGTTTTTTTTTTGTCACGAATTCTTTCCTTGTTGTTTAATAGTGCGTTGGATAATGCGTAATCTGACAATCTGTAGATTTAAGAGATTTGGGAGGTTGTGTCAATTTTGGGCTGCAGAAAGAGTGACGGTTGGTCGGTGTTCTGGTATACCATTTCCATAAGGTCTAACTGAAAGTAAAAGTCATTGTTTTCGTGATACAGGCGTCTTATTTAAATAATATTAAATAATAACGACAGTCGATCTTCAGGTAAAGCTGCACTTGCCTTATTACATCTGTGGATCATTCATTACTAACCGAGTTTCCTCCGTGCCGTTGGTCCAGGCTGTAATTTATAGTCGGTATTTGGCAGTCGTTACTGGTAGGTAGTCAGTGGCCAGTCTTACCAAGGGGTATTGTATTACTCAGTATTAAGTAGGATGTGGAGGTCAGACAGGCAACCGTTCCATGTTATATACTGATATTCAGCTGCAGCCGGTTAGACTGCAAGATACCCCAAAGTAGTTGGGATAAGGCTAGGCAGATGATGAATCAGAAGTCAAATACGTTTATTTCGTTAATTTTATTATACGATTATTTACGACTGATCAATAAGCTGAATGGTTTTGCAATAATTCTGTAGAAGATCTGCTGAATTAAAGGTAAACCCAATGAGTCAAAGGAAGCTAACAATTCAAAACAACAAATTTTCCCTTCAAATCTAAAACAATACCCCTCAATTAATCCAAGAACCCCGAAACATCTCAATCGATATCTAAACGGTAAGCAAACATCACGACTGCACATTAGCGCACGGGGCACCACGGGGCACAAGGCACAACGGGGCACAAAAACAATCGGCTATAGTTAACTCAGGGCGAGGGCACAATATTAAAGGACAATGGCCAATTAACGCTGTACGCAATTAAATCAGGTTGGACCTCAACAAAGAGTTCTTGATGGGATTCTTATGGAGATGATGATACCATTTTTGTGTTTTTGATCGCTTTGTTTTTACTTTTCTTTTAAGTGGTCTTTATTAAGAACCGAAACTTTGATTAATACTGAATAAAAAAATAAAATGATTATTGAAAAAACGCTTTCCATTTCAGAGCAAATCTTATCTCAAAACTTGTAACAGTTTCATAGCCTTTTGTTTTCAGTGTGTTTACCTCTGGACACAATGTTCTGGTATTTTAAAGTTGTTTAATCAAAGAAAGAAGAAGAAAAAAAGAAGTCAAACATCTATAAATGACAGCTGGGACCAACGGCTTAGCGGGATTTCCAAAGCATGGAGGAAATTCAACATGTCGTGAGTGGTCACGTTTCCACGGACCAAAGCAAAATCGGTTCAACATGAAGATCGACCCTAGCGTCTGTTATTATTTAGCCACGAGCTCCTCCAGGCTAGACTATGCTAAGCAAGGTTTTACCATATAGCCAAAGTCATTTCAAGATTTTCGGTGGCAACGGTAGCAGGGAGATTTAAAATAACAGTGGGGCCCAAAAATCTAGAACACAGTATCACCATCTCCATATAGTTCCCGTCAATAGGACGATAGTATCCACCGCCCACACGTCCGCTCAGCGTATTGTTCAGTTCAATCGAGCAAGTTATTATTGCAGATAGAGCTTTATTTATAACGAACAGGCTGAGAACAATGCATCGGACGCGTCATGTTGTACATCTACAACCGTGCTCGACTATGTTTTGACGACTACGAGTATATAGTGTGACTGGTAATAAGTGAACACGTGATTATACTCATGAAAACAAACAACTTTCCAAAAGAAAATTTTTTTTTATACATTCTATTTAATCACAAGCTGATAAACCACCGGCGCAAGCGCAAACTTCATACGGTTGGTTGTATTATTGTACACCCTATATACAGACGCCAGCACATGAAGCTACAACAATCTGTCAAATTTCTTTAATAGAATTTTCAACCTTATTGTTACAGAATTGAGTTCAAGATTGATTGGGAAAATTTGTCAGGCTAGCTTAGCGTGCGGCGTCAGTATACAGGTGAAGACAGTTACTTGCAATTGTGACAGGTTATAAATACTATATCAGTGACCTTTTGATGTCTGTGAGTGTGCTTGTTGAAGTTACTTTGTTGCCATAGCGGCCTTTTAAGCTATAATATACCCACTTTTTGCGTATCTCTCACTGAGGGAAAATCTATACAAAGTGAGGCCATTTTATACTGGAAATGTATGGCTGTATGTGTTGATGTAGGTTTCCAGAAACAATATTACACGTCAATATAAAATCTTTAATAGGTGTTTGTTTCATATCCAATTACTTTGCGAAGAAACAACGAAACAAACTCAGAGTGATAAGCATTTGTCATGTATCATCATGCAGATTGGTGAACCACACAGATTTGAGTAGGCCTGTCTAAACCGTGCGCGCAGTGTTTTTAACTAGCAGAAAAAAGAGACACGCAAGTAGCTTACATAATTATGTTCTTACAGCCTTTATTTTTGTTTGCAGCAAGAAAACGCTACTTATTTTGCGTATGTAAGTCGGTTGTTGAAGCAGGCTTTCAAAATTTTATTTTATTGTCAACACGAGCAGAACAATACGATGTTTTACTTTATGTTTTGACGCTACAACAGCTTTTTTAACCTTTGTAAAGCCTCGGTACGACAAAGCCAAAGCTGTTATATGTAATGTTATTTTTAAGCAGAATTTCGAGATGGTTTCAGTTATTACAAAGACGAGTAAAGAATGGCTTCCGTAAAGTATGTGTTCCCCTTTATTTTTCACAGAAGCTGTTCTTTGGTTGTCAGTAATTGATTTAATTATTATTTTACTTTTTGTTGACAAATGATTAGTTAATATTTTTATTGTATTTTCTCAAGTTATTCTTATGATGATTTGTAATTTATGCTCCTTTAGTGTATAATGATTTTTGCATTTTTTTTCTAAATTTGACATGTAATTTTCTTAATGATAAATAAATAAACTAAACTAAACTTACTGTTGTTCTAACAAGTCAAATAAAAATCTTTTAAGAAAATGGACTATCCTTATATTTTTTGATGAGAGCAATTTCGAGATATATTACTGTTTATTAATTTTAACACTCTCGTAAACGTGACTGATAAGGTCGTTACTGTCTTATTCAAACTCTTAAAATTAAAATAAACCGTGGTAGCTCTTGCAAAGTCTTTTAAAAACCACACAAATCCAGGAACATTCCCTTATCCACTAGGACATACAACCAGCAACAAACTAGTATTAATCAATACTGACAACGTCTGGACAAGCTAATAGCGACAAAGCTGACCTTTTAAGTAGTTACTTGTGTTCAGTGCCCAGATGGGTGCTTAGAAGAACTTAGATGATAAATTAAATGGTGATTACTTAGTTTACTGTATTTTATAGTACCTTAATAGAATCTGAGAAGGTGTTGCTTTTAATGTAAACGGTTACATTTAAGAGGTACTTTAAAAAAAAATCTGCGTCATTGGTCTTAGTGTTCGTTAGCGCGACTGATGAGCTTGAGTTACTACTAGGTTTGAGTCCCGGGTCGGGAAAAGTGTTATTGGGGTTTTCATAAAAAAATCTCAGTAGCAGCCACGGAGTCTGGAATTGTGCCCGGTTGATGGCAATGGGCTTGCCTTCGTAATGAGACTTAAAACAAAACTGGCGAAATGTGTGTGTACGACTGTAATATTAGGTACACTTCAGCCACATGTTAACATTTTCTAAAATGCTCTTGCAACTTTGGTTATCATGTCTACCGGAAATATTCTAGGTACTTACCCATCCAAAACCATCATCTTGAGTCCAAAAAAAGGAGGCTGAAGTGATGATGATGATGACAGATTATTTTGCCCAGGAAGGTTATTATGACGTCTTAAAGCATCATCATCTGCCTAGCCTTTTCCCAAACTATCTTGGGGTCGGCTTCTAGTTTAACCGGATGCAGCTGCTAGGTACCAGTATTTTACATGAAGCGACTGCCTATCTGACCTCCACAACCCAGAAATGGGTAATACGATACCCCTTGGTAAGACTGAATGTCAGACTTTTGGCTTCCGACTACTTGTAACAACTGTCAAAGATCTACAAATGACAGCCGGGACTAACGGCTTAAAGTGCTTTCCGAGGCACAGAGGAAACTCGGTATGTTATTATGGTCAGCCATCCACGGCCCGCCCCGTGCGGCTGTTATAATTTAGCTACCAGTTCCTTCTATGAGAGATGGAGCGACCTGTATAGCTCCGTCCCTTTCCCACTCTGGACTAAGAATACAACAATACTACTTTAAGACGTCATTAGAAGGCCACCAGTTATTGAATTATGTGCATGTTTATAAATTTTTGATGACGTTTTAAAACGAGCCAAATATCTATCGTCTATAATCGAGATTCTAAAACGTAGCCACTTTATTCTCACATAATTGCATTGCTTCAATACAAAATCTACAAACCCATTCATGTACGATTAGACCGGAAGCGAAGTGGTATTACAATCATTTATTCAATACCTACCTCATAATACTATAAAGCTTATAATTAAATCATTTATTCAACAAACGTACTTATTACTATTAAGGGTCGTGCCATTTCTAGAAACGGTATGATTATATCGACGTTGCGGCTTCCACCGGAAGCTAGATAATATTTAATTGGCGTGAAAACTCAATAATTGGAGATAAAAATCAGCTGCGGAGCAAACCAATTATAGATGGCGGTGTAGTGGCGACCGCGGTCGGTCGTCGCTCAGTGTTGCCTGTGTAGTGCTCATTTTTTTTATATCGATGTGAAATTTGATTAAAATCAGTCAGGATTGTTGAGTGTACAATATTTTTTAGGTAGCTTTTGCGTTATCTAAAAAAAAATACTGATACATTTTTAGTAGTTGTACTCTTGCCACGGAAGATATAATATTTTTTGAAGTGAAAACTTCTTTAGCGGCGTTGTGCACTTTGGTGATGGGTAAAAAATGTTAAAGTCGCGTCACGATCGGAAATTCGTAAGACGGATTGACATTAGGTTACGAAGGAATTTGAACTTTATGACAGCTGTCTTTTTGAGTTTAGGTTTCCAAAACTGGATAATAATCTTATGCACAAACAAAACCTTCGGTTTCTCCAAAGAGGTAAAATTCGTAAGACGGATTGTAGTAGTTCCGAAGTGCTAAATTTTTAATGTGATATAAATAGGGATGGTGACTCATTTTTTATTTATTTGTCTATCGGGTAGATTATTAAAAAGTATTTGACACGTGTTTTTTCTTTTTTCACGTAATCGTAAAATTACGGAGATATTTTGAGTTGAAATGGCGCATGACGTCACGGCTTAGTACATTTTATACCTAGTTCTGACGTAGTTAGCCCCCACTCTCCAACTTTAATGCGTTTTAACTAAGTATTTTTTTGTTATCTTGATAAAACAAAAAATTCGTATCTAATATTTTTGTATTACCTGATTGACGGACAAAATAGAATTTCGTTCAATGACAAATGTCATAAAGTTCAAATTCCTTCGCAACCTACGTGACCTGACGGTCACGTGTCCTGACGCGACACTTGACTCGGGTTTAACATATTTTACTCATCAAAAAAGTGCACAAAGCTGCTAAAGAAGTTTTCACTTCAAAAATCGACGTACGAGTTCGCTACTTCGCGACTACACCACATCCCTACTTATCGCATATGTGTATTTGGCGGCAGTACTAACAAGTCATTAGCCGCTATCACTGTCGGCACATTTGTGGCCGCCGCGGCTTTAGAGGCTGGCTAATTGTTCTATTTTCACCTCTGATTCGGTAGCGCTCGGATTTTGTTGTTTATAGGGTACGTTGGTAATTTTGTGTACAGCATCATGGGACAAAATATAAGTGGTGAAATATCAGTGTACTATTAGTTACACCTCTGCCTAACCCCGTGGATAAAAGGCGTGCTGTTATGTTATGTAGTTTTAGATACATATATGAGAAATATGCAGAAATATTGGTTCAGTTTCCCGTAGTTCAAACACAAGGTATTTTTTTTATAATATTTTTTTTTCAAAATGGCAATGATAATGAAACCGTGACGGTTGTCTGAAGAGAATGGAAGAATCAAACGTTTTGGGTCCACCCCAATTAATATGGGGCACGGATAGAAAGGTCATGATGGGATGATAGGTTGAAAGTTCAAATATAAACTAATATTATAAAGCTGAAGAGTTTGTTTGTTTGTTTGTTTGTTTGTTTGCTTGCTTGAACGCGCTAATCTCAGGAACTACTGATCTGATTTGAAAAATTCTTTCAGTGTTAGATAGCCCATTTATCGAGAAAGGCTATAGGCTATATATCTTCACGCTACGACTAATAGGAGCGGAGTAGCAATGAAAAATGTTGCGAAAACGGGGAAAATGTGACGCAGACGAAGTTGCGCTGGACAGTTACTTATTACCTATCTATCTATTATTATTATTATTATATATATATATATGAGGAAGGAAAGGCAAGGAATAAGGAAGGATTTTTCGAAATTCAACCCCTAAGGGACCTAAATAGGGAATGAAAGTTTGTATGAAAAATCGTCATTTTTAAAGTTAGAAGAAAATATTTTAATTTCGTGAAACACTTAACTCCGATGACCATATAGTTTCTTCTTCCCTAGTCTTTTTTTTTGTTATAAAATTGAAGCATTAAATTCATTGACAGAAAATTCAATTCAAATAACCCTTGAAGTATAGGACACTGAAGTTAAAAAACCAAACACCAATTACTTATGTAATCAATGGAATAATTTCCGAATTCCTTTAAATTGTACCAAAAATCAGTATTTTATCGTAACGTTGTCTGCAGGTGACAGTCTTCGTCCAACGCGCAAAATATTCTCCGTCGTGTATCGATATGATCGCAAATGCACCGAATATCGAGCTCACATCTCTAAACGGTACTGCTGGTTCTCGATCGGAATAACAAAAAATATTATAATTATGTGAAACGAGGATTTTAGATTTTAAATCGCTTCTAGCTCTTTTTAGATGCTTGCCAGACCTATAGTTTAACCATAAGATTCGCTACTTCCCATCGCTGAAGTTTGATACAACACATAAATTACTGATATTCTTTTTTCATTTATTCTAAACCAAAAAAATATGTTATTTTGCACGCCATAAATGGCAAAACATGCAAATCTACCTGTTATTTTAAGACCTTGCACATATTATTTGTTGTATACTGATATTTTACAATAAAAAGCCAACACAATATTAAATAAGCATTTCTTATGATCATAATTTCTTTACCACTTTCACGGTGAATATTTTTAACCGACTTCAAAAAAGGAGGAGGTTCTCAATTCGACGGTATGTTTTTTTTTTTGTGTGTATGTTACGCGATTACTCCGCCAATTGTGGACGGATTTTCAAAATTCTTTTTTTGTTCGAAAGGAGATACTTCTGAAGTGGTCCCATAGTCACCAAGTCAGGATCTGATGATTGGATCCTGGAGAAATCGAGGGCAACCCTCAAATTTTATAGGAAAACGTACAGCGGTTTTGGTATTTTCTACAACAAGTGAAGCATTTGCGTTCAATAAGAATCATTCTATCATCAGATCTGATGATGAATCCTAGAGACAGGCACCGGAACTCAATAATAAGACAATGTATCTTAGCTGTGTTTGGGCTTGTTGGAATTGTAACGGTATGCACTTTCCAGGTGTATGTACAAGTAATAATTAAAAAAAAATAGAAATCTTTTTCTTTTTTTATTTTAACTGACTTCTAAAAGGAGAAGGTTATCAATTCAATTAGTTTTTGTTGAATGTACACCGATTACGCTGAGACTTATTACTTTACTAACTTCTTTAGTTTGATGCGGAATAGTTGCTATTTGGTCCCATAAAAAATGTTATATAGTTTGGCCCTGTAGTTTTCATTTTATTTTATTTGTAAATTTATCACGTACACCTATTTCTCCGTGATTACTGGACCGATTTACATGAATCTTCATTCATTTGGTAGAGAAAGCTTGCCCGGTGGGGGCCCATATGAATTTTATTATCTTTGCTTTGGTACTTTTTGTGTCATCCCCTTTATTATGCATTTTGTCCTTTGTCGTATGTATGGACGATGTGCTGGTGTCTAGTTACAATGTAAAAATGATACTAGACAAGAATTTAAGTGAGATACCACAACTGAAAAGGGTATAATAAAAACTTTTTACAAAAAAATATAACCGACTTCCAAAAAAAAACAAAAAAGTGCAAAATAATATTTTACTTTCGGAAGTCGGTGGCAAAAAAAAGAAAGAAACAACAACAAGATAACCGACAAGTCACCGACTGACGAAAGTAAAATATTATTTTGCACTTTTTTGTTTTTTTTTGGAAGTCGGTTATATTTTTTTGTAAAAAGTTTTTAACTAAAAGGTTATGCAAATAGAACAGTTAAAAATGTCTACCGTTTTAGTATAAATTATTGCAGATAAAAGTCACTGAATTGACCCTACAAACAATTTATTTGGATTACTCATTAAAAAGTAACATGAAATATTTCTCTAGAATGAACTTTTGTCTTTACTCAGGCCTAATTTATGATTCCAATTTTTGAATGCATAACAAACAAGACATTCGGCTCCGAACAACAAATCGATTCCCAATCGAGTTTCCGTGGTTTCGAATAAAACGTCGCGTAATATTCGAAGCTCGCGTGAACGATGCCATCGACTCGCTCCGGAATCGAATACATTATCTCGAATGAAAGAATCCGCAGTCGCATAATTTGTACCAATATTCTTTGGAAATGCTCGCCGTGTGATATGGTAACCCGAGCGATTTAAATCCTTGAGAAAAACAAAGAGTATTTTTGAATTCGCAATTATAATTTGTAGTAGATAGGGTTTATTATGTAAATTGATCAACCATTTTTACGTTTCGCATCGCGTGAATGCGTAGACATCTGAGATTAGGAGCATAATCAGACTTTCATGTTCCCACTGCGCTGGGATACAGGCCTCCACTCTAAGAGAGGTCCATTGCGGGTTTGTACTTTGGTGGATGTCACACGTCTTCAAAATTTTTATGTCTTTTCATTTGCCATTTTGAAAGCAAGAAAACATCGTAAGGAGGAAGATTAGGAGATATGCATACAATCGCACTTAGTAATGTCTGAAGGGTTAGCCTAGGTTTTATTGAGGCTTATAGGAGTGACACCTATTGCCATTAACATTATAATTGTGTTGGTTTTTTCTCTGCAAAACGTCCTACTTTATTTCATTGCTCTGCCCTAGATGTTATGTGTAACACTGTCCTCTAACGTCCTAAGATACCATTTTACGTTTGTACTAAGCGGTAGTATCATCGTAAGGGTAGAAACACCCCGTCCGGGTTTAACCACGAGATGTCAGGTAGTACCCGCTCAAATCCATAGATGGCGCTACGTTTAACAGCTTGTGAAACTAATGAGTTTCTAAGATTATGGAGTGCAAATAATATTGTGAGCCGGAAATGTGAAGTAATTTATTTAAGTTAATAATCATGCTTTAAAACGCCTCTAAAAAGGAAACTTAGTCATAGATCTGAAGGAATCTATAGGCCAAATATAAAGAAGCGAGCTGATGAATAACACCACGGCTTAAAGGAATAATATAAAAAGAACTATACAGAAAAAATAATCGATGCATAAACTCCTATTCGATTTAATATTGTATGTAGAACAGCATTTTGCTTTTATGATTTTCTATTCCACACACTAAGTGCGTTTATTCATACAAAGCCTTAGTGCTTGCCGATTTCAATATCGATTCTTCGTATTCGTAAGAATCGATTCAAGTTTACGATTATGCATTCGATATTCAATCAAGGAATGGACAAAGGGTGTCTACGGGTGGCACTGTTCAGATTTGTCGACAACTTTACATTTACATTTCCGTAACAAGTAATTTCTTGAAATTGTGTCGTGTGTGTTGATGGTTAAGGTCGTAAAGTCTTGTTAAAGGGTTTTCTCAGCTGCAGATCGTAAGTTTGTTTTAAGTTTATTGCGATGTTGCCATAAAGCGCTATGTCAAAGCATCTCCGTTAGATGAGCTATAATGCGATGCATCAAGTACTTCTATGTAGTATAATAACGTTTATATTATAATTGCAAATGGCCATTGTTAGGAAGATGGCGTTTTCCTGGTACATTATCTAGGCAGACCGGCGATTGATTGTCGTCGACAAGAATATATTGTGGCTCAGTTGTAATATATCCGTTTATGTTATAAACTTTAGTATCAATTTCCTTATTGTTTGCTGACCTAGTGCTAACGAGGTTAGATTTGAATTGCTAGTAGGTATGGTTGGTTTTCTGGTTACTGAACTCACCGAAGGATTGACCTTCGTTGGGTTTTGCCATCACTTAGGTATGAGCGAATATAAGTCTTTGTTATAATGACTGATCAAAACCCTTAGGGTACTTATGAGTCGGAATTCGACAGTCGAAAAAAGTGATATTTTATAAATGTTCTAGCTGTAATGAACTTTTTCTTACCTACCTACTTACCCTACCCTATCTACCCACCCTACCCTACCGACCTACCCTACCCTACCTACCCACCCTACCCTACCGACCTACCCTACCCTACCCTACCTATCCTCAATTTTCTAAACTACAAACCTTGTACCGACAAAAACGAACCCAAAAAAAAAGAATTATCTAATTTGGTGCAGTCGTTCGGAAGTTTAGAGCGTACATACATTTCGGCGATTCATTTTTATTTATATCTAAGATAGATTGTTTGTATTGTATTATATTCATTATTGCTGAAGGAGTCTCTTAGAAAGTTTAATTTCCTTCGTCCATTTTTTGAAAGTTGTTTGGAAATAACGTAGGCTTATAACATGTTCAATTACATTTGGCCTGGGTCATAAACACTTGTGCTGTTCAGTGACTAGCAAATAAATCACCTCGCTTACAAAAATAGAGTTAGGTACTCACTTCATCACTAACTACATATTTGACAGTTTTTTTTCATGAAGATAAAACATTACAATAGACTTCATGAACGCTCCTTTATTCGAATTTATCTATTCAAATTGAAAACTCACTATACAAGACTTTGATGTACCTACGACATAAAACGATCTCTGACTTGAATATGCACTCTCAAGGAGAAATACATTGATTTGATCCAGGATTAGTCGACTTTTGGATTGTAAAAGCCTCCAAAGTGTTAGTAACACAATCAATATCGAATTTCACTATCAAGATCTGTTCACCGAACTTATTCCAGTAACAAACGCGAAAGAAATAAACTCCCCGAAAGAATTACGCCATAAAACAGTCAATGGTTAAAAGAAAGGTCATTGTGAATAAAATTCATTATTATATCAACACCTGGCTACCTTGAAATCTAATCTGTAATCTGTATTACCCAACAGTGATTCTATCTTAACATATTATTATCTAAATTTAAATCGGAATGTGTTTAAGACACCTTTGTATCGAACTGAAGCATCGGTAAATTTATCCACTGTTTTTTTTACTTGACAAAACTTAGGACTTCTATAAGAAAACCAGCAATGGGCAGTGCAATACTAAGTAGGTAAGATTAACTCCAAATAATACTCTTAATTTAAATGATAATTATAGGGAAAGCAGAACACAATTTGAAAAATATTGTCATGAACACGCAAAGAATGTTAAACATATACAAGACTTTAGAGAATTTCTGAAGAACGGTGCTCGCATATCAATAGATTAGATTAAGTTTGGTGTAAGATTAATTATAAACGCAATTTAGAAGTATACAGTATGAGAATTTGGTTAAATTGGAAACAATTCGTATGCAAATTCGATGGTCGTATAAGGTAATATTATATGGCTGGTTGAAAGAAACTTGAGATGGTCAAATTAAGGACTCCGCGGGGTTTGGTTTATGTCGATTGTTAACCTATTGTCACCTTTATGTAACCCTTACGTAACGTGCATTAGAAACGAGTTACAGCTCGTAGCCGCTGGATGAGAGTTTCTGAGAGTCGAGGTGATTGGCATGCATTGAAGAAGCCAATATCCAGCGGTTAACTGCTGCTGTAGGCTGATGATGAAGATGATGCCCGACTCGTAAGCCTTTCTGCTCTCTCTAAACTAGAGGACTACGCTTTGTAGGCTGTGTAGTTCTTGCAATATGATATTTTTACAATATTTACAGACAGATAAAATTGCTCGGAGAGAAGAGTGGAAAGCTATGAGCTTTTGCCCAGCAGTGGGATAATATGAACTAGGAATAAAAAAAAACAATTGGATGAGTAGTACCTATTAAAAGTCAAATTCTTTCGACATCGTACATGAGATAATTGTAATTGTAATTTGTGACAGGAGAGATTGCAAACGGTAGGTGACTGTAGGAAACTTTGTAATGAACGTCTTTTTTTTAAACTAGTTGAGGCCGATGTTACGTACCTGACTACTCTGAGAAGAAACAGCCGAACCAAAGTCGGTGGTCACAGTCTCTTTTAAGGTCTCGACATAAACTTGGCCAACTCACTTGAGGACTATACAGATAAGTGTCTGAGATGGTCTTTTCAAGAAAGAACCACACAGATTTGAGTGGATCTGTCCAGTCAGTGCAAGCATTTTACAGTTTTATTTATTTATTTATTTATTTAACAATTTATGTACACACTAAATACAGAAAAGAAGAAAGGAAAAGAAAATAGGTACAAAGGTAATGCTTATTTCTAAAGAAATCTCTTCCAGCATACCTGCGAAAGGAGATAATAAAAAAAGAGATGTAGACAAAGTGTGTAAAAGAAGAAGAGAAAATGGAAAACATAAAACATAAAGCAAATAACTATTTCAAATATAAAATACAATATAAAAATATACTAACTTACTTTTACATACAAAAACAAAATATATAACTATTATATAAATACAATTAAAATAAATACAATAATATAAATACCTATGCAACTATGACGGAATGGAAAGATAATGTTCTTTCACTCTTCTCTTGAAAACTGCAATAGTTTGGCAGTCCCTTATGTCAGGCGGCAGTGAATTCCACAACCGCACAGCGTGTACAGTAAAGGAGTAGGAGTAGAAGTCGGTAGAATGGGGAGGGGATTTAAGGAGTTTCCTAAGATGCGACCTGCAAGGTGCATCTGAAGGACGAGAGTAGGAAAAGCGTTCCCGCAAATAGAATGGCGTTTTAGGGTTATGAAGGATGTTAAATAGCAAACACAATATCCGAGAGTTCCTGCGAAGTCGAATTGGGAGCCACTTGAGTATGTTGCGAAAATTGGAAACATGGTCGTACTTCTTAAGGTTAAAAACAAAACGAATACAGATATTTTGCAAGCGCTCAAGTTTATTTAAAAGCTCCTCGGTGGCATCCAAAAAACAGGCATCAGCATAATCAATGATGGGCTGAATGAGGGTTTGCGCAAGGGAGATTTTGGTTTTCAATGGCAAGAAGCTTTGGAGGCATTTTAATGAGTGGAACGTGTAATGCACTTTGCGACTAACTTCTGAAACATGGGAAGTCCATGATAAGTAGGAGTCCATAGTCACCCCCAGGTTTTTAGCCTTGGTTGCGTAGTCAATCTGAACTCCATTCAGCCTGAGTGGAGACAGCGACGCAACATCGAGCCTATTCCGCATATACCTGCCCCCGATGATCAGGGCCTGAGATTTCTTAGGATTGATTTGCAGTCCAAAGGACCGCGACCACTCGCTAATCAAATCCAGGTCCTTGTTCATCGCAGACACAGCGGCTTCCGCATCTTCCCTTAAGAAATGATTGTAAAGCTGCAAGTCGTCGGCATACAGATGGAAAAAGGAAGAAATAACTCTGGTGACCGAGTTAATAAAAATAGAGAAGATAAGAGGAGAGAGAACGCCACCCTGAGGAACACCCGCGCTAAGAGGGCACCAATCAGAACAAGACTCATCAAGACGAACACGCTGCGAGCGGCCTTTAAGATAGGAGTCAAACCAACCAATAGTGGAAGAGGAGAAATTGAGAGAATTGAGGATCCCAAGAAGGATGTCGAAATCAACAGAGTTAAAGGCACTGCTAAAGTCTAGAAGAACAAGTAACGTAAGAGACTTGTGGTCCATAGCCCAGCGAATATCGTCAGTAACTTTTAAGAGAGCCGTCACAGTGCTATGACCAGGACGAAAACCAGATTGAAAAGGACTAAGCAGGTCATTCTTCGAAAGGTAGGTAGTGAGTTGCTGATGGACAATGTGCTCAAGAACTTTAGATAGATATGGAAGGATGGAAATGGGTCTGAAATCGGTCGGAGAGACAGGATCGGAAATTTTGGGTAAGGGGATGATATGGGCTTGTTTCCAGGCCTCAGGTACAGTAGAAGAAAATAAGGAGTAGTTAAAAATGTGAGTTAAAACGGGAAGTAATGCGGGAAGGATAGGTGAAATCATTCTTAAGCAAAGGTTGTCATTACCAACAGCAGAGGAGGAGATGGCAGAAATTGATTTTTTGACCTCACTCTCACTTACAGGTCTTAAAACAAAGGGTTCACAATGCGGCAAAGGCAAAGAGGAAAGTCTATTTAAAGTAATTGACCTGACGTGTGGATCCAACGTAACAGGGGGGCGTGAGAAATGATTGTTAAGAGCACACACGTCAGTGTCGCTACCAGAAACAACTGGAGACTTGCCAATGCCGACAGATTTTAAAAACTTCCAGACTTCAGAAGAATTTCGGTTGTCGAGAGAATTGTGGAAGTAGCGTCTCTTAGCATCTCTACACATACGACTGCAGCTGTTACGCAACAATTTGTACGCAGTTAGATTGCGCTCTGAAGGACAACGTTTTAACCTTCTTTTGGCTCTATCTCTACTAGCCATCGCATCTTTAATGGCAGGAGTAAGCCAGGGAGCCGGAACATATTTAACCTTCACTCTACGTATAGGGGCATGGCAATCATATAAACTCAGTATTTTGTTATTAAAAATACGAACCATTTCGTTGATACACGTACTCTCCAAGATGTCCGTCCAGTCGATGCTACCAGCATCATGCAGTAATGCCTCCAAATCTATGCCCTTGTAGTTCCGGAGGAGAATAAATTGCGGCTTGCGCTTAGGAGGTCGTAACTTATAAGATAAAAATATGAGATCGTGGTAGGAAAAACAAGCAGTAAGCTGTCCGTGGATAGAAACATTATTAGAATTAGAAACAATTATCAGGTCCAGAAGAGAAGGGGTACAATTTGGGAAATGATGAGTAGCAGAAAGAGGCAGAATACTGAGATTAAAGGAATCGTATACCTCGACTCATAACTCAAGGAGCTCATCGTCACGACGAACAATACCAAAGAAAGGAAATTAAACTGCTCATTAAACGGCTCTGAAACTTTAAGATTTCGGGTTTTTATGAATGATGATGATAGAAGATGTAGGTACCACAGAAGGAAAATGCATTTTCCTGGCGTCAAAGTTTTTATGTCGCCCATGGGCCTCATGGGATTAAATATTGAAACAAATTAATACGTTTTCTGTCAATACCTTGTCAAATTTGAAAAATGCTGGACAACTAAAAGCTTGTTAGCTGCTTCCACAATAAGTTTATAGCTCGTTCTTTTATTTTATTCAGAAACACAGTAATATATTTGATTCGACAACTTTTACGAATAGTTGAACCATCAATACCTTCACTAATGTATTCGAATAATGTCTACACATGTTTTTCTAAAATATATGAGTGTAATATAAGTATCGCCTTGTCTTTTAACCTCTTGGCCACAAACTCAAGTTACACGCGTCTAGCAACAGCAACTGCAGAGAAAAAAAGACAAGCAAGTTGTTTAGATAATCGTGCCATGAGTCACTGCTGGATTAGATTCAGCCTGTCTCTTGCCGCCTTCCCCTGCTTCTCCCTAAACCGAGGTTTGTACCCTTCAGGAAGTGCCTGGGCTGGAGGCCTAACTCTCAAGACACCCACATGATTGCCCGTTTAAGCAGACGATAACGCCCTAGGTAGAACTGCGAAGTGCCATTAAAAAAAAAAACATTTCTGATTTCTGGAGCAAAAAACGTGAAGGAAACAACTGAAACGCACGCGTGTTTCTGACGCGGGTCGCCAAGTGTCGCAGCGCATGAGGACGTGAACGGGACCTTAATACACTTCGTACAACATTGTCCCAAGAATTCTCGAAGAACTTTTAACTGTTAAACATTTAAGTTTAATTATTGCCTAATGATATTTGTGAGTATTCACACGTGGGAAAATTTTACTTGTCAAGATATCCAGCAGGTGCATTCTATTAGCATATATTAAGAGGCTATGATATCTCATGTTGGGGGTCATAACTTTTTATTTGGCTCTTATGTGCTGGGCTAAGAGATTGTTAACGAGGTAAATGCCTAATCAGATGTCTGCTTATTTCGGTTCTAGGAATATTTTTTATAGTAAAATATAGTTTGAGAGAGTGTGCACAAAACTAAATGATGTTTTTTTTTTGGTAAAATGCAAATGTGTATTATCTATTCATAAGAAAAGACTTACAAAATATTCACAGGTGTCAATTTTCCAGATAAGTTTCTAAAAATTATCGTTTTTCATGATTTTTGTTAGGTGGCAAATATTAATGTGGCTTTTCGAATGAAAAATATTTTAGATAATAGTGTTGGTTATTTGAAAATAGCGGAAACTTATTACAGTGAAATATTTTCCGGAGGCAAACTCAAATGAAGAAGCAAGTTTGAAGGCGTAATAATGCTCTATCTCTGATCTAAGATATTTACTATTAAATAGTCAGTAATAGTAAAATAAAAAGTTGTGATCAAATAAACATATTATCGTCTCGTATTTTTTCGACTTTTATTTTTATCTAAAACAATTTAAAGAGCAACAGTCTAATTTAAATAACCTGTAAAGTTGATTTTATTTCAAAGAATGGCATATTGTAACTATCTAATAAAAGCAAAAATGTGTTATGTACTAAATAGTTACCGATTTGATCTCAGATAACAGAGGGACATAAAAGTTTTATTTTGTTGAAATTATGTTAGGATAAAAGCAAACATTTATGCGTTTGTTAATGGCGCAAAGATAGCTTTAGTATAAGCACCATTTATGAGAAAATTCCATATCATTTTGAAAACCCTGTTTGTGTGGACTCTGCTTTCGTCTGCTATCATATTAAATTGATCTTCTTATGAAAGAACTTGCCAAGACTAACATACTTATGAAGAACAGCGGTGGCCCTGTGGTGGCAACCCCGACTTACGAGCAGTAATAGCCTAGTTCGAACCCAGGCGCTATGTCCTAAAACTAAAAACACGAAGACATGTGTCATCTACCAACCCGCACTGGCTGGGCCCGCGTGGTGGATAACAGCCCACTCCCTCTCATAGAGAGGAGGGCTGTGGCCCAGCAGTGGGAACATTATTTATTTATTTATTTATTTATTTAACACTTCAAGCACATAGTACAGAGGCGGACTTAATGCCATAGGCATTTTCTACCAGTCAACCTTTGGGTGATGCAGAGACAAACAGTGGTAGGTGTATATCTATAAAATATTATACATTGAATACTAAACCAAACTACAAAGGATACATAAAATACTATAAAAATATATAAAAATACTATAAATATATATCAAAATATAAATACTAATATAACAGGAAAAACTATGGGGAAAATATTAACGTTGTGACGATACTGCTAGCTTTTTCCGAATATACTCGCGTACTTTAATTTTAAAAGATAGGCGATTCGTAGCCATCCTGATTTCCTGGGGAATCGCGTTCCACAGAGAAATTGATTGGACGAAGAATGATCGGTGAATGAAGTCAGTGCGGTGAGAGGGACATTGGAGAACACGGTTATGCGAAGAGCGAAGACTTCTATTATGGTTGGCACAAATGTATTGAAAGTGGGGAGCGAGGTAACTAGGGGAAGTGGGAGAAACAAGAAAAGAGAACAAGGTGGTTAGCGCCCTTAGCTCCCTGCGCTGACGTATGGGCAACCACTTAAGAAGAGACCGCTGCTCAGAGACATGATCGTATTTACGCAGATTGAAAACGAATCGAATGCAGTTATTCAGAAGGCGGTCAAGTTTGTCGAGAAGATCTGCATTCAGGTCGAAGTAGCACACATCACCATAATCGATGATAGGGAAAATTAAGGACTGTACAAGCATTGTTTTCGTATTCGATGGTAAAAAGTTTCTCAAACGGTACAGAGCTCGTAACGTACCAGTAACCTTCTGGCTGACACGAGCGACTTGAGTATACCATTTCATAGTGTTGTCAATGTGCAAGCCTAGATCCTTTACATCCGCGCTAAAAGGAACGACCGTACCGTCGAAAAGAATTGGTGGCAAGGTTGTACCATCTAACTTATTTAGACTGCGAGAGCTCCCAATGATGATCGCTTGACATTTGTTAGGGTTAA
The DNA here is from genome assembly GCA_963082945.1 of Cerastis leucographa. Lineage (NCBI taxonomy): Eukaryota > Metazoa > Arthropoda > Insecta > Lepidoptera > Noctuidae > Cerastis > Cerastis leucographa. The sequence goes on from OY720353.1 coordinate 9,658,010, forward strand.
CTGCCACACCAAATTTATCGGACCAGGTTTTAATTGCCAACAAGTCCCTATTTAAACTGTCGATCAGATCTGGTATTTCGTCAATCCTTCCCTGACAGTACAACTGCAAGTCATCGGCATACAGATGATACGCACACTGAAGCTCAGAGGTAAGGAGATTAATAAAAATAGAAAATAGAAGAGGAGAAAGAATACCGCCTTGAGGAACCCCAGTTTCCAGATCACACCAACATGATGAGGAATCCCCAACACGAACTGACTGCTGACGTTCCTGAAGGTAAGAGGAGAACCATTCCAGTGCTCTGGGAGAGACCATAAGATGGGATAAAATGGCTAAAAGGATATCGTGACTAACGGTATTGAAGGCATTCGAGAAATCGACCAGCACTAGTACGGTAACCTTGGTGTCTTCCAGCCCTGCCCTAATATCACCAGTCACTTTAAGAAGGGCGGAAACTGTGCTGTGCCCAGGCCTAAATCCAGATTGAAGAGGGCTGATAAGCGAGTTCCGATGGACAAAACTAGAGAATTGTTTGTGCACACAGGCTTCCAGCACTTTGGATAGAAAGGGAAGGATCGAAATGGGACGGAAATGAATAGGAAGAGAGGGATTGGGGACCTTGGGTAGTGGACAGACATAGGCCTTGCGCCACAAGGAAGGAAATACTCCGGAAAACAAGGAAAAATTGACAATGTGGGTTATCGCGGGTAGGAGATCATCAAGAAGAGTAGTGATCATACCACGGGTGATATTATCACAACCCACTGCTTTTGACTTAATGGAGAGAATGATCTTTTTGATCTCTCCTGGCTCAACTGGAACGAAGCAGAAGGGGTTAATAGATGGACGCGTTAGACCAGAAATGAAGGACAAAGTTTGTTGCATGGTTAAACGATCCATTATGACAGCAGTAGAAAAATGACGGTTCAGCTCGTCCAGGTCAATAGAGTTTGGAAGGTCTAAATGTCGCGTTTTGCCGATACCTAGAGTACCAAGAAATTTCCAATTTCCAGATATCGGCAGAAGAGGAAGAAGTAATATTATCCAGGATGTGGCGGCGTTTACCGTTGCGTATCATCTGATTGCATCTATTCCTTGCAACCTTATAGAATGACCAGTTCTCATCAGTACGATCCCTCTTAAATTTTCGGAATGCTCGGTCCCTGCGTCGCATTGCCATCCGTATCCCTCTTGTCATCCACGGGGCAGGAGGACGTTTTAGCTTCACTTTTTTTATTGGAGCATGGATATTGTAAAGGTTAACCACAACATCATTAAAAATCGTAACCTTGTCGTCAACTAAAGAGGCTTCCAACATGGGCTCCCAATCAATCGCAGATGCGTCCTTCCTAAGCTCCTCGACATTCATCCGCGCAAAACAACGCCTGTACAGAACCTTGGGTTTAGGTTTAGGAGGTTTCAGGATATACGAAAGGAAAATCATGTCGTGACGAGAAAAGCCAGGAGCGTCATGTTGACCATGACAGGATACGAGAGAAGGATTTGAGGTGAGGATCAGATCGAGCCAGGTGTTATCACCGACAGTGTTATAATGAGTAGATTGGAGCGGCAACACGTGCAGACTAACCGACTCGATAAGATGAAGGAGTTTACGGGATCGAGGGGCGTTGCGGGCAAGGAGATTTGTGTTGAAGTCACCCATTATGATGTGATGTGCATACTCCGAACCCAAAGATTCAAGTACTGTTTCATTATTATAGGATGATGACTTATAAAAAGTTTGGATCTATAGATTTTCAAATTTATACAAACATATAATTTCGAAGTGTCGGTTTGTAATTTAAAAACAACAGTTTTTTACTGAATGCATATGAAAGCATACAACGGTACTTCTTATATTTTTTTTTCAAATTTTCATCTGCCTATCCGTGTGTGTCTGTTTGTTCCGGCTAATCTCCGAAACGGCTGCACCGATTTTGACTGGAATTTTACTGGCAGATATAGGTAATGTCTGAGACTACATTTATTTTAAAAAAGGATCAATTCCCTTGAAATTGTTAACTAAACCCGATTCAAATAGGGAAGTTATCCTACTAATATTATAAATGCGAAAGTTTGTGAGTATGGATGGATGGATGGATGTTTGTTACCCTTTCACGCAAAAACTACTGAACGGATTTGGATGAAATTTGGAACACAGATAGTTTATAACCTGGATTAACATATAAGATACTTTTTATCCCGATAGTATATTCCCGTGGGACTATTATCGAAATCCACGCGGAAGACGCCGCGGGCAAAAATATTATAGTATTTTTATAATCATTTCATGCGGATGAATGAAGCGGGCAACAGCTAGTAACATAATTGTATTATGATGATGAGAAGGTTAGGCCCAATTGACTACCAATAATGCAGTCATATTTTGCCTTCTATTTTAGGCCCAAGCAATAAGGGATGACCCTATTTATTTTATTTATTTATTGGCCTATCTACAATTGTAACACTGTATATCCGAATAATACAAGAAATATGATACAAGTATAGTGTACAATACGATGCGATAAACACAGACTGCAAATCCAGATTGTGTCCTGCTACTAGGTTTCTGGTGGAAAAAACCCAATAAAACTTTGGTCGACTTTGGAATTGAACCCAGGACCACATGCTCAGTAGCAATTGCTACTGGCTTGCTACTTGGAGAAGGTGTTAACACACAATCATTGTCTTTCATTAAATAATCATCATTCTCATGCCATTGTCCCAATTTATTTGGGATCGGCGCAAGGGGCCGAAAAGTTCTGGAAACGACCGCGAACCGGAAGACGATGCGTTAGATTAAGGCCTCCCACTAGGTGGACCGATGACCTCGTGAAGGTTGCGGGAATCCGCTGGATGCGAGTCGCCTGGACCGGTCAATGTGGCGACATTTGGGGGAGGCCTATGTCCAGCAGTGGACGCCATTCGGCTGTTCTTCTTCCATATTTCATAGATACGCACAATATCCTGTCAAAACCTCCTCCTATAAAATAAACAAATAAAAGGCAGCACAAACAGGCCACACGGGTGTAATCTCAGTAATACGCCAAGATTACCGGACGCGCGTGATACAACTGACCATTGCCGGCCATCGCCGACCATCGCCTTCCATCGTCGACCATCGCCGGCCATTGTCTACGCACACCACCTGTCCATGATTGCATGTTTGAACGCTCTAACGTCGTACGCGACTGAATTACGCGTGAATCGATAGTGGACGAAAGATTTGTATAGATAAGCTTTGAATTAATTTTCAAAACAAAAATATTTCCTATGACACATTACTGCATTCCTACTTTTTATAAAATATAACAACAATGTCATGTCTATGCCCTAAAACTTCACTCTATATTTACATGTTTTTTTTTATAATTAAATAAAACGCAGGGGGCTCAAAAGAGAGTAATGGGCTAACTCACCGTCCGTCCGTCTTATGACGACAGGCCGTGTCGACGGCGCGTACGTGTTCCACGCGCGCCTCAAGGAGATGTCAGCAAACCGGAAGGGGCCCGAGAGGGCCGATGCCTGCCAGGGCTGCGGGTTGTTCGAAAGAGATACCGCGGCCCTGGAACAAAAAGGGCGAAGAAGGAACATGGGTGGGTTTTAGTCAGTACAAGTCTGACACTCCCTCCCGCTCCGCCCAGAGCGGGAGAAGTCATTTGATGATTTCCCATCCGAAAAAAAAAAAAAAAAAGGGGCTCAAAAGCTCCATTTCAAAGTTTTGAGCATGTTTCCCGCAGGTCAGAAAAACTGTGAGCCAAAATAAAAGGGATTTGCGGATACGAACTGGGTAGGTTCTATCCAAACTAGAAGAAGGACTCATGGGGTCATGAAACATTATAAATTTATAGAGGTCTCAGCAGTAAAACATAAAACTAGTAGAGTGACAGAGCAGGCGAAGAAATAAAAAAAAATATAGGTAACATAACATCACGCCGTAATCCCAAAAGGGTTGGGCTAAATTGTACCTAAGTACACATATTGCCAGTTATGTTTATACATATTACACATAGGCCTACATGGCACTTATAAAACGTCGACAAAAGGTGCTCGGTTCGGGTTGGTTGTTTCCTATTGAGAAGAACCGGCAAGAAACTCCATGGTTACTCTTTTAAAATCACTTGGTTTTACATAATTTTTATATTACAGCGTAAGTTCTTATGTATGGGAGGACATCGAAGGCCCAACAATAAGTCGTATATCCCATGTAATAAGGGGCAAGTAAGTAAGTATTTTATTTCGCAAATGTGGGTGCAGTACATACATGGTGATAATTGGATAACAGGTTGGTTTAGCCATATTTTACCAACAGGCATGCAAAAGATATAGTTTAAAGATTAAACAATAAATGCACTGGAAACACATCAAGAGTTATAAATCACTACTTAGTGAGTTTAGACAATAAACATCAAAATTAGCATACAGATTCGAAAATTAAAATTATTAAAGTATAGCTACAAAAATAATAAAATCATAAGATCATTACAATTACAGATAAATAATTTAAATAAAACCAGTGAATTGCAACACATAACATTAATTAATAAAATAACTACAATCAATCCATTTAAATAGAATCACTAGAATAAACTCTACCAAGCAAGCCTATTGCCATCAACCGGGCACAAATCCACACTGCCTGGCTGTTACTGAGAAATTCCTGATGGAAAAACCCAAAAAACATTGCCCTACCTGGGAATCCAACCAAGGAACTTATGCTCAGCAGTCACGCTTGCGACCACAAGACAACAAGGACAACGAGGTTGGGAAAAATATTAATTTTATAAAAACAATATCCACACTAATCGTACAGCTTAGAAAGCGATCATTAGTTCGTCAAAACTCCGCCGGTGGCGCTCCAGTATTATGGTGTATTCAAACCTATCGTTTGAACAATGAATTGTAGATCTGTTATTTTGCTCTATTTCTCCTGTTTTGTCTATATTGCTCTAATTTTGTGTACAGACGGCGCCACGCCTAATCTTGTAGTGTTCTTTGAAGGTTCTGCTATAATTTTTTAAGGAAGTAATTTTTTGTGTTAAAGGGATTAATTTTATTTAAACTATTTGAAGTGGTAGTGCGGGTCCCGGAAAGATAGGCAAAGCTAATCACACACTGGACGCCTGAGGATGGACAGCGCAGGTCAACCGTGGCAAAGGTGGCATGACGATCATGTTTGTAACATGACCAGAGATCGCACAGGATGAGGAGGTATGGAAGGACAAAGACGAGGCCTTTGCTCAGCAGTGGGACACGGTGTAGGCTAGTAAGAAAAAACTATGTGTAAGATTAACTTATTTTACATATTTCTGAAAAACAGGAATTATCATTAATCACTAGATACTTATTCCAGCCTACTGACCAATCTCAAGATTGATCTGTTCAGTAAACAAAATGACTTCTTATGCTCATGTATCAAATAATTTTTCAATAACTAAATTTAAAGTGCTAAGATTACTCCTAATATTACATCAGCTTTTCTATGTCACAATAATGGAGGTAGCCTTTTACGTTTTTAAATTATATACTTAGGAAAATCCTTTTCAAAACATAATCCTCGTACGATTCAAAAAGAGTATCAGGACACCACACTTTAAAAAGCAATCGCTGTACAAAAGTAACGTATATCCAAGTTTATAAAGCGTCTCATCTCCCTTCTATACATATGCAAATAGCCGTCATTGCTCACCAAATCGATTTCATTCGGTCATCCATTCGGTCTTTCGGTCATCAATCACTGAAGAAGATTGAACGAGTATCTTCAGAGGGTACTTAGAATATTTTATCCAAGGTTTTACAAAGCTATCCTATTTTTTAGTTATAAGTGCCGCTATTTAAACCATTTAAGTACCAACGAATGATCATGCCATAGTCATGTAATTGCGTTCTATAAGGAAAAACGCAAACGAGGAGCTCGCTGCTAAATAATAACAGCTGCACGGGTCGACCTTTAAGGTTAAGCCATGCTTGCCGAGGTGTCCGTGGATGAGTGACCATAATTACATACCGAGTTTCCTCCGTGCCTCAGAAAGCAGGTTAAGCTGTTGGTCCCGGCTGTCACATGTAGATCTTTGACAGTCGTGACGAGTAGTAAGAAGCCAAAAGTCTGACATTCAGTCTTACCAAGGGGTATCGTATTACCCAGTTACTGGGTTGTGGATGTCAGATAGGCTGTCGCTTCATGTAAAATACTACCAGTATTTTACATGAAGCGACTGCCTATCTGACCTCCTCTGCTGCCTCAGCTGCATCCGGTTAGACTGGAAGCCGACCCCAAGATAGTTTGGGAAAAGGCTAGACAGATGATGATGGTATTTATTATGTCCCATTTTGTATAACTGAAGCTCAATCCATCTTCTCTATTCGGCGCATGCTTAAGATGCTCAACGCACTCGTGGAGACAAACCTTGAATTGGACTTGTTTTCTGATGAAGGAAAGACGATAAAGTTATAATGTTTGTGGTTCTGTGAGAAGATTGAATAAAAGGATTACACATAATTACATCACAAAACATCACGCCTGTAATCCCAGTAGGCATAGACAGAGGTGTACCTAATAGTACCTACACCCACGTTCTGCCAGTTACGTTTAAGTCCTATGTAATAGGGGCGAGCCTTTTGCCAACTTTCAGGCACAAATCTAGACTCCGTGACAGCTACAGAGTTATCCCCTATGGAAACCCCAATAACACCTTGCGCGACCCCAACTCTGATTGTCAACACTGGTTGGAATTGAACCCAGGACCTCTTGCTCAGCGCTTGCGACTACTCGACCACCGAGGCAGTCAAAGAATTACTTAATTTAGTATCATCCTCCGTGCCTCGGAAAGCGCGTTAAACCGTTGGTCCCGACTGTCATTTGTAGATCTTTGATAGTCATTACGAGTAGTCAGAAACCAAAAAGTCTGACATCCAGTCTTACCAAGGGGTATCGTATTATCCAATTACTGGGTTGTGGAGGTCAGATAGGCAGTCGCTACATGTAAAATACTGGTATTCAGCTGCATCCGGTTAGACTGGAAGCCGACCCCAAAATAGTTTGGGAAAAGGCTAGGCAGATGACGAGTATTAATGGCTTATACTGTCCTTGATTTAAGAAATAAATAAATATTATAATTATATCATAGCCTAAAACATCTAAAACAGTCGCTGTACTGCAAAGTAAAGGCCTTTTTACGTACAGTGAACCCATGAATATTGATCAAAAGGCTTGCTAAAGGTGGATTGGAGATTTCAGAATTTAGTTGGTATTATACTTATCAAATATCTTCGTCCAATGTCCACGAACAGCGAACAAACGAATATATGTAACGAATAGCTTTGAGTCACCACGGAGTGTATGTACATTGGACAAAGATATTTCATAAGTGTAATAGCACCCTTAGGTATATTTATTAAAAGTCCAGATTTCCTCACAGTGTTTTTCAATGTCACCGAAATTTTTACAGACATCAAAAACTGACAAATTTTCCCAAGCAACCTTGTACCCAAAGCATTTTAACGATAAAGTTGAAAATCTATCAAAGAAATTTGATATATTGTTGTACCTTGATGTGCTAGCGTCTGTACAAATGCTTTACTACAGAGCAATTATTACCATTTTACTATTAACATTTTACCAAGCGAGACAACCAATTTTATTAATAAACTTTAAAAGCAACTGTTACACAATCCTGAATCAATTACCATCAACAACTATTCAACTATAAAGTTGTATTAAAGAAAGTTTACAAGAAAACTCGTTGATAATTGCTGACCACATTTACGTACTGCGGTCGTTGTAGTGGTCTATCTGAACTGGTACAGTCACCCACTCCTCCATGACAACAGACCGCACCTTTAAGTCGGTGGAGTAAGGGTGGTTTTCGCAATTCGAGTGCTGTGTGTTGATTGTACTAGTAACTAGCGTTTCTTAACCGCACCATCGGAATGAAACGAGTCTCAGAGACACTTGTCTATTGACAATCTAATTGCAAACTGATATCTGTATAGAGCTGTTGGATCTTGTGATGGATATGTTTTTGTTTGTGAGTGAGTTTCCTAGCATGTAAAAAATTACGAATAGTTTTCAATGTTGGAGTATCTTGGGAGAAGAGAGTAGTGAGGTGTATTAGTTGTTTGGCAAATTGCCAACTAACTTAAACTGTCCATAAATGCAAATGAGAATTTTTGCCATTCTTTGAAAATTCTCTGTTATGGTTTTAACACAGCAGGGGTGTGTCAATTTGATAAACCATGAATTTCCCTGACTACTTAAAAATGATCTCGACTGTCAACGTCTTGTAGGCTTTGGCCTTTATTTGTAACCACATCCATTAACCATACTCAACAAAAAGAAAAAAAAAAAGGTCGGAACGCCCCAATTTTTTTTTTCTTGGAATGCTAATTGTTTTCCTACTGGAGTTGAAAAGAAAAAACTATTTATCGAGATTTCTAAACATTACAAATTTTAATTTGTAATCTTTAAGTCTTGCACTAAACTAAATTCGTAGGTAAAAGTAAATGAAAAGAATACCACAACGGTGTCAACATCTCTATAAAAATACAAAATAATTTACAATGTACACGCAAGCTACGATTATTGTGCGACCGGTCGCCACTGACAAATACAGGATCCTGTTGTTACGCAATTTATTATTTTCCATACAAATCCTGTTGGACGGGAGAAAATCACAGAGTAAAACGTTGGCAGTGGTGTCGGTAACTGGACTGCATTTTTTAAACTGTGGCTGTTTTTTTCTCAAGTGCATGATTAAAATCTAATTTATTGGGTAGATTTACGAATTGGTGTGAATTACAAGGATGTTGATTGATTGTAGAGTAGGTTAGTATAATTTGCATAAATCAAAATTATGGAACCTTCAAGTGGCATGAACAAGAAGATAATATTTGGGTAATTAGTGTTTTCTTTATTTACTTACTTGTTATTAGAATAATGCATACAATTTAACTTAGCTGCATTGACTTGTGTTCAATATTGGTATGGTGTCATTATTTCTTTTCGCCTGTTTTTTTTTTAGCACAGGCTTCTATTTTATCATACAACAAAAAATATGGAGAAGAAAGTTTTTTGCTACTATAATAAAGAACTTACTAGCAAAAGGATGTAAAGTGTTTACAACTACAAAAACACATAATTATACGTATAAAATCTCGCCTTTTTCACAAATTCAAACTTCTTTTAATCATAACGGCATTACCAACTCTATGTAGTTCCTTCTAAACTTGTCGCCCGCTTACAACTCAGGGCACAGGAACACTGGCGCCTCCTCGCTTAGATTATCACGTTGTTTAGACAATAACCCATTACTTGTAACGAGTGCTTCGGTCTTTGTAATGTTATGTAAAGGGATTTTAGTTGCTAAGATTAACAGTAGGTATTCTTCTTAGATCATCATCATCTGCCTAGCTTTTTCCCAACTTTACTGGGTCGGCTTCCAGTCTAACTGAATTCAGCTGAATACCAGTATTTTGCATGGAGCGACTGCCTATCTGACCTCCACAACCCAGTTAGTACTGGGTAATACGATACCCCTTGTTAAAACTGGTTGTCAGACTTTCGGGTCACTGACTACCGATAACTACTGTCAAAGATCAACAAATGACAAGATATTCTTCTTAGATGTCCGCACAAATTAGTTTACTGATAACAGCTCATGGCTGCGGTAATTATAAATAAACCAGCCAACATGATGGTAGCGGGTTTAATTGGAGGAAGTTCAAGTATTACCATTGGTTGATTAATTGACCCGTAATTTTCTAGATATAGGTTTTTGCCGAGGAATTAATAATATGATCTTTCCCATAATTAAGAGAGGCATACAATAGTATTTTACCGTTAGATTCCTATAGGAGCTCGTGACTGGATAATAACAGTAGCACGGGTTTTCAGGTTAAGCCTTGCTTGCTTAGCCATTACGTACCGAGTTTCCTCCGTGCCTTGAAAAGCACGTCTCTTCAATCTTTGTTTTACCAAGGGGTATCATATTTGGCTAGCTTACCGTCCGTCCGTCTTATGATGATAGGCCGTGTCGACGGCGCCTTCGTGTTCCACGCGCGCCTCAAGGAGATGTCAGCAAATCGGAAGGGGGTCTGAGAGTGCCGATGCCTGCCAGAGCTGCGGGACTGTTCGAAAGAGATACCGTGCCCCTGGAACACAAAGGGCTAAGAAGGAACATAGATGTGTTTTAGTCAGTACAAGTCTGACACTCACGCTCCGCCCAGAGCGGGAGAGGTCATTTGATGATTTCCCATCTGAAAAAAAGGGGTATCTTATTACCCAGAACTAAGTGGGTTGTGGAGGTCAGATAGGCAGTCGCTCCAAGTAATATACTGGTATTCAGCGGTATCCAGTTAGACTGGAAGCTGACCCTAACATAGTATTATTAAAAAATAAATAAAATGTTTATTTTAAATGTTTTATCATACTTTATTCTAAATATGTTTCTTATCACTGTACAATTACTTGGATTTTTTGTTATATTGTACATGTCTTTTCGAATAAATAAATAATTGGCAAAAGGCAGGAAGATGATGAGATTCCTATTTATCGTGCCTGTAGAACATATAATGTTTGTTAAAATATTACCTAAAATTTTGTTTTCATTGCCCCATCACTGCTTATCTTCTGTAATAAGCAATAATCTATATCTGTATAGAGAGTGATATCTGTATAGAGCTGTTGGATCTTGTGATGGATATGTTTTTGTTTGTGAGTGAGTTTCCTAGCATGTAAAAAATTACGAATAGTTTTCAATGTTGGAGTATCTTGGGAGAAGAGAGTAGTGAGGTGTATTAGTTGTTTGGCAAATTGCCAACTAACTTAAACTGTCCATAAATGCAAATGAGAATTTTTGCCATTCTTTGAAAATTCTCTGTTATGGTTTTAACACAGCAGGGGTGTGTCAATTTGATAAACCATGAATTTCCCTGACTACTTAAAAATGATCTCGACTGTCAACGTCTTGTAGGCTTTGGCCTTTATTTTTAACCACATCCATTAACCATACTCAACAAAAAGAAAAAAAAAAAGGTCGGAACGCCCCAATTTTTTTTTTCTTGGAATGCTAATTGTTTTCCTACTGGAGTTGAAAAGAAAAAACTATTTATCGAGATTTCTAAACATTACAAATTTTAATTTGTAATCTTTAAGTCTTGCACTAAACTAAATTCGTAGGTAAAAGTAAATGAAAAGAATACCACAACGGTGTCAACATCTCTATAAAAATACAAAATAATTTACAATGTACACGCAAGCTACGATTATTGTGCGACCGGTCGCCACTGACAAATACAGGATCCTGTTGTTACGCAATTTATTATTTTCCATACAAATCCTGTTGGACGGGAGAAAATCACAGAGTAAAACGTTGGCAGTGGTGTCGGTAACTGGACTGCATTTTTTAAACTGTGGCTGTTTTTTTCTCAAGTGCATGATTAAAATCTAATTTATTGGGTAGATTTACGAATTGGTGTGAATTACAAGGATGTTGATTGATTGTAGAGTAGGTTAGTATAATTTGCATAAATCAAAATTATGGAACCTTCAAGTGGCATGAACAAGAAGATAATATTTGGGTAATTAGTGTTTTCTTTATTTACTTACTTGTTATTAGAATAATGCATACAATTTAACTTAGCTGCATTGACTTGTGTTCAATATTGGTATGGTGTCATTATTTCTTTTCGCCTGTTTTTTTTTTAGCACAGGCTTCTATTTTATCATACAACAAAAAATATGGAGAAGAAAGTTTTTTGCTACTATAATAAAGAACTTACTAGCAAAAGGATGTAAAGTGTTTACAACTACAAAAACACATAATTATACGTATAAAATCTCGCCTTTTTGCCAAATTCAATCTTCTTTTAATCATAACGGCATTACCAACTCTATGTAGTTCCTTCTAAACTTGTCGCCCGCTTACAACTCAGGGCACAGGAACACTGGCGCCTCCTCGCTTAGATTATCACGTTGTTTAGACAATCACCCATTACTTGTAACGAGTGCTTCGGTCTTTGTAATGTTATGTAAAGGGACTTTGGTTCCAAGATTAGGAGTTGGTATTCTTCTTAGATCATCATCATCTGCCTAGCTTTTTCCCAACTTTACTGGGTCGGCTTCCAGTCTAACTGAATTCAGCTGAATACCAGTATTTTACATGGAGCGACTGCCTATCTGACCTCCACAATCCAGTTAGTACTGGGTAATACGATACCCCTTGTTAAGACTGGATGTCAGACTTTCGGGTCACTGACTACCTATAACTACTGTCAAAGATCTACAAATGACAAGATATTCTTCTTAGATGTCCGCACAAATTAGTTTACTGATAACAGCTCATGGCTGCGGTAATTATAAATAAACCAGCCAACATGATGGTAGCGGGTTTAATTGGGAGAAGTTCAAGTATTACTATTGGTTGATTAACTGACCGTAATTGTCTAGATATAGGTTTTTGCCGAGGAATTAATAATATGATCTTTCCCATAATAAAGAGAGACATACAATAGTATTTTACCGTTAGATTCCTATAGGAGCTCGTGACTGGATAATAACAGTAGCACGGGTTTTCAGGTTAAGCCTTGCTTGCTTAGCCATTACGTACCGAGTTTCCTCCGTGCCTCGAAAAGCAGGTTTCTTCAATCTTTGTTTTACCAAGGGGTATCATATTAGGCTAGCTCACCGTCCATCCGTCTTATGATGACAGGCCGTGTCGACGGCGCGTTCGTGTTCCACGCGCGCCTCAAGGAGATGTCAGCAAATCGGAAGGGGTTGTGAGAGGGCCGATGCCTGTCAGAGCTGCGGGACTGTCCGAAAGAGATACCGTGGCCCTGGAACACAAAGGGCTAAGAAGGAACATAGATGTGTTTTAGTCAGTACAAGTCTGACACTCCCGCTCCGCCCAGAGCGGGAGAAGTCATTTGATGATTTCCCATCTGAAAAAAGGGGTATCTTATTATCCCGAACTAAGTGGGCTGTGGAGGTCAGATAGGCAGTCGCTCCAAGTAAAATACTGGTATTCAGCGGTATCCAGTTAGACTGGAAGCTGATCCCAACATAGTTCGAAAAAGACTAGGCAGATGATAAGAGTCCTATCTATCGTGACTAAAGAACAGATAATGTTTTATAAAATAATACCTAAAATTTTGTTTTCATTGCCCCATCACTGCTTATCTTCTGTAATAAGCAATAATTTATGAACAATTATAACACAATACTTAATAGTACTGTCTCTTTAATAGTGGTGATTATGCCATATGCAATTAATGTAGCGGTTAATTGCAAGTTAATAATGTTCGATAATGTTCATTTCCTATGTTTTGATTATTATGTAAACAATTGCACGTGTTACTTAACAAATAATAGTTAGATTCATGAACTCTTGTGGTGCTGGTCTATTACTTTTAGTTTGCAGGCTTATTTAGCATAACAGTCGTGAGGAAAGTTTTGAGTATGAATGTGGAAAGGTATAAGAGTAGAGGAAGACAAATTAAACGATGGATGGACTGTGTAAACGTAGATAGGGCTAAAAAGAGGTGTCTGATGAGATGATGAGTAATATAGAAGTATGGAAGAAGATGACACGCTGTGCCAACCCAAATGAATTGAAATAATTAAGATGAAGTACTATCCGTGACCGTACTTCGCAAATCGACAAAGATTGTTTACTTAAAGATAGAGAAGCAGGTTGATCATCTGCCGCACATTTCAAACTTTTTTGGGGTCAACTTCTAGTCTAATCGGATGCAGCTGAATGCCAGCATTTAACACGTAGCGACTGCTTTGTTAGTACTGGGTAATACGATACCCTCTAGTAAGACTCTTTGTCAGACTTTCGGGCGACTGACTACCGCATGTAACGAATGTCAAAGATCTACAAATGGCAGCTGGGACCAACGGCTTAGCGTGCTTTCTGAGGCACTAAGTGTTGACGCTGACTGCTTTTACACGCGCCTAAGATATATTGATCGCGTTTAGCTTCTTTGATGAAAACAGCCCTTTAAAAAATATTATTGCAATGGTCGTTTGAAGATCAATAAGGATCTTCAAACGACCATTGCAATAATATTTTTTACTACAAGAAGTTTATTAACAATAATGTTGCAAATTAACTTTCTAATTGAACATTGTTTATTATTTACAATAAATAGTTCCAATAACTTTAGAGCAATCGAGAAAGACTGCAAAGGGAAGTAATAACTATTATTATTTAATTAACGACTACCCTTTTATATTTATTCCTTCCTAATGTACTAAACTGGGAGATAGACGAGTCGGCATTAGCCATGGAGGCTAGTTTACATCTTTCTTAGTGGCCACAAAAGAGGTTTTATCAAGAGCTTACGGCAGTGTCCTTCTGTCAAGAAAGGAGTTTCTTAGATTAACAAGTACAGGGACAAAAACACATCAAGCTGTCTTAAAGCAATCTAGTGGTATAATCAACTTAAATATTATCATCTGTATATCAACAGCTCCACATTAAATGGTATTATCATCTCTATAACTCCTACTAAACGGTATTATCATCTCTATAGCTCTTATTGAAAGGTATTATCATCTCTATAGCTCATAATAAACGGTATTATCATCTCCCGTCGGTTGCCGGCGAGTTGTCGCGCGTCAGCCGGTTGCGCGGGTGAACAGTAGTCCGTTGTTATTACAGACCACATACCTACATACGCGGGTGCGTTGACTCCGTTTAATAGTATATTGCGTACTCGACGGTGTGCATGCAGGTTTATATGGCGGTGGTACTAGGAAAAGCGTTTTAATTGATAATTGTATATTCTGTCTGCTTTCAGATAAGATATTGAAGAATTACCTACCAATTCCGTTCGGGTTACTGGTCACTCCATAGAAGAATTGATTTGAAATTTAGTGACTGAACTTTTAACCAAATTACATCAATCCCGTGCTAATTGGGGTTGGTTTGATGATATAAACATTTCAGTTTGTGGTTTCTCCTTCATTCGAGCACTCGATAAAGTTATAATGCTTTTTCTGCCAACGACGGCCACGGCGGAATAGAATCTCATGGTTTTGTCATCCTTCTTCGGTGTGCCCAACCCGGGGACTAATCAGAGAGCTCAAAAAGCAACAGATTATTACAGTTTGAGTGTGGGAAAGAGATGGCGCTAGACATCCTGTATAGCTCCGTCTCTTTCCCACACTGGAATAAGAGTAAAACAATACTGCTTTAAGACGTCATGGTAGACTAGCAGATCTTCTTATAACTTATACCGTTTAGTTATATTGCTGATTCATAACGTCACAACTTTAATTTTCGACTTAGGGTCAGTTCACACCGAGACGCGACGCGACGTGACGCTGCGCGCACACTTTTAAAGAGCGATTCAAAATATAACTTTATTTTCTACACGAAAAGATACACATTTCGTTGTGAGAATTCAGAATACGTTGCGCCACGCAGCGCTGCGCCGCGCGAGGTAGATTTCAGTAGAAATCAGAATACGTTGCGCCATGCAGCGCTGCGCCGCGCTGCGCCGCGCGGCGTCTCGCGGCGTAGGTCGACGCAGCGCGAAATCACTGGCCTCTTCAAGTATCGTCGCGTCGCGTCGCGTCTCGGTGTGAGTGTGAACTGACCCTTAGACCGCTTTATTGTTTTAAAGCAATCGAATTCATCCAAACGCCTAACCAAAACAAAATCTGACAAAAAAGTACTTACTAAAATTAAGTTTTTTGTTAAAATATACTTTTTTTTTCTGACCCTTCATTCCTTTGGTTACGCATGGAACCGGCAAATCGCGTTCAGATAAATGACATTTATAATGATGTTCTTATCAAGATAATTATCAAGATATAGTTATCAAGATATAGATATCAAGATAATTTTCACAATCGAAGAATAGTTTGTAAGAAAACCCAATTCGGGGTTAAGCTCGCCGTTGTTAATAAGCTGTACAGTATTGCATTTTGTGTGCAACATAGAATAAGAATTATCAAGTTAAATATAAAATATAATAATAAATTATCACCCTGCCCTACCCTTTGCTTAAAATCGACGACTTACCAACTCATCCCTTCTTAAAACTACCAATAAATTAATTCCCAATCCAATCCCATGATCTCTAAACCGATTGACGTATTACCCACCGCCATGTAAGCTGCCCACAATAAGGAAAAGATTGGCACATCTTGGCTCCCGTTGCTCCGGGCACCCGTCTTACGTAATCACACTTATTATGTATGTATTAAGTTACGGCACAACTTCAGATTAGCACATAAGTGCCCAGTTATGTACCAGCTTATAGTTTTTGTCCACTCGACTTATCGGTAGTCATTTTAATGTTGACTTCCAATTATGTTGTCTTAAATGTTTGTGTTTTAGATCTAGGTGCAGTTTTTGTTAGTAACGTGTTTGTATGTTTGGTTGGTGGATACTGGATATGGAAAATTAATGAGGTTTTACGTGATATTAGAGGTGATTTGAGGGAAACATGTAGCTGCATAGAATACAAATGTGACTGCTTCCCCAACTAGTGCATATATAAGTTATATAAGAAGATGCTGAATAGTAGGAGAGACACTAAACTTAGGCGGCTGTTTCAAGATCACAAAGCTCATCGATTAATTTAAACTCCAGAGCATTTTTTAACCCCCGACCAAAAAAGAGGGGTGTTATTTAGCCGCAGTTTTTCGTGCTCGGACCTTTATGATGTCCTGGTCTAACACTAGATCAACCATGTTAACGTTTTTATACATATTTAAACTCTTCTATGGTTACGTTTAGTGGAACTTACTTGCGACACGAATCCAGGTCAATCCTGCAGCATCATAGAGCCCCAGAGATCAGGGGGGTTACTATGACATTATTGTTCAATTCTTATTCTAGAGTGAAAAAGAGACGGAGCTATACAGGTCGTCTAGCTCCATCTCTTTCTCACTCTGGAATAGGAATGGAACAATAATGTTTTAAGACGTCATGGTACGCCACCACATTGCTAATTTCAATACAAAAAAATATGCATAAGTAAGTTTGTAAGGGGTGAACTGAAAATCACGTTATATTTGATTTATAGCTCTATTTACATATCGATAATTGTGGATATGTATGAACTCTTCCTGAGCGTTTATGTTGATAAACCTTTCACGTATCATTTGCCTAGGCACCTTCTTATTCTTTATTGCACACCAAATTAAAAAGAAATATACAAACAGATTGCAATTTAAAAACTTATGTACAACGGCGAGCTTAAAACCCAGAATTGGGTTTTCGTTGGTTTGGTTGGAATTGGGTCTTGTAACTTACGGTCGGGTTAGTCGCAGCCTAAGAAGATTCTGTAGAGAACTCAAAATTCTGATTCTACAGATTAAAGTTTTTTGTTGTTTTTCTCGAATTTTACGGTCATTGTGAATAATGTCCGATGACAAAGTATTAAATTTTTTAATTATCTACAACATCTATTTTTAACATTTTCGAAAAGATGCATAATTTACCCCCAAATTTCAAAAAAATCTTTCACCATACATAACCTTGTAACGCATACTAGGTTAAAAACAAACTAAGGTCAAAAAATATCCGCGACGAAGCATCTAACAATCTGTATATTTCCAATGCAAAAGACAAATTCTGTAAAAAATAGTTTGAAGTACCCGTAATATTGACGGCACGGTTAGCGCAGTGGTTGAGAAATCGACTGCTGCGCTGCGTGTCGCGGGTTCGATCCCCACACAGAACAAATATTTGTATGACCTACATAATAGTTGTTCCGGGTCTGCCTGTTTGTGTATATCAGTTTAAATGTTTATAAACGCACCCACGATACAGGAGAAATTCTTAGTGTGGGGCAATGTTTTTAAGAAAGAAAGAATATCTATCATACTCTAAAACAAAGAACAATCTCAAAGATAATGTATGTTTACATTATTACGGGGATCGGGTAGCTGTCGTCTGAATTAAAGCAATCAGTTCCCAATGCGGGTAGTTACTCGTAATTCGAGCCTCCGCCATATAATCACCTGCGTTCGACGTAGAACATCATTAATATAATAGTATTCTATTATCAGCTTGGGTTATGTGAATGCAGGATTAGATTTTTTGAAATATTTTATTTATTACATTGGACGACCAAATTTTAAAAGGGTTGCCTTTAAAATGACGTTTTTAACGTTTACGGTACAAAAAAATCTGTTTGTACCATAGTTGTATCTACCCATACAATTATTCCTTCCCATTTCCATTCACACTTTAAAGATGTGAAAGTTGACGTCATATCCAGAATTCCTGAATAATACGTTTTTTTTTAACAGAAAAGTTCTGGAATGGTGACCGCGAACCGGAAGACAATGCGTTGGAAGGTCTCCCACTAGATGGACTGATGACCTGGTGAAGGTTGCGGGGATCCGCTGGATGCGAGTCGCACGGAACCGGTCAATGTAGCGACACTTGGGGGAGGACTATGTCCAGCAGTGGACGTCATTCGGCTGAAATGATGATGATGATGATTAGCATGTTTCCAAAAAAAGATTAATATTACTTATTCATTATTACTCATTCCAGATATTATAATGCAAGCTATCTTTAGTATGTCACCTACCAATCTGCAGTTTCTTATCCAACGATTAGAAATCCAAGAAAAGTTATGTCTACATCCTCATAGATGGCTATCTATAGGTGATTTTCCATTGAAAGCAATTTGCATACAAATGAATTCAGGCAGTTTAACTTTTTAACAGTAACGGCTAAGTTAATTGCTGGTTAGATCTTAATTCGGTAGAGATTGGAAGTTAGATTATAATGCTTTCACGCTTGTCGTGGTAATAGGAAAATCTGGAATTTATCAGCCTCTAATTATATGTTGGGTAATGTTATTACAGGGCGGAAGAAAATCACTAAATTGAAGCGCGGGTCATCCGTTCAAAAGGCCAGGTCATTCATTAGTGGCTAGATTCCGAGATATGCAATTTATACAATACATTTTATGTAGAAAATCTGTTTTTGTGCCCTGTGGGTGGCCCCCGGCCACCATAGGCGCAGGCCTGTGGACGGACAATTGCCACATGTCCAGGTACCCTTGACAAAATTTTGAAAATATTGCTACGATGACGTCACAAACACGCCACAAAGGATTGTTCCTGGATTTAATTATTTAATTAACAGGTGGCTTACCATGACGTCTGCAGTATTGTTTAATCTTATTTTAGAGTTGGAAAGAGACTTATATAATTAGCAATATTGTGAAAGAGCTGTGACAATAAAGTTTTATTCTTAATCTGTCTATGCATAATAAAGACACAGGTAATTGGTTCCCACCGGCTATGCACCTGAAACACTCCAAAGGGTTCGGTGTAAGTTTTGCCAACCCTATCCAAAAATGTAATAATATTTCTTGAATGCAGTTTAAAAATGTGAACAGATTTTATGCTGACCAATATAATTAATTTTAACATAGTATTACCGGCATCATTATAAAACTTAGAAAATATATTAATATATTATTAAATAATAAATTATACTCAACAAAAACTACAGCCACTGTAACTTAGAAAAAGTGACCTGTAAGGGTTAAACCTAAGCTATCACCACGGAATCGCATTTTTCCATACTCCTAATATAATTATTTTCTTCGCTACGACCATTTTGGGAGTAGTAGTCGTAAAATAAATAGCTTAAACTGGGCTACCACAGCTCTTTCGACTTCACGTGATGATGATGCCGAGTCAATTTTCAATTTCCTCACAATACCAGAAACAATGCCCCGAGAAATCCTTCCATTTCACAACAAACCATTCCCTGAGCAACCGTATTAGCTAAGTGATAACCGGTATCATAAATAAGAGGCATGTTAATAGCCTGTAAATATATTGAGGCGTTAAAACAGCCGGGAGCTCGAAACTAACTAATAGTGAATGTGATTTACGTGTGGAGCGTTAGAAACTATATATGAATGAAGACCAATCTGCAAGTGTCGGTGAAGATGGAGTGGTTGCAGAAACACCAGCCTTTATTATCTTTGCTGGAACTGAATTAGTGCTATTTGGTGCAGTGGTTTTAATATTAGGGGTTAAGATGGTTGAGATACAGGCATAGTTAGACTACGTATAGGTTTTCGAGGTCCTTTCTAAAAAGCAGTGACATCTAACGGAGTGACCTTCGGACTGCAAAGTAATACGTCTCAAGTACGAACCCAAGACAAGCACCTCGGATTTTTCGGATTCATGTGCGTTTTGTATCACTTGCTTCGGTGCAGGAACCAGCGGCATCATCAGGCATGCTGGTTTTTTGACTTGCATCGTGAAAAAACCAGCATGCCTGAGAGATATACCTCGAGCGATGTTTAGCCAAGTTAGAGACCCAGGGGCGGCATAAAAACTCAAACACCAGGTTTGGCTCCAACCACACGATAAAGTAGAAGAAAGCCCACAGCTGGATTCCTTCTCCACTCACTGTCATAGCCCGATGAGTCAGCAATCCGCCACGACCCGAGAAAGAGCAGACACGAAATTTTAGAAAGTCATATTGATTTTGAGTATACCGCCAACTTCCAAACTTCTGGCTTGTAATGAGAAATTCTATACTGAAATACCCATTGTCAGCCTAATTTTTTTGGGATCGGTTTCCAGTCAAACCGGATGCAGCTGAATACCAGTATTTTACATGGAGCGAGTGTCTGTCTGTCTGACCTCCACATCCAGTAAGCATTTGGTACGATACCTTTGGTAAGACTTGTTGTCAGATTTAAGGGCCACTGACTACTCGTAACGACTGTCAAAGATCTACAAATGACAACCGGGACCAACGGCTTAACGTGCTTTCGGAGGCACGGAGGAAGCTTGGTATGTAATGAGACACAGACCAACCTAGGCAAGAGCGGTTGATCTGCAGATTGGTCCGAAGGGCTGTTATTATTTAGCCATGAGCTCCATAGATATTATGTCTTAAAAAAATGCAGCCCGAGATTTAAGTCACCTCATACGCTATGACAAAAAACTACTAATTTAAATATTGATTTGTGTGCTGGCTTCTTAGGAAATATAAAGCAAAAGATTTCAAAAGACAAAATTTTGCAAACATTTATCGATTCATTTATTTCTACTCGCCATTGTTATCAAAAGGAAGAGATTTAAGATACGATAAAATTTTAATTTATGAATCGTTAAATCGCGATATGGTTCCACTTGCGGTCCAAATTGCTCTATACCTCAAGGCGATTGTTTTAGATTATCTCTGTGTAAATACCTGTTGCGATTGTCTAACGGTATACCTTTCTTTTTCGCGAAACAACAGGTTTTATTAAACTGAGATTAGTTGCTCGGGTTGGATCAAGAATTTTGAAGGTTGTGAATTCGTGAACCAGACTTTACTAGTTATGTGTCGCGGCTTCTTTGTACGGAAGTTAACCCAGGGGAACGTTTCAAATGTAGTCAATGAATCTCGGGGATACTGTAGCTTCCCGTAAGTGTTAGAATTTTCGAATGTTCTACATCTTTGTAATACTAGTATAGATTACGATTTACTTCTGTCTACCAAATTATATCATGCTTATGTTGAATCTAATACTACACAACGCCATCAACACAATTGGGACAAATCCAGACTTCGTAGCTGCTGAAAATCTTGATGGAAAAACCCAATATCACTTTGCCCGATCCGGGACTCAAATCCAGGATGTCATGCTCAACAGTCGCGGTTGCAACTACTAGATCAACGAGGCAGTCAATTGATGCCGATACGGATGGTAAAACCCCTTCCGATTTGATGACATTCTTGAGGCGCGCGTGGAACATGGACGCGCTGGCGACAAGGGCTCACGACATAAGACGGACGGATGGTGAGCTAACCCATTACTTACTATCCAAAGGCGCCGCGCCTATAGTGGCCGGGGGCCACTGGGTGGCCCTCGATGCCCTGGGCGTCTGGTACGTGAGACTCTCTCCCTTTCACGTTCCGCCACTTCCTTCACTAGCATGACTGCTTCGCAGAAGGAGGCGACGGCTTCCCATTCCCTCTCGCTCCGGAGCATGGATTGAACCAGGGCCGGACGCGAGAGGTCGCCACTGCCAATCGCCGCTACTAGGACACGGCGGTGCCCAGACCAAGCGGATCAGAACTCCACGGTGAGCACCATCGTGTCCTCCGGGCGATCCTCACAGTGGAGCCACCGGGGCGTTTCCTCCCGCCCGAAGTCAAATGTTGCCTCATGTTTGAAAAACGTCGAAGACCTGTTTAAAACACGCAATTCACGCCACACTTTCAGATAAGTACATATCCTGCTGATTTCTTATCATAAAAGCGTTACAATAAAAAAGTACCAATGTACGCACACAGTGTCTTCTACATGCAATCGGAAATTAACACTTTTATTGTACAAAGAAACTTGTTCTGAAGAACAAAAATAGATAGTCATTATGATTTTATAATTGGTAAGGTAACCTGAAGCCAAGCGTTGATAGCTTTAGCAATTAACGTAAATATCAGTTTTAATATAACGCTAAATAAAGTTCTGAGGGAGTTTTGCATGATGGTGCAGGCTTGTAGAAAATAAAGGAGCTTGGTTGGCGATTCAAATAATTGTAAAGGCTATATTATGTTATTTAGGTTTTTATAATGCGCGGTGATTAAATACCCAAACAGTAATGGCAAAAAAAAATGGGGCCTGGAAAGAAAAAGTTTTTTTTTTTAATTTTTGGATTTGATTTTCACCATACTGAGCTGCTGAATAGCTCCTTTCAAAGATAAGAATAAGGGCAGACGGAGTTACTGATTGTGCATTATTATTTAACTTGAAAGCATACGAGAAATACCTATATAAAACATTATTAATTACGTCTAACCCTAACTTATCCAACTAAACTGAACTCCATAACTCCCATCGTGTTTACCAAGTCTGTCACTATCAAAGTCGCTTAAGGCATATAAAGATAACATTAAACCGAACTACTGCACAACACGAACACGGACATTAGAAAACAACATAATAATCACAAATGGAACCCAATGAATGTATATATATTCATATACAATGTTCATTTTATCAATCAGGTACAATAGCCGGGAGAAATATCGCAATGTTCGAGGTAAGGACTTTCGCTGACCGCTACTGTTTGCAGCGATGCTGTGGCGATGCTAACGCAATCGTTAGCGATACAGTCGCGATGCTGTCGCCGACTAACCATTGAACGCGTCACCACGATTCTGTATCGGTATTATCTCATTACTGTCGCGATTTAGATGCGATGCTGTCGCGATGCCAACGCGTGGTGCCCTCACTCTTAGTTCCTCTTAGGTCTTCGCATCTTAGTTTCTCAGATGTCGTCAAAAACAGTGGCGTGACGTTTGTATCGATACGATTGCGATGCTGACGCAAGTTTCAACAATACATTGCGCGTTACTAATGCGGCTTACGCGCGGAAGCAGCTATAAAACAATAACAATATAAACAGTATTAATAACATCATAATATCACGCCTGTAATCCCCAAAAGGTTAGGCAGAGGTGTACCTAATAGTACAGCTACATTTCGCAAGTTATGTTTAAGTCCCACGTCCCCATTGACATCAACAGGGCACAAATCCAGACTCGAACGGGTAGTAATTAAAAATTCCTGATGGAAAAACCCAATAAGACTTTGAACGACCCGGGAATTGAACCCAGGGCAAGGATTGAACTCATGCTCAGCAGTCGCGCTGGCAACCACTCGACCAACGAGGTAGTCAAACAAAAAACAAATATAATTTACCAAAAAAAATATGTTGTATGAACAGGATATTATATAGGGTGAAAGGGCCACCGAAATTAAAACGGTAACCACATACATCATTGTGAACCCTCCACATAGAAATTTACCAGAAATTCACCTTGCATATAATGTGACAATATAATCAGAAGCGCGTTTAAAAAACGCGCGACAAAATTGCTCCAAAACGACGCCGTGGGCGTAGGGCTTAAACACTGGTAGGAGTCGTAACGAAATCGAATAAACGCTCTGCTATGCAAATCAATCGGTTGCGCGAACGCACGCCTTTGTCAGTTTAGAGACAATGCGGGGACCTGTAGGGCTGCCGGGCTTAATTAATGAAAGGATTGAGGCGGATGTTTCTGAATAAAGCAGGTGGGATTATGAAGCTATACAGGGTGAAACGGAAAGGGTATATACATCCTTAAGGGTGTGCTACAGACCATCAAACTGAACATGTTTCTCATCATAAAACATGTTTTTCAGCAAAAAAAATATCTGCTGCCCCATAGAAAATTACAATACCTATTAGACCGAAATGTATAGGCAGCAGTTTTTTTTTTTTGCTTCATATATTTTTTTTAATTTGAGAAATATGTTCAGTTTGATGGTCTGTAGCACACCCTTAAGGATGTAAATACCCTTTCCGTTACACCCTGTAGATTTGACAAAAAAGTATTTTAAGATCAGCATTATAACTTCTTATTTCTTATAAAAGAAGAAGCATTTAAACAAGCCTACCTACCAACATGGCTACTAATTGTTATTTGCATTACGTTGAAGTTTGTTTAATAAATTTGTAGAATAGTTCTCCATAAAATTTAGAATACGCTTGTCACTAACCTGTTCCATATGGTGGGAAGAATTTGAACAGTTACGAAATAACTATGGATCCAAAGCTTCTAAGATACATCAATCAATATAGGAACGGGAACTTCAATTGTAGTACTAATAGAACTGTAAGAGGCACAGCCATAAATAACAAATTTTGATGAGTCGATCGCGACCATGTTGATGATTCGTAGCAGATCAATAAAAATACGCAATTAAATCTCTACGTATCGGTTCTTTTAAAACCGGACAAGACCAATATAAAATATCACATTCATCAAGATACGATACATAAAGAAACAAATTCTTCATAAGACCTCATATATCTTGCGTCATTAAAGAAAATCAGAAGCCAAGCCCTGGTTGTAAAGTATGTCAGAATGGACCAGATGGAAAGATAGTGAATGATTCTGAGCAAGTAATGCTACCAGGCAATAACTCAGCTGCTATTCTCCTTGCGGCTAAGAAACCATTTTGTGTTGATTCTATTGTAGAAATAAATTCTCGAGTAACTCACTGTACAGGCGCTGCAGTAGCAGCAAAAACAAAAGGCATTGAAGAACAATCGATGGATGAATTTTGAACTTTATGAAAAGAAATTACTAAGGACTATAGAAATAGAACACTAACTGTGCAAAATGATAAACATCAAAATGAAAGGTTTGATTCAAACAAGTCTAAACTCAAGTCTGATCAAGATAAGGTTGCATTTGGAGCAGTTGGAAAAGTAATAAGAAGACAAGTAGATGAAACTGGTTGTAGTGTTAGTTGCTCGGGGCATCGTTTAGTATGAGAGTAGGGTGGCAAATTTATGTGGCATTAGTTTTACACTCAAAACCTTGTGCTTTGTTGTGACTTTCACATAAATAAATTAACTAATATAAATTATGATCGGGAGTGGTTGATTGCACAATTTGCTGGCATTACGCATGTAAATATTTTATTACTATGTTATCGCTGAATTAATACAGCCGTTATAACATGTTCCTGTTTTGGAATTACTTGCTGTTTATTGAATAAATGTTGTCAGAATTTAAATTCACTTCAAATAGACTATTATTACCATTTTAGAGCTAGGTCTTGTTTGTTCTCACAATTTACTTGTAAATAGATTGTTTTGAATTTGAATTAAATTTTCTCTGTATCTGGATATTGTTATGTCTGCTGATTAACATCATTGCATTCATGTGCGATACTGGTTATCATGCATAAAATACTATATGGCTATCCTCACACAAGTTATCGATAATAATTTATTGATCCGTTGTTTATTGATATGAATGTTGTTCTACTTTTTGCTGGTTAAAGTAAAAGACAAATGGAGCGTGTGTTTCAGCACATGACCTGCACAAATTGTAGGTACTTAATTAGACTGGAGAGCCAGGACAGGAGGCAATTGCTCAAATTGAAAGCATACTTCCATATCAATAAAATTGAAATAAGCTTGACTGCATTGTTGGTCGACTGCTGACCAGGAGGTCTTGGGTTCGATTCTTGGGTTGGACAAAGTGTTATAATGGGCTTTACATTCAGGAGTTTCTTAATAGCAGCCACGGAGTCTGGATTCATGGCCATAGGCTAGCCCCCTATTACATGTGACTTAAACATAACTGGCGAAATGTGACTATACTATTAGGTACACCTTTGCCTAACTCTTCGGAAATTACAGGCGTGATGTTATGTCCCATTTATTGTTGACTATTCCATAATTGTTTTTACAAAATGTCAACAGTTAACAAAGTTGGGCCGAAGAAGTCTTCGAGCCAACCTTGTTAACCTATCAACTTTGTCAACTGTCACAAAATACATGCATTGAAAAAATCTTCTTTACATCTAGCCTAAAACAAATAGATGTTCTTTTGTTTGATATGAGGATCGTCTTTTAACCGACTTCTTATTATTGTGAATTGGAATCCAGAGCTTTGGGGTAGTTGCGGGTAAAATATTAGAGAGGCTATTTTTTCAATTTTACTCGTCCTCTATAAAAAAACCAAAACAGGAGTAGATTTTGTATTAGTCGAAAATTTTTGTTGCTGCTCTAGATGTTTTTTTTTACGATCATTTCTCTTTTAATCTCGAAAAAGATAAAGCTTAACATAGTAGATTTAGTGTTAAATTATGGATTATCCTTATCTCTATCATATAGCACCTACATATTTATCGACCCAGACGAAAGTAGCTGTTTTGTTATTTTCATGATGGCACGAGTAAATTTTTCTATCAGAAGTTTTAATCAGTTCTAAGATCTTTACGACTACAATATTGTTCTTATTTCTGCCAAATCCTCATAAACTACTTCTATATTGACGTCGGCATTAAAAATATATGCTTTGGGTCTATTATTTTAAGCTTGTCTGTATTTTCTAATCTTGTCATTACGCATAATTTTGAATGCTAAATTGCGGTGGGTTTGTAAAATTTTTAAATGTTCTTTTTCAACGGGATTTGTTCTTTAACAGTTATTGGTGCTTATCGCTTAGTAGATAGTGCAATGTTAACAGTAACGTGATCCAAAAGATTATTATTGTTCTAGTTTGTTTGATTATTAGAATCGTCTTAGTCGTACTCCATAAATACCATATTATACTTCCTAAGATTCCTTCTAAGTTTAAGATGTTAAACTAAACTTAAGATTAAGTAACTGAAACTAGAATAACGGTTTAACAGCACAAATTAATGCCAAAGTTAAGGACTGCTTATATAATAATTTATTATAGGTGTGAAAGTTTTCGCCATAAATTAATGAAAGGTTAGAAGCCCCTGCATTTCCTTGTTGGCTAGCCTTCTTTAAGACACTATCGTAACAGGTGTTTTAAGCTGGGATCTTGATGATTTATGGTAAATATTATCGATAAAAGTTTTATGGATGCGATTAGCATTTAAATCTAAACTGCGTCTAAATCTATATTGACACTCACAGTTCTTAAAAGTCGTTTAGATCTGCTGATGGTGCTCAGTTTCATTTATGAATTCGCCCTAATTTTTCACGGAATCAACCATAGATGAGGATCGCCATAGATGGTGGGATTAGCTGAACTCTTTAAACAAAGACTGGTCCTTGGCAACTCTAGCCACAGAGGTACAAAAACGATAGAGATGACTATTGCCCAGGAGTAGTATGACACAAGCAAGTCATTTTAATGAAGAAAGTCGCACAGCATATCTTCTGCCAGCCATATTAAAAGCCACAACAAAGATAACTCGATAACAACCCAAAATTTACCCCAATCTGCTGATAATGTCAAAATAACTGTTTGTTGAAAGTAAAGTAATGTAAAAAATAAAGTATTTTTGCCGAAAATTGCGAACAGTTTAAACACTTAAAAACATCATCTGGTATTATTCGTAATTATTTGGCGAGCCCATTCCGTTGCGGCATGCGGCACCTGTATTTTAAATCATGCGAGTATGAGCGAGTCCATTACATTGGAAATAGGTAATTTATAAGTTATTACTTTGTGTTCTCGAATTTTGGACTAAGCAAAGAGATTTGACTGACATCGACTGGATTTTTCGACAGGATTTTTCGACAGGATTTTTCAACAGAGTGACTGGCCGTTGAAATGTCATAGAAATAATGTGATGCCAAATTGCCAATGCCATTTTACCAATGCCACACATATCGCACAGTGTTGCTTAGTTTGTTGTACAAAATGATGACATACTTTACGGCTTCGTGATAGGTCTTTTTATACCCTGTTTATTGCTAAAGACAACTAGAACTTCTCATATTAGGAGCCAATAAATCAAATGGACCTACAGTCAGTCGTTTTCTTTATTTCTTTAAACTTGATTACTTTTCGTTCTTCCGCCATCAGATGACCTATGAGTATCTGCAGACGTCTTACCGTCTCTGTATGTATATTCATCTGTAATATCTAGGAACGTAGCTATATTTCAAACTTCACCTCGATCGCTTCTCGCTCCAAAACCGGTAGTAATTTTTTCCAGCAATTTGGGCCCGGTCGCCTGAGGTCCGATACCAAATAACAATTATTTAGCAAATTTATTCAGATGATCGCCCTTTGTTTCAACATAATGAGTGGTTGTGCCGACCGAATTTAAAATGCCATTACTTTGGTAATGTCCACGGTGGAAAATATATGCGATAACTGTTCAGTTTTTGCGATAAAATCGTGCACATGATCAAGGTAAAATGTGTGAATGAGTTCAACTTTGTATTTTTTAGATTCTGAATTATATCGAATGATGTATTGACTTCACTGAAATTGATAATATAAAAATATAACAACATTTTTGGATTTAGTTAGCTCACTCAATGTCTTTATTTTAGGAATTTTCAACAATTTCAAATGCAATTGCTCTATCTTTGTTCTATATCGTAACATAATATAATTGAAAAATTAAGTTGCTTAATTTCGTTTTTGTCCATGTGACCGTGTTTTGTTCTAAAATATACAAAAGGTTTTGATGTGATTTTCGTAATCATTTAGAGCATTGAATTTATGTAGCAAAGTTTGTGTATGCTTGCATAATAATAAAAAAAACTTCTTATTTTGTGAAATCGTTAAAATCGGTGCGTAGCAAGAGAGGCAAGACGCTAGTTAAGAATAAACGATGTTACAAAACATGTAATTTTCATATACCAGCAGGAGTCAGAATTTTGTCATAATAAATTAATAAGTCGATCACTGATGTGTCCAAAATTTCCAAGAAGGTTTCCAAGTAGAAATGAAGACCACTGTTCGAATGTTATATCTTTTCATATGACATTAAAAAGTGCCCAAAAAAAAATATAAATAGAAATAGTTATTATGTAAGATCTAAACATAATGTTAACTACCAATTACGCTATATTAGATATAAATTGCAATTATAAAACAATATCATAAAGTCCTACACGTGACACAGATATGTTGAACAATTAGGGATATCTGAGATAAGTCCATGAGATGAGATGTTTCCACTGTTTTGTTTTGTTTTGGGCCTCTTTGGCGCAGCCGTGAGACACACAGTATTTTCTTTTTTTGTTTGATTTAAGTTTTTTTATTTAATTTTTTATTGTGTGCACTTTTGGCATGTGTCAAATAAATATTTTTTTTCTTTCTTTCTTTCTTTTTGGTAATTCTTTTTAAATTTTAGGTTGGACAAAGAAGCTGTTGACTGTTTTCACAGTTTCACGTAGTGTAGGTACTGTTGGATTTCCTAAGTTAGCCAATTTAATAGGCAGCTTTACAAAATGGAAACATCTCATGTTCCTCTAAATTCTTTGGGACTCATGCTGGTGTCACCAACAGGTATACCTAAATACTTTTTGGGACAGAACCTTTCACAACGACAGCTAGACCATAGACTAGTAAATATTTTAGGAATAAAGGAAGGCAACCGATCTTTAGTATTAATTGTAAGTCAGATGCGAATTTCGACACAGAATGAATAAACAATTGTATGAGAATTTAGAATGGTACAAGTCTCTGTATTATCAATCACGAGTATTCAAACTAATTGGACAATGTATTCACATCGTGTGTTTTAACATCTGTTAATTGCCGTGAAACACAGTCAAAATGCGACCAAGAATTTATCTATTTTAATTTTGTGTTCTAGACATTTCTATAAAACACCGTATTCACGATGTTCCCATGGCATGGCCAGTCAGTGTCAGCCTTTTATAATATTAATATTATGAGGTTTCCCATAATGAAACCTTATAATAATATATTTTATAGGTTTATGGTCTATAGAGGTCAGTTATCTATGGTAGACCATATACGTAGATATTTATTACCGATTCTTTCAAACTCTGAGAGACATATTTATGTAATGAATAAAGTTATTATCATAATGAGAATTAATTTGATGATACTGTTTATTTATTGATGAGAAAATAGTGTTGTAATGTTATGTTTATTCAGTTTGTTAGAATAATGTATTAATCATAAAATAATATTACTTCGTTGAAATGTTAATAACATTGTTTATGAATAATTATTATTATAGATAGATCGTCCCTACAGACGAGATCATTAGAGACAAGCTGTTCAAAAGTATTCACTCATTTTAAAGAAAATCGATACTTCCAAAGGATATTAAGGTTAACCTTGACATCATCACCTGACAAGTTTTATTCATAATTTTGTAGTTTGGGTTGGCTCAAATCAAGAGTCTACTAGCAGCTAAATGCATAATTTTTCATCTAGTGACTGTATGTCTGGCTTCCACTACCGAGGCAATCTAACCAAAGTTTTTTTTTTTGTAGCCTTGTATATCCTACTGCTGGGCAAAAGCCTCCCCATATCCTTCCAGGTAGTCTTTTCATGCGCCACCTCGACACAGCCTTTGTGATGCGCGTTCAGATCAACTCGCCACGTCTTTCTAGGCTGGATTCGCCAGCCATCCTCAGGGACCCATGGTGTTGAAACCTTTGCCCAGCGGTCGTTATGTATGCGGTTTATGTGACCAAACTAGAAACTGAAATGCACCTAACGTATTCATAACTGAAACCCAAAACCCAAATCTCTTATTAACTCATTAAAACCAACCCCAAAACGCCAAAAACACAACAATTTTTCACGGCGTACAAGCCCGAAAATTTCCAAAGATTATCTGTTTAATGTACGTTCACGGCAATATCTTGGTGGAAGCTTGGCTTGGTCAGCATGTATGACTTGAATACAAATGTTGATTATGGCCGGGGAAAAAGTAGCGGCCATTGTGCGAGCCCCGGGCTAACTCCTCTGAAGGAGTTGCCTCCGTGAAATGTTGGAGCGGACAGGGAAAGGAGTGGAGAGGTTATTGTTTTTTCGATGCTGATAGTCGAATTTTTGGAGGGTTCTTTAAGTGTAAATGTAAAATGGCTTTCTTGATAGTAATGTGGGTAGGTACTGTAAAAAGTCTGCAAAAGGTTACCTTGTGTATTATACAACAAGTCATAGACATTGTAACAACAAATTGTTAAGTGATATTTTGTCATCATCATTTTAAACAAAAGCCGTCCACTGCTAGACATAACAGCCTCCCCCCAATCATACCTTTATGCCACGTTAAATCTGAAGGAATCATAAATGACAACGACGACCAGCCCCTACAATAACCAGATAGTACCTACACATACTTATCTAAGTTCCCATATTTTCCATACCATACAACGTAAGGTGTCGTAGAAAATGTAAACAGCGTTTGGCAGCACACTCTTCCACAAAATCATTCACCACCCACATCGACGCCACGCCATTTCTATCCAACTGCCGTCTCTTCGCTTTGGGCGCGCATTGTCCGCGGTACAAATGTGATCAAATTATAAAGACTGGCGGCTAGCCCCCGGCTACAGGACGGAGGCGCGAATAATCGCAACACAGGCCACGTATTATAAATGTATTATCTTGTACCTACACGAGGTATTGTGGGATGATTTTTATGTTTTGGTTAAGGTTTATGGGTTTGCATGTTCGAGCGGTGGAAAGGGAACAATGATATGTTGTGTCCACGTGTCCTTACTTAATGAATGTATCGTGTGGTTGACATTTTCAAGCAACGCCACTATGAATCATGAAATCTCTGTATTTACAGCTTGATCATAAATTGATATACAAAGTCTGAAAGTGACGTCGGGGATTGAAAAGTTGTGTGATAATCGGTTGGCTTGGTATGAGTATGTGACGCGCAGGAACGACGAAAATGTCGTAAGGAAAGTGTTGAGTATGAATTTGGATGCGTTTAGGAATAGGCGTGTACTATTAGGGACACTTCTGCCTAACCCCAGGAATGATGTACCTAATAATGACAGCAGCGCTCACTCGTGCGAAAAAAAGCATGTTACACTGTAATGGTGACTGTGCAGTTTTGTTATTGAAGAGTAAATATTATTGAATCATTTTCAACATCTTAGCATTGTTTATTTTGTTTCTTTTAATATTACTACAAAACAAATGTTGAAATATAAACACACGTAGATACCTCAGCAATTTTCCCTAAAAGAGAACCAGTAAGTAGTAATACGAAGATAACATCACTAGTCCACCTGTTAAGCGTGGTGATTATCCCATTTCCCTCCACCGTAACTTAAAGAAACCTACTAAGAATTCATATATGGTGTTTGTGGTCATTGAATAGATAGCCAACAGAGACCAAACTTTGTAAGAACTGCTCTAAAGGAATATATTGTGGAAGGGGTGATTTGTGGGTAAGACCGGTCATTAAATGAGCAGATTAGCGTAGTCAAATGACTAATGCACCAAGTCAGTGGTCAACTCAGCTCATAGAATAGTTAAATCTAATCAGCAAAAGGATTGAACAGCCCATTGAGTGCACATGCACAAAATGGCTAGTCAAGTAGACAAATAAACTCACGGAATGAACATATTCACTGATTACTTGGTCAAGAGATTAAACATTTCACACACATATCGGACCGTGGTTTAAATCAGTCACAATTTGGGATCTGGAAAACATCCAGAAAAATCTCGATAGACCCAGCCGAAGATGGCAGGGTGAGATTGTCGGGAGGAGAAGGTAGGAGTTGTCCATATCAGCTCAAGATAAAATAATTATTAGACTAAAAATTTGTGTGTAAAAAATATACACATGTCATAATCGTATTATTTAATTTTCTATGGCACTTGTATGAGTCTCTGTCACAAATCTACTCATGAATTCCTATAATGTATGTAAAGCAATTAAACACACCGATATTCAATCACGCTATATAAAAAGTTGCCATCATTAATTCGAGCCACAAATGATTCTTAATTGTGAAATTTTGGTATGCACCGTAGCTAATCAGAATCGTACGTATTAAATTATCAATAGGTAGCATACAAACAGACTAATTACGCCATTAATCATGAACGGCTGTACGGCACCATTTCTAATAGTGTTGGGACAGAGGAAAGTAATCGATTTAAAATATCGAAGTCGCCAACGCATAGTTAGTTAGCATGTCATCAGTAAAAGTTTCTCATTTTTGATAAAAATATACCTTTTTCACTGAACATCGTTGACATTTTACGGTATGCTCCGTTCCAAAACAGACTTTTAAGAAATTGTAGTCCATCGTTGAATAAATTGGTCGTCATTATTATTGTATTTCCGTTATTGCCATGGATCAAACCTGAAATTATTAAGATATCGAATTATGAATGTATTAAACGACATCTTCTGAAATCTACAATACTCAGCATAGATAAATTTGCTTAAAAAACCCATCCAATTATAAAAAAAAACTCGTACAATTCGCATCTCCCCATCACTAGTCAAAAATTTCCCATACCGCTGCAATAAATTTTATAATTTCACCGCTGAGATATGACCAGGCATGGGAACCTTCGGAAGCTGCATTAATATGCAGTTTGATAACGCACCTTATGTATAGAAACCGCTATTATGTATCGACATTGTAACAGTGCTTGTGTGACCAAAGTTGGGTGGAACTTGATTTTCTCTATCTTTGCCGCATCATTGTCGTATTAGACCATTAGGACAGGTGACCTCGATATTGAAGGCAGTCCTTACATGTTTTATTAATAGTACGACATTATGGGTTTAAACAACTAGTTAAAGAGCTCAATAATATTGTGAAAAAAGCTGCATTTGCAAGTAACAAACACTGCTTGCACTGAAAATAGACTATGAAAATGTAGTACGCATAGACGAAAAGTCGTATTTCGAGTTGTGTCCGAGTGAATTATTGGCTGTGACAGCCTCATCCAGGATATTCCCACGATGGCAACAATAGGGGATAATCCTATTTTTTTTTCTTTGTCCGTCGGGTAGTTTATTGAAAAGTATTGGACACGTATTTTTTCTTTTTTCACGTGGTCATAAAATTACAGAGATATATTGAGTTGAAATGACGCATGACGTCACATGTAGGTAAGTTTTATACCTACTTGTGACGTAGTAAGCCCCCACTCTCCAACTTTAATGAGTTTTAACTAAGTAATTTTTTGATATTTTGATAAAACAAAAAATACGTGTCTAATATTTTTGTATTACCTGTCTGACAGACAAAATAGAATGTCGTTTTCTTTACCCAGTCCGATCCTTTATTACTTTCTTCAAAATAATATCTTTGAAATTATTTCCTGGTAGATTAGTTTAGATCTATCAAGTAAGGAGACGCTTTGTAAAACCTCAGTTAAGTTAATATTAATTTCGTTTGACATTTTATTCCTGTCAGCCTGTTCACTAGTTCCTGGGCATATCGCTCCGTCCATTCTATATTTTTTTGAATATCCGTGCTTCTTTTTATTAGATCTAGATGAATCACTTTATTAATGATGATGAATTCGGGGCGAGAATCATTAGCATAGTTACCTCCTTGAATTAGACGAGGATGCAAAACAACACCTTGTACATATGCTACTTGTACATTACGCTAATAATTTCACTTGACACTTACAACATATTATAGTCACGAGCGATTCGGCCGAGCTATCAGCGCAGGCGCAGGTCACGTGATTTTGGAAACGGTTATCCGTTCGTTAAGTGATGTCTCACTTTAATGTGGCAACGACGAGCCGCGGTAATAGAAAAATAATGGGCGACGTACATTGGAGAGCATGAAATACGAAACAGAATCAATTTGAGTAAAGTAAGGAATTTGAAGTCGATCTCCTTTAGCGTTGCGTTAATGCCTAGCCTGGTGTTAGTTTTGATGCCGCCCATGGGCCTCTGACTTGGCTTTATATGCCGTCGAGAAATATCTCTCAAGCATGCTGCTTTCCTCACGATGTTTTCTTCACGCAAGCAAAGTGAGAATCCGATTTCTCGTTTTTCCTAATTTGGTGAAAAGATTGATTTGAGAGAGATATTAAACAAAGATCTTAGTCACATACCTAATCTTAACTCTTCAAGCTGATATCTGTTTCACCTGCAAATACTTGCCAGTCAAACTTCATCTAAATCCATCTACATTCAAATTCGCAATCACGAAGCCATCTTCCGTGATCTTCATACACAACACATAACCTCTCTAACCGGCAGTCGGTTGAACTTTCCCACTGTCTGCTCAACTTTAATCTCTCCGCTCCGACTGACAATGATGTATTGTAGCGTGGAGTCAAAGGTTCGATTCTATTAACATTTTATAATTTGTTTATCCGCGTACCTTGTGTGTTGGAGTATTTTTGGGCCAATGTTGGTCGAGATGCTGGTAGAATTTTTATTGTAAATTTGTTGCTCTTGAATTTGTGTTCGGGTTCTTCGGATTTCATGCTGAAAAAAACCTGAAAAACTACAGTGACCTATGTTTGGGAAAATCATAAAGATCAGTTATTTGAGATTTAAGTAACATGTAATTTTCAAATTAGATCACGGTGATCTGATCAGGGTAGTTAACTGTAAGAAAATACACTCTTAGTATTTTTTTTCCTGATACAATCTGTCTTAGAATGATACGTGTTATTATAATAATATTTACTTGTTACCTACACATATTTTAAGGTGGTAGTAAATACACATTTTTTTTTAGCCTGTACTGTCTCATTGCTGTTGTCCCGAAATTCCATCCATAAACTCTTTTCCCTCGCCTCGAACCAGTCCCCGGTACGCATCCAGATCGTCTCGTCACCTTTTTCTGGGCCAGCCTAGGCGCCGTCCGTCTTCCGGTAGCCATCGTGTGGAGACTTATGCCCAGTGGTCAATTTAAATAATTACCCTTCTTCTTAGCGTGGCCATGACCATTTAAATTGAGTCAGCCCAAAATTTGGCTACGATTTGTCATTTTCAGTAGAGTCCATCAGCTCCTGTGATGTGCAAGCAACAGGACTGGCAGGATACGATATCCTAGTCCCATCGTTTGTGGGGCAACAACACATTTACACTCCAGAGCAGAGTCATCTATGAATCTCCACCTTCAGGTGGAGACTCTGCTCTGCTGCTGACAGGTCTTCCTTGCTTCGACCAACCATTGTTCGGAGTCTATTCAAAGATTTCCAGGTCAGCCATTGCAACTCTTGTCCAGGTAATAATTACCCTGACTTTACTTTTAATTATGACGCATGATTTTAAATAAATCCCGTGATGAAATATAAAACATCGCTTTTCAGACCATCGATTTTCAAGCTCAAATCCTAATCAACCAACCATTGGCCCAAACGTTTGTCCAACAACGGATTCAACTGACTATAATCAATTTGTCAAACCAAACACATGTACCATTACTCTTATATCTATTTATATGCGACCCAAGACGTATTGACTCGACATTACAACAGAACCGATGTAATTTATACAATATTAGGGAAATACCTAATTTTAATTCAAATATAAGTTATGGTAAAAGATTAGTTATTATTTCCGTGAATCATTTAATTCGTTGAAATGAATTGACTAATCGCATAACTTTAAGGATTAGTCATTGTTCTTTTTAAGCTTGTCAAAGGTTCTTTTTGGAGCTTTTGTTAAGTTTGTATCCGGGATGACGATTAAGAGACTATTAGTTTTTTGTTTTTGTTGGAGAACATTTAAACTGGCTCTTTAAAATTGTTTAATTGGTAAATGAATACAAGATCAAGTATCGAGTATGAAACAGTGTTGATAAATTATTTGATTTACGCTGTCTCTCAAGTCACAGGTGAAAACTTAGTTTGGGGACCAGAGGGTGGAGTGGGACAAAATCTATACTAATATTATAAAGCTGAAGAGTTTGTTTGTTCGCTTGAACGCGCTAATCTCAGGTACTACTTACCCGATTTTTTAAAAAAACTTTCAGTTTTAGATAGCCCATTTGTCGAGGAAGGCTATAGGCTATATCATCACGCTACGACCAATAGGAGCGGAACAACAATAAAAAATGTTGCGAAAACGGAGAAATAGTGACGCAGACGAAGTTGCGCTGGACAGCCAGTGTTGTAACAATATATTCACCGTATTAAAATAAAGAATTTATGTATTTATTTTATTTAATCACCCGATAATTATCTGATAAATAACTGTCCAAGATAATAAATTAGGATCTAGATATACATTCCCAACAAAAAAAAACATGTATCAAGAGAATGGAATGCAAACAAAATAAACTACGCACAAACTTCAATAACAATCGCTTATTTTATTTTATTATTCTACAACGCTGGTTTTATGCAAAAGGTAACATGCAAAAAAAATATATACATAAGTGCAACAATCATGTATGTACTTTCTATGACCCAATGCCAATAAATCATAAGCACTTTTATTACTAGGTACGCACGCACCTCACAACGGTAGCGAACAGCGTGGCACATCCTAAGTAGTTATGCCGTGGCAGCAACTTGTAGCCATTGACAGCACTAAACTGTTTAGCCTACCGTCAGGCCCTGAGGCAGATAGATAATGCACCAAGTCGTAAGCGTTAGGCTGTTCGACAGTTAAGTCTTGACTGAGAAAGGGAGTTTGTACTGCGTATTTTAAATGGCAGTCGAAACGATAATGATGACTGACTCACTGGACTAGGTTATGGACATCGCTAACATATTGTAATGTCACGCGTGCAATCCCAGAAGGGTTTTGTAGAGATGTACCTTGTATACGACATCATTTCGCTGGTAGCGTTAAGAGGAGAAATACTTAGGAATCTATTGTAATTTGATATTTTATCCGTAACTTTCTGTTTATGACCTTGAAAACAGTTTGGTCTTGATCAAGTATCAATCAAATTAATTATCATGACAATAGGGATGATGACTGGGTAAAGAAAACGAAATTCTATTTTGTCCGTCAATCAGGTAATACAAAAATATTAGATACGTATTTTTTGTTTTATCAAGTTAACAAAATAATACTTAATTAAAACGCATTAAAGTTGGAGAGTGGGCGCTAACTACGTCACAACTAGGTATAAAATGTACTGAGCCGTGACGTCATGCGCCATTTCAACTCAAAATATCTCCGTAATTTTACGATTACGTGAAAAAAGAAAAAATACGTGTCAAATACTTTTTATTAATCTACCCGATAGACAAATAAAAAAAATGAGTCACCATCCCTATTATCGAAACCTGACCTACCTTAAAGATAATGAAGAATCGATCATTCTTTCACAGTTATATGAATTCCAGTCCAACTCTACTGATAATATCTTTTATTCCGGACAAAAAAATACCGGTACTAAACATACTTTAAGAAGCTCAACCAATAAATGTATTAAACAACTTTACTGCTACCAAGCAAACAGTACATTATCGATAAAACACCTCATTACACTGAAACCAGCAATAGCAACACACATTTATATGCTCAAACAGTAGCAATGTTACACGAAAGTATCGCAGCAACCATTTATAATACTTCAAGCCATTTAATAAAGACATCAGACGGCGGCGAACATGAAACGTTAAACGAAACAAAAAATAAATCGATCTAGAATCGATATGAGATCGAGAGCTTAATCGATTCAGTAAAACAATTTAATCGAGCGACATGCGAGTTGCAGATGCAGATGAGTTTCTCACATTTGTGAATGTCTGTTAGATACTTTGTTGAGCATAAGAAGTAATGGAGGATTTTAAATGAGCTTTCTTGGTTTTATTTTATACCGGAAATACATTTTGTAATTCATTTTGTATTATAATTCAACTACACTTGATGAAAATGCATTTTTACCATCAATCAGTATTGATTCTGAATTCGGGCATATTATTACTATTTAACATTACCTATCTACCTAGGTCCATAAACGACTTGATAAAATCACACAAGAAAGATCCAACACACATTACATAATATGGGACTTCACAATTTACATACTCAGTTTCTTAGGCCACTTACCTCTTAACAGCATATCCTCCATTATTATGATTAACGCCATCTATCGGCCGATAAGATCAGCACATCACGGTGCGTCGCGACGCCTGCGCAGACGGTAGCCCCTCGCGTTTAATTGGCCACCAATATTTATTGTTGAAATGAACATATCACGGCAGGATGGGGACATAACTCAGAGCTTCTGTACATCGTGATTCTCCATTTTGTATCGGAGTGTGCGATAAGTGGGACTCGAAATGGGATGGAGACGACAGATTTAATTTTTTTGAGTCAATTTAGATATTGGTCAACTTTAGTCAAATCTTTTATGTACGCAAACGAAAGAAGTAGAAAATATTCAGTCTAACTCCAAGTAAAAAAAGGTGCCACTTTTCGACATTTTTTCAATAGAAACATCGGGGGGGTTTCACTCCACTGTTTGACACTGCACATCCAAAGTAAAACATGATATGGTATTGTCTCATTGTTAATTTTGTCTGTACGGAAACAGAATAGGAAAATAAAAAGCCATTAAAAGTTACGAGCTATCAAAGATTCGTTTTTATTGCAAATTTTAACGCAACTTTGGTCGTAAATTAGTAATAAAAGAAGTGTCAAATTTCCTAAACTAAGTCGGTACTGTCACAGCAAAATTATCAAAGAATTTAATACATTTTATTTGTAATTGATACACGCAGTGGTTTTTTTTATAAAACACTATCTTCCAAAGGCCTTTTCGTATTTTTTTACGCGCGCCTTACGTTTCGGAACGCTGCGTGTGTGCGTACGAACTAGATGTGCGTGCAGACTAGCGTCTAACTGCTCATCACTGATACTATCTCTGTCGGGCACGATGCCAAGTGAGACAGCGTGCTTTTCGGCCACGGCCACCAGTGAGTTTGAGCCCGCGACTAGTTGAACCTTAAGAGTTTGATTTTAATAGCAGACCGAATAGGTAAGTTTTTTTTTTCTTTTATGTACTTTGCTCTAGGATTTTTTCCTTTATTGTGGGTGCTTTTACAAACATTTTAACTCACATACACAAACAGCCAGACCCGAAACAACTATCTGTAGGCCTTACAAATATTTGTTCCGTGCGGGGATCGAACCCGCGACACGCAATCGCTAAGGCACTGCACCAACCGTGTCGTCAAAGTCCTTTTTATTTAAAGGCTCAAAAGTAACTGTTTCGGAAATAGGGCCTAAGCCACTTGAACATAGCTGAAACAGTTTAATAGCTTTGTTGAAAAAACATTATTTAAAACCGCTAACTTCAATAAACTTGAATACAATATTTCTATTGTATTCCACACACAGAAAAAATG
Organism: Cerastis leucographa; assembly: GCA_963082945.1. Lineage (NCBI taxonomy): Eukaryota > Metazoa > Arthropoda > Insecta > Lepidoptera > Noctuidae > Cerastis > Cerastis leucographa. Next base: position 9,698,549 of record OY720353.1, read on the forward strand.
TACAGCTCACCCTACTCCACTGCAGCACAGAGTCAGGAGATAGCAATTTAACGAACCGGCATCACAGCAACGTCTTCATTTATTCAATAAGAAACAAAAACAAAACGAACCAAACGGATTACAATATCAATTTAGGAAAGTGAATCGAGTGATTTATTGTAATGTTTCATGTAAATATTGCCTGCGGCTCGAACCGTATACGTTTTGCTGACGCTAATTACCAAGGTACAGACGCCACATCAAACTACAATCATCTGTCAAATTTCTTTAGTAGATTTTCAACTTTACCGGTAAAGAATTGGGTTCAAGGTTGATTGTGAAAATTTGACAGTATAGGGTAGCTTGAAGTGCTGGTATCGGTACGATCATATGCGGCTCAGATAAGTCATAAATCAATTTGTGACAGATTATGTCATATTTAGTTTTTAATGGCTGTGTCTATGTTGTTGAAAAAAAGTTGTTTCAGAGTTAATAGAGTCGTTGTTGTGTAAAAAGGAAGGATTTATTGTAATTGTGATGTTGGAGATGTTGGACTGGTTCCTGTTTGTACTTAGTTTAGCCCCGGTTTGTTGTGTTGAACAAGGCGGTTGTTTGAGTTCAGTTGCCTTTTTAGAGATCCGTAGCGAATAAGCGAAAACCTAGGTATAAAAAAGCCGTTTTTTAATTGTTAGATGGTGCTGGTTTGCGAATAAAAATATCGCAGTAGATATAAAAAAAAACCCAGTGGAATATGCTTGGCAGTTGTTCTCAGCATTAGAATTAGATTTTATTTATTTGTAAGAATGTAGTTTTACGGTATGGTGTTTATATTTGTTGAGTTCAATACATTATACAAGATGTGGTGTACAAATATTCAGATGTAATTCTTATAGCTAATACAATACATTTTAAGATTTATGATACAATAAGTCCAATATGAATTAATAATTTGATTATAATTAGAATTAAAATTAAATAGGTTATCGTAATTATAAAAAAAATTCAAAATGAAGTAGGTACATGTCATTTTAGATTGTTACAATATTCCATATATTCGCCAATGTCATAAAAGCAATTATCCAACAACCAACTTGTCAGCTTTATCTTGAACATGGGGATGGGTTAGTTCGTTAAATGAGTTAGGTAACTTGTAATATACCTGAATGCCATTTACATATACATTTCTCCTAAATATTTGCAGTCATTAGGAAAGCTAACCCCACTTCCTTTTCTTGGTTGCTCTTAAAATAAAAGCTGACATCAAGTGCTTTAGAAAGGACAGCTATCCGCTGACAGAACAAGCGGTGTTGTTGAACACCAATTCAACGAATTGCAAAAAACAATATTCAAAAGTATAAAAAATGTTCTTAATCTTTTATCACACTCAGCAACATCCTAAAATATTACCATAATCTTGTAATAACACATTTTACTACACAAGGTCAAAATGCAAATCCACAAAATGACATCATTTCACCTGCTAACAATAATGTTTATTACAATTTACAACCTCTTCATCTTTTTCACACAGTTTTTATAGTATTTCACTATTGTGATCTGAGGAGCTTTATCTCCCAACTTAATCTATTAAAAAGCAACTATTTTTCGCGATATTCTAATGACTTTTTTATCTTTGTCAAAATGAATCGTGTCATTTTTATTAGGTAGTTAATATATATAATAGTACTAAAGTCGTTGAACTCAAAATCGATTTACAATTGTCATAAACCTGACGGTTATGATCAGGTTAGATTTGTTTTTTTTTTATTGTCTTAATTTCATTTTTAAGCACACATGGTGAATATAAAATATATTAACATTTTTTTTTCGCGTTGATTGGGTTATCTTGGATCATCATCTAGCATCATTAATTATATTTTTTAAATGGTGTAATAATTTCTAAAACCAAACCTAAAATCAACACATTTTAGTGATTAATAAGGATGATTAAAAAAGCCTTTGACAATTATTATAAGAAACTTTTTTTTATTTTTAAACATTGTCCCACACTAGGAATTACTCCTGTATCGTGGGTGCGTTTACAAACATTTAAACTCACATACACAAACAGCCAGACCCGGAACAACTATCTGTAGGCCATACAAATATTTGTTCCGTGCGGGGATCGAACCCGCGACACGTAGCGCAGCAGTCGATTGCTCAACCTCTGCGCCAACCGTGCCGTCAACATCATTAAATCATTTAAATGCGTAAAGAGCTTGACAAGCAATTTTTAAAAAGTAAAAATCAAGAAAAAGTGTTTGTTATAAGCAGTGCATCTCCTAATTAGCTAATTCTCCAATCACATGGTTTCTTCTAGGCAAGCGTGATCCACCCTAGGCCGCATCATCGCTTCACATCAGACGAGTTAAGGCCAAACGCAAGCCCATTTTAGTAATTTTACTTAACCATTCTATTATTCTATTAAAAGTATTCAGTTGGTTATGTCCAACTAATACAGGGATGACAAACCAATGCCACGCGTGTCATTGGTGGCACACGACACAATATTTTGGGCACGCCATTGATAGTAACCATATTTTCATCTACCTATGGCCTATACCTAGTAGCCTAGCCTATACCCATTGATAGTAACCATATTTTCATCTACCTATACCTATTTTCAGAGATCATTAACATTATAGATTCATTAGCTACATGCATTCTACTAGAAGTAACCTTGTCATCAAATCTGCAACACAGAAGTCATACTAATGTTACTTTCATTTAAGTTACGTATAACAGAAACCTTTAATACTATACAGTGCCAAAAGTTATTTTTTGGTAGTAAGTAAAGAGTTTTGAGAATAAAGACTTTAGTTTTTCTAACAATAACCACCTAAGTCAAAATTATTTGGTGGCACATCTATGGTCTCATCAAACATTAATTGTTTAGAAAAAATGGCACGTTGATCCCTAAAGGTTCGCCACCCCTGAACTAATACTTTCAATCCTAACACTCAAAATAAAAATACATTTTCACAAAAATAGAAACCTAAAAAAATACACATTTACAAATTCGCCCGTGTACTATTTCATTCGCCTATTGCTCTATTGTTTCTGTATTTCTCCTCTGAAGTATCAATCAGCGGACACAAGCAATTTGCTGTGTTTCAATAGGACACAGACTAACAGAGTCAGTGCATCAATGGCGAGTGATTGAAACTATTTTTACCTGGCGCTACCCCATTTCCACTTCCCTTTCAGCTTAAGGGGGAAGCACCAGGGTAGACCGCGGAATTCACTTTTTTTTTACGATTTTTGAAATTTAGAGGTCCGTTTCAGAACAGAATAGGATTCATGATCATAACACGTATGCATTTATAGAATTTATTCTTACTACTTTGAACTTGTAATAATGGTATTAATAACACTTATACAACCCTCTAAGTTCATTTAATCAACTAAGTGAACTTAGATGATTCTATTGATGATGTTAATATATTATATAACTCTGTAAAGCTATATTGGTTACGGTCGCGGATCATATTTTAATTCATCGTTCATACATAGATAAACTTTTTTCATGGGATTAAGCAGAAACTACAGATTATCATCTCCTACGATTCTTACATACACGTCATGCTTCATCCACGTTCATAGCTCTGCTGGTAACACGCATGCTAGTGGTTATCCTCGACATCATTCATCGTTTAAAATCTTCGTCTTTCCAGTTTAGAGGTTACCGGGAATTACAGAGGTTCTATCAAGAGCTTTTCCAACACATTGACGGCACGGTTGGCGCAGTGGTTGAGCGATTTGATACTGCGCTGCATCTGTGCGTTCGATTCCCACACGGAACAATTATTTGTGTGGCCTACAGGTAGTTGTTCCGGGTCAGGCTGTTTGTTTATGTCAGTGTAAATGTTTGTAAACGCACCCACGATTCAGGAGAAATACCATTAAAAATATTAGAAGAACCTACCTATTCTGCTAAAAACCAACTTGGAAATAATAAGAAATTTTCCAAGTAACGTCTTATGCTCTGTGCCGTACAATGAAACAACTAACAAGTACTCTGTTATCACATAGAGCAGGTTGCCGGTTCGCAGGTTGTTGCACCGGCGCGGCGCACGCGTTTGGAAATACACGACATTTCACCAGACTAGCCTCCGAATGTAAATGGTGAAGACCTAGAATCCAGAATAGTGTTACAAAATCTTTGGCTAGTATGACGTACGTTTTTATAATTTTATTGAATTATTTGATTTGGGTTGCGTGTTTAGGTATTAGTGGGTAAATTTTGTTGACGTCATAACGTGATGATTATAAGGATTTTGTCAAAATATGCGCATACTAGCTTATGCCCACGGCTTCGTCCGCGTTTTTTCGGTAATTGTCCCGCGGAATCACACTACCGGGATAAAAAGTATCCTATGTGCTATTCCAGACTATTATTTATCCCTGTGCCAAATATCATCGAGATCCATTCAGTAGTTTTTACGTGAAAGAGTAACAAACATCCATTCATCCATACTTACAAACTTTCGCGTTTATAATATTAGTAGGATATTAGTAGGATATCTACCACATAAAAAAATGCTTTTTATCAATCACTCGTACGAAATAAACGAATGACTGTTACAGAATAAAATTTTCAAACATGACCGAGGCAGTATGTCCTAAGTTCCTAGAACCGTGTGATTCTCTACGTAATTGGTCCAACTCCGTATGGAGTTTGCACCCAATCTCTCTTTTGTGCAAACAACCTTAAACGATGTAAAGTTAACCTCAGACACCTGATAAGGGGTACATATTTGAATGACTAAAATTAAAATAACTACCTACTGATAAAATGTCTATGTTCAAAACATCGAAAACTTAAATATCAAACGACCATTTAACCGAAAATTTGAATAACTAAAGTTTAAATTGTCGAATAGTTAGACTGATAACGTACGTCCAATATATCTATGAGAGCAGCGGTGGCCCAGTGGTGGCAGCCCCGACTTACGAGCAGTAAAGCTGTGGGTTCAAACCCAAGCAGGTGATGAAACAGGCAGGTTGTTTCATCACCGCTGTACTCAAAAACGGTAAAGGAAAATATCGTGAGGAAACCGGCATGTTCTAGAACTAAAAATTCGAAGACATGTGACATCTACCAACCCGCACTGGGCCTGCGTGGTGGATTACAGCCCACTCCCTCTCATAGAGAGGAGGCCTGTGTCCCAGCAGTGGGAACATTATAGGCTGATGATGATAAATATATCTAAAATCTACAAAAGTGTCATCGACCTAAATATCTAAGATTTACTAAACTGAAAAACTTATGAGCTTTTCTATACGCGCAGCAATTATAAAGGAACAATATATAACACAGTCATCCGAAACATAAACGCCAATTACAGCAATTATAAAACCATAAAAAAAACATCTTAACACACAAAACAATACTCTTTGGACAATGCACTTTATTTTAAAAGGTTTCGATCAAGCGGCTTCCTTTAAAAACTTACAATATCTGGCTCTTACTCACGAATGCAATCAACGTTCACGACACGGGGATGGGCTAAAAAGATAAAAGATAAATAAAAGGCAAAGGCATAAAAGAAAAAAGTGAGTCTTAAAAATAAAGACACATTTAAAAATAAGAATAATAAACTTGCATAAGAGACGCGTTGGATCGGATTTGCATTTTTGGCTACCGCAACGTAGGGCGTGTTTATACGGGGGCCATTTATTAACGCGCCCGAAATATGTTATTATTTTTCGATTATAACACTGCCTCTTGACTTAAATTGTCTGGATTACATGAGTTAAATGGCTGGTGTTCTGGATGTACGGCTTTTGCACGTCTGTGAAATGGTTTACGTTGAATTAATGATAAGAATTTGAATTGAGACCAATTGAAAATGTAATTTCTATACTTACGTATTGAAAAAATTGAATAAGTCTCGTAATTTAGAATTTGAACAAATTACAAGGACTCTGTTTGCATTATCCTAATAGTTCCTTTCCAGGTTACTATGGAATCAACTTTTAAAGACCACTTCAGTTATTCAATCAATAATATAAATATAATACAATACAATAACACAAAATCAAGTTTTAAAACTCTGTATTAAAACAAGGAACTGATTTCATTATTCGGCCCATTTTGGCCCATTGATCGGCCCATTTTTCATCATCTGAGGATTCAAATGCTTTGCTTTTTTCCTTCAGAAATAGTAGTTCAACCATTGAAAAATCAGCTCTCAGTTGCAAAATACATCACAAATATTCTTCTAAATCTGGCAAATGACTGCATGCATTGTCATAAAAAATAACATAACCTGTAATCAATAATAAACCTGTAATCTCTGGATTGTTAGGCACAGGCAAAAAATACCTGTAACACACTCACATTTTGCCAGCTATGTTTTATGTTCCTAGAAACGAAGCCACTGACATCATCCAGAGGCACTGAAAAATCACATACGGAAAAAAAAAACAATCGTCTTTTCATACCTGTGGACACATTCTTACACATGTCGGCAGTTCGATCGCCCTTAACATGTTGTAATAAACTGCACTACCCGTACTAAAACTTTATACGCTTTGACATTTGGAATAATATTCTAGAAGTTACTTTGTTACTCGGTTGATTATGTCGTCTGCTGTCTCTTTGGCTTTCATTGTAGTATGGTAAATGTGGTGCCCATATAGGGGTTGTGGATGATGTCTTTTTCACATTAAGACACAAAAAATTTAACAATTGTAATATGGATTACTTGAGCTTCAAATCAAGTAAGATTAAATGAGATCTCATCGCAGACTTGACAAATGACATTTGAAAGATGTAAAGGGATCTCTGAATAGTAGGATGCACTGAAACTGGTTTTTTTTTCTGGAATGAGTTATTAACACATCATAATTATCTGCCTAGCCTTTTCCCAAAATCTCTTGGGGTCAGCTTCCAGTCTAACCGGATGCAACTGAGTACCAGTATTTTACATAAAGCGACTGCCTATCTGACCTTCACAACCCAGTAACTGGGTAATACGATACCCCTTAGTAAGACTGGATGTCAGACTTTTGGCTTTTCACTACTTGTAACGACTGTCAAAGATCTACAAATGACAGCCGGGACCAACGGCTTAACGTGCTTTCCGAGGCACGGAGGAAACTCGGTATGTTATTATGGTCATTCATTCTCGGACCGACCTCGGCAAGCACGGTTTAACCCTATAGATCGACCCGTGCGGCTGTTATTATTTAGCCACTAGCAGTAGTTATTTAGACATCTTTGCAACAAATTAAAGAACCAACGTCCATCTCGAGATCTAAAAATAGACTAACAATAGTCTAGGACATTATGAAGTGCTAGCAAGATTGTTTGTCAGAATAGAAAATCAGCTCAGGATATGTGATTCAGAAAAAAGGATACATTTTAGCGTTTTGTCGGCAAATTCAATAGCTTAAAACAATCGGCTTTCTTATTTATAACTACACAGTTAAGACTTGAAAACCCTACTGTATGTTGACTATAGCTCACGTTTTAAGTTAATCCATAAATAATATTATAAAAGTAAAAAACACTAATACTTCAGATAGAACCAGTCAAAGATAGTAAATTAATTGATCCACAAATCTCTCTAAATCCCAAAATATGGTCAATATTAAACCAACAAACTAACATAAACCAGTTATTCATTAATGTTTGAAAAATGATTCAGTTTCTTAATATACGTTGCTAAACCAGTTGAAACCGAGTATACAAGACTAACCGTCAGGTGTTTTGCATTATTTTATTGTCTTACGAACACTTTAATCTGAACCAAACCCTGTTTCTGATCCACTAGGGTCTGCTTTTCTGTGATGGAATTCTAGATTCTATTTTACGGCGTATCACAGTAGATAAACTAGGCATTTGCATAGCAGTTGCTGATGTGGTCACGATAGTAGTCACCATTGATTGTTCATGCTGATCTCAGGATAGGACAGGGAATGTATTGGCTGTTGGACATCGTCACGAAGTTGTAGGACGCAATTGTGGGGGAGGATAATGTGTGTAAACGTTTTGGTTAGACTAACAGCTTTGCTCAGCATTTATGATCTAGATTCCGCTGAATCACTTCAAAGGGCGGTTTTTGAAGGAATTGGCTCAGATTTTGAAGTCCTCGCCAATTTACTTGTCCATATTTTTACGCAGACGACACTTTCGTAAGTAGTAAATATCGTAAGTACCAGTTCTATTTCAATTTTGTTAATTTAAAAGTGTACTTAGTATCTTTACGGTATGTATCTTTATGGTAAAAGAGTAGAAAAAGACCAAAGAAACAGTGGATGGATTGACGATGATTCTTCTTTATCGTACTCTATTTATTTAGCAAGAAAAGAGGTGTCTGATGAGATGGCGAGTAATAGAAAAGATGGAAGAATAAGACATGTTACATGATATGTTTTTTTAATTTTAATAATGTTGTTATTTTTATTTTATTTTTTCTAATTTAGTTGTAAGTACATATATAATTTAGGTTATTAGTTTTAAGTTCTTAGCTGTCGCATTAGGGTAAAACCTGTAATGATAGTTTAAGCTGTTATAAATAAATAAATAAATAAATAAATAAAAACATGCTTCGTCAACTCCAACTAAAATTGGGTTATCTCAATTTATTTGGAGTTGCCTGCCCTTATGGGCATGAGAATGATGACTTATTTGGAGAACAAACCAATCTAAGACATTTGATTCCACCCACCCGCACTTGGCCCGTTGTGGTTTATCTTCCTTTACTAAAGGGGAGTCCTGTCTATAATAACTATGATCAACTTATAACTTATTATGTCTCCTATACAATGTTCTTTATAATCCTGCATATCCCAGCTACCTACGCGACCGTTTTTCTTTTACCCGTCCTCTTGATGCTCTGTGTAGATCCCACCTCAGGCATCATCTTATTATTATTATTATTCTCCTTTATTCACTTTTATAAACAAATTTGATACATTTTTAAATATTTCTCATAAATAAAAAATAAATAAAAAAAACATTTAAAAATATAAAAAATTGTAGCCCACCGGTATCGGGAACAGGGTCCAAGCTACCGGCGGTCAGGGCTCCAGAGAAAGGAACCTCCTAACAATGCGAGCCGTGTCCAGGAGTACCGCTTTCTGAATCAAGCCCTTGATCCAGCTGCCTAACGAGAGCCTCATCAGATGTTGGTCGAGGCTCTTGGCAATTAGGCCATTGGCTGATACGACTATCGGCACAATGATCGCTGAGTCAACATCCCACATGTCAACAACCTCGTGAGCCAAGTCAAGATACTTGATTTGCTTATCTTTCTCGGCCTTCACGAGGTTCCCGTCATGTGGAACCGTTATGTCAACAATCATTGCGCGCCGCTCTGATCGATCCACCACCACTATATCAGGCTTATTGGCTACAATAGTCCTGTCAGTGATGATGGATTGATCCCAATACAGTGTGATATTGCCATTTTCGAGAACTGGGTCGGGCACATACCTATAGTACGGCACTTCCGATTCCACAAGATTGTATTTCAGAGCAAGTTGCTGATGAATAATCCTGGCTACAAGGTTGTGTCTATGCAAGTATTCTCCGTTGGCCAGACGAGAACACCCGGAGATAATGTGACGGATCGATTCGCCCGGACGGTGGCATGCCCGACATATGTCAACCGTGCCATCCTTCACAATAAATTTCCGGTAGTTATTCGTCATCATAACTTCATCCATAATTGCACAAACAAAACCTTCGGTTTCTCCAAAGAGTTCCCCGGAACGTAACCAGGCTACGGACGCTGCATGGTCTACATCAGGTCCATGCAGGGCACTGAAGTAGCGTCCGTGAAGCTCCTTACTCTGCCATACTTCCCTGCGGTCATTAGTGTCAAGCACTGCAGGTTTGCGCCAGTTCTCTTTAGCCAAGGAGAGCGGGGTGAGGGCCTTGTCCATCGCGACCACATCTCGATGCATCCCCACGTCGGCTTCTAGGAAATATTCCCTGAGACTGCATATCTCGCGATTGTGGAGAGTCTTAGCGTTTAAAAAGCCTCGACCTCCACAACTCCGCGGGATATACAGTCTCATAACCGAAGAACGTGGGTGATGCATTCGATATGCCGTCAACAATGTACGGACCTTCCTATCCAGGGCGTCTAGTTCTGTTTGAGTCCATTTGAGTACGCCGAAAGTGTACATCAAAACCGGCATGACCCAACCATTGAAGGCACGCACCTTATTTCCACCTGATAAAAGACTATTAAATACTTTTCTCAGGCGGCCAAAGAAGCGTTCCTTCAATGATTGCTTCATGTCAACAGAATTGATGCCCAGCGCTTCCGACATACCCAAATACTTGTAAGTTTCGGTCGCTGAGAGGGATCTAAGATTTATGGAATCTGAGAGCTGGGTTCCCTCAGATTCCACAATCTCCCCTCGCTTTACATGCATGGCCGCACATTTGTCCACACCAAATTCCATCCCGATGGCGCTACTGAAAGTTTCTGTTACCCTCAGTAGTTCCATCAATTGCAAGTTGTTGGGGGCAAAGAGTTTCAGGTCATCCATGTAAAGAAGGTGAGATATAACCTGACCACCTCTCTTCAATCGAAAGCCCAAACCTGACTCCTCCAGCAGTGTGCTTAGAGGATTCAAGGCTAAGCAGAACCAAAGCGGACTCAAACTATCGCCCTGAAAAATACCACGCTCGATCCTTATTGGTTCGCTGATCCCCTGTATCTGTCGACATCCTGGATAGCGAAGGACTGTCCTCCATTGCCTCATACACGACATCAGGAAGGTGCGCAGAGTTGCATCAACTTTATACAATTCTAGCACCCTCATGAGCCATGTATGTGGCACCGAGTCATAGGCTTTCTTATAATCTATCCAACATGTCGACAGATCCCTTCGGGAACGCCGAACCTGTTGGTTAATGGCCATATCAATGAGGAGCAGCTCCTTAGTACCGCGGGACCCGTTCCTACATCCATTCTGAGAAGCGGACATGATCGAATTGTCATCAATGTGTTTGCAAATTTTAGCTCTCAAAATGGATGTAAGAACTTTATACATTGTCGGAAGACAAGTAATAGGCCTATAATTTTTGGGCTCCGCAGTACTACCTGATTTATGGAGCAGGTGGGTTATTCCAGTAGTCAGGAACTCGGGCAGCGACCCTGACTCTAAGGCTGACTGGAATAGGGCCGCCAAGCGAGCATGCGACCTCGCAAACCATTTAATCCAGAAGTTGTGCAGCCCGTCCGGCCCTGGAGATTTCCAGTTAGGCAACGGACGGACTGCACGAGCTACGTCTTGGGGGCTGATAGAGATTGCCCCCATTTCTGGAACTGGATCGCACACTCGCTCGACTTCCCGAGTCCATTCACCCTCAGTATGGCCGACAGGCACCGACCATATGCTGCGCCAAAACGCGCACATGATGTCATCATCCGGCAGGCGCGTGTCGGCCACACCTTGATCCGGTCGCTCCCAACTCCTATAAACCCACCTTTCATCTCTTTGGAATGTGCGATTCAGAGTGTATCGTTCCACCCGCCGCTTATACCTACGGATACGGTTTGCCCATGCATACACTTTCTGCTTCAGGAAGTCGATGCGTTCTGTGATACGGGACATATAGTCTCGAGGACTAATATCAGTCCCTGCAAATGCCCGCTTCACAAAACGCATCACTCGAGGGCGATTGTTGCCCTCCCTGAAGCAGATTAGTTTGCCGATGAGTGTTCTGGCCTCACTAATACGTCGCTCAATCCTGCACTGCCAAGCCGGTACGGCAGGTTTAGGTCGTGTAGCTCTGTCATTAGAAAATTTGACATGAGCTACACGACATGCCGCTACAGCCGCACAGTACAGGATCGAGTGAGCATCAGTGAGGTCTTCGCAGTTATCAAAATAGTTTGACAACTGCGAATCTAGAACAGCCACCAGCGCCCTATTTCTGTTATGCATGGGCAAACGAGGTAAACGTGGTCTAAGTTCAGGCGACATGTACCGATATTCTCCAATCGCACCTTCCAAAGCACTCCTCATTTCCTCACTGCACTGGGAACTTACATTAGTAGCCACGTCATTACTCACTTCGTCAGCGCGATCGAATAACTGACTAGACTGTGGTGGAACCACAGCCTGTGACGGAGGGACAATGACGTGGCTACTCTGCATTTCAGTTCGCAGGCGATCAAGTACGGTGCCGTCCAACATATGATTACGCTGGATGACCCGCACCTGATCCGACAATCGTTGCGCCGACACGTTGACAGCTGGCTCAAGTACCTGAAACAGAGAGAGCATCCGAACACGGTACGCGGTCAGGTTGTTTCCTCCCTCTGTAGCCCCATAGTATGAGCGCATGACATTTTCATTGATGGTTCGCGTCCATCGCATGCGCTGCACACTTCCACCGGGAGCTGGGACCCTATCAGAGGCCGGTAGGCCTCGAGGTCCTAAACCGTCCGGCGGCCGGCGTCCTCCCCGTCGACGAACAGGTGGCGGCGTCGTGGGCGGAGAGAAGTACTCGTCGCTGGAGCTCGACGCAACTGCCACGGCCGGCGACACAACACTCACAGTGAGGCTGGGTTCCGGCGGCGGCGAGGCGGAGCGGGGCGACGAGTCCGGAGGCGGTATTCGTGCTCTTCGAGCTGCTGCTCTTGTCAACATCGTCTTCAATTGATATAATTTTTCAAAATTTTTTTACGTGACATATAATTGTCAAATACATGCACGTCATTTTTGTTCCAGTTTTTATTTTCGGTATTTTTAAGTTTATTTCTTGCATTTTATGGTGTAAATGGATTTAATAGAGACATAATTGTTTGTAGAATTAAGACCCGGTCTTAATTCTACAAACAATTATGTCAAACTTGAAAAAGAAACTGTTTAAAAATTAAAATTGATAAAAATTATGGAATGAAATTTAAAGACGTCTTGACTTTAGTATTGCCAGCTATTATTTTTATTATTATTATTATTAAGATGATGCCTTTTTTTTTTTTTTTTTTTTTTAAAAAGGCATCATCTTAATTTCCCATCTCATAAAACTGAATTCTATTCCTACTCCTTCTCCGTTCATGCAGTACGTCTATGGAACTCACTTCCGCCTAACGTTCGAGAATCTAAAACTTTATATCTCTTCAAAAAGCAAGTCAAAGAACATTACCTTTCCTCTATACTGTAATATTCTGATATATATTATAGGTATATTTTTACGTCTACTTTTAATTTTATATGTGTATTTATTTGTATGTATGTTTATTTTATATAGGTTTTAAGTTTGTTTTAAGCTCTAATTTTTTTTTCCTGTTCTATCTTTTCTACACACTGTGTCTACATTTCTAATCCAACTTTCCACTCGCAGGTCTGCTGGAAGAAATTTCTTTTGAAATAAGTTGTACCTTTGTGCTCTTGTATCTCAATGTATTGTCCTGTTAAGTGTTATGTGTGTACATAAATAAATAAACTTATTTTGAGGCTATTCTATTCTAATTCTTAATATGCAGTAATGCAATACTATTAAAGTGCTTATTCCAAACGTTTGGTAACCCTATAAACAAATTGATGTGTCCCGATACTAGAGTTCGATAGTACCTAAATTGAACAAATGATATTCAATTTGAATTATTATGTTGAATATCTGAGTCGAGCAACACAACAACTTTCCAAGCTTTATTAATATTATTAATCATTTAGTTTCTGTTGAATCGGTTGAGAAATACATCAACCAATAGGAAATGGTGACTAAAGGACGTACCACATATATATCATCTCGGAATGGGATCGTCGCCGTATCGTCTTTCGCCTTGCCGTTGAACGAGGCGAGGCGATAACGTTACGATTCCAATAAATGTGCGTAGCAGTAGGCAGTATCATACTGAATACTGAAGGCTCGAGTTATCACGGTGACTATCCCTTTTCCAGTTCTTATGTGTGCTATGTCCTTAAAACTCCTGGCAGAACCAAGGTTAAGAAACGGCCTGTCAGCCAACCTGGTGGTAAGTGGTGTCAACGGCCTGCCATTACACAGACGTCTTTAAAAATCTAAACTTATTCACTGTCCTCGAAGCAGGCATATTAGCAAAAGAATCACCGTGAGCCATAAATAGTTCAAGCATTCGGAAACACAGACAGGCAGAGAGTTCACCTCCTTTGCTGTGCGCATCATGAAAGATGTTTGAAAACGCTTATTGCTAATTGGTGGAATAGCAACAAGATTGGGATAGTAACTTACAGTGCGTATAGATGTCCGATGATAAAAGGGGGGCAGTGGGATGAGGTCGTGGAGTTCTCGGGCTCACATACCGAAGTACAACCTGTAGAAGACCGACAAGCAGGCAACCTTGCGGCGATGAGCCAAGCTGTCAAGCTTGTCATCCACCAATTTTACGTCGTCAATCAGCCTCTTAGCTCTGCGGTCCACCGAGTTAAGCGCGGTAAGCTGGTCTTTAGCTGAGCCATCCCAAAGGTGGCTGCAATACTCCATGCAGGATCGGACTTGTGCTTTATATATAAAAGCTGTCCAGGCCTGAAGTATTGCTTCACTCTATTTTGTGCATTGAACTTTAAACGTCAGTAGAAACTCCTCATGAACCAATTTCACGCCCTCCCAACTCTTCAATTAGGACCACAATACTGCTAAGGGTAAAACAGGTAAGATGACACCTAATTCCCTGAATAACCCTGTTCCTACTCACCGATATGCACATAAGAAAATCCTTTGACGTAAATTCCTTGAAGACAAAATCCCTTAAGGTGTCTTTTTCTGTGTCCCCTTGCGCTTTCCCATGGGTTTGTTATGGTCTGATATGCTCATTAGCAAGTGCACGACCATTTCCTTTATCCGAAGCTTATTCCTACCTATATGGTGTTTATCTAACTCCGCGGGGAACGACATTTAGGGAAACTGGGTTGGAATACTATAGAGATATCACTGTGCAGGTGGATTCCTTTCGTTTCCACTTGATTTAACAGCTTTACACCTGAGAAATCAATAATAACAATTGAACTAGGGGATAGTAAATTTTATAAAAAAGTAATATACATGCAGAATACAGATGATAGGTTCGACGGAAAAAAAACTCAGCCACTTCTCAAATAATTGCACTTCTGTAGTTTCAAGGGCCTTTGTTTTGTCTAATAATTATTTTGAGTTTCATGTATTTCTGATAAAATTAATCATGACCTTACACCCTAATTATTTGCAGTTCGCTTATTAGAGATTACCTGAAAATTGCAGCTTGATGTTTGAAGCCGCAGGTTTTCACTAACAATATGAGATACTCCAAAACAAATGACTTAATAAAAACGCACTATCGTTTTACTGTACCAACGTTACCGTTGGTACAGTAAAACGATAGTGCGTTTATGCAAAAATATTTAGCCATCAATTTAAGTGTCACTTAGAGTTAGTGAAAGCAAGAATTACTTTCATATACATCCTTAGTCCAAACACAATATCCGTCTCAACTAAACCAGCCCCAATCAACAACACAGCCTGATTAAACCAACCAGTCTATCCACTAAGACCTAACAATGTCCATTGAGCCCAACAATCCTAATCTATCCGCTTCATTAGCACTATCAAAATAAATACGTCAGTCGATATCCGACCGTAACAAGACTTAGTTTATCACTTATCTTAAGGTAGGAAAGTGTTAAATTGTCGTGATTATTTTGATTGCCCCCGGTGGCTGTCCTCTCAGGAATCTGGTGTGCTTTAATTGCTTTCAAGCGGGATCTGTTTGCGTGATCTCTGGACACCGTCGCCATTAGTAACTGACTTGCGGCGAAGAGTAACCCTTTGTCTCTTTTGTAGTGATGTGCGAGACTGCAAGAAGGTACGTACGATGAGTTTGTGGTCGAGTGAGTTCAATTGTTTTTTTTTGACAGATGTCAAAATTGAGCTGCGTTGTGACGAATCGATAGTGGTGAAAGTTTTTTTCTGAAAGGTTATTAATTTATAAATATTTACAAGTTTATTTCAAGGTCATTTCAAAAATGTTAATAGTCCATGTTAACAAACATTAATAAATGGATGCCTGTAATTGGGATAAAACAAAGTCGCTTCCCGCCGTCTGTACGCTTAGATCTTTTAAACAACGCCACGGATTTTGATGCGATTTTCATCAAAAGACAGAATGATTCAAGAGGAAGGTTTATATGATTAAATTTTGCACAGATAAAGATTCTATCCTGGAGAAGGACATAGGCTATCTTTTTTTTCTCATGTGCAGAATCATTTATTTTATCCCTGCAAAACACATCAAAATTTTCACGCAAACGAAGTCGCGGGCAGCAGCTAGTTGAATCATAAACAAAAATAATACAAACATGCAACAATCAACTTCACTCGAATCAAACTCGTCTTACAAGTTGCGAGTCGTGTCCCATCCCTACCGCTGGTATTTTGAAGCCAACTTTTTTCATTGTTGCTAAAAGCCGTCGCTTGTATGTATTTGTTATTGTCAGCGTTAAGTATGTGTGGATTATTTTATTTATATGTGAGTGTAGGCTTTGTAACTGTAAGCCTTTGACACTGGATGTAGCGTTCATTGAATAGCTGGGTATTTTATCTGTTTTGTTTTAATGAAGGATGGTAAGAAGTTGTGTGATGGCTGGAAACATAGCCTTGCATAAGCTGGTTTTAAAAGAATATTGCTGAATTGAGCAATCGTTATTTTATGTTTTATTTTATTTTTACTCAAAGGCACAGGAACACACATTATATAAAATAACAAAATCATGTTTTTGTTAAAATATTGGCTATATTATAATAAAAAATGTTATTTTTACAAGTAATAATAATTAGTTATACAACCTGTTTTTTTTTTTATATCCCATAACTCTAGGATATGATTGAGACCATATCAAAGAATCAACTGGCTTATGAATTATGTTTCAATCATACTTTTTTTTTTGCTTTTTTCGCATTTTCTTTGCTTTAAATATGAATGATTGTTTTGAATAAAAAGAATTACTCGTATTTATCAATGAAACTACTTCTATTTTACTACACTAGTGCGAAGTTTGGCAACCTCGTAAAAGTAAAGATTCGTCATACTAGTAAAAAATTTTGACCTAATTTAATTATGATTGATGATATCTCCGAAACTACGCATTTTCGGACCACCTATTCTAGGAGTTTTAGTATTATTTTTACCTACAGAATATAACCCTAAAGTTATGGGATATAAAAAACAAAACAGGTTGTATAGTATTCGCAATCGCGACTGCGAAGCATGAGGTCCTGGGTTCGATTCCCGGGAAAATTGTCATCGGGATTTTCCATCAGGAATTTTACAGCAGCTTTCACGGAGCCTGGATTTTAGGTGGGTTGACGGCAATAGGCGTGTAATATGGGTGTACGACTCTGCCTGTCCCCTTAGGGATTTACAGACGTAATCTAAATATATAAAATTCTCGTGTCACAATGTTAGTTACCATACTCCTCCGAAATGGCTGAACCGATTTGTATGAAATTTTGTGTGCATATCGGGTAGGTCTGAGAATCGGCCAACATCTATTTTTCATATCCATAAAAAAAAGTCCACGCGAACGAAGTCGCGAGCAGCAGCTAGTTTGAAATTAAAATATATTTTGTATTATCTTTACTGCCACAGAAATGAAAATCAAGAAAGTCAATCAACCCAACGAAAAGACGAACTTTTCCTTCTAACAATAAACCCAAAATAAACTGAAACGGAAAACATTTTTCCAAGACATCCTACCCTCCTATAAATTAAGCAACAATAATCGCCATTTTCGTTCGTCGTAAATATGTTAATACAAAGAACGTAACGATGTCCCCTGAGAGGAATTGGGGCGACAGGGCAGAGGGGACGGATGGGAACAGGGGCCGTAGAGACAATGGGACGAAATTACAACCGGCCAATTGAGCTGCTTGTAAACTTGATCCCCTGTATTGTTTCCGCACTTGATACGGTGAGAGGACGAAGAGGGTTTGATACTTGGAAAAAAATTGGAGTAATTTATGGTTGAAAAATTATTTTATGGGAAATACTTCATCATTATAATGGTCCGGTAGACTGGCCTGGACCAATCTTTGACCTAAACTAGCAATGAAAGGTAAAGTGCTCCATCGCCACAGTCAAAACATAATCAAGACGTGAACAACCAAAATGCAGCTAAATCAATTTAAAAAAAAATGGTGCGTGGAGTCCCTCCGCGCGGAAGAAGTGAAACTTCGTAATACTAAACGCATGCGTTCGAGTGCTACGCATTTACTCTCGCTCTGTCTCTTTCTATACCCCCTCCATGGTAGTGTTAAACGTTTAACGCAACCTTGTTGAAAATCGCATAAGAAGTTTCACTTCCATAAATAGTTACGTTACTTTACGGAAAATTAAACCTATCTTGACAGAAAAACCTTCGATGATCTAAATTGAGTAAACAGTCGTTACAGGTAGTCAGTGACCAGTCTTACCAAGAGGTATCGTATAACCCAATACTTATTCGGTTGTGGAGTTCAGATAAGCAGTCGCTTCATGTAAAATACAAGTATGAAGCCGACCCCAACATTATTTAGGAAAAAGCTATGCAGATGATGATCTTCATTAAATAACCAAGGTTTCATCGCAGATTAAACAACAGCAGCCAATAACTTTCACCGCACATAGTCTTCACATCCTATTCAGTAATTACAACATAGATTTAGATCCATCCTAGTACTTAATTACGTTGTTTACCATATTGTAATATTAAGGCATAAATCACTTTGCTAATAGCAACAGTATAAATTGTTAACCTCACATAAAACCGGACTTTCTACACGGAAATTCTCTTGGAACAATATTATTGAAAATACTGAAGCGGCGAGTGATCATCAATTATGTTCTCTTCCTTGACATCTTTTATTATTTACCTTGTATTTTTTACAATAACATTTTGTTATGTAATCACGCAGTCTGTTGTTAAAACTCTCTTTAGTACGGCGTGTTGGATAATCATGGTCTTGTGTAATGCTTTGTTAGATATAGAATGGCCGGATTTAAGTGTTGATTATCAAAACATGGATGGTTCGATTTATTGGGACTTTCAAAAGTATCTGTGAGAATGTCAGAAGGTTACCTTAGTGAAATAACATACGAAATGTGGGTGTCTATTGTTGAATTTAATAGAGTATGTTAAGATTATTGAGGACTCTTGTGGTCGTGGTCTTCTCTTAACAAGCCTATGAGAATATAATCGAAACATTTGTAATGCATGTTATGTTAGCACAGTTTACACTGCTCCTGTTTCTTCTCAAAATGAAGGCATGATCATTTTCATAACAACATCCACTAACTATTACGTCCTTAATAAGGCTGCCACTTATAACATTGTATACAGGGTGGCATTAATCTGCATCATGTATAAAATGCTGAAAATGAAAAATTATGAATGGCCGTCATAGAGCATACGCAGTTTAATTTACTGTCGTATTGTTGGCGCCACCCTGTAAACTTGTCAGTATGATTCGACTAGTCTCCTGAATTAATTCACTGAGAAATATTGCATTCATATTCAGCGTCACAATAACACAACAGTGATTCCTGTAAAGATGAAATTATTTTTAATGAAACTAGATGCTAATCACCTGCTTTTAAGACCCTTATATTCTCTTACTGTAGAGAACAAAATTTTGCTCCGAAAGTTTTATTTGAATTTCTCAACAGCTGGATGGAGCCTGGATTTGCGCTCGGTTGATGGCAATAGGCGCGCAATGTGGGTGTACACCTGCTGTGGCTTACCCTTAAATGTTTACAGACGTGATATGATTTTATTTTACAATAAATGTATTGTATACCACTTTTTTATATCAAAGTATCAACTCTCTTCACTCGCACTACGTAGGTGCGACATTGCTCGTCAATTTGTTCGCGTCAACGCGCCTCTATTTAGCCGCGCGTTTGTTCCGTGTGACACTCGCTTTATGTTTTATTGGCTTTATAGATATGATGTATTTGATAAAATGAATTAGCTTCAGCTTGAACTGTGATCTCTCATGGATAGAACAGCATGTGAGTAAAGGAAACTCAACGAAAATTTGAAGCTAAATCTTGTAGAAGATTTTGATCGGCTCACGTTTGGCCGCGTATCACCGAATAGTAAGCGAAAACGTGGTGAACTATGGAGCTAGTTTGCCTAAGCCATCTCATAAAGACCCTCAGGAGAGAGAGCCTTGACACACACTCACTCTCTACTACACTTTGTCTAGGGCCTCAGGTTTTAGCTTTTGGTTGCCACTACAAAACTATTGGTATAATATTATAGCTAGCCCGTGATATCCCATTGCTGGGCAAAGGTCTCCCTCCATTATTTCCAACGGTCCCAGCAGAACCGTGACCGTTGGAAATAATGCTACTTCTTTCCAATTCTCAAGGAAGACATCCAGTTCGTCTCGCCATCTTCTTCGTGGTCACACGCGTTACCAAGACCTCATGTCACTGTTTCAGGGCACCAGTCCTGAGCTTTAGGGGCTCACACCTCGCTCGGCATGCGACAGACATGTCCTGCCCAGCCCATTTGAGTTGGTCAGCCTTTTGAGCCACGTCAACGATTTGCGTTTTGGTGCGCTGTGTAGTGTTGGAACGCGATCTGTTAATTTTACACCTAAGAGATTACGCTCAATAGCACGTTGGCAAACCTAAAAAACAAAAACAGAAATTAATATTGTGTAACTAAATAACTCTTCGATATGTACCAAATTAAAATAACATCGTTTGTAGCGAAGGAACGTTCACAAACACCATTTAATATGTTTTAAAACAGTACCTCCTACATTCATACTCATTAAAAGTGTCCACTACTTATGCCTCGTCATTATAATCCTGGATTGCCTCAGATCCAGTTCTAGACTAAGTCCTAGGTATAAGTTCTAGATATTGCGTCGCGTCGTTAATTCGTTACGGGTTGGATTAGCCATTCCTGAGATTATTAATTATCTTTGAGTTTAAGTGACGGATTTATTTTTAGATTTAAAAATAATAAAGGTTTCTTTTGTAGTATATAAACCTGTGGTTTTTATTAAAGTGAAACATTTATTACATCGTCTCAAACTTTTTCGTCTGTGTGTTGCATGTCGCGTGACGGTTCGGCCGCGGAGTAGGGATAAAGTGAAAGGCGCTCCCAAAAATTTTTAGTTAAATGTCTATAGTGTGAAAAAAAGTTTCACTTTTACCGTGGTTTCATAAAACCACACAATCCTTTTTTTATTGTTTTTGAGACATTTAGTGATTTCGTTGGAACATGAACGATAATAATTTGATAATTTTCTACTGGGTTTGTTTTCGTTTCACATTTTACACTGTATGTTCGTGGAAATACTAAAATAACGACGTTTTGTGATGAACATTTAAGCTTTAAATGTCTACATTTTTAGCAAAATGGGTTGTTACAGAGTTTTGAATTTTTAATAGTGATACAAAAAAAAAAGTTCTAGGAGAAATATTTGAAATTTGCACAGTTACTTCAAACCATTTAAACTCAACAATGTATAACATATCTCATTAAAGCAGCATAATAAAAACAAAGGCACACATCCACCGCGGCATACAGGCATACAAACCGACGCACATTCATGGAAATTCTTCGACAGCTAACGAGTGTTCATTAGCTGCAAAAAGAATACAAAAATGCTTTCACAAACACCTCATACGTCCCAATCAGCGCCACATCAGCGCTAAAAGAAACGTCTCTGCAACAAATCACTGACAACCCTGTGTTAGTTCAAGAGACATACGGAGAAATAGTTCGGCTAGCATTTTGCAAAATAAAAACTGCTTGTAGTGATTCGTAGTTCTTTTTGCGTTTTAATGACATTGACAGGACGGGTGATGTTGGTTAACATTTATCATTTGTAGGAATTGTTCTAAAAAAAAAAATTGTGCGTGGAGTCCTTCCGCGTGGAAGAAGTGAAACTTCGTAATACTACACGCATGCGTTCGAGTGCCACGCATTCACTCTCGCTCTGTCTCTTTCTATTCCCCCTCCATGGTAGCGTTAAATGTTTAACGCAAGCTTTTTGGAAGTCTCATAAGAAGTTTCACTTCAAAAATGCAGCATCAGTTCCGATTAAGGCCACGCCTATACCAGAAGACCCATTTTCTACTATACGTTGTTGTCAAATCATTTCAGAAAATTGGTTTTGTGTTTTTTCATCTTGTGTGCATCGTTTAAATTTTCCAAGATATCAATTAAATCAAGAAAGTGTTACCGATCCACTTTTTTATATTTTAAAATTACCTTGGCAACTGGTTCGTATAAAACTTTTGAATCAAACGTTTTCATTTATGTTCAGTAAATTGGGAACTTTTCTGGAACTATGCAATGAATTTCTTACACAAAACAGCTATCAAACTCTTTGCTTACTGTAAAAAAAATGATAAAAAATAAATAATCGGCCAATTAGTCAATGCAAGTAGGTACACAACCATTATACGCTCATAAATCATTTATGAAGAAACAATGTTATCATTACCAACAGCTTACACATTAATATTTCCGTCAAATGACTTAATCCATACCAAAGAAAAAGGCACAGAGATGAATCTCGTGGTAGACGAGTGCGTCGGTCTTTTTATCACATAATTAAATCAGGTTCCTGAAGGATGCGCATCAATTATAAAGTAGATCAAGGGCCGGATATAAGTGTGTTGCTAATTTTATTTATGTATTTAAATAAATGAAAGGGATAGGATTTCTGTTGTGATTTTTTTTATAAGTTAGGTATTTAAAACTCAACAATTGAAGCGCAAAGCGTTGCCCAAGTTGATTGAAATAAAAACCACCGAGACTTAATAAAAAAGTAAATAATTACAAAACTGACTAGCCGAAATTTAAGGTAATCACTATTCAATTTAGTTATGATCGTCATAAAAAGACACTCTTTACTTTATATTCAACACACTATTTTTTCATCAATTAACTTTATAAGTTGACTCTCCAACCCTGTCGCCCGTGTGTACACACCATGTAAAACAACGCGACACCCAATTAAGGGGGGTTGAAGAGCAAATTTTTCACTACATCGACAACCCTATAAGGCCTTACTCGCGCCCGTCAAAGTACTTCCCTTGCACTCATACAAACGCCGATCAAGTGTACATTCTTAACACTCCTATACTTCTGTATAAGGCACCGCTTCTTAAATTAGTACGAGCAATTGTGTACAACTGTGAGCCTTGTTGCCGCTCGATTGTCAATCGAATTTATCATGTTGTTAAAGGAAATGTTGTTTAAATAGTGTTTATTTCTGTGTGGAGTGTCGATTCATTAGGTGGATGTGTATGTAATTGTGAGGGTGTGTTGTGAATGGGTGATGCGTTGTATGGATGACGCTTGGATAGGCTAGCGGTGGTTCACTGTCAGTGCTATTAAGCTGGTTAGGTGCTGTGTTTAATCCTATACTAGTTATTCTGCGCAACTTCGTCTGCGTCACATTTTCGTTATCGCAACACTTTTCATTGCTGCTCCGCTCCTATTAGTCGTAGCGTGATGATATACAACCTATAGCCTTCCTCGATAAATGGGCTATTTAACACTGAACGAATTTTTTAAATCGGATCAGCAGTTCATGAGATTAGAGCGTTCAAGCAAACAAACTCTTCACCTTTTTATAATATTAGGCTAGAACTTACATTTATAAAGGGTGTAAAACACCTTTTAACGAAGCCAAGAGGCACTGGTTCTCCCTGTCATTGCGATCATTTTTTTGTTCTACACCATACCTGGGAACCTTCTAGTTACGAAGATATTAGGGGTCAAAGTTCCAGCTTTTTGACAAGTATTTTTTTTTAAATACAAGTTTTTAATGTTAGATTTTTACTTTAAACACCTCCACAATCCCCGTACTATTCAATCCATCCATCAGCACTATTTTTTGAGCGCGTTACATTGAGTTCTACCACAAAACATGATTTTACACCCCCCAAAAAAAAGTCGTTACCCAGCAATAATTATTGCGTAAAGTTACTTAGTTTAATGTACAGAATGCTTGGTTGACGGCTTTGTGATGAGGTGATTTACACCTTGTATAATTTTGCGATGTATTAGGCATTGAATTTCCGAATTTAAAAACAATATCAGTTGCCTATTTCTAAATACAACAAATCCCGATTTCGTGTCTGCTACTAAGAAATTCCTAAATAGTCAACTTATATTGTTATTTGATAATTTTATGACCAGGACGTAAAGCATACTACTTCTATCTTTGCTCTAGGAAGAGTAGACTTGTTTTTTTTTTTTTTTAAGGATGCTAATTCATCAAATGACTTCTCCCGCTCTGGGTGGAGCGGGAGGGAGTGTCAGACTTGACTGACTAAAACCCGTCCATGTTTTTTCTTAGCCCTTTGTGTTCCAGGGCCACGGTATCTCTTTCGAACAACCCGCAGTCCTGGCAGGAATCGGCCCTTTCGGACCCCTTCCGGTTTGCTGACATCTTCTTGAGGCGCGCGTGGAACACGTACGCGCCGTCGACACGGCCTGTCGTCATGATACGGACGGACGGTGAGTTAGCCCATTACTCACCGTCCACAGGCTCGCGCCTACGGTGGCCGGGGGCCACTGGTTGCCCCCCGACGCCCGGGTGCACATAACCCCTAACATGCTGTTTCCAAAATTCAAAAGCTCTTTAATTATTGTATTTCATTTTTACTGGAAATGTCATTGTAACATATCTCATCCATTCATTCCCATGCATTCTTTGTCAACACCGCGTTTGACAAAACACCTTCCCATAATAGTTCACATCCAGTTTTAGCATTGTATTCGTAATGTGACCTTTGTTGAGTGAGCAAATTGTTACTAGGTTTTTAAATCAGGCATTTGTCAATAGCACTCACGGCGTCTAGATTTGTGCACGGTTGAAGGCAAAGGACTCGGCCCCTATTTCATGGGACTTAAACTTCGGCGAAATGCTGATGGACATATGACAGCAGGTCAAGCTACACGAAACTGTCAAATTTTTCCAATCAACCTTGAACTTAATTCTTGAATCATAAAGTTGGAAATCTATTAAAGAAATTTCACAGATTGTTGTATGTTGATATGCCTATTAAGTAAACCTCTGGCTAGCCCTTTGGGGATTATAGGCGTGATGTTATATTAATGGCTAAAAAAACAAAGCACATTTCAGAGTAGTCAAGTACATAATTATGACCTATCGTTTACTATTGAATCAAATAATTGTTCGTTAATACCGGCTAGCGCAAGTTTAGCTATGCACATAGAGCCAGCATCAGATAAAGCTCCCAATAAGGCATAGTGACTTCTACAGATGTTCGCGCTGTTCCCACAGTTCTTTTGCTACAGTTGGAAATCGAATGCTAAAGCTACTAGGCGACCAGACAAATGAGGCAATTCGAAAGTGTATCATTTAAATAGAAACTAGATTCTATGACACGTTGAGCGCTAGAGTTTCCAGCTTTGATGCTATTTTAAGGACTGGACGAGGAAGAACTTGATGTGGAGATGTATTGCTTTGATTTGGTGAAGTGTCGTTAGTTTATGCTTGACATTTAAAATGAAAACGATTGTTCGGAGTGTTTGAGATTGAGGTATCAAATCGGACAGTAGTGGCTTTGTGTTTTGTTTTAGAGTCAATGTTAAAGTCAAAACGTTTATTGCGTTGTTGACGTTATTTTATGTTAGTACTTATGTTATAACTTAGCAGCCTTTCACCAGCATTGCTATTGACATATCTATTATCCGCCTGCCCTAGTCATCCTTAATTAGGCTCTATTTAGTAAGCTTATTTATTAGTTTATTTACCAAATAGAGCCGAACAATATGAGAAAAGTAATAAAGATTTGTCAAAAGATAGTGGAAGGTTTTTTTAAGCAGTGGGGCAATAAAGGCTTAGAAAAGAAGGAAATAAAATTTAAAGGAATGTCATGAATAAAATAAAAGCCATTCCAGGGGTATCTATCGAACTTCATGGATAGAGGAAAATGAAGAATAATGATCTTAATAAGAAGTGGAGCTGTCTATGTCAGACAGTTAAGTTGACAAACTAAGAAATAGCAAAACGCCGATGAAGTTCTAACACCACGTAAGTCAATAATAGAAACTTTCCTGGGTAGTAAAAAAAATGCATCATTATCTCCTAAGTACTTAGGGGTACAATCCCATTCTATAATTTGTGTTCCGTTCACATTTGATAAGGACGTTGCTGGTTTCTGATTACCTAAAACAAAGCGTCTGCCAATTTTCTAGCAAGCGGCAATAAAATATACTTCTTAAATCTACTACAAAATTGTCGAAAATTTACTTACGTGGTGTTAGAACTACAACGCCTAAAAGCATCATCATCATCAGCCTATAATGTTCCCACTGCTCGGTCAAAGGCCTCCTCTCTATGAGAGGGAGTGGGCTATAATCCACAACGCGGGCGCAGTGCAGGTAACGACGACAAGCGACTTCTGACAATGCAAACTTTATTCAAATCAGGACCTTCCACAAATCCCTCATACTCCTGCCCTCCCTACGCCTAACAGTAACTACCTACTTCTAATAACTCGACACAGAAATTGCGACTCATATGAACGATATATCCTTTTAAACGCCCGCAACACTTAACGATCGAATCTATAGGTGTGCCGGAGAAATTATTTAGATGTTTGCCTTTCCTGCTGGGACCGCTTTTCGTTATGAGGTAATTACACGTTGATTTTGTAGCGTGTAGTGTAGAGATAGGTGGCTACTTTTCTATGCTTGACAGTTTTAATACTGTGTGGTGTTTATTAGAAAGGTTGGGCACCCTTTCTTCCTGCATGATGCAAGCAAGAGATTTAAGAGTCGTCAAAAAGATGATCAGTGATTGACAAGATAAGATAGGAAGATATTAGCTCCAAACAGAGACGAGGAAAGGAAAAAGGAAGGCTTTTGTACTGCACGGGCTAAAATTATAAAAAAGGTCGTAAAATAATTATGGAGAGTAACCATGGTGTTTCTTGCCGGTTCTTTTCCATAGGAAAGGACCAACTCGAACCATGCACCTTTTGTCGACGTTTTATGAGTACCTATGTGAATTAAAATATTTTGATTTTTGAATGGACTGCAGTGGATTATTTGGTTTAAATAGGTTCTATTGGTCTGAAAATATTAGAAAATTTTGAAAGATAACATCAGGAAGAATACCTCCCGTAAAATGATTTTACAAAAGTATTTCCAAAAACTGCACTCTACTCGGAACAAACGTACAAAATATGCAGACAAAAAAAAGCATTCTAGAATGAAACAACATCGTCTATTGTCAGCAAACTAACCATTAAAAACTAGTTTTTAATGGTTAGTTTGCTGACAATCAGTGATTGACAAGATAAGATAGGAAGATATTAGCTCCAAACAGAGACGAGGAAAGGAAAAAGGAAGGCTTTTGTACTGCACGGGCTAAAATTATAAAAAAGGTCGTAAAATAATTATGGAGAGTAACCATGGTGTTTCTTGCCGGTTCTTTTCCATAGGAAAGGACCAACTCGAACCATGCACCTTTTGTCGACGTTTTATGAGTACCTATGTGAATTAAAATATTTTGATTTTTGAATGGACTGCAGTGGATTATTTGGTTTAAATAGGTTCTATTGGTCTGAAAATATTAGAAAATTTTGAAAGATAACATCAGGAAGAATACCTCCCGTAAAATGATTTTACAAAAGTATTTCCAAAAACTGCACTCTACTTGTAACAAACGTACAAAATATGCAGACAAAAAAAAGCATTCTAGAATGAAACAACATCGTCTATTGTCAGCAAACTAACCATTAAAAACTAGATAAGACTTAAGTTATGAACTAATGACCTCTCCGGTCTCCAATACGTCTACCAAACTTTGTACTTATATGGCTATAAGGCAGCAAGGAATGTTGTCCAAATCTATCATCCATGTAAGTGCAGCGACGGATATCGAAAGCCAGTTATGGAAAGAGACTTAATAAATTATGTAATATATTATAACTGCAACCTAACAATATACATTACAACGATTAACAAACTAATAAATTAAATAACTAAAATAACAATAAATTATAAAAGGGCGTCAAAATACTCCTCCTCAACGCTGTCAGCTGGTAATGTGCCCAAGAGACTGGAAGCATTGCCACGCTGTATGGCAATACTTAACCTCTGGTCAAAGTAAAAGCCAGCCCTTGGGGCACGGGAAGCGTCAAATAGGCGTTTCGAAATTTTCTTAAAAAGGCTCTGAACACTCGAGACTTGAAATAAAACTTAGGTGAGTAATCTTTGCCATTTCAACATTATTTTTGGCTCTAATCACACTGATGAGAATCACGCACGGGGTGCGGAACTCAATCGTTTTGATGAAAAAGTCACCCACGTCACGTCACTATTAGCGACAGTCTGAACCTTTTCATACAACGTGGAAAGAACACGGACGCTTAAACGTTTACCACATATTCCAATCCGTCGGTTATTTAAAAAACAGCTGCTTCCGACAGAACTACAATAACTACATGTTCTAGCGAAATCTCTATAGAACAGCTGCTTTTTTTTTAAATTACCCATGCAAAATTTCTATGTAGGGGATTCATAATGTTTACTTTATACGTGGTATCCGTTTTAGCATCAGCGTGCCTTCCACCTTGTATAAAAGCAGCATCCTACACAGAGATTTCCCGGAGCTTTAACTCCCTAATGAGCATGACTATGATCTTAATATCGATAAAACAAAACTACACCACCTAATAAATCTTCTTTCAATATACCGACATCTAATCTGAAACAAGACCTCAATTTCCCACAATCATTTACATTTGCACCACATCCATAACACATGCGCGTACGCAGCGGAAAATAACGTCACCGATGAATGATAGTGTGATAACGTTTGATATAACTTCCTTTGCCACGACTTATTGAGATACAACTTTCATACCAAGAATTATGATTCGCTAGTCGTATATGTGCTTTACGCACAATGTTCGAGTATTAGTCATTGGAACTTTCTAGAATGTGTATGTTGTGTGCTTTATGTGGGCTAGTCTGTCCTGTTTGTGGGCTGACGACTTCGTATGTCAACGTCTGGGGAATGGGTGAAGTCGTGTGTCAAAACGAGGATGAAAGTGGGGATGTGTGGATTGGTTGGCTTTTCTCCGCTCTTGGCAGTTATATTACTAGTGGTTTTTGTATATTCTCGCTGCAGGCTAACTTTATTTTCACACGCATGTAATTATTTAACCGTCATCTAACTATATTATTATACCGTAAACCACTTTTCCAACTCATTACTCAGTGCAAAAGGGTGCGATGTGGTCGATGCCTTAAGAAGCAACGAGTTTTGGTTTGTTTTTATTCTTTTTCGGCTTTTTAAAACTGAAAATTAATTAAAACGTGCAAACAAATCTTACAACGCTTATAATTTGTTTGTTATTTATGCAGTTACCAGTACAGCGAAGCATATGCAACCAAAATATCAAACAATTGAAAAGTATGGATCTAATACATCACGTATACTACCTTTATTTACCTATTTTCTTAATTATGCAGCTGAATACCAGTATTTTACATGGAGCGACTGCCTATCTGTCTTCCACAACCCAGTTATTGTCCAACCCTCTTAGTAAGACCGGTTTTTTTTTGGGAAAAACTTGCCACACTATTTCCGGTCCACTGGAACTCCAGCCAGAATCAACAGTGGCGTTCACTAGACAATAAAGCTCGGCGAATTCCCAGAGTAACAATTAAACTGTCTTTGATCTCGCGAAATTAATCAGAAAAGTATTGCAGCAGAGTAGGAAAAATACAATTTCCACATCGCTTCGATAAGACTGCTTGTCAAAATTTCGGGCTACTGATTATCCACAAAAACAGTCAAAGATTTACAAATACCTGAACTAAATAACTTTTCAGTGCCATTTCTGCAATTTAACATCCACCAATAGATCGAAATACCCATGTTTGAACGTCAAACTATTAGAAAGTTCAAACATTCAACCGAAGATTTAATACAGGAGTTTCAAATGATATACCAGTATCACATGTCAACAGTCTGACATTACCGTTGCATGCTAAATTCGTGAAATAATAGACGTGGCATATGTAAATAGAGACAGATCTACATACATCGATCTCCGACGATGCCCGATACTGGGAAAGGGGCACGACATTGCGTTTTCCATTGTTGTCGACATTACGTCAACGAAGATTTAATATTTCTTTTTCTTGTACAAGCAGGTGCCCGATCGTTATAAATGACTAACCGTTTTATTCTTTTATCGGATAATTTCATAAAAATCTACTTATTACTTAGTTTGGTTATAAATAAATGTGCATAATTTGAAGCTTTAGATCCAACAGTGTAAGATGTGCGTTGACTGTTACGAAACGTAAGATTTTTATTGAGTTTATGACATTCTGTTGGCTTCTACGACGAAGATTTTGCGGTAGGTACTGTACAGTAGTGCACGTAATTCAAATTCAAATTCATTTATTTTGTGGTTTTTTAGATGTTCATCATTATACAAATGAACAATGATAATACAATAATACATATTAATAATATGATAATATGATACTATAATATGATAATACATATTTGTCATATTATATTCTAATTTTATTATTCCAGTCTAATGACATCTTAGGGATTTTTTCTAAATTTAAAGTGTTCGAATTCATATTTTTATTTTAAGGGTATGACGTAGATATTTCAGACTATTTTATTATATCGCTTCCATCAAAAAACTGTAATATTATTTAATTCTGCTAATATTTAAACTCACATAATACCACTAATTTTATTAATCTAGTCTCGAAATTGCATTTATAGTGGATTTTGTGCATATAAAGCGCCGATTAAACGAAAAGTGGCGCAAACGATATATCTACTTAAATAGCGATATTTTTATTTAGATTACTTAGTGCATGTCATTTATATACATTGTAATTAAGAAAATTTAAACATGTCTACATTTAAGTAGAATTTTTAATTTTATTAATGCAGTAACATTACGGCTTTAGAACTCGTGGGAGACTCGTTAGGACTCGTTGGAGCTCGTGGCTAGATAAAAACAGCCACACGGGTCGATCTTTAAGGTTAAGCCCTGCTTGCCGAGGTTGGTCCGTGGATGGGTGACTATAATAACATACCGAGTTTCCTCCGTGCCTCGGAAAGCACGTTAAGCCGTTGGTCCTGGCTGTCATTTGTAGATCTTTGACAGTCGTTGCAAGTAGTCAGCAGCCAAAAGTCTGACATCCAGTATTACCAAGGGGTATTGTATTACCCAGTTACTGGGTTGTGGAGGTCCGATAGGCAGTCGCTTCATGTAAAATACTGGTACTCAGCTGCATCCGGTTAGACTGGAAGCCGACCCCAACATAGTTTGGGAAAAGGCTAGGCAGATGATGATTACGGCTTTAGAAAATTTTCTGAATTGAATTTGTGATTAGCATCAAATTACAAGAAAATTATATTTTTATTTAATCTGAATGACGTAGATATTTCAGACTTTTTATAATAATAATATGACTTCCTTAAAAAAATCTGTAATATTGTTTAATTCTGTAAATATCTATGATGTGGCTAATTTTATTAATCTAGTATTTAAATTGCATTTTTAGTGGATTTTGTGCAGATAAGCACCGAATAGACAAAAAATGGCGCATACGATACCTCTATTTAAATTCATTAAATTACTATGTATCTTTGATAATAAAAGATAATAAAATACTCAGACGTGTCAGTTTTATCGTCTTATTTAAATTAAATTATTTATGGTATTACTATAAAATAAACGACAGAAAAATAATATACTCCTTTACTTTTAAATGCATCATAAAATGGTAAATTATTTTTTACCAAAGAAAACAATGCAACGAACACTTACATTTCGTTTACCAGAAAATTCCACTTAACAAAAAAATCCCTATTGTGTCGGCAACAGTGGAAAACGTCACAAAAGTAGTCTAGATGTGGGAATGTCCTGAGAGAGATCTTCTCAACTGTTTTGAATACGGCACGCCGGTGGCCGAAGACACACACTTTTTGTTATAACCACCTTAATTTGGTTTTGCCTTTGTGTCTTGGTTTAGTTGGCTAACTGGAATCTCTAGGAGATTTGAATAAGTTACTTAGAGAGCAAAAAAATATTTTGTTTTTTTTTTCTTTGGAAACTGTATTTGGCAACCCGTCGCCATATTGACTTTTTTACAAAGTTGCCGCGCTTGATGAAATTGGTAGGTATGGTTATTTAAATAATTATCACTTATGTAAACAACCAATCTCCAAGGATAATTATTTTATCTCTTGACAAGTACTAATTTACTAATGTAATGTAAGCTTAAGTAAGTATTCATTTTCTTAAGTGTTTATTTTTTGAATATAACATAATTAGATTTCGGCAGTTTTAAAGAAAATTTTACCTACAATTAAGACATGATTACAGATTTGATCTTAGGAAAATGAAAATTATGGCCCGCCTAACGGCTTAATAATGATACCATCAGAGTCCCAATACAAATATTAAAAATCCAGTATGATAATCTCATTCTTCTCTTTTTTTGGATCAGCAAAGGAACATCAGATGCTACTGTCATAATAACTTGTTTCGGTATTCTTATAAAACGCAAACTGAATTTATTTCAAACGAAAGATTGGCACTTTTGATCAACGCGAGTGTCATAACACGTACTGTGAACATTTTCGGAGGCACAGTTTGACAACATTGAATAAGACTTATGCATCGCTTTTTTAAGTTGCAGTAAAATACGTGATGGGTGATTTTCGTAAATTGCTGCTTTTGTGTGTAGTTTTCAGAAAATACAATAAAACTATGGTCAAAACACTACTAACTATGCTTATTTATATGTACAGATGCAGTTTTGTTGAATGATGCATAAATAAATAAATAGTATCTATCTATAATTACTTAGTGACTAATATCTTGTATTTCATAAGGCCACTTTTGAATGTGAAAAAAAATAGTTATTTACAAAAAAAAAACAGTACCCACGTAGCTTTCTTTATATTGTGTCAACAAATTTCATACATACTTTTTTGTAAAAAAAAATGTACTCTCAAAAAAAAAAAACAGCAGCCAGTACTGTTACAAATACCCTCAACACAACAAGCCTGCTACCTACCTACCTATCTTCGACTTTCGGCGACTAACAGATGCCGCGATAACACTTGAATAATTGTTTCATTAATAAATTGCTTCTTTAATAAAGGTAAGAAGTTATGTGGAAACGTTCAATAAATAAACACCGCTGTAGATGCGATCTTGTGAAAAAAATGATCATTACCAACACGACATTTGGACTGGGGACAACGGGGAACAATGTGGGTAGGAATCTGTGGAGTTGATGATACCACTTACATCTTTGTGTTTTGGAGTGAGCTTTTTTGTTTTTTCATCAGTAGTTCGAAGTGTTTATTGGTTGGTGGTTTTATTTACTTGTTTTGGCAATACATAAAGTGTAATCTGATCAATATTCATCATTAAGTCCGAGCATCAGTAACGCAACAATAATGCTGCAGGACTTATACTAACATACTTTAAGTTTTATTCTGTATTGCCAAAAGTAAATTTATCATGGTTCACAATTCTTAATCTAGCCTCCTAAAGGATCTGCAACACAAATGAAAAACATAATTGAGCTTCTAGCTCCAACAGTAAGACAGACAGCTTTAAGCCTAGCAATGATGATAAGCTTCTAACTCTAAACATTCTACTAATTTGTCACAGCTATTTGTTCATCACACACACTGACAACAGCTCCACAAAATCCTGATCAGCCAAACCATCAGTACTCGCGAATGCCACGAATTTTTACTTCAAATGTTTCCAAAGATATTAATTACGGTCTTTACCGGCCTTACGATAGATTTCTTAAGATATTTAGATACGTGTTCTTAATGGCATCTATAAGCGGCAAACTCGTCGAAATGCCCATAGGAAACACATTTTTTTCCTTTTAATAACATAATTAAATATTCCCGAAGGACCAGTGTAGATTGACCCCTGATTACTATAAGATTAGCTTAGAAAACAGGTGTTATCTCTTTTGTTTTTAATTTATGAAAAAAATGCATTTTCTATTTCAAATTAGGAATTTTCGAACATAGATAAACTTGATGGATCTTGTTTGTTTAATTTTTTTCGAAGTTGTTTGAAATTGTTAACATGGGTTTGAACGAGTCATTATTTTTAAAGATGGCGTTAAAATAATATCACAAATAAATTCAAAATCTCTATTACCAATATTTTACTAGATTCATGTCAGAAACATAAATTGAAATATACATAAATTATATTAACTGTGAGATTATTAAAAATCTATCAACACTTATTAAATTCAAGCCTATCTAACACAACCATAAACTATAAAACAGTGCCTATTATTAAAAAATAATCATAATAAACTACTATTATTGCATCATTAACATCCCCCCACTTTTATCCCCGACTGTACCTAGCTAACTACAGTCATAGAAAGTTAATTATTGTCTAAGACAGAAGCTGCTGCCTAGACTGGTTCCTAGGACAAAATAATAAATAATTCCAGTTATATAACAGGTTTCATTAAGACAGCAGTAAATCAGGCTACCTGAGATGCGCCGGCGCAAGCGTATAGCAACATTATGACGGAGCGTTCGCAGCAAAATCTTTGATGTAAAATTATTTGACATGTGGCGTGGAGTTGACATTTAAATAGCATATTATAATAGGCCAATGATTTTCCCACTGCTGGGATCCAGGCGTAATCTCTGTGTGAGGATATAGGCCTATATCTCTAATAGCGGGTTGGTTGGTGGATGACAAATGACTTCAAAATTTTGGTTCTGGGACGAGCCAGGTAAATCTACATTAATTCATGAAACAAAGCCACTAGGCATACTCACATTAGTTAGGTTCAAAGTAATCTCATGACTACTCATGACAGTCATAGTTATAGTTTAATAAAAGTTTTAATTCTTTTATAATCTCTGATAAGTATTCTTTGAATATGGCCCGTCACTTTGTACTGATGATCTCGCGTTAGGTATGCATAATTTTGTCAAACTGTTTTTTTTTTGTTAGGCTTTGTTTAATGCTAGGCAAAAGCCCTTTCGTTCCAAATCTCTTTATATATCATGTTACGACGACCAATTTTACAAAAAAACGGTGGCAAACAAAATTACCATAGTTTTCGTCCTAATACCGAAAAACTCAACTTGAAAATTTTGAGAAGCTTGAAATTTTCTCGAGAATAACTGAACACTTCGCAAATTGTTTCAGCTAGTCCCTTTTAAACACAAACTTCGGTTATTGCCACAATTAGTTCCTGTAAAATATTCCCTCTGTGGCTAAAATTTACTGCTAAGTATACTAGAAGAGAATTATTATAATAATAATCTTAAAAGGAACCTCTTTGACTTGGAATAATACAATTTAATGTTAAGGTTTTGCGTCCAAAGTTTTGTTTAATGACTGTATAAAACCCAAAACTAATTTTGGGTTGTAATAGATATTATTAGTATTTTTAATGGTTTTCCTTTGGTTTTTCTATTTTCCGAAAAACTTCGGAATAGAAATATTAGAACTAATCCTTTTAAATATACTACTGGAACAGTGACATTAACGAAAAAAAAAAACTATTTTCGCGTAAAAAAATAATTTTGGTCCTATTTTGCGAACCATACATTGCGTCTAATCTTTTTAGCTATTTGTGTTGGCTGGTGAGTGGAAACGGTTATTAAAAGAGTACATCTTCAAATCTTACCCCTGGGGCATAGGCAGAGGATGCAGTATCGTTTTGTTTTAACTTTGCGCATGA
The DNA here is from genome assembly GCA_963082945.1 of Cerastis leucographa. Taxonomy (NCBI): domain Eukaryota; kingdom Metazoa; phylum Arthropoda; class Insecta; order Lepidoptera; family Noctuidae; genus Cerastis; species Cerastis leucographa. The sequence continues at coordinate 9,734,258 of OY720353.1, forward strand.
AACTCCTCATTATGTGGTGTTTTTCTAATTATATCTCGCGTTAGACTTGAACACTGAGCTGTGATATAATGCGTGAAAGTATAGAGGGCTGTGTTTAGTATTGGACATTTAGGTATGGCTTATTATTACGATGACGTTATAAGAAGGGATATTTTGTCTAACCAGGCGTTTTACTTCAAAACGTTTTGATAAACCGGTTATTAGGTACACCGGTTAGTAGGTACCTACTTAAAAATAAATCTGGCATATGTTTAGTCTGTCATTTGCCGATGAAAATAACCTTATTAAAGTAAATACAATTCTTGATTTAAAGTAAAATACTAAACCGATGACTAAAATCTAATTTTGAAAAATAAACTGTCATCATTTGAATGCGGAGACAGTTTTATTAAAATAATGTTTTTATTCTCCGTCATTTATGTGCAAATATACATTTAAAACTTAACAATTTGTAAATGCATGAAAAGTTAATAAGTACTTTGATCGAATTCCACTATTTAAAGAATGACTTATGTGAAAGAAAAAATAGTAAATAATACCGTGACGATTGCAGGGAGAATAGAACAAAAAAAATATAGTACGTGGACTCCCTCCGCGCGGATGAAGTGAAACTTCGTAATACTACACGCTTGCGTTTGAGTGTTACAAATTCACTCTCGCTCGGTCTCTTTCTATTCCCCGTCCCCAAGAGCGTTGAACGTTTAACGCAACAGTGCTTTCATACCCCCTCCATGGTAGCGTTAAACGTTTAACGCAACCTTGTTGGAAGTTGCATAAGAAGTTTCACTTCAAAACGTGTCGCACCGACCCCATAACCTTTGTGCTCTCTTATCTTAATGCTGTCCTTTTAAGTATTTTGTGTGTAAATTAAATAATAACATGGTACAAGGGCAAGAAGGTGATGAATGTGATGATGATGATGAAAGAATGACTTATTTTAGGAAGATTAAAATATGAATAATAGTTCAATATATTTATATATACAACAAACTAATCCTAAATTAAGATATCCCTTCATAACTCATCAATTAAGCCTAAACAGCATACTGCCAAAGATTGAAATATCGTATAGCAGCGGGACGAAAGACAATAAATAACAAAATCATAAGTGTCGGGCTGCGACCTCGCGTGTTCGTGTCGTTTGACCCCGGATAAAGGGTTAATCTTCTAAGGGGTTGCCCTATAAATCATGTTACGTTTTGAGTTAGTAGGGCTGACGGTGTAGAGAAATTGTTTGGGAGTATACTCGTAGTAGCACTATTTGGGTAAATTATTTTGTAAAAAAGTGGCCGTGAACGTGGTTTATCCAAAAAATTGTTCAAATTTTCTAGAGAAACTAAACATTTCGAATTTATTAAGTAATTAAAAACAATATTGAGAACAAAGTCTGCTACATTTTTTTATTACAACAAAAGTCACGTGAAAAGTCTAAAAATATTTTACAGGAGAAAAATATACTTGCTGAAGATTATTACAAAGAATATGTAAAAAGTATTAGGTTTAAGTTGAAAATATAATTGTAAATGAAATGCTCACTATTAACAGTCAGCTAAAATTAACGCAAAACAATAACCCGCAAGCGCTCAGCCGTTTTACAACCCACAAAACAAAACACGCGACAACCCTAAAATAGCAGTATAATAACTCATTCAGTTGACACAGATGGCGCTGCTGTACATCAAAATGGCCGCAGATTACTGTCCTGCATGATTTATTCCCATCAACTATTTGTATGCAAATCTTTATAGCTCCCGGTGTTTAAGTCTTCATAGATTTCTCTTTTTTTATGTCGTAAAGTATTTCTTATAGATAACGTTAGTGCTATTTTAGTGATATTATAATTTTAATGAATTATTTTGTGGGATCTTACGTGAGAGTAATTTGGTATCAATACATAATATTAATCACATACCTACGTTATTTTTAATAAAACTGAAGAGCTCTTTCCTTACTTAAGATAAACCTAATTTATGCCAATCGAGGGAACAAGCAAACAGAACTGCGAAGGAAAATTGTGGGAAATCTTTTGTAAATATTTTGGTGAAAAAAGAAAGTACAATCTTTTGTCACTTGCGGGACTCAAAACAACTGTTGGATATCATTTTAAATCCCCAACGACCATTGAAGCACTTAACAAAAGAGCAGTAAAGTGCACAACGATAAAAAAAAAACAATCAAATCAATGAAAATTCCATTGAACATGTCCAAATTCATTATGCACCCATCTCATTTAATATTCCGTATATCAAACCGGGGTTGTTTCGACGCAATAATTCATAAATTGAGCCGATTAATTGATATCGCAGCGAAGGGTTAAACCCTCCCGCGGGGTTGTAGTGGCGTTTGTTTTGACAAATACATGACGATGTATTTGAGGGTTGGAGTAATGGATTGATGCGATGTGATGGTATTTAGTTCAAAGCTGTTAGATAGAAGTTCGTATTTTTGTTGAATTACTAGTAAATTTTGCTTTTCAAAATAATTTTCAGGACTTTGTAGGCACCAGCTTTGGGCTAATAATATTGTTCTATTTAAAACCTCACTACATCGGTATTGCGAAATCTTCTAGTTTACATGTGAATGGTTAAAAGTAAAAATCCACGTATATTCCGTTTTAGAACTACAAAAATGATTATCAAAACATTAATATCCGCAAATAAACTAAATTCAGAGATCAAACCATTCCAAAAACAAAACATAAAACTACCTTATAGACACAAACTTATAGAACAAAATCACAAATATTTTTATTAATAATTGTCCTTCACTGTACCGATTTGGTTTGACTGATGTGTCCACCTGTCCATCGTTACACAGTGGACGGTGATTACGCTAATCGCCTCTCGTTTCACTAATAACCACAACGAGAATGCTACTGGTGCAGTTTTTTATTTTATTTTATGGCTGCCTTTATTATTTTACTTCGACACTGTCATCTGGTCCAAATTGTGGAAAGTACTGCTGGACGTGAGCTTTCCTCAACATTTGGAACATCTTATTAGGAAACTTAATCATGACGGAACCGCAGGTGTGCGCTTGGATGGTGTAAATTCAGAATCCTTCAAAACACAAGCTGGTGTCAGACAAGGGTGTATACTATTACCGCTGCTGTTCAAGATAAACACCGAATACATAATGCGGATTCATCTGGATAACTGGGATCAAGGTGCGTCGGTCGGAGGTAGGATTATATCCAACCTGAGGTATGCTAATAATATTGAAACAACTCTCCTGGCTTCATCTAAGGAGGATACCAGCAATTTGTTACGGATACTCTAAACCACTAGTCTAAAGTTTGGAGTTACCTGAACCGTGAAAAAACCAAGATGATGATGGTGGTCACGAAAACAACCCAGATATCACATCGGTTGCTAACTGTGAAGTTGCCAACAGTTACATCTATCTGGGCTTTACTATAACCATCTGCGGGGGATGTGACTCCGAGATAAGACAACATACTACGTATAACTCGATCGGCTGCACAAAAGTTGGACAAAAACTGGAGAGACCGCTGAATAACTAAAATACCAAAATACGCTTTATCAATGCCCTGGTTTTCCCGATTTTCATATATGGAGCGAAGGCATAGACATTGCGAATGCAGAATCGACGCAATATTGACGCCCTGGAGATGTGGTGTTGGAGACCGCTCATCGGATTAACGTGTCAATGCTCAAGTCATTATTGAACAAAGACAGTCAAATACGATTCGTCGAAATCTTCGGACACGTTACCCGCAACAATGATTCCATGGAGCGCTTGGTGATTCAGGTTTGAGTCGAAGGCACGAGGTTACGTGGTCGATCACCAACCCGATTTTAGAATATTTATACTTATTTATTTTATAAAATGAGTTTCTAGATTAGAATTTAATTGTTGCAATCCGTGGCCATATTGGTGAGATATCTTATCTAAGTAGGTAATATCGGTGCATTTTATTATGGTTTCCTAATAAATTGAATCATAAATATAAAGAATTTAGTTTTAAATGAGACCAATGAAATGGTTTCTTAATTAATATGGTTTCTTAATTAATTCCTTCTTGAAGCGATCGGATTAGATTATCGTATTTGCATTAAATATGGATCACAAATGCAAAAAACTTGTATTTTATAGATAACTGACCAGCATTGATATTAAGGATGGTAATGTCAATGCAGATTTTATAGTTTAGATTATTTTTGAATTGTTTAAATCGTCCAATTTATTTCCCATTAAAATATCGTAAAAGAGTCTAGATAAGCTCCTATCTCTCGCTATTTACAAATCATAATTATGTACGTATACTGTATAATCGAAGTATCTAATGTTTCTTTTGCGTCTTGTCAAATATCAGCCATCAACCACCAACATTGAAACTTTAATTGAACCATGTCTAAGAGAAAGAAAGATAGAAAACGTAATTAATTTGTCTGGTACAAAACACAACAAAACAAAATAATTAAATTAACAAACAATATTGTAAAAAGTAAAGACAAAAAAAAAGTTCACATTAAACCAAAACATTGGTCCTGTACAAGACCAGAAGGCCCCCTATCTCAGCATAGTGCTGTTGCAATAAAAAAAGAGCTGTCATTGTCAATATTCCATAGCAGAGCAGTAATGACAGTCACTTTTACAGTTTTATGGCGAAAATTGTCCTTAATGAACAAATCAACCCTCAGACCCCTATTAATTCTACAAACTCCTAACAAGCGATCTCCCATGAAGACTTTATTGAATAATTAAGTAGTACACTTTGTTATAATCAAAACTGAATTAAAACAAGCAAATTACACATAATGCGCCATCTAATGCTTTTCGAATGGGGTCATGAAATCGCTGTTTAATAATGCATTTGTTAACGAAGGGTGTACGTATTCTGTAGGAATTTGTACCTTATTTTGGGTGATTTTAAAGTTTGATTTAAAGTTAAGTTCTAGTCTAAAATCCCATGATAGATGACTCGTCTTTTGCCATGTGCCACGTTAATTTAATTCGATTGTGAATGTTTGAAATCTTAGCTCGTCACAAACGCACAATAATTATAATTTATAAATGTGCCATGTCTGCCTTGACAAATGGCGCCTCTGATTTATTTACTCGTTTCACAATGTATGGTTTTGTTATGTTATTTTATTGTTTACTTGCCGTTATTTATTGCTAACCTTTAGCTGTGTGTTTGTTTGTTTTTTGCTGTCAGTCCCTAATTGATACGGAGAATTAGATAGATGTTTTTATTCTTAGCTCAGTTGTGATCGAACAAAACCTTTGACAAAGTATTGTACAATAGTTTGTCAAAGGATCACAATTGAAATTATATCCCGATAATTATCCATGCCTAAAGGTTCGTATTTTAAACCCTTATCTAACCCGTAACCTGTTAACTCCTAAATCTCCTCGTTGAAACAGTCATCCATCACTGGTAGAGTCTGATTAGCTCGTACTGTTTTGGTAGACTACGGCTCACTATTATTGCACCCTACATAGCGATGCCTTCACAGGCTGAATATAATGATACAACCGCTTTAGTAGACTCTAGGCTATAGAAATTGTAGAGTTGACAGGGTTTATGTGTAGTTTGGATATGGTATTGGATTTTTCTTATTTAAATCTATACATGCTTTAAAATAAAGTCAGTTTTTCGGCATCTCATTCTCATTCGGCATCTCATCAGACATGTAAAATTGGTGGATGCCAAGCTTCACAGCTTGGCTTATCGCCGCAAGGTTGCCTGCTTGTCGGTCTTCTACAGTCTGTACTTCGGTGAGTGTGCCCGAGAACTCCACTACCACATCCCACCAGCCCCCTTCTACCATCAGACATCTAGACGCACTGCAAGTTACCATCCCTACCTTGTTGCTGTTCCACCAATTCGCACTAAGCGTTTTCAAACGTCTTTCATAATACATACAGCAAAGAAGTGGAACTCTCTGCCTGCGTTTCCGAACACTTACAACCCTAATCTCTTCAAAGTAATAGTGGACAGGCTTGTTCTGGGTAAGCTCGTACCATCGTCGACTTTGTCTCTGTCATCTCTAACCTAGACTAGAGTCAAGAGCAAATAAAAACATGTCCTTTCCTGTCATATCATCCTTCACACAGTCCACCCATAGTTTATTTAGTCTTCCTATACTACTGACCCATCCACATTCATACTTAAAACTTTCCTTACGAAATTTTCCTCGAATCACATGCCCATACCAAGACAACCGATTACCACACAACTTTTCAGCTTCTAATGATGTTTTGTCAGCATATCTATTATTGAAGGTTCATGTTTGTGTAAAATAATGATAAATGATTATTGATTCATTTGTTTTCTTAACCTCTCCAGCCTTGCGGCTAAACGGTAAAACACCCAGCCGGCCTCACAATGACGTCATCGAGCGTGTCAAGTGTCCTGCGCTCATAAAAAGCTTATCGCGCGAGTTCTATTAACTCTTATCTCAAGCGGTAAACAGTTTCGGGTTCTTGATTAACGAGACCATGTATTACAATATAAACAACTGTTTTATAACTACTTGAGAATTATAAACATCGCATAGAATTCAGAGAGCTCGCCGCAAACATACTGTTGTCGTAGTTTGTTTTTTTTTGGTAAAACTACTGAATCAATTTACACGAAACTTTAGATCTAACATAACAAATATACAAGTAATCTAATGACAGTGTTTTTTAGGAGTCCTACATAAATTATTCTTGCAAGATTCCAATTCAAACGTCTTATTAGAATCGGCCATTTTCTAACTGCGCAGTTCAATGCATGAAAATACTTGAAATATCAATAAATATGAATAAATATGCCTCGAATGCATGAAATTATGAATTATCACTATTTTTTCGCTTATTACTAATGTTTCCAAGACCATATTTCATTGTAAAAGAGTCAAATTCATATTTTCAATTTCGACTGACGAACTTCACAACAAAGGAATTTTTGGAGAAATTTTTGGGTCAAAAACATAATTTTTAGATATTTTTTCCAGCAAATGACTATCTAAAAAGTTACATTATACACTTATAACATACTATACATTTACTTACCAAAGTTTAACAACACAAAACACAAAAATTTCACTGCATTCCAAAACAAAACACCACCGTTCCACACTGGCCGCCATGACTCATTGTGACAGTCGACAAAGACGCGTTTCTTTATTTTTTTAATAATTTTGTGCAGTTGTTAGGTTGGTATGATTGGTTTCATTTTAATCGAACTCTAGTTGGCCAGAGACGTAAATTTTTACAAACGAATTAGACCCTTACTGTACGTACGATAAGGGTTTAAGTTTGCTTGTACGAGGCGTTCCCAAATGGGAACCTCGGGGTTCAACCGAATTGTTCGGCGTTCCCATATGGGAACCACGGGGCTGGAGAGGTTAAGTCGTACAACCATGTAAAGTAAGGGTGGGTCGCTACAGGCCGTGTCGACGGCGCATATTGTCCCACGCGCGCCTCAAGGAGATGTCAGCAAACCGGAAGGGGTCCGAAAGAGCCGATGCCTGCCAGGGCTGCGGATAGTTCGAAAGAGATAACGCGGCCCTGGAACACAAAGGGCTAAGAAGGAACATGGGTGGGTTTTAGTCAGTCAAGTCTGACACTTCCTCCCGCTCCGCCCAGAGCGGGAGAAGTCATTTGATGATTTCCCATCCGCAAAAAAAAAGGGTGGTTCGCTAATGGAGGATATAATAAACTAAGCCAAATCGAAAGTTGAACACGAAGCAATATTAAGCGTAGTAAAAAAAGTTTTATAAAATCCAGAATCGTTAAATAATCCTCTTAATTTTATGATCATGCTAAAAGCAGTGACCGGCTTTGCAAGATTAAATAGACACAGTTTACGCTACAAGTCATAGTAAAAACCATATTATGTAATACTGTTAAGAAACGTTGGGTTGTTACTAAAATACACACAATCTGACCACATTTAAAATTAGGCGTACTGTACGCCTTTACAATTACAATTATTTTTCTGTACGCCTTTTACAATTATTTTAGCAGCAACCCGAGAGTAACTTTATTTACAATAAAGATCACTTTGTTTTTGCAGCAGAGCAGCAGTCTTCACCATTCGTCTCTTACCCTTATTCCAATTTATTTGGGGTCGGTGCATGTCTTCTTCTTCCATACTTCTCTCATTCGTCATTTCATCAGAAGCCTCATTTTTTGCCATATTATCATCCTTCACACAGTCCATCTATAGGTTATTTGGTCTTCGTCTACTCATAAGAGAGCAACAGAGTAACAGAACCTAACTTTATTAGAACGCAAATAAAGTTCACTGTAACTGTGGCAGTGATGCAAAATCAGAGGTAGAAGGAACTTCATCCCATCATCAGAACCATCTTAAGGCGCGTGGCCATGGGCGGAACTAACATCGCCTTCTTGATATTTCAATACAATCATCTGCCTGCCTTTTCGCACTATGTTGGGGGTTGCTTCCAGTCGAACCGGGTGCAGCTGAATACCATTATTTATATGGAGCGACTGCGTATCTGACCTCCACAACCTAGTTGGGTATACCTTGGTGAGACTGGTTGCTAGTTTTTCGGACCCGTAACGACTCTCAAAGATCTAAATTGACAGCCGGGACCATCAGCTTAACGTGCTTTCCGAGGCACTTCCGGAAACTCGGTGTGTAATTACCGAGGAGGACTATTGTTCAGGGGTGCGCCAAAGTTCACCTAAATTTTCAACTCCCATAATTGGAAATCCGAAAATGTTCTTCCTAACATTTTTCATCCTAACAATCGCAATTCCTAACTACTCTGTCTCTAATGTTCTAATTCCGAAGCATTCAACTTCATAATGTCAGTAGCAATAATCATCTATTAAACTTTTATTTGTTTTCCTATATTTTCTCAACATAACCATCTTTTACACTATTATTCAAAGTCATATCTTTTTTGTTTAGATTTATTTTTTATTAATTAAAGCGTCTTCTTTAATTTTATTTTAAGAGGTGTGTACCCGCAAAGATATCCATAGGTTAGGTTAGGTTAGAACTGTGACTGTACTTCGAAATTGGTCGCGAAATTTTTCTAAATATTTTTTTCATGGTGGGGGTGGTAAATATCATCTTCTACCCACATATATTATTTATTACACTTGGTAAATGTTTCTTTCTGAGTATGAGTGAAATTATTATGGTAATTATGTTTAGGGATAAAAGCGTTATGATAAAAAACAGTAGGAGTTGAAATATACACGGTGTAAATCACCTCATCACGAAGCCGTCAACCAAGCATTCTGTACATGAAACTAAGTAACTTTACGCAAAAATTATTGCTGGGAAACGCCTTTTTTTGGGGGGGTTTAAAATCATGTTTTGTGGTAGAACTCAATGTAACGCACTCAAAACATTGTGCTGATGGACGGATTGAATAGTACGGAGGTCGTGGAGGTGTTTAAAGTAAAAATCTTACATTAAAAACTTGTATTTAAAGAAATACTTGTCAAAAATTTGGAACTTTGACCCCTAATATCTCCGTAACTAGAAGGTTCCCAGGTATGGTGTAGAACAAAAAAATGATCGCAATGACAGGGAGAACCAGTGCCTTTCGGCTTCGTTAAGAGGTGTTTTACACCCTTTATTTACAATAATGAAATTATTAATTACAATTTTCGGAAACACGAGTGTTATGAGCATCGCTGGTAGCACTACAAATAGTATGAATGAAAACTTTAGGATGAAAAATTTTAGGAAGAGTGATCATTCGGATTACAAATCATTAGGAAGAACAATTTCGGGTAAAGAACTTTAGGTGAGCCAATATGGACCCATTGTTCAGATATTCCACCAATTCTATCACATTTTAAACGCAACGACATTCACAGTGTACGCAACCAATCAGGAAACGCTCACATGTCAATCACCAATTATAGCGCATTTTGTCCCGCGTCACTCGACGCCGACCAATCGGCGCGCTGAATTTAAATCATTGTTTGGAATTCGAATCGCGCCGCATGGACCGTTTGGCGCACAAAGGTTTCTAGGTTTTACTTAAAGTGGACAAAGTAATGGATTCGTTGAATAACGATCAACTAGCGAAATAGGTTTTTAGTATGAAACAATAGATCTAGAACCTGAAATTCCGACCAGAAACTAACGAGGTTGTGGAGGTCAAACAGGCAATCGGTCCATGTAAGATGCTGGTCTTCAGCTGCATCCATAGGACTGGACCAGATATCATATATCTGATAGCCTGTAATCCCCGAAGGGTTAGGCAGCGTTGTGCCTTATTATGTAATAGATCTATGACATGGAATTGTTTTGATTTTATACCATTTCGAATAATTTCACTGCGCATGCGCATCACATTCTTCAGAAAAGAGTGTGGAACGATAAAAAGTGGAAAGCTGATTTACTGAAAAAAAAAAAACATTGCAATTTGAAACTAACATTCAAGTTACAAGGTAACTTGCGATTACAGTATATGGAATTTTGGAAGACAGACACAAAAAGGCGAATATACTGCTTTTTTAATTTAGCAAACAAATACGTCATCCATGAAACACATATCACACCCACCTTGGTTCATTCAACCCGAAAAATAATAACAGGAACACATACTTAAAACCGTAATTACAACATACTCAAACCATTAATTATAATATATTATTATATTACAAGACATAATTATTACTAAAATATTTTACACTACATGATCAGCTACCTATTAATTCTATTTACGCAAACGAACATATACTGGTGACTAATTATTTCCCTGCCTAAGAAAGTGAATTCTTTAAAGCTTAGTGTAGATCGTCGAGAATGTGCACAAGAATATTTTTGTGCAGATATTGTGTGGGAACATTTCTTTATTGGCGTACGAACATTGTAATAAACAACACACTACAGTATTCTGGGACGTAATAGAAATAATTTAATGGTTGGCGATGATAGTTGGTGAAGTTGTTAAGAAATGAAAGAATTATGTCATTTTGTTGTTGATACAATACTCATTAGAGTTTCTATCTATTGGCGTCATAAGAAAATGTAATATAGGTACAATATATTATATTTTAAGGTGCGTGTATGTCCAGATGTATGAACGTGGACGAGACAAAAAGAGTACATAAAGTTCGTACCAGGTGGCGTTCTGTGTTTTTTGCCTACCCCCATAGAAAAATGTCTGGTTTTATGTATGTAGGGAATAGGGATGAATTTATATTAAAAACTTGAAAACCTGGTAGTAGGAACGGTTCTAGTAAGTAGTATCCCACTTCGGGAGTTGGTTCGTGAAAACATGGGGCACGTATGGAGCTTTTTAGCCACCTATGCATATTATGCACAAACACAATTGACACCTCACACCTGAACCATGCCTTAACCGCCACACCCGTAGTTTTACTCCTAATAGGAACTACATTACCTAATTCGAATGTTAATTATGTACTTGTATACCTATCTAGGCTAAGCTTCCTTCACACAAGCTTTATAAGCCACTACTAGTCAGTTTTTTGAATAAAATTGCCTATGACAATGTGTAAATGTCGATCCATTTGGTAACGTTCCAATGCATGGTTGGCTAAGTTTTTAATATTAAATACCTCTTAAGGTTGGTATTTAGGTGACAATATAAATAAATATTAACAACGGATTTGTGTAATTCAATTACCGTACGTTTTTAGTAGTCGTGTTTCCAGAATGGAGGTTATCAATAACCATTAGATTTAAAACTGTGGTCATTTTGTATCAATTTGCCTTTTTTATACCGAAAATGGATTTTTCGGCTTTATGTTTATGCTTTTAGCAGTGGTTTTAGTGTGGTCTGTCCACACTCTCTGCCGGACCTTTTTAGATAAAGGATCTTTTCTGCCAATGCTCAAGATTTAGAAGATTTTCGATTTATTGACCAACCAGCATTTGCTTGCACTGTACAAAATCTGAATAGCTCTTAATCAGCTTCAGAGAAGGTGTCTCAAAGATTCCCCGAATGAAGAAAAACTTATTCTTGATATGTTTATATTGTAAATAAATTTTTATAAACACTTTTACACCTCATGTATTTTTTTAACTAGTTGGCCGGTGTTAAGTACCAGACAACTCTGAGAAGAAACAGCCGAAACAAAGTCAGACGTCACTGTATCTTTTAAGTTCCAGACATAATTTTGGTCAACTATGGCTGTGATGCAGCATGTTAATTCACCACGTCAAGTTTAAGAAATAATCATGCTATCACCTTACTTAAAACTTGGTAAGTATTCATGTATAACTAACTATGTAACTAGGTAACAAAATGTCACTAAACGAAAAAGACATAAACCAAAACATTTTCACACATAAAACACGAATTACAAATCCGACCCAACTTAACATGTTGTATTCTCACGTTTTCCTTCACAATTTAACATACGACTCTGAACTATGATTTCGTATTATAATAAATTTTGTGGGGAATCAATTCCCATAGTGATAATGGAATCAGAGACAGCATATATCAGCTGCGATGCATGCTCCGACCTCCGTTCCCCATAAGTTTAGTTGTGTTTTTAGTTTTGACGGTTGGTAGCGGACACTTTGATAAGCAGTAGCGTGGCGATAAAAGTTTAATGTTGTTTTTTTTTATGGTTAGTTTTGCTATCTGTTGACTGTCACGTAGTTTTAATTTAATTTAAACAATTTACTAAATAGATGCTATCAGATGAAACATGTGATTCCATTTATCAGAAAAACTTTTAAATGAAAATGACACACCGAATTGTCAATTTTAACGGGTTATTCTAAAGCTAGACGAGTGAGTAATGGCCAGTTCAGCTCTAGCGAGTTAAGACAAAGATTACGACTTTATCCCGGCCCGTTTTCGCGCTGTCAACGCGGTCAGCCCAGACGAAAGCAAAGCATAATCAGCCTGTAATTTTCCCACTACTGGCACACAGGCCTCCTCTCTATGAGAAGGAGTTGGCTATTATCCACCATGTGCTGGTTAGTAGATGTCATATACGACATAGAATTTTTAGTTCTAAGCCATGTCGGTTTCCTCAGGATTTTTACCACTGGGCCGCCGCAGCTTTCACCAAAGCGACGAAAGTATATTCAACTTGAAATCATGATAGCTACGTAGGTAGGGCGTGATGAGATAACGCTTAAATTATACTAAGAAAAGTTTAAGACAGAAGCCCATCGGCCAGGAGGCACTTTCAATTTTCAAAAAGGGCCAACAACATTATTATGCAGATAAATACTCTATAAAAAAAATAACCTTTCTTCCATACCGCTGCTTGTTCTACCAAAACCACACCTTTATGTCAAAAGTCATCACCCAAACATCACAACACGAATTTTATCACAATTGTTATCACATTATATGACTGGTTGAATGCCTCACTAAATATATTGAGCTATTCGTATTGATTTTAATGCATTACCTATGATTTAGTGCGCCTATGCCTCGCAATATTGTAGATAATTAATTGAATTTATTCAATAAAGCTGTAATAATTAATCAATCTTGATTCAAATTTATGAAACGGGGTGGGCATTAATAAATTATTATTAACTAGTGGGTTTGTATTGATACTTTATTCGCATCATTTTATACCGTGTTAGGGAAAATAGGGCTTTACCTAATTACTAGAGGTGTACCGGAAAAGCAAACTATCCGGTCATTTTTGTGGTTGGCAAAAAGTCGGCGCTTTATCGCCATAAAGCGCTGAATTTTCCTAGTAATCGCTTCTGCTGACTAGTCGGCACTAGTCGGCAGATGTTTTCCTTTCATCATTATCTAGCCTTTTCCTCAAACTTTGTTGAGGTTGCGACTGCCTATCTGACCTCCACAACCCAGTAACTGCCGGCCTAGCATGACCGCCGTAGAAACTGGCTATGTCTACGGTAGAATCGACAATTTGACAGATATTTCTATCGTTACAAGCATGGCGATATTAAGAATGTAGAAAAGAAATGTTTCTTTTCTTCAGTCGACACAATTCTACAACGTCGAGCATGACGACCATATTTTCTCTTCTTTTGACATTTTGGGGTAGAAACATTACTTCTGACAAATTTAAAACTAGTCTCATTAAAAACTAAATACGAGAAATACGTTTCGTGTTTGCGTTGAGTTACGTTCAAAAGGTTGAAATGTTATGTAAAATATTTAGGTTTAATTTTGCGGAAAAGATCCAGGCCTGGATCCAGGATGCAGCAACACCATCCCGCCCACGAAAAATGAAAAACTCGAGCAATTGGCAACTTTTTTTTGTTAACTAAACGTAATAATACTCAGGGAATATAAACATCACGTGATACGTCCCCGTTGCTATGGAAAGAATTTCTGTCTTATGTCTTCGTAGAAACGCGAGTCGACGGGGCGCGCCATGCTCGGCCAGAAGAAATGTCAAGTTGTATAGAAAAGATTTCTTGTCGTTTCTTGGTAGAATAGAGATAGAACGGTCATGCTAGGGGGGCTGGGTAAAATACGAAACCCCTTAGAAAAGACTGGATGTCAGACTTTCAGCTTCTGATTACTTGTTACGACTGTCAAAGATCTACAAATGACAGCCGGGACCAGCGGCTTAACTTGCTTTCTGAGGCACGGAGGAAACTCGGTATGCAATTATAGTCATCCACGTCACCCATCCACGGACCAACCTCGGCAAGCACGGGTTAACCTTGAAGATCGACCCGTGCGGCTGTTATTATTTAGCCGTTTATTTATGTGATTTATCCTTTAATGTCAATTATTTTGCCATAGCCATAGTTGAATCATCGCTACTAAGTATCAAGCAACCCCAAAAAAAATGCGGAAACATAATATTCGTTATAATACCGTTTTCAGTAGGACCAGACGGCATTTAGAAACAATAATTTTTGGCATCCAATGCCGGATCAGGGACAATAAAGGAAATTGTTTTGTAATTATTTAAGCCTAATAATGTTCCAGTGTTTTTTGGGTTCCGTACCTCAAAAGGAAAAAACGGAACCCTAATAGGATAGTGTGTTATCCGTCTGTCTGTCAAGACCCTTTATCTCGGGAACGCGTAAAGGTATGGAGTTGAAATTAAACCATATACTACTAACTACTACTACCGTAAATCTACAGTCCCTTGGCTGTAGAAAAATTAATCTTATAAGTTAACGTAAAAAAAAATACGGCCGTTTATGCCGCAAAAAACGTATATTTCGACACACGCAAGGGAATCAAAATGTATAGGGTAATTCTCCTTAACCTAGAACTATAAAATTTGGCAAGTAATATCATCTTTTACTACAAGTACAGTGGAAAATCTGTAAACTAGTAATTAAATCATAAAAAAATATAATCTTAATTTTTTACGATTTAATTAACCGGCCATAACTAACATGAATTTGCATGGAACCCTCAGTGGGCGAGTCCGACTCGCACTTGTCCGGTTTTTTTTTTCTGAACCCGTTGCCTTTTTTATGTGATAGGTAAACCAGCATGTAGACCTGTGACTTCAAAATACCGATTTCCGATACCAATTTTGATTATTTGAATGTAGCAAAATTCTAAGTGAGTTATTCTGACAACTCGTTAACATTTTGATTAGTGCGTGTAATAAACACTAAAATAAACATTACACCGTCGATTTATTACTTCTTATAAGATACTAGCTGTACCCGGCATGCGTTGCAATGCCCCGTAAATATATATATTTTGGGCCAGGAACTTTAACAAGCAAGTACAAAAGTTTCATCACAATCGGATCAATGGTTTAGGAACCCGAAGAGAACAAACGTACAAACTTCTTCTTTCTAGCTCTATCCCACTTTAGGTGGGGTCAGCTCTCCTAATTGTCTGGCGCCTGGACCTAGGTTGTTGGTGCAGGCAGTTCTTCCTCCTACAGGAGCTTCCTCCTCTATCTCTCTTATGGCCAAACACACAAGCATTCATTTTAATAAATATTTATAGATACAAGATAATGTTGATATTTTACGTTTGTTGCATTGAAAAACGAAGTAACTCATCACTTACAGTAGGTACAAATTGGATTGCTATTGTGTCCTAAAGCAAGAGCTTTGATCCTTATTTTTTTTATTTCAGGTATCTGTATCAGGTTGGCTCGAAGAACGGAGGGATGATTTGGCCAAAAGATTGAAGAGTGCGGCAACCACGTACTAGAAGGTGCAACGTTGGAAAGCCTCTCAGAAGGATCTCTGCAGGAATCAGTTTAAAATGTGATTCGAGAAGCATAGGGGTGGGCAATGTGGTGACGTTTGGGGGACAGCCATATCCAGCAGTGGTAGTCTTTTAGCTGATATCATGATGATATGATTTTTACCAGGTTATTTCCTAATCAAAAATACTAGGTATATTTGAATGTGATTCATTAAACTCCTGCGGCGTAATTGAGTAACAAAGTCTCAATCAAACATATCTCCAAAGAACAGAACTCATCATCATTCCAATGCCCTTCATCATCAACATCATCCACAGCCTGACTTCACCCGCTGGGTATAGGCCTATCTTTGCTTGTGCCAAGCTCCACGTTCTTGCAACATCCAGGATGTATCAATGCCCTTACCACAATTTATTTGGGGACAGCGCTGCATCTTTTGTAGCAAAACATACTGATCCAAACGTGTTGCGCCGACACCAAGTAACATGGTACAAGGATAGAAAGATGATGATTCTGATACAAACAATACAAGTCCAACCATGGTCTAACCATGGTCTTAAAAATCTTTTCCTTGACTATAAGGGAGAATGCAGAACTATACATTTATTCATATTAGGAGTGAAGCTAATCCAGATAGATTAAAAAAAAAAAAAATGAAATTTGTTGGTGCCTTCAGCGTATTATTACATCATATAGCTTTATTATTTTTAGTCTTAAGTACGATGTTTTAGAATGAGTGTATAGAGACTCACCGACCCCACCACAGTCAAACCATTGCCACGGTTTTGTGGGGCATAGTTTCTCAAGTTTTCATACCTTGTATCAATATAAATTAATAAATAATACATACAAGTTCCGATAATACAGATACCTTATCAAATGAAATTAAACTGTACATCTACAAAATGTGGGCGACGACCTAATTCTCAGTAAAACATGCTTCCTGCGAACTAAAAATGATAATATTTAAACGGTAATAGCACCAAAGAGATAGGAAGATGAATAAAATAGTTTTCTCCGAAATTTCGCCTACGTATTCAATTACTCATACCTAGTCTGTACAAGTCTTTTTGATCGTAGATGTTCAAGTTTCTGGGAATTTTCTGTTAATGTTGAACTTCCTCAATTATTGGTTTTTAGAGAGCTTCATTAATTATGTGAATTAACTTGTTTGATATGTGTAGGTATCTGTTCACTGGGAAAATAATTTCAAGCTAACATTTGAAGGGATTTTTTTAAAGATAATTAGCAATTTGAAACTCTATTCTGAATGGAATAAACGCCAGAGTCATACATACATTGCATCTAACGGATTTTAGTGTAATTCAGCTGAGGTAGGACAAGACCAAAGTTAAGACATATATTTTTGACGCGACAATGCGTTCCCGTGTGATAATATCAACCGTCAATGCAAGACCGCTGGAAAAATCTAGTATAGGTACTTACATTAGGCATATTTGATTGTTCAATAACTTGTTATGTATTTTGGCTATATGCTTGGTTCAGGGTCTCGTGGCCAAATAAAAACAGCTGGTCGGAACGATCTTTAGGTTACGCGTCGCTTGCCTAGGTTGTTCCGTGGATGGGTGACCACGTATTACACACCGAGTTTCCTCCATGCCTCGGAAAGCACGTTAAGCCGTTGGTCTCAGTTGCCATTTGAAGATCTTTGACAGTCGTCACAAGTGTCATTGACCCGAAAGTCCGACAACCAGTCTTACCAAGGGGTATCGTATTACCCAGTACTAACTTGGTTGTGGAGGTCAGATAGGTAATCGCTCCAAGTAGTGTACTGGTAGTCAGCTACATGCCGTTAGACTGGAAGCAGACTCCAACAGAGTTGTGAAAAGGCTAGGCAGTTGATGATGGGTATAAAAAACCGCCAATAGTGCATTTGATCGAATTCCATACTTAGGACTTCACACCTGCTAATAATCTGATGCCATAACTGTTGAACTAAAGACCCTCTAAGGTTTGGCATTCGGATTCCGGCCTTTTCATGGTCCCGTACCCAAAGGGTCAAACGGGACCCTATTACTGAGACTTCGCTGTCCGTCTGTCACCTGGCTGTATCTCATGAACATTTCTGTTGATGCTATAACAACAAATACTAAAAACAGAATAAAATTAATATTTAAAGGGGCTCCCATACAAAAAAGTGTTATTTTCTCGTTTTGATAAATAATGGTACGGAACCTTTCGTGCGCGAGTCCGACTCGAACTTGGCCGGTTTTTCTGTCACAGTGAGGTATAAAATCGGTAAATCACGATTATTCAAATAATTTTTTACACCTCTGAGAAACATGAACTTTGCTCATTTTACTAATTTATCGTGTGAATTGGTGACTATGTCGGTGCACAGAAAGCTCATAATGTACGAGTATGTCTGTTCTATTCCTATACTTTAAATCAATAGCTTGGCAGTGTAACTTACCTCCCGACGCCACTTTTAAATTAGATAATATTTATGTGAGAAAAACGATACTTGTAAAAATTAAATTATAGTTGCTGTTATTTTTCTGGAAAGAATGGTGAAATGTTTGCATTTAGGTACTATTCAACTTTTAAAGTCTGACTACCAGTCTTACCAAGTGGTTTCGTATTACCCAGTTACTGGGTTGGTCAGATAGGCAGTCGCTTCATGCAAAATACTGATATTCAGCTGCATCCGGTTCGACAGGAAGTCGACCCCATCAAAGTTTGGGAAAAGGCTAGGCAGATGATGATTCTTTCCACATCAAAATTACAACTAAAGAGTAGAATACATGCCTCTTTGCAACTGTGCCTCTTCCTCTAACAATATTTGAAAAAGTTGCTTGATTGGCTATTACATTATTGACAGCCCGCCACGCAGATCTATAGCAACGGAGGAGTTCTTATAACGTCTAAAAAAAAAAAACTTTCCCTTTGCGAATTATGATAACATCTCCGATCACACATTACGAAATAACCACAGAAAGGAATCAACAACCTTTCAAATGTCGTGCACAACACCTCATTAACTTATATTTTAACTCACGAATTCGTCTAGATACTCTTAATAACTCGGACGCTACGGTGGTCACAAAAAATGGCTGACGAGAAAATAGGGTTGGCAAGAAGCGGTACCACGGTACACGCGTGATCACTTGTAATTGGCCTAGACTGATGGATGAGACAACCTCTCCTCATTACAGTAAAACAAACTTAAACCTACACCCCAACAAATCACCTTTTAACTCTATGCTTCAGAAATAGAGCTCAAAAAACGTTTTTCGAAGTGAAGAGCTAAGTTGGTTGACGTCGAGAAACAGTTGGTAATTATTGGCAGCCCTGGAAAGGTATCTGTTTCAAACAGGATCTTGTTAATTTTGCGCTTTAACTATATAAGTATTTATTGAATAAAGTGTACTTATACTTGGTAATATGAATTAGAATTGAATTCATGTTTATGAGGGAATTTGGTAACGTCAGCGGTGGCCCAGTGGTGGCAGCCCCGACTTACGAGCAGTAAGCCGTGGGTTCGAACCCAGGCAGGCGCATTACTTTGTGTAAATTATTTCATCACCGAGCCTCTCAAAACCGGTGAAGGAAAACATCGTGAGGAAACCAGCTATGCTCTAGAACTGAAAATTCGAAGACATGTGACATCTACCAACCCGCACTGGGCCCGTGTGGTGGATTACAGCCCACTCCCTCTCATAGAGAGGAGGCCTGTGTCTCAGCAGTGGGAACATAAAAATGCTGATGATGTAACGTTGCAATTTCTATGCATGCATGCATGCATGAATTCGGGTTTTGTAAGACATCATTTGGCCATTGCCCTAATTTATTAGGGGTCGGCGCAGCATTTCTTCTTCTTCCATACTTCTCTATTAGTCGTCATCTCAGCAGTCAGCAGCTTTCTAGCCAGCCATTGTTTCTTTGGTGTTTCATACTCAACATTTTCCTCACTACATCTTAAAATATTCGATTTTTGTAAAACTGTGGCACAGTCACAGTTTATTTGAAAAACGATTCACAGAAGACTGTTCCCTGTTTTCATACGCTGCTTGATTCGCCGAAGATTTAATCGATACGGAAAAGTTACAAAGTGAATGTTCAGACCTACACTGGCTTTAAAACCGTTTTCTTATCCATAAAGGATACTGTTGTTTAAAATTGTTACTTTTAACTGTCTTAGGAAAACGCAAGGAAACTTAGAGGTAAGTTTGAAAATTATCAACCGGTCTTTGATCTGAAATTACACGAATTCAGCTAGCGAAGTAGCCTATCGTTATTTAATTCTGTATTAGAAGAAGTTGTGAAATCACACACATGCAGTTGGCTAGCATGGTGGTCTAAGACTTGTTTATTATCTGTATTAGCTATTAGACGATCCCTGCAACGGTACAAGTAAAGACAGATGAAAATACGTTTACTTACTTTTCCCACCACAAACTTATGTGCCTAGCCTAAGTCGGGGTCAGCTTCCACTGGACTTTGATGCAGCTGAATACCTGTATTTTACATGGAGCTACTGCCTATCTGACCTCCACAACCCAGTTACTACTGGGCAAAACGATAACCCTTGGTATGACTGGTTGTCAGAATTTCGAGTCACTGACGACTGTTAAATATCTACAAATGACAGCCGGACCCAACGGCTTAGCGTGCTTTTCGAGGCACGGAGGAAACTCGGTATATAATGGGGGGTCATCCTTCCACGGACCAACCTAGGTAAGCACTGCTTTATCTGAAGACCGACTCGAGTTAGCTGTTGTTATTTAGTCACGAGCTTCTCTTTCCCGAAACTAACTACTATGGAATATAGCAGTTCCACCCTCACATAAACCAAAACACACCGATACCCATCAATTCCGTCTTAAACACGCTAAATGCACATCTAAACATCGTATTGTCACACAAATGCGGCCCCCATAACCTCAAACAATTCAAGGCATTATTCACTGTAGACGATCTGTCAACGGCTTAATGGCACCGAAACAATTTCTCAACAAAAAAAGAGGAAACACACGTCCCTACACGCCACTTCCGTTTGCCTGCGACAACAAAAAAAGTAACAAAACTGAGTACGAAAAGAAAATCTTGGAGACTTTTAGCACTTTTACCCTACATTTTTGTGGCAAGGGAATTTGTAGCTTAAGATCTTGATTGTATGGTTGAAGTTTGAGTAAGGGATTTCTGGTGGTTAGGGTAAGTGCCCCCATAAAGGAAACCATTATTTTCGAGGGGTTATACCGAAGGCATTTGTATTGCGAATTTGAAGAAGTTCGACAGTTTGTTTTCGAGTGCATTTCGTCATTAATCAATGTTTTGTTCCCGTTTGGCGGGAGTTTCGCTGAAAGTTTTATATTTTGTGTTTTACCTGCTTTCCCGGGAATTTCACTTTGACAGTTTTCCCTTTGTAATTGATTGTTTGGTATAATTTCGTATTTTATTTGCGCTTGTTTCTTTATGAAAGGATTTATTTTATTGTGCTGGATTTTACGTGGAATTATACTTAGTTCATTTTTAAGTGGTTCTATATTAATTATTATTTTATTTATAACTGAATAACAAATTTTAGTACTGCATGGTTGTTTTGGCTTCAACTGTAACAGGTTTTTTTTTCAATAAGGAACACACACACACACACACTATACAGTACCAGCATGACATGGCCTCGCTTTGAACATATTTCCCGTAAAATCAGATATCTGCAATAACTGGATTTTAAAAGCTTGATGTCTCGTCGTGCATACCCGCAATTTATATACACATTATCCCAAAGGTTATTGTCAGCACCCTGTAGACCAAACTATGCTAAACAACAATGCACACCCAGTATTTTACACATCTTCATCTAACTAGCCTTTTCCCAACTATCTTGGGGTCGGCTTCCAGTCTAATCGGACGCAGCTTAATACCGAACCGACTGCCTATCTGACCTCCACAAGCCAGTAACTGGCTAATACGATATCCCATGGTAAGACTGGATGTCAGACTTTTGGCTTCTGACTACTCGTAATGTTTGTCAAAGATCTACAAAGGACAGCCGGGACCAACGGCTTAACGTGGTTTCCGAGGCACGGAGGAAAAACGGTATATAATTATGGTCACCCATCCACGGACCAACCTCGGCAAGCACGGCTTAACCTTAAAGATCGACCCGGGCGGCTATTATTATTTAGGCACGAGCTCCTCGAGATTATAGTGTAACACTTATTAAACCAATACCTATTCAATAACTGTAGAGTAGGGCATGCAAAAACCGGGTTGGTTTAAGAAACCGGTTTTTTCGGGTTTCTTGTTTACAAAACCGGATAAAAACCGTTTTTTTCGGTTTTTGCAATCTTTATTAAAAAATGTGTTGAAAAAAATTTAAATGCTAAAGCCTAATCAAAATAATTTTGTTACGTTTATCTTACCTATGTTTATAATAATGACAATTTGTTTGGACTTCAAAAACGACTAAAAATCAATATAAAAATATTTTTTTCTTCATGCATAACATAGAATAAAACTTATTATTTCGGTAAACAACATAGTCTAAAAATTTAGGGCACTAAGACTAACATACAAAATTAGGAACATTTGGTAGGTAAACACAAAGGTCTAAAATCTCAGAGTAAACAGCAAGAAACCAAAGGCGTTTGAGTAAAAGTGGCATGATTTTTCTAAGTCTACGGCCACTAATTAAATTTCTTTACCTATTAGTAATAACACAGTAAGACATTAATTTTAATATTTCCAAAATGCATCGGAGCCGAGATATACAGGGTGAATTTTTTAACTGGGTGGTAGGCCAAAACAGAAACTATGAGGAATAGTGAAAAACGATCAAAGAAGCCAGGATCCCGATTTAAAAAAAATATGCTTTTGCCATTGGTTTTGTGAAAAATCAATATTCCTAGCCAGGAATCGAACCCGTTAATTTGAAAAAAAAACACAGCTTTTACCCCGTTCGATAGTGTCGCTGCTAAGTATCGAATTCTGGAATGTAATAGCATACGGCAAACGATAGGAAATAGTTAATTTTTGATAAAATACATAAGAGTATGCAAACTGCTAGAAGGAACAACACAACTTTGCAATCAGATATTTCAGCTCCGATATAATTTTCGGAAAAATTATTTTAGGAGTCATTACTATCATATATTCCACTATACGTGAGCATCTTTGTGGCCGCTGTGAAAAAAAAACATGCCACTAGTCCATACAAACTTACCCAATGCCCTTTAAGTACTTGGATCTACACTACTACACTGGGTCAATGAGAAGCAAAATAATGATATGGACATGGATAGGGAGCGCAGGGCATTGTCGGTAAGAGGTAATATGCTTTCTCGCAGGTTTGCGCGATGCTCACGTGATATTAAAGTCACACTATTTAAAAGCTATTGCCAAACGTTATACACGTGCAACCTGTGGAGCAATTACACCTAAAAAAGCCTGCAATTCTCTGCGCGTCAGGGGTTTGTTGGGACTTCCATGGCGGTGCAGTGTCTCCGGCATGTTCGCCAACCACAGCACGGACAGCTTCTAGGCGGTGCTTCGCAAGAAGAACGGCGTCCCTGCGGTCTCGGGTAAAAAGTAGCACCGACACACTTCTGAGCGTGGTATCGGACAGAGTGGACAGCCAAATCCTCAGGCCAATGCCTCATGCTGTCGCTTATGCATATCCAAAATAATAATTATTTTAAATTTTACTAACATAGCTGTAAGTATCTGCCTTCTAACATAATAAGGACTGACTTTTGACAATTCATGTTTGCTTAGTCTGTTGTTTGAGAAAATTATTATTAAATCGATAAGATAGACAGATAGATAGATCAATAGGAGAAACGTAACTTGTTGTTCAATGTTTTTATAGTGTGTAATTTATTGTTTTCCCTAATATTAAATTATTAAAAAAGATATAACCAAAAACCGAAAAACCCGAAAAAAACGGTTTTACTATCCCAAAAAACCGGTTTTCAAATCAGTCGGTTAACCGGTTTTTTCGGTTAACCGGGTATCCGGTTTACATGCCCTACTGTAGAGTAGGTGCAGCAGACGTTAGACCTACTCAAAGCTAAGCTCCTAACCAACACTTCATAATCTTCCACCAAGCACCGAAATCCCACCTGAAACTCCACAAAACTCATCAACAAAAATCACTCGCAAAACTGATCTATCTAAAAGGTCCTGGGAACAGCAAAAACTTGTGGTAGCTGTAGTTATTACAACGTGGGCACGGTAGCTTTGAGCTGAATCCAACGGGTGGTATTGAGAGATTTTCTATATCCGCCAGCTTTCCTTTATGCGACGTGCAATTTTATCCGGCGGAGCCGTTATGAACTTGCTTGGTGAGGTATAGAGTGGATGCGATGGTGTTTTTAAAATTGTGGACAGGTTTAGCACCGATGTCTAATTTGGCACTAAGAACTTGATGAAAAAATCACTACGCCTGATAACTTATACGCCCAAAAAAAATTTTTTGACTTGCTTTTCAGTAACATTGTCATAATATTGTATTAACTGTCTTCTTACAAAAGTTCTATGCAAACAAGTTCGATAATTATGACAAAATATCAAATAAAAAAACCTAGTCATCGGTTTTGTTTTGCGATTTTTTGTTATAAGTATCGTATATCTAAGTTAACTATCTTTTCGTTTACAAATCATTTGGAGACAGATAAAGAAAGCAATATTAAGTAACTGCGGTGTCACTTCCTAGTTGGAAGTGTTCTGTATCTAACGTTGTTTGCTAATATTTGGATTTAAGCCTTATCATTAACAAAATAAGTGCACCTTTTAATATCGTATCCTCCTTAGTCTGCCATATGATCGGACATCATTTTCTTGGTTCCTTTAAGAAAATGCAGCTGACTGGGAGTCTCTGTATAACTTCATCTATTAGTATACTCTTATTTTTATTAATATCCGAAGCAGGTACCCTATTTTGGCTCTTTGATAGCAATCTGGCCAGGCCTTTGAGCCAATCATGAAGATGACTTTATGGTGTATTAGTTATTGATTTCTAGAAAGACGAAGGGATATGGATAGGTTCTAAGAATTTGCTTCGGAGATAAGATTCGAAGAAAATTCGAAGGACCAAGTTTGTGACCATAATTTTTATCAGTGTGGTGTTCATGGGCAATTTTATAGAAGTGGTCTCGCTTTTTGATGCCTCTCGTGATATTGCTGTTAATTATGTATTGATTTTGTTTGGAGTATTTATTGAAAGAATTACAAACAGGTATAAGGTTACAAAAAATACATGCTCCTGGAGCTGCACCAATATAGACAAATGTAATATTGATGAAATATTCAATTTACAGAAATAATGAACTTAGGCAATTCTCACATGACACCGCTCGTTCGCGCGATTGGGCGGAGGTGGTGAAGCAAAGCGGTGCGCCGCGTGGAGAATCGGTGAGACACTCGTTCGCGAGGCCGTCGGTCGGTGTACGTATGTACGAGTACGTGTATATTTCATACAAGCCAGTGTGACGTAAGATCCGCTTCAGCGTCCGACCACGCGTCAAGCGGTGTCGTATGAGAATCATCTCACAATCGTACACAAACAAAAGTATCACCAAACCCTTCAAGGAGTTAACCTAAAAGTGCTTTAAAAGTCAAACGATAACACTAAAGCTTAATTTATTGAGAAGTACTTCTACAATATCTCACAGCATTTTCCTCAAAGTGATATTTAAATAAAAATCTAACGAGGCAAGTAGAGATCAAATTTAGTACCAGGAGACCAATAAATTGAGAAATGTACACCAGAGCGTGGGCCGTCCAATTTAACATGATACCCTCATAGCGAATACTTATTTTTTTTCTTACAAGAATATTATAAGAAAGGATCATTTAATTATAGTAGCTTATTCTTTTACTTTAGACTTAGAATAAGTTGGGGTGATTTTATGATCGTTAAGTAGGTCCTAAGGAGGGCAGCGATGGCCCAGTGGGGGCAGCCCCGACTTACGAGCAGTAAGCCGTGGGTTCGAACCCAGGCAGGCGCATTACTTTGTGGAATTTATTTCATCACCGCTGCCCTCAAAAACGGTGAAGGAAAACATCGTGAGGAAACCGGCATGTCATAGAACTAAAAATTCGAAGACATGTGACATCTACCAACCCGCACTGTGCTCGCGTGGCGGATTACAGCCCACTCCCTCTTATAGAGAAGAGGCCTGTGTCCCAGCAGTGGGAACAATATAGGCTGATGATGAAGTAGGTCCTTATCAATCATCATTATTTTCATTTCGATCATTCCCAAATTAAAATTCATAAACATTCTTCTTTAATATCTTCTGACCTCATAGCCATTTTCTTTCTTTCAAGGTCATCTTCATAGATTCCAAAATTCCCCATCTATTCGACATTGACGATCCTCCTCTGTAAATAAAACCGAAATTACTCTCCACCTCAACATCTTGAGTAACATAACTTCCAACCATTTGAAGGGCTGTCACTAAACAACCACTAAATATGGTTACTATCTACATAGTAACATCGTCAAAAAGTATTTGGTTACTTACAAGAACTACCGCGCGATGGTAATCTACGAAATCTATGCGTATGCAGCTCTTAGTGTATGGTTTTGTGTGGACAACACTGTAATGTGAGACCCTTCGTACTTTACTGTTGGAATATATGGGTGGGGTTTGCGACGAGCTTGTCAGATGACAAATTGAAATGTTACTAATTGGAAGAGTTCGTTCTAGTCGTAGGGCGGTGACGATAAAATAAGATCGCGTCAGGTATTGGCTGCGTCATCATCATCTACTTGCAGTCTAACCAGATGCAACTGAGTACTAGTATTGTACATGGAGCGACTATCTGACCTGCACAACCTAGTTAGTACCGGGCAATACGATACCATTTTGGTAAGACTGGTTGTCAGGCATTTGGGCCACTTTAGGGCCTGTAACGACTGTCAATAATCTACAAATGAAAGTCGGTAGCCCAAAGGTTTAACGTGCTTTCCGAATAGCGGAGGAAACTAGGTATGTAATGGGTGGTAACTGGTAACCCATCCACGGACCACCCTAGGCAAGTTCGGCTTAACCTAGTGAAGATACTTCTAGTGAACAGTAGGTAATTTTAATATAAGTGATTCTACATCTTGTTATATGTAACTACTTAGTTAAATGAATTATTCCTTTCATCCTCGTAACGTTCCTAAGCATAGTTGCTTAACAAAGCTTGGAAAAATTACATAAGATCTGATGAGATTTTACGTGACCACGCTTTACACTTCTAACCAAAAAGCTCTCGAAAATTATCTCCCGTACACTATCAGCTAGAACAACGCGTAACTTCAGTCCAAACACCTATAAATCGACAGTTACTCCATATTAATTAGTTTGCGTGTTCCCTTCGCTACTGTACGCCAGTGTACGCCCGCTGAGATTTACACCCATACCAGCAGATATTTAAATTTATTTATGAAAAATGTGTCCATTTATTTTGTAGATGTGTTTGCGTGTACGCTTGTTTTGTTTTTAAAAACAGTCGCATGTTCCTCTTTGGTTTATTTCACTGGGTTAGTTTATTTGTGGTGTATTGTGAAAGGTAGGTTTGTCTTCTTGGGTTTGACAGTCTATAAGTTTATGTTAGTAACTATTTTATAGGTTGGGGTCAATCGTTTGACAAAAGTTTTTACTTAATCCATTTGTTCTTCTAATATATACGGTTTTTTATTGACGTTCTCGTTAAATATGTTCATTCATCACAATCTATTTTTTTTAACATAATATGTACTCTTTCCACTTCTGTCAACCTAGGTTTTGCAATTTCTGGTTAACTATGGAGTAATTATTCCACCAAATATCACACTACTACTTGTAATTCTCAGTATTTTACTGTAGCCAGTATCAAATTGTATTTTAAATTTAATGAGCTTATAAAGATATCTCATTTATTACAAACAACAGTCTGCTTAAGGCTCCATTTGCAAACACCACAGTTATCTGCTAGAAACATGCAATTCTGCATTCCTCAATCATTTCTACTTGAAAATATTATCATCTCATCTACATCATGGAACTATTTATAAACATTCATGAAAACATTAATTGTATTTGCAACAGGACGAGTCAAAAGTACAAGTATATTTCATTCTAATGGTATATTTGCATACATGCAAGGCACGGTGTTCTTGTATCGCCATTTTATCGTCGCGTGATTTGAAACAGCTACCGTAAAATGGCCGCCAGAGTTAGTACGTCTTACTGTCTTGTGATTTTTTGGTTTGTTTTGTTGAAGTAAGGTGAGAAGACTATTATTCAAGTAGTTGATAGTACGGTTATCGTTTGATAAGTAGTTAAATACAAAGTCGTTTTGGTTTTCTAGAGTTATACTTTTATTTATACTTGAGGCCTTTGTTACATGGCAGAGGATACTATCTTAATTGTTAATTTATTATACATAAAGTCATTTTGGTTTTCTAGGGTTATACTTGAGGCCTTTGTTAAATAGCAGAGAATATTATCATCATCATCATCATCATCATCATCAGCCTATATTGTTCCCACTGCTGGGACGCAGGCCTCCTCTCTATGAGAGGGAGTGGGCTGTAATCCACCACACGGGCCCAGTGCGGGTTGGTAGATGTCACATGTCTTCGAATTTTTAGTTCTAGGACATGCCGGTTTCCTCACGATGTTTTCCTTCACCGTTTTTGAGAGCAGCGGTGATGAAATAAAATACACAAAGTAATGCGCCTGCCTGGGTTCGAACCTACGACTTACTGCTCGTAAGTCGGGGCTGCTACCACTGGGCCACCGCTGCTCTAGAATATTATCTTAATTGTTAATTTATTATATACTAGCTGTCCCGCGCAACTTCGTCTGCGTCACATTTTCCCCGTTTTCGCAAGATATTTCATTGCTGCTCCGCTCCTATTGGTCGTAGCGTGATGGTATATAGCCTATGTCCTTCCCCAGGTTCCAATCTATCTTATTGCCAAATTTCATTAAGATCCGATCAGCAGTTTAGTCGTGAAAAGGTAACAAACAAACATACAAAGAAACAAACAGAGTGACTTTCGCATTTATAATACATATTAGTATGGATTACCATAGACCCTAAGGACTCGCATGTGAAGCAATACTCCTACTATATCTCTAAGTACTCTATACAAAATGACGTTTATTTTCTATAACCTGACGCTTTTTCAATGGTTTCCTCCGTTTCGCGATTTCAGAGTGTATCCACAAAAACTTTGAACAGGGCTGACATAGAATTTTCCGTGGCTTATGGTTACAAATCAACCATCGTCATTGCTTATAAAATATCTCTTTGTCTGGTCACTCAGGTATATTTTATTCTACATCTGAGTCTAAACTATAATCTAAACTAATATTATAAATAGGAAAGATTTGATTATTTGTTTGATACGATTTAACTCAAAAACTACTCGACCGATTTTAAAAATTCTCACCATTAGAAAGCTACATCTTTACCGAGTAATGTAGGCTATATTATATCATAATTTTCGCGGACGAAGTCGCGGGCGAAGTGCTAGTTTCTAATAAACTTAAAGCTGGCTGGTTTGAAAGAATTATATCACGTTATTTGCAGTCCCTAAACCTCGCTTAGATAAAAATAGGTCGCGTGATAATCTTCCATCGAAATTGCCCAAAATAGAATACAAATCTCTTATCTGTAGTCAGATAACACGTAAACTTGAAAAGCACTTACTAACACTATGTCGATGTCTAGATTAAATCTAGATCAATTCACTAACAATTTCCCTGCGGTGAATAATTACTTCGCGCGGTCTGTTGTTCTTTGTACAAACGGCGACCAATCAAGCTGTACAAAACCAGTTTAAGCGAATCTCTAACTGTACGGGTAACCTATACAAAGTGAGGCCAAGTCATACTGAAAATGTATAGCTTGATTGGAAACCGTTTGTACTTTACTTTTCTATAGTCTATATGTTTACTGGCCTAATGTAAATGTGTCGCAAATTAAAACTGCTATGTGTAGATTGTTATCAAAATAGATAAAGATTTCTTTTAGGCAGGTGAGATTTTACACCATGGGTGTGTACCACCAAAAAAAAGACAAATATTGAGGGTATTTCAGGCTACCCCAGCTTTGTTTATAGATTGTTGGTCCTGTAGTTGTCTGTTGCAGCTATGATTTCTCCGTACTTCATTCTCCTGCTGGAATTGTCAATTATTTGTAGTCAACTTAATATGTTTTTTTTACTATACAGGGTGTAAGGGCGCTCACCAATTACTTAGTACATCATTTTGAACCATCCCACGTAGAAATTTTTAGTCGGTAACAAGAAAAAACCGCTGTTTCCCGCAAAAGGTTCAGAATGACGTAACGTCTACTTGGTAAGCGTTTTCGCGTCTATGTCCTTTACACTCCGTATTATTTCTATCAGCTTCAATATTCATCACCTTTTAAAGCACTTCATTTTCACCATCAGTTTTTTTTAGTCTTCTCTTACTCGCATCCAACTTTCTACCTACAAGTAAGTAGCTGCAGTTGAATTAAAAGTAGATACAAATACCATCCTAGTATTTTTAAATGAATAATTATGTTTGTTCTAACCTAAGGCTACACAGGACTCAATAAATTCAATACAATAAAAGCCATGTTTGAAGTCCCGTATTTCATGCAAGTGGATCCACATGCTACAGCTAGTTATATAATATATTGGCAATGGTTATAAATAACTATGGACTTGGTGTTTATGTTAATTAGAGTAGCCGATGCCACTGCAACTAGAAGACACGCCGGTGATACCGTGCGATTAACTTACGTTTAGTAATTAATTGTTAAACTGTACAGACAAAATACCAGTTAAGACGAAATCTAATCGTTCAAATGTTTTACTAATTGATCCACTAATTGTAAATGTTTTAACTGTAGTTTAAATTAATGAGAATGTGACTAATTTTAAAGATAAAGATATTATCTTTGTTCAGTAATGAGTCGTTAAAGCTTAAAATTTTGAGATCGTAAAAAGTAAACGAAAGATGATGTCCTGTGCTTTCATTCATCCATGTATTGTTCATTTTATAGAATATTTTAGACTACAAAATGAGTATAAAGTGATGCAAAAATATACAAATACAGCCATTTACTTTTAAATCTGGTTTCGATGCTGATTTACGACACTGAAACTAACGCTTTATATTCATGTTTAGCTGTTATAAATCGAGGCATATTTTTGCCTTGCATATTAATACTAGGTTTTATCACATTAATTAGTCTAATTTACATATTAATGACAAAAAGCCAATGTCGGATGGTAATTAAATTTTGAGATAGTTTTTATGATAGTGTCTAAATAAATGTTAGGATGAAGAAAACTGAGAATTCACACGGCCGTAAATATCTATTTTCAATTTAAATTAATTAAGTATTTGACCTTATCACAGTTAACACCACAAAAATAAGAAATTAAGTTGGCATTTAATATCTCAATACTAACATTAGAAAATAAGCTTTAATATTTGTTTCAAACTTTATGCCACGAGGCTGCAAGGATGAAAACAGGAAAATTCGATATAAAAGTTAAATAAATGATACTCTATCTAACTCATGTATCTAAGCAAAAGGCATTGTTCCGAAAGTTATAAGTTATGTATTGGTTGTAAATTGAAACATCTTGAAGAAATCCCAAGAAAACACCAATCATTTATAACACAGCTAAACCTCGGTAACTTAAACCACTAATTAAGGTAGGTGTTGCAGTGCAATCGGTCAGTGAACACCGGGGCTAAATCTTCGTCGACCCCCAGCAAGACTAATGTTTGCGCCGGGCTCCGCTCGTCGCATTGTGCTTTATTTGTATTCGCTTAATGTATACAATCTCTAATTACACGCAACGCCTTCCAACGTTTAGGGCTGCTAGATTGTGTTAGATTTAGATTTAGCATTGCGATCTTTGATCCTAAGGTTTATTGCATGGCTTTAGAACAAGCTGAGGAAAAGTTCAGCCGTTTATTAGCGTATATAGATGGATATGTGTTTCTTTATTGCTTATCAATTTAAGTTTAGAGATGGAACTTTTTACAAAATGGGAAGTTTTTAAACAGAACTATTAGCTACAGCCAATTATCATCGTGAGTCTACAAGTGACATCATCTATCTAGCCTTTTCCCAAGTATGTTTGCTCGGCTTCCGTTTTAAGTGGATGCACCTTTATTTTACATGGAGCTATCATGGGCTTATCTGAACTTCACAACCCAGTTAGTTCTGGCTAATACGATACCCTTGGTAAGACTGTTGTCAGACTTTCAGGCCACTGCCTACCTGTAAAGACAGTTAAACATCTACAAAAGACAGCCTGGACCAACGGTTTATCGTGCTTTCCGAAACACGGGGGAAACTCGGTTGGGTGGTCATCCATCCACAAACCAACAGGGTTTAAGCAACAGATCGACCCGAGCGTCTGTTTTTATTAAGCCACGAGCTCCTTATCGTGAATCTACAAGTGTATTGTAGCGAATTACTTGTGGCAAAAGAAAGGTCTTATCGGCTCGTCAATTGGCCTTCTCGATATACTTTTAATTTTCATGTTGTGACAACCTGGACACGGTGGCTTGTCTTTGCAGCTTGTCACTCACGAGTGTCCACTTTTAGCCAGCTGTAGCTATTTTCAAGTGATTACAGTTGATTATAATGTTACTAAAACTCTTATTATTATAATCATGCTTCTGCCCTTATTCCAATTTAATTTGGGGTCGGCGCAGCATGTCTTCTTCTTCCATACTTCTGTTATTTCATCAGACACCTTCTTTCTTGCCATATCTGACCTAAAACTCAGACTGTAGTTAGATGGTGTCACAAAGAAATAATTCCGTTTTAATCTCCTTTTTATGATTGTCACTATTATCATAAGTCTTCGCTATCAAACAGTCGACACCCTCCAAGATTGACGAAGGAAATAACATGACACATTTCCCGATAACGGTGCAAAGTGAGACCAATCCAATAAATAAATATTGATGGTGTTAATTTTCTCGTTTTCCCACACTTCCTTCTATTGATAACTTGGGCCTCATAAATGTAATATGCAAATTAGCTGCTACACTCTGCGGCAGATAAGTAGGACATAGGTTACGTCAATAAATTGAGAAGGTGCAGATTATGCTACCTAATGAATGTGTTGTGTCAAAGTGTGTGTGAATTTAATGGATTGGTTGTTTATTGGTACTTGCTTTTGGCCCTAAAGGTGGTGCTTTGGAACGGTTTAGGAGAAACTTTATTGTCATCATTTTGTCATAATGGTTTTTAGAGCAACGAGGTATAGATTAATGTGTTGCTTAGTTTAAAGATAAAATTGAAAAGGTTTATTTGATTGTAGTCCATCGGTATCGGGAGCAAGGTCTAATATGCCAGCGGTCAGGGCTCCAGAGAAAGGAACCTCCTAACAATCCGAACCGTGTGCAACAGTACCGCATTCTGAATCCAGCCCTTGATCCACCTGCCAAACAAGAGCCTTCTCAGGTATTCAGTATTCAGTCGAGGCTTTTGGCAAATGAGCCATTGGCTGATATGACACCTTTTTTTTTTTTTTTTTGCGGATGGGAAATCATCAAATGACTTCTCCCGCCCTGGGCGGAGCGGGAGGGAGTGTCAGACTTGACTGACTAAAACCCACCCATGTTCCTTTTAAGCCCTTTGTGATCCAGGGCCGCGGTATCTCTTTCGAACAACCCGCAGCCCTGGCAGGCATCGGCCCTCTCGGGCCCCTTCCTGTTTGCTGACATCTCCTTGAGGCGCGCGTGGAACACGTACGCGCCGTCGACACGGCCTGTCGTCATGAGACGGACGGACGGTGAGCTAGCCTATTACTCACCGTCCACAGGCTCGCGCCTACGGTGGCCGGGGGCCACTGGTTGCCCCCCGACGCCCGGGGCGTCTCCCGCGGCGGCTGGGACGTGAGGTTCTCTCCCTCTCACGTTCCGCCACCTCCTTCGCTAGCATGACTGCTTCGCAGAAGGAGGCGACGGCATCCCATTCCCTCTCGCTCCGGACCATGGATTGAACCAGGGCCGGACGCGAGAGGTCACTGCCGCCAATCGCCGCTACGAGGATACAGCGGTGCTCAGCCCAAGCGGGGCAGAGCTCCTCGGTGTGCTCCACCATGTCCTCCGGCCGATCCTCGCAATGGTAACACCCGGGCGTTTCCTCCCGCCCGATTCGGTGCAGGAACCTCCCGAAACAACCGTGTCCGGTGAGGACCTGCGTCAGGCGGAAGGTGAGGAGGCCGTGCCGCCTCTCTACTGATATGACACCTAAACTGTAGAAAACGCTTTCTATAACATTTTTATTTTTATTCTATTTCTTCTTTGAAAACGATAGTCCTACTCGACAACTTTAATCACGCATTGTCAAAATGAGTATCTGATTTTTGGAATTAATTCATTCTGAATTCCATACAAGTTAACTTAAAGATAGAAGTGTGGTTTAGTCGGCAATAACGTTGGTTTCCACTGACAAATCGCTCTTGAAATGATCATGTCATCCATTGCCAAATTTAAGGTGATTCATTATTATTATTCATTCAGCAAAGCCCATGAAAGTCTGACTAACAGTCGTATCAAGGGAGTATCATACCCAGTTATTGGGATGTGGAGGTCAGATAGGCAGTAGCTCCATGTAAAATATCGATGTTTTGCTGCATCCGGGCCGACACCATCATAAATTGAGAAAAGCTGAGGCAGATTTCGCCATTTTTGTCCGAAGAAAATCATTGATCCAAAAATTCAGAGCAGCAACCCTAAAATTTTAACGCCTAGGCGTTTAGAAGTTGAGCCCCGTAGGTGTTGTCCTCCTAATTAGGTGTGAGTAGTAAGGTGTTGGAATCTGTGTTCTCATTCTATTCTGGAACGAGTTGCAGATGCTTTTGTTGAATTAAAAGCTGGTGGGGTCCATTTGTTCGTTGGGGTCAACTGTATCCGCATAGCGGGGTCAATACGTAAGCTTGTAGGCAATTAGGGAACTGGTGGGAATAGTTGGGTTTGCACGCATTGCGATTGTAATGTGGGGTTAGTGAATATGTTATTCTGGCTCATGCATGGGAACTGTATGTTAGTTGCACTTGGCATTTCCAGTTACGTCTAACTATCTGTCATAAGCATAACATATTTCAAGGGGTCAGGTGCTGTGGTCAATTTGCCATTATTATATTGCATCATGTTCATAAAATAACTGCTAAAATAACAAGATATTTTATTTAGGTACCGAAAAGGCGTAATTTAATGGGTATACACTAAGCGCGCATTCGAATATAGTGTGTCGTAGTACAGTTTTTTCGCATAAGCGTTAATCGCGCTTGCCTGTATCGACGTCACGTTATACAGTTTTTTTTTTATTCCAACTACTTTTTAATATCTTCAAAAACTTTAAATTGGTGTTTTTCGAAGATTTGGTCAGATTATGGCTTCCGTTACACTTTAGTGTAACCTTTATTTGTGCTATTTTATTTGTGAGAAAGTACTCTCAAATTTACGTTATGTCGACAGATAGTTTTGGCTAAATCAAGAAGTTTTGCTCAAGATGTGTGTGTTCCACCTAGTTCAGGCAAATGGGTTGATAGCAAAAGGCTCGCCCTCTATTACATGGCACTTAAACATAACTGGCGAAATGTGGGGTGTACTTTATTAAGTACACACATCTGCCTGCCTCTTTAGGGATGATGACTAGAGGCGTGATGTTATGTTATGTTTTTATATTCAAATATTTATGAGGAGCTCGTGGCTAAATAATAACAGCCGCACGGGTCGATCTTTAAGGTAAAGCTGTGCTTGCCGAGGTTGGTCCATGGATGGGTGACCATAATTACATACCCAGTTTCTCGGAAAGTACGTTAAGCCGTTGGTCCCGGCTGTCATTTGTAGATCTTTGACAGTCGTTACGAGTATAGTCAGAAGCCAAAAGTCTGACATTCAGCTCACCAAGGCGTATCGTATTACCTAGCTACTGGGTTGTGGAGGTCAGATAAGGCAGTCGCTACATGTAAAATACTGGTACTTAGCTGCGTCTGGTTAGACTGGAAGCCGACCCCAATATAGTTTGGAAAAAGGGCTATGCAGATGATGATTAAAAAAATATACCAAATATCTATAGATAGGTGCCAAGAAAGGAAAAAAATACTCATCAAATAATTCATCATAACTAGGAATACTCGTATCAGCTAAACATAAAAGGTTGTGAACAATCAACCTTTTAGCAGATAAGATGTTCATGTAAGAACCCTATAAATACGAGTTCGTGGCCTATGTAAATGATCTTTAACTTATTATCAACAGTTTTACATATTAGGAGAAGCCACATGAAAGCGGATTGTAAACATGTTCAGTTGCAAGATCTGATAAAACTTGTGGATGATTCAAGTTGGTTTACTTTGTTAGAATCTCGTGAGATGAGAAATAATGTGGATGCTATGAGGATGTGGGAAAACCAATCAAATGACTGTGTGAAAGATGAAGTGGTTAAAAAGGGGATGAATACCGAAATACCGCATATACCGCAGCTGTATGAAAGAGGTCGACATGCTGCGCGTATCTCAAAAATATTGGGACAGGGAAAGGAGGTTGATGATTCTAGATACATAATGCGTTTTGGTCTTCCAGAAGTTTTTATTGTATAAAGAGCTGTTCTACAACCTTTTTTTTGGCTTTGTTGTCTTAGACATTGTTATTTCAATGGTAAATGCTATGATTAATAGTGAAAAAACTAAAGGTCCTTCAGGAGCCTACCTGACTTAAAATAAATCACCCTGCGATTAATCACATAGGTAGGTAGACTAAACCAAATAATTTTATGACTATGTCTTATGTAAACTTCGAGAGAGCAGCGGTGGCCCAGTGGTGGCAGCTCGGACTTACGAGCAGTAAGCCTGGAGTTCGAACCCAGGCACTAGCATTGCTTTGTGTAATTTATTTCATAACCGCTGCTCTTAAAAACGGTGAAGGAAAACATCGTGAGGAAACCAGCATGTCCTAGAACTAAAAATTCGAAGACATGTGACATCTACCAACCCGCACTGGGCCCGCGTGGTGGATTACAGCCCACTCCCTCTCATAGAGAGGAGGCCTGTGTCCCAGCAGTGGGAAAATTATAGGCTGATGATGTAAACTTTATCAGTGGGCATCTAAACGATTACTTACACATAAGTTACAGACGGTGTTACGTCAGCCTCATTAGCATAAATTATACAAACCATTCGAATTATTTATATATGAATATTTAAAAATTATGAAAGAGGAGGGTAACTGCCGACTAGAAAAATGATTTCACCGATAAAAACCGACGAATCAAACAGTTACAAGTTCAATTACCACGAATTAGAACGTCGACTCCGGCGCAGAAGAGCGTGACGGATTTTTTTATGTTCTATTGTTTTTCAAATAGCGTTCGCTGATTGGACAAGAGAAGTATGGGAGGCGCGTTCTGACACCTCATTGGCTGAGACGAAATGAATGCGAAATAATGATGGCTGCCCGATTGGTGACAAGACGTATTGTTGAATAAATTAATGTTAGCAATAGTAATAGTTTTATCAGAACCTGTTCTTTTAATTGTTGCGTTCCAGTTAGATTAATAGTTTGGTTGAGTTTACAGTTAGTCATCGTGTTCGTAAGTAAAAAGTGAGTGATTTATGTGTGAATTTGTTATTATGTTCCGTTTAATAACTTGCTCGTCTTTATTTGTCGGCCTGATTGCTTTTCCTGTTTGGTTGTACTGGTCAGTTTTCCGACTTTTTACGACTTGTGGGTACAGCCAGCAGATTTATTGATAATTGAAGACAAATTAATTTTATATTCTTAAACGTAGCTGTATCTAGGTATTCATTGGTACAACATTATGTTGCAATATTTTTCTATTAAAGTCAAAAGATAAATCAGGTTTTTTTTTTCTGGAAACCTTTATAAACATCTGCAAACCACTATGCTACTGCTGCTGAAACGTGCACCTTATCAAATTACAAAATAATATAACACACTTTTTAAGTACCTACTAACCCACAGACAAATACAAAGTTGAAAGACGCGTAAGATTTTTTAACAACACTTTTCTTTACGCCAAGATCAAAATCTCTCAAGTTTTGCACTCAGTATGTCAGCCACCAAACCATCATCTTCCTGTCCTTGTCCCATTTTAGTAAGTGGCGGCGCAACACGTCTTTTTCCCCATTCTCCTCTGTCATTCGTCATACTATAATTTATTAATTTTTCCTTCATATCATTTTTCACACTATCCATCCATCTTATCTTTGGTCTTCCTCCCCCTGAATCAACTCGTTATAAAAAAAAAATCACCCTGTAAATGTAGTAGCAAGTAACTGTCACTACAAGAAAAGGTAATCATCCTGTAATCCTGTATGTGTAGTAGCAAGTAATACAACGATATGAAAAAGTTAACTGTATGTTAACTGTGCTGTATATGCACCATAAATCCTTGCTATATCGCCACTTTTCTTTCCCATTGAGCTTCGCCAGTCTTTAAAAACCTCGCATAGATCATGCTACTGCCGCTGAAACCGCGCCCCGTATCAAACTACAAAATAATAACACGGCTGTTAAGTACTAACTCACAGACAGACACACACAAGCCCGTGTACGCATAGTATCTGTCTGTCTGTGCCTGTCAATATATCATACGATGGCTAGACACTAGTATCGGATAGGGTTGGCGGTTGACCTTCGTCAATGAATGGTGTAAGTTATGGTGGTGAGGTGGGTATGTATGTATTTGTAGTTTGGTAGCTGGTGGGTTTAATTTGAGGGTTGTCAAAGCTATTGCTCCTAACTGGACTAAAAAAATCTATCTAACTCTCATTTTATTTAAAATAAAAAAAACACGCATCGGTCGGTCAACTCGGTCTTGTTTTCGTACGGTTTTCTATTTGACATATCATCGTGATTAATTTTAGCATGTGAAACTTTAATATTATATTTGAAATTTGTACATCTTCCGGAAATAATTTCTAAATAATGGTGACAACCGTATTCAAATCCGTAGCATAGTGTAAGACACGAAAATCGAGATTAATTTTATGTAGGATACATCTGTAAAGATGCTTAGAGAAAATACTTGAGCAGTCAAAGCTTGCCTGACAAACACTTCTGCAGGAAGATGTCCAATATCAGTTACAGATGTTCGGGAAAGTCCTATTTTAATGCGCTTGCATGCATTCCCCCCTCCCTCTCTCCCTCCGTAAAGGCAGATTAAAACATTTTGTAACTTATGCTCGTACCTATTCTAAAACGTTATCGAAATCGTATATGCAACATGCAGCATACCCACACAATCATTATTCACCTGTCCCATTTCAAATTAAAACATTACTGTAAACACAGCCAACCCTGCACAGAACCGCGCGGACGCACACCGGCCATCTTTTATTTAATATCCCTGCGCCGGCGCACGTGGGAACATGCGTGAGAAATTATACGCGTATGATGCGCGTGATCGTGATTGAGCGGCGCTGGGCTAGGTGGGCTTGATAGGAATCGTTCAGGATGTTGGTGGCAGTGACGGTGGACGGATATTTGCATACAAGTATAAGTAGGGAAAATTAGCAGAGGACAATTAATAGCCAGGACAGTGTTGTTCACCAAATAGACTTGTCCTAAGAAAGAGATGCGACTAGGACACTAATAGCATAAAATACTTTCATTATC
This sequence comes from Cerastis leucographa, assembly GCA_963082945.1. NCBI lineage: Eukaryota > Metazoa > Arthropoda > Insecta > Lepidoptera > Noctuidae > Cerastis > Cerastis leucographa. The sequence goes on from OY720353.1 coordinate 9,773,944, forward strand.
AACACAAAAATATTTTTACAAGAAAAATATATTTTAACTAACGACTTTGCTCGTATGGAAATTTTGATGTGTTTTTCGGAGATATATTGTACAAACCTTCCTCTTAAAAATGAAAACCTCCAAAATCCGTTGCGCGGTTTAAAAGATCTAAAGCGTACAGAACGGCGGGAAGCGACTTTGTTTTATACTATTTAATCAAATGTTGTTGAAATGTTAAATTGAAAGGCAATGCAATTGTTAATATGTTACGCAATTCCCCGCTTCTGTGGTCAGAACTTCCTTACTGGTGACGCCATGCCCACATGCCTTACCTACATAGACTTCTTGCTGAACGGAAACTGTTTTACGAGTATATTGCTAACCGTGAATGTCTCCAGTTTGGAAAATTTACCATTCAGAGACGGAGATTTTACCTATCTTTAAAGCAAATCCTGAGAATTTAATCACACAGTAAATTCGTAGAACGTTTTATAGATACGTACAAAAGAAATTTCACGCTACAACCGTACATTACAGACTAACTGTACCTTTATAATTGATTTCTGTTCAAACTCCACAAGGAAGAAAGTGAGCCTCACATAATATATTTCCAAGTATTAATTAGCATGTTAGGCCCAATCTTGCATCTATTGTAGGAGTTCTCAAAGGCCATAAGGCTCGCATACCTGACCTTACATTATCTTGTAATTATTGACATTTCAATTTCGCATATTATCTGATCCGTTCGCTCGGGGGTTTAATTTCGCAGAGTAATTAATAGAATGGACAAATTGTGTGCCGTGTTGATAGTGGTGTTGAAATTAATTTTGCTGGGCTGTTGTGGTGGTAAAGTTATTATTGTGTTGTAATTTTGTTAGTTTTGTATCGCTGTTCGGAGCAAGATTTAGTAGTTACAGCTAGATAAAATCTGTGTTTACGAGGACAAACAAGACGAAGAGTAAGAAGAAAAACTCTTGACATTTTCCTGGACGCCTATATATATTGTATTGTAAAAAGGTTTGGTGTCCGCAACTCCAAGCAAAGCGCGCATTTTGCGTTTATAGATGGCAATGAGGTGAAAATAAGAGAGAAGTACCTACTGGCAATTTTCCGGAGTATTTATTTATTTATTTATTTATTTTATCACAAAAAAAAGTAAGAAAAAAAAAAAAAAAAAAGAAAGTGTAAATACAATTTAAAGCATAGAAGATACTGGAATACTGCACCAAGTTCGTAATTGAAATAACAACGATGTAAGTGATAAAGAATAATATAATTTAGGACTGTTGGTTTTTTTGGTTGGAAGAATTTGTAAATTCACCGCTCAATGTGTTAAGCGACACAAAAATATATTAAACCTCCAGCTTTTAAGCAGCACATGTGCTATTTCCACAACAGAAACAAATGCCGTTTATCCATCTTTCACGCAGAAAACAACAATACCTATCTTACCGAGAAGCGAATCCATCACACGTCTAGACCTAGCCGTGTCGATTAGCAGTGCGTACGTGAGAGAAAGGTGTACTATGTACCGTACGCAGATTGCAGTCTAACTAACATCATTGGCTAGTCTTGAATACTAAGGTACTGTAAGGTATTACGTACTTGGAGGAGCTAACAAGATGTCAGGAAACGCAAAGAGGCATGTAGAAAAATCTAACAAAATAATTTACGAAATCGTACTTCAATGTAAGAAAAGATAATCGACACGTTTGGTTTGGATGATGTCTCGCCCAAGGAATTCGTTTTATATCAACTATAAAAAAATATGGTTGTCTGTAAAGTTGTTTTACGGACGATAGTTTAACGTGACAACGTCATAACAAAACATTGATGCAGCGCAAGCGTACAATGAGCGTAACGGGACAATGAGTCATCGTTTTTCGTGCATGCAGACGGCGTTCATCGATTTATTAGACGTAGTCACGTCAACAATGTGGGCAAATGGTCTAAAAAGCATATAAACTACTACTGTAGGTACTAGTAAAACGCTTTACTTTGTTTCGAATGTTTCTTCTCTGAGTAGTAGGATAGGAAATCTCATTTTACAACACAAGGTTTTTTTTTACGTGAACAATTGTTTTTACAAGTAATTTATAAAAATAAATGTCCTTCATCTATTACTACTCTATAGGATGACTGGTAATTAGTGATCGATACTTAAACACGTGATTAAACTCATGATAACAAACAACATTCCCAAAGAAACATTTTTTTATACTCATTCAATTTTATCATAAGCTGATAGGTCAGAGGCGCGCGCGCGTATTTCACACGGCTGTTGTATTGTTCTGATAAAAGTGAATGAGTAAAAAAATGTTTCTTTGGAAAAGTTATTTATTATTATGAGTATAATCATGTGTTTAAGTATCGGTCACTAATTACCAGTCACCCTATATACCCCCACCTGCCGACGATAAAATTGAACTATACATGAAACGTCTGATATTGGCTTGAACTTTAGTCACAATCCGATACTCATATAAAAATGCAGTATCATTCCCACGATATCAAATCACCAAGATTAATCAGCACCCAATTAATCCACATTTAATACTTTCATATTCAAGAAGCTATTAAGACGTAACTCCACCAAACCAACGCGCTAAACGTCCATAAAGGTGATCAGCCCATTAATCATCACCTAGCTCCGCCGTGTTCTGGCGAGCTAATCACCGAGCCTGTGACTGATCACCGACGTGCCATCGCATCCGACAGCCAGCCTAGACGTTGTACACTGTAATTATTTTATTTATGTTACAAATAGTTTCCTTTATGAGCGTGACATTGGGCTGGTGTATTTATTGGACGTTATTACGGTGTAGGCACACTTAGTTAATGGTCTAATGGCGGCTGTTAAGGAAGTTCGTGTACTTTGTGATGCTTTGGACGGACGCTGTGAGATGCTGCCATTTTCGCAGTAAGTTTTCATACTGTTTCTTCGTGTGCGAGAATATTGATGCCGTTATTGCTGCAAATAGGCTTCCTTGAGGCCGGACTTTAAAGAAATAGCACATATACTGCACAAGTACGGTTTTAAGCATTCACGGTGTTTATGCTTACACGGTTTATAACTAAACTTAAACGGTCACTTTTCTATCGCTGTATATAGTTCTCTAAAAGCTTTCTCTACCCATTATTCAAACAAATTGTGATGGGATACCATCACAATTTGTTGAGGCTATCCTATTCTGCTCTGTCCTACTCTTGGGCGGTTGGGCAAAGGCAGAGGAGTAAAGGGAGCTTCACTGCTTAGTGATAAAAAACCTCTTTGGATCGTTACTTCTCCTGACATTATTTGTACGGGACCGTACTTTACCAACTACGCCCCGTGTATTCTGCACTCACAGCATTTGTACTTATTATTGTAAATAACAAGTTTTCAATAAATCAGTTTTTAACTACCATTCACTGCTGTCGGTTTTATTTCATCATCCCGTATTTTAATATAATATTACTAAGTGGAGAATCAACCCCTACATTTATTTTGGTCCTTCGAGCCGGATAACAAAACAATCGTTTATGTATAACAATCGTCTGCCTGGTCTAACTTTACACAAAAACCCCAAAACTACTCGTAAACGAAAAATAAACACCTAAAACCCTTCCAGCCCTAATACTGGCTGTCACCTACCGTTACATACGCTGTTGAACCTGAAATTGTATTGTAAGGAGCATAATCGGCAGTGCAAGTAACAATGAATGAAGTTTGCGCGGGCGTCGCTCTGGGCTGCGCGAGCACCTGTATCTCAGTGCACGCGATCTCAGGCCGAGTGCACAGTGGGGTAACGTTGATTTGTGGTTGGGTTTATTTATTGTTGGTTGCTGGTTGGAAGGGATTGTGATTTAAAGTTGGTGGGAAGAAAATTGGACTGATGAAAAGATTTTTAATCCTTACTCCGAGAAATATGTTTGTTTGCGCTTTTTATTCAGTGGATCTATCTGCGTAAATTTAAACTTCTTTTTCTGTATGAGAAAAAAAAATTATGATCGCAAGGCCGATGGTCTTTGACAGTGTGTGGCTTTTGCATCAAGTACCACAGCACTATGCCAAGAAAGTACTATCAGTTTTCCACAGGAGTATTAGATTATATTATACTTTTGCTTAAGTAAAAACCTCTCAACCTCTGATGTGAACGCACCTTTATTCTCGGTGCACGTCGCCTGTGATTACTTGCGAACGGCCTCCGTTTAAACGATTCCCTTTTTAAAAACTCGACGTTCCTGTTTCAAGAACCAGCGCCATTATTCCCATTCCTTCCTCGTTTTGAATTTGGAACGGACAATGCACGGTTTTTCGCGGGTAATTTTACATTACTTTTTCTTTTGCGGGGTTGACTAAATTATGGGACGGTCATGCAAGGTGTTGCAAGTTTAGAAATTTAAATAAGAACAAATGGGTTTTTGCAAGGGATTAATCTTTATGAGAGTGAGAACCAAGAAGAACAAGGCTTAGACTTGATGATCAATGATCATACATACTTAAATTCGCGCCTTTCTCACATAAGGGGGTAGCAGAAACTACAGAAAGTGATCTGCTACGATCCTTATTATATACGCCTTGGTGATGAATATCATTGAAGTTTCATTACAACTAGTTAACGACCAGAGGGCTGGCTATTTCTTTAGGCAAAGAATTAGCATTGCCATTCAACTTGGCAATTTTGCCAGTTTTCTGGGCACTTTTTCGGATGACAGCGATGTGGAGGAGTATTTTAACGCCTAAGCGTCCTGTTGTTTTTAAGTTAGTTTATGTAAATATTCAGTTTTAGAAAATAATTTTAATACAACTAGTATGAACATTAAAGTGTAAAATAAAGAAAAAGAACAATCAACCTGTTGCGCATTTTTAACAATATTTACAAATTTTACATCTGGCAACTCTGAAATACTTGTGATGGCCTACGGACCCACTACAAAGCTTTATAAAAAAGTCACTTAAGTGAAGACCAGTAGTCCGAACAAACCTCTTTTGTCCAACTCTTTGCGGTTTCCAAATAAGGTGCAAGGAAACAATTCGTCGTGGTTCCCTTCCAATTTATTTGATTTTTTTCTTATTTACATCTTTGGCAAATTGGGAAAATTGCGGCAACGGAAAGATGGCAATTTTTTTACACGTTGGCTTTGTTCGGTTTGCATGCTTCCGTAAGTAGGCAGCTCATTTAGTTGCAAATTAGTGAGGGAGTCGGAAAAAATTAATAATAATAATAAGCTGGCAACCCCAAGTGTCAATACGTCATATCATATTCTCTTTACAACAAATTATTTAAAAATTCAAAGAAACAATATTTGGCTTCACGAACAATATCATTTCTGACTGTGAACTTTGTGAAAATAAAACAAAATAAATTTAGAAAAATGCAGAACACCAAAAAGAAAAACGAAAATTTGAGACACACAGAAACTGTCATCTGTCAAAAAATCTAAATCAATTAAGACAATGAAGGAATATATAAACGTATTATGATAACAAGATCAGCTGCTGCACGTCGCGCACGTCCATCACCCCCGGACTCGTTGCTGAGCTCCGCCTCGCCGCCGCCGGACCCCGGAACACCTGTGTCACCGGCAGCGGCAGTCGCGTCGAGTTCCAGTGACGAGTATTTCTCCCCGCTGACGTCGCCAACACCTGAACGTCGGCCGGGACGAGGCCGGCCACCGAGAAGCCTGGGACTTAGGGGCCAACCGGCCCCGAGCAGGGTCCTCGCTGCCGGTGGTTGTGTGCAGCGCATGAGATGGACTTATTCCATTAATGAGAACGTCATGCGCGCATACTATGGGTCTACAGAGGGGGGAACTAACCTCACTGCGTATCGTGTTAGGATGCTGTCTATGTTTCAGGAACTTGAACCAACTGTCAACGTTTCGGCCCAACGGTTGTCGGATCAGGTGCGGGTCATCCAACGCAATCACATGCTGGACGACGCCGCACTTGATAGGCTGCGCTCAGAGGTACTGAGCAACCGTATCATCTTGACTTCTTCACAAACAAGTTTTGCTAATGATGCCATTCCACCGCGGCCCAATTTTACTGTTGTAGAGGAAGATGATAGGGTTGCTACGGTAAGTAGCCAGTGCAACGACCAATTGAGGAGTGCTCTGGAAGATGCGCTTCGCGAGTATCGATCCACTCCTACCGAACTTAGACCCCGTTTACCGCGGTTACCCATGCATAAGAAAAATAGGGCGCTGGTGTGTGCCTTGGACTCGCAACTCAAAAATATTTTTGAGAATAGTGAGAACCTCGTTGATACGCACTCGATCTTGTATTGTGGAGCTGTAGCGGCTTGTCGTTTAGCTAACGTCAAATTCCAAAACTATGACGTAGCTACTCGACCAAAACCAGCCGTACCAGCTTGGCAACGCAGGATCGAGTGCCGTATCGACGGGGCCAGGGTACTCATCGGCAAACTATACTGCTTCAGGGAGGGCAACACACGACCACGTGTGATGCGCTTTGTGAGGCGGGCATTCTCGGGGACTGGAATCAGTCCTCAAGAATACATGTCCCGTGTCACAGAGCGCATCGACTTCCTGAAGCAGAAAGTTTATGCATGGGCGAACCGTATTCGGCGGTATAAGCGTAGGGTTGATCGGTACTCGCAGAATCGCATGTTCCGGAGCGATGAGAGGTGGGTATACAGAGATTGGGAGCGACCCGAACAAAATGTGACAGACGTATGCCGTCCAGATGATGCCGCCACTAGTTCATTCTGGCGCAGCATCTGGTCGGTGCCCGTCTGTCATACTGAGACTGACTGGATGCGAGATGTCGAGCGAGTGTGTGAATCTATACCAGAAATGGATGAAATTATAATAACGCCGTTAGATGTTGCCAGAGCAGTTCGTCCGTTACCGAACTGGAAATCTCCGGGACCGGACGGACTGCACAACTTTTGGCTAAAATGGCTGAGTAGTTCACACACTCGCCTGGCATATCAATTCCAGTCATGCTTAGAGTCTGGGTCGCTACCAGAGTTTCTTACAACGGGTGTTACCCACCTGCTTCATAAGTCAGGTAGTACTGCGGAACCCAAGAATTATAGACCGATCACGTGTTTGGCGACGGTTTATAAACTTCTTACATCCATTTTGAGAGTGAAAATTAACAAGCACATTGATAGTAATTCCATTATGTCGGCCTCTCAAAATGGATGTAGGAACGGGTCCCGTGGTACTAAGGAGCTACTCCTCATCGACATGGCCATTAGCCAACAGGTTCGTCGATCCCGCAAGGATCTGTCGACATGTTGGATAGATTACAAGAAGGCCTACGACTCTGTGCCACATACATGGCTCATGAGGGTGCTGGAGTTGTACAAGATTGATGCAACTCTACGCGCCTTCCTTGAGTCATGTATGAGGCAATGGAGGACGGTCCTTCGATATCCAGGATGTCGACAGATCCAGGGGAACGATGAGCCTGTATGGATTAAACGGGGAATATTTCAGGGCGACAGTCTGAGTCCTCTTTGGTTCTGTCTAGCCCTGAATCCTCTAAGCACATTGCTGGAGGATTCAGGTCTAGGCTACCGGTTGAGGAGAGGTGGTCAGGTTATATCTCACCTTTTTTACATGGATGATCTGAAACTCTTTGCCCCCAGCAAATTGCAACTGATGGAGCTACTGAAAGTAACTGAAAATTTTAGTAGCGCCATCAGGATGGAATTTGGTGTGGACAAATGTGCAGTCATGTATGTAAAACGAGGGGAGATTATGGAATCCGAGGGACTTCAGCTCTCTGATTCCATACACCTAAGATCCCTTTCCTCATCCGAAAACTATAAGTATTTGGGTATGTCGGAAGCGTTAGGCATTAATGTAGCTGATATGAAGCAATCGTTGAGGGAGCGCTTCTTTGGTCGCCTGAAGAAGGTACTAAATAGCCTTCTTTCGGGCGGGAACAAGGTGCGCGCCTTCAACGGTTGGGTCATGCCGGTTTTAATGTACTCTTTCGGCATACTTAAATGGACTCAGACCGAACTGGACGCCCTGGATAGGAGAGTTCGTACACTGCTGACCGCAAACCGGATGCATCACCCACGATCATCGGTAATGAGACTGTACATCCCGCGGAAGTGCGGGGGTCGAGGCTTTTTAAACGCGAAGACCCTCCACAACCGCGAGGTGTGCAACCTCAGAGAATATTTTTTAAAAGTAGAGGTGGGTATGCACCGAGATGTGGTCGCAGTGGACAAGGCACTCACCCCGCTGTCCATGGCTAAAGAGAACTGGCGCAAACCTGTAATACTGACTACCGATGACCGCAAGGAAATATGGCAAGGCAAGGTTCTTCACGGGCGCTTTTACCAGGCTCTTCATGGACCTGATGTAGATTTTCTAGCGTCCGTGTCCTGGTTACGTTTCGGCGACCTCTTTGGGGAAACTGAAGGTTTTGTCTGTGCGATTATGGACGAAGTTATGCTGACGAACAACTACCGGAAACATATTATGAAGGACGGGACGGTGGACGTGTGTCGGGCATGCCACTGTCCGGGTGAGTCCATCAGACATATTATTTCTGGTTGTTCTCGTCTGGCTAACGGCGAGTACTTACACAGGCACAACCAAGTGGCCAGGATTATTCACCAGCAACTTGCCTTGAAATATAAACTTGTGGAATCTGAGGTACCGTACTACAAGTATGTGCCCGACCCAGTTCTCGAGAAAGACCATGTCACGCTGTACTGGGATCGGCCTATCATTACTGACAGGACTATTGTTGCCAATAAGCCTGACATAGTGGTGATAGACCGATCAGCGCGCCGCGCAATGATAGTCGATGTTACCATCCCGCATGACGGAAACCTCGTGAAAGCTGAGAAAGAGAAACAGATAAAATATCTCGACTTGGCTCACGAGGTTGTCGATATGTGGGATGTGGACTCTGCTATCATTGTGCCGATTGTCGTAACGGCCAATGGCCTTATGGCCAAGAGCCTCGACGAACATCTGTCGAAGCTCTCACTTGGCAGTTGGATCAAGAGCCAGATTCAGAAGGCAGTACTCCTTGATACGGCCCGCATTGTGAGGAGGTTCCTGTCTCTGCAGCCCTAAACATCGGTAGCTTGGACCCTGCTCTCGTTACCGGCGGAAACCTGTTTTTTATATTTTTAAATGTTTTTTGTTTTTTTTTTTTTGTAAGAAATATGTAAAAATATAAAAGATAAGAGTATAGATGAATAAAGGAGATAATAATAATAAAGCTTTATTAATTCCACACAATCAAATAACATGCAAATATAAGGTAACATCAATTATAAAATCAACAAATAAATTAAATTAAAAACATTCATCATTATTTAGGAATTATATAAGATTATTGTGATTTTTTAATTAAATTAGGTAATTAAATTGAAAATATATTATGATAAAAAACTATAAGATAGCATTATTGTGTGGACCCCCTTCGGGTAAAAGCCTCCTCCAAAGAATTCCACTTTTCTCTATCCGAAGCGGTGGCTAGCCAGTCTCGTCCAGCATTTGCAACTATCTCGTCTTGCCAACGGGCGTAGGGCCGGCCTCTGTTTCTGGTACCCAGTGGACCTTTCCATTTGGTTGTCCTGATTGTCCAACGATCATCGGAATACCTTGCAACGTGCCCGGCCCACCTCCATTTCTGGCTTTGTGAAAATTTGAGAGCGTCTGTCACTTTGGTTCTATTGCGAATGTCTGTGTTTCTTATTTTGTCTCTAAGATTAATATTTAAGCAGCTTCTCTCCATCGATCTCTGTGTGGTTTGTATCTTGCTTCTCGCCTTGTTATCATAAATCCAAGTCTGGCAGCCATAAGTGAGACAGGGTAAAATTGTAGCGTCTAGTATGGTCTTTTTCACTCGGATTGGGAGAGTTGATTTGAATATCTCTTTGTGTGCCCAATATTTTTTCCAGGTAATACTTATCCTTCGGTCTATTTCTTCAAAATTCCTGTTTTTCCTGAAAGAGATTTGTTTACCCAGGTATATGTACTCCTGGACGTATTCGAGCGGCATGTCGTTAACCAAGATGGGAGTCATTTCGCTGTTGGTCATGACTTTTGTTTTGCTCAGATTCATTTCTAAACCCACATTTTCGCTTACTGCTTGTAATTCTTTGACCATAGTATTGAGTTCCAAAGGGTTTTCCGATAGCACGACAATGTCATCGGCAAAACGTAAATGGCTCAGATGTTCTCCATTTACATTAATGCCCTTGGTCGACCATGGGAGATCTGACATTATATTCTGTAAGACAGCTATGAACAATTTCGGTGAGACAGGATCACCTTGCCTGACTCCTCTGTTGATATTAATTACAGGCCCGGTTCTATCCAGCCTGACTCGGCTTGTACTTTTTGAGTAAATGTTTTTTATAATATTTATATATTTCGGGTTGACCGCTTGATTATTTAGTGCCTCCCATATACTGTGATGCGAGATAGAGTCAAAAGCTTTTTTGTAATCGATAAAAGCTATGTAGAGTGGCTTACGATATTCCAGGTGTTTCTCTATGACTTGATCTAATACGTGTATATGGTCTGAGGTACTGAACCCTTTTCTGAATCCTGCCTGTTCTATAGGTTGGAACGTGTCTAATTCTGAAGATATTCTGTCTAGTAGGCATGATGAAAACAGCTTGTAAAAGCAGGACATTAAACTTATCGGCCGGTAATTGCTTATGTCTGCTGGGTCGCCTTTTTTATACAGTAAAATTATTTCTGATTCAGTCCACTGCGCAGGCACCACTTCCTCGTCTAGGATCTTGTTGAATAGTATTGTAAGAGGTGTTACTAAAAGGGCCCCGGCGTGTTTAATGCATTCGTTTGCAATACCGTCTGGCCCTGGACTTTTTTCCGATTTTAATTTCTGTATTTGTTTAAAAATCTCAGGTTCGCAAAACATTTCTATAGTGGTCGTATTTTTAGGTTGGTTTGACGTCTCTATGTTTTGAATTGAGTTTGGTGCACTATATAAGCTTTCGTAGAATTCTGTAGCTATTTTTATGATTTCACTACGTGATTTACTATTTGTTGAACCATTTTGAAGAGATGGAATCCATGTATTTGTTTTGTCTAGCTCTTTGAATGCTTTTTTAGCCGATCTTGTGTTTTCTATGTGCTTTTTTATAGTGTCCATTCTGTGCGTTTCATAACATTGTTTTATTTCTTTGTTTGTTTGTTTATATAAGTTTTTCAGGTCTTCTCTGTCTTTTTTGTTCAGATTGGGTTTGTTTTGTAAGGCGCTTCTTTTATTCATTAATTCTATAGCTCTGTTTGATAAAATTGTTGGTTTCTTGGATTTTGATTTGTTTTTCAGACTTGTTTTTAATACTGATTCTATCATCTGGTAGTATTCTGTGGCTGTATGGTTTATATGTGTCTCAAGTAATTTTGGTATGTGTTCGCTTAGACTATTTATGTATAATTCGCGATCTTCCGAGTTTTTAAGAGTGTTTGTGCTGCCGGTAAAGTTGCGTCTGCTCTTTCTTATTGGTGTCAGGATAAGAGTCGCTCTGAGCAGTCTGTGATCTGTTCCAAAGGGTAAAGAATTTATCACTTCGAATTTTGAGAATAAATTCGGCTTGGTGGTTGTTATATAATCGATTTCATTTCGTGTCTTCTTATCTGGAGAAATCCATGTCCATCTCTTCTCTTCTTTTGATTTAAACATAGTATTTAATATTTTTAGATTATGTTGATGTACATATTGGATGAGTTTTTCTCCTCTCTGGCTTCTGTTACCGTAACCGTATTTACCCATTACTTTGTGCTCGTGAGTCTTGGGTTTCCCAATTTGTGCGTTGAAGTCGCCCATAGTTATAACGTACTGTGTAGAGATCATTTCATGGGCTTTTTCAAGATGTTCATAGAAAAGCTCTATGTCGACTTTTGGGGAGCACTCGGTTGGCGCGTATGCTTGGATAATTGCGAAGTGTAAAGTTTCAAAATTTATTTCCAACAAGCAGACTCTTTCTGAAATCCCGATAAAGTTTATTATGTTTTCTTTATATTCTTTTTTAACCAGAAAACCGACGCCATATTGACCTTTTGTTTGTCCTATGTGGTACATTATATAATCTTCATCTTCTATTATATTTTCTCCTTGACGCCGGACTTCACACAGTCCGACTATGTCGTGGTTTATGTTATGAAGAGCCGTCTTCAATTCTAGTAGTTTATAAGGTGTGCTCAGTGATTTAACATTTAAAGTGCAAATATTTATTTTATTTTTCTCTCGTATCGTTTCTTTCTTTGGAGGGTTTTGGTCTGACACTCCCGCGGTGACCAGCCGTATTGGGAGTGTAGAGGGGAGGAGAGGGGGGTCACTTTGTAGTTGCTATTTTTGGTTGTTAGAGTCAGATGCTGCTTGTATTGGTGCTGGTGATTGCTTCACATAAGGTAATATCGATTGGGTTTTATTCTTCTTGTAGCTTTGGTGGCTTTTTTCGTCTCTCGTAGGTGAGCATATATGTGACCTCTTTTCTCCACGAGTGTTGGTTTTCTTTGGAGAACCAGTTTTACCATTAGGTTTACTTTTGTCGTTTTTATTTTCTAGTATAATTAATTTATCATATTTAAGAATAACTTTATTTCCCTTTTCTTTTTCGAGTATTGCCTGGTCCTTCAGTGCGGCTCTCTTTTCTAGTATATTTTTTGGATAATCTTGTTTTATATAATAAGTGCTGTTTTCTAGCTTATTCTTGTTTTTTAAGGCCATAATTTTCATACCAAGTGTAGTAAAAGTTATGACAACGGGACGTATTTTGCCTTCCTCTTTTTTACCTCTTCTTTGGACTGCCTCTATGTCATTTGGTATGCAGCTGATCTCTAGGTTATTAGACATTATCTCCAGGATCTTTTCCTGAAGATCAAAATAGCTTCTCTCAGTTTCTTCAACTCCAAACACGATAATATTTTTCTTTCTCATTTCTTTTTCTATGAAATCTAAACGAGAATTTTGGTTTTCTAGTTTAGATTTTATTTCTTCGTTTTCGAGATATAATTGTTGAAACCTTTGTTTTGGGTTCAGGTATCACTGTACGCCGATAAACCACTTTCAGCTGTATCACTTCACTCATAAGCGCGCTGATTACTAGGATTTTCAATATAAATGCACTTTTACTAGTAACTGATCTTCCTCGTATTTTTTCACTATTTAAAGTTTTTCTGGTAATTTTTTCTTCTCATCCGCTGAGTTTTTTCTTAAGGTTGCTGGATCGCATAGATTTCACGCACAATACTTGGTAATTTTAAATAAAGATTAATATAAACACGGAGCCGATACTGACATTAGCGCTGTGGCGCCCTCTCCGGAAAAAATTACTGTTACTTAAACAATGAGCAGGATGACAATGTAGTAAGGAAGGACCAGATAAAGGATCGAAGGTTTGTTTGGAAGATTATGAGGAAATGGGAGGAAATAATGGTTGTATATATTGGCTTGCGAGAAGAAGATATTTTCTGTTGTCTCCAAATAACTAGAGATTGGTGCATTTCTAAAGAGAAAGAAAGACAGAGGAAAGAAAAATAAAGGGTGTAAAACACCTCTTAACGAAGGCGAAAGGCACTGGTTTTCCCTGTCATTGCGATCATTTTTTTGTTCTACACCATACCTGGGAACCTTCTAGTTACGGAGATATTAAGGGTCAAAGTTCCAACTTTTTTAAAAGTATATTTTTAAATACAAGTTTTTAATTTCAGATTTTTACTTTAAACACCTCCACGACCCCTGTACTATTCAATCCGTCCATCAGCACAATGTTTTGAGTGCGTTACATTGAGTTCTACCACAAAACATGATTTTACCCCCCCCAAAAAAAGTCGTTTCCCAGCAATAATTTTTGCTTAAAGTAACTTAGTTTCATGTACAGAATGCTTGGTTGACGGCTTCGTGATGAGGTGATTTACACCGTGTATATTAAAATAACAAACGGGACGAAAGATTAGTGCTTGCGCATCGTGACTGCGACGCAGGTTACCACTCAGCATGAAGCTGTGCCATGGGGGACCCACAGCATAGCGCTGGATTTCAGTGGTCACCTGTGAAATAACGCACTAAGAGCACTTTAGTCACTTAACCCTTCATCATCATCATCATTTCAGCCGAAAGATGTCCACTGCTGGATATAGGCCTCCCCCACGTTGACACTTGGGGGAGGGACACTTGGCGACCCACATTGATCGATCTCGTGCGACTCGCATCCAGCGAATCCCCGCAACCTTCACCAGGTCATCGGTTTATCTAGTGGGAGGCCTTCCAACGCATCGTCTTCCGGTTCGCGGTCGGCATTCCAGAACTTTTCGGCCCCATCGCCCTTTCGTTCTGCGAGCAAAGTGCCCATTTAAGTTTGGAAATTCTTCGGGCTACGTCGGTAACCTTGGTTCTCTGGCGGATGTCCTCATTTCTGATTTGATTAGGCAAGGTAACTCCAAGCATAGCCCTCTCCATTGCCCTTTGGGTGACTTTAAGCCTTCTGATGAGGCCCTTTGTGAGCGACCACGACTTAACCCTTGATTAAGATTAATTAGATAGATGTCACTTTTAGACAGATTTAAAATTGTAAGACAAGGCGAAGAAGAAAGATTAAAATAACTGAACCTTTACCCAGTAGCCAACGTCTTCAATCCAGGCATTGTAGAAACCTAGTCAAGCCAGAAGACCACACATAAAACCCCTAGTTTCCTCAATAAACCCCGTATAAAACAAAGGGTTTACAAATAAACCACAGAATAATAACGGGAGCTAATTTCACAACATGCAGAAACATCGAGGTACCAGGAGATAAGAATCGCGAACGATTTTTCATAAACAATAGCCTTTTTAATATAGCAAAAAAGTCGAAGAGTATAGGCTATTGATAATGCAAAAAATGCAATAATAAATTACCGGGCGGTGTGGTATAAACAGCGATTTGCTCCGGGCGACTGAGGGAGCTACCAGTGTGTTACAAAGCGGTAGGAGCAAAAAGGTTGGGTTAAGTTGTGTGGAAAGGCGAGTGGTGGGTTCCGCTTGTGAGTTCTTTGCGAGATGAGAATGGCTTATGATTTGAGTATGAATTAAAGGATAATTATACAAAGATTTATTAAATTGTTCTCTGAGTGAGTTCACAAAAAATCCATTCTTTGTAATTAGTTACAAAATATTGTTATTGTGTACACTATCGCCTTAGTTACCTTGTAATGCTAGTTAAAATATAGAGAAAATAAATAAATGAAAATGTTGCAAATTACCATTTATATGATTATGTATTTAGCATGAAACAGTTGCATACAATTTTATGGAGCAACCTCTTTTAGTAGAAGTTGACACCCTACCGCTCTCAAGTTTGAGTCTAACTTGTACCTATTAAATTCAAAATCTTCACTAACCTTTCGCATATTTGGGATAGGATGCCTTGGGAAGTCATGCCAGCTAACTCTTAGCTAGCTGTCTCAAAATTAACAACAAAAACTAATATTTAGGTAGGTATAGTTGTGATTAAGATGCGAGGGTTCAAACACTTTCTGTGTTTGAAAATGAGAATAATCGGGAACTTAGCGTTTCAGACAAAACTAACAAAAATCAGTGACTGAATCAGATTTTCCTCGCACCCAAAGGAACCCTATAAAAAACCAAGTAAAAAAATAATACACTTAATATCAAAGAAGGTGTACTTCGTTAATGCATTCGCCTTGAGGCCCGTCAGTCCACTGAACATTGTTTTCTGGAATGCGATTTTAAAAAGTTATCGTTGTTTTTTCGTACTTGTTTTTTCTTTCGCCGAATTCGCTCGAAATATTTTCGGGTTGAATTCAAATGACATAATTAGAGTTTTATTAGCGTATTGAATTTTAATTTTTGCAGTCGTTCACGGTGTTGTTGTTTTTTTTGTGGACTGCATATTGTTTTGTTTTACTTGTTGTAAGAGACCACTGTGCATAAACATACAGTAGGGAAACATTGCCGGCCGCTGGTACTGGCAAAATTATCTGTTTTAGCACCAAGATTTTTAAATGCACTGCCGTCTTTAGATACTTGTTACTAGGTACACGTCTTAGAGGTAGTTAAATAATGATTAAAGTTATTCTAAGTCTACCGCTATTCAGATAATCCGTGCAATTAAAAATGCAACATGTTATGCTGAAATCACTAATCTTTAAAAGGCATTAACACAAAATTCTACACAACAACTTTTCTCACATATTTCCACCGCTAATAAATGTTCGACGACAAAAACATCGCTATTTAAATTACTATTCCACCCGACGTGCAAATAATCGTCCCCTCACACTTTAAATAATTGCATTGTTTCTCCTAAGCACACAATTAGCTGACTAGTGGCCGGGGACACACCGGGGTCGCGACTGCGATTTGTCGCAGGTAACGAGCAACAATACGCGCGTTTCGGTCGCGGCCCCCCGTCGCCTCGCATTTGTATCGAGATGTTCTTGTGGCATACTGGGATAGGTTTGTTGGTATTTAAAGTATGGGTAGTATTTTGTTTTTCGTGTGAATATGATTGAGTGATTTTGTAGGTTTGGTTGACTTGTGGATAAAATGCGGTAAGGGAGAGTGCACTGCGATATCTCAGTTATAGAAAGGCATTGTTTTGCTTTTCTGTGTATTAGAGGTAATCATTGCATAATAATAGATGTTGTTGATTTAGAAATAGTAAAAACAATTAACTGTGATGAATGAAATAATCAGAAGACAGTGTTCAACCGCTCTTCTGGTTTTTTTTCTAACGCTTGTTTTTATCACAAATTTTATTTTTTCAATACGTGTCCCATTTTCAACGTCATTCAAGCACTAAAAGTTCTATAGACATTTACGCTCGATGTGTCCCCATCCGATAGGCTGGTTGCACCACGGCCTCGTTAGAGTTAACTAGGCAACAAACTATCGGTTATCCATAACAGTTATTGTGTTATTCTTTTGACAAATGCTTCAAACACTCCTCGTTAATACGAGACCTGATACCTGACGATTATTTGTCTTTTAACTCATTGTTTTGTACTAGCATTGTTGGCAATACGTTTTGTAATTTGCAGTGATGTGCAGATCCGTTGGGGAATCGATCAAAGGTTTTATTGTTGCAATTAATAGACATTCTCTAAGATGGAGAGCAGCGGTGGCCCAGTGGTGGCAGCCCCGACTTACGAGCAGTAAGCCGTGGGTTCGAACCCAGGCCGGCGCATAATTTCATCACCGCTGCTCTCAAAAACGGGGACGACAAACATCGTGAGAAATCGGCATGTCCTAGAACTGAAATTCGAAGACATGTGACATCTACCAACCCACAATGGGCCCGCATGGTGGATTGCCGACTCCCTCTTATAGAGAGGAGGCCTGTGTCCCAGCAGTGGGAACATTATAGGCTGATGATGATGAAGATGATGTGTAAGATGAAATGTATCCGACTTCTCACTATAGACTGCACAAGCATGCTCAATGATATACAAACAAGCTATCATACTTACTTTCATAAACTCACGCTTTATTCCCATCGGGGTAGCCAAAAACATCGATCCTTATATACCAACTGTCGTTGTTGCGAAAACATTAAATCAATCTACTGGACGCAAACCTTTCCTAAGTTGCGCCACAATAGGCGGTACTCAGCCTTCCGCATCCAATGATCCAACCAGTCTCTACCCTCGAACAAAATCAATGAGTACAGAAAAATACTACCAAAATCACAGTGCAGATACAACTCAAAAAAAAAATATCCAAATTTTCCAACAACAAATTTTTCTTTATTTGCACGCACAATCTGTGCGCTTGTTGCTTGTTGCGTCTTTAATCGTTATCAGAAAAATCTAATATGAAAGTACGTTTTACATTAATAAATATTACCTTTCAATATCAATATTACCTTTAAAACACACATAACTTATAGTCTACACATCCAATAAACTATTCGTTCGAAATCTTCCGACTTCGGCCGGATTCGTCCGTTCAGCATTGGATTCAAATTACATGGAACAGTGATGTTATTATCAGTGCGTTGCAAGTGCGATCACGTGCGATCGGCCGCGATCGTCCGATCCGATCGCATTGTGGCGCCAATGAATAGATCGTCCACCTCTATTGTACGTTAATGTATCGGGACATGGGTTTGGGAGGCATACGGGAGGTTAGTTTGTGGAGCTAATTGTTTTGTACATCAAAGATAGATCGGGTTTTCAAAAGTTGGTTTGGAGAGATTACAGATTGGGTTGTTGCCTTCTGGTGTTGGTTTGAGTGGCAAACGTGTTTTTGGGTAATAAGCCATTTTTCTTCTGAGTTTTGTTACAAAAGACTTGTTTCTCACGATATATTTACGACTGTTGACATAACACGATCATTTTTTTTCTTTTTAATTCGCGCTGATTCACAAGTGATGAGCATCGCAGAATTTTATTGTTCCATGTTTTATGGATGATATTGTTGTTTTTTTTCAAAAACCTGCTGCTGTTTACAAAAAAAAACTTTTTGTTACTTTACTCTGCGAACTCTGCGTTTATTAATAACGGGGATACCTAGGTTATAAAGAATGTGTTCTTTCCAGCAACAAAGCATCCTATTAACTTTTATATAATACTTGACAAGTACAACAAAGCTCATCCCGCACACCCGTGTGTCCGGCCGCAAGTCGCCTCACAAGAATGGTGATGCAGCTTCAACAGGAAGCCTTCAGCTTTTGTTCTCCGCACGAAATGATAAAAACGTCAAGCAACGCCGTGCGGCCAGCATTGTTTTGCAACCGGTTTTTAGTTTTCTTTATTGTCCCTTTATTGCAACGTGCGGTGGCCACCGACCATCTTATAAAATATTATAAGAAAATCTTTTTTGCAATTAAAACAATGTTGCAAGTTATGAATTTTGCCTCAAATTGATTTTTTTGCGCTGGCAATAATATGAAGTCGTTACATTTCTTTCTTATTGCCACGGAGCTCATGAATCAATTTGAAATTTAATGTGCGTAATAAAATAAAGGAAGTTTTGTTACCGTATTAATTTTGTCTTGGAATGAAAGGTTTCAGTTTTTTAGTTCGGGGATTCTTTTATTGTTGAGAGCGTGGAAATCGTTTTGGTGTTTATTTAGACAATGACGTTTTTTACGATACCGTAAATTAAACGCCACAATATAATTTAAAATCACGGTAGTTACTAACTTAATGTATGTAAGCAGAAAAGAATAAAACGTCAGTCGTGTTCCGACATAACTTCTTTCTGGATAAAACAGTTTCCATGTTATTTCATTTTATCGCAGGATGACCATTGGTATTTCTGCCAGTCTGAGAAACATTTACTCTTCTTCCTTTTTAGTTGAACTTAGAAAATTCTCAAAAGATTTCCCTAAATTTATCAGTCCACCCTAGATCAATCTGGAAACTTCTAGAACCACCTTTACTTTAATCCTTAGCTCACCCGCACGGTACCTACCTGCAATTGCCGTCATAACATCCTCTTTAAATTCATCAGTTTACTCTAACTCAAGCTCTTGAAGCTTCCAGAATCTTCTAAGGACCAATATACAAGGTGTTGTTTTGCATCCTCGTCAAAATTCAGGATGTTGTCACATAGACATAAATAATCAATATAAATTACGATACCTAGTTAATTATTTAAAAAAAAAAAAGCTTTTTCTAATTGTTTATATTTGTCAGTTTTTCATAATAAACCCCTTTACGTGGTTTAGGAAATAAGAAATTAACGAATAAACGTTTGAGTTTTTTTTTGTGATTATAAGGTGAGGATCAGACAGATCGTGTTAAAAACGCGGGTTACCGATTTCCGTAAATAAGAAAAAAAAAAGAATTAATTACCCATTTTATTATTGATTTGGGTCGAGAATCATGAGCATAGTTACCTCCTTGAATTTGACGAGATTGCAAAACAGCACCTTGTATATCAAAACTTTAACCCTTTACCTTTCACACACGACATCGCTCACCTGCCAATAAGTTACCTTCTATACCTTCACAAAAAACATTCCAAAACCCAGATAATCCTAACACTTCAAGAATCTTCTTCTCAAAACTTCCAAAACCAAAAGTATGGGAACTTAACCTTCTATCTCGCACACAAACGACAAAACTCCACCTACAGGACACGAATTGCCATGGCTGACCTAGGAGTCTTTAAATAGACTCCGACCGAAGCAAGGAAAAGCTGTTCAGGTGAGATTTAAAGGTGGCTCTGGCCTGGAGTGCAAATGTGATGCACAAACTATGAAACACTTGATATCGTGTCCTGCCTGTCCAGTTGTTTGCACATCCAAGGAGCTGATGAACGCTACTAAAAGTGCCAAATTCGTCGTAAAATTTGGGCTGACTCAGTATAAATTGTCATCCACACGCTGCGAGGCAGTTGCCGTCATTAATCCTCGGTTTTATCACTTTACCTTACTCCCAGGTCATTCTACAAACTTCTAGAATCTACTTGAAACTTCTAGAAACCAAAAAATATGGAACCTTTACCCCTTACCTCGCTTACACACACGACAATACGGCACCTGCCGTTGCCACTGCGGCTGCGCCTGATTGCGGCATTGTGCAGCTCACAATAACTCGATTAGACTCGGACGGCACCGGACGTGCTCCTGTCTATGTTAGCGTGGATATTCCTGAAACCAATATCTGGTATGATATTGGAAATTAGTAGTGTGAAAAACTTCATGTGATAAATTAGAATATACTTTATTGTACAGCACATCAAGCTACCCGAAGTTGTCAAATTTTTATAATCAACCTTGAACCTAATTCTTTAACAATACAGTTGAAAATCTATAAAGAAATTTGACAGATTGTTGTAGCTCGATGTGCTGGCGTTTCTACACAAAAAACTTACACAGCTTTTTCACAATGTTACTAATTGATGACTGTAGGCGCTGATTTAATCTTGAAGTTTATGAGTAGTGTGCAACAGCACATGTATCAGTTTAAATTTAACTTAGAATTTTGAAGAATTACTATAGATCTTTCATAGGTCGCCGAAACGTCTACAAATAGAACTAACGACCCTATAAATAGATCATCTCTTGGTAAAAAATACTGCTTACTAACCCCTGTGCTATATTTCAAGAGCACCAGCCAACTTAGTGCTCTGCTCACTGCTTCCCAAAAATCAAAGCATTTAGAACACAAATTCATAGACAAGTCACATCCACATTATCCCAACACCTCACCACCCCCAATTAGGTGAGGACGGGGCTACGAAGCACAAAGGCAAAGATAATGGTCAGTTAACTTAGTTCGGAAGATAGTTCACTTAGAGCCAACTTAACTTTATCAAGTTGCAATTAAGTTCGCCCGCTTAATTGAATATTCTCACGGCCCATATCACAATTACGACCTCGTGAACTAGACAGTATCGATTGAGGCTCTGATGGTGAGGGTAGTATGCTTGTGTTTTTGGTCGGTGCGTTTTTAGGAAGGTTTTCGTGTATGGAAAATGAAAATGGAATATGTTGACGTAGGCACTCGGAATATTTTTCAATATTCTGGTTGCTCGACTGCTTGGTTTTGATTGTTTGTGCTGCCGACTACCTCGTTTGTCTAGTAGTCACAAGAGAGACTGAGCATGAAATCCTGGTTTCGATTCTCGAAGTGTTACACGTCAGACAGTACGGATTTTACATGAAGCGACTGCTTATCTGACCTCCACAACACAGTAACTGGCTAATACTTTGGATGTCAGACTTTTTGGCTTCTGACTGCTCGTGACGACTGTCAAATATCTACAAATGAGCCGGGGCCAACGGCTTAACGTGCTTTCCGAGGCACGGAGAAAACTCGGTATGTAATTATGGTCACCCATCCACGGACCAACCTCGGCAAGCACGGTTTAACCTTAAAGATCGACACTTGCGGCTCTTATTATTTAGCCACGAGCTCCTCTAGGTAAGGTTAGGTTATCATTTATGACATGTTCTAGTTAGTTGTACAAGGGTGAATTTCCCAAATGACTTATTTTTTTGTCTTCGGTGAAATTAGTATTTGAAAAAAGGAATATCGTTCTGAATTATATTTTTTAGTATTTAATAGGTAGTTATTGGGTTGTGGCAAAAATATAATTTGCCTAGGACTATTTACAAAGGTTGAAATAAATTCATAAACCTCAATATTTTTCAAATCGGTGCTGTCCCTCTACTTTTTTTACAAACAAAAAAGCTTATACACTAATAGAAATAAGTAAGTTAAGTATATAACTTATTCTATTTTATAGAATATTAGTTTTGTTATTAATATATAGCATATTTTATTACATAATTAACGATTATTATTACTGAGAGGCACAAACGTACCTGTCCTGCAAAATGTTCTCATATCGCTGGACAAAATTAATTTAAACCTAACTTTACATCGACGAGTCCGACAGCGTCCCCACCCCAATTTTATTTTCCTCGTTAGTGTGTGCTAGTGCGCAGTCAGGACGGATTTGTGTCAAATCGCTGCATATTCTCGCCAATAACATAAGTACGCCATTTCAGTTGCTCCCGGACAATTATTTTATAGTATCGGTGGTTGCATTTTTCCAGTGTAATGAGTAGTTTTATTTTTGTTGTTTGGTTCTAACACAGTTAGTAAGTAAATTAGCTTCATTGACTGTTATTAAATTTATCCTAGATATTATGCATTTTTTCTAATTTTCGGAAAAGTGTGTTATTTCTCACGTCGCTGTTCTCATATCGCTGTAATCGGTGGTCTTTATTACCACCGATGTGATAATTTACACCGAAAAAATCAATCGGTGTCTTATATCTAATATCGGTGTTTTGATTCATGATCAACGCACAGTTTTGTCACATCGGTGGATTACTTTATAATATCGGTAGATCATTTTATCATCTCGGTGATTCGTTTTATCATATCGGTAGATTCCGTGTCATTTCGTTAAATAAAGTATAATACTATCACAAAGACAATGATAATAAAACTAAACATTTTTTTTTATTCATAGTACTTATAGTAAATATAATAAAAAAGAAAGTAAATATAATAAAATAGGTACATAATTTAAAAAAGTATATTGCAACTCAATTTCTAAAAACTCAGTTCTCTTTGGATGTGATATACTTACATAAGACCCTCAGTTCAGGTCTTCAGTTCTAAGTCACCCTTGTAAAAATATAAAGGGTGTAAAACACCTCTTAACGAAGCCGAAAGGCACTGGTTCTCCCTGTCATTGCGATATTTTTTTTGTTCTACACCAAACCTGGGAACCTTCTAGTTACGGAGATATTAGGGGTCAAAGTTCCAACTTTTAGATAAGTATTTTTGTAAATACAAGTTTTTAATGTAAGATTTTTACTTTAAACACCTCCACGACCCCCGTACTATTCAATCCGTCCATCTGCACAATGTTTTGAGTGCGTTACATTGAGTTCTACTACAAAACATGATTTTACACCCCCCAAAAAAAGTCGTTTCCCAGCAATAATTTTTGCGTAAAGTTACTTAGTTTCATGTACAGAATGCTTGGTTGACGGCTTCGTGATGAGGTGATTTACACGGTGTATAGGTAGGTACCTACTAACTATTTCATTTTTTGATGTTCAAAGGGTGATAGAATATCATATCGCTGGATATGTACATCATTTCGGTGGATAAACTTATCATACCGGTGTACAGAAAAAATAATCGGTGCCGGTTTGTCATATCGGTGGAAACCAGAATTCAAACTGAATTTTCTCCTTAGTCTTAAATGATACGTTGATGATATTAAATTTGGGGATATTTGATATCTTAAAGATTACATTAAACCTGAAAAATATACAAAAAAAATATAAATGAAAAAGTTCACCGATATGATAAAAAAAATGGCATTTGTTGAAATTCACCCACAAGCTAGTAGGTTTTATTTCTTTTGAAGGTTAAATGCTGCTTTTGACTGATTGTTGGATCATATTTTAGAATGATTGTTGCTGCGATATTTTGGCAAAAGCCTAAAAGTGAGTGTGTGTGAGTGTGTATTCAGACTAAGGACTATTCTCAAAGATATAAAAAAAAAAAAAACGATGTAATTCATTACAGAAAAAAAAACTGAGGCGAATTACCCTTTCTTCGTTGGTGAGTCAATGACAGACAATCATATTAAAGGCAGAAACACACTTACGTGTCGTGGCGTGTCGTGACGCGCCAGAAGCATTCGGTTTCATACATCGTTGCAACACGACACGCCGTGCAAATATGTCCCTAACCATATTAAATGTATGAAACCGATTTGCTTCTGGCGCGTCACGACACGCCACGACACGTAAGTATGTTTCCGCCTTAATTCTGTTTATTTGGTTAACGAACAGTAACAATATACAATTCTTCAGTAATAACTCCACAACACTTTACAACGTTGTTAAATCATAATATTGGCAATGTAAGAATCTGAAATCTTTATCTCTTAACGTTTTATTATCGGTTTTAAATTTTACTTTACTGTTTGCTGCCGTAAATAAAAACTAACTTTATTATTGTTGGTGTACACTTTAAATTGTTATAAAATGACGAAATACCAAGAAGTTTAATAAATACATTATTTTAACTTTATCTGCAGAGTTTCAACAATGGATGGACTGTGTGAGGAGTGATATGAAAGAAATAGTGCGTGGAGTTCCTCCGCGCGGAAGAAGTGAAACTTCGTAATATTACACGCATGCGTTCGAATGCCACGCATTCACTCTCGTTACTTTATTGAGCTTCTAAATAATGTTTTGTTGTTTTCTTGTATTATTTTTATTACATAATTATTACATAAATTTATCAAGGTTATTCTACTCATGGAAATTGAGCGAAGGCTGGTCACACCGAAGAGTCGAATGCATGACTTTTTGCACGCCATCTTACGTACCTAGTAGAACTACGTAGTCACAAATGCCATCTCTTAGTGAGTTTTAGAAAATATTCCCCCTCCATGGTAGCGTTAAACTTGTTGGAAGTCGCATAAGAAGTTTCACTTCAAAAAAAGAGTAAGTGATAACGTGACGGTTGAAAGAGGAGAATGGAAGAAAAAAACGTATGGCACCGACCCCAAGTAACATGGGACATGGGCTGAAAGATTGTGATGATGTGCAGATATTTGTATTAGGTATTCGAAGTTAAAACTTCTTTAGCGGCGTTGTGCACTTTTGTTATGGGTAAAAAATGTTAAACTCGCGTCAGGTCCCGCGTCAGGACAGAGTTTGTTTTGTGAGTTTGGGTTTCCAAAACTGGAAAATTCGTAAGACGGATTTCAATTAGGTTACGAAGGAATTTGAACTTTATGACATCCGTCTTTTTGCAAAATTCGTGCAAAATGATTCCTTAACCATTAAAAAATATCAAAAGTGCGCAACGTTAATATTCAAGTTTTCACTTCTGCCGTCACTCCCGGAGTGCAACCCGTTTTTTTTCTCAACTTGGTTGTCTTTCCACAAGCTTTTTGAAGTACGCTTCTCTGAAGAGAAGCTTGTCTTCATCAAAGGGAGGGTATTACCTCCCAGCTACAATACACGTAGAAATTTTTAAAGTGGTTGTCCTTTCTTATTGATAGCAATTTTATGTAGCTACGAGCTTATTATTTTAGACCCCATTCTATTATGAAATTAATAGGTCTTATCTCTTTGTTGCAATCGATACTTCACGAATTTTTAGGTACTACACTGAGTTCACTGACAATCGACCAATTTTCAACCTTATTTCACTTAGGGCATGAGGGTAAAAAGTAGAAGAGCGTCAGTGAACTTCGTATAACATATTAGTGGTTTGTGACTGCAAATAGTATATTTTAGGATGCTAATTATTTACTTATTGTTTCGATATGCAGTGAGCAAGTGTCCTACTAATCCTACCAATAATAAGTAAGCTGACATTATAAGTAGACATAATTTTGATGGTAAAAATAACAGCACATTTGACTTAAAATTGATTCACATGATGAGAACGATCTTTATAAGCCAAAGTGGAGCTATAATGTATGTAAACCGTTTAATTTGAGGCTCTTCTTGACCTTCAAGAAACACATAATTCATCCCCTCAGAGATAAAATCGAAAATAATATATTTTTGCACATAATTGCAGTTTACAGCCTTGTCAAGTAATAAAGTAATGAATTTAATCATATTTATGATAATAGCTTTGCACCTGAGAGTCTGTGATCCATGTGCAATTTTGATAAATGCCTTCTTTAAATATAAAAAATGAAAGAAATCTTCCTTTAACTACGCTACAGACATTGAAGTCTACTTGTTGTACTGTGGGAACTTGTTATTTTAGAATTTTCATCATAGCAACCTGTAAACATTCAATTTTGAACAAGGGCCATCCATTTACTTAATTTTGTTCATCATTAAATAAAAAACAAGGATGATAGCAGCTGTACTATTAAGCCAAAGCAAGAAAAAGTCACTGTTTGAGCTTTTGGCAATATCCTTTACTGTCCTTTACATTAAGGGGGGCGCGTCAGGACACTGACCTGCAAATTGGAAAAAACGTAAAAATAATAAATTTTTGGGTAACCCTGACGCTTCAACCTTAACTGTAAACTGGAACGAGCATTCTTTATTGTACATGCATGCGTGTTTGGTGGAAGACTCATAGAGTAAGAATATATGAAGGGTAAGAACATCAGGCGTTTAATGTCAGGTATGGCTTCAACAATGTAACAATCACTTTAATAAAAACAGAAAAAGTGAAGCTAATACACTTCAATAGATTTGCGGCCCTCAATCCCATATTTTACTAAAACCAACATAATTGGCAAATGTCCATCAGTTTTGAGTGAACAAACGGTCGGAGGCGATTGATGGTCTATGAATAGTGAGCAATTATGTTCATTTTACGAGTAAGGAGCATTTTTCCCAGCCGCCCACATTGCACTAAGTACATGCCAATCTGTCAGGTTATCTGTCCTCTCGTAGTAGATAATATGCAACAAATTGGCACTATTGCCCCGTGTAAGCATTTAACTGAAAAGCCGCTTCGATAAGGGGTTGGTTCGAGGTATAAGAGGCAGCGAATTTATACTGAAGGATGTCCCAATGAAACTTCCCTAACTACAACTAGAAATAATTTTACTCTGATTGTTCTCTCAGTTAGTACCGAAATATTTTTGTACTGAAGTATATCTGGAACAACAATCGGAATTTGGATGTACTATAGGGACATCTCTGTCGAACCTTTCCCAAAAAACTAACGGAATGTTTTTTTTAATACTCTTGTAGTCATTTGGTGGCATAATTGTTTACAGTTTTTTTAATCAGCGTTTAACTACGGCAATATTAATGTTAAACAACATAATAGAAACAAAAATAGTTTTAAATTTCGTTAGAGCTTTTCTATTCAAGATATTAAAAAAAGCTCTATGCTCATGCATAAAAAGTTCACTTCAATTATGCGACTAATCTTGTCTCAACAGTTTGACACAGCCATCAGCCCTCTTTAGTAATGCCTCATCCAGGATCTATTTATGCTAGTATTACCCACAGCATCCCGTCCAACCCACTCCCATTACGGAGTGCCCTAGCTGCTCTCACTTAGCATATCGACCCTCTCAATTGTTCGGTAAAACACTAAAAGCTATCTGATTACAGCCACGACTACTGCAAAGGACTTCTGAAAATAAAAAGGAAAGGTTTAGTTACATTTTACAACTTAATGTACCCATAGAAAATTTATACTGGCGAATGCTAAAATGAACATGGGATCTGGGATACACATGAGGTACACATTTTGAGGTATAGGTAATATAAGAGTTTTATGATAAGCTTTCGAGTAAGTACCTACCTGCCACGTATTGAGTGAGTAGGAAATCAGAACTTCTCTCTTATCGTACCTGAAGTGTATGTGTGTGTATGTGATATCTGTGGTACCTAGCTACATTGACCCCAAGCTCATTGATTCCAATGAGCTTGTCATCGCAACAGACTTTGGTGATAAGTTAATATTTTTATTTTCCATGGGGGCATGGCGGAAACAGGCGTAACTCAAAAAGGCTTTTTTTTGTCATCCTGTTAATTGCTTCGCGGCCGGGCAAACGCTTTCACTTTTTCCTTTCAACCCCCTTTATCTTGTGCAATCTCTAGCATTGTTAAAAAGGTAACAGTTTCGAAATCAGCTGAAAAATTTGCGTAACATTATGTCTGTTTTTCAAAAAACCACTATTGACAGCTATATTAAAAACAATTTTACAAGATACGCAAAAATCAAACCACATTTTAAACATAATAATTTCCCCACACTCTATCGCCTATCGCCATTTCTACATGGATCTCTTCCCTTCTAATCCTGCTCCGTATCTAGGATAAACCTAGGATAAGTGTAAAAATAACTTAGTGGTCCAGTAATCAGCATCCTCGTATCTCGTGCATGTTGGACGGTGGATGCAAGAAAGCTCCGGTCGGCTACACCTGTTCGTCAGGCCTTTAAGCTTGCCGCGAGCATTGTCAAACTTTGTCGTTGGACAGGGGTGGGGTGGAGTCGACTCAGGGGGTCAGCTCCACAAAAACTATTAATTTTTTATGTTATTTAGGTAATGATTCAAAATGTAAGTGCCCTTGGCCTTTCATTAGAAAGAGCTATTATCTACTTGGTATTATATCGTTACAAAAATGGTTTGATTTATTCAGACTACAGGATAAGTAAATCATTCAATTAATATCATATCAATTTATGTGTTCATGACAAAGACGAAGAACAAAAAAAATTTATAGGGATAGAAATATTTAACAAAACATTTGCATAAGAAAGACATCTTTTAGTATAAGACCCAATATTTAAGTACTTTTCTAGTATTTAACTTATTTAGCTAACTTTGGCAGCTGTCGCAATAGTAATATTTTTAAGTAAGCAGCAATTGCAAACGGGGTCACATAAAATCAACTCTTAGTTTGTTAAAATTATGTTATGGCCACTCCACAGTTTTCCCAACGAGCTTTAATCAATTAAAGCGTAGCGGCAACCCTGTATAAAACACATGACATCCATATCTGTACGCTGACGGATCGCCGGTCGCTGCGACAAAGAATGAGTGTGAACGACCTTTAAGTGAAGCCTATCTAATCTTTTGTTACGTTTTAATAAAGTTACCGATGTTGGGGAAGGTTTAGGGTATTGTTATCCTTGTTAATTAATATTCAGATTGGGAGAAGTTATGATTGGTTGTGGTTTAATTTAATTATGGCCACAACTCATTTTTTTTTCTTGCAATGGTTTGTTCTTGACTCTAGTCTAGGTCAGAGATGGCAGAGACAAAGTAGACGATAGTACGAGCTTACCCAGAAGAAGCCTGTTCACTCTAACTTTGAAGAGATTAGGGTTGTAAGCGTTCGGAAACAGACGCAGACACGCAGACAGAGAGTCAATAGAATATACAGATCAATGGCTTGCACCATTACCACATGATACCTACTAATCTCATATATTCCCAGTGAGTTACTCAATACTTTTATTGCATTCCACGCGTTATTCTTAGGTGGTAAACTTATAATTAGATCATATGGACCCTGTTGGGCACAGCAAATAAGTGAATTTGGAGAGAGGAGTTATTCCATCGATCCAGAGCTAATGTCGATTGCAAAAGGGTATTTATAAAGATAAGTTTACCATTACAGTAAACCAGTACTGGCTGCTCAACAGAAAAATGGGTGACACATCGAGACCTTTCCGAGAAGTCTACTACGGTTTTATTCGACGAAGACATCACCAGTTCTCTAAAAAAGATGAGTAAGTTACTTTTTATAGTTTATAAAGTCACAACATAAACCCGAAAAATTCGCATTCGCAAAAAGTCCGGACATAAAATATCAAAATGCTTTCGATCTATTTTTTTCGAGTGATGTATTTTTTTAATTTTCTTGTTAATCTTCTTGGTCCGGACAAAGGCCAGACCAAGTCCGAAGGGTGGGCCGAAATTCTTACCCTATCCTTTTTGGCTAATAAAATCCAAAACGGTAATAGCATAAAGTTTTAATCTAGAGTAACAACGTACCCATTTCAGATAACCACGAGACGATGAGAGGTTGCCACGCTTCACATGAAGACCAAAGTAAGGCAGATAATACACTAAAGGCAGCTAAATTGCTAGACTAACGTGTTAACTAATCCGTTGGTTGCAACCTGGCTTTAGAGCAATTTGAAATGGTTTGCCAATAGGCTCGATAGCGATTAGCTACCGTATCGTTGTTGCTTGGCTAGTTGGCAAGCCCTTTTTCATGGTAATAAGGTCCATTTTTCCAAATATCAGCTTGTTATTTTTAGCTATAAGTCTAGTACTTTTAAACGATAGAACTAGAAGTAGATCCAACTCAATTTTACTTTACAGCTAAAGTACTACTACTGTGACCAATACATCTTATTGTTATTTTTCATGTTAAAATAGGGCATTGCAACAACTTAAATCTCATTTCCAACTAATAATGAGTGCATATTGTTAATTTAACAACATTTAATCGTTGGTATTATAAACTTTTTGAAACCCTATTCAAAATTACAAAATCAGTTTGAAAGCAAGCAATTTGTAAAAAAGATAAATAGCGGTTGCCTTTGACAACCACAAGAAAAGGTTGGTATGAAGGTATGTGAGCAAGAAACTACATTTAATATTTTTTTAAATACTCGTATCAGGAAGCATTCTTTATTCGCACTTTATTGCCTACTAATGGATTTTAAAAGTTCACATCATTTGTATAAATTAACTTGAATTTGAAACAAAGAAATGAAATACAACGGTTAATGAAGCAATTTCCTCATTTGCATTTCATAAAAATTAATTACGATCCCAACTTCGTTAAAACACGCGACAATTCGAAATAAAATTTAGGCTTTACAGCAACAACAATGTAAACCAAAAAAAAGAAAAGCAATAAACACTATAACATTAAAAGACTGGTTGAAATTTTATACGACGAAAAACGAAAAAAAAAACCAAGATGGTGGACAAAAGTTTTTGAAAAAAGAATCAAAATGAAAAAGGATCTAATCTGAGCTGTCATCGGTAACAAAAATAAGGTAGAATATGAAGCCGGGGTCTAATGAGACAAAGGGTTAATGAGAATAACAATGGTTGGGCAGTAAACTATTGGATTTATTTACACTGGTCAGGCAGGACGATGATCTGATAACGCGGCAAATGCTCGGTTAAGGTGAAGATGCTGCTTTATGTCACCGGTTTTATGTTTTGAGTGTTGTAAGTTGTGGTTTTAACATTGAAAAACTATTGGGTTTGTCCAGCAGGTGAGTCAAAGTTTAATTAAGGGCGCCGCACTCGCAATTTGTAAGTTTAGTAGAGGGAGGTAATCACCGTAACCGAAACTACTAATTCTTTCACAGTGAGACGCTTACACTTTTGCCAAGTGTAGCCTTCTCACAGTTTCATAGTACCTACAGTTGATAGAAGCTAGTATTATATTATATCACCAGCTTCCCTAATCCCGATAAAATCTAAACAAAATAATACCAAAACTAACCTCCCCTTAACGAATCACCGTAGCGTCGGTCGCAATGATCAAATTTCGTTTTTATTGTTAATCCCCGGCCTCTAAATGAGCAACCACATATTGAGTTCAAACAACCACATCGGACTACAAAAAGAACAACACTTAATAATCCCGGATTCCGGGATTCGATGCCGCTGTGGTGTTTTGAGACATTTTGTATTAAAATTTTATTCTTTAGCTTGTGTTGTTTTGTTGTTGAAATACCAGAGTGCAAGGTGTTGTGTGCATTTATAGGACTTTGTGTGTTGGCACTTTTTTGCAGGGTGAATAGATGCTTGGATAGACTAAAAATAGGGGAAACATTATGATAATATTTTTTACTATTATAGTTGCATTAGTACCAGCCAACATGAGGCAAGTGCACGAAAATAATATTGTTTTAAGACCTGTAAAAATACTGTCTTAATTTTTCGTTTTTTAGTAATTATTAGTGTTAAAAGTAAAATTGCATTGGTATGCACTGTCGTGATGTCTTGTTTCAATAAAGCCTAAGAAGATAATAGTTACTGTAAAAGCCACTGAAATCGAAAAATCATGGAACCAGTAAGCATTAGGTCATTGAGTATCATTTTAATTGTTTTTACTACATTTAATTATTCATATAAATTCATACCATAATAAATTCTTATTTTAAAATGTCTTAAAGATAATATTGTAATAAATACAGAAGCTTTAACAAATTATTTCTTTATCATAATTTGTATGGAGATTCTTATAAAAATAAATGTTTTGAATATTATGAAGTTATTTAAATATTGGTCTAGACTAATATTGTGGTAATTTTATAGTTTTTTTTTTAACTTTCTGTTAAGAGGTTATCCGCTAGCAACTTAATGTATTTGTTTTTATCTCGAATTGAAACGAGATTACAGATTTGATATTTTCGTTATCATGCATAACGTCATAGCACATAAGTTAGATGGTCTTAACTCAAGTACTGGATATAAAGCATATAGAAAGAGGTACATATGAAAAGATTATAATAGATATAGGACTCTCAAAATAAGAAACAAAAATAAAAGCTTTTAAAATAACTAATCATAACCATGTTCTATAAACTAACCTATCAATCAATACCAAGCTCCTATTATAAAGAAACCATCTTCAAAACATGTCCATAATAAATGCGTTACATGAAATTCGCGGGCGAATCTGTTTGTTCATTTGTCACAGGCAATCGGAACCATTAGTGGTAATTACTGCCCTTGCTCAGTTATCGACGCAATAAAATGAACGACTAGTGGGGTTTAAGGCATGAGATGACGCGGGTTGGGGGAACGATCGACTTAATTTATTATGTCCTGCCTGTTCTGATGAGATGACAAGAAATGACGAGGTATGGAAGAAGTAGCGGTGACCTTGTTGTGGCAGTCTCGACTTGCGAGCTAACTGAGGGTTCGAACCCAAATAGGCGCATTACTTTGTGTAATTTATTTCATCACCGCTGCTCTCAAAAACGGTGAAGGAAAACATCGTGCCGAAAAAACAACAAGGAGGCTTTAACAATATATGAATACGACAACACTACCACTCCGTATCGAAGCCGCAAGCAAACTGCCGCGCGGGCCGCAGGTAAAAGATATACCAACCCGCACGGGCTGCGTGGTGGATTTCAGCCCACTCCCTCTCATAGAGAGGAGGCCTGTGTCCCAGCAGTGGGAACATTCTAGGTGAGATCATTCTAGGTGATGATGATGGAAGAAGAAAATATGCGGCGCCAACCCTAAATAAATTGGGTTAAGGGCAAGAGATTGTTGATTATGTCATGCCTGTCCTGTTGTTTGCACATTATAGGAACTGATAGATGATACTTTTTTTTTGTGGATGGGAAATCATCCCGCTCTGGGCGGAGCAGAAAGGAGTGTCAAACTTGTACTGACTAAAACCCATCCATGTTCTTTCTTAGCCCTTTATGTTCCAGGGCCACGGTATCTCTTTCGAACAGTCCCGTAGCCCTGGCAGGCATCGGCCCTCTCGGACCCCTTCCGATTTGCTGACATGTCCTTGAGGCACTGATAGATGATACTGGAGGTGCCAAACTCGTCGCCATATTGTGGGTCGATTCAATTTAGATTGCCTAGTCATGTTATGGACTGATCCTTTTATAGGTATTTTCACTAATAGTCTATGTGTAGTGTAATCCGCCTATAACGTTCCCACTGTTGGGACACCGACCTCCTCTCTGTGAAAGCAGTGGACCTAGTGCAGGTATCCTAGGCTACAAATGTCTAAGAATCATGGAGCAAAGTGTTACTAAGGGGTAAGGGGGATGTTTAGGTCAGATGGGTAGCAACTTTATGTTAAATGCGAGTATTCAGCCGCAACCAGTAATATTGGAAGCCTACCACAACAGTGTTGGTAGAAGACTAGATTGACGATGGCCTTCTTGGTGAATGAAGCATGGAAGGGGTAAGTTAAGGCCTTTTGTAAAATCAATATATTTTTACAAAAGCAGCACGTGTAGCATGACCGCCGTAGAAATGGGCTATGACGACGGCAGAATCATAATGTCGATTCTTACGTAGACAAAATTCGTTTCTACAGTGGTCATGCTATGCGTGCAGAGGACAAACGTAGAAAAGGAAGAGGAAAGCTTTTGCCCAGCAGTGGAATGATACACACTAAGATTTAGGCATTTTAACTTTGTGTTTTCTTAATCTAAACTTTATTGTATAATTATTGTAAAGCTGAAGAGTTTGTTTGTTCGTTTAGTTGAACGCGCTTATCTCGGCAACTACTGGTTCGAATTGAAAATTTATTTTAGTATTGAATAGCACATTTATTGAGAAAGGCTATATCTATATAACATCACGCTAGAACAAATAAGAACGTAGCATCAATGAAAAATATTGCTTGAACGGGGAAAATAAGACGCAGATGAAGTTGCACGAGTCAGCTAGTCAAAACATAAAGGTATTTGTGATGCAGTCTCTGATAAAGTTATAAATAAAAGTTGTGTGAAACACTTTTCTAATTAACAAATAATAATTAAAAAAAGATAAAACATGCTATTAAGAATTTCGAATAGATAAACTACGATTATAGTTAACATAAATATACCAAATAGTTTATCAACTTTTGCTGCTGACTCTATTAAGCAAATAGTATAAACTTATAAAGAGTGTTAACAAAACGGAGGTACAGATTATAAAATAGTAAGAGGCTTCCTGCATTGGTGAAGGAAAACATCGTGAGGAAACCGGCACGTCTTGGAACCCAAAATTTGGAGGCATTTGACAACTGCCAACGCGCACTAGGCTAGAGTGGAGGATTACAGCTAGTCGCATAGAGACGAGGCCTGGTGTCCCAGCAGTGGGCATGCTGGTTATGCTTATACTCCCTGTATGCATGAACTAACCATTATGTTCGCAGAATTGATAGGTTCTTCGCTGATAGAATTGACCAACTGAATTTTATTTTTATCTGTAACTCCAAAAAATTCTTCAATCGTATCGACTGCAAGAGTTGATCTTGTGAAAAAAAAACTGTCTGTCTGTCTGTCCAAGGTATACTAGACGATATATTTAAAGTATCGCCAGTCGTGGAGTCTATTTTAAAACACACATTAACAGTCTTAAACTCGTTTACAGTTTGAAACAATGCTTACAAAAAAGCAAATGTAAGCAATAAATACAAAGTAAGTACCATGACATTGACAAAGACGTTATAAGGATGTCATATTCTGAACATACATCATACATCGACTGTAGAACATGGGCCTCTGTCATACAAATGTATTAAATCATTCAATATCGGAGACAATGCGCAGGAGTGCACTGACCACGGGCATCGGCGCAGGTGTTGGTGACATACTTTCAATTTGAATATAATGCACAATTTAAGTAATGATGAATCTAATTAAATTGTTCGAAGACTATTAAATACTTCAAATGAGTTGACAATTGGAGTCAAATAAAATTGTATACCCTTACATTTGAGAAAGAAAAAGTATCATAGATTACTCTATGGCATGATTTAGAAAAGCTCAAAAGCTCGCAAAAAGTTACGTTACAGATCTGACTGTCTTTCGATTTGTGGTCTCGAATTGTGCATTATCAATGGATTTTAATCTTGTCTGTAAATCAAAGAATACTCTTAGTGCTGAAGATGTTAGTAAGTTGGTGGTACCTAAGTAATATATTCCAATAGACAACAAACCCATCTGTTTTTAGAAATAGTGACATCATCTTCTTGCCCTTGTCCCATTTTATTTGGGGTCGGCGCAACACGTCTCTTTCCTCCATTCTCCTCTGTCATCTGTCATCCTATCATTAACTCCTTTTTCCTTCATATTTTTTTTTACACGTACCATC
This sequence comes from Cerastis leucographa, assembly GCA_963082945.1. Taxonomy (NCBI): domain Eukaryota; kingdom Metazoa; phylum Arthropoda; class Insecta; order Lepidoptera; family Noctuidae; genus Cerastis; species Cerastis leucographa. The sequence continues at coordinate 9,809,645 of OY720353.1, forward strand.
CATCTTTTCTTTGGTCGTCCTCTCCCTCTCCATCCATCCACCATCCATAGAAATAGTGACATCTTTAAATTAAAATCAAGTGCGATAGTAACCAAACACAACTTAAAAAATAGTCCCTAGTACTAACAATGCAAATCTCTTCAACAACTAGGTACTTAGTGTGCCGACCCCCTCAGAAACAAAAGCGTGATGAGTGGTCAGATAATAAGAAGTGTATGCGCAGGCGCAGTGAGCCGGTGACGTGTGCAGGTGACGGAACAATGTGATGTTGTATTTCACTACTACATTATGTTCACAAGCCTCTACGGTGTCCACTTATGTTCGGATCGCCATGCGGCTGGATTCTATGGGGGACATATTTTTCTTGAAGACATTGTTTGTGGGTGGGTATAAAGGGTGTAAAACAACTCTTAACGAAGCCGAAAGGCACTCGTTCTCCCTGTCATTGCAATCATTTTTTTGTTCTACACCATACCTGGGAACCTTCTAGGTACGGAGATATTAGGGGTCAAAGTTCCAACTTTTTGACAAGTATTATTTTAAATACAAGTTTTTAATGTAACATTTTTACTTTAAACACCTCCACGACCCCCCTACTATTCAATCCGTCCATCAGCACAATGTTTTGAGTGCGTTAAATTGAGTTCTACCACAAAACATGATTTTACACCCACAAAAAAAAAGTCGTTTCCCAGCAATATTTTTTGCGTAAAGTTACTTAGTTTCATGTACTACAGAATGCTTGGTTGGCGGCTTCGTGATGGGGTGATTTACACGGTGTATGGTGAGGTTCTTTAGAATCGAAAGATTTATATGGTTTGATGTGCCATCACCGTAGGAAGGTATGATTTTTAGTCGTTAGGATTAAGTGAGACCATGTTTTATTACTACAAGGTATTTTTTTGTTGGAAACACATGTCTGTTTTAACGTGCTATTCAATTATAATAGGGATGGTGACTCATTTTTTTTATTTGTCTATCGGGTAGATCATTAAAAAGTATTTGACACGTATTTTTTCTTTTTTCACTTAATCGTTAAATTACGGAGATATTTTGAGTTGAAATGGCGCATGACGTCACGGTTCAGTACATTTTATACCTAGTTGTGACGTAGTGAGCCCCCACTCTCCAACTTTAATGTGTTTTAACTAAGTATTTTTTTGTTAATTTGATAAAACAAAAAATACGTATCTAATATTTTTGTATTACCTGATTGACGGACAAAATAGAATTTCGTTTTCTTTACCCAGTCATCATCCCTATTTTACGACTTAGATGTCTAACTTAGGAACAAGAGTAAACGCAAGCACACTGTAGATGGTATAGTAACGGATCCCTTTCGCCCAGCCCATTTTCTGTCTTTAAAAAAATATATGGAAATTTCTGTTTCTTTAGATAATTTATAATCGGTCTAATTTAGCTGTAAGATTATTTTTCGAAAATGATTTTATTAACTTTTTAGACCTATGTATCTACGCGTATGAAGTTTCATTAAAATCAGTTCAGTCATTTCGGAAAATAAGGACTTGAAAGTTTGTATGAAATGTCTCATGGCGTTAACGCTCATAACAAATTATAACCTCAAAAGCTTCAGTCATATTTCCGTGTTATGTTGAAGTAAAGTTTTCACAACAAGTTTTAATTGTATGCCATAATCGTTCGTCGTCGTACTGAGCATGCGGTCCTGGGTTCGATTCTCAGGTCGGGCAAAGAATTGTTCAGTTTATCCATAAGGAATTTCTCAGTAGCAGCTACCGATTCTGGATTTTTGCCCGGTTGATGGCAATAGGCTCGCTCTCTATTGCATGAGACTTAAACATAACTGGCGAAATGTGGGCGTAGGTGCTATTAGGTACCCCTGCCCTTCAAGGGTTTCAGGTGTGATGTTAGGGTCAGCTCATACCGAGACGCGACGCGACGCGACGCTGCGCGCACCTTGAGAATGCGTTACGTATTCGCGCAACGTATTCTGAATTCTCACAACGAAATGTGTATCTTTTCGTGTAGAAAATAAAGTTATATTTTGAATCGCTCTTTTAAATTGTGCACGCAGCGTCGCGTCGCATCGCGTCTCGTCTTGGTGTGAGCTGACTCTTAAGTTATGTGTTTTAATCGTAATTAACAGTAGACCTTTATTATAAAGCCTGCTAAACATAGCAACGTTCACATCACCATACAAACCAAGCTTAATTTCTCTCATTGTGGCGGCATTATCCATTGAAAGGGCTACCTATTGTTATTTCACTTTAATATAAAACAATACGCAAACCTTTACATTGACTGTAATCTTTTATTTGCTCTGCCATCCTTTGTGGTACCGCCGCGGCATTTTTTATCTCTGGCAACTCATTAAGACTGGCGACGTTTTTGTATGTCAATGCTCATTGAGTATTTTTATTGTGTCGAGTTAGATGGATATTCCATTCATTCATAGTTGATTATCTGTGGACGATGATAATGTGAATCTGTGGCAAAATGGCGGAGTGGAATTAAGATGGCGGGGATTGTAGTTTTTTAAAACATTCAATTTTAAGAATTAAAAATAATTAAAATGAATCGAGAAATAGTCACGAGGAAGATACTGCGTTTTTGTTGACATTGAGCTAATATTTCAAAAATATATAGTCATAAAAAACCTGTACATAAAAAAGGATAAAATCCAGGCTAAAAATACAGTGGAAGTGCATATTTTTATAACTGAATTTATTTGAATATAGTACGTCCTATGCTACATTACATTTTCGTTACTAGCTGTTAACCGCAACTTCGTTCGCGCGTAATTTTGATGTGATTGGTTGAAAAAAAAAAAAAAAACGTCCATGTTCCATTCCAAACTATAATCAACCCTTGTGCCAAATTTCATCCAGATTCGTTTAGCCATTCTGGCGTGTTTGATTAACAAACATCCATCCATCCAAACTCTCGCATTTATTGTAATAGAAAGATGAAAAATTTGGTAAAAAAAGATCCTACCCGCGTCCCAACCGGCTTGTGTGAATCGCGCCTTATTTCACCAGTCTGCTCAGCCCTTTATTCCAATTCACATTACTCCAATCAATGGCAAGGCAAGAAACTCCATGGTTAGTTACTCTTTTAAAAACATTTTGTTTTACAATATTTCTATGTTACAGCGTTAGTACTAAGTATGGGAGGACATCGTAGACCCGACAATAAATCGTTGCTTACTACAAAATGTAGAACCAAATTAAAAGTTATCAAGGATCTAGGAATTTATAAGGCCTACAATGTCCACACATTCACAAACAATCGGTAAGTAAAAAAAATCTATACCAAAACACACACAAATGTTGTCATACGTGCGGTAACTATTCTAAACAAGAGGTACGATGATTTAAAAACTATTGTAAAGTATGTGATTAAAAAAAAGAATGAAAAAAAAAAAAAAGATTTGAATAGTTAGAGACATCCACACATTTGTGCCGTTTATGAGCTACCAGGGAAGCCAGCCGCATGCGCGAAGGCAAGGCCAAACTTCTCCATCTTCAACGTAGTCCTTTATTTTGTAATTTATGTTTTTTTTAAAAGGACACGTTTGAGTGTGATTCTGTCTGGCAGGCCCCAACAAGATTTATCAATAGGTAGGCTTTTCATAAAGATTGGTTTTTGTACCTAAAGAAAATAAATAAGATATATTTTGTACCTCAACAGTTTTTGATTAAATGATGTTTCTATGCAGTGTCTAGCTAGCAAGCCCCATATGTTTCTTTTTTGTTATTATACTTATAGATCGCCAAATAGTGCTTGGAGTTAGAAACTATTATTTACCTTACAAATCCAAAATTTCAGCTTTCTGAGAGCTATACTTTAGGAGTTATTCGTTATTTAGACAAACGTCCGGCTAGCGAGCCCCTTCTTTAAATCATGTTCTTTTATATCACACAATATCATTAGGAGCTTTATGCTATTATGTACCTTACCACTGTAGTTTTGAATCGATAGTGCCTAATCCTGAAGAATACAGTTTCCGGTATAACATCAAGTTTTTTGTCGTCAAGATTTAAATTTAGGTCACGTTGAGGTGGTACATACTTGGTAAAGAAAACTTAAGACATTTTTTTTTCGTATTCAGTAAAAGATTGTTAGCTGCGAACCATTTCTAGAAAATATTTAAACTTTCGTTGACATGTAACACGTCCATGTCTTTTCTATCAATTTAAAAAATTAGCGACGTGTCATAATCAAATAGAATAATAATTACACACAATAATAATATCTGAAAAACCCCAACTATTAAACTCTACAGATCCACATAAGACCAAAACAATGTTACTACTTGTATGCAAATATCTTTAGTAATAACATATACCACATCCCTGATTACGTTCTATCTTTGTATGTAACTTAATACAGTTGAAAAACGTGTACTGGAACAGGTATAGTCCTTTCAGTTTTAGTTTACGTGTAATGGCAGTAACCCAACCAAAGCCTTATTTCATTGAGAATAAAGATCACTGTTATCAGTAAGGTCAAAAACACATTATATTAATCAAAGATACAAAACGATCATGTCATTAAATTACTGAAGTTTTCCGCTGTTATCTCAGTAAAAATTTTGATCAATATAGTCTCCCTTTATTCCTTAATTTAATGCTTGAAGCCAGAAACTTTTGGATCTTACGTAAATGATAGACTTATCAGTGGCAGCAACTGAAAAGCAGCCTTATAGTAACGAATTAAAGTTCACTGTCATTTAATAGTGACGCCCAATCACAAGTTAACCAAATGTGAAAGAGCTGTACTTAGAATGTGTTATCTTGGCTCGTTTATGCTGGTGTTATCTTTTAACAAAAGGCTGTTGGTCGATAAGTAGGCGTTATTCTACTTATATGTGAGTGTGGTTGGAAGATAGACGTGATTGTGTTTGAAAGTGTTAAAACGTTTTTTCTAGAATTTTAGCACGATTCCCAAGTGTTTTCGTTCTTTCTTCTTTATCAGTGTCGTTAGTGCGGGTTGCACGACATTGGTCGAGTCAGATATTCGTCAAATCGGCAATTCGTCAAATTTGATATTGGTCAAAGCTGTAATTCGTCAAATCGTGCCTAACCAAATGTGTCAAAGTTTTTATGCCGCCTATGGGCCTCTGACTTAGCTTTATAGAGTCCAGGGGGGTTACTATGACGTCTTAAAACGTTGTTACATTCTTATTCCAGAGTGGGAAAGAGATGGAGCTAGACGACCCATATAGCGCCGTCTCTTTCCCACTCTGGAATAAGAATGAAACAATAATGTTTGAGGACGTCATGGTAGGCCAGCTGATCTTATCATTTTTTTTTCAGATATTATTCGTATCTTTCAGGTATGCAGGTGCAGGTGATAATCAAACAAAACGCACATGATTTCGAAAAATCAAAGATGCTCGTCTTGAGGTCGGTTCCTATGACTTGGTAGTCCCACGGCCACACCACAGGGTTATCGCTGCTTGAGGTAGTGCTTGTAAGAATGAGGCTCAATGCTCATAGTAATGGCCAGAACTTGAGGGTTCTTCATCTTTAGGTGATGAGTGTAATTTAATACAAAAAGCATGACAGAACTCCCAAGCACCTTTATGCACGGAAGCATATTTTCTTAAAACCCTTTCGTCATCAAAGTTGAATGTTATAAAGTAGGTGGCCAGAGCCACACGCAACCATGGCTTGATGACTCACACTTGGCTGATACTAAAATTGTTAGCCTACGTCATCCCACTGCTGGGCAAAAGCCTCTCCCTGTACCTGCCATTTTTTTCGATCCACACAAATAAATTATAATTATTTATTAAATAAATACAACACGAACGGAGATAAAAAAATTGCCACTCTTTAAAAAAAGGACATAGGTACTGCAGGAGCCCCAACTTAACTGAAATTACTTTCACATAAGCGTATTTCTATATTAATAATCGTACCAATAAAAAATCAAGCACAATTTTACAGCATCATAAATAAATTCGTGGTTTAATCATTAAAGTGGTTACCGGCCACAATATATAGTAGTACAAAGATAGTATTATAAGAGCTAATACAAAGCTTTATCTGGGTAACAAACGTCGACCAATAAACCGAACGATGAACCGAGTCGGTAGTAACGTATATGAGAAATGTTGACGCGTTCAGGGGATTTTTTGGAGAGGATGATACCGCTCTGAGACTATATTTTTTATAATGAAGTGAGTATATTATTATATTGTATTTATTTTTTCAAGGGAAGAGGTGTTTTCCCAGTAGTGGGATAACGCAGGCTTACAGTATCAGTACAATAAAGGGAATGTACTGAGTGAAACCTTTATATGATGAAAAAACCTGTGGCTCCTAGACGTGCGTTCTTCTATCTCATATGCTCTCTGGTTCGTTCCAGCGAAAACGCTCTTCCTCTGCTGGCATTACAGATTTTTTGCAAATTCATGGTAGTGCTTTTGGCAGAACATAACATTTTAATATTTAGCTGACGCAAGAATGGGTCTTCACAGTAATTTGAAAAGTTATATAAAGCATGGTTATTATGAAGCTTTTGTTAGGCAATGACTCGATTATTATGAATACAAAGAAAAAGATTCGTTTAACTCTCTCCTACTCAGATAAAACACGCGCACAAGGCAGGGCACCGGCAAGATGGACAGACGCAATCAAGAAGGCTGCTGGAGGCAGCTTGTACCGTGCGTTTCACACTGCAGGAGACCGCATGGCTTGGAGACGTATAATATGTGGTCGCGATCCTCAGCAGTGAGGGAACGACGAAGAAGAGAAGAGACTCAGATAAAAACACACCATACCAACGTGTCACACCTAAGTTTCAACAGCTCTATAAATACGTAAAACCTTGTGAAGTAAGCCGACCGGCGTGTTGCCGATAATATGGGGACAAATACAAATTGATAAACAAAAAGAAACACATTAACGTACGTACACACGTATATTATAATATGTGGCTCGGATAGAAGCCCGGACTAAATATACATTTATTTAATGGATGGTACATTAACACCTTGTATAAGATTTTTATGCAATACTTTTGAAGTGCTTCTATTAAACTTTTGATGCACTTTACTGGTCTTACTATCTTAGATTAACGAGTATTACAATATCAAAACATAGTCGACGTTGGAAATGGGCACACTATGCTAAAACAACATACAATAAAAACATAGATCCTTAGATCTCATGAATATTTGTCAATCAAATTTTCAGATTGCCTAAAGATTGTGCTCGTGACAGTTGATTTGGGGAAGAGAATGAAAGATTTGGCCATCTCGGTAATTTATAACCTGCATTCTCGCAATAAAAGCTAAAAGTACATACTTTGAAGTTTTAGGTGTACAAAATAATGTCGCAAACCCTGTCTGTTAAACTGTTGTAACTCAGTTTTTCTGTCGGGGAATTTGCAGTAGTAACCAAATTGTTGATAGACGGTGTATTTGTGGTACTAAAATTTAAAAAAAGAACAACAAGGAATTAGTTTCCCAACTGAACATAAACCTAAAATAACGAAATAAAGGCATACCAGATCTAGCAATCCCACGTCTGATACAAATACAGCCGCAACAAAACAACCTGAATTAGAAGTGTTTGCAATACAAAATAATAGTGTAAATACCATTACAAAAATCATCTATCACCCAACTCTTGGAACACGACTGCTAAATGGTCTCAGGCGCCTACCGCACCATTGTGTGTGTACAGACGGACGGATCAATGGTCGCGCTTAACTAGCTAAGCTGAGCCGTGAAAACTTACAAATGGCCGACGGACATCGGAATTCAATTCTAAGGTTAGTTGTCCTGTCATGTATACGATGGTCACTTACTAATTGGTGTTCGAATCCATTTTTCTTTAGAATTCTTCTTCGGTAGTTGGTGAGCTCGGTTAAGTTGATTCAGCGGCAAGTGTTTCTGATCCAGGTTTTTCAGGGGTGGTAAACCTTATGGTTTTGTTTCCTGCGCATTTTTTTTATTGTGGTATGGAACACTGGTCTTTTGAGTTTTCATTTCTTTTCCTCCGCCTGTCAGTTGTCAATTAATCTTATTGTTTTCCTCCCTTTTATCAACGTCCCATTAGAAGTTTATGATTTTTTTTATTTTATTCCAATTTAATTCAAGTTAAAACAGTTTTTGCAATGTATGCTGCTCAAACTAAATTATCAAATAATTATGAGGAAATAAATACACAAAAAGTACTTTATCACATAAAAACTACTTACATTGGCAGCAATTAAATATTTCTTACAATAGGTTTCGCGAATATAATTAAATTATTCCAACGTTTTAAATCAAATGAATTAATCAAATGATTTTTGGAAGCAAAAACTGGTCGAAACAACTCTTTATTTTGTTAGCAGACAAACTTAAATCATGTTTTAAACTGTAAGACAAAAAAACGGGTTCAGCAAAAACATTTTCTAATGGCGAACAATAACGTTCTTCTCAATACACAATCTGAAAAAAAGCTATAAATTAAATGGACCATAAAATCTGAAATGATATCATTTAAATGGTTGCGCACTGTGATGGTTGAGCAATGGGTATGGTCAATATCTGGTAAAGTTTGAGTGGTATTAACAGCCCGGAGGTTCCGTCTACACTACTTCACTACGACAGAGAGCGCCAAAAACAGTATGTATAGTAGGTTGTATACAATTTTTCGACACCCGAATTATTAAAAAAAAAAAAAAACCTATAAAATTGTTATCGATTGCTTTTGTGTAGTTCTCTCAAGGTGAGAGAACTACTTAGTATTCGCATCCCAAAATCTGTTTACTGAAAGAATTTTTAGAATCAGATCAGTAGTTCGAGAGATTTCTCTATATCTAAACTTACAAAATTTATATTATTAAGTACATAAATGTTAGAACTCCAAAAGAAAGGATCAATGAAGAAGATGACAAGATTTTCTTTTTCATTGATTTGAAATTTATGTAAAAACCTTCACAGGAACGTTAACTTTATCTCAGTATAACCCTAAAAGATCAGCCCAAAGCCTCAGGCCCCAAAGTAATATGAAATCAAACACCTATCTTCGCCATACATGATACTCTAGTATCATTCGTAATTACACAGTATAACCCCCCCAACGCGTGCCCGCCATTACTTTTATATCTAGTAATAACATGGCACTTAGCAATTATTTCAATTATTTATAATTGTAATGTAGCATTCGGCACAATAGACGCACGTTAATGGTAAACATTAAGATTTACAATATTTTTTACGATATTGGTTTGGCTTTGGAATTTTTATTGAATTGTTTGTGATATTGTTTTGATTTTACTTGGTGGTCTGTGTGTTTCCTTGTTCGTAGACCTAAATAATAATTTTAACGTAAAAAAAACGCATTCAAATTCAAAAATATTAATTAATTAAAGGTAGGTCTAATATGCAGGTCGGTAAAAACTGACACCAAAACATGTAACAAGTCTCACCAGAATAAATTAATTATTTGAAACTTAATTATAAATAACCTTTAAAATCATTTCAATTGTAAAAAACTTGACACAATTACGAATAATCGGGTACAGTCACGTCTATAATTAATATGTATACACTTAGCAAAACTGAAAACTGATTTGCTCGTGAAATTACGGTTTCTACGTTGAGATAAGACCTATTTCGTAATAGTATGGCTTCCAAAATGCCATGTTCGTGAAAACGTAAAACCTTAATCAATACAGTAGAAGAAAATCACTTTTAAAAGTTGCTGCGTGTATACATATTATTAGACGTTAGATTGTACATCGTTGCAATAACAAAATAATTAAAAACATAATCAATTTAAAATAAAGTAAACACATTCAACACAAAGCGATAAAACAAAAGAAAATTAGGTGTAAATTGTATTAAACAAAAATCAGTTCAATTAAACCGACGCGCGACGCCCTTAGACATTCCATACCAAAATCAGAGGCTTAACGCTTCGATGCACAAGTATTTCTACCGACCCCAAAGTCCCACCTAACCTTTATGTAAAGAAAAATAAGGTGTCAAATTGTGTGGGTTTGAGTTTTATAATGGTAGATTTAAGTTGGTAAACCTAGTGCGAGATTGCACGTAGTGCACGCGCTAAGTATTTTTTATTACGACAATTACAGGGTTAACCGGGCATGTAATAGCGTGATGATTATTGTTGATTGGTCGAACAAAACCTGGGTGTGTTTGTTCGCGTGATTATACAGCTATTGTGTTGTCACGCATTGAAGGTTTTTACATTTTTTAATATATGACTGATTTTATCTAAGTGGCTTGTTTAATCGACGACACGTTTTCATATGATAAGCGTTTTTAATGTAATTAGTATCTTGTGAAGTTTTTCTGTGTTAAGGTTAGTGAACATAGCGTATAAATATAATTACAATTAGTTGGTATTATTTATTGTGTTGTTGGAGTTATGTGCATTAAATTGCTGTTATGTGTGATGGATGACGGGTTATCATTGTTTCAATCTGTGCCGCTGCGCGTAAGGTAAGGTTTATTGCAGGTGCACTAAGTTTGGAATAGAATGTGAAGGGTTAAATAAATAATTTATTATCTATAAACCCGTGTTTCTAAAAACTTGGTCAAATTGAGAGTTGATTTCATTATTCGTAAAATATAACAAGTATCGTATCAATGTTTAAAATAATATAATAACATCAAGGCTGTAACTCTGCTTATTTACAGATTTCTCAAAATACAAAATATGGCAACAATAGGCCGTTGACAGTTCAGTGGTCTGTTGATAATGTTTAGTTTGAGGCCACCTTTTCCAATTTTTCTCAATCCTAGACAAAGCTCAATAACGGCTGTTTAATAAAAAATGCAGCTATTTTGTTACCTTGATCATTATTTTTATCATGAAATCTGTGCCTAATGAAGACAAAAGTATCAATTTCTTCTACATTTTGTTTCTACCAAGAAAGTTCTCATGATCAAACCAGCTAGTACTAGCAACTAACTACCAACAAATCAATGATCAAAACATCCAATTAACGTTAAAGTGGCATCCGACAACGCGACTTGTCAACAACGTGTCGCCGACGTATTGTCGCGTCGCATTCAATGTTACGCTTGCGACTTGTCGAGGAAAAACTCGACGGAAAAATGTCGGCGCGTTTGAATAGAGCCTGTCTTTAGCTTTAGTTGGTGTTTTTATGCAAACATGTGTAATTGTGTACTTTGTGCACTTGTGCGGTTAGATTGAGATTCGATTTTTGAAATTGAATGGTTATTGAATAGATTCGATTTGACAGTTGTTTATGTCTAATGAGGTAATTTGTTTTTTTTTTCTTTTGATTTTTGTGAGTTGCCATATTAAATTTAGCTTATAATTTTCCATTGGTAAGACAGACCATCCCTCTATGAGAGTGAGTGGGCCGTAATCTAACACACGGGCCAAGTGCGAGTTGGAGGATATACATATCTTTTTATTTTAGGTAGAATGACAATCCGGAATATGCATGTTTTCTTACGAAGTGTAATTCGAGATTTGAACCCACGACCTACAATAAAATTCAGGTCACGATTATTATCACTGAACCTTCAGTTCTCTCGGTTTTGTTAGTACAGAATACCGGCTAGTCAGCAAAGCTATGATGTAGGTAAAGAGAATGTGTATGGAAACAAATCTGAAGAGGCAGCAAGCCCTGACCACAACTAAATTGAGATAAGGCAGGAAAATTATGATGACTTTAAAATATAATTAAGTGGTGACTTGAAGGATTTTTTAGTAATAGTTAAATTTTGTCGGGCTGTCACTACATTTTGTTTTATGATACCCGTATTGTAGAAGGTTTTGAACAGCAACAAATTACTGGTATTTTTCTACAAACCATAAGAAGATAATGAACGAGTGATTTATTATTCATACATAAATCACAAGCGTGATTAATCAATTGTTCAACTGCCCTTTTCGTTATTAACAGTAACTGCCTACTTTTATAATCACAATGACCTAATGACGGATTTACACAAGGTCATGATCTCATCACTTAAAAATAATAAATGGACCCCGACACAAGCTTTAATACTTAAAAGCCACTGTTTTAAACATAAAAGTTTCTAATCTAACTATAAAACCTCTTTAATAAAATAAAAAACAAATTGATTTTTTAAAAATAGAACCTAAAAGCGATTCGTTGTTTCGATTACAATTCGAACTTCGAATTCGGGTGACGCTATAAAACCGTCAAGTTTTTGACTTTCACCGTCAGTGAGGCATCGTCTTCCCACGATGTTAGGTGTTTAGTAGGCAACAATTAGACAATTGTCGGCCATTTTAACGATCAACCATAAAATCGGGTTTCAGTCTCTCATTAACCGCATTCTTGTGATACTTCCGCTTTTATAGTTTTACTAATCAACGCTTTGAGATTAATACGGTCCCGTATGTAATGGCGTTGGTTGTGTTCAGATTAATTTTATTGGTCCGAGCTTCGGACAATTGGTCGTATAGATAATTGAGTTTCGGACGCCGCGGCTTTTTTAAATCTCTATGTTTACTGTTAAGCCACTTTGGTACAATCTGCCGGCTGGCAAGCGACTAGAAACTTCTAATTTAGATTAATAAATGGACCTGTATTTACTTCGTAAGTTGTAAACGTATATAAATGTAACGCAGCCAGTAAAAAGCTGTGTTTTACTCGTTGTCAAAGCGGCGGCCAATATCTTTTATCGGTACTGTAAAATTTACCAGTAAAAATATCATAAAACTTTGATATTGCTCCCCGTTATTGGGAGACAACTTTATTTACGTTTTAATAAACAGCTGATCTAAAATGAGAATATCGAGTTTTGTTGAGATTTTTGATGACGTGGGAAAACCAAATTAAACTTTTCCTTGTGTACTTATGTGTAAGTATATTTAAAAAATTAGTGCGTGGAGTCCCTCCGCGCGGAAGAAGTGAAACTTCGTAATACGCATGCGTTCGTGTGTCACGCATTCACTCTCGTTATTTTGTTGAGCTTCTAAATAATATTTTATTGTTGTACAATTTTTATTACATAAGTTTATCGAGGTTATTCTACTCATGGAAATTGAGTGAAGGCTGGTCACACCGAAGAGTCGAATGCATGACTGTTTGCACGCCATCTTGCATACCTAGTAGAACTACGTAGTCACAAATCTTGTAATAGCGCCATCTCTTAGTGGGTAAAAAAAATATTCCCTCTCCATTAGAACGTTAAACTTGTTGGAAGTCGCATAAGAAGTTTCACTTCAAAAATACGTAACTGATGCTTTCAGAAAGAACAGTTTTTACACCTTCATTACTTCTAAAATGTAGAAGGTTATCATAAATGTTATTTACAATTAATATGAACTGATGCTAGGGTTTTTGCCAGACTTCGAAATAGCCGTTAAAACTTAACTGTTAAATCCGTTAGAAAAAAGAATCCAGTTATTATCTTTTTAACTTCTTCATCAGCCTACAAACAACTTAAATAAAATAAAATAAATAGAAACATTTAATCACATGTCAATACATTCAGAGGTCAAATAAAATAATTATCGGCAAAATACCAAAGAGTTTTTGTAACGGAAACCGATATTATACCTACTTACATAGAGAAGAGAGTTATTAACGGTTTAAACTTTTCATTTTGATGGCCAGTAATTATATTTTTGGTTAAAAACGCTTCTGATTTTTGATTAATTAATCATTATGATTTGATCATTGATCATTTTGTATTTGATATCATTATTATAATTTGTATTTACATCTAAAATAATGTTGAAATCAATTATGGCGAAAGGCTGATTTTTTTCATTAGTGTGCTTAAAAATCAAAAGTTATGGATAATCTTTTTGTGTATTCTTGTATAGATATATTATGTTACCTTCTTATTATACAATAGAGTCCCTATTGTGTAATAAGTAGGTAACGTCTCAGTAACTAACTCACCGCGACATAGGACAGAAGTTTCAAACGTAAAACCTAGAATTGTTTCAGGAAACTTCGTTCAAACAGTTGAAACAGAAAACACCACTGCCAATGATGATGAAGAGGTAGAACCTGCAGTGCGATGACTTTATATCGTCTGAAAGAGGTCCACAGATTTCGTCTGCAGACACAAAATAGCAGGATCATTTGTTACTAACCTGGAAAATGAGAAAGAAAAGCTTTAGCAATACATAGAATAGAAATTCAGACTACTAGCTTCTTGCTTGGTTCAGTGGTCGCGAACATGAGGTCCTGGGTGTGATTCTCAGGTCGAGCAAAGTGTTATGAGGTTTTTCTTTTAGGCTTTTTTAGTAGCCATGGATTGGAATTGCGCCCGTTTTGTGACAGGCTCGCCCACTATTACATGAGACTTAAACTGAAACATAACTGTTGCGAAAATGTTGGTGTAGGTATTACTAGGTACATTCTGTGCCCAACCCTTCGGGGATTTCAGGCGTAATGTTATGATATGTTTGCTTCTGAAAAAAAAATACAAGTACACGATTCACCTATATTTTAAAGCCCACGCACCGACCTGGTGGTCCCCTATATTTGTTAATAATTGACACATTAATGAAATACAACCATTTTTAATTATAACAGCTGGTGTAATTTCTTATAATTGTGTTTTGTGTTGATTTATGCGCATACGCCGATGGGCGGGGCGTGGCAATTTTATTGTTTCTGTAACAGTTAACGGTATCCTGGGTGCTGTTAACTTCGGTCATCGTGGGTGACTTTTTGTAATTATTTTTTATCGGGAAAATATTGGTTGTCATATTAAAAATGGATTGCATAATTAATATGGGAAGATGAATGTGCTGGACCGCCTCTTCAAGATTTAGTTTAGTAGGTGGTAGATGCGGTGTCCAGCTTTGTGTTTGAGTTCTATTTTCAGGTAAGACGTGTCAAGTTTTCTGCATTATACAGTGTCACCACCTTTTTAACAGCAATAGAGAACTAAGTAGTGCATTCATTCTTCTTTGAGAGACAGCGCAGCTAATGAAAGATATTAACTATGGATAAATAAAAACCCCACACATCTCTACACTTCAAAACTCAGCAGATCAGGCTCCTCATTTACCTACATATTGCAATAGCCAATGTCTGTGAGGCTCCTTTATGCTATCCACACAAGAAGCTTTCCGGGATAACCGATCATCATCTGTCCAGCTTTTTACCAACTATGTTGGCGTCGGCTTCCAGTCGATGCAGCTGAATACTGGTATTTTATTTTTCTATTTTAGGGTTCCGTACCCAAAGGGTCAAACGGGAACCTATTACTGAGACTTCGCTGTCCGTCTATCACCAAGCTGTATCTCATGAACCGTGATAGTTAGCCAGTCGAAATTTCAACTGATTATGTATTTCTGTTGCGGCTATAACATCAAATATTAAAAAGAGAATAAAATAAATATTTAAGGGCATACAAAAAAGTGTTTTTTTTTTTGCTCTTTTTATAAATAATGGTACGGAACCCTTCGTGCGCGAATCTGACTCGCATTTGGTAGGTTTTTTTTAGCGCGACTTTCTATCTGTCCTCCACAACCCAGTTAGTACTGGGTAATACAGTAGTCCTTAGTAAGACTGGTTATCAGACTTTCGGGCCACTATCAAAGATCTACAATTGACAGCCGGGACCAACGTTTTGTAGTGCTTTCCAAAACATGGAAGAAACTCGGTATGTAATGGGTGGTCACCCATCCACGGACCAACCCAGGAAAGCGCGCAAGCGCGGCTCAACCTGAAGATCGACCCGAGCTACAGTTATTATTTAGCCACGAGATTTTTCGGGTTATTTCCGGGATAACCGATAAAGTACCTAATTGAAATACACATTGGGTTTTTTTTTCAAATCCGCAATCGTTTCGCACACTATGTCTTTAAAAATGCCCCATCAATTCAAACCTATCACTTATTTTATTACTCATGACATCATTTTCTCTTTATCTGTTTAAGAGATGAGTGTGACATATCCGGTCGAGCCGTTAATCAAGAAATAAAACTTAATTTAAACTAATAGGCGAATAATTTTGTTGGTAATCACAAAATATTAGAACATTAAACTTTAGTTATAACTTGCTATAACACTAAGTTAGGAACTTTATTGTACCTACTTTAACGAAGTTGGAAAAATGTTGTCATGTTTATGTCCACTTAATTTTTAGGTGAAATAATTATAGGCTTTTTTTTTTTATATTACTATATTTGAGTCATGGTCGCCAAAACCAACTGACCTTGGCGACGTATAATGGACGCAAGTTACGGCTCTACGAACACCTGGTGCATCTTGAGGAAGAACTCGGAAATGTAAGATGGCACATTCTTGGGTTGAGCGAAATCCAAAGAGAGGGGGAGGACACAATGACCCTTGAATCGAGCCATCTTAAGTATTTCCAAAAGGGAGACCAGCTATCCCAAGGTGGAGTCCGAGATCCTGGTACACAAATCTCTCGGTGACAACGTGGTAGAAGTTTCCAGTGTCTCGAACAGAGTAGCGTACCTAATAGTGAAACTAACCGAGAGGTATGTTCTGCAAGGTAGCCGCAAGGTTGTTCAGGTCTACGCACCTACCTCAGGGCACTCGGACGACGTAGTGGAGGAAATGTTTGAGGACATCTCCAAGGCCTTGCACTCTACTACTGCGGCCCACTTCAACGTTTTCATGGGAGATTTCAACGCTAAACTGTGAGTACATAATTGCAGTGAACCGGTAGTTGGATCTTACGGGTTTGGCAACAGAAATCATAGGAGGGAAATGCTTGTCAACTCCCTTGAGAAGGAGGGACTTTTCGTGATTAATTCTTTCATTAAGAAACAGCCCCAAAGGCTCGACGTGGTGAAGCCCCGACGCTGTGACGAAAATGAGGATTCCAGAGCCATCTTAACCTGCCTTTTCACAGAAGACCTGCCAGAAGTCAGCCTAGATGAAATCAAGGCGGTTATTAGCAAGCTTAAAAATTGAAAAGTCCCTGGTGAGGATGGTATAACGACTGACCTTTTGAAAGGAGGAGGAGGTCCAGCATTAAGAGAGCTTCGGTAGCTTTTCAACTCGGTCCTATTCTCTGGGAGAACTACAGAAGCGTGGAGGAGCGTGGTCGTTCTTTTCTTTAAAAAGAAGAACAAGGCCCTATTACAGAATTATAGACCCATTTCGCTCCTTAGCCACGTGTATAAGCTATTTTCTAGAGTCGTCACAAATCGTGTAGCGCGAAGACTCGACGACTTTCAGCAAGCCGAATTTCGAGGAGGATTCAGCACCATAGACCACATTCACCTGTGGCGAGCGATTGAAGAGGCCTATTTCCAGCAGTGGACTGCTTTAGGCTGATGATGATGATATCTGCGTCATAGAATATTCATTCAAAGCTATGACGGTTCGGGAATAATTTTTAAAATTATTTGTGTTGTCTGGAATTACAGGCCTTCAAAAAATGAAGAAGAATACAATATTATTTTGTCCTGGTCATTGCTTGTTGGACACCTTTCCTGAACTCAATATTTCATAAAGAATTTCATTATTAGAGAAGGATAGTTATTAATAGGGGCCAGTCTATTGCCATCAACTGGGCATAAATCCAGACAACGTAAATGATAATAAATGATAAATGATGTTTATTTTGCAAATAGGTTTTTAAAAACACTTTTACACGTCATTTTTTTAAAACTAGATGGGGCCGGTGTTTTGTACCTGACTACCCGGCTACCCGACTGCCTACTCCGAGAAGAAACAGCCAAAACAAACTCAGAGGTTCTCTGTTAACTTGTTACTCTTTTAAAGTCCAGACATTGCTCAATTTACATGAGGACTATGCAGATTAGTGTCTGAGATGGTCTGTTGAAGAAAGAACCACACAGATTTGAGTGGACCTGTCCACGTGTCTGCTACTTAGAGATTCCTGATGGAAAAACTCAATAACACTTTGCCAGCCCAGGAAATCGAACCCAGGACCTCATTCTCATCAGTCGTGGTTGCGACCACTGGATGGTCAGTACGTAATTTTTCGTTAGTATCGTGCGCGTGCGGGTGCGTTTACAAACATTTAAACTCACATACGCAAACAGCCAGACCCGGGTCTGGCTGTTTGCGTATGTGAGTTTAAATGTTGAGAGTTGTTCCGGAACAACTCTCTGTATGCTATACAAATATTTGTTCCGTGCGGGGCTCGAACCCGCGACACGCAGTGCAACAGTGGATCGCTCAGCCACTGCGACAACCGTGCCGTCAAATAAATCCTTCTACATCCATGCAGTCTATATAATGAACAGTATGCGATAAATAAAACAACGGCACATTACAAAAGGTTCCACTACATGTTTGCGTCCTGTTCCCGACACCCTAGTTTTTTCTTCAACTCTAAAATCAGCATGGTGAGCATGGGCACAAATGACAACCATTACCATTTACCACTGCACTCATGTAGAATACTGCCGCGCCTCCCCTGCAAATGTTCCCTATTTGCCATAAGTGTTAAACAAAAAATCTCCTGTTATACTAAGTCTACAAAGATAGGGTACAGATGGCCAGAAGTGACACTCCTTTCGATACGCCATGTAACGAAAACGTCATTTAGTATGAAATTCTTGGATGACAGTGGTTGTGCTACAGTCTGTACGTTATTCTAGATACGGATTTTGATTTTTCATGAGAATGAAAATTGACAGACCAGGATAAATAAAAAAAAACCGGACAAGAGCGAGTCGGACTGTACTGTATTGACTGTAAACTTGAGTATATGGTTTTAATTTCAACTCGATACATCCACGCGTACCCGAGATAAAGGGTCTTGAAAGACAGACAGAAGGAACAGACAGACGGACCACAAAGTGATCATATAAGGGTTCCGTTTTTTTTCTTTTGAGATACGGAACCCTAAAAAGTAAAAGAAACATTATAAAATTAATTGTGTTGATTATCTGTAGCAGTATCAAACCAGTGAACCTTTGCTTTTCTAGGCAAATAATGAGTTAAATATCGCAGTTCAGCTTCTTGCTTTGTTCTCTGCCGTACATTTTAGCGTAGCATAAGTTCATGCAAAGCCCCTGATGGTCGAAGTTCAGAAACCTTTTCTAGGAAGATACGAATTACAAGCTTCAAAAATTTGCGTGATCAAAGTAAAAAATACTAATTTAATAATCTATATAAGCATGGTAAGATGCTGCAGTCTGCCGTGGGTACAGACGGCATCACATCTAGCTGCTACAGGAAACTGTAAAATTTTCCCAATCAACCTAGATCCTAATTCTTTAAGGCTAAAGTTGAAAATCTATTAAAGAAATTTGACAGATTGTTGGAGCTTGATGTGCAACAATTCATTAATAACTATTCAGAAAACACTTTTAAAATCTTGTCTCAGGGATCATGTCAGTTAAGCATGGCTAAGGACCTTCTGCTACTTCTTATTCTTTGCAACAAAACACTAGTAACGACATCTCAGACGTGTAAGGCGACCACTCGACTGACCACACTGTTTGGGGAGCGTCCACTTTTTGCACCATCCAGTGCTCGAGCGCATTGTATTACAAATTGTAATATTCCCCCTGTAAGGAGCTTGTTTGTTTAAAGGTGAGGTAATTACGTATTTACTGTCACTAATGATATTATATGTATTTTGTGTAATGTATGCGTTGGGCCAAGTTTCTTTTGTCATGGAAATTGGCTGAATTTGCAGTTCAGAATTAGGGATGCCGTTTATTACCATTTGTTTTTTTTTTATTATGCAGGAAAGAAGGTTTTATTTTTGGAAGAAATGTGCCTTTCATTGTGGATCAGATACAGAGGGGAAGATAATAAGAGTAAGGCAGGCCAAAGGTTTTTCTTATTATCTTCTTGTTGGTACGACTTTCAAAGATAATTAAAGTTTTTGGAAAGGTACAGGTAGGGAAGTTCATAGGGAAGTCAACAGCCTAGGATGTGCTGGATGTTCCTGTGTTATTTAACGTGTTCTGAGTTAGTGTCTGCTAAGGGACTTACTCACGTCACAGTTTTTAAAGGCTTCTCCACCGATTAACCTAAAGAATAGTTAGTCCTCTAAATTAACGCATTAGTAATTTGTGTCTTAGTACTTTTTTTCATTATATTGTGGTAAGTGCCAAGACCAAGCCCCCTATTCACAAACGCTCGGATTCGATTTGATCGATGATTCGATAAGTCGTATGTCTATCTTGTTTTGGCATTACGAAAGCGAGCGAGATAGACATACGACTTTCCGAATCGAAATCGAATCAGAGCGTTTGTGAATACGGGGGCTGGTGTCAAAGTTTTTATGGGCTTCTGACTTGGCTTTACATGCCGTCGATAAATACCGATAATTCAGGCATGTTGGTTTTCTCACGACGTTTTACCTTCACCGAAGCAAGTTATAATTATACAATACGCACATGAATCCAAAAAGTCAGAGGTGTGTGTTTTGGGGTCGAACTCAAGACCTATACACACCTCTGAGCTAACACTGCTTCCAATTAGTATGATTGTCTTAGTATTTTATTTGCATGAAAACCGCCATTGAAATACTATTCTTGTGACTGTGATTCAAGCTACTCGTTGGTGATTAGACTTGGTTACTGGTTACTTTTGAAAGTCGTACCAACAACAAGATAAAATACTAGCGTAGTGGATAAAAATGACGGCACGTTTGACGCAGTGGCTAAGCGATTGGCTGCCGTGCTGCGTGTCGCAGTTTCGATCCCCGCTTGGAACAAATATTTGTATGACCTACAGGTAATGTTCTGGGTCCGGCTGTTTTTGTATGTTAGTTTAAATGTTGTAACGCATCCACGATACAGGAGAAATTCATAGTGGGCAATGTTTAAAAAAAAACCGTTTTAGTTAAACCCAGTGACAAGAAACCACTTCAAGTATTTCCACAGTGATATTGTATTGTGGTGTTTATTACAGTAATTTTCCAAACGTTCACCACTCTGTGGTGTCCCTAGACCACAGCGATGATCGCTTCTTTGTTTCTCCGTATTTATGGCACATAATCTATATGCTAATATTATGAAGCTGAAGAGTTTCGTTTGTTTAGTTGAACGCGCTAATCTCAGGAACTGCTAGTTCGAATTGAAAAATTATTTTAGTTTTGGATAGCCCATTTATTGAGGAAGGCTATAGGCTATACAACATCACGCTAAGACCAATAGTAGCGGAGCATGCATAAAGATTGTCGCAAAAACGGGGAAATGTAATGCAGACGAAGTTGCGCGTGTTAGCTAGTATTAGTATAAAATAGTCATGCGCCTTAGTTATGTGTGCGTTTACAGTTGTAGATTGTCTAGGATGAAACTGTATTGTTTATCTTAATTACAGGTCGTTTTCTTGATTTTCCGATTTCTTTCAGATCATCATCATCATCATCAGCCTATAATGTTGACACTGCTGGGACACAGGCCTCCTCTCTATGAGAGGGATTGGGCGGCAATCCACCACGCGGGCCCAGTGCAGATTGGTAGATGTCACATGTCTTAGACTTTTTAGTTCTAGGACATGCCGGTTTCCTCACGATGTTTTCCTTCACAGTTTTTGAGGGCAGTGGTGATGAAAGAATTGCACAAAGTAATGCGCATGCCTGGGTTCGAACCAACGGCTTACTGCTCGTAATTCGGGGCTGCTACCACTGGGCCACCGGTGCTCTCTTTCAGATCACTTTCTCACAATGAGTTTTAAATTTTCATGGGGTTGGCAAAGCTGGACCCAAGCGGCTGTTACTATTAAGCCACGAGCTTTTATTTTTTACCTTTTACTGTAACCAATGAAGTTAAATCATAAATTTTACTTCAAGAGCATAAAAAGTACAGCAGTAAATGTCAATACAATAATTTCTTTACATTATAATAAACTAGCTGTCCCGCGCAACTTCGTCTGCGTCACATTTTCCCCGTTTTCGCAACATTTTTCATTGCTGCTCCACTCCTATTGGTCGTAGCGTGATGATATATAGCCTATGTCCTTTCTCAGGTTGAAATCTATCTTCTTGCCAAATTTCATTGAGATCCGATCAGCCGTTTAGTCGTGAAAAGGTAACAAACCAACTTACTTTCGCATTAATAATATTAGTTAGGATTACTTACACTATTAATAATACCATTAAACGCTACCTTCTCAATTAATAATCTTACTATCATATAAGTTTCCATTTTAACAAGAAAATCGCATTTGAATACTTAATGTGTAGGTATATCGTAAAATCGCTGGCGGTTTGACCCAGGAATCGAACATGAACCCTTGCGATTTGTTGCTTAACGCCAATTACTAGCTTTGTAACTTAATGTAGGAAATACTTTATTGGATGTATGGCTATTGTTTATGTGAATGCTTAAATGTTACGCCATACCTAATAATGTTGTTATTTAACTGCTAATGAAACTTCCTTTTGTAACTACAATTGTCTCATGGGATAAGTGGTATGAACTCCACAAAAAAGCATACAAACATTTTCTATCTTACATACATACATATAAATAAAATTGAAGTGTCTGTTTGTAACATTAAAATAACCGCTTTTTACTATATGCATATGAATGTATACACGGTATATATACCAAAATTACATTTTTTACAATTTTTTTCTGTGTCTCTGTCTATCTGTTTGTTCCGGCTAATCTCTGGAACGGCTGGACCGATAAATTCCACGCGGATGAAGTCGCGGGCACAGCAAGTGTACAACATAGTTATAGAACTATAGGTCCATTAAACGACTAGAGAGAGGTAAGTCCCAAAGATTTTATTGCCTGCTTAGTTTGTTGCTAGGAAAATGACCAGCTTATAAAACCAGGATCATAATAATATACTACTCTTCTGAAAAACATAACTTTTATTAACTTGAGATAACAGCTTAGACAAGTGGAAATCGCTCTCAAAGCAATCTTCAATAGGACTGACATGAGTTTTTCGGTAGCTTTTGTCAAACCAATAAAGGTTGACTGGTAAATAATGACCGATACTTAAACACATGATAACAAATAGCTTTCCCAAAGATTTTTTTTACTCATTCTCTTTTATCACAATATTACAACAGCCGTATGAAATACGCGCACGCACGCCTGTAGCCTACGATAAAAATGAAAGAGTATAAAAAAAGAATAGTGCGTGGAGACGATTACGAAGTTTCACTTCTTCCGAAGAAGTGAAACTTCGTAAAACTACACGCATGCGCTCGAGTGCCACGCATTCACTCTCACTCTGTCTCTTTTTATTCCCCCTCCATGGTAGCGTTAAACGTTTAACGCAACCTTGTTAGAAGTCGCATAAGAAGTTTCACTTCAAAATGTTTCTCTGGGAAAGTTGTTTGTTATCATGAGTATAATAACGTGGTGTCACCTTGTTTCGCAGACAGAAATTTGACTGAATGTCGTTTCCCAGAAAATGTTTCACATAATATTTAGTCCCCGTATTTTTATTTCGAATATTTTTGTTTCGACTACTATTTACTTGAATGAAAAATATTTTACGGAAACACAATTCAAAGAATTTTACAATGACATTTTTTTATTTGACCAACTCATCAAACAGCAGAATTATTTTTCAACGAATATTATTTGTTCGATGTATGTTTCCATGGTAAGTATTTTATTTCAACGAAATTACTAACCTTAAATTAAAATATTGTCTTTAAAAGTCAATATGTTGTACTACTAAAGTTAGTGGCAGAAACGAATGGCTGCAAAACAGAATCCACGTAGTCTTGTTTGCCCTACCCCTAGAGTGTAACTTAAGCCCG
Organism: Cerastis leucographa; assembly: GCA_963082945.1. Lineage (NCBI taxonomy): Eukaryota > Metazoa > Arthropoda > Insecta > Lepidoptera > Noctuidae > Cerastis > Cerastis leucographa. Next base: position 9,833,266 of record OY720353.1, read on the forward strand.
CGTAGGCGCGGAGGGATGAGGCGGCCCGCGAGTTGAGGAGCAGGTGGTTTCTAAAGATCGCCGCCGCGGCTGAGGCTGGCCGGCTTGCCGGCCAGTAAGCCGAAGCTGCGGTGGTGAGCGTTAATACCATCTGCGACGATAAACTTGCGTGGGGCCGCCGGAGCCCCGCAGCGCCGGAGCCGTGACAGAAACCTTGCCTGTTGCATGTTACATGCTTGCATGCATGCTGCAAGTTGCATGCTTGCTTGCAGCTTGCATGCTTGCTGCATGCTGCATGCAACAGGCATGGACACCATGAGAGAGAATAACAAGATTGTTTTCCTGCTTGACAATAATTTACCCGCATTATTTTTGTGAACCCGGTGTTGTAATTTTGTAGGAGGGTATGCATTTTTCAAAGGTTTGAATCTTAGAAACTGTCAGTCGATTAAAATGTTATTCTTCGTAATAAGTTTTATGTGAAACAAACAATATGTGGATTAATAATATTTGATTTGTTATTCTATGATATGAATATTATATTATATTATATATATATATAATATTATACATTAAACTTTATTTGAAACAAAAATCGATGATTTAAATTTCTTCAAAGTAAGTATTCTGCGTATTGATTATTCTATGAAATGATAATATGAGAAACAATTTATGTGAAACAAAATTCGATTAAACAATTAGCGATGAAACAACGCACAACCATAATAACGTATTTAAGTATCGGTCACTAGTTTACCAGTCACCCTATTTAGTATGAAAACAGTGTGCAGTTCAAGGTGACGTTGCTTGGCGTGAACGTTTTGAAGGATATGTCAAACTTGCTACGGACGCCAGCAGGTCAAGTTACCTGAAACTGTAAAATTATCCTAATTGACCTTGTACCTAATTCTTTAACAATAAAGTTGAAAATCCATTAAAGAAATTTGACGGATTTATATAGCTTGATTTGGTGGCGTCTGTACATTTATATTCATCATCGTCAACCTATAATGTTCCCACTGCTGGGACACAGGCCACCTCCCTATGAGAGGGAGTGGGCTGTCATCTACCACGCGGGCCCAGTGCGGGTTGGTAGATGTCACATGTCTTCGAATTTTTAGTTCTAGGACATGCCGGTTTCCTCACGATGTTTTCCTTCGCCGTTTTTGAGGGGAGCGGTGATGAAATAAATTACACAAACTAATACGCCTGCCTGAGTTCGAACCCATGGCTTACTGTTCGTAAGTCGGGGCTGCCACCACTGGGCCACCGCTGCTCTCCACATTTATATTAGTTCTGTGTTTTTCCACTCGCACAGATAAGTTGGTAGAAATTATACATCGAATTCATGTGACAGTTCCTTCATTATTATCGCCGACAGAACGTCATTTTGCCAGGGCTTTTAGGTCCTGATGAAGGTCTTTAGCTTAAATAAAAACTCGACTCCTAAGTAGGGTCTTGGTAATTCTCTTTAACTCTTCTGACTTCTCTGATGGAGTCTGTGTTTCCCGATAGCTACAATCTAGGGATCTTTAAGTCAAGAGTGAATAGGTTTCGTCTAGGCAAGCGTGCTTCACCGTCGACCACATCATCGCTTACCATCAAGTGAGATAGTGGTCAACCGCGAGCCTATCGATAATAATTAAAAAAAACAAGAAAAAGCATTGTGTTCACTCCACATTATTAAAGGATGCAGACGAAATCGCGGGCTAAAACTAGTAAGAAACAAAAGTAATCTTGCTAGTTACATGTAAACTGATCTGCACCAACAGATGATAATCTTTTAGCCAAGATTCCTTCCTTTAGAACTAAGTTTTAATGTAATATAAGAATGTATAGTCGTAATCCTTTCTATTTTGCAACTTAATGGCCGATCTTTAAAGCTTTTTCATTGTGAGAAACGGAATGTAGTTGGATGGGATCCTGTTTTCATTTGTGTCTTGGTAGATACGTTATTTTTTTTATTTAAAGTTCATTTCCAACAACATATGTTTCGTTGTTCATCAATATCATTATCATATAAGCCAAATTACGTCCACCGGATTCCCCTGAGAGCTGCCATGTCCTCAGGCCATCGATGACTTCTTGATTTAAAAAAAAAGTTAAAGAAAAGCTTACCAAAAAAGGGTGGTTAAAATAATAGCTGTAACAGCGTCGAAAAAGAAGATAAAATCCAACAAGAATAATTCAATTCTACGTACAATATACTGATGAACTAGCAAAAAAATATGCGCGAACCGACCTCAGTCAGTCACCGCACTTTTATGGAAGCCTCATTTTCTAACCGCACCGTCTAAGCAAACACTACGTTTTCACCGTAATCCATGTTCTTCAACCATCATCGACCAACCATTAGGAACGGTCAGAACTTATAAAAAAAAATCACACATCTATTAAACTGATTAGATTCCTATACGTAATTTATTGTCAAGTTGCGTACCACTCGCTGGACCGAGCACAATGCCCGCTAGAAAGAGACAGAAACATGTTTAGAGCGAGAGAGGTATAGTGGGCCTTGCAAGGTGATTTCAGTTGCGTCTACGCAAGCTTATGGTCAGGTTGTTACGCACACAGTCGCGTTTTTGACGCGCCCTTATACGGCGACGCGATCGGAAAATGAAACGCGGAATGTTACGTTTCGAAAAACATTTTTTTCGGATGTTTAGGTAATGTATGGCTGTAATTTGTGCGTTTACGTTACACCTGTAACTTGCATAGAGACTTGGTGTGAATAATTTTTGATGATAAACATAATTAAAGATTGTTTTGTTTAGGTACAGTGGACTATGTTGACATATTGTAATACCTAGATCTGTGAGAGTGCCCGTGTGTATGTAACCTGATGTGACTTGTGAAATAACTTCTAGTGAAGTGTAATTAGCTTTTAATAACAGAGGACTATAAGGTATGTACACCTTTTGTCGGTAGCATAAACATTAGTTTATGTTGCATTTGTAACCGTTACAGCCTTTATTTATTACAAGATTGAAAAAATAGAGATAATTTGAGTTGAAATCTGGAATGTTTCTTTTTGTACGACGGCAGTTGTAATCGCAAGTCCAATAAGAACTTTGTTTACCGTGCTTAGGTTAGAAAAACAGGAATGAAAAGTTATTAATCAATTCTTAGTGTTAATTGATTACTAGTTGATCTTGCGACGGTATATCTGCGTACCCAATACAGATTTACGATTTCAATATTTTATTAAGTGTTTAATTATAAAAGCTCCACTCATTAACAGTTATAGTGCCTAGTAGCAACAAGTTACTTCTAAATCTTGCTTAACTGTAATCTTAGGAATGGTCAGAATAATATGAAATAGAAAACACATGACATTATTGAGAGTTAGGTGTGTCTTTTCAAAGCTTTTATCATGATATCGCTAATAAAATAACAATAAGAAAAAAGATTATTACCCCCAGGCCCCCTGTATCAGAGCTACAAAACCTTTGGTATAAAGGCTCAGGCGCAAAATGTCTCTTTTGCAAAATGTCTACTGGTAGTAAAATGTCTCTTATGTATAGTCAATTTTGACAGGATTCGCATGTGATTAGCAACCTGTCAAAATTTAAAATACCTACCAATTCAATAGCAGATACGGAATAAATAGGTGCCAAGTAAAGGGAAGATATTGTTGGGAGTATGATGCATTCAACTCACTTCAACGTTAAGAATCTACTTAAGAGTTTCAATCGTCTTGTCATTTTATTTAGATTACATAGTCTTTTCTCTGTCGTGTGGGTCTCTAATCTAGTGTCAGAGTTTTTGCTGGTTTCCTCAAGATGTTTTCCTTCACCGAAGCAAGTGGTATTACACAATACGCACATGAATCCGAAAAATCAGAGGTGCGTGTCTAGGGTTCGAACTCGAGACCCATGAGTTGGTAGTGCAACTGTCACACCACTAGGCCATCACTGCTTGACACTGCTCACAGTGCTTATCACCTTTCGTATACTGATAAGACTGATGATGACCAAACAGTCTTTATCTATCTAGTTTATTAACATCAGTTTTTTTTTATATGCACGGTGTAAATCACCTCATCACGAAGCCGTCAACCAAGCATTCTATACATGAAACTAAGTAACTTTACGCAAAAATTATTGCGTGGAAACGACTTTTTTTTGGGGGGTGTAAAATCATGTTTTGTGGTAGAACTCAATGTAACGCACTCAAAACATTGTGCTGATGGACGGATTGAATAGTACGGGGGTCAAGGAGGTGTTTAAAGTAAAAATCTTCCATTCAAAACTTGTAATTAAAAAAATACTTGTCAAGAAGTTGGAACTTTGACCCCTAATATCTCCGTAACTAGAAGGTTCCCAGGTATGGTGTAGAATAAAAAAATGATCGCAATGACAGGGAGAACCAGTGCCTTTCGGCTTCGTTAAGAGGTGTTTTACACCCTTTATGACTGGCATCTCGCAGTTTTTTTTATAGTAGTAGATGATGGAGGCGACTCCAAATCTGACCTCCACAACTTACTAAGCCAGGCGATGCCTCTTGGTAAGACTGGTTGTCAGACTTTTGGGCTACTGACTACCCGCCACTGCCAAAGATCTACGAATGACGGCTAGGACCAACGGCTTGACGTTTTATCCGATGCACGGAGCGAATCCACGGATTTTCTTTGGCAAGCATTGCGAGCGTTAAAGATAAACCAATGCGGGTGTCATTTCCAGTCCATCCACGAATAATGAACAAACAGGTATCACTTGGTTAATTTTGTGGTATGATATTGTTCTATTGCAAATTATTCTAAAGAAGTTTAGTGAAAGCGTTTACTGAACGTTTACACCATTGGTTTTGTCAACCCATGGGTAAAAACATTTTACCGATTAATTATACAAACATTAATATTTGATAACAGTAAATTATGAGATTAAGAACAAGCAAATCGGTTCTGTGGTCAAATTCATTGGCGATGTTCTTAGGAATTCCTATTATAAGTAGTATCGTCGGTAATTCCCAGAAATTCAAGAAGCTTCTCACTTCCGCGGTGGTTATCCGTTAATTACTTTAAGAAACTGCTAAATGATAGTAGCTTCTGATTAATCGTATATTTTTGCGGTTTTATTACGGCTCTTCTCTGCGTTTATATTGATGAGGGAAGAGAATGAGTGTTTTTGTGTTGTGTGTGCGGGTTTTTTCGTAAATAGACTATTGCTGTGTGAGAGACTACACGGGATAATTCATGTTTTAGGACAATATTTTTAATAATAATAGGATAACCATATCTCATTTCGCGATTGAAATAAGATTGAACGAAAGATTTCAAGAGCCGTCGCATTTTTAATAATTTCAAAGTTTCGACTGATTTGATTAAAAAGTTTAAGTATAAGCATAAGCGTAAGCAATCTATAATGGTCCCACAGCTGGGACACAGGCCTCCTCCGCGAGAGTGAGTGGGCCGTGATCCACCACGCGAGCCTAGTGCATGTTGGTGAACGTCACATCCTGACTTCTTTCTGGTGATAGGAGTCATGGCGATCCTCCCTCACGTAATTTTTTTTCGGTTAGTTATCATAATGTAGATGGAGCGGTTGGCGTAGTGGCCGTTCACTGCTGCGCTTTGTGTTGCGGGTTCGATTCCCGCACGGCACAAATATTTGTATGGTCTACAGATAGTTGTTCCGGGTCTGATTGTTTGTATATTTGAGTTTAAATATTTGTAAACGCACCTACGACACAGGTGAAATTCCTAGATTAAAGCAACGGTTTAAACCTGTAAATACCATCTAAACTCTTTTCTTAAGCTGTCAAAAAACATATAGCATTATTCGCTGATAATTCAAATCATACAGATGATGTCTGAATCATACATGATCATTTCTCTCGCGCAAAATGAAGACGTATGTGAAATTCTACATTCTCACTACATCAATAATAATAAACTAGGAACACGTATCACTTTTCCTTCACACATGCACAAACAAATAGATATAAAGTGTTCTTTTGTTACAACCTGTTATCTGGCAGTGGACCGAGACTGTTTGGTAACCATGGCAACCGATACAAAGGTGTCAAATGAAAGCTAACGTCAAGTAGCGCGGGTAATTCTGACATAGGTTTCTGTTGTTAAAATGAAGATGTAATTAGAGCTACCAGAGAGTGATGTTCGACAGATTTTTTGTCATTTAGGTTTAGGTAATTTTTGTATTGTGATCAAGCTTTGAAGAGAAAGCGCTTAATTCAATAAACTACCCATATGTTTTACGACGTAGTTACCTTATTCTTAATTTATTTTTTATAATGTACAGTTTGTCATTCAAAAGAAACTTCTATGGCCTAATATTGGGCCTAATTGAAAAAAAAGTCTGAATTTGATTCATCCATCTGAAATAATGTAACAATAAATTGACAATTTGTTTTCTCTATAAGGATGCAAGATTTCAAATAAAAAAGCTTATATCTTCAAAACTACTAAATTTAAGTTAAAATTTATAGTCTTGTCTATGTCATACATTTCTTATCTTCTGTTTGTTAACTTAGCAAAAGAAATTAGCACAAAAATGCGAAAAATGCAAGTTGCAATTCAACTAACTCAGACAAATAACTGTTAAATAAAATATCAATTTAGAATAAAATATCGAAATCAGGTATGTACTCAATTAATTTTATTTGCATAAGAAACGATAGAATCTATTTTTGAATGCAATTAATAAAAACAAAACCAGAATTTGTTACATTTCGATTTATAGCTTGAAAACATGCTGTATAGTAATGTTTCTGAGATAATAATGGAATATTTTAAATTAATATTTCGTAATAATACAAAATCTTAAAAATTTTGTAAGTAGATTTTTCCGTTGTTTCCTACAGTCAGCGGATTTTACGTTTCTTGTAAATGACTTCTCCCGATAATACTGTATAAACTAAACATAAATCCCAAAATATTTATTTATTGTACAAACAAAACACTTACACTGAAATTAACATGCAGATAGAATAAATATTTAGCTATTAGAATAATTAATAACACCATAATTATGAAGCTGGTTGTTGTATAAAACTTAAAACGTCGTTCTAAAGTTTCTTGAGGAAATTGAAATATTTTGTTGGTTTTAAGACAATTTGTTACTCTATATATTATCTTTTTATCATATTTAACCTGCCTTTTTCGTCGAAACAAACAAACATTTTCTTACAAAAACTATCTCAAGAAATAGCTGCATCTTGGCATCTCGTTGAAGTCTTTCCTAAGAACGTAGATTAAGCCGTCCCTCGTCGCAAGCGCAGGCCAACTCGCTACCAAGAAGCTACAGTCTTTCCACCGGTATTCAACCACTGACTTAGCGTAACTGTCATAATCAAAGTGATCTTTGTTTTTGTAGCAGTAAGGTTGCTCTTTGGTTGATATGACTGATAACTCTGTCAAAGCAAAATTAGTCTCTATTAGTGAAAGAATGAGGTTGTTGTTTGATAGCTGCTGTCAGGAATAAAATAATAGTCGTTTAGCCGTTCCATACATAATAAATAAGTTATAAAATATTGATAAAGTTATTACTTTCTGTACATAATGCAAATCGAGTGATTTGTTCGAGTAACGGGGTCGATAATAATCGATGAAAAGTTTTCGATGTAGTTTTTTATTAGGCCATTTATTTTGAACAGTCTGTTTCGTAGTTTTATTTCTTATCAGTACTCTATTATTTATGATTTTATATTTTTTTAGTTTTGTTCGGAACAAATGTGAGAACTAATTGAAATTGAACCTGGATTGTTTTAGCACCTTTCTAGCTAGATTGGTATTATTTGCTTATGGCATTGATTAAAATATGTTTTAAAGGGAACCCTTTAAAACATATTTCAACACATGGATTATAGTTACCAATAAATAGTTACAACATTAAAAACAAGGGAGGGAAGATAACGAAGCAAACATACAACCAATAAACCCGCCAAGTGCGAGTCGGACTCGCGTACGAAGGGTTCCGCACCATTATTTATAAAAACGAGCTAAAAAAAACCTCTTGTGTATGGGAGCCCCCATAAATATTTATTTTATTCTTTTTTTAGTATTTTTTATTATAGCGGCAACAGAAATACATAATCTGTAGAAATTTCAACTGGCTAACTATCACGGTTCATGAGATACAGCCTGGTGACAAACGGACGGACAGCGAAGTCTCAGTAATTTGGTCCTATTTGACCCTTTGGGTACGGAACCCAAAAAAACACTACTTTTCTACAAAGAAGAAAACTGTGTTATTTAATTAACACTGATCGACCGTGGGAGCAATCTGCGAGCCCTAAGTTACATTAGCCCTTAGCACTCGTAGGTGTCTTGTAACCTGTATTGATTCACAAACTTGTGTTATCTTGAAATAAAACCCTGCACACACAATACATGTGCCGCTCGCGCTGGTGAGGTAGCAAAACTACCTGGCTTTGCTGGTATTTTATGTTGCAAGATAATCCGTATCACACAAGCCACTCTACAAGGTGTTGTTTTGCATCCTCTTCAAAATTTAGGAGGTTGTCACAAAAGACATAATTAATCAATGAAAATTACGAACCTTTAATTATAAATAAACGCAGATTGTCTTGGTCGTTTAAGTTGGTCAGTATTTCAGAATAAACCCCTTAACGTGGCTTAAGGAATAAGAAATTATCGAATAAACGTTTGAGATTGTTTGTATGTATGGAAGCGCGGTTATAGGGCGAGAATCAGACGGGCTGCGTTTAAAACACGCGTGTCACTTACCGATTTCCGTAAATAAGAAAAAAAAAAATTACCTACCCATTTTATTACTGATTCGGGACGAGAATCATTAGCATAGTTACCTACATGAATTTGACGAGGATGCAAAACAACACCTTGTATATTGGTAAAAATCGATGAATCCTCATAATATCAGACAGTAGACGTGACATATGATACTAAAAAGTTTTTGATCACTTTAACACACTATAGTTATTATTCTTTGTTATTGAAGTAACAATTTTAATCTCTGAATTACTTTTCGGTGACAGCATATTCCATATGCCATTGGGATAAATTAAAACCTTTAGCGTACTGGCAATTATTTATATGAAAAACAACTGCTATGTTATTAAAAAACTAAAAACACTGTCATTAGGTCCGCCGTTAGTGGGAGAAGTATAAATAAATATTTTTTTAAATCCAAGGCATAAAATATTCTTAACTTTTTATCGTATCCACGGCTACCGCACAAAATAAGTATCGTGTGAGACAGTCTTAAATTCTCTCTAAGTATTGCAGTGTGGAACGCAACTAACAGGTGTAACTTTATACATAGGTTTCTTTAATTAAAACTTAAGCATTATGGACACCCCATGAGTGCATGGCTATTTCACACGTTGCGTTATTTTCAATTATTGACTTTTATTGTTGTTTATTTCAGCAATAATCATTAAATGTTTTAGGTTTGCGATAAAAGGTATGAAAAAGTACCTTATTATAAAGAAGATAATGTTTTGTGCCATATTTTAATAAAAATCGAGCAGCAATTAATGGACAGAACGTATGCCTATAACTTACCATATAAAGAATACTTATCAGAAAATGGAAGCAAAATTTTGGTCTCATAAATGCCTTAAAAATGATGGTATATTCAATATTTAAATACTTTGTCCATACGTTAGGCTTAAGAAGGAAAATAAACTAAAAGTTGTAAATATACACAATGCTTTTAGCTCTTAATATTGGTAACATTTTTTTCTGATATTGTTTAATTTAATGGCACTTTATATGGGCCTCAGTTTTTTTTTTCATGTTTTCTTTGGTGATTATTTGAAAATTTATGTGTGTCTCTTCACTTTAATATCAATTTAATGCAAAATTTATGAACTGATTTCAATTAATTATGTAGATTATGTTAAGGATATTCGTACTAAAATTCGATCACATTATATTAACAAAAATACAATTTTTTCACATTTATTTTGTGATATTGTACACCATTTGGTTATTGGCGGAATAATATTGATTTCTATCACATTCTGTGGTTCTTTTTAAAGCTGTGTATAATTTTTATAAATGTATAATTTCAATCATTTGTGGTCCGTCGGTTACTATTTTGTTTTATGTATCTACCTACTATAAAATTATGTGAAGGTATTAGGAATGTATAATTTGAAGCTGTACGCTGCCAAATATCAATGAATAAAAAAAAACCACCAATATTTTTATACAGATTGTTTCGCAAGTATGAATATTAACTTCTCACTTTGAAAACTATATTGTCTAATAGATAGTCCTCAACTTACTACCTCATACTGGAACCTGACTTTTTGTAATATAGAAAGAGATCCAAAGAAAGTGACGAAGCCACAACTTAATTTGTTTATGCCCAAAACATGTTGGCTAATAATTTTATTCTAAAACGTAACTTCGTTTAGTTATTTTTTAATTGCGGACTTACGCCATTTTGGCCTAGAAGGACAGTGCAGATAATAATATATGTGTTGTATATCTGGAATAGGCCGACGAATGCACAGGAGTTAGCCAACCCCTAATTAAATGGTTTTCTTTCCTATTTACAATGCTGTATACAATAATATTACTTGATTAACCTCTCGGTACTCAAGCGGCCTGAGTTACGTCATCGCGCGGACCCCTTTCGGCCCCATAATTACGTCATCGCGCGTGTCAAGTGGCCGGCGCTCACAAAAATGCTTATCGCGCGAGTTCTGTTAGCTCTTATCTCAAACGGTAAACAGTTTCGGGTTCTTGATTAACGAGACCATGTATTACAATATAAACAACTGTTTCATAACTACTTGAGAATTATAAACATCGCATAGAAATCAGAGAGCTCGCCGCAAACATACTGTTGTCGTAGTTTGTTTTTTTTTGGTAAAACTACTGAATGAATTTACACGAAACTTTAGATTTAGCATAACAAATATACAAGTAATCTAATGACAGTGTTTTTTAGGAGTCCTACATAAATTATTCTTGCAAGATTCCAATTCAAACGTCTTATTAGAATCGGCCATTTTCTAACTGCGCAGTTCAATGCATGAAAATACTTGAAATATCAATAAATATGAATAAATATGCCTCGAATGCATTAAATAATGAATTATCACTATTTTTTCGCTTTTTGCTAATGTTTCCAAGACCATATTTCATTGTAAAAGAGTCAAATTCATATTTTCAATTTCGACTGACGAACTTCACAACAAAGGAATTTTTGGAGGAATTTTTGGGTCAAAAACATAATTTTTAGATAATTTTTCCAGCAAATGACTATCTAAAAAGTTACATTATACACTTATAACATACTATACATTTACTTACCAAAGTTTAACAACACAAAACACAAAAATTTCACTGCATTCCAAAACAAAACATCACCGTTCCGCACTGGCCGCCATGACGCATTTTGACAGTCGACAAAGACGCGTTTCTTTTTTTTTTTAATAATTTTGTGCAGTTGTAAGGTTGGTATGATGGTTTCATTTTAATCGAACTCTAGTTGGCCATAGACGTAAATTTTTACAAACGAATTAGAACCTTACTTTACGTACGATAAGGGTTTAAAGTTGCTCGTACGAGGTTGTTCCACCAGAGGAACAGCGGGCCGATAAGCAAAAAAGTGATGTTCCCCTGGAGGAACAAAAAGGATCTAGCGGATCATAATCTTGATTTAATCTAGAAATAATTCAAAGAATATTATAGGTATTAAGTAAAGTTAAGTTTAAGTGATTTATTCAATGATTGTTAATACTCACTTAGATTCTGACTGACTCTCGATTACTCCATCATAATATACCAGTAGCTTTGGGGTTGGCAGGTAGGTAATTTATATTTAGTACGGTGATAGGTAGTCTTTTGTTTTCTGTTTATGTCTATGCTATTTCAAGTTTAGTGTTTATGCCATCATTTCGTGAAATCTATCTAGGTATAGCTAATACAACACTGCCGAAATTAGCTTGATGTCTTTTTCTTTAATGGAACTCGCAAAATGTTGGTGTGGTATAGATATTTCATCTACGGGTCTTATAGACGTGATGTTTTCTGTCTCTTTATCTATCAGGTATGGGTGTTTAAGAGCGTTTATACCCTACGCCATTTCATACAAATTTTCGAGTTCTTATTTTCCGAAATGACTGAACTGATTTTAATGAAACTTAATACGCTTATGGATACAGAGGTCTAAAAAGTTACTGTGTACATAAATTGTTAAATAAAAAATAATTTAGCATAACCACCGTTTTCACACAAATGTTTCACCACCCAAAACACAACTAAACGAATAAAATTGTGAAATTACACGTTATATAAATATAGATTACAAATAATACACTGTAATCTGTGCATTATCGAACGGAGGTTTCAATTTACGGCTTCGATTATGGGATGCTACAAAAAGTTGAGCCCCTCTCGTGCGAAACGGAACGCTGAGCGCACGCAACGCCGCGGCTCCTGTTCCAATGTTTTTGAGTTTATTTGTGTTTACTGTTTATTTTCTGTTGTTTTTAGTTGTTATTTTGTTGCAGTGATGTGTTTTTGTTTCGGGTTATTTTGATTGTTTTGCGTTTATGATTTTTGTGTTATTTGTTTTGTTAATTGAAATATAAGGACTTATCATATCATAAAATCGTGTGTTTTTGGGTTAGGAAGAGGTTTATTATACAAATATAGTCAACCCATAATAGCATAGCATATAGTGTTATTATGTTTATCCGTCAAGATTTTTTCGGTAACAGCCACGGAGTCTGGATTTGTGCCAGCTGATGGCAATAGGCTCGCTCCCTATTACATGGGACTTAAACATAATTGGCGAAATGTGGGTACTTAGTAATATTATTGGGTACACCTCTGCCTAACACTTCAGGGATTACAGGCGCGATGTTATGTGCAACAAAAGAGGTCCAATAAATTGATTACGCAGACCCACACTAAAATTGCGTATCTCCTTTTAACAAAGTTACATCATAGCAAAGAAAGTTCACACAGACAAAGCTCACTAAAATCTCGTTTACAGTGCATAAATCGAAGTATAAAGCCTATTACAATAAATTTTATTTGCAATATTGTTTCCTAGACAGACCTTTCACCTGACATGTTGTTTCTCATTTTCCTCTATCAATGTTTTAATCTGTGTGTTTCATTTGCGACCTAAAGGTGAACGTCCACTACTGAAGGAGCTGTAATTTATAGCTCGTATTTTTTTTTTATCTTTGTAATAGATCGTGGTCAATTCATTATGTTAGGCGTTGGCGTTGGCACGTTTGTGTGAGCTGTGTTTGTATGCTTGCTGAACGAAGCGTTTTGATTTTGAATCTCTTGTCAATATACTGTTTCTTATCTGTTCTGTAATACTTTCCTTACTAGGCTTACGATTAAACCTATAGAGTGATTATGTTGATAAGAATGGGTTAGGATACTTTATCAAATATAGTTGAGTAGAATGAAAGGTTCGCTTTATGTCCAGCTGAAACTATTAAGGTTTCAAGAAATTTGTCATTGTTGCTAGCCTTGTTTCACTCATTGCTGAGTCAAATTGACACCCAGAATTTATTGCAGAGAAATTACATGTTAATCAATATCCTGTCTATTTTTTTTATTTTTTTATCCCATTTATATTTATTTCGTTCCACTGCTGGGCAAAGGCCTCCAGGTGACGACGCCCGTCTTCTGGCACCATTCCTGACCCATCGCACCTGCTGCATTCTACAGACATGGCCCGCCCAATCCCACTTCAAGTCAAACAGTCTTAGTATAACAATAACATACCTACTTGCAATTTAAAAAAATCAATACTAAAGTCACTTTTTTCACTTTCTGACATTTGATAGCCTTCAAAAATAGTATCGCCTCTCCATCGCTCCGCTCTTTGCGATGGTTCACCTCAACTCATTAACTTTTTGTCCGGTATGACTGTGTGTCAGTTATTATTGCACTGCAGTGTAAGCCTATTCTACTGTTTTACTCACCCATTGATGGTTCATAATGACGTTTTTTAACTACTGCAAATGTATTATTGTGAATTATAGACGAGATGTGAATTTCAAGATGTGTGCAGTCATTTGTAGGTTTTAATGGAGGTAGTTTCAATCTATTATTGTTTTTGTAATTTCTTAGGTTTTGTTGTTAAATGTACCGTTGTTAGCTTTTGAGTTGGAGGTCCTGCATTTTCAGGCGAACTGCATATAAGTACCTAACCAGAGTATGGATCAGATGCTGCTTTAAAGCATAAATTATCTTTTTTTTAATTAATTCTTTGTTATTTCAGTTTTGCTTTTTTTTCGGTATATTACATTTCGGTTTAGTGGATAGCTAGTAAGCTTAATAAGAAGTTTAGCAACAAAGACATTTGAGTTATTTTCATTGCTCTTTCAAATAGTAACTTTTCAAATAACAAACTTGGGCATATTCCACAGTTGGACAGATTTACAGATTTTATTACACTTTATTTTCAGTTACACCGCAATTTATTAGATAGTAATTAATTAAGAAAACCCACAATTCTAACCAAACAAAATCTCTCCAACCTAGAGAAAACAGCACGCACTTACAACAAGAATCATCTAAGTTCCAACATTTATCCAGTTACCGCAACTTTCGAAGTTAAAAACAATTATCATCAGGACAATAAATAGTCCCACAATAGTACGCTCTAAGACAGGCTGCGTTCCAGTTTTTAGATCGTCTACCTAGCCGTATAAGGCCTTGCGTCCACTTCGGATTTCTTGCAAAACCTACCTTGATTGTCGAGTGACGCAGTGTCGCATGTAACTTACGAGTCGGATGGCTTAGTGCAGGATAGACGCGGACGGAATTTGTATGACTTATTTTGTGATACGGTTTTATTTTGTTAGAGGTTTTTTTTCATAACATGTCTGTTTTTATTAGAAAGGTTTTGGGGTAAAAGATACGAAGTGTTTAGATTTGTCGCCAAACATTTATAAAAGAGGCCGGGTAGGTCTTGTCGGTTATTATTTTGTACTAATCGTAAAAAAAATATATAATCTTAAGCTTAATAGGTTTTACCTTTATTTGTCGAGTGACACGGTGTCAGTTGAAAGCTACAACTTGTAACTACGAGTCGAAGGACTTAGTGCGGGGTAGATGCGTACTGATTCTGTAGGTATGACTGAGTTTGTGATATGGTTTTTTTTTTTTGGTGTCGGGAGGTTTTTTTTTCTGATTTAATTGTGTAAAGCGTACGTGGATTGGTTTTGAGGGAAAAGTACGTTACTATTTTAACTTTTCGACTAACATTTTTTGTCAGATCTTAATAAAGAGGTCTTGTTTGTCTTAACCCACCTAAATTTTTCTAATTTGATTGACGAATGACACGGTGTCGCCTGTTACTTAGTGGTCTTAGTCAGAGGGCTTAGTGCGGGGTACACGAAAGTGGACTCAATTTTTATGACTTATTTTGTGATTCGGTTTTTTGTTGTTGGTTTTTTTGAGGTAGGTCGTTGTGGTTGTTGTAGAACAGAGACTGAAAATGTGTTGAGGAAAATAAATATTTTTTCATTAATTGCCCAACACTAATAAAACAGGGACGGCGCAGTGCAGCTTCGCTCATGTCTCCGGTTAAAATCTGCACATTAATCGTAAAAATTATTATCCTAAGCACTTTTTAATATTAACCTAGCGTTTTCGATACCTATGTCTGGGATTAATGCAGAAAAAAGTGGTAGTAGTTGCAAGATATTCAATAATAGGTAGGTAGGCAACCTATTCTAGAGGTCGAAGTCCTGTCGTCTGTCTCAAAATAAAATTTAATAACTATGATTAATATGAGTTACGAGCTTTTTAAATTATAACGTCTCTGAAGTGGCAGCAGTAGGAGAAATAAAATATTAATTAGTCTAGATTTTTTACAGGTTTATTTTAGATTTTTATGATCCATCGTTTTGTAATGTAATGTATAGATTTTTTATTTTATTTTTATTGGTAGGCTTCGATTCGTAATATCATGCAGTAACTTGATAGGTACCTAATCAAGAATGTTAATTTAATCTGAACTTAACAAACAGGTTTTTTCAGGTGGTTCAATTTGAAGATGTTGCCCCTGTTACAAATAGGTTAAAATATATTAGGACTGGTTCAGAATAATAGGGGATCGGACTGGGTAAAGAAAACGACATTCTATTTTGTCCGTCAGACAGGTAATACAAAAATATTAGACACGTATTTTTTGTTTTATCAAAATATCGAAAAATTACTTAGAACTCATTAAAGTTGGAGAGTGGGGGCTTACTACGTCACAAGTAGGTATAAAACTTACCTACATGTGACGTCATGCGCCATTTCAACTCAATATATCTCCGGAATTTTATGACCATGTGAAAAAAGAAAAAATACGTGTCCAATACTTTTCAATAGACTACCCGACGGACAAAGAAAAAAAAATAGGATTATCCCCTATTGTATAAAATTTATTTTGTTCATTTACAGTTAAAACAAATATAGACATTACTGTCCGAATACTTTTTTAGTCGATTTTAAAACATTGTTATTTTCATCACCCGACTTTTTCTTCGGTTTTAAAAGAACCGTGGGAACCTACCCTTAACAAAAAACACGTATACCAACCGATTCAACATCTTTACTGTATTTCCGTTTTGTTATATTTTCATATTATTGTAAATTTAGACTGCTTATAAGGCACAGAATAATAACTGCAAAACTTGATGTAACTTGATATTTTGATGAAGTCTGGAATCGATACATTCTTGACTTCTTGTACTCGTATAGTAAAATAAATCTTAAAGAAACAGATACATTTTTTATTTTCCTTATTTTGATTTTTGAATATTATATTATATAATCGATAGATTCATATATTTATATGTAAGCATTAATTTATTAAAATATTGAATAAATATCATAAATCTAGTTTTTATGCATAATTTTATTATGAAATCAAAAGCGTGGATGGGTGACTATCCAGTGCATATCGATTTACCTCCATGTCTCGGGAAGAACACTAAACTTTTTTTTTTTTGTGAGTGGCAACTCGCAGTTCAACCTATGAGGTTGTTGTCTGCTTAACCGGACTATCCTGTGGGTGCCTTTAGAGTAAGGCCTCCAGCCAGGGCATAAAAACTTACAAACTAAGCGACTGCACGCTAAGTGATCCCCTGTGGGGTACGAACCTCGGCTTAGGGCGTCGCTGGGGGAGGACTGCATGAGGACAGGCTGGATCTGAATGGTATCATTATTTAGGGGCTGATTTAAAACTACAGGCACAGCATCGCGGGCTGCCTCGAGCGAGAGTCGGGGAGGGGGAACACTAAACGTTGGTGACTGCTGTTATTTGTAGATCTTTGACATTTGTTACAGCTAGGCCGTGGTTCTAAAGTCTGATAACCAGTCTTACCAATGGGTGTTGCAGTACCTAGTAGCAACTGGGTTGTGCGGGTCAGATAGGCAGTTGCTACGTGTAAAATACTGCTATTCAGCTGCGTACCTACGTTGGGAAAAGGCTAGACAGATGATGACTTTGTCCAGCTTTGGGAATTTTATCGCCGACTTTCTACCATATTATTTGGCAAATGATGGGTTTCAGAAAGTTTTTGTCAATCTAAAACATTTTAGACTCTTCCATCATCGTTAAATTGTTGATAGAATGTCATTGCCCAATCCTTCCGGTTGTCGAGTTTTCTTGTGTTTAGTACGATTCATTCCTATTGAGAAGTAGATGGGATAGCGGCTTGAAATTTCTGCCAAACCAATGACTTATATACGAAAATACATACATTCGACATCCACGCTGCTAAACTAGGCCATCTCTGGAGACTTCCATATCCAACTATTCTGGGTTAATACTAATAGCTCTCTAATAGATACACGTAGCTAATAGTACCTACATGATTTCCATTGAGAATATTGAATTTTATAAAGAAACTTGCACTTGTTCCCTAGTCAAACATTCCCTTTTGTCAGCATTCCCCAAATAGCATCCAACAATACCCTCACGGATTAGCATAGAAAAATCATAAAGTAACACACTAAAGATACGACAAAAGTTACTTATTACAAGGCAGAGGTCAGGTTAGAGGCAGACATAAACATCTTCTACTACTTTCGAGGCAATGTTGCTTAAAACGAGCCAGTTACGCGTCATGCCTTAAAAGTAAGAACATTTTATTTATGATTTTTATCTAAATGCAGTGAAGGTGGAAAGAGTGATTCTGATTTCAAAATAAATTTTGTAAATTGTAATGTTGATGGCATTAGTAAAGATGGATGGATTGTGTGGAACATGGTCTGATAGGAAACGAAGTTAACATTGAGATAAAAACTGATAGAATTCGTGGAAGAAATAAAAATCTACTGAGATCGTCCGAAATCTAACTTATGAAGGCACTGAGAAGATGATTGCGATTATTCATATTCGTATAATATTATTATTATTATATTTATATATTTTTTTTTTTATTGCTTGTTTTACGATGCAAGGCTGAATTATTTCTTATGTTCAACGGAAAATAAATTGCTATTAATCTATACTGATATAATAATAATAAACAACAGTTTGTATGTTTGGTTGAATGCACTAAATCTCTCAGGAACTACTCGTTTGAATTGAAACAATATTTTATTGTTGGATAGCCCGTTTATCGAGAAAGGCTATATAACATCACGCTACTACCAATAGGAGCGGAGCATCAATGAAAAATGTTGCAAAAAAGGCGAAAATTTGGCGCAAACGAAGTTGCGCTGGTGGTGGTTTCATACTATGTTACTCAAAGTGAGGCAAACAATTTTCTTTAAGAATATCCTTCCAGGATTAAAAATTATTTTCCTTGTTATTAAATAACTAAATCAGTTCGTGACTACATCTATTGTAAATATTCATCGCATAACTATTGGTATAAGGATTATGTTTCTAATCGTTCATAATGGGCCATTGTGTACGCGGCCGAGGAAACATTGTGATTATCTACGCCATATCAATAATCTTTGTACCTATTTCTATCATTTATGTGTTACGTAACAGGTTACTTGCTTGTGTGAATTTGTAATGTATGTTATGTTTGTACTGCGCAGGTTCATTGTTGTTTGTTTTTTATTGAAAGATAATGTATTGTGTTGTTTGGATTATTATAATTGGCTTCCATAAGTACCTCCATTACACAACAAATACCAAATAATCAGTATATCGTAGAGCAAAACCACTTACAAAGATTTTGTAGGACTTAAGTACGTAAGAGAAAACCAGAAGTGTAAAATTAGAGGTTGTTCAAAAATTTCAGTCTGTCGTAATTTTAGGCACTGCAGTTAACTTTTAATTTTAGACCGTGTGTCATGAATAAAAAGCCTGAAAAACCGCGTTGCACCTTTAGAATCCGGGTTATAGTAAAAGAGCTGAGTTACAATTTTGGTGTACAATGAAGATCATTCATTCAATCTATCAATTATGAAGAATATATATAATAACATTATAAAGAGGTACAATTTACTATTTAGTATTGTTGTGATTGAGAGCAGCGGTGGCCCAGTGGTGGCAGCCCCGACTTACGAGCAGTAAACCGTGGGTTCGAACCCAGGCAGGCCCATTACTTTGTGTAATTTATTTCATCACCGCTGCCCTCATAAAAGAAGAAGATAAACATCGTGAGGAAATTGGCATGTCCTAGAACTAAAAATTCGAAGGCACAACCCGCACTGGGCCTGCGTGGTGGATTACAGCCCACTCCCTCTCATAGAGAGGAGGCCTGTGTCCCAGCGGTGGGAACATTATAGGCTGATGATGATGATGATTATGGATTATGGAACTACTGATTGGATTCCGAAAATTCTTTAACTAATGGAAAGCTACATTATCCCCAAGTGTGATTAACTATATTTCCAACCATAACGCAAAAGGAGCTGCTGGCAAAAGCTAGTTTTTCATAATGTCTCTGTAGATTATTTTAAGACCTTTTTTATCTTGTTCTACCTTCTGTAGTAAGCAACGACTTATTGTCGGGCCTACGCTGTCCTCCCATACTTATGTAAGTACTAACGCTGTAACTGCAAATACTGTAAAACCAAATGATTTTAAAAGAGTAACCATGGAGTTTCTTGCCGGTTCTTCTTCATAGGAAACGACCAACCCGAACCGTGCACCTTTTGTTGACGTTTTATAAGTGCCCATGTAGGCCTATGTCAAATGTTTTTTTTTTGATTTTACTTGAGCATTGACTAATCATAGTTTTAGGTGAACACGATAACAGATTTTCAATCATTTTCAAAGTGATGAGTAGGTTCAGAGAGTAAAGAATGATGGCAAGTTACAGACAGTGGATCATTACACGGAGTAACGTTAATTGTTGCGCAGGCGCCCTACTGCGCGTAAATACGATGTCAGACGGGTTTGTCAGTGATGTACGAACTTTGCACTCCGCACTCTAGGCGAGGTTTTTTAGGTAGGTGGGTATTTGTGTTGCTAACGGTTCTTATTGTAACTTATTTTTGAGTTAGAAATATATATACAAAAGATAAATACATATCTTTTATAATTTACTCTCATCCGTATAATATTCTCAGTTATCACAACATTTTTATTTGAATGTTCATTCAAACAACAACAACGTTTGCGAAAAAATAATTGATAATATAACAGCTTTGGCTAAGAAATTCGTGGCTATGTTATAAATGAATTAGAAAATACGGCTTCCCACAAGTAATTTTACACAGGTATCGATATGAGCTTTATAGTAACTACTTATGCGTATGAAGTTTCATTAAAATCGGTTCTGTCATTTCAGAAAACAAGGACTTCAAAGTTTTTTTATGAAATGCCGTTAGGCGTAAACGCTCTTAAAGCAAGCTATTGAAACGAGCTATACTAAGCTATGAATGAACACAAAACGATTACCTCTCAACCTCCACTTTTAATAATTAATAACCTGCCTAGAGCAAATATGTTCTGAATCAAGGAAATAATTTAAGATAATGTTATACCTAAGCAACTTAGATTGATCTCATTAATTATAAAAAAAAAACCTACTATAATATAATACTATTGTTCTTAATAATTAATATTTTAATGTTGTTTTATTATTTTGTTGTGTTGGTTTATAGTGTTAATATTGTAGTACTATAATTTTATTGTTCATGATTTGTAATAAGTAATAATGTCACTCATAACTATAATTATATTAATTATACTTATATTGCTGTGCCCTAACAGTGTCCATAACATTGGTCTTAGCTTTAAGCCTTTTATAACACCTTTAAAACATTGTGGAACGCAATTAAATGAATATGAACCTGATTACCAACAAAACAATAAATTACCCATAACTCATTAACAACTAAACAAACAAACGGTCATTACTAAAATGCTCACTTCATTTAAATCTAATTCAAAATAACTGCCACGCGCATTCTTTGCCGGCGTTGCTTTTGCCCGGGCAAGGCATAGTCACAGTATAAGTATAACCAGTAAACCAACGACGGCACGGTTTGTGCAGAAGCTGAGCGACTGACTACTGCGATGCGGGTTCGATCCCCGCACGGAACAAATAATTGTATGGCCTACAGGTAGTTGTTCGTGGTCTGGCTGTTTATGATGTGATTTAAAATGTTTGGTGGCAACCCCACGATACAAGAGAAATTCCAAGAGCAGGGCAAAATTAAAAAATTAACAGAACATTTTGTCTTGATCCAGTACGCATATAAAACGTAACCACTTCTCTAGATAAGACAGCCCCGACTTGCTTACAAGCAACCTGCCCTCCTACCATGACGTTTAAAAGCAGTTTTGTTTTGAAGTCACTCCAGTGCAGTGTGGGAAAGAGACTGAGCTATAGAGGACGTCTAGCCCCATCTCTTTCCCACTCTGGAATAAGTTTAAAACAATACTGCTTTAAGGCCTCTTACACATTATGCCGTAGCGGCAGCGGCACCGTCGAAGCCGCGGCGCCGCGCGCGCCGCTGCGATAGTCTGCCATAGATTTATATGGAGCTTTACATACGACGCCGCGGCGGCGACGGCGAGTCTTTATGCCGTGGCGGCAGCGGCGAGCGGTGCCGTAGTTTTCAACTAAAGTACGAGTTTAGTTACTCGCTTACACACGGAGAGGAAGTACGTCGCGCGTCGTCGTCTTATATTTGCGCCGCGTAGCCCGCGGTGTCGCTGGTTCTGCGGTGAAACGCCGCAGCTCCTGCGGCACCGCGGCGGCCAAAAACGCTGCCGCCGCGGTGTCGTGTGAAAACACCCTTAGACGTCATGACCAACTATTACCAGAAGCATGCTTAGTCGCGTTTGAGCAGATGAATTCCGACAATTTTGATCCTAGTTGAAATTCTGTATATGCATACTAATATGGCTCTGTCGGTCCGTAATCATAGTCGTGGGAAACAATAGCTCAATCATAGTTACGTGCGTGCACCTGTCCGTCTAAGTTGAGCTTGTCGTGATAATGGGGCCTACTAAGTGATGTAGACAAAGGGTTATGTTTGGGAGTGAGTTTTGTAGATGATATTTTTGTGAAGATGATTTTTGTTGCGTCAAAAATCTATTATAACAGATTTGATGGTAAAGGTAAAATATTAAAGAAACGATGGATGGGATTTGTGCATGATGATTAGATAGAGGGTATTATTTAAGTCCATTGACACGCAAAGAAAACGAAAAAGGTGACTACCGCGATCACAAGTAATCAAAAGTGTGGAAGAAGGAATCGAGAAAAGGGCAGGATGATAATGAATCTTTCTGTTACTTTATCCAGCTTATCGGATTTATAACAGTTCCTCAAATTAAAGTTAATTCAGAAAGTAAGTAAAATGCAAGTTCAATTTAAAAAATAGCCTAAGGAATTCAGATCGCAGAAATTACACACACAGTCAGAAATTAAAATCAGATTTCTAAAAACCCATTATTTTTAAACATAATTCTTTTGGCCAAATTATAATATCATTTTGAAAATCAATTTCTAATAATGCTTACACCCGGTAGTTATTTCCAAAAAAAATATGTCAAGTAAAAGTAAAAGAACTAAATCATTTGCCAAATAATTTGTATAATAAACGAAATAAATTATACAGTTTAAATTAATAAGAGTGTTCAACGAAATTAAAAATAGATAGTTATGTACTACTTTCCAATTTGGGATTAAATTCAAAATGAGAAAGTGTTTTATATATACACTTTTTATGTATATTAATGCTGCTGTTTAGTAGGTCTCATTGATTGTTGGATTACAAAAACAATCCGTCGAATCCGCACGGTTCAAAATAAATTAATGTATTAATCGTCAAATTTATTTGCTGATCGACAGATAAACGAAATCCGAAAATTAACATACACTTAAGTTAATAGTCAGAATTAACAACTTTCTTACATGAGTTTCATTTTATCTGGAAAATAATTTCACAAAAGTTATTTTCATGGTGATTTATACACACACACATTAACCCTTGGTTTATTAAAATAATCAAGAAAATGCGTTTCTGATAACTTGACTAAGTACTGTTACGTTTCTAAGTAATGTCATGTATTCTAATTATAAATAAAGTGAGTAACAATCGAGTTTCCATAGTAGTGCCCCCAGCCCACCTGTCTGTCATAATATCAGTGGTTACACCGTCTCAACACTTACTATTATCTTAGATGCGTTGTGAGTTGAGACAAAGCCTATTAGACATTAAAAATTAAAACTGGCTTTATTATTTTGTTTATTAAAACCTTTATAACAACAAAATCGTGCCAGATCGTACCGTGCCGTGTTGTTTGTTTTGTTCTTTAATAAAAAAGTTTCTCAATTTTATAAAAATTGGTGGACAAATAATATTTAAAAAAAATCTTTTCTAGTTAAGTAAATTATCAATACCATAACCAATTTAAAATAAATAAAAATGCAGAGCATTATATCTGTACATAAATTCCATTTACAAACAATAAAATCAGAAAGAAAACAAGATGACAACAGAATAAGATAACAATTTAAATAAGAAGTCAATGTATTCAATAAAGATAGTATCTAAAATCTTAGCACTTCGGATAAATATAAAACTAAGATTACTTTCCATAACAGGTTTAAATAATTTTAGGAGAATGGTCCACCTGTTCTTTGATGACATAATGCTGGCCATCGAAAGAATTGCACCATAATAAGAAACAATACACATTTTAAATTAATTAATACGAACAAACGAGGATCTCGTGGCTAAATAATAATAGCCGCACGTGTCGATCTTTAAAGTTAAGCCGCGCTTGCCAAGGTTGGTACGTGGATGGATGACCATAATTACATACCGAGTTTCCTCCGTGCCTCGGAAAGCCGTTTGTCCCGGCTGTCATTTGTAGATCTTTGACGGTCGTTACGAGTAGTCAAAAGCCAAAAGTCTGACATCCAGTCTTACCAAGGGGTATCTTATTACCCAGTTACTACGGGTTGTGGAGATCAGATAGGCAGTCGCTTCATGTAAAATACTGGTACTCAGCTGTTTCCGGTTAGACTGGAAGCCGACCCCAATACAGTTTAGGAAAATGCTAGGCACATGATGAATACGAACAAACCTGTCCTCAGAATATTAAGAAAGGTTAATGAACACAAGATCATTTAATTCTACTACTGTAGTATTAAATCACACACACACACACATCTTATCAATGACAAAAAACACTCAAGTAGTGCAGTATCATCTAGTAATCTTCTATACTTCAACCCTTTATGTTCAGTTCATTACATCACGGTTGTTATCCCCGATAGATTAGGCAGAGACCCACATTTTCCCAGTTAGGTTTAACTCCTATATAATGCCATCAATCGAGCTCAAATCCAGATCCAGATTTTGATTTTGATTTTGATTTTGAACCACCAACAATTACCCCAAACAAAACAAATGAATTCGTTCAACTCGGTGTTCTATTTTGAAAACAATATTCTCAATGCGTCAAAACTTCTGTCGATCATAGTACTGGCTATCACAATAACCAATGGGCACCCAACGTGACAATTGTGACATTAAATGATGAACTATATCGTGGGAGACGCAACTTATGGTCAGAAACGGATAATCCATATTGATATCATAACCTCAATTACGACACATAAACTAATACGTTTATTTACAGTGTCAGGCCTGATCTTGATTCAAATATTAACACTGACACTGGAAATTGAATTATTAATAGACGTCACATTTAAATAGAAATATGACAGGTCTTTGTGGCAGGTATTGTCAATAAAATATGGTTTAGCCGAACAGAATAATATTAATACAGTAATACTTCTACGCTATACAAGTTGTTGTTTTGCATCCTCGTCAAATTCAAGGAGGTAACTATGCTAATGATTCTCGTCCCGAATCAATAATAAAATGGGTAGGTTTTTTTTTTCTTATTTACGGAAATCGGTAAGTGTGAACCACCCGTGTTTTAAACGCGGACCGTCTGGTTCTCGCCCTATAACCTCGCTTACACACATACAAACTATCTCAAACGTATATTCGATAATTTCTTAGTCCCTAAAACCACGTTAAGGGGGCTATTCTGAAATATTGACAAACTTAAACAACCAAAAAAATCAGCGTTTATTAATAATAAAGTGGGTACCGTCATTTTAATTGATTATTTATGTCTTTTGTGACCACCTCCTGAAATTTGACGAGAATGCAAAACAACACCTTGTAGAGCTGACCGCCAAGTTGGGCAAACGCTACTGCTGAGCATGTGGTCCTGGGTTCGACTCCCACGTCGAACGAAGTGTTATTCGGTTCTTCTATTAGAAATTTTCAGGAGCAGCACGGAGTCTGGATTTATGCCCGGTTGATGGCCATGTGCTCGTTCCCTATTACATGGCGCTTTAACATAACTGGCGAAATACTGTTGTAATATCAAAATCAAAATATTTTATTTTACATAGGCCTACATGGGCACTTATAAAACGTCGACAAAAGGTGCTCGGTTCGGGTTGGTAGTTTCCTAAGAAGAAGAACCGGCAAGAAACTCCATGGTTACTCTTTTAAAATCATTTCGTTTTACAATATTTGAAATTACAGCGTTAGTACTTAAGTATGGGAGGACAGCTATATGATACACTTATGGCTTCGATGAAGAACCGGCATGATGATTATGTTGCTATGAAGCTAAGATTAAAGTCCAGAATCTGCTACAAAAAATTACTCACAAAACTTAATCATAAAAGCGACAAAACGCAGCAACGCATAAACTTAAAATGTCACGCGCTTATTGTCACTAAAAACTGTGCCTACTCTCAAAAGCGTGAGATCCACAGGTGATACATAAGAAACGCATTAATTTCTATATTTTATAACATTATTTACGCATTTTAAGCAGAAACATCGATACAATGTCTTGTCCAATAAGAGAAACCGTGGGCGGAATTGACCGACTTATTTTATTGTCGTACTGCATAATCAAGTTTATTGGAGAAGCAGACGGGCTACTTTGTGGCTACAGGTTGTCCACTAAACAGTTGCCGGTATTTTGTTGAAAAAGTCTTAAACTATCGTGAAGACATGGAAACATAGTACAGGTTGCGTTCCTGTCTTTACAATGTTGCTGTCTTTAGATCCTTGGGCATTTTCTTGCTTGGGTACATTGCATTAACATAATCTATGCGATTTCCATGTTAAATCTACAGATTTCATAGATGTATCATGTCATGATTCATGATAGTAAGTTGTTGAATGCAAGCTGTTATAACTGGTTTAGTATAGTATCGTATTCTATAAAATTAGCATTCATTAATGTAATTAATTAATCGTTTACAAGTCAAAGTCTACTTTGAAAAAAGAAAAATAAAATACTAATTTTATACATACCAGTTTGAAAAACAATCTTCTCGAGCAAGATTATTATTTTTCGCAGTCGCCCGTCTGTTCCAAACTAAACTTTATAACTTTTTATTATAGAAATTTTCGGTACGCGCCTACGAGTGACGAATTACATGTCAAATCATTTTAATTGTATGATTAATTGGGTTGTAAGTATGTTATTTAAAAATCAACAGTATGATATATGACATACGGTTCGATTTAAACAAAGGGTCCGGAGACTTTAGAATTAATTACTTTGTGATCAATTAATCTGAAAGTGAAGATTTGACAGGAGGACTGGACTTCGGTTGATTGCGTATCAAAAATTATCTTAACGAGAAGTGCGTGTGTGTGTGTTTTTTGTTTGATCCTATGTGTGAGTTTGTAGACATGTGCTGATAGTATTCAAATTCTACTTCTAAGATTTAATGTTAGGCTTGCTTGCATTACAAATAACGATTTATTCTTTGTTCGATAGCTGAAGATTTAGCACTTAACGGATTTCAAACAAAATTCTGTTCTTTTCAATCATTTGAAGATTGAATGATGTTTCAAATATGTGTGGTATAAGTGGCCCATATTAGGAATAAGTATATTTTATTGTTACAGAGATGACCTAAAAGCTATTCTATTCTATTTTTGTTCGATGGCAATTGGAACCTAAAAGCTAATCTGCAACTAAATATATGACAGTCGGTTTATTTGATCAGTGGTTGTCAAACTATGTCCTATGTATGTAGGTCATACCTGTATCTTGGGTACCTGATGTAGCAAATATTAAATGTAAAAAAAAAAAAACTTTCATCAATGTTATTAGAACCTGAAGTAACAAAATAATTTATAATGTAATTTTGTTAATTGATTGATAAATTGATCCGATAATAACATTATTGAATTGTTACTGCTACTGATAGAAAGAGCTAGAGAGAAAGGCTATCTTCTCTCCTAATGTTGCCTGTGCCCGACAGGGTCCATACTGATCTCTTATTTCATAACACCATCTTTGTAATACATACCTATGGAACGCTATAAATAATTGAGTATTGAGTAATCAACCTTTCTACGAGTATTGTTTTCATAGTGCCAATAATGTTGCTCATACTAAACCAAAAATAAGGCAAGA
Source organism: Cerastis leucographa (assembly GCA_963082945.1). Classification (NCBI taxonomy): domain Eukaryota; kingdom Metazoa; phylum Arthropoda; class Insecta; order Lepidoptera; family Noctuidae; genus Cerastis; species Cerastis leucographa. The sequence continues at coordinate 9,861,078 of OY720353.1, forward strand.
AAGTAATCTTACCTACTTATGATTCAGATCAAATTAGTGTTGACCATCTACAACTAAGGGCAATACGTGGGAAGATAACAATACCGTGTTCTCAAGTACTTACTACTTCGTCGATACTAAAATGGTGGAGAAACAATAAGCAATAAACGGTGTCGAACAAAATATTGAGTATAGATACATACAAATTGTGTCATAAAATCTTGGCTTGGCTTGTTTTCCTTATGGTACCCACAGAGTTATACAGAAGACCGAAGAGTACTGTCTGTTTAGCGTTTGAGGACTACGAGAAAGCCTTCGATTCGATCGAGACTTGGGCTATACTGCAGTCTCTCCAACGGTGCCAAATTGACTATCGGTACATCGAGGTGTTGAAGTGTTTGTACAAAAACGCCACCATGTCAGTCCGACTTCAGGACTAGACCTCGGAAACTATCCTTTTGCAGCGAGGTGTGAGACAGGGAGACGTCATATCTCCCTAACTGTTCACCGCTGCACTGGAAGATGTCTTCAGGGTTCTGAACTGGAGAGGGCTAGGCATCAACGTTAATGGCGAGTACATCTCTCACCTTCAGTTTGCCGACGATATAGTGACACAGAGGAAGCTTGGTTTGTAATGGGTGGTCAGTCAGCCCAGCCTTGGCAAGTGCTGCATAACCTGAAGATTGTTCCGAACAGCTGAAATTATTTAGCCACGAGCTTCTGATATCAGCTGATGATGAAAGAGAATGAGTCCACGAGCCATTTATGATGGAGTCTACTTCACTTCCTACATGATTGTTATCTTGTTACTTAGGTCATCATCTGCCTAGCCTTTTCCCAAACTATGCTGGGGTCGGCTTCCAGTCTAAAAGCATGCTGCTGAGTACCAGTATCCATACTTCCATACTAATATTATAAATGCGAAAGTCACTCTGTTTGTTTGTATGTTTATTTGTTTGTTTGTTACCTTTTCACGACTAAACGGCTGATCGGATCTTAATGAAATTTGACAAGAAGATAGATTTTAACCTGGGGAAGGTCATAGGCATATATATCATCACGCTACGACCAATAAGAGTGGAGCAGCAATGAAAAATGTTGCGAAAACGGGGAAAATGTGACGCAGACGAAGTTGCGCGGGACAGCTAGTTTTACATAAAGCGACTGCCTTATCTGACCTCCACAACCCAGTAACTGGGTAATTTGATACCCCTTGGTAAGACTAGATGTCAGAGATCTACAAATGACAGCCAGGACCAACGGCTTAACGTGCTTTCCGAGGCATGAAGGAAACTCGGTATGTAATTATGGTCACCCATCCACGGACCAACTTGGGCAAGCACTGCTTAACCTTTAAGATTACCCCGTGCGGCTGTTATTATTTAGCTACTTAGGTAATGATATTTAGTGGCTTAGGTAATGATATTTAATAAAAGTAAGTTTATTTTTATGTTATTAAAAATTAAATGGCATTTTGACCTTTTATTGTAGGTTGGTAGGTAGGTACGCTTTTATGATAGTGTTAATTTAAAATGTGACGGTCATTACAAAGACTACGGTACCTGCTAATATAATTATATCTAGACTGTTTATGTACCTAATAGCTACTGATTATTTTTAAAAGGAATTTCTTTTAAAGACATAAAATTCTTAATCAATTCATAGTCATACAAAAAAAAACCATAACAAAATAGTTGATAGCAAAAAATATACTTTAATGACTCTTTACAATTACAACCTATGGAAGAAACCTTGCATTTCCAGTTTTTGTTCAGCAATAATTTACAATTTATTACTTTTTTGTGTTTTTGTAATAATATTCGAAGACACAATTATGTAGCGGTTAACAGTATAAAAATGATTTATTAGGTACCTACTGCTATTTTAATTCGTCTTTAACTTTATTAACAATTTATGAAAAATAAGTAAAGTTCAACTGTATAAATCTAGTATTAATTTAATTCAAAGAAAAGTTTCCGAAATTTTCATCTCTTGATATTTTACTTCAACAATCATGAAATTCATTTTGTATTAATATTTATACTACACGTAGCATGACCGTTTATAAACGAGTTTTGTCTACGGAAAAATCGACATAATGACAGATAAACAATGACAATGTGTCAGTTTGTCGATTCTTCCATCGACATAGCTCGTCTACGGCGGTCATGCTACGCGTACTAGTGGATGCAACCGCGACAGGCTGACCTTGACGTCCTCGGTTCGATTTCCGGTTCGAGCAATTTGTTATTGGGTTTTTCCATCAGGAACGCAGTAGCAGCCACTGAATTTGGATTAGTGCCTCTTTGATCGTAATAGGCTCGCCCCCTATTATATGGAACTTAAAACATAACCAGCAAAATGAGGGTGTAGGTACTAATACACCTCTGACTAACCCTTTGGGGATTACAGGCGTGATGTTATATAACGTTATGTTATTTGTAATTTTCTGCTAACGTGATTTAGTACTGGACAGATTTTTTGTCGAAACCCGAGTTATATAAACGCAACACATACTCAAGTCCATCGACGCCACAGAAACAGTAAACATGCAAATAACCGGACAATCACGTTGTTACAAACTTGAACACCAAAACAAAAATACTGTGTAGGCCGAATGTCTCACTCAAAATACATGTCACTTGTCGTAACCGCACTTCAAACTATTGTTTTCGGAACAAATCAGATTATATACAGCGTGGGTTTTATGTCTGATTCAATTTTCTTATTTGTCGATGTCATCATCATCATGGTTTCAGCCGAAAGACGTCCAATGCTGGACAAAGGCCTCCCCCAAGTGTCGCCATATTGACCGGTCCCGTGCGATTCGGTGAAGGTTGCGCCTTCACCAGGTCATCGGTCCACCTAGTGGGCGGCCTTCCAATGCATCGTCTTCCGGTTCGCGGTCGCCATTCCAGAAATTTTCGGCCCCATTGGCCATCCGTTCTGCGAGCAATGTGCCCTGCCCACTGCCACTTCAGTTTGGCAATTCTTCGGGCTACGTCGGTAACCTTTGTTCTCTTGCGGATGTCCTCATTTCTGATTTGATCACGCAAGGAAACTCCAAGCATAGCTCTCTCCATTGCCCTTTAGGTGACTTTGAGCCTTCTGATGAGGCCCATTGTGAGCGACCACGTTTGTCGATGTGTCTACTTATTTTTACAAAATAATACTAGTTTTTTCCTGAGTTCGTTTACGATTTTGAATTGCCTCATACAACACCTTTGCTGTATGTACGCCTCTGTCTATCCCTTCGGACATTAAAGACGTGACGTTTTGTTGCCGGCGACATTAGTCGTAGAACCGATGAATGTTAGCGATTGAAGAGGCCTATGTCCAGCAGGGGAATGCTGTTATGCTATGTTGATTGTCCCATGCAGACTTAACCTACCTTTTTCGACTCTGTATGATTTTTAAATGTGTCTTTGCCTTTTCTAAGAGTTCGACCTAACTTGATACCGAAATAAAGACGGTTTGCAGTTATGTCGCGGTCGCGTAGCAAATAGATACAGCCGCTTTAAATTAATGAATCAATTTCTTAATTAAGTAACGATTTAAGTAACATTCACACATGTTTTCCTTTATTCTTATTGATTTAATAATCGCGTTAATTTTCTTCATCAAAAAAATCCATCCGATACTTACTTTGATTTTGTTAATGGCGATAAAATTTTAAAATTTACATTCCGAATTGGGAATAAAAGTTAAAATTATTAGTTGTTTATCTACTGGCGAGTCGTAAACGTCGGGAAAAAGTACTCCGATACTTAAAACGTTAGTTCTATGTAATCTAAAACAGTAGACATTGATATGGCTATAAATATTATGTCAATGGGTTTTTTGCTCAGAATTTTTTTGTTGAGCTAAGAAGAATATTAAACTTCTACAAGAAATTGGATTTTATTCTTATTCTTTATAGCACACAAAAATAAAAATATATCGCTGTACAACGGCGAACTTAACCCAGAATTGGATTTTGTTAAGGTAACTTTTTTCTTAACTTGATTTTTGATTTAAGCGTATTAAATGCGGCTTAAACAAAACTACAACTTAAATGTATCATAGAAACACAACGTCTTACGCACCTGGGATTATTGGCATGACGTAATCTAGTTTTTTTTTTAATTTTCTAGATCTGCACTAAATCATATATGTATAATAGGTAACTGCATCTTAAAGTTAACTACACCCTCTATGGACATGCTCGATAAAAACCAACAATTCACTCACTGGTCACTCGTTTAGAAAATCAAGAAATGTTCCAAAGAAGCCCTTTTGTGGGATTGCGTCAAGCATCTCCTATTTTATATGTGCATAAATTCTTCATAAATTGTTTAAGATAGCACCATTGAATTAGTTAGTAAATATAAATCTACATTTTATTGGGTATTACAGTTTATTTTGAATGATATGTAGCATATAAATGACAAAAATGTGTGGTATTGTAATAGATTTTGTCCCTTTTCAACTCTTACAGTAAATAAATATTTTCTTAATATCCATGTTGATTTTGGAAATAAAATAATCATGTCAGAAGTCAGCAGTTTGTCTTCTTGAGTAACGGAAGGTACACAAACATTTTTTACGTTGAACAGCGGTTGGATGTGAAAATATTAATTTTGTGTAGAAATGACAAATGCCCTGCTGATTGTAACTCCTCAGTTCCGATGATTTATGCTGAATATTTAGTACTATTGTTTCAATAAACAGAATGTGGCTCATATAACTTAGCTTATCATGGTACACTACAAGACATAAGCTTTCTGTAACTGCCGCAGAACACTCTGCCTTCCACCTGCCTCCACTATCCAGTCTGACAAAACGGGCTGGCGTTTTAAAGTCGTTGGTCGACCTGCATTCCTACTATGCTAGCCACTCGCTTACTTTACGCAGTCTCCTGTCTAGGACTCATTTGCTTCAACAAACGTGGCCAGGCCATTGCTTCAGCTTGCTTGCTCTGCAAAATATTTCAAAATAACTCTTACCTGTTAAGTTTATCTTATATTATAGATATAACAACTGAACAGGTACCCATTAGCAATACAGATTGACGTCATAACAAAACTTTTCTCACGATCATAAGTATTATCTTAATACGTTTTCCACAATACTCATTTCTCGAAACTAATTCCTATTATAAAAACAAAGTGGCCGTTGTCAGTTCGTCATTAAATTAACATTTAAATACTTAACACAACTTAGACCCAATCACCGTTCACAAATAATCGAAGTCAAATACGGCAACGAGGAAAGTAAAAGATAATTTATATTGTTACTAAGAGCGTCCGAAGTGGCGTCAACAAAACCCCAGTTCCCACAAGCAAATTTTCACCATTAAACAGATTGAATAGAAAATGTTTTCCTTATAGGAAAGGAGTCAAGTCATCATTTACATATAATATGCCTGACCTGAATAACCATATCTTTGTCTATAAGTTTACTACCTAGATAGGTATTATAACAAGTATTAGACAAATGAAATACACTGATCGTATCATAAAACGATGTGGATTTTCTGATCCGTCAGTTTTGTACATACATACTGATACAGTACATAGTAGAGCTGAAATATTTAAGTGAAGAGGCTTAGCATTATTACTATCAGGCTAAATGAGCCTGGGACATAGTCCTCTGCTCTGTGAAAGGAATTGGGCCGTAAAGTACGCGGGCCTGATGCTGGTTGGTGGATATCATTATGCCTTCAAAATTTTCTTGAATATTTCTGTCTCCTGAGTAAGTTTTATGGATCAATTATTATCATCAATCTTTATTCTAACCCTAAACTTCTATACCTGTAAGAGTTCTTTTTACTTTTAGTATACATCAGTATACCATTAGCAGCAAACAAGGATAAACTGCTACTAACAGTCCAACATTCCCACCAAATAAAAGTAAGGCCCTTTCACAACACCGCATCTGTCGGATCGACAACATTGACAAATAAGTTAAAAAGCCCCGCGCGGTATCTCTTAAACTCCTACGCAGCTAGTTTGACAGTCGTTTGTTAAAGATTTCATTCGTTTTTTTACGCCACTTAGCAAGTGACAGTGTAATAATACTTTTTGATATTTTGTTCGGGTTTTGTGACGTCACAGTGTGACATGTCAATTTGTGGGCTTTGATTTTCTTTTTTTTTTTTATTATTTGTTAGTTCTCTTCTTGAATGATTTGTAACTGGACGGTAACAGTTAGTAAAGAGGTTGAAGTATCCAGTAGTGGTTAGGTCGGTGTTGTTAGAAATAGTGATAATTAAAAGAAATTGTAATTAACTTCTTCTTCTTCTTAACTTTGAATTAGATTCTCTTAAAATAGAAAAGGTAAATGAAGGTGCGCCCACATGGAACTTATTACGTGACATTTTGTTCGCTGATAACAATCTTAAAGTAAAGAAAGTATGCGATTTTTAGAAATGTTTAGCTGTTCTTGTCTATTTCTCTCGGCTGCACTATGATCTACGCAAAGATGTTTGAAAAAAAATCCTCAACTTTCTTACTAGACTTCCACAGTTTCTTTCTGCATCACCCAATTATTGACTGGTAGAGAATGGCTTTGGTATCAAGCCAGCCTCTGTACATTTTTGTGCATAAAGTATTAAATAAATAAGGGTTTTTTGTGAGCCAGACTTCTCCGTCAATATTGATCATTTCAAGCAGCCTTCAATCATCTCAAACCAATCAGAATGCTGCTACCAATGGACAACTACTTAGGTTACTTGACGGCAATGCAGATGATCAAAGAGATAATCAATTTGAAAAAAAACAAGCTAAAACAAAGCTACATACAATCAATACTTCTAAACTCAGACATAAATAACATTAATATTCTGAAAGTTCTTTTCCTAACGAATACTTACATTAGCGTTCATTACAAACAAATGTTATAGGATACAATAGTAGAGGTATAAAGTACGCGGCGGATGTGAGCTAAATGAAGAGGACCCTAACAAGCGGATACAGGTAATAGAAATATTGATTACGATCCGAACCAAGTTGACTGTAAGGCTGGGGTTAGACTAGAAGCAAAGCGGGGCATTGAAACAGATAAGAACAACTACAATAAAAGAAATGAGTATCATTCTCATTGATTTTTGGCTAAACCAATGTTAATAATAAAGCCCGTTGAGGAAAACAAGAACCAATTAAAAGGTGTAAACTAGAGACTAAATTATATTGTTGAATTGATTCCACTGGCTTATCCCGTTAATACTATGAACTACGATGTTTTAGCCATATTGGCTAGGTAGGATAAAAATATTGAATAAAAAATATTTAACAAAAGCCAAATCACTAAAACCAAGTCCAAATTCCCAATATTAAACATTTTTATCAAGGAAATAATCCAAATGAATATACTATCAAAAATCCAAATCTACTAGAAAGCACAGAATTCCAAACCCAAGAAACTACAGTAACTTTTCTAACATACTCAAAGCACAGAATCACAGACGTAATAAGTTTTCTGATGGACAAGGAAGCAAGAAAATTGCTGTAACATTTACAATGGTAATGGCCACGGCAGCCACCTGTTTTCCAACTAGAAAACAAGCCAATTTGGAACATTTGCCGTGCACAAATTGTTTCTCTAGTTGGTGGTTGATAACTTGATTTGATTATGATGGATGTGGCGTGTGGGCTTCATTAGGATGAACTTCAATTTTGAAATTGTCTTTGGAGACGATGGGACAGATGTTTTTATTGTAAGTATTGTCATCTTTATTCGTTTTATTATGAGTACGGCTAGTTGCAGAATAGTATGGATAAAAATGTATGCCACGTTTCTTTTAAGATCAAGATTGTTTTTGTTATTGTTGATCTCTATTATTCCTAGATTTGCTTCTAACTGATTAAAGTTTGCGTTTCCACCAGCTGCATCATGAATGTGTAGTAAAAAATAATATTTAACAGTCGAGTCATTTTGAAAATTTAGTCTTCATCCTTAAGTATAATTAATTTAATCATGGTCACGAAAAGCAATACCATAAAAATTACTTGAATGTGCTCTAATTACAAACTCAATAAAATATCTCATTAAGAAGTAAATGATACTTGACCATAATCACATTAATTAAGGATCATAAAATAATGCCTTATCCATAGAGCAAAGTAATTTTATTCCATCCGGAGCTCACTGTAAATGAAGATTCAGTTATAAACTTAGATTTAACATTACCGCATAACATTACTCCTTGCGGTATCCCATACCATTTCACTAAGACCTCCTTTCTACATACAATGATTTCATAGTTAGAGATCAATGTATGCTGGTGACTAAAGAATTATGACCACGCACTTTTGACCTACGCAGTCCTTTCATATTCTTTATAATGCCGCTCACCTTACACTGGTCTGGTCGGAGCTTGTATTGTAACTGTATGGGATTCTAGTTTCTCTTGTTAACTTTTAATAACAGAGTTATAAGTGCCTGTGTTAAATTAACCGTAAATCAAGATGAAGGTGATTTTAGTAGTTGAAATTATACTATTCAGATTATTTGTGTTGCTTAACTCTGGGTCTGGAAATCTAAAGCTAGGAGCACACTTGTAAGCTTCGCTCCGGATTGGCATCACTTCACCTCATTTTTAAGGTTTCCGTTGCTAAATGGCCCCTGCAAAATGGAACTCTCACAGATTCGTCCTGTCCATCCGTATATCAAAGCCATTTACTCCGACATTATTTTTGCACCACACTTTGAAATTTGGAGAGTAGGTGCCTTCTATAAACCGCTACACAAATATGAGGTAAAATTAAAAATTTTGGTGGCCCTCCATATATGTAACTGAGGCTCAATACATGTGGGCTGCGGGTTGTTCGAAAGAGATACCGCGGCCCTGAAACACAAAGGGCTAAGAAGGAACATGGGTCGGTTTTAGTCAGTCAAGTCTGACACTCCCTCCCGCTCCGCCCAGAGCGGTAGAAGTCATTTGATGATTTTCCATCCGCAAAAAAAAGGCTCAATACATGTGACTGACTTTACTAGCTAATCCCGATTCGAGGCGATGTTGTTACAGTGCATATAAGTGTGAAACACAGTACGGAGTTTAAGATCCCTTTTTTTTGACGGATGTGAAATCATCAAATGACCCCTCCCGCTCTGGGCGGAGCGGAAGGCAGTGTCAGACTTGTACAGTCAGCTCCAACTAAAACTCATCCCTAGAAATGTTGACTTGTATGTGAGCGGGGTGAGTTTTAGTTGGAGCTGACTGTACTAACTAAAACCCATCCATGTTCCTTCTTAGCCCTTTGTGTTTCAGGGCCACGGTATCTCTTTCGAGCAGCCCCGGGTGGCCCCCGACGCCTGAGGCGTCTCCCGCATCAGCTGGGACGTGAGGCTCTCTCCCTCTCACGTTCCGCGACCTCCTTCGCTAGCATGACTGCTTCGCAGAAGTAGGCGACGGCTGCCCATTCCCACTCGCTCCGGACCATGGATTGAACCAGGGCCGGAAGTTAAAGATCCCTTCGACACACATTGCGAATGCGCTGCTGCCGCCCAGACCAAGTCCCACTAACTGGAGGGTTGAGTGTGTTTACACTCCACTTTAGAGGAGTTACGAAACTCAATAGACGCCATGATTAGTCGTACCATTGATACTTTTTTTTTGTGAATGGCATCTCGCAGTTCAACCTATGAGGTTGTCGTCTGCTTAACCGGACTATCCTGTGGATGGCTTGAGAGTAAGGCCTCCAGCCAGGGCATAAAACTTACAAACTAAGCGACTACACGCTAAGGGCACCCCCTGTGGGGTACGAGCCTCGGCTTTGGGCGTCATACAAAAGAAGAACAAGAAATAATTATGGAGTTTCATAGAAAGAATCCCGAATGGCAGCAATGATAATAAGTATAACTGTGCGTTGGCCTTATAAGTGCTACTAAGGGTTTCATCACCTACTAATTATTTGAACTGGTTGACAATGAACAACCTCCCAATATATTGTAACCTCGATCGAGTTTTGTTTTAATTTTACGTCTTTCAAGGCCTAGGTATCTTTAATGATTGTTCTTGCTTTATAATTAAATCTGTCGCAAGAAGTAACTATTGTGCTATGTCATCAAAATTGCTAAGTAAAAAAACTAAAGTACGGTAATTTAAAATTACCGGTAAAGCGCGAGATGGAGTTGCACATTCATCGTTACATTGCACCAAACCATTTAAAAACAATATTTTTAATGCTCATTCGAATGTAAAACACACAACAGCATTTATTATTTTTTTGTTTCATAATTATTTTAATGAAAAACAGAGTTACTGCTGCAGTTTGATAAATTCCATACCTCAAAAAAAATATTAATAACACTTGCAACGGGATATTTACCATGTGTATTATTTGTTTCGAGTTCCCGATATTTCGGCGCTGTTGCAAACCCATGCCATGATCACGGATAAACTGATGACGGATGTTTATCCGTGATCATGGCGTTTGCAACAGCGCCGAAATATCGGGAACTCGAAACAAATAATACACATGGTAAATATCCCGTTGCAAGTGTTATTAATAGTGTTAGTGACCAAGTCAGTTTAAAAACTCACAAAAATTGTTTGAAAGTTTTTTTTTTGTTTTCTAAAACCTATATTTTGTCAGAATTTTCCTCCGCTTATTTAAGGAATTCGAGGGGACACTTAGTACTATTTTAGGCACTCAAATGTTTTTTTAACCTCACATTTAGCACACTGGGCTACCTAACCAAGGAAAATTCTTTAAGATGAAACATAAACAAAATATACACACATCTGAATTGAGAACCTCCTCCTTTTGTAGAAGTCGGTTAAAAATGCTATAGTCTACATCTAAACCAAATTCATACTAATTTGCTATATTTACAGCAACTATGTATATATATCTGAATGTTATAACACAACAAAAGATGATGGTGTATTTTAAACCAAAGCAACGATATTGCTTCATCTATTAGAAAACACAATAGAATGCTTAAGTGAATAACATACAACCAAAAAGATTATGCAACATATAATAAGCTTAAGAAATTCAATTCCGAGTCAACCATGGATGTCTCTACAAAGCTTATTTAACAACGATAACAAATACAGATATTTTAACATTTAACATCCCGGATATCGAACTTTCTCTACAATTTACTCACACAAGTCATCTTGACTAACAGCTCTACAAGACTCTACCAAACGTAACTCTAGATTCAGAACAATACGCATTAACTTACGCATTCCACGACACTTTGTGGGAAAATATTTAGAAAAAAAAAAACAACTTAATTTATTCAAAACCGTAACCAAAATAAATGTAGAGATGACTCTATCAACTCTATTCGCTCGCTACATTGTTGAAAAACATCGTCTCTACATAATCGGCCATATTTTAAATATTTATAACCGTTTGTAGGAAGTTTTCGGGAAATTGAATAACATGTATTTTTTTTTTATACGTTGTGAATTGTACGATTTAACAAGATTATTGTAATAATTTTGACTGTTGATTTGCTTCGTTATTATTATGATTTTTTCTACATAAAGACGGATATTCTAATGTGTAGAGAAGATACAGTTTGTATGTGTGTTTTTTTTAACAAGCACGCTATTTACAGATAGGTACTTTATTGTATGCCAAATCTAAAGAAAACTCCAGTTAAATTTTGGCGCACTTATTTTTCTTCAACAATATTATTCTATTGATATTTAACAAATATTATTAGTAAATAAAAACATTATATTATCACAATACATCCTGTATAAGAAAAACAGACACAAAACTCATATTTATTTCAATAATAATGTCATATTTATAAACGTTTAGCACAAAATTTTTCATCACTTTATTACACACAGATTGTAACAATTACGCAATTCTCGCATCCGGGAAATATCAAACGTCACACAATGACAAACTCGATTAGTTTTTATTAAAAACATGTAACAATTTATATTTGTAACATCCTGTTAATATGATTTAGAATAATGGAGAGAAAATGTTTTGTGAAATGAAAATGTATTTTAGTTGTTTCACAAATAAATAATAAAAAAAACACCCGAACTATAATTTTGTATGAATCGTTGGCACTTTCTTTATTGAAATCACGAATTATCCAGGAAGATTGAAAAGTATTAAGTACTATCACCAAAAATAAGTATGCTCATTTTTAAAACAAAAGCACACAATGACCAAATCTGTTTGCCGTGCGGACCAATGGAACCTGAAAAATATGCGAGCTTTTTTTATTATATTTATATTTTGTTTAAAATAATTTTCAGGCTGTGTTAATAATCATAGATGTTTGACCACCCTTTTTCGACCAATAGGAATGAAACAAAAAAAAAACCGGCCAAGTGCGTGTCGTACTGACACGCACACAGGGTTCCATACCACCAAACAATAAAATAAAAAATATTTTTAATATTATTAAATTATTTTTATATGTAACAGCAAAATTAAATTTGTTTTTCATAGTATGTTAATGAAAAACAAAGTTACTGCTGCAGTTTGATGAAAAGTCCTATATCTCAAAAACTAAACATCACATCTTATTCAGACCAATTTTCGTTGAAAGTTTTTTTTACGTTCTATAATCCTAAATATTTTCAGAATTTTCATCCTCTTACTTTAGAAATTAGAGGGGGGAGACACACATTTTACCACTTTGGAAGTGTCTGTCGCGCAAACTATTCACTTTAGAAAAAAATGATATTAGAAACCTCAATATTATTTTTGAAGACCTATCCATTGATACCCCACACGTATGGGTTTGATAAAAAAAAAGTTTCAGTTCTAAGTATGGGGAACCCCCAAAATTTATGTTTTATTTTTTTTATTTTTGTGTGAAAATCTTAAAGCGGTTCACAGAATACATCTACTTACTTAGTTTCAACAGTATAGTTCTTACAGTTTCGGAATAAAGTGGCTGTGACATACGGACGGACAGACAGACAGACAGACATGACGAATAAATAAGGGTTCCGTTTTTTGCCATTCGGCTACGGAACCCTAAAAAGGACCAAGGTAGAGAAAGTTTAAGTGTTTTACAACGGCCTGGCGCTGCAAGCAGGAAAAGTCATTACTGTGGACAGACGCTAGTTTTGATGACAGCACCTGCTTATCATGCTAAGATGCAGATAACATCTACCTACAGAACTGAATAGAAAAATCATCTATTAGTGCAAATAAACGTGACGCGCAGAAGAATAAAATACATGAAAATAATAAGTTGGAGGAAAATATGCGTCACATGTATACAAAACGCTCATCACCCAGCATAATGCTGTGTCACCATGCATGTTAGAAAGAAAGGCGATTCTATTAACGTTTGCAATAAACTGTGCAAGATAACTCGTTGACTAGCCGGACGGATGATCCTATATGAGTGTTAAGTTCGAATCCCGGGTCGGGCAAAGTAGCATTGGGTTTTTCCATCAGGAATTTTGCAGTAGCATGCAGCCCCGTAGTCTGGATTTGTGCCCGGTTGATGGCAATAGGCTCGCCCCCTATTACACGGGACTTAAACATAACTGGCGAAATGTGGGTGCACTATTAGGTTCACTTCTGCCTAACCCTTCGGGGAATACAGGCGTGATGTTATGTCTGCACGATATAAAACAAGTATAACCCATGAATGAATTAGCCACATTTTCATAACTTTGTTTTTAACCATAACACCGTTATAAATATGAATAACTAGCTTATGCCCGCGGCGTCGCCCGCGTGGATTTCGATAATTGTCCCACGGGAACATAATATCGGGATAAAAAGTATCCTATATGTTAATCCAGGTTATAAACTACCCGTGTGCCAAGTTTCATCCAAATTCATTCAGTAGTTTTTGCGTGAAAGAGTAACAAACATCCATCCATCCATCCATCCTCACAAACTTTCGCATTTATAATATTAGTAGGATAAAAGCAAAGCCTCTTCCTTCAAAATCACCTCCAAACAAACGGCATACCATAAAAACAAAAGAAAAACGATACCGTCGTCCCTCAAACAGACTCACACGGACCTCAGGTCAAATGTCACTGTTAACGTTGAAAAAAATAATGTCATCAGCCTTATCTTTGTACCGATAAAAATCAAATGACACTTTAGAAAGACGCATGGCCCTTCGACTCGATACATCGATTCCTACGTGTATCGAATCAAAGATCGATGCTTAAGGCTTTTTAATTGACAAGAGAACGATTACATTATTCGATTATATTTTAAAGTATGATGTCGTGGTTTTGTTTACATTGCGGTGTAAGTTTACATGAGTAAATATTGTGTTGAGGTCGTTGCTCGCTCGGATATTGATCAATGATCATCGTGCACGTTTAAGGTGTGAAAGTGAAATTTTAAAGTTAATCATCAACGTGGCCGGCCCAAAAAGAGGTGGCGAGACAATTTGGACGCGTACTGCAAGGGCTGGTCCGAAGAGGTACAGGAAAAGAGCTCATGAGAGGCATCGGGGGAGGCGTTTGTTCAGTAGTGGGACAGTACAGGGATAGGGACAAAAAAAAATATCAACATAACATCTCGCCTGTAGATCGCCGAAGGTGTAAGCAGAAAGTGGTGTACCTTTTTTTTTTACGGATTGGAAATCATCAAATGACTTCTCCCGCTCTGGGCGGAGCGGGAGGGAGTGTCAGACCTGTACTGACTAAAACCCATCCATGTTCCTTCTTCGCCCTTTGTGTTACACGGCCACGGTATTTCTTTCGAACAGTCCCGCAACCCTGGCAGGCATCGGCCCTCTCGGAACCCTTCCGGTTTGCTGACGTCTCCTTGAGGCGCGCGTGGAATACGTACGCGCCGTCGACACGGCCTGTCGTCATGAGACGGACGGACGGTGAGCTAGCCCATTACTCACCGTCCACATGCCCGCGCCTACGGCGGCCGAGGGCCACTGGTTGCCCCCGACGCCCGGGGCGTCTCCCGCGACGGCTGGGACGTGAGGTTCTCTCCCTCTCACGTTCCATCACCTCCTTCGCTAGCATGACTGCTTCGCAGAAGGAAGCGACGGCTTCCCATTCCCTCTCGCTCCGGACCATGGACTGAGCCAGGGCCGAACGCGAAAGAAGTGTATGTACCTTTGGTAAACCCGCAATGCGCCAGTTATGTGTCTCTGTAAGATGAAGAAAGCCTATTGCCAACAACCAGTAAATAATTGATGGTATGCTCACTGTTATACCCGGGAGTTCGTCATAGTATCTTGGTAACTGGGAACCGATTGCCAACAAGAAAGCGGGATTGATTTTCCATTCTTATTAGCTTGGTGCTCAACGAATCTGCATTGACTTCCAAGAGAAAAAATAATAGTTTTTTTTTTGCAATTTCCTTTGACTCCTAAAGTAGCCAAAATCCGTAAGCATCGTTCCTAAGCACCCTCAGCTAGACTATACGTCCTCTGTAACAAAAAAAAAGATGTTTTCAAAGTGTCCGTGGATTGGTGAGCACCCATTAAATACCAAGTTTCCTCCGTGTCTCGGAAAGCACGTTAAGCCGTTAGTCCCGGCTGTCAATTGTAGATATTTGACAGTCGTTACAGGTGGTCAGTGGCATGAAAGTCTATCAACCAGTCTTACCAAGGGCGCCAGTACGAACTGGATTGTGGGTGTGACTGGATAGGCAGTCGTTCCATGTGAAGTACTGGACTGGAAGCCGACCCCAATATAGTTGGGAAATGGATAGACAGATAATGATATTTTATTGTTACTTTTCCCTATAATAATTATAGTTGACTGAATTTCCCTTTGTCCAGCAGAGCCTGGTTGCTGAAACACTTACCTACCTTTTTTTTTACGGATCGGAAATCGTCAAATGACTCCTCCCGCTCTGGGCGGAGCGGAAAGGAGTGTAAGATTTGTACTGACTTAAACCCATCCATGTTCCTTCTTAGCCCTTTGTGTTCCAGGGCCACGGTATCTCTTTCGAAAGGTCCCGCAGCCCTGGCAGGCATTAGCCTTCTCGGACCCCCTCCGATTTGCTGAAATCTCCTTGAGGCGCGCGTGCAACAAGAACGCGCCGTCGACACGACCTGTCGTCATAAGACAGATGGACGGTGAGCTAGCCAATTGCTCACCGTCCACAGGCCCGCGGACACTTACCTACCAGCCTGAATCCAGTCCTAGAGGAACAAGCTGCGCTTGAACTCCACACGATATAAAACGAGTCCCAATTTCTGACTGCATCAGTATTTATCACCTAAGTGCCTATATCATCTCAGACTCATTTACTGTCAACCCTCAAAGATAAAGATTTATTATAATAATCATGCAAAACGAACAAAAATACTGTCGCTACTTCGGTACTATCCGCGGTTTTATTCCCGGCAATTACTTATAGTAATAAAATTTAGTTCAACCACACTTAATATATACCGTTAATCACTATTTATGAGCACGTACATACATGATCTTGGTTGTAATGTATATAATAACCTGTCATTTCTGTCTAGACGTTCTAAAAATCGTTTTTTACGTCAACTGTTGAGTATTAATATTATATTATAATAAAAAATGTTGATAAATACAAGCGGTAAGCGTTGTAACATTATCGCAAATTATATTTTTTGTTATTGGAGAAGACTATTTGGCTTTAAAAACACCTGTCTTATGACGAGTTATTAATTAGTACTCCGATGATTATAGCTTTTGTGGATGAGTGTGGAGGTTCGGAGACGTTTAAGAGGTGAAAAGAGACTCCGTAGACATAATGCCTTTTTAGAGGGATTTCGGAAATACTGGTAACGTTACTTTTCTTATTTTGTGTTGTGTTGGATATTACCCAAAACCAGTTCAAATTGATGATTTTCCTTCAGGAAAATCTGAAAACCAATGAATGGTACCGCCTATACGTTAAGAAAGGTCACAGAACTTGTCAAATTTTTACGACTCCACTAAGATATTTAAGTGCACTACAAACGTTTTTACTTAATCAAGTTCCTCGATTAAATGTATCTTTTGCAAACTGACCACTCAACCATTCTACGTGCGTTTCTATCGATTGAAATTCCACTAACTATGGACAAAAACAACCACTTCTTTAGCCATCCAAAGTACACTGCATAATCTCCAAACGTCGCAAGTCAAACACATACCCACTACTTATTCAAACATTACTTCAATTAACGACTTGCAGCCAATCAAGCCATCAAATCGCAGTCACAAGTCAGAACAGTGAGTTTTTAGGACAGACACATGGATTATGGGATTACTATCAATCATGGCAACAAATTGGTAGTTCTTCTGGTAGTCAGGGATTAATTCGATGGTCTTTTGAAGGCTTACGATTGTATAAAGTAACAGTTATTGACATTTGGAAAAAGTTAATCGTGTAGTTTGTTTGTGTGTGTGTAAGTAGAGTGTGTGTGTGTGTGTGTATTTAAGTTGATTGATGAGGTTTTATGAAAGTGTGGGAGACAATGGATTGGACGGAAGTTCTTCAGACGGGTTGTTGTAGATTTTTTGGTAAACTTACCAAATGATTTTTTGTATGCTAAAACTACTTCCGGATCTTTTTACTCAAAAGCATTCACTCAGCCTGTTAGAGTTTTGCACCTTATTATGGCTAGTAAAAAAACCGGCCAAGTGCGAGACGGACTCGGGTACGAAGGATTCCGTACCATTTTTTACAAAAACGAGCAAAAAAATCATGTTTTGTATGGGAGCCCCGATAAATATTTATTTTATTCTGTTTTTAGTATTTGTTGTTGTAGTGGCAACAGAAATACATAATCTGTAGAAATGTTCTGGTGACAGATGGTCGGACGGACGGACGGACGGAGAGCGAAGTCTCAGTAATAGGATCTCGTTTGACCCTTTGGGTACGGAACCCTAAAAATTTTATGTTAAATGTATATTAAGCAAGCCAAACTTCATTTGTATCAAACTGCTGTTATTTCACTGATGCCCTTTGCTGTAGTAGACTGCACAACAAAAAAATAAAAATGCGATAAATCTCATGTTAGATGAAACTAATACTGATACGTGATTCCAATTTAATCATTAAATAAGTGAGTGAAGTCAGTGAAAGGATCTTTCATCAGATATCATTTCATCATCAGATCATAACAGCTGATACACATGTAACAGAAATTAAAACTGTTTAGTATAATGGTATCATAACATTAACATCTATCATTTTGACCACCAACGCGGTCCTAGGCAGGTCAATTATACTATCAGACAGTTTTTACAATTTATTACCCCCATTCGTATTGTTTCAATTAGAAATAGAGAATTAAATGTATTCTTGGGACGCCCAAATTACTATATCGCTGTAATGATTTAAGATAACTTTCTATTGTAAAGGTAATTTATATCAAAATATCAATAAGCGTAGCCCCCGAAGCATCGTTGCTTGGCTCTTCGTCCCGCCTATACTGTGTAACTTGGCCCATTATTTTAGATATCGATTTGAATTTTCGTGTTGATAACTCTACGGTACTTTCGTTGACCTCTGCTAGTATAATTATAAATTAGCAAACATATAAAACTATTTATGTAAGCAGCATCTGGGTTCTTGAATGTGTGAATGGAATGAACGAAATCTGATAGTGTGTAACACAGTTCGGCTTAGACTTCCGTCGCGAAATTAATACTCTGCTGAGCATTCACCAAAATGCTCGTCATACGTAATCAATATCTTGTAACGAAACGTTTTGTTTGATGTGTCTTGAAGATAAAAAAACGATTGCATCAACGCATTGTCTCTTTGATATGTAACGTTATCTCACCATGGTATCAACTAAAAATCTGGAGACTTAGAGCATTTGCTAAGTTCTCTATCCTCCTCAACTCAGTTAGCCTTCAGAGCGTTAACGCCTTACGGCACTTCAAACAAACTTTCAAAGCCTTATTTTCCGAATTGACAGAACCGATTTTAACGAAACTCCATGCGCATAAGCAGGATACATAGTTCTAAAAAGAACTAAAAACATTTTCGAAAAATAGTTTTACTGCAAAATAAGACCGATTATAAATTATCCATAGAAACAGATAGAAACAAAGAATCATGCCCACTTTCCATACATTTAAAAACCTGATAGTGAAAGTGTATGTATAGTTATAGCATAGTATAAGGTATAGCAGAAAGACTACTTGTTAGTTTAAAAAATAATGTCATAAAGTCATTTTTACGATAAAAACGCTACGAAGTCCAGAAAATATTAATCTACCTTTTCTTGGCATAATGGCCGGGATCGCCTTTGATGCCTTAGAAAGAAAGAGGTAAATAGAAGTAATAGAACTGTCTAGTTACGATTTGCCATTTACCAAAAATAAAATAGAGCAATAAATGTGCTAGAACATATCATTAACGCTCGGGCGGCACACACAGTACACAACGAGACGCAAACGCAACAACGAAGGACTGCGCCATATTGTAGTCTTTGACTGCGCCGATGAGAATCGCAGAACTGTCAAATGCCAAAAAATCCGTTTCACTTGTGCGCACTTATTGACATACTGCATGATTAATGTATTTATTTATTATGTTACTTTTAATAAATCTGTACTTTAAAAAGATAACAAAGATATAGAAATACTTACTGCTTAAATAAAACGTAAAATAATGTATACAACTCAGAAACAGAGTTGAATACAGTCAAGTAGCAGTATGTAAAATGGAACGTCCTAGAAAAAGGTCAGTTGAGATCACAGACTCTGTTGAGATGCGTCAAAATATAGTAAATACGTTTACCCTTGACGTAGAGAAATGCAGGAAAAAAATATTAAAAAATATTTTTTTCCTGCGTTTCTTTTAACATTATGCTAAGCGTAATTAATTTAGAATTCAATAAGCTGAATTTTAAGATTTATTTCATGTCTATACATAGTAAGGTGAAAAATGGGCATTCTTCTTTGCAACTATATTTTTTTAACTAGTTTTAGTAACTTTTTAGACCTATGTATCCTGCTTACATGTATGAAGTTTCATTAAAATCTGTTCAGTCATTTCAGAAAATAAGGACATGAAAGTTTGTACGAAATGCCGTAATGCGTAAACGCTCTTAAGAGCCGACAACTTTCCTTAGACAGAGCAGAACTCCAGCGTATTTAAGAGACTGATAGGCGAAAATTCGAAAATTTATAATTTCCCACGTTTCTTTGTCGTGAAAATCTGTTTTTGTTTTTTAGATTTTTGTCTCATATTATTGATTTTTATGCTTATTCTTTTAAATTGGTAGCTTTTGCAGTTAAAAAAAGAAGTTATGGAAGTTATCTCTCTCATCAAAATAGTTTTTTGAGCCCCTTCAAACATGACACTCAAAATCCAAACACTACATCTCAGTTTTATAATTACAAAGATAATAACTATGTACGGAAGGTTACTATCTAGTATCTATCTACATGTATCAATCTATTGAAACCCGTATGTAGTATGTAAGTGTAATTACTTTCATAATGTGCGCTACCTATAAAGTTATTTCGCCAATGTGTGGCGGCAATTTGCAAAATTATAGCTTTTACAGTGTTTGTGATTAGGTGTAACGGCTTTCATTAGTGTTGTGCCATGTACTGCTCGATACGTCGGCTTTTGTTTGATTTTATCGACCCAGGATTTTATCGATGGTTTTGTTAATAGCGGTTTTATGGGTTGAAACCAGTCTTTTGTCTGAATTGAGAAATCATTTTCTTAATTGATTGTTAGTTACTTACTTCATAGGTTTGAGCTTATGAACAATTCGATGATGATTTATTTTGGGTATGTGATTTTAAAGATACCATTGTAAGATAAGAAATATCTAGACTCTTCAACAGTCTGAATTACACCACACCCGCTCAGGTGGATATTTATACATGATTTTGCTTTGGAATATTTATACGGTGCTGTTCCGCAAACCATGTTCACAAAACCATGGGACACTGAATAGTGTCCCATGGTTTGTGGAACAGCCTCGTGTCCTGCATGTCCAATTATCTGAACTTTACAGAAATTGATGGACGCTGCTGAAGTTGTCAAAGTTTTTGTAACAATTTGAGCTGATTCAATTTAGATAACCATCGACACGATAAGACGAAGAAGAAGAGGAACAAGCATAATGAACATAAAACTAAGAATAAATCGAGTAACTTAGAAAGGCACATAATAAACTATTGCCCATCACTACAGCGGCGTTTCGCCTTCGGGAATGATTTTGTCGAAAGTATTTAAATAACTAAGATTACATAGTATATCGAGTTAATGGCTCCACATGATTGACAGAGCCCATAGTAATAAAATTAAAAAGTGAACAATGTTTATGGTGTTACAAATTTTTCCCGTACCAATAAAAAAAACTTTGTTGATTGGAAGTTTGGGAGTTCATCTACGTTAATTAAGATGATGTTACGAAACATTTATTGAATTTATTTTACATAATTTGCGTGAGAAAGAATGTTGGCTCCCGGTTACTGTTAGGTAGTAAATATTGGAAAAATAAAATTAGGCTTTTGTCCATTTAAACCTAGATTTGAAACTGGTTGGTAAACAATGTTTTTAATGGATAGATTTAACAATCTAACTTTCTTAAAATTACTGGTTCCATGGAACCAGTTGTTTAAACTGTACTGTTTTACAATGTAGTAGGGAGTGTTTTTATAGACTGAAAAAAACTTTGGAAGAAAAAAAAAGATTTCTAATTCATTTTATGAGTACTTTGCAAGATTTTCGTTTTGCGGCACCATCACGGTAAACAAGTAGATAGTGCTCTAAACGAGACATGTCGCATAATATCGGATTGCCTAAAACCGACTCCTCTCAATAAGCTCTATCCGCTAGCAGGTATCGCACCACCGGCTGTACGAAGAGATGTCGCATGCGCGCTGGAAAAAAAGAACTAAGAATCCGATTCCCGAAATCCCCTCTACGACCATACAACTACCCCGGGTAGACTAAAAAGCCGCAAAAGTTTCTGACGCTCGACTCATGCAATCCAAGACAGGCCACCTAAAGAACGAAGCAAGCTGTGGCAAAAAAGATGTCCACCACCTCACAACTTCGTGAAGCCCCAAGAACACCTGGCTCCCGGTAGTGATCCGCAGTGGCCTATCTGAAAAGCTTTAAATACATTGCATACCGAAGTAGGCCGCTTCAAACATAATCCGGCAAAATGGGGAATTATTAATTCCTCCAACACCGAGTGCGCGTTCAGCACTCCGGACCGAACTATGCCCTACCTGCTGGAATGTCCCAGGTGTCCGTTTACCTGCACTCTCAACACAACGACAACAATGCCTTTGACGCTGCAATTTATCTTGGCCACCTACTGGAACGACAAGAAGAAGAAAACCATTAAACTGATTACTAGCAATAGTGGACAAAAATAAAAACCGTACCTTCCTACACAGGTTCCAACGCAAATACATATTTAATTAGAGGCTTCGGCTACCCCGACTTGCTTTTTCCAATTTACCCAAGAAAAGTGGAACCTGTCGTATTAATTTAGCGAGTGTTTTTCCATACCGTTTCATAGTGCAGTTTATATTCAGAGTATTATAGCCACTAGTAAAAGTATAATGATGGATAATTACTATGTAGCTAGTGCTC
Organism: Cerastis leucographa; assembly: GCA_963082945.1. Classification (NCBI taxonomy): domain Eukaryota; kingdom Metazoa; phylum Arthropoda; class Insecta; order Lepidoptera; family Noctuidae; genus Cerastis; species Cerastis leucographa. The sequence goes on from OY720353.1 coordinate 9,883,523, forward strand.
GTCTACTGTTTGTAAGTTGAAGCTAGTTCCTATGTCTATAGCTTTCTTATTTAGTGCAGTTTACTTTGAAATTTTATGGCAAGAAAGGAAAAGATTTGACTGCAGAAGTTATGAGTTAGAGTTACAACAGAATCTTCCGTTTTTATTTCCGCAAATACTGCAATAATTTTCGCAAATTCCCCTAAAATTCTTGGAACTTGAACGGTTGCTATAGCTATCTTACAGTTACCTGCCACGCAATTCTTTCTTAAATTTTATTCGTAAATTTTAATTTTTCCAAGAACTTGGAACATTTTTGCTATTTTTGCTTTTGCGATTTTGCTTTTTGTTAGTCACATGTATCGACCTATAACGGATTCGAAGACAAACTAATGGGTTCTCTATGAAAAAAAAAAGTTGAGTTGACTACCAACCGCTCAACAAATTAACTCCAAAAAATTTAACCAATCAAAAAATGTCATCCATCTTCGAAAATCTAATTAACAGCTATTACAATATAAATTAAAACAATATAGCCTTCGGCATTCCAGTCCGTCTGTCCCTATCTATCAATACCACCGCTGGACAAGTGGACATAGTTGGACATAGTTGGGCAATGTGACACCTAACAGTGGTGAAGGTGCGTAGAAAGCCAAGCCACAATGAGTGGAAACCCGCGCATACCGCGGATTCAATTGAATCATTCTACCATTAATTATGTTGCTGTGTGTAGGGTCAGCAGGGGAATTGTTAGTAGGTAAAAATAATAGTTATATATAAGCCCTTAATTGTTCTTAAAAAGTAAAATCAATTGTGATTCTCTTAGTTAAATATCTAATATTGATTTGTATTACAAATTAAGAAACGGTTAAGAAATTTATAACCAGAGTGGAAAAACAAATATATGTGGGGGGCTCTTGTATATTTATCCAATGTATTTTTTTGTTTGTCTTAATATGGTATGACATGCCATAAGCTTGCTTAAAAATATACAAATAGAATATTAACAATACGCTCCTTGTACGCCAAAATAAACAAGTTAAAAAGATGATATAGCGGAAAATCTTATCCTTAATTGAAATTAAGATTTAATCTTATTATTTATAAGATGTCCCATAAGATACCAAACACAGCTGTTAGACAAAAATAGTCCAAAAAGCTTTAGAACAACATTAATCATCATAAAAATCACATTTGATTTATGACTGCATTTAAGTGGCAAAAGGCCATAAAGCTTAAAATAAAAATGGCGGCAAACAATTTGACAGCTCGATGACGGAATGTGTAAAATTGTCGTGCAAACATTGTATTAAGTGGAACGTGGCAAGTGGGAGTCGGTTTTACGATTTGGTGTAATTTTACAACATTAATACCTTGTACAAACTTTAGAATGGCTATTCTTTAGTCACCTTAAACAAAATCAGTATGAACTTGTTTACAGCAAAAATAACAAATAAACGGTAATTAGCACTGTAAAAATAACATTACAAATTCTTTTGTCAAGTCTCCGCAAACAAGGTTCAAAAAACTGGCTGGTTGACATTTTTTTGGTGTCGCTACAAAACTTATCAGTGGTCACGTGAATGATTTTTAATTTAATTGTAATACTCGATTTTGTCCAACCGAGCGTATGAGGCAGCCCGGACCGACAGATGTCAATCTACCGCTAATTTTTTATATAGATAATACTTTATAATGTTTTTTTTACGACACATGAATGGCCGCGACTTGGCCCGCTTTTTGTCTTTTTATTATCATGTGTAATGAATTAACGATAGACAAGAAATGATATCGGCATGTGAAATCGTTTGGACGTTTTTTATTGTAATACTTTAGTCACCTACTTAAGACGACATTAGGAAGTTAGTTAGCGCCCGTTTGAAATGCTTTTAGCCTGGTACGTAACGTTAATCTGTGGACAAAGCGTGTCTAAAAAGAAATGACACCTGGTTTTACTGGGATTACGATGCCAATCTGTAGCTTGAAAACGCTACTGCAAATTTCTTTAGAGCAAGAACTCAAATGAACACTTACCTATACGAGTTTCCAACTACAGTAGGCGATTATTTTCCTTTTGTGTTAAACAATAAAACAGTAAAATCTCTTAATTGCTAAACGTAACGAACAATACTAATTCCATTTTCCTTTTTTGTTTCAGGTAAAAAACGTTAACTGTCACTAACTCGCAATTGCCGCATGGAGGCCTCGCTTTAACCAGTAATTTTCTATCAATTGTGCGACCTAAGAACACATTTTCATAGAAATTATCCATACTACTCCCCTGTCCACTTTCACAGAGCTTCGTTCACACCGTTCCAGTTAACTCGCTTGACCACTCGCCTCAACCGGCATTTACATTGTAGTGGATCACGATTGTAACACGTAATTATCACAGTGACTTTTATTTAAAGACGGCATAATGAATTAATTAGAATTTTATTAGTCTTATAGAGTTAGTTAGTTTGTGAATGTCTCCAGTTTGTGACATAAGGCGTGTCTAGTTATCTCGCATATTACCGTGAAGAAGTTAATGGTTTAATCTAAATTTAACTGCGTGTTTCGCTCGGATTGAATTTTAAAACCGGGCTTCGTAGGTTTTCGTAATTTCTACTTATAGAGCTTAACTTCAAGCTCGTTTACCTTTACGAGCTGGAAATATTTGCAACACCAATGATATGTAGAGCTTCAAATGCCTCTTGTAATTATACAAAGTTGTGTCAGGTTGTTAGATTTCAAAATATAAGGGCTTGTTTAATATCTTGTGCCTGAGATGGCAATGTGATGATCTCGAAATTACTTCACTTCAGTATCTTTCAGATTACGTAATTAAAAGATTGAAAATGCACTGCCGATTTTTTTTAGATCTAGAAAATAATCAGCAGCGTGTTGCTAAAAATTACTAAAATGTCAGTAGCGATGTTTTAAAACAATTTAACGACAACCTAGTAAATCAGCCCAACAATGCCCCGTTCAAACGCTCGCTCCAGTAACTAGACCTGCAAACACCCGCGGCAGTGCAGTAATCGACGACATCCGAGTTACGCGTTTGCGCAAGTCAGGCTTATACCATTTCCTTTGTGATTACGCCACTGCGTCGAGCAAGATTTTTCTCAACCAAACCAGTAAGTTCGCAACAGGAATCTTTGTGGATTTTCTAAGACAGGTAGTCAGTTAATTATCATTATGATTCATGGAGAATTACGTCTTGGGGAAAGTGTTGGGTAAAAGGAAAATTATTTAGCTTTTTGTGTATGTTTTAATGATTGTGATTGCTGACTATGTGACGTATCCTGTTTGTTTTTTTTTCTATAAATAGAGCAATTGGTGTAATTAGTCGGAAAGCACTATTTAAGTTATAAAATAGACAGGATTTTTGCTCCATTAAAAATGATGGTTATAGACAACATAACCGAATGGAATTTTCTTTTAATTGAAATAGTACATTGTTACCCTAGAGGTGAAAGTAACCTATTTAGTCCCGAGACGGGGTTCCCTCACTTCGTTCGTGCGCCAATAGTTCGAGGGACTAAATAAGTCTTTAACCCGAGGTAAACACTGTGCTTTTCATTACGAATAGTAAAAGGAAAGTAAAAATAAAAACACGAATTAGCTAAAGAAAAAATGAGTAAAACCGTTTGCCGCTTTCCCGCCTGATTTGTTTTTTTTTTCTGTGGCCAGCCAGCTATTCAGCCTTTATATTTCATTTTCATCATTGAAAAATGGTAAATATTTTGCCCAAACCAATGTTGTTTAAAAAAAAACTGTTGAAACTAAATTATAATAAAGTGTTTTAAAAATATATATCCTTTAATCAATACTTAACTTAAGTTATTTCAATTTTACATCGTGGCTGCATAGAAAGTTGGAACATGGTTCAATAAAAATGTGAAAATAGAACTAGTTTTTTTTTATAATTTGACATCTGTCAGTTGAAAGCGATTCTCCCTAGGGCTGAAAAGTATTACTTTCAACCCGCTCTTCAGGCAACTTCAGATCTACTTTCAGAGTATGAGTAATGAAATAGTACATTGTTACCCTAGGGGTGAAAGTAACTTATTTAGTTCCGAGACGAGGTTTGGGACCAATAGTTTGAGGGACTAAATAAGTCTTTAACCCGAGGTAAACACTGTGCTTTTCATTACAAATAGTACAAGGAAAATAAAAATAAAAACATGAATCTACTTTCAGAGTATGAGTAATGAAAAAGTGTTTTCATTACTCATACTCTGAAAGTAGATCTGAAGTTGCCTGAAGAGCGGGTTGAAAATAATACTTTTCATCCCTAGGGAGAATCGCTTTCAACTGACAGATGTCAAATTATAAAAAAAAAACTAGTTATTAACTAGTAGATTTTTGTAGCATTCAAAGCTCGCAGGAACAGTATGACAAAGTAAAACATGACAAAAGTATAACAAGACACGTTTAAAAAGTGCAAACACGGTTAAAGTGTCGGAGAAGAGACAGGTTGTTATTCCATCGCGTGAACGCCTTAGTAATTAGTAGGTATGCCTGCACAACTTATAACAGGATATGCGTGAAGTTTACAAGATTACTGACGTTGTGACGTTGCATGTAGCTGTATCTAGAAAACTGTCCAAAGGTACTATTTATAACAATATTTAAAGATATTTTGAAACACGCAAACGTGGTTGTGTGTTTCCATTAAAAATTCTTAGTTAACTCTGAAACTTGAAATTGGCTTGATTCATTAGGGTCCATCTGCCGTAAGAATTTTAACATAGATAACTGGAAGAATGTAGAAGCTCTTTAAGCACACCTTTATCAGCCTCTTCCGGAATTCCAAACGTCTTATAAGACCTTCAGCAAAATCATCAAGCCATTTTTAAAGTGAGGACGTTAAAACTTACAAGAATTTGGCCCATTATGTATACCACAACAATGATTGTCTTGTTAGTCACACTTACTTCTCAGTAATCGCTATAATATTAAACTATCGTTTTCCTTCTAGAAATCCAGCTGACCGTCGACCTCGTAAAACAAAAACCTATTGTCTGAGATACAATAAAAAAACTGGCCGAGTGTGAACCGGTTTTTTTTTCCTTGACCAGTTTTATTAAAACTCAGCTGGACAAGACATTACACACGGTCAGGGGTCATTTTTTATTGGGTGCTGATTCTCAAAAACTATAAAGGATTAAGTGGTAACTATAATCAAGGTAATATTTTAGATTCCTTATCGTTTATGTGGTTTAATTAAAATTCTTTTAATTTCATCCTTCTGTCTTGCGAATATTCTTGCCCATTTCTTACTTCGAACTGCTAGGAATTTATTTATATTATGTGTCTAATGTCCTTAAAAAATGCGAGAAATTCAATTAATATAAAATCACGTTCGAATTATTCGTGTAGGTATTGATGCAAACTACTTTTGCCAATCACCTTTATTTATTTCCTGGTTTTATTGAATTTTTCAATCCCAACATTTTACATTCTACAAGGTGCATTTCAAATAACTCACACCTGAAACTAGTTAGTTCAGAATTTAGAGTGGAACGGACTAAATGTCTTTTTTTGTTAAGTATTTAGAATCCTAAATAACAAAAAAGACATATAATCCGTTCGTATTTTAAGTGTATTACAACAATTAGGACGGGTATAATTGCATAAGTAAATCTTTCAAAATAAATTACACATGACGTAGTCATGAAACCCAAAATGTTTAGACCTACTAACTTCATATTCCTATCAATTAATTACATTAAGCAACTGTAGGTCGTCTAAGATTGTATTTTTAATATTTCAAGTAACCTTTTTGTAACAACACAAGTATAAAAATTACTAAAATACAATGTAAAACCTCCAAAAACTAACCATCATCTCTTTTACTCACAGATTTACACCTTCTTAAGGTAAGCTTTACCAAACAAACTACCTACATAATGCCTTTTACTCTGTATAGTTAAGTAAGTACTCACACATAATGCGTTCGGCATTGTGTGATGTATTTATATTTATGCGCAGAGCCTTAACTGCGGTATCTAGTGGCTTAAGTATAGGCTGTAACAAATTCCAAATTAATAACTATTCCCTGAACAACGGTGAGCGTCTTCGCAGTTCTACAGGACGATGTTTTTCTGAGTAATTTTTAACAAAAGTCTAAATAACTTTATTTTATTTTGGAACGTCAAATTTTACAAAAAAAATAAATAACTGAATCTAGTTATCCATTCGCACAGGTAGTTTGGTATGGAGGAGAATGTAGTTTTTTATGTACTCTATTAAATTACTTCTAATTTAATAATAATGATCTTATAAATTATTTAAGGGGATGTAGAACTCATATATTTAAACGACTCATATAAAATATTGATGCTATTCCATGCAAAAACGTAATACCTACCCAATTAAAACACAAAAAACAGATAATTACCTCCACGTTTTTAAAGGATCATTTATTTAAGTATGTTATTAGGATTATTGTATTTTTGATATTTGAACGACGAAAACATTCCACTCATTATAGAAATGTATTTATAAAAAAGTATTAAGAAATTATTTTACAAAAAAAATGCTGCTCAATAAAAAAATGCGGTTTCGTGAGGAATGCAGCAATAATAGCACTCTGAATTTGCTATTATTGCTCATGTATGACACATAAATTTGTTTTAAAAAAAAGAGGGTGAGTGAATCAATGCATACATGAATATGTTATCAGATTTTAAATCTACTGTTGATTTCATTAAAATAAGATAAGCATTGACTTCATTCATAAAATTATTGGGTACCTACTTAGTACGATTCAGATTTAAAAATAAAATATCTAGGAAATATCAGTTCGATACGTAATCAAGTAACGTTAAAATATCAGCAACGGTAACATCATAATATTATCATTTATCATCTTAGAAGCAATTTTCTCTGTCACTATCTGAAAATAAATCTTTGAAAACATGTGAAAAAAGGACACCATGTATAAATAAAACCCAGAACACCTGTTCAACCGGCCTATACGAATAAATAACCCAATCCGAGTGAAATAACTTTTGTCCACATCGCTAGAAAGCCGCATTGTACCTTGATTACAGCCCTTTCACAGATATACAAACTTTGACTGCTGCAATCTAAAAGGAACCTTAGTTTTATGTTGATAAAGATCACTTTAATGTTGACAGACTTGTCAGTGACAGCGACTCAACATCAACCTTATTCCTACGAAAATAAGATCGCTGTTATTTTGACTGTGTGGAAAGTTAGAGGGAAAATAATTGTAAAAGAACTGTAATAGACATTACACTTTGGAAGCTACTCTCATTCGATTTACGATAACGATTCGATTCAGCAATCGATTCTTATTTGGTGCGTTCAAAATCGATTCACGTAACAGAAGTCGTGAAATTTTAAATTCGGTAGTGGTATTCTGAATTCGGATTAAGAACAACGTGTTCTTATTTAGAAGTGGCCGTTGGTGGGTCGTTGATATTTTTTTGAAAGTGAGAAATAAAAAAATGAAGATGGTCTACATAGGTACCAAAATTCATAAATAACAAATATAATAAATATGTAAAATAAAAAAAGGATTGTGTGGTTTTATGTGTGTATTTTCACACTATAGACATTTAACTAAACATTTTTGGAATAATATTCCATTAAGGGTATAAAACGTATAAAACGCGGAGTAGCGCCTTTCACTTGATCCCTATTCCGCGGCCGAGCGTCACGCGACATGCAACACACAGACGAAAAAGTTTGAGACAATGTAATAAAAGTTTCACTTTAATAAATTGTGAAATCACATAGATACGTTTTTCAGTAGTATATGATAATGCAATGTAAAACAATGCATATTGTAATTATACAGTTTTGAAGTGTTTTCAGAGACAAAAGTCGAAAAAATTAATAGATTTCTTAGTTAGCTTTGGAGCACGTAGCCTATTACTTAAATAGTTCAAGTAAGCATTTCAAATTTTTCATTTACACAAATATAAATGTGTGAAGGAAACAAAATCCTTAGCACCCATTTTGTTTCAAACTTTTTGCAGTTTCAAGCAACTCAAATAATATCACTGAAATAGGTAAATTAATTATTATGACGCCTAATACTATTTGTATTTAATATCAATATCATAATATCCAATAAAGTTTTTCCTTAATCCACTAAAGCTTAAAACTGCAACCTTAACAAAACCCAACTGCCTTAAAACAGCACTATATTAATTATAATTTACATCCTTACGCTTTAATCCGAGCACTAAGCTTATTAAAACATAATTCAGACAATGCGACGTTATATATATATATACCTAAGTAGTTATGTACCACTTACATTGTCTAGGACTTGAGATAAATCTTGCAATAAGGAGGTCGCAGTGGTGTGCCCAGGATTTAGGTAGGAAGTAGGACGGCTATTAGCGAAAACGTAAATAATAATTTGCATTGGTATGCCATTTGTATATAGAAAAAGAAATAGCACTGATTATATATACCTAGTGTTACAAAACGAATAAATAGAAATATAAGTAGAATTAAATTACATAAAAGACACACACTTTATACAAAAGGCTTCAATTATTTGAAGTGTTTAAATATCATTTGATTCGAGCCCTGTTATTCGTGGGATTTAGAAATTCTCAACTGTAACAGTGAAATGACTATAAATATGCAAAAACTGCAATAATTAACCTCGAAACCCGACGAAATTAAAACTATAATAAAATAAGTAGTAGGTATCTAACTTTAGCACATTCTCATCATCATCCCAATTTATTTGGGGTCGGCGCACCATGTCTTCTTCTTCCATAATTCTCTATTACCTACTAGTCATTTTAGCAGTCACCTGCTGAGATGACGAGCAACGACAACATACGACCAGTTTTACACATACTATATGTACAAAGTGTAACTAAATCCTGACAAAAAAAGAAACCAATCATGAACTGACCGATTAACGCTTCTTTCAATCACACTTTTTACTTCGAAACAGCAACCTGTATTAACAGTTAATACCGCTAGCTACTTCAGCTAAACGTCACTAAATAAATCCTTACAAAAACAAGCCACCTGGTGACTCTACTCTGAACAAAATGTCATCCAAATCAGATCGGATCTAAGCATCAGATCAACAATGCGCGCACCTGTTTCTATATCAGTGCCACAGTACACGTAGTCATACAGAATTTCAACTAGGAGCAAAGGTAATCTAAATGCCGATGGCGAAAGGGATATAGATAAATAAAAGCAGTGATAGCCTAGTAGTTTTCCGTCGGACTGCCAAGTCATAGGCACCTCTGTTTTTTTACATCTATGCCCGTTTTGTATAACTAATATAATTATCATATGCTTCGGTGAAGGAAGATATCGTGAGGAAACCAGCATGCCTGAGATATTTCTCGATAGCATTTAAAGTCAAGTCAGAGGCCTATGGGCGGCATAAAAACTATGACACCAAATTAGGCAATAATTACATGGTAAAGAAAGACTAGGCACAAACAGTCGGAATCGGGTCTCACGCATTGCAAAGCGTTTTATACGAATTCGAAGCATGCTTCAGGTGAGTGAGAGACTTCATTTTATGCCTAAAATAACATAAAATCACGCTTGTAACCACGAAGGGTTAATAACAACTGTCACTTGACTAACAACAAGTCCCACCACCACGGGGGCACCAATCTAGACTCCTTAGCTACTACTGAGAACTTACTGATGAAAAAAATCGAATGACACTTTGAATTGTAGTTGGTATACTGTTTATCTTTATACTGTGTCGGTGGTCAGTTTGACGCACATTAACTCAAGCGCAGTAGATGTACCCGTATTGATAGGTGAGATACTGTGCTGTAGATGTATGATTATAATGTCGCCGGTCGCGGTCTCATCTTCTTTGTTGGGTGGTTCATCTAGTTGGTTTAGGTTGTATTTGCGTGTATTTCTTTTTCAAGATTTTGTCCTTTTTCAATTGTTTATTTATTTATTTTTATTCAGTAACATTCTACATTGCGTTCGAATATAATCTGCATGAAACAGTAATGGATGCACAAAACAATCAAATAGTTTGGATTATAAGAAATTAAATTAACAAATCAAATTTTAAACACCATAATTTAAAATAAAATATCAAGAAATTAATAGCAATTTAAAACGAAAACAATAACACAGAACGATAGTAATATTTAAAAAACCAGCGCTGCAGCCTATAATTAACACGGGAGTCAGGACGGCTGTATTTTTTGAAAGGTAGAGTTGTGTCTATAGTTCAACATTTCAGTTATAGTTAAGTCCTATGTTACAAGGAATGACCCTATTGCCATCAACCAGGTGTCCTGCCATTGCGGCATAATGCCTGGAAACTAAGCTGAATCCAGCAGCAGCAGCAAATGTCTTGCTTGAAAATCTTTGTATAAAGGTTTACATTATCTTAGTCACCTCTCTACTATTTCTCAAAGTCTTTCACATGGTGACTATATTTCAAACGCATCTGAAGAAAAGATACAATACCTGCTATAGGTAACAAAATCCATTCGTTTCTTAACTTTAAGGCCGTGGATAAGAAGTTCAGTTCCCACGGATTCCTCACTTACTTACAATCCTGACCACCCCAAAAAGGTAAGCAGCGCAATGTTAATCTACCTAGCCTTGTGGGCTTCATCTTCAAGGCTACAATAGATTTTATTTGAAAGGTAAGTGTAGGCAACACAACTGGTTTATTATGTGACAGTCAATTAAAGTCTGTTTGTTTGTTCTATAAATCATAGAATGATGAAATTAGATCCGATCTGATTTAATTGAGCAAGTATTGAGCAATTGCGGTAAGGTTTGATGATTTTATGGGATTCGTTTGGAATTTCTTGGTAGCAGGCAGGTGACTGGTTTTATGACCGGTATTATGTGACATAAACATAACTATTGCTGAATGTACTTTCATCCATAATATTATAAATGCGAATGTCACTCTGTTTGTTTGGAAGTTTGTTTGTTTGTTATCTTTTCACGACTAAACGGCTGATCGGATCTTAATGAAATTTAGCAAGCAGATAGATTTCAACCTGGGAAAGGACATAGGCTATATATCATTACGCTACGACCAACAGGAGCGGATCAGCAATGAAAAATGTTGCGAAAACGGGGGAAATGTGACGCAGACGAAGTTGCGCGGGACAGCTAGTTCAATATATATATCTCTTACTCCCTTAGAGAAAATGTTTTTTAGTAACTTTTTAGACCTATGTATCCTGCTTATGCGTATGAAGTTCCAATCAAATCGATTCAGTAATTTCGGAAATTAAGGACTTGAAAGTTTGTATGAAATGTCGTAAAGCATAAACGCTCTTTAGTCTCATGTAGTAGGTGCGAGCCTATTTCTATCAACCGGGCAGGAATCCAGACTCCGTGTCTAGAGGGCTACTCTCTTTCTCCGAAACGTAACTTCGGCAACGAACGAAAATTAAATGTAGTTACGTTTGTGACCATTCTTTATATAATTTGCGGACGCACACAAGAAGTTCGAATTCACAGACCACGAATGTATTGAATGTTATTGTGTGCGTCCGCAAATTATATAGAGTAGGGTCACAAACGTAACTACTTTTAATTTTCGTTCGTTACCGAAGTTACGTTTCGGAGAAAGAGAGTAGCCCTCCTGCTACTGAGAAGTTCCTGACGGAAAAACTCAATGAACGGTGCAATCATTGTAATAAAAATAACTGCACTCTGTATGTCTCTCTTTCTACCCTTAACTTCTGAACAGGCTGCATGCAATTTAGCACGTGGGACCAAGACATACCTTTTGTCTTAACCTCCACGCGGGTGACATCACACGCAGAAGCTTTAGCCGTACAAATCTTACATAAGATAAAACAAAAGCCGAACAAAATAGAACTCAATAATTACAACAATTCCTTTTAATTAAACTAGTACAGGTGGCCAGTGTTAATAAACATTCTCTTTTGATTTACAGTTTACCGCCGGATGTGGTATTACGGACAATTAAAACATAATATTCAATGTTGCTATAGCCTTCTAAACTTTAATATTAATGCCTGTGAAATTAAAATTGAATCTTTTATGAAGGAGGTTTTATTATCTTGTATGTGTTATTGCTACCTGATTGCATCGTGGTGGCACGAACAATACGGAAAATAATTGACTGATGAGCAATTGGTCCTGAATTTGATACCCAGGTCGATCAAAGTTCTATTAGGTTTTTTGATTTGGTTTTTTTTTTCATTTTATCTGGAAGGCTGAAATTGCGACGATTGATGGCAATAGGTTCGTCCCTAATTATATAAAACTAAATTATAATTGGCAATATGTTTGGGTACAAGTAAAACAAGTGTAATGTACATAATTATATTTTAATACTTAATAAAAACAACAAGTTAGCTTCGAGGCCCTTCAAATTAAGATATTACACAAACCAAGCCAACCATGGACAGGATATGAAATTAGACTTATAAGTAGGCCTTATGTCTTAAAATCCGGTCCCATACACAAACCTGCGTAACACAGGACACACACCTACGTACATTAGAAAACAATATCGAAGTCTTACATAACCACGTGAGCAAGTGTGTCTCAATCTTGTCACGAGCATAATCATAAATCTTGATCAACATCTACGCTTAGATGTTAATGGGACCCCTCGATTTATTAATGCACCATTCATTTGTGGAATGTTGACGACCGCTGCTCCAGGGCACTGAGTAGATAGGGACAGAAGCCCAGGTTCTTACATCGAGCGAAACTACGCAAACATCGACACGCTACACGTACTGAGGCCCTCAGGTTTGGACTGGGCATCTAGCTTTAACTCTCTGACAGATTTGACATTGTCAATTCAAATTCGACTGTAAGTGGTTTTTTTTGGAAATAAATGATTTAAGTTTAGGGTTTATGCAAGTGAATTGGTGTCTGGATTTTTTTTGGGAGTTGCAAAAGCCGAAACGTCGCGCGTTTTTGTTTCTGCATTGGTGGTCGTTGATCATATTTATCGACGTGATCACTCATCGTTCGCCTCGTTTCGGTTCAGAGCCAGCATCGTAAAAATTGCTTTTATTGCATGACGTGTAGCGTTTTCAGATAGCTAGACAAGTGTGTTCACTCTCTTAATCAATACTTCTGTGGTCTATCTTTGCTGTGTCCAAGCGTTCCATTGTTATCTCGATTCTGTGATAGTTATTACCTAATGAAATTTCAGGGATCGGGTTACTATTAATTGTTTGTATTCATGTATTTTATGATATTTTTTGTTTATGATGTTTTGGACGGTAATGGTGGTCTTTAGTGATAAATTAGTATCGACAGTATTGATGGGAGTTAGGAAACGCCTACGGACAGTAGGTAGTTTTAAAAGTAGCTATTATGTTTTCTTCGTTTGACGTAAATATGCTTCAAGAGATGTCATGTTAAGATTGGCTAGCGATAGGAAGAGATAATGATAATGGATTTAACACAAACTATTCTGAATATTCTATACGTTTATGGTATTTATTGGTAGACATTGCTATTGTCAAACTTTAGAATAGAATATACTTTATCTATATACTTATATAAAATTCAACGTCCTGACTGACTGACTGAGATATCAACGCACAGCCTAAACCGCAGGCCCTAGAGTCTTGAAATTTGGAGGGTGTGTTCTTTGTGAAGAGTAGGTATCCTACTAAGAAAGGGGGTTTCAAGGGATAAACGATTGTTTGGAAATTGGACATTTTTTTAAGAGAAGTTAGAAGCATGAAATTTTATTTGGTAGAAATGAATAAATACGTATTTTAAGGGTTTTGAGACTCTAGCCACTAAGAGGGTTAGATAAGGGTTGAAAGTTTATATGCGGAATCCGTCATTTTTTAAGTACAAAGAATCATATTAAATACTGAAGTTTCTAAGAAAAAATAAATGAATACGTATTTCGTCGTTTTTTCAGAAATTCAACCCCAAACGGAAGAAAAGGGGTGGAAACATTACGCGCGAGCAAAGCCGCAGGCAAAACTATTACTATAAAATTTAAATGTCTATTTTCGACATTATTTTGCTGGCGTGACGCACACGTGGGCAATTTGCCGAACTCCACGCGGGCGAAGTCGCGGGCAGAAGCACAACCGTTTTACAATATTCATATTAATTCTTTGGTTACAATGGCAATCTTGTCGCTGAAGCGATATCTTCCTGACAATCTCTAATAAGTATTTTTCTAGTAATAGTATGACTGCCTTTTTGGTCTCCTGGTGGGATCCTAGGTAAAACCTGGGATTGGATTAGACAAAGCGTTACCTATTGCATTAGATAACACTTTGCCTATTGAAAGTTTGTGTAGCAACTCTCACACTCAAACTTCACTCATCCTAAGATAACAGTCTTGCTAACCAAGTAACCAGTAACTCTTGCCAACCAAGGAAATTCCCCACATAAAATGCGTTTAAAAAACCTGTGAGGTTGTGACTAAGAAACCAAATACCTGCTACAAGTATTCGTTTAAATAAATATAGTAATTACGTGTTAGTTAAGCATAAATGACACTTATAACAATGTATGTAATCAATTTTATGGTGTGAGATTTGTTACCTATAGATGTAAATAAGGCTGCATGCATAAAGATACAAGTTCCTAATACAGACAAGTCGGTATGGATCAGTGCCGATCGGTACATGTATATTAGTTCCTTACTTTCTTTATGAGCTCGCTCAATCAGCCCCGTTCACACGGCGCGGCGTAGATCAGTACGATATTTTGCAGTACAATTTTGAGATCACATGGCAATTCCATACTGAATTTGTTTTCAACCGCATTTACATTGGGTTAATGGCGTGTGATCCTCACTTTTGACTGTAAAATATCGCGCGGAACAGTTCCGTGTGAATGCTTATAAAATAAACACGCAAAAAGACATGAAAACGGTGAACATTTTGACTACTCCACCTGCAGCAATCAGTACCGTCTTGACCACAATTTGATTTTAGGGTAATTTTAACCACTATGTCAAGTTTCGTCGTAAAGCTCGTGAGAGCAAAAAAATTAAGTATGTACTTAAGTAAATTTTCTTACTGACGGTAGCGAACTTAGCCCAGAAGCATCAAACATGAATGAATGAATGCAGTTTAATAACGTACAATAATAACGTAATGTTGAAGATCTTGAAAACTGTTAAGGAACTGTCATAGTCTATGTTTCCTGATTACTTATAACCTACTGGAGTAAATAAGTTTCTTTAAAGCACACCGTCTTCATAGTCGAACTTCATAAGCATGAAAAAGTCATAAAGAATATATACTCAAATCATAAAAGAAAGAAAGAAAAAACATTTACTTGACACATACCACAAAAAACAAAAACTTAAATCATCACATATCACAGTCGGGCCTACGATGTCCTCCCATACTTAAGTACTAACGCTGTCACATAGAAAAATTGTAAAGCCAAACGATTTTAAAAGAGTAACCATGGAGTTTCTTGCCAGTTCTTCTCCATAGAAAACGACCAACCCGAACCAAACACCTTTTTGTGGACGTTTTACAAGTGCGCATGTAGGCCTATGTGAAATAAAAAAAATTGGTTGCCTGTAAAGTCGGTATACGGGCGAAAGTTTTACGTGACAACGACTTTGAGTGGTAAAATAATTTTAATGTGAATATTCATTCGTATAGTAGGAAGAAGGATGAAATAATAGTAACAATTTAAAACATTTATTTATACAAAGAATTATATTTAAAACATTAATTTATACAAAGAATCTCGCACTGAATTTCATATTAACAAAAATTTATTTTTACCTTTACACATATATACGTATTTATATACAAATATACATATATAGAGGCACGCGTCCCTTCCACTCGGGCATGGTTAGCCCGCCTAAGAGCGAGAGAGACAGACATAAAAAGTGAAAGGCACGCGTGCCTCTCACTCGCTCTCATTGTGAGCGCATAACGTGAGCGGAGCGTAACGCAGTTTCTTGAAGTGTCACCCGGCAAACCAATTTATAAGACGTTGTCACGTCAAAAATATTTTGATATGATTTGATTTGAGTCATCATACTAAACCTATCTTGTCAATCTGCCTATCCTACACCAATATCGTCGTGAAGCCACAATGCTTGCGTAACCGCCTACCTGCCGCGACGTTTAGTTCGAACAAACAAAGCTCAACAAACACTATATGCTGTCAGCTCCTATTGTCTGTGTGTTGTCAAACAACGTGGGCAGATATGATGGACGGCGGCATTCGCCTCTGCGTTAGTTTGTGGTGATTTTATAGCCGTTGATGGGTTGCAAACTTGATTTTGTAAGGTTTTATCTAATCTACTGAACAAATATAATATAATCGACTGTGTCTCTGTCATCTCTGACCTAGACTAGAGTCAAGAGCAAAATCATCACAATTAAAAAAAAAAAACATTTTACTCAAAGAGCGCAATGCCTCTCTCTGATGTTCAGGCTTACCTAGACCTAAAAACGCGCAATCATTAACAAACGAGTTGTCCACCCGTCTCCTATTCGAGCAATTGTCAAGGCAAAAAATGATCTTAATTTTAAAATCTCCTGATTATAATCCACGTTTTTTTTTGCCGTTAAACTCCAAATCAAGGTAATGGCGACGACGAAGCAAATAACGTGGTTGTGATTTATATTCATCATCTGCCTAGCCTTTTCCCAAACTATCTTGGGGTCGGCTTCCAGTCTAACCGGATGCAGCTGAGTACCAGTACTTTACATGAAGCGATTGCCTATCTGACCTCCACAACCCAGTAAAGTTGGTGACTTATATTGTAAGATTATTAGCTGACCTGTTTTTCCTGCCAGATTTCATTTGACCATTTAAAGGAAATCATTTAACGGTAACAAAAAAGTAAATCACCATTCAAGAGTCTTTTACGTAACACCACAAATAAATTCTCAAAGATTAGTGTTACCCACTTTTGAATATGTACTTATGTGCCACAAACAAACAGCTAAAGGAAATACCAATCAGTAAAGTACTCAAAATTCAATAATATCTAACAATAATACTTAAACAGCTTTCCGTAGAACAACAACAATGCTATTTGCCACATCTGAACGGGCCGTCTTTCCAATCACACTCACGCGCAGCTCGTATGCACACTTGCAAGCTTTTGTCTGCCCACTGCCGCTGGACAATAGCGTGATGTCATAGAAGGGCCGCGTACGAGTACAAGGATTTGCGCGGCCATAGGAGTGATGGAAGTGGCTTTTGAATAATTTATTTACTTTGTATGTAGTAGTTTGCACCACGGAAGTAACTCAACTCAAGTCATCATATTTATCGGCTTCCAGCTTCACCACAGAGCACGAACATCATCATCATCAGCCTATAATGTTCCCACTGCTGGGATCCTGGCCTTCTCTCTATAAGAGAGAGTGGTCTGTAATCCACCACGCGGGCCCAGTGCGGGTTGATAAATGTCACATGTCTTCGAATTTTTAGTTCTAGGAGATTTATTCACGATGTTTTCCTTCACCGTTTTTGAGGGCAGTGGTGATGAAATAAATTGCAAAAAGTAAAGCGCCTGCCTGGGTTCGACCCAAGGCTTACTGCCAGTAGTCAGGGCTGCCACCACGGGCCACCGCTGCTCTCATGAGCACGATCACTCATCTGTTTATTATAAGTGATTAACATGCCTACTGCTGGGTTTCAGGATTTCTCTATGTGATAGAGAGATAACCAATACGCAGGCCCAGTATGTGTTGCTGGAAGTCAAAACATTTCGAATTTCCCAGTTCTAGGACTAGCCGCTTTCCTCGCGATGTTTTTCGTTTTCGTTAAAGGAGCATTGGTGATCTAGATCCTCCATTACTACGCACAGCCTGAACAGCTTTAATATGTAAATGAAGTCACTTCTAAAATCTTTAGCTCAGCAATGCCACACAAGTTTCAAGTGCACATGTGTCGTAAAACCAATGTTAGCGCGCAGCCATTCCGTCACCTCACAATGTGACCGCCAGCTCGTTGTGTAGCCCGGTGGATTTATGGGGCCCTGGTACTCTGCGGCATTATATTACCTTAATTGATTTGTGGATTTGATAAAATACAGGCCTTTTTTGATGTTGATTTCTTTAACTGAACATGAATACAGTGTTCGTTTAAACATTTAGTAATAATTATAATATTTATGTTTCGCCGATAGGCCATCTTTATTATTATTGGGCGATACATAAGTCAATGAAAGAAATAATAAAGAAATGAAGAAACGAAATAATTAAAAAAAAACTTGGTGTGTGGAGTAATCTACCTGTTATTAGTTAATTTTACTCACTTTCATTCACTCTTTCCAGATCCAGGAGGAGGTCGTGGCTAAATTATAACAGCCGCACGGGCCGATCTTCAAGGTTAAGCCGTGCTTGCCGAATTCGGTCCGTGGATGAGTGACCATAATTACATACCGAGTTTCCTCCGTGCCTCGGAAAGCACATTAAGCCTTGGAAAGCATTTGGTGCCGGCTGTCATTTGTACATCTATGAAAGACGTTACGAGTAGTCAGAAGCCGAAAGTCTGACATCAAGTCTTGCCAAGGGGTTTTATATTACCCAGTTACCCAGTAATTGGGTTCTGGAGGTCAGATAGGCAGTCGCTTCATGTAAAATATTGATACTCAGCTGCATCCGGTTAGACTGGAAGCCCACCCCAACAAAGTTGGGAAAAGGCTAGGCAGATGATTCGTTCTTTCTAGATAAAGAAACGGAAAGACGGAGTGGGATCAATCAAAAGTACCGATCTCACTCTAGTCTCCACAGTTTAGTCCACTCGAATGAAAAAACAACTGACTTTCCAAAAACAAAACGATCTTTCTTTGTCATTCTACGCCCATGATTATCAATCCAGGAAATATGAGCACCAGCATATAAATATGTCCTAGGAAATCTGGACAGATGAATGACCAATTGTGTTTCAGTAAGACCATTTTGTAACTTTGTAGAAAATTGAACGGTATACAAATTATCTTGACGGGTCTTGAGGAGGAAATTGTTTCCAACAATGTATTGATAACGGTGGCCAGTATATTTGCTTCGGATAATGCCTTCCTTATTAATAGTGATCTCTTAATCGTAGCCAATTTTATAATGAGAGCTACTCAAAGATTACATTAAACTTACAAAGTTCATTCTATCAGGTAGATTACGATGCTGTATTTACAGCTTTCGGATGCAATCATTCCATTGTATAAGATAATCAATAACTTTTACTTTCAAGGATTATGCGCAGATAAATTTCTTTTCAAACACTCTGGAAGATATGAAATTACTAAGAGCAATAATTAAAATTAAAGGTAAAAAACACATGACAAAACTTCGCCGACAAAACCTTCCTTCAAAAACAATCCTTAACATCAAAACGCCCAAATTAAGCATTTTAAAACTCAACCGCTCAATCAACGAAAAGCTGGCTCCTAAAGGCTGGCAATTTTCTACGTTAGCCAATATTCCAATTACAATCTTTTGAATCGCGTAGCCTGCTTCGAATCACAATAGAGGTATACAATCAACAACGAATTAGACATTCAACTTGATCGATCGGTCGAAATCAAACAATCAACCAAATCTGTTTATTGACTATGGAAAATCGCAAACTACCTCTATAAAAATGTATGGACTCGTGTGACAGGGTTGCCAGTATTGTTGTTGTGAAGGATATTTTGTGATTTATGGGCCATAAGAAAAGACTATTACTTTGAAGGAGCCGCAGCTAAAATTAAAATTGATACATGTAACAGTAGCAGTAGCTCTAATGATGTGGTTTTCGGTCTTACACAGGATAGAAAAGAAAATTTAAATGATAAAAATTGTGAACTCAGAAGTGCTGTAAATGTAGCCAATGCTCCTTTTATATGACAACGTAAGAACTGACAGAGCATCTAAGAAACTGTGATGATACTTGGACAAAGATCAATGATGCAATGTAATAAAATCGATGTAAATACTCTCTTTAAATCTACAAGGTCCATCTGCCCGGTCACATGGACTGTGAACACCAATAATGACAACAATTTTTCAAGACAAGCCGTTCTACAACTATAAATCTCTCAAAAAGGACATTTTCTTATCTCTTCACATCAGCCATGAAACCAACAAGAAAAGAAACAGTCAACCCTGCAATGCTCAATTTCACAAACTCAACAAATAAAACCGCGGTAATTTCCCCAGAAAGTGCGCATCGCCCTAATGATAGTTTATAGCGTAACTGTACGCGTGCGGCCGGCGCAAGAGCATCCACCAATTATAATCAGGAGCGATTCGTGGGTTATTATTTTCATGCCCGATTTGAACGTGTCCGTTTTAATACGTCACGATTGTGATGAGCTTTTTTGGGTTGGTTTTTTTTTTACGTTTTGTTGGAAAAAAACTGGATTTTTAAACGACGCGGCAAAATAGGGTTTTGATTGAGGTTTTACGCGTTTGGCAATGCGAAATAGATTGCTATGGTTGATATTGAAGGTGAAAGTAGCAATTAGCAGTCTAAAGATGATTTTATTTACACTTAAAAAATATATGGTCGAGTATGGAATTAAAAATTATGCGGTGGCCCAGTGGTGACAGACTTACAAGCAGTAAGTCGTAGGTTCGAACCCAGGCAGGCGTAATACTTTGTGTAATTTATTTCATCCCCGCTGCTCTCAAAACGGTGAAACATTGTGAGGAAACCGGCATGTCCTAGAACTAAAAATTCAAAGACATGTGACATTTACCAACCCGCACTGGGCCCGCGTGGTGGATTAAAGCCCACTCCCTCTCATTGAGAGGAGGCCTGTGTCCCAGCAGTGGGAACATTATAGGCTGATGATGATGATGATGATGATGATGGAATGAAATTCATAATTGTCAGTCTATTCACTACATTCAACATTCTTCATCATTTTCTTGCCCTCATCCCAATTTATTTGGGGTCGGCGCAGCATGTCTTCTTCTTCCATACTTCTCTATTACTTATCATATCAGCAGTTACGGTCTCCTTTCTAGTCATATCGTCCTTCACACAGTCCATCCATCGTTTCTTTGGTCTTCCTTTACTCTCATAGCCATCTTCATTCTTACTCAAAAAATTCCAGTACATTCAACATTAAACCATAGAATTACGAAAGTTTGGTTTTAAATCGAGTGGATTACTTGTGGTGTTCCATGTCGTAGATTTAACATCTAGTCGAAATATGGACTGTATCAGACTAAATATTTAACAACCTGCTACTAGAAGTGACAAAACAAAACTAACAAAGTTACAAATCCCAACACTAATTACGTATAATTCCTCTCCCACAAGAAACATACCCGTTACCGATGTCTAAACGAAGCCGCAGATCGAGCGGTATTTTTCATTTTACTTCACAATCACACTGAACCGGTTACTGTCCATCCAACAGCGTAGGACGTCCCTTATCTACACCGACTTGAAAACTAGAATTGTTGTTGCGCAAAGTAAATTTAGATTTCAAAAAGAGACTGGCAATACGATAATTTAAAGGATGCGCTTTTAAATTTATATCTTTGGCGATGGAAGGAAAGGTTTCTGAGTCGTTAAAGTTGGAGAAAACGGATGGCTGTCTTTCTTCGAAGTCGTCACGTTTGCAATTTGTCAGTGCTTTTATTGCATAGAGTAATTAATTGGAATTTATTTTTGTGCTGGATGTTTCTCTGTGTGGCCCAGCGTTGATGAAAAAAAAATGATAAAGTTAAATGATGGTAGTCTTTTTTTTGTAATTACAGCAAATTCTATTTTTGGTTATAAAAAGTCTTCAATCTGCCTAGCCGTTTCCCAACGATGTTCGGTCGGCTTCCAATCTAACGGAATGCAGCTGAATAGGTAATAGTATTTTACATGGAGAGTCTGCCTACCTCTTCAACTCAGTAACTGGGTTTGACGATACCCTTCGATAAGACTGGTGGCCACATTTTCGAGATTCTGATTGATAATATTAAAATACCTATTAAAAATGTATAAAAAAAAATGAAGACCTTTTATTCCAACCATGATTCTTACATACAACATGCTGTGTACCATTTTATCTTTACTGTATTTATAATCCATCTTGTAAAGTAAACGCCAGATTAAGCTCTGACAATTTAGACCAATTTTCATTAAACAGATCCAAAGAATCCAGTTAAAAATATACCTTCAATCTTTGACAGTACCATACCGAAGCCCAGCTCAGTTTATCTGCAAGTAATTCTGCCTTTAATAATCGTTGCGAAATTGACGGGACCAAGCTTTACTCAATCGAAGGCCTGTCCCAAGTCAGTTGAAGAAATCAGGTTTCTAAAGTGATCGTCCGTTTTCTAACGTCCATACTTAATTGTTTCAGGTACGTGGTTTATATCGCATCAAGAGGTAACTAGTTGGAGATGTTTTAATATTAATTGAAACTGCCCGAGAGGATGGAAAAACAAGCATTGAATGGATAGTAATGGATGAGTATACTGTATTTACAACAATGCTTATTGCAATACTAAAATAAAAATAAAGGTACTCGTAAGTAATCTGAAAATGATTAAATTAAAACCATTTAAAACAAATTACGATCCAGCTCCTGATTTAGACAATATCTTCACTTTAAAACAGACTTCGATCTCTGAGTTTGTTTCGGTGTTTCATATCAGATTAGTTAGCTACAAAACACAGGTAGTCTGGTTTAATAAATTTATAATTTAAATAAACATCATTTATGACCAAATAACAATGTCAAGCAACCAACCAGACACTATTAAGATTTTTACGATGAAGAATTGGAATTATTTATGAATCCACGATTAATTAAATTGAGAGAAAGACTTAACATAGATTTACTACGGATTCTAACGCGTTGTTAGGAAGGCTAGGTACGAAGAGATAGGCGATAATAACCTGTCATTACACGGAACAGTTTATCAACCCACCACCCACACACTTCGTGTTCAACATGGTTCCAGCAAGTAAGTAGAGCTTTGACACTTAATATAAATCTACACCACACCAATGATCGTGAAAGACCAACCTTTTTAGCTTTTCTCTTCACCATCAGCCTATAATTATCCCACTGCTGGGCAACAGGCCTCCTCTCAAAGAGAGGGAGTGGGCTGTAATCCACCACGCGGGCCCAGTGCGGGTTGGTGTATGTCATACATCTTCGATTTTTTAAGTTCTAGGACATGCCGGTTTCTTCACGATGTTTTACTTCACCGTTTTGAGAGCAGCGGTGATGAAATAAATTACACTAATGCGCCTGCCTGGGTTCGAACCCACGGCTTACTGCTCGTAAGTCGGGGCTGCCACCACTGGGCCACCGCTGCTCCTGCTTTTCTCTTACTTTTAATGTTTAGTGGAAAATAAGTGTAATGATTATCAAATTAAAACTATAAAATCAGGTACATAATTTTCAAAGTGTTATGTTTGTTGCTTTGCAGAGAACCTTCCTCATTTCACCTCGGTCTCTTTGAGTCCCTTATTATACTGGCAAACCCTAAAAACAGAAATAGGTGTGGCAGAGTATAATTATGAATCATGTATGTCTAATGTCGGCGAAGGAAAACATTGTGAGAAAACAGCATTGCGTGGTGGAATACGGCCCGCCTCGTTTCTCAGAGAAAAGGCCGGTATTTCAGTGTGTCTGTATTACCAGTGGAAAAAAATTGCGTTGGCATATACTAGTTGTTGTTTTGCATTCTCGTCAAAATTCAGGAGGTTGTCACAAAAGACATAAATAATCAATTTAAATTACGGTACCTAGTTAATTATTAATAAACGCTGTTTATTTTTGTTGTTTAAGTTTGTCAGTATTTCAGAAAAACAATATTAACGTGATTTAGGGAATAAGAAATTATCAAATTAACGTTTGCGATTGTTTGTATTGTGTGAAAGCGTGGTTATAGGGCGAGAATCAGACGGGCCGCGTTTAAAACATGGGTGGTTCATACTTACCGATTTCCGTAAATAAGAAAAGAAATAATAATTAGCCACTCATTTTATTATTGATTCGGGTCGAGAATCATTAGCATAGTTACCTCCTTGAATTTGACGAGGATGCAAAACAACAGCTTGTATAACAAAACTTTGCAACATTTAAAACAGTTTACGTAATCCAACTATTAAAACAGATTACAAAATTAGGTATGCGACTAAAGTACGGCTTCCAATTAATTAAAGCAATTACCATAATTTGACATAAACAAAGATCTTGAATGAAATATCTTGGCTTGAGCAACTTGTGCTATTCATTAAAGAGAATACTCGACGAGAACTGTTACTTTCTATATAAAGATGCAAGCTTCTTACCGGTTTTCTAAGAGCATGGATAGTCACATCGGTAGTTAGTTTTACCACCTCATATAAAATCTTACGCATCATCACCTCCTTAGCCTTTTCTCAAGTAAGTAAGCTGGGTTAGCTTCCAGTCTAACCAGATGCAGTATCGATACTTTACACGGAAAGACGGTGGACATTTGACCCCTGTGACTAGAGTACCTGTGTTAAAAGATACAAGGAAAAAGTTAATAAAAAGAATGTCTTATCCGTCTAGTCCTAACTAATATTATAAATGCGAAAGTAAGTTTGTTTGTTACCTTTTTACGACTAAACAGCTGATCGGATCTTGATGAAATTTGACAAGAAGATAGATTTCAACCTGAGAAAGGACATAGGATATATATCATCACGCTACGACCAATAAAAGAAAAATGTTGCGAAAACGGGGAAAATGTGACGCAGACGAAGTTGCGCGGGACAGCTACTATTTAATATGCGAAAGTCTCTTTTCCTTTCCTGTCTATTTTACTATACCTTTTCACGTATTGATAACTAAACGGATTTTGAATTCGGCATACAAGTAGTCTGTACACGTATTTAACGATACTTTTAAAACAGGACAGATCCGATAATTTCCGACCTCAATGTGGGCGAAACCACAGGCAACCAGTTCCGTAATTTTTATTATTTGAACCAAAACCCAAGTCACATCTACACAATTCCATCTAATTATTCCGTTGAAATAATTACATATTCTCAATCTCAAGCTTCCAATGGCAAAAACGCGAGGTTCGCTCTCGCAATGTTCGTGTTCGTCCCGCAGTTGTTCGATTCGGATTAGCGAATGAGTTTACCGGCTATTAGTGCGTGATTTATGACGTGACTCGCAACGAACGGGCCCGATGGACCGGGACGGCGCGGCGGCGCTGCGTGAGATCTAGGGGAAAATTCGATAGATATCGATACTTGATCGGTTATCGATAACGCGGTAGCGGATTGTATGTCGGTAAATTGGAGATTAGATTTTTGATAGGTTCGTGGTTGTATTTTCTGGATTGTTGGTTGTGTTTTATCTAGATAAAAGTTAAACAACATTGGTCAACATTTTTGCTGAACACGCAAGGGATTCAATTATTAGGTATTACCAACTACTTTCCAAACACAAGGCAAAATTTGCTATAACCTAAATGTTTTTTCTAATAATTTACTACTTCGATCTTAGAGTACTTGCTTAACGACTTTCTAAACTAATTAATTTTCTAACACCGTATGCTTTATATCACAAATAATAAATTAAACTGATCTATTCATGTACAATTTATTGAACCACAAAAAAAAGCAACTCAATAAAATATCATGCAAACTATCGACACTCGTCCATCCCTAGTGGCCCGCCGACCGGTACAGGTGCGTTAGGTTCTCACCGCTGCGCGTACGCAACACACACGACGATTTGTCCGCAGATAACCATCTCGGGATCGCCACTTTATTTGTCGCTCGCCGCGAACCGCGAACTGACCAGAAATTAAAACGAGGCCGTATTTCAATTCAACGTTTTCTTTTTTCAACTATCGTGAAGCGAAAACGAGTTACCATATTTTTTCTTTTTGAAAGTAAATTCAAAGAGAGGTGCACAGTTTTTGTTGTAGTTTTTTTGTTTTATCGAGGATTAGAAATGCAAAAACGTTTAGAGTAATTTAACATGTTTAACTCATGAGAAGATAAGATAGAAAGTTTTTAATATACGACGGATTAACAACTTTTACTCGGATAAAATCTTTGACATTACAACTTCATTAAGAATCGTCTATCTCGACAATAAAAATCTTTGTATCATTAAAAAGATAAACATTTCAATAAAACGTATATCGAATTTAAAACTAAAACGACGTACTTATTAATCGAGATCCAGTCTTCTGTCTCTATCATGTCTCTAATGACGGTGCTGTCAAACGTCTAGAAAGCACTATTAGCCGGAATGATTCAATTAAAATGAGTTATTGACCATCGATATTTATCGTACCACTTGCTCAAAGTAGGTACGTAACTATTCGAATTAGTTACGATGTCTTTCCCTTCCCTATCGCGACGTCGATTTTTTTTAATGTTGTATTTGCATATTAATTTACGGGCTAATTAATTGTCGTATGCATCTGTGCTGCGGGCCCTTTGAACGTTTTTAGTGTGGTTATAAAAATATATAGGTGGTGGAAAAGCGTTTTGAATACGGCAAATATAATATGGGTATGTTTCGTCAAAGTGTCAAGTGAGAGCGCTGATCATAATCTTTATGTCATCATCTACTTCCGCTAAGTTTCATCTCGTAATAAAAGAGTTTTGTTATTGCTGTTTATGTAATTAAACCGCGATTTATTAAAGATTTTATTTTATTTTTATATTTATTGAATGTAAATATTTCAGTTATCAGTAATCTTTAATCTAACATTAATCTGGGAATGGTAGTTTTGAATTATAAGAATGCAATAAGAAAAGTTTT
This sequence comes from Cerastis leucographa, assembly GCA_963082945.1. NCBI lineage: Eukaryota > Metazoa > Arthropoda > Insecta > Lepidoptera > Noctuidae > Cerastis > Cerastis leucographa. The sequence goes on from OY720353.1 coordinate 9,910,170, forward strand.
TCTCACGATTCTATGGCCTATTTGGAAGATGTAAAATGTAACAGCTTTATTTTGGTATTTCAAAAACGTTCTTGATTTGTTTATTTATTTTCTTGTATGTGCAGGAAAATTTTAAAACAGGATTGCATTTATTAAAAAAAAAAAACTATTTTAGCTCCTAAACTAACTCATCTATTTTAAATTACTAGGATTCAAGTTTACCTATACATACAAATAATGAGCAACAACCAGCTATATACTTATCCTACTAATATTATAAACGCGAAAGTTTGTGAGTATGGATGGATGGATGTTTGTTACTCTTTCACGTAAAACTACTGAATGGATCTGGATGAAATTTTGCACAGGGATAGATAATAGTCTGGAATGACACTTAGGATACTTTTTATCCCGGTAGTCTGATCCCACGGGACACTTACCGAAAAAACGCGAGTGAAGCCGTGTCCAGAAGCTAGTTAATTATAAAAATATTTAAACCACCGGGTGATCTAACCATCAACATTGTATTGATCTCATCTCTACAAAGTCATGCTTATCACTTTATCAAAATACCTGCACTGCTACTTAAAACTAATTATGTTACCATACTCGAAGTTACAGGTTAATAAGCGATTACAATAGTCGAATTTATCTTCAGACGTATCTCAAGATGCTATCTCAGTAGGAGTACAAAGCAAACATGGTGCGGATGACCAGACCTGTATATGTGACACTTATTCATAGCCCTGACTATGAATTTAATAATAAAAAGTTTAGAAGGTGACAATTTTTCTTGAGGACACAAAACGTTATAAATAAAATGGTGAAGCTGGAATGTTAATGAATAAATGATTAAAAAGGTCAAATTATTTATTTTTATTGATCTGTGTGCCAATGAGTCGATTATGCCTTACAAATACGTATTTATATACCGTAAGACAATTATTTACTTCTTCTAATAGTTTATCATAAAAATCATTAATATTAGTTTTTATAATAAAATAATTCCTATACCACAAAATTAAAATTCACAAAACATATCATTATTCTATTAATCAAAACTACAACCGCTACTTGCAAAATTAATAATCAATTTGTAATTCTAAATATACATATTGATATTTTTATGATCCAATCTAAACAACAATAAAAAAAACATTGACAGTGAAAAGAAAGCACGTGAATTATTTACCCAGGCACAAGAAATTTACAAAACCATCAGAACAGCAATTTCCTTAAAAAAATGCCAAAATATTTCTTATCCTGTTTAATAGAAAACAATGATTAAACACAAAGTTGGTCAAAGTGTTATTGGATTTGTTCATTGAGAGACTGGATTTGTGGCCAGTTGATGGCAATAGGCTTGCCCCCTATTAAATCAAACTTAAAACATAATTGCCGAAATGTGGGTGTACTATTAGGAACACCTCTGCCTAACCCGTCAGGGATTATAGGCGTAAGAGTTTACCCTTCCCACAGCTGGGACACAATCCTGCACTGTATCAGTCAAAGTGGACCATTATCCACCACGTGACCCTGTTTAAACAATAAATTAATATTAGAAGCTGCACTATAGACTGGGCAGTGTAAAAAATTATGTAGAAAGTAGTATGACAACGCACACTAGTGAGCTCGGCCGTTGATTAGGCGGCTGTGTGAACGAGGCACTGGTATACAGGTACCTAGATGTGACCTGCAATTTTTTGTTGAGTTGAACGTGGTTTCAGGAAGAAAGTGAGATTGGAAGTGTGTGGAAAGAAGGAGGAATGTATCGTGTGGGTTATAAATAGGTTTAGCTTGTGTGGTTAAATAAAAATAAAACTACTTTCAACCTAAGGTTATAGAAAATCACTGGTCTTGATTATTCATTTTTGATTTATTGCGCTTCCCATAATTTATGTTGATATCCAATGGTTCTAATCATTGTAAGTTTCGGGACCGAATTGTTTTGGTATTTATTGTTGGTACATAACTCGCCCCCTAAATAGGACTTAAACCTATCTAGGGAAAGATAGTTGCCTCCTGTGGTTACCTAACGTATTGGGAGGTTACAGGTCTGATGGTATTTTATAAGATTCTTCCACTTAAAGCACAGACTAAATGACAAACTGGAACTTTCCGGTCTCCTACTTCAAAACCACCCTCAAAAAGGATCATCTTCAATAAACTTAACTCTCCAACCACATCCAGTAACGCGTTAATAAGTTGCACACATGTAGTTACCTCCTTTTACAGTTACCTGTAAACAGATATACCGAAGATTAAGGATGTAACTGTTTAACCATACTTAACATTGTATCTCGTAGTATATTGTTGTTATAATGGCAGAAGCGATTGCCTTCTTAGTATAGCTGTTAATAATGTGCTTGAGATTAGGTCATTGAGTCTTTTAATTTTTATTAGGTAAGGTTCAGCTGAGAGACGGGGTCGCGGCAGACCGAGAAGAAGATGGCTGTCTTCAAAATGGTTGAGTTGAATGATGGCTGATACATGCGTCATGTTCGTGAACGGGCGCTGTCAGTTGTGACTGGTCATCTCTTAGCTGCCACGGTTTATTTTAATTACTTTATTTTTTAATTACTGATTTAATCTTTTACTCTGGAAGCTCTTAACTTGCCCGTATTTCTACATTGTTCTCACATATTTGTAATTCTTAACATGAATGATGTAACCAAGATTTTGTAACATATTTTGATTTGAAAGAGTGTCCATGGAGTTTCTTGCCCGTTCTTCTCCATAGAGATCTACGCTACGGAATGGGCAACTACAGTACTTTCATAAGTTATTATGCCTTGTGACTGGGACTGTAGCTTCGCGTTTTATTTTGTTTTTTTTTTTTACTTTCAAAAGTGCCTGTAATGGTCTAATTGAAATAAATGCTTTGACTTTGACTTTGACTTGTTGATTGGCGAGAAGAGGCACAAAATTGAGAAAAGTGAAAGGAATGGGGGAGGCCATTGCCCAGGAGTGCGAAAATTCAGGCTAACAAAAAAGAAAGGTTCATCTTTTTGGTCGAGTTTTATCTCTTTCGTTGGTCTAGCATGGGGTCTTGAGTTCGATTTCAGGGTCGGAAAGTGTTATTGGCTTTTTCTGTTATGAAGTTTTCAGTAGCAGCTGTGCAGTGCAGTCTGGATTTGTGCTCGGCTGATGGCAATAGAGCCGTCCCTTTTAGGATATGTCGCCAGTTATATTTAAATCCAATTAAACACAACTAGCGGAGGAGCTCGTGGCTAAATAATAACAGCCGCACGGGTCAATCTTTAAGGTTAAGCCGTGCTTGCCGAGGTTGGTCCGTGGATGGGTGACCATTATTTCATACAGAGTTTCTTCTGTGCCTCGGAAAGCACGTTAAGCCGTTGGTCCCGGCTGTCATTCAGATCTTTGACAGTCGTCAAAAGCCAGAAGTCTGACATCCAGTCTTACCAAGGAGTATCGTATTACCCCGTTATTGGGTTGTGGAGGTCAGCTAGGCAGTCGCTTCATGTAAAATACTGGTATTCAGCTGCATCGGGTTAGACTGGAAGCTGACCCCAAGATAGTTTAGGAAAAGGCTAGGCAGAATAACTATCGAAATGTGGGTGTTCTTTAAGGAACATCTCTGCCTAAACCTGCGGGGGTTACTGTCATGATGTTATGTTCAATGTAACATTGTAGTTTGCAGTATATTGTCATTGCTATGGCTCAGAAGTGACTGTCTAATAAGTATATAGCTTATAATAAAATAATGTGTTTGAAATTGAGCCACTCTGTCTTTTACCTTTTACTAGGTAAGTTAAGAGTTTGTATGAGTCATCTTGGTAAAAAGTGATTGAAACATTTTGTGATGATTCAAGCGGTAAAACTGATTGTTACTCTGAGGTTGTCCTTGTGGATTTATATCTTTAAACTAGCTGTCCCGCGCAACTTCGTCTGCGTCACATTTCCCGTTTTCGCAACATTTTTCATTGCTGCTCCACTCCTATTGGTCGTAACGTGATGATATATAGTCAGCTTCCTTGATAAATGGGATATTATCTAACACTGAAAGATTTTTTCAAATCAGATCAGTATTTCCTGAGATTACCGCGTTCAAGCAAACAAACTCTTCAGTTTTATAATCCATACATCCATACAAATATTATGGTTCTCTATTGTGTCACCTAACTTTTTTATCCATAATTTAAAGTGCCATAACTTTTTTTGTCCTAATCATCATTTGTCCGAATGATAATTCACCCGAACTTAACATCACATAATATCACATGCCATAAAATTGAAATCCCTAAATATAATATGTCCTAAATCCGTTTGTCATAAATATTACAATCAATAATATACAAAATACATAAAAATGTTTTCTATAAAAGTTATAAGTCCTAAATTCAAATTACATAATGTTTATTTATAATAATAATATTCTTAGAACATTTTTTTATTTTTTATTATACATAAATAAATATATTATACATGTACTCAATAAAGCACTTGATTGTGAACATGTGGTTTTTGTAAAGCAAGAAAGCATGCAGCATGTAAGCAAGCATGCAGCATGCAAGCAGGCACGCAGCATGCAGCATGCAAGCAAGCACGCAGCATGCAGCATGCAAGCAATCATTCAAGCGTGGTTTCTGTTACGGCTGCGGCGCTGCGGCGCTCCGGCGGTCCCTCGCGAGTTTATCCGGGCCGCCTCGCCCCTCCGCGCCTACGCGATTTTAAATTACACTCTAGGGGTAGGGCAGACAAGACTGCGTGGAGTCGGATTTATAGCGATTCGTTACTGTCACTAAAACCTAATTTTTAGCATATGTTTTAGGAATAAAAAAAATATTATAAATGAACATTCGGAATAATACACATTATTTAACACAATACTTAGGACATATGACTTTAGTTATTGTAAAATTAGGAGATTCAATAATTATAGTACTTGATATTATGACAGAATACTTTTAGAACTAAAGATAATTATGTTAAACAAAATTTCGGGATTTTGAACTATTGATTATTTGATTACTGAAGTTTATAGCAAACGTGATAGGGATAATGATTTTCGGACAAACAATTTTAGGAGAAGAAAGGGAGTACCAAATATTATAAGTGCGAAAGTCACTCTGTTTGTTTGTTTGTTTTTATGTTTGTTTGTTACCTTTTCATGACTAAACGGGTGATCGGATCTTAATGAAATTTGACGAGAAGATAGATTTCAACCTGGGGAAGGACATAGGCTATATATCATCACGCTACGACCAATAGGAGCGGAGCAGCAATGAAAAATGTTGCGAAAACGGGGGCGACGCAGACGAAGTTGCGCGGGACAGCTAGTAATTAATATAAAATAAAACAAAACAAAATGAAATATGACAATGATCATATCAGTAATTCTCAGTAAGATATTTATTTTTCTACTTATAATTGAATAATTAGCAAGCACTTTTATAATTTTATTACAGCCACATTAATTTCGAGAATCACTTCACAACTTTTACAACAAGTACTCTTTTGTCAACCTCTTTTTTTTGTTTCTCTTAATAGTGTTGTACGAGCTCTTGAAACTTGTTAAAGATAACTAATTAGCATTGACTTCGTATGATCAATAAATTACAATGAGTATCTGCGTCTTGTGTAAACGTAACTTTAATTTTAAGTTTGTTTCAAGGGGCATTCCTATAAATTATGAGGGGTCATGCTTTCTAACACCAAAACTGTATATAATAAAATAAAATGTCATATTTAATATTAAATTTATAGGTGGCACATAATTATGACACCGAGGTTAAGTCGTTCGCCCTTTGCTGCGGTCGTTAGTAGATAAAAAAAACTTTAAAATGACGAAGCATAACATTCTTAAATTGAATGTTAATTAATTTAAATTTGTTTGTTAATGTTATTAATGCGTGGGATTGAATATTATGTTTTATGGCAATTATTCAATGCAGATTTCCCAATGTACCTATAGCATACTTTTGGGGTTTTAGGGCTGTCCAAATACGAAAATAATAATCACTGTCTTAACTGAGCCATTAGCATCATTCATTAGCATACACAAACAGGAGGGAAAGCTATCTCAAAACTATTTACCATACACCACTCAATAAAAATAACATAATAAAATATGTATTAGCCATATATTTCACGGCAACACCTGAACTGTCCCATGATCAAAAACACAAACGATACACCTTCTCATAATAATAACTCAGAGAAACCGTTAAACAGACGGTGGGTCGCCTTTTAAAGAATTTTAAAATATTTAAAATTATTTAAAAACCTCTTTTCGGCCTTGACCTCACCTTCAGAATATATTCGAGTATCGAGAAAGTTGTAAATTGTCATCGATATGTTATATACCTACTAAATCCGTTTTTATGGTTTCTAGATTCCTAAGTATGCGAAATATTTATGGAAAATAAATATAAAATGTGTTATCTAAATTATTTATGTTTAAACTATTGTGATCTCAATTTTGTGAAACGGTAGGTGCGAATTGAGGATTAATTTCACAATTTATAAGCATGTTTTGATAAAGTTTATAACAATAATGGGTTTTTAATTGTTTTACATAAAAGCTTCTTCTTAATTGTTTTACAGAATGACAGTAAATATATAAATTGTCAGTTGTTGCATTTATTAAAATAACGATTCCATGAATCGCCCCGGGAAATCAGCTCTGTTGCCATTTTGCTGGCTGACAATCTTTTTACAACGGTATAAACTAGTTTGTGCCGAAATTTAATAATCTTACTCGGAAGAATAGAGAAGAAAATCATGTCCTTTTATATAAATATCTATCTAGTATCTCTTCAAAGTTCGAGTGGTCTAAAAAACGGTTTCTTCTAGGCAAGCGTGGTCCACCGTAGGCCGCATTATCGCTTCACATCAGTCGAGTTGCGTGCGGCCAATCGCAAGCCTTTTTAATATGAAAAAGGAAATGCTTTTCATTTACAGATAAAGTATACAGAGTGGTATTTTAAAGATGGAGCCTAACCGTTTTTAGTTCTGAAAAACAGTCTTAGCACACTGTCCTTTACTGCGTTCGGGTTTTTTTTTTGGAAAACGCATTTTTTATGATACACACATCAAAAGTGTCTAGGGATCAAGCATTTTTATGCGGATTTCTTGAGATTGAGATGTGGCTTTGTAATAAATTTATGATTTTATAAATTTATATGGATCCTTTTTGGTGCATTTCATAATTTGAATCAGGAACTGTGAATCAAATTCGAGTAAAAGATGAAAATCAGCTGTCAATATTTTCCCCATAAAAACATACAACGCATTGAAGACATTATTAGTGCTACTGTTTCCCTACTACTGATTAAAACCAACGTTATTATGGAGCGGCGACGTCATTTAAGCAGGGAAGAAATGCTCAGAGCCGTGGGAATGATAGAAGCTGGTTCCCGGCAACGTACTGTGGCTTTAGCTCTGAATACAAGTCAGAGTGTTATCAGTCGACTTTGGACACGTTACCGAAGCACTGGTACCGTGGCTGAGCGCCATGGAGGACGGTTTCGCTGCACCACACGGAGACAAGACCGATACATTCAAATCTTAACTCGAAGAGCTCCAACAATAACCGCCATGATGTTAGCCGTGAGGCTTCATCACTCTTCAGGGAACTTAATTAGCGACCAAACAGTCAGAAACCGCTTGCATGAAGTGAACCTTCATTCCCGAAGACCGCTACGGGTACCACCTATAGCAATGCACAATCGTAGGATTCGATATCAATGGGCTCTTGAACACAGAAATTGGGCAGAAGAACAATGGCGTTTCGTGTGCTTTTCTGATGAGTCTCGTTTTGGTATGAGACCGGATACAAGACGTATACGACACTGGAGAACCCCTGGACGCCAACAGCGATTAAAATCCTGCCAGGAAGTCCATCCTTATAGTGGTGGAACCATCATGGTATGGGCGGGTATTTGGATCGGCGGAAGAACTGAGTTGATTTGGATCAGAGGCAACCTCAACGCTCAAATTTATGCTGAGACGATTGTATCAGACGTCATCGTTCCTCTACAAGTGCAAATCGGTCCCTTATTTCAGTTAATGCATGATAATGCACGACCGCACACCGCAAGAGTTGTAAGACAGACTCTCGCCGCAGCTAACATCAATGTCCTGCCCTGGCCTGCTCAGTCGCCAGACTTGAACCCGATTGAGCATGCATGGGATATGCTACAGAGAAGAGCTCTGCCGAATATGGAGGGTATCCAGTCGCAAGAAGACCTTTTTTTGTTGTTGCAACGAACATGGGTGGCCATTCCACAGCGTGATTTGGATGAACTCATTTTGAGTATGCCAAACCGATGTTCTTGTGTTGTTAGTGTTCGCGGTAGAAACACGGATTATTAATTGTTTAAGTTACCCAATAAAATTTTAAAGAAAACTGTTATTTCAGTCTTTTTTTCGAACTTTAATGTTAGTGGTTCAAATGTCAAAAATCCCTTTATTAGAAAATGGCAAATTTCTTTATTAATGCAAAGGTGACTTGGTTTATCGTTACTGTGACAAACGAAAACACTTTATTTGATGAATCCTTAAAGAAAATTTTAATTAATATCAATCAGGAGAAAAGTTATTGCAAAAATATATGTTGATCCCTAGACACTTTTGATGTGTGTATTTTTCGTTGCAGAACTCCGCATAGCTACAAGAAAACTCACAAAATGCAAAATAACGTTCACCGTATGTTTTCCAGTAGCTAAATTCAAAATGATGAAGATACCTCTTCTCAAAAAATCGTAAGATTAATTTGGCTTCGCATCCACAAACGTAAGTACATACTTACTAGCGTTCAGTTACGTTAAAAAAGCATGACGCACAGACACAAGTTTGGTAACGATTTTATTAAGACATGTTGATACTGATAGGTTAGTCATGATTGATGATTTCAATCACCTATCACTCTCTCCTGATATCACATCATGATGACCGGTCGAAACGTGAAAGGTCATCTATCATAATATCTAATTTAGTTAATCGAAGCTGCAGATTTAATTTAACTTCGTGTCTTAAATGTAATAATATTATCTAATCAATTAATTTTCGCTTTCTCGTATGTATTGATAGGGTGTAAAGTTAGATAGATTAATCTTTTTAATTTATTTTTTTAGTTAAAACTATAAATCGTTTTTATGCAAGAGATATGCTTAATTTTGTTTTCAGACAACACCATTCATCTTCATCTGCCTAGCCTTTTCCCAAACTCTCTTGGGGTCGGCTTCCAGTCTAACCAGATGCAGCTGAAAACCAGTATTTTACATGAAGCGACTGCCTATCTGACCTCCACAACCCTGTAACTGGGTAACATGATACCCCTTAGTAAGACTGGATGTCAGTCTTTTAGCTTCTGACTACTCGTAACGACTGTCAAAGATCTACAAATAACAGCCGGTACGGCTTAACGTGCTTTTCGAAGCACGGAGGAAACTCGGTATTACGACTAATTACACGATTATTTAGCCCCAAGCTTCTCACAGACAACACCATTTATGTCAAAAACATTTTTGTTTCAAGTTTCGTTGCAGTAAAAATGTGGTAATAGTGAGCTAGTCGAAGTTTCATAACCCGTGAAGAAAATAAAAATATTCTGCATATACAGGATGTTTGGTGCATCATTTGCCAAATCGAATAGGGCAAAAAAAACATAAAATTTTGAATTTTGGAATTTTTAAATTTTAAATTCAAAAGTTGTTATAAAAAAACCGATGTGGCAAGGAATGAGTTAAAGGGCGTGAAGAGATAGCAAATGACCCCTCCTTTCGGCCTATTCGATTTGGCAAACGATGCACCAAACACCCTGTATAACAAACACGATTGTATTTTAAAACAAACCCGCAGATCCTTTTGCTCTTTCAAAACACTTGCAATAAACAAACAGAAACCTGTACCTATTAAGTACCAATCCAATCTATTATTGTTACTTCTAACCTTTTATATGCAAAATACCTAACGTTCATTATATATTGTGTGCACTTCAAGGTGCCCTGGTCAGTGTTCCATTGTTTGTTGGTGCAAACTATTAATCATATTCGACGTACAATTATAACGCGAAGCTAGCATAATCAAAGATCTTTTATTATCGATGTGGTTGCAAAAACTTACGATAATCATAGATAGCTGTACCTAGGGTCAGTTTATTTTTTATGGGAGTAATAAAATTATTATTTTATAAAATTATTATTTTATAAAATTATTATTTTATAAAATTATAACACTGCAATACAGTTTAAAATGAATGTAGTACCTAGTACTTCAAAACTTGTTTTATGATATTTTATCGTCGTTACAGTAATCATAGTCAGTTAGGTACTAAAGCACTACTCTTATCCTGGTTTCACCAACAATAATACACCGTGTAAATCACCTCATCACGAAGCCGTCAACCAAGCATTCTGTACATGAAACTAAGTAACTTTACGCAAAAATTATTGCTGGGAAACGACTTTTTTTTTGGGGGTGTAAAATCATATTTTGTGGTAGAACTTAATGTAACGCACTCAAAACATTGTGCTGATTGACGGATTGAATAGTACGGGGGTCGTGGAGGTGTTTAAAGTAAAAATCTTACATTAAAAACTTGTATTTAAATAAATACTTGTCAAAAAGTTGGAACTTTGACCCCTAATATCTCCGTAACTAGAAGGTTCCCAGGTATGGTGTTGAACAAAAAAATTATCGCAATGACAGGGAGAACCAGTGCCTTTCGGCTTCGTTAAGAGGTGTTTTACACCCTTTATAATTGATTGCTAAAAAGACTATGTTTCCTAATTTTAACGTGGAAAAATAACAGGGGTACAAAGTGGAACGTTTTATAGTTTTTTTTTTTTCACTAGCCGTCCCGCGCAACTTCGTCTGCGTCACATTTTCCCCGTTTTCGCAACATTTTTCATTGCTGCTCCGCTCCTTATGGTCTTAGCGTGATGGTATATAGCCTCTTGCCAAATTTCATTAAGATCCGATCAGCCGTTTAGTCGTGAAAAGGTAACAAACAAACTTACTTTCGCATTTATAATATTAGTTAGGATTATTGTAAATTAATATACGACTCCACACGATATACACACTGACGACGATGCCATTGAAGTGAAAAGTTTTGGGCTAACAAAGTTGAAAACAACACAAAAAAAAGAACTAGCTAAACCCAATATTGAGAAAACCTACATACCTATTGAATAATTCAAAAAAATCCTTTATTTCATACGTACATTTTATTCAGGATTAATTCATGCATCTTACAGTCAAGCAATAATTTTAAGCTCCCAGAACAAAGAAACCTAACAAAAACCCAGCTTTCTATCCCACCGATAACAAAAGAGGTCATAGTAACAAACGTTAAAACACGGTAACATGCTTTTTTTGTGGCGGAACTAAAACGAGTGAGCATGACATGTGGAATTACCAAGCATTACATCGGATGCCGCAGTTACTGACAATCTGTCATCGATATAACTGCTGACCCCGCACGATTGTTTCATGCGTGATTGATGTACGGATCCACTGAGCACCTGTCAGGCTGATGTGGATGTAAGTGACAAGCTGGCAGCGAGCATCTAAGAATTTGATTGAGCGTTGATATATATTTTTTTATTTGCGGTGGGTTTGCTCTTGACTCTAGTCTAGGTCAGACATGACGAAAACAAAGTCGACGATGGCACGAGCTTACCCAGAAGTAGCCTGTTCACTCTAACTTTGAAGAGATTAGGGTTGTAAGCGTACGGAAACACAGACGCAGGTAGAGAGTTTCACTCCTTTGCTGTGCGTATTATCAAAGACGTTCGAAAACGCTTAGTGCGAATTGGTGGAATAGCAATAAGGTAGGGATGGTAACTTGCAGTGCGTCTATATGAGGGAACTTTGCAAGTGAAGTTGGGTTGCGCTTTATTAAACTGAAACTAAACACAAACACTTTCACAGGTTAGACCTCTGCCTGATAAACTGTTAATGATAACTAGTCAAGTTTAAAGTCAAGCTATATTTGAAAATCTGTAATAATAATTAATCTCTAATCACCGGGCCCCTAGTTAGTACCCCTGTTAGTACCCCCCGTAGTTTGGACCCCTGCTCCTGACACCGACGGTCCATCAATTTTATATTTTATTTAAAAAAAAATGTAAAACATAAAATATATGTTAACGAATAAATAAAACGTAAATAAATAAATAAGAATTAATCTCTCATAAGTATTTAAATAAGTTTTATAAACATAAAAATTTTAAGCGACTTCGACATTCTTTTTACTGCCTCATTTTATTTAATCGCATATTCTTATAACTTATCCCATCACCGTAACCAGCGCGGCAACAGTGTGAAATCAAACATAGCTAAGCTAACAAATTGAAAATCATACGCGTATAAACTTTAACATTCAACTTAGGCACATACTGTATCTTGTCGGTTTTATTTTTTTGCAAAAAATTATCCCATCATCAGAACCCGACTCATCTGCTGACTGAGCGATCTTCAGCTCAGCATCAATAAATAATGATTACCAAGCTTAAAACCTAAGTGTGTCTATAAAATTTGGAGAGTTCCCTAGATTTTTCCAAGATCCCATCATCAGATCTTGACCTTATTTCCATGGGATCATACAGTTTCAAACAATGCCCATAAAATTTGAGTGTTCCCCATTTTCCTGGGATCCCATCATCAGATCCTGACTTATACCTTCCATCATCAGCTCAGCGACATGAGATGATGATTACCAGGCACCAAAATCTAAATTGCGTTAGAAAGAATATGAAAAACATTGAACGTGCCTATTAAATTTGAGGGTTGCCCTCAATTTCCCTGGAATCCCATGATCAGATTCTCACATGGTGTCAATGGGACCACCTCAGGAGGCTATCGAATAAAAAAAGAATTTTGTGAATCGATCCCCAATTAGCGGAGAACTCGGTGAACAACAACAAGAAAAAAACAAATAGTCGAATTGAGAACCTCCTCCTTTTTGGAAGTCGGTTCGTCGGTCGGTCGGATCTTCAAATGAACCGTAACATAACATGACGCCTTTAATCGCCGAAAGGTAAGTCAGAGGTGTGCCTTAGTAGGTACCCCCACATTTCACCTAATATGTTTTAGTCCCATATGGGTTGACCTGGAATCGAACCCAGCTCCTCATGTTATGTATTAGACTTAACATATATATATATATAATAGTGCCTCGTTTGTACGAGGCACTATTCAATTGACCCATGTATTTAATTTAGTAGGTTTATATTCATTGTTCTCATACGCGTTATGTAAAGAGAATGGCTAGAAGTAACAGTTTTTAAAGATGCGTTTTTTGTGCGTGGAGAGAGGTAAGTGTCATGGAAGATTTTAAAGTGTTGATGTAAGTCTGAAGTTTAGTGCGAAAATATATAATGAATCGATATGGAGTACCCTTTAGCTTTGATAGTAGAGTTTTTTTAGACTACTAGGTGGCATTTTGAAATTGTTTTTGTTAGTGTTACAATAAAACTAACGATGGGACACTTGATTTCGTACCTTGCCTGTCCTGTTGTTTGCACACCACATCCATCAGCTGATGGACGCTACTGAAAGTGCCAAACTCGTCGCTAAATGTTAGTTTGACTTAATTTGAATTGTTATGAGAAGAAGAAAAAACACGCTAAGAAGAAGTGTCAGGATTTAAAAATCTAGATAGCCTGGTTTGACATCGATGGTTTAAAGCGTCTTGCTCGAGAAATGAAAGTTCATAAAAAGAATCATAGATTATTTTTAAGAAGAGTTATCTACAGACAGCAATTTCTTAGGAACTTGAAGTCATCATTCAAGTTGGGTTCACAACCAAATCTTGGACATTAAAAACCAAATTCTTTCTACCTCCAATCAATACGCCGCTCTTCACAATAACACAATACCCATCAAAATATCGTTATTCTACAACAAAAGTCGACATTGTCAAAAGTTCGTCGACCTTTCAATATTAAACGTCCATTAATGATTCTAAAAAAAGGTTACAAACGTATTGTACAAAGGATTACTGGTAAAAAACTTGGGTTTCCACTTTGTTAGTGTGCTAATGACAATATTATTATAAAGCAGACGTGTTTGCTAGCAAATAATACGTTATTATCGATAACTTATTCTTGTTTTGTTAAACATTTGATGCGTTGATGTTTTAGAACTGAGTAATCATTCATAGATGGAGTAGGGTTCGCAAAACCGTTTGTTAACAAGAAAAAAAATAAACGAAAATGGAAAAGGTCACATGTACACATAGGATCCTGTTAAAACAGCTAGAGGAATAGATTAGATGGAACTTTAATAATAAATAACAGTTGGCCCAAAAAAAAAACAAAATCCTTTTTTTAATCATGTTAAGCTATAAATTCTCATCAGACACATCTGAAGAGTTTCGCTAGCTAGTTTAATTTAAATCTGTATAAAAAAATATACTTTCGAAGTCCATGTATAGACATGTCTTCTTTATAATATATCCACAGTCGAACGAAAACTGTATTGACACGAATAACAATACAAGAGCCTCCCAAAAAATACACTCTCACTATTGCAAAAGAAATTGTTTTCGTTACCCATAAAAGGTTCAAGCATCCGGCAATCGGAATGTTAAACTATACTTATCTACCTACGCAATCATTGTGTACAAAAATGCTCAGAAAACTTATGTATGTTATTATTCTTCATTAGTAACACCTACAAAGGCTTTAATAGAATCATTAAGAATTAAGAGATTGTTTTTTCGTATAATATAGCGTTAAAAGTGGACTTAATTAGGTGGAATCCGATTTTGTTTGAAATAACCACAGGCGATGATTTTGGTAAAAGCTCTTTTAAAAAAAATCTTTTTTTACAATTTATTTTGAAATTCTATTAGATTTTGTGATATGATAAAGATTGGGACTAACATTTTTAACATTGCAAATTTTATAAAATGGAATTTTTGACGATAAAAAACTTTTGATTGTCAGCCTAATTTCGTAAACGATTTTTAATTCGATTTGATTTTTTATTTGCAAGAATAAAACACTTTTCTTTCTCAAAATATTTTCAAACCTTTTTTTTGCTGACACTACAATAAAAACTAGCGTCGATACAATCAACAAATCAGAATACAATCTGACAATTAGATTATCAACCAGAAACTGCTCAGTCATCACGAGCCCATTGTTGTTGCGCACGGTACAGCAATAAAAATTCCTTTTGTGAATCGGTAGCCTCACTGTTTTGTTGACCATACAGTAGGCATTCAAAATACCATAGTCATTGGAATAAAACGTGATTCCTTTGTAGTTCGTGTATTAATATTGTAGGTTATGTGCAATTACAAGAATTTTCCTTTTGAACATGTTCTGTACTGTTTTCAATCGTCTTATTAAATTTTATTCAGTGTTAGAAAACGATGACTTGTGATTTGGTGGCTAACAATAATGTAATTTGGTGCTAACAACACACTGTGATCATATATTCATTCGGCAAGCTTTCCTATTGTCATTTGACTGAATATTTTTCAAAGTTATATTCTTGCGAGTTAGCTCAGACTTAATTTTACAAGTTCATATTAAACACAGTAGTGTTCTACAAGGTGAAACACAATAAACGCAAGACTTGTTGTGACCCTCAGACCACGAAACTGAACAACTGTTCTACGAGTTCATAAAATTCTCATCACCATCACTGTCAACTCCTGAACACAAGCATTATCTCTTCAGTTGGAAGCCTGCAGCACCTAGTAGATCCTTTATACATTGAAACAGTTGAATGAAAAAAAAAAACCCATTTTATTCTTAACCATTTTCCATACCTAGTAGATCCTTTATACATTGAAAAAGTTGAATGAAAAAATAATCACTTTTTATTCTTAACCATTTTCCATACCTAGTAGATCCTTTATACATTGAAAAAGTTGAATGAAAAATAATCACTTTTTATTCTTAACCATTTTCCATACCTAGTAGATCCTTTATACATTGAAAAAGTTGAATGAAAAATAATCACTTTTTATTCTTAACCATTTTCCATACCTAGTAGATCCTTTATACATTGAAAAAGTTGAATGAAAAATAATCACTTTTTATTCTTAACCATTTTCCATACCTAGTAGATCCTTTATACATTGAAAAAGTTGAATGAAAAATAATCACTTTTTATTCTTAACCATTTTCCATACCTAGTAGATCCTTTATACATTGAAAAAGTTGAATGAAAAATAATCACTTTTTATTCTTAACCATTTTCCATGCCTTTTTTTTTCAAGGCCCACTTGCTGCGAAAGCCAAACTGTCCCTGTTTACAGGGCGATTGGTTATTGGGTGCAATCCTTGAAATGGGTGATGCTAGAGCTAATTTGCAACAAATTAGACCTAATAACTAGGGGTCCAATCTAGGTTGTTTCAGAGTAATCGAACTTTTAATTTTTATTGGAAAATTTTTCCTCCTCTCGACCTAAAATTGATGATTGTGACAAATCCACATCATTCAGAGCGTTGACGTAATCTTTCGAAAATCATTTTATATTCAAAAAAATGAAACCTTTGGGTTCGCCATGTCTAATGAGACGCGTCTCAATGTCACTATTTGCATTTCTCACTGATCCACCTATATCTGAAAACGAGTTAATTTCTCGGCTTCTCAATTTCCCACGCCTACTTTAAGATGGTCAAGCTACAAACGTGTTGCCATGATTACTATTTGTAGCTGCAACTCCGAGTTAATTAAATTATGAGGTTAGAAACTTATGTGCTACATTTGATTGGATGCGAATAATTTATTAAAAGGAAGTGGTTATTACGGTATTATATATCTAGGCAAGTTCTGTTGTTTTATTCGTTGTTTTTTTGTATTAATTTGCTTATTCTTCTATTTGCACAACCTAGTCTAGTTTTTTTTTAAATATTATTTCCTTTTCCTTTATTTTATACATTTTTAAATATTTCTTATACAAATATTAAAAAAAAAACATATAAAAACACAGGTTTCCACCGGTGTCGAGAGCAGGGGTCCAAGCTACCGGTGGTTAGGGCTGCAGAGACAGGAACCTCCTCACAATGCGGGCCGTATCAAGGAGTACTGCCTTCTGAATCTGGCTCTTGATCCAACTGACAAGTGAGAGCTTCGACAGATGTTCGTCAAGGCTTTATAGGCTTTGCTTTTTTTATTTATATCATTTGTTACAGTTGCCAATATACAACATGTAACTTAATTAACGCACATCCTGAAAATAGTTTGTTCAGAATCGTTTACTTACCACGTATTCAGCTGGCCTACCATGACGATTATTTTACGCTTATTCCAGTGTGTGAAAGAGATGGCGCTAGACATCCTGTATAGCTCCGTCTCTTTCCCACACTGGAATAAGAGTAAAACAATACTGCTGACGTCACGGTAAGCCAGCTATACATCATTCTTAACATTGAAATTTTTCATCCGTTTAAGCGTCGGTGTTCCCCGGGGATCCATCCTGTATTACACCACGTAAACTTTACAATGATTTTGATTTTAGCTCTATCAATCACTTCAAACTTTCCAAGGATAATAATGACAATTTCTTTTATACTACTGTATAACAATGGCCAGTTATACTTAATAGATACTTTACTACCTACCTATTTGACTAAACATTTCACATTAATAAAATCCCATACCATGCCAACCAGAACCCATAAAATAACCCATAAATTGACCTTTCTAAAACCTGTTAATGAAAGCACAGACGCTCATTACGGTCATTACCCGTTCACAGCGAAAATAATTTCGCATTCTAATCTTACACAACACTAATAGGTGTAAAAGCGCAACTTGCTCGGGAATCGAACCGGCGACCTCTACGGGTCACGCGGTATAATTGATTTACGCCGCGGCGGACTATGCATTAACATAAAATAATGCTTGACCTCTGACCTGCGTTTTAAAGTTTCTACGCCATTATAACTGGCGCCTTTGTTTTGTATTCTAGTTAAGATCAGTGTGTTAAGTGTGTTTGATAAGGTTATCTGGGGATCTAGTCTTGTATGGATCTCAGTTAAAGATGCAGCAGTATATAGTCTTCCACTGCAAATTTAGAGTCACCTAATTGATATGAATAGCTGTCGTTTAAGAGCTATGCCGTGAGAGTATTTGAGGTCACCTGACGACAATTTTATTAAGACCTTATATAAAGAAAACCTTTTCAACCCAAGTGAAGAAAAGAAACGATATATTATTTCATAGACACTACCTACAGTAAACTACCCAATCATTTCTAAGATAGATTAAAAATTATTTTATCCTGACCAATTGCTAAAACTGCTTGTATTTCGACTGACGTTGGTGACTGATTATAATAAAAAAGATTCCAACAAGATGACAGCAGATATCATCTTCATCACTTTTTCCTCCACACAATTATAGACAAAAACCCAAATAATAACACTAGAATTTCTCTAACAAAAAAGGTCTAAATCCGCGTTAGAAGTGTTTCACAGACTCCGCCGTAACGATGTGTCTACCTACATTGGTGTAGTGGTCTCTTCAGCTTTTTTACGTATCAGACAATGGCGTATGACCTCAACTCGCTGAGTGCCTTTGAATTATTGTTGTTTATTTTTGTATACGTCTTTGTACATCACTAGTGTTGGGGTTCATCGGTTGTAGAGTTATCGATTTTTGTATCGACACACTTTTTCTATCGAGACTTTTGAGAGCGTGTTCTTTGAAATTAATTATCACACTTTGCTATCGTTTAGCAATTGATCCCTGATGACAATCTACATAAGAGAGTAACTTCCTATGCTGAATAAATAAACCTGACGTCATTCTATTTTCTTGGATATCATACTAAGGAGTTTGCACTAGACTGTTGGAGTGGTCAGTTATCAAAGTTTTTAACTCGTTTTTTTACTCATAGGATCATGACCTTATATTGAATTCCTTCATAATGTACCTACACTTACCTAATGCTGTTTTTTTTGCTATCTGCCTATGTAATCAATCTGTAGCGCAGATATATCAATTACATATCGACTTAGATTTACATTTATTTTACTGGTCCTGTCTTTGCTAGAATTTCTAATTGTTTTTAGTCGTGTTAATAATGTCAAACGTGTATAAATTCATCTTCATTTTAAATTCGAGACATAAAGTAGACATAATTTATAGATAATATCAATAATATATTTTACTATCAATTTACCATCATCGAACATCTCATATCGACTTTAATCTTTACGCTAACACAGTTATCGATATCCAAAGATAGGATCGATGTTGAATAATATGAATCGATTAATTCTTTTACGAGCGTCACTATGCATATGGCTTTGGGATGGATGATCTCACATTTTTTTATATAGATTTGCTTAGACAGTAGACAACAGTAAAATGCAATCATAGAATCGTAATTAATCACTCGTTTTTTTTTTCAAGTCTGTCTCCTTTTCACAAATCTTATTGTGAAAAGGAGACAGACTTGATAGAAGATTTTTATGGCAGGTTGAAATAAAACATTATTATTATAGTGGTCTTGGCTAAATAGGCAAAAAATATTAAATAGCTGATATTTATTATATTACAATACGTACATTATTTACAAACTACAAATAGATATGAAATAAATAGATTAAATACATACAAGTATCAAAATTACAGGGTGTCAAAAAATTCGATCACATCGCTGTCAACAGGAAAAGTGCCCAAAAGGCTGACCGCATTGCCACGTTGGATGGCAATTCTGATTCTTTGGCCAAAAAAAAAGGCCGAAGAGTCGACCAACCGCTTGGCGATATCCCGAACGGCTCAAATACACACATCAAAAGGGTCTAGGGATCAAGCATTTTTATGCGGATTTCTTGAGATTGAGATGTGGCTTTGTAATAAATTTATGATTTTATAAATTTATATGGATCCTTTTTGGTGCATTTCATAATTTGAATCAGGAACTGTGAATCAAATTCGAGTAAAAGATGAAAATCAGCTGTCAATATTTTCCCTATAAAAACATACAACGCATTGAAGACATTATTAGTGCTACTGTTTCCCTACTACTGATTAAAACCAACGTTATTATGGAGCGGCGACGTCATTTAAGCAGGGAAGAAATGCTCAGAGCCGTGGGAATGATAGAAGCTGGTTCCCGGCAACGTACTGTGGCTTTAGCTCTGAATACAAGTCAGAGTGTTATCAGTCGACTTTGGACACGTTACCGAAGCACTGGTACCGTGGCTGAGCGCCATGGAGGACGGTATCGCTGCACCACACGGAGACAAGACCGATACATTCAAATCTTAACTCGAAGAGCTCCAACAATAACCGCCATGATGTTAGCCGTGAGGCTTCATCACTCTTCAGGGAACTTAATTAGCGACCAAACAGTCAGAAACCGCTTGCATGAAGTGAACCTTCATTCCCGAAGACCGCTACGGGTACCACCTATAGCAATGCACAATCGTAGGATTCGATATCAATGGGCTCTTGAACACAGAAATTGGGCAGAAGAACAATGGCGTTTCGTGTGCTTTTCTGATGAGTCTCGTTTTGGTATGAGACCGGATACAAGACGTATACGACACTGGAGAACCCCTGGACGCCAACAGCGATTAAAATCCTGCCAGGAAGTCCATCCTTATAGTGGTGGAACCATCATGGTATGGGCGGGTATTTGGATCGGCGGAAGAACTGAGTTGATTTGGATCAGAGGCAACCTCAACGCTCAAATTTATGCTGAGACGATTGTATCAGACGTCATCGTTCCTCTACAAGTGCAAATCGGTCCCTTATTTCAGTTAATGCATGATAATGCACGACCGCACACCGCAAGAGTTGTAAGACAGACTCTCGCCGCAGCTAACATCAATGTCCTGCCCTGGCCTGCTCAGTCGCCAGACTTGAACCCGATTGAGCATGCATGGGATATGCTACAGAGAAGAGCTCTGCCGAATATGGAGGGTATCCAGTCGCAAGAAGACCTTTTTTTGTTGTTGCAACGAACATGGGCGGCCATTCCACAGCGTGATTTGGATGAACTCATTTTGAGTATGCCAAACCGATGTTCTTGTGTTGTTAGTGTTCGCGGTAGAAACACGGATTATTAATTGTTTAAGTTACCCAATAAAATTTTAAAGAAAACTGTTATTTCAGTCTTTTTTTCGAACTTTAATGTTAGTGGTTCAAATGTCAAAAATCCCTTTATTAGAAAATGGCAAATTTCTTTATTAATGCAAAGGTGACTTGGTTTATCGTTACTGTGACAAACGAAAACACTTTATTTGATGAATCCTTAAAGAAAATTTTAATTAATATCAATCAGGAGAAAAGTTATTGCAAAAATATATGTTGATCCCTAGACACTTTTGATGTGTGTACATAATTACCAATTTAATTATTGTATTGGCGCCGTTTAAAGCTTTCAGCACCTGCAGCAGCCGCCCCAGCGCAGCTCACCGTGCTGGCAAGATGGATTAGTAACATGGCTAACCACAGAGCTATTTTAAAAAGATACTATAAACCTCTCAAATTGCAAACTTCAATGACCGTAAATCTTTCGCAATTCAGTAATCACCGTTTCGATCATAAATTCGTCATTTCTAGGAATAGTCGCAGCTATTATAATAACCTCAGACGACAAACCTTTCACTCCTCATTTAATACACTACAATGTCCTTGATCAACCACAGACCCTCCAATCATCTTCCAAACCGCAATACATGTTGCTTAACTTCGTGACGTAACAATATAAGACATCTCCAATAAGATGTATTCCCCACACTTATTTCTATTGTTAAGTAATATGACTCTGTGACCCCATCAGTAGTTTTGCTTTCTCGGCCAAAGGCCAGGGTTCAAATTCCAGTTGAGTTTACAGATGGTTTCCGTCATTGTCTAAAGCGGGAGATGCTTCGACATGTTGGATGTTAGGTGTGTACTGGCGATGACGAAAGGGATTTCGATAAATATTTGAAACAGATTTATATTATTGTGGATGGCTATAAGAGGAGGGGAAGACCAAAGAACAAACTAACTAGAGAAGAGGAGGTGACTGCTGAGATATCGAGTAATAAATAAAAATGGAAAAGAAGATATCCAGGAGAATGATAATGACTTATACTACGATAGAAGCCGAACCTAATAGTGAGCCTACTACCAACATAACGGCCAATAGAAATGATATGCTTGAATAAACGAACCCCTTAAGTAATGAGGATGGTGATTATAGAACTCAATCTTACAGACTAGGACACAAGGCTAACTAAAGATTGGCAAAAAGGGAGATAGACAATGCTGATGACAAAAATACTATTGAAGTACCAACAGATTCATCTACTCGTATCTGCGAATGGAGTCCCAGGATCGTGTATAATGAAACCAATAATAGGTACAAATAAGTGCAAAACCACCAAAACATTTCTTTAGATCTAACATTTACTAGTACATGACGAAAAATGTGATGATTTTCTTAAAGAAAGGAAAATTTGACCAATACCCTCTTCGCTCAACAGCTAAAACTATCCATCATTGTACATAAAGGTTTCATAGTACCCCCGTATTTACTTGATTCTCTAACAAACGACACTTTCATCTTCCACATATTGCTGCTACTTAATAAAGGAGTTGTCGCGAGTATCAAGTTACTTATACAGTTTTCATTTGAATGAATAATTTCAACAGGTTTTCCTTTCCTTCTTATTGCACCAACAATAATACGCGATCCCTCGTCCACTTTCACGATTTCACTTTAAATTAATCGAGCTTATGGTTAAATGGTAAGCCATAAAGGGTTTGACAAACTAAAAGTACAGTCTGTCTAAGCCCAAGTAGGCCTTTTGTGACTTACCTTTCGCATGTACAGGTTAATTGTGAAAGTTGCTTAAACAAAAGACGTGAAAACATACTCGAGCGGACAATACGCGACAACTGAGGTGGTCCAAACAATTGTTGGACCACCGTAACGATAGTTCGGACACACACCAAGTTTTCTTGTTTGATTAGCGTCCGTAGTTGGTGTGTTTACCCTACGACGCATATTCATTTCAATTTTGAGTGTCATGGATAGTGTATTTGGCTACTTGTGCATTTTTTAACATTTTCGGTATAGCTAAGAGGAAGTGTGCATTCTAAGGAAAATAATGGTCTCGCTTCTCAAACAAAACTCTTTCTTACCACCCGAAGCTCAGTCATTCAACTTTCATTTGTCTTTAAATGGCTAAATGCCTAGTAAAACAACAAAAAAGTAAGAACCCTTTTGTATTGTTATCTCACTAACCACTTAACATTAATTTGCATCTTCAAACCAACTTATTAGCTTACCTCAAATGGTCATCAGTCAACAGAACTATTGTTCTTAACGAATTTCTAATTTCATTCAAACGACAGATGTTCGGAGCCAATATTTGTTGAACGGTACTTTTTACTTCCAAACGGTCCTAAGATTTTGTTTGTCCGAAGCTCATTCGTGTCGTAATTCGGACCGATTGTCAAGAGCACTCATGCGCATTGTCAAGTACGAACTTTACTTAACATGTACAGAATGTACACTATTTCTAATGCCACCTACATGCCACCAAATATGTGATTAGTTTGTGGGATGTATGATGGTGTGAAAGATCTTTATGACGTGATTTTTGTTTGCAATGGTCCTAAATACCTTGTTTAGTTATCCAGCAGGACATGTAGGAACAGGCAAATATTGTTGAGCAACATGATTACTTTATTTGCCAAAAACGTCTTTAGTCTGGCCTTCAATAAACATTTTTCTAATCATGATCCGTTAATGACCACTTTTAGACTTTCTCAATATTGATTGCTCGAAGCTAGAAATGAGGTGACTGCTGAGATGACGAGTAATAGAGAAGTATGAAAGAATAGTAGATTGTTTGCTAAGGGAGCAAACAACTATTAGTTAAGCTTAAAATAGTGTTGCTCCCGAGGTGAACACTCTACTTTTTATCACCCTCTATGAGAAAATAAATAAGTGCAAGTTATGAATAAGAATAGTACGTTTATTTATTTCATTCTCATTACTTGAGGAAACACTCATTTTTTATAAAAAAATATGTTAAATCCGATCATGAATAAACAATTGCGAACAAAGACGGAATGAATTTGGCGCGTTTTTATTTTTTCACAAACTTTTTTTTATTTCGTTCGCGCGCGGTTTACTTTTTTATCATATAGCCTGAAGCCGGGTCCAGATATGTATCATTGGCCCGATCCGATCACTGTATCTTACAAAAACCGACTCGACATGGATCGGGTCGTATCGCGTACCGTATCAGAGCGGCGCGCGGCGTATCGATACTGCATATTAGTGCGTATCATGATCGCGTATCATCACCCGTTCACATAGGCGATCGGGCGGATGGCGGATCGGGCAAGTGATACATGTCTGGACCCGGCTTTACTTGTTCAAACACTGGTACTTGTAGTAAATTGGACTAAGGGCAGGGCAGGTGCTCTCAAAAACGGTGAAGGAAAGCGGCATGTCCTAAAACTAAAAATTCGAAGAGATGTGACATCTGTCGTCGACGGGATCAGTGCTGGTTGGTACCAGCACTGATCCCGCGTGGTGAATTACAGCCCACTCCCTCTCGTAGAGAGGAGGCCTGTGCCACAGCACAGTAGGAACATTATAGGCTGATGATGAAGAGCAGGAAAATGGTGATGATTGCTCGAAGCTCCAAGACTCTTATTCAGTTAGTCAAAACGATTGCATACTTTCTTTCAAAAACATCTTTCACTGAACTACTCACTCATTTCGGGTTACACAACGCTACCATTCTAATGAGCGATACTTCAAAATTGTCGTTGACATGAAGCATTCTCTAATTTATTACAAGTATCTCTTCAATCAGGTGTACAATGATTACAATACGAAATATTTTGCAGAGGTCAAGAGCTCGGCAACTCTTGTTAATATTCCGGTCCGCTTCAAATGTTTGCTTTACTGTTTTTTCAAGTCTTTGTATTATGAGTGCGTGAAGTTTAAAATAAGCATTGACATTTTTAGTTACAGTAACGCTAATTTCCCCTTCTAATTTGATGAAAATCGATTTAAAGACAGTTGCTACTGCTTCCCAGAATTTGATCCTTATCAGTGACACTATCAAATGGTGTTTTTTTTCAAAATCAATGCATTCGATTCCTGGCAAGGATAAATGATTTTTCAAAAGAGTAATGATGCAGTTTTAGTTTTTATCAAAATCTGCTCGAGACTCCTTTGAGTACGCCCACTTCAAAAATTCACCCTGTATAGAGTTACTAGCTAGTCATAAATAAGTAAATATTAAACATAATTACTAGTATTAAAAGCATAAATTTTTATACTCAGCAAATATTATAGGAACCATCTTTTTTATGCACGAAAAAGACGATTTATTACAAATGTAACATCTCTATTTGAGCTAAAAAATAGGTGGCAAGTCTAATTTATTAGTTGTGGATGTAAATATAGGTACATAATATTTGTGGATGGTACAATATCGACGAACGATTAATATTTATGCGCTGACATAGGAGAGTATAGAAACATCAGCTGTCAATCAAGAATGAAGAATTAATGTGCGCTCGATTGCTTGTATGATGAGTTGGTACTGTATTTTGACTTTAATTTTACATTGTAATATCGTTGGTTTACACCTGTCTGGGAAGATGGACTGGCCGTGAAAGAAGAATCCTTTAAATGCTTCTTCTCAAGTTTTTCTGGAAGCCTTATTGGTATCAGAGAATAGCCATGATTATGCTTGGCTTGGAATATGTATTTATGCTCTGATGCCTGTCTGTAATGCTGGATTAATGTTATAATCCACTGGAATGAGTTCAGCTCAAGTTTAAGAATGTAGAAATAGGTACCGGTAAAATTAACTCATAGTATTTTCATTTCGTCACAGATACAATGAAGTGCCGTATAAGAAAGACTGTCTGCAACATTCTGCAAATAAATTATGACTCTCATTTTATTATTTAACAGATATTGTATTCGACAGCACGTTAAACCCCATCACCTATCTAAAGTCCTGATCTTTAACCCCCACATACATGCAGGTTTGATTGGTGCCATTTGTAGTATTATTCGCATCGTGAGTGGAAACGAACATGATACCTAGTAAATAATCTAAAATGCCGTAAAGTATGGGCTTTCTCTTGGATATTTTTAACCGACTTCTAAAAAAGGAGGAGGTTCTTTTGATTTAATATCGATTCAATAACGCAGTACTTACAAAAAGTTTTCTTATGATGGAGTATCCTAGGATATTTCGAACGTTTTCTGTTTGATATTTAAGAAAATTTTGTTCATTGACTATCTGGATCATATGTTATCTTCGAAGCGTTTAAATCTTAAAATGAAGTCATTTATCAGTCTCCGATTTGAAAAGGTCATCTCATCAGTATGATTATTTAAAATTATTCACAGTAAAATACTTTATAAGAATAGCTGGAACCGTTACTTTATAAACGAAAAAGTAACTGTTACTGGCAGCAGACGACGTAGACAGACTGCCGCCAAAAAGCTAAAACTTGGGACCGACTATCTGACGTAATATGTCAAGATTCGCAGTTTGTGGTCAAGATCTAAGCCAATGAGGTTTGTGACCTCGAACCAAGTCCATGAGTTTTTTAGATAAAGCAGCCTTTCAAAATTTTACTTTGCTTCTGTTCGTACTGTTACTACAAATAAGCCCTAGTTATGTCTTTAAGAAGAAATGCTTGATTTGAAAATAATTGTGCTATTGTAATTTTAACCCTCAGCTTTAACAAGAGCGTTGAGAACCCAACAGCACGGTTTTAAGTATTCCTTTAGCCTAGTTTTAGTGAAAATGGGAATAAGAATATTTTGAAACCTACCCGGGTTATGATAATATTATACTTGTTTTGCCATGGACTGGCAGCAAAGAACACCGGCGGTTGCCTATAAAAATATGTAAAAGTATAGAGTTTGAATTCCTGAACAGTTTTGTCTGTAGTTAAACTTTTATAGGAAGTCAGGAATTAAAGACATTCCAATTTGAAGTTTTAGAGGTTATGTCTTGTCAACAACAGACTAATCGAAAAAGAAATATGTAAATACCTACTTACCATTTAAAACACCATCGATAGAAATGTATTAATACGAAAAAGAAACTAATAAGATTTTTTTGCTGGACTTAGATTTTGCCATTTGGCTTGATTTGATAAAACATAGTAAATTATTTCGTCAGTATCTATCACGGTGACATACGTAGATGCTTAATAATTTCATCAACAATTCTCTCGCCGTTATTCGTTCAAAACCAAAAAAAATGGCTTTCTTTGTAATTTGATGGAAAACATCGTGAAGAAACTAGCATGCCTTAGATGTGCGATATTTCTCGACGGCATGTAAAGCGAAGTCAGAGGCCCATGGGCGGCATAAAACTCTGATACCAGGCTAACCTCGTGTGGAACCACACGAGGAGATACCGAGAAAAACCAACAAAAAAGGCAAAAGGGAGACATAGAAATAGATTTTAATCTAGATAATTCTTACTAAACAAAATTGAAGTGTTTCATTTTTTTCCATTGTAAACAAAAACACAGGATGTTCTTTACTTTTCCATTAATTCGTGTCTGTTAATCAACACTAAAGTTTTGACAAGTATTGTTACATTAGCTGATGTGTTAAATTATAATTAATTAATTAACAGCTCATCATAATAAAATTTGAAACTTATTGTTACTTTAATGGGTACTAAGATGCTGCTAGCATAATTAAAACTTAACAACAAGCCGTAAACAATGAGTGTTAACAAAATTAATGAACTAACATTTATTTACCTGCTTTAATGGAATTTGAAAGGAATAAAGATGCTGTAAAGTAACTATTTTGATGAAATGGTAAATGCTACTGTTATAATTTAAAGTAGAAGGTACTTAGTACTCATCCTTCCTTCTAAACCACAATTTGACCACTATTGGTTTATTACACTATTGGGTATTGGTACCCCTATAGGTGAAGACTGGGTAAAAAAAAAACGAAATTCTATTTTGTCCGTCAGACAGGTACCTAATACAAAAATATTAGACACGTATTTTTTGTTTTATCAAAATATCAAAAAAATACTTGGTTAAAACTCATTAAAGTTGGAGAGTGGGGGCTCACTACGTCACAAGTAGGTATAAAAATAACCGACACGTGACGTCATGCGCCATTTTAAGTCAATATATCTCCATAATTTTATGACCACGTGAAAAAAGAAAAAATACGTGTACAATACTTTTCAATAATCTACCCGATAGAAAAAGAAAAAAAAATGTGATCACCCCTATTCTTCAACGTTTATATCACGGTCTTAACTTGCAGTTCAGACTTAGTGTTGGAAATCAAAAGCAGATCTATCAATCAACTAAGCCTTTTGTTATTCGAAACTGGTTTCACGTTATATAAGTTACAACTTTTTTATCTATATCTATGGAAATAAATAAAATTGAAATGTCTGTTTGTAATTTCAAAATAACAGCTTTCTGTTTTACGGTAGGTTAAGTAAGTACTTAAAACAAAAACAAAAAGATTTTTTTTTGTCTCCCTGTCAGTTTGTTCCGGCTAAACTCCGAAACGGCGGAACAAATTTTTCCGGGTTTGGGCATCTAACTGATGTTATAATGAATAACTTAGGCTTCTTTTATTTTTGAAATAGGACAAGAATGCCGTACAAAAAAAATTAAAACCCAAAAATTGGTAACAAAATCCGATTCAAATAAGGAAAAGAAAAAGACTTTCGTCATATATTTTTTATAATTATTTCACACGAAGATCGCGGGCAACAGCTGTTATATAAAAGTTGGGTGTAAAAATGGCCGATGAAAATGCTTGTAGAAAAGTTATTAAATTTTAGGGGTGTAAAGTAAGACAATGGTCCACTTATGGGACTAAGTGCGGAAACCTAAATCCCATAAAGAAAAAGAAGAAGAAGGGGTGTCAGGTGCAAAGTTCATCATCCCTGTAGAAAAGGTGACCAGATTGGTTTTATATCTACTAGGGTTGTGGTTTTATATCTACTTGGTTTTATATCTACTCTTTAATTCAAATATGTTCGATACAACACTATTAAGCCTATTTCTACCTACCACAAATTGCTACAAGCCTCACGTAATTAATAAACGACCCCTATTTAACATAAATAGATCTTAGTTCAGAAAATATCGATTCTCAAAAAACTCCATGCAGCATTTTACCGACCCCTATCAAACTTCTTGCGATATCAAAATATGATTTGATGTAAAACCTGAACATCCCGGATCAGAGGTTGCATTGTTATTTGACATTGGCATCACGTATTACTAAAACATAAGTAAGTATAAACTATAGTAAGTAAGTACAGCAAACAGGCAAATATTAGGTACCCATTATTGTTGGAGAGTTTTTAACAGTCATGCCGAGTGGTCACGAATGGTTAATAATGAAGTGTTGGTGCATGTATTGTGTGCTGCGCTCAATTAGAATCGACTGCACTTATCTTTTATGACTAATCATATTGTTAGCAAGCATATTCATACTTTACACGTATTAACAAGCATCAGTTTTAGAATCACGACTCCATTTTGATTATGTGGGTGCGAAAACTGCGAGACATACTCGGAGATTGAAAAGGCTTGAGTTCAATTCCTACCTGTTGAATTTTGGCTGAAAAGCATTCCTTTTTCGCGTATTTTGGGACCCAGGAAAAGCAAAATTCTGTTGTTTTTACTAATGTTCCTCCGAAATTTAAAGACACTACAAATGTGTTTATTTTCTACCTTCTCTGCCCGTATTTAAGGTCGAAAATGATCCAATGGCAAACGTATACCGGGATAAAAAGTATCTTATGTCCTTACCAAAGTCTTGGTCCAGATGTGCGTAAAATTTCAGCAATAAATAGAAGAGGGTAATATGGATGACGAACCAATTATGAACTCAAAATTAATGATTTCGAAAAGACTTTTAACTTCGAAACAATTTTAAATGAAGCCATAAAAATATAAACTGATTGATTCTTCAACATTTCGATATCAAATGACTTTTAAATATCAATAGTATTACTTTCAGACGATAATGTATGGGTACATACAAAGTGGTGTTAGTAATGTTGCTATAACTATCGACACATATAACTTCATAATAATACTAGACCAATAAATATAAGTAATCATAACAATCAATTAGGCAGATTGCGATAGATTGGAGTGGTACACTTTCTGTTTGGGCATGTAGCGTTAGGAATGAGTAGATGAGGCATTTAAAATAAGGATGATCTCATTTAGAGCGTTTACACCTTACGGCATTTCATACAAACTTTCAAGTCAATATTCTCCGAAATTATTGAACCAACTTTAATGAAACTTATACGCATAAGCAGAATAACAGCCGCCCGGGTCGATCTTTAAGGTTAAGCCGTGCTTGCCGAGGTTGGTCTGTGGATGGGTGACCATCATTACATACCGTGTTTCCTCCGTGCCTCGAAAAGCACGTTAAGCCGTTGGTCCCGGCTGTGTTTGTAGATCTTTGACAGTCGTTACGAGTAGTCAGAAGCCAAAAAAAGTCTGACATCCAGTCTTACCAAGGGGTATCGTATTACCCAGTTACTGGGTTGTGGAGGTCAGATAGGCAGTCGCTTCATGTAAAATACTGGTACTCAGCTGCATCCGGTTAGACTGGAAGCCGACCCCAAGAGAGTTTGGGAAAAGGCTAGGTAGATGATGATGCATAAGCAGGATACATAGGTCTAAAAGTTACTAAAAAACATGTTCAAAAAATAGTGTTTGTTACAACTCAATTAGACCGATTATAAATTATCCATAGAAACACAAATTTCCAATTATCTTTTTATAGAAAGAAATTTCGAAAATGTTTTTAGTAACTTTTTAGATCTATATATCCTGCCTAAGCGTATGAAGTTTCATTAAAGTTGGTTCAATAATTTCGGAAAATAAAGAACTTGAAAGTTTGTATGAAATGCCATAAGGTGTTAACGCTCTTAATCCATCATGATGATATCTCGTAGTAGGTACTTAGTAAAGTCTATTACTGTCCTTAACAAGACAAGCTTTAAAATGTGCCCTAAAATTTCTGAACTACCAAGTATAAGTTTATGTTTTTTCGGGTAAATAAATGCTATTGTAGCTTTGAAAATAAGCAGTGGCTGTAAATCAGAAGCTAGCAAATATTCGTAACTGTCATTATCAAACAGAGGAAGCATAATTATACGTAAAACAACTACTACTTGGCTACTGAAGGTGGCAATTTTGATTTCCTAAATGGTCGCAAGCGAGACTGCTGAGAAAGAGATAGTGGGTTCGATTGCAAGGTCGGGAAAAATGTTATTAGGTTTTTCCATCATTGGAATTTCTCAGTAGCAGAAACGGAGTCGGAATCTGTGTCCGGTGGATAGCAATAGGCTCACCCCCTATTACATAACTGGCAAAATGTGGGTGTACTATAAGGTACTCCTCAGCTTAACCTTTCGAGGATTACAGGCGTGAAGTTGTGTTAATATCATGACAATTAAGATTGTCATCTGCAGACTATGAACTATTTATAACTTAAAAAGTAAACTTCAATCGAAATTGACATAGTTCTTCTGCATTATACGGGCAATGCATAATCCATAATTGCCTACCACATGCTGCATGCAAGATATTTAAGTGAAGAACTACTTTAACTAACTTACTCAATAATTATCTTCCTGTCCTTGTCCCATGTTCCTTTCATACAAAACATTTTTCTTCCATTCTTTCCTGTCAATCGCCACATTTATTTCAACTTGTTTCCTCGTCTACACATTCCCAACTCTGTGGCTCAAACAAAAAACCAGTTATCTAATATGTTCGCAACTCTCGATTGTTTAGCGCTTGCGCAACGAAGAGCGTCCACTTTCTGACGCGGGGTGTGGGCGCGTATGTGTGTATGTATAGTGTGTGTGAAAATATACGGACAGCCATTATATGGGAGATTAATTAACATTACTGTAGCCTATTAAAAAAAAAACAATAAGGCAACAAAAAGTTTAGGTTTTTTTTTCTTTTTTTTTAAGTCCGAGATGGCCTAGACCCTAAAAACAGAGGACATTCGAAAAGAAAGCCCGCGTGAAGGATAACAGCCTACTCACTCTCATAGAGAGAAGGCCAGTGTCCTAGCAGTGGGAACTGATTTTGGTTTTTCTTTTTCCTGAATACAAAATGTTGTAATAAGAACTTGTTTGGAAATTGATATTCAGATTACCATAATTATAGTAAACTGCCGATGCTGATGACCTGAGGGTAACTGGTTTTTGGTTCAATCTAACACTAACCCCTGCCGGTTTTAGTAAATTTTTCTTTATTAATGAAATATTAGATAATCAAAAAAGACGAGTTAAAAAAAATGTAGTAGCGAGTATTAGCCAATTTAATTGCATACTGGTGTACTACATAATGACAAAAACAAGGCTATAAATTCTAATAGAAAGTGATTTGGTCATACATGTTTACCTGTAAGTATCTCAAAGTAAAAACCCGGCCATAGGCACCTACAATATTTATTACAAGATAGAGGTTAGATCTTAAATTCGTTAAAAGAGTGAAGTTTCACATTTAGCCTGTCTCATGCTAAATTCATTGCAAAAAAAAAAAAAACATTTATTGTTAATGACAAGAACTTGCCAACAAGCGTACAAAATCAGGCCACTGATTTGCAATTACCAATACCAAATTGTTTTGTCACCTAAGTGACAACTAATTTCCTCACTAACAATCAACCCAATTATAGATCTTTATCACACTAACTAATTTTAAGAACAAGATAATTATATTTGTCTCCTGTTCATAATTGAAACACACTGTAGCTAAGAGACCTAGTGTACGCAAGGTAAGCTGCTCTACTTCGCCCTTAAAATAATTTATTGTGAGAAATCAATATTAGTAGGTAGCCTGTGAAACCGTTCATTTCGTAACACAATTATAGTATAAATATTAGCCGTGCCCCCAGGCTTTGGCCGGATTTCATCGCTATAACTTCACTTAACGGGTACTTACTAAATCAAAATTATTCTAACAAAAATAAACCGTGCGTGGTTTGGTAATAAATTAGTCAATAGTATGAAACTAGTTTTTTTTTACTACGAATAGTATTACTTGTTGTTTTTATAACATTACATCGCGTAACGGTTGTGACATTAATCCTCCAAAGGGTATCGGAGTGTGCAATAGTATTGTCACCTCTAAGTAGACCAACTTTTTTTTATTATGTATGTACTTATACAGGATGATATCTTGGTACAAAACCGTACGTTACACTTTTGTCAAACCGTTGGGGAATTACAGTCGATATGTTATGGTAGTAAACATAATTCTCAGGACAAATAAATTAAAATAGGCAAGCAGGCAGCAATTTTTTAAGCTGCCAAAAATACCTTTATGTTTTAGTGCACACAGATTTTGATAATTTTGTTAACAAAGATCAAACTGATGACTGTCACAAAAAATAGGTAAATAAGCAAGTAATTATCATTTACAATGACCTTCGATTTAATGTAATTATTGTCTATGTTTCTACACTGGCCCACAGGAAAAGCCAAAGATAGGTACTATTCTAAACGATGATCACACGCCAATTAAGACCCATTCATCATTATAATAAGGTTTTAAGTCTATTAACCTCAAAACGGTAGTTCTCGCATCCGCGACAGATGGCGTGACCTATCACACTATTACAAATGTTTAAAATTTATTATTAGCTTTTGGATTTTCTCACGATAATTTCCTTTAGAATCTGGTTATTGATTGTGTAAATAAATATTTATTTTAACTTTAACTTAATTGTAACGGAACATATGGAGGTTATGGCCTTGGTTAGACTAACGTTTTTTGCATAAATAATTGTTAATACCTTTAACTATGATAATTTTCTAAAGAAAAAACACTTTAGTTCAAACATTGTATACCCATGACATTTTAGTAGAACTAGTGACAGTTCTGCTAAAGTTGCGGGTTTTAATTAAATAAGGAGTGATGAATAAATAAGGTTTTAATTAAAAATAACTTTAACTGGTTTCGGAGTGTTCTTCTTAGCGTGTCGATGACGATTTAAATTGAGTCAGCCCAAAATTTAGCTAAAAGTTTGGCACTTTCTGTAGCGTCCATTAGCTCCTTGGATGTGCAAACAACAGGACGGGATTCCGAGTAACTGCTGCGTACATGATTTGGACACCAGATTTAGAAAAAAATATAATATTTAGTGAGTAGTTGGTGTCTGATTGGAGAGCAGCGGTGGCCCAGTGGTGGCAGCCCCGACTTACGAGCAGTAAGCCGTGGATTCAAACCTAGGCAGGCGCATTACTTTGTGTAAATTTATTTCATCACCGTTGCTTTCTAAACGGTGAACGAAAACATCGTGAGGAAACCAGCATGTCCTAGAACTAAAAATTCGAAGACATGTGACATCTACCAACCAATGGGCCCACGTGGTGGATTACAGCCCACTCCCTCTCATAGAGAGGAGGCCTGTGTCCCAGCAGTGGGAACATTAGAGGCTCCCAAAACCGCAACTGTTATATTAAATAGTTTCATTGACCAATTACCTAAGTCTCACGTGCCTTAATACAATCTAAATTGTCCGTCAAAATATAACTAATCATCAACCGTCTAACCAAAATAATGACGAGCGCTTTTTAACTCCCAATCTTTATTTACTTTGCGCAATATTGGTTAGACTAATACATAGGCAATATAACATACAGACACACTGTAATATAGTTTTATAATAGACAAAATATTTTATGATACTAACATTTTGATTTACTGAGCAGTAGTTGTCTAATTAAAAGTTAATATTGAATACTTATGAAAGATTGTGGGAACGTATTTAGTGTTTAGTTACGAAATTATTAGAAGATTAGTTTCTGTTATAAAAAAAACCGGCCAAGTGCGAGTCGGACTCGCGCACCGAGGCCGCGAGGGTTCCGTACAAACCTGTAGGTATACATATAAGTAAAAGATAAAATAAATTTTATTTTTGTCGATGAAAATTTTTCATTTAAAATACGGTAAATTTACGGTTATCGCAATTTTTCCTTTATCTGTGCTATTGCGTTGCTTCGTACCAAATTTCAAGATTCTGAGTTTTACAGGAAGTACCCTGTAGGTTTTGATTCCCTTGCGAGTGTAGGTTTTGTGTCCCTTTGCGGCATAAACGGCTGTATCTTTTGATTGCGTTAGCTAAGAATTTTGATTGTTTCACAGCTCCAAGTGAAAGTTAAGTAGACCTGAGTATTTGATATAAATTCCAGCATGATACCTCCACGCGTTCCTGAGAAAAAGGGTCTTGACAGACAGACAAACGGACGGACGGACAACAAAGTGATCGTATAAGGATTCCGTTTTTTCCTTTCAAGGTACGGAACCCTAAAAATGGGGGATTATGTAAGCCATGTGTGTAGTTTGATTACATAGTAAGTTATATATTGGCAAGTTAGTAACAACTTACCCAGAAGCCGATTTTGCAAGAATGTTAACCAGTTTTTAATCCATCCATGACAAAACAATACACAACGTGAAAGCCCTCTTTTGCACGTTGTGTATTGTTTCTTTATTTGTTGTTGGCAGCCTTTCGGTTTAAGCTCAACGCACACATAAGAACATAGTAAGTTATATATTAGCAAGTTAGTAACATAACAACTTACCCAGAAGCCGATTTTGCAAGAATTATAACCAGTTTTTGATCCATCCATGACAAAACAATACACAACGTGAAAGCCTTCTTTTGCACGTTGTGTATTGTTTCTTTTATTTGTTGTTGGCAGCCTTTCGGTTTAAGCTCAACGCACACATAAAAACTCTGCATCAGATCAGCTCTATCTCAAATTGAGCCGTTCATCGTCCAAATCACCGTTCGTTCAATGAAACACGATACTGCAACCCACCCAAGTAAAAGCAAGCAGAGTGACAAAATTCACAAGCAAAATAAGGAGAAATAAAAAAAACAAGCAACGCGCCCTAGAAAAGTAAGAGAATCTTATTTGAAAAGTTCTATCGAAGATCGAAGAGTACGTTTAAAACAAAACGAAATTAACACAAACAAATGATCATGGCGCCTTCATTCCAAGACTCCTTTCGCTCAAGAATTCCCATCAAACAAGCTTATACATCATTATCCACGATAACAATCCGATTTTTAATTTATTCACAGCTTATAAAACAATCGATCAGTTCGCCGCCTCTCTCGATCATGATCGATTACTTGTCGCCTCTCCGATACGGCGGTGAATCGATAAATTAATCGTTACGAACCGAGTAGAATCGCTCGTTGTGATGTAATTGTTGTTTGTTCATTTGTCCCGACGATTTTTCGATGTATTCATCATGTTAGTCAATACCTTTGACATTTGAGAGGGAAGGTGGCTGTATTGTTATCCGACATAATGTTGGAAATAATTGTAAAAGTGAATGTTGTATGATAAATGATGAAGTTACTGTCATTTCTGATGTCTTTTCTTCATCTTTGTTTCTCTAGTGAGGAAACAGGCCTTAATTTGTTCAAGATTGTCTAAGTTTGTGATTAAGTAACGACAAAGGTATTTAACTGCCAAGTTAGCTCTTCATGACGTTCTTATTTTATGCTGTGGCGTGGTTAGGTCATTATATTTCTGTGTCACTCAACAGGTCGATCTTAAAATGAGATGAGTGATACGTTATCTTATTCAGCAAAGTTATCTTCGTCAACACTTTTTAACGTTTGGTCTGTAACTAACAAACATAAATAAATTCACGTTTTTTTCCCAGAGGATAGGCAGATGTCATAAAGTGCCATCTATTACAAACCTCATACTCCTTTGGCCTCATCCATGTTCATTACAGTTCAATTCCGTCCATTTAGAACAATACCTTGGGGTCAGCTTCCAGTCTAACCGGATGCAGTTGAGTATTCGTATATTAAAGCGACTGCCTATCTGACCTCCACTACCCAGTAACCAGGTAATACGATACCCCTTGGTAAGACTGGATGCCAGACTTTTGGCTTCTGACTACTCGTAACGACTGTCAAAGATCTACAAATGACAGCCGGGACCAACGACTTAACGTGCTTTCCGAGGCACGGAGGAAACTTGGTATGTAATTATGGTCCACGGACCAACCTCGGCAAGCACGGCTTAACCTTAAAGATCGACCCGTGCGGCTGTTATTATTTAGCCACGAGCTCCTCCATTTAAAACTATACCTAAAAGTTCTAAATTGCATAACTAACTTAACCGAACTCAGACTCGATCACAAACCAACCTGGACCCAAGTAATCTTACGTTTCATGTTATTTTCCGTATCTCGAACGATTATAAGCGTGACATTATATAGTATCTTGGAGCTTAAGAAAATATAATTATGCAAAGGAGGCCGTTTGTGTTACGTTTGTGGAACGGACGTGGATTTCTTTTAGACTGGTTTGTTACCGCTTTTGTAATAGTTAATATTTTGATTAACATTGTTTGTTAAAGGTCGTTCTTAATCAAGAATATCACGAACATTTAAAGAAACAAACTTTAAAATCCTTATATATATTACTATCATCAGCTTGGAAGGTTACTAGTATGTTACTTTATTCAGACAATCAGACATGGACCCGCTGTATTAGGTAAAGGTTCTCGAAAACGGCTCAGACAACTTTCATAAAAGTTGCAATATAGGCGAAAAATCGATTTAGCTAGGTCTCATATCTTCGAAAATTCGTTTTCTAAGTTTTCACCCGATAAATTTATAAATTTAAAGCAGACGATCATTACAGTCTATCAATGATTCCAGTTTTCAATCTTCAGCGGGTGACCTGTGAGCTATCCAGGTTGACGTGGTACATGCATTGGAATATCTACAAACCTACTTGTTCTCAAACTATTATTTACTTCCCCTATTAAAATATTTTATCAAGAAATTACCAAACAATAAAATCAAAACATAATATCGCCAAACGAAATTATTACAACATCATTATTTAAACAGCTCATTTCTATTATTGTCGCCATGACAAAGTTATCAGGCACTTAAAATTAAGTTCCCACAAAATGAGCTTAAAGATTTTAATCTAATTTCAAAACAACAGTGTTGTACCATTCGCAATGTTTCTCTGTGAATTATCTAAGTAATAAACTACACTTAACATAAACTTACGTACCTACAAAACTTTTGGTTAAGCACCTGTGCACGACCTACATAACATAAGTTAAACAACAATATAATATAACATTACAGCTACGCTTTTAACAGATGTTGTACGTAAATCAATTTTTCGCAACAATAGCCTACAATTTTCTACGAAAAGCCTTAACTGCGAACCGGAAAATAGCGAACAGTGATCTTTAAAGTTGCAACATAAGACATCAAATCGATTGTTGCAAGATTTGCAGATAGAATTTTATTGATTTAGACTATGTATCGTAACTTCCACGCGTCTTTCATACGAAACCCAACCTTCTATTTCAAGTAGTAGAATCTTTACTCTAATGTAACACAGCGTGTAGATAGGGCGTTATTCTTGATATAGAAGCTTCGATCAATAATAGTACTAGATTAAGGATCAGGAACAAAAATGAATCGCAGAAGTGTCCACAGTTTGCACACACGTAAACATCTATATTTCTTAGAAAAAAGTTTGATAATATTAACAACTTCAGTTTATTATAAACCTTAACACTCTAACATAAAGTTGAATTACAATTACAAAATATATTTATTTAAGTCCTTTCATCGGAGAAAGGTAAAAGGCAATAAATTTAAAATGTCACTTCAAAATAAAAAGTCATGAGTTCAAAAATATTTATTCTAAAATGAATCTTAAACTCTAAATGACAAAGTTCAAAACATTATATTGACGATTACGTGCTTACTCTAATTTAGAACTAGACGTAATTCTTGGTATTAAATTTCAATGCTCAGAACACAGTAAGTATTGAAAGACGTAGAGTTGCAGAATATATTTTTTTATGCCAAGGTTCGTCTTGTAAGATTGCAAATAGTTTTGATCGGTCTAAAAAGTAGTAGTAGGTCCTATTTTTAACCGACTTAAAAAATGGGGAGGTTCTCAATTTGACCATATTTTGTTTTTCTTTGTTGTTGACCGATTTCTGCACTAATATTGTAAACTAATGTTCAAAATTCTTTTTTTATTCGAAAGCCTATCCTCTAGTGGTGGTCCCGTTGTCACCAAATTAGAATCTGATGGTAGGATCCCAGAGAAATCGAAGGCGACCCTCAAATTTTATAGGTACTTATACAATGTACTTTCCAACGAGGCACTTCACGTATACGTATACGTGGTATCTTAAAAAATTAAACTTGTTGAAGGTGTGGCTTGTAAAGAAACATACTTACGCGGTTTATTGAAAATAGTTTTAAAGTATTTCATGAAAATACCTACAGGTATAGTTTTCATCAGATAAAGATTTTTGTAATTTACGCCCTTGCGTGTTTTCAGTTATGTTCAAACTATCATAATGAATCGAACATATTCTCGAATTTTTATAAGGTTAATATATTCTGCACATCGAAATGGGTCGCTAGAAAATCTACAAACAAAAATAATATTTAAAATAACAACGCTACTCCATGCATTGCCTTTTCCAGAATAGTCAATGTTTGTAACAATAGTTGGTGCGTCGTTGCAAACATTGGTCAAACAATCATAATATTAGGTAATTTCACTTTTATTGACTATTTAATTCTGTTTTTATTTCATGTAAATTTTCTTATATATATCCTTATCGAAAAAAAACATATTCCTTTCAAAATCTTAGTGTTACGGTCGTTATTTCACAGTTATTGAACGCGCACTGCGGGCATTTCGACGTCTTAACGTTGGCTATGATTGGACCATACTAATTTGAAATAAGACCACAAAAGCATTTGTGGTCTTATTTTTCGAGCCGTTTTTGAAGCGCTCATCGGGAATCTAGTACTATTATTGATCGAAGTATAGAAGGTAACAATGTGCACTTGCGTCCACTCGCGAAGCTTGAATGCTTGCGCCAGATTTGAAGCGAAGTGCGGGGACTAAAACCAATGACATGCTATTGTTTGATGATTTATTTTACATTTTCAATTTATTCTTAGATAGATAAAATGTAAGAATTATTTATGATGTTAGAAGTATTTCTAGGAAAGCTGTTAAAGTGTTAATGGACCTTTTTCTTTCTAGAAGTAACTTCTCGAATTCCTACAATACCATATGAAAAATTAAATCATGAAACAGCAAGTTATTGTTTTCTTGCAAATCAAAGTATTCAATCATCTCTAAATACTATATCAATTCAGAATATTTTAGAAGAACAATACAAAATAAAAAATCGGAATAAAAACATGTTCATGACTGTGAACTTATTCGTTATGTTCTTAAGAAAGGTAGTACTCGAAACCAGCGTGCGTGTTAACCAGAGTTCAAAACAAAAGTTCTGTAGTTTATGCCAACAAGAAAAAGACACGAGTTTATGCACATTAAATGTATGTAAAACATGCGAACATTAAACCAATTACAAGATCAATACCACCTATTAACTACCACATTCATTCAACACTATTTAATCCACGAACCAATACTTAAACTTAGATCAGATAACAAATAGAGCAGTTAATTCACACATAAATACTTGCTTATCACTTAAGAAATCAACCTCAATTGATACCACACTCATATATGTAAGTA
This sequence comes from Cerastis leucographa, assembly GCA_963082945.1. Lineage (NCBI taxonomy): Eukaryota > Metazoa > Arthropoda > Insecta > Lepidoptera > Noctuidae > Cerastis > Cerastis leucographa. The sequence continues at coordinate 9,950,716 of OY720353.1, forward strand.
CACAGAATAAAACAATTAGATAAAGATTATGCAAATCATCGCAGGCAATGTATACAGTCAGGAGCACAAACATGTATACACTTTGCAAAAACAGCGTTTTTTTTAAAAACATGGTTGTAACTTTTGGATAAGAAAGAATTGAAATTATCTAAATAGGTACTATTATATTCGTAAGAAAGCACAACGACCAAGCTATGCAAATCCATATACAAGGTGTTGTTTTGCATCCTCGTCAAAATTATTCAGGAGGATGACACCAAAGACATAAATTTACGGTACAATTAAAATTACGGTACCTAGTTAAAAATTAATAAACGCTGATTTTTTTTTGTTGTTTATGCTTGTCAGTATCTCAGACTAACCCCCTTAACGTGGTTTAGGGAATAAGAAATGATCAAATAAACGTTTGAGATTGTTTGTATGTATGGAAGCGCGATTATAGGGCGGATTCAGACGACCTGCGTTTAAAACACGTGTGGTTCATACTTCTCGATTTCCAAAAATAAGAAAAAAAAAATTACCCACCTATTTTATTATTGATTCGGGACGAGAATCATTAGCATATTTACATCCTTGAATTTGACGAGGATGCAAAACATCACCTTGTATATCTGATCTCTTATTAAACGGGAAGCTCACAAAGTCAAAGTCAAAGTCAAAGTCAAAGCATTTATTTCAATTAGACCATTACAGGCACTTTTGAAAGTCAAAAAAAAACAAAATAAAACGCGAAGCTACAGTCCCAGTCACAAGGCATAATAACTTGTGAAAGTACTGTAGTTGCCCATTCCGTAGCGTAGATCTCTATGGAGAAGAACGGGCAAGAAACTCCATGGACACTCTTTTAAATCAAAATATGTTACAAAATCTTGGTTACATCATTCATGTTAAGAATTACAAATATGTGAGAACAATGTAGAAATACGGGCAAGTTAAGAGCGTCCAGAGTAAAAGATTAAATCAGTAATTAAAAAATAAAGTAATTAAAATAAACCGTGGCAGCTAAGAGATGACCAGTCACAACTGACAGCGCCCGTTCACGAACATGACGCATGTATCAGCCATCATTCAACTCAACCATTTTGAAGGGAACTAAACGACCCGACACACCCGCCACCATCAGCGTGACATTTAAGTGAGCATGACATTCACTCAACCACCAGGGTAATTTCGCGTCAATGAAAGATTTAGGTACTCATTAAATGGTGGCTTTACAGTACATGGTACTCACACATGTGCTATGCAATTATATAATACTAAGAGATTGAATCTATACAATGCAAATATATTTTTACAATCTTCTGCAGCTTTCACAATAACTTCACTTTCTAATTCTGATGATTCCGATTGCCCCTATGGTTGTGGAGCAGGACCAGCATTGAGCCAAGCATTTTTATCATCAATATAATCCCCCAACTTATAATATGCTTGCCTACATAGTGTGCGTTTTATGCAAGATTTAAATTTCGTTTCATTCAGTTGTAGAATGTGGGGAGGTATTTTATTATAACATTTTAAACAGTACCCCATGAAAGATGAGTCTACTTTAGCTAACCTGAAACCTGGCTGAACTAGTTGGTCTCTGTTTCTAGTATTATAGTGGTGCCGGTCACCTCTTTTACTAAATAAATGCAGATTTTTTCTAACGTACATGATGATTTCATAGATGTATTGACAAGGTACCGTCATGATGTTAATTTCCTTGAACAGTTCTCTTAGAGAATCGCGCCTACGTAGATTATATATGGCTCTGATAGCTCTTTTCTGCAGAATAAATATAGACTCGATGTCTGCAGCCCGTCCCCATAGTAAAATACCATATGACATAATACTATGAAAATAACTAAAATACACTATCCTCGCGGTATCTACATCAGTAAATTGACGGATTTTTCTGACAGCATATGCTGCTGAACTCAGCCGTCCTGCAAGAGATGTTAAATGAGGACCCCATTGTAGCCTTGAGTCGAGCGTGATCCCTAAGAAAACAGTTTCATCGACAAATTCAAGTCAACTCACACAATGTGAGGTCAAGTTATACTGGGTTATACCGTGTGTACCAACATAATAACAACATAACATAGTAAAAGAAAATCACTACTAACAGATACTCAGTGTACACATGTTAATACTTATGATTGTACCTATTATATGTTGAATGCATAAAAGACCTTGACATGATATTAAATGCATTATGTTATTCATTCGTTTTGTTTAATACTCCTTTGTAAAGTAACTTATAGGTATTGGCCGCGGTTTTCTTCGCACAAGATAATAATATTTTTTTCATTTATTTCAATCAGGCTGATAATCGTTTGGGACTGAAAAAGTTACTAAAGATAGCCTTGAAAATGGATCTACATACAGATCTTCTTTCCAGTCACAGACTAGGAACTTACGCATAAAACGACAGGCCGTGGTTCTCGTCTCCAGACGAAGTTAGTTATCGCAAACGAGCTTTGACAGACCAGATTTTCTACGACAAAGCGTGGAAAACCTATTGGAGTAGGACTACTGAAGGAAGGAACAGTCGTGAAGATGATAGAATGACTCTATCATCTTAGAGATATCTATCTATCTCATAGAGTCATTCTATCATCTTACTTAATTCATAATCTGCCTAGCCTTTTCCCAAACTATCTTGGGGTCGGCTTCCAGTCTAACTGTATGCAGCTGAGTACCAGTATTTTACATGAAACGACTGCCTATCTGATCTCCACAACCCAGTAACTAGGTAATACGATACCCTTTGGTAAGACTGGATGACAGTCAGACTTTTGCTTTCTGACTACTCGTAACGACTGTCTAATATCTACAAATGACAGCCGGGACCAACGGCTTAACGTGTTTTTCCGAGGCACGGAGCAAACTCGGTATGTCATTATGGTTACCCATCCAAGGACCAACCTCGGCGAGCACGGCTTAACCTTAAAGATCGACCCGTGCGGCTGGTATTATTTAGCCACGAGCTCTTCCTATCATTGTACTTACTTATTGTTCTGAAAAAAATATGCATGCCAAGTCCTGTAGAAACTCTTTTTAGAAATCAAAACACTTTGAGATGATTGCCACTTTGTAAGGCCCTAAGGCGTTCCTGAAAATCTTAACTTTCCACTTCACTCTCTTCATTGTTTTATAAATGTTGTCTGTCTGTCAGTTATTAAACTGTTTTATATGTAGTTATCTTGTCTTTGTTTCAACAAGGAAAATAAGTTAATGTAGCGTTCATTTGTTTTTTTGATTGATGGATCGATTCGAGTCTGCATTTAGAAGTCTTTTGTACGTGTGAAGGGTATTTATATTTGCACTGATTTGAAGTGACGGGCAGGCAAAACAGATATGTATCAGCTAATGTCTTTGTCTGCAAAGTTTTATAATCATTATGAAGAAACGGCATCCTGTATGCATAATTGTTGCTGTTTCTGACAGTGCATTAGTTGGTTAGACTTAACTTTATAGTGCCAATAGTTTGGGATATTTACTAAGACAGGATCTACGAGTATCTACCAACTTATATAAACACACAACTTTTCCCATGTATGTACCTACTTCATTCCACAAAAAGTGTCATGTGTCGCCGAACCACGTGCAAAAGCAAGAAGAGTAGCTTAGGATCGTAAACCTTAGATATTCCTTGTAAATCTCCATAACATTGGATTGTAATTTAATATATTTTTTTAGTAAAACTTTCTGTTCTTCCGTGGGGTGGGGACCTGGTGATTTGTAATACAGGCATTTTACGCCTAACTCAAACACCAGCTCCACCAGCCTCACATTGCTAAAAAAATAAAAAAAATATATGTGAAACCTAGAATAAGCTTATCATTGTGAGGAGAAATAAAGGAATTTATTATTATTATATTATTCCTCAAGCTTTGTCTACGGAAACAGTAAGGTTGGGAGTACAACATCATTTTGATCTTTTTAACCTTGTTTCACACACTGTTGAGTATTTCGACTCGTACGTTTCGACCATGCTCCCTCGGACTACGTGTCTCAAGCAGGTGTTACCCTCGATCATCTGAAAACAATAAAGAACAAAATCAGATGCTCTATTTAATAAATGGTTTACAAGCGTCCATAGCTTCGGTAAAATTCAAGATACAATATTTTTTTTATTAAAAAAATATATCCTACTAACAACGTCTCCACAGATGTCGCTATTCCGTCGGCCTGATAAAAAGGTTGACAAAGGATATTGTATGGAGAGAGCCTCTCTATTGTTGTTTGTTTTTAGCAAACCACAACGCAATGCGGTGACAAGTTGTTGACTTGGGAGGCTGAGGCGATATGAAAGATGCTCTATTTTGATTTTTACAAAAAAAAAAAACATTTGCGTTTGATTTATACTAGTGCTATATTTTAATGGTATTTTTTTTAATGTATAATCAAATAGAAAAGCATTATCATTACACATTTTATGGCCCTCTAAACATTAACGAGCCCATTTAGATACTAACAATAATAATTTACAATTTCATAATCTTAACTGTGCTTGTAACCAAACGATTCGTCTCAAAATAAACAGGATTACTATAAACCGACTTCATAACTTTCATCTGTAGGTTTTATCAATACAAAATTAACACCATCACTGTCGCTAATTTAATGCTCAACATAGAATTTGCCATATGATTTTCGACCTTATACTTTTGGGATACGAACTATCGTGAAATTAACCGACGATTAAAGTGTAAAGTGAATTAAATGCAAGTTAAACGGCTGATTAGATGCAGATCAACTTCCAGATCAAGCAAATCATGTTAGAATAAACATGGATAGGGTTCGACAGGCTTATGGACGGCCCTTCGGCGTTGCATTGTGCCAGCAACTGCCGCAACTGGTTGTTGATTGCGTTGCAGGTTCCACATTGACTTATAAATCGTTGCTTTGTACTGCTGATGTGTTTTATATCCGCTGGTATTGTAGTGAGAGATTTATTTGTTGTTGTAGGAAGTCTTGGACTAGTTCTACTCTGTCGAAATGTGAAGTTTCGTAGTTTAGGTTATGCTCATTTATATTATATATATATTTTTTATTTTTGGTTATATTGTTAAATGCGTTTTACAACAGTTTTTGCCGTTTTCGAAATTTTGACAGTGTAATAACAGGGTTTGTGCAAGTTTGGCTATTTTTTTTTTATCTTTCTCCACTCTATGAATTTCAACTTTCATATACAAACAGCCAGATCACCAGGAACAACGACCTGTTCAATTATTTATTCTGTGCGGGAATCGAACCCGCGACACGCAGCAGCACCAACCAATCGCTCAACCACTGCGCTAACCGTGCAGTCAGATTTATGTATAATTGCTTTATAGGTATTATTTTTCATTATATTTTAAAATCCATACACATCTAGAAATAAGCATATCTTTATTTGTTATTTTCTGAAATGCTAGCTACATTTCAGAAAATAAGAAATAAACGAATGCTTCTTTTAAAATTTAATTTAAAAAATCAACCATTTCAAGTGACAATGGTCAAATGAGGACATCGGCGTCAGTCAGACTAGCGACCAATTGCTCAGTTATAAAATAGAAAGCTTATCAATTTGAGTAATTACATCGTTTTAAATGTTTAATGTCTATCAGTGTTCGCACTACAGCAAGACATAAATCTTGACAATTGCAAAAAAGTTTGACTTTAGATATCTTCGTCAAAAAAAAAACTCAGATTAAAGTAAGTAGGTAGAATTGTTTAGAAGTATAAGGTCGAAAGCGCGAAATGACAATTGGTTGCAAATTGTCAAAAGAGCAGAATCTCAAAAACGCATAAGGCAAAATCTTAGAATGTCAAAAGAGCACAATATCAAATATTCTACATTAACATTAACGTTAACTGTGTTTTGACTCACACTTGCAGTAGGTAAAGAAAAATGCTCTTATGCTCCTAAACGGATAGAATTCACCTTCGTTTTTGTATTATTATTTTAGATTTAATCAATTACAAGTGCTAAAGGAGAGTAAAATTTCAAGCCTTTTAATTAGTTTAAGCAATTTTGGATAGTCATGATTCTCTCATCCATGATTAATTGAAGTAGTTTGAGTAGCTTTTTGTTTGTATTAATAAATAACTGGGGATTATTAATTATTTATTACTCAACAAGTTTTTTCATTTTACTTAGGTTTTTGCATGCACGTTACAATTTAACCATCTTGTAACTAGTAGACGAGTGTTGGTATAAACTTATATTTTTTTTAAAGGCATCGAAAATAGAAAGACATAGAGAAACTTAACATAGTAATAAATCGTTAAAGATAATTTTCTTACCGAAAAAAATAATTTGTGGGTATGTCACGCACTAAGAAGGAACCAAAAGCTAGTCATAACTTATAATACTTAAGATTTTTTAGCCTGCTCAAAGAGCTGTGCAGGTGTCTATACAAGATGGAAGGGACACTTACGCTAAAACGGTAATTATCACTTATTCAGCACATTTCTGAACCCCATAAAGAAATTACTCATGTGTAATTTAAAAAAAAAGCTGTTCCATAAATTTTGTGTAGGTTTTTCTTTTTGCAGTTCAGTATGTTCCGTACAAACAGCTATTTTTTAAATTCTTTTTAACCGACTTCTAAAAAAGGAGGAGGTTCTCAATTCGGATGTTTGTATTTTTTTTTTTTTTTTTTTTTATGTTTGTTCGCGCATTACTCCGTCGCTTGCCAACCGATTTGGAAAATTCTTTTTTTGTTGGAAAGGGTATACTTCCCAAATGGTCCCATAGTCACCAAGTCGGGATCTGATGATGGAATCTTGGCGAAATCGAGGGAACTCTTCAAATTTTATAGGAAAACGTACAGTGATTTTGGTATTTTCTACAACAAGTGAAGCATTTGCGTCCAATAAGAACCATTTTACCATCAGATCTGATGATGAATCCAAGAGACAGGCTTCGGAACTCCATAACAAGGCAATGAATCTTAGCTGTGTTTGGGCTTGTTGAAATTGTAACGGTATGCTCTTTCCAGGTGTATACACTGATTACGCTGAGATTTATGATCCGATTTGCGTGATTCTTCTTTAGTTTGATGTGGAATAGCTGCCATTTGGTCCCATAAAAAATTAATATAGTTTGGCCATATAGTTTTCATTTTATTAACATTTTTTTTCAATGTAAACTTTTCACTTATGTACACCGATTTCTCCGTGATTACTGGACCGATTTAGACGATTTTTCATTCATTTGGTAGAGAAAGCTTGCCCGGTGGAGCCATATGAATTTTATTATCTTTGCTTAGGTACTTTTTGAGTCATCCTCTTTATTATGCATTTAGACCTTTGTCGTATGTATGGACGATGTGCTGGTGTCTAGTTAAAATGTAAAAATTATACTTGACTAGGATTAAAGTGAGATACCACAACTGAAAAGGCTAAAATAAAAACATTTTTACAAAAAAAAAAAATAACCGACTTCCATAAAACACTAAAAAGTGGCAAATAATTTTAGTTTCGGAAGTCGGTGGCAAAAAAGTAAATGAAACAAACAAGTCACCGACTGCCGAAACTAAAATTATTTGCCACTTTTTAGTGTTTTATGGAAGTCGGTTATTTTTTTTTTTTTTGTAAAAATGATTTTATTCTTATTTGTTCAAAATTTTGTACTGAATACATGGTAACTACTAACCGTTTTAGCGTCGGTATCCTTTCCATTCTGTATATTGGTCTGGTAAAATTTGATTCCATGGACACGCAAAGGAGAAGAAGTTTTATATGTCTGACTCCACAAGCCAGTTATTGGATAAAACAATACCATTGTAAGGCCCTAAAATAATCTTGAAAAAAAAAACTGTCAATCGAAGTAGAGCAACTTCCGTACACAGCCACCTGCGAGAACAATAGAACCTATAGTGGGCAACGACTAAAGATTGCATTTGAAATATTCACAAACTCATTCCGCGCCCGTCTGTCTACCTATAACCGTGTAACCACCACACTACCATCACCGCTACATATTAGAAAATAACCCCTATGCTCAAAACAAGACGGTCCTAAGTGGATGTAAAATTAAAGTTGTTGGGTTCGAGAAAACTTTTCGAATGTTTGCTACTTTAAAATGTATTTATGCATAGCTCATGTGACCTCAGATAGCGTGGAGCAGTGACCCATGAGAAATTGATTTTGGGCCGTTTCGGTACAGATAAGTATTAATTTGTCATACATTTAAAAAGTTTGTGTTGAGCCATTAATATTGTTGATGGTTTTTAGTTTATGTTCGTTTTTTGTTGCATATTTTTAGGTGGTGAGAAAGGTTTTCGTCATCACTAGATTTGGCTGTCTGTATCTATTTAATCGGTAGTCAGCTATTTTATTTACTTTTTTCCATTATTTTTAATCAGATGTTTTACAATAGTTTCTTAATCATTACACCATTTTGTTTAGAATAGTTACAGCACGGATGACAACATTTGTGTCACTTGTTAAATCTAGTCTTTTTGCAATTTCTTCTTTTTATTTTTGTATAGACTCTTTTTCTTATTAACCGATTTTTTGTAAATGTATGGACATTGTAGGCCTTATAGATTCCTAGATCCTTGGTAACTTTTTATCTTGTTCTACGTTTTGTAGTAAGCAACGACTTATTGTCGGGCCTACGATGCCCACTCATACTTAAGTGCCAATGCTACAGCATTAAAATTGTAAAGCCAAATGATTTTAAAAGAGTAACCATGGAGTTTCATGTTCTTCTTCATAGGAAACGACCAACCCGAACCGAGCACCTTTTTGTCGACGTTTTACAAGTGCCCATGTAGGCCTATGTGAAATAAAAATATTTTGATTTTGAAATGAATTTCCTATACAGGGTGTAACGGAAAGCGTATATACATCCTTAAGGGTGTGCTACAGACCATCAAACTGAACATGTTTCTCAACATAAAAAAAATTTTGCAGCAAAAAAAAAATATCAGCTGCCTATTACATTTGGGTCGAATAGGTATTGTAATTTTCTATGGGGCAGCAGATATTTTTTTTGCTGAAAAACATGTTTTATGATGAGAAACATGTTCAGTTTGATGGTCTGTAGCACACCCTTAAGGATGTATATACCCTTTCCGTTACACCCTGTATATGAGAGAACCGCATAAGCTGGTTTCAGTTGGCTTGTACTGACTTGCACATACATTGGCCTTTTAAGGACTCTTATCAGCGCCGGAGTTGAGACATCGTATGTGGTGGGTCTTACCAACCCTTAATAAACTTAAAGAAATGCTTTCGGGTACTTTATAGGCAGGCATTAAACTATGGCATTAACAGAACTACCTATTAACGACCCCAGCATATTTCGGAAGACGGTCAAAATGCCGTTTATAGTAATAAAACAGTGGGTGCCTCGTAGCATCACCGTGGACTTTAATATGCCCATCATTTAGCAATATATTAGCCACTAGCCACTCTCCTACAATCATTTTAGTAGCCACTCATAATTTTATGACAAAATTATAAGCATCTAATTATTTCATGCGTTTATGATATCAATAAATTAATTTGAATTAATAATGGTAATATTAAAGAAAGTATGGTTCTATGGCGGAGAGGTTAATTTTAACCGCTTGATAAACTTTTGGTTAATTTATAACAGTGTTGGAAGTGACGCTTGTTGTTAAGTTTTTGGTTTTTATGTTGTAATTTTAGGTTTTATTTGATAATAATATAATTTTAGTAAGTGTCTTGCGTATGTTAACTTTTTTATTTATGTCTACATGTCGACTTATGTTTTGACACAAGTAATCTACCATAGCAACCAAAGGCCTTGTCAACAAAATAACTTCGAATTGACTGCGATTTTACCAGGCAATCAATACTAAAATATCAGTAAATTAGAAGTTATTTACTCGTAGTCGATGTCATTTTTTTTTTGAGAGTGGCGGTGGCCCAGTGGTGGCAGCCCCGACTTACGAGCAGTAAGTCGTAGGTTCGAACCCAGGCAGGCGCATTACTTTGTGTAATTTATTTCATCACCGCTGCTCTCAAAACGGTGAAGGAAAACATCGTGAGGAAACCGGCATGTCCTAGAAGACATGCGACATCTACCAACCCGCACTGGGCCCGCGTGGTGGATTAAAGCCCACTCCCTCTCATTGAGAGGAGGCCTGTGTCCCAGCAATGGGAACATTATAGGCTGATGATGATGTCATTTTGTTCAATACTTTTTCAGCAATTTTGTATAAAATTTGCTTTTAAGCCTTTTTAGCCTTTTCCCAGCCATGTCGGGGTAGGCTTCCAGTCTAACCAGATGCATATGAATACCAGTATTTTACATGTAACAACTGCCTATCTGACCTCCATAACCCAGTTAGAACTGGGTAGTACGGTATCCCTCGGTAAGACACCGTCTATTGCTTACAGATAATTTCATCATCTGCCTAGCCTTTTCCCAAACTAACTTGGGGTCGGCTTCCAGTCTAACCGGTTGCAGCTGAGTACCAGTATTTTACATGAAGCGACTGCCTATCTGACCTCCACAACCCAGTAACTGGGTAATACGATACCCCTTGGTAAGACTGGATGTGAGACTTTTTGGCTTCTGACTACTCGTAACGACTGTCAAAGATCTACAAATGACAGCCGGGACCAACGGCTTAACGTGCTTTCCGAGGCACGGAGGAAACTAGGTATGTTATTATGGTCACCCATCCACGGACCAACCTCGGCAAGCACGGCCTAACCTTAAAGATCGACGCGGCTGTTATTATTTAGCCACGAGCTCTTCACCTGCTTACAGATAATTTATTCACCATTTAAAGTCAGATAGCATCTCAGTGACAAACTGTACGTTATGTTATTCGTCTATTATAACTAAGCATTTACTTCTGCGCATATTAATTGTTTAGGTAAAGATGTAAACCACCAGCTGACAGCTTACAAACTCATTATTGAAGATCAAAAGCTCTCTATAATTCGAACCATTGGCGCCCCAAATAAATGGGACCAACCATCTACTTTTTGTAAACAATAAAAATAAACCTACGATAAATTTAATCATTGACAATACTTTATTCTTAACTTTACACCTAATTTACATAGGATTAAATGTCAGTGATCGAGTGTTACTATAATCAGTAGACATATAAAGTATTTCGTATTTATTGTAACGAGGAAAGAATATGGAGAAAATAATGGTCTTTCTCGATGGGGTTAAAGATCAAAATATGGGATTAAAAGTTCATTGAATTGTGTAAATAATGGACAAACTTTTGTTGTGGTAGAATATTTAAATGCTGTGAAATTTTGGTATAAAAATGCTGTTCTGTTTAGACTCGTTTTAAACAGCATTTTTGTATCCTAAGATCTAGATTACCGTAACGGTAATTTTATATTGGCAAGGCCAAAGGAATTTGATTGCATTTTAAATTCGAAGATGAATGTTGGTTTTAAGTAACTGGTGGTGTTGGAATATATTTTATTTAGAAAACATTTCGTTTGGTTGATTACCAATCAATGTTGATTTACAATCAAACATCGCTGTCACTTCGAGGAACGGTTTTCTGCAAATATTTTTGAGGTTTTAGCTTAATAACCAAGTGGCTTAAACTTGATAGACTTTTGACTCAAATCCCAATAGATAAAAATATTATGATTTTAAAATAACCCGTTTTCTTGTATGTATGTAAATATAAAATGGTATGTAGATCACGAATGTTTTGAAGTGAATGCGAAGTCCCAAAATAGGCACTAAATTGTTTTAACTTTTACTAAAACAATTTGTTAGATTATTCTAACAAATTTTCCCAGATTTATTAATATTTATATATTAATAAATCTGGGACAATAGAGATTTTAATTACTTAATTCCCTTTTCATGGTCATAACAAAAGTCTCACTTTAAAGTTAAAGTTCATCAGTATAGAAATAACATCGGGAGAAGAGTAAATTAAACCAAACTAGTAATTAACATAACAGTTTCATTAAGTACCCCATTCAAAATTCAATTTATAATCTAAAAATATTTAAAACACGTTCATCCTATCGGATTTCATATTAAAAGGGCCACCATAGCTCAAAACCATAATCATTAGTTAGAACAATTTGTATGGTAAACTTAAGATCTGATTGCTTATGTAAAGTAAAGAAATTATTTAATTAAAGCCCCCCAGAGACTGTGTTTATTATTCATTTGTTTGATACAACATTATAACCTGTTTAACTTGGTCTCGGACTCGTGCTCGAAGGGTTCCGTACCATTATTTATAAAACTAGCAAAAAAGAACACTTTTTTGTATGGGCCTGCATTTAAGCCCCCCTTATTATAAAATAATATTGGGGAATATTGATTTTATTCTGTTTTTAGTATTTGTTGTTATAGCGGCAACAGAAATACATAATCTGTAGAAATTTCAACTGGCTAACTATCACGGTTCATGAGATACAGCCTGGTGACAGACGGACGGACGGACAGCGAAGTCTCCGTAATAGGCTCCCGTTTGACCCTTTGGGTACGGAACCCTGAAAGTATGACTGGGAATTTTCGGATATTAATGGTCAAAATTAGAGGTAGTTTTACAATGGGCGTTAAAATCCATCGTCATAGGAAATAATATGGAATAATTTGTTGACTTTCTCACATAAGCTGTCGTATCAACGGGAGGCAATTCTAAAGGTGGTGTTCGCCGCTTCGGGACCAATAATTGCTTGTTGCCCGATTAAAATGAATATTTAAAAGTACAGAATAGTTTAGGTTTGGTTGTTAAACGTTTATTTTTTTTTGTTTTAACGATGTTATTAAGTCTGTTTGCATGTGGGTCGGGAAATTGTGGGTACATGTTACTTCGTGGGGTGCCTTGGTTTAAAATAAAGGTTTCCTAAGCTTTTATTGAGGTATTTAAGTATTTTAATGATACCTTGTTCGCGTTAATGAGGTTGATTACCTGTTTTGTATTGAATTTCCATTATCTATATTATTATTAATATTATAAAGCTGAAGAGTTTGTTTGTTTGCTTGAACGCGCTAATCTCTGGAACTACTGGTCTGATTTTAAAAATTCTTTCAGTGTTAGATAGCCCATTTATCGAGGAAGGCTATATATATAACATCACGCTATGAGCAAAAGGAGCGGAGAATCAATGAAAAATGTTGCGAAAACGGGGAAAATGAGACGCAGACGAAGTTGTGCGGGACAGCTAGTTTTGAATAATACAATAAATGTGTCCGTAATTCAAAATGATCTTAATTAATTTTTATAAAAGAAACCTTATTACCTTTCTTATGACATTTAAAAAAAATACGCCTCATTCGGAAACATACTTACGTGTCGTGGCGTGTCGTGACGCGCCAGAAGCAAATAGGTTTCATACATTTAATATGGTTAGGGACATATTTGCATGGCGTGTCGTGTTGCAACGATGTATCAAACCGAATGCTTCTGGCGCGTCACGACACGCCACGACACGTAAGCGTGTTTCTGCCTTTTGTTTGACAGTTATTTGACAACCCACCTTCCTGCAAACACGTAAATAAAATTTTGTCGAACAACCCTTTTCCAAGCTCGTCACAACACGAGAGTTCGTCAAAAACAATTCCGTTCTCGACCCTTCCATTTAGCAACATAATAGCTTCGGGATAATAACAGGGTGTGCCCACCGGAACTATGTCCAGACGGGAAATAGATTTTTGAAAGTTCCTATCAATGGAAAAATCCGATTTGGTGGAACGTTGCAGGGTTAAAATACGTAGGGAATGTTTTTTCAGGTAGTTTGTAGGGATAGCGTTATAACTTTTTATCAAGGAAGTTTTCTATACGAGGTGTTATTCTGCATCCTGGTCAAAATACAAGATATTGTCACAAAAGACATAAATGATCAATTTAAATTACGATACCTAGTTAATTATTAATAAACGCAGATTTTTTTGGTTGTTTATGTTTGTCAGTATTTCAGAATAACCCCCTTAACGTGGTTTAGGGAATAAGAAATCATCGAATAAACGTTTGAGATATTTTTGTGTAAGCGAGGTTATAAGGCGAGGATCAGACGGGCCGCGTTTAAAACACGGGGAACACACACTTACCGATTTCGGTAAATAAGCAAAAAATAAATGACCTAACCATTTTACTATTGATTCGGGTCGAGAATTATTAGCATAGTTACCCCCTTGTATACATTTCTTCATTGACAGACTCCTACTGACTAAAACTAAAATCATACAGTGTTCCTCCTCGTCACTTCTAGCTGGGGTGCGGGGACACAATTGCAGTGTCCACAATCACCCCATCCAAGTTTTCTATATACCTAAAATAACTACGAATTCTCAAACTTTAGGAGTTCTGAAACTGTAGGTTCTTGACAGTAATACTGTTATGCTTCTTGTTGGTTATGAACCATTAATGAGCTAAATATGTACGATCTCAATTGAATACTAAACCAGCTTATCATCCAAGTATGCCTATGAAAAAAAAAATGCAATGAAAATGCACATATTTTTTTTATTCATTCAAGAATGTGAACAGTACAATTCCCTGACAAAATGAAGACCTTGAAAATGTTCATTAAAAATCATTACGCATATAAAACTTTACAATACCTTTTAACCTAAATACTTGGTGTACCATCACAAGGTACCGTGGGCACTTTTTTGGTACTTTTCCGTTATAAATGAAGCAATTTGCTATGTTGTGTCGTGAAATATCGTTCCTTATATGAAACAATGGTGCCATAAGTCAGTGACAGTATGGATGACGAAGTAATGGTTCAATTTTAAAAGAAAGTCCGGGGTAATAAAATGTTCTGTATCGGTTTTTGATAGGATGTTACTGGGGATTCTGTGATTTTTGGTACAGTGAATGATGTTTTCGTGATGGTACGGATCGATGATTTCTGTTTCTCCGCATGTTGCAGGCACCACGTTGTTGAATTTAAGTTTTTCTGAAAATAATGTAAAGTTTATTTTGAGACTTTTTGTACAGTTTGCTGCCACATACGAGCTTCTATTAATAATCGTAATTTATTTATTTACTATTTATTTCAGGCAGAAGTACCCATACACAACAATTATAACACAGCGGATAAGAATTAGAATAAAATAAAATTACATTTCAATACATTACAAAATGACAAAGTAATATGTAGCAGTAGATTTTAGTGTTTAGCTGTCCTCAAAGTAATAAAGTCGGTTTGCTATGTTTCTTCGACTTGGATAAAATAAGCAGCAGAATGAAAAAATATTACATTTAAGCAGTATTACATTGACTGCCAAGTCATAAGTCTCGAGTTCGAACCCAAGACACACACCTCTGATTTTTCGGATTCATGTGCGTATTGTATAATTATCACTTGCTTCGGTGAAGGAAAACATCGTGAGGAAAACAGCATGCCTGAGAGTTATTTCTCGACGGCATGTAAAAGGTGAATAAAGTAGATCTTTTGGTGTCCTCATTTCACCTCGAAAAAATTGTACAGACAGCGTGAGTATGTGCTAACCCCTCTACAGTACCGCCGAGTACGCCAGGGGGGTAACTACTATATAATGCTTTCTGTACCTAGGTGATATCTCCCAGGTGAATTAATTCGACTTAAGCGGAGGCCTTTAGGAGCTTCTCTAGTATGCTTTGATCAAAAAGTAATAAACCCATGTAAGGGTAAAGCCGGCATGGACGGCATAAAGAAACACGAATAAGAAAAGAAGTGGTGGACAAAAGCGCAGGCAGAATCGAGGCTAAATAATATGGGGTACATACACTTCTATCCATCCATGTCTATTTAGTTATAGGTAAAAGTATCCTTGTTATTGATGGAAAAGAAAAATACTAAGAAGTGGTTACATTAAAATATAAAATTTTATATGCCAACATCTGCCAACAAACTGTTTTACAGTTTGGCAGAAGTAATTTACTGTGTAACACTGATGTAATCACGAATAAACGCTTTTTCATTTTCATTTCAGGATCTAGGTCTACTGTCTGAATACCTACATGCCCTATTATACGATAGTCAATACAGGATACAATAATCACTCCATCTGTTGGCAGTGCAATAGCTACAACAAAGCCTTTCAATTACAACCGCCATGATTAATCCTTTAACTATTATAATTATTCGTGTACAAATCCTTGATTTCAATCGAAATTATTTCCATTGAAATAGCCAATAGTCTACGAAGCAGGCATATTGTTTCATGTAGAACAATGGGGGTCGTTCTATAATTGTGAAGGTGTAACAGCCCAATTGTGGCTTAATGACTGAAGCTATAAGCGTTAATCGTTAATTTAAGGCGGTTCCATGATACAGGCGGTAGCGGGAGCGGTTTGGGAGGCTACTGTCACTTTCGTGTATGAGAGTGAAAGTGTAGTTCCTGGTTAGAAGCATTTGGAATAAATCTGTTGGTTGGACAGTTGCATGAGTGTTGTGAGACTCAAGATTTTTTTCAGGAGTAAAAAGAGCATTTTTAACCTCGACGTGAGCAAAGTACTGTGTTGAAGAAGTGGTGATTTCTTTAAATCAAGTTTTATTTCTCCAGAAATGTATACAAAACGTGGTCGCTCACAATGGGCCTCATCAGAAGGCTTAAAAAGTCACCCAAATGGCAATGGAGAGGGCTATGCTCGGAATTTCCTTGCGTGATCAAATCAGAAATAAGACATCCGCAAGAGAACCAAGGTTACCGATGTACCCCGAAGAATTGCTAAACTTAAGTGGCAGTGGGCAGGGCTCATTGCTCGCAGAACTGATGGCCGATGGGACCGAAAACTTCTAGACGCGACCGCGAACCGGAAGCCGTTGTGTTGGAAGGCCTCCCACTAGGTGGACTCATGACCTGGTGAAGGTTGCGGGGATCCGCTGGATGCAAGTCGCTCAGGACCGGTCAATGTGGCGACACTTGGGGGAGGCCTATGTCCAGCAGTCACGTCTTTCAGCTTAAATGATGATGAAAACCCACTATAATATAGACTTAAGATTTTGTCTTAATATTACAAAGGTTATATAAAGAAAATCTTAAACAAAAAGAAATGCTGATACATAGCAGTAATTTGTAATTTTGTTATTTTTAGGGACCATTTTTTTTAAATATCACGTTCATTTAACAGTATTTCTATTAAGCAACACAAATCGCTTCTCACCTCTACCATGCACCACAAACTTAATCGTTAAAATAAATCTTGATACGATAATGCCGGACTAACGAGTGAGGATACAATGCCGCGACAATCGGCGGCGGCCTCTTTCATCTCGACACTTTGTCTCCTGTAGTCCGGCCGCAGAGCATTGGCGCGGGACGCCGATAATTGGCCCTGAGATATTCGTAATTATTTAAATGTTTTCGTTGTGTCGCCGGACTCTGGAGGACCTTTTTTGGGCCTGATAACGTTTGAGTGAATGACGGAATTTGTAAACATGGTAGGTGATTAATTCTGCAAAAAATAAATGGTGGTTTGTTACGGAGTTTCGTGATATTACGGAGAGCATTAGCTTGTTCCTATGTTTTGTTTGTCAATTGTAAATGTTTAAATGTGTTTCTGCTAGTTTTTATACGAAAACAGTGACAATAACTAAATTTAAATGGGGGATCCATTTAAATTCAATTATTGTCACTGTTTTGAACAGCAACAGTTAATCGGTAGTCTTTGAAATAAACGAATATGCCATGGCTGTGGCATCAGCCAACACAATGTGCTCTGCCATTCTCTTCTAAATCAAAATATTTTTATTTCACATAGCCTTGCATGGGCACTTATAAAACGTCGACAAAAAGGTTCTCGGTTCGGTTTGGTCGTTTCCTATGTTGAAGAACCGGCAAGAAGCTCCACGGTAAGTACTTCAAATAAAACCCAAAATTTTTCAACGCCCACCAAAATCTAGACCACCATTCCAAAAACGAAACCAGCACCATCCCAAGCGATTACGAAAAAAAAACCTAATCACTGTCCAATCTACACCTGCATGACTACACGACTATTGGTTTATCAGATGCCGCTGTAATCTGCAAATTTCGAAAGACGGGCGGCACTTTTGTTCTTGCATTTTTTCAAAATCACTTTTTAAAATTATCGTCTTAAGAATCGATTGCGGCAACTGTGGCTCGATCAGAATTCACACGGTACAACTCAAAGGAGACTGATTGCACTGCGATTTAAATGTTGCTTTTTGTTGATTTGTTGATAGATATTGCCTGTGTGTTGGTTGGTTTGCTTGGCTAAGGAGAAGGGCCTTACTGTTTAAAAGTACAAACCACGAAGCCAAGTGATCCGGGATCCTAAAAATGAAAACTGTCTGGCAACACGATTTCACACCGGAACAGTTTAACATTTATTTGGCTCGAGAAGGGTAAACGTATGTCGTGGATGTTTGAATTTCTGTGTGAAGATGAACGATAGATGATTTTTTCTTGTTTTTGTTCTGTGGGAGGATGCACGAAAGATGACTTTTTTTTGTAATTTTAAGTACTTTATTTAATATTTTTATCATACTTTATAAAATATGTTTCTTTCCACTGTTTTTTCGAAAACATTGCCCGACACTAGGTATTTCTCCTGTATCATGGGTGCTTTTACAAACATTTAAACTCACACACACTAACAGCCAGAGCCGGAAGAACTATCTGTAGACCATACAGATATTTGTTCCGTGCGGGGATCGAACCCGCGACACGCAGCGCAGCATATGATCGCTCATCAACCACTGCGCCAACCGTGTCGTCAAAACAATACAACACAATACAATATAATGCAATTGTTTGGATTTTATCTGTTGTATTGTACATGTCTTTTCTCTAATACATAAATTAGTGGGTAAATAATAGTAGTGTAATACAAGTACAACATAACGATCAACCCATAAAAACATACTGCGGGGTCGGAGACCTCTTGTAAAGTGCGGGTCGGTAATGCATCGCACGCGTCTTCGATTTGGTTCTATGACTTCTAGAACATGCTGCATGCTTTCCACACTGTTTTCTTTAACCGTTTGGAGAGCAGTGGTGATGAAACAAATTACATAAAGTAACTGCTTGAACTTGAATCCTTTTTTTTAGGGATGGCATCTCGCAGTTCAACCTATGAGGTTGTCGTCTGTTTAACCGGACTACCCTGTGGGTGCCTTGAGAGTAAGGCCTCCAGCCAGGGCTTAAATAAACTTACTAACTAAGCAACTACACGCTAAGGGTACCCTCTGTGGGGTACGAGCCTCGGCTTAGGGCGTCGCTGGTGGAGGACAGCATGGGGACAGGCTGGATTTGAATGATAACATTATTTAGGGGCTGATTTAAAACTACCGGCAGAGCATCGCGAGCTGGCTCGAGCGAGGGTCGAGGAGGGGAACTGGAACCCGCGGCCTACAAGTCTTCAGTTGGGACGACACCGCTGGGCCTCCACTGCTTTTTTTTCCTTTGATTTAGTGCTTAACCTAATGTCAGAGTTTTTATGCCGTCTGACTTGGCTTTACATCGCCGTCGAGAAATATCTCTAAAGCATGCTGGTTCACCACTGCTCTTATCACTCTGACACATTCCAAATTAATGATACAATTGAAAAAATGATCGTCCCTCTCTCTCTCTCTCTATCTTCTCTCTTCAAATTCTAAATTTATTGGTTACTAGACTATGCCCGCGGCTTCGCACGCGTGGAGGTCGGTCACTGTCCCACGGGATTTTACTACCGGGGTAAATAGTATCCTATGTGTTAATCCAGGCTATAAACTACCCGTGTGCCAAATTTCATTCAGTAGGTTTTGCGTGAAAGAGTAACAAACATCCATCCATCTATCCATCCATACTTACAAACTTTCGCGTTAATAATATTAGTAACACATACAACATATTTGTCAATAACGAAAGATGATAGTCTACTAACCTCACATTGAGAAACATCATTAGCATTCTACACCAGTAAACACCGCAGGAATATATGACGGCATGCGTGTGATCACAATTTCCACGGTATCATCAGCTAACTTCAGTGATTGGTCCATTTAAATATTGGCTCTACCAATTATATTTGTTTTGATGATTGTTTTAGAAAGAATGATTTCATTGAAAACTTGTGTGGCTAATGTATTTCACGGGTTTGTGTTTTTTTTATTTATGTATGGTGGAAAAAGGTAGATACCTTCCTACCCACTGAGGCTAATTGATGTTATGTACTATATGTAGGTATTAATAAATATTGTTTGTTAAGTCTATTGACTACTATTGACTAGGTTGATATTTCTATGGTCAGTTTTTTTTTTTTACGGATGGGAAATCATCAAATGACTTCTCCCGCTCTGGGCAGAGCGGGAGGGAGTGTCAGACTTGTACTGACTAAAACCCACCCATGTTCCTTCTTCGCCCTTTGTGTTCCAGGGCCGCGGTATCTCTTTCGAACAAACCGCAGCCCTGGCAGGCATTGGCCCTCTCGGACCCCTTCCGATTTGCTGACATCTCCTTGAGGCGCGCGTGAAACACAAACGCGCCGTCGGCACGGTCTGTCGTCATAAGACGGACGGACGGTGAGCTGGCCCATTACTCACCGTCCACAGGCTTGCGCCTACGGTGGCCGGGGGCCACTGGTTGCCCCCCGACGCCCGGGGCGTCTCCCGCGGCGGCTGGGACGTGAGGTTCTCTCCCTCTCACGTTCCGCCACCTCCTTCGCTAGCATGACTGCTTCGCAGAAGGAGGCGACGGCATCCCATTCCCTCTCGCTCCGGACCATGGATTGAACCAGGGCCGGACGCGAGAGGTCGCCGCCGCCAATATATTTCTATGGTCTTAGTTCATTTTACTCTTCTAGAGCTATTCAGGAGTCTTAGGTGGTCTGATAGCAGAATATAATTAAAGGTAGGATCAGATTAGTTATAAATACATGTATAGATTCTTTACTCATGTTGGGGTCAGCTTGTCTAACCGGATGCAGCTGAATACCAGCATTTTACATGGAGCTACTGCCTATCTGACCTCCACAACCCACGTAGTACTGGGTAATACGATACCCCTTGGTGAGACAGGTTGTCAGACTTTCGGACCACTGACTACCTGTAACGCCTGTATTGATTCTTTACTAATAATAATATTTTAAATTTCAGGTACAATCGCGAAATGAAATTCATTTGAAGATCTTCGGGATGAGTTAGAAAAAGGTAAGAATTTTGTCATGACTTCTACTTCTACTTAAAATTTTTAATTAATTATGGATGCCTATGTAGTATCTTTTATGTGATTTTTTATAGTACAAAATGAGTGATCTCTATATATAAAAAGTTACTAAAACGAGACTCTTGGAGGATATTGATCAGCTATATTTAAGTTGAAATGTTTTCCTAATATGTATAGTGTACTCATTGTGGAAGATCCAAATAAAAAAAAAAAAAAAAATGAAAATATTTTGGTAATTTAATAAACTTGCTGTTAGTCAGACCAATTTCGAAACCATAAAACCCTGCATTTCGTCTGACTTGCGTCTAGGCTAATTCGTCTTTCTCAATGAACGGCGCCTGCCAATTTAGACGTAAACAAGAAAATCAAGAATTTTTACTTCGAATCCATTCCTATTGTAGGTGGTGGTAGGTACACAAGGCGACACCAAAAGCTATAACTCCCAATATAACATGGCCTTGCTTTGTATAGATTTACCGTACAATGAGAGATCCTCATAAACTAGTTTTGTATGCATTGGTCGCCGTGTGTACGTAATTACGTTGATTGCCTCTAATAAATTAATGAATTGTTGTTCGAGATCAATAAAACACGCCAACCAAATATAACTCTAACAATTACTTCGTTAATTGACTATAAAAACATAAAACCTGTTGAATAAATTAAAGAAATAGTTCTCAATCATATGAAAAACCTTACCGTTAGTTTTGGAAGTCCGCAGGCCGGGGAGTGAAATCTCAGAATAGAAAATAAACTGGTAAACTAAATTATTTCTTAAGTTTACAAGAGTATGTAATAATTATGGTAGACATAATTTTGACTCTTTTTTTTTTATTTCTGTACTTTAATTAATTTACATTTTAATATTTCTATAAGAAATAATTAAAAAAAAAAAATTGTATCCCACCGGTATTGGGAACAGGTTCCAAGCTACCAAGCTAGCTGCTTTGGTAATGGCTACACAAAAAGGAACCTCCTAACAATACGAGCCGTGTCCAGGAGTACCTACCGCTTTCTGAATCAAGCCCTTGATCCAGCTGCCTAACGAGAGCCTCATCAGATATTGGTCGAGGCTCTTGGCAATTAGGCCATTGGCTAATACGATATCGGCACAATGATCGCTGACTCAACATCCCACATGTCGACAACCTCGTGAGCCAAGTCAAGATACTTGATTTGTTTATCTTTCTCGGCGTTCACGAGGTTCTCGTCATGTCAACAGTCATTGCACGCCGCTCTGATCGATCAACCACCACTATATCAGGCTTATTGGCTTTTAGCCATCAGGCCATTGGCCATAACGTGAAAAAAAAACAACAAATTAAATTGATTTTTTTGACGTGAACGTTTTCAAATCAAATTATTAAATTATTAATAACAATTAGCCTACCATAATTATAACTTACATGCAGATTGCAGACTATGGCTGCAATCACATAACTGCAAGAAAAAGTCCAAAAACAAGGTAGGTAAAAACTTTCTCTAAATGAGAAGAACATTTTGTTCTGCTGTAAGAAACTCTCTATAATAGTTAGGTACCATCTGTCCTTCCGTTGGATACTCGCCCAAACATATTATTATGATATAAAAAAAAACAAGGAATATTCCTTGCGAAGTGTAAGTTAGCGAATATTCGCTA
Source organism: Cerastis leucographa (assembly GCA_963082945.1). NCBI lineage: Eukaryota > Metazoa > Arthropoda > Insecta > Lepidoptera > Noctuidae > Cerastis > Cerastis leucographa. The sequence goes on from OY720353.1 coordinate 9,973,413, forward strand.
ACTTACTCTTGACCAAAAGCTAACAACAAAGTTGATTGCCAACAATCAGATCGCTTGTTTCTTTATAGTCCTGCCTATTTTATGTTTCTTCTACTGTACAATACCACTTCAGAAAATCTCGCGTGACAAGTAACAATATAAGAAGCAAGAGTTCAAGTTAAATTGGTTTCTGAGCTTTTGGACCAATAGCTTAGCGATGTTTACGTCTTAATAAGATATTTACGACAGTGACGTGATCTCAGATATCGATAATTGATTTTAAATAGCATGTCGTAAAATAAAATGTACCGTTATTTAGTTTTGTGTGATTTTATTTTAATAGGAAAAATCTGTTCTTGATGTGTTTGCTCTTTGCTCATAAAATAAATGCATTTGTAATATTTCACAAAGTTTAAGAGCAACGATTTAGTGGAGCATCAAAATCGTAGGTAAGTTACGACAGATTATAATCTGCAAAATAAAACGGATGATTAGAAAAACAAAATTCGTTTTTTTTTTGTTTGCCTGTTTTGCCCCACTTTAGTGCAAAAGCCTCCCCCACTCCCCCAAATCCCTCCATGAGCTCTTTTCCCGTGCCTTCAAGAACCAGCCCTCGCGGTATATAGTAACTTAGCAAAAAATAATTTAAATTACCAATGAAATTAAACCTTTCCGTTTTGATTGAGGTGGTTGTAACACAAATAACACACGAGAAGAAAAAGTACAATTTGGAATAAACTTTCATATCAAAGTCACGAAATATTTCATTTATAAGCAAATCGAGCATTTTGTGAGGTCAATCGTGCGCATAAGGTTACTTACTATAGAAGCCACAATTTATACAACGATTAAACCGTTGTTAAAAGTAAGTAAAAATATAAATTCAAGAAGTAATTTCATAGTTTGTTATTTCTGCACGAGTGCTTTAATTACATGATAATTTAACTCCAATATATATAACGTTTGTTAATTGGTCGTTAAATTCATCGAGTAGAAGTTAGATTTGATTAGAAAGAACAGCGTCAGAAAACAAAACAAAAAAAAAACAAGTTTATTTTTATTTGACTGTCTGACTGCACTAAATTATATTAAATTATAATTAATTGTGCAGTAAATTATTAATTAAGTATTGCCAGTGGATACAAGATGTTTTTTTTTATTTAGTCTCTACTGTCCCAATGCTGGCCTCGCCCAATTCCTATGTATCATTCATCATCTGCCTAGCCTTTTCCCAAACTATCTTGGGGTCGGCTTCCAGTCTAAGCGGATGCAGCTGAGTATACCAGTATTTTACATGAAACGACTGCCTATCTGACCTCCACAACCCAGTAACTGGGTAATACGATACCCCTTGTAAGACTGGTAAGACTGGATGTCAGACTTTTTGGCTTCTGACTACTAGTGACGACTGTCAAAGATCTACAAATAACAGCCGGGACCGACGGCTTAACGTGCTTTCCGAGGCACGGAGAAAACTCGGTATGTAATTATGGTCTCACCCATCCACGGACCAACCTCGGCAAGCACGGCTTAACCTTAAAGATCGACCCGGGCGGCTGTTATTATTTAGCCACGAGCTCCTTTCCTAATTCCTATGTATCATTGAAGTACTTATATTGAGAATCATTTAAAACAGCCTGTACCTTGCCTATTTTTACTACCAAACTATATTTTTTATCTCTATCCAACTATTTGAGTACCTAAGGAAGGTAACCTCCTAAAGGGTTCATGGGACATATCCCTACTTATGCATAACTGTGTTATTTGACCCTGCTTACCCACTTTATGCACTTCTACCGGGCCGGTACACTTAGTGTTAAAACTGCTTACAATTATGCTAAGTTGCTAACGAAAACGGCTTTATCTTTTACAGCTAATAAATAAAGACAATTATTATAAGCTAGAAACATTTACGAAGCATATAATTATTAAGTACCTACTTAAATATGAACAATCTACAGAACTGATAAACATTTTTTTTAAATATTATATTAATATATATGTTTTGTTTCCCTTGCTATTTGGCAGTCAAAAAAGATAACAGTGACCCCCCTTGGTCGCTAGTATATTGTAATTATTACGGACTTTGCGCATCTTCACAATACATCGAGGTTTCTATTCCTACCTGAATTCAATATAAATTGTATTTTTAAACACATAAACTTTTCGGGATTAATTTTCTAGATAGCTACGAAAATCGCATCATAATCCGCGACTATTTTATAGTTTTATAAATGGAATCCTTATTTTTCAAACCAACCAGCGTTAACTGATCCACAACCGCTGTACCATCAGGAACAAAATCACGAAAAACCGGTACAAATTCAAAAAACTACTTCATCCAGTAAAAGTCCCTGATCTGTAATCGTATAGACACACCGTTCACTTTTACATTTTTCCGAAACCAAAGGATCTAACCGAATAGTGAGGGGAAAGGAAAATAAAAAAAACGGTATCGGTATCTGATCTTTGGCCATTTGCTAATTACTATACCACACGCGCCTTTGTGGGTTTCCTATCTAATGGCAGACTTACAAAAAAGTTTCGGTTTCGTCCAATGAGAAATAACCGAAGTCTCTTGAAAAAGTTTTGAAGAAAAACGTACTATTATTGAGCTTTCAAGTTTTATATCACTAATTAGTGACCAATACTTAAACACGTGATTATACTCATGATAACAAAAAACTTTCCCAAAGGTATCGAAAAATAGTACCAGGTAAATACATAAAAGATTAATCCGGTGTTACTATTGAAACCGGTATTGATTAAATAATATTAAACTATGTATGAGAAATAAAATGCAGATGCAAAAAAACTAGTTTCTTGAGAAAATCACTCAAGTTCAAGACTTTATTTGCTAAATCCTGATAGATATTCATTTGCTTCTTGTTTTTTTTTTGTATTCACAACAGACAAAAATGCACACGCAAATATAATTTAAAAAAACGGCTGTATCGTTTACAAAAAAAATACGTACATTATCATTTCTAGAATGCGCAACCAACCAACGACCAATTTCACCGAGTTCAATGACATTATAGGCAGACCAAATGTCGCCGTATTCGTGAGAAAATCACAAATATGTCGAACATACAAGTTGTATTAACATAATCGTGTTTCACCTTCATAAATTTACGAGTAGTGTCCAACCGGCCTTTTACATCGGCTTTCCGAATCGTAGGGTTAAGTAGCTGCTTGTTGTTTTTTTTTTTTTTATTGGCATATCTTTTTGTTTTTTTTTTTTTTACTTTTTTATTAAAATAGGTTAGGTGTGTTATGAGGGTGGTGTACCGGTTTTTTTTAAAGATTTTAAGATGTTTTTTTGGCTAGTGATTCACTTGCGTCTAGCTTTCTACTTACGAATTTATCAAGTTGAAATCGTTCGAATGATCGAATGAAATCAGCTTTTTCCTACAAAAGTGTAATAGGTACCTTCAGAGTCAATGTTTTTTTTTTTTTAATTGTCTACCTAAACATGTATTTATGGGGGGCGAAATGATCTACCAAACCCGTGGTTATCGTTTGTGCGTCGATGTCCCTTCGCCCTGTATAAAGGTATCGATTTTTATGTTCCTATTGACGATAGGCTTAAACGTTGGCCCAATTTAATCTTAGCCAAAAGAAAACAAACAAAACAAAACAAAACTTGGAAATGCAGTGTTAATTTATTATTAAGAAAACTTTAACAAATGATTATAGAGCTTATAAATAATGTATCTTCTAACGCTTTCAATATTCTTAATATCCGGACAAACTAGGGAAACTAAGTTATATGTGTTTTTTAGTTTTAATGTTTTCCCACAAAAGTTTAGCTTCAGTTGGTGAAAATATTAGGTTCATTCTAATAATATATCAGTAGTTTTTCTCATTGACCGCGGTAACAGAATATGTTAAGATTTCTGTTTTTGTTTTCATTAAAATGTTATGTTATTGTTGCTAGGCCAAAACTTTCTTTTTTTTTCTTGACTTCCCTATTCCTGTTATTAAGTCCAATTCACAGGTGTGTTTTTGTTCGCCTGATCTGCCCTACTCTTGGGCAACGGTCTTCTCCATTCCTTACAATTCCCTCAGTTTTATGCTTCTTCTGATTCACAAGTTCATTTCTAATTATAAGGGCAGCTTACTCTTTTAAACTGGATTTCATTTTTCTTTTTTTTTTGTTATTTTCTATCCACAAATCATCACCAAAGAGATGCGTTGACACAATCTTTGACAAAATCAAAATACCACGTTTCTGGTACAATATTATTATAATAAACCTATACGTATGTTAATAGATAATTTAGATAATTCTAACGGAGAATTGTTTAGAAATATCTAAGTTAGCATTCATCACAATGGAATGGAATGTATTTTATTTATTCTAAATTGTTTAAATAATATACTTAATTGGCGTTTGGATGATACGGTATAATATTTATGCGCCATATTGTGAGATATTTTAGATGAGTTTTGTATTTCAATGAGACATTTTTGTGAATGGAATCTTTATTTACTTAGGCGATATTAGTTTTGTTAAATAGTTTTGTGCTATTTTCCTGTTTTGGTGGGGTTAAGTACCATGACCACATAAACATAATTATGTTATATTTATTTAAAAAACTTGTTTTTGAAACTTGAATACAGTGCAGATCTATCCAACGCTTTTTTTTTTATAGACAAATAATTCTAAATAAAAAAAAACTCATATTTAAAACAACAATACACTAACAAAATGTTCGAAACACATGACACTATTTTTCACTTTTTTCTTACTAACTATAATGTATTTTATTACTCTAAAGCAGAGTAAACGCTTCATAAAAACCGTGTCTACATAGAACATAATTTACAACTATCATAAATAATAATAATTAGCAAATATAATAGTCCCATTTCAAAAAGTATTAGATTACAATACTAAACATATTTTTAAGACACCTGCCTACGATTTTATATTTGTGTATGTGACATATTTTACTGCTTTATAATGTTGTAAATTAAACTATTATTATAACTTTGACGTCAAACGCGAGAAAATAGAAGTTTAAATAATAAAAAGCACTATGTGTTATTTTCTTGTAAATATTTTAATCTTAATAGTTTAGTGTTTATCACCCTTCACCACAAATAAAATAATACATAATGTAATAAAATGCCGGTACTAGGTTAGTCATAATTATAGCAAAAATTGTACAATCTGGAAAATTTGGTGTAAACAAATTGACACCTTATATTAATTTCATAAAACTGTCATTTGAATAGATGAACAATTTAAGTTGTAAATCAATTTGTTTTACAATGAATTTACTCGCAAACAGTTTTCATCTGTAAACAGGCATTCATTTGAACTCAAAATAAAAATCAATTTCAAATAATTACAAAATAAACAGCAGTTTAGGATATTACTAACAAAGATACATAATATAATAGTTACGTCTCATTAGGTACCATCGGTTACATAAACTAGCGGGCACCCCCGACGTCGCCGATAAAATGCCGATCAGTGCATACTCTATGCGCTGAATTATGCCAACTGCCGGCGTCTTTGATGTGCACAGAGTAGGGAAAGACAGAGTCGCTCTACTAAAATATATTTTCGTGGCTTTGAAAAGTAAAAGCAAAGAAGACTTACTTCAATCAAAGGAGTTATATAGAAAATAGATTAGAATTATTCTAATTAGTATTTATTTTATCTAAAACCCGCTCTTTTTATTTTGCCAAGAGGTAGTCGAGACATATAAACAGGTAAATAACAGTCGTTGATTTATTTTTTTGTTAATAGTTCTACGTAGATACAATATATTTATAACATAAATTGAGTTTCACTATAGAGGAAAAGATAATAAAACATTTGTGATTGACACACTTGAGTTGCTACAATAAACGCATGAATAACTGAATATGTGTAATGTGTTTTAATTTATTTAAATTCCATTCTAAACGTACTAACTCTAAACGTTTTATATTCCTAATAAATAAAATATTTTTATTTTATATCAATAGGCACAATATACTTATTGTGTTAGAATAGCCGAAATAAAAAAAGAATTTATAATTATTATCATCCCACCACCTACATTCCTTTTCAGAAGGGATCATTGTTTTATAGTCAATTCCTAAAAGCCCATCGATTTTACAATCATCCCTTCTACGAGTGAACAATACAACATTTATTCCACCAAATCTGCACAACTTGTACTACCTAACCTGTACAAGACTGATTCTTTTATTTTTTCAACACTGCACTATTAAACTCCATATACAACGTTTATTCCGTGTCATTTCGTTACTCTGTGCCCAAACACGGCTCCCATATAGTCGGTAGGCTTTCTTTGTGAATTATTGCGGGTTCCGTAAAGGAGCATTGAGCGGACTACCCGCGTCAATACCTTAATGGCGAGCCGTGTTTCCACCTGCGGAACTCTAAAAAATAGTAAAAAGTAGCCTACGGGCAAGGGAATAGAAAACGATTGGATTGAAATATTTGCTTGTACTCGTATGTTTTGTGTTTCTAGTTGTGAATAATTTTGTGTTTGTGTTGTCCAATGTAAAAAATATAAGCCTATTGTTAGCCTGTTGAACTATGAAATTGAAAAAGCTACATAATTATCAGATAGCAGGATTCGTAATAATCATTTTTTTATTTATTTATAGTTTATTATAATAATTGGAGGAGCTCGTGGCTAAATTTTAACAGCTGCAAGGGTCGATTTTTAAGGTTAAGCCGTGCTTGCCGAGGTTAGTCCGTGGATGGGTGACCATAATTACATACCGAGTTTCCTCCGTGCCTCGGAAAGCTCGTTAAACCGTTGGTCCCGGCTGTCATTTCTAGATCTTTGACAGTCGTTACGAGTAGTCAGAAGCCAAAAAAAAGTCTGACATCCAGTCTTACCAAGGGGTATCGTATTACCCAGTTACTGGGTTGTGGAGGTCAGATAGGCAGTCGCTTCATGTAAAATACTGGTACTCAGCTGCATCCGGTTAGACTGGAAGCCGACCCCAAGATAGTTTGAGAAAAGGCTAGGCAGATGATGAGTTTATTATAGTAATTACCTACATTAGCGGATTGTAATGAAATAATTACTAACGCAATTATTTCCATAATATGATGTAAATAAAGGCATTTATAATGATTACTTATTGTTTTATCCTTTACTTTTAAACACAAATGTATCAAACATTCCGTTCGTTAATTTATTTTATTAAACACCTTGTCTGGGACTGTTTTTTTTTTAATTGACTCTTACGGTTTTGGGTACTCGTGGACGCAAAAAATCGCATTCATAGATACACGTGAAGTTTATTTATTATTTTAGTTTTATAATTTTTGTTAACAACAGCCGCACGGGTCGATCTTTAAGGTTAAACCGTGTTTGCCGAGGTTGGTCCGTGGGTGACCATAATTACATACCGAGTTTCCTCCGTGCCTCGGAAAGCACGTTAAGCCGTTGGTCCCGGCTGTCATTTGTAGATCTTTGACAGTCGTTACGAGTAGTCAGAAGCCAAAAGTCTGACATCCAGTCTTACCACGGTGTAACTTATTACCGAGTTATTGGGTTGTGGAAGACAGATAGGCACTCGCTTCATGTAAAAAACTGATACCCAGCTGCATCCCTGTTAGACTGGAAGTCGACCCTAAGATAGTTTGGGAAACGGCTAAGCAGATGATGATGATTTTTGTTACTATCAAGGTAGAAATAACAAGATAAATATCAATGATAATAGGGGATCGGACTGGGTAAAGAAAACGACATTCTATTTTGTCCGTCAGACAGGTAATACAAAAATATTAGACACGTATTTTTTGTTTTATCAAAATATCAAAAAATTACTTAGTTAGAACTCATTAAAGTTGGAGAGTGGGGGCTTACTACGCCACAAGTGGGTATAAAACTTACCTACATGTGACGTCATGCGCCATTTCAACTCAATATATCTCCGTAATTTTATGACCACGTGAAAAAAGAAAAAATACGTGTCCAATACTTTTCAATAAACTACCCGACGGACAAAGAAAAAAAAATAGGATTATCCCCTATTATCATTTCGAACTCTGGTAATTGTTAACTTGCACAATCATCATTAAGTAAACATATTATTATCATAAACTTCGACCTGTTTCACAGCATAAAAAAATGGTGGTCTATGGGTTATGATAACTGACATCATGTATGCCTTAAAGCCCTAAACCTATTTTGTAAGTCTAACTCTTATTGATATTTTTAAAGCGTTCTTGAAAGGCAATTATTTTGAAACCAAATTAAAATTTTACACCCCAAAAGATAAACGGTCCCAAAAACCAATATCAATTTACAAAATAGACTAGAAAGGGTGAAACGAAACATATCTTCGGTTCTCCTTGAAATTTTTATTCGTATTTATACATAACGACCAGTTATTTTCGACCTCTGGCTCTCCATGCAATACCCCGTTTTCACCCCGAAATATTTAAGTTGAAGAAAGGGGAGAGGGGTCAAAATTAACTGGTGGTCGTCCATCACTACTCTTGGAAGGGGTTGGCTGGATTTACAACCCTTTTGCAGCAGATTTATGTGGCGATCGCAGGGTTAACTTAACCCTCAAATGCAGAAAAGATCGCGTTTCTTTATTTTATAAATGGCCGACGAAAATAGACTGCGTTTTTTGTGCCGTTCACTACGTCAATTTTATTTGAGAGACGTGTTTGTTTGGCTGCAGGAAGTAGAAAAGAAAAAAAAAAGGATTGTGTGGTTTTATGAAACCACGGTAAAAGTGAAACTTTTTTTCACACTATAGACATTTAACTAAACATTTTTGGAATAATATTCCATTAAGCGTATAAAACGTATTAAACGCGGAGTAGGGATAAAGTGAAAGGGGCTCTGGCGAGCGCCTTTCACTTTATCTCTACTCCGCGGCCGGGCGGCCGAGCGGCCGAGCGTCACGCGACATGCAACACACAGACGAAAAAGTTTGAGACGATGTAATAAAGTTTCACTTTAAAAATTGTTTTTGTAGTTTCTGTCATCCAAATCGTTCCAATACTTTTCACTACACTATAGTCATGCTCAACGGCACTACAGCTATACTGCAAAAACACCTAACCCTCATTCTAACTAAAATCGTTTAATTGTTCTCATTAAAATGTACTTCAGTGCAAAAAAAATGTTTCTCCAAATACACTAGCGTGCACTAAGGCTCGATATCTCGACTCATTACGTCCATACCGTGCAGGCCAGAGCATGTACGCCGTATCGATGTCAGTTAATTTTCCACCAAGTGTAATTACCGTGTTTCGCTTTGTTTTTGCTACTAACTTTATTTGCATAGTGGAGTAAGGGGATCGGGTCCTGTTTCATCGGACAGAGAAACGTGTAGAGCAGATTCTTTGAATTTAGTTTTTATGACAAACCATGATTTTATTATCGACTTTTTGTTGATTTAAAATACGATTCCTTCAATAGTTATGCCGTAATGTGTACTGTAATGGTTACTGAAAATAAATTAGACTGGTAGCGTTCAAGTGAATTCAAATCTTACTATTTGTAGAATGTTTTTTTTTTAATCTGATTTTTTTGAAATCTGATAACCATTCAGGGATCTGAATGGTAAGCAAAGATGAACTTTATAGTACACCCACCTATCCAAAAAATCTGCTTCACAAACTCCATTTATTCAATATTTCAGTTCCCAGTCCTATTTCTTACAAATACTCGTAGACTAATATAAAAGACATTGCTTTCACCTACTTATTATTATTACACAAAATAAGTGGTTAACAGATAACCTGTAGTACCTAGAAAAGTTTTATTACAGCACTGAATTTCTAGTAAATAAAATACTGCGTATTTTACCTGCGTATATTACCTCACCTTATAGTAAAGGAATATCCTATAAAATCTTATTACTTAATAAATGCATGATGCAAAATCACCCGTTTCTTACGAAGTGTTATTGTGCCTCATAAACAAAGTTAATGACTTCACAGTTATAAGTTTAAATGTATGATAAAATATACTGTGACTCATAAATCTATGTCTCTAGCTATTTTATAACTACTCATATCCACGATTAGTATTGTTTTCCATACATGGTTGTTTCTATTCTTTACTGTTTATAAGATGTGTGGTTTAGAAAAAATATGGTTAATGTATATTTATGAGAAGAAACAATACTAGCAAGATATGATAATTGTTTAAATTATAATAATGCATAATAAAACTAAATTTTAGGCATAAAGCTTCATATTTGTAATCATCTTGGTTTTTTTTCCAGTGGGTGCCGCTTAAATATAAACCCATTTTAAGATCATTTAAAAAAAAAACGGCAAAAAAAACTCACAGCCCTCTCCACAGTTTCTACAGTCCTGATCTAAAACTCCAGAATAAGCTAATAGAGACATTGTTCGGGCGCTCGTTAGCCGCATCAAGATGCGCCCGCGCCACGGGGGTCTAGCCAGCGCGGGCGCACCTATAGCTAGCTAGTACCAGCTACCCTTCTATACGTTGCATAGCATACTGCCTCTAGCAGGATTATTCCACTTTGGCCCAACAATTTGTCAATGGTTCAAATTTTGATGTCCACTTTGTTCCACTTATTGATTTATTGAACTTGATGTGGCAGGGTTTTTGGTTTTGAAATTAAATAAAAGACAGTTTGACTGTCTTAAATCAAACTGTACTATAGAATTGATAATTACAATGAGTATATCAGTTATTGACTGGAACTTTTCTTCAATTGCATTTGATTGTTTTCTCTTATTCGCCACATTATAAAGAAACAATTATTGGGACAAAATGACATACATTCCATTTTACATTTCCACGGGACAACATGGCGGGCCAGTAGCCCAGAGTGGAATAAATCTTCCTGGTATTAGCGTCTAAGGATATCTAAATCCAAGGAGATGAAGCTTTAAGTTTAGAAGAAAAAGACATTGATTTGTCAACGAGCTTCATTTACCGTACATTTGCATTTGTACCAATTAACTGGTAGAAGCTTGTTCTACAATGTTGTTGATGGGATTCGGGTACGAAGTAGAGAGATGATACAAAATTGTATTTAAATTGAACTTATTTTGTTAAATTTTACAAAAATGTAACAAATTTCTCAGTAGCATCCACGTAGTCTGGATTTGTGCCCGGATGATGGCAATTGGCTCTTCCCCTATTACATTGTACTTAAGGTACAACTCTGCCTAACATAGGAATTACAAGCGTAATTTTATGTTATTTTCCAAATTATAAGCGGGCATCATCATCTGCGTAGCTTTTTTCCAAACATGTTGGGGTCGGCTTGCAGTCTAACCAGATCATCATCATCAGCCTGTAATGTTCCCACTGCTGGGACACAGGCCTCCTCTCTATGAGAGGGAGTGGGCTGTAATCCACCACGCGGGCCCAGTGCGGGTTGCTAACCAGATGCAGAAGAATTACTCAAAACGTGTAAAAGGCAAACAGTAGCCATAGAAAGATCTTGATCTTCAGACTATCGGGCTTCAGATTACACGTAAGCACTGGTAGCCTTCAAGCAATTTATAAGCCTCATCATCTTGTAGCCTTTTGCCAACTAAGCTGGGGTTGGCTACCAGTCTAACCGGATACAGCTAAATACCCAGTTAGTACCTAGTAAGACTGGACTCAGACTTTCGGGCCACTGACTACCTTTAACAACTGTCAAAGATCTACAAATAAGAGTCGGGACCAACGCCTTACCGTGCTTTCCAAGGCACGGAGGTAACAAGTACCATATATATTACAAGTCTAAATATATTGAAGATTTTGTAACATATTTTGATTTAAAAGAGTGTCCATGGAGTTTCTTGCCCGTTCTTCTCCATAGAGATCTACGCTACGGAATGGGCAACTACAGTACTTTCACAAGTTATTATGCCTTGTGACTGGGACTGTGGCTTCGCGTTTTATTTTGTTTTTTTTTGACTTTCAAAAGTGCCTGTAATGGTCTACTTGAAATAAATGCTTTTACTTTGACTTTGAAAAAAAAACTCAAACTTTAATCGATAAACTATTCATTAGGAAGATCAGCAGCGTTCCAAATTCAATATTAATTTTAACCAACTTTAGGATTTCGGTATTTTCATCATTATGTTTAGCCTATTTTAAAATAACTATACATTCTGTTACCTTGTCATCTCAACTTGTCAAACGGCTCATCTTAAAACGTCATAAAGAAACACTCTCCCTTTGTTTAAAATCATAATAATGTAACTAAAATTTATTTGCTAAAGCAACCTGACACCAAACATATCCAATTCAGCTGGCTGAAGCTTTCAGGGTTATTTCAGGACCGTATTAAAACCGCTTTCGTCCGTCATTTGACATAATATGACAATAAACATATTTCGCTTCATTTTGTCTTGTCTTGAGATGTGAGTGACGTGAAATATATTTTTATTGTTTTAGCTATTTTTGGGCGACGTTTTAGTCAACTGGTTAAGGTTTTTTTGTTTTTTTTTTGTTTAGGGTTGGGACAGCGTTTTTAGTGAGAGGTGGGAGTATCTTTTGTGGAACGATTTCGTTTGTCTGATTGATGACTGTTTCAATTTAAGATTTCAGCCTACAAATTGCATTTTAATAAATATTTATAACACTTTGAACTGTCTCATTGAAGTAGACTTGTATACTGATTCGTACTCTCTCTATCATGTCTCTCTCAATCAATATGCTTGCGTTTTTGTTTAAAGACTTCCAAATGGTTACTTATATGATTTCGAAGTTTACCTTTATGAACATCCACTTTTGAAACAGCCCCTTAAACTCGATCTAAATAACAGACACACTGGAATTAGTGTATGCAGCTGATTCAATTCAGTAAAATTCAACATTCAAATTCAACTTTCAAAATCACCATAATAAACCAAAGCAAATATGAACATAAAGCCTAACATGCACTAACGTAAATTCAAAGGGGAGTAGGTAACACTTGAGATGCAATGTCGGGGTCTTAAAGCCCAGTGCACACGGCCGGCGCTTATCTCTGCTATGTAGGTCAGTCTGTAGATATTAAAGTATTGGAAGCTCTTACACAGTATGTGAGTATTAAAACTTTGGTTGGAAAATGTTCGAGGTGGCCTTTACTTTGATCTAGAAGGGATTAAATATTGTCATCAAACATTTTTAAGCATAGTTTTTTTTATGAAAAGGTACTACAACAAGGCAAGGTAAAACAATATTTATATTAGCATTTTATAAAATTTGCTGAAAACGATAAGATTTTTTTTTTATTGTTGTATCGTTTTTTAATTGAACACAACATGAATTCAAGGTTTTAAATAGAAATCTTACTTTTATCAAGACTACCTACCTAACTATAACATTACAATTAATTGCTATACGAGTGCAATATAGTAGACTAACGAGATGATATAATAAATAAAAGATATAAATAATAGATAATAATTAAAGAAAACTTACTGATTGACTTGAACCTAATTTTCCACATCAGGTTGCAATAGTTATGCACACAAAATTAAATCACAACCGCGTACATACCATACAACTTGAATAAATAAAATACTCACTCCACTCCAATTAAGTTATTTACAGAAGTATAAGAATTATAAATTTTTCGATAAATAATATCCAATATAAATACCACCTTGTAAAAATCGACGAAAAAAATAATCGATAAATCGATTTTGTAGTTAAGCCGTCAAAACGTAACAACAAACTTTCGCATTAAAATCAAGAATTTCTAAATAAAAATTTTAGTCGTGTGTGCGGTCCTTACATGCCCATAACAAGCGATAAAGCTTGCTGCACACCAATAAATTACTCAATTAACTGCCTAATTACGGCAAAAAACACAGCATAAAAATGTTTGGTACATAGATAGAAATATGACCGGCAGTTAAAATGAATATGCGTTATAATTGAGGGACAATGACAGGACAAGGACTGAAATAGATTGAAGAACAAACAGATGTGTGCTTTGTAAAAAATAAGTCGCGAGAAAAGGGTTTGAAGTTCGGGAATGAGTAGGTGGAAGTATTATGGTACCGGTAATATCTTTACGCCCGTGATTCCCCAAGGAATAAGCAGAGTTGTGCAACTTGTTTTTTTTTTTTTTTTTTTGAATGGCATCTCGCAGTTCAACCTATGAGGTTGTCGTCTGCTTAACCGGACTATCCTGTGGGTGCCTTTAGAGTAAGGCCTCCAGCCAGGGCATAAAAACTTACAAACTAAGCGACTGCACGCTAAGGGCACCCCCTGTGGGGTACGAACCTCGGCTCTGGGCGTCGCTGGGGGAAGACTGCATGGGGACAGGCTGGATCTGAATGGTATCATTATTTAGGGGCTGATTTAAAACTACTGGCACAGCATCGCGGGCTGGCTCTAGCGAGGGTCGGGGAGGGCATGGACCGGGACGTCGCGACGGACCTCGACGGCGAGGTCGGAAAGACGGCGGTTTGAGTCGGAACTTTTTAAGAGTGCTAGTCTCTTTGCTACTCTCCTGGAGGAGGGTGATAGCATCATCTGGAGTGACAAGGGTATGCCTAGGACGGCGTACTGTACTAATGCGCGAGGGTTCGTAACGGGCGGCCGCTGCGATCAGGGGATTACGGTGTTTAATGGCGTTATCGAAGAAACGCTTCGAAAGACGTTTCATAAACTGAAGGACGGTGGGCATTCTAAGGTCTACGTGTAGACGGTCATTACGGACATAAAAAGGGGCTCCCGTGACTCTACGTAAGAACCGGTTCTGTAAAACTTGCATCCTATGGATGTACTTAGGCTTGGTGTGAGCGTACACGACGCAAGCGTACGTCATAATGGGGCGGATCACCGCGGTATAAAGGCGCAACTTGCACTTGAGTGGCAACTTGCTTTTTGCCGAAATCATGAAATGAAGCCTACCCATAGCAAACGCAGCTCGGTCGCGAGCTGCTTTGATGTGCGCCGCGAAAGACAAGTGGTTGTCAAGTATGACTCCTAAGTACTTGGCTTGCTTCTCCCAAGGGATAGGCTTACCGTACATAGTGATCGGGCTGAGCGCGGGTGGCTTAATTTTACGCTGTTTAGAGAAAAGAACTGCCTGGCTCTTATCGGGGTTCACCTCGATTCTCCATTTCCGGAACCAAGCGCCTAAGACGTTGGCTGAGGTTTGGAGGGTGCTATAGATAGCGTCGTGACTGCGGCCAGTGTAATAAATGGCCGTGTCGTCCGCGAACAGGGCTAACTGAGCCTTCTTGCTCTTGGGGATGTCACTGGTGAACAGAGTAAAGATAAGGGGAGAGACGACGGAGCCCTGAGGGACTCCGGCTCTAATGGGGTGGGGGGAAGACAGTGCCTTCCCGATGCGATAGCGGAAGGTGCGATCCGACAGAAAGTCTCGTAAGATGAGCACGAGACGGTCCGGCACTCCCAGTTTGTACAGCTTATATAATAAGCCGTTGTGCCAGACTTTGTCGAAAGCCTTTGCTATGTCGAAGTACAACACACCCGTCATCGCTCCACGCTGGAAGCCAGCGCTCAAGTGTTCTACGATGCGATGGGCCTGTTGAATGCAGGAGTGTCCGGTCCTGAAGCCGAACTGCTCGTTGGGGATGAGACTCTTAGCCTCGGCGAAGTCTTTGAGTCGCTTATAAATAAGTCTCTCGTAGATTTTGCCGAGTGCGTTTAGGAGACTGATAGGTCTGTAGCTTGAGGGCTCAGACTTGGGTTTGCCTGGCTTGGCGAAACCGATGACAGTGGCCTCTTTCCATATTTGGGGAAAGGCGTTGTTGCTCAGGGCGCCATTGAAGATGGCCGCCATTAACACGACGAGCTGAGCGGGGAGGAGTTTTAACACCCTATTGGTGATTCCGTCGGAGCCGGGTGCTTTCCGCGGTTGAAGCTTATTAATGATGTCTTGCTTTTCGTCAGCTGTGACCGAAGGCAGAGGATCATCAGGGTCTTCTACGGGAGGGAGGGCGCCTTTACGTTCGACGAATGCGTTCACCTCATCGAGATGTCGCTTGTCTACTGGTTGAGAGCTGGGGGAGCACTGGGACTCCAGGCTGTCGGCTAGGCATTCGGCCTTCTCAGAGTCGTCGAATGCGACGCTCTTATCGGGTCGGGTGAGGGGAGGCATCGAAGCCTCTTCGGTGGAGCGCAACTTGCGTTGGAGCTGCCAGAAGGCTAGGTGGGTAGGCTCGAGCTCGCTAAGCGTCTTGTCCCATTGATCTGAGCGATGCTCACTAGTGCGCTTCTTTACAGCACGCTGTAAATAACGCATGTGAGCTTTGTTCGCGTCGCAGGGAAAGTTGCTGTAGGCACGGATGGCCGCGTTCTTCTCGGTTATCAGTTCACGTACGTCAGCGGGTAGAATCCAGCGTTGATCGCTCATTGCTGGAACTTCCCGTGAGCAATCCTTTAGTACGGATTGCACGTGTTCTGTAAACGAGTTGATGGCGGCCGTCGTGTCTGCGACTGAGACAATGTGGTCGGGGATGGCCTCCAGGTGAGGCGCCGTGGTGGATTTCAGCTTTTCGCTGACTTTCCTCCAGTCGGTTATCACTTGGGTCGGCGGGGGCTGGCTGGGGTCAGAGGGACCCGAGCGGGGAACTAAGTGCATGAGCACTGGTCGATGGTCTGAGTTAAGCTCATGTAAAGTCTCGATGGAATGCAACTTAAGGTTGACATTCTTGAGTAGCGCTATGTCGAGAACGTCCGGACGTTGGTCGGGGTCGTGGGGATAGTGAGTGTGCTCCATAGGAGCGATGGGATCGAAGTTGAGGGACTCACCCAGGTTATACACGTGACGTCCTCTGGCAGAGGTCGTCGTGCTGTTCCAGGCGGGGTGTTTGGCGTTGAGGTCGCCCGCTATGATAACGGAGTCACTCAAGCCGAAGAGGACGGCAAGGTCTTTGGTGAACAGAGTGTGCTCCTCGGACGTGCCGCCGGGAGGGATGTACGCGGAGGCGATAGTGATCGATTGATGACCGGTCATGCCTAGTCGACAAACTGAAGTCTCGAGCAGAGACTCCATGGGGGGGGGATCTAAGGGGATGCAGTGCAGTTCCTTTCTATAATAGATTAGAGTACCGCCCTTGTGGCAACGTGACCGATCGTTGCGAACTATGCGATAGTTGGCAATTCTCGGATCGCGGTGACTGGGCTTGAGGAAGGTCTCCTGTATGAGGAGGATATCAATTTGATGGTCACGGAGGAAGGTGGCGATTTCATCACGCTGGCCTCTAATGCCATTGGCATTAAAGTACCCTAATTTAAGGGATCGGGGTTTGGTACACGTTAATCTCGTATTATCCATTGAAATTAAAGATTAATGCCGCTGAAGGCTTCGCCTAACTTGATTAGGGACTTGAGGATAATTTTAAGCTTATCACCGTCAGTGTTAGCCTCCCTGAGATCTGCCGCCATGCGGTCTGCTTCGGGGGTGACTAACTTTGCTAACGTTTCTAAAGTTACGTTAGGAGAGGAGACCGCGGCCGCGGGGCCGGGAGGCGCGGGACGAGCGGGCGCCGGTGCGCTCGCTTGGGCCACGGGAGTGGGGACAGGGGCATCTAATAGCCCGGGAATGGGGCTGGACTTTGCTTTGCCGAGTGCCGGGAAGGCTCTCTGGTGGTTCAGCGAGGTCCAGGGAGAGGGCCTCTGAGGGCTGAGTCTCTCCGGCATCTGTGCAGATGGTAGCCTCACCGATGGGCTTTCTCTCTGCTGGCGGGCGTTTGCACGCTTCGCCAGTTTAGAGGAGGAGCCTTTGGGGGCTTTCGGGCAGCCGCGGTAGTTAGCCGGGTGGCCCGACTGGCCGCAAAGCACACAGCTCGGTGGCTCCGTGCATAGCGATTTGTCTTTGGGACGGGGGCAGTCTGCCGTACCATGGTCGCCTAGACACTTTACGCATCTGTGCGGCGCATGGCAGTTGGCTTGGCTGTGTCCGTACAGCTGGCAGCGGTGGCACTGCCCTACTACGGTTGAGCGGTAAGGCTTCTCTATTGATGGGTGGTGTCCTTCTACTGGGTCACAGATGACCAGTACCATATCGTACTGGTCTCCACCTCTCGCCTTATGAAGGCGGTGGACGGCTGCGACCGGAATGTCCTGGCCTTGGAGGTCGTTTAGGATGTCCTCCGTGGGGATTTCCTTCGGGATCCGCCTGATCACCACGCAGGTGGGCTTCTCCTCTGGAAGGGAGTATGTATGGAAGGCTATGTGCCTTCCAATCAGCTGACGGGTTAGTTCCCTGAAGTCGGTGGTCGTAGGGACTACCACTTTGATACCCTGCTGGGTGCTTTTTGCGCTAGTGTATTGAATGCGGCGCTCAACACACATTTTGGACACGTCTGTCCATTTCCCTTTGTCCTGAATGAACAACGGGGGAGGGGGCTTCAGCTTCTTTGAAGAAGCGGCTGAAGAGTTAGCCTTAGGGCTGGATGGTCTGCTGGTATGAGCAGCGGCGGACTTTGGTGCGGGGACCGGGGAGGTGGGGCGGGAGGCCTCGGGAGAGGGGATGAGAGGGAGCGCGACTAATTTTTTGGCCATGGTGGCCTGAGAGTTTTTGCCCTTTTTCCTCTTGCCCTTTCCGACGACTTGATAGTCGTCTTCAGAGGACGAGGAAGCAGAGCAGGAATCTATAACTGATTCCGAGTCGGAGACTGGCACAGTTGTGTCCATTTTCTCCGAAATGGGAACAATGGACGCAGGTGCGGACTGATCCATTGTTTGCTTAACAATGGGTCCGGGGTTAGCCGGAATCGCGGCGGCGACGGCTGGCGGTGAGCCTTTGTCCATGTTCTCAGAAACGGGAACAATGGACGCAGGTGCGGACTGGACCTTTGTTTGCGAAACAATGGGTTTCACTACAATGGGTCTTGGAGTTGCCTTAATCGCGGCGGCGACGGCTGGCGGTAAGCCTCTGTCGGCAGGTGGCGGTGACATGGGGCTCTCGAGCGCATCACTGAAGTCAGTGACGGTATCGGTGGTTTGCTGAATGGCAGCAATTTCCGACCCATATTTTTGTAAGTATGGGTCGGTCGTGAAGACGCGCAAGAAAAAGCGCAAAAGCGTTTTATCTGTGTCGTCGAGGGACGACATTTTATCGGCTAAAAGTTAGCGGACATTTGAGTGAAGCTCAGCGCGCCTAACAACCTAATTCCTTGACCAATTATTTAGGGAATTTACTGAATCAGTGACTCACCCGCTTCAACCTTCCCGCAGGCACAGTCCGAGGGTCCTGGCTTGGTAGCAACTCCAACTCCAGTCCAGGGAACTTTGCTTTCAGGAACTTGTTCAAACGGGAAACACTAGCACAGTATATCGGCGGCGCATGCGAACGCGACGGAGCCCAATTTTTCACCTAGACCCTGAAGGGGTTAGGCGGGCGGGTTGGGTCACCACCCTCTCTCGGTTTCGTTGGCACCGTTAGGTTTCCCACCAAGAACCTTGAAATTGAGGATTTTTCCCTGATGGGGCAAAGGAAGTTAAATCGGAATAATATCCGAAGCAAATGAGCAAGTGCTGTCTTAATAAAAAGACAGCAATTGTTCGGGGGTGTAGTCGAAAGACAACTGATGACGTCACGACACTGGGAAGCGACGAACCGATGACACACACTGATAGCGAGCGGGAATGCGAGCAGGTAGCGGCACGTCCGTACGCGACGGCGGTCAGGCGGCGAGTGTGCAACTTGATTAGGTGATTATCTTATCTTATGCTTCAACAAGATGTGCGTATAAAAGGATTATTTTATCAAAAGATTTTCATTAATAAACTCAAATTCGCGCGCTGCTTCTAAAACACCACAAACAAGCATAATTATTTTTGTTTCAGTCATGAAATTTACCAAAATCTTACCTACGCTGTTTGAGTTAACCAATGGTACGTATATAATAAGTGATAGGTACCTACTCATAAACCAATTAAATTTAAAGTATTACCATTGACAACGACAAAAACTAAATTTACTCAACACAGGATATGACAGAGGTGTTGACATTTTGTGTTTCAATATTCATGTCAACAATTTTAATGACATTTAATTTTCTACTGCATTGCTAAATTCAAATGTTCTACTATTAAATTTTATGTGTCAAATGTCAAGTTTATTTGTTTTTTATTTAATCTTGAATCGATCTATGACGTTTTAAAAAAATTTAAAGTTTTCAAGATTACGATTTTAAAGATTCACAGATTTTATGGATTTTTTTTATCTGCTTTGTTTAAAGAAAAACTGTTGACATCAGTGTCAAAAATAAATGCAGCAGGTGACATTTTTATCTGAAGTATATTCTAAAAAAATCTGCTGCGTAAAAGGGGTTCTAAATTTAAGCCACCTATATTATGTCTAGTCTATAATTGTCACTATTTATTGTTTCAAGATTCAGATTACTGCAGTAAATTACAAAAAAAAGTTCCTCTCACCTTACAACAGTAGGAAGCGGTTAAAATTAACCCTAAACTGCGACCAATTTGTTAATTGTTGGGGTGTTTTTTGTCCTGTTTTATTTTTGTTGGTAATATTTATGAATTCAAATGGCCTCTGAAGACTAAGGGTTGACGGTAATGCGTATTTTATGAACTTTATTTTTACGATTGCAGAAGGGGTAAAATCCCGCGAGACATCATCAAAGTGCAAGATGTTTTTTTAAGTGTAATTATAGATTTGGATTTATTTGGAGACAGTTTTGTACTTTTTGAGTTTTTGTTTACCAACGTGTTTTATTGAAGTTTATAATCCTGATTGATTATTTTGTGCCTGTGTTTTTACTTTTATACATTGAAATCATGTTCGCATGGCAAACGAGGCCAGAAATTGCACAAAAATGAGAGTTTTGGAAGGAAAAGGAATATGAGAATTACTTTTTTTTAATCGCTCACCAACATCAAATGATTTGTGAGAACTTTCATCGCAAATTGCAACACCAATTTGCATTATTAATTCTCCACAAGGTCCATATTACAACAACACCCTCTTCCCTATTCCATAACACGTATAAACATAATAACTACAACAATAATAACCCCCATAATCCAGTGGCTCATAAACCGTAGAACAGTCTAGCAAGTTTGATTAGATTGCCGATATAATCCGCTAGGAGGAGACACTGGTAGTGACCGGAAGATTAACTCACAGACAAAACTTATTAACTTGAATTGAACTTGCTGATTGGATAGCTATATTTTGTTGATTTGTTTGTAACTGGTCGAGCGGTTGAGGGTTTCTGTTGTTAATGGTGATCAGTTTTGTGTTAATTTTGTGACGGGATTTTATTTATTTGGAACGTCGTGTTTTATTTAGAATAAACTGGTGTATTTTTTTTTATAATTGCTCTTTTGTTTTACATTGTTTTTCTATCTCGATTGCTGAATGTGAGGTACTGGTGCGATTTCCAGGTCTGTCGAAGTGTTGGGTATTTCGTCTACTAATTTCTGAGTAGCTGCGAAGTTTTATAACTGGCGACTTGTGGGTGCTCCTGTACAAGTTTTGCCAAATCTTTTGGGGATCAGAAGCTTAATTGTATGCTATCTAGTAGAGACAAAAAAGACCTACATGATACAAAGTACAGAAAAATACATAAACTAAGATCTAACGATCATGTATCCCACACCATTGTCCACGTTTTAACTAAAGGTTAAAAAAGTGCTGAAGAAAAGTGATAGAGAAATGAAACATTATCATACTATTGCTATGTAATAAACTTATTAAAAAAAACAGAGCAGATCACTGCCCAACATTTTATAACGGTAAAGGAATACTAAGTGTCGCCGCACACGGGCCACCGGCCACAACCACAAAACGCCGCCACCGGCATATTTCCTGTAGTTTTCATACATTTTATATGGACTCGCCGCACACGGTTGACGCTGGTGGCCGCCACACGCTACAATCGTCGCTGCCCGCTTCTTGTGGCCCGCACCGGCTACTAAACGCCGACAGGAAACGTTACTACACGCCACTCGCGCGATTCCGAGTCCGAGTCAATTATGATACTGCATGCATGGGTTAAAAAAAGTAGCAGCCACCGACCGCAAGTGGCGACCACCGGCCACAATTCGCTGTCGCGCGCTTCAACTACTTTTGTAGCTGGCTGCGTCTAGCTTCTCGTGGCGGCGTTTGTGGTTGTGGCCAGTGGCCCGTGTGCGGTGACCCTAACGGTACGTACACAACGAAAAATAATGCGCAAAATTGTCTTATCTTGTCTATATCACAATGAGATAGAAAAAAGGTAAGACAACAAAAAAGTGTAATTAGGAATAGACAATAAAAAACGTAACACTACAAGACCTCAAACTAAAACATATTTAACAAGCATAGCTGTTAATGTGAGCCAAAAAACATATCTGCATGTTTTCGCAAGGAACTGGGTGACAGAGTTTTTATAATCGACTAACCATGAAACTATTTTTTATTAATCAACCTATATCATTGTTAGTGTTAATAAAAAACACACATACTACCACACATATTATTATTAGACCATGTTTTTTAATATCTCTGCAAGTGAAGCGTATTTCTATTGGATTTGTAAGTAAACACGAGCTTTTGTTCAATAACAGTTTTATATTATGCACCAAATCAACAAACACAACGCAGTACTAAAATCGCCATGACAGTTACTTCTTAAATTATAAGGGCAAGTATTGCCAACCTAAAAAGGTGTTGCATTGAGTTATATTAACACCCCCCCTCTTTATGTGTACACTATTTTTCTTTGGGAAAAATATTCTGTAACCTTTAACCTCTTCTCCATACCCTACCATGACTCCTTTCTCTCCTTTAGAGTCCCACTTCAATCGCTTTTCTTTTGGGATATGAGCAACAACAGGAGTACCAAATGTTTTTAAACTATTTATATCAAAACGTTTATTTGTCCATGTTTCAAATGGACTTTTTTCAGGCTCATTACTTTTACTGGTCCTATTTAATACATACGCTGCAGTTTGAACAGCTTCTGCCCATAACTTCTTGGGTAATCCTCTTGCACACAACATTGTTCTTGCCGCTTCAACCAGGGTTCGATTCTCTCGTTCTGCTTTGCCGTTTTGTTCCGGGGTATACGTCACTGTGGTTTGATGTATAATTCCATGTGTAGTAAACAGGTTTCGCACTCCTTTGTTTACAAACTCGAGCCCGTTGTCACTTCTAAAGTATTGTATCTTGTTGTTGGTAATATTTTCTGATTTAGTTATGAAGTTCTCAATACATGCCTTTACTTCATCCTTCCCTTTAACAAAATACACAGATCGAAAGTTGGAGTAGTCGTCTTTCATAATGATGAAATATCTAGAACCTCCTACCGACGGCACCTCCATAGGCCCGCATGTGTCCGCATGTATGACTTCACACGGCCTAGTCGTTTTTGTTTCACTAGCACTGAAAGGCAATCGATGTATTTTGCCCTTCAAGCAGCTTTCACATTTAAAGTCGGTATCATTTGTCACTGAGATGTTATTGTTTTTAAGCACACTTTTCACATGTTGTATATTTTGGTGAGCTAGTCTTTCGTGCCATTCTTTGAGACTTGATTGCACTTGAGATACATTTGCCACTTCCCACTCGTAACGTACGTCCATAAAGTACATATCACCTTTACGTTTAGCTACTGCACATAGTTTGTCTTGTTTATAAAATTTGCACATTTTATTTTTCGTTACCACAACATAACCTCTATCTGCGACGCAGTTCATGGATAGTAGATTTGTTTTTAGTTCCGGTACGTACAAAACATTGTCTATGGTAGTGTCTATCCACTGCTTTCCGTCATAGACCTGTAGCGCCACCTGTCCACAGCCATGCGCTTTAATTGCATTTCCGTTTCCAATAATCACATTTTTATGAGCCAAAACACGATAAGTCGCAAAAAGATGGCGGTCTCGACACATATGCTGGCTTGCACCAGAGTCCACTAGCCATTGCGATTTATGGAAATGTCCACTTTGAGTTTGGTTTACGATTACGAAAGCATTGCCCACTTTATTATCTTCTTTATTTTTCCTGAACCAACACTCAGTTTTCAAATGTCCCGTTTTCTTGCAATAATAACACTTTTTGACCTGTTTATTACTATTGTTCGAACTGTTATTGTAATTACGATTTCTCTGTTCCATGTTACGATTACCGCACTCACTCTGGAAATGTCCCATTTTATTACACTTATAACATTTTACGTTCTTCTTTTCTATCTTCTTTACAACGAACGCTGATGATTGCTGAGACACTTCTTCTTTATCTTTTAATCGTTCCTCTTCAATTAGTAATCTTGCTACGAGGTTATCATATGTTTGTTTGTTGTCCGGTGCCGATTCCCACGCAGACACAAAATGTTTGTACCTCTCTGGAAGTGACATCAGCACTTTAGTTATAATTAATTTTTCCGAGATTTGTTCTCCCATCTGCTTTAACTGGTTGTTTAATTCTTCGATTTTAGATAAAAATGTGGACATATCTGTCTCCTCCATATACTTAAATTGGAAGAAACGTTGCTGGATGATATGTATGCTAGTTTCTGATTTTTGCTCGTAAACGCTAGCAAGTTTCTTCCACATTTCTGCAGATGTAGTACAGGTCAAAATGTGTGTCATCACGGTTTCTGACATTCTTGTCACCAGCCATGTTTGAGCTTTTGCGTCCAGTTTTTCCCATTTTTCCCTGTCTATCGCCACCTCCGGCTTCACCTTCGTCCCTTGAACCACATCTAGTAGGTCTTGACTCCGCAACAGAATTATGGACTGGAATTTCCATACATTCCAATTGGATGCTCCTTCAAGTCGTATATGAGAAACTGGTACTTTGTTTTCTTCCATGTTGTTCTATTTCCTTCCTGCTGGTCCCGTCCTTGTAAGTAGTATCCACTTATCAAGTGTTTTTCTTCCCGCCGGCCGGCAAATTTTTTCTTGCACCACGCGGTCACACGGATGCCGAATTGCCGTTTCGACCGGCGTTTCTTCTAACTCAGTTTATTTAAAACCATGCAGAATTATGTGCCTGGGCCCATAACCTATTGGATTTGTAAGTAAACACGAGCTTTTGTTCAATAACAGTTTTATATTATGCACCAAATCAACAAACACAACGCAGTACTAAAATCGCCATGACAGTTACTTCTTAAATTATAAGGGCAAGTATTGCCAACCTAAAAAGGTGTTGCATTGAGTTATATTAACAATTTCCTTCTGTAACTGTTCATAATTTACTTTTTCGTTATTATGTATGTTTCCTGCTTAACATACTGCGTAACACTTGCGACCCCCAACTCTTTAGTGTTGACAGTAATTGGGCATTATTTAATATTAACAGTAAAAACATTTTAATAAAAATCTACTAGAAATTAACGGACCAATTTAACTAGAAAGATCAAAAGAATTCGAAAGAATCTGTTCCTAATGACAAGAAAAAAATGCTTAATTTATTAAAGACGGAAACAAAATATAAAATAAACAATAAATCGTAAAACAGACCGCCTTTTCATGATATTTTCTCGACGATTACCAATAAAACTATCAAATTATTGCACGTCACATCATCAAGTTTTGGTTCTGTCGAAATAAACAAGAACTTTTTATTTATATGAATTATTTTATTATCAAGTACAATAAAATCTTTGTCCATATGTACTTGGATCGAGTGATCTTGATATTTTAATTGGGTTCCTCATATCTGTCGTATTTTATTCTCTTTTTTATCATTACGGATTACAGTAATTGAAGTTATTATATTATATTTTCCTTTTGACAATATTCTTTTGCAAAGATAAGAAATAAACGGCAGCAAAAAAATCTAAGCTAATCTAGTTAACGCGACCTACGTGGACCTAAAGATTAGAATATTATTTGCTTCTCTCTGGTCCTCGCGAAATCTACAGATAAATTCAACAATTCCAAAAAGTCTGCTTGAGAGTTACCTTTTTACTGCATATCAGAGGGATTTGCAGCACTACTGGATGTATCTTCCTTTGACATCAACGTTTAAGCAGTAGATAATTACGTGTGTCACCACCAATAACGTAACTAACCGTACCAACATATTTGAATTTGACATTTCACTATAGTACACATCTTAGTTATATTTCTTTTTATCTCTGTATGCATTTAAACATTTTCACTTAATAAGCCTTTCAGTGGCAATCAAGAATGCGATATGCATCTCAAAAATTGACAGGTACGATAACATCTTTGGCGTAGCCACAGTGAGCATCGACAAATGTTCATTAGTAGCACTTATCTGGGAGATAACTGTCTGTTTTTTGTTATTAAATACATATGTAATGTATGTTCACACAATAACTGGCGTGCTAAGAGTACAATCAATTGTAACGTTTTTTGTTTCTCATTTTGAACACAGATGGAGATAAGATCTCAAAATCCAAAAAGGCTATCTTGTACTGTTATTAAATTTGACTCAGAAAGCTTGACTATAACAAAAACCTGGGTAGGTGTACTGATTTTTATTAATAGTATTATTATTTAAAGCGATATTAAAATTGCAATGGCGTACTGTTGTACATAAAAAGCCATACTCCACTTTTAATTTTTATTTATTAATGGAACAATCGACTCAGAACTTTAATTTGGATTAGACCTTTCTGATAAACTACTTTTAGTTGATATTCCACAAGTTTTCTTTGGGTATTTCATCCCTCTCTGCCTTTGGCACAATAGAATCACAAAATAAATTAGCTTTTAGACATATTTTTTACCGTTAGTTGGCTTTTAGGGCATAATCTAAATCATAATTTGTTACATTAAACCCAAAGACTCGCAGTACCGAAACACAAGGCATGCAAGTATCAAGGATGCAGTCACGCTATATACAGAATTATGAGTTACGACCGCGGTCTGTTCCCGTACGACAGAGTACAAAATTACACCCAGACTAAACTATTTATAATATTATAATAATTTTCTGGCCCAATTATTTCGCCGCTGACACGTTTTATTAGTTTATATACGATTGTTATGTTTACCCCGACCATAAATTTTACTTTTATAATTTTCTCCGTGACAATATTATAAACAAAGTTTTCTGTATATGATATGTCGTAAATAATATAATTTTGTCCCATGAAAAAGACAGAAACACGGGTGTTTACATAACATGACAGCTTAGTCAGTTTTTCGTTATGATTTAATGATTTTTTTGACGTTTTTGTCTTATAACTTTGGATCAGTTATGATATTTTTCGGTGCATCTTAATCCAAGTTGTGCGTACAACAGAAATTACGACTTATGAGGTATTTTAAAGAGTACTTTATATTTTCGATGTGGGTAGTTGGAAAAAATAGAATATGAAAGCTCGTGTCTGGTGTCTGAATAAAACAAAATATTTCTCACAAGATACTTAATCATAATTTTATAATGTAGAGAAAATCAATATTTAAAATTGCTTAAATTCTTCTTGATCTAAATTTGTGTACATTGGGTAACTAAGGGCCTAAACAATATGACATCTTAATTCTTACAACTATTACAGGGAAATGCGAAAGTTTGTGAGGACAGATGGATGGATGTATGGATGAAAAAGACAAATTGTTTTATAGATCATCAATAAAAGCTGTCTCCAAAAGATGCAGAATGCAAAAAGCACATATTTTATTCTCAATTGTATCCTCATTACGTATTCCTGTTTGTCTTTTCCAACGCCATTTCTCACTTATGACAAGATGGCTGCTAACACAGCAGGGTGTAAGGCACGCCATGCACGGTGTGACAGAAGCCCTAACACGGCCGTGTGTTAATCAAACGCGGGGTGAATGTCGCGAGTATTGTGTCGTTAAGACTGATTGCTATAGGGCTGTGGTTATACTGGGGATTAGCATGGGGTACTTTGGGAAATGATAAGTTTGCTAATGTTATTTTGTCTAACTTAATGCTGGTAAAAAATTCTGTCTTTATTGTCAGTATGTTTTGTGCTCTGTGTGCTGAAAGGGCGTAGCATGACCACTGTAGAAACGAGTTTTGTCTACGGAAGAATCGACATAATGACAGATAAACAATGACAATGTGTCACTTTGTCGATTCTCCCGTCGACATATCCCGTTTCTACGGCGGTCATGCTACGCGTGCTGGTACCGAACTACTAAACTGGGTCAACTTTAAGTTTAATTGGCTCCTGCTCTAAAATGATCTAGTTTTAAGTAGCTTAAAGAAAAACAGTAAAAGTTTTATTTTTATATTTACAAAACAAAACTGTCTTGATTTTGTCTCCTCCCATGAAATATGCTACAGTACCAGCTTCCAGTGTGACTGGATGCAGTTGAATACCAGTATTTTACATGGAGAGACTGCCTGTCTGACCTCTACAACCCAGTTACTACTTAGATGCAAAACGTCTGACATCCAGTCTTACCAAGGGGTATGGTATTACCCAATTACTGGGTTTTGGTAGTCAGATAGGCAGTCGCTTCATGTAAATACTGGTACTCAGCTGCATGTGGTTAGACTGGAAGCCGACCCCAACATATTCTAGGAAAAAGCTAGGCAGATGATGATGAGACAATCTTACCAAAACCAAAAATATTTGTCCATTATGAATAAATCCTAAGCCATACAAATATTAGTCGTCTTCCGCAATAGCAATACCGTTGTAAGCCGGGCATTATTACACCCCCTGCAACTTCCCCATAGTCTAAGTAGATACTTGTACTTGTGTCGTATTATCGAATGAATATTTTTTGTTGCATTACTTTTGTGCGCTTTTCTTCATAATCTTTAAAAGTGTGTAAGTACATACTACATACTACTTTACTTTTACATAACAATAAGTATGCAGAAAATTACTAAAATGGCAAAGCATTAGGTTGATACTATTTACAAAATTTTACCAGGTGAAAATCGATTCTTGATTGTAAGTTACCAAATAAAGAAAATATATTTATGACAAAAATCAAACCAATGTCATGATTTTCAAAATCTTATTAACAAAAAAGTTTATTAGTGTATTGGAACATTTAATTTAAATGTACTGACCATGTACAGTACGGACACTACTTAAGGCTGATCCACTAAATTAGTATTTAGCGTTATCAAAAACCCCAACACACAACTTTAAACCCACTCCCACCCCCAAAGAAAATGGGGAAGCTGTGATAATCCCTAATATTGAGCTCTCGATCATAACACGGACTTCAGCCACAAAGGTGATGTAATAACGACAGCTAATCCCCTATTGTGGCGCCATCTCTTGACGGATTGCCGCCGACTGAATGGGGGCGAACCCAAAGGGCGCTTTGTTCGCCCCGATATTAGAAAAGCCTATTGTGTAGCTCGGATAATTTGTTTTTCGAAAGGTTTTCGTTTCGTAATAAAGTTGGATAAACGTTTTGTTTTGGGCTGTAGGTACTGAACATAACATCAAATCTTTAATTCCCAAAGGTTTAAGCAGAAGTTACTGCACCAAGCTAAAAATAAATATAATTCAATAGTCAAGTCCTTTGAAATGGGTGAGCCCATTGCCAAAGCACAACCGAGCTCAAATTCAGAATCGTTGGTACTGAGAAATTCCTGATGAAAAACCCAATAACTCTATTTTTAACCCCCGACCAAAAAAGAGGGGTGTTATAAGTTGGACATATGTATCTGTGTGTCTGTTTGTGGCATCGTCGCTCCTAAACGGATGAACCGATTTTGATAAAATTGGTTTCATTTGAAAGGTGTTTTAATCGAGAGTGTTCTTAGATATGTTTCGAGAAAATATGCTCAGCCGTTTGAAGGTCATCACCCCTTATCTAGGTGAAGGGATATTAACAACTTTCACAGGTCTGGTCGATTCGAAATTTGAAATGTGGTCATTTGTAACCATGGAAATCGCTAGGGGGGGTTGTCTGCACCCCCCTCCCACCAAAAACTCGGGATTTTTTAAATTTTGCTGTTTTCGTTAATTGTCGAGAAGACGCACACAACACTGAGAAAAGTGGAAGCAATGGAGGAGGCCTACGCCCACAATTGGGACAGTCAAGCCTAAGATAAAATACAATAAGTTTAAAAAGCCGGAAATAAAAATTAAATTAAAAATTTAAAAACCCCCCGACACTAAAAATAATTTAATCTGATTTGGGAATCGAACACAAGATTATTATGCTCAGCAACAGCAGTTGCGATCTCCAAACGAACGAGGCCATCCTATTTGAATGACGGCAAGAATAAAATTCATCAAGAAACTGCTAGGAAAATGAACACTGTCCACTACTTAACGCGGGGTGTTGAAACAGGAAATGGGACGTAATAAAATCAGATTTCCGTAGATAAAGGTTGCGTAGGTCAAGAGATCCCGGTGAAAATAGAAAGCCGTCATGTCGTATCATGAGTGTAGGAAAAAAGTGGAGTGCAAGTCTAGATTATTAAGAGCATTTACACCATTTCATACAAACTTTTAAGTCCTTATTTTTCAAAATGACTGAACTGATTTAAATGAAACTTAATACTCCTAAGCAGGATACATAGGTCTAAAAAGTTACTAAAAAAATTAACCAAATGTCTTTTGAAAAAAAAGATAATTGTAAATTTCTGTTTCTTTAGATAATTTATAATCGGTCTAATTTAGCTGTAACACAATTTTTCGAAAATGTTTTAGTAACTTTTTGGACCTATGTATCTTGCTCATGCGTATGAAATTTCATTAAAATTGGTTCAGTTATTTCTGAAAATAAGGACTTGAAAGTTTATATGAAAGACAAAGACTTGAAAGTGTATGAAATGTCGTAAAGCGTAAACGCTCTTAAAATGTTTTTTTTTTATTTATTACTCAAAATCAGTATAGCAACAACATACAAAAAGTCTGCCAAACTGCAAAACAGTTTGTCGGCTGCTGTTCTCGTTTCACAATATTAGAATACTAAAAAAATTCGAATTTAATTGTACACAACGTGCAAAAAAAAGAAAGTAAGACATTTTACACCCATGGACAATGACATGTTAATGTTATAAAGTAGAATTTTTAATGTTTTGTTTAGTGCCTAGATATTTTGGATTGTCCTAAGCCAGGTAAGTTTAAAGTATGAAGGGAAAATGGATTATACCTAAGAGTCATTGACCCGCTCACATGTTCTGCGATAGTATTAAGTCGCTAGCGCAAGGGTGTATACACGTTGCGTGACATTTGCGAAAATTTTGGTATAGTTCTGTCTGTTATTTATCAGTGTTTTTTTTTTTCGTTTATATTTTTTTTAGTATCATGTTAGCATGTACTATTATGGGTTTGAATATGTCCCTCGTTTAAACTAACATAGGTACTGTATAATATCAGAATAGTGACAAACTTTAAACTCGATTCTTTCGAGACATGCTTACAAGAAAGTCTTCCCTCAAATCAATGTATAAAAGTAATAGACTGTGTTTGTTTGTAAGATCTGACTTATTATGCGAGCTCTGAGTCCAGTATGAGTATTTTTTGTATTTTATTTTTTATCAAAAATACCAGCACTATCCTACTTAGATTACTTTTTTGCAACAAGCACATTTACATAACATAACGCCATTTATTTCAGGCTACAATGTTATACCTACTAACATATTTAAAGTAAATACAAATTTTGTGTTAATAAATTTATAACTACGAGTATGTTAGTAGTACTTCACTTGTTCACACTTCACTGGTTCTGGCTGACCAGTGGAACTTGTCCACGGAAGTGACGGAACACGACGTCCTGCGGCCAAAAGTCTTCCTCTATCACGAGGGACAGATATCAATTTGGCACTCGCACCACGACCTCCTTGAAGTTGACATTACGGCGCGAATCCAGTAACTGCACACCTTGGTGTATACCTCGGCTTTTGGCAATGATCACCTATAGATAAGAATACTCTTAAAAATAAGTAAATATCTTACTTATATAAAAAAAAACAACTTTAAAATCCTTCGTATTTACTATACGTTTACGCCGCGTGCTCGTGCTAGTGCATCGGTTTCTTAGTGAGGTTTCGTGTATAACACCCCTAACCGATCAAAGATGTAACTCCAAACTCGATATAACTAAAGTGAGTGTGAACATAATATAAAGCCGCTAATACACTCATTCATCAACCCTATGAATGCGACGTTGTTTTACCCTTACAGAATTAAATGTTTAACCCGAAAATTATTTAGTTGTGTCACACGTCTCCGATGATGGATCGCGCCAATAATTGCGTCATACTTGACGTGTTTGGGGGTGCAAGGGGGTGTAATTTGTCGGAAGTGGGAGCGAGAGGTGTTGAGTGAAGACCCGTTATTGATGGGATTTCTAAATAGCGGGTTACGAGACTATTGTTTATTTTTGTATGAAGTTTTCGTTTTTTTGATTATTCTATGTGGTTTAAGTTTATATTTAGATAAATCCACATAATCAAGTAACAATACCTAATATAAAAATTTTAACTGACGAGACTACCAATTTAATACATTTAATTCCTAAATTTTAGAAAAAAGGTAAAAAATAACAGAAAAAAGTAATCGGATCGCAATAAAATACAACATCATAAAAATTATACAAAAATCGCGCGAACTCCCAAATCAAAGGCGATTTTTTTCGCACTAAAGGTACAGTCAGCTCCATAAACAACATTTAATAAAACATAAAAGAGACGCGTCTTAATCGAAATTTTCGCGCGTAAGATAAAATTGGCCATATTTCGTAACTGAATATCCAATTTGTGGGAGTAAAATTAGCACTCGGTATTATCATGCGTCACAAACCGTGTATTTAATAAACTCAACGTTTTTAGTTTCAATAAACCTCATTTATTATTTTTGCTGACTGTACCTTTAAGAGATTTGGTTTTGTTGGAGAGAGAGAACCGAAAAATAGATGAGGTTTAAAATTGTTTTGTAAACTATTTTTTTCTACAAATTTATAATCACACATTTCGGTTTAATAAAAAAAACTCACATTGAATAGAATATTGTTCTCGTAAATCATTTAAAACGATTTTATTAGTGTTAAAGTTTATAGTTTGCAGACAAATTACCAATTAAATACTATTTAGTGAACTAAACAAATGTTTAAAATAGCTTAATAATATACTGTTATTATTGTAAAACTATAATAGAATAAACTATTTAAAAATAAATTACAATAATAAATGCGACAATATTCTAAACATTGTGTGTTAAGATGAATGTGATTCTTTTGGAATGGATTCCAAAGATTTTATTCGAAAAATATGCTAAACAGTTATTAATATTCAGATTGCAAGTTAAACGTTTGTTTAAAAAACATTGTTTTTTTTTTGTCATAAAAACTACCTGCGAATAAAAATTACCTAATAGTTTTCGTTTTTTTCGTTGAATTGAATCGAAGCATACAGTTTTTTACTTACATTCCTGCCGAGAAAAGTAAGTATTTTCGGTTTTTGCTATTAATATAACAGTTTAAAAAAAAACATTCTTTATAAAAGGTCAATCCACTGGTTCCTACTCCATGTAATAACTTTAGAAAAAAACAATATATGACCGCAAAAGCCAACATTCATCCAACTTTTTAACAATTAAATCAGATGAAAACTTCGCCTTAACACAAATCAGTGTGTCACATTAGACAAGAATTATGAAGCTAAAGACTTGTTACAAAAAAATCCTAGAACATTTGTTTGACGTCAACGCAGCGCTAAAATATATGGCTTTGAGCCATTTATTAATTGCTTCTACACAACGATTGATTGCTTGGTTCATTTCTCTATTACGTTTTATTCCTCTATGACGTCAAATTTTACTTTACTGTGTGCGCCTGCCCTATATTCTAATTTTGAAATGTTTTGTTTTATTTTCTAGTTTGTTACTTTTAATTTAAAAACGAACCTATTTTATTTATGGTAAGTGATAGCGAGTATAATCATAGGTTACATTTTAGTTTTAACTATTTTACAAGTTTTTAGTTAAAACAGTTTAGGATTGACGTTGAATCGTAATAATTAGGTAATTACCCTTTTCACTATTGTATTTTCTTTTTTATCTGACGTTCCTACAGTTTAAAAGTTCATCGGGTTTTAGTAAATATGTGTGTTTTTAGGTATGAATTTTAATAATTACCTATTAATTTTATTCCATACAAGATAAGTAATAATTATTATAATAACCGTATCAATATTTTTAGTTGGCACTTCACACGAGCAAAACGTCATTAGAAAAAAAACCATACAGAAATGTTAAGTTGAAGCAGGCTGCAATAATAACGAATAATATTATATTAAAATTCATACCTTCTAAAAACACACTACAATTCATCATACATTTTAGTGAAACCTTATTTATGTCAATCCATGAAATAGCTTATAAAACTGTATATTTATGTAAATAACCAATTCCGTCACCATTCTACCTCAGTAACGACAAAAAAACAAGATTATTTTAGCCAAAAAATAACAAAAACTATTATTCATTTTAAAATTCGAACATTATGACAATCCAATCAGTTGATACAAAGATAAACAAAACATACACTTAACTGAATTCCCACATTATCTCCACTAGCTAGAGTCAAATATTGCTTGAAACGGCGAAGTAATTTTTCTCGACTAGTGATGTCCTAGTGTAAACATACGCGGCACGTATTTCGAGATGTGTCAAAGTGTACTTTAGGTGACATCCGCCTTGAAGCAGTAATCTCCGAGATTAACTCACTAAAACGATAGACATTTCTCGTAAGCGGCGAATAAGTCATTGTCCGAATAAGAAAACAATATGCTCAGCATCAGATATTTCACAGAATGACAAAGTGGATAGATTTTTCACGTTTTTGTTTCGATTCAACGAAAATTCGTGAATGTTAGAAAGAATGGTGCATGCTCAAACTCAGATCTGCACGTAGGTTTTCCGTTTAATTGATAAAAGCTAAGCTAAACTGATGAAAACTGCTTTCTTTTTTTACTCTCACAAGAAGAAGGTCATTAAAGAAGTGACTTTAATCACGTTAACTGTACAAAAATGGTACTTGCCTAGTAGGTGACTAGGCAAGTACCATTTTTAGAACAATAATGAGCCAGTGTAAAAAAATATCATCAATCGCCTTTAATTAATCATGACTAAATATTTATTCAGTCAGACTAAGCTTATCGAGAAACAAAATGAGTCAAGAAGATATAGAAGTTCATGAGCATCATTCTTTTTGCAAAACGAGCCTTTTCATCTTTGTAAAATATCACCCAAAAATTATCTGCCAAAAATATTGTGATTACAAGATAAAATATTACTGCAAGTAAAACTTTCAACTTAAAAACGAGAAAACAACGGTTAAGCTCGCACTGAAGACAAAAGCAGTAAATAATAAAATTAAAAGTCACTTTAGTCCACGGAGGCGTACAAATTATTCTAAAGTAATAATCCCATATATCATATTAACATTAACACTGGCCGTAAATAACGAAAAAAGAAAGGTTTGTTTATTTTTATTATTCATAACGAAAAGGAACAATGTGCCAAGAAAAATGAAGAAAAAAATGCACGTTAGGGCAATTTGTCACTCAGTTGAAACAATACTGAAAATTCCATTGTCTCCGTTAAGTCTGTCTTCGATTATCAACTGTCAACGCGTGCAGGCCTATTGTAGAGGCGACAACAATGTTCCCAACTCGATTTTAAAAACAAAACTGCTGACGATCCAACTAGAAACATATCCAACTTGAATCTTATGTGACTCATCTTAAAGTTCATAATCTGTGTCTGCCTCAACTGAGTTATTCTAAAACAAAATACGCCAAGCCATTAAAAAGACTAACAGAAATAACACAAGATTTTTTTAAAGTGAAGATTGAATTGTTTTCTACTTTTAAAACAATGGCTCGGATATTCGTGGCTACGTTAACAAAAGTGACAGGTGCTGATTTGTTAGTGATTCCTCGAATACCAGAATAGTGCGGCACGTCAAAACAACGGGGTTAAATAGAAGAAATGGCTTTTGTTATTCTCTTTCACTAGTCGCTAATAATCTTACAAATAGTTGCATGTCTGTTATTTGAATTCCTTCTATTAATTTACGTGGCTAAAATTTAGTAAATAGAATAACACTTTTGTTATTAATTATGATCATAGTTTTTAAAATAGAAATATTTATCGAATATCGCATCAATATTTTTTGCCTAGGAAGATCTTAGACCTGCTTTTTCAAAGACATTCAATATTTTTTATCGCCTTGCGATGCACCATTAATTGCCATTAACAATGTGCTAATAATAAAACACACATTAACAAAAATACGAGGGGAACTCAACACTAAATCAAACACCGCATTCTCAGTGGAAAACTTTTTCTTTATTATTACTTAACAGAGCCATAATTTCAGCGTTATTTACGATTTACATCACTAAAAAAGTGAATTTATTATATCATGTGGTCACGTTTCACTTGTTTTTGGGACAATAAAACTAAAATATTTAGGAGGAAGAGAAAAACTAGATGAGGAGGCATAGTTTATAATCGTTAAAGCCATCGCTGCAATAAAGTGTCCAGTTATTGTTTAAATAAACAATGGGCCAGCGACAATAAATACCTGTAGAATGGCCCACAGAACGACACTGTGACTGACGTGTGAAAATGTAGATAATGTTATAACGTGGAGATGGTTGCGTAGGCAGAAAACGTGGCATGATTTATTTTTATTGACTTAACAGATTTATCGAAATGACTGGCAAATCTACTGAAAATGCTGAATTCTATTGCATAATAAACATTGTTATCGCTTATTTGTGTGTCGCTTGTTTATTGAGACTGCATACACCATACACTTGCACAGTTAGATCTACAATAAAGGTTTTTTTTTCGTTTTCGTTTGCTTCCAACTCTGTAAGTATAACTATGATTTTCTTTTACCCTTTAATACTTTTTGTTTATTTTCTTCCTTACAGTAACCAACACTTAAAATAACCAGAGAGTGATGAGCGAAGTTTATTAAAACATTCTTAAAAAATACTTTTAATTTCAGTTATAAATTAAAACACGAAACCACATCGCATCTGTCCCCAACACTTTTCTAATCTTTGTACAAACGAAGGAGGCGGTCTTGCAACGAAAATAACCGTTCAAAAATATTGAAGAGCGTTGAAAAATACACGTCAAACTTGTATGAGAATAATAAGAAGCGTCGACAAGCACACGATATCTAGGCCACTATGCTACCGTCCAATTTGTTGCTTCATTTCAAGATTCTAGTGTTTTGTGAATGTATATAGGCAACGTCGCGTAAATCGAGAAGTATGCATAGATTTAAATCATAGATTCGCCGGCAAAAGATGTTCACGTTTCTATTACGTTGACCATGAGATTTGAATAGTATTGTCTCGCTCACTCGTATCGTTTCATGCAGAATTTGCTAGCTCACTCTTCCTTCTCCGCCTAAGTACGGCGTCGGTATATCAATGATTTAAATCTAACCGGTGTATGTCACAAGTATTGTTGGCACCGCGTGGCTGTTACAACGAGTTATTAGTTCGAAAGTTTCTTTGATATTTTAATGCATTGCCGCATAACTAAGAAACTGTAGTAAGAGGGTTATAATTTTCGCAAAAATACTTGTAGTTTCAATAAATAACAATGACAAAATTACATTATACTTACTCTCAAGTCTTCCGCGTTTCTTGTATTGTAACTACGAGTATATGAAATGTTCTCGAGGAATTCACAAATTAACGTGCATTTAAGATGGATAGCAGTATCTGAGTAATTTTACATACTAGAACTTAGCTATTCATTTTCCTGAAGCGACTTTAACATCGTCCATTTTAAAACAGCGGATATCACACAATTTAGCACACTATAAAATCACATTTCCACTGTAACACTAAACTAACAGGAATTAACTACCCATGTCTGCTAAATAATCTTAGATAAATGGCCTACACTTAGTCAAATAAATAATAATAGGTACGACCTTATTGCTGTTCTCTGCAAAGTAAAGGGGTTCTTCTCCTATTGCAGATAAGGCATGACCATTAAACACTGTGCCAGTCGGATTGAAATTTCAGACCAAAAATTTACTTTTTAGTGTTACCTCGCGATGTTTTTACCGTATGTAAGGAATGTCCCAAATAAATTAAAAAATACAACCAAAAAGTGCACTTTAAAAAACGTCTCTACGTGTTTATTTTCAAAACAACAGAATATAAACACATTTTTTACAACAAACTTATGAAATTTTGCAACCACTTGCTTAAACTGGCCCAATGCCCCGGCCACCAACATCCCGCTTCAAAGACCTAAAATTTCACAGCTCATATGCTCCTATAATTAATGCATAATTATAACATATTAATATTTACCATGTCACCACTCTCGGTCAAGCGTAGTGGAGTTACTATCCCTTGCAGTACGAAAATCAACCTTATTTGTACGATTTAAGAGTCCAGTCATTCTGGTCGAGCATGGTACGCCCACTAACAACTATTTGTGGACCGACTGTTGCCACGATTGTCACTGACGCAACACTGCACCCGCTAATTGCTATAGAGATGCCGATAGTTTATTATGTTCAGTTATTAGACTAATTAAAAGTGGATTGAACCATATAGGTCCGTATTATAGAATGGAAGTCAAACATGAATGTCGATTTGTGACTAGATTTGGTCAAATATTGACACAAGAAAAAGTTTACTTTCATGTTAGAACATCGCTTCAGAATAGAGGGCTGAAGGCCTAAACGATTATGGATAAACCAAACATAAATATGGAACTGAGTTACCGAAAATCTCATGTCAATTCCATTGAAAATTATGAATCATTCCAAGTTTGCAGTTCCGTGGTTTACATTGTTTACTTTGATTTTCTTCCTAAGGGTCGTAGATAAGTGCAAACAAAGTCCTTTTCGTATTTTCTACTACGACTTGCAACAGGATTGATATGATGCTTTTCCGCCGCTTATGTCCATTCAAAACATTTCTAACTCCTCCAATATCGTGATCGGCGATAGATGCAGTTTAGACAGATTTTAGAATTGAGTTATGATTACCATCGATTTACATTCAGAAGCTTATTGACTTTCCCAATGCCCTCACATTTGTAGGATTCTCCACCTGACAATTATTTTCTTGTAATATCAAATACTAAAGACGCTACAAGAGATGCACTATCACAAAAAAAGCACGTTATTCCCAACATTACGAGCTCCCAAAATACAAATTATCATAAGCTGCGCGTGCGTCGCTTCCGCGGTACATTTGTGGGATTCACAAGTTGATATATTGGATGCACGATGCGCGCCATTGAAATAAAGATATTAGATAATGTCGTTTTAAATAGTTCCGATGTTTTCATGATAAAAATACGCTTTTTTGTTTAGGTTTTTAGTTTTTGATGGCTGTCATGTTTTGTAATATTTGTGTGCAGTTTTTGTAGTTAGTCTTATTTTTCTGTCATCAGTCCATCAGACATGTAATTATGTTTATAACCGTTTAGCATCAGCATTACCATCTTTCAATTCTTACGTCATTCAACTGTATTCTCAGCATCATTAAGATGCTGCAGCTACCCTGCGAAGATCGTATAGCTGAATCAGCCTGTAATGTTCCAACTGCTGGGACACAGGTCTTGTCTCTGTGATAGAGAATTATACCATGAATCTCAAAACAACAAAAAAAATGTCAAAGTAAATATTCTTTAGGCAAAATCCATTTCGACAAAAGTCAACAACTGACAACTGCAAAACATTCAATCAGTAAAACTCAACGACAGCACCTAATTAAAAACACAATGTTCCTAAAACGACTGAACGTTTTTTACCGTATTTTCTCAAACTATTTTTCCCATAAACCGTCACTAATAGCGGGTGCGCGGGCGCATCCATCAATCAGTGCAGAGCTACTACTATCTTGTTTATAGGAATGTTAACCGTGTTTATTCTAGCTATGACTGTTCTAGTTGATACAGGGGGGGAGATGTGGGGTTTTTTATGGAGGGGACATTCTTCTTAATTTTTGTGATTATTTGGAATCTGATAAAATTGTTATAATGAGGAATGAGCACATAAGAGGAAATCTGAAAGTGGCGCTGGTGACTGAAAAGTTGTGTGGTAATTGGTTATCGGGGTATGGACATACTCGTATGATGCGGAGGAATGAGGAAAATTTAGTGAGACAAATGTGAAGTATGAATGTAGATGGCTATAAGAGTAGAGGAAGACCAAAGAAACGATGGATGTGTGAGGATGATAGAAAGACTAGAAAGCTGCGGACTGAGCTGAGATGACGAGTAATAGAGAAGTATTGAAGAAGAAGACATGCTGCGCCAACCCCAAATAAATCGGGATAAAAGCTGGAGAATGAAGATGATTATGATTTGGCATCAGATAATGAAGAGGATAAACCAGAAACAGATGGAATTCTTGTACCACAATATTTATATACGGACAAGATATTACTAAATAGCTCGATTCTATGTAACTGTACACTACTTTACCTACTTTCATTATATTCAGTAATCTTTTCAGCTCTATCGTGATATTTATGATATTCCTTACCGTTGTCTGGTATTTCTGTCTTACTCACCATTTAATAAACTGATCAACCAAAATAATGTTCAAAAACTTCGTTTTTTCCACCTTGATCACCTTCGATAGTGTTTCTATTTCTTGGTTCACGTTTACTACAAACTTTACTTGATCTGCTGGTATTTCCATACCATATTTACGATTAAAGCATTACAGACTAATACAGACCAAGAAATCAGCCTCTGTCTCGCTCTGTTCTGAGTTTTACCCGTCTTTATCCACTTCAGTAGATTCCCCATTTATAGCTTCTACATCACCAGCTTTACCATTTTCTGGATTTTCTGTACCACAATCACAACTTGTAGTAATACCCAATTAGCCATAATAATATCATATGCTATAACTTCATTTATTCGATCTTCAGCATCTTCTTTAATCGCTCTAATAGCCTGTAC
The DNA here is from genome assembly GCA_963082945.1 of Cerastis leucographa. Lineage (NCBI taxonomy): Eukaryota > Metazoa > Arthropoda > Insecta > Lepidoptera > Noctuidae > Cerastis > Cerastis leucographa. Next base: position 10,014,148 of record OY720353.1, read on the forward strand.
ATTAAAGGTGATCTTGAAAAAAATATTATTAACAGCTGGTGTTTCTGTACTGTACTGATCACCAGGACACCCTGTACGTTGGATGCGGACGGTATCTTGATAAATATAAGGCGTTCCGTGACAAATGGTAACAGAGTGTTTTTATATATTTTTAGACAACGACCGCTTTTGCTCCGTTGTGCTACTAATTGGACACACAATACTTCAACGTGGGTAATGTGTTGTTTTGTATCCTTCGAACTGTCAGCTTCTTGGTTAATGCTAAAATAAAAGTTGGCTAAGAAAAGATTAGCTCATTACTTCCTTTAGCTAAAGTGCAAACTTTATCAAAAGTCACTCGGTTGTTGTTATTGTCTAGTGCACATTTGAGTCGTTCGTCAGCGTCATCCAGCTGGCTAATTCATGTTTTTTCCCACAACTTGAACCAAAATATACAACTCTATCAACAGTTGTCTTATTCTGTCGACAGACTTTGACTTTTCTAAATAATTATAAAAGCTTTATAAGACAGTCTCAGTAAAAACTGAATAATTCATTATTGATCGCACAAACAATGATCTTTGACCCCTTAATAGTTTAATTTTTGCATTTCAAATTATTATATATATTTCAAATTATATATCTCATATAAATGACAATAAAGCGGATTCCAAAATATTATTGAATGAACCAGAACCGCGAGATATAATTCTGATATTATTTCACCAATATATCAAGCAGAAACTGGGTGAATGTCTAACTTTCAACAAAATTATCGTTTGCATTAGTCGTTATGAAGCTATTATAAATATTACATGAATAAACCCATATATTTAAAATCTAATATTGCAAGCAATAACAGTTTAAACGGAAATAACTTGTATTTATCGGATTTATCACTTCACATACCAATAACGTTGTGTGGATGACATTATGTATTTTCATCTGTGTTCTTATGACAAATGGTGAAATGTTTCGTAACATTTACGTATTAGATGTTAAAGTTTTCATAACTACTACTACTACCGTTTGTTGGGAAACCGCGTCTTTATCGTTCGTATTATTTCTTCAAAGGTCATACCGGGAAAATTTGTTATCATTTCAATTATATTGAAAAGGATTGCAATCAATATTTGAATTCATCACAACATTAGCAGAAGGGTGAATTTCAACAAATGCCATTTTTTTTATCATATCGGTGAACTTTTTCATTTACAATTTTTTTGTATATTTTTCAGGTTTAATGTAATCTTTAAGATATCAAATATCCCTAAATTTAATATCATCAACGTACCATTTAAGACTAAGGAGAAAATTCAGTTTGAATTCTGGTTTCCACCGATATGACTAACCGGCACCGATTATTTTTTCTGTACACCGGTATGATAAGTTTATCCACCGAAATGATAGTACATATCCAGCGATATGATAATCTATCACCCTTTGAACATCAAAAAATTAAATAGTTAGTAGGTACCTATATATTTTACAAGGGTGACTTAGAACTGAAGACTTGAACTGAGGGTCACATCCAGAGAGAACTGAGTTTTTAGAAATTCAGTTGCATTATATTTTTTTAAATTATGTACCTATTCTATTATATTTACTTTCTTTTTTATTATATTTACTATAGGTACTATGAATTTAAAAAAAAATGTTTATTTTTCTTATCGTTGTCTTTGTGATAGTATTATACTTTACTTAACGAAATGACACGGGATCTACCGATATGATAAAACGAATCACCGAGATGATAAAATGATCTACCGATATGATAAAGTAATCCACCGATGTGACAAAACTGTTCGTTGATCATGAATCAAAACACCGATATTAGATTTATGACACCGATTGATTTTTTCGGTGTAAATTATCACATCGGTGGTAATAAAGACCACCGATTACAGCGATATGAGAACAGCGACGTGAGAAATAACACACTTTTCCGAAAATTAGAAAAAATGCATAATATTTAGGATAAATTCAATAACAGTCGATGAAGCTAATTTACTTACTAACTGTGTTAGAACCAAACAACAAAAATAAAACTACTCATTACACTAGAAAAATGCAACCACCGATACTATAAAATAATTGTCCGGGAGCAACTGAAATGGCGTACTTATGTTATTGGCGAGAATATGCAGCGATTTGACACAAATCCGTCCTGACTGCGCACTAGCACACACTAACGAGGAAAATAAAATTGGGGTGGGGACGCTGTCGGACTCGTCGATTAAAAGTAAGGTTTAAATTACTTTTGTCCAGCGATATGAGAACATTTTGCAGGACAGGTACGTTTGTGCCTCTCAGTAATAATAATCGTTAATTATGTAATAAAATATGCTATATATTAATAACAAAACTAATATTCTATAAAATAGAATAAGTTATATACTTAACTTACTTATTTCTATTAGTGTATAAGCTTTTTTGTTTGTAAAAAAAGTAGAGGGACAGCACCGATTTGAAAAAAATAGAGGTTTATGAATTTATTTCAACCTTTGTAAATAGTCCTAGGCAAATTATATTTTTGCCACAACCCAATAACTACCTATTAAATACTAAAAAATATAATTCAGAACGATATTCCTTTTTTCTAATACTAATTTCACCGAAGACAAAAAAATAAGTCGTTTGGGAAATTCACCCAGAAATATCATTGTCATTGCAATGTTTTTCAGCTACATCCAGTTTTGTGGTACCTAATCGATTGGCAAGGCTTGCTAAGAGCATGTGATGCCGAGGAGTAACGAAAATGTCTTGAGGAAAAAATTGATTTTAAATGGGGAGGGCTATAAGAGTAGAGGAAGACCAAAGAAACGACGGATGGTCTGTGTGAACGATAATATGGCTAGAAAGGATGTGTCTGTCGAGGTGACGAGTGAGAGAAGTGTGGAAGAAGAAGTCTGACAACTGAAAAAATAATTGGGATCCCTTATCCCAATTAATTTGTCAGTTGTCAGTTTCAGTCTTCTCCAGAAGAATGATGATGATCCAGTTAGACCGCAACCCGAACCCTATAGATAGAGGGAATAAGGCTAGGCAGATATTTTTTTTTTTTTTGTGATTGGTGACTCGCAGTTCATCCTAAGAGGTTGTCGTCTGCTTTACCGGGCTATACTGTGGGTGCCTTGAGTGTAAGGCCTCCAGCCAGGACACATTTCTGCTAGAAAAAAAAAATATGTATAGCATAATCAGCCAACAATTTTGTCTATGAGAGAGAGAGCAGCTTAATCCTCCAGGTTAATTGCAGGCTCATGCACACTAACAGCATTTGGGATACCGTAACATCGAATTAGAGGCGTAATACCCAAAAATATGGATCTAAATAAAAAAATTGTATAGACACGAATTTTTCAAATCATTAACACAACGTATTTGTTAAGTGACAAAAGACATAATTTTTCATGCACACAACGTCAAATTATAAGCATTTCCTGTTTTATAATAAATTTCTAGTTGACTTCACTGGACGGAAGCATATCAATAATATAATAACAATTTGCCTTATTCTGTCACGGAAAATGTCCAACTTTTCTTCTTGGGCGGGTAAGGATTTATGGCCACGAAAATCAACCTTACGTCAACGGAAAAAAGATCACCTAGTGACAGATTTAGACGCATTCGTTTTTGACTTTTTATTATTTATGAAGGAAATTAATTGCATCAGAATATCTATGAGAAAATATTAATTTTATGTCTGCTTTTACTTTTTAATGCGTTTACATAATTATTTTAATGCGATCTGTTATTTAAGAGGCAACCAAAATAATTTTCTTTTTTACGAAAGTTCCATTTCTATGGTATCTAGGTTTATGTAACTAAAAGAAGATACTTAAGACTTCTCAGTTTTGTTTTTCTGGGGAGTTTGACTTAAGACATCAAAGGTATGGAAACCAAAACTTAATTTGCCAAAACCACATTGCTACACCACCAATTTCTTTAAAAATTTCGTCGTCGGCAAAAGTACCAACAAAACAGCTGTTAAGGAAAGTTCAACACAATCAAAACCGAGCTAAAACTGCACTAAATCTAAATATAAAAGCAATCTAACGATAGATCAAGGGAACATCCGATATTAATTGTCCAAAAACTTGTTATTTATGTTACCATCTTGGTTTCGTGTATCTTCTCTTAAAATAGACAATCAGCCCACCCATGCGCCGGCAGTACATTGTCACAGTTGTAAAATTAAGTGGTTTCTTTAGTATTTTTATTGCTATAGCTACCTGATATCTACGTTTATTGGTACTCTACAATTTATTTAATTACTACTAGAAACATTAAGGGAATAAAGATTATATAATGAGTTACAACTATTAGGTACAGTTATTGCACTACACTAGCGCCCTATTCTTATATTGAACCTTATTTGAATGTAATATAAAAATCACTTTTCTTCGTCGTCTTTTATATCGATATTACTAAGCCATGTAATTTTACCGATTAAGCACTCGATTTTCTTAACGATAATCGTAAAATATTGTTCCGTTTCTTATTCGACGAATTAAGTTTTTCCCACGCATTACCAGTAGCTGTTTTCGTGTTTTATTCAAGTAGGTATATGGTAACGAGAAATCAATGGAAATTGTTAACGATAACTCGTAATGTGAAAAGGAGATAAATGGTTTTAGCTTTTACGATATTGGTTAGCTTAACTGTTTTAGTACAGAGTTAAGTTAAATCGAGGCAGTAATTAAATTATTATCTTTATTGTTTTTGGCATGTAATTTGTGACTATACAGATTAGGGCTGTCAAGAATTATGTTTAGTATAACCTTAAGCAACCAGTTAATTTCTTCGAGGAAAAGTTCTTATGGATGCTATAATTCATCTCGATAGTACGGAGGACTGAGTCGGAGACAACACAACAACTTACTTAAGAATGTTTCGTTGGCTTGAAAAAAAAACAGCTGATTCTACAAAATTGCAATACCTATACTATGCTGTCTAATTGCTAGGTAGGCCCTGCATGGGATGATTGCAGCGCCTCGACTCCACCCATTCGCGATTCTTTCTGTGGAAGACCATACTGCACTACAATGCACACTTATCCTATCAAAAAAGTACCAACCTATTCGTTTCAAATAAGAAAAAAATACATACTTAACAGATACAACATCGAATTAGCAAAAGAAACACATGAGCTAAACAAAAGAACTGCATTTCTGAACAAAAATGAAAATAAAATAGTCGCCTCCATCTTTGTTACTTCAGCGCTAGTTCAAACCATTACTTAACCATCCACAGACAGTTCACAGCATGCAATAAGCCATTTAATTAGGTTCAATGATTTGCAGAATCATAGTGAAGCGAGAAGGCCTTCTAAAAATATATTTAATAGGTTAAGTTTGAAAGTTACGCAGATGATACGTCGCGTGGACGTGTAAAAAGTAGCTATGACTGTGCTTTTTTGTCATGTTTGGTTTTAGTGTAGAATATTAAATGGTTAATAAGTGGACTGGAATGTTGTCAGGTTTTGACTATGGCTTACAAGTAGAGTGTCCTTCTTTCTAGTAATAATACAAGGTGTTGTTTTGCATCCTCGTCAAAATTCAAGAGGTTGTCACACAAGACATAAATAATCAATAAAAATTAAGGTACCTAGTTAATTATTAATAAACGCTGATTTTTTCGGTCGTATATGTTTGTTAGTATTTCAGAATAACCCCCTTAACGTGGTTTAGGGAATAATAAATTATTAAATAAACGTTTCAGATTGTCTGTATTTGTGGATGCGCAGTTATAGGGCGAGAATCAGACGGCCCGCGTTTAAAACACGGGTGGTTCACACTTACCGATTTCCGAAAATAAGGATAAAAATAAAAAATTTTTACCCATTTTATTATTGATTTGGGACGAGAATCGATAGCATAGTTACCTCCTTGAATTTGACGAGGATGCAAAACAACACCTTGTATAGGTAAATGCGAAAGTTTGTAAGGATGTATGGATGTTTGTTACTCTTTCACGTTTTCTGAATGGATATTTATGAAATTTGGCGCAGTTATAAGACACTTTTTATGCCGGTAATATAATCCCGTGGGACATTTACTGAACAAAACGCGAACGTTACCGCGGGGATAATCTAGTTTATTTATAGTCTTAATTTACATTAGACGATAAGACAAAGAAACACAGATGCAAATAAACTTTTCACATACCTAGGTGTTAAGATAAAGAGCTGAAAGCCTTTTTTAAATATTTTACTGCTTGGTAAGGTATTTTCAAAAACAAACGATGAGTCACAATTACTTGTCAGGTTTTAAGTTTTGTAGCTCCGTTTCGTTCTACGTGAAACCAGTAAAGAAATATAATATATCTCAAAAGCAATTGTGCTAAATGAGTGACTTGCCAAAAACTTGAACAGAATTAGTTTTAAGGTTACTTTCAACACTTAACCCTTCACGTTCCGACGCAAACAAACCGTGACTTTGACAAAACTGTTTCTTGAAATTTTTTACTTTTTTGTTCGAGCGGTAAAATTATTGTTTGTTTGCACTTAAGAACTGTCACAATGAACACGTTTAATCAAGGAATGATCTAATCAGAAAGTGACATAAGCCGAGCAAAGTCAACAAGTCAAAACATTTTTGACTTTTACCAGAAATATCAGGTGTGACAAAAAGCAAGGAAATAATGAGTGAAAAAATAGATAAAACATTAACAGTAGAAATAATTGAAGGAGTAACCTTTCGTTGAAGAGTGTAACCTTTCGTTGAAGAATAACCTTTCCCGATAGAGAACCAGAATACGTCGATAAAATTATCAAAACTTAATTACTACGTGTAAACACTCTATAAAATGAAAGTGCAGTAATTATTATGTCGAATTACCGCAAACACATGTAAGCAACAACAATTACAAAATAAAACAACAGCACCTGTTTGCATTATGTTGCTGCAACTAAATAACCCTTTAAATGCAGCGTATAACGAGGCGCCGCGCGCCGGGGCGAGCAACGCGTAAATCAGGTCCCGAACAAGTGCCAAATAATTTCGTGAAATTTTATTATAACAATAAAGTACTGCGGACGTTTTTAAGCCACAAATTTGCCCGCTCAAAACAAATCCCTGTGAACTTTTGCGTTTGCATTTTTCCCCAGTGAAATAAGGATATTTACTAGCGTTCGCGATTCATTATGTCGCTCCTTGTTAGTGGGTTAATTTAAGTCGAGTGGTTTATTGTATCAATTGTTGTGTTTTGCTTTATAAAAAGCTTATGCATTTAAATCCACAGAAATTCCATTTAAATATGTAAATAAACAAATTGGGCCTGTATTTAACGTGCCTGTTTTTTTGCTCTATGATCTTCATAAGATTTGTCATCAAACAAAACACACAAGCCAAAAAATAAGAAATTAATATATTTCAATAAATTAATATTCCAGATGCAGTCATGTAAATTAATAACAGCTTATAAATAATTTATGCGCTACCATGTAATAATTAGTCATAGCTTACTGAATTTATAATTTTTATATTTATATTATATGTCAACTAGTACATAAACTTTTCTCTGAGCATATTTTTTCTATGAAGTCAATAAACTTGAGAAAAGCCGCGCAAACAAACAAAAGTGCGTAAATAAAGTTCAGTGCTCAATTAAAGACAACGATGCATTCTGTGTTGCCTCGTGATTTACGTCCTCGTTCGAGGCACAGCGTCTGTTTAGGGTTAATAAGAGGCATGCTTAGTACCGCGAAATTTATGCAGTCGTCGCAAGGACAATTGATTGCGACTTGTGACGTTGTGAGGCCAAATATTTGTGAAACTTTGTGGTTCCGTGTGGGAATTAAAATAGTTGTGAGCTATAATGAGATGGGGATAAAAATAAGTTCTTTTTACGTTTAGTTTTATTTTAAGGTTGTGATTGAACTTCGTCCATGTCTCACAAATGTGTGACGCATTAGCAGTACACGTGTATTGATATTTATTTATAGTTTTGTATGCAAAAAATGACAAACTTTTAGTTTGTTTTTAACGTCATAATATTTTTGGACTATTCATAATCTGGCAAAATTATGTTTCTTCACACTAAGAATTCATCTCATATGATAATTATTATTATATTAAAGTTGTCGACATTACGAAAAGGATTCCTTGCCAACACATTCTTTAATATAAACACAAAAATCCGTATTTCTACAAAAGCGAGCATAAATCCACTATTAGATGTGCGGTTTTCTTGTCGCTGGCCACTAGAATGACCCTAAGATCGACAGTAAAACGGGTTGTTAACAAAACGTCCCGCGTTAATTTATTGTAATTGTAACACCGGGTCGCAACGACCGTCGTGACCGCTGAACGGGTTAACAATCAAAGCTTCTTTGATGACCAACATAACTTGAAACATTAAGGTGCCGCTGTTTGCTCAGAAAAATGTCATCTACCTGCCAAATTCTATCCAATTCAAACGCAGTTCCAAGTTCCACCGCGTCTCAAGAAATGTTGGTCATGTAATTATCAATATTTTAGTATAAATATGCTAAAATATTATGCTATAAGTTATTGTAGCACTATTATAAGGTATCGGGTTACAATTCGATATTTTATACAGTAAATTGTTATAGTCTTAGATCGATATTTTTTAATTAAATATTTGCATAGAATACTGAAAAATCGGTATTTTTTTATAAAAATTAACTTGCCTTATCTTTTCCAGCGACAACATTATTTATAGCCACAGATCCAGCTAAAATTAATATCACACACATCACAAAAAATGGCATCCCCAATCAGTATTATCCATACTTGTATGCTCGTTCACATTTTCGGAAAATGCGAAGTTTGTGTGTTACACTCTCCAGTACCACTTAATGCAGACGCAACCGAGTGAATACACAATCAGCAAATAGGTATATCAAGATTTTACACTAAAACTGACAGCCAATTCTCTTGGATAAAAACGTAATATAAACCTATATTATTATTCTTTTAGTAAGATACCATTTCAAAACATTGTACTCTGCATAGGATTTGAAAGCACTTTGTTTATGGAAGGTGAGAAAACATTTGATGCTAAACATTTAAGTCCTATAATGTGCCCTCTATTCTCACTTCTGAAAATCACAATACCATTAATATCTAATAAATTATATAGTCATATTTATTCGCCATGACACTCAATTAGCGCGTATATTTATGACTTATGATATTATCTGCTGTCAATGATTAAGTTCTTGGATTTACTGCCTAGCTCCTGACCTAGCGGTCACCTGGCTTGTGTGGGGACTTTCACGAGGTTGGCTGTGAGGAGAAAGATCTATTGTTTAGATTTTAGATAGGTATTGTAAATTATGCTTAAGCTTATAATATATGAAAACAGAAGGTACCATATATACTTTGTACAAAGTAATTCAATATTGATACGTGTGGTAGTAAGTCGCTTTAAGAAATTATACCTAAATGTGAAGGATTATATACAGGTTGTATTATATTGATAAAGTATTAGAGTAAAGAATAAAACTTGGATGATTCTAAGTATTTTACATTACATTTGACTAGGTAAATTTTAATCATTTTCTTTATTTGGTACGTCGTTAAAAGTGAACCTGTATTTTTTTCTGTGACGTTAATTTAATCCACATTATTTAAAAACACACACAGAAGATATTCACATTATTTAAATACTTATTGCTTGTAATAATACGATGAGTCCTAGTCTCAAAATACACGCATTCTGAAGTCAATCCCACACTATTAATTTCAGCATTATTAATGACACTGTTTTACAAAATATTTCGAATACCACAAATAAACTAGACTTTATTGGTTTCTATTAATCACCAAAGAATTAAAAGTAGCGAAACATAATTCATTTTTACAGTAATAAACCATGAAAACACAACAAAAATATAAATTGTATGATTTATATAAAGTTAAAATGACCTCGAGGACGAGAAATATATATCAATACAATGTTGAATATATCATATAAGAAAGAACAGACATTAACAGAAAGTCACGTAGAAAACAAATAATTTAAACAAACCGATTATATTTAAATCCATTATGACACTCTATGACAAACTATCCTCGTGCAACGTGTATTTCTGAACCTATTACAATATCTATATTCATATTTAATTTTGTGTCTTAAATAGCTGCTGTTTTATGTATTTTTGATCTTTTGTATTTATATTAGCGCATAGTTTTATAATAATATTAAAAAAAAAAAAAAAACTAGGAGGAGAGCTTAAATCCCGCCTTAAAAAGCAGCTGGATCAAGTTTCTTTACATAGTTCCTTTCAATCTCCTACAATAAATTATACTTCGACATTTCAATTTTATAATGCAAAATAATAACATTATAGTATTCTTCTCACCTATATTATTATATACGTCCCTAATCACCCAGTCGCCCGTAATTAATCTAGCCATCTTAGAAACCTATCTATGCATGGGCAAACAAACAGTTTAACAAACAACAAACAGCAGACCAGAAACTGATACAGCTCGTACGGCTTGTTTCAAACTGTAGAGCGAAGGAGGTAGGCACAAAGGGCGACTCCTGTTTACACTCTCAAATCGATTGACGTGTTAAAGAAAGCGAGCCACTGAACTAGCTTTTAGAAGAATATTATTAACTTGTTAATTTATTAATTGACTTTTATTTCAGCCAGTCAGATAAATATGATTATTTCTTAATCATTTGTTAGTCTTATAGGAAACTAATATTGTCTACTCATTAAGATAAGCTGAAAGGAATCGCGTAGAGATTCTCATGTCTATAGAAGTTGTAGCTAGGTTCTTATTTAACAAAAAAAAACTCATATCTGTAGAAGTCGTAGCTAGGTTCTTATTTAAGAAAAAAGTGATATCCATAGAAGTTGTAGCTAGGATCTTATTTAACAAAAATAAATTATATCCATAGAAGTTGTAGCTAGGATCTTATTTAACAAAAATAAATTATATCCATAGAAGTTGTAGCTAGGATCTTATTTAACAAAAAAAAATTATATCCATAGAAGTTGTAGCTAGGATCTTATTTAACAAAAAAAAAAACTCATATCCGTAGAAGTTGTAGCTAGGTTCTTATTTAACAAAAAAGAAATCATATGCATAGAAGTGGTAGCTAGGTTCTTATTTAACAAAAAAACTCATATGCTTAAAAGTTGTATTTAGGTTCTTATTTAACAAAAAAAAAAATCATATTCATAGAAGTTGTATCTAGGTTCATAGTTTACAAAAAAACTCATATCCATAGAAGTTGTAGCTAGGTTCTTATTTAACAAAAAAAAACCTGTAAACAAAACTTTATGTGTATAATGACTATGAAATGCCCTAAAGATAATTTCGCATGAATCACTCAAAAGTAAAGTAAAGAGTGAGAGCCTAAATAAATTTCGTTAAAACCTTTAGTCTTTTACTTCCCGCTGATTCCATGACTCCACACGCACCTCCAAATCCCCACACCCGCACGAGGGTGTATCTGCAGCCTAATGTGAGAAGCCATTAATCATTCACTTTTATACAACTGACTTCGGTTTTGTTGCGTTCTGACAGTCGCCGAGCTGCCAGATTATTGCGATACAATCTAGCGCTGCTTTGTATTGATTTGTAATTAGTTGGGTGTGTTTACGCCTTTATTTGAAAGGGTAAGCGCTGGATCCCATAGTATTTCTTCATCTGCCTAGACTTAACAATACAGACCATGTTGGGGGCTTCCAGTCTAACTGGATGCAGCGGAATAATATTTTTTTATATTACATGGAGTCTTTATGTCCTCCACAAGCCAGATAATGGGTTACCCCATGATGTACCCCATGCATGATACCCCATGGTAAAACTGGTTTATAGACTGCATATAGGAAGTTGTATTTTTATTTAAATGGGAACCGTCAACCAAAAAAAAAAAAAGAACGAGAAATGATTTTTTTTTGTTAATAATAATTTTGAAAACATGTCGTTTTTCTACATCGTAATAATTAGGTGAAAAGGTCCCTTGGTTATGTCAAACAAATTATTGTTTACAGTATTATTAACAAATAATTTTTTACAGTATTATTGAGCTTTAGCGGTCACAAAAGCACATAATATCCATTTTATCCTTTGTAAAGAAGTTATTAAAAGCATAAAAGTCTTTATGCCACAAACTTAATGTCACCACAGTCCTGTTAAGAATATCCCTAGAAAGCAGTAAATATATAAAGACGAAGGTCAAAAAACAGGTAATTAACTTAAGAACAATCACTCGTTAAGAAAACCGCGTAACTTAAAAGAAGTGTAATGAGGTACTAAATACATAAAATATTAAAAAAAAAAGTATTATAGGTACTATCATTCTACCAAAACTCTTTAAAATTAAAACAACTGTCGCAAAAAAGTCCTCATTAATTTTTCGTTTTGTAAGACGCATTGTACTTATACAGGTTGTCCCATTGAGAGGCGCATCGTAATTACGACACGACAAAGTGTGGTTGACATCAACTCAAATGTTTAAGGGCCTGTAAAGTCTATACAACCTCCACAATGCCTTTGAAGCGACTTTGTCTCACTTCGCAATTATCACACCCCCTGTATATCTCGACATACTTTACTTGTGCGGTTCTTGAAATTATAGATAGGACTTTCTTTGATGTAATAAGGTCGATTTTTTGTTGAAGTGTGAGTCAATGTAGTTTGGTCGGTTTTAGGTATTAAGAACACTCTGGTTATGTAGACGTGGTGTTTTTGAGTAAAAATCTATTTTTTGTAGTGTTGCCAACATTAAGAGATAATTAAAAGAATTTCCCTTCCCTTTTTAAAGCAAAAAGTAGTAAGTACACAACCCTATAATTACATATTTTTTACGGAGTTTTCATTATGTATGTACGACGTCATTTTTGTTCTACATTTGTTAGAAAAAAAGTACCTGTACCTTCTTTGTTTGGGTTGGTTTGTTTTTAGTTAAAAACAAAATATCCTTGACAACAAACTACCCTTTTTCAAAAGCTGTCATAAAACGGCCATTCTTTCCTTCAATCCCATTATCCTCACATTACATCGTTACACCAATATCTCAACTCAATAATTTACACAACTGACCTATCCAATATCGTATAACACAATATCAAAAAAGAGGGTAGATTCGACTAAAAATTTTACGTGGTAATGAGAGTGGGCCAGCACATTCATATTTAATTGGCGCGCGGGCCCAGCTAGTTTATAGCACTCTATGGTCGAGGGGTGATTTTACATTTTTTTTTCAAATGCCCGGTAGGCTCAAGTGGCATTGTGGAGAGGACAGTGCGTTCGACGTTCGAAATTCGATGATACGACCTTTTTTTGTGTTATTTTTGACTGAAAAGGTCAGTTTTGCAATAGCAATGTCATTTTGCTATAATATTGTCATTTAAAGATGTCAAGATTACCACCTAGACTGGGCTTCGGTAGTAAAACTTTATGGACTGGCCAATCATTTCATATCGCATAGTTAGTCCCAAAACGAGAAAGAAGAACAATGCTGTTATTAACAGAAATATTTATATCCAATCGGACTTAAAACTATTACAGTAAAAGCTGTATATCGGGATATTAACAAAACAATAATATGACACCATAAAATTAAAACAATAAACAATTATATGACTGCGATAACGCTAACATTACACCACCGTTTACAGCTATAAACATTGCCATTTTAGGCATAACCTAGTAACATTTTAGTTTGTCTATAACGGGCATTCCGTACTTAAAAGACGACACTTTGTCCATAACGGCCACATAGTACAGACGACGTTCAATTGTCCATTTTATTGGTTAACAGCGTCTTATCCATGATAGTCTGTCCATATAGAGTAAGAGCGTCGTGGTAGCCCATTGGAAAAAAAAATACGCGAAATAATATCGAAAAGCTATAAAACGGAGAGCAGTACCGCTATAAAACACAAACAAATAAGAGATAATCGGACGAGTGCTGTAACTTATTGTGGAGTCTTTATGTGCATCATAATATTTTAGTACGACTTCTTTGGTAAAAGCTTTTGCAGAAACGCCTTGGCGTTGCTGCTACTTTTTTAGTTATTGCTCACTTTTCGTATCGGATGTTTTATATAGATATGTCAATGAGTAGGAAACTGAATTGGAGGCCTACTGGTAAATTGGTTCTTGATGGGATTAGAAATTTTATAGTGGCTTGGTAGAGTTTAGAGTAGCTTGGTTGAACGACGATATTTGCAAGGTCCATCGACAAGATGACGTGTGGAGGGACCAATGGCCTGCAAAGAGAAGAAGGTTATGGGATTTTTATAGCAGTTCATTTCTGGATATACAGTATGTTAGTTTAAACGAGGGACATGTTCAAACCCATAATAGTACATGCTAACATGATACTAATAAAAATATAAACAAAAAAAAAACACTGATAAATAACAGACAGCACCATACCAAAATTTTCGCAAATGACACGCAACGTATACCTATACACCCTTGCGCTAGCGACTTAATACTATCGCAGAACATGTCAGCGGGGCAATGACTCTTAGGTATAATCCATTTTCCCTTCATACTTTAAACTTACCTGGCTTAGGACAGTCCAAAATATCTAGGCACTAAACAAAACATTAAAAATTCTTAAACATATTTGGGACGAGAATCGAATACTGAATACCCTCCCTCAATATGTCCCTCGTTTAACCTAACATACTGTAGAAGGATTGTACCTATATCTTCCAAGTAAAAGCCTTTAAAAATGTGATGTCTAGTGAAGTTTTTGATTTTACTCAACTATTATAATTCCTATCTAATACTCAACATGAGAAACCATTGCAGAGACAATCAGTCCCCAGTAATCTTCTACAGCTGTTTTCCATTATTTTGACTCACAAAAATATTCCTACTTTCACTAATTCCTTCATAAATCCCAAATTAGATGCACCACATCTATTATTGTGTAGACACTTACGTATCTTTCAAAATTCAATTTATATTATCAATCTGTCAACGAAATGGTTCCAACTTTATCTGTCCCCCATAATAACAGGTTTTAAACTACAAAACGTTACCGACTCATCTACAAAATCCCCATAAATAACGTATAATCCTAAACACCATTGAAGCTAGCGATCGACACTGTAAAATACTGTTTCTGGTATTATAACAGCCTGTATAAAACGTTAAGCCCCATAAACACAACTTACATTACTTATTCCCTTTGACATTGTCAAATGATCGTTTGAATTAAACCAGCGTTGGTCTCGAAACTAATCGATGCCGTTGTAACACGCATGGGTTGCATCAGTTTTATAAGTACAATGGCAGACAAAAGTACGTACTCACTAATCCTTGTATTGTTAACAGGAATCCAATTTAAAATTCCATAGAGGAGTCAGACAAAGCCTGATTGATTGCGACTTAAAATGTATTTGGTAGTAGCACGCAATGTTATAAAAACAACTTTATAAGCGTTTGATGTGAAAACATCTTTGTAGTAGCACTTTGGCTGTGACTTTGGCTCGCAATAAATCAAGTTTACAATAAAACAATATTGCAACGTTTTTATTCCTAAAATGTCAACAGAAACGACATTTTTAATATTCAATCTGTTCTTCTTTGATATTTCAAATATTTGCTTTGATCAGGAGAATGTGGGGAGATAATGCTACAATTCTGTATTGGTTACCACATTATTACTTTTATTCTTGTGTCAAGTTCTCATTCATAGACAAATTTAAACAGTACTAGCCAACAAACAAGCCACAATAGATACTACGTGTAATCCTATGGGACAATTACAAATAGAAAGCTCAACCCTTGCACTGAGCGCAATAGATTGACCTTTCCAAGCCAATTACATACAGTGCTCGTCACCCAACTGAATGGACCGGCTTTGTATTTCAGTTTCATATTCAAAGCTGTCTTATTGCTAAAAGCCGCCTTCCGGTGGACAATTGCCAAGAATCGAGTTAAGGACATCTACCATCCCATTTTCGCTTTCCTTATATCTGTATTTCCATCCCTGTCTTGCCAAGAGAATTCCCTGAATGAAAGGTCCTTTTCATCGTTTTGCAATACCGTTGTATCTTCGGCCAACTAGTGAGTGAATATAATTTCGTCAGTCCTCAAGTATGTGGTAATGAGGGCTCTTAATTTCAGCGGAAGTTACTTAGTAGAGGACAGCCAACGTGTGGCCTATTTTCCTTGCTATCAATCAGGGGTGAACTATTTACATAAATATCGAGAAGCCAGGTGTGACGATACAGCTGCTGCTATCATTCTTCATCATCTTTTTGTGTAATAAACACTATGTTTTCTTCTATTACGTGATATATTTTCTCCAGTAGTAATAATGTTCATAGCGAAATTAGGTCTCGGGAAATTAGTATCATGTAATTCTGGCGTGTCATTTGAGTGACGAAAGATGTCTTCTTCGTCTTTGACTACATAATTAATAAACGATTTAAATCTTTAGAGACGCCGCACAGCTTCAAACAACAAATATTTGAATAGTACTGTCGCGCTCACTCAAGAATAGATGTTCTATGCGGGATCTGCGCGGTCACTCTTTTCAATCATCATCTGGCCGGCTCTTGTGCCATGTTGCTTGGGGTAGGCGCAACATGTTTTTTTTAATTCTCCCCTGTCAACCGTCACTCTATCATTGACACCTTTTTCTTTCTTAACGTTTCAGAAAATCAGTGCACTTATCTCAATGTCAAAACTTTTTCGCGTGACCTAAGTGCGGTGAGAGCACATCTAAAGATCGAAATCTTTAGCATTTCAAACTGTTGTTGGAGTTAACCAGTCTGTAGGAATAAACTGAAGATTTTATGCGTGATCGCTTCGAATGGCCGATGGTTAGCTACCCGGAACATCTGATAGAACAATAACTGTTATTGTCACTTCTCCGTTATGACTTTCCATTTGCATTTCAAATTCTAAAGTGCGGATATTTGTTACATTAAAATGGAATGGATTGTACAAGGAAAGGATCTGAGTAACTATCTTAGTGTTATTGAATAAGTAAGTACCTATTATTGTGTTTATTGCAAAATAGAAATTGCTGTATGGGATGCCAAAACCGCTATATGATTTAAATTAGTTTTTTTTTGTGAATCAATACGATGTTAGAGATTGACCAGCTAATATAACCGATCGTCGTGATCTATATTGTTTTCACATATATTTCTAATTCTTAACATGAATGATCTAACCAAGATTTTGTACCATATTTTGATTTAAAAGAGTGTCTATGGAGTTTCTTGCCCATTCTTCTCTATACGCTTTGGAATGGGCAACTACAGTACTTTCACAAGTTATTATGCCTGGTAAATGGGACTGAAGCTTCGCGTTTTTTATTTTTCGTTTTTTTTTTTTTTTCAAAAGTGCCTATTATGGTCTAATTTAAATAAATGCTTTGAGTTTGAGTTTTAATAATTTGTCACTCGTCTGACCGAAACGTGCTGTTGACGATGTTTTCTAATTCATCGAAGAAAAAAACGCGACGCAACGCATCTGGAAATTTCTGAAAGTGACAAAATACCATAATACCAAAATACCAGCTAATTCTTCAGCTTACTCCTGTAAATGTATTAATAGTATTAATATTTATTTATTCTTCAATAAGAGTATTATGAAAAAAAAGTACAGATCACAAGTTTAGTTCTACAGTAAATCAATCTTGAAGTGAAAGACAATGTTCATTGTCTGTCAAGCGCATTGTTGATACACGAACAATAAGACTTCGGTAGGAAATGCCCTCAGATAATCATCGCACTTCATCTTCCGACAATGTAGACTGATGAAGGCTTACAGAATACTACAACAGTATTTATTAAACGAATCTGATCATTCGAGTGACAGCTTTAATTGTAAAATCGATGCAGAACTTAATAGCCACTTTCAGCATTCATGCAAAATTCCATCGTGGCTTCAATTTATTCCTGACCTGATCCTGAAATGAGTTTTATCGGGAGGCGTAAAAGGAGAGTAGCTATGCTTCTTCTTCTTTTAGCTCTTTCGTTGGTTTCGACCATCAAACGTTTGAAATCAAAGTCCTCTTCGCATGGTGAAAATGCATTTTTGAGATTAATTTTAAAGTTGAACCGTCTAGGTATCATTTTCATAAGTCTACAGTCAGTAGCGGGCACCGACTCACGCGCAGTATATTTTTGGATTTCCATCAATGAAAGTGCGATTCATTCAGATATCCACGTTACTTTAGTCCAGTCATCCTGCCGCTCTCATATCCCTCAGCGCCGTGATAATTAAGTGTTCACAATTACTTTGGATTATTGTTAAAAGGTTTTTAAAACATTTAAAAAAGTTGAGTCTAAAGACTGATTAAAGGAATACAGAAATAAGGTGTGACTAATGTAACGGAGTGCTGGCCCTGGATACTTTACTTTGTTTAAATAATTCCATCACCAAAAGTCTTAAAAGGCTGAGGGAAAACCATCATCTGCCCAGCCTTTTCCCAACAAATTTGGGGTTGACTTCCAGTCTAACTGGATTACCGGATACAACTGAATACCAGTAGTTTACATGGAGCGACGGCCTATCCGATCTCCACAACCCAGTTAGTACTAGGTAATACGATACCCTTTGTTAAGACTGGTCGTCAGACTTTTCTGCCACTGAGTACCTGTAACGACTGTCAAAGATCTACAGATGGTACCAACGGCTTAAAGTGCTTTCTAAGGCACGGAAAAATCTCGGTAATTATGTTGTCAACACATTCATAGACCAATCAGGCAATCAGGCAAGCACGACTCAACCTGAAGATTGTTCCGAACGGCTGTTATTATTTAGCCACGAGCTCCCAGGGTGAAGAAAAACCAAATACCAAAAATTGAATGACATGGACACTGGACACCGTTAAGTACCAGGTAATTGTTGTAAGTACCAGCAGTAAGAACATCTTAAGCGGATAATGCACTTGACAGATACCCAAATATAATAAAGACCATCTTGTCAAAATCCTCAACAGCAGCGTTTCAGATCTTTCGTAGGGCATCGGAATTTTGAGATTGAACTTATAAATATCATGGCTTTCATTTTCATTATCACTAAGTACAACGCTAACTAAATGATTAAGTACAGCTAATATCAGAGCCCAATCACAATCCTTGACTTCGCGAAGATAATGTGAAAGAACGAACATGGCGTGTACTGAGCAATACTCGTCCTTCTCAGTATGATATTATGTCCTTTGGTCTGTAGCAGGATAATAACAAGCTGGTCCATCAATGTCTTCATTTCCAACTTAGCAGATGTTTATTTTAACTACCCTCCACGTATGCATGCATGCATGAGTACCACCTATGCAGCCATGAGTTTAACAATGAACATTGGATCATTGTTAAACTCATGGCTCAAAAAACCATCGGCACTTTCAAACGTTTCACTAAAACTGATTCATTCCTTTTCACCATTTATATTGAGCCATATTTACTCCAACATATGACAGAACTTTACAAGTTAACGTTAGTACTTTTATTGTTAAGTCGGTCTGTATGCATAAAGACGGACAATAAAGAATCCCGATTAGCAAAGAGATTCTCCATACAAGGTTTTACGTTTGTTTTACTTTATGAACCCATTAGCTGTCGTGTGGTGGTTGAGGTAACTATTGTAGTAAATGTTGCGTGTTATGTTGAGGCCTGTTATGGTGTTATGACTGAGTTTTAAGTTCTTGAGTGGCTGAAATGAGAGTTGGGAAGGTTGGAGTAGAGACATTGTGAGTGGTTTAATATCTCTGTAGATATAAATGGTATCTATTGCAGTACCTATTTAAATAACTCGGATGACAAAAATGATTAACGCTCCCAAAGCGGTCAGCTGATCTTGTATCGTTCATATGTAATGTGTAAACGCTATTGGCATTTTTTCTTTACTACTTTATTCATTACTCCATTTTGTTTTTGTAATTCGGTCATATGTAATTAATGCCTAGAAAATTCCTAAAACCAAACTTAACTAGATATTCAACAGACTTCACACCCAATAAAACAAACAAACAACCTCGTTGTCTTATAGATAGATAGATAGATTCATTTATTTGCCTGAAATATGGTATTGTACAGATTTAATAACATATACACAATAGTTCTTCATATTCCGCCTACTAATTTCGGCATGCAAATTTTGTGACAGTAATAATGATTCAAATGATTAAATTCCAATGTCAAACAAAATAAAAAAAAAAGTAATAAATCAATAATTGTCTAAATTATCAAATTACAAATGTCAAAATATAATAATAGTTCAATTACAATTTTATAAACATCAAATTACAAATGATAACCACGGAAATTAAATTACAAAATATGTCAATAGCTTAAAATAAAAATGTCAAATGTAATTTATATGTCATGCAATTTTCCCATTTGTGCTAAAATTCATAAATTCCTTAATACTATAGAAACAGTTTTCCATAAGCCATGCTCTGAGATGCTTTTGAAATAAGCTGTAACGCAGCTCTCTAATAACCTTTATTACATCGTTTTCACTAATCGACACTTAAACAGCCCATTCAGAACACGCCAATCTAATAAATATCTATGGACAGAGACAATTATATTATCCCCGAAGTAAACGCAAACAGCTCGGCGTGTGCGCACGACAACCATAAAACCTGGTAAGGCCGATCTCGACCGAAGTTGACACGACAATTGCCGAGTGTTACAACTATTAAATCTTAGCGGACCGCCCCATAGCGTGGTTTAAGACCCTAAAGGATTCAAAAGGTTTGCAGATTTTTATCGAAAATTTACTGATCACTATTGGTGTAGCTATAGGGCATGTTTTCATTACGGAAATATCCTTAACTTGCATGAAAGATTTACAAATAAATTGGTTCCGTTTTTGTCATTTAGCTACGGACTCCTAACGAAAGAATAATCTGGTAATCAATAGCTAGACCCTGTTCCAATTTACAATACGATAAAGCGTCTGGCTCTTTTTTAGCACCAACAAAACAGCACAGAAAACAGTATTTCTCAAACACTTCACACATCCCGCGACAAATACTTCGAAATAACACTGAACATTCTAAAACTCGCTCATAAAATACGCTTCGAATAATTTTTCGCATGCTCGTAGAACATTATTCGAAGCATGTCCGTACGAGCATACAATGCGAAGCGTGGGCGGGACAACTCAATCGCTTGTCCAACCGTGTTGTGTGCCGTGTTATCGTAAAGTAGATTGTTTTCCCAAATATGTTCACAGCATTATACCTATTGAACATGGCGATAAAGCTAACGCGAGTAAGTTAAAATATTCGCGTGAGAAGTTGTTTAAATAGACTGGTGTTTGTACTTTCTCTGTTAAAGGTAACTTAGGGTATACTTTGGCTTTTTGTTATGGTTGCCCACATATTACGTTTTACCTAGACTTGCATATGACGCATTTCAGTTATTTCATGAAAAAGTAGTCACAAAGAGTGCTTTGGATTTTATTCGTGTTGGTTAAATATAAAGCATGTACTTATCGTATTGTTGTATTAGTGTATTTTTAGGTACGTGATATTCAAAGGATTTTTTCAGAAGTTTCTGTCTAAATTCTTGCCTAACAGTGTTTCGTTAAGTTCTCCAAATGAGTTTCTTCAATCGTTGCTTCTATCGTCACATTATCAGTCTACATTTGTGCCTCTCATCCCTCGAGATATTCTATCAATTTGACGTTTACAACAACGTTCAGAAACAATCACTAAACGTCCTCTAAATGAACGCCATGTCCCACCGCTGACCCGCAGTAACACTATCTAATCAAACAATTGCCTTGTTGCAGGTAAGCGTCGCGTGACAACTCCACATTACGCGCGACAAGCGACAGGCTGGCAACCCTGAGCGCCATTAAACTGACCCAACTTATTGTTGGGGGAGCAACAAGTGGAAGTCATCGCTTGTTGCTAGGGCTGCCTCAGATTTTTTGACGGTACAGTATTACATGATATTTTTGTGTTTATTCTTTTTTTTTGCCGAGTATTTTTTTGAAATTGGAACAGTTAGTTTTTTTTATACCTCATGCTGTGGTAATGTGGTGATCTCATTGAGAGATGTCCTGTCTTGGCAGTGGGAACATACTGTGATAAAAGACGAAACGGTAGCGGGGTCTGATTGCCCAAAGAACACTTTAAGTATCAGCTTGAGAATACTCAGCTTATTGCAATCCATTGCTAGACACTGGCAGAACCCAAGCTACTCCACAATATCCTGTCCCTCAGCACCCGGTTTTGATCCGTTCAGTTGGGGGGCTAACTTCTGAAAAAACAAGATAATCAAGGCAACAGCTGTATTGTTATAATATCTGACATTTACACACAAAAGAGTAACACTCTAGAAATCAACTAATAAGATTTTACAAAAAAAAAAATTAAGTCGTAGCAACCCTATAAACAATACACCCCTAAATAATAGGGGTTGTAACTCGCAAACATTTGTCTTGTTGATCGGTGGCGGGTACATCGCGTTCAACAGGTTAACCGAGGGGATTATGGTAATGCCATGGTGTTTCCACTTTACATCGATTTATTGTTTCTGCTCTTGAAGTTCTTATGGCAAATTGTGCAGATGAAACACTGTAAAAATATGCTAACGCTAGTCAGTAATTCTACCGTATTTTTGCTGTGTTTTCTATTTCATGTTCATACTTCTTTTTCTTAACCTCATGACTTCTTTGGGAAGTTTTATCATGACAAAGACGTGGACATTCACTGTCCAATCACTGCAAGGATTAATAGCTCCAAAGCGGCAAAAAAGGGAAAGTGCCGACAAAATAAAGTAAATCAGTCTAATGAATTAACTGTTTACACAAAATCGCATTACGCACCGCAACTTCCATTCCCGAAACATTCTCGATATTTAACCCTTCACGCAAACAAATGACGAATTCACTGCACCACAAAAACAAATGAAGATCGAACGAGCTGTTAAAAGAAGCGACGTAACCTGCGCGCGCGCAGGATGCGGTGATTGTGCGCGCGAGTTGCGACGCAGCGGAAGCGAGCACGGGTCGCGCCAAAACATCCGCCATTAGTGCTGAAAAAATATTGCATGCGGCACATGAAGTATGGCGGGAAGACTGCCTGCTGATTGATATTAAAATGAAATGTCCATTCAGTCGGTTTGAATAAGTACCGACGGGTTTGTTTGTATTGTTTTATCGTTATTTTGTTGGGACTGTTTTTTTTCCTGTATTTTTAGCGAAGCACGTTCGTTTGTTGGACGTTAGTACTTCGTACAATCAAACAAACTTAATTAAACACTGGAATTCAGCTGCACGCATCAAAGTTGAAAGCCCATCCTAACACAGTTGGGAAAAAGTTTGGAAGAGGTGCAGATGTGAGAAGGTTTTTAACCAAGTAGATCATATTATATACACACAAAAGCTACCAAAGTAATAATAACAAACTTCCTAAAGAAATTAAAACAAATAACAAAGAAATACTAAAAGAAACAATGAACGCAAATCACAACAGTGTTGTGTACTGTTGCAGAACAGCACCCGCAGTGTCAATACACGCGGGCTTCACAATAACAAGAGACGATCTGAACGAACGCACCGTCCATTCTTAAGCGCGTCCCGGCACAGAAATAGAGCACAATAATTCATAAATGTTACGCCGACCGGCGATAATACTGTAGCATTGATCGGTCGTATTGGTATGACAACGTATGAGAATCTTGTTGGGAGTGTAGGGTTGGTGGTTGTGAGGCACAGGGGAAAATGAGCTGTATTGACTGTGTTGTTCTGTAGCCAGGTCTTATTAATTTTATTGCAATTTTGTACACAGATTGATACGATAATACTGAATGTTTAATATAAATTCATCTCCTATATCGGTTTCAAAGAAATTGTTGTATGAGTGACTTTTGGAACTTCAACTAACAATTTTTAGTGTAGGGGCTGTGGCAATAGCATAAAATTTAGCGATAGAATCCCTTTAAGTAAACCATAATTTTCACCATTTGAATTTTGAAATATTTTGGGGCCTTCTCATAATCATTTCCGTCTGCATTGCAAAGCAGTTGATATGCAGGGCGAGACACTGTATGGTGCAGCCAAGGAGAGGCCTATGCCCAACTGTGACATGGTACAGAATGATTTGATTAACTTATAACAGTAATAGAATATATGGCAACCTAAAGAACAGCCCTAACAAAAATAAAACTGATCTACCGCAATAAATAATATAGTACACTAGCCAATCCACAGCAGCATGAGTATGATATTAAAACAAAGCAGTGTGCGGCGGTGCGCGGTGCAATAATAAGCGGAAACGATGCGCAGGAGTCGCAGGCGCACGCTCCACTAACTAAACTACATATGGACTGTGACAACGATGAATGTATTGTAAGTGAAATATTTATACTAATCTTTAACAGCTGATCAAGTGTTGGTGGTCTCTGCATAGAAATATAATAATTTGATGATAATTATGATGAAGTAGATCATTAAGCATTTTTAGACCAAGCCCAGTGCCCACCTCACTTTTCATGGATTGTAGCTAGAATCGATATGTAAGATAGTGAACCTAGATAAAGACCGCTCTTGAAAGATATTATTTTTGCACATAAATGCCATTAGCTGCTATTAGCTGTTTGACTTTTGTCTATTGTTAAATAAACGCGAGACAGTCACAGACCGCTAAAATTTGACAGCAAAGGTAAGGCATTGCCATATTCTCTAAACCAAATTAACAGACTAGTTATCGCAGTATTTTGTTATCATCAGAGTGGAGGACAATATCACCTACCGCAGGAAAGGAACTGGAACATTATATAGGAAGACAATAATGATTCATTGTAGTACCATACAAACTTTATTCCAAAGTCATTGTCCAGATGAATTCATCTGCACAATGATTGAATGGTTAAATTGTAGGGAGACAATAAAATTGTATTGTCTCCCTTATGAGTCATGCTACAAAGACACAATACCTCATTCTTGTCCTATAAGACTAAAACAGTTTTACAGTGTTACTAAGAAATCTAAAAAGACTGCAAATGAAGACATCAGTGCGACATAAGACATGGTAGTAAGACAGTAACAGCAGGAGAGTTCAAACAGTGAAGACTCCAATAAAAGCGCTGCGACAAGTCGTCAAACAGGCTAAGCATTGTTGTCTCACGTCTGGTTCTGGGAATGATGGTCAGTAATAAACGCGGATGTCGAATGCTGTGTCGTACGCCTTACAATACTTGTTATGACTATTTTAGGTGGACAGGACTTTTGTTTTTCTTTTAGCGCACAACATCGGTGAGAGAATGTCAATTCTTGTAGGAGACGTAGATGATCAAAGCAAATCAGAACCAGAGAAAAAAAGTTGGTTGTCTGTAAAGTTGGTTTACGGACGATAGTTTAACGTGACAACGTCATAATAAAACATTGATGCGGCGCAAGCGAGCAATGAGCGTAACGGGACACTGAGTCATCCTTTTTCGTGCATGCAGCCGGCGTTCATCGATTTATTAGACGTTGTTACGTCAAAAATATTTTGTCTGAAATTAAAGAAATAAACCGGCACAGCTATATGCATATGACTTTTGTTATTGCTAACTAATGTTTAATACTAAATCATGATTGGTAATGTGTGAAAGTCTTTGCTGTTTCTTACAAGAGTTTTACTTAGAGAACCTACTTGTTTGAATCTTCAACGTCATATTTCTCATCAGACACATATAAACGATCCTCGTCATTATCCCAAACAGAAACCATCCCGTTTCAGTCTTCATCTCGTTCAACTACAACCAAAAAATCTTCACTTATGACTTACTCAACTGAATGTTCACTAACCGTTTCACTGAAACCCATAAACCCCCTACTGGTCTGTCAGCTGGTGTCAACCAAAAACAACAAAGTACGAGTTAGTGAATAAAACAAGTGTTCTACCTTGAACTAAGCTCTCTTCGGTCTTCGGCTGAGTTAGAGCGGAGAAGCAATTGGAGATGGGCGATTGAGTGCTATAACTGTAGGAATTTTCGTTGTTAAAGTTGATTTAGGGCTAGTTCATAACAGTACAAAACTAAATATGTAAGGCCTACAAATAGAAAGGCAGGTAGGATACCAGCAAGAAGCCGTCGTCTCCTTCTGCGAAGCAGTCATGCTAGCGAAGGAGGTGGCGGAACGTGAGAGGGAGAGAACCTCACGTCCCAGCCGCCGCGGGAGACGCCCCGGGCCACCGTAGGCGCGAGCCTGTGGACAGTGAGTAATGGGCTAGCTCACCGTCCGTCCGTCTCATGACGACAGGCTGTGTCGACGGCGCGTACGTGTTCCACGCGCGCCTCAAGGAGATGTCAGCAAACCGGAAGGGGTCCGAAAGGGCCGAGTTCTGCCAGGGCTGCGGGTTGTTCGAAAGAGATACCGCGGCCCTGGAACACAAAGGGCTAAGAAGGAACATGGGTGGGTTTTAGTCAGTCAAGTCTGACACTCCCTCCCGCTCCGCCCAGAGCACTAGAAGTCATTTGATGATTTACCATCCGTAAAAAAAAAAGGTAGGATACCAGAAAACCACCGAAACCAACTCTTCCAATTAGATTTCGGTACCTACATAATCTGCATTTTCAGCAAATCTTTTTTAGCTTATTCTAAAACTTTGTTATATTCTCATCAGAAAAGAAATGGCAGGAAAATCTTTTCTTCTGTTGATATAAAAATACAAGCACACTGTGAAGGTTAATATCTGAACATGTAGCGCCGCATCTTTCAAATTTCAGCTATTCTGCACCACACCCTAAAATCCGACACAATACGCATCTGACAGCTATGACTCACAGCCACCATACCAATATTACTGGCCTCGCTTACCCTACAATGTAAGGCCAAAACCGTCGTTTTATTTGAACCCAGATTTAGCACAGACAATTGACTCTGGGACCGTAAGTCACACATGAAACGGATGCCACTGTCACACCACCTCTCATTGTTGGCATCAGTTGTATTTATTGAAATAACATCGGGGTTATTATTGGAGTGCTGAGAGTGCTTCAGAATTCTAGGGCAGGTATTAATTATTGCATTCACGTGTGCGTATTTGTATTGTGTTTTATATTAAAGTGCGTAATGGAGTTTCTATTTATTGTTAGTACCTACGCGGAGAAGTGGACGCATTACAAAACAACGCGTGATTTGAGGCTGGCTGAATGGAATCCTACATCATCCGTTATAATTAATCCTAATTTGAATCCGGGTATGAAATTCGGGTACATTTTAACCGAGGTTCATGCCTGATATTACACTAAAAAACAGTTATTTACGAACATTTTTAACACATGGATTAAAACGCGGAAATATCAACATTCAAAACAGACTCTTTAATCTACTACTCTGGATCAATAAATCAAACACATATTTTTTTTCGCTAGCCCATCTAATAATCATATTCACGGCGCACTAAACTCCCCAGGGTGGGCAGCAGAGCAAATTATAATAATTTATGACCAATTAGGCGACGAAGACGCACTTAAACTTCGGTGTCAAATGTTAATGCCGCATGTATTTTGGCCACCGTATATTTATTATTATTATTGTACTAAAGATTTATTAAAGTAACATATTTTTTCCATAATTACACATTTATGTTTAATCGTAAACTTGGAATTTTATTTTAAACGCCATTATTAATTTAATCATTATTGTTTTTGTAATAAACAATGCAATGTGCTGTGACTATTAATATAATGAAATTATTGGTCGTGTCGTTAAACTGGAGTCATAAAAGTAAGTTATTCTTGTGTTTCGGCTGCTTTACTTTATTGAGCTTTTAACTGTAGATCAAATTATTATGTTACACATCAAAATAAAAATTCGCCACCATAATACTTACCTGTAACCCCTAGAATAAAAAACCCCATTTTGAAAACCAGTTATTACACCTAAGTATTTTCCCAACACTTTTGGGGTCGGCGTCCACTCTAACCGGATGTATCTGAATACTATGCATATTATATTGCATAGAGTGACTGCCTATCTGACCTCCACAACCTAGTTAATCCCGGGTAATACTCCTTGATAAGACTCGTTGTTAGACTTTCGAGCTACTGCCTGTAACGACTGTTCAATGTCTACAAATTACAGCCGGGACCAAAAGCACAGTAACGTGTTTTCTGAGGCACGTAGGACACTCGGTATGTAATGGGTGGTCACCCACCCAAAGATTTAGACAAACGCGGCTTATCCTACAGATCGACCAAAGCGGCTGTTATTATTTAGCCTCGAGCTACAGTTAACCAAAATATTTCATGGAAACTAGAGTAGACTCAGCACGCCTCCAATTAAAATAATTAAATTACACCTAATTCCAACCCAATTATAATACCAACCGGTGTTTATTGTACAATAGAAGCAACATAACATCGAGACCAACAATAAACTTTAGCTCCCGTATTATTATTGTTTCATGATATTATATTCCTGAAGCTTGCCCTGACATTTGCGATGGACCGGAACACTTTTGTTTCATTCATAAGTGACCACGTTTTGTCTTCAGATGTGGCGCGTAGTATATGGAACGTTAGCAGATGAACTCATTTGCCGTGGCAACGGCCCCGATTAACGTGTAGTAGGGTTGAGAGGCCAAGCCCAGGTAAGCACATTACTTTGTGTAATTTATTTCATCACCACAGCTCTCCAAACATGTCGACATGTCCTAGATCAAAAATAACCGGAGACTTTTGTGACTCGCGCCACCTACCACTTTTGGCCCGCTCCTTATCACAAATAGGAAGCTAGTGACCCAAAAGTGGAAACGTTACAGGATGATGTGATTACATTTAGGTCTTGTGTCGATTATCCTTGATACAAGTTTGGTGCCAACAAAAGTGTCCATGAATAGAATCTTTATGAAACAAAGATGATCATTTGGATGACAATATATGACTTTGGGTACCGTGATAACTGCGTATAATGTGCAAAAAAAGTGACACTTTTTTTTCTTTCCTTCTTTCAGTCTCATGACTTCTCCAAATCCCCCATATACTGGACCTACCTTCCTATAAATAACAATAGATTAGGCACACATTAAACGCGGCTGCCAATGAAATTATGATGTACTTCGCGTCACTTCGCCCGCTTTCCCATTTATCACCGCTCCTCTATTTGCTTTGGCCAACTCTTTGATTTCTCTTGCGCTGACGAGCGGCCTGAAGGTGGTAATTTGCAGGGCAGATTTGCAGGTGTAATAAGCCTCAGTAAAAAGTCGGTCATATTTTTTTAAGTTGCTATGAACGTTGTGTTTTTTTTCCAGCTAGTCGTAGTGTTCTGTTCTAGGTTTGCGGAGAATTTTGAGTAGAAACCTAAGAAAAATTTGTCAGAACTGTGGTCTGACATGAAAGGTGCTCCACGCAGGCACTACATCCTTTTATGAACTGAGTCCACTCATGATTTTAGTGGACATGGCAGATGTGAGTAGCAACTGCTGGGAGGGGACGCCCTAGAGGGACATACGCTGACCTCATTGGTGAGGTTGTTCAGGAAGCTCCGGTGCATAGTACTCGCGACCAGCGTGCGTGTATGACCAGAAGCATCAACGTGGATGAGGCGAAAGAAGTGTGTCATGATCGCAGAGTTGGCAGCATGGCGTAATGTGTCCATTCTGTGGCCAAAAAAAAGCCATCATTAACTTCGTTTTTACTTTAGTTTTTCTCAATTTTCATCAACAAAAACTGACGAAAAGCTTTTAGCTTAATCTTGCTTCTTAACTATAGGTT
Organism: Cerastis leucographa; assembly: GCA_963082945.1. Classification (NCBI taxonomy): domain Eukaryota; kingdom Metazoa; phylum Arthropoda; class Insecta; order Lepidoptera; family Noctuidae; genus Cerastis; species Cerastis leucographa. The sequence goes on from OY720353.1 coordinate 10,043,762, forward strand.
CCTAAAAGAAGTGTTAATCTGCAAGTGAATTAAGAAAACCTACTCTGCAAAACTAACAACTGAAATTCCAAAAATCTTGTTACAATTTCAAAGAAAGCAAGCTACTTGAAACTCTGCTAGCTATACGTTTAATTAGAAAGTTAATTATGTGTCTATGTAGGAGTATGTATGTAAACATACCTTTATGAATCAACACAAAGTGTCTCTTAATTTCGCGTCCCCTACAGTTGGGCTTTACAAAGTTGTATCTGTGAAGGAGCGACAGCAGAAAACATCTATTTTTTTTTTCTATTTTTGGTGAATATTTTCACTACTGTTTTATGAGGAAAAAAATCTTAAATACTACAGACAATCAAAAGCAGCTTTTTATTCATCTGCAGTAATTTAGTTGTTCACAAAAATATAATGTTTAATTGAATGAATTTGTCCAAAGTGGTTAAAGGTCAAACGACTGGCTCTTTTTACTATTTTTTTTTCAAGCTTCCTTTTTGTTTCTTCCTTGCCTTCCTGCCTTCTCACTTACGCTATAATAAGTAAATACAATAAAAAGTACGCATAAATAAAACATACACTGCAAATTATCACCACCTCCCCAGCGTGAAAACGAATGTAAATAACTATTTATATTCAATAAAAACCGGCCATTTCTTGCATTAAGCAATTTTGTTTTACCATAAAATAATTAACGCCCCATACGATTGGGGCATTTAGCACAATTATTAATCACTTTTCTCGATTCAATCAATTTATTTTACATAATTTCCAAATAGTTATAATATTGACATAAGTGGGAACGAACACGTTTTGACGTGTTCAATTTAATAAACATACATAGTTTATTCAATTTATTTTGTTGATACTTTGTTTTCCTTATTTTACAACGGGAAAATTGGAATAACGGTGAAACAGTTTTACTTAATTGCTAATGGAAATGATAATAAAATCTTGTTAACTTAATTGGAATTGTAAAAGTGAAACACAAGACGGTCGTTTTTTGTTCGACTTTTGTTGGGTTTGTATCGTAATTTCTAGGTTTCCGTACCCAAAGGGTCAAACGGGACCCTACTACTGAGACTTCGCTGTCCGTCCATCCATCTGTCACCAGGCTGTATCTCATGAACCGTGATAGGTAGCCAGTTGAATTTCTACAGATTATGTATTTCCGTTGATGCTCTAACAACAAACACTAAAAACGGGAAAAAAAATATGGGTGCTCCCATAAAAAAAGTGATTTCTCTCTCTCACCTCATCTTTGCAAACGAATACATTAAAGTAAAGGAAAGCACGAAAGAAAAATCGTTTCGTAGTATTCGCTGGGACATGACGTGCATACAAACTGACATAAAAAGAATAAACAAAGTTAAGTACCACATCTCTATAGAGGAGTAAGTAGCTGTTCGAAACATTTTTAAATGTTCCTAATATTACTAAAGTGTATCCTGTTTAAAAGAAGAGGCCTTCGCTCTCTAGTGTGGGTAATTTTATCCTGGTATTAGCTCTTGTAAGGCTCTTGTCTATCTAAGTTTGCATAATAATTACAGTTGAGAAGAAAAAAAAAAACACGGTGAAAACGGGTGAGGGGCGTAGTTCTTAAGTATTTTTTTTTAGTAAACTTTGTTTTTTAAATAAATAAATAATTATAATAATATAAACCACCATGTTTTTATAAAACATTTTATCCGGCTTCAAATGCTGACCGTACCCCGGGAGGGTGCCACACAAAGGCGCGGCTGCTCTTTTGCACTTCTTCCTTCCACTTTTTACTTTTTGGTCCCTCTTGCCTCCCCATGTCCTCTGTCCAACCATGCGATGGAATTTTTGTCCTCTTTTTGCCTTTATATACAAACTTTTGTTTCTATTTTTGTGTTATGTTAACAGCAATTTTCCAGAGTAAGGCCTGCATTTTAATTAGTATCTAAGGATCTGTTCTAGAGGATATTAAGGCTTTTTCCACATTTAGAGCCGAGGGTGTCGATAAACATGAATACATAGTTGAAAAGTGTTGGAGTTGTTAAATCTCACTGAAAAACTTGAGTTGATTTTATTGTATGGTTGGTCTATACAATATGTTGTTTTGCATCCTCGTCAAAATTCAGGAGGTTGTCTCAAAAGACATAAATAATCAATTTAAATTACGGTACCTACTTAATTATTAATAAACGCTGGTTTTTAGTTGTTGTTTCAATTTGAGAGTATTTTAAAATTACCCCATAACGTGGTTTAGGAAACAAGAAATTATCAAATAAACGTTTGAAATTGTTTGTATGTGTTAAAGCGCATTAATATCGAGTGGAACAGACGGGCCGCGTTTAAAACACGGGTGGTACACACTTACCGATTTCCTTAAACATGAAAAAAATTAAAAAATACTTTCTTATTTTATTATTGATTTGGGTTGAGAATCAGTATTAGTAGAGGTAGCATAGTTACCTCCTTGAGTTTGACGAAGATGCAAAACAACAGCTTGTATTTGTAGTTCTTACATACGTTGACAGGTGGCGCTACGAGTTCTGAAAAAAACCGTGAGATAAAAAATGGGAATTTGTGTTTCATTCATTTTTGTTTATAATTTACTTAACACATAATGTTAGATAGACTTAGAACGGGAGTTGCTAATGAACTAGATAATGAAGAATTTCGAATTTCGTCAGTAGAGTAGGTATTAACGTTTTCACTATACTTGGGTACTCCATAAGACAAAGGTATGAACTCTAAACAAAACGTTTTCTTCAAAGATGTTCCTTTCTTCAGTACCCAATCTCAGTAATAATTCTCCCAACGTCACCATCAAACAGAAACCTCTGAAAAGGTTCCCCGAACATTTCTTGAACAAAACCTTCAGAAAGTTGACACAGCCATACAAAACGTAGCTATCTATCTGTTACCACATAAAAGAGACCGAGAATAAAAGGCAAACAAAACATGTATGGAGGCAAGACTAAACATTTCCAAGACGCTGCTTTGGGGGTGGCCACCCTGCCCAGGAGTGTGAGAAGGTGGCACAGTACCACGAAACGTAGCACAAAGTTATCTTATCAACAAAACAAAAGAAAATCAACCTTAGTGTAACTAGATAGGGTTTAGTAAAACGGCAGTGTAATATTGGTGTTTCGCAACACAATATCCATTTAAGAAAGACCCGTGAAAATCCATTTCTTTACCCCGTCTTCTCCCATTTTTTATATGCCATCAAGGGAGGTGGGAGGCCAAATGTAACTGGTTAATAAGGTTTTTAACCGTTGCCTGTGTGTGTGGAGTCGTTTATTTGAAATGAAGCAAAGCTGCAGAATACAGGACGAATGTATTCTTCTTTGTATGATATTCTAGCTGTTCGGGAAACTAGGGAATTCTGTTGAAGTCGCGTTTGAAATATTTATGTTATGTTTCCTAACGTTTTACTCAGTAGAGGTAACTGTAATATGAGTTTACATGTCACAAAGGCTGGCTTCAGGACTTAGCTAGTGGGTACCTTTTGTTGGTAAAAGGAGGATGGGTAAAGTTGCGAGCCTGTGGACGGTGAGTAATGGGCTAGCTCACCGTCCGTCCGTCTTATGACGACAGGCCGTGTCGACGGCGCGTACGTGTTCCACGCGCGCCTCAAGGAGATGTCAGCAAACCGGATGGGGCCCGAGAGGGCCGATGCCTGCCAGGGCTGCGGGTTGTTCGAAAGAGATACCGCGGCCCTGGAACAAAAAGGGCGAAGAAGGAACATGGGTGGGTTTTAGTCAGTACAAGTCTGACACTCCCTCCCGCTCCGCCCAGAGCGGGAGAAGTCATTTGATGATTTCCCATCCGTAAAAAAAAAAAAAAAAAGGATGGGTAAAGTTGTTCCAACTGTGCGGTCTTCGGAAAAGATTTGACCACCCCCATATTTCCTGTAGCCAATGTTGAACGTGACTAGGAGATAGTATCAGATGGGAATCGCGTAGGTATTTGAAAGATGGCAGGTAACATCCATTTAAAAACGTCATCTCCAACCCACTACACATACCTAAACTGCAGTGGTAGAAATTTTAAACACGATGGGGGGCATTTTATTGCTTCGGTATCGCATAAAAAGTCACATATTAAAATACCCCAAAAGTACCTGGATCATAAGCTAAACTAGGCTAAGAATGTACCTAACCATGGTAGTAAAAATGACACGAAACATTACCAACATAATAATACTGCCCTGTACCACGACACCAAAAGATATTCCAACCGAAAGATTCGATCGATCGCCAGTCGTTCTGTCACGTGGTACAGGGTGGGGCAGTCAGCGACACCTGTTCCGCACATCCGGTCACAGATACTATGCCTATTGCACTTCTTAATGAGTGCTCTCGTTACTACCAGGGCCGGATTAGCCATGTCGGGGCCCCAAGGCAATGCTATTTTTGGGGCCCCTTTTCAGCCGTCATCCCGCGATCATGGCATGCGAGTGCCATGTAAGTTAGTGAGGCAAGTGACATGTAGTTTAGTTATAAAGGGCGTCGTAAGTAAGTTAAGTTTACTAGTTACGGACGAAGCCAAAGTTCGAAGACTCTAAAATGCAATAGCCACTTAAAAATATTAGCACCTCGGATTGGTTACATTTATAACAGTAGTATGAGTAGGTAGGTACTCGAGGGCACATTTTTAGCCTTTAAATATTTTTGTGTGAGTTTGAGTGATTCTACTGTACGCTACAGTTTACTACGTTGGTATTTACTAATTCTGCTACAACTATTTTGTCATTGAGGATACAAATTTCCCAATTAAATTTTAACTATATGAAAAAAATTCAATTTCTTTGGGCGCGCTCGGGATCCTACCCGATGCGGGGTCCATAAGCGTTTGCCAACTCTGCCTAAGGCTTAATCCGGCCCTGTTTACTACAGACGGCAATATGCTCGAACCAACGCGTTTAAGTTCGGCCTCTGAGGAAAATCGTTCGATCACGTAACGCAAACGCAGTCGACGGTGTTCGATTTTGAAGTCCGTTTTGCGGTTTGGTTTTATTGTTTGCGTATCAGTTTGGTTTGGGATAAAAATTATTTTGCTGTATAACTTTAACGTGTTATGCTAACTTAGATGCTTGTTACCTTTTTTTAAATAAAGAATCTATCACGGCTTAGCGCGTTAAGCCTGAGTCTTTATTTAACTTAACACAATAGTCACGTTTGCGTTAGCATACCGCAAAAAAATGTAAGATGTCGTAACTTAAACGCGTTTGTTAACTCCGGGTTATTGTCTTGTCGTTGGACATATTAGTTGTAGTTCTTTAAATAGAAGGTTCTATTTAAAACTAGATAAAGGACAAGCGTTAAGTTCTGTGAATATGTTAGGTGATGCCTATTATTAGGACTTTTTTATACTGCGTTGATGTTATCAATGAATGTTTTTTTAGTTTGTTTCTGTTTCTCGGTGCAGGAATTTCTGTCTGGTTTTACTTGAATGGTGTGGAAGCGATTGTCAATTGTTTTTTCTTTTATTCGTTTAACGGAATACTAGACTTAAGTGTGTTTGTATTAAGAGTTTTTTTTGTACTTCGTGGGTACCTAATAGGAGGTAGTTAGGTGAACTGTTCTCAGTTGAACATGTGGAATACCCACAGGCAGCTAAAAATAAGTGATTCATTAATTATGTGCTCAAAATAAAGAGTCATGAAATTCTAATAAGAGCAATACCTATGAAAACTTGTTATATACATAATTTCAATAATTGCTGGTAAACTAACCAATGGTAATTACACCTTTAAAAATCCCAAAATATCTAAAACTAAACAAAACGGTTCCCAATCAGGAAGTAACACACCTACACAGAAATAGAACGCGGTAAATGCCAAATCAAAAAATTTAAACGCGGAACAATACTCGCACATCGCCAATCCGACAATAGAAGTGACGCGGCATTCCAATTCGGTGCGCTATTGTTGAATACGACGCTCTGATTGGCTGGCTGGCACAATGGGCCACGCCCACCACACAATGCCCTATTGTCGTGGCGGGACGCACCGCCCAACAGTTCTTATATTTTTTATAGAACATTAGATTTTATTTGGCGTTTTGGGTGTTATATTGCTTCTTTGGAAATGGATTCAGTTTCTGTTCCTATTTCGATAGTGTATAAATTATATCAGTCATTCAAAGTAAGTACTTGATTAATCAAATTACCAAAACTACTCGTTTATTATGAAATATATGAAAGCTTTTTCGATAAAATCATCAATTTTTTTGTAGTTAATCGACAAAAAACGTAAGCATTAAAGCTCAAAGAGCGTCGAAAAATACAATTTTAATAGTAAACATACATATAACAAAATCAAATCGGGAAAGAGACGATTTTTAAAAGCCAAAAACACATTAAAACAGAAAGTAAACTGGTAATAAATTAAAAAAAAAGATCGCGCCCACTTAAGCGCCCCAAATGGAAATGGTAGCTACTTATTTTTTCCGTAAAAGCATCGTTTAAAACTTGGTCAGCTGGGTGCCGGCCATAAGGGATACGGTTCCGTAGCTGGCAACCGGTTTAGATACTATTCAGAAATAAGAACCACAAAATCTTTTGTATTCATCTTTTGTTACCATATCCTTTCCGGTGAAGACAATCGATGTCGGGATCTAAGATAATCTAATATATAAAATTCTCGTGTCACAATGTTAGTTACCATAGGTACTCCTCCGAAACGGCTGAAACGATTTGTATGAAATTTTGTGTGCATATCGGGTAGGCCTGAGAATCGGCCAACATCTATTTTTCATACCCCTAAAACCCATCAAAATTTCCACGCGAACGAAGTCGCGGGCCGCAGCTAGTATTCATAAAAAATGTGTTATAGATCCGAAATAACACTCAAAACTTACGTAGATAAGTTAAGTTTTCAGTTATTCCAGACAGCAAAATCTAGTCCAAAGAACTTCTTGAAGCTAGTATGGTATGGCCTTGAAGAAACAAGTAACACTCGCTACGGAACCCAGGACTTAGGCAAAACGTTGACCGAAACAGCGGTAATGTTGCAGAGGGTCCACAAATAGAGATTAGTACGGCTAATGGTGCCATTTCGACGTGTTAGTACTATATTTTTACGTCAAATGTAGGCACGTAAAACGTTTGAGGATTGATGTAAGCTTTCAATAGATTTATTTTGTTGATATTGTTTGGTTTGAAGTTTTTGTGGTGATAATCAATTATTTCAGTCGAGGAGCTGAGGGTGGGAGGATTTTCAAAGTTAATGTGTTTTGTTATTTTTGGATTTAAAACTTTGCGTAAGTGATTTAATTCATAAGCACGTTTGAACTTGTGTGTTTCTCCAAAAAGTCGCTGTAGTGAGAACATCCTGGAAATCATCTGAAAAAGAAAAGAAAACTGCTTGAGGATCAATAAGGTTCTGAATACCTAAAAACTTAATAATTTCTTATTTATCTGGTGGACCGATGGTGGTTATTTTGTTAGTAATTATACTTACATACTTAGAATCAACATTATAGGCTGATGGCCTGATGCCTATAGTGTTCCCACTGCTGGGACACAGGCCTCCTCTCTATGAGAGGGAGTGGGCTGTAATCCACCACGCGGGCCCAGTGCAGGTTGGTAGATGTCACATGTTTTCGATTTTTTTATTCTAGGACATGCCGGCTTCTTCACGATGTTTTACTTTACCGTTTTTGAAGGCAGCGGTGTGCAGCGCCTGCCTGGGTTCGAACTCAAACGTTACTAGGTACTCGTAAGTCGGGGCCGCCACCACTGGGCCACCGCAGCCGCTGATCTCGTTAGGTGTTAATTAGTTAAAATAATTTTATAAAAACTACGCTCATGCACTCACAATCACACACACTCACCCCTACACTCTTTCACACGCACCCACTTCACTCAAACTCCACATCAATCACCTACTAGTCCACACACACTCATAACCACTTAATTCACGTATAGCTCATTTACTTATATGCAACTTATAAGTAATGTAACATTTAAGTTAGTTTTAAGTTATTTATCTTAAATTAATTAGTAGTAAGTACTTAGGCGCCCATTAGACGGTAGGTTTTGCCATGGCAAGCTTCAGTAAATTCCATCAGTCATTACTGATGGATGACTGATGGAATTCTATCGACATTAGACGCTCACTCTGACTGATCGTCAGTCAAACCTAAGAAATTGCAATTGCCATTGTCATTGCAATTCTGAGCAAAAAAAAAACGCATAAAAAGAAAGCATTGGGTGAAAGCATGGTTATTAAAAAGGGATTTCTATACCCATGTAAATTTATTGGCTGATACATAGAAGTTGTAAAGCACTATGAGAAAAAAATTCTCATAGTCCTTACTATGAGTTTTTTTTTTTATGAATTCTTTTTCTGGCTGTAGTGCAAGTCGTATACTAGGTGGTGAACGACTGCGTCAGCCAGAGCGCGAGCGCGCGGACCTCTCTTGTGCTGAATCCGCGTCCGAATCCATCGCTGACTGACGGTGATTGACGAAATGCCATTACACGCTCACTCAAAAATCATGACTGATGGTTGCATGATGCCAAAATCATATTCGTCAATCAATTTCATGCATCCATCAGTCACTACCCTAGACGATAAGTTTTCCATCAGTCAAAATCTCTGCCATGGTTTTGCCATGGCAAAAACTACCGTCTAATGGGCGCCTTACAACCAAACATATTTGCTTTGTTGGCATTTTTTTGCTAAAAATATCGAGAGAAAAGATACTCAAAACCGAAATACAGGCATTGCCTATAGTTCCGTTGCAGTGGCTTCATCCATTTATTAGAAACTAATATTGCAAAAGTCTTTTCTGTAAAATATAAGTTATTTGAGACAAAAAAAAATTCATCATCTGCCTAGTCTTTTCCCAAACTATCTTGGGGTCAGCTTCCAGTTTAACCGGATGCAGATGATTACTAGTATTTTACATGAAGCAACTGCCAATCATTCTGACCTCCACAACCCAGTAACTGGGTAATACGATACCCCTTGGTAAGACTGGATGTCAAACTTTTGGCTTCTGACTACTCATAACGACTGTCAAAGATCTACAAATGACAGCCGGGGCCAACGGCTTAACGTGCTTTCCGAGACACGGAGGAAACTCGGCATGTAATTATGGTCACCCATCGACGGACCATCCCGGCAAGCACGGCTTAAACTTAAAGATCGACCAGTGCAGCTGTTATTATTTAGCTACAAGCTCTCCGGATGAGAAATAAAAAAAATTATGACCAATAAAAAAAAAAAAAGGTTCCGTTGTCCTCCACTGGTGTGGAAGCCGATTGGTGGACATGGTGGGCAAACCGATTGGTGGATATCAGGAATCAACCCCTGATTCTACAGTAAAATAAGTACCTACCGAGGTCATATTAATAGGTTACATAATAAGTTCATAAGTCCTTAGGCATGTGTTCAAAACAACATACATTTTCCATTATAGCAATGCCAATGCCACTAAGCTAATCATTTACAACTACTTTCACTGCTGCAAACAATAAAATAAACACCCACTTTCATTTTACGACATACAGTATTAATTTTTCAATAAATTAAGTAACCGTTTTGTAAGGTCAATACAGGGTCATGGGAACCACTGGTGTTGGTCTACCCGGCCAAAGTAATGAATGGACAGCAGGGGTCAACGATACCTGGTTGGAGGTTGATGACAGATAAGATAATTAATAAAGTGGACACGCCGTACGTAATTAACCAGTTGCTTGCGGTTAAACAGATGCAGATGTTGGGCCAATGTTGGTTTGTGATGTTGGCTTTAATGCTGTTATGCATTTACCTAGTTTTTGACGTGTGAATTTTCAGTGAAGTATTTACTAAGCAAGCAAAAACACAGTCATCCCTCTGAAGAATTTACAATAAAAAATGTAAACACAAGAGGATTTTTTTTCCTGGGAAAATAAATAACAAATCACGGCAGATCATTAACAATATAAAAAAAAAATACTTAAGAATTCCATTATACAATAACACCGTTTAACTCAAATTTGGTAAGTCAGGTGGCGCCTCCATACAAATTAATCATGATTTTTTTTTATCCTATATCTTAATGCCACAAGTCATGTCACTTGACAACCCACTTCCAGTCTTCTAATTACTAAAATATATAGCAACATCTCGTATTATCTAAGTATCAAATGTGTAGATAAACAATCTTTCAAGGAATTTAATAACGAGCTTAATTATAAAGGCGGCAGTGAAACATCAAAGCCTTATTTCATAAAAGGTACTTCATATATGTTTTACTCCTACTTATTCGTCAATGTATGAACTGTAGGTAGCTATGTTTTTGTGTGTCACCCCTAATAGGAACTTTGGAGGATTTTGTCAAATCCCTAACAAAATACTTATGGATTGAGTTACTGAAGTTACTTTTTTTTTCATCTTCTGCCTCTGTCTAGCCTTTTCCCAAACTATCTTGGGGTCAGCTTCCAGTCTAACCGGATGCAGCTGAGTACCAGTATTTTACATGAAGCGACTGCCTATCTGACCTCCACAACCCAGTAACTGAGTAATAGGATACCCCTTGGTAAGACTAGATGTCAGACTTTTGACTTCTGTCTACTCGTAACGGCTGTCAAAGATCTATAAGTGGCGTCCGGGACCGACGGCTTAACGTGCTTTCCGAGGCACGGAGGAAACACGGTATGTAATTATGGTTACACATCCACAGATCAACATCGGCAAACACGGCTTAACCTTAAAGACTGACCCGTGCGGCTTTTATTATTTAGCCTCAAGCTCCTCCACATTCACAAAAATCATGTCAATATTCAATAAATTATTGGAATTGACGATTTGATCAAGCAAGATCGTTTAATGACTCTAAAACAAACCAAAGTCGCGACACATCTGGCATTCCACCCCAGGATCAAAAGGGGTGATAATAAAACCCCGGTACAATCATCTAATTCCTTAACATAATACCGTCATAAAAGTAAACCGCATGGAATCCCCTTCAGAGAGGAGTAAGTTTCCCATCAAACTAAGTTTATTTCATGGAGACGAAAACGGAAGGGTGAAAATGAACCCGTTATGTGGAAAATAAGGAGGGGTTTAATATCAACTGGTATGTTGTGTATAATTTGAAGGAAAGGGTGTATTAAACTTTAAATAAAGTCATGATGTATAGCCAAAGAACCTCGAAAGACAGAACAAGAAATATTATACCCAGATAAAGTCACCAATGAAAAGTATTCTGCAGTCACAAGATAATTCATTCTCATTTATAAATAAGTTACCGTTTTAATTAATAAAATTAACTTATCTTTTAGACATTTAACACATAAGTCTGCTAATTTTAGATAGTACGGCGACTACTTAACTCGGTACCAGTTTATAAGTACTACCAGTTAACTTACCTACATGACTTAACTTTCTAAGATTAGATACTACCGTACAACGTAATTATATTACATGTTATACTCGTATATTGTCGAGGTCGATCTGTGGATGGGTGACCATAATTACATACCGAGTTTCCTCCATGCCTCGGAAAGCCCGTTAAGCCGTTGGTCCGGCTGTCATTTGTAGATCTTTGACTGTCGTTACAAGTAGTCAGAAGTCAAAAGTTTGACATCTATTCTTGATGATGATGACTCGTATATGAGTACCTACTAAATTGTGTGGACTTGGTATTTTGTGTTGTGAGGTTTACCATGGAAAAGCTACAATTCCTATAAGCTATCGCACATTTTAGATTCAGCCTACAGGTACGATATAAGACAGTTAATATAGGACAGCTTTGTACTATCTACCAACTTTCAAACAATACTAAACTCTAAATCTAGAAAAATAAAATCTACAATCACTAAAGCTCCCACTAAAGTACAGACAATACCAGTTCTAAACCTAACCATCTCAGTAAAATCCCAACAGAATTACCGGACGAAAAAAACGTACAATACCTTTAAATCAGCTACCAGTCTCAAGTCCTAATTAAACAAAAAAACAGCCACCATTGAGCGCAACAGAGGCGGAAATGCCACAATGAGACATGGACTCGCGCGGATTAGATTCAAAGCGAGGCAAAGATCTTTAAATAGATAGGCCGCAGACGCGCTAAGTGACGCCAATTAGCCAGCGCGCCCTCTCTTGACATCGGTTAAGGTGAAGCGGCTTCCATTTTTAAATTTTCGGCGTTCTGGTAACTTCGGGATTTGCAACGGAAAAGAGTTGAGTTTTTTGTTGTTTCAAAACGCATACCTACCGTATTCTGTTTTGTGACAGTAGGCTTTTTAAAAAAAATTTAATGCATCCTAATATAAATATATATATTAAATCTATAAAAATAAATAATGGCTTGATTTTGCAGAAGATTGCTTCCCTCAATTTGCAATCTTTAAATAGTTTTAAATAAATTAAATTACATTTTATTTCATACATTTAATTTATAACACGGATTGTTTGATCTTTATTTTTATTGTTACTTAAATGCTCTGATTTTACGATTTTTCATATCTCTGTAAGTAACTATTTTTAGTAAATAATATCAAATAAACATTTAAATTCTTAATTTATTGAATAGCTTAATGGAGCCTGAATTTCTCTATAATTAAAAAATAATAAATGTCCAAATACCCGACCAAAATCTATAAACTACAAAATAACCCCAATCGTTCTTAGAAAATAAAATAATTAAAACGCTCACAACATAATCAAAACAGAGACTAGGTAAAGAAAACATTATCAAAATTCAGAAATCTCTTTACGGGCAAATAATCTTTGAAACTGAGGAACTTATAAAGGAGTAGGGTCGGTACAAACAGACCCACTCTCCGAGAGGGGAGAAGGGGGTTAAACAAAACATCAGAAACCAATCAAGTAATTGCCTTGGCCCCGGTTTTGGTTGCTTCCTTAGTCGATAATCTTCATTAGTGGGACAAAGCAGGAAGAATGGGGGAATTTTACCTGGAATTAGGATATCTACCCATTTTCTTAAATTTTGTATTAATTAATTGAGACGTTTGATTGAAATATCTTAAGTAATTGTAAGTTTGTGGTTTTGTGACATATGTGGTTTGTGGTTTCTTATCGTGAGAATTTGTTACATCCAAGTAGGTAGGGTTCAGATCAAATACGATAAACATGACTTTGGGGTAAGTACCATTGTGACTAATCGACAACTGACATTATCTTACCGAGTATCACATACTAAAATAGAAAACACACAGGAAAATCAAAACGTAAATGCAAATAACTTATTATGCTATAAAAAAAGAAAAAGAAACTCGCACACAATATCACAGGCGTATCATGTAAGACAACTAAATTCAATGCCACGTAACTTATCGTAACATGTATATCTATTATTTAGTTTTTCATAATATAAAATACCTTAACTAAAAGCTTCCAAAAAATTAAAACCTCTTTATACAACATACTCCTAGATAGACACACAAATACTCATTACAAACCAGCAAACAAAAAGTAATTTACCCCCGTACGGAGGCTAATAAAAGCTTGGAACACAGCCAGGCCCCCGATCCGGGCAGATAATACCCCCCACACGGCGGGGGTGTGGGGGATTGGGGTACACCCCCGGACACCCCCGAGACACACATTCTTACACGCGTGCGCGTCTATGTGGGTCACATTGTCCTGAAAGGAAGGCTTCTTGTCCTTTGCCAAGTACAAAGGATTCATGTCATGTATGTTTATGGGTAGAAAAGGTTTTATAGGTGTGTTTGGTGTCTATGTAGAATGGAGTAAATAATGTATTGATTTTAAGTCTTTGAATGTGTTTTTTTTTTAACTTCAAGATGGGTTTAATAGGCAAGCAGGTGTGGTATTGTCTAAACATTGTAGGAGCGAGAATCAATTGAACGTTTCCTAACTTGGGGATTTGAAGTAATGACTACCAACTGGATACACTTTGTAAGTGTAACCGACCGATCAAAGTGAAAGGATTTTATTTTTATCTATTACTTGAATACTGTAATGAAAATGGCATGGAAAAAATATTTAGACTATCTATCCATTTGGTATTTTCTATTTTCTTAATATAAAATTAAGCTTAGGTATATAATAAACTAATCATGTGCCGTTTATTTGAATTGCAAAAGACAAATCTTGCACAGTGGCCCAAATATGGTACACCGTCGCCAAAAAGAAAAAAAACAAAGTACTGTAGAATTTAATTAATCTAATAAACATTTAAATTTTCAATTTAAAAATCATGGGAATATGTCAATTAACACACTAATTAGATAAACATACACACTGATTCATTAATTTATAATATATTCACATTATTTATGAAAATAACTTGCTTTTTGACGACTTGCTTACATTTTATCGTCATAATCTTTATTTTATTACATTAAAATCGTAAAATAAAAAAATCTACGTGTCGTAAAGTGAATTTCTGCTGTTTGAACTGAAATAAAGAGTCTATCAACTATAAAAAGTGATAATTAAAGAGATAACGTTTCTAAAGTTGCACGTGAAACGCCGCGTCGAAGAGAAATTATGCTATCAAGTTTATTACTGAATATTCATGATTTGAAGGTACTGTGAGTAACTGTCTCATTGACATGTATGTAGGTAATGGTTCAAGATTTATAGTTGGCAAACATTTCAATGTAATACATATCTATTATCTAGTTTTCCTTAATAAAATCTTGGTAAACTCATTGGAAGCACGATTCTGACACAGTAGTAAGAAAATCTCTCAAATTACATTCGATTTCGCTCATAAAGTCAGCCGAATCAGCAGAGGAGTAATTTAATGCTTGGTTCAAATTGTTTAGAAACGGAGAATTGGCCGAAATCTTAGGAGATTACGTCGTACTACGTCCCAGTTACAGTTACTCTAAAATCGCTCCGGTATAAATATATGTTTCGACATTGACATTCAAAATAAATTTACATTTTTCCATTTTTTTTACTTAACGCGTATCTATCTCTATATCATGGTAATTCAATACTGACTGAATGAAATCGTTGTTGATTAATAGCTGCGTATGCAAATATCAAGAGTCGGTGACATCAAAATGTTCGGATCATTTTAGCGTCACATTACTGGTTTGGTGGGAAACCGTTGTCTCGCACAACAATAGAGACTCGCCAATAGCACAATCGGAGCGGCACACAATAGAACGTTTTCCTGTGGCCACGCCTCACGACACAATGGCACAATAACACGCCCAGTCAGATCCTCCAACATTCGTGAATAAAGAAAATTTTCTCCACAAATACAAACGTAACGGAGATTGTATTGACTTTTTAAACGCCCTCATAGAGCGCACACCCACCTGAGTTTCATTGTGGTGTGCGAAAATGGTTTCACAATGCCCGGCTATTCACCGCGGTACGCACACTGTGCGGGATTGCCAGCTCGCCGCACTCGAAGACGTTCGCAGGGCGGAGCCAAGAGCGAGACGACCGCTGGCCTAGCCGCCGCGCGCGCCCGAGCGGGAGAGAGCAAGCGAGCCGACACGCACACATTGGCCGCTAGAAAAGGATGGGCTGAACGGCTTTGTATAGATTCCGCGGGATGAAAGCTGTTATTCTGCATAGACAATTGATTGTAAGCGTTGTCATGAATAGAAGTGCACCGAATTTTTATACGGGCTGATAGTTCCCGCTGTGCTAATTTGGATTTTGTGGTCAAAATATAATGTTCAATTCATTTTCTGAGAGAACAGGGCTCCGAAGGACGGCATTGTTCATAGGGCAGTGACATTAGGTCGGTGCGTCCTTGTCGCACGTGGAAGAGCGGGGCGGGGGGCGGAGGGGGGCGGGGGGCGGTATTGTAGCGCGCGCGTATTGTCGACCCGCTTCGATCTGCCAGCATTGTGTATCGGCGCCGCGCGTTCACAAGACGTGTATCACGTTCCTATTTGAAATTCCCGAACGCGTTCGATCGCGGAGCGCTCGCACGAACTCTTATTCGACCGTTACTGCGAATATTTTGTGTTGGACTATTGTTTTTAATTTGTGTTATTTTTATTCTTGTGTGTTATTTTTTAGTTTGTGACTTTAACTGTTAGAACTATAGAATTATGTTTGTGAAAATAATGCCAAAGAAACGGTGTGATCGGACAATTTAACGTGTTGTAATAGTTTTGTTACATTTATTTTTTTTATTTTTATAAGTTTTCGTCGCATTTCGATTTTTTCTGATGTCTCGAAAAGCAAGAGGAACGATGGTAACGCACCTGAAGGTAAATTACTTTTTAATTGTTTTAAATGTGAAGTATCGAAGTTTTACTTGCAGTTATATTTTCTTTCTTAGTTTTTTTTTTATGCCACTGTAGCTGCTATAAATAGGGTTCCTTAAGAATAAAAATTACGTCTATGTAGATTTAAAAAACCAGTGCAATCTACTTGTCAAAATAAAAGGATCAACCGGTGATTTGAATGCACGAAATGATCTAATCAGACTTTACCAAGTAGGTTATCAAAACTTAAAAAATATGTAAAATGACAGTTACACAATATTTTACAATTTCCTTACAAGTTACAACTTGCACAGTGGGCTAACGGTCAAAAATTGCGGACAAAAAGAAAACGTTAGCATATTTTTTCGTCATAATATTTCGCTATAAGAAATCCTCTTGTGGCGATATGTTTTATAAAGCACCAGTGCATGTTTGAATAAAAACCTGTTTGCATTACTGGACATTTGCGACAATTGACATTTTTGAATGGGTTTATTTTATTTAAATTACAATAGATTCTGCGCTTGCTTGAATATTATAAAGTTGTTTTATAAATTTTCTTTGATCGCTTAGATATTATTAATCAATAGCTGCTTATCTTTTTTTAAAAAGGTTTTTTTTTTTAATCTTTTTTAATTTCAATGCAATTTAAAATTGCACTATTTGCTTGTTTTGTTTTTCAAGCTTCGAAGTGCATTTGAGTCAGCAATATTTGACAAATTTTGGATGTTTTATGAGTTAACTACGACTTCTTTTAACAATAACTGCCGATTTATAAACCAAAACACGACATGTGTACTATATACATACCTACTTATGTAAGTGACGATTTTTAACTATAAATAATAAAACAATTTACTTAGAAATAATGACCCAATACATAATAACATCTACATACACCTGCATTTAGGTACTACTTAATTCTGTCACTTTTTATCATAGATTTCATATAATAAAGTAAATATGAATACAAACTTTAAAGGACTTATTAAATAATTTCAAAAAACTTATTGCAATAAGATACATCTCTTTAATTAGACGTCTTCATAACTATTTTATTACGAATATTTAAATCAAACATTAATAATAAAATTATAATTTCTGTGAATTACCAACACCTGTTACAGGAATATTTCAGGTGACTTTCATCAGTATTTTAAACATAAATAAAGGAACTGATTATTTACATCAGTCTCAGCTTCATTAGCGACAAATTTCAGGTGACAGTCCTTAATTGGTAGGTTACGTAAGAAGTGGTAACAAACGGTAAAAGTTTACAATTACCACCACAATGGTAAAATTTTACTGCCACAGCATTGTTGGTGAGGTAAATTGACTTCGAAATTACCTCAATTAAATTTTAAAATTAAGTAGGCGGTAAATTAACGGGAATTGATCTGTTGTTTGTCGAAATCGTTCGGCGTTCGGAACACTGTTTATTCCGTTCTTAAATTTCATTTAATGATCCCCAGTTTTTTAGTAATAAAAACGTGTCAATTTGTTAACGACAGTGAGGTTTTGAGAAATACGATTGGGCGCTTGAAATAAAGTATGCACGTCTTGCACGCACTTGGGACTGTTTAATTGGGCTTTTTTGTCTTCATAATGAGGGAATGTTTGAGAAATTAATTTATTGTACTTTGTATACACGCGGCTTAAGTATGTGATTTGGGCGGAATTTTTATATCACAGGAAATGCTGTAATGAACTCGTGTTTTCACTGCGCTTATTGAAATTGTGCGGATAGAAATAGAGGGTATCTTAAGGTTTAAAACTTAAAAACTTGGTAGATAAATTCTAAAACATCATTGATAATTACAAAATATCGATTCGTAACTCGATTGCTTAAAACTATTTGGACTTCGTTATTTTTCCACCTCTTTTAACCTAAACACTCCATTCTAAAGGATATATCAGGTAGGTTTCTCAGGTAGTCCTGGTAGACCTCCACCTGCAGATAAAGATAAAAGCGATTAGATAGAGAGACAAAGAAATAAATTATGAAATAAAAAAATCTAATTTTGATTAATTAAATAAAAAATAAATTTTTGATTAATCTCGTAAAGTTTTATTTAAAACTTAATCAAAATTACCACAATGCTTAAAAAAGCTTGCAAAATTTTCCATACATTTTTGCATCGTGTATTTTTGATGGTAATGAGTGCTAGGAATGTTCTAAGCTATTTCTGTGTCCAGCATTAGTATAGGAAATTCGTTTAGTTGTCGGGCTGTCAAACGCAGGGCGTATCACCGCTCGCCACGACACTCATCAATTAGCGCCTCCGTTTTACGAGTGACATACACACAGACTAACATACATAACGTACCTACTCTTCGCTTTAAATTCTACACAAACATATTAGCCTGTAATTTTTACACTTAGTACTCTTTGAAAGAAAATACAGAGTCAATGACAGATCTTGTACTAGTTTAATTTTTTATTGACTTTTTTCTGTTTCGGAAATGAGCAGTAGAATTTAATGGTAGTGTTTCAGTTCAGTGGATGTAGGTAAAACATTAAAATATGATGGCTACCTATCAACACTCAATAAATATGAACGTAGATAAAAGAAGGGGAATTCGAGGAAAGCTTGTTATCTTCTTTTGGTTTCCGCTTTTAATATAGGAAATTTCGCGGAAAAATTATTTGGGATTTTAATTCAAGAACTATTTTAACCGCTGTATTAATGAATTTAATAACGGATTACGAAGAATTTGGCCTTTATTATTAAAAAAGAAAACTTAAGCTTTAAACCTTCATTCATCTACTTTTGTTATACTCGTAGATCTCATTTAAGAAGGTAAAAGAGACAAGCTTTAATACAATGCGGTCATTAAAAAAGTTTATTTTCCTTCCATCATATTTTATACAGTTATTAGAAACTTTACAACCGCCAAAGCAAATCAGGAAGACCGACTACCCACAGACCTGAAACATTACAATAATAAACGTGCACCAGTTCCAGTAACTAGGATAACTACACCAATTGTTTTTAATAAATATTATTTTTGTTGTTAACCAACAGGAAACGGGGAATGTATTTATATTAAAACACCACGCAATGAAAACAGTCGTAAATCCAATCGAATATAAACCTTTGCATGCACCGGATGCGAGGAATATTAAAAAAAAACTTCAGTATCTATTTAACCAAACGTACTAAATAGGCAACGTCGAAAAGTTCATAAAAACTAAAGTTGCGGTCGATTTTAATAACCGATTTATTAGTTTTTAATAAAATCTTGTAGGATGTGGTTTTTGCCCTCAGATGTTTGAAAATTAAACACTGTGGTCACGATGCGACTTTTAATGTTTATGACTTTTCCAAGTTAACGGGTGTAATGCCTGTAATGTGTTTTTGAGTGGGGTTTTCATTTAGATTTTAATAAACAGCTTTTGGTTTCGACTGAAATGTTTTATGAAATAGGTTTTGACTTCGTTCTTGAAACCTAATTATTTTTGTTTAATGTGCTCAAAACATTAAATTTATTTATCATGTTTAGTTATTACATAATATGTGTTTCGCATTTAATACCTAAGTACCTTTATATTTTTTATTTTCGATATCAATACTGCATTGAAAGAGTTAAAAAAACAATTTTAAGAATGATATTAATCCTGCATTAGGTACTATCTGATAATACAATATAGATATTTATATGTAAGACCTCATTGGGTTAGTAGGTTTATAATTTCTAAGAAGCCGTGTCGTAATCAAGCAACCATGTTCAGTTTGTTACATTTGTTACATTATCACAAATTGGCTAATATTCGCTAATGACCATATTATCAGGTACTTCTCGTGTTGATTTCAATGTTTGAATGTGATTATACAACTGTAAATTGGCAATTTATTATCATTGTAAAAACTAGGTATCTAATTAATTACTGAGGCAGCTTGAATTAAATCTTACTGAATTGAAACTTTTAATGTTAGTCTCTAAGTACGTTTTTTTAATACCTTTCCGAGGACTTTCTGCGACTCACCATGTTGTGGTTCTTTTTGTGTATTATTAAATCATTACAATATTAAGATTTGTAACTGTTTAAAGCAACATAAAAAACCTACACATCTACAAAGAGTACCTACACTCTTCCTACAGAAAATCTTTCCCAGCTGAAAAATCCAAAAAGAAAAAGATACCATAACCCTATTATTAGGATTCTTATCCGACACACCCATCCGATTTACAAGACAAATACTTGGGACTACCCGGCCAAATCGCATAGGTAGGTCACGTCTCACATCACAATTGTGACATCCCGTTGACGCAAACTGGCAGCATTACCGCCACCCTACCTTTTGCCCTCGATTTTTTTTTATTAATTCCCGCCACGTCTTCTCTTTGTTCGTCCCATTGTGAATACCATGTGTAATAGAAATACGCAGTATGCTTATTGAATGGAATCGTATTTTGTCCTCAGCTTTGTCGATTTGGATCACTGTGCGGTGTGAATAATACATTTAGGTATAACGTCTGAAGCCTTTGTGGTACCTTTTAGGTACTTCTTGACGAGAAGGCTTTTGTACCTATATAGGATATTTCTTAACAGTGGTTTAGTAAACCTGATGATTGAAATAGTCATGTCGCTGACTCATGAATACGCAATTTGACTGAGAGATGGCACATAAGCACTATGTAACAATAAATAGAACAGGAATCGCAGTGTAAAGGATAGCGTTATTCAATTATTTTGACATACAAAAGACTGTATTCTACTCCCGTCAGGAACAGTGCATGTGCAAATTCTAGTCTATTAATCATCATCATTTCAACCGTAAGACGTCCACTACTGGACATAGGCCTCCCCCAGATGACGCCACATTGACCGGTCCCGTGCGATTCGCATCCAGCGGATCCCAGCAACCTTTACCAGGTCATCGGATCACCTAGTGGGAGGCCTTCCAACGCATCGTCTTCCGGTTCGCGGTCGCCATTATAGAACTTTTCGGCTCCATCGGCCATCCGTTCTGCGAGCAATGTGCCCTGCCCACTACCACATACGTTTAGGGGCTACCTTCGGGTTATCTTCGGGCTACGTCGGTAACCTTAGTTCTCTTGCAGATATCCTCATTTATGATTTGATCACGCAAGGAAACTCTGAGCATAGCCCTCTCCATTAACCTTTGGGTGACTTAAAGCTTTCTGATGAGGGCCATTGTGACTGACCACGTTTCGGTCCCGTATGTAATCACAGTCTATTAATAGTTAATAAAAAAACATTCCGTTTTAAATAGATACACAAACTTAATTAACAATTTAAACCATATTCCAACCATAATATTCACAACCCAAATACTTGACAACAACAAAATATTACAAGCATACTTCATCCAACACATTAACACCTCTTTAAAATTTATTTGAACAGAATTTTATGCTAAATAAACTTCATTGACAACCCCACAATGGATAGCGCCCTTTCGACTTAACCCTCAAATAATTCCACGATTCCCGTAGACAACGCCTTCCGCTTCTTTCATTGAGACTTAGAAAAGGACAAAGAAGAATTGGTTTGGTTATAAACGATGCGCGAGTTTTGAAACAAGTCCCTGCCAAGCAACAACGATTAAATTTCAGTTTTTGACGTGTTTGCCTCGTGAATTAGATTTTAATTAACAGCCCTGTAGACAGGATGGGTTACAGTAAATTTAAGGGAACACTGTGACATTAATAAGGAATTAAGAAAAACAATGGGACACATTTCATAACTTTGTAAACAAGAATGCGGAAAACCTCAACAAGAACAAATGCGATACGGTTTTTCCATCGACGGAATTTGCATTAAATAGACCCCAAGCCTAAACAGGTAATGTAGGTAACCTTTTTTATTTCTCTCTCCCTGCAACGGTAGTTATTTAGTCTTCTGTCATGAATCCGGTATGTTCGGTGATATTATTTCCTATCGCAGCATAAATAACGACATCCACATAAAAACCTTCTTTAGTACTTATCTTCGTCATAAGAGCAACTCATGTGTAAAATTTAATTCTCCTAGACCCAGCGGTTTGGGCTCTGCTTTGTCTATCGGAATACATTTTTTTTTATTATGTAATCACATAGGTTCTCAGTCGTCTCACATTCTTCTGTTTACCCGCTTCAGTCTACCACTTGTACCATTCCCAGACAAACGAAAGAATCCCCAATAGGTATACATTTTAGGTGTCTCTATTATTTGTAGTACGGAACCCTTCTGTTTGCTAGCACGTGTTTTATTGTGTAGTTATTGCGCAATTATTGAAGGGCGACTACAGAATGCTAAGGAAGTGCCATTGTTGGTAGGGTAAGAATTGACGGTGCCAAGTGGAATATACTTATTGTGGCAGGCAAATCGGTAATGCTCGGCTGAGTATTTGTACTGACGAATGGTTGTTGCTATGTCGTTGATGATCATCGTTTTGCTTGTCAATAGCAACAATCTTATGCCTGTGTTCAGTAATTCCTGCTAGATGACAGTTCATTGTAATGCAGAAGAGCACTGTTGGGTTTCTGGCACTCGGCTCTGAACCAAGAGCTGCAAATCGAACAGTAACATGTTAAGGCTTTTCATTTGGGCATCGCTTCATGTTGATAAAAACGGCCACTAAGTACTTGTCAATTTGGGTTTTCCCGTATGCCTTTAACGTAAACCTTAGATTTTTTGCTGGTATAGGTTTGGGATCTTTGCTTCATTATAGGTAGAAAACTCAAGTACTAAAAGTAAATAATCTATAACATTAAGGAAAGTATAGTCTCATGTAGGTACGTAGTAATATTTTGGAAGGTTCAATGAACCTGAAACTAATTATGATTTCCGTGTATAAATCCATCCATCGCATCTGCCTGTCAGCGTTTCGCACGCGTAGAAATAATACCCGAAGTCTGGTCAAATAACAACGTTGCGGTGACTGCCAAATTTGAGAAAACTTTCATTATAAGACATATTATTACTAGAAGATTAGATAAGACTATCAAATCATCTGATTATAAGAGAGATGAAACAGTCTTAATACGTTAATAAGGTACTTGTCCGCAATTTTAAAAATCGACTGTGTAATCTAATAATCTAATAATAATAACGGAAAATAATCTCGCATTAGGCGAGATTATTTTCCGTCAAACCAGGGTGTCTAAAATGCCCTTTTACGTAGAATCGTAATAATTATATGAATCTGCTATAACGGCTATTTTAGACCCCCAGTACAGATTACGGATTGGCTGTGGACACAGGACACTGACAGCTGCTCCAGTGCATTATCTGCCGGTTTGGCTGAACTTTCTACCTTTTAAAAAATTGAAAATCAAATTGTTGCAAAATCAATGTGGTTTTTTGAGTAAGTTTCAAAGTGATCTTTTTCAAAATACCTCTAAAATAGGTGGGGCATATTCTGTCCGACTTACCAAGCTTACTTTGCAGTCTTATCAATACGAACCATATAATTTCCATTGTTCATCTCCACATTGAGCCCACAATAGAAGTCTTCTACGTGCCGTCTCTTCTCCGGCGTGGATATAGAAAATAAAGAGTTTCCTGTACAATTGTCGGGGGACATTCGACCCTGCTCTAAAGAAATACCTTTACTCGCGGGACACGTGTGAAACAGGGCCGTGTTCGAGCTGCGAGTCAAGTTTGGTCTTATTATTGATGATTGTCCCAATCTTTGTGGAATCGATGGCTGGGAATTAGAAATCCGTTAAGGTGGTGACTTAGAGATGAAATCCGGATGCATTTCCTGTGCAAATACTACTTATTGTAAAACTAGACACTCACAGAAAGTCTTACAAGAATAAAACTAAAACAGCATCATCGGATTAATTATAATCTTCTATTATTAAAGTATTATATAAACACAAAGACATTATTCTATACCTACGCGTTCCAAGAAAATCGTCATAATATTTTAGTATTGTCATTCTAAAACTTCTCGGTATTACGCACGATAGTCCGAATCGCTCCAAAATTGAGTTAAACAAAGATTAATGTGATTTCCCTATAATTTATAGCTAAAGTGACGTTTGAAAGTAAACATGTTACTATCGAACCGACGTCTGTTTGTTTGAACGCGGGAAAAATGCCTGTCGGAACAAAATCGATTGACATATTGCTCATGTATTGTATGGAGATTGATTTAGAATCGAATAATTATAACGTTGGCTCTGGAAAAAGCAGGCGGAAAATCCAGCTGCTCATGTTGGTTTAGTTGAAAGGTTAATTCTGTTTAGCTTATTATAAAAATATTGTTTGACAGATGCAATATTATAACTTTATTATTATTGACTTCAATGTAGGTGGGTTCTAATAATAGCTATACACGAAGATATGAATCTAATTAGTAGAATTTTGTTGGTGGACAGAATGCTTGGCAAGAAAAATTGGAACTTCGATGGTCATAGTTCCAGTAGACCCCTCTGAACGTATAAGAATAAATGACAGAACATTTGTCTGTTTGATACAGCTGTAAGAGAAGTGTTTGATTTAGGACTAAGTGATGAAAGAAACTTTTATGTGGTTTCTTCCTTTAAAACGATTGCAATCTCCCTTTGTTTAAAAGAAAACGACATTAACAGCTAAGATTTATGAAGCGTATAACGAAGTCATATGAACAGGGTGGGGGTAGTTATTTATTACTCTATAATTTAATTTGCATACTGATACCTATGCAGTTAAGAATAGTGTTTAAATGCCAATTATGTGACATAAATTATTATCATTTTATGAGCTTGAGTGGAAAATGATCGCCATAATATAATCGCGATCGGTAAAAACTATACTTAACTAGATTAGTTTTTATTCAGTTGAATTTTTCATGTCCAATTATTATAGGTTCCTGTCTCTTAAACGTTATTTTATGATCAGCAAGCTGTGATACACGTCACTATTTACTTTTTTTGACGCTTTTCATCTGCCATACCTTGTACTTTATTATTTCTCGACTATTGCATCAAACTATAGTTTACCTATTACTTCTATTCTTGGCTGTAAGATCTTACCTCTTACGCTACCCTGGAGTGTAGATACATGTGGTTCTATTCCACAAATGATGGGGAACTTAATATCGTGTACTGCATGTCCTGTTGTTTGTTCGTTACAGGAACTGATGAGAATGCTTCTGAGGGAGACAGACTAGTGGCTCAGTTCTGGGCCGACCAAATTTAGATTGCCATCGACACGTTAAGAAGCACATCTCACTGTTAGTCTTAAATAAATCCCTTTGCTTCATCTATCAACTGAAAGATCTGACTTATCGGTACAATCTGTACCTACTGTATTAAAAAATACCTCAGGGTCTTTCTAACCGTGTCATCCTCAAGGAACCTCGATATACGCTTTCAAGAACCTTGATATCAATTCTCAAAAAAATCGATCATAGTAAAAACGCTATAATATTTTAACTGCTTCTTAGATTAAAGCCATACATTGTTTGATAATCCTGCATCCTGTAGATATTTAGTTTTCGTTCGATGTTAGCTCGTAAAACTCTTTATTATGCGTCTATGTACGTAATAGTTTCAATTTTATGGTCAAAAATGTTATCATAATAATCCAAGGCGTTTGTTATAGGACTTCCGTTCACAGACTTGCGTCTGACGGTTTTTTCTTCGTAGCATAGGTACTATGACGAACTGCAAATTCTCATCCACTGTTTGTTGTAACTTCGGACAGGCCTACTTTTTGTCTAGCAAAAAATCTAAAACCAGAATTTTCGTTGCAAAAATAAACTTTGCTATTAGACGAGAACAAAATGTAGGATCTTGAGAACAAAAACTACAGTTTCAAATTCGTAGCTTAATTCAAATGGCGCAGCTCAAATGACCAGTTACTCTCCTTGATTCCGGCTTAAATTGATCAAGAAATGGCAAGTGCATCACTAAATCATGAGATTTATAGCTGGTGAGCAAATTACTAATTCTTATAAAATAAGAATCAAGAAAATGAAAACGTACGTTCACGCTATTGATACTTCTAAATACTCTGAACAATAAAAATATCCAGCTTAACGTAAACGCTGCAATTCAATTTCTTGCTCGTCTCTCTCTGCCAACCGTTATCAGCTTCTTCCTACAGGCCATGAGCCACTCCAATTTTAATATTGCTTACCCAACAGCTATCTTCATAAAGGGCCTTTTTCCTTCATTTCCTGAACATAACTCCTTCGACACGGTTCTTCCTTTTATGGCACTAATGACAGATTTTATGAGCTCCCCAGAAACTATCAAGTATCAGTTCATTTTACACTCACTTAAACTATTGTTTAGAATGTCTCCTTACGTTTATACAGGACTATATGTCAAGTTATAGATTTCCAGAATAAGCTGACCTCGGGTTGTTAAAGTTTTCCGAACGATGAGAGGTCAGCTTATACTGGGTATTGGTAGCCAGGATTATGTCTTGCTGCGTGCTTAACGACGCTGATCATTGACATCTGCTGATCTAAGATGGGGATGAAGTAAGGGCTGACTAATGATGTTTGTATTAAGACTATTAAGGGGGACTGTTTAGGGAGAGATAGATTCAGTATTAATATTGTGAGTGTTAAGATATTTAGTACTTATCGTATCATCTTTGTTGGTTGCAATAGGGGATCGGACTGGGTATAGAAAATGACATTTTATTTTGTCCGTCAGACAGGTAATACAAAAATATTAGACACGTATTTTTTGTTTTATAAAAATATCAAAAAATTACTTAGTTAGAACTCATTAAAGTTGGAAAGTGGGGGCTTACTACGTCACAAGTAGGTATAAAACTTACCTACATGTGACGTCATGCGCCATTTTAACTCAATATATCTCCGTAATTTTATGACCACGTGAAAAAAGAAAAAATACGTGTCCAATACTTTTCAATAAACTACAAGACGGACAAAGAAAAAAAAATAGGATTATCCCCTATTGCCACTTTGATACAAAGTGTTGGATGTTGATTTATATTTATTTCTATATTAGGATCTTTTTTTTTCTGGCGTCAAACATTAATCATACATAATCGGAAAAGCAGGTATTATTCGTCAATTGTTAGGTAAACAATTACTCATTGTTTTGATAGGTAGGTAATGTTATCCTTTAGACGTAAACTGCGAGGCTTTCAGCAACATTTGAAGAAGTCCCAAAAATACTTATGAAAAAGTACTAAATTCACCACAGTTATACGTCAATAACTAAACAAAAACCTACACAAGTTCCATAATAAAAAAGTGAGTCACCGATCGAACACCATCATCAATAGCAGACGAAAGCGTACCAGACCCAGTCTACACAGCTACGGTACCAATGAAAAAAATTTATTCATAATTTAATTAAACAAAAGATGGAAGTCTATAAATAATTCGTGCAAGACAAGGCATGAGCAGGCATCCAGCCGTATTGTACTGGAGATAAACTGAACACATGTACTGCATTAACACATCTGGACGCATCGCGTATTGGGAAAAAATAATATCGAATTTCTATTCGAATCCTGAGCTTGCCATTTTTTATGACACCCATGTGGGTGCTTTGTTAATTTATTTAAGACTAGCTGTACCCAGCATGCGTTGCAATGCACTTTTTACTACCCACCTACCCTATCCGACCTACCTACCCTATCCTACCTACCCTACCCGACGCTACCTACCTACCTACTCTACCCTACCCTACCCTACCTACCTACTCTACCCTACCCTACCCTACCCTTACTACCTACCTACCCTACCTACCTACCCTACCCTACCTACCTACCCTACCCTACCCTACCTACCTACCTACCCTACCCTACCTACCTACCCTACCCTACCTACCTACCTACCCTACCCTACCTACCTACCCTACCTACCTACCTACCCTACCTACCTACCCTACCCTACCTACCTACCCTACCCTACCTAACCTACCCTACCCTACCTACCTACCCTACCCTACCTACCTACCCTACCCTACCTACCTACCCTACCCTACCTACCTACCCTACCCTACCTACCTACCCTATCCTACCTACCTACCCTACCCTACCCTACCGTATCCTATGTCCTTCTCCTGGCTCTAAACTACCTCCCTGCCAATTTTCAGCTAAATCGGTTCAGCCGTTCTTGAGTTATAAGTGAAGTAACTAACACGACTTTCTTTTATATATATAGATTTTATTGATATAATGTATTGATTTTTTTGTGAAGTATGCTGAAGCGTTTCCATGATTCAAGGGTTTAATAAATGAGCTAAGTTACAAAAAAAATATCTTCACATTTTAACAACTTGCACATTTGGTTCCATAAGGGACTATACTGAGACCAACCCCGAAACCGTTTTGGCATGAAAGTAAAAAAAAGTTAAAAGTTGCCAGGTCCCTTGAAGTCTTATTTAATCAGCTTCAGCTATACGGAAATCCAGCCTGATACAAAATTTAGAAAGAGGAAAAAACCCAAGATCCTAAAAAAAAACTATAGCCTATGTAAATATTATACATATGTATTAGCATTGTTTCTGCCTTTTCCCAAACTTTGTTAGGGTCGACTTCCAGTCCAACCGGATGCAGCTGAGTATCAGTATTGTACATGAAGCGACTGCCTATCTGACTCCACTACCCAGTAACTGAGTAATACGATACCCCTTGTTAAGGCTGGATGTCAGACTTTCGGCTTCTGACTACTTTTAACGACTGTCAAAGATCTACAAATGACAGCCGGGACCAACGGCTTAACGTGCTTTCCGAGGCACGAAAGTAACTCTGTATGTAATTATGGTCACGCATCCACGGGCCGACCTCGGCAAGCATGACTTGACCTTAAAGATCGACCCGTGCGGCTATTATTATTTAGCCACGATCTCCTCAATGTATTTCATTATTTACTTATATTAAAAGTAAATATTTTTGTTACAGGTAAATAACATGCTCATTGTCATCTTAATTAGAATTAGCTGACGTCTACAGCTGGGTAAGTTTTAGGTACAATCTTCCTCGAGAAGCCAATTCAATAGGTATTCACAACCTGCGGTTTCATGAAGTTTTAGGATGCATACGCATGGCACGTACACTAAATGTAGGTACTACACGAGTAAATGTACATTTAGTGTACCTACGCAGTACATTACGTGTAGCTATCACCATCTAAATCAAACATCTGCCAAGCCTTTTTTCCAAACTATCATGGGGTCGGCTTCCAGTCTAACCGGATTCACCTGAATACCAGTATTTTACATGGAGCGACTGCCTATCTGACCTCCATAACCCAGTTAGTACTGGGTAATACGATACCCCTTGGTAAGAGTGTTTGTCAGACTTTCGGGCCACTGACTACCTGTAACGACTGTCAAAGATCTACAAACGACAGCCGTGACCAACGGCTTAACGTGCTTTCCGAGGCACGGAGGAAACTCGGTATGTATGGGTAGTCACCCATCCACAGATCAACCCTGGCAAGCACGGCTTAACCAAAACATTGACGGTATTATTTTGCGAACTTCCCCTATTGCGATTTATTATGAAAGGAAAAGATGTGAAAACGGATATTTAATACAGAAAATAAGAATACAGTATCTACCCTATAGTCTACAAAAACTACAGTTCAACACTGTGAATGTCAATTCCGATCAAGTTCTGTTTAAAACTACTGTTTTCTCGTACATTAAACTTAACAAAATTTTGAATAATCAAAAAATTTTAACCCTCCTCGTATCCCACGCTGCCCAAACACAACACCAGAATCAAACCTGATTAATTAGAATCCATATTAAATTACCGTTGGCGCCTACCATCAGTACAAAGCCATTTTGTCTTCGGTCAAGTATTTCCAGACGTCTGCTTGATAGACAATAACATCTTTGTTACGCCCAGTGTTCACATAAAGAGCATTGTGGCCAAATCAATTAAACCATAATGTTTTCATTGTGTAATGTACCCTCAACATTGTTTTAATGTAACTCACTCGTGTATCGTAAAATAATTTTTATTGGTCTATTTATGGCTGCATCTGAATTTATTGTCCAGATACGTTACGGTAGTTGTTACTACTGTGCAATGGTTATTTATATGTTTTGTTTGGTGTCGTTAAAATATTGGATGATGTAGCGTAGAGAGTGCTCGGGCTATTTTGTCGGCCATTTTAAACTTTTCGAAGTTAACTCTATTGAATTCAGTGATAATGTATTTGATGAAGATGAAAAAATCATTGTTTATGAGATAGGCACACTAGAAATTAATATAGCGGACGATGAATCAGAAACAACAACATCCATTGGTAGTCCCCACCTACGCAATATACGATTCTGAAAAGAATACGAATTGTCACGAACAGCAATACAAACATCACCTGTTGATGACTGATGGCCAAAGCTATCATATTGCACTAAAAACTGTAAAAGGTGAACATCAAAAAGAAAGGTGCATTGACACCAGTTTGGAATTAGACTCAACCGAGATCTCGTAATGGACGCTCCAAAGCATGAGAAACTGAAGAGTCAGTCATTATTGTGAAGTAACTTAAAACCACCACATGTGTCACATATCGTCCAGGATTGCGATGCCACATGTGAAATGAGAGAAAAAAAGTCAAAAATCTGTAGTCACTACTCCCTAAGGTACGAACAATGCCACTCAGATCCTGTCCCTGAAATGATAATCAAATTAAACCCTAAAACTAATGAAATAGAATATAAAATCGAATCTCTGATGAGTGTCTTACAGTCGATTTTTTTGGAACATGGTTCGTTTTGTGGTGTTTTTTTTGTGCAACCTTCCGTAACCTTTAGCCTGTGACACGGATTGTAGATTAGGCATATTGTTGACCTTTTTTGCTTCCATTTTAGTTGCACGTGTAGTTTTGTTTTTGTCGGAGTCCCTCTGAAGAGGTTTTGGTTTTTGTTGGGACTTGTATGAGATTTGCATGTGTGCTAAACCGTTCGGGTGAGTTTTTGAATCGAGCACGACATTTGCGTCGGTTCCCATCGAATTTTCAAGTGTCTGTTGTTCAAGACCACAAGCTCGGGAGTTTTGAAGTGTCTTTTCCATCTTTTTATTGTTAAACAAATTTTTTTTAGAAAACATTTTCTACCTCCATAGTATTTCATCACGGAGTAAAAAAAATAGTGAAAGCAAAATCTGGACGGAAATGTCTTTCGTTTCAGTCAGGATTATTCGCAAGTTTATGTTCCTCAATGTGAGCTTGGAAAATAAACATAATTTAACCATACAGACATAATCACATTTTTCAGTATGATAGAACAATTCAGTATGTTAATAAAATACTTCAGCGGTCACATTCGCTTACATTTTATCGAATCTCGAACATTTTTTCTTTCGAGCGGAAGTTCTAATATTGTCGCGAGGCGTCCAGCCGTAGCCGTTGACAAAATTAATGTTTTATTATGAAACAATGAACAGAACAGTGTTTCTTATAAATAATGCGTGGCGATCCACATGAAAGATGCTCCCAGTCTTACATACGACGTATGCCGACCAAAAATAAGAACACAAATGTTCCTATCACCTATAAATTATTTTCTTCTACATGTTTGATGATATTCAGGGATCCATAGGTTTTTATTATGATTTACATATAGTTCAAAGCGATACAAGACTTCTTTTCAATAAATTCTACCGGCATACGCCATGTCATTTTTTTCGGCGCCAAAATATTTGAAACTGGAAAACCTTGGAGCGCGGTATTTATTTTTAAAGTTAATGGCATCTATAATTGCAAAAGTTTTTATTTTCGCGCTATTTATAAAAAAGTTTGCTTGCGGGCAGGCAAAAGAAAAAAACTATACGGATTAGCACTTTGTAATGTGCATACCTAATTGAGGGCGATGATTAAGCATTATGATCAATATGTACTTATACATTTTGAGACATACAATTAGTATTGTATGTAAAAACTGTTGATAAAGAACCACCTAAAACAAAAACAGCATATCTGAAATTCCTAAAACAGAGACGGAAGCAACACTTTCAAAGTTCCCAACCTCCGTTCACAATCATATCCAACAAAACAAACAAAACGTATTCCATGAATGATCTCATTAAAGAATTTCAATTAGGTGTAAAACGCCATAGCTTCTAGGAATCATTACCATACCAAGCCGAGTCAGATTCACGTATAAATCTACCAAGATATGTTACGAATAAAAATAATAGAATTGTCGTATCTAATAATATTACGGCCGTTTCCGTTCGCTCGTTTATTTCAGTTTGTGAACGCGAATATAACATATTATAAACGTTCATTCATGACTGTGCGGACGATTTCTGTGTTGCCAACGGTTATACGTTCGTTTGGAAGGGAAAATACCTGTCTTACCTTTAGAATCTTTATTAAATAATTCAGTAAAATACGTGTAGTGAATACATTCTACTAATGGAAATTTCATATCAATTACATTATCTTGGGCGTCTTTGTGAACTACTTTCTTTTTCTTTGATTTAGCTTCTACAGGAAATTCAACTACAGATTATAATTGGATTCGTACGTTCACGGCTGCTATTACAATATCCATAACGCCGGCGTCCTCAATATGTGTGTTAACAGCATGTCCACGTTTATTGTTAATAGCAGATAATGTAAGGTTAGCGTTAATTACTTTAACTCTAACTACTAGTTTGTTGTTATTAACACTTTATGAAACTGTTTCGTAATAAACAAACTGGTTGTTTCATAGCTTTGCTCGGAGACGTGTAAAATTATTATTTTTTATGTCGGAGAAATTCATTTCGTCATCATAATGGTTGTTAATTATTGGGATTATAATTGTTGGATGTTGGGGTCGAAGTTCACGAAACGGTGAGAATTTTAAATGAAGCCCTCTTTAAGATATTGCTGAAACTAATTGCCGATCTTTGTAATCCAAAAAAATAATATAATAAATACATATAATAGAAGTTATGATATTGCTGATCCAAGTAACAAAATAATAATCATTTCAGAACGACGAACAGCCACTAGAAATCGAAACAAAAACAAACAAAAATAACAAGAAACAAATGACACACATTTACAATACTGTGCTAACATTAATATGCATTGCTACACATAACAAGTCACATTTGCATCCTAATACTCTAAGATCCAACAAATCTCTGGGATATAGAAAGAATGTGTTGGAATCCAGAATCCATCTTGGATATTATCAAGGGCGTCTTAATCCACACAAATGAGCCGTGCCAGTGGAACATAACGAATTCTTATGACTGACTGGCGTAGAGATGGGATCTATCGATATATGGACCAGATCTAGCTAAACCCGTTTAGTCGATCTTGAAGCTAGAATCACAAAGAGACACTTATGACATAACTAACACACTCGAAACCGTTGTTGTTTTTTGTAATGTGATTGACTAAATTGAATCTAAGAAAACCTTTACTGGAAACTGTAAGAAAAAATCAGAAATAATAAATCCTATAGATGAACATCTTAATTTAAATAAACATAACATTGATATCGACACTGAAGCTAAAAGTATCGATAAAACTGAAACCCAAAAATAATTCGAGTCACATCTAGGGGCGTCACTACAAAGAGTGTAACAATAACATGCTAACATGATGAATGCTACCGGTGGCTACACAAAAGAAAATAAAAAGAGATCAGATGTAGGCGATAATTCATAAAAAACAATAATAAAGGGGTAATATTGTTCTCGTCTGATTTATTTAGTGGCTGGCTGCAGTGACGTAGCACTTTGTTCTTAGTTAAATGGGAGATGCTTATGTAAATGTTTAGGTATTTATGAAGGTGCTTTGTTGTTCGGATTTAGCTTTAGGAAAACTGGCAGATTTTTTTTTCATTTGTAGACATTTGTATATCTGGTAAAAATACATTAGTGACTAGAAACAAAAAAAATCTAGATTTAAATCTAAACGTGTTATGCACATCATCCCATCTCATAATCAAACTATCAAGTTACAAAAACATCTGCCGCAAAAATCAGCTCAAACCCAAATACAAAACCACCAAAAACAGTCAAAGTTATTACTACACTAATTAATGGTATAAAAGATAACAATACAAAATACAGAACGAATAAAATGTAATACAAAAACATTGTAGAAATAAACGTTGTACAAAAATATACTTTAATCTGTTGGATTAGAAGAAATTAAACAGTGCATGGTAATAAAAAGTTCATCCTTCTAAGAATATAGAGCACTTTTGCCAGTGTTGAAGTAGTACCGACCACTTCTGTTTTATTGTTGGAGCCATATTTTATGACTGGATTGTGTACAAATTTAGATTGTTAAGAACTCTACACACGGTGATCCGTTTCATCACTGCGTTTCTGATGAATTGGAAAAAGATATAGTGATAATCATAATTTAAGAATCCAATCGAATGGTCATTTAACTAGATGGCAGTTGAAACAAAGAGCATTATCTACGAAATAGGTAAATTTTAATAAGAGAAGGAGGGTCATATGAGAAATTGAATCGACAAGGACTCACCATGCAAGCTAGTCGAAATATAATCTCATCCAGAATTTTAGTTACACGGCGACGACATCAATAAGCTTAGCTTAAACTTACAGATGTTATTAGTGACAAACATTTTTATTCAATCTAACACGAGGATTGCAAATATAATTAAAACAACTCGTAAATTTTACTCAAAGCCTTATTTACTGTAAATTAGTACTTACATGGAAATTACTACTATTACATAATATTTTCTGTTACTATCAACTTTTATATAACTTCTGTTTCTTTGCTTTCGAAATTATATGGTTTTATTTAATCCTAAAGATCGAAAGTAAGTAAATAAGGTTTGAAGAGTTACAAATAAAAGTATTGTAGATAGCAAATAAAATCTATTCTAATCAAAAGATTAATATTTTAAATACTTTCTATTTATATCAAATGAAATGACAAACATCTGGTCTACAAAATTTCATGTACCAAGGACATTTATATTTGTCCAGTGAAACAGCTGTTGGGTCGCGCGATCGAGCTCGCTTGTGAAGCCCCCCTAACGTTCGGAGATGGTCGTGCGCACTTCTTGCACGGTGTTCAATCATACGACTGCTCTGCTATCTCGGAGATTATAATGAAACTTTTATGACTTCAATTTTCGTTACGAACAAAACTTTGCTCGGACAAATATCTCGATACACGTTTACTTATATGCATTTTATATAGGTTTCGCCATAAAATTTGATCTATTGTATCGATGGTTTATCGAGAATAAATGTATGTTAGCACGCTTTCGTATTTTATTTGTGTATACAGCTGCAGGTTTCAAGATTAAATTGACGATGGCCTTAGTTACAAATTGTTTGCCTGTACTTGCGTAGCTACGATTAATTACATTAATATATGAACTTTACTTCCTCTATAAATAGTATTCACGTATTCTAAAGCTATCACCAGAATAAGAATAGATTACAAAATGAAGTCAATACTCACGAATAAATAACGTCGTATAATTGGGATATCATAATCTATGCAAACTCTTTATCAGTTTGACATATTTATTGATCAGTCGGTAAGCCCCGAACCGCAACCCACCGTCTCTTGTTTGATCCCAACAATATTTTATTGTTACTAAACTATAGTAATAAAAATCCAACTAAATGTAATGACGATGTAAATTCTAAAGATGAAGAAAAAAGTTGTACAGACAAAATAAAAACCGGCACAACAATAAGTATTGTGCTACCGGTTGCAATCATTAGTATTGATGACGCAAACGTTACTCAAAACAGTGTTGAAAAAAAACTGAGAGCCAATCAAGAGAGTGCTCACAATGCTATGTCTAATAAAGAATAAGATGTGTACAATGAAGTATTACCGCGTAATAAAGACGGGGAAGGCAGACACAAAGGTAAGGAACGTAATGATTTGGAAGCGAGTGGATGTAGAAGCGTGAATGTGAGGAGCGAACCATGAAAATTACATGCGGGGCTCAATCGCAGCCGCGCTTTTGTGTAGCACAATGCGTACAATGGACGGTCAAGGACTTGTTGAAGGACAAAGGGTTATAAGATGGGAAGGTAAAATCGGTGTAACTCGTGAATTTTCGATGATGTGATAATGTAAATTATGATTTTGAAGACAGTTTTTCAAATGGTACAGGTATTTTTTATGCGACGGGAATAACACTGAAAATGCAAATGAAATAACAGTGACGATGAAGAAACTAAACAACTTAACCAAAAGTTAAGGTAATTCTAATAAAATCTTTCGTCAAAAGCAAAAATAAATCCTATGGAACAGTTACTATGGACGCGACCATGGACATCTTGAATTATGCAAATTCCATACATGTAAAATCTGTTGTGACTCACACGGGGCATTGTACCGAGTTAGAAGCATCAAAGTGAGATCAACCTGAATAAAGGCATCCGCGCTGGACCGTCGAAGGGGTAGTACAATGTCGGCGGGCGAACAAAAACTGACATCACAATACGTTGGGCCAACAACAGTGGCCGGTCATAAATCAACCTCAGACAAAAGTAACAATAGTATTGAGGGTACCTTATAAGAGATCTTAGCATTGTGCTTATTCTTTGATGTTCACTAATAAAACCTTTGATTAATATCGTATAGACGGAACCAGTTGGTATGCAAATAATGACGTTTTGAGGGACGGTAGTCAAATCACACGTGCTGGGGTGTGAACAAAAGCTAATGCTATGCTACATCTTCCTCACAATTCTTTTGTTGGGCCACTGCTGGGCAAGTTCAAGCTGACCAATTTGGTATTGTTAAATTCTTCTACGTGAGCTGTCTTGTTGGAATATTCCGTTTGTCTGTTCTGTTCTGTTGCTGCTTGTCTAATTCAATTGAATGATTAATCTCTATAGATCCTTTATGTACCTGGGTAGTTTGGCGGGTATTTCTTAAGGTAAAATCAGGTCCAGTTACACTGGTTTATTGACTAAGCCTGCCTGTTTTGAGGTTCAAGGTTAGTTTATCTCTGAATTCGCGAGTATACCAACCGCAATCAATGAGATTTATTTTGTTATTTTAGATACAATTTTGACTTTGAATAAATTTAAACCTTAAATCAAGTGAACTGGCAGTGTTTAAGTATTTTATTATCACTTGCCCCAAGTCAAGCGAGGCTAATCAGTTGCAATAATAAATTATTATGAAAGAATCCGTATCTAAAGTTGGTGGTAGGTGTCTACAAAATGTTCAAAATATGGGTCGGTCCATCAGTGACCCAAAGATAATTATATTTTTATAGTTTAAATGCTTTATTGTTTCCTATTTCGTCTCGTTTATCAATTATATTGTGCTTGTCAATTTAGGTTAGTAGATATCAGTGCAAGCTATTATAATCGTTATTATTTCGTTGTTAAGGAAATCTGTATACTTTGTCACCTTTTGAATTGAACTAATCTTAAAGTTTTGGGTCATTTGGATAGTGAAGAATATGATGTAATTGTTTACTATTATTATTTATATTTGCAGATGGGTGGATGCATAGGCATTTTGTTGTTTAGAAATATTTGTGTGATGATTCAAGATTTATAAATCTTTTGTAAGAATAATAACACTGAATGAATAATTTAGTGAATTGTCCTGTTTTTCAAAGCCATTTCTGGATGTAAGTTCAAAGTCGAACAATACAGCCGATGTTACCTTTCTAAGTTATCTAACAGTGCGGTATTTTCCTATTTATCATAAAACAACTAAGTATAGAAGGTCATCGTTACATTTTATCAAATGTTTTTCAGTTTTATTTGTAAACGAAATGTTCTGTAACTTATTGTTCGTTGTTATCTTATTATAAGGTAATAAATTTTCAATTAAGTACTATATTAAATAATGATTTCGTTTCCGTTTTGTCAGTATTATTGTGTTCAGTTATTTGACGCATTTTTAAATTTATGTTTACCACTGCGTCACCATTTGTTTATTTATACCTATTGATCAATTCGCCTTTACACCAGTATTTATGTATAAATGAAATTCCTTGAAAAGCGCCATTATTGTTTGCATCAAATTTTCACGGTTCGAAGTAACTGAAAACAGTTCCAGTAATTTTATTTGTCGGGATAATAAACTGTAAAATGTACCAGAACTAAAGGAAAAATTATTTGGCCTAGTTTACAATAAATGCCGAACCAATGATGTAAAAATACTTAAAGTGCCATGTATTAAAGTGGTAGTGGTGGATGATTTTAATGATTATAACTCAGTAGAGCCATATTTGTTACGGTCGTGAATCATATTTTAATCAACATACAATCTGACACTGCCCTTCAAATTGCAAAAAGTAAAAAAAAAGATTTTCGCGGGTTATACTGGCGCTTCCATCTTTATAAGACTTTGTATTATCTTACAGATATTTTAGATAGGACCTATTTGACACAGATAGTGTAACAGAATTTAAACATTAAGCTTCTTAATTTAAACTGTTTATTGGAGTGATTGCCGGTTACATTACTTTTCATTCATGTATGTTTAAAACAGCTATGAAACGAGTACCCAACAGAAGTTGATTCAAGCCACGAATGATACATGCATCTAATTTTAATATCAACAGATATTAATAAAATCCTTGAACTAACGGTTTTACGATTATATTTATTCGAAAAGAAGAATATTTTTTTTTTGAAAACTACTGTACGTCTGGTGATTTTTTATTGAAAACTAAACAGATATGCAGACACAAAGTCAAATATAACAGCATCCGTTTCCTATATGTTTTTTTTTGTTATTCTTTAAAACAGAATCTTGTCAGTATTTTTTTATTAGTGTAACTAACTAACTAGATTTGATTGCAACTGAATAAATTGTTGGAACATAGGTACATACTTAGTTCTATCTGCCATGTTTGATAGGTCGTCTTTTATTATGTAAAACTAGCTTATGCCCGCGGCGTCGCCCGCGTGGAGTTCGATAATTGTCCCACGGGAACATACTATCGGGATAAAAAGTATCCTATGTGTTAATCCAGGTTATAAACTACCAGTGTGCCAAATTTCATCCAAATCCATTCATCCATCCTCACAAACTTTCGCATTTATAATATTAGTAGGATATTTCATTGTTTTCACACAGCGACCATGGATGTTTCGTGCTTATCTTTATTTCATTAGAAAATCAACAATCTAGAAAAATCTAGGAACAAAATAAACTTGTTAATGTTTTCCCGGTGTTTAACAATATATTCTGTTCTAGACGAAAAACTGAATGCAAAGTCTACCAATGCTCTCCAAGAAATAATAATCAATAACAAATTGTTGATCTACAATTCTACATACACACA
The DNA here is from genome assembly GCA_963082945.1 of Cerastis leucographa. Classification (NCBI taxonomy): domain Eukaryota; kingdom Metazoa; phylum Arthropoda; class Insecta; order Lepidoptera; family Noctuidae; genus Cerastis; species Cerastis leucographa. Next base: position 10,083,056 of record OY720353.1, read on the forward strand.
CAATAATTGAATTCTTGCAATTTTACTATGAAATCACGTACACTAGCAGTATTATTACAGAGCAAGTCGTGTTATGTCTCAGAAGAGGGTAATATGTTAATTATCGCTATACTAAAAGGAGTAACTATATCAATGGCCGCTCGTGGTATTAGGCCAGTGCATATGGCACCGATATTCGTACAATGTTGGAGAAAATGTCAGTTGCTTTCGACTAGGGTTGGTGTTCAGGAAAACAAACAACAGTTTAAAGGAAACACCCACTTTTATTTTTTTGAAAATTCGAAGCTATGTGGCACCTATCAACCTGCACTGGGTCCACGTGGTGTATTACGCCTTCCCTCTCACAGAGTGGGGCCTGTGTACCATTTCAGTAAAGCTGTCGAATTTTAATTATTTATTAATAGAACCAACAGCTATAACAAATGGATGACGATTGTATATGTAACACAGAACCAATTACATAATCTCAAGATTAAAATCAGAAAAAAGTAGTAGAAATCTTAGGGTCTCTAACTTGCGCGATAGAAAATAAAGAGAATTAAAATCAGTAAGCACTATGCTCTTTTAAAATTGTCAGTGTTCAGCCGAGTGTTTGGAGAAAAGGTTTTGGTTGTAAATGGATCAAATGAGAACTCTTTATAAAGAATATTAGAGTCCTTACTTGCTCGCACTAGTAAATGAAGTTAGCATTCACAATTATATATTTATCATCATCATCATTAGAACTGTATGGTCCTGTACCTATCCTGTTATATCCTGCTTATTAATAACGCATGAACCTATCTACAGGAAACCCCACTAAAATTCATCGTTAAATCCCATAAACACCGAATAAGGAGCTCTTGATAACATAATTTTTATATTTTGCTTAATTTGGCTTTAAATGACTTAATCCATTGTTCCAATCCAGGAAAATGAAACCGCAAAGGTGTGAAAATAATACAGAAGATTGTGTTGAATAATTTCCTGTTCGTGGCATCCCTGTCGCCTTAGGTACCAACTATAATTTTATTTATCACTCTCTTTGTTGTGTGTGTCTTGTGCCAACATCACATTCTATTTGTTCGTGAATATCTTCCGTGATATATCGACTTAATGAAATAAAAATTGCTGTTTTGCTCGTAATTCTAATGCTGTCAAATTCTCCAGTTAATATAGACACATCCTGTATTTTAGGGGGCTCTTAATATTGGTGGAGGTGACAGCTAGCCAGTTGCATGGCTCATGTGTCATTGTAACAGTCACATGCCACGTTGTTTAGGTAATTTTAATTTGTCAAAGTAAAAAATTGTATCTGAAACATTGACTGATTGTGTTGAGGACGCCGGACGGTCTGCTGAGCTCATTATTATTATATTACACTTCGAAATCTTTTATTAACGTTCTGCGGTAGATTTAAAATTGTATTCTTCTTAAAATATGATTCTTTTTTTTTCTGAACTAACCAAAAGCTCAAAGATAACATCTGGTTCACAATTAAAACGTCAAAAAAAAAAATAACAACAGAAAACTTTTAAAAGGAACGTCAACGATAAATCTCTTGTTAATAAGGCGTCACATAAACAATGTTCTTTTTGTCGCCATTTTCAATTTGGCACTGCGTCTGCGCAGGCCATGCGTCGTTGCCTCCTAACATTGACCAATTATTGCACATACCACTCAGGCCCCTTTGATGTCTAAAACATAAAATTTGTAAAAAACTGCGAGAGTCAATGATAATTATTTATTATTTTCTTCGAACCCATTTAGGAGTGAAGGATATTTATTAGAGTGGAACAAAGTGACAACTGACCGGCGATGACATGGTGGAGGTGCCAAAAACAATAGCGCTTATAATAACAGATCGAACTGATACTTTGGGAAATAGTCACCTATTTTTTATGTAACTTTTGTGAAAATACACTTTTCTGTTGTATGTCACAAGACTATTAGTTTCTAAAGAATAATGGACGTTACAGTCAACTCGAACATACAAGGTGCATAAAACGTCGTCTTGTGCAATAAACTGACAATCTGTTCAGTATCACGCTACATGACTTCAAACGAACTCAAACAATTTTCAGTACTTACTGTTATTCACTTCGCAAAGAATATAAATGACAATACATAATACGTTAATGTGCCATTAGCAAAGATTTAATGTTTATTATGGCAATCTTGACCTTTTTAAAATTCGTCAGCATTACTTATGTGTCCGGTGTTCTTACAAAAGTTACTTTGTATATCATATATAATTTTAAGAGGCTGTAACACTTGGTATGTGTCCAACTAATTCTCATCATTTATCACCAGATCGTCAAAGTCATCATTAAACATGTTATCACTCTTCACGTCAATATCATTACGAGTTGTCCATTCAATTACAATCAGAAAGCTTTCGTGTTTGATCCTATTATTGAAGAATATACTATAGAATTTCTTTGATAGAAATTGTTGGAAATATTATTGGAGGTCGCACAATAGAATTTCTCTCCTCTTTGATGTGACAAGAGGGTCTAATCAATGGTTATCGATAGAAACATTCTTTTTGATGTCTTGATGCCGATAGATACCGTAATGTTTCCCAGACATTAGATGTTGATAATGTCCGATATTTTCATTAAAATTCTAAAGCAAGAAATAAAAATTGTATCTAACAGCGTTCCACGCGAGGACAAAATTTTTGTGTCAAAATTGTAAATGTCGACAATCAACGCTGGTATTTTATTGTGGGCATAGGACAAGCATAATAACTGTTCTTTCTGTAATGTGCACTTTAACACATAGGAGTGACTTCAGGAATTTGAATGGTTATTTATCTTTCAGGCGGCTGTTACACTATTCTTACAACATATACCTACGATCATTAGCAACCACAGATTAACTTAAAAAAAAGGCATTTTAACTGATCACACATCATTATTAATTGAATTGAAATCGGTTGACCTTATTCTTATTATTTTTCGTTTCAGATTTCGGTTAATGTTTTGTTACGTTCGTACGTATTTTATAAAAACATATCAGTATTTGTTCAGTGTTATTGTACTTTTATAGGAATTCTTCCGGCTGAAATTGTAAAAATCGAATTTTATTTATTAATTTTGCCCTAGTTTTCCCAATGCTGGGCAATGCGGGCCTTCCTTCTTTCCTTCCAACGATCACAAGCTGCTGCGATTCTTCTTTCTAATTCTCAAAAGAGAACAACATCCATTTTTAAAAAGCATACGATTTGAATTAATGCAAAAGTTGATTGCCATGATCTAGTCAAGCCTTATCATATTCCAATCCCATCTTAAAAAAAAAAAACAAACAATGCCAGTCTTTCTTCATAACAACATAACAAGGCAACAGTGCACACATCACGGAAATCGATTCTAATTCGAACGTCTGTATCGAATCGAACGCCGATGTATCGACGCACCGCGGAGCCCTCTTGTTTGTCGGATCGATTATTCCACTTCATCTCACACTTATTGGGTTCAAACAAGTCTATTGCGAAGGTATTGGTCACATGGTTATTGGGATGATTATGTAATTATTGTATTTAACTATGCTGGAGTGCTTTCTTTCCTCCAATAATTGATAACGTTCCTACTGAATGCAAATAAGTAACTTTTTGTTAATCAGCATCTGTTGCCATATGGTCATTGTTTATTGAATTTTCATTTAGTGTTCATTCCCCTTCTGAATCTGTTATTACATCTAGTTTAATACTTCTCTTAGATTGGAAAAAGACTTGTGTTCCTACTATAGCATTATAAGTCAACATCGTTCATTACTATTCTTCAGAAGCAGGCGCTAAGCTCCATGTTCTACCCTAACTGTTGAATATAACTTTACAATTTCTATCCTGACTTTGCTTGAGAATTCCTCAGTTCGTGCAGTTTTGCTTCGTTTCAACATATTGTGTGGCTCTATTCATTTCAATAATGTAGTGTTATTGTTCTTAAGTTCAGCGAAAGCGTATTGTTCCATACAATTGTTAATGTTTGTGACAGTTCGCCGCTGACGTGTTTAGGGAATAATTCATTTGTATGCAACGTTCATTACGGCCTGCTCAAAGCATTGTGGTGAAATAGTTGTGGTTTATTATTGTTTTGATATTTGTAATTTAGTGTAGAGTTCCTGAAACATGCATTCCTGGGTAATTTTATGCTCGTTTGCTCCATGTGAAGTGGTGAAAATCCTGTGCAATCACGCAACTATCACCTTGCTGACCAATATTTTTACCAAGGCTTGAAATATTCTCAAAGTTATTCATTCGATGATCAACGTTACTTCTTTCCAATCTCATCTAAACAATCGACAGCAAAATTAAAGTGCATTCAGACAGCCCATTACAAAACATTTACACACAAGATCTTCAAAACAGCCGCACATTTCACACTTACTAACATTACAAGAGCATAAAAAGCCCATCACAATATGCTCAAACCACGAACAAGCATTTTTCAAGCAATCACCAGACCACAGCCGAACGTTCAACGTTAACATTACAAAATAAAGCCGAAATATTAAACAAATTCGTTTACTTTGCATTAACAGGTTGACAAATAACCGCAAATTGCAATTGTGACTTGAAAGGGGTTAATAATGGTTTTAGTCGTAAGTCGTGGGTTTCTGAAGTGATTCAGTTAGAAGCGTCTGCAGATTGAGCCATTGTGTCGGCAGATTGATTCCATGTCATTTGGACGCGTACGGTGTAGTTTGCGTCTGTAGAGAACAAACAGTTAGTTTGCTCTTTGTTTGGTTATTAATTACTTGTTGAGTGCACTACTATTGAAAGAGAACTGTACAGTTCTCATTCAATATCAATTCTTAATTGGGTTAGGGAATTAAAACTGTATTACTGAAATACCTGCATTGACATATTTCGTTTCGGAAAGAAACTTTCTTTCAGAGAACTTTTGTATTTGTTTTGTTAATCGTCTGTACGACCTCTGTTTTTAAGGACAACAAATTTTAACTTGTAATGCCAATTTGTCGTGCTAAATTAATAATTTTATTTTGAAAAAGGCCTTTTACCATCCCTCAAAAGTTAAAGAAAAAAAAAAAACTTCATTCATATTTCGTCGAGCCTACCTCCATCTTGTCCTCATAGATTAACCTCAAGGATTTCATCCCCCGGTTGTCCTCAAATGATAATATTTTATAAGACAAACGCCGGCCGGCCGGCCCCTGCAAAAATAATATGTGTCTACAGACTAAATTATTCACTGCGGTGTAGTGGCTTCCCTGAACCAAGCGGATGAATAATATATAAATCATTCGATATTATTTGATGCAAACTTTCAACGTTTCCCTATGTGTTTTCGTGATAAACAAAATTTTGTGGCTTTTGGTAGGACGTCTTTTTAGGGTGCCGCATGCCGTAGCCTAATGGCAAACACGGAACTCGGACGGACACACTAACATTTACGTGAAGATGTATCTACAAACAGTGTGTTATTCCTTAATTTGTCTTATTTCATAAGAAAATCGAGTACTTTTGTATCAATCTATTATAAGTCTAAATCTCTTTTGGAAACTTAATATCCCTACATGCTTACGTACTTTTCGTTTTCATGAAAAACTGTTTCGGTTTACCGTTTTTAGTTATTTTTTTTCATAAAAGCGGTCGATATTAACGCGATTCTTTGAAAAATAAAAGTAAGGCCATATTTTATTAATAGATTTTATAATAATTGGTTCCGTTCAGGCCCTGGTTTAGGAAAAGCCGGAGATATTAAATGACGTTTTTCGGACTAATTCATGAATTATTTAGTTTATATGTTTAATATACATTGATAACTCAAATGATGGTATTTATATGATTCATTACAATATTATAATTTATTTTACCTTTTACTCCTGCTGAAATTTATCTCTGAATGTAAAAGCCTGACATACGTACCTACTGACGTCAGTTTTCTGACTATTTCATTAATTAGTTAATTATTGTGTTTAAAATACATTGATAAGTCAAATGTGATTTACATGATTCATAACAGTATAATTATATTATTTACCTCTAACCTCAGCTAAAACTTATCACGGAATATTTTGTGACTAATTTCTACACTTAATATTTTGCAAAATTATAACGAGACTTTTGAAAATGTTTCATGTAATAAATAATACATAATTATTTGGTTTTATTGGAGCGCAGCGGTGGCAGCCCCGACTTACGAGCAGTAAAGCCGTGGGTTCGAACCCAAGCAGGCGCATTACTTTGTGTAATTTATTTCATCATCGCTGCCCTCAAAACCTGTGAAGGAAAACATCGTAAGGAAACCGGCGTGTCCTGGAACAAAAACTCGAAGACATGTGACGTTCTACCAACCCGCACTGGGCCCGCGTGGTGGATTCCACTCCCTCTCATAGAGAGGAGGCCTGTGTCCCAGCAGTGGGAACATTGTAGGCTGATGATGATGATGATGATAATGATGATTTGGTTACACATTGCACAAAATTTTGTTAATTAATTTTGTATCCTTCATTATTAATTAAATACTAGCTCACCCGATAGACGTTATCCTGTAATTTTCCAGATTTCGAAAACAGTGCCATCTATCGGATAAAACTATGACTAGAAAAACTTTCAGTAGAATCCATAATCACAACCAAATATCATCAAAATCAGCCAAGCCGTTTAAAGGAAAAGAATTACAAAATTACGCACACTGTTTTTTTTTTTTTAAACGATAACTTTATTCAAAATACAGATATTTGTTTCCAGTAGTGTACCCATCACTTTACTATTATAGATCCTTCAGTTTAAGTACTACTAAGGCAAGATGTCAGTCTGCGTTGGCACAATAACTGACCCCAGGGGTTACCTCGATCGTCGGTGCTACCCCTTAGCCCTTAGCTTACGTTCGCGGTTTCGAGAAAAGGGTGGAGTAAGGAGTCAATGTTTTAGCAGCTATTAATGATCTGGGACAGTTTCTGAATAAATTTAAAATGTTGGGTATAACTGATTATAATTTATATTGGGGATAATGAATATATAATTGGCGAAATCTTTACTAATATAAAAGAGTTTGTTTGTTTGTTTGCTTGCTTGAACGCGCTAATCTCAGGAACTACTGGTCCGATTTAGAAAATACTTTCAGTGTTAGATAGCCCATTTATCGAAGAAGGCTATATCATTACGCTACGACCAATAGGAGCGAAGCAGCAATGAAAAATGTTGCGAAAACGTGGAAAATGTGGCGCAGACGATTAGTCAGTACATCAACTCGTAAACCACGTTCAAGTGTCAGTGTCATTTTATCTATAACAACCATCTCAGAGAAAGCTTTTAAACGCAGTTTAGCTGTGCTTAACGCGGTCAGTTTCAATGGTGAATTTTGGCCTTAGAGTTTTTCTAAAAGAAACCTTAAGAAAACAATCATGTGAAAAATCCATGCAATATAGACACGCAACCCATGCTAAATTAATAACGTAAAAGCTATCAGGTTAAATTCCTTCGAGGTGTGTAAAACTATTGCACTTAAGCAAATGCCACTATTCTAAAACATCAATAGTGCCCCTTCCTAGTCGTGTCGCAGCGTCCGGGTCGCATTACCCCTGAGATTTGGCAATAATTCTCGATAGCTCCTCTATTCTACCGCTCCCAATGAATACTGAATTGAGACCAACTCCGTACATCTTAGACACAACCTATTTCAATTTAGATTATTGCTTCGCTGTTCACGATGAGATGCAATATCTTAATAGCACCCCGCACAAACTTCAATCAACATTTATTGAAACGCTCACATGCGGATTTACAAAAAAGAAGCTTTATTTACTGAATGTTAAACGTAATCAAAGCTCAAAGATGAATAATGAAATCCTACTGTGTATTTTATTCATTGACCTTCCAAAATTAACAGAGATAACGTTCACAAAAGCTCAGAATGAAAGGTGCCCCTTTCACAGATTCGCCACTCTTTAATCTACAATCGAAACAAAACTCGGGTTCTAACGCGATTGTCTGTCCGTTCATTTACTTAGTAAATTATTCTTTGTCGAACGGAAGAGAAGGCTTTGAATCCATTAATTCCCTGATGGGGTCACAAAGAGGTGGTACGAATTAAAATAATGTATTCTACGACTTCAATGGCGCTCCCTCCGTCCGGTGCGCGGCTGTTATTACAAGAATAATGTATTTAAATCAGAGTCTGCTTTCAGATGAAGATGGCCCGCTTTGTGAGTCCACCGAATAAGTGATCACGTACGTTGCCATTAGGATACGTTTTATGTGCAAATTATAGCCTACCATTTTTGAGCTTGCTCTCGGATTTCATCGCAGACGACTCGCGAACAATCTGGGTTCGTTAGAAAACTTTTAATACTGCTATTATTGTGTGCTCATGTTTGCGGACAGAAATGTGTGTACAATAATATGTAGGTAGGTATGTAGATACAAATGAATACAGATGTGGATTCATATAGGTAGTCTTATTAATTGCAAATCCGTTCACAGAGACAACCGTACGTACACAAACAGCAAATTAATCCTGCCGTCAAAAGGGTTTTGAAACTACCCTCTGTTAACAGATAATTTAGAATATGATCACCCCATTGCCGAATATTTCCGAACAAACATTTCGATGTATTTATTCTGGTGTTTATTTTGTAGCGTAATATGTCGTGTTCCACTTTGATGTCGTGAAATCGCTTCTGTTCTTTGTCAGCGAACCAAGGATTTACATCTATTACGTTAGTCATTTAATTCTCGGTTTTACTGCCATCTATTTTCGATTTAGAATCCTTTGTAACATGATAGGGGGTTACAGCTTTATCGTATTGGCTGCTCCTGTATGGAATTATTGCATATGGTTGGTTGGAGTTTGTTTGGCAGAATGAATGGTTCATTATACATAGGATACGTTGAGCGGGACGGTTATATTTGCGATGTGAACCATTGTTTATGATTTGGACAATTGTTTGTGTTGCACTGTCAAAGGATGTGCACTTGTTTATTTTATCCTGAGGGGAGTGAGATGAGACGAGTAGGATAAACAATGTGATGTTTAAAGTAGCTGAATGACAATCGGTGACTTGCGCGTCATTACTTTTTTTGTTGGACTTTTTTTTAATAGAAGCTAATGTTATTTTTACGAACTGTTCTCAAGGAGTAACTCTGTGCCTGTATGTAATTTACCTGTTCTGGGCTCTGATCTCTATCTGAAAAAAAAACGTAACATTGATCAGATCACACACAGCTCAGTGTGTTGAAGCATCATCCAGACTTCCTCATAATGGTCTCGTTCTCCAAAAACCAGCACTCTTCCAACAACAGTTTATGATTTCGAGCCACAAAGCATTCATAATCGCACTTTATATAAAGTGATTTCTTTGTATCGTTTATATGCAAAGTAGGCTTTCCCGAAGCCTCTTATTTCTACAACTTCAGCCACATAGTCAAATAATCAAACTTATTCGTCTGTACAAAGGAACAGGGAAGCTGAAGTAGTTCTCGCAAACCAAATTCCTCAGTTCTGTGCTTTCCTTTGCGAAACTTTGGAGCACATCTTGACTCGAAAGCACCACTCGGTTATGTTCAACTATTTTTCTACTTCGCCATTTTGTATCCACTGTTCCCTTTTACTGTTGGTTTTTGTGTTCAAGTTGATGGAAAATGGTTTTATTTCCATCGATTTGGAGGTAAGTGTTTTAAATTAGTTGGTTTATCAAAGGTCTGCGTTTTTTTTTCATCCGGAAAAGTGATGAATTTCATAGCTTGGGCCTTTACATTTTGGCTGGCTTAAATTAGGTATTATTAACGTGTAATTAAAGTTAAATTTTGTTTATTCTTTGTAACGTGTATCAATAAGACGATACAGCAGTACATTTTTGCATCAATACTACACCACCGACGTCCTCAGACTCGGTGGAGCGATGATCTTCGCAAGGCGGCTGGCAAGAGCTGGATGAGAGTGGCCGAGGATCGTGCTCAGTGGCGTGTCATGGGAGAGGCCTATGTCCAGCAGTGGAAGAATTCAGGCTGATGATGATGATGATGACTACACCACCAAATACATAATTCCTAAATAACTCAAAACATAATACTACTACCTCGTTACAACAGACTAATAACAGCTTCACCGCATTTCCTTCTACTGTGAAAACTATGTTCTAAAAGTGACGTAACATCATGAAACGACAACCAACTTTATGAAAAACTGCAAAAAGAAACAAGCGACCGAGTTGAATGGCGTTTAGCTGCACTACATTCTCATTTGGTTCGTTTCGCTAGCAATTCATTTCGCAGTGACCTAAGGAACACAATGAATCTCATCAGACGGGCTTGTTTAGGGAAAATCTTTGGCCGTCGTAATATCGTACCGTCTGTATACGCCTTAATTGTTGATTGTATTTCTTATATTGATGCTGGGAGGAGTAAATCGATAGTTTTCTAGTATTATCGCGCAATGCTGGTATAGTATTATTTTCGTTGATCCATAGTTTCCTGTGGTTTGCTCTATCTGTGCCTGAATGGGTTATCTATGAGACAACAATAGTTAACTAAACGACATGGATGTAAATGGGGCTGAAAGCCTTATTATTAGCCCCAATAAGTCCTTGCTGTCACTGCAAATACTCTTTCTTATAGACTCCTCTCAGACATCTATTTTAATGGAGGGTAACTCACTAATACCTACTCAACAAACTTAGCTTAGCGTAACTTAGCCCGAACCTTTCTATATAAAATATAACATTTTAATGAATTATGGGTAGGTACCTCCATTTCGAATTAATTTCTCTCCTTCAACAAGCTTTTCTCCTCTCAAAATCAATAGCCATGAAAAATGCCTGCGTCGTGATTAAAGGCACAAGTAGCAACCTGTAACAATGGCCTCCGGTGATTGGGCATTGTGTCGTATTAACTGCATTGTTTGTCTCCCAGTCATCATAAACCGTCTCAGTGCCCTCCAAGGGTCGGGAGTTAGGGTGGAGATGGATTCTGCCAGAAGAGCGTGCCAAAAAGTAAAAAAGAAATTGACACAAATACACACATAATACAAGAATAAATATAAATAAATACTGCGGTGAAGTTGTCGACAATCTGGGGCACCATGGCCTGTCCTGCTACAGGAGCGCAGGTCGCATAGCACGGCACGCCAGCATCAACGACATTATTCGTCGAGCTCTTGTCACCGCCGGCGTACCAGCGGTTTTAGAACCTAACGGTTTGGTACGTGACGATGGGAAGAGACCAGATGGTATGACGCTGATGCCTTGGAAGGTGGGTAGGCCTTTGGTGTGGGACGCAACTTGCGTCGATACCCTTGCGCCATCTCATGTTGCAAGTACGGCGGGCTGTGCTGCAGCTGCTGCTGCTGTTGCTGAGAGCCTCAAACGGCGTAAATACTGTAATATTAATGGCAGTTACAGTTTTGAGCCGTTTGGGGTCGAAACGCTTGGCTCATGGGGCCCAAGCGCGCATTCTCTTTTCAAGGAAATATCTCGTCGACTGGTTGACACTTCACGAGACCAGAGGGCTGGCTATTTCTTTGGGCAAAGAATTAGCATTGCCATTCAACGTGGCAATGCCGCCAGTCTTCTGGGCACGTTTCCAGATGACAGCGATGTGGAGGAGTATTTTGACGCCTTAACGTCCTGTTGTTTTTAATTTAGTTTATATTTAGTTAGTTAGTTTATGTAAATACTGTTATTTTTATTTTATTGTAATAAATACTAACATGTAAATATGTAATTTAAATAATACAAGAGTAAATCAAGAAATAACGAATAATAATGTTCAGTGCTAAACATGAGCTTTGTTTAAAATCAGCAAATAGTTAAGCATCTAAGATTAAAGCGCACTGGTTCTAATAGCCACATGCCGCAAGCTTCAAAGCTGTCCGTTTCATAGTTACATAGCTAATCGGACATAAAAAAATATCCTACATAATTGATTCTACATCGGAAAAACCAAAATTTGATTTAACAAAAAAATACAAGATAATATTTTATTTCACAGAAGTTCCTAATTTTCACGGACATATTACAATATCATATTATGTCAATATTAACGACTCCATAGCCGTTAATTTTAAACACATTAACCAAAACTTTTGAATATAAATGAGCAGACTCCATACTAGCGAGCCGGTTCTCCCACTCGACGCGCGTTGTCGCGCACCCGATGGGTAATTTCCCTCATTGTCAGAAACAAGAAAATGCTCACAACAATCTGTATTTCACTAGAAGCGACTTCACCTACTAAAAATATAACATATAAATTCAAAGAAAAAAAAAAACAATAAAATGTTTTTTGCAAGCTCCAAAAAATTCCAAAGAATTTGAGTACATTATATTTCATACAATACATGGTACATCTGTTCAAATTGGCAACAAAGAAAGTATTAAATAATAGAAGTATGTAGGTGTGGAGAAAAGTACCAATAAAACTGAAATGTTGCATTTTTCTTTAAAAAATATTAAATTCAAGGAAAAGTAAATTAGCTACGGTAGGTAAATTATTTCAATTTTCCTCACAGTAATCGTTTTATAGAAACAATTTAGTGCGAAGCAATATTTCGATTTCGGAAAGAAGTTTATTGAAGATCAGAAGGTTTCAGTAAGTGGTGTGGTACAAAATATAGACATAGTTTTGGTTTCTGGATATTACACATGACAAATTATATAAGCATTTCAGAATGGAATGGATGTTTTGACTTCGTCCACATGTTTATCCACTATTTACACATATATTTTTTTAATTATATTATTTATGAGTGCTTTCTGGAACCTTTTCAAACACGTTATAAACCAAGATTTAACGACTTTTGGCTTAGCTGATGGTTTCTCTTCTTTATCTGCGGTTAGAGAAACTAAACAATATTCAATTGTTATTGATTGTCCGGAAAACCTATATAAAACAGAAGTTTTTAGTGTGTTTATCGCTTTCCAGTTGGCAGATCAGGTCATGGCTATTTTAGAACGGGATAAAAGAAATGGATTTCTATTATAAAACGTGACACACTAACCAAAACAATATTCTCAGTTTTACTAAACGAAAAACTTTTAGTAAGTTTTTTAATTTCTTCGTATAAAGAAGCCACATCTAGTAGCTCTCGCACGTGTCGGCTGTTACACTTGTAACTACATTTTGTTCGGGTTTCTATACGAGGGAGTTTTCTTGTAATTTGCCGTCGATAATTCCACCTCCCTTCGCTTCACTCAATAGAAGCCAATTGTGCGATGCATTGCTTGTTTTGACATGTCATTTTGTGTTTTTCTTTGAAATAACTTTTTCTAGCAGATTATTAGCATTCATTCATTCATCGGGGCTGCTATATTGAGAAAATATGAAATTAGGTTTGATTATTCTTAGAAAATTGATGTGTCATAAGGAAAATGTGTGTCTGGAGTTCACGTGCATGTACAGAGGTCATGGTATGTCATCGGTAGCTTCACCTAACTATATTATTTAGTTCCTGTTATGACTACACTCCAAAAATAAAACCAATAAAAACAAACAAATTCTGAAAACAAATTAAACGAACAAATTGGAACGCTAACGAACAAACAAGAAAATGGGAAAATCAAAACCTAATTTGCAGGAAACGCTACAAACATTTTATTCCACCTTATTGTGAATAAACTTATTATAGAATAGGAATAATTCCGTTACAGGAAGATTTCTGCCGACGACTTTTTCTTCTTTTCTCACCAATGGGAAAGAAAATGTCTCGTGCCTTATTCAATTACTGGCGCTTCACAATATTTTTCTATTTAATTTTTATTTTCATTGTACTCGCCGACTCTCCGGGACTTTTATTCGCTTATTTGATTTGAGCTGTTTTTATTATGACGTCTCTTATCGAAGTGTTTTCATTGGCCGTGTTGATGCCATTTTTCTCGTGAACGATAAAAAGTTTAATGGAACTTTTTACAGCGTTCTAAGTACTGAATTTTTCGCACTTAATCACAGAGATTCCTTTACTATAAATTGACAAACCCTTTTGAAGAACAACTGGCAATGATGTACGACATAATATTAGAAACATTCAAAACATTATCCCCATTTTCCAAACCACATTAACCTTTCAAAACAAGCAAATGCAATCAAATCAATCAATCAGCAAATCTACAAGATTTAAGAGCGAGTTCCAACAACTTAGTTACACCAGATGACACGCTAATAGGTGCATACATAGACCGGGTAGGGAACCTTAGCCTAGCCGTTTATCTAAGACGGGCGTCGGCAATTTCCTACGTCAAATAGATTGGAGACTAGGCACTCGTTACCTTTACTTAAATGTATGTCCGTTCGTCCGTCGTTCGCTGATTAATTTCTAAACGGATGCACAAGTTAATATTCTCGTATAAATTAGAAGTCGGTTGCAAAAGTGATATGTTGGTGCGGCTTGTTTGGGTAAGGATGTTTGGTAGAAGGTGGCGGAATGTTGTAGAATCGTGGAAGGACAGTCTTGGTGGTCGATGATGCAATTGAGGATGCGGTATGGCAACGGAATCCTTATCGTATGGCTACTAAACGGAAGGGCCTTCATTCCTTGCTGTAGGTACCCCGTGGGGCGCTAACTGAGATAAATAAGTACGTTCTTAAAACGACAATGATTTTGAAACCGTATATTATTTTTCTCGTTTTAGGATTTTTTGTTGTTTGAAAAATATTAGTTCTAAAGCTATTTTATAAAATCTATTCACATCTTTCTTACTTTAAAAACAATAAACTTTTAACTAATCTTACTTAATTATTAAGTTAAGTTAAGTTATTATTAACCTTTTTTTAACACCATCGGTTTCAAACTAAAAAATATTTCACACAAAAGATAACCCTTTTATCACCGCCAGCAAACCATTTAACAAGGGGAGGCGTTTACGAAAACAATTTGCTGGCAATTCTCTGACGTCATTGTGACGTCACCCCACTGCAAATTGAAATTGAGTTGCACCATATTGAAGCTACGAGTTATTGTTTTTGATTGTACTTCATTCTATCAATAACTGTTTCAACTTCTGATAAGATTACTCTCAGTTCAGAAATATAACTTAAATATTACAATTGAGGAATACTAATAAAGTTCTTACCAACTAAAAATAACATAAATTCAAAATATTATACACGAGTGTAAATTCGTTCAAAATTATATTTCAGTCAACATTACATTAAGGCGTGATCAATGCTATGAGCATTGACATAATTTAAAAAAATTAATATACATTTAATTTGACGCGAGTTTCCTGCTACCTATAATACAGATATTTGTAAATGTCAATCACCAAAAATGATGACTAACATTATCATCAACGCGAAAATGAAATGAAGAGAAATAAACATTTCCGAACGTAATATTGACCTGTCAAATTTCCCGCCAATTCACCATATTGTTCGCGCCTCCGCGTGACGTCATTGTAACAGTAATGAAAAGGAAATTAGTAGTTACCATTGACACATTTATTCATTTCTTCTGCATGAATCTTAGGTTAATACAAATAAGAATGGTATTTCATTGTCTTGGGGAAACATACGTTTGCAAGGAGTGGAACTATTCAATAATATAGCAACGTGTGTAGTACTGTATAGTCGGAAATTAGATTGTAATGATCGATTGTCAAGTGAGTGCTGATTGATTTTCTGTCTGCTGTTGACAATTGTGATGGGTACCAACTATTAGGTTTTTATTCTTCGTAACGCGAAAAAAGGAACACAAAAATAAGAGAAGAAGCTGATTTTGAACCACGTTTAAAAAAATCTGAGGTAGCGAATTTTCTTCCCTGCCCTTTAAGAGAGTCTGGAAAACAGAGACTTACTGTAGGAAGTTATACATTATATAAGTTGATTGTTGCATTTTATGACAACAGCCGTGTCGAAGCGCAGCCCTAACAAATTGAATTATTGCCACCGAGGTAAGAACTAGCTGTTGATAGAAGGTATGCAGCAATGGTTAATTTAAATTTAAAAGGCTAATGTTGAGGTGGTAACAACAGCATTTTTAAATACATATATATAGTTGGAATATCCCTCCTGGGCCACACAACAATAGATACAAAGTTTAATTTAGGGCTGGTTTTTGAATCGCCATGCAGTTAACTTCTATCCGACGAAAAAGTTTGTCATTTTGGCAGTTTTTCTATGGACAATCTGTCAAAACGTCATTCAGGTTGAAGTTATCTAATGATTGAAAATTCGGCCCTTTATCTTATAAGTTATTAGCTATTAAAGTATAGGTTGGTTGTTCATTGGTACGTTTAGCAGAATTATTATACATTTTATCATCACTTTGTGATAATTACATATTGCAGAAGAAAATTACCTTGACAGCAGATTTTCCAAAAAATTACAAATGTTAAGGTCTTATTTCGCTTATTTTGGAATTTATAAACGTTCAAAATAGAAGAATTCTAATAGATTAGACAATAATTGAAGAACTCTGTTACAATCAATTTCATACACTGTTTTAAAAATTGCTGGTTACATTTGTTTCCTAGCTTCTCTTTGCACCATCACCCCCTTTTGTCTCAAGGGCATTAATACAATTTGTCGTGCCAGTGTGCCAATAGGCCTTGTAACGTCAATATCGATTTGACACACCTGTGTTCACACTGACACATTTAAATCGATATCTCGGTATCGTAGGTTATGGCGCCTATTGTTTGTGTAATTTTAAATGTCGTTATAAAATATTTTGAAAACGCAATCAAATATTGGTAGATACCTCAACACGGCATATTTTTGTTTGAAATTAAAGCAATTTCAGCTATTCGCTTGTGGTATATCCACTTTTAGTTTATTTTGATTCAGAATCAGTCATTATAATTTTGAAGCTAACACCGAAATCTTTTAGTAGGTACTCCTAATAATATTTCGATTACAAAATTTCGTCAGTCAAAACTGTTTTAATTATATACTTTGACTTAAATAAACGCTTCATATACATAGGCCTTAAAATTTTAATGTTGATTCTTTATTTACTTGTCGGATCTGCCCCAACTTAGCAGACTTCGGGTAAACTTGGAAACACAAATAATGTTATATAACAAATATCACAAATATATTCTGTATGTAAATAATAATTAATGGATTTAGTCTAGTTTCTCTGTATTTAGTATTGAAGGAGTTTAGGTCATAGTGTCTGTACCTAAGTGATAGGTAGGTACTTATGTAATGATCTACCTATACAAATAAATAAAATTGAAGTGTCTGTTTGTAATAACAGCTTTTTACTGAACGTGAAAGTATTTAAGGCACTTTAAAAAAAAAGCCATTTTTTTTTCTGTCATCTGTCTGTCGGTCGATTTATCTATCTGTCTGTCTGTCTGTTTGTTCCGGCTATACTCCGAAACCGCTGGTCCAATTTTCACGGGATTTTACTGTCAGGTATCTGATTTTATAAGGAGTAGCTTAGGCTACTTTTATAAGGAAAAAATAAGGGTTACGTGCAAAGAAAAAAAATCCTGGTAATTGTTAACAAAATCCGATACAAATAGGGAAGTAATACTGCTATAATAATCATATCACGCGGACGAAAGTCGCTAGCAGCTAGTTACCAAATAATATTAGGTCTCTTTAGGTTATTTTCGCTTCAGGGGTGCAAGGTTCAATTATGCTTTTTAAAATTAAATAAGTCATTTTGTAACAACAATATTGATATACTTTAGGAAGAGATGTGAATGAACCGAAATTATTCCAAATCACCAGTAGTCTGGCATTTTAACAAAGAGATTGCGACCATGCCAAAATAGTCTAAACAGCTCTACGCGTAACGATGGATATCCTCTAAATCTGTTTACCTCATTTGTCACTGAAGTTCAAAGGATGAAACATTCCGGCAAAAGGATGACACCGCGTAAACGTTTCGAAATAATCACATCAATACTTACTGCAGATACGTAGACAAACACCAAAGCAGAGCCACCAGACACTATGCGCAAAGGAACTGTTTGTTAACATAATCAATGAAGACGTTTCGAACTCAAATCAGCATCAAAGTACACATGCTAGTCTATAATCGTACACACACATGCAATATTTAGAGTACCACACACGATATCGGCCAATCCAGTATAGCCCAACACCCACACAAATACAAAATCAGCTAATTTTCGCAGACCCACCCCGCCTCTCTAATTCCTTAACAAAATAGGTGTTACCAACGAAATTGAAGTCGTATTTAAGGATCTATCTCGAGTGGCGGGTATTACATGGACCGGCGGACACCTTAAGTCCAAAGGAGGCAGTAACTGCAATTAGTACAATTAGTAGAGCCCAATTAGGTGCTTTAACGAAGCGAGTTCAGTAACTAGTCGGGGAAGTTTGGGTGACAAATACTACGTTTGACGTCTGACCCGAGATCTCGATCAAACAGTGATACTGTTTGTAAACCGTGTTTGTATTTTGCATTTACAAGTATTTGCACGAACACAGTCATGCTAACGAATAGAACTGGTTAATTAGGACATCTCCACACTTGACGTCACTGACTAGCTATTAACCAGTCCTGAGTCTTGACAGCACTTAGTATGTCTTGCAGACTTAATAAATGTCACATGACTATATCCTGTTAGTCTTTGATTGATCTTCAACATAACTCAGTTACTAATCGCCATTTTCTTTTTCAGAACAATGTCATCTAAACGAAAGTCACCACCGTCGAAATTGCAAGAAGGTGCCGCCGAAACAGAGAAGCCCGAAGCCGGCCCAGGACCAGCCAACCTGGACTTTCCTGAACACCAGGAGTCGGATGACAACGAGCTGCATAGCTACTACAAATTCTCTCCCAGTTGTTCTACAAGAAGTTCTATCAGTGAGGAGGATACGAATTACGAAGACGAACGGCCGTCAAAAAAGCAACGATTTGAGCAAACATTAGACATGACAAATAATCTTCTAGTCCCATCATCTTTCTTAAGTCTTCATCACCAAGTGAACGACCAGGCTCGGAGACGAGGCTCATCAGAATGCAGTAGTCCTGGGGCCGAGGCTAAGGTTTTGGGACTGTGTAACAACAACAACTCACTTCTGAACCACAACAGTGCTCTGTCGCTGAGTAATCCTCACAAGCGTTCTATGGATGACGTCTTGAAGAGGCTAACGTCGAAAATGAACAATAGTACGATTAAGGAGGAGAAGAGGCCAACCCCGTCAACCACGCCGGTCAATAAGAACAAGTAAGTCAAAAACATATTTTTTTGTGAAAGGCTCCATAAGCAATAAGTCCTCGTCGTTCGTTACTTGACAAGTACCTATAGTTTTTCTGACGACACTTCACAAATTATATAAGACATATTTTCTAAAAAATCAATCCGATGAACTTCACAAGACAATCGAAATATGTAGTTATAATCTATTACCATTTCGTGTACAACATTTAAATACTGGCGAAAATGATTATAATTTTACTTCTCTCCAACATAAAGTCATTTAACAACGATAAATTAACCGCATGATTGCCTATCAATTACATTTATAGACACATACGTAACAATTGCTTGTCCTCTGTCTATCATTGTTCGCTACCTCATTAACAAGTCGGACACTACATTACTATCGTCTAATTGATCTTGTCACCTTCCTTTATTGCTAATATAGTTTCCTACATCAACATGAATATCAAATGTTTTGTTACAGTCTGTTTACAAACAGATACGGAAATCATTATTAGATGATAATTTATTATTCATCTCGTTAGTGATTATGTGTTTATATGAAATTAGGGCTCGTTTCCTAGGTCCGGTGTGCTTTCCAATGCGTAATTGATTATTTTATAATTACCTTTCATGCTTTAACAGAAATTCTTGTGAGCGCTTGGTTGAATGATTTTTGATTGAACAAAAGCAAACTACTTGTATTAGAAATATTACATAATGCATTAACATGAATGTTTAATTTTGATTCATTGATTATTATAATAAAAACTATCGTAAATTTATGCTCTATTATTGAAAGATATTTAATTATGCAGATCGCGGTAAACAGCAGCTTCAACTGCAGTTACCAAAGTAGTAAAAATCGTAAGAATATCTTACCGACTCTTCTTATCTCGTATATCGAAAACAATATCAGAATCAATGTTGGCAACGAAAATTACGCCTCGTTCTGTATCCCTTTTGTTTTGTCCACTACAGGTACAGTGACGCAACACACTACCCGTTTTCATTACCCGACCAAGCACCGCCGTCGACTACTAAAATAAAACGGAGACACTTACACCATTTCAAGTTAGTCGTTTACCAGAATTTAATTAGCCATATTACTGCACATTAAAAACAATGTTAGGACCACCGCAAGTTTACTATAAAAGCGTTAAACGCTTGTTAAACTAGGCTTTTATAGATATTCCGACGTTAAAGTATGTCCACTGAGTTCGGGTGACGGAAATCGTAAAGGACGTTAGTATGTTGCGCTCAGCGGGTTTGCTTGGGATATCTTCGTTTTTATTTTACTTGGCGAATATAAATAAAAAGTTTCTAAGGAACTTACTGCAACAGAAATCGTTATAAAGGCATTGCTGTATATAAGAATTAACGAAATATGAATATTTTATATGTGCGGAGAAAAGTTAAAACTTAAAATATCTACATTATTATGTAGCAAAATTCAGTGCCATACGTTTTTATTAAATTCCATATATCAAATATTTTTTTGTGTTCACAACGTTGACATAAAACTCAATACATCTAATCAAGCCAATCGAATTGTTCATACTTGTCTATCATACAAGAAAAATAAATCGTTAACAAGGGTTCACAGAACCAATTTTGTTATAAACAACAGTAAAGTTAACCTTTTAGTACCATCATGACATAGTTCAAGAGCCACCATAAAAAGGTCATCTAAAACATGTTATTTATAAAACTGCAGCACGTTTGCTTACCAGTTTCATAGCTAATACTATTATAATTTTACGCCAGTTTAAGTGGCCGCAGAATTATTTACAGCCTATAACTTTAATGGAGAATAGCATAAGTAGTAATTAAACCAATATGCTTGAATTTAAATATTCTTGTTGAAACTACGGCCGAAGACGGTAAAGGACTATAAAAAAATAAAACGGTGAACGATAAATATGAATATTAATTATTCGGTTTACAGCTTCATTGAAGTAAGAAAATCACTATCGTAATTTTCGAATATATTAACGTTATGAAGTGTGAATATGATTAAGTGAAAAAGGACAAGTCTGTTTCAATAAGTGTCTTGCCCGGGGCGGATGTCAAGAAAAACACTACTGCGATAGAAGCATATTTTAACAAAGTTAATCTTGATTTGACTAAAGACGTTGAAATTGTTAGAGGGTTAGATACAGCAGTAGATGCTGATAACAATGATGTAATACATGATTTAATTACTTCAACCTGCTGTAATAATGTGCTACATTTCCTTAGAAGTCGTCATTTAGCGCTCAACGAATGTGTAAAGCGACAATTCAACCGTTTATTGTCGGCGAGATGCTAATGCGTTAAGACAACGGCTAAGCGTGAGATTATCACCGCACTAATTATGCTCGTTTGCAGTTTAATGCTCGTCAAGCGTTTTGTTTTAGTGTCTTTTAGTAGGCATTGTTCGCTTTGAGAATTTGCGTGATTTTGTCGGGTTCAAGAATTTTAGCACTCTTCGTATCATTAACAAAAACTAATCTTTTACACCAAAATTACGTTGCTGTTCTGAAGGTTTTGTATGATTATGAGTTGTCATGAAAACATGTTCCTGTTTAGCGAGATCATTAGTCTAACATTTTATGATGAGTTCGTATTTTAATCTACATAGTTGCAATACTCCATTTTATCGCATATAAACTGACTAAAAACGTATAGAAAATCTTATTTCTAACTTAACCAGCCACCACCAATGCAAGTCCCAAAGTTCATTGTGCTCATTTACTTGATACTTTTAAGTAATAGTTCAACAAGTTTAGATTACTGTTCATAATTTTTGTTTTAAAGCCCACAGAAGTAGGCTGTTATTGTTAAAATATTCTAGTCATTAAAATAATATTCTAACGAAAGCTCTTGGCAAGCCTACACACTTTTCCATTATAAAGCCATATTCAGTAAATTCGGCTAATCTAATGGCTTGAACAACTTTATCAAATACTCTATTATTATATCTGTCACCATCAATATTAATAATGGTTTTATCAAATTCAATATTGACATCTAAATTATAAATGTTGCAGAAAACAGCGCCATTTTATCCGCCATGTTGTTTCCCAATTTTATTGACTAACTCGGACAGACTACTCGTCGACTCTAAATATGATTTTATTATCAAAGCTTTATAAACCGAAGCATAATTGAGATTAAACGTCTGGATAACGATCGGAAACTAGTTTTTTATTGGCCTTTCTATCTGCTATTATTGCTCTGTGCAATTAGTTGTATGATATACCTGCCCGGAATTCAACATGGTATCAAAAGCAGTAGATTCATCAATAGTCCAGAGACAGTGAAATCAGATACTGACTGGATCCGTTCGCGTCTTTTTTTGTAATCTTGAACAATTAAATGTAAATCGTCTTTAAATATCTTGAGGTCCTTAGCTTAGAACTTTGTTCGAAGGATATGCAATCTATTGGGTGAACGATATTAAGATTTATTCCTCTTAATTTAAGACTGTTTACCTCAATATCATTGAAGGCATTCCTCTTATTTGTAATTGTAAGAATATAACCGAGGTCGATACCCTTAAAAGTAAAGAAGCTACTATCAGTCGAGAATTCCAGATCCTGCTCCCAATCTGGCATAACTTAAGTGTCTGTGTGTCTTACGGCGCGCTGTCGCTGCGAGTAGCATCAATACATTGCGTAGGGGTAGGCACCAATACTTCTCCTTAGAATAGACTTTGATAGTCACCTGTGTTAGTAACAATATATATTTTGCTGAGGTCACTTATGTGATGAATAACTTCCTATCAGGGCAATACTACCCTCAAATGGTTATTGTCGTTGTCAAGAAGAGACCCATTTAGAATAAAAGGACTATAGATACATGCACAAATTACTAACAGATGTTAATATGTACAGATTAAGTTCAATAATAGAAGATAATTATAACAAAGGTTAAGGCGGTGTCAAGCATGATCTATGTCAATATTTACGTGCCAACCGTATCAGTGGCGTTATCAGTATTTAATAGCTTTTGTTTATAACTATGATTGTAGTCGCGGATATGTTGCTGTACGTTGCCAGGAGAAACATTGTCGTAACTGTTTTCAATTGAGACGTAAACATTTGTGATAAAGAAAATGAAAATTCTCAATGAAGTATTCTTTCAATTAATTGTGTATTTGTAGAAGTTGCGAAGATCGATTATGTAGACGACAAAATAGCTGACAAAGTAGTTCCTCCGAATAAAACAGAAAACGGTCAACCAATCTCCGATAAAAGCTAGGTTAGTTCTTACAATACTGACCTTACAGATAGCAAATATAAATGTAATAATCTCACTCTAATCAGCAAAGGTGAGTCAGATACAAGACCGCTATCTTTAGCTAATTACAAACAAGAAACAGGTGAAACAAAACAAGAAATCAATCAATCACCATTCATCATTGCAGCAACAATAATTATTATTTCACCATCAATTATAAAGCATGTTAAACAATTGTAATCCTAGGATATAAATAAGTCATAGCTGAGACAATAAGGCCCAGTTTTGGCGTATTATTAAAGCCGCCGTGGACTATTGTCTGCACTAATTAAAGGGACCGTAATAGCCGCCGACGAGATTAAGACGTGAGTCCGTAATGTGCTACAATCCATCTCCGTTATGCTGGCTTTGGGTTCAGATTGTGGGGTAAGGTTTGAGAGATCAGCGGGTTTCATTATAAGGATAATTGACACAATTTTACGAAGAGCTTCGTGAAACCGGTTAAAGCCCGAGAATTGTGTTGCGTGGTGAATCATTGGGAAAACCTTGGGAAAAATGCAA
The DNA here is from genome assembly GCA_963082945.1 of Cerastis leucographa. Lineage (NCBI taxonomy): Eukaryota > Metazoa > Arthropoda > Insecta > Lepidoptera > Noctuidae > Cerastis > Cerastis leucographa. The sequence continues at coordinate 10,106,909 of OY720353.1, forward strand.
AACGCATGATAAACCGTTTCTTTGAAATTGAGTTAACTACTACTGTAATCTTATTGCTCAATGTCGACGAAATAAATGAATCAATTGTCGTCGAGATTGCAGTAGACAATCTACACTAGCTTAGTGCTAATAAAAATTAGGATAATTTTAGAGATTTTTCTTTACGCATATGAACTAGTGTCCATAGCCTAGTCCTCCCGGGTATGTCGCTATCCCATCATTCTTACGATAATCTGCAACTTTTTCAGTCCATGGTTCTATCTGCTGAAAGCTCTTCACTTGTTCCACATCAGTCAACAAAACGTTAACAATAGACAAAGTCATAATTTGTACAGTGATATATAACCAGAAAGCACAATATAATGTTACAGATTACAGAAGACGTAATATTAGTTAATATGAATATCTTATTTATAAACCCGATGATGGACGCCCGGAGGCGTTCTAACCGTTTTTGTTCTTATACCATGAGAAATGTTTTAACACACGAATAATGATGGGAATGACAAAATAAGTAATGTGTTTTATGGTGTTTTAATTTTATTTTAGATGTGATGTTTTAAAGGTAATTTAGAATACCTTAATAACCAAAACTAACGTCCTGACGCGTAGATTTGTTGTAGCTGATAATTCGTTAACCATCTTCAAAATAGGTACGGAAAATATGATGTAATGATAAATCAATGATTTTCGTCGTTTATACAACTAAAAGATACAACACAACTCGAACTTAACTACATCCAGTATCAGATTTTCCTCCACTGCTTCTCACACTTTCAAAACATCTCATCACTCAAACGAATCAATCCTGAAACAAAACAGATTTCAAGGTAAAATACACCTAACATGTCTCTGTCACGAGACCAGAGACAATCAACAAGGCTAGGACAATACTCCTTTGTGTACCACAATAACTCTTTATAGTATTCACAAAGTCGCCTTCTGCAAAGATTTGCCCCACACATAGGAACACAGAACTCACGTTGTTCACTGAATTGTTCGCTTGTTACATGAACACTACAATTGTGCAAATTGAAATTGTTTTCATTGTTGGAATGTTGGTAATCTTAATGTTTTGTGCGACAATTTGTTTCAAATGTCATGTCTATTTTTGAAATAGCATGCGCAAGGCGTGTGATTGCTAACTCGGCTTTCAGAGTTACTAAGCTTTCCTCTTTTTCAAAAAAGTGCTGTCCAGTCCTATTACCTTCCCCTATTATTGATCTCTATTCTGCACTAGAGAGAATTTGTCTATTTAAAGAAATAATTTATACCAAGTTTAGTCTTGGAATGTAACCAGACCAATAAATTTTTATGCGCTTTGATAGGCAGTTCACTGTGTCAGTGATTGTGCTTTGTGTCCCAAAAATGACAAAAACATTCACAATTAAAGATTACATCATAATACGCTTGTTATCATTGTGTTTTTTTCTTCTGTTCCTTGTGTTTAAACTGTTTAATTTCATAAGAATATAAACCTTTACTTAACCGCCGTTTTCAAGGTCATTTATATAATCTAACACCATAACAGATACAAAGCCAGCAAATCTCAGCAAAATTTTTGTATATCACGGCGCTGACCAATGCTCACACGTGATGCGTAAATATCCGTAGTAAGAAGTGGCGCCTCTGTATATCAAATAATCATGCCATCATCATCTTATCTGCCAATGACTGTTGAACTATAATCTGAAGCTAAAGGACTGCAGTTTTTTTATTAACTTTCCACCGGGCACACGCCCCAATTACGAGTGAAGACAATAACAATATAACAGATAGCGATTCACAAAATATAGGAACAATAATTTCGGTTGTGGCAGAGGTTATCTCATCGGCTGGCCCGCTAATAAATAACACAACAATTAGTGCACTGTTCGAGAGATATTATTAATTATAACAATAACATAGTTACTGGTAATAATGGGGATTTCGTGTGCGCGAATTTTGTTATCTACAACATCGAGATGGAATGAAACTGCCTTTTTCTTTAGCGCTTTTCTGGCCTTGAGGTGTGACCGTGTTATGTTGCGGCTAGATTACGCAACTATTATCGTTAAATCTTTTCATTTTCACCTTTACGTTTTCTAAGCAAACAACTCATGTCAACAATTCTGCCACCTAATTGTTATATTCTTTTTAATTCTAAGTACACGTTTTATCAGACAAAGAAAAAGCATGAGTTTTGTAATTGATAATTACTGGATCACTTTAGTTGACTCTTAACCTGGGCGTTGAGTGGTTAGAAGACACTTATGTACTCACAAAACTAATAAAACGCAGGAAATTCTTTTACTACGTCCTAATAATCGGCCTTCCAATTATGTCCCGCGCTATGCCACCACATACCTGTTCGGAAAACCAATTTGACTGTGTAACAACAAATTATGCCTATTGCAGGCCATTGCAAAACACACAACTTTGTCGCTGTTTCCCGCCTTCACGATTTCAAATTGGAATGCAACGTTAAGCGCAACGTGGTGATTGGTTCATACAATATTCAGGGCGGCCAATCGCAGCGCGGCTGTGTCGCCAGTGCATCAAAAATTCCATCTGAATATACCAGTGTGGCAAGCACTAAAAATGATAATGCCCTAACATGGCCATACAATTTGAAATGAAGAATTCATGCATCGTTCTCGTTTACATTTGGGATGTGTTTTTATTGATGCTGAATCGGACAGGTTCGGTCCATTTTATTTATTGAGCAGTGGTTTATGCAGTGATTTTGGCGAAACTATTTCGTATAAATAAAACTGGTTTGTATGAGGAGATAGAAAAATAGCCAACCGTTTTTGTTGAAACGGAGGTATTATCGTGAATTGGTGAAAGCAATAATCGAAACAGGAAAGGTCTGAATGTAATAGGAATTTATAAAAAGAGATAAGTGGTGGGAAACGGACGTTTATAGTTGATAAGCACTAGAATTAACTTGTTTTCTTTTGCTTTAGAGTTACAACTGATTTATCTAACGACAGTACATTTTCACATTACCTATGATTCTCGTATCTACCTCTCTCGTACACTAGTGATTAAAAACTTAATGAGAATGAATGTTTTCGGCAAATTCAATTAAAGTAACGCCATGTTTAATATTATGCATTTGCATCTTTCAAAATTGGATTTTTAAAACTGCACTACTAAATCCTGCTAAATAAATAGTTGAAGAAATTACTACAACACTAACTGTGTTTCTATCATTTACCACTAATTGTAGACTCTTATTGCAATATCAATTAGTTGTAGAAACAGGACTATTAGCAACCACATCGTATATCACAACCGTCATTAGGTACATCTTAAGAGAATAAATAAAAACTCTATCATTTAATATTACACTCTGCAATTATCTAACTACCATAATTAGTACCAGGATAAATAAACTAAACGGTACGTATACCATACATTCCGGTTTATATAAATTACTTATGAACAACATTATTTCAATTAACAATCGAGATGCGATTTGATGATTCCTATCATACGTAATTGGGACTTAAAATGTTCCAAATGTTCCATGTGACTAAATGTTCATATTTGTGTTGATTTGTGCCAAATTGGAATTACATGTCATGTCAAATTGACTTCTTTAGGTTAGGTCGCAGATTGACAAATCTTGAAACCAGAATTTTGTACTCTTCATTAAAACTGTCTTGTTCAAGTTATTGCGGTCTAAAATATTCATGACCTAACATTTAATGTTATAATTGTTTCAGCGAATATTCTTCTCGAACGTCAAACGTCTACCAACGTTCAACATTAAACGTTACTCTTAATGATGAACAGCTGTTTCATACATTCATAATCCTACCTATCCTGCTAATAGTATACGCCAGCTCTACTAGAAAACGATCCTCGCAGGAAATGACGCAGTTTCCGAATCCAAACATTTTCCTCCCATACCTACATATCTGCCTAACTTTGACATCTAAAGAAGGTCGTAAAAGTGTCCGTTTTGCCAGTTTTTTCCCGAATCAAAGTGAGCACCGTTCGAAGCCAGTTGTTGTTGACCTTAACCTGATTTAAAATGCTATCAGTCCCCCTTGTCGGTACCGTACCGCGTCGCGGAGTGCCGAGTGTTGCCGAGCGGTGCCGAGCAATGACGAACTCAATAAAAAACGGGCTACATGACTGAGTATGTCGGTAGCAAGTTGTTAAATTCGTAATGAGTGTATTGTTGGGGGAAAGGTAAGGATGGATTGGTTTCAATGCAAAAAAAATGACTTGGGCAATGGTTCGTGGTGACTATGTAGACTTTTGGTTAAGTTGAGAGGAAATAAGTTGAATTCTCTTATAATTCAACTTCAGCTTTATCTTTAACTACGCATTTATCCGAAATGAACTTTAATTAGTGTTTCTTGAATGCCAGGATTAGAAATATCCGTCCCAACGAAACTCCAAAACTTCAAAGAGTTCATCGATTCCACAATTTTATTAGTCAGAAAAAGCGACGCAACAAAAAGTACGGAAGTACGAAATAATGTACATTATTTCACTCAAAGGTAAACGAAAAGAAGCATGGATCACCATTTAAGACAACCTCTAGCTTTTTGTTCTCCGGAAACTGTAACTAAAATTAAATTAAAAATTGAAAAAACCCCCGACACGAAAAACCTCTAAAAAACCTAAAATAAAATAATCCAAGCGTCTTAGCTTCGGGGGACCGCTAAGTAGACCGCTTAGTACAAGCACAAAACAAAGGTTTTTAGAGGCTTTTCGTGTCGGGGGTTTTTTAAATTTTTAATTTAATTTTATTTCATGCTTTTTAAACTTAACGAAAACAAGAAAAGTTATAAATTAAAAAAAAACCCGAACTTTTAGGGGGGAACGGGAGGGTGAAGCCTCCCCCCCAGCGATGCCCATAGTGACAAGTAACATGATTTCAAATTTCGAATCGACCAGACCTGGGAAAGTTGTTTATTTCCCTTCAACTAGAAAAGTGGTGATCACCTTCAAACGGCTGGGCAGATTTTCTCGAAACATTGCTAAGAACACTCTCGATTAAAACACCTTTCAAACGAAACCAATTTTATCAAAATCGGTTCATCCGTTTAGGAGCTATGATGCCACAGACAGACACACAGATACACAGATACACACGTCAAACTTATAACACCCCTCTTTTTTGGTCGGGGGTTAAAAACTAAGAAGGCACATCCACACTAGTCCGCCATGTCTGTCGCGAGGGGCAAACAAGACGGATAACCCCACACCCGCCGTTGTCTCGCGTTAAGGGATTTTTTATTGTTGCCCGCAAACTGCTCGCCGTCAACCCTAGCGATGCATAGTTTATGCGCTGCTTGTCAACTCACGGTGAAAAACAAGTGAATACCGCTTTATTGTGGGAGGTAGAAGTCGGAGTGAAATCACTTTGTCTAGGAATTGGTGGTAATATGTCATTTAATAATATAAGTTGAGTACTACGGAGATATTGCTTTGAGTTTGCTGTGTCCTCTTGAAAAAGATGGCTGTTTATTTTGTTCGTAAAATTATATTACCTAGTTATATTTTACATAATAAAAACCATAAATGACTACTTAATACATATTTAATGATAAATTATTTCTATTTCAGTACCTATAGGAAAAACGACTACAAAATATAAACACATGCTCGTAATGAAAACAAAATACACAATTAGTATTTTGACGTGTTTATGTCCCAAAGATTAACTTTATTGATTGTAAAGCACTTCATGAAATTCACAATAATTTAAGAATCCCTATTCACAAGCAGACTTGTCGCGTTTATAAATTCAAAAGATTCAACAATGCCACAAACCACAATTTGCAATCCCTATTCAAAATTCCCGAATCAAAAAGATTACAAAAAAAAAACAGGGTGATTCCGAAATTAATTAGAACGACCCCCAAAAATGAGATAAAAAATACCAAATACCCTCAAATCGATAGCTAATTAACGTACAATTATCGCACAGATACGGTTTCAAGTCCATAGGTAATGCCCCTCAAAGGAAACGTCTGCAAATAATACGGAAAGCAATTATTATCTCATTTGCTTCCTTTTCTCTCCCAGCTTTGATGCTGAGAATTTTGATCGAAATCCAAGTAGGGATGAAATCAAAGAAAATGTTTAAAAGAATCATTTTATAAACTTCGCCTAATAAGAAAAATGACGTAAGGAGACCAAGTTTACAACTAAAAAAAACTTACGTTTTAAATCAAGATTTGAGTGACTAATGACAATGAAAAAACATAAAATTATGGTACTAAATAATTAAAACAAACCACTTTATTACAAGTCCCAAAACTAAACAAAACAAAAGATTACGCTGTCCAAAACTGCAGTTGTGTTTCCCCAATTTTGAATACGACATTATAACCGGCACTTAGGACATTATTCTTGTACACAGCAACAAAATTTTTACAATCACGCCATCGACAGGTGGGAGTGACAAGCCGTAATAATATCGAATCGGCTTTTTTAACGACTTTCTTTTAAAAGTCCCACTTCGATTATATAGAGTGCTCCGATTTCCTTTGCGTGTAATTGGCGAAGTTTTTAAAGGTCAAAAGTGATCGACGCGTCATATTCTATTTTAATGAGATTCTGAAATATTCATGGGATAAATAGGATAACACAATTTCATAAAACATTCTTTAAGTATTTATATTTTAATAACACATACTACTTATAGAACCACAATTGGTTCTATAAGTAGTATGTGTTATTAAAATAAATTAATTTCTAATAATAATAATAATATAATAATAATAATTAATAGTGATAGAAATTTGACAAACTAACCTACAACCTAACTAGCCAAAAGACAATAGATTTACAAACCACATAACACTTCCACACCCAGAAAAATTTTACGCGTACACATAAAAAGAACCCACTGTATAATGTCAAAATTCATTGCGCGGGTCCCCCTTGCATTCATTTTAATGATCAACCCTGTTCCCGGCGCAACCTTTGAGATTTTCAAGACACCTCTTTACCTTTTGTTTTGTAACAAACAAAGCTATTACCAGATCACGTTGTTGTCTATTAAACCTTGTTCCAAGATGAGAGGAAAATGTGGAATAGAATTTATGATGCTTCTATTGTAAACTTGTACTTACGAACAGATTGCGGACACCGGACACTTAAAAATATTTCAGGACTTTTTCTGCCAGAGTACAATATCCGCAGCAAAAAAAAAATAATATTAATAGTATGTTGTTTTAATAGACCAAAAAGAAGGCAATTTTTATACATTGGAAAAAATTAGGTTCTATGTATAATTCACTCCACATCTCACTTATTAAAAATGAACCTTGCATGATTGCAACCATTTTCACCAGAATCAACAACAAAGTAAAAAATAGAGCTTCCAAAAACAAACATCGATAAACAGTAAATTAACGCAGGCAGTGCGCTTCGAATCGGAATAATCGAATCGATTCTATCGAAACGAAACATCGAGTGGTAGTGAATTGGTCTATTAGTTCACCCTAGTTTAGTTACGAGTCCCCCTCTTTAATGTAGTTACTGCTAAGTGTATTGTTTTTGGCTTTTAGTGTATGGCGATCTAGTTTTTTTTGTCGTTGGGGGTCATCTTTTTCGGACAGTTAAGAGAATTTATTGCCATCATGTTGTTAAAGAATAAACAAATGTTGCTTATTATAAAATACTGTGTAATTTATTTCGTATTTTAAATAAATATTATTTAAAGCTAGTAATACTACAATATTAAATCACACGCCATAAAATGTAGCATCCTTTTCGACCAGCCTTTACGACAAAAGTCTGTCCATTACTCTTAATCAAGTATCAAAAATGGGACCCATTAAAAAAAAAACACTTCTGTAACAATTAAACACTCACTCCCTCACCAACATGGTGTATTTCCCACAAACATATCTAGTGTGATATGCAATGGGGTTACAAATAGTGAAGTAAACAGCAAAGCACAATAAATCATACGTGGCGTACCACTGAACAGGAAAATAAAACGCATTTCTCTGAATTAAGTTACACGAATTCAACCGTCTGATCGATACTGCTCTTAATTTTGTTCGAGGTTTTGTTGTTTTTCATAGTAGTCCGGTTTTCAGAAAGGAAAAGCAGGCGAACTAGTGTATTTTTAAACCGAACGTTTTAATTTAATAATAAATAAAATATATTTTTTCGGACATCCTTGAGATCCTTAAATTGTTAGTAACAGGTTTGCACTAAAAAAACTACTGTTAGTAACTTAACTAAAGACACTTTTCATTTAATGCCCACCGGATATAAATACCTAAAGGTCTGAAGATTGCAACATTACTTTGAAAGATTGTTACTTATCTAATTATGTTATCTACTCGTGTTCGTTACATACGTATTTATTCCATTAACTATGACGAAAGGTTTTGTTGCCCTCCCATATATTTTTTTCAGTTTTCAGATCGTTTCAGCCTTACATTCCGTCTAAACATAGTAAAACTTATTCCTTCGTTAGTGTTATTCGGGCCAAGTAATAAGAACGTGGACCAATCTCAGCAGAGAGCACAGTTGGATAAATTCTCATATTTTCACAATTTAAATTTCAATTGATTGATTACTTCACAGAACCAGTAAAACTTAAAATCGATAACTTTATTTCACAGTTTTCACTTTGAACCCAATCGTTTAAACAGAATTCTTCAAAATTATAAATTGCTTCATAGTAAAAAATGAGATCTTTAATTGGGTACCGTTAATTTATTATTTCTCCGAACTGGTTTCACAATGAGCCCTTTCTTTAAGAAAGTGGTCCAATCTTTTGTATCGTGAAAAATAAAAGGTTGCGAAATATTCTGACAAGCAGAAACAATCGTATACCTTCGAGTTTTTGCAATTAAGGAGCTTACTGATCATTTCTCAAAATTGCTGAATCAGTTAAAATTAAAACCAAGCTTCTTTGTAATATTTGCATGATCATGGATCAATTTGAGTTGAGTATCCTTATACCTAATGATAAGTAAACAGTAACTTGATTGCATTAAAGTTCCTGAAGCTATTACTTTTAATATCTATTACAAAACTGAATAAAAATGTCACTCGTATACAATTTCTCTACATACTTGTACCAAGAAACTTCAACAAGTCAACCGAAACAAAACCCTTCTTCTATTAAAGAAAACTTCTAAGTCCCATTTTATATATAGTATAATAAATATAAAAAATGTAAGCCAATAGAATTCATTGCGGAAGACTAAGACGTTACTTCATAACCTCTTGAAAGGGAGGAGGTTGGTGGTTCAGACCCAGACCACAGCATTAATAATTCAGAAGCGTCCTCTGATGCATTTGTTTGCGGGCCCAAGTAACGTGCCTCTACTACGGAACTCAAATGGAAGTGGGAGCCTTCTTGAAAGTTTCAAACGTATTGGCTGGAGAGAAAAGCATTGAGTAGAAATTACTTTACTTAGCTAGAGAAGTTTAATACTTTAATTAGTTAAATAAAGTGACATAATGGGAAAACAATAGATAGAAGAACACGTGATAGTATTAATGTATGACTATTATGATAAGAATGATTTACAAAACAACAAAAAAAATAATGATAGCGTGACAGGTGAGAATGGAAGAAAAAAAAACGTGATGCGTCGACCCGAATATCCTAGGGGCGGAAAGTTGACGATGATGTATGGTATTAAATTTGCCTCAGTGACTTAAAACGACGAACATAATTATTTTCTCAACTGTTAGAAAATATATTTTCAGTTAAAATATTTTTCATCGTTTATCGAGTTCTAAAAGTAGCGCCAAGCGAACGTGCCATCACAAAATCTTTGTTGTTTATATCATACAGCACTACCCTGCCACCACCATGAATTATTCACACGAATTCGTCTGCGATACGAAGTTACATAATGTTATACATTTTGTATTCCAAACCGTCATATTAACACGGAATGTTAGTTTACGAAATTGCATTAAACTTTATGTGCAAGGATCATCAAACGCTTGTTTATACGAGTTTTTGCTTGCCATTCTAATTTGAGAATTGTATGTTATTTGGGACTCCTACTTTCATGCAATGCTTATTGAATATGTATGAAAATTTGCAGTAGCTGTGCACAGTTTCAAAAATAGAAAGAAGCTCTAATTAACAGTTTGTGTTTATCTATCAATTGGGATGACATCAATAAAATAAACCAAATAATTGTAAAGGCAAAAGGATGATTGGTTGTAAAGTTGTACTTGCATGGAGACAACAGGGTCGGAACTACGTAATACTAATACTCACGTTGATTTGTTGACAATATTCTTCACACACGAAACTCCATTATTTAACGCTAACGTCAAATAAAAACTAACTGACGTGTATCTTCTTGTCCACAGCGAGCGACGAGCAGTGCTAGACGCCGCAGCATTGCAAGCGCTGGCTGGAGAAAGTGTACTGGAGAAAGAACGGCAGCTGTCCGAGATGATCCTGCAGCTGCAGATGGTGAGGGAGCAGCTGTTGGCGCAGCAAGAACACGCTAAGGTAAGGATTGTCAAATATCTTGAATCAACTGGACACTTATGCCCCATCAGCCAAAGAGTCCGAAGGTCTATTCACATGATTGCACCCTTGAAAGTAGTAAAAAGTAATGTACCGTCGATATGAAAACAAGAAGAAGAATAAATTGGAAGGAGGAAATAACTAAACCTGAAAATAAGTAAATCTATATATATAAAAGAAAGTCGTGTTAGTTACTTCACTTATAACTCAAGAACGGCTGAACCGATTTAGCTGAAAATTGGCAGGGAGGTAGTTTAGAGCCAGGAGAAGGACATAGGATACGGTAGGGTAGGGTAGGGTAGGGTAGGTAGGTAGGATAGGGTAGGTAGGTAGGGTAGGGTAGGTAGGTAGGGTAGGGTAGGTAGGTAGGGTAGGTTAGGTAGGGTAGGTAGGTAGGGTAGGGTAGGTAGGTAGGGTAGGGTAGGTAGGTAGGTAGGGTAGGTAGGTAGGGTAGGGTAGGTAGGTGGGTAGGGTAGGTAGGTAGGGTAGGGTAGGTAGGTAGGGTAGGGTAGGTAGGTAGGGTAGGGTAGGGTAGGTAGGTAGGGTAGGGTAGGTAGGTAGGGTAGGTAGGTAGTAAGGGTAGGGTAGGGTAGAGTAGGTAGGTAGGGTAGGGTAGAGTAGGTAGGTAGGTAGCGTCGGGTAGGGTAGGTAGGATAGGGTAGGTAGGTCGGATAGGGTAGGTGGGTAGTAAAAAGTGCATTGCAACGCATGCTGGGTACAGCTAGTAGACAATAATGAAAACGACATCACTTACTTAAGATGCTTTAGAATGTCTAATGCACTTTTGGATAGGTTTCATATTGCCAAAATCGTTGAAATTTAAGCTAAAAATATGACTGAGAATGTAGGAGAGATTTTGTTGGAAAACTGACTCTGAGTCAGAATTAGCTATATTTCAACACATTCATAATTTTAGGTGACCCAATAATTTCTGATATTAATAACAATCAGACATATCGCATCAGTTTCAGCTTACGAATTAAAAATTGATCTGAATCAAGTTGACGCGTTTGATCTACTAGAAAAATGGCTGATACCAATTTTTGTCACGTCTTCAATACTATCTGATTTCATATTTTGTATTAAAAATAAAGTACATAGATGACCTCGTTTCCAGCTGCCAACTTGTTGTAATGAAGTTTGTCGGATTAACATCGCGAAGAGATAAATACGTTCAGGATTATTCTGTCTTCTTCTGTTTCCGCGGCAAAGGAATTCTTAACTCAAAAATCTTGGCCAATGTTACGGTTCGCTCTTGACACTTCATTTTGTGGGTGGATGTTATGTCTATGCATTTTTTGTTTGTCCTTTTGATTTAAGAGTCACCTGACTTACTTGTTACGCAAAAAAATGTCCATACGTTAACTACTTACGATTTAAATTACACTTTTTTTACGTGTACTTAAACTAGTTTAACATATTAAACTAGTACTAATTTATCAAATGTCTGAAAAGTATGCAATCAATAAATAATTGCTTAGCTATTAAACGTAATACTCTACATCTAGTTAATCATTGATTGGGATTTCTGCAAGTAGCACCTAGAAGTAATTTAGCGGCATTTTTTCGCAAAATGAAATATCTTTCACTGTAGTACATAAATCATATGCTTAAATTATTTTAAACAGAAAAAAAACGTAATAACCACTAGGTTGTTGACGCCTGCGCAAAGAGCCATATTTTTTTAAAGGCCGAACGCCAAGCAAAACCAATCACATTATTCACTAATTAGAATAGCATGAATGCTAAAATAGAGGTCCACGATTGTGTTTGACCTCTCCACCCCACTTAGGAACGAGTGGTAATACTTTGTTTTCAAAGGCTTTTATCTAGCCCCAGACATCTGTTTTGCATGCTAGGTCACGAATTGAAAAGGGCTAAAGGAATGAAGGTTTATTCCTGTTTTGGAACTTTACGTTTAGTTCGTAAAGTCGTGGTTATATTGTTCCATTTCATGCACATTTATGGAGTTGACCGGTCCACAGTGTCGTTTAAATGGTCGTTTTACTTACAAGAGTCCAACTGTACATCATAACATAAATTTTCTACAATGCTATTGATAATTGTTATGGAATATTGCGGAATTTCTTTCCAATGAAGGCGTTTTTGTGTTTTAGCGTAGTTAAACTTAATGTATGGAAGATGCATCGTGGTTCGTTAAGTACGCTCCTTTGTACTTAATTATGTGAAAGGTAAAACCACGGATATGTCAGTGTCTGGGTTTCTGCAACGGTTGGTCTTAAAGACGAAGAATTTTGGCGACTTTCATTGCAGAATCTACGTTTAATGAAAAATATACAATAGACTTGTAATGAACTCGAACTCAAGGAAGTAATTTACAGTCTTCTCACTAAACAAAATCAATAAAAAATTTAGCAAAAAGTAAAAATCGGTAGGTTTATAATCAAACATGACAACTGGTTTTGATCTTAAAAGGGCCGATGCAGGGACAAGCTTCTTTTTCATTGTAATTCCTCCCTCAACTTCAACTTTTTGTTTACCCTTTTTACAAATTAGGTTTGTTCCGGGCCCGTGGTTCTTTTAAAAGACTCTGTTATTTAGACGAGGCTGTCAAGTGGCATTGTCCTTTTTGTTTTTATGTTTATTTAGCTCGATCTTTGGAAGAATTCATTAGCTGTGTTATGGAAATTTATGTGTGAAAGTTTTCATAATTTACAGAAATATTAATGTTTTTTTTTTACATTCCGGTTATTAGAATTTCCCGAAGGATTATTATTTCCCCTATTTATTCTTAATCAAAATAAACGATTTGTCTTATATTAATTTCAGTATAAATCAAACGAAACTGCACAAAGGCATCAACAATAGATAGATTACATCGAATGCTACATAGCCCCTAATTACTGGGCTCACATTCATTTTCAATTAGCAATGTATACAATGGCGTGTATCCTTTCATTTCGAATCAATTTTCATGTTGAATGCATATTGTGCCAGGCGGGCGGCGGCCCGTGCAGTCGGCAACAAAGACACTCTCATACTAATGAATCAGCGATAAAAACTCGAACAACACTCGATCACATGCCCTCTGTGCAGGGTTGCCAAAAAAAAGTTTTTTTTTAAGCAACATAATTATATGTAACGTATACATTCAATGGAGATTCCATTTGTGACTGAAAAGTGACCATACATTCGGTTTCAGGTGAAATTGTTTTCTCGATTTGCTTAACACAGATAACTTGAGACATTTTACTCTACTCGTAACCAGAAGATCCTGTCATTGACGATTGTCGTAAATCTAGACTGCACACAGAACTTGTATTTCTAGTTTCAGGTCAGAAAAGTACGGTCTTTAAATCTACAAAAAGATACCATCCGGGGGAGTGCTAAGCCCTAAAAAACCTGCGTAATTCGCCTAACATAGGCAGCAGCCCTATAATTGTTGACGGTACAGATTGAAGAGGCCCGTCTATAGCGGTGCAAATGGGAGCGGCTAATGGCGGGCCGCGTTCGTATTCGCGCGTTTTTTTCAGAGCGTCCCTTTGTTGACTGTGCTCAGTGCTGGTTGCATTCGGAATAGCGTTCGATACGGCCGCGGCGCGTTCGATTCATGGACTTTTTTATGTTTTGTCTTTAGAATGCAGACTTTTTTGTTTGGTCCGTTTGGTGTTTCATTTTGACGGATGGTCCAGCCGAAATTCCGTGTTATTTGATGAAAATGGCACTTTACTTTGCAGTCATACTTTTATGACAAAGCGTTAAATGACAATTAAGAGTATCTACATACAAAACTACAATTTTAAAAAAAACGTGCTAATTCTCAAGACTCGAATTTCATTCAAATTAAAATGAAAATAATGAATGGTTAAACAAATCATCAATGCAGAGGTCATTGTCTTTTCCTTAATTTAATTAGGTACTTCAATTAAAATGAGGTCATTTTTTTTCTAATTTGGACTACGTAAGTACGACCGTTACTGAATAATATGGGCATGTTGTGAGTGTCTAATTGTTTTGAGAAGTAATTGCATGACGAGCATGATTACTTCACCAGTTTTTCCCCTGCATAGCCCTACTTGTAAACAAATCTACACTAGAAAACCCACACGCTACCGGCCAGGTAAAAAAAAAAACAAACATCAAAAAATTTAATCTGTCTACGTAGGCACTCACTCGAATTAAAATATCACTGAAATAAATGGAAAGCATCGATATATGCAGCAAACACCCTATATTGTGCCCTCCCCATAGGGCCAGACAAACGGAAATATGAAAATGAAACGCATCAAACGCCAGTACGCGACGGCTACCGGACAAAAAATGAACACAAACGACCGCTTAATTCGCAAAAAGCCCGTTTGATGTCGCTAATTGACAATCAGTCGGAGGACGCGTCTCATTGGTCCGCTTCCTCGTTCTGTTTTTAAAAATTAAAAACAAATAAATTAGTGGGGTGGCCATCTTTTTGTGTCCGTTATTTGTGTTGCGAGTAAGTGAGGGGTGGGGGATGATAACAGTCTGGTTCTACGTACTCAAGTCTAACTATGTATATTGGAAGTAAAAACAAATCTCATGTTGTATCTTGTGGCACAGATGTGTATACGTATAGTACCACCTTTTTGGACTACGCGGTGTCCAAAAAAAGCACCTAACCATTTAGGAAGTTCTATTGTTCTTCCTCTATTCATATTAGCTAAAACTGGATCATTCAAAGAAAAAGCAACTTTACCTTCTATGAAAGTGACGTAGGTAAATACATGTCTGAAAATCCTAACACAAGACAAAAATCCACAACAACTTCTATATTAAACCAAAAAATATAAAAGCTTATTTTTTTTAAATATTTCAACGTTAACTGTCGCATCAAAAACTAAAACAGAAACATTTTTTTTAAAGGTGTCATTTCCCATTAACCGTCAACAGCGACCGGTAAAGAGAGTCAACAAGTTGCTCTTTAAAAAATATTTCAAATTAAAAAATATATATATCCCTCCACATTCGAGGGGTTAAACCGTGTCAGACCAATTAGTTTCTGAAAGAAAACTACAGGAGTGACGGACAGACATGTGTTGACAACGTTTTTGATTAAAAAACTTTAAAAAGATAATATTAAAAGTTGGTGGTAACTCGCTCTTTAACGTGGTTAGTGTCGGTGGGCTTTTTAACCTACAGGCGAGGCGAAGCGAAATGGTTTATTTAATCTCGGTTTAGGTATCATAATAACAAAATATTTAGTGAAATGCAGACATTTACACAATGCCAATATAAAGTGCAAGCGTTGTAAAAGTTTTTAAAACCAGCCAAAAAAAATCAAAACATAGCAATTCAAAAGTGAAATTCTATTTTCATAATTTCGTAGTTTTTTTTTTTAATTGGTTTTTATTTAAAGAACACTACTTCACCAGCCAGCTTTAAAGTTTCGAAACGGAACATCACGCGTTCGATGTACAGAATATCGATTACTTTACTGACAGAACGATTAGTCATCGAGAAACGATTTATGATTGGCATCCGCCATCACCCCTATTTGTTCCTATGAACCACACCATACATCACGTATTACACTATTTAAGTATTTTAACCGTTTCTCACAAATTAGAAACACGACTTAGGCTATCTTAAGTAGAATTTTAATAGCTTACACGTTGCCTAACGCTGGCACTAAAATTACTGAACATACTTTGTGGTTTTAATCGATTTATTGCAGTAATTTAATAGTTTGTCAACAACATAAAAACTTGTGCAATTTTTACGATCTTTGCTCTTAGTGTTTTTGCTTTGTCGTTATTTATAATTATTCAGGGTTATAGTTTCTGTGTAATAATGCGCATAACCCTTACACCCCTTACCTTAACCTTAATAAATAACAAGCGCCTGTCAAAGATAAGGATTAAAGACAACACTACAAGTGAAAACGGCCAAAACTACAGAAGAAAAGCAATCTCCGATTTGTTGCAAGATCAGATCTAGCCTATCCCAGTGCCCTGTGTCATCATGCTGTCCTTCCCCAGCAACACCCTAAGCCGAGGCTCGTATTACCCCAATGGGGGTGGAGGCTTAACACTCAAGGCACCCACAGGATAGTCCGGTTAAGCAGACGACAACCTCTTTGGATGAACTGCGAGATACCATTCAAAAAAAAAGATTTGTTGCAAGTAAAGAAACATAGGTATAACTGAGCAATACTGAATTCTCTATACCAGTGGGTAGGACTGGGCACAGTGCACGTTAAAGTGGCATCCGTCCGAATCCAGATTTACGGAAAATTTTTATAACTGAAATGAAAATGGTGGCGTTCTACGATCACAGTTTTGCAATCGTACATATTAGCAAGAAATCTTGCATTTAAGAGCGTTTTTACCTAATTATGTAGTATACTGCTATGTTGGAGTGATCTGCGAGCTATAAAAGATTTTGTAGCTATATAATACATTTTCCTACAATCGTAACTTTTTGTAAAAAGGAAATCCTGAAGAAAAAAATCTTTCGATTAATCGTCCGTCTATTTACTTAGGTATGATTATGTGTATGTTTATCTATTGTTACACGCCCACTATCACGAACCGGAAACCTTTAGAAACCGTGTAATCATAACCAAATAGACATGCGCACAAAATTTTATAACACATCACTAAACCGGTATAAACGGACGAATAGAAGAAAATCCTCGCCACAAAGGCGTGCCCATTTCCACCAAGCATTGTGAGAGAAAGCAACAGCAGTATACACCTGTCTTACTCACACAAAGTCGCCGCCGCGATGCGCAAAAGAGATAGCCAACACAATAGACAATTGTTATCCCTACTTCTGCTCGGTTCTATTTGTTTTTCACGCGATTATAGCTTATAGTCGTAGAAAATACGGGCGTTTTTCCTTTGGTGTGTTGCAGCCAATAATTTGATTCGCTAGTCGTCATTGAGAAAACAATGGGAGAACGTTAGGTATAAATAGAAACTTTATGGTTTGCACAAGACGTTTACTGGCGTCGTTTCAGCGCAGACATTTACGATGTTTGGTTTTTCATAAGCCGTTTTATACCGAGCAACGTTAGCGGTTGTAAAAATCTGGGGAAATCCATTAATACATTGTTTGTTGTACATAGTGTTGGTTTAGCTATAATTTACCTACTCGTTAGCGATTTGGGGAGTTACGAAAATGAAAATGTAGACGGTTTTTTTTTCTTATGCAAGGCGTAGTAAATAGCTAAGTGAATTTAGTAGGTTCCATTCTATAACTGCACTTTACAATTCAGAGCACAATTGAAAGCTTTAATTGCACGATATAGTATTGATTCACGATTCAAAGATTTTACATTACAACTGACAAAACGGGCGTGAAAATTATCCCATACATTACAAAACTCGCAACTAATTACCTCAGTGACCCCGCCAACTAACGGAAAACGCACATTAGAATATCGACGAGCAACTGTTCATAATACCACGAATACATTTTATCGGTAGCTTCATTTAAATCCAACACATTTCCTCTCCTAGACAATATTCGAAGTACCGATACCTCCCGTTTAACATTTGCATACATATTAAAAGCAATAACACAATTTACAATGTTATTTACGGCAAGATAGGATAATCTTCGTACATTCACAGTAGCACGATTTCACCTTTGTAGCTAACTGGTGGCTAGCCTATAATGGCAGAATTAATCTGCCCGAGCCCATCAAATATGCGGTACATTTCCTTTACATACATTTTAATAACTTTGTAGTTTCATTGCTGTTGATAAGAAAGATATTTTGTAAATTTTTAGTGTTTTCTGCTATCTGTTAACGGAAGTTTTGAAAAATCTATCCACTTAGTTACAAAGAAATACGTCCTTAGTATAGATGAAATATAAAAATATATAATTTTGCATAAATCGCGTTTTATCATCTTCGTTTTCTACATAAACTCGTAATTAAATATCTTTGTATGTTGCCATATTAAAAATACCTATGACAAGTAAGATTTATTTAACAGGTTTTTGTTACAAACGTAATCTTAAAATTAATTTATCTGCTTCAGCATCGTATCGTCCAGCAAACGTATTTAAAAATATAGTTTTATTGTGCTAAAAAAAGAAAAAGGAAAATTGTCTGTCCCCTTTTGCCGACTTTGTAGGAAAATGCACGAGGTTGAAAAGGGGCTTGTTTCGTAATTAAGTAGTGAACGCTTAGTTACCCGAAGAAGCTGGAAAACTTTCGTGAGGAAAAGCCCTGAATGGCATGTTCAAATAAGTGCCATTGAAAATTCTTTTGCTTTTTTTTCTTTCATTGTTTGTGGGAAGGCTTTCTAGACTTAATAAAAATGGTGTTATTTTCGTGGTTTGTATAAAATTAAATTAAGTAGGTGTGACTTGTATAAGGAAGTACCTACCTAATAAAATTCCTTTCTGGGAAATACTACGTCATCAGTTAAATATATAATATTTAATGATTAACACAAAAAAAATATTGGTAATTCCCATTGATAGAATCTGTTGTCAGGAAAACAGTACAACTTTTTTATAAAACCTTACAAACTCGCGTGAAATAAATGAAGCTACCTACTACAATCAAAAGCCATACAATATACACCAAAATAACACCTCCTTCGTACACAAACACCGTGCTGAAAAGTAAATTAACCTTTCTGCAGTACGAAACTCATTTACCGATACAAAACAAGACCCGGTCCAATAGAGCTGCCCCAATCGGAAAATACCGAAATGAAAAGACGTCTGAAACAGGTACGGAATCAACTGAAACATGCTTCTTTGTATGTATTCAGTACACAAATGCTTTTCTTGGTCGGCATTCATGCTTTTCTATGGGGGCAATAAAGGTTCCCACGGACACAATGAGCCGGGAAGGCAAGGAGAGTGATGAAAAGTTGGGAATCTGGGCCGCGTTCCCGGGGCGACGTAGGGATGCGAACATCCTTGTGTGCTTTATCGATAAATGCGCTGAAAAGAAAATGGTGTGCATGTAAGGAAGAGCTGGTCGGAGTTTTATAGTGGGTTTTAGAATCGAAATAGATGGAAAAGATGTTTTGTTGAAAAGCCTCTTTGTGGATGTTGTACCTAGCGATATCAACCGATTGTTGATGCTTTTACGTGAATTTAGGGTACATTTTCAATGGTATAATACTCTTTCTTTCTTTCTTTTTTTTTTTTTTTTTTTTTTTTTTTTTCCGGTTCCGGTACTCGTATCGTAAACATCACAGTGTCAGTGCTCCGTAAAAATCATTGCAAAAAATAGTTTAAAACCACAGTTCTCGCATTATCGTTATATCAAAACGTAAAACTAAGTGCGACTGAGTGTTATATTAATAATAAACATTGCATCACTCCTGGATTATTACGAAAAGTTGAAGAAATAACACCGGCAAAACATTGAGGTTAGACTTTGTTTTCTATCCATAGAGTAAAACAATACCAATACAAAACTGTCACATCAGCCAGTAGTGACAGCAGTTGTCGGATCTAGCACCACAACTGACAGTGCCACCTCAGTGTTACCAAAAAAAAAAAAAAAAAAAATTGATACACTCCATTTCACGTAAAAAGAAAAGCATGGAAGAACAATTCCAAATGTTATTTGACAAGATGAAAATAGAAATGCAAAATCAAACATATGAACTAACTAACTCAATACTTGATAAAATGGAAGAAAAATTAAAACCTGTCCTAGAGGAAAACCAAAGGCTAAAACTTAGAGTAGAAAACCTGGCAAAGAAGGTGGAGCTTTTAGAGAGAGATAAGAGAAGCAATAATATAATAATTCATGGGTTAGCGGAAGTGGAGGAGTCGACACTAGATTTAATCGAATATATCAAGAATTTTTTCTTGAAAGAATTGGACATAACTATTGAAAGCTATGAAGTAAATAAAATCTATCGCATCGGCACCAGAAATAAAAATGAGAAACCAAGGCCTACACTCCTTTCATTAGTCAGTAGCTGGAAAAAGAACGAAATTATGAAGAACAAAAAGAAATTAAAGGAAATTTATATAACAGAAGATTACTCTAAAGAAACGCTAGAAATAAGAAAGTCACTGCAACCCAAACTAATGGAAGAAAGGAAAAAAGGAAACTTTGCATACATTAAATATGATAAACTCATTGTAAAGGAAAATTCAAGGGCCATAGACAAAAGGAAGAGAGAGGTATCCACTTCACCGCAAGTGGAATTACAGCCAAGAAAACAACAAACGTTAAATTCAACTAAGAATAACAGAATAAACGCATTTGATATGATGAGGGGACGATCCCACTCTCTTTCAACAATCCCAACAACAACAAAACAATAGCAACTAGTTACCGGCGATCGGAATCAAAAACCTAATAAACAAGAAACAAAAGAAAAGAAACAATTACCCCCAAGCCGGCTGGTCCCCGTGGGGGTAACAGACCACAACCCTCCAGCAAGTACTAAAAAAGAAATTAGAGTAATCGAACACCCGCAAAGCTTACTCAAAATTGGAACATTCAATGTAAGATCTCTAGCATCCACAGAAAGATTTATAGAATTGACACATCTATTACAAAAAATAAAAATAGATATACTTGGTCTGGCAGAAGTAAGAAGAATGGGCTGTGTAATTGAAGAACATGAAAATTATATATTCTGCTACAAGGGTGAAACACTCGGCCAGTACGGAGTTGGCTTTCTAATAAAAAAAGAACATAAAAATAAAATACTAAGCTTCTCGGCGTTGTCAGATCGGGTTGCTATATTAAAAATGAAATACGACAACGTGCTTACAATAATACAAGTATATGCACCAACTGAAAAGGCCACAGAGGAAGAAATCAACTCATTCTATGAAAGCCTACAGGTAGCTCAAGACCAGGCAGGAGAAAATGTCCTCGTTATCGGTGATTTTAATGCAAAAATTGGCCAGTTGAAAACAGACAGTGAAAACTTTGTCCTAGGAAATTTTGGATACGGAAACAGAAACGAAAGAGGAGAAAGACTAATCCAACATGCATTGGAACATAAACTGTCAATTATGAACTCCTTTTTAAAGCTCGAGCAAATCGAAAATGGACCTGGCTCTCTCCCTGTGGTAGCATAAAAAACGAAATAGATTTTATTTTATCAAACCACCCAACGAGGATAAGAAACGTAGAAGTATTACATGGCTTTGGATTTAGATCTGACCATCGCTTGGTTAGAGCTACCTACACACTATACCAAGGCAAAAAGAGCAGAACATCGTTCAGACCGCAACCTATGTCGCTGAGAACGGATGAGAACATATCATCATACCTAAAAAACCTTGCGATCAACATACGTCAACTGGAAATGCAACACGAAGAAGAAGATATCCCAACTTTTTACAACAAACTAGCTAACAGCATCAACACCAGCCTTGCATGTAGACCAAATAAAGAACTAAGATATATCGACAAAATACTTAGTGAATATACACTGACTCTTATTACAAGACGAACTGAACTTTTGAAAACAAAACACAAAACTAAAGAAACTAAGGAAGAATTAAGCAGATTATTTAAAGCTACAAGTAAAGCAATTAATAAAGACTACAAGGATTATAGAAACAAAATAATACAGACTAATCTAAAAGAGTATAGAAGCACGAAAAAAGCTTATAAAAAGTTAACCACTCACAAAATATGGATTCAAAACTTAGCAACAAAATCAAAAGAAACTAAAACCAGAAAAGACATAATAAAATGCGCCACAGATTTCTATAAGCAATTATATGCAAAAGAACCGAACTCTATTCCTTGTACCACTACAATTGATAAAACAGCGGGAACTTCACAAGTCATCGAAGACTTACTACCAGTGGACGAAATGGAAGTTATCAAACACATCCAAAAACTCAAAGCTGATAAAAGCCCTGGTCCTGACGGCATACAAAATGAAGCCCTAAAAGCTGGCGCTGCCATTCTAGCCCGCCCACTTACGTACTTATTCAACGAAGTTCTCAACACGGGTCGGGTACCGGAACAGTGGAAAAGATCCGACATAATCCTTCTCTACAAAAAAGGAGACCCCCGAGACATCGCTAACTACCGCCCTGTTAGCCTTCTTTCAAGTGTGTACAAACTGTTCACATCAATCCTACAAAGCCGATTGAGCCCGACGATCGATAAGTTCCAGCCGTTAGAGCAAGCGGGGTTCCGTTCCGGATTTTCAACGACGGACCACATACAAGTAATGCAACAAGTGATAGAGAAATACAAGGAGTTCAACAGGCCATTATATATTGCTTTTATCGATTACGCCAAAGCGTTTGACACGATTTCACATGATGCTATTTGGGAAGCACTGAATAAATGTCACATAAACGAAAAATACATAAGGGTACTGAAAAACATCTACGAGGGTAGCGTAAGCCAAGTCAAACTAGAGACACGAGGTCCTGATATACCGATCTGTAGAGGAGTCAGACAAGGAGATCCCCTCTCACCCAAATTATTCATAATAGTATTGCAACATATTTTTGATAAGCTCAACTGGCAGTCAGAAGGGATTATAATAAACCGAAACCGACTTACTCACCTCAGATTCGCGGATGATATTGTACTATTCGCTGAAACAAGAAAAGATCTAGAAAAAATGATAAACACACTAAACAAAGAAAGCGAAAAAGTAGGTCTAATAATGAACGAAACCAAAACCAAAGTATTGACAAACAGCCACGCTAATACTATAAAACTGAATGAGAAGCCACTCGAATATGTAAAAAATTACATATATCTAGGTAAACAAATATCATTCGAAGATAAAAATGAAGAACAAGAGGTCGAGCGCCGTATTAACATGAGTTGGAAAAAGTTTTGGTCCTTGAAAGAAATCCTGAAAGGGGAATTTCCCCTCCACCTAAAGAAAATCGTCTTAGATTCCTGTGTACTGCCTACTCTCACATACGGATGCCAAACGTGGACGTATAACACAAAAATTAGAACCAAACTAGTAACATGCCAGAAAGCAATGGAAAGGAGCGTCCTAAAAATTAGAAAAATACAAAAAGTAAAAAGTGAACAAATAAGACGAAAAACGAAAGTTATAGATGCCTTAGAATTTGCCCTAAAACAGAAGTGGCGATGGGCAGGACATATAGGAAGAGGCACGGATAAAAGATGGACATTAGAGACAACTAGGTGGGAAGGACCAACGGGGACGGGAAAAAGAAAAAGAGGACGCCCCAGAAAAAGGTGGATAGAAGATATAAAAGTTATAGCAGGAAGCGAATGGAGAAAGAAAGCAATGGACAGAGAGGGCTGGAAAAAGCTGGAGGAGGCCTATACCCGAGAAGGGGTTCCGATCAATCATAATGAAAACAGCGATAGTGTTTAAAGCAAATAAATATATTTATTAATTAGAACTCATTATATTAGAAACAATATCATTATTTAAAATAGAAAACTTTTACATTTAATATAGTCTAAATGCATGTAATTATTGTAGATTGGAAATAAATGGGCTTTATTATTATTATTATTATTAATACTCTTTCAGAAGCTTTCGTTTCCATTCTACTCGATAATTAAACTAGTGCCACCATTCTCAAGCGTCAAAAATAACGTTTACATTTTGCTTCACCAAACCGTAGTTAGTCCCGTCACTTTCCAATTATTTTTGCGGTCTTTCTTTCGCCACAGACTACAGTCCGCATTGAATGGGAACAGAATGGAGTCGGGCTTTAAGGAATTAACAGCTTTGTCCCGGCGAAGCGGAGCTGATGCTTAGCTGAGCACATTGATTAGCGGGGCGGTGGCGAATTGCGAAAATGAAGTATCGATACAATATTTTCAGGACTATAATGACACGAAAATGTGCATAAGTAACCTTGTCGCAGAAAAGTAAATCAGCCTATTGCGATAAATTGCGCGTAAGAAGAATGTGTGACTGTGTTCTTCATGATAGTCTAGTGAATTGATAAACGGAACCAAAACCTAATGAGAATTAGACTCAATTTCCGTAACTTTTCATGAGTGTCCTCACTCACATCATTCGTAAGTGTCCTCACTTGCAACCTTCTTTATTTTGTGAATATTAATTTTCTTACTTTTTTTTTACTGGAAGCTGATCCTATCATAGTTGTGAAAAGGCTGGGCAGACGATGGTGATTTTCATTACTTTTTGTCTTTTAACCTGCAAAATAATTGTCACGTATTCAAAATATATTTAAAATATATTGCGTTCAGTTTCCAATTTTATCTGTTACCTACCAGTTTATCTCTACTTTGAAATGGAATACTGGATTTGAACTGCTTAAAAAATGCTCATACCTACTACTTGTTTATAAATCTAAATAACCATTCCTTCAGTCTGATAAAAATAAGGGTACGTTAATTAATACTCACTCTCCTGCCCAATTTATTTGGGGTCTGCGCAGCGTGTCTTCTTCTTCCATATTTATAAGAATAAGAATAAGAAATTTTATTTGCTCAAACATGTGTATACATACAGAATTAAAATAATACATGCATGCAAGATCTTACTCAAGAGTGGCTCACGACATGTCTGCCATTTTTCATGGCGTGCAAATATTTATGGTACAAATAAAGATTTTACACCTTAAATTAAAATATCAGTAACAGTTGAACCTTAGATTCAATTATTTATATTATCATTATAATTTATTATTTACCTTTCATCTCAAGTGACACCTCCTTTCTTGCTATATGAAGGATGCTTCACAAAGTCCATCTATCGTTTATTTGGTCTTCCTCCACTGTTATATTCTATAATAGATATATTTACATAATAAACCGCTACCGCTCCGCCTCCGCGACTACACGCGCTTCCTTAGTTTTCCTTTTCCACAAACTTGCGGTTAATTTATTTAATAAGTTGTTTCTGAATAGAGCACCGAGCAACGAGCGCCCGGATGAATCGGACTTTCCATTTTTCTTTCTTATTTTTTTTTCTTTTTTCAACACAAAAAAAAATCTTCAGTATTTTGTTTTTGAAAGGAAACAGAAGCTATACATTTATTCTTTTTTTCTCTCTTTTGTGACAGTTGGCTGTATCGTGCTAATTAGTAAAGGTTCTAATGAAAATTATGAAAGAGCTTGAAATACTCACAATGAAAAAACGTTTCAGAAACGTATCAAAAGATAGTTAGTAGGTAATATTGCTGTTTTCTACAAGATCGTCGAATAACAAGTTTAAAAAAAAATATGTCCATGTTCCCATGTTCTTTTACAACATAGGCAGGCTTGTACGTAAATCATCACACTTTGTTACATTCACTCATGTTAATTTAAAAACAAAAACCCAGTAAGTTGTTAATAATTGGTTGAAAGTTGAAAAGTCCGGCTTGTAATACTTGTAAAATTTATACTGATGGCAACACTCGCGATTTATTACAGGTTGTCACACTGTGCATGAAAGGAACACCGCACAATAGCCACCTACAAAAGTGACGCCAGATTTTAACTGTATGATTAATAATAGTAATAAACTGTTGTTTATATCTCTCTCAATTGTACACTTGATGAACTTTTAATTACTTTGTTTTACATTTACTGTTTCCACTGATCCTGGTATTATTTTAATAGTGCTAAGTTTTACACTGGAATCGGTGGCGGTGTCTTGAAATGCGAATTTAACTGTTTTACTGTCTTTTTGCTTACTTGTTAAGTAAACTGTATGTAAACATAAAACAGAATATTTTTTCTGAACTCAACAATCCGTTGTACAAAATATAATGCCCTTTTAACGATTTCCCTACAACAAAAGACAGTAAAGAAAAGAGAACAAAATGGCGTAGGTGCGTTCGAAATTGGAATTCATCAAAATAATGCGCGGAACGTGATCTCGTGCGAAGCGCGCGGATGAGCGTATATTTCGTGATGCGTTACCAGGGCTGCTGAACTTTTCAAAAAATATTGTTTGACAAACTAGTGTTTTGACAGGACAACCAATGATTTAAAAAAATGATTGTTATGTGTGGATTTAGAAAAACACGATCTATTTTTCAATAGGAATAGGTAAGTATATAAAGTAACCATCGTTATGGGTACTTTATATATATTTTAGATAAATAAGTCGTCGTTCACTCTATGTGTGTAAATTTTGAGAAGAGAAATATCTACCGACCCTAAAGTAACGTAAAGTGCGCGGGAGTCGCGCGTTTCGTCCCGGTTCCCTTTTTTCTTTTTTTAAAAAGCCGTTTTTATTAATTGCCCTCCATTGTTGGTGGTCGGTGTGCGTATGGGACAACGCAACATTCCGTCGTGTCCAGGATTATCCTTTATCTTCACAGAAACAGATCTTTATAATTCACTCTGTTTGAAGTACCATAATTATTGTTTCAGTGAGCTGACATAATAAATTGCATTTTTTTTTTAATGTGAAGAAAAGATAAGGAGACATAAATTTCACATACTTGTGGTGTTGAATGTAAGAATTTTTAATGTGCAATAAATTAGGGTATCAATCTTCGGAGTGGTCGACCTGCGAAGTCGTTAACCTATCGTCAACGCTAAATGCGTTGACACATAGCTTAGAAAATTATGGCCAAAATATTATAATTTTGCAGTAACGTGACGTCGTCCATACTTTTTACGAGAGTAAGAATACTACCAAAATCTCGTCCCATTGTTTACAGAAGGAATGTTAATAAATCTCTTTTATTGCACGTCTCGGATTCCGAACAGATATATTAACGATGCTTACTTAATCTTGAAGATTAAAAATCTTGGAGAAAGCAAAAACGTGTATGATATTTTTTTTATGACACGGAAAGGTCATGGCGACATTTACATATTGCCAATTGGTGAAATAAAATTTAGATTACCACAAAAATAAAATTATAACACATTTCAGAGTCATTTGTGTAATGCTAAAATAAATGTTTCAAAGTTTTGTGTAGTAAGTAAATATACTCGGACGTTTCCTGTCCTATATATTGGAACAAAACCATAAAACTTTGTAATAATTGTAAATAAGTTAACAGATCAATTAAATTTTATTTTTACTATATACAACTACTGCAAAATAAAGCTGTCACAATAGTTAGTTAACAAAATAAAATCGAATAAAATGACAGACAAGGAAAGTCGCCCAAGGCATAGAATATCGCCGATGTATAAACAACTTCTACTTACATCTAATGTTAGATAATCCTAACTAATATTATAAATGCGAAAGTAAGTTTGTTTGTTTGTTACCTCTTCACGCCTAAACCACTGAATCCTGAAATTTTGCATATACGTTGTCAGGTGTACAGTAACGGACATATGGTACCTTTCATCCCGAAAAAAAGGACTGTTCCCGAGGAAAACACCAATAAAGTTCTTATGATAATAGATGGCGCCATGTGTCCGAGACGGTAAAAAACTGGTAATTAATACATTTAATGCATAGCCTACCTGTATTATTCAATGATTAGGCTTACCTTTAGAGGCAAACAGACAAAACCTTTTCATCGCCAAAATTAATTAAGCGCTGCCTGTTTAGTAATAAGACTGAAACCCAGTTCACTGGATTTATGACGATTTTATAAAAACAGAGCATCATAGAACAATTTACCTCAAAATCTATTTTTTAATGCAACGTCTTTACTCCCGTCAAAATAATACGACATTTGTCTGTCCACGCGTCATTTACTTCTATATCCCACACTCGAATAGATTTTAATTCGGCCCAGCTAGACGGATTTACGAGCACATCCCTCTATTGTGACTAAACATTATATTATTATCCAGTTTTCCATTTGTTTTTCTATAGAATATAGCTTTTAAAAATACGTAGGCATAACCTGAGTCAACGCATGAAGTAAAACTAAATTGCTTCGAATAAGATTGATATTAGCACATTCCTCTTTTTATGCTTTATAAATTTCTCTTCTACTGACACTCGTTGACTTTTAGGTGATTTTTACGGTTACTGATGTTGGTTAAACAGTGTGATATTAAAGATATATTTATGGTTTTTTTAACTATATTTAGCTAGGTGAGAAAGTTGTTGTAAAAGAATTTAGTTAGTAAACGCGGTTGTTGATTTTTGGATCGGTTTAACATACAGTAAACTGTTTATTTTTAGACTAACAGGTTTAAAAAAATACTCACATCATCAAAAAATCACAAAAAAATCTTGTTCTCATTTAAAAAAAAAGCAAATAAAAATAAGTCGTCGCCATCCACAAAAAGGAAATTTAGTTAACCTTAAACAGGTAGCAAAAAAGGTGGTTAGCAAAACTTTTTACCGTTCAGTAATCAACACGTAAGTTTTTCAACATGTTATAACCACACGTTTCCAAGTCGCGAGACAAAGTTCATTAAACGTTTAGTTTGTGTAAAGTAAGAACAGCATTAAAGAAATGTATTCAGTTACCTACTTTGATTACTGTTATCTTAATCTTAACGTCGTACGGTTACTATTTTGTACAAACGTTTTTATTGGCCTGCCTTTAAATGTTTTTTTTTTCACTTTGATTACATCGGTAATGTTGATTGAAATCTGGTTTTACATTAGGATTTCTTAATTTTTGTTTCTTTTGACTTTATCGCCGGTTTTGTGATGAACTGATTTTCTGTACAATCATTTATATTTTTTTTATTAGAATTAAATCAACGGTACTTAAATCTCTCGAAGTATTAAAAAAATGGCAACAAAAAATCGTAGACTGAATTATGACAGGTCGTTCTTTTAACAAGAGTTATGTTCTACAATTAGTAACAGCACAAAAAAAAAACTAAAATTGCTCACTCTTCGACTCGCAAATGGCACAACAGTAGCGAAATACATTTTGTAGACAACCCACTGAAAATAATATATTGATCGCAAATAAATCACGGACTCTGGCATAAATTCTGCGTTCATTTTTTCCTAATGAATATCAGTGACAGATCGAACCGTCAACATTGTCAGGGTTGAACTAAATTAAATATCCTGTCATAATTTCGTTTCGTTTGACGATGTGACAGATCAAAGGCGAGATCCTATTATTATGAATATTGTTAGTCTACACACGCCTACCACATTTTAACCTAGAAACAAGGAGGTTCATTAATATAGAGCGGTATTTAGGGGAAACATCCGCTTGTTTGCTCGGATTTGTTCTAGTTTGCAAGTGTGTGCTTTAATTACAAAATCTCGGAGCGCTATCGTGTTTTTACAGAATAGTTTTTTTTTTTTTTTTTAATTAAATAATTGAGGTCCAATTAGACATACTTGTACTTCTTTAAATATCTGTCTAGTCTTTTCCCAAACTATCTTGGGGTCGGCTTCCAGTCTAGCCGAATGCAGCTGAGTACCAGTATTTTACATGAAGCGATTGCCTATCTGACCTCCACAACCCAGTAACTGGGTAATACGATACCCCTTGGTAAGACTAAACGGTAACTTTAAAATATGTATCTACATTGATATAGAATTTATACACAAAAAAGTATATCGACCTAGTTAACTCTTCCTTTGACAGATCAAAATAAAAGCATGAATTAAAAACTTTTAACTGGAGTTTTTTTACAAAACCATAAACCTTACTTAACTTAATAAACAATGTCACGAAAGTAATGTAAATTTTCAAAGATCAATGAAATAAATATGACAACAGAAACGTCCTCAATTTTACCACCTTTCCTTTTCGCACATGGTCGCCCTACGCGCGTAATATCACGCGAGCATGTCAAGTGTCAGTATGAGTGTCACACAATCGATTTCTGGTGTCGACAGTTCGACACGGCGGAGTGTCATAAGAGGTCAGTAGTCTAATGTCAGTGTAAACATTCCCGCAGAGGTTACAATGTAAACTAGGCAGTGTGAGGTGCGCCTTTGATGTGTGCCGGCCGCGGTGTTAGGGCTGTGCCAACGTTCTTTGGATGAAAATGTAAGAATGTCTCTTGTAATATAAAGGCAATCGTTCTCAAGTAGGATTTAATATCCTAGGGTAGAAAATGCTATTAATTGATTAATATTTATTGAACAACGTCTGTCGATACCTAAGAACCTGCACTTATGTAGCAAAACAATGAATGTTGATGACATTGTATAATTGATAGTTGATAACGGAATAATTTTGATGTTCCTAAATGGATCTTTACATGCGGCAAAACTACTCATCTCATAAACGTAATAAAAAAACCGGCCAAGTGCGATTCGTACTCACACGCACACAGGGTTCCGTAGCACCAAACAATATAATAGAAATATTTTGAAGGCCCGTTTATATGTCGTATTGTACATTCAACAGCAAAACTAAAGTTTTTCATAGTCTGTTTATGAAAAAAAAAGTTACTTCTGCAGTTTGATGAAAAAGTCCTATATCTGAAAAACAGGAACATCAAATCTTATTCATACTAATTTTTGTTGAAAGTTTTTGTACGTTCTACAATCCTACATTTTTTACTCCTCTTGCTTTAGAAATTAGAGGGTGGGCACATTTTACTTATTTGGAAGTGTTTATCTTTCAAACGATTGACTTTGAAAAAAATTACTTTAAGAACCTCAATGTCATTTTTAAAGACATATCTTTAGACGCACGAGGAGCTCGTGGCTAAATAATAACAGCCGCCCGGGTCGATCTTTAAGGTTAAGCCGTGCTTGCCGAGGTTGGTCCATGGATGGGTGACCATAATTACATACAGGGTTTCCTCCGTGCCTCGGAAAGCACGTTAAGCCTTTGGCCCCGGCTGTCATTTGTAGATCTTTGACAGTCGTCAGAAGCCAAAAAGTCTGACATCCAGTCTTACCAAGGGTATCGTATTACCTAGTTACTGGGTTGTGGAGGTCAGATAGGCAATCGCTTCATGTAAAATACTGGTACTCAGCTGCATCCGGTTAGACTGGAAGCCGACCCCAAGATAGTTCGGGAAAAGGCTAGACAGATGATGATCTTTAGACACACGCACGTATAGATTACAAGAAAAAAAAATGTTTCGTTAAGCGGTTTACAGAATACATCTATATTACCTATCAAGTTTCAACTGTGTAGTCTTAATAGTTTCGGAATAAAGTGGCTGTGACATACGGACGGACAGACACACAGACAGACAGATATGAACAATATTTAAGGGTTCCGTTTTTTGCCATTCGGCTACGCAACTCTAAAAAGAATCAAATTCATACATTAAGCTTTCGTTTGTAAACTTTGCAATCAAATATTAAAATGATCTGATTATTTTAAAATCAAAATCTGGTTTCTGATTCATACACTTCAAGATGTAACGATTTCACGAATAATAAAACGAAGCGATAACCCTAAACGGTACAGAGTAGTCCATAGAACAGAGTTTACATTGGCATCATTCAAATGTATGAAGTTGCTATTTACGTTTGACCAGAGCACTCATTACGGATTGTTATTGGAATAATAAAGAGAGAGGCATCGCATCCGTCTAGAGCTATGAGATCGTAACGTAGTTCCGAGTAACGCTCTATCCATTGCGAAATGCTATCGCTTTATTCTCATCAACGATTCCGCGAACTGACACTTCTGTTGTTGTTTATTAATCTGTGTTTATCTGAGCCAGTTTCATTCTTTGATAGACTGTTTGGAATTGAAAAGTGTTATTTTTTTAATTTAAATATTTGACGCAGTGTCTCGATTGACACGACTTTTATGGAGAACTATGAAATTTAATCTACGACGTGCGCTAGAAGGTGTGCAATCACGTTGATTTTAATGACGTGACAATATTGATAGTTTTACTAACTAGACAGTTGGACTGTAATTTACTGTTGGATTTTATTGCCACACATAATTTACCTATGAGAATGCCTGAGACGCCTACGTGAAATCCTTTAAAATGCACGAAAAAATGCGACAATATTTTTTATGGCTCATTATCTTGTGCTACTAGTTTAACCCATTTTTTATCTTGACTAGTGACACGCCCAAACATCGTCCGAGAGCAGTTGTGACAGCAGCAGAGCTAGACACACGCGCTGAAATGCTCTATTATTAAAATTAGTTTAAAATATTATAATAACAAACTAATTTCAGCACAATATCCGGATGAACGCTTGTCATACAAAATCCTTGGATGCCAGAGTCCAGAAGCTTTCACATACAGTCACACCTTTTTGCTGTAAAAAAAATAGAAATACGTGAACATAGATTTCGATGTCACCCTAAATAGGTTTGCGCACAAATCCGTCGGCGTGGTGTCGTATAGCGGGTTGTCATCGCCATTTCAGTTGTCAGCAGGGCCACGATAAACTGAGGGAAATTAACCAAGGGCCTTCATTAATGTGTCCCCAACGTCCAGTAAATTATTGACATTAATCAACATCGGTAACGGAATGGAACACACGAATAAATGTAAATTCTCACATTTTAATAAGGGAAATAGGCGATAAATTAACTTTTATTTTTGTTTTACACGTGAAGTTGATGCGTTTTATTGGCGATTTGAAGGTAACGCTCGAAGTGTTTGTTACCGAAATAAGTTTGTGATTTCCTTGATTGAATGAGTTATAAAAGTCGAAAGAATAGGTCACTAGTTTTCTAGTTTTATTCCAAACAGGCATTAATAAGTAGGCTCTGTCTGATGTTGCATTATTAGAATAGATAAGGTAGGTACTGACTAAGTAGGAACAACCCAATTCCTTCCAATGAATCATGTAACAAGTTATCCACATATAACAGTTCCCAGTCATCACTGACGCACAAACCCCGACCATCGCATTAAAACAAACTTTTAAACCATTTCACGAAAACTTTAAATTAATGACATCATCATTAAAACCGTTTCATATGTTTAAAGACAAAATGTACGTAATGTAAACTGCACTAAGTACAAAAATCTTTATGAAACTACCCGCCGTACATTAGGAAATGGAAGTTAAAGGCTAGGGCGACGACAAAGTGCCTTAAATTTTTTAATTGCGAGCCGCCTTATGTTATTATATGTCTTTGTGCATTCAGGGCATGTGTGGAGGCTTTGCGGGGTAATACGCGAACACTGAGACGAGTGGTATAAGTTGTGAGCAGAAAGCGGTGTGGACTATGGAAGAATTGAAGTTAGTCGCAACTTTTAAAATGCTTTTAATTTTAATATGGTGTTTAATTTCTCGATAGATCAAGTCGAGATTTTGTGTCTCAGAAATGACAAGTTAGTGTGAAATTAATTCGTGCTCCATCATAGCTTAAATTACAAACCAAAAATTGACCAAAAGTGTGTTGGGAATTTATTTGCGTCATAAATTATTATACGTATGATGATTTTCTAGTCAGCTATTTAGGTTTAAAAAAGAAAATGTAAGATGGTACAAAAGCACATAACAAAAAAATTAAAAAATATTGTGCATGTTTTCAAGAATAAATAAATAAATCATCCTCGCCGCCGCTTGAGAAAACGCTTACGACTCTCAAGTGTACCAGGGCGTTAGAATTTAATAGAGTCCCACCTTGTCGACACCGTGTGTGGACCTAACAAGACTCTTGTGAGCCGCACAATATTATGAATATTATGCTCATTAGTGGGCCGACATTACAGCAGGTCGGCAGACCAAACTGATTTTATAGAGGTAAATAACAATTAAATGATTTTATGCAAACTGCAATGCATGATATTGGGGTTTGTAAGTCGTGGATAACTATTTTTCCAAGATAGCTGTAATGAGGGGGTCGTGGCTAAATAATTATAACCGTAAAGGGGGGCTATCTTCAAAGTTAGTAAAGTCCTAATCACGGTGTAAACCATTTTGTATAGGGTGGGTCGGATCATAGCAGGTGGCTTCTGCCTATATCACCATGGCAAAAGGTGTTAAGTTTATGTATGTTTTTATGGTTCGGCGGATCGAAACTGTTTTCTAAAGCTGTGTTATTTGGTTATGGTATAGTTTTCGTATACCTATTATATATATATATTTACCTTTATGTTGTTTATTTTCAGGTAAGTTCGAACTCTTGAAAACACACAAAATTTCCGGTAAGAAAAAAAAATGGTTACAAAGTTTAAGTTAAAAATGGTATTTTTTATTTAGTTACTATCAGCGTCTTTTTTATTTATTTATTTAATTTTATTTTTTACATTTTGGGAAAGCTTACAGACTAATAACATTATAATAACAAAAATACATAACTAAATTGCTAATTACAAGCTTCCACAGATAAATACAAAATTGTTACTTTCTAATACTAGTATCAGTTACTTCCTCAAAGTTGATTCATTTTATTTTGACCTGAAATTAATAGTAAACGGTTCAAGTGCAGGTAGGTGTCTCTTGTACAAAAAATGGGTTCGCTAACAATTTCCTCACTGTGCTTGCATTGGTGCAGAATAGGTCAATGCCAGGTTCACAAGAAATTTCGTTGAAACTGCGACTGGCTCTCTGAAAGTATGCATTACGTCTATAATTAGTGATGTTTGCATAGGGTGCATGTAGAAGTGGTCGCTGTCGCAGTCCCATCTGATTAGTGTTTAGTCACAATTAGTAGCGTAAAAGCGTATTTTAGTATGGTTTTCCCACGATATCGAAAATATAATTGGTCCTAAACAAACTTTAGATATTATCTTGATCTAAACAAGAGGAAGCTTCCAAGACAAAATTCTTCTAAACAATCCAACTCATCAACTCACTAACTAAGCTAAGATCTGATAAAGTCATATAACACCGCGGTTCTAAAGTAATTAACAATGAAAGTTTCCCACAAATGTACCGAGAAACTCGAGATCACAACGTTTTACTTTTAATCTGTGCTTTTAATTGCCTTCACGACCATTAGGCTGGCAACACTATGTTAATTTGTACAGTTGTCAAAACAACTTGTGCTGAGCTAAGCTTAGAATACATTGCTTCTTTTGTAAGTTATACAAAAAAAAACAATGCAAGTAACCTTGTAATGCAATAAACATTAATGAGAAAAAGACATCAAACTAAGCGGCACATTTTTTTTTTTTTGGAAATACATATTTCATTATTTATACTCTGTGGTAGTAGCCTCTGTATTGCTACTGGGTAAAAAGGTTTTAGTTGGCAATTAATAAAACCAAGCACAAAGTCCGCTGACCTTTTGCTAACGCGAATGTGTTGCACGAACTTCTTACTCCTTATTAATTTGCCAACTTTTAACATACAAACAAAAAAATTACGTTTAACCAGCATTTGACTGTTCTTCTACGGGAACTTATGTCAACTTTATTCCTGTGATCATAGTTAGTTGGCCATAAATCTCATAATATTTTATTGTCTTGTCTATTTAATACGGGACAGGGTCATTTGAAGATCATTGTCACGTTTTGCCTTAAAATTATGAGCGTATAAAAATATTCTTGAACAAGTAAAAACCATTGGTTACTAAACTTAAACCTAGCTCATACATAAATATGACTATTAAACACATTCTCTTTTATAGTTTTTTGTCAATATTTATAGCTTTTATTTAAATAATACGCCGATAACCAGTAACTGGGAACATATACGAATCTTAATACACACTTGAATATGTGTTTATTTGATTGTGAGCAATAAAACGGCTCTCATAATATTCAAAATGTAACGTATTTCAAAAATTCGTGAATTAATACAACACAATATTGTCTTTAAGCAATGGTTTTTAATTTCACGGCTTTAGTTTCAACAAACACATTATCATATATATGTCAAAAGCGTACCTTCCGAAATAGATTTGGGAATTTATCTTGCAATAAAGTCGGACCTACTGGTGTGACAAAGCAGTCGTAAAAGATTGGTTTTGATAATACTCCCCCGCGATTACTGTTTCAAATTAAACTTTATACGACGTGTCACAAGGTCGGATTTAATTTGTCGTGTGTTTAGAGTGTTCGATAAAAAATCGAATAAAAATATAAATAATGGTGATAGCTAGTTCACACCATGGTGATGTCCAGTCCCACGCTCCGACAGATTGGACAGAACCATCAGTGTTCTCAGCCCACTTGACAAACGATGTAACAAGATAAGGTTGGATGTTGGTCGTCAGTGGCGCCTGCAGGGTAGGGCACAGCATCAACCAAAATTAACTCTTTATTACTTAGGTGTTGATTCTCACACATGTTTTAATTGTCTCTTGTCATCGAAAGACTCAACGGATTTAAATTCAGTGATCCTTGTTCTGTATGCCTGTGCTGTTTATCTTTAAATACACGGTGTAAATCACCTCATCACGAAGCCGTCAACCAAGCATTCTGTACATGAAACTAAGTAACTTTACGCAAAAATTATTGCTGGGAAACGACTTTTTTTTGGGGGGTGTAAAATCATGTTTTGTGGTAGAACTCAATTTAACGCACTCAAAACATTGTGCTGATGGACGGATTGAATGGTACGGGGGTCGTGGAGGTGTTTAAAGTAAAAATCTAACATTAAAAACTTGTGTTTAAAAAAAATACTTGTCAAAAAGTTGGAACTTTGACCCCTAATATCTCCGTAACTAGAAGGTTCCCAGGTATGGTGTAGAACAAAAAAAATATCACAATGACAGGGAGAACCAGTGCCTTTCGGCTTCGTTAAGAGGTGTTTTACACCCTTTATATTTGCAAGCATAGCTTTTCAAGTTTAAAAAATCCGTAAACTGAAGGCTCCTTAACCATAGGTTGCAAGTTACAATCAAAATCCAAACTATATTTTCGGCAATTTTCTCGGCTGAAGACAACACGGCCTCAGCAAAAATAATCACCGCTTATAATTCCATCATCAGCCACAGAGAAAACACTATTAATCAGATTTCTACCAAAACCTCAGAAGATCCGTAATGGGGCGACACAAATAACATAATATTAATATGATTTATTCACAATTCTTGCCGCGTTAATGATCGCAGCTAACTTGTTTCCAAAACGAAATAGATGGCGGCTCGAAGTAGTCGTTACTCGGTTAATAGTCGAAGGGAAAGAGTTCCGTGTTAGAAGCCGATGGATAGCGGCTTTGTGATAAATTAGACTATTAGCATGAATATTGGGGATCGGTACCAGAAAGGTGGATGGAAATACATACTGGACAGGTGGTTTGGTTAAATAATGTCATCAACAGATTAAGTTGGAGTACAAACACCTGTTAAAGTTAGGATCTATATTTAGGGCAGGGATTTAATATCGTCAGAAATATTAAGGAAAAAAAACACAATTTCAGAAAATGAAATAAAAAATACTCCTCTCAAATCATTTTCAGTTTTCAAGTAAACAGCATAGAATCCAAGAGCAACACCATGTCTATTACTTTACCAATACAGGTTTGCAGTATTAAAATATGTTCAAAATGACTTGGTCAATTTTTTACTTAAATAGTCAAGATATAGAAATATAATCATGCTACAAATCTTCTCAAACAATAAACAGATTTAAAATCGACGAAATATCAGTTATCTTCTTATAAAATAAAATCTGTAGTAAAAAGACAGAGCTGAAACAACCGTTAAACAAACGCGCATAGAATATTTAACCTCGTAACTAAGAGTATTCACAAAGTGCCTTCCTGCTTACATAACTATTCAAAGACCGTCTTTTCAGTTGTCTGTCTGTCAGTCAGCAACAATGAGGATGACAAAACAAGCGATATATTCCCATATGGGAGCACAATGAGGTTTTGTGCTTGCGCGCGCATCTCTACTCTACACAATATGGCCGATCTTAAGTATTGTTTTTATGTTTCTTAGTATTCTAGAGTGTTAGTGATCTTACATTGTTGAATTAATTAACTTTTACCAATTGAAAGTGATCAGTAAATCAATCGCGTTTCGAAAACACGTTTGTTCTAAGTTAAGAAATATTTTTCATAATCGAGAGCAAACTTACAACATTTAAGAAATTCACACCAATAAAAATCCGCATCTAATCTGATCGGACACAATTTTTTATGTTTTGCATTAGTATAAAATTGCTATAAAATATGTATTTCCTGTCGTTCTCCTCGTCAATAAAAACCACGTTTATGCAAAGTTGGTAAAACATCATAATAATAATGTGACGGAGATAGCGCGACTCATTTTAATTATGTAAGCGCAGTATTTCATGCCGTGAGAATTTCGCAAATATTTGCAAAGCTTTTCTTTGTTCTTTTTAAACACATTTAATGATTCCGCCGACGCATCGCACGACAATACACCGCGACGGTCGACAATGGAGTCAGCCGAGCGGGGCATAGACAACGAGCGAAGGTTTTGTCTCGGCCCATAGACAAAAGCTCTTTCATTGGTGGAACAATGACGGGTCGTCTTTGCCTCATTTATCATACAGGCAGGTTACTTTCATCCAATAATTACAATGTACTGAGGATTCAGACGTTAAGAGAGGCTTTAAAGGTTTGCATTGTGGGAATTAATTATACACAACTACTTAGTATATTTCATGGCTTTGTTACATAAGTAGGTTATAAGCACTTCATTATTGTTTTGAAATTGACTGGTAGTATTAATTGTAGTTGGCCTGCGTTTTGCTATACATTGTTTAACGAAACAATTGACATCATTGAGGCCACCTACTGAATACTGAAAGCAGACAGTCAGTATCAAAAGATATTCAATCTCACCATATAAGTATCAATGTGTCCAAACTACTAAAATATAATTTATGATTCATATTGTTCAAAAGTAATTATTAAATTCTACATTTAGCCTAAACGAGCATTCCTGTTAGTAAGGCCCATATAAATGGTTAAAAAATCATTAACATTTGAATATCAAGTTACTCATTAGACAAAGCCAAAAATTATAAATCCCGATACCATCTTGACCAACGCATTCTATAAATTAAAGTAAGAACATCTTTTAAAAAACGAACAATGCTGGCCAATCAGAACAGGTTTTTGATTTTTTTAATCTCGCGTTCTTTGAGCAGTGGTTTATCCCCATAATTTAACGAATTATTGCCTAGCATTTAGTAGTTAATGTAACATTAGTAAGATAACAATTCTGAGAATCACGCCACTTGTTTTTGGACACAAGTAACTTGATGTTAATTAAGAGTACATCATTGTCGTTAACATAAGATACTTACATACGTTTTGTTATCATCTTTTCTTATCAAATATTTTGGAATGTTCGTCGGTTTAACTAATAGTTAAGGATTTCATTTTGTTATCCAGATAAGTCGAGTTATTTGATCTGTGTTGTTTTTATTGCTTTATTCTATACTAACGTCTAGTACCGTGTTTGATACTCAGATAAAATATCTATTTGTTCCTCATAAAGTAAATATATGGGGGATAGAGTAAGAGGTTGGAGGTATGATTACAATCAAGGGAAAGGCATTATAACGGAAGCACAACTAAGTAAATGCTTTATTGCTGTCAAATAAATTACCATTACACAAAAGTGGATAATAGATACCGCATTTCTAATCTCAGAAGTACCTAAGTATTCTTCTAAAGTTTCATAAAATATCTAGCTCTCTTAATCAATTAATTTAAATGTTGCGTATTGTAATTTTCCGTCACGACATTGACAAAAAACCACATGAAAAAAACCCACATGTTTCACACATTCCAAGGAACGTATAGAGCTTCCAATAAACAATGAGCACCTAAGTATGCAGATTTGCGCATTACAAGTCATATTAAGTTAAGGTTGCGTATTCCGTCTGTCACACAATAAGTCATTCGTATAACTGATGCTGTCTTCGTCTAGTTATTTCTAAATAGAGAACTACGACCATTTCTCACTTAATGATACTGATCTAAAAACAAAGTACGCAGGCGTATTATCTAGTGCCTGGTTCTTATCTTCCCGTGTCGCGAAAATAGCATGGGAGTCGATAACAGCTCGCGATAACCGCTGACAATGAAGTAACGACCTATCAATATATACAATTGCAGCCCACTTCTGAAATCTATTTCTAGTACGATGTCGCAATGGATTGTTTAGGTAATTCAGAAGTAGGTTGGTACTGGATACCCATCAGGAACATTTGGGTGCAATAGAAATAGGTCTATATTATAAAATCTCTCTCATTGAAGGCTACGTTGTAAAAAACATAATTATATATAGTAAGGGATTTTTAATTTAGGCAAATGTATGATCTTCCATAGGCAATCGTTTCAGACTACAAATCTAGTTAATTAATTCATTCAAATGGCCAATTACAACGTTCCAGACTTCAAATTTTCGAAGCTGGCAACTAACAAATAAAAAGAAAACGAGATACTTTTTTTGAAAACTCAAAATTTCTATGCATTCCCACACATTAAAAACAAAAGCGGCTGGCAATGTGCACGCACTGTTGAGCCACGGGCGGCGACCGAGGATGCAAAGGCAAAGGCACGATGATTTGCAGCCAGTCGGAAGCTTTTGCACCACTCTAGCCGCTAGAGGGACGCTCTATTGCCGTTGTTCCGAGAGCACTTGTGCGCTAATTGTTTGCAGAAAGGGTTCCTCGAGTATTGTTCCGATGAGTTTTTACCGTCAGCATGATAATTGTGATTTATATATATTTTTTCGAAATTAAAAATATTTTCCTTTGAACATGTAGTGGATTTTCTTCAGCGAAGTAATAAATCTGATTAAAGTGAATTTGCTTTCAATTAATCAGCAGTAAGCCTAAGCTTTCCTTCAAATTTAAAAAAAGAACTTGAGCAAAAAGAAACAACACTTCAAGAAAAGCCTTTTATTTCTAAGACAGCACTTTTATACTTTTATATTAAAAACTTTTATATAAATCGTATTTTTTTCATAACTGTCATCTTTATTTATTTCTTTCTTGAAGTAAGGCACAGACTACACTATCTGACTGTACACACGGTACTTGCGCATTTCGCCGCGGCAATTTTTCTCTAATTAAAATTATGCCGATTGTCGTTTCTATCCGCCGCGTTCGTTTGTTGTGGTCCGTGACGCGTGCCATTTGAAGCGCTCTTGTGCTTTTTAGTGCCCGCGTTTACCCCCTCATGCTCGTATCCGAACGAACTTTGTGCCGTGAAAATAATGGTTTTTAAAGTCATGTTTTTATTTCCGCATTATGCTGGCAAGGGTTAGTATTTTGGGAGAAAAAAAAGACGAGCATTTTTTGCTGTTAACCATTTTGTTGATTTCAACTAGATTACATTGTAATTATGTAAGGTTAGATGGCCAATTCTTATTTTTTTTAATGCTTTTATTGTTTGATGTCCTTAGTGCTGTTAATAAACCAATGTACTTACCTATTATTTCGTTTATTCATCTACATGCATATTATTTACATTTTTAAAGATTTTACAAAGATAAATAAATAAAACATTAAGACACAAACATATTTCATATATAAAAAATAGTAGCTCACCAGCATCGGGAACAGGGTCCGGGCTACCGGTGGTCAGGGCTCTTGAGAGAGGAACATCCTTACAGTACTACGTGCCGTGTCCAGAAGTACTGCTTCTGCTTTCTGAATCAAGCCTTTGGCCGACACGACTATCGGCACAA
Source organism: Cerastis leucographa (assembly GCA_963082945.1). Taxonomy (NCBI): domain Eukaryota; kingdom Metazoa; phylum Arthropoda; class Insecta; order Lepidoptera; family Noctuidae; genus Cerastis; species Cerastis leucographa. Next base: position 10,148,613 of record OY720353.1, read on the forward strand.
TGGCTGCTGTACTCACGTCCCACATGTCGACAACCTCGCGAGCCAGATACTACTACTTGAACTGCTTTTCTTTCTCTGCTTTCACAAGGTTCTCGTCGTGCGGGACCGTTCTATCAACAGTCATTGCACGACGCTCCAATCGATCTACCAACACAATGTCAGGCTAATTGGCAACAATAGTCCTGTCAGTGACGATAGATCGATCCCAATACAACGTGATATTACAATGTGTTTCCGGTAGTTATTCGTCATCATAACTTCGTCCATTATTGCACAGACAAAACCTTCGGTTACCCTGAAGAGGTAACTGAAACGCAGCCAGGATACGGATGCTAAGAAGTCTACATCGGGCCCATGTTACTTACCTATTATTATTAAACTCATTAAAAGATGTGAAAAGCCTAACTAAGCTATTTTCCACTAACAAATTTCATGAATCCTGAAACATTTTCCTTACTTTATAAATTAACGCATCGTAAACGTTTTCCTACAGAAAATAACCAAACAAAAAATCGCGTTCAGCGTTCGCTTTCATCGCTTATCTCGCAAAAGTTACTTCCAACACATTAGCTAGCGAAAAATTTACGCATATTGTGCGTGTGGCGATAGCACGCGTTCGCGGCAAAAAAATCGCGCGATAAACGCCGACAAATCGTGCCGGGATGACGCGGCAGGCGCTAATGACGTCACTGCTATCTTTCGTCACGATGACGGTGGGGACAGATGATTTTAAAAAAAGAAGGAGGGCTGTAGAGCGGGCTTTGTGGTCGCCGTGATTGGGTGTTTTGTCGGATTTTTCTCACGTTGGGGATGTTCGTAATTGGAATTGATGATTGTCCGTGATTTCGAGATGTTTTTAAGGGGGAAACTATTTTTGTTTGCAGTTCAAACGCGGAGTATTTTGAGTGTGATTAGTGTTGATAGTTCGCTTATTTTTAGATGCAAGCGTTTTTAGATTGAACACGTGTAGTCTTAAATTACCTGTCAGTGTTTTTCGTAATGTTAGCTGTTATTTGTTACTTTTAATTTCCCGACGGAGCTGTTTTTATTTACTCTGGTTGGTGTCGAAATGGACATGGGATCGAAACAGTTCTAGGTACTACTATACTGACAACAAGCAGGTAATTTTGTCGTTTCTTCGCTATAACGTCTATACATGTAAATGGGAGTAGTGTTTTTGTTTTACATACATATATGATGTGAAATATTTCTAGCTAGGAGCTTTCTAGTATCTATTAGAAAGATAAAAGTTAAAGCAAATGCTCTGAAGCCATAAGTTTCTGCGAATATCTGAAAGATTATCCGACTACAATTCCAAATAAATCACTTAAACTCACAATGTTACTCCAACATCTACTTAAATCCGTACGCAATACGTACTTAAATCTCCCTTAATCGTAATAACAACAATAACAACAAATAAGCTGCTTACAATATCATACGACCGCATTTTCATAATCGTATCTTCCGTCCTTATCTTTCCGAAACGGATCGTCGAAACAAAACAACCCCTATTAACAAGGGGGTTAACGAAATCGTAGGCATCATCAAGCGTATTACCCGATCCCATTAAATAGGCACCCCTAAACAGGGCCAAAAGCTAACAGAAGGAGCATCTTTGTTTAACCAGATAAAATCTCTTTGACAATTTGTGCTTATTCAAATAAGGAGTCCCCTGATACATAATGGTTTAATATTCCGTCTTACGCTTGTATAGGTAGTGATATTTTAATTAGGTGGATGTGTGAGTTTGGTCTTAATGAAGGAATCGACCAAAGAAATGGTTATGTACTTTCTAAGTTTAGGGGAATTTTCAGTTCTTGCATATACTCGTACATATAATTTGATTTCAGAACTAGATGGGAAATTCTAAAGAATACGTGTGAGTAAAAACATAAACAACCATAAAAATAGAAATCAAACTGGAATTTAATGAAACCCTTGAAAAAAAAAACACAATTCGAAATGTTATTTGCAAAAAATAAAAGCCAATCAGTCCCGAAACTCAATATTTTACATAGGTACACACATCACACATGTTTTTCATTTATTTGTGCGCTGGAACAAACGCTCAATAATCATTCCCGGGGTAAAGCAAACAGAACTTAACCTTTCCTTTTCCCGGGGCTTAGATGAAAAACACCGACAGACGACGTTGAAAATTAACAAAACAGATTACATTCGACATTTTCAAAGAGACCGGGGAGCGTTGTTTGCTGCTGATTCTTTCCATTTACAGAACCGCGGGCCTGGAAACCGTACCCCATAAAACACCTCGTCGGAATTGGCGGGAAGATTAATGTCACAGATAAAATATAAACCATAGATTCTGTCTTTTTTTCTCTTGCGACACAGGTGTATTTTGTTAATGAGCTATCAAGGCTATTTTAAATATTTGGTCGCATTTTGTTATTAATTTTCACAAGTTTTAATAAGACCTAATTAATATTTGAGATGTTTTACCTAGATTCTTAATTATTGATGTGCAATTTTGACAAAACATTCATAAAATCATTATATAACATCCGGTGAATGCAAATTGAACAGATTTATCTTGTTTTCTAATCGATAATGTCTCAATTTTTATATCTAGGCAGGTATTTCGAACACAGGCTCCTAAATTAAGTAATTCATACAATTTGCCGTAGGTAAAATTAACATTCAAAATTCAAACACGAAGTCTTTAGCTTGTCGAAGTCGTTTCAAAGCGTTTGTCAAATTACGTATCACCTCCCCCGCGTCCCGCCCACCCCTTATTCGCGAATTCAAAGTCTATCTTTAAAATAACTGATTGTCTGTTTACATTTCTCTGTATTGAATAAGATGCTTATTTAAGTTAGGCCGTGGATTTTCATTTGCTCACCCCTCTGTGGCCCTAGCAATGAGAGGGTACGGAGAAGGGAAGGGATCAAAATAAAGTGGTGACTTTATTAGCGTTCGGTACATAATCGTTCTGAAATCAAAGGCGTTCGAATTTGGAATTCTGATGATTGTGTACTCGTAAGAGCTTTAGCAAATTAAGCGATGTTTGTTTTTTGTTACTAATAACATCCATTCAGTACTTAAGTACCTATACATCATTTTCTTTTGCCTCCAAAACAATATCACAATACATTCTATAATTTTATAACAAGCGTAAATCTTCAAAAAAAACTATATAGGTCATATTGTCTGCTTCTAAGGATGTAGGTACATAATTTACTCTTAAGTGATTGAAGTACCTACAATTAAAGTAAATAACAAGATAAGTCGTAAAGATATCGTCAGTACCTATAGATAATACATACCTACCATGTTTTTTCATTAAGTAAACGAAAAGTCTTAAGTATATTATCTCACAGAAAATTATTCCAAGCATAATTCCTTTTGAGTTCCGCTTGAAAAAAACTCGCCGTAAAGATAATTGATTTTATTCTAAACAGAATTTAATGCACTTAACATTTTCTTCAGACTCTCCGAGCTATTCACGGGGGATCTTTTTGTATGGGGAAAATCATTTTATGATTAAAAGGCTCCTATTCAGCAATCGTTGACCACTTGCATAAATTATTATGTACAGTCAGGGCCGTTTATTTTGTAAATCGGATTTACCGTGTGTGAATCAGCGAAAATTTTATCGAAGTATGTTTAATAATATCTATAGTACACGTAATAAACCATTGAATTACTAAGTTTTATTGTATAAAAACATATCTATTAATATAAAGTGAGACTAAAAAAAATTAAAAATCTTCCTTGATTTTCCTCCAAACAAAACTACAAACAAAGATGATTAATAGGTACCAAAGAAATCTCAAAAACATAGCGAACAACATTCTTCCTTCCTTTTACACGAAAAAAAAACGAACCCCGTGTCATTTGCATACCGCCAACGATTGCGACTGTACAAGAAAGTCTATCAAAAGAGATAGCCCCTTTTGTACCAAGAAACGGATCGGGGAAATTAATTTAGAGTTTTTTTTACAAGAGCCCCCATTATGACTGTTATTATGAAGATCGCTCATTCCGTATCGACGTTCTTTCTTTGATCTACCCAGTTTTGAGATAATGACATTATATTTCTTTGATATTCTATAAGAGAGAGATGATATATTATTTTTTATGTTCTATTTCCTATTTTAATTAGGCTTTTGTTAATATTCGTATTAATCGTCACTTCGTTGGTTGTTAGGATTGTATGATATTGTTAATGTTGCATAGGAATTTTCATTTAATAAATCACTAGAAAATATAAGGTTTCTGCAGTTTTTAAGACCAAAAACACTACTTACTAGCTGTTATAAAAAAAAAAAATAAGAACCGTATCTCAGTTTATTTTTTTATTTTATAGCCTCCTTTTTTTATTATTATTTTTAAATGACATTAACTGTTTGTTTATTTAGAAGTTCACTATGTAGCACGTTTGTTTTTTTTATTCTTTTTTATGTACACATTTTGGAAGGCGCTGCTGGTGTCTGTGATACAATGATTTGAATGATTTTTATTCATTCGTACAACCAACAATTTTTCAATTCATTAGTACAGGCACCAACGATACACTTATGTCTGTTATGCTCATTTTTAATTGCAAAATTTGTAAAAATGTGTTTTTCTGAAATATAATGTATTATTATTTATTTGTATTTCAGAAACACAGCATAGGTTGTCACCTATGGTGTGTTTCTGAAATACAGTTCTTCTCTTTTTTTATTACAACTTACCCCGTCGGGTAAATCTTTTGTAAGATAAAGCAGTGTTATAATACTTGTAATATCAAATCCGTTTACACTGATGTGATAACAAAATATCAGTGAAAGTGTGTCCCATAGAAGCATTTTACGCTGACTGTACACCTATTTGTCCCCATAATTGTAAATGCAAGCCGGTTCGGTGGCCAAACACAGTCGGATGAGCCTTTACAATGTGAATGTGATCCATCCCCAATCCACAATGACTAAATGCCTATTCAAAACCCACAACACTCTACATAATAAATTATATACTGTTATTTGATCTAATTGACAAGAAATACCAGATTAATATAGCATATTCATGTTCGTGCGTAATCTCAATATATAACGCGACGTAAACACCTCTTCTGCGAACACACTATCACAATGAATGAGTTTCATAGTATTAATGAGTGCAAATTCAGTTTTAGAAGAACCATCAATGAAAGCTCTCAGTCACACTAAACTCAACCCTATCTCTCTAACAATTAAGATTGTTATCTCCCCATCAATTCACACCGGTACATCAAAGACGTCTCACTCAGGATGTGAGATTGAAATTCCTGATCTGACTAGTAATAAACTTACTTCAGCTTAAAAGAGATTTCAAAAGAACGAATAAAGAAAGCGGAGATGTTGTTATTAAAATCGTTGCGGACGGAAGAAAGGGGGCTTAAAATGACACCAGCCATGTTGTGCGATATCGCGCATTATTAAGATGGCCGACAAATCTCAAACTTTATTGAGATTTAAATTCGGATTCATCGGCACGGTCAGTTAATGATTATTTTTTCACGTTATAAGGCAATTGTTTCTGAAGCACAAGTAATGGTAAGAAAAAAAACAAAATACAGGAATCCATTTATTAACTGGACATTATTTTATTTCAATTGGTTGCAGCAGTTTGTGCATAATTGGACTTGCCACATAAGTATAAATTATGGCATTATGAAATATTTTATGCCACATTTTGTCCGATATGGCATGCCGGTAAGATCTTAAACGCATCTCTCGAAAGCTCTTACAGTAAACCCGAAGAGTTAATAGTTGGTATGGCGTAGTTTATGTGCTGTACTATACAATAGTAGCCTGCTTGCTCGTAGCCTAGAAATAAATAGCACAAAAGCTGTTTTATTCTCAATGAATTTTACAACTGGTAAGAGAAAATAAGCAGATCATAGATTCCGTGTTATTCTTCCATTCAGCTGAAACAGACTGAAACACAGGTGTTTTTCGGTTTGTTTTGACAATCGTTCGAGTTCTGTACAATTCCAACAATGTTTCATTAAAGCTCGCACTCGTTCAGGTATGAAATCATTCCACAGATACATCATTGTGTTTTATCGCCTCTCGCACTGTTGGATAGACAAAAGCCCAGTGTTTAGATAGAAAGAAGTATTTAGATCCGTCTGATAGTTAACACTGACCAGCGATCCGTGTTTGTTATTTAATGAAGTGTTCGTTCCTCGGTACATTTATTGTAATCCTCGTCAGTAGATCACAAAGACCACTATGTTTATTCTAAAGGCAAGTGGCGGCTTACTGTGTACGTTTCCCAAATTTTATTCGTGAACTATTCTTAAACTTTTAGTTGCGTTGCCGGAGCACCTTCAGACTACGGTGGGATTGTATAAAAATAAATATTTACATTTCACCGCATATTGTTGACGGGAAAAGGTTAATATCTTTATAAATAGAGGTTCGTGCCGATCGATAGTGAAGATTGAATTATAATAATTTTATTATTAGACATTTTACTTTTGGCTCGGAACTGGCACTGCAGTGCGTTTTCTGTTTTCATTTTACAAAACCGACCATCTTGATGAAAAAGGCAAAGCTTGGTGTTATTGATGATTGTTATTGAGAACTGTTGCTTATATAAGATCCAAACAAAACCTTTTTTTTATAATGAAGTGTGTATTTCGCGTTTGTTGAATCTGGAAAACTTAAATCTGTGCAATGAGTACCTATACGGTTTTTCAAAATTGGTTTCTTTGTATTCAATTTTTTCCGCACCTATCATATCCATCAAATTAGCAACTACTTACTGTTCATCTCAACCAAAACTACAAAGTAAGCTATTGATAGTCTAAGAGGCAGCGTTGAAATCATCGAAGCCATTATAATCGTTTTAATAAACAATAAATAAAAGACTGACGCACGCTGAGCCGTCGAGTGATGGCCGTCAGTCTGACGGATTTGACGAATCATTGTGTTCGTGTCAATCAGCGGACCGCGGATAAAACGCCCGGCGTTTAATAAACGCATTTACATTTTTGTATTGTTTTGTTTATGTGTAGATTGTTTAGTTACTTCATTTTATACATACATTTAGGCCACCCTATCGGTCTTAAGCGAAGCCTTGACAGATGCTCGGGACGTGGGATTGTTAAGGCGTACACTAGGTAATCAGATCCTCTAGCAAACTGGCTGACTGGCTAAAATTTTCCCATTGTTCGTGTTGATTCTTTACAAAAGTTCAGCTGCCTTATCAGTGTAAACTGCCCTAAATCTAATTTTCCAGTTACTAAAGCAACCTGAATGGAGAATGTCTCAGTATTTGACATTACAGCGAACTTTAATTTCATGAAATGTAGTACATACACTTTGTAAAAGATGAATTCTTAGAAATAGTTCCGCCTCGTTCTTTCAAACAAGTATTATAATTATGTTGGTAATAATATTTTTTACTGAAATGTTCATGATTAATTGTATGTATACAGAGATGAAGTATTTTTTGACGTACTCAACTTCTAAGAATTTTGTATGTAGGACGGACGACTATGTTATTTTTATGAAGTAGTTACTAGTTGTTGATCATAAATAATTACAATACTATATCTTAGACGCTGATTAAAGAAATCACGAAAATAATGAATGTGCCATTACGTTTTCGTACGAAAATTAATATAGACGAAATCTACATAATTTATTCACCAATCATTTGCTTTGATGTAGATTTTGAGCACGCCGAGACTTCAAATAATCCTAATTTGCTACTAGCCAAATCTTATAGCACTGGTCAGCCATTGGAGAGCAAAGGTGAAATCCTTATTTCACCACATATCTCTTACCCTTACATACTAATAATAATATTAGTTATACATAATAATACATAATATTAATTACATAACATTAGCGCTGAGCAACATCGCATACCATTCAAAAATATTCTTTGAATTTCCGCAGCAATCCTACTGACGTACTTTGCTCTAATATAGCCAACATCCAACATTTGAGCCAACACTCCGCCAGTATTTGGCGCCACAAAGCCATACTTCTTGAGAGAAGCTCGGTTGCATCCTCGTTACTGCATTTCGCCCGGCTTGTTACCCGGTCTTGCCTTTTTACCCGGATAACTCGCTTGTTACCCCCATCCGGGTGGTTAGCTTGAGTCTCCTCCAATTATTTCCAGCTCAAACCGGTTGGAACCGGAGTGTAAGTTTTAATTTTTGGACGCTGCTTGTTTGGCAAGTTTGGAGAAGGCTAGCTCCTTGAGTTCGTGGCTACTAAAGTTTGACTAGATCTATTTATGATAGATGCTTTTAGCAGCGTAAACAAAATTTTTCTATAACGTTATGAAAATGCAACTTATTTCTGTAGTCGGATACCCATCAGTTAGTTATGGAAAATATATATAAACGATTAGGAATGCGTTTTAGCACCTTTGTCAACCTTTTATGATTTAATTGCGAAATCAATCTACAACAGTAGGTACAAAGAATTGTGATTCCGTATGAACTTTTACATTAAAAAAAAAAATGATCTATCTGCAATAAATAACAATCGAACAAAATTCCCAGTTTGTAAGTACAAGGGCTTTCGTTTATAACCACACATTGTACCAACATAATGAAATAAAAAGAAACTATAATATTTTCTTATTTTTCCTTACCGCACTATTTCCCTCGAGATTAGAGGCGGTCCATTAGCGACAAAGGACAGGTGTTGAGTGTGTTCTAAGCTTTATTAATCTTTTCTCTCGACCGCGGTAAGGTTTCGCACTTTTGTGGCGTCGCCCATTGATGTGCACAAAGCCTTTGAGTGGGTACAGTGTGGTATATGCTTTAGTTGTTAAGCCGTTAAAGATTTTGTAGACAATGATTTTCAATTGGCACTGTCGTGTGGTTTTTGAGGTGTTATGTCGGTTCGTGTGTGTGTTCTTCTTATTGCTTGATGAGGCTTTTGTTTCTTATAGGTTTATTGATCAGGAACGTTATTAGTTCTAGATTTAACCAGACATTTTATATTATTTATTTATTTTTACTTTTTATGTACACACAATAGGAAAAAACATTAAATATTAGAGTACAAAGGTACTGCTTATTTCATATGAAATTTCTGCCAGCAGACCTGCGAAAATGAAATGAAAAAGAAATGTAGACGATAGTGTGTAACAGAAGGAAGAGAAAAAATGAGTTGTGCCTTACCTAACTTAACCTATACTACATCTCTTAGTTGCTCATAAGCAACTAAGAGATGTAGTATAGGTTAGGTCAGTGACTTTTTGACATATCAAAAAGTCACTGACACGAAATAAAAAATCTTGACTGACTCATTAAATCCCGTCTATTTTTGATAAAATAACAACAGTAGTTGTAATCTTAACTACCTAAAAAACTTCTAAGTACTCTTCACCCTTGACTATAATAATATAATACTTACATAAACATTATTACGAATTCTCGAAACAGAAAACGCGTACCTAATTGAGAACAGTAAGTCGCTTAATTAATGAGTACCTACATTCTGCGGGGCTGGTTTGTTCTCAATGCACGATCCTCTTGCTCATTTGTTTTTTTTTTTTAAATATGAAATGTGGTAAAATATAAAATTGTATGAGAACAGAATAATGACGCCACTCCACAACTCTATCGCCTACAAAAGGTCATCTTGGGAATACGAAAGAATAACGTGGAGTTGCACGCGGAATTCGCTTATAAATTTCACGTATTCAGGTATCATTAATGCAAGATAGTTGATAAATGTAAGTTAAATATGTAATGATTTTGATTTTGGGGTGTAGGTAATGTCGTAATGATGTTTTTATGAAGAAGCACATATTACCGTAGTTCCATAAGCGACAAACTTGTCACGTCTTGTATCGTTCTGTCATAGGTTGATGCATTTTTCTCGAGAGTTGTGTGTGGGGTAAGTCAAAGATTCTACGGAACACGGATTCTATGGAACTTTCATTTGCGGCATGTCCTCCAAATGCGGATAAAAAACGGTTACAGCAACGATTTGGGTTACCAATCTTTTTTCACTTTAGTGACACGGTTAAATTTAACCGTTCTTGAAAGTGAATGATTTTAGAGAAACATCAATAAATAAAATTAAGTTCCTTTTTTGTTTGAACAAATCCCTTTCAAACTCGGTAACATCCACAGAATCCTAATGCCATTATTTCCGCCGGCTAACGGAAAACAAAAATAAACATAAGAGTAGGCAAGGAATAAAAGAAAAGCTCAAGTGGGACGAGCATCCGGGGCTAGCAAGAGGCAAGACAGGGGGGTGAAGCAAAAGGGGGTATAAAAGAGGGGGTGTTATAGATGTTTGTCTGTAAAGGTCTCGAGGGACTGTCATCGGTTGGCTGGATGGCCGGCTCGCTTTTGTTTATACGTTTTTGAACTCACATGATGTTACTTGAAGTGGTAATTTTTTGGGCATGTTAAGTTTGTTAGGGGAATGTTTTGAATTTATTTTTGGATTCTAACTGTTATTTATATTTAAATGGGATGACAAATATTAAAATAATAAGTACTCGGTATCTAATCATGGTACTAATCCCTTTGGAAAGAGGCAATTTGATTGAATGAAAAACATGCCTTCTTTAATTGCACTGCACTAATTATTTTTTGACGGCCAGTTTTTGATTAGGTAATTTTATAGAAAATTTAATAAATCCTAAGAGCAAAATAACGGTAAGGTAACATTTACAAAAAAAAAACAAAAAACGCTTTCTTTAACATAATCGATAACAAAAACATGTTTCAAATTATAAAGTCGTTACTTTCCGTGCGTTGTCGTCCGGATGTCTAAAAATTGTTGTTGCTTTAAAAAAACGTTCAAGTCAAAAGGAGCGCCGACGTGTGATGTGGCCGTAATAGCTTAATTTCATGATTTACTGCCCCAGCTCGTTTGATATGTCCCATGTCGAAGGGAAGCTGTAAAATAATGGAAGGTAAACTATGGAGTTAGAGGTGACTTCAAATGATTTTTTTGTGTTAATATTATAATGGCCTTCATTGTGATACCCACTGGAAGTTCGGGTAATTTTAAATTATATTATAGAAGAATGGAAATGATGACATGAGCATTGGCTGAATAAACTAACAAGTGAGTGAAGTGAAGCTATCTAAGTCCACTACTTACTAGACACATTTATGGACTTGCGATGCTGAGTTAGGCCAAATTCTATTCGTTTAATTTGCCCTTAATCTGTATCACAGTCAGCACTCATTAACTTGTAAGCCCCACAAATATATCTCGTAAACATCCCAATGACAATACACATCGTGCTTCAAATAGTGGCATAACCAATTAACAGTTTCCTTTAGCAGAGTAACATGAAAATGCAATAGGTAGGCTCTTAATTCCGGCTGCCACGTGCCCGACCGTCGTCCGATACCAATCACTGCGCTAATTTGAAGAAACCGCAGGGTTGCCACTCTTCGATCCCACTGTACAGGGTTGCCTCTCTAAGGGCTGTCACTATTAGCGCCTACTAACGTCAAGTATTGTGTGATTTAATAACAATTCAACGACAGAAGTGGGCGAACCCTTAATATTTTGACTTTCATGTTGATTGAGAATGAGTACCCATTGTAGAGGGTTGTTCTGATTTTTGCAATCAAAGTTGGGGAGATTTTGACTTCTTTTATAAGACGTTTTGTTGTTATTCCTCGAGATACCCGCGGCTTGTAAAAAAATTGGGCACAAAAATAATTTTATGTCAAAATGGTAAGCTGTCATTATCGTAAAACCTTTTCCCAGTGGCAACAACCTCTCGTTAACGAATTTCTGCAAACTTAACACGATAAACAAAATAAAATATGAACGCTATAAATATAAAACAGGGTCCGAACAAGACAAAGCACGCATCGATTCCATTATGCAAAATGCATAATCACCGCGGACATTAGATAAGATCAGTGCATTCGCGAAGCTGCGACTCATGCGCATCGGGAGGATTAAGCTTGTGATAAGCGAACTCCTGCGGGGAGCGCTGGGTGTACCGCTTGTATGCCCCTGGCAGTTTAATTGGGGGACGTCATAATGTTTTACTTGTGCTTCGTAAATGTCATTTTTAATGCCTTTGTTTGATACCTTGGACTTACCATGTTAATGTTAGAGGCGCCTGTTTTAGCTCTAAGTTAATTAGTATTGGTTGACACGCCTGGTTTCTTGCGGGATTTATCGTTTGTATTGAATATGTGAATGCAGTACTCTCATCTTTGTTGTCACCTGTTTAATTAAGGTAATCTCCAACTTTAAGGTCAGTTCTGTGATTACACCGGTATAACAGCGTTACTTGATATACCTAGGAGCTGCAAGTGGACTTTTTAATGCCTTGATCTTATATCATATCAAAAAGAAGATCGAATACTTAATTCAGATATATAATTGTAATTCTCACACATACCACAAAGTAGTAACAAAGATTCACAATTTTACATAGGTACTGTGTTATTATCTTTTTCGATATTAAAACGTACTTAAACAAGAACTCAGAGAAGGATAGAATTCTCGTTTTCAATTAAATTGTTGAATGAAAATTTATCATTTTGCGTTCGTCTACAGTCGTCAGGTATGATCATATTTGGCAAAAAGTCTTGCAAGTGAAAGCACTAATTGACCATTTTAATAGATACGCTTTTTGCAAAGTAAAACTAAAAGTAATTAATTTCAATGTTTTTTCAGTACTTATGCAAAAAAAGTCACTGACGAATTACGTGTCAAAATAACTTTCCCCAAACTTTTTATCATCGGCAATGAATTAAAAATATGATAGATGCAACTCTACGCATTTCTTGTTCTCAGACATGCATTAGCGATTCATTTTGATATGTCATCACTTTGCACTGTCAGTACCGCCCTTACTTTGAAGCACCCCTCAAATCAAGTCCTTTTTATATTGCATTATTCAAATTATCAACACTTTAGGGTCACGGAATAAATAAATTATTAGTTCGTTGTGGTTCAGTAAGTGGCCATGCAGGACAGGTAGTTGGATGGACAGGCTGCTAATAGGATGGGTTAATATACAAACTATTGGTGGGTTTTTAGAATTATCGAAATTGTCGTTGGTTGTTGTCTCATCAAAATATTAACATAAAGCCGTCTATAAAAGTCACACGGTGATCGATCATCCCAAATTAAGAAAACGTTGCTACCTAAACTACTGAATGCAAATAAAATGTTGAACATCACTATATTTCAACCTATAGGTACCTACCTACATCGTCAGCCTCGCATCCATAAATCATGAGATTCGACCTCCTTGATAAGGCTTACACAAAAATAGTCTCTTACTTTAACAGCTTTAATAGATAAATCTCAGTCCGCAGGAAAACTACCGAAAACCTAAATCTATTACTCGAATAATCTATCTAGAAATGAGAACACGTCGGCCTGTGACAGTAAATATTATGATTTCACCCAAAGATCTGCATCTCTTACGTCAATGTGACGTCTGTTTCATTATACAGCTTTCTGTGTATTCTCACCTAATCTTTTCATATAACATCATCAACTCTTAATTCGACCACCTAAGGGTCAATATCGTTAGTCGTTTATTTAAAAAGTGGAATTACTATTTTGATATCGGCGCCCACATTATAAATTATGTCATGGTATGTCCGGTGTTCATCTGTGATCTCTTTGTCCACTATATATTCTTCAATTATATTGTTTTTGATGTACGCTTCAAGCTAATCCGCGGTTTCGTATAAATCATTAGGGTTTTGTGCGTCTGTTTCATTGACAATAGCTTTATGGAGATTTGTAGCTTTAACCGCGTGTTCAATAAATCTTGCAAGTTATGTATTATTAAATGTGTTGACATTTGATAGAACTTTGTTTTTGATGAACTTGAAATATATTGGTATCACATTAAACACGCATCATCTGAACATCTAACAGTGATACTATTCCTTAGATCTGTCTCTGGTTTTATTTCAAGGTCCCTTATATACTTTGCTCGAAGGGCGACTAATAAAGATAAATAATTAATAATATTTATATGATTAACTGTCTACATTTCGTTTAGCGAAGAAATATAGGAAAGGGAAATCGTTCTTTACATAATATGTAAAGAACGATTTATATTATAAGAATAACGAACGCTTATATTATAAGCGACAAGGACACAATAACACAATAATGTTTTCGCTTCCATTTATATCCATCGTCATCAGTATTGACAGAACATCGGGCGGTGCTCCTCGCCAAATCACACCCACCTATTTCCATTGGCACCGGTTCCATTGTTTCAGTCAGTATAACGACGCCACTCCATCTTGGCTGTTTCGCTTCCATATCATATTTATGACGAAGCGACCTACCTGCGTCGTGCAACAATAAATCGTGACGCCACAGCTGGTCACCTCTATCAAAAATCGCATTTTTATATCATCTCGAATATTAATAATGCTATCAAAATACGGTCGAAATACCAAAACGACGGTTCGCTGTAAAATATAAGCGCCAATTGCTAGGACATCTCCGCAGAGCTATTAAATAAAAGTCTTTTTACATTAGATAAATCGCGTACGTTATTCGGGAACATCTGTCCCTTGCCGATTACGCCCATACATTATGCTCAGTTTGTTGTTTTTAATAAAAAGTTTAATCCGTTCGGTTATGACGGCAATTTGTCAGGCCGATGGAAAAACTTGCTCGATTACCGGTGGCGCTCGATGTAGCCCGGTATCGCCGAAGGGACGCCTATTACACTCTGCCGCTCTTTTTATTCGCACGATTATGTCACGTTTATTTATGCATTCGCTTTTGTCTTCCATTAGCGCTTTTTCTTTTTTATCTCCGCCGACTGTGATTCACTTAAATGTATTCCCACTGTCAGGACCGCATTTATACGTTTGCAGGAATCTTTAAAAATGGCAAATCCTTTTCATATTTCGCGTCGTCGTTCATCCGGAAACTTACATCGTCGAACTGTTTTGATTTCATCACCTTATAACGTCTTACTCTGTACAACCATTAACAATTCAATACTGTCTTAATGAAGAGCCGATAAAATGTATATTGTGTTATTCGTCACGACTCCCAGGCAATTAATTGGTGTACTTTTTTTTGGGAATTCGCTTTATGGTCGCCGTGATTTAGTGACGGTCCCGCCGGTTGATTTGTGCACACATTTTAGCTTATTCTTTGTGCTGAGAAGTGCTTAAGTGTGCAATATATTGTGTGGAACAAATATCGCGTCGAGAGACTCGTTAAGACTGATAGCAGAAAGTTGCGGAGCTTAAAACGTGGCGCGTACGGTGCCGCCGCCGCGCGGTGCCTTTTGTTAGTGCATATAAAGTTATTTTATTAATGACACGACACTCAAAATTTAGCATGGCGCAAATAAAATTGCGTTTCGTTTATGCTCGTTTCCATTACACTATTACGATTCGCTGTTTTTCATGACCTTAAGCTGACACACGAAAAATTGCAGTACCCAAAATAAAAACCGATTGCATAATCGTAAACTCTTGTCTCTGTGGACATCAAAATAATACATGACTAACAGCTCCCATCTCGTTGTTCCAGAACATTGGTAATGTGACAGCTGAGCTGGAGCTGCAGCGGTTACAACAGGAGCAGCTCCATCGCCAGGAAATGGTGCGACGCGGGCACGGCATGTACCCCGGCCCACCACTAGGACTGCTGCCCTTGCTGGAGCAGATGCGGCCCCCGCAGCAGCAACAAAACGTGAGTCTACCTTGTAACTAGCGTAGATTGCAGAATTTCAGGAGGCACAGGATTAGTCCTTGTTGCTTGGAGGCATCATATGTATAAACTTACGTAAAGCAGAAGAAGTCTCTCATCTGAATGATGAGCATGACGTTGGTATTGGTAATGGTGGAGAATATGAATTGGGAAGACGAAGAGACACACCAGAGATGAATGTGTTAGAGATTTATGTATAGAGAAAGATTCACACATACAGCCTTAATCCTACCATCAAAGTATAGATGCAAAAAAAAAAAACATTTTAAAATAAAATGAACTGTCTAAGAAGAAAACAGAGGAAGATCGAGGTCACAAAAGTACGAACAATTAAGCCACCTAAGACCACCAACAAACCGTATCTTCATCGCCAAAATATCTAACTCATCAACTTTTTAATAGTCACTATGAGGATGAACATGTAATAAACAAATTGATCTGGCAATCGACCATCACTTATATACTCTATTATGGCTAATTTCCTGTGTTCAATAACAGCAATAAAAGTTCTTGATACTTGTTAAATTAGTTATTGTGTGACAAAGGTTTAGATACTATTCTTCCACTAAATCAAACTACTTTTTGGTGTCATGTCTTGCCTGTTTATGTACAAATCAATATTCTTTTTAGTTTTGAGGCTTATGAAAATGAGTTCAGCTGTAATCAATTTCAGGCAAGAAAATTTTGTCCACCTTAGTAAGCTTTAGGAGACCAAAACCTCCATAGTAACATATTTTTACATTGCACAGCCATCAAAAAATTACGAACGTGTTCATATTAATCAAATGTCTAAATTTAATTTCGATAGCTCAATCAAGCAATACCCTGGATGGTGCAATCGACATTACCAGTATTAATACTATCAGAAGATATTAAAACGAAAGTTGTTCTCAAACTAATTACTACAACAACCGGTGTTTGTTATGTAAAGATATAATTAGATGCGTCAAACCCTGTGTTGCTGAGAAGTCCAGTTTTGACTATAAGCGTCATCGGCGACTTGTTTGACGCAAGTGCCTTTTACTATTATATCATTGATGAGGTTTATTGTTTCTTCAGTTTTTATGTGTGAGTCGATAATCTTGATCCAGTTACTCTGATCACAAGCTGCATAAAGCATTATTGAATTATTAAAATGTATGTTAATTTTTCTCGTCCGTGTGTATTGCAGCAGATCTGTTTACATATAAAAACATTTCCATTCAAATGAGGTTTTTTTTGATTCTGCTCTACCATGAGCCAAATGTAAAAGAAAAAAAAGAGGAAAAAAAAAATGCTATTAACAGTAACCAGTGTAGTGACTAGACAAGTGGCGAGTGCCTTCAAATACAATTGACATAAGCTTTTCGGAAGCTCATGGCTAGTTAATATATTTTTGAAATTTCCATCATCGTTCTCGTTACAAAAAAGGCGCCAATGTTGTCGTTTGATCTATGAGTAAAATATAAAAAGCGCGTTACATACTAAAAAAAAAATATTTTAATTTCTAGGCAATGCAAACAAACCAATGGCCAGCGACAGCTCAACTCGCTCAGCTCACTGCTAGCGCTCGCTCGCCGCCTCCACAGGACCCCGACACTCCGCTCAACCTGAGCAAGCAGCGCTCACCGTCACCCGCTCCGCAGATGATGATGCCGCGCTTTGTGCCCTACCCACCTATGGAAGAGAGCCAGTACAGTATGCCGAAGGAAGAGGAATATAATGCTCAGTGCAACAGTGAGTATAATAGCTTGATAAACGAAACCTCGTATTTGAACCCAAGAGCGTGACGAGCATTTAGACTTGTTTTCTACCAGATATGTGTAACGAAGCGGAGCGATGAGTAAGTAATGAAAACATCCACTAAAAGAGCTTGTCCATTTTGAAATTAAAGCAATTCTATTGGTGGATTGTGCGATTAAGCGGCGAAGCCTGAGCAAGGGCTCAGGCATCGCTTAATCGCACGGTTTTGGTAGAAAGTTAAGATCTTTGTCGAAAATCATTATAGGTATGTAGAACATCTAAAAATGTGAAGAACCAGGTATATAGGACCTTCTTGTGTTGGTACTTATTTCCGTCTCCAGAAAGCGGATGTTCATTAGCCTTAAACCCCATTAAATCCAGTTAAACGTATTCTGCGACTAATAAATGATTTGATTAGACAGCCGTATCTACTAATATTTTTAGAACTAGTGCGCAATGACGCGCTGGTGACGTCATCATTATTATCTGATTCACTTGTTACCTAGACACGGATTCTGGGTGAACTGGGAACTATGTCACTGGAGTACTAATAGCTTTCGTGCGTAGACACAAACGTAAAAAAAAATGTTACGACTTTCAACCTAGAGAGAAAAGCTCGTCACTAATGATGTTTCATTCTCGTGCCGTTACCTATCCTCAACAATTACTAGCTAAGCAAAATACCTAACTGCTCAAACCTGAGACAGTTAACTACTAAGATAGTTTAATTTCTAAATCTTATATTAATAAAATTTGTAAAAACTGTTTGCGTAACTGGCCCGTTTAAAGACAAGATCGCGGTAAAAATTTAAGCTTTGTGAAGAAAAGCCAGCTGTGCACAAAAGACACAACTGGTTTTAATCATGTCGAAATGAATTCCGCAAATTTTGGACCTCTAACCCCATAACTCATTCAATAAAATGCTCGAATATCTAAAACATCAACAAATAGATAGGCTTTAAATTTACATAACTAGTATAAACCCAGGCATTCAAGAAAAAGATGAGGATGAAAGGAGCACTTAAAATATTGCATCAATTTATTTAATTAAGTAATTAATGCTTGGAATACAATATGGTTCCCGTTACAATTTACGATAACAATAAATCTTGTGTGTTCTATTTTTTAAATTAGTGGCAATCAATCAGTAAATAGTGTGTGTAAGTCTTTTGTATTGTTTTGTAATCGATTAACTGTTTCATGATATTATTGAAAAAAAAACAAAATAGTACCTACACTAGAAATCATTTTCTGCGAAATGATTATCGTTAAAACCAATCATTCATGCGTATTTTATTTTTTACAAAAACCCAATTCAAGGAATTAAAACCGGATGCTGTTCTCTCAAAGACAAATCAAAACTACACGATAATATATAAATCCGAATCAATTTTAATATCAAAACGAGCGTGTACTTACGAAATGTTAGGAACCGAAATAAAACAGGAGTAGTCTTAGATAAATAGTGGGTAAATGCTAAAATGAAGAAATGTCCCGTGTCGCCGCCAAACATTTTGATGTTTCGCATTTAATTGCTAAATATAATTAATACGTCTTATACTGTAAAACAGTAACACTCCGGTGAATATCGGCTGAAATGTAGGCCAGGCGATTCATCGCGTTTCCCTACTCGAATTTATTGCTAGCTAGGCAATACCTAGGTGATTATTGAAACCTTGTGTTAGGTACAATCTTACCTGAAACGACCTCTAAATACATTATACTTTAACAATAGCTCGTATAGACGACAATGTCTGAAATCATCAAGCAATAGTATAAATACAGAACAGATTGACAGTTCGACTACAGTTTCGACTTTTTCAGTCTGAAGTTTTATCAATAATAAAACTGAACTGAACTGAAGTTTTATTATTAATATAAAAATGGTTTTACATTACTATTGGGTATATGGGTAAAGATTTAATTTATATACTGTTGTGGTAGGTGAGTACCTACTGTATGTAATCACCTAGGTAAACGTGATCATGATTTTCATTTTATCAACAACGTGTTATGATAACCTACCTAACCGATGTACTTAGATCTTTATTTACTCGAACTCGTAGGTTACCTCAGTGTCAGACACATTAGTGTCAACCCCGCAAGTTGTGCAACACAATATTAACATGTAAAGTGAAATATTTCGTTACTATCCGACACATCTCATGTAGGATAAAAGTCGGACAAAATTGAAATGCGTAAATTACTTTAGAAATATTAATTACCAACGGTAATCTTGAAACTCATCTGTAAATCTTACGGGCCCAAGTTTTATGTTACAAAGTTTCGTTTTTATTGCGTCCCCCGACGATTTGATGACATTCCACCTCGAGGATAATGGTCGAAGGCATTCCGATTATTTTAAAAATTAAGAGGGAATATTTTTTTAAGGTGTTCACTGGGAAACAATAGCTTGCCGTATAAGTAGGTACCTACTTAAGTAGATACAACAGATTTTCTATTCCTAGCGTCAGTTTAAAATGTAGCCACAGAACTGCAGGACATTTATTACGAATATTAGATAAACTTTAATAATTCATACATATAAATAATTGTGTAAGATGGTGTACAAAACAAATATCTACTTTACATAGTTGGCGCGAACCCAAACCGAATTGGTTACAAAATCGCAAGTGTCGTTTCGTTTCCTTTAAAACAAGAGAATCGCGTGAAACGTGAAATAGATGGCGCTGGAGACGCAAACTTCCGCTCGCTGCACCGTCCCGCCTCGGTGGACGCTCGCGCACACAACGCCTTGCCATTACAATATTATTGAACAAGTGAATGCAGTTATGCATTCACTTGTTCAACTTCAAACATAAAGTCTCTGGATCTATTTATGAATCCTAATTGCGTCTATAATGAAATCTATAAGCCACAATCTCTACAGAATTTGATCTCCAAGGCCTAAGCTGATGGGGCACTTAAATTTTTCCGGCTTTTCTTAATTTTTATACAGGAATATAAATAATTTCCACAACTTTCATGTTACAATAAATATGACAGCTGTAACATTATATTTTAAGTCATAACGTCACGCAAATTCCTAGATAAAACACATAATGACTTACACTATAAAATGAAATGGCTTGTAACTGTATCTGAATCACCGACTGTGCCGTACTTGACCTGTCACGAGGAGCTAATTATTGCCGTCATTTCAGGCGAACGTCATTAATACTAGTTGTTAGCGTGACAGCCGCATAACGGAGACTAAAATAAAATGGGATTGACGTCATAAGACGACACGCGATTTAAAACTGTGATGACCAAAAAAATAAGGGCGTAAGAGTTTTGTGCGCGAGAGTGTCCTCATCGGCGTTCATATTAGAAGTGTATCGCGCGCGTATCAGGCGCGGTAGGATGTTATAAATTATCTAACAGCGCTTCAAATTAATTCGAGGAATGTCCCGCGCTTTGAGTGCGGCATGTTTCCGCGGTGGCTTATTAATCGAGTGGACACTTGGTAGCGAATCCGTCAGCTCAAATGTTAGCCGGACATTTTCCACTGTGACCCACATATCTGGACGTGGAGGAGGGGGGGGGGGGGTATGCGGTCGCAATAATCGTTTCGGAATTTGATTAGTGCGAAATTTAATGTGCGCGATATTCGTGACGTCATTCACTCTAAATTGCTGTTTGATTAAGTTTGGCGGTTTCAGGATTGCATTAACAAAACTGTCCGTAACTGTACCAACTTTGAAAGTTAAAGTCTTCAATAAATGTGATATAAAGGCGTATCTACCTATTATAAATGAACCACCTTTTGCTTGCTTATATACTTTATATTCGCACAACTGCACCGTTTGGCGATGGTATAACGACTGACTCTCGAGTACTCGACTACGGCTTACAAAATAAAGTGATATTTACCCCACTTAGAAATAACGATGATGTCATAACCGTCATTTCAAAGTGTTGTTACAGTTAAAATATAAAGGGTGTAAAACACCTCTTAACGAAGCCGAAAGGCACTGGTTCTACCTGTCATTGCGATATTTTTTTTGTTCTACACCATACCTGGGAACCTTATAGTTACGGAGATATTAGGGGTCAAAGTTCCAACTTTTTGACAAGTATTTTTTTAAATACAAGTTTTTAATGTAAGATTTTTACTTTAAACACCTCCACGACCCCCTTACTATTCAATCCGTCCATCAGCACAGTGTTTTGAGTGCGTTACATTGAGTTCTACCACAAAACATGATTTTACACCCCCCAAAAGAAAGTCGTTTCCCAGCAATAATTTTTGCGTAAAGTTACTTAGTTTCATGTACAGAATGCTTGGTTGACGGCTTCGTGATGAGGGGATTTACACCCTGTATTCTACTTCGATTGAATTACCATTTGAGAATTACTGAAAAAAAAAACAATTCAAATTCATATTCTGGCAGTGTTGCCACAGTGAATATTATAATTCTACAATCAAATCAAACATTTTTTATTGTTTGATATTTCTCATATTTTTGAGAGAGTAATAGGTAGGTATTTGTTAATTCGATAATAATCTAAAATTCACAACATGTAAACTGCCATATATGTATAACAAACTAATTAAAGTATTTCCATCACCGAAATTAAACGTCTATGAATTATCTTTTAACATAAGAACCGTGAAAACTCGAACAACAAATTAAGAAATACGACTTAAATTTACATTCCAAAATTCATAACAAATATACTAACATACTCAGCTTACGCTCCGCTACAATACTTAGAAATATCTTTGCTTTTGGTACCGAAGCAGTGAATTGGTACCTAGATGAGTAGACATAATATCTACCTACCCTCATGAAATTAAAATGGCTGCACTGCAAGGCGGGAAAGGCACTTATTTAACTAGACATGGTACATTGGTGATAGGATAGCGGTAGAAGTAGCGACAATTCAATTAAGACCTACATTTAATATTAACGTGTTTTTGATGAAACCAACCACTTATCATCGCGAAAGTAGAATTTTCCGACGAAATTAGGTCAGTCTTGTACTGGCACTTCATAAATATCGTATCAATTGCTATATTTTATAATTTATTCAACTAGAAAGCTGTCACTTTAAGGGTAAACGGATACTGGTTTAACGTAGGCTATGCGTATCTTGACTTGAATAATCCATTCTAATGAATTCATCAGAAATACAAACACACGCTTCTGCTATAGATGGCTACCTGCCTATTAATTATAATCCCTCGTTAATGACAAATATGGCAATGAGCATCTGTTTAAAAATTCTTGCATGATTTAGTTCACGACTGGTTGGTAGGCGTTCGATTTTATTAGGATGGTTAGGATGGATGATGGAAGGGTGTTTCCACTAAGCAAGCGGAAAAATCCCCGAGCACTTTTTTCCACTTCCTATCACCGATTCAGTATTGCCTTTAAGTATAAAATTGGGCGCTCGTGACATTAAAAAAAGTGCGCGAGTATTTTTTTCGCTTGGTGGAAATGGACGCCGTAGGTAGCAGTGGCATAGATAGGCGAGGGCGAAGCGGGCCCAGGCCCACGACCTCGAAACTAGTGGGGCCTCGCGCGAGGCCCTCTTGTTATAAGGACTAATTGGGGCACTCTAGTCACATAACAAAGTTATTGATTTAGTATAATCCAAAACTACTGTGAAATTTTCAAGCGTCACATTCTATAACTCTCTGAATAACTAATACTAATAACTAATAATAGTAAGTTTCTCTTATAATGTCGCTGGATCAATTGTTGTCTGATAGATAAAGAGAGTTATTATTAATAATAACTTCTGTATGTGCTTGAATGGTCAAAAGAAAACCGTACCCATCCTAGTGGCTTAGTAAAGTAGAGTATGTTCGATCTCAAATTATCTAAATTTATTCGAGGCAAGAGCCCTTGCAGCCTGCATTCTCTTATATTGAACTTTCCTGTATAGTTTTACCAAGTTACTCCAGTATGAAGGGTCGATACAACTCTTACCTGTTCAAAGCAGCGTGTTAAAAATTTTTGAGCTCGCTCCGCTCGCTCTAGTGGCCGCTGCAATTTCATATATATTTACCTTACAAAAACATTTCAGAAATAGAAGTTACTCACACGACATACAGATACAATTTGCTTCGCTATCGTTATGATCGCAAAATATCCCACGGGAACTGTAGTTCCGAAGATTACCCCCTACATCCTATATAATTTTAATATACGGGCTAGATGGGACACCGAAGCGAAAATGGTTACGACGTATTCAATACCTACATCAGTAGTACATCTACATTTCCGATTTTGATGTACTGACTACGTTGTAACCGTATCCGAGTCGGTGTCCCTTTCAAACTGTATAAAATTATGTCACTATACTTCTTACACGCAAATCTTCGAAACCACTAAGACGATTTAAATACAATAGGGGATGATCATATTTTTTTTTCTTTGTCCGTCGGGTAGATTGTTGAAAATTATTGGACACGTATTTTTTCTTTTTTCACGTGGTCATAAAACTACGGAGATATATTGAGTTGAAATGGCGCATGACGTCACATGTAAGTAATTTTTATACCTACTTAATTATGACGTAGTGAGCCCCCATCTCCAACTTTAATGAGTTTTAAGTATTTTTAAGTATTTTTTTGATATTTTGATAAAACAAAAAATACGTGTCTAATATTTTTGTATTACCTGTCTGACGGACAAAATAGAATGTCGTTTTCGTTACCCAGTCTACACCCCTATTGTAAATATGTATGGTAGGTACCAGTTTTAAACATAGAAATAGCTTTGAACTTAATAGGCGGTGCAATTTTTTAGAAATTGACGGGGCACGCCACTAGTATTAGTTTGGGAATATTATGGACTTCAGCACAACGAGCCAAAGGTCATTATTTTTGTAAAAAAAACCATGCAGGTTACAAAACTAAAAGTTGTTTTTAAATATGCATTTCAATATTCTCCGCTCACTTATACGGTAGATCTGCATTGATCCTGGTAATAAGTAAGTACCGAAAGACCCCCTGTCTTTCGGTACCTCGCCAATGCAAATTAGCCTACGTCCAGATTAGCCCACGCTATGCCTCTGGTGGGCAGGGAACTTCGAATTGAATTAATACTTATGCCTAAGTACGAGGAGCTCGTGGCTAAATAAAGACAGCCGCACGGGTCGGTCTTTATTCTTAAGCCGTGCTTGCCGAGGTTTGTCCGTGGATGGGTGACCATAATTACATAGGTACCGAGTTTCCTCCGTGCCTCGGAAAGCACGTTAAGCCCTTGGTCCCGACTGTCATTTGTAGATCTTTAACAGTCGTTATGAGTAGTCAGAAGCCTAAAAGTCTGATATCCAGTCTTACCAAGGGGTATCGTATTATATCTGCCTATCTGATCTCCACAACCCAGTATACCAGTTACTGGGTTGTGGAGATCAGATAGGCAGTCGCTTCATGTAAAATACTGGTACACAGCTGCATCCGGTTTGACTGGAAGCCGACCCCAAGATAGTTTGGGAAAAGGCTATGCAGATGATGGCCTAAGTACCCACTTCTTTAAAATATTACGTTTTTTCAACCGTAGAACAAAAGTGGGTAGCTAGCAAAAGTGGAAAAGCTTTGAACTAGACCTATAAACTTATCCAAGTGATATGTGACTTTTTTCTGTCAGACGTCGGCAAAATGTACGAGTATAGGTACCTACCTATATAGGCATACATTACAAAATACAACTACTGTATATAGCACACCTACTCTATACCTACTAACTAAACATTACCTACCAACCGTACAAAAAGGATCTAAACTGTATCTATTCCATATATAACTAGGTACAACAGCCATTATAAAAATAAAATGCAAAATAGAATTTTAAGTCTCTAGATATAAATGGAAACGTTTGAAATAGTCACACAATCCCAGTTTAACGATTGTTTTACGGCCGACATCCATCGTTCGCGATAATTTATAGCTGAGCTAAGCGCGGCTTCCGATTGTGTTCTCAAGCAACTGTGCGACAGACAGTTTTCATATCTTATTTATATTTTTGTTATATTTCCATAATTTTTTAGTAGGCGTCGGAATTTCGTTTACACTCTTTTATAGCATGGGACAGGGTATCACTCAAGCAGATTATGTTTCATTGACAGATTTTATTCATTGATATCCCCTGGGCCGTAAATTGAGTTGTTTTTAGAGTTGACAAGAGTAGGCAACCTCTTCTGGCTACGAAGTAAATTGTATTAAAATAAAGGGTGTAAAACACCTCTTAACGAAGCCGAAAGGCACTGGTTCTCCCTGTCATTGCGATCATTTTTTTGTTCTACACCACACCTGGGAACCTTCTAGTTACGGAGATATTAGGGGTCAAAGTTCCAACTTTTTGACAAGTATTTTTTTAAATACAAGTTTTTATTGTATGATTTTTACTTTAAACACCTCCACGACGCCCGTACTATTCAATCCGTCCATCAGCACAATGTTTTGAGTGCGTTACATTGAGTTCTACCACAAAACATGATTTTACACCCCCCAAAAAAAGGCGTTTCCCAGCAATCATTTTTGCGTAAAGTTACTTAGTTTCATGTGCAGAATGCTTGGTTGACGGCTTCGTGATGAGGTGATTTACACGGTGTATAGTGGAAAAATATATTTATAGTACTTACCTCAATAAAATCAATACAACTTCAAGACATGGACCATGGTATTTTTTTTTAAACTTTCGGTCTATGAACTTAAAATTAGCGAACCAGGATTCAGTCCCGAATCTTTAATCACACTTCATCATGTTATAACCTACTTGTACTTACTTCTGCTAAAGCATCTACTAACAATAAATTTAAACATTCCAGCATCATCTTGGAGCCAATCACCATCTGAGGATGCGGAGAAAGCGAAGCTGGTTCGCCAACCACGCCGCGACGAGACCGGCAAGCCGCATATCAAGCGACCAATGAACGCGTTCATGGTGTGGGCCAAGGACGAGCGCAGGAAGATCCTGAAGGCATGTCCTGACATGCACAACTCCAACATATCCAAAATCCTCGGAGCCAGGTGGAAGGCGATGTCCAATGCTGAGAAGCAACCCTACTATGAGGAGCAGTCGAGACTATCCAAACAGCATATGGAGAAACACCCTGACTATAGGTAATTTTATTATGTACCTACTTCTGTATTTTTACCTGTCTATCAATAACGCACTAGTTCGCGAAAGGTGGAAGGAGGGAAGGGAAGCCTTTGCCCTGCAGTGGGACCATAGCAGGCTTAAAAAAAAAAAAAAAACAAGAATGTCCCAGACCAATTTATCTAAGTCTATAAATTCCCAGTCATAAATTGTTTATTACTTTTTCACGTGTAAACCACTGAACCGATCATCCTGAAATGTTGCATAATTCATCCCGAAAAAAAGTACTGTGTCCGAGGAAAACAACGCTAACGTTCTTTTGATGATAGGTGGCGCCACGTGTCCGAGCCGGTTATTGTCAAATTGTAAATTAACGAGCGAAGCGGCAGGCAAAAGCTAGTGGTTTATAATTTCTAATTCTGTGTTATTATTATTTTAAGAATGAAAACTTACATAGTTTCCGTTATATTTCCAGGTACCGACCAAGACCAAAAAGGACATGCATAGTGGACGGCAAGAAGATGCGGATATCCGAGTACAAGAACCTGATGCGCACGCGCCGGCAGGAGATGCGGCAGCTGTGGTGTCGCGACGGCGGCAGTGAGCTGGGGTTCCTGCCGCCCGCGCTCGCGTCCCCCGGCCCCTCCAACTCGTCGCCGCCACCCAACGGGGGCAACTACATGAACCCCGGCTTCTCCCCGCCGCTGTCCCCCCGGGAGGACGATTGAGGTACGGCGCGCGGCTGGCCCTACCCGCACGCCGCGCCCCTCTCTTTACCCCCCTCTCACCACCCCTGGTAATACCGCGGACAGTTCTAGAACTCTAGAACACTCTGGATTACTTCCATAAAGACTTGGAGCAAGAATCTTTATTGTTGCCCTCGATCCCGCCCCCTCGTGTCGGACACACCATATGTATAGACGGTAGCTATATTATTTTGTGAGTTTATGCCAGTGTCTCAAATTGGATCTCTCGTTTACAAAATACTGATTATTAATAATGAGATTATTCCATTAGTGAATTAAGGAACTTCTAACTTTTGACTCTTTCGCCCGTATATTTGATGTGTGCTTTCGCAGTGCTTCTCCCAGTGAACATTTTTTTAAGAGAAAAGTAATGAAAACCTTAATAAAACAAATCTTAGTACAGTTGCTAACCTATACGGTTCAACGTGTAAGACTTTCTAGCGAACTATACGTTTTCTATAATGTACTAAGAAATTGGAAAAATATAATTAGTAAAAATGTCATAAATTACTCTTTAATTAATAAGTATTATGCGGGTGTATAGTTCTCCTGTTATGTAAATAGCGCCCTTTTTAGGTTCGACCTATAATCTATCAATGTTTCGATTAGAATCGTAGATTTTGGCACAAATAGATATTCCCTTTTACAAAATAAATTGTGCCAAATGTTGTATTAAACAAACACATAGATAATTAGAAAAAGAAAATGTAAATATCTACGTACATAAGTAAATCATTTTGAATCAATATAATAAAGTAGATTGTAGCGTAATGTAACCGGGTTCAAGAGGATTCTTTGTAAATAAGTAAAATTCCCTTTGTAGATAGATTACATTTAAGTTTTATTCGAATGTTCGGCTAAAGGTTTTAGTGTAAGATTCAGAGATTAGTTGTTAGGGTTAGTCGTAATGAGTACTTTGAATCTTGACTATCGCGTGGCCATGTATAAACTTAGAGCGAGGTTCTATTTGTATTGTAGCTGCTTTAGACATTAAGCAATTTAAATGTATCAAACCAAAAATTTGAAGCGGATTGCTTGAAAATTTACGTGTTTTGAACACGGCGAACTGTTTTTATTTAAATTCAGTGAGATCTATATGCATAATGGTTATGATTAAATACTCATAGACTTAACTAGTTGAGATTGGTAATAGACCCTTTTATAATAAGCAGTTCTAACACAGACATACCTAATGTTAAAGGAATAATCAACATAGCCAATGACATCAAAATAGAATTTAGGTAAATCATAAAAAAGCTAAGGAAAATTATACACCAGTTTGTAAAATGTAATCAAGGGAATAGTGTTTTCATACTGACAAAATTTGGTGCCGAGACAGATCAAATCTTTTGTTCCTGACAGTATTTTTTTTTAATAAAAATAATTGGTCAATTGTGAAATTGTCAATTTGTTTATACATAAAGACATTTCCTTTTTATTGATTTGTTGAACCCCACCGACATAACGTGGGATAATTTAGGGCTTACATCACCTTACTAAACAAATGTTTAAAGTATGTACTTAATTAAGTATCAAAATAATAAAAATTATACCTAATATTCATGTAGAAAATTGGTCTATTTGTGAATATGATTATTATATTGTATCTGCAGCTTTTTGTATTTCCTTGGCTGAACATGTAATTTATTTTTTTAACATTGAAGGTACACCCCTTCTTGAGCATTACTTTTTGAATAGAACTTATGGGACATTTTATTAGTCAAATCTTAAATGTTAATAAGAACTTTCTCAATTCAAGTGATGTAACGCCCTTAAACTATTATTAATATAAACAAATATTCGCTTTATCGAATCGTGCAATTTATATAAGTAGATAATAGTACCTAAGCTGTAGTAACGCATAATATTATCTACATTTTTATATAGCTCTTAGTAAACAAACTTGTATAGATACCTATTACGAGAAAAACTTAAAAAAATTGTTCAATGACGTTGATTGCCATTTATGAATTTTGTTATTTATTTTTCTAATTATATAAAACTTGTTTTTGTTTTTTTTTTCATCTTTTTTCTTTAATAAAAGCTGTATGCCAGTAATTGACGTGAAGTAGAGTTAGTATGAGTAAATAAAACTTTTTGTGTATGTGAAACTTAATGTTTATAAGTAGTGTGTATTAATAGTAAATGTGTAAGGGTTTAGAACAGTGCCGTTAAATTATTTATTTTTTATGTTGAACTCATGTAAATACGCGTATATTTTGATGTAAACGTTAGTAATTGTGGTTATGTAATGAATGATACTTAATTTTGGTGTCTCCATTGTATGAGTTAGGTTCTCGAACGAGTTATATTTCTATTTATTGAAACAGATGTAACAAATCAATTTGTTTGGTATAGTATCTACGCATCTTGCCATATAGTGTACCTACATTAATTCTAAACATCACAATGTTGATTCACAACTGATATTTTACGTACTTAAAAACAAACATTGTTATTTTAATAGTTTATTTTTAAAACTATTTTCACATTAATTTGTTGACACTTCCAATTTAGCATGCCGTTATACTTAGCATTCGAAAATGTTTCAAATGTGTAAGTAGATAGAGTTTAGGTTTTATTACCTAGTGTAAACCAGGACACATTGTTTAAAATTGTGCCAAAACCCAAAAGTATATTAAAAAATAAATAATAAAAAATATTGATTTGTTTTATTTTCTACGCCCTAGCTGCAGGACTATGGATGGAGTTTAAAAAGCCTTGTACGACGTTTAGGTGGAAGCGACAGGGTAGACCGCTTAATATTTTTTTTTACGTTTTTTGCAATTTGCAATTTGCAGGTCAGTTTTGGGTTGTATGTTGATTAAAATATAATCCGCGACCGCATATTTATAATCATTAAAATCATCAATACAACCCTCTTAGTTCATTTAACCCTATTACATATTTTTTTCATGAAGTACTCATTAAATAGGATTAAATGAACTTAAAGTGGTGATATTGATAAATTTAATGACTACAATTCTGTTAATATATACTTTTTACGGCCGCGCATAATATTTTGTTCAACGTACAGCCTGACAGTGACTGGCGAATTGCAAAAAAGCAAGAAAATTTAAATTTCGCGGTCTACCCTGTCGCTTCCACCTTAAGAGGAGACTCTAGCCCTGAGGAATTTGAAGAATAGGTATTTGAAGAAACTATTGCCGTCGCGCTGCGCCCGACCAAGAGAGAGTAAAGTGCGAAAGGGACAACTGCAGCTCAGGCTGATTTTACCTACAAAAATCTTGACCAAAAGAAGTTTTGTATTCCGCTGTTTTCTTCTTCAAAACTAAACTGATCTAAATAATTTTAATATCAAAATTTAGGGGAAAAGTACATCTATGCTCTTATTATTTTTTTTTTTTGTTAAAAGCTTATCTAATTTGTCTGATAGTCGTCTGAACATGGCGGGCTTTTTTTTGGGGTTTTTGTATTGTCATAATTCTTTTAATTGATTATGTTTAAAAAAAAAGGAAATGATAGAGGCATGTAATAATAAGACCTAAATTTTTTGGAAGAAAAAAACATTGCTCTAGACGCATTAATTATCCACGAAGAAAACAGCGGAATACGTTTGTATGGAGAAAGGCCCACTAGAGTCCCCTCTTAATATCCCATATGGCAAAAATGAACCTAAACGTTCCTACCATCTTTACTGCTTGACTGTTCATAATGCCTACCACCTTCATGGGAAAAAGGCGTGATTTTACGAATGTATGTATGTAGTACATTATATAGTAAACTATAATACTTATTTATGACTAACTAATAATAACATTTAATTAGACCGAATAAGTAATTTTTATTAAGAATATAGTTACATTATTGTTCGTACATTCATATTTTTCAAAATACATACGAGTATCAGAAAAAAAAAAATAACTTGATATGGATACACTTCCTCGCATATACAAAAATATATTTTTTATAATTATGTACAGCATGTTTTCACTACATAGGCACGTTCAAAGGACTTTATATTTAACTAAATTCAGTGTAGGTATAGAGAAGGCTCCTAAATTCAAGTAGGAACACCGTTTTTGACTTACAATTACTTTGATTTATTATTGTAAGTAAAATCGGTGTCCCTACTTGTAACAGTTTTGCCAAAAAAAAAAAACATCCGAGACATACAAGTAGAAGAATATGAAATCATACAACAACCCGTTCCAGATTTCCATAGAAAAGAAGGTATAGGTACTAAGAAAGAAGGGACCTCAAATCACCATGTTTTGAGCAGATCTGGCCCCCTATTCAGAAACGCTCGGATTCGATTTCGATTCGATAATTTGTATGTCTATCTTGTTTTGGCATTACGAAAGCAAGCGAGATAGACAAACGACTTTCCGAATCGAAATCGAATCCGAGCGTTTGTGAATACGGGGGCTGATCTGCAGAGGATTTCCGTGAACTCTACACTGTCGTGACAGTGTGATGAGAATGAGAACATTCTCAGACATACGACTTTCCGAATCGAAATCGAATCCGAGCGTTTGTGAATACGGGGGCTGATCTGCAGAGAATTTCCGTGAACTCTACACTGTCGTGACAGTGTGATGAGAATGAGAACATTCTCTGGTGTGATTGAAGAGCTTAAAGGTTCATTGGAAATTGAATCATTTCATTGGTTTCATCGTAAATATCTCAAAAATTTGAACATAACCAGGGAAGTTTGTAAACAGGTTACTGACTGGAAGACCGTTAATTGAACGTTCTGGAGCCTTAGTAAAAAAACTTCACGAACGACTTAAAATTGCGCGTCAAGGTCAAATAAGGGTAACTGTAACTAAGGTTATTGGACCTCGCTAGCTCATAAGATACCCCTTGTTAAGAATGGGACAATTCTTCCCAGGGAGGAGGAGGCTTTCCAGCTCCCGAGTACCCGCCCGTACTTAAGATAACGTGCTTTCCAAGGGAAACAGTTGAATTAAATGATAGTGACAGGAAACATGAATATCTTTCTTCTGGTTGATCAGATCATAGCTCAGGTGAAAATGTTATTAACCAATGAACGCATCCGTCACTGCATAACGTTCGTATCAGCCAATCAGAGAGTTGTCGGCGCGATTTTTGCAAGTGAGGGCGCAGCAACAAACACACACATACATACAGTAATTTTGTGCGAGCTAATGTATTTACAGTCCACATACATTAGCTCGCGCTTTTCCATTGGGGGTAGGCAGAAACTACAGAACGC
Source organism: Cerastis leucographa (assembly GCA_963082945.1). NCBI lineage: Eukaryota > Metazoa > Arthropoda > Insecta > Lepidoptera > Noctuidae > Cerastis > Cerastis leucographa. The sequence continues at coordinate 10,181,002 of OY720353.1, forward strand.
CATCCAAAAGAACTGTGACATTTGTAATGGTAGCACCATTTAAACAAGCAAGCCAGATTGTTTACTTTAGCAAATTTTTACTGTTAATCTCACCCACTCAAGATATTACGGTCCCTTATGATGGAACAATATAAAACCTTTGTTGGGATCAACGTGTTTATTCTATAATCGGATTTTTAGGCCGCAATGAATTTGATAAAAGAGCTCTTCTCCTACCACAAAAAAATGAGCACTGAATTTAGCCTAATGCTAAGCCCACTTAGACGATCTAATACAAAATTGTTTAAGTACAGAGTTACAATAGGATACAAGTTATTTTTTGGTATAACTATAATTTACTGATACCTTATTAATAGATGTGAGATTATTAAAATAAATATCATCCATATTTCGAGTGATTTAGCATAATTTTAATCATAATATAGTCGCTATAGACAAAAGCCAAGCTCAAAATAATATATTTTTTTTACAATCTTGTATATAAATTGGAAACAAAATACCAACCAAAAACTTTAAATAAAAACAAAACACACGAAATAAATTAAATCGCTTTGACAAACAAAAAACATTTGATAAATGTATTTACATAAAAACATTATACTAGGAACAAGCAGTAACATAATAATTTAGTACTACTTTTTCTGTGAAATATAATCTAGATAAAATACACTATTACATTTTGTATGTTTCAGAGGCACACTTCGTGATGTCGAACGACAATACAACGACTGCTTGCGCTAGTAATATTCTTTTGATGTTAATAAAGTTACTTGTTTAATTAATTTAACATTTGGAAGACCTGGTTAAAATCTAGTAACTAATATATAAAATACCAACAATTCAACATAGGAAACTTAGTTCATTTAAAATATATATTATATATTATTGAAATTCTATGTGTTGTACTGGTACACATTTCCAACACATAATTAATTAATATCAAGTGTATGTAAAAAATAAGTGGATATTTAAAACACCTTTTAGCAGTTATTTGGCAGCAGAAAGTCATTCGATATCGCAATGTGGTACTCCAGAATTATATAATAATATCATAAACTGCAACAAAACGTGGTATACAAAACCCTTAAAAAAGGCAAAAAGAAATAACACTGATTTCTAGGTTATACTAAAAAGATCATAACAAGCCTTAAAAAACAAATAAATTATTGTGCTCATCGGCTAAGCCTGTACTTGCAAAAAAAAAAACTTCATTTAACAGGCGAACACGACGGACATAGTTTGACTTTGTTCAAATCTAAACATGCGCCGTGAAAAGTGTGGCCACATTTAAAAACCCAGAGTCCGCCATCTTTGATTAGAACGGTATTTTGCAGTGGCAACCCACATAATACACAATCTGTTACGTTATTATTGATAAAGGATAAATTGTCTAATATATTGCTGATTGATACGTCTGTTATGTACTCTTCACTAGATTCGTTGTCCCCGGTAGATTTGGTCGCAGTGAGTGGTCTTAGGCCCCAATGTTTGGACTTCGCTGCCGCAATTATTGGTAGCGCAGTGTTCTTGGGCTTGCCATTGAAAGTGCTGCGCAGTAGTCTGCAAATCTGAAAATATGATTTGTATTTGTAAGATAGAATTTTATATAGTTCAGGAAAAACGGCTGGGTCTGAATTTTGTATGAGGAAGGCTGAGAACCAAGTGTAGCTGAACTACAGGTTGAGTTGATTGATTGAATCGAAATCATATAAAAATAATATAAGAACCATATTTTGTAAGAAGGCAAAACTAAATTTATTGGCATCAGAATCCCATGTTTTAAGAGAAGTATTTATGCCAAGAAGCTTTGAATGTTCCATTAGTCTAAAGATGTTAGAAGCACAAAACCATAAAAGTTATATCCTTACCTCCATCCTCGAGTCTTCAAAGTTATAACAACTATACAGAGTGTCTGTCAACTGCCCAGTGATAGTGCCGTCATATCTCTCATACATAGTGACCATCAGACAAGTGTGGTAGAACTTCACAGTGATCGCCCCCTCATCTATGAGGCTCGCGTACTTCTCCATTACTTTGATAGCATTCCTACCGCCGATAGACTTGATCATTAGTGCCCCTAGATCGTCCCAACTTAAAGTATCCTTCACAGACATGTGATCGAACTTTTTCGAACAATTTAAACACATATTCGCATGTAAGGTCGCGTATAACTGCACAGTGCGCTCCCAAGTATCCAGAGTAAACTGGGGAAGGAAAGAATGTAGCAAAGCTTCATCCAACATTTGCAGTAATATCCTCAAAATATTCAATAAGTCTTCGTTTCTCCTCAAATATAGAATCTTCCTCCACAAGTAAGGCATTCGTTTACAAATATCGTAACATTGGTTCCTCGTTTGACTCGACCATTGCTTCTCTATAAATTCGTCTATAAGCTCAGAAAATATTGGGGCTTGATGAGTTCTCGAATACGGAAGAGGAAATCCACAATCGCAACCAATGTTTGACAGTTTCTGACTTTTCATATTCACAGATATACATGAATCTACAAAGTATTTGTACAGTGTTTCGTCTTTAATAATAGAATCGAGTAATTCCTCTTTTCTCTGTGATTCATAAAGGTAACTGAGGAAAATATTATTAGGTACAAATTTTGATTCATCGAATGCTCCTATATTAATACAATAACTTTCTAACTGTAACATAAGAGTGTAGATCTGACTAATATCACAGGCATAATTTTCGATAGTAGCAACTAAATTCGATCGATCTGATTCCTTACCAACTATGCTTAATTTATAATATTGATACAAACATTTGTTCACTTTTTCTCTTTCTAAACTATTATTGTCTACTTCTATGGCCTTTTGACTAGATTCTTTGTAAATGATATCGTTATCAAATACAAGTGGTGTGTGTTCTACTGTTTCATCTGCAGTTATTTGTTTTATGAGATCTTGTGTCTCGTTTCTTTGTATGATTGGTATGTCTTTCACTTCCTGGTGCTTATCAATACTAAGGTGTTTCATTTTACCCTCAAAGTCCTCCCATTTTTCTTTCAACTTCTTTTTGCTATTATTTAATTTGTCAGACATGCTCACACTCAGATCTTTTAACGTCTGCATTGCTTCTGGTGGTAGTGAGCTGAATTTGAAGTCATCGTTCAGTTTTGTGTCGCTCTCTAGTAACGATGACTGCGCGTGGTAAGTGTTGTCAACTATGTATATTCCTGATTTCATTTGCGTAGCATCGTTAGTCTTCAAACCGTCAAACTTATCTAGAACATCTTTAATGCTGTTCAGTAACTCTACATTATCTAACTTATCTCTCAAACTCACTAAAATATGCAATTTCGGTGACAAATTGTTCGCCAGCAAATAATCAGTGAACAAGGCACACAGTTCTGCACAAAGCATATATTTTTCTTCTACATAACACTTGACTAAAAACTTGTCTACTTTCATGTATTTCAAGTTAACTAGAGAGCCGTTAGACAGCCATACATACAGTATGTCATGGTACACTTTACAATCAATTATATCTTTATAGTTGTCAAACCAAATTGTATGATCAACATCATAAATATTTAAGAAATACAAAGCATTCTTTCTAAACGAAAATATGGCATCATTTGTTGCAACAATTTTGGAGAAATTCACTGATTGTCCTTCACCATCACTCACTACTTCATCTATGGAGAGTTTCTCATTCTGATAAGATTCATTTGACACAAGTTTCATTGGTTTCTTTGCAAGTACTTGTTTAAACTGATGAGTCCTTATAACAGAGCCATCTATGGTAGCCTCCCATACTCTAGAAGAAGGTCTTGCACAGAATATAAATGTATTCTCCAATTCTTTGCCTACAGCGAACCCGGACTCATCACTGACTATGTTATATTTCCTGACTTCTGTAAAGTCTTGTGCTGTGTTAGCTGTGTGTTGTTCAGTGTTTGTTTCTTTGTTGATGAAGCAGGCGCCATATTCTCCATCCCTAAGTTTCTGGCCTATCTGTCGGTACTGTTCTCGAGACGTATCACATATGTAACACCTAGTAAGAGTAGACACAAGGAGCATGCAAGACTTCATGTCCAGTTGACAAATTCGTGAATCCAAGCTCATTATTGTTAGTGATGAGCTCTGGAACATTGTCTTGGCCTGAAAAAAATGATAACTTCTATATTATACAGAATAGACAAGACGCAATGTCAAGGCGGTAAACTCCATCAGTTAAATATACATATATACAGTATGTTAGGTTAAACGTAAAAAACCTATAACATATACAGGGTGAAATTGAACAGATGCGACAAATTTAAATATACAATAATACGTGTTGTCAACAAAATTTAGAACATATCAAACGTAAAATTAAAAAAGAATTGCGGTCGCCGGGAAGGGATGTCGGCGCTGGCGCTCATGCGAGGTTTGGCAACGTCGCGCGATACTTACACTAGAAAATAGGCAAAATTAGGTAAATGACCGCTATGAACGGCAACGGGATTATTGTGCACTGCGATGAGTAGGACGAGATTTTTTGATACTTTAATTTTTCTTATTTATTTTGCATATTAATTTATTTTGCTGAGTACCGATAATTCGTACTTAAATAAAGATAATAACATCAATGGACCATTTTAAAGCGATAATCACGTAATTTTTTTTTAGGATTTAGATTGTAGAAAAAACAGTTTATAATTACTCTGTAACTGAAGCTCCCATTTCTTTTTGTCGCATTTATTCAAAGTCAGCCTGTATAGAATTTTTTTTAATGTTTTGTTTAGTGCCTAGATATTTTGGACTGTCCTAAGCCAGGTAAGTTTAAAGTATGAAGGGAAAATGGATTATACCTAAGAGTCATTGACCCGCTCACATGTTCTGCGATAGTATTAAGTCGCTAGCGCAAGGGTGTATACACGTTGCGTGAAATTTGCGAAAATTTTGGTATGGTTCTGTCTGTTATTTATCAGTGTTTTTTTTTTGTTTAAGTATATTTTTCATAGTATCATGTTAGCATGTACTATTATGGGTTTGAATATGTCCCTCGTTTAAACTAACATACTGTATAGAGCATATTATGGTGATCAAATGAGTACTTTTTGAGCCAGTAGCTTTTTTGTTTTTTATTGTTAATTGTTGATTTCTAGAGCTTTAGAAGCCCTTAGAGCCATTTCTACTGGCACATTACTTTGAATCAGACAGAAAATAGTACTTCTAAAAAATATGCTTCATAATGGCATGAATAGTTTCAACAAAATGTTGTTTAATAGGATAATACCTATCATAAGTAAATCTGGAAAACCAATTAAGTACATACAATGGAACATAAAAAGAGAAAACCTAAGATTTTGACTAAATTGTTAGCTGTTACTTCATTACTTTGACTCAATAATTCCGCGAGTTAAAGTAAAATCGTCCTTGGAAACATTTGAATACACAGAATTAAATATTCGAGAAAAAACATCAAACCGGAATATTATCTTATTGTTTTCACATCCTATTGTTTTCACATTTCAACTGGAGCATCATTTTAATGTAAATTAACTTTATATATTGCATGTCATTGTAGATATTTGGATTTCTATAGGTATTTTATAATCATCAAACCGAATTGTGCCTCAAGTCTATAGAATTATACTATGTTCTTGGCATTAAACATACACAGCAACATTTGACTGGCTGGTTGGTCTAGTGGTCACAAGCGCGACTGTTGAGCATGAGGTCCTGGGTTCGATTTCCCAGGTCAGGCAAAGTGTTATTGGGTTTTTCCATCAGGAATTTCTTAACAGCAATCACACAGTCTGGCTTTGTGCCCCGTTGATGGCAACAGGCTCGCCCCCTATTACATGGGACTACATGGGTGTGTGTACTATTAGGTACACCTATGCCTAACCCTTCGGGGGTAACAGGTGTGATGTTATGTTAACCATTTAATGTATGTACAGGAAAGGGGAAAACCATTTTTGTATTCCCTCGTTTTAAATCTAAATCAGCATTACATGTCTACTCATTTGTCACAGCTCCAACTAGTTCACATAAATGACAAGTGTTACACAACAGTAACACTAGTATTAGAGTTAATATCTTTGGCAAGTCAAAATTTACATTAAAAGGAAAGCGTTTGAACTGAGCAATGCCACTTATTCTTCAGTACATCACTGGCATGTCTCACTTCAAATTTAGTTGGACCAATTAAACATAAGGACCAAACACTATAATTATATCTAGATTCTACGAAAAACTCAACTTACAATAAAGCTCTGTGATTGCAACACAGATATTTTCCCCACATCATCTCCCATGAACAGCATATGATTGGTACTCCAGATCATGGCGGTAATCTCATTCCCTTGATGTTCTTTAGACACAACAGTAGAGTGACTACTGCTGAGCGATTGGTTACATCCTGCCACAGTGGCCAAACCTCTACCGTTGGCAAAACCAATGTGTTTCTCATCTGTGGATATAGCCAAGCGGGTGATTGCGCCATCCTGGAAATGTTAACAGTGGATTAAAGGACATTAACATGTACAGAACAGAATAACCTAGCTTCCTAAACTGCATCACTAAAGTGTTTTTCGAATGTCACTGCAATCTTACCACATTCAATGCAAATGCTTCTATCTATCACAGATTTCATAGCATATGAACCAGTTGATAAATAATGTTTACTTTGCAAATAGGTTTTTACAAATACTTTTTTTATAAAACTAGATGTTGCCAGTGTTTCGTACCTGACTACTCTGAGAAGAACCAGCTGAAACTAACTCAGAGGTCATAGTCTCCTTTAAGGTCCAGACATAATCTTGGCCAATGCATATGAGGACTATACAGATAAGTGTCTGAAATGGTCTTTTGAAGAAAGAACCACACAGATTTGAACGGACAACCAAACAGAGTTGTGTTGAGGTTGGGTGATGTTGCCTCTCTGGTTGAGATCACATATGGAAGACCACTTTTATACAAGTCAAATAACCTCAATGGACATACCTTGTTGGGTATAAGTTGTACAAATTCACATGGAGTCCTGTTGAAAACATAAATGCCTCCACTTGTGGCACCAAATGCTATTAATGATCTGGATATGTCGAAACAGGTATACTGAAATTACAAGAAATCAATGTCATCATTTATGTTTCCAGAAATATGTTGAAGTCAACTTTCAGTCTAATCAGATGGAACTGAATACTAGGATGTATTCAAAACCAATGGATCTGACCAACAAAAAAATAATATTAGAATTAAATTGATTGTAGTGTATGATCCCATCGCTAGGCAAAAGCTTCCCAGATCCTCGTGACATATTATTTTCTTGTGCAACAAATTCTACCTTTAACTCTAACAGTGTAAAAATGGTACAACTTGCTAAGGAGCTTATTAATTAAGTTTAACATATTATTGGTTTTTGCAATATTAAGATTAGCTATCTTCTGACTATATGTGAAGATTCTCTTGGTTAATTCAACGATAATTATAGTATTAGTTTTCAAAGAGTGGCTTCTATATGACTTTTGCCAACCACTAGTATGAATCACAACCTGAACCATAGACCTTTTCTTAATGTTTTATAAGTACCCATGTACGCCTAAGATGTGAAATAAAACATTATGATTTTGAATTCCTACTACTACAACGTTACACACACTCACTTTCAAATGTTCATTAATAACATGAAGATACTATGTTTTCAAAACTAATTGGGAGACCGCTTAACACAAGCACAAAACAAAGCGGACATGTTGTTTTTTTTTTTTGGTTTAATTTTTTTTCATGCTTTTTAAACTTATTTTTTTTTTAACCTTGACTATCCCACTTGGGCATACGCCTCCCCCCCATTCTTCCTACTTTTCTCGGTGTTGCGCCTCTTCTCGCTTATTAACGAAAACAAGGAAAGTTATAAGTTTAAAAAACTCTCAAGCTATTAGGGGGAGGGGGATGCAGCCGCCTTCCCCTTGTCGAAGTCCATGGTGACAAGTCACAAGATTTCAAATTTCGAATTCACCAGACCTGTGGAAGTTGTTTATATCCCATCATCAACTAGAAAAGAGGTGATGATCTTCAAACAGATAATCAAATTTTCTAGAAACATAGCTAAGAACATTCATGATTACTTAAAACACTTTTCAAACAATAATAATTTTATCAAAATCGGTTCATCCGTTTAGGAGCTACGATGCCACAGACAGACACACAGATACACACGACAAACTTATAACACCCCTCTTTTTTGGTCGGGGGTTAAAAACACAGTGTCTATTTATAGATAAGCTCTTGTAAAACTTTTGACACTTGATTGTGGTTAAAAGAGTAATCTATTACACCCTTGCATGGTTAATAAATATAATATACTACAGCTGATTTTAGCCAAATTATTTTGAACAAAGGCCAAAGTTGCGAATATTGACTAACCTTTATGCGTTGAACATTTAGTATTGGATAATTTATACTTTCTGTAATATCTGGAAGCTCTTGTAGCAGGTATGGGGGCAAATTCGATCCAGACATTTTTAAATGATCATCTTCGAAATTTTATTTATGTTTGAATCGCTTTTCTTCTTATTTGAAATAAAATTCAGCAGACAAGTATATACAGTGAGCGATACGCGATACTATGCAAATGTCACTCGAATGAAATGTCAAATAGCTTTTTAAAATAGGGTTGCAAAACAGAAAACCTACATAGCTATTCACAACCACTTGATCGACCGTCATAATTATTGTCCAATTAATCGACAGTATATTTGAAAAGTTCCTTAAACGCTAGTAACGAAACGTATATGAAGACTTCAATCCTGCCGACAGGAATTAGGTGTCGAAAGTGAGATCTTGTCCCGTATTCACAAACGCTTGGATTCGATTTCGATTCGATTTCGATTCGATAAGTCGTATGTCTATCTTGTTTTGGCATTACGTAAAAGAGCGAGATAGACATACGACTTTCCGAATCGAAATCGAATCCGAGCGTTTGTGAATACGAATGAAGGCTTGTCTGAAGTAAGTAAACGTATTATGTAACGTTTTACTATTGCTTTGATCGCTGCTCAAATATTTACAAAATTTCTGGTGTATATATACGTATGTTACACGTACGTAAACCTTGAAATTAGGACTGGGTTCAATTTAAATTATTTTGGTTGGTACCCATCAGAATCCGGTGCTTCAGGCTCCACCCAGGTGGAGTACCAATTCTAGTGACCCAGGGGCCAGGGACCGAGAAAAATTTGACAGTTTCGGGTAGCTTGACCTGCTGGCGTCAGGACGTCCCTACATTTAATTACTCGTCAACTATCAAAATTATTTTTCACACCACCTGCTCGACAATGTCAATATGTCATGCAAATCTAAAGTAAGTCATTTACATAATTTACGACCCGAGGTCTAACAGGGCATTATTGTACTGAATTTCATATTTAATTTTCCGTACCTATTTAATTTAATTAATTTTGGCCCGCTGGTCAATAATGTTATTTGAATTTGGAACATAAATCGCATACGAATATTTACGATAGGTACCTAGTAGGTACATACTAATTCCATGCATTCACCATCATGATCAGCAGTAAAAAATAAATTGACTTGAAAATCGAACTGGCCACTACGAGATAGAATATAATTAAAGAAAAACAGAACACAAATTAAAAAGAGGCGCGAATACTGAAAATTGCTTTGCTTTGTTCATTGATAAACAACAAATTACTTAAAATATTGCAAATTCTCACAAAAATGTCGAGTGACGATAGTGATTTGACTCCGGATAGGTACTTGATTTTAGTACTACTGTTTTTATTGTCTAGTAGATGGTGTGAAAAGTAGAGTTAATTCACCTCGGGGATAAAGGTGCCTTCGTCTTGGGCGACCTTGAATCCCACGCTGCACTCAGGATTATTTTCTTAACATAAAACTCCCTCGCTCCACTCGGGAGTTAACGCTAGGGTCCTTCGTTTTGCTCGGGATTCAATACGGCGCCCGCTACATAAGACACTACTTTATCCCATTGGTGCATAATCTACTATAATACTCGTATAATATATTACGAATCTGTGGTTCAGCAGAAGCAAAAACATAGCATAGACTGGAAAAAACGCGGGAAAATCTTTTAGAAAAAAAACAAACAAAAGACAATCTTTACTTATTATTTATTCTTTTGTTGCGTTTTAGTGCTGGAAAAAAAATTAATACGGTGTAAATCTATAGTAGGATTTCATTTAAATAAAGACGACCCACTGACCAAGTACTTAAACCACTAATCGTGAATTCGTGCTAAGTGATGCTCAGTAAGTGACAACCAAGTCACACAACTAATTATGTAAGTAACACTTAATATGCTCTACATTTCAAGTGGGAGTGGATGGCCAAATCCGAAACTATGAGAAATATCGAAAAACACTCAATCCTTTGAGTGTTTCGGGCTCCAGACTCCTATCCCTATCTCGAGCCCGATTTTGATGAACAGTAAAACTGCATACTTAATTAGTTTTTTTTTTTTAAATCAATACCTATTCCTAGCCAGGAATCGAATCAGTTGATTTTGCAAAAAAAAAACACTGCAATCAACTTTCAAATTATATGCGAATGACACGTCAAACTACACAAAAAGTAACGAATTTCTGTTTACAGTTTGGAACGGAACGTAAAGCAACGACATTTAAGGCGCTGGACACACAGAAAAGACGTAAGATGAGGACGGGGCGCAGACGGGGCACCGTCGTCATCATCATCATCAGCCTATAATGTTCCCACGGCTGGGGCGCAAGCCTCCTCTATAAGAAAGGGAATGGGCTGTAATCCACGACGCGGGCCCAGTGCGGGTTGGTAGCTGTCACATGTCTTCGAATTTTTAGTTCTAGCACAATTTTTTTTTGTTTCCTCACGATGTTTTCCTTCAACGTTTTTGAGAGCAGCGGTGATGGAATAAATTACACAAAGTTATGCGCCTTCCTGGGCTCGAACCCACGGCTTACTGCTCGTAAATTGTGGCAGCCACCACTGGGCCACCGCTGCTTTCGTGACGCCGTCGCGACTGTTCAAAACATACTAGAAAAGACGAGGCACGGACGTGTCACTGGGCTCCGTGACAGATAACGGTTTTTAAAATTATAGAGGATCTACGCGCGAGGACCGACACCCATGCCCTACGACACCCGCACCCCCGTTCTCGCCCGTCCTTGGTCCGCTCGCGCCCGGGACCCATCCTTTCTGTATGTCTTTACCCTTATGTATAAAAGTACTCTGTGGTCTTTACAATAGGGCGCAGACGATGAGACGAGTAAGCGTCGTGTCCGTGCCTTAAGACCCCCCTAAGACCCGTATCCGAATATCCCCCAAAGACGACCCATTGACCCTGTCTTTTCTTTTGTCATGCATTTTATTTTTTAATTAGTATTTTTATATTTTTTGTTTTTGTAATATTTAGGAATATGTTTTGCGTCGCGACGCTTCTATACATTTTGTATGAAAGCGACGTGGAAGAGAGAAAAATCCTATGTCTTTTCTGTGTAGCGCTTTAGAGCGTATTTTTATCTGTTAGTCGTCCGTCAGTGTCAGGTGCAGTCAGGTGTCAGTCATGTCATCGTTTGTTGCCAATATTACTATACTCTTTGTTTGTTGCCCTTGCTCAAAGAAAGACTACAATATTAAACCCCTTGCTGTTGAGATCGTTTTTGACTACCATAGCGTCTCCGAAGCCCTATGTTTCTGTGTCTGACAATCGAGTGATGTGCAAGTGTTGGATGAGCCGCTTGTCACGGCATCGGAGCCTGTTATGTGCCTTCTTTAGGTAATGTGCGAGTGATGGACTCAATAGAGCCGCTTGTGCCTACTGCGCGAGTGCAAGTGTTGGACTCAAATGAGCCACTTGTGCTCCCTTGTGTGTCGTCAGTCCTCGACGAACCGGTTGATGATCCCAGTGGGATGCCTGGTCCCAGTGGAGTAGCAGCTAGCTCTAGTGGTAGCTTGCGAGCTATCGCTATTTCTTCAGAGGACGATGATGAGGACATAGCTCCTGCGATGCCTAGTCGTACTGGGTCATCTGGGAGAAGAATTAATCCTTACTCGGATGAGTTAAAGTAAGTTTAAATTTTTATATGTTAATATATTATGTTAATGTTTTTTTAAAGGTTGAAAATTGTGAGGTTGGTGGTTAGCTTTAAAATGGTTAGGTTTAAAAATATTAAATTTAAAATGGTTAAATTAAATTAGGTTAGGATCAGATAAAAAATATTTTGTGCATCAATCACTGATATGAATCACTTTTTTATTTGTTTCAGATCTATGTGGAACTGGAGAAAGATCTTCGGCAAATTGGGAACACATGACCAGTGCATTCAATTTGCGGAGGAGAATGGACTCATCCTGAGACAAAAAATGTGCTCATATTATTGTTTGCCGATGTCATTGTCAAAGAATCTGGGCAAGTTGGCAAGTTTAGATGCCGAAAAAGCCACCTGTGCTATTGTGACATGGTTTGAAAATGCACTGTATGCTTTTAGTGAGGGACAGACTTATCATCAAACGAGGAAAGAATTAGCATATGATGATGCTCAGGTAGTTTCTTTGAGAACAGTAGCAGTTTGGTTTAGCTTTTGCTGGGAGACAATCGCCACATACGAGTTGGAAGATCAAAGTGCCTAAGGGATCTAATAAAGTGGTGCAAATTGACCAAACGAAGATTGGAAAACGAAAATATAATCATGGTACATAGAGGGACATTGGGTAATTGGAATGATAGATTGTGGCAGCGACAATCTGCGGCTGGAGGTGTGTCCCGATAATGTAAGGTCTGCGGATATATTGGTGCCATTAATAATAAAACATGTTGAGGAAGGCTCGATTATTGAAGAGCGCAACTGAACCTTTCTCAGCATGGATATACACATAGAAGAGTAAATCATGGTGACCCAAAAAATACATTTGCGGCACCAGACGCCCAGACACCCAGCGTATATAGAGCCAGTGGAGAGGTAAAGAAGCAATTCCAACAACAACAAAATAAGCTTAATTTCACGGACTGGTTGTGCGACTGGTTGTGTTTACATTGTATCATGTCTTAGATTAAATATAACACCTAATAAAATTCCTCGTGTTTTATTCTCAATATATAAATATCTGAAAAATACCCAAAACTGATTCAGAGCACCCTAGTTTCCATGTGGTTTTTCTCTGCCCTACCCCTAGTGTATTTAGCCCCCATACCCCTCCCCCTCCCCGCCTCATAAAACGATGGACCATAAGGGTCAGCTCACACCGAGACGCGACGCTGCGCGCACACTTTTAAAAAGCGATTCAATAACTTTATTTTCTACACGAAAAGATATACATTTCGTTGTGAGAATTCAGAATACGTTGCGCAACGTATTCTGAATTCTCACAAGTGCGCGCAGCGTTGCGTCGCGTCGCGTCTCGGTATGAGCTGACTCTAATGAAAATTTCAACCTTTTTTTAATTTTATCCAGTAGTTCCTGAGATTAGCGCGTTCAAACAAACTCTTCAGCTTTTTAATATTAGTATAAACAAGACAACAAAGTGTGTAATTTCATACCCACCTTTCATAAACTGGTTATTTTCATGATTTTATGCATTAATAGATGCCGAGGTGGCGAGGGAAAGAAATTCTCGAAACCATTGCTTTGCCACTACCGCGCTTAAGAGTTCAAGATTTGGTGCCTGGAGGACGTGACTACTACTACGCGGAGTATATTGGGGTGAGTTTATTTGGTCATGCATAGGTGTCTGACTCGTTGGTCTAGTGATCGCAGACGCGACTGACGATCATGAGGTCATGGGTTCGATTCCCGGGTATAACAAAAGTGATATTGGGTTTTTCCTTTAGAAATTTCTTAGTAGCACCCACGGAATCTGGATTGGAGCCCGTTTCATGGCAATAGGCTCGCCCTCTATTACATGGGACTTAACATAACTGGCGAAATGTGGGTGGATCTCTTAACAACTCTGCCTAACCTTTCGGGGATTACAGGCGTGATTTTATGTGTGTGTGTGTTATAGGTGCCTAGTAGGGGTCACTGCTCCAGTTGGCGACCGATTAGCGGAGTTCCCAACTTTGTTCACTTTAATAGTACCAAGTGTTCATAAAAAACTAATCTTTGTCTAAACTGAGTGTAACCTAAGTCTGTCGGTCTGACTGTTTGTTACGGCTAATCTCCAAAACGGCTCTCTGTATGTCTACCATGAGTTTTAAAAATCTATACTCGCTAGCGTCTGTAGTTAAAAAAATGTATGAAAACTTCTACAGCGCCTCTAGCCGATAGTTGGGTACTAAAATGCGCAGTATGAGTCACAATCTATAGTTATCTATCCTACGTCACCGTGTAGTAAACTAAACTACAGCGACTGCAAGTTTGGGCTTCATTTGCTTAGAATTTGGTAGTAAGCACTAACACAGCTCATGGTACCATTGAAAAAGCTAACTATAGTAGGTATTTGCTTATTGACGGAACTATTGCAGTTACGTCAAGCGATCTAACTATGACAACTCATGGTAGACGTACTGTATGCGGTATGTAATGGGTGGTCGGTAACCCATCCATGGAATGTACGAACCTAGGCAAAAGTTGCATGACCTTAAAGTTTAACCCGTGCAGCTGTTATTAATTAGCTACGAGCCCTCGACAACACCATTAAATAAAACAAACAAATGTTATTGACTATTTTTTATTGAATATTGGTATTTGAAGATGTACAAAATATTCACTTATTTTAAGTTTCTTATTGTAGACCTGTGTATTCATAATATTGTATTTACGTATGACGTGTTTCTGTATTTGTGCTATCCTGGTAGATCCTTAGTATACATAGGTATAGGTCCTCCTATACCTACATATTTATGTAAAGTCCCTGGACGGTTAGACAATTTTTATTTTACGCAGCACTGAAGTGATGTGTTCTAAAAAAAAAAACATTTTAATGTTTACACTTGTATCACCTACTTAGGTGATCGTAGTGACTGATTACAACAATTACCACACAGTTATCAGTAGACTGTTCATTGTTGACTGCTCATTTTGATGATTAAAACGACATTTTTTTTTTGGATAATGAGTCGTCATTGTCATCTGCCATTTGCAAGATTGTCATTTTATGAATAATGAGTACGGAACCAAATTGAATAGCTTACCTCCAATGCCGGTGCTGTGAATATTAAATGAACTAAAGAAGTCAGGTAGCGAGCAGCAGTAAGTATACTTGTCGCTGTCAATAAGCAACCAATCTTCATATTTATCGCAGATGTGTTGTGTCTTGCATTTGATGTCCTTCTTTACTGGTGAAGCATCATTTACGTGAACTATAGCCACTGCTTCATCATCGAGCCTTATCACCTGAAATAAAATTCCGTTAATATTCAAAGCCGACCTCGAAATGTCAAGATTTTATTGCGGTTCCTATAGAAATAAATCAACGAGTTTTCATTTCATCATAAACTATGTCGAATGTTCATATGGCGACGCATCAAGCTATAGGTACATTTCTAGTATAACATGGCCTCGCTTTGTATAGGTTTCCCGTACAATGAGAGATCCGTATAAACTGGTTTTGTAAAGCTTGATTGGCCTACGTTACTTTGACCAGCGGTTTAAAATAACATTACACTAATGGTTCTTTTGACCACGCTTGTCATGGTGGAGGTTTATGGTGTAAAATAGTAGGTGGTGGGTTTTTTGTGTAACTAGAATCAGGTATATGTGCGTACCTTCCATAAATATCGTGGAATAATAGCTCCATTTTTCTCTTGCAACGTGTGCGTGCCTGACCAGGTGACGATGTCAGTGAAGATGGGCAGCTGTGATCTTACCATCTCATTGATATCTTCCCATGACGGCTGAAATAGTACAATTCAACACATGAATGCTTAAATAATATTATACGAGTAATGATATAATTATGAACATGTCATGCATTTAATCCCTGAAGTGTTTTGTAGAGGTGTACATACCCTATATAGAACACCCACTTTTCGCCAGATATGTTTAAGTCCTATATAACAGAGGGCTAACATATTGCTATCAACTGGGCATATATCCAGACTCCGTACAGCTACAGATAATTGCTGATGAAAAATTCCAAAAAAAGCCTTGGCTCGACCTGGGAATCGAACCCAGAACCTTTTGCATTTTATGTAAAATAAATATTTTTTTTTTATGTAAAATAAAAAACATTATGTTCCTTATTGGTTTAATGGTGGCAAGTGCTACTGCTGAAGTAGCACTTGCCACCATTAAACCAATAAGGAACATAATGTTTTTTATTTTACATCATTTTGTAAAAATCTCTAAAAATGTAATTAGTATGTAAGTAAATAAATAAATGATAATAAATATTACTTAAAGTAGAAAAATCTAAACAGTCGGGAAAGAACGAAAGTCGGCAAACGCCGATCAGCAGATCGACTTTATTAGACTATAAACGTACTGCACTAGCAATTATCGTATACATGGTGTGAAAAATCAGTGGTGTGACAAGCGAGAAAAAAAAACCTGTATACTGGTGTAATAACCTGGTGTGACTACGAGTCGGCAAGGCAATAATCAAATGTCATAAAAAAGTGCTTACCCTTGAAGTATTGCAAGGGATCCAGACCGGGATTGCATTCAGAGGATCGATGAAGGTGCTCTTCTTTGCGGGGCCATCATTGAAGTCGATTGCGTTCACGAGCTGGGATTTCCTATAACAACACGATGAAGACGTGTCCTTGCAAGTAAATCCTCTGTTAGTTTTTGCGGAGTCAATTCCTGGATAAGCGTACCAGCTATAGCCGGTGCTCAGACCATTGTTATTTGTTTCTGTCATTATATTGCGTGTGTATAAGGGCATATGTTTTGCGTAGTCGAAGCAGACTTCGTAAGCCTCTAAGAATTCAGGCACGTTGTAGCCCACTCTTATTAATTCGGAGGTTTCCGTTGAGCATTTCACTTTCTTTCTGATAACGGAGGGTTGAATTGTGTTTGTGCACTGTAGGTCTGAGAGCTTGTAAATTTTGCCATCTACCAAGAAAGATTCTTCTTTATAACAAATTGCATTCAATGTGCTTTTTTTAGGGAACTTCTTGAATGCATTTGGCGTCGCTTGACTTGGACACGATAATGTGATTTGTACTTCTTGTTCAATTCTAATATAATGTTTTGTATTTTTTAATTTGTGCCAAGATTTGTCATGTAGCATGAGTGGCATATATTGCGCATTTCCCAAGTTCCTGGATATCAAACATTCTGTAACAAAATAATATATTTTAAATGGATAGCGCTATAGCGATTATATAGGGGGGTAATCGTAATAGATAAAGGTACTCTATACTTACCCTTTATTTTATTGATTTGCTATACTGAGCCGCATTTACGAGTACCTACCGATGACAGACTGTGCGGCTTCGCACCGCCTGCTGTGCAGTCGCGTTGGACTAGCAGAGGTGTGTACTAGTATTTTTTTTTAAAGAATTATGGGAGGTGTTCAATTCTTTTTATTGTTTTGGCAACGAACGGGTGGGCCCAAATCCGTCGTTGTACGCTTTAGGTTCAGTTTGTTAAAACTCGCTGATAAATTATGCGTAGAGACTATCAAATCTCCTCGATGTTTGCCAATAAACACATAAAAGAAACTTGCCTGAAGACTTGATGTCAAATGTCTTCTGTATTGATCCGTGTACGTTGGTTACGTTGCAGGAATAGTGACCTAGGCCTGCTAAGTTAAGATCGGTTATCACTTTGCCATTAAACTTCCATTGAACCTGAAAATTATAGAGCTTATAGTGTGGAATGGCAGTTGTTTAGTGTTCCCATAACATTTTCACGTAGTATAATCATTCTATAAACTTCTCATTTAACTAAGGCAAATATTTAATATCAGGCATGCAAAGTTTAGTGTGTTTCTATTGTTATGAACCTTACATAGTAGCCATCTCTTGCCCGTGGTTTAATTCATATGACATAAAGAATGGATGGAGTATTACATAAAGAATGGATGGAGTGTGTGCGATGAGAACTTACGGTAGGCACCGGTTTCGCGTTCGAATGAACCTTGCAGTTTAGCATGATATCTGTTATATCTCCTTTCCAGTTGCTAATAGAAGTAAAATCGGTAATAAACTCCGGTTTATTACCGACATCCACCACGTATGTATGTGTTTCTGTGTTTCCATGCTTGTCGCTCACACGACACGTATAGTTGCCGTCATGATCGGAATCTGAAGCATCTGCAATTTGCATATATGGTTTCTTGTTGCGTGCGTCCTGAGTCTGTGTTAGCGGAGAAACATATTTTAGTTTACTTTTTTTGACAATGAAATCGATTTTACTTGAAAATGTATACAAACAAAATTAAATTTTAAACAATTTGCGGTTTTATGGATATATGAAAAGATACAGAAAACATGCTCCATGCAGCAATATTTTGATCTTTATGTTATAAAGGGTGTAAAACACCTCTTAACGAAGCCGAAAGGCACTGGTTCTCCCTGTCATTGCGATCATTTTTTTGTTCTACACCATACCTGGGAACCTTCTAGTTACGGAGATATTAGAGGTCAAAGTTCCAACTTTTTGACAACTATTTTTTTAAATACAAGTTTTTAATGTAAGATTTTTACTTTAAACACCTCCACGACCCCCGTACTATTCAATCCGTCCATCAGCACAATGTTTTGAGTGCGTTACATTGAGTTCTACCACAAAACATGATTTTACAACCCCCAAAAAAAAATCGTTTCCCAGCAATAATTTTTGCGTAAAGTTACTTAGTTTCATGTACAGAATGCTTGGTTGACGGCTTCGTGATGAGGTGATTTACACCGTGTAGGTAATCATTGCACTTTTGTGGAGGACAGCTTTCATTTTTAACCGACGAATGATTGGGTTTTGTGCGTTATATTGTAGGATGGGCGGTTTCTGCCCTGCTGACTTACAATTGTTCGCGGCGTCGTCGAAAGATCCTTGCTCGACTCGGTTGTAACCTTTGATGTTCCAGTGTCGCGCGGCGATGGGGTGGTACTCAGAGACGGGTCCACGGTGGGGCGTGGGCGTACTTTTGTCTATAACATTGTCAAAATGCAATATTACATTATTTAGCTTGTTATTATGACTAACTAGCTTTTGCTCGCGGCTTTGCTCGCGTTAATCTAGAATTCGACAATAGCCGGCTCGGACATGTAGCGCCATCTATGATTATAAGAACATTGTTGTTGTTTTCCTCGGGAATTGTACTTTTTTCGGTATGAAAGGTATCCTATGTCCGACCCTTTACACCTGGCAACGTATATGCAAAATTTCAGGATGATCGGTCCAGTAGTTTACGCGTGAAGAGGTAACAAACAAACAAACTTACTTTCACATTTATAATATTACTAGCTGTTGCTCGCGTGACAATTTTGCTGTGCATGTGTGAGAAAAAAAGATAGCCCATGTCCTTCCCCAAGATATAATCTATCTCCTTGCCAAATTTCTGTACGATCCGATCAGCTGTTTATTTGTGAAAAGGTTACAAACAAACTAGAGTTACTTTCGCATTTATAATATTAGTATGGAAGCATGGATATTAAGTTAGGATTACACTTAATTGCCTAACTATTTATTACGGCACACATCTTCTCAAGATAGAGGATCATCTCTTGAGACTGGCTCGACCAATTTGGCTGTTTTTTTTGCTTGTGTTTGTAATTTCCAGGACATGGTTTTTATAAAAGAAACATTTTTTTCAAGCTAAGTGCACTTACCATTTTCTTCATTAGTAAATTACCCCCGTACGAAGCCAGGTCGGTCGCTATTTGATAATAAAACTAATTAAAATGAGAATATACTTACAACAAACCATTGAACTGATTGTGATTTAGACTTAAACGCTTCACAATTTATTTTTCGAGTTTCTCCTTGTAATAAGTATACGTAATGTTCTGTGCCAAAGTTCTTGGGGACCGCTGTAGAAAAACAATAGATATTTGAAACATACAACATTAATGACAGTCAGTTGTAATGAAATTTTGATTGCATTGTTCAGATTTTTTGACCCAATTGGATTAAATTAAAAATTCATTTAACTCACATTTTACTTTATATAAAATGTTGGTTATGTTCACACACATTACAAAACAAACTTGTCTTAAGCTTCGTATCCACTTGGCAACATTTGGCGCGCGATATATTGCACAACAAGGTGAAACTTAGCGCGGAACTTTTTCTTAGCAACATTGTCTGTCTACGCGTGATCAGTCGTCGGCAACATGTCGGCAGAAAAACTAGCTAGTGTTGATTTCAACGGCCGCTGGTTATAATTTCATCGAATAATGCATCAAAAAGTTAAAAACCGCGTTGGTGGGTTAGAAATGATTAATTTAACTGAAGATATCGCCACGACCTGCCAAATGTTGCTTAGTACCAACTAAGCGTGTGTTCAACTGTATGTTGCACGGAAACAAACTACAAGCCGCACGTCAGCTGGCAAAGCCGCGTGCTGTTGGGCAACGCTGCCGAACACGTTTAGCGTCACCTGTTGCGCGTCAACTGTTGCGCGTCAACTGTTGCCTTACGAGGCTTTACTTATAACTACATGCAGAGGCTATTAGAAGATATACAGTAATATAACTTACTTTCAACTACTGTTTGGAACGTGGCGCTGACTGTACTGATATGATTCTTAGCTTCGCACGTGTACGATGAAGTGTCTTTTGTAGTCGGATTCATGATAACTAGAGCTCCATCCTCAATTGAGTACTTCGAATCTGAAATAAAAGGTATAATATTTTATTTATTTATTAACCAAATCTATTATCAATCTAAAAAATGTGTCTAAAATTATGAAAACCGTCAATGTTTGACATCAGATTGAAATCAGTTTTGCTATTGTGTTTCATTAGGTTTCATCCACCATGGTAGATGTTGAACAACCCTTTGTACGGTCTAACTTGAAAAGTGAAAAATATTCTAAGTGTGATTTTTGCTATGTTGTATGCCGATTCCTAAATTAAGTACGTACTGGATGTTATTGTGGCGCCTTTGGACTTCCATGTAACGACCGGTTTAGGGACACCGTTGACGTGACAAGGGATCCTCAAAGCTTTATCTCCTTCGATTCCTTCTATTGCTGAAGAATTCCTTATAATTTCTGGTGCATCTGTTGAAATGAGATAAGTTCAATACGAGAAAGAAGTTCTTAGAAAAAAAAAATGTGACCCTAATGACATAGAGAGTAAGAAAGAGAGGAGAGAGTGATAGTGAGAAAAAAGGGATTCAAAGGTACCTACTGCATAAGTTCCTGCCCAGAAAAGACAGAGGTACTTTTATAATCGTAGTACTCAGTAACGATTGGCGCGGTTTAGGACTTCGGACCAGATATTGTTATACAGTGGTACGGTTCCCTTATCTTCATAGACGATCTTTTTAAACCCAATATCGTGTTTTTTGCGTAGGTAATATGATCTCATATTACCTACGCAAAAAACACGATATTGGGTTTGTAGCACCAAAGCGCCAACATTTCAGCGACTTTCGTACACGCTCAGTTGCCACATGTGTGACTCTACACTTCATGCTTTGAAGTGTCGAGTCCTTCACTTACATTCAACAATAAGCGTTGTGACGTGTTCATCCCTTCCAACGATATTCTGTGCCACACACTTGTAGCTCCCCGAGTGTTTTTTCTCCGCGGCTGGTATACGCAGTGTGACCTCTGAACCGGTGATGGGGACATCGTTAAATAGCCACCTAATTGTTGGTTTTGGTTCTCCTTTGACGATCCTGAAAGGTTATACGTTCATTGGAATATTTTCAACTCCACTTGTTTTCAACAACCCTTTAAAGAATACACAAAAAACTGCATAATTTTACTTAGGTATTTTTTATTTGTGTTCACTTCAAATTAGATAGAGCCGTTGCTTGTTTCTTATTATTGCACAAATATGCCCAAAAATCGTAAAACCTACCTTGGCGATAATACAGACAGTAACGATCACTACTTCGAGGTCGTACTTCGATCTTGGTTCGCGAGTTATTTTAATAAATGAAGCGAAATAAAACTTACTTGCACTCAATACTAGTAGGGCTACCCAGTCTTGCGTTCTTCGTAGCAACTCCAGATAATTTTGGAACCTCTGAAAAGTAACTCAATTTCAATAAGACCGTAATTTAAAGACGTTCCGAGGTTTTCAGTTTCAATTTGCTTATGCTATAATACCCATTATCAAGAGAATACGGCAAAGCCAAAAAGAAGAGTTATGATTTTAGCAGAGTAGGTGTGTGTTTCTAACATTTTTATGTACCACCATAGCACTTAAACCAATACCTTTAGCGGAGAGCGGGATATCAAATGAAAGAAGATAACTTTTTGAGTTCATTATTATATACCAAAATATAAAAAACCCAAAATAAAATAAAGTTGAAAACCTCAACTGCAACATAAAATGTATTTTATAAACAAGACAAATCGTTTTTTTTCGGTTTTCGTATAACCGGGTAGCACGTATCTGTATAATGAAACAAAACATATTTAAATGCCATATGACTCCGGTTAAACAACAAGTTGGGTTTTCAACTTAATTTTGTACAGATGTGTATTATGATACTCACGTTGAACGTACGCTCTGAACGTCGCACTGACGACGGCTACTTCGTTCATTGCTTCGCAAGTGTACGAGTTAGTGTCGGTCACCTTAGGATCTTTTATTATGAGCCCTCCTTCCACTATATAAAACTTCGCACCTGAAACATAAGAGAATGTTACAATGTATAAAACCAGCTTATTTTTATTATTATTTGATACTCAATCCTTAATTTTGCTTTATTCACTTGGTTGGGGTGACATTGTAAATTACCATCTAAATAGAAAATAGCTAAAATGCTTATCTTAAGCAGCTTGACAACACCTTTCACCCGTTACTCGTTGTTGGAAGTTATTAATTATCTCACTCTAAGATGTGGCTGAGTGTATGAGATGTAAAAAAATAGTACATTATGGTACTAGTGTGTAATGTTGGTGATTACCGCTGAGGCGCCATTGAGACCCGAGCCGTTAGGTGAGGGTCTTAAGAGAGCCGAGGACGGTAATCACCAATACACACGTGTATCATACGACGTTTTTCAACACACTTGTGAATAAAATAACAATAAAAACTCATTTTATTTAGTAGATGATACATATTTTTCCTTGGAGTTTCAGGTAGTAAACTTTCCATAACGTTAAGGGCTTCACATATCGGGTTTATATCGGGCGGTGTACAACATAAATCATTTTCTGCGTAACTAGTACCTACATGTAGACATTTTTATTAATAAATTACTATAATTTCAACAGTGAAAACGAGTTGTGAAAAATGATTCGCTATGGTGGGAAAAATTAATCAGTTTTCTTATGCGCGCGCATTGCGATCTGCCACAGACTAAAGGTATGAGGTGTTTTTTTATTTTCCGCGCATATAGGGTTTGCGCTTATTCTGCCACGTACAAAATGGGGAATTTAAAGTTTTCTTTTATTACAGAGAAAACAAAAGTTATATTTGAGTGAAAGTTTTATTTATTTTAATAAATAAAACTTTCACTCAAATATAACTTTTGTAACACGTGTTTACACGTACGAGTTAAAATTATCTATTTAAATAAGAATTTGCATGAAATGAGCAAGTAATAGGAACATTAATTTATTTGTTCTATTGAACACGATCTTTTTTTTGAATAAAATCTTTTTTAAGAACAAAGTACCTCAACCAATAAAATTTAAAAAAAAATCTATAAGTCACTAGTGAGTTATAGCAATGAAAAAGTCACAGTTTGATTATGGGTGTCATTATGTGCCTAATTGCGGTGAAATTAGAGCCACTTTATGAGCAAGTGTGTTGAAAAAGTATTTATTAGTAGGTGGTGGTAATATAGGTGTAACATTATCTTACTTGGTTTGATGACACGGCCGTTTAGCTTCCATGTGATGATTGGCTTGGGAAGACCGGATGCGACACAAGGAATTCTCAAAAAATCATATCCCTCAGTAGTTTTATAAACGGTAGATACACTTGAAATTACTTTTGGCGATTCTGTGAAAATATTGTTACAATTTAATTAATTGTTGTAAATAATTATATCTTGTTTGTCTCGGCTAGAACTGTGATTACAAATAATCATAATTATCTGTTTACAACATCACCCTACCTTGAACATCAAGTGTCGTGATGTGTTCACTCCTTCCAAGGCTGTTCTGTGCCACACATTTGTAGCGCCCTGCGTGAGTGGTTTCCACTCTTAAAATTTGCAGCACTTTGTCGGATCCCGGAACCCGTAAAAATGTTGAGCTAGAGTTGGCCATGAATTGCCATGTTATTGTTGGTTTGGGTTCACCTTTGTCCACCCTGAAATATGTTTTAACTGTTAGTTTGTGCGAAAAGTCGTAACATCATGTATGTTTATTGATTTGTGTTCCTTTAAAGTAACTGGACTGGACAAAACGTGCAACCGTTTGTCTTACCAATATGATCCGGATAAACGGATTTTATCACTATCATTTTAGAGATCTCGATGGTCATCCATATTTAACTGGTTTTGTATATTAACATTTATCTTTAAACAGGGAAAGTACTTATTTATAGGTACACTTACGAGCACTCTACAGTACCCGGCGTTCCAATTCTCACTTTCTTAACAGCGACTCCTGATACGTGTGGTGCCTCTGTAATTAAGTATAGTTCAAATGTAAAATGATGCAAGTTTGTACTGTATTGCCAATAATATTAAGTAGGAGTGATATAACCAGAGTAACGCACAGCTCTGCAAGTGAGTGTTTAACCACACCATCAAATTAATTCATATTTTTTGCGTACCTGGCAAATCTCAATTGAGATGCCACGTGACCGTTTTGGTCAGAAATATATTATTTATCATCAGCGGCGGCCTTGCCCATTGCGAGGCTCCCGGCGGCAGGTCTTTGCGAGGCCCTTTTTCCTACGGAAAAGTACCTATGTGATGCGAAATTAGGTCTGGTTGTTTGGTAAGTATTCGTTATGTTTGACGCGAAATGCTAAACTTATACAAATAAATAAAATTTGAGTTTTAAAATATTTTAGTTACATTGAAAGATTTACAAAATTAACAAATACTTACAGAGACGATAAATTTTAAAATTGTTGTTTGCGGCTTTTACTAAGACTGAAATCTTTAATTAAAGCACAATAATCTGACGAATGAGGAACGTCATTTTTTTGACTACAAAATAAATTTATCAATTATGATTTGAATGGATGAACTAACTTTATTTTAATTAACCGTTATGTTATAACCTTAATAAATAACTAAGAATCAAAATCAAAAGTTTTAAATTTAAAAAATATAGTAAAAAAAAAACTATATTATTTAAAATTTGCTTGACGCGATGCCCCCCTTCAAGAGCCGCCGCTGTTTATCATTATGAAAACTACAGTACTTACGACGGATGTACGTTTTGAACGTCGCACTAGTCGAGCCGGCCTCGTTCTTTGCCTCACATGTGTACGAGTTAGTGTCGGTCACCTTCGGATCTTTTATTGTGAGCGTTCCGTCCTCTATGGAATACTTCGCGCCTGAAACAAGAAAACGTGGCGGCTGAAATTATCCAAGCATGCCCCCTGGGTATTAAACTATGACACAT
Organism: Cerastis leucographa; assembly: GCA_963082945.1. NCBI lineage: Eukaryota > Metazoa > Arthropoda > Insecta > Lepidoptera > Noctuidae > Cerastis > Cerastis leucographa. The sequence goes on from OY720353.1 coordinate 10,206,558, forward strand.
TGAGAATTAGTTATTTTTTTAAACTGACTCTCGTGTCATCATCTGCCTAGCCCTTTTCTAAACTTTGTCGGGGTCGGCTTCCAGTCTAACCGGATGCAGCTGACTATCAGTATTTCAAATGAAGCGACCCAATACAGTTACTGGGTCGCTTCATTTGAAATACTGATACTACCAAGGGGTTTCGTATTACCCAGTGGTAATACGAAACCCCTTGATTAGACTGGATGTCAGACTTAGGGTCAGTTCACACCGAGACCCGACGCGACGTGACGCTGCGCGCACACTTTTAAAGAGCGATTCAAAATATAACTTTATTTTCTACACGAAAAGATACACATTTCGTTGTGAGAATTCAGAATACGTTGCGCCACGCAGCGCTGCGCCGCGCGACGCCTCGCGACGCAGCGCAAAATCATTGGCCTCTTCAAGTATCGTCGCGTCGCGTCGCGTCTCGGTGTGAACTGACCTTTACGGCTTCTGACTACTTTTAACGACTGTCCAGGATTAACAAATGATAGCCGGGACCAACGGCTTGACGCGCTTTCCGAGGCACGGAGTATACTCGGTATGTATTAATGGTCATACCTATCCATGGACCGATCTCGGCAAGCACGGCTTAACCTTGAAGATCGACCCGTGCGGATGTTACTATTTAGCCACGAGCTCCTCACTAAAGTGGCAAAATTGGCGCTCGTGTATTGGCTGGTTAATTAATTTGACCAGTAACCGGGTTTGTAATAGGGGTGCGGACTGGGTAAAGAAAACGACATTCTATTTTGTCCGGCAGACAGGTAATACAAAAATATTAGACACGTATTTTTTGTTATATCAAAATTACTTATATCTCATTAAAGTTGGAGAGTGGGGGCTCACTACGTAACAAGTAGGTATAAAACTTACCTACATGTGACGTCATGCGCCATTTCAACTCAATATATCTCCGTAATTTTATGACCACGTGAAAAAAGAAAAAATACGTGTCCAATACTTTTCAATAAACTACCCGACGGACAAAGAAAAAAAAATGTGTTCATCCCCTATTGAAGTGCACAGTTTCAGCCACTCACTTGGAATAATGCTGTGACCGTTTAGCTTCCAAGTGATGACTGGTTTTGGGACACCAGCTCCCACGCAAGGAATCTTCAGAATGGCATCCCCCTCGGTAGCTTGGTGGTGTACCGCAGATCTCCCCGGTGCAATTTTTGGGAGTTCTGTAAATATCACGAAAATCATTAGTAATGTGTAGTCCTGATTGCAGTAGCTATATGTAGGGTACTTTGTGGATATTTATGGAAATACGACTTTAAATTTACCTTGAACAAATAATGTTGTTATGTGTTCATCTTTTCCTGCTACGTTCTCCGCCACACACTTATATTTTCCCTCGTGTTTGTACTCTACGTTCTTTAAACGCAGAACACTTTCCGAACTTATGGGTGTAAATGTTGAACCTGATTTGCCCCCAAATTGCCAAGTTAATTTTGGTGCTGGTACACCACTCACAACTCTGTAAGAATAAAAACAAGGATTATTGGAAGCCGGAAACTCGATCTAAATATTTTATGATGCCCTGTCATTATTTTCCCTTTTGATATTTGTACATATGTTTATTATTTATTTAAGTTAAATAAATTATACAATTTGTAAACGGACCCTTCACGAAGTCAATCATTATGTACATTAAACTAAGTAGCTCTACGCAAAGATTATTTCGGGGAAATAACATTTTTTTTTGTGGTGATAAGTTACGGTTTACAGTAGGATCGATCCAATGGCACGCACTCCAAACATTGTGCTGATGAATTTAAATAATACAGGGGTCAAGGAGGTATTTAAAGTAAAGTTGTAACATTGAAAACATCTATTGAAAAAAATCTTTTGAAAAAGTTGGATTTATCTCAAATCATAGCTCACAATAAGTTCTCCAACGACTATTGCGACAAATAACAAAGTCGCTGGAGACCATAGCAACGGCTAATTGAAATTTTTGTAATTTCCTGTATCTTGTCGAAGATTTTACTACAGCAGTCGTTGGTTTTTAAATTAGATCATGTCGAAAATATTTAGCTATTAAATGCAGCTATTAAGCACACAGTAATTAATCCGAGCTCTCGGCCGCGGAGGTCCAAGACTCGACTACGGACTGTACTACTAGACTCGAATACAGCCTTATTACAAAATCCTCCTGTAAAACTAGGTTATTATTTTATCTTTATTAATTCCTTTACAAAATTATAATAGTTTAAATATTCTTTAAAAAAAAAACATAAATGAAAAACATGCTCGATCTATTTGCTCCCAAGTGTAGGTTTATTATTAGTCAAATAATCTTTGGAAAAATAGAAAAAAAGGCAACATATTTCAAGTGATTCTATTTCCGTCCGGCTACCTAATTATAAGCTAGTATTTGAGATACATTTCAATTCTGTTGGTCTTACGTCCAGAGTTCATAGAAATATGCCCATGGTTTTCTTCAAATTATTTCCAAGTTGCTTGTTTTGCTACTAAACCGACATAAATTACTACTTACTTGCAGTCAAAGACAGCAGTTTTACCCCTGACGATTTTCAGCTTTGTTGCTCCCCGTACCTTAGGTGGAACTAAAAGTAAATAAAAAACATATTAGTTTTTTTGTGGAACGATGGAACTAATATGTTTTCAGAAGAAAAAAGATACTATTGACGTGCTTCATTGTTCTTTGCTGGCTTTACTTAGGTAAATTTTAGTAGGTACTTACGTAGGCCGTCAATTTTAACTCGAGTATAAAATTGTTTTTGCACATCCTTCTTGTTGGTCAAGGAAACTTTGCAAGCATATCTGCCAACTAAATCCATATCCATTTTTTTTATTTTAAGTTGAGTGCGGCTTGCAGATATCTCGTACTTGTCAGATGTTACAATCTCTCTAGTTTCTCCTGTCAGCTCGTTGGCGTAGTACCAATGGATATCCATCGGAAGCCGCGATGTGACGTCGCAAATAATGTTGCCTTCTTTACCGTAGACGAATTTTGTTTCTCCTATCAATAATAAAAGATATATCAGTTTACAAAATTCTCATACAGATTTAAAAAAAAATACTGCAGAGTCGAAAGTCAAAGCAAGGTCTAGGTCAGGTTCCAAGATCTATCAAGTGTTGCATAAGTTTATGATTGTTCTGATTCTGACATATGTATGTATGTGTAGATCAGGTGTGGCGAACCTTTAGGGATCAACCATTTTTTATAAAGAAATGTTTGATGAGGCCCTAGATGTGCCGCCAAATAATTTTGATTTATTGATTGTTAGGAAAACTAAAGTCTTTATTCTCAAAACTCGTTATTTACTCCCGAAAAATAACTTTGGGCACTGTATAGTACTCATTAAAAGTTTCTGATATAAGTGTAACTTAAATGAAAGTAACATAAGTAAGTATGACTTTTGTGTTGAAGATTATGATGACAAATAACCTGAATTAGGGATAAAAGAGGTAACTTTTAGTAGAATGCATGGTAGCTAAGTGAATCTATAATGTTAATCATCTCTGAAAATAATGAGCGCTGGCCATAGGTAAATGAAATATGGTTAATATACAAGGTGTCGTTTTGCATCCTCGTCAAATTTCAGGAGGTGGTCACAAAAGACACAAATAATCAATTAAAATTACGATACCTAGTTAATTATTAATAAACGCTGATATTTTTGGTTGTTTAAAAATGTAAATATTCCAGAATAACCCCCTTAACGTGGATTAGGGAATAAGAAATGATCAATTAAACGTTTGAGGTTGTTTGTATGTGTGTAAGCGAGGTTATAGGGCAAGAACCAGACGGGCCGTGTTTAAAACACGGTTGGTTCAAACTTACGGATTTCCGTAAATAAGAAAAAAAAATACCTACCGATTTTATTATTGACTTGGGACGAGAAGCATTAGCATAGTTACCTCCTTGAATTTGACGAGGATGCAAAACAACACCTTGTATAATGGCGTGCCAATATTGTGTCTTGTGCTACCAATGGCACGCGTGAAATTGGTTCGCCATCCCTGGTGTAGATGATACAGGAAAAAACAACATACCTGGAGGAGGGGATCCAACAGTGAACGGTTCTTTAACATTAACATTTATAGTGTTCTCGGCCCTTCCTACATTGTTTACGGCATAACACTTGTACCTGTCTCCTTTTATTGCGTTTGAAATGTCCATATAACTTATGTATTTATATGGAAATTCTACGAGTGACATCTGGAAGGTAATGACATACAGGTATTTTAAGTTTGTTCATTCTTGAGAACTTTCAGTTGGCTTTTACCTAAGTTTCTTTTTCTTTTTAAAGAACAATAAAAGAAGATGTTAAAGTTGTTAAAGAAGAAGAAGTATATAATAAATAAGTTATGTACTATAACCAAATACACACTTACCTATATAATATACCATATGTGTATGTAGGTATGTAATTGTAACGAACAAGCTAACAACGAAATATAATTATGTATATAAGGCACAAAGTGATGTGCGTTTCGCAATATTCATAACAAAACGCAAAAAAAAACCATAGCCTACCTTAGAAGGCATACGATCTCCGTTCATGTTTGTCCACTCGATTTTAGGCGCTGGGAATGCTACCACTTTGCAAGTTAACTGCACCGTGCTATTATACTCTATCTCTGTCGTCTTGCCTTCTGCTATTTCGACGGTCGGTCTTGTATTTGTTGGCAATTCTGAAAATTTATATTGAAATACGTATTAGTTTGGTTGTAGCAGAAGCATCGGGAATTTAATACTAAATAGTTCAGTTGGCATTAATTACCAAAAACCAGAAAGCAAATGTTTAATCCTTATAACATTTGCTTTCTGGTTTCTGTTCTGGTCCTCCACAAACATCAAAATATGCAGTCAATGTAAAATCAATCAAATGTCTTACACCCAAATGATAAAAACGAGGAACAGACAGGTTCCTCCTCTCCGGTAATTAATAAGTAGGTAATTATAGGTACCTGGGTGCCATCGTTCAAGTCAACATCTTCCAGCCAACCTTTTTTTTTTGGTTTTACGCTAATGCAGAGTGTATATAATATGAGTGTACAGGTCCAGTTGAAAACCAGCGTCGGACACTAGTTGCCCGGCATTTTGCTGAACTGGGCCTATTTGGCACAGTCGTGAGACACACATAAAATATATTTACTGTGTTTAGGTTTAAGTTTAATTTTATTTTTTTAAAGCTGTGTGTTCTTGTGGCATGTGCTAAATAAACGTATTTTCTTTCTTTCTTCTTTCTTTATATGGAAGGCCTATCTATGAAATAGCGAGAAATACTCACAGAAAATAATGATAAAACTAAAAAGCTTTTAATTTTTGAAAATATGGTGCTAATCGTCTGTGTGGGACACCAAAATTAAATGCGTTTTGTGTTTGAAGGTCTTTTGTTGAGGTCAGTAAGGTCCAAAGGTTTCTGGCTTCAACTATAAAATTAAGGATTAATATCTAAACAAAAGTGAATTGACACAAAGGGAGACTATACTGAACAATAATATTACTTTTTAAGTGTGGGTAGCGAAAGAAAACTTCAGGGGGTTTACTACGACGATTAAAACATTATTGTTCCATTCCTATTCCAGAGTAGGAAAGAGATGGAGCTAGACGACCTGTATAGCTCTGTCTCTTTATCACTCTGTTATAAGAATGGAACAATAATGTTTTAAAACGTCATGGTACGCCAGCAGAAATTTAATGGCATGATAGTTTTGTATATCTGATTTATCGAATGGTAGGCCAGACACTTTTAGGCCTTACATGTATTATTTTGTGTATGAAACTAATCCACCACTGAACTTACTTTTCGGTGGTGCTGCAGGTGTGATGGGTATTTTAACTATCCTTTTTATAGCTTTGCCCGTAGCTTTTACTATTCCATGCACCTAAAACAAAAAATACAAATTAAATAGGATTTCTATCTTGGTTGTACAGAATTATGAACTTCCAATGATCGATCGTTTCCTATGAATAGGATAGTTACTAAACTTTTTACAAAATGATGTCAGAAGTCAAGTGCCTATTGTATGTATGCTAATATTTTTGAATTTCCAAATATGTTACAATAAAATTGTGAGTCTCGCATGTTTGAGGATATTCTGACTAGGAGAATCCCGAGAAAACACGAGTTAAACCATAAAACATTACAATATTGTTAAAAATAATTGGCTGTGTTATATGCGTTCATATAGTAACTATAGGTGCTTACATAACGAGCAGGTTTCCGGTACAGACAAATCTGTGTGGGTCGGTACCGATCGGTGCAAGGTGAACTTGCATATATAATTGACATAATTTAAACTGTTTCTTTACAAATGAGCGCATAAGATAACATAGAAATTAATACCTGCACCGGTACCGGCAACCTACTTCTGTATGTCAGCAGTCAGCACCCTTAAGCAGCAGGTACATTGTATAGGATCTTAGCAGCAAGATTCCTGTTTACACTTGTAATGGTTTCAGGTTAGGGTTTCATAACAAAATAATAAAGTGTTGGTGGTACTTACGACCAATTTGAATCTTTGCGAAGGTGCAACAAACGTGTTCGTTACGTAAAAATCTTTAGAGTTCTCTGTGAGAGGCATTGCGGCTCTTAATGGATTTTCATTCATGTCCAAAATCTGCGCCGATACTATTTTCACTGTGTGATATTTATCGGTGACGGCTATTGACAGGTGAACGTTAGCATCTGAAAAGAAATATATTCATACAAGTTTTTCCATTTCCATATCCAGTAATAGGTTGTGTCTTATTAAAAGCTTTTATTTAACTTGTATCTTTATTGTCGCCTAAGCAAGGCACTCGCGCCTGATACATACGGTTGCGATCTGCTAAAATACATTCAAGAAAAACCATTTCATACATAAACCTTTCGGAATAATGGCGGAAACCGCATAAAAACAAATTAATTAGCTTTAAAAACTACGAGATCGATCATACAGACACTAGTAATAGAAATACTAATGAACTTACCGGCTATGGGTTGCAGTGCCGTATCGCCCAACGACTTGGGCTTTAATGCTGAGAAGCCGTGAGTAAAGAAGAAATCAGTCCTGCCGACGATTACCACGGATGTTTTTGTCTGGCCCTTCACAGCAGCTGTGTATGTCCCAGGCCTAGCGTTACTTAATTTTACCACCTATAATTTATTTTGTAATTACTTTAAAACAGTTGGTAATATAATTATATTAATAATAAGGAACTCAGCAGTAACCAAAACAATTCAGAAAAGCCATTATTAAATAATATGACACTCAGGGGTCAAGTATAGCTTCCCATTAGTGAAAGAGTTTTCGGTATCGGATAAGTAGTTCCGGAGATTAGCTCCACATCCAAACTTACAATTTTTACCCCATTTTAATAATAAGTACCTATAGATTGTTATAATTCAATAATACATTTATCAAAAAATCTGTACCATAATAGTAATGACTTTCAATACCTGAGGCAACCCAAGAGCAGATGCAAAACATGCTGTTTTGATTGATATTTATAAACATACCTTTCCATTAGCATTCCACATTATTCTGTCTAAATTAGCCGAAGGTCCACTAACATCCAAATAAACATTTCTGCCAGAAACGGAGACGATGGCATAGTCAGTGTGGTCATCTATTGCGAACTGTAAAATAAAATAACAGTATGACATCACACTGGTTAGAGTTTAACAAAGACTTTCATTTACACAGCAAGTACCTACTAGTGACAAGACAAAGTTAGTATTAATGGCTAAATAATGGATAACGGTTACCAATATTTCTAAGGGTGATACAACACCTGTAGCGACCTACAAAAAGCAACGTATAACAAAAAGTACTACAGCGCCGTCTATAAAACTAAATTACTATAATAAAACTAAAGAACTAATATGGTCTGAATTTCGCAAGAAAAGTTTACACCGACTTAAAAGAGTATTTAGAGAAACCCGACAACAACTGTCGGGCAGCCCACGAGACATAAAATGTCTGGTCAGAGGGTCCTCCCTTTTCTAAGGAGTATCGAGGAACTTTACCCTGTTCCTCCTACTCCTAAACACCAATCGATCGATCGTCGATCGATGGTAGATTGGATTAGTAGACAATATTAGCTTTTACCTAGTAAACCTATCGATCGAACCAAACCTAACACCCCATTGGCAGCCATCTTGTTTCTTTAATCGGCTGATATAGGGTATGTTCAATAAAATGCTAATTAATATACATATTTGATTCTAAGAGACCTACATAAAATAACGCAATGGATATTGATGAATTGTCAAAATGAAAGGGGTTGTGATTGTGCGAGTGTTACGCATCGTAATCACATATCTATTGTATTCAATAGTTATGTGAGGAAATTAGATAAAATCATGATAGTAATACTTACCGGAATATATGTATAAACGTTAGCTGGTATTATCTGCGATGTAATCACAGCCTTGTTGCCTTTTATAGATACTTCTAATATTTTGAGCACCTAAAATAATTGACAAGGATTATGAATTTCGTGTTTTTTGAAAACATAGTTGTTAGTTTTAAGATTTTAAACTGTTTTATACCTCTTCAACGTTAGTCTTGGAAACGTCGAACGCCTGCCCAGAACATGCCTGGGCTATTTCGTAGTAAACATCGAAGGCTTTAGCGCCATACATATCACCACAGCGACCGGTGAGCACAAACGTTATCTGTAAGTATAGGGATTGTTCAGTTAATGAGTACTGTATCGCCGAAAATAGAGACATAAGCCTTACGCTTAATTCAACATCAAAGATAGAAGTCAATACAGATTATAAAAAAATATAGTAACCTTTGTCGTAACTATATTTTCGAGCCGTTTCGGATTGAAACTCTGGGACCGTAGGGTCCGAGTGCTCAGAGCCTTTTTAAGGAAATTTCGAAACGCCTAGTTGACGCTTCCCGAGACCCAAGGGCTGGCTTTTACTTTGGCCAGAGGCTTTAGTATTGCCATACCTACAACGTGGCAATGATGCCAGTCTCTTTGGCACATTACCAGCTGACAGCGTTAAGGAAGAGTTTTTTGACGCCCTTTTATAGTTTATTGTTATTTTAGTTATTTAATTTATTAGTTTATCTACTTCGGTTTCGTTATATTCGAATTACAAAATTGACAGCGGTTTCATTATGATGCGAATCGTCATAAATTCTAAAACACGAGCAAAGACATTCTGAACATCAGCCAGGTACCTATAATATTACTTTTAATCGAGACAATGTAAATGATGTTTTTAAAAATGGAACAAGTTTAGAACAAAAGTATCGTATACTATTTGGCTGTTGCGGGTACAAGATCTTTGCCTTATACCTAATAAAGACTAAACAAAAAAAAAGTAGGCGCGCGAAAAAAAATCTGTGTGAAATTTTATTCCAAATGTTACTAAAAATGTCTTCAACATCAAGTGATATTGAAAATACTCCACTAGATATAACAAATAGAGCAGTTGCGGCTACAAATAAGTTTTATTCCTTCCTTCGTAGATAAAATCTTCTATGCAATTGTACGTTATGGGTCTTTTAATAACTCGTGCCCATCTATTTCGGTACGCGCTACGCTTGTACCAGAAAATGGCACTCGTATTAAAAGACCGTCCATAACGTAACAGTTGCATAAATAGCTATTGTTAATCGTTGTAATGTATATAGATAGTTCCTTTTATGAAATAAATCGAAATACGGATTATAAACACTTTTAAATTCTAACACAACCTAAATGAGTAGGTACGCGTGATGGCTTACGGCCCGATGCCTGTCTCTTAGAGGGGGGCTGTTTCCCAAAGGAAGGGGACATTTTGGGCTCATTTAGCTAATGCTAATGCTTTAGGTGGAAGGTGATCAAAGTGGCCGACCAACCCGTAAATTCAATCTGTGGGAATAGTTAAATAAATAGGTACTTATTAGTTTTCGAACTGTACCTGGGTCTGTTTCTTTTGACACAATTCTTTCACATAACTACTGTCGTAGTAATCCTTAGCCGGAGCATCGGTAAAAACGTAGATGAATGAGTTGCTATTACTTTTTTCAAGAGCTAGGAGTAATCCTTTCATTGACGGTTCCCAACAGTCTGGGTTATAAATATTGTGAGCATAGACTGCACTCAGATGTCTTTTAAAGGTGTAACGATTTCTGGTGTCCACCCTAACTTGAGCATCTGAAAAAATATAGGAAGAGACGTTAAAAATCAGTAAAATGTTGCTTCAGTGTTCATCATCTGCCTAGCCTTTCCCAATCTTGTTGAGGTCGGCTTCCAGTCTAACCAGATATAGCTGAGTATCAGAACCTATTTTACAGGTCGCGACTGCCTATCTGACTTCCACAACCCAGTAACTGGGTAATACGAAACCCCTTGGATTGCAGAGGCAGGCTGAGTTTCGTCTTCTAACTACTTGTAACGACTGTAAAAGATCTAAAAATGACCTTTCCGAGGCACGGAGGAAACTCGGTATGTAATTATGGTCACCCATTCACGGACCGACCTCGGCAAGCACGGCTTAACCTTGAAGATCGACCTGTGCGGCTGTTATTGTTTAGCCACGAAGCTCCTCTTGTTGCTTCAGTGTTCGCTCTTCAGTTATTCTGCTAGTACGACTTACATCTTGAGTTGCTGGTACACACGGTGACACATCAAGAAGTTTCCAGTATACCATGGCCTCGCTTTGTATAGATTTTCAATACAATGAGAGATCAGCATAAACTGGTTGAATTGCTTGACTGGTCGCCGTGCATACTAATGCACTTATTTAGTGAAAAATTAACTGGGATTTGACCGGAAGATACATAAAATGGCAAAACATAAATGGCATCTGACGCTGAGAACTGACGGAGGTTATAGAGTTTCAAGTATGTATTAGCTTCTAGTAGTAGGTAAAAACACGACGCAGGGACTATACGATATTAAAGAACGAATACTTCGCGTTATATTTTAAGAGAGAAATGTCCAAATTTGATGGAATTTTAATAAAAAAAGTAATAAACAGTATATATTACCTGGATCATTAAATGTGACCAGCACCATATTGTCGATTAGACTGGACCGTTCGTTGAACACAATATCGCTGATTCTATCGACACTACGTCTAACTCCATCTATATCGTCAGTCATTGACCCTGTATCATCAATAAGAAAGGTTAAACTGCCAGTTCCCTTGCATGATACCTTGAATATAATATTTGCCAAAATTAGCAACACCGCGTGCGGATATATCCGCCCCCACATTATGAGGCTTTTCTATTACGAGTCCCGTAATAATACTGTACTGGACCCTAATAACGCACAATCCACAATGTGGCAAAATGTAATAGGGAAGTTCAATTTATATGTACGCAACAGTCATAAACATTTATTTTGGTCCTCTTCCATATACCTAAGTATGTATCTATAGAGTATTTTCCCATTATTTATTAAAAGTCCAGATTGACGTTATTGTTATAATTAAATGATGATGATGGTTTTTTTCCATGGAAATTGTTGAATTAATTGAGGATAATTTCAAGCTTTCAAAACCCCATATCTTTGCCAACAATCGATAATAATACAAGGGAACGTGGGGAAAATTCTGATTCAGGGTATCACTCTAAAATTGTTATTAACGTGTCACTAGTAAACAGGTGTAACGGGAAAAAATCGTCACTGGCTTCGCCCGCGGGTTGATCGGTAATTGTCACAAGGGATCGTACTACCGGGATAAAAAAATCCTATGTGGTAATCTAGGTTATAAACTATCTGTATGCCAAATTTCATTCGAATCCGTTCAGTAGTTTTTGCGTCAAAGAGTAACACACACCCATGCATCCATCCTCACAATCTTTCACACTCACATGACTGTTGCCCCTAGGCTGATAAAACTTTCTTTGGTCGTAAATCATGTACATATTGGTATTAAAGTCGGTTTCCCCCGAATAAAATAAAATAATTTCCATGGGACGAGCTTTCAAAATCTATTTATTTGCATACAAAAAGGTAAGGAATTATTCGACAAGATGATAAAGGGGGCTACGAGGGAAAGTTCTGATTCAGTGTACTAGGAATCACTTCAAATGGTTTTCTGTTGCGTCACTAGTAAAACGTCTCACGTGAAAAGCTTCGTCACTTCATGATTAACTGAACCGCAAACAACTCCAAGTCATCGGAACACTGTAATGAAATATTGGAATACCAAGATTTCATAACAACAACTTAGTTAGGTTTTCATGAAAACATAAAAGATCGTCTGTGCGTCTGAAGAAAGTTTACGAGGGAGTTGCACAGCACGTTTGATATAGCATAGCAGTAGGATCTAGTGACTTTTGCAATGTTACTTTTTGATGAATAAACTTTATTTAAGGGCTTAAGAGTTTGGCGGCGGTGACCTCTCGCGTCCGGCCCTGGTTCAATCCATGGTCCGGAGCGAGAGGGAATGGGAAGCCGACGCCTCCTTCTGCGAAGCAGTCATGCTAGCGAAGGATGTGGCGGAACGTGAGAGGGAGAGAACCTCACGTCCCAGCCGCCGCGGGAGACGCCCCGGGCGTCGGGGGGCAACCAGTGGCTCCCGGTCACCGTAGGCGCGAGCCTGTGGACGGTGAGTAATGGGCTAGCTCACCGTCCGTCCGTCTCATGACAACAGGCCGTGTCGACGGCGCGTACGTGTTCCACGCGCGCCTCAAGGAGATGTCAGCAAATCGGAAGGGGTCCGAAAGGGCCGATGCCTGCCAGGGCTGCGGGTTGTTCGAAAGAGATACCGCGGCCCTGGAACACAAAGGGCTAAGAAGGAACATAGGTGGGTTTTAGTCAGTCAAGTCTGACACTCCCTCCCGCTCCGCCCAGAGCGGGAGAAGTCATTTGATGATTTCCCATCCGCAAAAAAAAAAAAAGGGCTTAAGAGTTGTCAAATCAGGTTTTTCAACTCGATATTCTGAAAAAGTTACTAGGTCTATCAACATGAAAAAATTATCACTCATAAAGGGGTTCATGTTTATTATTTTGGCTTGTCAGAATTTTATTTTATTTGCAACATGAATAAAAAAATGTCTTTCAAACGTCTATTAGCCCAAAAATTCTCGATTACAAGAAATGCGTTTTAATCGATTCTTACACTCAAAGATAGGAAATTTAAAAAGATGATAATTCCCTTGGTAACTTTTTTTAGTTCGTCTTTTATTAATAATTTGTATTATTTTAAATACATACGCCAGCAAAAGCTCGCGCCGAGTACGTCTCAGTGTCATTTTAATCGGGTGCGTATCATATCATATAAAGTTATTTGGTATAATTTCATTTTAATAACGTTCATAAGATATAATAAACGCGAGTTATACCAACTGTTGATATAATTTCTTTAGATATAACATTTATATACTCTAAAACTTATTTCGTATAACGATATTGGATATAACGTTTATTTAATCTAAAATCATTTGGTTCATCTTATCGTTTAAAATATATACTTAATATTGATACCATCTTTATGATTAATACCCCAATTCAAAGCAATCCGACTCGGATGGGTTATACCAGAAGGTTCAGGCGGGATCAGAGCGGAGTGCCGGGTTAGGTTTGAACAGTGACCATTGACGCGCGAAGGCGAACGAGTGAAGCGAACGTGCTGCGGGAGCGGCGTGACAGAAACGAATCGCTGCATAACCGACTTCACGTAGTCTTGTCTGCCCTACCCCTAGGTGTAATTTAAAATCGCGTAGGCGCTGAGGGGCGAGGCAGCCGGCGAGCTGAGGAGCAGGTGGTTTTAACACTCGCCGCCGCGGCTGAGGCTGCGTGGCGAAGCCAGTCAGCAAGCCGAAGTCGCGGTGGTGAGCGTGAAACACATCTGCGACGATAAGCTCACATGGGACCGCCGGAGCCCCGCAGCGGCGGAGCCGTGACAGAAGCCTGCTGCATGTTGCATGCTTGCTTGCATGCTGCATGCTTGCTTGCATGCTGCATGCTTGCGTATACCTATAATACCTCCTATAGGCGTTTTATCATATTAGACTAAATAGGTTTTATGTCTTTTGAGTGGTATTTCAAACGATTTTATATTAAATGCATGTTAGCTTATTAAAATTAGTTATTTTAAAATTATATCAATCGTTTATTATATTAACTGATCGTTATATCGAATAAAATTATAGATTCAGTTGTTATATCTTGTAAATATTAGAGATGTTGTAATTATACCATATATTATACTTACCCATTTTAGTCTGCTGCGGCACCTCGTGATGGGCAGACCACGCGCGCGGTGATAAATAAAATAAAAATCATTTTTTACTGCCTTTTTAGTTCTTTTGAATTAAAAACAGTGTAATATTGGATCATTGTAGATAACATATATTTTTTTACATATTTTGAGCCTTGGTTCAAATTTTATCGTCATTATTGTGTTTATCATGATTGTCTCGTTGTCACAGACTAAGCAATTTATCCGTGCAGAACAGCCCGAGCAGCCGATTCAAGTAGGTTACGTTACGGAACATACTATTTTGTTGATGTTCGGTATTATTATCGTTTGCAATTTAAACTTTATGATTTGAAATTAAAAAATGTACAAGAAGTTATTAGTAAAGTAATTATAAAATAATGTTTTATTGTGTTTTATTTTCTAAACTAATAATTTAGGTACAACAATAATTAGCTAGGTAGGTATTCGTATTCGTCGAATGGTAAAATTATTATTCTGATTCGTATTCATATTCGTATTCATATTCGTATTCATAATCGCAAATGTAGTACATTTGCGATTCATTTCATTGCAACATTAACCAACATCTAACAATGATTATGGGCACATTCTAAGTACCACTGTTGTCCTCATAATAATAATATTCTGGTATCTGCTTGTTTTGTTTTAGTAATAAGGGGAACACCCAAATACTCCGAAAATTTTTATTCCGAATTTCAATGATCCGAGTGCCAAAAGTCCGAATTTCATAATACCTAAGAATTATAATGCCTACTATTAAAAATCACGAAATTTAATTTACGTTCGAAGAATCAAATGCTCGAAGGGTTCTCGGTCCGAAAAACGACATTCCGATTTTCAATACTTCGAATAAACTAAAAATCAACATGTTGTGCAACAAAATTTAGTGACAGAAACGAATCGCTGCAAAACCGACTTCACGCAGTCTTGTCTACCCTACCCCTAGAGTGTAATTTAAGTCCGCATAGGCGCGGAGGGGTGGAGCGGCCCGCGGGCTGAGGAGCAAGAGGTTTGAAGGCCCTCCGCCGCGGCTGAGGCTGGCCGGCTGGGCCGGCCAGCATGCCGAAGCTGCGGTGGTGAGCGTTAAAACCATCTGCGACGATAAGCTCGCGTGGGGCCGCCCAAATCCCGCAGCGCCGGAGCCGTTAAGAAATAATGCTTGCTGCATGTTGCATGCCTGCTTGCTTGCTGCTTGCCTGCTTGCATGCTTGCATGCTTGCTTGCAAAGTCAAAGTCAAAGCATTTCTTTCAATTAGATCATTACAGGCACTTTTGAAAGTAAAAAAAAAAAACAAAATAAAACGCGAAGCTACAGTCCCAGTCACAAGGCATAATAACTTATGAAAGTACTGTAGTTGCCCATTCCGTAGCGTAGATCTCTATGGAGAAGAACGGGCAAGAAACTCCATGGACACTCTTTTAAATCAAAATATGTTACAAAATCTTGGTTACATCATTCATGTTAAGAATTACAAATATGTGAGAACAATGTAGAAATACTGGCAAGTCAAGAGCATCCAGCGTTCCTTCTCATAGAGAGGAGGCCTGCATCCCAGCAGTGGGAACAATATAGGCTGGTGATGAAGAGCGTCCAGAGTAAAAGATTAAATCAGTAATTAAAAATAAAGTAATTAAAATAAACCGTGGCAGCTAAGAGATGACCAATCACAACTGACAGCGCCCGTTCACGAACATGACGCATGTATCAGCCATCATTCTACTCAACCATTTTGAAGGGAACTAAACGATCCGACACACCCGTCACCATCAGCGTGACATTTATGTGAGCATGACATTCACTCAACTCAACCACCAGGGTAATTTCGCGTCAATGAAAGATGTAGGTACTCATTAAATGGTGGCTTTACAGTACATAGTACTCACACATGTGCTATGCAATTATATAATACTAAGAGATTGAATCTATACAATGCAAATATATTTTTTCATTACTCATACTCTGAAAGTAGATCTGAAGTTGCCTGAAGAGCGGGTTGAAAGTAATACTTTTCAGCCCTAGGGAGAATCGCTTTCAACTGACCGATGTCAAATTATTAAAAAAAAAACTAGTTCTATTTTCACATTTTTATTGAACCATGTTCCAATTTTCTATGCAGCCACGAAGTAAAATTGAAATAATTTAAGTTAAGTATTGATTAGAGGATATATATTTTTAGAACACTTTATTATAATTTAGTTTCAACAGTTTTTTTAACAACTTTGATTTGGGCAAAATATTTACCATTTTTTCAATGATGAAAATGAAAAATAAAGGCTGAATAGCTGGCTGGCCACAGAAAAAAAAAAACAAAACAGGCGGGAAAGCGGAAACGGTTTTACTCATTTTTTCTTTAGCTAATTCATGTTTTTATTTTTACTTTCCTTGTACTATTCGTTATGAAAAGCACAGTGTTTACCTCGGGTTAAAGACTTATTTAGTCCTAACTATTGGCGCCCTCACTTCGTTCGTGCGCCAAACCCCGTCTCGGGACTAAATAAGTCACTTTCACCCCTAGGGTAACAATGTACTATTACAATCTTCTGCAGCTTTCACAATAACTTCACTTTGTAATTCAGATGATTCCGATTGCCCCTATGGTTGTGGAGCAGGACCAGCATTGAGCTAAGCATTTTTATCATCAATATAATCCCCCAACTTATAATATGCTTGCCTACATAGTGTGCGTTTTATGCAAGATTTAAATTTCGTTTCATTCAGTTGCAGAATGTGGGGAGGTATTTTATTGTAACATTTTAAACAGTACCCCATGAAAGATGAGTCTGCTCTAGCTAACCTGAAACCTGGCTGAACTAGTTGGTCCCTGTTTCTAGTATTATAGTGGTGCCGGTCACCTCTTTTACCAAGTAAATGCAGATTTTTCCTAACGTTTATGATGTTTTCATAGATGTATTGACAAGGTACCGTCAACTACCGTCATGATGTTAATTTCCTTAAACAGTTCTCTTAGAGAATCGCGCCTACGTAGATTATATATAGCTCTGATAGCTCTTTTCTGCAGAATAAATATAGAATCGATGTCTGCAGCCCGTCCCCATAGTAAAATACCGAATGACATAATACTATGAAAATAACTAAAATACACTATCCTCGCGGTATCTACATCAGTAAATTGACGGATTTTTCTGACAGCATATGCTGCTGAACTCAGCCTTTCTGTAAGAGATGTTAAATGAGGCCCCATTGTAGCCTTGAGTCGAGCGTGATCCCCAAGAAAACAGTTTCATCGACAAATTCAAGTTTCTCTTGATTCAATACTATGTCACAGTCACTACATTTGACATTTAGTAGAGAAAATCTTAGGCAATTCGTTTTTTTCCCATTTAATACTAAATTATTAGCGGTAAACCATTTATGAACCTGCATTAGAGCGTTAATTACGTCGTCAAGATTTGTGGCACGTCTGCTTATCCTAAATATTAAAGAAGTATCGTCAGCAAACAACACCATTTGAATAAATGGGAAAAAAATGGGGATAAGGGGAAAGGACCCAGTATCGAACCTTGTGGTACACCCATTTTTACTTTTAAACCCATCAAATTTACACCATTTACTTGTACTTGCTGCTGTCTATCATTCAAATACGATCTTACTAAACTGAGCGCAAGTTTACCTAAACCGTAATGCTCAAGTTTCAAGAGCAATGTTTGGCGATTTACGCAATCAAATGCCTTCGAGAGGTCACAGAAGATTCCTATGGCATCTTGTGCCTCTTTCCACGAAGATTATTGCATGTTACATGCCTGCTTGCATGTTGCATGCCTGCTTACATGTTGCATGCTCGCTTGCAGGCTGCATGCTTACTTGCATGCTTTTTAATTGCAAGTTTTTTAATTCTACCTCCTCACATCAAGCATAGCATAGTATTATACTTCTCTCTGACTAGCAATTATGTGGTTATTTGTCTTGCTATTCAGCTTTACAAGGTGTTTTTATTTCGGAATTGTATTAATCGGTATTTTAATAATCGGAATCCGTATTTTTGATGTTTCGAATTAAGTCGGACTTTTTGTTATTCGATCCGAAATCCGAAATTAAAACGCCTTGTTTTTTTTTGAACTATGATTGTTTAGTTTTGAATAAAAATATTTTGTTTCGAATAAAATATTTTGTTTCCCTGGTCACAATTCTAACCTAACCTAACCGAAGTGATTCATCAATAATACAGGGGATTTGCATCATGCAAGCAAGCATGCAGCCTGCAAGAAAGCGTGCGACATGTAAGCAGGCATGCAACATTCAAGTAGGCATGCAACATGCAAGCATGCATGCAACATGCAAGCAGGCATGCAACATGCAAGCAAGCAGGCAAGCAGCAAGCAAGCAGGCATGCAACATGCTGCAAGCATTATTTTTGCCACGGCTCCGGCGCTGCGGGTTTGGGCGGCCCCACGCGAGCTTATTGTCGCAGATGGTTGTAACGCTCACCACCGCAGCCGGGCCGCTCCACCCCTCCGCGCCTATGCGGGCTTAAATTACACTCTAGGAGTAGGGCAGACAAGACTGCGTGAAGTCGGTTTTGTAGCGATTCGTTTCTGTCACAAAATTTTGTAGCACAACATGTTGACTTTTAGTTTATTCGAAGTATTGAAAATCGGAATGTCTTTTTCGGACCGAGAATCCTTCGAGCATTTGATTCGTCGAAAGTATGAAAATCGGAAAACTAAAAAATCGCATGCACAATTTTCGGTAAAATAAATTTCGTGATTTTTAATAGTTGGCATTATAATTCTTAGGTATTATAAAATTCGGACTTTTGGCACTCGGATTATTGGAATTCGGAATAAAATATTTCGGAGTATTTGGGTGTTCCCATTGATTTGTGTCAATTATTTCTAGCAAAAACTTATTTCTATCAAAAACAAATCTTATGTCCAAGAAACAAATAAAAAAATTATATAGAAAGATGCAATACTAGTGCGTTTTCATAAAAAAATATGATAAAAATGATATTTTAGGTCAAAGGGGGCTGATATGTAATGTGACATTGAATTTGAATCGTAGTACGGCCAGTCTACGATTCGAATGACATATTAGATAATAGTCTACAGCCTACCGGCCAGTTGGTCTGTAAATGACAGGAAGGATAAGAACATCGAACACTAGCAGTATGGTGGGAAGGATAAGAACATCGAACACTAGCAGTATGGTGGGATCCATTTGCCACGTGTGCTCGCTCTACTGTTTAATCTGTGCCTAGGTCATTCATACCTTCCTCCAGATATGGTGCGGGCTCTGGTGGTACCAGTGGTCAAGAACCGGACCGGAGACGTCGCGGACAAGTCAAACTATAGGCCGATTTGTTTGGCGACCATCGTAGCTAAAGTTCTTGACAGCGTGCTTAACTCTCACTTAAGTACCCACATCAAACTGCACGATGCCCAGATTGGGTTTCGGCCGGGGTTGTCAACAGAAACCGCAATTCTTAGTTTGAAGCATGCTGTCAAGTATTACACAGACAGGAAAACACCTATTTACGCTTGTTTTCTAGACTTGTCCAGGGCTTTTGATCTTGTCTCGTTCGACGTTCTCTGGCAGAAATTGTCTGATACCGCCGTGCCGCCGGAGCTCGTCTCACTTCTACAGTACTGGTACATGAAGCAGGAGAGTCGGGTGCGCTGGGCAGGAGAGCTCTCGGAGCCGAGTAGGCCGGAGTGTGGCGTGAGGCAGGGTGGTCTGACCTCACCGTTGCTATTTAGTCTGTATGTGAACGCACTGATCGAGCGGCTCAGCAGCACACGTGTCGGTTGTTTTATTGATGGTGTTTATTTCAATAATCTAAGCTATGCAGACGACATAGTGCTGCTGCCCCCCTCGGTCGGTGCGCTCCGTAAGCTTCTCGATGTTTGCGAGTCATATGCTGCTTCTCATGGCCTTGTATACAACGAAAGCAAGTCAAAATACATGGTCTTCAACTCCGGTACCAGGTGTCCCTCCACCGTCCCTCCTGTTTTACTGAACGGTGTGGAGCTACATAGGGTGTACTCTTTTAAATACCTGGGCCACTTGGTGACGGACGATTTGAGGGACGACGCAGATATGGAGAGGGAACGCAGAGCATTGTCGGTTCGGGCTAATATGTTGGCACGCCGGTTTTTCCGTTGTACAGCTGCAGTCAAAGTAACGTTGTTTAAAGCATATTGCATGTCGCTGTACTCGGGGAGCCTGTGGTTCAACCACACCCAAAAGGCCTACAATGCTCTGCGGATTCAGTATAACAACGCGTTTAGGGTGCTGTTGCGTCTGCCTCGGTTCTGTAGCGCGTCATCTATGTTCGCTGAGGCTCGTACCGACTGTTTCGATGCTGTGCGGCGTAAGAAAGCGGCCTCGCTGCTAAATAGACTATGGCGCTCAGAATGCTGTTGGGGCCAACAGCATTCTGCGCCATAGTCGGGAGGTATGACAGTCCGTTGGTGAGGTCGCTAGTCACCTGTACACTGTCTGTGTTTTTAGTTAAGTACTAACATAGGTTAAGAATATTGTTACTAACCCAATGGATCTTGGTCATCTGAATAAATGAATATTATTATTATAAGAACGGTGGACTTAACTTTTATAAAAAGTTTTTTTTAAATTCCTACTAAATAGGCTTGTGTTTTTCCGCAACTCGCCAGATGTGAAGCGATGATGCGGCCTGGGGTGGAGCACGCTGGCCTAGCAGAACAGAGAAGCTGGCAGTGAATTCGCCAGCTGGCTGTTCGCACAATAATGTGTACGCACAATATGTGGATGCAAAGCGTTTTGTTCGGTAAATCACAATAAATGCTCAAATTGACCCGTTGTGCCCTAAATGCATGCTCGGCATCTTCTTAAGACAGAGCTTTTAAGTTTTCTCAGGTTCATTTGTGCTATTTGTATTGCTGCAACTGAACCCTTGCTCTCAATTCACTGTCATTTTGGATCGGTTCTACGTAGACTGTGTTTTTCATGCAGCCCCAATAAAAATCCAGCGCGTTTAGGTTCGGAGACCTAAGCGGCCAGAATATCGGTCAATCAGTCGCCCAGTCCACCTGTTTAGGTGGGTAGGCTTCGTCTAAGCGATTCGATTGCGATTCTCCTACTGCACCACGCTCCGTCGCGTTTATTTTTTTAAGTATGGCATTTCTCTGCCGCGTAGCGCATTGTCAGTGTGTTGTGCTAGGCGTGTTTTCTAAACAAATTGAGATACTTGCATACAATGGTAAAATCTGCCATCCCGCGCTACGCGACGGGACGCGGTGCAGTGGGTGGAGCGCCTAAGTAGGCTCTTTGCTGGCCATAATGTGCAGGCATCATTCTGTCTGTTAACTCTCTCGGAACATTTTCAAGAAACGTGGGTAGGATTTCTCGTAAAGTCCTTTATCCATTAATCAAATCAAATCAAAATCATTTATTTCAAGTAGGCCAGTTACAGGCAATTTTCAATAGTCGAAAAATAATAATGTTCGTACTTGACGCATCTTACGCTTCACAACTTGTTTTATAATTATAATATTATAAGCTTCTGTGGAACTAGAAAAGTATTTTTTAATGAAAATGAACTAATATTAAAGATGAAAGGAAGGCACTAATATTTTGATCTTCCAAAGTCATTCTTATATAAAGAAGTTCTTTTTTATTTGGTGTACAAAACTGTCGATTTTTTTTTAATAACGTGCTTCTCCACAACTCTAGGAACTTAATAAAAAAGTCCCATAATAATCTTTTTTTTTATTTTTTTGAAGGATGGGAAATCATTTTTTTTTTTAAGGATGGGAAATCATCAAATGACCCCCCCACTCTGGGCGGAGCGGGAGGGAGTGTCAGACTTGACTGATTAAAACCCATCCATGTTCCTTCTTAGACCTTTGTGTTCCGGGGCCACGGTATATCTTTCGAACAACCCGCAGCCCTGGCAGGCATCGGCCCTCTCGGACCCCTTCCGATTTGCTGACATCTCCTTGAGGCGCGCGTGGAACACAAACGCGCCGTCGTCGGCACGGCCTGTCGTCATAAGACGCACGGACGGTGAGCTAGCCCATTACTCACCGTGCACAGGCACGCGCCTACGGTGGCCGGGGGCCACTGGTTGCCCCCCGACGCCCGGGGCGTCTCTCGCGGCGGCTGGGACGTGAGGTTCTCTCCCTAACTAGTTTGGCCTGTCATCGGGTTTGGCCGGTAACAATCGAATCAGTACAATAAGAATCCAATCATCATATAGGCCAAATAGCCTGCCTAATTAAATTAGGCCCGCGGAAGTGATTCGCGGTCTACACTCAAGAACACGTCTACCCCAACGGCCACCAGTTCTACGGCTATGGTCGGCGCATTGCACTTTTAGCTTGCGTATTCTGTGAGCTATTTCGAGAACTGTGGTTCTTTGTCAAATCACCTCGTTTCGGATGCGATACCTCAGAGAGACTCCAAGCATAGCCCGCTCCTTGGCTCACCGTGCGGGCTTGAAATTTATGGACCAACCGTATCGCGAGTGTCCACGTCTCAGCCCCGTAAGTCATTACAGGCAGGACGTACTGATTGACGACCTTAGTCTTTAGGCTCTGTGGAATACGCGACGAGAAGCACCAGCACCATTTTCATGAGAAATCCCTGTAACGCGAAATTGGTTTATTTTGATCTGTGTAAAAAGGTTTTTACACAGATCAAAATAAACCAACCTTAAATGAAGTCGGTTAATAAGGAAAATCAATCATCAATCTGAGGTAGCATTAAACTTTGTTTCCATAAATTATAAATAATTTGTATTGTAATTTGAAATAGATAAACAATGGAGGAAATTATCAGCAATATTACGCAGCAGGGCTAATACGAGTAGGTACTTGTTGTTCTATTAGGTTTTTGCGTTTGTGGCAATTCAAACCACTATTGTATGTTCCTATGTTGCTAATAATGAAAATACATATTGGGATTTACCTATATTTCAGAAAATATCTCATTTTACCTGATTTGCTATTTACAAATCACAATACTCTTGTTAACCGACTTAAAAAAGCAGGTTATCAATTAAACACGTAAGTAATATTATTGAAATTGCACAATATTTGTTATATCGTGCTGATTGGAAATTCGGTGCATTGACCCCGATAGCTTGGAGGTTAACTGTGTTTTGAAGAAATCGTACATCTTAAGTTGTTTGTAATTTTTCCGCCTTCCACCATAAACTGCTGATTGTGAGAAATCTACGCGGGTCATGCAGGATGTTTAACTGATACTACTCTATTTTCTGAAGGCTCGTGAACGAAAAACCGGACGAGTGCGAGTAGGCCCCCCAAAGAGGGTTCCGTACAAATTTGTATTTTGTAAAGACTACATTTTTTATGATTGAATTAAAAATGTATAGTTTTCAGACTTTTCCCTGTACTTGTAGCATAAGACAATATTACATGCCATATGTCTTAGAAATTACCCTAAATTTTGATTCCCTTGAGAGTGTCGAAACATACCTACGTTCTTTGCGCGTTAAACAGCCGTATTTTTATTTTACATTAACTTAGAAGTTTCATTTTTTCACAGCTTCAAGGGACTGTAACCCTGAGTAATATAGTTTGAATTTCAACTCTATACCTCCACGCGTTCCCGAGATACACGTTCTTGGCGGACAGACAGATGGAAAACAAAGTGATCTAATAAGGGTTTTGTTTTTCCCTTTTGAGCAATTGCACCCTTGCGATGCCGGGCGGGTCGCAAGTATCTATACTTAAGATTATTAGGAACTATTGGTTCAAATAAAAAAAAAAAACTTTTAGTGTTGGCTATCCCATTTATCGAGAAAGACTTATATAACATCACGCTACGACCAATAGGAGCAGAACATCAGTAAAAAAGTTGCAAATCGGGGAAAATTTCGCGCAGATGAAGTTGCACGGGTTGGCTAGTTATATACGGACTGTTAAAAATCTGCTGATTCCTACAAAAGTACAATACTTACACTGTCAAAATGTACGGAACAGTTTTTTTTTATTACCGGTGAAAAATGTATCACCCTGGAATATACCACGCTCAATCCTTATCGGTTCGCTATTCTCCTGTATCTGTCGACATCCTAGATAGCGAAGTACCGTCCTCCATTCCCCCATGCACAACTCAAGGAAGGTGCGTATAGTTGCATCTATGGACATATCAATGAGGAGCAGCTCCTTAGTACAACGGGACCCGTTCCTTCATCCATTCTGAGAGGAAGACATGATGGAATTACTCTCAATATGTCGCGTAATGTTAGTCCTTAAAATGGATGTGAGAACTTTATAGACTGTTGGTAAAAAAGTGATAGGTCAATTTTGGGCTCCGCAGTACTACCTGATTTATGGAGCAGGTGGGTAATGCCTGTCGTCAGGAACTGGGGCAGCGACCCTGACTCTAAGGCTAATTGAAACCTGGACGACAAGCAAGCGTGCGCTCTTTGGAACCATTTGATCCAGAAGTTTTGCAGTCCGTTCGACCCTGGAGATTTCCAGTCATCGGACAGGCAACGGACGGACTGGTTCACACGCTTGTTCAACCTCCCGGGTCCAATCGCCCTCAGTGTGATTGACAGGTACCGACCATGTACTGCGCCAGAACGAATACATGGTGTCAGACGCAAGTCAGTCACCCCTTGGTCTGGTCGCTCCCAAGCCCTGTATACCCACCTTTCATCGCTTTGGAAAGTGCGATTCTGATTGTATCGCTCCACACGCCGCTTATTTATTCTCAAGAATGAAGTTTAGAATGTAAAGTTGTAACGGCCTCAGAAGATCATTATCGTCTCATCGGTATGGTAATGTAGGTATGGTACGTAGACTTATTTTGTTTATTGCAGCAAAAACCAGCCATAACATGCCTACCTAATGGTCATTAAATCTATTTATTTACCTCGAGTCGCGCCTATTAATAAATATCCTCATTGTTTATTGTCATTGCTATATTGATATGTATTGTCATTTTAATTATAAACCATTTATCCGCCATACAATGTATGTATTGATAAAGTATTTAATTATTAGTAGGTATCTATTTTAATTTTCTTGATCCCTTCTCACGTTTCTACTAGCTACTTCAGGCAAAAACTCCAGGGTCGTCCATGATATTCAAATTAGGTTTTATGTTGCAGATAGATTGATTTTCGACCGCAACATATACGTATTTATAAAATTACTAGCAGAACCGGCAGACATCGTCCTGCCTGGAAAGCAGCGCCACCTACCGGATCCAATTGTGTTTTCAAGCCATCCAGGATCCCATTGAAATACACACACAAAATTTCATCCAAATCGGTCTAGTCGTTTAGGAGGAGTTAGGTTACAAACACACGTACAGAAGAATTATATATATTAAGATAATCATTGAAATCATGGTACATAATAGGTAGGTACATAATACTCTAACTTCGTGATGGGCTATGAATAATGTTACGATTTCATTATACAACATGTAACTTAATTAACGCACAGTGCCGGTTATAACACTACCAGCGCCCAGGGCGAGATTTCTACGGCGCCCCCTAACTGCAATTCTTACCCATGTGAAAAAAGGGAAAGGATTTAATGAAATAACCATAAAGTAATAGAATAACTATTTATTAAAAAGAAAACTATTTTTTTGTTCTAGGCTTTTTATCAGCAAACTCTTTCATTTGGTTAGCAAAGGCGATGTTTTCAGCAGTTTCATTTTCATTTTATATTAAATTATATTTTTATTTTAATTAACAAACTTGCCAAGTTTGTTAATCTACGTTCGCGTAAGAAACACCACCCTGTTCCAAGGGCGTCAGAAGCTTTTAAGCCTAGGGGAGCGGGGGTGAGGCAGCAAGATTAGAAAAAAAATTAAGGGTTAAATAATAGTAAATTGAACCCATAAAAAACTGTTTTCTTTTGAGGTGGCTATTACATTTTTAATTCTTAGAAGAACTTCAGCTGCATCCGATGGTTAATTTAACCCTTAAAATATATTTTTTTCCTAACTATCTGCCCCGCTTTAGCTCAAAACTTGGCGAAGCTCTTGAGGGGCGCCTTCGGTGCCCATTTATATCCGGCGCCCTGGGCAGTCGCCCAACCTTGCTCTACCCTAACGCCGCTACTGTTAACGCATATCCTGAAAATAGTTTGTTCAGAATCGTTTACTGAATCGATTTCTATCATTTTTAATATAGGTAATTTTTTATCCCGAAAATAATCAAAACTACGGAAATTATTGTCGTATTAACCCTGTACAGTCAAAACAAATTGAAATGGATTTAGTTTTGTTATGTTGTGTCTTCTATTCGATCAATAATTGTTGAGTCGAGCGGCGCGATAACTGCTTGTGCGAATGTGTGCGTTGCGTGCGTAGTAGTATGACCATAACGTTCTCCAAGAATTTGTATAACTAATTTAATAAATAACAATGCATATACATGTCAAATTAAAAATTCTTTGTATGTATTATGATAATAACAAAATATTCTAATTGGGGTGTTTGAGGGTGTGCGTTAATTACGTTGCATGTTGTATTTAAGCGTTCTTCCGTATGATAACTTTGGGAGTTTTATTAATGATTCTATAACTACATATTTGTTGTGGTCGCAAATCAAATACTCGTAATATCAATAAACGTAAAAAAAAACGTCTAAACATTAGCACACACCGAGACGCGAAGTGGCGCAGACTTTATAAGGTAGTGATACAATAAAGAACTTTTTAGTATCGATAGACATTTTAGTAAGACCATGCAGCCTCGCCCTGTGGCGTCCCGACGGCGCACAGTGGAACGAAATTTAAAAGTATAGACTTAAGGATTCGTTTGTACATTTATAACACATTTGCTCGTAAAGGGTCTCTTATTGTACCAATTTCAGTATCGTAAAGTATCACATTACGCACTAGTGCGGTAATGTAAAGTAAAACGCACGGCTTATCATAATGCTCCGTCTAAAACGAACGGTACTTTTTTAAATCTTAGCAAAGAGTTTTTATGTCAGAAAAGTGGTCAACATTTTATGAATAAAATTAACTTGGCAGATAAAATATAATAAATAAACATTTAATTCTTTAATTTAATCAATTTTGACCATAAATTACAACCATTTATCTGTAACAAAACACAAAAATATTAATTTACTTTATTAGTAATACTGGCTGTTTCTGTGCCCTTGCCTTAAAAAAAAGCACTAATGCGCGCGCATCGCTAATTTCATAATTTGTGAACAAGTAATAGTATATTGTGTATTAAGGGCGGTAAGTAAGGAATTACGATCGAGGCTCTAGTAGAAGCCCGAAGTCGAAGACTGAGGGCTTTCTGAGTCGAGGTTCGTAATTCCCGTACCGCCCGTGAAACATACAATGTTTTTCATCACATTTATTTGCGAGTTAATAATTATGAATATACATAAGTCAGCACATATTATTACGAAATACGTGAACTGATTTGCGGATGGCGGGCTGTTTGCCCACACCACAGATTATACAAATGTTTTGTTCAGAAACGTTAAAGGCAAATACTTACCTAGGTATACAGCCATGACGGAGTATAAAAAAAATATATTCGACCTTTTGATACAAAAAACTATCGATTATTTAGATTTTAGAACATTAGTTGAGTAATTAAATAACATGTAGCGAGATTGAATGAAATTCCTGTTTAAATAACATTTTAAGACAATTTTTCAATTGCGTGTAAACTCCTTGCTTGAACTTGTATGACCTGTGTACTGTCATGCTGTGCTGTAAATTAAAAAAAAAATACTTACCGCCCTAGGGTTTTATATGGGGCATTACAGCCAAGTTAACCTGTATGTTATGACACTGTTTACGTGCAAATGTGATGAAAAAATTATTCCACGCGCTTTTTCTATTCGATGTTTTGTTTTTATTTGAAAATGTCGTCCGAGTTTTATTTATTTCCTCGCAAATATGTTATAAAACGTCGTATGACATACGTGCGCTTTGATAATTACAGCCTCTGCTTTCTTGTAGCAATATCGCCTCGGCTGTAATTTTCAACTTACCGCACTTATATCATAATGTACTATTATCTACTTCGGTTTCGCTATATTCGAATTACAAAATTGACAGCGGTTTCATTATGATACCCACAACGACATCGGGTTACATTATGCGAATCGTCATAAATTCTAAAACACAAGCAAAGACATTCTGAACATACAGCCAGGTACGGTCTATAATATTACTCCGAAATCGAGACAGTGTAAACGATGTTTTTAAAAATGGAACAAGTTTAGAACAAAAGTGTCGTAAACTATTTGGCTGTTGCGGCTACAAGATCTTTGCCTTTTATGTACCTAATAAAGACTACATATAAATAGTCAGTGTGTAGTTAAGTTTCTATTAAAAATACTTATTTGTCTATAACTGTGTTTTATTCCTCCCTTCGTAGATAAAATCTTGTATGCAACTGTACGTTATTGGTCTTTTAATAACTCGTGCCCACCTATTTCGCACTCTATTGAAAGACCGTCCATAACGTAACAGTTGCATAAGGGACTACTCACACTTATTCAGCTCCATTCGCGTTTTGCTGAACGATTTTGGTTACACTTATACAGTACTGCTTCTATCAGCCGCGTACAGCGTCGTAAGAATGAAAAAAGCCGTCATAGCGTGTTATCTCCGCTGGAACGCTTCTATCTACTGTGTACGGCGCTGAATATGTTGCAAAGACGGTAAGCTACTCAATCTAATCATTTAGTATTGTGCCTTCAACATGGGCAGTTCTATGTGCGATATTAATATTTCTTCCAAAGTATTATTTTTAGGGCCTTATAGAATCACTTTGTTGTCCGTCCGTCTGTCTCTCTGTCAATACCCTTTTTCTCAGGAACGCGTGGAGGTATCAAGCTGGAATTTATATCGAATACTCAAGTCTACTGTCCCTTGGAGCTGTGAGACAATCAAACTTCTAAGCCAACGCAATCAAAAGATACATCCGTTTATGCCGCAAATTTCCGCAAATTTTCGACACTCGCAAGGGAATCAAATCCTACAGGGTACTTCCCGTGAACTCAGAATCTTGAAATTTGGTACAAAGCAACGTCTTATAGCACAGTTAAAGGAAAAATTGCGAAGACCGTAAATTTTTAGTTACATCATATAATAAAAATATTTTAATAATTACGGTTTTAAAAGTACGGAACCCTTGGTGCGCGAAACCGACTCGCACTTGGCCGGTTTTTCTTTGTTGATCGCTATAATGTGACGAACTAATACACGGTGTAAATCACCTCATCACGAAGCCGTCAAACAAGCATTCTGTACATGAAACTAAGTAACTTTACGCGAAAATTATAGCTGGAAAACGACTTTTTTTTGGGGGGTGTAAAATTATGTTTTGTGGTAGAAATCAATGTAACGCACGGATTCAATAGTACGGGGGTCGTGGAGGTGTTTAAAGTAAAAATCTTACATTAAAAACTTGTATTTAAAAAAATACTTGTCAAAAAGTTGGAACTTTGACCCCTAATATCTCCGTAACTAGAAGGTTGTAGAACAAAAAAAAATATCGTAATGACATGACAGGGAGAACCAGTGCCTTTCGGCTTCGTAAAGAGGTGTTTTACTCCCTTTATAGTACAAGCAAGAATATTTTTGCACTAGCAATATAAGTTTCTCTTCGTCGATCATTTTATTTCGTAAAACTAAATAATTATAATTACTTTAAAAGAAGTCTAGTACTAACTCTCTCAATCCTTGCGTGCATAATGATTACGTAATAATACAAATCTGTGCAGGGAGTATGCAGGTCGCAACTTCTCGATAAGGAGTCAAGAACCATTCGTGTACAGCGCTGTTCCGCCGCGCTCGACGCTGAATGCGGTGGAACAGCGCTTGACGCGGCAGATCAGCGCTGCACGCAGCAGAACAGTGTTGCACGCAGCAGAACAGTGCTGCACGCAGCAGAACAGTGCTGGACTCTATCTATAGCACTCGCATGATAATAACACATTTGTCGTGTCGTGACGCGCCAGAAGCATATCGGTTTCATACATTTTAGCGTGTCTTGTCGTAACGACACGCCATGCAAGTATGTCCCTAACCATATTAAATGTATGAAACCGATATGCTTCTGGCGCGTCACGACACGCCACGACACGTAAGTATGTTTCCGCCTGAAGGCAGTTGGGGCGTGTATTAAATTGTATTGCAAAATACGGGGTGTAAGTAGGGTTGCCAACTTTTATTAGAAGAAATAGAGTATATCTGATTTCAAAGGAGGTAAATAAAGAGTATGGACTTCCAAAAAAGAGTATAATTTATTTTACATTTTGAAAAAGGTATTTTTTCGTACTTTTTGCAGCACATAACAATTTTTCATTGTTTTTAAAAGAATTGTATGGCTCCAAACTATCAAAAATCTAAAAGATCACGAGCTCATTTTTAATAAATTTCAATGAAGCTCTGTTTCTCTCTTCCCGCCACTTCACATTCATTACCGAAAAGACTCTCAGTACATGCTGAACTGGCGGGAACAGAGAGTATTTAGCAATTTTTTTTTAAACAAGCAAATTCGTCAGGACAATTTTTAAAAATAAATTGCCATTTTTCTGCAGTGGACTTTTGCGTAAAACCTGTGTTATTTAACAATTTATCTTGGAGTTCTTTTAAATTATAACTTCTGAATATAAACTGACCATGTGTATATTCAGTCTTCGTAAATTAAGTTTTTCTTCTACAATTTGTTCTAAATGATTAAATTCAATATTAGTTCTTAAAAATATTTTATTTAGTGAGGAGAGCCAGTTACTCGTATCACTACTAAAATCAAACCATTTTTGTAAATAAACCAAACATTTGTCTATACACAATGAAAAAATCGTGTTAATTTTAATAAACAAGTCAGGTTATGATGATTGTTCAATAGGTTTTAATTTCTGTTTTGTTGTAAAGCCAAAATAGTTGTCTTTGCAGTAATTCTGATTTAAAAAAACCGCCCAAGTGCGAGTCGGGCTCGCGCACGAAGGGTTCCGTACCAATATTTATAAAAACCTTGACGCTTAGCGCCATCTATCGATATTTCTATGTAGTTTTTCGAAATTTTCGAGTCAAATACAATTGGTCGACTATTACTCGTATACTTGTAAAGCCCACTTATGTGTGATAGTTTTCCTTTAAACTTCGTTATATATAGGTACTACTGCCGTGACATTTGAATTTCTAACTACAACCGTTTAGTCAGTAAAGGGGGGGGACACTTGACTCTGACGAAAATTGGTACTTTAAAGTTTGATAAGTCACGAACGGGCTACTTAATCAAAAAACAGTCTTCCCAAACCCTAATATTTGAAAGACCTATCCAACGATATCCCGCAATATGGGAAGGACGAAAAAAAAAAATTATCCCCACTTTACATGTAGGGGAGGTAACCTAAATAATGATTTTTTTCACAATTTTATTTTACCACTTTTTCGGCGTCATTAACGTGTATACTTATGCCGAATTACAATTTTCTAGTACCAATAGTTTTTGAGCTAAACCGCGGACAAACAGACAGACAGACGGACATACCGAAACTATAAGGGTTCCTTGTTGACTACGAAACCCTAAAAAAGAGTATTTCAGTATACTCTATTAGTGTTATAGATTATAGAATACGCCTACATGATATAGAGTAAAATACTCTACTTTAGAGTACGGTTGGCAACCCCAGGGTGTAAGGGACACCGACGCGAAAACGATTACACCACATACTCAGTAAGTACATACTTTTTATCTTTACACAATTAAAATTAAATTTTGTTGTAAGTGTGTATGCAGGTCCAATGATATTACACACCACTTCCGTTACGTCATTTTTGTTGTGTCCGAACCAGTTTTCTTATCAGTAGATGCGCAGTCATTAGTGACTTGCGCCAATCAGCAGGTAGGAAACCCTACCCTTTCGATAGTAAACGTCAAATGATGTCCTCAGTTCGTTCGGACCCACCCTTACATACCGACTGCTGATATCTTTGTCAAAGGACGAATTTTCCTTTTCTTGCTTTCGAAATAAGAGCTCTAAAGTCGTAAAAGTTGTGTCCCCCCGGGACATAAC
This sequence comes from Cerastis leucographa, assembly GCA_963082945.1. NCBI lineage: Eukaryota > Metazoa > Arthropoda > Insecta > Lepidoptera > Noctuidae > Cerastis > Cerastis leucographa. The sequence continues at coordinate 10,238,728 of OY720353.1, forward strand.
TTTCACACACCTTTTATGACTTTGAAAGCAAATATCTCATCAACTTAACTGACTTAAGAAAATAAGTATATGTATAAGAAACCTCGATATCATTTTTCAAGAGCTATCGATAGACAGCCGCACAGTTATTATAAGGTACGATTTTTTTTTCAACCCTTAGTTACGTATGTGTGTGTTATGTATGGTGGGCCACCCCTATTTTTATTTTTTTAATTGTCTCGGAGTAAAAATGTGACGTACGACGGACAGACAGATAGACGAACAGACTCCACAAGCACCTTCCGTTGTCTAAAAAGTCCTTCCCCGACTCTCGCTCGAGCCAGCCTGCGATGCTGTGCCAGTAGTTTAAATCAGCCCCGAAATAATGATATCATTCAGATCCATGCTTGTCCCCATGCTGTCTTCCTCCAGCAACGCCCTAAACCGAGGCTCGTACCCCACAGGGGGTGCCCTTAGCGTGTAGTCGCTTAGTTTATAAGTAGTTTTTATGCCCTGGCTGAAGGCCTTACACTCGAGGCACCCACAGGATAGTCCGGTTAAGCAGACGACCACCTCCTAGGTTGAACTGAACTGAACTGTTGAGGCCTTTAGTGTATGATGCAACTTGCGTCGATACTCTTGCGCCATCACATCTTCCAAGCTCATCGTGCTGTACAGGCGCTGACGCTGCGGCTGCGGAGAACCTCAAGCGGCGTAAATATAGTAACCTTTGTGGTAACTATATTTTTGAGCCGTTTGGGGTTGAAACTCTGGGGCCGTGGGGTCCGAGTGCTCACAGCCTTTTCAAGGAAATATCTAAACGCCTAGTTGACACTTCCCGTGACCCAAGGGCTGGGTTTTACTTTGGGCAGAGGCTAAGTATTGCCATACAACGTGGCAACGCCGCCAGTCTCTTGGGCACGTTACCAGTTGACAGCGTTGAGGAGGAGTTTTTTGACGCCCTTTTATAATTTGTTGTTATTTTAGTTATCTAGTTTTAAAAATAATATAAATTTGTAAAATATAATAAAATAAAAGTTACCCATAAAAATTTCAGCCTCAATTTAACAAAAACAAAACCTTCAAATAGGTAAGCTTTTGACAAGTTTTTTTTATTTTGATTGTAGCTAAGATGAAATTGCGACTTCCTTTATAATAATGTAATTACAATATCTTTTGACTTGACCTTTCTTTACACATTACGAGCAAAGTTATAAGTGGTACATATAGCTGTGCATGCGAAAAGCACTAACACAGCAATGTTGAATGTCTCACATTTTGATTTTTTTTGACGGTCATTGAAAATGTCAATTTTATTAGAAATTGCAATTAACAGCGGAGGCTCTGGAACTTGGTTTTATTCGGTTTGCATGAGGAGAAAAAATCATATTTCGATCTGGAAAAGTTTATTTTTCTTTGTTCCTAGCTTGTATTGTCCGAATGCTGGGCAAAGGGCTCCCCTATAGAGTTACTGGTAACTTGACGTAAACCTTGCAGGACATCATATTAGGGTTAAAATGCAATAAATTAAGCCACCAAATGTTCTACCGAAATTCAGTTGTTTTTTTTTTGAGTTATTTCGATTATTAGTTTTTCTATTAAAAATCCCAGAATACAGCATTTGAAGCCAATTTAAAAATGATTTTCAGCGCGACTGTACTGAAAAAACTATAATCATGGCTGTTGATGCCGTAGCGGACATTTGTTAATAATTAACTTATATAAATAATTAAGTTAAAAATGCTTACAACTTTGTCAAAAATGACTAATGAAACGATTATTTGAATGGAATGTGCTATTTCTTCAAATATAATACTACGCTTGATGTACAAATTATCAGGGAAATATCGACCTTTATCTACCAGCTACCTAAAAAGGTATAAAACATATACCTAACTTAGTCATGGACTACATTATGAAAATCGTTTTTTATCTAGTACAGGAAGGGGCGCGCATTTCATATAAAAATGTATGAAGCAGCTGAAAAGACTAATATTAAAAATTGAAAATTCAATTTGAATTAAGAACAGAAATAAATGTTAATGTGTTCATAAATTATAAAAAAAAATACTTATCGGATTTTTTTATTGTTTATTAATTAAATAAAAGTAGATAGGAATAGACACGATTTTGAAGAAGTAAACAGCGCTCTATCAATGGTCACGGATTGGTTCACGACAAATAACCTTGTTCTTAATGCCAAGAAAACTGAAAGTATTAAATTCGCCTTACCTAATGTTAGAAATCTAGGTCCCAACTTTATTCTCGGCAATGACGAGCTTAAAACGGTTGACTCAGCTGTGTTTCTGGGTATAACAGTAGATTCAAAATTACAATGGGGTCCTCACATATCAAGCCTAGCGGGGAGGCTTAGTTCGGCCGCATACGCCGTCAGAAAAGTTAGACAATATACTGACGTTGATACAGCACGGTTAGTCTATTTTAGTTATTTTCACAGTGTTATGTCCTATGGTATTCTGCTGTGGGGCAAAGCCACTGATATCCAAAATATATTCGTTCTTCAAAAACGAGCGGTTCGTGCAATTTACCAGCTGGGTGCACGAGTATCTCTGAGAAACTTTTTTAAAGAGATTGGTATTCTCACGGTGGCTTCACAATTCATTATAGCTAACATTTTATATATTAGACAAAATATCTATTTGTACTGTAAAAACAGTGATATTCACAACATAAACACTCGAAATAAGCATAAACTACGTGCTCCCTTTCACCGGCTTCATAAGGTTCATAATTCATTCGTAGGGCTTGGTATAACATTTTACAACAAGCAAGCAAGAAAGGAAGATGGTATCTTCCTTTCTAGACTTGCCATTTAATGTGTTTAAAGCTAAAGTGAAATCTAACCTTTGTTCAAAGGCCTACTATTCCATTAACGACTACTTAAACGATAAGAATAGTTGGTCGCTGGGTTGAACTCAAGACAACGTTTATGTTCTTTTTTTTCTCCAAATTAGCTTAGTGATATTATGTAACCTCACGCATATATTTTTTTTAACTTTATTTTTTTTTATTTTACTTTATTTTTATTTTATTCGTCTGTATGTACGTGTACGCCCTTTATGTCTAGAGGCTTTATTTATTCTTGAGTATATTTTTAATATTTTATTTTATTATTGGTGTGTGCTAGCTGACATGTGACATTAATTTGATGTAATGGATTCCTTGTTTATATAAACTTGTTGAACACTATTGTATAAAATCTGGTTCTTCTAACCTAACAGACAGATGTGTTGCTGGGGAGTTTGTTCCGCCACTTCTTCTTCCCAGCTAAAACACTGGGAAGTGGCGAAGGGCGGGCGTTTTGGGGGACTGTCTCATGTGATTTTGACGTTCAAAAAGTGCTGATTATCAGCCTAGTTTGAATAAATGACTTTTGATTTTGATTTTTTGATAATAATTATTGTTCTAAACCGATAAGGTACCTTAGAAAAAATAAAATTATAAAATAATTTATTTCAGACATAAAAGTCCGTAGGCAAGGAAAGGTTGTTAGTAACAAAATTTTTGCTTATAACTAATGTTAGTAATTAAAAAGTATAAATAAGAAAACTAGACATCATCATCGATCGTCGGTTTTAATTTTATTGGCGGTTTCCATGTTTGTCTAAAATACACTCGCGGTCAAGTAAAACGGTTCGATGACGAAAATCCTTGTAACTTACAAATTAATGAAACTAAATGTATTTGATTTGATACATGCATGAAACTAAATGTATTAGTGTCCGACCGAATGTCCGGTTTCGGTTTCGGTCGAGTTTTGGCAAAAAAACGAGTTTCGATAAGTTTCGGTTTAAATTCAAATTCAAATTCATTTATTGCAAATATGGGTAGTTAGTTATACAGGTGGGTTTTTGAAGAACAGAAAGTTGTTAGTCTCACCATATTCTGCACTAGGCATGCAACATTTAGTTTGGAACGTTAATAGTCCCTAAATTAAAAAATTAAATACATTATACATAATTCAAAATTACATGTCGTTTAACTTGTCAATTAAAGTCAAAGTAAATAATGTCAAAGTAAGTTATTATTGTTATTAGGCTAAAATGTCCAGAACTAATAATTGTGAAATTCGTAATTTATGTCAAACTTAAGTAATAAACATTATTTAGAGTTTGTCACACAAATATTCATTAACACTATAATAAGATTTTTCCAATAACATTTTTTTAACATTACATTTAAATATGTCCATACTTTTTAAGTCTAAAATACATTTTGGTAAATGGTTATAAAGTCGAGGTGCCATCCAAAAAATACTATTGCTAAACAAAGTAGTTCTACTGCTGTCAGGGAAATATATTTTTCTATTGTTGCGTTGACTTCTATAATTTTTGAAATAATGCAAGTTGCGTTTTACAAAGACTACGACTTCCAATATATGTAAACATGGTAGTGTTAATATTTTTAAGCGTTGAAAAAAGGGCTTACAACTATCTGTCGATTTTAAACTACAGATTGCGCGGATACATTTCTTTTGCATTTTAAATACAGCTTCCTTTTCTGTAGAATAGCCCCAAAACATAACGCCATATCTCAGCAAGGACCCTACGTAACCATGGTAGGATGCTAACACCGCACTGGTACTGACCGTTTTTGCAAGCATATATAACGCATAGGACTGCTGACTTAATTTGAGACACAAGCTTTCCAAATGTGATTTCCAGTTTAGGTTATAGTCTATATGTAAGCCTAAGAATTTTGTTGTATTGATTTGCTCAATCTTTTGTCCTTGGAAATAAACATCAACGTTTGTTTGTTTGCCATTTCTATTCTTAAAAGTCATAATTTTAGTTTTGGTTAAGTTTATTTTTAATTTATTTGCTTTTAGCCATTCTATAATAGTTTGTAACGTAATTTCTACTTCTTCTTTTAGTTTAGACAGTTCTTTACTAGAGAATACAACAGTGGCATCATCAGCAAACAAAACAGTCGGATGGTTCGTAATGCGCGGCAAGTCATTTACATAAATTATAAATAAAAGTGGTCCTAAAACACTGCCTTGTGGTACCCCTATTTTTACTTCTCTATATTTTGATGAGTAAGTTATTTCTCTTTTAGTCTTAGCACAAATCCTTGTGATCTCAGTCGATTGTCTCCTGTTACTTAAGTAGGACTTTTTTTGATCTAATAAGATCATAAGCACTGCCTCTAATACCATAAGCAGACAATTTCGATAACAGTATATTGTGGTCTACATTATCAAAAGCTTTGGTAAAGTCCATGTATAATGCACAAGCATGATTCTTATTATTTAAATTACGCATTACTTCATTTAAAAAATTATAGACTGCCATATCAATCGATTTATTTTTCCTAAACCCCGATTGTTCATCTGCAAACAAGTTATTCTTATCAAAGTAATTGTAAATATTATCATGTATTGCTTTTTCAAATACTTTTGAAAACACTGGTATAAGAGCTATAGGGCGATAACAATTTACGGACAGTCTATCTCCCTTCTTGAAAAGTGGTTTGATTATTGTTACCTTTAATTTATCAGGAAATACACCATAAATAAAACATAAATTTATAATATGACTAAGAACAGGACTAATTTTCAAGGCTACATGTTTTAGTATACTTGTACAAATTTCATCATATCCAGTGCTTTTGGTATTTTTAAGATTTAATATCAATTTAAGTACATCACCGGGAAGTATTGGATACATAGAATTAAGCTGAGTACCAAGACTGCTTAGTGTACTTTGCGGCAACTCTGAGTTTATATTGTCAATAAAAAAGTCATTAAAAGAGTTAGCTATAGATGATGCATCATTTATTAATTTACCATTAACAGTTAAATTTTGTATTCCACTATCTGGTATATTGCATTTAGAGTCATTTATTATGTCCCATGTAGCTTTGCATTTATTGCGAGCTGTGTGTATGTAGTGGTTGTTTTGTGATTTTTTTGTTGACTTGATAATGCGATTGAGTCTAGATGAAAGGGCTTTGAATTTTGATTTATCGCTATGGTTTTTAGTAATTCGGTACTGCCATAGTAGTTGCCGCTTTCGTTTACAACATGCTCGGATTCCTTTAGTCAACCAATTCAGACGTCTTCTAGTGTTAATTTTAATATTAATTAGTGGGAAACATAAATAATAAAATAATTTAAAAATGTCATAGAAATTGTTAAACGCATCAATGGGGTCATCATTTGCAAATACATCATGGAATGATAAAGAACTAATGCATTCTTTGAATTTTTCAATGTTTTCTTGACTATAGTCGCGTCTCTTAATAAACCAATATTTATAAGTACACGTTGCTTTAACAGGGCAGGTGAGCAATTGTGCTGTGTGATCAGATAGTGCTAGCTCAAGAAGTTCACCTTTACAACATCGAAAGTTTACCATAAAATTGTCCAGACACGTTCTACTAACTATTCGTGTAGGTTCTTTAAAAATAAAAGTAAAATTAAAACTCTTAAATACGTTAGCAAATTCCATAGATGATGCATTTTTTATCAATGTATTAATGTTAAAATCCCCACATAAGATAATTTTTCCTTTAGTTGCGCACAGGACTCCAAGTAACTGACTCAACTGTTCTAGGAAGGATAATATGTTTTCCCGATTTGAATTTGGCGATCTATAGACGCATAACACTCGCAAATTGTGGTCCAATAGTTCTACCCCAGCACATTCCATTACACTTTCCTTGCAATACTTTTTAAGTCCATCTAATGGTTTAAATTTAAAGCTATTTCGGACTAAAACACATGCACCACCATGACGAGTATTACGCGAATACAGAGACCCAAGTACATAGTTTTCCATTTTCAGCAATTTAACATCTGTTTTTAACATATTATTTCTGTAATACATAAAATATCCACTATCTTTTTATCATCATAAAGTGTTTGTAATGATACTGATAACAAGTCGGATTTATTAATAAGACCATTGATATTCTGGTGTAGGATATTAATATGTTTGTACACGAAAAAACTCAGATGCACCATGTTCAACGTTAGTCAGTTCAGAAATATTTAGGTCAGTCAATATATTGTTCATAATTTGTTTAAGTATAGTCAAAATACCACTTCGATTTATTTTGCCGGTTTTGTAAGAAAACATGTCGAGGGATAGGTCACGATTGCTGTCAAAGTAGTGTAAGGAGCCATTATTATATTGAAGGTCCGAGTAAAGAAGATTATTGAATATTTCCACTTTATAATTGTATATCGGAGCTCCTATTTGGTAAGTGGGCGCACAAATAATTATATTTGTGTGGGCAACGTTTTTCAAATGTTCCTTTATTGTCTTTATCATGTTTATATAGTCATTCTCTTCTTTAATGTCATTTTCTTCAATGAAAAATATACAATAGTCATTTAAAGTGAAGTGCTTTAATTTTTGTTCTATATTCTTTAGCCGTTCGTATAGTGTATGGTTTGACATAATATAGTGGCAGTAATCAAAATATTCTGAAAAAACGCTTACTATTGTAGGTAAAGAGCCTCTGTTCACACTACTGAGAATACAAAGTTTGTTCTTTTGTTTCGGTTTCGTAATGTTACATGCCAGTTTTTTTCTATTTCTACCCTCTGTTTTAGTCTGAGATGAAGAAGTTATTTGTTGTTTTGATTCATTTGGTGTTTGAACGTTGATTGTTTGCGTAGCTATATTGTGCCTCAGTACTACTTTATCAACTGAACTGTGTTTTGGTTTAGCTAATTCGTCATGAAGAGTCACTTGTATGGATTTGAATATGTCTGGACTTCCATATCTTGAGCAATCCTCACGGTGTTGTTTATGTAAAGATTCTCTAAGTGGTGTAGATAATTTTGTTCTTTTATTTGGCGTTCCTACCTCAGAAGCTAACTTTTTAGTTACCTTTTCTACAAGTTTATGTTTTATGTTCATTTTCTCAATAGTTATTTTTAGTTCTGTGTTTTCAATCGATAGAATATTTATCTCTTCGTGAGCTGCCTGCAACTGTGAGTTAAGTTCACTTATTTGACGTTTGAGGTCTTCCATTTCTTCATTATCATTATTTGTAATATTTGGGACGCTATTATTAGTGGCGCCATCTAGTGTTGAATTGTTAGAACTATCATTGAAAGTTTCTATTGTTGATTCGGATCCGTAGTGTAACTTTCTCACCAAAATCCATTTTATTCCGATGTTTTAAATACTTAATAAATAAATTAAAGTAAATAGTTATTGTAGGAAGTAGGATTCGAACTCGATGCAATCGTGTAGTCGTACGCTGAGACCCAACGCTTAGCCACTGCGCCAAACACTCATTACGTAGTCGTGTTGAATTAGGTGAATGGATACCTCTTGTTCTAATAACGTTTTATGTCACGCGTCGAGCAGGTCCAAAGTTCAAGTCTTTGTTAGAAGAACGTATGTTTCGAACGGTTAAGATTTAAATTATTGTTTTTTCTTTCTTGTTACCAATCACTGTTTTCCATGAGTTAAGGGGTCTTAACACACAGTATATCACTAGGAATAGTTTATATTTTCACAACAATCACAGTTTATGTCATATAGTTAGTTATTGATTGATAATTATTAGAATTTTTCACAGCACTTGTATTGTTTATAACTTCATTTATTGTAGTGTGTTTCGACGGCAAACCTCCCGAAACTACAACCGAAACCGAAACTGCATTCGGGAGTTGTCGCGTTACGATCGGTCATGTTCGGTGCGTTGAGTCAAGACATAAGAGATTAATTTTGTTGTGTTTTTTGTTTATTACTTAAATATTAAGTACCTATGCCGAAGACTGCATAGCCATGTGATTAAAAAATTTGTGTGTTAAAAAAAAAATAACGCCTGACTGATTATAATAACGTTTTCTTCATTTTCCCCTCAAAACATGACCCTTGTAGGGTAGTTTCGGTTTCGGTTTCAGCCGAAACTGAGACCGTTGCCGAAATTCGGTTTCGGTTTCGGTCGTAAAAACCAGTTTCGGTCGGACACTAAAATGTATATTACAGATAATTATAATATCGTATGAAATAAATCCTAAAATGTTCTACATTTCTACAACGTAGGTAGGTACCTTAAAAAGTTAAAATTTTTAAAACGTTAATTTCGATGTAAAGGAGATTGGGTTAAGCTTTTATAGACTCTGGTCCAAGAAGCTTTGATGATTCTAGGATACTCAAATCACTTGTTATGTTTGATGCTTTTCAATTACCAAATCACGTGATACAGCTTAAAAAAAAATTAATTAAAAATTTAAAAAACCCCCGACGGAAAAAACCTCTTAAAAACCAAAAACAAAATTAATCCAAGCGTCGTAGCGTCGGGGGTCCGCTTTGTTTAGTGTTAGTACTAAGCGGTCTACTTAGCGGTCCGGTTAAACTTATTTTTTTTTTGCCTTTACTGTACCACTACTGGGCATAGGTCTCCTCCCATTCCTTCCACTTTTCTCGGGGTTGCGCCTCTTCTAGCTCATTTACGAAAACAAAGAAACTTATAAATTAAAAAAAAAAAAAACTGAGGGGCGTAGGCTGCATACCCCCCTCCCCCTAAAAGGGTAAGGGGGGTATGCAGCATATGCCCATGGTGACAAGTGACAAGAATTCAAATTTCGAATCAACCAGACCCGTGAAGAGAGAACGTAGAAGTTGTTTATAAAGGGTGTAAAACACCTCTTAACGAAGCCGAAAGGCACTGGTTCTCCCTGTCATTGCGATAATTTTTTTGTTCTACATCATACCTTCTAGTTACGGAGATATTAGGGGTCAAAGTTCCAACTTTCTTACAAGTATTTTTTTAAATACAAGTTTTTAATGTTAGATTTTTACTTTAAACACCTCCACGACCCCCGTACTATTCAATCCGTCCATCAGCACAATGTTTTGAGTGCGTTACATTGAGTTCTAACACAAAACATGATTTTACACCCCCCAAAAAAAAGTCGTTTCCCAGCAATAATTTTTGCGTAAAGTTCCTTAGTTTCATGTACAGAATGCTTGGTTGACGGCTTCGTGATGAGGTGATTTACACGGTGTATACCTTCATCAACTGAAAAAGAGGTGATGAGCTTCAAACGGCTGAGTAGATTTTCTCGAAACATAGCTAACTCTCGATTAAATTACTTTCAAACGACACCAATTTTATCAAAATCTGTTCATCCGTTTAGGAGCTACGATGCCATAGACAGACACACAGATACACAGGTCAAACTTATAACACCACTCTTTTTTGGTCGGGGGTTAATAAACATAAGCGTAACCTTCAATACCATCATTTTTAAAGGGCTAAGCAGACATGTTTCATCGTAGCTATGCCAAAGTTCACGGTTGTTCGCATTTTGGTTATAATGAGTTTAAAACGATCTGTTTGCTAACTTATGGAGACACAAAATCTTAACGACTATAATTCTTAAAGATGTATACAGACATGTTTCATGGTATCAGGTTTAACTTCACAGTTGGTCGCATTAGTTATTGTGAGGTAAAAACAATCTGTTTGGTAAGTTTTGGAGGTCCAGAAACTTCAGGACTGTTAGTCTTATTCGTTGTTATACAGTGATGAAAGCGAACTGTTTACTAAATTCTTGAGACAGCAAAAACTTTAGGGCAGCGTGAGAGTATTCTTACAGGATAGTAAAAAGGTTAGGTTAAGGTCAGGTTAGTAAAATGTAAAAATAATATGAGTAAGTTTTTTTTGATTTTCCTGTTCTACCTTTTGTAGTAAGCAACGACTTATTGTTGGGCCTACGCAGTCCTCCCATACTTATGTACTAAAGCTATAACATTCAAATATTGCAAAACCAAATGATTTTAAAAGAGTAACCGTGGAGTTTCTTCTCGGTTTTTCTCCATTGGAAAGGACCAACCTGAACCGTGCACCTTTTGTCGACGTTTTATAAGTGCCCATGTAGGCCTATGTAAAATAAAATATTTTAACTTAGATTATTTTGAAGTCCTTTATATCTATTTTTGGTGCTTTACTGGTTGACCTACAAAAAATCCCCTTAAATGTCCTGTAAATAGTTGTCCCTGCAACCCAAGGGACATAAAACCAATTAGTAAATCACCTATGCTTCTTGTATCTCTTGAAATCGAAGATTTTGTTGAAGAAAGAAAAACAAAAAACAAATTGATTTTGTTGTACTTAATTGTACATTATGACGTTTAACTTTTTCTCCCGGGAACGATTTGCATATGTTATTTACAAAGAAAAACCCTCTTTAATGATGAATGCGCCTCCTGTATCTCTTGAATTAGAAGATTTCGTTGTCTGTAATTGTACTTTATGGCGTTTAACTTTTTTCTCCTGCCGCCGATTTGCTTTTGTCCTAGATATAAAAAAAAATCTCTCCTAAAATTGATGTATGTCTTTATCACCGACGCTATTTGTAATGAATCGCTAATTACATAGTTCATTTTAAATGATCGATATCTTTTTTTTTCCATAGAACAATCTTATTGTCGCCAGAAAAAAAAATTATGCTCTTTCAATACTCGGTTGTTTTCCTGTCGCTTGTTTTCTCTGTTTTATGCAGTATGCCTCGTATGCAATTAGGTTTGCGGCTGCCTTTACACACAAAATAACTACTTAAAAAAAAAAAAAAACGATACAAATCATAGTCGCAAGCGCGACTGCTAAGCATGACGAGGGTTTTATTCTCAGGTTGGTCAGTGTTATTGAATTTTTCGTGAAATTTCTAAGTAGCAATCTAGCTCCAGGCGTCTGGGAGTTGGATTTTATTATATGGGGTTGCATTTTATTATATAGGACTTAAAACATAACTGTCGACATGTTGGTGTACTATTAGGTACGCCTCTGTCTAACCCTTCGGTCACTAGAGTTAAAATAAACCGGTAGGTAATATGTAGGTACAACGTCATCATCTGCCTATAGCCTTTTTCCAAACTATCTTGGGGTCGGCTTCCAGTCAAACCGGATGCAGCTGAGTACTAGTATTTTACATGAAGCGACTGCCTATCTGACCTCCACAACCCAGTAACTGGGTAATACGATACCTTTTGGTAAGACTGGATGTCAGACTTTTGGCTTCTGACTACTCGTAACGACTGTCAAAGAGCTACAAATGACAGCCAAGACCAAAGGCTTAACGTGCTTTCCTAACGAAACTCGGTATGTAAGCATTGTCACCCATCCACGGACCAACCTCGGCAAGCACGGCTTAACGATCGACCCGTGCGGCTGTCATTATTTAGCCACAAGCTCCTATGTAGGTACAACGTATTAGTAACTAAATGAAATACCGTTTGCCAGTATACCGAATAATTTTGTGTAATGATTGAAAAGTTTTTGCCGACTTTCGTTATAGACTTAACATTGACAAGGGACAAGGGACCTCTCCATCCGCATACTATCAGACAGCAGGGCTGTACTGTTAGCACTAGACAACCACACGGTCAACTCCGGGTTAATATACGAGTGTCACCAGCGCCTAAACCAGGTTGGTAATCACAACAACATAACCATACAATGGATTAAGGGCCACAGCGATTCCCGGGGCAACGATGCAGCGGACGAACTCGCTAGAAGGGGTTCCAGTATGGCAGCGGTAGGACCAGAACCCATCGTGCCACTCCCCTTCGGATATATACGGACTCTGGTAAGGAAACGCACCAGTGATCAACACCACAAACTGTGGCTAGACCATGGTGAGTGTAGGCAGGCCAAGGAGGCACTTCCTACTATAGATGGCCGCCTCACCAAACGGGTGCTTCGGCTGACCAAATTACAGCTCCGCATAGTCACAGCCGCCATCACTGGTCACGGCTCTTTTAATAAACACCTCTTTGTCCTAGGTGTCACAGATAGCCCACTGTGCAGAGCCTGCATGGGGGAGGACGAGACAGCAGCCCACGTGCTTCTACACTGCCCAGAGGTTGCAACATACAGGGCAAAGTACTTAGGTAACCCAGGTACTCTCCGCGAGATCGTCAGCAACACCAAGGGGCTGCTGACCTTTCTCGGGGAGCTGGGGTGGTTGGAGTAATGTTCCCACCCGTACGCAAAATACGCGCTTTAGACGTGGAGTTGCGGAAACTAGCCCGCTATACAATACAATACAATACAATAACATTGACAAGGGAGGTCTGTATGAAATATCATTGATGTTCTAGAAAATAATAAATTGTTAATGTTTCACGGAATAAAATGTTATAAATGTCTTTATTTTTTGTTTTTGCTATTTGCTTACATTTTGGCAATACTTGTGGAGGAGGAGCTCCACAAGTATCGCTGTTAATATAATATGGTGCAGCAGTCGACTGCCTCGGCCTTTCCTGTAGGTCGGATAGCGCGGCACGCTAACAATGATGAAACAAATTGTTTTGACACTCTTGCGCCATCCCGTCTTCCTAGCACGGCGGATTGTGCTGGGGCTGTTGTTGCAGGTGCTGAAAACCTCAAACGGCACAAAAAAAACTAACTATTAGCTCTGTGTTTGAGCCGTTGGGGTTGAAGTTGAAACACTAGGGCCATGGGAAATCGCCAATCACGATTGGTCAACACTTCACGTGAATAGAGGGCTGGCCTTTTTTTTGACCAAAGAATCAGCATTGCCATCCAACGTGGCACTTCTTCTGTGTGCACTTTTTACCTTTGACAGCGATGTGGACGAGTTTTTGACGCTCTGTAATTCTTTTCCCATTTTAGGACATGTTCATTTTTTATTATTATTTTAGTTATATGTATAGGTTGAAATTAATCTACATACGCAAATAATACAATTTTGTTTTTTTTTTTGATATTTCTGATTTTGAATTTAACACTTGTTTTGAGACTTAACATTTTCATTCAACTTCTTTTTCCAAGTGTTGCCCTTGATTATGCTAGAAAGAAAAAAATAGACAGTTAGAGAAAATAAAAGTAGAGAGTAGAAAATTAGCGATGTAAGCCCTAGGATAGAGATTGTTGATCATGTTTATATGATAGGCTAAATAATAAATAACTACAGGCTGAAAAAAAAAAGAAAATCCTTGCAACTTGCCTCTAAAGTCGATCACGCGCATATCAAACGCTTCAATAAAGCTAGGCACTGTACAACAGTAAGTGAAGTTATCACTTGGTGTAAACCAGTTATATACGTCTTCTTTGGAGCTGATAACTTCGCATTTAATATCCTCGGTGGTTGGTTTTGGGTCGTTCACGTGGACTATCGCAATTGACTCATTTTCGTCGAACCTCAGCACCTGGCCACAAAACAAGATTATGATACGGTTTATCAGTACCTTACGAACGCTAAAGATTGTAGTATGTTCTACATTTTATAGTCAAATAAAATTATACCTTCCATAAATACCGTGGTACAACAGCGCCATTTTTTTCTTGAAACGTGTGTGCACCAGACCAGGCAACAATATTACTGTAGACTGGCAACTGAGACTTCACCATGTCATTGATATCTTCCCAAGTGGTCCGCTGATAATAAGAAAAACGTATTTTATATTTTGTTTGTACGTTTATATACTTCAGCAAATATAATTTATATTTCTGGTAGTTTTCGTTTTTGTTCGTAGAGTTTCATGTCCCCCGAAATGAAAAATGTCGTGAGGAAAGTTTTGAGTATGAATATAGATGCGGGAAGGATGACATAGCAAGAAACGAGTAATAGAGAATTATGGAAGAAGAAGACATGTTGCGCCGACCCCAAATTAATTGGGTTAAGGACAGGAGAATGATGAAGTACGAGATGGGGTCTTACCTGTTTGCTAGTTGCACAAGGGCGCCAATATGGAACTGTGTTCAGGTACTCAAAGAACGTGCTCTTTTTTGCATAGTCGTATTTAAAATCATTCGGATTCACCAGCAGAGTCTTATCATAACAGCAGGTTGAATTAAAGTTTTTACATGTAAAACCTCTATTGAGTTTACCATTTCCAATTCCTGGGTATGTATACCAATCGTGGGCAGTGCTTAAACTGTCGCCTGTCTCAGTCAATAACACGCGTGTGAACAAGGGCATATTTTTAGCGTGGTCGAAACAGACTGCGTAGTTTTCGATAAAGCCAGGCCCCACATTGTACCCCACCTTTATAGATTCGGAGGTTTTTGTTAAGCATTTAGTTTTTTCTCTTACTACAGAAGGTTGAATAATTTTACTACAGAGTAGATCTGATAGTCTATAAGACTTATCGTCAATTATGAATTCGTCTTGTCTATGACATAATGCTTTCAGTACACTTCGTTTAGGAAAGTTTAGGAAGGTATTCAGTGCGTCTTTGCTTTGGTGAGGACAAGATAAAGTAATCTTATCTCCTTGTTCAACAATTACATCGTGTTTCGTAGTAAGTAAATCAGGATAAGTAAGTTCATCGGTAAGCAAGAGTGGTATGTTTTGGTTATCTTCGAGTTTTTTATTTATTAAACATACTGTAACAAAATGGCAATGATGATCAAAATCATGTTTCACACTCAGTTTCGGTTTATCAAATATTTTGCTAAAACAATACTTATCACACATTTTGAAGAGAAATATAAAGGGTGTAAAACATCTCTTAACGAAGCCGAAAGGCACTGGTTTTCCCTGTCATTACGATCATTTTTTTGTTCGACACCATACCTGGGAACCTTCTAGTTACGGAGATATTAGGGGTCAAAGTTCCAAGTTTTCGACAAGTTTTTTTTTAAATACAAGTTTTTAATGTAAGATTTTTACTTTAAACACCTCCACGACCCCCATACTATTCAATCCGCCCATCAGCACGATGTTTTGAGTGCGTTACATTGAGTTCTACCACAAAACATGATTTTACACCCCCCAAAAAAAAGTCGTTTCCCAGCAATAATTTTTGCGTAAAGTTACTTAGTTTCATGTACAGAATGCTTGGTTGACGGCTTCGTGATGAGGTGATTTACACGGTGTATATAAAAACTGAGTGAAGTCATATGAAAATTGTTACCTGATGACTGAACATTGAAGCTCCTCTGTGTTGAGCCATGCACGTTCGTCACAGTACATTTGTAGTTTCCCCATTTAAAACTAGCACCCACTTCTGTCAAGTTTTGATAACTCAACACTTGGCCATTGAATTCCCATTTCACCTGAAAGTTACAGTGTTGTCCATAAGAGTGCTGTAAAGTGCTGACCAAAGTAAGATTATGATTTCTATTTATATAAACGATACTGCATTACCCATCGATGCCACACAATTAGTGGCATGTGAACTTACGTGAGCTTCAGGTTTTGCGGTACTTTCGCAGTTTGATAAGATTTCAGCTGCATCACCACGCCAGTCGCTAACAGAAATTGGTTCATAAAGTATCGGTGGGTATCCAACGTCCACCACGTACGTATATGTGTGTGTGTTTCCATGCTTGTCAGTAACGCGACACGTGTAGTTACCGTCGTCTGCAAATGAAGCTTTCACCACTTCTAAATATGGTTTACCTGAATGAACTTCCACGTCTTCCTGTAAATCCCATTTAAATTATAATAAATTATAAAATAATTAATATTGACAATAAGAGAGCAGTTGTCGACTAGTGGTTGACGACACGGTTGGCGCAGTGGCTGAGCGATTGACTGCTGCGCTGCGTGTCGCGGGTTCGATCCCCGCTCGGAAAAAATATTTGTATGGCCTACAGATAGTTGTTCCGGGTCTGGCTGTTTGTGTATGTGAGTTTAAATGTTTGTAAACGCACCCACGATACAGGAGAAATTCCTAGTGTGGGGCAACGTTTTTCAAAAAGAAAAGAAAGAAGAAGAAGTGGTACCGGCACCGAGTAACTTAGTAGGTCTTCGGATCGTAACCAACAACGTATTTTTTTGAGTGTGATATATCCCACCAAAGCTCTTAAAATGGTGAAGAAATCGAAGACGTTTTCCGTGGTTTACTAGCGATGATTGCGGCACATCCCCATCACTGGGAATTATATAGGCTGATAATAATAATGGGAGGTAGCTGTTGCCCGCGACCCTCGTCTGCGCGAAATTATTATATTAATATTACTATTTGAATCAGATTTTAAGAACATTTTTAAGGGTTTATTTTTTTTGCACGGAACGCTAATCCTTTTTCTAAAATAAAAGTAAAACTCCGTCAGAGTCGGTCTAGCAATTTCAGAGATTAGCCAGAACAAGCAGACTGACAGACAGAAATGAAAAAAGAAATGTTATTTTTGTTGTTATCACACTATCACACTAATATTATAAAGGCGAAAGTTTCCGAGTGAGTCTGTGTGTGTTTGTCACTCTTTCACGCCTCAATGGCTGAACGGATTTGGATGAAATTTGGTATGTAGATAGCTTATTTTCCCGGGATTAACACGTACTTTTTATCCCGGTCTGCGCGGGTGAAACCGTGGGGCGCAGCTAGTAAGTACAATATAATACACTTACAATAAACCATCGAACTGATTGAGATGTAGAATTATACCCCTCGCACTGCAGTTTTCTGGTTTCGTCCTTCAATAAGTACACATCTCGGCTTTTAGTTCCTGAGCCGTGAATAAAATCTAAAACATCAATAACAAAAATAATATTTACTTGACACACAGCTCCATTAATTAGTTACCTCCCCAAAAGACTGGTGCGTTCAAATCCGTGTTGGACTTTGTATTTCGCAAAAACATTTTATTACAATTCAATTATTGTTTTAGTGAATATACGTATTATGAATTTAATTTAGTATTTTTGTCTTTAAAGTCTGTTTTTAATAAAAAAAAATATCAATAAAACTTTAATATAATCGGGTGTAACGACAAAAACTTACTTTACTTCAAAGGAGAAACCCAAACTCCATTGAAACTTGGGCCTGGCGTTACAGGTCTGGAATTTTGCCATAAATTAGAACATCTAGGAAGGTATCAGGAGCCTAATTTTCACGTTTCCCAGCAATGGCCAAATTGGTGAAATCGGACAATGTTTAGGTACATTTTAGGTTATTTTATTATACGAGTTATTTAAATAAAAAATGATGTTTTTGAGGCTATTTCTGTTTTCTACGTAAATCTGGAACGCATATGCGCTGAGCTGAAGTGCCTGTTGCCTACCATGATGAGGTTTAGGTACCTACTTACATAAAAAGCGGTGAGTTCAGATTAATCTGATAGATCTTACTAAAAACTATGTTTATTAAAGGCTCACTTACATCACTACTTGCTTGCATTTGCAATCATTGTATATACTACGTATAGGGATATAGAATAGGGGATTTGATGCTATCTCAGATTACAGTAATATGAGATTGCAATAATAGGTAACTATATTAAAATTAAAAAAGCACATAATTGAGATAGGGTTTTATTAACCACCTTCTTCATTAGGATTATCATAATATAATAATACAGTATCTAGGAATTGTGCAGGAGGTAATTGATTACCCTGGTGCCGTGCCCAACCAAGATACCATATTATGCTCATGGTGTGGGCACAGCAACCAACCGTTCTCTTGCCAACAATACAGGTGCAATAATATTGGATTATAGCATCTCTTCCACTTAAAGAGCTGTCAACAAGTATATAAACAAAATACATTCTATTACTAATATGCCTGGACTTTATTCTTCCTCTTAACAGCCAGGTTGAGTCCGATGTTGACAGCTCTTGCTGTAGATCACCATCCACTTCTCTACACACTTCTATGGCATATGAGCCATTTTCTCTCACGTGCTCCCCATAGTAAGAACGGGCCTGTTTGACTTGGTATGTGCCCAAGGAGACAAGAATAAGCTCGCTGTATGTTAATACAGGAAACTCGCTAACATTATTTCTTTCTACATCTATTGCTTGGAATTGTGCCCTACGTCGATTTAAATTGTTGTTAATCACATAGTTACTTCATCGATTTTCCACATTCATATACTGATTAATTTTTTGAAGAATTTCCTGAGCATCACTGCGGTTTGCGATAGGAGGGTGGAAAGCATTTATTAAGGCGGCAGCCACTTCAAAGTGTACCATTACATTTTTTGACGCTCTATTAAAAAAATCTTGGCGTAATAGCTTAAAATCTCGCTTAAACCTACCATTCACTACTTCTACAACCCATCTACATATTGTTACTGTTCTCGATTTATTGGCTTCGAGTGTTGACAGCTGAGATTCACCCTGTTGCAAAGAAGATGTAGCCACATTCATTGAGTAAGGGCAAGGCATCCCGGAAGCCCCTATCCAATATAAACGCATCTCCAGATTCAAAGTACTGCCTTAGAACTGAATCATTTCTAAATTCTTTATTAATTATTTCAGCATCTGAAGTTGTCGCTGGATAGGGACCCCAAACATCAATTATGTATCCATCTGTACAAACTATCAAAAACGGTTTAACAAGATTTTGATACTTATGCAAACTGTATGTCTTTTTTTGGTACTTATAATTAGAGCTTTTCTGCACGTAAACATATGTGCCATCTAAAACAACTATAGGTTTTACTTCACTATTATGGCTACCAAACAATTGATTTGGAATAAGAAGATTCCTTTCAATTATTTGCTGCTTATTAATATGATTAAGTCCCAAGTGATGGGGCACAAAATAAGCAATGCGCGTTGTAATCGATTTTATCGATTATTTATTTCTTTTAATGATTTTTTAGTTGTGTTTGCGTTAAATAACAATTAGATTCAAGATTTTATTATTTTACATTGATTTCAATATCTAAAAAATAATTATACCAAAACAATGGAGTACTATTCAATTATTTGTAACTCTCGATATCCACTTAATCGATCATATTCTTAGGGAAGCTCTATTGTCATAATGACAGCGTTTACGAAGTAAGTGATATTAATGCACAAAGTATAATGAAATAAGTGCTGTAACGGTTTACAAAGGTTGTTTAAAAACACAAAATAGAAATCGAATTATTTTCTACATTTGGCCATTGTAATTTAGGCTAAGATTTAAATGGGTTAATGAAGCAAAATAGTAGATTTGTTTGGTACATATCCGATTCGTGTAACGGCTAGGCCCAGAAACGGGTTTCTCCTTTCAACTGTGTAGTGCCAATAGTCTCGGAGTAAGAATTCAGCGACACGGACGAACAAACCAAATCTATAAAGCCGCGTACAGATTTGCGAAACGTAGCATGCAATGTAACATGAAAGGAGCATTTCATAAGTGTGGACGCAGGGCGCGCACGAATCGAGCATGTACAGTCGGGAAAGTGGGAATATGGACACATTTCAAACAAAATCCCGTGCACACGATGACATCTGTTTAACACCCTTATTACTATTGGTCCGCACAAATAGTTTGCGGACCAATAGTGGTAAAACAAAAAAAAGACCCGACCGACTATGGTGATACTACTAGCGTAGTCACATCTGTTTCCGGCATGCGCGCGGCGAACATAGCTCAGTCTGTCGAGAACACGCGTCCATGGTTCGCGCGCGTTCCGCAGTACAGACACACACAACCCGTCCACACTGACGTTCCGTGCACACTGCGCGCTCCTTTGTGTTCGGCGAAAAAACCCATAAATGGCGGATCGCGGCGCGCACGAGTTGAAATGCTCTGTTCGTGCGCGTATTGAGCGCGGTTCGTGCGCGCAAGCCGTCCACACTATGGGAATTCTGTTACATTGCATGACACATTGCGTCAATGTGGACGGAAAATTATTTCATTGCATGTTACATTTCATGATACGTTTCACCAGTCTGTACGCGGCATAAGGGTTCTGTTCACCACGTTCCGGTACCAAAAGCGAAACGTGGTGAATAAATATCTTGATCATACCTTCAACATTAGCTGTAAATTTTGCGTGAACTGAACCTAAATAGTTTTTAGCTTCACATGTGTACAATGTAGAGTCCTCCTTCACCGGATTCAGTATTATCAAAGCTCCGTCCTCAATGGAGTATTTGTCGTCTGAAACATTCAACAATGTAAGTACACCATTATGAATTAATGGGCACTATATTACACTATTATTGTTCTTAATTGCATTTATATTGCATAATCAATCTTCTGTCGTTTGTAACGAGTTGATATTGACATCGTCTAATTTCGAATAAGGCAATTTGCGGACAAACGTGCTTTTTTATCAAATATGCATTGCACTTACTAGGTGTTATTCGAACGCCATTTAGTTTCCATGTAAAAACCGATTGTGGTATACCGACCACATCACAAGGAATCCTTAGTGCCAAATCCCCAACTAGTCCTTCATATTCTGTAGATGGTTTTGAAATCACTCTTGGAGCAACTGTGGAATAATCAGTGGTAATTGTAATAGCCAAAAGTGGTGGAGAGATTTGATAGAGCCCTACACGAAAGGTTGGAGAAGAGATGATGATAATAGTAATGTGATGAATCACTAAACAAGGACGTCCTTAAACAGAAAACTAAAAACAAGAAGAAGTAGTACTTGACGACTACGCAAAGAAACTGCAGTATGGATCAAGAAGCATGAAACTTTGAACAATAATTCCTCTGTAATCTAACTTGAGCGCTAAGGAAATATTTCTTCAAATCTTCTTCTTGGCGCCAAGGCTCCTGAAAAGTTGCCTATTGGAAATCTCATTAGATATACTGTTTGTGTTATAATAAATGTTGTCACTTACATTCAATAACCAGTGTTGTGACGTGCTCATCTTTTCCTGCTTCGTTCTGTGCCAGACACTTATAGCGTCCCGCGCTTTTTTCCGCCACGTTCGTCAGATGCAGCACGTTTCCAGAACTGTATATAGGTGTAAACTTTGAAGCGGTCTGGTCCATATATTCCCAAGTTATCTTTGGTTTTGGTATGCCTTTAGTAATGCTGAAAGTAGTGATAAAGAAAAGAAAATGATGTTTCATTTCGTATTTTGACTTTCCAAAACTTGAACACGATTCTCAAGTAAAATATGACACAAGTATAGTACTTACTTGCACCCTATTGTAATATAAGAACCTCTGATAGACCTTTTTTCAGTTATTCCCGTTATTTTAGGAGCCGCTGAAAAGCAAACACCAACCTCAAATTATATCTTCTATTTTTAGGAACTTTTAAAACTAAAGTCCTAATTAAAATCAAAATCAAAAGTCATTTATTCAAACTAGGCTGATAATCAGCACTTTTTGAACGTCAAAATTACAAGAGACAGTCCCCCAAAACGCCCGCCCTTCGCCCACAATTAGCACTCAAAATAAGAGCTGAATAGATTTGAGTGCTGGATAGATTTTTAAAGTTATTATAAAGAACTTTACATAACAACTCCGAAAGTTATAATAGTAAACCCACATTTCACCAGTATCATAAAAAAAGTTCCTAATAAATAACACATGCATTACTTACTTTTAACTCTTGCTTCAAATATCGCGTAGTCTACACCAAGATAGTTTGAAGATTTACACCTGTACAACGTAGAGTCTTCTTCTGTTAGGTTCCTAATTATCAGGGTTCCATTTTCTATGTTGTATTTTTTGTCTATAACATTCGATAACACAATATTATATTATACCTTAAATAAATAAACTGACAAAAAAACTATAAAAGGGCATCAAAAACTCCTTCTCAACGCTGCCAACTGGTGATGGGCCCAAGAAACTGGCGGCGACATTGTATGGCACCAATTAGCCTCTGGCCAAGAAAAAGCCAGCCAGTCAGCCAGCAAGTTCACCGGAAGCGTCTACATGGAGGAGGAGGGAGAAATTCGATATACGATATACTTCGAAAAATTCCTAATAAGGTTATCACTCGGTGGGTCCGAGTATTGTACCTTCAATTAACTTCGTTCGGATCAGGCCACTTCAGCCACTGCGGTTAACTTCCGTGTGGTAGATGTTCCACACGGCAACAATTTAGAGAAATGGGATATTATAGACTCACCAGCACCCGGTCACCAGTGTGATTGCTCTTGAGCTAATCATGCAGTTTATGTGGGCTTAAACATTTGCCATCGACTCTAAGATTATATTGTGAAATAGATTTACGAAAGCTGTTCCAGCTTGAGCAGTGCAAGGATGCGTAGCGGACGAAGCTCGCTACACCGTTTTGCACACATCTCCTTCTCTTTTTTTTTTTGTGCGTCTAGTTAGTTTCACACAATCCTTTTTCTACGTGAACTAAGCTAAGCGAAGCTAGGCTATTGTAGTAGTTCTGTTGGTGGTTTTTTTCCTTGTGCCTAGCTGGCACATTTCTTGTGGGTAACGCAGCCTTATGAAGAAATAGGTGTTACTTACTGGGTATTAATACATGGCCATTTTTTATCCAAGTAATAACTGGTTTTGGTATACCGACTACATCACAAGGAATCTTTAAAGCTGCATCTCCTTCAAAACCTTCAAATCTAGCAGAAGGTTTTAAAATTATTCTTGGCCGATCTGTTGACAAATAAAATTCAATATATGCTTATTTGGTATTAGATCAGATGATGATGATTTGGTCTTAGGTGTAAGTGTACATCCCATTTTTGTATGTACTAACATGCAACATTAGGTTGTATGATCTATACACACACAAATAAATCAAATAAAAGGGTCTGTATGTAATTTTAAAATAAAAGTTTTTTACTTAATGCTTGAAAGTTTGATACGGTAGAAATACCTAACACAAAAACAGTACAAAAATTGTTGTTTGTCTGTCTGTTTTTTTTTCGGCTAATCTTCGAAACGGCTGGACCGATTGGGTCGAAACTTTAACTGGCAGATGAGAGAGATAACAAAATCCGATTCAATTAAGGAAGTAATATTTGTATAATAATTTCATGGCGAAGAGGGTTGCAGCAGGCAACAGTTAGTACGGATTAGAAGGAAGAATAGCCATTTTAAAAGACATCCTGAAACTTTGTCCTATTAATTTTATACAAACCACGGCTATTTTTTAATAGAGTTGTCACTGCGACTGAGAAATAAAGAGTTTTCCTTACATTCAATAACAAGTGTTGTTATATGCTCATCTTTTCCTGCTCTGTTCTCTGCTACACACTTATAGAGTCCAGCATGTTTGTCTTCCACTTTGGCTAGGTGTAGTGCGTTTCCAGAAGTGGGTAGAGGTGTAAAATTTGAAACAGTCTGATCCATATATTCCCAACTTATATTTGGCTTCGGCAAGCCTTTAATAACCCTGAAAGAAGAATAGCATTAATAAGATTAGAACGTCAGGTCCCAAGCCTTTTAGTCTCCTCTAAAATATGTCACAGAGTATAAGTACTTACTTGCATTCTATCACAACATTTGTACTTCTGATGGCCTTTTGTTCACTTTTCCCCGTTATTTCTGGAGCCGCTAAAAGTGGATAAAGTGGTCAGATTAATACTAGGTATGTGAAATATTGTGCGACACAAAAAGAAAGCTGGCTAAACAGAAACAAATTATAAAAACGAAGGGTTCCGTACCATTATTTATAGAAACGAGCAAAAAAATCTTATCTTCTTTTTTGTATGGGAGCCCCCTTAAATATTTATATTATTCTGTTTTTAGTATTTGTTGTTATAGCATCAACAGAAATACATTATCTGTAGAAATTTCAACTGGCTACGGTTCGTGAGATACAGCCTGGTGATAGATGGACGGACGGACGGACGGACGGACGGACGGACAGCGAAGTCTCAGTAATAGGTCCCATTTGACCCTTTGGGTACGGAACCCTTAAAAAGTAACAAAAAGCTTGTAACGTGCCGATGACCGACTAGCAAAGGAACGAAAATAAAAAAACAAGATTAATAATAAAAGAACGAATATACTTACTTAAAACGATCTTAACTTCTTGACTGTAAGCAGCTATGCAAATATATTTGCCAACCATATCGAAATCCATTTTTTTTATTTTAAGTTCAGTGCCATTTACAGATATCCAGTATTTGTCTGATGGTACTATTAGGTTGATCTTGCCTGTGATTCCGTCGACGAAGTACCAATGCATATTTATGGGCACGGACGTGTTAATGTCGCATGTAATAATGCCTTCGGAACCGTACCCCACATTTGTTGTACCTTGATATGAGCATAGTCGAAGGTCAAGCGTTATTGTAACCATCTTTCAAAACTTACATAACACAAAGAAATAAAGCAACAATCATAGAAAAAGAAAATAAAGTAATACCATGCTTAATAATTGTTTGTCCTTTTATTTTATAATGTATATATATATATATATTATTTTTTATTTTTATTTATTTATATATATATATATATTTATATATATATAAATAAATAAATTTTAAATATTTATAGCATTTTATTTATCTTTTTAGTACCTATGTCTTATTAATATTTTTTTTTACAGTTAGACACCTACCACTGTTTTTCTCTGCATCACCCAAAGGTTGACTGGTAGAAAATGCCTATGGCATTAAGTCCGCCTCTGTACATTGTACTTGAAGTTTTAAATATATATATAATATATTATGATTTCTTTGATTTTGCCAAAACAAAGTCTTAATGCATACCTGAATCGTTATTTGTATTGTCTAGCAGTTTATGGTCGATTATAGGGAAAGTGGTATCAGTTGTGATAGAGAAGTTGTTTGTTCCCTCGCTCGACGCCTTGAAGACACCCGTGGAAATCAACATGAATACATAAATCCACATTTTTAATACTTGTATGTTTTACCGTTTTCTTTAATACCCATATCGTTCAAACAAACCACTGCCATAATGTATGGGATTACTCACGTTTTATAGGAATTGTTCTGTAGATAAGCATCTATTTTAGTCTTGTTTACCTGTACTAACTGTGGAGTTTAAATTTTTTCCAGGATTATTTCCTTAACTTGAACAGTATCCCTGAAATCAGAGTCTGGTAGGTATTGTATTGTTTTTCTAGACTCGTGGTGCTTGTTAGGCTGTAATATCTACATGTTTAGGTACCGTAGGTGTGTGGTTTTACCAAACCACACGTTGGTTTACGCGATTTGCGATTATTTTAAGGAAAAAGAAACAGGATATTTTTAAAATTAAATACATCGGAAATATAGTGTGTATTTTATTGTATCTTTACATAAATATTGATACTGTCGGTGCCAACGTCGTTGTCAGCAATGCATAGATAAGATCCTTCATTGGTGTAACTCACATTGTTTAAATGCAGCAAACTGGAAGAATTACTCCTGCAATCATAAACGTATAACATTAGAAACTATTATTACGATCCTAATGGCAGTAAGCAATGGACACCCTTACAGAAATACGGTAAAAGTATTACCTATCCAAAACCTTAGTGGTAGAGTCTGGAGCTATGAACTCCCATTTTGTAGACGGTACAGGGTTCCCAAATAGCACGTTGCACGTCAACGCAATATTTTGACCAGTGCGCGCGATCACAGTCTTATGTTTTGAGGCTTCTATGTACGGTGCAACTGCAAAAATCATAGCAAAAACATAAATAAAATTAAAATAAATTATTAAAATTTGTGTAAAGATTTGCTAATTTAATCTTTATTAGCTTTGCCTACATTTTTAGTCTTTTAATTACCTATAGTAAGTAGTCTCTAGTGACGGCAGATGGTGGTGATTGTAATTCTACCCAATTCGCTAAACAAAACTCAACGAATGATAAGACAACCAAAACTGAAGACTAAGGGAGTGCCCAAACGTAGACAACTTTTGTTACCGACACGGCACACCGTCACAGGAAACCGTAGTTGCTGTGTCCTACGGATAGCGGCGACCGGACATAGTTTACGTCTCAGGGAGGGACGCGCAGGGAGTGTCTGAATTCATAATGGTTATATAGAAATCACATATTCATTGCTTGTATCCGACACAAGAAACACGTTTACGCAGCGCTTTTATCAATCTGAGGATAGACTCACCTAAGACGTTAACTGTAATAGTTTTCTCCGCCGTACCGATATTGTTCTCTGCAATGCAGTGATAGTTCCCAGAGTCCTTCCACAATGCTTTGAATCTGACGAAAATGATAATTTTTATATCACAAATGTTGAAGGCAGTCTTAAACCAACCATTTAAAATCACGGTCAGTGGGTAGTCTTAGGGGCGGACACCATTGCGGCACCATTATCATCTTATTATTAGTTATTGTAAACCAGCGCGGTTGCTATACCTATTCTTTTAATAACGTCCGTAACTGGGCTACTAGATAACTAAGCCTTAATTTGTAAACTTTCAATGTAGTCCTGAAGTCTTAAAATAAACAGCTAGATATATGTTGGAAGATTGGTTACAGTGTTGAGGTGTGCTTGTTGTTTTATTTGGTAGTGAAAAAGCATAGACAGTGCACTAAACACAATCAAGTTTACCTGTGAGTGTGTCGATGATCTGTGCGGTGTCGGTCGTCTAGCGATATGATGACGTCATCCTGGGTCATCTCCCAACGGACCCTGGCCTCGGGCGATGCGTCCACCTCGCACGGTAGCACTACATCATCCTCTTCCTTTACTGTCACAGCACTGGTGTCAACGCCGTTGGATATCGATGGAGGATCTATCAAATATAACTTGGATTATTTATTTAAGAGAGAAAAAGACAATGCGGGTATTCACCTACTCGTTGATCAAATCAAGGCGATTACGCGGACCCACCGTTGCGACTGTTCTGAGACAAGCCTAAAGGTGGCGGTTCGCGCCGCGACAGAGACAAGCAACAGAGACAGGAGACCGCGACCGAAGACTGCGACCGTCACTTGACATTAGGCAATGTATAAGCGACGACAGTTCGCTAGCGAGACAGAGACAGGAGACAGTGTCTCGTGTCGCGCTCAAAAAGCACTTGTTTAGTGTTTAAAAATGAAGACTTTTTCTGACGAAGACTGTGAAACAATGATTGAATTGATCAGACAGCACCCTCCGATATACTCGTACGATGTACGACTAGACTCCTACAGAGACGAAAATTTAAAATATAAAAAAATGTAATAATAATATAAGAGCAAATCATCGTCTTCTTCTTCCTCCAATAGAACTTCTACTAGGTACTTGATTTTCCATCATGACACATACAACTAACTACATCGACAGACTCTCTGATACTGACTGACGTATCGGTCGCGAAGAGACTCAGACACTCGTCGCGGCCTCCGGTCTCGGTCTCCTGTCTCGGTCGCTTGTCTCTCTCTGTCGCGGCTCGCGGCGCGAACCGCCACCTTAAGAAAAAGTGGTATGGAAGCAGCTAGACAGCGACTCTGATAAAGCTTTACACCAATGAAAAACACGAACCAGAAGAGAGATCTACTTAAATCAAGGAACTTATATAGGTACTAACTAATAAATATTTCACAAGTAATTGAATTTAATACTATTTCGCAAGAAATGAATTATTTCACATTTAAAATTGGAATATTAAATTAATCCCATTGCTAATTCCCAGTACTAGTTAAGCTATCAACGTGATTTCCGATATAAAGATTTAATTTTCTTTTACTGGCAATTGCTAGACAAGGACACATGACACAATGCACTCTCGAAAGCTATCTTGCTCTGAAGTTTTTTCCTTTTCGACGTAGAGTTCGTATTAATTAAAATAATACAAACTACGTGTTTAAAATAAAGTTGATTTTTAACAGTTTTTTGATATTGACATTTTGTTTGTACTGATTCCAGTCAGTATTCAAGTTCCTTGACTTAAATATAGTAGATGTCACATTGCCGATGTTTGGCAGTTGATATATGGCGAATAATCACCTAGAAACAGACTATGCTATACCGAGGACTTTTTAAACCTATATTGTCACCCTTCTAATCTTCGGCACACCAACCGTCTGCTGGCACCCATTGCATGACAATTCTGGCTCATTGTCATAGCGGCCAAAATCATTATTTTAGCTATTAGTACTACTAACAGATAAAATATCACACATTGACATTAGCCACTTGACCCATAAGAACCTTATAACAAAACCATAAATACTGTCTTGTATTAAGAAATTATCAACCTCGCCTAAAAATTGGTAGCAATTCGTGGAAACCTGTTAAAAATAAAATCTTACATTCCAGTCGAACAGTTATATCAGCAGAATTTTGTCCTTCTATGTTAGCAGCATCACACCTGTAGACGCCCTTGTGGCTAGACTGTGCTGACGCTATCTTCAGGTTGGCGTCGTCTACCTCCACGCCGTCCGGCAAAGAACCGAAGTCAAACCCGCTCTCAGATTTAAACGACCATGTTATGGTTGGTGCGGGCTTTCCTTTGATAATCCTGATAATAAACCAAACAAAAATCATTTTTAATAGGTACTAGCTGTCCCGCGTAACTTCGTCTGCGTCACATTTTCCCCGTTTTCGCAAAATTTTTCATTGCTGCTCCGCTCCTATTGGTCGTAGCGTGATGACATATACCCTATGTCTTTCCCCAGGTTGAATTCTATCTTCTTGCCAAATTTCATTAAGATCCGATCAGCCGTTTAGTCGTGAAAAGGTAACAAACAAACATACAAACTAACAAACAAACAGAGTGACTTTCGCATTTATAATATTAGTATGGATTCTATAAAACAACGTTAGGAAAAAAGGTTTGATCTAAATTAGTAGACAAGATACACACTAGATATCAACCGCACGAAGAGTTGCTTCTGTTCTCGGTTATCGGATCGATCTGGATAAGGGCCTAGATAGATAGCTTTGGCAGCAGCAAATTATCTGTGTTTGTGTGTATAGCGAGTAAGTAAATCTAATACATTTTTGGTTTGTCCATCATCATCAAGAATGCCACTTTGCAGCTCTAAGATCTGTTGACGGGTTCAATGATCAGGGATGGGAGACAAAACAAACTATAAAAATATGTTTATAAGTTTATCATGAATCTATAAAAATAAATAAAATTGGATTCACAAACAGACAGTTTGTACTAACAGCTTTTTACCTGAATGCATATTACAGATGTTTACTGTACATAAAACATCTTTTTACACACGTTGTTGCATCCTCGTCAAAATTCAGGATGTTGTTACAAAAGACATATTTAATTATTATTAAACGCTGAATTTTTTGTTGTTTAAATTTGTTCGTATTTCATAATCTATTTTATCCGTAGTAATATTTTTATGCGGGCAACAGATAAAGTCTGGAAACTTGATTGCTTACCTGCATTCAAGAGAACTCCAATCTCCCAGCTTCAGAGTCAAATCTGTTTCTACTTCCACTTGAGGTGCCTCTGCAAAATTCGTTTCCATAACATATAAATGAACTAACACAACAACTTTTCATTCACCAGTGCTACGGACCGGTTTTTCGGCATTTGTATTATTTCAAATACAACCAAGTAAGTAGCTTTACCTATTCCAGAAATTGTAACAAAAGCACTATAAGTTTTAGTGTTGGCTTCGTTTGTCAATTCACACTTGTATTCACCGATGTGGCTGACAGTCATGTTTGTGATCCACAAAGCGTTGGTCTCGGGGTCTACCTGCAGGTCATCAGACGAAGTCACCGCAGTGTCGTTGTGATACCACTTCGTCTCCGCCGCGGGGTATGCTGACACTTCGCAGTATAGCTTACCATCGTTGCCATATTCTATAGTGAGGTCTGTAACGATATGAGCCTATTAGGTACCTATACATTTATCAAAAGCGGAAAAGGGTTAAAGGTCGTCCAAAACTACGTCCGCACTGCTGTTTACGGGGAAAGTGTCTAGAAGGCTGGCAGTTGGCAATGCCGAATCTTTGACCAAGAAATAGGCCAGCCTCTCATCATGAGGAGGCTCGACCAACGACGTTTGGCCCTGTCCCGAAATGCTGGGCGGACCCCATCGCCCTACTGCTACTACAAACACATAACTATCAATTCAGTTATTGTATTTGAGTTAAGGTTCAAACGACCTCACGTTTGAGGATTTCAGCACGCCATCTGACACCCGCAATCACATGTACTAGTCGAGTGTGCTCGTACAGGTACTTATTATGCTTGAATATGCTGCGACGACCATCGAAAATAAATTGGGATAAGGGCAAGAGAATGATGAGGTAAGCAAATTAATAATTAGGTAAATCATATTTTTTTATTCCATATAGCAGACCCTTTTTCTTGCGCGTTCCATGTTTCGATCGCTAGTAGTGCTATATTTTGATAGTACCTATACAATATTAAAACATTAAATTACCACGAGTCACCAAAATTAAATAATATTAAGAATAAAATATATTATGAATTTCAAATCATTTTTAATTTTCAACGTGAACTTCGAATAACTATTTATCAAGCTTAGTTTTCCTTGATTTAACAGGATATTATTTAATCAACCTTGTTTGTGCCTTTATTATAGTAAACGTGAGTACCTAGCCTGAATTATAAATAGCACACACTAATTAGGTAGGTTTTACAGTGTTTCTCCCGTGATAATATTATGGTTTTAATTAACGTTATAACAAGGAGGAGGAGGAGCTCGTGGCTAAATAAAGACGGCCGCACGGGTCGATCTTTAAGGTTAAGCCGTGCTTGCCGAGGTTGGTTCGTGGATGGGTGACCATAATTACATACCGAGTTTCCTCCGTGCCTCGGAAAGCACGTTAAGCCGTTGGTCCTGGCTGTCATTTGTAGATCTTTGACAGTCGTTACGAGTAGTCAGAAGCCAAAAAGTCTGACATCCAGTCTTACCAAGGGGTATCGTATTACCCAGTTACTGGGTTGTGGAGGTCAGATAGGCAGTCGCTTCATGTAAAATACTGGTACTCAGCTGCATCCGGTTAGACTGGAAGCCGACCCCAAGATAGTTTGGGAAAAGGCTAGGCAGATGAATTAACGTTATAACAAAAGCAACTGCTGCTTGTACGCAGGCAAAAATAGTCTTTAAGGTTTCGACAGGATAAAAGATTCGGATGTATTAATTATGAAACAACGTACATTAATTAACATAACATAACATCACGCCTGATATTCCCGAAGGGTTAGGCAGAGGTGTACCTAATAGTGCACCCACATTTCGCCAGTTATGTTTAAGTCCTATTACATGGGACTTAGGAGACGTATCTAAACAATTATAAATCAATTCTCCTCACGGTGCCGCTGTTTCTTTTGCTTCGCTGCTATTATTTTTAGCTCATACCCTAAATAGCACAGAAAAAAAAGAAAAAAAAAAAAAAACTGGCTACTGCAGGCGGTGCTTTCTATCGCTTGCGGGACTAGTTTAAGTAAAATGGAGATTTGCCATTTATAAGTTTAGTGGGTACGCCGACAGAAATGTTTTTTCCTCATTTATTATTCTACACTGGGTATTATAATACTTAGTTACACCATAGTTTTTTTTACCTGCAGGGGTGTGAATGACGTCAAATGTGTATGGTCTGTAAACATACAGATTTAAACTCTGTGAGTCTTCACCTTCCGAGTTTTTAGATTTGCAAGAAAATGTAGAATTAACTGTTACTTTTTCTATACTGACGTAACTTATATACAGTGATGGTATTTCTAATAATACACTCTGTAACAAAAAAAACCTTAACACAGCGTTCATTACGTCTAACCAAAGATTTTCATCAATTGCAGGCACACTAGAATAAATACATCCATTATTATAATAGTAGGATCTATATTAAAGGGACCTTATATACAGGCTGGAATTTTTTAACCTCACGTGGAGGGAAAGTACTCTAGATACTGGAGGCAGCAACTTTTACTCAAAGGAAACATTCCTGTATTTTTGAATTGAAACAAATCTGCATTCAAATATTTTCGAATATTCGCTTGCCTCACTCGGGAACTGAACATAGATATAAACATGATAAATTAAATGTAATAGATACAAACATGATAAATTAAATGTATGTATGTTAAAAATCTAGTATCGCATTTGAAGATCGCTGTAACATGCAAGGTAGTGATAGCTCTTGGAAGGTGACTTTCGTGCTAATCTTACCTCGGACGGCAAGGTTACTCCGTTGTCATCTTCCCACAAAATGTTTGGTGCTGGGTAACCAGTAACCTTACACGCAAACGTTGCATTTTTACCGTAATCAATCAGTGGTTCGACATCTAATATTTCCGATTGCGGTTTTGTCCACCTTGCATCTGTTGCGGTACCTACGCAAGCATCAAAATGTTGTACAGGCCGATTAAATTGAAGACCTTTTTTTTAAATGTCGCGATTTTGGTAGTATTAATGATCAAACTAAATAAAAAGCAAAATACCTTGTTGAGGGATGAAATTTTCCGATGAAGCCTTAATCTCTTGATTTGTGGACATGTCATAGCCCTTCACCTGAAATTAAAAGAACCTAAGTATTGCAGAAAAATAACTTACAAAAATAAAATAGTAGAAAACATCATGTGCGCACAGCGTAAGGTGACGGACGTGTCGTGTTAGTGTCAGAGACCATATCGCTCGAACATAAATTAGTGCAAAGTTCCCAGTGAAAAGTAAACCCTATTCCGATACGCGGACGGTTTACTATCGTGTGCAGTGTCTTGTTCTCGATAATCATCAAATACGTAACTCTGCAATTATGCTTTCCCCAAACAAAACCCACTCAACTCCAGATTTGTCGTGTGCTGGCGAATCGATAGAATCTTGTAATACGATGCGAAAAAGAAGGAAGATACCTCTGGTTGAGTGCGACTGCGTTATGTCTACCTGCAATAAAAATTCATCGGCTGTGGCTCGCGAAATCGCTAATGCACTTAAGGATTTTCGCATTGAGTTAGATGGCAAGTTATCTCAAATAAACAAAGACATCGTAAACACCATCAAAGCTGAGCTTAACGATCTCAGAACTACATCACTTGAGATCAAACAAGATATTAATGCATTACGCTTAGAACACTCGTCCTTTAAGGCTCAAATATCCCAATTTGAACACTCACTCCAATTTCACACCAGTGAAGTCGATGATCTGAAGAGTCAAGTCACTGAGATTGCCACTCGGACATCCTCGTTTCACAACATAAGCGATAAGGTTTTTAGTCTCGAGCAGAAAATTGAATCGCTGGAACAACAAGCCCGTCTCAACAACATCGAAATTTGTAACCTGCCTGAGAAACGGGATGAAGACCTTTCTGGGCTCATACAAAGTATCGGTGCTGCTATCAAATGTTCCATTCCACGCCAGGACATCCTCGCCATTCACCGTGTGCCCCATGCTCGTGCTCAGGAAAGTAACCGACCCAAGAATGTTATTGTTAAATTAGCTTCACGTGACCTACGTAATAACGTATTAAGTGCTTATCGTTTGACAAAAAATGTGTCTTCTAACCAGATTGGTATCTCAGGTACATCCCAAAAAATTTATATTAATGAGCATCTAACTTTATATAATAAAAACTTATTTCGTGAATGTCGAGAGATGGCTAACAAGTGTAATGTCAAATATGTGTGGATTAAAAATGCAACCATACTTGTTAAAGCAACTGATACATCTAAAACATTTGCTATACGTTGCCAAAATGATATCAGTAAATTTGTCCAATGTAAACATAATGAATAGTCATTTTTTTTGTTATTATAGTCATTATTTTTGTTATTCATGTATGTACCTTCGTAAATTATCATTTTGCAATACAAAAGTTAACGCACAAATTACCTTCAACAGTCATATTATATCACAGTATAATTTCTCAGTAACTTTCGTAAATATCTCAAAAATATATCATAAACCATCGTATTTTAAATGTCATCACCTTTATTATAGTACTTCTGTAAGACTATATAGTGAAGATGTGCCTTGCATTTTTATGTTCTACCATTCTGTACTTTGTTCAACCTATTTGTTGTCAAAACCTCGCATAACTCCTGCTGCTATTAGTAATAGTAATAACAAGTTTTTTAATTGTATTCCATGTCACAAGCCGTTTCGATCTGTCTCCAAGCTTTCAAAAATAACCATAATTAATATTGCCAACTTTATTAGTTATTTACTCTTTTATACCCCGATTATACACAATGAATAAAAAAAGTTTATCTTTTTTCTATCAGAACTGCAGAGGAATTCGCACTAAATTACACACTCTTTACACTAATATTCTTTCCTTGTCGTTCGACGTAATTATATTAACAGAGACATGGCTAACACCCAACATAATGGACAGTGAATTCATAGACGACCGTTACTTCGTGTTTAGAGACGACCGGGACCGTGCTGCTACAAACAAGCGCGAGGGCGGGGGTGTTCTGATAGCCGTACTGCGCGAGCTGCGGCCTATACGAATGTTGACACGTCCTCTCACTGGCATCGAACATGTTGTTATAAAACTGCCTGCGTCGCGCTCCGTTAAACATCATATAATTAGCGCTGCCTATATACCTCCTCGCACGCAGGATGACGCTTGCTTGTCTCATTTGTGTGAATTAGAAAATCTTGTCACTGAACCATGCACTGAATCGTTTTACGTAGCGGGTGATTATAATCTACCCGAAATTGTATGGCCTGTCACCGGCGAATATCTGTCTACTCGACCGCAAAACAACGTTACCCGGTGTTTATTCAATTTTATTTCTATCACGAATGCTTTACAGTACAATAATGTTAAGAATAACTTGGGTCGTATCTTAGACTTATTCATTAGTAACACAGAATGTCAAATACAGGCTGACATCACACTGCTCCCGCCTGATAGTCACCATCCCCCATTTTCTATTTTGACATTACTTGAAACAAATTATACACCAATGAGTCGTCAGTCCACTAAGAGATATAATTATCATAAAGCCAATTATCAAGAAATTAACGATGAACTAAATAAGACAAACTGGGATGAACTTTTTTCAAATCTCACAAGTGAGCGAGCGGTGGATGTCTTTTACGAGTACTTATATGGCATAATTCGCGCACACGTCCCACTGAAACGGCCCAGGACATCTAGCTTTCCCGCTTGGTTCAACGCTCCACTTATCAAAATATTCAAAAATAAGGAACGAGCTTGGATAAGGTGGAAAAAACGGCAAAACCTTTCAGATTATGAAAAGTTTTCTGTTTATCGTAAGCAGTTTAAACAACTTTCTGATCAGTGTTACACTAAGTACATGAATTCGGTCGAGGACAGCATTCCTCTTAATGTCAGGCACTTTTGGTCGTACATTTCTAACCACAGGAGAAATTCCGGTCTTCCAGCATACATGTACTACAAAAATATATCATCTAATTGCCCTGGCGAGATATGTTTATTGTTTTCCACATTCTTTAACTCTGTGTACGAGCCTTCAACCTTCGACCTTATGACCTGGGTACCTCCTGACATTCTTGATGAGAAATCGACCTGTATTCCCCATATTTTACTCAAAAAGTGTGACGTGTTGAAGTCACTGTTGTCCTTGGATCTAAATAAAGGGCCTGGTCCAGATGGTCTCCCGCCTAAATTCTTTAAGTGTACTGCACAAGAAATTTGTACTCCGCTACATCTACTGTTCAACAAATGTTTAAGGGAAGGGATATTTCCGTGCATATGGAAAAGAGCCTTCATTACTCCCATTTACAAAAGTGGAGACAAAGCTAACATTGAAAATTATCGACCTATTTCTATTCTGTCCACCTTGTCTAAGCTTTTCGAGAATTTAGTACACAGTCATTTATTTCCACAATTGAGACATCTCATCATTCCCGAACAGCATGGCTTTGTTCAGTCGCGATCTACCAGCACAAACTTAGTTATTTTTACACAATTTTTATTTGAAAACATGGATAAAGGTACGCAGGTTGATGCTGTGTATACTGATTTTCGAAAGGCTTTTGACAAGGTGGACCACAAACTGCTGTTGGACAAAATTGCCTTCAACGGCATTAGAGGGAATCTGCTCAGGTGGTTTGTGTCGTACATATTCCATAGAACACAGAAAGTTGTCATCAATGGATACGAATCTGATTACACAGTTGTCGAATCTGGCGTGCCCCAAGGTTCAGTCTTGGGTCCTTTATTATTCATCTTATTCATAAACGACATAAAGTCCTGTATAGTTAACTCTAAATTCCTTATGTACGCCGATGACATTAAAATTTTTAAATCCTGCACTAGTATGCAGGATTGTTTGCTACTACAAGATGATCTATGCAGACTTTCGCAATACTGTCTTGACAATAAACTTTATCTCAGTTTACCAAAATGTCATTATATTTCCTTTACCAAAAATAAAACATGTATTAATTTTCCCTACTCACTAAATGATATAATCTTGAATAAAACTAACTGCACGCGTGATCTTGGCGTACTACTTGATAGTAAATTACATTTTGACATCCATGTTGACAACATTATTAATAGAGCTTTTCAAATGTACGGTTTCATAATGCGGTCTTGTAAAGAATTTAAAAAGCCTTCTACTTTCCTCTTCTTATATAAAACTTTAGTCCGTTCACAGTTAGAATACGCGGTGCCCATTTGGAGCCCTTTTTACGAAAAATATAAGCACAGACTAGAAATGGTACAGAAAAGATTTCTTCGCACTACTCACTATAAGTGTTACCACGCCGTGATTTCTTATGCAGATCTGATGAAACAGTACAAAATATTAAGCTTGGAGCACAGACGTACACTGTTGATGGTTATGATGCTGTATGGCATTTGTAACAATAGATTTAATTGCATGGAAATTTCAAATAGATTATGTTATGTAGTACCTAGAACCGTCAATCGGCGGGAAGTGCGATCACCCCGCTTGTTCTACACAGAGAAGTGTAGAACAAATGCTGGGGAGCGAGCTCCTCTCCGCCGATTATTAGAAACGTACAACTCACATTTTATAACAATCGATATTTTTGCACACACTCAGAACAAATTTAGAAAAATGGCGGTTCAATTGCTTGCTGATCGTCCTCAACGATGACAGCTTCTCGCTGATATTGGTCTAATGTTGTGGTTCGATTTTGTGACTACCGACTAACTATGGACGGGGAACGCTGTCTAGGGTTAGTTGGTCTATGTGACGTTTCAGGTTTATTTTTATTCATTTATTTTCTTTCTCGCCTTTTCTGGATACGTCCGTTTCCTTATTTCTTATAAATTTCATGTTATTCCGTGGACAATAGTGTGGGTTATGCGTTTTTTTACTATTATGCTTAAACTTAATTTTAACATTGTAGCGTGTAACTGTTTTTTGTCCCAAATAAATAAAATAAAATAAAAATAAAATAAAATGTTTGCGTTTTAATTGTATTATAAAAATTAATGAGTTCCGCCATTTATACTAAGGCTGTAAAAAGATCAAAATAAACAAGTTAAATAAATTATATTTACCCAAATAAAAAATGCCTTATCAGGCTCAATGAAAGTTTCAGCCAAGTACACGCCTTTGCTAGTACTTTCTTCAAACAGCAATGCTTTCTTCTCTGGTTCATTAGCTACTTGTATTTCAATTGTTTCCAGTTTCATGTTACTTTGCGAAGCATCTATTAATATTTTGTTATTTCTACCTACAACAAAATTCAGCGATTGATAAACCACTTCACGTTTTTTGCTGTCCAGTAAATTTCATACCGACAACTTTAATTTATCTTCTAGTCCATGCTTATATCAGATGGTAACAATATTTTCGTTGTACGTATCTATTTGTTATTTCGATAGCTTTCTTATTCCACATAAATGGTATTTGATTTTGAGAAAAAAAAATTGAAAATCAATATTTTTTACCTGGCATAGGTTTTCTACTAGTTTCTCTCATACTTCTAGGCAGCTTAGTTGAGAATCCAAACCGCAACGGTAGCTCGTACCTTTTGTAAAGTACCGCAGACGTTTTATTTCGACACCTGATTGTGGCTTTGTAGTCGCCTATAGACGGATTTGTTAAGCGGACAACCTTCCATGAAACAAAAATAACAATTACTGAATACTGGAAACGTGAGGGTAAATAGTCGTACCATATATTTTGCTAAATTCGGTTGGACTGGAAGGCAACACCAACATACTGGGGAAAAGGTTATGCAGATTAAGATGGGTACTGGATCACACCGTTGCAATAGGCACTATCAACTTCGTGTCGTAAGCATATTTGTTTTGTAGAATAAACGGACTTCTTACTTTGATGTCGAAAAAAGACCAGTCTATCTGTTTGTTCCTTAGAATTATATCACCAGTTGTTTATCGCAAACCTTCTACTCGTATCACCACTTCTCTTGGTTTTATCATGATGTTACAAATTTTAAATGCATATCTACCTGTGTGTGTCTGGTGTTCAAAATGTTTTCGCCTGCACTATCTGAATTAGCCGGTGTTGATACTTCCAGTCTAGGATTGTCTCCGGATACAACCAACAATACAGTCTTGGTGAATGAATCAACTGTAAACTAATATTAAGCTGTAAATTAATATTGGAGTTAAGGATGTCTACTCTCTTTCTCCGAAACGTAACGTCGCGCGTCGGCAACGAACGAAAATTAAACGTAGTTACGTTTGTGACCCTACTCTATATAATTTGCGGACGCACACAAGAAGTTGGAATTCACAGACAACGAATGTATTGAATGTTATTGTGTGCGTCCGCAAATTATAAAGAGTACGGTCACAAACGGTCCCAAACGTAACTACTTTTAATTTTCGTTCGTTGCCGAAGTTACGTTTCGGAGAAAGAGAGTAGACCTCCTGGTTTCGGTTTAATACCTAATAGAATCGGAGGTCTATAATGACGATGCATAGAATATTGCATTCCCTATTAATTTCTATTTTATGTAGCACAGCAGAGACAATTATTTTCTCCCTCTTGTCCGACAAGAGCTAGGGAGCACTGGCATGGCATGATTTTCACACTAGCTATCTAGCTAGGTGCCAAACTCTGTGAGAAAACCCGGATGTTCATATGAGTATGTAGGTAGGTACGTATGTCCGAAATACTTACAGACAATTCTTTGTATTCTGTAAAAGTGTCGTAGCCGATAACGTCAGTCCATTCCACGTTTACTACTTCTTTTATTAATTTGAACGCCTGAAACATTCATTAATAACCAATAAGTTAAAGTAGTCTTTATGGAAATATCTGTACATCTTCTATACACAAATAAATAAAATTGAAGAGTCTGTTTGTAATATTAAAATAACCGCTTTTTACTACATGCATATGAATGTATGTATATACGGTACATTTGCCAAAAAAACATTTTTTACAATTTTTGTCTGTCTGTCTGTCTGTTTGTTCCGGCTAATCTCTAGATCAGATAGCTGATGTAATAAGGAGCAACTAAGGCTACTTCTATTTTAGAAAAAATCTAATTCCACGCAGACGAAGTGTCGGGCACAGCTAGTATAAACATATTACGAGTTGTACCAAGTGCCTTACCTGTCTCAACGTTGCTAGGTCAGAATGAACGAATGCGCCTGAGCAAGCTTTTGCAACGTCGTAATAAACTTGTTCATTCACGGTAGATGATGACTGCGGTAAACAGAAACCACTCAAAAATATGACCACCTGTAAACAGGACGTGAACTTTATGGTTTCTTAGTTAGCCTTTGTGCACACAAAACCTATTATGTTATTGTGAATGTTCAAAACTTAAGTGACACTATCTTAAGATGTACTGGTGTAGAAATGTTAAAATACACCAGCGAGCTTGCTGAATTACCGGGATTTATTTATATCATTCAACAGAGAGTGATTTTGCCACCTCGTAGACTTGGCGAATCTCCATTATCAGCGAAATCATGACGACTGTTCATGTTTTGTCCGCCCACATCACAGTTAGTTGCAGTTATAAAGCACATCCCGAAAAACGATAGGATTGGGTTAAAACTGTGATCAACAACACGAGCCGAGCGGGTGTTGTTGATCACAGTTTTAACAGCGTCCCTGGTGCGCAGGGTGCGCGGCAGCCCCAACAGCGTACTGATGATGATTGCCGACAGGCTCGACTGTCCATACATACGACGCTGCAGTGACTTGCACGTCACCTGCAGTCGTCGGCTGTCTACATAAATTGTGACAGGTGTAATGTTTATTTTCTTATTTTAGTTTGTATGGTTAATTGTGTGTCGTGTATTATTTGTTATTATTGAATTTTTGTGTATTTTTATGTATTGAATTATGAGTCCTTGTCACTTTAATGAATAAATGAAATTAATTAATAACAAAAATACGATCAAATATTCTCCCACAGTTTTAGAACACTGGCATGTGTTACAATTTAAGTACTCCCTTTGTAAATTGCTTAATCTGAGGCGGTCAATCAATAAATCAATCATTTTAGTATCAGGCGAGGCAAAAGTCCATAGCTAAATACACAAAATACTCTTAAACAGTAATAAACTTATCATGCATGGGAATTTCCCTGGCCGCATCAGCCATCACTCAGGGTTAATACACGAGTGTACCAGCGCCTGAACGCCTGGCCAGCAGCCCTCGTGCTTTAACCCTGCCCATAGGTTGCACCACACAGTACTTCGGTAAACCATTTATTCTCCGCGGGATCGTCAGCAACAGCAAGGAGCTGCTGGCCTTTCTCGGGGAATTAGGGTCTTGTGTTCCCACCCGTTCACAAAATACGCGCTTTGGACGTGGAGTTGCGGACACCAGCCCGTTATACAATCCAATGAGCAGTAAAAAAAATATAAAGGTACACTCATACAATCTAATTACACTTACTTAATCACAATCGATTGACACCTCAAATCAAATCAAATCAAAATCATTTATTTCAAGTATGCCAATTACAGGCACTTTTGAATAGTCAAACAACAATAAAAATGAAGCTACAGTCCCAGTCACAAGACATAATAACTGTGAAAGTACTGTAGTTGCCCATTCCAAGGCGTAGATCTATGGAGAAGAATGGGCAAGAAACTCTATGGACACTCTTTTAAATCAGAATCTTGTTACAAAACTTTGGTTACATCATTCATGTTGAGATGGTACATTATGTGAGAACGATGTAGCAAGACGTGCACGATAAAAGTGTCCATAGTAAAATAAAATAAAAAAGACAATTAAAAAATAAAATAATTAGTTCGAAATAAGCCGTGGCAACTAAGAGATGACCAGGCACAACTGATAGCGCCCGTTCACGAACATGACGAATGGATCAGCCATCATTCAACTCAACCATTTTGAAGGGAACTAAATGACCCGTGACCGGACCTCATTCATCAAAATCAACTCAGTAGTGAGTACTACGGTGAAATGTTACAAACACACGTATTTACCTACAGAGACTCCTTAAATCATACCCCGTCCTTTTGGATTGGCCGTAGGCGGGTTTAAAAAATCATTTCGTCGTTTTATCTTCGTCGTCATAACATAATAACTAACGTAGACAACTACGTTACATACATAACCAATTCCTCTAAGATTTAACCTTTGTAACTTATTTAAATACGATAAGCTAATCAATTCGTTAGTGTTTCCTCTTCGAAGATAGTCGTATCTCTGAGTGAATCCACTGATAATAATTTAGAAACAGCAATCCCTCCTTAATTAATCCTTTCTAATTCTAAGCAACTAATTCTGCAGTAACTCGCTCATCCCTAATTGATACGTGTCAAAGTGCAAAAATGTTGCTGATATGAATATCAATATTTGAATTTCCTGACAGGAATATTTACTATTTGTACAGATTCAAAATTATTATAAACCTAATTAATGAAATGATAACAAAGTGCAAAGGGCAAATTAATGTTTTTAAAACTGATAGGTAGGTATTTCTTTTTACACAATATATTGCGAGTTAGATTTCCAAGGAATACAATACACACGGACAAATTGCTTGTTTACCTGCACTCCTGATACCGTTTTGGGATGATAAATATATTTATACTTTAAGTGCATAATAGAATTATTCAGTGCCTACGAGTTACTGATCAAAATAATTACTACATAGTGGCTAACTAGTGTAGATTTAGGTCGCTTCGTTGTAAATTAGGTACAGAGCAACGGTTTTGATACTTGACTGTTTCAGTATAATTTAAGAGCATGAATTTGCAGAGAATTGCTTGTATGCAATTAAGACCTAAAATTCTGGACTGAAGTACAGGTGTGCCAATACTTGCCAAATTAAACGTTATGTTACCTGACTGCGAGTACTTCGACACAAGTTTTCTATAGAACCCAGTTTGCTAATATCCTTCGAGTAGGCGTCCGTAAATACAAAGATGTTAGATTTTTGCTTGCTGATCTGTAGTGCTTTCTCTATGCCTGCAAGTGTATTTTCAGGACATTCGTGTCCACCTCTAACTGTGATAGCATTCAGTGAAGATAAGAGCTCTCGTGGAGAGAGTACTACTGCAGGCTCCCCTACACCTGTAAGAAAAGCAATGATGAATTAATGAAGAAATTGAATACATAACATAATATCACGCCTGTAATCTCTGAAGGGTTAGGCAGAGTTTTACCTAGTAGACCCACATTTCGCCAGTTATGTTTAAGTCCCATGTAATAGGGGCGAGGAGCATATTAGCATCAATCGGGCACAAATCCTGACTCCGTGGCTGCTGCTGAGAAATTCTTGATGGTAAACCCAATAACACTTAAGCCCGACCTGAAAATCGAATCTAGGACCTAGACTGGAAGCCGACCCCAAGATAGTTTGGGAAGTGGCTAGGCAGATGATGATGATCTCTACGTCATACGTTGGTCCATAGTGCTGCGTTAATTGTTGCTGACCTGGCCTGACAGTCGCCGTCGTGAAGCTTGTTATTTTTCTTCACTAATACGGTGGACGAAAAAGCAAGAAAGCGTCACAAGGTTTGCCTTTGGGTAACCAAACAAGAAAGAGAAGAGAGTGAGTTCACACTGTATCAATGTACTATGTCTGGAAGCCGCGGCATGCAATATCAATCAGTATTTAACAGAGCCTTTCTTGATT
This sequence comes from Cerastis leucographa, assembly GCA_963082945.1. NCBI lineage: Eukaryota > Metazoa > Arthropoda > Insecta > Lepidoptera > Noctuidae > Cerastis > Cerastis leucographa. Next base: position 10,282,201 of record OY720353.1, read on the forward strand.
TTTGTGCCACCACTTGGTCTCGGCAGGGGAGCCCAGAGGGTACTTCAGCAAGCCAATTTTTCATGAAAACTTGATGGCTGCGTAATAGGTGGGGCGTGATGAGATAACGCAAAAAACCCTCTAGGCAATCTTCTGCTAAGTTGGTGGACATAGCTTCCGATAAACATCTCTACACCTAACCTCTAGCAAGTATCTTCATGATAACCCATCACTTGTCTAGATGTAGCTATGTGATGTAGCAATTTAATAAATTTAATAAATCTAATAATCATAAATTTAACATCAAATTAAATATACCCAAAATTAAAAAACATACCAAGTTCCTAGGAGTTACTATTGATAAAGATCTACATTGGAAAGTGCATGTGGACAATGTTTCAAGCAAGATAAATAAGTTTGTGTATGCTCTTAGACAAGTAAAGAAAAGTACTAATCTAAAAACAGCTATATTAGCTAACCATGCGTATGTGGAATCCATATTACGTTATGGACTTATAATATGGGGTAACAGTACCGACCAAAACAGAACATTTGTTGCTGAAAAAAAATGTATAAGAGTTCTATACGGACTTCATCCTGAGGAATCATGTCAGCCAGTATTTAAGAAACTTGGCTTGTTACCGCTACCTTGTCTATATATTAATGAAATATGCATGTTTGTATGGAAACATAAGGAGTTGTTAAAAAAAGCAAACGATGTAAATCCTCGAAGCCGACGAGATCCTCACAGACTCGTACTTAACAGTGCTCCCAGGCTCGCTAAGTACAATAAAAACTGCATAAATATGTGTGTACGAATTTATAACAAATTACCTAGTCATCTGAAAATGTTAAACACGAGATATACTTTTAAAAATAAATTGAATGAGTGGTTAATTAACAACAACTTCTATAGTATAAAACAATTCCTTGAACAAAAATAGCGTTGTTGTAATATAATAAGAATTTTGTAAAGAAAATTGTATGTAACTGAATATTTGCATGCTATGTTTAATCTTGGCAAAACATGTCTGCTCTATTCTTGTACTGTAAGACCTTTTTATACCATGTTTTACGCAAATAAAAAATATTATTATTTATTTATTATGGAATGCAGGTGTGTCGTCTTAAATAATAAGTGAAAGTAAAATTGAAATGCTCACCCGGATCGTTAAACGGGACCAAAATGTAGTTAGTGATATCCGTGTTATTAAATGCATTGATGGCTGATGGTAAATTCGCTTTTATAACATCCAACTCTTCTTGCATGGATGTTGTTGTGTCTAGCACAATTGTGAAGCTTTTGTCACAAGAAATGAGTCGGAATACCCAGAAATAGACTAAAGAGCACTTGAACCACATCGTGCAGAGTTGTTTGGAGACGAAAGACTGATGAACATTATGGCAACGTGTCAAGAGTCCGCAGTCATTGTGAATTGTTAAGGGCAAGCTTGCAGAGTTGCAAGATAAATATAGCGCAGATAAACTTACGAGCAATAAATACTCACTAAAACCAATCACGCCAGTAATCCCGAAGGGTTAGGCAGAGTCCCTTAGAGTACACCCACATCTTTATTTTCTAATAGGGGGCGACCCTATTGTCACTAAACGGGCACAAATCGAAACTCCGTGGCTGCTACTGAAAAAAAAAACTCAAGAATCAATAATACTTTGCACGCCTTGGAAATCGAACCCAATCTCTGTTGCTCACAACACCAACGAGGAAGTGAAAATAATCCATCACGCCTTTTTCCTCAAACCGTAAAAGAAAGGCAAGTAAGGTAAGTACACCTACACCACATAAATATATCAGATTGTGCACTCGTAATAGTATAATATTTCATTTGCATAGTAAGCCACATAGGAACATACTTGCCGCATGGGAAACTAAACGAGAGAGAAAACTAGCTTGCTGCTTTAAAAAAAAAATAACATTACAATTATGATATTTATTCAAATTAATGAAACTGTCAACCGCACATACATCGTTTAGACAAACAATGCAGACAATTACAATAACATAGCCAGTGTTAATCAATGTAACCTCGGGAAACCCCATATAAATATTTTGTTAACCACTATATCTATGCTTGATTATATATTATTACTGACCAGCCGCTGCTTCGCATAGTTTTAGCGGCTATTTAAGTATTTTTATTTTATGTAATGGACGAGTACTTATGTTATCAAACATGAAAACGAACTTTATTTTTTTAATGAAACTGTATTTAACCCAAGTACAGTAGGCGCATATTCCAACAATATTGTCGTCTTTGTCTAAGGCGCGATGTATCATACTCCCTACTAAATAAAATAGTCTTACAGGATGCAGGAACACCAGCAGATCTATTACTTACTCATACAAAAACACTCAATCATAATTATGTTGGTAACCTTATGAGTTGAGATGAAGTAGAAAAAAGATAAAAATTAAAAAAAAAAACAGAGGCAGTCTTTTACCGACAGAAGTGAAAACTCAGTGGAATTATTATTTGTTCCTTTTTTTTATTTAAATCTGTACACATGCCACTATAACAATACTAAGCGTTGCTAGACGCAATACTTCACGAGCATCGTTTATCCCCTACCAAAAATTGCTCAACACGGCTAAAGAAGTTTTCACTTAAATTCTAGTTTTTACATTAGGCTAATAAATTAGAGGATGATGTAGCTTAGCCTTAACTATGCAATAAAGTATCTGCAATGTTGCACTTGATAACTTTTGACCCAAGAATACTAGTCGTCTACTTGTAGGGCATTCTCCTTAGCGCATGGCACGCTTATCATCAGTACCCTTCTGTTTCATCTGTGAATCAGAAGTGGCTTCAAAGACGATGGTAAGTTAATTATTATTGGGCTTGATTATGGCGTATCTGTAGGTACCTTAATGCATTGAATTCAAACAAAGCACATTTACTTAAAACACTTGTCTGATAGTATAACAGCAGCGGTGGCCCAGTGGTGGCAGCCCTGACTTACGAGCAGTAAGTCGTACGTTCGAACCCGGGCGAAAGCGGGCAGGCGCATTACTTTGTGTAATTTATTTCATCACCGCTGCTCTCAAAACGGTGAAGGAAAACATCGTTAGGAAACCGGCATGTCCTAGAACTAAACATTCGAAGCCATGTGACATCTACCAAACCGCACTGGGCCCGCGTGGTGGATTATAGCTCACTCCCCTTATTGAGAGGAGACCGTGTCCCTGTATTGGGAACATTATAGACTGATGATGATGATAGGATAATGTTCAAGTGACTTAGCAAAATATAACTGTAGCAAAAATATTTATGATAGGCTTGATTTTAGGGCTTTCGAACGTAATTTACCATTACACAATAATTACGTTTCGAAATCTAGGTCTACAGTCGAATGTCTTAGCGACTTTTTCACACAAATGTAATGTAATGCTGTAAAATTTAAAATATCGCAGCAGACAAATAACTTCCAGGCACACTCAGTACTCGTTATTTCCGTCAGATAAAGGTTGATATGCATGCATTGTAAGCTAATTATAAATCAAGTAGATAAACGAACATTTTTAGTCATTTTGTATATTTAGTAGGAGGAACTCGTGGCTAAATAATAACCGCCGCTCGGATAAAAAATAACCAACTTAAAAAAAAAAAAAAAAAACTTCAGGTTAACCCGCGCTTGCGCAGGTTGGTCCAGGGATGGGTGACCACCCATTACATACCGAGTTTTCCCCATACCTAGGAAAGCATGTTAAGCCGTTGGTTCCAGGTGTCATTTGTAGATCTTTGAGTCATTACAGGTCGCTGACTACCTGTAACGACTATCAAAGATGTGTGATGAGTGGCCCGAAAGTCTCGACCAGTCTTACCAAGAGGTATCGTATTACCCAGTACTAACTGGGTTGTGGAGAATATATAGGCAGTCGCTCCATGTAAAACATTGGTATTCATAGAGGCTAGGCAGATGCTGATTTATTTGATGAAGTCAAACCCGAATTGCTAAAGTACTTATTAGTGTATCTCTTCTTTATCGAGTAGTTAGTGCCAGAGTTTTTATGCCGTCCGCCTCTGACTTGGCTTAACATGCCGACGAGAAATATCTCTCGGTCATGCTGGTTTCCTCACTATGTTTTCCTTCACCGAAGCAAGTAAGTGACACCATACTCATTGTGTATAATAATCTTCAAAAAATATACTTGTTATTGCCTTAACTATACAAGATGTTGTTTTGCATCCTCGTCAAATTCAAGGAGGTAACTATACTCATGATTCTCGTCCCGAATCAATAATAAAATGTGTAGGTAATTTTTATTTTTTTTCTCATTTACGGAAATCGGTAAGTGTGAACCACCCGTGTTTTAAACGCGGGCTGTCTGACTCGCCCTAAAACCGCGCTTCCACAAATACAAACAATCTCCAACGTTTATTCGATTATTTCTTATTCCCTAAACTACGTTAAGGGGGTTATTCTGAAATACTGACAAACATAAACAACCAAAAAAATCTGCGTTTATTAATAATTAACTAGGTATTGTAATTTTAATTGATTATTATTTTATGTCTTGTGTGACAACCTCCTGAATTTTGACGAGGATGCAAAACAACATCTTGTATACGATAATAATATACGTAGTCCTCAACTTGTTTATTTCGCTACTCGTAGTTAGTGGACTGAATTAATAAAAAATATTGCGACGCTTGTTATTAGGGCTTGAGGGATTCCCGAACCATAATGCTAATAAAGAATCTGCTGAACTCTCATATCATCGGGTCACTCGTATCAACAGAACATGATACCTATTTATTAAAGTTTCGTATTACTGGAGCATATAAATATTAGTCCACTGACGCCGTAGCATCAGTGTTGACCATGGCTTCTCATGGGTTTTGTTTCGTTGTTGTTGTTCTAATTGTACAAACATGTGTAGTTTATGTACAAGGAGAAATTGTAAAAAGCAGTTTAACATTCGTTATTGACGATACGTATTCAATGTCGGGTGAAATACGTCAAGTCAAAGAAGAAGTAAATATAATATTTGAGAAAGTGTTGAGTTCCAAGGCATCGCAAATAGAAAATTTCGTTATAGTCACATTTAACGATCCCGGTAAGTAATAATGTTGAATATTTCATCACGTATATTTAGATATGTAGGCATGTTTACATCAAAAACAATCAATGCATCGTATTAACTTTCAGCCCTGAGTACTCATAACTGAAAGCCAAGTACAATTTTGTCCTTATTTATGTAAAAAGGAACCACCCAGCAAACACGCACGTCTGAGAAATCAAAGGATTTACAAAACGTGTTCATATCTGTTACTCGAAGTAAAATTAACAACTATTTATTTAATTTAAATTTGTTGATAAATTACTTATTTAAGTATGTGTATATAGATTTGTTTTGAATAAAACTTTCTAGATAATAATTGATAGCTTTTCTCATATACAAAAAAGGACCACAACCAAGGGATTTACTAATATAATTGAAACTATGTATTTATAGTACCAAATTTACAAAAAAAAATAGGTACATAGGCATATGTGTACAAGTTGTAAGCCGACCCTTCGGGTGAAAAGTTACGGTTTACGGTAGGTAACTTGATGTAATGCATTCAAAACATTCTGCTGAAAGGGGAAGGAAGGTATTTAAAGTAAAATAATAACATTAAAAACTTCTTTTTAAAAATAAAATGTGTAAAAGTTCGCATTTTGATCTAGACCGTTTATTTGTTTTAACGATCGAGTCCCGTTGTGCTGTGGTTGGGGTTTGCTTTATATGTAATGTTTGTTGCTGCTATAGGTTCTATTCTGCTTTTAGTATACCTTGTTTCCAAGGAAAAAATCGAATGTTTTTTTTTTGTATAATAATTTAGACCAAAAGTTTTATTTTACCCTTTTTAGTTGTGTAATTTCAGACAAAACCTTGTCAACTATCAATTTACATTATACCTAGAAAATATTAGACATAAACGAAGAAGAAAAGCTGCATATTAAAGAGGATATCTAGAACCTCAGCAAAGTTTACAAAATTTGTACGGGCTCACTTGCGCGACCTTTTGAAAAAAGAATAACTTAAATCGGACAAAGATTCACGGAAATTTGTAAATATGTTACACGAAAGAAAAAAAAGATACTGGTGAAATACAAGTCAGTTAAAAGTCAGTTACATAGATATTAACATCTTTACATGGACCTAAGTTTGAGTACGTACGATATTCTTAGCGATAACCATTGTAGTCTATAAAATTGTTTTTTTTTTTTTTTTTCTTATACAATTTTTAATGTCTAATTATTTTTTTAAATTCCAATAATGTTTTGAATAAGATAGCTTCGCCTTCTTATCAAAGTTTTGTTTATACAAGTATTAAAGCTTTTAGATACGCCGATGCCCTTGAGCACCACACTGACATGAGAATGACGCGTTTTTGTTACGGACGTTTGCTTACGCAAGTATCTCAGATAGTATAAAATTTGGATTTACAGACGTACACACGGTGACTAATCAAGCTACACAATACCAGTTTATGAGGATCTCTCATTGTACGGGAAATCTATACAAAGAGTGGTCATGTTATACTGGAAATTTATATTTTGTACTTTGGTTCAGATAGTGTTACCAGGGATTATTCTCATATTTTGAATTCTCTATCTTTGAGTGTCAGAACCGATTAGAACGCATTTCTTGCTATCCCGATATGGCGGACTAAAAGAGGCTTAAAATAGTACATTTTTAAACAACTGTAAATTTGCTATTGCAAACGAGGCGATATTCACATCCGAGCCGCAGGCGTTATTAAGCCAAGAACAACTGTGACAAATGCCCACATAATATTATATATCAAACAACGTTTTTCAATACACTAACGAAGAAATCAAACAATATAACGAAAAGTATTTTTGAATTGTTATTAATCTATGATTTAATATGCAATTTTTTGCGCTCTGCTTTCTCAGGTTGAAAAGGAGAAGCAAAGGTTTGAAGCCGCAAAGGCCTAGTAAGAAAAATATAAAATATTAGCTTTTATGAAGAAAATAGTATTTATTTGTGTTCTTAACCATATAGTTCGGTACGGGCCCCCGAAGGGGCTCGAAGCTCATACCTCCGCTGGCTTGGTATCGGCCCCGAAAGGGGCTAGCAATTAAGTCATTCGTCGTCCTCATTATTTATGTATTTATTTAATATTCTGATTATCAAATACTATGAGTGTGCGTTAATTAAGAGAGTTGGATAAAAATCTCATATATCAACGCTATTAAAACTTCTGTATTTAGCGCGCAAGTTTCTTAATTTACCCTTATTAAATTCAAGTGCATAAAATATGGTCACCGCCATTTTGACGGCAGTGCCGGTCGAGGCTAAAAATCATAAAAATTGTGGTTTTCGAACATTCGAGCTCCACTATATAGACAATAATCATCTCGTCATTTAATTATGGTGCGAATTCATCCATAGTTCAATTTAAATAAGCAGTGGTAATGATGAATTTTCATATCTTAAGTCGAAGTTTCGCGCCAATCGTGCGTGTTTACATTTTTATATTTCACATATAACGCACACACGCGTATAGATCCGATAACAATTATGACAAATATCATTCCAAATATTATAAACCACGTGAAAATGCCCAGATCTTAGCGTTATTTACTAAAACAGGACCAATAACACGTAATATTCATTACCACCACTTAATTTGTATTTGAAATAGACGACCATTTGTTTTTTTTTTAATTATTGTGATGTGTGAAAGCGATTATTCCAATCGATTATATTTTTGAAAACAACGATTAACTCGAGTAATTAAATTAAAGAATTTAAGAAATCGATTAATGAAAATTAAAATAAATTTATTTTAAGCGTAAAATACAATACTTATTTATTATAATAATTTTTTAAGCTTTCATAATGCTAATCTTAATTGTTTTTCGTACCTTCTGACCCAACAATAAACAGCACAGACTGATATTATGACTAAATTCGCGCCGATTTTTTTTCCATTTCAAAATTTAAATTAGGAATTCGTTCACTGTTCCAATTTATATTGTAGGTGTTTAAATTTACTATTATAGATAATTTATTGTGAATTTTGTTTTGAACTATCCGTCATCCGAAGGTTGGTAGAATGCCGAGGATCTCGGTAGGCATAGTAAAAAAGAATTATATAGTTTGATTATTGGTTAGGAGGTGTGGTTATATTTATTTATGGTTAGGAGGTTGGGTTCGTGGCAAAATAATAACAACCGACCGGGTCGATCTTTAAGGTCGACCCGGTCGAGGCCGTGCTTGCTGTGGTTGTTCCGTGGATGGGTCACCATAATTACATACCGAGTTTTCTCCGTGCCTCGGAAAGCAAGTTAAGCCGTTGGTCCCGGCTGTCATTTGTAGATCTTTGAGAGTCGTTACGAGTAGTCAGAAGCCAAAAAGTCTGACATCCATTCTTACCAAGGGGTATCGTATTACACAGTTACTGGGTTGTGGAGGTCAGATAGGCAGTCGCTTCATGTAAAATACTGGTACTCAGCTGCATCCGGTTAGACTAGAAGCCGACCCCAACAGAGTTTGGGAAAAGGCTAGGCAGATGATGGTGGTTAGGAGGTTGGGTTGGTTAATGGGTATTTACTCTTTTATCAGCCTGGTCTGTCCCACTGCTGGTTAAAGGCATGCCCATGACTTTCCAATTTTGTTTATCTTTTGCGTTCTCCGACCAATACTTTCAATCGATAGTATTTTTTTATACTACTTAGATAAGCTTGGGTATAACAACTCCAAAAACATTTAAAAGACTCATTTCCTGATGGTTCTGGTTCATATCCATTGCTGTGCATAGCTTCACTCAAGTGACTGCTCACGGCCTATGATGGATAACCTGAAATTGGCAGATATAAAAAAAAAAACCTTTTCATTACTCATACACTGAAAGTAGATCTGAAGTTGCCTGAAGAGCGGGTTGAAAGTAATACTTTTCAGCCCTAGGGAGAATCGCTTTCAACTGACAGATGTCAAATAATAAATAAAAAAAATTGTTCTATTTTCAAATTTTTATTGAACCATGTTCCAACTTTCTATGCAGCCACGATGTAAAATTGAAATAAGTTAAGTATTGATTAAAGGATATATATTTTTAAAACACTTTATTATAATTTAGTTTCAACGGTTTTTTTTTTAAACAACATTGATTTGGGCGAAATATTTACCATTTTTTCAATGATGAAAATGAAAAATAATTATTTTACTATTCCTTCCAAGATTCCTGGTCATTCTTCCAAACATCAGACATTATACAGCAAAATTCGAAATAAGCTAAATCTAATAAAATTAAAATACTTATTTTAAATTATGAGAATTGCGAGCGCATTCTTAATTTAAATTTTGAAAAAGAAAAGAATCGGCGCGAATTCATTGAACTATATTACTAACGTAGCGCGAATTAAGCGGTGCTGTCTGTGCTTAAATTTGAAAATCATTCCATTTTCTGTTGTTTTAATTTGCTTGAACTTTGAGACTTCATTTCTTGTTATATTTCACGCAGCTAGTTCAACGGAAAGTTTCTCCTATAAGTTTCTCAAAGAAAGAAAATCATCAAAATGTTGACTTGGTTTTTTTTTGGGTTTACAGACTTCTGTTGTTCTTATTATTAATAAATCTCCTTCTCTTGAAGTCAACGTTCATTAATTAATTATAAGCTGTTTTCGATCTTATAATTTTTACTTAATGAAAAAGATAGTATAAATATGACCTTTTTGTAAATTAAATAATTATTTGAAATTATACCAATGAGTTTTTATTCAGTCTCAACTCTTTTTTCCAAACTCGATTTAATTACGATTATCGATTAGGCTGAATGCAACTTATTAATCGTTATTATGAAACCCGGGTTTTCGGTCAGCACTAAGAAGTGTTATTATAAAACATAGTTTTTAGTAATATTTGTCAAGACTATGATTGTGTTTTTATATGAAATTGTGTATGAATAATGGCAAAAATAAGAACGCAGATAGAATGTTACTGTTTTTATTTTGACTTTTCGAATTCTTTTAGCAAACGAGAAGCTTGCCTATGTACATTATTTCCAGCGCATCTAAGGTACCTACTTTTAGGAAGGGTTTAGTAAAATGTATTTTACACATATTTCGCAATATATTGACTCCATTTTAGCGACTTCAACACGATATTGGAGATATTAACATCAAATTTATCGTATTAAACAGATCCCATGACATATTTTTCACAATAAAATTGAATGCTGAAAGTTGATGAAAATTTCGTGAATTTCATGACAATTCTAATCATCCCGCCGATTCAGCTGATGTGTCATGTGTCAAAATCTTGTCGGGCATAGTGGTTAATTAAAAAATAAATGTTAATTTTTACAAAAAAGCAATTAACTTTGTGTAAAGTAATGTTTATCTATTAAATTCTATTTTTAAAATTTACAAATCCAAACTATTTTGTTTCACATAGGCCGAAACGTTGAGAAAAGGTTTCTTATGTAGAAAATCGGCGAGGAACTTCATGGTTATTTTTTGTAAAGGTCTTACAATATTAGCGTAGGCCCGACAGATTAAGTCGTTGTATACTACACAAAACATGTAAAACAAGACAAAAAGTTAAGAAGCATCACATAGGTCGGTAGGTAATCGGTAAAAAAGTATCTTAAATTCTATTTTTTTTAAATTAATTTCGTAAATTATTATTAATTACATTTAATTATTGTGAATGTGAGGACCATGCAGGTCACATTATTTTTCTCCCACCACTATCTGGCAGTTTGAGTACTTTAAGCGACCTACCCAAATGTCCTTTCTTTGGTATTGTTCGTCGTTTCGTTGAGCTCCTTGAGTTATAAGTCGAGCTACACGATAACTGACAAATGCTTGCACTGACTGGACAGGTCCACTCAAATCTGTGTGGTTCTTTCTTCAAAAGACCATTTCAGATACTAATCTGCATAGTCCTTATGTAAATTGAGCAATGTCTGGACTTTAAAAGAGTAACAAGTTAACAGGGGGAACCTCTGAGTTTGTTTCGGCTGTTTCTTCTCAGAGTAGTCAGGTACGAAACACCGGCCCCATCTAGCTTAAAAAAAAAATTACGTGTAAAAGTGTTTGTAAAAACCTACTTGCAAAATAAACATCATTTATCATTTACACAATTTAAATATTCAAAAGATATTTGCCATAAAGCCTTTTCTATGTATGTACACACATCAACAAAATCTAGGGATATCCAAATCCAAAATTAGTAACGACTTTATAGTTAAATTAAATTTAGCTTATTTTATTTTTTTGATTTTTGTTTACAGATTGCAACCTCTATAATTATATTTTAAAATGTCAAAAAGAAAACAAAATTCGGCGGTTAAATTGTTAGTAATTCGTCACGTTAAGGAAAATGAAAATAGTTTTATTAATAATAATTAATGAAAAGCGATTAGATTGTTTTACTTTTTTTATTTAACGTGCCGTGTAAGATTTAAGAGTCATGTGACGTCGTCATTTCGAGTCGAGATGAAATTAATGTTACGAGCCGTGGCCATGTTAGATAATGGTGCTACTCAACGCGTCGTTGTTGAGGCCCTACACACCAGCCAAAACGTGATATCAAGGTTGTGGTCACGTTATCGCAGTACTGGGGATGTGGCAGAACGGCACACGGGAAGATATCGTGTTACTACGCAGAGACAGGATCGATTTCTCCAAATGACCGCCAGAAGTCAACCCAATATCACAGCGACGCAACTAGTACAAAGGCTCCAGGACGACCACCAGCTGCTGGTAAGCGACCAAACCATGCGGAGGAGGTTGCATGAAGTTGGTCTTCATGCTCGAAAACCGCTTCGTGTTCCAGCATTGCGACGTGACGATAGCGGTCGGCGGCTTTCGTGGACTCGGGAGCTTTTACCATGGAGTGACGAACAATGGTCTTTGGTGCTGTTTACCGATGAGTCCTGGTTTGGGTTTCATCCGGATTTACGAAGAACACACGTTTCTAGAACTCCAGCGAGAGTTAGCCATCGACAGCACCCGCAGGAGGTCTATTCATACCAAGGCGGGACAATCATGGTGCGGGCAGGAATTCGTCTTGGCGGACGAACCCAGCTCGTTTGGATCCAAGGCAGCATGACTGCACAAAAATACCACGTGGAGGTAATAGAGCCTGATATTGTCCCACACAGAATACAAATGGGCCAGAAATTTCAACTCATACACGATAATGCTCCTTCCCATATGGCGCGGCTGGTGTCGGCCACTCTCCGAGATCACGATATTCAAGTTTTGGATTGGGCTGCACAGTCGCCTGACTTAAATCCTATCGAGCATGCCTGGGACATGTTACTAATAATCAACATATTTATTTAACTGACTTCCAAAAGGGAATATACTCAATTCGACTGTATGTTTGTTGTCTCATAACTCCGACATTTATAAATTGACTGATTTGAAAACATTCGTTTATGTAGAAGGATATACTTTCCGATCGGTCCCATAGAAGTTTTATCAAAATCGGTTCAGTAGTTTGGTTTTCAATTCAAAATTTTTCTTCTTGGTGTATGTGGATCATGTGCTCATAATTTCTAGTTACTATGTAAAATTGATACTTGACATAGATTTGTGTGAGATGATACCACAACTAAAAAGGGTAATAGAATTTATTTTGCAAAAATTACTAATTTGAAAAAAAAAACATAAAAAGTGGAACAATAAAAATGGAGTATTTTTTTATGTGCATAGAATTAGTAGGTTTTTCTGTATTTTTAGTTGAAATAACTGATACGTCAATTCTTCAGCCCGCGCATAGTATTATGTAACTGTGTAGGTACTCACTTAACGGTTACTATTATGACTTTATACGTAGGATATCCACTCACAAGCATCTTCTTATGCAAATAATTATGATATTAACATCTTTCTTTCAGATGCCGAAGTACGAACCATCACTAAAGATCGAAATACGTTTAAAAAAGCTTTGGCAGATATAAGTGTCAATGGCGGCGGTGATTGTCCTGAATACCCCATGACAGGTATCGAGCTGGCTCTGAAAAACAGCTTGCCGCTCTCCTACTTGTATGTGTTCACTGATGCTTCTGCTAAGGACTACAAAAAGTTTGACCAAATCAAGAGTATTTCGCAGAAGAAACAGAGTCAGGTCATTATTTTTGGTTTATGCTTGTTCGGAGAAAGTATTAACTACAACCTACTAGCCGATAGAATTGAAATATTTGCATCAAAACTAATCTAGTCTAAGAGGCCGCCTAAGGCCTGATCTGTCTGATTACAGATTGATTTGTTTACGGAATGAAAAATATTTTTTAAGCAATTTCTATACATATAAACATTTTGCGAATAAGTTGCTTGCTGAAATTAACATTTGGGTGAAGGGCGAACATAGGCGGCATCTCGGAATGTAATGTATGTAAGCTTATAATTTATGGTTTTCATTTAAGTTGGTATTTCCCCTTTCAGGTTGTATTTTTGCTGACTGGCGCATGTGAATCAACTAGTGATGCAAAATATCAAGTCTATCACCAGGTGGCACAGGCTACGGGAGGACAAGTTTTCCATATGATGAAAGATGACGTCAAGGACGTAAGATTCCTTGTGTTCTAGCTATTTCAGTCATGTCAAACATACGGCACATGGGGATGTGCCGCGACCAGATCTGAAGATTTTTGTAAATTTTACCATCATCCACCACTCCAAACGATGAAGAAAACATCTTGACAAAACATGGGCAAGTCCTAGAGCCGAAAATTCGAAGACACGTGACATACACCAACCATTATTGGGTTTACGTGATGGACTATGATACGACCCACTTTTTCTTACAGAGAGAGGCCCAGCAGGGGAACGTTATAGGTTGATCGTAACTCTTGAACTTACTGGACTGGTTTAAATGCTAAATCTTTCTGAATTATCTGACAAATTTGCGTTTACTTTGTCAACAGATCTTAAAGTATATTGAGGAGTCTATTACGGGCAGAGGAGTTCAGATCGTCAACAAAAAATACCCACCTGGCACCCACAAAGTTAAAGTTAGTATCTACGTTGTCTGGTTTTTTTCTAACAGAAGGAAAAATTAAGTTTTTTTCTTGCAAGAGCTCTCATTTACAAGCTTATGATTATTATAATTTCTGGAACAATATGAATAATATGTTTTTGTTTTTTTTTTTTTAGTTTAACGTCGATGCCTATACTGGAGCCGTGCTGATTTCTTTAACTGGATTGGGTTCTAAGATCGGAACAGTAACAGGTCCAGGCGGAATCAAACCACCCACGGAACCTATTGTCTCCGGCAAAAGAAATATGGCGGTACGTATCGGCCTATTGCATATTGTTTTTACGCAGTCAGCACTCATATCACCCTGATTTGCTGGCTTACCTTTTAAACCGACTTCTAAAAAAGGAGGAGGTTCTTAACCGACTTCTAAAAAAGGAGGAGGTTCTCAATTCGGATGTTTGTATTTTTTTTTTATTTTTTTTTTTATGTTTGTTCGCGCATTACTCCGTCGCTTGCCAACCGATTTGGAAAATTCTTTTTTTGTTGGAAAGGGTATACTTCCCAAATGGTCCCATAGTCACCAAGTCGGGATCTGATGATGGAATCTTGGCGAAAACGAAGGAACTCTTCAAATTTTATAGGAAAACGTACAGTGATTTTGGTATTTTCTACAACAAGTGAAGCATTTGCGTCCAATAAGAACCATTCTACCATCAGATCTGATGATGAATCCAAGAGACAGGCTTCGGAACTCCATAACAAGGCAATGAATCTTAGCTGTGTTTGGTTTGGGCTTGTTGGAATTGTAACGGTATGCTCTTTCCAGGTTACACCGATTACGCTGAGATTTATGATCCGATTTGCGTGATTCTTCTTTAGTTTGATGTGGAATAGCTGCCATTTGGTTCCATAAAAAATTAATATAGTTTGGCCATATCGTTTTCATTTTATTTTATTAACATTTTTTTTTATATGTAAATTTTTCACGTATGTACACCGATTTCTCCGTGATTACTGGACCGATTTAGACGATTTTTCATTCATTTGGTAGAGAAAGCTTGCCCGGTGGAGCCATATGAATTTTATTACTTTATTTAATAAAATTCATATGGCTTATTTTATTAGGTACTTTTTGAGTCATCCTCTTTATTATGCATTTTGACCTTTGTCGTATGTATGGACGATGTGCTGGTGTCTAGTTAAAATGTAAAAATTATACTTGATTAGGATTAAAATGAGATAACACAGCTGAAAAGGCTAAAATAAAAACTTTTTTTTATAAGAATTTCTAAGTTTGTCAAACAGCAATATTCTCTTTGAATTTCCTTCTGCTATGTCAGTCATCTGAAGTCTCGCTACAGTGGTTGATGAGATGGTTTTGGCTATGTGTCAGGTATTTGATTACTCTAGAGTGCCCTTCAAATTGGTGCACTCAGTGGAATATACTTCGTAACTTGAACGTGAAACATTTGTCTGTAGACTGTACTTAACAATACACGGTGTAAATCACCTCATCACGAAGCCGTCAACCAAGCATTCTGTACATGAAACTAAGTAACTTTACGCAAAAATTATTGCTGGGAAACGACTTTTTTTTGGGGGGTGTAAAATCATGTTTTGTGGTAGAACTCAATGTAACGCACTCAAAACATTGTGCTGATGGACAAATTGAATAGTACAGAGGTCGTGAAGGTGTTTAAAGTAAAAAAAATACATTAAAAACTTGTATTTAAAAAAATACTTGTCAAAAAGCTGAAACTTTGACCCCTAATATCTCCGTATCTATGTAGAAGGTTCCCAGGTATGGTGTAGAACAAAAAAATGGTCGCAATGACAGGGAGAACTAGTGCCTTTCGGCTTTGTTAAGAGGTGTTTTACACCCTTTATAATAATTGATTGTTGTTATGGGTGTCACAAATAAAAGTAGTATTTTTTTTAAGTATCTCTATGACACTCTTAGGATGTACAATAATGACAAGAAAGAAAAGTAACGATTAAAGATTTAGATCTGATTGTTGATCAATTTTATGTCGACAGGTCAGCAGACTGAATAATGCAAAGCCCGGAGACTATGAGGTGGAAATAGAAGGCACGGGTGAAGTTCACGTAATCATGATCGGCAAGAGTGATCTCAACTTTCAGCTCGGATTCTCTATTGACAGTCCCTCTACTATGAAAGACACTGTCACAAGACCCCCGCCAGGTAAGATAATAATATTATTTTTCTTCCAACTACGCAGTAATGGTATCATTAATCACTACAAAACTGATCGCAAAGGATGTCTTTTTTGCTTAGAACCAAATTAGTGCAGAAATATTGTCATTACTGCACTGTTTTCATTACTGCACTGTTTTTTATGTTTTATAATTATGTTAAAATGAATCCCTATTTCCCTTAGTCGCATCACGCGTGAACGGATGGACGGATTTCGCATTTTTTTTGTTGTGTTTGTTATTGTCAGGAGAAGGTTCTTAGGTAGGTAGTGGGTGGGTAGTAGGCAGGTCGTAGGCAGGTGGTAGGCAGGTCGTAGGCAGATCGTAAGCAGGTCGTAGGCAGGTCTTAGGCAGGTTGTAGGCAGGTGGTGGTAGGTCGTAGGCAGGCGGTAGGCAGGTGGCAGGCAGGTGGTAGGCAGGTGGATGTAAGTCGTAGGCAGGTGGTAGGCAGGTTGTAGGCAGGTCGTTGGCAGGACGTAGGCATGTCGAAGGCCTGTGGTGGTAGGTCGCAGGCAGGTGGTAGGCAGGTGAACGGCAGGACGTAGGCAGGTGGTAGGCAGGTGGTGGTAGGTCGTAGGCAGGTGATAGGCAGGTGTCAGGCAGGGTGTGGTAGGTCGTAGGCAGGCGGTAGGCAATTGGTAGGCAGGTGGAAGGAAGGTCGTAGGCAAGTCGTAGGCAGATGGTGGTAGGTAGGTAGATAGTATATTTTGTCACGGTATGACGGTAGTTGAAAGAAAAGTAGATTACGCAACTCGCTGAAGTGAGTTATTAATGCACTCGTGTTAATTTAGTGCCCTCGCATGCGCTCGGGCACCAACATAACACTCGTGCATTAGTAACTCACTTTGCGCTCGATGCAACAATCTACTATTCCAGCAAGATTTACAATTTGTCAATGTATGTATGTCTTCGAAATAAATAAAAGAGCCCCGATTGGCCTGCTAGTATACCATTTATTGTTTATTTCCATTAGGGAATTCTTAGGAGCAGCTCGGAGTATGCGGGTTTTTGGCGGTTATCACTTTCCGCTTTTTTTTCGGTGTCGGCTAAGCAGACAGTGAAGCTTAGTTTTAGTTTGCGTCGAATTGCATGTGGTTTATGAGACACAGAAAGGGTTAATGAACTCTGAACTCCCTAGTACATCATGATTATTACAATTGAAATATTATCATGTTTATTCTGTAAGTACTTAATTGAAATATTTTCTTGAATTTATAATAACTTTGCATTTTATTTGATCTTTCAGAAGGAAACGCATTTCTAGGTATGAGATTACTTGGGGAGGGAGTCGAACTCACTGCCGTGAAAATCGTTGATTTGGACGACCACGTCATTGCAGAACTGCCTCTAACGCTAGTCAACAAAAAAGAACAATTCTACGTTACTCCATCTTTTAATCCACCGACATCTAAAATGTTTCTTGTCACTGTAAGTTTTAATTTATAGTAACAAATATCAATACTTAGTTTAAGCTCCCTATGCTGACGTACTCGTACGTGCGTGTGAAAGACGAAATGTCTAGAAAGTGTGGATAGGTACCTACTAAGAAAAAGGTATGAAATAAAAAACAAATTAGGGATGATACAGTTAATATCATAATGTTCGTAAATTAAAGACAAAACTCATGATGTGGAGAACTAGTTAACTATTACTAGAACATGTTTTTATTGTTGTAAGGGAATCATTTTTCGATCATTCGGTTGAAGTCTCTCAAGTTACAACTGGCTACAACGTTAGGCGACGAGCTCGTGGCACTCCGTGCGGCGGGGTTATGCTCCTGTCACGAGCTGCTGCAGCTGATCTACTCAGTCGGATCTTGAAACGGATAGTGGTGCAGATTATGGGTATCATGTGTTGGGAGCTCGATATTTGTGTTAGTGGTGTACATAAAGTGCAAGTGATAACGACTATATGTCGTGGTTTTGTAAAATTGAACCTTTCATACAAACGATAAAGGGCAAGGGTATTCACTTGTGGTGATTAAATTTAAATAATGCTTTGGTAAATACTAACTACTTGTTTAACGGAATACAAGGCATTTTCTGATTTAAGAGCAAAACTTAAGCACCGCATTATGATCGCATATAATTCAGATTTACATCATGTTGAGCATAACATCAAAGTCAACCCGCTACAGTTTGGCAGCCGTTCGACCCTTCTATGTAAAGGAGGCTTTGAGCCTATAATCAACTATCAGGATCAATTATTGTCGCGTATCGATGCGGCTTATGCTTTTTCTAATTTCTTCGCAAGTGTTTTCCTGAATTGAAAAAAAAAACCTGATTTGAATGTATCCCAAATATGTGATCTTGATATTCCGTCAGTTTAGCAAAATTTTCTACTTACGATGTCGAACGTGTTATCAGTAAATTGAAACTCAGTAATTCTGTTGGGCCGCATAACACTCGAGCTAATATTTATAAACTGTCTGAAGCTTCCATAGCTCTATGCCATAAAATATTTTTAATGATAAGTTAAATGATTTATAATATGACATAGAGGTTTAACTATGGAAGCTTTAGACAGTTTAAGAATATTCGCTGGAATGTTATCGTAAGAAATCATCAGTTGAAGTCTATTGCTATATTGTCGGCCCCTGATAAAGTATTCGAACACATTTTATACAGTATGTTAGTTTAAACGAGGGACATATTCAAACCCATAATAGTACATGCTAACATGATACTTATAAAAATATAAACAACAAAAAAAAACACTGATAAATAACAGACAGAACCATACCAAAATTTTCGCAAATGTCACGCAACGTGTATACACCCTTGCGCTATCGCAGAACATGTGAGCGGGTTAATGACTCTTAGGTATAATCCATTTTCCCTTCATACTTTAAACTTACCTGGCTTAGGACAGTCCAAAATATCTAGGCACTAAACCAAACATTAAAAATTCTTCTATGTACGTTATAGGTTTTTTACATATTTGGGACGAGAATCGAATACTGAATACCCTCCCTCAATATGTCCTTCGTTTAACCTAACGAAATTCAAAGACAAGTCGATATTTACATGTGCAATGAACAACATGGTTTTCGCAACAAAAAGTAAGTTTTAACTAAATTTTGCTAGATTAGTAGATTTTATTTCGTCTCAAATGGACCGCGGACAGCAAGTGGATGTGCTGTATTTTGTTTCCGTATGGCCTTTGATAGAATTAGAAACGAAATCTTGTTACGCAAGTTAAGTGCCATAAGATTTACATTCAGTCTTCCTCTTCTGATTTCTTGCTATCTCCGGGACCGTCAGCAATTTGTTCGCCTTCGTCGGTCCCTTGCTCTTCTTTATTATGGTTCGACTCAACATGCTCGCTGAGACCAACCCTGGTTTGAAGTTGTTTGCTGATGAATAGAATATTACGTTAGAATGTTTGTGGTCCTGTGGGAAGATCAAGTAAAAGGATTTCTTAACTTAATTTATTGTATTGACTTTTGGTGTAATAAATGTAAATAAATAAGTAATACTCAAAACATTCCTCACGACATTTTCCTCATTCCTCCGCATTACATGCCCGTACCATAACAACTGATCTATTACTCGTCATGTCAAGACACGTCCTTTCTTGCCATAGCAACTGGTGATAACCATAACAGATGAAGCAAAAGATTTAACACGGTTGATAATTTAATTATTGTTTCTATGGAGACGTTATTAGTTAAAGTTTATTTTTCTTCTAGGTAATTGGAAAGGATTTGAAAACTGGAACGCCTGTTATAAGAACGGGGCCAACACCCATTGCACGACAGAATCCAACAGCAGGTACTTGTACCTACGAAGTCATAAATTCCTCCTTATTTTAATTAGTCGACCTTCAGATATTCAATACCGAACTAAATAGCAATTTCTTATTATAAAAGAGTACTCGTACCTTTGAGAAATTGGAGGGCATTCATTGTATGATTTTATAATTACAGAACCTGCAGTAAACACAGCACCTGAGATAAAGATTCAAGGTGCACCTAAAATAATCACAGAATACGATGCTCCATTGCAGCTGAAATGTAATGTGCACGGCTATCCAGCACCTGATATCGTTTGGTCAGAAAGAGATACTGGAATCCAGATGCCAGCTAAGGTATTTAATAGCAAATCATTAATAGATAGTGATTTCAGTGCATCGGCACGGAGGTCAACATTTTTCAGGTTGAATTTTCGTGGAATTCAACCAACAAAATGTTTGAAAACCTCTGTCTCTGTTTTGTGTGGATATGAATGTCAATATTCTTTGCAGGTGCATGCGGTTGATGTTCCCTACGACTATGTCAGTATTCTGGATATAAATAAGGCAAACAAAAATGTGTCTTACCAATGTAAAGCAAGCAATCGTTTTGGCACAGTTATTAAATACATAGAAGTGGAAACTGAAAGGAAGATATATTTTAATGTAATCGAACCGCCAAAAGGTAACTTGTTTTATTTTATTTTATTTATTATGGAACAATAAACAGCTACAATATAAATTTTACAAATAATAAATAGGTTGGGTAATAACAATATTGCAGCCCACTACATTATCCTCATGGTAACAAATTTAAGTTTAGGTAAAAAAGGTGCCACTAGATTAGTTTTCGGTAACTAGCTAAATTGGAAATCTGCAGAGGAAACATAAATAAATTAATTCATTAAAACTCAGTTTTTACCTACAAAAAATACACAAATATGGTACCTACCAATGAATATGTTGTAAATTACTTACACAATTTATAAAATAAGCGGCCGACCACTCGTTGGCGTTATCCAGTACCTGTATTCTACAGTAAAAAGGTGGGATCCCGTAAATAATAAGCACAAACTAGTAAATAACGCGTTAGTAAATGGCGTCGAGTGTGAATCCTAATCTATTGAAATACTTAGTGCTGACATTCTACCCACCCAAGGGTGTTAAACAGATGTCATCGTGTGCACAGGATTTTGTTTGAAAAGTGTCCATATTCCCACTTTCCCGACTGTACATACATTAGGCGATTAGCCAACTGCACCGATCTCCGTCGCGTGTGTTTTTTATGTATGACATTGGCTTTTGCTTAACCGGACTACTCTCCGTCGCGTAGCGCAAGGCCGCAGATATTTACACTCGTACGCCTAGACGGTGTTTTCTATGCAAATTAAGATCTTGCTTACAATATTAGAATCTGCGGCCCCGCGCTACGCGATGGAGCGCAGCGCAGTGACAATCGCCTTAGTTTCTTAGTTTTTAGCCGTAAGGTGATGCCTAAATGAAAATTCAAGATGGCGGACGCGAATTATGCATAGTGGTTGTTTTGAAATTGCCACATCGCTATGTGGTCGATTTTTTCGCTCAATGAGAGTTTACGGCCTCTGAGCCTAAAATATCTATGAATTACTGACGGCGTGACTAAGGTTATGTAGCTAGCTGAGCTGCAGTAGTCGCAACTATAATAACACCTGGTAATTTCTGATAGCCCTCCTAGCTAGAGATACACGGTGATGTTTAATTTTTGTTTGCTAGATATTCGTGTAGAGTATACCAAAGAGGGTAGTATCGTTTGCAAGATAGACGCCTACCCACCAGCAACTATAGCGTGGTATAAAGATGGCGCCGAATTATCCGGTCACACTAACATCGACATCTCCGGTGACAAGTCCATTCTCACTATAAAGAACATGCAACCAGAGTTGCAAGGGAAGTACACGTGTGAAGCGAAGAATGCAGTCGATCGGAAAGTTTTTATAGCTAATGTCGCCATTTTTGGTGTTGGTAAGTGACATTCTATTACCAGGCACTATCGATAACGTTAAATAGTTATAATACTTTAAGATATTTGTTCGGTTGTTGCGGCCTGGCGCCGCACAACGCAGTGGCGCACACCGCAGTGCCACACTGTGCAAAACTGAACAAACTGCGCTTAGCGCAATTTTAACTGTATACAAAAATAAATCTCTGTTTTCTTTATTCCTATTAAGAGTAACGCGGGTGTTATTAGCTACAACCCGCTACTCTTGCCATTGATGAGATGGTATCATTTTCAATGAACATCCGTACTACTCTCAATATTGTCTGCTAGAAAATTTACAAGAACAAGTTGGATGAATAGACAATAACACCATTGCTTAATATTGATTAAATATTTCAGAGGAACCTGTCATTGATAAATCACACGGAGTGGAACGTGTGACAGAGAAAACTAATGCGAAATTATCTTGTAGGTAAGTCGATCAAATTGGCCAAACGTTACTGAGAGTTTTCTGATAGAAAAACCCAAAAACATTTTGCCTAACCTGAGGGATCAAATACTGGGCCCCCATGCCCAGCAATCGCACCACTGGACTAAGAGACAAAGATGCAGTTAGTAATAAACAGTTTTTTTTTCAGAATTCTTAAAGGCATCCCAAAACCAGCCATACGTTGGTCTTTTAAACCCGCAGGTACGACTACTTTCCGTGTAATGACCGAAGACACTGAGACATTGGAATTGAAGAATGTGCGAAAGGACCAAACTGGAACATACAAATGTAGCGCGAAGAACTCTCAGGGATCAGACAGCTTCACTATGGAACTAGTCGTAGAATGTGAGTTGCTTAAAAAATACACCTTGTGGAAGTTGCCCATCCTATAAGCAATGTTTTAAAAGGTCCAAAACAAATCACAAATATATATTTTTTTAATTTTTTTTCTGTGAAAAACCTGTTGTATTGCTTTCATAATCTACATACATATACTTATTGTTAAAATATGTGGAGAAAATATATAAATTCGATAAAAGTATTCAAAGTAAAGCTTTAGTTCGTAAACCTCAGTTATTCATATTTTCAGATCCACCACAAATAAAAGAAGATTACAAAGAAAGAAAGACCAAAGAAATCAAGGCAGGCGACGAAGTAAGAATACCGTGTGACGTCATTGGTGAACCTGCTCCGACAGTGAGTTGGTTCTTCAAGGGCACCAGACTCGCCAGTTCTTCGAAGATCGTTATTTCTAGCGACCACAGTATCAAGTATGTCGTTAAATTTAACTTTCGTTTTTAATCTTCTCACCAATACATACTTGAGTCCGTAACCCATTGCCCCAAAACTTGTTTTCGATGACAATTCGTTTGTGTCCGACCGAGGGTTGATTTCTGACTGAAGCTGAAGTTTTGATAATCCTAAGATATTTCAGTTCAAACTTCTTTTTAAAACTTTTAAATTAAGTTTATGTTAACTATGTTAAAAAAACCCTGATGATATGATTAGAATAACCTTGCAACTTTTCAAAAATAGTAACACTTCGAATTGTTAGCGTCGCCTCTTCCACCGCGCATTTGTAACAGGTCGTTCCATTTCGGCGCTTGTTGGAAACCATCGATTTAGGCCCAATGTGGCCGAAGCCGAAGATGATCCAAGCCAAAGCCGAAGCTTTGGTCGGGCACAGCAATAATAATATTAAATTTTAATAATAATAAATTTGTTTATTTTGTACACAAAATAAATAAAAAAAAAGTAAACTTACATAACACACAATGAAAAAGTTGTACAGTGAAGACATATTAAAATGCGAACTTCTGCCTCCTAGCAATTATTCATTACATATTCTCTCGTATAATGTACTCTAGCAAAGCTGTTTATATTCAACTGATTTGTTAACGCTTTAAGGATTTTTTACAAAAGTATTATTTTCCAATCCTTTGTGCCAGTATGGTATGTAATAAAAAAAAATTCTTTCAGATTTACAGCAACACCATCTGACATTGGAGATTACACGTGTAAAGCGGAAAATAAACTGGACACTGCAAAGAAAACGGTTTCTCTCGATGTATTGGGTAATTATTTGATAAAAAATAAAAGTGATAGGTTCAAAAACCTATTGCAGAAGGAGAATCATAAAATATGACATGTAATTAACAAAGTTTAAGGAACAAGGATACTTTTGCATACATACATATATTAATTTATATTCAAAGTATTCATTGGTCTGTCGAAAAAAGGCCCATTTTTTTCGTATGTACACGAAATCTTAACCAAACTGCTGTTGGTGAGCGATAACCATATTAGGTTTCGTGTAAACTCGTCATGGTATTGCTTTGCATTTAAATTTATTCGTTTAAAAACGAGAATCTGATCTTCTACCCAGGCGAATTCCAGCCCAGGCCATGAGCATTTATCCTTGGCAATGATGAAGTTGTTGTAAGTGTCTGTCGCGCAAGCGTAAGTCCCGCAAATGTCTATTCGCGTAAACGTCCATGAGCGCAAATGTCCGTTCGCGCAAAAGTCTATTCGTAAAAGTGGTTTTTTTGCGCAAATGGGTTCTCGCAAGTGTCCTTCGCGAAAATGCCCCAGATCCCCTAGAAGTATGTATATGAAGTTTTTTTATCGTATTTGTCCATACAAACGTGTAAATAACGCAAAACAAAAATTAAAAAATTGCCACCCCCCCCTTTTGTCGTCTGAGGGATTTCCAAAAACGTTGAATAACGTGTTTATCAATTCAATCAAGAAACACAAATATTATCAATTTCAAGCAGATCAAGCCATTTTTATATTGTTCTCAAACCCTTTTCCGATTGGGGTTGAATTTCCAAAAACGTTTTCATTTGTTTTTGCCCAGAAACTTCAATATTTATACTTCAAATATGACGGATTCCGCATATAAACTTTCAACCCGTTTCTAACACTCTTAGGGGGTAGATTCTCAAAAACGCTATAATATATATTTATTTATTTGTAACCAGAAGACTGTATATCAATTTTCATATTTCTAACTTTAAAAATTACCGATTTTCCATTCAAACTTTCGTCCCCTATTTAACTCTCTTAGGGGCTGAATTTCGAAACATCCTTCCTTATTCCTTGTTTCCATTATAAAGGTAAACTCTGTGCAAAATTTCAGCTGTCTAAGTCCAAGGGTTTGGGCTGGGCATTGATGAGTCGGTCAATCAGTTAGTCAAGACTATATAGATATCTCTACACAAAAAAAAACATCGATACTTGGATATCCAATGGACATCGATGATTTTTTTTCGTGTTATTTAAAAAATTACATCTTATGAAAATAAAAAACACAAATATTTTTTAAATTTCAGAACCACCTGTGATTGACAAATCTCTCGCAGTAAAACATAAGACAGAGAAAACAAATGTTGCATTATCTTGCAGGTAAGTTCAATTAATCCAGAGCAAGTAAATGCAAGCTCAATACTTACTTGCTTAAAAAAGTTGCTTTCCTAAACATGAGATCTAAGGACCAAAAGACCACACTTAGACCTAAGCCAGAAGATAAGGCAACCCTCAAAAATATCTGTGCTTCTTCGTTGATTATATGAAACTGTCTGTAGTGTATGTAGATATCAATATATCTCACTACAAACCGATTACAGTATTGTAACGTTGCCTCGGGCGCGCACGTCGCTCGGTTGTTAATACCGGTCCGAGTAGTGGGGCGGGCAGTCGTTGTCGGACTGTCGGCCTGTGCGGTGGTGCGTTGGCGAGTCAACTATAGTGTAACTATCAGTGGATAAATGTGCATATTGTACATTGGCGACGAGGATAAAACCGTAAGTTTTATATTTTTATAAAAAAGAAAAAAAAAAAGTACACTCCTACAGGGAGATAACTAATCATATTTTGGAAAGAAAAATTCAAATTACCATTACACTTCAAAAATCAAATTATGAATACACCGTGTAAATCACCTCATCACCAACCCGTCAACCAAGCATTCAGTACATGAAACTAAGTAACTTTACGCAAAAATTATTGCTGGGAAACGACTTTATTGACAAATTGTTTTGTGGTAGAACTCAATGTAACACACTCAAAACATTGTGCTGATGGACGGATTGAATAGTACGGGGGTCGTGGAGGTGTTTAAAGTAAAAATATTACATTAAAAACTTGTATTTAAAGAAAAATACTTGTCAAAAAGTTGGAACTTTGACCCCTAATATCTCCGTAACTAGAAAGTTCCCAGGTATGGTGTAGAACAAAAAAATGATTGCAATGACAGGGAGAACCAGTGCCTTTCGGCTTGGTTAAGAGGTGTATTACACCCTTTATAATACGTTAGAATCTGTCATTGGACATAACTGTTAATAAATAATTTTTGTAAAGGCTAAAACAAAAGGTGGTTCGTTAATGTATTGATTTGCAACTAATTAAATGCTATCTTGGTTGTTAAGGAAAAAACATACTGATTAAATTATTTAACATAACACTACGCCTGTGTTCCCCAAGGGGGTAGGCAGAGATGTGTGTTACAACCACGTTTCACCAATAACGTTGAGCATGCCTGTTGCCATTAACCAGACGCCAACTCGGACTCAGGTCTGTTATTTGGAGGTTCCTAATGGAAAAACTCGGTGACACTGCCCGACCTGGGAGTCGAACCAAGGACCCCATGTTTGATTATTTGATTTATACTACAGGATTAGTTCTAAAATAATAAATCGAATAGCAGTAGAATATCTCTACTGGTCATTAAATTGACAAGTCATCAAAGAACGTCGGTAATAGCAGTAGAATATTCCTACTGCTCATTAAATTGAAAAGTCATCAAAGAACGACGGTAATAGCAGTAGAATATTTCTGCTGGTCATTAAATTGAAAAGTCGTCAAATAACGACGGTAATAGCAGTAGAATATTTCTGCTGGTCATTAAATTGAAAAGTCGTCAAATAACGACGGTAATAGCAGTAGAATATTTCTGCTGGTCATTAAATTGAAAAGTCGTCAAATAACGACGGTAATAGCAGTAGAATATTTCTACTGGTCATTAAATTGAAAAGTCATCAGAAAATGACGGTTATAGCAGTAGAATTATATACATACTGGTCATTAAATTGATAAGTCAAAAAATGTGGTCAGTTGGTAGTGGTACTATTGATGTACATACTGGTCATTAAATTGACAAATATTTTAACGGTGCAGCAGGAACGAGATGGGAACACTGGAAGCAGGTACTGTTGATCTACCTGGAAGTTGCTGGAATAGAGAGTAGTGCGAAGAAACGCGCTTCGCTTTGTTGGACTAGAATTGCAGGAAATATTCTATATTATACCAGATGCGAATGTTTCACCAGCAGATGAAGTGGACGTCTTCGCAGTGGCTATAACCAAACTCGACGCATACTTTCTACCTAAACAAAGTCAGATAATATATGAACGTCAACTTTTTCGTTTGATAAAACAAGAAGCAAATGAAAAGTTTGAAAAAATCCTAGTATGGCTTAGACACCAAGCAGAAAAATGTCAGTTTAAGGGCAAAGACGATCATATAATCGATCAAATTACAGAAAAGTGTTCTAAAGAGCTTAGGAAGAGAATTCTACAAACAGGAAGCACAATAACACTGACAAATATAATTGTTGAAGCAAATACTCTTGGAGCTGTAAGTCGATAAATAGAAGAATTCGGAGGAAGCAGCACATCAACTGAGAACATAAACAGAGTGGAGAGAATAAAAGAAAATATGAGGGAAACAACAACAAACAAAACCTGGGACAATATGAAATAAAATAAGGTACAGGTTCGTAACCAAACAAACAGCTGCAACAAGACTTTTTATGGTTACGCAAGTAACCTTCAACCTAAAGGGTCCATTTGACGCAAAAATAAAAGATCGCAGATAGATCAGAAAATGCAACTTTTTACGTCATCGCTGATGGAACTAGAGATCTGCTTGAGAAAGAAACTGCCATGGCTATGGGTGTTCTTAAAATCGAATTAGAAATCGACCAAAAGGAAATAAGTGGAGGTACCAATCGATGAGAAAGTACAGCCAATTTCTCAACCATTAAGAAGGATCCCCATACCACTGGAAGAAAAAGTTGAAATCATAATAAAAGAACTGTTGGAGAAAGAATTATTGAAGAAGTTCAAGGATCCTCAAGATCGTATCACCAATATTGCCGGTTTTGAAAAATACTGGAGATGTCCGCATTTGCGTAGATATGAGGCGGGCCAATACAGCAATTTTACGTGAAAATCACCCATTGGGCAATGGGTGATTTTTCACTATGGACAAGCTACTACCAAAAATAAAAAGTGCAAAGTAATTTGCAAAACTGGACATCAAAGATGCTTTTCACCAGATTGAATTAAATCCCGATTCTCGGCACATTACAACATTTATTACAAGTAAAGGTCTATTCAGATACAAAAGACTAATGTTTGGAATATGTTATGCCTCGGAAATTTTTCAAAAAACCCTGGAACGAATGTTATTGGGATGTAATGGCACTATTAATTTTATGGGAAGGATTTGGAAGAACATGATCGAAGATTAGAAACAGTAATGAAAACTTTAGGAGAAAATAATGTAGTACTGAGAAAAGACAAGTGCATATTCAGGGAAGAAAAGGTTCAATTTTTAGGACACGAATTATCACACAGAGGTGTAAAACCATTAGATAAGTACGTGACAACTATTCAATAATTTCGTCCACCTATGAATATAGGTGAGCTTTCAGAACTTCTTGGGATTAATCAATTATGTTGGAAAAGGGATTCCAAATTTGGCAACAACTACTGAACCATTGAAAGAACTGCTTAGGAAGAAATAGACCAAAACCACAGAATTAAAAATCTTTGTGGCAGTAAACAGGAATTTGCATTTAACAAATTAAAACTGACCCTGTCTAATATTCCTACTCCAGGATACTATGACGTCAAAGATCGGACTATAGTAATAGCAGATGCTAGTCCGGTAGGACTAGGAGGAGTATAAGTTCAAATTAATGATCATGGACCTCGCATTGTAGCGTATGGTCACCGGACACTAACAGACTGTGAAAGGCGATATTACCAGACAGAAAAAGAAGCTTTAGCTTTGGTCGGGGCGGTGGAACATTT
Organism: Cerastis leucographa; assembly: GCA_963082945.1. Classification (NCBI taxonomy): domain Eukaryota; kingdom Metazoa; phylum Arthropoda; class Insecta; order Lepidoptera; family Noctuidae; genus Cerastis; species Cerastis leucographa. The sequence goes on from OY720353.1 coordinate 10,311,162, forward strand.
TTATGTTTTTCTGTTTGGAAAAGAGTTTGAATTAGTGACCGACCATAAACCACTCGAGGTTATATTCGGTCCTAAATCAAAATCATGTGCAAGGATAGAAAGGTGGATACTACGTCTTCAAGCATATACATTAAAAGTAATATACAGGCCTGGCAATGAAAATGTAGCAGATAGTTTATCAAGATTGTGCAAATTAAATAAAACGTCACAAGACAAGTCGGAAAACTATATACACCAAGTTGTTGAAGGAAACAGGCCAATAGCAGTATCACTGGAAGAAATTATGGAGGCATTAAAGCAAGACACGGAAATATTAAAAATAAGGGAAGGCCTTTATAACAACAAAATGGGGTGAAGAGGTAAAAAATTACAAAATCTTACAAAACGAATTATGCTTTTACGAAGGAGTTTTATTGAGAGGCACTAGAATTGTTATTCCAAAAAAAAAAAAAAAAAAATTGCAGTCACGTTCTGACAGCTACTTACGAAGGGCACCCAATAGTCCTAATGAACGCGAGACTAAGAACCAAAGTTTAGTGGCCTAGATACCAGGAAACTGAGAACTTGGTCAAATGCTGCAAAGGCTGAACGTTGGTCTCTGCTCCAAATCCTCCAAACCCATTGAAGCGACGGGCATTACCATGTTAACCTTGGGTAGATACTTGTATTGATTTGTTGGGTCCTTTACCAAGTATCGATTACATATTAGTAATCGTCGATAATTTCAGTGGATACAAGGAGGTAAAGATTTGTCGTAAAATTACCAGTGCTGACATAATAAAATGTCTATAAGAGATTTTTAGCAGACTTGGTAACCAGATGGCAGACAGTTCTACAAAGAGGAGTTCAAAAAAATTCTGTACTGAAAGGAATATAGTTTCGCATAATACGGTACCATACTGGCCTCAACAGAACGGAGAAGTCGAACGTCAGAACCGAGATATTCCAAAAAAAAAAAAAGAAAAAAAAAAAAATTGTCAAGTCGAGCGAAAAAACTGGCAAGAAGCTTTGTTAAAGTACCTATGTATTTGGCTATGTATAACGGTAGGTACCCCGTATAGGGTTACAGGTAAAACTCCTACAGATCATTTTTCAAACGGCAATACCGTGGCAATATACCTATGGCAGGAGACATTACACATACACTTAAACCAGAAGATTCAGATGTTAGATACAGAGATCAAGAAAAGAAAGAAACTGGGAAAGAATACACAGATAAGAAAAGAAGAGCGCGTGAATGTGAACTAGTGCCTGGGGATAAAGTTTACGTCAAGAATATGGTCAAAGATAAACTAAGCCTAAATTATGACCCAACTTCTCATACTGTAGAAAAGAGTAAAGGTGGACACTTATGTGTTCGAAACGATATAACTGGGAAGGTATCACGAAGAAATGTAGTTCATTTGAAGAAAGTTGAAGGGAAGTTATAAGTGACCAAAATAAAGAAATTAACATAAGAGAAGATGTAAATGAATCAGAAAATGGAATAGAAGAAGAAGGGGAAAAGGAAACATTAAATTAAAACATATTATGATTGACTAAATATTTATTGTGCTGTGATTTGGTTAAGCTAGAGATATATTCCGGTTTCATAAAAACTAGTTAAAACAAGGAAGGGATGTAGTGTATGTAGATATCAATATATCTCACTACAAACCGATTACAGTATTGTAACGTTGCCTCGGGCGCGCACGTCGCTCGGTTGTTAATACCGGTCCGAGTAGTGGGGCGGGCAGTCGTTGTCGGACTGTCGGCCTGTGCGGTGGTGCGTTGGCGAGTCAACTATAGTGTAACTATCAGTGGATAAATGTGCATATTGTACACTGTCTAGCAACTTAGTAATAAACTATTTATGTTTTAGAATCCTTCGAGGTAACCCAAAACCAAGCATACGTTGGTCTTTCCAGCCCGCTGGGACATTTACGTTCAGTGTAATGACGGAAACCACTGAGACTGTGCACTTTAACAATGTGCGCAAGGACCAAACTGGAATATACAAATGTAGCGCGAAGAACACTCAGGGATCAGACAGCTTCACTATGGAACTAGTCGTAGAATGTAAGTATTTTTTTCACCCGAGTACGGCAGACATTTTTATGTTCCACCGGTGCGCCCTAACTCCTGAGCCAACTTTATGAATGAGGTGTCAATCGATTCGTTATTAAGGCCCGGGTGACAGTCTGCGTTTTACGTGAACAAAATCGTTATGGATTTTTTCTTTTATTTACCTTTCTATTCCGAGAGAGAATTATTTAGAGTTCATTAATATCGAGCAATAATAAAAAATTAAAAAAAAAAGGTAAAAAAAAACCCATATTGCAAAATTGACCACTAAAAAAGTATAAACAAGACATTGGTGTCAGTTAAGAATGATTAATTTAGACAAAGTTTCGGTACGGCTTTTCCTCATTGAAAATAAAACTGTATTTTTAGACCCACCTGTAATAAAAATCGATGTTGCACTGATACAAATCAAAGACGACGACGAAGTAAGAATATCATGTGACGTCATCGGTGAACCTGCTCCAGCTGTGAGATGGTTCTTCAATGGTTCCAGATTTGACAGTACTGCGATGGCCCGAGTATCCAGCGACCATAGTCTCAGGTAAAATTATTACAAGTTAAGAAATACGCAATTTTACTGACATTGCTAAATTACACTATAACTCATTAGCAACGCAATAATTGTGTCAGCTCTTGATATCGAGTGTAACCAGGCGAGTGCAATGAATACGCTCATTTATACACATTTGAGCGGGCCGAACCAAATTGCATTGTAAAAATACTCATTAATGACTTTTTCGTAGAACCGTCACACACAGGAGCCCCAAAATACAAATACGTTAAATAATACGTTTTTTGCAATCCACTAGTGCCTTCGCTGCGGCTCAGACTTATCTGTGCTAGCATTGACTATAATACTTACTTTAAATTATGCACACAAATGGCATGATATTTCTGTTAAAGAAAACAACTAGGTACTGAATAAAAGTGTTTTATTGCAGATTCAAAGCAAGGCTACCTGACATTGGGTTTTACAGATGTGAAGCAACAAATAAACTTGGAAGTGCAAAGAAAACGACTGAACTACAAGTATACAGTAAGTTTTGATCAATGATGCATTATTAATACAAGGTCTAATTGAATTAGCTACCGTAACACCACAGACGGAATCGCCATAATTATAGGTATTGTTATTATATCTAAAAATTGTAAAAAAAAAAACTTGACGCTGTTAATTATAACGTCGTCAATGGTGTTCTTACATGTCCGCTTCGTGCTCGGAATTTTCCGGGCAAAGTTGGATACTCAAGTCACTGGAACCACCCTAGAAACCCATCTAATGCAGTAAGCATCGCCGAAATCGTCTAAATGGTTAAAATGCAAATTTAATAAATCATGTGACTACAATAATTAATTGAGAATTAGAATTGATTATAATTAATAATTAGACACGACTGTGTCTAATTCTCAATGCCAACCACGTCTGTAAAGTTAACACAGAAAAATCTGTTACGTCACTCGTGGGTAGGGAATGCAATTGCGCTTGATAATTACAATCCTGTGATTTGCGGGACTGAAGTCATTTAAGATTAATTATACTTACACAGTTGAGGAGGAGGAACATTAATAAGAAGTCCATTGTTTTAAAATAACATGGTGAATCTATTAGATATCGCTGTCAGCTATAAGACCGCCATTGTTACCATAAAATTAGCTGTATTGTAAAACCGTTATGTTTCAATTTTGGTATACAATAAAGTATATTCTATTCTATCTCTCAAATATTGTGCGCACAAAACTACTTTCGCATTTGAAAATCATGTTCTCATCCCATTTGGGAGAACATGTTCTTCAACTGCTAACGGTAGTTTGTACTTGGGATATTTAATTATTAAGTCCAACTATAGAACCCTTTTACTGTGCATTCCGCTTTTACAAGCACTTGTCCGGTTTTTTGCTATCTATGTTGTTAAGACATGTGTACTCATCCTGTCTCTCGAATTTCGCTATCTTATTTCATTCGTGAGGAAACCGGCATGTTCCTAGAACTAAGACATGTGACATCTACCAACCTGCACTGGGCCCGCGTGGTGGATCACACCCCACTCCCTCTCATAGAGAGCAGGCCTGTGTCCCTAGCATTGGGAACATTATAGGCTGATGATGATGATGATTTCATTTGACCCTGTTTACCTATCACGAAGTAACGTTTCATTTTTTTACTTCCACACAATAATATTTATAAGGATTAGTTATCCTTAACAGTTAGAGGAATATTAATTTGCACATGGTTTTATTACCTTTCAGTACCAGTAACCATAGAAACTCCAAAGGATCGTATTATAGAAATCATGGTTGGGAAAAATCAGATTTTAAATTGCCGAGCTGACGGATACCCTGAACCTCACATTAAATGGACATTCCAAAACTCAGACCCAAAGATACCACCTAAAGATATAACGTAAGTACTTCTATTTTATTAACTCGTTGTTGTGTTGCCAAAGTCAGTCCGTGGTTGGGTTCGGTACGCAATGGACGGTTCTATTGCGTACCGAACCCTTTCCATGTTGTAAAAAAGATCCCTTATTCCGGTATGTGCCGATCTCGTTGGTAAACACTCCATGTTGTCCATATTGGAATTAAATAATACCATCCAGTTCAAATAAAAGCCGTTCCCAACATACATACAATTTGAGAAGTCTTAGCAGGTGACGACTTGTGACATTATTCTCCTGTCCTCATTCCAATTATTTGAAAAGGGCGTTTACGTGTTATGCTTATAACATCGACCTGCTTATGTTTTCAAGGATCCAAGATCAACACGTCAAACTAACAATTTCTATGCTTTATAATATGTAGAACTTGTTCTTGAAAATGATGAAAACATCAGAACTAAGTGGTCATGTAGACAAACACGAAAAGCCGTTTTATTTTATAGTGTGTTTACGTATCGATAGACGAGTGTATAACGTGAGGTCGACACACGGAAGCGCGATTAACGCTTGTGCGACAAAAATGTACTGCGACTCACTATAGGTCGAATGCACGCTTGTGCGACAAACTGTAGCTCGACATCTCCCTAGTGCGACACACTGAAGATCGACATCACGGTGGTGCGACATGAATCTAGTGATAACTAAATCAAAGTCTGCTTATTTGAGAGTGGACTTAAATTTATTTGTTCTCTTCCATAATAAATTATAATCGTAATAATGAAAACGTTTGCATAAACAATATTTTTCAGGCCTGCCGGTGGAGTAGCGTCTGTAGCCCTAAGGAACTTGCAGTTGGACCAACAAGGATTTTATACCTGTGAGGCAGAAAACGGTATCGGTGGATCAACTAGTATCACGTACGAGGTTAACATATATGGTATGTATTATACTTTGTACGGCAAGTAGGTACTATTGGGCCGCCTGATAAACGGTGTTACTTCTACACATACAGTCTAGTTGTTGCTTGCGTTAAATCCAAAGTTGAATGTTTGAAACATCTTATGCGCCTGTTATGTATGCATACTGTATAACTAATATATGTATACAACTATAATAAAGTAAATAACTTCGGTATTATAGTAAAAACTTAGAGCGAAAACATTACCCTTTCCCACACTAATAAGGCTTAAACTTAGCCCAGTTTGGCGTTATTGGGTCCGATTCCCAGGTCGCGCAGATTGTTATAGATTTTTCATCAAGAATTTCTTAGTAGCAACCCGGACTCAAGATTTGTGTTCGGTTGATTGCATTAGGCCCTATGTTACATGGGAATTAAACTTAGCTGGCGAAATATGGGTGTACTATAGGAACACTTCTGCTATGTTTCAGCTCCACCTGTTATCGTGAACACATATCTTTACAAAAATTTTGAGGTGATGGAGGGAGACGTGGCGCTCCGGATTCAGTGCAAAGCTTTGGGCAGCCCAAAACCTTCGATTGTGTGGATGAAAAACGGACTCAACTTGGCTATGGGTAACTTTCTCAAATAATTGGAATATCTTGCTTATTCAGGGAGGTTAATATAATACTTGGGACGTTCAATAAGTACCTGCGTTTACAGACAAGTGGCGCTGCTATGGGAAGTTGACATTACTATCGTATGTACAGTCTCCTTTCAGGGTCCATATTGGCTCACCTAAAATAAGAACTTTATCATTAGGAAGATCACTCTTCCTAAAAATTTTCATCCTAAAGTTTTCAATTCATACTATTTGTCGTGCTACCGGCGGTGTTCATAACACTCATATTTCCGAAAATTGTAATTAATAATATCATTTATGTAAATATATTTAAACTCCTTCTGTTTTTTATCATAACGCTTTTATCCCTAAACATAATTACCATACTATGTTCACTCACTACTCAGAAAGAAACATTTACCAAGTGTAATAAAAAATATATGTGGGTAGAAGAGGTTGTGCGTTGTTTCATCGCTAATTGTTTCACATAAATTGTTTCTCATATTATCATTTCATAGAATAATCAATACGCAGAATACTTACTTTGAAGAAACTTGAATCATCGAATTTTGTTTCAAATAAAATTTAATGTTACAATATTCATATCACAGAATAACAAATCAAATATTCTTTATCCACATATTGTTTGTTTCACATAAAACTTATTACGAAGAATAACATTTTATCGAGTGACAGTTTAAAAACTCATACCTTTGAAAATTACATACCCTCCTATAAAATTACAACATAATGCGGTTTCCGGTGTTCCTCAGGCCAGCCTCAGCCGCGGCGGCGAGCTTTAGAAACCACCTGCTCCTCGACTCGCGGGCCGCCTCATCCCTCCGCGCCTACGCGGGCTTAAATTACACTCTAGGGGTAGGGCAAACAAGACTACGTGGAGTCTGGTTTGCAGCCATTCCTTTTTGTTACTAACTTTGTAGTACAACATATTGACTTTTAAAGACAATATTTTAATTTAAGATTAATAATTTCGTTGAAATAAAATACCATGGAAACATACATCGAACAAACAATATTCGTTAAAAAGTAATTCTACTGTTTGATAATTTTGTTAAATAAAAAAATGTGATTATGAAATTCATTGAAATGTGTTTCTGTAAAATATGTTTCATTCAAGTAAATAGTAGTTAAAACAAAAATATTTGAAATAAAAATACGAGGACCAAATTTTATGTGAGACATTTTCTGCGAAACGAAATTCTGTGAAATTTCTGTCTGCGAAACAAGGTGACACCGGGTAGAAGATGATAGTTATGGTGCCCCTACTATGAAAAAAATACTTAGATAAATTTCGGGACCAATTTCGAGGTAGCGTAGTTGGTCACAGTTCTAACCTAACCTATGGATATCTTTGCAGGTACACACCGCTATAAATAAAATTAAATAAGACGCTTTAATTAATAAAAAAAAAATCTAAACAAAAAAGATATGACTTTGAATAATAGTGTAAAAGATGGTTATGTTGGGAAAATATAGGAAAACAAATAAAAGTATAATAGATGTTTATTGCTACTGACGTTATGAAGTTGAATGCTTCGGAATTATGAATATTAGAGACAGAGTAGTTAGGCATTGTGATTGTTAGGATGAAAAATGTTAGGAAGAACATTTTCGGATTTCTAATTTATGGGAGTTGAAAATTTAGGTGAACTTTGGCGCACCCGTTAGTTATTCCTGTGTACAAAAGTACAACAGGGTCATAAATGACGCTGTTGTACTTTTGTGCTATGTCGCAGTATTATTTTTTGTACCACGCCGCTAAAATGCGTATGCCGAAATCCGGGATGCCTACGGCGTTATGACAGCTAGTTTAATTTGATTGTGTAACCTTATAGATGTTTTTTAGAAAACCTTATTTCCTCAGGGTCTGAATGGTTCGATATGGAAGACGACGGGACTTTAATCATCAAGAACGTCGACCGCGAGTCAGAAGGGTCATACGTATGCCGCGCAGAAAACAAATTTGGGCATGTAACTGAGCGATACGAAGTAACAGTCAGAGGTGAGGTCTTTCAGATGGAGGTTTTTTTATACTAAACTCTACTAGGTTAATTTAATTGATAAGTTTATTAAATACCCTGAAATAGCAAACAACTTGGGGAAAACAATGATTATAATACTGATACTGTTCGCCTTCATCCAATTTTAATACACTGTGGCAAAAGTAATTATTGTAGTAGTTTATCTTCCTAGACCCAGTTGGTAGTCGTTGTGCCCTCAGTACAAATTCGTTTAGTGGACAAACCCGATATCAGGCCGAATCAGTTTTTGCTAGGCTAACCGGTGTATACTGCGACTACCGTGACACCGCTCGCTTCGCTTGCTCGGCTCGCACTTAGTTGGTCACAGTTCTGACCCAACCTAACCTATTTACTTGGGGTGCCATATAATCACCTTTGTGTGATGACTTCTCTTTGATACCATTAATATGAGTCAGATTACTTAATTTAAGTTAGTCATTCTCATAATAAACATTTTGATTGAAAGCTAAACAATAAAATAATTGTTATAAAACATGCATTTTATATTTCTTCCGATAATTGATGACATTATTCATAATGCCCGGTCAATTTAATTGTTTCAGCGTTATGAATAATGCTCTATTCATCACTGGTTTCATAACACATACACCTTACGTAAAGGTATCGGTTCATTCTAAATAATGTTGTTTCAGATAATTTAGTACCCGTGTTACCTACAAGCACTATATTTGTAAAAGAAGGCGAGACAGTTAATATCAAGTGTGACATACCACACAGCAAGACGGATGTAATGAGATGGTATAAGGTACGTTGTAGATTTTGACATTTGTATTAAAAAAAAACAATTCCGGGCCGTATTACGATCACAAAGGCGTGTATAGGTTTCCAATGCTTTTTTTTATAGCTGGACAAGGCCATATTATTTTTCACAAAAAAAAAAACAAATATTTAACAACAGGACTAAAATATCTAAGCAGCATTGTACATTGTGCGAATCTTAAGAATAATCTTCAGAATGAAACTTTTTGCTGTTTCTAAAGTAAAACTTTAATATAAAATAATTTGCTGCATTAAAATTCGAAAGATGAGGCCCTCCCTCGCATGGAGAGTCGGTGTCTCAGCATTGGGAGCACATAAGGCTGATGATGCCTTACACAATTGTTTTAGGATAGCGTAGCTGTTGCGAGCGGAGAACTGACCTTGTACAGCGTGACACGCAGCGAGGACGGATTGTACACGTGCCGAGTTAGCAACCCGACCAAGTCTCAGTCAGTCTCCACCAAAGTGGTCGTAGGGTACAAACCAGAATTCACCACAATTGAAGAAGAGGTCGTTGAATTCGTCCATGGAGCCGATGCAGTAATCCTATCCTGCGAAGCTAATGGAGAACCGGCGCCGACGGTAAGGGATCATGAATTTATTTACATGTTGATGACACACAAGTCCGCGACCATAAAATTCGCTGATGATGACGAAGCTGGCACTATTAAACCCTGGGCCACACCCTGATTAGTAAGATGCATGCTTCTGCTTAAGATCATGTTCGACTCAAAATGTAAACGCGATATACAAAGTTTTCCAAACATAAATTCACAATATCAGAACTGACTAATAAATGGTTATAAAAACAACATTTAAAACTTATGGATTTAAAAGCAAGGGTTTGGTTATAAAAGCAAGTCACATATCCTTTAAAAATAACAACAGCTCCCAATTACTAAGCCCTAATAATGAAAAAGCTAAACTAGAAACGTTTGCAATGTCATCCTTTGCAGCAGTTAAATGAGGTTTGCTCTATTAGCAAACTCAACTCGGGGCAGAAGGGGTTCCAACATTTTTGTATGGGACCTGGCACACCTATACCGTCCGCCATTTTGAATAAAACATAGGTCAATCGACAGAGTAAGTGATTGCAGTAAAAAATATTCAGTGATGAATCTCATAAGTGATATGGTTTCCAAGATATTTGCTGACATGGTGAAAAAGGCATCAAATGATTTCGTTAGACCAATCATTTTGAGATCATTTTCCGAAAGAGTAGGTTAACTAAGGACACTGCAAATCTTTTAGCGCACTGTGTCTCCACATTGCGAAAAACGAAATATGTGTTGCCATGTTTCTCGATCTTGCAAAGGCATTTGACATGGTTTTGTTTGGTTTAGAGGAATCTACCCTGCGTGGTTTAAGAGCTACTTGACGAACCGAAAGCAATACTCGTATACTAGAGTTGGTGCCTTCTGCTGTGACCATCTTCCTATGTTCTTTGGTGTCCCCCTGGGTAGTCTACTTGATCCCAGACTTTTCATCATTTACATAAAATATGCAAAATTATTTGACCTTACTGCCAACAACGTTAATAACCTTACGCTCAAACTACATAACTGTCCTGGTACTTATTCTAATTCATTTAACTGTCCTGTCGAAAGCCCGACGTCTGTTAAATACCTCGGCATTATCAGCACTCGACATACTAGAACCACAAATCAAATATCTAGCAGGATAAGAAAACTTTGCGCAAAGTACTGGATAATTTACCATCTGACGTACTACATCAGGTTTATCGTGCACTTTGCCAATCTATTATAAGTATCTAATTCGCGTGTGGGTTCGGATCAAATAATTGAAACACATACACAAATAAACATACATCACACACACACCACACACACCGCTCCACACTGACACACACAATTTGGTTCCGCCACATTCCTTATCACGTCTCTAGTCTCCATTCCTAAAATCAAATGCCGAGCCTTAGGATAATAGACTGTCTAATTTTGGGCTCACTAGCAACAACACTCAATGTTAACTAGTCATATGTAACTTATAACATTTCTATATAAAATCGTATGTAGGTAATGGCTATTATACATATGGTTAAGTACGACGCACACACCACATACAAACATCAACTGACGAAAAGTAGGTATGTTTTTTGCTCATTTGCCGTAGTTTGGAGTGAGTTGGTCAGATTTAACGGTTTTAATTTCACCGGTTATTCATGATTTTGTGAAATAGTTCACAAAATACGTCATTTAATTTGCAGTAGGCAAGATTTAATCGAATGTTCATCCACAGACGGCGATTTGGAAGCACAACGGCAATACACTGGATTTCACGGATATGTCATACCCATTAGGAATGGTGTACGGCGCAACTGGGACCTACGAGTGTGAGGTCAGCAATGAATTCGGCAGTATCACTCGCAACTTCAAAGTGACATCTAGAGGTACTGTATATATTACCAAAGATCATCTTCCTTTACCCGTGTTAATTGGGGTCGGCGCAACACGTTTTTTATTTCTCGACAGCAGATGCATAAGGTCGGACGGATGTACAAAACTTTGACTTTTTAGGAGAGCAAAACCAAACTTGAAAAACATTTGTCTTGATATTTATCTACAAGGTGTAGTTTTGCATCCTCGTCAAAATTCAGGAAGTTGTCACAAACGACATAAATAATCAATTAAAATTACGGTACCTAGTTAATTATTAATAAACGCATATTATTTTGGTTGTTTGTTGATTTTCGCAAAAAAGAAGGAAAATTACCTACTTACTACTTTTATTATTGATTCGGGACGAGAATCGTTAGCATAGTTACCTCCTTGAATTTGACGAGGATTCAAAACAACACCTTGTATATACTAGCTGATCCCTGCATGCTATGCAATGCTCTTGCTTCCTACCCACTACTTACTGTAAATTTCTATTGGTAATTAGGCCATTGGCTGATACGACCATCGGAGTAAAGATCGCTGAGTCCATATCCTAAATGTCGACAACCTCGCGAGCCAAGTCAAGATACTTGATTTGCTTATCTTTCTCAGCTTTCACGAGGTTCTCGTCATGTGGAACCGTTATGTCAACAATCATTGCGCGCCGCTCTGATCGATTCACCACCACTATCAGGCTTATTGGCTACAATAGTCCTGTCAGTGATGATGGATTGATCCAAGTATAGTGTTGTATTGCCATTTTCGAGAACTGGGTCGGGCACATACCTACCTATAGTACGACACTTCCGAATCCTCGAGGCTTAGAGCACGTTGCAAACGTGCCATGCTTCACAATAAATCTCTGGTAGTTATTTGCAATCATAACCTCATCCATAATTGCACAAACAAAACCTTCGATTTCTACGAAGAGGTCTCCGGAACGTAGCCAGGCTACGGACGCTGATAGATCTACATCGGATTTATGCAGGGCCCGGAAGAAGCGTCCGTGAAGCTCCTTACTCTGCCATACTTCCCTGCGGTCATTAGTGTCAAGCACCGCAGGTTTGCGCCAGTTCTCTTTAGCCAAGAAGAGCGGGGTGAAGCCCTTGTCTATCGCGATGACATCTTGATGCATCCCCTCATCGGCTCCTAAAAAATATTCCCTGAGACTGCATAAATCACGCGATTGTGGAAAATCTTTGCGTTTAAAAATCCTCGACCTCCACAATTCCGCGGGATATACAGTCTCATAACCGAAGAACGTGGGTGATGCATTTGATATGTCGTCAACAATGTACCGACATGTCCCAACCATTATAACCATTATTTTTAACTCACAATGTTTTGTTCCCACAATTTTCTGAAATTCTTCTTCTTCTTTATCGTGTGGATTAAAAAGAACCACACGTTAAAGAATAAGAAAAATGTCACACTGACACCAGAACCTGGTGTCAAAGTTTTATGCTGCCCACGGGCCTCTACTTGGCTTTAAATGCCGACTAGAATTATCTCTTAGGCATGCTGCTTTCTCACCATGTTTTCCTTTACCGAAGCAAGTGATAATTATACAATGCGCATGTGAATCCGAAAAATCAGAGGCGCGTGTCTTAGGTTCGAACTCGAGACCTATGGCTTGACTATCCGACGGTCACACCACTAGGCTATCACTAGTTTGACTTTAACATCTTTTAGACAAGTTTCAGACAGAAAATAGTCCAAATTAATCCAACATTTTGCGTGTGTTTTACAGATTGCATATTGGACATCAAGAAAGACTTCCCGGCGAAACAACCCATAATGTTCTCACCGTCACTTACTTGGCCAGTGTTCCCAGTGAATGACGGGTACATGATCATACCTAACAGAGATTATTTCTACTTAAACTGCCCTTCAAAGTTCTCCGACCCTGCTCTCCCCGTCAACAGACTCATGGCATTCTGTGAACGCGACAACACATTCAAAATCAATGGAAATATATACAATTTTGCTGATTTAACATGTAAAGAAGAAGTCAAGCCTCAAGTTTCTAGAACTGGTATTCCGTGTCTCCCCGGCAAGACCGAGTATGTTAGGGTCGGATACAAAGTACATAATGAATTCCTTGGAGTATTCGAAGTTTGCCTGGACACGGACAACAACGTGCCTTTGTTCACGAAACACAAGCTGTCTCCTCACCATACGGACAGGTCTACTGAGGCAGCATGGTCCAACAGCCTGTTGCCTCAGGACTTCGACACCTTGTACGATTGTAGGAGACAATCGTATGACATCACTTCCGCTTTAGGAAGAGGGTTGAGTAGTTACGACTCTTGTTGTTTTGGTAAAAGACAGCTCGTGAGCTCCCACAACTTGCGGCCTGGCGTACCAATGTCATCGGCTTATGACTACTTGAATGTCATCCCTCACTGGAGCACCTGTAATTCCAAGGTATGCTGGCTTTATTTCTCATGCATAGGTACTACTAGAAAAAACTTCGTTTTTATATTTGACTAGTTGTACACACAGCACAGAGTATGGGCTAACCCCTCAAGTTTTGAAATGTTTTACACTGCTACAACATTGAATTCGTTACTAAAAATCTAAAGAATACTTCAAAAAACAGTTCATATTTTCGATTTGGATTCGACCCATCGCATCAACGAATGTTGTCATAGGTCAGCGGTTTCACAAATGGGCCAGCAAGCCCATATGATTTGCGATGAAATTGTTATCTACTATCATCCGATTTACTTTATCTTTAGGTCTCTGTCTAATCGATAAGTGTTATAATTTGCGGGTATCCATTTTTTGTTAATAAAATTAATCCACCAAGACTAAACGACTACGATTTAATTAAATTACATTTAAGATCAAAGTTTTGTTAAATAAAAGCAATAATAAATGATTATTAATGTTTTGAAATTATTTTTAAATATTAGTAAAACTAAATAGAAAAATACTTAATATTAAAAAAAAATATGCAAGACAAAATGCACAATTTGTGCTTAGGTTTTGAACCTTCAAATGGTCTTGAAAGCTCCGGTCTATTTGTTCAATAACTCATAGTAAATGATAACCCTGTTTTTGCTGTCGTTACACGCTATAGTAAAAGTATAAAAGTTTTCTCAAAAAAAAAAAAAGACTTTTTAAAAATAAGTACTTACATAAACTTATTTATTCACTAAAATAATATATCAATATAGTATATAAATAGTTTTTGCAGAATACAAAAACTCAACTAGGCCGAAAACAGATTTGAACGCACTTGCCTTTTAGGGGGGTAACCACTTAACAGAGTTATGTGTACCCGGCATGCGTTGCAATGTACTTTCTCCAACGTACTTACCTACTGCCTACTTCCTGCCTACATTCTGCCTACCTTCTGCTTACCTTCTGCCTACCTTTTGCCTACGTTCTGCATACCTACTGCTTTCCTTCTACCTACTTACTTCTTTCCTTCTACCTACTTACTTACTACCTACCCTGCGTATTTATACCAGCTGTGCAAAATGTCATGAAAATCGGTTCAGTAGTTAAGGAGTCTATAGGTTTCGAACAGTCGTACAGACGAAAAGACATTGATTTTTATAAATCAATCAACATGTCGAACCGGTTCTCACAAATCGCGAATTGTTCGCGAATGAATCGCGGTCTGACCGAACGTTAAAAGCGTATAATCAAAACTCTCTTAATGTCTGTATGTCTTCAGAATTGGGAAGATATGGAGCAAAGTGTGAGAAACCTTGTAAAATCAGCTGGTCGTGATCTGATAATATCGACTGGAACTGCAAACCCTCGCCGCGGTGGAGCCTCTACCGACATAACCCTACACGACGGCCGCGGAGGGAAGCAACCGGTAGCGCCCTACCTATGGAAGGTTAGACATCTTTTTGTTTTATTGTGACAATTTGTATTGTGGAATCCTATGTGAAAACTTGTGGGACAATAGTTTGTGAAGACAACTCAGGAGATAAGTTCACAGGCAACTATAAAAACTTGGCCACTGTTGTGCGTGTGCTGAGAAGTAAAGTCTATCATAAAGCATAACATAACATCACGCGTGTAATCCCCGAAGGGTTAGGCAGAGGTGTACCTAGTAGTACACCCACATTTCGCCTGTTATGTTTAAGTCCCGTGTAATAGAGGACGAGCCATTTATTGCCACCAACCGGACGCAAATTGAGACTCGGTGACTGCCACAAAAAATCCTGATTTAAAAACCCAATAATACTCGACCCGGGACACGAACCCAAGACTTATGCTCAGCAGTCACGCTTGCGACTACTAGAACATCGCGGTAGTCAAGTCTTTCATATTAAGAGTATTCCGTATTGTTGACGGCATGGTACTGTATACGTTGGTTACAAATCTGAATGTTCTTAGCTCTTCTCACTCACTCTTCTTCTGACAGTTAGTGTGTTATCAGACTCGGGCACTGTTTATCTTAATTTTTAGCTCACTTTGCAGACTAACATTTTTATTAATTCTCAGGTGGTTCAAGATCCCGCTCAGTCAGCATCCCTCGCGATAATTCAGATCAACATTCCTGGATTGACTGCAGCAGAAGCTTCGAAGCATGTCCTGTGTCATGACATTTGCGGAGCTGGTATCAGCTGGATAGAACCCTCCAACTGGAAAAATGTTAAGGACGGCTACACTTATTGTTGCTCGATAATCGATTTTGAAAAGGCATTCGGTTACAACGGACGCTTCAGTTCTGATATGATGTATGTTCTTTTCGATGCCAGTTTGATGCCTTCATCTTATATGCCTTAGAAGAGCAATATTATTGAAAATTGTTTTTTTTATTTTTATTTTGGAGTATCTATTTCCAATTATCATACATTTATTGTTTGTTTATTCACTTAATGATAATAATTGTTTTTTCAATTAACAATAAATTAACATGATATCATGTAAGACTCTGGTTTAGTAAGGCTCATCACCCGAATAAGTGGTGTAGTCAACAATCGACTTTCAATGCAACACGTGAAGGCTATGGCAATGACATTACGATGAGGACGACCTGGCATCAAGGCTGCGCAAGCCGATTTTTGTTCCATACAAAGGGAAAAAGCTGATAATTTCAATATTTGCAATTTTATGTATATTTATGTAATCAGCAAAAAATATTGGTATAGAACTTATGAACCTGAACATGAATTTTAACACAACTTTTGACGTAAATCACATTACGTTTATGAAAACATCAAAATAATTTACGAATAGTCACAGTTAGTTTATCAGTTACTTCGAATAAATTTATTTTGCAAAGATTTTTACTGCCTTTTTTGTTAACCATTTCCCGAAGGACTGCTAAAAATGTTTTCGCCTGGAATGATAAATGTGCATAAGACATGACAAATGTGATGTGAAATGGCAAGCATTTTTTGGCACAACTACACTAGCAAACAAAGAATACCCCATTTTTAATTGTAAATGGGTTGGGTTCGTTGGAAGCGTCTTGATTGTCTGCTGGTTATAGGCTACGTAACTTTACGTTAAATTGCATAAGGACGGCGCCTTATGCAATTTAAGATTTCTAGAGAACATAAAATAAAGGACTAAAAAAACAGGACGTTTTGGGTATCAAATGAAAGGTCTTAAGACGCAAATTTCAAAAACGTAGAAAAATAATTAAAAATAACATCAAAAACTAAAACCCGACGACTGAAAAACCACACTCTAGAAAGTATGAAACAAAAACATATTCTAGGATAGCCATGGTCGTATGCTACGTACATCATAAATTTTAGGGCAAAGTGGCGTTCGACCACGACCGACTGACCGACCAGTTATTCATTTTGACCATGTAACTGGAAACAGGTAAGGCACTAGGCACTATCGCAGAAGAAAGCTGCGGAAAGGGAAAGGGAGATGATAAGCTTCCGCCCATCACGCAGTAGACGCACTGGAACACGGTAGGCTCTTCCAGCCTCCCTAAACAGGTCCAGGGGCCTAACCGTGGAAAGAGATTAACACCCCACTCGAGTGCATCCTTTAAGGATTTACACCTCGAGCAAAAAAGAGAAATATTTATACAAGGTGTTGTTTTGCATCCTCGTCAAAATTCAGGAGGTTGTCACAAAAAGCATAAATTATCAAATTAAATTACGGTACCTAGTTAATTATTAATACACGCTGATTTTGTTTTTACATTTGTTACTTACATTTGTTCAGAATAACCCCCATAACGTTTAGGGAATCAGAAATAATCGCATAAACGTTTGAGAATGTTTGAATGTGTGAAAGCTGATAGGGTGAGGATCAGACGGGCCGGTTGAAAACATGGAAGGTTATTCACACTTTCCGATTTCCGTAAATAACAAAAAAAGCCTACCCATTTTATCATTGATTCGGGTCGAGAATCATTAGCATAATTACCTCCTTAAAGGACACGGGCGAGACTACATGTATTTTGGAACCCACTCTTAGAGATAGTGTTCACTATAGCAACGTATACATAGTTATAAAACGACTAAAGACTATCAGAAAAGTAAATGGAAAGTAAGACTGAAAAGTTGGGAGAAAAGAGATATACGTCTATTTACAAGATAACCTAAAAATCTTACGACTAAGGTTTTTAACAGTGGAATGTCTCCGTAATTAAGATTAATCAAAATATAATAATACATAAGACGACTCATAAAGGAAGATTCGAACTACTGTATTTCCCTCGCAGTTTTAGTTCTGACTTTACGTGATTTACTTCTTGTCATAAGCCAAAACCAGAATTTTTACTTCATTGCCTGTACCTAATTGATGAATCATAAAACTGCTAGACTGCAGCTAGAGACTAAACAGACGTTACGATGGCCAAGTTGCTGTCGGGTTTCATTTTCAGGGTCGCAGCTTATCAGCCCCCAGCATGAGTGACAAAGGCAGTCGTCTCCTGTTATCTGGAATTAATTAATTATGTTAAAATAAATAAATTCACCTATAATGTAATAAACATAAAGAGTTCCATAAGTAACAAAAGAAAAACAGAAATGTCTAAAGATGATATAGAGGTCGAAGACCTCTGATACCTGTGGAGGGGTAGGTATATAAATATTAGGTATAAATATTTAATGACAAAATGCGACAGCCACCCATCTTCTATTTTGATGACTGAAAGATCTCAGTAAAATACACTACTGCTACCTCGGCCAGTCTTTTACTGCATACTGTTTTAGTCCGATAAAGTATAGGGCAACAGTAAGAATGAGCCTAATATAAGATTACAACAGTATGTATTTATACATATAAAAGCTAAACGAATCTCAGTTTGTTGTTCAGATAGATATCTTAAATAAGTTCTTAACTTATGATATAAATACATGTTTTTTTACAAATATACTTACATCACGTGGATACACCCATCTCTGAACTTTTTCAAAGCCCTGAGCATCTCCATCAAAGAGACGACACCTCCGTAAGAGCGTAAGTCGTAAGAGAAAAAGAAATTAACGCAACGCATGTTTGTGGTTAAAATCAAAGTCCAAATCAAAAACAACTCAATGTTCAATATCCAGAGAAGAATGCGGTAGGTAGTCTATGACAGGGTGCATTATCTTCAGTTCAAGATGTAAAGGCCAAGTCGTCGAGAATCTACAAAATCGCAATGATAAACATAAAATCCCAGACATAAATACAAACATAACGATGGACTAGATCATCACAGATCTGACAATGACAGTAGTGACGGGACTCAATCGATCATCATTGATACCGTTCCTTTATAAGAAATACTATAAAATCGCCATTGTTCCATTTTTATTAAATGCTTTTGCATTGTTAATTGGTGTTTTAATATCAGGTTTGCATGTTATTTTTTATGAATTTTTGACATAATAGAATGTATAAAAACTAAGAGAAAGAGCCATTTGTAGTAAGAAAACCCTTGAGCAAAAACACATGTCATTGGATTGGAACGTAATCGGAAAAAAGTTGCGTTTTGTAATTGCACGATTACTTAATTTTAGTAAATTGAAAATATTTATAACTTTTGATTCCCGAGTCCTAAAAATTCAATATTTTAAAAATAAATATCTCATAAAACTGTAGTTATAATTATTTTATATTTACACTGGAACGGAGTTTAGTTAATTTTTAGATTCTTTGGGTCCATTTTCGCCAGCCTCCTAAACCCCCGACACAAAAAACCTCTAAAAAACCAAAAATAAAATAATCCAAGCGTCTTAGCGTCGGGGGACCACCGCTATATAAGTAGACCGCTTAGTACAAGCACATAACAAAGCAGACCCCCGATGCTAAGACGCTTGGATTATTTTATTTTTGGTTTTTTAGAGGTTTTTTGTGTCGGGAGTTTTTTAAATTTTTAATTTAATTTTTTATACTACGTAGTGATTAACCAGGTACTGTAATTTTAATTAATTATTTCTATGTTTTGTGACAACCTCCTGAATTTTGACGAGGATGCAAAACAACACCTTGTATAATTGAATAGCACATGCGTGAGTACTATGTACTGTAATGCCACCATTTACTGAGTACCTACATCTGTCATTGACACGAATTTGCCGTGGTGGTTGAGTGAATGTCATGCTCACTAAAATTTCACGCTAATGGTGGTGGGTGTGTCGGGTCATTTAGTTCCCTTCAAAAAGGTTGAGTTAAATGATGGCTGTTACACGCCTTATGTTCGTGGACGGGCGCTGTCAGTTGTGACTGGTCATCTCTTAGCTGCCATGGTTTATTTTAATTATTTTATTTTTGAATTACATTATTTAATCTTTTACTCTGGACGCTCTTAACTTGCCGGTATTTCTAAATCGTTCTCACATATTTGTAATTCTTAACATGAATGATGTAAACAAGATTTTGTAACATATTTGATTTTAAAGAGTGTCCATGCCGTTTCTTGCCCATTTTTCTCCATAGAGATCTACGGTTTGGAATGGGCAACTACAGTACTTTCACAAGTTATTATGTTTTGTGACTGGGACTGTAGCTTCACGTTTTTTTTTTTATTTTTTGACTTTCAAAAGTGCCTGTAACGGTCAAATTGAAATAAATGCTCTGAGTTTGAGTCTGTATTTTACACACAAAAAAAGACTAGACAGGACCTGCTTAAGATGAAAAGTGCTTGCATGAATTCAAGATGGTATTTCAATGATGGGTGCTATACAACCTGTTTTTTTATATCCCATAACTCTAGGGTTATATTCTGTAGGTAAAAATAATACTAAAACTCCTAGAATAGGTGGTCCAAAAATGCATAGATATCTCCGATCATCAATTATAATTTACTTAGGTCAAAAATTGTCATCAGTATGACGAATCTTTACTTTTGCGAGGTTGACAAACTTCACAGTAGTGTAGTAAAATAGTAGTAGTTTCATTGATAAATACGAGTAATTCTTTTTATTCCAACCAATAATTCATATTTAAAGCTAAGAAAATGCGAAAAAAAAAACAAAAAAAAAGAAGTATGAAAGAAACATAATTCATATGCCAGTTGATTCTTTGATATGGTCTCAATCATATCCTAGAGTTATGGGATATAAAAAAAATAGTAGATTATTAACCAAGGGGATAAAGCAGTGTCTTCTGTCGCGGGTGACGATTAGCGTAACGAAGGACTCGAGGTTTACTCCCGAGCGTGGCGAGGGTGTTAAAAACTTAAATCACGAGCGAAGCGAGGGATTTAAGACGAGTCCTGAGTGTAGCGAGGGATTTAAGTTCACCCAAGACTAAGACAGCTTTATAACCGAGAAAAATACTCTACTTTTCGTACCAGTTGCGAAAAAATTAACACAATAATAATATGAGATAAGCATTTATTAAAAATAATGACAGTTAAAAGTAAAAGTTAACATTCGAAACATTGGTCCAATTATTGATAGAGAGAGTTGCATTTTTGTGGTACATTTATTGTTGATGAGTTGATTTGAGTATTTCTCTGTTCTTGCGTCTGAGGAACTTGCGTTTCATTGTAGATAGTATACGTCGGAGATAGTGGTGGTGGTGTATCGTGAGTTACGGACGAAGATAAGAAGCCGGAAGTTGATGGTTGTGGCTCTGATGGATTAAGTTTTATATTTTTGTTAATTTGACTGCTTAATATGGTTTTATTCGCCATTGAGCTTTCGATATAACTTGCTTCCTCGAACTTTCCAAAGCTTTTGATCTGGTCTCATACGGTATCCTCTGGAGGAAGTTAGAGGAAGCTGGAGTTCCTCCAGAGTTGATAAACACTTTTAAATGCTGGTATGGGGGCCAGATCAATCAGGTACGCTGGGCCGGGGCTTTTTCAGAGCCTTATAGGTTGGAGTGTGGGATGAGGCAGGGGGGGTTGACTTCACCCACACTCTTCAATCTCTACATCAATAGTCTGATTGAGGTGCTCAACAGAGAGCGCGCCGGCTGTTACATTGACGGAGTATGTGTAAACAACATTAGTTACGCCGATGATATGGCGCTGCTGAGCGCCTCGGTTTGTGGTCTTAGGAGATTGCTGACCATCTGTGAAGAATATGCACTACTTCATGGATTGGTCTACCACGTCACTAAAAGTGAAGTCATTGTCTTTGGTGTCAGTGGTCGATGTCCGGATCCTATCCCTCCGGTCAAGTTGAACGGAATATCGCTTGTGAGGGTACATAAAGTGAAGTACTTGGGACATCTTTTGACCGCTGACCTCAGAGACGATGATGATATTGAAAGAGAAAGGAGGGCGCTGTCGGTGAGAGCTAATATGATCGCTCGCAGGTTTGCGCGTTGTTCTGCCGCTGTAAAAAGAACCTCGTTTCGTGCTTATTGCACCTCATTTTACACGTGCAGCCTGTGGGTAGATTACACTCAAAAATCGTACAACGCCCTTCGTGTTCAATATAATAATGCGTTCCGGGTATTGATGGGGCTGTTCCGCTTTTGTAGTGCATCAGGGATGTTTGCTGATGCTCGTGTCAATTGTTTCTATACCACGATGAGAAAAAGATGCACTTCCCTGGTCCCTGGAAGCGCATCTTTCTTTATTTTTTATCTTTTTCCAGCCCCAACGTTATACTGCAGTGTATTGCGAGCAGACTGGACTGTTTGTGTATGAATCGTTGCTGCAAGCTTTCGACATCGCTGTTGAGCTTGTAGCAGGGATTCTCATATCTACAAGGCAGTGTAGGTTAAGTGTACTAACATAGTTGTTAAGAAACATTGTTACTAACTTAATCTGAGTCTTGTTACTTGTTGTTTAAATATAAATAAATAACCCTCAGCTACTCTATCAGAGCTCCAACCACCGTGTCTTTTTATTGACGTAATATCCGCCCCTGAATCCGCCAAGAAAGTCGCCGAAATTCTTCTAAAGCAGTGACCGGTGTAGAGTTCAACATCTTTAAGTTTTAAATATTTAGCAATTTCCTTTGGCATATTGCTAATTTTATTTTTGCCGAAGGCTTATCGAGTACATTTCCCATTCCGATAGTTTATAAAAAATCTATTGTTTTCCATGTTGGTGGGACGTAATGCTTGGTATTTATGAATGATTTTAGTATATATTGTCCTTGTACAATATGAATGACCGATTTTTCTTTGTCTTAGTTTCCTTTACATTAATCAGCAGTAACTCATTGGAATGATTTTCAACGTCCTCCACCTTTAAGTTTACAAGTTTACATCCGCGGCAAGCACAATTGAGTCCAAAAATTAAGGCCACCTATAACAAAGATAAAAAACAGGTAAATATATAATTAATTACCATTACTAAGATACGAAATATTCATAGTTAAATCATGTATACTTACTTTTGTGGCCAGAAAAATTTCGTCAGGAGCTTCATTAAGAAATTTTTCCACATTTTGAGTCGTAATAATTTTAGACTTCTTTGCGCAATGCCCTTCTGATTTTCTTTTTAAAAAAGCCAGTAATTTCGTGAATTTATTTATTTCAATGCTGTGTTTGATGCTTATTGTAGCTTTCAGTTTTGAGTATATGCACCAAAGTGTATCCGGATTATTTGTCTTGGATTAATAATCAAAATAGACAAGAAGTACTGATTCTGAAATTGATAGGCCTTTCGCACTTCTCCACGTTTGAAAATTCTTCATAAGTTTTTAAATAATTTTCCTTGGATTTTGTTAGAAGCAAATTATTTATAATTGCGGCAGCATTTGCACTGATGGAATCCGAAAATTCACTGTCACTGTCGCTTTGATTTAAGTAACGTATTTTTAAAACATTAACTTATTTATAAAAATAAATTAAAATAAACTTAACGTTTATGTATTTGAAGAAAACAAAAACGCGGCAAATTCCTAGACTAATATTTTTTGTCGGAAAAGCAAAGGCATCAAGCTCATACGGCCTCGTCGGTTTTCGTAATTTTATTAATCATAACTGCATAATAAATGCGTATCCTTTTTTCAAAAAGATGTATAATGCTTTATAAACAAACTCAATGGTGTAAACACAGATGTAGTTCAGTATAAATTTCGATAAGTATTCCAAATTTAAATCACATTCTCCCCCTAGAGGATTAATGAAATTCAGTACATATTTCTTTCCCTGTTTTTAACAGATTAATAATGACTATTGTTATGTTCGCTTTTTGTGGCATAGAATGTCACTTTTTTGAACAAGTGGTACGAAAACAGGTTGTATAGTTGATACCTACATAATTAACTGTTAGACATCGCAGATCGAACAAATCGTAATACATCGTAACACAATACATAAACGATTTCGTGTAACATTAAATAGATAACAAAGTGCAAAGAGCAAGCAAATGTTTTAAAGTGATATTTTTTTGATAACAAATTATGCTGATGTAAAAATTTATACTTACACATTGCATAACTAGTGCCGATTTAGATTACTTTGTTGAATTAGATACTGAGCAACATACTTACCTGATTCTAAACGCTGTACCTGAACGTTTCAGACTCGTTTTAGAGTACATGCTGAGGGCATGCATACAGAAGGCATCTACTAGGATTCATACAGTGGGTTTCAAATTTTCGCTGCATGCCAACCTTTGCCGATCGTACTGGTCTATCAGTCCATCTGATTACAGAGGAAGAGATTTGTACCCGCACAACGGCTTGTTCACTATGATCCAATTCACGCGCAGAAGAGCCTAGCTATTAATTTCCGGATCTAAGCGTTTAAAAGTACTGCGGCGATGGGATGTTGGTGGTAGGGCTAAAACCTTCCACAGGGCTACTAGGCCAGGGGGGTAAAATCGCTCCCGGAGTTGATTGAGTCGAAACTCTGAGTTCGGCAACACATCGGGCGATAAAGTATCCAAATTTATGATCGCTCTGCTTTCCTCTTCACAAACAAGTGGTCTATAAAAGTTGGATCAAAAATAATCCGTCTCACACATCATTCAATTGCTAAACCGCGGGCGCTAGGAAATCGGCATAATGTGGTCGAAAGAAACAAAAGCAGTACGTACTTACCTACTGCGATAACAACCGTAATCTATGTCCAGAGAGAAAAGTTGCTCTCTTATAGCGCTATAACACGCTATTGTTTTTAATTTTTTTGGACGTGCTCGTCATACTTTGGCCATTATTCTGCAGTGAATTCTGAACAATCAATCACAAAACAATCTTTTGAGCTTTGATTTAATATTCACGTCTAATGAAGAATTGAAAGGAGCTCGTGGCTAAATAATAACAGCCGCATGGGTCGATCTTGAAGGTTAAGCCGTGTTTGCCGAGGTTGGTCCGTGGATGGGTGACCATAATTACATACCGAGTTTCCTCCATGCCTCGGAAAGCACGTTAGGCCGTTGGTCCCGGCTGTCATTTGTAGATATTTGACAGTTGTTACGAGTAGTCAGAAGCCAAAAGTCTGACATCCAGTCTTACTAAGGGGTATCGTATTACCCAGTTACTGGGTTGTCGAGGTCAGATAGGCAGTCACTTCATGTAAAATACTGGTACTCAGCTGCATCTGGTTAGACTGGAAGCCGACCCCAAGATAGTTTGGAAAAGGCTAGGCAGATGATGAATGAAGAATTGGGACAATATACGCTCATAAAAAAAATGAAGAATTGATATAAATTGTTAATTGGTAAAATCGGCCCACACCAACGCGATAGGGTTTAGGTCGGGGTGGCAAGAAGGCAGGTGAAGAACAATATGACCAGCAGCCTTTAATTTTTCCTAAATCGTGTAATTTTTCTAAGCTTGAGTACTGTTGATTGGACCGAAGAGTTCGAAATTATCTGCGAAACGACTTGACCAATTTTGACGATATTTTTATTGGTAGATAGTTGATGTGAAACAATAAAACCAATGAAGTTGTTAACAACATCCGATTAAAATAGGGAAGTCATATGTTTTTAATAATTTCATCAATTAAAGGAAAAATAGAAAACCTGTGATAGCTAAAAAAGCTTTGATTGAAATACTCTAAAAACTATAAAATAAATAAACCCATGAATTTATTACATTGTACTATTTACATTGTGGTCATAATATAAGACTTAATCGTCAACTGGCGAGCGCGAATCTCGCGAGCGCGCGCGAGTTGGCACTTTTCGATTTTACCTACTTTTTTTGTCGTCAACTCGCGCGTCTATGTAAAGTACAGTCAAATAAAAAGAGATTGAAAACAAAAACTATTAATAATTATTTATTGACCGCGTTAGCTGATTCTGTGAAGTACTGACTTAGATTACGATTTAGAGGGCCGAAATGAGAAGGCCTGGGGAACGCATCCAATGACACATACTATCTCGTCTAACGCGCATGCGCACAACAGTATAGCTGTCATAGCGCTATCTCTTTCTAATTCATTTTGCAAACTGAGTGCCTACTCCTTATGCACTTAGTTACAAACGATGTACCTGTCACGTCTAACATGGCGGAAGTGATGTGTGTGTGTGACAGGGACGGGTACATCGTTTAGCCGTTCGAAGTTCATCAGGAGTAAGCACCCTAGTTATTATTTTAGTGACGTTAGTGTTACGTAAGCTAAGCTGACGTTTACAGTGCACTTACGGAGTAAACATACTTACAGAGTATAAATGTTTTTATTAAGTCTATAAGAATGCCATTTGGTGTGAAAATGTGGAAGTTTTTAGTGATTTTGATGTACTGTGGGGGTAAGTTTATAACAATTAAACTTTTCGGGTAATACTCTCAAAGTGTTCTGTTACTTTTATCAGGCATCTTGATTAGTTAAACCTTAGATTAACTCGTTGTTCTTACTATTTTACTTTTTTGAATTAACATATGGCTTTACTTAATTGTTTTGTTCACTTTAACTTGATTGTCGTTTACTTTCTTATAGTGCGATTGCACTTTAAAATAAATACCACGTGGCAATTTTACACAGTATTCCATAGTAAAAAATATACGTTGATTTTCCATTTTTTATATAGATAATTTATATTTTTTTGTGATTTAGCTTTTTAGAAAATGTTTGTCATTAAAAACAATATTTTTAGGAAGTGGACCACAGGCAGGTTCGTCCAGAAATGTAACTGGACACGACATCATTACATCTCAGCGAGGAAGTTCGATACTACTTCGTGCAGGACACAAATATAATAAAGACCGAGAAAATAAAGATGGTTCCTGTATCTGGAGGTGTTCGAAGAGGACTGTTTGCAAGGCAAGATTAATTATTGATAGCAATAACTGCATCAAACGAGATGACAAGCACGACTGTGAGCCTGATTTTGTATCAAATGAACTGGAGCTTAACTTCGACAAGTGCATGGAAAAAGTAAAAAGTGACTGTACTATACCCATACCAAATGCATTTCGACATACGGTCTCAACCCTTAAAGATAAAGGAATTGACCTCATAAAAAAAATACCTACATATAAAAATATTAAAAACAAATTTTACCGAAAACGGAATAAGTCATTGGGGGTAAGAAAGGTATGTTTTAAGTCGATTAAGAATGTTACTGTGCCCGAAATATTTGCAAACTTTTTACTAGCCGACTACCAAACAATCAATAGAATTTTAATATTCGCTAGTGAAAATTGTAAAACAATTTTAGCAAATCCAAATTTGACCATTTTATGCGATGGTACTTTTAAATTTTGTTTAAAACCTTTCCAGCAGTTGTACACTTTACATGTTGATTTAGGAAGTAGTAAAACTCATAATAATAGTATACCCGTTATTTATGCGTTGTTGGGTAACAAAACAAGAGCAACTTACAAAATTTTGTTTCGCCTTATCAAGAGCCAAATTCCTCAGTTTAATCCCAAAACCATTCTACTAGACTTCGAGAAGGCTGCAATGTTAGCAGTCAAAGACATATTCCCTGAAACAAGCGTTAGAGGGTGTTTCTTTCATTTTTCGCGAAGTTTGTGGCGGAAAGCTGACGAAATAGGCATAACAAAATCTGTACTATTTAGAAAACATATAAAGAGGTGCGTTGTTTTGGCACATTTGCCCAAAGAAGCTGTTGAGAATGTATATTATGTCTCAATGTCCGAATGATAAAAATATTGTAAAATTTAATGATTATTTTGTAAGAACTTGGTTGAATGAGACTTCCATTTTCGCAGACAAATGGTCTTGTAATTTTAGCCAACACCGCACTACGAACATGGTTGAGAGCTGGCATTCTACGGTAAATAAAAAAATTAATAGCAAACCCAAAAGTATTGCACATTTTTTGACCATCTTAAAAGAAGAAGATAATTATTATCAGACTTTATACTTAAAGAAGTCTAATATAACTACAAAATGTAAAGAAACTTGTGCTATTGACGAGCACATTACCAACACTGTTAACGAATTTATCCATGGGGTTATAAATATTGACTTATGTATCGAACTTTTGATCTTGTGATTTTTGATTTAATTTAGCATAGTCTGTTTATTTTAACGTTTGCTATAAAAATCATTTATAACAAACCATGATCTGTGATTGTATAGTCTGTGATTAGTTTTATTAGTAGGTCGTCAGTAATAACTTAGCCAATTGATGAATCTACTTATTGATAGTGTTTAGCGTTTTTTGTAAAAATCATTTACAACCATATGTGATCTGTGATTTTATAGTTTCTAAGACTCTTTCTATGGTTCCTAAGATTGATTTTATTAGGGAGCAATAATAAGTCAGTTTGTTGTCAATTACTATGTTTAGCTTTACTATTTTATACTTACCAATATTCAGTATACGAGTATGTGAGGGGAGTGTTTTCGTTGTTTCTATTTTATTTACTTAGTTTTTTACAATTTACATACTAGATAATAAGATAATAAGCCAAATTCTCAAATCAATGTGATATTGTTGATAATTAGTAAGGGAAATACTACTAATAATTTATATTTTGTCCTGTTGATTTATAATAAACTGATTTCAAAACGATGTATATTTTGTTTTATTTTAAAAATCAAATTTCATAAAGTTTCTTATACATTTATAGTAGGTAAGTACCTAACTAAATTAAATTTGTTATAACGTTTTTGTAGCTGACTATACATTAAAACATCAAATTATATAGACGCGCGAGTTGACGACAAAAAAAGTAGGCAAAATCGAAAAGTGCCAACTCGCGCGCGCTCGCGAGATTCGCGCTCGCCAGTTGACGATTAAGTCTAATATAATTAAGAACGCTTATTTAAAGGGAGGTTTTTTTTTAACTAACAAGAGTTGCATGTATTCTTAGGGTTCCGTACCCAGAGGGTCAAACGGGACCCTATTACTGAGACTTCGCTGTCCGTCCTACCGTCCGTCCGTCTCATGAACCGTGATAGTTAGACAGTTGAAATTTCTACAGATTATGTTTCTGTTAACGCTATAACAGCAAATACTAAGAACAGAATAAAATAAATATTTAAGGGGGCTCCCATACAAAAACAGTGATTTTTGCTTGTTTTTTATAAATAATGGCACGGAACCCTTCGTGCGCGAGTATGACTCGCACTTGGCTGGCTTTTTTTTGTATTTCTCTCGGTATCCCAAAAAAACTTTTCCGAACCAGCGGTACATTCGTTGATACACATGATTAGCTAAAAATAAATAGATAAACTATACATTAGGTCTGAACCTAGTATTACTATTTACTGTTTAAAAAAAAATAGAGACTACTCTGTGGGTCTGTGGTTGTGGGTGAGTATTTGTATAATTTTGGCGCCATTTAGTGCTGTAAGTTGTGATAAATTTACAAGGAAAGTAATAATAAAACTTCGGGAGAAGAATTGGTCGTATAAAAAGATAGCCGACCATCTGCAATGCTCAAAAACGATGGTTTTCCTCGCTGTGAAGCATCTTAAACTACTTCAAATGTTCCGAGTGGGTCCATATTGGCTCACCTAAAGTTATTTACCCGAAATTGTTCTTCCTAATGATTTGTAATCAGAATAATCACTCTTCCTAAAATTTTTCATCCTAAAGTTTTCAATTCATACTATTTGTAGTGCTACCGGCGATGTTCATAACACTCATATTTCCGAAAATTGTAATTCATAATATCATTAATGTAAATATATTAAAACTCCTACTGTTTTTTATCATAACGCTTTTATCCCTAAACATAATTACCATAATATTTTCACTCATACTCAGAAAGAAACATTTACCAAGTGTAATAAAAAAATATATGTGGGTAGAAGATGATAGTTATAGTGCCCCCACTATGAAAAAAATACTTAGAAATATTTCGCGACCAATTTCGAGGTAGCGCTCGCCGGCACCGCTCGCTTCGCTCGCTCGGCTGGCGCGTAGTTGGTCACAGTTCTAACCTAACCTATGGATATCTTTGCAGGTACACACCACTATAAATAAAATTAAAGATGACGCTTTAATTAATAAAAAAGAAATCTAAACAACAAAGATATGACTTTGTATAATAGTGTAAAAGATGGTTATGTTGAGAAAATATAGGAAAACAAATAAAATTATAATAGATGTTTATTGCTACTGACATTATGAAGTTGAATGCTTCGGCATTATCAACATTAGAGACAGAGTAGTTAGGAATTGTTATTGTTAGGATGAAAAATGTTAGGAAGAACATTTTCGGATTTCCAATAATCGGAGTTGAAAATTTAGGTGAACTTTGGCGCACCCGTTCCGAGTGTGCATAAACAGAGAAAGTCATCTCGGCGAGATGATCGAAATATCGTTCGTTTGGCAAAACTAAATCCTTTTAAATGGTCTAATGAGCTCAGAAAATAATGTTTTGGTGAATACAACCCTTCAGCAATCTCGGCACGCACTATTCGAAGGCATTTGGTAGAAGAAAAGTTGCACGGAAGGTTAACAAAGGAAGGTGTCAACAACATATACTGTAAAAAAATATACTGTAAAAAAAGAAGAAACAATATTACCTTATGCTGAAGACGTGGTTCCGGTTATTTGGACATTCCAGCACGACAATGATCCAAAGCATACTGCTCGCACTGTTTAGGAATTTCTGACATCGCAATCAGTTTCTGTCTTAGGTTGGCCTACTAACAGCCCAGATCTAAACCCAATAGAGCATCTTTGGTGCGAGGTCAAGAAAAAGGTTTCAAATCGACAGTGTGGCAATTTAAGAGAGCTGTACGACGTTTTCATAGAAGAATGGAACTCTACCATGCTTCGTCGGTGTAAAGCAGTAATAGGGGATAATCCTATTTTTTTTTTCTTTGTCCGTCGGGTAGTTTATTGAAAAGTATTGGACACGTATTTTTTCTTTTTTCACGTGGTCATAAAATTACGGAGACATATTGAGTTGAAATGGCGCATGACGTCACATGTAGGTAAGTTTTATACCCACTTGTGACGTAGTAAGCCCCCACTCTCCAACTTTAATGAGTTCTAACTAAGTATTTTTTTGATATTTTGATAAAACAAAAAATACGTGTATGATATTTTTGTATTACCTGTCTGACTGACAAAATAGAATGTCGTTTTCTTTACCCAGTCCGATCCCTTATTGAAAGCTGTGAACATGCTACTGACTATTAATTTTAGTTAATACCTTAAGTAATGGCAAATATTTACAAAGTATTCATAAAAATAATATTGAAAAGATTGACTAATTGAAAAAGACCAAACTACTGGAACCAGCCAAAAGAACAAGCGGGGTTTCTCTCAGATTATTCAACAATCAATCATATTCAAGTCGTCAAACTAATTACGCAAAAATGCAACGAATACGACCGCCCATTCTATCTGGCATTCGTGGACTATAACAAGGCGTTTGATTCTTTAAAATATATGTAGTTACATTTGGAAGTCACTAAAGAACCAGAGAGTGGAAAACCATAATATAATCATAATCCAGCAAATATATGCCAACATCAAAGCAAAAGTACAGCTCGAAAGGATTGAAGATCATTTTGAAATTGTTAGAGGTGTCAGACAAGGAGAGCCGCTGACACCAAAAATATTTAACGCCATCTTGGAAAACGTCTTTGAACAATGGAACTGGGATAAATTTGGCATTAATATAAATGGGCAAAACTTAGACTACCTTAGATTCGCAGACGATCTTATTCATTTTGCAAAGGAACCTACTGCAGTTCAAACCATGCTTCAACAAGTAGCATTGGAAAGCAAAAAAGCAGGCCTATAAATATATACGTAAAAGACCAAATTAATGTCAAATAGAGAAAAAATCAAGATAGAAGCTGAAGAAGAAGAGATCGAATATGTACAAGAGTATATCTATTAGGCACAAATTAAAGCTGTAAGAGCTATGTCCACAAAAAAAAGTAAAGAGAAGAGTGAATAACACTTGGCATAGATACTGGTCTCTTAAAGAAACATAGAACTGTGCTCGATTCACATAAAGGAAGTTATACAACACCTGCATTCTTCCATGTTTTACGCACGGCTGCCAGACCTGGCCATTATCATGAAACATCGAACAAAAACTGTGAGTACCTTAAAGAAGAATGGAAAGGAGCATGATGAATCTAAGATAGCAAGACAAATGGAAAGCTACGAGAATGAGGAACGTCACTAAAGTGGGCGACGTTAGAGTAAAAACCAGAACTCTACAATGACAATGGGTCATATGATGAGGGTCAAGACGGAATAATGG
Organism: Cerastis leucographa; assembly: GCA_963082945.1. NCBI lineage: Eukaryota > Metazoa > Arthropoda > Insecta > Lepidoptera > Noctuidae > Cerastis > Cerastis leucographa. Next base: position 10,343,278 of record OY720353.1, read on the forward strand.
ACCAAAAAAGTCACACAATGGTACCCAAGATATAAAAAAAGATGTAGAGGAAGACAGGTGAAAAGGTGGGAGGATGATCTGCCAAAAGGTTGGCGAAGAACTGCTTTGCACAGGAATAAGTGCAGGGAAATAGAGGAGGCCTATGTCGCAAGACAGCCTGACCTGGTGGCTGATTAATTATAAAGAAATTGTTATTTAAAACTAATAACATTAGAAAATGTTATTAGTTTTAAGTTAAAGTTAACGTTACTATTTTTTATGTATTGAGTTCAGAGTAAATAAAAGCTTTTTCTTTTTTTCCATTTTTTTATTTATTGATTCATACCAGTTTAATGCGAGGCCGCCATTTTGAAAATAAAATAAAATATCGGAATTTAGGCAGCAAAATAATTCAGAGCCCTATAATCTTTTCTCTAAAATAACCCTAAAAGTATTTGAAACCCCCACAATAACCCCTATTATTTGATATGTCACACGGTTCAGTTTGCAAATTTTTATTTTTTTATTTTCTGTTTCTTATTCTTCATAAAGTGCCTTTTTAACATTTATTTCTTTACGTTACACGTCTTTGTTTGGGTCACATAAGTTCATATGTGTATCTACTAATTTTCAACTCAATCGATCCAGTAGATTCCGAGAGTAGGTACTGTGATAGACGGACAGCCAGAAACACGAGTTATCCTGTAAGGGTTTCTTCTTTTTAACTACTTTTACTTTACGAGTGCCATACTATGGTAAACAATTGGTTTTTATTATTACATTACAAAGAAACGGAAAATAAGGTCAGGATAATTGTCTCTGTTTATATTAATGTAATAAAATTATGCAGATACACACACACCCACTCACAGACGATGTACAAACAATGACAAGGTACAAACTCATTCAGTACTCTCATCGTTGCTTTAAAATCTACGAAATTGAATATAACTTTATAGGGATCCTGCCGTTTTGCCTAAAAGATTTTGACAAAATTTCACTACCCCAAACAAATTTTAGCAACCTTTTTTGTACCAATGCAATATTTGGAATGATTTTAGAAAGCACTTTTTCATTTGGTCAAATTTTTACTTGGCATTAATAATAATATTCATTACCAAAGATAATGTCATTATGGCATTGAGTCTTTAATCAAATGATTTATTACAGCAAACAATCTTTCGACAGTAAACGTTAGGTCAAATGATTTCATATGACAAAAAATATACGGGCAAAAATAAGATTGAATTTGCCTGAAACAAGTCAAATTGATGGTTACTAGGTTAGTTATGGAACTTATAAAAAAAAAATAGGTTAGGTTAGGTTACAGGGCGCCCGGTGTCACCACAGCCGCACGAGCCGAGCGAGGGCCAGAAACGACTAGAAAAATTTGGAAAAAAAGAGATTATTTTTAGCAGGCTAGCGAGAACCGAACGGGGTTAATTATTAAAAAAATGGTTAGGTTAGGTTAGAACTGTGACCTCCTACAAAGACGCCAGAAACGACTAGATTATATAGAAAGAAATATGGAAAACACAGTAATAGTGTTGTGCATGACTAACCCACATTGAGCGACATTTATAATTTACCATCTACCCACTTAACAGTACACATTGTAGTTTAATTTGTATATTCTGTGCAACTGACATATAGATGCAAATTGACTGAATAGAAATGGTAAATTGAAAACTGACGATACTAAATATTTGACTACATAAAAATTGGTAAAAGTACTAGTTGGTGTCAAGTTACTGTTTAAATGTTCACTTGCCAAACATTAGGTGTGCGTTACAATTATTTGTGAAGAGATTTTTTGCTAAGTAATAATTTGGCAAATGAAATTATGCGGAAAATTGTTTGGGAAGTGATAATTTGTCAATTTCTTTTCGATGAAACATAGGTAACCCAACTTTGTATTTTGCATGTTTATTTAAAAACATTTAAACTTTTATCATTCTATATTAACTAACTGTATTCTGGCCTCTGGTTTAGTGATTGGCATAAAAAATAGTATTTTTTTTCTAAAAAAAAAACGTTGCCCCCTCTAGGAATTTCTCCTGTATCGTGGGTGCGTTTTACAAACAGTTAGACTCACATACACAAACAGCCAGACCCTAAACAACTATCTGTAGGCCATACAAATATTTATTCCGTGTGGGAATCGAACCCGCGACCCGCGGCGCAGCAGTCGATCGCTCAACCACCGCGCCAACCGTGCCGTCAATATATACATATAATACAATGGTGTTGGAAATGCTGACACTCGCCGTCTGACCGCCGTCGCGTACGGACGTGCCGCTACCTGCTCGCATTCCCGCTCGCTATCAGTGTGTCATCGGTTCGTCGCTTCCCAGTGTCGTGACGTCATCAGTTGTCTTTCGACTACACCCCCAAACAATTGCTTCGGATATTATTTCGATTTAACTTCCTTTGCCCCATCAGGGAAAAATCCTCAATTTCGAGGTTCTTGGTGGGAAACCTAACGGTGCCAACGAAACCGAGAGAGGGTGGTGACCCAATCCGCCCGCCTAACCCCTTCAGGGTCTAGGTGAAAAATTGGGCTCCGTCGCGTTCGCATGCGCCGCCGATATACTGCGCTAGTGTTTCCCGTTTGAACAAGTTCCTGAAAGCAAAGTTCCCTGGACTGTGCCTGCGGGAAGGTTGAAGCGGGTGAGTCACTGATTCAGTAATTACCCTAAATAATTGGTCAAGGAATTAGGTTGTTAGGCGCGCTGAGCTTCACTCAAATGTCCGCTAACTTTTAGCCGATAAAATGTCGTCCCTCGACGACACAGATAAAGCGCTTTTGCGCTTTTTCTTGCGCGTCTTCACGACCGACCCATATTTACAAAAATATGGGTCAGAAATTGCTGCCATTCAGCAAACCACCGATACCGTCACTGACTTCAGTGACGCACTCGAGAGCCCCTTGTCACGGCCGCCTGCCGACAGAGGCTTACCGCCAGCCGTCGCCGCCGCGATTAAGGCTACTCCAAGACCCATTGTAGTGAAACCCATTGTTTCGCAAACAAAGGCCAGCCCGTACCTGCGTCCATTGTTCCCGTTTCTGAGAACATGGACCAAGGCTCACCGCCAGCCGTCGCCGCCGCGATTCCGGCTAACCCCGGACCCATTGTTAAGCAAACAATGGATCAGTCCGCACCTGCGTCCATTGTTCCCATTTCGGAGAAAATGGACACAACTGTGCCAGTCTCCGACTCGGAATCGGTTATAGATTCCTGCTCTGCTTCCTCGTCCTCTGAAGACGACTATCAAGTCGTCGGAAAGGGCAAGAGGAAAAAGGGCAAAAGCTCTCAGGCCGCCATGGCCAAAAAATTAGTCGCGCTCCCTCTCATCCCCTCTCCCGAGACCTCCCGCCCCACCTCCCCGGTCCCCGCACCAAAGTCCGCCGCTGCTCATACCAGCAGACCATCCAGCCCTAAGGCTAACTCTTCAGCCGCTTCTTCAAAGAAGCTGAAGCCCCCTCCCCCGTTGTTCATTTAGGACAAAGGGAAATGGACAGACGTGTCCAAAATGTGTGTTGAGCGCCGCATTCAATACACTAGCGCAAAAAGCACCCAGCAGGGTATCAAAGTGATAGTCCCTACGACCACCGACTTCAGGGAACTAACCCGTCAGCTGATCGGAAGGCACATAGCCTTCCATACATACTCCCTTCCAGAGGAGAAGCCCACCCGCGTGGTGATCAGGTGGATCCCTAAGGAAATCCCCACGGAGGAAATCCTCAATGACCTCCAAAATCAGGACATCCCAGTTTCGGCCGTCCACCGCCTTCATAAGGCGAGAGGCGGAGACCAGTACGATATGGTACTGGTCATCTGTGACCCAGTAGAAGGACACCACCCGATCTTCAAAGTGAAGTCGGTATGCTCCCTTACAGGCATCTCAATAGAGAAGCCTTACCGCTCAAACGTAGTAGGGCAGTGCCACCGCTGCCAGCTGTACGGACACAGCCAAGCCAACTGCCATGCGCCGCACAGATGCGTAAAGTGTCTAGGCGGCCACGGCACGGCCGACTGCCCCCGCCCCAAAGACAGATCTCTATGCTCGGAGCCACCGAGTTGTGTGCTTTGCGGCCAGTCGGGCCACCCGGCTAACTACCGCGGCTGCCCGAATGCCCCCAAAGGCTCCTCCTCTAAACTGGCGAAGCGTGCAAACGCCCGCCAGCAGAGAGAAAGCCTATCGGTGAGGCTACCAACTGCACAGATGCCGGAGAGACTCAGCCCTCAGAGGCCCTCTCCCTGGACCTCGCTGAACCACCAGAGAGCCTTCCCGGCACTCGGCAAAGCAAAGTCCAGCCCCATTCCCGGGCTATTAGATGCCCCTGTCCCCACTCCCGTGGCCCAAGCGAGCGCACCGGCGCCCGCTCGTCCCGCGCCTCCCGGCCCCGCGGCCGCGGTCTCCTCTCCTAACGTAACTTTAGAAACGTTAGCAAAGTTAGTCACCCCCGAAGCAGACCAGCATGGCGGCAGATCTCAGGGAGGCTAACACTGACGGTGATAAGCTTAAAATTATCCTCAAGTCCCTAATCAAGTTAGGCGAAGCCTTCAGCGGCATTAATCTTTAATTTCAATGGATAATACGAGATTAACGTGTACCAAACCCCGATCCCTTAAATTAGGGTACTTTAATGCCAATGGCATTAGAGGCCAGCGTGATGAAATCGCCACCTTCCTCCGTGACCATCAAATTGATATCCTCCTCATACAGGAGACCTTCCTCAAGCCCAGTCACCGCGATCCGAGAATTGCCAACTATCGCATAGTTCGCAACGATCGGTCACGATGCCACAAGGGCGGAACTCTAATTTACTATAGAAAGGAACTGCACTGCATCCCCTTAGATCCCCCTCCCATGGAGTCTCTGCTCGTGACTTCAGTCTGTCGACTAGGCATGACCGGTCATCAATCGATCACTATCGCCTCCGCGTACATCCCTCCCGGCGGCACGTCCGAGGAGCACACTCTGTTCACCAAAGACCTTGCCGTCCTCTTCAGCTTGAGTGACTCCGTTATCATAGCGGGCGACCTCAACGCCAAACACGCCGCCTGGAACAGCACGACGACCTCTGCCAGAGGACGTCACGTGTATAACCTGGGCGAGTCCCTCAATTTCGATCCCATCGCTCCTATGGAGCACACTCACTATCCCCACGACCCCGACCAACGCCCGGACGTTCTCGACATAGCGCTACTCAAGAATGTCAACCTTAAGTTGCATTCCATCGAGACTTTACATGAGCTTAACTCAGACCATCGACCAGTGGTCATGCACTTAGTTCCCCGCTCGGGTCCTTCTGACCCCAGCCAGCCCCCGCCGACCCAAGTGATAACCGACTGGAGGAAAGTCAGCGAAAAGCTGAAATCCACCACGTCGTCTCACCTGGAGGCCATCCCCGGCCACATAGTCTCAGTCGCAGACACGACGGCCGCCATCAACTCGTTTACAGAACACGTGCAATCCGTACTAAAGGATTGCTCACGGGAAGTTCCAGCAATGAGCGATAAACGCTGGATTCTACCCGCTGACGTACGTGAACTGATAACCGAGAAAAACGCGGCCATCCGTGCCTACAGCAACTTTCCCTGCGACGCGAACAAAGCTCACATGCGTTATTTACAGCGTGCTGTAAAGAAGCGCACTAGTGAGCATCGTTCAGATCAATGAGACAAGACGCTTAGCGAGCACGAGCCTACCCACCTAGCCTTCTGGTAGCTCCAACGCAAGTTGCGCTCCACCGAAGAGGCTTCGATGCCTCCCCTCACCTGACCCGATAAGAGCGTCGCATTCGACGACTCTGAGAAGGCCGAATGCCTAGCCGACAGCCTGGAGTCCCAGTGCTCCCCCAGCTCTCAACCAGTAGACAAGCGACATCTCGATGAGGTGAACGCATTCGTCGAACGTAAAGCCGCCCTCCCCCCCGTAGAAGACCCTGATGATCCTCTGCCTTCGGTCACAGCTGACGGCGTGCAAGACATCATTAATAAGCTTCAACCGCGGAAAGCACCCGGCTCCGACGGAATCACCAATAGGGTGTTAAAACTCCTCCCCGCTCAGCTCGTCGTGTTAATGGCGGCCATCTTCAATGGCGCCCTGAGCAACAACGCCTTTCCCCAAATATGGAAAGAGGCCACTGTAATCGGTTTCGCCAAGCCAGGCAAAACCAAGTCTGAGCCCTCGAGCTACAGACCTATCAGTCTCCTGAACGCACTCGGCAAAATCTACGAGAGACTTATTTATAAGCGACTCAAAGACTTCGCCGAGGTTAAGAGTCTCATCCCCAACGAGCAGTTCGGCTTCAGGACCGGACACTCTTGCATTCAACAGGCCCATCGCATCGTAGAACACTTGAGCGCTGGCTTCCAGCGAGGAACGATGACGGGTGTGTTGTTCTTCGACATAGCAAAGGCTTTCGACAAAGTCTGGCACAACGGCTTATTATATAAGCTGTACAAACTGGGAGTGCCGGACCGTCTCGTGCTCATCTTACGAGACTTTCTGTCGGATCGCACCTTCCGCTATCGCATCGGGAAGGCACTGTCTTCCCCCCACCCCATTAGAGCCGGAGTCCCTCAGGGCTCCGTCGTCTCTCCCCTTATCTTTACTCTGTTCACCAGTGACATCCCCAAGAGCAAGAAGGCTCAGTTAGCCCTGTTCGCGGACGACACGGCCATTTATTACACTGGCCGCAGTCACGACGCTATCTATAGCACCCTCCAAACCTCATCCAACGTCTTAGGCGCTTGGTTCCGGAAATGAAGAATCGAGGTGAACCCCGACAAGAGCCAGGCAGTTCTTTTCCCTAAACAGCGTAAAATTAAGCCACCCGCGCTCAGCCCGATCACTATGTACGGTAAGCCTATCCCTTGGGAGAAGCAAGCCAAGTACTTAGGAGTCATACTTGACAACCACTTGTCTTTCGCGGCGCACATCAAAGCAGCTCGCGACCGAGCTGCGTTTGCTATGGGTAGGCTTCATTTCATGATTTCGGCAAAAAGCAAGTTGTCACTCAAGTGCAAGTTGCGCCTTTATACCGCGGTGATCCGCCCCATTATGACGTACGCTTGCGTCGTGTACGCTCACACCAAGCCTAAGTACATCCATAGGATGCAAATTTTACAGAACCGGTTCTTACGTAGAGTCACGGGAGCCCCTTTTTATGTCCGTAATGACCGTCTACACGTAGACCTTAGAATGCCCACCGTCCTTCAGTTTATGAAACGTTTTTCGAAGCGTTTCTTCGATAACGCCATTAAACACCGTAATCCCCTGATCGCAGCGGCCGCCCGTTACGAACCCTCGCGCATTAGTACAGTACGCCGTCCTAGGCAAACCCTCGTCACTCCAGATGATGCTATCACCCTCCTCCAGGAGAGTAGCAAAGAGACTAGCACTCTTAAAAAGTTCCGACTCAAACCGCCGTCTTTCCGACCTCGCCGTCGAGGTCCGTCACGACGTCCCGGTCCATGCCCTCCCCGACCCTCGCTCGAACCAGCCCGCGATGCTGTGCCAGTAGTTTTAAATCAGCCCCAAAATAATGATACCATTCAGATCCAGCCTGTCCCCATGCAGTCCTCCACCAGCAACGCCCTAAGCCGAGGTTCGTACCCCATAGGGGGTACCCTTAGCGTGCAGTCGCTTAGTTTGTAAGTTTTTAAGCCCTGGCGGGAGGCCTTACTCTAACGGCACCCACAGGATAGTCCGGTTAAGCAGACGACAACCTCATAGGTTGAACTGCGAGATCCCATTCACAAAAAAAAAAAAAGGAAATGCTGACACCTAAAATACAGGCTTTTTAACTAGTTTGGGTTTCAGTGGCTTCATATGATTTTAAACGTCCCTTTGTGACTATTGGCCTTGTTTTTGCTCTGTCTCCTGCTGTTGCTGATATGGAGGGAAGTAAAAATTATGTTTTTCCTTCTCCTCCGCTATTCTTTTCAGATTCATTTTATTGCGGGATCCAAGACGGTTAAATTGTTTCTCTGGGACTTCATCGAGCTTCATTGTCTCGGCGCTTTTCCGGAGGTCTCAACTTTGATTCTGGCTTCCAGGAGTTATATTAGTTTGGGAATAGTGTGGCGGTAGTTGGCTTTTTCTCATACAGAACCCTAAAACCGAAAAAAGTGATAAAATTTAACCTTTAACACGCTCGCCTATAAAGTTGAGATTTCGCGGTTGACTCACTTCACATAATTATTATATGTCATTGATACGAGTCATCGATGGCTCCTACGTTGTGCGTGGTACTGTATGCTTATTTACTAAAGTTTCGCATTAATGGAGCATAAATATTAGTCCACTGAAGCAGTAGTATCAGTGTTGAATATGACTTCTTACGGGTTATGTTTTGTTCTTGTGGTTCTTATTGTACAAATATGTGCGGTTTATGTACAAGGGCAAATTATAAAAAGCAGTTTAACATTTGTAATCGACTATACGTTGTCAATGACGGAGGAAATAAATGCAGTGAAAGAGGAAGTCAACATAATATTTGATAAAGTGTCGAGTTCCAAGGCATCTCAGATAGAAAATTACGTTATAGTTACATTTAATGACCCGGGTAAGTACCAATGTTGAATATTTTATCACAAACACGGGATGACTGTTAATTGGACACCAATTAAACATCGTTTTTTGAATCCAATTTATTAATTGGATACATTCCTTGAAATAAGAGACTAGACCTAATTTGCAACATTTTTGACCCCGATAATTTGGGGTTTTTTTTTTTTTGGCAGGAGGCGAAACCTTTCGGACTAACACCTAGGCTGGCTCACAAATCGAGCCAGTCTGGGTAGGGTCAGGCTCCAACTGACTAAAACCACCTCCTGCCTAGCTAGTGTCCCCCTGATGTGGTCAGAGACTTTTTTTAAACATTAGTGGTTTTTACTGCTTATTTTACATTTTCTTTCATAATAAATAAAAGTTTACACAAGTTTACAGTCCCTACTTTGCAAAGTTTTCAAAATTTAAACAATAAATACGTTACGTTACTCTATGCTTATTTCTAAAATACCCTTTCTTGAAGAGAAATATCTATATTTGTAAATAGCATAGATTCTAATTTACTTTGTTGCGCTTAATCACTTTAGCGGCTATATTTATGCAGTATTCTATTAACTATTTCTTTTGTTTTGTTTCTGACATGAGTTTAGTTATATTGTTAATACTTATTACAGTCTCTAGCCTTCGCTCAGCTTCATATCTCTCAGTTTGATAGACTGGGTATTCTGTCAGTATGTGTGCGATCGACTCCCGTTTATCCGGCTCGCAGATGCCTCTCCTCCTCTCCTGGGCTTTCCTTACACTTGAAACGGTGCAAGTATTCGGAGAACCCACCGTGCCCCGTCAAGATTTGCGTCAATATACCTGCCGGTTTTAACTTTAGCACAATTCTGTGGGCGTCGATCGCATCGGGAAAGAAAAATTTCCTGAGGCTGTTTCGCAGTTCTGATACCTCCGGTTCCATTCATCGAGCGACCCCATACAGATCTATCGCTGGACGAAAGAAACCGGGCAGCGGTCATAGTCCGGCCTCTTCCTGGACCGGTGTGCAGCCTCTTTCGCAAGGTGGTCCGCTCGCTCGTTGCCCTCTAGACCGGCGCGTGCCTTTACCCAGAACAAAGATAATTTGGGGTTCAAACTGGATTGTTTTGGAGAAATCGAACATTTAAAGTTTTTTGTAAACAACCTCTCCACCGAAACTGGGGAGGCGAAAATGGTAGTTTTAAATCATGCAGTACTCATGACTGAAAATAAAGTACAGTGAAAAGTGAAACTGGTAGTCACTTAGCACCAGGTATGTAGCCCATAAGAGAGTATTAAAAAAAGTTTAGTTGTTGAGGATTTATGGAAATTTTCCTAAGCGCACATGCCAAACCGTATGTAAATTTTAAATCTATTGTGTAAAACATTGCCACCCCATTACTGGTGAGAACCTACACCAGCCGGCCGTTCTTCATTGTACTCAAAAGTTCCATGAGCGTGACGCCTGCTAAAAACCTTCCCGGCGCCCTCTTAGTTGTAGTTAGGTTTAAGTAGTTAGGATCTTTAGTTATTTATAATTAAGCTAGTTAGGGTTTTGCTTGTTGTTTGGAACGACACACTTTAAATTAAATCAAGTTTAAAAGCTGTAAAAATGGGGTCACTTCGATGAGCTGCCAGCAACAGTACTTCCCCCGAGCGTAGCGAACGGATAGTTTCACAAATCAGTCGGACCTGGCTCTATGCTCATCTCTAACTGTAAGTGAAAATGATGATGAAGTGCAAAGATCGAATGCAGGTTTAAGACGGTCGATAGACCCGATTGCGATACACTGTGTTGGTTGGTTTTCGTCTTATCATCCTATTTAAAATTATGCAAGAAGGTGTTAAGAGGTGCTGGTATGGGCTGCGTTTAGTATTCATTATCCGTAAAACGTAACGAAGTCAATAAATTGAAGTAACTCTTGAATGGCTTGGAGTAAGCAGTGATAGCGTTGGCCTTGCCTAGTAGTGGTTTTATTCAATGGCATGGCTCTATATACCTCAGGAACTTGACTTGTTTGTAATCCCGTATCTATTCCATCTGTCCAGCAAGTGCTGGACAGATGGAATAGATACGGGATTACTTATAATTCTTCAATATGATAAGTTTCATCTTATGATGCAATTATAGTGTCGACGGTAAAACGAAAATTCATGCTGGAATTTAAATTTCAGATTTAAAGTTCCTTGTTAATTATCATGTCGGGGTCACCAAATAAAGGGCATAGGAGCACTTAAAGTATTCATTACTAGCTGTCCCCGGCATGCGTTGCAATGCACTTTTTACCTACCCTGTCTACCTACCTACCCTACCCTACCCTACCCTACCTACCTACCCTACCTACCTACCTACACTACCCTACACTACCCAACCCTACCCTACCTTTCTCACCTTTTAAACGACGACACGGTTGACGACACGGTTGGCGCAGTGGTTGAGCGTTCGACTGCTGCGCTACGTGTCGCGGGTTCGATCCCCGCACGGAACAAATATTTGTATGGCCTACAAATAGTTGTTTCGGGTCTGGCTGTTTGTGTATGTAAGTTTAAATGTTTGTGAACGCACCCACGATACAGGAGAAATTCCTAGTGTGGGGCAACGTTTTTTTAAAAAACAAAAAAACCTTCCCTGGACTACGACCAACATTTTAAAACCAAAATGAGCTAAAGATTAGTTGGTAATCATATTTGAATCCTCGAAATAAAAACGAATAGCGACGAAACGAAAGAAACAAACGTCGAATAATCAAAAAATATCTTTTTACAAAAAGTTATTTTACAGGCCATGGTGTACGAAGCTGTCAACAGACTCGGACACCACAGCCGGGCATGCAGTCAAAGTGCAGGCTGTTTTGCGCGGCACGCGAACATATACGATATCATCCGACGAGCTTTTGTTACCGTCGGCGTTTCAGCTTTCTTAGCCCAATGGCTTGGCACACGACGATGGCAAAAGACCGGACGTTATTTCTTTTTTTCCTTGGAAGATGGGTAGGTTTTTAGTGTGGGACGCAACTTGCGTCGATACTCTAGCGCCATCACATCTTCCAAGCTCATCGTGCTGTGCTGGCACTGCCGCCGTGGCTGCGGAGAACCTCAAGCAGTGTAAATATACCTTTGTGGTAACTTTATTTTCGAGCCATTTGGGGTTGAAACTCTGGGGCCGTGGGGTTCGAGTGCTCAGAGACTTTTTAAAGAAATTTTGAAACGCCTAGTTGATGCTTCCCGAGACCTAAGGGCTGGCTTTTACTTTGGCCAGAGGCCAAACGCCTAGTTGACGCCCTTTTATAGTTTATTGTTATTTTAGTTACATGTATTTAATTAATTAGTTTTTAATCGCTCTACACTTTGCTACAAACTTACTAATTTCGCCGTGTAATGTCACGTTTCTGCTTTCCAAAATTGTTTCATAGCCATAAAAATGCAAAGATAATAAATACATGTTATAGTGATTCTATGAATACAGTGATATCTTTCAGCGGATACCATTGTGCCTAGTTTATTTTATTTTAAGAATAAATCATTTTATTTTTATTGTCTTATAAAGGGTGTAAAACACCTCTTTACGAAGCCGAAAGGCACTGATTCTCCCTGTCATTGCGATCATTTTTTTGTTCTACACCATACCTGGGAACCTTCTAGTTACGGAGATATTAGGGGTCAAGTTCCAACTTTTTGACAAGTATTTTTTTAAATACAAGTTTTTAATGTAAGATATTTACTTTAAACACCTCCACGACCCCCGTACTATTCAATCCGTCCATCAGCACAATGTTTTGAGTGCGTTACATTGAGTTCTACCACAAAACATGATTTTACACCCCCCAAAAAAAAGTCGTTTCCCAGCAATAATTTTTGCGTAAAGTTACTTAGTTTCATGTACAGAATGCTTGGTTGACGGCTTCGTGATGAGGTGATTTACACCGTGTATATTTTTTAATTTCCGACGAAACAATACAATTTCAACATTATTGAGAATAAGATGGCCGCGCGTTTTAAGTTTGGTAAAACCCAAAGATAAGTCTTTGGGTTTTACCAAAGTTTCGTTATTTACGAGTATTTTGTTTGTTGAAACTGTGTAGGTACATAATTTATCACTTCTACTTATTTATACAGTTTCTTATCGCACATAATTAGTGTAATAAAACAAACTTTAAAAAAAACATGATATTAAAATCTTTCTTTCAGAGGCCGAAGTACGAACCATCACAAAAGATCCATACACTTTTAAAGAAGCTTTGGAATCCATACGTCTCCATAGTGATTACAATTTTGATTGTCCCGAAAAAGCCATGACAGGCATCGAGCTAGGTCTCACACACAGCTTGCCGCTCTCCTACTTGTATGTGTTCACTGATGCTTCAGCTACGGACTACTACAAAGTAGAACAAATAAAGAGTCTTTCGCAGAAGAAACAGAGTCAGGTATTACTTTTGATTTATGTGTGCTTGTTTAGAAAGCATCATAACTACAACATACCAGCCGACAGAATTGAAACATTTGTATCAAAACTTTTAGTCTAAGATCCCGTCGTTCACCGAATCAAACATTTTGTTAAGCAATTTTAATACATAAGTATAATTAATTACATACAAAGCATTCTTACTGACTGTACCTTCTATATCTTTTAACTTGTTTTCGTATTCGTATAAGTAATGGTATACGGTCGGAATAGAAAATAAATATGAGTTGAAACAAAGTCAGCGGTATTAGTTGTTGGTATCAGAACGGAATAAATCTTTTATTTGTGTAAGTTTGGCGATAACGGTACCCATACTTTTGTCGCTTAGCACTCCCAATATGTTTCTGTTTCGTGAGGCAACCCATCCGCAATATGTTTGTTCTTGCATTATTATTTCTAAAAAGTATTTTTCATTCGGTAAAAACAAAGGTGAAGGTTAGACGGGATCTCAGCATATAGTGTTGCTAATGAATTTAAAGTTTTCATAAAGGTTTGGATTCCTCTTTTCAGGTAGTTTTTTTACTGACTGGCTCATGTGGATCAACTAGTGATGCTGATTATCAAGCGTATTACAAGGTGGCACGGGCTTCGGGTGGACAAGTATTCGAAATGATGAAAGAAGACGTCAGAGACGTAAGATTCCTTGTATTCTAAAATTCTAACTATTCCAGTAATGTCAAACATACGGCACGCGTTTCGTTATCAAGTGACCCGCGGCCAGATCTAAAGATTTACATACATTTTACCACCATAGGTCGTGACTTCGAACCAGGAACTTTACTTTGTGTTATTAGTACACACACATTATAAGTACACCTGCACTCAAACGATAACGGAGAATTTCATGTGAAAGCGAGCATATCCTGGAACTAAAAATTAGTAGAGACTTGACGTACACCAAACTCGACAAGGTTTGATGGATTATGGCCCACTGCCCTTTACAGAGAGGAGGACCAGCAGTAGGAACTTTATAGGCAGATCAATAAATACCCCTGACCTGATTGTTCCGGTTTTAATGTTTCTCTTTTTAAATAAATCTGAATTATCTGACAAACTTGTTTTTATTTTTGTCAACAGATCTTAAAATATATTGAGGAGTCTATTACGAGTAGAGGATATAATATCATCAATACAAAGTACCCACCCGGCACCCACAAAGTTAAAGTTAGTACCTATGTGTTTTTATCTAACAGAAGGAAAGGTATATTTTGCTTAGTTGTTCACAAAGTGACATTAGTGACATTACTTATTTTTAAAGAGCATCTGAACATTATCAAGGAAAGGTGTATTTAAGCTTATGCTTACTTTCTTTGTACTAGAAAAATATGAATAATATGTGTATTGTTCGTTTTTAGTTTACAGTCGATGCCCATACTGGAGACGTGCTGATTTCTTTAACTGGATCAGGTTCTAAGATCGGAGAAGTAACAGGTCCAGGTGGAACCAGACCACCCACAGAGCCTATCGTCTCCGGCAAAGCAGGAATGGCGGTACGAAACGACCTATAGTGTAATATTTGAATGCAGTCAGCACTCGTAATCACCCTAGCTGCAGTAGCTGCTGACTTTTGTAACTTTTTCATAAGATTGTCTAAGATTGTCAAAATGATAACTGCAATTTTCTTTTCTTTATCTTTTTCTATGTCCGTTATTGAATGTCTTGTTCCAGTGATGTCAAACATACGGCATGTGTTTCGTTATCAAGTGACCCGCGCCCAGATCTAAAGTGTGTGTGACTTATCATTTTAACTATTGCTACAATTGTAAATGCACAGTTATTCTACATTGTAAACACTCTGGGTGTCCTACAATGTAATATTCGGGTTCAAGTTATGAAAACTTGAACCTGTGTGAGTTGTCTGCAGCCAGCATTTTTAGACTTAATTGTTGATCCTTATTTGTGTTGACAGGTCACGAAACTAAGTAACTTAAAGCCCGGAGAATATGAAGTGGAAATCGAAGGGACGGGTGAAGTTCACATAATCTTGATCGGCAAGAGTGCTCTCAACTTTCAGCCCGGGTTCTCTATTGACAGTCCCTCTTCTATGAAAGACACTGTCACAAGGCCGCCGCCAGGTACGATTATGTACCTTCAAACAACAATTTTCACCGTGAGCCAAACATCGTTAGCACAAAAATAATCCGCTAATCAGCGGTCAGCTGCCACTTGTATTTAGAAAGCATTGAATTTTTCGACGCGACTATTATTTTTTCGCGATTTTCATGTTGGCCCAAAAAATAAATTTGTTCTGTTTGAAGGTCCCTGCCACATTTACAAATATGGTCATACTTTTTTGATACAAGATGTATATATTTTATTTGATCTTTCAGGAGGAAACGCGTTTTTAGGTATCAGGTTACTTGGGGAGGGAGTCGAACTCACTACAGCAAAAATCCTCGACTTGAATGACAACGTCATTGCAGAGCTACCTCTAACACTAGTCGACAAAAAAGAACAATTCTACGTTACTCAGTTTTTCAATCCACCGAACTCTGCGTTTCTTGTCACTGTAAGTTTCAATTTATAGTTTCAAATACCAACATCTAGTTCAAGCTCTCATTGCTAAGGACATTACGACATTTTACCAGCCATCATTCAACTCAACCATATTGAAGGGAACTAAATGACCCGACACCCGCCACCATCAGCGTGATATTTAAGTGAGCATGACATTCACTCAACCACCAGGGTAATTTCGCGTCAATGAAAGATGTAATGGTACTCATTAAATGGTGGCTTTACAGTACATAGTACTCACACATGTGCTAAGCAATTACATAATACTAAGAGATTGAATCTATACAATGCCAATATATTTTTACAATCTTCTGCAGCTTTCACAATAACTTGGTAATTCAGATGATCCAGATTGCCCCTATGGTTGTGGAGCAGGACCAGCATTGAGCCAAGCATTTTATCATCAATGTAATCCCTCAACTTATAATATGCTTGCCTACATAGTGTGCGTTTTATGCAAGATTTAAATTTTGTTTCATTCGATGTAGAATGGGGGGAGGTATTTTATTGTAACATTTTAAACAGTACCCCATGAAAGATGACTCTACTTTAGCTAGCCTGAAACCTGGCTGAACTAGTTGGTCCGTTTCTAGTATTATAGTGGTGCTGGTCACCTCTTTTACTAAATAAATGCGGATTTTTCCTGACGTACATGATGTTAACATAGATGTATTGGCAAGGTACCGTCATGATGTTAATTTCCTTAAACAGTTCTCTTGGAGAATCGCGCCTACGTAGATTATTATGGCTCTGATGGCTCTTTTCAGCAGAATAAATATAGACTCGATGTCTGCAGCCCGTCCCCATAGTAAAATATCGTATGATATAATACTATGAAAATAACTAAAATACACTGGCTTCGCGGTATCTACATCAGTAAATTGACGGATTTTTCTGACAGCATATGCTGCTGAACTCAGCCGTCGTGCAAGAAATGTTAAATGAGGACCCCATTGTAGCCTTGAGTCGAGCGTGATAGATCTTCTGTTAATTTGATTTTGATTTCCATAAAAGCTTTAACGACTGCTATGGGGTTATGGTGTAGATAGATAGATTCATTCATTTATTTGCCTGAAATATGGGTATTTTACAGATTTAATAACATATACACATGTGCAGGCTTGGGTCTGTTCCCGGTGAACATAATGCAACGTTGGATGGTTACATATGTTTATTCTTCTAATTTTACAAGGTGCTTCTCTGGTCCGCCATGGGCCCCTGGCCAAGGCGGTATGTAGATGATAGATGTTCGATGGGAGAAGAAAATAAAAAAAGGGAAGAATTTATACAGTGCAAGGCCTTATATAGGCTTGATTTTGAATGAGATATGAATGTGACCGAACGCTAGAATGAAATGCCTCCAGTGCTGTCGTCTTTCTGTTGCGGCGGATGGCGGCGTGAAGCGGCGATGAAGTCTCGTCCCCGCGGCAGCAGATGTCGCTAGTGTGGCTCAGCCGGGCACCATGTCTGCCCCTCTTCGCGGTAGATGGCGCGAGTAGTCGGCGTGAACATGCCCCCGGCCTTGAAAGCACTGCTTTCAAGCGGTTCGGCACGGAGTCAGGCGTCGTCTGTAGGCTGCGTTGGCTGGTCTGAAACATTTCTTGAAGGTGGCGACGTCAACGGTCGGCCACTGAGGAAGTGAGAGGGAGTGAGAGGGGTAAGGTCCGAAGGGTCTGAGGAAAGAGGTGACATGGGACGGGAATTTAGGACAGCTTCGATTTGTGCCAAAGCTGTGGAAAATTCCTCGTAAGTTAATCGTGCGTTCCCTACTATGCGTCTCAGGTGGTACTTACAGGACACGCACCCCACCCAACCAGAGACCGCCAACATATCGTTATTGGTCCTACTTCATAAAATAAAGGAAATTCTTTCTCAGCGCCTACGTAATTCCTACTAATATCCGAAAAAATGGTGCAAGGTTTACCTTGCCTACTAATAAAACGTTTTAAAATGTATCGTTTGAGGAAAGACTTGTAGCGAGCTCCAAATGCATAGCTCATGTCGTGAAGCAAACAAAAATACATATGTAAGCCTTAGCTAGTCTTGAACCTCTGCCTTTTCGAGTTAGTATGTATACTGGCCCCGCATAATCTACACCGGTTCTCATAAATGGGTAGCCCGGTTCTAAACGCTCAGGTGGTAAGTTGCCCATTATAGGTGCTAATGTCTTACCCCGTATACGTGTGCACCTTACGCATTGATGCACTATTTTTCTTGCTAAGTTTCTAGCGTTCAGAGGCCACCAACATTCACGCACGGTAGCCAGTAAAAGTTGAGGTCCGGCATGTAATAAACGCATATGTTCGTGTCTAAATAAACTAACAGTAAAAGGATGTTTGCTACACAACAAAACTGGATGTTTTTTGTCATAAGCAAACCCAGACGCATCACATAGTCTTCCGCCAACTCAAATTATTCTATGTTCATCAATAAAAATATTTAAACTAGAAACTTTATTATATTCTTTACAATTTCGTTTAACAGGAATGTGGTTAACTAAGTTATTGTAAACATACGGAAAAGATTTCATTTGTACCAATCTAATTAGCATTCCTTGCGCGGCATTCAACTCGTTTACTGATAAGAAACCGGTTTGACGGCCGCCTGGCTTGGCGCGCGAGTTGTCTATATATCTAAGTACGTAGGCACCTATCCGTATAAGTTTAGTGAATGACGCGTATCTTTCGAAGTTTATTAAATCTTCGTGTTTAATAGAGGGTAAACAGGTTTGATTACGTTTTAGTTCTGGTAAATTACATATATCTAAATTATCACTTTTACTTTGATTGAATTTGTGTGAATGATTATGTAAATAGGACGGCCCGTGCCACCATAGTTTACTATTTTTCAATAAATCTAAACTATAACCTCTTGACAGCAGATCAGCTGGGTTGTCCTTACTGTTTACATGTAACCACACTGAGTCACCTGTTAGCTCGTTAATTTCGGTCACTCGATTTTGCACAAATGTTTTTAGTGAATGTGGTGACATTTTTAACCAACTCATGACTATTGTGGAATCTGTCCAGAAATAAACCTTACTAAAATGCAACCTAAGAGACTCAACAATTTTCTTATATAATTTAGCTCCTATCAACGCGCCACAAAGTTCCTACTTAAGTACTTTTGGCACACAATAGACGCACCGTTACGTCAGAGCTATCACTATATGTACGTAGATAGGCACACGCGCCGTATGCATCTTGAGACGCATCGGAATATATATGAAGTTCTATGTATTGAGTGTATTCACTCTTTACATGACGAGGAATACGAATATCTTTTAGAAATCTTAACGTGAAAATGAAATGTTTCCAGGTGTTAGCGATTTCCTGAGAAACGGGAGTGTCCCAGTCAATTTTGCTTAGCCATAATTTTTGTAGAATGATTTTTGAAATTATGACTGCAGGCGAAAGAAGGCCTAATGGATCGTATATTTGTGAGATAACTGATAACATTATTCGCTTAGTTAAATTTGACTTGTTATCATAGTTATCTATATTTGTAACGAAATGTAATTCATCGCTAGTGTTGTGCCAACCCAATCCGAGTGTTTTCGTTTGCGCATGTTCGCCTATAAAATGTTCTGTGGATTTGCTTTGGGATGCATCTGAATTAAAAGTCCACTTGCGCAGAGGAAAACACCCTGCTTGGAGCACATCTGACGTTTTCTGACAGATTTGAATTAAATTATCTAGATCATCATCACCGGTGATGAGATCGTCCACGAATATGTCGTGAGTGATGACACGAGCGATTACGTCGTCATCACATTCTAATGCTAACTGTCTAATACAACGCATACTTAAATACGGAGCCGACGCCGTTCCGTAAGTGACTGTATTTAGTTGATATATATTTATTGGATCCGGGGGGTTTTCGCGCCACAATATCAATTGAAGTGACCTTTGGTCAGGCTGAAGAAGAACTTGACGAAACATTTTCTCCACGTCTGCGCAAGCCACGTATTTATACTGTCTAAATCTTAATAAAATCGAAAAAATATCGTTTTGTAACGCGGGTCCCGGGTACTGAATATCGTTTAATGATTTATTCGAACTAGTGACGGCACTAGCATCGAACACAACACGTAGTTTTGTTGTTGAACTAGACTCCCTGACAACACCGTGGTGTGGAAGATAATAGTTTGGTTGACTACAAGTTTCTACCTTTGACATGTGACCTAGGTCAACGTACTCACGCATAAAGTTGACGTATAAACGTTTGAATTCCGGTAAACGTTCGAGTTTACGTTCTAGGGCTAGAAATCGCTTCGTCACTGACGTATAAGAATCACCTAGTGTCTTTGGTGTTTCTTTTAATGGTATACGAACCGAAAATCTACCATTTTCATCGCGCTTTGTAGTTTTGATGAATAATTCTTCGCATTTACGTTCATCATCTGTGAGAGGTACGTGTGACGATGAAGGTATGTTTTCAATTTCCCAAAACAGACGGAGTTGTTTCTCTATCTCCTGACTGAAGTGGCATTGAACTTGAGTGGGTTTCGGATTCTTCGCGAACACAGGACCAGATAATAACCATCCTAATTTTGAATTTTGTAAGAATGGACCACTCGCTAAACGTATTTTATCTGTATCCAAAAGATCCCAGAATCTATCTGCGCCAATCAGCAGATCGATATCCGAACTACGATTAAAAGTCGGATCTGCCAATTGTAAGAATTCGGGTATACGTATATGACTAAAGTCAATGTTCATCGTTGGCAAATTAGACGTTATGCACGGCAAGACTATACATCTTAATTTAGTATAAAATTCATTTACCTTAGATCGTATGACGATATCACATAAATGATTCGACTGCGTGACTGACTGTCCCACACCCGAGATTTTAACAGTGGACTGTATATAGGACGCATTTATTTGTTTTGCTAATTTCTCTGTGATAAAGCAATTCTGGCTACCACTATCTAACAGCGCGCGAGCTGTATGGTACACGTTATTCTCATCCGCGATTTCTATTAAGGCCGTAGAGAGTAGAACCGTGTTTATTATTTTGAAATCGGTAGTGCCTGCGTCACACACAACCGTCCCAAGCGAATCACTGGAATGCAACGTGGTCGTTATGTCAGAGCCAGGCTCTCCGTGCACCTGGCTGCTCACACACGCGTTGCTTCCTTGTTCCTCCGTAAGATGTAACAAACCGTTGTGTTCGCGTTGACATACTCTGCACGGCCCGAACTTACATTCACTTGCCACGTGACCCGTTCGCAGGCATTTTGCACATAGCTTCTTTTGCTTTATTAATCGAACTCGATCTTTGACCGTCATGTTTAGGAATGTTATACATCTATACAACGAATGTTCTCGATCACATAAAATACATTTAGGAAAATCCCGATTATGATTTGTGTTACTAGGGTAATTATTATTGCGCGTCTTTATTGATGAATAGGTATGAACACGGTGTACGCTGTTACGCTTGTCGTTTACGTTTGAATGTTTTTCGTTTAGAGGCGATTCCTTTTGCCTAGCGTGGTTCGCACTAATCATTTCTAGAGTATCCGCTCGGCTTCTAAGGAATGCGATTAGATCGTCGAGTTTGACTTTTTCTCGTGACCCCAGACACGTGGTACCGATGTGTCTTTCCCATTCTCGTTCCGTAGAAGGATCTAATTTGTTGACAACAAGGTAAATAATTAATGTGTCCCAGTTGACCGTGGGTTCATTCAATGAGTTTAAAGCGCGTAGATTACGTAATATGGTATCGATTAATTTTCTCAATTGCGATGGCGATTCCTGTTTTATTGAAGGAATATTATGCAACGCTTTTACGTGATTGTTTATAAGCAATCTTTCGTTGTGATAACGGCTTTCCAATAATTCCCATGCGTGATCGTAGTTTGTAGGACTGAATTCTAATGCACTTATCACCTGTAACGCGCTTCCTGCCAGAGCTGACCGTAAATAATGGAATTTTTGGATTTTATCTAAATCGGAACGGCTGTGAATCATAGTAATATATGAATGTTTGAATTCTAGCCAGCCATCATACGTTCCGTCGAAGGCAGGTAATTTGATATCGGGTAATTTTATGTTGACACGTGGTTGGTCATCAGCCCGAGCTGATGCAACAGGGATCTCGCTACAAGCCTCCGCGTGCTGAATCAAGCAATTGGCTTTTGCCATAGCCGTATAATATATTGTTTCTATTGCTTCTACGTATTGTAAATTCGCGGTTGATTCTGTTTCCGACAAAAGTACTTCTATTTCATTTTCTACATTATCAAATTTATCGAACATTTCAGTCGCGGTTTGAACACGTAGTTTTAACTCTGCTACTTGTAAGGCAGTCAAAGTAGCTCCCGCGAATGAATCTACATGGTTTTTAAATTGGGTTAACCGACCCTTGATGTTACCCCTACGTTTCCTAAGCTCGGAAAGAACTTCCTCTATGTTCTTCACCGACATATTGGCGGCCTACGGTGTGGTGTGGTGCGATGTGGTGTAGCTTGTACTCACCTGTAAGTATCACCCGGACCACGTGGCTGCCACTGTATCTGTAACGTATAAACAATTTTAGCACAAATACGAAAACGTGGGTTTTGGATGGGATGGGAACAGAGACCTGACCGCTGCGTTCTCTGAATTCTTTCCTCTTGACTCTTGCTGCTGGTCCGCTGGCCCAACTGTGGTATTAACTCTGTCTTCACAGCAGGGTTCTGCGTCCGGCGCCTCGTGGTCCCGAAACGTGGATGCTCTTCTTCTTGCTCCGGCTCGATAGGACCAAAATGTGCAGGCTTGGGTCTGTTCCCGGTGAAAATAATGCAACGTTGGATGGTTACATATGTTTATTCTTCTAATTTTACAAGGTGCTTCTCTGGTCCGCCATGGGCCCCTGGCCAAGGCGGTATGTAGATGATAGATGTTCGATGGGAGAAGAAAATAAAAAAAGGGAAGAATTTATACAGTGCAAGGCCTTATATAGGCTTGATTTTGAATGAGATATGAATGTGACCGAACGCTAGAATGAAATGCCTCCAGTGCTGTCGTCTTTCTGTTGCGGCGGATGGCTGCCCCTCTTCGCGGTAGATGGCGCGAGTAGTCGGCGTGAACAACACAATAATTCTTCATATTCCGCCTACTAAATTCGGCATGCAAATTTTGTGACTGTAATAATGATTCAATTAATTAAATTCCAATGTCAAACAAAAAAAAAAAAAAAACTGTAATAAATCAAGAATTGTCTAAATTATCAAATTACAAATGTCACAAAAATTATAATAGTTCAATTACAATTTTATAAACATCAACTTACAAATGATAACAACGGAAGTTAAATTACAAAATATGTCAATAGCTTAAAATAAAAATGTCAAATGTAATTTACATGTCATGCAATTTTCCTATCTGTCCTAGAAGTCATAAATTCCTTAATTCTATAGAAACAGTTTTCCATGAGCCATGCTCTGAGATGCTTTTGAAATAAGCTGTAACGCAGTTCTCTTATAACCTTTGGTATATTATTAAATATCTTTATTGCCATTCGACTCGTGTTTTTATGGCAGTACGCTGTTCTACATCTTGGCATTGCTAATTTTGTTGGATCTCTTGACATTTTGCCGACCTTATTAACATTGACGCTATCGGCTGTGCTGAATAGGTGAGGATTTTTTTAAACAAATACTCCCATTTCCGGTATGTATAAGCATGTTAATAATTTATGTTTTTTTTTAAAAATAGGTCTGCACGATTGTAATGGGTCTGCACCAAACACAGCTCGTAAACATTTTTTTTGCACAATAAATGCCTTATTGCTCTCAGTAGAATTACCCCATATAATTAAGCCGTATCTTAGCACTGATGAAACATATCCATGATAAGCTAACAGCGCGGCATTACGTCCAACAGTTTTCCTGAGATTTCTTAGTGCAAATGCAAAGCTTTTTAGCCTGTTACATATATTTTCAATGGGTTCTTCAATTTCATAATCACCTCGAATAATTTTCATTGTTTCATTTTTCATTTTAAAATTAGAGAAATTAATATATTTTGTTTTGGAAACATTCACACATAAATTATTTTGTTCCAGCCATTATATTACTGCTTCTACTGCAGCATTAATTTTATCTTCAAATTTTTACTTTCATTATCTTTATTTATTATCAATGAGATTTCGTCTGCAAACAACACGCACTTGTGCCTCGTCACTGTTGGCAAATCATTTATGTAAATAAGAAAAAGCAAAGGCCCCATAATACTACCTTGTGGCACGCCATACTTATTGGTCCTGTATTGAGATTTATATGTTATTATTCCTCTGTCTTTATTAACGCCTAAAATTTCAACCCGTTGTTATCTATTCGTTAAGTAATCTTTTAGCCAATTTAACGCTTTTCCTCTTATTCCGTAACTCTCACACTTTTCTAACAGTATATCATGATTTACAAAGTCAAATGCTTTGGTCATGTCAAAATATATTGCAGTGACCGGTAACTTTTTATCAATATTCTCAGTAATCGATTTTATTAGTTGATAACAAGCTAGTTTCCTCTTTGAAAACCATTTTATTCCGTACTTATTATATTGTATTTGGATATAAATGAGAAAATTCGATTATACATTGCTTTTTCGTATATTTTCGAAATTATAGGTATTAGTGTCACTGGACGATAATTGTCTAAATCATGTTTTTTTTTTTATATAATGGTTTTACAACTGAGAACTTTAAACTTTTTTAATTTGTCCGGATACTTTTCTTCAAAGAAACTTAAATTTAGAAGATGAGCTATTATAGGCGACAATATATCGGCACATGATTTTATTATGTAGGTTGAAATGTCATCATATCCCACTGCGTTGGTATTATTTAGTGATTGAATTATTTTCTTGATTTCATTGGGCGTGCAAGGTTCGAGAAATAAACTATTACTTACATTGCTAGTGGTTCTTGTGGGTACACTACATAAATACGAAAAACTTTATTCCGATAGTCACAAGTTCGAATTTCAAAATGCCGATTATCATAATTCCGAATGGTTCAAAATTCCTAATATAACAACTCCGACTTATCATTACTCCTTTTTCTATAATTCCTAAATTTCAATATTCCTAACGTTTATAATTACTATTCTCAAAATACCGAGTTTTAATAGATCGAATAACACAAAGTCCGACTTAATGATAATTCGAAACATCAAAAATACGAATACCGATTATTAAAATATCGATTAATACAAATCCGAAATAAAAACGCCATGTTCTCTTTTAAACTATGATTGTTTAGTTTTGAATAAAAATATTTTGTTTCCCTGGTCACAATTCTAACCTAACCGAAGTGATTCATCAATAATACAGGGGATTTGCAGCATGCAAGCAAGCATGCAGCCTGCAAGCATGCATGCAACATGCTAGCAGGCATGCAACATGCAAGCAGGCATGCAAACATGATGATAACGATGACGAGTTAAAATAATTTTAACCGACTTCAAAAAGAAGGAGGTTCTATGTTCGACTGTATGTATTTTTTATGTATATTCACATATTTCTCCGCCAATTATGACCCGATTTTCAAAATTCCTTTTTTTTTAATAATTAATGGTATGCCTTTTCAGTTTTTTTTTGTTATCCTATCTATCAATTCCAATACGGACGGAATAAATACTAAAACTGACCATTTATACAAAATGTCTTTAGATGTGGTCATAAAAGGAGTAATTAAAACCTTAACAGTATGTCAAAGAAGACATGTTTACATCATCAACATAAAAAGTTAAATAAAATAGGAACCCTAGGATAGATTTTAAAAATATTTTGTATAAAGACATATATTAGTGCCAGGTACCCACCGCGGGTACTCCCATTCCTGGGCAGCGTTTGGACCAATTTTCATATGATGATGAGCAATGTCCTTTGTTAGAAGATTGCTTTTTGGCCAAGTTAATACACTTTTTTAATCTTTTAGGGTATTTATTATAAACCAATCTATTTTCCTTAGATTTATTCTCATGATATTTCGATTTAAGATATCTTTTCGAAAGGCAAGATTTTTTATACCTTTAGTTAACTATCTTAAAGGAGGTGAAAAAATATTTTACTTTTATTTTTTGCAAAGGGAAATTTAATTTATATAATAGGCAAAAGGTTTCGTGAAAGTTATTAAACGCCTTATTAGGATCTATTTCCTCATAAATATCTCGCCAATTCAGGCTCAACAGGCATTCTCCAAATTTTCCAATGTACTCTTCATTATAATTCCTCTTGTACATGAAACAATGCGATGGAGCATGCTTTTTCGATGACATGTTTGATGTAAATGTCAATATCTGGGCAGTATTATGGTCCGATAGATGTAATTCACATGTTTCCCCTGATGAGTCTTGTATATTAGTGATGATGTGGTCTAAGCAAGAGGTAAGTCGAGTCGGAGTATTTATCTTTAAAGTCATATTGCAGTTTAAAAGTATTTCTTTTAGTGTAGTGGCATTTTCATTACTCGTAAGGGTATTTATGTTTAGATCTCCCACCAGTACATTTTTTTTGTTTTTAAGCAATAGAGACTCGAGTTTATTAAAAAATATTGCAATGTTCGAATTGGGTGTCCTATAAACACATACAATAATACAGTTATAACGTGATATTTCTTTGCCACAACACTCAAATATTTTATCTACGGCCTTTTCTTTACATAACTGAATTATTTTGAATTCTAAGAACTGTTTAATTAAAATACACACCCCACCCCTCTTTCCCGTGTTGCGTGAATAAGGAGTTGCAAGTATGAACTCGTTAATACTTATATTTACTTCATTATTATTACTAATAAATGTTTCTGAGAAACATAATATGTCTACCTCTTTATGACTGTCATTGAACTCAGTTAAACATATTTCAATCCTAAAAGGTTTATTCCTTATCCCTGCAATGTTTTGGTGCAGTAGTCGTACGATATGGTTAGGAGTTTCAGTCTTACTATTTTGGTTTCTCTTACTAATCTCATTGATAGGAACGAAAAAACTGTTCTTTTTTTAACTTAATACGGTTTCCTGAATTTAGATTCTCAATATTTATAGGGCAAGGGTCTTTAAACATGCCAAGATAGCACTTTAGATTGTCAAAAATATTCTTCATGCCATAGTTATTGAGAACTCCGTGGCGCTTATAAAACATTGTCTCATCGTATGTTAAATTTACATTCGAATCAAATATCATTGCATAGTCGTGAGTACAAAATAATATCATGGTATAGTAAATTACTGAATGTTTCTATTGTGGAGTTAAACATGGAACAACATCCATCAAATTTGTAGGTCAGTAAACAGAGCAAAATGTTAGTGTGTTTTATTGTCATTAATATACTACTTAAACGAATAATTAATTTAAAGTAATTGTCAGTTTACCTAAAATCTTTTTCGCCTATAAAAATCAAACAATACTCATTCTTTGAATAGTTTAACAATTTTTGTTCCAGAAGATCTATCAACTGTATAATTCCACAATTTTTTTATATGTAATGACAAATATTATGATTGGGGAATGTACTCTGTGCTATAGTTATTACTTTATTTGTTTTATTATTACTTATTAGACAAAGTCTGGTTTGCTGACGTACCGATAAAGGTGGTTCTAATAAGATACTGGTAACGTCATCTATTTGCTGGTTTTCCTCTTCAAGTTCCTTGTAAGTAGGAATGTCACTGCAAACTTTATCCGGTAGTTTACGTGGTGTTGACATGTTGCTGGTGATGCCATCTATTATCGCTTCAGTAGTTTCATTGAGCCCAAGATCTATGCAACTGTTGTTGATTGCCTCCAACGGTTGATTTAGGTTTCTTGAGATCCTTTTATTTTTTTTGCTTTTGCCGCTAGAGGGCATTACAGAATCTTTGGTGTCGCTGCTGCCCGCAGGGCGGTGATGTCGAGTTCACCTTTTCAAATGATGTAAAAAAACGGTCACTGATTTATTACTTTTAGTCAAAATTTGTATTCCCTCACCGTTGTTTTGTAGTTTTGGTATTATTCTTCTCTGGTTTCTTCTGGTTTTCTTCTGGTTTGTTTTTTAAAGTTAGTTTGATCACCAGTCGGATATTTATTGCACTTTTGCACTGTTTGTTTTGTACTTTCACTGGTCCTGGGTCTTTGAAGTATTTCGAAGAATTCTCTTCCTTGTTTCTGTGGATAACACTTGATGTGGTATTGCAGCTATCTATGTTCACTTTAACGTATACTTCGCTATTCTTTACTTATATTTTGAATTATAAACATTATTATTTAAATTTCTGACAGGGACTTAATGTTATGGTGACGGCAGCGCCATCTCTCATCTCTGTAGGCAGTCCATTGACGGATTAAAAATACTCTAATACCGAATTCATAAGCATTGTTGTCTCCTGCCCTTATCCAAATTAATTTGGGGTGGCGCAGCATGTCTTCTTCTTCTACACTTTCTTTTTAAGTTATTATATCATGAGTCAGCCGCTTTTTAGCTGTATCATTATTCACACATTCCATTTTTTTTTCGTCATACCTCTTAACAGATTCAAAATAATTCTCTTATTATTTTCCTTGAACCTCCGCGGCTCTGCACCAAACGCCTGTACCACAACAATGGATTTATTATTCTTAAACAGATACTTTTAATTGCGCTTGTAGGTTAGTAACTGAATTATTGTTTCTCAGGAGAAGTTATTAAAGTTTTTTTTTTCTTCTAGGTAGTTGGAAAGGATTTGAAAACTGGAACGCCTGTTATAAGAACAAGTCCAACACCCATTGCACGACAGAATCCATCAGCAGGTACCTACGAAGTCACACATATCATAATTTGATTGGTTTACTTTCAGAAACCTAACACCGAACTTATAGCAATTTTCTATTACAACAGCCTATCTTCGAGAAATAGCAGGACATTTAAGTCAAAGTCAAAGTCAAATTTTTATTGCGAACTAAGTGTACAATGTTGGTGTTATTTTATGTTGTTACTTAAGACTTAGCAGCCTTTTACAAGCATTTCAATTTTCACCCTAAATTAGCATGCAATAAATATTATTATTAATTAATTATTTCCTTTAGATCAGTACAATTAAATTGAGACATTTTCTTTTAAGTCAAAATTAAATGTCAATGTTTATGAATTCAATATAATTATTCAGCAATATTTATGTCATCCATTTCAGGTAATACAAATTATAACTATGATTTTAAATTAATGTAAATAGGATAGACTAATCTTGTTTTGTTTTATAGGACAGATCGCCGTTTTAGTACATGAGAGATAATTGTTATTTTAAGCTAGACTCTAAATATTCTTTTACTGAGTAGAAACATTTTTGGATTAGGAATAGCTTTAGCCTTTTTTGGAATATTGTTACTGATTTTTCAGTTTTAAACGTGTTGGGCAACTTATTATATATTTTTATTGCCATATAGTATGGGCTGTCACTTAACATTTTAATTCATTATATATTTACTATACTATATATTATATTTACTGTATGATCTTATAATTACAGAACCTGCAGTAAACACTGCACCTGAAATAACGATTCAAGGTGCACCTAAAATAATCACAGAATACGATGCTCCATTGCAGCTGAAATGTAATGTGCACGGCTATCCAGCTCCAGTTATCGTTTGGTCAGAAAGGGATACTGGACTCCAGATGCCAGCTAAGGTATATCAAACTTTTAGTTACTTTACTGATCTACTCTTGAACTTGAACTTGAACAATTTGAGGTTATTTCTGCTAACTGTAGCTCGATCGTAACGGAGCTGAGTACTCAGGTACGTGCAGCACACATACTGGGTAATTGGTTGGATGCGTTCCTTGAAATGTATGATACTAAACCTTTTTTTTTACGGATGCGAAATCATCAAATGACTTCTCCCGCTCTGGGCGGAGCGGGAGGGAGTGTCAGACTTGTACTGACTAAAACCCATCCACGTTCCTTCTTCGCCCTTTGTGTTCCAGGGCCGCGGTATCTTTTTCAAACAGTCCCGCAACCCTGGCAGGCATCGGCCCTCTCGGACCCCTTCCGGTTTGCTGACATCTCCTTGAGGCGCGCGTGGAACACGTACGCGCCGTCGACACGTCGACCTACGGCTGCTAGGACGTGAGGCTCTCTCCCTCTCACGTTCCGCCACCTCCTTCGCTAGCATGAATGCTTCGCAGAAGGAGGCGACGGCTTCCTATTCCCTCTCGCTCCGGACCATGGATTGAACCAAGGCCGGACGTGAGTGGTTGCCGCCGCCAATCGCCGCTACGAGGACACGGCGGTGCTCAGACCAGGCGGAGCAGACCTCCAGCCTTCCAGCCTCCACGATTGTTCTCGCCGCCGTCACAGGGCAGCTTACCATAATGGTTCGCATGCCCGAGTGGTCCGGACGTAGGGTGCCTGCCCTGACCTGCTCAGCAGGGCACCCACCGGTCCTGGTGACGGCGGCGACCACCTCCTCCTGGGTTACAGAGTCGTCCAGACCCAGGATGCGCAGGTCTGCGCATCAGAGCTATCCGAGCTTCCTACGCTCACCTCACTGGACGCGGCGTCGGACTCCGACCCCGCATCCCTCCTCTCCCTCTCCCCCTTTACCGGCTGGGTTTTTTATTTTAATCCATTTTGTTCCTACGAGTGTGGGGGAAATACGAGCTCCATCCGGGCAGTGCCCCTTGTACCCGGATAAGCCTTTGAAATTTATAACCCGTCAGAGGGTCGGTTGGTACTCTGGCGAGGGACGCACTGACGACTGATCGTTCCATAGGAACACCCGTCAGCCATACATCCCCTCACGGTGCGCCACCGCTTGAGATTCGGGGTAGCTTTTATATAGGTTTTCTACCTCGCGGTCCGGGTGGTTAAGCCCGGACCTGATGATGGGATTACGAGAACGACGGGGACAGAGCAGGACTGCATCCCTCACTGTCTGCTCGGAGGCAGGGTGAGTGCACACCGAGCCCGCCCTTGCTCCTCTGCTGTGCCCTCTGTTTTTCAGAGGGTCACGCGGAGAAACGCCGCTTTGGTCCAGGTTGGACCCCTCCACGTCAGAATATTCGCCACAGGCAGTAACATTCTCCGGGGGATGGGAATCTCTTCCCATTCTTTAGGGAAGGCCACTGCAGCTACTGTTCCCTCCAAAAGTATCGAGAGGTACCGGCAGCCATCACGCACACGGGGAGGTTTTCTGACTCAGCACCCTATGATAGCACCCGATCGTAGCGGAGCTGACTACTCAGACGTGCAGCACACATACAGGGTGATTGGTTGGATGCGTTCCTTGAAATGTATGATACTAGACCTAAATTGTAATAATTTTGACCCAGATAACTTCAGGTCTAAACTGGGTTGTTTTGGATAAATCTACCTTATGTCGTTTGTGAGAAATGTACGCCTTTATAGCTCATCAATGTTTAGAAATTGTATTGTATTGTGTATAATTGCTCCAAAATATTCATCTGCTTTTGGAAATTAAGCATAATAAACGTCTTGTTTTGAAATTTTCTTGAAAAAAAATCCCCTTGTTTTTACCGGCAAAATTCTAAAAATAAATGTAAACTACGCTACTAATTTGTAATTTGCACGACAAATGAAGATTGGTAGCAAAGTGTACACTAATTTCG
Organism: Cerastis leucographa; assembly: GCA_963082945.1. NCBI lineage: Eukaryota > Metazoa > Arthropoda > Insecta > Lepidoptera > Noctuidae > Cerastis > Cerastis leucographa. The sequence goes on from OY720353.1 coordinate 10,374,356, forward strand.
CTGCACGTCTTTCTTGTTGCAGGTTTTTTTGTTACCATTTTATGTGACTATTTGACAATATTTTACCTATCATAACAGCATCATTTTTCTTCTGTTTGAACGTCGTTGTTGAATTTAATATGGGCCTTCATGCTAATTAATATCTTCTTCTACATACCTCGCACTATGTTAGTGTAATATTTACTATCAGCACTAACTCCGTGCGAGTATCTAAAGAGATTCCAGCCCAAACCATAACAGATCCACCGCTAAACGGCGTTGTTTTTCCTCAAAACACTTTCAGATTCGATTCGACTCAGCTAAGGCTCTTGGGGGTCAATAAACATGACTCTTGCCTATTCTTGATTTACCTATCGTGCGTGTTAGTTAAATATAACGTTCGGGTGGCCGAAGTTCCCTTTCATGTTTTGGACCATTTGCTCTCTCTGGGGTGAAATTACCTTAAAGGAACTGCTGTCTTACAGTCCGCTTGCTGGCGTCGTCTCTACGGGTCTCCCGAAGTTGAATTATTACTCCACCTGCCGTTAGGCGCCGATTTATTTTATTTATTTTTGTGACAAACGGACGGAGAGACAGATAGACGAACAACGCGAATTCATAAGGGTGCCGTTTTAAGAATTTGGCTACGGAACCGTAAAAACAGGTCTTGGGATCGGTTTTCAGCTCAAGCAGTGTTATGAGGTCTATCTAATAGTGATTTCTCTGCATCCACTTGGAGGTCAATTATTCATGCCCACGTTATGGATGCCCACGAACCTATATATTATATGTATGTCTTGTGTGGATAGTTATGAATGTCAATATTATTTACAGGAGCATTTGGTTGATGTTCCCTATGACCATGTCAGCATTCTGGATATAAATAAAGCAACCAAAAATGTGTTCTACCAATGTGAAGCGAGGAATAGTTTGGGCAGAAGTAGTAAATATGTAGAAGTGGAAACTGAAAGAAAAATACATTTTGTTGTTATCGAGGCGCCACAAGGTAACTTTTTTTACAAAGTCAATTAGTTAGTAACTCAAGAAAAAAAAACAAAACCGAGTAGGTACTTACGATATTCGGCGTACCCACCCACCTTTGTACTACAAGGACCACACGTTAAGTAATAAATAATAGGCACAAACTAGAAAAAAACGCGTGAGTAAGTCGCGGCGTGTACGGATCGCTATTGAAATACTAGTGCTGTTATTACATTCCGGTTACGTTCCGTTTTCATACTTTTCAGACTGTAGAGTGCACATAGAGTACACACGCAGCCACTTAAGTCGCTGGCGATGTTATACAGGCTGGAATTTTTCAACGCCATCTAGAGGGAAAGTATTCTAAATACTGGAGATAGCAAATTAGACTCAAAAGAAAATAGTTCTTCATATATAATAATCCGTATGGAGATAGTGTATGACACTATCTCCATACGGATTATATATTACCAACTTTTTTTTTTTCATCAACCAACATTTCTTCTTCTGTGGTAGGTCTAAAAAAAACTTATACACTTCGATTACGAATACGGTTTCTTTAAAAAATCTCAACAATTGTGTATCTACGAATGTCAACTAACGATTGTGACTAATGTTAGGTACATAGCTAAGCAGTACACGCGACTATAATAGCCCCTGATAATTTCTGATAGCTCTCCTAGCTAAAAGTATACGGTGACGTTTAATTTTTGTTTCTAGATATCCGTGTAGAGTATACCAAAGAGGGCAGTATCTTTTGCAAGATAGACGCCTACCCACCAGCAACTGTAGCGTGGTATAAAAATGGCGTAGAATTGTCCAGTAACACTAACATCGACATCTCCGGTGACAAGTCCATTCTCACTATAAAGAACATGCAACCAGAGTTGAAAGGGAAGTACACGTGTGAAGCAAAGAATGCAGACGATCGGAAAGTGTTTATAGCTAATGTGGCCATTTTTGGTGTAGGTAAGTGAGCTATAACATTATATTACAAGGCATTACAAAATTTTACGATATATTTTGTATGACAACTGAATCCGACAAAATGCTTTTTTGAGCCACGTGTAATTAAAGATAACCCAACTTTAAACAAAACGCGGTAAACGCAGTTTTGACTCTCGCGGTGTTATTAGCAAAAACCGCTACTCCTGCCATTGTTGAGATGGTAACATTCCCACTGCATACGCACATGCACTGCTCTGAATATTGGCTGGATGAACATATAATTATCATGTAAGTTAACACTGATTAAATATTTTAGAGGATCCTGTCATTGACAAATCACACGGAGTGGTTCACGTGACAGAGAAAACGAATGCTGAATTATCTTGCAGGTATGTCGATCAATTGTGTCTGAATGTAACTAAGAATTTTAAAATGGAAAGTACCAACAACAGTTTGCCATGCAGTCGCACTCCACTGGACTAGTGATGCAGATAGTATTTTTTTTATTTTCAGAATTCTTAAAGGCATCCCAAAACCAGCCATACGTTGGTCTTTCCAACCTGCAGGTATGACTACGTTCAGTGTAATGACGGAAACCACTGAAACTGTGCACTTGGACAATGTGCTCAAGACGCAAACTGGAACATACAAATGTAGCGCGCAGAACTCTCAGGGATCAGACAGCTTCACCATGGAACTAGTCGTGGAATGTGAGTTGTTGTTTCCACTAAAAAATTACAGTGAAACTAGCCTATCCTAATGCAATGTTTTAAAATGCCCAAAACAAATAACAAAACTGTAAAAACCTATATACATAATTGCAAAAATATGCAGAAGATACAATTAAAATAGGTTGTGCCTTCATGATGCTTAACACAATGATATAGTTAACATCAATGATAGTATTTAAAGTCAAGCATTACTTCGTAAATTAATAATTTGATAAATCAAAACCCACCAGAAATAAAAGGAGATTACAAAATAAAACAAATCAAAGACGAGGCTTTTTAAACGCGAAGACCCTCCACAACCGCGAGGTTTGCAGCCTCAGAGAATATTTTATGAAAGCCAAAGTGGGTATGCACCGAGAATGGTCGCAGTGGACAAGGTACTCAACCCGCTATCTATGGCTAAAGAGAACTGACCCAAAACTGTAATACTGACTACCGATGACCGCAAGGAAGTATGGCAAGGCAAGGTACTTAACGAGGGCTTTTACCGGGCTCTTCATGGGCCCGATGTAGATTTTCTAGCGTCCGTGTCCTGGTTACGTTTCGGCGACCTCTTTGGGGAAACTGAAGGTTTTGTCTGTACGGTTATGGACGAAGTTATGCTGACGAACAACTATCGGAAACATATTATGAAGGACGGGACGGTGGACGTGTGTCGGGCATGCCACCGCCCGGGTGAGTCCATCAGACATATTATTTCTGGTTGTTCTCGTCTGGCTAACGGCGAGTACTTGCACAGGCACAACCAAGTGGCCAGGATTATTCACCAGCAACTTGCCTTGAAATATAAACTTGTAGAATCTGAGGTACCGTACTACAGGTATGTGCCCGACCCAGTTCTCGAGAAACACCATGTCATTGTCACAGTGCTGTACTGGAATCAGTCTAGATCATTACTGACAGGACTCATCATCATCATCTGCCTAGCCTTTTCCCAAACTATCTTGGAGTCGGCTTCCAGTCTAACCGGATGCAGCTGAGTACCAGTATTTTACATGAAGCGACTGCCTATCTGACCTCCACAACCCAGTAACATTTGTAAGAATGGGGGTACCCCAGGGCTCAATTCTTGGCCCATTTTTGTTTCTTATTTATATAAATGACTTGCCTTACCACATAAAGGATAATCACGACATAGTATTGTTTGCAGATGACACTTCTCTTTTATTTAAACTCAAACGTCAGCAGATAGTTACGGACGAGGTTAATAGCGCCCTGGCAAAAGTCGTTAATTGGTTTAATGTCAATAATCTACTTCTAAATGAGAAAAAAACCAAATGTATTAAGTTTACGATACCTCATGTAAGACAAGTAGAAACTAGGGTACTAATCAAGGATGAAGAGTTGAAACCGGAAGATAGCACAGTGTTCTTGGGCATAACTCTGGATGCCAAGCTTCAGTGGGGCCCGCATCAAATTGTCAAAAAAACTTAGCTCAGCAGCATACGCCGTTAGGAAAATTCGTGATTTGACTGATTTAGAGACAGCCCGTTTAGTTTACTTTAGTCATTTCCACAGCGTGATGTCGTACGGTATTCTCTTGTGGGGCAATGCCGCCGATATTCAGACAATATTTGTTTTGCAAAAAAGGGCAATTCGTTCAATTTATAAATTAAGTCCTAGATACACATCATATTTAAGCAACCGGCAACAATACACGGAAATAACAAATATAAATATTAAAACTAAGCGTGAAATCAGTTATCGGTCAAAACTTAGAACGGTGACGTACGGTGTACCGCAGGGGAGCGTATTGGGTCCCCCACTATTTCTGGTGTACATAAATGATCTTCCAAAAAGTGTCAAGCACCCAACTGTATTATTTGCTGATGATTGTACAATAACGATAAAAAAAGATGAATCCTACAACTATGAACAAGAAATCAATGACACACTAAAGCAAACAATAGATTGGTTAGAGACAAACAATTTAAAAATTAACTTAGAAAAGACGTGTATAATGCATTTTAGTCAGCGACAACGACAGCTACCGATTAATATTAGTCACAATGGAAATTCAGTCACAAAAACGGATACTACAAAGTTTTTAGGGTTAGTGATAGACAGCCAACTTACTTGGAAATGGCAGGTTGAAGAAATTTGCAAAAAACTTAACAGTTTTGCTTTTGCTCTTCATAAGCTGTCTAAATATGTAAACCGTGACGCCGTGCTTATTGCCTACCATAGCTACGTAGAATCAGTTCTACGATACGGAGTAATTTTCTGGGGTAATTCGACAGACAAGAATTTCGTTTTTATTGCACAAAAAAAATGCGTACGCGCTATATGTAATCTACAGTCAAGGGATAGTTGTAAGCCATATTTTAAATCTTTGAAGCTTCTTACATTGCCGTCATTATATATCTTTGAGGTGGCAGTGTTCGTTAAGACAAACCCACAGCTTTTCGAAGTTAAAGCCCCAGCCGATCCACGGTTGAGAAAAAGGGAATCGAACATTCTTTGTGTTGATCGCAGTAAAACAGCACTCCTAAGTAAAAGCTTTTATAGAATGGCTCCAATTATTTTCAACAAAATTCCACGACATTTAAAGAAACTTAATAATAATTTGTTTAAAAAAAAATTAAAACAATTTTTAATTCATAAAAGCTACTACTCCACAGCTGAGTTTATGGAGGACAAGACATTTTGATTATGATTATTTTTATTTATTTGTTTTTACTTTAATAATTGTGTGTGTTAGTACGTAAGGAAATGTGTATTAATAATATGTAATTGTGTTATTTAATTTAAAATTTTGTGTCTATTGTTTTGACATACCTAACTCTATTGTGATTCGTATGCTCTCGGGTAAAATGTAGCGAACTAACCATTTCTGTATAACATCTTATTGTAATGAAACCTACATTTACGAATAAATTTGATTTGATTTGATTTGATACTCCCTCAGAGAAAAATTTAAAGAGATTGATATTCTTACTGTGCCCTCTCAGTTTATTTATGAAAACCTATTGTACGCACATAAAAATATTAATCTGTTTAAAAAATACAGTGATATCCACAACGTAAATACGAGGAACAAACACAAATTTGTTGTTCCTGCAACGAGGCTCAAAAAAGTAGGGGGTACGTTCAGATGCCAATGTATACGTTTTTACAATAAGCTTCCGAGCCATATTCAAGCACTAAGCCTATATAAATTCAAATCGTTTATAAAACGGAAGCTATGCCTGAAAGCCTACTATCATGTAAATCACTATCTCGAAGATAAAAAGGCTTGGGATTAAACTGCTCCAATGAAATTTGCTCTGTAAAGTTTTTTTCTCCCACCGCTGTCTGGCAGTTTGAGTACTTTAAGCGACCTACACTGACTATAATTGACAAATGCTTGCACTGACTGGACAGGTCCACTCAAATCTGTGTGGTTCTTTCTTTAAAAGACCATCTCAGACACTAATCTGCATAGTCCTCATGTAAATTGAGCTATGTCTGGACTTTAAAAGAGCAACAAGTTAACAGAGAACCTCTGAGTTTGTTTCGGCTGTTTCTTCTCAGAGTAGTCAGGTACGAAACACCGGCCCCATCTAGTTTAAAAAAAAAATGACGTGTAAAAGTGTTTGTAAAAACCTATTTGCAAAATAAACATCATTTATCATTTAACTGGGTAATACAATACCCCTTGGTAAGAATGGATGTCAGATTTTTTGGCTTCTGACTACTCGTAACGACTGTCAAAGATCTACAAATGACAGCGCGGACCAACGGCTTAATGTGCTTTCCGAGGCACGGAGGAAACTCGGTATTTAATTATGGTCACCCATCCATGGACCAACCTCGGCAAGCACGGCTTAACTTTAAAGGCCGACCCGTGTGGCTGTCTTTATTTAGCCACGAGCTCCTCTATTACTGACAGGACTATTGTTGCCAATAAGCCTGACATAGTGGTGGTAGACCGATCAGCGCGCCGCGCAATGATAGTCGATGTTACCATCCCGCATGACGAAAACCTCGTGAAAGCTGAGAAAGAGCAACAAATAAAATTTCTCGACTTGGCTCACAAGGTTGTCGATATGTGGAATGTGGACTCGGCTATCATTGTGCCGATTGTCGTTACGGCCAATGGCCTTATGGCCATGAGCCTCGACGAACATCTGTCGAAGCTCTAACTTGGCAGTTGGATCAAGAGCCAGATTCAGAAGGCAGTACTCCTCGATACGGCCTGCATTGTGAGGAGTTTCCTGTCACTGCAGCCCTAACCACCGATAGCTTGGACCTTGCTCTCGTTACCAGCGGAAGCCTGTTTTTTATATTTTTTAATGTTTTTTGTTATTTTTTTGTAAGAAATATGTAAAAATATAAAAGATGAGATGATAGATGAATAAAGGACATAATAATCCGCCTCTGTACATTGTACTTGAAGTGTTAAATAAATAAATAAATAAATAATAATAATTTATTTGCAATAAAAAGGTGTACAATGAACAACATTCAGTTAAAAACAAACAGATGGAGACGTTATACACTAATATGTTTGGAGACTCTAGCACCCTTGCTAAGTTGACAAAACATTATATATTATAGTTGCTAGGCCCAACCCTTTCATGGGTGCCTAGTAAAGAAAGTTTGTCTAATTTACGAGAACTTATTTTCATTTTTGCAGCAGGTTGATGGACAGACAGATAAATCATTTAGCAAAACAAGGAAACAAAGATAAAATAAAAAGTGATAAAAAGGAAAGATATAGAGTGTGGGGGTGTGTGTGAGTGGGTGTGTGGGTGGGTGTGTGTGTGAGTGGGTGTGTGGGTGGGTGTGTGTGTGTGAGTGTGTGTGTGTGGGTGTGTATGTGTTTATGTGTGATAGTGCGCTGTGTAGATTTGATTGGTATTGTTATATGTAGTTGAGAGTCTGGAGCAGAGTAGATAGTTTCTTTTTGAGAGATGCATTTGGAAGTAAGTGGAAGTTTAATATTTTATTTATTTTATTATACAGATGGGGGCCTTGAAAACAGGGAAATCTTCTTGTAAAAGAGTAATGCAAACGGTAGGGTTAGCCTATAGTATTTTGTCTTTGCGTCTTGTGGTGATTACCTTGTAGGGCGTTGTATGGTGCTGAAGTAGTACTGTGTTAAGTACAAACAATTGCCTGACTGTGAGGACTTAACAGTTCTTATACAAGGTGTTGTTTTGCATCCTCGTCAAATTTCAGGAGGTTGTCATAAAACACATAAATAATCAATTTAAAGTACGGTACCGGTCTATAATTAATAAGCGTTGCTTTTTTTTGTTGTTGAAATTTAACAGTATTTCAGACTACAACCCTCAATTCAAAACACTTGAAACAGAATCACCCAACTACGCACACAGCGATAATGGAGCTCTGTGTGTGAGTGACTACGTCATACCTACGAAACGCAGGCGCGTGCGGCCGTGCGATAACCTACGGCGCGCGTCGACCGGCAGCAATAATTTTGCTCTAATTTTATTTCGAAAATCACCTACATTATTGTCATAAATTTAGCTTGATACTTAACTCATTTTTAAGCATCATTGGAATACGGAAATCAGTACAGTACCTAATACAAGTGCACCAAAGAAAAGTTCATTGACCTGTAAGTTTGGTAGTTATCAGATGTTTAATAATGTTAGTTTTGCTTTATTGCTATCCTGCTGAACGGACAATCCTAAAATTGGCAATCTTGGATCTTTATTCCGGATCCTGAGGCGCACTACTGAGGCTATGTTGCGCTAATGTTGCTTAGATACCTAACAAGCGCACCCGTCGCGCGTCGGGCGGATTTAGGTACTTAATAATAATTCATACACTAACACTCGGTACATTGTACGTAAATTCAGCCTAAAGTATTCGTAATGATTTTGTTTTCATTTGTGGATTGAATTGGTTGATTTGATATTTTTTCTTCCTACTTAACGGGCTTAGGTCCGTCAATAATTTAGTTAGTATCTAATGTTTTTTATGTTTGATGGAAATGGAAAGATGTGCTAGTTAAAGTAGGTATGTGGTGATACTTTCGACTGTTAGGTATTATTGGCGTAGTTAAAAATTTGAAATCAACTATTTTACACTATTGAATAAAATTGATTAAGCTAACAACGTATTTAGAAAATGATAGTCGTATGAAAAAATAAATAAATTACGTACCTAAGTTACCCGGAGGTATTGTTCAAAGTTGCCACCACCACACTCTTGGCACAGTCGAGCACGACATAGCTGGTTTTGCCTTCAGCTTACGTAGCACTAACACATTCGTTTTTAAGATTAAAGTGTCGAAAGCACTAACTGATCTTTACTCGTAATTCTGTTACACTTGCCACTTCCTCCGTGTACACTAAACTGTTAACGTCTCCCCACAAATAAAAGTCTAGAGGCGTCAGGTTCGGAGATCGCGGAGGCCAGGCCACAGGTCCTCCGCGACCGATCCAGTGGTCACCAAACCTTTCAGCGTACTTGCCGACCGTAATAATAATAATATATAATAATAATATCATTTATTTCAGGCAACTAGGGCCCATAAAACACAATACATATATAAGTATAAAAAACAATAACTATAAACTAATAAATACTTTATACAAAAATAACAACTACTGCACACGAAGTGACGGCGTCGTGTTACGCTGCGAGGTGTCACGTAGCTGGCCGCGAAAACGCCGATACAGCACACCTTTCGGCCAAAACTCTTCCTTGAGGAAGGTCACCAAATGATGAGTCGGAACGCGCACCACAAACGACTTGAAATTGGTGTTATGGCGCGCCTCCAGCTTTTCCACCCTCAAGGTCCAGTTGGTCTTCACCCGTATGTACTCTACGATGTCTTCAGTCTTCGTAGAGTGGTGCAAACGGGACACGTACAGCTGCGTCGTCGGTACTGCAGGACGTAGCAGCATGTTAGATCCTGCCGGCGCCGTCCCACACTGATTGCGATACGTAGGCTTCCTCTTCTTTCTCTCCACCTTGATGAAGCCGTCCCCATCGCATGTGTTCTTCGTTGGAACCTGCTGTTCGTGGTCCATCACAACGCCCTTAGTCGCGCTCGTTGCTGAGCGACTCTGCTTTCCCCCTTTTGATTTTTCTGCTTGTCGTTTTGTTTGCGACACAGCAGGTTTCGTCTTGGCGACAATTGCAGAATAGGCACATTTGGGGGTCGATGTACCTATAACACGCGTCGCCTCCCCGGCGGGTACAACGCGATCAGCGGAACACAATGCAACGCTCGCATTCTTGACAGCCGATGACGTTGATTCACTCGCCGACTGAAAACTGCAAACAGAAGCATTTTGTGCCCCGCGACGTAGGTTTACGTTGGAGCCTTCCGGTGACCCACTTGCAGGAATAGCATTGCGCAACAACGCTACTTCGGCTCGCAATTCACCAATGATGATATCTGATGACTCCAACTTGGACTTCATCTCAGCCTGGCTCACCTTCAGAGACGTGATGTCCTTCAGCAGCCTGGTGACGTCGACGTGGTCGAAAGTGACAGGAGGCAGCTTGTGCAGCTCCTTCGCCACAAAATCTGGCACGTCATCCGGATCGGTCTTCTTCAGCAGGTCGATGATGTCCTGCAGACTCTTCTCGCCACCATCGCTCCGGCGAGATGGCATCTGTCCGACTTGGTCGAGTGACTGAAATAGCAGCAACTTGGCACTGCATACGTCTTCCTCTTTGAAAGATGACTTGCAGATCTGCAAGATGCTGACCTCGTCCATGTAATCGATGGCATGCTTGACGAATGCCAAAAGTTCGTTCGCAATGAGCTGCTTCGTAGCCATTGCGTACAAAATCAGGCAACGGTTACCGCTACGTAAATCGTGAATATAATATTCGTGGCGTGTAGCGCAAACGCGTCCGTTTCCGAGCGCGCATCGCTCGCTACTCTCTCTCTCTCTCACTCTTGTAATGAGGGGGAGCACCGTCCTGCATGTAGTAGAGGTCGCGATGGAGTGCCAGGGGAACGTCCTCCAACATATCCTCAACAACGTGGAACAGCTGCTCCAGGTATGTGGCGCTGTTGAGGTACCCGTCGATGAAGTAGGGTCCAAGCACTTGTTCCCCTATTATCCCAAGCCCACACATTCAGTCCAAACCGCACTTGCAGTTTATACCTACGTCTCAACGATGTACATCGCAGTACCTAGGAGCGGAATTCGCAAAACGCATGCACTAGTCGGCGACATTAAACATACTGTTGGTTCCGGGGTCCGGGACCGCGGGGGGCGTGGCTACGCGCGTGTGCGAGAGAGTGCGTCGCTAGGCGCGTGAGTGAGAGAGTGCGTCTGCGCATTGGTTTTAGGGAATACCTACGACATTATCGAATGTTCATTGAGTTTGCGTTGTGTATGTATTGTTAGCGTTTTTTGTGTGTGTGAATGCGCGGTAATACGGCTAGCAACAGACGGGCCGCGTTTAAATACGGCTGGTTCGCACTTACGGATTTCCGTAAATAAGAAAAAAAATATAAAAATTAACCTACCGATTTTATTGTTGATTTGGGTCGAGAATCATTAGTAGAATTACCTCCTTGAATTTGACGAGGATGCAAAACAACACCTTGTATAGCTCCTCAGTTGGAAAAAGGATAGGTCGAAAGGTACTGACTTTTAGCACGGCTCTCTGAGCTCTTTCCAACTTTAAGAGTAAAGTTTTGGGAGCACCACCCCAGGCGCATACACAATAATTTAGGAGAGACTGACAGAGAGCGAAGTAAATCAATCTCATAATTTGAGGTTCTGCAACGTGGCGAAGTGTTTTAGCAACAAAAATAAGTTTTCTGACTCTTTTTGTTAGAATCTCTATATGAGCTGCAAATCTACGCATCGCGGCGTGTTATTTCCGAAACGTTGGAGTTTGTCGCCCTATGTTCTTTTTTTTATATTTCTATGATCACAAGCTTGTCGGTCACGCGAATTCATAGGTTTTTCCCTTCCAAATAATCGCTCAACGCGGCTGAAGAAGTGTTGACTTCAAAAATCTTTAGGCGTATGATTATGATACAAAGAACCAAATGTTAAGCCATGAGTTCATTTTCAGACCCACCCACCATAAAAGACAGTGCTGTAGTAAAACAAATCAAAGACGGTGACGAAGTGACAATACCATGCGACGTTACTGGCGAGCCTGCCCCAACAGTGAGTTGGCTCTTCAAGGGTACCAGACTGACCAGTTCTACGAAGATCTCTGTGTCTAGCGACTACAGTATCAAGTATATCGTATAATTTTTACTTTCGCTTTTAATTTTGTCAAAAAGACATGCTTTTATACGCAACCGATTGCCTCAAAAGTAATTAGCGATGACAGTACCTGTAAGATAATCTTCGCCTATAACGAACTCTAGTAAAGCTTGATAAGTTTTCTCCAACAAATTTCAATTTCATTTTAAGTTTAAAACAAAGGTATTATTACATTTATACCCAATTTTTTGGAGTTTAAGGCTTTGTGATGGTTATGGTTGAGCTTTTGGATAATTTCCTACAATAGTACAGACGTACACCCTAAGATATATACTAATTAAATCAAGTTGATTTCAGATTTAAAGCAACACCATCTGACATTGGAGATTACACGTGCGAAGCAAAAAATAAACTCAATACTGCAAAGAAAACGGTTTCTCTCGATGTTTTGGGTAATTATTTTGTCCCTCATTGTAACACTGTTATCTAGGTAATCAATAAATGTGATTATAACAGCTGTAAAGACCCATCAGCGATTTGAAAATCACATCGTATTTAGGTTTTTAAGCTTTTGAATAACTCAGAACTCAAACGTTAACTGAAAATTTCAGAAACACCTGCGATTGACAAATCTCAAAAAGCAATACGTGTGACAGAGAATACAAATGCTGCATTAACTTGCAGGTGAGTCGATAAACTTCAAGCCAATGAACACTGAACTGACAATATGTAGCCAAAAGTACTTACTTGGCTAAACAAGGCCAAAAGGCCTTAAAGGCGAAAAGTGAATTACGAAATGTTGATAATGCTTTCCTAAACTAGAGCTCGTCTTTCTTATGAAATAATTTAAAAGCTTGAGCGAGGAGACGAAACTGCGAAACTATCTAGCACTATAGTACTAAACTATTCATATTTTAGAATTCTTCGAGGCAACCCGAAGCCAAGCATACTTTGGTATTTCCAGCCTGCAGGTAAGACTACGTTCAGTGAACTGACGGAAACCACTGAGACTCTACACTTGAACAATGTGCGCAAGCAGCAAACTGGAGCATACAAATGTACCACGCAGAACACTCAGGGCTCAGACAGTTTCACCATGGAACTAGTCGTAGAATGTAAGTATACATAGCCTTAAACACAAGATCGCATCCTTCTGTTACATAAACATGATCGTATCTTACAGAACAACGTTTTAAAAAGGTTCATACTGAAAGTTGGCAACGGCAACGTCGCAAATAACCTTCAAATATTCCACTGTTTTGACAATTAAATCAATGTCAATGAATGAAATTGTGAAATGCATAAAACTCAAATGGTATCGTAGCAATGTACATGCTTAAACTGTTTTAAGACATAACCAGTCTTATTAATGTTATTCATAATCAATATTTTAGTGCAAAACAAATGAAAAATTCATAATTTCACTGCGTGATATTGAGTTTGTAAAAAAAAATACGTTTTGCGTTAAATGTATTTAGTGACTTTGTGGTGTTAGCAAGCTTGACATGGTCATGAGTTGCTACTTACTTGCTTGGTAAATCGCACGAGTCTGAAAAAGAAAAAATAAATAAGTTACCTAACTGAAAATTAAAGTTATCGTTCTTATCTAATTTAGAAAATACGTTAATCGGATTCATTTAGACACAGCTGTCTATTAGATTTTAGTTTGAAAACTAACATGGTCTCTAAAACTTTCAATCGTACTGGAAACGGGATATTTATTTTGATCACGGATAAATCCGTGTGATTATCTGCGATCATGGCGCTTGCAACAGCGCTGAAACATCGTGTGACTCAAAAAAATAGTAAAAATAGTAGATATTCCGTTTCCAGTATCATCTTTGTTGTTTTAGATTTTCTGAAATTCCTTTTCGTCATGATTCAAAGTACCGAAACTAAATCCATGAGTTCATTTTCAGACCCGCCCATCATAAAAACCAGTGCCAAACTAAAACAAATCAAAGACGGTGACGAAGTGACAATACCATGCGACGTTACTGGCGAGCCTGCTCCGACAGTGAGTTGGCTCTTCAAGGGTACCAGACTGACCAGTTCTACGAAGATCTCTGTGTCTAGCGACTACAGTATCAAGTATATCGTATAATTTTTACTTTCGCTTTTAATTTTGTCAAAAAGACATGCTTTTATACGCAACCGATTGCCTCAAAAGTAATTAGCGATGACAGTACCTGTAAGATAATCTTCGCCTATAACGAACTCTAGTAAAGCTTGATAAGTTTTCTCCAACAAATTTCAATTTCATTTTAAGTTTAAAACAAAGGTATTATTACATTTATATCCAATTTTTTGGAGTTTAAGGCTTTGTGATGGTTATGGTTGAGCTTTGGATAATTTACTACAATAGTACAGACGTACACCCTAAGATATATACTAATTAAATCAAGTTGATTTCAGATTTAAAGCAACACCATCTGACATTGGAGATTACACGTGCGAAGCAAAAAATAAACTCAATACTGCAAAGAAAACGGTTTCTCTCGATGTTTTGGGTAATTATTTTGTCCCTCATTGTAACACTGTTATCTAGGTAATCAATAAATGTGATTATAACAGCTGTAAAGACCCATCAGCGATTTGAAAATCACATCGTATTTAGGTTTTTAAGCTTTTGAATAACTCAGAACTCAAACGTTAACTGAAAATTTCAGAAACACCTGCGATTGACAAATCTCAAAAAGCAATACGTGTGACAGAGAATACAAATGCTGCATTAACTTGCAGGTGAGTCGATAAACTTCAAGCCAATGAACACTGAACTGACAATATGTAGCCAAAAGTACTTACTTGGCTAAACAAGGCCAAAAGGCCTTAAAGGCGAAAAGTGAATTACGAAATGCTGATAATGCTTTCCTAAACTAGAGCTCGTCTTTCTTATGAAATAATTTAAAAGCTTGAGCGAGGAGACGAAACTGCGAAACTGTCTAGCACTATAGTACTAAACTATTCATATTTTAGAATTCTTCGAGGCAACCCGAAGCCAAGCATACTTTGGTATTTCCAGCCTGCAGGTAAGACTACGTTCAGTGAACTGACGGAAACCACTGAGACTCTACACTTGAACAATGTGCGCAAGCAGCAAACTGGAGCATACAAATGTACCACGCAGAACACTCAGGGCTCAGACAGTTTCACCATGGAACTAGTCGTAGAATGTAAGTATACATAGCCTTAAACACAAGATCGCATCCTTCTGTTACATAAACATGATCGTATCTTACAGAACAACGTTTTAAAAAGGTTCATACTGAAAGTTGGCAACGGCAACGTCGCAAATAACCTTCAAATATTCCACTGTTTTGACAATTAAATCAATGTCAATGAATGAAATTGTGAAATGCATAAAACTCAAATGGTATCGTAGCAATATACATGCTTAAACTGTTTTAAGACATAACCAGTCTTATTAATGTTATTCATAATCAATATTTTAGTGCAAACCAAATGAAAAATTCATAATTTCACTGCGTGATATTGAGTTCGTAAAAAAAATACGTTTTGCGTTAAATGTATTTAGGGACTTTGTGGTGTTAGCAAGCTTGACATGGTCATGAGTTGCTACTTGCTTGGTAAATCGCACGATTCTGAAAAAGAAAAAATAAATAAGTTACCTAACTGAAAATTAAAGTTATCGTTCTTATCTAATTTAGAAAATATGTTAATCGGATTCATTTAGACACAGCTGTCTATTAGATTTTAGTTTGAAAACTAACATGGTCTCTAAAACTTTCAATCGTACTGGAAACGGGATATTTATTATGATCACGGATAAATCCGTGTGATTATCTGCGATCATGGCGCTTGTAACAGCGCTGAAACATCATCATCATCATCATCATCATCATCAGCCTGTATTCGTCCACTGCTGGACATAGGCCTCTCCCATGACACGCCACTGAGCACGATCCTCGGCCACTCTCATCCAGCTCTTGCCAGCCGCCTTGCAAAGATCATCGCTCCACCGAGTCTGAGGACGTCCTACGCTACGTTTACCGATCCGTGGTCTCCACTCAAGAACTCGTCTACCCCAACGGTTATCGGTTCTTCGGGTTATATGGCCGGCCAATTGCCACTTTAGCGTGCTTATGCGGCGGGCTATGTCGATAACCTTAGTTCTCTGTCGGATCACCTCGTTACGAACTCGATCTTTCAGAGAAACCCCGAGCATAGCCCTTTCCATAGCACGTTGAGCGACTTTAAATTTGTGGACCAACCCTACCGTGAGTGTCCACGTTTCGGCACCGTACGATATGACGGGTAGGACGCACTGATTATAGACTCTCGTCTTTAGACTCTGTGGAATTCGCGATGTAAAGACTCGACGCAGTTTCCCATACGCTGCCCAGCCCAGCTGTATTCTTCTGTTGGCCTCTTTCTCGAAGTTGTTTTTACCCAATTGCATAGTTTGCCCGAGGTAAACATACTCCTTAACAACCTCGAGAATACTGCCTTGAACTGCAATTGGTTCCGGACTGACATGTTTATTGAACATAACCTTGGTTTTATCTAGGTTCATCCGGAGACCAATGCGTTGAGAAGAATCAACTAGGCCATTCAGCATATGTTGCAAATCTTGCAGCGTTTCCGCCACGATGACGATATCATCTGCAAATCGCAAGTGTGAGAGGTACTCGCCGTTTATATTAATGCCGCGTCCCTTCCAGTCCAGCGTCTTGAATATATCCTCCAATGCATTTGTGAACAATTTGGGGGATATAACGTCCCCTTGTCTCACACCACGATGCAAGGGAATAGGCTTAGACTGCCGATTCTGTACTTGGACGGCCATAGTAGCGGCGTTGTAAAGACCTCTCAGCACTTGGATGTATCGCCAATCGACTTGGCATCGCTGCAGAGATTCCAGAACCGACCAGATCGATCGAGTCAAAGGCCTTTTCATAGTCCACAAACGCTAAGCACAGGGGCCGATTATACTCTTCTGTTTTCTGTATAATCTGCCGCACTGTATCGATGTGGTCTATAGTGCCGTACCACGATCGAAACCCGGCCTGTTCGGGAGGCTGAAACTCGTCGAGTCTTCGCGCAAGACGGTTTGTGATGACTCTAGAAAACAGTTTATAGACGTGGCTCAAGAGCGAAATGGGTCGGTAGTTCTTCAAAAGAGTTTTATCACCCTTTTTGAAAAACAACACGACAACACTCTTACTCCACGCCTCTGGAGTTCTCCCATCAAAAAGAACAGTATTGAAAATGCTCTGGAGCTCCTTCATTACAGGTTTACCACCAGATTTCAGGAGCTCAGTCGTAATACCGTCTTCTCCAGGGGCTTTTCCGTTTTTAAGCTGTTTGAGATCCATCGCAATTTCGTCTAGGTTGACTTCTGGCAAGTCTTCCGTAAAGTGGCGTGTTAATGTAGCTCGGAACTTCTCATTTTCGGGATCAGGTTGAGATGCACGCGTAGCGTATAGCTGACTATAGAAGCTTTCAATTTCCGAAAGAACCTCCGGCCCGGAAGAAACGACTACTCCACTTGTAGTGGTCAGCTTCGTCAGATGACTTCTCCCAAGAGATTGGACAAACACTTTCGATCCCCGATTTTTCTCAATCGCTCGTTCTATTGAGCGAGTGTTGGAGAATCGGAGATCGCGTCGTACAAGTTTGCCAATTCTCCTGTTTAGAGAATGCCACTCTGACGTAGTGACTGGTGGGTGTTCACGTCGTTTCTCCATGAGCTTGAGCGTTTCTTCCGAAAACTTCGACTTCCTGTCTCTACGCCGCAATTCGCAAAATCTCACACCTTCCTCCCTGAGGATTCCGACCACATTCTCGAGGGCCTGGTCAATGTCAACGCTATTTGTGGTTTCCACGGCAGCGAATCGGTTCTCCAAATTAGATTGGAACTTTTCAGATCCCACTATAGTTTGGAGCAGGGTTGGTCGGAGCCTGGATTTCATCAAACGGACACGTTCAAGCTTGAAATCGATATTCAGAGACCCTCGCACGAGTCTATGATCACTTCCAGTATTAAACCTATTGATCACTGAGACGTCTCTGAATATACGCTTCTTGTCCGTTATGATGAAATCGATCTCGTTTTTAGTCATAGTGTAGGGGCTTCGCCATGTCCACTTCCTTTGAGGCTGTTTCTTGAAAAATGAATTCATCAAGAATAGCCCCTCCCTTTCGAGGAAGTTGACAAGCATTTGCCCCCTATGATTCCTGCTACCATAACCATGGGATCCTACTACCGATTCGTTGTAATTCTGTACTCCCACTTTGGCGTTGAAGTCTCCCATGACAACATTGAAGTGGGCCCTGGTGGTGAAGTGTAAGGCCTTCGATATATCTCCAAACACATCTTCCATCTCATCGTCCGAGTGCGTCGAGGTCGGTGCGTAAACCTGCACAACCTTGAGGCTATACCTCTCGGTTAGTTTAATTACGAGGTACGCGACCCTGTTCGACACACTCGACACTTCTACAACGTTGTCACAGAGAGCTTTATTCACCAGGAATCCTACGCCACCCTGGGACAGCTGGTCTCCCTCTCGAAAGTATAGAAGGTGGCCTGATTCAAGAGTTACCGTGTCCTCCCCCTCTCTTCGGACTTCGCTTAACCCAAGAACGTGCCACCTTATTTTCTCGAGTTTGACTTCGAGTTGCGCCAGGTGCTCGTCGAGCCGTAACGTGCGTCCGTTGTACGTCGCCAAGGTCAGTTGTTTTTGGCGGCCTTCCGTAACCCGGGGATTCTTCGCACCCCCTGCCCTGCCGTTACCGTGACCACCGCCTTGATCAGGAATAGCAGGGCGGCCGGGAACTGGGGGCCGTGGTCCATGTTGACTTGCCATTGGTAAGGGTTCGCTCTAATTGCCACGCTGAGCAGGCGGGTTGGCAATCGCAGTAGATTCACACCGGTATCGCTGCTGCCCGACACCGGTGGGACCGATATGTGATAGGTCCCAAAAGTCTCTTAGTCGCCTTTTACGACACCCGCGAGAAGAATTGGGGGAGTGCTATTCTTAAGCCGGCACTCAACAGCTGAAACATCGTGTGACTCAAAAAAATAGTAAAAATAGTAGATATTCCGTTTCCAGTATCATCTTTATTGTTTTAGATTTTCTGAAATTCCTTTTCGTCATGATTCAAAGTACCGAAACTTAATCCATGAGTTCATTTTCAGACCCGCCCATCATAAAAACCAGTGCCAAACTAAAACAAATCAAAGACGGTGACGAAGTGACAATACCATGCGACGTTACTGGCGAGCCTGCCCCGACAGTGAGTTGGCTCTTCAAGGGTACCAGACTGACCAGTTCTACGAAGATCTCTGTGTCTAGCGACTACAGTATCAAGTATATCGTATAATTTTTACTTTCGCTTTTAATTTTGTCAAAAAGACATGCTTTTATACGCAACCGATTGCCTCAAAAGTAATTAGCGATGACAGTACCTGTAAGATAATCTTCGCCTATAACGAACTCTAGTAAAGCTTGATAAGTTTTCTCCAACAAATTTCAATTTCATTTTAAGTTTAAAACAAAGGTATTATTACATTTATATCCAATTTTTTGGAGTTTAAGGCTTTGTGATGGTTATGGTTGAGCTTTGGATAATTTCCTACAATAGTACAGACGTACACCCTAAGATATATACTAATTAAATCAAGTTGATTTCAGATTTAAAGCAACACCATCTGACATTGGAGATTACACGTGCGAAGCAAAAAATAAACTCAATACTGCAAAGAAAACGGTTTCTCTCGATGTTTTGGGTAATTATTTTGTCCCTCATTGTAACACTGTTATCTAGGTAATCAATAAATGTGATTATAACAGCTGTAAAGTCCCATCAGCGATTTGAAAATCACATCGTATTTAGGTTTTTAAGCTTTTGAATAACTCAGAACTCAAACATTAACTGAAAATTTCAGAAACACCTGCGATTGACAAATCTCAAAAAGCAATACGTGTGACAGAGAATACAAATGCTGCATTAACTTGCAGGTGAGTCGATAAACTTCAAGCCAATGAACACTGAACTGACAATATGTAGCCAAAAGTACTTACTTGGCTAAACAAGGCCAAAAGGCCTTAAAGGCGAAAAGTGAATTACGAAATGCTGATAATGCTTTCCTAAACTAGAGCTCGTCTTTCTTATGAAATAATTTAAAAGCTTGAGCGAGGAGACGAAACTGCGAAACTGTCTAGTACTATAGTACTAAACTATTCATATTTTAGAATTCTTCGAGGCAACCCGAAGCCAAGCATACTTTGGTATTTCCAGCCTGCAGGTAAGACTACGTTCAGTGAAATGACGGAAACCACTGAGACTCTACACTTGAACAATGTGCGCAAGCAGCAAACTGGAGCATACAAATGTACCACGCAGAACACTCAGGGCTCAGACAGTTTCACCATGGAACTAGTCGTAGAATGTAAGTAGACATAGCCTTAAACACAAGATCGCATCCTTCTGTTACATAAACATGATCGTATCTTACAGAACAACGTTTTAAAAAGGTTCATACTGAAAGTTGGAAACGGCAACGTCGCAAATAATCTTCAAATATTTCACTGTTTTGACAATTAAATCAATGTCAATGAATGAAATTGTGAAATGCATAAAACTCAAATGGTATCGTAGCAATGTACATGCTTAAACTGTTTTAAGACATAACCAGTCTTATTAATGTTATTCATAATCAATATTTTAGTGCAAAACAAATGAAAAATTCATAATTTCACTGCGTGATATTGAGTTCGTAAAAAAAAATACGTTTTGCGTTAAATGTATTTAGTGACTTTGTGGTGTTAGCAAGCTTGACATGGTCATGAGTTGCTACTTACTTGCTTGGTAAATCGCACGAGTCTGAAAAAGAAAAAATAAATAAGTTACCTAACTGAAAATTAAAGTTATCGTTCTTATCTAATTTAGAAAATACGTTAATCGGATTCATTTAGACACAGCTGTCTATTAGATTTTAGTTTGAAAACTAACATGGTCTCTAAAACTTTCAATCGTACTGGAAACGGGATATTTATTTTGATCACGGATAAATCCGTGTGATTATCTGCGATCATGGCGCTTGCAACAGCGCTGAAACATCGTGTGACTCAAAAAAATAGTAAAAATAGTAGATATTCCGTTTCCAGTATCATCTTTATTGTTTTAGATTTTCTGAAATTCCTTTTCGTCATGATTCAAAGTACCGAAACTTAATCCATGAGTTCATTTTCAGACCCGCCCATCATAAAAACCAGTGCCAAACTAAAACAAATCAAAGACGGTGACGAAGTGACAATACCATGCGACGTTACTGGCGAGCCTGCCCCAACAGTGAGTTGGCTCTTCAAGGGTACCAGACTGACCAGTTCTACGAAGATCTCTGTGTCTAGCGACTACAGTATCAAGTATATCGTATAATTTTTACTTTCGCTTTTAATTTTGTCAAAAAGACATGCTTTTATACGCAACCGATTGCCTCAAAGCTAGTTAGCGATGACAGTACCTGTAAGATAATCTTCGCCTATAACGAACTCTAGTAAAGCTTGATAAGTTTTCTCCAACAAATTTCAATTTCATTTTAAGTTTAAAACAAAGGTATTATTACATTTATATCCAATTTTTTGGAGTTTAAGGCTTTGTGATGGTTATGGTTGAGCTTTTGGATAATTTCCTACAATAGTACAGACGTACACCCTAAGATATATACTAATTAAATCAAGTTGATTTCAGATTTAAAGCAACACCATCTGACATTGGAGATTACACGTGCGAAGCAAAAAATAAACTCAATACTGCAAAGAAAACGGTTTCTCTCGATGTTTTGGGTAATTATTTTGTCCCTCATTGTAACACTGTTATCTAGGTAATCAATAAATGTGATTATAACAGCTGTAAAGACCCATCAGCGATTTGAAAATCACATCGTATTTAGGTTTTTAAGCTTTTGAATAACTCAGAACTCAAACGTTAACTGAAAATTTCAGAAACACCTGCGATTGACAAATCTCAAAAAGCAATACGTGTGACAGAGAATACAAATGCTGCATTAACTTGCAGGTGAGTCGATAAACTTGAGGCCAATGAACACTGAACTGACAATATGTAGCCAAAAGTACTTACTTGGCTAAACAAGGCCAAAAGTGAATGAGATTTGACATGATAGGTCTTGGAGAGTTGTTAAGGGTGTGTGAGGCCTATGCTGTGGCACATGGGCTTGTATATAATTTACAAAAATCGGAATATATGGTCTTTAGGGCCGCCGGTGGTTGCCCCAGGTATTCTCATAATATTACCCTAAATGGCTTGTGCGTAAATCGTGTCTCCAAATTTAAATACCTGGGTCATTTAATTACCGACGATCTTGAAGACGATCTGGATATTGAGAGGGAGCGCAGGGCTTTAGCGGTCAGAGGTAACATGCTGGTCCGCAGATTCTCCCGCTGCTCTGAACAAGTAAAAATAACGTTGTTCAAAGCATATTGTCAAAGCTTTTATACGGGAAATCTGTGGGTCAGTCACACCAAAAGATCATTGGATGTCCTGCGCGTCCAGTACAACAATATCTTCAGGATGATGTTGGGGCTGCCACGCTTCTGTAGTGCATCGGGGATGTTTGCGCAGTATCGAACTGATGGCTTTCATGCCGTCATTCAAAGAAAACTGTATCCTTCATCTGCAGAATGCGTGGCAGCTGCAACGGAATTCTGAAGACTGTTGCAGATAGGATCTCTTCTCCAATATAGAGGTCCTTTATTGAGAGGGTAATTTGAATTGTTTTTAGTATGTTATTTTATCTTTTTTTTTAATTTTTATCCTATTTTGATTGGTTAAGAGGGTAATTTTAATTGTTTTTATTGTGTATTGTATCTTATTTTAATTTTTATCCTATTTTAATTCGTATTTTGATTTTAATTTTGATTTTAATTTTAATGTTAACTTATTTTAATTTTTGGTGTGATTTCAATGTAAATTTTATTGTACTATGGATCAAGTTATCTGAAATAAAAGAATTTTATTTTATTTTTTATTTTTTAAAAGGCCTTAAGGTCGAAAAGTGAATTACGAAATGCTGATAATGCTTTCCTAAACTAGAGCTCGTCCTTCTTATGAAATAATTTAAAAGCTTGAGCGAGGAGACGAAACTGCGAAACTGTCTAGCACTATAGTACTAAACTATTCATATTTTAGAATTCTTCGAGGCAACCCGAAGCCAAGCATACTTTGGTATTTCCAGCCTGCAGGTAAGACTACGTTCAGTGAACTGACGGAAACCACTGAGACTCTACACTTGAACAATGTGCGCAAGCAGCAAACTGGAGCATACAAATGTAGCGCGCAGAACACTCAGGGATCAGACAGCTTCACCATGGAACTAGTCGTAGAATGTAAGTATGCATAGCCTTAAACACAAGATCGCATCCTTCTGTTACATAAACATGATCGTATCTTACAGAACAACGTTTTAAAAAGGTTCATACTTATAGTTGGCAGCAACAACGTCGCAAATAACCTTCAAATATTCCACTGTTATGACAAATAAATCAATGTCAATGAACGAAATTGTGAATTGCATAAAACTTAAATGGTGTCGTAGCAATGTTAATGCTTAAAACTGTTTCAACACATAACCAGTCTTATTAATGTTATTCATAATCAATAATTTAGTGTAAAACAGATAAAAAATCATAATTTCACTGCGTGATTATGAGTTCGTAAAAAAAATACGTTTTGCGTTAAATGTATTTAGGGTCTTTGTGGTGTTAGCAAGCTTGACATGGTCATGAGTTGCTACTTACTTGCTTCGTAAATCGCACGAGTCTGAAAAAGAAAAAATAAATAAGTTACTTATCTAAAAATCAAAGTTATCGTTCTTATCTAATTTAGAAAATATGTTAATCGGATTCATTTAGACACAGCTGTCTATTAGATTTTAGTTTGAAAACTAACATGGTCTCTAAAACTTTCAATCGTACTGGAAACGGGATATTTATTTTGATCACGGATAAATCCGTGTGATTATCTGCGATCATGGCGCTTGCAACAGCGCTGAAACATCGTGTGACTCAAAAAAATGGTAAAAATAGTAGATATTCCGTTTCCAGTATCATCTTTATTGTTTTAGATTTTCTGAAATTCCTTTTCGTCATGATTCAAAGTACCTAAACTTAATCCATGAGTTCATTTTCAGACCCGCCCATCATAAAAACCAGTGCCAAACTAAAACAAATCAAAGACGGTGACGAAGTGACAATACCATGCGACGTTACTGGCGAGCCTGCCCCAACAGTGAGTTGGCTCTTCAAGGGTACCAGACTGACCAGTTCTACGAAGATCTCTGTGTCTAGCGACTACAGTATCAAGTATATCGTATAATTTTTACTTTCGCTTTTAATTTTGTCAAAAAGACATGCTTTTATACGCAACCGATTGCCTCAAAAGTAATTAGCGATGACAGTACCTGTAAGATAATCTTCGCCTATAACGAACTCTAGTAAAGCTTGATAAGTTTTCTCCAACAAATTTCAATTTCATTTTAAGTTTAAAACAAAGGTATTATTACATTTATATCCAATTTTTTGGAGTTTAAGGCTTTGTGATGGTTATGGTTGAGCTTTGGATAATTTACTACAATAGTACAGACGTACACCCTAAGATATATACTAATTAAATCAAGTTGATTTCAGATTTAAAGCAACACCATCTGACATTGGAGATTACACGTGCGAAGCAAAAAATAAACTCAATACTGCAAAGAAAACGGTTTCTCTCGATGTTTTGGGTAATTATTTTGTCCCTCATTGTAACACTGTTATCTAGGTAATCAATAAATGTGATTATAACAGCTGTAAAGACCCATCAGCGATTTGAAAATCACATCGTATTTAGGTTTTTAAGCTTTTGAATAACTCAGAACTCAAACGTTAACTGAAAATTTCAGAAACACCTGCGATTGACAAATCTCAAAAAGCAATACGTGTGACAGAGAATACAAATGCTGCATTAACTTGCAGGTGAGTCGATAAACTTGAGGCCAATGAACACTGAACTGACAATATGTAGCCAAAAGTACTTACTTGGCTAAACAAGGCCAAAAGGCCTTAAAGGCGAAAAGTGAATTACGAAATGCTGATAATGCTTTCCTAAACTAGAGCTCGTCTTTCTTATGAAATAATTTAAAAGCTTGAGCGAGGAGACGAAACTGCGAAACTGTCTAGCACTATAGTACTAAACTATTCATATTTTAGAATTCTTCGAGGCAACCCGAAGCCAAGCATACTTTGGTATTTCCAGCCTGCAGGTAAGACTACGTTCAGTGAACTGACGGAAACCACTGAGACTCTACACTTGAACAATGTGCGCAAGCAGCAAACTGGAGCATACAAATGTACCACGCAGAACACTCAGGGCTCAGACAGTTTCACCATGGAACTAGTCGTAGAATGTAAGTATACATAGCCTTAAACACAAGATCGCATCCTTCTGTTACATAAACATGATCGTATCTTACAGAACAACGTTTTAAAAAGGTTCATACTGAAAGTTGGCAACGGCAACGTCGCAAATAACCTTCAAATATTCCACTGTTTTGACAATTAAATCAATGTCAATGAATGAAATTGTGAAATGCATAAAACTCAAATGGTATCGTAGCAATATACATGCTTAAACTGTTTTAAGACATAACCAGTCTTATTAATGTTATTCATAATCAATATTTTAGTGCAAACCAAATGAAAAATTCATAATTTCACTGCGTGATATTGAGTTCGTAAAAAAAATACGTTTTGCGTTAAATGTATTTAGGGACTTTGTGGTGTTAGCAAGCTTGACATGGTCATGAGTTGCTACTTGCTTGGTAAATCGCACGATTCTGAAAAAGAAAAAATAAATAAGTTACCTAACTGAAAATTAAAGTTATCGTTCTTATCTAATTTAGAAAATATGTTAATCGGATTCATTTAGACACAGCTGTCTATTAGATTTTAGTTTGAAAACTAACATGGTCTCTAAAACTTTCAATCGTACTGGAAACGGGATATTTATTATGATCACGGATAAATCCGTGTGATTATCTGCGATCATGGCGCTTGCATTAGCGCTGAAAAATCGTGTGACTCAAAAAAATAGTAAAAATAGTAGATATTCCGTTTCCAGTATCATCTTTATTGTTTTAGATTTTCTGAAATTCCTTTTCGTCATGATTCAAAGTACCAAAACTTAATCCTTGAGTTCATTTTCAGACCCGCCCATCATAAAAACCAGTGCCAAACTAAAACAAATCAAAGACGGTGACGAAGTGACAATACCATGCGACGTTACTGGCGAGCCTGCCCCGACAGTGAGTTGGCTCTTCAAGGGTACCAGACTGACCAGTTCTACGAAGATCTCTGTGTCTAGCGACTACAGTATCAAGTATGACGTTTACATTTTAGTTTCGTTTTTAATTTTGTCAAAAATCATTTTTTAATACGCAACCGATTCCCTCAAACTTGTTACCGATGACAGGCCTATAACGAATTTTAGTTAAGCTTGATTACTTTTATCCAACTTATTTATAATTTTATTTTAAACTTATTACACAAGTATTTTATTTCTATTTATATCCAACTTATTGTAGTTAAAAGTTTTGTGATATTTATGGTTGAACTTTGGAAAGTTTTCCTACAATTGTACAGACGTACACCTTTAGATATGTACTAATTAAAACGAAATGCTTTCAGATTTAAAGCAACACCATCTGACATTGGAGATTACACGTGTGAAGCTAAAAATAAACTCGATATTGCTAAGAAAACGGTTTCTCTCGATGTTTTGGGTAATACATTTTTTCCTGATCATAACACTGTTTTCGAGGTGATCAATTTATGTGATATTACAGGTTCATAGACCCATCACTGGGTTCAAAACCACAGAATAATAAATTATTGTCATTGTTTTTTTCTACTGGGTCACGTCGGAGTAACTGAAGGTTGGATTTGACTACACACATAATATTATAGAGCTCTAAGTTTTGAGGTTTTGTAAGCTTATTAATAACTCTGAACTCAAACGTTAACTGAAAATTGCAGAAAAACCTACGCTTGACAAATCTCAAAAAGCAATACGTGTGACAGAGAATACAGATGCTGCATTCTCTTGCAGGTGAGTCGATAAACTTGAGCCCAATGAACACTGAACTGACAAAATGTAGCCATAAGTACTTACTTGCCTTTAATTAAATAAAACATTTGCTTTATAAACAAGTCCAAAAGGCCGTAAAGGTGAAAACTGAATTACGAAATTCTGATAATGCTTTCCTAAACTAGAGCTCGTCCTTCTTATGAAATAATTTAAAAGCTTGAGCGAGGAGACGAAACTGCGAAACTGTCTAGCACTGTAGTACTAAACTATTCATATTTTAGAATTCTTCGAGGCAACCCGAAGCCAAGAATACTTTGGTATTTCCAGCCTGCAGGTAAGGCTACGTTCAGTGAACTGACGGAAACCACTGAGACTCTACACTTGAACAATGTGCGCAAGCAGCAAACTGGAACATACAAATGCAGCGCGAAGAACTCTCAGGGATCAGACAGCTTCACCATGGAACTAGTTGTAGAATGTAAGTATTTTGAGTATTGAACAAATTAAATTCGATTTTTTTTTATATTCTTATTTTTGAGTAACATGAACAAACTCAGTAACAGGCGTACATCTTTAGCTTTATGTCTCAGTTAACTGAAGCAATTGGCAGAAATAGAATGATGCGTTTATTTAGTGTTACCTTTTTTGGTAAGTAAACGGCCTTAATGTGCCCTTGCTCAGGACTAACGGCGGGAAAAGTAGTTCTAACTGTCCCTGTGGTGTATAACTACTAACTTACTATTGGCTTAGCCCGAAATAAAGGCTATAATAATAATAAAATAGTGTGTGCATATAGGGTGACTGCTAATTAGTGCCCGATACTTAAACACGTGATTATACTCATGATAAAAAACAACTTTCCCAAAGAAACATTTTTTTTTCTACGTCATGTCAACTAAAAAGGGTAAAGGAACTTTAGTGTAAGCCGGTCATTTTTTTTTTGTATAAAAGGGTAAAAAAAAACGACCAACTTGCAATAAAGTAATTTTTAAACCTTATATGTGGTTTTTGTAATTCGGTTATTTTT
The DNA here is from genome assembly GCA_963082945.1 of Cerastis leucographa. Lineage (NCBI taxonomy): Eukaryota > Metazoa > Arthropoda > Insecta > Lepidoptera > Noctuidae > Cerastis > Cerastis leucographa. The sequence continues at coordinate 10,402,273 of OY720353.1, forward strand.
TTGGCATAAAGTTTATTTTCAATAATTATTTCTTAACCTTGGCTTAAAGAGCAGCTAGCATTACCTCTTAATTAAATAAAAAAGTTCCACAGAATTCTCTTCTGTTTGTTTTAAATGAAAATAATCTCTAACTTTATCGATTTAAAATTATTGTTTTATTGTTAATTGAATGCTTCTCTTTAAGATTTTTCATAGTTCTATCTAAGAGTATTTTCAGACCCACCGATTATAAAAGACGATGTGCCACTAATAAAAATGAAAGATGGTGACGAAGTAAGAATATCATGTGACGTCACCGGTGAACCTGCCCCAGCAGTGAGATGGTTCTTTTATGATCCTAGACTTGGCAATATTGCCAAGGCCCAGTATTCCAGCGACCACAGTTACAGGTAAATTTAGTGTATCTCCCGCTACAGCGACTTTTCGTAGCGATTTCGAAGCGAGCTTTCGCTTACCAGACGTTCTTGCAACACGCGACACAAGTGATGCAAACGCGGCGCCGTCAGTAACAAAAATAAAGAGATCGGCCATTTCGGTGACTAATTATTATAGTATTATTAATAAGAATGAGGTACAAGTATAAAACCATTCTATTCCTGGTATTGAAAACTAATACTAAACGAAAGTGTTTAATTGTAGATTCAAAGCAACGGTACCTGACATAGGATTTTACAGGTGTGAGGCAACAAATAAACTTGGAATTGCAAAGAAAACCACTGAACTACAAGTATATAGTAAGTTTTGGTATGATGCATTACTTAATACAAGGGCTAATTAATTAAGCCAGCGAAATTCCACAAACGTTAAGGGTAGTGATATTATCTCAACACGCTAAAACAAAAATAATATGATTATTATTAGTTCGTCACTTACCGCAGGTGCTTGTAATATCGTCAATTGTGTTTTTATGCGCTTTGTGCTCGGAGTTTTTTCATACCTTGGCTCATAAATACGGACCTGTCCTTTATTGACCAATTTAGGCAGTGGATGCGCGTGTTACAACGAGCGCCTATGTGTGTGGTTGCTATTATGTTTTCTGCAGGCGCGCCAAAGCGCTGTTGCGCAGCTCTGCTTTCTTCACAACACTCCGGCAGTTAATCCCTGCCGAGTGAGACTCAGTTATCCGGGGGTGGCCCAGCAGGAGACGAGTAGCGACAGAGGTGCCCATTACGACTCACTTGTGGTGGGTGTGTGGCTCCCGTTCGCCCCTTTCCAGAGCTGGTTGGTCCGGGCTATAAAGCCGTCGTGTGTGTGTGTTGGTATTGTATTGTGTAACACCTCCCTTCGGTTGAGCCACGGGCCTGCTGCACATGTACGCGTGATTCTATTCGATTTTAGAGGGGTGTATGTATGTCTAGCTGTTGCGACGTGCAGCATCGAAGAACACGCCACGCAGCGGGGTGCGAACATTGTGTGGAGTCATTTTGTGCAGGTAAGCTGCGTGTAGCCCGGATGACTGCTCCCGGAAAACCGTCGGCTATTCATGCATATTAACCCATAATTCGAGAAAGTTCCACAACTTTCTATTAACACAATAGGTACTAACATAATTGGAACTAACTAATTATAACTAGATGTATGTATGAAGCTTGGCGAGACAAACTTCCACTGTTTTATTTTATTTTTAAAATAGTGGCCACACATAAAACCTATATTAATCAATAGCTGGTATTAGAAATGAAATGAAATTGTTTATTCAGTAAATAGGATGTAGGAATCACTTTTACACGTCATCACATTTTAAACATAAGCTAAGGTCGACATTTCGTATTTGACTACCCTGAGAAGAAATGGCAAAACAAACTCAGGAATCAACAAGAAAGAAACAAGTTATCAAATAAAATCTCTAAAGTGTCACATTTCCGAAACCTGTTTGTTTTGACTTTGAAAGTATTTTTTTTTAATTCAATATTATAATGACATTAAATAATTAATAATAAAATGGCGGAAGACAGGCAGGCCAAATGATTCAAAGCCCGTAAGGAGCCGTCACAATATTGTAGAGTTTTGCTATCTCATTTAACTCGACCATTATTTACATACATTAATTTAAGGATCGATTATCACTAACAATTGAAACAATATTAATTCAGACATGTTTTATTAATTTTTAGTCCCAGTAACCATTGAAACTCCAGATGAAAGTGATATAGATGTCATGGTTGGGCAAAATAAGATTTTAAATTGCCGAGCTGACGGATACCCTAAACCTAACATTAAATGGACATTCCAAAGTTCAGATCCAAATATACCAGCTAAAGATATAACGTAAGTACTTCTATGTTATAATCTCGTTGTTCGCTTGTCAAAGTCGGTACATGGATGGAATTAATGACCACTCTACGTGTCTCGAAAAACACGCTTAGCCGTTGATCCTGGTCATACATAGATCTCTTACAGTAATTCCGGTAGTCAGTAGCCTGAAAGTCTGGCAACCAAACTTACAGGGTTGTGGAAATGTGGAGTTTTGAAAAGCTCCATGTTGTCCCTGGAATTCAGCTGCATCCAGTTAGACTGAATCCCCATCTGTCCCCAACATATCTAATTTGGAAAGGCTAAGCAGGGTGATGACATATTTCAGTATCCTCCTGCTTTTATTATAATTTTATTTCGACAAGGCGCTCTACGTGTAGCGATGTGGTCTTGTATTGCAGTAAGGATGCAATAGCAACATATCCATTTATACTGGGTGGAAGGGACACTGGCGCGCAAATGGTCACGTATTCAGTACTTACATCATTCTGATGGGTACACTACATAAATACGAAAAACTTTATTCCGATAGTCACAAGACCGAATTTCAAAATGCTGATTGTCATAATTTCGAATGGTTCAAAATTCCTAATATAACAACTCTGACCTATCATTACTCCTATTTTTATAATCCCTAAATTTCAATATTCCTATCGTTTATAATTACTATTCTCAAAATACCGAGTTTCAATAGATCGAATAACAAAAAGTCCGACTTAATAAAAATTCGAAACATCAAAAATACGAATTCCGATTATTAAAATACCGATTTATACAATTCCGAATTAAAACGGCTTGTAAACCTGAATAGCAAGACAAATAAACACATAATCGCTCGTCAGAGAGAATTATAATATTATGTTTAGTATGAGGAGGTAGAATTAACAAGTTAAATAAAAGCTTCTAAAAAACTTGCAATTAAAAAGCATGCAAGCGAGCATGCAGCCTGCAAGCAGTCGTGCAACATGTAATCAGGCATGCAACATGGAAACAGGCATGCAACATGCGAGCAGGCATGCAACATGCAAGGAAGCATGCAAGCAGGCAAGCAGCAAGCAAGCAGGCATGCAACATGTCGTGTCACGGCTCTAGCGCTGCGGGGTTTGGGCGGCCGGGCCCCACGCGAGCTTATCGTCGCAGATGGTTTTAACGTTCACCACTGCAGCTTCGGCTTGCTACCTGCTCCTCAGCTCGCGGGCCGCTCCACCCCTCCGCACCTACGCGGGCTTAAATTACACTCTAGGGGTAGGGCAGACAAGACTGCGTGAAGTCGGTTTTGCAGCGATTCGTTTCTGTCACTGAATTTTGTAGCACAACATGTTGACTTTTAGTTTATTCGAAGTATTGAAAATCGGAATGTCGTTTTTCGGACCGAGAACCCTTCGAGCATTTGATTCTTCGAACATATGAAAATCTGAAAACTAACAAATCGTTTTTAAGACTTTCGGTAAAATAATACATTATAATTCTTAGGTATTATGAAATTCGGACTTTTGGCACTCGGATCATTGAAATTCGGAATAAAATATTTCGGAGTATTTGGGTGTTCCCGTTTTAAAATGGTCAAAGTTATTTACTAAGAATACGTACCTATTGGAAAACCAAGTATACTAACTGAGGTGAGATGCTTGTATTTCTGGAGTTTTGTGAGATAATGTGTGATTTATGTCTTTACAGCATAAAGACACTTTAATTTTAAGTCATTTTCAAAACAGAATTTGATAAAAATGGTCCTTACTGGGACTTAAAATAGAGCAGCCTTTACATTCAAATATTTTTCATATTCGTGTTTATTTTTTCTATTCAACGCTAGGTAGCAGTACTAAGGGCCCTCGCTCACGGCGACTTTTTGCAGCGATGCTGACGCGCGTTTACGAAATGCGCGACTGCATCGCTGCTAACGCGGGTTAGTCGCATTTGCAACGCGCTACAGAAGTGAGCAGTATCGCGACTGTATCGATGCGGACGCGCCACAGCATCGCTACTGCATCGCACAAAAAGTCGCCATGAGCGAGGGCCCTTACGCTCGACATCAAAATTTTTGTATGACTATTTTCCCAATCTCCGCTCTATAAGTCTTTTAAATCTAGTTGGGTCTAACTGAATGACATGCTTTGAGTTTGAGTGGTAACCGTTTGTGCGTTGGTAGGCCCTGGCACCCTATATATACTATAAAAAACTTGTTCTCAAAAACTAAGCAAACACTTAGGTGATTCTCTTACTGCGCCTCACTCCGGCGCGAACAGATTTTAATATTGTAAGCCATTATCTCATTTTTTTTAGAAAACATACCTAGTACAAAACACTGACACCGCGCTACGCGGCAGAGAAATGATACATAAAAAAAAAACGCGACGGAACGCGGTGCCGTGGGAGAATCGGCTTAGACAGACACGAAAGTCTACTTTATTTTTTAGTGTGTGTTCGTTTCGATATGCCTACTGATATTAATAGTATCCACTTGTTCTTGTCCATAATTATCATAATATTAACTAAAATGTTTGAGTAAACAATATCTTTCAGGCCTACCGGTGGAGTTGCATCGGTAGCTCTAAGGAAGTTGCAGTTGGATCAAGAAGGATTATATACCTGTGAGGCAGAAAACGGTATCGGTGGATCAGCTAGTATCACGTACGAAGTTAATGTTTATGGTATGTATTATATTGTGGAGGGTATGTACTTATGTAGGTTCTATTGGACCGCCTGCCAAACGTTGTTGTTACACAAAAAGCCTAGTTGTTGCTAAGTTTAAATCCAAAGTTGAAAGTTAGAAACATCAAGCGCCTGTTATAATAATAATAAATACATACTCGTCTGGCTAACGGCGAGTAATTGCACAGGCTCAACCAAGTAGCCAGGATTATTCACGAGCAACTTGTCTTGAAATATAAACTTTTGGAATGTGAGTGACCGTACAACAAATATGTGCCCGACGCAGTTCTCGAGAAAGACCATGTCACGCTGTACTGAGATCAGTCTCGGTCTCGGACCAGTGATCGGAGTAGGTAGATGGAATTGGGGTCATTGATTCGAAACGTATTTAATATTAATATGGACATTCCTCCGGAATTGGTTTATTATTTTTTTTTAAACCGGAACTTAAGTAGAAATTGTATTAAAATGAGCAATATTACATTATTCATATTTTTTTTTTAACGGCACACAGTCACGATTTGACACAACCCAACGACCAATCAGAACAAAGGATCATGGGTGGTGCACTAACCGGTTATCAAAACAATGCGTACGCCCGCCGACGACATGCCAGGTAGCTCACTCGTTTACTTCGGTTTTTATTATTCAACAGATAAATAATAAATTATTTTAGCTTTGATACTTTCCTTTAAATTTTGAATTGAGTAGTAATAATATCGGTGTCACCTTGTTTCGCAGACAGAAGTTTCACAGAATTTCGTTTCCCAGAAAATGTTTCACATAATATTTGGTCCTGGTATTTTTATTTCGAATATTTTTGTTTCAACTACTATTTACTTGAATGAAACATATTTTACAGAAACACACTTCAATGAATTTTATACTCACATTTTTTTATTTAACAAATTTATCAAACAATAGAATTACTTTTTAACGAATATTGTTTGTTCGATGTATGTTTCCATGGTATTTTATTTCAACGAAATTATTAACCTTAAATTAAAATATTGTCCTTAAAAGTCAATATGTTGTACTACAAAATTTAGTGACAAAAACGAATGGCTGCAAATCAGACTCCACGTAGTCTTGTCTGCCCTACCCCTAGAGTGTAATTTAAGCCCGCGTAGGCGCGGAGGGATGAGGCGGCCGGCGAGCTGAGGAGCAGGTGGTATCTATCGCTTGCCGCCGCGGCTGAGGCGTGCCGGCTTGCCGGCCAGCAAGTCGAAGCTGCGGTGGTGAGCGTTAATACCATCAGCGACGATGAACTCGCGTGGGGCCGCCGGAGCCCCGCAGCGCCGGAGCCGTGACAGAAACCATGCTTGTTGCATGCTGCATGCTTGCTTGCACGCTGCATGTTGCATGCTTGCTTGCATGCTACATGCTTCCTTGCATGCTGCGTGCAACAGGCATGAACACCATTAGTGAGAATAAAAAGATTGTTTTCCTACTTGACAAGAATTTAACCGCATTATTTTTGTGAATGCGGTGATGTAATTTTATAGGAGGGTATGTATTTTTCAAAGGTATGAGTTTTAGAAACTGTCACTCGATAAAATGCAATTCTTCGTAATAAGTTTTATGTGAAACAAACAATATGTGGATAAAGAATATTTGATTTGTTATTCTATGATATGAATATTCTAACATTAAACTTTATTTGAAACAAAAATTGATGATTTAAATTTTTTCAAAGTAAGTATTCTGCGTATTGATTATTCTATGAAATGATAATATGAGAAACAATTTATGTGAAACGAAATTCGATGAAACAATTAGCGACGAAACAACGCACAACCAATAATATCACCAACATTAATAATATTAAACTTAATCCGGAAATACCGGAAATATGGCTTATCCCTGTTATTCTTTCTGTGTGCATTTATGATACAAGTACCAAAAATTAAATGTACCTACTCCGATCTATGATTATTACTGACAGGACTATTGTCACCAATAAGCCTGACATAGTGGTGATAGACCGATCGGCGCGTCGCGTAATGATAGTCGATGTTACCATCCCGCTTGACGAAAACCTAGTGAAAGCTGAAAAAGAGAAGCAAATAAAATATCTCGACTTGGCACACGACACGAACATTGGAGCTCAAACCACCGGTAGCTTAGACCCTGGTCCCGACACTGAAAAGGTCAAACTTAGCCCAGGTTGACTTTACTGAAGGAGTAATCCTTGAATGATGCTAAGTTTTATTTTCTTTTCAAACTACATATTAATTTTATTTTTATTTTCAGCTTCTTCTTTTTTCTGTTCCTCGCTGGTCTAGTAGTCGCAAGCGCTACTCCTGAGGTATTGGGTTCGATTCCCAGGTCGCGTAGAGTGTTATCGATTTTTAAATCAAGAATTTCTCAGCAGTAACCCGTGTGTCAAGATTTGTGTTCGGTTGATTGCAATAGGCCGTATGTAACATGGGACTAATACATAACTGGCGAAATATGGGTGTACTATAGGAACACTTCTGCTATGTTTCAGCACCACCTGTTATCGTGAACACATATCCGGATAAAAATTTTAAACCGATGGCAGGAGACGTGGCGCTACGGATTCAGTGCAAAACTACGGGCAGACCAACACCTGTTATTGTCTGGACGAATAGGGGACTCAAATTACCCATGGGTAGCTATTTCCAATAATTCGAACATCCAACTATCCAATCACCATACCGTTATTATTTACCATAATTATCATGGAGTGTGTTCGGAATGAGCCGAAGAGACGAGAGCTGTTGATTGTATTTGATAATATCTGCGAGACTGGGATGTGTAACAGCGTCCTGGCTGCGGGGTGCTTCAGAAGCAGCCTGGATGTTGTAGACTCGTTGCTAGTGGCATTAATCACAGAAGTAGTTTAAGGTGATTAGAATTTTTGTTTTTATAAGTTGATTTTTAACAATGAGGGTGGCATAATCTGTCTAGATTAAACCCTAAACGAATAAACTATAAAAAAAAATTATTCAATCAATATTTACCAAATCAAGTCTTCCAAAAAAAAATGAAGAAATAATGGATTTTGGGAAAATTACGGGATGCTAACACAAGTTAACGGCGCCAGTTAGGTAAATGGCAAAAATGAAGATTTTCAAAATTTTTAGCGTATAAATTTAAAAAAAAACTGTGTTTCCACCAGTAACACGAATCACACAATCGCGGAGATTTTGCACGCTTAATATCAGTTCATCTAAATGGTTTTATTGAATGGCAGCCCACTTGCTTTCCAACAAACTGCTGCGGGGTATGGCACGGCATCCATACTTGGCAGGGCTCTAGAGAAGCATATGTCAGGCGTGCGTGTGTAATGAGCAGTGCGGTTGCCCCTGATCCAAATGAGATCGGTTCTTTCACCGATCCATGTATCATTATTGTTCCCCCACCATAAGAATGAACTTCCTGACCTTCTATTTGCCCTCCAAACTCGAGTATGTCTTGAATACGGGCTCATACCGAAACAAGATTCATCTAAAAAGCACACACAACGTCTGTCTTCGTCCTTGGGAACGCAGACCTACTTCACATGAACGATTTTTTATTTGATCGGTTGTTAACAAGCCTGAAGAGCTGTGGAGCCTCGTAATGTAACATGTAACCAACATCACGCGGGCATAGTACGTTCCTGTCTACCAGTGGTGATGAGACATCGTCCTCCATGTCGCTAGGCCATGCTGCCAGTGATGCGATAGTGTGTCCAGATGCGGCTTATAACGCGCTGTGTAGTGCCAAGAGCGATAGTCACAGGCTGCTGCCTGGATCCAGTTTATCCAGTCGTCACTCTCATCTTCTCTTCTCGGGTTAAATAACGTCGTCACTCCATATCAATGTAATTGGCTTCAGTTATGATGCAGAAATTGTATAGTAATTAGGGTATGATTTTGTCAAAACGCCATTCCACAATTTTGTTTCATTTAAATCCTAATTGACAGTTGATTTTCTCTTATTAATCGAAATTTAAATAAATTTCGTTATTTAACTAGTGAAACTCACTAAATAATCTATCAGTAGCAATCCAAGAAAGTTCAAATATCACGTTGTCGAAAACGGCTCTACTGATTTTGATGAGAATTGCAATATAATTGGTGTAAAAATACCCTTAACGAAGCCGAAAAGCATTTGTTCTACCCCGTGTCATTGCAATAACTTTTTTGTTGAAGACCATAATAGTCCCGTCAACTTAGACATAAAAAAAATAGTGGTCAAATAACAATGAGCCAAATATTGGTGGAGAGCTGAGGTTTACAAATAAAGTTTTAAAAATCCCCATCGATCCTATGTGTGCTACAAAAGTAATTCGGGGTCAAAGGACAAAATTTGAGGTTTTTTGGATTTTTCTCGAAAACGGTAAGTTTTATCAAAAAAGACCTCAAGCCAAAGTTGTAGATATTAAAATTTTCTACAAAAATGGTCTTCAAATTTTTTTTCCTTTGAGTTACTATTCCTGAGATATCGCGATTCTAAGTCACATTATACATGATATGCTCAGTTGCACACATTTCCACGCCACCTGTGAGGTAGTGTAGTTGGCGCGTTTTAGAATCGCGATATCTCAGGAATGGTAACTCTTAAAACTCTTAAAAAAAAACCATTTTCGTAGTGAATTTTAAGATCTACAACTTTGGCTCGAGGTTTTTGTCCTTTGACCCCGAATAACTTTTGTAGCACACATAGGATCGATGAGGATTTTTAAAAATTTATTCGTAATGGTAAACCCCAGCTCTCCACCAATATTTGAGTCTTCAGGAATTATTGTTATTTGAAATGTCTAAATTGACCGGACCCGAAAACCTTCTGGTTACGGAGATATTGGGGGTCAAAGTACAAACTTTTTCAAATACAGTTTTTTTTTTTAATACAAGATTTTAATGTTATACTTTTACTTTAAATATCTCCACGACGCGCGACGCCCGTACTGTTCAATGCGTTCATAAACACAATCTTTTGAGTGCGTTACATTGAGTCCTACCGGGAAACGAGTTTTTCCACCCGAAAAAAAAGTCTTATTTAATAAAGTCTTGTGTTTCTCAGCAATATTTTTTGCGTAGAGTTACTTAGTTTGATGTTCAGCATGCTTGGTACATTTACATCTAGCAGGAGGTTTCCGGTGGAATCGTGAAATGAATCGAAAAAACGATCTAGCTAGGTCTCGTATCTGGTAAAATAAGTTTTAAAAAACCTTAAAAAGTTGGACCCCAAGTTATCGGAATCGAAATTGTTGCAAAAAAATTATATTACCAATCATATTGTAGATATTTAATTTTATTTGGACATTAAACGTGACACAACCAAATTTACTAGCAAAATTATGTAAACACTAGCTGTGCCCGCGACTTCGTCCGCGTGGGATTCATTTTTTTCTAAAATAGTAGTAGCCTTAGTTACTTCTTATTACATCAGCAATGTGCCAGTAAAAGTCCTGTCAAAATCGGTCCAGCCGTTCCATAGATTAGCCGGAACAAAGTAGTAAAAAGCCGTTATTTAAATATTACCAACAGACAGACACATCAATTTTATTTATTTGTATGTATAGAGTATAGATGTATAGATGACATAAAATATATCAATACCCGTCCCGGCTACGAAGATAAATAGATGTTTTTCTAGCAAACCATATTTTCTCAGGTACTGAATGGTACGATATGGAAGCCGACGGGACTTTAATCATCAAGACCATCGACCACAAGTCAGAAGGGTCATACGTATGCCACGCAGAAAACATGTTTGGAAAGGTAACCGAGCGATACGAAGTTACAGTCATAGGTGAGGGAGGTTTTTGTAATTATTTTGCTAGGAATAGCAGATTTGTTCCTGATAGGTTATGTGACGATCGGCCTTATATTATGTGTGCGTTGGTGTATTTGAGTATGAATAAAAGGCGTTTTGGGAAGTTTTGAATACTTATTTAGATATCAAATAAAACCATATACTTTCAAGTTATTCCGTAGTAGTGCATCTTGTAAGACGTAGTTGGTATTTGTTGTGCACCTTCGTACTGGCAACTGATAGTAATTCATTCTAAATAATGTTGTTTCAGATATTTTAATACCAGGGATACCTACAATCACTCAATTTGCAAAAGAAGGCGAGCCAGTTACTATAAATTGTGACATAAAATACAGAAAGACGGATCAAATTCGGTGGTATAAGGTTCGTTGTGTGATTATGATATTTATTTAAAAAAAAACAGTTCCAGGCAGGAGTGTGATACGTGACTTAGAAAAGTGTAACACCGAATAACACGTCCCCGTAAGTTTACGAATACGAAACACTTAACAACGAATGCACGCTACCACGAAAAACTTAACGCCGTAGCAATGTGATCTCGAATAACTAAATCTCTAATATTCACTTTTTCGAATCACTTAACAACGAATGCACGCTACCTCGAAAAACTTCACGCCGCGGCGCCGTAGCCATGCGATCTCGAATAACCCAATCACTAAAAGTCATCGTAAAAAGTCTTTATTCATATTATAATCAACTAAATAGATAAAAAATAGTACATTTAACAATGTACTATTTTTAACCTAGGGGTAAAAGTAACTTATTTAGGCCCGAGACGGGGTTTTTTAATAGTTCGAGGGACTAAATAAGTCTTTATCCCGAGGTAAACACTATGCTTTTCATTACGAATACAAGGAAAGTAAAAATAAAAACATGAATTAGCTAAAGAAAAAATTAGTAAATTTTATTTTACATATAAATCAACAACTTTTCCCGTTAGTTTAGTTATTCGAGATCGCATGGCTACGGCGTGAAGTTTTTCGAGGTAGTGTGCATCCGTTGTTAAGTGTTTCGAAAAAGCGAATATTAGAGATTTAGTTATTCGAGATCGCATTGCTACGGCGTTAAGTTTTTCGTGGTAGCGTGCATTCGTTGTTAAGTGTTTCGTATTCGTAAACTTACGGGGACGTGTTATTCGGTGTTACACTTTTCTAAGTCACGTATCACACTCTCCAGGCAGTGTTATGATCACGAAAGCGTCCATTGGCCTACAATGTTTTTAAATAACTATACAAAGTGTTGTAGCGTGTAGTCAAAAAACTACAACAATCACAAATATTTACAAACAGCACTAAAAGTCAAGAGGCAGATTCGACAGGAGTCCCTCTTTCTTAACGGAACAATGACACGTACCTGAAATTGTGGGCTTATTCTAAAGTAAAACTATATTTTTTTTAATTGGCCCTCACGGAATACCCTGCAGATGAGAAACATCTATGTTTTTAATAGAATTAATCATTAATAAAACCTATACTGAAATATGGAGTAAAAGAAAGAAAAAAAACAACGTGGAACTATCAAAAACAAAACAAGATCAACAATCAATCCAAAACAAACTATCTTAATGAAAAAGTTTGAAGTAGTATACGAGGCATAGGGCGCAACACCAATTCATCATCAAAAACTGCTGCATTGAAATGCAAAGCATGTGACATCCACAAACCCGCACTGGTCGCTCCCTCTCACGGAAAGTCTGTGTCCTAGTATGTCTGTGTACCACATTTGGTTGATGTTACCTTACACAAATGTTTTAGGGTAGCCTACTTATACCGAACAAAAGAGTACTGACCTTCTCCAGCGTTAAACGCAGCGACGACGGACTGTACACGTGCCGAGTTAGCAACCATTTCAAGTCTCAGTCAGCCACCACCAAATTAGTCGTAGGGTACAAACCAGAGTTCATCACAAAGGAAAAAGAGACTGTTGAATTCATAAATGGTGCAAATGTAATCCTATCTTGTGAAGCTAATGGACACCCGAAGCCGACGGTAAGGGATCATGAATTTACTTTTAAATATATGTAATAAAATTGACAACTACACCGCACACACCACATATTCATACATTTCGGGAGTTTCACAATTTTTATGAACAATTTAATACTGAATTAAATACATGTCTAGTAGTTGTTTAATATGCAGTGATTATCATAATTATAGTCGGGTGCCGCGCCCATGGGGAAATCCAAAGTTACAACATTTAATAAAAGTTTGTATTTTCCCATTTCAGGAGCAGCTTACGCTACGTAACGCGTACGCTTACACTTAGCTTACGCGCAAGCCCCTACGCGTTAACCTAGTTAAACTAATATTTGATATGATTTTCAGCGGTACCTCCCTTACTAACACTAACTTCAACTGACGAAAATTAGATGCTTATTAGCAGTAGTTTCTTTTTTTCACCCGTTATGCATGATTAAGTGAAATCTATACAAATAAATGAAATTAAAATGTCAGTTTGTTATATTAAAAGAACCGCTTTTTACAACATGCATAAGAATGTATATACGGTACATATACCAAAATAACATTTTTTACTATTTTTCTCTGTCGCTCTGTCTGTCTGTTTGTTCCGGCTAATCTCTGGAAAGGCTGGACCAATTTTCACTGGCAGATAGCTGATGTAATATGGATTAACTTAGGCTACTTCTATTCTAGAAAAAATCGAATTCCACGCGGACGAAGTTGCGGGCACAGCTAGTCCTACTAATATTATAAATGCGAAAGTTTGAGAGGATGGATGGATGACTACGGAATGGATTCGGATGAAATTTGGCACACGGGTAGTTTATAACCTGGATTAACACATAGGATACTTTTTATCCCGATAGTATGTTCCCATGGGACAATTATCGAACTCCACGCGGGCAACGCCGCGGGCATAAGCTAGTTATTCATGAAATAGTTTATTTTTTGAAGTAGGTAGGACTTATTTGAATTTTCATCAACAGACGGCGACTTGGAAGCACAACGGCAATACACTGGTTTCCACGGAGATGTCATATCGATTGGGAATGGTGTACGGCGCAACTGGGACCTACGAGTGTGAGGTCAGCAATGTATTCGGCAGTATCACTCGCAAATTCAAAGTGACATCTAGAGGTACAGTATTATATTACATTACAATAAAATAATATTTGTCATCAAACACAATTTCACATAGAACATTATTAATTAACAAAAGATATTAAATAATGCACAGCTAAGCAATCTCCGACAGTATCAATCTGCACAGCCGAAATGGGTCAAATTTTTATCAAATATACTACCAATAATGTACTTAGGCTGCTGCCCGCAACTTTGACCTCCGCGACTTTGACTCCCTCTTGAATCATTCAGTCTATTGATGGAAACTGCGCCAAAATCCGTTGCGTAGTTTAAAAGATCGAAGCGTAAGAACGTGTTTTATACTAGGTATGTAGATATAAAACGGTGCTCTCAAAACGGTGATGGAAAACATCGTGAGGAAACCGGCATGTCCTAGAACTAAAAAGTCGAAGACATGTGACATCTACCAACCCGCACTGGGCCCGCGTGGTCGATTACAGCCCATTCCCTCTCATAGAGAGGAGGCCTGCGTCCCAGCAGTGGGAACAATATAGGCTGATGATGATGATGTAGATATAAATTGAATTAAAAACCATTTCAATGTTGTCCAGTGGTTTTTTTCTTTCATTACAACAAAGTGAATCTTAAACGAAACTGAGTCGATAAGATTTTTTTTATAAACCTGGGTTTTTCTTCCATACAAATTGTGTGAGAAATAAATTTGACTGCCCCGATGGGGGCACACAATAAATAGTACAAGTACAGAAGAGGCACTTAGCGAAACAATTATTAGAAACTAACTGTCCCGCGCAACAGTCGTCTGCGTCACATTTTCCCCGTTCGCAACATTTTTCATTGCTGCTCCGCTCCTATTGGTCGTAGCCTATGTCCTTCCTCAGGTTGAAATCTATTTTCTTGCCAAATTTCATTAAGATCTGTTCAGCCGTTTAGTCGTAAAAAGGTAACAAACAAAGTTACTTTCGCATTTATAATATTAGCTAGGATGGCGACTCTTGCCACTAAGCAACAAAGTGCAATTCAGCTCATTTTTACTTTTTTATAGGTTCTTTTTATTATTGTCCCGGATATATCAAAACTACCCCTACCTTTTCCACTAAACCTAGGCATAGGTTCCTAGGAGAAAGGTAAATAAAAAACAGGTAGGTAGAAATTCGGAACAGTTATATTATATAAAAAAGGTCTAGCTCGGTAGATGGGTCAAATTGGTGGGTTAGGGCCTATACAGCGATTACGACTTGCCCCCACTGGTCTAGCACTCCCCTGACGTCACTGGTCACGGCCGGAGATGAGTGCTCGCGTGTTGATCGCCAGGTCTGGATGCAGGTGCAGCAGAAGACGGGCTGACTCACTACTGTCCACCGCGGGGAAGCGAGAGTATTGAGGGTGATCCTATGACCCCAAATGGGGTTTTCCAAATCACTCACACAATTAATATACAGGGTGTAACGGAAAGGGTATATACATACTTAAGGGTGTGCTACAGACTATCAAACTGAACATGTTTAACATCATAAAACATGTTTTTCAGCAAAAAAAATATCTGCTACCCCATAGAAAATTGCAATACCTATTCGACCCAAATGTATGGGGCAGCTGATATTTTTTTTGCTGCAAAAAATTTTTTACGATGAGAAACATGTTCAGTTTGATGGTCTGTAGCACACCCTTAAGGATGTATATACCCTTTCCGTTACACCCTGTATAAGTAAATGGTCGAGGGAACGATAGTGACGCCGTTAAAAGAATATATATCGCGATGACGACCGTTTTTTACGAAACTGACCGTCTTAAGATCGCGATAAATACAGACGCGCGTTCGCCTTGACACCAAGAATCGGTCTGCCCGGGACGTGGAAGCATTCTGTTGTGAATCCGCCGAGAACAAAAGAACAGTTCCTGGGTGCTTAATATGACGCTTATCTTAATACGAGCGTGGTGTTAAATTGTAGCTGTGCAGAATTCTGATTTGATGCGTTCATTATTAGTTTCTTTTTGTTTTATATTTAATTTAGTATTGCAAATAGCTAATTTTAGTTTGTAAATAATGTAAATAATTGATTAATTTTGTATTTCTTTTCTATATTATTAATTAAAATTAAGACATGTAACAATTAATGTTACATTATCCTATTTTTTGTGAATGTGTGGACATATTAGGCTTTGTAAATTCGAAGGTTTTTTTTTTCTAGTTCTACATTTTGTAGTAAGCTACGATTTATTGTCGGCCCTACGCTGTCCTCCCATGCTTGAGTACTAACGCTGTAACTTCAAATATTGTAAAACCAAATTATTTTAAAAGAGTAACCATGGAGTTTCCTGCCGGTTCTTCTCCATAGGAAACGACCAACCCGAACCGTGCACCTTTTGTCGACGTTTTATAAGTGCCCATGTAGGCCTATGTAAAATAAAATATTTTGATTTTGCTCGTATAAGCGCTCAGTGCCTAACGCGATATTCACCTATACGTTGCCGCTCTTTTCTAACGAGTAACTCTGTCGCTGTCTGGTACGGTACGAGTATGACGCACTAGCTGTGGTGCTAGGGTTGTCAGTTGGCCGCTGCTAATATAATATTCATCGTCTATCTACCTACTTGACCCACGTAATCTATCTTATGTTTGATGCGTATAATTACACGGACAATTAGGTAGATAGACAATGAATATTAAAGTCCGTCATTTGTAAATAACAAATTTAAAATTAAAACTAGAAACTAGTCTATTTAATCTAACATTGTGCATTTGTTTCACAGATTGTATATTAGACATCAAGAAAGATTTCACGCGGAAACAACCTATAATGTTGTCACCGTTATTTACATGGCCAGAGTTCCCAGTGAAAGACGGTTACATGATCATACCTAACGGAGATTATTTCTACATGAACTGCCCTTCACTATTCTCCAATCCCACCCTACCTGAGTACCCCATGGCTTACTGTGAACGCGACCACACAATCAAAATCAATGGAGATATATATATTTTTGCTGATATACAATGTAAAGAAGATGTCAAGCCTCAAGTATCTAGATCTGGTAATTCGTGTCTCCCTGGCAAGACAGAGAATGTAGAGATCGGATACAAGGTAAAAAGTAAATTCCTTGGAGTATTCGAAGTTTGCCTGGACACGGACAACAACGTGCCTTTGTTCACGAAACACAAGCTGTCTCCTCACCATACGGACAGGTCTACTGAGGCAGCATGGTCCAACAGCCTGTTGCCTCAGGACTTCGACACCTTGTACGATTGTAGCAGACAATCGTATGACATCACTTCCGCTTTAGGAAGAGGGTTGAGTAGTCACGACTCTTGTTGTTTTGGTAAAAGACAGCTCGTGAGCTCCCACAACTTGCGGCCTGGCGTACCAATGTCGACGGCGAATGACTACTTGAATGTCATCCCACACTGGAGCACCTGTAATTCCAAGGTATGTTGGCTTTATTTTTCATGCCTATGTAAGAAACTAACAACAAAAACTTGTTTTTATATTTTATACTACTGTGGTACATACAGTAAAACCTGTTCTTACAAATTGCGGACTATACGTGGACACCGCACACTTTAGAACATTATCTGTCAGAAACCAATGACCGGAGCCGCGTCCGCGAAAGTCAGTCATACCAGGTTTTTACCAAACGTTAGAAGAGTATAAAACAAAACTTACTATATGTCTTCAGAACTGGGAAGATGTAGAACAAAGTGTGAAAAACCTTGTGAAAATAGTTGGTCATGATTTGAGAATATCGACTGGAACTGCAAACCCTCGCCGCGGTGGAGCATCTACCGACATAACCCTACACGACGGCCGCGGAGGCAAGCAACCGGTAGCGCCCTACCTATGGAAGGTTAGACAAGTTTTTGTTTTATTGTTATAATTTGCATTGTGATATCCCATGTGAAAACTTGTGGGACAATAGTTGGTGGATGTTGTGGCCAGATCTTACAATTGATCACTATGCATGATATGTTTGACCATTTCATGAAACAGTCGTAATGGTATAGAATAGTACCCGGTACACTTGATGACGAGGTCTTGCCTGATTATCAAATACTCAGTGTTTGACGATTTGAAATCCAGTCCTACCAGGGGGTATCGTATTACCCAGTTACTGGGTTGTGGAGGTCAGATAGGCAGTCGCTTCAGGTAAAATAATAATAATAAAAAATACCGGTAGGTACTCTGCTGCATTCGGTTAAACTGGAAGCGGACCCCAAGATAGTTTGGGAAAAGGCTAGGCAGATGATGCTTGACGATTTGAACCGTGCTACCGACTACTTCATTATAATGGTCAGACATAAGTGAACATATCGTAAAATATAGTTTATTGTCCTCCGGGAGAGGTTCTGATGTCACATGTAGACAAAACAGAAGATGAGGTAAACCAGCAACTAAAAATACTTTTTAATCAATGTTGTGCGTGTGCCGTGTGCTGAGATAGTCAAGTCTTTTATATCACATATTTGAATATTATGTAATGTTGACTGGAAGGTGCTCAGACGTATTTTTAAAGTCTGAATATTTTTCACTCACTCTTCTGCTGGCAGCCAGTGTCAAATAAAACTAATACACGATTAAGCTTACTTTTTAGCTCACTTTGCAGACTAATATTTTTGTTGATTCTCAGGTGGTTCAAGATCCCGATCAATCAGCATCCCTCGCGATAATTCAGATCAACATTCCTGAATTGACTGCAGCAGAAGCTTCGAAGCATGTCCTGTGTCCTGACATCTGCGGAGCTGGTATCAGCTGGATAGAACCCTCTAACTGGCGAAATGTTGATGACGGCTACACGTACTGTTGCAAGATAATCGACTTTGAAAGGGCATTCGGTTACAATGGACGCTTCAGTCCTCTAATGAGATTTACTCTGTTCTAGAGAAGTCGTCTTTAAAAGAAAAAGTTGTATTATTTTAAAAAGTATTTTTATGTTGACGCATAATAAAAACAATAGCTTTTGTTATGGATTTTAGCAATCTTTTTATCCTAGCACCTATCGCACAATGCACATCGTCAATGTGGTGAAACAGTCGAGAGCCTCGGACAGGCCCGTGGCCTTTCCTGCAATAAAAGAGCAGGTCGGATGATAGCACGGAACGCTAGCATTAACGACATCATCGGTCCTGCTCTTGTCACCGCCGCCCGCGCCGGTGTGCGATCTGTTTTACCTTGGCACGCGACGCTGGTAAGAGACCAAACGTTATGACTATAATGTCGTGGAAGTTAGCTAGACCATTATGTGAATAACGCAACTTAACCTGGAGATCGACCCTAGCGACCTAAATTGATTTTGTATGATTATTTTTCATTTGAAAGAACTACCTCCAAGTGTGATCTCCAATTTATTTGTGAGTAAAACTTCGTAGACCGAGTAAACTCCTCAATGTATACAAGTGTTGTTTTCCATCCTCGTCAAATTCAAGGAGGTAACTATGCTGATGATTCTCGTCCCAAATCAATAATAAAATGGGTAGGTAATTTTTCTTTTTTTCGGGGAGCACGGCAGTGCCCCCGCCAAGTCGAGCGCGAAGCAAACACTGCCGTACCATCCTTTACTGGAACCATTTCGGCGCATTTTCAGGCCCCTATTTGAGAACCTCTGGATAAGACCAGAACGCAGAAATTTTCGTCATCCAGTAAGCTATAATCACATACTTTAAATCCAAAATTTCAAGTCTGTAGATCATTTAGTTCCGAAGTTAAGCGAAAGCAAAGTTTCGCCTTTATGACACTCACTCACTCATGATCATCAGAATAGAACTAGTATTTCCCATAAACTCAGAGAGCTGAAATTTGGTACAGACTTAGGGTTAAATGTACATAAAGGGAAAACTATAACAACTAGGATAATCGAAGATCTGGAGTACCTGGTGACCCTGATTAGAAAACACAAGAGACCAACCAAACTATTAGAGATCGACATACCGCCTTTACAAAAAACATTCAACTTGGTGAGCCGCTCCATTTGATGTCAAAAATCGAAGGTCTGAAGTATCTGATGAAGAACCCTCAGCTGGGCCCGTACCATGACCGTTAACAAAACAATCTTGTTGCAGGAACGTTTTGTTTCAAGCTTATAATAATATTACTTTGTTTCGTACCATGACCTCAACAAAACAATCTTGTTTTACTCCTGCTAAAAGAATGAACGAGTCTATTCCCTGCTATAACATGGAAGACACAACTAGCAATATAAACTGTATAGCGCTGTCTCTTTCATAAAACGCTAAATGTTGAAGCAGTGCTGCCAACCTAGTGGATTTTCCACTAAAACTGGTAGTTTTGATACCCCTTTTAGAGACGAAATATTTTATACTGGTTTAGAATAATTCAGTTTCAATGACTGAAAATGCGATCACTCAACCGCTAAGCCACGTTTCGGTATGCTATACGGGGTGTATGGGACACCGACGCGAAAACGCTTACGACATACTCAGTAGGTACCTACATCATTCAATTTCCCCACATATAGAAAATTTTCCTGCTGGGCCCTACTAGACCACATAAATCAGTCTTATTTTAACCTTACTTTGTGTTTTCGCACCATCACGTCCTTAAAACAAGCTTGTTATATTCCTGCTAAAATTAGAGGTTTTGATCAAATAGTTCATTCAATTGGTACCACTACGTGCCTTTTGACAACCAGCAAGAATGTTTTTACGTCAAATTGCGGGAATGTTTGACAGTTTAAAAAAGTTGATCCGAGACGACTTTTATATTATCGTTGTACAAATTATACTTAAAAAATAAATTATCGTGATATATATTGCATTAAAAACGTATTTATTTACGTGTGAGGGGTGTACTAAACACCTTTGCACAATCCTTCGAGAGGTACAGGCGTGATGTTATCGTGTCGTAAACTAGTCGATCGGATAGTATTTCTAGCAATATCAGTGCATCATTATCATTATAATATCAGCCAAAAAACTTCTGCTGCTGGACGTAGGCATCTCCCAAGCATCGCTACATCGACTGATCTTGTGAATCTCGCATTCAGTGAATTCCCGCTCGTTTGCCAGGTCGCGGTTTTTCAAAGTGATGCAGAAGGCAATGGTAACAACGCAGATGGTCACTTGAGGCTTATAAAATGAATGTAGCCACTTCAAATAAGATGAAATGTACGCAATGGATAGATATTCAAAGTAAGAGCACAAAGGAGCTCATAGCGACATCTCGATGAGGTGAACGCATTCATCGAACGTAGAGCCGCCCTCCCCCAGGTAGAAGACCCTGGTGATTCTCTGCCTCCAGTCACAGCTGACGAAGTGCAAGACATCATTGGACTGCCAAATTGTGTGTGATAAACTGATGCCTAATAACAGTTTGTATCTACGTCCTAAACAATGTTGTGTAAATTGTACTGTTGCTATAGATTACCTATAACTTGTATTGCTGGAGAATCAATAAACCTATACCATTATACCTGTTTGTTTGCATGCTTGTACATAACGGTGCTGAATACTATGATATAATTATATGATATGATGATAAGTAATTAAACCATTAGCATCCATATGAATACTGTGTGTCTGTATTACAACATATAGAAGTCGTGTATTGTTGCTATAGATTATAACCAGTGTTACTGAGAATCAATAAAGTTTTTCCATTTAGGGCGTCCACTCCACTAAAACTCGCGCAAACTCGTTTGAACATTCTCAAGTCATCTACAAACTCTTACACACAGTCATACATTCTACTAGTCCAACAAATGCCTAGATCCTAACATTAAATAAAACTAATAAAGATACAATGAGTTTATAATCAGAGTTCTTTATTATACAATTTAAAACATAGATTAATGGCTCGAAGACCAGTCCATAATCAATTTTCCTGGAATTATTTCAACGAGCTCATGCTTCCTCCATGGTGTGGTTTCTAAGACTCATCGATGCAGCTTTAATAGTTCTACATTGGTTGTTCTTTCCCTCTAAAAGGAACATAAACGTTCGTAGTAGTCCACGTTCACGTTAAGGTTTTTATTCCAAGCCAACTCCAAACCAATTCAAATTTTGGATAAGACCGCATGTTCTTATGGCGCGATAGGTAGTAGCATATTGAAGTCCAACATTATAACAGAACAGAATCATATTTTCGAAAAAGTGATCTTAGTTTTACAATCACAGCACACAAGTAAAGTAAACACTTTTATTTAACTTAAGATTTAAAAATATGCAGATATTTTATTAGATTTTTGTTGATATCCACTGAAGTATAAATGACATAATGAACTGACATGGATGTCACTTTATAAAGAAAAAATATAATAATACCAGCCAGTTTTAAAATCTCTGTTCCGACTCCGGTCATTTTATAATTAAGGCCACAACTTAATTTGAAACATTTCCGTACTTTATAAAGAAAAATCTTCAAAGGTTTTTATAGGTTTTATGATTTTTATTAAATGTTTATCATAAAAATGAAATTTTGATGCGAAATAATATTTTTTATGTTAATTAAAGTTATTTTTGGCTTCAGAACCATGACTTCGACGTACGATTCGGACCGCTTATTTGTGTAAGAGACAGCGCTATGCAGTTTATATTGCTAGTTGTGTCTTCCATGTTATAGCAGGGAATAGACAAATCTTATAGATCGTTCATTCTTTAGCAGGAGTAAAACAATATTGTTTTGTTGAGGTCATGGTATGAAACAAAGTAATATTATTATAAGCTTGAAACAAAACGTTCCTGCAATAAGATCGTTTGGCCCATGGAAGACACAACTAGCAATATAAACTGCATAGCGCCGTCTCTTTCACAAAAAAAACGATCGGAACCTTAGGAGTGGAGTCATTGTTTCGAAGCAAATAACAATTTCTAATTCCTATCATAAGCCTATTAATATGAGTAAATTTCATAAAATATATACAAATGTTCGAACCGTGGAGGCGGGAAGAATTTTTTTATCAAGTTTGAAATTCTCTTTTCTGTGTGGTAAATAATTTTCAATAATTAGTCACCATGAGCAAGAACCAGAATGTGTAAGTAACATTTTACTATTTTGGTCACAATACAATCAATTCATAATTTTAATTTTAGTCTATTTTTATAATGTTGCAGACGAATAAATCATCGTGTTTCACTCTGGCTCAGCTAGATTTATTATTATTTCCTTAATGATAATAGGGATGTCGCGAATTCGTACAATCGCACGCTGCAAGAGATGGATTTCGCCAAGAGAAAGTGGTGTGAAGTTGCAGCAACACTAAACGCTCAAGGTGATGGAGCGCATCTTTGTTAGTTTTATTTTGTCAAGTTTATTTTAGAACAATGTTATATTAAATAAAACATTTTTTCAGTATTGGGTGGATTTAAAATCCAAAATAAAAAAGAGAGGTGCTGCAGTAAGGGCTTTGCATGGGCGAACGGGAGGAGGGCCTTCCTCTGAGAAGCCGGCGTCGAAGGCGTGAGCCACACATATCGCAGGAAGCCGCAAGACGTGCCCTCGTTCATGCGGCGCAAATGCAAGCAGACAGATGCTGCAGTAAGGACCAGTGCGGCTATGGAATCAGCGAGCGGTTGCCATCTTTATGCGCATCGAAAAGTACAAAATTGTTATCTGCCTAAGGTTTAACACCCTCAACCAGAACTTTTTCTTTTATTAAATACAAGTCTAAAAAAATATTTTGCTTTGGTATACAAAAAAAGAAACTTAAAAAAAATGATTTCTAGAATCTTCAACCAGGGTAAAAGAATGAAAATCGTTTGCATGATATGAAAAGATATTTATTTATCTACAAATTAAAATGAAAATCATCGTGACACGACAATCTTTTATGGGGCTCACATTTCACATACCTAGGCATGGCCACTTATAAAACGTTGGGAAAAGGTGCAAGGATTGGTTAAAAGAATAACCAAATCATTTAAAAGAAACACTATTCTTTTAAAATGATTTGGTTTTGCATACAACACACAATATTTTCATGTTACAGCTTTAGTACTTAAACATGGGTGGCGGCTGGCGGCGTGGGTCCGACAATAAGCCTTGTTGCTTAGTACCTACACAAAAAAAACATAAAACAAGATAAATAGTTAACGAGTATTTAGGTATCTACATGGCCTACAATGTTCAAACATTAACAAACAATCCGTAAAAAAGTTAAAAAGAATCTAACTATTAAATATTACATTTATAAACATCTACGAAAAGACAACTTTTTAATTAATTAAATCTTTCCTTCGTTGTAATTCCCAATAAACTGAAAGTTAAATTACTACTATTATCATTGCTATAGCATAATCAATCTCAATTTTCTTTTCTGTTCCAGGATTTTAAATGCAGCCTTTCCTGCACAAGCTAAACGAGAGTAGCCTATTTACAGATTTTATTTAATAAAAGTTACACCTACAATTGCGTTTTTTATTTTGTACTTTCCCATATAAAACTAGATTTGGCATAAAAAGTTTGCTGTGTTTGCCATCTATACTTAATACAAGATATTATTAACAAAATCGGTGACTTTGGGAACTTTGCGAGTATCTGCTGGACGCGAGAAACACTAGACCGTTCGATGTGGTGATGCTTAGGGGGAGGCCTCCGTCCAGTAGTAGTCGTCTTCTGCTGATATTATGTTGATGATAGTGCACTGAAATCGGATTACAAATTTAGTCGACTAGTTTACGACACCATAACATGACACCTGTATCCCTCGAAAGACTGTGCAGAGGTGTTTATTACACCCCTCACACGATAATTAATACATTTACCTTTCCTTTTTTGACACGGCTATACAGTTTTTAATTATAATTTGCAGAACAATAAATTGTAAGTCGTGCCGGAGCAACTTTTTTAGGGTTCCGTAGCCGAATTGCAAAAAACGGAAGCCTTATAGATTCGTCATGTCTGTCTGTCTGTCCGTCCGTATGTCACAGCCACTTTATTCCGAAACTATTAGGACTACACACCTGAAACTTGGTAGGTAGATGTATTCTGTGAACCGCTTTACGATTTTTGTGCAAAAATTTAAAAAAAAATAGGTTAAGGATACCCCCCCTCCCCACACGGAACTGAAACTAAAAAAAAACCATCAAACTATACGTGCGGGGTATCTACAGATAGGTCTTTAAAAATGACATTGAGGTTTCTAAAACCACTTTTTTCAAAGTCAATCGTTTGAAAGATAAACACTTCCAAAATGGTAAAACGTGTCCCCCCCCCCCCTCTAATTTCTAAAGTAAGAGGAGAAAAACTGAAAAAATATTGGAATGTAGAACGTAAAACAATAACTTTCAACGAAAATTGGTTTGAATAAGATTTGATATTTAGTTTTTGAGATACGAGACTTTTTCACCAAACTGCAGCAGTAACTTTGTTTTTCATTAACTTACTATTTTTATTTATTTATTTATTTTCTCCATCTTACGACTATCTTTACAGGTTTACCTAATGCGATAGTGTACACCATAACAATATTAAATTTTGTAACTAATTACAAACAATACATTCTTTGTGAACTCACTCAAAGAACAATTAAATATATCTACGTCTACGAGGTTGAGCGTGCGGAGCGCACGCTATTATTATTATTATATTGTTTGGGGCTATGGAACCCTGTGTGCGAGTAAGACTCGCACTTGGCCTGTTTTTAAACTGTCAAACATTCTCGTATTTTGACGTAAATATATTCTTGCTGGTTGTCAAAAGGCACGTCGTGGTACCTACTAATTGAATGAACTATTTGAGGTGACGTCATCAAAACCGCTAATTCTAGCGGGAATAAAACAAGCTTATTTTAAGGACGTCATGGTACGAAAACGCAAAGTAAGGTTGAAATAAGACTGCTTTAAGAGGTCATAGTAGGGCCCCTGGTCTCAGTTTTATTAGAGATATGGTAATGCCCCCTTCTACTATTGGTACATAAAAAAATCGACTGTCATTGCAAAAATCCAGCGCAGTGGGACTCATCATCTAATCTAGTCTATAGCGTCCAACTGCTGGGCGTTAAGTAATACTGTTTCACGTTACACGTTGTTTACACGTTTCTACAAAGAGAAGAGAAATCCCACCAAAAAAATTCTGTAAAAAAACTAGCTAAGTCTCGATGGAGGTGCTTGTTTATCTCTAAAAAGTAATGAAATCTAGACAAAGTCGTGCCAAGTCTAAGGTTCCTTACTGCGATTTCTTTATTATTATAGTTAATGTTTTGTGATTTGGCCGTTGAATATTCTTTATGCGTTAGTGGGTACAAGTCAATTTTGTTTACACGTAATGTTATATCTGTTGTAACTACCTATGTTTGTTAAGCGAGATAATAGCCCATACTGGTATTGGTAATTGGAAAAGTAACGATCTGGTACCTCCCTCCTTTCTAATATATGCAATCAAGGGGCGATTGTCTGATTGGACCAGCACGTGTCAGTTCTGCAACGTCTTCGCATTCATTTTGATTACCGCTATTACTCCATATAGCTCTTTTTTGTTGCAGTACCATCTTTTTTGGTGAGTTGCCCATGCACCTGACATTAGATTTCCGTGTATGTGGGCACCCCAACCCCAATCCAAAGCGTCCGACGCAAGGAAATGGGTAGCAGGCTTTCTGTGTATGCTCAATATGTGACTTGTAGCTCCGCGCCACCACATTATCTCTTGATACACAGCTTGAGGCAACAGCTATTTTTGACGGGGTCGTGTTTGTTGACGTGTCGTAAGAAGATTTGTATTTTTCGACAGTGTAGTCTTCCCCGGGGTATGACAAAGTTGGCGAAATTTAACTGAGCCAGCAAACTCTGCAGCTCCCAGAAATTGATGCGACTTTTGACTCCTGCAATAACCGATCCAACGGTAGTTTATGCTTTTTCTCCTTTTTATAGGTAAGGACATCGTATTTTCAGCTGTTTGCCAACGTATACCCAGGTAATTCAAATCTTGAGTAAGTATCAAAAAACAGGTTTTTTATACTGATTTGCTAGCCCAGGTGTTCCAAGTGTCTCACGGCTTCCGCAGCCTGAAGACATAACTTGGATTGGTCTTGGTTGACCAAAAGGAAGTCGTCTAGGTAGACTAGCACTCGACATCCCTTCGCTTGCAAGGTCTCCGCGACCGAGCAAGTTACGGAAGTAAATAGGTGAGGCGCTGAAGCCAGCCCGAACGGTAGACATGTCATCTCGTATAACAGGTCTTAGTAGCTGATTCTCAAGAAAGGCCGGTGGGATTTTGCTGCCCCTAGGTGAAAAAAAAACCTGAGACATATCTATTTTTATCATCCAGCCTCCAGATTGGAGAAAATCTGGGATTGAGGCATGAGAAATAAAATGAAAACGTTTCGTTTTGACAAACTTGTTCAATTTTTGAAGATCGAAAGTTGGTTGCATCAATCCGTGGCTTTTCTTCCGCAGAAAAAGCTCGGAGATAAAACTGGACGTTTTCTTGGAGACTAATCACAAATCATCTTGTTCCGATAGATCTTTAATAATCTGAGACATTGCAGGGGATTGTTTGGTTGCATATTGCGTCATGATCCTTCTTGTTAGCATTAACAGAAGAGGTTTTTTGTAAAAAGGGGTATGCGGAACCTCGAGACTGCTGACAGTATGAATTAGTTTGCACCAAGAATGAATAATTTTTAGTTTATTTGTAACCGTCACTTTTCGCCTTTGAAAGATTGATCCACACAGGAAAAAGATTTACTTAAAAAGAGTTGGCGACGCTTAACTTTGTCAACCTATTTACGGCACTTACGGCCCGTTCACGACCTTGCCGCTGTGAGCGGCAGCTAAGCGCGGGGCGGCGAGCGGTAAGATCAAAAGTATAAAAATGTTTGAAGCACGCCACGAGACGCCGCTCATAGCGAAATCGCGCGCGGTTTTCTCCGGGCGAATCGCGGCAGCGGCGCGCGGTGTGGAGAGCGGCAGGAACAAAAGTACAAACGAATGAGTGCGACGCCACGAAACAGAGCGGCGCGGACAGCGGTGTAGGAGTGACGTACTCAGGGGCGTAGATTAAAACAAAAAAGTTTAGACGATTTTGTGGCGGTAATGGATACCGAGGCGTTTATTACTGAAATTTTAAATCGACCGCATCGACTTATCTGGATATTTTCTGTAATCTTCGTATTGGTCACGAAACTCGCTATTTAAATACTGATTTTTATTCAGTTCGTGCACTCCTTCTCTCTCTGCTACTACTCTAATATCTTGTTTTAAAAATGTACTGCTTTCTAAACAGAAAAGGGATAATTTTGATAACGCCATGATTTTGAGCACGTTTTGACTACCTAAATACGTCCACCGCTGCCGCTGCAACTTACCGCTACTGAGGGTACGTGGCGTGCAAAACGCACCGCTCACCGACGCCGCCGCCCCGCTCGCCGCGCCGCTCACCGCTAAGACCAAAGTCGTGACCAGGCCGTTAGGCGGTGGTTGAAATGGTGCTCCAACTCTCAAGTTAACCCAAAATGTCCAAAACCTGACATCGCTAAATTTCTAATGTTTCTCTTTCTAAAAGAAAATTTGGGGAGTTATTCTGAAATATTGACAAACTTAAACAACCAAAAAATCAGCGTTTATTAATAATTAACTAGGTACCGTAATTTTAATTGATTAATTATTTATGTCTTTTGTGACCACCTCCTGAAATTTGACGAGAATGCAAAACAACACCTTGTGTATCAGTTATGGATTCCACGAAGTGGAACCCATAACCGAATATCGACGCCATATTGCCTTTCAGTCGATAACTGTGCGACATTAGTCTTCATTGTTGGTAGATAGGTAGATGGTAGTTGTAATCACACACAACACTTGACTCAAACTCCATAAGTATATTTCAAATAAACCAGTTGCAGGCACTTAGAAACTTTCCATAGGTTGAGCCACCCATTCGCAAACATGGTTGATGTAACTTGATGTAAGAAGAAGAATGGGCCAAGAAACTCCTTACGCACTCTTTTGGATCTGTCTTTCAATTGTTACAGTTCTCATTAACACGACTTAATACTGCTCACTTCAAAAACTACTTTCAATTAATTAATATTTCAATTCTCTAATCGCGAGCAAAATCGAACGAGACATCCCGTCCGCTGCACCTGCGGTTCTGAGTGGGCGGAACTCGGAAGTACACACACACTCAGTAGTTCAGTACAGTTATTCATTACATACGTAGCAAGTTCAGTAAAACAATACTAATATTTCACAATTATTTACTTTAGTAACTAAACAATACCATTATTCACAAATGCAAAGGCGTTATTAAGTTAATGCTAAATTAGTAGCTTCATTACTTTTTACAACGATTGCCTGCTTAAAACCATTTTCGGCAGATCAAATAATTTAATACAAAGAACAGGTTTTGCACTAATAAACTACTCTGTAAAATAATCTTATTACTTTTTAGTTTGTAGTTAGTTCTAGAAACTGATTTAGTTGTTTTTACAAATTATAAATTCAATAATTGACTATTCGGCGCCATTTTCCACAAAGTGAGAAGCCGCCTCTTATAGATTGTCAAATTGCCATTGTTAAAATCCCAGTTGTCATAAAATATTTGCTAATCTTAATTTTAACTATAGTTATAGCTAGAGGCTTTTGTTTAATAAATTAATCCTTGAGTTGTCACAAAGATTAACTATCTAAGCAGTAGTTAACACACAAGCCAATAGATGGCGCTTAGTCTCTTCACAATCGACCCGTACGTTTCTAGATTCTTTGTAATAATTGTTCTGCTGACTCACAGATGGCATGGCAGGTTCATCAATACTATCACAAATGCGAATTATGAGTTGGTTCTTAATTTGATTAATGAATAGTCTTAGAGATAGACGCTCTTGCGGCGACATAATTATACGTACACACTACGGACTACCGTACCACATTAACTTTCTTTATGAAGCCCCCCTAGCTTGCTGCCAGGGCTGCGGGTTGTTCGAAAGAGATACCGCGGCCCTGGAACACAAAGGGCTAAGAAGGAACATGGGTGGGTTTTAGTCAGTCAGTGGGTTCAAGTCTGGCACTCCCTCCCGCTCCGCCCAGAGCGGGAGAAGTCGTTTGATGATTTCCCACCAGCAAAAAAAAAAAAAAAAGCGTAGAATTTCCAAAAACATAAATATTAATTTTATGCATTTATGTCTCTCTTATACTCAACCTTTAACCCCACATTAATCCCACTTGCTGGTGGAATTTCCAAGAATCCATTTCTACGTTACTAAAAACTTACTTGCGAGATTTCAAGTTACTTCGACTTAGGTAGGTATTTATTTACTGCGTACTTAGATCACATAAATACTTAACTAAAGCGTTGCACTAGTCGTAAAAAATGGCATGAGCTCCATGTTGAAAATAAGATTCAAACCATTGTATGTTTATATTTTATCTTTTTCGTAATTTACTAAATAACTTGACATTTTATCCAACGATCGTGAAAAAATATTGTGCAATGTATAGGTAGGTTGTACGCTTATTAAGTTATGCACCTACATACTACATACATACTACTATTCTACCCCATTACTTAAGTAGGACACACCGTGCTGTACGTAGCCTGAGTCAGTACAGTACGTATTCTACCGCATTGTATAAGTAGGACACACCATGCTGTACGTAGCCCAAGCCAGTACAGTACGTTTTCTACCCCATTGCATAAATAGGACTCACCGTGCTGTACGTAGCCTGAGCCAGTACAGTACGTATTCCACCCTATAATATTCATGGTGCCGGCTACTTATAATACTGGGCCGGGCAGAAGGTCAGACGCAATCAAAAAGGCTGCTGGAGGCAGGTTGTACCGTGCGGTTCACACTGCAGGAGACCGCATGGCTTGGAGACGCAATATGTGGTCGCGATCATCAGCAGTGAGGGAACGACGAAGAAGAAGAAGAAGACGAAGAAGACAAAGTATTCATAAAAATAATATTGGAGAGACTGACTAATTGAATAAGGCCAAAATACTGTAACCAGCTAAATTAATCCGAAGATTGTAGGTTCCTGTCCTGTCACAGTCGCCAATTTTATTGTTTGAGCACAATATTGGAATTTCTTTAAGAAAAACTCATAGACAACTTGATAGTTGTATAATATTGAATAATTAAGAATTTTTATCAGCGGAGCCAAACTGATGCATACAAAGTTTTTTCTGGTCCACCTACCTCACAAAAAGTGATGTGAGTGATATAAGCAGGCGCCAACATAAGCTCCCCCGTTGAAGGATGGAGAGCTTCAACCTTGAAAATCTTCACCAGTAGGAAGAGGGCACAGGCGAACTAGAGATCGACGCACGCAGCCCTTTGCTGTGTTGACATCTGCGACTCGAGATATGCCGTCTAGTCATAAAAACGTTACGTAAAACATATGCAAATATTCTTTGTTATTTGGAAAAATTTGAAAATATCTTGAAATTGAATGTAAATTCAGGTAAATTAATATAGTGAGATTTTACTTCAGGTAGCTCAATGTTTTGATTTTGATTGAGTTTTGGCCATTTTGTTTCGTCATCGTATAAGAACCTCTCACAAAACAATTCCCTTGATCCACAACCTTTGAATTAATATTTTAGCTTGAATTATGCATGAACTTAATAATCCAAGTGGATCAAAAATACGAAGTGATTGCGACATTATAAATCTTTTTGTAATAGTGTTATTTTCATTTTTATTTTTTACAGGAAAATTTAACGTGTCATCACTTGGATCCCACCCTAGACCAAGAGTACTGGACGATTCACTCAAGGTAAGTTTTTCCCTTGTACTCATTTCTATATTATGACATAATTTAGGTAAATTGGTTTTGTATTTCCGCAGGGGAAGACAAGCTGCATTTAGAGCAGTGGACAGTGCCTGTTGGATGTATATTAGTTGATCTTCATTATCTGAGCCTGTAATGATATCGTCGACAAAGAAGTCATTTTGTATTATAGTTTTAATTGATTCGTCATCACACTCTTCTCCTACCTGCGCCACAGACATCTAGTGCTAAGATAGCTGGCACTTGCAGTACCGTAAGTGACAGTATCTAAACGCAAAGTTTGTATAGGATGTGACTCGTCTTCTCTCCATAATATTAGTTGAAGATCACAATCATTTGGATCCATAGCAATTTGTCTATACATTTTAGCTATGTCTCCAGTCAAAATGTACTTATATTGACGTGCTCTAATTAGAATGGAGAATAGAGAATTCTTCTTCAAAACTAAACTGATCTAAATAATTCTTATTGTTGTGGACCGACCTCATTATAATAGTTTAGTAATTGGCAGTGTGTATTTTTTATTTAATTACTTTTTTAAACTGATTTGTCAATATAAAAATAAAAGGGAACGATTGTATGACAACTATGTGAAACGTAAAAAAAGGGAAATATATAAAATTATCTTAGAAGTTTTTATTTTATGTTGTAATCTAGGATCTAGTGGCTTCTATCCTCCACATTTTTGGTGTCAGAAGTAGGTAATTGTTAGAAGAATGCCCGTAACTAGATCAATTACACAGAAAAAAAGGTCTCAGGTAAGTGGTAATCCTCTAGCCTCATCGTCAGGCACTACGCCTGCTCAACCTCACAACGATGAAGCTCTCATAAAGAAGGAGATTTCAATACCTTTAGTATGTGATAGGTTGCCAGAATCTATACATTCTAAAACACTTTCCTTACCATCATCGCGAGCTTCAACCAAAACGCAAAAACTGGCTGCCCTTGCAAGGCACGCTCGCATGAATGTTGACAGAGAGAGAAAACTTGCCGAACAAGAGCGCAAGGCCGCTGCACTAGAGTTACAAGCAGAACTTGCCGCAATCGATTCAGCGGCTTCCGAGAAAAGTAACTCAACTCAAAAGTGGTTGGTAGAGGGTGCTGAT
Organism: Cerastis leucographa; assembly: GCA_963082945.1. Classification (NCBI taxonomy): domain Eukaryota; kingdom Metazoa; phylum Arthropoda; class Insecta; order Lepidoptera; family Noctuidae; genus Cerastis; species Cerastis leucographa. The sequence continues at coordinate 10,434,819 of OY720353.1, forward strand.
ATGGAACATGATATTAATGAGCCTTTCCCTTACAGCATTAATAATCCTGTGCAAAGCCTTGACCTAGAACCTGGCGGTGCTTTTACTGCAGAACCAGCCACTCAGCATGTCACCGCCGCCGCTGCCATTACAAGCGCACGGTCTGCACCGCACCGTGATTATTACCAGCAAGGCAAAGGAAAAGGAAACACTACAAATACGCTGCTGATAGAGGTGGAAGGCATTATTAATTCTCGACCGCTAACGCATGTACCAGTTGATGAAAGAAGTGAACAAGCGCTTACACCCTTCAACTTTCTAATCGGAACATCCACTAATGATCTGTGTCTACGGGAATTCTGCGACGCCGACCTCTCACGACGTGTAGATTGGCGGAAAGCCCAACGTCTTGCAGACCATTTCTGGCAACGCTGGACGAAAGAATACTTGCCACTTCTGTTGCCGCGAAGAACGGTTCCACCCCACCAACCATTGAAGACAGGAGACGTGGTTTTAATTGCTGACGGCAATCTACCCCGAAACTGTTGGCCTATGGGACGCGTCACCGAGATGTTCCCGGGTAGGGACAAAATCGTTCGCGTAGTAAACGTAGCAACTAAAGAGGGTGAGTTGCGTCGGCCGGTCCGCAAGTTGGACCGATTAAATTGATAATTGGTGTTTCACACCGCTCGGGGCCATGTTGTGGACCGACCTCATTATAATAGTTTAGTAATTGGCAGTATGTATTTTTTATTTAATTACTTTTTTAAACTGATTTGTCAATATAAAAATATAAGGGAACGATTCTATGACAACTATGTGAAACGTAAAAAAAGGGAAATATATGATATTATCTTAGAAGTTTTTATTTTATGTTGTAATCTAGGATCTAGTGGCTTCCATCCTCCACGCTTATATCAAAATTTAGAGGAAAAGTATATTTATGCTTCTATTATTTTCTTTTTGCTTAAAATATTTATTGTCAAGAACTTATCTAATTTGTCTGATAGTCGTCTGAACATGGCGGTAAAAACTTTTGGGGCTTTTTTTCGGGTTTTTGGATTGTCATAATTCTCTTAATGATTATGTTTTGAAAAAAAGGAAATAATAGGGGCATGTATTAATAAGACCTAGATTTTTTGGAAAAAAATCATTGCTATAGACACATTATCCACGAAGAAAACAGCGGAATACGTTTGTATGGAGAAAACCCACTAGAATCCCCTTTTAACAAGTGTGTCGTCGGCCAGAAGGTGCCTGAGCCTTAGCTTTTTCAATCAAGATAAGTAAGTCTGTATAGTTGCAATTTTTTTTTTATTATTAAGATTTATTATGTGAAGGTATGTAATCATGTGGTTAAATATAAGCTCATTAGATTTAAGTGGTAGTATCGATAGTGGTAGTCTAAAACACATTGTCCAATTTTTTCTTTATTGTGGCAGCGCTGTGTTCTTCACACTCCTTTTATATTTTTATTCTGTTTTTTATAAGTGAAGACTTTTCATTGGTTGGCAGTCTCACGTACTATTTTTTAATCTGTTTCGTTAGCTGTTAGTCTTCCATAGATGATATATAAATACAAATATAACAAGGCGTTTGATTCTTTAAAATATAGTTACATTTGGAAGTCACTAACGAACCAGGGAGTGGAAAACCATATTATAAGCATAATCTAACAAATCTATGCCAACATCAAAGCAAAAGTAAAGTTCGAAAGGATTGCAGATCATTTTAAAATTCAGAGAGGTGTCAGACAAGGAGACCCGCTGTCACGAAAAATGTTTAACACCATTCTGGGACACGTCTTTGGACAATGGAACTGGGTTGAATTTGGCATTAATATAAGGCTTATGTTTAACATAACACCAGATAAAGTAAATATAACCTTAAAAAACATTTTTATACTGCCTAAAATAGTAAATGATCACCAGAATTAAAAACCTGAAAATCACAGCTCCGAACTAAGGCGTAGTCGACGGAGCCCCGCTACGCGGGGCTCCTATTTCTCTCTGCAGGGTTTAAAGTAACCTAACACGAAGGGGATGTCGGGGTCTTAGTTCGCTCGCTCCGCTCGCTCACTAGACCCCGCCATCCCCTTCGAACCTAACCTGTCCGAGTCGGGGTGCCCAATATCCCGAGCTCGCTTTGCTCGCACTTGCACAAACTGTGAGTACGTTAAAGAAGAATGGAGAGGAGCATGATTAATCTAAGACAGCAAGACAAATGGAAAACTACAAGAATAAGGAACATAACTAAAGTGGCCGATGTTAGAGTAAAAACCAGAACTCTAGAATGGAAATGGGTCATATGATGAGAGTCAAGACGGAAAAATGGACCAAAAAAGTCACACAATGGTACCCAAGATATACAAAAAGATATAGAGGAAGGCAGGTGAAAAGGTTGGAGGATGATCTGCCAAAGCGTTAGCGAAAAACTGCTCTGGACAGGAATAAGAGGAGGGAAATAGATGAGGCCTATCTCGCAAGACAGCCTGACCTAGTGGCTGATTAATGGCAATATGGGACTAACAACCATTGGAAAATGTTATTTGTTTTAAATTAAAGTTAATGTTACTATTTTTATTTATTCAGGTCAGAGTAAATAAAAGTTTATTTTATTTATTTATGTACACATAAGACACTTTACAGGATAATACATTAAAATACAAGAGCACAAAGGTACTGCTTATTTCAAAAGAAATTTCTTCCAGCAGACCTGCGAGTGGGAAGTTGGATTAGAAATGTAGACACAGTGTCTAGAAAAGATAAAACAGGAACAAGATAAAGTTTGTTTTAGAGCTTAAAACAAACTTTATACTTATATAAAATTAACATACATACAAATAAATACACATATAAAAATAAACGTAAATTATACCTATTATATATATCAGAATATTACAGTATAGAATAGAGGGAAAGGTAATGTTCTTTGACTTGCTTTTTGAAGAGAAATAAAGTTTTAGATTCTCGAGGTGGAAGTGAGTTCCATAGACGTACTGCGTGAACGGAGGAATAGGAAAAGAATTCAGTTTCATGAGATGGGAAATTCAGAAGATGCCTAAGGTGGGATCTACACAGAGCATCAGGAGGACGGGTAAAAGATTGCGTAGGTAGCCGGGATATGCAGGATTATAAAGAAAATTGTATAGGAGAGATAATATCCGAGTGTTCCTGCGAAGACGGATAGGGAGCCACTTGAGATCCTTGCGTAAGTGAGAAACATGGTCATATTTCCTAAGACCAAACACAAAACGAATACAAAGATTTTGCAACCGCTCAAGCTTATTCAACAGCTCCTCGGTGGCATCCAAATAGCAGGCATCAGCGTAAGCAATGATTGGCTGAATCAGGGTTTGAGCCAAGTAAATTTTGGTTTTAAACGTCAGGAAGCTCTGTAAAGATTTAAGTGAGTGGAAGGAAAAGTGCACCTTACGACTAACCTCATTCACTTGAGCTCGCCAAGAAAGATTGCTGTCAATTAAGACACCAAGGTCGTTAGCTGTTTCAGCATAGGCAATGGTCGAGCAACCTAGAGTAAGTGGAGTCAAAGATGACATTTCAAGTGCAGCGCGATAGTATCTGCTGCCTATGATAAATGCCTGCGACTTAGTAGGGTTATTTATTGATTCATACCAGTTTAATACGTGGCCGCTATTAATAAAATAGCGGAATTTAAGCAGCCAAATAATTCAGAGACCTTTAATATTTTCTCTTAAATAACCCTAAAAGTATTTGATACCCTCACAATAACCCCTAGTATTTGTTTAATATGTCACACGGTACAGTTTGCAAATTTTTCTTTTTTTGATTTTCTGTTTTTTCCCCATAAAGTGCCTTATTTTAAACATTTATTTTTTAACGTTACACGTCCTTGTCTGGGTCACATAAATTCATATGTGTACCTACTAATTTTCAACTCAATCGATCCAGTAGTTTCGGAGAGTAGGTAATGTGATAGACGGACAGACAGACACACGAGTTATCCTGTAAGGGTTTCTGTTTTAGTGCCAATCTAAGGTAAATAATTGGTTTTTATTATTACATTACAAAGAAACGGAAAATACACTTAATTAAATGGATGTAAGTCTCTGTTTATATATGCACATACACACACAAACACACGCACACACACGAAGGTACAAATTCATTCAGTACTCTCATTGCTTTAAAATCTACGAATTTGAAGTTCACTTCATATTTTGCATGTTTATTTAAAAACATTTAAACTTTTATCTTTTTATATTAACTGTATTCTGGCTTTAGTTTAGTGTTTGGCATAAAACATTGTACAATGATATTGGGCTGGGATGCTGATTTTGATAATTACAGGCTTTTTAACTAGTTTGGATTTCAGAGGCTTTATATGATTGTAACTATATTGGCCTTGTTTTTGCTCTGTGTCCTGCTGTTGCTGATATGGAGGGAAGTAAAAATTATGTTTTTCCTTCTCCTCCGCTATTCTTTTCTGATTAATTTCATTGCGGGATCCAAGACGGTTAAATTGTTTATCTGGGACTTCGTAGAGATTCATTGTCTCTGCGCTTTTTTAGTCGTCGCCAATGTTGATTCTGGCTTTCAGGAGTTCTGTTAGTTTAGGAATAGTGTGGCGGGCTTTTTTTTCATACAGAACCCTAAAAACTAAAAAGTGATAAAATTTAACCTTTGACACGCTCGCCTATAAAATTAAGATTTCACGGACTCACTAAACATATGTCATTGAGACGAGTCATCGATAGCTCCTAGGTTGTGCGTGGTACATGATGCCTATTTACTAAAGTTTCGCATTACTAGAGCTTAAATATTAGTCCATTGAAGCAGTAGCATCAGTGTTGACTATGGCTTCTTACGGGTTATGTTTTGTTCTTGTGGTTTTTATTGTACAAATATGTGCGGTTTATGTACAAGGGCAAATTATAAAAAGCAGTTTAACATTTGTAATCGACCATACGTTGTCAATGACGGAGGAAATAAATGCATTGAAAGAGGAAGTCAACACAATATTTGATAAAGTTTCGAGTTCCAAGGCATCTCAGATTGAAAATTTCGTTATAGTCACATTTAATGACCCGGGTAAGTACCAATGTTTAATATTTTATCACATACACAGGATGACTGTTAATTGGATACATTCCTTGAAATAGGAGACTAGACCTAATTTGCAACATTTTTGACCCCGATAATTTGGGGTTCAAACTGGGTTGTTTTGGAGAAATCGAACTTTTAAAGTTTTTTGTAAATTTCCACGTCTCCACCGAAACTGGGGAGGCGAAAAATGGTAGTTTCAATCATGCAGTACTCATGACTGATAATAAAGTACAGTAAGTGAAACTGGTAGTCACTTAGCACCAGGTATGTAGCCCATAATAGAGTGTTAAAAAAAGCTTAGTTGTTGAGGATCTATGGAAATTTTACTATGCGCACATGCCAAACTGTATGTAAATTAAAAATATATTGTGTAAAACATTGCCATCACATTACTGGTGAGAACCTACACCAGCCGGCCGTTCTTCATTGGACTCAAAGGTTCCATGAGCGTGAGGCCTGCTAAAAACCTTCCTGGCGCCCTCTTAGTTGTAGTTAGATTTTAGTAGTTAGGATCTTCAGTTATTTATAATTAAACTAGTTAGGGTTCTGTTTGTTGTTTGGAACGACACACTTTAAATTAAATCAAGTTTAGAAGCCGTAAAAACGGAGTCACTTCGATGAGCTGCCAGCAACAGTACTTCCCCCGAGCGAAGCGAACGGGTAACTTCACAAGTCAGTCGGACCGGGCTCTATGCTCATCTCAGACTGTGAGTGAAGACGATGATGAAATGTCTGTGCTGGAACAGTTCATCCATGCAAAGTTCGAATGCCGGTTTAGGACGGTCGATAGACGCGTTTGCGATACACTGTGTTGGTTGAAGAGGGCAGTCCGCGCCATCTATAAAATGGGTCCTCGCGAGTCCCTCAGAGAAAAATTTAGAGAAATCGATATACTGACTCTGCCTTCACTCTATATTTTAGAATGTATTTTATATGTCCGCAAAAACCGAGGACTTTTCAAAATTAGAAGCGACTTTCATAATATAAATACACGCAGTAAACACGAAATTGTAATACCCAAATTTAGATTAACTAAAACTAGCAAGTCATTTCTTATAAACAGTATACGCTTTTATAATAAGTTACCGAAGTCAGTTACAGAACTGACCGATGGAAAGTTTAAAAATTATATCAAACGTGTCGTGAAAGTTTAAAAAAGCATATTACAAAATTAAGTTTGGCCTGAGCCCCTACGCACATGCGGCTTCCCTGGTAGCTCATAAAACGGCACAAATGTGTGGATGTCTCTAACTATTCTCAATCTTATTTTTTATTTTTTCATTTACTTTTTACATTATTTTTAATCAGATGTTTTACAATAGTTTCTTAATCATTACACCATTTTGTTTTAGTACATTATGATATAAGTGCGGTAAGTTGAAAATTACAGCCGAGGCGATATTGACAGCCCGAGCCGTAGGCGAGGGCTACAAGAAAGCAGAGGCTGCAATTATCAAAGCGCACGTATGTCATACAACGTTTTATAACATATTTGCGAGAAAATAAATAAAACTCGGATTATATTTTCAAATAAAAACAATACAGCGAAAAGAAAAAGCGCGCGGAATAATTTTTACTTGTTCACAAATTATGAAATAAGCGATGCGCGCGCATCAGTGCTTTTTTTTTAGGCAAAGGCACAAAAACAGCCAGTATTACTAATAAAGTCAATTATTATTTTGTGTTTAGTTACAGATAAATCGTTGTAATTTATGGTCAAAATTAATTAAATTAAAGAATTAAATGTTTATTTATTATAATTCATCTCCCAAGTTATTTTTATTCATAAATGTTGACCACTTTTCTGACATAAAAACTATTTGCTAAGATTTAATAAAAAAAGTACCGTTCGTTTTAGGGTCAGCTCACACCGAGACGGTATGGGCTGCATTTAGTATTCATTATCCGTAAAAAGTAACGAAGTCAATAAATTGAAGTAACTCTTGAATGGCTTGGAGTAAGCAGTGATAGCTTTGGCCTTGCCTAGTAGTGGTTTTATTCAATGGCATGGCTCTACATACCCCAGGAACTTGACGATTTCTCTGCCAAAAACGCTTTGTTTGTAATACCGTATATATTTCATCTGTGCAGCACTTCTTTTAATTCTTCAATATGTTAAGTTTCATCTTATGATGCAATTATAGTGTCCACAGTAAAATGAAAATTCATGCTTGAATTAAAATTTCAGATTTAAAGTTTCTTTTGAATTATCATGTCGGGGTCACCAAATAAAGGGCATAGGAGCACTACACAAAGTATTCATTATTAGTTGGTAATCATATTTGAATCCTTGAAATAAAAACGAATAGCGACGACACGAAAGAAACAAACGTCGAATTATCAAAAAATAACTTTTTACAAAAAGCCATCTTCAAGTCGACAATCAAGTCAGCTTCAGGCCGTGGTGTTCGAAGCTGTCAACAGACTCGGACACCACAGCCGGGCATGCAGTCAAAGTGCGGGCTGTTTTGCGCGGCACGCGAACATATACGATATCATCCGACGAGCTTTTGTTACCGTCGGCGTTTCAGCTTTCTTAGCCCAATGGTTTGGCACACGACGATGGCAAAAGACCGGACGTTATTTCTTTGTTTCCTTGGAAGATGGGTAGGCCTTTAGTGTGGGATGCAACTTGCGTCGATACTTAGCGCCATCACATCTTCCAAGCTCATCGTGCTGTGCTGGCGCTGCCGCCGTGGCTGCGGAGAAACTCAAGCGGCGTAAATATACCTCTGTGGTAACATTTCTATCGGGCCATTTGGGGTTGAAACTCTGGGGCCGTGGTGTTCGAGTGCTTAGAGCCTTTTTAAAGAAATTTCGAAACGCCTAGTTGACGCTTCCCGAGACCTAAGGGCTGGCTTTTACTTCGAACCGCCTCGCCGGGCACCTTGTGGGGATGGGGCCGGACCTAGCGGAACACCAATTTGGTTTCCGCAGGGGGCGCTCGACGGTGGACGCCATCATGCGCGTGAGGGCTCTCACGACGGGGGATGCAGTGTCTCGGGGTGGGGTCGTCTTGGCGGTGTCTCTTGACATCGCCAACGCCTTCAACACCATGCCCTGGAGCTGCATAAAGGAGGCACTCCGGTATCACCGGGTGCCGACCTACCTTCGTCGTGTGGTCGGGGACTACCTGACGGACAGGGCCGTCATCTACCCTGGTCGCAATGGAGAGTGGAACCGGCGAGAGATGTCGTGCGGTGTTCCACAGGGATCGGTTCTGGGGCCGCCCTTGTGGAACATCGGCTACGACTGGGTGCTGCGCGCCGACCTCCCTAGCGGTGTCAGCGTTGTTTGCTACGCTGACGACACGCTGGTGCTGGCACAGGGGAGGTCGCACGAGGCGGCGGCCGAACTTATGACACGCGGGGTTGCGATAGTCGTGGAGAGAATCCGGCAACTGGGTCTCGAGGTGGCATTGCACAAGTCCGAGGCCATGTGCTTTCATGGGCCTCGGAATGCGCCACCGTCGGGATCCACACTGACGGTAGGAGGGGTTCCCATCGGCGTCGAGTCGACACTAAAGTACCTAGGGCTTGTCCTCGACAGCCGGTGGAACTTCGTTGAGCACTTCCGACGTTTGGCCCCAAAACTGGAACGGGCAGGGGCTGCATTCAAGCGGCTCTTGCCCAACCTGGGGGGTCCAAACGCCTCCTGCCGGAGGCTCTACGCGGGAGTCGTGCGGTCCATGGCCCTTTATGGGGCCCCGGTGTGGGCGCGTTCTTTGAGGCGGCGAGCCGCCCATTACTTAAACGCGCCCCAGAAGGTTGTAGCCGTAAGGCTGATCCGGGGGTACCGCACGATCTCCGGCGAGGCGGCGAGCCTCTTGGCCGGATTGCCGCCATGGGATCTGGAGGCGATGGTCCTCGCGCGCCTGCATGAATGGCGCGCGGAGGCACTACGCTGGGGGGAAACTCCGCTGCCGCGGCAAATTGTCGCTCAGCGGACAGACCTCCGGCGTGATCTCATGGCGACATGGAGACAGCGACTGTCGCAACCACGTGCAGGGCACGCCACAATAGTGGCGATAAGTCCCCTCTTTGAGGAGTGGCTAGAGAGGCGGCACGGCGCCCTCACCTTCCGCCTGACACAGGTCCTCACCGGACACGGTTGTTTCGGGAGGTTCCTGCACCGAATCGGGCGGGAGGAAACGCCCGGGTGTTACCATTGCGAGGATCGGCCGGAGGACACGGTGGAGCACACCGTGGAGCTCTGCCCCGCTTGGGCTGAGCACCGCCGTGTCCTCGTAGCGGCGATTGGCGGCGGCGACCTCTCGCGTCCGGCCCTGGTTCAATCCATGGTCCGGAGCGAGAGGGAATGGGATGCCGTCGCCTCCTTCTGCGAAGCAGTTATGCTAGCGAAGGAGGTGGCGGAACGTGAGAGGGAGAGAACCTCACGTCCCAGCCGCCGCGGGAGACGCCCCGGGCGTCGGGGGGCAACCAGTGGCCCCCGGCCACCGTAGGCGCGAGCCTGTGGACGGTGAGTAATGGGCTAGCTCACCGTCCGTCCGTCTTATGACGACAGGCCGTGTCGACGGCGCGTACGTGTTCCACGCGCGCCTCAAGGAGATGTCAGCAAACCGGAAGGGGCCCGAGAGGGCCGATGCCTGCCAGGGCTGCGGGTTGTTCGAAAGAGATACCGCGGCCCTGGAACAAAAAGGGCGAAGAAGGAACATGGGTGGGTTTTAGTCAGTACAAGTCTGACACTCCCTCCCGCTCCGCCCAGAGCGGGAGAAGTCATTTGATGATTTCCCATCCGAAAAAAAAAAAAAAAAAAAAAAAAAAAGGGCTGGCTTTTACTTTGGCCAGAGGCTAAGTATTGCCATTCAACGTGGCAATACTGCCAGTCTCTTGGATACATTATCAGCTGACAGCGTTGAGGAGGAGTTTTTTGACGCCCTTTTATAGTTTATTGTTATTTTAGTTATTTAATTTATTCATTTTTAATCGCTCTACACTTTGCTACAAACTTACTAATTTCACCGTGTAATGTCACGTTTCTGCTTTCCAAAATTGTTTCATAGCCATAAAAATGCAAAGATAACAAATACATGTTATCGTGGTTCTATGAATACATGATATCTTTCAGCGGATACCATTGTACCTAGTTTATCTTATTTTAAGACTAAATAATTTAATTTTATTGTATTGTATATTTTTTAATTTCCGACAAAACAATACAATTTCATCATTATTGAGAATAAGATAACTGCGCGTTTTAACTATGGTAAAACCCAAAGATAAGTCTTTGGGTTTTACCAAAGTTTCGTATTTCCGAGTATTTTGTTTGTTGGAACTGTGTAGGTACCTACATAATTTATCACTACTACTTATTTATACAGTTTCTTATCGCACATAATTAGTGTAATAAAACAAACTTAAAAAAAAAAAACATAATTTTAAAATCTTTCTTTCAGAGGCCGAAGTACGAACCATCACAAAAGATCCATACACTTTTAAAAAAGCTTTGGAATCCATACGTCTCCATAGTGATTATAATTATGATTGTCCCGAAAAAGCCATGACAGGCATCGAGCTAGGTCTCACACACAGCTTGCCGCTCTCCTACTTGTATGTGTTCACTGATGCTTCAGCTACGGACTACTACAAAGTAGAACAAATAAAGAGTCTTTCGCAGAAGAAACAGAGTCAGGTATTACTTTTGATTTATGTGTGCTTGTTTAGAAAGCATCATAACTACAACATACCAGCCGACAGAATTGAAACATTTGTATCAAAACAAAACAAAACAACAAAATGTTTGATTCGGTGAACCGAATCAAACATTTTGTTAAGCAATTTTAATACATAAGTATAATTAATTATATACAAAGCATTCTTTCTGACTGTACCTTCTATATCTTTTAACTTGTTTTCGTATTCGTATAAGTAATGGTATACGGTCGGAATAGAAAATAAATATGAGTTGAAACAAAGTCAGCGGTATTAGTTGTTGGTATCAGAACGGAATAAATCTTTTATTTGTGTAAGTTTGGCGATAACGGTACCCATACTTTTGTCGCTTAGCACTTCCAATATGTTTCTGTTTCGTGAGGCAACCCATCCGCAATATGTTTGTTCTTGCATTATTATTTCTAAAAAGTATTTTTCATTCGGTAAAAACAAAGGTGAAGGTTAGACGGGATCTCAGCATATAGTGTTGCTAATGAATTTAAAGTTTTCATAAAGGTTTGGATTCCTCTTTTCAGGTAGTTTTTTTACTGACTGGCTCATGTGGATCAACTAGTGATGCTGATTATCAAGCGTATCACAAGGTGGCACGGGCTTCGGGTGGACAAGTATTCGAAATGATGAAAGAAGACGTCAGAGACGTAAGATTCCTTGTACTCTAACTATTCCAGTAATGTCAAACATACGGCACGCGTTTCATTATCAAGTGACCCGCGGCCAGATCTAAAGATTTACATACATTTTACCACCATAGGCTTCGATCAATAATAGTATAGGTCGTAACTTCGAAGCAGGCACTTTACTTTGTGTTATTAGTACACACATTAGTACACCTGCACTCAAACGATGACGGAGAATTTCATGTGAAAGCGAGAATCCTGGAACTAAAAATTAGTAGAGACTTGACGTACACCAAACTCGACAAGGTTTGATGGATTATGGCCCACTGCCTTTTACAGAGAGGAGGACCAGCAGTGAGGACGTTATTGGCAGATCAACCCCTGAACTGACTGTTTTGGTATTAATGTTTTTTAAACAAATCTGATTTATCAGACAAACTTGTGTTTATTTTTGTCAACAGATATTAAAATATATTGAGGAGTCTATAACGAGTAGAGGATATAATATCATCAATACAAAGTACCCACCCGGCACCCACAAAGTTAAAGTTAGTACCTACCTATGTGTTTTTATCTAACAGAGGTGTATTTAAGCTTGCTTACTTTCTTTGTAATAGAAAAATATAAGTAATATGTGTATTTTTCTTTTTCAGTTTAATGTCGATGCCCATACTGGAGACGTGCTGATTTCTTTAACTGGATCAGGTTCTAAGATTGGAGAAGTAACAGGTCCAGGTAGAACTAAACCACCCACAGAGCCTATAGTCTCCGGCAAAGCACAAATGGCGGTACGTACGTGTAAGAATGCAGTCAGAACTCGTAATCTCCCTAGCTTCTGACTTTCTTAAATTTTTCGTAAGATTTTCTAAGATTGTCAAATTGACAACTGTAATTTTCTTTTCTTTATCATTTTCTGTGTCCGTTATCGAATGTCTTGTTCCAGTAGACGATGTTTCCATTTCGGCTATGTGTCGGATCATATTTACACTATCTCTAAATAAGTGGAACGAATCGACGTTTTAGCTGACGGTTAGCGTTTTCAAAACATAAATATAATATAGAGTGACTTATCATTTTAACTATGTGCACAATTATTCTACACTAGCTGTCCCCGGCATGCGTTGCAATGCACTTTTTACCTACCCTATCCTACCTTTTAAACCTTCCCTGGACTACGACAAACATTTTAAAACCAAAATCAGCTAAATCGGCCCAGCCATTCTCGAGTTATAGCGAGACAAAAGAACAGCAATTGATTTATATATATATATATATATAGATTACGTATAAACTCTGGGTGCTACAATGGAATATTATGCGGGTTCAAGTTATGAAAACTTGAACCCGTGAGAGTTGTCTGCAGCCAGCATTTTTGACTTTATTGTTGATCCTTATTTGTGTTGACAGGTCACGAAACTAAGTAACTTAAAGCCCGGAGAATATGAAGTGGAAATAGAAGGCACGGGTGAAGTTCACGTAATCATGATCGGCAAGAGTGCTCTCAACTTTCAGCCCGGGTTCTCTATTTACAGTCCCTCTTCTATGACAGACACTGTCACAAGGCCGCCGCCAGGTACGGTTATGTACCTTCAAACTGAACAAGTTTCACCGTCAGCCAACATCGTTATCACAAAAATAATCAGCTAATCAGCGGTCAGCTGACACTTGTATCCACTATCCAGCAAGCATTGAATGTTTGTACGTGACGATAATTTTTTCGCGATTTTCATGTTGGCCTCAAAAATAAAGTTGTTCTGTTTGATGGTCCCTGCCGCATTCAAAAATATGATCATCCTTTTTTAATACAAGATTTTATTGATCTTTCAGGAGGAAACGCGTATTTAGGTATAAAATTACTTGGGGAAGGAGTCGAACTCACTACAGCAAAAATCCTTGATTTGAATGACAACGTAATTGCAGAGCTACCTCTAATACTAGTCGACAAAAAAGAACAATTCTACGTTACTCCGTTTTTCAATCCACCGAACTCTGCGTTTCTTATCACTGTAAGTTTAAATTTATAATTTCAAATATCAACATCTAGTTCAACCTTTCATTGCTTAGTTACGTGTGTGTGAAAAATAAAATGTCTAATAATGTCTAGAGGGCGTGGATACCTACTAACAGAAAGGTATGAAAGAAGAAACAAATTTGGAAGATCATAACGATAGATGAAATATTATCGAAGCTACTTAATTAACCCAACAAATGTCGTATGAATCAACGATAGTAATAAGAAAAGTGTACTCAAAACGACAATAACTAAAATAATTAAAACCATAAAGAAATAACGAAGGGAGGGGAGATTGTGTGCAATCCCGATTAAACTCTAATACCAAATTCATAAGCATTCATGTCTCCTGCCCTTATCTAAATTAATTTAAGGTGGCGCAGTATGTCTTCCCCTTCTATACATTCTTTTAAGTTGTTATCTCATGAGTCAGCCTCTTTCTAGCTATATCATTATTCACACATTCCATTTATTGTTTTTTTCGTCATACCTCATAGACACATTCAAAATATTTCTCTCTATATTTTCCTTGAACCTCCGCGGCTCCGCAGCAAACGCCGGTACCACAACAACGGATGTAAAAATGATACTTTTAATTACGCTTGTAGGTTAGTAACTGAATTATTGTTTCTGAGGAAACGTTATTAAAGTTATTTTTTTCTTGTAGGTAATTGGAAAGGATTTGAAAACTGGATCGCCTGTTATAAGAACCAGTCCAACAACCATTGCACGACAGAATCCATCAGCAGGTACCTACGTACATATATCTTATTTTGATTGGTTAAATTTCAGATACCTACCTAACACCGAACTTATAGCAATTTTCTATTACAACAGCTTATCTTCGAGAAATAGCAGGACATTTATTGTATGATCTTATAATTACAGAACCTGCAATAAACACAGCACCTGAGATAACGATTCAAGGTGCACCTAAAATAATCACAGAATACGATGCTCCATTGCAGCTGAAATGTAATGTGCACGGCTATCCAGCTCCAGTTATCGTTTGGTCAGAAAGGGATACTGGAATCCAGATGCCAGCTAAGGTATATCAAACTTTTAGTTACTTTTCTGATCTACTTTTGAAACTCGTATGAACAATTTGAGGTTATTTCTGCTAACTGTAGCTCGATCGTAGCGGAGCTGACTACTCAGGTACGTGCAGCACACATACAGGGTAATTGTTTGGATGCGTATGCGCGTGTATAATAATTTTGACCCCTATAACTATGGGTCTAAACTGGGTTGTTTTGGTTAAATCTCACTTTCATTTTTTTTGGAAATTTTCCACCTCTCCACATTATGTCGTTTGTGAGAAATCTACGTCTTTATAGCTCACTAGCTGCCCGTCCCTGCTACGTACGGGTGGAGATTTTTTTTTTAAACATTTTGGGATAAATAAAGATAAATTAACTTATATGTATGCTAATTAAAACGTACATGACTCAATTTGTCCAAATGTTCAAAATTAAACACAAAGACCTTTAAACTAATTTTCATTGAAGTTAATTAACATTTTATAATTTAAACGTTTTATATTTTTTACCATGAACCTATTTTTTTATATTTTACATTGTATTTATACTTTTTTGGTGTTTTATTTATTTTATTTTTTTACCCATGTAATTTTTTAGTATTTTTTTTTATTTTAAGGTTTTATTTAATTTTATGTTTTTACATTTTTATTTTGTAATATTTTTACCTTAAATCTTCACTGTACTATGTTGGCAGTGGTATTTGTAGGTGGCAACAAAATATATTGATTTTCAGGAAATCCTACTCGAGAAACAGCAACATACAATTTCCCATTGGATAAGCACTTTTTCCTTAGGTCGATACCAACCATCGAGAAAGTTTGTCCCAGGGATTTATTTAATGTAAGGCCAAACGATATCTCTACAGGAAACTGTAACCTTTTAAAAGATGTAGGAAAATCCGTCGGTATCATCGGGATCCGCGGAATGTGAGCCGCCGCGGGGCCCGTGATGATAGTTGCTACAATCACACAGTTCTTAATTCCTTTATCAAAAGTCTTGTACCATAAAGGCGGAAACACACTTACGTGTCGTGGCTTGTCGTGACGCGCCAGAAGCATATCGGTTTCATACATTTTGGCATGTCGTGTCGCAACGACACGCCAATCGTAATGTTAATCCGGCGGCAGCGCCGCAAAAGGCCCGCCGCCGCCGCCGGCGCGGTAATGTTACGTTATGATAATTTTAAGAAAAAATGTCATCCTTTAGTTTCTTTTAAAAATAATGACATTGATCAAATTACTACATAAATATCAAATCTTGTATTCGTTAAAATTATTGTCATGACTTGACTATCGCGTCGTAGCGGGAGTTTTATTGTTAAAGAAATACAATTTACGTACGTTGAAAATAACAAAACGACCCAACGTTTTGTTATTTCAGTTTCTCATTTCGTCAAACAAACGAGTTTTATTCGTAAACGTCGTTGTCTCGTACCTCGTTGACGAATTCAACGAGTTGATTTGTACAGGTCAACGTTAATCCCGTTGAAGAGACATCAACGTTGATTCAACTAGTTCGTTGATTCAACGCCCATCACTACATAAATGTATGAAACCGATAAGCTTCTGGCGCGTCACGACACGCCTTGACACGTAAGTATGTTTCCGCCTTTACACATGCTGGGAGGGCTTAAATTTCTCAATAGTATAATGGGAGTACCTACTTTTAATTTTGGTTCGTGGAGTGGCAAGCCGGCAAGATAGAAGGACTTTAAAAATTCTTGGGGGTAGTGCACAAAACATTTTTCTTTGTGCGTCGGCGTGTATTTTTTGTTTGTATTGTCATTTTTAATTTCGTAATATCTTTTGAATGGAATGTCCGATTTCAATTTCAGTCTTGAACACGAAATGGATAAACACATATCAGATCCACCGCCAAAATGGCGTTGTTTTTCCTCAAAACACTTTCGGTTTCGATTCGACTCAGCTCAGGCTCTGGGGGGTCAGTAAACATTACTCTTGCCTATTCTTCGTTTCCCTATCGTATGTGTTCGCGCATAACGTAACCTTGCTACCCGATGTTTCCTTTCAAGTTTTGGACTATTTGCTCTATGTAGGGTGAAATTACCTTCAAGGAGCTACCGTCTAACAGTCCGCTTGCTGGCGTCGTCTCTACGGGTCTCCCGAAGTTTTTGTTACTTAAACTGCCGTGAGACGCCGATTTTTGAGCTTGGTCGTAACAATAAATCGATCCTCTCGAGCCGAAGTACATCTCGGTCTGCCGGTTGCAGGTGTCCATATCCGACTAGTTTTTTGGAAACGTTGGACGACTCGCTGCACTGTAGGCAGTGACGCGCCTTGCAAAGGCCCACATCTCAAAAACAAAACATATAATTTTATTCAAACCACTTTGTTTTTTATGTTTAATTTTCTTCCTCTTACTTTAGAGATTTAGGAGCAAATATAACATAAGACTTAAGAAAAAAATGTTTTGGGAACCTCAAAACCAAATTTCAAGAGCTGTCGATACACCCCACATAGTTACATAGACTCATACATTGATTTTTAATAATTGTATGGAGAGCCACCCCTATTTTTAATTTTGACATCACGTTTGTATAACGCTAAGACACCTATGTACTCTCAAAATTTTAACGGAGTGGTGCCAACAGTCTCGGAGTAAAACTTCTGTGACAAACGGACGGAGAGACAGATATACGAACAGGGCGATTTGATGAGCAGCATTTGGCTACGGAACCCTAAAAAACAGGTCTTGGGATCGATTTTCAGCTCAAGAAGTGTTATGAAGTCTATCTAATAGTGATTTCTCTGCATACACCCGGTGGTCAAATTTGTTCAGGTTGATTGCAGTATTGATGCCCCGAGCCTACATTAAGTATTATGTGTCGTCGTCTTGTGTGGATAATTATGAATGTCAATATTATTTGCAGCAACTTTCGGTTGATGTTCCCTATGACCATGTCAGTATTCTGGATATAAATAAGGTAACCAAAAATATGTCGTACCAATGTGAAGCGAGGAATAGTTTTGGTACAACTATTGAATCTGTAGAAGTGGAAACTGAAAGGAAAATATATTTTGATGTTATCAAGGCGCCACAAGGTAACTTTTTTTACGAATATGTCAATTAGTTAATAACTCAAGAAGAAATAAAAACAAAACCCAGTAGGTACTTACGATATTCGGCGTACCCACACTCACCTTTGTACTACAAGGACCACACGTTAACCACCCATTACTCGTATTCTTAAGGTCAAAATCTAATTTAAAAAAAACTCACAAACTTGTAAATAACGCGTGAGTAAGTCGCGGCGTGTACGGATTGCCATTGAAATACTAGTGCTGTTATTACATTCCGTTGATTTGAATCCGAGTTTGGAGGATGGACATTAATTATCTTCGTTCATTCTCTCAAGAGAGAATGAACAAAGAATGGACGGAGAAAACAGTTTGAAACCGAACTTTTTTTCAAACTCAGTTTTCCATGACGATAGTATAGTCGTTTCCATACTTTTCAGACTATAGAGTGCACATTAGAGTACACACGCAGTCACTTTATTCGCTGGCGATGTTATAAAGGCTGGAATTTTTCAACGCCACCTGGAATGAAAGTACTCTATATACTGGAGATAGCAAATTAGACTCAAAGAAAACATTCCTTTATTTTAAAAAATAAACATATGTGCATTCAATGATTTTCGAAAATTCGCTTGCCACTCTCGGTAATTGAACCAGCTAAAATCCGACGGTGACGTTTAAATTTTGTTTCTAGATATCCGTGTAGAGTATACCAAAGAGGGCAGTATCTTTTGCAAGATAGACGCCTACCCAACACCAATAATATCGTGGTATAAAGATGGCGCAGAATTGTCCAGTAACACTTACATCGACATCTCCGGTGACAAGTCCATTCTCACTATAAAGAACATGCAACCAGAGTTGCAAGGGAAGTACATGTGTGTAGCAAAGACTGCAGTCGATCGGAAAGTGTTTATAGCTAATGTGGCCATTTTTGGTGTAGGTAAGTGAGCTACAACATTCTATTACAAGGCATTTAGGCATTAAAAAATTTTACGATTACGAGATTTTTTTGGTGCTACGTGTAATTAAAGATAACCCAACTATAAACAAACCGCGGTAAGCGCAGTTTTGACTCTTGGACTGACGCGGATGTTATTAGCAAAAAGCCGCTACTCCTGCCATTAGTGAGATGGTAACATTCCCACTGGATATGCACACGCACTGCTCTGAATATAGGCTGGTACAAAATTCACAAGAAAAAGATGGATGAATAGATAATTATCATATATTATGTTAACATTAATCAAATATTTTAGAGGATCCTGTCATTGACAAATCAGACGGAGTGGATCATGTGACAGAGAAAACGGATGTTGAATTATCTTGCAGGTAAGTCGATCAATTGTGTCTGAATGTAATTAAGAATTTTAAAATGGAGTCCCAACAACAGGTTCCCCAACCTGGGGGATTGAATCCTGACCCCCGCTCCCATGCCCAGCAGTCGCACTCCACTGGACTAATGATACAGTTAGTATTTTTTTTATTTTCAGAATTCTTAAAGGCATCCCAAAACCAGCCATACGTTGTTCTTTCCAACCTGCAGGTATGGCTACTTTCAGTGAACTGACGGAAAGCACTGAGACTGTACACTTGGACAATGTGCGCAAAGACCAAACTGGAACATACAAATGTAACGCGCAGAACACTCAGGGGCCAGACAGCTTCACCATGGAACTAGTCGTGGAATGTGAGTTGCTTTTTCCACTAAAAAATTACATCCAGTAAAACTAGCCTATCCTATATGCAAAGTTTAAAAATGAACAAAACAGAAAAAAAAAACTGATCATACCTATACACATAATTTGTAAAAATATGCAAAAGATACAATTTAAATAGGTGTTGCCTTCGTGCTGTTTAACACAATGATATGGTTAACATCAATAGTAGTATTTAAAGTAAAGCATTACTTCGTAAATTAATAATTTGATTAATCAGACCCACCAGAAATAAAAGAAGATTACAAAATAAAACAAATCAAAGAAGGCGAGGAAGTAAGAATTCCTTGTGACGTCACTGGCGAACCTACCCCGACGGTGAGATGGTTCTTCAAGGACACTAGACTCGAAAGTTCTGCGAAGATCCATAAATCTAGCGATCACAGTATCAAGTATGTCGTTCAAATTTTACTTTCGTTTTAATCATGTCAGAAATAAATCCCATTCCCTCGAAACATGTTACCGATAACAATCCATTAGCGTCTGACCGAAAGTTGTTATCAAGCCGATGCTGAAGCCGAAGGTTTAATCACCTCTCGCGCATTTGTAACAGTTCATTCCGTTTCGGCGTTTCTTTGTGGAAACGAAGGTGGCCGAATTAAATATTTACACCCATCTTATTGTAGTATAAGACTTTGTGATAGATTATACTAATTAAGACAAAATGATTTCAGATTTAAAGCAACATCATCTGACATTGGAGATTACACGTGTGAAGCTAAAAATAAACTAGATACTGCAAAGAAAACAGTTTATCTCGATGTTTTGGGTAAATATTGTTTGCCTCATTGTAACACTGTTTTCTAGGTAATCAATGTGATTATAATAGGTTCAAAGACCCATCACCGAGTTGAGGAAAACATCGTATTGAGGTTTAAAAGCTTTTGAATAACTCAGAACTCAAATGGTAATTGAAAATTTCAGAAGTGCCTGCGATTGACAAATCTCAAATAGCAATACGTGTGACAGAGAATACAAATGCTGCATTATCTTGCAGGTGAGTCGATAAACTTGAGCCCAAAGAATACTGAACTGACAAAATGTAGCCATAAGTACTTACTTGGCTAAACAAGGCCAAAAGGCCTTAAAAGCGAAAAGTGAATTACGAAGTTCTGATAATGCTTTCCTAAACTAGAGCTCGTCCTTCTTATGAAATAATTTAAAAGCTCGATCGAGGAGACGAAACTGCAAAACCGTCTAGCACTATAGTACTAAACTATTAATATTTTAGAATTCTTCGAGGCAACCCGAAGCCAAGCATACTTTGGTATTTCCAGCCTGCAGGTATGGCTACGTTCAGTGAAATGACGGAAACCTCTGAGACTCTACACTTGAACAATGTGCGCAAGGACCAAACTGGAACATACAAATGCAGCGCGAATAACTCTCAGGGATCAGACAGTTTCACTATGGAACTAGTCGTAGAATGTAAGTATTTAGAATATTGAATAAATTAAAGTTAGAATTTTTGATATTCTTATTTTTGGTTAATGGTACCATGAACAAACTCAGTAAACTGAAGCAATTGGCAGAAATAGAACGATGCGATTATTTAAGTTTCTATAGCGTTAACAGTGTTATCTTTTTTGCTATGTAAACGGCCTTAATGTGCCCTTGCTCGGGAGTAACGGCGTGAAATGCGGTTTTAACTGTCCCATTGGTGTATACCTACTAACAGACTTACTATGGCTTAGCCCGAAATAAATGCTATAATAATAATTAAATTGTGAGTTCATAAGAAAAATACGGCGCTGGTGTGTGACTTGAACTCTCAATTCAAGCTTCTATTCTAGAGTAGCGAGGATCTCATTGTAACTCGATCTCATATCTCTCTCTCTCTCTCAGGGCTATTGCGGTATGTCGTTTAGCTAATTTCAAATTAACAGATTGTTACATAGCTACTGGACCAAAACCAGCCGTACCAGTCTGGCAGTGTAGGATCGAGTGCCGCATCGACGGAGCCAGGGTACTCATCGGACAAACTTCAGGGAGAGCAACACTAGTCCACGTGTGATGCGCTTTATTATTCGGACATTCTCATGGACAGGAATCAGTCAACAAAAATACATGTCCCGTTTCACAGAGCGCATTGGCTTCATGAAACAGAGAGTTTAACCATGGGCGAACCGTATTCGGCGGTATATCGATACTCGAAGCGGCTTGATCGATATTCCCGCCTGTTCTAGAGCGTTGGCTCTATAACCATTTGGTAATATGTATTATTTTTAATCGATTTCCAAAAAAGAAAGGGGTTATGTATTCGGTCGGCTTCTTTTTAGGGTTCCATTGCCAAATGGCAAAACCGAAACCCTTATAGATTCTTCCTGTCCGGCTGTCCGTCCGTATGCCACAGCCTTTTTTCTCCAAGACTATTAGCACCACACAGTTGAAACTGTGTGGTGTGTCTATCGATAGCTCTTAAAATGATATCGAGGTTCGTTAAATACTGTTCACTACACTCACTTTTCACTATTATTTCTTTCGAAAATAGATTTATATAAGATGTGATATTTAGTTTTTGAGATATATGGGACTTTCTCATCAAACTGCAGCAGTAACTTACACATGTAAAGTGACTGCTAATTAGTGACCGATACTTAAACACGTGATTATACTCATGATAACAAAGTACTTTCTCAAAAAAACATTTTTTGCACTTTATCTCTGTTAAAGAATGATTCTATTTTATGGGCAAGTGGACTGTATCTAGAGGAAAAGCTAGGAGGGACTCATCGAAGCTCGTTGAAGAGGGCCGGCTGGCTACCTGTGATTTTATGCTGTGGGCGCCCCAATTCTTGTTTCTTGATGAATTTGATGATGATAGGTTGATGGCACACATAATAACTGTCTTTGATCACACTTGGTTGCGGTATTTCACAATAGTTTTTACGGAGTCGATGGGTTCAAACGAGATATAGCGGGGACTGCTTGATGAGTGGTAAAAACGTTAGGTGGGTAAGCTGCGTGTAGCCCGGACTGCTCCCGGAAAACCGTCGGCTATTCATGCATATTAACCCATAATTCGAGAAAGTTCCACAACTTTCTATTAACATAATAGGTACCTACTAACATGAGTGTAACTGACTAACATAATAATAACTAATTATAACTAGATGTTTGTATGAAGATTGGAAAACTTCCACTGTTTTATTTTATTTTGAAAATAGCGGCCATGCATAAAACCTATATTAATCAATAGCGTATCAGTACGAACATTTAATCAAATAAAATCTTCTAAAGTGTCACATTTCCGAAACATGTTTGTTTTGACTTTGAAAGTAAAAATAAAATTATTTTTACTATTTGATATTTTAATGACATTAAATAATGAATAATAAAATGATGGGAGACAGGCAGGCCAAATGATTCAAAGCCCGTAAGGAACCGTTACAATACTCATCACGTTTTGTCGACTTTTGCTATCTCATTTAACTTGACCCACTTCCCCTCTCTTAAAACTGGAATAAAATTACAGTTTATGCTTAAACACAATAATTTAAGGATTAGTTCAGATCAGATTCAGAATCAGATCAATTGTTAGGGATACCTAACAATTGAAGCAATGTTAATTCAGACATTCTTTATTACTTTTTAGTCCCAGTAACCATTGAAACTCCAGATGAAAATGAAATAGACGTCATGTTTGGGCAAAATCAGATTTTAAATTGCCGAGCTGTTGGATACCCTGAACCTCACATTAAATGGACATTCCAAAACTCAGATCCAAAGATACCAGCTAAAG
The DNA here is from genome assembly GCA_963082945.1 of Cerastis leucographa. Lineage (NCBI taxonomy): Eukaryota > Metazoa > Arthropoda > Insecta > Lepidoptera > Noctuidae > Cerastis > Cerastis leucographa. The sequence continues at coordinate 10,457,744 of OY720353.1, forward strand.
ATATAACGTAAGTACTTCTATGTTTTAATATCGTTGTTCGCTTGTCAAAGTCGGTCCATGGATGGAATTAATGACCACTCTACGTGTCTCGAAAAACACACTTAGACGTTGATCCTGGTTACACATAGATCTCTTACAGTAATTCCGGTAGTCAGAAGCCTGAAAGTCTGTCAACCAAACTTACAGGGTTGTGGAAATGTGGAGTTTTGAAAAGCTCCATGTTGTCCATGGAATTCAACTGCATCCAGTTAGACTGAATCCGTCCCCGACATACCTAATTTGGAAAGGCTAAGCAGGATGATGACATATTTCACTATCCTTCTGCTTTCATTATAATTTATTTGGAGAAGGCGCTGTACGTGTAGCGAAGTGCTCTTGTATTGCAATAAGGATGCAATAGCAACATATCCATTGATACTGGGTGGAACGGACACTGGCGCACAAATGGTCACGTATTTCACTACATCATTCTGATCTACCCTACACCAAAACTTTTCATAAACATCAGGTACTCCATACATTTTGGCCAAGTAGTACGTTTAGCACTTTTGTAAGAAACAGTAGATTTTTATTTGAAAAAGAAAAGATGTGTGGTAATCGGTTGTCGTGGTATGGGCATGTGATGCGGAGGAATGAGGAAAACGTCGTGAGGAAAGTTTTGAGTATGAATGTGGATGGTTATAGGAGTAGAGGAAGACCAAAGAAACGATGGATGGACTGTGTGAAGGACGATATGGCAAGTAAGAAGGTGTCTCATGAGATGACAAGCAATAGAGAAGTACGGAAGAAGAAGACATGCTGTGACGACCCCGAATAAATTGGGGCAAGGGCAAGAGAATGATGAAGTAGATTTTTATTTTACCCTGTGACCTACCCCATTTATTTAAAAACCAACCACAAATAGTGTGCCGTAACTAACGCCCCACTGAAGTCCATCATGAGTTTACCGCTAATAATTTAGTATTAAAAAAACAAAATGCATAAGATTTGCTCTACCAAATGTCAAAAATAGTTATTGTGAACACAGAGCCGTCAACCAAGCATTCTGTACATGAAACTAAGTAACTTTACGCAAAAATTATTGCTGGGAAACGCCTATTTTGGGGGGTGTAAAATCATGTTTTGTGATAGAACTAAATGTAACGCACTCAAAACATCGTGCTGATAGACCGATCGAATAGTACGGGGTTCGTGGAGGTGTTTAAGTAAAAATCTTACATTAAAATTTTGTATTCAAAAAAAAAAATTCAAAAAGTTGGGATTTTTACCCCTAATATCTCCGTAACTAGAAGGTTCTCAGGTATGGTGTAGAACAAAAAAATGATCCCAATGACAGGGAAAACCAGTGCCTTTCGGCTTCGTTAAGAGGTGTTTTACACCCTTTATTTTGGTTTGCCCTGTTAAGATACTAGAAGAATAATAAAACATTCAATATTTATTTTGAACATTATTAATTAAAGTACATTTTAGGAATAAATATTTTAATTAATAATATAAAAAATAATAAAAAATTATAATAACATTGCATATTTTATCATCATAATCATCATTTCAGCCGAAAAACGTCCACTGCTGGACATAGGCCTCCCCCAATTGTCACCACAAAGACCGGTTCCGTGCGAGTCGCATCCAGCGGTTCGCCGCAACCTTCACCAGGTCATCGGTCTACCTGGAGGCAGGTCACGAGAACAATCTGCGACTACCGCAGACTTCCACCTAAACGATTACCGGAAAAGATTTATAAAACTATGGTTAAACCTCCGGTCTTTGTATGGATCAGGATGTTGGGCCACAAAAGGGATGAATGAAAGGCATTATGGATAAAAAATGTACGAACGAGGAAGTCTGAAAGTGACGTCGGTGACTGAAAAGGTGTGTGGTAACCGGTTGGCTTGGTATGGGGCATGTGATGCGGAAGAATGAGGAAAATGTCGTGAGGAAAGTTTTAAGTACGAATGTAAGAGTAGAGGAAGTCCAAAGAAAATGATGGATGGACTGTGTGAAGGACGATTTGGCAAGAAAAGAGGTGTCTATTAAGATGACACCTTCCAGCCAGTCACACTGACAATTTGAAAATCCTAGTAAGTCCAGCTACTAACTATGTTTTAAAATGGTCAAAATCATTTACTAGGTTTACATACGTATTAGAAAACAAGAAAATCAAGTGTACTAACTGAGGTGAGGTGCGTTTATTTCTGCAGTTTAGTGAGATAACATTTATTTATGTCTTTACAACATAAAGGCACTTCAATTTCAAGTTATTTTAAAATACAGAATTTGATAATAATGGTCCTGGCTGGGTTTTGAATTAGCAGCCATTACATTCAAATATTTTTCATGTTCGTGTTTTTTTTCTATTCAACGCTAGGTATTAGTACTTACGCTAAACATCGAAATTTTTGTATCACAATTTCCCAATGTCCGCTCTATAAGTCTTTTAAATCTCAAACGACCAAACCCAAAGGTCTAATTGAAATAAATGCTTCTAGTTTGAGTAGTAACCGTTTGTGCGTCGGTGGGTCTTTCCACCTTGTATACTATAAAAAAACTTGTTCTTAAAAACTAAGCGATCATTTAGGCGATTCTCCCACTGCTCCTCGCTCCGGCGCGAAGTGCAGAGCAGCAGATTTTTATATTGTAAGCCAGTATCTCAATTTGTTTAGAAAACACGCCTAGTACAAAACACTGACACCGCACTACGCGGCAGAGAAATGATACATAAAATAAAACGCGAGTGAACTCGGTGCCGTGGGAGAATCGCCTTAGGCAGATACAAAAATCTACTTTATTTTATAGTGTGTGTTCGTTTCGATATGCCTACTGATATTAATAGTATTCACTTGTTCTTGTCCATAATTATCATAATATTAACTAAAATGTTTGAGTAAACAATATCTTTCAGGCCTACCGGTGGAGTAACATCGGTAGCCCTAACGAACTTGCAGTTGGACCAGCAAGGATTATATACCTGCGAGGCAGAAAATGGTATCGGTGGATCAGCTAGTATTACGTACGAAGTTAACGTTTATGGTATGTATTATATTGTGCATGGTATGTAGGTTCTATTGGACCACCTGCCAAACGTTGTTACGAGGTATTACACCAAAAGCCTAGTTGTTGCTGAGGTTAAATCCAAAGTTGAAAGTTAGAAACATCTTATGCGCCTGTTATAATAATAATAAATACATACTCGTCTGGCTAACGGCGAGAAATTGCACAGGCACAACCAAGTAGCCAGGATTGTTCTATGTATGTACATATGTGCCCGACCCAGTTAATTTTATCTATATTTTTAGCTCCTTTTTCTGTTCCTCCTGGTCTATTAGTCGCAAACGCTACTCCTGAGCTTGAGGTATTGGATTCGATTCTCAGGTCGCGCAGTGTTATCGATTTTTAAATCAAGAATTCTCAGCAGTAACCTGGTCTCAAGATTTGTGGCGGTGGATTGCAATAGACCCTCTTATTTTGATTATATGGGACTTAAACATAATTAGCGAAATGTGGGTATAGGAACACTTCTGTTCTGTTTATTTCAGCTCCGCCTGTTATCTTGAACACATATCCGGATAAAAATTTTAAACCGATGGCAGGAGACGTGGCGCTCCGGATTCAGTGCAAAGCTACGGGCAGCCCAAAACCTTCTATTTACTGGGCGAAAAAAGGACCCCACTCAGCCATGGGTAACTATTTCAAATCATTCGAACATCTTACTATCCAATCACCATACCATTATTATTAACCATAATTTATTATTATCATGAAGTGTGTTCGGAACGAGCTGTAGAGACGAGAGCTGTTGATTGTATTTGATAATATCTACGAGACTGGGATGTGTAACAGCGTCCTGGCTGCCCCTGCTTCAGAAGCAGCCTGGATATTGTAGGCTCGTTGCTAGTGACATTAATCGCAAAAGTAGTTTTAGGTGATTTTGAATTTTTGTTTACCCGAAATTGTTCTTCCTAATGATTTGTAATCCGAATGATCACTCTTCCTAAATTTTTCATCCTAAAGTTTTCAATTCATACTATTTGAAGTGCTACCGGCGATGTTCATAACACTCATGTTTCCGAAAATTTTAATTAATTATATCATTAATGTAAATATATATATTTAAAGTCCTACTGTTTTTGATCATAACGCTTTTATCCCTAAACATAATTACCATAATATTTTCACTCATATTCAGAAAGAAACATTTACAAAGTGTAATAAAAAAAAAAATACTTAGAAAAATTTCGCAACCAATTTCGAGGTAGCGTAGTTGGTCAAACTTCTAACCTAACCTAACCTATGGATATCTTTGCAGGTACACACCGCTATAAATAAAATTTAAGAAGACGCTTTAATTAACAAAAAAGATATGACTTTGAATAATAGTGTAAAAGACGGTTATGTTGAAAAAATATAGGAAAACAAATAATAGTGTAATAGATGTTTATTGCTTCTGACATTATGAAGTTGAATGCTTCGGAATTATGAACATTAGAGACAGAGTGGTTAGGAATTGTTATTGTTAGGATGAAAAATGTTAGGAAGAACATTTTCGGATTTCCAATTATCGGAGTTGAAAATTTAGGTGAACTTTGGCGCACCTTTGTTTATTATTATAAATTGATTTTCATTACTCATACACTGAAAGTAGATCTGAAGTTGCCTGAAAAGCGGGTTGAAAGTAATACTTTTCAGCCCTAGGGAGAATCGCTTTCAACTGACAGATGTCAAATTATAAAAAAAAAACTAGTTCTATTTTCACATTTTTATTGAACCATGTTCCAACTTTCTATGCAGCCACGATGTAAAATTGAAATAACTTAAGTTAAGTATTGATTAAAGGATATATATTTTTAAAACACTTTATTATAATGTAGTTTTAACAGTTTGTTTTTTTGAAACAACATTGATTTGGACAAAATATTTACCATTTTTTCAATGATGAAAATGAAAAATAAAGGCTGAATAGCTGGCTGGCCACAGAAAAAAAAACAAAACAGGCGGGAAAGCGGCAAACGGTTTTACTCATTTTTTCTTTAGCTAATTCATGTTTTTATTTTTACTTTCATTGTACTATTCGTAATGAAAAGCACAGTGTTTACCCCGGGTTAAAGACTTATTTAGTCCCTCGAACTATTGGCGAACCCCGAACCCCGTCTCGGGACTAAATAAGTTACTTTCACCCCTAGGGTATCAATGTACTATTGTAACAATGAGGGTGGCATAATCTCAAGCTCACCGTCCGTCCGTCTTAGGACAGGCCGTGTCGACGGCGCGTTCGTGTTTCACGCGCGCCTCAAGGAGATGTCAGCAATCCGGAAGGGGTCCGAGAGGGCCGATGCCTGCCAGGGCTGCGAGACTGTTCGAAAGAGATACCGTGGCCCTGTAACACAAAGGGCCAAGAAGGAACATGGATGGGCTTAAGTCAGTACACTCCCTTCCGCTACGCCCAGAGCAGGAGGAATCATTTGACGATTTCACATCCGAAAAAAAAAGGGTGGCATAATCTGTCTAGATTAAAACCCTCTCTCATATTCGTAAAATTCAAGGAGGTAACAATATTAATAACTTTACTTGTATATTACAGATGTACATTATTTACAAACTACAAATAAACATAAAATAAAAATAAAATATGTACAAGTATCAAAATTACAGGGCGTCAAAAAATTCGTCGACATCGCTGTCGACAGGAAAACTGCCCAGCAGGCTGGCCGCATTGCCACGTTGGATGGCAATGCTGATTCTTTGACCAAAAAAGAGGCCAGCCCTCTGGTCCCGTGAAGCGTCGACCAACCGCTTGGCGATATCCCGAAACACAAGATGGGCACTCGGGCCCCATGGCCCGTGTTTCAACCCCAAACGGCTCAAATACAAAATTACCAATTTAATTATTGTATTTGCGCCGTTTAAGGTTTTCAGCGCCTGCAGCAGCCGCCCCAGCGCAGCTCACCGTGCTAGGAAGATGGGATGGCGCAAGGGTGTCGACGCAAGTCGCATCCCACACCAAAGGCCTACCCAACTTCCATGGCATTATGGTCATACCATCTGGTCTCTTCCCATCGACACGTGCCAAGCCATTGGGTTCTAAGACAGCTGGCACCCCGGCGGTGGCAAGAGCACGACGAATGAGATCATTAATGCTAGCATGCCGCGCTATCCGACCTGCGCTCCTACTGCAGGAAATGCCATGGTGTCCGAGGCCGTCGACTGCTTCACCACATCGACAGCGATGTGGAGCCCCGCTAGGAGTGCCTTATCGCAGACATGTAGCGAGCCGGAATGTTGTGTCACCTAGCACAGTGCCTATGTTAGGTGACGGTAGTGCCTGAAGCCAGAGACCCGACTCCCACTCACCCACAGCCAGCAGGTGGGCACGCTCAGCAGTATTGGAAGACGTATTAATAAGGTTATTCCGTACCAACCTGCAGAGCGGTTCATCCCACTGTCTCTGGGAGAACGGGTTCTCGGGCCGATCCGTGTCCGGGCAAGCCACTTTCCAGGCGTCCTCTGCGTCCGTCAAGCACGGCACTTCCGAATCAACCAGGGAGAGAGTTAAAATCTCCCTCGTTAACTTTTCAGTGCTGTGGACAGAAGACAGGAACGCTGGTAAGCTTATACTAGAAATTTTGCGGACGCCGAGGCCACCAAAACGAATTGGTAGGGTGGCTTGCAGCCAAAATAAATAAATAAAAAAATAAACTATCCAATCAATATTTACCAAATCTTTTCCTCCAGATTGGTTTTATTTTGTAAAAATAAAGAAATATTGAAGTTTGTGAAAATTACGGGATGTTCACCCAAGTTAACGGCTTTAAAATGGCAAAAATGAAGATTTTCAAAATGTTAAGTGTGCGTTAATCAACACAATGTTTTGAGAGCGTTACATTGAGTTCTACCGGTAAACGCGAATTTTTAACGCATTTTTTTTGTGTAGGTTAACTTAGTTTTATTATTAGTTTGACGGCTTCGTGAGGGTCCGTTTACATCTTGCAGGAGTTTACGGGAGTGAAAATCGATCTAGCAAGGTCGCATAAATGGGAAAATTCGTTTTAAAAAAACCTTAAAAGTTTGGACCCCAAGTTATCGGAATCAAAATTGTTGCAAAAAAATTATACTGTAGATATTTCATTTTATTTAGACAATATACGTGACAAAATCAAATTAACTAGCGAAATTATGTAAACCTGACGTATATCAATATCCGTTCCGGCTAGATAAATAGATGTTTTTCCAGCAAACCATATTTTCTCAGGTACTAAATGGTATGATTGGCACGATGTGGAAGCCGACGGGACTTTAATTATCAAGAACATCGACCACAAGTCAGAAGGGTCATACCTATGCCACGCTGAAAACATATTTGGACTGGTATTCGAGCAATACGAAGTTACAGTCATAGGTGAGGGGTTTTTTTAATTATTTGCAAGGAATAGCAGATTTGTTCCTGATAGGTTATGTGACGATCGGCCTTATATTATGTGTGCGTTGGTGTATTTGAGTATGAATAAAAGGCGTTTTGGCCAGTTTGGAATACTTATAGATATCAAATAAAACCATATACTTTCAAGTTACTCCGTAGTAGTGCATCTTGTAAGACGTAGTTGATATTTGTTGTGCACCTTCGTACTGGCAACTGATAGTAATTCATTCTAAATAATGTTGTTTCAGATATTTTAATACCAGGGATACCTACAATCACTCAATTTGCAAAAGAAGGCGAGCCAGTTAATATAAATTGTGACATAAAATACAGAAAGACGGATCAAATTCGATGGTATAAGGTAGTACGTTGTGTGATTATGATATTTATTAAAAAAAAACAGTTCCAGGCAGTGTTACGATCACGAAAGTGTTCATTGGCCTTCAATGTTTTTAAATAACTATGCAAAGTGTTGTAGCGTGTAGTCAAAAAACTACAAAAATCACAAATATTTACAAATGGGAGCCTGCCGTTTTGCCGAAAAGATTTTGACAAAATTTCACTACCCAAACAAATTTTAGCAACCTTTTTTTATACCAATGCAATGTTTGGAATGATTTTAGTACGCACTTTTTCATTTGGCCAAATTTTTACTCGGCAGAATATTTCCAAAGATAATTTTATTATGCCATTTAGTCTTTAATCAAATGATTTATTACAGCACACAATCTTTAGACAATTAACGTAAGGTCAAAAGATTTGCTATGACAAAAAATATAAAGGCAAAAATAAGATTGAATTTGTCTGAAACAATGGTTACTAGGTTATTATTTATGGAACTTATATAAAAAAAGTTAGGTTAGGTTACAGGAAGCCGGACGCCCGGTGTCACCACTGCCGCACGAGCCAAGCGAGTACCAGAAACGACTAGAAAAATATGGGAAAAAGAGATTATTTTTAGCAGGCTATCGAGAACCGAACTAGTTAGACGGGGTTCATTATTGAAAGAAAAATGGTTAGGTTAGGTTAGGTTAGAACTGCGACCTCCTACGCAGCTGCCAGAAACGACTAGATTAGGAAGAAATATGAAAAACACAGTGATAGTGTTTTGCATGACTAACCCACATTGAGCTTCATTTATGATTTACCGGTTGTGCGTTGTTTCATCGCTAATTGTTTTATCGAATTTTGTTTCACATAAATTGTTTCTCATATTATCATTTCATAGAATAATCAATACGCAGAATACTTACTTTGAAGAAATTTAAATCATCGATTTTTGTTTCAAATAAAGTTTAATATTAGAATATTCATATCATAGAATAACAAATCAAATATTATTTATCCACATATTGTTTGTTTCACATAAAACTTATTATGAAGAATAACATTTTAATCGACTGACAGTTTCTAAAATTCAAACCTTTGAAAAATGCATACCCTCCTACAAAATTACAACACCGGGTCCACAAAAATAATGCGGGTAAATTATTGTCAAGCAGGAAAACAATCTTGTTATTCTCACTAATGGTGTCCATGCCTGTTGCATGCAGCATGCAGCAAGCATGCAACTTGCAGCATGCATGCATGCAAGCAAGCATGCAACTTGCAGCATGCATGCAAGCATGTAACATGCAATAGGCAAGGTTTCTGTCACGGCTCCGGCGCTGCGGGGCTCCGGCGGCCCCACGCAAGTCTATCGTCGCAGATGGTATTAACGCTCACCACCGCAGCTTCGGCTTGCTGGCCGGCAAGCCGGCCAGCCTCAGCCGCGGCGGCGATCTTTAGAAACCACCTGCTCCTCAACTCGCGGGCCGCCTCATCCCTCCGCGCCTACGCGGGCTTAAATTACACTCTAGGGGTAGGGCAAACAAGACTACGTGGAGTCTGTTTTGCAGCCATTTGTTTCTGTCACTAACTTTTGTAGTACAACATATTGACTTTTATAGACAATATTTTAATTTAAGGTTATTAATTTCGTTGAAATAAAGTACCATGGAAACATACATCGAACAAACAGTATTCGTTGAAAAATAATTCTGTTGTTTGATAAGTTGGTCAAATAAAAAAATGTGATTGTAAAATTCTTTGAATTTTGTTTCTGTAAAATATTTTTCATTCAAGTAAATAGTAGTCGAAACAAAAATATTCGAAATAAAAATACGGGGACTAAATATTATGTGAAACATTTTCTGGGAAACGAAATTCTGTCAAATTACTGTCTGCGAAACAAGGTGACACCATGATTTACCATCTACCCACTTAACAGTACACATTGTAATTTAATTTGTTTCTGTGCAACTGTTATATAGATGCAATTTTTTTTTCATTGACTAAGCAATTGACTGAATAAAAATGGTAAATTCAAAGCTGACGACAGTAAATATTTGCCTTATTTTATTTTGCGTAAAATGTGTTATTCCAACTGAAATATTTGACTACCATGAAAATTGGTAAAAGTACTGATTGGTAAACAAGTTATTGTTTAAACGTTAACTTGCCAAACATTAGGTTTGCGTTACAATTATTTGTGAAAGATTTTTTGCTAAGTAATAATTTGGCAACTGAAATTATGCGGAAAATTGTTTGGGAAGTGATAATTTGTCAATTTCTTTTCAATGAAACATAGGTAACCCTTACAAATAGCTCTAAAAGTCAGGAGGCAGTTTCGACAGGAGTTCTTTTTTCTTAACGGAACAATGACACGTACCTGAAGCTGTTGGGTGATTCTAAAGTAAAACTATTTTTTTTTATGTTGGCTGTCACGGTACGCTCGACAGATGAGAAACATTTATGTTTTTAATAGAATTAATCATTAATAAAAACCTATACTGAAATATGGAGTAAAAGAAAGAAAAAAAAACAACGTGGAACTATCAAAAACAAAACAAGATCAACAATCAATCCAAAACAAATATCTTAATGGAAAAAGATTGAAGTATTTTACGAGGCATAGGGCGCAACACCAATTCCTGTCATCATCCAAAACTGCTGCATTGAAATGCAAAATCAAAATCAAAATATTTTATTTTACATAGGCCTACATGGGCACTTATAAAACGTCAACAAAAGGTGCACGGTTCGGGTTGGTCGTTTCCTATGGAGAAGAACTCACTGGGTTACTCTTTTAAAATCATTTGGTTTTACAATATTTGAAGTTACAGCGTTAGTACTTAAGTATGGGAGGACAGCGTAGGCCCGACAATAAGTCGATTGCTTACTACAGAAGGTAGTAATATAAAAAAAAAATTACAAAGCCTACAATGTCCACACATTCAAAAAATTGGTAAATAAAAAGAATCTATACAAAAGTAAAAATAAAACAATAAAAGATCACTAACTTTAACAATAGACACAGATGTTATCATCAGTGCTGTGCATCTGTGCATCAAAGCATGTGACATCCACAAACCCGCACTGGGCCCTCCCATCCCACGGAAAGTCTGTGTCCTAGTATGTCTGTGTACCACATTTGGTTGATGTTACCTTACACAAATGTTTTAGGGTAGCCTACTTATACCGAACAAAAGAGTACTGACCTTCTCCAGCGTGAAACGCAGCGACGACGGACTGTACACGTGCCGAGTTAGCAACCATTTCAAGTCTCAGTCAGCCACCACCAAATTAGTCGTTGGGTACAAACCAGAGTTCATCACAAAGGAAGAAGAGACTATTGAATTCATAAATGGCGCTAATGTAATCCTATCTTGTGAAGCTAATGGACACCCGATGCCGACGGTAAGGGATCATGAATTTACTTTTAGATATATATTAGATAACACCCCTCTTTTTTGGCCGGGGGTTAAAAATTGCCACCGATTGAACACCGCACTCATCACTGATTCATACATTTCGGGAGTTTCACAAATTGTATGAACAATTTAATACTGAATTAAATACATGTCCAGTAGTTGTTTAATATGCAGTGATCATCATAATTAAAGTCGGGTGCCGCGCCCATGGGGAAATCCAAAATTACAATATGTAAAAGTTTGCATTCTCCCAATTCCGGAGCAGCTTACGCTAAGGCCTGCGTTAACCTAGTTAAACTATTATTTGATATGATTTTCAGCGGAACCGCCCTTCTTCCGTCCTAACTTCGACTAACGAAATATAGATGCTCATTAGCCTTAGTTTCTTTTTTTTCACCCGTTTCTATGATTTACTCATAAAATAGTTTCGTCTCCTGTATTCATGATTTAGTGAAATTATTCATAAAACGTTTATTTTTTGTAGTAGGTAGGACTTATATGAATTTTCGTCAACAGACGGCGACTTGGAAGCACAACGGCAATACACTGGTTTTCACGGAGATGTCATATCGATTGGGAATGGTGTACGGCGCAACTGGGACCTACGAGTGTGAGGTCAGCAATGAATTCGGCAGTATCACTCGCAACTTCAAAGTGACATCTAGAGGTACAGTATTATATTACATTCCAATCAATTAATATTTGTCATTAAAAACCATTTCACATAGAACAATATTGATAATCAAAAAATATAAATAATGTCTCGACGATAATCGAGCAATCTCCGACAGTATCAATCTGCACAGCCGAAATGGGTCAAATTTTTATCGAATATACAATGTACTTAGGCTGCTGCCCGCAACTTTGACCTCCCCGACTCATACATACAATATTATAAACCCCCTCTTGAATCATTCAGTCTATTGATGGAAACTGCATCAAAATCCGTTTGCGTAGTTTAAAAGATCGAAGCTTAAGCACGTGTTTCATACTAGGTATCAAGGGATAAATTGAATGAAAAACCATTTTAATGTAATTGTCCAGTGGTTTTTTCTTTCATTACGAAAAAGTGAATCTTAAACGAAACTGAGTCGATAAGATTATTTTTTTTGGGTTTTTCTTCCATAAAAATTGTGTGAGAAATAAAGACTGCCCCGTTGGGGCACAGAATAAATAGTACAAGTACAGAAGAGGCACTTCGCGAAACAATTATTAGAAATACTCTCGAGCAAGAGAGTATTTCAGAGAAGCAACAAATTGCAATTCAGCTCGCATATGCGCTCAGTGCCAAACACCATATTCACCTAAACGTTGCCGCTCTCTTCTAACGCGTAACTCTGTCACTGTCTGGTGCGGTATGACGCACTAGCTGTGGTGCCGGTGCACAGTGTACGGCGTAGAACAAGCCAAGTGGACAAAAGTCATTATCAAATTCCCGGAAATTTGTACTTTCTACATGTAAACAACACCCCTAAACCTCTAATTCCAAGAATTGTTTACGTCTAACATTCCACACTGATGAGTCATCGTTTATCAAAGTAAGCTAACGAGGTAAATGCAGTTAAAGAGTTAGGTCAGTTGCATTTTCGCGACACTTGCACTAACATCTCATGGTGACAGTTCTAATTTTGTGGAAAGTTTTAGTGATGATGAATGATTTTACTTCTGAAGGTATGTACTATATTATTTTCTTATTAGAATCTTTTAATGTGTCATAAACGTTCAGAAAGTAGACTATCTGTGAATACACAAAAAAAAAACAATGTTTTTCTTTGTTTTCGAATTTTACAGGCTTGGAAAAGCCATGTATCCTCTTGTATCCTCTGAATTTTTGATATGTTTTAGCTGCATGGTTATAGATGATTATGATATATATTTTATGTAGCACACTTGAGTACAACATTCTTTTTTTTTTTGCAGACAAGCTATACTCTATCAGTAAAATAGAGTTTTTCGAAGAGTGGCTTAAGCACGAAAAAGATGAAAGAAATGAACGTCTATTTGAATTTATTTTGTCTAAGTGTGATTTATCTGACATCACTGAAGAATGTCAAAGGGAACTAAAGATGAAATTAGCCAGCATTTCTTCGAAAATTGCTACCAAATGGGTGTCTTCAGGAAAGTCAAAAGAGCGTTTCCTGAATAATAATAAATTGTGGCTGGAAGGCGAGAAGATAGAATTCTGCATGCGATCGAATCAACCACAACCTTCTACCTCATCTACTGACCTTTCTCGACCGGAAGACCTAAAAAAGTTTTTGAAGATTCATCTTTTAATACTAAGAAACGTAGAGTTGCTGATTTAGTTCAATCGCGGAGTGTTGGGGAATTAATGGTTGCCGCAGAGGTAGCTGCACGGACAACTGGGCATAAAAACGTTGCCAGAGTTATAAAAGACATTGGTGAAAATCCAGCTTCTGCAAGTGCATGCCTTACCCTTCAACAACCAAGTGCTGTGCAAAGTAATAGACCGCTAAGTAGTGACGAGGCATTAGCGTATTATATTGATTCAAAATCAACAACTCACTCATACAAACAGACTAGGAAGTGGACTATGAAAGTCGGTCATCACGTGTTTCCATCATATGATTGCATTGTGAAATCAAAAAAAGCGTGTTATCCTTCCGAAGAGCACATTGTTGTGACACAATCTCGAGCAGAAATTGAGCTACAAGCTATTTTGAATAAAACAGCAGAACTTTTAGTAGAAGCTCAGAGAGAAGTTGTCACAAGTGTTCTCCCCAATCTAATACCCAATTCATCGTTTACTCTTTTAAGTAAATGGGGATGTGACGGAAGTTCCGGTCATAGTGCTTACAAACAGAGATTTGAGAACAGCGAAGACACTGATGAGTTCCTTTTTGTTTATTCGTTCGTTCCTTTAAGGTTAATCGACGAAGGTAACAACATTATCTGGCAAAATCCTCGCCCATCATCGACGATGTTTTGTCGTCCAATTAAATTCCATTTTACCAAAGAAACTACGGAAATGACAAAAATCGAGACAAATAAGGTTTTGGAACAAATAAACAACTTGGAGCCTACATCTTGTGATCTCGGTGGTTCTGAAATTTCTGTTAAGCACAAGCTTCTGCTGACTATGACTGATGGAAAAGTGTGCAACGCTTTGACAGAGACACATTCATCGCAGAAATGCTATATTTGTGGGGCTACTCCCATAATGATGAATGATGAAGGAAGGCATTTTGATAGCAATCAGGATAATTTTGGCTTTGGTTTGTCAACATTACATGCTTGGATTCGTTCGTTTGAGTGCTTTTTACATATTAGTTATAAGTTAGATATTAAGAAATGGCAAGCTAGATCTTCAGAGGAAAAAGCAAGTGTAAAACAACGATCAGACGAAATCAAACAACGATTCAAGCATGAAATGAGATTAATTGTGGACAAGCCAAAGCCGGGATTTGGTTCCACAAATGATGGAAACACAGCTCGACGTTTTTTCGGGAACCCCGAACTGAGTGCTCAAATCACAGGATTGGATGTTACAATCATCAAAAACTTTGATGTATTGTTGAGGACATTGTCTTCGAAATAAATCTTGTTGAATTCCAAAAGCTTTGTCTCGAGACAAGAAGACTTTATCTGAGTCTCTACTCGTGGTACTACATGCCTGCTACTGTGCATAAATTGCTTATTCACAGTACAGAGGTGATTAAGACGGCAATAGTTCCAATAGGGCAGCTTTCAGAGGAAGCCCAAGAAGCGAGAAACAAAGATTGCCGGAGGTTTAGAGAGCACAACACCAGAAAGTGCTCTCGTCTTGCCACGAATAGAGACTTGCTCAATATGTTGATTTTAACGTCTGATCCTCTGATCAATAGCCTCCGGGAAATACCGAAAAAAAAGTCTAATAAATTGTGCGCCTCGACTCCAACTACAACCAAGACCTCCACAAACTCAGGAAGACTATCTTCTATCGGATTCATCGGATTTTGAATCCGATGATTCTGATATTGAGAATTAGCTTTAATGTAAATAGATCTCTAGTGTTAGATTTATAATTTCTGTATTTCATATGTTAGTTTAAGGTTGTATAATTATATATAATTTGCGTTGATGTTTCTAGCGATTAAGATAATTTGATTCTTATTTTTTCGTGTATACATGAAATAAAATATGTATACAAAATCAAAAAGCATTTTCTTAAAAAATTATAATTATAATACTATGTAATTAACTAATTTATAGATATACTTCCAAAACCATTAAAAAATATTTTTGTCCACCTGGCTTGTTCTACGCCGTACACTGTGCGGTGGTCAGTTTGCCGCTGCTAATTTAATATTCATCGTCTATCTACCTACTTGAACACGTAATCTATCTTATGTTTGATGCGTATGATTACACGGTCGATTAGGTAGATAGACAATTAATATAAAAGTCCGTCATTTGTAATTAACAAATGAAAACAAACCTTTAATCTTCAAATTAAAACTAAAAACTAGTCCTAATTAATCCAACATTGTGCGTTTGTTTCACAGATTGTATATTAGACATCAAAAAAGATTTCACGCAGAAAAAACCCATGATGTTTTCACCGTCACTTACTTGGCCAGTGTTCCCAGTGAATGACGGGTACATGATCATACCTAACAGAGATTATTTCTACTTAAACTGCCCTTCAAAGTTCTCCTACCCTGCTCTCCCCGTCAATAGACTAATGGCATTCTGTGAACGCGACAACACGTTCAAAATCAATGGGAATATATACAATTTTGCTGATTTAACATGTAAAGAAGAAGTCAAGCCTCAAGTTTCTAGAACTGGTAGAACGTGTCTCCCCGGCAAGACAGAGTATGTTAAGGTCGGATACAAAGTACATAATGAATTCCTTGGAGTATTCGAAGTTTGCCTGGACACGGACAACAACGTGCCTTTGTTCACGAAACACAAGCTGTCTCCTCACCATACGGACAGGTCTACTGAGGCAGCATGGTCCAACAGCCTGTTGCCTCAGGACTTCGACACCTTGTACGATTGTAGCAGACAATCGTATGACATCACTTCCGCTTTAGGAAGAGGGTTGAGTAGTCACGACTCTTGTTGTTTTGGTAAAAGACAGCTCGTGAGCTCCCACAACTTGCGGCCTGGCGTACCAATGTCGACGGCGAATGACTACTTGAATGTCATCCCACACTGGAGCACCTGTAATTCCAAGGTATGTTGGCTTTATTTTTCATGCCTATGTAAGATAATAATAACATAAACTTGTTTTTTATTTTATTTTATAATACTGTGGTATAGTCAAACCTGTTCGTACAAATTGCGGACTACACGCAGACACCCGTGAATTATCAGTCATACCAGGTTTGACCAAACGTTAGAAGAGTATAAAACAAAGCTTACTATATGTCTTCAGAACTGGGAAGATGTAGAACAAAGTGTGAGAAACCTTGTGAAAATAGTTGGTCATGATCTGAGAATATCGACTGGAGCTGCAAACCCTCGCCGCGGTGGAGCATCTACCGACATAACCCTACACGACGGCCGCGGAGGGAAGCAACCAGTAGCGCCCTACCTATGGAAGGTTAGACATTTTTTTTGTTTTATTGTTATAAATTGCATTGTATAATCCCATGTCAAAACTTGTGGGACAATAGTTGGTGTATGTGGATGTTGTGGCCAGATCTTACAATTGATCACTATGCATGATGTGTTTGACTATTTCATGAAACAGTCGTATAATAAATGGTATAGAATAGTACCCGGTGCACTTGATGATGAGGTCTGGCCTGATTATTAAATACTCAGCGTTTGACGATTTTAAATCTATTCTTACCAGGGGGTATCGTATTACCCAGTTACTGGGTTGTGGAGGTCAGATAGGCAGTCGCTTTTGTAAAATACTGGTACTCAGCTGCATCCGGTTAGACTGGAAGCCGACCCCAAGATAGTTTGGGAGAAGATTAGGCAGATGATGTTTGACGATTTGAACCGTGCTACCGACTACTTCATGATAATGGTCAGACATAAGTGAACATATCGTAAAATAGTTTATTGTCCATCGGGAGAGGTTCTGATGTCACCATGGAGACAAAACAGAAGATAAGGTAAACCAGCAGCAAATACATTTTAATCAATGTTGTGCGTGTGCCGTGTGCTGAGAAGTCAAGTCTTTTATATCACATATTTGAATATTGCGTATTGTTGACTGGAAGGTGGTCTGACGTATTTTTCAAGTCTGAATATTTGTCACTCACTCTTCTGCTGAAATTTAGTATGTAATAAGACTAATACACGATTTAGCTTACTTTTCAGCTAACTTTGCAGACTGATATTTTTGTTGATTCTCAGGTGGTTCAAGATCCCGATCAGTCAGCTTCCCTCGCGATAATTCAGGTTAACATTCCTGAATTGACTGCAGCAGAAGCTTCGAAGCATCTTCTGTGTCCTGACATCTGCGGAGCTGGTATCAGCTGGATAGAACCCTCTAACTGGCGAAATGTTGATGACGGCTACACGTACTGTTGCAAAATAATCGACTTTGAAAGGGCATTCGGTTACAATGGACGCTTCAGTCCTCTAATGAATTTTACACTGTTCTAGGGAAGTTGTCTTTAAAAGAAAAAGTTGTATTATTTTAAATAGATTTTTTTATGCTGACAATCGCTTTTGTTGTGGATATTTGCAATCTTTTTATCATAGTATCGTACAATGCACATCATCAATGTGGTGTAACAGTCGACAGCCTAAGACGGACCCGTGACCTTTCTTTAATGTTTTTCCTTTTACATGTACATATTATTATTGTTTTAATTTTGTGAATGATTATGTACATATTCATAAAGATAAGTAAATTAACATGATAAGGCAGGTACAGTTGAAAACCAGCGTCGGGCTGCCTAGCTGCTCGGCATTTTGCTGAACTGGCCCTATTTGGCTTAGCCGTGAGAGTCACTATAATTTCCCTTTTTTTTGTTTTGTTTTAATACTCAATAACTATCCCCTTTTTTTGTTAAGATTTAAGTATTTTTTTTTAATGTTGGGTGTACTTGTGGCACATGCCAAATAAACTTATTTTCTTTCTTTCTTTTCTTCTTTCTATAAATTATGTAGTTTTATTTGTATTCTTGAAAATTGTTTCTACTGAATGCGACACGTTTTTATAACACGTTATTACAAACACCAATCAATTTTATTGTTTTTTTTTCTTTATACAGGGTGTAACGGAAAGGGTATATATGTTACGGGCAACGTGATTAACTGGACATTATTAATAAGGACCGGCCATTATTAATAATGCCCAAGAGCGATGGGCAAAGTGATTTATTTATCACTTTGACCGGCCATTATTAATAATGCCCGACGGCCCGTGGTCCATGTAATAAGTCAGTGTTTTAGATAACTTGAATTTATCACTTGGACCGGGCAGTATGAATAATTCCCTACTTGTAGCCGGACAATTGGGTTAGGTTATTTTTTGTTAAATTTTCATGAAAATATTGTAAGGTAAATTTCATTTAATAAACAAAAACACTACAGTTCACCTATTTTATTACTTTGCCCAAGATAGGTTGGGCATTATTCATATTGGCCGGGAAAAGTGATTAATCATGCTGTTTTAATCACATCGCCCAATTGAGTCGGGCATTATGAATACAGACCGGCCATTATAAATAGTGCCCGGACTTATCAAATTGCCTGTAACATATATACCCTTTCCGTTACACCCTGTATATTGATGGTCGTGAGTTACTCAGAATCATCTATTCCTGGCAACACTGATATTGTTTCATTAGTCTTCCTTGATTACGAAATCATATTGCACTATTATTGGGTTCAGAGTGCAGGGTACTTCACAGTTTTTATTTCAATTAATATCCACTAGTTTTTTATTATATATTTTATTTCTTCTTTAGTATATTGAAAACGTCGTTTGATACGTGTGCGTGTGGATTGAGTGCTCCTTTTTAATAGTTGATGATGTTTTTATGAAATCAAGGAAGAATTTAAGAAATAATTGTGAACACTTCATGATGAAGATAAAAAAATTGTGACGTCAATGGTGAGAAAGTCGTAGTCAATTAACTAGAACACTCAATCTGCTCACCTGAGAAGATACTGTTACTTGAGTCTCTCAAAATATACTAGCTATATGTGTAACCTTTTTATGTGGGAAATTTGTGTTGCATTTGAGAAAACCATTCACAAATATTCAAGTGATTTTAACGATTTATCTGGATTTTATAAAGTTTTATTTAGAACACTCAATTCTCCTACGGTGCAGACGGTGTGTTCCAAAATTCTCCTACTTTGGCTAAATAAATTCTTAATATCTTTACTCTATTTTACGAGTATAATTCAGAGCCAATTTATGAAACTGTAACCTCAACATAAAACACAATAGTTAGAGAGTAAATAAAAAATAACTTTCTTTTCAACGTCCCGATTGAGTGTTCCATGTTGTAGCATATATTTGTTTAACCCGAACTTTTATACTAACGGCGGCTACATCAGAAATTGTGAGAATGTTGTCATTAAAGTTTAACACGTTTCTTTGCTTGTGAACGCTTAATTTTGGACAATAATCAACAGTAATAGATTTTTTGAAGGAAAAAAATGTGTAGGGTGACCATAAATACAGAAAATCAAATAAACTTCTTTACTATCTTAGATGTGTTACATGATTCGTTCTAACTGTCTTTTGTGACAGTAGCAAATGCAATTAATTTATACATTTTCAAATATAAATGAGACATTGCATGCACAATCAACATTGACATATATTCATCGTTGACATTTTCACTTCTAAAATGCTGAAGAGCTATGCGAGCCCGTAATTTTCAAACATCCTGATTTGTGTCTTCATCAGATAAGAAAGGACAAGGTACAAGGGGACAATGGCAGTGGGGACAGCGGGAATACACTTAAAAAATGTGTCCGACAAAATTATGTCTACCCTACACAATTTTGTCGCTAAGAAATCTATTACAGTTGATTATTGTTAAAATTAAGCGTTCAGAAAGAAAATAAAACGTGTTAAACTTTAATGACAACATTCTCACAATTTCTGATGTAGCCGCCGTTAGTATAAAAGTTCGGGTTAAACAACTAAATGCTACAACATGGAACACTCAAACGGGACGTTGAAAAGAAAGTTATTTTTTATTTACTCTCTAAATATTGTGTTTTATGTTGAGGTTATAGTTTCATAAATTGGCTCTGAATTATACTCGTAAAATAGAGTAAAGATATTAAGAATTTATTTAGCCAAAGTAGGAGAATTTTGGAACACTCCGTCTGCACCGTAGGAGGATTGAGTGTTCTAAATAAACCTTTATAAAATCCAGATAAATTCGTCAAAATCACTTGAATATTTGTGAATGGTTTTCTCAAATGCAACACAAATTTCCCACATGAAAAGGTTAAACATATATCTAGTATATTTTGAGAGACTCAAGTTACAGTATTTTCTCAGGTGAGCGGATTGAGTGTTCTAGTTAATTGACTACGACTTTCTCACCATTGACGTCACAATTTTTTTATCTTCATCATGAAGTGTTCACAATTATTTCTTAAATCCATCCTTGATTTCGTAAATATATCATCAACTTTTAAAAAGGAGCACTCAATCCACACGCACACGTTTTAATCACATCGCCCAATTGAGTCGGGCATTATGAATACAGACCGGCCATTATAAATAGTGCCCGGACTTATCAAATTGCCTATAACATATATACCCTTTCCGTTACACCCTGTATATTGATGGTCGTGATTTACTCAGAATCATCTATTCCTGGCAACACTGATATTTTTTCATTAGTCTTCCTTGATTATGAAATCATATTGCACTATTATTGGGTTCAGAGTGCAGGGTACTTCACAGTTTTTATTTCAATTAATTTCCACTAGTTCTTTTATTATATATTTTATTTCTTCTTTAGTATATTAAAAACGTCGTTTGATACACGTGGGCATTTGTCACTGAAGATCTCGGCTCTACGACACCGAGCGAATCCAGCCCCGGCTGTAATGACAAAGTTTGCCACTTGTATTAAAACATACTTACGTTCAGAATGAGAATCGAGCAGCCGAATTAGTCGTGTGGCCTTACAGCATAATTACAGGTTTTCTTTAGATAAATAATTAAATCACTCACGTTCTGCTACCCTAAACACGATGTATCGAATCTATGGCTTAGAAAGACTGAACGCGAATCACATGAATTAGTGTTGCGCTCAACAATCGACTGTAAATGCAACACGTGAAGGTTGTGGCAATGACATTACGATAAGGACGACCTGGCATTAAAATCTAATATAACTATTACTGGTAACAATTATTTTGTGAGTACCGATTATGCTATCGCGAAATAATTGTATTATCTAATAATCTGATATGATGCAGCTGGACGCTGATGCTGGATTGGCGCCACCACCACATTTCTAACGCATCAATTCTGTTACGAATGCGTGATTTCAGTGTCCAAGTTTCAGAAGACATTACATACTAACAGATGGAGAAGATCAGGGGCTTTTGCTATTTCCTGTGTTCCTCCAAATCCCCTCTTAGATTAGAGTTAAATCTTTTTACCGACATCCAAAAAACAGTAATTAAGTAAAAATAACCAGTTTTTTTGCATGATACCACGCAAATTCTTGTCACAATCTATATATATATAAATCAATTGCTGTTCGTTTGTCTCGCTAAAACTCGAGAATGGCTGGGCCGATTTAGCTGATTTTGGTTTTGACATGTTTGTTGTAGTCCAGGGAAGGTTTAAAAGGTGAGAAAGATAGGGTAAGATAGGTAGGGTAGGTAGGTAGGGTAGGGTAGGTAAATAGGTGGGGTAGGCTAGGGTAGGGTAGGTAGGTAGGGTAGGGTAGGTAGAAAGGGTAAGGTGCATTGCAACGCATGCTGGTTACAGCTAGTTATTATACAGGCTGACTTTGAATAAATGCGACAAAAAGAAATGGGAGCTTCAGTTACAGTAACAGAGTAATTATAAACTGTTTTTTCTACAATCTAAATCGTAAAAAAAAATTACGTGATTATCGCTTTAAAATGGTCCATTGATGTTATTATCTTTATTTAAGTAAGAATTATCGGTACTCAGCAAAATAAATTAATATGCAAAATAAATAAGAAAAATTAAAGTATCAAAAAATCTCGTCCTACTCATCGCAGTGCACAATAATCCCGTTGCCGTTCATAGCGGTCATTTACCTAATTTTGCCTATTTTCTAGTGTAAGTATCGCGCGACGTTGCCAAACCTCGCATGAGCGCCAGCGCCGACATCCCTTCCCGGCGACCGCAATTCTTTTTTAATTTTACGTTTGATATGTTCTAAATTTTGTTGACAACACGTATTATTGTATATTTAAATTTGTCGCATCTGTTCAATTTCACCCTGTATAAATTTAACTTATTGGTAACGAGTACTTATAAAGATACCATCATGTCATTAACTTAAACGAAGAAGAAAAATCCGTTACTCCTGCAGTTTGATGAAAAATTCTCATACTTATCTCAAAAGGTAAATACCAAATCTTAGTCAAACTAATTTTCATTGAAAGTTTTTTTACGGTTAAACCTTCATTTTTTTTTCAGAATTTTCTACCTTTTTAGTAAATAGAGAAGAGGGCACAACTTTTTACGACTCAAAATCAAAGTCAAAATATTTTTATTTCACATAGGCCTACATGGGCACTTGTAAAACTTCGACAAAAAGGTGCACGGTTAGGGTTGGTCGATTCCTATGGAGAAGAACCGGCAAGAAACTCCATGGTTAATCTTTTAAAATCTTTTGACTCTACAATGTTTCTATGTTATGTGTATGCCTTTGGAAGCAAATATCCATTGTCTCAAGAAAAAAACTATTTTAGGAACGCCAATATAATTTTTCAAGAGCTATCGATAGACACCCCACAAAGTTATATACGTAGATGTTTTTTTAACCCTCAGTTACATGATATGTATGAAGGTTACACCCCATTTTTTTTTGTTATTCTTCCAAATCATTATAATTGTGTAGCAGTTTATATAAGTTTATACTCCAAATTTCAACTGTGTTGGGTTCAATAGTCTTGGAGTTAAAATTTTGCGACATACGGACGGACTGACAGACAGACCTAATCCATAACGGTTCTGTCCCTAAAAATACGAATAATATAAGATATAACTCCTAAACTACTGAAGTTAAAACAATTTATACAGGACGACCGCGTGACCTCTCTACCAAATAAAAAAAAGATCACGATAATCGGTGATCCAGATCCAGTAATCACAGAGAAATCTTTGAAGTTTTTTTTTTCTACCTTCTGTAGTAAGCAACGACTTATTGTCAGGCTTACGCTGTCCTCCCATACTTAAGTACTAACGCTGTAGCTTCAAATATTGTAAAACCAAATGATTTTAAAAGAGTAACCATGGAGTTTCCTGCCAGTTCTTCTCTATAGGAAACGAACAACCGGAACCATGTACCTTTTGTTGACGTTTTATAAGTACCATGTAGAGGCCTACATATAAAATTATGTTAAAATATTATGCTGAGGTACGTATAAATATTTTATTTTACATGGGCAAGTAAAATAAAATATTTTATTTTACATGGGTATGTCAAAGAAAATATTTTTGATTTTGAATCGGTGAGCCTACATTGAAAAAAAAAGTTGCTTGTGGAATATATGACATCCTCCTTCTTTTGTAGAAGTCAGTTAAAAACAACTTACTTTTTACAAAAGGCCAGATTTGGACGAAACAAATTGACCTTAAGAAATATTTGAAAAACTTTAATGATTGTTCCAAGCAGTAATCATCTTCTTTGCGCTTGTCTTATTTGGGGTCAGCTCAACACGTTGGCATTTTTCCAAGCAGTAACGATTATTAATAAAAATGCCTGTGGCAGACGTAGGTACGAAATATTCCGCCTCAAACACGGTATTAAAAAAAACTTGTAAGGGCGATTTTCACTAATGAAACTGAACGTGATTAGCACATAACTATAAATGCTTGGTATTCAAGAGTTGTCAGTATCAAAATTCTACAGCAAGGCAGGCTCTAACAACTTTTGAACGTTTTATATTTATAAATTGGCCTTTAAATGAATGATTTCAAGATTACTGGCATCTCTTACAAATCAATTTTACTGTATTTATTATTTAGCAGTTCAATATTGAAACTTTTGATAAATACTTACAAACATCGAATGCATTCATGTACAAATACTAAGTAATGTCAAATAAGAATGACCTCATTTCGACAAGCTTCATAAAATACCTTCTAATTGTTGCAGAATGTTTGACTTACGACAAATCAAATCAATATAATAACATACATATGTAAAAACAAGGTGTGGTTTTGCATCCTCGTCAAAATTCAGGAGGTTGTCACAAAAGACATAGATAATCAATTTAAATTTAGGGAATAAGAAATTATCGAATAAACGTTTGAGATTGTTTGTTTGTGTAAAAGCGCGGTTAAAGGGCGACGATGAGACGGGCCGCGTTTAAAACGCGGGTGGTTCACACTTACCGAATTCAGTATAGGTATAAGAAAAATATTTTTTTATTGATTCGAGTCGACAATCATTAGCATAGTAACGTCCTTGAATTTGACGAGGATGCAAAACAACACCTTGTATAGTATAACGTCCGATATTAATTTGAATGATCTGTTTCAACATCTTTTAAAAATAATCAAATCCGGCCTGTGAGTGTCACCTTATTTATCGTTGACTTAAAGTTTATTCACATCTTGATAATAATTAACATATTAATTAACATAAAGTTATGAGACAGGAATTTAGCAGGGTTTTATATGTATGCTTCTTGTTTCTATTTATATTTTTATTGACTTACATAAGTACTAACGTTCTCCATAAGTACCTAAGAACTATATCTGCTGCATTCTGGTTATGGTACCTAATAGTGTAAACCTTACGAAGTAGGTTCATTTCTAGTCACTTTACCTAGAGCATGCGAAAAGCACTTGCTCTTCTCGTCATTGTAATATTTTTTTGTGGCGGACCGTACTTGGGAGGGTAACCTTCGAGTTGGGGAGATATTCCAAGTTTCTAATTATTTTTCTAAAAAAGAAAGAAGAAAAAAGATATGGATGTTGGATTTTTTGTGAATTGTCAATAAAATAAATACAATAAAAGCCTTACGGCATACAAATATTATATTTGGAACTCGTTGATTGTACTAAAATTCTCATTAATCATCGTCGTTCATTTCTATAACCTAAAGTGCCTCTCTACCTCTTTTAGACATAACTGGTGAAGGTCACTATTTCCAGAAAAACCAACCTAGGTTACGTAGGTTGTAACACCATAATTACTCCTATACTTGGCAATAACTCATCAAATCCTTAAGACAAAGAAAAACCCAAATAAATTGATTTTTATTATAACTTGATACCTATTAATTTGTATATACCATCCTACGCACATGTCAAAGGTGAGCCGGACAACATCAACACAAATTGATACAGCAAATTATTATTCAACACGTAGCTGTCAAAATACAAAGAAATAACATAAAAACCGAATCCTATTCAAACATCAACAGATTGATGTTCGTTCGCACATTAGTCAAAACATTGTTATAATAAAGTACTTAGGTTAAAATGCCAATTGTAATCAGCGTCAATAATAAAGAATTTTAGAACTCATAGTAATAATAGTATAATACTGAGGTCAAGGTTCCGAATGATTTAATTTATTTCACAATAGAAATTAATCACGATGAAGTAATATTGTGAATGCTAATATATTATTATATTACTTTGCAGTTTCGATCCGTTTATAAGGCCGTAGGGCCACGGCTTAAAAAATCTGCGCCAAAACAGCTGAATCAGCCAGCATTCTTTCTGAGTTAGAACATAATCGTTAAGATAGCTTTTTCTTTGCACCTGCACTGTGTGATGTACTTAGGTACTCCTATCCGTTTCATGAAGCTCTTGTGCTCTTGATGATATGTACCCAATGCTATAATCAGGAAGACCTTAAGTAGATACTTACATGAAGATGAAATCTATGGAACTTTACCTTCGTGGATACCAGAGATTAGTTACAGAAAACAGACTGCCAGCTGAGTAGTTGTATTCATGAAAACGTCAAATTCTTATAATATTTGAAAGTGCAGACATAACACGAGTATCATACCTGTGGGCTCTACAGCACTCACTGCTGAAACGGGTCTTTAAAAGGTGTCTAGGAAAGGGGTGATCTTTGAAACACCTAACAACCTAACATCTTATAATACATTAGGAAGTTTAAATTATTGCACTTGCAAAATCAAATCAATTCGCATGATGAAAGATTTCATTTATTTCTTAATAATAAAAACCTCACTGGAGACATTAAATGACAATTACCTAGCGAGCGTTATTATCAGCGTGTGTCATAAGGCAGGCGTATCGCTTGCTTGTGTCAAAGGTTGCTCACACCGAGTGCTGCTGGAATGTTAGTGCTTGTGAAACAGTCTAACCTTCAGGGTCTTCTTGTTCAACAAACTGTTAGTACATCTTTTTGATGGTAAATGAAGATAGAACTGCACATTTAGATAGGAAAACTTATTTTGAAGGTTTTTGATCTAGATGAAAATTTAGTCGAACAAATAAAATTATAGCGTACTGAGCGCAGATTCTCAAACTTATTTAACCCGCAGCTTTAGAAAATATTTCTTTTTGCCTTGGTAGCCCTAGTTCCTCTATACCAGTGAAAGAGTTCGCCAAAGATTAATATTGCACCTAGTACATTATGAAACTCCGCCCGTAAAGGCTAACAGTAATAGATCGTGATAAACAATCTGAAAGAATCACGACAAATTACCGCCGTGTCTCGTAGGACTGTCGATTACTGAACTTTTGACCTCCGCTGTAACACGTACTGTTGAATGGACGCAACGGTCGGCCATCTTCAGAGGACAATGAAACTCAAAATTAAATATTACTAAACGTATTAATTCTTGGTTCTTTATTGCTGTGACCTAAGCGTCTGGCTGTTATTATTTGTACGTAATTCTGCACTGAACGAAAGGTTGCTTAAGGTGCTAAATTCAAAGTACGTGGTAGTTTTGATGCCATCGTTTCATACTTAGTTGTACTTTTCTTTAGGTAGGTGAATGGCTAATACGTATGGGGAACTATAGATTCAACCTCAAAATATTTTTTTCGAAGTTTACAGGCACCTTTGATTTGGCAAACTATAATGAAAAAGAAGCCACAGTCCCTTCACAAAGAATACTGACTATGAAAGGACAAGAAACTCCATAAACAATCTTTGAAAAAGTGAACTGACTTAACTGGAAAGTGAACCGAATGTCCCAGTAGGCACATAATTGCCTTGCTCCTTATATTTATTTATAAGTAGTCAGGATTGAGTATATTTATTTATTTATTTATTTAAGGTTCACCCACAGCACATATATGGACATAGATACAGTGAGTCTTATGGTAATATTCAAATATATATGCCAATTACGGGCAAACACAACATTGACAAAAGTACGCCAGATTATTTATACACTACTACAAAAAGACACGATGTAAAAACAATGACATCCAATACATACAATAAAACGGAAAAAATAACAGTAGTAGACCAGTGAATACAGTATAACTAGCAACTTAATGAATCCTGACCAATAACATTACAGCCTTAAAAAGTACCTATTACTTAATTTATTTTTAACCAAACGGATTTGAATTTTAAGACACGAAACAATAAAGTAGATAACGATTTCGGGGACGACTATCTACACCGGAAATAACGATATCAATTATTTAAAAAAAAACTTAACATTCTCAATTGCATCATCAAGACATTATATATTATTGTGTTCATATAGTTCATAGTATCATGAACTATATGAACACCTTACAAATACACTTGACCGCTTTTAATGATTGAGATACGATCGACCTACCATATTAGTAGGATTTCCTTATTTAAACTAAGGTCATAAGGTGCTGTTCGGTCATAAAATAAACATTGTAAAGAGCATAAAAGCTTTATCGCCGAATTCAGCATTAGCTGCTATTTAACAAGTCACAAGATTATGATAAAGATCACCAATACTATGTATTCGACTAAAACAAAAATCGCAAATTATTGCAGACGTGGCGAAACAATATTAGTGTAATTATTTTAAAAAATGAAAAAAAAAAAGTCAAATTTTCAAACATTTACCTTTTTTTAAATCGCCGGTCTACTTAAAAATACTTATTCATTTAAAACAGAATCATAGAGAATTGAAACATTAATGGTTGTCGTATGGTTATCCAAATTGGATAACAATAGGTTTGAAGTATTCAGTTTAATTTTTGAAAACCAATGACTGAAAATTACTACTGAGATAAACTAGAACAATCAATTTCGAAACTTAATTGCATAAAAAATCCTGCGACATAAACGGATTATGTAAACGTTACAAATTGTATCATTGTAACATCTTTCCTTACAATAATCGATCAAAATGAAATTGCTTCAACATCTGATTTGTCATCGCAAAAGGCCTGTCATTGATCATTTTTTTAAATATTGAATTGACATGACAATGCCCTCAACTTTGCCATTTAACTCACTATAACGATCTTTCTCACTGCTATATGGATTCAATAGCTAATTGAAATTTATCATAGACTAATAATGACGCACAATGAGAAATATTCTCTATAACCTACCCACCACGTATATGCCTATTGCATAAATATGTCGAGAAAATTGTTATGAGTAGGTATGTAGGATCATGGTATACAATCATTATATTATTATTTATACGTCATCTTGATCTTGATGCCAACATAATGATTAATACCAACTGACGATTGAGTAAAATGTAGCTAGGGTCTCGGTATTATTTCTAAGGTACCTAAGCAATAGACATTTAGACAACCTGGTAAAAATTGTTTGATAGACACCGCTCATGCGCTCATCCTGACCGGCCACGGTACCTTGCTAACCGCGCGGACACGATTGAAGATCGCCTGAAGAAACTGTACTGTCTTGAAAGTACCCAATAGCTTTGATAAAAGTTTGAAAACTTTGCTACTTATAGCTGCCTCGAAAGCTTGTGCCGAAACAGGCAGGCTCGAGCGAGGGTTAGGGAGGGAGCGACAACCACGAGGGAAGAATTGCAGTTACAAAAAAGTTCACATAGGTATAGCTCCTAGTGTGAACTTTCTTAAAATAAATAAGTATACTTATTTATTTTAAGAAAGTAATTGGACATGAAGGTACGTATACGTACCTTGATGTCAAATTACGTGAATGTTTCAGGATATCCCAAATATGTAGTTTTGAGCTCGATTTAAGCTTTTGCCCATTCTCAAGAGTACAGTAACTGTGAACAATAATTAAGACAAATAAGTCTCACGAAAGTTATATTCTAGACTAACTTAGGCCCGCAACTTCGCCCGCTATATTCGGTAATTGTCCCACGTGATCCGCTACTGTATTTTTTTCGTGTTTATTCACGCTATAAATAGTGCCAATCGTGAATGACTAACAAATATTTTATTATGAAAAACAGATTAGAATCACATCTTCAAAGCCGCAAAATTGTAGATTTTTGAATAGTTGAACAAAACATCAATTATTGATAACATTAGCGCATGCTCTAGGTTCGAAGCGGATGCGGTCAGAGCGGCGACCTTCACCAGGCGTGCCCTTTCAACCGAACGGGCAAGCGAGCGGGCAGATGTGTCGCCGCCGCCGCCGCGCGCCGGGCAAAACGATCATTCAAGGCGCTGCCACGCAGGTGGAATGTCTTACTTTGTCGTTAGTGCAGAATATAATAGAATATTTGCAAAGAATGTAGGTGATACAAATCAGATGTTACAAATTCTTAAAGTGTCCTTGTTCATTCTGACTTTAGGTCATGCAAAATTAATGTAAACTTTACAACTTCTTTTAAAATTAATTAATTAAATCTTCTCAGTATCATCTCATAGAGTCTAAGGCTACAATTTTTTATTGGCGGCGGCGACCTCTCGCATCCGGCCCTGGTTCAATCCATGGTCCGGAGCGATAGGGAATGGGATGCCGTCGCCTCCTTTTGCGAAGCAGTCATGCTAGCGAAGGAGGTGGCGAAACGTGAGAGAGAGCGCCCCGGGCGTCGAGGGGTAACCAGTGGCCCCCGGCCACCGTAGGCGCGAGCCTGTGGATGGTGAGTAATGGGCCGATGCCTGCCAGGGCTGCAGGTTGTTCGAAAGAGATACCGCGGCCCTGGAACACAAAGGGCGAAGAAGGAACATGGATGGGTTTTAGTCAGTACAAGTTTGACACTCCCTCCCACTCCGCCCAGAGCGCGAGAAGTCATTTGATGATTTCCCAACCGTAAAAAAAAGGCTACAATTTTTGATATAATGTAAAATTCTAAATTATTCCTAATCGGCTAAAAAATCTGTTCCAAATAATAAAATCTATGTATGAGTAATTTATTATATGCTTTTTGAATATTCAAAATGATTGCTCCTTAATATTCTGAGGCAGTAGGTAGCACGGAAAGAAAAGCACACACAAATACTTGCGCGGTGTAATTATTATAATTCATAATTCAAGCCCCGAAACGCCTGATATTTGATTTGATATTTTTCAGTTTACATTAAAATTTTTGCTACCAACCCTTGCGACTTGTTTACACTGGCACAATAAATGACTCTTTTACGTATGTAAAGATCACTGGATGTTGATCATTTGAAACTACGAAATCGACTCTAACTGTATCTCAATCATCTGCCTAGCCTTTTCCTTACTATGTTGGGGTCGGCTTCAAGTCTTACCAGGATGCAGCTGAATACCAGTATTTTAGGAGCGACTGCCCCTATCTGAGCTCCACAACCCAGTTAGTACTGGGTAATACGATACCCGATACTGCATTTCAGTGCTCTCGTTTATACGGTACCTACCTATCTTCATATGTATATACCTAACGTCAGGTACATAAGGGTTTCATTATCGCTCATTTCAGTCTTGTAAGCGACTAATAATAATACCCAATGCAAAAATTAAATAACTCACCTGTTTTTAAAATATCGATTTTATTACTCTGTGATATATGGACTATTTAATAAATAGACTAGTTGGCATTGCCTTATATCCATTCAAAATGACAAAATCACCGACATTCATCACTGATGAGTTATTTATATGCATTTTTTATATTCTTAATATTAATAAACTCGTGATACGGTTTAATTAATAAAGTTTATCGAATTATTAGAAGAGGCAACTTGATTGATTCATAAATTAAAGAATTCTTCGATATATTTTTAAGATACCTACACTTGGCATGGCAATAAAATGTTTTTTTTTTACAAAAAGTTTCAGCTTGAAACAAACTTTAATTCAGGAACAGGTATAGCAGGAAACCCTGAAAATTGTTGAGACAGATCTTAGTCTCTTCACGTAAATCTGATAATTCATATTAGGGCCTTATTCATCATCTGCCTAGCCTTTTCCCAAACTATCTTGGGGTTGGCTTCCAGTCTAACCGGATGCAGCTGAGTACAAGTATTTTATATGAAGCGACTGCCTATCTGACCTCCACAACCCAGTAGCTGGGTAATACGATACCCCTTAGTAAGACTGGATGTCAGACTTTTGGCTTCTGACTACTCGTATATAAACGACGTCAAAATTCTGCAAATGACAGCCGGGACCAACGTGCTTTCCGAGGCACGGAGGAAACCCGATATGTAATTATGGTCACCCATACACGGACCATCCTCGGCAAGCACGGCTTAACCTTAAAGATCGACCCATGCGGCTGTTATTAATTAGCCACGAGCTCCTCCGGCTCCTCCGGCCTTATTATGAGCGTCAAATGCCAGGTCCATTAGATAACGTTTTGTTTTCAAATTGTCGCTAGTTGCTTTCTTTCACATATTTAAGCCAGTCAGTGTGATAACGCTGACTGGGTCGAGTAAATGCCTAGTAAGATAATGTGACTAGACTTAATGACTCATATTGAAGGTGTGGTTACCCAGCACGTTTTAATAATATCTTAGTAATACACGCGTGTATCGAAAACTATTCATAAAACTAATTTATAGCTCAGGAAGTCTATATAATAACAAATTTGGGTCACCAAGAACGTTTTTGCAGATTATTGATTAATTTTCCGATCAATATCGAGGGAGACTTTAATTAAAAATCTCTTGTTATGCTTGCTTCCTGTTAACTTATCTAACGAATATACAAATGATAAGAAGTCATCGTTTCCACTGAAATAAAATATTTGTATGTTATAACGTACATAATAAAAACAAACAATCACGATTATAAAATTTACAATATCAATCACGTATAAGCATAATTACTGATGTGTGCACGTACAGACACTAATAAAAGTGTCTTCAGTTCTAATTTTACTAGTTAGGTACGTTCTGTATATTCTGGATGTGTTACTTAAACACGTTATAACTTTTTTTTTATCTTTGCCCCGCACTCGGATTTTCTTCTGTACCATGAGTTCGTTTATAAACATTTACACCCCCATACACAAAAAGCCAGACCCAGAACAACTACCTGTAGGTCATACAAATGTTTGATCCGTTTTGGGATAAAACCCGCGACACGCAGCGCAACAGCCAATCGCTTAGCCACTGCCGCGCCGTCAAATTAATCCTGTTCACGACAAGTTACAGGTAGAACGTAACTATGCGTTATAGAATTTGTGTTAAAGAAAGAACATTACAAAATGCACGTAAATACCGTGTGTTTGTATATTTTTATCGAGTGTTTTCGTTTCTTATTCGTTTTGAAGGTAAATAATATTATCACTTGAGAATAGTCTCATTACAGGTGCGCGTGCGCAAACTATCTACTTATAAAAACCCAGGCAAGCACGAGTCGGCCTCGTGTGTTAAGGGTTTCGTAGCACAAAACAGTACAATAACAATATTTTAATGCTCATTCGCTATGTCAATTTGCACTCAACAGCAAAGCTAAATTGGTATTTAATAGTATGCTAATAAAAAACAAAGTAACTGTTACAGTATCATGAAAAAAGTCCCATATCTTAAATCATATCTTATTTAAACCAATTACAAACCAAATTCTTTTTACGTTCTACAAATCTAAATTTTGACAGAATTTTTTGCTTACTATAGAAATTAGAGGACACTATTTTTACGGTTTAAAAGCAGATATCTCATCAACTATTGACTTAAGAAAAAAGTATTAAAATCCTCTATATAATTTAATTAATTGATGGTCCCACACAGTTATATACGTAGATTTTATTTTCAACCCTCAGTTACATGTACCTATGGACGGGCCACCCCTGGTAATATTTTTTTTCATAATTTTAAATCATATTATTTTTATGTAGCGGTTCATTAATGGCAAATGTTATGGTGCCGATACACCCGAGTCGAAAAGGCGGACGGCGGATGGACAGACAGGGAACTGAACCCTAAAACACCACAATTGTTATCGTAATTTCACTTTCTTTCTTTGTTGATCCTTTTTGTTTACAGTTTCCTTTGTATTTTTTTTTTTCGTTGTTTATGAATAAAGGGTTGTTTGGCAAACAATATTACACCGCTAGAATAATCGCGAATATTTGTTGTGTTTGTTTGCGCAGACTCTGCGACGACAGTTTGATTTAAGATATTAAATAGTTAACTGTTTGATTTGAGCTATAGAATTAATTGAAAAAAAATATTTTAAGATAATTATCAAATAGTTCAGTTCGTTTGATTTATAAACATGAATTAGAACAGTTCTGATTCAGTAATCAGTAAAACATCAGTCTGTTAATCAGTATAAATCTCAAACGAAACAATTTGAATAGTGAATAGTTTTTGTTTTGTAGTTTTTTTTAGGGTGCGCCAAAGTTCACCTAAATTTTCAACTCCGATAATTGGAAACCCGAAAATGTTCCTCCTAACATTTTTTATCCTAACAATCGCAATTCCTAAGTACTCTGTCTCTAATGTTCATAATTCCGAAGCGTTCAACTTCATAATGTCAGTAGCAATAAACATCTATTATACTTTTATTTGTTTTCCTATATTTTCTCAACATAACCATCTTTTACACTATTATTCAAAGTCATATCTTTTTTGTTTAGATTTATTTTTTATTAATTAAAGCGTCTTCTTTAATTTTATTTAAAGAGGTGTGTACCCGCAAAGATATCCATAGGTTAGGTTAGGTTAGAACTGTGACCAACTACGCGCGAGCCGAGCGAGCGTAGCGAGCGGTGCCGCGCCGCGGCAGCGGCCGGCGAGCGCTACCTCGAAATTGGTCGCGAAATTTGTCTAAATATTTTTTTCATGGTGGGGACACTATAAATATCATCTTCTACCCACATATATTATTTATTACACTTGGTAAATGTTTCTTTCTGAGTATGAGTGAAATTATTATGGTAATTATGTTTAGGGATAAAAGCGTTATGATAAAAAACAGTAGGAGTTGAAATATATTTACAATAATGATATTATTAATTACAATTTTCGGAAACATGAGTGTTATGAGCATCGCTGGTAGCACTACAAATAGTATGAATGAAAACTTTAGGATGAAAAATTTTAGGAAGAGTGATCATTCGGATTACAAATCATTAGGAAGAACAATTTCGGGTAAAGAACTTTAGGTGAGCCAATATGGACCCTTTTTTTTAGACGTGAGACAGTTTATAGTTTCAGTTCAGTTCTCAAAACTTAGAGTTCCGTTCCATTGATCGTGTAGTTTTGTACGCTAGTTTTAACATTGTGTAATAGCCTTTTATTTCTTTTATATTTTTTTTCTTCAATTGTGATAGTGCGGTGCTTGTCAAACCTATCTCTCCGATCTAAGAAGATAACATTGCAGCTGGAATCTATCGGAACAAGGCGGTATGTGGCTTATTTTGAATCAGATATAGTTTAAACTCCCAAATACGAGACCACCCGTCTGGTACAAATCTACATGCTACATATAAGTAATAAACTTAGCTATGTACAGATGCTAGCAGGTGAAGCTACCAAACTGTCAATTTTTCCCAATCAAACTTGAACCGTATTCTTCAACAATAAGGTTGAAAATCTATTAAATCAATTTGACAGATTGTTGCAGCTTGATGTGCAGTAATGGGCATTTCTTTCTGTACAGTAATGGGCATTTCTGCCTGGTACCGTAACCATTAAGGCTCAGCCGCTAATGTAAAGCTATGCTATGAATTTTACATTTTTTTTTTAAACGTGTTTATGATCTTAATATTATTATCAATTTGTTTGAGTGTTTGAATCCAACCAGCATCATAATTTTTACCAGCCTGCAAGATAACACTGACCACTTGTACAGTAGATAGGTAACTTTTACCTTGCTAACACTTTTCTACTTGACGTTACTGCCGCACCTGTCAGTATGTTTTGTAGTGCGCTATTACATTATATCCGTTACCTACTTAGGTCATCACGAAAAAAAAGTATATTTTACGGCTATATCATAATAACAAGCTAATTAACTGATTTTTAATAAAATGAGCTAGGAAGGTATTTTTTTCTTTTCCTTCAATTGTAATTAAGGTCAAGGTTGTGTTAAATCATTGAACTTTATAATAATATTAATAGTTTGTTCGATGCTTTGTTTCATGACTTGACTATTTTCTATGTTACGATTCATATAGGTTTTATTTATTTGTAAAAGATAAATAAACTCTATTACTCCAGAGTCATACACTAGAGACGTGGAAAACTCAATTTGTTCAAGAATAAGCACCAAGAAAAAATATCAAGCCTTGATTTTGTCTAAATTAGGATATTTCATTTAAGCAAATATACATCATAAATTATCATACAATTTAATCTATTGGTATTCTAAGAATTAGCATAATCTAGAATATAAAACGAATTCACTAAATGGATGATAAACTGGTTTATGTAGTAACTTGATGAACATTTAAATTAAGTAATAGAAACAAAACGTGAGGTCCATGCATATCGTGTGTTGTTGCCTATCGTCTTATACCTTGAGGATATAGTCCACATTGAATGTGGTGGAATCCACCTTTGTTTTGCTCACAAAAGCATAATTAGATTGTATCGACAGTAGGAATCCCATTTTTGTAAGTCGGACCGGTTTTAGAACGAATAGGAGCGTGACGATACCTTTTTTGCATACGCGTTTGAAATTAATGTCAAACACACAAAATGAGAAACACAACTGGGAGATAGACTTAATATTTGAATTTTCGAAAACTAGTAGTTATTTGTATTATTATTATTTTTTGTACCCTACCACTATGTTGTCGTATTTGACCCTATGGTTGACTGGTAGAGAATGTCTTGTGGCATTAAGTCCGCCTATGTACCACTATTGTACATGAAGTTTAAATAAATAAATAAATAAATATTGCTTAATTTTAAGAAAGGGTTTTTCACTTTTCGGTACCTATTCATTAGAATAGCTGTTGAACTAATTAAATTAGCGTGTTTGGCAGTACTTAGTTATACCAACCCTTCTTCCCAGCAAAATTCCACTTTAGGTGGGGTCAGGTGGCCTACCATGACGTCTTAAAACACTATTGTTTTACTCCTTTTCCAGTGTGGCCAGGCCAGCAGCTCTTCTAATTTTCTGGCGCCAGGACAATGATCCCTGCACGCGTAGCATGACCACTGTGGAAAACGATTATGTCGACGGATGAATATACATAATGACAGACATGTTATTGTTTATCTGTAATTTTGTCAATGGGATGTCTGGTCGGGCAGTTCTTCCTTTAATTGGAGCTTCGTCATGCTAGTTCGCCACGTAGCCCAAGTTTGTCCACAACCCTCTTATATTCAAGTAGCTGCAATGCTTACTAGATAAATAGTATTTATAATTAGCAATACAAACAATGTATTTTATTTGAAAGAATGACATTTTGTCCACCTGACTAGCGATCACCAAAATAATATCGGCAGCCTTAGATATAAGTTTTTATAAACAATTTAAACGAAAATTTTAATGTAAATAAAACATTTTTGTCACAGTTGGAGTTATGTCGAAAGCGTCAAGTCCGTTCGCTATATTGTTTGGAAATCGCTCATGTTAGCTGGAGGGCGATAATTGAAAACGCATTGACTTCTGCAGATTGTATCAAGTGTGGGTAATGTTGCCCAATTTGTGGATTACCCACTTTAACACACGGTAATTTTATTGTTTGATCTGATCTTATTGTCGAAAGCTCATGCTTTTTCAACTGTGAATGACTTTATAATGTTGTTACCTGTAGTTACAGATCAA
Source organism: Cerastis leucographa (assembly GCA_963082945.1). NCBI lineage: Eukaryota > Metazoa > Arthropoda > Insecta > Lepidoptera > Noctuidae > Cerastis > Cerastis leucographa. The sequence goes on from OY720353.1 coordinate 10,495,105, forward strand.
TGAAATGTATCTATGCAGGGAGATATCAACCCATGGTTTGTAACATTGATGAGGTACATGTATGAAAGAATTGCGCAATTTTAAAGCTGAATCAGTTTTAGGGGACTCTAGATTTGATTCAAAAACACAGTCCAATACAGACGTCCGTATGGAGTCTGGGTTTTGAAAACTAACAAACTGTCAGTTGTTGTCATAGCAAATAGAGCCAGTTATTTTAACACATTTTATATTATTATGTTATAATTGTAGCTCCTTAAAAGTTGTAGTTTGGAGATCATACCTTTTTTTTTTTTTTTTGCGGATGGGAAATCATCAAATGACTTCTCCCGCTCTGGGCGGAGCGGGAGGGAGTGTCAGACTTGTACTGACTAAAACCCACCCATGTTCCTTCTTCGCCCTTTGTGTTCCAGGGCCGCGGTATCTCTTTCAAACAACCCGCAGCCCTGGCAGGCATCGGCCCTCTCGGGCCCCTTCCAGTTTGCTGACATCTCCTTGAGGCGCGCATGGAACACGTACGCGCCGTCGACACGGCCTGTCGTCATAAGACGGACGGACTGTGAGCTAGCCCATTACTCACCGTCCACAGGCTCGCGCCTACGGTGGCCGGGGGCCACTGGTTGCCCCCCGACGCCCGGGGCGTCTCCCGCGGCGGCTGGGACGTGAGGTTCTCTCCCTCTCACGTTCCGCCACCTCCTTCGCTAGCATGACTGCTTCGCAGAAGGAGGCGACGGCATCCCATTCCCTCTCGCTCCGGACCATGGATTGAACCAGGGCCGAACGCGAGAGGTCGCCGCCGCCAATCGCCGCTACGAGGACACGGCGGTGCTCAGCCCAAGCGGGGCAGAGCTCCACGGTGTGCTCCACCGTGTCCTCCGGTGGAGATCATACCTAGCTGTAAATTTAAATATTGATAAAAGGATTATTCTTGTAAGTGAGCTTAACCTTTGTTTTATTTTACTAGTGACGTTAATTTAATAAGTATGAAATTTTTTAGGTATTAATTTTAATTTTATCGCTTCTTCAATTATTTCGCGCTCGATCACCTCCTTGATGGTTCCAAAAGTTCAAGATACATCCTGTATGTATAATTAAATGTGTCCATTATGTTCTCATCTCAACTTATTTTTCATATTTATATGTATAAATAACTTTGTATTTCATAATTTACCCAGAATTTCTTTTACATTTTAATTAAATAAAGCTGATGAATGGTTGCTCAACTATGACTTAGAAACAATTTATTTTGTATACTATCTGCTACATTCTCATATAGATATTATGGTCTATAACAAAATTTGGTTTTATTTACTTAACTTGAATATAGCTAACCTGTTAAAGCACTGTTTGTAAAATTAGTTGATTTTTTTTTTAGGTCTGTAAATATAAATAGAAGTGGGTTTTGCGATTAGTACTGATTGCGTAATGAATATAATTAAATAAAATAAAACGTTTTTAATTAAATTAATATTTAATAATTATCGTAATTACAACTGTAGTCTTAGACGTCACAAAAAAGGTACCCAGTTCTTATCAGTAGGTACTACTGGCCAGTAGCGTTTAGCACAGTCTATCTTTGTTTAGAAATAATTATAACCATTATCACATTATCGTCATTACAAGCTTCACATGTTGCGACAAAAATGTTGAGTATGTACAAAATTACACATGCGACAATAATAATTATACATTATATCATTAACATTTCATTCATCTTATGAAACTCCATATAAAATAAATATAATTGTTGGTATTATTTCATTATAAGCCGTCATCTGCGTGCTTCTTCGGTTAAGTGGCGTAAAAACAAAACATTGAAAAGCCTTAGGCAATAATTAAACGTGTACTCTATATAACTACGTGTTAAGAAGCTTGAAATGTCAAGAGCTTAGGCAGAAAAAAAACACCTTACTTTTTTTATACACGGGTGAATTATATTCAGCCTTCTGGGAGACTGGAATCCTAGGCCAACGTTAATAATAAATATATTTAAAAGACCAAACTATTTAGAGGAAAAACCGGTGAAAACTAATGGCGATTTTCACTAGTTTTTTCGTCAAAACAGATATACCATGTTACGACAGTGGTTTACACTGTATACCAATGTTAGACAATATTGGAGCTGAACAAGCTCGTTCGGGAAATAATATCACTATATTTATTTGTACCGCCAATCATCAGTTCTGTTTTTGGTTTGAAGGGTGTGGTTGCCGGTGTGATTACAAGCAAATGATACATTTTAGCTTATTCTCTTTGATAGCATCGCTTTTGCGGTACAAAAAGAGCCCAGAACAGTGGCAATCGCTTTCAAAAGATTAACGTTTTGTTTTGTCAAACGACTTTTAACAAAATTGTCATGCATACGGTTTTCAGTAGTGTGAATACAATACATTTTTAACATCTCTATCATCGTTACCGCCGATAGAATGTTATTTATTCTAGGCTCTCAAGTAGGCCGTCGCGTCAGCTTTTTTGTAATCCAAAAACACAAACAATATACATGTATATAAATAAAGCTTTCAAATAAATTTGTTATTTACAAACATAGTATTGCGCTGGTACACTACGTCATCGCACGACCACATCAGGGTGTTTAAGATCCTGATGCGTGATCGATGCTCCAACGATAACGGAAGCAAATGTGTTAACAGTGGCACCACTTGATTGATAACTGAGCGTGCAACTTGAGAGTGTTGTAACTTAGTAGTTATTTTATATGATCATGTGAAGGTGGACCGTGGCTGAACCATAACTACTTGGTCTACTTTACCAACAATCATTATGGAAATATTCAATACCAAAAGCTTCGTAGATGCATCATCATCCAGCAAAAAAACTGTATTTCCTGTAATAAATTACATCAGTATCCCATTAGCTCTGCAAACCAGAAAACAGCAACGTTGCTTGTCGCCAAAAAAGGAAAGAGGGTACTTGCTCGGACCTATACCACATCGAGATCTCTACTACCAAATAAATGAAGTACCTAATACTTAAATACCTACATTTGCTAACAAAAAGTTGAAAACATAATTAACACGAGAAGGATTTTCAACCATAGACACATAAGACACATCATAATCAAAGTAAAAGGCAAATATAGAAATAATATTGAGTCATTAAACGAACAAAACCAATACAAGATAGATACCATTGTTTGTTTTGCAAAATCAATGTGTAATAGACCTCAAATCAGTATCGTAATATTAAGAAATAATGGTGATTATTGGATCAGAAAACTTTAACGAGGTGTCTGGCTAAACTGAAATATCATTCGGACACACACTGATATTTAACAACGATTTAACCTATTATTGGCCAACGGCCGACATAGTAATTGTCTGACATTTTTCTTGTAATGGCTTACACATTGGATTCGTCTTCTTATGCTCATAAAACACAAGGTCTTATGTTAGTTCATCTTAAAGGCCGAGTTAAGATTAACAATAATGTTTCTCACATGAACTACATTGTAAGAATTAAAACGTGCATCGAATTTATACATTTTTTCGAGGACTTTTAACGTTTATGGCGTACCTATTAGCAATATTAGTAGTGCATGCGGTTTCATCCACTGACATAATTTTCTGGTTACCTAGTTATAGGATTACCTAGGTATATTTTTTTTTTAAGATATTTTCGTATACGCTCAAACAATTATCTTGAAACATCTTCTTCTAAGTAAAGCACCAACTTTGAATAGATCAAAGCTTACCGACGAAGCTGAATAAAGTTCCAATACGTAGTATAATATTTACTTTGATAAATATTATGTTTATTATAGCGTTTAGTCCAAGAGTAATTCCAGTTCTCTAATAATTGTAATTGTGAAGCAAACCTGTATTGATGAATGAATAAATTGCTATGACTCAAACAGTGCTAGATATCATATACTTACTTATCAGAATATATTAACTTTAGTAGGATTTAAAGCTCACCTTAATATGGCTAGATAGGTATAGATATATGGCTAATTTAAATAAGGCTGGTTTGACGAGCTGAACTTCAACACAGCAACGTTTGTACATACTTATCTATGCATAGTATTAAACAAAGTCGCTTTTCGGATGTCTGTGTGGCCGTCATATTATTTTAAACTACTCAACGGATTTTGCTATAGTATTTTATTATTTTATTTGTTAAAGATTGGTTAGCTCTTGACTCTAGACTAGGTCAGAGATGACAGAGACAAAGTCGACGATGGTACGAGCTCACCCAGAAGAAGACTGTTCACTCTATCTTTGAAGAGATTAGGGTTGCAAGCGTTTGGAAACAGACGCAGACAGAGAGTTCCACTCCTTTGCTGTGCGCATTATGAAAGACGTTTGAAAACGCTTAGTGCGAATTGGTGGGATAGCAATGAGGTAGGGACGTTTTCACCATTATTTGAGCATGTTCTGATTATGCTTTTAAATAATAAATCAATCTAAATGTTTTGTCAAGCCCTAAAATACTAGGTACGGGTCTCTAGTTATGAATAAACTTTAGTGTGTGGTGCGACTTGTATTGCCAATACTATTGAGGATATATTGTGGTCTGTTTCATCATCGATGCGTGTGCCAGAGTATCGTGAAACGTGTTAAATCTCACCTCAAGACTCCACCCATATTATGTAGGTGTTTAAATGTCACAGTCATTCATAAATCTCAAACATTAATAAATTGACTAGATGGACAATAGCGACCGTGATTTTTATTGTTTCTATATGTCAATAATCCTGTTTTTTTTTCGAATCTTCGGAATTACACAAGCTTTTATCTTCACATCTGAAGCGCCTGCGCATTAATATGTAATCAGGTAAACCAAGCCTTTTCCGAACTATGTTAGGGTCAGCTCACAACCTAATCAGATGAGGCTTAATTGGAGATTTTTCACGGCACGTCTTTATATGTAAAGATCAGTCCAAGACTTGATTCTGTAAGAGTTTACTCAAACAATACATTACGAAAACTAATCCATATAATAAACATTTAGATTGAACTAAAATCGTTAAAGAGCAGGGAATCAATTTTGATTGCAAAATAATACTCTCAAGGAAACTTAGTATACGTACTATTTTTCACAAGAACAAATGTCGATTTGTTGCATTAAAATTTATGTTTAAGATTTTTCCTGTATCTTCTTTCTGATTTCTGGGATCAGACCTTTAGGCTGCAGACCGCCATCTTCTTTAGGTTGAACTGAATATCGTTGTTAAATTTGAAACTTGAAAAACGTTTATTGAGACCGCTGGCATACAACTTCAAAGGATTCCCTGGATCCTGTGCTAGTTTAAACTGATTTTCACCTTGTATCAAATGGTTTGATGCGAGGTTATAGTATGCCAGTAGCAAAGAAAAAACAAGAGACCTAACATGAACACATTACCTCCCGTGAGAAAAATAAACATGGAGACTTTACCAAAAAACCCATTCGTTTTAAGTGTTCACAACACAACAGATCGGGTCTGCCTTCCTTTGGTAAAACATTTTTCGTTCGATTGTTAAACGGAACGAGATGTATTTCAATATCGATAAGATATAAAACCGATTCGTGCCGATTTAAACCAACACGAGCATCGGTTTGTTCAACATTAACATTTCGTGTTTATTGAACAAAGTCGTGTAACTAATGGCATGTCTATTATTTAGTAAAGAGAGATTACCAAAATAGTGAGATAAGTATTTTATGGGTGTTGCGTGTTACCGATTACATTAACATTTCAACTCCATCTTATTATTTGTATATTTTTATCACATAAACCAGTAATTGGAGATTGCGTTTTGAATTTGTACACATCGTTAGTAATTAAAATAATGATAGAACTATTGGTGAAACTGTGTGACTTGAATATTTCCATGCAAACCTACACAGCTGATGTAATTTATTGGAAGTTACCAAAGCTGTGCAGAAACATTGAAGGTTAATAAAATTTATTAATTATTGCTCCTGTAAATGTCAACACCATCTTCTTCAAAATTAATAACTTATTTACATACAAACTGCTACTTGGTATTTTTATCAATACCTATAAAACTGCATAAGTATAGTAAAATTGAAAGACCGCTTTTTTTCTGAAGGTCAATGCGTCGTGGTGCATTAGAGCATCCGACCAAAACTGTGGCTGACCGCAGAAGGCCAAACGTAATCACCATGAAAAATTAAAAAATCGTTTAAATTTAACAATTATTATTATTTCAGTAGTTTAAAAACATTGTTATTTTGAATTATGTTCCTGTTTCGCAATAAACAAATCCGGAAGACACAGACAGACTTCATTTTTTCAATTAATTGCTGATATTGTTAGAAAACTACTGTTGCTTTGGTGAATACGCATAATCAAGATAAAGTTTTTTCTGAAGTACGTGATACTGTGTTTTGACCTATCAGAATTAATAGGAAAACTTTAGTTAAGTGCTTTGAGACTATCTTTATCATCTTTTGACCTATACAATTATTACATAGTACATTCTACAGAATATTGCGAGGAAGCAGCATCAAATTTCAGCTCGCCCAGCTGGTAGGAAGCCTCCTGTTCCAGTTTCAAGTTGTGATCATTGTCTAAACTGCCAGAATATGATAAGTTGATAACAAACGGTCAGTCTATACAAGGTGTTGTTTTGCATCCTCGTCAAATTAAAGGAGGTAACTATGCTAATGATTCTCGTCCCGAATCAAAAATAAAATGGGTAGGTAATTTTTATTTTTTTACTTATTTACGGAAATCGGTAAGTTGGAACCACTCGTGTTTTCACTTGTGTTTTAAACGCGGCCCGTCTGGTTCTTGCCCTATAACCTCGCTTACACACATACAAACAATCTCAAACGTTTAATTGATAATTTCTTATTCCCTAAACCACGTTATGGGGGTTATTCAGAAATATTGACAAACTTAAACAGCCAAAAAAATCGTCGTTTATTAATAATTAACTAGGTATCGTAATTTTAATTGATTATTTATGTCTTTTCTGACCACCTCCTGAAATTTGACGAGGATGCAAAACAACACCTTGTATAGCTCGCATACCATTTAGATTTTCATTTCTGTGACGTGAAAATCGAAGGAGTCGTGTATTGTTGGTTTACGCACATTTGTACTGGACCGACATGCAATAAGGTAAGATTTGCTTTTGAATTTCGTCCTGATTCACGAAGATTGCGTGTTTGGCGAGTTTCTGGTCACAAGAGCCGAATACGGAATCATAAGGAACTTCATCCTTACCAAGGCAGATTGCTCATGCTCTGGGCTGGACTTCGCCTGGATCAAATAACCAATCTCGTTTTAACTGGAGGCAATATAAATGCAAAGCAATATTGTGACGAGATTGCGGTTTTCTAATTTAATTTGTAGCTAGGCTTTTTTTTTTCGGCACGTTTGGCGCAGTTGTTGAGCAATTTTTTGCTGCTCTGTGTATCGCGGGTCCGACTCCCGCCTGGAACAAATATTTGTATGAGCTACAGGTAGTGGTTCCAGGTCTGGCTATATGTGTTTGTAAATGCACCCACGCTACGTTACATAAAAAAGGCAAAAAAACGAGATTTAAAAAAAAAATCCGCATTTCAGTTTTATTTTCATATTTTTTTTATTTTTCTCTCACAAGTTTATTATTGAATCATCACAATTAAAATATGTTTAAAATGACATGTATATGCACAACATCTACGACAACTCTTTAAAAATAATATATAAAAGTATCCTTGATCAGTAGACTTTGTTGAGTAGTGTACCTTCACAAATAAATCTTACACAAACAAGCCGGAAAATCTCACCATGAGTTCCATATGTTACGATATGAACAAACCACTAATAGCTTGACCTTATCAACCTGGCAACTAATACGGCCAATGACCAAACGCACTTCGCACTTTCAGCCATTGTCTATGTTATTACATCCACGAACTTATTATACAACTGTTTTGTATGTCAGCCGGTAGCACAATACAGCGATTAATCATTGGCATGTGTAATATGATCTTGTGAAATACGCACTTGGGAAGATTTGAGATGGTATCAGTCTTCGTATCCATCTGAGCATTGTAGGGTTGGCTCAATGGAACCCTTTGTCTTAATATATCAATCTAGTTGGCCTGTCAATTTTCCGGGTTAATGACCACGATGTAAATCATTTTATCATACAATGTAATGCAACCTCAGTTCGATTAGTAACTCTCCGAGCAACTGGTAAAGGGTACAAGGTGCCGACGAAAACCGAAGATTTTTCAGTCTTTTAGTAAACATTTTCCATAATATTATGCTGCCCTTTTCACTCATTTGAAGTTTTTTTTTCAACTCTTGCTTCTTAGAACAATTCAGCTTTCCATAGAATCCACCTGAGGATTGCTTTTACACAAAAAAATCTTATTATCTCATGATCATGACAAAATATTATTTTACCATATAATATAGATCGATTTTTGATCAGATTGAAGCTAATATACAAGGTGTTGTTTTGCATCCTCGTCAAAATTCACGAGGTTGTCACAAAAGACATGAATAATCAATTAAAATTACGGTACCTAGTTAATTATTAATAAACGCTGATTTTTTTGGTTGTTTATGTTTGTCAGTGTTTCAGAATAACTCCCTTTAACGTGGTTTAGGAAATAAGAAATTATCGAATAAGCCTTTGAGATTATTTGAATGTGTGAAAGCGAGGTAATAAGGCGAGGATCAGACGGGCCACGTTTAAATCACGGGTGGTTCACACTTTCCGATTTCCGTAAATATAAAAAGAATAAAAATTACCTTTCACTTTATTTTTCATTCAGGACGAGAATCATTAGCATAGTTACTTCCTTGAATTTGACGAGGATGCAAAACAACACCTTGTAGATGTATTCTCATATTACCATTGGTATTAGTTATCTGATCGTTTGGTATCGATGAAGGACTAGTCAAAAGATGATTAACTGGGTAATCCCAGTTACTGGGTTGTGGAGGTCAGATAGGCAGTCGCTTCACGTAAAATGGTACATGGTGGTAGTACTGGTACTCAGCAGCATCCGGTTGGGCTGGAAGCCGACCCCAAGATAGTTTGGGAAAAGGCTAGGCAGATGATGATGGTATCGATGAAGGAAAACATCGTGAGAAACCTGGACTTAAAGTTCTAAAATCGCCAATCTGTCTCGAGCAAGCGTGGTGGTCAATGTTCGCTCATGCCGCATGCCTTCTCTGTAGAAGAGGCCTTTGCCCTTACAATGGTACGGTGCGGGTTCTTTCTTTTAGTTTGGTTGGCAGTTTTATAACTTAAACTATGATACCGTTTGACGAACCTTTTGGCCGTGATTTCAAACATTAAGGTAGTGTTTATGACCGCGGCATATAATTCATTAGACGTTTTAATAGTACATTGTTACCCTAGGGGTGAAAGCAATTTACTTAGTCCCGAGACGGGGTTTGGCGCACGAACGAAGTGAGGGTGCCAATAGTTCGTGGGACTAAATAAGTCGTTAACCCGAGGTAAACATTGCTTTTCATTACGAATACAAGGAAAGTAAAAATTAAAACATGAATTAGCTAAAGAAAAAAATAGTAAATTTTATTTTACATAAATCAACAACTTTTACCGCCCATATATTGTTTTTTTTTTCTGTGGCCAGCCAGCTATTCAGCCATTATCTTTCATTTTCATCATTAAAAAAATGGTGTATATTTTGCCCTAATCTATGTTATTTTAAATATAGATTCTTTGATCAATACTTAACTTTAAGTTATTTCAATTTTACATCGTGGCTGCATAGAAAGTTGGAACATAGTTCAATAAAAATGTGAAAATAGAACTAGTTTTTTTTTATAATTTGGCATCTGTCAGTTGGAAGCGATTCTCCCTAGGGATGAAAAGTATTAATTTCAACCCGCTCTTTAGGCAACTTCAGTCCTACTTTCAGAGTATGAGTAATGAAAAAATGTTTCCTTCCGCATTTGGCTTCCAAGAGTTTTGTGGTCGTGATTGCCGTGATTACAGGCCTTATGTTATGTTTAATCAACGTATTCTATCCCGATGTCTAATTGACTTAAGCTACCTTTTTGAGACGACTTGGCGTCACATAGTCCATCTATTATTAAACCAAATTATTATTATTATATTTTTTTGACGGCACGGTTGGCGCAGTGGCTGAGCGATCGACTGCTGCGCTGCGTGTTCCGCGCGGGTTCGATCCCCGCACGGAACAAATATTTGTATGGCCTACAGATAACTGTTCCGGGTCTGGCTTTTTGTGTGTGTGAGTTTAAATGTTTGTAAACGCACCCACGATACAGGAGAAATTCCAAGTGTGGGGCAACGTTACGTTAACTTTAAAATAACTAAATAATATTATTTTATTACATTTTACAAATTAATATTATTTTTAAAACTAGATAACTAAAATAACAACAAATTATAAAAGGGCGTCAAAAAACTCCTCCTCAACGCTGTCAACTGGTAACGTGCCCAAGAGACTGGCGGCGTTGCCACGTTGTATGGCAATACTTAGCCTCTGGCCAAAGTAAAACCCAGCCCTTGGGTCACGGGAAGTGTCAACTAGGCGTTTAGAAATTTCCTTGAAAAGGCTGTGAGCACTCGGACCCCACGGCCCCAGAGTTTCAACCCCAAACGGCTCGAAAATATAGTTACCACAAAGGTTACTATATTTACGCCGCTTGAGGTTCTCCGCAGCCGCAGCGGCAGCGCCTGTACAGCACGATGAGCTTGGAAGATGTGATGGCGCAAGAGTATCGACGCAAGTTGCGTCCCACACTAAAGGCCTACCCATCTTCCAAGGAAACAAAGACATGCCGTCCGGTCTTTTGCCATCGTCGCGTGCCAAGCCATTGGGTTCTAAGATAGCTGGAACGCCGACGGTAACAAGAGCTCGACGGATGATGTCATTTATGTTCGCGTGCCGCGCAAAACGTCCCGCACTTCGGTTGCATGACAGGCCGTGGTGTCCGAGGCTGTTGACAGCTTCACCACAGTGACAGCGATGAGGAGAGCAGCAGGCGGCACCAAGACGTAAAGAAGCAGCGAGGCGGAAGGTCGTGTCGTCGAACAAAGTGCCTATGCTCGACGATGGCAGTGCGAGAAGCCAAAGACCCGACTCCCACTCACCCACAGCCAGCAGTCGCGCACGCTCAGCAGTAGTAGCAGACGTGTTAAGTAAATTGTCCTGAACTATTCTGCAGAGCGGCTCGTCCCACCGTCTCTGGGATAATGGATTGTCGGGTTTTTCAGTATTACGGCAAGCGAGTTTCCAAGCATCGATAGCCTCGGAGAAACACGGCACATCAAAATCAATCAGTGTGGAAGCCAGGATATTCCTGATTAATTTTTCAGTGCCGTAGACCGAGGATATGAATGCAGGTAAACTAATACTAGAAATTTTGCGGACGCCGAGTCCTCCCATGCGAATAGGAAGACTTGCTTGTGCCCAAGCTCGGTCGTCCAAAGCCACATTTAAAATGGATGATAAAGTTTGTCTGATAATTTGATCCATGTTGTCCAAGAGATGTGTGTGCTTCCATAAAGGGGAAGTACGAAGGAAGTATGTTAATTTAGGGCCGAAACAACAGTAACGAATTAGGGTGATAGCCGAATGCATGTTAATTTGGAGCAATCTTTCCGAAACATCATTAAAATTTTGAATCTTTTCCTCTATAAAATCGGGAAAAGAATTTTCAAGGATTGGAGACCCGAGGAGACGAAGAGAACTTTTCTCAATAATTTTAATGTCAGGGGCTATTGCGTTAAATTTGGAAATAGTCGGTTGTCTGTCGATACTGTTCTCTACAAATAATTCGCATTTCGAAAGATTTAGGTCAAGGCCAATGGAATGAAATTCATTTTTTAAGAAATTTAGATCATTTAACACGGTATCTACATCGCCTCCCAAGGTTCCATCATCAAGATACCAAACGTTAAATTTAGAATTTAGTTGACGGACAATTGGGTGAATAGCTAAACTAAAAATCACTGGCCCGAGGGGGTCACCTTGTTGACAGCCAACAGCAGATTCTAAAAGGTTGTCGTGATAAAGTAATTTTGAAGGGTGTCTGTAACATTGCCAAAGAAAACTATAAATTTGGGGTAGTTCATTTTTAGTTTCTGTTAACAAGGTGTCTCTATTTACTGAGTTGAAGGCATTCTTTATGTCAACCTTCAGAATGACCTCACCTTTACCAGAATTTAGGTAGGTCGACAAAGCGTGTACGGCAGCCTCACAGCCCCCTTTAGAGCCGTAACCTAGCTGTAGGGGCTGAAATTTTTTCGAAACAGCCTCACCATAAAATTTACAATAAATCTTGGCTGCCATACGACGGTAGACAGTTCCCACGGCAATAGGACGAATGCCGCCATCCCGCTTACGCAGGGCACATAAATTTGCCCCGTATAGGACGTCGATGACGGCCTCGTTCACCTTGCCGGAGAGCATGAGGTTAATCAAAGCTGTGAGTTCCTTCAAGAGTAGCTCACCAGCTTCCCCGGCGCCTGAACAGATAAGGTCCTTTAGGTGTTGAGGACTTAGGCCGTCGAGGCCACCGGCGGAGCCGCTCCGGAAGGAGCAAACAGCTGTGACCACCTCTCGACCTGTAATAGTGAGAGAGTGTATGTCAGAATCAGGGGGGTCGGGAAAAGAAAGGTCATCCGCTGGGGCAGGGTGTTTGGTCTCCAGAGCTGCGAGTGTTTCTGGGGAGCACGGTGCCAGCACATCGCTACTGAAAAGAATCCTGGCTGCTCCACTAATGTCACCTTCCCCTAACTTGGTTTCCACCAAATGGGATATACCTCTTGGAGAGGTATATCTCTGCGTCGGTAATTTGGTGTCTAAATCTTGAGCCGAAATATTACAATTTTCTTTAATTTGTGATGTCAAAGATTTTTTGTTTGCCAAATTTTTTTGCACGTGAAGAATTCGATAAGGGAAGGTGAGCAGTTGTTCCCAAGCACTTAGCGAGTTCTCCCGGACGGCAAGGCGCACGCAACCTGCTAGGTTTTGTGCTACAAGTGGTCTAGCGCCTCGGGGAACTCGCTTTAGTATAGGAACAGAGTTTTTGAATTTTGACAGGGTTTTCCAAAGTGGGTCGAAAGAAGATATGTCCTGTGTTGTGGGTGAGGGTGTTAAAACAGGGTCTGAAGTAGGTGCATTTTGAAGTTTATGTACTTTTCCAATATGTACATTCAGACCCCGCTTACCTTTAAAAAACCGTGCTTGGGTACAAAGCGGGCATCTCTCCAGGGTGGTCAGCGATGTTGAAGATAGACATGCACTATTACCCACCACATCGCTGCTGCTATTATTCATAAAAAAAGACTTAACAAAATAAATATAATAAACTAAATTAATATAAAAACACTGAAGTAACACTTATATTAAATAAAACGAAGGCGGCAGTGGCGTTGTCTTGAGGGGGCTCTGGGCGCTTCGCCGCCAATGCATACATTGAGGCGCAGCCTCGGCAGCAGCTCCAGGTGCGCCAGGTATCACGTGCTCAGCTCAGCCTGTTAAGCTCCAGCACTTATCTTCAATCCGGGTTGTTTCAAACGAATTTCTAATTAATTTTTCGTATCCAACGGAAAAGCCCCAAATGGGCTGGATCTCCGATAGGGCTCTGAGCTTCAAATATTGCAGTGGCGCTTGGGACCACAGTATATGATGTAAAACTGAAGGAATCGGCAGAAGACGCCGATAAAGATCTGCTTCTATATCGCGCAAAATTAATTATTAGAATTTATTTTGATAAAACGAAAAATGTTGATGTGTCATCTTGACAGATGTCTTTCTTTTTTCAATAAAAATAAAAGTTGAAAAAGTTTTATAGTCCTATTAGCTTTGCTGCTGTACCTAAACTACTACTACTAAATAATTAGATCATTTTTTTCCATGAATTTGAATGTCGCTTAGACGGGCTACTGGAATCTACACACCAAAGCCTTTATTTAGATCTTGGCATTTAATGGCGGAATAAAAACGATCTCTAAAGTGCCTGTTTTTTTTGGGCCAGATAGTTTTACAACCAGTTTTAGCAAGGGGTATCGTATTATCCAATATCTAACTGGATTGTGAACAGGCAGTCGTTCCTGTAAAAGACTGTATTCAATTGCATCCAGTTAGAATGGTAGCTGACCCCAACATAATTGGGAAAGGCTAGGCAGACGATAGGCAGTAGGTGGGTTTGATTAGTTGGACTATACTCAAGTACGACAAAAGTATTATTATAAAAGTATGTAAAGTTAGCAACTGACTGTAATTAATGTTACCCATAGAAAACCGACCATAAAATATGTCATATAGATACTGAACATTTTAAACAACTATTCCACACTTTTTAAACAAAATAATCATATTTAAAGTATCACTATGAAACTATGTCATTGCCGGAGCTTTTTATATGTAATTAAAAAAAAAACTGCGAAGCTTCGCCCAAAGTTCATCTCATTGTTTCGGCCGCCCATAAATCCATTGCAGGCGACGAGTGACGTCACTTCGTGCACGCTTGCAACTAAAAGGCTATATAAGCACTTTCACTGCGCGAGCGCGTGAGTCGCGGGATGACACCGCGGATACACGCATGCGCACTCTGACCCCAGCTAGCGCGTCTAACGGACATTACAGATTTGAATTTTGATTTATATTTTTTGTGTGAGTGACGTAGTGTCGTGTATTTTCTTGTGTGCAAGGTGAGTTATTTTGATTTATTTTTTATTGATTTTCGTGTGATATTGTTTTTTTAGAACAAAAAATATTGATCGCTGGAAATAAACAGTTCAATTACTTAAATCAAAAAAATCATATCATCAGCTTAGTTCCTAAAAAATCTGAAATAAATATACTCGCACGTTCGCGCATCAAAAAGACATCAACGCGCAATCGGCGCATTGACATACGATTACGGTTGGACACTCCCGCGCCGCCTACAAACGTCCGCAAGTGACCGGAACAAGTATGGCAGGAAGAATAGTGCTTACATCGTTAAAGTTACTGTTGCTAGCTTTTATGTAAGGCTGTAGCACCTGGGTTTATGATAGCTACAGTACATGCAATATAGGACATATTTTTGGATGAACAGAATATAAGATTTTGGAACGAAGTTCCTTATCGCGCGTTGTGAAAGGGGGCTAGACGGAAAAAAATCTTACGAAAAGTTGTCACGACACTTTTTGCTATAGTAAGCTATTGTAAGCTTTATTTCTTTAAAATAAAGTTGAAATTTCCTTAAATTACGTACAATTGGGGTGTGTATGTGAGTAAGGATAGATATGATTATTATTTTGAGTGACCGAACTACAAAGTACAAATTCGGTTGTGCGATTAAGTAAGACGTATTGCTTCGAATTAAGGATTAATCTTCCTTAAATTAAATATTTTATTTTTCGCACACTAACTTAAATCTAAAATGTACCTATTGATATTATGTACGTGAAAGGAACTTCGTTCCATCCGGGTGTCCCTTGACACCTCTCAAGTTTTTTTTTCTTACTTTTCGTTACGGTCGACTTTTAAAAATTACTTTTTTTATTTACTACACGATTGATTACGCATTTGTTAAACATACTTACGCGTATCTTGACGTTTGGAGCCCTTTATCGCGTGTATGATTGCTGGTGACCCGGGTAATTTGGTTACATCCACGACTATTATATTTGCGAGAAGAAAATCGTTACGCATTTCCATTTTGATGACTCAATGTGGTACCTATGTTATACTAGTCATTACCGTTACCAAATGCACTGTAAATATTAACATTTTGCGATTTAAAGAATTATATTAGGTACTAACTTATTAGATTGGTTATAGAAATAGTACATCAGATTGGCAGATTTAAGACTATTCTAACTTAGCTTCAAACATGACATAAAAGAGAAATAAATTTTAGAGTGGAAAGGTCAAATCTTCACTTGACACAAATAAAAATCCCAAGTGGACATTCTAATCAATAACTACTTATAACCTTCAAATACCTTTCACATATTCCATCAAACAAACTATATATCAGTATACAATTAACCCTATAAACATCAAAAGCGAGCTTTATCAACTTTTAACTCGTGCACGTGAATATATGCACGCACTATTGTGTTATGCGGTGCACCCGACCTTTAGTTGCGTATCGAAGATGTGAAGATGTACCATGATGAATACTAAAACGAATTGGATACAGACTAAAAGACTATTGCGAAATCACTATTAAATATTTACTCGTAAAACGTCTACGCATCAAAATTACATTAGTGTTATTTGATTTTATACATGTGGTACTTCGTATGTCATTACTAAGTAATTTATTATGAGTACGACACATCGCGAGTACGCCTACGAACATATTTCAATTCGACGGAAAATGTAGGAGGTCACAGTGCATCGATGTTATATTATGTTAAATGCCAAGCCCATATAACAGATTTTAGTAAGAAAATCGACCTAAATGGTTTAACATTTGAGTTAGCAGATGATCTCCACTGATATCAAACGGATAATAGGACGGTATCCATGTATACTTTGTTTAACTGCATATCAAAGGTCGCATCAAAAGAAGAATGTATTTACTGTGAATTGACGGCAGTGAAATGAAAATAGCTTTAAATTTTTTCAATGGTATCCTAGTTTCTACATAACCAATCACATACAAAATTGATAACAATTTCGGTACTTTTCGAATACTGTAACCATCTTAGTGCGAAGCCAGCACTTTAATTTCTTGGTATCATTTTAATTAACTTAAATCCATAAATATGTACAAAGATTTAATTAGAGTTTTTCACGTGGGATTAAGGCGTATCTTTTGACAACTCGTTTATCAAAATCTATTGAGCCATCCAGATCCCACGTGAGAACTAACTGACACACTTTACTTATCTTGCTACTTTAATGGTGTAAAAACTTACACTATCTTTAGATGTTAATTCCCGTAAAAACGGTTGTAATTTACTCGCGGACTATTAGTTCCAATTTTAGACAAATGAATACTTTTTGTATATTACTCACATAATAAATTCATTCTAAAGAAAGATTGTTCAATCAGATTTGAACAAAATATTTTTTTTTTCCGTTAAATGGAAAACGTTTATAAAAAACGAGTTCGATATTCACATCGTGGGTGCAAAAACTGAATATTGTCCTTAATAATAATATCATTACGTTATTAAGTCGTCATTATGCGATATTTCATTTATCTTACATAAGAACATACCTCTATAGGTATCCTCCATCCTTTGGCTATCCAAAGCAATAGTAATTATACCTGTGTTATACCTACTTAGTATTCATCTATAACGAAAGAAAGTACAAAGGTTAGACCCACTTGTTCGACCTTTGACAAGTGGAAGAGCCTGTTTGTGATGCACAAACTAGCAACGTTTCCACTTTCAGTTACTAGAATTCTGTCTGGCTATCGTAATTTACCAGTCATGTTTATGGTACCGTAGTATAAAAATTACGCAGACAATTTCATTTCAATGAAAAACACAGATTTTTTCAATCAACATAATTATGGTCTTAGTTCGATCTTTTAAGATGCTGTAATTTATGCCAGATAAAATCAAAGATGTTACTCAAGATCATTAACATAAAATCACCTTGATTTAAATGGATAAAACAAGGAAAGGTTTCTACATATTACAATACTAGCTGCAGCCTGCGAATTCGTTCGCGTAAAATGTTTATGTGTATGTGTGAGAAAAAAAGAGCCTTTGTCCTTTCCCAGGATATAATCTATCTATTTGCCAAATTTCATTACTATCCGATCAGCCGTTTAGTCGTAAAAAGGTAACAAACGAACAGAGTTACTTTCGCATTTATAATGTTAGTATCGATTAAAAAAAAGTAGAATC
Source organism: Cerastis leucographa (assembly GCA_963082945.1). Classification (NCBI taxonomy): domain Eukaryota; kingdom Metazoa; phylum Arthropoda; class Insecta; order Lepidoptera; family Noctuidae; genus Cerastis; species Cerastis leucographa. Next base: position 10,512,885 of record OY720353.1, read on the forward strand.
GTCAATCGATAAAGACTGCCTAAAAAGTAGAATTTTATTTCTAGACAAGGTCGTATTAAAGTTTTGAGAATAAGAATAAGAATCTAAAAGATATTGCCACACCTAAAAGTCAAAAGGTTGATAAGATAGAAAATTCTTTATTGGGCCTTACTCCAAAGAGGCCAAGATCGCATTGTAAATAGTCGAAATGAGATGACACTAGTGGCCTGAATCCTAGCTTGTTAACTATTCGTACGGCGGAGTTCGTTAAATGGAGATGAGAGATATGCCTGGAGCTACGCAACAATGGGTTGCGTCGGGCGCGGGCCTACCGACCGCCGTCGTCCGGTAGCGATGACCGTACATCATGCGTTTTGATTACATGAGAGTTATTACTTGCCTGTTTACGTGTTACGAGATTATTTATATCTGTCTGATCGCTTGATAACTATTGGTTGACCTACTTGGAACATTTATAAACTCTGTTTAATTGCCACTAAAGTAGATTTTGGTTATTTAGACAGTATTGCGATTCACCGCAATTTTTTATAATATTGAGATTTCTCAAATAAACAATGTTTGTCACATCGTCATATGCATAGCCTTTAATTCATAGGTTCACTTAGCTTCGCAATCACGATCATAAAAGGCTTATTTTGTAGGATCGGGATACGATAGGCGTTCGTAAGACCTTAATCCTTAAATAATCGAATAAAATGAAGCTACCACCCTTCATCCAATGTGATAAATATTAGAGGCACTAGTAGGCAAAGTGGCAGTATTACAATAGATCACCGTATTGTGTGGCTCAACATTCTATGTGGCACGGTTCGGTCGGTGGCTGCCCGCGGCCGTTTGACATAATGATGACTTTATAGAGGCTCATTTGTCGCTTTAAACGTGATTTGTTACTCCTCTAATATTGTGACCGATTTGAATTATATTATTGTATTTCCTATCTAGATCTAACAAAGCTTAATTAAAAACGAAATAAGTAGTTTACAGTTAATGCTCTATGTTAACGAAAAATATACCGACTGCCAGTTTTATAAGCATTTGAAAGAAGTCGGATGCGCAAACGCACTTCCGTTTTTTTACCAAAAATACACGTTAAGCTGATACAAAAAAAAGTATAATGTGTTATGTATGTGCGACAAGATCAACGGTCTTAAAACAATCTCTGAACTTTAATCTGAACAGGAAACGTGTCTAAGTTTGCGTGAAACGGTAAACTACACCCGGTAAATAATACCACACCAACAAAGTAATTTACTTAAGACAATTAGCAATTATAAACAGTATTTTTTATTCAATAGAAAAGTGGGTGTAATTGAGCTATTTATACTTACTATACGTTAAGTACCTACTTCACTTTCGCTCTTTAGACCACTTACGCTTTTTGCAGTATCCATTGACGCATTGTTAAATTCTTGGCGTACAAATCTCTTAAATAATACCATTTATGTATAATATTTAAAGATGGCTCTCACAGCTTTTCGTGATGTAATAAAATTATGAATAATGCAATCAACGGAAGCTTGTAAATATTTGCACAGTCATTTAATATTGACGGGTGTCAATCAAGAAATAATGTTTTTGATCAAATAATTTACGTAAACATGCTGCGGAAAAGCCATTTTTAACTGTTATTTTTTTTTTTTTAAGCTGTATAAAAACGAAAGTATACTGAAGATTATTAAATAGGGGCTCTATTTAATAATCTTCAGTATACTTTCGTTTTTATACAGCTTAAAATTATTTTTATTTAACATTTAAAAATGGCTTTTTTTATATTTTTATATTTAATATATTAAAACATGAACTTTAGAATTAACAAATAAGACCCTCGTTTTTATGTTATAAATAGATAGCAGGCCCGAAGGCTCCTAAGAAGCCGATTCCTGCCGGCTTCCCTTTGGGAACAAGGCACTATACGTAGTGTCTAGTGTCTACTGTAGTCAAATAGTAAATTATGTACACATCTGAGGTTATCACATCACAGTACAGACATTAAATACATCATAGGATTGAAAACATTACATAAATGCCAGCATTTTTCATGTCAACAAAGAAAGTAACATGTGGCGCCAGTAAGCCGACGCTCGGGTGTCAGAATTCAGAACTAAATTCGTATGAACGCGGACACGTGACTTCGCAGCTATCAGCAGCGTTTTGTAAGGACTAGGTAAGCCGAAGATTTTCGAGTTACGACAGGGAACTTTCAATGTTTGTATGTATAGCAAGCTAAATTAGAACCACTTCCCGATGCCCGATTGAGCTGAAATTTAGCGCACACCTTTGGTTTTAAGAACAATACATTTTTATGACAGACATAACTTAATCCTGCAGCCAGGATCGTCTCCTCACGAGGGAACTCCTCAACGTTTAATAGCACAGACACGAAAATTTGTGTACAAGTTTATATTTGATGGATAAACATGAATTCTATCATGATCTCATCCTGCAGCCAGGATTGTCTTCTCACGAGGGAACTCCTCAACGGTAAATAGCACGGACACGAAAATTTTTATGCACGTTCATATTTGATGGATAAACACGAATTCTATCATGATCTCATCCTGCAGCCAGGATCGTCTTCTCACGAAGGAACTCCTCAACGTTTAATAGCACAGACACGAAACTTTGCATACGAGTTCATATTTTGATGGATACACATGAATTCTATCATGATCTCATCCTGCAGCCAGGATTGTCTTCTCACGAGGGAACTCCTCAACGGTAAATAGCACGGAAACGAAAATCTGTAAGCACGTTCATATTTGATGGATAAACACAAATTCTATCATGATCTTATCCTCCAGCCAGGATCGTCTTCTCAAGAGGGAACTCCTCAACGTTTAATAGGACAGACACGAAACTTTGCATACGAGTTCATATTTGATGGATGATCATGTTTTGTATCATGAACTTATCCTGCAGCCAGGATAGTCTTTGCACGAAGGAACTCCTCAACGTTTAATAGCACAGACACGAAACTTTGCATAAGAGTTCATATTTGATGGATACACATGAATTCTATCATGATCTCATCCTGCAGCCAGGATTGTCTTCTCACGAGGGAACTCCTCAACGTTTAATAGCACAGACACGAAACTTTGCATACGTGTTCATATTTGATGGATAATGACGATTTGTATCATGAATTCATCCTACCGCCAGGGTCCTCTTCTCATGAGGGACCTCCTCAACGGTTAATAGCATAGACATGAAACATTGTATTTATACGCGTTCACTTTTATGAATAAACATATTTTCTATAGTTCCTGTGCATTTAATCGGTTATGAAAAAAAGATCAAGTTGGGTCCTTCGAAAATTTTTGTGTATACTGATCATGGGTGACATTTTCGTGGTTTTCGGGGTCGCTGACAATCAAAATGAAATTTAAAAATGCGATGACGAATAAAAGGATTGTGTGGTTTTATATTTTAAACCACGGTAAAAGTGAAACTTTTTTTCATACTATAGCGCGGAGAAGACCGCGGAATAGTACTACTGCTCCACGACCGATCGTCACGCGACATGCAACACACAGACGAAAAAGTTTGAGACGATGTAATAAAAGTTTCACTTTAAAAACAAAATTAATGATCTCATTTTTTTCGTCGGCTTCCCCTTATAAAATTTTGACCCTTCGCCACTGATAGATAGGTGAAGTGAAACATGATCTTGCAGATAATGACTGATTTATTTATCTGTACAAAGGAAACTAAACATTATTATGAGGCTCGCCTCAACGTATAATAATAACGAAAATAAATGTATAAAAATAGGTAGGTTGCTGTAGACTGCCTGACTGGGTAATTTCATTCATTTAGATAAACATAAATAGTACCTACTCGCAATAAGTCATAAAGTTATTTTCACACGGCCCAGACTTGTCTGAAACTGGTACTATCCACGATAACCTCTAGACTCCATTGCATAATATAAGATGGCAGACACAAAAAGATGGTGACTTTACGCTCAGCTCGCGGTCCTTGTGACCCGGACTACGCCTACGCTAGTGTTTGTGTTTGACCACAGCTTTTTGTATCTATTCATCTAAATGAATAATTAATCATTTTAAATCAACAATTTAAATAAGAAAAAAAAATTATATACAAGCAGAGTGCGGTAATGGGAGGAGGCTTTTACATTAGGTCGTATGACATTATGTAATATTTTAAAAACGGGTGTCATGTCGCCTAGGATTTGACGACATGAGTAATAAACTTTTTCAAAAAAATATCAGCTGGATTTTGAATGCACAGATTTGCTCTCGTACGTGCACCACGTGTATACATACATGTGGTGCAGCTTTTTCATTTTAAATCTAGTTACGTTTTAAATATAAATAATAAGCTAGGCTGAAAAATTTAAGCCTTTATCAAGGATTTTCTCTTAGTCTAACACGTAAGTGAGTTTATGTTCAGTCCATCTGTTTAATTATAAATACTATACAGAATGATTCTTAATTATATTTCATACTACATAGTGTGTTTACACTTGACCCAGCAGATGCATAATTTTATTGGTAATTTGTGTGCAAATGATGTCAGTTGATACCTACCCAGTATTTTAACGTTTGCAGAGCTAAGATGAACTGCTAGCCTCCGATCAACGATTGCATACACCTATTGACATTTATACTTGATCAAATAAAGCAATTTAAACAGAATCAAGTCTTTTTTTCACAAACAAATAATAAAAACACCGTTGTATCCTCCTTATGACTTATCGATGTTTTTAAGTATGAAACCTGTTAAAGAACTTGCTGTTTCATTTAATTCTTATTAATTAATTCTACATGATGAGGGTTTTAAATGTAATGTGAAGTTAAACTCTGGTGCAAATATTCGCAGGTTAATTTCTGTTCTATCGAGATCTTTGACTTTAATTCTTTAAGTTTATTGACCTTCATGCTTTAAATAGGCCTACATGGTGCTGTGATTATTCCTTATGCCAAATATGTCGATGACCACCTGATTACTGCTTTGTATACTTAATTTGCTAGTGTATTTACGTGCTAAGATCATGCAGTAATATAACTTCCAAACAAAACGTATTCTTGTCGCCATTTGTCGACATAACTCTAAAATTAATTACTTCCCATGATTTTGAATTCATACAAACTTCATCTCATTAAATGTTAATATTATGCGTCATTTTCGTATTCACTATAACTTCCTATTTGCCGCTGATGAACATAGATCCCTGACGTTTCTTATGCGATAAGAACCCCCAAGGCGGTCTTGCAACAAACTCGTAGTTTTGACACAATGAGCACGGTAGATGCATTAATATTATTTTAGAGACGTAAAAATGTAGAGAGACGCTAATCGTTTGACATTTAGGCGCGCTATTTTTAACATATATGTAATATTTACTATTATTACTGTACATATCTATGCCTTTTTCCTGTTCGTTTCATTTGTAACATGTAAAAATATTTACGAAAACATAATGATTACACACAAAGATAAAGATGTTATTTTTTTCATTACACAACATTAATTACGAACTTTGACTTCTCCAAGGAAACCACCGCAACCCACGGCTAAACGAAGGTCTGCATTTATTAATTCCAACTTAATATCACACAAAATTTTATTCAAGAAATTGGTAAATGGCATCTCAGCATGTAGCTGAGGTGAATCGTAACTTTGGTAGGTAATGTCAAGTTAAAAAATGATCGTGCTTGCAACGGCCCTTCTGGGACACGTTCGCAAACAATCAATCCATAAAAATTGGAGTGACCTAATTCAGTCTGTCGTACCATAAATCACATAAAAAGAATGTACTAAGCGGTCCAGTCATCGCGTAATGTCAGAGGTCGAGACATAGCGAAAGCGGAGATGTTACGTGTCGCTTACGCAATGTTATCGCACGCTGACATGCCGCTACATTGATTACAAAGCGATAGGCAGGTTACTAGGTAACGTGCTAATGCACGTTTACCCCCCGTGCCAAAGTCAAACAATGTCATCGTATTTGCATTTGTTTGGTGAATGGAATGTATGATTGGCGTTAATTACCTAATAAGTCATGAGTATTTGTTTCCACAGTGGTTGGTTGTGATTTAATCAAATTCTTAAGTAAGTAAGATGTTTTGTCTTTTAATCGCGTGGCATACTTAGAAATATCCAGTAGTTCGACAAACTGTGATTACTTTAATAATGATTCCTATTTTGCAAACAAGTTAATAAGCAATCGTCTACAAGAAGCTTACGCCATAGAACTGAAAACTAAAGGTTATTGATATTTAAAGCCACTGTAATAACGCACGTTGGCAGTAAACGTTTAAGAATCTAATCGTCCATCGCTTGTATGAAGAAACACCTTCTTCCACTGTAAATTCTGCAAATAACATAATCCAAGTACACTAAAATTTTACTACATTTCCTACGTAACTACACAATGTAGGTAAGTGTGACGGGAGAAGAACGCGCCTTCCGTGAGAACACCCCGTGAACAACAATGACGCGTTAAAATTCGACCGACCCGACCAATTGTAAGTAAATCAGTTGATTCTGAACCTATTAATTAAGTAGCTAAATACCCACAATTAATCTAATTTAGCATAAAATAGTGTTTAGTTGCTCCTAAGTTAGTTGTATATTAGGGTGAAAAAGCTGCACATTTAAGTTAAAAATGCTGTTGCAAATTAAAGAATTTCTCGTTTACAAAACTTAAATTGAGCACCGTTTGAATGCTCGCTTCCGTAATAGTTAGAGTGTTCCTTTACTGGCATTATAAACCATACATATTCATCGATGAATGTAGAGATAATTATCTTGATTGTAAGTAATTACGTAGAAATGTGAAGCTAGTGAAGCTTTTATGTCTACGAGGAAGATTCTAATGAATATGACCACAAGCAGTCAGTAATACGTAACGTTACTTCATCACTTTATAGAAATCTGCGTTGACCTGTATGTTTACAATGTGGGTTCTTATAAAAAAAAACGTATGATGATATTTGAAATGTCAGAAAAAGTAAGTGGTAATAAGTACCGTTTAAATCAAATACATTAAGCATTTTCTATGAGTAGATGAGTGTTCTTTTAAATAAGAAGTTAACTGTAAGAACATTTGCACTTGTTCAGTTATGATCATTTTTAGATATAGGAAGTAATATAATACGACAAGATGTAGCAAAATAAAAAAGCTATTAATTTAACATTAGACAAGGTCAGCTCATTTGAAATTTTTATCTAAATACTCGATTTTGAAGAATAGACCCGGAAACTATATCGATACAGGCATCTATTTAATTTACGAGGTCAGGATTGGAAAAACGTTAAAATATCACGGAAAAATGTCAATGAGAGGATTATTTTAATCAAAAACTAAAATATGATGACTTTGTTTATGATGAATAAACAAAGCCATAACAATATTTTTCATTACAAAATATTGAATATATTTTCCTCCCTCTCATAGAGAGGAGGCCTGTGTCCCAGCAGTGGGAACATTATAGGCTGATGATGATGATGAGGATGATGATGATGATGATGATGATGAATAGATTTGTAGCTTACTGTATACTTTTATGAATAAAAATAAGCTATTCCAACATGTATAACCATAGTCATTAAAAATTCCCTTTATACCCCGAAAGTCGTCACATTTCATGATTTATGCCTACCCTATAAAAATAAATATCAACTTGGTCATAAAATAATAAACGAGTATTTATATTGTGTGAATCCACATTTATTTATAGGTCAACATCCATTCTAAAATGTTTAAAATACATAAAATCTGAATGTTAAAACCATAGAGCACCTAATCACCTGTTGGAAATATCTAAATTATAGGTCATTTATAAAGGCAAAGGTTAGTTTTTAAGAAACTTATTTATTCGCTACAAATAACAATATGGATGAAGTAACGGCTATTATTAAAGAATTAACACTAAGCTCCCACGCTTGAGGCTAATTTACCTTGGTTGGACTCGTTACAAATGCTTACAAATAGACTATTGCAACCTATTTTGAAGAATTATGGACATGCTTTTCGGATGTAAACGTCTTTTAAGTAAAAACAACGTTTTTAGGGTTCCGTACCTCAAAAGGAAACTGTGTCACTTTGTTGTCTGTCTATCTGTCAAGGCCCAATTAATATTATCTCGGCAACGCGTAGAGGGGAGGTATCGTCCCTTCAAGCTGTGAAAAAATCAAACTTCTATGGTAACTGAAAAAAAAATACAGCTTTTTATGCCGCAAAACACGTATATTTTGACACTCTCGAGGGAATCAAAATGTATAGGGTACTTTCCGTTGACCTACGATTTACGAATAACTACGAAATTAAAATATTACTTAACATTTCGCAAAACAAAAGTGAATTTGTACGGAACCCTCGGTGGGCGAGACCGACTCGCACTTGTCCGGTTTTTTTTATTTGGCATAAAGTAAGATTAATCGCTAAGTGAACAAAAAATATTAACGTATAGCTACGTTCTTATTGGAATTATGTTCTATCATTTATTCTGTTGTCAACACGATATAAAAAAGCAAAACTAATCAGCAATTATTTTGTATTTATTTTTTCTAATTCGTAGAACCAGGATTCACGACAATGTCAAGATGCAAAACACTTAAATTCAAATAAAATTAATAAAAGTTTGAATAATCTTATTTTGATCATCATCAATATTCAAATCTATAACATCCACGAGTTATTACCTATAATTTGTAAAATTTGGAATTAAATCTGCGGCTTCTAATCAAATTGATGCGAGATCACGGAATGTATAAATAAATAATTTAATTTTAATGAAAATCAGTATCATCAGCACCGACCTTGACAAAAACATTGACAACGCCTACCTTTAAATGCCTCAAATAACTTTTAATTGAAGGTATTTAACGAGTAATTAACAAATCAAAGGTTTGTTTTTTTCCTCTTGCTGTAAAATAATTGGATGGAAGCTCCAATCAAATAATTAAGTTATTACTTAATTGAAAAATTATGGTAGTTGGGATGAGCATGTGGTATAAAATATTTTTTACCATTGCCGTTCGAATTCCAATTTGTTTCATCGATAACAGTGAATAAAACGCGTTTTTTTTTTCTCAAATGTACCTATATAAAAAAATTGGAACTAGCAGGAATTATACGTGGGGCATACTGAAAGTTTCTGGATCTGGCCACTAAAGAATGAAAAAACTGTATGGAATTCGAAAATTGAACTTTTTGGGAGCTTGATATTTTTTGATTTGCGAGACAGTCATTTGTTTCTTCATTGTGGCGTCCTTTCAAAAATTGTGTGTCGCAATCAAAATGAATTTAACTCGTGAACATTTCAATGATTTCTAATTAATAATTTTCGCTGTGGCAGTCAACAAAAGAGTTGCCAGAGACTTATATATCAGAATCCAGAAACTTTCAGTATGGCCTAAGTACGAATTATGTAAACAAAAAGAAATAAAACGCGCTGACAAGAATGTAACACGAATTTCGAAAACTGCCATTCAGAATTTCTGTCTGCCTTTCTGTCTGCTGCCTGTCTGTTCGTCGGTCTGTCTCTCTGTGCAATGGTTGATGAGATATTTGCTTCCAAAGTCGTAAAAATTGTGTTCCAGTATACTACTATTAATTTTCTCGCAGTCAATGGTAAAAAGTAGAGTACACAACCCGTGAAAAAAAAAAAACTCGGTCTTTGTATCCCTCGCTCCGCACAGGATTCTACTCTAGAATCCTTCGCTGCTCTCGGGATCCAATTTAATCCATCAAATTTTTTTTTTTTTTACTTGTTGTATAATCTACTACTATATCAAAATCCTTACCTTATAGACTCAGTATAGGTAGAGCTAATTTAACCAACAAAATTGGAGGCTTTCAGCACTTCTAAACCACGTCCAAGAGCTGGGAACTGTACTATTCCGTTGCAATTATGACACTGACAACTCTTGAGGTTCTTCAGATCCTCTTGATCTTGTTTAGTTTCTTTGGATAAATTCACCCAATTAAAAAATCTGCATTGCTATGCAAAACTAAGAATGTTTATAAATATGTTTTACATGATGTAAGTTCAAGGCACTTCATCAACAAATGCTTGCGGAACAATAAGTCCCAATTGCTAATACTCGGTAATCTTAATAAAAAAACATATTACTACCTGTCTAATTGTCTATTACCCATTTCTAAAAGAGAAAAATTCAAATTAAGAGAAAGATTATTATTCACATAATCCGTCCATAAAGATTTAGAAAGCATACAGTAATTTAGAAGAAAATAACAAGGTTCTAAAATTGATGTAACTAAATTGTTGTCACGGTTAAATAAAAAGCTTGAAATTCACTCCGCGAATCAGAAGTTCATAATTATGATTTATACTTTTGAGACTACATTTATCAAGTCTTTCAGGAACTGAAGGGGGAGGGTTGGGTAACAGAACTCATTCCCGGTCCTGAAAAAAATCCCTATTATTAACGTGTATTTCCCCTTTTGTTAGCCTTGTTGCTTACTTAATTTAAATATTGTGCAGCTCAAGTCTAATTATTATTTTGATTGAATTTTACTAGATGCAAAATTACAATACAAAGAATAATAATTTGATAGATTTTCGAAGAATGTAAACACAAATTAAATCTAAATAAGCAACAAAACATAATTGCTAAATGTGGTAATAAATACATTGGTTAATATTGAAGTGAGTTTAACACTAGTGATTATACTTAATGACGAAGTTTGGACGAACTATCGAAACATAAACGAAGCCTATAATTTGTTAATAGGCCTTTTTTTGAATCTGTTACAAAATCGTATATTTCTATTGCGCGAAATTATCCGATATGATACGTGAGAACGATTTCAATTTATTTCGCATGCACTGATGGACCTTGACTTTTTAAATCTATTGTAATTTATGCTAGTGCTACTAAACTGTTTAATAATTAATGAGCTATTTTAAAGGTACGTTGTTTGCTTCTAAAATTGATCGGATCTTGATTGCTACTGTCTAAACTAGACAAACATTCATGCAATTGTAATTTGAATAGTTTGCCGTTTTTACTAACGTATTTTATTCATAAATCCTACCAAATTTGAAAAAGTGGTACTTATCACAAAATATTAGCTTTAATTAATATTTTTTAGGGTTCTGTACCTCAGAAGGACAAAACGGAACCCTTATAGGATCACTTTGTTGTCCGTCTGTCTGTCTATTAAGACCCTTTATCTCGGATACGCGTGGAGGTATTGAGTTGAAATTAAAACCATATAGGTATGTGGATCTACAATCCCTTCAAGCTGTGAAAAAATTCAAACTTCTAAGGTAACAGGTAAAAAGATACGGCCGTTTATGCCGCAAAAAACGTATATTTCGACACTGTCAAGGGAATCAATATGTATAGGGTACTTCCCGTTGACGTAGAACCATGCAATTTGGCAAGTAATATCATCTTATACTATAAGTACAGGGAAAAATCTGAAAAATATAAATTTTTAATTAGATCATAAAAAATAAAATAATATTTTTTAAACATTAGTTTCTTCGATCTAATTAACGAGCATAACAAAAGTGAATTTGTACGGAACCCTCGAGTCTGACTGGCACTTGTCCGCTTTTTTTACCCGTTTCCAATAAAGTTACGTACGTATATGTAAACAATTTGTAAAAAGTTTCTTCCGTTAGCCATACATACATAACGGCTCGTTAACGCGGGCGCACACCTCGGCGAGTGTTTGTCCAATGTTATAACACTATCTTAACCACAACGCACTCTTCAAAACTTACGTGTCGTAATAGGAAATACTTGTGCAATCACATCTTAACACCGTAGGTGCTCATCTCCTCTAAATCATTCCCTTAGACTTGCGAGTTGCGACATTTACTCAAAAAGCTGAACTTGGTTAGATTTTCCTGCCTGTATGTTGCACTCTAAACTACATCCTGAATACTAATAGCGGATGATTAAAAACAGTAAAATAACGGACCACAAAGATAACATTTACGATTAATTTTTATTAATAACTAGCTGTGCCCGCGACTTCGTCCGCGTGAAATTTAACAAAAAGTTATTCAGTTTTTATTTTCGTTTTTCCTTTTTTATTTTGACTAGTATATTTTTTAAATAAATGTAGCCTAAGTTACTCCTTATTAAATCAGCTATCTGCTCTAGCAAAAGCCCCGATAAAATCGGTCCAGCCGTTCCAGTGATTAGCTGGAACAAACAGACAGACAGACAGACAAAAATTTTTAAATTGTTATTTTGGTATATGTACCGTATATACATGCATATGCTTGTAGAAAAAAGCGGTTATTTTAATATTACAAACAGACACTTCAAATCTATTTATTTGTATAGATGTATAGATAATCAGCTTCATCTTCCCGATTTCATACAGTCAAATTACGATGAACATAAAAAAGAAATACTATTCCTGTTATGTTAAAAAAAAAACATTGATCATCGGATACCTGCACTTTTAGCTTCAATCTCAAAAAGAAATCGCATATAAAACTGAGAAGCATAATCCAATCCTTACTATTATTGATGATTTTGTTAATTTAATCCGACTTATACACCATTGATTGTCTTACAACTGTATTTGGCACGCGATTGTTCTTGTTGCACAAAAACATTGCTCACTAGGCTCTGTCTCATGTTCGCATCGCGTGCCAAGCAATGTTGAAGCTTTTGTGAATGTTAAATAATGTCAACACAAAGGAAATCATGACTATTGATAAATATTGGGGTGAATTTTATGCCTCACAATCAGTATATACGGATTCCATCCAAACTAATGTTTATTTACGTCCACATACATTAACATTTATCGCTAAGCAATTTGTTCAGCATAACATCACTGTAGGCTATGTAGATACTTAATCATATGCTAGGCAACACCGATTGATCACACACGTAGCTTATAATTCGAATACAAATTATCCTTAGAAGAACAGTAATAAAATATTTTGTGATGATCATAAAAGCTTTAAATATCAATAAATTATTAAACAATACGTCACTTGCCTATATTTAGAATTATTATACAAATGAAAATGTAATTTTGTTGCTTCTAAAAGCAAGTCCAATAGCCATATGACCACTGTACCAAGAGTGGAAACCGCGAATTGGTATAAATACTCGTAAAATCCTCTATGCCATAAAGGTTTTTTTTTATACTATATGTTTCATGCCACGATGCAACCTTACTCTAGGGTCTAGAGTTTCAACGTAACTTTTAATGCTATGCCAAGAGCTTTCTCAGAAAATATAAAAAGGAAACAAACAGAATGAGGATAATCCTGTTTGACCAGCTGTATTTTTGCATAGTTAATCCCTAGCCTGCAGACATGACCGCAAATGGCTGTTAGGTAATATATGGTACGTACTTACAAGGTTCAGCGTTAGATACTTATTAGTTAAGCACCTGAGAAAATTATAAAACAACAAAATTATGGAGCTGGCGTGATAATAATTTCCTATTCCTTAAATATTGAATGATTCTTCCATTTGCATGTACTAGTAATAAAAGCCTTGATAGTTAAAAGCGGAAAAATACAATTTGATCTTAACTTACAAGGTAAAAAACCTATCTTGAAAGTTACATAAAATTATTCCACACGTTAAACATATTTGCATAGCAATTTATTCATTATTTTCCGGTGCTGGGTCAACGAAAGTACAATTATGTTAGCACTACGCGACGTACGGGGCGCGGACTGAGTCAAAACAAACACCATCTGTCAATGGATTCATCACACTTGGAAAGCGAAAGTGTTAAAATGTATGTGTGTGGTATTTACTCGCTAGGATATGGTGATTTGGCACATTTTGTTTTGTTTGTTTCATGCGAAAAATGTCATACATCGGTACTGGTTTTTAATACATTTATATTTCTCACTTTTGACCTTTTTCCCAAGGGGATAAGAACAAATGTTTTAGTAGGTCAAAAAATTACAAGATCTATTTACTTAAAGTATTATATATATGTTAGAGATTTTAATAGTTATTTAATTTATTCAAATGGCAGCACCGCGTGAACATCATAGACGACTTCAGACTTGTCTATGTCGAAGCTGTTGTATGTCAGTATTATCTGTCAGTAGTGCGTTCGTCTAGTTTTTGGAGTCTTCTTGCTCCTGAGACAGCGCCTGTGCCGGTCGTGCGCACTGATTGATTAAATATTAAAATGTCGGACACCAATATCGAGCACGTGGACGCTAATCCAATTGAATCTGCGACAGCAGCGGTGGGATCGATTCCAAAATCTCCCTACGAGTCGATCGCGATACCAGCCACTCAAAATCAAGAATATCACACGCCGGGGTATGAAACCCAAGAAAATATGGCGGCTGGGCCGTCAACATCAAAAAACGACTTACCTGAAGCGCCTACACCTGAGACATGGGCGATATTTTTTCAAAATATGATGGCTGGCTTCCAGAACTGTAACCAGAAACCTACTAGGAGCACCGTAGAACCAAGGAAGTTGAAGGCAAGTGAGATCTATCTGCCGCCGTTTGATCCGGACGAATGTCAGTTTACCGCGGCTCAGTGGTGCGAAGAGATTGAACATCACAAAAAAAACAACTCGTGGACGGATTATGAAACTAGGAACGCTGTATTCACCCACCTACAAGGACGCGCGAAAAAGTGGGCCGCGCGCTCGTATCCTTTGTGCAAGACTTGGGAAGAGCTAAAGGAGCGACTTACTCGACAGTTTGTTGCAACGAGGAGGTTCTACGACCTGTTTCGCGATATGGTGGAGTACAAGAGCGACGAAGTGGCTACTTACATCGAGTATTCTACCAACAAGTTGGCGCTGATAGATCGACTAGATACAGGCTGGGGTGAGTCAAACAAAATCGAGGTGGTGATCTCCGGCATCACGGATATTCAGGTACGCACAGAGTTGCTTAAAAATACTCCAACAAATTTTGTGGAACTTGATAGACATTTAAGTACGTACCCTAACATTAAGAACCTTAAGCGACATATTGATAAGAGTGAACATGAACCTTCTTATTCTAAACGTCCTAAAACTAGTGATAAATCTACAGATCGGCGTTGTCATTACTGTCATAAAGTAGGTCATCTGAAACGACATTGCTCACTATTGCGCAATAACACTAAAAGTGAGGGTACCACCCAACCTCGGGCGTCTCTTGATAAACCTAATGATAAGCCGATTGGTATACAATGTTCCTACTGTCATAAGCCTGGGCATTCCGAGTCTACTTGTTTTAAGAAGCAACGAGAAGAAAAATTAAAAGATTTTAAAGACCCTAAGTTGCTAACAAAATCGGTCAATGTTTGTTCACCCTCTAATGATTCTTTGATTGAAATATGTCTAGGTGGCTTTAATCTACAAGCATTGGTCGACAGTGGTTCGGAGTGTTCATTAGTTAAAAAGGAAATCGCAGACTGTTTACCCGATAAGAAAGAAATCTCGTTTACCCGCCTTACAGGTATTGGCTCAGCACCATGCTTTTCATTTCGGAAAATGACAACTTATGCCGAGTTTGACGGGTTCCATACCGAGATAACGTTCGTCATTGTTGATTCACATTTGTTACCGCATGATGTAATCCTAGGTAGGGAAATATTTAAGACTCCCGGTTTAATTTTCACCCTTAATAGTGATGGTGCTAAAATAGTACGTGACATCAATGTCAATGTGTGTCATATCCAAAACACTAACGTGGAATTCGATAAAATTATCACAGATTTAACTGAGCAGTGTGATATTGATAGGTTGAGATCCATACTAAAAAAATACGAAACTAATTTTGCCAGCGGCAATTCTAGGTCAACTATCAGTACAGGAAAAATGCAAATCAAACTTAAAAATCCCGATAAAATCGTACAACGACATGCGTATCGGTTGGCTCCTTCTGAACGAGCCATAATGCGTGAAATAATAACAGACTTGGAGAACAAAGGCATAGTGCGTGAAAGTTCTTCGCCTTTTTCGAGTCCTGCTCTACTTGTCAAGAAGAAAGACGGGTCCGACCGTCTCTGTGTAGATTATAGGGAGCTTAACTCCAACACTGTGCGTGATAGTTATCCTTTGCCGTTGATATCAGAACAGATTGATGCTCTCAGTCAGGCGTCTTATTTTTCAAGTTTAGACATGACCTCAGGGTTCCACCAGGTTTTGATGGCCTCTCAGGACGACATCGAAAAGACCGCGTTTATTACCCCGGATGGTGTATGGGAATATTTGAAAATGCCCTTTGGACTCTGTAACGCACCTTCCGTTTACCAACGGGCCATCAATAAAGCGCTTAAAGGACTAAAAGACAAAATAGCGCTTGTCTATATGGATGATGTCCTTGTTTTTTCTAAAACGAAGGAGGAGGCGTTCCAGAGTCTAGAGCAGGTATTATCTGCCTTGTCAGAAGCCGGTTTCACTTTGAATTCGAAAAAGTGCACCTTTCTGAAGTCCTCAGTCGAGTACTTGGGCTACGTTGTCAGTGATAATAGTATCAAACCTAGCCCTAAAAAGATAGAGGCTATAGCCAACGCCCCCTTACCGACTTGCGTGAAGGAGCTGCGGCAATTTAACGGACTCGCTGGGTACTTTAGAAAGTTTGTACCAAACTTTTCCTCTATCATGGCACCCCTGTACGCCCTTACTAAAAAGGATACCAAATGGGTTTGGACTGCTGAACATACAAAGGCTCACGCGACTGTGATAGGATATTTGACTTCTGCACCCGTATTGACTATATTCGATCACAGCAAACCAATCGAGACATACGGATGCGAGTTCGATAGGATATGGGGCAATTTTATTTCAAAGGGACGACAATCAGCTAAAAGTCATCGGATATTTCAGCCAAAGAACAAGCGATGTCGAAAGTAGATACCACAGCTATGAGCTGGAAACACTGGCGGTATTTAAAGCGCTAAAACATTTTCGGCACTATCTGTTCGGCAGAGAATTCAAGGTAGTTACAGACTGTAACGCCTTGAAGGCGTCACGTCATAAGCGTGAACTTTTACCTCGCGTTCACAGATGGTGGGCTTTTATGCAAACTTTCAACTTTGAAATAGAGTATCGAAAGGGTGAAAGAATCCCTCACGTAGACTACCTAAGTCGTAATCCCACTAACTGTAGAGAGGTGAATGTTTCACGTGTAAACGACGAATGGTTACAAGCCGAACAAAAGTTAGACTCTGATATAAAGCGGATTATTGAATCAATCGAAAATGACACAATTGATGCCAACCTTAGGTCGTCATACACCTATAAAGACAATTTACTGTACAGAAACTTCCAAGTTGATGGTAAAACTTTTAGTCGAATTATGATCCCCAAAAATTTTCGTTGGCAAATAATTCAGAGATTTCATGATGAATTAAAACACCTAGGCTGGGATAAAACTTTATCTAAAATTAGAGAACATTTTTGGTTCCCCAACATGAGTTCATCCGTTAGGGCATATGTTGACCATTGTCTACCATGTAAAATAAATAAAAACCCTTCTGGCAAAAAGCAATCTGCTTTACATCCAATTGACAAAATTGCAGAGCCATTCCACACTATTCACATAGATACGAGTGGCAAATTGACTGGTGGAAGGGTTTCCAAAGAGTATGTGATTGTTATTGTAGACGCATTCACCAAGTTTTGTTATTTAACTGCTGTTAAAGACTTAACTTCACGATCCGCCTGTGAAGCTCTTCGAAATTTCGTTCACCTATTCGGAACCCCCAAGCGAATTATTTCCGATCAAGGCACTTCGTTCACAGGGCAAGACTTCCAAAACCTTTGTAGAGAGTGGTCTATTGAGTTCCATGAAATTGCCAGTGGCATTTGCCGTGCCAATGGACAGGTAGAACGGATAATGTCCGTACTGACTAACTGTTTTACAGTCGCCGAAAATCACGAAAACAAATCTTGGAAGTCTGTCATCGGTGAGGTCCAACTCGTTTTGAATTGCACAGTGTCTAAAAGTACGGGCAAAAGTCCATTCCAGTTGTTATTTGGTTGTAATAAAAACCCACCCAGATTAAACTACCTCGCCGTGGATCTTGAAATTCACAATGAACAGGATTTGATAGAAATAAGACAAGCTGCTAAGAATAGGATGGACGAGCAAGCGACAAAAGATAAAATACGCTATGACGCTAATAAAGCCGCAATTCATCCTTTTGTGGAAGGCGATCTAGTGTTAGTCCAAAAGAATCCCCGCATAATTAACAAATTAAGCGAAAAGTTTAGTGGTCCTTGTAAAATCACGAAAGTTTGTCGAAATGAGCGTTACATAGTTGAGCCATTATCTGGGGGACGGGGTCAATATGTGTGTCATGAAAGATTACGCAAATATCCAGGAAGCCTACCAGAACTGTCCGAGTGTCTTGGTCCTGTAGAATCCAAAGATGATTAATTTTTAATTTATTTTATTTAAACAAATTGTTAAGACAGTCGCCGTAGCCTGGTATGTTAATTAGTAACAAATTATTGAATTGCAAATTTGTGTTAAGTTGTTTGCAGAATTGTTGACATGTTTTATGTTTTGTTGAAATGGAGAACTTTTATGTTTATTGCTTTGATGATTACGAGCTTGGATCAATAAACATGCGACTATTGCTGATTTATAAAATGTTTCATTAATACGCTGGAAGCTGTCACGCTTTGTCAGACAGATGGACTGAAAGTTTTATCGCTTTGTCCTGCTAAACTGTTGAAAGTTGCTACGCTTTGCTGTGAGGTTGAGCTGAATCATGTATTGAAGTATGAGTATTGTTGAAAGCTTCGACGCTTTGCGATTTAATCGAAGCACTGCCTTCTAACTAATGCTGAAAGCTTTCACGCTTTGCTTTGAGTTCTATTGACTTATGAGAAGGTTGAAAGCTGTTTGAAACGCTTTGCCTGTAATGGTGCCGGTTAGGCTCAACGCGAGAGCGCGTTGAGTAGCAGAATGGCCGTGTTAGAGATTTTAATAGTTATTTAATTTATTCAAATGGCAGCACCGCGTGAAAATCATAGACGACTTCAGACTTGTCTATGTCGAAGCTGTTGTATGTCAGTATTATCTGTCAGTAGTGCGTTCGTCTAGTTTTTGGAGTCTTCTTGCTCCTGAGACAGCGCCTGTGCCGGTCGTGCGCACTGATTGATTAAATATTAAAATGTCGGACACCAATATCGAGCACGTGGACGCTAATCCAATTGAATCTGCGACATATATATATATATATTTGACAGCTGTGAACACTACATCTCCTTCGTTAACTTTTCAAACTTGTCTATTTTAGTCTGAAGTTATGAATAGACAGGTACTTATGAAATATAGTGTTACCTATGTTGTAACGGCATAGTTATCATTTAATTATGAACGTAAGAATTGTGTTCACTTAATTATAATTACAGTGGGTCTCACACAACTTAATCAAGATCTTGTTTGGTACAAAAGTAAAGTTCCTATTTTTGAAATATCCTAGTTCTCGGGTTCTGAGGCAAAATCACCCACATTTCATAATACGGACAAAATCACTCAAATCGCTACTCAATTTAGAACCTATTAGTTTAGAATGTTGTTAAATGTGTTTACTAGAAATAAACGCCACAAAACTTTGATTGTAGTTTGATTCGCACTTGGCCTTATTTATGATGAATTCCGATGTGAAAAAAACTCAAATTTTCACACCAAGATCAAGCCTTTATTAGCCATTTTTATCAGATTGGTACACATAATTTTGTAATGAGCAACAGCAGTTTTGGGATACTTTAGCGTACAAATGCTTTTGTTACGGACATGAGAATCAGAATCTTGAAGGCATGGATAAAATTCAAATGTGTAGGCAAACCGAAAATATTTCGATTTAAAACTTCAACAAAAGTTTTAAACGAATAGAGCCAAGGATTCAAAAACACATTACTTATCAACCAACAAAATTATTGTGACAAAACAATTATTGATAAGCTACATACAATACTTAAAACGACGTCAAGGAATAAAGTGCGTACAATACTATTATTAGGTGGATTGTCGGTCGCCAATACACCGTGGTTTCTGCTAAAAACAGTTATTCCAAGCATTGCAAATTTCATAGCTGTGCGGCTGTGGCATGCAGCCACAATGCTCATTGTTAATAACAATAAGTTGACGAACATAGGAAACTTACGCAAGTCTACGTGCCTAGACCTCGGGATCGTAAGGATCAACTTTTGATAGCTGATTTTCAACGGTTTACTTACCTAGTTATTTATCGGTTGCACGGTGATTATGAAATTTAGGAGGACCCTTAAGATTTTCAGTTTCATGTACCGTAAAGCATAACTTTTTTGCTTGCCAAACGATTTAGTACATGACTTAATATAATTAGCCTTAAAAGAGCACATACTCAAATAACAATAAACAAAATTTAAATACCATTCCATATGAGTAGACAGCGATTTCTAGTTGAGCTTAGCAAGGGTACTGCCTTGCCCCCGGATAGTGTTTAGCTGACTTTACATAACAGGTTCATACCTAGTCACCAGTGTTTGTCCCATAAGTATCTTATCAAATAAATAAATTCCCATAGGAATCAGGTATCAGCAAATCGAAAACATTAGGTTGTAACCACCAGTGTCCATATCTAATTAATTATTTTGTCTAATGCTAATTGATTACTTACCATATGTAAAACTTAACTGCAGTCAGGGTGCGACGTCTTATTAACCTTTAAATTTAGTTTTAGGATAACCAGTAATCATCATTTTGCTGTATATTTTAAATCGATTATATATATTGTTCTTATATTATAGGTACACAATGCTCTGCTAAGTTAGGCATATCGTTAATTTATGTACTCATTGTCAATTTATAAGAAAACGTGAGTAGAAATAATAACTGAAACATTATTTATAGAAATTGTAAAGATAAGAAGTGATCATGAATTAACTGTAATGCTTAGTAACAAAGCCTGTTCAATTAATTTTAATTGTTTCTTTATGTGCAGTAGAAATATCTAGGTTTCTAGGTTCAGGTGAACTTGCAGCTTTTGCAAAAAGATTACTCGGAACGAATCTCTAAATTTCTGTAAAACCTTCATAAAAATATTTGACTGACATGTTGCCTCTATTAATAGTTCCATGGAAAATTATTATTTTACAACTCGTTATATCTGTAAGCTTATAAAATTAACAAATTAATTACTTTATTTCAACAAAGTTGTTCTCTCACTGTAGTCGTAAATCTGCAAACCATGTCATTTCGTAAATTGTAATAATATAAGATTTGCATTCTTCGTTCTTCTATTTTGGTAAACATCATTAACTCTTTTAAGTATGATTTACTGAAAGGCAATCCAAAAATTGGAGAATTAATAAACAGTCAGCTACACATTGATAATGCAACAACCATTTTTTAAAACCTGTTTATTTTTATTATTTATGTTGTTCTATTCACCATAATGAGCATCATTAATCGTAGAATTCAATCGTAGAAGCAACACGATTGCAAGTGTGTGAGTATAATTTCCAAAAGATTATGCAAAATGCCTACTTATTAAACTGGTTTAAAAACAAAAATGGCTAAAACAGACGACACGATTAACATAAAAGAGTTTTTAGCAGACAATTTAAAATAAAAAATATTAATTGGTAGGTATTCTACCTTGAGACTTAGATCAGCTAAAAACCACAAGGCGTACCCAGGTACAAACAAATAATACAGTAGGATGATGTTAAATTATATATTACAAGCGTTCACAATCAAAATAGAAACCTCAGAAGCATCTCATAAAATACTTGAATGGACTTATGAATGATACCTTCATTGTGAAAGAGCACTAAACTTGGTGGCAAGTAGTGCAACATTGTTTTGCTTTAGTAATAACTGCAGTACATCATCTGTCAACCTTTTGAACAATTGTCCTTAGTGTGCCTATTGAACTGAAGTATTCTGCAAGGTAAGTGCTGATAATTCACGTAAAGTTTTAACATAATATGTTGACATGGATGCTAAACTATTTGTCGAGGAAGTGATAACTATCTCATCTTACACTGTCAACATTGTTATAGAATTGCAATAGTTGCGTGTGCCAATGTCTGTTCTGTAATACCTTTTACATGACCGTCTGTTTACCTTATGTTCATGTCCGGTCAATTAAATCCTTGAAACTTCTCAACATTCTTCGTATAAAAAATAAAGGAGTGCCCCAAGTATTTTAAAAATTACATCGTCAAATAATGACAACTTACTTACAAATACATACGACCTTTTCGGGTACTTTACTGGCAGTTTTTGTAATATTTAATTGTGATGCCATAATTATAAAATTACTGCATTAACTGTCACGTATATCAAAAGTGTACATAATGATACGCGTGTGGAATGATCTCTGTCTACTTTTGTCGTTTTACGCAATATTTACATAAATTAATTTGTTTAACGCGTCAGCAGTGGGTCATCTCGCAAGAGCGCACTAGACACTCTTACAAAATTCATCTGTATTGCTTCTGAGCGATAGCAAATAACACAAGTAAACACTTGATGTTCACAGCAATCGGTTACCGAGGACGGTTTTCAAAGGATTACGCAGAACGTTGACACAAGAAATTAATGAATTTGTCATAGATATGGTTTTGTTTATGTGCTCACTTGAGCTTTTTACGTAAGGTCTTTTATCCGTTCCGTTCTAATATGGTACTATCTGTAATCTCAAATCTGTAATTCAACAATAGATATTCGCGTTTCCACATAATTTATTATACCGATTAGAAATGGGCTTCTTTCGATAAGTGAACAATGTTTATTGTGTTATTTATCTATCGCTTGATAGGATTAGCAAACTTATTACTAGACACAACTTTAAATATTACATAACTATTAAAAAAATACGATATTTCTTCATCGATTCACAAAAATGTACCAAGTTGGAGACCCATACCTATAATATAATTTTCTAAAAAATCAATAAATTAAACATGACTGTCTGTACAAATAAAATAAACAAAACTATTTGATTAACATCCTCAGTCTAGCCCAAATACATAATGTACATTTCAAGTTATATTTAAATTTAAGGTCATTTTCTGAACTTTATCAGTTAGGTATTTGAGCACTAATTAGTATTTCGCGTCTGCAGATATTATTAAAACGTGCACCTACTCACATAACATCTTCCACGTTTTGAATAGTTGGCTGCGTTTTACTGAATATTCATATCCATTTAGATCTATAGATAGATTTATAAATAATGTGTGATTTATTTATGTTCGTCACCACGGCCGGGTCACGTCAAAATTTGAATTATTAATAAAAATGTCATGTCAACCTTTAATTATTTATTTGACCTTTTAGCTGTTCAAAAACAGGTCCATATCCGTAAGCTTTGTCGGTCGGATCATAAAAAAGAAACCCTGACTTAGAGATGAGTCGATTGGACTCATCGAAATATACACATGTGCTAAGTGCACTAAAATAGTAAGTGGCCACGGTCAAGCAGTTCCGCAAGAGAAGGTCACTTTATGTGACAGTTCACATCGAAATTTATACATTATTTATTTATTATCTAGTCACATTCTCAATTTAAATAAAAAATATAAACACCTTAGGTGTTTGAGTTTTTTTTTATCACGTAATTTATAGTTAACTGAAAACGCAAAGATGCAAAAAAAAATTAAACATAGTTTTAATTTATTTTTAAAATACATTATTGAACCTGTTTCAACTCCCAATTCTCAGGAATCATATTTGTGGTTCACTTCACGCAAATGCGCTACTTGATAGGTATTTCGTGAAGTATCCAGACGGTTATTTTGCAAAATGTTTAAAGAAAACTTGCATTGTAAAGAACTGACAGACGCACAAAGTTAATGCAATTAATTTATATTCAATGTTGACGGCTGCAACTCAATTACGAACAATAAATAAAATGCTCATTAGATTGCTAAGGCACGTCCAAATTGATTATGTTCAATCATGAACTTCTCTTTCATGATTGATAATAATATTTTGATGAAATCACAATCATCAAAACTAAATATGATTTTAATACTCGTGTTGTAAACATTATAAAAAGTATTCACGTTGGGAAAAGCCTTGAAATGTGATTTTTTAAAGGTGATTGTAATAAAAACATCAACCTGCGGTTAATTTATTGTAGCTGCGAAATATCGTACGATATTGATTGACATTAATGAAGACGAGTTCCGAAATTTGGTTTTTCGCATAATACGAGGTTACGATTTTCCGACTATTTTAGTTTTGTTCATTCAACTTCAAACTATCAAATAAACCTTCGATTTGTCCATCGGATGCTATAACTCTAAAGAATATTGGAGTGGACAACATATAATTTACATAATTATTATGTAAATGTGAATTTTAATGGTGTTTTAATACTAAGCCACACCTACTGACATTGTATTATCACGTTTCTGTAAAAATACGTTGAGAAATATTCATTCATCGTCCGTTTCAACCGTAAATTGAACTTCCATATTGGTCGAACTACATCTAGTTTAACTGACTCATCGAGCGGACTTTGACTAAATGCTTTAAGTCAATTTGGAATTTGCTAAGTTTAGTTAAAAAGAAGAAGTACGGGCTTCACTCACGTAGAGGTCGGAAAACGAAATTATCGGGTACGACTAGGCACCGGGGTAAGAAGTATTATATGTTTTATTATTATTTCTAAGCTTTCATCCAAATTCGTCCGATTCAAAAATCTAAATTCAAATCCCTCAAAGTCAGACAGTCAGTCAGTCAGACAAATATGAGGAACGTTCACAATATACATAATAAGTAAGAATAATAAGATGTTTATAAACAAATGTTGCATCTGGGATGAAAGTCAATGTGAAATCACAACGGAAATGACACACGAAATGATCAGACGCATCCAATCATCGATCGATAAAAGCAGGCCCGGAGATGAGCGCGCGCAGGTCTGAAACGGTCGATCACGACAGAGAAAGTCTGCTGGGAAATAGGCACGATGTCCTATTGTCTGTCGGTTACGTATTATTGCGAAGTATTTATTCGTTTTTGTATTGAACTCTTGTCTAGTAGTTGTTTAAATGGAAACGAAATGTTCCTATTCGTATTGTCTAATACTTGTTTAAATAGGGTACCGGCCGACCCTTCCTAATGATGTTAATCAGCTTTCCTTATTCATTTTTTTGCGCTCGAATATACGAGTATCTTACTGTCTCCCGATTCATGAGGATAATAAGTTCGACGAAACTGCGTGGGGAGCCAGACGGAGGAAATCCATGTGGGAACATCCCCACGCCAAAAAAACCTTTTTTATTTCATGTAGTAGGTACTCGATGTAGGTGAACTCGGTAGCAGAACCTACCTACCTACTGCATAATAATATCTGAAATTCCAGCATCCTTCCATAGAAACGGTTACACATAAATAATGTAACTCATGTACACTAGTTAATATAATCGAGTTCACACATCGTCTAATTCTAGTGTATTCCCACAAGCTGTCGACTCATGTCATGCATTTCACTGCAATATTCATTTGCATGCAGAAAATTTATGAGGAGTTACTTTTGTGAGAAATACGTGTGTGTGGAAATCGATTGATGTTTTGTGAAATTTGTTTTTGGTTGCTTATGATTCATGGTTCTTCACGGAGCATTATAAAAGATGAGATAGAGAAAATACCAAGACTCTTGCAACGAGCCCCAGACTCCGAACTCTGACAGAAAGTCTACTGAAGTATCTGTCACTGGGTACATTATAGCCGGTAGGTACCAGGCATCTTCCACCCGACTATTAATCACTTCTTTACTCAACACAGATAAATACTAAAGCTAAACGGTTAATAAAAGTATTGCCAAAACATAATTTGTGAAACACTATATAATCAAGATATAAGGCCATAAAAGGTTGTCTACCTGGATTCAAAAAATAACTATTATCTAATAAGGATTCATAAATTTGCATATTTATTATCCCCTTTAAATATTGAATTAGAACCGGAATATTTTCTCTCATCTATTAATGTTACCTACCCATAATTAAAATAATTGCACAAATATTTCACAAAAAAAACGACTAGACATTTGATTTTTTTAAACTAATAATATGCTTGAAGAAAGACGAAAATAGCACTGATTTAAGTTCTTGTTGTTGACTAGAACTCTAGAATGGCTTTCGGTACAGTACACAATGAGTTACAGGCACTCCTATATCCTCATATCCACATAAAAACCGTAAGACTTCTAACATAATAGGCATTACGTAAATCCGTTGCAGTGTTCAGCAGTAAATATTGATTAGGGATTTAGTCTTGAGACTTCTTAATTACCCAAGTAGTCACTTACTAGTACTTTAGGTACTTAGTACGAAGTTTATCATCTTTAAAATTTCCTACAGAACCTAATGTTTGTTTATGGACGGTAAATGCCAATGAAAGTAACTTTTCTTCAAATAGGCTAGATAAAAACCGGACTACAAAATCTGCTGAAATATTTTAGCTGTTGTCGTGATTAGTTTTACCTACAGAAAATTATTAATCATATCATACCTAATTATAGCAATATTCGCGCTTAAAGCTTAGTTTTATTGAGGCTTTCAGGAACCATGTTCTCCCTCAGCTTTCGATTTGAATAAAAGACTTACCTATAAAACGGAAAGGTATATTTTTTATTTAAGAAGAATTTTAACAACGCCATAGGCTATATTGGTGTGTTATGTAAATATGAACTAGGTGTATATGTGTATGACTATCGTTTTCAAATCTTACGCAATGGGTATTACAAAATAATCGTTGGATGGCATACTATTATGATAAACGTTGGATAATATACCTGCCAATGTGAAAATTAAAAGCTAAGTAACCTACCTATAATTTCTAGAAAGAGTTTTAGTTTATGGCCAAATCACAATATTTCTTTGGAAATCATCATCAAGAAAACTGAAGAAAGGATTCGCTGAAAATGACACCATCACAATAGTGGTGCGGATTGGGTAAAGAAAACGGCATTCCATTTTGTCCGTCAGACAGGTAATACAAAAATATTAGACACGTTTTTATTGTTTTATCAAAATATCAAAAAATTACTTAGTTAAAACTCATTAAAGTTGGAGAGTGGGGGCTCACTACGTCACAAGTAGGTATAAAACTTACCTACATGTGACGTCATGCGCCATTTCAACTCAATATATCTCCGTAATTTTATGACCACGTGAAAAAAGAAAAAATACGTGTCCAATACTTTTCAATAAACTACCCGACGGACAAAGAAAAACAAAATGTGATCATCCCCTATTGTTTTTGATCTACAAAATCGTTTCACTAATGAGATTTAGTCATTTAATGAGATTAGACATATGTAATAGCCACACAAAGTATTGGCACTTTTTGTTTTGATAGTTCAATAAATTTAATTGCCTTGAGGCCTACGTAACGTATGGTCAAATACCTTATCGTTAATTAAACAAAGTTGTCGCATCGTGCATCGGGAACGGAATAACTTACAATTACACGCTTATACAAAGTTATCCTACAATAGACTACCTACCTACTATTATTACATAACGAATCTATCAGATTGAGATTGATAATTGGGACTATCATAAGTACTTACTTTTACTGTAGACTCAATAGGAACTTCTTTCCATATAAGAAATCAGCTTTCCATTTTGACATTTTGATCAAATGTGCAATAACCCACGTCTGATCGTCATTTGATAAATAGTCATTGGTCAAGTTTCGTATGACAATCATCCATAGTTTCATGTCATTATTGCTTAACTTAATTGATAATTTATTCTTCGTTAAAAGTTAGAGCGTTTTTTATTTCCGAAAAATTGTGTTACATCTAAATTAGACCGATTACAAATTATATATAGAAACAAAAATTTTCAATTATCTTTTTTTTAAATACATTTCGAAAATGTTGTTTAGTAACTTTTTAGGCCTATGTATCCTGCTTATGCGTATTAAGTTTTATTGAAATCGGTTCAGTTGCTCTTAAGTAAGTAAATAAGAAATGCCCGTAAGTCAATTATCGTTAGAATATTAAATACTTTAAAAGGTATTGGAGGGCGAAAGCTTGTAGACTTAAATAATAAACTTTTTGCAATAACCTCTCAATATCAATGACCTCTTAATTACATTAATTTAACATAATGATGGGATAACTTCATGTTAAACTTGTTCTACCACATTATTTAAATCTTTAAAACAGGTGGTTATTTATCTCAATCGATTGACAAGATTTTTTTGTAAAAATTGTATGAAATTTTTTCGTATTTGACACAAAATCATTTTGTAATAAAATTTAAGTGGTTACTGATTTAACTTTAGGTACAACAAAAGTCTTATGTAATTATATTGAATGTATCGGATCTTCAGCCTTTATAATTTTTTAATGGACGGATCACTAATAAACACATCTAAACCTAATCGTGCATAACAACGACCTCAATGACTAAAACATAGGCATTATTGCCCGGAAATATGTTAAAATTATACCGGAACAATATTACGACATAGATTTAAATCCATGTTAATGAAATCGTGAACCGACTTTAATAACGCAAACGGATGGAGTGGATGGTAGCCACCTGCATTGCATTCGTGATTCATCCCGAGTTCTCAAGAGCCGACCTCTCTGGTCTGACAGATATGGCATTTACGATTTTTTATTGTCGAACCACTGAACAGGCAATATGCTTGAATAACCTAACATTTGGCAGGTAATGTGTCTGATGTTGCAATACTTTGTAGCTGTTAAAGTGATGAGTGTGGGAATTGCGTTTAAGATGAATAATATGACACGATTAAAGAAACCATTGAAAATTGGCGAATTCTTGGGCCATGTTATGTAGGCACCTATCAATTTTAATTAGTATTATCTGTTTTGTTTACGAATCTACCCCAATATACCTAAAATTTTACGATCATTTATTTAGTCGCCTTTATCATTTTAATCTTTTAAAAAACAGGTAATGGTTCTGTCATTATTTTCCTGATTAATGTGTCCATTAATTTAAAATAGAACTTTACGACTGGGTTTTACGACCTCCACAATCACACAAAAAGCTATCAGATTCTTAATTAATTTAGATAATATTGACATAGCAACACACAGATTAGTTAATTTCTATAAATGGCAAGCTAGCCATTTATAGAAATTATTTTCTCATGTAAAGATAGTGAATATAATAATAGGTAGGTATGTGAAAAAACTGGTTCCAAGACAAATGAAATATATCTCTTTTTTTAGTTCCTTTTATGGGTGTAGTTAAGTCAATGCCAAGGTTACATACTAAAGCCATTCATATACCTACCTAAAGATGAAAGTAAAAACCAGTTGGCCAAAAAGTGGACAAACATGTTTATTTAATTGGCAAAAATCAAATAAAATTCCTTTTTTTGTTTCCATTTGCCACGGACCTATCACTTTTATAATCTGAATTCAAATAAAAATAATAAATCTTAATGATAATATATTAGTGAAAGGTCAAGGCTCATCAACGTCGACAATAACAATAATATCTCACATTATTATTTTTCAATTAACAATAATGGTAGTTCACATTATCCAGTGTCATTCATTATTTCATTAGGATTAATTATTTTATTGAACGTCAGTGCCAAAGGCATAAGTTTTAATGAAGAAAACGAATCAAACATAGCGAGGTCATTTTAGTAAAATAACCTCTGGGTAACACAAAACAATATTCAATTGGTAGATTAGTTTGTGTGACAGAACCCTTAATGAAAATTCAATTTACTGGGAAATGTTAACAAAACGGTTAAGCAATTAAGAGGACGACTACTAACGTAGTCAGGTAGGTTACCTACCATTGTTAAAACAAAATATTATACCGTTAATATTAACCTATCAAATAAACCTAGTTCAGATCCCTTGAAACATAACATTCCTCTAACATTTCACATCAAAGTGTGGCGGGTTCTGAGAAGATTATCTCAATCTATTCATAAAGCGCATGAACTATGAACTTTATAAGACAAAGTGCACAATCCAGGAAGACAGATTATGAATAATAATGTAAGGTAGACGCCATATTTGGAGTAATTCAATTTGTCAGTAGCTATAATACATATTTATAGATATTTTCAGCATCAACTGATGACAAATCGATATTAATAGTTCCGTAGAATAATGAAGTCAGTTAGAAACTTCTGTGACATACAGAAACAGAATACGATGGCAAAGCAGACAGGCAAAGGGGTTTCGATTTGGTTTGAAAAATATGGAGCCTCGAAAAGTGGAAGAAATAATCGAGGGACCAACGAAATAGCTACAGTACCAGCATCACATGAATTGACCACCCGTACTGTGTTATATAGGGTGACTGGTAATTGGTGACCGATACTTGACACGTGATTATACTCATGATAACAAACTTTCCCAAAGGAACATGTTTTTTCACACATTCACTTTTATCATCGTGTTCATCGAACAACTTTATTAGTTTCTAAGTCACGTGAGTACTTTGTCATTTGGACATTTAACGCATACGAATACGAACATAGTCAATAAGCTTTGCTATTTTTAGTCATGTCATTCGATGATTTCAATTCAATTAAAACCGTATACATTAAAATAACTTTGCCTGTATCTCTGCAAATAGGACGAAAATGTCCTCCAAATGCCAACCATAGATAATTTAAGGCACTTAAATATTGTCTAATGTTCATCTTGTGACACAATTAGGTAATAATTTTGACCTTTTTTATTGCGGTTCACTAATGACACTAAAGCACTTGTGATCCTCATGAATAAGTCAAGATCGTCGAGAGATTTTTTAATTCTTACATTTTTATCTGAAGCGTGTTCGGATAAATTTATTGTTGCGAGAAAACACTTTTCTCAGGTGTTCGATAGGTAGGGTTTGACCACTAAGGTGGTAGGTGCTTTTATAGGTACTATGCGACCACTTGCCACATGCCACACACAAACATGGCAAAGTATACTGTGATACTGTCCATCTAAAGTCAAATAATTACGATATGCCAACCGCATCCGTTTGACCATATTTCGTCATTTAGATTTGCGTTTTTACTTTTTAGCGAGTCTGTGAGAAACCAGTGGCACCTTCCATTGTCCAAGGCTTTATGAAATGACACCCACCAGATTGCCCAACTGACTCCGCCATTGTTTTAACTTTACACGGCAATAAATAGACACGCCCTTGAATATATCTAAAAACGTTGTAATTAAAATCGAGCGATATTTTGGTATAAACATCAATACTGTGGGAATTTTTGTTATCCATGTTGGGAATCAAACGCTCCACGTTTATCTTCAACCTACTATGGATGGTGCAAACCTGCCATATATGTAGGCACTTTAATACATTTATACAAAATTTAACCTTTACTTGATCGACGACCGACTTCGCAAAGCTTTATTGCTCAGCAGAGTTACGATGTATCATCTTTATTTACAAAAGGGTAACGATGTAAGTAATTAGATTGCTTCATGGTTTCACGGTACGGACATTAAGTTACACGCCCATGATAATTTAATGCTAGATTTGAAAGATGGTTATAAGAAGTTACCGATTCAGATGTAATATGAAAATGATTTGATCGTAAAACTTTAGCAACTAAAGAGGATTAGGAAACCCAATTATAAAAGGCATGAATGCAAATAAAGTTAATAAAGAACCACCAACTACTAACGATGAAATAACACACCTGACTGTACAGGCAATGATTTCGTTAATAGTATCAGTCAATATGAGATGGTGTGCTAAAAATATATCAAAAGATAAACCTAATGAATGTAATCGTGAGAACGGTACCCTACTTGAGCAAGCCGCATCGTTTGTGAGCATCGTAGAGAATACCAGCGTAAACTTACGTGTTGCGATAAAAGGTCTTCAATATTTTAAAACGAAATGAACTGAGAACGTCAGTTGGAAACAGATAAAGAGAAAAGAACAGATCATCCAAGCAAAACCGACACGTGTAGTGCCTAGTTCCTTACGAGCTCTTTAGCATAATTTGTAATTTGGAAACTCAGTTATCGTAACTAGAGAAAAGAACTTGTTTAATAACTAAAACAATGTAGATAAACACAGATTTATGATTTGATTGAACACGAAATGTAGCGATGTTCCACCTTGATTTTAGTCAGTAGATTTAGCTTTCGATCCAATTGATTCATAATGTTACTTGTCTTCGTGTAACTACTCAATGAAAAACACGAGTACATTCACACAGGTGAACGGTTGCGTGGATTTATTGGATGCTCTTTACCATCGAGCATTCGGTTTTGTGCCCGCGCCGTCATGTCTGACCTGACACGCCGCTGTAAAGGTTACACAGACCATTCTAAACCAATGACGATGCATGGATGTAACTTATTTTAAACTTTATATTAGCTTATCCAATATTCATTGAATTCCAATTTGTTCCACGTTATAATCGTCTTCTTTTACCTTTTGTTTAAAGATTCCACGTTTTCTAAATATACTCGTCCTTTAAAATTTGTACCTTAACAAAACTATGTATGTAATCTTCTAGTTTATTGCAGCGATTAATTACAATTTAAAAGGCGTGTGTAAATTATATATTGAAATAGAAAACCGCAACGAATCAAATGACCCAATAGCGGGGTCGATAAGTGGGCAAAGTTTCATGCGTTCTCTCCCCGATACAAATCGAATAATTCAAAAGAATAATGAGAAATCTAAACGTAAAATTATAAAATACATTTTATAATCTGCTAATTTAAAAAGGGCGTCATAGTATGACGACATCGAGACCGTTTTGCGTTCTGTTACTCATGGAGTCATAAAATATTCCATATTAAACATTGCATCAATGATTGAGTTTGTCTTTCAATGACATATTATTAGGAACATCGTGATGTTCAATAACTACCGACGTGACTCCGATGTCCCTTCTATAACCTTTATGTGTTTCGATTACTGTATCTATCGATTTGTTTGATAATAATAACGCACCTCTTTGTTTATTAAAAACGTTGGGATCGTCTTTTATAATTATTTGTTTGTTGTTCCAGGTAACTCACCAGTTTCATCACTGCATATCCCAGACAGATTATTTTGTATATTATCGTAATAAGGCGGTAAGCCTTAGAATACAATTAAGTGGTTTTATGTTGTGTTTAAACAGTCATTCCATTTTAAATATTTACCTAACAATCATCAACTTTAAGTTAAGAGTAATCTGTGTAATATTCTGAACACGTAATATTGTTGCCTAAATCGTATTATAAGTACTGGTCAGAAGTTCACGAACTGTGTTCCCACTATGTGTTAATTTATTTTGCCAACAATTGTAATTTTCGTTCAATGAATTGTGGTGTTTTTGAGTTACGATCGCGATGATGGATTGCATTTAAGCTACTCGTAGATACAGTACTTCATTGCTTATACAAGGTGTTGTTTTGCATCCTCGTCAAAATTCAGGAGGTTGTCACAAAAGACATAAATAATCAATAAAATTTACGGTACCTAGTTAATCCATACTAATATTATAAATGCGAATGTCACTCTGTTTGTTTGTTTGTTACCTTTTCACGACTAAACGGCTGATCAGATCTTAATGAAATTTGGTAAAAAGATAGATTTCAACCTGGGGAAGGATATAGGCTATATATCATCACGCTACGACCAATAGGAGCGGAGCAACAATGAAAAATGTTGCGAAAACGGGGCAAATGTGACGCAGACGAAGTTGCGCGGGACAGCTAGTATTCAAATAAAAATCTATGAGATAACTAATTTGTTGTGACTGGCCACTTTGTATGAGCCGTCCTATAAAGGGTTAACATCAGCATTTTTGATTGAATCTTGGTTAACGAGACGTTGCCACTGAAAATAATTGATAAATTCTCGTTAACTGCTTCCCAATATAAATTACCCACAAGCTAAGTGACTTCGCCTGTTAAACACGAAATTATAAGATTCTCCATCAGAGCCCGCAAAGTGTTGTAATATAGGTACCTACAGAAATTGCCGACCACGAATTAAGGCTCAGAGTTATAAGGTGTAATTAAGGGGTAGGTACACTGAAGATTCATTGCTTGACCGCCTTGAAATATTTCGTAAGAGCGTTATGAAATTATATTATTAAGGAAAACTGTCCCACGATTCTCATAAATGTTTTAAATGGTCAAAGTTCGTGAGGTTTGCCTTGAAAACGATTTGGACTGTATGACGTAAATTGTGTTTTTTTTTACCGAATATGCATCTAAAGTTAAAATATTTTATTATTTTAGTTTGGATTTTTTTTGACTGAATAATCTGGAAATAATTTGTTTAGAGTTGCACATAGGTACTCAGATGAGTACCTATGTGCAACTCTAAACAAATTATTTATTATTATTTATAATTGCCTATTCTCCCGGTATTAGAAATCTTAGATAGTCTCGCAAGTACTCATAATATACCAAGAAGGGCTTGTTTCTAGCATGAAAACTACTCCAGTAGAACCTCATTTACCCTATTTACCGGCAACGCAAGATAAAAGCGTTTGCGTAACGTCCAATACCTATGCAAATATACTTATGTAACTTTTACTTGCTTCTCGTACTTAGGTCCATTCATTTGCATTCTTTTAAATGGTTTGGAACAGTCACACTGCCGGCTCCGCGGTAACATTAAAAACTAAAGTGAACAAAGAGTTAGGAAAGATTTTGCAAGGGCTGAAGGCCTAGTCAAAGTAAGAAATTATGAGTTGTCTATAGTTCATACAAGGTGTATCTGACCCTTCACGACCCCATCAACCGAGCATTCATGAAACTAAGTTACTCACAATGCTAAAATTATTGCTTCTTGGTAGGACTCAATGCAATGCACTCAAAACATTGTGCGAATGAATGCGTAGTATGTATGGTTATGGAGGTATTTAAAAACAGTTATAAAATTAAAAACTTGTATTAAAAAAAAATTGTGAAAAGCTTGGAACTCTGACCTCCAATATCTCGGTAACTAGAAAGTTACCAGGCATGGCCCAGAACAAAAAAAATATCGCAATGACGGTGACAACCTGTGCCTTTCGGTTTCGTAAAGGGTCTATATCACATAATATAGGAAAAGCAGACATTTAAATCGCCTTAATTGCTAAATCAGGAAAACATCGTTTGCTTATAAATAAGTAGCGACCCAGCAGTATTTATTTCTAACAGATATCATCGCATCCCGTATAAAGACATTTAAATTAACCGACGTCATAGATTCCCATCTCAAAGAGTTAAGAGGAACGTATCAGTCCACGATGGGGTCATGTCAAGCCCCGCTTCCTAGTCTTATGCAGCCCATTGACAATAATGAACGCAAACCTATTCTGAATCACAAAATTCCCACGTTCAATTTAGAATAAAATTTAATTACTATTGTAGAACTTTGTCAGTAATTAATAATGTAATTGTTAAACCGCGAACATGATAATTTACGCAACTGTGCGTCGGGACAACAAAAGCAAGAACAACGATTCGTAAACAATAATAAATTGTTGGAAACATTGTGACTGACCATACGTTACGGGTTCTTCACGCGTGCGGAATACGGATTTTGAAATCTACGAAAGTTTTGGTGGTTTTGAGTTATGAGCGGACACTTCAAGTTCTTCTTTGGTCATTTAGAACTGTTTTCTACTAAATATTTTCTAATACCTAATAACTAATAATGTCACTTCTTTCTAACTTCTAACTAGATAAATTCTTTGAAGGTCTTAATTTTTTATTCACGACCTATCTATCATCATTTTTGCTTTAAGATTTACTTGCAATGATTACTCCATATTATTCTCCTACATTCCTCCTTATCTGATTGAATTTTGAATAAGCATGAAATAGAACGACACCATTACCATTAGATACAGGAATGCCAAATATCAGGCCCTTCACAAGTGGCTGACATTCAACTTACTAACCACCTCGTGACGATATAAATATATTCATCTGCATGAGACTTCTTTGGATCCTTTGCAAAATGCTTTAATGAAGAATGCTTAGCCTAAAAATTGGTATGCGAATTCGAAGACTAGTATTTATCTGTATATTATCAGAGTTTAAACTGGGTAAGGATTGCGTGTCGCATTGTAAGCACGTAACAGCGCCATTATAGCACGTTTCGAACTTCACTTGTATGGGATGTGTCGATAACAATCAAATAAGCCCACGGCCTTTGTTTAACAGATATACGAATGTCGCGATTCTGGGTGGATCACCGATATATTGCGATGCACATCAACCAGTCGAACCGGTCTAGGGCAGAGGGTTTACGATACGATGAAGTCACAGCGGCCGTGACACACTAAACATTGAAATAATTCGATGACACCGCCACTGAACATCAATAAAAATCTAATTTTATTCAACATGTGTAAATAGAACATCACATATGAACATATGTTTGAGTATAGTACAACTAATAAAGTTATCAAGTGCTCTCCGAATACGGTAAACAATGGTCGACTGCACATAGTCTAAGCTAACGTTGAATCATATAGAAATACCTTGCCTTATAAAGCCTAAAAACAAGAACACAAATAACTCGGGCAGCGAGGGGTATTCAAATAATTACAGCAAAAACATGGATTACTTAAACACGTTGACCTGATGAACTTTACCGAATATTTGTAGATGTAATTTATGTAAAGGCTTGTTAAACAACTTTGACCTTGGTACATTTGTGGATCATTAAAGTAATTACGTAAATAATCATTAAATCAGTGTCTGTATTTAAACTTCTGGTGCCTGCTAATTGCTCACTTCTCCAAATAGTTTTAGCTCGTTAAACGCCTACTAGGCTTAAATAACTTATGAAGTTTTTGTAACTACGGTAAATTAAGCTTTCCTCATTCAATTCAAAGGTCAAATATAAGAAATATTTTATTTATTCAAAGTATTTCATTTCTTACAAATTATCGCTAAGCATCTGTTTGACCTATACGGCCTAATGCAAGCAAATTAATAATATGTTTTGACATCACCTTATACGAATACATTTTAATGACATAAAGCACAATGGCTTGTAAAAAAATACTTTAAAGTTTAATACGTTCTCATACGTTACCTATATTAAGTATATTTTATATTAAAAACCAGTAATTAATTCACACTACTAATGAGTTATCGTAAATCAAAAGATAGGTTACTAAAGAATTGATCGTCGTGTAATCGATCACCCCATGCGGGAACAATACAAATTAGTGTTTCTTCAACGCGAATACACAAAAACTTGGGAAACACTAGGAGCTGCTATTGTTAAGGCCGATTAGTATTAATTACTGAGATAAAACCAATAGGTATTTCGTACGCAACAAAGTCACAGTGAGCTACAAATGCAAAGAATCTTGTTTGTTGAAATATTCAGAAAACAACACCTGGTTACTTAAATTACGTTTGACAAATCAACTGCCAAAGAATTCCAAATTGCATCAGTGTCACATAGAAACCGAATCGATAATGTCCAATATCTTGGAATGCCTTGAAAAGAAATTAACGAGCTTGTAACATACTTTATGAAATTTTCTACAATTCTCATGATAGTGTGAAACCCTCTTAGCAGAAACCTGTTTGCCGACGTCCACTTAAAATTTTATAACGTACCCTTATTTCATACATACTTTGAAAAATCCAAAAAAAATTACAGAGTTAAATTAAAGCTGAAGATTTTGTTTCAAGTTTGTTAGCTTGAACGCGCTAATCTCAGGAACTACAGTCATTCAGTGTTAGATAGCCCATTTATCGAGGAAGGCTATAGGTTATATATCATCACGCTACGACCAATAGGAGCAGAGCAGCAATGAAAAATGTTGCGAAAACGGGGAAAAAGTGACGCAGACGAAGTTGCGCGGGACAGCTAGTTTATTTATAAAGATACACCATGACCTTGGTTAATAATTCGTAGGATACACTTGATCCCCAGATTCGTACTTTTCCGTGAGATTCTGATATTCACACGGACGAAACCACGAGCAAAAGCTAGTCTAATAAACGCGATGATCACCATAATGTAACCGGTGATTTTTTATTAGGAAACCTAAAGAAACTTCAAGAGAAGAGTGTCGAAACAGTCCTGGAACGTTTAATTGAAGACCCTATGACGAAATAACACGCGGAAACACTTCAGGCGCAGTTCACGAGACTGACCTCACGAATCCAAGATGCAACCTTACAATTAAAGCCTCTTCGTGAGCTGCCACTTAAGCCATTAACAATATTATTATAATAGACCTTATGAATGCAAAGAACTCGGATTTAATAATGGGAAGCCTGTGATTGATTGAGGCGTTAAAAATATTGTCACTGTATATTAATCGGTTTATAATTTGATGCTGATTAAATGTGTTGAGGTTTCATTGTGAATTTGTTATGGCAGTTCTGGTTAATTCTTTTTAATTATGGCTATTATGTTATGAAGTCTTATAAACTGGATTATTATGTATGTGTATTAAGAAACTATACTAACTTAAGAAGTGCTTTTGCCATCTTCGTTGCTTTATGAAATCCCGGAGGAAATTCCTGAGCTTATTCGAGAATTTGATTATTTTTCTTGAACCGTAATTGTTTAATAGTACTCTTGGCAATTTAAATAATAAGAATTCTAATGAAAGTGTAATACTTATAATATGTCATTATTCTCTTAATTACGAACACTATTCGTTCACCCAACGTAATTACATTCACCTGACACGTTATTTTTTTTTAATAAAATTAGACACTCTTAATAATCACTATCTGCTCGTCTTTTTCCCAACTATGTTGGGGTCAGCTTCCAGTCTATCCACATGCAGCTGAATACCAGTATTTTACATAAAACAACTGCCTATCTAGGTTCCACAACCCAGTTGGTACTGGGTAATACGATACCTCTTGGTATGCTGGTTGTCAGACTTTCGGGTCACCAACTAAAACACACAAACACTCTTAATAGTACATTATGATATAAGTACGGCAAGTTGAAAAGTACAGCCGAAGCGATATTGCTAGCCCAAGCCGTAGGCGAGGGCTACGAGAAAGCAGAGGATGTAATGTGTACACGCGAAGTATTTATAATCCAAAAAAATGTGTTAGAATCAGTATTGTGCGCCAGTGCGCACATTGACAATACCGAAAGCTGTAAGCCATATTTTGTTAAATTAAAACTCCTAACTTTACCTTCTACATACATTCATGACCTTTGCATATTTGTATTTAAAAATGGCAACATTTTCCCTAAAACAAAAGACATGCATAACGTCAACACACGCCATAAAAATAGACTATCTTCCACCATTTCGGATCAAAATGCTTTACCATAGCCCATATTACATGGCAGTAAAAATATATTTAACAAATTACCGGAGAAGAACCCAAATTCAATACATTTACAGAAAATTAAAAGAATATTTAACACAAAAATGTGAATATGTAAGATAGAACAAAAGTAAAATAATACATACAAATTAATAAAATATAAATACAATAGAGAATATAAATTAATAAAATATAATAATTCATACAAATTAATGAAATTATAATAACGGATACAAATAAATCTAACCGTTACGTTATTACCAATTTTATAATCTTTATGTTGCCGTGCCCTAACCGGGTTTCATGTTGGAACTTACTCACGTATATGTAACAACTAAATGTAAACACATGAATGCAATAAAGAGTTTGAGTTTGAGTTTAACTATCAAAGCGCACGTATGTCATACGACGTTTTATAACACATTTGCGAGGAAATAAATAAAACTCGGACAATGAAAAAAAAAACAATATAGCGAAAAGAAAAAGCGTGCGGAATCATTTTTACTTGTTCACAAATTAGCGATGCGCTCGCATTAGCGCTTTTTTTTAAGGCAAATGCTCAATAACAGCCAGTATTACTAATAAATTAAATTAATATTTTTGTGTTTTGTTAGAGATAAAATGGTTATAATTTATGGTCAAAATTAATTAAATTAAAGAATTAAATGTTTATTTATTCTATTTTATCTCCCAAAGTTAATTATATTCATAAAATGTTGACCACTTTTCTGACATAAAAACTCTTTGATGGATTTTTGTAAGCTCCTAAATTGATGTTACTGGTAATAATTGACCTATGAAGAAAAACTTGAGAAATGATCATTACCAAAGTTCATTTCAATGTAACACCGAAAGTTATGAAATATTTCAGTATAAAAAGTTCATTGCAAGCAAGCAACAGTTACTAAGTTTATCATTTCGTCAATGCTGGTACTTAATATATCTAAACGACTGATTGAATAGAACATTTTCACTTCTTCACGAAATGTCTTTCAAAGCTGTTTAAAAGCCCATTACTTCTGTCTATATGATAGAGGCTCTCTAATTGAGAAACTCTTC
Organism: Cerastis leucographa; assembly: GCA_963082945.1. Classification (NCBI taxonomy): domain Eukaryota; kingdom Metazoa; phylum Arthropoda; class Insecta; order Lepidoptera; family Noctuidae; genus Cerastis; species Cerastis leucographa. Next base: position 10,553,097 of record OY720353.1, read on the forward strand.
GCATTCAGTATAAATTGTAATTGATTAAAGTTTTCGTCACATCTCTCCATAGCTACATCATAATTTAATCTTACGGCAAATAAAACCCAAGGCAAAAACTTACGCTACGTGTTGTAGAAAAATTATATACGGTAAATTAAAAAAAATATGTTTGTCAGGATTCAGTAGGAACGGTTACACATAGGAAAACTGACGTCATTTCTTATCGATAAAAATGATTTAGATCGGGTGACTTTAAGGTATAAAGTCACCCTGCCAGGGCTGCGAGACTGTTCGAAAGAGATACCGTGGGCCTGGAACACAAAGGGCTAAGAAGGAACATGGATGGGTTTTAGTCAGTCAAGTCTGACACTCCCTCCCGCTCCGCCCAGAGCGGGGGAGGTTATTTGATAATTTCCCATCCGTAAAAAAAAAAGGTATAAAGTCACCCGATAATAAAAGAGTTCTTATTCGCATAAACCGAAAAGATAGTGTTGATTTCTCTCTTTTAAACCGTTTTTCTTTTATTTTCATGTGTTAATATTTTTGTGTTTTCTTAATTTTAGGGCCCCATGAAGCGGCTGTCATGCGCATAGCGGCACTGATTGCACTCGTGCAGGTATGTCCCACTCTCGTTTATATCTACAATAATTATTATAATTTATTTGTCTCTTAATCAATGATTTATTTATATTCCATCACTTGAGCCAGGTCATGATTTAAGAAATTGAATTACGAGACAAACCTATAAACAAATACTATTGCTTCGCTGACCCAACAATAACCAAACCTTAAGGCCAATGGTTCACACATTCTCTCATCTAAATAATTTCGTAACAATTTTCCTACAGCTTCCAAAACAACGCAACAGCCAAATTAAGTAATATACAAATACAATTTATTATGTTTTGATAGAGTTCCCGATTTTTCAATATATTTAGTATGCTACTTCGTAAGCATTGTTTCTTAACTTTTGTTTTGGAACTTTAGTTTGATGAAATATATGCGTATGATCATTTCGACAACTTTAAGCTTATATCGTGATAATCCCATGCAGAAGCCGTTCTTTATGAGAATCGCAATAGTTCACTCGATAGCTCGAACAACAATTTTCTTCATTGGGATTTACTACGATTTTATTATTGTCGCTTTTTTTTAGTGTTCCGAAAAAATCTTAACTTTTTCGTTAGCTTAATTTTGGTACTGATTTCCGAAGGCGCTGAGAATTTGTTACAAAATAAAAAAAAAGCGGGAAATTGACCGCTTCTTTGGGTCTGTCATTCGTTTGAACATGGTATTCGAAAAAGGAAATCACATTATAACAACCAATTTTTAATTAGTCAGTCATTATTATTACTCAGGAATATAACAACTAGTACAAAACATACAAGTACTTACCTATATTTTCATATTATGGAACATGTTTTAGTTTTAATATTGTGCGGTGGTTTGTGACACCAAATTAAGTACGTGAGAGTTAGTGCTCATTGTGCAGCCGCGAACAATAAATTACAGATTGAACGATAATAATAATAAGTGCCGTCATCTCAGAGACACATCCATGTGTGTTTGACGAAGGGTTACATTGAGATGTATTTAAAACGACACAATTTAAACAGTCCGTTTGTACCTCTACCTACGTCCTATTTAATTTTGAGCAAAGTATAAAATTGTAAACTATCCTGGCCATCTTCCCTAATTGTTAATAAGTCCGAGGCCCTAGTAAACGCGCAAAATTAATGTTGAGTAGGTAAATTATATCAATTTAAAATCGAAATTTTAATCGAAAAAATCACATCTGTCCTAATCATGGTTTATATCTTTGCAACAACCACAATTAGTAAGTATGAAGTAAATATGTTGTGCGAAACGAGTTTTATATTTATACACGGTGTAAATCACCTCATCACGAAGCCGTCGCCAATCATTCTGTACATGAAATTAAGTAACTTTACGCAAAAAAACATTGCTGGGAAACGACTTTTTTTTGGGGGGTGAAAAATCATGTTTTATGGTAGAACTCAATGTAACGCACTCAAAACATTGTGCTGATGGACGGATTGAATAGTACGGGGGTCGTGGAGGTGTTTAAAGTAAAAATCTTACATTAAAAACTTGTGTTAAAAAAAATACTTGTCAAAAAGTTGGAACTTTGACCCCTAATATCTCCGTAACTAGAAGGTTCCCAGGTATGGTGTAGAACAAAAAAATTATCGCAATGACAGGGAGAACCAGTGCCTTTCGGCTTCGTTAAGAGGTGTTTTACACCCTTTATTATTAGTAGTAATAATTTTAAAATCGTTCTCCTCTCTTTAACAGAACAGAAAATTAAGGGAAAATACTATATTGGACCAATCAATTATATAAATTCTGTTCCATATCAATTTAATAATATACAAATGTTGCTGTAGCTGTCGCTCGCTACAGCTGTTTCAGACGACTCACAAACGCTCACCGCGGTTGAGCTAAACCGCGAGCTATCCGGCGATGCGCTCTCACCTTTCTACGAAAGCAATGAGGATGCTGGGGTCATGTTCATCAGAGGCTCAAGGGCCGTCGACTCGCCCTTGTCCCCCGACATCGACGTGCAATGTTCTGGCGATTACATCGACGTCAGTGTTGAGTTCGCCGACATTTTCGATGGTATCATTTACAGTAAGGGATTCCTAAATGATCCGAAGTGCAAGTAAGTACAGTTTGCGTATTTTAAAGAATCAAGTTTTTCTTACTTATGAGACAGGTTTGTTAACCAAGTACTTTGTTCCGCCAGTACTTCTCTGCAGCTAAAACTGGCGAAAGGAAAGGCTTTTTGTATTATTTTTGACGTTCATACAGTGACAAAACTTACCCTAATTTAAATTAATCACTTTCATTTTTGTAAGGATTAGAATCATTTACATAATCGGGGGTCGTTTAAAATGTGAAACTCTTTGTCTATTCTGAGCAATTATATGTATTTCACACATAACATAACATCACGCCTTAATCCCCGAAGGGTTAGGCAGAGGTGTACCTAATAGTACACGCACATTTAAGTTATGTTTAACTCCCATGAAATAAGGGGCGAGCCTATTTCCATCAAACGGGACACAAATCCTGTCTAGGTGGCTGCTACTGAGAAATTCCTGATGGAAAAACCCAATAACAATTTGCCCGACCCGAGAATCGAACATAGGACCTCATGCTGAGCAGTCTCGTTTGCGACCACGAGACCAATGAGGCACCAATGAGGCAGTCAAGTATAAGTAGTTCCTCATTATACAATGAGTTGCGACATAATATTATTAAAACCCTGTTGACGGTTTAAACGTTATCGTTTGCTAACCACTTGTTTCTGACTTTTTTCTGACTTTCTGAATTCATCGAAGTTTTCTATCAAAACATGCACTAAGTCAACCACTTATACATTTTCAGATACGTGTCATTGGGTGGCAGTCAAACGCGGTACTCGTTCCGAGTGCCCCTGAATGGGTGCGGCTCCCGGCCGCTTTGTAACGCGTGCGGTACCATCGATAACGTGCTTGTGTTCCAAGCTGACGACTTACTGCAAGGACCCCAGGATTTCGCTCGCAAGGTATAAAATTGAAGTCCCCCGTGCACGAAACACCTGTATCCATTTCTGGATACAGTCCTTATGACAATGACTTCCTAAAAAGATACTGCTTGAATAATATTTTGTGTAACGTTTTCTGACGTTTCGACTTAATGTTCAGGCGGTTTACTAAATCTAAAAACAAATTTATAGGTACATACCTACTTACTGTCTTTTGATTCCTTTATTAAAAATTTTTTGACGCCCTGTAATTTTGATACTTGTACATATTTTATTTTTATTTTATATTTATTTGTAGTCTGTAAATAATGTACATATGTAATATTAATAAAAATACGTTAATTTGGTACAAAATTTATTAAAAAACCTCCAATAAAATTTAAATTACAAGATACCACTGATTTCCAAAGACAAAATGCAGGACTCACCATTCCAAATTTCATATTCCAGGTGTCATGCGCTCGCACTTCCATAGAAGTGTCGACCGGAGTGGTTACCACGAGGGAGGAACACACGCTGAAACTAAAGCCTTTCATGGTTGATATGCTCGATGTGGTCGCCGTCGAAGGTCCCGCGGGAGGAGTTGAGTGCTGGATGGACATTCAAAAGGGAGTCTTTCCTAACGTAAGTATGTCGGAGATGTTTTCGAAATAGGAATCAATGTTAAAATTATGGATGGTAGAGAGTTACCAGTAACATATAAGACAATAACATAAAAAAAATACTTTTAGGCGTGCTACACAAAATACTTTTAATGAGTTTGGGTTGGCTTGATTTGGCACGGTCGAGTGGCAAAACATACATGACATTTGGCCGCCCCGCATGGGCCCAATCATGCCGAATTAGAACAACTCGAACACGTGCAGTACTGCTAAACTCCAGTAATAAAATGAGAGTACCATTTACTTTTTAAATGTTTTCAGACGACTCCGTTGAAGGACTCGATCAAAATTGGTGAATATTTAACCATCCTTGTGTACCTCAAAGATGTCAGAAACCAGTTCAGTCTAAAGATCCATGATTGTTGGGCTTATGACAGCGACAGCTACGACAATCCCAGGACCAGCAAGATTCAACTTACAGACAAGGAGGGTTGCCCTAAGTAAGAAAACTGATTATTTTTTACTTCACCTCATCTACCGGCCTTTTAAATCAGTCTAACCGAATACAGCATTTTTTAAATTTAATTCTATATGTTAATAAAAACATAGGTACGATTTTGCTCATAGGTACTCCGTATGTTTATTTAAGAAATCAATTTAAACTCGAGCATATTTCAACTAGTGATTGATTTTGATTTTTCAAGGTCTTTATTAGTTCATGAGGTTTATAATACAGTTTACAAACGATCTTATTCTATTTGTACACAAATCACGATTTATATCGTTACACAGGCTGCTGTCGCCTTTATAAACATTAAAACATGTTATTACTAAATATTATTTTACAATGGTTGAACTTACATAATACTAAATGTTCAGCTACGGGGTATGTGCAAGTCTTGGTACGGACCCACATAAGTTAAAATATTTAGTTGTACAAAATGTACGCTATTATTATAATATGTTATAACTAATATAAGGTAAGTAGCGGGTAGTTCGCAAAAAGATCACATATTCTCCGATCGGTCGAGCGGCGTCGGCTAGTAAGCGAGCTGTCGTCATGATGCATGAGGAAATAGTGATGGGGCAGTCGGTATCGATTGTACGTACGGGCGTACGGTAATGTACTGAGTCTAGTATTTGAACTAGTAATAGTTATAACAGAGATCCTGGCAGTTTGTATATAAAGACCGGTTTTAAAATTTAAGTATATTTTAATTACAGGAAGAGGAAACTCATTGACTTGTGGCAGAAAACAACAAACACTGGCAAAAGCGGGGCGACTTTGATAGCTTACAGTAAAGTGAGCGCTTTCCGTTTCCCCGAAACCGATCAAGTTTACCTTACTTGTAATGTTGAGGTAAATATTTTCACCATAAATATTACCTTTAAGTATATTTATTTTCTTAATTTTTTGTGATTGGAATACTTAATTACTATTCGTTTTGTTCTTCATTGCAGTTATGCACAAACAACTGTGACTCCAGCTGTGATGGAATAATCAAAGAGGTTTCCACCACGATTCGACCAACACAGTGTTACCCAGGATCACGCGACCCTAACTGTCAACGGATAACGGTTGAACCACAATTAAAGTGTTATCCTGGTTCTTCTGATCCCCGGTGTCCTCAACAGCCAACGCCTTCTACACCAAACTGTTATCCAGGAAGTACAGACCCACGGTGCCCGTCACCGACAACACCTGTCTGCTACCCAGGGTCACCCGACCGAAGATGTCCTCAACCACCACAACCAACGACACTAACTCCGCCTACATACCTACCACCAACGTCGCCAGCACCTAAGTGTTACCCTGGTTCTAATGATCCTAGATGCCCAAGGCCAACCACACCTGAGCCCCCTCGTTGCTTTCCAGGATCAAGTGATCCTCGATGCCCTAAACCCACAACGCCTGAACCTCCTCGATGCTACCCTGGATCCAGCGATCCAAGATGCCCCAAACCTACGACTCCTGAGCCGCTTCGTTGCTTCCCCGGTTCAAACGATCCTAGGTGCCCCAAACCCACAACACCTGAACCTCCTCGATGCTACCCTGGATCAAGTGATTCTAGATGCCCTAAACCCACAACGCCAGAACCACCTCGGTGCTACCCTGGATCAAATGATCCTAGATGCCCCAAACCTACGACTCCAGAGCCACCACGTTGCTACCCAGGTAGCACTGATCCCAGATGTCCAAAGCCAACGCCTCCTAAGCCTGTTTGTTATCCTGGTTCCCCAGATCCAAACTGTCCGCAACCACCACGACCGACAACATTAAATCCTCCCACTTATTTACCACCAGAGCCCACTACTCCTGCGCCTCCGAAATGTTTCCCCGGTAGCACAGATCCGAGATGTCCCAGGCCGACAACACCTGAGCCACCTCGATGCTTCCCTGGAAGCACTGATCCTAGATGTCCCAAACCAACAACGCCAGCTCCGCCTAATTGCTACCCCGGTAGCCAAGATACTCGTTGCCCTCAGCCCACCACTCCTGCACCACCAAGATGCTTCCCAGGTAGCACTGATCCTAGGTGCCCAAAACCTACAACACCGGCCCCGCCAAACTGTTATCCAGGGAACACTGACCCACGCTGTCCTAAACCAACAACGCCAGCCCCTCCAAACTGCTACCCTGGCAGCCAGGACCCTAGATGCCCTAAACCTACCACGCCTGAGCCACCTCGTTGCTTCCCAGGATCAAATGATCCAAGATGTCCTAAGCCAACTACTCCTGCACCAGCAAGATGCTTCCCAGGTAGCACTGATCCTAGGTGCCCAAAACCTACAACACCAGCCCCACCAAACTGTTATCCAGGGAACACTGACCCACGCTGTCCTAAACCGACAACGCCAGCCCCTCCAAACTGCTACCCTGGCAGCCAGGACCCTAGATGCCCGAAACCTACCACGCCTGAGCCACCTCGTTGTTTCCCAGGATCAAGTGATCCAAGATGTCCTAAGCCAACGACTCCAGAGCCACCTCGGTGCTACCCTGGATCAAATGATCCTAGATGCCCCAAACCTACGACTCCAGAGCCACCACGTTGCTACCCAGGTAGCACTGATCCCAGATGTCCAAAGCCAACGCCTCCTAAGCCTGTTTGTTATCCTGGTTCCCCAGATCCAAACTGTCCGCAACCACCACGACCGACAACATTAAATCCTCCGACTTATTTACCACCAGAGCCCACTACTCCTGCGCCTCCTAAATGTTTCCCCGGTAGCACAGATCCGAGATGTCCCAGGCCGACAACACCGGAGCCACCTCGATGCTTCCCTGGAAGCACTGATCCTAGATGTCCCAAACCAACGACGCCAGCCCCTCCAAACTGCTACCCTGGCAGCAAGGACCCTAGATGCCCAAAGCCTACCACTCCTGCACCACCTAAATGCTTCCCCGGCAGCACAGACCCAAGGTGCCCAAAACCAACTACACCAGCTCCACCTAACTGCTACCCCGGTAGCCAAGACCTACGTTGCCCTAAGCCAATTACACCTGCCCCTCCTAACTGTTTCCCAGGCAGCACAGACCCACGCTGTCCCAAACCAACAACGCCAGCGCCACCAAAATGCTTCCCAGGCAGCACAGATCCTAGATGTCCCAAACCAACAACGCCAACACCTCCAAAGCCTGTTTGTTACCCAGGTTCCCCTGATCCGAACTGTCCACAACCACCGCGACCGACTACATTCAATCCCTCCACTTATCTGCCACCGGTGCCAACTACTCCTGCGCCTCCGAAATGTTTCCCCGGCAGCACAGATCCGAGATGTCCCAGGCCGACAACACCTGAGCCACCTCGATGCTTCCCTGGAAGCACTGATCCTAGATGTCCCAAACCGACGACGCCAGCTCCGCCTAATTGCTACCCCGGTAGCCAAGACCCTCGTTGTCCTAAACCTACCACTCCAGCACCACCGAGATGTTTCCCAGGTAGCACTGATCCTAGGTGCCCAAAACCAACTACACCAGCACCACCAAACTGTTATCCCGGTAACACTGACCCACGCTGTCCTAAACCAACAACGCCAGCACCTCCTAATTGCTACCCTGGCAACCAAGATCCACGTTGCCCTAAGCCTACCACTCCTGCACCACCAAGGTGCTTCCCTGGTAGCACTGACCCAAGGTGCCCAAAACCAACTACACCAGCACCACCAAACTGCTACCCCGGTAACACTGACGCACGTTGCCCAAAACCAACAACACCTGCCCCGCCAAACTGTTATCCAGGAAACACAGACCCACGTTGTCCTAAACCGACAACGCCTGCTCCTCCTAGATGCTTCCTTGGTAGCCCAGATCCTAGATGTCCCAAACCAACGACGCCTGCCCCACCTAATTGCTACCCAGGTAGTACTGATCCTCGGTGTCCCAAGCCAGCTACTCCGAAACCAGTTTGTTACCCCGGGTCTCCTGATCCCAAATGTCCTCAACCTCCACGACCGACGACATTGAATCCTCCCACTTATTTGCCTCCAGTAACACCCGGTCCCAAGTGTTATCCCGGTTCAACAGATACAAGATGTCCAAAACCAACGACCCCTGCACCACCAAACTGTTTCCCTGGCAGCCAGGACTCTCGTTGTCCAAAGCCTACTACTCCAGCACCTCCAAGGTGCTTCCCAGGTAGCACGGACCCTCGCTGCCCTAAACCAACCACACCCGCCCCACCAAACTGCTATCCCGGTAATACTGACTCACGTTGTCCTAAACCAACAACGCCAGCCCCTCCAAACTGTTATCCCGGTAGCCAAGACCCTCGCTGTCCCAAACCCACAACCCCTGCACCTCCAAAATGTTTCCCAGGTAGCTCAGATCCTAGGTGTCCGAAACCCACAACACCTGCTGCACCTAACTGCTACCCTGGCAGTCAAGACCCTCGGTGTCCCAAGCCAACCACTCCCGCTCCACCGAGATGCTTCCCAGGTAGCACCGATCCTAGGTGCCCTAAGCCCACAACTCCTAAGCCAGTTTGCTATCCCGGTTCTCCCGACCCGAACTGCCCACAACCTCCACGGCCGACGACATTGAATCCTCCCACATACTTACCACCGGTTACACCAGGACCCAAATGTTATCCCGGTTCCAAGGATTCCAGATGCCCTAAGCCTACTACACCGGCTCCTCCTAACTGCTTCCCCGGTAGCCAAGACCCTCGCTGCCCAAAGCCTACCACTCCGGCACCGCCAAGATGCTTCCCAGGTAGTACAGATCCTAGGTGTCCCAAACCGACAACACCTGCTCCACCCAACTGTTACCCTGGTAACCAAGACCCTCGCTGCCCTAAGCCCACAACACCTGCACCACCTCGATGCTACCCAGGCAGCACCGATCCTAGATGTCCTAAACCAACCACACCCGCCCCACCAAACTGCTATCCCGGTAATACTGACTCACGTTGTCCTAAACCAACAACGCCAGCCCCTCCAAACTGTTATCCCGGTAGCCAAGACCCTCGCTGTCCCAAACCCACAACCCCTGCACCTCCAAAATGTTTCCCAGGTAGCTCAGATCCTAGGTGTCCTAAACCCACAACACCTGCTCCACCTAACTGCTACCCTGGCAGTCAAGACCCTCGGTGTCCCAAGCCAACCACTCCCGCTCCACCGAGATGCTTCCCAGGTAGCACCGATCCTAGGTGCCCTAAGCCCACAACTCCTAAGCCAGTTTGCTATCCCGGTTCTCCCGACCCGAACTGCCCACAACCTCCACGGCCGACGACATTGAATCCTCCCACATACTTACCACCGGTTACATCTGGACCCAAATGTTATCCCGGTTCCACGGATCCCAGATGCCCTAAACCTACAACACCTGCTCCACCTAACTGCTACCCAGGCAGCCAAGACTCTCGCTGCCCTAAGCCAACCACTCCTGCGCCACCTCGATGCTACCCAGGGAGCACCGATCCTAGATGTCCAAAGCCAACAACGCCTGCTCCTCCTAATTGTTACCCAGGCAGCCAAGACCCTCGTTGTCCCAGGCCTACAACACCTGCTCCACCTAACTGCTACCCCGGTAGCCAAGACCCTCGTTGCCCTAAGCCAACCACTCCTGCGCCACCTCGATGCTACCCAGGGAGCACCGATCCTAGATGTCCAAAGCCAACAACGCCTGCTCCTCCTAATTGTTTCCCAGGCAGCCAAGACCCTCGTTGTCCCAGGCCTACAACGCCTGCTCCACCTAACTGCTACCCAGGCAGCCAAGACTCTCGCTGCCCCAAGCCTACCACTCCCGCTCCGCCGAGATGCTTCCCAGGTAGCACCGATCCTAGGTGCCCCAAGCCAACAACTCCTAAGCCAGTTTGCTATCCCGGTTCTCCTGACCCGAACTGCCCACAACCTCCACGGCCGACGACATTGAATCCTCCCACATACTTACCACCGGTTACATCTGGGCCCAAATGTTATCCCGGTTCCACGGATTCCAGATGCCCTAAACCTACTACACCAGCTCCTCCTAACTGCTTCCCCGGCAGCCAAGACCCTCGTTGTCCCAGGCCTACAACACCTGCTCCACCTAACTGCTACCCAGGCAGCCAAGACTCTCGCTGCCCCAAGCCTACCACTCCCGCTCCGCCAAGATGCTTCCCAGGTACTACAGATCCTAGGTGTCCCAAACCGACAACACCTGCTCCACCCAAATGCTACCCCGGTAACCAAGACCCTCGCTGCCCTAAGCCCACAACACCTGCACCACCTCGATGCTACCCAGGCAGCACCGATCCTAGATGTCCTAAACCAACAACGCCTGCCCCTCCAAATTGTTTCCCAGGTAGTCAAGACCCGCGTTGCCCCAAGCCCACAACACCTGCTCCACCTAACTGCTACCCCGGTAGCCAAGATCCTCGTTGCCCTAAACCAACCACACCTGCGCCACCTCGATGCTACCCAGGCAGCACCGATCCTAGATGTCCAAAACCAACAACACCTGCCCCTCCTAATTGTTACCCAGGCAGCCAAGACCCTCGTTGTCCCCGGCCTACAACACCTGCTCCACCTAACTGCTACCCAGGCAGCCAAGACTCTCGCTGCCCCAAGCCTACCACTTCCGCTCCACCGAGATGCTTCCCAGGTAGCACCGATCCTAGGTGCCCCAAGCCAACAACTCCTAAGCCAGTTTGCTATCCCGGTTCTCCTGACCCGAACTGCCCACAACCTCCACGGCCGACGACATTGAATCCTCCCACATACTTACCACCGGTTACATCTGGGCCCAAATGTTATCCCGGTTCCACGGATTCCAGATGCCCTAAACCTACTACACCAGCTCCTCCTAACTGCTTCCCCGGCAGCCAAGACCCTCGTTGTCCCAGGCCTACAACACCTGCTCCACCTAACTGCTACCCAGGCAGCCAAGACTCTCGCTGCCCCAAGCCTACCACTCCCGCTCCGCCAAGATGCTTCCCAGGTAGTACAGATCCTAGGTGTCCCAAACCGACAACACCTGCTCCACCCAATTGCTACCCCGGTAACCAAGACCCTCGCTGCCCTAAGCCCACAACACCTGCACCACCTCGATGCTACCCAGGCAGCACCGATCCTAGATGTCCTAAACCAACAACGCCTGCGCCACCTCGATGCTACCCAGGCAGCACCGATCCTAGATGTCCAAAACCAACAACACCTGCCCCTCCTAATTGTTACCCAGGCAGCCAAGACCCTCGTTGTCCCAGGCCTACAACGCCTGCTCCACCTAACTGCTACCCAGGCAGCCAAGACTCTCGCTGCCCCAAGCCTACCACTCCCGCTCCGCCGAGATGCTTCCCAGGTAGCACCGATCCTAGGTGCCCCAAGCCAACAACTCCTACGCCAGTTTGCTATCCTGGTTCTCCTGACCCGAACTGCCCACAACCTCCACGGCCGACGACATTGAATCCTCCCACATACTTACCACCGGTTACATCTGGGCCCAAATGTTATCCCGGTTCCACGGATTCCAGATGCCCAAAACCTACTACACCGGCTCCTCCTAACTGCTTCCCCGGCAGCCAAGACCCTCGGTGTCCCAAACCGACAACACCTGCTCCACCTAACTGCTACCCCGGTAACCAAGACCCTCGCTGCCCTAAGCCCACAACACCTGCACCACCTCGATGCTACCCAGGCAGCACTGATCCTAGATGTCCCAAACCAACAACGCCTGCTCCACCTAACTGTTACCCTGGTAGCCAAGATCCTCGTTGTCCAAAGCCAACCACACCTGCACCCCCTCGATGCTACTCAGGCAGCACCGATCCTAGATGTCCAAAACCAACCACACCTGCTCCACCCAATTGCTACCCCGGTAACCAAGACCCTCGCTGCCCTAAGCCCACAACACCTGCACCACCTCGATGCTACCCAGGCAGCACCGATCCTAGATGTCCTAAACCAACAACGCCTGCGCCACCTCGATGCTACCCAGGCAGCACCGATCCTAGATGTCCAAAACCAACAACACCTGCCCCTCCTAATTGTTACCCAGGCAGCCAAGACCCTCGTTGTCCCAGGCCTACAACGCCTGCTCCACCTAACTGCTACCCAGGCAGCCAAGACTCTCGCTGCCCCAAGCCTACCACTCCCGCTCCGCCGAGATGCTTCCCAGGTAGCACCGATCCTAGGTGCCCCAAGCCAACAACTCCTACGCCAGTTTGCTATCCTGGTTCTCCTGACCCGAACTGCCCACAACCTCCACGGCCGACGACATTGAATCCTCCCACATACTTACCACCGGTTACATCTGGGCCCAAATGTTATCCCGGTTCCACGGATTCCAGATGCCCAAAACCTACTACACCGGCTCCTCCTAACTGCTTCCCCGGCAGCCAAGACCCTCGGTGTCCCAAACCGACAACACCTGCTCCACCTAACTGCTACCCCGGTAACCAAGACCCTCGCTGCCCTAAGCCCACAACACCTGCACCACCTCGATGCTACCCAGGCAGCACTGATCCTAGATGTCCCAAACCAACAACGCCTGCTCCACCTAACTGCTACCCTGGTAGCCAAGATCCTCGTTGTCCAAAGCCAACCACACCTGCACCCCCTCGATGCTACCCAGGCAGCACCGATCCTAGATGTCCAAAACCAACCACACCTGCTCCTCCTAATTGTTTCCCAGGCAGCCAAGACCCTCGTTGTCCCAGGCCTACAACACCTGCTCCACCTAATTGCTACCCAGGCAGCCAAGACTCTCGCTGCCCCAAGCCTACCACTCCCGCTCCGCCGAGATGCTTCCCAGGTAGCACCGATCCTAGGTGCCCTAAGCCGACAACTCCTAAGCCAGTTTGCTATCCCGGTTCTCCTGACCCGAACTGCCCACAACCTCCGCGTCCTACGACATTAAATCCTCCAACATACTTACCACCTACGACACAAACACCAGAGCCAGCTCGTTGCTACCCTGGTTCAAGTGATCCTAGATGCCCCAAACCATCAACTCCTGAGCTCCCTAGATGTTACCCTGGTTCTTCCGATCCTAGATGCCCCAAACCTACAACGCCAGAGCCACCTCGTTGCTACCCTGGCTCTAATGATCCTAGATGCCCGAAACCCACAACACCAGCTCCTCTTAACTGCTTCCCAGGCAACCAAGATCCTCGCTGCCCTAAACCAACTACACTCGCACCACCTCGATGCTACCCAGGCAGCACCGATCCCAGATGTCCTAAGCCAACGACTCCTAAACCAGTTTGTTACCCTGGTTCACCTGATCCTAAATGCCCGCAACCCCCACGATCCACAACGTTAAATCCTCCCACTTATTTACCGCCAACTACACAAACACCTGAGCCACCTCGTTGCTACCCTGGTTCAAGTGATCCTAGATGCCCCAAACCAACAACTCCTGAACCGCCTCGTTGTTACCCTGGTTCTAATGATCCTAGATGCCCCAAACCAACGACACCTGAGCCACCACGATGCTTCCCTGGCTCCAATGACCCTAGATGTCCCAAGCCCACCACTCCTGAGGCACCTAGATGTTACCCTGGTTCATCCGATCCTAGATGCCCCAAGCCCACAACGCCAGAGCCACCTCGTTGCTACCCTGGCTCTAATGATCCTAGATGCCCGAAACCCACAACACCAGCTCCTCCTAATTGCTACCCCGGCAGCCAAGATCCCCGCTGTCCTAAACCAACAACACCCGACCCACCTCGATGCTACCCTGGTTCAAACGATCCTAGATGTCCCAAACCTACAACGCCAGAGCCACCTCGTTGCTACCCTGGCTCCAATGATCCTAGATGCCCCAAACCCTCACCCACAACTCCAAGCTCATGTTATCCGGGATCCAGGGATCCCAAATGCCCACAACCGTTTGCTCCCAGCAGTACAAATCCCCCTTCAACATACTTGCCACCTTTCCCCGAAGAAAATGAAATCAAATCATCGAGGGTCAGCAGACTAGCTCCTAATGACTTTGATGATGAGAAGTCTTACGAAGATAAGCAATCTGAAATCGGTAAGAAATTTCATAGAGATAGTACGCTTCATTACAAAAAGTGTGACTGTCGCCTCTAATTTAGTACAATGGATGCTATGAAAATTATGAACTACCAAACTTTAATTCATGATTCTTCAAAATTCCATCCTGTTTAAGTTTACAGGGTGTAACTTTGTGATCGGGCAGTAAGGGCAGGTCCTTAACCGTTGTATTTACAGGAAAACAGGTATCCTGCCCTTACAACTCCATCTTAATATTCTACCGTATATAATTGATCTCAAGACAATAATTTTAAATTGTTGTGTTACTGAGTGTTTTATTTTTCATTATTTTTGTTTTACTCGTGTTATAATTAGTTTCTTTTCAATAGATTCCTTCGAATCTTCGCGAACACAACCGAGGTCGAGAAAAGTACGTGATATTAGCGGCATCAGCGAGAATGCTGCACTCGCTACTAGCGGAACTGCCATCATTTACATTGCCATGGGCTCTGCTATAATAATGACTTTGTCAATTACACTTGCCATTTATTTGTACAAAAATAGCAGAAAGCTAAAATCAAGGTCTGTTTACGCAGAAGCGACAGCTAAAACGCAGAACCCTTGTTGAAATTGTAAATAACTATTAATGTGTTAAAATTAAATATTGTGATATTTTAATTTTTATGTTACCACTTGATGCATTACTATTTGCAATTTTTTACAAATTATAAATGGCTGCGTTATATGGATTTATTAACTTTTAAAGTAACTTTCACTGCCTTTTAAGCTTTATGTAATATTATTTCGGGCGCTTTTGCATGCCTATTTTATCAATTTATAAAATAGTGCCATAATTTTATCTAATATTGTATTGTGTGTTCTTTGATGCATCCTCACAATTTATATAATGTTTATTTTTTATCCCTAGTCAATATTTTCTATTTACTACCTGTGTATAATATGTTCTGAATTCATGATGTATAAAATCAAAATTATTCATTGTTTAAATATACTCATTTGTGATATTTTTGTGTAAATATATCATATATTTACCAGTACGCTGATGTGGCCATTGAATGTATAGTGTACCAATAATTTTAATGTAGGTTGCCTTAGATATACTCTGTTTCACACGAGTTCGCTTTTCAAATTATTGAAAGTTTTGAATATGTATATTTTTCATTGCAGAGTGTACCTAACGTCCTAAAATGTTATTTTCAATGACTTTTTAATGTTAGTACCTAAGATTGCTTGTCGAATCAATCTAAGTAAAACATTCTATGAATGTCAAAACATTTGTTTTATTTTATTCCATCTTGAAACTATTCCTAACAGTCTTGAGCCCCTGCAACGTTACCGATTTCTCAGAACACTACATAAATTCATCAAAAGGCCATTAAAAGTTATAATATCGAAATACCTAAACCATTATAATTTACTGTAAAGTCAGCTCATCGTGCTGTGCTGCCGGTATGACACTTACACCCTGAAAGCCACATCCATCTCTTAGTTGCTTTTCCACCGCAAGGTTGGATGTCACTTGCATGGTCATAAAGCCGTTTCTTAAACCAAATTTATCTCTACCTTATGTGTTGCTTGAAACGGATTCTTAAACTGATAGTCATTTTATGTGATGCTCGGGAGTTTGTTGCTTCACTGATTCATCTTCCCAGCTACAACACCAGGAAAACGTGGAATGCGGGAGTTTTGGGAATAAGTATTAATTTTCCTCCTAAGTTGAATAAATTACTTGCTTTGATTTGTCTCAAACTCATAGCATTTATTTCAAATAGACCCGTAATAGTTTGCATAATCAAAAAGTAAGCCACCTTCATAACAACTCTGAATAGATCTCATGGTGAATAAAAAATATACCTACTGAAACAAATATTCTACTCCATTCTTTGGCCAAAGCCTATTTGCTTTTTAGGGTTCCGTAGTCAACAAGGAACCCTTATAGTTTCGGTATGTCCGTCTGTCTGTCTGTCCGCGGTTTAGCTCAAAAATTGTTGGTACTAGAAAGTTGTAAGTTGACTAAGTTGGCATGAGTATACACGTTAATGACGCTGGAAAAGTGGTAAAATAAAATTTTGAAAAAAACCAATTATTTAGGGTACCTCCCCTACATGTAAAGTGAGGATGAAAATATTTTTTTTCGTCCTTCCCTTTAGTGTGGGAAGTCGTTGAATAGGTCTTAAAAATATTAGGGGTTTGGGAAGACCGTTTTTTGATTAAGTAAACCGTTCGTGACTTATCAAGCTTTAAAGTACCAATTTTCGTTAGAGTCAAGTGTCCCCCCCGCCCTCTACCAAATAAACGGTTGTAGTTAGAAATTCAAATGTCACGGCAGTTATAGTACCTATATATAACGAAGTTTAAAGGAAAACTATCACACTTAAGTGGGCTTTACAGGTTTACAAGTAATAGTCGATCAATTGTATTTGACTCGAAAATTTCGAACAACTCCATAGAAATGTTGATAGATGGCGCTAAGCGTCAGTTGTACTAAAAACGAGTCTCATTTGCAGATCATATATGGCGGTTTTTATAAATATTGGTACGGAACCCTTAGTGCGCGAGTCCGACTCGCACTTGGTCGGTTTTTATTTTTTATATAGTTTCAACCATAGTGTAGTGTACTTTTAACGTAAGGTTTTCTGTCGAAATAGTTAAAACAATTTCGAGGATGGCTATACTCAGACCCGACTAAGTAGATAACAATGGATCAGAGGGCAAAAGGAGAATAAACAAACCTTATCAAATTACTTACCTATTGGTCATTTTATTAACGAAAAAATACAACTCCATCACAACATAGTACAAAATATAATTACTACAATAAAATATTGGCATTCTTAAAATCTAGATTAAACTTGACCATGGTAACTAATAAAATATCACCTTAATGATTACACGTATTCCCCCTTATGCATTTATAAACGTTGCTTGTACTTAAAATAATTAATAGTAAAAAATATGGTTAAGCCGTAACCTAACTTTATCCAATATTTATAAATACGGGGGAAAATAGTCCAACTTTAGTACATTTTTAGTAGGCACGCAGAAAAGCGCAAGTTTCAAGCGCAATAAAAAGAAAAACTCAACTCAGACGTATACCACTTGTATACAATTATTTCAAGAAAACTAGTAATCTAGTAAACTAGCAAAACTAGTAATCTTGGAGTAGCCCGAGTGTATATTATAATGATATTTTCTACCCCTGCTGGCCTACCGTGACGTCTTAAAGCAGTATTGTTTTACTCTTACTTCAGTGTGGAAAAGATATGGAGCTATACAGGATGTCTAGCGCCATCTCTTTCCCACACTGGAAAAGAAGTAAAACAATAATGTTTTAAGACGTCATAGTAGGCCACCTGAAGATGTTTCGTTTTACGAACATAGCCCAGGAAAATAGACAGTGATTTTTTTTTTGTTTTCTCACACATTGTCACAATGATCTTTTCATCAAACTTGCACGTAAACAGTGTCAGAACACACAGGTTAACTTGGCCGTAATGCCCCATATAAAACCCAAGGGCGGTAAGTAATTTTTTTCAATTGACTACATGTTACGACTGTCAAAGATCTACAAATGACAGCCGGGATCAACTGTTTAACGTGCTTTCCGTGTAATGCTGTGGATGGGTGACCTGATGGTCACTTCACTATATACCGTGCCACACAGAACGGCTTAACCTTAAAGGTCCGCCTGTGCGGCTGTTATCATTTAGCCACGAGCTTCTCACAACATCAACGAACAACACACACCAAAAATACTTCTCTAGAATTTATTAGCTGAAAATGTCTTATTTTCCTGGGCTACAAATGCTACAACAAGTTATAGTTACTAAATAAATAAATAACAAATCAAACAGTCATACATCAAATTTATAAGCACTAGGTTTACAAGGAAATCTTCTAGAAGTACAACAATACCTAAGAATAACAGCAACTACATAAATAATTGGAAAAATCTACCGGTCAGTAAGTTTCAGTCTAATGGGTCCGTTAGGCGTATACATCGGATGTATGTGGTAGTCCATTGGCTCATGATGATACTCCATTTCGAAGGCTTGCACCATCTGAAAAGTATAATAGATGTTTAATAGACACTGTGAATAAAGGAATCACTAGCGCTATGCCGATTTCCCTTTATGTCGACTCGTGATTTTTGATGGTTTTGATGCATTGTCTTTTGTTTCACCTCGACGTGACTGTCACAGAGTACAGCCACATAAAAAACGAAATACGGCTGTGCTTTTAATTAGTAAAGTAATTTCGCTCAATGGGTGATACCGTATTTTTAATAATACATCGATAACCCACCTACAAGTATGTACTAGGCTAGCATAACTTAAAGAAAAGGAATCACGAAAAGATCTATATTACTGTGGTCCTAGAGGCGAAATATTTACATAAACACGCATAGGAAAGTTTACACAAATCAGCAACTGATCTAAAAAAATATTTAAGGCGTACCAATCTTTCATCCACTTTTTTCGAAGACATAAACAAAACTACGAAACAAAACCAAAATGCGGAGACATTCGAAATTCAATTTCTTTTTTTCTTTACTTTTTATTTCGCATCGTGAAAAATGGCAAGCAGCTCTTTTTTTTTTTAATATTTTATTCGTTCTGATATTCTGACAAAACTACAGGTTTTTTTTTTAATTGAATTTATGACATATGAGTTCCAATGTAAATGAGTTTTGATATACCTTGCAAATAACAGTATGAATTTCAAGTTCAGCGAATCTTCTGCCGAGGCACATTCTTTTTCCATAGCCAAACGGTAGGGATGCGAAAGCATGATGCTTTTGCGAAGGAGATCTGTTCATCCACCTCTCTGGTCGAAACTCAGATGCGTTGGTGAAGTAATCGTCGCTATTGCCCATAACATAGTGCTGGAATATTACTTGAGTCTGAAAATCAAAACATTATTTAAGTGCTAGTAATTTTATAGTCAATAATATATATTTATATTAAGACCGAAATCATGTATTGTAATCGTCTATTTGCCAACAATTGTACAGTCGACCTCACGGTAGCGGTAATGTGTAATGTGTATTGATATGTATTGACATCATCAGATGACAGTATAAGATTTTTTTTGGTAATATTTTCAGTTTTATTTATTAAATACTTACTCCTTTAGGTATATTGTAGCCACAAATTACTGTATCCCTAGTTAGCTGTCGTCCATTGCCGATTACAACTGGATACATTCTGAAAACACAAGCATTTCGTTTTTTTTCTGGGTTTTAATTAATTAAGTACCTACGCCTCAACGAATGGCTTTCAAAGCGTTTTGTTTTCCTACAACGCCTTAAACAGGATCGACATAACACTTTTCGGTAGCTAATGTCAATCCAATACATTTTTGATGGAATTTCACTTGCAGAGTTAGGTCTGTGACGTACTAGTATTTTTTTTATAAAAAAAAAGGGTGGCACTGAAGAAGTGAAAACTTGAATATTAACGTTGTGCATTGTTATATTTTGGAATGGTTAGGGAATAATTTGCACGAATTGCTTTAATTATTAGTATGAAAGTGCTATCATTCATGTGGTAAAATACAATATTCATTTATTGCGCTATCGTACACAAACATGACAATTTATATTACATTAAAAATTACACTTTAACACTTCGGAACTATTACAATCCGTCTTACGAATTTTACCTGTTTGGAGAAACCGAAGGTTTTGTTTGTGCATAAGATAACTATGCAGTTGCATTGTGGCAGCATGTCATAAAGTTCAAATTCCTTCCTAACCTAATGTCAATCCGTCTTACAAATTTTCCAGGTTTGGAAATCCAAACTCAATGACAGATGTCATAAAGTTCAAATTCCTTCAAGTTTAACATTTTTTACCCATCAAAAAAGTGCACAAAACCGCTAAAGAAGTTTTCAGTTCAATAATCTGGATAAGAACCTTTATCGGAACTATTACAATCCGTCTTACGAATTTTACCTGTTTGGAGAAACCGAAGGTTTTGTTTGTGCATAAGATAACTATGCAGTTGCATTGTGGCAGCATGTCATAAAGTTCAAATTCCTTCCTAACCTAATGTCAATCCGTCTTACAAATTTTCCAGGTTTGGAAATCCAAACTCAATGACAGATGTCATAAAGTTCAAATTCCTTCAAGTTTAACATTTTTTACCCATCAAAAAAGTGCACAAAACCGCTAAAGAAGTTTTCAGTTCAATAATCTGGATAAAGGTTCTTATCTAAAAAACGGCACATAGGTAATATTCCATCCTAACGAATACAAGCGAAGGTACAAATAGACAAAAGCAAGACTTCGTTGCAAAGTTAATTCGATGGTCACCTGTTCGGGCGACGATTCTTCTGGGGGCGCTAGGCATAAATTTGTAATTTATTTATCCATTACAAACCCAGACCTCAATATACAGGAAGAATTTTAATATGAGTTAAGTCGGTAGATCCACAAACTCACACTTTGCTTGCAAATAGATTATGGCCAACTCGCATTCACAGTGTCCGGCTAGTCCTAGCAGTGGGAAAATTAATGGCTGATTTGACTAAAGTAGGTACACACGAGTCACTTACCTCATAACTTCTTTCACACACGCTTTTAGATACGGCATCTGGTTGACATCCCCCGGTTTCATCGGCCTGTCCTGTAGCACTTTGGTGATTTCTTCGTGCAATCGCTCTTGTACTGATGGCCTTAATGACAACTGGTACAAAATTGAAGCTACGGCATTTGATGTCTGGAAATTGAAATTTTGTGTTACAATATTGTCTTAGGGATGAGCCCCGGGAGATATTGCACAAGCGGGTCCCTGAGCAGGTCCAGTAATAATCCAGTGTCATTAGCTGAGATTGTTTTAAATATCCAATGAATTTAATTATTATTATTTTTTTTTTTTTAACTTTTCCCACTCTAAGAATTTCTCCTGTATCATGGGTGCATTCACGAACATTTAAACTGACATACAACAACAAAAAAAAAAATTGAAAATTGATGTTACGTCGAGTTTCTCTTATTCTGCAAAATATTGCTATAAATTTAGTGGGCGACCGAAGTTTGTACTTCGGTCGCCCACTAAATTTATAGCAATTACTCAATTTTAAATTCAAATCACTAAATTTTAATCGCCTGCGCGATTGCCTTTGATCAAATATTGCTATAAGATTTGTCAAAGGCGACTTTGGACGCTTTCCGGCTAGATTACTATTCATTTGTTTTTTTTAAATCCATTGTATGAGGTGTACCATACAAATGTTTTGGGTGGGCCTGATATGACACAGCTGGTTGGCCAAATATACCTATTTTTTTTTTTTTGCGGATGGGAAATCATCAAATGACTTCTCCCGCTCTGCGCGGTCGGGAGGGAGTGTCAGACTTGTACTGACTAAAACCCACCCATGTTCCTTCTTCGCCCTTTGTGTTCCAGGGCCGCGGTATCTCTTTCGAACAACCCGCAGCCCTGGCAGGCATCGGCCCTTTCGGACCCCTTCCGGTTTGCTGACATCTCCTTGAGGCGCGCGTGGAACACGTACGCGCCGTCGACACGGCCTGTCGTCATGAGACGGACGGACGGTGAGTTAGCCCATTACTCACCGTCCACAGGCTCGCACCTACGGTGGCCGGGGGCCACTGGTGGCCCCCCGACGCCCGGGGCGTCTCCCGCGGCGGCTGGGACGTGAGGTTCTCTCCCTCTCACGTTCCGCCACCTCCTTCGCTAGCATGACTGCTTCGCAGAAGGAGGTTACGGCTTCCCATTCCCTCTCGCTCCGGACCATGGATTGAACCAGGGCCGGACGCGAGAGGTCGCCGCCGCCAATCGCCGCCGCCAATCGCCGCTACGAGGACACGGCGGTGCTCAGCCCAAGCGGGGCAGAGCTCCACGGTGTGCTCCACCGTGTCCTCCGGCCGATCCTCGCAATGGTAACACCCGGGCGTTTCCTCCCGCCCGATTCGGTGCAGGAACCTCCCGAAACAACCGTGTCCGGTGAGGACCTGCGTCAGGCGGAAGGTGAGGGCGCCGTGCTGCCTCTCTAGCCACTCCTCAAAGAGGGGACTTATCGCCACTATTGTGGCGTGCCCTGCACGTGGTTGCGACAGTCGCTGTCTCCATGTCGCCATGAGATCACGCCGGAGGTCTGTCCGCTGAGCGACAATTTGCCGCGGCAGCGGAGTTTCCCCCCGGCGTAGTGCCTCCGCGCGCCATTCGCGCAGGCGCGCGAGGACTATCGCCTCCAGATCCCATGGCGGCAATCCGGCCAAGAGGCTCGCCGCCTCGCCGGAAATCGTACGGTACCCCCGGACCAGCCTTACGGCTACCACCTTCTGGGGCGCGTTCAGGTAATGGGCGGCTCGCCGCCTCAAAGAACGCGCCCACACCGGGGCCCCGTAAAGGGCCATGGGCCGCACGACCCCCGCATAGAGCCTCCGGCAGGAGGCGTTTGG
Source organism: Cerastis leucographa (assembly GCA_963082945.1). NCBI lineage: Eukaryota > Metazoa > Arthropoda > Insecta > Lepidoptera > Noctuidae > Cerastis > Cerastis leucographa. The sequence goes on from OY720353.1 coordinate 10,576,096, forward strand.
ACCCCCTAGGTTGGGCAAGAGCCGCTTGAATGCAGCCCCTGCCCGTTCCAGTTTGGGGGCCAAACGTCGGAAGTGCTCCGGCCAAATATATCTTAACTCGATTTTGCCGCCCGGTCTGAGCTGAATGAGGCCGATCTGAACACATGTGTCGCGTAGAAAAGCTCTTACCGTGTCTATTCCTACTAAGAACAGATCCAGAGCTGCCACGGCTGCTACTCTAGGACCTGCAGCCGCCACCAGGTCTTGCAGCAGTGACTTACTGCTGCCGTTAGCTTCGCATTCCTTTAGCGCCTTCTCCACATGTCTGAGAGTTACGCTGTCGAGAAAATTATAACTAGTTATTTTTGGCAGTAAAGAGTTTCTGAAAATGAGGGTGTTAGAAGTTACTATTTTTTTTATTACTATGGCATGTAGCATCATGTTTTAGTTTCGTCTAATAACGATATAGGCTCACCATGTTGTAGAATTATAGTAACTGAAACAATAGGTACGACTGAAGTGACTTACTAGTTGAAGGTATGAATGAACTTAGAGTATCTACCTGAACACTCCCACTTCTGATGAACAGCCTCCCATAATTCTTTCCAATTCTATCGATGTTGTGCTTCATCTTGTTAATTCTTGTACCTATATCTTGTAATAATAAAGAATTATATTGACATATTCTTTTTCCTTACCTAAGGATGGTATCCAAGGCGGCGACATACTGCCTGAACATTTTAGTTGGGTACAGTCTCCACCAGGGAGCGCGCAGTTCCAGCTCACCCACACTGAGGAAGAAGGTTTGGACGGCGTGGATCAGGCGCATGCTCTCCGAGTCCTCGGGGGCATCGAAGCAGTTCAGTCGGGTGTCTAGGGCTATTAGGCCGAGGGCTGAAATATGAATCAAGATTTAATATGAAGTCTAACTGCATCAAAATGTATTTTTTAAAACACTTCCTGGTTCAGTATGCAGTGTATTTCACATTCGCGATTTGTGTTTTTTTTTTTTCATTTATTTTATTTTATTTATTTTATTATCTACATGTGTTTTATTTTGGCCACAGATAACATCAGATAAACTAAAGTCCAAATTAGTTCAATTCCGATAGTCGGAGTTGAAGATGGTCTTAAGCAAGTCGGTGGTGAGTTTTTTAGGGTTCCGTACCCAAAGGGTCAAACGGGACCCTATTACTGAGACTTTGCTGTCCGTCCGTCCGTCCGTCCGTCTTTCACCAGGCTGTATCTCATGCACCGTGATAGCTTGATGCTTTAACAACAAATACTAAAAAGAGAATAAAATTAATATTTAAGAGGAGCTCCCATACAAAAAAGTGATTTTTTTGCTCATTTTTATAAATAATGGTACGGAACCCTTCGTGCGCGAGTCCGACTCGCACTTGGCCGGTTTTTTAAATCTAAGCAAAGAGGCGATGCCCTTATTTTATAAATATTTAAATTGTGTTTATAAATAGAATAAACATTATTTTTAAATTTATTTATTTTTATCATCAAATTAACATGTATTTGTGTTCTATATTCAAAAATATTTGAATTTCCTATTTTTAATGAAAGGCGGTTTTGCGGCTTCATACCTTTGCTTTTCCTTCAACTTGCGAAGGCAAAGCGTGAGGAACAATGCAAATTAAATCATAGTTACTTAATAATTAATAACAAAAATTATTTTCGTCCCATTATTTTATTTCTTCGTAAGTGTATTGAAAAACATTGTTTGATACACGTGACCATTTATCATTGCAGTTCTCTGCTCCATAACAATTGCGACGCGGCTGTAGTGACCAAGTTTGCCCACAATTGTATCAAAGTGCTACTGTGTACTTACTATATTTTATTTAGTACAGCACAAGCTGTTAATGCATAATGAAGTTAATCCTATCACTCTGTTATCTCACAAAACCACAAAAAAATCAGAAAAATTATCGTCTTCCATTCAAATTCGTTGACTGGCCGGTTACCATATAGGCTTCTCCCAAGCTGCACAACATCAACCATTCCAGTACCTGACGCATCCAGTAGATTCCCACACCTTTTGTCAGGTTTAATAATACACGGTGTAAATCACCTCATCACGAAGCCGTCAACCAAGCATTCTGTACATGAAACTAAGTAACTTTACGCAAAAATTATTGCTGAGGAACGACTTTTTTTTGGGGGGTGTAAAATCATGTTTTGTTGTAGAACTTAATGTAACGCACTCAAAACATTGTGCTGATGGACGGATTGAATAGTACGCGGGTCGTGGAGGTGTTTAAAGTAAAAATCTTACATTAAAAACTTGTATTTAAAAAAAAATACTTGTCAAAACGTTGGAACTTTGACCCCTAATATCTCCGTAGCTAGATGGTTCCCAGGTATGGTGTCATCATCATCATCATCATTTCAGCCGAAAGACGTCCACTGCTGGACATAGGCCTCCCCCAAGTGTCGCCACATTGACCGGTCCCGTGCGACGCGCATCCAGCGGATCCCCGCAACCTTCACCAGGTCATCGGTCCACCTAGTGGGAGGCCTTCCAACGCATCGTCTCCCGGTTCGCGGTCGCCATTCCAGAACTTTTCGGCTTTTCGGTATGGTGTAGAACAAAAAAATGATCGCAATGACAGGGAGAACCAGTGCCTTTCGGCTTCGTTAAGAGGTGTTTTACACCCTTTATTTACAAGCACGTTGAGGATTTTGTTTAATTCTTAACAGACCTACTAAGTTATCTGATCGAGCAATTGAAAACAATGCTGCTCGGATTTGTGCTGTGATTTGTAGGATTGATCATAAAATTCTTGGGTTTAGGTTATAATTATACATAGGAGATCAGATCCCAGATAAATGTGCCCAGGATCAGCATCTATACTCACATTCCAAAGACCATTTGTGCACCTCGTTCAAAAAGTCACCAGGTGTTTCCGAATGTTCATTTCTTATGCTGCGTACTCTGAAATAGATAACAAATAAATAGGTTAGTACATTATACAAATAATATTATCAATTGTTTAAACAAAAAAAAAAACGTTCTTGGCACAAAATGTCAGTTGTAAGGAAAAACTAAATCACCCATAATCTGCCTTTTCCCAAACTATCTTGGGGTCTGGTTCTAGTCTTACCGGATGCAGCTGAGTACCCGTATTTTACACGAAGCGACTGCCTATCTGACCTCCACACCCAGTAACTGGGTAATACGATAAAAAAAAAACTAAATCACCCAAACACTAAAAAAAACAAGTAATACGTCTCATTTTCACAAAACGGACAAATAATGCTGTGCCACAATAGGAAAGAAAGTCATATCGCATATTATTTCAGCGCTTAAACAATAATCAAGATACGATACTCAAGGTCATTCAAGAGCTACCTTTGGACGAAAGCGTCTGCCACTTCAGCGACGGGCACCGTGTATTGCGCTGCAGCACCAGCGCTTAACGCCACGCGTGATACTTTGGTACGGAATGCTGACCACTGTTCACCGTGCCTGAAACACATACCATTTTTTTAAACTTTGCCCGACTCTAGGAATTTCTCCTGTATCGTGGGTGCGTTTACAAATATTTAAACTCACATACACAAACAGCCAGACCCGAAACAACTATCTGTAGGCCATACAAATATTTTTTCTCAGCCAGACCCGAAACAACTATCTGTAGGCCATACAAATATTTTTTCTCCGCGGGGATCGAACCCGCGACACGCAGCGCAGCAGTCGATCGCTCAACCACTGCGCCAACCGTGCTGTCAAAATACTGAAACGAGCATAATTGGAAATTGGAATATACGGCATTGTTTTTTTAAATCTTTTTATTGAGCTGCATGTATTCTGTCGTTTCACTAACTGAAGAAAAAAACATAGACATTGCTGGAATCTATTTTGAGTTATCTGATAAAATTTATATAAATAGGCTAAAATAGGAAGGAAATTACTAACACTGCAATAACACCGGCACAGTTTTCTTCGGCACCGAAGAAGTCTTTCCTCAATGTGTGTTTGTAGTAGTTCAAAGAGGGCATGGACGGCCTGGAAAAGATAAGGTAAGTCTTATATTCTGCATCATCTGTAACTGGTATTTTTTTATTGTATGATTGGTAATCCAATCAAACAATAATAAAATACTAGTTTGTATAGTTTCGTTACTATATTTTTCCTGATTTCAAGTAAAAACGCACTACGCTTACTGTTATATGTTTGTCACTTCTTCACGCCTCAATGGCTGGACGGATTTGGATAAAATTTAGGTATGTAGATAGCTTATACCCTGTATTAACACGTAAAGCACAGATAATTTGTATCCCGACCTGCGCGTGTGAAACCGCGGGGTGCAGCTAGTTTTTTTCATAAAGGCACTAAACCCCAAAGATCGGTCAAAGAAAGCAAACTAAAAATTTAAAAATCCCCTGGCACTAAAAACCTCTAAAAAACCAGAAATAAATTAATCCAAGCGTCTTCGCGTCGGGGGTCCGCTTCGTTTTGTGCTTGTACAAAGCGGTCTACTTAGCGGTCCCCCAGTTAATTTAATTTTTATTTCACGCTTTTTAAACTTATAGTATTTTTTTTATCTTAGGCTTGACTGTCCTAATCGTGGGCGTAGGCCTCCCCCATTGCTTCCACTTTTTCTCGGTGTTGCGCGTCTTCTCGACAATTAACGAAAACAGCTAAATTTATAAAAATCCCGATTATTTGGGGGGAAGGGGTGCAAGCAACCCCCCCTGGCGATGCCCATGGTTACAAGTGGCCAGATTTCAAATTTAGAATCGACCTGTGTAAGTTGTTAATTTCCCTTCAACTAGAAAAGAGGTGATTAACCTTCAAACGGCTGACCAGATTTTCTCGAAATATAGCTAAGAACACTCTCGATTGAAACACCTTTCAAACGAAACCATTTTTATCAAAATCGGTTCATCCGTTTAGCAGCTACGATGCCACAGACAGACACACAGATACACCGATACACAGATACACACGTCAAACTTATAACACCCCTCTTTTTTGGTCGGGGGTTAAAAATAAATACATCTGGCGAAATCATACGACAGAAAATTCAGAGCATTTTCGCTTTCAATATTTTTTTTAAAGTCTATGACACAGACTGAAAGAACGCCATAGTTTTTTTTTCATAAAAAGACAATAATATACAGAAATTCCGTCGCATAATTTTCGGCACATCTCTCTCGTGGACGACTAAAATAGTTTCTCACCTGTGTGGAGCCGCGTCTTCGCCTCTAAACACCCGTTCCACTTCGCTGGCATCGAAGACGAACAGCATGTCAGGTCTGCCCAGAAGGCCGGTCATCTTCACACAGTTCCCGAACTTGGCACGCAAGGACAGACACACCTTGTCGACATGCTCCACGGAATAGCTGCCTGAAATAAGAGGTTTCATTAATCCCCTCAATTGAATCCAACAAAGAAAAGTGCGCGTGTGAACAATGCCCATGCCTTTTCTGGATATGAAGAGGAGTTGCCCTACAGATAATAATAGTTTGTATTATTACTGGCAAAATATTTTTTTTCATGATTTCATCAATTCTGATGGCGGAGTCAGAAAGATAGCATTATTGATGTTGTTAGTTCCATCTTTTACACCGCGTCCTAACCAAAGCTATAGGTCCCAGGAATACGCAATTGTCGCGTTACTATGTCACTAATTTGTTAGGAAAACTGGAAAGCGCACTTTGTCGGCTAAATCACGTTCAAGTTAGTCGAAAAACCCGCATTTTGTACAGAAAAAGATGCCAACGAGGTCCTACATAGCATACAGTACCGTATTAGGAACAATTAACATAACATTTTTAGGCAGGGCACATTGCTCGCAGAACGGATGAGCGATGGGGCCGAAAAGTTCTGGAATGGCGACCGCAAACCGGAAGACAATGCGTTGGAAGGCCTCCCACTAGGTGGACCGATGACCTGGTGAAGGTTGCAGGGATCCGCTGGACGTGAGTCGCACAGAACCGGTCAATCTGGCGACAATTGGGGGAGGCCTATGTCCAGCAGTGGACGTCTTTCGGCTGAAATGATGATGATGATGACATAACATTCAACCAATTGAAATAAACTGTTCTTTCACGCAACATTTATAACAATGTGAAACTTCGATTACAGCACTGTCAAAAAAGTTAGTTTGATTTTTAAATAGTTCTCGTCAACAACTGTTTACGTATATTGCCACTTTTCTTCTACCGCATTGGTATGTATTCTTCAGTAACGCGAAAATACACTATCGATAATTATAATTCTTGAACAAAGAAAGCTGTTCTTTTGCAAATAATATTAAACGCTGGGCATTTAACTCATCGCCGGCGGCGGCGGCGCATTTTTTTTAAACCCTCTGAGCTCCAAAAACACGAATTGCCACAAGTAATGACCTGGCCTTAGAAAAGCCTGGGTTAAAGAAAGTGTCATAGGTCCTTTACCCCTTCACCTAGACTAGACCAGTGTTCCGCAAACTTTTTGTGATCAAGGTACATCGAGGAAATCGGAAAATTTTGGAGGAACACCATAAATAAAAAACTATCGCGTGATTTGCGGCTGTTTAATTAGATGTTTTTCACACTTCTGTCTGTTTAACTTTATACATAATCTTATTTTTCCGAGGCATACCAACTAATGACCCGGGTACACCAGTGTACCGCGGCACACACTTTGCGGAATACTGACTTAGACCCTTTACCAGTCAAACGTAATCTGATATGAGTAGAAACCGCACACCGCAGTACATTCTTGTTCCCTACAGTTTCACTTTCAAGAGACTCGGTCAGTAGTCACCTCTCCCTAAGAAAGTGAGAGCTCGATTGGACTCATCATTTCTCGTTTATCGATACAATTAATCGTTACAATAATTTCGGTTCTGTTGCTAGGAAAAAATCATCGGATTATATTGTATTAGATCACTTTGGATCGAGATAACGCTACACAAGGTGTTGTTTTGCATCCTCGTCAAAATTCAGAAGGTTGTCACAAAGACTTAAATAATCAACTAAAATTACGGTACCTAGTTTATTATTAATAAACGCTGATTTTGTTGTTTGTTTAACTTTTTCAGTATTTCAGAGTAACCCCCTTAACGCAGTTTAGGGTATAAGAAATTATCAAATAAACGTTTGAGATTGTTTGTATGGGTGGAGGCGCGGTTATAGGGCGAGAATCAGACGGCTCGCGTTTAAAACACGTGTGGTTAATACTTATCGATTTCCTTAAATAAGAAAAAAAATAAAAATTACCTACCCATTTTATTATTGATTCTGGACGAGAATCATTAGTATAGTTACCTCCTTGAATTTGACGAGGATGCAAAACAACACCTTGTATAGTTTAAAAAAGGCCGCTAATTCGGAGGGGCGTTTCTTTTAGGGGAAGACTGGAAAATGATGCTGATCAACCATAATTCAATGTAAAATTGATCGCTCGATCGATATTTCAATTCCAATTTACAACAAACGTGAGTATAAATTTTCTGTAACATGCAACAAAACCAGATTAAATGAAGTTGGTCTAGATTTCGCGTCAAGTTACCCCATATTAGATTTTTCTAATTAAACTGCTCAAGACTAACGAGGCAAGAGTTTCGCAATGACGTGTACGCCGTATCTAGTTCATTATGAAAACGAAGCATGACAGCGGTTTTCTCACAGGCAGGATTTATACGAGAAATTCATTTAACACATATCATCACGCCTGTAATCCCCGATGGGTTAGGCAGACATGCACCTAATAGTACAGTACCTTACGCCAGTTATATTTTAGTCAGATGTAATAGGGGGAAAGCTTATTGCCATCAACCGGGCAAAATGTAAATATTCGAAAATGTAAATAAAACATAATTATCTTCACGTACAGCCTAAATACATACCCAAATGCGTACGTAGAATGATTAATTAGCAATAACTTTCTCAAAACAAAAATTGCATTTGTATGCACATTAAACACATTCATATTTTCAGTAAGTATACAGTGAGTGCATTGTTTATTCGCATCGTACGTAACATTTACTTTCACATCCATCAACGGAATATATGTAAGGTTTAGAAAAATCTATATTTTGATTAAAATTGTTAAACCCCGACCGGACCAAATTTAGATTATTTTAAACTTTTTTTTTACGTGGGTAATACACAAGTATTATATTTATAACAATATCATTTCATTTTATGCAGCTAATAAAAACAACGTTCCAAAACGATATGGATTTGAAGGCCATTTACTCGTACAAGTTTCCGTAGTTAAACGCAGTTAAAGTAACAAAAACAAACACAACAAAAGAAAAAGGGAGGCACAAAATACCTACCAAAACAGAACAACGAGACAGAACAAACTTAAAATATTAAATTAAAAAATAACTACATTCAGACACAAACAAATCAATCTCACAAATGCTTGAGTCGAGAAACACTGGTGTTGAAAATATCCAAATCATGTTAATTTATAAGTTTATTAAAACTTTTGCTCGCACGTATCAGGAAAATTAAAGGTATAAGGTATCAGGTATAATACTATACGTGCAGAAGGGAAGAATATTAGATACTTATATAAAGTTCGCTTAGATATGGTTAGTGTGTGCTACTTATGTTGGATAAAAAACAAACACTATTTCAGTCCTTTACTTAAGAATCTGAGCTTGTATTACCAAATCTTAAGGCCTACGAGTAAACTAAGCAAAAGGTCCTACTTAGATTACTCTGATTGTACGCACGGCGAGCAATCAGGCTATACAAAACCAGTTAATACGGATCTCTCATTGTATTGGAAATCTTTACATAACGAGGCTATGTCATACTGTTAATCACGGTGTGTGGTACCTACAAAAATACTTGTTTCACATTAACATCAACAAAGTTTAGTTACCAAATGTTTGTAAAGGAACTCAATCATTACCGAAATTGTATAATAATCCGTGCATCCGACAGAAAAGGCATGGACGTGTTGATTACCGCTGAAGTGACCATTGTTCTTTCTTCAGTGGGACATCCTTAAAGCGGTTTTACCTCATAGGTAACTTTACTACGTCATAATATACGTGTGCCGAGAAAAGTATGTGTAAATTTGCCACAGCTCTATTTTGATTATGTAGATTCGTCACATATTAATTTTGATCGCCAAATTATTACACGGACAGCAGAAAAATCAAACAATAAGTAGAAAAAAAATACACTTTTAAGCTTGTTTTTTTTTTGTGGTGATTTTTTGGGGTATTTAACTTAAGGCTGGTCTCTTTTGAATGTTCATCAAAAATCTGCCAACATGATGACTGCTTGTAACCTGGTGCCATTTTTCAATGCTGTTAATGTCCTGATCCTTTCTCTATGTTCGCCGCCTACCGTCTCTGCCGTATGCATGCATGAGTTACTACTGGGTACAAGTTCGTGATATAGGATGTGCAGGAGCAAGATAAAGAGATGTATGTATTTACTGTTAGTTTTCATTCTTTTTGGGTATCATTTAAGCTATCACCAATTTAATTAGTTTTGTGTTTCTTAAATAATAGGGTTTGTCCTCAAAATAGTAGATCTGTCACCAAAATGTAGTCACCAAACAATGCAAAATCAGTTCCACAATAAATCACCTAAAATCCTGAGATATAAGGTCTAGTACCAAATAAATGTTTTTGTATGTATTATAATAGGTGTGTCCTAATAAGTATTTAAGCAAACTAATTTAAAGAGATCACCAATAAATCATATTATGTTACTAGAAAATTGCATTAAGTTCAAATAGTAGTCGACGGAGCCCCGCTACGCGGGGCTCCTATTTCTCTCTGCAGGGTTTAAAGTAACCTAACACGAAGGGAATGTCGGGGTCTTAGTTCGCTCGCTCCGCTCGCTCACTAGACCCCGCCATCCCCTTCGAACCTAAACTGTCCGAGTTGATGTGCCCTATGTCTCTAAGGAACTGATCTATTTATTTGGTGACAGATCTACCATTCTGAGCACAGAGCTATTATTTAAGTAACAAAACTGTTATTATAAGAGCGAAGTTTATATTCATGTAATGCAATATAATTTTATTGGTTATCGATCTCTTATTTTACTGATAATTCATACCTGGGAACAATTTTTGTTTATCTGAGAACGAAAATATTTCGTGGCGATAGATCTATTTATTAGGTGATACAACTTGATGACAAATATAAATTTTGGTGATAGAAAATATAGTTCCCATTTTTTTTCATAGGTTATCATAAAGTTACAATCTGTAGTTTCATAATTTATCTTTCATTTCGAGCGCAAAAAATCAATAACTTGGCTTGCTACCAGTATTTTAGCAAAAATTATGCCTCTAATGAAGACTTGTGACGAATTTTGCATGTATTTTTAATGCATGTGGCGAATTTACCTTCAGTGTATGGAGTTTACAAAAGTGTGGCAAGTTTACTTGGTGACGAATGTACAATAACCCATAAAATACAACTGGCAGTGCGTATTTGATTATTATTGATCCTTTGTGTGTTTGTTTATAGATTGGTTGACCCTGTTTAAATATGCGTTGTCGCGTGTTGTGAATTTGATTGAGAAGTTAACTCAATTTTACCTTTAAAATCATCGTTACTATTAAAACTAAGATCAGTCATGGTGATCCTTCTGCCATTAACTGTGTAAAGCTTAACATGATGCCTGTTGTCACGAAGGGTTAGACAGAGATGTGCCTTAAAAGATATAGCTATTTTACGCCAGTTATGTTTAAGTCCCATGTTTTAGGGGGCGAGCCTATTACCATCAATTCCTAATGTGATGGGAAAACCCAACAAGAGTTTACCCAATGTGGAAGACCAGCCAGCGCTTGTGATGCGACCAGTGTACCAACTAGACCATCCCGTGCAAAAATCCGTTCATTACGTATGACTTAAGCCAATAATACTCGTAGAACTATTTGAATAAATTTACACAGCAAAAGACTATAACCATCTATAATTCTATCTGTTGGTTTAACTTCATGTAAGTAAGTAGCGGTATACCACAACTATTCCCGACCCGTTTAGAAATCATGAATAGCTGATATCTGATCAACGTTTTCCATTTTCTAACCTGAAGTTTAAAACAACCTAACCTTGAGATCAGGTGTCTAGGTCCACTTTCTAATTGCTTCTCCCATATTACCGGTTTTTATTTAAGGTATTGCACTCGCACTTCTAATTGGCCCTTGAGGTTTCACGACATTATTGTTCCAACAAGCATAATAATAGCTTACACACAGTGTAGGAAAATTATATTTGTTTACATTTAGCTGAAGTGAGTGAAGTTGTGGGGTACAACTAAACTATCTAAGGAAAGGCTTAGCTTCTGAGTAGTAAAATTCACTATTTCCATGAATTAGTTTGTTCAACGATTTAGACAAAATTACTTGTGAAAATAAAGCTGTAAATGCTAACCAAAAGACATACCGCCTTAGGATACGCAAGGATACCTAATATATTCAAGAATTTCATAATAATAAAAATAGCACGTAAAATATTGGCGAAACGTGGTAGGCAAAACTCTGTCTAAAAAACACAGTTCTACAGAATGAAAGAAACCCGGTATTCCCATTTTAGGCTACCAGTTGGTTACCGTGCTCCGTCAACCGTGCAGCGGTTGCACAAGGAAGGGAAACCGTTGCACATATGCGTGTAACGCGTAATTCCGGAATCTGCCCGTTATTACCAGCACCTGCAATTTATTCGTTTGCTTTTAGAATCAGCTGTTTGGATTGACTGGTCTGTCATTGTTATGATCGCACCTTTTAGAGTAACTGCTGGGAATATTCGTATTATGCATTTTACCCGCAGAATGAGGTTCTAATTTCTTTTTGATAAAAGAGTAAATGAAAATACTAGATTTTTACAACTAATGCGGGGTCGAATTCCAGTCTAACCGGTCGATGTGGCTGCATATCAGTTTATCATGGAGCCACTGCCTATCCGACCTCCTCAACTCATACGAATCCCCTTGGTAAGACTATGTGTCAAACTTTCTGGCTTCTGAGTACTCATAACGACTAAAAATTATGCAACGTCTTTAACATTATTTTAACTTTTATGGTCATACAATAAGTATGGTACGGCTTTCACATGTATTTTCTGACTACCGTGTACATTATTTAAAACCTGAAAAATTATCATGACGTTGTATATGTCCATTGAATATATTGCAGCAATAAAAGTTAGTGCTTTATTTTAATACCCCGCAAAAAATACCAGAATAATATAATTTACCATTATATAAAAATTACGAAAGTGTCATCAAGGTAACATGAAGATGAGATACAAAATTCATTGTTGGTGTGTATAAAAATTAAAATAGCGGCCTTGTCCTAGATATATTTCGTAATGGAAGCGATATTAAAGAAAATTGTTATGCCGTCTGTGTCCACAAGCAGTTATGAAATCAACAACAATGGTCTGATGGCTTATTACAACGTAATTATTGAAGATTGCCGCGTGCGAGCCATCGTAATGGTTTAACATGGTGTACATAATGACAAAAGAGTCGTTAATATTTAAATGTACAAATAAAACTATTATTGTGTTCTTCTAATAGATAAATACAACAAAGTTTATCTCAGAACAAGAAGCTACTATGATTTGCAGTGATTACTTTACGTAGCCTTTAGAAAAAACAGTTTTTGAAGAAAACGTAAACCATAGGAAACATGAGTATATTGAGTATGTGATGTTTTACTTTCGAAAAGTGCTAATTCTCGGCCAAATTTGAATACATGACTTTTGATTTGGATCTCGTTTCATTAGATCCTTTTCATTGTTAGAAGTGGGTTTATTTAAAGTAAGCAACATCGTTGGTTCAATATCGAGTTGACTTTTAACCAATCAAACTTGCATGTTATTTCGGACTGGCACACAATAGGGGATCGGACTGGGTAAAGAAAACGACATTCTATTTTGTCCGTCAGACCGGTAATACAAAAATATTAGACACGTATTTTTTGTTTTATCAAAATATAAAAAAAATACTTAGTCAGAACTCATTAAAGTTGGAGAGTGGGGGCTAACTACGTCACAAGTAGGTATAAAACTTACCTACATGTGACGTCATGCGCCATTTCAACTCAATATATCTCCGTAATTTTATGACCACGTGAAAAAAGAAAAAATACGTGTCCAAAACTTTTCAATAAACTACCCGACGGACAAAGAAAAAGAAAATAGGATTATACCCTATTAGCCAGGGCTTTTCTGCTGTACCAGCCAAGGTGTGGTCTCATACTCTTTTGCGTCGTTTTCCATTGCAAAATAATCAACCAGTAATCAATGGCATTTTATAATGAAGACAATATCCATAACAGCATAACTTAACTTTATAATCATTTGACATATGCATGGTGTCCAGTAGGAATGAATTGTGAAATACTTTGTTAGGCCTATAAATATATTTCTTAACATAACCGGTGTAAGTTGGTTGAAGAGCCATCGATTTGCCCACTTGTTTACTATATAAATACACTCAATGTTTAAGTTATGGGATTATGATAATTATGTATTTTTAAGGCAAATATTAAACAATATGGAGTTTATTAAGACGGCAAAATTTTCAGACTTATTCAAATACTTCAAACGCAATTGTGTTGTTTGCTGCATATAGAACAGTCTTCTGTCAATATTTTAAGTAAGCTTGAGGTTAATTTTTATTAAGATTAAGGTTAGAAAACCGGAATCGATGATCGTTGTGTGTTTGTTGTTCGATCAGTAATCATCCGTTACATTCCGCAATCAATGGAATCAAGTTTTGCCATTCTCTCTCTCTCTTATTAACCCATCTCTACGCAAATTCCCTTCCGTACGTCAGATTTCCCAATTTCGGGTTTTCTAAACCAACATCCAATACAATTCTACTACTGGTCAGCATTCTACTTAATGTTACCATTACCTCAGTGTAAAGGCATTTCTGTAAGCATTCCCTAGAGGAACTAAGCTAGAAATGCGCTAAGCGTTGTTAACCTCATATTCAAGTTTACCAGTTCACGGCCAATAGGCTATTAACATAACACGGCTACCTATACTCAAGGTCTAAGGTAAGTTATCGATTGCCACGTAATATGTTAATAGTTTTATAAACGACCACGTTTCGTAACTGAACTATTATTTTATGGCTATGGATAATCGCTACGAGTACGTCACGTTTGGCTCCTCTTTGTTTTAATTATTCGATTCAAGGTAAATTAAAATTGACTAGAGAAACTCCATAGACGTTCTCGAGACGGGTATCGATAATTATCTAAATATGATAAATAAAGAAAAATTAATTGGATTGTCGACGACCACAGGTAGTTTTATGTAGATTTCGTTATTTACTACCGATGATACCATACATTTATTTGAACTTATATGAAAACATATAAGTTCAAATAAATGTGTTTCTGTATACTTTTTACTGTCTCAAGTCTGATGCTTATGACTGAGTGTCTTGGTACGGCCCCTGACTCCGTATGTTGTGGTCATAAGCCATACGAACATCGTCGCAGCAACAACATCTACGGTTGATCTGACAATCCGGTTTGATATAAATCATAAGATTTTTCAGACGAGATGGACCAAGGGAGGTTTTTTTTCCTCTTTTAACGAAATTATTGTTTTATTTATCAGTTAAACTTTATTCGTCTGTTCTTTGGAATGTGCAACCATTGCAATACTTACTACAAACGGTACTTTTAAAGGTAACATACACTAATTTCGTAGAACGGTTCCTTATGTGTTCTGGTTGTAAATGTGATATTTAACACGCAAGTACCGCCTCAAGAGATAAATTTTAGTGTACATAAAAGGAATATTAAAAAGGTATACAATTGTCTCTGCCTGCAACGTTCCCACAGCTGGGACCCAAGCCGCACAAGTCTCCTATGAGTCTCTTTAAATTAAATTCTCTATAAATATTTGAGATCGTCGATTTGCGACAGTATCTAGTTTTAATTTCTACATTTTTTATATTTTTCAAATGACGACATCATTATTTTTTTATTCATTCAATGCGATTACTTTAATTTGATTGTATATTTTAAATGTCAATTTCAGCTATTTATATTTTCAGAACTATACATCATGAGCTTAGACATTCACAATTTCAATGCCATTTTGTAATATTCGAATATCTCTAGGCAAACTATAAAAAAAAGCTATTTAGTTGCCTCGATTAGGAATCTTCGACCTCGCACAAAAGGCATACGTAAACGTGTGATATTTAACAAACATAAAAATACAAAGTATGGATAATCATAGAAATCTTAGTTATTACATAAAACATAGACACTAGAAATCCGAAAAAAGAAAAAGTTACTTTCCGTCTCATAAACATGAAAGATTTGCTTTTTTTTCTAACGCTAATGTGTTGTTCTCCCTCGCAGCCAGTGTTTATTAAACTTTCTTTCCTTCTTTTCGATGTTTAGACAATAACTATAATAACTTATTACATTACCTCTTTACATAGAAGATTTCTAACCAATATCTGCCTAGCCTTTTCCCAAACTCTCTTGGGGTCGGCTTCCAGTCTAACCGGATGTAGCTGAGTACCAGTATTTTACATGAAGCGACTGCCTATCTGACCTCCACAACCCAGTAACTGGGTAATACGATACCCCTTGGTAAGACTCGATGTCAGTCTTTTTTTTTTGGCTTTTGACTACTCGTAACGACTGTCAAAGATCTACAAATGACAGCCGGGACCAACAGCTTAACGTGATTTCCGAGGCACGGAGGAAACTCGGTATGTAATGATGGTCACCCATCCACGGACCAACCTCGGCAAGCACGGCTTAACCTTAAAGATCGACCCGGGCGGCTGTTATTATTTAGCCACGAGCTCCTCGAATAACGAAAGAAAAAGTAAGCCATGGAACTGTCACTAGGGCTCGTTTTTAGTACACTGGTGGACACCTAAACAAATGCCCAAGACTGCGTTATTGCATTTTCAACTCTAAACTGAAATTCTTTCATTCCGGTGTGGTCTAATAGTTAAGAGCAGACATAATTCTTTCATATAAACATAGGCCAGATATTACAACCAGCAATAACCTGGAGATAGTGAGCAGTTTTTTGCGATAACGTCTGAGGATCATCATCATTCATTTCCGCCGAAAGACGTCATCTGCTGGACATAGGCCTCCGTCTGAGGATGGTTGCTTCTATTAAAGCTGTCATACCGAAGTACCGTCGACCTGAAGATACTACAAGGATTTATGCTAACTCTAAACTATTTAAGTTCCCATAAACCTTCAAGAGTGCGGTGGTGGTCCAGTGGCTTGGATTCGAACCCTAGCAGGTGCATTACTCTCTGCAATTTATTTCGTCACAACTGCTCTCATAACGGTAAACGAAAACATCGTGAGGAAACGGGCATGTCCTAAAACCAACAATTTGAAGTCTTGTGACATCTACCAACCCGCACTGGCCCGCGTGGTGGATTACAGTTATACAGCTCATTCCCTCTCAAAGCCCTGTTTCCCAGGGGAACATCATAGGCTGATATTGTAAAGCCCAAAATTTTTGCAACACTTACCAACATACGGAGTAAAACGCCACGTATTTCCCAGCAACGGCAGAGGCCTGGGTCCCGGCACGTCTTCCCACGACTTTATGGACGGAGCCAAGTCAAACATCGACGTATCGATCGCCGCGTGCGTCGATCTCGCACGAATTCCCTGCACTGGACACGATTGTACCGGCTTTGGGCCTGTTAAAAAAGATTGTGAATCTATGATCATTGTAAGAAATGAAAGAAGGGAATAATAGTGTATCAAATGCCTTTGTTTCTTTGGAGTAAAAGCACCGTGAAATCTTTTTGTGAAGCTATGAAAGATCTGTGCAGCACCAAAGAGCTTTACGTTACATTAAATACGGCTCTTCATGGGCTGTCTAAATGTAGGCGTCCATTACCTTTTAGTAACTTTGATAGTGACAAAAGAAATAGCGCAGGCAATGAACGGTAACGCTCGTTATTATGCTCTAAAACGATTGCATGGTATGACAATAATGTTAAAACAATGACAAAGATCTAGTTCCCATCAATCGTATCGTAGCGAAGTATATTGTCTCAGTTGACCTACTTTCGTAGTAAAAAGTCGTTAGTATGAGAAGCAACTTAAATAAATAATCGAAAGGTTTTGGCAAAAATGTCTGTGTGATATCGCACGAGTTACATTTTAGAGTCAACTACGCCTTAGTACTGTGTATTCCACCGCTTATAATTGCTCCTATCTCTCCTTACTAACACTGACAAGCATAAAGTAAATTTTAAAAAATAGCTAATCCAAATGTCAACATTTTTACATCGTTGTGTAATCCTAAAAGGCTAGATCTAATTACTGCATGCACAACTATCACTTGCATGCTCAGACCGCGTGAACTTTTGCGGAATATGTCTGGTAACTGGCACGAAACTAGACTTCCTTGAAGGACTTGAAAGTTATAAAAACAACTTGTCTTGTTTATTTTACATTTTTTTTTAGAAGTGGTCATAACAGATCAGGGGTGCTTTATAAAAACTGAACATAAAACTGTGTTCCAATAATATTAATATTTGACTGGCTAGATCCCTTGAGATCATTTCGGTTTTTTTTTTAAATCTTATATCAATAATTGACGCCTTAATTAGTCCCATCTACATGATCACGGAACTCGTGTACCACAGCCCACGATTTAACTGGTGATTTACAGTAATCAAGTGAAGGAAATCATTAAACACTACGTACTGATTTCTAATCCACCGTCGGAAGCCTGGCTTGCTCGCGCTGTGGTAGATATGTGGCGACCAGGCTCGCAGATGTTGCGAAGAGGCCATTTTACTACGCTGACTCGACTCCGCATTATGTTGGCTTTCCTTCCTGCAAAGAAAAATACAGTACTTCTTTCAAAATATCACTAAGAAGTTGCCGGGAGCAGACAGTCCAGACTAAGTGCTTTTCTATCCATGATAAAGATGATGAAAGAGGAAAATATTGGTTTGGCAATAACTAATGAAAACTCAATGTTAATTTCGGCTAAAAGTCTTTGTAGGCAGATAATACGCAACGCTTTCAAAAGCGATTGTCTCTCGTCTAGCCCTTAGATCTGCACAGTGTGCACATTTGGAAGATATTTTATTACATTTTATTGTGTTTGGGTGGCAAGTGCTAGCCTCCACAGATACGGATGCTTTTACCCAGCAGTGAGCTAATGCAGGTTGACTAACCTTTAAGTCCTTAAAAACCTAAAAGCTTGGGTAAATATTGAAATTCTACCACAGAAGCACTGGCTTTGATTTTCAGCTAACATCATTTGGCTAACTATAGTCCTGAGATTTTAAACCTCTTTGAAACAATTTTCTCACGGCAGCTAACATCAAAGGTGATGAGTATCTTCAAACACAAAGGTCGTAATACAACCTTAAGTCTTCGAGATTACCGTCAATCACGTTATGTTCTTCAAAATACGCGGGCTACGAGTATTTAAGTGTTACAATGTACCTTATCTGTATTTAATTATATTTTCACTGCTCCTTTCATATCCGGAAAACTTAAAAGAAATTATTGTCTAAAGGGAATTTATGAGTAAACATTGCAAGGAAAGTAATCGTTGTTGAAATTTTCTTTTGTTGTTAATAGTTTTACACCAATAGACGTTGGCTGCTTCCATATCTACAGGCAGTACGTAAAGACATCAACGCGCAAACTGTCACAGGAAATCAGTATCGTTCTAGACCCATCAGCGTTGATTCGTCAGTTATTAACAGTGACCACGACATTTTTTTTTAGTCTTTTATTTAGACTTCTTGGTTCTATGCTAATTCTGGATCCCCTTCTTCTTTCACCAACCCTCGTTTCGCTCTTCTAGTTCCGATGGGATCCATTCATGTATGCTACTTGCATTCAATACCTTACATACCTAGCCCTTATTAGATCTGCAAGTACTCTAAATTTTAAATATCTGGCGAGTGGTTTATGACAGGAACATGTCAAGATGATGCGTAACGAGCGTCTTCCTATTCTCTACAATATCCTTTGTGTCCATTCACTGAAACACTTAGCGGTATTCTCAAAGGTTTACATGCATTTGGTTTACGTCCGAGACTTTTGGAAGTGGGTAATTATTCCACGGGAATCTACTACTGGGATAAAAATGTCCTGTGTTCTACTTCTACCAGAGGTCATGCTCTATCGGTGTGTCAAATTTCATCCAAGTCTGTAAAGACAACAGTATTACTTTCGGATTTAATAACATTAGTATGGATGATATATGTGTTATTAAATAAAAATACATACATTATATTGCTAATAGTATTTCAAACTTTTACTTTAGCGTTAAACCGGTGTTTGACGTGCAGACAGCAGAATTACACTCTCATCTCGTTCACGGAATTATAGCACATACATACCAAACTACAAATATTTTATGTACACATCGTTACAGCTGGAGGGGTATGTAATAACAGCGAGAATCGTGTACATGTACAATAAAGCATTTAAAAATAATTGGTATTAAAATTTGCAATAACTGCTGCTATATTGTTAATCCTTTTTTGAAGCTAGACATCGTGTGACCTTTTATCAAGCGAGGCCAAACATTTAACTTGGCCTTATTTTTGACAAGCTGCCATAATTAATTTCTAATCAATTAATTTCTAAAAATAAAATACAACATAATCTGTCTAGCTTTTAAGTTTTTAAATTAATCTTGAGAAATAACGATTTATTCTTCGTTCGTCCTGAAGTTTTGTCCCACATTCCAGAGTCGATTTTTGTTTACGGAAGAATCGACATAATGACAGATAGACAATGACAATCTGTCATTATGTCGATTCTTCCGTCGAAATAACCCGTTTCTACAGTGGTCATGCTACGCATGCTGCCGGATATACAATAAGAATAGTATCCTGTCATATCACCGAAAATAAATTTTCCAAATTTCATTTTACAAGGACTTGTAATTTGGGACGAAGGACACTTCAATAGTGATGTGGGACAAACGAAGGTTTTTTGTAAAGTGGGACAAAACTTCAGGACGAACGAAGAATAAATCGAAATAATACCTACCTACAGGATAGAAGGAACATCTCGCAGGTCTGCTGGAAGAACTTTCTTTTGAAATAAGCAGTACCTTTGTGCTCTATTATCTTAATGTACTGTCCTTTTAAGTATTTTGTGTGTACATAAATAAATAAATAAACATCGACGCACAAACGGTTACCACGTATTCAATTCAGTACATCGTACCAACCCCCCACCCCCCAAAACTTTTTTAATTCAACTGTTATTTTTTTTTGCTTTATCACTGAAATTGAAATCATTGTTAACGTTGTATAAACCTGCGTGATGTGATTGCATAAGTATTCGAATAGAAATTAAAAAAAAAAACAACAACAACAAACCTTTCCAAAAAAATCCTAAATGTGTTATCAGTCACTTATCACAAAGCACTACAAAAAGGTAACGGTATCACTGTACTACCACCAGCACTCTCTCTGCCGAACCCCTGTATGCCCCTAGCAAGCCAAACATCGACTGAGCTTCCTTGTACATGAGTTAGGTGCTTACTTTCTGTGCGAGTTTCCATTGTGCGAGCAAAAATTTTCGTATGATTGAACTGTTTTTTCTTGGCGGTAGGTATCTGGTAAAATCATTTACTACCTATTTAAAAGTAAAATTCTCTATATTTAACCTTTCTTCAAGATTTTTAAAATTCTCCTTCTTATTTCATATCATGATCATACCTGGTTTTACCGAACTACGGAAATTGGAACCATATACGTTCCAATTGATACCGTCCTTTTGATTTTTAGAAGACGTAATCCTGCCTATGTAACCTGCCCCGTACAGATAAAATACAGAACGCGTACGTCGCGTCGATGTAAAAAACTGATAATGTTGGGTTGACTTATTGGTAGTAGGTATAATTTGAATCGAATTCGTATCGCAGACGTACTGAAAAAAAAAATTGTGCGTGGAGTCCCTCCGCGCGGAAGAAGTGAAACTTCGTAATACTACACGCATGCGTTCGAGTGCCACACACTCACTCTCGTTATTTTATTGAGCTTCTAAATAATATTTTATTGTTGTACACTTTTTATTACATAAGTTTATCGAGGTCATTCTACTCATGGAAATTGAACAAAGGCTGGTCACACCGAAGAGTCGAATGCATGACTGTTTGCACGCCATCTTGCGTACCTAGTAGAACTACGTAGTCACAAATCTTGTAATAGCGCCATCTCTTAGTGGGTAATAGAAAATAATACTCCATGAAAACGTTAAACTTGTTGGAAGTCGCATAAGAAGTTTCACTCCAAAAAAACAAAAACAAGCGAGAAATTACCAAAAAACAAATATTTCGCGTTCCAAAACAATATCGTGTAACAATGGA
Source organism: Cerastis leucographa (assembly GCA_963082945.1). Lineage (NCBI taxonomy): Eukaryota > Metazoa > Arthropoda > Insecta > Lepidoptera > Noctuidae > Cerastis > Cerastis leucographa. The sequence continues at coordinate 10,597,392 of OY720353.1, forward strand.
CACTCAAGCCAGACGTAGCGACAGACAACATACGCGGCTACAGTTCGCAATGTACCGAACGAGATTGAAAGTATCTTTCTAGTTCCTAGGATTAACTAGCTTTTACCAACGACTTTGCGCACACAGAGGTAGTTGCTCTCCGTTATCATACGATCTACAACCATCTCTAGAACTTTAAATCTTTGCGACTTTTTGACAGGTGAACTCTTTAGTAACGAAAAAGAAGGGTTTTTCAACGTGGGTTGTGGAGGTCAGATTGGCAATCGCTCCTTGTAAAATATTTGTATTATTATTATATGTATTCAGCTGCATCCGGTTAGACTCGAAGCCGACCCCAACATAGTTGGAAAAAACTAAACAGGTGATGATGAGAAAAAATTTGATGAATGATTAGAAGAAGTCCAAAAATTTAAATATGGATGCATTGTGTGAGGAATAAACTCATAACTGGCGAAATGTGGGTGTACTTGTATTATTAGGAACTCATCTGCTTAACCTTGCTTATGTGTGAAGAATAGGGTATACGAAATGTGGGTGTACTCGTATTATTAGGAACTCATCTGCTTAACCTTGCTTATGTGTGAAGAATAGGGTATACAAAATGTGGGAGTATTCGTATTATTAGGAACTCATCTACTTAACCTTGCTTATGTGTGAAGAATAGGGTATACGAAATGTGGATGTACTCGTATTATTAGGAACTCATCTGCTTAACCTTGCTTATGTGTGAAGAATAGGGCATACGAAATGTGGGTGTACTCGTATTATTAGGAACTCATCTGCTTAACCTTGCTTATGTGTGAAGAATAGGGTATACGAAATGTGGGTGTACTCGTATTATTAGGAACTCATCTGCTTAACCTTGCTTATGTGTGAAGAATAGGGTATACGAAATGTGGGTGTACTCGTATTATTAGGAACTCATCTGCTTAACCTTGCTTATGTGTGAAGAATAGGGTATACAAAATGTGGGAGTATTCGTATTATTAGGAACTCATCTACTTAACCTTGCTTATGTGTGAAGAATAGGGTATACGAAATGTGGATGTACTCGTATTATTAGGAACTCATCTGCTTAACCTTGCTTATGTGTGAAGAATAGGGTATACGAAATGTGGGTGTACTCGTATTATTAGGAACTCATCTGCTTAACCTTGCTTATGTGTGAAGAATAGGGTATACGAAATGTGGGTGTACTCGTATTATTAGGAACTCATCTGCTTAACCTTGCTTATGTGTGAAGAATAGGGTATACAAAATGTGGGAGTATTCGTATTATTAGGAACTCATCTACTTAACCTTGCTTATGTGTGAAGAATAGGGTATACGAAATGTGGATGTACTCGTATTATTAGGAACTCATCTGCTTAACCTTGCTTATGTGTGAAGAATAGGGTATACGAAATGTGGATGTACTCGTATTATTAGGAACTCATCTGCTTAACCTTGCTTATGTGTGAAGAATAGGGTATACGAAATGTGGGAGTATTCGTATTATTAGGAACTCATCTGCTTAACCTTGCTTATGTGTGAAGAATAGGGTATACGAAATGTGGGAGTATTCGTATTATTAGGAACTCATCTGCTTAACCTTGCTTATGTGTGAAGAATAGGGTATACGAAATGTGGGTGTACTCGTATTATTAGGAAGTCATCTGCTTAACCTTGCTTATGTGTGAAGAATAGGGTTTGAAAAAGATAGGGAAGTGAAGAAGAAATGTGGTAACTGTTCTAGATATATACAGTCGACTAGCTGTCCCCGGCATGCGCTGCAATGCACTTTTTACCTACCCTATCTACATACCTACCATACCCTACCCTACCCTACCGTACCCTACCTACCTACCGTACCATACCCTACCCTACCCTAAAACCAAAATCAGCTATAATTTAGCTAGCCCAGCCTTTCTTGACTTGTAAAATTACAACGAAAAGTGGCATTGATTTTTATATAAATAGTTTTTTTTAAGAACCTTCATGGTTCTTAAAAAAACAATCGCGCGGTTCTGTTGTAACCTGAAATCAACATCCATGAGCAAACAAAATGGAAATCAGATCATGTGAATGGAATGTGCGTGCAGAAATACAAAACGGTTTATACTCATTGTAGAGATAGTGCGTTTGACCTTTACAAATATTAAAGAGCAATTATAAGCGTTCTTATAGAAAATAAGCATATTTAATACTTACTTTCACGAAGACTAAGAACAGATTAATTACATAGTCAAACCAATTTTTGTATATCTTGGCACTGGTTTGACAAGAACTCGAATTCTATCAAGTTTCGATTCGAAAGTGTTATAAACATTCCTAACTCAATTATTGTTTGCAATAATTAACGAACGGAACTGCGATTTGCATGATTGCACTTTACATAAACAAGCCGATGATTTTACGTACTTTGACGATATAATACATAGTTTCTTTGTTCATTATCATTCACGGTAAATTCAACTCTGCAGTTCTGTTTTAAGGTCCAGTTACTTTTCAAGGGCCTTTTAATATGTTCCAAAGTATTAAAAAACCCATTGGTATGGACTCTTTTAAAGACCTTTAAGTTCGCAGATGGAAATGTATTTCAATTATGAAATATACTATTTATGTCTTTTTTAGCTCGGGGAAGTACCTGACTAAATATATTTGCTATCTAAAGCAATTCAGTCCAATGGAATGACCTCCTGAATTTAAATATTTAACATATTGTTTTAATCTGTTAAGCTTGATAACATAATAAACCTTGATAATTTCAACATTTTTGACGTTAGCAATCCTAAAATCTCATTACGATTTACTAGGGGTAATTAAGTACAAATTGCTCTTTATTAAGATCTCGTGGCTAAATAAAGAGGAGCTCGTGGCTAAATAATAACAGCCGCACGGGTCGATCTTTAAGGTTAAGTCGTGCTAGCCGAGGTTGGTCCGTGGATGGGTGACCATAATTACATACCGAGATTTCGCCGTGCCTCAGAAAGCACGTTAAGCCGTTGGTCCCGGCTGTCATTTGTAGATCTTTGACAGTCGTTACGAGTAGTCAGAAGCCAAAAGTCTGACATTCAGTCTTACCAAGGGGTATCGTATGAACCAGTCATTAGGTTGTGGACGTCAGATAGGCAGTCGCTTCATGTAAAATACTGGTACTCAGCTGCATCCGGATAGACTGAAAGCCGACCCCAAGATAGTTTGGGAAAAGGCTAGGCAGATGATGATTCTCTTTATTAAGATCAAGCAATATAGATTGCCAGAATGAAACTAAGTACCGTATACCTGTGTCCAAGAATTTTAAGAACAGGAAAATCATAATTGCAACCTGATAATCATTCCTTACGAAATCTTTCGTCAGAAATCAATATATGTAGAACTGTCGTAAAACAGGGCAATTTTATTCAGATTTTCTTATAAAAAGAACATGATTGTGTATACAAAGCATTTTATTTTTAATGACTTTTTGAGTGGGCAAACTTGCTCTTTGGTTTTGACCTCCAGAAATCTTAGTTCATTCTTGCGCAAAGACTTATTAAGAATCATAGCTCAATATAGAAAGGCAGCCAAAAGTCTGTGTAAGTTTTCGTAGATACTTCATCTTCTTTCAATTCATACAATGATAGACAACGCACGGTATGAAATTGTACAGAGTTTCTCTTTATAAAAAATCTAAAGTTCTATGGAAGGACTTTAGAACTCCATCGCTCAACGGGGTTGAAAATCCGTTATTTTGGCCGATAGTTCTATCTGGCACACAACATGTACTGACATAACTTACCTAAAGTAACTCTTACAAGAAACAGCATAATATTAACCGTAGTAACCCAAAATTTTTCCTCTTACATCGCTTCGCGTGCAATGACTCAATCATTACAAAGACATGCGTACAAAAAATAGTGAAGCGGCCTTTTGGTTCCGTAATCGCATCCTGAATTCTGAAGATATGGTGTTGAAGCTGGCAGATGATTAAGAAAGATGGCTTGTTATGTCACACGAAACAAGTGCAATAACCATCTGCTATTGGGTAAATATAGGATAATGAAGTAAATAATTTGCCACTTTGTACATATAGATTCTGTGTTACAGTAGTCAGAAGCCAAAATTCTGACATTCAGTTTTACCAAGGGGTATCGTATTACCCAGTTACTGCATTGTGGAGGTGAGATAGGCAGTCACTTCATGTAAAATATTAGTATTCAGCTGCATCCGGTTAGACTGAGAGCCGACCCCAAGATAGTTTGTGAAAAGGCTAGGCAAATGATGGTTGATAGCAGGCATATAAATTATTATTTGTATGAAATTTCGCGACAAGCATTTCTGTTGTGTTAATTATAATAATTAATTAGTTTGTAACACCTAAAACACAGAACACCTAAACATAAAACCGAGATGTTTCGAAGAACATGAGACACTGCACGCAATTAATTCAGATTTTGAACAGTAATTGGCTGTCATTAAAAAAATATATTTATGTGTTTGGTTACAAAGTATTTGTTCCAAGGATCCGATGTAACTAAATACTCGTTATGAATTGAATTACATCAATGCAAGATATCACAATATCTAGACCAACTTAAGACGCTATCAATTTCAACGGCACATCAGACTCTTTGTTATAAAAAGTAATCTAACAACAACAAAAAAGACTTTCTTTTACAGATCAGTTACATGAAAAGAATCCTCACATTGTTTCTCATTTCACCTTGAAAGCATCGGCTTATGATTTGAGCAAACTCTCCGGTTCCGTAGTACTAAACTTTCTATTTCATTTGACGGCCAAGTGCGAACGTACGCACGGATGAATGGAAAAGTGTGAATGAACCTTTCTTTATGTTATGACTGTTATATATTCGGAAGTGTAGTAGTATTTGTATGTTTACTGTTTAATGAGTTATTGACACAGAAATACGGATACAGTGTTTTGTAAAGAAAATGTGTCTGTGTGAGTTTTTAACCCCCGACCAAAAAAGAGGGGTGTTATAAGTTTGACGTGTGTATCTGTGTGTCTGTCTGTGGCATCGTAGCTCCCAAACGGATGTAGCGATTTTGATAAAATTGGTGTCATTTGAAAGGTATTTTAATCGAGAGTGTTCTTAGCTATGTTTCGAGAAAATCTGCTCAGCCGTTTTAAGCTCATCACCTCTTTTCTAGTTGATGAAGGGATTTAAACAACTTCTACGGGTCTAGTTGATTTGAAATTTGAATTCTTGTCAATTTCTCACCATGGGCATCACCAGGGGGGTAGGCTGCACACCCCCCCTCCCCCCTATAAGCTTAAGTTTTATTTTTTTTAATTCATATCTTTCCTTGTTTTCGTTAATAAGCGAGAAGAGGCGCAATACCAAGAAAAGTGGAAGGAATGGGAGTAGACCTATGCCCAGGAGTGGGACAGTCAAGGCTAAGAAAAAATGATTTAAGTTTAAAAAGCATGAAATAAAAATTAAATTTAAAATTTAAAAAACCCCCGACGGACAAATACAAACAAGGCGGAACCCCGACGCTACGACGCTTGGATTTATTTTATTTTTGTTTTTTTAGAGGTTTTGTCCGTCGGGGGTTTTTTAAATTTTTATTTTAATTTTTATTATATTGTGATCTTTAAGGTCAAGCCGTGCTTGCCAAAGTTGGTGCGTGGATGGCTGTTCATAATTACATACCGAGTTTCCTCCGTGCCTGGGAAAGCACGTTAATCCATTGGTCCCGGTTTTCATTTGTATATCTTTGACAGTCGTTACGAGTAGTCAGAAGCCAAATGTCTGACATCCAGTCTTACCAAGGGATATAGTATTACCCAGTTACTGGGTTGTGGAGGTCAGATAGGCAGTCGGTTCATGTAAAATACTGGTACTCAGCTGCATCCGGTTAGACTGGAAGCCGACCCCAACATAGTTTGGGAAAAGGCTACGCAGATGATGAAGCTATCCACTTAGCTATGTGGTCCACAGACGGGTACAGATTCTCAAATTCTTATTCAAAATTAGGAATAATCTAAGGTACACCGTTACTTATAACACTATATTACCAATTTACAAAATACTAGACTCCATCTACATAACATGTTTTATAAAAAAATTGCAAGCTTTAGAGGTCAGTTTTATGATAATTACAATCTGATCCGCAGTATTAGACATTTAAATGTTTAATCAGGTCAAGCGTGAATTTAAAATATTTGACACTTGCTTATCGAAGGCTGGTTATTTAAAGCTTTTTTTTTTACTGTTACTTTTTGATCCGTTAGGTACAAGATCACCTGACAGGACCAGATATTATAAAAAAAAAAACTTATCGCTGACCTACTAGTATCATGCATATTTAAATAACTCGCACCTACATATTTCTTCTCATTAAAATAAGTTTATGATATTGTAAATCAAGAAACTCACTAGTTTTTTTTTTTTTTTAATAAGAACATCGTCATAAAACACGGCGCGCGTTGTGGCTCAAACGTTTCTCATCTGGAACCACCCGCATTTCCTCGGTTAATTAAACTAAATCTGCTGTACCAAACAAAAGCACAATGCGACACGGCGAAATGTATGACATAGCTTTATGAGAAACTGATTCTCGAATAGTTTCCTGTTTATAATAATTTTGAGTATCACAATTTGAAATCAAACCTGTTACACCAAACAATAAAATCTCGAACCTAAATTCTTTTCAAATTAAATCCAAATCTACACACAAAACATGGATTATTGGTTTTATTAGCTCATCATAAAAATATAAATGTTAAAAAAAAACCTTAACTGTACCTACTAAGACTCCTTTAAAAGTGTCAAGCCCATGTAACTTGTTCGTTCTCATCCATAGAGGTTTAAGTGTCCACTAGCTTCAAGTTAAAAACTGACTGAATCCTTGACTCTTTGAAAATACAAAGATGTGTATGAGTTTGATGTTTTTCTATTATAAAGAATATTCTAAAAACAAATTCAGTGCGTGGAGTCCCTCCGCGTGGAAGAAGTGAAACTTCGTAATACTAGACGCATGCGTTCAAGTGACACGCATTCACTCTCGTTATTTTATTGAGCTTCTAAATAATATTTTGTTGTTTTCTTGTTGTATTATTTTTATGACATAATTAATACATAAGTTTATCGAGGTTATTCTGCCCATGGAAACTGAGGGACGGCTGGTCACACCGAAGAGTGGAATGCATGACTGTTTGCACGCCATCTTGCGTACCTAGTAGAACTACGTAGTCACAAATCTTGTAATACTGCCACCTCTTAGTGAGTTTTAGAATGGTAGCGTTAAACTTGTCGGAAGTCGCATAAGAAGTTTCACTTCAAAAACTATTCTAAGGTTGAAGAATCCCACTAATTAGAACTCATCACAGTGCATCCAGGTCAAAGAAAATTCGTAGTATTTGAAACATTTTTAGCAGATTATTTACACAATATTTATCGCTTAATCATTATTCATCACAGATAATAATATTTCAAAATCAGCATACAAACGACTAGAAAGCTGGCTGATAGTTTGGATGCAGCAATTTCACGAATAAAATGACCTTTTCACAGCGTTATACACGGGCAATTTGCGAAATTGCATAATTTCCACACTCTGACAAACATACAGCAAGAAGCATTTGCATTATATTATTTTACAGTAAAAAAAAAAAGTTTGCTACTTTTTTTACGCTTTTCCCCACACTTGCAATTTCTCCTGAATCGTACAAACATTTAAACCGACATACACAAACAGCCAGACCCGAAATAACTATCTGTAGGCCTTACATTATAATTGCTTCGTGCAGGGATCGAACCCGCGACACGCAGCGCTGCAGTCCAATCGCTTAGCCACTGCGCCAACCGTGTCGTCAGACCCAGGGTGTCAATGGCAAGCAAGAGAGTATTTAAAAAAAAATCACAACCCCCGGTTTTTTTGAAATAAAATCGGTACTCGTACATACTAGGTGATTACCCAGCATTGCTTTGACACAAGCCATATCATCAAACATAGTATCCTGTACAAGAAAACATAACATTCACCTTACCATTACCCCATAATGAGTATTTACACATCATTAAACGTACTTAGATTACATAACACAGCAGAGGAAACGTTTGCACAGGCTAGGCGTGGTCGCAAAAGCAAAGATATATTCCATAAGCAAGCACCGGACACATATTGACGGACAAACAGACCGAACATGACTTTGGTTTCTTTGGTTTAGGTCGTTTCAATTTGGAAGGACGACCTCCGAAATTTTAACCAGTATTTTACGGAAAATACATAAAAGCTCTAACTAAAAGCACGTACAGTCACAAACAATAATATGTAAACACTTAGCAAAACTGAAAAGTGATTTGCTCGTGAAATTACGGTTTCTACGTTGAGATAAGACCTGTTTCGTAATAGTATGGCTTCCAAATTCCATGTTTGTGAAAACGTAAAACCTTAATCAATACAGTAGCAGAATATCAATTTTAAAAGTTGCTGCATGTATACATATTATTATAAGTGACTGTACAACAAGCCAAACCAGGAAATTACCCAGCAGGAATTTTGGCTGTAGAAACTATTCTTGCATAAGTAAAACAAACAATAATTTGCCCTAGTTCTCTTGCGGCTTTTTTATTCGCCCACTTTACAACATCAGATTCAAATTGCCTTTTCTTTCAACTACGTAGTAATGGTATCATTAATCACTACAAAACCAATCACAAAGGATAGACATCCCTTTGTGATTTTTGCTTAGAACCAAAACAGTGCAGAAATCTTATATGAAATCTCATTATTGCACTGTTTTTATTACTGCACGGTTTTTTATTTAGATATAAATTTACCACATATTTTTAATGCCTCCCACAAAATTTATGCATTAGATCAAAAAGATACTGGCTGAAAATAAAAATCGGCTGAATAAAACCGACTTGCGGGAAAAAAAGAACAAAAGGCGCATTTTGTACCATTGTTAAACTTTGATACTTATAATTTAGCAAAAAAAGTTTTAAAAAAATGGAAATAGACAGCGATAGCGATATTAATTCAACTCCAGAATATAATAAATGTTCCAAGAAAAAGTTTCACAATTAAAACTGCACATTTAATAATCGTAACTTTTCTATGATTGTAGGGAAGAAGAGCGGCGGTGGCCCAGGTGTGGCCCCGACTTACGAGTAGTAAGTCGTAGGTTCGAACCCAGGCAGGCGCATTACTTTGTGTAATTTATTTCATCACCGCTGCTCTCAAAACGGTGAAGGAAAACATCGTTAGGAAACCGGCCTAAAACTAAAAAAAATCGCAGACATGTGACATCTACCAACCCGCACTGGGCCGGCGGATTAAAGCCCACTTCCTCTCATTGAGAGGAGGCCTGTGTCCCAGCAGTGGGAACATTATATGATTCCTTCATTATATTCATTATTGAGGCTGATGATGATGATGAGGGAAGATGAATTAAACTTTTTATTTTGAGTAGGTATATTTTGTCACGGTAGTTGAAAGAAAAGTAGATTACGCACCTTGCTAAAGTGAGTAATTAATGCACTCGTATTAATTTAGTGCATTATTACACTCGTGCATTAATAACTCACTTTGCGCTCGATGCAACAATCTACTATTATTTCAGTCAGATTGGGGAACTAGTTCAACTTGGTGAAGGTTCATTGATACGTAGGTACTTATATATGTTACTGATCCAAGGGCTGTTGAAAAACCTTCGAAAGAGCCCAGCAGAGCCGACAGCGATTCGGGTCTAGCAATAAAGTATTGCACTGTTGGCACATATTATGTGGTATACTTACAATGATTATGGGACAACCACAAAATATGTCAAAATTGCCATGTGTGATGGTAATGTGTCATTTGTGGGCCTTTGTGGAGGCCATTTACCTAAATTATGATTTAGCTGTTGCATAATAGAGTTTCAGCTTGAATGTAACAAAGTAACCAAACAATGCCCCATTCTGACAATAGCGAAAATAGGGAAGCTTTGTCATTAATTTGTATTCATATGAAAAATGATGCATTATAAAAGTTAAAAAAAGGTACATAATATAACGTCTCTCACAGGCTTGATAAAGTCAATTGAGTGTAAAAATTAAACTAAAGAACTAAAAAATACCGAACTTAAAAAAAATCTTTAAGCCATCTTAGGACCATTACAAATCTATATTATACTGTTATTTTGTATGCACCATCCTAAAAAAATGGAGTTTCAATTTTAGTACCTATGCACTCAGTATGCATAATTTTCTTAACGACTAGTAATTACTGTAGGTTAGACATGGATTATTTCATAAAGGTGCTCCCTCACCGGAAGTATTCACCTTTAACGGTGAAGGAAAACATCGTGAGTAAAACCGGCATGTCATAGAATTAATAATTCGAAGACATGTGACATCTACCAACCCGCAATGGGCCCGCGTGGTGGATTACAGCCCACTCCCCCCCATAGAGAGGAGGCCTGTGTCCCAGCAGTGGGAACATAATAGGCTGATGACGAGTATTACATCAGTCATGGAGGAGAATCGAGCATCACAGTACGCAACCCGTAACGATAACTCTTATCAACCACCTATTTTCCGGAGTGCCTTAACATTCCATGTCGCCCAAACAAAGTAGAAACGCCTACAAATAATGTTATTTAAAATACGGCGTTCCTTTGTTTTCACAGTTAGGTGCAAAGAGCAAATACCAGTAGGCGTCGGGACAAACAAAAGGCGTTTAACATAATTTATCTACAGTAAAACTAAAGTGTGGTTAAGGTAACTGCATAACTTTCTTTACATTGCTTTTTTCTTCTAGAAAGTTTAACCGCGGAAGCTACTAGGTACTGATTATATCGATATGAACTTTGAAAGAAGATTCGTTCACGTAGATACCTAATTTTCTCCTGTCGATGCGGTTACAGGTATACTTACAGAGAAACTCATGTTGCAACAAAAGCTCAACAACAGCTCGAAAATAGCCGACCGGTGAGGTTCTAACGAAGCGTTTTAATTTACTTTTACAAAGCGCCAAGACATGCAGCTAAAGAGACTTTTACACTATTAACGACGACCCCGTGTAAGTCGCAAAGTTTTGAGCCTATAAATATAATGAACTGACTGCCTCGTTGGTCGAGATCCCAAGCGGGATTGCTAAGCATGAGGTCCTGAATTCGATTCCCGGATCGACAAAGTCATTTTGGGGTTTTCCATAAGGATTTTTTCAGTAGCAGGCACGGAGTCTGGTTTATGAGCCCGGTTGATTGCAATAGGATCGTCCCCTATTACATGGGGCTTAACTGGTGAAATGTGGGTGTTCTATAAGTTATGTACATCTCTGCTTAACGTTTCGGGGATGACAGTCGTGCTGTTATGCTATGTAAACATAATAAAATGTCGTGCCAGCGACACGAAGAATAAAGCCTTGTAAACCGAGTAACCATTAATGGTGGTTGCGGCAGTGACTATGCTTTATCAAATTGAGATTTATTTATAGTAAGAGCTGAAATTACTCCAGTTAGGTCATAATATGTAGACTTCTGGGTCTTCTGTCTGGGACTACAAATCTAGGTAATTGAATGCCGGAACTGCTCCCGATGTCTCCCAAGCTCTATATGCTTCTATAGAAGTACAAGTGAATTTTTCAGATTGGGTTTAAAATAAAGAGTAATAACAAAATTAAACACTTTATTTACATATATATTTAATACTACGCCATACAAAATCACCTAATTTTAAATTATGTTCATGTTACCGATACACCTTATAAATTAAATTAGGTATACCATCTTTAATCTATCCACCTTTTCTTAAAAGGCTTCTAGTTCTTGTTCTCTTATTAAAAAAATAAATCTGATTTATTCTTCATAATTGTACAAGTCGCGGCCTTTAAGGCGCGTCAAGATTTAGAAAACGAACGAAATAGGGACGTCTCTGTCACTCATGTTGGTGTATCTCTATCTTAAGCTCTATGTGTATTGACGCTTGGGTGGTGAGGTTTCTATCGCTCAATCATGCGCAGACGCAGCGGGCCGTCCGGTGCGTACATGAAAGTGACAGCGTAATCAAGTGGCTCGTGGTGGTATTCCAGGCGATATCGGCGGATTAACTGTGATAAAAAATGCGAGAGAGATTAGAAATAATACTAAATTTAATCCTATACAGTAACCATTTCCTATACCGTTAGTCGGTAGTCATAACCGTTTTGGTTGGATGGCTAACTGTATAGGATATGGTTACTGTACTTAAAAAATGTAGCATAATCTGCGGAATCTGTTTACATGTTTCTCACTGCTGAGATAAAGGCCTCCTCTCTTTGAAAGGTAGCTGACCCTAATCGACCACGCAAGTAAAGTGCGGGTTGGTAGTAGTAACAAGTCTTCAAATTTTGGTTCTACGACCTGTCATTTTCCTCGCATGCTTCAGAAAATGTGAATGCTTCAGAAAATGTGATGGCACCAAAATCAGTTTCAAGATTGATTTAGTTTGTGCATCTTGTCGAGTACCAATGACGAGGTGCAAAATCAGCTGACATCGGAAAAGTCCAAGATATGAAGAAATAGAAGATTTACTAACAAAACAAACTAAGAACCATGAATTTGTTCATACCTTAGCTAGAAGAATTTGTATTTCCAAGTCGGCGAATCTTCGGCCGAGGCAAATCCTGGCTCCGTGGCCGTAGGGCAGGGAGGCGAAAGGATGCAGGCGTCCACTGTTCTCCAGCCAACGTTCTGGCTTGAACTCCTCAGGATCAGAGACAAACTGCGACATGTTACCCGTCACGATTGTGGGGAATACCACTTGAACCTGGAAACAGAAAAAGATTGTAGATATTAATATGGGCATTGAGCAAATAAATAACACGAAATCGTAAAAGGAGAAACCGCAGCAACACGACTGGTGTTTATGCAAGTCTATGAAAAACGTGACAGGCGACATCTAATGAAGCGTTTTGCGATTGCGTTGCCATTGGAAGACCTTCCTTCTAAGGCATCTTCCAAAAAGTTGTCTTTTTTTAAATATTTGGTGGTCCGAAAGGATATCCACAGTCGACAATGTAACTGTGAACTGTCGAAATCGTGGGAAAGGTTGTAAGCGGATTAAAAATCAATATTTAAAGTTTATTTTATACTTACTCCTTTGGGGATGTGATACCCACAAATGACGTCATCTTCTTGAAGTGTTCTACCGTTACCAATAACCGTAGAATACATTCTGAAACCAAATTAATTGTCAGTATAAAAGCCATCATGACACAACATTTTAAGCGAATAGTACAAATAATTCAATGGTTAAAAAGGTTCCGAATCCTTTTAATTCCGAATAATTTTAATAGTGAAGGCCAGATGACCGTAGTAAAATAAATTAAAAATATATTTGAAAAAACTTAAAAACGTGTTTACCTAAAAACTTCTCTAACAAAAGCTTTAGTATAGTGCAGCTTGTCTAAATCCGAGTAACTCAGCGGCTTGCTGGGATCAGGCAGTACTCTCCTGATCTCTTCCGCCATCTTCTCCTGTTGCTTCAGTCTGGTCGCCGCCTGGTACAGGATCGAGCACACTGCCATTGATATCTAAGAAGAAAGCCAGACCATCATAAGTAATTATAGAAGCATGTTTGATGTGTTCATGTTATCAAGTTAGTTTAGGAAAAGGTTTCTAAATAATTATGCCGAAATTCCTGTGGTTTATTATATTAACATGCCATTAACTTGTTAGTGGTTAATGAACATTCCTTATTAAATGCACAATTCTAATAAATATAGTAAATGATACATAAATGCAGTTTGGGGCTGCTGTAAATAAATATCTTCTCTTATTTAATATAACAAAACCCAGATTTTGTTTTGCTACTCTTTCCGTCCCGTTCCTGGGCAAAGGCGAATGTTCAATTCCGTCTAACATATTTTCATACAAGCAAGCAAAGATATTAAAATCTTCCCTTACCGTATCAATTCCTACTAGGATAAGATCAAGCGCCATGATGGTAGCGATCTTGGGGTCTCCCTCACTCCTCAGCACACGCTCAAGCAGAGATAGATCATTCTCTGACGTCACCTTTTTAGTCTTTAGCCGTTCCAGAGCCTCGTTTATATATTTGCTGCAAAGCCTGAAATTATACAAGCAAACATTCTTTAATAGAGCACCTCTTAAGAATTAAGTAAAAAGAATGTGGAATGGAGTTTACTGTTGTACTTTGCTCGTTGATGTCTTTTCTTAGTGTTTAAAATTAATGTCTTTTTGTCTTGCCTACATCATGTCCCACTGCTGGGATAAAGCCTCTCCTTTCTGCTTTCATACTTCTCTATCCTGTGTGATCTCTGGCCACGTTAGCCCCGCAAACAAAATGAAAATGTTAAATAAAAATATTTGGTAATAGGGCTTATAGTTAGAGAAATTCTATCCCTCTTAGCGGCTACTGACAACCATTATAATTGTTGGTTAATTAGCCACATTAACACTAATTCACACTGTTGTGAGGTAAATCCTCAAAAACAGACACGGAACCAAAAAAAAAAAATGAAAACTTACTCAACAAAGAAGTTCATATTGTTAACATATTTGGTCCACAGCGGAGTCGGCACATATCGCCAGTAAGGCGCCTTGAGTTCCAACACGGCAACGTTTCTGAGCGCGTATTTTGCCGCGTCTATGATGCGCTGCGGTTCCGAGTTACTGGTCAGGTCGGAAGACAGACAACCTAGCCGCGTGTCTAGGGCTACGCGGCCTATACCTGAGGGACGATCATAGATGGCTCTGTTATTTTGTCTCTTTTGTCTTATGATAGCTTCATTAAGATGGCGATAGATGGCAGCACTAAGCCGTATTGTTCCTGGCTCATTACATCGGCCCCGGGAATATACACGTCTAGCCCAAAGCAACAGATATCTATGTATTAATGACAGGCTTGCTCAATTATTTTAATAAATATCGGTTGCACAGCTTAAGATGTAGTTTTTTTCAGAGGTAGGGCTGAAGACCATAATTTGATATAAAAAGTAGTACTAAGTCGTGCTTTGTGTATATTGGAGGACCATCCTATCTTAAAAAATGCAGAATTCATATACTCTCTTCTCATTAAACTAAACTTGTCATAGTATAACGGAATATCTCCATGACCATAAGTAGTAGTATTGCAACGCTCGAGTGGACAATCTGTTAGTAGAGCATGATTGATTGAAAGCTACTAAGATTTAATTGCATCTATTAGGTACACTAACCAACGATAAACTACAGAGTGATTATTTTGATACATGACTGCATGAGCATTTACTCATTCATTGAACTAGTAAGGAATTAGGGTTATTTTCGTTAAAAAAAGGATCCAGAAAGTAAAAGAAGAAAGGTGGTTGAGGTGACCTCTATTCTTTCCCAGATGACTAAGTGGTTAGACAAGGATTACGGTTTCTGCTAAGTTGGTAGCCATCGCTGAGTCAGTACCGTCCCTAGCCAAGTCTAATTCCCTATAAAGTAAGGTAAGGTAATATAGTCATCAAAAATTAATAATGTAATTCTGACGTGCTGCCACTACTTACACTCAAGTGACCACCGATGGATATCATTATCAAACTCATGCGGTAGGTCTCCGTTCTCATCTCGTGCATTTTCCATGTACTTGATGAAGTCTTCAGTGACCAGCTCAATGGGGGTTACGTACTTCTTCACCGTTTGCGGCTGCAGGATCGGTCGCTGAACCTTCGAGCGAAACCGACGCCATTGTTCGCCATGACTGTGAAGAAAAAAATACGAGGTTAAAGGAACGAAATAACAAAAGGATGGACCCTGTAGTGGCTAGAAAGAAAGTTACTAGTGCGATAACGAATAATAGAGAAATGTGAAAGTAAATGTCATGCTGCGCCGATCACAAATATTATGGGATAAGGGCTGGGGAATAATTAATGAAGATAAGATTTCCCTTTCAGCTATAAAACAGCCATTGGGTCAAGGTTTAACAATATTTGTAAAAACGCAGTATTACAAAGAGGCAATAAAGTATACTCTAATGCATCCTACCAATTCAAAAATAATGGGTTGTTACTCATTTACTGGAAAAACAAAAACAATAACACTTTGCCCGGCCTTGGAATCTAGCCCAGTACCCCATGCACGTAAAGAAAAAACAACAGTAAGAAAAGATTACACAAACTACATTGCAACTCTCAAAAAAGAAAATAATCACTATCAATAGAAAACGATTCTGTAAGTTATTCGTGAACCACAGGTTGTGCAATAAAGCATATTATAAAGCAAAGCTATAAACTCGTATCACAATAGAAAATATGCATAAAACGTGGTAGCTAGCAGTTTGATTATCCAATGAAACCTAAAGTGATTTAAATGTAAAATGCTTTCTGGGTGGTCAATAGCTTTCTAAATTGTCTTTAATTAACACAAACTCTAGAGCCACAGAGCATAAACAAAAAGACAAAATCAGAAAATGAAGAATTGTAAGACAACAAAACCTTTTTGTCGATCTTATTGAAAATCTTAGTAGAAGTTACCATCAGGCTGCTTTAGCATGTTTTTATGGGAATCTAAATAAGCTGTCATGTGAAGATTGTGTGCTAACGAAACTTTACATATCCAGAAAAAAAATATGAAATTTTGGATTTAATTAATAATCTCTTTTAGGATCGTGACGCCTTTTTGGATTATTCCTCTCAGATAGAGTGAATGCTAAGCAAGTGGCGCTAACTTGGCAACTAGTATAGAATATATTCCGTGTTGCAAGTCGGTCGCCAATGTCTTGCAAGCTAAAGGAAAATGCTAATGCTTATGATTTAAGTAAATTCCACTATGAAAACCAATGAAAACAAGTCTGTGAAGTGTTTTAAGAAAAATTTAGGACGACGAGCAAGCAGATTACGTTACTACTTCTAAGTAGACAGTAGTCTACTTTCTTCACAAGTAGGCATAGACACACCCACTGCAAACACAGTTGATTACATTCCTACTAAAACATACTTCATTAATAATTGACAAAAGTCTGTATGAACCATCAAAATAAACGTAAATGTTTCGAAGATTTTGAAACCTGTAACAAAATTAACAAATAGAAAGAGGAAGAGAAACATGCATCTTCATAAATAGCCCGACTATGGGACTACGGGGAATAAATAATACATATATAGGTAAAAGGTAAGCTGACTGACGCGTTCGTTAGTCAGACAGAATAATTAGCAGACTAAGCTATCTTTACTTTGCTAATGAAAATTGAAACAGAGAACACAAACATAAAAGATACTCATCATAAAACAGAACAAACACCCTATGCAAAGATTAAAATGTAAACTATAAAACTAACGTAGGAATCCTGAGCAGAAATTGCCAGTAATGACGAGGATATGACGACATTGCTTCGAAGAAATCGTCTTAGGAATAAAAATGTGTTCGAAGCTCATGCGTGAGAAAATGTGACGGACGCAAACGCACCGATATCTCTTCAATGAACGGCTAACGTTGGCGCGTGGAATAAGTCGACAGTCTACCAACACGTGGACATGCACCAAAGATATTTAAATATACTTTCAATAGGAAAGTGGTTGGTGTCGGTACTAGAGAGAGCATTTTTATAATTTCCTCTAAGGCTATAAATGGATTACAGTTTTTCTATGACATTCTCTCTGATAGCCTCTGTTTAGTATAAAAAATCTCTCTGTATTGTGCATGAAGTGGTTTACCTCGGAAAGCATCAAAAGCATGTTAAGCCGTTGGTTTCGGCTGTCATTTGCATAGCTTTGACAGTCGTTACGAGTAGTCAGAAGCCCGGAAGTCTGTCAACCAGACTTACTAAGGAAAGCCGTACTAGCCGGGTACTGAGTTGTGGACGTCAGATAAGTAGTCGCTCCATGTAAAATACTGATATTCAGCTGCATCCAATTAGACTGGAAGCCGAACCCAATATAGTTTAGAAAAATCTAGGCAGATGATGATGATGAAGAGATTTGCAATAATAGCTGCGGTTTAATTGTCCTATCTTTTCATCCCACCTACCTATTCATTCAAAGCAAATCTAAGTGCACGTACAATGTACATAGCTTAGCCGTGGTCAGCTGTGGAGCTTCGAATGTATGTCCATCGCTCCATTTGCATACATAATGCACGCTTTTGATTTTAGTGATTCTTCAAATAGATTTTGCTCATATTTGTATGCACAGCAGCGCGTTTGCTTGTCGTGAGTGGTGTGATAATGGACGTGCTTAGGGTTTATTTTTTCCTTCTTATTTGTAAAATAAACTTAAAGTACGTGATCTGGGAATTTATTATGTTCTGAATTACTATCACTTAAACCTTATAAGTTTTGTTTTCTTTGTCCGGTCTTTTAAGTTTGTCTAATATTTACGATCCTTCAACTTCATGCTTTAGTTGCCTTTTGTGTAACTTACGATTGTCACCGGCCTTCGAATTATTATCTGTAAAACGTTGGGTTTTAACAGTTTATCGAAATTCCCATAGCCTTGACAATGCTTTAGGCGGGGAAAATTCGAATTGACCTGATTGACTGGTCCCCAATAGTTTTTTTTTTTGGTAGAACTTAAAATATAACTTTATTTTCAATCATATGGTTTTAGATCCTAGTATAACTTTAAAAGCGTAGACCACATATGTTAAAAACTTATACTTAAAATCGAAACTAAGTACGCTTTGCAAACATAAATAATGCCAAACCATGTCATTGAACTTTACAAAAACCAAACAGTTTAAACTTTCTCTTGTTTGCGGAACATATTAGGACTAAAAGTAGGTACTCGACATTTTATCCAGCTGTTTCCTATGAAGTGGCGGAGTGCATAATACTGTATAGCAACTATCATCTTAGCTGTTTTCGAGTTCATTGCCTCCGCATTGAACCGCTCCAATGCAGCTGGATAAAATAAATTAGTATTCTGTCTTTATCTAGATATTACACGATATGTCTATATTTTTCTAAAACAAATTCTTCTTTGAGCAATTTTATCTGCAAGATAAATTCATGGAATTCTTGCGCAGAATTTGCTCTAGTAATCTGATTACTCTGGAATTGCAAGGTAAAAAACTGGCACATGAGAATATTCTGCTTGTAAAGATCATCGACTGCAAAAATCATGTTTTCTAGACTAGAATCTAATGGATTTTAGTTGTATTAATTAAGGCAGTTTCTTAAAATGTCTGACCTAGAAATAATCCGGCAGAACACTGCTACTTTCCTTATTCATCAATAAATTTGTGAATCATTTCACGAAATTCCCAAAAGAAGTGTTAACAAGTAACCAAACACAACATTTTACTTCGTCACAATGAATCATAAAACGTAAAGGCACTACATTATTGAGACATGGAGTATGTCCACAACATTATTCAAAGATGTTGTTTGCACATCGGCTCAAATAACTATTGACTCTTACGTTCTAAGATCCGCTAAGATAAACCAAGTAGGTGTTATGACTGTCTTCGCAACACATGATTTGAAAATTCCTTATTTCCAATTAGTGAAATATTTTGAGAGCAAACAAAGGTCCAACTGTATTTTGGACTTTACCGAAGGAGCTTAAATCAAATAGCACTACGATGGCAATAATTATAATGAAAGTGATACTAATTTTTTTAGAAGAATTGAAAATGCACTGACCATTGTCTGGCTCCCTACAAGCTCTCGGTAAACAAATTAAATTCATAATTCACTGATAAACAATGCACAGCCTATAAACGAATAGGTGCAGACAAAGGAAGGGTTAAATCAGGGATGAATATAAATTGTATGGAAGCGCGTAATTTATGCCCATGGGAAATCTTATCAGGAACATGACAGCTTGTCTTCAAAAAAAAACATAACAGAAATGCCATCAACCCTCTTTAAACCTGAGGTAATACTAGTCCTTCTCTGCAAGCACTATAATTAATAAAACATGTACGCAAACTATTCGTTCCTCTTAAGTCAAAAGCTAAGTGGTTCTAGACGCCCTTCTTGTTTCACAACCGGTTCACCTCTCTAGCACTAACCGAGATATTCAGTTTCACAACCACTACAGTAAATTGTATCTATTTACGTAGATTGAATTTCTTATAAGAACGTAAAGAAAATTAGAGCAAAATGTGAAGTCAACGCAACTTGTGTTTGTTTGGGAACATCGAGCACTGTTCAAAATCAAAATATTTTTTTATACATAGGCCTACAGGAGCACTTTTAAAACGTCGACAAAAATGCGCTAAGTTCGGGTTGGTAGTTTCCTATGGAGAAGAACCGGGAAGAAACTCCATGGTTACTCTTTTAAAATCATTTGGTTTTACAATATTTCTGTTACAGCGTTAGTATTTAAGTATGGGAGGACATCGTAGTCCCGACAATAAGTCGTTGCTTACTACAAAACGTAGAACGAGATAAAAAGTTACCAAGGATCTAGGAATCTATAAGGCCTACAATGTCCACACACTTACTGTTCCCGGCGTTTACGAACATACCTATACAAATAAGAGGCTGCACTGTGCATCCACTCAGATCATAACCGACTGTACTAAACGTCTCAATCTTCCAAATTATCTACCCATGCTATCACTTTGCAAGGTTTATAAAATTCTTAACTTAACTCTGATCTCATCTAAATGATGACTTAGAAAATGATGAGCCTATGCATCGATTGTCTGTGTCGGTGTTTTTATATAGCACCCATGTCATAACCACAATGGCTGTAACGTATACCTTAACCCTAGAAACCAAGCTTGCGCCGACCGATTATCGGTCGACGTTCGAGGACATCTTGCAGATTGACAACCAAGTCAACCACCTTACAAAATCAATGCTAGACAGCTACCACTTAGCCTGCCCTGTAACCACTCCGTCCTCTACACCGGGGAAGCAACCTTGGTGGGGAGCGGATCTGGAACGCAAGCGCAGGAAGGTAAGGACAGCTCTGAATAGAGCCATGAACAGCTGCGCTGACAGGGACTGGGATGCGTACAAAGAGGCCAAGTCCTGCTACAAAAAATGCATCAGGTTCAGGAGCAAAACTGGATGGCGCAAATACTGTGGCAACATCGAATCATGCCAACAAGCTAATAGGGTAAGGAAAATACTGGCTCAGCAAAACACGACTGGGCCTGTTGTTCTCCGAAAACCAGACAGCACACTCACCACATCTACAGAAGAAGCGATGCGCGTCCTTATTGAAACTCACTTCCCAGGATGCGCTTTCGCTCAGGTAATTGAGTGGACCGAGACAAACCAAACACCAACAGAGTACGACTGGCGCTACGCACATAAAGTGGTGACGCTGGAGAAACTCCAGTGGGCGATCCAGTGCTTCCATCCTTTCAAGGCGGCAGGTCCGGACGGGATCTTTCCCGCCTTACTACAGTGGGGGGGTATCTCCGTTGCCGGTAGACTGGTGCCCATAATGAGAGCGTGCCTGGCCTTTAGATACGTTCCAAAAGGATGGAGGGAAGTGAAAGTCATATTCATTCCAAAGCCAGGTAAGAGTGACTACACCAATGCCAAATCCCACAGACCAATCAGCCTAACCTCCTTCCTTCTAAAAACCATGGAGAGAATTTGCGAGAGAGAGCTGAGGGAGGGCGCGTTGAAAACTATACCACTACACAACAACCAACATGCATACAGCTCGGGTAAGTCCACTGAATCGGCACTCCACCTGGTAGTCAGTCGGATTGAAGATGCTATACATCAGAAGGGTACCTGCCTTGGAACCTTCATAGACATCGAAGGAGCCTTCGACAAAACCAACTTTTCCAGCATCAGCTCCGCCCTGTCTCGTCATGGGGCGGAACAGGTGCTGATTGACTGGATCACTAACATGCTGAGCAAACGAGCGGTTCGCTTAGAAGGACAGCAGCAGATGGCTCTGATAGCCAGAGGTTGCCCCCAAGGTGGTGTAATATCCCCCCTCCTCTGGAATCTGGTGATAAATGATCTCATCACCAAACTCAACGCCAGTCATTTTTACACAATTGGGTATGCAGATGACCTCGCTATTCTCATCTCGGGAAAAGTGACAGGAACTATCTGTAACCTCACCCAACAGGCGCTACGTATCGTGGAACGATGGTGCAGGGAATATGACCTTTCAGTCAATCCCACGAAAACTGAGTTAGTCATGTTTACCCAAAAACGAACTTTAGGACCTTATCGCTTGCCTAAACTATTTGATACAGAACTTCAGTTAGCCACTGAAGTCAAGTACCTGGGAGTCATCCTAGACAGTAAGTTAAACTGGAGCAGTCACTTAGACAACAAAATAAACAAGGCGTGCATCACCTTCTGGCAGTGCAGGAGGATGATAGGTAAGAAGTGGGGCCTATCCCCCAAAATAATTCTTTGGCTATACTGCGCGGTGATCCGTCCCATGATCTCGTACGGGGCGGTGGTCTGGTGGCCACGCACCAGACTAGTCACAGCCTCGAACAAACTTCAACGCATGCAAAGGCTTGCCTGCATGGCAATTACAGGCTGCATGAGAACCACTCCGACGGCGGCTCTCGAAGCCATGCTGGAGCTTCCGCCGCTCCATCTGTACATACAACAGGAAGCAACAATGGCGGCAGCACGCCTCAAAACACTTCAACTGTGGTGTAAGTCAAACACACAACACACTGCGGCACTAGAGGGATTCTACAACGAGTTCCCCCTGGCGAAAGCCATTAACGATCGGGTACCAAAACAATTTGTATTCGACAAAAAATACAAGATCCAGCTCCACGAGGACCACCGCTGCGAGGGGTTAAATCCTGCAGAGTTACGGATCTTCACGGACGGATCTAAAACAGGTACGGGTACTGGGGCCGGAGTCTTCTCAGAGGATCTCAACATCCATATAGCCGTACCACTGGGGGTCCACAACACGGTATTTCAGGCGGAATGCATGGGCGTTTCCCTGGCCGCATCAGCCATCTTAGCCAGGAGGGCTAAGGACCTCTCCATCCGCATACTATCAGACAGCAGGGCTGTACTGTTAGCACTAGACAACCACACGGTCAACTCCGGGTTAATATACGAGTGTCACCAGCGCCTAAACCAGGTTGGTAATCACAACAACATAACCATACAATGGATTAAGGGCCACAGCGATTCCCGGGGCAATGATGCAGCGGACGAACTCGCTAGAAGGGGTTCCAGTATGGCAGCGGTAGGACCAGAACCCATCGTGCCACTCCCCTTCGGATATATACGGACTCTGGTAAGGAAACGCACCAGTGATCAACACCACAAACTGTGGCTAGACCATGGTGAGTGTAGGCAGGCCAAGGAGGCACTTCCTACTATAGATGGCCGCCTCACCAAACGGGTGCTTCGGCTGACCAAATTACAGCTCCGCATAGTCACAGCCGCCATCACTGGTCACGGCTCTTTTAATAAACACCTCTTTGTCCTAGGTGTCACAGATAGCCCACTGTGCAGAGCCTGCATGGAGGAGGACGAGACAGCAGCCCACGTGCTTCTACACTGCCCAGAGGTTGCAACATACAGGGCAAAGTACTTAGGTAACCCAGGTACTCTCCGCGAGATCGTCAGCAACACCAAGGGGCTGCTGGCCTTTCTCGGGGAGCTGGGGTGGTTGGAGTAATGTTCCCACCCGTACGCAAAATACGCGCTTTAGACGTGGAGTTGCGGAAACTAGCCCGCTATACAATACAATACAATACAACGTATACCTTCATTATATTAGTAGTACAATCAATATGCATACCCCTTACCACCTCAGTTAGTTCACGTCGTTCTCTTAATAGCTATATGTATGTACTGCATACTTAATATTGTCCTTTAACTTGGGGATTTCCTGGTTACTGCTTTTGTTAACAATTCAAAAATAACTTGTCTGAGCAAGTATGTACCTATACGACTTTCTCATGACGTTTAAAGCGTGGTTTTTGTTTTTGGCCTTCACAACTCTTATTAATTCCAGTTTTTTTTTTTTTTTTTAATGTTACCAGATGTTAATAAAAGTGCTTCCTACCTACACGAAACCGAGTAGAAGGCGATGTTAATGCAAGGCAGACTTTAAACTTGCATGCTACTTCAGTTCAATCTTGCATGCTCTTGAAGAACACGCATAAATCTGAAGCACCTGCATCGTATTGTTGCAATACTCTTGAATGTTTACATCGATTTGTTAATACTTACTTCATGATTATGTCTGTATTAACATGCTATGATGCTTATGATGAGCCTCCTTATATTATTATAACTCCTCGTAAATGCTCATTGGAGAGCAATACCTATATAAGATGTTTCATGAACTACGAAAACAAATATTGCCAAAAAAACCTTATCAAGCAAATTGATTGACGGGAACAGAACTGTTAACCAAAGAATCGTGTTTTATGAAAACCATTTATTTTCAAACTGGTCATTTACTAAGTATGTTCAATTAAACACGCTATCTTGTATAACATTATTAGAGTTACCCAAGCATGGTCGTGCACGTGCAAATAATTTCAGGTTAGCTTTGGATCTGCAATTATAAGACCCATCTTTGATGACGATCAGACCATGGAAGGCCGAACATTGTCGAAATGAGTAATTATTTTGTCAGTCGTTGCATTAGGTGTAGATAAAACATTATCTATTGCAAGACATTTTATTTAATGGTTATGACTTCATCATCATCATCATATCAGCCGTAGGACGTCCACTGCTGGACATAGGCCTCCCCCATGGATTTCCAACAGGACCGGTTGGCAGCGGCCTGCGCCCAGCGTCTTCCGGCGACCTTGACTAGGTCGTCGGTCCACCTAGCCGGTGGACGTCCTACACTGCGCTTGCCGGTCCGCGGTCTCCACTCCAGGACCTTCCGGCCCCATCGGCCATCGGTCCTGCGCACTATGTCGCCAGCCAACTGCCATTTTAACTTGCCAATCCGCTGGACTATGTCGGTTGCTCTCGTTCGTCTACGGACCTCCTCATTTCTGGAGGTCTACTCTCTTTCTCCGAAACGTAACTTCGGCAACGAACGAAAATTAAACGTAGTTACGTTTGTGACCCTACTCTATATAATTTGCGGACGCACACAAGACGTTCGAATTCACAGACAACGAATATATTGAATGTTATTGTGTGCGTCCGTAAATTATATAGAGTAGGGTGACAAACGTAACTACGTTTAATTTTCGTTCGTTGCCGAAGTTACGTTTCGGAGAAAGAGAGTAGACCTCCTGATTCGATCTCGTAGAGAAATCCCAAGCATAGCCCTCTCCATGGCTCGTTGTGCGACTGCGAGCTTCTCCATTAGACCAATAGTGAGAGACCACGTTTCTGTTCCGTATGTCATGACTGGCAACACACATTGATTGAAGACCTTTGTCTTCAATTTATGACTTGCTTTGTTGTTATTATATACTTCATTCTCAATGCATAGCTTTATTTTATTTTAAAGTCGTGGTTAGAGCTTTTTAATCGATTTTACAAATAGGACTGGTGAGTGTGGTGGAAATTAGCCACCTAATAATTACGCATATCAAAAAGATGTGCTGTTCCATATTATTAATGGGCAACCAAATCAATATTTTGATTTTTTCGCACATCCTTCACAAGTTCACTGTTGTGTTAACTTTGTTCACCGGTTCATTTCATTCTTTCATCACCAACAATCGACCAATCCAGAGATAATTTCTCCGTCCATTTTGGGCATGTGTCATTACGCTGCTCGTCACGTATTGCTGCGCACACGACTTTCGCCTCGCCCTGTTTCCCAAGTGGGCCAAGTATCACTGTGTGCGAGTTCAACAATCATGATGATGTTTTATGATCTTGTAGCTGTCTGGCTGGTGCACAGAATTATCAAATTGATTATGCAAAATGGATTATAGGCTTTCATTTAGACGTCGTGAAAACAGGCAATAAACTTGTAATGGGCGGTCTTAACAAGCCTTTAATACCATTTGCCAATGATACTAAACAAAAGACTATAGCAGCCCAAAACAGCACAACTTTAGAAACATTAACACCATTATTTCAATAGAAGACTCTAACCAGTTGGAAAGAGTTCCTAGACGTTTAGTAATTTACGAGCTATTTTGAGCCTTGTTAGTGAATCCATCCTGTGCCTATCATTTTCCTATCTATGTTGGTGTCGGCTTCACGTTGGTATCGGCAGGTGAATACCAGTATTTTGCACTAGCTGTCCCAAGCAACGTCGTCTGCGTCACATTTTCCCCGTTCTCGCAACATTTTTCATTGCTGCTCCGCTCCTATTAGTCTTAGCGTTATGACATATAGCATATACACCGCGTAAATCACCTCATCACGAAGCCGTCAACCAAGCATTCTGTACATGAAACTAAGTAACTTTACGCAAAAATTATTGCTGGGGAACGACTTTTTTTTTCGGGGTGTAAAATCATGTTTTGTGGTAGAACTCAATGTAACGCACTCAAAGCATTGTGCTGGTGGACGGATTGAATAGTACGGGGGTCGTGGAGGTGTTTAAAAATCTTACACTAAAAACTTGTATTTAAAAAAATACTAGTCAAAAAATTTGAACTTTGACCCCTAATATCTCCGTAACTAGAAGGTTCCCAGGTATGGTGTAGAACAAAAAAAATATCGCAATGACAGGGAGAACCAGTGCCTTTCAGCTTCGTTAAGAGGTGTTTTACACCCTTTATATGGTAATCTCCTCGATAAATGGGCTAACAGTGAAAGAATTTTTCAAATCCGACCAGTAGTTCCTGAGATTAGCGCATTCAAGCAAACAATCAAACAAACAAACTCTTCAGCTATATAATATTAGTACAGATGGAGCTTTTATGTTATGAATTAATTGTAACAAAACGTCTCATCTATCTTATCTATCTTCAAATGAATGAAACTTTAAGTTATTTGGCATCCTACTTAGCTTCACTTCATTCTTACTTAGCATGTAGTTTGTACGTTGTACGGGTCCAATACATGTTTATTTTACTTAGTTAACTCGTGCACTAAGTTACAAGTAGATGAGTGTTAATTCATCAATGGTATGGTGAATAGTTGGTTTGACACAAAACTACGAGACTACCATCACACAAAGGTATGGTAGGTATATACAGGGTGTAACGGATAGGGTATATACATACTTAAGGGTGTGCTACAGACCATCAAACTGAAAATGTTTCTCCATCGGACAAACATCGTAATAGCACACCCTTAAGAGGGGACTCTAGTGGGCATTTCTCCATACAAACGAAACGTTTTCCGCTGTTTTCTTCGTGGATAATGCGTCTATAGCAATAATATTTTTCCAAAAAATCTAGGTCTTATTAATAAAAACTCAAAACATAAACACTAAAAGAATTATGACAATCCAAAAACCCGAAAAAAAACCGAATAACGGACAAATTAGATAAATTTTTAACAAAAAAGAAAATAATAGAAGCATAGATATACTTTTCCTCTAAATTTTGATATAAGAATTATTTGGATCAGTTTAGTTTTGAAGAAGAAAACAGCGGAATACAAAACGTCTTTTGGTCAAGATTTTTGTAGGTAAAATCAACCTGAGGTGCAGTTGTCCCTTTCGCACTTTACGGGGCTAGGTCGGGCGCAGCGCGACGGCAATAGTTTCTTCATATACCTTTTCTTCAAATTCCTCGTGCCTCTTAAGTATGTATACACCCTTTCCGGTTGTTTGTTTTAAATATTTTTTTCTTTCACAACGATCTATGTGTGGTCAAAATTGGAAAGATTTTTTCAATACATCTAATTAGGAAAACAAAATATTACTAACAGCAGCGCCATTTAACGTCATTAAAACGCCAAAAGATCCATATAGTAAATGTAAGGAATATTATAATAAGGTTTGGAAATGGGATGTTTGTTAATAATTTTAGAATCCAATAATATCGGTTAGTCAAATGTGGTTATTGATGTAGATTCGATAGAATAAAAAAACCCATCAAATAACGGAAAGCCGGTATCGAATTATCTACGCTCAAGCTTTCACCGGCAGCAGCCGAAGGACCAAATCACAGAAAAGGCAACGGTACTGTTTCATTTAACCTACGAATACTAAGAGATCGTACCTTACCGGTAAAGCAGCTCCTATAAAAACTTCGATCCAAGGTTTACAGCAGAACAGCTTTCGAACCGAAACCGGTTGATGCAACTTGACATAGACACTTTAATATCTACAATTATTTAAGCATCGCCGTGGGACCCTGTAGATATATTTGATTCCTAGGTCAGGCAATGCATTGAGTTTGACCTTTTGGAATTTGTCAATTGTAGAACATGTCTGGGTTCTTGCCTGTTAGATGATAATATCGCCCCTATTATATCGGACTGGAAAATTATTCGGCTAACTGTGGATACACTAGTCTTTACCTAACTTTTCAGGGAAACAGGTAATGTTACTTGATACCCAGAGACCGGCTTACTCAGTATGGCAATAAGTTCAAAATATTTGATTAAACTTACGCCTTTACAATGCTAGTACACGTCTGCCTTACCCTCTAGGGACTGACAGAAGATTTCTATTGTGTGAAGAATCTCGTGGGATGATTCAGGGTCGCTTGCAACACCACGGAATCTTCAACCTCAGAGTGACAACGCATAATATTCAATGACAGCGGTTATCTCATGCTCTGACCTCTATAAGTAAGTGCTAATATCTGAAGTCACACACATCATTGTACACTAGCATTGTCAAGTTTGTCAGTTAAGTGTTAAGTAGCTGTAATTTGCATTGTATATTTGTAGAAATAGCTAAATAGGTGACATTGTAAGGTATTGATAAGAACAATGATAGAGACGGAAATATCCACTTTGTGGTTGATTCCCGAATGGGATGACTTTTATTACATTAAGGTTTCGTCATATTGCAACTATACAGGAACATGTTCAGTTTGATGGTCTGTAGCACACCCTTAAGGATGTATATACCCTTTCCGTTACAACCTGTATAGAACAACTTTGGGAGAGGTGATCTGTACCTCAGGGTCTTCCTAATTCAGACACCTTTCTCTATATAAGATTGTACATTTATGAACCAGCGCCTTTAATTTTTTTTATGTCGAGATAATTAAGATTTATGATATTGGTAAAGACAAACTGTGATCGCGGCTCTGGACACGGGACCCTGATGAATAACGTACTGAAATATTAGCCAGTGTCCGATGTCCCGTCGCTCGATTTCTGGACACCAAAAACCGAACGAACGCTATTGGAATAGTCAATCAGTAAGTGGTAGGAGTTGACTGCCCAGAGGGCTTAAACCAGTGGAAGTCGCTTTTATAGTATGACCACTTTAAATGTGCAGTTCAAGGTGGCTCTGCTTTTCAAGTAAAATTACATCGATATGCCAAACTTGGAACATTTGTTTTAGTTTTCTTACCTGCACAGATAAATTGGTTGATATGTAAAGCGTTACGTATTAAGACAGAATTTCAACAGGATGAACATTAGCTTAATCCTACATGTTTGACTTTTTAAGCATCGATATCGCTGGTAGTTAAAGTGTAGTTGTCTTTCTTTAGGTCCTCAGGAGTCTGTTACTTTTAGTAACAAATATCTGTCAGTGATCATATTAAACCCCTTGAAAGACTATGACCTTTAAACGGGTTGTAACGGACTAACCATCAAAAAATCTGAGATTACCTCATACATACAAACGTCGTATAAATTAATACCAAACCATCATCATCATTCTGCCTAGCCTTTCCCCAAACTATATTGGGGTCGGCTTTCAGTTTAACCGGGTGCAGCTGAGTACTAGTATTTTACATTAAGCGAATGCCTATCTGACCTCCACAACCTAGTAACTGGGTAATACGATACCCCTTGGTAAGACTGAATGTCAGACTTTTGGCTTCCGACTACTCGTAAAATAATATTCGTATAATAATCTACAAATGACAGCCAAAACCAACGGCTTAACGTGCTTTCCGAGGCAAGGAGGAAACACCGGGCTATTTTTCAGAGCTTCTAATAATACTAAATGCCTGATAAAATTTACACACAGTTATTGTGGCACATAGGAAGGTTGTTTTTTGTGCAGATGAAGAAATACCAAAAAAGGTTTACCTACTTAAGTTCAAGTATCTAGGTATACCTACGGTCCCTAACAAAGAATTTGCTTGCTTAAACAACCTCTACGTCTGAATTATCAACAGCCTACCATACCATACCAATATGGAAGTAACCATGTTTGTAAACCTGGAAAAACAAGCTCGAATATTCAAAAAACACATAACAATCACATTTATAGCTAACCAAGGATATCGACGGTATCTAAATAAAACCTATATCATATTCGCACGTAGCCAGAGCAAACAATTCGTACGTAAGGGCGTCACGCACTCGACTCGTACGCATGCTAAACAAATCGAACATAGGGCTAACGATCTTGTGCAATACTTTGTAGGTCTAGGATACTGGCTGGCGAACAAAGAACTGCAAATGATTTGTTATTTACTAATATTATTAATAATGCGAAATTTTCTCTGTTACCTTTATGTAAATAAACAAATCAACGGATTTCGACGCAAATAGCTAGACCATGATCTGGGTTAGGACATACTCTTATCCCGGTAATAGGTACGCCCGGGGGGTAATATCGACCAAAAATATGTCTTTTAGCTAAGCGGAAAAAAGCGTTTAAATTCCAGGATTTTTCGAATTTTACGCGATGAAGTTGTTTTAAACTACAAACGAAGTGCAAAGAGGTCGACAATATATTTAAATCGAACCTTTCTTAAAAATGTTATTGATCATTGCATGTTTCTATTTTCATAAAACCGAAATTAGCAGTAGTAGTTGTAGCATTAGTAAGCACGCGCCATGCGTCGGCTTACTAATACTACGCATCGTTTTTTTGACAAACAACCTGAACTGGTTCTTCCAAAAGAATTTTGAAAGCAATTTTGCTTGGAGTGAAACGAATAGAGTTTACCATAAAGACCAAGGTTGCGTAATTAGTCTATTTGCTAATTACTTATGTGACCCAAAGACCGGTCGTTAACACAAGACATGCCTACGATCAGTGGCGTAGCAAGGATAAATTCCGGTGGACTATGATAAAAAAATAAGTAGCTGAAAGCACCCTGACAGTTTTCTCAGGGCTGTCCCTTACACCTGTATGTATTAGTGACAGGATACGAGGCAATACAAAATATTAATTTTGAAGACGTTATTTCCGAGTTTGCAGCTGTCAAAGTTAGAAAGAAGAGATCTGAATCGTAAGATAAAAAAATTGTGTGTTAGTTTTTATTGTGTTTTGTTCAATATTTGAAATATAAATATCAGATGATCCACGACGTTTATCATATAAAATTTATTACTTTTAACTTTCGATGGGGTGACATCACCAATTACCGCACCGGATGCCACCCAAGGTAGCTACGCCACTGCTAACGATTGCTATTTAATTTAGAAATGGCATGAATCTATTGGAGAGCAACGGTGGCCCAGTAGTGGCAGCCCCGACTTGCGAGCAGTAAGCCGTGGGTTCGAACCCAGGCAGGCGCATTTATTTCATCACCGCTGCTCTCAAAAACGGTGAAGGAAAACATCGTGACGAAACCGGCATGTCCTAGAACTGAAAATTCGAAGACATGTGACATCTACCAACCCGCACTGGGCCCGCGAGGTGGATTACAGCCCACTCCCTCTCATAGAGAGGAGGCCTGTGTCACAGCAGTGGGAAATTTATAGGCTGATGCTGATGCTGATGATGCTGATGAATCTATTTACTTAGGTAGGTGTGCCACGAGTGGTTGATAGAGATGTATCCAAAAAAATATAAGTACCGTAAAATGGGGTGAATAGGGACACGGGGGTGAATCGGACTTTGAAAGGCAATTTCACGTTATTTAAATATTATTGGTAGCCTAAAAATACTCTATTGTGTATTAAATTAAAACAGAAATGGTCCCAATAGCTTTTTAGTGACGAGTTATTTGTATTCAACGATGAAATCCCATTCAAAGTTTTGTCTCTATTCTCCCTCGCAACCCTATACTCCACGTTTTACGGTACTGCTCTGACCTATCTCAAATAAATTGAGTTACGAGTAGGCGGACGATGAATTAATGATGAAATTCTTCTTATTTAAATGTTTTCTCAAATTATTTTTTAAAACTATTCTATTTTATATTTGTATACTCAATCAATTTAATATACTTGTTTATTAGTGCTCTCGTGAGTTTAATATTAAAATCTTTGTTGAAACGAGTCCAAGGATCGCAATTATTGCTGATCATAAACGTTTAAAGTTATGCAAGATGAACCGCAGTACCTACCTATGTTTGTACTTTATGTTCCTACTCAAATACTGATCGCTTCTTTAGATGCTGGAAATTTTCATTTCAATGGGGTAACGACCATTCTGGCTGAATGACTAGCGTAAACACGTGGCAAAAAATGGCAATGAAGTTTCTTGAAAGGCTGTTTTGAAATAGCTGAGCTCTACGGAGTTAAAAACGGGATCATTTTCATGTTTTATCCCCAGTGCGATTTATAGATACCTACCACACGTTTCTGAATAGTTCAAAAATTATCCAGAGTAACATGTAGCGGAATTTCTGGATCCCTGTAAAAAAGTCAAAATCACCCTCTTTCTACACTAAAGATGAACAACAAATATCTAGGAACCTCTTGACAAATCCATCTATGTCATTGAGGTGTACAGGCTATGGATAACGATGATATATCTTTGCATACAACACTGCATCATTTAATTTTAAAAATTACCGACAAAGTTGGCAAAGCTCTCTTCCCTACTTTGTCGGTAATTTTAAAATGATTTCCTAAATGCTACTTCTTGCCATTGTATTTTGACGCACAAAGGCTTGACCTTTAACCCACACGCGAAATTGCGACACACATAATCTGTATTTAAGATTAAAATATTACAAAGACTGGAAACCGGTGATCGTGCATAGTTGCAAAACAAACCTTGACTTTACAATGCACAGAATGGTACCTTACTTGTCAAAGTCTTTCGTAACGTATTAATTAATACATATATATAAAAATATGTATTTATAATTAAAATATTATGTCTATCAAGTAATGAGGTTGTGCTTAAAAAAAATTAATGTCTATTTTTATGCCGCTTCGTTTCTGCGGAGTGAAAGTTCTGACATTCCGGTCGTTAACGGAACTTCGACTTTGTTTCGTTAAGAATGGCCGGTTTTGGCGCACTTAAGTTTAAGCTAAAGTTTTCATTAAATCCATGATAATTTGTCTACGAGAGAGGGAGAGAAAGATAGATAAAATAAAGTGCCTATTTAAACGCAAATCAAAATCCACACGTAAGAACCGGTCTATAAGTAAAACGAAAATAAAAGTGAGCCGAATCAAAAAGTAGGTCAAGAACGAAGCTTTTAGCAGTAGATACCTAAATTAATTGTGTATACTTACACACCAACAACTCCAGGCAGTTCCCCGAAGAAATCCTTCCTCACTTCCGACTTATACTTGACGAGGCAGGGCATCGAGGGCCGGAACGGTGTCGGTCCTTCCCGTCTGTAGATTCGCTCGATCTCATCCGCCTCGTAAACAAACAACAGATCTGGCCTTCCGATCAATCCTCCCAGACGGACGATCCTCCCGTACCTCTCCAGAAAAAGTTTAGTCACTTTCGCGAATTCCGAGATGTCGTACTGCCCGATGATAGGCACCATCCGCCACGTATTCCCCAGTATCGGAATTGGTTTAGGTCCAGGTACTTCGGAATAGGGTTTTGCATTTGAAAAAATTTCCTCGGTCAATTCCGCGGTTGGGGCTATTTGGGACCGATCCCGTTTTGTGAACGGGCAACCTGTGTTTGCGGATCGGGCATGTCTCACTATGAACGGCTGTGTATACACCGCGAACGTGCGGAGAGAACGACCCATGGCGGTTAAGACCGCAACTACGACTGCGCTCGCGCCGCGATCGAGATCCCAGGGTGTACCGTTGCGCGGGAGTCGACGTTGTTTCTGACATTGCAGTCATGGACGACAATTAACAGCCGTTCTCTTTAGGTCTGAGTGAATTTTTAATGGTTTGTGTTAGTTTCAACGCTGGCCCGCTCTAGTTTTCTTGTATTTATTGGGTTTAATAAACAATCGTAGGAAGTTTTGTCATATCAACCAGGAAACATAAAAATTGCAACCCGCAATGCTTTTTTCCGATCGGGAATTGAATTTGCAACTCTTGGTGTCGAAGCCAGATAGATACCTACTCTCATCCAGCCTTGTACCTAAGTAGACATGCACCGACATCATTTCAGACCGACGAACTAAACAACTTAATGAAAAATTAAGATGACTTCTGATCTCTTTTCTAATTATGTCATTCAAATTGCGATGAGGGTCATGGCTTCGTGGGTTAGACCCGTCCGTCCCTGACCGTAATCACAGAAACCTAAAGTACCTATTTATGATCAATAATTATTTAAATGACAGTTAATTTGCGAAATAAGCCATATAAATTATACTTTTTAGCCGCAAATCTTTTTAATCTCAAGGACAAGGAAGTTAATGTCAACTAGTATTCACTTAAAGCTAAAACGGACTAATAGGTATCATGTGTTTCATGCGTTATACCTAATAAGGTGGTTATGTGCAAGTATTGTAATTTTATGAAAACACGAGGTATTCAAAATTAAAATATGAGTTAGTTGATATTATTATTATTATTATCTGAAGTTTTATTTATTTCAATATTATTAGCGAAATCATTGCTCTCTGTAAACTCGGGAGTCACTGAAAATATGTTCCGGCACTCCAGTCAGAAGTAACGAAGAGGTATACCGCGTTAAATTAAGTAGTGAGATCCCTCCGCCCACCATACGTCGGTGGATTTCTGAGAAATTCCAAATGTAAAATAAGGAGCCACTGGGTGAAAAATGTACCAGTGTTACTGGCCCCCTGGAGATAAATTCTCCACAATCCCTTTAGCAAGTTGTTTAATAACTAAATTCAATAGCAGCCTCAGGATCCATACTGATGTTCTGCGAGTTTTCAAATACATACATTTTCCTAATTATTGCCTCTGCCCACCCTCGTAAATAAGATATATGAGTATTATTTCCCAGCACGCCATCTCTTGAATTGTGTAAACATCACTTTCATACGACAGAAAATAAATTAAATATTTTTTCTAGTCTGGTAACTATTTGTTGCTGTCAACTTGACAAGGGTATCAACAAAGAGTATAGTAATATAGATGGAATAGAGAGCCCACTCAAGCGAATTTTTGACACCTACATTGAACGGTGTCGCCACCTGATACTAAATCCGTTGAACTAATCCCAATAGCTATTAGTGATGGGCTGAGTGATGATTTTTCTGTATCGGTGACTGCATGACAATGACAAAAAAATATCGGTGACGGGAACAATGACAAAATCATCAATGATTTTTATTTGAGTATTAGATCTCGTCACTTCAATTGTGAGTAGATACTGAAATGATCGCGGAACGGCTTAGTGAAATTATCATTAGTTATTTATGTAGGCATGGGTCGAGATTGTCACTTAGCCGCGGAATTCAATTTGGCATGGCAGGGTATTTTAAGGCAGCACATTTCGCACGCAAATGTAAACAACGCAAGTGCAAGCATTATTGCCGTTCCTTGCGCTTGTCCCGGTCATTGTCATTTTATCGAAATGTGAGTTCTGTGACTTCAGTATCGCCGATCGCGCAGCATCGCAAAGTCGAAATTCACACCACAGCGCCCCCGAGACCGTCCGATTCGAATCACCGAAGTTCGCGTTCATTCTAATAATGATTTAAAAGCATTGATGATTTTGTCTTTGTCATTGCATGATGAAATGATTTTAAAATATCGATGATTTTTACATGTGACATGATATCGGACTCATCTCTAATAGCTATAGGTGCGTACATATACTTATATCTATATCTTTGTTATTGAATAGGTTTTCTATGGGTTTCTGTTTTTATTTCTTTTTTTACACTCAACTCAATTTTCATTCAAATCAAAAAGGTATTTAATCACACTAGCGATAATTGTCGTAAGCACCATCTATGTCATTTTAATGGACTAAATCTCAAGTTTATGCGGATTTGGTAAGAGATGGTGCTAGTATCTTTGTGTAAAATTGGACGCCTATGTCAAGTATGGCAGTGTCCTCCCCCTGGGTATCAACAAAAATCCAAAACGTCAAACAACGAAAATAAACAAAACTCGAGAAAGTGGAAAAACTGATTGAAATTAAATAAACAAGTTTTCTATTTGAATTTAAAGTGACAAAATGATTTCAGAATTCGAAAAAGAAAAAGTATTTTGGACAAGGAAGATGAATCTAAAATTGGTGAAATTTATGGAGAGCAGACCGAATATTTGGAATCCAAAACATCCTAAATACACTTCAGTTAAATACAGAGATAAAATATACGCGGAATTTGCATCACTGTACGGCAATGAGTTCACAGGACAGGCGGTTAAAGATCGCTGGACGAATATTAGGTCTACCTTTGCCAATTACCTGAGAAAATTAAAAGCAAGTCAAGCTAAGGGCACTGGAGAGGTAGGTGCTTTATTTTTTATATTCCTATGATTCCTATTCAATTTAATATATGCGCTTTATTGTAGGCCATTTACTTTCATTGGGTACTGGATACTTCTTCAAACTAGGTACTTCTAAAATCTATTGATTCAATAACATGAAAACTTTCATTTCCTTTTAACAATTATTGAAGTAAGTAATTATTTGTTTTAGGGATGTAAGATAACATGGCACTTATGGGATGCCTGCAAATTTTTGCTCAAGGTAAACAAAAGCTTCTCAATGGACACTCACACAACTGTTTACGATAATGATGACTCTAAAGTAAGTAATGTTTGCCAATGCCTAGCACTTCTTCTTTTTGTGCTATAAGATAGAACAATCCCATCCGGATAAAGCAGAATGTTTTGTCAGAAATATTGAGTATATAATATCAAGCAGCCTTAGCCTAGTTGATGTTACCGTCAACTTGGCCTTCTTGTTGGTACAAATATTATCAAAAGTTTTCTCAAAGTTCAGTTCAACTGTAAATATTTAAATATAGAATTTAACACAGTTTGCTCAAGTGGTACACATGTCTACCAAGAGTGTTTGTTTCAATACCCTGTGCGAAGCAGACACAATCAATATTAACCATAATATTTTTATCATTACAGGATGATATAATAGATGAAGAAAATGCATTCTCTGATGATAATTCTGGTCAATCATCAAACAAAATCAACACTTCATGTCAAAATATAGCAAATGGAATACTTAATGTATTTCGAGGAGTCCAAAATGATGCATTTGGTATAGAAAACACTAAACATGGACAAATAGGGCAGCTTGTAGCAAGTAAACTGTCACAAATGAGTTCCTATGAAGCTGCACAAATTTCAAGTAAAATAATGGAAATATTATTATTATATCATGAAGATAATCCATTAAATCCAAATAATGTTAAGCCAGAGGCAATATAAGAAAAAAAAAAAAAACAAAATAGTTTTATTTGCATTATCATTACATGTAGATGTGTTTGGAGGAGTAATAAGAGACTCAACGTTAACTGTGAGTTATTATAAATAGTGTACTGAGTCAGTAGGGTACACTTACTATTGTACAGATAAATAATATTTACTCGCATTTTTAATTTTTTTATAATCTTAGCCTTAATAAAAGGGAAAAAAATAGGTAACAAAAAAATAAATATCTTATGAGCCCTGTCATTGTATATCTGCCCCAACGCTGAACCATAACCTGAGGATTTTTAATTAAGAAAACTCAAAGCTAGATAGGATTAACACAATTTTGTATTCATCATCTGCCTAGCCTTTTCCCAAACTCTCTTGGGGTCGGCTTCCAGTCTAACCGGATGCTCAGCTAGTGATGTTCAAAGTTGCTTTATGGCAATCACTTGCTTAATGCTTTATATTTTAAGCAAACTATTTTATATGCTTTATTAAAAGCATGCTTTTTTATAAGCGTAGGAACCTGTTACGGCCTAACGGGCGAGTGCGAGTAAAACAAAGCGCGGTGTTTTATCTTGTCAGAGCGGAATATTACATCGCGTTTATGAATTTATTACGAAACAGTAAAAAAAAAACAATAAACTTTCCTTCATACTTTCCAGGCTTAGGACTTTGGCTAAGTGTTATATGAAATAAAGTATGTTAGTATTTTAAAAAATTGTAGCAGTTTTACTGCCATCAATGGGCTTTTCAAAAAAGTTCGATATTGGCAAATCACTGTTCCGTCTAGACATTTTCGGTGTACGTTACCCCAGCAAGAAAGTATCTCCTAGAGTTATATGAGTAGATCGTATAGTTGGTGCCTTATCTGCTGTAAATGTGCCCCCACATAAAAAATGTGTGCCCCCTGACGTTTTGAAAAAAAAAGGGAAAAACGATTCTTGCTGGGGTAACGTTTTTCTAGCAGGAAAATTCTAAACGAATGATCGGAGAGAGAAAAATTGTGCATGGCCAGAGAGCTTATATGTGTGCCAAAATGTGCCCCCAAAAATAAAATCTGTGCCCCTTCAGATTTTCGAGATATTGCATTTCCTGCTGGAGTAACGTTTTGATGAATCGTATATCTCTAAAACCATTGCATGTGCCCCTGTAGAATAAACATACACGAGTAGCTCTTAATGTGTGCCCCTATGTGCCCCAATTTAGATTTAAGAAAATATTTATAGTTTTCAAGTTATCGCGGTTTTAAAAAAACCCGAAAATACATCGCAGCGCTTAAATGAGACAAGGTATAAGTTCGCTGAAAACTGTATTCGGTCCTTCTTGACGTTAATAATAACCATACAAAGTTTCAAAACTGTTCATGCATGCGTTTTTGAATAATCTTGCTAAAAGTCAAAACGATGGTGTCATAACTTTGACGGCAAAATATAAGGAACTGGCTCAATCCCAGATGTGTCGGTGTAAACCAAAATAGTGTGCCCTTAGTCAAAAATATATGGTGAAAATATTGAGCTTGGAATGTTTCGCATTAAGTAAATATAAACAAAAAACCAAAATATGTAAAAACGGCTGGTTATCCGACCAAATTCCAATGACTACTAAAAAGCGACGGTTTCATACATATCAATGACCTTCTTTATTGGACGTATTATACCTAAGCTGTTGTCCGTACAGTCGCGTTCAAAAGTTTTAGGGGCTAATTAAAAAATATATTAAATGCACCTTGTGACTATATTAATGAAACAGCTTGTTGATGTGGAAATTATTATTTTTATTCCCTTAATTTTAATTCTTAAAGTAATTATTGCATCAAATCACAGATCAAATTTCCTACCTATAAATATTAGAAATTATTTGCACGTTGTGTAGTCATTTAAATCACAGATCAGTTTTTCATCTAAGTCTAACATATAATTAGTAAATTCGCATCACAAAAAATCACAGATCAGTTGTATAATATTGTGTAAAAAAAAAATTAAATTAGAAATCACAGATAAATAATTAATTTTTTTACGAGTAAGTTGCTTATACATAGATTCAGATAAAGTGTGTTAGTATAGTAAACCGCATAAAGATATAACAGAAAACATCGAATATGCACAAATCATCTGCTGGTAATTGGCTATAAATAAACATATTTATCCCATATACGTAACAACATTTATTTCATCAACTGACTGTGGAATGACACATAAATATCTAAAACGCCATCAAATCAAAATTATGTGACACTACATAATCAGCTTTAATATAATCGTTGGTTAATAATTATAAATCCCTCATAGGTACATAATACGAGATACAAAATGGAAACACGTTGCAACACAGATCATTGTGCGGTTGACTATGTCTATAGGTATACAGTAAATAAAACTCTCAAAACTGTAGGTACCAAAATTTATTTGGTTAAGGTGAATGCTCCAACCAAACCGCGAAACTCAAATTTTCTTACGTTTTTTGCAATTTGCAGGCCAGTGCTAGTTTGTATATTGATTAAAATATTATTCGCGGCTGTAAGACATATGTAGTTACAGAATTATAATCCTCAAAATCATCAATACAACCCTCTAAGTTTATAAAGCTGTAGGAATGACATTTTCTGTTTTTTTTTTTGTTCCTTCGCCTTTATGAACTTGGAGGGTTGTATTGGTGATTTTGATGATTATAATTCTGTAACTACATAATGATGAAAAACTTACTTTAACCTACGGCTTATCAATAAATATATATATATAGAGACAAATACGGGCTTTTTTATTTATATACATAAAAGAGTTACCTCTTTTTATTAGTAGCATCACCCATTTCATGAACTATATTTTTTTAAACATCGGGACCAATCAATTTTGGGTCAAAGACTTGGCAAATACTGGATGTATTTTAATGAAATTTAGAATGGAGAAGATAGCTTACCTTGGAATAGCACTTAGGCTACTATTTATAATGTACTTAATCATGTGTAAGGTCATAGAAACAGCTAGTAGAATATAATTCAATAACAACTTTATTTTATTTCTTATTATTTTTCTACTTCAGTGTACTCAGGCACAACAACACGTGTGTAAAGTAAAGAAGGTCATCGATATGTATGAAACTGTCGCTTTTTAGTAGTCATTAGAATTTGGTCGGATAACCAGCCGTTTTTACATATTTTGGTTTTTTGTTTATATTTACTTAATGCGAAACATTCCAAGCTCAATATTTTCACCATATATTTTTGACTAAGGGCACACTATTTTGGTTTACACCGACACATCTGGGATTGAGCCAGTTCCTTGTATTTTGCCGTCAAAGTTATGACACCATCGTTTTGACTTTTAGCAAGATTATTCAAAAACGCATGCATGAACAGTTTTGAAACTTTGTATGGTTATTATTAACGTCAAGAAGGACCGAATACAGTTTTCAGCGAACTTATACCTTGTCTCATTTAAGCGCTGCGATGTATTTTCGGGTTTTTTTAAAACCGCGATAACTTGAAAACTATAAATATTTTCTTAAATCTAAATTGGGGCACATAGGGGCACACATTAAGAGCTACTCGTGTATGTTTATTCTACAGGGGCACATGCAATGGTTTTAGAGATATACGATTCATCAAAACGTTACTCCAGCAGGAAATGCAATATCTCGAAAATCTGAAGGGGCACAGATTTTATTTTTGGGGGCACATTTTGGCACACATATAAGCTCTCTGGCCATGCACAATTTTTCTCTCTCCGATCATTCGTTTAGAATTTTCCTGCTAGAAAAACGTTACCCCAGCAAGAATCGTTTTTCCCTTTTTTTTTCAAAACGTCAGGGGGCACACATTTTTTATGTGGGGGCACATTTATAGCAGATAAGGCACCAACTATACGATCTACTCATATAACTCTAGGAGATACTTTCTTGCTGGGGTAACGTACACACATTTTCGTCCGTTAAATACCTACACACAAAACAACACAATATCTCACTCAGTCAATCGTCCTTACTTACCTACACAATTATAGGTTTTTAAGTACTTAATTGCGTGTCATATCACTGTTTATTTACACAAAAAAAGCGCGAAGCCAAAGAAGCATAACAACATTGTAAGTTTACGTTACGTGAGCCGCCCGAGATCGCGATATCGCAAGCGCTGCGTAAAATGATTTAGCACGCGACCGTCAGTCGTCACCGAAAGCAAAGCAATCGCTCGCATGCGACGACTGCTTTGCTTTGCTTTTTTTTACTCGCCGCACCCGCCGCGCTGCGGTGCGACGGAGAGACATTGCATAGAATTAGAGTGCCGATATAAGCGATGTAAAGCAAATAGCAACAAGTGAGAGCCACGATAGCATTTGCTTTATGTTATGTATAATAAGCACGGTGCTTTATTTTGCTATGCTTTATTATCCACCACTACAGCTGAGTACCAGTATTTTACATGAAGCGACTGCCTATCTGACCTCCACAACCCAGTAACTGGGTAATATGATACCCCTTGGTAAGACTGGATGTCAGACTTTTTTTGGCTTCTGACTACTCGTAACGACTGTCAAAGATCTACAAATGACAGCCGGGACCAACGGCTTAACGTGCTTTCCGAGGCACGGAGGAAACTCGGTATGCAATGATGGTCACCCATCCACGGACCAACCTCGGCAAGCACGGCTTAACCTTAAAGATCGATCCGGGCGGCTGTTATTATTTAGATAGAATTAACACAATTTTGTATTATGTTATTATGTTTGTGGCTTAATTTTAATATTGACTGCACATTGATCTGATTGTTCCGTAGTGACTGGTTAATGGCTATAGGCTCGCCTCATTTACATGGCACTGGGTGAAATGTGGGTGTACTTTTAGGTACAACTCTGCCTAAATCTTTAGGATTACAAGCATGATGTTTGTAGTATAAATGGATAAAGCTGCACTAAATCCAATCTACCATGTTCGTTTATTCTTTATCACAATATGTTCATATATAAACATAACATCACGCTTGTAATCCCTGTAGGGATAAGCAGAGGTGTACCTATTAGTACATCCACATTTCGGGGCAACCCGCCTTTAAAACTAATATTTAAATGATTAAGGAACAGTCGCATGTGCGCCAGTTATGTTTAAGTCCCATGTAATAGTAGATGGGTTTATTGCCATCAACCGGATCGGACTTCGTGGTTACTACTGAGAAATTGTGATAGAAAAACCTATTAACAGTTTGCCCGACCTGGGAATCGAACCCAGAACGTCATGCTCAGCAGTCACTCGCTTGCGACCTCTAGAACAAAGTAGCATTAAAAAAACCTCAAATTATTGTAGCATCCTCAAGGTACTGTTTGAGCCTCGTAAGTTAAATATTTAGGGACGAAACCTACTCTACTACATACTTGCCATACCATACACACCTAAAGTAGATCTATTAGTGCAGTGTGCGCAATTTCGTTTTATTTATGTAGAGAAAAGAAGTAAGGAACAGAAAGTAGGTACACAAAGGTGATACTCATTTCTAAAGAAATCTCTTCCAGCATACCTACGAAAGGAGATAGGTACTAACTAACATTGTTCTCAACCATTTGCATCAGATCACCTGCTCTTGAGGCTGCTCTACAAATATTACAAAGAGAGTGGTGGTGGGGGGGGTCCTCCAGTGTTCCCACAGTTTGTGTTCGACAAAAAACTTTTTCTTCATTGGATACTCTTTTTTTTTAGTTGG
The DNA here is from genome assembly GCA_963082945.1 of Cerastis leucographa. Classification (NCBI taxonomy): domain Eukaryota; kingdom Metazoa; phylum Arthropoda; class Insecta; order Lepidoptera; family Noctuidae; genus Cerastis; species Cerastis leucographa. The sequence goes on from OY720353.1 coordinate 10,640,364, forward strand.
GCAATAAAATGTGATGTCTGTCATGTGTGTCACGTTGACATTGGTAATTGGTTGACAATGACATTCTCGATGACCACCGATGTATCACCACGAATCTTAAAAACAAATAGTATATTTCCACTGAAACTTTTAAAACATTCATGAAATGCATTATAAAAGAAGAGACTAAAAATATTTAAGAAAAGATTAGTCGTATAAAACTGTCATAAACTCTAGAACAACATGCACAAGTTAAAAGATTTAACCGGTACTGGTCCCACAAGTTTTGTGAGTTTGTTGACAACAACATGGGACGAAATTCACAAGTATTCGGACGTATTTCGGTACAAAATCGATAAATTAGAAGAGAGAATTGTAGATGAGAAATATTGGCTTCAGGTTAGATATAATTAGACCGGTCTAGAACCAAAAAAAATCGTTAACTTTATTATTTGCTTTGATTTTTAGCTTAATCCAAACCGCCAATCTAACAGAAGAACTCCGGAAGAAATGAACAACATCTGTCAACCATTTGACGAAAAAAAGTTCAATTTCAATAAAGTTTCACCAAAAGAAATATTAATTTCTATAGAAGGGGAAGGTACGGTTTGTAAAACATGCTTTTTAACTCAAATTTTATACTTACAGACTTTGAATTTATAGCATAAGAAGTTGTAAGTAATTAATTGGTAAAAAGAATTTACTTAAGTGGTCTTGAATCCAGCACGACCAATGACCACTGTAGAAATGGGCTATGTCGTCGGAAGAATCGACAAACTGACACATTGTCATTGTCCATCTGTCATTATGTCGATTCTTCCGTAGATAAAACTCATTTCTACAGTGGTCATGCTAGGCGTGCTGTTGACAGTCAACACCAAGTTTTAGTACGGGTTATTGTGTTGCCCAGTGAATGGATTTTCGAGGTCAGGTAGGCAGTCTGTCCATGTATACATCCTGGTAATCAGCTCCTGGTAAAGCTTTATCCTCTGGTAAACCTAGAAACCAATCCCATTGTAGTTGGCTAAAGGCTGGGCATATTGATAAAGTGTCAATAAAGTATTTGCCAAGTGCCTAGATGCATAATTGATTGATTTATTTTAAAACTATGTAAACAAAATCTCAAATTTTGTAGCTTTACTATTTTCAAACTGTCATCCAACATCTGCAAAAGACAGAAATTACTCAAATATCAGTTATTTAATCAGTTTCTATATCTATTTACAGATTCAGACATGCACACAGTATTAGTGAATGTCAGTCCCATATCCAGGTACCATTCATTATTGTGCCCATCTGTGGGAAAATGTCTACCTCAAGTGGTGACGCCTGAGAGCTTGGACCTGGCAGTACAAATTATGTTCTTAGTGGAACACCGGTGAGTGTAGGCAAGTACAAACAACATTCTATGTAAATAGAAAGATTTGTATGTAAATAGCACCAGATTTAACAATCCATTTCATTTTTCACAAACTATCTTGGGGTCGGCTTCCAGTCTAACCGGATGCAGCTGAGTACCAGTATTTTACATGATGTGACTGCCTATCTGACCTCCACAACCCATTAACTGGGTAATACGATACCCCTTGGTAAGACTGGATGTCAGACTTTTGGCTTCTGACTACTTGGAACGACTGTCAGAGATCTACAAATGACAGCGGGGACCAACAGCTTAACATGCTTTCGGAGGCACTGAGGAATCTCGGTATGTAATTATGGTCACCGAGCCAAGGACCAACCATGCAAAGATCAACCCGTGTGGCCACGAGCTCCTCAACATTAACAATCGATTTACACACATCGTCAGCCTTGTTCCAACACAAACCAGGGAACTATGGCACAAAAAGAAGTACGTAGGTCATTTTTGTGCCCTAGTTCCCTGGTTTGTGTGAGTTTATTTGTGGTATGTTTTCATAATTTAAAAAACAAGCAGACTAAATTATGCGATATTACATATTTCAAACATAACATAAATAATATTGTAAAAAATAATAATGTAGCCCACAGCGCTGTTCACAGATTACCTACCAATAATAAATAAACTTTAAATTTCTAGGACAAGCTGATATCACATTTAATAAATACAAAAAGTAAAAAAAAAACAAAATATTTAATACAAGAGCTGAAATGCCTCATACAAAAGGTTTCGAAACTGTTTCAAGGCGCATGTTAATAATATCGATGTGTTCGATTTTTTTATTGTATGATGCTGCCATTCGCCGAATTAGTGATCGTTTGGCCAGTATTAGATCGGCAGGCAGTATTGGACAAAATGTAATCTAACTACTGATTACTAAATATGACTAGGTACATAAAGTAATTAGAAATCATAACTACATAAAAAAAATCGAAAAATATTTGACAACTAACTTCTAATTGTAGGTGCAATCACGATTACTTGATTAAACACAGATTTAAAATGATGTTGAGTCATTACAAACGCGCGATAGTCGATCATGTAAGTAAGTACATGAACGACTATCGATATTCGACTTTTCGTTTGGTAGGTAGGTTATTAGAGCATCACGTTGTAGTCGCGGGATGAAATTTTTGAAAAACGTGTAGTACTATAAAACTTTTTTACAAAAAATAATAACCGACTTCCATAAAACACTAAAAAGTGGCAAATAATTTTAGTTTCGGAAGTCGGTGACTTGTTTGTTTCATTTACTTTTTTGCCACCGACTTCCGAAACTAAAATTATTTGCCACTTTTTAGTGTTTTATGGAAGTCGGTTATTCTTTTTTGTAAAAAAGTTTTAATTTTAGCCTTTTCAGTTGTGGTATCTCACTTTAATCCTAGTCAAGTATATTTTTTACATTGTAACTAGACACCAGCACATCGTCCATACATACGACAAAGGACAAAATGCATAATAAAGAGGATGACTCAAAAAGTACCTAAGCAAAGATAATACAATTCATATGGCTCCACCGGGCCAGCTTCTCTACCAAATGAATGAAAAATCATCTAAATCGGTCCAGTAATCACGAAGAAATCGGTGTACATACGTGAAAAATTTACATATAAGTAACAAAAAAAAAAATGAAATGAAAACTATATGGCCAAACTATTATATTAATTTTTTATGGGACTAAATGGCAGGTATTCCACATCAAACTAAAGAAGAATCACGCAAATCGGATCATAAATCTCAGCGTAATCGGTGTATACCTACACCTGGAAAGTGCACACCGTTACAATTCCAACAAGCCCAAACACAGCTAAGATTCCTTTGCCTTTTATGGATTGCCTTGTTATGGAGTTCCGAAGCTTGACTCTTGGATTCATCATCAGATCTGATGGTAGAATGGTTCTTATTGGACGCAAATGCTTCATTTGTTGTAGAAAATACCAAAATCACTGTACGTTTTCCTATAAAATTTGAAGAGTTCCCTCGATTTCGCCAAGATTCCATCATCAGATCCCGACTTGGTGACTATGGGACCATTTGGGAAGTATAACCTTTCCAACAAAAAAAGAATTTTCCAAATCGGTTGGCAAGCGACGGAGTACTGCGCGAACAAATATAAAAAAAAAAAAAAAAAAATACAAACATCCGAATTGAGAACCTCCTCCTTTTTTAGAAGTCGGTTAAAAAGCTAATTTAAATGATTAACCGAATCAACCTTTTTTAACCCCCGACCAAAAAAGAGGGGTGTTATAAGTTTGACGTGTGTATCTGTGTGTCTGTCTGTGGCATCGTAGCTCCTAAACGGATAAACCGATTTTGATAAAATTGGTTTCTTGTTTATTTATTTGATTCGCTGATAATTTAAATTAAGTTGATATTTGCTGAGTAATTTTATTTTTTTGATAACATGTTATTGACAATAACTTTCTGTTGACATGTTATCAAAAAAATAAAATTAAGATCTGAAAAGTATAGGTAGGTACAAAATATCTACGAATTTAATCCTTGCATTTGATTATTCATGAAAATAAACATAGGTATAGTGCAATAAACAATTTTTTTGTTTATGCAGTCATAATCCAAAACAAATATTACTACTCATTACATGTCTATTTAATTGCAAAATATAAGTTCATAAAACTTAAATAATCAGTAAGTATAACTACTAGATTGCAGCAATCACATTAACAACTACATGTAGTTAGATTACTGTACCTAGTTAAGTTACAATGTAATCATGTAGTTACATGTAATCATAACTACCTGTAGTTAACTACTTATCGTAATTAGTAACCAGATTACAAAATTCTATTTAACTACGCCCTACACTGTCGGCAGGTACCTGCACGCACAAAAATATAATGGAAAACACTAGACTATTTCTTTGATCAAGAGTTCACAAGACAGTATCATATTATACAAGGTGTTTTTTTTACATCCTCGTCAAAATTCTGGAGGTTGTCACAAAACACATTTAAATAAACAATTAAAATGACGGTACCTAGTTAATTATTAATAAACACTGATTCTTTGGTTGTTTATGTTTGTCAGTAGGTATTTCAGAATAATCCCCTTAACGTGGTTTGGGAATAAGAAATTATTGAATAAACGTTTGAGATTGTTTGTATGTATGGAAGCGCTGTTATAGGTCGAGAATCAGACGGCCCGCGTTTAAAATACGGGTGGTTCACACTTAACGATTTCGGTAAATAAGAAAAAAAAATATTATTGATTCGGGACGAGAATTAATAACATACGAGTAGTAACCTCCTTGAATTTGACGAGGATGCCTAACGACACCTTGTATACGGGGTGTTACATACTCAGTACCTACATCATTCTGAACCGAACAAAAATGTCTGTGGGAAGGACATAGACATTTTTCATGGGCATTAAAAAAAAAACAAGTTATTCCATACATTTCTACCTCGGAAGGTACTGTACTTTTCTAGGAAACAGCTGATTTTTTATTAAATTACCGATGAAATGTTTCTATGTGGGTTCAGAATGATGTCAAGTACCTGAGTACGTGGTAAGCGTTTTCGCGTCGGTGTCCATTACACCCCGTAAACTAGCTGCCCGCGGCTGCGCCCACGTGGAGTTCGGCAATTGCCCACGTGTGTGTTACCCTGCATTATAATGTCGAAAATAGTCATTTAAATGTGTAATGAAAATAGTCTCGAAAATTACACCCATGAAGGAATAGACTAAAAGTTTCCTCGGCGACGGTTCGGATTCTCATTTTCACTGCCAGCGACCCCGAAAACCACGAAACCGACACCCATGAAGCTGTTGAGTCGCGCAACTGTCCAGTCGCGTGAGAGTCTGTCGCGAAACTGTCTATTCGCGCAAATGTCCGTTCTCGCAAAATTCCATTCGCGCATGTGTCCATGCGCGTAAGTGTCCTTTTCGCAATGAACCCAGATCTCCTAGAAGTATGTATATGAAGTTTTTTTAGCGTATTTGTCCATACAAACGTGCCATCAATGCAAAACAAAAATAAAAGAATTGCCACCCCTTTTGTCGTCTTAGGGGTGCAATTTCCAAAAACGTTGAAATACGTGTTGATCAATTCAACCAAGGAATACAAAAAGTAAATTTCAATCTAATCAGACCATTTTTGTTACATTAATGTTTCCACCCCTTTTCTCCCGTTTGGGGTTGAATTTTGTTTGAATGTTTGGAAAAACGACGAAATACGTATTCATTTATTTTTGCTCAGAAACTTCAATATTTAATTTCATTCTTCTTACTTCAAAAATGACGTATTCCGCATATAAACTTTCAACCCCTATGTAACCCTCTTAGGGGGTAGACTGTCAAAAACGCTAAAACACTTATTTATCTATTTCTAATCTGAAGCTCGTATATGAAAATATTATGCATTTTACATTTTTTTTTTTTTAAGTAGCATACATAATGTCCCACTGCTTTACAAAGTCCTCCCGTTATTCCTGCCATACCTCTCTTTTATGTGCGATCTCTGGACATGTTAGCCGCTCAAACATGATCAGTTCGACATTCGCCACGGTTGTCCTCGACTGCACTGTCGTTCATGAGGCGTCCAGTGTGTGACGATCTTTGCCTATTAAAGATTTACATCAGTAAAATGTATGCAATTATAATGTTTTGTCTTTCAGGGATTTAAGAATTGGGTTCAACAGTATGTGTGGATTTGCTTCAGTCAACCATTTGCACTATCATCTATTTGTGGAAAAGAACACTTTGTTTGTGGAGACAGTGGTCAGTTTCTCACTACTTTATTCTTTATTTTATTTGGTATATCGAAATAAATCCGCTTTTCTGACCATGGGTATGACCAAGTAAAAGCCCAAGTTCGAGATAATTCCTAGACAAGCACACGCTGTTTTTGTTATAACTGTGTCATCACATCTCATGATAATAAGGAAGTGACAGTTAGTTAGACCGCATTAACGCAACTAAGCCGTGGACATTTTGTTCAATAAAAACTGGCACCTTCCGATTTCCCAAGCAATTGAGTGTCATGAATGCGACGATCGCGTATTTTTGATCATTTGTTTTACTTAGGACAATGGATTACAAACAATATCTAGCATATACTTATATAGGTCACATTTTCTTATTTTCAGAAATGGCATCAGTTAAAAGGAGACATCTATTGCTTGGATGAAAACTATCCGGTCCCAGCATTCTGTTTTGAAATACAAAGAGATTCTTCTCTCCAAACGCTTTGGAACGTTCTGGAAATCTTCTTGAAGAAATCTATTGCCCACAACATTCTTCTAACTAAAAGAAGGAGGGTGGAAGGTCGGGACGGTGTGGTGAATGTAATTGTTTGGCCAAGGAGGAATTCAACTGGTGCTAAAAAATTGGCAGCATTCAATGTGGCAGTCTTGGAACTGAGCGGCTGGTTTCCGATATTTGGTAAATATTTATTTATGTTTTTAATTCGGGAGGAGCTCGTGGCTAAATAATAATTTCCGCACGGATCGATCTTTAAGGTTAAGCCGCGCTTGCCAAGGTCGGTCTGTGGATGGGTGACCATCATTACATACCGAGATTCCTCCATGACTCGGAAAGCACGTTAAGCTTTTGTTCCCGGCTGTCATTTGTAGAGCTTAGACAGTCGTTACAATTTCGTTTCATTATTGAATGGCTACAAAACAATAGTAGTAATTTTAAATGTCTTATATTATTTGATAATTTTCTACATTTTGACGTTAAAACAACTCTTAATACCAACGTATTTATTATAATCCCCATTGTTATCCCTTTATTTATATAAGTAATTGTTTGATGTTGCTTTACAGATGCAGAAGCATTCAAGAATCTTCAAGCTGAAGATCTTGAGGTAGAGCTGCTGAAATGGGTTAGAGATGATTTTAAAAATATATGTGAAGAAGTAAAATATCTGTAAATAGCAATAGCTAATGTAATATCTAATAATCAATTTATTATATGTATAAAGATATTCAGAATAAGCCTTTTTATTAGCTTAAAACCATTCCTTTTCAGAATTTGAAGTCTAATATGTATGCTATTCACTCTCAAATTTTCTTCTTAGCGTGTCGATGGCGATCTAAATTGTGTCTGCCCAGAACTGAGCCACTAGTTTGGCGCCCTCTGTAGCGTCCATCAGTTCCTGTAATGAACAAACAGCAGGTCAGGATATTAAGTGCCGCATCGTTTGTGGAACAGCACCACATTTACACTCCAGGACAGAGTCATTAATGTATCTCCACCTGAGGAGGTTTTCCTTGTTGCAACCAACCTGGGTCCGATGTCTATTAAGAACACTGCTTTCCTTTTCCTAATTAATTATAGCAAGCTATTCCTAGCTAGTCTTACACAGTTAGGGACACAAACATGAAAGCCTATGAATTCCTTGTATAGAGAACCCTCAAACGGTCCACCCTAACTTTTGGAACGAAGTTCCTTATCGCGTGTTGCGAAAGGGGGCTAGACGGAAAATATTAACATTTCATTCTTTTTTAGTTCTATTAAAAAATATGGCGTTTGTGATAATGAAAAAGTGGTAATAATAAAGATTTTATATGGGGGCTTTCGAAAATTCAATCTATTGTTTTACAGAAAAAGTGGTGAATGCGGGATAAACAAACATGTATAAAATATCGTCTGGAATTTGATATTTATTATGATGATTATGTGAATACTAGGAACATACTTTTTACCATGGCAAAGCGTCACTGAGGTACCTACCCAGAGGGAAACGCAAAAAAATATTCGAGTAATATCTTGATGAAAGTAGGTACCTACGTAAATCTTTGTTTGAATTTAATTTAGTTGTATTTTCTGTTTGTTGTATTATTTATGTGATCAACAAAATGTTTGTTGAACACATAGGGTTGTGAAAGCGATTCGGCCGGTATCAGACGACAGCGCTTTATATCGCTAAAATATAACACGATCAAAATAAATTGCCCTTTAGTATTACACGTAGGTACTTTACTTTCAGTTGATGGAATTTGTGATTGTGTTGTTGATTGGATTGTCACTACGTAACTTAGTAGAAGTTCTTTATTTACAAAATGTATATAGCTTCTCGTAACGGGGACTGTAATGGCGATGGCTAAATGACTGCCCCAAGCATGTATAGGAATCTCACAATAACTCGTAATATTTAAAAAAACATTCATGAATTGTTTAGTATTTAATAATTTCCTAGAACTTTCGTCAACTGTAAAATATAAAAAGTGTAATTGTTTTATGGGGAAATAACTCTACAGCAAGCTAGGGAGGGGTCGTATCACTTTTCCAGAATGACAAATGAAGCGACTTATATCGATTTTTAACAACAGGTATCAAAATGATTTATTTTCCGAAACTAAGGTGTTCAATTCGGTGTCCTTTAGTTGCTTCCTTATGAAGGTTTAGGCATACTGGCAGGTTATGGCATATAATGAGTTGAAATAAAGACAATTGTCACAGACAATATATATAAATAAGTGGTTCAAATGATGACTGTATTTAAAAATAGGGATTGATATAAGCAGACTGACCCAAATGATATAAATGATGTTTATTTTGCAAATAGGTTTTACAAACACTTTTACACGTCATTTTCTTTTTAACCTTTTGACCGCCACAGTCGTGTGTAGACGACAAACCAAAATGTGCCCAGCACGCCACGGTCGCGAATGGTTGACAGAATTTTACACATTGTTTTGTGTTTTTCCCTTGTTAATTATTTACCTTGACTCTTCTTCATTTATTTGAAGTGAACTGCTTTCATTAGATTTCATCTGTAGTAACATAAGATGACAAAAAAGAAAACCAGTTAAAAAGTTCGTGCCCTCAAAGCCACAGTCACCTCAACAGGACACGTAGTGATGTAGGCAGCAGTCAACCTACGTTACATTTGATTTACTCTGAATTCTGCATTATTAAACAAATAAAACATTTGATATTGAACTTTCATGTTTGAGAAATCAAGAAAATTTTATAATACTGAACTATGCGCTCTTTAAAAGTCGAGTGTTAATAGATTATCGATTGATTGTAATGACTGCAATGCCCATCCCTATCACCCAATGTATTGTCTGTGCCGGGAACGCCACAGTCGTCTATGATTGACAGTCCCATGACGTCAAACGAGGAAAATTTTTGAATAGAGTATTTCTTTTGCTGTTATTATTATTGTTTACTGTATACATGATTAATAATGGATAACTATAATATGAGTAGTGAAGACTTATTAAGTATATTGCAAGGAGTCGATACTGACACGTTTATAATGTTTTTTTTTTAATACTATCCTACCTAAAAATACATACGTATATCGATATAAGTCAATATACAATTGTTGAATTAAACTTATGTTGATTGTCTTATACATATTGAACGGTATATAATGTGTGAAGGTATTAAAAATGGTGTGATTGTTCTACCAATTTCTACCACCCAACTTTTTAATTAAAAAACTGATTTTTATAAAATGTTTTATTTTATCTTTTGTGAACTTCATGTTTGTGACGCTTAAGAAACTTTGTCCAGGTAGGTACCATTATTCCTCATTATTTCCTATTCATTACAGTGTTGTAAATTGTCTACATTCAAAAGTAAACAACACTAACACAGTAAACGGTATTTACTTCTGCACTGATGTCATCAGTGACTGGCGTTATACTAAAGCATTAATATTGCTTGTTGTTCCAAAGAAACTTAAATTTTATTAGTTGACAATGTTAGAAGTATAAAACGAACAAAATAAAATATTTCGATATTATTAAAATTGGAGAAGAAGCAACTTTTTCTTCAAAAGAGGTGAATTTACATAAAAAAAAACATAATTTATCATGATAGCTCTAGTATTCAGCAGTAATTAACAGAAATCAAAATGAAAAAATAATGGTTTTTGTTGAAACTACAAACAAATTTGTATTAAAAGGTAGAAATTTTGCAAATAAAAGACAAAAAGGAAATATTTTCGGAACCCTTGGGTAAAAATCGTTAAATTTTGTATTTGCTGAACGGTGGACAACTACTTACGCCACACCCTGTAGATATTCTCTGCAATATCTTCCGGGGACGTATCGACTGTTCAGAACTCCATAGTCTTCTCTGCCGGCTATTTGTGCCCGACAAATACATCGGACACCGTCAGAGCCGCGGGCACAATCTGTTTGCCAAAAAACTGTCGCCAGAGCGAATTCGCCGGTGTGTCGTATTCTCGAGATGCTCAACGCCCTTCTGACCACCAACCCTGAATGTGATGTGTTTGCGGATGAATGGAATAAAGTTATGCTTATATGTCTGGTGTTCTGTGAGAAAAAGTATGCAAGAGTGTCCACTGTTACATGTTAGTTTTAGTTTAACTTATTGAATGTCGTCAACTTTATGTACTACCTTTTTTATGTTTCCATGTTAATTACTGTAATTGGTGTTATTCCGTTTTAATTAACTATAAATAAATAAATAAATATTATGGAAAAACTACTGGATTTATCTACTCAAAATAAATTATTTGAACTTATGAATAAAGTATCTAGTAGAACGGCGCGCTGTCTCATGTTCGCAGATGACCTGAAGCTATTTTTGGGTGTTGATAGTGAGCAGGACTGTGAAGCGCTGCAGAGGGACATCGATAGGGTGGTAAAATGGAGTGAAGCCAATCACTTAGAATTTAATACTTCTAAGTGCAAAACTATTTCTTTTACCCGTTCGCGTGCGCCCATTCATTAAACATAACTACCACGTTTCAGGTGTCCCCCTGGAGCGTGTTAACGAAATCAGAGACCTGGGACTGACCTTAGATACGAATATGACATTTATTTATCAGCACATCTATAATATCTGTGGCAAAGCTTTCCAATCTCTTGGTTTGGTAATGAGGGAGGCAAATAGGTTCAAAGACAGGAATACTATAATTACTCTCTATTACTCTTTTGTACGTAGCAAACTAGAGTACAATGCTCTGGTATGGGATCCGCATGAGCAAAAATATAAACTCATGATAGAACGGGTCCAACGAAAATTTGCTCGCTACCTATATAAAAAAAAAATGGATATTACCCCTATTTGTATCCGTCTGTTTGTTTTAGGAATGGTAGGCATCAACACGTTAGAACTGAGACGTACCTAAGTGTGCGCTGTTGATGCACTACTATCAATTACTAAATAATAAAATTGACGACGCGACTACTCTAGCTCGCTGTTCATTGTTTGCTCCGGACCGGCTGCGGCGGTCGCGGGCCTTGTTTCTCGCGGGGCCTGTTCGCGCCTCCTTCTGTGCGTACCCAAACTGCTCGATATGCGCCCACAGCCCAGGCGATAAATCTGCTAAACACCTTGATTACTCAGGAACAGGATCTCGATGTGTTCACGAGCAGCAATAAAGCTATTCTGAATTATTCTGTAAATTTATTTAGTTAATGTTATGTTGTTGGCTTGCTGCACGCTTTGGTGCAAACTGTAAGTGCAGCGAGTACTTGTATAAATAAATCTATCCCTGTACGGTTTCACTTTTTCCATTTTCATACTACATAGGTTATTTATTAACGCCCAAAGATAAGCTAAAATTAGTGTTGAAACATGGATTTTTCGACGCTTATAACTTCCTAACCAATTTTTTTTCTTCTAATTCTGCTTCCATACAGGGCTAGATAATGACAAGACCAGTTGATACAATTTTTAGTTTTGAACCTACACCGCTAAAGAGACGAGTAATCACCATTCTAACGTTTGTATGGAAGAATGACCGACTAGTGTAACCATAAATGCTCGTTTCCACACGACCCAAGAGGTAGAGCTAAAAGTGCGTTTTTTTTATTGTGGTATCCCCAGTAGGCCTAGTCCACATTAGTAGATCAGATAAATACTGACTCACTTGTCAATGTCTAGAATGCCGGTGTTCCAGCAGTTTGAACATATACCTATATTATTATCACTCTACTTTCTTAATTATATGTATACATTTTAAGCTTAGATTAATTTAAAATTAGATCTTAAAGTCCTTTAAAGAAAATTTCCGGCTGTACCTGAAAACATAAAACATAATTAGCTTAGGTATATAAAACTGCTAGATATGAATAGTGATATCGTCCAATTTTTTTTTTGGTGTTTAGGAACTTAGACACGCTTTTGTACATTGGGCGGGGCGTTGCGGACACCCATCGGCTATACAATACATTAAAAGACCCTCTTGCAAACAGAACGCAAGAGTCCACACCACACAAGCGGTGTATAGTATGGACCTTGACCTACCTTCGGACTATGAGGGCGTTTTTCCAGAATTCTGATCCGAATAGCGATCATTTTGTTTGTCTTATGTAGTTTTAGAAGTACCAAATAACAACGAATTTTAAAACTACATTAGAACGAGAAAGATCGCTGATTGTGGTCGGAGTAGAGGAAAAACGCCCTGAAGCTTCCAACATTTCTCCATATTTTTGGATAAATGAAGGTGGCTTCATAGTCAATACTTATTTCCATCGGTGTCACCGGACAAAACATCTGCGAATAAACCAACCGCCGGCTGCACTGCACTGCACTGTATTAGTCATAACATAAGAAAATATAATATTTTGCATCTCTAAGAAATCAGATATAAGTAGGTACATGAAAGCACCAGTCAACGCGCATTACTAAGTACGACCCGGAACGCGTTCGAATTGGTACTAGATCAATCTCAGGGCCGCCTACAAGGGATGTGTTTTCAATCATACAACAGATTAAAATAGGTAACTGTTATCACGATAACATTTGGACCATTTCAGTTTGGTAAAATAAATAAGAATAGGTACCTACCCAAAGTATCTAGACTTTTCTTATACTGTTTAAAATCTGCTTACTCTTGTCAGATTTTTATAATCCTACTTAAATTCAAACGATCCTTTTATTTGGAACCTATTCGGTATTTAAAAAATATCCACCTCAATAATACCTTAGCTCAGATGGTGGCTTTTTCTCTGTTCCAAGTTATTATAAAACAGTAGATATACCTACCTACCTTAATTTTCTGTTTTCTTAATGCGTCCGTACATGACCTTCATTAAACCGTCGGAATTGTATACTTATACACCGTGTAAATCACCTCATTACGAAGCCGTCAACCAAGCATTCTGTACATGAAACTAAGTAAGTTTACGCAAAAATTATTGCTGGGAAACGATTTTTTTTGGGGGGTGTAAATCATGTTTTGTGGTAGAACTCAATGTAACGCAGTCAAAACATTGTGCTGATGGATGGATTGAATAGTACGAGGTCGTGGAGGTGTTTAAAGTAAAAATCTTACATTAAAAACTTGTATTTAAAAAAATACTTGTCAAAAAGTTGGAACTTTGACCCCTAATATCTCCGTAACTTGAAGGTTCCCAGGTATGGTGTAGAACAAAAAAAAATCGCAATGACAGGGAGAACCAGTGCCTTTCGGCTTCGTTAAGAGGTGTTTTACACCCTTTATTCTTTGGATACTCGAAGAGCAGAGCAGCATGCTGCAAACCCTAAAATCCGTACGCATGGATAGTTGGATATCAATCGCATCATGAGCATAGGCATAACCAAAGAAAAGAAATATCGAAAACATTCAGCCTATAGGTAATGTTTCCACTGCTGGGGCAAAGTCAGACCACATCTGTGTGGGTTGGAGTGGGCCGTAGGAATTGACCGCCCAATGTGGGTTGTCACTCACGTCTTCGAAGGTTGGCTACCTCACGTTCAGCTGAAACCTTCATGGCTACTCGAAACATCTAACGTAAAGCTGCGCAGAACACAATTTTAGGTTAGTCTTGACTGTATCATGCACAGACCGTCACTAGCAGCTAACTCTGAGCCACCGTAAAGTTTAAACAGAACTATAGGTAAGTACTACGAATGTCGTGGTAGCTAAAGTTACCATTTCACTTGCATCTATTTGTTTTGGGAACTGCAGGTTCTGTCTTATCTTATTAAATATTATTACATGGCTGAAATACAAGATATAAATTAAATATACAACGTGGATGATAAGGCCACGCAGTGATCGCTCACTTGGATGGTGGCTGTAGCTGCCGTCCAAGTCTTCGATCGGACAGGCTCAACGAGTCGCACTCGGCGTCTGTCCGACCCGTGTCATAGAAGGGCCGTTATTATGATAAGAAAAGGGATAAGCTCCGATACCCATTTGGCTGAGTTGGAAAAAAGTCTAGAAGATTCGGTACCTACTTCCTCGTTCCTGTATGTCCAATGATAATGCAACAGATACCAGATGACATGCAGCATATGACCTACTCGACGGCCAATAATATTCGAGTTTAATGAACATGAAGTCCTTTTAATACTGGATTTTCGAAGAGACTACCAAATTACTTACAGGTCTAAAGGTATCAACAAGATGGATCATGAATTCACGATTAAATCATGATTCAAGTCAGCATTTGTGGACTCAGTATAAAGAAGGATAAGGTATCCCACATAAAAGAGGTTTAAATAGGGGCCTACATAAAGGATGACCACTTCAACTACACATTGCCTGCCTGCAGTGGCGAAGGGTCAAAATTATGAAAGGGGAAGCCGAAGAAAAAAATGAGTATTTTAATTTTGTTTTTCGCCATCGAATCCGAAATCCCAAAATTGACAATGACGAAAAAAAACAGAAATTTGGACTCAACTTGATGTTTTTTTACATAACTTATGTATTGTAAACGTAGACATTGTAAAGATTAAATACACAGAAACTATAAACAAAAAAAAAATTATAAGCTAAAAAACCTTTTTAAAAGAAGCTTAAAGAAAGATGCATTGAAAAGAAGAAAATAATTTCACAAAAGCTTGTCGCGTTTAGTTTTTATAGCTTTTACCATTCACGCGACAAGCTTCAGGTACTTAACTATAAGAATGATTATTCATAAAAGTAAACGCGATCATAATTATACAAAGTTTCATGTCTGTGCTATTAACCGTTAAGGAGTTCTCTCGTGAGAAGACAATCCTGGCTGCAGGATGAGATCATGATACAAATCGTGATTATCCATCAAATTTGAACTCGTATGCAAAGTTTCGTGTCTGTGCTGTTAAACGTTGAGGAATCCCCTCGTGAGAAGACGATCCTGGCTGCAGGATGAGATCATGATACAAATCATGATTATCCATCAAATTTGAACTCGTATGCAAAGTTTCATGTCTGTGCTATTAAACGTTGAGGAGTTTCCTCGTGAGAAGACGATCCTGGCTGTAGGATGAGATCATGACACAAATCGTGATTATCTATCAAATATGAACTCGTATGCCAAGTTTCGTGTCTGTGCTATTAAACGTTGAGGAGTTCCCTCGTGAGGAGACGATCCTAACTGCAAGATTAAGCTGAGTTTGTCATAAGAATGTATTGTGCTTAGAACCAAAGGTGTGTGCAAAATTTCAGCTCAATCGGGCATCGGGAAGTGGTTCTAGTTTAGATTAATATACATGCAAACATTGCAATCTAAATAAAATATTGTTATAAGAGTGAATTTATCTTAGGTAGTTAAGTCAACAAACTATAAATCTAGTATCCAAATACTTTATTGACAATTACACATTCCATCTCGTTCTCCCATCTTTTTCTGTCCCTGTCGTAACTCGAAAATCTTCGGCTCACCTAGTCCCTACAAAACGCTGTTGATAAATGCAAAGTCACGTGTCCGCGTTCATACAAATTTAGTTCTGAATTCTGACACCCGAGCACCGGCTTACTTTGGCGCCACATGTTGCTTTCTTTGTTGAGAAGAAAAATGTTGGCATTTTTGTAATGTTTTCAATCCTATGATGTATTTATTGGCTGTACTGTGATGTAATAACCACAGATGTGTACATAATTTATTATTTAACAACATTACACACTAGACACTACGTATAGTGCCTTTTCCCCAAAGGGAAGCCGGCAGGAATCGGCGTTTTAGGTGCCTTCGGGCCTGCCTGCCTGTAGGCAGCTGCTAAAAGTCGGAGGTTCAAAGGTTTTCAGCCGATTATATACTACTGTGAGCAATGCCCACAGTTAGATACTTAGATCATGAGTTTTACATGACCTAGTCAACCGTACGGTCAACAACCAAAGCCAATTATCAGTTAAGGCGGAAACACACTTACGTGTCGTGGCGTGTCGTGACGCGCCAGAAGCATTCGGTTTCATACATCGTTGCGTCACGACACGCCATGCAAATATGTCCCTAACCATATTAAATGTATGAAACCGATTTGCTTCTGGCGCGTCACGACACGCCACGACACGTAGGTAAGTATGTTTCCGCCTTTATGATTTTGAAATCATATAGGTAACGTATTAGTACTTACATACCAAATTCGG
Source organism: Cerastis leucographa (assembly GCA_963082945.1). Classification (NCBI taxonomy): domain Eukaryota; kingdom Metazoa; phylum Arthropoda; class Insecta; order Lepidoptera; family Noctuidae; genus Cerastis; species Cerastis leucographa. The sequence goes on from OY720353.1 coordinate 10,657,016, forward strand.
TAGAAAGCACAAATGAATATTAGGATGATTAAAATTAATTTTAATTTTAACTTAAAATCCTAAATCTGGAATTAAACTTTTGGCCTATTAAGTACATATATGAAATGCCGTAAAGCAGTTAGTGTGTCGAAATATTTTGTGTCTACAAAGATGTTTTGGCAAAGTACCAAACATTATTGTGTGTCTTTGCAGACCATACAGTGTTACCAAAACCCAGTATAGTCACGAACAATAATATATAGGTATATTATATATATGTACACTTAGCAAAACTGAAAAGTGATTTACACTTCAAATTACGGTTTCTGCGTTCAGGTAAGACCTATTTCGTAATAGCTTCCAAAATTCAATCACTTATAAACTTAACGAAAATCACTTTTAAAAGTTGCTGCGTGTAGTACATATTATTGGTCGTGACTGTACCTATTCCGTAGGAAAACCCCAAACCGTACTTAATAAATACTAGTTCTTATAACGTAACAGGAACAGTAAAGAACTTAGGGTTTATCCACAGTTCCTGGATCCACTGGTCAAGGCACAACACTATCAACCCTCACCATGCATCCCTCCCACCGAGGGGGTGTCCGTGCTACCCTAGATTGCGACGTTGGCAATCAATGATTAATTGCGATGCAACATGCAAGTGCAAAAGAGATGCAAAAACATTGCGCAGGTGTGTTCGATCAATACATGACCTATTATAGAATGATGTGAAGGTCCTCTCAAACAAATTTTTTGTCCATGAGAATTATTATATAAGTAAAAATGATACTTTTTGCACCTTTGCAGCTTTGGCCCATTTTTATGTCTAGGGACCGCAAATGACAGCAGGCATCAGGGCTTCCAATAGTATAGTGCCTACTCACGGTATCTAATAATAAATCTTTGGTACAATAAGTAATACTAATTAGGTGCATTCGATTGAAACGAAACTAATGCGATTTTCCGAGGAAATAAGTTGGTTCTTAGGCTTCGATATAATAAGGTTTGTCTTACGTAGGTCTAGGGAGCTAATTAATACGTTTGTTGGTATCATTACTTGTGTATTCCTTAAAGGGGTATAGGAAGAGGTAATGTCCCAAGTTAAGCGATGGTAGGCTATTGCTAGTACCTAACCGAACACAAATCCTGCCCCCGTATTCGCAAATGCTCGGATTCGATTTCGATTCGGAAAGTTGTACGTCTATCTCGCTCACTTTCGTAATGCCAAAACAAGATAGACATACGACTTATCGAATCGAAATCGAATTCGAGCGTTTGTGAATAGGGGGCCCGGTATCGGGCTGGTTCTAAGATATTCCGAATTATTGGACCTACGTATAGACAGTTTGAGTCACCTAAGGCAGGGATTTAGGAGCCTCGAACTCTCATGCAGACGAGTCTATATACTAAAGCCTTGTTGACCACTTTCGTACGAGTTAACTTGCCACATCCCCGTGTCGGCTTCCTATGGACCACATGCTCAGCAGGGTCGTATTTGCTACCACTCGAGCGACGAGGTTTTTAATTCATGTCATGAGTGATATAGGTACCTAAAAGATAATGCAGATAAGTACGGTGCTTAAATATTTATGACTAGTGTAAGTACCTAATTGTTAGCTAACAAAAAAAAAACACCTATCAAATTGTTCTAATTAGCTAATTTATGAATATGTAGGCACCGGCATTGGTTTAGTTTTGTTTTGGTTGGAATGCATGACATGACATACATAGATTATGATAAGCCGCCATTCTGAAGTGCCTAGAGGAGTAGGTACCCAGCGATTGAAGTTGAGATGTGACGTGAAACAGGCGATAGTTACAGTTCTATCCATTACCTTCTTAATGTTCCTCATTACTGAGGGTCGTGATTCCTTCGGCGCGAAGCCATCTTCTGTTTCACGATGGTCCACTATCTGTGCTGTACCTATCCTTGTGCTTAACCTTGGCATTGTGTTGTGAACTTCGTCGTGGAGTTTTGTGTCCTGCGATCGCCGTATTAGCCCTAACTACGTCTATCTCTAAGAGGACTAGGTACGTCCCTCGGACGCTTTGCCATTGACCTTGTCACTTATCATCAGTTGTTCTACGTTATGTCCATCTTGTCTCGCGATTTGACTGACAAAATATCCATTTTCAAAATATGTTATCCAGTAATATGTAGTGATCAAACTTGATACTTAACATAAAAATAAAGAAGGTAGATTGCGTAAATGATGGCTAAGTAAGTAATAGACACAAATACCGACTACTGAATAAAATACCTAACAGAAATAATTGCTTCCACAAAAGATAACCGATATTTATACGTATTTATATAAATCAATCACAAAACTAATGATTAATTGCTAGAAATAACAAAACAATTGTAAACAATTTATTCTCATTTGTCATGTTATTTCTTAATTATAACTTAATGAAAACAATGAATGATTCACAGAATGGACTTTGTTTATCAGCAATATTATGTTTGTTATGTGCATCAGTGTGTTATGTATTACTCATAACTTCCCCTTGACCTCCCGCGCGGGAATAAATTACTCGAGTGCTCCATTATTGAGTTCAGTCGCTGTAAGTTCGGACGTCGCGTCGCGCTCCGCACCATCATGAAGCTTCCGCTACTAGTCGTGTTTACGTTCATTTTCTTATTACAAGTACATCATAGTGAGTGCCGACATGTCTCCTGGTTCCCCGAAGTATTCGACAGCCTCACCAACCGAACCGAACAGATCACAAGCTATGTACGCGAAAGAGGACGCCGGCTGAAGAACTACTACGTTGAAAATGTGAGAAAAAAAATCACTTCCTATTTCGGCATGAATACCACCAAACACGAACCAGAAGCTCAAGAGACACCGGAAGAAAAACAATGGAGGATCAAGAGGAAATTCAGAGATTTTGTCGAAGTAGCTGAGTCAACAGAAAATAAGATTTTTGATTCAATAGCACCAGAGGGAGAGATGGAGTACAAGTGCTCTGATGACGACCCCACTATCCAAATGAGCACGCCGCAGCTGATAGCACTGCACGGGTACCCAGCTGAGTCTCACACGATCGTGACAGACGATGGATACATATTAACAATACATAGGATACCTTTTTCAAAAAAATCCAAAAACAAATCAAGTCCTAGAAAGACAGTACTGTTGCATCACGGCCTACTAGGGAGCTCTGCAGATTGGATAATAGCGGGACCTATAAAAGGCCTGGCTTATATCTTGTCTGACGCCGGTTACGACGTGTGGTTGGCCAACGTGCGAGGAAACACTTACTCCCGAGCACATATTTCAAGAAATATTGATTCGTTTGAATTCTGGAATTTCACATTTCACGAAGTGAGCCAACACGACCTCCCGGCGGTCATAGATTACATAATGGAGGTAAAAGGTTGGGACGTCAAAATAAACTACATTGGCCATTCTATGGGCACCTCGGTACTGTTCGCACTGCTGTCCACGAAAACTCAATACAACAAGGTGTTGAGAGCAGGATTCGCTTTGGCCCCAGTTGCCTACATGACAGAAATTAAGAGTCCGATAAGACTACTAGCTAAGTACAGCGATAACATAGAATACCTCATAAAACTACTCGGGGCTAATGAGTTTCTTCCTCAAAACTCGGTGCTGAGGTGGTTATCAAAACATGCTTGTGAGATAAATCATTATGAGGAAGCGATATGTGAAAACTCGATGTTTGTTTTGTGTGGACACGATGAGAAACAATTCAATAGGTCATTGTTGCCGTTAATTCTGGGTCACACTCCCGCGGGCGCTTCCACGAAGACGTTGGTCCACTACGCGCAAGAGATCAAGCAGGCAGGCAGGTTCCAGATGTTTGACTACGGTCCTAAGGATAACCTGAAGGAATATGGGACTGCGGCTCCTCCTGAATACCCAGTCCACAAAATCACTTTGCCTATAGCTCTCTTCAGTGCTGAAAATGATTGGTTATCAAGTGACGTCGATGTGACGAACTTGTATGTACAACTTGTGAATCCTATAGAACACTATATAGTGCCATTGAAGGAATTTAATCACATTGACTTTTTATATGCAGTTGACGCGCCTACTCTAGTTTATGCAAGGTTGTTACAATTGTTAGAAGAAGGTGTTAGCAGACCATACTCCATTGATATTTTAGATAATAGTAATGTAGATAATAATAATCAATTAGGTGTTAACTTAGACGATTTTATGACCAAAGAAAGTTTAAAATAAATTATGGTTTTAGTAAATCGTTATTTTATTAATAGATGTCTTTTAGGTAACTCCATCTTAATTCACACAAATCATTAACTTTATTTATCTAGCTTACATTAATAAGTAAGTACTGAATTACTGATAGACTTCTTTCAATAAGTGACAAGTGAAAATACATTGGTTTGTAAATTAAAATGCATAATGCCAAATTTCACCATTATTAGGTTATTCATTCTGGACCATAACAATAACCGAAAAGTAACTAATTGATAATGGTATGAATGACAAGATGGCATCTTAGTACAGTCAGTGAACAACAGTGCACTGTACGTATGGTGTTCGCAGACAAACCTACTAGCGTAAGTGTATCAACAAACTCATCTCTTCGAGTAGTAGTCCAGATCAGTACTACTTTTGAAGCTTATTTTGCAAGTAGCCGTTGGATTAATGTTTTTTTTTTATACAAATTAGGCTTGCGTTTCACATAATATCACGCCTGTGATAACCGAAGCGTTTGGCAGAGGTGTACGGGTGTATCGAATAGTACACGTGTTGTGTATGTGTTGAGCTATTAAAACACATTTATAATACCAGCCTATTACCTACTGTCCCACCGCTAGGCAATCACCCCTTCTCATACAGAGAAGGCACGAGCATTGATATTATCACGTTTGCTCAAGATCGGTTGGCGATTACAGACTTATAATAATTTGAAGTCCAGGTTTCCTCACAATGTTTTCCTTCACTGATGTCTGTGCAAGATAAACTTAGAACGTACATATACGATTGATTACAATACTACTACTAGGTAAACAAAGTAACTACGCACCCAGCTGTTTTTTTTTGTGTAAACAGCTATGTTTTTTGGCGTATGTATCTCAATTGTAGGTACATACATACAATGTAAAAGTATGCCAGATTAGGAAAAGTAGGTATAAGATCGCTCCAAATGACTGATAATCGTTATCAGTCAATCATATCAGCTAAATCTGGGTTAAAATAACAATATAACAAAACACCAGATTAATAAATATGTTTTCATTCTTTGTTTTTCTTTCACGTCTTTCTAGATACTTACACACTATTATTGAATTGCTCGTTTTCGAGTAACTACTGTTTGTTTTCTAGCAGAACAAAAAGTAAATTTATGGATATTTCTCGCTTTAGTTTAGACTAACAATAGGTGTAGGTACATACGGCAACACGTCTAGTTATATAGGTATATTTCCAGGTTAAGATGCCCTCGCCTTGTGTGTACTTCCCGTACAATGAGAGATCTGCATTTAAATTGTTTGCATAGCTTGTTCGCCGTCCGTACCAACATTACCACACCAACTTATGTGTATTGTGCGTGCAACAGGTCATTTTAGATAATCGATGCAGTGTCAAGTTCACGAAGTGTTGATCAACGCTCAAGTACCTAGGTACACTAACCTATGTATGTAGTACAAAGTACATACATACGCAAGCATAAAGTAGGTATTAGATTACTTCTCTATATGTATATTTAGGTGCCTACTTTACTTAGTCGACTTTGAACTTAACCACATAATATGTACCTACCTATCATTGCCTCATTGGCGCATTTATTAAGATAAAGCGACACCTAAACGAACGCCTTAATACAAGCAGTTTCAATTTACATTAGTGCTGACAACTTCAAATACGGTGATTTTAAAGAATTTGTAGTGACAAAAATTGAAAAGAGTATGCTTAGATGGTTTGATCATGTGGAGAGGATGAAACGCGACTTACAAAATATATTTACAAAGCAGATGTCGCGAGTAGCAACGCCGGGAGGGGACGCCCTAGAAATACACTGACCTTAATGGCGAGGTTCTTAGATAGGTCAGACCGCTCGGATTCCATTTCGATTCGATAAGTCTTATGTCTATCTTGTTTTGGTATTACGAAAGCGAGCGAGATAGACATACGACTTTCCGAATCGAAATCGAATCCGAGCGTTTGTGAATAACGGGGCAGGTGCGTGGTAACACTCGCAACCGGCGCGGCGTGCGTGTATGAACGTGGACGAGGCAAAAGAAGTATGTACAAGGATCGTACGTAGCAGGTGGCGTTCTGTGTACCCCCATGAAAACATGCGTGAGTTTATACATGCGTGTAATTTTATTTTAGTAATTAAAAGCTGAGGCTGCTGTATCCGAGCGCCAGTGTTCAAAATTCTACAGTGTTCTTTAATTTAGGCGATGCCTTGTGATAAGCGAACATGGGCAATAGGAACTATCTATGTACCTATACACTAGAACAGAGCACTTATTTAAAGCAGTCGACTTTTGTATTCAAAGAAACTGGATTAATTATTTAATATTCTTGTTTTTACACGGAAGGAAAACATGTAGCATTAGATACATTGAAACGTAGGTAGTTTTATTTAATTAAAGTAGGTAGCGTTTAACCTTCAAATAAAACGCTTGTTGTGTCCGGAGACTCATTCCGGAGCTAATGCTCGTGCCTATTACTCGTCAAGAGGTTCGTTATTGAACCAACTTCGGGAAACAGTCGCAGAACGAAAACTATCAGGAGAAGCCTGAATTCCTGCATCCTTCAAAATCGACTGAACACAGCAAGCTGTAATAAAGAATCAATCACTAGAACAAAGCAATCGAAGCGGTTTTCCAATTTTTAAGCGCTTGACCCGGTGGTTTGGATCACCCGATCAAGCGCTCAAGCGCCGCATTTTCAACATTACTTAATAATTTCCAAACTGACTGTACGCGATCTTCCCAGTTAGTTTTCGACCTAAAATGTGGCCACAACATTATGCTATTCTCACCTAATATTCATCTGTTTGGATTCCTGCATTTAAAAATCGACTGAACCCAGCAAACTGTAATAAAGAATCAATCACTAGAACAAAGCAATCGACGCGGTTTTCCAATTTATATGATTTTTTAAGCGCTTGACCCGGTGGTTTGGTTTGGATCACCCGATCAAGCGCTCATTTTTAACATTACTTAATAATTTCCAAACTGACTGTACGCGATCTTCCCAGTTAGTTTTCGACCCAAAATGTGGCCAACAACATTATGCTATTCTCACCTAAAATACATCTGTTTGGAGATACACTTAGAAAAGTTAAGTCGTGTATCCTACGCCCTGAAAGAAAAGCAACCAAAGAACTGCAATCATTCTTGAAATATCGAATAGACTCCGATTTCGAAGAGGTCTACTGCGCAACGCAACCCACCTACCAGAGACTGAGGATCCCAAACAGCGGGTGGACACTTCTTAGGTTGCTGCAACGCTACAGCTTTAATCATTAGCTTCACTAAATTATTTGAACTTTAACGGGCCCCGATCTTTGTATTGCATAAAGTAGAGACAACCGATTTATGAAAAGTTGAAAATACAGAGTGGTGAGCTGGTATGCTTGTGAGTTGGTATATCTACTAAATATGTAGTTATAAGATTTTTTAAACGTTATTAGACTGCCTCGTTGGTCAAGTCTCGGGCAAAGTATTATCGTGTTTTTCCATCAGAAATTTCATCTCAGTAGGAACGGATTTTGGATTTTGCCTGGCTGATAGCGATCGGCTCGCCCCTATTACACGAGACTTAAAAAATAACAGCACGCGTAGCATGACCGCCGAAGAAACGGGCTATGTCGACGGAAGAATCGACAAACTGACACATTGTCATTGTCTATCTGTCATTATGTCGATTATTCCGTGGACAAAACTCGTTTCTACAGTGGTCATGCTACGCGTGCTGGTGAAATGTGTGTCGGTCATCGAAGCACTATTAGGAGGTATACGTCTCTGCCTAACTAACCGGGGATTACAGGCGTGAATCGTGATGTTCTGTTATGTTTAATCTAATTATGAATGGAACTAAGTAGATAGATACCGCACAATTTATTGATGCTTAATAATACTAAGGTACTACGATGATTCTCTCAAAGGTCATACGGCTACTAGCTTTTTCTATTCCTAGATAACAAATATGAAACAAACCGTTATTTTATTAGTCAACATCCAAACGTACAGTGATAATAACTTTGATGACTCAATCAATCATACTAACAAGATTGATACAGTTAAACCAGAAAACATTTGCACTTAAAATCTTATCTGTTTCCAAACGAGCTCGAACATCTCGTTACAGGGCAAAAATAGTCTGCATACAAAAATTCTATCGAATATTAATCCAGTAGTTTAGTCACAGGACATTATCTTTTATTTTCAGCATTTTCTAAATGATGTAGATCAGTGTTTCCCAAACATTGCTCTGCCATGACCCGGTAATTTTCACACTGCCCCTTCGTGACCCACTCAATACTTTCAAACCCGATGGACCCTCCCCGACGGTTAATTAAGTAAAATAATACACTTTAATATTAATCATAACCATCCACCGAATTCACCCACTGCTGGGTATAGGATAGGCCTCCCTTTTCTTGTGCGAATCTCCACGGTCCTGCACCAGCCTTATCCAGGTATTTCCCCCGATGGCAACTATGGTGTCTGCCCATCTCGCCGCCGGACGACCCACATTTCTTTTTCGATTCCGTTTTTGGACGCCATTCGGTGATAGCTTTAGTCTACCCGTCATCCCTGCGCCTTGCTAGGTGTCCTGCCCAAGTCCATTTGGGTGCCTTAACGCGATTTCCATGCCATATCGAAAACCTTTGTAAATCTTCGGATTTCGACGTTAGGAACTCGATCCATCAGCTTTATGCCGAGTATGGAACGTTACATGACTCACAGCCTCCTGCGTGAGCATCCATGTTTCAGCACGTGGGCAGAACGTGGTTATAGAGGCGGAACTTTAGACATAGCGGAATTTTGGCTGATCGTACAATTGGCTAAACGCTAAAAAATGCCCACTCAAGCAGCATTCTTCGGGATATCTCCTTTAGTTGATGCTCTGTGCCAAATGAAAGCATATGGCCAAGATAGACATACTGGTCAACCATCTCCAAGTCTTCATTTTCAACATTGACAGAGGGATTTGAATTGCGGTTGATGTTTGCCATAATCTTCGTAATGGGTATATTTATCCTCAGTCCTGCTTTTAAAGAAGATCCTAACTGTCTTTTCTTTTTACGGATGGGAAATCACCCCCCCCCCCCCGCTCTGGGCGGAGCGGGAGGGAGTGTCAGACTTGTACTGACTAAAACCCGTTCATGTTCCTTCTTAGCCCTTTGTGTTCCAAGGCCACGGTATCTCTTTCGAACAGTCCCACAACCATGGCAGGCATCGGCCCTCTAGGACCCCTTCCGGTTTGCTGACATCTCCTTGAGGCGCGCATGGAACACGAACGCGCCGTCGACCTATCGTCATAAGACAGACGGAACGTGAGCTGGCCCATTACTCACCGTCCACGGGCACGCGCCTACGGTGGCCGGGGGCCACTGGTTGCCCCCCGACACCCGGAGCATCTCCCGCGGCGGCTGGGACATGAGGTTCTCTTCCTCTCACGTTCCGCCGCCTCACTCGCTAGCATGACTGCTTCGCAAAAGGAGGCGACGGCTTCCCATTCCCTCTTATTCCGGACCATGGATTGAACCAGGGTCGGGCGCGAGAGGTCGCCGCCGCCAATCACCGCTACGAGGACACGGTGGTGCTCAGACCAAGCGGAGCAGACCTCCACGGTGTACTCCACCGTGTCCTCCGGACGATCCTCGCAGTGGTGACACCGGGGCGTTTCCTCCCGCCCGATTCGGTGCAGGAACCTCCCGAAACAAACGTGTCCGGTGAGGACCTGCGTCAGGCGGAAGGTGAGGGCGCCGTGAATCATATAGGTCTCGAAGCTTATTCTGAAGATCCTCGAAGTTTTTCTCGAAGTATTATAAAGGGTGTAAAACACCTCTTAACGAAGCCAAAAGGCACTGGTTCTCCCTGTCATTGCGATAATTTTTTTGTTCTACACCATACCTGGGAACCTTCTAGTTACGGAGATACTAAAGGTCAAAGTTCCAACTTTTTGACAAGTATTTTTTTAAATACAAGTTTTTAATGTAAGATTTTTACTTTAAACACCTCCACGACCCCCGTACTATTCAATCCGTTTATCAGCACAATGTTTTGAGTGCGTTACATTGAGTTCTACCACAAAACATGATTATACACCCCCCAAAAAAAAGTTGTTTCTCAGCAATAATTTTTGCGTAAAGTTACTTAGTTTCATGTACTGAATGCTTGGTTGACGGCTTCGTGATGAGGTGATTTACACCGTGTATGTATTACTATTTATTTTACTAATATTTCGGCACTTCCTATATAGTGCAAAGTACAGAGCTGCAGCTTACAAGGCAGGAATGCTGCGACCCGGTATTTTATTTTGATTGCTCAGTACCGGGACGCGACCCGGGAAATGGGAAACGCTGATGTAGATTAATAAGCTAGCACCGACATAGCAATCGCACAAATGAGGTGGTGCCAAACAAATAAGCAAGGAAGATCAATAAACCTTCCATCATTTTAAGCTATACGTTATTAATTTGCTTGTGTATTTGGCGGCGTTTGATTTTGTTGTCGGTTTAGTTTTTGGTTTAAAGTTTTTTAAAAGTAGGTGCTGACTTATTTGAGATCTTGAATTTTAGATTCTTTAAAGAACTACAGTTGCAACCGTAAAAAGTTAAGAAAACCCTTACAATGCTGTTTTTTTTTTGTTTTCGTTGGCAACCTTCCGACAACTTCAAAAGATAGCGACGCCCTTGTTATGTTTGTAGTAGTTTGTAGCTCGTCCGAATCCGTATTTCCGAAGATGAACAGTGATTGTCGCAGCGCATTATACGCGACATTTTGCGAAAGAGACATTCTGCGAAAGAGGCATTGTGAGAAAGCGACGTTTTGAGAAGGAGTCATTCTGCGAAAGCGACATTATGAGAAAGCGACATTATGAGAAAGAGACATTTTACTACCAGTAGACATTTTGCGAAAGAGACATTTTGCGCCTGAGCCATTATTTTCTTGGAACATCTATACCGTACAGCACAACTGATAAAACTCAGTCTCAGTGACGGACTACTATCTGCATAGAATGACTCATTGATTATAAGGTACTTGAACTCGGAACCTATGGACCTGTCGCAGGGATGCGTCAAAAAAACAAAATAGAACGCAAGTGTTGGCCGTCAACAAAAGAGTTAGATCAGATGGGTCAGTTACCTAAAAGCAAAACATATAGGTATAACAGTCAACTCCGTCATTCTTATTGTGTTTTATTTTTCTTTTTGAATGTGAGATGCTATAAACAAGACGACTATGTCTAAGACTTGACTACTCAGTGCACACTTGGTTTGTAAAAGTAGGTATTCTACTCTTTGGTGCACACACAATTTGGATTAGAAGAACTAAGAATATAAATCCCGACCAAGCCTATTAGAAAACTAAGAGTGCAATTCCATAGGTAGCAGTCACAGTATTTCCTACAATATCCAGTCAGTTCGTCAGTCTACGTCAAATATTTCGCGAATTACTTATGTTAATAGTTTTAAAACAAAAGAGGAGAATTTAAACACAAAAGCAAAAGCCGCAAATCCTGTCTGTTTCTACAAACAAAAGTCAAAAATTCATCCTATTGTTACTTCAAAACACTACAAAGTTAAGGTATGTATGTAGGTACCTACCTATCTGCTGCTGCTACTGTACGCACGGCGACCAATCAAACTAGGTATACAAAACCAGTTAAATGCAGATCCCTCACTGTACCTACAGGAAATATTCAGGTTGTAAGGGACACCGAAGCGAAAACGCTTACTTATGTAATTCTCAGTACATCATTCTGAACCCCCACATAGAAATTTTTCATCCGTAATTAACAAATTGATGTAGGTAGTACTGAGTATTTGTGGTAAAGCATTTAAAGGCGGAAACACACTTACGTGTCGTGACGCGCCAGAAGCATATCGGTTTCATACATCGTGGCGACACGACATGCCATGCATATATGTCCTAAATGTATGAAACCGATTTGCTTCTGGCGCGTCACGACACGCCACGACACGTAAGTATGTTTCCGCCTTTAGCGTCGGTGTCGATACCGAAAACCGAGGACATATTATACTGGAAATGTATAGCTTAATGTGTTGCCGTGTACACTTGAACTTGAAACTGTTGTTAAAATGTGGTTCAATGGCATTTACATTCTTGCACGACTCCGATTGTTTATAGATTCCGATTCCAACCAGATACTTAGCCGTACCTAGCTAATTGCCATTGTGCTTTGTCAAGGATAAGGGCGATAGCAAGTACTTACAACTTTACTACTACTGATACTTTTGTCTATTAGCCATCCATACCATTCCGTTAATACGAGACAAAATAACTGTGATAATTAGATACTTCTAAGTGCAGCAGACGTCATAACTGATACCATTACACGTGGTGAATAGGGATGCGAGGGAGAATAGGGACAAAACTTTGAATGGGATTTCATCTTTGAATACAAATATTATTTCACTAAAAAGCTAGTTGGGATCATTTCAGTTTTAATTTAATAAACATTTGAGTATTTTTAGGCTACCAATAATATTTAAATAACGTGAAAATGCCTTTCAAAGTTTTGTTCTAATTCTCCCTCGCATCCCTATTCACAGCGTTTTACGGTAGTGAAACCTCAGTGGTTTCACTTAGCTAGGTCATCTTAGATATGCAGAGAAGTGAATAAAAATAAGTACATACATATCAAGACACAACCAACAAAAACAGGATCTTCCAAACAAGTTTATCTATAGCAAATATACGTAGCGCTTTGCCAAATTTATTTTGCGAACCGCCGTCGCCATTCTGTGGAATTCATTGCTTTTCTTTTCCCTGCTCGTTATAATCTGGATCTCTTGAAGGTTCGAGTGAATCGGTTTCTTCTAGGCAAGTATGCTCCACAGTCCACCCTAGGCAGTATAATCGCTTCCCAACAGGCGATTCGCGGCCAAACGCAGGCAGGCCTATTTAATATTTAAAAAAAAATGTCGAAAATACTCGTTTGCTAAAAGGTCTTTATCTAATTATGGCATACTTAACAGACACCGTGAAAAAAGCGCGGGAAACTTTCAACTTGGCGGTCGCGTATTTTTTGGATTTTAATAATATTTATTTGGAAAAAGTTCTCACATATATATAAGATTAGTGGTAGTAGTAGTAGTAGTAGTTAGAGTTAATATTTAGTTTTGTACATTCTTCGGTAGTGGTAAGTCTCTTCAATTATAGTTTTTAGGGTTTAAGGATGAAAGATCCGCCCGACCCGGGGGACTTTGTTCCCCCGGCAGGCGTTTTTGTCACAGTTCAATCCAATAATGAATCGGGTATGGACACTGATGGGTCGTCTTCGGCTCGAAATTTAAAAAGAAGTCGCATGCATGTCTGTAAGCACTGCAATAAACGTCGTCGTACCCGTAAACATGGCGGTTCCGAGTCCTCGGGTTGTGGTTGTGTGGATTCACACTCAACTCAAGTTGTGGAATCTACACCTATCCATCCTGATAATGTATTGCCTAATGATATTCCCACTCCTTCCAATGTCATTCCCACTCAGATTGGTAGAAAAGCCTACGACAAAACAGACAGCGCGCCTTTTGTAATACACGTACAAAAAATTGTATCTTCACCAGATGATGGTACGACATTGCACCCAATCACATTTGGGAAGTTTTTAAAACACAACGCCTTCCAAAATATTATTAATGGTAGCGTCAAAAAAATCGGGCGCAATAGGATTTCGTTATCTTTTTCTAGTTTTCTGGACGCAAATTCCTTTATTGCACATAATAGTCTAGAAAAATACAATTTTAAAGCTTTTATACCTACTTTTAACGTTACTAGGATGGGTTTAGTACGTGGTGTTCCTGCAGAATGGTCTCCGGAGGAAGTTATAGATAATATAACAGTACCGATTGGTTGCGGTCCAATTTTGAAAGTGAGACGTCTTAATTTTAAAACCATTGTTGATGGTTCAACCATTTGGAAACCATCCCAATCCATAGTTGTTACATTTGATGGGCAGGTCTTACCAAAAAGAATTTTTATGTGCTATAATGCGTTACCTGTAGAGTTATATATTTTCCCTACCATACAATGTTTCAATTGCTGTCGTTTTGGGCACACTAAAATTCAGTGCAGATCTAAACCTCGCTGCTATAAATGTGGTCAAGGCCATACTGGAGATAGCTGTGAAAGGGATGTAGAAAATGCATCTTGCTGTCTGTGCTCTGGCTTTCACTATGCTATTAATAAATCTTGTCCTGAATTCTCTAGACAAAAACAGATTAAATCATACATGGCACATAGCTCAGTTTCTTATGCTGAAGCAACTAAAGTATATCCCCCAGTTACTAAATCATATGCTGACACACTTTTATCTTCTCCTTCTAAAAACTTTGCAGATACTCCATCAATCTCTTCACCTAATAGAATGCAGGCTTCAAGTAGTTATAAAAAGACTGTCTTCCTGAAACCACGCTCCCCACCCAAATCTATACAAGGCTATAATAAAGAGGCCCACAATGCTATTATTAATGATTTTAAAATTCCCCAGCCATCTAATGGTTGTGCCTTTACTAATAATCAAAATAATGATAAAAATGATGTAAACTTTTCTATAAATGATTTTCTCTCTGCATTACACAATCTTCTTTCTCAGTTCAACATCTCACCGTCCAACGTTGCCTCAACTTTCAATATACCTCAATCCATTCATAATGGACAACACATCCAATATAATCCAGTGGAACTGCCGCAGTCTAGTAAACAAAAAGAGTGATGTTATATACCTTTTAAATAAATATGAGCCATTTGTCTTTGCTTTAGCAGAGACCTGGCTCAAACCAAGTCATATTTTTAAAATTAATGGTTATTTAACCATTAGGAAGGATAGATCTGATGGGTATGGTGGTGTAGCTATACTTATCAAGAACTCTTTTCCTTTCTCTATTGTTTCATTACCTCCTCATAGTGAGGAAATTTCTATTGTAGCTATTAAGGTGCACCAAACTTGTTTTGTTTCTATTTACATTCCTCACCCTTCTTCTTCTATTCTTCAAGAGATGAATAATCTCTTTTCTTTTCTTCCAAAGCCTTTCTTAATATTGGGGGACTTTAATTGCCATCATCAATCATGGGGTTGTTCTGTTTCTAATTGTCATGGTGAAGATTTACTAGATATAATAGACTCTCATAACTTATGCATCTTGAACTCAGGAGCTGCTACTCGCCGTTCAGATCCCAACCAAAACCAAAGTGCAATTGACCTTTCTATCTGTTCTCCAAACTTAGCCTCTTCATTAACTTGGCATACTCTAACCTCTACTTATGGTAGTGACCATTTCCCAATAGTTATTTCTTACCCTCTTTCCAAATCAAAGGCATCATCAAGGAGATCTAACTTAAAACATAAATTACCAAGTAGAAATAGTAGTGACTGGGACAAATTTAGAAGCCTTGTTGACAGTAAGCTTTCCTCCTTGCCTGTAATTTCTGATGGCAATGAAAACAGCTGTGCTGAAGCTTTAGCACTATTGTTAATTGAAACTGCAGATGTAGTTTTTCCTGTAAAAAATAACAATAATAGTACAATTCCCTCGCCTCCATGGTGGGATTCTGAGTGTACAGAAATAGTTAACAAACGTAAAGAGGCGGAATACAATTATAACCTTGAAATGTCTGATATTAATTTTAAAACTGTTACTAACCTAATTAACGAAACTTATAAACTTTTTAAGAAGAAAAAATTTGAATCTTGGCGTAACTTCTGCTTATCAATTTCACCGAACACTCACCCAACGATTGTCTGGTGTAATATCCGTAGATTTAGATCAATTTATAAGAACCCTTCCCCTATACCTAATTCTTTAGCCAGCGAATTTTTAGATAATTTAGCGCCGCCTTGGGTCCCTGAGGCTGTTAACCCTAACCTGCCCTTACCAATATTGTCATTAACCAACGGGTCACATAACCAAGACACCCATACGACTCTAGATGGCCCATTTACTCTTACTGAATTAAAAGGTGTTATTCATAAAACTAAGGATTCTGCACCAGGCAGTGATGGCATCCCATATTCCTTTTTTGCTAATTTAAATGAAGACGCCCTCGGTTATTATTTACACCTTATCAATTCTATTATGATCACTGGAAACATCCCTGTTGAATGGAAACGTCAAATGGTGTTGCCATTCCTTAAACCAAATAGAATCCCATCTGACGCTTCTTCATACCGTCCCATAGTTTTGTCTTCAGTTCTGATGAAATTAGCTGAACACTTAATTAAAAATCGTCTAGAATGGTTTGTTGAAAGTAAGGGCCTTTTGGCAGAATCACAATATGGCTTTAGAAAAGGTAGGAGTACCAGTGACTGTTTAGGCATTTTAACATCGGATATTCGGATTTCTTTTTCTAATAATCAATCTACTGTCGCGGTTTTCCTTGACATTAATTCAGCTTATGATAATGTTATATTATCAGTTTTACAAAATAAATTAAGAGCCCTAGGGGTTCCATTGAATTTGACAAATTTTATTATTAATATCCTGACTGAACGCTCTATTAGTATGCTAATTGGTGATCAAGAGGTATCTTACCTTGTGTGGAAGGGCCTACCACAGGGTTCTGTGCTCAGTCCCCTTCTATACAATATTTACACTTTTGATTTAGACTTGTCCTTATCTGACCATGTTACGGTTCTTCAATATGCCGACGATTTGTTGCTATATTCTTCAAGCCAATCCATCGAACAGGCTAGTCAGGCTATCAATTCCGCTTTATCTAATTTGGAGTCATGGTTACATCTTAACGGTTTGGATATATCCACGTCTAAAAGCGCGGCAGTTTTATTCACCCGAAAGAGAAATATTCCCTTAGTTAACATATTCTACAAGGGATCACTTATTCCAGTTAAAGATAAATTCAAATATCTAGGTGTAATATTTGACTCTAAATTAAGCTGTGTTCCTCATTGCGACTATATTGTTAATAAATGTGAAAATCACTTAAACATGCTCAGATGCCTCTCAGGTGTGTGGTGGGGTGCACATCCCTTTTCATTGAAACTTATTTACAACGCAATCATCAGAAGCACTCTGGACTATGGATTATTCGTTTTAGAACCTGGTAGTGTTATGGCTTTCAAAAAATTGGATCTGATCCAGTCAAAGGCATTACGCATTATTTCGGGTGCCATGAAATCTAGTCCTATCAATGCACTGCAAATCGAATGCGGGGAAGCTCCTTTAAGCCTTAGAAGACAATTCCTGTCTGACAAATATTTATTCCGGATTCTTCAGTTCTCAAATCACCCTCTCATCCCTAAACTGGAATCTTTAATGTTACAAATTGAATCTTCAGTTTACTGGTCCCATAAACGCGCTCCTTGTTTGGTTGAAAGCTATAAAAAATTCCTCTCGCTTTCTTCGCCTATTCACCGTTCAAATAAATTGCCCCTATTTAACAATAGTTATGAGAGTTTACTGTTCAATCCCAATATTGTATATAATTGTGTAAATAAATCAGAGCCCGATTGTCATTTAAGTTTTAATATATTTCTGTTTGATCATTCGGACTTCCACCATATTTTTACGGATGCTGCCAAGCGTTCTCCGACGGGTTGTGTTGGGATTGGTACCTACCATACTCAATACAACATCGTTCAAAAAATTAAACTACCTCCGGAGACTTCTGTTTTCACGGGTGAATGTTTTGGTATTCTAAAAGCTTTAGAATATGCACGTGTTTTTAAACTAAAAAAATGTTTAATTTTTACCGATTCACAGAGTGCTCTTCTAGCCATAAGTAAATATCCTTTCGAACATAAAGTGCAGTCTCCTCTAATTTATGCAATAAGAGAGTTAGCGTCCAGAACCATCTCTGAGGGTAACACACTGCAATTTGCCTGGATTCCGGGCCATTCAGGAATCCATGGCAATGTTGTAGCTGATGCACTCGCTGGTGATGCGGTGCAATGTGGGGACTTAGTTCCTTATAAGAACTTTAGCTATGACCTCGAGACGTTGCCAAAGAATTTTCTTCGTGATACTTGGAAGGTAGCTTGGGATATCAGCAGCAAATCCAAGGGCCGTTACTTTTCTTTTATTCAACCCGAGATTCCGGAAAAGCCATGGTTTGGCAAGGCAAGGTTTAATAAGGCGGAGACCTCCATTTTAATACGGTTGAGACTGGGCCATGTTTGCTCTCCAGTCCATCTTGCCAAACTTCATATCATCGACGACCCCAATTGCTCGTGTGGCACAGACGTTGGTGACCTAAATCACATATTTTTCTCCTGTCCTTTACATGACCGTTCTTCCTTTCTCTGTAACCTCTTGTCCCTTCGTATTCCTTTTCCTACCTCAATACTTTCCTTACTTTGTACAAATAGCTTTCCTGTGTATAAATGTATAGTCTCATTCATCACCTTAAATAATATTAAGCTGTAATTTTCGCCATTGTAATTTGCTCATTATTTACATGTTATCATCACCATTAAAATAAACTGATCCTATATATCCTTTCCTAAATTCCGTTCATATTAATATTTTTTATATTTTGGTTTCCCTACCTTTGATTTTTATAAAATATAAAACCCTGACGTGACATTGGCTGAATGCACAAACCGTGCGAAGCCAAAATGGAAAAAGAAAAAAAAAAAAAAAAAAAAAAAAAACAGACACCGTTATTATGTCAGTGTCATACGTCAAATTGACATTGACATGCCTCCGATAAAATGAGCTGCCTGGTTGTTGATGAAATATTAAAAATTTGTTAAAAATTGGAATTACATAAACATGGCTTTCTTCAAAGGCTGGCGATATGCCGCCTTTATTTCTGGATTTGTAGGTTTCATTGGACTCGCACTCTATCCTATTGCCATAGCTCCTATGATAGATCCTTCGGGTTATAGTAAGTTTACCCTAAAAACCATTCTCGTTTGTCAAAACCCATTTTTTTTGTAAACGGTATCATAATATAACTGTTGCTATTCTTTCAGAGGAAATCCAAAAAGTAGCAAGGAAAAATATTAGACAGGAAGACATACAACCTGGGAGTAAGTTGAACTTCTTTTGTAATATTGCATCATTGAAATTATTTACTGTTTTTTAAATAGGTTCCCACTTTTGTGTACATGTAGACATTTTTTACATCTAAATATTTTGGTTTTCTAAAGTGATGACTTTTTACGGACAACTTTAGAAAAATAATAATATTGTCTTTCAATCTTAACACACTTTAAAAAATCAAGGTTAAATATGTACTATAAAGGCTGATAAAATATGCTTTTAATTTTCAGATATGAAAGTATGGACTGATCCCTTCGGACGTAAGAAACCAGAAAGCGATTAAGGATACTTAGTTTTTAGAGCAAATATTAATTTATGAATTATAGAACCAAGTTAATGAATTGTTAAAATTAGTTTTATTTCACAAAATATCTGTCAACATCAGGAGTATTTTTAATCTACTGCTAGCTTCAAGATAATATATTGAATCTTATATTGGTCATAATGTAAGTACACAGGTTGATCAAGTGCACAGCCGCACGGGTCAATCTTTAAGGTAAAGCCGTGCTTGCCAAGGTTGGTCCGTGGATCCGTTGGTCCCGGCTGTCATTTGTAGATCTTTGACAGTCGTTATGAGTAGTCAGAAGCTAAAAGTCTGACATCCAGTCTTAGTAAGGGGTATCTTATTACCCAGTTAGTGGGTTGTGGAGGTCAGATAGGCAGTTGCTTCATGTAAAATACTGGTACTCAGCTGCATCCGGTTAGACTAGAAGTTGACCCCAAGATAGTTTAAGACTAGGCAGATGATGATTGGTTATAATGTAAGTCTGACAACCAGTCTCATTGGGGTATCATATTACCCAGTACTAACTGGGTTATGGAGGTCAGATAGGCAGTCCCTCCATGTAAAATACTGGTATTCATAGCACACTTTTCCAATAACTTTTAACACTAACAACTTTAAAATATTTGTTTTTTGAACAAGGAAGCTGATAATATCCCACTTGCAAAGATGCAGCCTAGCCCATTCCCACCCGAGGAAGGACTAACACCAACATGTTTTCCACAGTTTGGAAAAATGAGTAGTCACTTCATAAATACATGTGTATATTTAGTGACTTACAACGGCAAAACCAGCATCTAAACACTAGTGTGATTATACCCCTAGTATGTATGACTAAACTGGCAATGAGAGTGCAATGGTTGCCCCGTCCAATGAATCTTTTCCTATTTGGGACTATCTGATGATCTAAGTAATATATGATATAATTACAAAATCTCTAATATTTACAAAATATAACAACTGAATCTATAATTTTATTCGTTATAATGATCAGTTAATATAATAAACGATTGATATAATTTTGAAATAACTAATGTTTATAAGCATAACATACATTGAATATAAAATTGTTTGATATACCACTCAAAAGACATAAAACCTATTAGTTCTAATATGATAAAACGCCTATAGCAGGTATTATAGGTATACGCAAGCATGCAGCATGCAAGCTAGCATGCAGCAGGCATGGTTTCTTTCACGGCTTCGGCGCTGCGGAGCTCCAGCGGTCCCATGCGAGCTTATCGTCGCAGATGTGTTTCACGCTCACCACCTACTCCTCAGCTCGCGGGTCGCCTCGCTCCTCCGCGATTTTAAATTTCACTCTAGGGGTAGGGCAGACAAGACTACGTGAAGTCCGTTTTGCAGCGATTCGTTTCTGTCACGCCGCTGCCGCAGCACGTTCGCTTCACGTTCTTCGTTCGTAGAGGGGACCTGGCACTCCGCTCTGCTCCCGCCTGACCCTTCTAACTTAATATAACCCATCCGAGTCGGATTGCTTTGAATCGGGGTATTAATCATACAGATGGTATCAATATTAAGTATTTATATATTTTAAACGATAGGCCAAATGATTTAAGATTAAATAAACGTTATATCCAATAACGTTATACGAAATAAGTTTTTAGTGTATATAAATGTTATATCTAAAAAAATTATATCAACAGTTGGTATAACTCACGTTTATTATATCTTGTGAACGTTATTACAATGAAATTATACCAAATAACTTTATATGATATGATACGCACCCCTAGCAGTTGCTGGTCATTTTAAAGCTGTTCTATTTTTTGCAAGGAATTTCAATAAAACTTGTAGTATATAAGAAAATTTTAATGTTTTAATTCTAAATAACCCTATTCGGGTATATATCTATACCCCTAAAGCTTTTATACAAAACAGTGGAGTCCCTGTTATTTTTACAATTTCTTAAAAAAATAAAACATTATTCCGAAACTCCGTATTTACAGTGTCCAAATGTGCTGGTTTTTGTAGCCCTAAATAATTATTACTAAAGTGATTAAATAAGTTTTAAGCTGAGACAAATATCATTATTTAGCTAATGTCAAGTACAAAAACTAATGTGTGACTATTCAAAATATTTACATAATTATACATAAAATATCTTTACATTATAATTTTACACAAGGGCTCATAATGTACTCAATAGAAGCTGATTGATATTTCAACTCTTAAATATTCTCTCAGTACATTCAAATTTGTAAATTATAAATAACGATGCAAAATTTTAACGGCTACATAATATTGGATAATTATAATATAACTATTATAGGACATTTTTTTCGGATCACTCCACTAATATTATGAGCAAATGCAAAAGGTACAATTTAAAATTGAGCGATAACAATGAAACACAAGGAACAATAGTGAACTGAGTAAATAAAACTATGATATAAAATGATTTTATATAACAACGATTAATGAAAGGCATATAAAATGACGCAAGTAACCATATATTACAAGTTCAGCTAACATAACAGAGTCTCTTAGAAAACTGTGAACACAAATCATCAGACCACAATTATTTATGCTAACGTGGAATTTGATCCACATTAAATTAAACAGAATTCCATGCTAGGAAAACCCTGCATAGATCATTAACTAATTTGCAGAAAATAGCTAAGTAAGATAAAATATTGATTATTGCTTTTTATGTACCTATTACATCTATGGCTATTGAACAACAACATATTTATTGCATTACAATAATAAGAACACATCACAAACATTAAGTTCTTCACAGATACCGCGAGATTTTACTATCTTGCGTTTGCTTCTTGGCGAAATATCTGGGGGCCTTTGCTTTACCTCACCCACCGCCTTCACCCGCATTCACAACATAATAGCCTGAATCAAGGCCTGCCAATATTACTGCCATGAAGCATTTGTTTTTTTTATTTTTTATTAGACAATTTTCACTTCGACACATCAACAAATATCATCAGTCAAGCCTCTTTCGTATTACCTCAATAATAGAAAGTAATAAACACAAGTCAAGTTACATATTTTCTGTTTGAAAAGTCTTTATATGGTTTTTTCAATGGTGAGCATTGACTTTTTAGGTCCAACTACAGTCCTGTCACAATTATTGTAGGTACCTCTGACAGCAGCAATAAACAAACAGATACAAAAGTCAAGGGTAAAATAGCTGTGAAAAGGTTGTATTGCGTTCGATCAATTTTATTACTGTTATCCGCTATGCACCACACTGGGTCAATCTAAACGTTCGATATCATCAATCGACCGCAATGTTGTCGCACCATTAAAAAGCCCACGTTATATTTTTCGGAAATGTGATTTTTTTGATGAATTTCATGTATAAATTGGAATGGGTTGAAACAACACTAAAAACATTTTTAAATAACCAAAAAATAGGTATGGTACAACCAAAACGTGATGAAACATTGTTACGTACAACAAATTCATTTATACTCAATCATTTAGAACCTAATAATAAAAAAATGCAATCTAGTGCCCTTTGTCTTTTACCGTTGTGGTTGAATGGTCTAAAATTTAACATTTAAGCCCTGGTGAACTATTATTAAAATGATTAAAAACTAATTTTAAAGTTCGCGAACTGTATCTGAAGAAACAAACTAGAAATAAGTTTATAATTATACGTTTTTGAATTTTTTCAAGCCCTATACTTTTTAATACTAATAAAACATGACAACTTTATTCGTAGAATTTCTTGCAATTGTCAAAAATCTTTACTTAGTAGAAAAAAAATGAACTCGTACAAAATATTTTATTGTTTCTTTCGAGTCAATTCACGAACATCAAATATATATTTCGTTGACCTTGTAACATTATCCTAATAACAAAATTAAATATATTGTGCCAGGTTATAGATATGTGGCGCTCCCTTAGTAAAACAAATATTACAGGAGGATTTATAATATACTAAAACTAAGCCGATTTCACTACTAAACAACCCAGTCAATGGATATTGCACTAAGACTAAATTATTCTTAGTGCATTATATTAACTTTTCTCAATGCCTTATTAGTAGAAAGGTCTTGCAATGTAGTAGAATATTGAAATAAACAACTCAAACGCTGAGTTTGCTTCTTCGATGAACCGGTACATTTCAGTACTATGAAATAGTATTAATATTACAAAATAGAGATTTTTTATATTAACTAGAAATTTTAGTAATGACACCGGCGCTTTTTATTTACATAAAATTTATGGAAAAATATCTATAATAAGAACTATTATAAAAAGCCGCGAGAGCATGGTCTTCAGACGTGCTGTTCAAATCTTTATATATTATATTATTATTTTACTGAAATTATCACGAATTTCAAAGTAAGCGTTGTAACATTAGAGTGTTATTTATAATTATATTACTATATATAACATCACTTTTCACTGTGTTATCACTTATTATAGGCATAACTATATCTTTCATAGTCAATTTATTATTTTAAAAAACATCATTGCAGAAATTCGTCGTCGTCGCCCACCTGAAAAAGGAGATAGAATACAGATAATTAATAAAGATTCATAAAATTAATAAAAGATTTATAAAATTGGCGGGGCGGGGTTTAATTATTTTACGCCCGAAATTATTAGTAAGTAGCTCGCGACTTCGTCCGCGTGGAAATTTTGAGGTAGATGTGTGGCAAAAAAATAACTTAAGTCCTTCCCCAGGATATATTTTATCTCCTTGCCAAATTTCATTACAAACCCATCAGCCGTTTAGTCGTGAAAAAGTAACAAACAAACAGAATTACTTCAGCATTTATAATATTTAGAATGCATTTATTTGTATTTTAACCCAAATCTTGTTCTGCGGCTTTAGACGGCTGTTTACGAATCGCTATTTCAAAGACTTCTCGAAGATTGGCAAACTTGGCCGTTGATT
This sequence comes from Cerastis leucographa, assembly GCA_963082945.1. Taxonomy (NCBI): domain Eukaryota; kingdom Metazoa; phylum Arthropoda; class Insecta; order Lepidoptera; family Noctuidae; genus Cerastis; species Cerastis leucographa. Next base: position 10,681,375 of record OY720353.1, read on the forward strand.
GGTTTCAGACAAAATCGGGACCATGATTGGGATATATTATAACGTCTGGCGTTTGTATCTCATAATAAAATATGTACTGTCATTCATGTAACATACCTGTAGAAAGTATTCAAAGTCGTTGCGATGACAGTTGCCCTCGGCCGCAAACGTGAACTTGTGGAAAGTGCCGTCTTCGCATATCACTGGAAATAGGAAACAAACCATTCATATTCTTATCAATTTAGTGCATCCTCACCTAACCCATTCATTCCACCTGATAACCTGGACATTAGTTGCCATGGCTGACCTGGAACGCCGCACCCAGGTTGCTCGCAATAGGCAAGACTTGCTCAGGTGGAGATTCATTAATGAGACTACCATGGCGTTTGAATGTGGTGCTGTTGCACAAAAGATGGGGCACTTAATATCGTGTTCTGCGTGTCCTGTTGTTTGTTTAATACAGGACCTGATTGACGCAACAGAGTGCGCCAAACTAGTGGCTATATTCTGGGCCGACACAATTTGGATAACCATCGAGTATCGACACGCTCAGAAGAAGAACAGTAATAGCATTTCAAAGTGGTTTTCAGCAACCGCAAGGTGAAACTGACATAAGGAATAATAGCCTCCTCATAACAACATGACGAAGGAATTATTATGTTTCAATTCCCATGCAATAGGAGCGATTCTATTGCCATCAACTGATCTCAAATTCTGACTCCGGGCGGCTACTGCCTACTGACTGACTGGCAGTAGCCAGTCAATCAGTAGATTACGATCACAAATCCGTCTGCCAAGGGTGATATTATGAGCAGATGATTTCCGTCCCCGCCCTTTTCCTTCCCTTTAGGATTGCCCCTTAGTCCTTCGTAAAGATAATTGGAAGCCCATGTGAGCTGTCCAATTTGAAAGAATAAGAAGTCCTGAATTCCATGAGCACCCCATAGTGTTCGTGTCCGACAACAGTTTGGAATAAAGCCTTGCGACTACCTCACTGGGACTTTAGAAAGTGTTTAAAAAAAAACTTTTTTTTTTAAATTTACTTATGAAACGTCGACAAAATGTGCACGGTTCGGGTTGGTCAATTCCTATGGACAAGAACCGGCAAGAAACTTTATGGCTCCTCTATAGGCCTCACAATATAGGTACCTTGACAACGTCAAATTTTTCATGAACAAGAAGGTTTAGGTATAATACACATAATTATGCACTTAATGATTACCTACGTGCACTATTAGAAGATATATAGATAACGAGGTAGGTATCACTACCATGTGTCATTACGATAATTATAAAAGGTGCTTGTCACGCGACTTTTGTACTTATGTAGGTATGAGCGTATGTGTCACTTTTACTTGTCATACGATATCATATGATCATCGGTAGCGATGTCTGTATCAGGTGATCGTAATGGCATTACAGTTATGAATTAACTAATCAGTGCTCCTGGGAACTATGTGATATGCACAATGTTGTTAAATGGAGTGCCACATGGCGGATTGTTTTTGAACAAACATATTTTTTAAGGACCTATTTCTTGTTTTGTATACGTCGAATGTGTTAGGAATTTATATTTCTATCATCCGGGGGTCCTTATCCAAATGAATTTGTGTGCTGCTTCCTAACGGAATGCAAAAGAATAACAGTATCTTACATGGCGCGACTATCCTAGACTATGGACCTACACAACCCAGGTAGGTACTAGGTAGTACCTGGGTTGTTGAGGTCCGATAGACAGTACCTACACAGCACGGTGCCCCTTGGTAAGACTGGTTGACATCCAGTTTCGTTCAGTGGGCAAAAGTCTATAAACCAGTTTAATTAACAGCGGTCTTGGATGCTTTCGAGGTATTGAAAAGTTTTTTAAATTATATATAATGAATGGTCACCCATCCACGAACTATCGATCGGACCGTGCGCTACGTCACGCACGCCTGGTTTTATCAGCCCTTTAACAGCAAAAATAATAGTCAGTTCATACGTACAGATAGCGGTGTTGTCGTCGGTGAAGGCGCACAGAGCCTTCACGTCCGGGTTGGCGTGCGCCGCCGCCAGGTGCGCCCACGCGCCGCGCGCCGACCACACGTGCAGCGTGCCCTTGTCCGACACGCAGCACACCAGCGAGCCCGACATGTTGAAGTTTATACTGGGAACAATACAACCAAACTATTAGTACATCATCCTCTTCCTGTCCTTGTCTCATGTTACTTCGGGTCGGCGCAACCCGTTTTTGAAGAGAAATCTTTACCCGCGTTGAGCGATTTTTGATAGGAGAATAAAACTATGGGTTCGTGTCACCGATGATTTCGACATGCTCGTGGACCTATAGCGCCAAAGTAGCGAAGCTTAGTATAGCGGCCTGTGCATTGTTCAGAAAAAGAACACAGTAATTCCGTTGTTTTGACCGCGTTTTCTTTTAAACGCAGTATAGATGTGCCGATCGCGTTAGGTGAATTTCGACTTTCAGTGATTGGCGTATTGAAGCCGTTATCAGTCTACAGCTGGACACAGGCTTTCGATCGCTCTTCAATGAACTCATTGAAACCAATCCAAGACCATAACTTGTTACTATGATTATAGGAAAGTCCAAAGTTTTCAGATATTGGTACAACCGTGCCCCAAAAAACGATTCTTTTCGTGTAAAAAACAGAAACTCATCAATAAACAAGTGATGGTGCCTCGTGCAAACGTGGTGGCTACTGGCTAGGATCGATTCCATTGTATACTCACCAGTAAACATCGGCGTAGTCCGAGCCGCGCCTCAGTTCATGCAGCATGTGCTTGGTAGCGGTGTCCCATACGCGGATGATGGTGCCTCGTTCAGACGCGGTGGCTAGTCGAGCACCGTTGGCTGATAGGCTGAGGCAGACCAGCTCAGTTTGGTGGCAGCCCATCACCGCTGGAGACGACGAGTGGGCGCCCTTTACTGCACGAGTTACGTCCTGGAATTGGAAATTGTTTTATTATTTTGGGCGTTTAGGTACTAGACGTGAGATCTCCCCACTTAAATCACTTGCATCACTGCTAAACAGTGGGCCAATGGCTAGAAACTCAAAATCTCATAGACAGAAAAGTCCCGTGACACGTGTTTAGCGACAACGCAATATTTTATTAGTGTGTAGGACAGTACGGCTTTGTGGGGAGACAGTAGAGACATTTTTAAACTCTCCTTTAAACCGTGATGGTCTTCTTCAGGTTACTTGAGTTATCCAGAATCATTGGCACCAGTGGCCCTAGTGCTACACGTATCGCAAAACCTTTTCTCTTGCTAAATCTCAATATTTCCATGGATTCCATGTAAAAAGCACCTTCATCTACAAGATACTCACCAGTAGCTGCAGCGATCCTTTCCGATGTGCGGGCGCAGCTAACAGATGCGGCGCAGAAGGCTCGCTAGCCAGCGCGCATAGAGGCCGTGCGCCCAGTCGCGTGCGCACCAGAGCCACGCGGGAGAGGGACGGTAGTGATAGCACCTGGATGCTGGAGGATAGCACCACCGCCACCCTGGAGCGAGAGGAATAGGTTTAAAGCCTGATTAAACAACGTACAAATTGAATGTGATGGCCCCAAATCGTCATCCTGTAGGTGCAGTCGGTGCCTTGCCGAACTTGACCCCTCTAAGGACCTATAGGTAAGAAAAGGGGCCAGGTAATACAGGGCACTGGCTGTAGGCACTAGGAAATGATAAGAAGCAAGCTGGCTTCAGAATGGTTTGTTATAATCATTGAATGGTATGGTGACCAATCGAACAGAACCAGAACAAGACCAAGAAAAAGCATTCTTTATTGGTATTCTCGACATTTTAGTAAGGATTGAATACCAAAAAAATGATTTTTCTTTGTTCATACAAAAACTTTTAGGTAGAGTGGAGATAGAATAATCTTACTTATTCTATCTCGCTCTATTTTTTTTGTTTGGTCTAAACCGACCTTTAAATAGTGATTCATTAGTTTCGGATCGAAATGGAAAACTAATCAAAGAAAACGAATCAAAATAGAACAGTACTCATTCGAATAAAGCTGGCCTGTGAACACTTCTAGGTGAAAAATCAATGTGTATATTTACACTCACACTATACGGTATACTACTACACAAGACCAATTTTGCATACAAGTTAACATTCGTTGAAACAGCTCAATAATTATCACAAGAACCACTGAATAGTCCTCAAATAAATCAATTAGTATCGCTTATAATAATAGATACACAAGTGCATCATACAAATGAAAATTGAAATGAAAAAAACAAAACAAGATTAGTCTATCCTATTTACATTAATTTAAAATCATAGTTATAATTTGTACTACCTGAAATGGATGACATAAATATTGCTGAATAATTATATTGAATTCATAAACATTGACATTTAATTTTGATTGACATAAAAGAAAATGTCTCAATTTAATTGTACTGATCTAAAGGAAATAATTAATTAATAATAATATTTATTGCATGCTAATTTAGGATGAAAATTGCAATGCTTGTAAAAGGCTGCTAAGTCTTAAGTAACAACATAAAATAACACCAACATTGTACACTTAGTTCGCAATAAACATTTGACTTTGAAAATTCCCCGCAAAACTGACAAAAGTCACGCACGATTGCTGTGAACCTTTTAATTAAAACTGATTCATGAACCAGAATTATTGTTTCCTAAATAAACAGCCACAATACGGCTGGTTTTTCTAAAAATAATATCTCGGCAAACGGAGTTCTGAATGTTTCTAAAGGCGGAAACATACTTACGTGTCGTGGCTCGTGACGCGCCAGAAGCAAATCGGTTTCATACATTTAATATGGTTAGGGACATATTTGCATGGCGTGTCGTGTCGCAACGATGTATGAAACCGAATGCTTCTGGCGCGTCACGACACGTAAGTGTGTTTCCGCCTTAAAAAAGAAAGATTTTTTTCTAGTTCGTCGATGGCTGAGAAATTGAAGAAAATAAAAGTTTTTGTTTTTTTAACTAACTTAAGTTTTAGGTTTTTCTTTTTTAGGACTTTGGTCCCGTCGTGGTCGTACGGATAGATTATTTGTATTTGTAAGTTTATGTAATCAAACGCAATGCAAAATATAATATTTCTAAATGGTGGGTCAGACACATTACCGCCTCCGATTACAAACCAAGCACTTATTTATAAAGAACTACCAAGCCACTCGAACTTTGCACGGGTGCATTAGTTGCATGTCGAAACATTGAAAATGCATTAAAATTCATTGTGTAGTTTAGGAGATCTCACCCAGACAGACACGAAAAGTGAATGCAAAGAGGTATTTTACAAACACTTACAAACTTTAATTCTTTATTTTTTGATAGCCTCGTTTCAAGAGGTCCTTCAAATTGCCATTAGGTACTGCGAGTTGAATGAATTCTTTCACCGTCACCGAGGGCAAATTTTCCAAGGACATTAATATTGTTTTTATTTACATTCATAAACCGATCCATCAATCAGAACCGAGACACGTTAATGATATATTTATTACAACGTTTACAATTTATTGGGTTATTCGGTGAAGGTTGTCCTTATCTTATCGTTTTAAAGTTGATTTACTATACCACGTTTATTAATGTCTAACCAGCTGGGTTGGTCACGTTTCTTGTTAAATTTGTACGGCGCAGTTCGTTTGTAAACAGTGTTCAAGATTCGAGCTTGTTTTTGACTCGCATGGTAGGTACTTGTTTGGTCCTGTTGAATAAGGGATCACAAACGGATTTCTTTGGACTACTTAGTCCTAGTCGGGCTCTGCCATTAACCCTAGATAAGGCCAAAAATAAAGCTAAGCTTTATAGGATTTTCGCAAATTTTGACATTGTTGCGATAAGACGTCATGCTCCCTGGCGGAACCACCTTTGCTGTAACAAGTATAAGTTACATGAACAATTCTATGAAATGTCTATAAAATTCTAGTCCTATTAAAAAAAAGTCTATATCTCTAGTTTCGACGTAAACTTTAATTTAAAGTGGTTGCGCTGCGGAGTATCCTTCCCGGCGAAACCACCATGATATTTCTATTACTATAAATATTACAAGCTAATATGTAGTATCAAATAATTCTATAACAATTCTATATTGAACTAGTACCCCTAAATCCTCAGTCTAATTTAAATATACGAACAAAACGGTACCTCAAACTTTGTTTTCGAAATAGTAGCTAAGTGCCTAGATTAAAGTTCTTAGCAAATAAAGGTTACGTCAAATATCAAACAATGTCCTCTAGGCGTTTAGTTTATAAGCATACAGATAAATTATTTTCTTGTTTCAATAGATTATTGTAATAAAAAATGATATTAGGTGAAATATCTGTGCATCCATCACTGACTAATACTGGCCACTGATAATAATTAAGTGTGTCATTTACTATTGTCAGGAAAGTTCATAATTACTTAGAATTTTATTTTATTATAGAATAATAATAGAATGGTTATTTCCTTTTACATTTTCGCGTAATGGCTTATTGTGTATTTTTAACCAACTTTACAAAAAGGAGGAGGTTCTCAATGACGTTTAATTACGTCACTTAACTATTATCAGTGGCCAGTATTAGTCAGTGATGGATGCACAGATGTTCCACCTTATATCATTTTTTATTACAATAATCTATTGAAACAAGAAAATAATTTATCTGTATGCTTATAAACTAAACGCCTAGAGGACATTGTTTGATATTTGACGTAACCTTTATTTGCTAAGAACTTTAATCTAGGCACTTAGCTACTATTTCGAAAACAAAGTTTGAGGCACCGTTTTGTTCGTATATTTAAATTAGACTGAGGATTTAGGGGTACTAGTTCAATATAGAATTGTTATAGAATTATTTGATACTACATATTAGCTTGTAATATTTATAGTAATAGAAATATCATGGTGGTTTCGCCGGGAAGGATACTCCGCAGCGCAACCACTTTAAATTAAAGTTTACGTCGAAACTAGAGATATAGACTTTTTTTTAATAGGACTAGAATTTTATAGACATTTCATAGAATTGTTCATGTAACTTATACTTGTTACAGCAAAGGTGGTTCCGCCAGGGAGCATGACGTGCGATAAGCGCTATCATATTTTTTGTCTAGATGACTTTATGATTCCAGTTTGTCTTGATATTTCAGCGCGTGAGTTTTGTATGTACTGTAATGGATCTACGGCATCGGTAAAAGATTTTGGGAAGTTACAATGCTTTTGGTTATTTCAAATGAATGGACTAAAGCAACCATTTACCAAAACAAGGGCCCACAAGTTTTTTTATGGGACCAGCCCGCCACACTATTCCTAAAATAATGCAACTCCTGAAAGCCAGAATCAACAGTGGCGATAACCAGAAAAGCGCCGAGACAATTAAGCTCAACGGAGTCCCAGATGAACAATTTAACGGTCGCTGATCGAGCAACAAAAATTTGAAGTGTTCGGCCCGATAGATGTAAGAAAGATTGCCGCAGCTCTATGCTTCATTCAGCAATTCATTTTCGTATGGTAGGTACATTCAATGCCCTGTCCTACTTGAAGTCTCTTACAAAGAAGAATAGGGAAAGACAGGCCAGGTAATCCTGGGCACTAATTGTACAAATGCGAGCACATCAAGGTATAAACTATCTGCCAAATTTCTTATATAGATTTTCAACTTTATCGTTAAAGCATTAGGTTCAAGGTTGATTGGGAAAATTTTACAGTTTCAGGTAGCTTGATGGCGCTTGTAGCTAGCCTGAAAAGTATGTAAAACTTGTAATCCAGTCTTACTTGTCCTTCCTCGCCCTGAGCGCTCTGATGGGCGACTTGAACAGCACCTCTGCCTTGAAGGCGCGCTGCTGGTCGTCCAACAGCATGAGGCTGCAGGGGCGGCGCGCCTTCACCACAAGCAGCCAGTTAGTGCGGAACACCATCTCGCAGAGGGACACATCGCCGAGCTCCTCCTTGCCTGGAGTTGGGGGTAATGACATTAGGAACAAAGGCGATGAGATTGATTCTGCTTCTTCTGGGTCCGTAGTTATACCCTAGCTTTAGGCCCATTGTAAGATCTTCACACATTATGGAAATGCAAAAAGATATATTTATGAATATGAATAATATTTACCCATAGTTTGTATGGGTTCGGTATGGGTCTGTGCTGCTAGCCAGCAGTTGTATATAGTCTGATTGTCAAAAACCACACCATATTTATGTCTGATCAATAGCGCGAGTTTCGCCTTCAGCTATCTTTGAAGTTTAGCCGTTTTCTCTTTCCCTAGTGCCTAGGTGCATCACATGCATACCTACCTACTTTCATTTTATCACTGGCGTCATATTTAGGTTTCATTCTGATAAAGGCAATAAGTTCAGGGACCTTCAAAATATTGTATTGTGCGTAGATATAACTTTTGGCTTTACTGTTGCTTTTGGTACAAGTACAACACAGCTGTACCTACACATAATATTGTTACAAAGTTACGCTTACACTAGTTTATACAGTTACTTTAAATTCGCAAACATAATTCTCACGGTCCCATGCGCCTACGCATTGCTCTTTATTCGTGATCTATTTGCCCAAGTAATACGGAACAACACACTCGAGCTATGTCAACAAAGGCGACGATATAATACGTTGCTTACCATGACCTTAGAATTTGGTGGACAAACGAAGAATACGTAATGAATGAGTGGTACGTTAGGTATGTACTTATGGATTCGCTAGTCTGTTGTTAGTCATAGAATTAGTTAAAGTAGGAGGAGTCTCATTAATATTTTGTGAATCACATGATGAGACTTCCGGGTTGAAATTTTCTCGGGAATGTTCTTGCTCAAGAGAATTTATTGAGAATTTAATTTGTGGAGTAAGTAGATTATTTTAACTTAAACTTCGTAAAACTTTCAAATGCACTAGAAACTATACTCTTAAACTAGATCGACACAAAAGAGTCATTCAATTTTTAAGTTCTCGTAAATTCCCTTCCAAAAGAATATTCTCGAGAACTTAACAGCAAAGTTCTCGCAAGGAGAATATTCTCGGGAATTTACCATCACTAGTCACACGTCCCGGCATCATTTATTCCTTACTTTTTCATATCAATCCTCACACAATCCATCCTTCTTTGGCCTTCGTCTCCATCCATCAACATGAGATTACTGGGTTGTAAGAGACAACTATTACATATATTCTAGTACCAATTTTCCACGGTTTAAAACATCAAATTGGTCTTGTCGTTTTGCATCGCTCACTTATTTCGCGCCTGCGTAACCTTTAGGACATGAGTTCAATGCCCAAAGGGATGTGAAAGTGGTGAACGGCCCCTCTATTCTATTAGAAAATGTCCAATGACCTGTCCTACAGTCTCGAAGAAGATTGGAACATTGTCTTTAGTTTGAATTAGCATCTTTTAAAACGGACGTTGACTCAATGAAAAGACTGTATTTTTAAGAACTGTTCAAGTTAAAGTAACAAAAACAACCGGTTTTCCTCAGTGGATGATGACTCACGCGTCTTGCCCGAGATTGATTACGTATATGCGCTTGATATACATTACTACTTGTGTACGTTCGCAGTCTTTAAATTCTCAAGATTGGTGAAATGTTTGTTGTTTGTTATGTTATTGGAAACAGCGTCAGTGTGTTGACGCAAATAGATTTGAGGTTAAACTCTATTCTGTAACAAGTGGTTTTGAACAACACTGTGTTTCATGATGAGAAGAAATACCTTTGTTGCCAAACCAACCAACCAACCGAAATATGAATGGAACTTACGGACTAACAAAATTAGCCGAATACCAGCCAGATTTTCCTGAAAATTGTGTAACGGTGCATTCTCATTTAGTTCCACAAACCCTAAGTGCTTTGTCAACTTTTGGACCGCGTTCAAATTAGGATAAGATTTCAATCAAAGATTGCCAGAACGTTCTAAATATAGGAGTTCATTCACTCTGACTACGTTTCGAGTTCCAATGGTGAAACATTGTGACATGTGCGAAAGTCATTAGACCGAATTACTATCAATGAATGATGATAATGATACATGCGTTTGATTTTCGCGTCATCAGCATGATTATTGACGTTGATTTGTTTTGTTGGCAAATTTTCATTTAAATTAATTGGAAATTAGCACGTCATTTTGTTGACAACTATAGGCTGATGAAATGATGTCATTTTTACCGCAATGATAGCAAAAGCTTGAATTTAATATATCTCCATTGTATGCTTCCAACTGGAACAGGAACTTTGAGATTGGCACAAGAAAGGCCTGTACATAACTATAAGTCGGTGAATTCTTGCTGTTGATGATGACGATGCCTTTAAAATTGCTGCATAGGCAAGAATCGATAGGGGATAATCACATTTTTTTTTAATTTGTCTGTCGGGTAGATTATCGACATGTATTGGACACGTATTTTTTCTGTTTTCACTTGGTCATAAAACTACTGAGATGTATTGAGTTGAAATGGCCCATGACGTCACGTGTAGGTAATTTTTATACCTACTTGTGACGTAGTAAGCCCCCACTCTCCTACTTTAATGAGTTTTAACTAAGTAATTTTTTGATATTTTGATAAAACAAAAAATACGTGTTTAATATTTTTGTATTACCTGTCTGACGGACAAAATAGAATTTCGTTTTCTTTACCCCGTCTTCATCCTTATTAGAATAATCATTAGTAACTACAACTAGGGTACGTTGGCCACTGATAGGACACCTGTGAAAGTTTATTCTATGATGTTTTTGTCTGGCTTAGCAGTGCAGATAAGCAGACAAAGACAGGGGGCAACCTGGAATAGTGAGAAGGCTTACGTTCAGTAATGGACTGTAAAAGGCTCATTGTTTTGATTGACATTCAGTTATTTCACAAGAAACTTGTACAGGATCACAGTCTTCTGATCTTCCGTGGATCGTACGGCAACCTGGATTTGGCAGAAGGATACCGGCTATGTGTTTATATGACCCAAAATTTTGTACGACAAGGTCCTCTCAAATAAACCAACTCAGCATGTTAGAGACCACTGTTGGGCATACATTGTTTTTCGTACCTTCCGCATAATCAATAATTTTTTCGAATACAAGTTTAAGCATCACTTAGTTCTTGACGTAGGTATCTTAATAGTTCACAAATGTCAATGCATGCAAATGCTTTGCGTCGTACGATGCGATGGTGCGATTTTAAAATGCTAATTTTGCATTGTGTACAAACTATCTGTTTAATTTTTTGTACCGTTTATATCGACTTGGTAATGGTAATTTGTCGGTTGATCGTGAATTATTTTGCTATGTGATCAGTAAGAAACATCACGCCTGTTATCCCTGAAAGGCTGAGCACAGTCCGATAGTAAACCCACATTAAATTCCGCTAATTATATAAAAATGCTATATATCTGATCAAAAATCTAAGGCTGCTACTGAGATTTTTTTATGGAAAAACCCAATACCTAGACCATGGGGTCTAGGTTCGGCAGCCAGAAATCGAAATCAATAAATAAAAGTAAACTGCCTCCCAATCATCTAATTGGCAATAGTCGTCATTGAGTAGATAACAGTACCTACATTATTTTCTGCTTACCATTTAATTTTAGAGTACAAAATGAAATAACTTATAAGAATTGCAACTGCTTCTAGGATTTTCTTTTAGGTATTTAGAAATATTTGAAAGTGTTCTACAAATCTGCTTTTAACAGTGTAACCTTGAACCACCTGTCCAAATAAAATTAGCATATTTCTGTAGATGTTTGAAGAAAGTCAACATTTCTATAAAAATAGTGAAATTTAAAATGTGTTGTGACATTAAATAAATCTGAAGCTAGATAAAGTGAAAAAAGGGCTGTGAATATACCTTGCACAAATCAGATCAATATTAATCAAATTAATGACTTTTAATTGGTTTGTTTGTGAGTAATAGTCATCTGAAGTAAAGCAAGAGTATTTGATTACCAAATTCCTTTCTAATTAACATTTGAAAAAAGTTGGATGCATGTGAAAATACAATTTGTATGCCTCTACAAATAAAGTTATACTCTCAAGTTACGAGCTCGACAAGACTAGCGACCAGTGGTCCATACATATTGGCCCTGGATCAAAACAAATGGAAGTCATGGGGAGAGGCTTTTGCCCAGGGATGATGCAGGCTAACAGTCTTAAAGAGTAAATCAGTATTTCAAGTTACAATTCAAATACTGCTTAACATACACGTTTGAGGTCAAATCTATTTTCAGATTAAGTATCTGTGGTTACTGGTGTTGAAATCCTTTTTTTTTATCATAATATGAAAGAAGAAGACTAACTAAGGAGAACTAGTAAGGAGTCCCTTTTTATTAGGCCCTCTAGGTAAGGAATATGTTTATGACGTCTATCATTAAAGTCTTCTTAAAAACAGACAACTAGCAGCTACCACAAGTGCGGTGTGCGGGCACACTAATACTAATATCGGTGGAGTATTTCGGATAAACCTAAAGGTGTTGATTATGTGTCTAATCTTTACTATATTATAGGGAGAAAAGAATTAAGCTGTTCCCTGGACACAGAACACTTGCCGCCACCAAGTGGTCACTATCCCGACACATTATTATACGTGAATTATACCTGATGCCCAAAGGACATTGTGGATTTGGGTCTAGCCTTGACATGATTGTATGAGAAATGTGTCATAGTTAAAAAATTACTTACTGTAGTGAGCTTTCTCGACAAGTGGTTCCACATTGTAGACGCGCAAGCCGGTTTTTAGGCAGCACGTGAAGCAGCCTACAAAGTAATACAATCATTACATTCTGTGATAAACTAAGACTATGAGTAACTCAGGAAATTATATAGAACAAAGGCTACTTTATCTAATAAGACTTTTTGAATAACATTAATTACAATGAGTGTGTTATTGTGCTGTGCTAAAACAGTAATTACAGATCCGTTTTTGCAACCATATACACTTAGCATTATGCAGATCACTTGTATGTAAATTTATACATAGTGGTGTGACTTTATTACTGTTACTGTACCGTATGAGTACAATGTATACTGGACAGCAATTACACCATTAGAAACAACCCTGAATCAAGTTAAAATTCAAAACAAACAACAGCTGTTCACCAAAACAATGGGAAAAGTGTAGATCATAACACTGTGACATACATTTGGAAACAGATGAAAATTCCGTTTTAAATTACAAGTACATGCGCCAGTACTAGGGCAAACAAAACCAACGCCCAAACAATAGCGAGCGGACTCGCGAAGAATGGAAACTGCGCGTGGGCGCGCACTAAAAATATAAACAACACGTGGAGAGCGCAGCTACGCGAGAGCGTGGTTAGGGAAGCTCGGCGCACTGCTTGCGTCGCACACCCTGCACGCGCACTGCACGACACCACCCTCGCCTCCCAACGCACCCAGCTCATCCCAAACACAAATAATACTAAAACCACCTGAGAACAAAGAACTCAGGTTGACGAACTAGGAAGTAACACAAACCTTGATCCTGGTTAAACCCCAGGCTCGTTATGCCGCTGCTCCTCCGGCGCGCCATGTCTCTTCCACCGTGAATTTATCATAAACATTGAGTTGATTTTTTATCAGATGTCTCAGTGGACATTTTCACACCAATAATTTTAATACGCACATTTATTATGTTACATGTTCTCTGTGTGTGATACACAGCTGATTTGATGACGGATGACAGGAAAACAACGATGTTGACAGCTGAAAAATGTGAAGTTTGATTTAATGCTGCCATAACTGTAATGCAAAGAACCAACAAAATCACTTTATCTTTACTGCAAAATCATTAACGGCCACAAAAACGTAATTTTCTTACAAGTAAATACAATAAAAACATTAATTTACTCATACATATAAAATTTTCTTAGTATAATAAATTCAAAATGTGTAATTTTTATTCTCAAAAGGGAATATTTTCCAACAAACAAAGAGTTTTTGTCATGTGACAATACTGTAATTAAACAACTAAAATTAGAAGTAAACCTAGGAGCTAAGAGGAACACTAAAACTATACACAATTTAAATTAGTCGGTTGAAAAAATAAGTGGTTTTCTTTTTGGTATAAAAAGAGGTTTTGAAAAACAGAAAAACTTCTTGAGCTGTTAGTAAACACTGCCCGACTTCTGAAGACAACAAAAGAAGAAAAAAAAACCGCAAAACTTCAAAAATGTTTTTATCTTCCCTCATTGAAGAAATTCTTTTACAACTTAAATTTTTGGCTTCAAAAGCAATACTAAATTATGTAGGGTGTCAATTAGCTAAAGTAGTAATAACAAATCTAAAAAATATCAACATAATAAGTTAATCTGAGTAAGCTTGGTTGACACTTTGTTGACGGATAAAGTTCATAAATAAAAGAAACTTAAAAAGAAAAGTAAGAAACTATTAACTTTCAGATACCCAAAAACATCATGGATTTCAGCACAAGTCAAAGTAACGATTTCCAGTGGCCGTTTCCAAAACCCGTAGTTGGAAAGTACGTACAAGTTCTTTTCTAATTAATAACGCCTGACAAAATTGTTAAGGCAAAAGTTATTTTCGCGTACTTCAATGAGATCCCTACCATATTTTTGCTGATCAGGGAAAACTGCAGTATCTATTGTGCGCACATTTGTTTGTGATCTCAGGTCTGACCTATTCGCCAATAGTCGTGGCGTGGCCCTATTCGTTTGTCCCTTCACTGCAGTATTATTCTCACTACATCGAGCTCGCGAGCGAATGGAAAATGATATTCAAGTATTAGGTTTTGTGGACAAAATTAGGTTTAAGCTAAGGTTGCGTCTAACGTTTCACTTGACCGATATCAGAATTTATAGTATTATCCGTATTAATAACTTGAAACTCAAATTAAAACTATCGGTCAAATATTTATGTCGCTGATTTACGTTGCACACAAAATTGCATGTGAAAATTGATAACCTTTAACATCGCTCGTACGAGTATAACGTAATTCTCGAGAAATGAGTCACATTTCCAGGTGACAATTATGTAGGGTCACTGTCTCCTCCCCTAGCCTTGTACCTATTAATGCATTCGTGATACCTACTAGCGTTTGTAAAACGGTAGCAACAGACTTTACTTCCCACGGTCGCCGTTGATGGATTTCCACAATCCATACTCATTAGGTATAGGGCAGGCCTTGGCGATGTCGCACTGCGTATTGATGCATGGCACTAGTGGTAGTGCACATATCTCTGATATCGTGACTTGTAAAGTTGCACTAGATACGCACAAATCACAATACACAAGCATTTTGTTACATAAGAACATTAAAATAAAATGTCGTTAAAAGTTAAGTAAACTGTATACTTGTTTAGAGAGTATTAAGTTTATAAATCCTTGTATTTGTTTTTACGCAATGCAAACATGAATATCATCTACTTTCTCAGCCTAGTTACCTGACATCATGGTCCCTGATATGGTAAGTCTTACCAAGGAGAAAATTTCTTTTAATTGCTTACAAGCTTTGCATGTCTTTTTGAGGGGCCTTTAAAACATTGAGCAAGCGTCGAATACATTTGACAAGAGATTCACTGCATCAGTCTGTAACGTTCCCACTGCTGAGGCACAGGCCTCTGTCTATGAGAAGGAGTGGACCGTTAGTTCTGGCCTATAACTGCGGGCCCAGTGCGGGTTGACAGAAGTCACTGATGGATTCGAGGACTTAACATAAATTCTTGTGATCACCAGGCCATGCGAGCCTCCCTCTCCGGACGCGAAGCCGATAGTGCGGCCTGCCCCAGTAGCTCCGTACTGCCATTGCGATGCACATTCATACTCACCGAGACTGGAGCAGTACAAGCAGCTGTTAGATAAAGAGCAGAAGCTATGCCAGGACTATGAGCAGCTGCGGAGACAGGTACCTAATGAAATTGGTGAATTTTAAAATGGTCAAAAATACCTATATGTCGTAAGTAGTAGTGGTCGTAGGCTGACGTAGCTGCCTAGTCCAACGTAGCTGCGTAGACATACGGAGCGCCGTAGTCCATCGTAGTTGCGTAGTCTGACTACGGTCCTATTTTAGTTATTGTGAACGGACTGTAGCTTCGTCTTTTTCTTTTTAATGATATTTTGACGCTTCAAAAGTGCCTGTAACTGATTTATTTTAAATAAATTCTTTGAGTTTTAAGGCAGAGTAGTGTGATGTAGCGCAGTTGTCCGACGTAGCAGCATAATCTAACTGACGTAGATGTAGCAGCGTAATATCTATGACGTAGCAGCGTAGTCCGTCGTAGCAGCGTAGTATGACGTAGCTGCGAAGTCTGACGTAGTAGCGTAGTCTGTTAGCTGTTAACAGCTAATGCGTCAGACTATATTTTTAAGCTCGTGAGTTCATTAGTTGTTGTTCTTATAACTTTGCAGATGGTAGATGTGACCAATGACATTCTGGATCACCCCTGCGATGATCTCGACGGGAAGATGATGACAATGTATCAAGCCACGTTCAAGAAAAGATGTGAGTATTATTACTTTTATTTTCTTTGCTGTCCCGAAAACAAATGTATTTATTTAATGTAGTTAAATAATGTGTGACCAACACATAAAAAAACCCACAGAGTAGGTACGATATCTTCAAATAAATTAGTAATTTCTAACCCACCAACGTGGTTTCTCTCATTTTGATGCATATTTAATAACCATCACCGCTGAAATCAACACTAGTTCCTCTGGCGACATGTCGACGACTGATCATGCGTAGACAGACAACGTTGCTAAACAAAAGCGACGCGCTGATTTTCAACATGTTGAGCAGCATTTTGTGCAATATGACTCGCGCCAATTTAAATGTTGCCTAGTGGATACGAGGCTTTGTACTTTAGTGTTTTAAGTCAACGCGTCTATTCGTTTTGTTTATGTAGTCGTCCGATTTGAATGATGTATAAAACACAGAGCACAATTTTTAAATTTGAAAAAAATGTAGCTCAATTTTTTTTTGCTTGCTTGCTGGGCTTGCTTGCTTTGCTTGCATTTCGATCTTTCCTTTACTTTAAGGGCTGCCCAAATGTAGACACTTTTTGTTACGGACACGGCACACCATCATCATCACAGGAAACTGTAGTTGTTGTGTCCTGTAGCGGCGATCGGACACAGTCGCCGGTCGCTGCCTCTGGTCACTGGTACAATTTATTGCTTGTTTTCCACCAGTGAAGAACACGCGCTCGGTGGCTGGCTTGTGACGCACACAGGGCTAATGCAAATCGTCAGTTTGCGCAGCTCAGTTCAATTGTAAGGAAATTTGTTAATGTTGCTTGTGTCTTCGACTGACGACTTTTAGTTTCCAGTTACCAACACCGAACACTTTGTGATCGGCAACGAGTATGTGTCGAGTGAAAGCAACTGGACACAAAAAATGTTTACGTTTGCGCAGGGACTGATTGATTTCATACTGGTTACATAGAAATCAAATATTCATTGGTAGCTTGTATCTGAAACAAGACACACGTTTACGCAGCGCCTAAGGAAAGTTCTCATCTGGCTGATATTAATACAATTTGAGTGGCAATGGGAACAATGCGCTTATTATGACGGACTCATAAATAGCCATATTTATGAGTCAGTCATACATAATAAGCGTATTCAGGGTCAGCACGGGGTCGAATCAACTAATTAAAGTCACTCAGACAGAGTAGGAATGTAATTTTAAATGCACACATCGTCTTTTCTGTTTCACCAAATTTTAGGGACAATTTTTGTAGGTTCAAGTGTAACTTTTATAATGACGCGCGATTGATCGTACGTCACACGATATACGGGGTGTTAGGGTCAGCTCACACCGAGACGCGACGCTGCGCGCACACTTTTAAAGAGCGATTCAAAATATAACTTTATTTTCTACACGAAAAGATACACATTTCGTTTTGAGAATCAGAATACGTTGCGCCATGCAGCGCTGCGCCGCGTGACGCCAGTAAAGAAATGTGTATCTTTTCGTGTAGAAAATAAAGTTACATTTTAAAAGTGTGCGCGCAGCTTCGCCTCGCGTCGCGCACGGTGTGAGCTGACGCTAAGAGACTCCGACGCGAAAACTCTTACGAATTACGACATACTCAGTACATAATTCTGAACGTCCTGTATACATTTTTCATGGGTAATTAAAAAAAAAAATCTCCTATTCCATATATAGAACTATCTGCGACTCCCGCATTCCCCTTAAACTTAAGGGGAAGATTTATAAAACAATGATTAGACCTGCTGTATGTATGGATCAGAATGTTGGGCCACAAAAGCTATGAATGGACGGCATTTGCATGTGGCTGAGATGAAAATGCTAAGGGGATGTGTGGTGTTACGCGAATGGATAAAATAAGAAATGAGTACATAAGGGGAATTCTGAAAGTGGCGCCGGTGACTGAAAAGATGTGTGGTAATCGGTTGTCGTGGTATGGGCATATAATGCGGAGAAATGAGGAAAATGTCGTGAGTAAAGTTTTGAGTATGAATGTGGATGGTTATAAGAGTAGAGGAAGACCAAAGAAACGATGGATGGACTGTGTGAAGAATGATATGGCAAGAAAGGAGGTGTCTCATGAGATGACAAGCAATAGAGAAGTATGGAAGAAGAAGACATGCTGCGCCGACCCCAAATAAATTGGGATAAGGGCAAGAATTTGATGATGATGCTTCTTTTCCATACATTTTGACCGAGTAGGAGCTGAACTTTTGAAGGACAAAGCTTTTGTAAATAAAATCCGACGTAATTTTTTTGTGTGGGGGTTTCAGAATGGTATATTGAGTATGTGTATTGTAAGCGTTTTCGCGGCCGTATCCCTTACAACCTGTGGAAAATGGCAGTTCAATATGACGCCACAAATAAAATGTGTTCGTGCTTCACAACAAAATGGCATGGCTTCATTTTAATTTATATTTGCCCGACGCCCACTTATTTCTCCATCCATCATCTGCTTAGCCTTTTCCCAAACTATCTTGGGTTCGGCTTCCAGTCTAGCCGGATGCAGCTGACTACTAGTATTTTACATGAAGCGACTGCATATCTGACCTCCACAACAACCCAGTAACTGGGTAATACGACACTCCTTGGTAAGACTGGATGTCAGACTTTTGGCTTCTGACTACTCGTAACGACTGTCAAAGATCTACAAATGACAGCCGGGACCAACGGCTTAGCGTGCTTTCCGAGGCACGGAGGAAACTCGGTATGTAATTATGGTCACCCATCCACGGACCAACCTCGGCAAGCACGGCTTAACCTTAAAGATCGACCCGTGCGGCTGTTATTATTTAGCCACGAGCTCCTCCATAACTTAACTTATTTCTCCATTCATACTTACATAATTCTTTATCGCCCAAATTCTTTCCTTGCAGCATTCCCAGTGTCGGACTACAGGCAAATAATAGCAGCATCGCAATCCAGCGCTCCTATCCCCATGGAAGGCCACAGTCTGGGCATGTTACGATGTTACAAGGACCCGACACACTTCACCAAAATACCTCCGACGGTGCGGCCGACGATACAGCCTCCAGGTACTCATTTCACATGTTAAGGTCTACATAGGCGTTCACCAGTTATGTTTTCAGTCCCAAATAAGGTGAGTGCCTATTGCCATTGAGCAGCGGAGGCCCAGTGGTGGCAGCCCCGACTTACGAGCAGTTGCAACTTTGGGTTCGAAACCAGACAGGCGCATTACTTTGTATAATTTATTTCATCACCGCTGCTCTCAAAACGGTGAAGGAAAACATCGTGAGGAAACATGTCCTAGAACTAAAAACTCGAAGACTTGTGACATCTACCAAACCGCACTGGGCCAGCGTGGTGGATTACAACCCACTCGGAGAGACGTGTGTCCCAGCAGTGGGAATATTGAAGGCTGATTATGCTTATGCTATTGCCATTAATCGGGCATAAATCCAGATTCCGTGGCTGCTCTGAGAAATTCCTGATTTCCGATTTCGGGATAAATCCAATAGCACTTTGTCTGACCTGGTTATAGATCCCGATGGCTCATGCTCAGTAGTCGCGGCTCCAACTACTATTTACGAGGCACGAGGCATTCATGTCAGCATGTTTTGACTACCCACCATTTAAAAATTCCCAAGAAAATACTGCCTCATTAGAAAATTAAGCGCTAAGTACTGATTGTTTACCGCTAAACACTTTTAGTGATTTGTCATGCGGCTTTCCATTAATAAAAATTTACATATTTTTTTCATGCAGGTGTAATTCAAACGGGGCTAGCTCCAAAGTCGGTACAGACTTGGTTCACGGAGTACCCAGGAAGGACAGAGTATATGGACACATACAGTGCTTCAGCCAAGGCTTGTTGGAGATCTATGCAACGGTACAAGGAACCTTTGCCTTCGACCAGGAGACGGGCCGACGACACTTGCATCTAGTAGATTCTTTATATTCGATATTTGTTTGGCGTTTGTATGTATTTCCGTTTCATGTATAGATCAAGAATAAAATAAGGGAAGATAGTTGTTGTTTCATTGGGTTTTACCACAGCGCAGGACATTGCCTAGAAGCGGCTGTAATAATACCATTTGTAGCGCTGAAATTAGAGCAAAATTTTAGTTACGAACTACCTCGTCAGTTTCTAAAAGTCATTTGTGTCGTATTACGCACGACGACCAATCAAGCTTTACAGAACTAGTTTATACGGATCGCTCATTGTAAGAAAACTCTATTCAAAGCGAGGTCTTGTTACACTGGTCACATGACTTAATGTATCGCCGTTGTGTGCGAATAAACAGTGACAAAACTTGGTCTGTATGAAAGTGTTGACACTGTCGCTTCTAGCAGTGGCCGTGTATTACCAATATCATTATCACATATCGTTGTGTTTTAATATTATTATTTGTGAATTTTACCGTGTTACAGAGAGGATTCGTGTTTTCACAGAAATAGTAATCTGATAATTCTAAAATTGGTTATCAAATCACCAGTCCCCAATACCGAAACGTAACATTTAATATTTTTATTTTATTTTACATACGTACCTATTAGGTGGTATCAAACCAGATATTTATCAATGTCACTATCAGTAATATTGTGGTTCAACAGTTGATCTTACGACGACACATGTATTCGCAACGTTTTTATTTTTAAGATAAGCCGTGGTTACCGGGGTCAACCATGGGTCAATATCCCAAATCTACGGCATCCATACTATACTTATTTATACTAATACTAGCTGTTGCTCGCGATATTCTTTCTCGTGAAATTATCCTAGGGGTATAAAAATTGCCTACGACCTATTCTCAGACCTACCCAAAAAATTCATAAAAATCGGTTCGATAGCAAACACTACACGAGATTTTTATATATTAGGAAGACTAGTTTCTTTGTTATTTTGATTGAACGCGCTAATCTCAGGAACCTGCTGGTTCGAATTTTAAAAAGCTTGTAGTTTTGGATAGTCCATTTATGGGAGCATATATGAAGAATGTTGCAAAAACGGGTACTGTGTACTTACTATAAACTAAAAAGCACTCTCAATATTCGCCATTAATTATGAAGTAATCAGAATTTGAAATTTTATACATTGTATTTCTACATTGTTCTCACATGTTTGTAATTCTTAACATGAATGATGTAACCAAGATTTTGTAACATATTTTGATTTAAAAGAGTGTCCATGGAGTTTCTTGCCCGTTCTTCTCCATAGAGATCTACGCTACGGAATGGGCAACTACAGTACTTTCACAAGTTATTATGCCTTGTGACTGGGACTGTAGCTTCGCGTTTAATTTTGTTTTTTTTTACTTTCAAAAGTGCCTGTAATGGTCTAATTGAAATAAATGCTTTGACTTTTGACTTTGACTTTGACTTTAATTTTGACGTTCAAAAAGTGCTGATTATCAGCCTAATTTGAGTAAATGACTTTTGATTTGATTTTGATTTGATTGATATAGAGTTAACTGCTACGTAACATCACGACAGTACTCCATCGCATTTCGTCACTTGTAATAGAGGGAGGGCCAGCCAACCCATCAACCGGGCACTAATCCAGCCTCTGGCTATCGTCCTGCCCGTAATTCCTAAAGGAAAAATCCTATAACACGTTGTCCTACGTTGGAATCGAACCTATGGCCTCATGGCCAGCAGTAGAGGTTGCTATCAATATTTTTGGCCCATCATCGGTTTTGGAGGTCTGATAGGCAGTCGCCTTATGTAATTCAGCTGCACCCGGTTAGATTGAAAGCCACCCCAATCACCTGCCTAGCCTTTTCCCAAACTATCTTGGGGTCGGCTTCCAGTCTAACCGGATGCAGCTGAGTACCAGTATTTTACATGAAGCGACTGCCTATCTGACCTCCACAACCCAGTAACTGGGGAATACGATACCCGTTGGTAAGACTGGATGTCAGACTTTTGGCTTCTGACTACTCGTAACGACTGTCAAAGATCTACAAATGACAGCCGGGACCAACGCCGGCTTAACGTGCTTTCCGAGGCACGTAGGAAACTCGTTATGTAATTATGGTCACCCACGGACCAACCTCGGCAAGCACGGTTTAACCTTAAAGATCGACCAGCGCGCCTGTTATTATTTAGCCACGAGCTCCTCTTGAAAGCCACCCCAATATAGTTAGAAAAAAGCTAGACAGACGATGGTCTCAAAAAGTTATCACTGAATAGCTGTGTCAAGAGTCAAATGCAGAAGGCAACTGCCTCGATGCGACATGCATTGTCCAGAGGTTACTTCTCAGTAAAGATTCCTCGAACTGCGCTTGGATTATTGCATGCCTATGCCTCTAACATAACATCACGCCTGTAATCCCCGATGGGTTAGGCAGAGGTGTATCTAAAAGTATACTCACATTTCGCCAGTTATGTTTGAGTCCGATGTAATACGGGGCGAGCATATTGCCATCGTATTCATTATTGCATTGCCTATAGCTTTAATTATTTTCTCTTATTTTTTTTTAAATATGTTGTTACATAGTTAATGTTGTACCTAATGTAAATGATATTGAAGAATAATAACGAATAGCCAGTCTGTGAGCTCTGTTGCTCAGTAGTCTGATAGCATATCAACTTCAATTGAAACGAACAAAGGGAGACTATGCCAATATTTATGTTTACATTCGATAGCAAAATATTTAGGCTTTATTTGTATGTGAATGAGCTTGTTGTTTTTTTTAACAGTTGCTGTTTTGAAGAATGTTGTACCTACTTATGACTTTTGAAAGAAATTATATATTTATAAAGAACTTCGCTCGCAACTTCACCCGCGAAAATTGTGATATAATATAGCCTAGGTTACTTGATAAAGATGTAGCTTTCTAATGGAGAATTTTTAAAAACGGTCGAGTAGGTTTTGAGTTAAATCGTTACAAACAATCAAATCTTTCCTCTTTATAATATTAGTTTAGACAATCTCGTTAGCTAAAGTAATTTTTCAGTAGATAGATAATAGTTATTATACAACTCTACATTAAATTATTTTTCAAGAACTGTAGACCTACATTTACACATATAAAATTTCAACTTTATGCCGTCGATACGCTTAGCAGTAGAAATAGATTTATTCATATTATTTTTTAACGGTTTTATTTAGCTTGCCCTGATTGTTGTTTGTTTTATTTAAAACAGTTATCCCCAATCGATTGAGCAGATTTTTTTTCTCTTTGCCCTTTTTGTTATTTTTAGGGTCAAAATTTAGTAACGTGTTTTTTTTTTCTTCGAATACCTACTATATTCGCCATTTTGTGTTATGTAATAATAAGTCTCATTCATTAAACAGAATAACATTTATTTCCGGAGTGGGCGCTTGATAAGCCTGTAAATTATTTATATAATACACGGTGTAAATCACCTCATCACGAAGCCGTCAACCAAGCATTCTGTACATGAAACTAAGTAACTTTATGCAAAAAATATTGCTGGAAACGATTTTTTTTTTGGGGGTGTTAAATCATGTTTTGTGGTAGAACTCAATGTAACGCACTCAAAACATTGTGCTGATGGACGGGTTGAATAGTACGGGGGTCGTGGAGGTGTTTAAAGTAAAAATCTTACATTAAAAACTTGTATTAAAAAAAAAAAAACTTGTCAAAAAGTTGGAACTTTGACCCCTAATATCTCCGTAACTAGAAGGTTCCCAGGTATGGTGTAGAACAAAAAAATGATCGCAATGACATGGAGAACCAGTGCCTTTGGGCTTCGTTAAGAGGTGTTTTACACCCTTTATGTCACTGACTCTTACGATGACTGCTATTTATATAAGTAGAAGAGTATACTTTGTAGTTAATTACTGTTGTGAGAAAATTAAAACCGTTTAAAGTGTATTTGTTAAAAAGACGTAAATGCATTTCAATGTTTAAAAATTCTATACAGGGGGCAGGGTCACCGAAGCTCCTGTGGACGGTGAGTAATGGGCTAGCTCACCGTCCCTGCGTCTTATGACGACAGGCCAAGTCTACGGCGCGTTTGTGTTCCACGCGCGCCTCAAGGAGATGTCAGCAAATCGGAAGAGGTCCGAGAGGGCCGATGCCTGCCAGGGCTGCGGGACTGTTTGAAAGAAATACCGTGGGCCTGGAACACAAAGGGTTAAGAAGGAACATGGATAGGTTTTAGTCAGTACAAGTCTGACACGCCCTTTCGCTCCACCCAGAGCGGGAGGGGGTAATTAATTTGATGATATCCCATCCCTCAAAAAAAAAGGGACACCGACGCTATGTATAGCGAATGTCGCTATCAAGGCAAGGACAAGGGAGAATAATTTGTATTAGTGTTGAATATCCTTAAAATATACATATAAATTCGTGCAAAACCGCAATATTTTCTTCAGATTTGCCTGTTTAAGTAATTTTGGTTAATGCACCGCATGATTCGATGATTAAAAACCAACGTCGCTGAATAACCCATTGTTATCCTTTATTGTTGACACCATGGGTATGTTACAGTGATACCTACTACAAGGTGTTGTTTTGCATCCTCGACAAAATTCAGGAGGTTGTCACAAAAGATCAATTAAAATTACGATACCTAGTTAATTATTAATAAACGCTGAATTTTTTGGTTGTTTAAGTTTTACATATTTCAGAAAAACCCCTTAACGAAGTTTAGGGAATAAGAAATTATCGAATAATTGTTTGTATGTGTGGAAGCGCGGTTATAGGGCGAGAATGAGACGGGCCGCGTTTAAAATACGGGTTATTCACACTTACCGATTTCCGTAAATAAGAAAGTCAAATAAGTTTTTACCCACCCATTTCATTATTGATTCGGGACAAGAATCATTAGCATAGTTACCTCCTTGAATGTGACAAGGATGCAAAACAACACCTTGTATTATTCAAATTGTAAGAACTGTCTTTTCACCTGTGACAAACAATAAATAAATGAATATGAACCCGTTATTTAAATATGAAATACGAGAGCCCCTGCCCTCTGGCCACCTATCTGAAACTTTTCAAATAGAGTTTTAGAGTCAGCTCATAACGTCCCAACCACTCAGGTATAAAGTTTTCTTTGGTTCAGGAGACTATGGGTATAAAAAAAATGCTAAATAACTTATCAATTTTAACTTATGTTTATTATCACTGATTTTAACACAAACTTTTAATATATAATAATTATCACATGTAGGGAATAGTGATTAATTGCATTATCCGAAGAAAAATATTCATTTTGACGTATAATTCTTACAAATAGGAACTCATTATGGTGGTACAAAACTAAGGATAAAAAAACTATGTCTATTCATAGATAAATTGTATACAGGGTTATTGGAAAAACACCAACACCCTCTGAAGAGGTCGTTGTACTCATAATTTTGAACAACATTTACGGGACTTATAGTATCTGCTTACTACAGATACTTTATACTCACACTTAATCATCCATATTCATACTTTTATTTCAATTTTATAAATATTTTCTAATCCTTTGTTGTGACATGTTTACTTCAAGCATACTTGTCAGCTGTCATTTACTTTTATTTTTAATTGTAACCAACCAAACTCTCTATGAAGGTTTCATTTAGATTATACAGGGTGATTGGAAGATGGGTGCAAAGCTTTAAGGCGAAGATAGTACAGACAATTTAGAACCATTTAAGCCATGGTTGTCTTAGACGAAGTCTTACCAAATATTTTTAACCAAATTTTTAAGTTTTTTTTCGGAAATTCTCAAAATTTAATGTAAACTGCATAATTATGGCCAAATTGAATGATAAATGAATTCATTTTTTATTTATTTAATTAAAGTAATGTGTAAGCAATCAAGCAAAACATGTTTTAGGCTTCTGTGTCATTAGACATTTTTTTTACAGACATTTAAAGATCAGAAAAAATAAAAAAATTGTACAATACGTCTTTTAAACCTTATTCAAAAAAAAAACGGAGGGTGCTTTTTTTGTTCAAACCTTTTTGAAGACATGCTTGATAATCGCTCTTTCTTTTGAGGTATCATTTATGCGGATATCTTACAAATTATTGAAATTAGGGCCTACAAACCAATTTGAGGGAGATTTTTTTTTATTTTAGGCAGACTAATTAAAACAACATTTGAATTAAAATTATTTATTTTTCATGTTCAAAATGACGGCCGTGATTCCTAATACAAGCACGGCCCCGTCTTCTAACTTCTGTAGTCGTTATTTTCAACATCATCTCCTGCTTCATTGTCTCAAACGCTGAATTTATTCTTTGTATCAATTCTTCTCTAGTGTTAATTTCTTTGTTGTTATACACCAGTTCCTTGGCCCGGCCCCACACGAAAAAGTCCAACGGGGTCAGATCTGGGGAGCGAGCGGGCCAAGGGATGGGTCCATCCCTGCCGATCCAGCTATCAGGAAAGCAATTGTTGAGGTGTTCCCTTACATTTAAAGTCCAATGCGCTGGACAGCCGTCTTGCTGAAAGATGACTGTTCGGTCTCTTTCGAAGATCGGGACACCTGATTCCTCTATCAGCAGTGGTAAATCAATTTGCAGAAATTGCAAATAATTTTCGCCATTCAATCGATCAGGCAAAAAGTGGGGCCCAATCAATGTTCTGCCAATTATTCCAGCCCATACATTCACAGAGAATTTCATCTGAAATGACACCTGCTTCTTAAAATGTGGATTGTTGTCTACGTCGGCCCATTCATGGATGTTGTGAAAGTTTGTAATACCTTCCCTTGAAAATTTACTTTCATCCGTCCACAAGATTGATTTCAGAAACCACGCATCTTCGATGTCTCTGTTGAGGAGGAAACGGCAGAACTGAATTCTTCTTTGAGGATCTTGCTCTACTAGACCTTGCACACTCCTGCCATGGAACGGATACTTATCATTTTGGTTCATTGTATGCCACACCTTCCATTGAGAAATGTTTAAATTTCGAGCTACTGCTCTAGTACTGGTAGTAGGATCCGCTTGAAATGCTGCTAAAATGTCTTCGTCGACGGCAGTTTCGTGTCTGCCCGGGTTGACTCCAGGTTCCACGCGGTGAAACCCATCTTGGGCAAGACGACGAAACGTGTTGTAAAACACTCGGACATTCGGTATCCTCCGATTCGGATAGCGCTCTTGATACATCCGTCGCGCCAAAGATCCATTGCCGTCTGCTCTACCGTACATAAATACGATATCCGCATATTCTTGATTGGAAAAAGTAGCCATAGTCACTTAACAATTAAGAAAAACGGCGTAGGAGCGCACTAAACGTCAACTCAACACAATTAAGTCAAAAATCAACACGTGCAGGAGCGCGAGGCTACGACTGGACACGGTGAAACAAAAAAGTTCAAAACTAACGCAAACAACACGTGCAGGAACGCAAAGGGCTACAACTGAACACGGTAAATTGTGAATCAACACGACAACGTCCACTCACAAGGGCAGTAGTTTGACTAATAAGTAAAAGATGTAACGGCTTCATCACGGACCGACTGACCCTGACTAAAGAAAAACGACTTTGTTGCCTCAGTAACTAAGACCATTTTGCTGTAAAAACCAACTCTTTATCGCTTTTTGCTATTCATTGGGCGTTCTACCTGGAAATGCCGTCGCACCGCGCTCGGTGGCCATTGTTTAGAGAATCCCCTCAATGGGTTCCCCTCAATTGGTTCCTGCATGTGCCAAAAATTCTTAGAATTGAACAATGTTATCATTTCCAGCACATAAAGTATTCTTTTAAGCAAAAATTTTGTGTTTTGTTAGACTGCCTAAAATTTAAAATTTCTCCCTCGATTTGGTTTATTAGGTCCTAATTTCAATAATTTGTAAGATATCCGCATAAATGATACCTCAAAAGAAAGAGCGATTATCAAGCATGTCTTCAAAAAGGTTTGAACAAAAAAAGCACCCTCCGTTTTTTTTTTGAATAAGGTTTAAAAGACGTATTGTACAATTTTTTTATTTTTTCTGATCTTTAAATGTCTGTAAAAAAAATGTCTAATGACACAGAAGCCTAAAACATGTTTTGCTTGATTGCTTACACATTACTTTAATTAAATAAATAAAAAATGAATTCATTTATCATTCAATTTGGCCATAATTATGCAGTTTACATTAAATTTTGAGAATTTCCGAAAAAAAACTTAAAAATTTGGTTAAAAAAATTTGGTAAGACTTCGTCTAAGACAACCATGGCTTAAATGGTCCTAAATTGTCTATACTATCTTCACCTTAAATCTTTGCACCCATCTTCCAATCACCCTGTATATTACTAAAAATTATTATCATCAATTCGTCAGTTCAAATTGTTGTATTTTATAGTTAATTGCGAATATTTGCTATGTAAAGATATTCTGAGTTATATTTCTAAAAATATTATGTGCAGGGTTTTTGACCATTGTTACTGGCTGTTTTTAATACTGGCAGGTTGCGTCTTACTAGAGCGCAGCAGTTTTGAATCTAAAAAAATGATTGGAAGAAAAGAAACGGAAGATCAGGGTATAAAAGGGATTTCTGACAGATGCCCTGGTTCTAGTCTGGAGTCAAGAGTTCAGTTCTAGTCTGGAGTTAAGAGTCGGTTCAGTCTGGACACGAGAAATCAGTATAGTCTAAAATCAAGAAAACAGCTAAGTCTAGTTTGGAGTCAAGATCTGTCATATCTTGAGTTTTGAGCACAGCCTGGTGGAGTCAAAGAGCGGCCTTCGTTTAGTGCTGCCGTGGCTGTTGCTAACTGTCTGCTGGAAGCTGCTTTGCGAACTGACGAGCCTGGCACTGGGGCTCATTACCTGTCTGCTGGAAGCTGCTCTTCGAGCTGACGAGCCTGGCATTGGGCGGTACGTGTCTGCTGGTGGGTCCTACCAAATCGCCCTGCATCAAGTTCGTCGTGGTCAAGCTCATCTTAATCAAGCCAGCTTTCTACGACTGCAAGTTTGTCTTCAGTTACTATCACGCTCAGAGATTTGCGGAGATATTTAAAACGTTCTCGGTTAACCTGCCCTTCACTTTTGTACTAATTTATTGTATTTTTCATTTCATCATTTATTAAATTCATTTTCCCCTAATTACTTTTTTAATGTATAAATCTGTTTACTCCTTTCATCAAGGAATAAGCAAGTTTGTTACATTTTGGCGCCTAACGCAAAATCAAGTCTTGATCTTAACCATATTCTCTAAATTCTAAAACAACTTCCACAAGAGATTATATTTGGAAACTATTTTCATAATATTTTCATCATATTACATCACTTAATCTACTTATACTCTTAAACACTTAAATCATATATTTATCTATATCATCTATAAATCTCATCAAAATAGGTTTAGTGTCGTGGGCTCGAACTATTATCTGCGCTGATTCAGCGCAAAAGTATAGACTACTACACATGACAGTCCTTCAACGCTCTTGAATATTTCAAGTAGGCTGTTTTAGAATCCTTCTTAATAATAACTCGGACTCTTGACTCTCTCTCCCTTTTAATTTTATCTACTTTATTTTTAACTTTTTTATCTTATACTTACTCATGACTCATCTTCCTCTTCCCTTCTTCTAACTGTAGAGTTTTATTCGGTCTATTTAAACTCTTAAGTTTTTATTTTCTTTGTTCATTCATTGGTTCTTAAACCATTAAAATATTATTTTTAATCTTCTTCTATATCTGTTCTTATCAGATAACTCTTTGAAGTGCTTTTAGGTACAAGTTATCTAACCTTCTATTATACTAACTGTACTATAAGTTGGTATAACTATTTTCTTATCAACTCTAAAAGTTGACTCTGAAGCGGGTTGCGACTTCCTTAAAATAAGCCTTCGCTAATCTTCAACTCTAAAAGTTGATTGAAGCGGGTTGCGACTTCCTTAAAATAAGCCTTCGCTAATCTTCAACTCTAAAAGTTGACTGAAGCGGGTTGCGACTTCCTTAAAATAAGCCTTCGCTAATCTTCAACTCTAAAAGTTGATTGGGGTGGATCCCTTATTATTATTTTTCATCTTATTATGGGTTTTAGACGCGAGCGGATTACAACTCCAAAAATAAGCCTACTGTTATTGATTTATCAGGTGGAGTAGTGATCATTGAATGTGAATCCTACCTGGCCTAACTTCGTAAGATGTCGGTATGTTTGAATGAGTTATGAAAGTTTTGTGAATGCTGTAATACTTTAACCTTACCAAAATTTTTGTTCTAGGCCAAAAATTTTCTCGGGGTCGTTGGGGAAATATAGTATCTGCTTACTACAGATACTTTATACTCACACTTAATCATCCATATTCATACTTTTATTTCAATTTTATAAATATTTTCTAATCCTTTGTTGTGACATGTTTACTTCAAGCATACTTGTCAGCTGTCATTTACTTTTATTTTTAATTGTAACCAACCAAACTCTCTATGAAGGTTTCATTTAGATTATATATTACTAAAAATTATTATCATCAATTCGTCAGTTCAAATTGTTGTATTTTATAGTTAATTGCGAATATTTGCTATGTAAAGATATTCTGAGTTATATTTCTAAAAATATTATGTGCAGGGTTTTTGACCATTGTTACTGGCTGTTTTTAATACTGGCAGGTTGCGTCTTACTAGAGCGCAGCAGTTTTGAATCTAAAAAAATGATTGGAAGAAAAGAAACGGAAGATCAGGGTATAAAAGGGATTTCTGACAGATGCCCTGGTTCTAGTCTGGAGTCAAGAGTTCAGTTCTAGTCTGGAGTTAAGAGTCGGTTCAGTCTGGACACGAGAAATCAGTATAGTCTAAAATCAAGAAAACAGCTAAGTCTAGTTTGGAGTCAAGATCTGTCATATCTTGAGTTTTGAGCACAGCCTGGTGGAGTCAAAGAGCGGCCTTCGTTTAGTGCTGCCGTGGCTGTTGCTAACTGTCTGCTGGAAGCTGCTTTGCGAACTGACGAGCCTGGCACTGGGGCTCATTACCTGTCTGCTGGAAGCTGCTCTTCGAGCTGACGAGCCTGGCATTGGGCGGTACGTGTCTGCTGGTGGGTCCTACCAAATCGCCCTGCATCAAGTTCGTCGTGGTCAAGCTCATCTTAATCAAGCCAGCTTTCTACGACTGCAAGTTTGTCTTCAGTTACTATCACGCTCAGAGATTTGCGGAGATATTTAAAACGTTCTCGGTTAACCTGCCCTTCACTTTTGTACTAATTTATTGTATTTTTCATTTCATCATTTATTAAATTCATTTTCCCCTAATTACTTTTTTAATGTATAAATCTGTTTACTCCTTTCATCAAGGAATAAGCAAGTTTGTTACAGACTAAACTTGAAATCGTAAAAAAAAACTGCTGTTCCGTACTTTATGTTCACATAACTCGTCAAAATGTAGGGAACAGCTGTTTTTTTTCACGATTTCAGGTTTGGTCTAATAGTAAAAGTTGTTCATAATGATGAGTAGAATGGCCTCTTAAGAGGTTGTTGGTGTTTTATCAATAACCCTGTATAGTGTAGTTATTTTCGAATTAAAGGTGTTTTACCTAAGTTTTTAATCATCACATTATTACCACCTGTATTGATAAAAATACATTATAGAGAGTTTTTTCTTTATAAAATACTTGAGATTTAGTTATGATTTATTATTAATTTTATAAGTACTACTATTAAGTACTAATACTATAAGTAGGTGGTTATAATATAGCTGTATTTGTTATAATCATCCGACTTTCCGTTTTTCGATGTGACGTTCTTCTCTGCCCTCGCTTCGAGTGCATTTTGTGCTGTTTTGCTAATTGGGGGTAGTACTACATAAGTAGTGACTTCATTTACTAGGATTGTAGCACACAGCACCAGAATAAGTACCTGAAATTAAATAAAAAAAATTGTTAATTTTATTATTTGATAGGAACAACACAACACCATGCCCAATCCCTCTTACAGAGCGGACTCCTGTGTCCCAGCTGTGGGAATGTTATAGGCTGATTATGATACATATTTAATTACCTACATAAGAACTTTATTTCAGATCATCCATAACAGATACAGATCTATATTAAATTTGTGTACGTACTTGTGTGTAAGTACTTAAAGACTATATTAGTGCACCACAGCAAATTATAACCCTCCTTTTGGGCTTCGCCACAGTCGGGTAAAAACAAACGTAAACAGAGACACTGTATGTGTATGCGATGCCTAAGCTATGATAGATACAACAAAGTTTGGACGCTTCGGTTATAAAATTGTCCACTAGCGTACCGTGCAAGAATAGAACCAGTGACCCATTGCGTAGGAATCGTTTAGCCTCTACTCTTATCGCCATACTTAAATAATATTACTGTTTGGATCGTAAAAAAAATATTTCGCAATAATACTATACAAGGTGTATGGGATACCGACGCGAAAACGCTTAACACGTACTCAGTATACCGTTCTGAACCCTTCTGACCATTCCCACATAAAAAATTTACATCGGCAATTTAAAAAAAAAATCTGCTGTCCCCTACAAAAGTGCAATACCTACACGGTCAGAATGTATAGAACAGCTGTTTTTTTTTAAATTGCCAATTAATAATTTCTATGTGGGGATGTACTGAGTATGTAGGTAAGCGTTGTCGCGTCGGGGTCCCTTACACCGTGTATAGTAGAGCACAATTGCAAGTCAGAGATTTTCTAAGCATAACACGACCGTGCAATCATGGACACTCGGCGCCACATCAAGCCATACGTGTCCAATATAGCATCTCATTCATTTTTTTTCGGATGGGTAATCATCAAATGACTCCTCCCGCTCTGGGCGGAGTGGAAGGGAGTGTCAGACTTGTACTGACTAAAACCCATCCATGTTCCTTCTTAGCCCTTTGTCTTCCAGGGCCACGGTATCTCTTTCGAACAGTCCCGCAGCCCTGGCAGGCATCGGCCCTCTCGGACCCCTTCCGATTTGCTGACATTTCCTTGAGACGCGCGTGGAATATAGCATCTCCTTGCTTAGTAAACATTTCCCGTACAATGAGAGCCGTATAAACTGGTTCTCTATAGACTTGTACTATTTATTCTGTGTCTATAGGTTGATAGGTCGTCGTGCAAACATATTTAGACAAGCCTATGAAATAAAGTTTGGTAAGTATTAAGAGCAGCGGTGGCCCAGTGGTGGCAGCCCCGACTTAAGAGCAGTAAGCCGTGGGTTCGAACCCAGGCAGGCGCATTACTTTGTGTAATTTATTTCGTCACCGCTGCCATCAAAAACGGTAAAGGAAAACATCGTGAGGAAACCGGCATGTCCTAGACCTAAAAATTCGAAGACATGTGACATCTACCAACCCGCACTGAGCCCGCGTGGTGGAATACAGCCCACTCCCTCACATAGAGAGGAGGCCTGCGTCCCAGCAGTGGGAACATTATAGGCTGATGATGAATGATTATGTATTGATAGTTACAAAATTTAGTTGACAGAAAAATATCGCCCATAACAATGGCTTTATTGGATCCCCGGTAGGCCCCATTTTCCCATGGACTCATTGCTTTGTTGCTAATTGACAATAGTCAGTGATGATACCTTTGATCAATAATAGTAACCATGGGGTATATGCCTATATACATATGTTTGTCTGTATCTAGTGAATAGTTTGACATTGATGATGAAATTGCTATGATTGTGTTGTGGACGATTCATGATGACCTCTGTTTCTGGCCCAATGACTTAGCGGAAGTTTGACTTAGGTATCTAATCTTATGTTTTTTTTATTACTTTCATCCTTGTTTGAATAAATATCCCATTACATACATCAACAGAATCTAGCGATATTTTATATTCCGTCAAATATCAAAAAATTTTTAAAGAATTTTCTGATATAGTAAGTGGAAGAAGGATAGGTCATTTTAAGATCTTTAATAAAAATAAAAAATAAATCGTGATTTTTTTGTTTACAGGATTTATTTCGATACTATCTATATATTTTATAACAATTGAAACTAGATAATTAAACAACAAAAATAACAACAAATTTTAAAAGAATGTCAAAAACTCCTCCTCAACTTCTTCTTCTTCTTTACGTTTTTCCTCTAAATGTGATCCTTGATGCGGATGTTGTCATCATTTAGGGAATTTATGAAGGTTTGTGTTCAATTTACTAAACTTACACGTAATTAACAGAAGTCAATGTTTTATCAAATCGCAAAAACCTTTGCGCATGAGGGGCGGGTCGCCAGTTTTCAAATGATTGTTACTTCGTAGATAAAATCTATATACTAATATTATAAAGCTGAAGAGTTTGTTTGTTTGGTTGAACGCGCTAATCTCGGGAACTTCTCGTTCGAATTGAAAAATTCCTTTAGTGTTGGACAGGCAATTTATCGAGGAAGGCTATATACATCCTTAAGGGTGTGCTACAGGCTACAGACCATCAAACTGAACATGTTTAACAAAAAAAAAAAAAAACACCTGCCTATACATTTGGGTCGAATAGGTATTGTAATTTTCTATGGGGCAGCAGATATTTTTTTTGTTGAAAAACATGTTTTATGATGAGAAACATGTTCAGTTTGATGGTCTGTAGCACACTCTTAAGGATGTATATACCCTTTCCGTTACATCCTGTATAGGCTGTATGACATCACGTTACGAACGGAGCGGAGCATCAATGAAAAATGATAATGAAAATGTAATGCAGACGAAGTTGCGCGGGTTAGCAGTAACAAATAATTATCAAAGAAATCATGTGTACGAAGTGCTAGAAACCATTCATTAATATATCCTTATAAACTCCAACAGTGTTTCCCCATTAATTTCAATTACAGCTTGATTAGTCCATTAATAACAGCCACTTATAAATTGTAAGGCGGATGATAGTTGCCACAATCCGAAGACTCTTGCAGACTCTGAACTTTGGATTGTTCAGAGCCTCAGTTCAGTTCAGAGCCAACATGACGCCTATAGTATCCGAGAGGTTGGGTGGATTTGTACCAACCTAATAGTACACCTACATATCTCAAGTTATTTTTACATTTAGTAAAGCATAAGCCATTCGTACTAAGTAATCCTTTTGCTTGGTCTTCTCAGCACAGAACCACAAACATTCTAACATTATCGTGTTCCATTCATCAGCAAACAAATCAAATCCAGCTCCACGAGCGCGTTGAGCTCGTCAGCATACGCGGAATAGGTTATGTTTTTGACCTAGAATCTATACTGCTAGGCCTCTCTTCTCTTCTTCAACCCTTGGCTACCCAATACTAAGAGTAGGTCTCTTCCAAATCTCTCCACTTTTGGCGGTTATATGTCAAGGCTAGCCAGTTTCTTCCGGGCACTTTAATGAGATCATCTGTCTACCTTATAGTCGGTTGTCTTCCCACATTCCTCCGTCCCGTCCGTGGTCTCCACTCCATCATTTTCTTACCCCATCTTCCATCCAGTCTACGGCATATACAACCCGCCCACTTCCACTTTCTTTTTGCTATGATTTCCGCTATGTCCGTGAGTCTCCTTTGTCTTGGTATTTTTCACCCGGTCATAAAGGGAGATGCCCAACATGGCTCTTCCATAGCTCTCTGAGTGACTTGCATGCGGTGGATAGTGTGTTTGGTGAGGGTCCAAATTTCAGCCCCGTATGTCATGACTGGGAGGACACACTGCTAGGCCTGCTATGGAGAAATTCCTGATGGTAAAAACCCAATAACACTTACTCCGAATCGGGATCGAATCCAACAAAGAGTAGGTAATTTCGCAGTAATATTCCATTAATAGCATCATACATTATGCTTGACGTAAATTACTTCATACACAAAAACAAGTGAGGAAAAAGTATTGGCAATGAGTAACGTGTTTATTCATAGTGACTAACAAGCCATGGAGTATGTGACTACGAAGGCGACATCAATTCGAACGCTGAACAGTTTTCACTCTTATATGAAGAAATTTTATCTATTTTTATAAGGTTACTAGCTGTCCAGCGCAAATTCGTCTACGTCACATTTTCCCCGTTCATTGCTGCTCCACTCCTATTGTTCGTAGCGTCATGATTATAGCCTATATAGCCTTCCTCGATAAATGGGCCATCTAACACTGAAAAAAAAATTCAAATCGGAACTGTAGTTCCTGAAATTAGCGCGTTCAAGCATACAAACAAACTCTTCAGCTTTATTATATTAGTAGTATAAAAAAGAATTCTACTCGTCAATTTTTTTTTAAACTACATGTAGTCGGAGATTCCCATCTGACTACGCTGAGAAAAACACCGGAATAAACTCAAACGTCACAGTCTCTTATGAAGCCGGTACATACAAGGTGTTGTTTTGCATCCTCGTCAAATTCAAGGAGGTAACTATGCTAATGATTCTCGTCCCGAATCAATAATAAAATGGGTAGGTAATTTTTCACTTTTGTCTTTTTTACGGAAATCGGTAAGTGTGAAGCATTCTTGTTTTAAACGCGGCCTGTTTGGTTCTTGCCTTATAACCTCGCTTACACACATACAAACTATCTCAAACGTTTATTCGATAATTTCTTAGTCCCTAAACCACGTTAAGGGGGTTATTCTGAAATACTGACAATACTTAGACAACCAAAAAAAAACAGCGTTTATCAATAATTAACTGGGTACCGTAATTTTAATTGATTATTTATGTCTTTCGTGACCACCTCCTGAAATTTGACGAGGTTGCAAAACAACACCTTGTATATCAACACAGTTTTGATTATGGCTCCAGGGTAAACTGAACTGTTTTTACTCTAACATATATGAAGAAACTAGCTGTCCTGCGCAACTTCGTCTGCGTCACATTTTCCCCGGTTTTGCAACATTTTTCATTGCTGCTCCGCTTCTATTGGTCGTCATAGCCTATGTCCTTCCCCAGGTTGAAATCTATCTTCTTGCCATATTTCATTAAGATCCGATCAGCCGTTTAGTCGTGAAAAGGTAACAAACAAACATACAAACAAACAGAGTGACTTTCGCATTTATAATATTAGTATGGATTATATCTATTTTTTAAGGAGGTTTAGTATAGATTATATCTATTTTTTTTTAAACTAGATGTGGTCGTAGTTTCCCTTCTGACTACGCTGAGAAGAAACACCGGAATAAATTCAAACGTCACAGTCTCTTATGAAGCCGGTATAAAGGGTGTAAAACACCTCTTAACGAAGCCGAAAGGCACTGGTTTTTCCTGTCATTGCGATCATTTTTTTGTTCTACACCATACCTGGGAACCTTCTAGTTACAGAGATATTAGGCGTCAAAGTTCCAACTTTTTGACAAGTATTTTTTTAAATACAATTTTTTAATGTTAGAGTTTTACTTTAAACACCTCCACGACCCCCGTACTATTCAATCCGTCCATCAGCACAATGTTTTGAGTGCTTTACATTGAGTTCTACCACAAAACGTGATTTTACACCCCCCAAAAAAAAGTCGTTTCCCAGCAATAATTTTTGCGTAAAGTTACTTAGTTTCATGTACAGAATGCTTGGTTGACGGCTTCGTGATGAGGTGATTTACACGGTGTATATCAACACAGTTTTGATTATTCCTCCATTTACCTAATTATGCACCATTGTGTAAAGTCGTCAAGTGGCTAGCAAACACGACAGACGATATAGATGATTATATAGCCATGACTTCAGGAACCCTTATCAAGGACAGATCTGTTAGCAACTGGTTCGTGATGAGTTGACATCGTTGTGACACAAATCTTAGGTAAATATGGACATTATTTACCTACTTATGCACGGCAACCAATCAGGTTATACAAAACCAGTTTATGTGGATCTTTCATTGTGCTGGAAATCTATACAAAGTGAGGCCATGTTATACTGGAAATGGCTGGATGCATCGCCGTTTGTAGTTACGTTACCGTATACTATACCTACTCTATTTGCTGGCTTCTGAATTAAATACGTAATTGAAGTTTAAGACTTACACTTCAATTAGGTATTCAATTCAAACTTACTTTATATATTCAACTAGCTGAGCCCGCGACTTCGTCCGCGTGGAATTTGAGAAGTAGTCTAAGTACTCCTTATTACATCAGCTATCTGCCAGTGAAAGTCCCGTCAAAATCGGTCCAGCCGTTCCAGAGATTAGCCGGAACAAACAGACAGACAGACAAAAAATGAAAAAAATGTTTTTGGTATATGTACCGTATATACATTCATATGCATATTATGCATGTAGTAAAAAGCGGTTATTTTAATATTACAAACAGACACTTTAATTTTATTTATTTTTATGTAAGTATATGTGCTGTATAGATTTCCCGTGTAATAGGCGGTGGGTACAAACCCAGACTCCGTGGCTGCTACAGAGAATGTCCTGATAGAAAAACCCCGTAACGTTACGATTTACCTGGGGGGTTACTATGACGCTTAAAACATTACTGTTCCATTCCTATTCCAGAGTGGGAAAGAGATGGAGCTAGACGACCTGTATAGCTCCGTCTCTTTTTCACTCTGGAATAAGAATGGAACAATAATGTTTTAAGACGCCATGGTACGCCACCTGGCCTAGGAATCGAACACAGCCTCTATGCTCAAAAGTCGCGACGAATGGACCAACGAGGCTTATTTACGCTCACATCCTAATCTGTAAGAAAAAACTCTGAGCATGATTTGTTATGTTTTGTCTACTAGCGGGAACATCTTAATGCTACATAACAATACAAGAAGTTGTCATCAACTTGTTGTATTGTTATTTATAAGATCTCAACGTTAAAAATAAACACTGTGTTTAAAGAATGTTTAGTATTACATAACAAAATCATATAGGTACATATAGGGTGACTAGTAGGTAATTAGTTACCGATAATTAAACACGTGATTGTACTCATGATAACAAACAAATTTCTCAAAGAAACATTTTTTTTAATACTTATTCACTTTTATTACAATAACACAACAGCCATAGAATCAATTAAAACCAAATAAAACGTGTACCTAAACATCACTGTACGAGTACTTAATGACTAACGTGTAAAGTTTATAATCCTGAACTTCGGTTTTTTATTGTATTTAAAATACAGTAATAAATTAATAAGTAATTAACTTTGCTGAAATTTTCTTAAAAAAACATAAGGGTTTTAAACAAAATTACACTGTTTACCTTTCCATCATTAACGTATTCATTAACTATGCTTAATCAATAAGATAATCACTTAAAAACAAAAACAATTGAAACTCACCGTAGCCCGATGCATTATTGTATTTGGCACCGCATCCAAATGTTTACAGATCTTCTAACACAGTAGAACACATTCAGATATTATTGTTTATCTGTCACAATAATAATAATTATGTCGTGTTTATATTCACTAACAATGTTTTACTATACACGTCTGGCGTCAACGCCCGCTGATACAGGAATGAAATGAGCGATGAAGAATGAGGATCTCTGTCCTATATACAGTCATTAATTTATCGTACTTTTCATGAACGTTTATGATATTTTTGGGACGCGTCGCGTCGTCGGACGGATCATAGCCGCTTGCGCATCTCTTTGTTTCTCATCCCGATAATCTATTCTGAAAATAGAAATTATCGGTATCTACGTACTTCGAGAATTATATTTAGGACCATATTTTGAAGCAATTTTCAAGCATGAATCTCGCTTGAATAATACATTTTGATCTGAAGGTTTTAACATAGAGAATACAAATCAAATATTTTAGGCAACAGCTTGAACTCTTTTTATTTTCTTACGTTTTGTCTGTACCAAGTAAAGTAATTCTTTACACGATTTCGTAAAACCACACTCTCGTCGTATTTACGTCGACGATTCTTCTGACGATTACGATGCTAAATTAAAACTTTGCCTATAGATTTGAACAAATCAAACATTTTATGAAACCATAAAATAATCTTTATTGGCAACTTGTCATTGACCGTTGTCAGTATATTTGAAATCTGGTAAGGCTACTGGATTTTATATTACAAAAAAAATGCGAATATTTTTGTTGTTAATGGGGAAGTGGTCTAGTGAGAATGAGGTGTTGGGATTGATACCCGGGTCTAGATTTGTGCCATGTTAATGGCAATAGGCTCCCTATTACATGGGACTAAAACATAACTTGCAAAATATGGGTGTACTATTACTCTGCCAGCTGCCTAACATTTCGGGGATTTCAGGCGTGATGTTCTGTTATGTTTTAGCTATATAACATTTATAATTAAATTTACAATAGGTGACCAACAGTCATTTGTAGATCTTTGACAGTCGTCACGAGTAGTCAGAAGCCAAAAGTCCGACATCCAGTCTTACCAAGGGGTATCGTATTACCCAGTTACTGGGTTGTGGAGGTCAGATAGGCAGTCGCTGCATGTAAAATATTGGTACTCAGCTGCATCCGGTTAGACTGGAAGCCGACCCCAAGATAGTTTGGGAAAAGGCTAGGCAGATGATGAGGTGACCAACAGTCGCTCCTCGTAAAATACTGGTAATCAGCTGCATCCGGTTAAATTGCAAGCCGCCCCAATCATAGTTGGGAAAAGGCTAGGCTGATCATAATTTTTCGGCATGCTGTTGATTCTTGTATTCTTGTTAAGTACTTTTTTTTTTTTTTTATATATCAGGCACTTTAAAAAAAAAAAACTACATCTCTCTAAGTTTTTCATTTTCTAATTGTCATTATAACGTATTTTTGCGTGTGCTTTTAATTGTAATTTTAATTATCCAGATAACCTTAAAGGTGACAAAAATGATTTTGGTCGGAGATTGCGTCGAGGGCCCAAATAAAAATTATATTCAGAATTTTGTAAATGAAAACCCATTTTAGAAGATTTTCATTAGGTTTTATAAACTATGCACTATGAACATCTTAGCCCATATTATTATTAGCCTTTTAATGAAAAACAAAAAATGCGATTTTTTTTAACTTTAAAGGAGTGCTTTGTGGAGAAGGAAATTAAAGAAACTCAATAAAAAAGTCCCATCCGACCAATATGAACTTCGTTCCACCTTTTGACTATTTTAACTCTAATTGTACGGCTATAACGAAAATCAACTTTATTTTAATCAATTGAAAAAAAGAATCATAAAAAATAAAAACCAAGCAGCACGCTAGTATTATCTACGCAAATCAGATATTCGTTCTAAAATTGCTTTCTTAATGAAAGTAATAAGCATAACGCTTATATGAATCCAACGTGATGATTAATGCAAATTAATAGAACGATTAATAGATTAGACACGTTCAAATACCTATGCAAGTGTAATAAGTACGTCCAATCTGAAACATCCAGAACGAAGTGATCCGACGAACAACAAGAGTTGTCGACATAGCTCACAGAATAAGTAAGCTGAGGCTGACCATATTTATTAGCCGTAGAACCGATGACCGTTGGGGTACACCTCGTACACCTGTTCTTGAGTGGAGATCGCGAATCGGCAAGCGTAAAGAGGGTAGTCCTCAGGCTCGGTGGAGCGACGGTCTTTGCTGGGTGGCTGGTAGCAACTGGATGAGAGTTGCCGAGAATCGAGTTATGTGGCGTGCTATTGGAGAGGCCTATGTCCGTAAAAAAAAATCGATTTTAAAGATGCAATAACTAAACGGGTTTATCAGCATGGGCAGCAGCAACTGAGTGCAACAACACCCCCCGTCGAGAAAGAAATTTATATTTTTACTGTTTAAACAAAAACTTAAGGCGTCTAGGTTGCTGTCCAAATGTTTCATCACCTTCTCAATAAAGAAGATCACAATTTTAAAGCCCTGGATTACGTGGCGCAATGCTTTCATGCTTAAATGTCCTCCTAAACTCTTTTCTTGTGAACACGGACTATGCCCCGGCCGCTTAGCCTTGCGTGTCCTATCGTCAGGGACGTTTGGAGGGTTTTGGAGGTACGATCCCCCCGAAATGTTCGTTCAACTATAGCGAAAACAAATCATCCGAGGCGGAAGGCAAACATTTTAGTTAGGTCTACCAGTGGCTATACAGGGTGGAAGAGACCCCGACGCGAATTTTTTTGGCAGTTATTAAAAAAATAAAACAGGCTCTGTTTCCTACAGAACTGCAATGACTACACGGTCAAAATTGATGGAACAGCAGCTGTTTTCTTAAATTACCGATGAAAAATTTTGTGTGGAAGTTTCCGAATGATGTACTGAATAAGTTGTAACCGTTTTAGCGTCGTGTCCCTTCCACCCCCTATTTTTCCTAGTTTAGTCCCTATTGCCATAGTAAACCGTGTGTAAAGACAAACGGTTTACTATGGGATTACGTTCAAGTATTGTGTTACCTATAATAGAGAGTGCATCTCTCAGAGGTCTAATATGAATAAACTAAAAAACCCGAGAATAGTTTAAAAAACTTTTTTTGTGAACTAACGGGCGATATTAGAAGTTGGTATGCGAACAAAGTCGCAGGCGGAAACTACTGGGTACATACATAGCGGAACAAGTCACGTGCAAACTACGTGCAGAGTTCAACTTGCAGGCGTATGAGCAGTCCACATGCGTCACGCAAATAAAACGAGCCAATTGATAGATGGTAAACGTTTAGTAGGTACGTACACTACTTAGTACATAATATTATGTCATTTTTTAGTATCATGTGATTCTGGCACAAGCTCAGGCCCGTGGCTTCGCCCGCTTGGATGTCGAAAATTATGCTACGCGAACGGTGCTACCGGGGTAAGAATTATCCTACGTCCTAAACCAGGCCAGGTTATCTTTGTGCCATATTTAATTAAATCCGTTAAGACGTGGACGTGGTACAGGAAATGATAAACAGATAAAGAAACTCACTTTCTGAATCAGATTAAGAACTTTCTTTTTGCTATTAATGTAGGTACAGGTCTATATAAGATGTTCTACGTAAACTAATGAAATCGGCTATAGCATACCTTACGACGTGCAAATTGTAGTGTATGTAGATATCAATATATCTCACTACAAACCGATTACAGTATTGTAACGTTGCCTCGGGCGCGCACGTCGCTCGGTTGTTAATACCGGTCCGAGTAGTGGGGGGCAGTCGTTGTCGGACTGTCGGCCTGTGCGGTGGTGCGTTGGCGAGTCAACTATTAGTGTAACTATCAGTGGATAAATGTGCATATTTTACATTGGCGACGAGGATAAAAACGTAAGTTTTATATTTTTATAAAAAAAAAAAAAAAAAAGTACACTCCTACAGGGAGATAACTAATCATATTTTGGAAAGAAAAATTCAAATTACTATTACACTTCAAAAATCAAATTATGAATACACCGTGTAAATCACCTCATCACGAAGCCGTCAACCAAGCATTCAGTACATGAAACTAAGTAACTTTACGCAAAAAACATTGCTGGGAAACGAGTTTATTTTTGGGGGTTGTCAAATCATGTTTTGTGGTAGAACTCAATGTAACACGCTCAAAACATTGTGCTGATGGACGGATTGAATAGTACGGGGGTCGTGGAGGTGTTTAAAGTAAAAATATTACATTAAAATCTTGTATTTAAAGAAAAATACTTGTCAAAAAGTTGGAACTTTGACCCCTAATATCTCCGTAACTAGAAAGTTCCCAGGTATGGTGTAGAACAAAAAAATGATCGCAATGACAGGGAGAACCAGTGCCTTTCGGCTTGGTTAAGAGGTGTTTTACACCCTTTATAATACGTTAGAATCTGTCATTGGACATATTAACTGTTAATAAATAATTTTTGTAAAGGCTAAAACAAAAAGTGGTTCGTTAATGTATTGTTTTGCAACTAATTAAATGCTATCTTGGTTGTTAAGGAAAAAACATACTGATTAAATTATTTAACATAATATTACGCCTGTGTTCCCCAAGGGGGTAGGCAGAGATGTGTGTTACAACCACGTTTCACCAATAACGTTGAGCATGCCTGTTGCCATTAACCAGACGCCAACTCGGACTCAGGTCTGTAATTGGAAGGTTCCTAATGGAGAAACTCGGTGACACTGCCCGACCTGGGAGTCGAACCAAGGACCCCATGTTTAATTATTTGATTTATACTACAGGATTAGTTCTAAAATAATAAATCGAATAGCAGTAGAATATCTCTACTGGTCATTAAATTGACAAGTCATCAAACAACGACGGTAATAGCAATAGAATATTTCTGCTGGTCATTAAATTGAAAAGTCGTCAAATAACGACGGTAATAGCAGTAGAATATGTCTACTGGTCATTAAATTGAAAAGTCATCAGAAAATGACGGTTATAGCAGTAGAATATATATACATACTGATAATTAAATTGATAAGTCAAAAAATTTGGTCAGCAGGTAGTGGTACTATTGTTGTACATACTGGTCATTAACTTGACAAATATTTTAACGGTGCAGCAGGAACGAGATGGGAACGCTGGAAGCGGGTACTGTTGATCTACCTGGAAGTTGCTGGAATAGAGAGTAGTGCGAAGAAACGCGCTTCGCTTTGTTGGACTAGAATTGCAGGAAATATTCTATAATATACCAGATGCGAATGTTTCAGCAGCAGATGAAGTGGACGTCTTCGCAGTGGCTATAACCAAACTCGACGCATACTTTCTACCTAAACAAAGTAAGATAATATATGAACGTCACCTTTTTCGTTTGATAAAACAAGAAGCAAATGAAAAGTTTGAAAAAATCCTAGTACGGCTTAGACAACAAGCAGAAAAATGTCAGTTTAAGGGCAAAGACGATCATATAATCGATCAAATTACAGAAAAGTGTTCTAAAGAGCTTAGAAAGATTTCTACAAACAGGAAGCACAATAACACTGACAAATATAATTGTTGAAGCAAATACTCTTGGAGCTGTAAGTTG
The DNA here is from genome assembly GCA_963082945.1 of Cerastis leucographa. Lineage (NCBI taxonomy): Eukaryota > Metazoa > Arthropoda > Insecta > Lepidoptera > Noctuidae > Cerastis > Cerastis leucographa. The sequence continues at coordinate 10,726,325 of OY720353.1, forward strand.
ATAAATAGAAGAATTCGGAGGAAGCAGCACATCAACTGAGAACATAAACAGAGTGGAGAGAATAAAAGAAAATATGAGGGAAACAACAACAAACAAAACCTGGGACAATATGAAATAAAATAAGGTACAGGTTCGTAACCAAACAAACAGCTGCAACAAGACTTTTTATGGTTACGCATGTAAGAACCCCCTCAACCTAAAGGGACCATTTGACGCAAAATTAAAAATCGCAGATAGATCAGAAAATGCAACGGTTTACGTCATCGCTGATAGAACTAGAGATCTGCTTGAGAAAGAAACTGCCATGGCTATGGGTGTTCTTAAAATCGAATTAGAAATCGACCAAAAGGAAATAAAGAGTTTCCTAAATTCAAGGATCTTTTAGTGGAGGTACCAATCGATGAGAAAGTACAACCAATTTCTCAACCATTAAGGAGGATCCCCATACCACTGGAAGAAAAAGTTAAAAACAAAATAAAAGAACTGTTGGAGAAAGAATTATTGAGGAAGTTCAAGGACCCTCAAGATGGGTATCACCAATAGTGCCGGTTTTGAAAAATACTAGAGAAGTCCGCATTTGCGTAAATATGAGGCGGGCCAATAGAGCAATTTTACGTGAAAATCACCCATTGCCCATGCCCACTATGGACATGCTACTACCAAAAATCATGTTTCATCAAAGATGCTTTTCACCAGATTGAATTACATCCCGATTCTCGGCACATTACAACATTTATTACAAATAAAGGTCTATTCAGATACAAAAGACTAATGTTTGGAATATCCTGTGTCCCGGAAATTTTTCAAAAAACCCTGGAACAAATGTTATTGGGATGTAATGGCACAGGGCTGCGGGTTGTTCGAAAGAGATACCGCGGCCCTGGAACACAAAGGGCGAAGAAGGAACATGGGTGGGTTTTAGTCAGTACAAGTCTGACACTCCCTCCCGCTCCGCCCAGAGCGGGAGAAGTCATTTAATGATTTCCATGTAATGGCACTATTAATTTTATGGGAAGGATTTGGAAGAACATGATCGAAGATTAGAAACAGTAATGAAAACTTTAGAAGAAAATAATGTAGTACTGAGAAAAGACAAGTGCATATTCAGGGAAGAAAAGGTTCAATTTTTAGGACACGAATTATCACACAGAGGTGTAAAACCATTAGATAATTATGTGACAACTATTTAATCATTTCGTCCACCTATGAATATAGGTGAGCTTTCAGAACTTCTTGGGATTAATCAATTATGTTGGAAAATGGATTCCAAATTTGGCAACAACTACTGAACCATTGAAAGACCTGCTTAGGAAGAAATAGACCAAAACCACAGAATTAAAAAATCTTTGTAGCAGTAAACAGGAATTTGTATTTAACGAATTAAAATTGACCCTGTCTAATATTCCTACTCCAGGATACTATGACGTCAAAGATCGGACTATAGTAATATCAGATGCTAGTCCAGTAGGACTAGGAGGAGTATTAGTTCAAATTAATGATCATTGACTTCGCATTGTAGCGTATGGTCACCGGACACTAACAGACTGTGAAAGGCGATATTACCAGACAGAAAAAGAAGCCTTAGCTTTGGTCGGGGCGGTGGAACATTTTTATGTTTTTCTGTTTGGAAAAGAGTTTGAACTAGTGACCGACCATAAACCACTCGAGGTTATATTCGGTCCTAAATCAAAACCATGTGCAAGGATAGAAAGGTGGGTACTACTTTAAGCATATACATTTAAAGTAATATACAGGCCTGGCAAGGAAAATGTAGCAGATAGTTTATCAAGATTGTGCAAATTAAATAAAACGTCACAAGACAAGTTGGAAAACTATATACACCAAGTTGTTGAAGGAAACTGGCCAATAGCAGTATCACTGGAAGCAATTATGGAGGCATCAAAGCAAGACACGGAAATATTAAAAACAAGGTAAGGCCTTTATAAAAACAAATGGGATGAAGTGGTAAAAAATTACAAAATCTTACAAAACGAATTATGCTTTTACGAAGGAGTTTTATTGAGAGGATTCAAAAAAAAATTGCGCAGTCACGTTCTGACAGCTACTTACGAAGGGCACCCAATATTCCTAATGAACGCGAGACTAAGAACCAAAGTTTAGTGGCCTAGATACCAGGAAACTGAGAACTTGGTCAAATGCTGCAAAGGCTGAACGTTGGTCTCTGCTCCAAATCCTCCAAACCCATTGAAGTGACGGGCATTACCATGTTAACCTTGGGTGGATACTTGTATTGATTTGTTGGGTCCTTTACCAAGTATCGATTACATATTAGTAATCGTCTATTATTTCAGTGGATACAAGAAGGTAAAGATTTGTCGTAAAATTACTAGTGCTGACATAATAAAATGTCTATAAGAGATTTTTAGCAGACTTGGTAACCAGATGGCAGACAGTTCTACATAGAGGAGTTCAAAAAAAATCTGTACTGAAAGGAATATAGTTTCGCATAATACGGTACCATACTGGCCTCAACAGAACGGAGAAGTCGAACGTCAGAACCGAGATATTCCAAAGAAAAAAAAAAATTGTCAAGTCGAACGAAAAAACTGGCAAGAAGCTTTGTTAAAGTATGTATTTGGCTATGTATAACGGTACCCCGTATAGTGTTACAGGTAAAACTCCTACAGATCATTTTTCAAACGGCAATATACCTATGGCAGGAGACATTACACATACACTTAAACCAGAAGATTCAGATGTTAGATACAGAGATCAAGAAAAGAAAGAAACTGGGAAAGAATATACAGATAAGAAAAGAAGAGCGCGTGAATGTGAACTAGTGCCTGGGGATAAAGTTTACGTCAAGAATATGGTCAAAGATAAACTAAGCCTAAATTATGACCCAACTTCTCATACTGTAGAAAAGAGTAAAGGTGGACACCTATGTGTTCGAAACGATATAACTGGGAAGGTACATCACGAAGAAATGTAGTTCATTTGAAGAAAGTTGAAGGGAAGTTATAAGTGACCAAAATAAAGAAATTAACATAGGAGAAGATGTAAATGAATCAGAAAATGGAATAGAAGAAGGGGAAAAGGAAACATTAAATTAAAACATATTATGATTGACTAAATATTTATTGTGCTGTGATTTGGTTAAGCTAGAGATATATTCCGGTTTCATAAAAACTAGTTAAAACAAGGAAGGGATGTAGTGTATGTAGATATCAATATATATCTCACTACAAACCGATTACAGTATTGTAACGTTGCCTCGGGCGCGCACGTCGCTCGGTTATTAATACCGGTCCGAGTAGTGGGGGGCAGTCGTTGTCGGACTGTCGGCCTGCGCGGTGGTGCGTTGGCGAGTCAACTATTAGTGTAACTATCAGTGGATAAATGTGCATATTTTACATTGGCGACGAGGATGGGATATTTTACACAAATTACTACATAAATACATTAAAAAAAAAAAACATTTTTTTGAACTATCTTTATTTTTCAATGGTCAATTATATACTACCTCTCATACTAAAATAATCTAGTAGTTGGTCAGAAGGGACTCAATTAAACATTATTTCTATAAAAATATAAAACGACACAACTAGTTGTGCCGTGGTGAAGGATCTTGAAATTGCGATCCCCACCACATACCTTACTTAGGTATGTGGTTGTGCCGTCCAGTTGGTTTATGGGGAAGCAGTCATAATATAGTTGTGCCGTTCAAATGGTCCGTGGGGAAGCTGTCCTAATATATTTGTGCCGTCCAGTTGGTCCGTGGGGAAGCAGTCATAATACCTATAGTTGTGCCGTCCAGTTGGTCCGTGCGGCAGCAGTCATAATATAGTCGTGCACTCCAGTTGGTCTGCGTGGAAACAGTCATAATATAGTTGTGCCGTACAGTTGGTCCGTGGGGAGGCAGTCATTATCAAACACTTATATAAGCAACTAGTGATGCTGGTAGCTACATACGTATTTCTTGAGTATGTTTAGTGATGTATGATTTCGTAGTCGGATGATGGGGCACGTAGAGGTCATCAACCTTGGTCGGGTTTTTGCGAAGACGTCTAGTAGGTATCTATGTACTTACATTAGAATTAAATAGATATAGTTTTTATCAACTCGCAGTTAATTAACTGAGACTCATATATTCTTAGAGGGTAACGACTTTTAACAGAATTGTTTGTTACTGTAAGCCAGTGTCATCCCACTTCTGAGCACAGGCCTCTCCCCAAAACTTCCAAATTCTTCGATCCATGGCCATCGTGGACCCAGGATCGTTGCTAGTAGATTCTGTTAAAACTTATAAGATACAGGCAGATGCACAAACATCCCGGGAAACAACTGTGAAAACGGTTTTGTGGGGCTTAGTTTTTAAATAAAAGTGTGTATTAAAATTGTTAAATAAATAAATATAAATAATAATAAACAGCAGGCACCTAGTAAAATTGGGAGTTTTTTTTAAGTTAAGTTTAAATATTTGACAGTCGTTACGGTAACCCGTGACCCGAAAGTCTGACAACCAATCGTACTAACTAGGTAGTCAGTACCTACTAGTGTAGGTCAGATAGGCAATCGCTTCATGTGAAATATTAGTATTCAGCTGAATCTGGTTAGACTGGATGCCGACCCCTAAACCGCCTTGGGAAAAGGCTAAGCAGATGATGATAATGTAAGGCTTTTTTCAGCCTCGAGTATGAGGTTAATATAATCAAGCTTAACACTTTCACAACACACTATCTAGCTTTTTTGTTTTCAGAGTTTTAGTTTCATAATATCAGTGGGTTTTTTTCTGACATCCAGTCTTACCAAGGGGTATCGTATTACCCAGTTACTGGGTTGTGGAGGTCAGATAGGCAGTCGCTTCATGTAAAATACTGGTACTCAGCTGCATCCGGCTAGACTGGAAGCCGACCCCAAGATAGTTTGGGAAAAGGCTAGGCAGATGATGATGATGAATGTCAGTGGGTTTTTTGTCATGCTTACCTAGTAGTTAATAAATAAATACATGGGTAGTTATCCAGTGCCTCGTCACCTACGTGTTAAAATGAAGTTACAACATGATCACGCGTGTCAGCACATGATGCGTAAACACGTGGTCGTATGATCAAATTCATTATCATATTATTTATTTTTATAGTCCTTAGGATGGATATACGATGTAGGATGGTGCGGTCGACATAAGATGATCAGGAGGGTTACTATGACGCTTAAAACATTATTGTTCCATTCCTATTCCAGAGTGGGAAAGAGATGGGGCTAGACGACCTGTATAGCTCCGTCTCTTTTTCACTCTGGAATAATAATGTTTTAAGACGTCATGGTACGCCACCTGTTCCTTTTCAATCTCGAACGTAACCCTGATTAACAATCATATTTTTATTTATTTATTTAGTTCTATAGAAAGCTTACAGACTAATAAAAGTTATAAGTATCTATACATCTTCTATACAAATAAATAAAATTGAAGTGCCTGTTTGTAATATTAAAATAACCGCCTTTTACTACATGCATATGAACGTATATACGGTACATATACCAAATTATTATTATTTTTTAATTTTTGTTTGTCTTAGTGTCTGTCTGTCTGTCTGTTTGTTCCGGCTAATCTCTGGAACGGAATGGACCGATTTTGACGGGACTTTCACTGGCAGATAGCTGATGTTATAGGGAATAACTTAGGCTACTTCTATTTTAGAAAAAAAAAACAATTCCACGCGGATGAATTCGTGGGCACAGCTAGTCATGTATACCTCAGTAATGACATTTGGTAATTACAAGCTTCCATATATATATATATATCTACTTAGTTTGTATTATTTGCGTTGACCAGTTACAGCGATATGAGTAAGTAAACAGATTACAATGTAAGCATATTTAGCATGTCGAGTCGAGTCGTGCAATATTAAAATCTTTAAAACTAGATTAATTGACTGAATACTTTAGCTGCACCATCAATACCACCAGTCGTAAAATACGCAGTAATAACTGTAGTGAATTTTGCAAATTCACCAAATGTCACCCCCTGCTAGAGATACAGCAGACTATAGTCTCTTTTTTCTATTTTCTAAATTAAAGAGGCGCCTGTTGGTGAAAATAATCGTGACATTATTTTGTGAAAAGTATTATAAAAAGAAGAGCTAAGTATACTTAGCGGCGTTAGTGCAATTTTGACCAGGGACCAAATAGATCCAGCTATAGGGATCTATTGGCGCCTGGTAAATAAGGCTACCACTACAATAACTAATTTAAATAAAAGACAACTAGAGTTTAATTTATATTTTCAAATAATATTAAGTAGGGTTGTTCGAAAGAGATACCGCGGCCCTGGAACAAAAAGGGCGAAGAAGGAACATGAGTGGGTTTTAGTCAGTACAAGTCTGACACTCCCTCCCGCTCCGCCCAGAGCGGGAGAAGTCATTTGATGATTTCCCATCCGGAAAAAAAAAAAAAAAAAAAGGACTGGTCATGGTTTTAAGTGCTGTGGTATAAAGATACGGTTTGGGATATCATTTGTAAAAATCGCTGGTCCCACTTTTTCTATTTTGTATTTCCATGGAAATAGTGGGATACACCCCGGTTTCGGGTTTCCTCGTAATTCGGGAATACCGTGTGTCTGATTGCTAAGCAAGAGGATTTAACACCATGTTTTCCCATTTAATAGATACCTTGTTGAATTATTATCCTGTAGCTATATTGTTAATCTATATCTGTTTTGACATTCAATCGACATTGTCATTCTGCCATTAAAAATTCAAAATTATCCGGTGTTTTTATTTGGTTTATTACTAAAAATAATTAAGTAGGATCAGCACTGAACAGGGTCCAACCTGTTCTGAAATGTCGTCGCTGATTCACCGAGTTTTCCTGTTAATCTTATGTGCTTTGAACATACAATATGGGCAGAAATGTACGCTTAATACTCGGGTACACTTTAAGGAGCCTTTGCCGGTTATTGTAAGGGATGGAAGACTCTTGGAGCCGACAGACAACTTCGGTAACATTGAAATGAATTTCGGTGATACCATTACCCTGAGTTGCGAAGGAACGGGGAACATACAACATCCTAACGCGCTGCGAGGACTACCTGTTGCTGTAGTAAGCTGTGAAGGAGGAGATATGTTCAAAAACGAGGAATGGCTGACCGAACCAAGCCGATTCTCTCATTTCAAATGTAGTTTCCCCCCAGAATATAAAAGCAAACGAACAGAACGCACGTGTTATGATAGAAACCCAATCATCGAAGTTGGCTACAACATCGAAAACCAATTCTATCCCGTTTATGAGTCCTGTTTCAACGAAGCTGCTCTGAACCCAATCTATTCAAAGTATACTCAGAAACCTTACAACTCTTTTTTCCAAACTAGAGTAACTCGCCCTTATTTCATAGCGGATAATGTTTATAGGCACATTCCGGTTAATGCCTTGTTTTCACCGGGAGGACTAAGATCAGCAGTGGCGCAGTTGGTGGGGTCTGTCATAAATAATTATTTTACAAAGACAGTGCTCCTAGACAGAGGACACTTGGCTGCTAAAACCGACTTTGTTTTTGCGTTTGGAGAGCGTGCAACGTTCCACTACGTGAACTGTGCTCCGCAGTGGAAAGGGTTTAATGGTGGAAATTGGAATACTTTGGAAGTTGATCTGAGGAACCATATTCACGAAGCTGGCTATGACACTATCATTTATACTGGAACGTTTGGCTTGGCGCAACTTAGCGACGATATGGGTCGTCAAGTAGATCTCCATTTATACAGCGATGAGAATAATAATCCAGTGATACCAGTCCCTAAGTTTTATTATAAGGTTGTTTATGAACCTGTTAGTAAACGCGGTATAGCTTTTGTCGGCATCAACAACCCTTACTACACGCCAGAAGAAGCCAGCCAGATGTTTTTCTGTAGAGACCTGTGTAGAAGCAACCATGGTTTTTCTTGGTTATCTTGGCATCCTGATAATCCTTTTGAAGGCTATACTTTCTGTTGCAATGTAAATGATTTTAGGGATACTGTCCCACATTTACCACCGTTTCAAGTCGATGGTCTTTTGATGTGAACACGACAAACTAGAAACACTATTGTTTCTAGTTTGTTGTGTATAAATCGTGATGTCCCAAATAAATCGTTTTTAAACAAAGTAATGTTTTTTATTCGAAGATTTACCGACTATTAAAATTCTATTAAGCTATTCTATTCTGGAGGAGCTCGTGGCTAAATAATAGCAGCCGCTCGGGTTGATTGTTAGGTTATGCTGCGCTTGCCAAGGTTGGTCCGTGGATGGGTGACCACCCATTACATACCGAGTTTCTTCTGTGGCTTGGAAAGCACGTAAAGCCGTTGGTCCCGCCTGCCATTTGAATATTATATCTTTGACAGTCGTTACAGGTAGTGGCACAGAAGTCTGATAACCAGTTTTACCAACGGGTATTGTATTACCCAGTACTAACTGGGTTGTGGAGCGCAAGTAGTCGCTCCATGTAAAATACTGGTATTCAGCTGCATCCGGTTAGACTGGAAGCTGACCCCAGTATATTTGGGAAAAGGCTTGGCAAATCACGACCTACTATTCAAATTCTATAATTTTAAAATAGGGGAAAGCAAGACTTTTGTTGGAAGTGTATGTATAATTTCTACATTATACGAGGTTATTGGCCTGACATAAATATCTGAATACGTTTTCATATTATCAGCTTTGCCGATGGCGTGCCAGCAGTGTGACCTCAGGGTCTTTTAGGTACCTACGTTCTACTTATTAACTGACAACTTAACGATATTATAGTATCCGCCAGATAAGAAAAAAAATAAAGGTAATTGATCCGACTTGTACCAAAAAGTCCACAAAACTTCGTTAGAAATCGCACGTCATTCAAAACTGTCGCTAATACTGCTTCGGTCGAGTTTCATAATACTAAACACTTATCCCAACGGAGTAAGTATGGAAAACGTAAATTTGAAAAATATTATAATATTTTTTTAGTTTCAAAAATACATATTCAATCAATTAAATATGTGATTGCTATTGTTTATGTATTTAAAAAAAAAAAAATTGTGGTGTCTTTTTTCTTTTTCGAGATTACTTAGGTTTTCAACTTATACATATTTCAATAAAAGAACATGCCATGATTAGATATATTATTTAGTTTGAACTTATATTCATAGAAGTATACAATTAATTAAAATAACCGAATTAGCAAAAAAATATTTTTTTTGTGTTATGCCCTCATATTCGGCACTGAGTATGACGACAGAGCGAGTCAGGGGTGCATTACCTGTGCGCCATTTCATAAATAGGTTTTCTAAATTAAAAAAAAAAAAACAAATTTGGTTAGCGCGTAGGAATGACTGAGCGTGCTCCATACTCAGAAAGATTTCACGCGTTTTTAAATGATTTGAATTTTGCTTATGAGTTTCATTGGATTATAGTTAGTACCTTTCAAAATAAATACGACTAAATAAGGTTTTAGCCAAAAGGTTTGTAACTCATGCCCAGTGAACGCGTCAAGGACACCCCTTACCGCGATACGTTAATTTTGATCGTGTTAGCGATACTTTCTTTACATTTTTTCGTATCCTTTTGAAATATTGGCATACATTAGGTGTCAACAACCTTTAATTTTTTCTTATCTGGTAGAGACTATTTATATACCAGTCTGCGCGTACTTATTGCTCGTTTACGTTACGCACATATATTTAAAGCTGCACAAGTGCATAAATTCTTGTTTGTCCCCTTTGTGTTGTAAATGAGGAGAATGAAGTTAGTAGGATGAATTCAGGAGATGTCTTTTCTACTGCTCCTATGCAGCTCGTTTTCACACTATTTGAGGTACTAAAAAAATCAACGAAAGGAATTATGCGGATCTCTATAAAGTCAACTAAAAAAATATGTTTAATTTAGATAAAAATCCATATAATGTAATATAACTTATCCTAATGTTAGTTTTAAGTCAAAGTCAATTTTTTATTGAATTATTTTGAATTGAAAAAAAATAAAAAAAAGTAGTGAAGCATTGAACGAACAGTACAATGGTTCACTAGTTAGGGTTCCGAGTCAAACGGGACCCTATTACTGAGACTTCGCTGTCCGTCCGCCCGTCCGTCTGTCACCAGGCTGTATCTCATGAACTGTGATAGTTAGCCAGTTGAAATTTTCTACAAATTATGTATTTCTGTTGCCGCTAAAACAAAAAATACTAAAAGCAGATTAAAAAATATTTAAGGGGGCTCCCATACAAAAAAGTGATGTTTTTTGCTCGTTTTTAAATAATGGTACGGAGGCCTTCCTGTGCGAGTCCGACTCGCACTTGGCCGGTTTTTTTTATTATTTTTCTACTTACTTTTCAACGTCAACATCAGTTCATTTGCCTAAGAGGGTCTGAATTACGAACCACCTTCGTAAGAGAGGAGATTTCCACTGGTCTGAGAACACATTCAGGATGCCATTGGAGAATCAAAGGGTACCAGGTCATTTATTGCCTCAAAGAGGATTGATGTCTGGACAGCAATCCACCTATTTTAATCTCATTAATAAATTTTGCATAATTTGTAGAAAAAAAGTGACTCTGCTTTGAGTCATATATCGATCATTAAGGACATAATTATCATTATAATAATAGCTAATTACCAACTAATGTGATTCGTAGCTTTCTCCTTGCGTATTTAAAGTTTATCATAGTGGCACTTGACCACAGTACCTCGGAGACCCTTGGTAGGGCTAGTTTAATATTGAAATTATAGACGTATTGCTTGATCAAAATGCAGATTACACCGGTAAGTTTTGAAAATTCTTTCTTTCTGAATATTATTTTATGTTTTTCCTTTATCCTGTTTTAAATTTTCGCCATACTTACCAACCTGCACATCCTGATGACTTAGTTTTCAATTTCAAATAGAATCATAAGTTACAATAAAATTAGCAAATCTAGTGAAAACTGCATCTAAGTGTATAACATTATAACGCCAAGCTTTGTAACACATTCATATTTTAATTGTTCTCGTTTGTAACTATACTTGTTTCTCTTTAATACACGCTTTTCTACAATCTAATTTGACCTTATCTTTATTTTTTTACAGATTGTTATATTATGTTTGGGAGTATTATCAATAGCCCAATCGGCCTTGGTTACAAGAATTCCCAAACCGAAGCTAAACTCAGTGCTTGCAGAGAAATTAAAGACACCAGACATTCCAAAACATAAGTCACCAGAAGAAAGACGTAAATTCTCTTTATTTCCAAAGAGCTATATGAAATACGTAATATCACCAGAACCGATCTACAAAATTGCAACTCATAAACCAATAGTGCATGGAACGAAGAAACCATTGATGAAGAAACTAAACCTGCAAGATAAAGAAAATAAAGTTGTAGAAAATGTAGCTGAGCTGGCTGAACAGTCTATTGTGAACGCAGAACCTATGAATGAAAGCAATTTAGCCGCAAACCCTAAAGTAGTCAATGTTGTGGTCAGTGAAGAAGCAAGCATAGAAGCTGTCGAAGACAAATCCAAAGAAAGCAATGAAAAGAATAATGATGGCAGCGAAGAAGAAGATAATCCTAAAAATGATAATGATGCGTTCAACACAGCAACGGCCGATATTGCAAATAAGGAAACTCTCATTTTACCTGCGGGAAAGCAAATTGAATTTACCGCAGAAAACAAAAACTTAGACGCTTTTGCAGATGTCATGGATATGAAGGAAAAACCTAAAGAAATTGAAACAGAATTCATCTTCGTAGATGCCAAAAATAAGCCTACAGAAAGTGACAAGATTAGCAGTGAAGAACCAGAGGAGTTCGTAACCACAGAATTTTATGAAGAGCCTGAAATCGTCAGGAGTAAAAGGTAAAAACTTGTAATCTAAATTATACTCCGTTTGTAAGGAACTAGACACGTACAGAAGGTCACTCTTTCATCACTCTTTTTATTTAACTGGTGCAATTAAAGTTTACCATTTTGGAAAGAATTTGTGAAATTAGTGTATTAAAGAAATAGAATTCTAAATATGGATAGTGGTATCCCACTACTGGGCAAAAGCCTCTCCCCATGACTTCTAATTGCTTCGATCCAGGGCCAATGTGGACTACTGGACGCTGGTGTCTTGGATTCTTAATAAGCATTCGAATTTTATGCTGGTATCAGATTTATTCAGGTAGAATGAATGAGTCTCATCTAAGGTCTAATCTAGGTCATACACCGTGTAAATCACCTCATCACGAAGCCGTCAACCAAGCATTCTGTTTCTGTATATGAAACTAAGTAACTTTACGCAAAAATTATTACTGGGAAAAGACTTTTTTTGGGGGGTGTTAAATCATGTTTTGTGGTAGAACTCAATGTAACGCACTCAAAACATTGTGCTGATGGACGGATTGAATAGTACGGGGGTCGTGGAGGTGTTTAAAGTAAAAATCTTACATTAAAAACTTGTATTTAAAAAAATACCTGTCAAAGAGTTGGAACTTTGACCCCTAATATCTTCGTAACTAGAAGGTTCCCAGGTATGGTGTAGAACAAAAAAATGATCGCAATGACAGGGAGAACCAGTGCCTTTCGGCTTCGTTAAGAGGTGTTTTACACCCTTTATGTCTATTGTTCTGCTTTGCTGATCTTTATTTTATTTTCAGGGGTAGCAACGTAATTGAAGAGGAAAACCTTGCTCCCACAGTAGCAGGATATAAATACACCTGGAAAGATACGAGACTCTACAACGACGTTGCTTTCAAAAACATTCACTCGTGAATAAAACAGGGACTGGGTTATGCAGGTCAATGAAATATTATTCTTCGCATCGGATTTGAATAATTATTATTTAACGTTGCCAATGTGGCAAAAAAATCTGTTCGGTTTTGGACTAAAATGTTGATAATGGGCATTTTAGATAACTGTTATAGTAAACGAGTTAACGACAATCTTATAATGGTTGTACTATCAGTTATTTTATCATGTTGCTGTTCTACCACGACGAGCATTTAAGGCATGTTGATTGTAAATTTGTGAGAAAATAAAACTATTATTCAAAAAGTATAATTATTTATTGACGTTCACTACGAAAAAACTTACATTTATAGGCACCTAAAATGTACATCCTTATCCTAGGTACAACGTAATGGCAAATAATCAATTCTCTACGTGTTTTTGTTACACAATAACATCTTAATGATCACACCAGCGAGAACGAAACATAAATAAAATGTAACCTAAGGGCAAGACAGACACATACCGGCTGGTAACTATCTTTCACACCAAAGCTAATGCACAGTGCACACATACATATACAGATCGTTTACACGCTACGAGTCTTACAGCACTCGCTTCAGCTTATGATTTTAAGGCACTCCACGTAAACAGTTAAGAAGCCTACGAATTACAAGAATATTTAACAAATACATGTAACGAAACAGAGTCAGAATCAGAACAAACACAACCACACAACACTATAAGAATACAATCTATTATACTACCTACATACCTAATTTTGAAAAGCGAGCATTCGGAACTAAATCCAAAATCCGTAGCGAGTAAACGACATAGAATTACAAAGAATAGACGAAATCATTTATTTATTGTACTTGTAGATCGTGTCGACGCTGACTTGTGGTTGGGATGCGCTGTCGATAGATGGCGCTATTTCCTGCTGAGTCTGAACACGTCGTTGAGCGGCGTGTACGGTGTCCGCGTCGGGATTGCGTTGAACGCAAATGACGGTTGTGCGTCCGCACGGAGGATCACGACGCCTGCAGAGAAAAAAAAAATTAGTACTTCATGGCGAAATGCGAATGATTGCCAATCCATTTATGAAGAAACAGTTTAAGATCTAAATAGTGTCCAATTGTCCATAAGTATACAACAATTAAAAAGTTATTAACATAGAAACGGCAAAGAACGGGGCAAGAATTTATTATAAAAGTAGAGAAACAGTTAACAAACAAATGAAAACAAAAAAAAAATGCAGAGATACCAAATAACATGCAAAAACTATTAACAACACAATATGAACCTACTGGCAATGCATTGATTAATGATCTATAAGTACAATACAATCATGTAATACATATATAGATTAAAGTCACAAAAGAAAGATATAAATCAATGGAAAAGCAAAAAGTTGTAACTATTAATGATAATGATCACCAATTAAGTAATGACGAAAGATTAAATGGGCAAGCGGAAATAAAAATGAAAATTAGCGGAAGTACTAATAGACCTTATAATAAATGACAAATAATAAACTGATTGAGGAAATTGCAATGTTACTACTAAACTAAAGAAGAAAGGAAAGGAAACATGAGCGTAACAGATAATATAGGTGACTGGAAGAAACGACAACGTGTTGCGATGACCCCAAGTTACATGAGCCAAGGGCAGGAAGAAGATACATCTCACATAAAGGAAAATTACAGAACACAGAGACGCTTCGGCGGTTGCTGCTAGACGCGGCATTGTCAACAATATCCATACAAAACAAGTAGGTATTTCACTGTTTTTTTGAAGCTGGTCTGTGACAGAAGTTGATCGTGAAACGCACGATTGTTTTTTGTTCCCCCGGCCATCTCGGATCCTGATTTCATGTTCTATGGCCAATACTTGTCAGAAAGACGTATGGGTAAATTTAATGTTAGTTAATCAAAAACTTGATGTTGAAGGCAATACTTACAATCTTGTGCTCGTCTCATTGCTATGTGTAAGGTTAATATGATCATGGTGCATAAAATTAAGGTGACTACTACTTCGAATTCGTCGAAAAGAAAACGTCAAACATCTCTTCTGTAGACTTCGATGAATTCGCCTTTTCGTATCGTCCGACCGAATCCTAAATTGAGTCTGTTACCTCTTGATTTTCAGTTAAAAACATACAAATCTGTTTCATATTTCCAAAATGAGTAGCTAGAACTGATGTTTCGACAAAACAGAGCGGTTTTATTAAGCTCAATCCAAATATCTTCAATAAATTGAACCAGATAGGTAAAGATCTGACTAAAATGATGAAAGGATTTTTGTCTAGTCAACAAACTTCGGCGTTGTCATCTGTTAGATCAATGTTCCGCAAAGTGTTTGCTGTTTGCCACAGCACACTTGGTGTACGGTGTTCATTATTAGGGTGCTTTGAAAAAAAAAGGCTATATTTTATGGTTAAATAGACAGACGGCAGGAAAAAACCTACTTTAACAGCCGCAAAATACGCGATAGATTTTTCATTTATAGTGTGCCTCAAAAATTTTCCGATTTCCTAGATGTACCTTGAGCACAAACAGCTTGCGGAACACTGTGTTTGCTAACAACGACATCGACGCCTCAACGATCAACGTATCCACCCTCTCGTTTTCAACGATAAGAGCGATTTTAGCTAAACATCCTTTTAGCCATTAGCTAATATTAACAGTTAACTTTATCGGATTCAGTCGGACCTCATGTGTACTTTACCAAAGCCAGCGTGAAGCTACAGCGTGATTCCTTGCCCTAGCAAAGCGAACAAGTGAGACACTTTCTACCTGAGGGGTTCACTTTCACTTTAATCTTGGTCTGCGGCGACAGCACGCCATAGTCGACGTCTTCGTACAAATCCTGTTTGAGGAGATTTTATGGCGTTAATAAAGTAAGAGTGGTTATATCGACGTTTAAAGATTAACTCTCGTTTTTTAATTGTGGTAGAAGCGGAACATTAAATTCGTTTAAGTTGAAAGGATTTTTTGTTGGTGAGGCATAAAAATTGAACTGAATTAAGCTTTATGTATAAACCTACTTTATTTTGGTTGCACACACTGATACTCCATAATATTAGAAATTGACAATTCATAAACTTTTATATCATATCTTCCACCGAACAGAACAATCTCATTGCCTTTAGCATCATCGGCAAAACCGTTCAGTTTAATTAGGTCTGTTCCACTATTCCACTGAGCCACGAAATACAAGCTGCGCTTAGTTTGTGGTTCAACGAGAATTACAATTGTAATGTTACTTTTTAGTAAACTTAACTATAATTAAAAGGACGTTTATCTTTAAACCTATCGTTAACATGGTCAGGTGACCATGACGTCTTAAAGCAGTTTTTGTTTAAATCTTATGTCAGGGGGGTCAGTCGCCTCGAGGGAAGTATTCGCCAAGCTGGTCTAAATTGACGTTCATTCAGATGTACTTAGCCCGTAAAGGCGGTAAATTAAATGAGACTTGTACCGCGGTGATGTAGTGATACGTCACCTAACCCGAAAAGGCGGTCAATCAATGAAGGAAAAGTTGATTTGATTATATCGATTTTATGTCAGTGTGTAAAAGAGATGGCGCTACACATCCTGTATAGCTCTGTCTCTATCTCACACTGGAATGACATTAAAACAATACTGTTTTAAGACGGCATGGTAACCCCACAGGAGCACATACCTCAACCCTGTATCCAGCAGGGTTGTTGAGGCCGAGCTCTCTCAGCGTGACGGCGACGTCCGAAGGTGTCCCGTCAGTGCGGCGGTTGACGAATGCCACCGCGTACGAGTAGTACTGGCCTTGGATCGGCAGGATCGGTCGCGACCAGATCTCAATACCTCGGTGCTGCAAATAGAACAAGATGAGGTTATTGTGATGGTTACAATAAACGATTGATAAAATCCTGCTACGGAATTAGTGAAACAAATACCTACACTTTCGCTAGGAAGCGGGTGATGTGTTAAAAATGGGATTAGCTAACTTTTATACACTTCAAATACATACTACAAATCCAAACGTTTTTTAAGAAGCTGAAATGCTCTCTTAGTGGTTTGATATATTTTTAAGGCATACCCTTATTAACAGTATTTCCACCACTTGCAGCATCTTAGACTTTAAAAAGTCTTTCAACGCCTCAAAACTCGGCATACAAGAACAGATACGTCTATTAAGCCTAATTTACCTTGTATATCCTCCTGCCCTGAATCCCCAGTGGGTCTTGGTCGACTTCGATAATCTTCCTGTTCTGTAGGATCGCCTTGTATTCCGGTCGTATAGTCCTCAGGTCCACGCTCATGAGAAGCGGCGCTGCCAGGATCGCCCAGATCGCGAACTGTGTCTTACTCTGCTCGTATGATAGGCCGAAGTTGCCGATAATCAACTGGAAATGGTAAAACAGCCAAGTTAAGAAAGTTAAAAAATTGTCAAGTTATAGCTTCAGTTGAAAACTGATAAGTGCGCAAATGCAAAATATTTCGAAGATCATGTCTGGGAATATGGTGAAACTTTAAATTACTGTGAAAAAAAAAGTGACAGCTGCCATCGTCGCAGCATGTCTTCTTCTTCCATACTCTCTATTACTTTTCATCTCATGAGAGACATCCGTCCTTGCCATATCATCCTTCTCACAGTTCATCAATCGTTTCTTTGGTCTTCCTCTACTCTTATACATTCGTTTGAGTGAAATTGACAAGATGAAAAAGAAGAAGGACGATACAATTAATGTATAATACTTATTTGATAATAATTGTTCTCACCATATCAGGGTCATTCCAGTGTCCAGGTCCAGCGTTGGGCACAATGACGTCCTGATGGTTTCCGTAGTAGTCTATGATAGACTCGACGGATGCCCACGAGTCTTGTATGTCGTCGAAGTTACGCCATAGGTTGCAATGCTCGATGATCGACGAGAAATTCGGCTGGAAAAGTTAGGATTCGAAATTATAAAAATAAGATAAATAAATGTATTTCAATTAGAAATAACGAAACATCTCGATGTTTTGAAAACATGTCGTGAAAAAAAGGACTGAGGTCAGTTTGATACTTAAATAAAACGAGGTAGATATAATAAAAGACATCGCCAGGGGTTACAGACTTTATGTGTTCTAGAATGACTTAGGTGCAAAAAACCTATTCCTGGACGAATTATGTGTAACTTCACTATTTCATTCAACACCTTATGCAAGTTGCTTAACTTCAAATATAATGTACTAGTTTATGTACCTAGTAAAAGAATGTTCAGATAATTTGCGTAATTTCGTTTCGCTACTGCTAACTGAATCGCTTGAATAGATATAATGAACGCATTGTTACATCCTTCACACATATTATGAACGCTGTACGCTGTATCAACCATTCGCCTTTGAGTTAGTTGCCGTGTGAGGCGCCTTCATGTTCCAAAGAGGCAATTTTGCGCCCGTGCCTAACAACTCTATTTGCATTTAGCAGTGTGTTAGTCAGCATGTTTAGTTTACTGTAAGCGGAACTAATAAACAAAAGACAGCCTTGCTTATTGGCAGACTTTGACATTTACATGATAATTTGGACAAATAAACTGCATACCAAAATAAACGTATTCCATTATATTCTATACAAAAAATATGATGATATTCATATAAGAGTAAGAGATGATGATGTAAGAGTTTTGCTGATAAAATAAAACTTCAAAGTTTCAGAACAGCTATGTGATTTCATTTACAGTAATACCCGACAACATAACCATATTTTGAAATATGATAATAGATACCGGTTGCAGAAACCTGATGAGCCTGCACTTAAAAAAAATATCTCATTAAGCACGCACCCACTCACAAAAATCATAGTTACTAAATAGACTCTCACCTGGATACCAGCATATATTTGATAGACAGGCCAACTGCAGGAGTAGACCATCTGTCGACCAGTCAGGTTGAGCTGTCTTCCGAACTCAGGGTATCCGAAGTCCATGTCTGCAGGCAGGGCGTAGCACCCATCCAGTTTTACGTAATCCACGCCCCACGCAGAAAAGGTTGCCGCATCTGGAGTAGAACGTTTTGGGATCATTAGTGATGAAAAAGGAAACACCAAGAGAATACTATTTACATACACCCATAAATTCACGCTTTCTTCCCATGGGGTAGGCAGAAACCACAGAACGCCACCTGCTTTGACCCTTACATACTTCTTTTGTCTCATCCACGTTCATACATCTGGTCATACACACATAGTATTTAGTATCGAATCGATTAGTATTGAATCTAGCCTGTTGTCTGGTTTAAAATTCTGAGTGAAAATTCGTTATCAACATTGTAGCGGCCTACAAAAAGCAACTTACTACAAAAAGTACTACAGCGCCATCTATGACACGACGGAAGAACTAACATCAATTTCCTACATCTCGCAATCAAAGTTTACATCGACTTAAGAGTATATAGAGAAACCCGACAACAACTGTCGGGCAGTTGCCCACCAGACATAGCACCCGTCTGGTCAGAGGATCCTCCCCTTTCAATGGAGTATTGAGGAACTTTACACCCTGTTCCTCATACTCCTAAACCATATACATCTTCCTGCCCTTGTCTTTTGTTACTTGGGGTCGTTGCAACAATATCTAGATATTCCAAGATTTTCATGCGTTGTAGCTTTATTAATTTTGTTTCCTTAAACTCTGACAGCCTTAAACTTTTCCGTAATTTCGTTTCATCTGAAAACTAATACCAGTTTTGTGGAGAGTGTACTATCGGTACCAATGTTTGTTAAATTAGTATGTAGTGATTCGAGCCCAAAAAATGTTCGGCTTCTCTGTATTGTATATTCCGTTATTTGCTTTTAAAAATAAGCATAATCAGAACAATTAAATCGGTGAAAGGTGTATTGCTAAAAGGACCAATAAGAGGTTATGTTTGCTTCCGACTTTATATTACCAGACAGGTTTATATTTCCCGTTTTGTCGATTAAATTAGCTACTTATCGAGCATTCACGTAATAAAACGTTTTTTTTGTTGTTATCCAACATGATATTTGGAACCGGATTCTCTTCGTTTTCCAATTTCTTGCAAAGCATGCGAATTTATAGTTGCAATCAGTTGTATTTAAGCAACTGTTGTCTTGCAACTATTACTGCGTTTCAAGGATAGTTAGTTTATTTATAATACGAGTAGTATGCTAGATTCTGTTGAATTATAATGTTTGTAACTTCCATTGTGTAATATTGCAGATACAATGAATACCCAATTTAACAGTACCGAATACTAAGTTCCTTTTGTTGGGAAAAAAATCCCTAGGTTTCGGATCCAGTCAAAGCTGCATCAAGTCTGACACTTTGACGTCGTCGGTCCACCTGGCTTGTTTCATGTCTACGAACATACAAATATAATCTACTCTTTTGAAAGATCATATAACAAAACATCACGCCTGTAAGCCCTGAAGGGTTAGGCAGAGATGTACCTAATAGTACACCCACTTTTCGCCAGTTATATTTAAGTCCCATGTAATATGACGCGAGCCTATTGCCATCAACTGGGCACAAATCCAGACTCCGTGACTGCTACTGAGAAGCTCCTGATGGAAAAACCCAATAACAATTTGCCCAACCCGGGAATTGAACCTTGGACCTCATGCTCAGCAGTCCGACAACTAGAACAACGAGGCAGTCTTTTAAAAGATATCATTCAGTAAATTTATTTGAGAGTCATTATTCTAACAATAAAACAATTGCAAAGAAAATCACAACGAACATTTATCAAAATATCCAACAGATGGCGTTACAAAACAAAGTTACAGACATACTCTCACGCAGGGTATTGTAATGTCTGCCTATATCATTCCAATTATGTATAGTTACGAAGTTAGAAACACAACTGACAGAAAATAACGTAACATACGCGTAATTTTAGATTCGTTCATTCGTATCTTACATGCGTGTGAATAGGTATTTTAATTTTAGAATCATACAACTCTTCAGTTTGGCGGTTAAAGTTTGGTGTAACTACTATGTATTTTCGGCTTTAAACATTACCGATCGGCAATTAATTCCGATTTGGGTTATTGTCTTGTTACTATTTGATTTAGGTACTGATTATCAATGATTAAAAGCTAATTCTACGAGTATTTATCTAGTGCAAGTTCCACTCATTGATGAGACAACGAAAATGTATCAGGCTTGGTTTTTTAATAGTTGTGTCTCCTTAACATCATTTACCAAACACGTGGACGAGCTTCCCATGAAGTGTAGTGATAACCGTATGGATAGGCTTCCATTATAACCGGATGCAGCTGAATACTAGTATGTTGCCCCACACTAGGAATTTATCCTGTATCGTTGGTGCGTTTATAAACATTTAAACTCACATACACCAACAGCCATTCCCTAGTCGATTTGGTAGCAGTTCCCCTATATTTTTTTTATACAGGCTTCCCTTTTTTACAAATTAATGTTATACAGGAAAACCGGACTTGATGTTACAGCCACATCCGATTATTATATCGCTATCCGTATGAACACTAGTGCGAAAATATCGTACAAATTAACCTAATATAGGGTGACTGGTAAATAGTGACCGATACTTAAACACGTGATTAAACTAACAACAAACAACTTTCCCAAAGAAACATTTTCTTTTTATACTCATTCATTTTTATCACAAGCTGATAGGCCAAAGGCGCGCGCGCGCGAATTTCATACGGCTGTTTTATTATTGCGATAAAAGTAAATGAGTATAAAACAATGTTTCTTTGGGAAAGTTGTTTGTTATCATGAGTATAATCACGTATTTGAGTGTCGGTCACTAATTACCAGTAGCCCTATATTTATTCATGTCTAGCTTATTAACAGTGTTCCCATCCTAATTACTTCCAAGCAATCAGCACGCAAAATATACACGCAATACTAAACGGCTTATGTTTAACATAACACCAGATAAAGTAAATATAACCTTAAAAAACATATATAGCCCAATATCCCGAGCTCGCTTTGCTCGCACTTGCTTCCTAAGTTCTTCTTGCCACAAAATTTGGTGATCATTTACTATATTTGGTGATCATTTACTATATTTGGTCTTTGAATACAATTTTTTGGTGATTAGTATTTTTTTTTGGGTAACGTAGCTTAGGATCTCAAAGTATTTTTGGTGCTCATTATATCTAATCCCATACTAAACTTAATAACGCTTTAAATACTTACGTGCAACGTCAAAGGAAGTCAGGTCACTTTGTATTTTAGAAGAGACATCGCCGCGAAAAGAGTGCGAATTATGAATTTAATTTACCGAACTACATGATTCTAGATCCGCAAGCGTTTTTCGTCGATTACTTAAAAATGCTTCTAGAATAATTATTGAATAATTGCTAGGAAGCAAGGGTATTACCTATTCGCATCAACGTCTGCAGTATCAAGGGCAGCAATGGCTTGTCACGTCAAAGTCAAAATTGGAATATAATTATTTTCTCCGCAACACACAATCTCAAATCCAATATACCGACTGTATGCAGTTTGGTGCCAGAATTCGGTATGAAGGTGAGGTTCGGTATGTAGGTGGGAATACTTTTCCAGAGGAGCTCGTATTGAAAGGACATTACACATTTTTTTTTTTTACAAAGAACAACAAAGAAATGCACCCAATTACTTTTAAAATTGTGAAAACTCGTATTTTTTTGATTCTTCAAATCCGCCTCTAAAACACTAGTGAATTAGCGTCACCATTACTTACATAATATTCAAAAAACCTCTTCCTATATTCAAAACCATACATTGCTTGCATTTCCATTGTTCACTTCATTTCACAAAGATGACTTGAAAACTCCGCGAATAACAATTAGCATATCTACATCTATACTTTCTTTTTCTTACTTACTTGATTATCTAACTCTAATACAGTAAGATTGAAACATTTTACTCATCGGTATAAAAATATAAATAATTTAAATCAATGGCAAAATAAATAAAGATCTATAATTCATTGTATTTCTTACCATTGCTTATCAAAACGAGAGTGATAAGTTTCCATTATGTAATCTGTTAACAAAAAAACCTATCAGAATTCTTTAGCAGTCATGTCATGATCCATCATGACATTCCACATAACCCCGCACACATGGTTATCCTAACAAAGGCCTAGTACACACAGTCGGTCAGGAAGTCACAAGAACTATTGCAATACAGGCGACGACGGCGACGTTGCGCAACCCTTAAGACAGATATACGTACGACGATATTCAACGATGAAATACGACATTATTCGCCGTCTAAATACTTTTCCTAACATCCGATGAATTTATATCGGTATTAAAAGTTTGTATTAGGTCATTCGCGTTGGTACATCGAATAGCTAATTCCGATATGTAGGCTAAGTTGAGACATAGGTCTATTGTTGTGTCGTAAGTTATCGTATATGTATTTTTAAGTAGTCTGATTACAAATGCAGTGTTTCACGTAGGTATATATGTATTATGTTTCTTGACTTGAAAGTTTCAACTCGTAAAAACTTGACTGTTGCATTCTAATCTTTACATGTACATATAAAACAAAGTCGCTTCCCGCCGTCTGTACGCTTAGACCTTTTAAACTATGCAATGTATTTTCATGCGTTTTTCATCAATAGACAGAATGATTCAAGAGGAAGGTTTATATGTACAATTTATCCCCAAAGAATACATCAAAATTTCCGCGCGAACGTTGTCGCGGGCAGCAGCTACTAACAAAATAATTGGATTTGCCTCAATAAATTTTGAAGTGTTTCTCTTCTTCTACGCAATCTCCTGGCATTTAATTTTACAAAGGAATTATAAATTTGTTACTAATAGATCGTATTATTAGATTTAAGACCGTATAGTAATGCAGCTACTGCAAACATTCACTCTCAGTTGATTTAAGTTAATCATCATCAACAGCTTTATGTCCCTCGTAATAAGTTTTTAATTAAATTAATTGTAACTTCTTAGAACATATTCGTCTGCTTATTCAGTGTCATTCATCCCAATATTACTACTAGATACTGACTTCAGTTCATTATCATTAAGCACATTATGTGCTTCGTAAAAGTTTTTAATTAGGAAGGTGGTTACTTTCGACAACCTACTCTATGATTATACTGTCTCTTTTATCGCGAAATTACTTTCGATCAACTTTCCATACGTTATCAAACCATGTAAACGAATGACGTTTGTAGAAAATAATGTGGAATAGAGAAAGTATACTAAGTTCTTATCGTTAAACGAAGCTAATGGACGAACAACAGACAAAACATCAAGTCTATAATCTCTGAAGAGTTTGAGCAGATGTTTACTCTATAGTACTTCAATAGTACACTCACATTTCTAGTCTCATGTTAAAGGGGGGCGAGCCTATTGCCATCAGCCGGACACAACTTTAGACTCCGGACTGCTAATGGCACATTCGTGAAAAACCCTATAACACTTTTCCCGACTCGGGAATAAACCCAGTACCTAATAGAAGTAGGAGTTTTATAGCCTACTTTCTACTAATATTATAAATGCGAAAGTTTTGTGAGGATGGAAGCAAAACTTTTTGCATAGATTTGTATGAAATTTGGAACAGGGGTCTGGAATAGCACATAGGATATTTTTTACGTTAGTACCCGGTAGTACAAACCCGTGGGACAATTACCGAACAAAACGCGGACAAAGCCATTGGCATAAGTTTGTTATAAATGATTACCTCCAGCAAGATGGCCGACAACACCAGGGTATCCAGCGCATGTGAAGTTGCCATAATCCTCATAGATACCGAACTTCAGTCCCTTGCTATGTACCTGGGAACAAAACATAACAACCATTAACATACACATTCAAACAATAAATATTTTCAGAGTCTAATAACCAGTCTCATCAACCAAAGAGTATAATATTACCCAGTAATTGTTGTGGTGGTCAGATAGGCAGTCGCTCCATGTAAAATACTGGTATTCAGCTGCATCCAGTTTGACTGGAAGCCGACCGTAACATAGTTTGGAAAAGACCAGGCAACCAATGACTCAAATAAAAAAAAAAATGTAAGCTTGTACATCAAGTAAAAAAAAAAAAACTTGAGAGGTGTCAAGGGACACCCGGATGGAACGAAGTTCCTTTCACGTACATAATATCAATACATTTTAGATTTAAGTTAGTGTGCGAAAAATAAAATATTTAATTTAAGGAAGATTAATCCTTAATTCGAAGCAATACGTCTTACTTAACTGCACAACCGAATTTGTACTTTGTAGTTCGATCACTCAAAATAATAATCATATCTATCCTTACTCACATACACACCCCAATTGTACGTAATTTAAGGAAATTTCAACTTTATTTTAAAGAAATAAAGCTTACAATAGCTTACTATAGCAAAAAGTGACGTGACAACTTTTCGTAAGCATTTTTTCCGTCTAGCCCCCTTTCACAACGCGCGATAAGGAACTTCGTTCCAAAAAAAAAACATTGACTATAAATAGAACAGAAATGATACCAATCCGATTGAAGATATTTCAACGCAACAATGTATGTCTTTGCGTGTGAACAAAGATTTTCCTCTTACTTTGATCTCTGATATACCATAGGTTCTCACCACGAAGGTCAGAAGTTCACAGTACACCATAGGTCACAAGAAATCTACTCTAAGAATACGCAATTTTCCTAAGCCGACCTTTACGTGATCACAAGATGGTAAGCCAATGACCTTCTGCATATCTTTTACGTACAAAAAAGCACGGAACATGATCACCAAAACTTTTTACTAAATGTCCTCTTAAATCAACCGCTACTCTTTTGTTCTTATTTTCTTCACATCACTGCTCTCAAACAACTGAACGTTATAAAACAAATGACTGCAAAAAGGTGCTTGCAATAAAACCTTATACTTTTTGTGCGGTCTAAAAAAACTCCAGCGGTATGAGCTTAGACCTTTATTCGATCATTCTTAGATAATTTGGTCCATTGTTACGAAATCACTTGCAAAAACTATTATAATCATTATGTAGATCGTTGGAAATCATGAGTCTTTATTGTGAACAAGTCATTCACTCTTAGACCACAAGGCTGTAAGTTAAATACTTACTATATGTATCTATAACATTTTATTCGATATTGTTAACGATTATTACGTTCGTGGGAGATTATTATAGAATGTTTTGGCGGTTCAAGGGCAAAATATAAAGATATGATACAGTCTTTATTCTACGTGCATTCTTTTGTTATAAATTGTGTAACCGAGCTTTATATTTTGATAAATACTTATGATATGGCATGGTTTCGGAATTACTGATTGTTTTGGAAAATATATTCTTTACTTTACTGCTATTAAAAATCAATTTGAATTGACCACAACACAATATTATGAATTTGCTTATCGAATAGTGCCATATTCGTAAAGATATTGCCAAAATATTCTGATGGTTGAGTCAAGTTTCAAAACGATGGACGTTACGTTTCGAAACTGGACCTGACCTGAAGGTATATGACCTTTCTTTTGACCTATTCATTGATGCTATACTCATATCTGAATATTGACCTACATAATAAACAAAAGCTCCTGTTTGACATTAACCCGCGTGGGCGGTTAACGGTCCTCTCCTCATCAAAGAGAGGAAGCCTGTGTACTAGTTAGTTACTTTCTAATATATATTTATAGTATTTTATATATTCTTGTGGTATATCTTAGTATTCAATTCAAATCATTTTCAGATACACATCTACCACTGTTTTTGTCTCTGTATCACCCAAAGATTGACCAGTAGAAAATGCCTATAGCATTATAGTCCACTTTTTATTTCTTCACAAATTGATTACATTTTAAATATTCCTTAAAAAAAAAAAAAAAAATAGTATCCCACCGATATCGGGAACAGGATCCGGGCTACCGGTGGTCAGGGCTCTTGAGAGAGGAACCTCCTAACAATACGTGCCGTATCCAGAAGTACTGCTTTCTGAATACAGCCCTTGATCCAGCAGCCAAGCGAAAGACTCCTCAGATGTTGGCTGAGGCTTTTGGGTATTAAGCTACTAGCCGACACGACTATCGGCATAATGATTGCTGTTTAGTACATATTATTATATATTAAAATTATCATTAAGCCCGCCTCCGTACTTTGTGCTTGAAGTGTTAAATAAATTAATTAATTAATACTAGCAGTGAGAACCTAAATGGATTATGCTTAAAACACTTGTTTTAGGCCCACCGTAAAGACATTCATAAAGTATTGCATTTAGATTGCAGAACTAGAAACATTGTACAAAGATCTAACACATGCTACTTGTGTAACTCGCAAGCTTACTAAATAATACCCAGATAATAATATATCACCGTTTAAACAAAGAGCCGCTTAGTTTCAATAGTCAGTAAACTGCAGTTCAAGGGTCAAAAACGTTCGCATTTAACTATAGATGCATTTACAAAGTTAAATGTTTAACTTTAACTAGTTAATAAATAACTATGGATGAAACAGAAACAAAAGAAGGGTTCACCTTGAAATTTTAACACAGGAAGTGTTATTACGACTGTCCTCAAAATGTTGGTAGTTGGTAATAAATTCTTGCTAGTTAAGTAATACTGCATGCATGTTGGAAAGATTACAATAATAGACACAAAAACAGACAATTTGTTTGGACGAACAGGCACAAAAGGACGAAGTTAATGAGGACGCATTTGCTTGCTGCGTTTTTAAACTACTAAAAGGTTTATGAATAAATGTTGCTTATAGTTGAGAGATGTTTAAACGAAAAATAGCCCTTAGCAAACTTTGATCAGACAGAGTTTATTAATAAACCCAAAATTTACATACGTTTTTTTTGGATGGCATCTCGCAGTTCAACCTTGAGGTTGTCGTCTGCTTAACCGGACCATCCTGTGGGTGCCTTAAGAGTAAGGCCTCCAGCCAGGGCATAAAGACTTACAAACTAAGCGACTGCACGCTAAGGGCACCCCCTGTGGGGTACGAACCTCGGCTTAGGGCGTCGCTGGAGGAGGACTGCATGGGGACAGGCTGGATCTGAATGGTATCATTATTTAAGGGCTGATTTAAAACTACTGGCACAGCATCGCGGGCTGGCTCGAGCGAGGGTCGGGGAGGGCATGGACCGGGACGTCGCGACGGACCTCGACGGCGAGGTCGGAAAGACGGCGGTTTGAGTCGGAACTTTTTAAGAGTGCTAGTCTCTTTGCTACTCTCCTGGAGGAGGGTGATAGCATCATCTGGAGTGACAAGGGTATGCCTAGGACGGCGTACTGTACTAATGCGCGAGGGTTCGTAACGGGCGGCCGCTGCGATCAG
This sequence comes from Cerastis leucographa, assembly GCA_963082945.1. Classification (NCBI taxonomy): domain Eukaryota; kingdom Metazoa; phylum Arthropoda; class Insecta; order Lepidoptera; family Noctuidae; genus Cerastis; species Cerastis leucographa. Next base: position 10,754,219 of record OY720353.1, read on the forward strand.
GGGATTACGGTGTTTAATGGCGTTATCGAAGAAACGCTTCGAAAGACGTTTCATAAACTGAAGGACGGTGGGCATTCTAAGGTCTACGTGTAGACGGTCATTACGGACATAAAAAGGGGCTCCCGTGACTCTACGTAAGAACCGGTTCTGTAAGATTTGCATCCTATGGATGAACTTAGGCTTGGTGTGAGCGTACACGACGCAAGCGTACGTCATAATGGGGCGGATCACCGCGGTATAAAGGCGCAACTTGCACTTGAGTGACAACTTGCTTTTTGCCGAAATCATGAAATGAAGCCTACCCAGAGCAAAGGCAGCTCGGTCGCGAGCTGATTTGATGTGCACCGCGAAAGACAGGTGGTTGTCAAGTAAGACTCCTAAGTACTTGGCTTGCTTGTCCCAAGGGATAGGCTTACCGTACATAGTGATCGGGCTGAGCGCGGGTGGCTTATTTTTACGCTGTTTAGAGAAAAGAACTGCCTGGCTCTTGTCGTGGTTCACCTCGATTCTCCATTTCCGGAACCAAGCGCCTAAGACGTTGGCTGCGGTTTGGAGGGTGCTATAGATAGCGTCGTGACTGCGGCCAGTGTAATAAATGGCCGTGTCGTCCGCGAACATGGCTAACTGAGCCTTCTTGCTCTTGGGGTTGTCACTGGTGAACAGAGTAAAGATAAGGGGAGAGACGACGGAGCCCTGAGGGACTCCAGCTCTAATGGGGTGGGGGGAAGACAGTGCCTTCCCGATGCGATAGCGGAAGGTGCGATCCGACAAAAAGTCTCGTAAGATGAGCACGAGACAGTCTGGCACTCCCAGTTTGTACAGCTTATAAATAAGCCGTTGTGCCAGACTTTGTCGAAAGCTTTTGCTATATCAAAGAACAACACACCCGTCATCGCTCCACGCTAGAAGCCAGCGCTCAAGTGCTCTACGATGCGACGGGCCTCTTGAATGCAAGAGTGTGCGGTCCTGAAGCCGAACTGCTCGTTGGGGATGAGACTCTTAGCCTCGGCGAAGTCTTTGAGTCGCTTATAAATAAGTCTCTCGTAGATTTTGCCGAGTGCGTTCAGGAGACTGATAATTTACATACGTTTTTTGCTCTGTTATTTATCGGGCAGCAAACCTGACAAGATTGTTTAAGGAACCTATTTTACTTTTATAAATTCAACTGTCAAATAGTAGGTAGCAACTAGGATATTAAATATGAAAGGATCTCGATGTGAATAGAGAACAAGAAAAGAAAGTAAAAAATACGAACGTACAATTACAAACATAAATATTACAGTACTCTATCATAAATAAAATCTACGCATAACAACTTTCTAGCGCAACTGCCTATTTTCCTACGATATTCACTTTCCTAATATGCATAACGTTCATACAACTTGTAGATTTACGTTTCTTCTCACAAAATACATAGCTACCAATTACAATGGTAGTTAAAAATAAAAGTGGGTATAAAAATTTGTTTTGTATGTCAAAATATTTGCTTATATCGAGGTCAAAGTTTTGGCCACAAAAGACCTTAAAAGCTGCTTATTCACGATTTACTCAAAAAAATTAGTGCCTGAACGCTTTTAAGGCAGGAACATTTTCTAAAGTAGAATCACTCTTAAAGACTACAAGAACCAGTGCAAAAGCATATAAAAAAAAAGTCTTCAACACTATCTCTCTCAGAGTGTCGCCCTGAATCGGCTGAAGAGACGCAAAATCCTGATCCTGTATAGCCTACAATGAACTAGCGTTTACAAAGAGTCATTCCCAGTGGGTAACTGACTCTGCATGGCGTTCTCAGACAACACATCATCTGCTCAGTGTATGAACTAATTACACGTGAAGAGAATAAAAAAAAACTCATGCAGGTTGTTTTAATTTTTTTAAGGATTTCACAGAATTTTGAAATAATAATGATCTCATTTTAAAATGAAAACTATAAAACTTTATAATACTTACATGTTACATGTAAAAAAAGTGTAGGTTAAAAAATATAATGAGTAACTAAACTACTATAACCAATTCAGAGGTCAAACAGAACATAATATCTCCACACTATCTCATCTTTAAGTTATCATAGATCACAGAGTTTTTTACCCATAATGATACTCCACAATGAACTGTTCTGGGATCCCAGCTTAACGAACGCACGTACTTGTTACAAAGATGACATGTATGGCAGTTAGGCGAGTATGTCGCGTCGTGCCCCAGGCTGTTGCGCAAACCCGTGGGAAAAGCCTGTAGTGACTGTTTCGAAACAGACGATGTGCCACTGTACAGAGCCTATAATAGCTTCCTTTATCTTCCCCGCCTAGATTTCTTTGAATGCCTCTACTATTGATTCGCAGAATTTATAGATGTTCTCTTAATAATCGTGAGATGTTGCCTAGTGCCCTGCAAGCTCATTAAGCACCACTACTGAGCATGAAATCTTGGGTTCGATGGTTCGGGTCGAGAAAAGTGTTTATTTGCGATGGGTTTGCTCTTGATTCTAGTCAAGATAAGAGATGACAGAGAAAAAGTCGACGATGGTACGAGCTTACTCAGAAGAAGCCTGTTCACTCTAACTTTAAAGAGGTTAGGGTTGTAAGCGTACGCAAACACAGACGCAGGCAGAGAGTTCCACTCTTTTTGTGCGCATTATGAAAGACGTTTGAAAACGCTTAGTGCGAATTGGTGGAATAGCAATAAGGTAGGGATGGTAACTTGCAGTGCGTCTAGTTGTCCGATGGAAAAAGGGGGCCGGTGGGATGAGGTCGTGGATTTCTTGGGCACACTCACCAAAGTAGAGCCTGTAGAAGACCGACTTATACTTTTATATCAAAACCATCTGTGACTTCTCGTCAAATAATAATCTTTTCATCCCGCTCTCATTTAAAGGCTCTTTTACGATTATTGATATATGGAAGTAACAAAATCTCGATTCTCATACAATTTGGACACATCGATACGACGAAGAATATCTCGACATTTACGACTCGATTGAACAGTCAAATCGAGTTTTCATAGTAACAATATCACGTCGAGTGGGGGATTGGGACAGGTCGGTAGGCCGCCAGCCTCGTTAGGCGGTTAGGCCTCGGCCGATAATCGCTAACATTATTTATTGCTTCCTCTGATCAAACAACCTGTTTATTTGCAACACATTTCGGTCTCGGAGGCAAAAGTTCGATTTCATTTGCATGCAAGAACTGTAGCTGTTAGGTACTAGTGCCTTTGCTCATATCTAGCCTTTACAAGTGAGTGTCTTTGCTGATTTACTTCTTCCTTATAACATAGGAATTTCTAAATGATCTGGTTTAGTTTCAGTATTACTTAAAACTCATCCACAGTATCCAGAAATGATTAGGTATAATGAGCAAAAAATATAGTGGATTGCGTAAGCACAGAATTATGAGTCTGTAAAAAAATGATAGGTCTTTATGTGTGCACTAATTTCAGTCTATCTTAGGTACAACGACAATGGCCACTAATTCACTAAAATGAGTCATAATGTTGGCTTTAAGTCCGTATTATAAACAGGTAAGTACGTAATGAAGTTTTTTGCCCCAGCGTTATGTATTTATTACTCAAACATTTTAGTCTATGAAAATTATAACATGCTTTTTGTAAATAAAAACTTTGTCGGCGACTGCCAGCCATTTCCAACGTCCGGTCATTAAACAAACAAAATAATGTACTTCCATTTCAAAGGAATCTGTCTCGAAAACTTTTAATCCAATTTAAAAAGGTCGCAGCATTGTCTTATTGCGAACTCTTTTGTTTAATATCTGACACGCGGCGAAGGCGTGGGAACATCTGATCCTACGACGAAGGTCTTAAGATAAGTCGCCAGATAATAAAGGTATGTGTACCTAAGTTGTCAGTTATTGTCTGACTGTATTGTTAGGCCGTTCACATAAATGTAAGGGCTTTTCTTACAACACTATTGTAACAACGAGATTGCGAATGCAACAGTAAAAAGTTGCAGTGTAAATGTTTAAGATACCTCTGTTTTATTGTTCTGATTGACCTTATATATCTTGTTGGCGAGTACTCCGGTTTCTTCTGTCCATTTCTGTTCGTTGACGAAACCCGAAACGACGAAGATACGTTGCCGTAAAAGGGATCCCTTTTTTGGTGTTTGGTAATAAACTTGCGTGACGTATGAATGTGGGGCAATATAGGTATCTTTATTTCTTACTGATAATGATCGCTCCATCTGTTAATGCAAATGTTGTAAGAAAACTGAAGAGTTACCTACATCTGTTCAAAAGCAGCCTGTTCTGTCTATAATGAACTTTTCAACAATGTTGAAATTCCCAAGCAATGATGCTGAAAGTATCGAAAAATTCCTCGTGAGCTCTCCGGGATTGGTGGTAAGTAAGTATACCGTTTGGGGACACATTGTCTATATGCGTATGTATGTAGGTGTGTCTCTATCCCACGAAAGCCCCATAAGGCTACCTTTATGGGGCTTTCTTTTTGCGTACTAAACCTGATTCTTGGAATATTTGACAAACTTCCGAGGTTATAAAACAGTACCTTCTTTGACATGAAACAGACAAAAGAATAGTATTCGGTAATATCATACAACGACATACGTAAGTAGACACTGCATTTTAAGACTTATGTGTAATTGTTTAATTGTTTTGACAAGAAAATTACCGTGACCTCTCTATGCAAACTATTAAATATTAATTGACTCAGTTTGAAAAGGTTAACTATTTACGGCGTGGGTAGCTTGTTAGCAATAAAAAGTATGTGCAGGCAGTTGATATTGTTATGTAAACTTTTGAACGTTCTTACCTTTTATGTATGAGATAATTAATTAAGATGAAGGGTTAAGTAACGAGCTCATTGCTCAAAGCTTACTCGAGTGCGCTAAGTTACTTGATTGTTGACATACACAAAGATAACATTTAGCCTGTAATCCTCAAAATGGTTAAGCAGAAGTCTACCTTTATTACACCCACATTACGGTATTTCGCATTTAAGGAGGCGGGCCTATTGCCATTAATTGGGTACAAATTCTAAATGATCAAAAATTTTAATAATAATTCAGTTTATTACTAAATACACCGTGTAAATCACGAAGCCGTCAACCAAGCATTCTGTACATGAAACTAAGTAACTTTACGCAAAAATTATTGCTGGGAAACGACTTTTTTTTTGAGGGGTGTAAAATCATGTTTTGAGGTAGAACTCAATGTTACGCACTGAAAACATTGTGCTGATGGACGGATTGAATAGTACGGGGGTCGTGGAGGTGTTTAAAGTAAAAAACTTACATTAAAAACTTGTATTTAAAAAAATACTTGTCAAAAAGTTGGAACTTTGACCCCTAATATCTCCGTAACTAGAAGGTTCCCAGGTATGGTGTAGAACAAAAAAAATGATCGCAATGATAGGGAGAACCAGTGCCTTTCGGCTTCGTTAAGAGGTGTTTTACACCCTTTATTTAACCGCAACGTGTGTTCGACATACTTAACTGCAATTTAGTGCGTGCTATTGCTATCACCATGACACATATCCTGACTGACGGAAATATTGCAAACCGTAATACAACTAGGAAAAGTTAAAGTGATCACAATACTCATACAGGATGACAGCTGTCAGTCAAGACTGCGCAGCTGCGTGTCGGATGCGCCTGCGCCTGTGGCAGTGTCAAGGTCACGCGCACATCACCCGCGAAACGTTGACGCGTGAGCGACACTACAATGTTATGTGTAGTGGTTTGACATTAACTACTCACTGCAATTTTTCTGGGTTGTGCGAATATAAGCTGCATTTTATATTTAAAAAAAACACATATAAATTTAATACGATGAGATTTACTTTGGGAAAAATTACAAACTTCTATAAAAAATATCCCCTCTCTTTTACGGGATGGATTTTCAAAGATCGTTCCTTAGTGACTCTGTACAAAATTTCAGGTTTCAAACTGTAAACAACGCTCACTCGTCTGCCAGCGAATGATTTTTCGATTTTTATTAAATATATAATTATGACCTTATTATTTCTAATTAGGATTAAAGTAGGTCTATGTAGATTTGATTAGAAACAATCACTAATTCTCAGCTAGATTGGTCGCTGCTAATAAAAATATTGGTAAAAGACCAGCCAGGCGATGATACCCCATGACGCCGAATGACGGCCATAACAAACGAGTGATCCATGTCACCATGACACGATTTCATACAAAATGACAGTGTGGTGAACGCATTCGTTTCGCCATAGGGTAATGTGTTCCCAACGAGGTAAGCTTTGTTCGTCAATGTAGAACGTAATTCATTCGGACATTAATTGATTATGAAGTGGCGAGGATTAAAGTGTTAATGTGGTATAGTTATGACAAAATTATAGATGCGTGCACGCTTTTTGTTGATTACATAATTAAGTGAATGTATTGTATAAGAATTCGAATCATTAGTTTAAAACTTAGAGCACGAAAACGAGCAATTCATGATCTTTCTCCCCTTATCCTTATTGTTATTTGTTGGTCGGCGTAACACGTTTTTTTCATTCATTCTCCCCTGTCATTCGTAACGATATCATTTACTCCATTTTCCTTCATTTCATTTAACGAAAACGAGCAACTCATCATCATCTGCCTAGCCTTTTCCCAAGTATGTTGGGGGGGAGCTTCCAGTCTAGCCGGATGCAGTTGAATACCAGTATTTTACATGGAGCGACTGCCTATCTGACCTCCACAACTCAATTAGTACTACCTTTAGCGACTGTCAAAGATCTACAAATGACGTGCAACTATTACAACTTTTAAAAACTAAAAAAATCTCTTTGGCGTTAGTTCCACGGTAACAGTTCAAAAGAAAGACATCAAGCACCGCCGCTAAAGTAAAAAAAAAAACAATTAATTCAATCTCACAGAGATCGTCTTTCATCCAAAACGAGCAATTTCCTATCCAATGAAAGCGTGAAGATTCCGCAAAGGTAAAAACTATTGAAAAGCGAGTCTGTTTCCGTGTTTACGCACACCGTGCAATTGCTTCGTAATTGGCGTGCACTTGGCCCAGATATTGGCGAGTTGGGCGTTGGCCGTTTTTTACACTTTTACCGCGACCTTCAGGGCAGCCGTTTGGTGGTTTCTCACGGTAAGCGATAAGACGACATTGAACCTAATCTGCTATGCTATGTCGCAGACAACTATGAGATTTATGATCTTTAATTTTACGCGAAGAGAGAATATTATTGCTTGCTGGACAATAAATTACTTGGTTTCTGTACCACTTTTTTTTGCATTTGCCAATTTCAATAGCTAAGTAGCGCGTTCAAACACACTTAAAAATTTGCATAGACAACCCATTTGCCAAGAAATATACACGTACGGCAAAAAAAAAACCGAATTATCTCTATGTGGGTATACCGTGTACGGCACTCAGTTTGTACAGCTCATGGGCAATCTGAGGCTATTTCGGCAGCTCAAGGCAGGCTATTTTTGCTCACTAACCAAGATCAATGTGATCAACACTCAAATCGGGTGAACTGGAGCAAGGCTATGAGAATTACTTGTGGTTTTACTGATCATCAGTTGTGGGTAAATTGTTGTGAACATTGCGTCACGTTCCCCAACTTTTGGAACTGAGCATTTTGTTAAAAATCAGGGTGATTTTAATAAACATTGTTTATATTGATATATCATTTAATAAAGTTTGTGGTTTCTTTGAAAACCAAATTGGGATTGACAAGAAAACAGCGAGTGATAATGAAACTAACATGGAAGAAATCGGCGAACACGAGTCTTTGCCTAGGTAGCTATGTACAAAGAGAACACACATAAGAACAGCAATGGGGGTGCGGACTGGGTAAAGAAAACGACATTATATTTTGTCCGTCAGACAGGAAATACAAAAATATCAGACACGTATTTTTTGTTTTATCAAAATATCAAAAAATTACTTAGTTAAAACTCATTAAAGTTGTAGAGTGGGGGCTTACTACGTCACAAGTAGGTATAAAACTTACCTACATGTGATTTCATGCGCCATTTCAACTCAATATATCTCCGTAATTTTATGACCACGTGAAAAAAGCACAAATACGTGTCCAATACTTTTCAATAAACTACCCGACAGACAAAGAAAAATAAAATTGGATTATCCTCTATTCTAGTTGTAAAATTAATTTAAAGTGATTTTCACTATGCAAAAATTTTCTGAGAACAGTGAAATGTAGAATTAATATGATTCTGGTTGCTGAAGTTGACGCAGGTCTAATAAAAATATTTGACAAGCTTGTTAGTAAGATTATATGTAGATTTTATAACATCTAGAATTACACATTTTTCGAAAAATCAAAGATCTAGTGAATAATGGTTTAATTGATACAATAACCGTACCAACTAATAACATAAAGAAGAAAGTTGGTAATGAAATTAATGTATAATTTACAGTACTTAGAAAATATTGTTACCAAGATTATCAAGTAGATGGAGAAAACGTAATAAAACGTCAAAATGCGTCATTAATTCATGAGTTAACTGTCATAAAAGTATTATGTTTGAGAACTATTAAGTACTATCATCCCATAAAAGAGAGGATGCCGTACCTTTAATGTTTCTTGACGCTTACAATCGTTTAAAGAAGAGCACTCTAAAAATTGCTCAAAAAAATCCGCAAAGCATTGCAAAGGTCTACCACCACATAACACAAATACACTAAGGTCTATTTTCCCATCAATTTCAGGAAGCCAGCAGCCCTAATTAGGTTATTAAATTTCCAGACCGAACCTAACCTAGTTTGTCAGAATCACAAAGAAAGTTGAAGCCACAAGGCAATTTGCAGTCTCCCATCCGTAACTTTGTAAGCCTTGTCTAGAAAACGATTTGGTAGCATCACGGACGATTTGGTTGAAGGAAAGCAGGTTAAGAGGCATAGATCTTGGATACAATCCACATGGCATTGTGGGCAGAATCCGTGATATGACGGATTCAGATTTAATGGTGCGTAAAATTTTATGCTGTATTGTCTACAAATAAGATGGTTAATCGCGTAACATCATGGATGATAGGAAGCTATCAAGGAAGATTTGACTAATGCTCAGAAAATACAAGCAAATATTGAATGCTAAGAGAAAGCTCAGTTTTGTTACATCTATGTTACGCATGTGATGTTTAGTGATAATTATATTTTATGCAACGAAAATCTTAAATAATTATGTTGATAAATGTTGGTATTATACAAGGTGTTGTTTTGCAACCTCGTCAAATTCAAGGAGGTAAGTAACTATACCAATGATTCTCGTCCCAAATCAATAATAAAATTGGTAGCTAATTTTTATTTTTTTTCTTATTTACGGAAATCGGTATGTGTGAACCACCCGTGTTTTAAACGCAGGCCGTCTGATTCTCGCCCTATAACCGCGCTTCCACAAATACAAACAATTTCAAACGTTTATTCGATAATTTCTTATTCTCTAAACCACGTTAAGGGAGTTATTTTGAAATATCACAGTCATATGCACGGTAGATAGATAGAATACACTTTCAAAATAAGCCTCCCAAACACAATAAAATAAATAAAATAAAATCAAAATCAAAAGTAATTTATTCAAATAAGGCTGATAATCAGCACCTTTGATACGTCAAAATTAATGCACTTGTAAACGTTAAGCAGAAAGCCAAAAAGCAGCATAAAGATTAGAATTAGAATTTATTTATTTGTGAGAATGTAGTTTTACATAGTATTTTGTTTAGTTCAATACATTCTCCTACAAGATGTGATGTACAAATATTCAGAATCTGAATAATTGTGTTTATCTGAATTTCAGATGTCATTTACAGTACAATACATTTTAAGATTTTTGATACAATAATTCCAAGATGAATTAATAATATGATTAGAATTAAAATTAAAAAGGTAATCGTTATTATGAGACCAATTTCACAATTAAGTAGGTATATGTCATCTTGCATTGTTACAGTATTCTAAAATTTGATTACAAACGTTTCTGCATAAAATTACCTATAGTACTAACACGAAATACCGAACCTATAGAACTATTAGGAACCTAGGAAATTGTGTAGCTCAAACTATGGGAATCGCGTCGATAGAAACCAATTAATTCGTACATATTTTAGCGTTAAATGCTATTGGGTATCGTTCGTCAACCTGTGACCAGGAAGTGTTAGAAAATATACCGAAACAAGGAAACTAGTTACAGGCGATAAAATTTTAAACGTCTTTTAACTTTAAAACAATGTTAGTGTTATTACTTTATTAGTCAAACGTTTGAAGTAATTAGAGTAAATGTTACTATTAGTGTTTAATGATGTTATTTATGTATACTTGATGACTTACAATCTGCCGAAGTTGTTTCCCTGGTAGATAGGTACTACTTCTATTACCTCTGCTAATTGAGCATGCATCACAAAAGTGTGGTCATAATATCTGTTACATACAAAATCAAAAATCAAAATATTTTATTTTACATAGGCCTACATGGGCACATAAAACGTCAACAAAAGGTGCACGGTTCGGGTTGGTTGTTCAAGAAACTAGTACCTACTCGAGGTAAATATTGGGGGACAGTCGACTGTTTTTAGCTGATTATGTATGTCTCATGGAAAAGGTGTTCAACTTGATGATCTGTACACGGCGACACATGTTTCTAGTATAACATGGCCTCGCTTTATATAGGTTTCTCGTACAATGAGAGACCCGTATAAACTGATTTTGTATAGCTTGAGTGTTCGTCGTGCGTACCACATCATATCTATATAAATATATAAAATTGAAGTGTCTGTTTGTAATATTCAAATAACCGCTTTTTACTACATACATATGAATGAATATACGGTACATATACCAAAATAACATTATTTACAATTTTTGTATGTCTGTCTGTTTGTTCCGGCTAATCTCTGGAACGGCTGGACCGATTTTGACGGGACTTTCACTGACACTGACTATATTCGAAAAATAAATAACAATTAAAATAAAAATGCAAAAACGAAGTAACTTTCTAACAATCAACTAAATAACTTTTTTGTTAAATTCCACGGGGACGAAGTCGCGGGCACAGTTAGTTCTTAAATATGACCGCACTTCTCCGATACATGCTGTATAAATGTACCTATTTGACGCTTGCAAACTTAGTTCGGAATTTCGTATAATACACACTATTTTGGTCTTTTATTACGTGGTCAATGCACTGTAAGTAAAAACGTGCTAAAAGCTTGTTAAAATAAATCATTTTTTGCCAACTTGCCGTAAATAAATAGACTAAGTTTGTTCACCTTTGTTTTGAGGTGAAGTTTAAGGTGACAGATGTTTGCATTTAACATAAAGAGGACTTTGTTTTTCGATGTTTAACTTTGTTTGGGTTAATAGATATGTACTCGCAGATTTTTATATTTCCAATTTTTTTTAACTTTGACATAGCAAGCACACAAGCAAGAGTTGCTATTAATTTTATTAATTTTCCGTTCCCACGGACAAACCGCGAAAACGGTTTTTTGGGTCATAGTGCTTAAAAAAAGATTTGTATTAACCTTGTTTTTAATAAATAATAATTTTTTAAATATTATTTTATATAGAAATATTTAAAAATGTGAATTATAAAGGGTGTAAAACACCTCTTAACGAAGCCGAAAGGCACTGGCTCTCCCTGTCATTGCGATCATTTTTTTGTTCTACACCCTACCTGGGAACCTTCTAGTTACGGAGATATTAGGGGTCAAAGTTCCAACTTTTTGACGAGTTTTTTTTTAAATACAAGTTTTTAATGTAAGATTTTTACTTTAAACACCTCCACGACCCCCGTACTATTCAATCCGTCCATCAGCACAATGTTTTGAGTGCGTTACATTGAGTTCTACCACAAAACATGATTTTACACCCCCCAAAAAAAGTCGTTTCCCAGCAATAATTTTTGCGTACAGTTACTTAGTTTCATGTACAGAATGCTTGGTTGACGGCTTCGTGATGAGGTGATTTACACGGTGTTTGTACAGGAATAAATAAACGATAATAATATAACAGCTAAACAAAGTGTATTAGCTAGATTCAATAATGATGTTACTAAGATAATCAATACATTTAAATAAGAGTAAGTTAAGGAAGCTGACAAAATTACGTCAAGCTTTTATTGCAGCATTTAGAGCCAGGTGACCATAAATTAATTAAGAAACAGTCATGATGTTTTCAGAGCCCATTAAATAATAATATTACGACGAGTATTACGGATCAAACAAAGACACCTATTAATCTTCAGATCGCGATGAAAGGCATCGCTTAAGAGAGATCTCATTGCAATAAACAGACTACAATCTAAACTAATATATCAGAAGCATCTAAATTAATACAATTGCTAATAACTTGTCTATTTATTGCACATCAGAGCTAGTAAACGCATTAAAATAGCTATGAATATAGTCGATGCAATAACACCAAATTTGGAAGAGAATATTTCAAATGGCAATTTTAGACGATATCGTAAACCGCATTAGACCACCGTTAGACGCATTAAGACATTAAAAAGTTTGCTGAGAGCATAGAAAACTGAAAAACAGAAATTAGTATTGATGATTTGAAGTGTTTTTCTAATATTAGCACGCCATCATTGCTCTTCTAGAATGTTAAAGCAATCAATTATAGACTCATATTCTTGAATCAATTCAAGACGTGCTTCGCCGACCCTATAATAAATTGGGATAAGGGCAGGAGTATGATAATTCATGCATGAATTCAAAATTATAATGTTCAATCAAACGAACTCAAAGAATAGATCTCTAATAGTGTCTAAGATATAACTAGGTACTGTCGCTTTCCTAAACAGTTTTACCAGAGTTAAAAACTATACAACTCTATCTCCATCAAGTCACCTTCAAGCAAGAATATTGTAAATCATGTTTGGATTTTTTAGGAAGATGAGATTAATGATACCAACACAACCGTATAGAGGTTGACAATGTCACCTCTATTTGTGTTCTTTTCACTATCTGCGTAACTTTCTCTCAATTCAATAATGTACCGGATTACGATTCGATTAAAACGACAATAGACGAATTGACGAAAGTTTTGAGAGAAATTAAGTAAATGTGAGCAGAATTTAGCAACTGAGAGTAAAATTGAGGGAATGTTTGAGATTAATTGAAAAATACTAAGCTTCATAATATTTTCGTTACACAAACTTTTATAGACAGACTTTCATTTAGTAATGTTAGGACAAATGTCAGATTAAAAACATATGTTTCAAGTAGAGCAACTTTATTGACAGTAAACTTAAATACTATTCCAACAAGCACATAAGCAGAAGACAGCAAAATAATGTCTATACGATAACACTATGAATTCATATTAATTGCACTATTCTTATGTACCTAATGCTTGGGCACTTTCCGTGTCACTCATGTAAAATGAAGACGAAAATTCACGTAAACTAAGGATTGAAGTGATCAACTCCGCAAACCTATCTCAAATACGAATCAATTGTATCATAACTCATAAGCGCGTGATTTCAACAGACATAATAGTAAATGAGAGTGATTTATACACTCGTGCCGACAATTAGCGTCAATAAGCCTCGACATCTACTAAATTACACGATAACATAGCCTTAGATTACATTCAGCCAGCAGGTAAAGTACAATGACTTGCTAGTTTTCACGACTGTCGAAGATTAGAATGATGAAGTAAAAGAAGATAATCTTACTGATGTTTTTAAGAGAGGTGTTTGTTCAGATTTGTGTGGAGATGAAATTGCAATAGCTAGGGATAGAGTATTAGCTGTTACTGTCCTTATTCCAAAGCAGGGTAAAGGAAAACTATATCATCGACTTCAAAATAAAGAACTCGGAAGAAGTCTTCTTTGAGAAACAGACGAATCAAGATTGTCTGACAACTCAGTAAACAAATTCAAAAAAGGCAAATAAAACTTATTAGTATAGCAATAGCAGACATTATTATACCAACACAATACAGTATGTTAACAAACTATTAACAGCCGTTAAAGACTCCGTTAATTTGCAGTTTTATTTTCTCAGTTCAAACAAGATCTCGTGTGTCACATAGCACCAGCTTATTAGCACTAGTAAGTGCAAATGTCTTAAGTAAATATCTAAATCTTTACACTCATCCTCGGACATGTATTTGATTAACTGGACAAAGACACACAGTGCTGATTACACTGGATTAACGGTGATGCTGCTAGTCATCCATCATGGGCTTTTATGAAAATAAATGTACTTTCTAGGCATTAGTTCTATTAATTGGCATTGCCTTGTCTAAGTGTTGCCTGTTATACATATTTGTGTTATGATTGAAGTGTTGATCTAGGATAGACACGAAACAGTAAACGAAGGATATGACGTCGTTTATTCGCTTTGTGTGTTGTGCGTCAGATATTACCAAGCTTTGAGAATTTATAAAGATTTAGCTACGTGAAGTCTAACAGAATACATTTGAAAGTCTGGCGAAAGTTTTACATGCTAGACTCAACTAGACTGTAAAAAAATATCCACAAAAAACAGTTTCATTCAAAATTCAACTTAACTGTTATCTCTATTCAATACGTAATACAGTCGTAAAAAACGTCTATACACATAAGTACAATAAAATCTCACGAATGTCTATTATGTCATGTAATTGATCCGCCACCACTTTCTAGGCACGCGCGCCAACCGCGGGCAAACTGCGGTAAGAATCAATTTACCCAAACACTTTACTGCGGCAATGGTTGAAGACGAGTTAATCCCTCAAATTCATGATTTCCTGATAGCGTGATATGATAGGTGACGATTGTGACATTAGATTTGTCACGAATAATAGTTGTTACTTCATCATAATTACTGTTTTACGTGTCTACTATTTTATTGAAAATAAATTGTGAAACGCTTGCAAATAACCTACATTTTGGTGCATCTGCTTCCTAGGATGCCACAAGGAACGATACTAGGACCTATAGTCTCTGTTCAGACGCTTAACTGGGCTGCGCGAAGCAAGGCGTTCTGTAAATCTCAAAGGGAACCAGAAATGACGATCTTGGGGCCAATTACAGTCTCGCTTACCATACCAAATTTTTGGATGTTTTGTCTATTTCAGAGCCTTACATTTTGCTTATTTTCGATATACGCATTATCGCTTAGTCATCTCTTACGACATTCGCGGGAAGTGTTCGGTAAAAGCTATAAGCTAAGTGTTTTACGACAACCGGTAAAAACCTGTGAACGGTCAGACAATAAGGGTGTTGCGTAAATCGACACGACTGTGGGTCATTTTAGTGGGCATGAAGTCTAATCTACGCGACCGATTGCGTATTATAGCAGTCTAGTGGGAGGCCCATGTTTGGTAGTAACATCGCTAATGATGATGATTAAGCTCTAATACTAACGCTGTGTAAGACTATCCTTAATAACATTACAAAACAAGTGAAAGTTAATTTGATTGTTATGTTATAACTCACAAATCGATAGTTTCCAAAGATTCATTAAGTTTCATCACATAAATAAAAATATTTTTAAAATAAGCAATAAAAAGCTTTGACGGAAGTGATTGTTATTGGGTAAAGTCGTCACAAAATAAACAAGACATCATTCGAACATTTACTTTAAAATTAACTAAACTTTGTCAAATGAGAAACAAGTAAGTAGCGCTTTTATATGTGTTGTATAAGTTGTCATAGATCTTAAGTAGTTAAGTATGATATTAAGTTTGTAGTGACACCTAATAAAAAATGTTAAGTCTATGAGTCAAGGAGAAGGGAAACTACATATCAGTTAAAATCTGAAAGTGAATACGACTAGATTAAAAGCATGAAGGTTACATGACTAATCCAAGCCAAACCACAATTTTTTGAGTCTTTAAAAGTAACCTTAGGAAATATGAATGTAGTTGAGCCTAGAAAACTAGAACATTTAAGGACATATTATGATAATGTAGGTCTAATTGATACACAGACTCATATTGAAAAACATATTGTTCGTGCATAATGAAATAATAGTAATACATATATCGATTTCAATACGTACAATCACGAATGAGGATATGAAGAAGTGGGCGTGGATCAAGGACCAGACAATTATTATAGTTCCCATGAGAACTTATCGACGCCTACTAGACTACAACATTTATAAATTGAGATATAATCAGCAACGTTCATGTTTGTACATCCAGCTAGTAAATTGGCTAACAAAGAGTTCATGAATATTTATTTATTTTGGCTAATATCTTCCCACAATTTGGTAATGACCTCTCTGCTCCTACTTGTATCTGTGTCATGTCATCTGGTTGTGGACTGTACAGTCTTTAGGAGGAGTCTTTTTATCCTGTCATCTCCTAATAAAGTCTTTTCCTGCTTTGTTGGAACTGTGTGGTTGTGTCGTCTGGTTTTTTTATAAGGGTAATATCAAAAATAATTGTACATTCAGACATGCTGAAATGTCCATGGTAGATCCTATCGAAATAATGCGTATATTTTATAAAACCAGTTATGATACGTAGACATTCAGAATTAGAGATGAATAATATGAATTTCAGAGCATAATAAAGCATATAGTTTTTAAAATACACATTATTGTTTGGGGGTATATCACATTTCTCCCATGTAAAAAATGATGTCCTCGAAGACTTGTGCGTTACAAAAATGCCTCTAGTTTTTTTGCGTGCTACAATCTCATTAATTCAAACTTAAAATGAACTTCAGTATTATAAAGGCTATCTAGATCCTGCTTTATTTTTTAAAAATTATAAAGAAATAGATAATTAATTACCTTAAATCAAATCCGCGTCCACAATTTTTGTCATTTTTGTTATTCTATTTTGTAACACCAATATTTGATAGTTTTTAAAAAGTGGAATCGCCAACACGATGTTTTTTGTTAGCAGCCAATCACGTAGCACTAACTAGTGACAGTCGGCCATTTTGCAACGTGCGTTTTTCTGAGTGCAGTGTGCCTAAGTCAGTGGTGAATTTTTTCAACAATAATACTTTCCTTTTTGTGTGCTGGTCTGTTCAGCACCTGGTAAGTTATTTATTTACTTTTAGACCATTTAAATATTGTATTACTCTCGTCTAAATCAAAAATAAACAACAATTTTATCTAAGCAGCTTTATTGATTTTTAATTCGTTCGAGGTTATATTCAACACGTGTTTTATATTCCTTTTTGTTACAATTTGTTACAAAGTTTTGTTACGTAACAAAAATGAGTTAACAAAAAGGAAGTAAGGATGATTTTATACTGCGTATATTTATATTTTATACGTCACACGTGTAGTTTATTACCAAAAAAAAAACTAGCAATGCTTTCACCTTACCTACTAGGAATAGTAGGATTAGTAAATGAAAGGAAAGTATCAATTTACTAATGTTATTTTATAGTTTTACTCGTGTTTACCCAACTTGTTTCAACCGGCCGTGCCATCAACGCTGTGTTTTGAATTCATGACTAAGATCTGTTCGAGATTGAAACTAATACTTATGGCAAATAATTAATTAATACGTTAGTAAAATGTCTAATCCTACCTGACATCAAATTAATCATGTCTCACGAAATGTTCTTAATACGAAAATATGTGAAAATATTGCTATGTTTTTTCTAAAGTTCGCTTTTAATCCCAGATAGTAATCTAAGATTTGTTCTAGAAAAAATGCCCATGACACCTGCAGAACGACATCGCAATTACTGAGAACGACTGAAACAAAACGATCCCGAAAAATAAGAAGAAATTCGTAAAAGAAACTTGGAAAGAATGTGTGTTTGTGGTTTTATTAAAAGTTTTTATCAAAAGCTGTTTTTTTATTATTATTATGTTCAGATGAACCTATCCAAGTTGTATCTTACTAGTTGAGTTATTATGTGATTGATCATAAAAAATAAAAAAAAGGGAAACCTGTTTTGTTTTGATCATAGTGTGAAATTGCCCCATTAGTTCCTTTTTGTTTCCTTTTTGTAACACTTTTCATTTTTGTAACGAAATTCATTTTTGTTTCCTTTTGGTGACTGTACAATTTATTTTGATATTACCCTAACTTATCATCTTCTTGCCCTTGCCCCATGTTATACTCATAACTTTTTTTTGGCACATGTGTTTCATCCCTCCTCATCACATGTCCATACCAAGACAGACGACTGCCGTTCATCTGTTCTGTAACAGGCGCCACTTTCAAACTTCCTCATAAATTTCATGCTCATTTATATGCGCGTGCTCATTTTAATGCTCAATTATAAATGGCAGCCAATAAACAATATGATGAATGTTTCAGTATATCACTATTGTTTAGTCATTCTACATACTGTCAGTTTCATACGACTCAACTTTTAAATTAAAATTTACTAAGCAGAAGTCACAAGATTTATGCCTATTTAAGTGTCGGTTATATTGCTGCATTTATTTATTTGACAGCGATGACTTACTTTTAAATTGCTTGCCATTTGTCAAATCAGAAATAAAATGAAGGAATAAAACTGCTGAATCAATGACTTTTTTATACTTTAGTATGTTTTCAAAATATTAATAACACTTACTACGGGATATTTACCATGTGTATTATTTGTTTCGAGTTCCCGATATTCGGCGCTGTTGCAAACGCCATGATCACGGATAAACTTATCCGTGATCATGGCGTTTAGTGCGGCGTTAATAGTGTTAGTGACCATGTCAGTTTAAAAACTTAGATTTCAAAATAGTTGCCAAGGTTAAAATTAACAGAATGCGTATTTTTTGGCTGTAGGCAGAACTTTTTGGCGATCATAGTTTCTTATACAAACATACCAATTAATACTTCGTTGTAGGCGTAATGTTTATTATATACTAGCATATAATAAAATAACGGTTTATCCTGTTTTTTTTTTGTGAACTGTGTCGCGTTTACAATCGTTAACGGAATAAAGCCTCTCGTTTTCAACATTTCGAGCAACGTCCGACAAATTCAATTATAACAACATCATAAGACATGTGACCAACATGGACCCGCGTGGTGGACCGTGTCACCACCGTTGGTAATATTATTGACTAATCACGCTAAAATTATCCGAAAATTGGCCTTAGCTCGACTTAATTCAACGAAAATAAATCCCAGAAAACTCCAGCATGTCCCATAATATCACAGATTGCTTAGTGCATCCGAGATATATTCTAGGAAACCTTCAAGGAATCACAATAATTCATATTCATATAACGTAACACATGTCTTTACAAAAGCCCCTGAGGCTTCTCTTAATAGCACGGATCAGTAATATGGACCTACAACTTGCCTTGAGGCAAACATGACATACCTACAACAGGTGAAGAATTTATAATAGCATGTTCTATTGTTTTAAGTGTCACCTAATTATATTATGATGTCGTACACAATACCTATGGGATTTAAGTGGGTTTGGTGTATCTAATTCAGGTCATGGGACTTTTAAGGAAAATTAAAATTATTAATTCTGTGTTAGATTCTTCCTAAGTAACATTTTTTTTTTTAATTAATCCCCCTAATTCTCTATTTTGTCCTTGCAGTGCAAAGACACCTGTTCTTCTTTACAAAATGATAATACCCAATCATAAGAACCTTTTCTAAGATATTATTTACTCAGTCCTTAACTTGTTTGCCAGTAGCACTAATTATTCAAATTGATGTTTCATTTCCATAAATTGAATGATATGACATACACATGTCAATAACGAAAATGATATTCCGAATCTTGACTTTGAGATTTCTCCGTAACAGTCAATGACACGATATAATAAAATAACGACCATCATCTGCAAAAGTTTTTATGAGTTTCAATTATTTTGTGGTTACGGGTTTTTACACTGAAATAAAAAGCAGGTAACATTTTAAATAATTATGTTCAAAATGCTCTGATTCGTCTTCAATTATTTGTGTCATCTTATGTAACGTAAGGGAATCTGTTCTAGGAACATAATAAATGGGTGCAAGTTGCGCTATCTTGTTTTTCCTGATAAAGGTACTCGTTATGTAAGCCAACTTCTCGTATGCCTCAGAGATACGCAGTAGTCTCTCCCGAATAATTCGTAGTACGTAAGAATCATAGAAACTGGAGGCCTACTCTCTTTCTCCGAAACGTAACTTCGGCAACGAACGAAAATTAAACGTAGTATCGTTTGTGACCCTTCTCTATATAATTTGAGGACGCACACAATAACATTCAATACATACGTTGTCTGTAAATTCGAACTTCTTGTGTGCGTCCGGAAATTATATAGAGTAGGGTCACAAACTTAATTACGTTTAATTTTCGTTCGTTGCCGAAGTTACGTTTCGGAGAAAGAGAGTAGGCCTCCTGGTGCGGGGTGGTGGTGGGAGGGGTCGCGGCAAGCCACGAAGGAGATGGCGGGACGAACTGGACAGGATCTATCAGAACTGGATAGAAGACGTGCGGGTTCGTGAGAAATAGAAAGAGTGGAGAGAGGCCTTTGCCCAGGAGTGGGACAGAGGGCAAGAAAAAAAAAGAATCGTAGAAAATTGCCGTAGTAATTAGACGTAGTGAGCTTATGATGTATACAGGGTTATTTGTAAAACACCGGCAACCTCTCAGGACTATGTTACTAACATCATAAACAACAACTTTTGTTCTATGACTTTTAAAAATTCGTCAGATTTTAGTTCATCAGATTTTGATACAAAAATAAAAATATTTAAATTGAACGCTCTAAATGTTACGACTATGCTCCCTTCGCTATTGTACTATCGCTTTCTTTTGCTTCGCATAGACTTCGTAACATCTATAGCGTTCAATTTAAATATTTACAAAACTCGTACAAAATTACGTACTTAACTACTTAAAAATATACGTACAAAACTCAAAATCACGATTACCTAACAACTTTCCTAATCATATTTAAACTCACTCAATACCTTGTTAATCTTGCATCTTTAGTTTCTACTACAATCGCCGTGAGAATGCCAAACAATAAACAAACGTTTAATGAAAATTTCGCAGCTGCAAGTAAATAACAAGACAATGATGGTCTGTCTATGCAGTCAGTAATAAAAACTGAGCTAGTACAGTCATGACCACCAATATCTATAAAGTCACCTAAATTCAACAGCAGTTTCTGCCTGGACGATCGATTGCAAATTTAAGATAATTCCTGTTTTATAACAATATGGGTTCCAAAATATTAATTTCGTAATAGCATGAAATTGCTAGAGTATGAGAAAATCACGTTTAAAAGTTACAAATACAAATATTTTTATTTGTTGATCATAGGTAGGTTAGTTACAGATGTTGTAATTCAAGCCGTCATCGGCGTACAAATATTATATTGATACAAACATGCTGATTATAATAAATTATCAAACAGTATAAAATAAAGAAAGATAAACAATATTATTATTACACATTAATACATCATTCAAATTCAAACTGTTAAGTTGCTTGCTGTATGTGCTCATGACTGTACTATTTGAAGTTGTTAGCTAATGGTGTAGTAACGCTTTTGTGTTCCTGATAAAAATCGGAGCGCGTGTGTTGTTTTACGAGTCATGAAGGGACTGACAACTGACTGCTAATGTGGTGGAAACAATCAACCGACCACTTTCGATATCTTGTTAGGCCCATCGTCCACGAAACTACAAAACCAACTTGCTACAAACGCAAATCACGCATGAGTAGCCAGAATGTAATAGCAATATTCAATGGTGAGATTCTGGCTACTCATAGATATGCACATAAACTCACGCCTTTTTTTCATGGAGGCAGAAACTATACAGCGCCACCTGCCACGATGGATAGGTAGACTTTAACCTTTGTGGTAATTTAGGACTTGGCTCTCGCACGTTGTAAAGAAAAGAGAAATAGGCGTGTCCACACAGAGCGAGCAGCCTCGCGAGGCATTCGCCGCGCGAAGCAGCTCGGTTAGTGTTTAGGTGCGTCCACACAGAGCGAGTAGCCTCGGTATCATCGCGAGGGTGCCATAATGGCTCGGGCTTGCCACGCGCGGCAGCATCGCGATGATACCGAGGCTGCCGCGGTTGTTTGGGGATAGTTTCCGAGGCATTTGCCGCGCGAGGCTGCTCGCTCTGTGTGGGCGCGCCTAATGAACAATAAGGTCGAAATTAGAATAAGTAAAGTAGAGACTTAGGCGTCCGACATCTTGTAACAATGTAAAATTAATTCAACGTCTAAACGGCTTTTATTTACTACACTCAACATTTACTCAAATATAAAATCAAGACACCACACAGCCGATCCCTATACCTTTTGCCTGGTGATTTAAGATTGTAGCACGTAACTTTTGAGTGTAAACTTTACATTTAAATGTGCAAAGTTGGAAACCAGGGAGATTTTGAATCTAGTTCAGATTCCTACACGTAACTCAACCTTAAGTGATCGCATAGCTTAAGGTGGAACCTTAATCGCACTTTCCCATACATTGTTGTTTATTCAAAATCTCGATACTTATATGCTTTTTGTAGAAGTAAGAAAGAACATTATCGTCATCGGCCTAGTCTTTATCCTTGTCGGTTTCCAGTCTTACCAGATTCAGTTGAATACCAGTATTTTACATGGAGCGACTGCCTGTCTGACCTCTACAACCGATTTAGTACTGGGTAATACGATACCCTTGGTAAGCTTGGTTGTCAGACTTACACGAGGCACTAACACTGCTCTAAAATACAGGTCTATATCAAAAAGCTGTCAAGCGATAAAGCCATTAGGCTGCCTGGAAAGTAAATCTTTACCGAGACTCTACACAGTCTGTTATTTATTCTGAATTGTTTAAAGTATTTTTATCTGTGTTTAAAACAAGCGCAGACGCAAGAATTTTCTACAGCAATGCAAAAAAGCTTTGTCTTTACATGGAGAGTCCGATGTCTGGTTCTAATAAGAAAAAAAGGTTTAAACGAGGTTTTTAGGTTATCTATTATCGGCTGGCATGTCTACTAAAGATCGGCTGCTTATAATTCTATCAACCAATCAGCACCTAACATGATATTTTTGACAGCTACTTTACTGATAGAAGACTATTTTAGTGTTTTTTTTGCTTCGATTTTTAATTTTCTTAATAGCTCTCGTGATTATATCCAACGTGCCGGTAAATCATTTACGAGCATAATAGCACTACGTTAAGTAATCGTATCGGTTCAATGAATGTTCGGACTGCACCGATGCGTGTGCGCAAACCATCGTACAATAACTACACACCAGTTAAGTCTGTTCGGTCTTCATTCTAGGATAAATTGCAGCTCAATGGCTACTTTAAATTCTCGGTGATAATTCGATTCGATTATCAATTAAATATCGGTTTGTAATCGTTGGTAAGTGAGTGAATTAAGATAATAAGATGATGATTCGATTTCTTACGCGTTACATAAGTAGAAATACTTAGGAACTTACAAAAGAATGGTGAAAAACACTAAAAAGCCGGTTGAAAAGAGTGACAGTTCGAAAAATGCATTTCTAGTGCCTGAATGAGGCAAAGGAATATATTTGAACATTGCAAATTCTTTGGTTCTACATCATATCAGAAAAATAACATAAAAGTTCTCTCGAAACGCATCTATACATAGGTGGCAACACTGTCGCCTGTACCCGTTCTATATAGAAACCAGTAGTGTCACAAATTTAGCTTTTAGGTGGCGTTCCATCTGCGGTTTGCAGTTCTCGAAGAGCACGTTACTCAAAAACGTTATAAAAATTCACAGAACCATCTTCCTTTAAAAAACTGCACCTAATGTTTCATCAGTGTTGATTCCAAACGCCAAATATTGGATAACATTAGTAAACAGTGATTTATAAGCGTTGATTACGACGCCAGATATTATGAATGTATACAAGTATCTAGCTCGGTTGGCTAACACAAATCTCGTTCACGTTACGAAAACTAAGTTGACTGCATGTTATGCAAATGCTAGGAAAAGGCTTCTAGTTACATGCATCTTGTGCACTAATGCCTGTCTTCTGACGTACCTTAATTTTGACGTGACAACGTCTTATAAATTGGTTTGCCGGGTGACACTTCAAGAAACTGCGTTACGCTCCGCTCACGTTATGCGCTCACAATGAGAGCGAGTGAGAGGCACGCGTCCCTTCCACTCGGGCATGGTTAGCCCGCCTAAGAGCGAGAGAGACAGACATAAAAAGTGAAAGGCACGCGCAAATAAATGTTTTAAATTGTTACTATTATTTCATCCTTCTTCCTACTATACGAATGAATATTCACATTAAAATTATTTTACCACTCAAAGTCGTTGTCACGTAAAACTTTCGCCCGTATACCGACTTTACAGGCAACCAATTTTTAACTGGAGTTTATACATATATTCGATAGTGATTTAGAACCTCAGTAACCATCATCATCATCTGCCTAGCCTTTTCCCAAACTATCTTGGGGTCGGCTTCCAGTCTAACCGGATGCAGCTGAGTACCAGTATTTTACATGAAGCGACTGCCTATCTGACCTCCACAACCCAGTAACTGGGTAATACAATACCCCTTGGTAAGACTGGATGTCAGACTTTTTGGCTTCTGACTACTCGTAACGACTGTCAAAGATCTACAAATGTCAGCCGGGACCAACGGCTTAGCGTGCTTTCCGAGGCACGCAGGAAATTCGGTATGTAATTATGGTCACCCATCCACGGACCAACCTCGGCAAGCACGGCTTAACCTTAAAGATCGACCCGGGCGGCTGTTATTATTTAGCCACGAGCTCCTCAGTAACCAACGGTTAGTAAAGATATTAGAGTCAACTGCCTAGCCTTTTCCCAGCTATGTTGGTGTCGGCTTCCAGTCTAAACTGAAGTTGAATGCCAATGTTTTACATGGAGTGGACTTCCACAACCCAGTCAGTTAGTATCACTTAGTAATAATAATACGTGGTAGTAATGCTTTATGTCTTTAAAATGAACTTCTTGTCACTACTAGGCAAGAACTGCAAGCAGTTGCACCAGCAATCATCTAATATCATATTGCTTAGGCATCTAAAAAAACAAACATCTGTTATAGGAAAGATGAGTATTATAACACCATGTATTAGAGTTCATTTTACTGCTGAGGGTATATCTGACACCAAAGTATAACATGTAATAGGTACATAAATATCCTAGAACAAATTGCATTCAAGTCATATTTTCCATTCAGTCACAATCTATAAAAGCCGGTGATAAATCCGTTATAAATCCACTGCGGTCATGCAACCACTGCTTGATTATCATAATTAATTACTCGTTAATACATAAAATGGTAATTTTCGCGAGTTTCCGCATCTATTGCTGTAATAATTTAATTGAATCATCACAAACATGCAAAAGCGGGTTATTGATGCAACTTCGTAAATGCTAAACCTATTAACACTGGTTGTATTTTTTACCATACACGCCCTACTTCTTCATATAGAGAATTTACGAACAAGCATTAATCTTCACGCTTTGTTGTGACATAGGAGGTACCTATCTCATCTATCTTGTCCAAGTTACCCCAAGTTTATGTATTATCCGTTAACTTTGGTGCATTCGGTTAACAGAGCTTAGAAAAAATGCATATTTTTACAAAACAAGGCAAAATTTAGAGCATGCAGGTCAAATTTTGAAACCCAACCTCCGTATGCAGAATTCTACATTTAACATTTTAAAAATGTTCTAAAATAGCTGACAACCAATTACAATTATTATATAATAAAGGCAAATACGCCCTCAAAAACGGTGAAGGAAAACATCGTGAGGAAACCGGCATGTCCTAGAACCAAAAATTCGAAGACATGTGACATCTACCAACCCGCACTGGGCCCGCGTGGTGGATTATAGCCCACTCCCTCTCATAGAAGAGGAGGCCTGTGTCCCAGCAGTGGGAACATTATAGGCTAATGATGAAAGGCAAATAAATTAAATGGAAAGTAATTGGCAAACCTCTAAAAGGTCCTTTGAATTCATACGTTTTCCTCTTTCCCTTTCAACTGTTATCACTCTGGTAAAACCCACGATAAACCACGTTCAAGGCAGTAACAAGTAGTTTAATAGAGGTAGGTGAAATGCTGTCTTTTGTCCTTATTATCTACGCCTTAAGTAAATAAATAGGTAAGTAATAAGATATTCTAATGTGACGAGCAACCAGATTATGAACCGAAAACAAATACACCCCTTGAAAGTACCTGTGGCATATCCAATATCATTATCTGCCAAGTCCTTCATAATAATGTTCGGGGGTCGGTATCCAGTACACGACTGGCTATAGCATGATAAACCAAAATTGCAATAACTGTCTTTGTAAGGTTGATCATAAAAACGGTACAGAGCTAACTCTTTTAGTTTCTAAAACATATGTGATCGACTAGTCACTCAGGTGACATCGCAAGATTATTAATAGTCACATTATTTTTAAGCAGATAACCTTAATTTTTTTTCACTGTAACACACAACTACAAATTCAACCCAGGGGGGTTACTATGACGCTTGAAACATTATTGTTTCATTCTTATTCCAGAGTGAAAAAGAGACGGAGCTATACAGGTCGTCCAGCTCCATCTCTTTCCGTTTAAAGACGTCATGGTACGCCACCAGATTCCAAAAGGTCCTATCTCCAAAACAACAAAAAAGCAAGCATTACTCACATAATCAGCCAAGCTCTTCATGCCGTACGGAAACCGCTCCCGGTCAGGGACGAGCCGGCCGCGGGCATCACGCTCCCTTTCAGGCCAGCAGTCATCCACGTTGATGTACTCGTAACCAACACCGGCATACCCTTCAGTCACCAGGATGTCCGTCATCGTCCGGAATAGACGGTCACTGTGGATAAATTATGGCTGTTATAACGGACAAGAATAACGCTGTCGTGGTGGTAGAGTCATTAAATTTGAATAATGGGAAACATGGAAACGACAAATGAAGAGAAAAACAGTTTATGAACTTGTTGTTCTAGGGTAAGAAAAACTAAAGGGTACCCTTAGGGGACCCTTAGCGAAGCCTAAACGCATTTGTTCTCAACGTTATTGCGATTTTATTTTTGATCTGGGCCATACCTGGGACTAATGTTATAACTAAGTAAACAACATCTCAGTCAAAGCTTGAAGCACGTTCTTGTGGTAAGAAGCTTCAAAATGGTGTCAGTGCCAAGTTCAATGCTTATTCTGTACCTTGACGACCGAAAACACGTAACTCTCTTGTTGTATGGAAAATACAATGAGAATCGAAGGGCATAAACATAAAACGTAAACATAACATTACGCTTGTAATTCCTGAAGGGTTCGGTAGAGGTGTATTTAGTGGGTGTAAAAAGACCGTTAAGGCTGCGGTTCCACTGAGGCGGAGGGGAGCAGAGCGGTGACGAGCTGTGCCGCGATTCACCAATCACATGGCTTGAAGTGAAGTGAAGTGGAGAAGAGATGTAGATTTCAAGCCATATGATTGGTGAATCGCGGTACAGCTCGTCTCCGCTCTGCTCCACTCTGCTCCGCTCCGCCTCAGTGGAACCACAGCCTAACGAAGCCGAAAGGTAAGTTTATTGACCTGAGAGCCTTCTAGCTACGGGGATATTGGAAGAAAAAGTTCCAATTTTTAAACATCTTTTTTTATAATTCAAGTTTTTAATGGTACCTATAACTTTACGGTAAATACCTTCATGAACCATGTACTATTCAATGCATCCAACAGCACAAAGTTTTATTTTCACCGCAAAAAACATTTTCCAGCAATAATTTTAGCGTAGAGTTACTAGCGTAGTTTGATGTACAGAATGCTTGGTTGAAGACTTCATGTAGGTCCGTTTATACCTTGTATAGTACCCTCACCATACGACAACCATGTTTAAATCCCACGTGATAGGGAGCGAGCCTGACTAAAACTGAGTAATTCTTGATTGAGAAACTCAAAAACACTGCCCGACCTGGGGTGGCCTGTGACCTGGGCACTGGAGTTCGAACACAAGTCCTCGTGCTTACTGCTTAGCAGCAGAGCTTGGGACCAAGAAGGCCGTGAAAATGCAGTAATTACAATAATTCATCCATATTATGAACATGTCATGTGGATTATCTCCAGGAGGTAGTAACTTTTATTATCTATAAATCTATACAAATAAATAAAATTGAAGTGTCTGTTTCTAATATTAAAATAACCGCTTTTTACTACATGCATATGAATGTATATACGGTACATAAATACCAAAATAACATTTTTACAATGTTTGTCTGTCTGTCTGTTTGTTCCGACTAATCTCTGGAACGGCTAGACTGATTTTGACTGGACTTTCACTGGCAGAATGCTGGTATAATAAGGAGTAACTTAGGCTATTTCTATTTTAGAAAAATAATTAAAATTAAAATACGACAAAAGAAAACTTTTTTGTTAAATTTCACGCGGACGAAGTCGCGGGCACAGCTAGTTATTTATGAAGTCAGCATGACGTAATAATAATACTCGGTTCCGCGAGCCAAAGGAAAGTGGATTAATAATCCGCTGGAGGAAAACATTAGTCAAGTACAATGTTGTATCCGTTTAGCCATTCTAAAGGAAAACTATTTAAATCAACAGCTAGAAACATAATCCCACAGTTTAATTAAATTAATATATAAACATCAATGTTATTTGTTATTTATCTGTATGTTTGTAAGCTAGGAAATAATTTCCGGAAAGGTTCAAGGCTGTTCCTAGTTGCAGTTTCCGATTGATAAGATATTATAGCATGGAAATTGTAGTGGGATGAGAAATAAATAATTCTAGCAAAATTGTGCCTCAGTATTCTGGGTGCTTAGAACTTAAGTACAAACGTAAACCAGGTCTACGTTTGGAAAGGAGATTAAAGTAAATTACAAGTTCAGGCTTGCTGATGCCCGACGCATGTTCTTTTAAAAATAGGCAAACACATTCTCTAAACAAGCTGCCTTTTTAGTTAAAAATTAAATGATAATAACACTTACCTAATACAATTATCAGGATCATTTTTGCAATCGGTGTTACATCTAAACCGCTCCCACGCCAGCCAGCCCATAGGCGGCGTCAGCGCGAGCCCATTGTCCAGCCCAGAGATCTTGCCCAGCAGGCATAACACCACACACACTGTCCACAACCCAACAGACTTCCACGACGCCATCACACGACCCAGACAAACCTTTACAAACAAATATTATCTACTTTCGGAACTTATCCGCATAATTTTTCACTGTCCGATTTTGTTTACGAACAAAAAATTGCCGTATAAACGAGTGGTCTGCTGAAATGTCACTTGGTGAGTGACATTTCATCCGTATCGGTTATCACGGAAAGAAGGTCGGTTGAATGGAGGTTCGCTTCTGTCCTTGCAACGTGAGTTATCTGCAACAAAAATAAATCAAGTTTTACTACAATGTTTATTCTAGCATATCTTAAGTCTACTGCCCACTGATACGTAGGATGTGCAAGAGCTGCGCTATTATTATATAGGTATATGTTTTTAAGCCACGCGAGGATCCCGCCAACATTGTCATACAAAGTTAAGTAAAGAAGCTTAGACGTAGACTGCTGTCGAGCCAACTAGGATCGCGCACTTACTATGCTGTCCGCACCTTTTTTATTTTATTTTTTATTGAGATTGGTTCGCTCTTGACTCTTGTATCGGTCAGATAATAAGAATAATAATAAATTTATTTAACCACTAGCTTCTGCCCACGGCTTCACTCACGTTTTTTCGGTAATTGTCCCGCGGGATCACACAACCGGGATAAAGAGTATACTATGTGCTATTCCAGACTATTATATATTTCTGTGCCAAATTTCATCCAGATCCTTTCAGTAGTTTTTACGTGAAAGAGTAACAAACAGCCATCCATCCATCCATACTTATAAACTTTCGCGTTTATAATACTAATAGGATAGTTACAGTAATTTTCTTAGTCGAACACCATTGAGGATATCGGTAACAAGTTTTATTTTGACAAAATTAGATAACAGTGGTCCCCAAACTAGGCTGCCCAGGGGCAGCCTAAATTGATGACGGAGACAAAGTCGACGATGGAACGAGCTTTCCCACAAGAAGCCTGTTTACTCTAACTTAGAAGAGATTAGAGTTGTAGGCGTTCGCAAACGCAGGCAGAGAGTTCCACTCCTTTGTCACCCGCTTTGTTTCGTATGGAATCGGCCACCACTACAAAAGACCGAAGCCCTTTTGGTGCACGATCATAGTGGAAACTCAGCTTTAAGTTCTGATGGACACAGTATAGGAACTCTTCTTATCTTGTTAATACAATATGCATCTGTTCTCAAATTACTTTATTTATTTATTGTTATTGCCTAATGAGCAATAAAATGAGCGTCGGTTGATATCATCAACAATTATATGCTTTAGGCGTTAATTAGTTTATTGATATTAATGAAGTGTAGTAATTACGTGTTTTATAAATATAAATATTTTTTAAATGCTTTACTCAAACTATTTTCAAAACGGTGTTTATTTGAAAATGGTGGCGAATATCGAATACCTACCTTTCTCTTAAATGTTACGAATTATGCACATTTATTGCGGTTTTGAATAATTTAGTAATTTAGGGGCAACGGTCATAGATGACATCATCTGAACCTGTTCTACTTTTATGTCTGGCTATTTTGGATCAAAATATGTTTGTGTAGGTATTACAAATCTAAAAAAAAAATATTATAAAGAGGTAGTAGTTGTACGTAGCGTAATATTAGGAACTTTTTTCACTAATGGGAAGCTATATTATCCCAGGGTGTCATCAAATTAACCCATGGCTGCGTTTAAAACGTTCCCATGGTTTAATTTCCGTACATAACGAGAGCGAAGCCGCTAGCAAAGGTTGGTTCTGAATAACCTTATAAAAAGATTATATGCAAGTAATTAATAAAAGAAAGAATAATAAATCTATACTAATATTACAAAGCTGAAGAGTTTGTTTGTTTGCTTGAACGCGGTAATCTCAGGAACTACTGGTCCGATTTGATTACTTCAGTGTTAGATAGCCCATTTATATAGGAAGGCTAAAGGCTATATATCATCACGCTACGACTAATACGAGCGAAGCAGCAGTGAAAAATGTTGCGAAAACGGGGAAAATGTGACGCAGACCAAGTTGCGCGGGACAGCTAGTTATAGATAAGTGTCCATCAACTGATTTTAGGTAATAAAGGTATCACAGATATCAAACCATAAATCGACATCTATTATTATACCATGCACGGCCCACATAAAGGTCGTAAGATTATAGGTGTAACAACTAGTGCTTATCATGTCATCACAAGACAACCTACTAGTTACCGTGCGTATGTCATTATGTCATATCTACCAGCATCTAGGGGTCGACACAGATATGTCATTATGGAATTACACTCTACAGGTGATGATTATTTAATAGGCAGTGATATCGAGATGGAACGTGAGTGCTACAGTCAGGTCAAGGGAAATTCAAATAAGGCAACACCCAACAAGCCATTGGTTAGGGTGCGGACTGGCCGTAAGTTCAAAAGACTTTTTTTGCTTTATGGAAGCGGGACTTACCTACTCATATCCTCAAACTGAAAAGCTTAGAGGGTACCGTTAAACGGGAAGACTAGTAATGTGCCAATACTCTTGCGGTATAATTATAAGTGTGGCAAATTGTAGAACGATAGACGTGAGGACGTTCATAAACGCGAAAAATGGAGAAAAAAAACATTCTAGGGGATAGCTTTTCCTAGCATCAGGAAAACTAAATTGGCGAGTTTAGAACAATAAACAGAGGCATTATTTTATTTGGTTTAAAAAATATCTAAGAGATTTAAATACCATTACATACCGTTTACAGAAACACAGGTGTTATCACATCAGACTCACAACGAATACTGAGAAAAATGATGTCCAAATATTTCGAAATTATTGCCTGATCATTAGGTCACTGAACCAGAAACCTGTTTGAATTTTAATTAATCTAATTTATTCGCTGTTTATGAACTACAATATAATTTTTATAATCCGGTAACACCGAAAATGACGATGATAAGGTTTTTGAACCATGTTGTACCGTTAAGGTTCGGACAAACCGGTACGAAAAAGTTAGCTGTAAACATATTTTATGAAAGATATTTTATGTACTGAAATATCGACAGAAATATCCGTTAGTATCCGGTGTCTACAATTTGACGATACTGGTAACAAGAATATTTTAAATTGGTTGAAAATTGACTATACAATGCTTTTTAAATTTCATGAAATATTTATAGGAGTATTTAGTCATTTTAAATGTGTCTGTGATTGATTATTAAGATATAGATGTAGGTAAACGTATCTTTTGGCCTGAAGCCTAAATCGGAAATAACGCTGACATCATGTTTTTTTATACAATTTAGAACTATGCTGTATTTTAAACATTTTGTCAGCATAAATAAAATGCTTTTTAACATTGTTACCACGTGTGACAAAGACCCATGCCAGATTGTAAACTTCTAGAAAAATGATAAGAGAGCAAAATAGCAGTAAAAAGTGTAATTAATTCGAAAGAACAACCAGAACCAATTAGCTATGATTAAAATATCGCGTTCAGACACGCCTTCTTATAATGTAACCTTTATAACCACATAACAGTGTTTCACTTATTAATGTGAAAAGTAGAGGTCTTACTAATGCGATAGAAAAACTACCTACGAAAGGAAACGTTAGTATAATGCGGTTTTTAACTTTTACTAATTAATAAACTAAACCTCAGCCGCGTTGAGTGATTTTTGGTAAGGTATGAGGCCTACACTCGGCAGATAAGTTGGACGTGGGCTGTTTTGTGCTCCGAATTAAGCAGATTATGAATGTGGGCGCTATTCTTCTGTCATATGTTTGTTATTAATTGTGTTATAGAACTGGATTCTGCAAGAATTTTACGTCTCCCACAGCATGTCATCTTTGTTGTACAAAGTCATAATTTATGATCGGCGCAAAACAGTCCATTACTTAATATAACATCACACCTGTAATCTCGGAAGTATTAGATTAGGCAAAGGTATACCTACAATTATTAAAAATATATTAGGGGCGAGACTAGCACTGGTATTGTTAGTCATGAACTGAACTGAAGTCGGACGTTACCACGCCTATATTCCGTTCTGCTTGTTTATAAATTGGCATATAAATGCCTACTTTTCATGTGTGAAATTTCAAGTACTTACAGGAAAACGGCTAATGATATATATCTTTAACATTGATTAAAGTGACAAATGACATCTTTCGCATTCATTGAAGCTGAATGCAACTATGGGTTTGACAAAGATAGCTAGCTAAAGGAGGTACCTTATTCGAAGATCCGCCAAGATTTGGTGGGTGTTTTCAACTGCTGTCATGGCAACAAAAGGTCGAATTGGTTTAAAAATGGATTTGAAACACTAGAGCCACGGGACCCGACCTTGTGTTTCGGGATATCGCCAAGTGGTTGTTCGACTCTTCACGTGACCAGAGGGCTGGCCTTTTTTTGGCCAAAGAGTCAGCACTGCCATCCAACGTGGCAATGCGGCATTCTAGGCACTTTTCCTGTTGACAGCGATGTGGACGAATTTTCGACGCCCTGTAATTTTGATACTTGTGCATATTTTTTTTATATCTATTTGTAGTTTGTAAATAATGTAACAATGTAAAATATGTATGTAACATAATAAATATTTTATTTTGACCTAAAATAATAAAAATAATGGATTTGGTAAGTTGCCATCAACCGAACACCAATCCTGGCTCTTGCTACTAATCTCAATCTTCAGTTTAATTAGTAGGTACTTTTGTTCATCCCAATTTTGCAAGTTGGCGTGAGTGAACGGTTTTATGGTATTTCAATCTTCTTAAATCAAGCACTCATTGAGTTATTTAGTCTTTGACTTTCATTAGAGCTAATCAAGTGCTAAAATTAAATTCGTTCCTAAATTCGCTACATTGAAATTAGCGCCATGGAATTGTTAATCAATTATGTTGTGTTTGTATTTCTTTGTAGCTATCATCTTAATTAATTTGACTTTTATTTTACAAAATTTTATTTGTAAGTAAATGTCGACCAAAGTATCTTGAAATTATGTGATTGTTGAATCTAGAACCAGTTTCTAATAACTTAATATATAAGGCTCACGCTCACCAGCTCACGTGACAAACAATTTCATTGTATTCCTCGCTAGATATATTTATCTAGCGTCATTGTTTGAACTACGCTGTTTTATCATGCTCTTGCGTAATTATCGTCATTACGCTTATTATATGAGACACTGGCTTGTTAGAAAGGTGCTTTACTTTTGATTTCAACGTATTCTTTGTTTAAAGTATATAGCATTTTTGTTAGCAAAGGAAACAAACACTTAAAGTTGATTATGGAATGATTAGTGCTGTTGAAAAAAAAAAAAAGATGTTGTGGCAATTCGAACTTTATAAGTAGGCCTTAAAAGTTATTGTTCATAAATTCAAACGTTTGGAAACTATATAGGTATGTTACTTCTGGTCTATGTTACTCTGATTGAAGACTGATTCCTGGTCATTTAATAAATGTAAGGAAGTGTATTGTCTAGTTTTGCAATGCAGTAAGGTATTTTAATGGTAATGTCTGTGTGGTATTGTCATATTATGAGTCATGCAAAGCTCTATAATTTGCAGTAGCGAGGCTTAAAAATTCATGCAAGCAGCACAATACAACAGCTTTGGAAAAGAAAATATGCTTACTGAAGAAGTCCTCTACCATTATTTTAGCAATATGTAGCTACAATGTACCTAAAATAATACAAATAATACAATATACCTAAAATAATATAATCTATTCAAGCACCGCGAAGAAATTAATAGTCGATGACTATTGTGATCAACTTTGACGACACGGTTGGCGCAGTGGTTGAGCGATCGACTGCTGCGCTGCGTGTCGCGGTTTCGATCCCCGCGCGGATCAAATATTTGTATGGCCTACAGATAGTTGTTCCGGGTCTGGCTGTTTGTGAATGTGAGTTTAAATGTTTGTAAACGCACCCACGATACAGAAGAAATTCCTAGTGTAGAGCAAAGTTTTAAAAAAAAAAAAAACTATAAACTCAAATTCCATGAAAACCTTGAATACCCATAATTACAAGTGCACATTCCATAGACGAAATATTCAAAAATATGCAAATCTGATATGAATTTCGCAACAGAATGTTCGATCGGACAGATAATTGCTCTATTTTGCCGTGTGCAACGAGCTTGCAACAGTTGCAGAATAATTGCAGTTGAGGGGGCGAATGCAAGCTGTTGCAAAACATTTAATAGTTGCTTTTCATTCGAAACGAAGCTTCCGATGGGTTGCAAGCTAATTTATGTATTAAATACGCTACTTTGAAACGTGTATCTGAGTGTGAAGAGGTGTTGACGATTGACAAATGATGAATGTTTATTCAAATAAAGTGGAGTGGTGGTGGAGTTGTGAGTAATCGTTAAACCTTTGTATTACAAAAAAAAAACATTTGTTCTCAGTGTGCTCCCGACCAGACCGTGGCCCACTTTCTGAACTCTAGGTGACTCTACGCCACGATAAAGGCTACCTTTGGATCCCAAGTAATCTGACAAGACGAAATGGTGCGTCTTGTTGATACATAAGAAGGACTGAAAGCTGTGATCCACTTTGCTTGCCTAAAGTGGGTTAATCAGGAAAGGAGCATTCTTTCACAAGCAAGCTATAATATTTTAAGGTGTCATTCTTTTTAAAAGGATATTACCCTTATGTAGAGATAAGCTGTGATTAATTTGCTGTTCAACAATTTCATTCTTTCTGATTTTGTTTGATTGTGTTTTATTTAAAATCTATCCATCTGGTTTTTCAGCAACCGCGTATATCTTTTAGAAACAGATTAATTCTAACTCTTAGTCAGTTCCGCTGTATGTTAATATAAACGAGTGTGACATCCGTCGAGGGTAATAGGTCAGAGAGATATCTGCATTTAGTATGACTGACTTTAACAATTTAATTACATCTTACATCACGACAGATTTATTCGCTACATTGTGTCCGGCAGAGGCTGATTCATGTTTGTAGTAAGAGGACTCATGGCTATACAGCCTACAATTCATCAGGTAGGCAGATGTTTACGTATAGGTAGATTTTTTTTATGAGCTTGTTGTGTCACACTGCAGCGCGAAGGCCTCCCTTCCATTTGTCCACTCTTATCTCTCTAATATTAGTTATAATTTTTTGAAGTGAAACTTCTTATGCGACTTGTAACAAGTTTAACGTTTTCATGGAGGGGGAATATTTTCTATTACCCACTAAGAGATGGCGCTATTACAAGATTTGTGACTACGTAGTTCTACTAGGTACGCAAGATGGCGTGCAAACAGTCATGCATCCGACTCTTCGGTGTGACCAGTCTTCGCTCAATTTCCATGAGTAGAAAAACCTCGATAAACTTATGTAATAAAAAGTGTACAACAATAATATATTATTTAGAAGCTCAATAAAATAACAAGAGTGAATGCGTGGCACTCGAACGCATGCGTGTAGTATTACGAAGTTTCACTTCTTCCGCGCGGAGGGACTCCACGCACATTTTTTTTTTTTGAACAGCCCTCTCTTTAAGTATTAATTTCGGTTGTTTGTAAGAGTGGCTTTGAGCAAGGATACCAACCACTGTACACTATTTTTATACATGCACACGTAATATTAAATGAATAGTTATGTAATAGGTAGGATGCGACTTACACCTGCCATTTTGGCCATTAGCAGGAGTGAATTATAATATTACTAGCTGTCCCGCGCAACTTCGTCTGCGTTTTTCCACGTTTTCGCAACATTTTTCATTGCTGCTCCGCTCCTATTGCTATGTGCTTCCCCAGGTTAAACTCTATCTTCTTGCCAAATTTCATTAAGATCCGATCAGCCGTTTAGTCGTGAAAAGGTAACAAACAAACAAACAATCATACAAACAAACAAACAGAGTGACTTTCGCATTTATAATATTAGTATGGATTATCGATGCTTTCACACAAGCACCTACTCATTTTCTCTCACTCCACAATTATTTAATGAAAAAGCCGAAAATAGCCGTAATCAGAAGTTGGACAACCAACTTCTGATAATACCTATTCAAGGGTTTTGCTTTGGCATTATATTTGCATTGAGGTTTTGCTATTATTTATTTTTATAAAGAATAGCAGAACCTTTCGTAAATTTCAAGCCCTGCAATTGATTTGCCATACAGTTGAATCGCTGTAATACACGAACATAAAATTAAACTGAAATCGCTCACAATTATCTTATGAATGACCACTGTGTGACCAATTGGTCATTTCCATATAGCCACAATGCATAATAGTTGTGAATTATGGGAAATGCACAGAAAACTAATAAAGCACTAATAGCTAGTGTATTACCGTTGATTGGGGCACAATAGCAATTTATGTTCTAGACTCTGGTAGCGAACAATTACTAGACATTCTAGGTCACACTAGATTACAATTTTGCTAACCTTCTGCGGTATATGCTCGACATTCTTTTGTGGAATGTACAAGCAACAAAGGAAATAACTCTGCTGGTAGCAAATTATAAAAAAGTTGTAGATTTTGTGCTGAGTTTTAAAAAGTTCGGCATGGTCTGGCCTACTAAATTTATGACAAAAGATCGTTGGAAAAATATACTCTGCAACAGCCTAAGAGTTAGTTAGATTTAGTTAGTTTGAGTTTTGGTCTCTTAGTCTTCCGCGGATATTCAGTAAAATAAAAATATAGTATATTGTGTATTAAGGGCGGTAAGTAAGGAATTACGATCGAGGCTCTAGTAGAAGCCCGAAGTCGAAGACTGAGGGCTTTCTGAGTCGAGGTTCGTAATTCCCGTACCGCCCGTGAAACATACAATGTTTTTCATCACACTTGCGAGTTAATAATTATGAATATACACAAGTCAGCACATATTATTACGAAATACGTGAACTGATTTGCGGATGGCGGGCTGTTTGCCCACACCACAGATTATACAAATGTTTTGTTCAGAAACGTTAAAGGCAAATACTTACCTAGGTATACAGCCATGACGGAGTATAAAAAAAAAAATACGACGTTTTGATACAAAAAAACTATCGATTATTTAGATTTTAGAACATTTGTTGAGTAATTAAATAACATGTAGCGAGATTGAATGAAATTCCTGTTTAAATAACATTTTAAGACAATTTTTCAATTGGGTGAAATTCCTTGCTTGAACTTGCATGACCTGTGTGCTGACATGCTGTGCTGTAAATTAAAAAAAAATTACTTACCGCCCTAGGGTTTTATATGGGGCATTACAGCCAAGTTAACCTGTATGTTATGACACTGTTTACGTGCAAGTGTGATGAAAAATATCAAACTGCTTACTTTTATGCTTAACAGGGCAAGGGGTAGCCAATTAATGCAGTCTTCCTTATCTTCGTATATTTTCTTCGTAATATTGATAAACCATCACTTCCCATGGGTGTCGTAAGATATGATTATGGTATATGCGTAATGAGGCTATAAGCTCTGTATTACCGGTCAGACCATACAAGAATTGCAGTCGTGACGATTATGTGGTTTCACAGAAGTGATAAAGTCATCATAGATCAGCGGGCAGATAAGACTAAGAACGTTTAGATTTGCGATCAACATAGTAATAGTGGTTTAGGTGTTGCCTGTAATCTCCGAGGGATTAGTCAATAGTAGGTACCCATATTTGCCAGTTATGTTTTCATCATCATCAGCCTATAATGTCCCCACTGATGGGACATAGGCCTTCTTTCAATGAGAGGGAATGGGGTTATGTTTTAATAAATAAAAAAGTCGTTTTAAAACTTCTAAGTATAGGAAATGAAGAGTAATTCTAAGTTTGAAAAGAGCACCAGTATAAATAATGCAAACGCAAACGCGACGGAAGCTAGAATAGGGCAAAAAGTCGACGTACCGTTCTTTTTGTTTGAATGTGTGTATATACACCGTGTAAATCACCTCATCACGAAGCCGTCAACCAAGCATTCTGTACATGAAACTAAGTAACTTTACGCAAAAATTATTGCTGGGAAACGACTTTTTTTTGGGGGGTGTAAAATCATGTTTTGTGGTAGAACTCAATGTAAAGCACTGAAAACATTGTGCTGATGGACGGATTGAATAGTACGGCGGTCGTGGAGGTGTTTAAAAAAAATACTTGTCAAAAAGTTGGAACTTGACCCCTAATATCTCCGTAACTAGAACTAGTTCCCAGGTATGGTGTAGAACAAAAAACTTATCGCAATGACAGGGAGAACCAGTGCCTTTCGACTTCGTTAAGAGGTGTTTTACACCCTTTATTTTACAAACTTGCATACGGACAAGCATAATCATGCAGATTTTTTAGAGTGTCTCGGAATAATATCCTGTGAAAACCTTAGATTTGATCTCAGCAAATATAAAAGAACAAAACATATACACCAATTAAAATAAATGACTAATCGGATAAAAAAAAAACCTTTCAAAAGAATGATAAAAGCTTCCATGGCGCAGTGGTTGAGCGATCGACTACTGTGCTGCGTGACGCGGGTTCGATCCCCACATGGATTAAATATTGGTATAGCCTACAGATAGCTGTTACGGGTTTGGCTGTTTGTGTGTGTGAGTTTAAATGTTAGTAAACGCATCCCCGATACAGGAGAAAATCCTAATATACGCCATTTTTTTTTTTAAGTAATATAATTATATGCTCAACTAGAATAACATTTTGCATAAACTTACACCTTTTTTCCCTTGGGGAATGTAGAAACTGCAGCCCCTTCGCCTAAGTTCGTAAAAAAAAACATAAGTATTAAAACTTTTTACTGATATAATGCCGATATTGATCGATACTTAGTAAATATGATTTATGTATAGTACAAAACATGGTCAGTACGGTCACGTGCTTTCATAGATGAATGAAAAACGTGCGCACGCGAGTCCGGCGCGGGCGGTGTGTCCAAGCTTTATGTAACTTTTATATAAGAAACCGGACCAAAGTGTAACATGGCCGGAGCTGTTACGTGTTACTTATTAGTAACTTAATAAGTACTGCCGATGAGAAAACTATTAGCGGTATCATTAGACAATGTTCAATGATTTGCGTGGTAAGAACATGTTTACTTTGTATTTTTGTGCAAAACTTACGAGTATGCCGAGATCTACAGACGTTACTTAGAACGACCTTTAGCGTTATTGCTGT
This sequence comes from Cerastis leucographa, assembly GCA_963082945.1. Lineage (NCBI taxonomy): Eukaryota > Metazoa > Arthropoda > Insecta > Lepidoptera > Noctuidae > Cerastis > Cerastis leucographa. The sequence continues at coordinate 10,794,216 of OY720353.1, forward strand.
AAAAACATAAGTTCAAGTCAGAGACGGGACATGTCTACGTCAAAACACGAGTTCAGTGACGCGATGACGTGCCGTTTTAGATTTCGGCTTCATAGAGAATTTCATAAAAAAAGAAACCAAACGTTAGTGTCAATATTCCATAGCAACTGACAGCTCTCAAACTTATAAATGTCTTAAGACTTGCGTACATAAATTACTCATAACGTCTCTAAGTAAGTTAAGCATTATAGCGTAACTATACAAAAAAAAAAACGTAACAATTCTTAAAATTGAGAGCACCTACAGCCTAGAATTACCTACTCAAATTTTTATTACATTATTTAGCTATTACATGTAGGTAATACATAATTATTTGAATCTTTATATAATGTCATTATAATAAATTTGTTATACGAATATGGTCTAGATTTCTAGCTCTTGACTCATGTTATGTCACCTATTAATAACCTCACATACCATATATTGCGTTTTTGGTAAGTAGGAAATTCTTCTCATGGGATGACAAGTAATAGAGAAGTAGGGAAAAAGAAGACATGCTGCGCCGACCCCAAATAATATGATGATGGTATTATGTTTTTGGTCACCATATTTCTACTTCTTACGAAAGCCACAAAAATACACTATGCAAAATCAGAAGCAATAATTTCAATTTATTTGCATACATGTTGCGAAACCGATTAAAAACTGATGTCTTATATTTCTTTTTTTCTTTTGAAAATAGTTTATATTTCCTGCTGTACAGCTTTTTATGCATTGATATGTACACACAGCGAAACACAAGCTATAAATTTCCAGTGTAATGTGGCCTCACTTTGTACAGAATTCCCGTACAATGAGAGATTCCCGTACAATGAGAGATTCGCATAAACTGGTTTTGTATAGCTTGATTGGTTGCCGTACCATCTATTTGTGCGTACGCGCCGATTGCTACGCGGAGCCGTATACCACCGAGTGGATCTTGATTTCCGCGACACGTTCACAAATCCACTCTCATTTTGAACGTATAGACTGACTTACACATAATTATCTATATCATTTTCAATTCAAATGTTGCTTTTTCTAGAAGATACCCATAAAACATACCCCTAAGTAGGTATGTTAGCCTTTGTCATCCCACTGCTGGGCAAAGGCTACTCCTCATGACTTCCAATTGTTTCCAAATGCACAAACTAACAAATAATTTCCATCTGGAAAAGCCTAAGCTTTGTCCATCGCCTACCAAATATGTGAAGTAATTTGCCTCAATGATTGTACAATATCATAGTTCTATCTAAACTAATATCTAAACTAATATTATAAAGAGGAAAGATTTGATTGTTTGTTTGTTTGTTTGTTTGCATTGAATAGGCTACGAAACTACTGAACCGATTTGAAAAATTCTTTCACTGTTGGAAAGCTACACTATCCCCGGGTGACATAGGCTATATAATACTATCAAAAAAATTAGGGATCCTTACTAAAACTCCAATAATGTAACCCAAGGTGTACAAAAAATACCTAAAAAATTCTTTATATCGCGTGCGCTGCGAAAACTATTGATGATAGAATATAGTAATGTTCCACGACTTTGCAGAACACATCATTATTTATAAAAAGTGTCGCGACAGCATATGTCTAACTATCATAGTTATGCCACAATAAGTGTTCTTTTATTTTAAAAAATATTTTTTAATGCCGCCGCCAGACAAGGGCGGATCCAGCTTTGGCCCCAGGAGGGGGTCACATAGTCGTGGGCAAGTCAAGAACTTATAATTTAATTTTGAATACAATAGATACAAGTAAAAAGTAGGTATTTTATTAATGTACGTAAGTACTGTACTTGCCTGGCAAAGCCTGGGTCCTGGCCTCGGAGGCTCTCGGGCCCCGACTGGAGGGGCTCTTAAGCGCATGCTTGGAGAGAGGCCAGTTCCCGCTTCGTTGGAAGACGGCGAAACTGGTCCTCATCCGGAAGCCGGGGCGCCCTGCGGACTCTCCGTCCACATACCAGCCCATTGTGTTCCACGACGAGGTGGGCAAGCTCTTTGAAAGAGTCATTGCTAACGGCCTCGCCGGGCACCATGTGGGGATGGGGCCGGATCTTGCGGAACACCAGTTTGGTTTCCGCAGAGGGCGCTCGACGGTGGACGCCATCATGCGCGTGAGGGCTCTCACGATGGGGGATGCGGTGTCCCGGGGTGGGGTCGTCGTGGCGATGTCTCTTGGCATCGCCAACGCCTTCAACACCATGCCCTGGACCTGCATTAGGTAGGCACTCCGGTATCACCGGGTGCCGACCTATCTTCGTCGCGTGGTCGGGGACTACCTGACGGACAGGGCCGTCATCTATCCCGGTCGCAACGGAGAGTGGAACCGGCGAGAGATGTTGTGCGGTGTTCCACAGGGATCGGTTCTGGGGCCACCCTTGTGGAACATCGGCTACGACTGGGTGCTGCGCGCCGACCTCCCTAGCGGTGTCAGCGTAGTTTGCTACGCTGACGACACGCTGGTGCTGGCACAAAGGAGGTCGCACGAGGCGGCGGCCGAACTAATGACACGCGGGGTTGCGATAGTCGTGGAGAGAATCCGGCAATTGGGTCTCGAGGTGGCATGGCACAAGTCCGAGGCCATGTGCTTTCATGGGCCTCGGAATGCGCCACCGTCGGGATCCATACTGACGGTAGGAGGAGTTCCCATCCGCGTCGAGTCGACGCTGAAGTACCTAGGGCTTGTCCTCGACAGCCGGTGGAACTTCGTGGAGCACTTCCGACGTTTGGCCCCCAAACTGGAACGGGCAGGGGCTACGTTCAAGCGGCTCTTGCTGAACTTGGGGGGTCCAAACGCCTCCTGCCGGAGGCTGAACGCGGGGGTCGTGCGGTCCATGGCCCTTTACGGGGCCCCGGTGTGGGCGCGTTCTTTGAGGCGGCGAGCCGCCCATTACCTGAACGCGCCCCAGAAGGCGGTAGCGGTAAGGCTGGTCCGGGTGTACCGCACGATCTCCGGCGAGGCGGCGAGCCTCTTGGCCGGATTGCCGCCATGGGATCTGGAGGCGATAGTACTCGCGCGCCTGCACGAATGGCGCGCGGAGGCACTACGCCGGGGGGAAACTCCGCTGCCGCGGCAAATTGTTGCTCAACGGACAGACCTCCGGCGCGATCTCATGGCGACATGGAGACAGCGACTGTCGCAACCACGTGCAGGGCACGCCACAATAGTGGCTTGTCATAACAGCTAGAGGCTCGACATACGACGCAAAACTCCGCAAAAGTGAAGAGGTGGTACGATTAGGGTTTCCAACAAACAAAATAGAAACAGGCAAAATACATATAAGTATTTAAATAACAAAATCTATTTTTCTTTTACGTCTTCTCCCGAAACGTGTTTTTACGTCATTTACGTCAATGGGTACGTTTTTATATTTTTTATTGAAGATCTTAACCACGATTTAATTCTGCGCAACGTAGAGAAAGACCTTTCTGCTGTCGCTACACTGACAGGTAGTGTAGCCATAATACATAAAAAATTGTGTGGTCACGACGATACACTTGATTTCATCGTGTGAATTTATCTAAGATTTTAGGTTAGGTCAGTAAGCTTAAGGTGCTACCCTAACCCAATGACAGAGAGAGAAACAATAAATACAACATTCAACACAAGCTATATAGTTACATAAAATCTGTATGGTGACAAAATATATAAATAAAATCGTTATGTTCAATTAGTGGTCCACCTAAGTCCTGGAACCAGCTCAGGGGGGGGTCATGACCCCCATGACCCCCCCCCTGGATCCGCCGTTGCCGCCAGAAAAGGCTCTGTATTTGTGTCTTGGCATTAATCCATATCAAAATAAATAACTTCATATTCAAGACTACCTCAATACCTTTATACAACTTTTTGAATTATTCAATTCGGACATTCCATTCGAAAGATATCACGAGTTTAAAAATGTAAATATTAGAAAAAAGTTGCGCGGAATTCAAAAAAAATAGGGATCCTTACTAAAACTCCAACGATGTAACCCAAGGTACAAAAATCACCTTAAATATTCTTTACATCACATGCGCTGCGAAAACTACTGATGATAGAATAAAATAATGTAGTACGTCTTTGCAGAACACATCATTATTTACAAAAAGTGTCGCGACAGCATATGTCTAACTATAATAGTTATGCCACAATAACTTTCTTTTATTTTAAAAATATTTTTATTTAATCCGCCGCTGGAAAAGGCTCTGTTTTTGTATCTTGGTATTAATCCTTATCAAAATAAATTACTTCATATTCAAGACTGCTTCGATACCTTTATAAAACTTTTTTAATTATTCAATTCGGACATTCCATTCGAAAGATATCAGGAGTTTAAAAATGTAAGTATTAGAAAAAAGTTGCATGGTCGCTGCTCACCTTAAGCGATGGCTGTACGGGACAGCCATCGCTTAAGGTGAGCGGGAATATTCAAACCTTCTTTATAATTTTCTTTATTTAGTAACCTGACGCAAATAGAAGGGTTTATGAGTATGTATTGTAATTTTTAATTTTTAAAAATGAAATGAAATTTTTGTTAAATACCCGTGCGAAGCCGGGGCGGGCTGCTAGTAACGAATAAAAGTGGCGTATTATTTGAGCTGGTATCTAGACATTGTTAAATGGGTCAACGTGAACCGGTTTGTGCACTGTATTGTTATGTTCATATCACTATACAACCGCTGTTTAGATTTTGAAATCTTATGTATTCATACAAGTGAGATCAGAAAGGTGAGCTTAGTTAAAATGTTATAAGGTTAATTAGACCAGTTTCATTAGCGACAAAACAAAAATATGTCGAGGACGCAATTCAAATAGTAAAAGAACATTATCCGAAACACACACCACACTTTCAATTAACTCAGTCACGACTGCTGACCTCCTATGCGCTCATAGGCATCATATGCTCATAGGCATTGCTCATAGGCGTCTCTGAAGCTGTGATGTAACACCCTGACTTCCACCCTCCGCTTCTAGTCTGACACAGTCATCTTTTGGTGCACATTCTATATCTGCGGGTCCATAACTGCGCTTACCAATACGAAATCTCCAAAGCAGGACTCATTTGTGAGTGAGTTCCACAGAACATTTCACAACACGTCATTACTAATTGACATAGTGACAGGAATGCAACAGTACAAACTAAGCTCAACTTTGTGTGTCCTTATTTGTTATTGAATTTTATATTATTTGTTTTATTTTATTTTTTATCCAATATCCCTAAAACTGTGTCAGATGTTACGAGTAGTCAGAAGCTGGAAAGTCTGCCAAAGTCTTCCCAAGACGTATCATTTGACCCAGTGAGTAGTTTGTGGAGGTCAGATAGGCAGCCCCATCCGCTTAACCTATGAAAAAGGTAGATTATGATACATTCTCTTGCACTTCCAATTTACAAGGGAACGGCGCAGAATCTCTTCTACTTCCATACATCTCTACAAGGTGTTGTTTTGCATCCTCGTAAAATTCAAGGAGGTAACAATGCTAATGATTCTCGACCCGAATCAATAATAAAATCGATAGGTATTTTTTTTTCTCATTTACGGAAATCGGTAACTGTGAACCACCCGTGTTTTAAACGTGGCCCGTCTGGTTCTTGCCCTATAACCTCGCTTACGCACATATAAACAATCTCTAACGTTTATTCGATAATTTCTTATTCGCTAAACCACGTTAAGGGGGTTATTCTGAAATATTGTGAAACTTAAAAACCAAAAAAATCAGCGTTTATTAATAATTAACTTGGTACCGTAATTTTAACTGATTATTTATGTCTTTTGTGACCACCTCCTGAAATTTGACGAGGATGCAAAACAACACCTTGTATTACCAGTCATCACATTTCTAAACCACTAAATAACACCAATTACAAAGACCATCATACTGACAACATTACAAGATTGACTGACGATTTCGAAGCTGGAATGCGAATGATAAATCATAAAACACATAATCAGTAAATTATCCTAAATCTAGAGAACATGAAACTGAGATAACTGCTGTAGGTAAGTATCAGATACTCATCTTATATTGTTATGAGATGTCAACACGCGATCTTTAAAGGCTGGGTGACATGAGTCTTTTTTAAATCAACTGTCTCCAGCTTTTTTTCAACTGAGTCTATCATTGGCCCCTTCTGTATACCTCTTGTATACCAGCATTTTACATGGAGCAAAAAATGTGGGTCGTCCGGCGGCGAGATGGGCACTACATAGTTGCCATCGCGGCATCGGGGTAAAACCTGAATTAAGCTAGCACACATGAACGTGGAAATTGGCACAAGAAAAGAGTGACCTAATTTACAGTAGTGGGTGATCAGGTTGTGGATGATCATAACAAAACATGTTTTTCAGCAAAAAAAATATCTGCTGCCCCATAGAAAATTGCAATACCTATTCGACCCAAAGGTATAGGCAGCTGATATATTTTTTTGTTGCTGCAAAAATTTTTTTATGACGAGAAACATGTTTAGTTTGATGGTCTGTAGCACACCCTTAAGGATGTATATACCCTTTCCGTTCACCCTGCATACTATAATCTACATTCATCTAGTGACTAGCTAGCTCGCTTGCATCCTCACTTAATAAGCTAGCCTCGTGTCAACTAGGCATTAGATGTACTTAGTCCATACTTAGTAATTAAGTTGCAGTGGATAAGCAGTTATCTAGTAATTGTTATTGACAGCTAAGTGTGTTGGGTATTTGCACTGATTTCTTATACAAGCTTGCGTATGATTTTTATCTTGATGAACAAGGTATTATTTGTTGCGTGTTTTTTTTTTATTGAGGTAGAATGAATAAAATTGTCATGTAATAATTACACGTAAGGAATAATTATGCAGTTCCTGTTATGAGATATTATCAAGGTAAAAGTTTGCTTGCAGCAGAAATCACTAGATACGTTTAGCGATTAATAAATAAAATTTAAGAAAATCATATAATCAAATAATTAAGCATTTTTCTGTTTCTGTCTATCATTGAAGATGACAGAAATTATATTTTGTTACGCTAAAACTTGTATTGAGACTAACTAATGCTGAGAATGAATGACTGAGCATAAGAAAAAATATAATAACTATATTATTGTAATTATTTTGATTATAATTATTTGATTAGGTACATGATTTTATTAAATTTTATTTATTTATTACTAACTTGTAATTAGGTACGAACATATTACAATATTGCCAAAATATCAAAAGAATGAATCAATTGACTTTTTGATAAAATAATAATAAAAAATTTAAAAAAATACCAACGATGTTCGGTTCTATGATACATTTTTCGTGTAATGAATATAACGATATATTTTTTGCTCTTGACACAGATTTTTTAACATTGCACAAACTAAGTAAGTATTAGAACAATAATTATCGGCCTTATATACTAAGTGTAATACATATTAAATGAACGGCCTACGTGAGCTAAACAGCAATTTTATACATAGAAATAGGCGATTTACATTCAAAACAGTTATTTTCGCAATGTGATGTCGTACTTATGCTTAATGCAATTGTTTATACTTTAAGGTTAAGTATGGATAAGCATAAATAATTTCTAAGTTCATTAACTTTATTGAAGGTCAGTAGAATTTAATGAAATCGGACCTCGGAAGAAAATTCTGGAAATCTAAAGGACCTGCAGTAATCTACAGTTAAATATACAACCAGTTTATAATAAACATCGAAATGCTAACTATAACTGTATAAGACATCGAAAAAATCAAGTTATCTAAAAATTGTTAATTTCCGATCATAGGGTCTGGATAAAAGCAACGGTATTTTTTACGTACTATTTGCTTTTTTTTTCCCGAATTCAAATCGTACAAACCTCGAATTTCCACAACAAAACATCAGTGAGACGAGACAAGTTCTCGTTTTACTAACCGTGTCTCGATCTAAATCACAACTTTCTAAATAAAATGCCTTCAACAGCATTGTGACCATCAGTTCAATGACAGGATGAATGCCTCGTTATCTGTAAAAAGCGTTTATTTCCACCAGACATTCATCGCGAAAAAGATTAACAAAAAGCTAACTACATACGATAAAAAGTTCACACACGCGGGGTCTTAACCACAGACTATCACTTACAGTATAACAACACTGCAGTATTTTCACAGAGTACCTGGTTTCTTTTTCGTGCATAGTGTCTAACCTGCTGTTAGAGTTGTTATGCCGCCCATGGGCCACTGACTTAGCTTTACATGTCATCGAGAAATATCTCTCAGGCATGCTGGTTTGGTTTCAATTGGTTTGGAAGCAACTGATGTACAATGCGCACATGAATCCGAAAAATCAGAGGTGTGTACGGTTCGACCTGGAGTCCTATGGCTTGGTAGTCATACCACTAAGTTATCACGGCTCACAGAGTATTATAACCACTTACTGCTGTACAAGATAACTTTTGGTGCATAACATTGTCAGGGGGGTTGTTCTTGGTCAACATTGGTGAAACAGTATTGAAAAGACAAGCAGTAAGAATAAATTTTGGCAAAGAATCACATTAAGCTTATGGACAGATTGGCACAAATTTATAAGTAACAACGTAGGAGAGACGTAGCTTTGCAAAGCTTGCGGAGAAACTTTTTGGCGCAGTGGCTAAGCGATTGTCTGTTGCGCTGTGTATCGCGGGTATGTATGGCCCACAGGTAGTTGTTCTAAGTAAGGCTGTTTGTGTATGTGAGTTTAAATGTATGTTAATGCACCAAATTACAGGAGAAAAATAATAGTGAAAAGGGTTTTCCAAAACTTCTCCTACTAGCACAGAAAACGTCTATTTTAGTAATATATTTTCCAAGCAAGCTTACGCCCGCGTTCTAAGCAATGGATCTTCTACATTTTGTTACTCTATGACAAGATACCGTGCGCCCGCGTCGCGATTAAAATCGAAAGTGCGGAGAAAACAAAACCTCGCGAGTGTACTGACGTAACCGTTCTACTTTACTTGCTTATTCTGTAACGTGTATCTAAACTGTTCGCCGTAGGTCAGTGTTATAGTGATAAGTGCGTCGAAGAAAGTTTATTATAGATTGTCAGCTGGACAATCGGTACCATTGTGTTGGGTTACGTAAAAACGGGGTAGAGACTCTCTGACAGGCATAAGGCGCAGTTCGAACATAAATAGCTTTAAATACCCATGTTTTTTATTAATAAGATAAGCTGCTTGGCATGCCCTTAGTCTAAACTGATTTTTGATCCCGTTCCTAGATCCTGAGATTTTCAGCTTTTCATTACGGAGTTCATCCTGATGTTCTAATTAGAATAGATAAGAATAAAATATAATAAATACTTTATTGTACATCAAAATTGAAAAACAATCGTGTTAACTATAACTGTAATTAGGTAGGTTCTTACTTAAATACTACTACAACTTAGGTAATTGCGTTTAATATTTCAAAATCATCATTACCTATCAGCCGAAAACGCACAGCTAGATACAGGCCGCCCCCAAGTGTCGACACATCGACCGGTCTGAGGTTCTTGCATCCAGCGGATACCTTGAGAAGCCGCTTCTTGCATTTCACATAACACACACATTCACGCCTGGAATTCCCGGAGTGTTAAGCAAGAGAGAGTACTCTAACATTTCGCCAGTTAAACAGGGTGTAACGGAAAGGGTATATACATACTTAAGGGTGTGCTACAGACCTTCAAACTGAACATGTATCTCCCGAATAATTAATAGCGAAAAAATTATCTGCTGCCCCATACAACAATACCTATTCGACCTAAATGTATGAGGCAGCTGACATTTTTTTCGCTATTACGATGTTTGTCCGATGAAGAAACATGTTCAGTTGATGGTCTGTAGCACACCCGTAAGTATGTATATACCCTTTCTGTTACATCCTGTATAGAGTGACTGGTAATTAGTGACCGATACCTAAACACGTGATTATACTCATGATAACAAACAACTTAAAAAAAACGGGTCAAGTGCGAGTCTTACTCGCACACAGGGGCATAGCCCCAAACAATATAATAACAATATTTTGAACGGTCATTCATTAGTACATGTACATAACTTCAACTCAACTGCAAAACTAAATTTGTTTTTCATAGTAAGTTAATGAAAAACAAAGTTACTGCTGCAGTTTGGTGAAAAAGTCCCATATCTCGAAAAACTAAATATCAAATCTTATTCAAACCAATTCTCGTTGAAAGTTTTTTTAACGTTCTACGTCCCCTCTCCCGAATTTTTCTCCTCTTACTTCAGAAATAAGAGGGGAGGGGGGGGGAACACACGTTTTACCACTTTGGAAGTGTCTATCTTTAAAAGATTGACTTTGAAAAAAAAAATGGTTTTTGGAACCTCAATGTCATTTTTAAAGACCTATCTATAGACACGCATAGGATTGATAGTTTTTTTTTTTTTGGTTTCAGTTCCATGTGCGGGGGGATATCCTTATCATCTGTATTTTTTTTTATTTTTGTACAAAAATCATAAAGCGGTTCACAGAATTCATCTACCTACCGAGTTTCAGCTGTGTAGTCCTAATAGTTTCGGAATAAAGTATTCCCAATAAAGGGTTCCGTTTTTTGCCATTCTGCTACGGAACCCTAAAAAGAAACATTATTTATACTCATTCACTAGTACTACAATATTACAACAGCCGTATGATTTTTTTGTACGCGCGCCTTGGCCTATCAGCTTGTGATAAATTCAAATGAGTATAAAAAAATTATGTTTTTTGTGAAAGTTGTTTGTTATCATGAGTATAGTCACCTGTTTAAGTATCGGTCACTAATTACCAGCCACCCTATATTTAAATCCCATGTTACAGCTAAAGGGGCGAACCTATTTCTATAATCATCATCATCATTAGCCTATAATGTTCCCACTGCTGGGACACAGGCCTCCTCTCCTACGAGAGGGAAATAGCAATAATAATAGATACATATACAGTTTCCCTTATAATTAATAAACAATTGTCTCAAATTACCTTGTAGATTATCAGAATAACCCTGCCTTCTATTTCACGTGCTGAGCTAACAAAGAGATGTTCACTTGTTCTGTTGTGGGAAATATGCAAGTACCGCCACTTCTCATGATTTATAGCTACAAATGAAAATCTAGCAATGATACACATATTTATTTATCATTCATGCCATCTTAAACATGTACCTAGTCGATTCTTGACTGGTTTGCATTGGATATAAATATATTAGACTTCGACACGATACATGCGTGCGAGTTTACTGAAAATATGGCTGCATTAAAGAGCATAAGTAACTGAAATATGATATAAAATACTGCCCCCAATATGTGCGAGATCAATCAAAACAATTTCAGATGCCAAAAACTTGTCGATTTGTAGATACAGATTACTTTATCTGTAAATCTGTGGTTTATTCTCTCTGATAAATATTTAATTATAATAATAATTTATTCATTAATTTCTATGATGTTCGTATACTGTACTTTGATTAATTTTAATTATTTCTTTCTTATCAAACTTTTGTACCTACCTAGATAATAAGTAACTGATGTGGTTGCCTATAATTGGAAGCGCACACTTGTATTGTCCGTGTAAGTATATATTAGCATGCATGTAATTGTGTAGCCTCTGTTGGCAATATTAATTTAATTAATTAATTAATAAACATGTCATTATATGTCATTTAAACTTGGTGCGTGATAGAATCGGATTAGCCATAATCATTCACACACAAATACACGGTTTTTCTATCCAATAGAAAAAAGCCCATTGGCAAACATACTAGGAAATTTATCCCATTTAAGTTATCTACAAACACAGACATGTTTACGATTCAAAACTAGCCACAAACATGAATCAGACCAAATTAATGTCTGACACATGAACTAAAATCGCTAACGATGTGTCCGTACAGTATCAATTATTTTCGGATTTGACGATTGCGAAATACATAATTGCGATTATGGTATACGAAAGGTGCGAGGTGTGGTTTTGACTGTCAGTGGAACAGGAACTATCTGTCTGTCAAATAATAATTACTAAGCAAAAGGAATTAGAGATTGGTTGAATTGACTTACTTACCTATGATTAAAACTAACTTTAAGTTTTAATCATAGGTTTCAGCTCAAACGTATAAAGCAGTTGCTTCTAAGTATATTACAGGTCTGTCACTAATCAATATCTTATATCAAATTATTACTCATTCGTGATTCATTTCACTTTTTTTTTCATCCATTTTAATAAACCATTATAATATGAGAGCAGCGGTGGCCCAGTGGTGGCAGCCCCGAATTACGAGCAGCAAGCCGTTAGTTCGAACCCAGGCAGGCGCATTACTTTGTGTAATTTATTTCATCACCGCTGCCCTCAAAAACGGTGAAGGAAAACATCGTGAGGAAACCGGCATGACTTAGAACTAAAAATTCGCAGACATGTGACATCTACCAACCCGCACTGGGCCCGCACTGGGCCCGCGTGGTGGATTACAGCCCACTCCCTCTCACAGAGAGGAGGCCTGTGTCCCAGCAGTGGGAACATTATAGGCTGAAGATGATGATGATGATGATCATAACAATAATTAAATTCTCCCAAAAATAAACAGAAAACATGCAACGATGCATTAAATTTTAAATAATACGTAATTGTAGACATGCATACTTTTACTGCAAATCAGCAATTAGCAATTGCATAATACAAGGTGTTGTTTTGCATCCTCGTCAAATTTAAGGTGGTAACTATGCCAATGATTCTCGTCCCGAATCCATTATAAAATCGATAGGTTTTTTTTTATTATTTTTCTTATTTACGAACATCGGTAAGTGTGAACCACCAGTGTTTTAAACGTGACCCGTCTGGTCCTCGACCTATAACCGCGCTTTCACACATACAAACAACCTCAAACGTTAATTCGATAATTTCTTATTCCGTAAACCACGTTAAGGGGGTTATTCTAAAATACTGACAAACATAAACAACCAAAAAAATCAGTGTTTATTAAAAATTAACAAGGTGCCGTAATTTTAATTGATTATGCATGTCTTGTGTGACAACCTCCTGAATTTTGACGAGGATGCAAAACAACACCGTGTATAAGTACTTAATAAACTTAAAAGTTTCTTCCATGGTGTGTATGTGAAAGTGACATGAAGCCATTTAATAATTATCTTGTTCCTTGACACAAGACTAGAGCGTATTATAATTCTCTTAAAGACCCAATAAGAAAAAACAGCAACTAAATAAATGAAAATATTGAATTTATTACCCATTTCAAAATCCTTGAGAGCAATGCCCAAATGTAAAACAAAAGAATCGTTATTGAAACCAAAAGTTGATCACGATAAATTATTTATTTTACTTTTATGTTAACAATGTGTGGTAAGGACAACAACAGCATAAATTAAAATATAAATAAATTCCTTTACTGAAACAAATTAACAAGGAAACAGAAATAACAGGCTACAAGTTTAAAAAAAAAGACTAGGTGACCCGCGCAACATCGTCTGCATCACATTTTACCCATTTTTGCAAGATTTTGTATTTATGCTCCGCTCCTAGTAGTTGTAGCCTGATGTTATAATAATTTAACCTATAGCATTACTCGTTCCTACAGCGGTGTGATTCTGTAAGGACTCGCTTAGAACTTCGAATCTGAATCCGCTGTGAGTTTTTTGATTGGTATTCTAAAAACCCGGTTGATAATTCGAATTTACACTAGCGCCACCATTACGAGCGTGTCAGCGAGTTGAACTAAATTAACAGGGACATTTTGACAGATAAATATGAGATGACGTAAAAAGTGGCATTCTGTAAGGTAATTCCCCCGGCGCGGCACTTCGACGCTCCCTTGGCTACAAAATCTAGGTAATTTTGAATCACACGCGAAGTGACAGTGGATAGCGATGTGAGATGTGAGTGTTGTCGTCTGAATTTTACAGAATCGACGTACAGGCCAGGTCATACATGGCCTTTCTCTATAAATAGGCTATCTAACTTAAAGATTTTTTTCAATTCGAACCCATAGTTCAGGAGATTAGCGCCTTCAACCAAACAAACAAACTTTCAGCTTTATAATATTATACATAGTGTACATGATAATCATGCTATTCGGTATATTCATTACTTCATTCAATGATCTAATAAAAGTCTTACGAAAATCTCGTCCAAGCTCGTAACGTGACCAAAACAGACGAAATGTGCGAGTAATGTCAACGTATGACGAATTTCGCACGATTTACGTCAGTTTCGTCACAGTCACCTATGATGACTTAAATAATAAAGTGGGTGTGAATCTCGCAATCATTTACACTAAGTACGTTACGCGTCATTAATTTTGTAGACACTGTAAGTAATTTAATAATTTTATATAAAATTAATTGCGACCTTGCCCATTGTTTAAGTAACATGTTGAGAAACGGATCTGTTTTAGTAGATATTAACCTTCTTCTACCTCATCGTACCTAATGTAAAGTAGGCAAGTATAATGTTCTTGTTACGCATATGAGAAAATATTTGGATTGTGTACAAGAATGTGTAAAATTGCATTGAACTATAGTAATATTAGAGCAACGGTGGTCCAGTGGTGGTCCCCGACTCACGGGCAGTAAGCCGTGAGTTCAAACCCAGGCAGGCGCATTACTTTGTGTAATTTATTTAATCACCCCTGCTTTTAAAAACGGTGAAGGAAAACATCGTGTGGTAAAAATTCGAAGACATGTGACATCTACCAACCCGCACTGGGCCCGCGTGGTGGATTACAGCCCACTCCCTCTAATAGAGAGAAGGTCTGTGTCCCAGCAGTGTGAACATTATAGGCTGATGATGATAGTAATATTCATAAAGACAAGTCGGACATACGTGGCTTCAAAATAAAAGAAATAAATCTACCGTGCAAATCTGGAATTAGACTTTTGGCAAGAACAAAAAAAGAATAATTGTTCAGACATAAGATTATGCAAGAATGCTGGAAAGCTTTGCAAGTGGTTTGGTTTCTACATAAGTTACTTATAAAGAGGCACTTCAATAATTAAAACGCAGGATATCCTTCGCTTTCAAGGTAGGTAAGTAACACACAAATCACCAAGACAGCTGTTTGCCTAGTACGTTGTATCTGTCTCCCTAATGCAGGATGTGCCTAGTACATGTATCATAGGCTCCTAGTATACACTACAGTGGCAATCAGAACCAAACATTTATACAAAATCTCACAGGATGCAAGTGCTTAACTTAATCGAAAGTCCCTTTCAAATAAAATAATATACTAGCGACCCGGCAGGCGCTTAGCACGGTTTAAACTGCTTATTCCTTTATTATATGAATGAAGGTTTTAATGTCATACACACATAAATCTTACAGAATAAATTCCGTGATTTATTTATGGCGCAATGGAATTGGTGCTGAATACCGTATCCAAATCTTTTGTTTTGAAGAATATAATGTAGTCACATGGCAGACACGGAAAGATTTTTGAATGTCAGTGGTCCAGTATAAGCTTCTCAATCTTTTCCCAAACCATTTATCTATATTGAAATATATTAAGAATGTCAAAATCATACTTCCCTTAATACACTGACTAATATTATGCAACAGCTAGGTTCAATGTGTTAAAAGCCTAGGCTGGCAGTTGACATTAAAATACTCGTAAGTCGCAATTTCCTATTATAAGACTTTTTTACAAAACTCAAGAAACAGTCAAGATTACAACAAAGTTCCGTGGCTTCCTTACTTTCTTAAAGATTCTCATAACCAATTCAAATTGAATCTTGAAAAACCACAACGCAAAGACGTTCGCTGCCCATTCACCATACGTGTAGCTGTGATTAACGATTCTGTTGGTGTCTGTAAAACTGTCAGGTTTAAGATTCTTATCATCACATTCTGCGTAATGCTTCGCTGATAGGATTAATACCCATCTGTGGAGGTATGTCTGTCTGATAGCAACAAGAAAAAAAACAAGACATAATTGGCAATGACTAAAGCGGGATTTAAAAAAAGAACTCAATAGTCGTTGCTCTTTTGTGATGTTTTTCGAAATAGTTTTGTATCTAGCCTTTTAGAAGAACGATTAACTGCAATACTTAATTATTTCGTACAAAACATGCTACATCCTCAATTTAGTTTTAAACGATAAATATCCAAGCATTTAAACTTTAATAAAGAGTCATTATTTAAATTAAAGTGCCTCATTACTACAATCGCGAAAACTGGTCACTTTGGGAGTACCTATAAATCGCAACATATCTGAAACGTTGCCCACAATATTTTACGCAAATACCGCCCTTATTTTCCAGACTTAGTGCTTATTATAGCGTCCACTAATTTAAAGTTTGGTTTCTATGAACGTCGCCAGCTATACGTGAATTCGACCGCTCTATAGACTTCTCAAGGTTCCCCTCTCGGTTTATAAAGCGGAATGTAACGCAACTTTATACAGTAAAATGCAGGAAATGTTGCAAAAGTAGTCATATGTGCTTTTAGTTTATTAACTAAATATAGATTTTAGAAGTATACTTTGTATACAAAGCTACGCAAAATCGGCCTATAACGTCCCCACTGCTTGCTGGGACCGGGGATAGGCCCCGTCTCTGTGACTGTGGGAGCGGGCCGTAACCAGGGCCGATGCAGCTTGATGATAGCATCCGAAAGTAGTAGGTATGTCTATCTCGCTCGCTTTCATAATGTCAAAAAAGATAGACATACGACATAGATTACGACATGCAGAGTTGCCTAAACATAAAGCATCGGCGAATTGGTAAATTTAGTCATCGACTTGTAGCTGGTAATACGTTTTTATGTGCCCTGAGTGCGCAGTGTAAACGAAACGTAAACACGTCTTTAGGGGTATGAGGAACTGGGTGTAAAGTTCCTCGATACTCCTTAGAAAAGGAAGGATCCTCCGAACCGGTGTTATGTCTGGTGGGCAACTGCCCGACAGTTGTTGACGGATTTCTCTATACAGGGTGTAACGGAAAGGGTATATACATCCTTAAGGGTGTGCTACAGACCATCAAACTGAACATGTTTCTCATCATAAAACATGTTTTTCAGCAAAAAAATATCTGCTGCCCCATAGAAAATTACAATACCTATTCGACCCAAATGTATAGGCAGCTGATATTTTTTTTTTTGCTGCAAAAAAAAAAATATGTTGAGAAACATGTTCAGTTTGATGGTCTGTAGCACACCCTTTAGGATGTATATACCCTTTCCGTTACACCCTATATAATCCTGTACTGTCCCACTGCAGGCCTTTGCTGTGCAGTAATATGAGAAATAAATAAAAGCTATCAAAGTACAGAATTAAAGCATATAATTCATACTTCCATACTAATATTATAAATGCGAAAGTCACTCTGTTTGTTTGTTACCTTTTCACGACTAAACGGCTGATCGGATCTTAATGAAATTTAACAAGAAGATAGATTTCAACCTGGGGAAGGACATAGGTTATATCATCACGCTACGACCAATAGGAGCGGTGCAGCAATGAAAAATGTTGCGAAAACGGGTAAAATGTGACGCAGACGAAGTTGCACGGGACAGCTAGTAAGTAATATATATTTGTATACTTCAGTAACAGTAAACTCTTCCATAACTCAACTAACAATTTAGAAAAGCTTAAAAACCGTGAAGATTTGAAATAAATTACTACTTAATTAAGTCTTAATTACTTCAGACACGTGTTCTAAGAAAGTCACAGTCTACTTAAGATCAAGTTGTTAGATAACAGCGTTACGGAGAGGTTTAATAAAAAGATCCAGCACGAATATGTAGGCGAATCTAGTTATGACTCAAAAAAAGTTTACTGCCTAACTTAATAGAGCCTATTATAAAACTGAGCTCGTGGCTAAATAGTTACAGCCGCTCGGGCGATCTTCAGGTTAAGCCGGGCTTCCCTAGGCTGTTCCAGGGATGGGTGACCATCTATCACAAACCGAGTTTCCTCTAAGCCTCGGAAACCACGTTAGGCCGTTGGTCTGGGCTGTCAATTGTAGATCTTTGACAGTCATTAAAAGTCAGTAGCACGAAAGTCTTTTTTTTTTTGCGGATGGGAAATCATCAAATGACTTCTCCCGCTCTGGGCGGAGCGGGAGGGAGTGTCAGACTTGACTGACTAAAACCCACCCATGTTCCTTCTTAGCCCTTTGTGTTCCAGGGCCGCGGTATCTCTTTCGAACAACCCGCAGCCCTGGAATAGCACGAAAGTCTGACAACCAGTCATATCCAGGGGTATCGTATTACTCATTATTAGCTGGGTTCTGAAGGTCAGACAGGCATTTGCTCCATTATAAATATACCAGTAGGTATTCAGCTGCATCGGGTTAGACTGGAAGCTGACCTCAACACAGTTGCGAAAAGGCTAAGCAGATGATGACTTGACTAAATTCACAACGCACAATGTACGACGAATTGGCCGATTCTCAGACCTATCACACAAAATTTCATACAAATCAGTTCAGCCGTTTCGGAGGAGTATGGTAACTAACATTGTGACACGAGAATTTTATATATCCATACTTCCATGCTAATATTATAAATGCGAATGTCACTCTGTTTGTTTGTTTGTTAACTTTTCACGACTAAATGGCTGATCGGATCTTAATGAAATTTGGCAAGAAGATAGGTTTCAACATAGGGAAGGACATAGGCTATATATCAATACGCTACAACCAATAGGAGCGGAGCAGCGATGAAAAATGTTGTGAAAACGGGGAAAATGTGACGCAAACGAAGTTGCGCGGGACAGCTAGTAAGATATAATATTGGGGTTTAGGAATAATCTTTCCTTATTTTCGTAACAATACAACCTACTTATGAAATGGGAACTCAGCAATGACATCTCAAACAAATAGACATTTCGTCGGTAACTCTTGTATCACTGTATTTTCTTGACGATCAATCATTTATATGTCAAGTGAAGTCAGATCAGACCACTACTTTATTGTTCAAAAGGTCAACATCGGTTCCATACCTTATCTATTGAACTATAAAGTGCAGGTTTGCATGCTTAGTGAGGCACGCCTATCGTTAGGCAGGGCAGGTATACATACAGATGTAAGTAGAAAATATGGCTAGCTTTAAGCTATGTCTGTAATGAACCAAACCTTTTTTAATTACTTATCTACAAAAAGCATGATCTTATGTCCATGGTTTTACTCGTATGGGTGTCGGAAATCAGGTTACTGACCCGTGGAACACCAAAGTGGTTCACCTAGGTGTTCCACGGTTAACTTTCCGTACCCTTGGTTCACCTAATGAGTGATCCATGGGTAATTTAAAAAAATAATGTACCCGTAGATCACCTGATTGGTGAACTAAGAATGATTATATTAAATAATGTACCCATGGTTCACCTAACTGGAAAATAATACGGGAAAGTACGACTGGGATAAAAATACCTAACATTAGCCCTGACTCATATCATGGTTAACATAATATATTTAGGTGCCTTTCACCGAAATCCGGACGGACAGACGCAGTTACTTTTGAATTTATATTATTTGTAAGATAGTATGTATAAGTAGAGTATGTACAGTCTACAGCCACACATGTGTCTCGCGTAAGTAGTAGGTTTACTCTGCCTTTTTTTTAAGAAGCATTATTTTTTTAATTAATGTACGTTTCGTAATGTAATATAAAACAATTAAAGCTGCATCAGTAACATCAGTAGTCTTTATCTCATCAGGAGCCATAAATTCTTCACAGTAGTGTGGCTTTACTGCAATTAAATATAGTAACGTAGGTTATTGTTTATAATATCATATACAGGATGTTGTTTTGCATCCTCGTCAAAATTCAGGAGGTTGTCACACAAGACATAAATAATCAATTAAAATTACGGTAACTAGTTATTTATTAACAAACGTTGATTTTTTTGGTTGTTAATGTTTGTCAGTATTTCAGAATAATCCCGTTTACGTGGTTTAGGGAATAAGAATTTATCAAATAAACATTTGAGATTGTTTGTATTTGTGAAAGCGCGGTTATAAGCCAAAAATCAGACGGCCCCAGTTTAAAACACGGGTGGTTCACACTTACCAATTACCGCAAATAAGAAAAAAAATAAAAAATTACCTCCCCATTTTATTTTTGATTCGGGACGAGAATCATTAGCATAGTTACCTCCTTGAATTTGACGAGGATGCAAAACAACACCTTGTATTAATTACTTTATAGGTATGCCGTCTTAAAGGCTAGCACAGATTGCATTACAACAATTCACCTATTGCCCTTTCGCCTGCTTATGTGTATGAAGTTTCCTTAAAATCGGTTCAGTCATTTCTGAAAATAAAGACTTGAAAATTTGTATGAAATGCCGTAAGGTGTAAACGCTCTTAATTAGTACCTAGTTTTTTTTTTTTGATACAAAATAGGCTTACGAAGGCAGTCCGAGTTTGTCCCTGATTGATGATAATAGGGTCGTCCCAGATATTACTGTCAAACTGTGGGTGCACCACCTCTGCTTAAATATTCGGAAAAAACAAGAGCGATATTATGTTACGAATATAGGTAGATAAAAAACAAAACGATGCTACTTTTTATGTGCGAAATTTTGCGCAGACTGATCCAGGATGAAAATGTTAACCTCCATTTAAACTGCCGCCAAAACTGCCTTGACAGATAACATCCAAGAAATACTAAAACATTAGAGATAATTGCATTTAATCCCGTTTATATGACCGGCATTTGCTCAATTAAAACTGATCCGAAGAAACTGCGTATTAAGAAGTCAGAACCACATTCAAACGGTTTTTCCTTCACATTATTGATTCGACCTAACGCAATGTCTATGACACTGGCAATAGTTGGCAATTAATTGCTCTTGACACTTTCAATTGACCCTGTTCAGGAGCTGATCCCTGATCTTATAAGTAGATGCGATCGTTTTGTATGCAGAGTATCGAGTAACTTGATGTGGCGTTGATAAACAGCAAGGTTTTTATACAATGACAAGGTATTTTGAACTACAGATATTTATTTTTTTGGTCAAACAGCGCCGTTTGGCTTTAAATCTTAGGCTGTTATTATACTGTCAATTAACTACCTCTACAGAAATTATAAAAGTCTGGACAATATAAATTTTAATCTGACTCATATATCCATACTTCCATCTCTAGAAAAATCATATTTTTATTACACTTACACTAACAAAAGAAATCTCAAAGAACTGCGTTCTATCACTAGAATCAAACCCAACAATCCTCATTTTTTCGCACTGGCAACCCACTCGACCACGGAGGTTGAAACCCAACACCTCACAAGATATTGCAACGATACTCACCTGCCTGAACCCTGTCAGTGTTCATTCTCAAATTACCTCTCGTTTTTACTCCAAGGTCGAACCTGTTTATAATCTGTCACAGCTGTTATAAGTGTACTGGCAGAATCTCGTGCAGTTATGTAATAAATAGGTTGGTACTAGGGTTACATAAGATATGTGGAGCTGTAATTGAATGACGATGTTAGGTAATATGAAGATGTGATACTGTTACCGACCTTATTAAACTAGAAACTTCTTGGAAGTAGGTACTGCTGAATATGAAGCAGGCTTAGAACAGTAGCAATCGAATTTCAATCCTATTTCTACAGCGACTGTTAACAGGGTTGACATGAGCTTTTATGCCAATCCAATACCTACATTTTCAACTATTCCATAATCAACATACAATTTTGAGCCTTCATGAACTCTTACAACACACGTCGGCGAAACAAAACAAAATCAATCATTACTTTCATGTATCGTCCAAAATAAAAGTTTTCTTAGTTAGTCCATGATAAATATCATGAACTGTAAATAAAAAAAGGTCAGAAATCAAGAAATTACAAATTTGCA
Source organism: Cerastis leucographa (assembly GCA_963082945.1). Taxonomy (NCBI): domain Eukaryota; kingdom Metazoa; phylum Arthropoda; class Insecta; order Lepidoptera; family Noctuidae; genus Cerastis; species Cerastis leucographa. Next base: position 10,815,982 of record OY720353.1, read on the forward strand.
ATGCAACCTCCAAATATAAAACCTTTTGTTTGTACCTGCCATAAACGAATGTGCTCATTATGGTCTCCAAACCAGCCATTGTAGATAAAGTGAAAAAACCAGGTGGCTTACAATGACTTATTCCAGTGTGGGAAAGAGACGAAGCTATAGAGGACGTCTAGCGCCATCTTTTTCCCACACTGGAATAAGAATAAAACAATACTGCTTTGAGACGTGATAGTAATCCCCCTGATCTTGATTGAGTACTTGTTTCCGGAAATTTCGGTGCTTTGACCGTGCCCGTGAAAGTGGTCAAGAAAATTTTATAAAACGAGGTGAAGGTAGGGACCTTGGCGAGGACTTAAGATCGTATTTTAAATAACCTTAATTGCCGAATTAAGATCAATTTTGGACCTATATCTGTATATAATATGTGAGTTGCTGATATTTTGATGTTAAAGATAGTTGTCTGATACCATAGGTACTGCTAGCGTTTTATTGATCATAATTATAGGACAGCTAGTTTATAACGTAAGGCATTTTGAAGACATATTCTACATTTCAAGATTGGCATGGCGGTAAGTATGCTCTCGAAATTAAGTTTAAAAAAAAAAAACAAAGTTAATTCTCCTCATCCTCGCTATGACTGTGCCTTTTGTCTCCCGTCATTATTTAAAAGGTTTTTTTATTTTCTTATGAATGCTTCCAAAAATAAATTGTACCTCAAAACAAAGACAGACTTTAAACAGAAGTTACAGAACTGAGTTTAAAGCACAGACTGGTTGATATGGCGTCCAAAAGTGTAGCGAGTTCGGAATCCGACGCAACGACTTTCATTACACGCTGCAATGATGCGTGCGGCGGACATTGCTAATATTGCACTCAGGGCTACCAAACACCTGTCATTAGATCTATATTAAAACTGTTATTCGTGAACCGCACCTTTCGGTACCGTATCGAAGGTGCGCTTTCCTCCCCCCATCCCATTCGCGCCGGAGTCCCTCAGGGCGTTCACCAGCGACATTCCCAAGGAGGCAAAAGCCGAGTTAGCGCTTTTTGCCGACGACACAGCCATCTACTGTTCTGGCCAGAGCCCAGACAGTATCGCTCGTAAACTCCAAACCTCCGCAAACGCCTTAGGCGATTGGTTCCGGAGATTTATTTATTTATTATTTATTTATTTTCCACCAATGGAGAATAGAAGTCAACCCCGATAAGAGTCAGGCGGTCCTCTTCTGTAGGCCTCACCATACCCTCCCACTCGACCCCATCCCGATCACCATGTTTGACAAACCGATCCCTTGGGAGAAGCAAGCCAAATACTTGGGGGTAATCCTCGACCAACGCCTCACCTTCGGAAAGCACATAAAGTTGGTGCGTTCGCGCGCCGCTTTCGCTCTCGGAAAGCTCCACTCCCTACTCAATTCACGCAGCAAATTGTCACATAGGTGCAAATTGCGTATTTACACCGCGTGCATTCGTCCCATCCTGACCTACGCTTGCCCTGTATTCGGGCAAGCTAAGGCTTACCAAATCCATAGGATGCAGACCCTCCAGAACCGGTTTCTCCGAAAGGCCACACACAGCCCCGTGGTTCGTTAGAAATGAGCGACTCCATGTCGATCTCAAGATCCCCACCATCAAGCAGGTCATTAAACGCCTTTCAAAGCGTTTCCTTGACTCTGCTGAGAAGCACCCCAACCCACTAGTGGTGTCGGCCGCCCGATACGTCCCCACCAAGATAGGGAAGATTCGCCGTCCTAGGCATATCCTCACGGAACCCGACGACCCCATTACCCTCCTTCAAGAGAGCAATAGGGAAACCAGCACCCTTAGAAAACACAAAAACAGAATCCGATCCGTATACCGGCCTCGCCGACGAGGCCCGTCGCGACGTCCCAGTAATATTACTCCCCGACCCTTGCCCGACGAGCCAGCCCGCGCCGCTGAGCAAGTAGCTTTAAATTCCCTAAATAATAATACGACCCAGCCTGTCCCTTGCTGTCCACCAATCAATGACGCCCTAAGCCGAGGTCCGAACCCCACAGGGGGTGCCCTTAGCGAGCGGTCATTTAGTTTAATTATCTAGTTTGTAAGCCCTGGCTGGGGGCCTTAAATTCATTTGAGGTCACCACAGGATAGTCCGGGTTAAGCAGTTAAAACCTTAGCAGGTTGATCTGCGAGTGGCCATACCAAAAAAAAAAGAAAAAAAGGCATTCGTTGGAGGAGCTCGTGGCTAAATAACAACAGCCGCACGGGTCGATCTTTAAGGTTAAGCCGTGCTTGCCGAAGTTGGTCCGTTGATGGGAGACCATAGCTACATACCGAGTATCTTCTGTGCCTCGGAAACCACGTTAAGCCGTTGGTCCCGGCTGTCATTTGTAGATCTTTGACAGTCTAAATACGAGTAGTCAGAAGCCAAAAGTCTGTCATCCAGTCTTACCAAGGGGTATCGTATTACCCAGTTACTGGGTTGGAGGTCAGAAATGCAGTCGCTTCATGTAAAATACTGGTACTCAGCTGCATCCGGTTAGACTGGAAGCCGACCCCAAGATAGTTTAGGAAAAGGCAGATGATTATTCGTGCAATCGTTGGTCTATCGGACGAAAACGCAACTGATGTCAGAGCATGAGGTCCTGGAATCTATTCCCAGGTTGGGCAAATTGTTATTGCGTTAATGTAGGAATTTCTCAGTAGCTGCTGGGAGTTTTGGCCTTGTGACCGGTTGATAGCAATAGGGTCGCCCGTATTACTTGGGGTTATAACATAACTGGCGTAATTTGGGTGCCTTATTAGAATAACTCTACTAAACAGTTATGTTAAAGATAGTTTACACCCTCGTAATGCCAGTCTTTTTTACAACCTGCGCGTTATTTTTCTACACTTTGAAACTTCGAAGATATATAGAAAACGGTGACAAGTTCCGTAATTGCAAACAGCTTTACTGAATTAAAAACGGGGTTGCCTTGCTCATCAACCTAAACGGTGACATTATCAATAAAAACCACGGCCAAGAACCAACTCCTTAATAAGTAGAAAGGCGTTACACGAAATTACAATAGATTTAAAACAATATTGCACACCAGACAAAAAGAACAATGCAAACAATTAAGCAGAAGAATGCGGAAATTGAACAGTGAGACGCAAACCACAAGATTGCGGTTACAATATAAAATGCTGTGGTTAATTCTATGATGTTGATTTTAACCTTAACTTGTTGCTGGGGGCTTCATTTTGATTGTCACTCTTTAGCTATAAGGCTGTCTATCTATTGTGCCCGAATGGACCGAAGAGGCGCAAAAAATTACCAATAGAATTGCATGGTTAGGCCTGTCGATTGTGCCATAGTGAAGCACAGAAGCGCAAAAAATTACCAATAGAATTGGACTGTAAGACTACTTGACTATGGTGCCCTAGTGGAGCGAAGAGAATACCAATAAAGAAAAACATACCATTAGAATTGCTCTGCCGTCACATTACGAGAATTTAGTAGAACTATTTTGTCTAATTTTTTGTTAGGCTATAGGCTGCCTGATAGGATGTGAATGGCAGCCGGATTTGTAAATGACTTGTGGTTTTTTTAATTGGAAAAAAAAACTGTGTGACTTATGCTTTATCTAATCCCGAAAGTGCAGTCAGTGATTTTCTATATAAACAGGATGTGTAATGGTGAAAGGCTCATGTGTAAAAAGAAACAAATGATTTTGCCTAAATATCTTTAATGTAGCTAACAATCTTGCTATCATAACGGTAGTTAACGGCAGCGTTGCCCTTAACCTAATCTGTATGTGTGTTTTCACTTGATATCTGAAGAAAATTAAAGAGTTAGTGATAGCGGTAACCCTGATATCAACCCGGTTATTGAGGAGTGGTTGACGCGATCACTGGCCTGAGTGAGAGCCTTTCAAAACAACCCAATCAGCATACCATATCGGCTAAGTGTTGATAGCCAATGATTGACATTACAGGATTTACTGCTGAAACTAATTAAGAAATAACTGGTCGTTATTGTGAAGACTGATTCGTTTCCTCAGTGAAAGGCCAAGACGTGAAAGTTTTATTATAATTATTTTTCTGATGAAAGACAGAAAAATAATTATTACAAAGCTTACTTTAAGCACCTAATATTGTCATGTATGGCTGTCTTAAAATTTTGATGGGAAACACAGAACCGGTTGATGCAGTGACCTTTGAGGGGCCTAAGTACAGCAGTGCACGTCTTTCAGTTCATATGAATTTTAGACAATTCGTTTATGTTTATGCTAAAGGTACTACTGTTGTCTTTTAGGACACCTATTGGGGGGCAGTCTATTTCACTTATCAACTAGTTACGCGACTTTTTCATGGTAACAAGGAAACTATAAATCAATCATTTAACAATGTGTCGGCGACCAGGAAAATGTGCTCCCTATGTTGTGTTAAAATTTATAATTAATGTGGATTGCACTTCCTCTGCGCTTAATTATTGGTTTTGTTCAGCTTGGCAGTTATACGATAATGCCCCTGACTTACCATCCAAACAATCATACTTAGACGGTATCCTGTTCTGAAAATGGCGTCTAGATAAAAATAGACAGCCTAAACGTTATAAAGACATAGCTGTAATATACTGGGTGATTTATTAAATGTGGGCAATACTTTAGGGACGTGCAAGTACCTACTAATGAAAATGAACAACTTTTATTATAGGACCAACGATGAAATCCTGACAAAAATATCAGTTGCTCCATACATTCATGATCGCGTAACTGGTAAAAAAAAGTAAGGAAAAGCTGTTTTTTTTTCATTTTATCAGACTGAGTCCCATAGTAAAAGTTGCTGATATTTATAAGTACGTCACTGCCCCAAAGCCAATGGTTTGACAAAATGAAAACTAGTAATTCTTTGGAAAATCGGGGACCAAACACACAACGACACTATAATCTAACTGTATAAACGTCCACGTTTTACTTTTCTATGACTTTAAAAATGAATACAATTTAAAATAATAAAAAAAAAAATAACTTTACTCAATTATGTCTTAAATACTTCCTTATTGCGAGGTGCATTCGCGACGAGAAAAAATACTCGCAACTACATCAAAGTTCAACAAAGATTACGTACCTATTACAAAAAAAAAAAGCAATTATTATGTATACTGTATAACCAAACAATCCATTATTATGACGAATAGACATAATTATTTTAAAAGTTACAAGGACACGCCTTCTACTGGATACTGTTAATTATCATATTAATGTTTATTTAAAGATGGCAGTCACTCAGTAATATTGAGTGTCATAATACCTAGGACTGGGTTTTGGCAGTCGCTCCATATAAAATGCTTGTGTTCAGCTGCACCTAGAATTAGATAGACTGGAAGCTGACCCCAACAAGTAAGGGAAAAGACTAGGCGACGATTTAGACAGTCAACTAATATTGCCATTACTTCTGAAGCCCATGTCATAAATCACACAACACACTCCCTGTCAAAGAGATGAGATCTCGGCTTGAGAGTTACCCATATAGGCCACTACACAAGGTGTTGTTTTGCATCCTCGTCAAATTCAAGGAGGTAACTATGCTAATGATTTCGTCCCGAAAAACTAATAAAATTGGTAGTTTTTTTTTTAAGTAAAACTTCTTATCCGACTTTCAACAAGTTTAACGCTACCATGGAGGGGGAATATTTTTTATAACTCACTAAGAGATGGCAGTATTACAAGATTTGTGACTACGTAGTTCTGCTAGGTACGCAAGATGGCGTGCAAATAGTCATGCATTCGACTCTTAGGTGTGACCAGCCCTCGCTCAATTTCCATGAGTAGAATAACCACGATAAACTTATGTAATAATTATGTAATAAAAATAATACAAAAAAAAACAACAAAATATTATTTAGAATCTCAATAAAATAACAAGAGTGAATGCGTGGCACTCGAACGCATGCGTGTAGTATTACGAAGTTTCACTTCTTCCGCGCGGAGGGACTCCACGCACTATTTTATTTATATACGGAAATCGGTAAATGTGAACCACCCGTGTTTTAAACGCGGGCCGTCAGATTCTCGCCCTATAACCGCGCTTCCACAAATACAAACAATCTCAAACGTTTATTCGATAATTTCTTATTCCCTATACCCCGTTAAGGGGGTTATTCTGAAATACTGACAAATTAAACAACCAAAAAAATCATAATTTTAATTGATTATTTATGTGTTTTGTTGTGACAACCTCCTGAATTTTGACGAGGATGCAAAAAAACACCTTGTAGATCACTCCCGGAAAGCAAATTTTTTGGCAAATATTCTTGCAGTCAACTGCGAGAAATAGAGTTTATCAGTCGAATCTAAAGGTGTAAAATAAGAAACCTGTGACTTGTAATGTTACAATTTTATAACGTAACGCTACCACAGGTTATTCGTGTCAAAATAGCGTTAACAATATAATACGATTACATTGTTTAAAACAAAATACAATGATTGAATCCTGTTATATTATCGGTGCGTGTTGGCAACATGATAAACGCCAGTTTTATAAGGAAACTGGCTTCTGCCTGCGACTTCGTACGCTTGGTAATGGGTTTTAGGGATATGAAAAATAGATGGTGGCCAAATCTCAGACCTAACCGATATGCACACAAAATTTCATACAACGGTTCAGCCGTTTCGCAGGAGTTTGGTAACAAACACCGCGACACGAGAATTATATTAGATAAAATGTTTGCAGTTTTTTTTGTTATAAATTTGCTCCATTTTGAAATCATCATCATCATCATTTCAGCCGAAAGACGTCCACTGCTGGACATAGGCCTCCCCCAAGTGACGCCACATTGACCGGTCCCGTGCGCCTCGCATCCAGCGGATCCCCGCAACCTTCACCAGGAACAGGGTCCGAGCTACCGGCGATCAGGGCCCCAGAGAAAGGCCGACACGGCTTCATTTACTCCTTTCTCTTTCATATAATTCCTCACACAATCCATCCATCTTTTCTTTGGTCTTCCTCTCCCTCTCTATCCATCAACATTTATATCCATCACTCTTTTAGTCACATGCGTTAACCTCCTCATAACAAGTCCATACCAAGACAAACGATTTCCGTTCAATTTTCTGGTGAGCTCATCCACGCAATATACACCGTGTAAATCACCTCATCACGAAGCCGTCAACCAAGCATTCTGTACATGAAACTAAGTAACTTAACACAAAAATTATTGCTGGGAATTATTGATCGAAGCTGGGAAACGACTTTTTTTTGGGGGTGTAAAATCATGTTTTGTGGTAGAACTCAATGTAACGCACTCAAAACATTGTGCTGATGAACGGATTGAATAGTACAGGGGTCGTGGAGGTGTTTAAAGAAAAAAAATAAAAATCTTACATTAAAAACTTGTATTTAAAAAAATACTTTCCAAGAAGTTGGAACTTTAACCCAAGGCCGTCTTAAACTAGGCTGGGGCCCTTGGGCACACAAGAATTTTGGGCCCTTTTGGAAAGTAAAAAAAGCGAATTAAAGTATTTTTTTTTACTAAGTAATAAGTATGACCATTTATTATAGGTAATCAAATACAGTATGATATAATATGTCATTAATTATATTGGAATGCTGCTGGTTTTTTGGTTACGATTAGGATTACGGTTTCTTTCGGGATTTCTGTTGAGCAAAATTTAATTTGTCAACTATGGGAATGAAATATGTCCACGAAACTTTTCCTTGCCTCTCAACTGTGCAGTCTCTAATGATCCTTAGAAAAAAGTGATGCGTGTGCTGCGAAATCTTTTTCTTACAAATGTATCTTTGTAGTCAGCACATATGGATTTTTTTCTTTAGCAGCCGTTTCGTACTGATCAAAATGCTTGCTGCGTATAAATGATCAGAGATTCGTAAAGTTTCGTTACAACGTCCATGATCATAGTGCTATTCTGTAAACTTTGACTTGTTTTATTTATACGAGTAGGTAACTCCCAAAAGATCATTCCATATTTCCGTTAGAAGAGCAGTCTCGTCTTTTCTTTTTTGTGAACCACTTAAATATGTTAAACGCTTAATTCGCTTAATTAACTACGTAGCTTTTCTAATGCACTCTCTGTAGAAGCACGGGGTACAGAAAGTTAACCGTGAAACACCTTGGTGAACCAGGGGCTAATGCGTTCCGAAATATTATTAATTAGTACAGTAGCAATAGGCGCAGTCATCGATATAATGGCGTAGTATATGCCTTGTAAATACCTTCTGATAAGATTACTGATCTGCGAAAAAAGTGTAATGTGCCTGACCAAAATGTTTTGATGATAAATGTGTGAGAGAAATTGTCGGTCCTTCGGGGCCCCCTGAGAATGGGGGCCCTGGGCACGGGCCCCGTGTGCCCTTATGGTAAAGACGGTATTGCTTTAACCCCTAATATCTCCGTAACTAGAAGGTTCCCAGGTACGGTGTAGAACAAAAAAAATATCGCAATGACAGGGAGAACCAGTGCCTTTCGGCTTCGTTAAGAGGTGTTTTACACCCTTTATTTATTTAAACTTCATGTACAATAGTGGCACATAGGCGGACTTACTGCCACAAGACATTCCATATAAATATAAAATCATTTATGAGATTGGTATAAAATCTCATATGTCTATTATTTCCTTTGCCTAATGCCTACTATTAAATAGAATATTAAACAGGTTGCCGATAACATATCTAAGTTCATGATTAGACGTTATTATAAACAAAAATCCTGCATCTCGAGTTAATTCAAGGCTCTATTTTATCTACATCCTTATTATTTTTTAATGTTATAAGCAGAAGTCAAGGATATACCTAATTTTGTATTCAGTGGTCGAACCTAATTATTGCCAAAATGTAAGATACCGTGATGCTGATACGGAGTGATCACGAAACTTCAGATATTTTAGACAAAAAAAAAAAGTTTACTGTATGACGGCTTGGCCCGATTACTCGATGTGCTACATAATTTATTCAAATAACTTAAGGAGCTAATGGCAATACAAAGACAGTGTGCTCAAAAGACAGTGTCCTCACACTGACCTAGAAGAGGCCTGTGTCCCAGTAGTGGGACTGATTTTGCAAAGCTTTACTCATTAAGAACATCATCTGCCTAGCCTTTTCTCAAACTATCTTGGGGTCGGGTTCCAGTCTAACCGGATGCAGCTGAGTACCAGTATTTTGCATGAAGCGACTGCCTATCTGACCTCCACAACCCAGTAACTGAGTAATTTAATACGATACCACTTGGTAAGACTAGATGTCAGACTTTTGGCTTCTGACTACTCGTAACGACTGTCAAAGATCTACAAATGACAGCCGGGACTAACGGCTTAACGTGCTTTCCGAGGTAAGAGGAAACTCGGTATGTAATTATGGTCACCCATCCACGGACCAATCTCGGCAAGCACGGCTTAACCTCAAAGATCGAGCCGTGCGGCTGTTATTATTTAGCTCGAGCTCCTCCTATCCTCATTATAATGTACGACTATAAAGTTACAACAACTGTATTTACACAAACATAAAAATGATTATAAAAATAGGCTCGAAACGAAACACAAACCACACGTTCTTCCAAACTTCCTACTCATCTCAAACGTGTTGGGTCATAGACCAATGTTTCGAGTTTGTCGAGATTAAGAACCCGGTAACCTACAACACAAATATTACCATAGCCTACTTAACCTACAATTGGGAGATAAGTAACAAGTTCTCACGACCATGTGCGTGGAAAATTCGTTAGTAATTCTTAAAAGGGCACTTATAAATTCTGAATCACAGTAGTAAACTCAAGCATAGCTATAATCTATGATAATTCTAATCTATACATTTACTTATTATAAATTAGAGTTCCTTTTCGTGTCTGTCTATCTGACCGCGTTGTACTCCTAAACTACGCAACGAGTTTTGATGCAGTTTCTATCGTCATTTAGAGAATTTATTCCGGAAGGTTTGTAGGAGTAATATTTATGTATTGTATTGGATTCGATCCCCGGGGCGAGCAAAGTGATATTAAGTTTTTCTATCAGGAATTTCCCAGTAACTGCCATGGAGATTAGATTTGTGTCTGGTTGATGGCAATAGGCTTGCCCCTTATTAAATAGGACTGAAACATAACTAGCGAAATGTGGGTGTAATATTAGGGTCACCTCTGCCTAACCTTAGGGGGATTACAGGCGTGATGCTATGTTATTTATATATCTTTTTAAATCTCTATTTCTAGTCAAGTTGTAGGTAAACCGTCTTGAATAATTATTCATGTCAACATCCAATAAAAAATCAATGGTGAGTGTGAACTATCGAATAGATGCTTAAAGCACACGTGAGTAAACGAACATAAACTCTACTTACATAATGCCATTATATACTTTTCGTGAGTGAGCGACTTTTAGAATATTATTTTCACTTAATCTATTTCGAATATGACCAAAAATTCAATGAATCCAAGCACATAGGATGTATGCACATGAGTTAAGTAGGATATTTACTGTACTTACTATTAAATCGCCTCAAAAATTACAATAATAATTGCTTTTGAAGATTTTTATGCTGTGTAAGCATATAACAGCTGTTTGTAAGTGCGCTATTGAAAGCGTCGTCGGTAACTTTTTACTTGTTTCTTCATCACATAAATGCACCAATACCGGTTATCATAAACATTCGCTACACACTTCGATTCATACATTACGATACGCGTCCATTCCGTGCGTCCGCTTCCGTAACAACACTCCTTTAGAAAGTTCTACACATAAAATATTTATCACCGCACTCGAAAATATTGTTCGCTGTACATCTACGCATAGTAATGGGCCACCCTCGAAACTTCGCGTGCTTCCCCGCCGTTGGTTTACAAACAATACGAAATTAACGTGGTCAGTGTACACAAGTAAAGTTGCATTGTACACTCGCGTGAAGAATTCTTTGGACCACATTAGCACTTCAATGACTAATTAGCATTAAAAAATTGTTAATCAACAATGTCGATGGTTTGTTTATGAAAATTTATTGCCTTATGCGGATAGAAATAATTAAAATGTGTCAAGTAGGCACGCGGTGGGCTAAGATTCCGTAGACGGACGTTTTCAATGTTACCATAATTTTTCATTACACTAATACCCGTAGTACGTGAATAGATTATTGAGATTTAAAATGATGTATTGAGCTATTTATCAAGCTTGGTACATTAATCATAATTTGTGTTATTTCAGTTCGCCCACCCACTAACTCGACATTCTTTACAAATTCAAACAAGCAAAGCATTATGCTTGAATATTAGTATATTTCCGCGTTTATCAGGTACTTATTTTTATAGGCAGTCATTGTTAAAATGAGGAAATCCATATTTTTACATGTTATGCTATAACATATTATTTACCTTAAATAAACCTAATGTAATGTTTCCTGTTACTATAATAAGAACAAACCGAAAACATTTGTCGGAACAGCCGTCAGCCCCACATAATAATATATCTTTAAGAATTCGAATCTTAATTAGCAAAAACGTGTTATGAGGATACTGATCAAATACCTAAAATTTTAATGACCTACCTGGGTCATTAAATTTTACACCAAAGATCACCATGCGCTATATCACTGTTAATTAAAAAAATAAACCTGATTTAAAAGATAAAACCATATACAGGGTGGAATTTTTCAATGCCACCTGGAGGGACCGGAGATACTGGTGGCTATCCTTTAATTAACCATGTTTGTTAGAGAGATTTGACCCTTATGATTGACTATCGACCGATACCATAAAATTACAGGATTTTTTTTTTGGTCTGTGCTGGTACGATTCCCGAGTGTAGCAAGCGAATTTTCGAAGTCTTTGAATGCAGATATGTGTCTTTTAAAAAATAAAGGAATATTTACTTTGGGTGAAATTTGACATCTTCAATATTTAGAGTAATATCCCGCCAGGTGGCATTGTAAAATTCCAACCTGTATAAGGATGTTGACAAAATAAAAAGAAACCATTTGGTATTTATTTATGGCGATCTTTGAACCCAACACTCAGTTGCTGACCAAAAAGAAAAACGGTACCTACTTCTGCATTTTATGCATATTTTTATTTTTGAAACGTGTTAGTATGACAATACTGGAATGCCAATTATTTCTGTTTAAAAATCGAATAAAAATAAAACGAATGTCATTTTGGTAGCGAAATAGATTAATTAAAGATTATAAGTTAGTTTATGAACGAAACAATAGACTAATTTAAGTATCAACACTCTCTGTAAAGATGGACAAGATTGTAACTTTTATTACGAAGATATATTGTAGGATAATGTATTAGAATCTGCATCAGATAAGAAAAAGAAGCAGAAAAAATACAAAAAATACACACAGATTTTCTAAACTCTAACTCAAATTAATTTGAAGGTTAAATATAATGATTTATAACGTCCGTCATCATCCGCACACATAAAATATTACATAACTTTTCGCGTGTTTTTATTAGACATTTGTCATAATCATAAAAATAAAGTTCTAACTGTCATGTTGCATCTCTGAATAATTATTTTGTCGGAATGTCATCTCTGCATTTATAACACGGATACCATTAACAACTCATTGAAAAATAATTGTTTGCAACTTCAAAGAAAACGTTAATTCATCATAAGTACGAGTAAGTCAAGTACGTAACAATCGGGGCAGCGGAAGTCACATTCGTTCCCGCTGCCCCCCAGACGCAAGTGTGCGAGGGAACACCGGGGTGGTTTTTAGTCAGTTGGAGCCTGACAGACCCCTCCGCCCTCCCCAGGTGGAGGACATCCGTTTCCGGATTTTCCACCCAGCAAAAAAAAAAAAAAAAAAAGTACGTAACAATAGTTTTTTCATACACTTGTGGTTATTCCTGTGAACTAGTTGACTGTGGGACCATGATGCAATTTTTATAATAAAATTACGCATGTGTTGAGCAAAAAAATGCACTTACGACTTTATTCGGTTTATTACTGGTTTTTGTACTCATTTTCGCCTATTAATTTTTGGTTGTACCGGATTTAAAAAAAGATTACAGTGTTTTTACTTATTGTATAATTATCTAGATAACTTATTATATATTTATGTGTATATATTACATTCGTAAAGTTCATTTCCTTGTTATAAAACCATTAACAATCTTATTGATTCGTGAAAGGAATTCATTTAGAAACATACGTATAACATAAATATTTTGCATATCTGAGCAAATTTTGATGTATTTTAAAATGGTCTAGATCTTAATAAAATGTTGAAGACGTAATATTTAAAAGCATGTTTTTTTTAATGTTATACGTAGGTAATATAGTTTGGTTTGAAATAGTTATCTTTAGTATCATCGTATTTCTGAGTAAAACACTTGTTCCGCACAGGCTTTTGCTTATTTGCCAATCCTGCACTAATCGCAATTATAACCTATGCAGTTTCTCTTCTAAGGCACTGTAAAATCTCTGAAAACTTTCGTCATAATCCAGCCATTCATTTGATTCCTGTTAGAAGGGTGGGCGTTTTGGGGGACTGTCCCTTGTAATTTTGACGTTCAAAAAGTGCTGATTATCAACCTAGTTTGAATAAATGACTTTTGTTTTATTTTTTTTTCACAGTCTAATAGTATCATATATATTTCAAGACTCTACAGAGGACTTGGTAGCCGCATTCTTATTGGAATTCATTCTTTAATTAAAAAAAAGCTTTGCTTGTTGCTTTTAAGTCACATTTTTCTTAGATTTCGATTGTCACATTGTATAGAAAAGTCACTTTCCATGTCTGTTGTGTGACCGCCTTAATCATAAAAACAACGCAATTAATTTTGTTACGGTTTTAATATAATTTAGAACATTCATTCCGGAAGGTTTGTGTATATATATATATATATATATACATACATAAACCTTCCGGAACACTGACATTACCGTCCTCCGGACATTTTATTTAGATAAAGCACAGAATCGTCGAAACTTAGAAACCGTTGAACAAAATTATACCAATCTAAATCACTAACATTCACGTAATATAAATTATGGATCGAGTCACACAAACATAATCTATCTAGGTGGAACGCTATATAATTGAAATATGCGGCCAATAGTGTTCACTAGGTACACTAGTTAAGGTTTATAATAAAACCACCAAATTATCAGTAAGTAGATGAATGACTTTGGGGGAACGTGCTCTCGCTACCCGGGTTAATTGTTGTATAAGCGGATAATATATAAGTGCAAGAAAAATTAGATTAGTGAAATAAAAATGTGCTGCGTTCGTTGATGTCTTTTGCTAAGATCTTTTGTGCGCAAGAGTGATAAACTATATAAATATTATTTACGTTATTTTTATATTATAATAATCTAACGTCCTTTATTTCTATTATAACGTAAGAGTCTTGGGAAATCTAAAGAAAAAATAAGAAACAAATCGACGCCTGAAATATATTTTCCATGAACATTATGAAGCACCACTCTGAACCAACGATTATTCTATCAGAGTTTTGTCATTTAAGATATTAGTAGGAACCCTTTCATATCGATTATATAAAATGAATGAATGGTACCTATGTGTAGGAGAAAAGCCCGCTTATCATTCTTAGAGCGCGCTCTTTTATTTTCGAACACGCGCCTTCCCATTTTATTTCGCGCTTATTTCATTTCATCCATTCTAAATGACAATGATAATGTTTTATTGCTTTTATTACAGTAACTTGATACAAGACTATGTGGAGATTTTCGTACTTTACGTGATTATGGTTAATTATACGTGCACGTCAGCGCAGTTATTCACTCAAGATTTGTAATTTTAAATGTCATTGTAACTTCACTAGCAAAAGAAAACGAATCTCTTCTTGTATCGTTATAGACACACGCTATCACGTGATAATTATCTACTTATAATTTTTTATCAAAATTAAACATCATCTCAGCGTTTTAAATTCAAACCAAAAAAATAAACACTCACCGTAAGGGAGACGACGTAACTCTTAACACAAAAACTTTTACCAAAAAATATCCTTTCAACTTTCGAATTTTTATTGATGCAACACCGGTTTTTATTTTAATTTTATTTCACGAGTCACTTTCTCGGAGAAAAAGGTCCGCACGCGTTCTTTTTCGAATCGTAGTTCGAAATTTGAAAACTGTGCGGGAACGGGCGAGTGGTTTCGCGCCGTCCGAGACGATGACTGCGAACTGTTGCGAACGGAGTCGGGCGCGTTCGTTCCCCCGCGCATCGGTCAACGCAGGTTGACAATCGTATCGCAATCTCCTAACGACTGAAAGTTACATGCAACATACATTGCTTCTCATACTAGAAAATTTACCCACCATGCAGATACTAACACTCAATGTAAGCTTCAGTTTAGTAAACTTTGTGTAATCGCGAAACAAAGAATGAATGCAACCGATTCATACGTCCACAGTGAATAAACGATTAATATAAGCGGTTTTTAGGAAACAAGAATCTTTATAATGTCTTCTAAAGACTTGAGACGAACACTTTTTATGTAATTCTTTTGTGATTGTTTATTGTAACTGAAGAAATGGATTCACACGGTGATTTGCATACATAAGGTTGTTCGTTAGGTCGTTTATATTTTATTGTCTAGACTGGAAAATAGCTAATGTATAGGTCCACGACACGATTAATAAAAATTAATCTTCTAAAGTTTGTTAAATAGAAAATACATAATTATGTATATTTAGATTAACTGGCTGTTGATGTCTTTGAGTTTAAATGTTTGTAAATGCACCAACGATACAGGAGAAATCCTAGTAGCCTAGGAAAGTCTTTACCTACAATAAAAAAAAACTTAAACTGAAATAAGTGAATTTGATGTTATTTTAAACCGAAGAAAGAATTTGATTGATGGCTTATTTTTTTATTTCCCACCGGTTAAAGCGGACACTTTACAAGTATCCACTTTACAATTAAAAAAACCTTATAAATGAGATTTACTCATAAACTGCCAAAATGGTGTAGGTACTATAAGACACACCTCTGGCTAAACCTTCGCGTATTACTGGGTTGTTGTTATGTTATTTTATACCTACTAGCACAATAACCATATTGTTGTTCAAACCCGCAAGACAAGATTTGATACAGTCTACAGGTCCAGCTACCCGAAACTGTCAAACTTTCCCAATCAACCTTGAACCGTATTCTTTAATAGTAAGGTTGAAAATCTATTACAAAAATTTTAAAGCTTGTGCTGGCGTCTGTACCTTCCACTTTAGCTCCCTCGAAAGTTGATCAAGACGAAACAAGTGAACTGTGGTAAACGTGTTATCCTGACATTTGAAGACAGCTGGAACCGCATCCATTATCATGACCTTTAGGTTGGCAGCTTACTGTTATACCTTTAAGAGGCAATACCGTTGGAAGTCTTGATGCTATGAGTAGTATTGGGAAATGGGTGAATTTCAACAAATGCCATTTTTTTATCATATCGGTGAACTTTTTCATTTATAATTTTTTTGTATATTTTTCAGGTTTAATGTAATCTTTAAGATATCAAATATCCCTAAATTTAATATCATCAACGTATCATTTAAGACTAAGGAGAAAATTCAGTTTGAATTCTGGTTTCCACCGATATGACAAACCGGCACCGATTATTTTTTTTGTACACCGGTATGATAACTTTATCCACCGAAATGATGTACATATCCAGCGATATGATAATCTATCACCCTTTGAACATCAAAAAATGAAATAGTTAGTAGGTACCTATATATTTTTACAAGGGTGACTTAGAACTGAATACCTGAACTGAGGGTCTTATGTAAGTAGATCACATCCAAAGAGAACTGAGTTTTTAGAAATTCAGTTGCAATATATTTTTTTAAATTATGTACCTATTTTATTATATTTACTTTCTTTATTATTATTATTTACTGAAGGTACTATGAATTAAAAAAAAATATATTTTTCTTATCATTGTCTTTGTGATAGTATATACTTTACTTAACGAAATGACACGGGATCTACCGATATGATAAAACGAATCACCGAGATGATAACATGATCTACCGATATGATAAAGTAATCCACCGATGTGACAAAACTGTGCGTTGATCATGAATCAAAACACCGATATTAGATATAAGACACCGATTGATTTTTTCGGTGTAAATTATCACATCGGTGGTAATAAAGACCACCGATTACAGCGATATGAGAACAGCGACGTGAGAAATAACACACTTTTCCGAAAATTAGAAAAAATGCATAATATCTAGGATAAATTCAATAACAGTCAATGAAGCTAATTTACTTACTAACTGTGTTAGAACCAAACAACAAAAATAAAACTACTCATTACACTAGAAAAATGCAACCACCGATACTATAAAATAATTGTCCGGGAGCAACTGAAATGGCGTACTTATGTTATTGGTGAGAATATGCAGCGATTTAACACAAATCCGTCCTGACTGCGCACTAGCACACACTAACGAGGAAAATAAAATTGGGGTGGGGACGCTGTCGGACATGTCGATGAAAAGTTAGGTTTAAATTACTTTTGTCCAGCGATATGAGAACATTTTTCAGGACAGGTACGTTTGTGCCTCTCAGTAATAATAATAGTTAATTATGTAATAAAATATGCTATATATTAATAACAAAACTAATATTCTATAAAATAAAATAAGTTATATACTTAACTTACTTATTTCTATTAGTGTATAAGCTTTTTTGTTTGTAAAAAAAGTAGAGGGACAGCACCGATTTGAAAAAAATAGAGGTTTATGAATTTATTTCAAGCTTTGTAAATAGTCCTAGGCAAATTATATTTTTGCCACAACCCAATAACTACCTATTAAATACTAAAAAATATAATTCAGAACGATATTCCTTTTTTCAAATACTAATTTCACCGAAGACAAAAAAAAAGACATTTGGGAAATTCACCCAAATACATGCCTATCGAATTTTGTCACAAAAGACATAAATAATCAATTAAAATTACAGTACCTAGTTATTTATTAATAAAGGCTGATTTTTTTAGTTGTATAAGTTTGTCAGTATTTCAGAATAACCCCCTTAACGTGATTTAGGGAATAAGAAATTATCGAATAAACGTTTGGGATTATTTGTATGTGTGTAAGCGAGGTTATAAGGCGAGGATCAGACGTTGCGTGTTTAAAACACGGGTGGTTCACACTTACCGATTTCCGTAAATAAGAAAAAAAAAACTACCCATTTTATTATTGATTCGGGTCGAGAATCATTAGCATAGTTACCTCCTTGAATTTTACGAGGATGCAAAACAACACCTTGTATAATCACACCTGTAATCCTTGAAGGATTTAGCTGAGGGATACTTATGAGGGGACTCTAGCCCCGAGGAATTTGAAGAATAGGTATTTGAAGAAACTATTGCCGTCGCGCTGCGCCCGACCAAGCCCCCGTAAAGAGCGAAAGGGACAACTGCAGCTCAGGCTGATTTTACCTACAAAAATCTTGACTAAAAGACGTTTTGTATTCCGCTGTTTTCTTCTACAAAACTAAACTGATTTAAATAATTCTTATATCAAAATTTAGAGGAAAAGTATATCTATGCTTCTATTATTTTCTTTTTTGTTAAAAACTTATCTAATTTGTCTGATAGTCGTCTGAACATGGCGGTAAAAACGGTTTTTTTTGTGGTTTTTGGATTTACATATTTTTTTTAGAGATTAAGTTTTGAAAAAAGGAAATGATAGGGGCATATATTAATATGACCTAGATTTTTTGGAAAAAAAACATTGCTCTAGACGCATTATCCAAGAAGAAAACACCGGAATACGTTTGTATGAAGAAAAGCCCCCTAGAGTCCCCTGTTAATAATACACCCAGGGTTTTGGCCAGTTATGTTTAAGCCCCAAGTGACATAGGGGAACCCTATTGATGGCATCAACCAGGCACAAATACAGACTGCGACAACACTAGCTGCTACTGCGAAATTCCTAAAGAAAAAATAACATTTCGCTAAGACAGGACCTAATGCTTCGCAGTTAGAGTAACGAATTAGCCGAAGTTACAAGGCGTTGAAAGAAGTTTGTTCAAACGCACACGAAGAAAAATCATAAAAATTCAATAAAACTTGAGAGGTGTCACGGGACACCTGGATGGAACGAAGTTCCTTTCACGTACATAATATCAATACATTTTAGATTTAAGTAAGTGTGCGAAAAATAAAATAGTTAATTTAAGGAAGATTAATCCTTAATTCGAAGCAATTCAGTTGTGCAGTTAAGTAAGACTACTTAACTGCACAACCGAATTTGTACTTTGTAGTTCGGTCACTCAAAATAATAATCATATCTATCCTTACTCACATACACACCCCAATTGTACGTAATTTAAGGAAATTTCAACTTTATTTTAAAGAAATAAAGCTTACAATAGCTTACTATAGCAAAAAGTGTCGTGACAACTTTTCGTAAGAATTTTTTCCGTCTAGCCCCCTTTCACAACGCGCGATAAGGAACTTCGTTCCAAAAATCCCGTTTTTGACCATACTTCTCTCGCCACGACAAGTACAACGGCAGTGTTGTATTTGTCTGAAAAGGCGATTACAGGATCTTGTGAAAGATATCATTAGCTCAATAATCAGCCATAATGTTCCCACTGCTGGGAAACAGGCCTCTTTATAAGAGGAAACGGACTGCAATCCACCACGCAGAACCAATGCGGGTAGATGATACATGTCTATTGTCCACTCATCACAAATTGCCAAAGAAAATATCCCTTGTTACAAGTGCAAAAAAAAATTATATGCGTTTTGCTCATATGACAATTTTAGTGTACCTATTAAAATAGTGGTTTGTTAAGTGCTTTGAATTGTTACGGTAAAAGGTTCTAAAACAAAATTAAGTCTTACGTCCACTTAACTAAGTAATTTAGCTATAAAATGAAATTCTTTGTAGTAAGCTGTAATCCTATGTAATAGATTGTCGTGAGTGTTTGCCCACGATTCTGAGGTGAACAGCGTAAGCGCCAATAGTGAACGATTGCGTAACCGCCATAACAGCGCATTATCCACTTTTAGATAGCGCATGACAATTTTGAGATTAATTTTTCGATTTAGACCAATAGCGACAATGTGTCTAAAGATAAATAATGGCTATGGGATGTCATTATACAAGGTGTAAACTTACAGACTCTTCACGAAGCCGTCAACCAAGCAATTTGTACATCAAACTAAGCAAATTTTTATGCTGGGTAACGTCTTTTTTTATAAAAAAAAAAAAAACAGTTTTTACGGTAGAACTCGATGTAACGCATTCAAAACATTATGCTGATTTGTGCATTGAATAAAGGCGGAAACACACTTACGTTTCGTGGCGTATCGTGACGCGCCAGAAGCATATCGGTTTCATACATCGTTGCGACACGACACGCCATGCAAATATGTCCCTAACCATATTAAATGTATGAAACCGATTTGCTTCTGGCGTGTCACGACACGCCACGACACGTAAGTATGTTTCTGCCTTAATACGGTGGTCAGGAAGGAATTTAAAGTAAAATAATAACATTAAAAACTTTTTTTTATACACTTGTAAAAAAAAAATAACTTTGACCTCCATTATCTCAGTAACTAAAAGGTTCCCAGGTATGGTTCGCAACAAAAAAATGATCGCAATGACGGGGAGAACAAGTGCATTTCGGCTTCGTTAAGGGTCTATAACACCCTTATTTTAATGGACAAAAAATAAAATTTAGTATATACAAGTAGGTACCAATTTACTTAATGAATTAAATGGATATAAAGCTCAATTTAATTGTGCGTCGATATCTGTGGTTACTCCCCAAACAAGAGAAGTATAGATAATAAGGTAGACTAGCAATATGAAGGACTTTGGAACACAATTTTGAATACCGAACAGTAAAAAATTTTTCGTAATAATAAGAGAATTAAATACGATCCAATATCTTAAATTTCGACATAATTTCCTCTATAACAATTTAAAATAATGATACCAATTATATCTAAGAAGATAATTATTTATGAATTAGAGATTACGGCATATTCTCTCGTACCAATATGCCGTCAGCAGTGCAGTTGCCAACGAGAAGTAATTTGAGCCACATTTTCTTCACAAGTTACGCAAAAATATGAAACTTGTTATACTGTAATGGGCTACATCCGATCCCGATCAGGTTTATTTTAAATCTACTTATTGATGAGTTATGGGTGCGAGTTATTTTTACTAGGTAGGTAATATAAAATAACATCAAGCTTGTAATCTCCGAAAGGAAAGGTAGTAGATAAGCTGTACCTAATAGAACCTACTGGTGTACTTTAGGTACAGTCACGAACAATAATATGTATTCACTTAGCAAAACTGAAAAGTGATTTACACTTTAAATTACGGTTTTTACGTTCAGGTAAGACCTATTTCGTAATAGTATGGCTTCCAAAATACCATGTTCGTGAAAACGTAAAACCTTTAATCAATAAAAAAAAATTAAATTACTTTTAAAAGTTGCTGCGTGTATACATATCATTAGTCGTGACTGTACACCTTATCCCTTAACTTTAAAAATAACTATATTTCGTTACTATTTAGTTATCAAAGAGGTCCTCAATAACTGGGTCGATCTTCAAGGTTAAGCAGTGCTTGCCGAGGTCGGTCCGTGGATGGGTAACCATAATCACAGACCGAGTTTCCTCCGTGCCTCGGAAAGCGTGTAAAGCCGTTGGTCCCGGCTGTCATTAATAGATCTTTGACAGTCGTTTCGAATAGTCAGAAGCCAAAAGTCTGACATCAAGTCTTAGCAAGGGGTATGGTAATGCCCAGTTACTGGGTATTTATGGAGGTCAGATAGGCAGTCACTTTATGTAAAATACTGGTACTCAGCTGCATCCGGTTACTCTGTAAGCCGACCCCAAGATAATTTGGGAAAAGGCTAGGTAGATGATGATAATGATGATTTAATTAATAGGAGGCGAGCCTTTTGCCATCAACTGGGCACAAATCCAGACCGTGGCTGCTACTGAAAAATTCCTGATGGAAAAACCCAATAACAATTTGTCCTACCCGGGAATCGAACCCAGGACCTCATGCTCAGCACTACCACCACCACTACCACTAGACTAACGAGACAGTTTTACTGTAGGTACAATACTCTATTCGAAGAAAAACGAAAACTTTATATTCGAAGAAAATCGAAAACTTTTCTTAAATTACAAGTTGACCTCCTATATCTCCATAACTAGAAGGTCTGTGCGTCAATGGTATAATTTAAAATTTCAGTAAAGTATTTTGGTAAGTATTTTTATTTTTTATTACTTATTATAAATAGGCTCGCGCTTGACCACTATCTCACCTGATGGTAAGCGATGATGTGGTCGACGGTGAAGCACGCTTGCCTAGAAGAAACCTATTCACTCTTGACTTGAAGACCCCCAGATTGTAGCTATCGGGAAACACAGACTCCGGCAGGGAATTCCACTCCTTAGCGGTACGCATAATAAAAGTATTCCCAAAGCGCTTAGTGTGTATAGGTGGGATGTCCACCATGTACCGATGGCACATCGCCGTACGTCTGGTAGTCCGATGATGAAAAAATTATATGAAAATAAAGAAAACAAATTAAGTATAACAACCTGCAGAAGAAAATTAAGAAGTACCAGTGCCTTCGTTTTCTCGCCGTATTTACTTTTAATTAAAAAAAAAAATGCCTTAATCAGATGAAAACATGATGCTGATGAGTTAGTTTATATTTAGTGAGATAGTTTTTGTAAATACTGGAATAAACCAAATAAATATGTTTTATGCTAAATCTAGTTCAGGATTATCAAAAAAAAGTATCGAAATAGCACGATACATTAATATACATTAAATGTTGTGTAACGTTAACAGACAGACGGACAAGGTCATGTATCAGAGATTTGCCATACATTTGTATGTTGCAATGAAAATAGAACTCCCACTCGGTAAATTCACGGACAGAAATAGATTGACAGAGCTTTCGTACTAAAACAGATGTTTTACAACGTGTTCTGTACGAGTATGTACCTAATACTTATTACAATCAAAGAAACAAGAAACTCCAATAAAATCGTTATTATTTTCCTGATCATCTGGCAACTCAGAAGAAAAAAGGAAGAAGTTTGATGAAACGCCACAAAAAAAAATGCCGTTTTATTTCTAGGGTTCCGTTGCAAAATGGCAAAAAACGGAACCCTTAAATGTTTGTCCTTACGTATGTCACGGCTATTTTACTCAGAGACTGTTGGCCACACAGTTGAAATTTGGAGATTAGTTTTTTTCTTTGAAGTTTGAACCGCTACTCAAAAGTGAAGTAAGATTAAGAATTAAAAAAATTGGGTTGCGTCCAATAAAAAAGTTACTTTTTCGTGAAACTGCAGCTGTTACTTTGTTTTTCATTATCATACAATGAAAACAATTTAAGTTTTGCTGTTGAGTGTAAATTGACCAATAAATGGGCGTTACAAATATTTTGATTATATTGTTTGATGCTACGAAACCCTTAGTGCTCGACTCCGACTGGCACTTGACCGGTTTAATAGCTAAGCGTGTTGCTGATAAATGTGATTGTCAAGTCACCACTGAAGATTCGACTCTTGACCCCAAAAATCATTTATGATTAAAAATAAATAATTAAATATATATAGCGCCACAATTAAACTTTTAAATGTCAACACTGATGAAATAAACATAAAAAACGGGCCAAGTGCGAGTCTTACTCGCACACAGGGTTCCATAGCCCCAAACAATATAACAACAATGTTTTGAACGGTCATTCATTAGTAAACCTTCACTCAACCGCAAAACTAAATTTGTTTTTCATAGTAAGTTAATGAAAAACAAAGTTACTGCTGCAGTTTCGTGAAAAAGTCCCATATCTCATAAACTACATATCAAATCTTATTCAAACCAATTTTCGTTGAAAGTTTTTTTTACGGTCTACATCCCCATATTTTTTTCAGATTTTTTCTCCTGTTACTTTAGAAATTAGAGGGGGAGGGGAACACTCGTTTTACCACTTTGGAAGTGTCTATCTTTCAAACAATTGACTTTGAAAAAAAATGGTTTCAGGAACCTCAATGTCATTTTTAAAGACCTATCTATAGACACCCCACACGTATAGGTTTGATAGTTTTTTTTTTTTTAGTTTCAATTTCATGTATGGGGGGATATCCTTATCTATATTTTTTTTTTAAATTTTGTACAAAAATCATAATGCGGTTCACAGAATACATCTACCTACCAAGTTTCAGCTGTGTAGTCCTAATAGTTTCGGAATAAAGTGGCTGTGATACGGACGGACAGACAGACAGACATGACGAATCTATAAGGGTTCCGTTTTTTGCCATTCGGCTACGGAACCCTAAAAACGATTAATGTTCAAATAAATATCAAATAGGTGAACTATAAATAAATCGTATACAACATTCTTGAATATTTAAATATTAGAATGATCCGCCATACCCTATTGAAATCAATTATAACAAAATAAATTATTCAATCAACAGCTTTTATTTTTGACGTGACAACGTCTTATAAATTGGTTTGCCGGGTGACACTTCAAGAAACTGCGTTACGCTCCGCTCACGTTATGCGCTCACAATGAGAGCGAGTGAGAGGCACGCGTGCCTTTCACTTTTTATGTCTGTCTCTCTCGCTCTTAGGCGGGCTAACCATGCCCGAGTGGAAGGGACGCGTGCCTCTATATATGTATATTTGTATATAAATACGTATGTATGTGTAAAGGTAAAAATAAAATTTTGTTAATATGAAATTCAGTGCGAGATTCTTTGTATAAATTAATGTTTTAAATATAATTCTTTGTATAAATAAATGTTTTAAATTGTTACTATTATTTCACCCTTCTTCCTACTATACGAATGAATATTCACATTAAAATTATTTTACCACTCAAAGTCGTTGTCACGTAAAACTTTCGCCCGTATACCGACTTTACAGGCAACCAATTTTTTATGGTGAGAATAAAAGGTTATAATCTTTTAAATGTCCATTCACAATACCAATAATGATTTGTGAATAACATGAGATGTTAAAACACGATCAATGTAGGTAGAATATTATAAAGCTGCTTTTTGTTTATTTGTTTGGTACGCGCTAATCTCGGGAACGCGCTAAACTCGGACTGGTTCGAATTGAAAAAATATTTTAGTACATTTGGATAGCCCATTTATCGAGGAAGGTTGGTTATACATAATAGGAGCGGAGCATCAACGAAAAATGTTAAAAAAACGTGAAAACTTAACGCAGACGAAGTTGCGCGTCAACTTGTGTAGTAATATCGGCTAATAAATCTAAATGAGAGTAATTCCGGACACGTTTCTACCGAACCCGACCTTGATATGATTTGCTTCATCGGCGGCGGCGGTACTTTAATATTACTCTGAATCTAGCTCTTTTAATGAATACACACGGCGAAAAATTGCAAGCAAAGCCAGACTTCCCAACTTATGTTAAAGAAAATGCAGAAACCGATTCACAGTTAAGCAAAGTAAAACCACAGTCAATGAAAGAGAATCGAAGTGGCCTTAGTTGCACGTGCAGCAATAAATATAAAATAAAAAAAAGCTATAAATTGCAGTATCTATATTTTTAATTACTGTCCTTGTATTTACTTGAGGACCAGTGTAACACACTTTTTAGGGTTCCGTACCCAAAGGGTCAAACGGGACCCTATTACTGAGACTTCGCTGTCCGTCCGTCCGTCCGTCCGTCCGTCAGTCACCAGGCTGTATCTCATGAACCGTGATAGGTTGCCAGTTGAAATTTCTACAGATTATGTATTTCTGTTGATGCTATAACAATAAATACTAAAAACAGAATAAAGTAAATATTTAAGGAGAGCTACCATACAAAAAGTGTTTTTTTTTGCTCGTTTTTATAAATTATGGTACGGAACCCTTTGTGCGCGAGTCTTCATCGTCTTCGTCAGTTTTTTTTTGTTTCCTGACCACTCGTACCAATACGTAACCTTTCTCAATCGTGAAATCAAACATGCTATTTTCAAAACATTGCAAAAGTGAGAGATGATCTAAAAATAAATTAGTAGCGAATCTACTTCACTATTTATTTCATTCTAACACCTAATATAATTATATCAAAACATGTTATTCATTTGATAGATTCGTGTCAAAATTAAATTAAACGATCTGCATTTGGATGTGTGTGTTATTTTAATTAAAAATTGGACCGACTATGAATTTGGAAAGATGTTACTTTGTCCATTAACATAACAAGGACATGCCATTTGGAATAGATATCAAGTGGTTTTATTGTTTCGGCAACATGCAGAATTAACCTGAAATATAATTTTAATTCATTAACTCAAACTTTAGTCAGCACGATGGCAACAAGAAAAGGCAAGAAAATGGTAAAACTAAAATAGAGTCCTAAAGAATAACTATAATTCAGACTACAAACACCAATTTAAACAAATTTGAATAAATTAAGCAAAAAACAAAGCCAGCATAAAAATTAGTTTTTCCAAACCATTACCTACCTACTTTATTTTAAATAGAAACTCTTTGTCTTCATAATTATGTATGCTATTATATAAATTAATGGTAGGTTTTAATAAATTACAATCTAATTTATTAACACATGAAGAAGAACGAGAACATCCGTAATCCGGATGCCATAAATTAGAACTAGTTTAAAAAAAAAAAATGTCTAAGATTAGCAAAAAACAGCCATGTTAACGTTGAATATTTATGAAATTCCTGAAGATTTGACATTTGGTCGATAGTCTTTATTTATTGGAGTTATTCTACCTGCAGAAATATTTCACAAACAAACCGGCCTTGTTAGAATGGATTTTCAACCTGTAGGAAAAACACATTAAACATGAAAGAGATAACTTCTCTGATAATAGCATCAAACCGCCGCAAATACTTAAAAAATCATCCTGAATTTTGGCCACTGAGCTACACAAACGTAAGGTTCCAATCTCAAACAATGCACTTGCCGTTTTATCTTTCCAGTCGGCAAGTAGATAATGTCTAGTCTAAAGCATTATGTTTTTTTTTTTTTTGAATGGCATCTCGCAGTTCAACCTATGAGGTTGTCGTCTGCTTAACCGGACTATCCTGTGGGTGCCTTTAGAGTAAGGCCTCCAACCAGGGCATAAAAACTTACAAACTAAGCGACTGCACGCTAAGAGCACCCCGTGTGGGGTACGAACCTCGGCTTAGGGCGTCGCTGGGGGAGGACTGCATGGGGACAGGCTGGATCTGAATGGTATCATTATTTAAGGGCTGATTTAAAACTACTGGCACAGCATCGCGGGCTGGCTCGAGCGAGGGTCGGGGAGGGCATGGACCGGGACGTCGCGACGGACCTCGACGGCGAGGTCGGAAAAGCATTATGTACTTTGTTGTACCTTTTTAATGCTCCAATTTAAATATCGACTGTATACAATATACATATACATATGGCTACTCGAACAACAGCAATTACTGTTCTCACAATAATTAGCAATTTCTTGTACTATGACTCAAGTTAGCTCACAACCTCGGCTATCACTTAAAATGACGTGGCGGAGTAATTAAAACAACTCATATAAAAACTACAATAAAGGACATCCGTGCACTCATAGATTGTCAGTGTAGATCAATAAAACATTAGCTTGTTTGTTTTATAGTGTAATTTTATTGACATATCCTAATGTGTAAACAAACGGGAAACGAAAACTGATAGTAATATGTACTTACTTAAATCTTGAGCTGCCTAAGAGTGCGTAGGCAGATCTAATAGAATAAGCCAATAGGGATGATGACTGGGTAAAGAAAACGAAATTCCATTTTGTCCGTCAATCAGGTAAAAAAAAAAATATTAGATACGTATTTCTTTTTTATCAAGTTAACAAAAAAATACTTAGTTAAAACGCATTAAAGTTGGAGAGTGGGGGCTAACTACGTCACAACTAGGTATAAAATGTACTGAGACGTGACGTCATGCGCAATTTCAACTCACGTGTGTGTCAACGATTACGTGAAAAAAGAAAAAATACGTGTCAAATAGTTTTTAATAATCTACCCGATGGACAAATAAAAAAAAATGAGTCACCATCCCTATTTATACTGGTTTTATAATGTACAAAGTAACAACTGATAACACATTATAACAAACGGTGACGGATCAAGCCATAGCCAGTATAACATGGCCTCGCTTCCTATACATTACCAATACAATGAGAAATCCGTTTAAACTGGTTCTGTATAGTTTCGCATGATCGCCAATCGCCATGCTTACGTGAATCTTAAGTGGGAATGTCTTTGTGTAAGAGACAATTTTCTACATAATTGTGTTACTACGAATAAGACAAAAAACTACTTAAAAAAAACTATTTAAACACACATTTTTTTTTTTCCAAAATCGAAATGTCAATCCGCCATATTTGTTTACGAAACAGTATAATCAAATAAAAATACACTATAGATTTGTTCCACCGCATATTTTTCTCACGCGTCGTATGCAAAGTATAGTTAGAAAGGAATAGGATTGATTTCAAGGTGGTCTAGTTAGCCGAAACTATTCGGTGTTTGGTTCTAACTTCTAAGGTAGACTGTTTCGAAATCTTGATATGAATGTCCTGGCTAAGACTACGTCGTTAATCATTTGAACGTAGGTTTTGTTTGGTGCTACTGGTTGTTAATAAATAAGTCAATAGATAAAAAATCTGTCTGTCTGGTCTTGTATTTCGTTAAGACGATGCAGTTCGTGCAGTGTTAATATTTGTTCGTAATATTGTCAAAAAATTAATGGTCATAAAGAGGGTCGTCCAATTTAGGTCATGCACTTACGGCGACATAATTTAAGTTTTACATATCCAGCATAACCTGACCTCGTTGCCGCTTGCTTGTATGAGCTTGCCGTACAATGAGAGATCAGCTTAATTTAGATTTGCATAGCTTCATTAGTCGTGGTGCGTATTTATAGTAGGTACCTATGCATTTATTCCGAGAAAAATTATATGTAACTAATAAAATAAACCCGTGTTCCTGCAGGCCAATAACTGCTAATAACGTAAGCACCTATTCAAAGGCTCCCAAGCCTTTGAATAGGTGCTTACGTTATTAGGGCATTCAAACCCGGTTTCGGTCCCTTAGTAAAACCCAGGAAAAACCGAGTTTTACTGTAGGACCGAAACCGGGTTTGGCATGCCCTATACGTTATGTATGTACTGATTCAGGTTTCCACTATAACACACCGTTACAGACCAATAAAATAAGCTGAAATTGAATACAAAGGTGTTTTTGTAATGCCTGTTGCCTCCTGATGCTACCTTATTGCTATTCCACCGATTCGCACCTTAAGCGTTTTCAAACGTCTTTCATAATGCGCACAGCAAAGGAGTGGTACTCTCTGCCAGCGTCTGTGTTTCCGAACGCTTACAACCCTAATCTCTTCAAAGTTAGAGTGAACAGGCTTCTTCTGGGAAATCTCGTAACATCGTCGACTTAGTCTCTGTCATTTCTGACCTATATCAGAGTCGAGCAAACACATCGCAAATTAAAAAAAAAATAACAGTACAATGAAGTAAGCAAACAAATCAAGTAAAAAAAAGTAGGTAGTAGAGTCTACCCAAAATACAGCTGAAACAATAATTACAATAATCACTAGACGACTTTGATAAAAGAAACAAATATTCGGAAATCAAGGCAATAAAGGTAAATAATACAATATCTCTCTAAATATCAGCGGATATCGGTCTGTGCCGAGGGTAACTAGTGCAAAAATATATAATCTATATCTGCAGGAAATTATAGGTGTTGCCTAGCGTTAATAGCATCGACCGCCAAATATGATTTATTAAAATTTGATTATGTTTTGAGATTTATTTTATTTTTGAACACTTAATTATTATCGATAAATTGATGCATTGTCTTATATTTTAATTCGTTTAATTAAACTACTAGAAACAAGCCTTAACGTCATTAATAGGACGGTCTACGCCAAAATAAGCCTGACCTATTATAAATAAAGACTCCTATAAAAGACAATTTATGGTATTCAACTTATCATCGTGAACATCTGACGAGTACTGATATTTGAATGAATGTGGCAGATTCAAAAAAATATCCCCAATAAATGTACTATTCGATTTTACAATATATGAAAATAACAGCACACTAAAACGTTTCACCTAACCTACTGAAAAATAAAATAAAAAACGAAGAAACATTGACAAAAAAAATTCCTTCGAGCCGGATTTGAACCAGCGACCTATGGATATCAGCTTCGCTTCACAACTACAGTCCACCGCTCTACCAACTGAGCTATCGAAGGCTTACAATGTAAGTTGAAATTGTCGTTTGGTTCCTGTGAAAACATAATATTCATTACAATGTTATGAACATTGCGAATTTATTTCTAAATAATTACAATAATAATTTATTTTTAATCTATGTTTTCAACGTTTACATGTAAATCAACTTTTAAAATGAAAAATGGTAACCAAATTAGCAATAAATAAGAAACATCCAAATAATACTGAATAAAAAATACATAATAAATAAAAGCTAAAAATCCGTAATAGAAAGTGATTATAAAATGTGACAAACAATAAGAAACAAGTGTAAAAAAAAAACAAAAAGAAACGCCCCCGGGTGGGCTCGAACCACCAACCTTTCGGTTAACAGCCGAACGCGCTAGCCAATTGCGCCACGGAGGCGGATGATGCTCATGTCGAAATTTCTAATTCCGAGATAATGATGAAATAGATGTATAACAGGGTATGTTCGACTAAAGGAGGGTGCCTTGAAGGGCTTGAAGTACTCTACACATAAAAAATTTGTTGCTGTAGCAAAATTAACTTTCAGGGAATTTCAATACAAGTTTAACCTTCATTCCTCCCATTTATGTGTACACGTGAATAATGAAGGTATGTAAGCTAGTAGTAGGTATGGTATATAAATATAATTATAATACTCTGCATCCAAATAGTTAAATAATAAGTAAGTAAGTAAATCTAAATATCGCAACGTAGAAAAACAAATCTAATTTCAAAACTTTTGGGTACAAGCCAAATTATAATTTTGCGAACAAACTAAGTAATAATAATCTGACTAATAAAAGGGCAGCTAGTACTACACGACAAAACCACGTAAGTGGTTGTAACGGTTCCAATAAAGCCGCATTGACATTTCACGACCTACGACTTCGGGGCTATTGTGGACATGATAAGGACATAATAACTTGCCAATCTCTGTTATAAAGAGAATGTACAGAATATATGTTTTATATTCTATAAGAATATAGGGTTGTCCCCTATTACATGAGACTAAACCATAACTGGCAAAATGTGGGTGCGTACAAGTATTATTAAGGTACACCTCTGCCTGACCCTTTGGGAATTACAGGCGAGATATTACGTACCTTGCCATCAAAACAGGCGGTTAAAAGGGAGTGCTAAGCTTGAAAAACCGGAATTTTACATTAACGCCTTGTAGAAATGTGGATGTTATATAAGGGCCTTTTTATTGTTATGCGTGTTTGCACCCGCGTGCAGGCCAGGCGGCCATGCTTGTTGCGAGCCGCCCGCAGAGCAGATTATTTTCGCCACCGCCGCGCCGGCGCACGTGTCAACGTGTGGCGCGCATGACAATAAAAACATGTATGCAAAGAGTATAATAATAATATGATATGAAAATAATATATGATACGATAGGTTGCGGGCAGCGGGCATGCGTGCCTGGCGTGCACGCGGGCGCAAACACGCATGACAATGAAAAGGCCCTTAAACATAAGAATAAATTTATTAAGCCATTGTTACAAACTTTTAGCGCTATGAGTAATCGTAACAAGTATAATAATAATAAATGAAGGACGGGACGGTGGATGTGTGTCGGGCATGCCACCGTCCTGGTGAGTCCATTAGACATATTATTTCTGGTTGTTCTCGTCTGGCTAACGGCGAGTACTTGCACAGGCACAACCAAGTAGCCAGGATTATTCACCAGCAACTCACCTTGAAATATGAACTTGTGAAATCTGAGGTATACCGTACTACAAGTATGTGCCCGACCCAGTTCTCGAGAAAGACCATGTCACGCTGTACTGGGATCAGTCGATCATTACTGACAGGACTATTGTTGCCAATAAGCCAGACATAGTGGTGGTAGACCGATCAGCGCGCCGCGCAATGATAGTCGATGTTACCATCCCGCATGACGAAAACCTCGTGAAAGCTGAGAAAGAGAAACAAATAAAATATCTCGACTTGGCTCACGAGGTTGTCGATATGTGGAATGTGGACTCGGCCATCATTGTGCCGATTGTCGTAACGGCCAATGGCCTTATGGCCAAGAGCCTCGACGAACATCTGTCGAAGCTCTTACTTGGCAGTTGGATCAAGAGCCAGATTCAGAAGGCAGTACTCCTTGATACGGCCCGAATTGTGAGGAGGGTCCTATCTCTGCAGCCCTAACCACCGGTAGCTTGGACCCTGCTCTCGTTACCGGCGGAAACCTGTTTTTTATATTTTTAAATGTTTTTTGTTATTTTTTTTTTATAAGAAATATGTAAAAATATAAAAGATAAGACGATAAATAAATAAAGAAGAAAATAATAATAATATTTAATATAGTTAAAAAAAAACAGAGGAACCCAAACTAGGCTGCGCCTATATCTTGGGGGCCGGAGTTGCGATAATTATCTTATTAAAACACATATTTGTTGATGTGGTAGCTAACAAGGCATAAGTATGTAATTGTGGATTACCTTTGAACAAAAAAAAAAAAAAAACATAAATCTACAAACACTGTGATTTATGATTAATTGATTATAAACAAAATTTACTAAGTAGTAGTAGTAACTGTATTATCTTACTCAGTAAGATACTACAGTTATGTTTTGGTATGATGTTGAATATATAAAAAAATGCAATGTCAACTCTCAGTGCGTCGAGTGGCTTAACTGTGTTAGTACAGGGCTCAGAACAGTTCCCTCCCTTTGACCAGCCATGATAAGTTAGTAGGTACTAGGTACAATCTACGTAACATTGCTTTCATTCACTAGCGAATGTACATTAATTTAGACCCGATAAACACTTGAAATGAGTCAGACCACTAATGTGGAGAAAGCTGATAAGTACCTTATGTAAGCCAGAAATCGATTGGTTACTGGTTTTAAACTTTAGTATTGATAAAGATATAGATCATTGTTAGGTGGTACTTGGGTAAAAGTCCCGTAAAACCAATTAGTGTTGAAATAAGTTATGGACATGTAATGCGAAGGGATGAGGAAAATGTACAAAAATGTTGAGCATGAATCTACATGAATCTACAGCCGTCTACACGGCTGTCAAAGTAAAGGAAGACCAAAGAAACGATGGATGGACTGTCTGGAGGATGATATGACTAGAAAGGACAAGCAATAGAGAAGTATGGAAGAAGAAGACATGCTGCGCACATCTTAAATAAATTGGGAAAAGGGTAGGACAATTGATGATATAAATAAATATTCACTAGCCAAATACCTATGTAACATGTAAGCAAATAAGGCCAAAATTCTCGATACATCAAGAAGTTTTTGATAATTCGAAATCCAGTTCTTGAGAACTAGATGATTTTGAATTATAACCTATGCCATTCACAAATAACCGGAAATGGCATAATTATGTGGGTGTTCAATACCTACCTACATGTACCCATCGTTGTATTTAAAATATATCTTTAAGCACCCATTTCGATGGTCTATTTGGTTTTATGAGGCTGATGACTTTTACCAAGGCATAAACATTAACTCAAAAGTGTAATAAAATAAATCCCAATGAAACCTACTAGGTACTTTTAATTTGTTTTCAAACAAGTCTTGTATTTATTGGCAAACAAATCGACTGAAAATATTTGGAACTTCACAGTTGTTTTGAAATGTATGAATCTTCGAGCCTACAGAAATGTCATCTTCAAACTCTTGACCTTATCCCAATTCTTCGACTTCTTCTTCCATCTTTTTCTATTACTCGTCATCTCATCAGACACCTCCTGTCTGGCCATGTCATCCTTCACGCAGAGGACGAAATATTTATTTTTCTTTGTCTTCTCTTGTTTCTTTTCATCACAGTTTCACATCATGTTGTATATCGTTTCATCCAATTAGGTAATTATTCCGGCCACCTTGTTCCTTTTGCATTGTGAAAAGTTCAACTACCTACGTTGTGTTGGTGACTTGCGTGCAACATCTTTCTGCTGGGTTCCGTTGTTGCGAATAACACGATCTTTTACCTAAAAATTCGTGTGAGACAATAAGTGTTTAACATTCGTAGTATGAGTCATAATTATGAAGTGCGTAATTTTTGTTGCTACTGTTTCTTTTCAAGTTTGAACTCATGAGATGTTTTAGGTTGGTTAAATACGTAGGGAAGACTGATGCCAACCTTCTTAAGTACATTATGAACGACGCTGACATAAGAAGAGCGATCTATCGACAAAATTATCAGTTCATGAGACACGGTTCCCAAATGCAAGAGTCTTTATTATACAGAAACCCTCAGGGTTCCAGTCGAGTCGAGTCCATTATCTCCACTCCTCAGCCTCGGAACTCTAAAGGGACACACCTTTTTGTAATACAATTATGCGGTACAAAGGTTACCTATTTGTTTAATCTCGTAACCTTTGCGAAGCCTTCACCTTTCCGTAGGGCACGCGAAACTGGGACAGACCGACGGACAGACCAATTATATTCTATCGCTATCGGTTCAGGTATTCCGTTCACTTCCTACTGCGAGTCCGGTATATCTTGATTGAACTGCGAATTTTGCAATATGTTGGGCTGATCATTTTCTACGTATACTGGGCCGTGGTGACCAATTAAGCTATACAAAACCAGTTTATGCGGATCTCTCATTGTACTGAAAATATATCCAAAGCGAGGTACACCTTGCTTTTTTCATAAAATTCTTGCTGTGACTAGTGAAATGTTTCAATACACCAAATGTGCCGTTAGGTTACCTTTTGTGGGCTTGATATAGAAACAGTAATAAGAGAGAGTGTAGACCAGGAAAAAAAACTCGTGCTAAAGCCATAGAACCCAATAAATCGATTAGGGACACTTCATCATCATCTTTAGCCTATAATGTTCCCACTGCTGGGACACAAGCCTCCTCTTTATGAGAGGGAGTGGGCTATAATCCACCACGCGGGCCCAGTGCGGGTTGGTAGAGGTCACATGTCTTCGAATTTTTAGTTCTAGGACATGTCGGTTTTCTCACGATGTTTTCCTTCACCGTTTTTAAGAGCAGCGGTGATGAAATAAATTACACAAAGTAATGCGCCTACCTTGTTCGAACCCACGGCTTACTGCTCGTAAGTCGGGGCTGCCACCACTGGGCCACCTGCTCTCTCTCAGGGACACTTATCGACGCAAAATTGGCTTAAGCCGGTTAGCCGAAACGAGACTAATGACGTAAGTCCGTTCTGATGGGCTCAAGATTCCAATTCCACATCAAGAACACAAGAGCCGACTGCTGAGCACACCAGCAGTCCTATGTTCGATACTCGGGCCGGGTAAATTGTTGTTGGGTTTTTCCATTAGAAATTTCTCAGTATAGCAACCATGGAGTGCGGATTTGTGCCCGGTTTGTGTGCAAGGAGTTGAAACGGAAAGGAGATGTCAGCAAATCGGAAGGGGTCCGAGAGGGCCGATGCCTGCCAGGACTGCGGGTTGTTCGAAAGAGATACCGCGGCCCTGGAACACAAAGGGCGAAGAAGGAACATGGGTAACCCACCCATGTTCCTTCTTAGTCAGTCAAGTCTGACACTCCCTCCCGCTCCGCCCAGAGCGGGAGAAGTCATTTGATGATATCCCATCCAAAAAAAAAAAAAAAACGGTTTGAAACGGAACTGGCAAAACTTGGGTGAACTATTAGTTACACCTTTGTCTAACTAACTCTTCGGATTACAGACTTAATGTAATGTAATGTGATCACTCTACGAGCCTCTTTTGCAAATGACACAGATAAAAAAAACCGGCCAAGTGCGAGTCGGACTCGCGCACGAAGGGTTCCGTACCATTACTTATAAAAACGACCAAAAACTTTTTTCTACGGGAGCCCCCTTATTTATTTATTTTTATCCTGTTTTTAGTATTTGTTGTTATAGCGGCAACAGAAATACTTATCTGTAGAAATTTCTACTGGCTATAAAGTATCACGGTTCCTGAGATACAGCCTGGTGACAGACGGACGGACAGAGAAGTCTCAGTAATAATTAATAGGGTCTCGTTTGACCCTTTGGGTACGGAACCCTAAAAACTAAATCATTCTTACCTATACAACCAGTAACAAATCATGGGGCGGTACACAATGATTGTACCTAACCTAATGTAACAAGTCATAACATGATTGGACAAGACAATAGCCCACGGGCATAACATTTCTCATGGATATTGAATGAAATAGTTTAGCAATCCATTGTTTAGATATTTGCGGTATTGAAAAAAAACCTCACGCATTTGATATTAGCAAGGTTACAGAAATATAACTTTCGCAATATGGACATCTATATCTATTTTCGCTTTTATTATTTCTCAGAGAGGAGGTCGTGGCAAAATAATGACAGCCGCAAGGGTCGATCTTTAAGGTTAACCCATGCTTGCCGAGCTTGGTCTGTGGATGGGTGACCATAATTAAGTACCGAGTTTCCTCCGTATGCCCCGGAAAGCACGTTATGCCGTTGGTCCCGGCTGTCATTTGTAGATCTCCGACCGTCGTTACGAGTAATAAGAAGCTAAAAGTCTGACATCCAGTCTTACCAAGGGGTAACGTATTACCCAGTTACTGGGTTGTGGAGGTCAGATAGGAAGTCGCTTCATGTAAAGTACTGATACTCAGCTGCATCCGGTTAAGACAAGATAGTTTGGAAAGGTCTAGGCGGATGATGATATTTGAATGGTTGGTTGTTAAATTTTCTGTTATATCTTTTTGTGTAGGTACGGTATTTCTAAAATAATAATTAAATATTTTCTCAAGAAGATATTCACGACACGGTTAAATCATCATCAGCCTTTAATGTTCCCACTGCTGAGAAACAGGCCTCCTCTCTATGAGAGGGAGATAATCCACCACGCGGGCCCAGTGCGGGTTGGTAGAAGACACATGTCTTCGAAGTTTTTAGTTCTAGGACATGCCGGTTTCCTCACGATGTTTTCCTTCACACGGTTAAATAATACTTAGGTATAGAATCAATGAAGATTCTTAAAAAAATGACGTTTTCTTGTTTTTAGCAAGATATTATCTGCCCACTCTCAAATCCGTCCAATCTCGTTAAATAGGTTGAGACGTAAATACCTTAAACTTAACTTTGACCCATAAATTAACTTTGAAGTTTACCTATAAATAAGGATATTAAACAACTTTTCACTTTTTTAAAACGCCTTCACTATGTATTTTGTTTGCGTGTCTGCTCTGTCTGCCAATTTTCTCAAGGGAACGATATAAAAATATGTGAAGTGAAGGTTTACTGCCAATAGCCAAGCGTCATTAAATAAAGACATTACATCACGCCTGTAAACCTCGAAGGGTACGGCAGATGTGTACCTGGTAGTACACCCACATCGATCGCCAGTTATGTTCGTCCCGTGTAAGATGGGGCAAGCCTATTGCTATCAAATGGGCACAAATCAAGACTCCTTGACTGTTGAGAAATTCGTGATGGAAAAAACATAATTATTCTCCTGCCTTTATCCCAAATTATTTGGGGTCGACACAAGCATGTCTTCTTCTTCCAATCTCTATTACTCGTCATCTAAGCATGCAGGCCTCCTCTCTATGAGAGGGAGTGGGCTTTAATCCACCACGCGGGCCCAGTGCGGGTTGGTAGATATCACATGTCTTCGAATTTTTGGTTCTAGGACATGCCGGTTTCCTCACGATGTTTTCCTCCACCGTTTTTGAGGGCAGCGGTGATGAAATAAATTACACAAAGTAATGCGTCTGCCTGGGTTCGAACGCACGGCTTACTGCTCGTAAGTCGGGGCTGCCACCACTGGGCCACCGCTGCTCTCGACATTTAGATATATCACACACTTTTTAGGAAAAGGTTTTTGGTATCATATTATACAGTATTCAAAGTGACAGTAGAACACTGACTCCTAAGTCAGGGTTTACTCTATCTGTAAGACCTTTAATTCACTGCAATTCATGAGACCTATTCCAGGTCTCATGAATTTTTTTAAGCAATGTTGAAAGTTTTTGGATAATTTAAGTTTTTTAATTGATATTGTGATAGCTGCTGCCCGCAAATTCATTCGCGTGGAAAGTTTTGACATGGTTTTCAGGTTTAAATTATACAATCACTAGCTTCTGCCCACGGCTTCTACCGCGTTTTTTCGGTAATTGTCCCGCGAGATCACACTACCGGGATAAAAAGAATCCTGTGTGCTATTCTAGACTATTAACTATCCCCGTGCCAAATTTCATCCAGATCCATTCAGTCGTTTTTTACGTGAAAGAGTAACAAAGATCTATCCATCCATCCTTATAAACTTTCGCGTTTATAATATAAGTAGTATAATGTTAACCTTCCTGTTGAATCATTCGGTCCATTGATAGAATCCGCATCAAAAAAGTTTTAAAAACCTAATCGTGCAGACGCACGGTGGGAACCAACTTTGTTTTACACTATGTAGAGATTTATCATCCTTTCATAAAGTTTCATCATTTCTTTGGTTTACTTACTCTGAGGGAGATCAAAGAAACTATGGATGAATTGTAATAAAATTGTAAACACCAATTAATTAAAGATAACTTACAGGAAGACGAAAATTACCGTTTTTGTTTCTGTTTTAGTAATTAAGCAGATTACTCATTAATTAGTATTGTAAAGGCCACTGAACTTATTAAAAAATCATTATTAATAATGAAGTATGAGTAAGTAATCGTTATCTACTTATCTGAAATTATAACTAGGCACCTATGTATTTAATTACATATTGCAATTTTATGTTATGTAGGAAATGATCTCACCCTGAACAATGAAAACCTAAGAAAATGTAATAATTATTTCCAGATCTCGTCATTATTATTTCGCATCAGGGACTAATCAGCAGTGACTGCAAAGTTTGCTCTTTCTTTTATGCTGACTATTCCCGTTATAAGCTGACTGTGCCCGTTATAAGCTGACTATACCCGTTATAAGCTGACTATGCCCGTTATAACTAACAATAGATGACACTTAAACCATCTTCATCCGCCTAGCCTTTGCCCAACAATATGACTTGGGGTCGGCTTCCCAGTATAGTTGGATGCAGCTGAATATCAGCATTTTACATGGAACGACTGCCTATCCTATCTGATCTCCCCAACCCAGATGTACTGCGTAACACTTTACCCCTTCAAGGAGTCTAGGCAATTTAACCAAGAGCTCCTTGCAACAATACCTTAATATAAGGCCTAAAAACAATTCGTATGTAGGATCAACTGTCGGCCCTCAGCATAGTTAGTAGTTACGAAAACGGACATAATTAAATATGCAATAAACAATGTTTTTTTATTTTTATTTGACGGCACGGTTGGCGTGTTGATTGAGCGATCGATTTCATACATACAAACAATCTCAAACTTTTGTTCGATAATTTTGTATTCCCTAAACCTCGTTAGGGGGTTATTTTGACATACTGTAAAACTTAAACAACCAAAAAATCAGCGTTAGTGAATAATTAACTAGGTACCGTAATTTTAATTGATTATTTAAGTCTTTTGTGACAACCTCCTTAATTTTGACGAGGGTGCAAAACAGCATCTTGTATATTATAACATGCGGATCTCTTATTTATTGCATTGGAAATCTATACAAAGCGAGGCCATGTTATATTATACTGGAAATGTATAGCTTGGTATGTCACCCTGTGTACTACCGCGATCACTAACGTTCGACTTATTTTCAACCTTATTACTCAGAGAATAAGGAGGAAAAGAGAAAACTATGTAGTACTCTACTTTACATTCCTAGTCGACTAATATGCAGCTTAATTAGTCACTTCTCCAAACACTTACGAAATATGATTGAATAATACTCCCACATGGCATGACTAGACGTGCTTAGCTATCAGAATCGCTTGTTAATAAACTCACTAAAACGCTAATTGAATTAACAGCACGTTGAGATGATTTTCTATTCTGTGAATCATTTGTAAGAAATTCATTGAGGTGTATCATTACCGAATTACGTACACAGCGAATGCCTGTTTGGCTTATATGTTACATATTCGACTGATTTCACTTACCTTATGCACTGGTGGCGACGGCGAAGTTGTCTTGTTTCCACTTCAGAGACACAGGCCACATCGGGAGAGGTAGGTAGGCTGTAATCCACCACACACGAAGACACGTGGCATCCACCACTTGTTAAATTGTTGGATGCCACGTTACCTGTCTTCGAATTTTTTGGTTCTTGGTCATACCAGTCTCACAGTCTGCATGATAGGTTTCCTGGCGAAGTACAGCACCACTGCTCTCAAGAAGAATGAATTCTTTTTTACAGCAGATATGGTGCTGAAATATTGTAGGTTAGAAGGTAGAATGCTCAAATTCGTAGCAGTGCCTTTTATACTGGGCCACCCACCGCTTCTAAGGTACCTAAGGAATCAGGAAAATAATCTTGATATTATTAATAATCTACCGTTAAAACGTTAGTAGGTGGAGGTACCAAACAACTATTATTTCAATCATAAGATTTGGCAGAAAATTATTTTGCAAATTATTAGTTAGGTGGGCTGTATGCGGGCATAAAACTAAGTAAGTATTCAGAAATACGACCTCATGCGATTATAGACCAACATAATGGGTTTTTTTGCGCACATGGATAATGTTCGTTAATAAATGTGTGTGCAAATAACTATGTTCTTCCTAAGTCGAGGCCTTTGATCTGCAGTGGGCACGGGCTGTGCCTGTGATTTCATATAATATGTAACATGTATGAGACTAACGACAAAGCTGTCCTGGTCAAAATCGGAGTAATCGAGAAGAAGAAGTAGATACATAACAAAATAGTAGATAGGTACATATATAAAAAGACGGCGGATTTAACCTGATAAAAACAAATGAACGAAAACAATAGCTTTATTTACCGAACCTATCTACTTAGGCAACAGCCATGACTAACGTTTTTTATTGTTAGTGTCTACTCATTTCCTATGAAAAAACCAAGAGAGGAGCAAAAACGTGTCCACATCCAACTGCCTTCAGAAGAAACCAGGTCAATAACACACACACAAAGTAATGCACCATTTAAGACCCATGTTTCACAATTAAGTATTCGTTGATAAAAATAATGTGAAGAAATATTCTTACACATTAACATTCGTTAATCGCAAATGTGGATTCCTATTTCACACGAGTTTACATAACAATAAAATAAGCGGATGCAATCAAGGCGTTCTCTGAACTAATGCTGTTGGTATTTAAGTATCAAATAACCCTCCCTTCAGTCCAGTAAAAAACGCATAGAAAATGAAATCGACCTGTCAAGAGATTCGAACTAAATCGTTGTTTCCCAACTATTGACTACCTACTGTAAAAGAATCTTCCAGTTTTGTTAAACTGCCATCTATTGTACATTTTATGTACTATACACGTTCTTTTAGTTCCAGTATGTCCTCTACTAGATGTCGCATTGTTGAGAAAACGGTAGTGCCATCTTGTTTGTTGATTTTACACTATGCAGTGAAACGACAAAAATGTTTACTAAAAATAATACTAGATGTCGAATATGCTTCTAAAATTCTCGTAGCGGGCGTAGCAGAAAATGACGACGCTACAAAAATACTCGAGGCTCCCGTAGGCCAGCCGTAGCGCCTACGAAAGTTCGTAGGCCCTATCTGTAGCAATTTTCTGCAAAGTGCTAATAATTATAGTTTAGGAAAATTATTATTATGCGAAACGAAACCTAAGATGCCAAATACTACCTACTTGTGGCAGCACGTTTTTATGTATTTCTTTTACCTAGGTTGAAAGAAATAAATTGTTTTCATTTAAAGTAAAAACATCCCACTTATCTGTTTTGTAATAGATAGTTTTGCATCAGAAGCGGAAAAAATATCTGGCATTTCATCATTAAGGTTTCTACAAAGGAAGAAATCAAAGATTAGGAATGATTATGTATGGTCATTTTAAAAACGTCCAGTCTTGTCAAAAATACTTTTAAAAAGGGTGGGAATCATTGTAAACAAAAGGATTGGAACTTCATTGATGCTTCCCAAAAATGACATAAGACTAAGGAAAAACTCCTCATGAATATATTCCAACACTTCGCTAATTCGTGGCGCCTTTTCCTTAAGTGGTGATTGGCGGGTGCGCCGTGACGTCAGAGCGCCCACGCTTTCTCTGTGACGCAAGCCGATCGATAACTATCTACATCCTTTTCCCTCTTAGGATTTACAGCATAGGTTCGGTGATTGCCATCTCGTTCTCGCATGTATGAATGCTTTGAAACTCAAAACCGTAGGCGGATCGTGCGTAGTCGGTCGCTGTAGCAAGGTAGTGCGACAGATATTTACGATATTGGTATATTTCAGAGTTTTGTTTTGTTGGTAAATAACTTTGTCCGGACGAAAATGTCACATAAGAAACAGCACGTATATAAATATCTCATTAAATATCTCCATGAGTCAGAATTAACTTTATAAAAGGGGTTATTTATAGACATAATGTTAGCTTTTGCTGAGTCTAGGAGTTGCGAGACTTTTCAGCAATGACGTCATTGTATCATGACAAACTTCTGTCTTGCAATAATAGAATTATGTTGTGTTATGTTATCTAAATATTTTTGGCTATTAGTTCGACTTGTTTAACTAAGAAATACTTTAATACTGAAATTGGAGTGAAGGTTTATTTTTAATCTGGAGTTTAAAGAGGTATATTTAATACTTCATAAATTGTTGGATGTTTTGATCCAGCTATTTTAATTGTTTTGCTAGAAATCAGTAATCCTGCAATCGTCATACTAAAAATATTTCATTTTACGCAAAATAACAGAGCACTTCACATGTATTGGTCAAAGTAAAAACCAAAATATACTCATTATTACCGGGTACAGTTTTTCCATGGCCCCTAAAATAATTCAAGGCATTATTCCCGCTCTCATTGCGACTTGCGACGATTGTGGAGAGGTCAGCAGAGGACGTCGATCAACTAATAAATGACAATGATAATGAGCCCATATATAGCAGTGAATAAACTTAAGTACTACAATGCACCAAATCCACAGATTTCAAGACCATTACACAACTTAAACAAGTCCTAACATTCCCATAAAACCTACATGGTACTACTTTTGGCAACGAATACAAATTACGCAATAGTTTTATTGAAAGAGAATATAAATGAACGTTAGATCTATATATTTTTTGGCTGGAACAGGCTCGTCTGACCTCGGTCTAGCCAGACCGGCGCCTGAGTGTCTGGGCCTGGTCAGACCGCCCTAATCTTCGTGCGTCACTGTAGCGTGGATCCTGCGGATGAAACTGAATGGATGGCGGTATTGATCTCAGGACTTGAAGTTGTGATCTTTGTTTGTGAGGTGTGGGAGGATTGTGCAATTGCAGAGCTTTGTGTTACAGGTTTTAAGAGTTTCTTTTAAAGGATTTAATCTGAATAAATG
The DNA here is from genome assembly GCA_963082945.1 of Cerastis leucographa. NCBI lineage: Eukaryota > Metazoa > Arthropoda > Insecta > Lepidoptera > Noctuidae > Cerastis > Cerastis leucographa. The sequence goes on from OY720353.1 coordinate 10,859,501, forward strand.
AGTGGGTCCTGAAAATAACTGGGGTTCCTGACGTTAGTTTGCAGAGAAAACAAGCACTGTCATGGCAGAGGGTTGGCCTTGTCTGTCGAAGGACCGTAAACCGATGAAGTAAATGATTCCTAGAGTGCTGACCGCGGATCACAATGGACGCAGTGTGTTTCGACGAAATTAAGGATAGGCCTATCTCCAGCTGTATCGATGATTTTTTGTGAAGTTCCTAGTACAAATAAAAGATTTCAATCAAATAAAAACCATGGTTTATTTACTACTAGCTGTCCCGCGCAACTTCGTTTGCGTCACATTTTCCCCGTTTTCACAACTTTTTTCATTGCTGCACTGAAATCTATCTTCTTGCTAAATTTCATTCAGATCCGATCAGCCGTTTAGTCGTGAAAAGGTAACAAACAAACGATATTAGTATGGATGGCTAGTCGGTTGATCAGCAAACACATAGACGACCTCCTGTTCAGTTTGAACAAAGAACATAGTCTCTTTTTAATTCAAATTAAATATGATTTATTTGGTGGTTTAAAAATACTTCTATTTATTGGTAGTAACTTTTCATTAGTGTCGTCACAACATTCATCATCATCTTCCTGCTCTTCTGATGTTATTTGGGGTCGGCGCAACACGTTTTTTTTCGGTGTCACTATGTTTCGCAGACAGAAGTTTCACAGAATTTCGTTTCGCAGAAAATGTTTCACATAATATTTGGTCCTCGTATTTTTATTTCGAATGTTTTTGTTTCAACTACTATTTATTTGAATGAAACATATTTTACAGAAACACATTTCAATGAATTTTATAGTATTCCATTCTCCTCTGTCAATGGCCACGCAATCATTTCCTACTTTTAATCATTGTTCCAACATTGTATAACAAAAAAATACATGTGTTTAAAAAATCATACCTAGTTAACTAAGAATTTATCAATGAATACTGAAATCTGTCCGAACGTTGGCTTTTTATACGTGTATATAGAACTACGGAAACCTTACTCGAGTTCATCACACGACTCTGACGTCACTGACCGACACATGCAGTTACGTATTATTGTTATCTTAGAACGTTCGCAGTAGTGAAAACGCATGTTAATTAAATCGTTAATTAACTTAAGTATGAATGAAACAATAGTACTTACATTGTTACCCTAGGGGTGAAAGTAACTTATTTTTAGTCCCGAGACGGTTCGTTCGGGCGCAATCTTTCGAGGGACTAAATAAGTCTTTAACCCGAGGTAAACACTGTGCTTTTCATTACGAATAGTACAAGGAAAGTAAAAATAAAAACATGAATTAGCTAAAGAAAAAATGAGTAAAACCGTTTGCCGCTTTCGCGCCTGTTTTGTTTTTTTTTCTGTGGCCAGCCAGCTATTCAGCCTTTATTTTTCATTTTATCATTGAAAAAATGGTAAATATTTTGCCCAAATCAATGTTGTTTAAAAAAAAACAGTTGAAACTTAATTATAATAAAGTGTTTTAAAAATATATATCCTTTAGTCAATACTTAACTTAAGTTATTTCAATTTTACATCGTGGCTGCATAGAAAGTTGGAACATAGTTCAATAAAAATGTGAAAAAAGAACAAGTTTTTTTTTATAATTTGACATCTGTCAGTTGAAAGCGATTCTCCCTAGGGCTGAAAAGTATTACTTTCAACCCGCTCTTCAGGCAACTTCAGATCTACTTTCAGAGTATGAGTAATGAAAAATACATTTATTTGGTACATGCCATAAGTGCACAGATATAAAAAAAAAGAAAACCAAAATAATTATTCAATTAATTTATTAACATGAGACACAACGATCCATAATTTTGTTAGTAGACGTACACTTAAAAATAATGTTACTAAGTAGGTATTGAAATAATCTGAGAAAATTATACAGACCACAAAATACCTTAACATTTCACAGAAAATAATATAAAAATTAAATTTAAATTAAATCGTTTTTCCATTTGGAACTTCTCACTTGCACCCACGGAGTTAACTCAGTTTTTAATAACTTAATTCTAAACGGTATCAATGGCGAAGACTCTCCAAATATGCAGTGCCTGCAAGGATCTGTTTAGCGCTCAATAGACATTTTCAAGGCCCCCTTGCTCATGGTAAACATCTGTGACATTGTCTGTGGAAATTGTATTTATAAAAAAAAAATACAAGATTCCGGTTATGGCCACGCGCCAAGAGATCCATGTACAACTATAACAACACTTCATTAGACTCCTTTGCTGTCTGACTATGGTGATTATAGAAACACATAACATGGTGATTATAGGTTATGGCCACGCGCCAAGAGATCCATGTACAACTATAACAACACTTCATTAGACTCCTTTGCTGTCTGACTATGGTGATTATAGAAACACGAATTTTAAATCGCTTTTCCCTTTTTTTATTTCTCTTCAAAGGTCTCTGACGGTTGACCACATTTCACTCTTATGTCCGGAGTGATAAGGTTGAAAAGTAGTCGACCAGAAGTAAGAGCTGTAGTACATACGAAAACAGCAGTCAGACCAAATAATGACGTCAACGCGTTTCATAACCAGAAAAAAAAAATACAGTAGAGGTGTTCGTGGCTTCATAATAACAGCCGCTCGGGTCGATCTTTAGGTTAAGCCACCCTTACCTAAGTTGGTCCGGGGATGGAACTTGCCTACCCATTACATACCGAGTTTCCTGCATGTCTCGGAAAGCACGGTAAGCCGTTAGTCCCGGCTATCATTTTGTACATCTTTGTCAGACGGTACAGGTAATCAGTGGCCTGAAAGTCTGACAACCATTCTTACCAAGGGAATCGTATTACCCTGTACTAGCTGGGATGTGGAGGTCAGATAGCGCAGTGGCTCCATGTAAAATAATGGTATTAAGCTGCATCTGGTTAGACTGGAAGCCGACCCCAACCTAGTTGGGAAAAGGCTAGGTAAATAAAAAAAACACTTACAGATAAAATATGGGTGAATTTCAACAAATGCCATTTTTTTTATCATATCGGTGAACTTTTTCATTTATATTTTTTTTGTATATTTTTCAGGTTTAATGTAACCTTTAAGATATTAAATATCCCCAAATTTAATATCATCAACGTATCATTTAAGACTAAGGAGAAAATTCAGTTTGAATTCTGGTTTCCACCGATATGACAAACCGGCACCGATTATTTTTTCTGTACACCGGTATGATAAGTTTATCCACCGAAATGATGTACATATCCAGCGATATGATAATCTATCAGTCTTTGAACATCAAAAAATTAAATAGTTAGTAGGTACCTATATATTTTTACAAGGGTGACTTAAAACTGAAGACCTGAACTGAGGGTCTTATGTAAGTAGATCCCATCCAAAGAGAACTGAGTTCTTAGAAATTCAGTTGAAATATATTTTTTAACCGACTTCTAAAAAAGGAGGAGGTTCTCAACTCAGATATTTGTATTTTTTTTTTATTTTTTTTTATGTTTGGTCGGGCATAACTCCGTCGCTTGCCAACCGATTTGAAAAATTCTTCTTTTGTTGGAAAGGGTATACTTCCCAAATGGTCCCATATTCACCAAGTCGGGATCTGATGATGGAATCATGGCAAAATCGAGGGAACTCTTCAAATTTTATATGAAAACGTACAGTTATTTTGGTATTTTCTACAACAAATGAAGCATTTGCGTTCAATAAGAATCATTCTACCATCAGATCTGATGATGAATCCAAGAGACAGGCTTCGGAACTCCATAACAAGGCAATGTATCTTAGCCTTGTTTGGGCTTGTTGGAATTGTAACGGTATGCACTTTCCAGGTGTACCACTAATAAGTTTTTTAACCGACTTCCATAAGGAGGAGGTTTTCAATTCGATTTGTATTTTTTTTTTATGTATGTACATCGATTACACTGAGATTTATGATCCGATTTGCGTGAATCTTCTTTAGTTTAATGCGGAATAGTTGCCATTTGGTCCCATAAAAATTGATATAGTTTGGCCATGTAGTTTTAACTACTATTAACATTTTTTTTTTGTTATGTATATTTTTCATGTATGTATACACCTATTTCTCCGTGATTACTGGACCGTATCTACCTACCGTATCTAAATAGATGATTTTTCATTCATTTGGTAGAGAAAGCTTGCCCGGTGGACCCATATGAATTTTATTAGTTTTTGCTTAGGTACTTTTTGAATCATCCTCTTTTTTTTATGCATTTTGTCTTTTGTTGTATGTATGGACGATGTGCTGGTGTCTAGTTACAATGTAAAAATTATACTTGAAAATGATTAAAGTGAGATACCACAATTGAAAAGGCTAAAATAAAAACTTTTTTACAAAAAAAAAATAACCGACTTCCAAAAAAAACACTAAATAGTGGCAAATAATTTTAGTTTCGGAAGTCGGTGGCAAAAAAGTAAATGAAACAAACAAGTCACCGACTTCCGAAACTAAAATTATTTGCCACTTTTTAGTGTTTTTTTTGGAAGTTGGTTATTTTTTTTTGTAAAAAAGTTTTTTTTTTTAAATTATGTACCTATTTTATTATATTTACTTTCTTTTTTATTATATTTACTATAGGTACTATGAATTAAAAAAATATATATATCTGTGTCTTTGTAATAGTATTATACTTTACTTAACGAAATGACACGGGATCTACCGATATGATAAAACGAATCACCGAGATGATAAAATGATCTACCGATATGATAAAGTAATCCACCGATGTGACAAAACTGTGCGTTGATCATGAATCAAAACACCGATATTAGATATAAGACACCGATTGATTTTTTCGGTGTAAATTATCACATCGGTGGTAATAAAGACCACCGATTACAGCGATATGAGAACAGCGACGTGAGAAATAACACACTATTTCGAAAATTAGAAAAAATGCATAATATCTAGGATAAATTCAATAACAGTCAATGAAGCTAATTTACTTACTACCTGTTTTAGAACAAAACAACTAAAATAAAACTACTCATTACACTAGAAAAATGCCACCACCGATAATATAAAATAATTGTCCGGGAGCAACTAAAATGGCGTACTTATGTTATTGGCGAGAATATGCAGCGATTTGACACAAATCCGTCCTGACTGCGCACTAGCACACACTAACTAGGAAAATAAAATTGGGGTGGGGACGCTGTCGGACTCGTCGATGCAAAGTTAGGTTTAAATTACTTTTGTCCAGCGATATGAGAACATTTTTCAGGACAGGTACGTTTGTGCCTCTCAGTAATAATAATCTTTAATTATGTAATAAAATATGCTATATATTAATAACAAAACTAATATTCTATAAAATAGAATAAGTTATATACTTCACTTACTTATTTCTATTAGTGTATAAGCTTTTTTGTTTGTAAAAAAAGTAGAGGGACAGCACCGATTTGAAAAAAATAGAGGTTTATGAATTTATTTCAACCTTTGTAAATAGTCCTAGGCAAATTATATTTTTGCCACAACCCAATCACTACCTATTAAATACTAAAAAATATAATTCAGATCGACATTCCTTTTTTCAAATACAAATTTCAACGAAGACAAAAAAAAAAGTCATTTGGGAAATTCACCCATATACAAAAGTTACAGTTTAAATGTTTTCGATTTGAAATTATTCAAATTGAAAATATTTAAACTGTAACTTTTTTTTGTACACTCATGTCATGAGCCATTTCAAGATTGCCATAATCTTGAATTGGCTGTTATGATAATTAGTTCAAATTAAGACAATAACTGCAATAACACTGGCAACTTCAAACCAAAAAGTACAAGCGTCGCTTAGTCTGTGGCTCTCGGAATGTCACAATTGTGCTAAACAATGAACTTTTGATTATAAGAGCTACTACACCAATCGAAGAGATGCCACAGAGAGACAAAACTGAAAACCGTCCCGTCCTCTATTAGCATCCGGTTAAAATGCCTTTTTATACCCGTTTCGATTCCCGGCGTTCCCTCGGAAATGAACATTTCATCAATAGGGCCAGACATGAGGGTATGCTTTGCAACGTCATTTCATTGAGGGTGCCGGCTTGCTCAGACGCGTGGGGGCCATGCAATCTAACGGCAGAATATTCACAAAGACTTGACTATTTAGTTCGATAAGAAGGCAAAGCTAATTAGTTTTATTTTATTCATCCAGCTTCATGTGACGAAGTGACACTTGGATTTTCGCTGAAATGAGATTTTTACTGTTTATTATTTTAATTTGATAATTGTTGCAATACTAAAGTAGCTTGACCATTTTACTAGCAGTAGTATTTTTTTAGATATTGAATTATTTATTATTTGAATTTTACTGAATGATGCAATACTAACACTACTAGTTTAAATACCTTTGTTACTACCAATTATGGACAATTCCTTGGTCTGAAATAAATGAATTTTATAAATTTATTATAGCTTTTAGCTTAGCTTTATTAGCCTACAGCTTCGCCCACGTGCTGTTCGGAAAATTATCCCCCATTACATTACTACCTTTGATAAAAAGTTAATTTCATGCTAACCCAGGCGATGGTGCACCCGAGTGCCAAACATGAATGCATTTCATACACATCCTATCGGCCTTAAAGGCGTGTTATGGTAACAGACAGGTACACAGAATCATTCCCATCCACATTATTTGTAATCAGTATGCATCATTTTAGTTTCGCCTTAAACATTAAAAATCACTTAAATATTACCATAATGTATCTGTAAGAAGTAAGTCAGGCCATTGGGTTTAAATTCATAAGAGGTACATAGGTACAGATATATATATGGATGTAAGCTTAACCTTTGTGATAATTTAAGAAGAATGTCTGTCACAATATAAAAATAGGGAACTAATCACTATCATCGGAATTTAGAATTAGAAAAGTTATGATAGAGCGATTTTTTTAATGATATAAATTTTCGGATACTAAACGCCTTTTATTTATTCTAACACACTAAAACTAGACACAACACGCTAAATTCCCTACACTACCTACTACTTAGTACATTTACTTAAATATCTCCATAACATTATCGTCGCATATATTTTCTTTAGCCGCCTACCTGTGTTAAAAGTGAATCTTTAATGACATTAAAATTGTCTCCTAGTAATCGGTATACCTGAATGGACATCCTGAAGGGTGACCTTTTTATAAATGCTGTAAAGGTCGGAACACCGAACCGGCATTAAGGTTTGTTAACAGAAGCTAAAATAAAATACCAGGCAATTAAATTACCTACCAAAATAATATTCAGGTTGACATAATAATTGAAATTGATTATTTTATTTTCGGCCTGACGGCCTAGTTCGAACGTGTGGTTATTAATACGACGGTTTGTTTGCATATTTCCTGATTTTTCTTACTCATTGTGCATATCACAAAGAAGCAGAAGACATGCTGCGTCGACCCCAAATAAATACAGATTCAGGGCAGTAGAATGATAAAGATCATGTGACCTTCTTATTTCGATCTAAATCGAATTAAGTCGAGAGCTAAGCGGACCATTCCCGCTTCTCCATTGTACAACCCTCTTTGAAAAAAAAATCGATCTTAAATGTCACAAAATCAACAAGCCTATAACTGCAGGTCAGGTTTTCTCGTAATATAGAAAAGAAACGAATATTAATCACCACATTTGCCTTCTTCTACATGATGGCCATTTCTTTTTTTTATCTTGTTCTACCTTTTGTAGTAAGCAACGACTTATTATCGGAGCTACGCAGTCTTCCCATACTGAAGTACTAACGCTGTAACCGGCGTAGGCCCGACGACGATGTCTTCCCATACTTAAGTACTAACGCTGTAACACTCAAATATTGTAAAACCAAATGATTTTAAAAGAGTAACCATGGAGTTTCTTGCCGGTTCTTCTCCATAGGAAACGACCAACCCGAACCGTGCACCTGTTGTCCTTTAGTTTTTGTCTGTGTACCCTTAGTCGACGTTTTATAAGTGCCCATGTAGGCCAAATGTAAAATAAAAATATTTTGATTTTGATATTCATGCCTCACGATATTTTTCTGTTGTAGACAAAAGTTTAATTCATGAGCAGTCCTTATAGTGTAAGACTTCTAAATTAAAAAAAAATGAATAGTTAAGCGTTAATCATCGCTTAACCGTAACATAAAGCGGCATTTAGGAAATCACCCCATTAACCTAATCATAGACATAACATCACGCCTGTAATTGCCAAAGGGTTAGGCAGAGGTGTACTTAATAGTACACCCACATTTCGCCAGTTATGTTTAAGTCCCATGTAATAGGGTCCGAGCCTATTGCCAACAATCGGACACAAATCCGGAATCCGTGACTGCTACTGAAACGTACGTAAAACGACCTGGCAATCGAACCCAGGACTTCATGCTTAGCAGTCCCGCTTGCGACCAATAGACCAACGAGCCGGTCCTAATCATAGACATCACTTAAAAAACTTAATACATAAAAACATTTTGATATTCAAGCAAAGATTTCCAGGTCGAGAGAGTACCTGCGTACTACGTACCATGACAGATCTAAAAATAGAAAGGAAAACATTGTTTTGTTTTGAGTGCAAAACAAGAACCTAGCGTGTTTATTATACTAGTGAGCTAATTATAAATATTTTATATCAGAAATACCTGAAAGGAGGTCTATGTCATATTGCAATATAAGTAGTCCAAAGATGTACTAAATATTGGCAAACTCACAAATTAAAACATTCCTGGCTCCATCTTAGCTAGTGATATTACTTGTTGGCAGTTCCTGTATGCAGTTTTACAGATTAAATAATAAAATGTAAGGTTGTTATTGCAAAACAGTCACAAAAATATTAATTTTACATGATTAAATTAACAACGTGCAATAAGAAATCAACCATATCTTCTATTGTTCATCACATGGTATTGATGTTCGTAGCCATATCCAAAATTGTAGTTAAGTACATAAAAACTTGTTTAGAGCACTTTAAAACGATTAAAAATACTAAATTTGCCAAACTAGCTACGCCGTAGCCATTCGTAGCGCGAAGATGCTACGGGGCTACGCCGCCCATATTTCTTTTCGCGTAGCATAAATCGTGCTACGATAATTTGGGGTAGTTCGGTTAAATTGATTAAGTTTAATTAAATACAAGATTAAATTGATGTGACAGTTAAAGATGTAATGTTATCTGTGCAACTTTTAAAACAGAACTACAGCCAACATAACCCATACATGCGCGTAGGTGTATTTTGGCGGGTAGTAGCGCGCAGGCGCGTCCCGCGGCCGTCCGCAGTCCTGCCACCATTCTTCAGTTGCACACTGTCCGCCGCGACGTACCGATGTTATGTCCCCGTGCACAATCAAACGACCGTATTGCCAACAAAAAACGAGCTAAAAACGCATTCACAACAAGAAAACGAGTGTGAAACGGAACATTCTCGGCCGGAGAAGGTAGTTGTGTTCACTTTTAGTGTTTCAATGTGCTCAGAGAGGCGTAAAACGGTAAACAAATAGGCGCTGTGGCATAGCGATTTTTGTGAATGAATTTAAGATGGTGGACGGCTGTGTGAGAGTGTCGGGCGACGTCGTGCTTAGGTTCGGTGGTGATGTACGGTGAGCGGAGTGGCTGGTGATGAGCGAGCGGAGGATGTGGCGAGTGGTGGCGAGTGGTGCGCGGGTGTGGTGGCGCGTGGGCGCGCGTGTGTGCGTGCGATCGAAGCGGATGAATGACGATGACGTGGTCGTGTGGGACCGCGGCTAATGTCTGTTTGATAACGTTCCACACCACTATCTATCCAATAACAGCTCCGGCCCTCCTTGTCAACTATTATTTTTAGATCTGACTTACGAAGACAGAATACAGTATTTACGTCGATAACTCGGTGTTTAAGAAACGAGAGTTAATTGTAGCCTCTCCGTGAGAAACATTCGTCTTGAGAACAACAGTGACGCTATTTTAAGGGTATATTTAGGTATCGATTGTTGAATGAGAGCTATTTTTGGCGTGGATTCGAGAAATCGATTGTTTGGTGCAATTAAGTTATTTTGTTTGCGAAATAGGTGTCGCGTGGGAAGTTATTATTAAGGCTTGGAAGTAACTAACAGGCCATTCTTCAATCGATATGGCAAACTTGTGCTAAATTAAATATTACAGTATGTATGTAATGTCGAATAAAATAATTTTCCTACTTTGTTTATAAAAATAATCACTTTTTTTTATTTCAAAGTTCTTTTGAGTAAATGATATTTTTTATTTATTTATGATATTACTTGTGACCGTTGATAAATATTTGTTGATTACTTTTAATCACTATAGAGAATATAGAAATAAAGTGTACAAATAAAAACATAATCAACGGCAAACCAATGCCATTGCCAAAAGTAGCATGTCTGCTCACCTCAAATTAGCGTGAAGATTTTATGGAGAATAAATGTGTTACACCAACACTACATTGCTTCTAGGTTACATTCCCAGACGGGTAAAAATGTTGATATGATTAAAACTGATTATCAATATAATTGAATATTAAAAAAGGAGTATGAATCCTATTTTTGCCTAAAAAATATTGTATTATCTTATAACCTCAACATTTCTAGCAACCACTTTTCCTAAATTGTAGCTACATTATCTTATTGATGCCTGCTAAAATTGAACCTTATTAGCATACATTATAATAGACGTCTTCTCCTTATACCAATAAGGGGGCAACTTGTTTTCTTACTGTAACTCGCTATCAGACAAAATAAAAAAAATAAAGTAGAATGACTTGCTTAATGATTACTAAACTTTCTAGCTATGTAATTTTTTCCACAATCCTTCCATCATCTTTTTGTATCAGAGTCTCTCAGAGTAGTCTGGTGGCCCAGTAGTTACTTGTCGTAGGGTTGTAGGTTCAAGTCTAGGCCGACAGTTTTGTGTAATTTACTCTTATTTCTTTCTTTTTTTCTTCACCTCTGCTCTCAAAGCGGTGAAACGGTGATATCATATCAAAAGCTGACAACTTTTTTGTAACTTCTTGTTGTGTTTATAAATATTTGTTATGCTTTGTATATTTATTGTTTATATTTTGTATGTCCTATGTCCTTGCGACAGATATCTTCTTTCTTTCTTTTCTACAAGGTGTTGTTTTGCATCCTCGTCGAATTTCAGGAGGTGGTCACAAAAGACATAAATAATCAATTAAAATTACGGTACCTAGTTAATTATTAACAAACGCTGATTTCTTTGGTTGTTTAAGTTTGTCAATATTTCAGAATAACCACCTTTACGTGGTTTAGAGAATTAGAAATGATCAATTAAACGTTTGAGATTGTTTGTATGTGTGTAAGCGAGGTTATAGGGCAAAAACAAAACAGGCCGCGTTTAAAACACGGGTGGTGAACCACCCGTGTTTTAAACGCGGCCTGTCTTCGACGTCAACACTTACCGATTTCCGTAAAAAGAAAAAAAAAAAAATTACCTACCCATTTTATTATTGATTCGGGACGAGAATCATTAGCATAGTTACCTCCTAGGATTTGACGAGGATGCAAAACAACACCTTGTATGAGCCGGTGCCATCCCCATTGTTGGGACCCAAGCTTCTTCTCGATGAGCAAAAGTGAGCCGTTATACACTACGTGGGCCCAGTGCGGGTATGGGGATGTAACATGCTTTAGAAAATATGTTCTACAAAAAATCGGTTTCTTGACGATGTTTTCCTTCATTCTTTTGAGATATAATTTACACAAAGTGCCTGCCTGGATCTGAACCTACATCTCCACCACCCGCCCACTGTTCCAATTCCTACATAAACCTTTATAAGTGTTTTTAATCTGACCTACGACCTTTTAACCGCAGGGTATTAGAATGACTATCATATAACACCTACACCACAACTCTTACATAACGTAAGATTGCGCCGATATTCCCAAAAGGAGAGGTATAGAACCAAACAACATTTCACAAGTTATGCTTGGAATCAAACTCACGACCTGTCGTTCAGCCGTCGTTCTTGAAATTACAAGACCAGAGAGTCAAATCAGATACTTTTTTAAATGTTCTCGTATGATATATAACCACAGACTATTGTTGGCAAAACAACTGACTAACGTTTATTTATCTTCTGTTCCAGGTATTCACCACTGTAAATGAAACCACATGTGAATGAAATCCTACAAACTCCCTAATTTCGTGACCCAATTTCTTTAGTGGATTATCCAAGTGACATCAAAATTCCATTTGAAATAAGCTAACAAAACAATGTAAAACAAAAACCAGATATCCGTGATTTGTCGAAGTAAAGTGTGGGAGATTTGATTCAGCCAATCGCAAGCCGCTTTTCAAAATGACCGGAGAATTTCAACGCACGCGCCGCCAACTATGATTGGAGTTTCAGACAACTTGCAACCTGTCGACAGAATATGATAAAGGTAGGTTTAGTTATAATACAATAATTCTTACTTTGGTGGGAGATAACAGTGAGATTAGGAAAGTTCCGTTTCATTCTGATGTCAAAGTATTCCCATAGTGAAGACCAACTTAATGCTGGACGAAGCAATTTACTTGATGATTTTAAAAACATGGTCCTGTCTATGACTTCTAACTTAACGAGATTGCCAATGGGAATCAGTTGTTTTTTTTCGGTTACTTCAGGGTAAAATGGGTAGAAAGTGTAGATACCAGTTTATTTTTGGTTAAAAACTACCTTGATTATTACGCTTCAATAATAATTACCTCTTCATTTTAATGTTTGCAGAGTAAAATAGTTTTTTTTTTTTCATAGAATAGGCACTACATGAATAATTATGGCATTACCTTTCATACTACCCAAAATTCAAAATTTTAACGTTGATTTTTTAAAAGATTTATTACGTTGAATTTTATTTTTGTTTGCCTGAACTGTCTCCCTTCTGAGCAAAGGCCTCCCCCCATTCCTTCCACTTTTCTCGATGTTGCTCCTCTTGTCGCCAATTAACGAGAAAGCCACCGAAGGCGTTCTCCTCGGTCTGCCTGCGACCCCGTCTGCCTGTCTCCAGTTTTGAAAATATCTTCATCATCATCATCATCAGCCTTTAATGTTCCCACTGCTGGGAGACAGGCCTCCTCTCTATGAGAGGGAGTGGGCTGTAATCCACCACGCGGGCCCAATGCGGGTTGGTAAATAAAAAAAAAAACATCTTGATCCTATTAAATAAAATAAATTAAATATTATTCTAATTTGTACATAGTCCAGTGTCCTTTGTCTAATAATAGATATGTTTGTGTTGTAGTCTTTAGAATCTATTATTGTCCGTAGATGACAAAGAGACTATTTATACGATATTATATTTATCTTCGTAAAGGTTTTATCTTTTTACTATACACATACACATGATATTATTTTATCCTGTATGTAGGTCAGAGATAGCTCTATTTTTAAATCCATCGCGATGGGAAGACAAGCATTTTGTATACTTACGAAGCGATCATCTTAAATATTCCATGAAGAGCGCAAATATTTTTAGGGCCTATAGTAATAACTAAATCACCTGCTGTTTGAAAACGAGTGTTAACTTATGTAATGTTTTTAAATATAAAATTGAGTTGGAGATAGAAGAGAAGCCTCTTTACAAAACGACTTTCAACAAATCTAATTATAAAAAATAAACTTACATATTAAAATTAATAATAAACACGCAACTGATACTGCTAGCCTGCGTCATCCCACTGCTGGGCAAAGGCCTCTCCCCATGACTTCCAATTATCTCGATCCAGGGCCAATGTGGACCACTGGCTGCTGGTCCTGTCCAACTCGTCCCGCCATCTTTTACGAGGTCTACCGCGACGCCTTCTGGCTGTGTCAGGGCTCCAGAATGTAGTTATTTTGGCCCACAGATCATTGAGCATGTGGCAGACGAGGCCTGTCCAGTCCCACTTCAGCTTAGCGGCTTTTTGAGCAGCATCAGTAATTTGTGTTTTGGAGCGCAGTGTCCAGAGCGTGTGTCTAGAATGCTGCGCTCCATGGCACATTGGCAGACCTTGAGTTTGGACTTTTGAATATTTGTCAAAGACCAAGTCAAAAAGTCAACTATTACAGAATATTATAAACACATTACAATATTACTATGATTTAAAACCGACCTACCCGTTATCTACCCCCATCGACCCACATAGATAGAAGGTTATACAACTTTTTATCAGTACTAGTAATTTTATTGCAACGATTCGATTATATTGTTTGACATGTGCTCAATCTAATGTATAAAATTCTCGTGTCGCGGTACTTGTTACCAAACTCCTCCGAAACGGCTGAACGGATTTCTATTAAATTTGTGTGCATATCGGGTAGGTCTGAGGATTGGCCAACATCTTATGTTTTGTACCCCAAAAACCCATCAAACTTTCAGCGGCAGCAGCTAGTATACTATAATAATCACGGGGAAATTATAGCCAACATCACTGAAAATATAAATTAGTAAATCAGATTATTCATCCCAATACATAATTATGTATGTATTAGTTACTTGATGTCCCTGAATATATTACATATTTTCCAACTGCAATAAAAAATAGCGTACTCAAGAGCTATTAAGCCTACTAGTGTCACTTATTGGTGAGGTTCCTCAGAAAGGTCAGCTGCGTAGTAAATGCGCAACCGGCGTGCGAGTATGACCAGATGTATGAACGAGGAGGAAGCGAAAGGAGTATTGAAGGATCGTAACAGGTGGCGTTCTGTGATTTTTGCTTACCCCCATTGGAAAAAGGATTGAGTTTATGTATTTGTGTAGTGTAATTTGTTTATATTGATGTCAATGAATACTCACGATAGTCTTAGTTTTAGTAATGACTACGAATCCGTTGGCAACCATTTTGAAATTAATTTTATTTCAAAATGATTGCCAACGGATTCGTATTTAGGTTTGTATATCTTTTGGATTGAAATCAATAGGAACTGATTTCAGATTTACAAACCTCATATCCCATATTAAATTTCCATCATCTTTCAGTATGCTACTGTACTTCAAATTCAAAACAGTATACAAACCCTATTTAGTTCATGCCAAAATCCCAGTATCTGTGATATATTCCGAGCTATATCTGTAGTGCAAATGAGGAAAGTTGGAGGATAGACATTGGGTCTGGGAGCAGTGCCAACACCGACTCTAACAGAGGACTTGTGAATGGGCCCTTGACTGGCTCACTTTGATTAATGACTGCACAGCCAACAGATAATTATATTTAGGCATGCCGAGATAATATATTATCGTCACTTGAGAGTGTGATCATGTGTTGTGATGAAAATGTGTTCTTGTTGGGTTAGTTTCCTTGTTTTGTGGCCATGGCATGTGGAATATATTTTTGTTTTAACATATTCGGTAAGGAAGTTTGTTAATAATGGTTAGGTAGGCAATAACATTCATTCAAATGCTTTTACTGGGATTAGTCCAATTCAGCACGTTTAAATAGCAAACTGATGAAACGCTCAAAAAAATAAAATAAAAATAAAAACTTTTCTAAAGAAAACCAACTTGCAAAGCTACAAAAACCCTTAATCCATTTATGTTTATTATACATTTAAGTATTTAAAAAACACACCAAAATCCATTTCACCGTCGAATACAACCCAAAAATAGTCGTGTAGATTTAGCAATAAAACCTTATTTTAGCCGACCTTGGCTGATTCCTGCAGTTATTCATCGCATGATACGCGATGTCGCCGACTCGCCACATTGACTCTGCCCCAACAATTTACCTATTCTACTTATATATTGACTGTGGATCGAATTGTCGTGCTACCTTCATTTTGTAGCAATTAAAAACTTTAATGGCGCCCAAAGTGGGACTAATTTAAATGTCCAGAAAAATGCTGCTTTTGATGTCATTGTTAGATTTTTCATATATTATTAATATGTAACAAAAAACAAAGTTATTTTAAACGTTTTTATTCGAAAATTACTTAATATTAAACTGATGCCATCAAAGCTACTTGTTTTGATCAAACACGTCTGTTACGTAGGTACCTACAATATTTGACCTTTATGTATGGGGAGCGGGGTGAGTATGACGTCACAACATGATGACAGCCTTCAATGATAGCATCGGCAGCTAATTATTCTGTCTGTGGACCGACTGCCAAAACAAATGTTATTCCAATACTCTGTTATGTCTCGATTGGGGTTTTTGTAAGCCGTGATATGAATAAATTCATGTTTTATGTCTACGACAAGTTATACACAAAATATAAATTATAGCTAGATATAAATTGGATTATGTCCAGATTTTAATGATGTAAATGTTTGGGGTAATAAAATTGGTAATGAAGTTGGTAATAGTATTTTTTAAATTTAATCTCTAGTGAAATGATTAACTATGATTTTTTTTTTTATACTAGTCTTCATGAATATGGTCCATTCAAACAATAAATTATGCTCCTTATTTAGCGAAAAATCTCGAACAACTATCGTTATATAAAAGTATCAACTATTTTCAAAGTCATCCGAAGACTTTGATTTTATTGCTCTATTTCAGGTAAATAGAACAGGACTAAGCCACCATGTCAGTAGTTAGCTAATTTTTGTCAACGGTTGACCAGCAGATACGTCACAGAAGGAGTGACGTGGACGTTGAAACCCCATCACCTGTTTAATTTATGGGCCATTCAGATAAATTCTTTTGTCTTCTATTAAAATTAACATTACTTACTTATGTAAATACCTATGTTTAAAAAATAAAGATTCTGATTCCATCCCAACTAGCAGCTAAAACATCATACCAGCAGCACAAAAACTGCAAACTTTAAAACTTTCCTGCAACATAAAGTGGCACCACCTAATCTTGATACTTCACCGTCCGCGAACGGAACGTGCGTAAACAAAGCACCAGTACCAAGAGCAGTAAATAATCAGGTACACCACAACTGACTAAGTAGGGGCTCGTAACTCGACATAGTAATTGGGTCGCCGATCGTTGGGCGGTTGGCCAACCACGCTGCTTGCCAGATGCGGTACGAACTCGCCTCTTGTAAATATTGTACATACATGTGCAGAGTATGTACATGTATTGCTACTGGATTTAATTGAAAGATTCGAAAGTTGGTGTTTTTAGTTTTGGTTCAAATGTTTGTTTGTTATTAAGGGATGTTATATGGCTTCATGAGAGATGCGTAAACAACAGCCGTGAGAAATGGAGAGTTGTAGCCTTTGCTTATTAATGGGACAGAATGGGAGGGTGCAATAAAAGTTCATTAAGGGTTTTCAAATGACCAGAGAAAATCTATTCAATAATGCGTTATTGCCTCTTTTCTCCTTTTCAGCAAAAGAAGCAATAGATAGTAGTAGATACAGGCAATTAATAAATTGAAAAAATGGCGCTTAAAACGAATGTGAAATTCTCATTGGCCAGTTATTGTGGTGTAGGTACTACGAGTATAAAGCGTATATTTATATCTAGCTACTTTTTCTAATTAGTAGTGAATGTTCCATCTTAAAAGCATACTCTCTATTTATATTAAAACTATTCATTTGTAAAACCGACTGTTTAAGGTACCAATTAATTTCAATTTTCAGTCGAAAATTCGTAAGAAGTCTCGTACTTCCACAAAAGTTTCAACGAAACTCTTGAAATTAAATATAATCTACGAACGCGGGATATAATTTCGATTCGCGTCCGAGTTCGCGGTCTAGTTGCCAAATGCGTTCCAGTTCCGAGCACAGTTGGAACTTTGACAATCGCCACTCACACCCGCCACAACCAAATGACCGATGAAATTGAATTGCTTTGTGATACAGTCGTTTTACAGCTATCTTTCTTTATTCAATAATTACTTGCGTTGACGATAATTTTCGAAAGCAACACTTCTTATAAAGAACATGATTCCAGTTATACCCGAAGAGTTAGCCAGAGGTGTACCTAATAGTTCACCCACGCCGGTTGTTAGGTATAATGAGAATAGGGGGCGAGCCTATTGCCATCAACCAGGCACAAATTCAGCCGTGGCTGCATCTGAGAAATTCGTAATGGATAAAAACAAATAAGACTTTAAAACAGCGACTGCCTCTTTGACTTTTTGAAAAATCACCCCACCTACTCCTAATCTTATTAATACATAAGTTTCCTTCTTTAATTACTGATGATCATAATCATGGATAATTCTGAATCGACCGTCGTTGGTGTACATCACCAATTGAAAATACTCGTCAGAAAGCCTATGTAATCGTTTGTCTCCATTCATCAATATTTATGCTACAAAGATTTATAATGGGTTCCAGCTTATTTTTTTTAGCTTCAATTTTTTTTTATGAGAGCTATAAATACCTAAAAAAGAATAACAGTAAATAAATCAGACAGTTGGGCGCCAATAGCCTTTGGCGCCCAGCGTGGGGTCGACTAATTTCAATGGGACACTATAATTTTGATACTTTTTAGAGACAATTAAGTTTGTTCGTAACTATTACGATTTATTCCAAAATTGTTTTCAGTTTAAGTGATAAAAAACTATCAATTTTCGTTGTACAGTGCCCTACACCATTACCTGTCCCATCTCACAAAGCAAATAAGAGGCAAATGGGTCAGGTAATGCTGCTCACTGACTGTACAAATACCAGTAGAATAGTGATTATCGCCTAATAAAGGAGTCAGAAAAAATAAAATTTTTAAACAATTCAAGAGCTTTACATATCTTCTTGTCTTTACCAGTAAAAATTTGACGCTATGCACCAACATAAGAGCTTTTTTAAATTTCCCTTTGAAGTGTGCGAAATTTTAAAAGCTCAATTTCAAATGCGGACATGCTTCACAAAGAGTCTTTACGTCCTTTTATCTTGACGTTACTTCCAAGATAAGGCCCGTCCAGGCTTGCTTCCCTGCATTTTATGATGCAAACTCCGCATTTTCATGTTAACACAAACGGATCATTTTGTTTAAAACTTGGTACGAATTGGTGCAAAAGAAATAAACAATTTTACGTTTCAGCTTACTTTAGCTAGTTTTAATGTTTGTATTTTTAAATGCAGAGAAAATTAGGGCCACTAATAATGTGTAGTTAGTTTCTCGCTCATAATTTGCTTAAATTATAATGGTAAAGAACATTAAAATTAGCCCCATGAAAGCTAATTGCGTGATATGGCCGTAAAGAAAATCTTTGGAATTTATAATGGTTCTACAATTAAAAAGAAATATTAGGTACGGTTCGATTCTGAATACTATTTTGAATTATGGCCAGCGTGTATATGAAGCGATTAAAATTTGCCAAAACAAATGAAAACTACTTTTGTTTAATACTGCATGGCTTAACAGGCATCATTTTTATCAAAATACTAGCTTCTGCCCGCGGCTTAGCCCGCGTGGAGTTCGGCAATTGCCCACGTGTGCCTTACCCCCGCAAAATAATGTCGAAAATAGTCATTTAAATGTAAAAGATAATAGTTGTTGCCCGCGGCTTCGCTCACGCGTAAATGTAAGTCATGATCTGCCTAGCCTTTTTCCAAACTATCTTAGTGTCGGCTTCCAGTCTAACCGGATGCAGCTGAGTACCAGAATTTTATATGAAGCGACTGCCTATCTGACCTCCACAACCCGGTAACTCGGCAATACGATAAGCCGATACGACCCCTTGGCAGGACTGGTTAACTATTTAAGTCCCGGAAAACTATATTGATAACGAATTATCTTAGCACGTCCTTGTAAATGACGTTTGCAAAACAGACGTTTGCAAAACTTGTCTCCCTTAAATCAATGCCAGCCATAGCATATCGGAGGATATTGAGACATTGTGT
This sequence comes from Cerastis leucographa, assembly GCA_963082945.1. Lineage (NCBI taxonomy): Eukaryota > Metazoa > Arthropoda > Insecta > Lepidoptera > Noctuidae > Cerastis > Cerastis leucographa. The sequence goes on from OY720353.1 coordinate 10,879,160, forward strand.
TTTATTTTAAATTTAATTATTTGCACTAGAAAATCAGGTCAAAATGAAAATCCAATATAGCGCCGAAGAAAATTCTCATTTTGTTATCAGCAACCCGGAAAACCACGAAAACGACACCCATGAAGGAAAAACAGAAATGTTTCTTCGACGCCATCTTAGTTTTTTATTTTGACCTCATTTTCGTTATTAGCGACCCTGAAATCCATGCAAACGACACCCATGAAAGAAAAACTGAAAGTTTTCCTCGGTGCAATCTTGGGTTTCCATTTTGACCTCATTTTGCTATCAGCGACCACGAAAATGACACCCATGAAGCCATTGAGTCGCGCAAGTGTCCAGTCGCATAAATATAAGTCGCGCAAATGTTATTCCCGTATATGTCCATGCGCGCAAATGTCCGTTAGGGCAAAAGTCCATTCGCGCAAGTGCCCCTAGAAGTATATGAAGTTTTATTAGTATATTGAGCATACAAACATGCAAATAATTCAAAACAACAATTAAAAATTATTCCGCCTGACGCAGGTCCTCACCGGACACCACTGCGAGGATCGTCCGGAGGACACGGTGGAGCACACCGTGGAGGTCTGCTCAGCTTCGTCTGAGCACCGCCGTGTCCTCGTAGCGGCGATTGGCGGCGGCGACCTCTCGCGTCCGGCCCTGGTTCAATCCATGGTCCGGAGTGAGAGGGAATGGGAAGCCGTCGCCTCCTTCTGCAAAGCAGTCATGCTAGCGAAGGAGGCGGCAGAACGTGACGCCCCGGGCGTCGAGGGCCACCCACTGGCCCCTGGCCACCGTATGCGCGGGCCTGTGGATGGTGAGTAATGGGCTAGCTCACCGTCCGTCCGTCTTAAGACGACAGGCCGTGTCGACGGTGCGTTCGTGTTCCACGCGTGCCATAAGGAGATGTCAGCAAATCGGAAGGGGTCCGAGAGGGCCGATGCCTGCCAGGGCTGCGAGACTGTTCGAAAGAGATACCGTGGCCCTGGAACACAAAGGGCTAAGAAGGAACATGGATGGTTTTTAGTCAGTACAAGTCTGACACTCCCTTCCGCTCCGCCCAGAGCGGAAGGAGTCATTTGATGATTTCCCATCCGAAAAAAATTAAAAAACCAAAAACGTTAAAATACGTGTTTATCAATTCAATCAATAAACACGAATAGTAAATTTCAAGCTGATCAGACCATTTTTGTTACAATAATGTTTCCACCCCTCTTTTCTTCCGTTTGGGGTTGAATTTCCAAAAACGTCGAAATACGTAAGTATTCATTCATTTATTTTTGCTCAACTTCAATATTCATTCTTCTTACTTCAATAATGACTGATTCCGCATATAAACTTTCAACTCCTATCTAACCTCTTAGCCTTATTTATTTCTAACCAGAAACTTGTATATGAAATTTCGTGCTTCTAACTTTAAAAATGTCGGATTTCCTTACAGTCGTTCATCCATTGTTTTACCCCTTTACGGGTGAAACTTCGAAAAACCCTTTCTTAGTAAGTACCCACTCTTCACAAAGAACACATCCTGTCAGTCAGTCAGGACTTTGAATTTGATATATTTAGATAGATACCGCGTTGGTTGTTAAAAAAACAAAGGCTTAAAGGTCCATACCGATAAATCAGCAAGTGACGACTAATATTCACTGAATCAATTGACAATTTATTTATCCATGGGGCTAAAGTGTTAGTAAAAGTGTCTTCGTTATTTCATTTGTAATTTTGGGGGTTTCCTTGAACGAACCTAGAACGAACGGTAAACCTAAATTATTTCATCAAAATCCGTAGATATTACGGGTTCTTAATCATAGTATAACTGTGCGAGATTCGAGAATATTTGAATGTTTGTTTTTTGGAACGAAGTTCCTTATCGCGCGTTGTGAAAGGGGGCTAGACGGAAAAAAATCTTACGAAAAGTTGTCACGACACTTTTTGCTATAGTAAGCTATTGTAAGCCTTATTTCTTTAAAATAAAGTTGAAATTTCCTTAAATTACGTACAATTGGGGTGTGTATGTGAGTAAGGATAGATATGATTATTATTTTGAGTGACCGAACTACAAAGTACAAATTCGGTTGTGCAGTTAAGTAAGAAGTATTGCTTCGAATTAAGGATTAATTTCCTTAAATTAAATATTTTATTTTTCGCACACTAACTTAAATCTAAAATGTATTGATATTATGTACGTGAAAGGAACTTCGTTCCATCCGGGTGTCCCTTGACACCTCTCAAGTTTTTTTTGTACTTTGTTGCAATTCGACAATGAAGATTTTATAGTTTGGAAGCATTCACAGGTAGTATTTATTGGCTAGTCTACAGAAAAACCAAGACGCTTACAACGGATGGTTCAGTATAGAAACGGAGTATAAACGAATAAAGTTATAACCAAGTTGTCTGTATGAATAAGGCTAAGTCGCGGGGGTGTGAGAGAGGCTAATCTTGTCAGCCGCTAAACGGATTGAACGTCTTCAAACGCGGCTGCATTCATGTTGTTGTGTCCTTGGAGAATTTGTTGCTTGTCTCAGTAGGCTAAGTGTTCCATTTTATGACTCCGTTTAACTGGAAAATAGTCTAGCTTAGGAAATAACCTAGGCTCAATTTAGGTAAAGAAAGGTAATATTCAAATCACAAAGAATTGTCTAATTCTCGCAATTATTTAGGCTCTTTTTGAACGCAATCTAAAGTCTCCTCTGGAGTATATATGTGCGATAGGAGAATATGAGCTAATGCCGTGGTAAAAAAGATACCTAAAGCAGTCAGCAGGTTAATACTGACTTTCAGATGTTTTTCAACAGCACAAATCATCATCTTTCTGTCCATGTCGCAAGTTAATTGTGGTCGGCGCAACACCATTTTTCTCTTCTTTCATTCTCCTCTGTCAACGTAACGTAGAAGCTTTCATATATTTTTCGAGCCGATACGATTGAAGATCTTTCTTATTTTATCGTGACTTAATCTGAGAAAATGAACTCCGAACACAGGGAAAAATCAAAATCGTATGGGGAAGCTACAACTGTATTCAAATCAAAGATTCCGTAAATCCAATTTATTAAGAGGCCGCGTCTTCTATTAGGTTTTTTACTTTACAAATTGGAGTTTTATTTCATTATTCTCCATACACTTACCGATGCTATATATATAGCTCGTTGCCGCCATATTAATTGTGTTACCTATCAAAAGTACAAAATCTATGCGAAATACATGTTTTTGATAAAACGACGCCAGTCACTTGCACCGTTGGACTTCTTTTACAAAATAAAATGCAACATAAGAGTAGGTGCTTACGACGAAATGAGGATTCGAAATCTTTTAAAACTCGATGACACCGTTTTCCGCATCATCATCTGCGTAGCCTTTTCCCAAACTATCTTGGGGTTGGCTTCCAGTCTAACCGGATGCAGCTGAGTACCAGTATATTACATGAAGCGACTGCCTATCTGACCTCCACAACCCAGTTACTGGGTAATACAATACCCCTTGGTAAGACTGGATGTCAGACTTTTGTCTTCTGACTACTCGTAACGACTGTCAAAGATCTACAAATGACAGCCGGGACCAACGGCTTAACGTGCTTTCCGAGGCACGGAGGAAACTCGGTATGTAATTATGGTCACCCACCCATAGACCAACCTCGGCAAGCACGGCTTAGCCTTAAAGATCGACCCGTGCGGCCGTTATTATTTAGCCATGAGCTCCTCCGAGACCGTTTTCCGCATAAACAATCATATTACAAAGTAAAATGGACCTAAATATATAGCAAGGTATGGCTTGCATAAACTTAAGCTATTCAGATTTCTGGGCGGCTTCCAAATAGGCAACGCCGAGGGATTTACATGTACTCCAAAACAACTATTTAATGACAATCTACTGTGACTGCTGCACAGACACCATACTAGCTTAAAAACTTCCTACCTTTTTCTTCTTAGACGTTGAACAGAAATTCGTTTTACTTTTGAGATTTCTTCAAACACAACTGTTTTGGTTCTTGATTCCTTGTATTTCCCTCTTCGTTAAGAAACCTACTTGGCTTACATTTAAAATATACAAGGTGTTGTTTTGCATCCTCGTCAAAATTCAGGAGGTTGTCACAGAAGACATAAATAATCAATGTAAATTATGGTCCCTAGTTTATTATTAATAAAGTTTGATTTTTTTGGTTGTTTAAGTTTGTAGGTATATCAGAATAACCCCCTCAACGTGGTTCAGGGACTAAGAAATTATCGAATAAACGTTTGAGATTGTTTGTATGTATGAAAGCGCGGTTACAGGGCGAGGATCAGATGGCTCGCCTTAAAAACACGGGCGGTTCATACAAACTGATGAACAAAAAAACAAAAATTACCTAGAGAATCATTAGCATAGTAACCTCCTTGAATTTGACGAGGATGTAAAACAACACCTTGTATAATTATAAAGACTGCTAAGACTCTCACAATATTCAGTAAAATAACTCATTTTAAGTAAGTTTTTGTGATAGTTAAACATGCACTATCACGATAACCATACAGTCTTTCAGACACTCATAAATAGTCTGGAAACTGTTAAAAATGTAACAAAAAGTACGGTATTCAAAACACGTGAGACAGTAAATAATGTGCCGTTGTTCCAAAAACGTTACATGTGCAGCTGTTTTGAATGCACCGCCATCCAATGAGGTCGTCGCATTGCGCGTACGGACGCCCCATTGGTCGGCCGGGACAAGCTCAGTTCGTTCAACTTTGAATCTGCAAAACGCTGCAGGAGTTGCCAAGAAAAATCATTTTATTGTTTAGTTTTTGCAACGGTACCGTGTTGCTCGTAAGTATTGGAATCGTATAAAAGCTTCAACATGTATCGAAATCGGAGTTTACTGTTGTTTTTAGCTCGGTACGTTTCGTAAATTCTGTTTGTTTAAAGTATTGCCTTTTCTAATTTTCTCAGTTTACAGTTTTGAAATAGGTCCCATGTCGGGCGCCAATATAATTTTAACTCAAACACCGTTTATTATTTCGTACACTATAAAAGAACATTATTAAAATTGCTGTGCACTTACGCGGTGATGGATTGATGGTAAACTTATAAAGTTCCAGCCGTAATAGCGACGTTTACCACCTCAGAGCAATTTACAGTCCCTTGTAAAATAATGGCGTGGAAGTAAAATTTTAGTTTTATAAGCTCAAAAATATTTTGATTACATTGTTTTATTTTTATTTAAAATCGTAGTAAAATTACTTGAATGTGTTCACTTCATACAAAACAGTATTGTTACTTACTACAACTGTATATACACTGGATAAATTCAAAGAAGACTCGTCCTTACCAAAAACTTCGTGTCGTGTCAAGTCGATATCGTGCTCTTACAGATTGTATTCTTTGAAATCGAAATGCTATTTTTGTCCCGCATCTTTGTAAATAGGTATGTTCACTACTTGTACCAAGAAAATAATGCAGTATTATTAGATACATAGATTCCCTTTAGAATATTAGAAATCATCATTCGCCAGCCCCTAATCTCAATTCAAAGAAAGCACCGAAAAAAACTAAAAACCCAAGGTTTGTTTAGTTACACCTGAAGATTTCAAGCTACTACTAATGACGCCAAGCCTATGGTACCTATTAATTTCATGGAAACTTAGCATAAAGCATAATAGCTAAGGAAAGCCAGCAAAAATACCAACTTGGGAAGTTTAAATGACTTTACAGTCACGCATGCATGTTAAGTGTGGATGTGTGCATAACTGCATCATTATTGCGTACTACTTCCTTGTGGGAGATACACGCGGTACAGAAATGTACATTCTGGCGTTCTGTGCTTGACGCTTTATTTTTTTATTTTCTTATCGAAGTGTACTAAGAATTAAGGACAGCCCTGCATTGTCCTTCTGACAGGTTTTGTTTTCACTAACTAAACGTCAGAATTCGTCAGTAAGCAGACGATAGTAACGTTTATGTTCAGTTACGTTCTTTGTCTTAAGCAGGGTTGGTGGTATTTACTTTAGGATTACTACCGAAATTCCTGATATTGTATTAAGTACCTAAACTTCTTCATTGTATTGATGTGGTGGTCATCATCATCATCTGCCTAGCCTTTTCCCAAACTATCTTAGTGTCGGCTTCCACCAGTAGTAGTTCCACCTTAGTACCAGTATTTTACGTGGAGCGACTGCTTATCTGACCTCCACAACCCAGTATCTGGGTAATACGATACCCCTTAGTAAGACTGGATATGAGACTTTTCGCTTCTGACTACTCGTAACTACTGTCAAAGATCTACAAATGACATCCGGGACCAACGGCTTAACGTGCTTTCCGAGGCACAGAGGAAACTCGGTATACAGAAGTTATGGTCACCCATCCACGGACCAACCTCGGCAAGCACGGCTTAACCTTAAAGATCGACCCATGCGGCTGTTATTATTTAGCCACGACCTCTATGAGTGATATGGTGGTACGATCGGATATTATTTTCTGCAGTTTTTTTTTAACCTATGTGGTTCTACTGCTGGGCGAAGGCAGGTCTGCCCTATACTCTTCCATTCTGTATTCTGTACTCTTCTTCTGGTGATTACAATAACCTTTAAAGAAAATCATAGCAAACAATAGATACAAAAGTAGCTGCGTGTACACTATCGGAAAATGAACTCCCAGAATAGTAATCCAAACCGGGCCGTTAAGAAAATGGGAGAACTATTTCCATATTATTCAAATGGAAACGTTATAACAGTATCAGATTCCGTTCATATTTCATGGTGGATGTCTGCAGCACGCGGCTTCGGCTGCAAGTAGGTCGCGCGGCCGTCGACCCGCCCCACCGAACGATGCACACAACGAGCTTTTAATTTAACATTTTCAAATTTATATCTCCTACTGTTTTCTGCTCGCCTGGTATCTTGCGGATCTTGAACTTTCTTAAGAATAAAATCACTTAAGTATTTAGTTCTGAAATGGTACCTACAAAAGCTGCAGTCAGTGGCAACATTGCTTTGGAATGTTGGTTCTTGAACGCGGTTTAGATGTGCTGATCGCGTTCAGTTATATAAGTGAAATTCGCTCTTAATGTATAAAAAACGTAGCTGAGCTGATAAAGAATGTGAAAATTACCTAAGTAAATGACATGCGTCAGTCATCATTTATTTAGTAATAACATGCTTCGGACGGAACTTTTCAAATAAAAGCAAAATCACAAAGGCTTTAAGTTTAAATTCTGTATCTTTCTACACGATTTAAAATACGAAAATCGAAAAAACGTAAGTCAAATCGAATCAGGTGCTATGCGTGCAGCAAAAATAAGGAGACAAAGATAAAAGCTAACAATAGGATTCACCGACGACCCGCCTGCGATGCAAATCAAATAATATGACGAATGAGAATCATGCCACGAATCAATATCACGGATAATAAGTAGGTATGGTAGGATACAATGTTGTAACACGTGCCAGAGGTTTCAACTTCTAACGACGATGTAGCCACGTTATCAACCATTCTCTACTTTGAACATTGTACGCCGAGCTCCAAGATACAGACTAACAGTCTTGTTTGGGGTTCACTGGCAAATAATATTTTACTTTGTAATCTAGTTGTAGGTAGAGATGGGCAATGTGTTTCTGCCCGGCAGGAAAATATGTTCCCAGCATTTTGGGCATAAATTTATTAATGCCCGATATATGCCCAATTGCAGGGCATACAAAAATGGTGTCGTTATTCGTGATTTAACTTATTTAAATAAATATAAGCAATGTCAATTGTAGGGCCAATCAATACCGGTATCGTATAACTGTTCGCTTATATTATTACTAGCTGTCCCGCGCAACTTCGTCTGCGTCACATTTTCCCCGTTTTCGCAACATTTTTCAACGCTGCTCCGCTCCTATTGGTCGTAGCGTGATGATATATAGCCTATGTCCTTCCCCAGGTTGAAATCTATCTTCTTGCCAAATTTCATCAAGATCCGATCAGCCGTTTAGTCGTGAAAAGGTAACAAACAAACAAACAAACATACAAACAAACAAACAAACAGAGTGACATTCGCATTTATAATATTAGTATAGTATGGATATGGATTTATAAATTGAATATCGTTTCTTAGTCGTAAAGTTGAAGGTATTGGTTCCATATCTTCCCATCTATCCTCGATAAATGAAGATTCCATATCCTCCCGCAAGTGATCTTCCGTGGCAGCGTTTTGACACACAATATCGTCATCTGTGTTTTCCATGACAGAACTTACAAGCACAGTATTTTCGTTGAAAAAAGAATCAAGGAAAGGCGAAAGATAGCTGGCACGGAACGTTTTTTGCAATTTGCCGGTCAGTGTCTGACTTTTTGTTGTGTATAATTTGATACGCGTCCGTAATATATACAGGGTGTTGTTTTGCATCCTCGTCAAATTCAAGGAGGTGTCTATGCTAATGATTCTCGTCCCGAATCAATAATAAAATGGGTAGGGTAATTTTTTTTTTCTAATTTATGGAAATTGGAACAATACAACCCTCTAAAGAACATCCCCTTCTAACCATACCTGTCCTAGTCGGGGTGCTTACAATCCGCATGCATCCTAAGTTCTCCTAGTTACAGTGTAGGATAATATTAACCGCAAAAGTCAGTCGATTAGGCAGAAAATTGGTGTGCAGTGTACAAGATAGGTCAATCGTGAAGGCAAACGGAAAAATCGACAAAACGGAACGGTTTTTCGTTGTGTTTTGTCGATTTTGCACGACGTTTTACACCACAAACAATAGGGATGATGACTGGGTAAAGAAAACGAAATTCTATTTTGTCCGTCAATGAGGTAATACAAAAATATTAGATACGTAATTATTTGTTTTATCAACTTAACAAAAAAATACTTAGTTAAAACGCATGAAAGTTGGAGAGTGGGGGCTCACTACGTCACAACTAGGTATAAAATGTACTGAGCCGTGACGTCATGCGCCATTTCAACTCAAAATATCTCCGTAATTTTACGATTACGTAAAAAAAGAAAAGATACGTGTCTAATACTTTTTAATAATCTACCCGATGGACAAATAAAAAAAAAATAGTCACCATCCCTATTTACTGGACCAGATTTCGTTGTCAGTCGCTCATTTTAACGTTCCGTCTTCGGTTGTTATCTTGTTGCAGGTTGGAAACATTTTTATTCATTTTTCTAAAAACATGAAATACATTTTAACAGCTTTGACCTCGTTTACCTTCCAAATCCTGCCAAACCATTATAAATCCATTCCCAGAAACCTTCATTTAAAAGTGTAGATTTAATATCGGGCATCTTTTACCAGCGCAGCGTAATTTGTAACAAAACCATATAAAAAAAACCATATTAATACCATTAATATGGTTTTTTTTAAACATATTTTAAATAAAATGCCATTTAATTCATAAAATATTATGGACTTATTTATTTAGTACTTAAAAAAACTAACCATAACAGTATAAAGGGTGTAAAACACCTCTTAATGAAGCCGAAAAGCACTCAACTGGTTCTCCCTGTCATTGCGATCATTTTTTTGTTCTACACCATACCTGAGAACCTTCTAGTTACGGAGATATTAGGGGTCAAAGTTCCAACTTTTTGACAAGTATTTTTTTAAATAAAAGTTTTAATGTAAGATTTTTACTTTAAACACCTCCACGACCCCCGTATTATTCAATCCGACCAGCACAATGTTTTGAGTGCGTTATATTGAGTTCTACCACAAAACATGATTTTACACCCCCCAAAAAAACGTCGTTTCCCAGCAATAATTTTTGCGTAAAGTTACTTAGTTTCATGTACAGAATGCTTGGTTGACGGCTTCGTGATGAGGTAATTTACACGGTGTATGCAAACCCTTACTCGTACTTCTCACGGTGCAAGTATTTTTACGCCATCCGGCAGTAATTCGTAACATGTATGTTGGTAAACACGTTTTTTAAAACATACCTTTAGATAGAATGTGCAATTTGGTAAGAAAATTTTGGAACAAAAATAAATGCCCAGATAAATGCCCAAGGACAGAAATTTATAGGCACTTGTTAGGAATTTACCCAATTTGCCAGAAATTCCCAGGCATTTGCCCATCTCTAGTTGTAGGTAATAATTTAATCTGCTCATGTCAGCTCAACTTCCGTTAACCTGCTTACGCTCCCTGGTTTGTATTTGTAATAAAATTTTCTATAAATCCTTTCTGACTATAATTTTTTTCTAAATATCGTGAACATTATGTCAACAGCTACTAAGTTCAAACTATCTACTATAAAATGACAAAGCATTCGGCTAAGCGTAGGTATTTGTATGGAGACAACAGCTTTTGTGTGTTTAACGGCATGCAAGTTTTTTACTACTACATATAAGCATTTTTACTAGGTACTCCCTAGTTCCTGATTCTTAAGACGACTTTCGAATTTAAAAGTTGATTTCGGCAGTTACATTGTAGCCACAACTTTTATCTACTCTACTTAACTATTTTGTAAATCTTATTTCTTACCTCTATAAAACTGAACATGGAAGCAGTGCGGGACTCGATTGTGAATTGGTAGGTACGAGAACATACCTAATTCTAAGCACAGATCTAGCCAACGACAAAAAAAAACACAAACCTCTTCCGGCTTGTGTTTTTCCCTGCCAAACGAAAAATATAAAGCTATTCAAAAAATTACCCACAAAAATAAAAACTACACCACTAGAGTTCTCAAATCCCACTGGTCAAACGAGCTGTCGAACGTTTAGACTGAAAACTGCAGGAGAAATCAATAAATGCCGTTTGAAGACTAATCCGTTTGGAATGATGTTGATGGAAAGGCGAGAGGGCCACAAATTGCTATCCGATAGGCAGCCCGCATTGCGACCCACACTAATACCCGGCTTTGAACGAATAGATTTGTACATATAGTTTGTGTAGGTTGTATGTTTTATAAAATATTGATAAACGTTTTGTTGACGGTCGAGCGTGGTTATGATTCGAACATGGGGGGAAGAGGATGGTAATGAAGTAGACGAAAACAAGTTTTATTTTTGGTTGTTTAGGTACAAAATACAGCTAATGTGTTTATACCCATAACAGAAAAAAAATAGCATGAGTTTACATGGGTAATGCCGGGGTTATGATGTTTTGGTTCTTCTCCATAGGAAACCCGAACCAAGCACCTTTTTGCCAACGTTTTACAAGTGACCATGTAGGCCTATGTGAAATAAAAATATTTTTATTGATTCATTTGATTTTATGAAACTTTTAGCTTTAGAAATCACTATAGAGTAAAAAAAAACTTGAGAGGTGTCAAGGGACACCCGGATGGAACGGAGTTCCTTTCACGTACATAATATCAATACATTTTAGATTTAAGTTAGTGTGCGAAAAATTAAATAGTTAATTTAAGGAAGATTAATCCTTAATTCGAAGCAATACGTCTTACTTAACTGCACAACCGAATTTGTACTTTGTAGTTCGGTCACTCAAAATAATAATCATATCTATCCTTACTCACATACACACCCCAATTGTACGTAATTTAAGGAAATTTCAACTTTATTTTAAAGAAATAAAGCTTACAATAGCTTACTATAGCAAAAAGTGTCGTGACAATTTTTCGTAAGAAATTTTTCCGTCTAGCCCCCTTTCACAACGCGCGATAAGGAACTTCGTTCCAACTATGGACATGTAATTATTTATCTAATAACTTTATTAGGTTTTCAAATAAAACAAACTTGCTCGGCTGAATGACAAGACGGAAGTGAAAGAATATATTTAGGTCATAGACACATAGACACACTTTACACATTTTATGGCATTGGTAACAAGGTGTTTTGAGCACATTATAACACCCCCACTCTCAAAATACAGATTTCCAAACAATCATCAAAATACTACTCTTACAATGCCTAACATTTTTATAAACTTATTATGTTTCACTGAAGGTAAGCTTTTAGTAAGCATGTCTGCTGGCATATTTTCAGATGACAAATAATTAATTTTAACAATTTTATTACAGATTACTTCTCTACAATAATGATAACGCACATCAATGTGTTTTGATCTGTTATGGAATACAGGATTTTCTGATAACTTTAAAGCGCTTTGATTATCATTATATAATTTTATTGTATACTTCTGTTCAGTTATCTCATTTTGCAAATTAATAAGATACATAGCTTCCCTGCAACCCTCTGTAATTGCCATGTATTCGGCCTCAGTGCTTGAAAGCGCTACAGTTCTTTGTTTTTTACAACCCCATGAGATGACTGAACCTGATAACATAAAACAGAAACCTGAGTATGATCTTCTATCAATGGAATCATTTGCCCAATCTGCATCAATATAACCTTCAATATTGACATTTCCATCTTTACAGTATTTTAAACCTAAACTTTTTGTCTTTTTCAGGTATTTTAATATTCTTTTAGCACATAACCAATGTTCATTATTGTGACAGTTATTAAACTGACTTAAGTATCCTACAGCATAGGCTATGTCTGGCCTAGTCAGTACAGCCAAATACATTAGGCTCCCTATGAGCTGTTGATATGGATTCTGACTTTTTACATCTTGACTTTTTACAATATTTAACTTGGCCTCCATAGGAGTATCAATAGTATTACACTCGGTCATATTAAATCTACATAATAACTGGTCAATATAGTTCTCTTGACTCAAAGTAATGACTTTATTGTCTTTATCAATATTCACATTAATACCAAGACATTGCTTAATTGGCCCTAAATCTTTGATTTTGAATTGACTACTCAAAGTTTCTTTTAACAATTCTGTTTCCTTTTTATCATTTGAGAAAATAAAAAAATCATCAACATACAATGTCACAATTGTCCTGAGACCATTCACAATTTTTGTATATAAACAGGGTTCCAATTTAGATTTTTTATAGCCATTAGCTAACATTACATTATCAACTTTTTTATGCCATGCCCTTGAGGATTGTTTGAGACCATATATAGCCTTTTTAAGCTTTAGAACTTTAATTTTATCATCATTAGAACACTCAAAACAATCTGGCTTTTGCATATATATGGTTTCTTCCAATTCTCCATTAAGAAACGCAGTTTTTACATCTAAATGGGCAGTATCAAGATTAAGTTGCACAGCCAAAGCAAGTAACAACCTTAAAGTAGTATGCCGGACTACCGGCGAGAAAGTCTCAGTATAATCAATACCGCTTTTCTGATTGTATCCTTTTGCAACTAATCTGGCACGATAACAAATGTTATTTTCCCTATCACACTTCTTTTTGAGCACCCATTTACACTTCACAATGGTTCCACTTTTTGGGGCATCTGCAAGCTCCCAAGCACTGTTATCTTCAAAGCATTTTAACTCCTCTTGGACTGCACGCCACCAATGTTCCCTCTCTGGGCCTTGTAGAGCTTCCTCCAATGATAACTCGCCAACATCTTCATTAGTACTTTCAGAACACATATTTGAAAAACCATACCTTTCTGGTTTTTTCCTTTGTCTTGTAGATAACGGTAATGTTTCTACTACGCTGACTGAACTTCCCATTGAACTGTCCAAGTCTTCTTGGTCACTTGGTATGTATGTGTGATCATTGCTATTATCTGCAGAGGTAAATGAATCATCTGACTGACTGTCCCCCACTGAATCCAAACTCCTTTCTTCATTTTTTGTGTGAGTTTCTGAAATCTCATTCTCTTCAGTGACTGTTACAATGCTTGAAACCAAATCTTTCTCAATAATGACAACATCTCGACTAGTTGTAACTAACCTTGACTTTGGATTATATATTCTATAGCCTTTTACATCTTCAGAATAACCCACTAGGATACACTTGTTACTTTTCTTATCCCATTTTAACCTTTTTTCTTTAGGTACATGTGCCATTACAGTACTACCAAACACCCTAAGATGGCTAATGTTAGGTTTGGTATTAGTCCATAACTCATATGGAGTTTTATTATTTAGGCAAGCTGATACTGTTCGGTTCTGTAAATAAACAGCTGTATTAGTTGCCTCTGCCCAGAACTCCTTCTTCAAATTAGCATCAAATAATAAACAACGAGCTTTTTCAATAATAGTACGATTCATTCTCTCGCTTAAGCCATTTTGCTCAGGTGTGTATGGGTTCGATTTTTGATGAATTATTCCCTTTAATCTTAAGAAACTATCAAATTCACCATTGCAAAATTCACCTCCATTATCACTGCGCAATACTTTGATTTTTCTACTAAGCAAATTCTCCACCTTGGCTGTGTAATCTTTAAAACATTGAAAAGCTTCACTCTTATTTTTCATGAAGTAAATATGAGTCATACGGCTATAATCATCAACAAATATTAAAAAGTACCTTGATCCTCCCAGAGAAAGATTCTCCATGGGTCCACACACGTCAGTATGCACCACTTCTAGTGGCTGAGTGCTTCTGTGGCCACTGCTTGGGAAAGGTAGACGACTCTGCTTCCCTTCACAACAAGTAACACATGAGGTTGTACTTATCTCTGCCTTCTTGTCAATGGAAAAACCTTAAACAGCATTCTGCATTTTATTCAGATAGGTACTATTGACATGACCAAGTCTTCGATGCCACATCTCATTAGATACCATCGCCGCAGCAGCTGACAGGTGTACTGGTGTATTTAACTTATACACCCCATTAACCAATGTGGCTGTAGCCACCAAGACTCCTTTTTTATTATAGATGTCACAACCACTGTCTCTAAAGGTCACTTCGTTACCTTTCTTTATCAATTGACTCACTGATAAAAGATTTGTAGTGAGATCTGGAACACACATAACCTCTTCTATGGTTACATCAAAGTTGCATTTGTCAGTACAAGTCGTAATTTGCACTTTACCGGAACATTTAACAGGCACTTTATTCTCGTTCGCAACAATAATTTCCTTCGTACATTGTTCCTTACAAGCATCTACAATCCAGTGTTCATTTGTAGTTAAATGGACACTAGCTCCAGAGTCAATATACCAGTCTGATTTACTGTAGGAGCCGCTTAGGAACACAACACTAAACGCATTAGTTTGTTTTCGTTCAACTTCTTTGGAATTTGTACTCGTGCACTTATTCTTGTAATGTCCGAATTGTTTACATTTGAAGCATTTTATTTTTGACATCGACTTCTGCCCGCCTCCATCTTTTTCACGACTTTTGTTGTCTATGAAATCTTTCTTATGTTGGCCCCATTGGTTTTTCTTTTGAAAACTACCAAAAGCAGCACTGTCGCTTCCATTGCCACTGACTTCCGACTCCATGTCCAATAATTTTGATTTAATGGCGTCCGTTGTGATTGACATTCCCGAATGCTCGATGGCCATTATCATCGGGGAAAACTTTTCGGTCAATCCAGCAAGCAATAATGAACCGATCCATTCATCATTAATGTTAAATCCGGTTCCCGCCAATTTCTGACCCGTCTCCACTATTTGAGTAACGTAGGAATTCATGGAATTACAATTTTCAAGTCTAATTGAAATGAGATTTCTCAACAGACTTATCCTTCTGGTAAATCCCGAATCATCATATAACGATTTCAATTTATTCCATAGTTCCTTTGTGGTTTTGACTTCTTTGATATGTACGTAAATGGAGGGATCTATTGTCATTATCAACTTTGCCCTGGTCTTGGCATCTTCTGAAGCTGCAACTGCTACACCTTCCTCTGGCTTTATACATCCCAGCGTTCCTTCTAACACTAAAAAGTTTTCTGCCGCGAAGCACCATTCACTATAGTTTTCTCGACCTTTGAGTTTAGGTACACTCACAACGTAACTTGAGCTAGACGCCATTTTTCTCAGCACAACTGCACGAAACTCAACAACTAAATACTGTTCTCTTACTGCACTTATTATCAATGTTCAGATAACTCACTATTGCTGAGAAACTAGTAGAGTAAGATCCCAGGGCCGCCAGACGTCACGTATTTTCTGACGAATGAAATGTGGACGATTGAGTAGTGTTAGTATGTACTAAGAACGCATGCGTACCTGCTAGCTTGCTTAGACGGCCAATTTTCAGGTATCAGGTAATCAAGGTACATAAAAAAAAGACTAACCTCACGTAAATTCTGAAAGCTGATTTTCACGTATATTTTAGGCAATATCCTTAATAATAAGTCGCCAATACTGCCAGACACTTCTCGTGGGCCGTTTTGCTTAACAGACGCTTTAAAGGTCCAAAAATTATTACTTAACTTCACGTAAATTCTGATGCTCCATTTTTATATATGTCCACCAGACAACTATTTTAAAACCTTTTACAAGAAGACAGACCGATCCAAGGGGCCAATCATCCCCAATTCAATTTTAATGTCTCTGTGGGTAGGAGCGCGAGTGCATTATCTACGCGCATTAGATCAGCCTCATGCGCGTGTGTCTCACTCAGGTGAGACAGATTGCAATGTCAAGGCCCCCTTTGGGCCAACAGCTAAATTCACTCGCAAGCAGTGTTGTCAGATACACCGCTTTTCCGCTTTTTACCCCACCTTTTGGAAAATTTAGTACAATGGTTCCGCTTTCCGCTTTAGACATACGCGGTTCCGCTTTTTTAAAATCTGCTAATGCTTTTTCTTTCGGCCAAAAAAAACATATTATGTAGTCAAAATAACTTTTTGGCAGATTTTTCGTGCTGACCTAATATTAAATAACCCCTATGTCCGTCGAGTGCAGCTGTCATTTCAGAATTCATGGTCGAGCTGCTAATCTTGTTCTTTCCTATTTATCAAGCAAGCAGCAAAAAGTAAATTAAATATAAATGGGGCGACGTCCGGTCTATAGTCAAGATGGGCGTGCCCCAAAATTGAATTCTCAGGCCTTTCCTATTTCTTGTTTATATTAATGATCTGGGATTATATAATGGCCAAATTATCGGATATAATTCTATTTGCTGATAACACTTCGCTATTTTTAAAATTCATATAGAAGATACGGATCTCATACATGTCAACGAAAGTCTAACTGTTACTGAATGCGAACAAAACAAAATGTCTAAAGTTGTCTTTACCAAATGTAACACAACGTGAACTAAGTTTAAATCTTGACGGTAAAAAACTTGATGTTATTGCGGAAACTGTATTCTTAGGGATTACTATCGAATCAAAACTGCAGTGGGGCGCGCACATTGGAACTCTTTCGGGGGGGTTAAGCTCAGCTGCCTATGCAGTTAGGAAAACAAGGCAGTTAACTGATGTAGCTTCAGCTAGGTAAGTATACTACGCTTATTTCCACAGTATTATGTCTTATGTCATTCTGCTGTGGGGATCGGCAGCAGACGTTGATTCAATTTTTATTTTGCAATAGAGGGCAGTCCACGCGATCTATAAAATGGGTCCACGCGAGTTCCTCAGAGAAAAATTTAAAGAGATCGATATACTGACTCTGCCTTCACTTTATATATATATAAACACGCGCAGTAAACACGAAATTGTAATACCCAAATTTAGATTAACAAAAACTAGTAAGTCATTTCTTATAAACAGTATACGCTTTTATAAGGGTATGATTTTATCAATAACCTAATAAATGCATTTTCATTGACCTAATAAATAATATTTGTTCCCAAAATAGTAGATCTGTCACCTAAATTGAATCATCAAATAATATCAAAACGCTTACCTAAATATTAATAAAGAATTACTTGGTATTAATATCAATCATCAATCAAGTAATTTTATTAGGTTTCAAAATAATAGAAGTGTCACGAAAATTGAATCATCAAACAATGTAAAATGTTTACATAAAAACTCCAAACCACAGGTCCAAACTAAGGCGTTGTCGACGTAGCCCCGTTACGCGGGGCTCCTATTTATGTCTGCAGGGTTTACAGTAACCTAACACGAAGGGGATGTCGGGGTCTTACTTTCGAACCTAACCTGTCCGAGTCTGTGTGCCCAATGTCTCGTATTAGGCCTTTTTTCATAGAAATAATGATCTATTTATTTGGTGACAGATCTACCATTCTGAGCACAAAGCTATTATTTAAGTAATAAATCTAATGCACTACAACTTTATTGGTAATCCATCTCTTATTTTACACATTATATCAACATTGATTTGATAATTCATACCTGGGAACACTTTTTGTTTATCGAGAACGAAAATATTTCGTGGCGATAGTGATACAACTTTGATGACAAATGTAAATTTTGGTGACAAGAAATATAGTTCCCCTTTTATAATGAGTTGCCAAAGTCAGTTACAGAACTGACCGATAGAAAGTTTAAAAATTGCATCAAACGTGTCCTTATCAAAAAAGCATATTACAAAATTAAGGATTACGTTGATGATAAAGAAGTTTGGCTGTAGTTCCTTCTGCTCATGCGGCTTCCCTGGAAGCTCATTAACGACACAAATGTGTATGTCTCTAACTATTCCCAATATTATTTTTCGAATTTATCAAAACAGCTTACAAGATAAAATTCTATAATTATTGTAGTCAAATGAGCATATTTTTACAAGTAAATTTTTAATTATTTATCAGATTTTTTTTTAATTTTTCGCTGATTTTTTATAATAATAATTAAGTGATATGAGTAAACTTTAAGAGAGTGAGAGAGAGAGAAGTCAATGTATCCTAATACATATCTCGCTCAATCTCATGCGCGTAGATAGTGCCCTCGCGCTCCTACCCACAGAGACATTAAAATTGATTTGGGGATGATTGGCCCCTTGGATCGGTCTGTCTTCTTGTAAAAGGTTTTAAAATAGTTGTCTGGTGGACATATATAAAAATGGAGCATCAGAATTTACGTGAAGTTAAGTAATAATTTTTGGACCTTTAAAGCGTCTGTTAAGCAAAACGGCCCACGAAAAGTGTCTGGCAGTATTGGCGACTTATTATTAAGGATATTGCCTAAAATATACGTGAAAATCAGCTTTCAGAATTTACGTGAGGTTAGTCTTTTTTTTATGTACCTTGATTACCTGATACCTGAAAATTGGCCGTCTAAGCAAGCTAGCAGGTACGCATGCGTTCTTAGTACATACTAACACTACTCAATCGTCCACATTTCATTCGTCAGAAAATACGTGACGTCTGGCGGCCCTGGGATCTTGGACTATAGTTGATTGAGCCTGCGAGCCAGGAATGGTCTGGGCCCATAACCTGTAATTATTTATCTAATAACTTTATTAGGTTTTCAAATAAAACAAACTTGCTCGGCTGAATGACAAGACGGAAGTGAAAGAATATATTTAGGTCATAGACACATAGACACACTTTACACATTTTATGGCATTGGTAACAAGGTGTTTTGAGCACATTATAACAGGACAACCTTAATCTTCTTATATACCATCAAACTGAACATGTTTCTCATCACCATGTTGAGAAACATGTTCAGTTTGATGGTCTGTAGCATACCCTTAAGGATGTATGTATATACCCTTTCCGTTACACCCTGTATAAAATTCTCGTGTCACAATGTTAGTTACCAAACTCCTCCGAAACAGCTGAACCGATTTGTATGAAATTTTGTGTGCATATCGGGTAGGTCTGAGAATCGGCCGACATTAATTTTTCCTACCCAAAAAAAAACCCCCGCGAACGAAGTCGCGGGCAGCAGATAGTATAACCTAAATATGACTTAAGATTTTCTGCACACGTATTTCACGAAAAGCGATTTTAGATTTTCCTAAAAACATACATCACGATTCATAAAGGTACTTTTCGACATCAATTTGTTTAACAATATACATTAGTTCAGTATACATTTAAGTTTAGAAGGACCTTCTGTTTGTCCTTGTTCACACAATTAAGTTTTCTGTGAGAAAACTCAATTCTTATTAGCACATCAATATCAACATTCCGCTGGCCTATTCCCAATTATTTGTGTTCGGCTCAGCATGTCTTCTTCTTCCATACTTCTCTATAACTCGTCATCTCATCAGACACCTCATATAATTGTAATATTACAACGATTTCTATGTAATTTTAGTGTACAATAAATAATAAGAATCACTTAGAGAAGGAGTTGGAGAACCCCCATCCACCGTTTTAAATTTCAAATCCTAACACGGTTCAAGAGTACATCGATATTATCACCGTCGCCGTCGGAACATCGTACCGGTGCATTCAGACGACCCGGTTTTATGTCCCAGATGCGTTGCCTAGCAACCAGCACGCGCCCTTCCCGGGCATTCGATTACTTTATAAACGTGTTATGATAGAAAACTACGTTAAATTAATCCTGCGAGACTGTCTATTTAATGGGATTTAGATATTGGCTGCAGTGTTGTTTATGAAAAAATGGGTTATAGCTAAGAGATGGAAGATACTACGCAGAAAATTTGTGAGCATCTCTCTATCAGAAGAAAGACCATGTCTTAGTGATACCTTAAAGTAAAATTATTTCATTACTCATTTTGACACTTTACAACTAGAACTAGACGAGCAAGCTTGTATAAACGAATTACAATTTTATTCGCGTTGTCTCAGTGTATTTGTGAAAGATATAGAATCTATTTTACTTATGGAGCTGATAAAATTAGGTGACCTTTCTGCATCGAAACCTCTGACATAATAGGCGGTTACTTATTTCCAAAGTCTCATTCTACACTTAAAAGCGGTCATATTCTCTGCTTGCTGCTGCTGCTTGAACAGATTCTTAAAGTATTTTATAGCTGAGGCTTGAACCTTCATTTTCTTTCTCCTCTTCTTTTAGCGTGTCGAAATTTTGGGCTGATTTTTAAATTAAATCAGCCCAAAATTTGGCGACCAGTTTGGCGCTTTCAGTAGTATCTATCAGCTCTTGTGACGTGCAAGCAACAGCACAGGCAGGACACGATATGAAATGTCCCATCGTTTGTGAGGCAACACCACTTTTACACTCCAGAGCAGAGTCATCTATGAATCTCCACCAATTTCTTTCTTTTTCGTATGCTTATGCATATCCTGTTGTCAGAATTTTTATGGCCCCCATGCGCCTCTGTCTTTACATGCCGTCGAAAATTATCTCTCAGGCATGCTGGTTTGGTTTCCTCACGATGTTTTCCTTCACCGAAGCAAGTGATCACTAGTGACACAAAATTCACTTGAATCCGAAAAATCATAAGTGCTTGTCTTGCGTTCGGACTCGAGACTTATGACTTGGCATACCGAGGAGGCACACCACTAGCCTAATCCCTGCTATAAGACCTTCCGATATCATCCCTTTTCTTCTCTTCACAAGCAAAATAACTTCCCCAATTTACTGAAAACCTTCGCAAAATGCAAAATGGTAATTCCAACGACGCAACGTAACATTTCCTCCTTTATGCTATAAATAGCTGTTCTTATATTTTAAAGGATCCCACAATAAGGGCAGGGCGCAGGAAGCCCGAACGAACGTTTAGCTGATTCCTAAACTTTGTTAATAAAATGTTTGGGCAAGCACCCGCGGCACACATGCGTCACACATTTTATATTATTCTTTGTTTACTAACGACCAGATCTGATGTTACAACCAATAAAATACATATAATACTTGGATTGTATATGGATTTTGGTCAGCGAGAGTTTGAGTTCAGAGAAGAGGATTTAAAGATGGCTTCTATTGATGTTTTTACAAATGTTGGTTGGTCTTTAAAGTTCTTTGATCGATTTAATACAATACGAATAAGTACTAAGTTATTGCTAACCTTTTATATTTTATTTTAAACTTATGGAATAATTTTGCCTAGTGCCGTAGGTCAGATCTTTGAGCAGCTTTTGCATTTATGTACCCATAAGGAGGCGCAATTCTTAATTACGAGGTATGCTGTAGTTCGTAGCCCCGCCTGAGCTACGCCGTAGCTTAGCATTAGCTACGCTGCGCTGTAGGTAAGCACTCGCTACGCTGTAGCTAGGCTACGATCATCCAGTTTCACGATTAGAAAAGCTTCAATTCCAAATTGTATTAATTGTTATTAACACTAGAAAAGAAACAGTTTAGTCAAATATTTGGACAGAAAATGCATTCAAAATCAATGCAAATACTCCGAATACGAGTGAACATTTTGGATCTACATAAACGGTACCTAAAAAGATTCAGCGAGTAACATTAAAATTCCAAGAAAATCTGCAACGCTTTTAAATAACAGTTAAAAAAAACAATAGAAAAAAGAACGTGAAACGTCTGCATTCGGCGATAACAATTTATACAATGGCAATATCAAATACGCGAAATTGCCATTGGAGAATTCTCGGGGAGAATTTGCTAGAATGCGAAGTGTTGGGGGCAAAAAGTGGCGCGGTTCAATTTAAGCGAACACGGAAGTAGCGTAGTCACGTCTGTGAACTGTTCAGATTTATGGGGTTAAGTTAAAAACTGATAGGTGCCGGGGCGGGACCGCGGAGAAACGCACAGGGCTGCTTGCTGGAGCTACTGTCTTTTTGATCAATAAAGAGAGCCTATACTGTTATAACAATGATAGGCCTTTTCGATTAGCCCTTTGATTTCGTTTTACGTATATTTAGATTGACAATGACAATACAAATTCACGTACGTAAAACGTGACATTTAAATCTGTAATGATATATTTTTCGATTTTCATACTAAGCTTACTTAAAAGATGGCTACGGCCAATAATAATTGGTAGGGTAGACAAACTAAAATATATTTATTAAGTATCCAATTATGTGTATCACTGACATCAATTAAGGAAATCATCGTGAGGAAACCTGGACTTGATTGATTTTTTATTAACGTTACTCCACACTAGAATTGATTTGGTAGGATATCTCCTGTATCGTACGTGAGTTTACAAACATTTAAACTCAAATAACCAAATAACCAGACCTGGAACAAGCCATAAAAATATTTGTTCCGTGCGGGGATCATATTTGCGACACGCAGTACACCTGCCAATCGCTCAACCATTGAGCCAACCGAGCAATTTTGAAATCGCCAACCCGTTTTGGGCGAGCGTGGTGATCAATGCTTGTGCCATCTCTATAAGAGAAGAGGCCTTTGCCCAACAGTGGCACAGTAATAAGCTGGTATTATAATTACTTTACTGAAGTATCCAATTTAAAAACACTCGTGAGAAAACCAACATCATCTCCTGCCCTTATGCCAATTTATTTGGGGTCGGTGTAGCATGTCTGCCTCTTCCATACTTCTCTTTACTCGTCTTCTCAGCAGTCACCTCTTTTCTACTCATATCAGCATTCACACAGTCCAGAAGAAAATTTACATAAGTCAGTAAAAATGTATAGAACTTCAGTTCCAAACAAATTTGGATATGTTCTGCACTTGAACTCATTTCCTTGCTTTAAATGATACTGAAAAACTATCAATTATTAATAAAAGAAGCCTACTAAGTCAATAAAACGTCGAACACGTGTGATCTATTTACGTAAACACAAAGCCATCATCAATTATTACGTAAGTAATTTGATTAACCAAAACAAATCAAATTTCCAGGTACTTAGTTGTTTTCCCGGAAAATCGTTAACCGAGAAACATCTGGGAAGTGGCGCCCCTAACCCGAGATATCGCGGGAGGGGAGACTCGGGTCAGCGGGTCGCGCTACACGTGATAAACACAATTACACCTAGCTTTTGTTTATAATGGCGGCGTAATTAACTCCGCCCGCTCAATCATAGGAACGATGGGGAGGCACGGGAAAAAACTACTTGAAATTATTTATCGAATGTATTGGAACACGAATTGTGATGTTCGGTCGATTCGATTGGCTGTTTTGAATATCGGATGTCGTGAATTGTTTTAAAAGCATACAAATTCGTTCGTTTGCTCAATCTTGTTAAAATGTTGATTGATAACATCATTGTTATCACACATCCAGATAAGTGTCTACATAAACCTAATTTACTTTTCGAAAACTATATTTAGAGTCTGCTTTTAATCCTAGTTTAACGCATTCGTGTTACTGTTTGCTATCTAAGTAGGTATCTTACTAGATACTCCACCTAGGCGTACCAAAACACACTTATATAAAACAACACAAAATTATATGTTTCCCATAAACCTCTTTCTAGTATTCCGCAACCCCTTTCAATAAAATGTAAACTACATTATTCTAGAAAGAAAACTTTACGAAAGACAGCTGCAATAGGCACTGCGTCAGTATGACGTCTACGTTTTATCGGTAGGACAATTATGTCATTATTTCTATTAAAAGGGAGGTACATGCAAAGCCTCCTCGTGGCTATATCGATTGGTACCTATGGGCCGATGCAACGCAGAAATGCTAATATTGATTCTATTAAGAAATCATGAACAATGACGACAGACGCGATTGAACCCACGCGAATTGTGTCGTTTAAATTTAGAAAAGAGAATCAATAGAAAACCGTTAGCGTCACCGATATAAAATGCAGTAGTATCGTCATAGGTTTTGTTTTATCGTCATTGGTTCAGTGTTTTGACGCTTTTTAAAGGTGTTACGATAGTGAGGTTAACGAGTTAGGATGCAATGTAAGATGTTGATCAGTTACTTTTTAGTTGAACAGTTGAAAAGTGTATTGGGTTTCTCAATCTGGAATTTCTCAGTAGATTTGTGCCTGGTCGCTGGCAATATGCTCGCTTCTATTTCAAGGGACTTTAACATGGGCACAGGCAGAATTATTTCCAGGAAATTTCGAACTGTTTTCATGGAACTGAAATTGCACCCCAATTTCAGTTCCGTGAAAACAGTTCGAAATTTTTTGCAAACCGCCTCGAATGTTATATGTTTTATTTTGTTCTTTATTATAGAAAAAGGGCTATTTCTGCCGATTTTGAGGAAAAGCTAATGAACGAAAAGGACATAAGATGTCTGAACGAGCTCGGAAATTTTTGCTTTCTCTTTCTACCACGGATAGATTTGTTTCCCTATAGTTTCCAGAGATTTCGACGCGAGACGTAAGTAGCCTGTGCAAGTGTGTTTACAGGAAAAGGGCAGACGCAAACACTAAATTTATTAACAATGTGATGAACAATTTTGCACAGCAACCTTGAACGCCTTAGTTCATATTCAAAAAGTAATTTAGTACACCGCCATCACCTCCTAGCACTTTGCTGCCGGCGCCCATGATCATAGGCGTCATGTTATACAACACTAGTACATCTAACAGTAGAAAAAGCTTATTGTGCTTTCCTAAGAAGAGACGATCTTGATTTGCAAGGGATGGTCACTCATCCACCACTCAACGACCGTGTGGCTGTTACCACTTTCGGTGCTAAGCACCCAGCATATAAAATAATTCATTCGTGTGCCTACAACCCGCCTCACGAGTCGTCGTTATACATAACTATAGGTGACTTGTGTATACAAATAAAAATGAATTATTTGAACTCAGCAGCGAAAGTGTTCATATTTGCCTACGAGCCTCTTACCAATCATTTTAAAAATAATTAACCTGATAATCTTGTCTATTCCAGCGTGGTGCAATGGCGGTGCGGTGATGGCGGATGGCGGCGCGGGCGCGGTGGCGGAGGGGGCGGGCGAGTCGGCGGCGCGTGGCGCGGCGCTGGAGCGCGCGTACGTTCATGACGTGTACGAGCAGGCCGGTGATGAAGGTGACGAGACCTCGCGGGCGCCCGCGCCTGGCGTGCAGGCCTTCCTGTCCGAGCTCGAGCCCGGTGCCCTTGTCTGCGATGTCGGTCAGTATATCTAAACTATATGTATAAGTAAAGAAAGGGGGACTGAAAAGTTGTGTGGTAATCGGTTGTGGTGGTATGGGAATGTGATGCGGAGGTATGATGAGAATGTCGTGAGGAAAGTTTTGAGTATGAATGAGGATGGCTATAAGAGTAGAGGAAGACCAAAGAAACGATGGATGGACTGTGTGAAGGATGATATGGCAAGAAAGGACGTGTCTGGTGCGATGACGAGTAATAAACAAGAAATAAAGAAGTTTGGAAGAAGTAGACATGCTGCGTCGACCCGAATTGAATTGGGATTAGGGCAAGAGAATGATGACATATAATGAAAGAGGGGCCGAAACTCGGTCCAGCTGAACCTCGTGACCCAATTTCGGCCATTGCAGACAACCTCAGCGTCCAGCGAAGACTTGCATAGCCTTATCTCAGCTATGTTGGAGTGTAATCGAAAGTAGCTGAATACCAGTATTTTACATGAAGTAACTGCCTATCTGGCCTCTATAACACAATGGCTGTGTAATACTCCTTAGTAGACTGGTTGTAAGCTTCTGACATCCCGCGTGGAATGTCAAAGTTCCGTCAGTATTTCAAACTTTTATATAGTCCCTCTAAATTTCGGCCACGGCTAATCCCAGCGGAGTCTGGCCATCAGTACGGAAGACAAGCACAACGGTGAAATTTGACACCTAGATCGATAATGACTAGGGTTTGGGCATAGGATACTTTTTATTCCTGTGCGAAAAATCCAGACACAAGCGAGTGAAGCCGCGGGCGAGCTAGTGTCGTAAATTAGGCAAAGGTATTGCATTTCAATCAAAATGCCGCTCAGACCGGAATCTATGATGTTAGATGTAACAGCAGCATTTTAAAACTGGCAAATCCGATAATTTCTGGAAATTCCATCCTATAATGAAATAGGATGGAATTTCCAGTAATTATCGCATTGTTATTCGCAGAATCGTCCACCCTTTCCCACATACAGCAATGTACATACATCAAAATCTTATCTTCAGTGTATTGAATATTCCAAGTATAATTATTAATATGGAGCTTTTAGTCTGCCCACACTGTTTTGTATGTTTAATATCAACATACCATAATTACCTCAGCTTTTCCTAAACTATCTCGGGGTCGGCTTCCAGTCTAACCGGATGCAGCTGAGTACCAGTATTTTACATGAATTGACTCCCTATCTGACCCCCACAACCCAGTAACTGAGTACTAATACGATACCCCTTGGTAAGACTGGATGTCAGAGTTTCGGCTTCTGACTTCTCGTAACGACTGTCAAAGATCTACAATTGACAGCCGGGACCAACTGCTTAACGTGATTTCCGAGACACGGAGGAAACTCGGTACGTAATCATGGTCATCCACGGACCAACCTCGGCAAGCACGGCTTAACCTTAAAGATCGACCCGTGCGGCTGTTATTATTTAGACAAAAGCTCCTCAAAAAAAATTCAAATTAAATACAAACAGCAGTAATGTTACCTCTGAAGAACAGACCCGTACTAAACACTAGTACTAAGATTTTAAGACACAAGTATTTTATTATGTACCTACAGGGTGTCATATTCGCACTGACGAAAAAACTCTTTAAATAAAGATTTTAAAAAAAAGTATTGTTACCTACAGTACTCGGACATATACCATCAAGAAGGCACATGGAGTTTAGGGGAGTGACCACAATTATCGACGCGAGAGTACATGAGCCGATCACATGTCAACATATGTGTTGTATTTAACTCGGCACGGTGTCGATACTAGATCACGTACAACAGACTGTCTGTACTGCGTTGAGTCGTTATTCTTCTTAGCGTGTCGATGAAAATTTAAATTGTGTCAGCCCTAAATTTGGCGACGAGTTAGGCACTTTTATCAAATCCTGTGATGTACAAAAAGCAGGACAGGCAGGACACGATAGTCTAGGCCTAGTCGTTCTAGAGATACTGGACATTGACAAACAAATCAGATAGCTAATCAAACTGTTTATTCGGTTTATATCATTCCGGTAACATTCTATAACTCAGGGACGAATCGTTGAGGAAATGTCACGGGGTTAACGCTAACAGTGTGTGGGTCTAGCATGAACGCGTTCATTCTATACCCACACACTGTTAGTGATAAACGGTGAAACTAGGAGTAAAAATAAAGTAGATACGAAGGATTTTAAAATTGATAACATTCGCTTCCCACATAATATTTATTTAGTATTTAGGGCGTTTACACCTTCCGGCATTTCATACAAACTTTCTAGTCCTTATTTTAAAAATGAATGAACCAATTTTAATGAGACTTAATACGTATAAGGACGATACATAGTTCTAAAAAGTTACTAAAAACATTTTCAAAATGAGTTTAAAAAAAAAAAGATAATTGGAAATTTCTGTTTCTATAGATAATCGGTCTAATTTAGCTGTAACACTATTTTTTTTAAATGTCTTAGTAACTCTTAATAAAAGACTAGTTTTTCCGACTGACAGTTTTGAATTGGAACCTGCTAACCATCATAGACATCTGCCTAGCTTTCGGCTTTCAGTCTAAACGAATGCAGCTTTTAATACCAGTATGTTACATGGAGTGACTGCCTATCTGACCTCCACAACCCAGTTAGTACTGATACAGTTAGTAGTGATACCCGTAGTTTTAAGACTTAAATCTAAAAATTTAATAGTTACAAAAAATAAAACCAAAATGCTAGAGGATAGTGTATTTTCATTACGAAAATCGTTACAACCTAAGTTTCGACACGTGTTCTGGCTAGGTCTTTGTATAGCTGTGAAATATATAATGTCACGTGACTAGGTATTGCAGCGTTTAAAAACACATGGCAAAATATAAATCAATTCTGTTACCTACTATCTGTAAAAATATTTGAGTAAGTATTTAATTTAGGTAAGTAGGTACGGTAGTTAGGAAAGAAACTTACATGACACACATGTTTTTATATGAACACACAGTGATTTTTTCCGTACTACAACAAAAAAATCATTAAAATGCGCCTCGTCCAGCAGCACGGAATCGCACTTTTCCATGGTCCTGTCCTTTTATATCGCTCAGAACCGTCATTTGCTAGAGCGGAAGTGCACGCGGCAGAATCGAGGATGCGGTTGGCAGCTGGAGCTCAACCCCTAATGAGATGATTGAGAATTAAGTACGCAAGAATCAGTTGAAGTGGTACGTACGAATTCCGGACGGGCTGCGTACATCGCTGAAAGATACATCAGTAGCGTTTATGTGAAGGTGTCACTGTCCGGAGCCGCTTCAGTTGGGGTTGTCACTACCGATGTCGAGTACAGAGTATAAAGGGTGTAAAACACCTCTTAACGAAGCCGAAAGGCACTGGTTCTCCCTGTCATTGCGATCATTTTTTTGTTCTACACCATACCTGGGAACGATCTAGTTACGGAGATATTAGGGGTCAAAGTTCCAACTTTTTGACAAGTATTTTTTTAAATACAAGTTTTTAATGTAAGATTTTTACTTTAAACACCTCCACGACCCCCGTACTATTCAATTCGTCCATCAGCACAATGTTTTGAGTGCGTTACATTGAGTTCTACCACAAAACATGATTTAACACCCCCTAAAAAAAAGTCGTTTCCCAGCAATAATTTTTGCGTAAAGTTACTTAGTTTCATGTACAGAATGCTTGGTTGACGGCTTCGTGATGAGGTGATTTACACCGTGTTATACACGGTGGAAGAAAGAGAAACCCAAATAGGAATTTTAGTAAAGAGTGATTATTTCACGTAGGAATAAATACAGACAGACACAACATAGGCTATTCTACAATAAACATACCATAATACGCCTGTAATTCCCGAAGGGTTAGGTTAATAGTACATCCACATTTCGCCAGTTATGTTTAAGCCCCTGTCATAGGGGGCGAGCCTATTGCCATTAACCGGGCACCGATCCTGGAGGGCTACTCTCTTTCTCCGAAACGTAACTTCGGCAACGAACGAAAATTAAACGTAGTTACGTTTGTGACCCTACTGTATATAATTTGCGGACGCACACAAGAAGTTCGAATTCACAGACAACGAATGTATTGAATGTTATTGTGTGCGTCCGCAAATTATATACATTACGGTCACAAACGTAACTACGTTTAATTTTCGTTCGTTGCCGAAGTTACGTTTCGGAGAAAGAGAGTAGCCCTCCTGACTCCGTGGCTGCTACTGAGAAGTTACTGATGGGAAAACCCATTAACGTTACCCGTCCTGGGAATCAAAACCAGGTAGTTGTTCTTTGTTGTTGTATAAAATTCTAGTCATCTAGTTGGTTCATACAACTTTTTTTTTCACGTACCTAAGTTTTAGGATGCTGCAATACTATTAGTTTTTTATAAATATGTATAATAGTTTGTATGGTATTTATGCTATGGGTCTTTGTTATCCGAATTAAATGATTTGATTGATTGATTGAATACACTATTATCTGCGAATACTACGAAATTATTAGAATATTTTCTGCTTAGCTAATATTCCTACGAACGACGAGGTGTAACGCGTAGGTAGGTTGAAAATCTATGCAAGCGTTATTTTAACCTTTACAACTGAAATAAACGATTGCAAACCGATTTCATGATTTGAAATGTTCATAAAAATATGCTTTATTGTATGTTGAAAAGTGTACCCACGCGAAACGGGTACCTACGGTGATTTTAAATACTTAGAATCAGAATTAGTTAAAAAATATCGTGAAAATCGGGGAGTGTTCGAACTTTACTCTGAAATTTCTTGATACACATGGCGACATATCAAGCTATACAGTTCCAGTGTATCGTGGCTTCGCTTCGTATAGATTTAGAGTGCGTACGCACGACTACCAATCAAGCTACAAAAAACCATTTTGTGCGGATCTACGCGGACCATCATTCTACCAATAGGTACGGTATAAGCCAGTCACTGGGTAAATGAAGTCAGAAAAGCAGCACGCCTTTTCCCAAATATGTTGGGCTTACCGTTCAGACTTACCGGATGCAGCTGTATTAATACCAGTACCACCGTAATGATGCAGCTGTAGTAATACCAGTATTTTACAAGGGGCAGCTGCGTAATTACTGACCTCTACAACCGAGGTACTTACTTTTCCAAATAGCCATGTTAAGTTCAGAAAGATACTGTCAACCAGGATGAATAGAAACGCGGAAAATAAGCCCAAAATCTAATGTTTAGATATTTCTAATTAGCTACTCTACCTTCATAACAAAAAAGGGCAAATCTGCGGAAATAATGTTAAGAAAAATAAGCATTACTAACGAAAAAGGTGAATCTAGGAGGCGCATTTTGATGCATTTCGTTTTCTCAGATCTCTATGGTTCGGTCCATACTAGTAGAAAGTAGCTAACTACCGGCTGAACTGATTTCAGTGAGCATAAAATAATAATACACATTTCAAACCGTCGGCCTTGCATACTTCGCTCCAGTGAACTTTCGAACTGGCGTACTTCGAAATCCTTTACTTTAGAACTAACATACGTCGACATTTCAAACTTCGACATTCAGTAGCGGAGTCATTACCTAGGTTAGGTAGGACATGGAACATTTTATCCCATTATGACGTTCCAGCGGAATAATCTCCGACTCCCACGCCGTCAAAGCCTCAGGCAGAACACAGTATAGGTAAGATAATTATATTAACGGAAGATTTTTTTTATTCTCCAGGCTGCGGCAACGGCAAATACCTGAGCGTAAATCCGTCCGTCTACACAGTAGGAGGAGACCGGTGTACTCGGCTCACGGCGCAGGCGCGGCATCACAATAATGAGGTCAGTTCATTGTCTCAAACAAGGATTCTGCTTCTTCTTCTTAGACCCGTATCATGGAACAATACTCAAATTAAAACTCTTCTTAAAGCTCGATTCAACCAGCCGAGATCTGTGCTTGAGTATCGTTCTATAAAACGGGCCCTTGAGTCGTTGGCACGACAGAATTTGAAATTTTGTTAGACCAGAACTTTACCAGTTCCACGAGCGACGTCGTCGGTGTTAGCGCAGAAGTCACTTTGACTGCATGTTTGAGGAACACAGGGCAGGATATAAAAGTGATACATAGTTTTGGATTTAACAGAACATTCTGGGATGGTCTCAATTATGCTGCAATGAGATGAGGCACTTATTCAAAATTGGTCTAATTGAATCACTTATAAACAAGCCATATCGTTCCCACTGCTGAGACACAGGCCTGTGACAGGGAAGGCGCCGTAATACACCACGTGAGCTAAGTGCGCCTACCGCACGTCTTAATTTTTACCGATATAAAAGCAGTGGTGAATACGAAGTAAAATAGGTATTTCCTAACAGTCAGGCAGACTTCTAGACATTATTTAAATTACGAATGAATTATAGGCCACAAATCAATCTTCTAACTCTCCTTCTCAACCCTCCAGGTGGTTGCATGCGATAACCTATGCCTGCCATTCCGAGATGAGTCGTTCGATGCAGTGCTCTCGATTGCCGTGGTTCACCACTTCGCCACGGTGGAGCGGCGGGCCATGGCGCTGCGGGAACTGGCCCGAGTCACCAGGATAGGTGGCAGGCTACTCCTCACGGTGTGGGCCATGGAGCATGAGGGACGGAACTTTCATTCACAGGTGACCGACAAATTTTCTCGTCTTCTCATCTTAGGACAGTCCAGTAAGTTGGTCATGTTCTAACTAAAGTCTACTTAGTAGTATCAATGACATTTGCAGAACTTAGTAAGCGAAGCAGGTTTGTGATTAAACAATCATAAGAACAGTTCAATGATTTCATTTAATAAATAATTTTAACAAAAAAAAAAAACAAAAATGTAAAACTTAACATGTGAAACAATAAATAAATGAAACAGAACACTTAACTTTTAATTGGGCTAATATATTTTTTGAATTGGACGATTACAACAGTTTATCTCCTTTTTCTCACTTTAGATAGATTCCATGCAGCCCGCCGTCAACTGAGAGTAGACTATATGGGCCTAAGTATTTTTTTCTTTACTTTTCAGGATGTATTGATCCCTTGGCATCGACCAGTCACACTGTGCCCACCAACGCCGGCTCCAAGATTCCTTTCAGTTGACCATGACCAGTAAGTTCCACAATAACTTGTACATAACACCTACTATTTTGTTAATAATTGTTTTCAGTTTCTAACATAACATTTGTTTTTTTACAGCAATGCTGAACATTGGAAAAGCCGAGATGGTTCCCCAGGATCGTCATCACTTTCATCACCCAACGAAACCTGCTACTCCTTTGTGAGAAGAGCTCTCCAGCGGCTGGCGGGGCGAAGATCATTCCTTCCATCGTGGAGTATCGGTGCGCGGGTACCACAGCGACCCTGCTTGCGCCCTGAACCACCCGCCGCTGATCTACCCATAGAACTACGACGCCTGGATGAAGCACTCCCTCCGAGATTACTAACACAAGCTTCAGACGCTTCAACAATAAAGTCACGAAGCCTGACAGATATTGCCGACATAGAAAAGCGCGCATTAGTTCGATCACGATCTAGTCTACCCAGCCTGGGTGGCGAGGAAACCGAACCACCGCCACCCGCAGCTCCAATACCAGAAATAAATGAGCCTCGGAAAAAACCTCGACTTGTTAAACAAAAGAAGTCAATAAATGAAGATGACGCAGAAGAGGATCTAGATAAGCCTACTGATATGAAAAGTATGGTGGAAGAAATGCCTAACTTCAAAGTACATACCCCTAGGTTACAGTCCAGTAAAAAACCTGGCGTATTCAAGCAAACTTCTCTTAATGAGGAATTGATGTCTGTTGAGCGGTTAAGGGAAAAAGAAAGACTAAGAAAAAATATACAGAAACAAGCTTCACTAAACGAAGAATACCTTTATCGCAGACCTGGAGTTTTAGACTCAATTCGCGACTCAATATTTTCCACTTCTGCAACCACTGGCAAAAAGTTCCAATCATTAAAAAACGGTCTCACTAGTAAGTTCAAAACGTCTACAACGAATATAGATAAAGTAACCGTGTTTGTGCGAATGCTTCAGGGCTGGAAGAGTCACGGACCGGCACCAGAAGTTCCTACTACGCCGGGTGACAGTAATCCCGGAAGCGAAAAAAGTTATCCTGAAAGAAGACATTCAAAGGAGGATGGATCGGATTCTTCAAAAGACAGTAGCCTTCAAAGTGATACTAGTGTTGACTCAGAAGACAGTTTTGCATCTGTAATATACGTCCCTAAAGCGGATGGTTCAAGCGATCCTCTTTCGCCTACACCCTTATCACCTGGACCCACTTCACCCAGACTTAAAGTGTCCTCTGTTCCCACGTCACCTAGAATGAAGACTTCACCGGGATTGCCATCTCCAAGGATCAAACAAGCTTTCCCACTAATAAGACCACCAGCATCGCCAAACTCGGTTACAGCACCAACAACAGTGAACAAGATTTTGGTAGCTCAATATAGCTTGAAAAACTACTCGACAACTACTTCTGTAGCCACAATTCCACTAAAACCTCAATCCAAAAGTCAGCCTAACTCTCCTCCTAAATCGGAGTCCGATGACACAACAACAACAATAATTATTAAACCTGAACCTCTACCAATCTTAAATAGTAATATATCCATTGATGTATTTGAAGAGATAGATCCTATACCACCAATAAAAGAGGAAGAAGAAACACCACAGAGCGAATTCACTAAAGAATTACTCGCGGAAATAAATAAAGACATTGAAGAAATACATAAATTAACAGCTGAAACTAACCAATACCAACCTCGAGTTGTGTTGCAAGATGTTAAGCCCTACCCAAAAATAACATTACAAACTGTGACAGAGCTACCTGAAATACCACAGTTCAAGCCAAAAGAATCATCAAATAAACCTACAACAGACACTTTAGATTCTAGATCTGCAGAACGTAAGCGAAAGGAAAGGATACGACAAATTAAAGAAATGTTGAACAAGGGTATGCCTTCAGGCAGTGTGAGTAGAAGACCTCCGTTCCCAATAGTTCGAGGAACGAGAAATACAGAACCAATAGTAAAGAGTCGGCCTACTCTCATGTCACTGGAACTATTCAATCCTGCCACAGATGACATGGATAGTGACTCGAGTGGTGTTTCATCCCCGGACTCGGTGGATAGCGTCATTAGTGTCGTGACAGATGAACTACGGAAAACAGCCGCAGAAAAAGGTACGTGCTTAATTTATCGATATTGTCGTCTTAATCGATAACCTACATGTTTTACCAATGGTATCTAGCTAATTCTGATAATCAAGGGGTCAAGCAGCTGTTACGTTTGACCTCTTGATTTATAATAAATACATTGTTTTATTTGGGAGAACATAGTAACCATTTCGACGATGTTGTGAGAAAAACTCGCTGCCAATTATTAAGTTGTGTAGAATGTAAATTTTGGAGTAGTGAGTGAACAATCCACTTCTGTGTGTCGAGTTCGACTCCCCCACGCAATTGACGCAACCAAATATGTTGTGTGGCAAGAGGCAAATATATATATACCTACGCATTTCAACCTACATATTGTTCTGGTGCTGGGCATTTGTGTAAATTTGTCATAAAAGGTAAAACAAGAGGACTTGTGTTTTATGTTTATTTTATTATTTCAGATCTCGCAAATTCGACAACATCAGAGGTGAAGAAAGTGAAGAAGGAAGCCGATAAAAAAGAAACCGATGAAAAGGAGGAACCAACTTCAGATAAAACTCCTCTACTGCCGACAATAGCGCCTCAAAGTCTAGTAGAAGCCGCAGCAGAAGTTGCACATTCTTTAGATGAAACCTGCGAAACCATCATTCAAAGTAGCCCTCGCTCAAAAAGGAAACACCTTGAAAAACTGGAAAGTGCTGAAGCCATGGCCATCGTACAAGGAACTTCGAGCAGCAGCAGTAGTAGTAACTGGAGCCTAAATAAACTATCACCTGGAGATTTACGGATATTAGAATCAAGATCTCAATCACACACGAGTTCCAGTGGAAGCTCTTCAAGTCTGGAACGACTTTCACCTGGGAAAAGATCCAAAGACCGCTCGCCAAAGCTGGGAAGCACAAGTAATTCTACTTGGAGCTTAAACAGGCTATCTCCTAACAGGCCCGAAGGCCGGTCTCTTGACGAAAACCTCAGTAAAACCCACAGGAGCCCAACTAGGTTACCATACGATTCAATTTCAATATCCAGTACAGATTCAGATAAATCTATTTCGAAATCCGAAAGCTTTAACAGAATACAAGCCAACGAGCCTCTTGTGACGTGCAAGTCCGACATGATAGCTACTGAAGACGAATGGCCTGATCAACAAGATCGAACTCAACATTTGACTGAATTTGCAGAAAAACTAAGTGAAAAACTATTGCAAGAAATTGACCAATACTCAAAAAGGATCAATGAGGAAGACTTCGACTTACCGAGTAGCAGTAGTAGTGAAAAGAGTATATCATTGAGGTTAAAGCGAGAAGAAGAAGATAGAAACACGCAGAAAATTTTGGATGAGTTATCCGATAGTTTACAACACTTGGAAGATCCGTATATTCATAAAATAAGCACAGAAATGCAAGGCCTTAATAAGCTAAGTGCAGAACTTCAAGAAAGAAATAAATACATTGCGTCTTTGAACGAAGTACAAGAAACTGATATAAGCAAGCTATTTCCTAAATGTATGTCAAAGACCAAAAGCAAGAAGAGATCAAAGGATGTCGATCCAATTATTAACAAATATAGAGAACTGAAGAAATCTATGAAAGTCTCAAGTGAAGAGGATATATACCTCAACAATTGTGCCAACATCCAATTCGCAGCAAAACCAGTTACAACTACTGAAAAAATACCGGATATTGACGCTAAAAATCCTGATGACGACAGTGCCATTTCGTCAACCAATGGTAATCCCGAAATCACCATCGACTCTGGTGCGTCATACGATACGAGCCAATCGCTCGAAACTGGATACTCCTTAGAGTCCGAAATTAGTGTAGATTCATTATGTACCAGTACCGACAAGAGGTCCTCTCTTAAAGTGGGACAGTCAACGGATTCAAGTGATTTGGACAAAATGGAAATAAGTCCTGAATCCGTAACTTCGCGTTCTAGTGCCAGCACGGCTCCATTGAAATCTGGTTTTTCGATCGAGTCGAGCGATACATCGGCTGGTAGTGACTGGAGCCGGCGTGACAAGACCGGGAGCACGGCATCGCTCGGCTGCGCCAGTTTAGCATCCCTGCCTTCATATAGCGAATGCTCCAAAGATAGGAAACTCTTAGAGACACGCTCATCGTCGGAAGATACGGCCCCTGTTCCGGTTATTCCGCCGCCCCGTGCTTTCCCGCACGCCCCGCTATTACCTTCACTGAGTGACGGCTCGGACAGTCTACCTTCAGAAGGAGGAGCGGTCACGTACCACCGGTACTATCACGTCTTCAAGCGAGGGGAGCTCGATCAGCTGATTGAGAAGTACGTGGAGAGTCTACACGTCGTGTCCTCGTACTACGACCAGGCCAGCTGGTGTGTCATAGCAGAAAAAGTTCAAGTATGGACCATTTAATGGACTTATAGTGTACTCACTCTTTGTCTAATGGCTGATAAAAGGTTTCGTTGCTGGTATATTTAGGGGCTGATGATAATAAACTATTCTGGTTCGTATTCTATAATCTTATGAAATAGTGAAGTTTATGGACATTAAATAATGAACATAGGACACTAATAAGTGCAGTGTTTACATCCAAGTGACCTTCATAACAAACTCGTAAGTGAGTGTTAAGGACATTTACACGTGAAATGCGGTTCTTATAAAATGTGTTAACCCTATGCGAAAATGCCAAAAGCAAAGCTTTTGTTTTTTTTAATAATATATTCTAGTCACTCTATAAAAGTTTACTAGTTGTTATTTCTAATATAATCTTAACAATTTCGTTGCCCATCGCAGAACGTGGCTTAACGGGAGTTATTGACCTATCAGTTCCTAGGGGCTACATTACTCGTATGTGTATCTGTATCAACATATTGGTAATGCAACCATGTCTAAGCGAACAGTGTCCATGTTAATAACTCTTGGTTAAAACTACGTTTGCCACAACGGGCATTAGTATTCGATGCGATAATAGAATTCGCATGAATGAAAACTAAGAGCTTTAAATAGTGAAAAAATTAAATATAATATATTATATACTTCAGTGGCTCAATATTATATAAGCTATTCATAGCTTATTTACTCTGACGTTTATGTATACCTACAGAAAATTGTAACGTTATTCTCAGATACTTATAGGTATAACGAATTAGACCATACTCCAAGACCAAAATAATTAGGTACAAAGAAAATATTCAGATTAATTATAATCGTTCTATGACAATAACAGAGCCGTAGCAATGAGGTCATCCAAATTGTTTTTAGTTCCCCGACACATAATATACCTATATATTTTTATTCGCACTAATATTTCGGTTTTGGATTATGGTTGTCTTTTTTATTTAAATATAATCGTATTAATAATCTGGTGTTCTGAAAATGTACTTTGTTTCTTCAAATTAATCATATCGAGCTGGCCTCTCATTCTCATACAAATTGTATAGTTGTCATGTATGGGTCCACTGTATTATCTTGCCACCGATATCGCAACGTTATAAACATTTCATACTAAATTTGGACCATTTAGTAAAGTTAGAGGATTTAGTCTTGGTAGTGGCAGAACGGAAGTCCCTTTGCCTACCTGTATAATACTTGAGAGTACAAAAATACATCCATAAATTATTTGTTCAATAATCAGAACCTACTGTTAGTGTACTTTTCAAAGTCTACGCTTCAATATCCGGAATTTATCTTTTTAGATCCGTGTAAAGTTTTTTTTTTTTGTTTATCCCGTAAAAATACGCACACGTTGTATACCCACATAGCTGACGGTTTAGTTTAGTAGGTACTTCATAAATTCCGTTTATTTTTTTTATTTGCTATTATTTTTTTCATTATTTCCAACTAAAAGTTTTTATCTGATCCTATGCTTGTCAATTTATCGTAGAGTCCATAAACTATGTTTACTTTTCTTTTATTTAAATTATGAGTATAGGAAACGTAATCGAATGTCGTGCCATCTAACACAATGCTAAATATACATTTCGTTATATTTTCAGTTTAAAACGTCCTTTTACTTGAAAAAAAGTTGCGTTCCAAGAGAATACTAATTGAAAAAAAACCGTAATAATAAGTAATTTTTTTATAAGTGAAAATAACGAATTTTAAATTTCTTTTCATCGACATATTAGTCAATAAGTATTTAATTGGATAAGTTAATACAATATAAATGTACCGTGCAGCTACAGGATCATTAATTACAATATAATTTGAACATTATATAAACATCAATATTTTCTATTAAAAGAATCAATCATCACTCATAATAAAAATGAATTTCCTTTTTCAAAATAGAAGCCAAAACAACCCAAAAAGCATCATTTTAAAATCATAATTTGGTGAATATTTTTAAAAGAAACACATTTTTATAATGATTATTACAAAAACACAACGAACGAACGAGCAATGGCCACGGAACCAACCGGAGTCCCTTTTATTTGTACAAAGTTAACAAATGTGGATCAAAAGATATGGCAGCATTGCTTACACGGTAATATTAACGTTGGAAAGTATTCGGTATTGTACTGTAAATAATCGCTATAAGTATAAAAAGCTATTAGAAATAATTATGTTATCAAAAAATCAAAGTGAGATTAAAATTAATATTATAGTTATAGTAAATATAAAACAATGAACACATAGCTGAGTATTTAATATTTTCTATAATTTAATGAATCTCAAACAGACTTTTGGGGAAAATATTAAATGTACAGATGTTTCATTGTCACTAGAAATGTACGCGTTAGATAAATACTGGACTGTAGCGGTTAGGAGGTATACCTATATATAACATGCACAACCGTTACTGTACCTATTAATTTAATATCTTTATGTAAGTCTTCATTATAAGTCAGTGACTGTCGATAACGTTAGTGACACTTGCAGTTTATTAAAGTGGTAAATATTATAAAACATGTTTCAGTACCTACGGTACTAAAATATATGTACTTATGTACGGTACTGGACTGCCTATCACCTTTTGATTATCCTAAAAAAAAAAGACTAGAAGAACCAAAGTACTTTACACAAATATACAAACTTTCCACAAAATACATCAGACGTTCAGACCAAATAATATTGTAAATAAATTCTGAATCAGTCAGCCAAATCAACATCAATTACTAAACTCATAAACTGCAATTGTCTCTTCACAAAACCAATAAGCACATTCCATTAAAAGTAATCGATTAAAAAAAAAAACACAATTTTATATTACTTGTGTACAATAATTTCGAGCATTAAGTCTGTCCGATGGACATTAAATTAATTTTATTCGAAGTTGTGACGTTTTTGAAGCATATCAGTGCTGTTTAAGTATGTAAGGGATGTATATTTTTTTTCCTATTTTTGTAAATTAAATTGCTTGATACAATTATTTGGTAAATTATGCAGGGTGTCGCTGTCACAAAAAATGGGATGTCTATCAATTATTTAATGCAGTTGCACGTAGACAAATATAGAATTATTATGGTAGGTACTTTATTCTCCATGTGACCAAAACTGACACGAAACAAATATATCCGTATTTGTTAATTTACGAGAACCTTCAGTTATATCTTTATGGAGTAATAAATAATAATGAATCTGCATTATCGCGTAATATATAGTAAGTGTATGTACCTATTCCTTTTCATTCCTTATATTCCGAATTCTATCTTGTGTAAATACATATTCATACATATATAATGTATTTCATATTGGCTTAATCTGTGATATATAATAGAAATTGGCACAAACCCACATTATTTGAAAATTATTTAAAAAAGAGGAAAAATACACGTAAAACAAAGGATATATATTTTGCTGTTGACTTTTGCAATTTTCGTTTTACCGTTATTTGTGATATTAATTTTATAACCGCATGATATTCGGTGGAGAAATATTTGTCTGATTTTTATTATTGGCAAGAAGCATAAAGTATTTATATTACAAAATAAACAACGCATATTGTTAATATTTACTTAAAATATATGGTTAGCACATAGAACAGTACTGTTTCTAAAACGACATCAATTTTCTAAAAAATGAGACGCGCTGTTCTGAAAAAAAAATCCAAAAGAGTTCAACGCACTGTATATATAATATCGATCAAAAACTTAAAAATTTTGAACACGATGTTGGTATTTGACTCAGCGAATTTGCAAAAATATTTACGTTACCCCTACAATAGGCTGTATCTTCAATACGCTGGATTCGGAAACCTTGTAACATTTTGCTAAACCCTGAAATTTTGCATGCTTATATGTTTTATCTTAGCTAAACATGTTTGAACCTTTCTAATTTTATTTAACACGTACTATGTTTCATGCAAATAATTGATTTCTGTTTAAATAAAGTGTATTTTAAATAGGCGTTAATTTTGCAAAAACACCAAAAAGGGATTCCATAATATTTTTTGGAACAGTGCGTCTAATACCAACGATTTTTGATGTCGTTAACTTCATAGATTTTTTTATCATACCTAACCTCGCTACACTACGCTGCACTCGTAAAATATTAACAATAGTATAATGCTCATGCTGATATCTTCATATCAATCATGTACTGCGTAGATGGAGCTACGAAATAAACGGAAATTAAAAACTTTCTCATGGGAAAAAGTTTCATTTTGAACCTCCATATGAACTCGATTTCACCAACAAATATCATATTGGGTGTATTTTGCGTACATTTTGGCTGACTTGTACTTTCTAACATTGTGATCCAAAATATTTGCAATAGTGTATGTGTTGCCATATAAAGTTCTTTTTTAAATACATCGTTCGAATTTACTTCGTCGCTCCATCTGCATATACGTAGCCAGTTAAGTCCCAGTTTTAATACGAATCATTGATACTGTTCGCTCTCTTACGAATACGAGCAGTGTTATATTAAATGTAATGAAAAATACAGTAATACATTGTAAGCTTATGTCGTACTGTATCTATACATTATACTAGGTGACAACCTTCACAATAAAATGAAGACTTCAATATTCTATTTGTTTTATTCAATCCTAACTGTAATTATAAATGTGAAAGTGATTTTTTATATTTGTTTGTCACCTTCAAGCCAAGGTACGGCTGGAGAGATTTCGATGATATTTGGTACAGAGGTAAACCATTACCTGGGTTGAGTTGAGACATAGGACACTTTTTATTCCTTCAAGTACCATTGGGATCATTTCCAACCTCCATGCGTCCAACCCAAGACCAAAGCTAGTTAGTTATTCAGAATTGCTTCTTACTCTATCCTTTTTATTACGTATGGGAAATCATCAAATGACCCCCCCCCCGCTCTGGGCGGAGCGGGAGGGAGTGTCAGACTTGTACTGACTAAAACCCATCCATGTTCCTTATTAGCCCTTTGTGTTCCAGGGCCACGGTATCTCTTTCGAACAGTCCCGCAGCCCTTCTTACTCTATCCTTGGTTTCTGAAAGTTTTTATCTACTGAATCTGTGGGCCTAGTGCGATTTCTTTATCACTGACTAAATTGTCTCGTTGGTCTACTGGTCGCAAGTGCGACTGCTGAGGGTGAGGTCCTTGGTTCGATTCTTGGGTGGGGCTAAGTGTTATTGTGTTTTTGTCCATCAGGAACTTCTCAGTAGCAGCCACGGAGTCTGGATATGTACCCGCGTGATGGCAAAGGGCTCCACTTTAACTGGTGAAATGTGGATGTACTGTTAGGTACACTTCTGCCTGACCATTCGGGGTTTACAGTACGTCTACCATGAGTTGTCATAGTTAGATCGCTAGACGTAACTGCAATAGTTCCGTCAATAAGCAAATACTATAGTTAGCTTTTTCAATGTTACCATGAGCTGTGTTGGTAATATAATATAATAATAATAATAAATCATTTATTTCAGATTCATCCGTAGAAGATTACATCCATATTTGTTAGTAGGTACAAACAGAAAGCTTACAAACTAGTGTTAGTAATAATGATTTGATCAATTAGATCAAAAAAAATAAAATAATTATATTAATTCAATAAAATACAATAATCACAATCACATTTTATCAAATTAAATAAAATAAAAACTGGCAGTGGACCGGGTGGACAAACCGATGATGGCGGCAAATCTCTATACGACTGCATGCAGCCGTATCCAGCGAGCCAGCATCGGAGAGTCCCAACGGTCCGCCAGCGCGCGCAGGATGGTATTGGGACTGCCGCGCGTGCGGCGCATGATAGAAGCGCACCGTTTGCGCATGATGGCCGCAAAGCCATCTGTGTCAGCCGCCGCGAACATCGCGGATGCGCTGCAGTACCGCGGCAGTCCCATTAGCACCCGGAACGCGTTATTGTATTGAACGCGCAGATCACTGTATGTCCGCTGTGTATAGTTAACCCACAGGCTGCAGGTGTAAAAGGACTGACAGTACGCTTTAAAAAGCGCAACTTTGACATTCCCCGTACACCGTGAAAACCTGCGGGTCAACATATTGCATCGGACAGACAGTGCTCTGCGCTCCCTTTCAATATCTACACTGTCCTTAAGATCCTCGGTGACCCAGTGGCCCAAATACTTAAATTGCTCGACTTGGTTTAGAACAGTACCACATAAAGTGAAATTCGGAACGAATGTGTATCGATTGTTGTCCGGCCTGAAAATCATTATTTCACTCTTTCTCGCATTGTATTTGAGCCCATGAGCCACCGCATAGGACTCACAAATTTTCAGTAGCCTACGTAGGGCACCAATCGAGGGACTCAGCAGCACCATATCGTCCGCGTAGCTGATGTTATTCACGCACACTCCATCTATATGACACCCGATGCCGGTGCTGCTGAGCTCGTCGACCAGATGGTTGACGTAAAGGTTGAAGAGCGTGGGAGAGGTCAGCCCCCCCTGCCTCACCCCGCACTCCAGCCCGTACTCCCCCGAGAGAGAGCCTGCCCACCTTACAAAATTCTTTTGATTGTTATACCAATGCATAAATAATAGTACAATTTCCCTAGGTAGACAAGTTTCATCCCTTAATTTATCCCATAAAATGTCGTACGATACAAGATCGAAAGCTTTCGATAAATCAAGATAGCATGCATACACTGGGGTCTTTCTACTCGTATAATACTGCACAGTCTGCTTGAGGCACAGAATAGCACTCTCGGTGGAAAGCCCGGGCCTAAAGCCGAACTGCGCGTCGCTTAGCGAGACGTGTTTATCCAGGTGCTGACCAAGCAGACTGTCCAGTACTTTGGCGACCACTGTGGCTAGAGAGATCGGTCTATAGTTGTTTACATCTGATGTATCACCAGTTTTATTTTTGATGATTGGTACAACTATAGTACGAATTAAATTATCGGGCAGATGGGAGTGGCCTAAACACAGGGTAAAAAACATAGAAAGCACTCTGGGTAGGTGTACACCTGCATGCTGCAGGTGCTCGATGCTAAGGCTGTCGTGTCCCGGGGATTTACCCCTCACCATGCCTTTGATCACCGCACTCACTTCCTTCGCAGTAAAATGAACACTACGCTCACTACTTTCCTCAGCATCGGGCTCCTGCCGCGTTAGCCCCAGCGGAGACTCCACCCTGAAATAATTGTTGGTGCTTAATACCAAATTCTAAGCAAATGAAGCCCAAACTTGCAGTCGCTGTAGTTTAGTTTACTACACGGTGACGTAGGATAGATAACTATAGTGACTCATACTACGCATTTTAGTACCCAACTATCCGCTAGAGGCGTAAAAGTTTTCATACATTTTTTTAACTACAGACGCTAGCGAGTATTGATTGTTAAAACTCATGGTAGACGTACTGGCTAGATGTTATGTTGATTGGCAGTTGTTATTTCTGACAACCAATCACAGCTGTCTTATCGATCTTTTTATGCAATGTTACTTCTATTTATTCACACACGTTATGCAATATAACGTTACTTGTTTCAGCAGGGTAACAGATACAAATTATGAAAAATGTCATAAATATTTGAGGATCGTAGCCGGAGGAGTTCTGCAGTTTCTGCTTATCCCCATGGGAATATGAAACGACTTCAGGTTATTCGAACTATCCCGACTTAACTATAAAAATTCCATAACTTAATATATGGTCATAGAATTAGAGCGAAGCGAGCTGAATTTGGTGGAAATTCAAAAAATTGAAAACTTGTTTAAATAAAAGTTGATTTATTTACTTATTTTACAAATAAATACAAAACAAATAATACACACTTAGGCTATGTTTTAAACATAATGTGGAAGGTACTCTTAAAAGAACAAAATGCAAGACATTTCTGTAGCTACCAGAGCTAATAAAAGGACCAACATAAACCTATTCATAAAATCGTTTTCACAAGTTTCAATGCAGTTGGAATATGTGAAATA
Source organism: Cerastis leucographa (assembly GCA_963082945.1). NCBI lineage: Eukaryota > Metazoa > Arthropoda > Insecta > Lepidoptera > Noctuidae > Cerastis > Cerastis leucographa. The sequence continues at coordinate 10,924,070 of OY720353.1, forward strand.
CTTTGCTTAATAAAAATTACGAAGAATTCGTCAAGTAGAATGTCTTTAAAACATATTAGTTTAGTTTAATCATTGATATATTAAATATTAAAAACTTGAATGCACTGTTACATGCAAACGTCACATCAGAAAATGTTGTCTTCGATAAATCATTTCGCTCCAATCGTTGTCTACCAAAAATCACAAGTTCCGATGGACTAAACACAAATTCAAACTTACACCAATCACACAAGGTTTAAACGCGAGCAACGCGTGATAGGTCACGGCTTAACAGCCATTGTTTTTCGCCAATTGAATATTAGATACGTGACATAACGTGCGCAACTTGCGTTTGAAAAACAACTTTATGTGGTAGGTGTAAGTTCGAATTTGCAAGCAGTGAAAAGTGCGCACAATTCGAAATTGTGCACACTTTTTCTGCGGACGTGTTTGAGTCGCTGAATGTATCATGGGTTTTTTTTTTATATATCAATGGGTTTAATACAAAAGTATTAGAGAGTTCTGACTAAATGTTATAAAATCGCCTATATTTTAAAAGTTTAATATTATGTATGAATATCTTATTCTATCATGAGGCCTAAAAAATGGAAAAATGGAACTCAGATCGTAAAATTACAATAATACTTCCATGAAAAACTGAACATGATCGGAGACTTGACCAAGTTTTGCGTAAAAAGGGGGGGGTAGTATTACAATCACTCACGAAATGTGTATGATCAAGAAATCAACGATGAAATATGAAATAGAATCTGTAACCGATATTATGATTTTGATAGACTTACATTCTACTTCCATGTAGTACTCCCCTCTCCCCAAAAACTAAACATGTATGATATTCATTCGACCTGCGCAAAATGTCACATACAGATATTTTAGGAACGGAGAGACCCAGTAAGATACCGGTTACCGGCACGAACAACCCTTTATGAATCGGTTGCGACGGCCAGAACAGTTGGCTTATACTGGCATTACACTTTGCCACACATTAACATTTACAGCCACATTGGCCCTGCATCCAAACAATTAAAAGTCAAGAGGCCTTTGCCCAGCAGTTGGACGACACAGGCTAACAGTATCATTATCATTAAAACACAACATTTTGTTATGATCCAATATCGCGAACATTTTGACAAAAACGCCAAGTAAAGTGCCAATACAAAAATTACCCAAATACTTGGTAAAAACAGTGGGTGGAGGGGTGTACTCGTAATTGGTAGTGGGGGGTACTGGAAATTGGTAGGGAGGGTTCTGGGAATGGGTAGAGGGGGGTGTACTGGTATGTGTAGAGGGGGTGTACTGGTATGGGTAGAGGTCGGGCTACACGAAGTACGCGGCGAGTTGCGCCATCTTGTCCTTGGGCTGCTTGTTGCGATGTTTGTTCCCGCGCGCGCGGCCGCCGCGCCCGCGCCCGCCCGGCGCTCGCGACGCCACTGCGCGGTGCTTCTCTACCTGCGCCCGGAATGTACTCATGCTTAACTAGATTAGTTAAGTCGACATTGCATCCAACAGGATCTGGAGTATGTGGCCGTTAATGGCTCTCGAGAGCAATTAACGGCCACAGACTTCATTACAATGTAGGACTAACGGTGCGGACACATCACCTCGTCGCGGCGCCGCCACCGCGACCGTGAGCTACTGTGCCGCGATGGGGGCGCCGCGCCGTTTGCTTCCACAGCGCATTGCTTTTGTATACGAGGTTAACTTGAGGTTACGAGTAGGAAAAGTTGTCATCACCGAAAGTAATGTATTTACCCAATATTTTCGTTGGTTCTGTTGTTCCATCCCTTTTTATAATGAACCATGATGGATTTCATTTTAATAGGAATTATGAGGCGCTTAAAATATGTGCTGATGACAAATTTGATGAATATGTTAGAATGTCCATATCAAGTTTTGAAGACCTACAAACCAAGATAGCACTTCGTCAAAAGCAATGCGCTGTGATAGCGAACGGGGCGACGCGGCGTATCGTTCGCGGCGCCGTGGCGTCGTCGTCAGGCGGCGCTGCGTTGTGGTGATGTCTCCGCACCGTTAGTAAAGGCTCGCTTACACCACAAATCACTAAAAGTCGATTATCGCTTAACGAATTTAAAACATAACTCGTGTTTATATCATATCCAGGCGAAGTCAGGAACATACGTTTTAAATTCGTGCAGCGTTAAATGTCTTTAAAGATTTGTAGCATAGACTAAAAACATATTATTTTAAATAGATTTAAGTATTTAAAAATGTAAATAGCATGTTTAGGAATAAAATAAAGGGATGAAGAATACTGACGAGTGCACTGAAGCTGGGCTCGCAGTAGAGACAGGCCGTCATCTCGGTGATGGCGGCGGGCAGGCGCGTGCGCTCGGCGCGGTACTCCACGCATGTTTAGGAATAAAATAAAGGGATGAAGAATACTGACGAGTGCACTGAAGCTGGGCTCGCAGTAGAGACAGGCCGTCATCTCGGTGATGGCGGCGGGCAGGCGCGTGCGCTCGGCGCGGTACTCCACGCATGTTTAGGAATAAAATAAAGGGATGAAGAATACTGACGAGTGCACTGAAGCTGGGCTCGCAGTAGAGACAGGCCGTCATCTCGGTGATGGCGGCGGGCAGGCGCGTGCGCTCGGCGCGGTACTCCACGCATGTTTAGGAATAAAATAAAGGGATGAAGAATACTGACGAGTGCACTGAAGCTGGGCTCGCAGTAGAGACAGGCCGTCATCTCGGTGATGGCGGCGGGCAGGCGCGTGCGCTCGGCGCGGTACTCCACGCATGTTTAGGAATAAAATAAAGGGATGAAGAATACTGACGAGTGCACTGAAGCTGGGCTCGCAGTAGAGACAGGCCGTCATCTCGGTGATGGCGGCGGGCAGGCGCGTGCGCTCGGCGCGGTACTCCACGCATGTTTAGGAATAAAATAAAGGGATGAAGAATACTGACGAGTGCACTGAAGCTGGGCTCGCAGTAGAGACAGGCCGTCATCTCGGTGATGGCGGCGGGCAGGCGCGTGCGCTCGGCGCGGTACTCCACGCATGTTTAGGAATAAAATAAAGGGATGAAGAATACTGACGAGTGCACTGAAGCTGGGCTCGCAGTAGAGACAGGCCGTCATCTCGGTGATGGCGGCGGGCAGGCGCGTGCGCTCGGCGCGGTACTCCACGCATGTTTAGGAATAAAATAAAGGGATGAAGAATACTGACGAGTGCACTGAAGCTGGGCTCGCAGTAGAGACAGGCCGTCATCTCGGTGATGGCGGCGGGCAGGCGCGTGCGCTCGGCGCGGTACTCCACGCATGTTTAGGAATAAAATAAAGGGATGAAGAATACTGACGAGTGCACTGAAGCTGGGCTCGCAGTAGAGACAGGCCGTCATCTCGGTGATGGCGGCGGGCAGGCGCGTGCGCTCGGCGCGGTACTCCACGCATGTTTAGGAATAAAATAAAGGGATGAAGAATACTGACGAGTGCACTGAAGCTGGGCTCGCAGTAGAGACAGGCCGTCATCTCGGTGATGGCGGCGGGCAGGCGCGTGCGCTCGGCGCGGTACTCCACGCATGTTTAGGAATAAAATAAAGGGATGAAGAATACTGACGAGTGCACTGAAGCTGGGCTCGCAGTAGAGACAGGCCGTCATCTCGGTGATGGCGGCGGGCAGGCGCGTGCGCTCGGCGCGGTACTCCACGCATGTTTAGGAATAAAATAAAGGGATGAAGAATACTGACGAGTGCACTGAAGCTGGGCTCGCAGTAGAGACAGGCCGTCATCTCGGTGATGGCGGCGGGCAGGCGCGTGCGCTCGGCGCGGTACTCCACGCATGTTTAGGAATAAAATAAAGGGATGAAGAATACTGACGAGTGCACTGAAGCTGGGCTCGCAGTAGAGACAGGCCGTCATCTCGGTGATGGCGGCGGGCAGGCGCGTGCGCTCGGCGCGGTACTCCACGCATGTTTAGGAATAAAATAAAGGGATGAAGAATACTGACGAGTGCACTGAAGCTGGGCTCGCAGTAGAGACAGGCCGTCATCTCGGTGATGGCGGCGGGCAGGCGCGTGCGCTCGGCGCGGTACTCCACGCATGTTTAGGAATAAAATAAAGGGATGAAGAATACTGACGAGTGCACTGAAGCTGGGCTCGCAGTAGAGACAGGCCGTCATCTCGGTGATGGCGGCGGGCAGGCGCGTGCGCTCGGCGCGGTACTCCACGCATGTTTAGGAATAAAATAAAGGGATGAAGAATACTGACGAGTGCACTGAAGCTGGGCTCGCAGTAGAGACAGGCCGTCATCTCGGTGATGGCGGCGGGCAGGCGCGTGCGCTCGGCGCGGTACTCCACGCATGTTTAGGAATAAAATAAAGGGATGAAGAATACTGACGAGTGCACTGAAGCTGGGCTCGCAGTAGAGACAGGCCGTCATCTCGGTGATGGCGGCGGGCAGGCGCGTGCGCTCGGCGCGGTACTCCACGCATGTTTAGGAATAAAATAAAGGGATGAAGAATACTGACGAGTGCACTGAAGCTGGGCTCGCAGTAGAGACAGGCCGTCATCTCGGTGATGGCGGCGGGCAGGCGCGTGCGCTCGGCGCGGTACTCCACGCATGTTTAGGAATAAAATAAAGGGATGAAGAATACTGACGAGTGCACTGAAGCTGGGCTCGCAGTAGAGACAGGCCGTCATCTCGGTGATGGCGGCGGGCAGGCGCGTGCGCTCGGCGCGGTACTCCACGCATGTTTAGGAATAAAATAAAGGGATGAAGAATACTGACGAGTGCACTGAAGCTGGGCTCGCAGTAGAGACAGGCCGTCATCTCGGTGATGGCGGCGGGCAGGCGCGTGCGCTCGGCGCGGTACTCCACGCATGTTTAGGAATAAAATAAAGGGATGAAGAATACTGACGAGTGCACTGAAGCTGGGCTCGCAGTAGAGACAGGCCGTCATCTCGGTGATGGCGGCGGGCAGGCGCGTGCGCTCGGCGCGGTACTCCACGCATGTTTAGGAATAAAATAAAGGGATGAAGAATACTGACGAGTGCACTGAAGCTGGGCTCGCAGTAGAGACAGGCCGTCATCTCGGTGATGGCGGCGGGCAGGCGCGTGCGCTCGGCGCGGTACTCCACGCATGTTTAGGAATAAAATAAAGGGATGAAGAATACTGACGAGTGCACTGAAGCTGGGCTCGCAGTAGAGACAGGCCGTCATCTCGGTGATGGCGGCGGGCAGGCGCGTGCGCTCGGCGCGGTACTCCACGCATGTTTAGGAATAAAATAAAGGGATGAAGAATACTGACGAGTGCACTGAAGCTGGGCTCGCAGTAGAGACAGGCCGTCATCTCGGTGATGGCGGCGGGCAGGCGCGTGCGCTCGGCGCGGTACTCCACGCATGTTTAGGAATAAAATAAAGGGATGAAGAATACTGACGAGTGCACTGAAGCTGGGCTCGCAGTAGAGACAGGCCGTCATCTCGGTGATGGCGGCGGGCAGGCGCGTGCGCTCGGCGCGGTACTCCACGCATGTTTAGGAATAAAATAAAGGGATGAAGAATACTGACGAGTGCACTGAAGCTGGGCTCGCAGTAGAGACAGGCCGTCATCTCGGTGATGGCGGCGGGCAGGCGCGTGCGCTCGGCGCGGTACTCCACGCATGTTTAGGAATAAAATAAAGGGATGAAGAATACTGACGAGTGCACTGAAGCTGGGCTCGCAGTAGAGACAGGCCGTCATCTCGGTGATGGCGGCGGGCAGGCGCGTGCGCTCGGCGCGGTACTCCACGCATGTTTAGGAATAAAATAAAGGGATGAAGAATACTGACGAGTGCACTGAAGCTGGGCTCGCAGTAGAGACAGGCCGTCATCTCGGTGATGGCGGCGGGCAGGCGCGTGCGCTCGGCGCGGTACTCCACGCATGTTTAGGAATAAAATAAAGGGATGAAGAATACTGACGAGTGCACTGAAGCTGGGCTCGCAGTAGAGACAGGCCGTCATCTCGGTGATGGCGGCGGGCAGGCGCGTGCGCTCGGCGCGGTACTCCACGCATGTTTAGGAATAAAATAAAGGGATGAAGAATACTGACGAGTGCACTGAAGCTGGGCTCGCAGTAGAGACAGGCCGTCATCTCGGTGATGGCGGCGGGCAGGCGCGTGCGCTCGGCGCGGTACTCCACGCATGTTTAGGAATAAAATAAAGGGATGAAGAATACTGACGAGTGCACTGAAGCTGGGCTCGCAGTAGAGACAGGCCGTCATCTCGGTGATGGCGGCGGGCAGGCGCGTGCGCTCGGCGCGGTACTCCACGCATGTTTAGGAATAAAATAAAGGGATGAAGAATACTGACGAGTGCACTGAAGCTGGGCTCGCAGTAGAGACAGGCCGTCATCTCGGTGATGGCGGCGGGCAGGCGCGTGCGCTCGGCGCGGTACTCCACGCATGTTTAGGAATAAAATAAAGGGATGAAGAATACTGACGAGTGCACTGAAGCTGGGCTCGCAGTAGAGACAGGCCGTCATCTCGGTGATGGCGGCGGGCAGGCGCGTGCGCTCGGCGCGGTACTCCACGCATGTTTAGGAATAAAATAAAGGGATGAAGAATACTGACGAGTGCACTGAAGCTGGGCTCGCAGTAGAGACAGGCCGTCATCTCGGTGATGGCGGCGGGCAGGCGCGTGCGCTCGGCGCGGTACTCCACGCATGTTTAGGAATAAAATAAAGGGATGAAGAATACTGACGAGTGCACTGAAGCTGGGCTCGCAGTAGAGACAGGCCGTCATCTCGGTGATGGCGGCGGGCAGGCGCGTGCGCTCGGCGCGGTACTCCACGCATGTTTAGGAATAAAATAAAGGGATGAAGAATACTGACGAGTGCACTGAAGCTGGGCTCGCAGTAGAGACAGGCCGTCATCTCGGTGATGGCGGCGGGCAGGCGCGTGCGCTCGGCGCGGTACTCCACGCATGTTTAGGAATAAAATAAAGGGATGAAGAATACTGACGAGTGCACTGAAGCTGGGCTCGCAGTAGAGACAGGCCGTCATCTCGGTGATGGCGGCGGGCAGGCGCGTGCGCTCGGCGCGGTACTCCACGCATGTTTAGGAATAAAATAAAGGGATGAAGAATACTGACGAGTGCACTGAAGCTGGGCTCGCAGTAGAGACAGGCCGTCATCTCGGTGATGGCGGCGGGCAGGCGCGTGCGCTCGGCGCGGTACTCCACGCATGTTTAGGAATAAAATAAAGGGATGAAGAATACTGACGAGTGCACTGAAGCTGGGCTCGCAGTAGAGACAGGCCGTCATCTCGGTGATGGCGGCGGGCAGGCGCGTGCGCTCGGCGCGGTACTCCACGCATGTTTAGGAATAAAATAAAGGGATGAAGAATACTGACGAGTGCACTGAAGCTGGGCTCGCAGTAGAGACAGGCCGTCATCTCGGTGATGGCGGCGGGCAGGCGCGTGCGCTCGGCGCGGTACTCCACGCATGTTTAGGAATAAAATAAAGGGATGAAGAATACTGACGAGTGCACTGAAGCTGGGCTCGCAGTAGAGACAGGCCGTCATCTCGGTGATGGCGGCGGGCAGGCGCGTGCGCTCGGCGCGGTACTCCACGCATGTTTAGGAATAAAATAAAGGGATGAAGAATACTGACGAGTGCACTGAAGCTGGGCTCGCAGTAGAGACAGGCCGTCATCTCGGTGATGGCGGCGGGCAGGCGCGTGCGCTCGGCGCGGTACTCCACGCATGTTTAGGAATAAAATAAAGGGATGAAGAATACTGACGAGTGCACTGAAGCTGGGCTCGCAGTAGAGACAGGCCGTCATCTCGGTGATGGCGGCGGGCAGGCGCGTGCGCTCGGCGCGGTACTCCACGCATGTTTAGGAATAAAATAAAGGGATGAAGAATACTGACGAGTGCACTGAAGCTGGGCTCGCAGTAGAGACAGGCCGTCATCTCGGTGATGGCGGCGGGCAGGCGCGTGCGCTCGGCGCGGTACTCCACGCATGTTTAGGAATAAAATAAAGGGATGAAGAATACTGACGAGTGCACTGAAGCTGGGCTCGCAGTAGAGACAGGCCGTCATCTCGGTGATGGCGGCGGGCAGGCGCGTGCGCTCGGCGCGGTACTCCACGCATGTTTAGGAATAAAATAAAGGGATGAAGAATACTGACGAGTGCACTGAAGCTGGGCTCGCAGTAGAGACAGGCCGTCATCTCGGTGATGGCGGCGGGCAGGCGCGTGCGCTCGGCGCGGTACTCCACGCATGTTTAGGAATAAAATAAAGGGATGAAGAATACTGACGAGTGCACTGAAGCTGGGCTCGCAGTAGAGACAGGCCGTCATCTCGGTGATGGCGGCGGGCAGGCGCGTGCGCTCGGCGCGGTACTCCACGCATGTTTAGGAATAAAATAAAGGGATGAAGAATACTGACGAGTGCACTGAAGCTGGGCTCGCAGTAGAGACAGGCCGTCATCTCGGTGATGGCGGCGGGCAGGCGCGTGCGCTCGGCGCGGTACTCCACGCATGTTTAGGAATAAAATAAAGGGATGAAGAATACTGACGAGTGCACTGAAGCTGGGCTCGCAGTAGAGACAGGCCGTCATCTCGGTGATGGCGGCGGGCAGGCGCGTGCGCTCGGCGCGGTACTCCACGCATGTTTAGGAATAAAATAAAGGGATGAAGAATACTGACGAGTGCACTGAAGCTGGGCTCGCAGTAGAGACAGGCCGTCATCTCGGTGATGGCGGCGGGCAGGCGCGTGCGCTCGGCGCGGTACTCCACGCATGTTTAGGAATAAAATAAAGGGATGAAGAATACTGACGAGTGCACTGAAGCTGGGCTCGCAGTAGAGACAGGCCGTCATCTCGGTGATGGCGGCGGGCAGGCGCGTGCGCTCGGCGCGGTACTCCACGCATGTTTAGGAATAAAATAAAGGGATGAAGAATACTGACGAGTGCACTGAAGCTGGGCTCGCAGTAGAGACAGGCCGTCATCTCGGTGATGGCGGCGGGCAGGCGCGTGCGCTCGGCGCGGTACTCCACGCATGTTTAGGAATAAAATAAAGGGATGAAGAATACTGACGAGTGCACTGAAGCTGGGCTCGCAGTAGAGACAGGCCGTCATCTCGGTGATGGCGGCGGGCAGGCGCGTGCGCTCGGCGCGGTACTCCACGCATGTTTAGGAATAAAATAAAGGGATGAAGAATACTGACGAGTGCACTGAAGCTGGGCTCGCAGTAGAGACAGGCCGTCATCTCGGTGATGGCGGCGGGCAGGCGCGTGCGCTCGGCGCGGTACTCCACGCATGTTTAGGAATAAAATAAAGGGATGAAGAATACTGACGAGTGCACTGAAGCTGGGCTCGCAGTAGAGACAGGCCGTCATCTCGGTGATGGCGGCGGGCAGGCGCGTGCGCTCGGCGCGGTACTCCACGCATGTTTAGGAATAAAATAAAGGGATGAAGAATACTGACGAGTGCACTGAAGCTGGGCTCGCAGTAGAGACAGGCCGTCATCTCGGTGATGGCGGCGGGCAGGCGCGTGCGCTCGGCGCGGTACTCCACGCATGTTTAGGAATAAAATAAAGGGATGAAGAATACTGACGAGTGCACTGAAGCTGGGCTCGCAGTAGAGACAGGCCGTCATCTCGGTGATGGCGGCGGGCAGGCGCGTGCGCTCGGCGCGGTACTCCACGCATGTTTAGGAATAAAATAAAGGGATGAAGAATACTGACGAGTGCACTGAAGCTGGGCTCGCAGTAGAGACAGGCCGTCATCTCGGTGATGGCGGCGGGCAGGCGCGTGCGCTCGGCGCGGTACTCCACGCATGTTTAGGAATAAAATAAAGGGATGAAGAATACTGACGAGTGCACTGAAGCTGGGCTCGCAGTAGAGACAGGCCGTCATCTCGGTGATGGCGGCGGGCAGGCGCGTGCGCTCGGCGCGGTACTCCACGCATGTTTAGGAATAAAATAAAGGGATGAAGAATACTGACGAGTGCACTGAAGCTGGGCTCGCAGTAGAGACAGGCCGTCATCTCGGTGATGGCGGCGGGCAGGCGCGTGCGCTCGGCGCGGTACTCCACGCATGTTTAGGAATAAAATAAAGGGATGAAGAATACTGACGAGTGCACTGAAGCTGGGCTCGCAGTAGAGACAGGCCGTCATCTCGGTGATGGCGGCGGGCAGGCGCGTGCGCTCGGCGCGGTACTCCACGCATGTTTAGGAATAAAATAAAGGGATGAAGAATACTGACGAGTGCACTGAAGCTGGGCTCGCAGTAGAGACAGGCCGTCATCTCGGTGATGGCGGCGGGCAGGCGCGTGCGCTCGGCGCGGTACTCCACGCATGTTTAGGAATAAAATAAAGGGATGAAGAATACTGACGAGTGCACTGAAGCTGGGCTCGCAGTAGAGACAGGCCGTCATCTCGGTGATGGCGGCGGGCAGGCGCGTGCGCTCGGCGCGGTACTCCACGCATGTTTAGGAATAAAATAAAGGGATGAAGAATACTGACGAGTGCACTGAAGCTGGGCTCGCAGTAGAGACAGGCCGTCATCTCGGTGATGGCGGCGGGCAGGCGCGTGCGCTCGGCGCGGTACTCCACGCATGTTTAGGAATAAAATAAAGGGATGAAGAATACTGACGAGTGCACTGAAGCTGGGCTCGCAGTAGAGACAGGCCGTCATCTCGGTGATGGCGGCGGGCAGGCGCGTGCGCTCGGCGCGGTACTCCACGCATGTTTAGGAATAAAATAAAGGGATGAAGAATACTGACGAGTGCACTGAAGCTGGGCTCGCAGTAGAGACAGGCCGTCATCTCGGTGATGGCGGCGGGCAGGCGCGTGCGCTCGGCGCGGTACTCCACGCATGTTTAGGAATAAAATAAAGGGATGAAGAATACTGACGAGTGCACTGAAGCTGGGCTCGCAGTAGAGACAGGCCGTCATCTCGGTGATGGCGGCGGGCAGGCGCGTGCGCTCGGCGCGGTACTCCACGCATGTTTAGGAATAAAATAAAGGGATGAAGAATACTGACGAGTGCACTGAAGCTGGGCTCGCAGTAGAGACAGGCCGTCATCTCGGTGATGGCGGCGGGCAGGCGCGTGCGCTCGGCGCGGTACTCCACGCATGTTTAGGAATAAAATAAAGGGATGAAGAATACTGACGAGTGCACTGAAGCTGGGCTCGCAGTAGAGACAGGCCGTCATCTCGGTGATGGCGGCGGGCAGGCGCGTGCGCTCGGCGCGGTACTCCACGCATGTTTAGGAATAAAATAAAGGGATGAAGAATACTGACGAGTGCACTGAAGCTGGGCTCGCAGTAGAGACAGGCCGTCATCTCGGTGATGGCGGCGGGCAGGCGCGTGCGCTCGGCGCGGTACTCCACGCATGTTTAGGAATAAAATAAAGGGATGAAGAATACTGACGAGTGCACTGAAGCTGGGCTCGCAGTAGAGACAGGCCGTCATCTCGGTGATGGCGGCGGGCAGGCGCGTGCGCTCGGCGCGGTACTCCACGCATGTTTAGGAATAAAATAAAGGGATGAAGAATACTGACGAGTGCACTGAAGCTGGGCTCGCAGTAGAGACAGGCCGTCATCTCGGTGATGGCGGCGGGCAGGCGCGTGCGCTCGGCGCGGTACTCCACGCATGTTTAGGAATAAAATAAAGGGATGAAGAATACTGACGAGTGCACTGAAGCTGGGCTCGCAGTAGAGACAGGCCGTCATCTCGGTGATGGCGGCGGGCAGGCGCGTGCGCTCGGCGCGGTACTCCACGCATGTTTAGGAATAAAATAAAGGGATGAAGAATACTGACGAGTGCACTGAAGCTGGGCTCGCAGTAGAGACAGGCCGTCATCTCGGTGATGGCGGCGGGCAGGCGCGTGCGCTCGGCGCGGTACTCCACGCATGTTTAGGAATAAAATAAAGGGATGAAGAATACTGACGAGTGCACTGAAGCTGGGCTCGCAGTAGAGACAGGCCGTCATCTCGGTGATGGCGGCGGGCAGGCGCGTGCGCTCGGCGCGGTACTCCACGCATGTTTAGGAATAAAATAAAGGGATGAAGAATACTGACGAGTGCACTGAAGCTGGGCTCGCAGTAGAGACAGGCCGTCATCTCGGTGATGGCGGCGGGCAGGCGCGTGCGCTCGGCGCGGTACTCCACGCATGTTTAGGAATAAAATAAAGGGATGAAGAATACTGACGAGTGCACTGAAGCTGGGCTCGCAGTAGAGACAGGCCGTCATCTCGGTGATGGCGGCGGGCAGGCGCGTGCGCTCGGCGCGGTACTCCACGCTCACCTGCTGCGCGCCGCACGCGCCGCACGCCGCCTCGCACACCGACACGCGCGTCGCGTCCTCGAACACGTTTATTATTACGTCGCAACTGAAACGCAAATTAAACGAAATACATATAAAATGCAACGGCTCCGTATCGAAACATCCTACTAGTCAAATTACCTATTAGCAAATCGTCTTAAAAACAAAGGAATGGGAATTTTAGTCATAATACACATTGTCACTTGTTGTGTTAACACATTGTAAGTTAATATAAAGGATTATAATAAATTAAATATTAATTTGTAATAAAATAAAGGGAAAAAAAGCAAATAAAAGATATATGTCATCCGTCAACCCATACAGGACTCCCCTAATTTTCTTTGGTTTAGTTTATTGTCTCGAACAGGTCATAAAACTACTTAATCCTAAAAAAAACTAACATGTTTATGTGGTATAACTACAATTCTCATTCCTTTGTTTTAAGGACCATATGCTTTTTTTTTTTTACGGATGGGAAATCATCAAATTACTTCTCCCGCTCTGGGCGGAGCGGGAGGGAGTGTCAGACTTGTAATGACTAAAACCCATCCATATTCCTTCTTACCCCTTTGTGTTCCAGGCCCACGGTATCTCTTTCGAACAGTCCCGCAACCCTGGCAGACATCGGCCCTCTCGGACCCCTTCCGGTTTGCTGACATCTCCTTGAGGCGCGCGTGGAAGACGTACGCGCCGTCGACACGGCCTGTCGTCATGAGACGAACGGACGGTGAGCTAGCCCATTACTCACCGTCCACGGGCAAAGACCATATGCTCAAGGGACGTTTCGATACGAAGCCAATCCAACACTGTGACACTATAGGGTACCTGTCCCCCCGCCGACGAGTAACGAAAACCGAGTCGAATAAGCAGTGACAAAGCGTTCATACAACTCGATACCTTCCATTCTTTTTATTCAGATGTTTTACAATAGTTTTCCAATCATTGCACCATTCGTTCATTGTTCAGAATAGTTACAGCACTGATGATAACATCTGTGTCAATTGTTTAATTTAGTGTTCTTATATTGTTTTATTTTTACTTTTGTATGGATTCTTTTTATTTACCTATTTTTTTGTGAATGTATGGACATCGTAGGCTTTGTAAATTATTCTACCTTCTGTAGTAAGTAACGACTTATTGTCGGGCCTACGGTGTCCTCCCATACTTAAGTACTAACGCTGTAACTTCAAATATTGTAAAACCAAATGATTTTAAAAGATTATCCATGGAGTTTCTTGCCGGTTCTTCTCCATAGGAAACGACCATTCCGGACCGTGCACCTTTTGTCGATGTTTTATAAGTGCACATGTACACATAAGAAAAAAAAAATGATTTTGGTCTTCCGGTGAACATTTGTAGTGTCATTTTAATAAAGAAAATTGTATCGATCTATTATAATGCATGGAATGGAACTAATAATCGCTTATATTCTCTATTCAGAATTAATTTAAACATAGTGACGTTATACATACCGGTTGCACGCCAACTTCCACTTGGGTGCAGAGGGGTCCAACACGAGTACTCCCGCTTCACACTCCACACAACCCGACACGCCCGTCGAATTCACGCCGTAAGGACACGTAGGATGCGTGCAAGAGTTGCAGCCGAAACCCTTCTTCATGTCCCTGGAAATAAGGTTGAAAATAGAACAACAATAAAAAAATGCCATCGAAGCAGATCGAGTCAGATTTTTCTGAGAAAGATTATATTGACTGACCGGTGCAATTAATAATGAAGAAAATGAGAAGAAAACAAAAAACTAATTTTACTTTTGTTTTTATTTTTACAAATAAAATAAAAAAAACAGGCAATTCACCAAGTCGAGGAGCCGTCCACAAGTCCGAAGCCGTTATTCAAAGTCATGTGGCAATTGATTTTTATCATAAATTTACTAGCTGCTGCCCGCGACTTCGTTAGCGGGTTTTTTTTATGGATATGAAAAATAGACGCTGGCCGAATCTCAGACCTACCCGATATGCACACAAAATTTCATACAAATCGGTTCAGCCGTTTCGGAGGAGTATGGTAACTAACATTGTGACACGAGAATTTTATATATAAGATACTTATCATATCTGTGAAGTTCCACCAATTTATTTAATAGGGGATAACCTAATTTTTTTTTCGTGTAGTTTATTGAAAAGTATTGGACACGTATTTTTTCTTTTTTCACGTGGTCATAAAATTACGGAGATATATTGAGTTGAAATGGCGCATGACGTCACATGTAGGTAAGTTTTATACCTACTTGTGTCGTAGTAAGCCCCCACTGTCCATTTTTAATGAGTTTTAACTAAGTAATTTTTTGAAATTTTGATAAAACAAAAAATACGTGTCTAATATTTTTGTATTACCTGTCTGACGGACAAAATAGAGTGTCGTTTTCTTTACCCAATCCGCACCCCTATTTAACCCTGTATAGATGATCTGTTAAAAGGGCACATACCTGAAAGGCGGATGGTTGTAGCAATAGGGACACAGCGGGAAGCTCTTGCCCTTGTTGCCGGAAGACCAGGATAGCAGCTCAAAGTCGTCGAGAGGACACTTGAGCTCGCGGTATATGCGGACCGTACCGTTCTGAGGTAGACCGTACGTGTCGTCGCAGTGGGAGCAATGCAGGCGCGCGGGCTTAGCCTGTAGGTGACGAGAACAAATAAATTATTATCACAAAATACAACATAATATAACGCCTGTATTTCCCAAGTAAACTCACGTTTGGCTAGTTATGTTCAAGTCTCGGTAAATAGGGAGTGAAACAATTGCTGTTTTGTAGACAAAATTATAATTGAAAGTTGTTAAAGGACTATTAATCAAAATTTTTGCAGTAATCAAAATTTTACTGTAACATCAAACTCCGAAATCCTCATATAGACGAAATCTAGCAAAGCTTCTGCTTCTTAGCGTATCGATGGCAAGAAGTTCAAATATGTTTAGCGCAAAACTCTGCTTCACGAACTCCCCTCACTGATAAATAGATCATCCAAGTGTGCAGGTAATAGGGCATGCGGTGCAAGATATAAGGTGGGGCATTGTCTGTGGGGAGACGTCGCACACGCACTTGAGGTCTGAGCCGTCCATGAACCCATCTGCAGAGATTGTCGGAAAAGCCGCTCAGGGTACGAATAAAAGAAAGAAAAGACGTTCCCAACTCACCTGAATATACCTCATATACCGCCTACACTTGCCGCACCTAGATAGCGCCTTCCCGCTCGTCTTCAGCGATGAGAAGTTGACCTCGAACAGCTGATCCATCGCCTCGATAGACCTCACGAAGTACTGGAACTTCCTCCTAAATATCTCTGTGGTGTGTGTGAGGACCGCGTGGAAGTCGGCGCGGCCTACCGCGATGAGATTCAGTTGCTCTTCTAGAGCTGAGCGCATTGTTGGTAGGACTAGCTCGGGGTCGATCTGGAAAGGAGGTTTTATTTTGTAAAGGATTGAGAGTTAATATTGAAATATTGTACTTTATAATAGCTTTAAACCCGCTGTGTTTTTTTACTACGACTAGGTGACATCAATAGAAGTGATTATTTGGTTTTCAATTTTTACCGATAAGCAAAGTGTTGGAAATCCAACAACTAGCGTTTTGTATACTAAATAGGCATGCGTTTGGCCTGATATGAAGCGATGACGCGGCCTAGGGTGGAGCACGCTTGCTTAGAAG
Source organism: Cerastis leucographa (assembly GCA_963082945.1). Lineage (NCBI taxonomy): Eukaryota > Metazoa > Arthropoda > Insecta > Lepidoptera > Noctuidae > Cerastis > Cerastis leucographa. Next base: position 10,940,005 of record OY720353.1, read on the forward strand.
AAACCGATTCACTGGAACTTTGAAGAGATCTAGATTAAAATCTTTTTCTTCGTGTCGCTGGCACGACAAATTTTATATATTGTTGGCACAGAACTTCGCCACTTTCACCACGTCGTCGGTGGCAGCGCAAAGGTCACCTCGGCTGCGTATTTTTGGGCTAAGAGGGCAGGATACTAAGTGGAGCATAATTTACGACACAGCTCCACAACCAGACCCCGCCGCTGATTCGTTGAGCCGCACTGAGCGATGTTGGAGTTACATCTTCCCACTTGATTCCCACAGATTATAAAGATCAGGGAACAGAGAATCCGCCAGTAAGTTCCAGACTGGCGGTTCGCATAATAAATGAGGAAGCAAAAGCGCTTTCTCTTCAACCATATAACGGTGACGCTTCGCCGTATCACTGCTCGTCCAATGATAGACTGGGTATGGGGGCGTTAGATTATCTAATCCAACCAAAGCCCCGAAATGTGTTTTACATCGCGTATACGTTAGTTTCGACAGCGGCTTACCTTTTGATATCCATGCACCAGCACGATGCCCAAGTTAGTGGGCACCAGTTTCCGGCCGCTGCCCACTGTGACGTAGTTCCGTTGACAGATGTTGTTGATGTGCACGGGGATAGACGCGTCCGTGCCGATGCCGTGTTTCTCCATCAGGGTGATTACCTGAAAATTTGAGATACGGACTTTCCTTTAGTAATTAGCGGTATGACGGGCAAAATGTCATAAAATGCGGAATACTAGAAAAAAGCGCGTATTTTGTTTCAGTTTCATTATCAGGTAACAGTCTAGAAATCGCGCAGAATAGCTCTAAAAAATCCGTGTTATGGTGTCCGTTTTTACACAAAGCAATTATGCAGAGCGCATTTGATGCGCGAAAATAGGCCACTATTTTTTATGCCTTTCGGCGGAACATAGGATGGACCAAAAATTGTTATACAACATCATTTTGTACCCTGTCTTCACAAAATTAATAAATGAATTTGATTTTGAAATAGTGGGTTGATAGTGTTTTGTTGTAACAAGACCACATAATACAGGGAGCAGATCAAGTCACTTGCATTCGAAAAAAAAAAAGTTGCTCGTATACATGAATCGAAACAGTTTCTTTACAAATATAAGTTTTTATTGAGAAACTTGTTTAACATGACCGAAAGGATGCAGGTGACAAAATCGCCACCCTGTATGTATAAACTGATAAGGCACAAAATGGTTTATTTTTTCTTCAACTTTTTTACCAAAAAGATCTTAATCCTTACCTCAGATTCAGTGAGGTAGTCGGGCGGCGACGTCTGACACTCCACTAGTCTATGGTCGTGAGCGCGCAGTACGTCATCCACGTTCAATACCGGCACGAACTCGTCTTTGCCGAACGCCTGTTGAAACAATAATAAACGTTTGAAATCATCATAGCCACTGTTTACACTAAGATTCACAAAGACAATAAAAACCCAAATAGTAATTTTTATAGTGAGCAGAACAGCTGGCCTGGCCTACCATAACGTCTTTGCAAAAGCAGTTTTGTTTTTTATCTTTCTTCTTCTGTGTGAAAACTTGCTTCAGTCACTTATCTATCTAATGCGCACTATCGCCCGATAGAAAGTCTGCAGTCCGCAGTCTGCGGGGACTCCTAAGTTATCTATGTGATCAACATCGTAACTTCCAAACTTTTTATATTATAAATGGGGAAGTTTCTTTGTTTGTTACCTCATCATCTTCCTGCCCTTGTCCCATTTTATTTGGGGTCGGCGCAACACGTCTCTTTCCTCCATTCTCCTCTGTCATTCGTCATGCTATCACTCAGTTCTTTTTCCTTCATATCATTTTTCACACAATCCATCCATCTTTACTTACTCTTCCTCTCCCTTTCCATCCATCCACATTTATATTCATCACTCTTTTAGTCACATGTGTTTCATCCCTCCTCATCACAAGTCCATACCAAGAAAGACGACTCCCTTTCATCTTTTCTGCAATTGGCGCCACTTTCAAACTTCCTCATACTCATTTCTTACTTTATCTATTTTAGTCACTCCACAAATCCATCTCATTCTGATTCTCATCTTTGCTGCATGCAATCTTTTTTCATCCATCTTCTTCACTGCCCAGCATTCCGATTCAAACAATACGACAGGTCGTATCACGGACTTGTATATTTTCCCCTTTAACTTGATTCGCCCCTAAACCACTGCCACTGAACCGATTATCCTAAAATTTTGCATACACGTTCGAAGCCGCGGGCAAAAGCTAGTATTGCATATAGTCAGAATCCCGATGACAACCGGTGGGTAAAAGCACACCAGACAATACTCGTCTAATATGAAATGAAACGATATTGATTTTTGTCAGTATATTATCAAAACACACTAAAACCCTTTTTTAACCGACTTCTAAAAAAGGAGGAGGTTCTCAATTCGGATGTTTGTATTTTTTTTTTTTTTTTTTTATGTTTGTTCGCGCCAACCGATTTGGAAATTTATTTTTTTGTTGGAAAGGGTATACTTCCCAAATGGTCCCATAGTCACCAAGTCGGGATCTGATGATGGAATCTTGGCGAAATCGAGGGAACTCTTTAAATTTTATAGGAAAACGTACAGTGATTTTGGTATTTTCTACAACAAGTGAAGCATTTGCGTCCAATAAGAACCATTTTCATCATCAGATCTGATGATGAATCCAAGAGACAGGCTTCGGAACTCCATAACAAGGCAATGAATCTTAGCTGTGTTTGGGCTTGTTGGAATTGTAACGGTATGCACTTTCCAGGTGTATACACCGATTACGCTGAGATTTATGATCCGATTTGCGTGATTCTTCTTTAGTTTGATGTGGAATACCTGCCATTTGGTCCCATAAAAAAATAATATAGTTTGGCCATATAGTTTTCATTTTATTAAAATTTTTGTTTTATGTAAATTTTTCACGTATGTACACCGATTTCTCCGTGATTACTGGACCGATTTAGATGATTTTTCATTCATTTGGTAGAGAAGCTTGCCCATATGAATCTTTGCTTAGGTACTTTTTGAGTCATCCTCTTTATTATGCATTTTGTCCTTTGTCGTATGTATGGACGATGTGCTGGTGTCTAGTTACAATGTAAAAATTATACTTGACTAGGATTAAAGTGAGATAGGTACCACAACTGAAAAGGCTAAAACCTGCTCGGTTATTTTTTTTTGTAAAAAAGTTTTTTTAAACACAGTTTGTTATCCGTCAGAGAATCCTCCCTTTTCAATGAAGGATAAAGTTTACAGCCTGTCCCTAATACCTCTATAACGTTTCGGGTCCATACCTGCCAATGCATGACTTCGGTGTACCCGGCATCAACGAGCGTGTTCCCAGTATACTTGAAGGTCTCAGTACCGATCTGGAAGGTGATGATGGTAGACAGGTACTTGCAGTCGCGCGACAGCGTGGCGATAAAGTGACGCGTCACGTAGTCGTAGATGCGCCACGCGTCGCCTTCTAGGTCGGACTCCACTGAACAGAAAATACAGCGTGTAACAAGAGCCATCACCTAGACGTCATCCAAGCATTCTGTACATCAAACCAAGTAATGACATTAATCTGTACAAATATATAAAAATTGAAGTGTCTGTTTGTAATACTAAAATAACCGCTTTTTACTACATGCATATGAATATACGGTACATATACCAAAATAACTTTTGTCTGTCTGTCTGTCTGTTTGTTCCGGCTAATCTCTGGACCAGCTAAACCGATTTTGACGGGACTTTCACTGGCAGATAGCTGATGTAATAAGGAGTAACTTAGGCTAAAATTCCACGCGGACGAAGTCGCGGGCACAGCTAGTTTTACATAACATAACATTGTAACGCTAGAATGGTTAGGCACAGGTGTACCCAATAGTACATCCATATTGTGCCAGTTATGATGTCCCGAGTAATAGAAAGTGAGCCTGTTGCCATCAACCGGCCACAAAAATCAGACTTTGTGGCTGCTACTAAGACATTCCTGATGGGAAAACCCAACAATTTGCTTGACCTAGGAATCGAACCCAAGACCTCATGCTCAGCAGTAACGCATGCAAGACCAACGAAACAGTCAGTAAAGACGAAAATACAGGATGTTATAAGACCCATTACCTACACATCAAACCAACAGCTTTTATTTTGGTGTAAATAATCGCTTTTTTTATATACTTGTATAATTATTATTCAAAAAAAAGCAGACACAAAAAAGTCAAGACTTTGACCTTCGAGTTTCCGGGTACGGGTAGAACATACCAAAAAGATAAGTGCAATGAAAAGAAGAACGAACGAACAAACTAACGCTCGGTCTTTTACCACCCGTTATTTATTTAAAATAATAATATTATAATAAAATAATATTACAAATACAATTAGTTCATATATTTTATGTTACCTATCTCATCTGCAGTATCCATTGTGGTTGCAATAAAGAAAAAAAAATCTGTATCAAACATTCGTATTAGAAGCAAAGTGAAAGCCTAAAGATTTAAATCATTAGATTTGCCCAGACCAAACTTGGATCACGAGAAAAAGCGTTTAAACTGTGACGAGTGTACTCGGACATCCTCATACAACGAGAGATACGATGTTCAGTATGATTGAACAAGTTAACACTATTCAAATGTACAGACTAGCAAATCAAGTTACCCAAAACTGTCAAATTCTCCCAATCAACCTTAAACCTAATTCTTAAACGATAAAGTTGAAAATCTATTAAAAAAAAAAATTGACAGATTTTGTATCTTGATGTGCTGGCTGTCTGTAAACTGTAAAAGAATCAGAAATGCAATCTTATTGACGCAGTAGGGCGAATTTAACGACTTAATTCTTTGTTTGTACCATTGCCACTATTACGGGCTGTCTAAAATTTAGACAGCCCGTAACTCTAACTCTAACATTTAGACTCTAAATAGATGAAAGTACTAGTTACTAAACTATTCATTTGAAACTGTTTATATGTATTTAAACGGACCCGAAAACAAAACCGTACAAATAAGAAAGTACATGTCACAGCGGATTATAGCGGGAACACGGCATTAGGCCATGAGCGCATGATGGACTATTTGTCCGCCGGACAGAAATGATCCTGTCCATTGATTGCATTGCATTGTTTTTTCACCCATTAGTTGTTGCAAATTATCCCTATCTGTCCGGCTGTCAAAAAGTCCATCGTTTGTTCAGAGCCTTAATTAAAAACAACACTGCTCATTAATGCATGAGCTTTTAAATCAATTATCAAATATTATCACACAGCAATTATCTTTTTGCGTGCATAGGTTTAAGTTTTCTTGTTACTTATTTTTTTGCATTGTTGTGTGCACTTGCGGCTTGAACCAAAGAAACCTATTTTTGTCTTTCGTTACTTTCTTTCTTTAAACACTCATATACAAGTCGTTTACCAGCGGGCCTCATGGGAGTGATAGGTGGATGGTCACCGGCGTCGTGCCCTTTCTTAGGTCGGTTGATGCCGTTGGCGATGATGGCGCGAACTTCTGCGCCCCACTTGCTAGAGCTCTGTTGTTGCCGGAGTGTGCCCCTTGGAAGATGAAATATTGTTTTATTTGCATCAAATATATAGGATGAATTATTCAAGTCGACGTGGACGGTGGATTGCCAAAGTCGCAACTATGAGGAATAGCGTAAAATACTCAAAGGAGTCTCGAGCTTGATTTTGATGAAAACTAAAACTGCATTATTAGATTTTTGGAAAATCAATATTTCTAGCCAGGAATCGAACCCATTGATTTAAATAAACGAAACACTGTATTATTACACCATTCTATAGTGTCGCTAATAGGGAACCAATTCTGGACAGTAATGACATTTCCCAAAATCAATGGCTAGTTACAAAAAAAAATGAGATTACAAAATGTTGCTTTTTTGTTGAAATCATCATTATAAAAACACAGCCAATCATAGCTAATGACCACGGAGAGATAATCGCACACAAATAAGAAGGATTTCGGCCTTCGCTGCGCCAGAATGTCCATTCGAGATTCGACAGAAGAGAAAAACAATTATTCCACTCACATCAAGTCGTAATTCTCAGGGTAGCTGGTGGTCTCAGTACGTGGGTATGAGATATAACCCTGTGTATACAGGCGCTCGGCTATCTGTAAGCAAAGAACATTTCAATGTTAAGGTACACTACAAAACATTGCTTATTTGTGAACTATGAACAGTTGAAATGCAAATTATTGTCAAATAGCATGCCTTGCAAGATTTCACACAATCACTTTCGTCTTTCAATTGTGTTTATTGGTTTCAAGGCAATGAAATTAACATTCTTATACTTAGATTATAAAAATGTATGCTTACAAAGATAGAAAATATATTACTTTATTTTACATTTTGTTCAACTGCTGTTTGCCCCACAGGTAGACAAAGCATTCCCATTTCTCCTTTAAAACTTGAGCGATCTTGGGCCAAGAACAGACCAGCACAGCACCACTGTGCCACTCCATTTAATTTGTCTAATATTACACAATACACACCTGCATCGCGTGATGAGGTCCCATGCCAAGACCTGCACTAGCCACTCGCATCAGTTCAACTGTGTTCAGGGCAACAGGACGCGGCTTTATTTTCTCCTTAGCTTGAATGTTCACCACACTGTCGGACAAACTCAACGTTACAAATAACAGTAAAATACTCCCTGGACTACATTCTTAGTCTAGTGGTTGTAAGTTCGATTGCTAAGTATGATGGGTTAGATTCCAGGGTTGAGCAGTGTTCATCAGGAATCCCTCAATAGCAGCCACGGAGCCTAGATTTGTGCGCAGTTATTGGCCATATGCTTGCCCCCTATTACATGGGAACTGTGAAATGTGAATGTACTAATTAGTACACCTCTGCCTAACCCTTCGCGATTACAGGCCTGATGTTATGTTTATGTTAATAAAATACTTTTGATACAAATCTTATGGGCGTTCGTTCCCTCGGTGCCGAGGGAACAATACGTAATTTCGAAATAAATCCGTTCGTATGATCCCATGCTGCATCATTATTAATTACTTAACCTTTAGTTATAAATGTAATTTGTAAGATATTCAAGGATTCACTCTATAAATCATATACTTTAGAAACACGATTACTTGTAGTTTTCTCAATAGAAAATAATGCCCAAGTAAGTTCTAAAAAAGAAAATAAATCATCAGTACGGCGTAAAACCTTCACGGAAGGTCATCAGCTTTTAAATAATAACAAAACTACATGTTTCCTATAACATATACATTTTAGATTTCCAAAATGTGTATTGGTTTTAATAATATGAGGGAAATACATAACATAGCGCGCGTTCTGCCCATTATAACTAGAGCCGCCACTCTTCCCGGAGCGTCACATACACGGAGCGCATAGATGCGCTCTTATGTATATTTTAAGTTAAAAAGAGTCAATATCCCGTAATTCCTAGTTCTAAAACCAAAATTTTTGCCTTGATTTCAACCACTATACTAGACTTTCTATGAAACAAAAGTTGCCTCTGTTGTTGGATTTAGCTCTTTATTGTATAGGGCATAACTTGCATAGTCATAAAGCACTTACACTGCCTCCTTAATCTCTTTGATCCCAGCAAGAAACATATTAGCAATGTCTTTCTCAAAACTTCGCATTCTCTTCCACTCAAGCGGTAGTTCTCTGCCCTCAGAAGTACTAGCAGTAACCCGGAGCACCCAGTACGTCTCAGGCTTAAACGTCTGGATTTCATCGTGACGTTGAACACAGAAGCCTAGGGTTGGTGTCTGACAAGGACCGTATGAAATAAGTGATGCATCCAAATCACCATATCTACCTGTGAATTTGGAAAAAAGTTTTGTAAAATAAAACAACAATAACCAAATCAGAAATAATTAAGCAGTGGATAACTGGATAGTAATTAGTGTATGTGGTTATACTGCTGCTTTCCACTTACGTAAGCAAAGCCAAGTTATTTTAAAACTTGATCGCTAAAAATAACAATATTCTATCTTGCAATATTGGGTCAGGTGGCTATCCTAATACTAATATTTTAAATCCTACTAATATTATAAATGCGAAAATTTGTGAGGATAGATGGATGGATGGATGGATGGATGTTTGTTACTCTTTCACGCAAAAACTACTGAATGGCTTTGGATGAAATTTGGCACACGGGTAGTTTATAACCTGGATTAACACATAGGATACTTTTTTTCCCGATAGTATATTCCCGTGGGACAATTATCGAACTCCAAGCGGGCGACGCCGCGGGCATAAGCTAGTTTCTAATAAAAAAGTCTGTTTCTATTGTGACATTATCATCATTCATCAGTCTCTAGCCCTTTATTTGGAGTTGGCGCAGCATAAAATCTTTTTCTTCACATTATTTTCCTCATTCCTCCGCATAACATACCAGTTACCACACTGAAATGTTAGCTGACATAATAACAGAAATATATTTTTATGATTTTATGTTCTTATTAGTGACTGATTATCAAAACAAGTAAAATTGTTACCTTGAAAATATTTAGTCTGGAACCGTGTAAATGCACAACCAATTCGTAAATCAAGTTCTTGTCTTGCGTCAACACTCCGAGACTCATTCTCATTCGGCCGACCGAGATTCAACATGGCTGCTTTGATGTCCTTCTCTGTGATAGCCGAGAACTTAGCACGATAAGTCACTAGGGGTGAACTAATGTCGCCTTTCATATATTGCTGTACACAACTCATTACCTGTAAATAGATTTATATTGTGTTGAGAAAAGTTCTATTCTGCATACCCTTACGTTAAATAATTTACAATGCTTAAAGCCTATGCTGAGAGCTTCTAAGTCAGCAATATAAACAGAGGTGCACTTTTCAAACAGACTGCATTCAATACTTATTCTAACTTCTTCAACAAATTTACTAACTTTCTATTACAAAAAATTACTTTCAACTTACTTCAAAACAAATATTTTCGCCTTCTTTATCGCAATCCAGCCACAATATGAGGTAGTCACAAGATTTTGACTCCTGTGCCAACAGCGCAGGTATTCTGAGCCTGGGCATAGCTTCCTTTTTCTCCGTTGGACAACTGAACAACTCCACAGGGTCCACTTTATCCCAGTTATTGTATTTACCCGTGAAATCCAAACTCATAACGTGACCACAGACGGAAGTCATTTTGAAATGAACCGGCTCGTTTTTAAATGTTCCATTCCATTCGTGTATATTACAAGCGTTATTCGATGCTGTCGAAACAAGAAGTTTGATTAGTTTCTTTATAACAAAACATGAAAACACATTAATTAGAAATCTGAAATTGGTTATGACACGAACCTTTAGCGGTGGCGCATTTGCCATTGCTGAGTAAATTAGCGACATTCTGAGCTAAAGATGGCTTTTCAGCCACCATCAAAGCCGTCTTCATCTTGTTTTGGTGGAACCAGATGATTTGCCTATCATAAAAATTATTTCATCCAAGATTTGGGATCGACAAAATCCTGAAAATCAGAAATAATGTCATATATTGACAATGACATGACATGTATTATTGTACTCGTATCGTACTGTCAACATCCAAAATCCAAAGGTTTGCCATTACCTTGCCACAACAAAAAAAAGTTGTTTACAAAGGCGAAAGTTTGTGAGGATGGATGGATGTTTGTTACTCTTTCACGCAAAAACTACTGAATGGATTTGGATGAAATTTGGCACACGGGTAGTTTATAACCTGGATTAACACATAGAATACTTTTTATCCCGATAGTATGTTCCCGTGGGACAATTATCGAACTCCACGCGGGCGACGCCGCGGGCATAAGCTAGTTTTATTTAATTTTCAGATATTCATGTAAAACAGAAATTGTTAGAGTTTTTTAAAGTGTAACTTTTATTACATCGTCTCAAACTTTTTCGTCTGTGTATTGCATGTCGCGTGACGCTCGACAATTGCAATTTTTTTAGTTAAATGTCTATAGTGTGAAAAAAAGTTTCACTTTTACCGTGGTTTCATAAAACCACACAATCCTTTATAAAGTAAAACTTTTATTAAATCGTCTCAAACTTTTTCGTCTGTGTGTTGCATGTCGCGTGACGGTCGGCCGCGGAGTAGGGATAAAGTGAAAGGTGCTCCCAATTTTTTTTATTATTAAAGTGAAACTTTTATTACATCGTCACAAACTTTTTCGTCTGTGTGTTGCATGTCGCGTGACGGTGGGCCGCGGAGTAGGGATAAAGTTTCACTTTTACCGTGTTTTCTATTTTATATCATGATGTGTTTGAAAGAAACTTTAAATACCAACTGGAATGAGTACAAACAAAATGTCAATTTCAAAAAACCGTAAAAAAATGAACACTATCTCAAAAGCAAAGAGTTCGTATTTCTTTAATTAATACAAACTGTATACCAAAGTGAGAAAAAACTTTAGAGCGAGATAGCTACGAGAGTTGATTGTGTCCTTGTCTTGCAATTGCGAGTAAAAGAAAATTATAAGTAATTTGAAATTGTAAATAACGTTGAAAGTTTAATTTAATATTCAAATTCTAAAAAAATAATCAGCGGAATTGTATTACATTGAATTTATTATATGTGAAATATTTATGAATGAATATGAAGTAAGTTATTTACGAATGTATATGTTGTCATATATGACATTATATAAATATATGGCCGATATACAATCGCGCGGAATTCTTATTTTTGCTTCTTCAAGTGCTTTTTATTGTATTTAAGTATATAATTTCACTTTAAGTATGGTAATATGGTGTTGTGTGAAGGAATGTAATAATGAGGGGTTTGCTGGATGTAGAATACCTTTTTTCAGGTGTTCTATTAACTTTAGTAACTTAAGTTACGACTAGGGTGACAACGGGGATCTTGAAAATATTTTAAAGAATACACCTTGAGCATCCCCTTATCACCCTAATAAGTAGGTGTCGGCTCCATCAAGTTTTTTTTATACCTCGTAATTTTTAATAAACTACTACCGGGTGCCAGCAAGTTTTAACACAATAATAACTGTCCCAAAGTTTGTCTCGCTCAAAACGCTTTTGTGTTGCTCGTATTCATTCGTGTGTTTGATACTTTATTTTTTATACTATAAAACTGTGGATCACGCTGGTGAGAGTGGTAACACTGGTGTTATTGAGTTTTCCAGTGTGCGTTCTAAAACTAGCAACGGAGACAAAAACGGTGGTTAGAACTTTTTATTTTTATGTTTAGAGGTTTGGTTTTCGATGTGCAATGAACAATATTAATCGGTCCAAAATAAAAATTAAAGTATTTTATAAAATTTGACGCAAAAATCAACGCAATGTGGTAAATTTTAAATCCTCATGGTATACCTAAAAATCTTTTTTTGCTATTCGATTGAACTTTGATAATAAAAAAGTATAAACGTCATTCGAGTGAATGAAGAGAGGTGCGCCTGCTCTAGCTTGCATTGATAAATTGTCGGAAAAACCTTGAACGATGCGAAGATCATTATTAAATTGTGCTTGAATTGATAAATTGTATCTAACACGAGTTTTTGTGAAAACAGTGGGCTAGTTCAATCGTGCGTTATCAAACAGTGAACATGGTAGGACTGGTGTCATCAATGTTTTTTTTCAATTGTTTATTTATGTAACTATTTGCGTAGAATATGTGATAATGTGAAAGTCGTCATTTGTTGCAGCAGAACCCTCGAAGTGAAGTGAATATTTGTACAGCGGGGCAGTTGAGAGTGATGTTGCCGACATCAGTGGATCATAGTATGCCTCCACCATTTCTCGATTTAAGTGAGTAATTAATTGCAACGACACACGCACTCTTAATTTACATACTGTACGCGATAACAATATGAGTCTAACAAGATTTACCTGTATTGTGTTGACTCATACCTCATATGTTTTATAAATATTGACATTGGTTGAATGGCTGTATTTCATAAGCAATATAAAGCTTTGCTTATAATTGCTATCTGTGAATAGAACTATTTACCGACAATCCTAAACAAACAAGTTTAGAAAAAAATACAAGTATACATACATATATTAAAGTGCAAAAAGATTTTTTCGTTTTGTTATGAAGTTTTTTATTTTGTTATGTATTTTGACTGTGACCTTATAGCTGCATCCAATCATTTACGTCACGAATTGTAAACCTAGCTGCATCCGGTTAGATTGGAAGCCGACGCCAAGGTAGTTTGGGAAAAGTCTAGGCAGATAATGAATGGCAGGATGATGCTGTGAATAAAAATAATTCAATCACAAAACTTAATGATTTTATTATGCTTCACTAGGTTAAATGAGTTTGTTACATAGTAAGGCTAACCTGCTTTGATTCTTACATACTAAGAATCGAAGCAGGTGGTTACATTCAGTGGTTTCTGCCTACCAGCATTAGAAAAAACGCTAGTTTATTGAATGCCTTGTTTATTCACAAACCTAGAATAAATTCAGTATATTATGATGGGGAAAACTATCAAAATCTGTTGCCACAACCATCGCAACTAGTCATTTCACAGTTATCATGCCTTGTGACTAGGACTGTAGTTTTATCTTCTTGGATAATTCAAAAGTGTCTGTAGCTGGTCTTTTTGAAATAAACAATTTGAATTTCGCACAAACAGATATGAAAAGTGCCTTTAATTTATAGTAAATAAAGTATAGATGCACTATAGCAAAAGTATTCTTTCCTTTTTTAGATAATCTCCATGACATACCACCGCCACAAGCGGACTTCTCAGCCCCTCCACCTTATGATGTAGCAGCTAACTCAAAATTACCCACATATGAGGAGGTTCAAAGAGAAAAACAGATGGAGGGAGAGGACCTGCCTCAGGTATTCAACCAGGTATGTCTTGAAAAATTATTTATTTTTACTTCTTAAATACGTAAATATAGTCTTTTAACTGTAGGATGGTGCGGGTGAAACTAGATGAACGGTTCCTTTTCAATCTTGAATGTTACCCTTACTTACAATCATGACATGACTCGATGCATTTTGGAAATAATTGTTCATAGAAGAAAATGATTGTCTTATTGTGTTCTTACTAATGAAATATTTTTCATTAGTGGCCGCAGACTTAAAAAATCATGCCACTTTTACCCAAACCCCTTTACCAAAACACTAAATGTCATGTGCACCTCGCTTACAGTGAAAGGACTATAAGTAGGTGAATAGCATCTCATGTCTTAATCCAGGATCAAATACCTTAATCCAACATTCTAATTGCAAAATACACTTTTCTATCACAACACAAAAGGTTTTGAAGTAATTTTGCATGTCATATGTTTGAAAACAATGTTATGTTAATAACACAATGAATGTTGTTGAAATTAATAGTGTTCAGATTGTGAATGTGTGTTAGGTATCCTGCATGTCATTGTCTATTTTCATTAAAATCCTACTAATAATATAAGTTTGTGTGAACGGATTTATATGAAATTTGGCACACAAATAGTTTATAACCTGGATCAATAAAAAGGATACTTTTTATCCCTATAGTATGATCCCAGACAATAACCAAACTCTACAGGACTGTAGCCGCAGCCATAAGCTGGTGTTGAACTAATGTTATGTAAGTAGGTGAAACCAAAAACTGTATTCTGATATGGCAAATATCAGAATACGGGTTTTGGGTTTCAAGTAATGGTGTGTTTGAGAGCAGCGGTGGTTTAGTGGTGGCAGCCCCGACTTACGAGGAGTGAGTTGTAGAATCGAACCCAGGCAGGCGCATTACTTTGTCATCAACACTGCTCTCATAACGGTGAAGGAAAACATCGTGAGGAAACCAGGCAGGCGCATTACTTTGTCATCAACACTGCTCTCATAACAGTGAAGGAAAACATCGTGAGGAAAGGCATGTTCTAGAACTCAAAATTCAAAGACATGTGACATCTACCAACCTGCACTGGGCCCGCTTGGTGGATTAAAGCCCACTCCCTCTCATTGAGTGAAGGCCTGTGTCCCAGCAGTGGGAACATTATAGGCTGATGATGATGAATGGTGTGTCTGCACCTTTTAATCATCATCATCATCATCATCATTAGCCTATTATGTTCCCACTGCTGGGACACAGGCCTCCTCTCTATGAGAGGGAGTGGGCTGTAATCCACCACGCGGGCCCAGTGCGGGTTGGTAGATGTCACATGTCTTCGAATTTTTAGTTCTAGGACATGCCGGTTTCCTCACGATGTTTTCCTTCACCGTTTTTGAGGGCAGCGGTGATGAAATAAATTACACAAAGTAATGCCGCCTGCCTGGGTTCGAACCCACGGCTTACTGCTCGTAAGTCGGGGCTGCCACCACTGGGCCACCGCTGCTCTCCACCTTGAGAGCACCTTTTAATATGTCTCATTAATTACACACAATTTTATTACACAATTTATGATATCCCCTAGTTGGTAGAATGAGTCATTACTGTAAAGTCCAAGTTAAGGCAATACCCATGATAACATATCATTGTACTCTAGTAAAATGTTACAAGCTTGAAATATCCAGTAACTTAGCTACTTACTGGTATTTTAAAACATTTACCTCCTCTATTATTTATAAACATGACCCACCAAAAACATTTCATGTAAAATGTTGCCAAGACTACCACATAAGGTTTGCCCTGTGAAAAAGATATCAGATCTCATGTAGAGCCAAGCTTCTGAATCTACACGGCCTAACTCTACCGACCCTAACTTCACAAAATTCTACATATCAGTAAAAATGTATGGCTTCGCCGTTTCGCTACCGTGTCGCCGTCGTGGAGGTGATGCGAATATTTAGTTTCTGAAGTAAGTAACGAAACAGCCAAGCCATACATTTTTACTGATAAGTAGAATTTGTGAAGTTGGGGTCGGTAGAATTAGGCCGTGTAGATTCAGAAGCTTGGCTATTTATATTGCTGTGACCTAGCAGGGTTCATGTATGAAACCTATATAATTGTAGCAACTTTTAAACGACATGAATGCAATAAAGAATGACTATGATTATCCAACACTAAAATATGTATTTTTTCTATTCGAACCTGTAGTTCCCGAGAATAGCGCGTACAACCAAACAAACAAACTCTTCAGCTTTGTATTATTAATATAGATTGTTAACTAATACAACAGTAATAAGTAACATCATTCGGATCTCCTTATCACAATGACTCACCATTATTTTATTAGTTTGTGATTCATTTTTATGTTATCACAAATAATACACTCTTACCATAGATATGGGGTACTGTCTATCTCTCTATTATATTATTTTTAGATATCCTGCCATTGTTTAAAAACATGGTGACTCATTAAGATAGATCAGTGTGAATAAATCTGAAACTGTAGTTATTGGTAGAGCTCTTAAGATTTATTCAGATTGGTCCTTACTGAGCTAATGAGTCGTCACGGAAATCACGTCGACGCCGTTAAAGGTAGACTTAAAAAAATATGCAGTCAATATTTTTCCTAAGATAACTCAGTGTGAATAAATCTGAAACTGTAGTTATTGGTAGAGCTCTAACTTAACATTTATTCAGATTGGTCCTGAACTAAAAACACACACACGTCACAGAAATCACGTCGACGCCGTTAAAGATAGACAAAAGGTTAAAAAAATATGCAGTCAATATTTTTCCTTTCTTGTGATATTAATCCTAAATAAATTATCTGTCTACCCTTTTCCCAACTTTGTTGGGGTCGGCTTTCAGTCTAACCGGAAGCAGGTGAATACCAGTATTTTACATGGTCCGACTGCCTATCGGACTTTCATAACCCAGTTAGTACTGGGTAATACGATACCCCTTTGTAAAGACAGGTTGTCAGACTTTCTGGTCACTGACTACTTGTAACGACTGTCAAAGGTCTACAAAATGACAGCCGGGACCTACAGTTTAACGTGCTTACCGAGGCACGTAGGAAACTTAGTATGTAATGGGTGTGACCCATCCACGAACCAACCTAGGCAAGCGTGGTTTAACTTGAAGATCGCTCCGAGCTGCGCTTATTATTTAGTCACGAGCTCCTCTTAAATATATAAAAACTAGCTGTCTCCCGCAACTTCGTCTGCGTCACATTTTCCCCGTTTTCGCAACATTTTTCATTGCTGCTCCGCTCCTATTGGTCGTAGCGTGATGATATATAGCCTATGTCCTTCCTCAGGTTGAAATCTATCTTCTTGCCAAATTTCATTAAGATCCGATCAGCCGTTTAGTCGTGAAAGGGTAACATACAAACTTACTTTCGCATTTATAATATTAGTTAGGAAGTTAGGATAACAAAAAGTATCCACCATAGATTTAAATAATATCAATAATACACGGTGTAAATCACCTCATCACGAAGCCGTCAACCAAGCATTCTGTACATGAAACTAAGTAACTTTACGCAAAAATTATTGCTGGGAAACGACTTTTTTTTGGGGGGTGTAAAATCATGTTTTGTGGTAGAACTCAATGTAACGCACTCAAAACATTGTGCTGATGGACGGATTGAATAGTACGGGGATCGTGGAGGTGTTTAAAGTAAAAATCTTACATTAAAAACTTTTATTTAAAAAAATACTTGTCAAAAAGTTGGAACTTTGACCCCTAATATCTCCGTAACTAGAAGGTTCCCAGGTATAGTGTAGAACAAAAAAATGATCGCAATGACAGGGAGAACCAGTGCCTTTTGGCTTCGTTAAGAGGTGTTTTACACCCTTTATATTGTTAAATTGTGTTAGCTGCGTAGGATAATTGCCAAGACGACCCACTGACCGCCTCTTACTTATATTGCGTAGTCAGTTGTGCAGGTCAGATGGTAATTAACTTATCTTTGATGCAGCTACCTACGCCACTACAATTTAGTGCGGTAAATTGTGATGACGCACAGCAAAACGTGATATGTTATTTAAATATAAAAAATAACCGACACAAAAATCTCTAAAATACCAAAAATATAATAATCCAAGCGTCGTTGCGTCGGGGGTCCGCTTTGTTCTGTTCTTGTACTAAGCGGTCTTCTTAGCGGTCCCCCGACGCTACTACGCTTGGATTAATTTATTTTTGGTTTTTTAAAGGATTTTTGTGTCGGTGGTTTTTAAAATTTTTAATAACATTTTTATTTCAAGCTTTTTAAACTTTTATTTCTTAGCCTTGACTGTCTCAGTCCTGCATAGGCTTCCCCCCATTCCTTCCACTATTCTCGGTGCAGCGCGTCTTATCGCCTTTTTGGGGGGGATGGGGATGGGTGCAGCCGCCCCCCCTGTGGATGCCCATGGTGACAAGATTTCAAATCTCAAATCGACGAGGCCTGTGGAAGTTGTTTATATCCCTTCATCAACTAGAAAAGAGGTGATGATCTTCAAACGACATAAACACATAGCTCAGAACACAATCGATTAAAACACCTTCAAACTAAACCAATTTATTAAAATCGTTTCATCCGTTTAGGAGCTGCAATGCCACAGACAGACACACACACAGATACACGTCAAACTTATAACACCCCTCTTTTTTGGTCGGGGGTTAAAAATGTCTTAACCCAGGTCATGGTCCACCTGTGTGCGAAATTTCATTAAAATCCGTACAGCCTTTATGGCCAAAAAGGTAACAGACAGACAAATAAAATTACTTTCGCATATGATATGTGTTTCGTTCGACGCCTCTTTTACTTCGACTCATTAACAGCATATTCCATGATGTCATTATATCTTGACAAATTGCCTAACATGTTTATTTGTTTACTCAGATGCAAGGTCCCCCTCCAAACCACCCATCGTTTGCTGCCTTCGTAACGGTGGAGCCTACAGAAGGGACCGCGGAACAACTGGATCCAGAGAACAGTTTACTTGGCACGGATATCATGTTCTTAACATCATTCTTTGGTAAGATAAACTTACCCGTTTTCATAAGTATTGTGTGGGTATCCATCCTGAAAATTAAGTCATTCATTTCATTTTGTTATGACTATAGAACAACAAATAAAAATATAATAAATCACATTAAGCACCCAGTGTTCTTCCTCCTCTCTCCTACTTGATCTTGCTGTGCCCGACAGGTTCCATAATTGTGACTTATATCCATTCCCTCTATGTATTAACATTATGGTACGCAATAAAGAATTGAGAACAAATGCTGGGTATTCAGTAATTTATTATTGCCACACTTATCGAAACTGAATCGGTGATTCGATGTTCGGCGAAGGAATGCACTCCTTAGGATAGAAGGAATTTCATAATCTTCCAATAAAGAACGTTGCACTACAACTTTTGCAGTTCATTTATTGTACATGGCGACAAAAGAGATCCAGAGCATTCGGGCGCCCCAAGTTTGGAAAAAAAGAAATTCTGGTGTGTCTGGAAAGGAATACATAGTTTTATATTTCTACGCCCAGAAATAATATGCACCACTTAAAACCATCATTTAAAATTTTCATAAATATACATTTACCATCGACTCGAAAAGAAAAACACCTAAAATCATGTGAACATTTCCAGTGGCATTCTTATTCAACTGGATCGGTTTCCTACTTCTGATGTGCTTCTGCCATACGGTGGCGAGCCGCTACGGAGCGCTCGCCGGCTTCGGGCTGTCCCTCGCTAAATGGACACTCATCGTCAAACATTCCACTGAGCTAGCATCACATGAGAACTCTTGGCTCTGGTGGCTTATCATGGCTTTTGGTAAGTTCAACTTGATATTTGTTACTAACTTTTGCCCACAGCTTCGCCCAGGTCAAAAATTATACCACCGGAACGTATTTATTTATTTATTTATTTATTTATGTACACACAAAACACTTAACAGGATAATACATTAAGATACAAGAGCACAAAGGTACTGCTTATTTCTAAAGAAATTTCTTCCAGCAGACCTGCGAGTGGAAAGATGGATTAGAAATGTAGACACAGTGTGTAGAATAGATAGAACAGGAAAAAAAAATGAATTAGAGCTTAAAAAAAAAAAAACTTTATACCTATATAAAATAAACATACATACAAATAAATACACATATAAAAATAAACCTATAATATATATCAGAATATTACAGTATAGAGGAAAGGTAATGTTCTTTGACTTGCTTTTTGAAGAGAAATAAAGTTTTAGATTCTCGAATGTTAGGCGGAAGAGAGTTCCATAGTCGTACTGCGTGAACGGAGAAGGAATAGGAGTATGATTCAGTTTTATGAGATGGGAAATTAAGATGATGCCTAAGGTGGGATCTACACAGAGCATCAGGAGGACGGGTAAAAGTAAAACGGTCGCGTAGGTAGCTGGGATATGCAGGATTATAAAGAACATTGTATAAGAGACATAATATCCGAGTGTTCCTGCGAAGACGGATCGGGAGCCACTTGAGTTCCTTGCGAAAGTGAGAAACATGGTCATATTTCCTAAGACCAAACACAAAACGAATACAAAGATTTTGCAAGCGCTCAAGCTTATTCAACAGCTCCTCGGTGGCATCCAAATAGCAGGCATCAGCGTAATCAATGATCGGCTGAATCAGGGTTTGAGCCAAGTAAATTTTGGTTTTAAAAGGCAGAAAGCTCTGTAAAGATTTAAGCGAGTGGAAGGAAAAGTGCACCTTACGACTAACCTCATTTACCTGAGCTCGCCAAGAAAGATTGCTATCAATTAAGACACCAAGGTCCTTAGCTGTTTCAGCATAGGCAATGGTCGAGCAACCTAGAGTAAGTGGAGTCAAAGATGACATGTCAATAGCAGCGCGATAGTATCTGCTGCCTATGATCAAGGCCTGCGACTTAGTAGGGTTAATCTGTAAGCCATATGACTTCGCCCATTGATCGATGCTATCCAGGTCACGGTTCATGGCATTGATTGCTGATTCAGCATCAGCCAGCAAGAAGTGTCGATACAGCTGCAAATCGTCTGCGTAGAGGTGGAAGCTGGAAACAATAACTTTGGCAACAGTATTAATGAAGATAGAGAAAAGAAGAGGAGAGAGAACGCCACCCTGAGGAACACCAGCAATGAGATCACACCAATCAGAGTAGATCTCATCTCGGCGGACACACTGAGAGCGACCCCGAAGATACGAGTCAAACCAGGCTACCGCAGAGGCAGAGAAGTTTAAAGATTGAAGGATCCCAAGAAGAATGTCGAAATCCACTGAGTTGAACGCGCAACTAAAATCAAGTAACACTAAAACAGTCAGAGATTTATTGTCCATAGCCCAGCGGATATCGTCAGTAACCTTCAGGAGTGCAGTAACAGTACTGTGGCCAGTACGGAAGCCAGATTGGAAAGGGGAAATAAGGGTGTTAGATGCCAGATATCTGGAAATTTGACCATGAACAATGTGTTCGAGAACTTTGGAAAGGAAAGGAAGAATGGAAATGGGCCTAAAGTCAGATAAGGAAGAAGGATTGCTAACTTTAGGTAGTGGAATTATATGAGCCTGTTTCCAAGCTGACGGAAATTTACCAGAGAATAAAGAAAAATTAACAATATGAGTAAGGATGGGGAGCAGTTCTGAAATAATAGGTATTATCATTCTCGAACACAAATTGTCATGACCCGCAGCAGAGGATGAAATAGAGAGAAGGGACTTTTTGACAGCGTCTTCAGAGACAGGACTGAAATTAAAAGGTGTACAATGAGGTAACGGCAAGCAAGAGAGCTCAGACAAAGTTGAAGCTTTAATGCTGGGGTCCAGAGAAACAGGTGGAAAAGAAAAGTGCCTGTTAAGAGCGCACAAGTCGACATCTTTACAAGTATTCGTGGGAGATTTGCCAATACCGACAGACTTTAAAAATCTCCAGATATCAGAGGAGTTGCGATCAACGAGAGATTCGTGGAAATAGCGTCTCTTGGCATCTCGACACAGACGATTGCAGCGGTTACGCAGAGCTTTAAAGATAGTGAGATTAAGTTCAGTGGGTCTTCGCCTATATCTGCTTTTCGCCTTATCCTTACGAGCAATGGCATTTTTAATTTCAGTAGTCATCCACGGAGCAGGATTATGTTTAATTTTAATACGCCTACGAGGGGCATGCGTATCATAAAGAGCTAATGTAATGGCATTGAAGCAGTTTACCTTTTCATCGATACTGGTGCTTTCGAAAACGTGAGTCCAATCGATATCACCAGCATCGCGTTTTAAAGCATCCAGGTCCATGCCATTAAAACTACGAAGAAAGCAGAAACGAGGCTTACGTTTAGGAGGTCGGATACGATAGGAAAGGTAAATGAGATCGTGATACGAAAATGACGCAGCGAGCTGCCCAAACTCAGCAACATTGCGAGGTGAAGAAACTATCATTAGGTCAAGAAGAGAAGGCGTGCAATTTGGGAAGTTATGGGTCGCAGCAAGAGGTAAAATTTCAAGGTTAAAAGAGGATAATAGCGAACAGAGTTTATGTGAACGTGAATCATTTTTAATTAAACATGTGTTAAAATCACCCATTAAAATGACATGCTCGTATGATGGGCAAAGATTATTAAGCGAGGACTCTAAAGAGTCAAAATAGTTAATTTGAAGGTTAGGAGAGTAAAATACAGCAAGCAATACTTTGGTATGATTTAGGGTGATCTCCAGAAACAATGATTCAGCCGACCCAGAGTACTGAGATGGAGATGCACTAACAATTTTGTGCGGAATATCGGCGCGTATGTAAATAGCAACACCACCACCACCCTTTCCAGTCCTGTCATTTCTGACAAGAACAAAACCAGGAAGTTGGTAGTGCGTAGACAGGAGAGACGGTTTAAGAAAGGTCTCAGATATTAGGAGTGCATCAAGATGAACACTGCTAAAGGATGCCAGAATATCGGAATAGTGACCGGGAACACTCTGGGCATTAATGTGGGCTATATGCAGATTGTTAGGATGATTGGAAAAAAGAGAGGAAATATTGTCATGCAAAGTATGAAACGGAGGCTCACTGTCGGCACTAACGAAGCTACAAGTCGAGGAAGAACAAGAGAAAAAACTGTCATTTAAGTCAGCTGGAATATTCATAGATAAACACAAATGTTAATATAAATATATATACGAAAATATAGAAACTACAAACTAACTACAATTAAATTTACGGCTGATTCTTTTTAAATACAACCACCCTAACTCATTAGATTGTTGGAATACATTGTACAAATCAGTAGCAACACAAATAAAAAGCAAAGACAAAGAAAAAAAATAGAAATGTTACAAAATGAGGACTAAAAAAACAAAACACTCGCGTAAAACGAATAACCGCAATGCACACAAATAGACATTATCATGAAATAGGAATGGAACACTAAACGTCAATTTAACAATGTCATGATGACAGTGACAATCAAAAAAGTGACTTTAGGAGTTTTGTAAATACACCGACAAGATTTATTGTAATAAAAAATAATGCTACACAAAAATCCTTGTGGAGGTGAAACAAAGAACACAAAATGTTGAAAGTACCGGCGACAGTTAAAGTACAGAACATAGGAAAAGTAATCGTGAAATGCGGCTAATTTACAGAGTTACTTGGAAAACTGACAATGCAAAAGTACTAACATTAATTACGACGGCGTGCCTTTCTTTGGCCTCTTGAAGGTGTAGCGGTAACTTCGGTGGGGCTCGCACTCTTAGGAGAAGTATGTACCTCTGACAGTGCAGCATCACCAGTGTCCCCTGAGGCCTTAGGAAACCGCGAAACCAGTGCTTGAAGTTCAACCGGAGTTTCAATCTTGTGACGCTTACCATCCGACGTGACGATCACTATCCTGCCGTCCACCGACCAGCAGTTTGGCACCCCAAAATGCTTGCGTGCATCCATGAAAGTACGGTGTCTTGTGTGTGTTAGGAATTCGGAGATTGTTATGCCCGTACCTTTCAATGACTTTTTGGTCTCCCAAATCAAGTGACGGTGTTCAGTGGTGTAGAGTCTCACCAGGATAGGTCTGGCTTTGCCTAAGGAAGATCCCAATCGGTGGCAGACATGAATATTTTCCTTTTTAACCTCGGACAAGCACATTTGGTCGGTTAACACTTTGTGAACCACATCGTGTAACTTTTCATTTGGAAGCTCGGCAATCCCATGGAACAATAAAACCTTTCTCCTCATCATAGTTTCATGTCTATCATAGCCAAGGGAAAGCAACTCTATTTGAGACTTAAATTTAGAGAGTGCCTGCCATACAAAAGTTTTAAATTCTGTGAACTCACGTGATAGTGCTGTGATATCAGGTGCTGGTTCAGATCCTGAGGAAGCATTTCTGAGCTTGTTTTCATATTCAGTCATTCGCAAGTTGAACAGTTGCTCCAAATCCTCCAAGCTTGTTGCCATCTTAGAATCCATAGTGATGTTTGGAATGTTGAAAAGTAAGTAGATAAAAGAACAGGATATCAGAAAGACTTGGAAATAGTAGAAAGTGAGAGTTGGGTGGTTAAAAACAATAAAATATAATTATAACATTAAAAATACAATTTAAAATATATTAAAATTAATTAAGACTGGGAGTAACTAAAATATGAGTGTTAACCCTGTGTCTACCCACACCTAATGTACTACCGGGATCAAAATTATCCTATGACCTAACCCAATACATTGTCAACCCCCGTCCCGAATTTCTTCTAAATCTGTTCAGCCGTTTAGGCGTGATGTGGTAACAAACAGACGTACTGTGATACTTACCTTTTTATTTGAGTATTTTATTAGTATGGATAGTGTTGAGAAGGCGGCGATCTTATAGACGTGGCTTTGGAAACCGGGTGTTGCGTTGCGGCTCAATTCTGAAGAAAGTTATGTATATCCAGCTGACCGGTGATTAGAATAGACATCAAAATTTTACTCTAATTTGAATAAAACTTTCGCTATTTGCGCAAAAAAAGCAATACTTTGACGTTAATCACTAATAATGTGCGATTCAAAGTACTAAGAAGACGTTGATTAAGGGAATAAAATAATGAGTCAGCTTTTAGACTCTGGTATTTTTTATTCAGTGATTGAAAACAGGATAAAAATTAAGTAAAGTTTGAAAGCCGCGTCCAATCAAGATATATAAGACCAGTTTATGCGGATCTCTTATTTTACGGGAAATCTATACAAAGCGGCCGTGTTATACTGGAAATGTATTATACTGGAAATGTATTGTTTGATGTGTCGCTGTGTTTACTAGACATTCGTACCGAGAACTGCTCAAGTACTAAGAAGACGTTCATTAAGTGAATGAAATAATGAGTCAGCTTTAAGACTCGGGTATTTTTATTCAGTTATTGAAAACAGGATAAAAATCAAGTAAAGTTTCAAAGCCGCGTCCAATCAAGCTATACAAGACCAGTTTATGCGGATCTCTTATTGTACGGGAACCAAAGCGGCCGTGTTATACTGGAAATGTATTGCTTGATGTGTCGCTGTGTTTACTAGACATTCGTACTGAGAACTGCTCATAAAATCTAGGAACGTGTCAATATACAGCTGTTAATCAGGTGTTGTTTAGGTTTATGGCTTTTGCAGTATTCGATTTTCTGTATAATCGATCAAATTGAGTCAACGTTGACAATTGCAAATAACATAATCTCACGCCAGTAAATCCAATTAAAGGGTTAGGTAGATGTGTCCCTAAAAGTATTTCGCCAGTTATTTAAACATGAACGACGAGATTTACCTTTAGAAATGCCTAAGAAGTATTCTTTTTTTTACAAAAGTTGGTGCTTTTAATTCGTTGACAAACCTTTTCAATAGAACTTGTAGATTTAAATTCATTCGTAAATAATAAAAGTTCATGTTAAATGATATCTCAAACATCAAAATAAAAAGATCATGGAACTTCATTCATAGCCAAATTATACATAGAAATGTCTCATTCAATCAAGGCTGCCGGTCCTAATATTAACAATCTGTGTCAACGTCCGCTGCCCGCTCAAATCCGCTCAATACTCGTAGCCAATCCACCACTTAGCCAATGAGTACTAACCGAGAGGCGACCTACGCGTCTTTATAAAATAGGACAACTAAATCGAATATTTAGTTCCTCTGACTGGAGGCCTTACACTTAAGGCATCCATAGAAATATTCCGCGAAATTAGACGACAAAGTCCTAGATTGACTGGAGAGATGCCGTTAAAAAAAAAAATCGTGCGTGGAGTCCCTCCGCGCGGAAGAAGTGAAACTTCGTAATACTACACGCTGCGTTCGAGTGCCACGCATTCACTCTCGTTATTTTATTGAGCTTCTAAATAATATTTTATTGTTATACAATAATATTTTGAGTTGAAATGGCGCATGACGTCACGGCTCAGTACATTTTATACCTAGTTGTGACGTAGTGAGCCCCCACTCTCCAACTTTAATGCGTTTTAACTAAGTATTTTTTTGTTAACTTGATAAAACAAAAAATACGTATCTAATATTTTTGTATTACCTGATTGACGGACAAAATAGAATTTCGTTTTCTTTAGCCAGTCATCATCACTATTGTATTTTAATCCCACATAGTAGTATACGAGCATTTTGCCATCAACCAGGCACAGAGTCTGGAACTCCGTAGCTGCTACTAAGAAATTCCCGATTGCTAGTAGAACTTGAAACGAAAGAATCCTGATAAACACGCCGTCATCAGCAAAATGTGAAAAAGCCTGCGCTGGTCAGGAGTTCGAGTCTCACAACGAAAAAATTAACATAACATCACACCTTTAATATCCCAAAAGGTTTATAAGAGGTTTACCTATAGTACACTATAATTTCACTAGTTATACTATCTGTTACCAGTAGTTTCTACACTCACTAGTGACACGCACACGCGTAGTACACGCACTATGTGGCTAGCGACATTACTAGTAGGCTTAGTGGCTATACACTGTGGTACAAAAAATATTTGGCACGATGGACGACATGTCTAGGTGATTGAACATGTCAGACTATCTGATGTTAAAGCGCCCATGATCATGAGACTTTTAAGTCCTAGCACGAAGCAACGTTTATTGAAGCAAGAAAATCTAAATCAATAGAGCTTCGAATGCAGCATATCAAAGTATTCAACGTGACATTTGCGTAGATAATTGCGAGAATATTAATTTACAATACGTATGCATTGCGTTGCTAGAGCAAAAGTCAGAACAGCATGTTTATAAATAGGTATCCAAGTATCGCAGTGTTATTCGATAATGTATTTAATTTTAATCACATGCAATAAAATGTATGTGAACCCGTGAACTTTCAAGATAAAACCTCTACATTAAAAAATCGATCTGCTATATGATTGACTAGTTTCCCGCCCCTGCTTTGCACAGTTTTTAGGTCTTGATGAAAGATTGTACAAGTTTAATATTCATTTTAATGCACATAAGCCTTTCGGGTTAAATACTTGAATTCGTCGAATTGCCGTGAAAACTGCATCTAATCTTTTGCGTAGTGGAGAACAAATCGGTCATTTATACAGACATGAAAAGCAACTTTTTTTTTTATTAAAGCCAGCTTTGTATAAATATTATTTGTTTTATTGGTTGTAGCGTGATGTTATAAAGCCTATGGTCTTCCTCAATAAAAAGGGCATTCCAAGACTAAAATAATTATTCAATTCGTAAAGTAATTCCCGAGCACTTTCATCCAACCAAACAAACTCCTCAGCTTTATAATATTGGTATAGATATCTACTAGCCACCCTCCCCGGCTTCGCAGGGGTGCAATTTACTAACAGCAGCGCTATGTATCGGGTCCAAAACTATCATTCATAAAATATTGAAATTGGTTTTGTGGTTTCGGAGATTATCGTGTACGAACATAGTCACACGTGATTTTTATATATCGAGATAGGCACGCCATATGTTTAGGACGAAGAAAATACATAACGTTAATTAATATTTCATGGTTCGTGAGACCGTTTTGCTAGCCTGTTACCTTGACCACCTGTGCCACTACTAACGCTATTGACCAATCACACGACAACATCATATGTTTTATTTGCAGTCCTTCACTCTTTGATAGTCACTAGTTGTTATGCAAAACTATTACGTCAATACTTGTGCGTGATTTTGTCTACATTATCAAAATCAAAATCAAAATCAAAAGTCATTTATTCAAACTAGGCTGATAATCAGCACTTTTTGAACGTCAAAATTACAAGAGACAGTCCCCCAAAACGCCCGCCCTTCGCCACTTCCTAGTGTTTTAGCTGGGAAGAAGAAGTGGCGGAACAAACTCCCCAGCAACACATCTGTCTGTTAGGTTAGAAGAACCAGATTCTATACAAAAGTGTTCAAGTTTATATAAACAAGGAATCCATTATATCAAATTAATGTCACATGTCAGCTAGCACACACCAATAATAAAATAAAATATTAAAAAATATACTCAAGAATAAATAAAGCCTCCAGACATAAAGGGCGTGCCCGCTTACACGTGCATACAGACGAATAAAATAAAAATAAATAATAATAAAGATAAAGTAAAATAAAAAAATAAAAAAAAAATAAATAAAATATTAAGTAAAAAAAAAAAAAAAAAAAACTACGCGTGAGGTTATATAATACCATAAGCTAATTAGAGAAAGAAAGAACATAAACATTGTCTTGAGTTCAACCCAGCGACCAACTATTCTTATCGTTTAAGTAGTCGTTAATGGAATAGTAGGCCTTTGAACAAAGGTTAGATTTCACTTTAGCTTTAAACACATTAAATGGCAAGTCTAAAAAGGAAGATGGTAGCTTGTTGTAAAATGTTATACCAAGCCCTACGAATGAATTATGAACCTTATGAAGCCGGTGAAAGGGAGCACGTAGTTTATGCTTATTTCGAGTGTTTATGTTGTGAATATCACTGTTTTTACAGTACAAATGGATATTTTGTCTAATATATAAAATGTTAGCTAAAATAAATTGTGAAGCCACCGTGAGAATACCAATCTCTTTAAAAAAATCTCTCAGAGATACTCGTGCACTCAGCTGGTAAATTGCACGAACCGCTCGTTTTTGAAGAACGAATATATTTTGGATATCAGCGGCTTTGCCCCACAGCAGAATACCATAGGTCATAACACTGTGAAAGTAACTAAAATAGACTAACCGTGCTGTATCAACGTCAGTATATTGTCTAACTTTTCTGACGGCGTATGCGGCCGAACTAAGTCTCCCCGCTAGGCTTGATATGTGAGGACCCCATTGTAATTTTGAATCTATTGTTATACCCAGAAACACAGCTGAGTCAACCGTTTTAAGCTCGTCATTGCCGAGAATAATGTTGGGACCTAGATTTTTAACATTAGGTAAGGCGAATTTAATACTTTTAGTTTTCTTGGCATTAAGAACAAGGTTATTTGTTGTGAACCAATCCGTGACTTTTGATAGAGCGCTGTTTACTTCTTCAAAATCGTGTCTATTCCTATCTACTTTAAAGATAAGAGAGGTATCATCTGCAAATAGTACAACGTCACAAATACCCTTCAAATAATATGGTAAGTCATTAATATAAACCAAGAATAAAAACGGTCCCAGTATTGAGCCTTGAGGTACACCTAGCTGAACAGGTAGCCCGGACGATTTCGCGCCGTTAACATCTACACATTGGAATCTATTTTGTAAATACGAATCTATTACATTTAGGGCTTCATTTTGAACACCGTAATAACGTAGTTTCCGTAAAAGCGTATCGTGGTGAACGCAATCAAAAGCTTTTGAGAGATCGCAGAAAACACCAATTGCATTTTGCGCGTTTTCCCATGCGTTGAATATGTGTCTCAACAAAGCAACACCCGCATCTGTAGTTGAACGACCTTTTGTAAAGCCATATTGATCGTTATGAAGAAGGTTGTTGAGATTAAAAAATTACAAATCCGAAATCGTGTCCGTGGAAAGTTTTAGCCGGATAGAAAGTATCCTGTGTCCTAAAAAGAGACCATCGTCTACCTGTGTGCCAAACATCGAAATAGGTCCTTGTTATTGTTCGTGGTATCTCTTTAGATTGTTTATTATAGACTGGGTTTTTCCCGTGACTTGGCCGTGTCAAGCTCAGAAATCGTGTCCTACGGGAAAGTTTTAGCCGGATAGAAAGTATCCTATGTCCTAAAAAGAGACCATCGTCTACCTGTGTGCCAAACATCGAAATCCCTTCAACCGTTTAGCCTTGAAAAGGTGACAAACAGACCGACCAACAATAACTTAAACCACCTACGAAGAGAAAAGTTATCATTCTCTTAATTTTTTATACTGAATAACTTTTCTAGATGTCGTCGGTCAACAATGTGACGTAGACTCGGACAATGGTTGTTTGCATTCATGGCTACAACAACCCATTGAGATAACGCGAGGAGGTTCATTGCTCCGTATTGTTTCATATCTCAGCAGCTATCGGAAAAGGAAAACGAGTGGGATATTCATGGGCAATACGTACGCGGATAAGAGAGTTGTACCTTGAAATTTTATGCGGGTTCTGTAAAGGAAATGTCAGGTTCAGTGCAGTTGAAGGAGACTGAGCAAAACAGGTTTGTTTTACCAATGCTCCATGTGGTTATTTTTATAAATGAAGACACTTTTGAGTATAGTGGAATAGAGTGGTGGTGGCAACGCCTTCTGATAGTCGGATCAAAGACCTTGAGAAGGTGACTGTTTGCGTAAGGCGGAAGACAGTGTGTTTTGGTGCAGCTTGGGGGAGACCTATACCCTGCAGATGCATTGGACTGCGCTAAGTTGTGTTGATTGATTGAAGTAAGCACTCCTATACAGAAATTACAAAGAGATCAAGAGCCTACTATGAAATATGAATGCCATCTTTAGGTCCATTGCGAAAAACATTACCCTTATTTTAGGCTTCGCTGCAGTCAGTTAAGGAGCGATAATGACTTATCGACGCAGAACTGGCTTGAACCGGTCGGAAATAGCTTCATGTCCATGCAATAAACGCGTATAGACGCATGACGCGGTGTCGAATCACGTCGTTTGAGCCGAAACGAGGCGAATGACGTCTTTGTCGCTCTCATTAACATGGACATAGTTAAGGATCTTCCTGTCTGGTTCAAACATCGGTTTGTCCGTGTCGTAAGTATGGTCACTCCCTGGAACAGTGTCGGTGTTATCGGTCATGTAAACGTCTATCTCTCGCACTGAAAAATATAAACAATTTTGAATTTGAGTGTTGATTTGTTGGTTATTTTCTAGCCGACTAATGACATAATAATTAAAGTTGATAAAGTATCAGTGGTTCGTTGTTCGTCTTCTAAACATAGCCCTAATAGATCGCATATTACTTCATAATAAACGTACAATGTTTTTCTGAGTATTGTGTAAATTATCGCACAAAATCGAATTAATGCTACGTTTTATTGCACTATTACATAAACCGCTTAATCAATGAATGAGTTTCATGATAAAATTAAATCCATTTACCACTAGTTTCCTACATTCAATTCATTTTAGAGATTTGTACTTCCCAGTGTGGCAAAAACTTTGCGCTTTTTCGCACGCTCACACGGTAGCGCCTGTATAGTGGTAAAAGGATATTTTGTCTCGTGGACAAATTCGGAACTTTCCGCCGCCATCTCGTTTCAAGCCTTCTGTACATCAAACTAAGTAACTCTACGCAAAGTTATTGCTGGGAGACTTTTTTTTGGGATGAATAATCACTTTCTACGGTAGGACTCAATGCAACGCACTCAAAACATTGTGCTGACGGATGCATTGAATAGTACGGAGGAGGTGTGAAAATATTAAAAGTGATAACATAAAATTATAACATTAAAAACTTGTTTTCAAATAAAGTGGTGAAAAAGTTAGAACTTTGACCACCAACACAAAAAAACTATCGCAAAGACGGGGAGAACAAGTATGTCTTTCGGTTTCATTATTTTTTATAGTTATTTACTAATGACTCCGTTTTTGCCAATGACATTCAAGCGCGAATAGATTCTGGTGGCACTGTACCTTTGACTTACATATTACACGCAGGTATTGACACGATATTTGCATTTATTTTTGGATCACATACTTTTATTTTTTCTCCTTTTTTTGGCCTCAACGCAATAGGGGACCGGACTGGGTAAAAAAAACGACATTCTATTTTGTCCGTCAGACAGGTAATACAAAAATATTAGACACGTATTTTTTGTTTTATCAAAATATCAAAAAATTACTTAGTTAAAACTCGTTAAAGTTGGAGAGTGGGGGCTTACTACGTCACAAGTGGGTGTAAAACTTACCCACATGTGACGTCATGCGCCATTTCAACTCAATATATCTCCGTAATTTTATGACCACGTGAAAAAAGAAAAAATACGTGTCCAATACTTTTCAATAAACTACCAGACGGACAAAGAAAAAAAAAGTTGGATTATCCCCTATTGCCTACATCCTAAAAAAATATTGCCGTCTGCTTCTGTAGCACCTCTGCTTGATTTATTCATTAGCTTTATTTAACAAATACTTGACACATAGTCAAGCAAGTCCTTTGTTTCTTTCAAACGTTGTTATAATTGCCTTGTCCAGAGGTTGCAAGCGCCATCGCTAACCGTGCATGACCTCATGCCCAGCGGTAGTGTTTGCATCCACTTTCGATACCTGGGTTTTAATAGGTTAGGTAATTTAGTAGCGGCCCGGGGTTTGGAATTGTTCCCGTTTGATGGCTATAGGCTCGCCCCTTTTACATGGGACTTAAACATAATTAACTGACGAAATGTGGGTTTCCTATGTACACCTCTGCTATCCGAATTCAGGAAAATAAGCATGACGTTATGTTGTTTATATTTATATGACGTTATATTGATTTTTACATGGTTGCGATAATATCGTCAATTTTGCGATCTATCGTTATCGCACTCATTATACTAGCCTGCAAACGCCCTCAGTTTATCATGTCGCACCGTCAAAGAAAGGGGCCGACCCCACAATAGGGATGATGACTAGGTAAAGAAAACGAAATTCTATTTTGTCCGTCAATCAGGTAATACAAAAATATTAGATACGTATTTTTTTGTTCTATCAAAATATCAAAAGAATACTTAGTTAAAACGCATTAAAGTTGGAGAGTGGGGGCTCATTACGTCACAACTAGGTATAAAATGTACTGAGCCGTGACGTCATGCGCCATTTCAACTCAAAATATCTCCGTGATTTTGCGATTACGTGAAAAAAGAAAAAATACGTGTTACGTCAATACTTTTCAATAAACTACCCGACGGACAAATAAAAAAAAATAGTCACCATTCCTATTACGGCGAATTGCGTTAAACACCTTAAACGAATCATGCTAAAAAAGGACAAAATAAAATATCTCATCACATATTTTATTGCAAACTAACAACTATATATTTTTTTTTAGGTTGTTGTCGATGGGTTTGCTCTTGACTTTAGTCTAGGTCAGAGATGACAGAGACAAAGTCGACGATGGTACGAGCTTACCCAGAAGAAGCCTGTTCACTCTAACTTTGAAGAGATTAGGATTGATAGCGTTCGGAAACACAGACGAAGGCAGAGAATTCCACTCCTTTGCTGTGCGCATTATGAAAAACGTTTGAAAACGCTTAGTGCAAATTAGTGGGATAGCAATAAAGTAGGGATGGTAACTTGCAGTGCGTCTAGATGTCCGATGGTAGAAGGGTGCCGGTGGGATGAGGTCGTGGAGTTTTTGCGCACACTCACTGAAGTACAGCCTTTAGCCTTCTTAGCCCTTTGTGTTCCAGGGCCGCGGTATCTCTTTCGAACAACCCGCAGCCCTGGCAGGCATCGGCCCTTTCGGACCCCTTCCGGTTAAGCAGGGAGCCTTGCGGCGAAGCTTGGCATCCACCAATTTTACGTCGTCAATCAGCCTCTTTTAAAACGAAACACAATTTTATTATTTCCCACAAAACGCCAATTTCGCGTTAGGTCTCTTTTGTTCTCAGGTGCAATGATCGGGGACTGTCACACACCTGTGCCAATATTTTGCCATTGCACTCAATACTCCATTGTCGTTAGTTTTATACCTACTATCAAAGTTAGGTAAAAACACGGTATTATATTTCCGTAAACCACAGGGGTGACGTCAACTGCAATCATTATTAACCAAGACAACCAGTTTTATGTCGAATTCCCTCTAGGTAATCAAATTTTATGTCTCGGTAAACATTTCCGTTTATACATTTTTAATTTTCAACTTCCAGACCTCAAAAAGCTTAATAGGCTCGCTCTTATTACATTAGTCTATTGATAACCTAACCTAACCCTTCGGGGATAATAGTCGTGATATTAAGTTTGTACTAATCCTTACAATGTATTTTTTTCAGGCATCTTAATCTGCGTGCGCGCCATTATTCAGTACCTGAACATCAAGCGCGGCTGGCGTCTTCTCTCCGGCACGGCCCAGGAGCGACTGCTCTTTTTCTACTAACCTGCACCAGCTTCCTCTCTCACTCACACCTGCATCTCTCAAGAATGGTGCGACAAGGATGAACATATGTTGCTCGATTAGATTGTAATGTCGTTAGAATCAAGCTTAAAGACGTAAAATTTCGAGAAATCAAATCAAATTAGAAGTATATCGGCAGTCGTCTTAATTCAGAAGATGTGTCTTGTCCTTCATGCTAAGGAATTCTATTATAACGGTTATATGATATCAAACCTACTTGATTTTTTGGAGCATGCTACAGTTTTTTCAAAGTATTTTACTGATTTAGCATCATAGTGAACCTTATTCTCGTGTGGCATAAGGTTTCTATTTGTTTAGCAGGGGGTAAAATAACTGAAAGGACTGTTAGTGGGTAATATAATTCTGTATAGAACGTCACTAGTGCAAGCTGATGTCGAGAAAATTTAGTTCTAAATCCGTGTTATCACACAAATAAGCAATGATTAGCTGCTACAGAGGCAATGACATTCTGTACAGAGCCCGTACCTCCCCCTCTTACAGAACAATGTGTGTGACAGAGATGGAGCTATACAGGGCATCAAGCTCTGTCTCTTTCCCACACTAGAGTATGATTAAAACAAAACTGCTCTAATGTTGAGCCTTCTAAAAGTTGGCAACGTCGGAAATAGCTGTCAAATATTTCACTATTGTGAATATGTCGATATTACTAAATAAAATAATAAGTTATCGGTCTGAGTTGTACTAAAGTATGAGTTATTAATTGCAATTATTTAAATCGTGACAATGAATATTTAATTTTTGGTTCAAAAAGTTCACTTGAAAAACCTTCAAAATGCGTTTTTCCCCTCAAAACTGTTACAATATTGTATCCAGTGTTTTTATTGCAATTCGAAATCAATAGTTTAGTGCAAACAAAGCGCGATATTTCATGTATTTTAGTAGGAATAATGAATTCATCAAAACAATGAAATATTTGACAGCAATGTGCGACGTTGCCAATTTTCAGAATGCACAGCCTTAAGATGTCATGTTAGGACACCAGATTGTCGTCCGCATCACGAGTTGTGTTTCAAAGACATGTGGAGCCATTATTTTACTAGATGTATTTTTAATTTATTACTCTAAGTAGCTCACCTTTAGTGTTATATTTGAGCAGATATTTTTATATATACGGAAGTTTGATCTGCACGCGTAGCATGACCGCCGTAGAAACGGGCTATGTCGACGGAAGAATCAACAAACTGACACATTGTCATTGTCTATCTGTCATTATGTCGATTCTTCCGTAGACAAAACTCGTTTCTACAGTGGTCATGCTATGCGTGCAGTTTGATCGCGAGTGATGTTCACCGATGTGAAATTTACTTCTGAGTAATATTAATTATCGGGTACTTATTTTGTAACATAGCACGATGGGTATAATATAAGACATTTAATTGGACAATTTTGATATTAAGTTTAATGTTAAATGTAAACTCGAATTATAATTTTTCGATTGTGTGAAATCATTCCGTGGGTATGTAAAGTGGCATTAGATAAGTGTAGATTAATATTATATTGTTATATTTGTAAGCTAATAGTCGCGCCGTCGTTTGTCAACGTTATTGGAGGAGTAATAAATCATGACATTTTGTCCAAAACTATTATGTACTATGGGGCTCAAAGGAATTTCTATGACATTTTATTCCGGCGTGAGAAAGAGACGGAGCTATACATAGAGATCGTCTAGCGCCATCTCTTTCCCACACTGGAATAAGATTAAAACAATAGTGCTTTTAGACGTCATGGCGGGCCATCTGGACGTATGAAAAAAATAGCAATCTCCAAAATCCATTGAGCGTGCTATTAAATTTTAAACTTTCGTCCCTAAATCGAATGTTGCAAATTCAACAGCATGGTCTATGTTACTTAGTGTATTTCCACCTTTGATGTGATGAAACGATGGTATAACAGCATTTATTGTAAAAGAAAAAATCAGCATCAAAATCGCTCGCTTGTGCAAATGTCAGAAATAATATATTCATACATTTGCACATGTGTTTAATATTTTGTTGTACCATATAATATCAAATACAAATACTAGGAATGCGCTATTTATAACGTGCTACTATTTTAATCGAACATATTCACGTATTTGAATTTGTATTGTAAACTTTATTGGCCATAATATGAGCTGGACTCATTTTAAATGATTAGTCTACAATAGCGTTCGATCGAGAATAAAAAAATGAGAAAAATATCGTGGAGGGAATATAGGCCTATGCCCTGCAGTGGGACAATGTAGTTTTATAACAATAACCAAATAAATAAAAGAGAATCAAAATCCATTGGAAAGTCTACCGCCATGGGTGCAGGATAATGCAAAAATATACTGGATAAGTTAGTCGTTGCGTTTTGAACATCATGCAAATTACGCCGGTCATTAAACCATATACAAGAGTCCATTCAATATTACATTTTATAATCATTATAAAAAGCGCAAAATTGTAGAAACTTCGTAACAGGCATAAAACTGCTTCTATGGCATCCTTAAACGTGCTGGTTTGTAATTTAACATATTCAAAATAAGGATGATTATTCAATGACATCACCTAAAGAAACGTAAGATTTCATTAACGACGGCGAATTGATAGCATAATTAATATCGTAATGGTGACTTATAAGGCGGAGATATTAAAACTGCTAGTCTTTAAATCATCTTGGTGAATATTATCCTAATGTACTGTTTATCGACCTCTTTTATATGGTGTGGTCTTCGGAATGGAACAAGATCCCTAAGTAAAGTTAATCGTCAAGCGATTGCCTACAATCCACCTCCTCTCGTAAGAACGCCACAGTTTTAACGATGATAATAATTAGTATCGTTTCGAATATATTTCTTTTACGTACGCATGGCGACCAATCTAAACCAGTTAATCAAATGCGGATCTCTCATTGTATTGGAAATCTATAAGAAGCGACGCCTTGTTATACTGGAAATGTATATTTTGATGTGTCGCCGTGTGTACTATTGTCGGTCCATATAATTTATTTGTCGCGTTAAGGCTTCCACCATAGTGAAGACGTACAATACTCGACCAGTCATAGAAGCGACTCGGATTTCAACGTGGTGATTGGTTGTACTGGTTTTACTTTGCGTTTGTTAATAAGGGCGTTTATATCCGTATTAGTGCTTATAGAAGCATGGAGACTGCCTCTGACAAAACATAAAAAGTAGGTGTTTTGATCCCATTGGAATCACTATTATGATAGCTACCATCAAGGAAATTAGTTGTTAATAAAATTGAACCATACGCCGTTTTTTGCATTATAACCACTTCATACAACTTTTTTCCTTATCGTGTGGTTAGTGCCTACCTTGCACGCGTAGCACGACCGCCATAGAAACGGTCTTTGTCGATGGAAGAATAGACAAACTGACACATTGTCATTGTCTATGATCTGTCATTATGTCGATTCTTCCGTAGACAAAACTCGTTTCTACAGTGGCCATGCTACGCGTGCAGGTGTTAGTTTTTATGCCGCTCATGGGCCTCTGACTTTGCTTTCCATGTCGTCGTGAATTATCTCTCAGGCGCGCTGGTTTCCTCACGATGTTTTCGATCATCGAAGCAAGTGATATATTATATGTTATCGGCCTAACCCGATTTCAGGCCAAACTAGTTTGTCCTAGGCCAAACCGGTTTATTGGCCTATCATGTTAACATATACTGACCCAAACAAAACA
Organism: Cerastis leucographa; assembly: GCA_963082945.1. NCBI lineage: Eukaryota > Metazoa > Arthropoda > Insecta > Lepidoptera > Noctuidae > Cerastis > Cerastis leucographa. Next base: position 10,976,890 of record OY720353.1, read on the forward strand.
TCTACAATGCGCCCAACTTGGATGCGGCAACGCTTGATACGCTCGCTCGGCTCGCGCGTATTTGATCACATTCTAACCTAGTTTGGCCTAGGACAAACTAGTTTAGCCGGAAAACGGGTTTGGTCGGTAACATTTATACATGAATCCGAAACATCACAAGTGCGAGTCTTGCGGTCAAACTTGAGACTTATGACTTGGAAGTTCGACGGTCACACAACTGTCAAAAAATGACAGTTGTGATTTGAATGACGGACGTATTTTTGGTTGTCATTTCGCATAAAAAATAATTACCTTGAATTTACAAACGAATGCTAACAGATACTAGCTTTTATTCAATTTATCAACTGACGCATAGGGCTTGGTAATTTGTACATTTAGTAAGTTTTTTTTTTTATAATCTTAAACATAACATCTCGTAAAAAAATGCTTTATGAATGAACTGTCTGAATGAACTTCCTCAGAATGTAATGCTGGTTTTCGCTAACATTAGGTGACACCTAAATGTATGCTCAAATAAAATCTCAATGTTGGATTTTAAACGCTCGGCTTAGCTCAGAGAGTTGAAATTCCAACATTGTTATATTTATTTAGGCATGTGTTATCGAAAACGGGTTTTAGTGTTTAAGTAATTACCTACTTGTTTTAGTAACATTCTCACAATTTATGAACTAAGGCCGCGACTTTTTCTATTTCGCACCAAAAATTAAATGTCAATGGAAGTTTTGTGATTAGAAAACTTTATTTTTAATATAATGTTTTAGTGCAATAATGTCTAGTTCAGAGTTTCTAGTGGAAATAAATACGTTATAATTATATTAAAGTTTTATTTTTAAAACCCTAAAATGTTAAAGTGCCGCAGTTCACTGCTAGCGAGGCGTAAAGCATTCTGTCCTAAACATGTCCTGGTCTATCCGTATGCCACATCCAAATTAGTCCCGTGGTTAACGCGACACGGTAACGGACACCCAGTTTATACACTTGTGACCCACCCCTGCTTCGCACGGTTGAATTGGAAACATGGCTTGACAAAACGTCGTGATTTACATACATATTTTATATGAGACAACAGCGCAACGCCACCTATCGGGTTCAAAACTATCATATCTTTCAAGCTGGAACCAACCATACACAATCACAAAATTTGATTGAATTCGGCGGGTTGAAAGAAAGAAAGATAGATAAGATTTATTTGTTGCAGGCACAAAAAAAAAGACAAAACAAATCAACACCGAGCGCATAACAAATATTTATAAATACAACGGGACGGGTCAGAAAAGTCGACAAATTGTACGCCGTCACTGCGACATGCAGGTTACTACTCAGTATGATGCTGTGCTATAGGGGGGGCACAGTCAACCGGTTCGTTTCAGGGATTAGCGTGTTCGAACAAAGTGACGAGTGCACGTATATAGAAACTCACGCCTCTTCCATAAGGGGTAGTCATAAACTACAGAACTTCAGCCTGAAATGCCTGTTCACGCACAGAGTTCATTTTTGTACACAAAAATATGCAAGAGAGTGACGGAGTAGGCCCGCGCTCGGTGCTGTCTTTCTTTCTGCTATTTATATGGTTACGGTGAATGGTGAACGGTATTATGGTTATGGTGTGACCAACCCGCACTGGGCCAGCGTGGTGGATTAAAGCCCACTCCCTCTAATTGAGAGGAGGCCTGTGTCCCAGCAGTGGGAACATTATAGGCTGATGAAGATGATATGGTTAACCAAAATATTATTATAGTTAATCAAACAGGCCTAACCTGTTAACTTGATTAATCGGTCCCTGGTAGCGACCCTTAACATTACTACCGCAATATACTCACTCTGACACGCATGCAAGCACACGCACGCTCCAAGGTTGACTTGCAAGATGCCATTCACAAAAAAAACAGGCCCTAGATATTGTGTTTGTGCTAGCCAATGTGCGTATAACAGTTCACAAAAGACACTTTATAATATACGAGTATTATACTCGCACATGCCAACCTTATAAAAGCGTGTTAAATCGAATAGGCTCGTTAGTTGGCCCCTGTGACTAGCGAGGAAAGAGTAGCAGTTGATCGAGCATTAATATAATTCACGTAGCATCTTTTAAAAAAAAGGTTTTCTCCTCTGCTGATTGTACAGTACAGTTGCAATCGTTATTCCACAAGAAAATCGCTTTTGAATCGTGTATATTACTGCTCGTTATTGTACCTTTAACTGTGCCTACCTGCTTGCGTTCGCGACAGATCTTTGACCACGTACAAACTATGGAACCAAAAATAACTCTTAAAATTACCAGAAGCCAGGGTTGTTTACCGTTAACCGTCAATGACGTCAGTACATCAAAGGCCAAAAGTGGCACTTTTCCCATTTTCTGTTTCACGCACTCTCGATATAGAAATTCTATTGACAAATATGATCACAATGCAGCTGTGTTATAACTGCAAAACCACTGGCTTGATAACTCGGTTTAGTGCCAAAAACTACCCAGTGCCATGCCAACCGCCGCGGAGGGTTGACGAAGTGCGTCATAACTGTTTCATCGTTCCATTTCATAATTTCCCCGCGCCTTTTTGGCGAACCACGTCTATAAGCTCACAGAGTCCTTATGAAGGAAGAAAATTTCGCGAGTTTTCCTTGGGACTTCGTAACAACTTTATCGTGTTTAAAGGACAATAATTTCTACAGAATATAAGTAAGTAATTATGTAATATATTTTGTGTCTACCTACTTATTGGGTAACTAAATTTTGATCTGACTTTTCACTCAAATCTGGGTAATTATTTGATTTAGTCCAAAGTAAACACTGACATAAGAACTTTTATGGTAGTTCGATCATAGTTTTTAAGTGTTTTGTGTGTAAAGCTGTCTAGGGGGAGACTTGGCGATTGGCGTAGTGCCAGTTTCGTTCACCCAATGTTGGTTGCGTTTCAGGGTGTAATAACTTTTCGGTGATCGAGACAGATGACTGAACCGTTTTATACGTAACACCAGCTGCGCCCCGCGGTTTCACCCGCGCAGACCGGATAAAAAGTAGCCTATGTTTTAATCCTGGGTATAAGCTATCTACGTACCTAATTTCATCCAATTCCGTTCAGCTATTGAGGAGTGAACGAGTGACAAACACACACACACACACCCTCGCTCACCAACTTTTGCCTTTATAATATTAGTGTGATTTATGATCTGTGACTTCTATTAGGTCGTGCATAAATTAAGTTTGAAAGTAATTTTAGTTGCCGGGTCATATTTTCACGTTAATTTATGATGATGAAGAGTACCTACTGGTGGTCCAGTGGTATTCACCCTGACTTACGACTTGTAGGTCGTAGGGTCCAACCCAAGCAGACACTTTGAGTAACTTATGTATTTCATCACCACTTCTCTCAATACGGTGACGTAAAACATCGTAAATCAATCAATCAAAATATTTTATTTTACATAGGCTAACATGGGCACTTATAAAACATCGACAAAAGGTGCACGGTTCGGGTTGATCGTTTCCTATAGAGAAGAACCGTCAAGAAACTCAATGGTTACTCTTTTAAAATCATTTGGTTTTACAATATTTTAATGTTACAGCGTTAGTAGGTACTAAAGCAAGGGAGGACAGCGTAGGCACGACAATAAGTCGTCTAAAAACCAGGACCATTATAATCGAAGACATGTGACTCCCATCAACCCACACTGGCGTGGAACAACGACCGATTCCCTCTTGAAGGGAGGCCTGTGTCCCAATAGTGGGGAACGTTACAAGTTTAATATGTTCCTGTAAAAAGCTGAATCAGTTATTCAAAGAACTCATACTTAGGTAGGTACCAAAGCTACATTCATTCACAAAAAAATTGATTTGGTGTAATTAGAAAGAACTAAAACTAATTTCCCTAGTTTCTCAGACATACAAGAAACATTAAAAACTCATCGTGACCGAACTGATATTTATTTGGTCTAAGTAGTTCCAGGACGATCATAATTTTCAGTTGAAGAAGCAAGTCCATCATTTCTAAATGACGGATTCAAATTTCGTAATGAAGAATGGATATTAAAGGGAGCCGTCTTAAGAGTACAATTATCTCGTAAAATGGTATTATGTGTCTCGCCTAGTCGACGCCTGTACTGCACAGTATATAGATAGGGAACCAGTAAACCAACTTGGTTTTTTTTTTGTGAAATTTAACGCAGGTGCGGCTGAATAAACCGACTTTCTCGTAAGTAAACCCCTGCTGGCCTACCATGACGTCTTAAAGCAGTTTTTTTTTTTTTTTAACTTTGCCCCACACTAGGTATTTCTCCTGTGTCGTGGGTGCGTTTACAAACATTTAAATTCACATACACAAACAGCCAGACCCGGAACAACTATCTGTAGGCCAAACAAATATTTGTTCCGTGCGGGGATCGAACCCGTATTGTTTTACTCTTATTCCAGTGTGGCAAAGAGACGGAGCTATTCAGGATGTCTAGCGCCATCTCTTTCCCACACAGGAAAAGGAGAAAAAATAATGTTATAGGACCTCATGTTAGGGCCGCCTGTTCACACGCCGTTCATCTATACGTTATTTTGCCGTACTTTTGTTATTACATGGCAGTTCCATATTATTTTAAATAAAACAAATGAACATTGGGTTATTGAAAAGAGATCCCTTTACTGTAAAATGTCGTGAGTAGACAACGCCGTGTGAACAGTCTATGTGGTTACAATTCGGGTAAATGCTTTCTGTGTTGCCCGGATACCGACAAGTTTTTCCTAGTAGATATGCTGTATGTAAAACTACTGTGTCGCTTGTCGGAAATGCCGGCTATCCTTGGCATTTATAACCCCTTGGCTAGGACTTTAACCCGGGTCATCGGGTTAAAGTCAGAATTCTAGATGGTAAAATGCAGTACCGAGCTTATTAGAAGCTTGCTTAAAAAAATGTGTAATAGGATTGCGTTCTGACTATTACTGCTGTTTCATGCTTTAAAATTGTTTTGATCCAGGCCGACTGGTATTATTTTTCGACAATAAGACAATCATACTTATTGTGATTTATTCAGTATTGTTACAGTTTTAACAACATTAAAAAAAAATATAGCTTACTGCAGTGAAAATAAATAAGTTCTCCGTTTAATTGTGTTTCTATACCAAGTCGGTATCTAGTCAAGTTTTTGGGAGTCTTAAATAAAAGAGTTGAGTTACGTGTGAGCAGAAGCGCATGCTCTCGTGTACTTACTCAAACTGAAGCTAGTCGCTACATGCGGGACTTAACACTACTTATTTGCTAGATTGACAAAATGCATGGAAGGTTCCAGAGGGGCCACCCTGAACTGCAACGGTGCGTTTTACGCTCTCACGGTGATTACGCGTCGTGGTTCAGGTTGCATAACTATCTATACAACAGGTTTTCCAAATAAAAACATTCATCAAATGAACGAAAGAAAATAAGTTAAACACTACGAATTATTCGTAGCGAAACACAAAAATTCCTAGTCTACGGAATTCGTAGCACTCGTAGACTTTGGCTACGGCTACGAGCTACGAAAAAACATGATATTCGCGGAAATGGGAAAATTCGTTCACTAGATCTGTGAATCTTGTGGGTCATTGGAGTAAAGTTAAGCTGTAACATTTTAAACTTCTTTTCACAAATAAACGTCAACAATGTTGGAACTCTACCTAACCAGAAGGTTCCTTGATCAGGGCAATCTGATTCAGATGGTTGAGTAAACATATAAAATTTCGAACTGTGTAAAACTCGAGAACTTTTCCGTGTTTTTTTTTTTTTGAAATATTTAGCTCACCAACAATTGAATACACGGATACAAGGAGATGATACGTTGAAATAATTTCCAAAGTGCAGCCTGGACAAGCGATGGGCCAATAACCTGTCATTTTAAGATCGATGATCGATGTGTTTGCATCATATTTATGCCAGAGTATAGCATGTTTCGTAGACAGAGGTTAGCGGCTTCCGTTTCATCTTGCGCCAGAGAAGAACTCACACTTATGGTACCTTGCCAAATGCCTGTAAATGAAACATCTTCCAATTATAGAGATCTTGAAGAATTAAACTAACTATTATGGAGATCAAAACGGATTTTAGTTTTGATATAGTCATCACGGTTCGTTAACATAGGATGAATGTTCAGTCACGAACAATAATATGTATGACATTTAGCAAAACTGAAAAGTGATTTGCTTGTGAAATTACGGTTTGACCTATTTCGTAATATGGCTATCATAATTAATTCGTAGTATGGCTTCCAAAATTCCATGATCGTGAAAACGTAAAACCTTAATCAATCCTCCTCCACAAGTCGTGCTCCTCATTACTGAGGGTCGTGATCCACCCTTGCAAACATCTTTTTCATGACTATGTTTCGCCATCTCTGTCTATTCTTGGCCAAGTGAAGCGCATCGTGGAATTTTGTACCAAGAGCAGAGCTTATCTGGTCGGACCATCGCAAAGGGCTGCCTCTTGCTCGTTTACCATCCACCTTGCCGTTAACCATCATTTGTTCGAGGTTATTGCCATCTTTTCTTGCTATATGGCCGAAAAATTCCAAGACTACGGAGACAGGTCGTAGAGAGTCTGGTGTTTATTTTGAGCTCTCGTAGGATGGACTCATTGGTGCGGAAAAACACTCATTACAGTAGGAGAAAATCATTTTTAAAAGTTGCTGCGTGTTTACATATTATATACGTGACTGTACATCGACCAACTTGCCTAACCTCTATCTATGCATCCAGAACAGTATCTCCATAATACTGCTTTACATCATTGAAATCTTACTTTTAACCGACTTCAAAAAAAGGAGAAGATTCCCAACTCGGTTGTATTTTGTTACTTATACCTTGAAGTTCAGGCAAATATATTCGATCTCTGCTAATTATTTATGCTTTAACTACGCCGAGCTATAAAAAGTTGTGAAACTCGTGATTTTGATAGACGATGTCTGAAACACGTGTGTGTACCTGTTGTTGGCTAGTTCCCGAGAGTTGCACGTGAAACGGATGCATTGCCCTTTAAGACGTGACGTAGAGAGTTCAGAGAAAATAACGTGACATACCTACATAGGTTTAATTAGAACGAATAGGTACGCACGGCGACCAATTTATGAGGATCTCTCATTACACGGGAAAATATCCAAAGCGAGGCCATATTATACTTTAACTGTATAGCTTGCTGTGTCGCTGTGTGTACTATACAGAGGTTGGTAATAAAAGGCAACTATTACTCGTATAACCTGTTTCGATTTGATTGACTTTTTGAAGGGGACGGGATCTACCACTGCCTTGATACCTACCGATTTGACTTAGGTTTTCGAATTAGGACCGCTAAATAATTTTCGATGTTTCGATGGTATAGACTAGAATGGATATGGATTTACATGTGTGGAAGTATCGAATATAGTTTTGTTATTTATTTATTAAAAATCAACTTGTACTAACAGTTACAAAGCACACGAACAAGTTCTATGTCGGTAGGCAAACATTTTTTTTTTTTTACAAATCCATACTAATATTATAAATGCGAATGTCACTCTGTTTGTTTGTTTGTTTGTTTGTTTGTTTGTTACCTTTTCACGACTAAACGGCTTATCGAATCTTAATGAAATTTGGCAAGAAGATAGATTTCAACCTGGGGAAGGACATAGGCTATATATCATCACGCTACTGTCAATAGGAGCGGAGCAGCAGTGAAAAATGTTGCGAAAACGGGGAAAATGTGACGCAAACGAAGTTGCGCGGGACCAGCTAGTTATTTATAAAGTGTTAAATTACCATCTAGATAAAATAGTAAAAGTAGTGGGTAATATAGATCCGTAATTTTCGTAAAAGCTACACACCTCACCAGACCAGACCACCTGACCAGAAATAAACTATAGCTTTAAATCCACTCTTCGAACTTTCCAATGATTTTGAAAGTATGACGCGAACTTCCCTTTTCGCGTCACAATCCCAACGAAAAGTTTACATAACCGATACCCACGTTATATCATATTAAAAATTCTCAGACTGGCGCTGAATGAAATGATTTCATACCTCGTCTAGTGCGACGGAGCATCTTATCATAACGAAACAAGGTTCATATTTCGATAACAAAAAAACGATTATAATAATAGCGTAGTGTTCCTGCCAGGTGTACTTGGCTTGTAACAATATTCTAATTTAACTATAGTCTGGCAGCCCTTGATCTAATTTGAGGTAGCTAATCGCGTGTCTAGTCTGTTTTTAGGTCGAAACCTGTCTAGTAAATACATCGTCTTGTTGAATGAACTAAGCATCTTAAATCCAGTGCTGGACAGATCACAGCAAACAACCACAGGACCTAGGCAATAGGCATGATCTAGAAAAATGAAACTTTCGCAAAAATTCATGTACAGCGTGTGCCAGAAAAGTGTGGTTATATTTCAGTATGTGATTCAGCCCATGAAAGTGAACAAGTTTCTGGTTAACCTTGTTCAGTTTGACTTGACTTTAATAAAAAAACCAGCCAAGTGCGAGTCGGACTCGCGCACGAAGGATTCCGTATCATTATTTGTATAAACGAGCAAAAAAATCACTTTTTTGTTTGGAAGCCCCTTAAATATTTATTTTATTCTGTTTTTAGTATTTGTTGTTATAGCATCAACAGAAATACATAATGGCTAACTATCACGGTTCTTGAGATACAGCCTGGTGACAGACGGACGGACGGACAGCGAAGTCTCAGTATTAGGGCCCCGTTTGACCCTTTGGGTATGGAACCCTAAAAAAACACTACAATTTAAAACAGCTGTCCCATACATTTGGGTCGAGTAGGAGGTATTGAAGTTTTATACTGGAGACTGGAGAGCAGTTTTTTTGCGATTCAGATGTTGGTTATCTACGAAGCAAGTTTCTCAGTTTGATTGATGGTCTGAATCACAGTTTCGATTAATGTAAGAAACAAAATACAGTTTAAAAGACTGATTGGTTTTGTATCTAGCGTTTGTGTATGTAGGAATCGAGTATTTAAATGGTATGATTTATGCCTCATCTTTGCAAATATGGAACGTTTTGAAAATCGTGAAAGACCGAACCGTGATCCTCGGCTGGTCAGACGTCAGCAGCGGTTATCTTGAACAAAACTGGTCGGACACCCGGTTGTACCTACGACCAAAACTTCTTGCTGGTCGAGACTTCTGCGGTCAAAAGTCATGGTCGCGTAGTAACTGAGGTCCCTAAATGGTCGTAAGTTAAGTGTGTAGGATTTAAGGTGTCAACACCACCGTAGACGCGGGGCTGTGGACGGTGAGTAATGGGCTAGCTCACCGTCCGTCCGTCTCATGACGACAGGCCGTGTCGACGGCGCGTTCGTGATCCACGCGCGCCTCCAGGAGATGTCAGCAAATCGGAAGGGGTCTAAGAGGGCCGATGCCTGCCAGGGCTGCGGGACTGTTCGAAAGAGATACCGTGGCCCTGGAACACAACGGGCTAAGAAGGAACATGGATGGTTTTTTTTTTTGTTTAAAAAAACGTTGCCCCACACTAGGAATTTCTCCTGTATCACGGGTGCGTTTACAAACATTTAAACTCACATACACGAACAGCCAGACCCAGAACAACTATCTGTAGGCCATACAAATATTTTTTCCGTTCGGGGATCGAACCCGCGACACGCAGCGCAGCAGTCGATCGCTCAACCACTGCGCCAACAGTGCCGTCTCGGCATCGACAGCGCGCAGTATTAGTCGCTTCATCATATATACTTACCTAGTTATATTTATTCGTTGTACAAAAAGTAAAATAAATCAAAGTTATTATCAATATTTAATAAAAATCAGTCATTGAAGAGTCCCTGCTGGAGTTCATGACCTCACACAAGAAAACACAATCACAAATATATTTGTCATTTGTATGTTTTAGTCAGTACAAGTCTGACACTCCCTTCCGCTTCGCCCTGAGCGGGGGGGGGGGGGGGTTAAAAAAAATACATAAATAAAAACTAAACAGGGGAACTCAGAAATTTTTAGTAACAACCAAGTGAAATAAGACAGAGGCGTATCCCACGGAATCACGTGTTCGTAGGTTTGTTTACTTCGATGTAACTTGACAGATAACAGGCAATACGATACGATACAAAAGATCAATATTAACAAGGAATCGAGATATTATATTTATATGGTACTTCAAAATCCTTGTTTGTTGACGTATACTTATCACGTAACAACTTCTATTTCTGTACTGTCGTACATCATCACCCTATTCCTTTTCCTAACGCCTTATGTTGGGGCCGGCTTTCATTCTGACCGCAGGTGAATACCAGTAGGTAAGGTACCGCTATTGCTCATCCGAGCTCCTCAGCCCAGTTACTGGGAAACACCATACTTTTGTTAAGATTGGATATTACGCTTTCGGGCTATGCCTTCCTACCCACTTGATCTCCGTCGACAGTTAAAGTAAAGTTTAACTTATGGTACAGTAAATTCAGCAATAATCAGTAATTGTATTGTATTGGGTATGTGTAATTATGTTATTGTTGTATTAGTAATCAGTAGTTCAGTAATTGTAGCTGAAGGCATTAAGAATAGATTTTTCCACCTTCCCGATTTTCCTTTCGAATTTTAGTCAATTTTACTTCGCGGTCTAAATATTATTCTTATGAAGTAAGCAAAGCTTTTATTTCTTTATTTACTGTTAGCGAAGTTAGCTTTTAACGAGAGCTCCGCAATGCGGAACAAAGAACTTACAAATCAATACGTCTTTGTACTGACAATATTTTATTTGCTTTGTAATCAAAGTAAAAAAACCGAATATTCATTCCAAAACATCTTCGAATTGAGAGTTCAGAAAAAAGACTTATTACGACCAAATCACTTTTTAAACTTTCATATGGGCGTCGGTGTAACACCCACCGTAACACGTCTTTTAACTGATAATGAGCTTCTTCTGTATCAAAAAGACCAAAGAATTCGATTACCAAAAACAAATCGCGTCTACCGAGGAGGAACGTAAAACCTCATACTTCTAGAACTCGAGAAAAATCATAAGTGTCAAACTGACTGTGCCATTTTCAACAACATCACGTTATCACAAAATTTTGGTTATCAGCCATCGATTTATTTTACAAAGAATTGCAATAATATGAAAGAAATTATGGGCGTTGAAATGAACTACAAAAGACTGCTACCTAATACAAGTGAATCTATTAAGTGCTGATATTTTATATTTTGTTTATGCTGGAAAAACAATCCGAATCTAGTGTTTGTTGTGGATCCGAAGGTTAGAAAAGTTACTTATTATGTATTTTTTATATCACTAAAAGTTGAAGTATCTTTAAATATTTAAAGAATGCTCCTAAGACCTGCAACAGATATAAAGACGTACAGTTAATTACAGTAGGTTGTGATGATAACGAATCTTTTCATGTACATACATGGTTAAGGTCCAAAAGTCTCCGGCCTAGTAGATTAATCAGAGATACAAAATTATGGCACTGATTTAAAGAGGCAGTTGTAAATAGCAGTTTTGGTAAGTTAAACATTTTAAATGGCACGTTTAATAACTAGTTCAGCAGTTAAAACTAAGCAGTAAAGTAAACAATAATGAGTGATAAAAAATAATGAAATGGATCAGTGAATATACAGGGTGTTTGGTGCATCGTTTGCCAAATCAAATAGGCCGAAAGGAGAGGTCATTTGCTATCTCTTCACGCCCTATAACTCATTCCTTGCTTCACCGGTTTTTTTATAACAACTTTTTAATTTAAATTGTGAAAAATTCCAAAATTCAACATTTTAGGTCAAATCAAAAAATTAAAAAATGGTTTAAACTTAAAATTTCAATTTAATTTTGATGTCTACTGTTGTATGATTCTATAAAATTCAAAATTACGTGCTAGGAACAATTATTTTCTGTTTTTAATAGCTCGTAAAGTTTTTGTAAATAAAAAATAAACTTAAAACTCAACTTTAAATGGCTATAAAAAAAAAAAAAACTAAAAGTGATCGGGATCTTCGAATACCTTTAAAAAGTTCTCTAGTCTGTCCTCATTCCAACGGGATGCAATATGCCCAAAAATACGTTTAATACCTATTCATTTTTAACTATATGTGTAATCGAGACACTAGGCTGATATTCGAAATTACAGTAAGAACAGTAGTTTTTGCATAAATAACATGTCTCAAGTAAGTAGACAGATACTGTTATGTCACTTGTGCGTAGTGTCCTATCTCTTTCTTAAACCGGAACCAACTTTTTAAGAATTTGAAATTAAAAAAAAAAAACTTTAATTCAGAAATCACAAATCTTGTTCGAGTTGTCCGCCACTGTTGCGAATGCACGCGCGGCATCTTCGTCTTATCTCGACTGTAGTTGTGCGTAAACGTATTTCTGCTTTGATAGTCACGAAAGCCGCATCAATGCGTTGGACTAAATCATCCTTACAAGGGAGGATTAAGGCCAACACATTGATGTGGCTTTCGTGAGCTATTAAAAACAGAAAATAATTGTTCCTAGCACGTAATTTTGAATTTTATAGAATCATACAACAGTAGACATCAAAATTAAATTGAAATTTTAAGTTTAAACCATTTTTTAAATTTTTGATTTGACCTATAGTGTTGAATTTTGGAATTTTTCACAATTTAAATTAAAAAGTTGTTATAAAAAAACCGGTGAAGCAAGGAATGAGTTATAGGGCGTGAATAGATAGCAAATGACCTCTCCTTTCGGTCTATTCGATTTGGCAAACGATCCACCAAACACCCTGTATAATTGAGCAGGAAAATAATTAAATGGGCGGTAAAAAATATTGAAGAGCGGTTACGTGAGGGCAGTAATAAATCGGATTTTGTCAGTAAGAAATCTTATTCTAAGCAATTCTATAAACAATGAGGTGTAAGGGGGGGTGTACCCCTTCTCCCCTGGCACCACTCCCATTTTATATTCGCTTAAAAAGCATAGTCGACGTTGTCGCGCTACGCGGGGCTCCTATTTCTGTCTGCAGGGTTTACAGTAACCTACCACGAAGGGGAAGTCGGAGTCTTAGTTCGCTCGGTCCGCTCGCTCACTAGACCCCGCCATCCCTTTCGAACCTAACCTGTCCGCAAGAAAATTAAAAATGCGAGCTCACTCGAACCGCTCATTCCATCATTTTTACCGCTCATTCAGTTATTGGACTGTTCAATTATTTTTAGAATCGACATTGTATGATAAAATAACCAACTTGAATTGATTTTTATTACTGTCCATGTTTTACTGTCGCAATAATTAATCACCCGCCATTAAATTAAATAACTGCACAATATTTTTTCCAACTGATCATAATAACATCTCGAATATTTAAACAACAGCTACATTACCATGTAGTTAGTAACAGTAGGTTGTGATAATATCGAAGAATTGATCCGATGATGAATATTCTGTTCGATGTTCACAACGCACTAGATACCTATTCAATAAATTGATTGCATTCAACAATGTGAAATTATGGGTGTCCTCGTTTCGCAGACAAAGTTTATAGAATTTCGTTTCCCATAAAATGTTTCTCATAATATTTGGTACTCGTATTTTTATTTCGAATATTTTTGTTTTAACTGTACTATTAACTGAGAAATCATCGTTTATTTCATAAAATGGACCTAATTATATCATAATAACGATTAACAAACTAATAAAGTGAAAAAGGGCGTCAAAAAATTCCTCCTCAACGCTGTCAGCTGGTAATGTGCCCAAGAGAATGGCAGTATGGCAATACTTAGCCTCTGGCCAAAGTAAAAGCCAGCCCTTGGGTCACGGGAAGTGTCAACTAGGCGTTTCTAAATTTCCTTAAAAAGGCTTCTGTAAAATATGTTTCATTCATATTTACTTGAATAAAACGAAAACATATTTTACAGAAACACAATTCAATGAGTTTTAAAATCACATTTTTATTTAACAAACTTATCATTATCAAAATGTAGAATTATTTTTTAACGAATGTTGTTTGTTCGATGTATGTTTCCATGGTATGTTATTTCAACGAAAATTGACAGAGATTTGAATAATGCCAGTTCTATAAAATAGCATTTTAAGCAAGCATCTATCCGATTTCGCGCTCATGCTTAGGACTCGCCTAAGTGGAAGTCTTCCGGCGAAGTAGTGACAAGCAGGAACCCAACTATTATTGAGGGCCTTCTCTCTGGTGTAAACCATAGTTAATTAGGCGGACTTCCTTGAGTCTCTGGACGTCTGGAGTGTTGGTTTAAGAAACTCGAAACTTTACTATTCGGTTAATTTGTTTTTCGTATCTTTTTCAGAGCGGCTAGCACGATAATGCAACGCAATGAATCAAGCAAAAGCATCCAAAAGTACCCTCAGCGTCGGATGAGTGGACAATCGTCCTTTGCCATAGCCGGGTGGCGGCAAAACTCTTTGACTATAAGCACAGTAGCACAGCACTCTGCTTTTCTTTCTGAGAAACTCGCAAATGCTGAACTGTACGTATATTTACTGATAACAAAAAAAATAGTGCGTGGAGTCCCCCCGCGCGGAAGAAGTGAAACTTCGATTGCCACGCATTCACTCTCGCTCTGTCTCTTTCTATTCCCCCTCCCCAGGAGCGTTGAACGTTTAACGCAACAGTGCTTTCATACCCCTCCATGGTAGCGTTAAACGTTTAATGCAACCTTGTTTGAAGTCGCATTAGAAGTTTCACTTCAAAAACGATACCCATCATTGGAGACCGGATTATATGCACATGCATGCTAATGTAATTTTAAATGCATAATATTTTAAATGCATTTTTGTAATTTTAAATGCATAATATTTTTACTAAAATCAGCATAGGGCGCATTTTTGGGGCATCTTTCCTATAACTTTAACTGTATCTAACAAGAAAAATGCAAAAACATGCCAGAGGTGAGACCCGCAAAAAAGCACCGCAATTCAAATAATTTTTATTGACCTACTTGGACGTAGAACGATCGTTTTCAAATAATAAAAACATTTTTATTAATAATAGAAGGCTCAATGGTATGTACTACAGATAATTTGGACATTATTCGGTTTGCAACAAAAAAAAAAACAAACATCTCGTCGTAACTGTAGTAAATAAAAAAAAACACAATGTTCGTGGTAGATAGATGCTTAATCTTTTATTTTATGCTGCATATTTATGCAGTTTTGTTGCATATTTCGAGCTTTTACTATGCATGGATATTTTAAGTAACATAAAATCTGGTCTCTATTCCTCATCATCCTCAGACCTTTTTCCAATGTGTTGTAATGTAGACATTAGATTTATGTCAGCTTAACGTGCCCCTGTCCTATCCTTTCCCCAGTAGTGGCTATGGGGTCATCCATAAATTACGTCACACGAATGTCATGATTTTTTGCCCCTCCCCCCCGTCCTTGTCACAGCTGGTCACATTTGTGAGACTCCCCTTCCTAGTGTGACGGCACATATTTTGCAACATTTAGAA
Source organism: Cerastis leucographa (assembly GCA_963082945.1). Taxonomy (NCBI): domain Eukaryota; kingdom Metazoa; phylum Arthropoda; class Insecta; order Lepidoptera; family Noctuidae; genus Cerastis; species Cerastis leucographa. The sequence continues at coordinate 10,992,277 of OY720353.1, forward strand.
ATTATTGAATGGAAACAGCGGTTCCGAAATCGTTTTTTTTTTATTTTTTATTTTTTTATAATATGTTATATCTGTGTAAATATAAGATAGGTACCAATTGTTTTGTCAACCACTCGCTCTACTAGTGTTACGCGCCGACCGCCTAGGCGCCCTTTGATAAATGCCGCCAAACGCGTATAGTATAGTTGTATTATAATATAATATAGTTGTAAATGTTTTTGATGTAGTGATGATGTGAGTAAAGTAATAGTATAAAGTTCGTTTTTTAATACTTAGATTATAATAGATTTTGAAATGTGACGTCACGAAATTTAGGACCCCTCCCACCCCTTTGTCACACAATGTCACACTTCGTCGACCCCCTCCCTCCCCTTTAACGAGTGATGTAATTTATGGATGGCCCCTATCTCGGTGGTCACCTCCTCTCTAGCCATATTATTATGATCTTTTACAAATAGAAGCTTCTAAGGCCATCGTCAAAAGTAAAATTAATTATCTCCAATGACTGTTAGCCTTTACCGTCGATTGACCTCTCCTTCTACCTTTCACGTACAAATGCTGTTCATACTAATGTTGTAGGTGCTACATTTTCAAAAGTTACTAAGTTGATATTTTATGTTTTTAGCGAAAAAGAAGAAGGTATACAGTCAGAACCAGTGTCCTGGCACAAATTAGTAAGTAATATTGCAATATTTTACTTTTATGCAACCAAGAAGTTTTCGTGCAGGTATCGAGTTCAAATTAAAACCATATAGGTACTCAAATCTACAGTCCTTTGAAGCTGTGAAAAAACTTATAAGTTAACGTAAAAAAAAGAACGTAAATTTCGACACTCTCAAAGGAATCAAAATGTAGAGGGTAGTTCCCGTTGACCTAGTAATATCATCTTATACTACAAGTACATGAAAAAATCTGAAAACAATACATTTGTAATTAAATCATAAAAATATAGTTTTTACGTAGAGATTTAATTAGCACGTAAAACAAAAATGAATTTGTACGGAACCCTCGGTGTGCGAGTCCGATTCGCACTTGTCCGTTCGGTTCCGTAAGTTACGTTTCGACGTCTAGTGGTCGCAAACGCGACTGCTTAGCACGAGGTCCTAGGTTCAATTCTTAAGTTAGACAAAATATTATTGGGTTTTTCAATCAAGAATTTATAAGTAGTTGCACCGGATTATGGAGCTGTGCCCGGTTAATGGCAATAGGCCAGTTGTTTTAAAATCCCATGTCATAGAGGCGGCTATAAGATTTAAAACCAATTGACGCTATTTAAACCAAATATTAAAATACACCTCTGCCTAGCTCATCCCTTCGAGGATTATATGTAGACATAATGTTATGTTAAATACCGTTATTTGTTGATCGAACCAACTAGATATCACTATGATTAATTTTAACTCCACAGTATAGGTATGCTCAAGCGTGGGAGATACTACTACTGCTGTTTGCTGTTTTCCTCTCCTGCATCAATGGCTTCTTCGTGCCTCTGGGCGTCATCCTGTATGGCGAGTTCACTTCATTACTTATCGACCGCACGGTCATGACCGGAACTTCTACCCCGACCTACACCGTGGCGATATTCGGTGGAGGAAAAATACTGTGAGTTATGTATTTGTATCTCTTTCTAATCTGTTTTGACCTTGTATATGTATCTCTCTTTGTGGTTTGGTCGTCTGAGTTTGTTTCGGCTGTTTCTTAGAGTAGTCCAGGTACGAAACAACGGCATCATCTAGTTTAAAAAAAAAGACGACGGACGTGCAAAATAAACATCATTTATCAAAAGTTGAAATTCGCTGATGTTTTAGTAAAATTAGACAACTCAACATCTGCTTTTGCGTTAATGTTTAAAATATCAAATAAAGATTGTCAAGAAGTTGAAGCTACGCGCAAGACTGACAAGTTTCCCATTTACCTATCATCCAATTTTGCTACTTATTTTGACAATCCAGCAGCATTTATTGCGTTTTTCTCACTGCCGTTTTCAAACATTTTAAACAAAACCCTACCAATTTATTCAAAATCCTTCGTTTGATATACCACCCCAAATTCGAAGGATTTAGAAGAAATTCGTACCTAGAGGTGTTTGTTTATTATGTTTGAAAACGTCTGGTCGACAACGAAACCTAAACCAAGTAAACACCTGGTTTAGTGAGACGCTTAACATCATCTGCCTAGCCTTTCCCAAACTATGTTGGGGTCGGCTTCCAGTCTAACCGGGTACAGCTGTATACCAGTATTTTACATGGAGTGCCTAACTAGCCAGCACAACCCAGTATACACTACATAATAAAAAAGTTCTTACGTGTAAGTTTGTAACAGGACTAATGCATCAAGAGAGGAGAACAGAGAGGCGCTCATTAAGGATTCCCAGGCTTTTGGCATCGGCTGCACAGCATTCTCGATCGGACAGTTCATCGTCGGCGCCATCAGCGTTGATATCTTCAACCATATAGCACTTAGACAGGTAGGTAAGGTTAAAGTAGGCATTTGAAATTAAGAAAAAAAAAAAAATCCTAGGATGAAAAGGCGGCAATGACACTTCTAGTCTACAAGAAACTAAATTGTGATATAACAATTTATATTCTTGTATAAAACTGTAAAATATTGCTCTGATAGTTGTTGCCTTCCATCAGGATTCAATACTAAATGACAGACTTGACCAAAATATGTCTTCAAGGTTTGCTAAACAAATCAAGAAGGGATCAAAGACCAAGTGCCCCCACAAAATGTGTTAAGGTAATGAAGAAAGTAGAGAATAATTAATATAATTTAGAAGACTAAGAATTCGAATAAGAATTCTAGTTAAATATAAAATATAATTTGTATCGAGATAGTTTTTTTATCTCCAAGGAGATGGCGAAAGCTGGACAGAACCAACGCCAAGTGGTCAACAGTGGCCTTGAATCAGAACACCTGAAAGTCAAAAGGACTTTGCCCAGCAGTGACATGACACAGGCGAACAGAAACAGTCATCCATTTAAAGCTGCGCCTCTTAATTCTTTATATTACAATGACTGAAAATTTTCCAGGTTGACAGGCTAAAGGCTTTGTTTCTGCGAGCTGTACTTCGACAAGACATTACGTGGTATGATTTGAACACTACAATGAACTTCGCAACTAAAGTGTCCGAGTAAGTAAATGTTGACATGACAGCTAAGTTTTCTTTCGTATTCTTCGAAAATTCTCTTGAAAGACTCCCCTGGTTAAACATTTTTACCCTGGGTTTCTATGCCAAGTTCTTAAATCCACAACATCATGAGCCTTTTCCCAACTATGTTGAGGTCAGCTTCCCGTCTTACCAGATGCATCTGAACACCAGTATTTTAATGGAGCGACTACCTATCTGACCTCCACAAGCCATTTATAGGTAGGTAATACGATACCCCTTGGTAAGACTGGACTGGTTGTCGGACTTTCTGGCCAATGACCTGTAACGACTGGCAAACTCCAGTGTGTGTTCGTTCCTATCCCCACATGTTGCATCCATTATGAAAGAGTCTGAATTAAATAAATAATGATTGAACTTAAAAAGCCGTAAAGTAGTATCGAAAACAATAAATTGCATTGTTTTATGGAATTCTAAATTAGACTGTAAACTGAATACTTGGAATGTAAACGTAGCTTCTGAACGCAAGATGATTTCATACCCCGGGCCATGATTTGGTAAATGGTATTGTTACTATTGTAGAGCAGTATGGAGTCAGAATTTTGACCTGTTATTAAGTATGCTCTCACATGCGTCTTCAACAAAACTGCCTGAGCTACTTATGCCTACCTCTTCAGGAAGCACAGACGTGATGTTATTGTATGTTATTATTAATTCAACCCTGTTATGTATGTTAAGTGACATCGAGAAGTTTCGCGAAGGGATCGCGGAGAAGGTGCCCATCTTTATCTACCTGGTGATGTCGTTCGTGACTTCCGTCATCATCTCCTTCATTTATGGCTGGGAACTGACCCTCGTGATCTTGTCGTGTACCCCCGTGGTGATAATCACCACAGCTGTAGTTGCAAGGGTTTGTAAACCTTTATTATATCCTTGATGATTCCTCCGCTAATCTTTTCTGATTAATTTCGTTGCGGAATTCAAGTAGTTAAATTGTTTGACTTCGTCGAGCTTCATTGTCTCGGCGCTTATCTGGTGGTCGCCACTGTTGAATCTGGCTTACAGGTATTGCAGTGATTTGGGAATAACGTGATTGTCCCAAAACAATATCCTTGATGATTCCGTGAAAATGAAGAGATTAGGTTAGGGTTGTAGATGGTCACGTTCTGTAGTTTCTGCCCACAATGACAAAAAAGCTTGAGTTTATGAAATCAATGTACAGCTCGTTCATGTTCTGCTGAATGATAATAGAAACTATAGTTGCACTTTGTGGTAATAAAATTATAAAACGTTTGTTTTAGGTACAATCTTCGTTAACATCCCAAGAATTAAGAGCGTACAGCATAGCAGGTGTTATCGCAGAAGAAGTACTCTCTGCTATCAGAACGGTGGTCGCCTTTGGTGGACAACAAAAAGAAATAGACAGGTACCTATCGCAACTGTTCTTAAATGATAAGTGGGACAAAGCTGCAGCAGAATTTAGGGAACAAATTAGGACACACGATACATTTAGTATGGTTATAATTTTATGTTTTCTTATGTCAACACTTATTTTTAGCGACTGTGTAAGCCCAGGACTGTCATATTTTGTACTTGTGCAACATATCTATACCATATCTATGCATAGAAGCTGTTGGTGTACCTATATTAATAAATAAATCGGCGATCGGCAAAATAGCAATATTATCGCTGTATTACTTTATTGGCAGTTCGTTTGTTGGCTTTAAGTTGCCAAACATCGGCACTAAAAATCGTCAATCATCAGTCCTAAGAGTCTGCTATGGCCCTCAATAATATTTTTCAGATATGCACGCCGTTTGGAACCAGCGAAAAGTATGGGCATAAGAAAAGGAATCTTCGCAGGGATCGGCAGCGGGGTTATGTGGTTTATCATATACGCCACATATGCGCTGGCTTTCTGGTACGGAGTTGGTCTCATCATAGATGACAGGCACGAGGAAAAACCTGTTTATACGCCAGCTGTACTCATGATTGTAAGTCGACTTTTGTTTTTTTTTTCTGTTATATTAGTAGTAAGTAGAACAAGGAAAATTAGAATTTTTGAACAAGTAAAGTTTGGACGTCAGACGTAATCTCCAACACTACTTATCGGATTTCAAAAAAACTTCATTGATAGAAAGCTACCAAAACTACTGCCAACTGCCAGAAGGATAATGTATAATTAAATTTCACGCGAACGAAGCCACCACAAACCACCACAAACTTTATAATACCCCAAAAACGTACCTTGCTTTTAGGTATTCTTCAGTGTGCTGCAAGGAGCTCAAAACGTGGGTTTGACAGCTCCCCACTTGGAAGCGATTTCTACTGCCCGAGCATCCGCCGCGTCCGTCTTCGCGGTCATTGACCGGAAACCAGTAATAGACGTATTTTCCACTGAAGGCGAAAAACCTACACTCGCAGGGGACATTGTGTTTAAGGATGTCCACTTTCGTTACCCAGCACGAAGTGACGTACAGGTATAACTTTATAGAACAAATCATGCCATTTTGATAATGATAATGAAAATAACTATCACAGTAACTTTTTCTAATGACATGATTTGATACTGCAATATGTCTTAGACATATTCCTTCACATCATTAGGTACAACCAATCACAAAATAAATAAATCATGATGAATGAATTAATGAATAGTTAAATGATATTTTATACCACCCTTCTCTGACCTTAATTCTCCAATCTCAGGTATTAAACGGGCTTAATTTGACAATAAATGCCAACGAGACGGTGGCATTGGTGGGCTCAAGTGGATGCGGCAAGTCAACGGTGCTACAACTCATACAGAGGATGTACGACCCTGACCAGGGGAAAGTGATGGCGTCCGAAAACGACTTGAGAAACTTGAACGTCAGACATTACAGGAATCATATCGCGGTCGTTGGACAAGAACCTGTTCTTTTTGCTGGAACCATCAGGGAAAATATTAGGTAGGAACGTTACCAAGTTTCTATAAATAAGAAGGTACAGACTCATAATATGTCACATAAATCTGTAGAATGAGAGGGCAATACTGACACGAGAGCTAAAGCACAAGCACCTTTTTAAACTCATAGTTGCGATATTAACAGCCGGATGGCTACCGTTGGTGCACATAGTTGTAATTTCCGAACGCCACATAAAATAATATCTGATCAATACATCTGCTGCTAATAAAAAATAAATAAATCAAATGGATAATTGAATTAACAACAGTCATTAAGAAGAGCTAGTAGCTAAATACTAACTGCCGTTCGGGTCGATCTTCAGGGTAAGCCGCACTTGCCTAGGTTGGTCCGTGGACGGGTGACCACCAATTACATACCGATTCCGTCCGTGCTTCAGAAAGCACGTTAAGCCGTTGGTCCCGGCTGTCATTTATAGATCTTTGACAGTCGTAAGAGGTAGTCAGTGGTGTGAAAGTCTATCAACCAAGTCTTATCAAGGCGTATCGTATATTACCCAGTAGGTACTAACTGGGTTGTGGAGGTCAGATGGGCTGTGTCGCTCCATTTAAAAATACTGGTATTCAGCTGCATCCGGTTAGATTGGAAGCCAATCCTTACATAGTTGGGAAAAGGCTAGGCAGATGATGATTCATAAAATCACTCGGCATACGTAGTAACATCAGATTTAGAAGGAGCCTGCTTGCTGGAAAGTCAACCAGATCACCTCGTTAATGTAGGCTTTTAGAATCCAAGTTTTTTACTATAAATAACACTTCAGATACGGGATATTTACCATGTTTAAGAGCATCTACATCTCAATGCTTTCGCAGTTTGTTCCCTTTTGCAATCTTAGTGCCTTTTCTCATTCTAGATTGAGTAACCCAGACGCTACGGATGCAGGCATCATCGAAGCCGCAAAAGCTGCCTATTGCCATGACTTCATCAGAAAACTGCCTGACGTATGTTACGCTTATTATTTCTATAGAAGTTGTTGTTTTGCATCCTCGTCTTTTTTTTGCAATTATTTATTTGCAAATATTGAATTATTTTCTTTGTTTTGTTGTAAGTGTCATGCATCAATAGAAGTGTTATTTAACACGTAATTTAATTGTTAGGTTTAGATAGGAAGTTTTTAAGTGAAAAATTAATTAAAAAAACTGAAATTAGTCAAAAAGTTTTTGGGAATCAAGAAAATGTTAGGCCTCGCTAAGAATAAAATTAGTAAAAAAACCTTTTTAGGAGCATTTTAATATTTCACTTAGACTTCCTGAGGCACTAACGACGGTTTTCGACAATCTATGGTATAAGTCTCTATTCACTGGAAAGATGTGTAAAAAGTTATTTAGGTAAATTAAAATTTCGGTGAAGATTACTTAAAGCTTTTTTTAACTTGATACTGGGTCTAGAGTCTTCCAACCAGCTGGCGAACTGAAATTTGAGGCAACTCCCTCGTTATGTTATGCAGAAAATAGTCTAGCCTAGGTAACGTTAGCATACATCTTTTTTAGTAATAAAGTGCCCATAATCTGCAAATTACTCTTGGTTGCAGGTTAATAGCGTCCTCAATTTCGTGTTAACGGTGGTCATCTTTCAACATATCCACATCCCTAGGCACCCCTCCCCGGGTTAAAATATCACGTGACATAACGCTCTGAGTCACAAAAGTTACAACAAAGAAGCAATCATTGCTTTTTTTACCAGAAATAAAAACCAAAACGTACAAAACCCTCTCAACTTTTACTGTACAAAAAGACCTACACTGCTACCTACCAAGCTTACTTTTCCTTCCATATTTCAAAAATGCGTTTATCAAAATGTTTTATTTTTTAAATTTTGAATCATTATTAAATGTACTCTCAAAGTACCTACATTTAAAAAAATATTTATTTTGAGGTTTTTTAAGATTATTTGTTATTTTTGGCGTGTTGTTTAGACTTTTTGTGTATTTGAATTCTGTTGGACTTACGCCAATCTTGTTCAAGACCCTTTTGTCCTACTAAAGTAAAGCTACGAGCTCGAAATATATTTTTACTATTATCTCGTTTTACACACAGGGATACGACACTTTGATCGGCGAGAGAGGCGCCCAACTTTCCGGAGGCCAAAAGCAACGCATTGCTATAGCGAGGGCCTTGGTAAGGAAGCCTAAGATCCTGCTTCTTGATGAGGCCACTTCTGCTCTCGATTCTTCGAGCGAGGCCAAGGTGCAGAAGGCTCTGGATGCGGCGGCAGCAGGAAGGACCACCGTTATGGTGAGCCACAGGTACATATGATAGTAATAGTCTGTTTGTCTCTGCATCACCCAAAGGTTGACTGGTAGAAAATGCCTATGGCATTAAGTCCGCCTCTGTACTATGTGCTTGAAGTGTTAAATAAATAAATAAATAATAGGCCTTCACTTCACAATAATTAATTTGTGCTCCTTTGTGATCTCATACACGATTAATTCAGAAGCCTGCACGGCTTTACTCACAATCAAAAGATAGATGATTACTTAGTTAGTTTCAATCATCAAAATCGGATGGACCTACAACTTTCAGAAGATGGTGACGGCAGATTGGAATCGGAAGGCGAAATGCAAGACTAGAATGATGCTTAACCCATCAGTGAAATTCAAAAGGCTGAGTTGAGTCTTTTAAAGTTGTGTAAATCAAAAGTAGAACTCCGTGTAAGCCACAAAATTCATTCTTGTCTGATATTACCAGTTACCTAGGCTGGGTGTATATAACTATACTTTTTAGAATTATGTAATCCATCATACAGGTTATCAACAGTGCTGAATGCGAACCGCGTAGTATTTATCGACAAAGGCGAGGTGGTTGAAGAAGGAACGTACTCAGAACTAATGACAAAGAAAGGACGATTTTACCAGCTCAATAAAGAGAATCAAGTAGAGACGGGTGAAGTCACTGGCGCCACCACTGAGAAAACTGCAGAAAAAGGTAAAACTATTCCGTTTAATTTAATTTTAAGGTCCAAAAGTTTCCGGCTACCACTATAAAATTAAGGATTAATATCCAAACAAAAATGGATAGAAATCAAGGAAAACAATATTGAACAAAAATTTACTTTTTTACTGTATCCACAGTAAAAAAGTAAATTTTTAGTCATCCGACTAGAGAAAACTTCACAAATTTAGTGATATGATATTTTTGTATCTCTGACTAATCTATCTATAACTATCTAATGTGTGTAGAAACTTTTGGACCTTACTGAATGTCGACTTGATATCTGTTGCTAAACGCTTCTGGGTATTAGGTGGAATAAACTTGACGTGCATGCATGCTACTTTCATGGTTTGGTCTTACTGAAAGGACAAATGAAAGGCGATAAGCAAACGATATTAGATTACAAGACGCACGTAGGTGGAATCTGCAGTTGTAAAAAGGCCAGCCGACTAAAATCTAATAAGGAAGCTGTCCGGATTTAAACAAGACGGCGCACCGTTGTCATCTGGTGGCCGACCATGACATCATAAAGCAGTATTGTTTTAATCTATATCTAGTTGGCAAGAGATGGCGCTAGACGTCCTCTATAGCTCCGTCTCTTTCCCACACTGGAGTGACGTTAAAATAATACCGCTTAAACGCCATGGTAGGACATCTGAAGGCGAGTATCGGTTCAAACGTTCGGTTCATTCAAAATATCGGCCACTTTCTGTCTTTCTTTGATTTGAAATTTCAAACAGGTCAATCAATGATAAAATATCATGTTTATTTTCATCTCTTCTTCGTGTTCATTGTCAGTTCATTCGTAATAGGAAATTTACTTGATTACAGATTTAGCAATAAAAAAGCTGAAGAAAGAGAAGTCCATAGAATCTGTAGAAAGTTCATCGTCCAGCTTAGCGTCATCGACACGTTCTTTGTCAAAAGAGAAAGAAGAAAAGGAGTACAACCCGTCAACCTGGGAGATCATGAAGTTATGTAAGCCGGAGAAGTGGTGGATGGTGGCTGGTGTCCTGGCTGCGATAGCTGTCGGCTCTTCCTTCCCGACATTCGCTATTCTGTTCGGAGAGACTTATGGGGTATGTATTGTTTTACTAAGCTGGGCAGGAAAAAGCACCTTATGAAGTAAAAACCCCCTAGGTACACATACAACAACATACTCACACACTGAAGTACAGTGAGGATATGCAAACCCCACTGGCAAGTAGTTGTGAGGAAGAGCACTCCTACCGTCTCCTGCGGGATGAGGAGGAAAACCTAAAGATCAGTTGCTATGTATGGGGAACTCTCCTGCGCAATTTCTTATACAGCTTTTCATTGGTCCGATATTTCGAGCATGAGAACAGGGTTAGAACATTTAAAACTTCATTCTCTGTCGAAATGCCCTACCCTACTTTATTATAGGTCTTTTTTTTAGTTTTTTGAAAGTTCCGACGACGAATGGGTGCGTCAGCAAGCCAATTTCATCGCAATCCTGTTCCTTGGTGTAGGTGTCTACACTGGTATCGGCATCTTCTTCCAATTATTTATATTCAACTTGACCGGAGTTCGACTGACAGCTAGATTAAGGTATATTCATTTAACTTTTTACAATATTTACTCACAAATGCGTCCTTTTATGCTAATTGCACTAACGAAACTGAACGCCATCATCACATCTTAACCGCTTATACTTATGTGAAACGACTTGAATATTATGGTATGGCTGTCCGTCTTTTTATTTTCATAGCGCCTTCTATACAACTTGATAGCTTACGTTTATTTCGGAAAAGTGACGTTTTTGAAGATTTTGTGGCATACAAAACTTGTTTGAATTCTTGTCAGCTAATAAAATAGACAGCCTAGTAGGCCCGTCACCGCAATTTCGAAAAAAGTTAAAATGGCGGACGACCAAACAAAGCAGGCCAAAATATTGAAACCCTAAGGACGCTCTCCAAAGCCGATTATTTTCTAAAAGTTTTTGTAAAACAAGTTAAGAAGTTTCACATCTTTCAACTTGGTTTCTTGTTAAATACTTAAATTGAAAACATCCATACACGTTTTAAATGGCTTTTTAAATGTTTGATTCATACAACAACTTTTTATGTGATGTAAGTACTGAGGGCGTGGTAACCGTTGAAACCCTGCTAAAGTATTTTGTTTGTCCTTAACTGAATAAATAAACATTTATATTGTAGGGTGGCAGCATTTGAAGCTATGTTGAAACAAGAGATTGGTTGGTTTGACGACGCCAACAACGGAGTTGGTGCCTTATCTGCCCGACTGGCTTCTGATGCGGCTGCAGTGCAAGGGGTGAGCTATTATATTTCTTTAGGACTTTTAACCAACACACACCTGTAATCTCCAAAGGGTCAGGCAGCGGTGTAATACACTCACATTTTGCAAGTTATGTATAAGTTATGTATAGTCTAAAGGGTGTAAAACACCTCTTAACGAAGCCGAAAGGCACTGGTTCTCCCTGTCATTACGATCATTTTTTTGTTGTACACCATACCTGGGAACCTTCTAGTTACGGAGATATTAGGGGTCAAAGTTCCAACTTTTTGATAAGTATTTTTTTAAATACAAGTTTTTAATGTAAGATTTTTACTTTAAACACCTCCACGACCCCCGTACTATTCAATCCGTCCATCAGCACAATGTTTTGAGTGCGTTACATTGAGTTCTACCACAAAACATGATTTAACACCCCCCCAAAAAAAAGTTGTTTCCCAGCAATAATTTTTGCGTAAAGTTACTTAGTTTCATGTACAGAATGCTTGGTTGACGGCTTCGTGATGAGGTGATTTACACGGTGTATATTGGTATTGAGGGCGAGCCTATTGCCAGGCTGGTACTGAGAAATTCCTGATGACAAAATCCGAAAACACCCATGCCGAAAACACCCACCTCATGCTTAGCAGTTGCGCGTACTACCAATAGACCAACGAGGTAATCTAACTTAGCAATATAACTAAAGAAAATCATGGCCATGGCCTTGAGACCCACAGCACTGATTATTATTGGTATCTGATTTTCATTTCTTTCTGATTCTTCTTGTCATAGCCAAGACGTGCTGTTACCGACTATTTTTGTTTTTTGCTTGTTATTATAAAGGACGTTAATAGCCCCTTAACGAAGCCGAAAGGCATTTGTGCTTCCCGACATTGCGTTATTGTTTTGTTGTGGACCAGAACTGGGAACCTTCTAGTTACTCAGATATTGGACGTCAATGTACTAACTTTTTCACAAGTTTAAAAAGAAAATACTAATTTTTAATTTTATTATTGTACTTTTCATTACTCATACTCTGAAAGTAGGTCTGAAGTTGCCTGAGGAGCGGGTTGAAAGTAATACTTTTCTTCCCTAGGGACTAGTTCTATTTTCACATTTTTATTGAACCATGTTCCAACTTTCTATGCAGCCACGATGTAAAATTGAAATAACTTAAAGTTAAGTATTGATTAAAGAAGCTGTATTTTTTTAATAACTTTATTATAATTTAGTTTAAACAATTCTTTAAAATAACATAGATTTGGGCAAAATATACACCATTTTTTTTCAATGATGAAAATGAAAAATAATGGCTGAATAGCTGGCTGGCCACAGAAAAAAAAAACAAAATAGGCGGGAAAGCGGCAATCCGATTCATTTTTTCTTTAGATAATTCATGTTTTTATTTTTACTTTCCTTGTATTCGTAATGAAAAGCACAGTGTTTACCCCGGGTTAAAGACTTATTTAGTCCCTCGAACTATTGGCGCCCGAACGACGTCTCGGGACTAAATAAGTTACTTTCACCCCTAGGGTAACAATGTACTATTAAACACCTCCAAGACCCCCGTACTATTCAATCCGTCCATCAGCACAATGTTTTGAGTGCGTTACATTGAGTTCTACCACAAAACATGATTTTACACCGCTCAAAAAAAAGTCGTTTCCCAGCAATAATTTTTGCGTGAAGTTACTTAGTTTCATGTACAGAATGCTTGGTTGACGGCTTCGTGATGAGGTGATTTACACGGTGTATTTATATCCAGGCCACAGGAACTCGCATAGGCGCTTTAATGCAAGCTGGAGCCACTATACTGATCGGCGTGATGCTATCTATGTACTTCACTTGGAAGATGACCCTGGTCTCCTTGGTCTCGGTGCCTATGGTCATTGGTGCAGTAGTCCTTGAAGGCAGGATCCTGTCAGTCGGTCTGGCCCTCGTCAGAGAAGCCTCGTACAAAGCCACTACGATTGCTACGGAAGCTATTACTAATATCAAAACTGTGTGCGCGTTCTGTAAGTATTCTTTACAAGAATATTAATGTAGTGTTCACCCTACGCACACCCTAACTTTTTTAACTGCCTAGGTGGCGAAGAAGGTGTGATGAAGCGCTATCATGACGCGTTTATAGACGGTCGTCTGGCGGCGAAGAAGAGCTTGCGCTGGCGCGGATGTGTCTTCTCGTTCGGACAGACCGCTCCCGTCGCCGGGTACGCGCTTTCCCTGTGGTACGGTGGCGTGTTGGTTGCCAATGGGGAGGTACCCTACAAGAATGTCATCAAGTGAGTCTAAATTCATGAAATTCATTACTTTCCATTCCTCTATAATCTTTCACCATAAAAATAAAATAGTATTATTCTTATGACCTTGCTAAAGAACATCCTCACAAAGCCCAGGTGTTTTTTATGTATTTAACACTTCAAGCACAAAGTACAGACGCGGACTTAATGCCATAATTAAGCATTGTCAACCTTTGGGTCATGCAGAGACAAACAGTGTAGGTATAACCGTTTTTTTTTTTAAATTTAATTCCAAGATCTACTATATATAAAAGGATATATATTAAATACTATAAATATATATTGGAGTGAAAACTTCTTTAGCCACGTTGAGCACATTTTTGTAGGAGAAAAAGCTATGGATTCGCGTGACCGACATACTCGTGACGTATTGCGCCAGACTAAGGACGCGAATGATTTCAAATTTCAAAAAAGAACAGTAATTCAATTGTTTTGAGTTTTCACTTCTGTCGGCAATCCTTATGACTGTCTCTGTTTTTTATTATAATGTGCTCATTGTGCAGGGTATCGGAAGCGCTGATCTTCGGTGCGTGGATGATGGGCCAGGCGTTGGCTTTTGCCCCCAACTTTGGCGCAGCAGTGAACGCCGCCGGTCGAGTCATGACGCTCCTGGAACGTGCACCACTCGTCACCGACACAGCCTCGCCTTGCGTGCCGGCTAATTACGTATGAGCTTATCTTTCTAAATCAACTTACGACACTTTTTATAATAATATGCTCGTATAAAACCAACTCTCCCCGAGTTATACCAGGCCAGGCACACAGTGTAATTTATTTCATCACCACTGCTCTCAAAACGGTGAAGAACATCGTCGCGAGGTATGCAGCAAGTTTTCGAACCAACAATTTTAAGACATGTAAGAACATCATATATCCTCGCAGTGGATAGCAGTCCCCTTCTCACAGAGAGGAGACCTGTGCCCAGCAGTGGTAACGTTATAGGCTGATAATGTATAAGCATATCTCCGAGGACTCCTCTTTCCGAAGACCCAAATACTAAAAATAATCTTAAGATGAAAAAACATAAGCGTTGATTGATAAATCATTCTAATTCCCAGGTCGCACACGGAAAGATTCAGTACAAGGACATAAAATTCCGTTACCCTACGCGACGTGAAGTGCAGGTGTTGCGTGGTCTGTCCTTGCTGATCCCCTTCGGCAAGCGAATCGCTCTAGTTGGGCCCAGCGGCTGTGGCAAGTCCACCCTCTTACAACTTTTGCAGCGGCTCTACGACCCAGATGAAGGCAATGTGGTAAGTCACCGCCCAAATCTGACAGGCTTGCCTTGCATATTTTTTAAACATTACATTAAGCTGTATATGTGTAAAGTATAGTTTTACGTGCAAGGTGTTGTTTTGCATCCTCGTCAAATTCAAGGAGGTAACTATGCTAATGATTCTCGTCCCGAATCAATAATAAAATGTTATATAATTTTTTTTTTTCTTATTTACGGAAATCGGTAAGTGTGAACCATCCGTGTTTTAAACGCGGCCGTCTGATTCTCGCCCTATAACCGTGCTTCCACACATACAAACAATTTCAAACGTTTGTTCAATAATTTCTTATTCCCTAAACCCCGTTAAGGGGGTTATTCTGAAATACTGGCAAACTAAAACAACCAAAAAAATCAGCGTTAATTAATAATTAACTAGGTACCGTAATTTAATTGGTTATTAAAAGACATACTTTTGTGACAACCTCCTGAATTTTGACGAGGATGCAAAACAACACCTTGTATACAGGATCTTGTACGTGTAAAGGATCTTTTGGTACGCAAGCCATGCACCAATGTAGTGTAGAATCTGTAATGGTGCCCATTTACCCAACTGGACAAAATACTCCGGCAATGATGCAAGATATATCCTTTAGTTTAGGTGCATTCATCCGTAATTCTAACTGGAATTAATTGATAAGATGGTTCAATTACTCTGTTGGGACTTTTAAAGCTCGCTGGCCCACGTTGGGCGTCAAATGCTTTTGACGCCCAACGTGGACCATAGAAGTTTCTGAAGGTACCTGGTGTTAGAACGATCAATGATCTATCTCAACGACTAAGAAAACTGTCAACGCGAATTGCTGATTATATGTAAAATTGCAAGCAAATTTAAATCATATGCCCCATGCTGGGCGCCAATTGTTAAAAAACAATAAGCTAGACTGTGTATGGGTGACAATCCATTACATCCCGAGTTTATTCCGTGCCTCGGAAAGCTTGTTGTGACGTTGGTCCCGATTGTCATTTGTAGATGTTTTACAGTCGCTATAGGTAGTCAGGGGCCCGAATGTCTGCCAACCAGTCTTAACTAATCTGTACTGGGTTGTGGAGGACAGAAAGGCAATCGCTCCAAGTAAAATACTGGTACTCAGCTGAGTCAGTTTACTTACCAACTCCATCATAGTCTGGAAAATGCTAGGTAGATGATGAAGCTATACATTCAGATACTAACCGCATCTTCGTTTTTTTTTCTGTACTTAACGTAACTTTAACGCTTTTATTATTACATTATTTTGTTTCTAAGGAGCTGGACGACTACAACATAGTAACGGACATGCGTCTATGTACTCTGCGAGGAAACATTGGCCTGGTTTCCCAAGAACCGGTACTTTTCGATCGCACCATTGCCGATAACATTGCGTATGGTGACAATAGACGGCAAGTCCCCATTGAAGAGATTGTCATCGCAGCAAAGCAAGCCAACGTCCATAGTTTTATCGCGGCGTTGCCTAAGGTAAGCAATTTGGATGAAATTTGACATGCATCTAGTCCATGACCAAGTTTAGGACATAGAATCTCTTTATCCCGGCCGGCAGTGCGTTTTTGAGAGTTAATTTCCGACTACAACGAGAGCAAAGCTGCGGGCAAAACCTAGTAGTTCTATTTTTCGATTGTCACGAATATCACCTTTTACTGCAATTTAGGTAGGTGTCTTCTCTTGTGGTCAATATACTTTTTATTGAATTATTATTTTGTATTAGGTACATGGGTGATAGATATAATTAAATACCTGCATCATTTCCATAATTTTTTTTTTTTATTTCATCAGGCATATGAGACACGTATCGGCGCCCGCGCATCCCAGCTGTCCGGGGGTCAAAAGCAGCGCATTGCAATCGCTCGTGCACTCGTACGCAACCCGCGTGTTCTACTACTGGACGAGGCAACGTCGGCTCTCGACACACACAGCGAAAAGGTACAAATGACATATAATTTGTGTTATTAAATGATAAACAAGCCAATTTGGGGTAGGTGAGGAAACAGGCATGTCCTATATTCGTAAATTCGAAGACCTACCCGCATTGGGTCCGCATAGTTACTTGGATTACAGTCCACTCCCTCTCACTGAGAGTGGCGTCTGTCCCAGCTGTAGGGACATTGTAGGCAGATTATGCTTGACAAATCAATGTCTCCACCAAAGGCCTAGCACGAGCGCGTGGTGTAACGTAACCGAGCCAAAATGCTATAGAATTATTTTATCATCATCTGCCTAGCCTTTTCCCAACTTTATTGGGGTCGGCTTCCAGTCTTACAGGATGCAGCTGAATACCAGTATTTTACATGGAGAATAGAATATAATGTTATATTCGATTAAAAACGACCACTACATTTTTTTGCTAACTAAAACGCTATGGGATTATTATATATTCGATTTAAAAAATGTTATGCGCTTGTGCTATGGCCTCGGGTTCTTAATTTCAAATTCTGAAAACGACTCTACTCTTCTTTCTTCTGAACTGACTGTCTATGATCAATTGATATTCTTTTATTATTTTACAGGTAGTCCAAGAAGCACTGGACAGAGCGAGCGAAGGCCGTACAAGTCTCATAATAGCACATCGACTATCAACCATACAAAATGCAGATTTAATCGTGGTCATCTCAAAAGGCGTAGTCGCCGAAATGGGCACACACAAAGAACTTATTGCTAAAAGAGGCATATACGCGAAGCTGTATGAACTACAGTGCGGATTCGCAGAAGAGAACGAAGAGTGAACTTTGAGGTGTTTTTTTTTAGAACATTTATGTCTAGCCTGTAGAAACCCAATCTACCGAAGCTAGGGCGCGCATAGAACCTCTATCAGCTAAACAAATTAGTTTACTCCGGTCGAATTTAACCCTAGAAGTCGTATGAAACATGTGTTAGGTTCCTATTTGGCCGGCCCTACGGAAGATTTTTTTTTTTACGTTGTGGCTTTTTGTGCGCTGGAACTTCGACCTTGCAGGAACGTGGCGCCTGTGGCGATATTAAAACTACTCGTTTCAACAAACAGCTTGAAATACGAAGTCTTTCGGCCGGCAAGACCGCCAGGTGCTAATTGTATAGTATTTTGCGTACCAATTTAATTTAAAGAATACATGAGTTTGTCAAACCCTGTTGGTGCTAGATCTTGTTACCTAGTTACAATCCTACATATTGCTCAAAAACATTCCTCCCATTATCCTTGACATTCCCCACTCCTTTACGTTCCCTTAATAAAAGACAATCCTATTTTCAAATAATGTAGATATACCTTTACCCTATTTAATATTACCCAAAATATCGAATGTCTGCTTGAAATAGCTTTAAAACGCCTTCAAAGTATATTTAATGATTATTTTACATAATACGTACCTACAGCTTTGTAAAATATTTGTAGGTACTAATTTAATTTATTTTTCGAATATTTTCTTAACATTACGCGGAACATCTTAGCTTACGAAAGAGAATAAATTAATGACAATTTAGATTATGCATTTTAGATTGCTTCAACATAATGTTTAATAATTATACTCATATTTTATATCTTTTATTTTTTATGATTTTATTGTTAATACAAATTATACAAGCTTTGCCTTTGACGGTGCCTTCAAAACAAATTATATTCACGCAGCCAAGTTCAGCTGTAATAACCAAAGAGTTTTATTATTATATCAATATTTATAGGTACTTACTAATGAACGACTATAATGAAACAAACCCTAATTATTGCTTCAGAATTGTAAAGCATCTTTATTTAGCATTTCTAGAGTAGGTACTGTAACAAATCATCACATAAATTGTGCTCAACTACAATGGTGTAACTCGTTGTGATCAAAATGATATTTTTATACCATATTACGATTTATAAATATTGGTGTTTTGCTAATTAAAGTATATTATGTATGATTTAGTTGTACCTACAGGTAAATAAACTGTGGAGTTTATTTTGTACTTTCATTTCGCAATCATCTTGTGTTAGTGCCCTTTTTTTAACGGATGGAAAAACATCAAATGAAGCGTTCATTTTGGCGGAGCGAAAGGGAGTGTCAGACTTGTACTGTCTAAAACCCATCCATGTTCCTTCTTAGCTCTTTGTGTTCCAGAGCCACGGTATCTCTTGTTCGAACAGTCCCGCAGCCCTGGTAGAAATCGGCCCTCTCGGACCCCTTTCGATTTACTGACAACTCCTTGAGGCGCGCGTGGAACACGAATGCGCTGTCGAAACGGCCTGTCGTCATAAGACGGACGGACGGTGAGCTAGCCCATTACTTACCGTCCACAGGGCCGCGCCAACGGTGGCCGAGGGCCACTGGGCGGCCCCAGACGCCCCGGGCGTCTCTCGCGGCGGCTGGGACGTGAGGCTCTCTCCCTATCACGTTCCTCCACCTCCTTCGCTAGCATGACTTGAGTTTGTGGCCTTGGTCTTGGTATCCATACTCGTAGTGAGGCATTGTTTTTTGCTGACCTGGAAAGTCTTTAAATTGACTCCGGACACAGGTTGGCCGAAGCAAGGAACACCTGTTCAGGTGGAGATTCATAGATGACTCTGCCTTGGAGTATAAATGTGGAACCCCACAAACGACGGTACACTTGATATCGTGTGCTGCCTATCCTGTCGTTTCCATATCACAGGAGATGGTGGACGTTACTGAAAGTGACAAACTCGTCTCCAACGACAAAAAATGTGTTATTCCGTAATTCTTATGGGCAAATTAGTTACGGTATGAAACGTAATGGGCTTTTGTTTTTTTGCTAACCGGTAATTTTAGAAGGGCGTTCAAAAAAACGCGCGGTTGCAAGCTCGCGTTTCTACATTGAAAATAGTATAAGCAGCGGTAAGAAGCGCGGGCGCCTTTTTTTGTTTTTATGATATTTTGCCGTGTCGACGCTACGGAAGTGGACGTTCATCCATGTCTAGGGTTATATCACAAAAGATAACAGATGACATGACATAACATCACGCTTGTATTCTCCGACCGGTTGGGCAGAGGTGTATAGTAACACCTACGTTTCGCATCATCATTTCATCATTCGTTTTTTTGATCTTCGAAACGGAAATAATAAGTCCAAATATAATTTATATCTTTAATAAATCATCTGCCCTTATAAATAAATAAACGAATTGAATTTTAAATAATACATGGTGGTATATTATCGGCAGTATAACATTTTCCCTTACTAAAAAAATACATAATATAAAAGTCTCATAATTGTGCATAACGGAAATGGTTCGCAAATATGACCATTATAAATGTTTTGATAGTGTAATTTACCCTCATACAATAATATTGTTAAACCAATGTATAAAATTTATTTATTTATAAAATAATATTTCTACTACGTGAGGCCTTCAGATAAACAACTGACTGAAATAAAACACTATTCTAGAAACATAAAATGCTCAACATACGAATCTGTGGTCCAATGATTTGTTTGAAATATTAACAATATAGCACCACAAGCCAATAATAAACATAGGTAAAAACGACCACCGCGATTTGATGGTAATGTTATGATCCAAGATTACAGCGTTCATTTTCAGTCACTATAAAAATGCCCCAATCCCATACAACATGTTCCACAAAAACATTAAAAATTAAATATATAAAAGCATATAAAACCAATTTAATAAAAAAATACAATTTTCATGATAACTTACGTCTAATAAAAACGGATTTATAAAATAAATATACAAATGTCGAAAACTGTACAAATAAAGGCAAGGTAGACTTACATTGTGTAATCTCACTAGGTATAGTGGAGCATATTGTATTGGAAAACAGACCTAATTTCCTAGGCACTAAGTGCTCTATTGGCGATTCGCAACGGCGATATGTGTGAGGGGTTTGGTTGGGATTACACCTCGGATGATAGGTTCCTGGCAGTCAGCGTAGATGTCTCCCGAGAGCTCCTCAATGCCAATTTCAGCATCTGTCTTCGCTAGTTTAGTGGCCGCGTCGACTTCTTCACGAACCTTTGAGTCGATTTCCTGTAATACAGAATTTGTTTGCTTATTTTTGGTCTGAATTGCATAATCATAATTTTCCAGCCCTTGTCTCCTGTTACTTGTGGTCGACGCAACGTTTTCTTTTTTTTTGCGTTAACAACGTTACGCAACGTTATTCTGAATTGCATAAAATTGAGTTTAAAAATAAATGGTCATGGTTATCAAGTCCCGCATATAAATTTCTGGTTCCCGCATATCGGTGAATTAGAGTTGGTAACTCTATTCACAAACCGGTTACCGAGGTTATATATGTCATCGTCTGCCTAGCATTTTCCCAACTTTCTTGGGGTCGGCTTCCAGTCTTACCGGATGTAGCTGAATACCAGTATTATACATGGAGCGACTGCCTATCTGACCTCCACAACCACAACCTGGGTAACACAACCTGACTACCTGTAACGACTGTCAAAGATCTACAAATGACAACCGTGACCAACGGCTTAACGTGCTTTACAAGGCACAGAGAAAACTCGGTATGTGATGATGGTCACCAATCCACAGACCGACCTTGACAAGCGCGGCTCGACCCGTGCGACTGTTATTATTTAGCCACCAGCTGAGGTTGCGGGGATCCGCTGGATGCGGGTCGCACGGGACCGGTCAATGCGGCGACGCTTGGGGGAGGTCTAGGGCCAGCAGTGGACGTCTTTTGGCTGAAATGATGATCATGATGACGAGCTGAGGTTATTGATGTAATCACCTTAAGTTGATCGGGCGTAGCGAGCTCGTTACTGATGATCTTCTCCTTGAAGGAGGTGATGGGGTCCCTGGTCTGACGAACTTCTTGGATCTCGTCGCGCGTACGGTAGGACGTGCCAGGGTCGGACATCGAGTGGCCGGAGTAACGGTACGTCTCCATCTCCATCACCAATGGACCTGCGAGCAAGTTATGCAAGAAAGTTGCTTATTTTTGAAGTTGTGAGAAACATTTTTTTTTTTGTTTTATACGCCTACCAGTCCTTTCATTGACTATGAGCAAGTGGTCAAGGGCAGAGGGCAATGGACTGATTGCGTGTTTGTTTTACTAAAAAAAAAAATGGCGAACGGCAGCCGTTTTGGAGGACCTGTCTTATGTCATGTTGACGTGCAAAAGTTAGGTTTAATCTGAATAAATTACGTATTTTTGATATTATGAAATAACGAGTCTGGTAAAATGTGGGTGTACTATTAGGTACACTTCTGCCAAATCCATCGGAGATTACAGGCGTGATGTTATGTAGGAGTTAAAAAATACTGTTTGGTTTTGGTTTATAATGTCAACATCACGACTTCGCCGTTTTACCAGTTATCCACTAAAGAACATTAATTATGCAATGATTCCCTGGTCAGGCAAAGAGTTGATGGGTTTTACTATCACGAATTTTCAGTACTCAGTAGCAACCAGGTGTTTGGTCCTGTGCCCGGTTGTTGGCAATAGGTTCGTCTCTTATGCCAGGGGACTTCAACTTAACTGCCGAAATGTGGGCGTACTATGAAGTGCATCTTTGCTTAGGCTTCGAATTTAACAAGCCTCATATTTACCATATTTACTATTTGTTTTGAATTCCTGATATTTCGGCTTTCGAGTTTCGTGTGTCGGTAACAGAATGGAATTGTGAGTGACAGTGCTAGTGGTACGAAGCGCAAAAAACGACAAGAAAGAGGGAACACCGATTTGTCTGCTCATAAACACCCACCCGCAATAACTTCAGTTTATCCGCGGTCATGGCGTTTTGCAACAGCGCTGAAATATCGGAAACTCAAAACAAATAGCAAACATGGTATATATCCCTTTTCTAGTGTTATTGATAATGTGACCTTGTCAGTTTAAAAACATATAAAAAAACATAACCCTTCCTTGAGTCGGGTAATAAGCGTGCTGTTACCTTTTCCACTGGTGCAGTATTCGATACAGAAGCGGGTAGCCTCCCTGGTTGCCAGTACGTCCATGCCATCGACCCAGATGCCGGGGATGTAGTCGCCGCGCGTGTAGTAGTCTGTGCTGGCTGACGAGCGGTCCATACTAGTTCCCATACCTGAGGGAACATTCATACGTTAAAGAGAACAGTGAACTTGTTGATCTAATAGCTAGTGGAAAACATGACTTATTTAAAACACATGAAAACTCAAAATTCAAACTCACAGCATTTATTTCAATCAGACCATGACAGGCTACCATTACCAATTTATTTGGAGGCGGCGCAGCATGTCTTCTTCTTCCCTACTTCTCTTCTCTTACTTGTCATCTCATCAGATACCTGCTTTCTTGCCATATAACATCCTTCACACAGTCCATCCATCGTTTCTTTGGACTTCCTCTACTCTTATACCCATCCACAATCATACTCAAAATCTTCTTCAAGACATTTTCCTCATTCCTCCGCATCACATGGCCATACCAAGCCATCCGATTACCACAAAACTTTTTAGTCACCGGCATCACTTTCAGACTTCTTCTTATGTAGTCATGAAAAAGAAACGTAAGTACTCGTTTCTTATTTTATCCATTTGCGTAACACCACACATCCCACTTAGCATTCTCATCTCAGCCACATGCATTTGAATGTCAAAAAGCGAAGCTACAGTCCCAGTAACAAGGCATAATAAATAATTATGAAAGTACTGTAGTTGCCCATTCTACAGAGTAGATCTATGGAGAACAGTGGGCAAGAAACTCTATGGACACTCTTTTTTAATCAAAATATTGTTTAATGGTCCTGGGTTCGATTCCCGGGTCGGTCAAATTGTTATTGGACATTTCATGAAGAATTTCTCAGTAGCAACCACGAAGTTTGTATTTGTGCCCGGTTGAGGGCAAATAGGGCAATAGACTGCCCCGCCTACATGGGACTTGTATACAAGGTGTTGTTTTGCATCCTCGTCAAATTCAAGGAGGTAACTATGCTAATGATACTCGTCCCGAATCAATAATGAAATGGGTAGGTAATTTTTATTCTTATTTACGGAAATCGGTAAGTGTGATCCACCCTTGTTTTAAACGCAGCCCGTCTGATTCTCGCCTTAAACCCGCGCTTTCACACATACAAACAATCTGAAACGTTTATTCGATAATTTCTTGTTCCCTAAACCACGTTAAAGGGGTTATTCTGAAATACTGACAAACTTAAACAACCAAAAAAATTTTTGTTTTGTTTGTTAATAATTAACTATGTACCGTAATTGTAACTGATTATTTATGTCTTTTGTGACAACCTCATGAATTTTGACGAGGATGCAAAACAACACCTTGTATACTAATAGGTACACCTCTGCATAATACTTCGGGGATTACAAGCGTGATGTTATGTGTTATGATATACCCTAAAGCCCGGCCTTCATCCTAGCAGAGGAACATATCGATGATAAAATAGATTAATCTTGTCAATTGGATAAGTGAGGGGACATTCGATTTGGTAGTAGTTGTTAAACGACAAAGTCAACCCGAGGCAATTTCTATACATCGCATGTTAGTGACAATAATGACATAACTAGAAAATTAAAAAAAAAAACGGACGAAAAAGGTTAGGAGCATGGAAAAATTCAGTCAGCGCAACCCTATATCAGAACTTGCCGGTAGGCCGATTTCCCGACCCGAACCTATTACATGTAACAACCTTTGTTTTTTTTCGGTTGGGAAATCATCAAATGACTCCTCCCGCTCTGGGCGGAGCGGAAGGGAGTGTCAGACTTGTACTGACTAAAACCCATCCATGTTCTTTCTTAGCCCTTTGTGTTCCAGGGCCACGGTATCTCTTTCGAACAGTCCCGCAGCCCT
The DNA here is from genome assembly GCA_963082945.1 of Cerastis leucographa. Lineage (NCBI taxonomy): Eukaryota > Metazoa > Arthropoda > Insecta > Lepidoptera > Noctuidae > Cerastis > Cerastis leucographa. Next base: position 11,016,834 of record OY720353.1, read on the forward strand.
GGCAGGCATCGGCCCTCTCGGACCCCTTCCGATTTTCTGACATCTCCTTGAGGCGCGCGTGGAACTGCACCAACGCGCCATATGTTACAGCCCTGATTCAAGAGTTATAAGGGTAACTGGCATGTTTATTTGGCGCGAAAAATAACGTCAATAGTGGATCGGACTGGGTAAAGAAAACGACATTCTATTTTGTCCGTTAGACAAGTAATACAAAAATACTAGACACGTATTTTTTGTTTTATCAAAATATCATAAAGTTACTTAGTTAGAACTCATTAAAGTTGGAGAGTGGGGGCTTACTACGTCACAAGTAGGTATAAAACTTACCTACATGTGACGTAATGCGCCATTTCAACTCAATATATCTCCGTAATTTTATGACCACGTGAAAAAAAGAAAAAATACGTGTCCAATGCTTTTCAATAAACTACCCGACGGAAAAAGAAAAAAAAATAGGATTATCCCCTATTATAGGAACTATAAAGTTCGACACGAATACACTCCTCTAACATAGATAAAGGGAGAGGCATTGTTTTACAATAATAAAAAATTTACAATTACTTACGAAGGTATTCATACTCATTATCTATTAAGATACGAAGCCACAATTTTAATCAAAATAATTTTAAGATTACGACGAAAACTGAAATTGAGATAAATATGTCTAGACAAACATTCTTAAGATAACAATAAAAGATGAGATAAGACAGAAACAGTTGAAACAAAGATGGCTGTAACATGATAAAGTTTATGCATTTTAGACCGCGGCGAAGGCGGTATGACGATCTGATCTTGTTCGCGGGGCTAACATGGCCAGAGATCGCACATGATAATAATATAGAGGTTTGGAAGGAGAAAGGGGAGGCCTTTGCCCAGCAGAGGGACACTTGACAGGGTAGCAAACAAAAAAACGTACATATGAAAAAAAAACACCGTACAACGGCGGACTTAACACCTTGGGCATTTTCTCCCAGTCTACCCTTTAGCGATTTGATTTAACCCTTACATTTTTTATTATTAGGTACTACAGGCTCGTGTTCAATGATACTATTATTTTACTATTGGAATTTCAATCCTTGGCGCCGAGTACGTTAAAAATCAAACAACGCGTTTTTATTTAGGCATCATTTAGTGAAAATGGAGTTAATCTCTAACAAACGCCAAATTTAGAAGGTTGTACGTACAGATCAAGAATGTTATGATTTCAAAAGGAAAACAGTACATCAAGAATGTAATCAATCAATTATTATCATTTATATGTTGCGTCGTCAAGATCAAATAGAGGTCGGATTTGTATCTCTGTCTGTACGCTTAGGCATCGTTCACACCAAACGTATTGTCCGCCGCCGCCTGTGAGTATGTATGCGTCTAGTCGGTTCGGTGTGTACGAAGAGTTAAATAAGTTTATATGGAAAAGCGATAAATTGCGTAACGCGGCGCTCACAGTCAGCGGACGGCCGACAAAACGTTTGGCCTGTACAAGCCTTAGATCTTTTAAACAACGCAACGGATTTTGATGTGGTTTTCATCAATAGACAAAATGATTCAAGAGGAAGTTACGTTGCACCCGTGCGAAGCCGGGGCGGGTCGCTATCGCTAGTAAATAATAACGTCAGTTGTCAGGTAAATGAATTACTTTAAAAACTCACTATGGTCATGAAATGACACAAAACATATGTTTCTGATTATCAAAGAACTGCAGGTTGTTTAGATTCTTGCTATCAGAAAAATAACGCATTTCCAGTGAACTGCAAATTTTATACTATGTCACATATATCTAAGCTTAAATAATTGTGATTTTTATATAATAAAAGAAACCAATAACATTGCTTGCTTTGTCTCTTGTACTATATTTGAAATCGTAGCATGCGATTGCAAGAAGCAAAAAATAAATTTATTTAACCCTGGATATTGAGCTTGTTATTTGACTTTCAACTTTGGCGATACTGACCCGAAAGTTGTAAATGCAAAAGCATCTGAATTCCCACCGTCAATCATAACTGTTCGTAAACTTGGCTTCATCTTTGGTGTTGTATATAGAACTCTATATGAAGAGATGTCAAGCATTTAGTTTTTACTACAATCATTTTATCTAGTTCTCACACCTTAAATTACTCGAGAGAATCTATATGGACTATATTGTCCGTTCTTCATCATCTTGCTGTCCTTATCCCATGTTTTGTTGCGCCGACCCCTTATCCCAATTTATTTGGGGATGGTGCAGCATGTCTTCTTTTTCCATAGGTACATCTCTATTACTCGTCATCTCATCAGAAACCTCATTTAGCCATATCATCCTCCACACAGTGCCTCCATCTTTTTTTTGGTATTTTTCTTTTATCCATCAACAATCATACTTTGAGAAGAGTTTCGGTGCTAAGCACCCAGCATATGGGTCTAACAATAATTCGGTTCGTGTGCCCACAACCCGCCTTCTGAGTGCCGCACTTGACACCGAAAGGCGCAGTCAGTTGTGACTGGTCATTTCTTAGCTGCCACGGTTTATTTTAATTACTTTATTTTTGAATTACTGATTTAATTTTTTACTCAGGACGCTCTTGCCCGTATTTCTACATCGTTCTCTCATATTTATAATTCTCAAAATGAATAATGTAACCAAGATTTTGTAACATATTTTGATTTCAAAGAGTGTCCATGGAGTTTCTTGCCCATTCTTCTCCATTGAGATCTACGCTTTGGAATGGGCAATTACTTTCGCAAGTTATTATGCCTTGTGACTGGGATTGTAGCTTCGCGTTTGTTTTTGTTTTTTGACTTTCACAAGTGCCTGTAATGGTCTAATTTAAATAAATGCTTTATGTTTGAGTTGTAGTGTTAAAACTTTTTCACAACGTTTTCGTCCTCCGCATCACACACATCACATACCCATACCACGACAAGAAAAGAAACTAATAAATTATGTCAAAACTCTTACCATATCCATTGTTCTCGCAGACGAACACGGCCGGCAAGTCCCATAGTTTGGCCATGTTGTAAGCTTCGAATAGCTGTCCTTGGTTGGCAGCACCGTCACCATACAGGGAGAAGTTCACTCCGCCATCACCACTGTACTTGTGCTTGAAGGCTATTCCAGCTCCTAACGGTACCTGTGGAATGATATCACGTTATTTAAAAAAATATCCAAAAATATGCTCGTAGTTTAGTAATAAGAGCCGCTAGGGTCGATCGTTAGTATATTACTTATACGTCTACGTCTTTTCGTATTTTTTCCTAGCCTGTCCCTGTGGAGGGAGGCCTTTGCCCAGGAGTGGGTAAGACCACTCCTGGGCAAAGGCCTCCCTCCACTCTTTCTATTCCTCGGGAACCCGCGCGTCCTACTTCTAGAACTGACGGAACCTGTCCAGTTCGTCCCGACATCTCATTCGTGGCCTGCCGCGACCCCGCCTCAGTGCACCAGTTTCTGGCTATTTTGACCCACAGTTTGTCACACATGCGGCACACATGTCCTGTCCAGTCATACATAATTTTTTTTGGGATGGGTTTCCTCTTGATTCTAGTCGATGACAGAGACAAAGTCAACGATGGTACGAGCTTACCCAGAAGAAGCCTGTTCACTCTAACTTTGAAGAGATTAGTGTTGTTAGCGTTTCAAAACACAGACGGACTGTGTTTTGGAGTGCAGTATTTGTTTCGAACATGATCCGTTAATTTCATACTTAGTATACTGCGCTCCATTGCTTATTGGCAAACCTTGAGTTTGGACTTCTGGATGTGAGTGAAAAACCAAGTCTGTGCAGCATACATTAAGACGGGGAGAATACACATGTCCATAAGTTTGTGTTTCACTGTCATAAAGGTGAGTGAGTCCCTTGAAAAGTTCCTTCATGGACCAGTAGCTCTTACAGGCGTTTTTTGTTCGTCTTACGACTTTCTTGTCTTGCCTCGCCTGGAAAGAGACTACTTGGCTCAATGTATTTCGAACAACAAATTTTCAGTTCAGAACGAAAATTGCCCATTTAGCTCAATAAGCTGAAAGCCTTACATGGGATGGGGCCAGGCATGTCTGCAAGATTAGTGCCAAAATGACAATCGAAAATATATAACTAGCAACTAGCTGTTATAGTTGGGTTTAAAGGTTGAGGTCATGAATGAATTATAAAAATAAATAAAGTAACTTACTTGAGCACCAACAATACCGTTGCCACCATAGAAGTTCTTTGCGTACAGATGCATAGATCCTCCCTTGCCTCGTGAGACTCCAGTCTTGCGTCCTGTGAGCTCACAGAGCACACCAGCTACACTGGCACCCATCAGATGTGTCCAACCATGGCAACGGTACGCAGTGATCACTGTGTCTACATCACGCATGGCTGCACGCATACCCACTGCTACCGCCTCTTGACCTAATGATTAATTATGTTTATTCATAAAAGGTTAACTAGCTTCAAAGTTTAAATATATATATAGAGAGAGGAACATATTTAAACATTAACAATGTCTCTCACTGATTTAAAAATCACGTTGAACCATTAACATGGATTACAGCCCACTCCCTCTCATAGACAGGAGGCCTGTGTCCCAGCAGTGGGAAAATTATAGGCTGATGATGAACTTACTCCTGTTTCTTGGAGGGGGGTGGGGGTAGGCAGAAAAAATATAGAAAAAGTATAGACTTCAAATGTTACAATAGTTAGATGTACTACCGCACTCACTGCATCCACTTTCAACGCAGTTATGGAAGCACAACCAATACAAATAGTGATAGATGAAGTTTAAGCACAATATAGATTTCTATCAGTACTGTGACTCAGCCCTTTCCTTGAAATAATGCCGCGCAGCCCGCCCGCCTACAGTATTTTACTACTTGATACAAACTATGTAAAATACGAATTCCTAAAAAAGTACTAATAAAATAAATAAATAATATTTCCCGGGATTCAGAAGGCATATCCATGATATGATAATAGTCACTAAATCCTGTGAATAGCACTACTTATTTTGATCACTGGTTATAACATAATTGGTTGTAACTGCACAGTTAATTAGAATAAATAATTAACGCAATTTTTATTTTTATTTTTAAAAAGCCTTTGGAGACTCTCCCAATTATTCTGACTACCTCATAGGCATAGAGGCATATGTGAAAAGTAGTTGACTGTCTGTGAGCGCGGTAGTAAATTGCACATTTGTAATAAACAAACCGCAATAATATTTTGAATAAAATTAAAGTAAACATGTCAAACCACAAACCTGAATATAAATGACAGAAGCCACGGATGATCTTCTCCCTGTACAAGTTACCGGACGCGGTTTCAATTCGTCGGATAACCGCCAACTGTTCATACAGTTTGAGCGCATCTTCAGCAGTTAAAGTAGCTGTTGTTGAGGGGCCTTTATCCAATTTGTGGAGTTTGTAAGGCTTGTAAAACAGAAGAATTGTAATATGAAACACTGAACTATATTTTTTTTTAAACTTAAGTAGTTTTTGCTGCCAAAGAAACATTTGTTGAAGGGCATAAAATAAAGCAGTTGATACATGTTGGAGCTGATACTCTTTTTTCATATTGACATACAATTATGGCAAATGTTGCCATAATTGTATATTCTCCATTGATGAAAATCACGAAGAACAGACCACTGACCACAACCAAATTAATCCATTCTGTAGTTAGTTGTGTATGTTAAATGCTTAATTTGTTATCATTGTAGCAGCGTCAGATTACTGACAACAAAACACTGTTACACTTGACACAATGAAGGTTAGGTTACATAATTACAGTCGAAGCAGTTTAAATGAAAAAAATATCAGACATTTACAAAGCAAACATTTAAGTACTACTATCAGCGCATAGAACATAATTAAAATTGAAATAGATGAAAAAATAGAGCTACCTTGATTTCAAATGTAGCTTGGCTCTTCGTACTGTATTTTGCGTTAGACGTCGTAGTAACCGGGGCGGCCACTTTCTAAAATAAAAAATTGCATTAAGCATATACTGCTACTCCTCCATCCAGCTAATTTTGATAACACATTGCTTGTTTTATTAAGATAATCGCTGAGTTCTTTCAGCAAGAACAGGGAACCCACCGTAACCGTATTGCCGGCTAAAAGTTTAGCGACGGATGGGACGAGTTTACTCATTTTCAATAGTAGATCTTCCAAAAAGCCCAGTGTATTTTGTGATCCTCGAAAAGGACCACTTTTTGCTATATTTTATCGGTTTTTAACTAAAATTCCGGGTCGTCCCAGACGTCGCACAGGTCGAAAATGACGTTTATGACATTGACAATTTGACATTTACTTTTTTTTTTAATCACGTGTCACTCACATTAGAACCCCTCCTAAAACAAAATCTTTTATCAAACAGTTGTTCAATTTATCTTTTCTATTTTTAACCACGTAAAGTAATTTAAAAAAACTTCATTGGTAATGATAATTATTGGCTTGAAAGTGACAGAAAATGTAAAAACACTGCGAGAAATGGAGTGTACGTAAACTTTGAGATGACATGACGAAAGTGTTTGTAAAGGTAGTAACGAAAAAGAAGTCGGTTAACAAAATAAAAAATATTATTATTTATTTTCAGTGAAAGTTCTTTTGCAAAATAATTGTTTATTTGTTTGATTTTACTATATTTAAACCCTTATACTGTTTTCTGTGCAAAATTTAATGTATTTGGTCCAATTTTTCTTCCTTGTTTCAGTCTGGAAACTACCCGAATATTCTCGAAAAGAACATGAAGTCTGAACACAAATGTCAATGTGTGTCTATATCATAGACATATAAATCTATATTCGTAAATGCAAGTTATCAACTAAAAAAATGTCGTTTCATCGTTCTGCCGTCTGTCAGTGGATGACGAATAAATCGTGAAATTCTTTTGCAACAACTTGTTATAAAAGTGTTCGCAATTTTCTGTCGTCATCATCGTTTGTTCTACTCTTGTTGAAGATTACTTTTTGGCAGAATTTTAATAACATAGCATATAAACGATGGAGTTCCCTCACATTGGAAAGAATTGTTCTTATATATCATGCAACAAATTAGGTGAGTTGTTTTTAGATATTAAATATCAAGATACTTTTTCACCGTTTCCCGATTTTTCATGTTATAAATTTATTTACTATACAATAAGTTTCAACCGTAAGCTCAAACTTAAGAATAGATTACAAATGGAATAGGTATCCTTTTGTCCTTAAAATCCAAATGCGAAAGGATGTCACTCTACTTTGTCTTTCGACTCAATTAGAACAAGAATATTCTACATTTAATCAAAAACATGGTTTTAACCAAAAGTCGCAATTTAGTGGATAATATTATGATAAAGTATTTAATTTCCATGCATAATGGGAAGGTAATAGAATATAATATTTACTCTTTTTCAGACTTCCTGCCGTATAAATGTGGCGCTTGTAAAGAAGTGTTCTGGTGAGTGATCTTGAGGTCATAGTTTTTAGTGTATCATTAGAACAGAGAGCTAATAACAATTTAGTATGATTGTGTATTTAAGTATGTAATGTTCATGTTTAATGTTTATTCAGTAGTCAGTTAAAGCAGTTTTGGAATAGTACCTATGAGTAATGTGCAGTAACAAACCAATACAAGATTTTATAGAAACATCTACTTCTCATTATTTTGATAGAGGACACTATCGCCTATCAAACAATAATTGTATGAACCGCCAGTCTCTTGAATTCTCTGCGGGCCCCTCTGTTACCCAATCATCATTTGGAACTAAAGAGATCAGCGGCAATTTTGAGTGAATTAGTTTCTAGGCCAGCATGTTTCACCATAGGCCGCATCATCTATTTCATGTAAATAGTGAAAGTATTATATTCCCCTGTGACTGGTTGGAATTGTGTTTGACTTTATTAACAGTGGGTAATATTTATTGCTGATAATTATGATAACAAGTTAATACATTCTGCAAAGTCATTAGTAGAATTAATAAGAATAAGACTTTTTAGAGTATCAATGACTGAAGCAACAAAATAGCTGTGCCATAAGACAAATTATACACACATTCATAATGTTGGGTTTTTTCCTTTTATTCTTACATACACTTTAATGAAAGGAAATATTATATATCCTGTTGTGAATAAAAGTTTTAATGTCAGTAAAAAAAATATGATATGTATTCATAATAATTTAACTTGCCTAGTTGAACAAAGAATGATCTTGTTAACTTATGTTCTCTTTTTGCACATTAGAACAATGAAGACTGCTGTATTTGAAGGGTGACTTTGCAAGCTTGCAACTGTACCTGCAATCGGAATACGGGTTCTCCACACATAATATATTAAAATAATAATATAAATAAGTACACCTTCCTACTAAAATTAATGTCAAAATTCTATCTATTACAGTTCTGACCACTTTGCATATGCAAAGCATGAGTGTCCAGCGCCCAACACCCGTAATGTCCAGGTTCCTGAATGCCCCCTATGTGGGAAGCCGGTGCCAGGCAAACGTGGGGAACCTCCAGATGTGGCTGTAGGAGCACATATTGATAATCTATGCACCTCAGACCCAGCTAAGGAGAGGCGGAAAAAAGTAAGCATATATTTTGGTTAATTTATTTAAAGTAAACTGCCTAGGGTCTTAATTAGTTTAAAGCATTAAAAATCCTCAAAGGAAATCTCAACAGCACCCTGCATCCAGTTAGACTGGAAGACGACCACAACAAAGTTGGGCAAAGGCTATGCAGAAGTTGAGTCTCAATAGACATAACAGTATAAAATACTAGTCATTGCGTAGGTAACAAATGTTATAGATTGCTACTATCAAGCAGCAGTGTTATTCTCTTTTTTTGTTTGTAATTATCCTTTGTAACATTTAGACATTACAAACCAATACTTAGATTAGAGATTCTTTCGTGTATTATTTCTCATTTTGTTAATTTGATAGAGAGCCAGTTGGTCAGAGCAGGTTAAGACAAAAATAAAATGTAATGGTAAAAATGTTCTGTGCTTCTGTTACATTAAAAGTACCTTACAGGAATTGACAGACTACAGGAAGTGTATTAATAATTCAATTTAGATTGCTAACATTAAAGTACAAAGTCTATATTTTAAATGTGTGTTTTCAGGTGTTTACAAACCGCTGTACATTCAGGGGTTGCAAGAACAAAGAGATGGTGCCACTGGTCTGTAGCGAGTGCACCCTCAACTTCTGTCTCCGCCATCGACACGTTAGCGACCACGCGTGCGAGGGTCGACTGGCGGCTAAGAGAAAACAAGCAGCGTAAGTATTAACAGGATCATAACATAACGACTGTAATCCCCAAAGGGTTAGGCAGAGGACTACCTATAGTACACTCAAATTTCCACATCTCACATATCCACATTGTTGTCATGTTATTACCTTCATAAGAAGTGTTTTGCTTCAGAAACCTTGAACAAGTCAGAAAATATACAGGGTGAAATTGAACAGATGCGACAAATTTAAATATAGAATAATACGTGTTGTCAACAAAATTTAGAACATATCAAACGTAAAATTAAAAAAGAATTGCGGTCGCCGGGAAGGGATGTCGGCGCTGGCGCTCATGCGAGGTTTGGCAACGTCGCGCGATACTTACACTAGAAAATAGGCAAAATTAGGTAAATGACCGCTATGAACGGCAACGGGATTATTGTGCACTGCGATGAGTAGGACGAGATTTTTTGATACTTTAATTTTTCTTATTTATTTTGCATATTAATTTATTTTGCTGAGTACCGATAATTCGTACTTAAATAAAGATAATAACATCAATGGACCATTTTAAAGCGATAATCACGTAATTTTTTTTACGATTTAGATTGTAGAAAAAACAGTTTATAATTACTCTGTTACTGTAACTGAAGCTCCCATTTCTTTTTGTCGCATTTATTCAAAGTCAGCCTGTATATGTACAGAATGTAGACAACCACATATTCCGCATGCTAAATAAACCGAGCGCCGAACACGCGACCGCCGCGTCTTCTGATCACGTCATCGCGCTGACAGAGGGCGCCACAAGCGCCACGGCGTGACTAGAAAGCGACGACCACGTATTCGCGTGTCCGATAGGTTTGATTAGGCGCGCCCTAATCAAGAGGGTACGCTCGCATTGTGTGTGCGCCCGTTTTTGGTCGTTGTATAGAGCCATAATAGAAAACTCTTTTGGTATGAGGATATTGGATGTTCTCATCTTAAAATTTGAATAATGATTGCTATATTCCTTCTTTGTGATTTTTATTTTTTGTCTTAAGTGTTCTTTTGCAAATATGTTGTGTATAACAATGTTTTTTTTCAGTGAAGCGGCCATGGCCCGTATGAAGGCAGCCAAGGATATGGTGAATCTAAACAACACTCCTGTTGTAGCACCAGTCACTACATTCTCAGAAGTGCAAGGAAATATGGTTCGTATTTCTTTTTTACACTCGGCCCCATAAATAGGGATTTTATTTTTCTGGTTTATGAACAGTGACAAGCACTAATATGTCATACACTTAAAAACATTTATGTCTGTTGAATCGATCATCCAGAAATTTTGCATTAACATTGTCAGGTGTACAAAAACAGACATAGGGTAGCTTTCATCCCAAAAAAAAAGAACTGTTCCCGAGGAATATAATAATCACTTCCTTATAATAATAGATGGCGCCACATGTCCGAGCCGGTTATTGTCAAATTATAATTAACGCCAGCGAAGCCGCAAGAAAAAGCTAATTTAAAATATTATACAATAATAGGAGTTCGTGGCTAAGTATTAACAGCCGCACAAGGCGATCTTTGGTTTCCGGTTCACCAATTACATACAGAGTTTACTCTGTGCCTCGGAAGGTCATTTGTAGATCTTTGACAGTCATTACAGGTACAGGTCAGTGGCCAGAAAGTCTGACAACCAGTCTCACCAAGGGCTATCGTATTACCCAGTACTAACTAGGTTGTGGAGGTCAGATAGGCAGTTGCTTCATGAAAAATACTGGTATTCAGCTGCATCGGTTAAGACTTGAAACCGACCCCAATAAAGTTGGAAAAAGGCTGATGCCTGTATTGTCCCACTGATGAGCAAAAACAAGATCCCTTAAGTGCTTCCAAGATTTCTTTTCCTGTGCGACCTCAGACCACCCCGCTCGATACCACCAGGTCGTCACACCATCCATACTAAAAATATGACTTCCTTTTTCAGACTGAAGACGAGGCGTTAGCGCACGCTTTGGCCCTCTCCCTACAAGATGATAACGGTAGCCTACACTCCCGGGACAACGCATTGGCTCGCGCGCTCACAAGACAACGCGTCGGCGGCGAACAAAACTCAAGGTGCTCAGTGTCCTAGCAACCATATATTATCTTCGACAAATGTTGCTGTAACATAGCAAAAGAAAAAAAAGAGGCTAGAAGAATGATTCTAGATGGTGCCACTTTCATGTAAATTGTCTTTTTGAAGTAACAAAGGGAAGGGGGAGGAACATGCTACTGACGATTTCCTGACGGGAAAATCAAATATGAGCGTTATTAGGTACGCTCGCTACTCGACCAAGATTGAACTCATGATCAAACGCTAAGTAAGAAGTCGCGCTTTTGACCATTAAACCTATTTGGACACTATAAACTTACCGTTAACTCATTAAATCTGGATTTGCTTGTCACTAGATTCTTTTATGTGTAAGTGGCGCCCTCTTGATTTGACGTGGTAGTTGTTATGGACCACTCTTTTTTGTATTGTGTATTCACGCCGGGTCAATGACATATAAGACACATAGTAATACTATTTTAACACGCATCATGATAGCTTTATGTATTGTTATTTAAGGAAAATAAAAGTCTGTTAGGATCCATATGCAAGCCACCATTGCGTCATTCTTGAGCCATTAATTTGCATAAACTCATGATTCCTACGTTTGTATTGGATATAATCCCATTCAACGCAAGCAATCAACAAAAAAAAAACATAAAAAGACTAATTAGGTACTAAATAAGATTTGAATAGCTGAAATTAAGTTCATATATATGTTAAAACTAGCATATTGAACGTTTACATTAACATATCTCTTGAAGGAAGATCTTTTCAATTTTGCCAGTTGAGCTTATGGCACTTAGATAACCTTGTTAGAAAACTCTATTTCAAGACTAACACAGAGTTTAAAATATAAAAATAATGGGATGGATGAACAGAGACAACGACAGACTTATAACCAGTAAAAAGAGTTAACAAGACAGAAATATAATAATTTCTCCAGGTACCACCTTTTTGCTATGCAAACTTTTTGTCTAGCCTCCGTTGTTTACAAGTGACTGCTAGCATAACACGAACGTAGTGTCTATATCCAAGTTGGAACTGGTTGAGACTGATTCGAGTAAATAAATTGCTGTGACAATGATACTACTTCATCATAATTTTTCATAGTACAGTCCTGGACCAGAAGTCCGGTGACTGCCTTTACACTCTATTTACTTGCTACATGTAAAGGCACCTTTGTTTCTTATGTAATTAAAAAATTGAAGCAAATCTTTTTGATGTTTATTAGCCACTTGCACCGTAACTGCCAGTGTTCCGTCCAGAATTTGATGGAAATAGGGATGATGACTGGGTAAAGAAAACGAAATTCTATTTCGTCCGTCAATCAGGTAATAAAAAAATATTAGATACGTATTTTTTGTTTTATCAAGTTAACAAAAAAATACTTAGTTAAAACGCATTACAGTTGGAGAGTGGGGGCTCACTACGTCACAACTAGGTATAAAATGTACTGAGCCGTGACGTCATGCGCCATTTCAACTCAAAATATCTCCGTAATTTTACGATTACGTGAAAAAAGAAAAAATACGTGTCAAATACTTTTTAATAATCTACCCGATAGACAAATAAAAAAAAATGAGTCACCATCCCTATTGGTTTGAGGTTAGATTCATTGACAAAATATAATCGACCTATGATGGACCAGAGATCGGAATATAGAGACTATTTGCCTAAATTTCTAGGAAGTAACTTGTGGATAATACCCCCCTATAAAATTCTGGAACGAAGTTTAAGTTCCGAAATAATACTGTTAAATTAGCAGGAGCTATCCACATGTTAATTGCTTTCTTGAAGTTAAGACAAATAAACTCTACCTTTTGCGATCTCTGATGATGTTGTTTGTGTATTTTTTTCACAGAAATAAAGAACTGTAAATGAATTTTGGTAATTTACAAATGAATGGTTGAAAGGTTTATTCTCGGTTTATATTGTATTATAAGAATATTATAGTCCTATATTATGTTACATACTGGATTTGATGTATACATAAAATATGTATGTTTCATTCTGAAATGTTAAACTGACATATTGTTTAGCTATGTAAATATGTATAATTATGGGATACGGAAATGACCCTATTGAAGGACTTTTTACAATAATAATAAGAATATTGTTAATGAACAACATGCTTGGCAGCACGCTACTACAAGAAAAGGTTTCTTACATAATTACTTGTTTCAGTTGTTGTCAGATCAGAATCCCTTCTATTCAATCGGATTCGTATTTTCAACTGTCTGGATGTTCCCAAGCACTAGGAAGAAAGTGTTACGGGCAAATGCGAATCATTGTGGACAGGTTTAAATCAGTTCTAAAGCCTATTGCAGCGCGAACGTGCACTCGCGTGCTCCTTTTGAGTATACTTAGGCCGAGATATATAAACCATACTTAGGTACTTTCTATCTTAATCGTGCAATTTGACAGCTGTGCGACAGTGACAGGAATATCGTTTAGCAACAGTACGTGTTAAGTTAAGTTTATGAATCTCAGCCTCCTTTGCATTATTAATATTTAAACATCAAGGGCGTGCGCGTGCACACGGAGCGCTGTGAAAGCATGTAGAGATACAACTGTTCTTCAGCGTAAATGTGTGTCGTTCCACAGCTTCGATTAATAAATATCTACTTGTACAGTGTTCAGCTGCAGTTACGTCGAATATTAAGTTTAATATAAATTCAATATTTTTGAGATAAATGTTAAGAAAATAAATAATATACCAAAACTCCATTTCTTTTATTTAAAAAACAATCACTGCTTGATTTGTCTCACACTAACTATGGCTCCTTTCGGGACCTTGGTGGATTGGAATTGCGACGCGATTAGGATCAAGCGATGCGACGGCAGCTTGGCCGGCAGCTCGCCGGTCCCACCCGCTAAAGGCGGAAACACACTTACGTGTCGTGACGCGCCAGAAGCAAATCGGTTTCATACATTTAATATGGTTAGGGACATATTTGCATGGCGTGTCGTGTCGCAACGATGTATGAAACCGAATGCTTCTGGCGCGTCATGACACGTAAGTGTGTTTGCGCCTTAAGTCGTGTCACACGCTGTTAGCTAGTGCATTTGATTGACTCGCGCGCCAAATAGCATGTCCCATGTTTCTGTCTCTCGAATAACTCTTGTTTTAACTTGTGGCACTCTCTTAAAACTTTGCCCATTTGCTTCATCCGCTGTCGTGTAAGCGTATGTTAACAAATTAACAAACGTATTCATAAAAAAATCTGAAAAGAAAACAGACATTCCCCATGAAGTCATACAAAAAACATCGTCACCAAGAAAAAAATTACGAGGAGCTATGCAGGATTGCAGGCTATTGCGCTTGAGTTTGCCGCTGGGGAGCTTTAGTATAGAGCAAGGTTTTAGAAATATCACTCTTGTGTTCGCTGTATACGCACTTTTATCACCGACTTTTTCAATTGTGGTTAACCCAAAACCCTTGAAGTCATATTTTAAAACAATTTCACGCGGACGAAGGTCGCGGAAAACAGCCATGTTCAAAAACGATAGGCCTCACTCTCGTACCGTACGTGTAGAGAGCATAGATAAGTTGGGAAAAAAGATGCGAACAAAATTAATCTTGATAATTTTTTTCCCTCCCTGGCGAAAACTTAACCTTTTGACCGCCACAGTCGTGTGTAGACGACAAACCAAAATGTGCCCAGCACGCCACGGTCGCGAATGGTTGACAGAATTTTAAACGTAAATAAATGTCATTAAACAGCATTGTTTTGTGTTTTTCCCTTGTTCATTATTTACCTTGACTCTTCTTCATTTATTTGAAGTGAACTGCTTTCATTAGATTTCATCTGTAGTAACATAAGATGACAAAAAAGAAAACCAGTTAAAAAGTTCGTGCCCTCAAAGCCACAGTCACCTCAACAGGACACGCAGTGATGTAGGCAGCAGTCAATATAACAAGAATATCGACCTCGACGGCAACCTACGTTATATTTGATTTACTCTGAATTCTGCATTATTAAACAAATAAAACATTTGATATTGAAGTTTCATGTTTGAGAAATCAAGAAAATTTTATAATACTGAACTATGCGCTCTTTAAAAGTCGAGTGTTAATAGATTATCGATTGATTGTAATGACTGCAATGCCCATCCCTATCACCCATTGTATTGTCTGTGCCGGGAACGCCACAGTCGTCTATGATTGACAGTCCCATGACGTCAAACGAGGAAAATTTTTGAATAGAGTAGTTCTTTTGCTGTTATTATTGTTGTTTACTGTATACATGATTAATAATGGATAACTATAATATGAGTAGTGAAGACTTATTAAGTATATTGCAAGGAGTCGATACTGACACGTTTATAATGGTTTTTTTTTTTAATACTATCCTACCTAAAAATACATACGTATATCGATATAAATCAATACACAATTGTTGAATTAAACTTATGTTGATTGTCTTATACATATTGAACGGTATATAATGTGTGAAGGTATTAAAAATGGTGTGATTGTTCTACCAATTTCTACCACCCAACTTTTTAATAAAAAAACTGATTTTTATAAAATGTTTTAATCTATCTTTTGTGAACTTCATGTTTGTGACACTTAAGAAACTTTGTCCAGGTAGCTACCATTATTCCTCATTATTTCCTATTCATTACAGTGTTGTAAATTGTCTACATTCGAAAGTAAACAACACTAACACAGTAAACGGTATTTACTTCTGCACTGATGTCATCAGTGACTGGCGTTATACTAAAGCATTAATATTGCTTGTTCTTCCAAAGAAACTTAAATTTTATTAGTTGACAATGTTAAAAGTACAAAACGAAAAAAATAAAATATTTCGATATTATTAATAAGTATCGGTGTCGCACCTCTAGAGAAGAAGCGAGCAATTTCAAGAAATACGTGCCAACTGCGCCACTGTCGTCTTAGGGTGACAAAAAATTACGTCATGATGGACAATAGTGCTGTAATACTATTGACTTGGTTTTATCGATTTTTGTTTCTATTTGTGGAATAAACGCCGTAACTGTGACACAGATTATTACATTTATGTCATAAAGTACAAAGCGCGATGAAATAAAACTCAACACAAGGATGGTATAATAATCTTTATTGAAATTAAAACCCATGTAAAAAAATGTTGTCAGTTTTCTATGAGCTTTATCGATATAATTTCGCCCTCACTATTATTTTGTAGGTATTAAATTATGAATTCGGAGCTTGGCGCTGAGGGCACGCTTTTTCTTTTTTGACGTGGCGGTCAAAAGGTTAATTTTGTTGATATGTTTGGATTTAACTTCTAAAATGACAGTTTTCGCACCGAATATCGACCATGTCCAGTTTGTGTAAAGCTCATATTTAAATGCTTCACTGTGGTAGTGGTAGCAATGAAATATGAGCTTTATGTATGAGACATTAGAATTTTCAACATTTACCTGAAAGAAGGCCATAGCTGTAAATTATGGCCCTGATGGAGGCGGGATTAAGTCGGTGTCGAGTCTGATGCGCTAAGACCTCAAAGCCGTTTTTAAACCACTTCGGCACTTCACATAAAAGGATCGAGACGAACTGAACCCAAATAAACCCTTAATTGCGCTTATTAACAGCCAAGTGGGTTAACGGTGGATCGGGCCGCACGCCTCGGATTGGGTGATCGAACCATTCATAGTAAATGTCTGCCGTTAGTTCTTCCACTTTTACTTCGGGATCAGTCTTAGATTGTTTCAAGGCTGTGTCCATTGTTGTACGAGCAGCTTTGTCGACTTCCTGTAATCAAGAAAATGTTTTAGCAGTGTAAGCATAAACTGCCTATAATGTTCCCACAGCTTGGAAACAGGCATTATCTCTATGAGAGGGAATGAGCTTCCACGCTGGCCCAGTGCGGGTTGCTAGATATCAATATGTCTTCAAACTTTTGGTTCTACGACATGCATTTCCCTTTACGATGTTTCCCTTCGTGATGAATTAAATAACACAAAGTTTGGCGCCCGCCTGGATTCAAACCCAGGACCTACAACTTATAGGTTTGGGCTGTTACCACAGGGGCGTCGGCGCTGACCCATAAATGTTCCCACTGCTGAGCACCGGACAAAGCACCATCGCAGGTTTAGTGCACCCACTTTTTGTGTTCCATTAGGGAATTTGACATAATATATATTATCACAGTGTGGTCACCTTAATTTTTTCGGGAGTCACGAGTTTCTTGCTAAGGATTTTGTCCTTGAACATGGTGATAGGGTCTCTAGTCTTACGCATCTCCGCTACTTCTTCTCGCGTACGGTATGATGTACCGGGGTCCGACATCGAGTGGCCGTAGTACCTGTACGTTTCCATCTCCATCACAAGTGGACCTGGTGAGTAATAGATGTTTGGTGGTATCAGTCTATCTTTGGCAAATTTTACAATTGGTGATGCCATCCATCACACTTAACCGAAAGATAAAACTTTCCATTTATAACACAATAAGCCAAAGTAGCTTTTCGTTAACACGGGGGCAAATTATACTGGTGCTATTTAACAGAAATCTAGATGAACTGTTTGAGAGAGGACATGAAATGAAAGAGGTTACCTACTGAGTGTGTTGATGACGCATCGAAAAGACACCTAACCCTGGATAAAGGCAGTAGAATGCTGACGATCGGAACCCAAACCTTTTTCACTCTTGACCCATTCGATGGCATATTTGGTTGCCTCCTTACATGCCAGAACGTCCATGCCATCGACCCAGAGACCGGGGATGTAGTCGCCACGCGTGTAGTAGTCTGTGCAAGCTGACGAGCGATGCATGCTCGTCCCCAAACCTAGGGTGAAACATACAAGTGAAACACACTTTTCACAATCGCTGGGTGACACCAAAAATATATTCAGGCGCTTAGTTTTAGTCATACGAGTAACTGCTGCTACCCGCAGCCGTTTTGTGGCATTATTATTAGTTAGAGACCAATATTAATGTAATTGACTGACCACATGTTATCGACGCGCGACCCGCATGAGCTGGATGAACATACACATACTGCTCTTTCTGGTATTTACAGGCCCTAAAGACATTCCCACTTTGATTTTGGGAAGGTACGAAGATAATCATACAGGAGACGGTGCCGAGTTAACACTCCAAACAAATTTCTCACCATATCTGTTGTTTTCGCAGATAAATACGCACGGCAACATCCATAGTTTGGAGAGGTTCATCGCTTCGAACAGCTGTCCTTGATTAGCGGCACCGTCACCATACATTGTGAAGCATATGCCACCATCACCCCTGTATTTGTGCGCAAAGGCTATACCAGCGCCTAATGGGCACTGCAAAAAAATAAATTATTAAGTGTGCATCCACACCCAAGGAACTTTTTGTGTCGGGGTCAGCATCGTTTCAATCAGATTCGAATTCAATCTACGACCATCATTGTTTTTTTGTTACATTTTCACGCTTGAACCACTGAACCGATCATCTATCACCACCACCGATCGTGTATATACGTTGCCAGGTGTACAGAAACGGGCATAGTACCTTTCATCCCGAAAAAAAGTACTGTGTCCGAGGAAAACGACAATAACGTTCTTATGATAATAGATGGCACCACGTGTCCAAGCCGTTTATTGTCAAATTCTAAATTAACGTGAGCAAAGCCGCGGGCAAAATATAGTACCTGATTAAATAAATCGATGTGTGTAGATAGACTTCTAAGTTTCATTGATAAATACGAGTAATTCATTTTCTTTCAAACCAATCAATCATATTTAATGCTAAGAAAATGCAATTTAGTCATATTTCACGTAAGGGTGTTTTGTCGAATTATTATGAAAAATGAGAACGAAAAAAATATAGTTGAAAAATAATTCAAATGCCTGCTGATTCTTTGATATTATGGTCTCATTCATACCCTAGAATTATCATAGTTTTGGGAAAAAAAAAAAAATCTTATAAAAAAAATATGCGTGGAGTCCCTCCGCGCGGAAGAAGTGAAACTTCGTAATACTACACGCATGCGTTCGATCGCCACGCATTCACTCTCGTTATTTTATTGAGCTTCTAAATAATATTTTATTGTTGTACATTTTTTATTACATAAGTTTATCGAGGTTATTCTACTCATGGAAATTGAGCGAAGGCTGGTCACACCGAAGAGTCGAATGCATGACTGTTTGCACGCCATCTTGCGTACCTAGTAGAACTACGTAGTCACAAATCTTGTAATAGCGCCATCTCTTAGTGGGTAATAGAAAATATTCCCCCTCCATGATAGCGTTAAACTTGTTGGAAATCGCATAAGAAGTTTCACTTCAAAAAAATAGTGCGTGGAGTTCCACCGCGCGGAAGAAGTGAAACTTCGTAATACTACACGCATGCGTTCGAGTGCCATGCATTCACTCTCGTTATTTTATTGAGCTTCTAAATAATATTTTATTGTTTTATTGTTGTACACTTTTTATTACATATGTTTATCGAGGTTATTCTACTCATGGCAATTGAGCGAAGGCTGGTCACACCGAAGAGTCGAATGCATGACTTTGTTGACGTAGTCACAAATCTTGTAATAGCGCCATCTCTTAGTAGGTAATAGAAAATATTCCCCCTCCATGAAATCGTTAAACTTGTTGGAAGTCGCTTAAGAAGTTTCACTTCAAAAACACTTCGTATAATGTCACCGTAAAGTAGGTAAATACCGTTAGAGTTTAATCTATCTCGCGAGATTGAACAGTCGAAAGATTGGGAACCGTTAAAACTGCTTACAATTTTACGCATTATTCTTTTCTACTTTCCCTCTCATAGAGAGGAGGCCTGTGTACTGTGTGTGCTAATGATGATGATGATGATGATTCTTTTCTATCTAACGGTATTTACAATTTTACGCTGACATACTACATAGAAAGGCCGTGTTTCGTTTATCAATTATCTGGAATAAGAAGACGAAAGTTTAAAATATTGTTTATATAAACACGGACTAGGTCCTGGTGGCCTACCATTTGAATCTTATTCCAGAGCGGGAAAGAGATAGCGCTATACATTCTCTATAGCTCCGTCTCTTTGTCACACTGGAATGACAACAGACTGCTATAAGACGTCATAGTAACCCCCGGTGAAGCTTGACACAAAAGTAATAAGGTGGGTGGAATAAATCTGCAAATAGTTATGAAGATATTTATGGAAACTTACTTGAGCGCCTACAATACCATTGCCACCATAGAAATTTTTCCCGTACATATGCATGGAACCTCCCTTGCCTCTTACGCAGCCTGACTTGCGGCCGGTCAGCTCAGCCAACACTCCAACCGCGGTGACGTCCATTAGGTACGTCCAGGCGTGGCAACGATATGATGTTATAACCGTGTCCTGGGGACGCATCACAGTTTTCATACCAACTGCTATTGCCTCTTGACCTAATAAATATAAATAAATTATTATTAGGTACTGTAGTTCAGCCATCGTCAAAAATACCTGTAGGAGCGAACAGACTGTTCAAAGCGGTTCAAATTCAGAACCGCCGATTATTAATAAACTGCCGCAGAAATTTGTTGCCGGTTTTTTTGCTTTTATTTATGATGATTCAGTTGGACAAATCATCTCAGAACTATTTACTGTTGTGTGCAGTCACGAGCAAAAGTCAAAAGTAATTTTCTCGTGGAATAATGATTGTAACTTTTAAATAGAACCTATAGCATAATGACCTTTTATTTATATCACATTAGTTCGACGGTAGTCGGCGCGGGCGTCTTGATCACACGAGTATACGGCGGCGTTCCTAACAGCTACTACATTATTATTTCTTTAAATCGGCCGCTAGCAGTGTTTCTCAAACTGGCTTGTCAGTCGAAAAGTTTACCTGTTATTGTTGTGACGCGGAATCGAGAGATGGTGCTACTTGTTTTGCCTGTAAGGCAAAATTGCATTTTCCAAGTGCTGGGATAACTAAGTCTGGATAGAGAAAACTTGGCGAGCAAAAATCGACATGGAAATGTCTAAGCTGCAAGGCTTCTTCGGTTGCCAGTTCTCAAACTGGTTGTTTGATGGTATGACTAACGAACTCTGAGACTATCATGATTGAGCTTCAACGTCTGTCAGCTAAAATGGAAGCATTGCCTGCGTTGATAGAGAAATAATGAAGGCTATCCCGAGTGAGCTTGCGGAATTAAAAACCATACGGCAAGAAGCTCTGAAAAGAAATCATCCTTTGAGTCCTACGGTCAGTAAAGTTTCCGTTCTGGAAATGAAATCTAGACAATAAAGAAAACCAAAGTGATAGTAAACTTTCAGGATCGAATTACCTAGCTTGAGAATTTGTAGTCTGAGAACGAACAGAGGTCTCGCATTAACAATATTGAGATCAAAAGAGTGCCAATATCCAAGGACGAAGACCTGTTCGCAATAACGGCCAAGATTGGTAAAGCAATTGATTTTCATGTACAAAAGGACACTCATACCTAAATTACATAGCAAGGATGGGGTATGGAACCTTGGGACGCGATGTAGATATCAAGATACCAAAAGTAAAATTTAGAATTCAGCTATCGAACAATTGGGTGAATAGCTAAGCTGAAAATCACTGGCCCGAGGGTGTCACCTTGTTGACAGCCAACAGCAGATTCTAAAAGCTTGTCACGATATAGTAATTCTGAAGGGTGTCTGTAACATTGCCAAATAAAACTATAAATTTGTGGTAAACTAAATAAAAACATAATTGCTCTGTACAACAGCTACTCAAAGAATGATTTTATAGAGCTGCGTCGAGGAAACATAAAAAACTGAATGCTGGAGATCTGGGGGCTACAGGGCAATAACAGGGTGTATCAGAGGTCACCTAACATTTAAAAATAAACTCCTACTTAATAGAACTAAAGCTCAAGCCAAACAACGTGGCTTTGAACATAAACTTCATTGCACCTTTGGGTATTTTTTGTGTAATTGCACTCGGCTATCAGTTGTTTCTATGTTAACTCTCACGTTGTTTTTTTATATAAGTGGAAACTTGTAATTAAATGCCTTTCTCTCTTCTAT
Source organism: Cerastis leucographa (assembly GCA_963082945.1). Classification (NCBI taxonomy): domain Eukaryota; kingdom Metazoa; phylum Arthropoda; class Insecta; order Lepidoptera; family Noctuidae; genus Cerastis; species Cerastis leucographa. The sequence continues at coordinate 11,039,032 of OY720353.1, forward strand.
GTACCTGCATATTATTCCTGACTAGGTACTCGAATGTATTTACATGTAAGTTTTCTTAAAATAAATAAAAATAAAGAATTGTGTGGTTTTATGAAACCACGGTAAAAGTAAAACTTTTTTTCACACTATAGCGCGGAGTACTCCGCTGCCGACCGTCAGCGTCACGCGACAATTAACACACAGACGAAAAAGTTTGAGACGATGTAACCTGGGCAGCCGTTGCTTAACGCTGATCACCCATCCACATACAGACCTCGGCTAAAGTTGCTTAACCTTAATCACCCATCCACATACAGACCTCGGCTAACGTTGCTTTACCTTGATCACCCATCCACATACAGACCTCGGCTAACGGTGCTTACCCTTGATCACCCATCCTCATACTGACCTGGGCAGCCGTTGCTTAACGCTGATCACCCATCCTCATACTGACCTGGGCAGACGTTGCTTATCCTTGATCACCTATTCACATACAGACCTTGGCTAACGTTGCTTAACCTTGATCACCCATCCTCATACTGACCTGGGCAGCCGTTGCTTACCCTTGATCACCCATCCACATACAGACCTCGGCTAACGTTGCTTAATCTTGATCACCCATCCTTATACTGACCTCGGCTAACGTTGCTTTACCTTGATCACCCACCCACATACAGACCTCGGCTAACGGTGCTTACCCTTGATCACCCATCCTCATACTGACCTATGCAGCCGTTGCTTAACGCTGATCACCCATCTTCATACTGACCTGGGCAGCCGTTGCTTACCCTTGATCACACATCCACATACAGACCTTGGCTAACGCTGCTTAACCTTGATCACCCATCCTCACACTGACCTGGGCAGTTGTTGCTTATCCTTGATCACCCATCCTTATACTGACCTCGGCTAAGTTTGCTTACCCTTGATCACCCATCCACATACAGCGCCTTTCACTTTATCCCTACTCCGCGGCCGAGCGTCACGCGACATGCAACACACAGACGAAAAAGTTTGAGACGATGTAATAAAAGTTTCACTTTAATAAAATCGAAATGACGTTTAAAAGTAATTGCAAAGTGTAGGTATAACTACCTGTATAATCTTAAGTACCTACACTTAGCAATTACTTTTGTGATTTATTCAAGTTGGCATGGATGGCCTATGAGGAACAGCGAAAAGTACTGTAAAGAGTCTCGCCCCCGATTTTAATGAAAACATCATTGGAATATGAAAAAAACATTACAAGGAATATTGATTTTTGTTTATACAGGGTGTTTGGTGCATCATTTGCCAAATCGAATAGGCCGAAAGGAGAGGTCAATGGCTATCTGTTCACGCCCTATAACTCATTCCTTGCCACACCGGTTTTTTTATAACAACTTTTTCATTAAAATTTTGAAAAATTCCAAAATGCAGCATTTTAGGACCAATAAAAATAAAAAAATTGTTTAAACTTAAAATTTCGATTTAATTTAGATGTGTACTGTTGTATGATTCTATCAAATTCAAAATTATTTGCTAGTAACAATTACTTACTTTTTTAATAGCTCGTAAAGTTTTCGTAAAAGAAAAATAAACTTAAAACTCAACTTTAAATGGATATAAAAAAAAAACTAAAACCGATCGGGATCTTCGAATTCTTTTAAAAAGTTCTCTAGTCTGTCTTCTTTCGAACGGTATGCAATATGCCCAAAAAAACGTTTAATACCTTTTCATTTTTAAATAAATGTGTAATCGAGACCCTGATATTCGAAATTACAGTAAGAACAGTAGTTTTAGCATAAATAACATGCCTCAAGTAAGTAGACAGATACTGTTATGTCACTAGTACGTAGTGTCCTATCTCTTCCTTAAACAGGGTACCAACTTTTTAAGAATTTGAAACTTAAAAAAAAACATTAATTCAAAATCACAAATCTTGTTCGAGTTGTACGCCACTGTTGCGAATGCACGCGCGGCATCGTCTTCTTATCTCGACTGTAGTTGTGCGTAAACGTATTTCTGCTTTGATAGTCACGAAAGTCACATCAATCTAAATCATCCCTAGTCTCAACTTCCGTGGTGTTCTTTCTTTGGCTTGTTCTTAGACGTAAAGATCTAACTGAGTTAAGTCTGGGGAACGTGGAGGTCATGAAATAGCCATCCCAAAACACTGAAACAGACTTCTCCTTAATACTAATTTTCTGTGAATAATGTGTGTGTGTGTGTTGTCTTTTGTATTCCAACAAGACGGTTGTCCCGCTCACTGGAGTTTAACTGTCAGGGAGTACCTCCATGATACGTCAGTTTCCAGAATCATGGATTGGGAGGGATGGCCCTATTCTATGGCTTCCACGTTCCCCAGACTTAACTCCGTTAGATTTTTACGTCTAGGGACGAGCCAAATAGATTGTCTACGCCTTGAAAATCGAGACTAGGGAGGATTTAGTCCAACACTTTGATGTGGCTTTCGTGACTATCAAAGCAGAAATACGTTTACGCACAACTACAGTCGAGATAAGACGAAGATGCCGCGCGTGCATTCGCAACAGGAGGTCTACTCTGTTTCTCCGAAACGTAACTTCGGCAACGAACGAAAATTAAACGTAGTATCGTTTGTGACCCTACACTATATAATTTGCGGACGCACACAAGAAATTCGAATTCACAGATAACGAATGTATTGAATGTTATTGTGTGCGTCCGCAAATTATATAGAGTACGGTCACAAACGTAACTACGTTTAATGTTCGTTCGTTGCCGAAGTTACGTTTCGGAGAAAGAGAGTAGGCCTCCTGTGGCGGACAACTCGAAAAAGATTTGTGATTTCTGAATTAAAGTTTTTTTTTTAATTTCAAATTCTTAAAAAGTTGGTTCCTGTTTAAGAAAGAGATAGGACACTACGCACTAGTGACATAACAGTATCTATCTACTAACTTGAGGCATGTTATTTATGCTAAAACTACTGGTCTTACTGTAATTTCGAATATCAGCCTAGTGTCTCGATTACACATTTAGTTAAAAATGAAAAGTTCTTAAACGTTTTTTGGGCATATTGCATACCGTTGGAAAGAAGACAGACTAGAGAACTTTTTAAAAGAATTCGAAGATCCCGATCGCGTTTAGTTTTTTTTTTTTATAGCCATTTAAAGTTGAGTTTTAAGTTAATTTTTCTTTTACAAAAACTTGACGAGCTATAAAAAAGGAAGTTATTGTGCCTAGCAAGTAATTTTGAGTTTGATAGAATCACACAACAGTACACATCAAAATAAAATCGAAATTTTAAGTTTAAACAATTTTTTTTATTTGACCTAAAATGTAAAATTTTGGAATTTTTCAAAATTTAAATTAAAAAGTTGTTATAAAAAAACCGGTGTGGCAAGGAATGAGTTATAGGACGTGAAAAGATAGCAAATGACCTCTCCTTTCGGCCTATTCGATTTGGCAAACGATGCACCAAACACCCTGTATATCTTTACTTCCCAGAATCTGATCTTTAATAGCAACGCCATAGAATATTGTAATAATAAAGTATTAAAAAAACACAAGGGCTCGATTCCTGGATTTTTCAAAAAGCCGATGATACAGTTTTATTTTTCATTAAAATCGGGCCCGATATTCTTGAGCATTTTTCGATTAGGTACTAGAGAAATACAAATAAATAATAAAATCGCACCTGAGTATAAGTGACAAAATCCGCGAATCGCCTTCTCTTTGTACAGGTTCGCGGAAGCGGTTTCAAGTCGTCGACAATTTTGCAACGCTGCATATATTTGGATTGCTTCGTCTGAAGTTATGGTCGATGTTTGAGCAGGGGCTTTATCCAGTTTGTGGAGTTTGTAAGGCTAGTAAAACAAAAGACTCGCTTTAGGAACAAGCAAAGCTTTGGTTTACCCTAAGGGTGGTTACAGATTAGCGTTTTTTTAATGCGTATAAGATCATTTTTAAAAGCACGTATAGACGCGTGTGAGCGAACATTCACGACTTTTAAAAAACAAAATGAAGGGACGAGCTGGACAAAACCATCGACCAGTGGTCCACATAGGTAATGTGGATCTGGAAGAACTGGAAGTCATGGGCCTTTTGCAGCTGTAGGAAGAAGCAGTAACGTTAACAATGAAGTAATATATTTATATATACCTTAATGTCAAATGTAGCACTAGCTGAATTACGTTGAGGCTTTGTCATCGGCGCCGCCGTTGCCGATGCAACCCCACGAAGACGGGAGCACATCATTTTCTATAAAATCAAAAATTGCAATGAATTCATTATGCGTTTGCGAGTGGGTGCCCCCGTACCGGTTGCGTATTGCCAAACTGTATACTGACCCAGACCGGGGTTGCTCTGAGTTTGATCGCAGTTTGCCTTTGTAGTTGAAGAGCAAACTGTATACCTATTCAGAGAGTGTCTGAATCAATATGTAACATTTTGCTTTAAAATACTAGAGCAAAATACATACGAGTCCAGACGGTGAATTTACAAAGGCAAATATATACTATACTATTTGAGTCACGAGCCAGGCTCTAATAGATGAGCTTTTATTTATGCACATTACTCGCCAAAACCTAATCAATCTCGGTAAAAAAAAATACTTTACTAGCTTTTTGCCTGGATATTTTCAAAGAAAGTGCACGGATAAAACCTAGTACTATATTATACACATCCAGGAGAATTTGGATGCAAGAGCGAGCGAAGCGAGCCCTGGAATTGGGGCACCCCAACTCGGTCAGGTTAGGTTCGAAGGGGATGGCGGGATCTAGTGAGCGAGCAGAGCGAGCGAACTAAGACCCCGACTTCCCCTTCGTGTAAGGTTACTGTAAACCCTGCAGACAGAAATAGGAGCCCCGCGTGGCGGGGCTACGTCGACTATGCTTTATAAGCGAATTACATACAAGCGAGCAAAGTACATAAATATCTGATAATATCATAAGTCATAATAAGTCATAAGTCATTTATTTCAAAACAATATGCATTGTGTAGTAATTTTGTAAATAAAACAGTACCATCAAAACATTACAATCGAAAACATTACATAAATAAGTAGCCATTAGTTCACATAAGTATATGTAGAATAACATTTTCAAAACATACAATAGAGCAAAAGCACATTCAATTAAAAACAATTCATATACAATAGAGCAAAAGGTCACAAAAAAAAGGTAAAACGAAACCAAAATCAAATTATCATAAAACTAAATGTGACCTTCTATAAATAATGCAATAAAAATAAAAAACAAATCGTGTATAAACTTTAACAATATGTCTTCTTATTTTCTGGGAATATCAATAATAAAAATAGAATGTCAAATTTAAATAAAACAAAAGAAGAAAAAAACAAATGGATATAAAAAGGTCAGTAATATGTCATATAAATTGTAAAAAATCAATAGTAAAAAAAAATATTCAAATCAATGTCAAAGATAAAATTAATAATGTAATTACCATAGATAAAACAACAATATTAAGTAAAAACAAAATTATGACAACGTGCTAGTTAAAATTAATTCAAATCAATAACAATTACGGTTGTCGCTTATCATCTAGGTACTCGTCGACACTGTAATAGCCCTTCCTCAATGAAACGTCTTCAATTTGTTTTTAAAAAGTTTGCGCTATTTATGCTTTTAAATTCTAAGGGAAGCTTGTTGTATATAAATACTGATTGGTACCTAGGACTGTGATGAGCCACGTTTATTTTCGGTTGTTACTCTAACTTGTCGTTGGTCATCAGATTCAAATTTGTGTAAATTCCTAACAAAACTGGTTAGCAGCATCAGTATATAAAGGCATGGCACTGTCAAAATATTAAGTTTAATAAAATGGTCTCTGCACGAATCCGTCTGTTTTAAGCGGAGCACCACGACACGCTTTTACGGAAACTACGTTATTACGGTGTTCAAAATGAAGCCCTAAATGTAATAAATTCGTATTTACAAAATAGATTCCAATGTGTAGATGTAAACGGCGCGAAATCGTCCGGGCTACCTGTTCAGCTAGGTGTACCTCAAGGCTTAATACTGGGACCGTTTTTATTCTTGGTTTATATTAATGACTTACCATATTATTTGAAGGGTATTTGTGACGCTGTACTTTTTGCAGATGATACATCTCTTATCTTTAAAGTAGATAGGAATAGACACGATTTTGAAGAAGTAAACAGCGCTCTATCAATGGTCACGGATTGGTTCACGACAAATAACCTTGTTCTTAATGCCTAGAAAACTAAAAGTATTAAATTCGAATTTATCATCAATTTTTCATTAGGTAAATTTAAAACTAAAAGTATTAAATTTACCTAATGTTAAAAATCTAGGTCCCAACATTATTCTCGGCAATGACGAGCTTAAAACGGTTGACTCAGCTGTGTTTCTGAGTATAACAGTAGATTCAAAATTACAATGGGGTCCTCACATATCAAGCTTAGCGGGGAGGCTTAGTTCGGCCGCATACGCCGTCAGAAAAGTTAGACAATATACTGACGTTGATACAGCACGGTTAGTCTATTTTAGTTATTTTCACAGTGTTATGTCCTATGGTATTCTGCTGTGGGGCAAAGCCGCTGATATCCAAAATATATTCGTTCTTCAAAAACGAGCGGTTCGTGCAATTTGCCAGCTGAGTGCACGAGTATCTCTGAGAGACTTTTTTAAAGAGATTGGTATTCTCACGGTGGCTTCACAATTATGTTAGACAAAATATCCATTTGTACTGTAAAAACAGTGATATTCACAACATAAACACTCGAAACAATCATAAACTTCGTGCTCCCTTTCACCGGCTTCATAAGGTTCATAATTCATTCGTAGGGCATAACATTATACAACAAGCTACCATCTTCCTTTCTAGACTTGCCATTTAATGTGTTTAAAGCTAAAGTGAAATCTAACCTTTGTTCAAAGACCTACTATTCCATTAACGACTACTTAAACGATAAGAATAGTTGGTCGCTGGGTTGAACTCAAGACAATGTTTATGTTCTTTTTTTCTCCAAATTAGCTTAGTGATATTATATAACCTCACGCATAGATATTTTTTTTACTTTACAATTTATTTTATTTTACTTTATTTTTATTTTATTCGTCTGTATGCACGTGAAGCGGGCACGCCCTTTATGTCTAGAGGCTTTATTTATTCTTGAGTATAGTTTTTAATATTTAATTTTATTATTGGTGTGTGCTAGCTGACATGTGACATTAATTTGATGTAATGGATTCCTTGTTTATATAAACTTGTTGAACACTATTGTATAGAATCTGGTTCTTCTTACCTAACAGACAGATGTGTTGCTGGGGAGTTTGTTCCGCCACTTCTTCTTCCCAGCTAAAACACTAGGAAGTGGCGAAGGGCGGGCGTTTTGGGGGACTGTCTCTTGTAATTTTGACGTTCAAAAAGTGCTGATTACCAGCCTAGTTTGAATAAATGACTTTTGATTTTGATGAAGAAAATTGGGCCCAGAACAGATCCTTGAGGGACACCTCGATATACTGACATTAAGTTGGAGTTCAATATTTTTTGTTCTTCATGCACTACTGTCTTAATCTCTACAAATGGACGTCTATTTTGCAAATAAGATCGAAATAACTTCAGAACATTCTCTCTAATACCATAATGTTCCAACTTGGCCAGCAAAATTTCATGGTCTACCGTGTCGAAGGCAGAACTAAGATCCAAAAATACACCTGCCACCTTACGATTGTCATTAAGATTGCAAATAACCTCATCGACTAATGCCTCAACAGCATCGGCGGTTCCCAATGATTTTTGATAGCCAAATTGTTGTCCATTTAAGATGTTATGCATTCGTAAGTGTTTCATAAGCCTATCCTTCATAATCTTTTCAAAAATCTTTGATAGTACAGACAATAGGGAAATCGGCCTGTAGTTACCAGGATCCGTTTTTGAACCCTTCTTAAAAATTGGAATTACTCGTGCAATTTTAAACTGATCAGGGAACAGGCCTTCCTCAATACAGTTGCTATAAAGTGATGCTAGTGGAGTTGCCAATATGTCAATATTATCTTTAATGATAGTCAGGGGAATTTTGTCATAGCCTGTAGACGATTTATTGACCATCTTTTTCACAATGTTGAATATTTCAAAGGGTGTGACTGCCTCAAAACTCATGTTAGAGTTTACTCTGTTGACACTTTCAGTCAGATATGAAATTGCTAAATTATGATCACACGCTTTGAGGTGGACATTGTTGGCGAACCTTTTTGAAAATATGTCAGCAACGTCTACAGCATTATTAATAATTGTATTGTCAATTTTTACAATAATTTGGTCATTATCCAGGTTTTTTGTTGCATTGCGCTGTCGATTGACTATTTTCCAAATCATCCTACTAGAATCTGATGCTATTTCTATTTGTTTTCTGACACTGTTCCTTTTTGCACAACTTAACACTTTCCTATACGTTCTAATATAGGTACTTATTTCGATATTCAACAACCGAAATGTCGCATTGCGTCTTGTCCAATGTGTTAAGGAAACGTTTTACTTTGCTAGCTTTTCTAATTCAGTTAGTTATCCACATGGAACATTTATGTCTATTAACGTTAACCCTCACTTTGTACTTTTTAAAGATAGATGAGTGTAATTCCCTGAATTTACTAATAAATGTGTTAATACCTGTGTTCCAGTTAGATTGCTCTGAGCTCGTATGTACTTTGCTCCAATTTGTTGCGAGCAAAATGCATACCTTCTCAGATTGCTCTTCTCGCCTAGTTTTGTATAAATTGATTAGTCCCGGACTGGATGCTCAAGAGGTATTTGGAATCACACTTAAATAAAAATACAAAAGCAGCACGTGCGTAAGCACGTACTAGGCTCAGCATCATTTTAAGACGCCGTGCTTACTGCGTCGATCCTACGAAAGCAAAGCGTCGCCGCGTCGACTCGCCGCAAGCGTAGCTGTCTGCTTGGCTGATTACTATCCAATCGCGGACAGAGGCGATGCTGCTGTTACAATGCAAAATACGTGTTGATTTCTATAGTTTTACTTATTTTTAGGGTTCTGTACCCAAAGGGTCAAACGGGAACCTATTACTGAGACTTCGCTGTCCGTCCGTCCTACAGTCACCAGGCTGTATCTCATGAACCTTGATAGGAAGCCAGTTGAGATTTCTGTTGATGCTATAACAACAAATACTAAAAACAGAATAAAATAAATATTTAAGGGGGCTCCCATATAAAAAAGTGATTTTTTATAAATAATGGTACGGTACCCTTCCTGCGCGAGTCCGACTCGCACTTGGCCGGTTTTTTTTAGTGTTGCAACTTTCTCCAAGGATTTAATTTTCCTAAATGTTACCCTAAAACGATTTGTTTCCCTAAAATAGGGAAATAATCTACTTTTATGGTATATATAAATATACAATATAGCAATATTGGAGCGCGATGCTATATTTGAAAAATCGAGTTGGCTTTTATTTCCTCTCGCAGTTTGCGTAAAATGAAAAGTAGAGTAAGCTCCTAGGGGACAAAGGTGTCTTTGGCCTGGGCTAGCTTAAATCCATTTCTTCTTTTAGGATTTTTCTTTCTTAACCCTCTCAGTCTTCTAGTCTTTTCCCTCGCTTCGCTCAGGAGTTAATTCAAAGCTCCCTTTAAAATCCCTCGCTGAATTCGGGATTCAAAATAGTGCCCGTGACGTAAGACACTTTATCCGCTTGGTGAGCGTGGAGCTGATGGCTGGTGACTCGTAGAAAGCAGATTATTTTCGTTTACAGACATACAAGTATAATTTTTTCCCGAATAACGTTGAAAGGAAGAAGAAGAATTTGGCCATGTGCCAAAAAGCCCTTGTACACACGGCAACCAGTCAAGCTATAAAAAACCGGCCAAGTGCGAGTCGGACTCGCGCACGAAGGGTTCCGTACCATTATTTATAAAAACGAGCAAAAAATATCATCATCCTTTTTTGTATGAAAGCCCCTTCAATATTTATTTTATTCTGTTTTTAGTATTTGTTGTTATAACAACAGAAATACATCAACTGTAAAAATTTCAACTGGCTACCTATCACGGTTTATGAGATACAGCCTGGTGACGGACGGACGGACAGCGAAGTCTCAGTAATAGAGTCCCGTTTGACCCTTTGTGTACGGAATCCTATAAAACCAGTTGATGCGGATCTTTCATTGTATTGGAAATCTATACAAAGCGAAGTCATGGTATACTGTATGACTTGATGTGGATGTGTCACCGTGTGCTATAGCTCCCATCCTGACTCTCTTAGATTTTGTTTTAAAATGAAACTTCTCGCTATAAAATCGCAAAGAGAACCCACCGTCAGCACATTGCCTCCTCGAAGTGCAGGAGATGGAGAACTAGCTGCTGTACTCATTTTCCTTTTTATTCTATCTTCAGGGTGTCCTAGGTAAAATAAAAATAGTCTATAATAAATAGACGCGTACAACTATAAAAATATAAAAAAAAACTATGAACACAGGTTTAAGATGACGTTCGTGACATGTTGATTATACTTGACATCTGTAACTTTTTTTTTGTCAACATAAACATTGTAGTCAATCTTATACACTGAGGTCGTATAGTTTTTCTAGGGAATTACTGAATGATTAACACTTCTGTTAGAATAAGGGATCGGACTGGGTAAAGAAAACGACATTCTATTTTGTCCGTCAGACATGTAATACAAAAATATTAGACAAGTATTTTTTGTTTTATCAAAATATCAAAAAAATACTTTGTTAGAACTCATTAAAGTTGGAGAGTGGGGGCTTACTACGTCACAAGTAGGTATAAAACTTACCCACATGTGACGTCATGCGCCATTTCAACTCAATATATCTCCGTAATTTTATGACCACGTGAAAAAAGAAAAAATACGTGTCCAATACTTTTCAATAAACTACCCGACGGACAAAGAAAAAAAAAATAGGATTATCCCCTATTACTGCCAACAAAATCAAGAGATACAAACAGCCAGTATAGGTGATTAATTGGTTTAACGTCCCTTGGGTAGTACGTACAACTACTCTACCCTGTAAGAATACTCTCAAGCAGTCCTAAGGTTTTTGCTGTGTCAAGAATTTGGTAAACGGTTCCCTTTCATCGCATAACAAAGAACGTGATGAACTGTGAACATCGATATTCTTGATACCATAAACCATGTCTGCTTTCACCTTTAAGGCTTACAGTCGTGAAGTTTCTGGAACCCGGCGCTGCAGAAACTTCACGACTATAAGCATCTCCATAGCTTAGCAAACAGATCGTTTTAAACTCATTATAACCAATGCGACCAACTGTGAACTTTGGCATAGGTACGCACGACGACGAATGCTTCTTGAACCAGAGTCTATAGAAGTCTGCCCTATCTCCTTTAGTAGTGATCTTATTGGTAAAGTTCTTTAGAAAGATCATGTGCGCAGTACTTGCAACCGGGGTGTGTGTATGACCTGCAGCCCTACCACGACCTCTTTAAGCAGTATTGTTTTACTTTTATTCCAGTGTGAGAAAGAGACGGAGCTATACAAGATGTCTAGCGCCATCTCTTTCCCACACTGGAAAAGGAGAAAAACTATAATGTTTTAAAATGTCATGGCAGGCCAGCTCACCGTCCGTCCGTCTTATAACGACATGCCGTGCCGACAGCGCGTTTGTGTTCCACGCGCGCCTCAAGGAGATGTCAGCAAATCGAAAGGGGTCCGAGAGGGCCGATGCCTGCCAGGGCTGCGGGTTGTTCGAAAGAGATACCGTGGCCCTGGAACACAAAGGGCTAAGAAGGAACATGGATGGGTTTTAGTCAGTCCAGTCTGACACTCCCTCCCGCTCCGCTCAGAGTGGGGGGGGGGGGGTCATCTGACTATTACCCATACTTAAAAAAAAAGGCCACCAGATGTATGAAAGTGCTCGAATCTAAAGGAGGATGTAAGGATTGTAGGAAATCGTAAGTCGTTGCTGCCTATGGGAAAAACGCGTGGTATAATGTATGTCTTATACCTATATACATATATTACCTACATACATACAATAATTAAGGCCTTTTTCTTAGGCAGGAGATCATCATAAATGTATAGGTACTCAATTTTCCTTGAAACAAAAATGAAAAAACAAATCTTAACCCATAATATATATTAACAGGAATGATAAAAACACTTTAACACTTACTCGTATCACGTAAATACGTCGAATCAAGAAATATCACAGAGAAAGTTACAAAATTCTTCAATATTAAAACAACAAATAAAAACAACAAAACAAAATCTTTAGTAACTATAAAGTAGGAAATCTGTAAACTCTGTTACAGCACGGAAACATATTCTTAGATAAAAAATTATAACATCATTCATGCCCGTGTCACCGCCCACATAGGTACTTGTGACAAAGGTCACACAAACTTCCGAAGTCACCCAGACGCAATGATAGGCCGCAGCAGCAATATAGGTTTCTATGTAACTCTTATGTGAAAACGCTGCCGCGAATGACGAGCTTAGCATTATTGTTATACCATTGTAGTGAGGCACTGCGGTTTGTCGTTGCGGTTGCGCGTCGTTGCCGCTACGGCTTAATTAGGATGAAATTACATACACCGTGTAAATCACCTCATCACGAAGCCGTCAACCAAGCATTCTGTACATGAAACTAAGTAACTTTACGCAAAAATTATTGCTGGGAAACGACTTTTTTTTGGGGGTTTAAAATCATGTTTAGTGGTAGAACTCAATGTAACGCACTCAAAACATTGTGCTGATGGACGGATTGAATAGTACGGGGGTCGAGAAGGTGTTTAAAGTAAAAATCTTACATTAAAAACTTGTGTTTAAAAAAAATCTTGTCAAAAAGTTGGAACTTTGACCCCTAATATCTCCGTAACTAGAAGGTTCCTAGGTATGGTGTAGAACAAAAAAATGATCGCAATGACAGGAAGAACCAGTGCCTTTCGGCTTCGTTAAGAGGTGTTTTACACCCTTTATACACGCATGGATCAGCACTTGTATTTGGTAGAACGAGAAATCCGGTCGATTGGACCTCTCACTTTAGTGAATTGCAGTTCTAAGTGACAAGGCGAAAAATATGCAAGAAATAACTGATATGTGCGTGTAAATGTGATTTCTCCCTTAAGATTCGGTACATATCTGACGGAAACTGCGTTGAATAATCATCGGTTATGCGTGTAAGGTCGGATGTTTCACTATACAAGGTGTAGGGGACACCGACGCGAAAATGCTTACCACGTACTCAGTAGGTACGTCATTCTGAACCCCCCACAAATAATTTTTTTATTGGTAATTTAAAAAAAAAAACAGCTGTTCCATACATTTTGACTGTATAGGTATTGTACTTTACGAGGTAAGCGTTTTCGCGTCGGTGTCGGTGTGTATATTTGTCTGTTCTGGCGTTACGCGACCGACGATACGCGGCGTATCTTCCGTCAGATGTGTGTCGACCCTTAAGTTCGATGTGTCATATTAACGCCAGGTTAGACACATACTATTCTTATCTTTTTACAAGTTACTTAGAAGCGCTTTATTGTGCAAAGTCCTGAATTTATGATTATCGTTCAGATAGCTAGTGATGAACTCCGGAGGGTTCCTACTTAGGAACAGTTCCATGCTCATGTACCGGGCGGCGGTCAATCGTTTGCGTTCGGCGTTCGAGCGACAAAGGTTCTTATGCGCGTGCATCGCGAAGCTTGCAGCCGCTTTCTCGACTTGTATGGCTGTGACACGCACCTTAGGATCGTCTTCTAATGGCGGCTGAAATTAAAATTAAGGTTTTCAAAGACATTGAATTGATGTACAAATAACTTTCTTGGACATACGATGAATAAAAACATCAATTAATATGGGTTTAATGCTCTTGACACAATGTTCTTGTGGTATCCGTTGAGGCCTTTCCAGACCAGGAAGTGTTACAATGGTAGGTTTGTTTTTTTTCTTAACTTATTGATTGTCTGACTGCTGCGCAAAGGCTTCGCCTTTCTATTTCCAAACCTGTCTATTATGTGGTTCGCATTTTTATTAAGGGACCATTCAAGTGTTACGTAAGACCACCCCGGTCTTTGCTTTGCTTATTTTTGATGATACGGGGGGTGGGGGGATCTAGATGGTGATTACGTCAGCAGTAATTATTTACTTTTTTACACATATAGCAACCCCACATTGTCTATGCTTGGGGATATGCTAGGGGATTCCTACAAATAATTAGTACTCTTCCTATAAGTAATAGGTAGTCGCTTAGAATTGAGTATATAGGCGAATTATCGCGCGCTATTCACGTCTGTCACTTATAACTGCTGCTCATGAATCAATCAATTGTGCCAATGTTTACGTAAGAATGGGGGAGGGGTAAGAGCTTTGCTTACTTTTGCTGACGAGGGAGAGGGGTGGGTTAATAATTGCAAAAAATCTGCTTAGGTAACAACAAATATAAAGATCTTACAGAAAACCGAATCCACTGCCAGATTTGGAACCTTGATATTTCAGCGGTAGCAGAGTCTTCAACATTGCCGCTATAAAAGAAGTGCCCGATTCCCGCCAGCCAGTAATATATGAAGAGTATGGAAATAGCCACGTTATGCTTCAACCCTTGGAGTGTCACGCCATCGCGGGGTATAGACAATAGGTCCTGAGGAGTTATATTCACTTCGAACTTCTTGCAGATCTGATTAGGTGTTGCGCCGCTTTTCTTCCAAAGCTGTAATAAAGTAGAAAATGGATACTATGTAGAGTATTCATAATTATACAACAACGGAGCTAACAAAACAGGAACTAATAAAATAGACAGTCTTATCGCCAACAGCAATTTATTACAGACAAACAAGGAATGGAATCGAATTGTGAAAGAAATGATAACGCGCAGTCTACTGCATTCCAACAGATAACATAATTCATATCATCATATTCACAGTGTGAGTACTATGTACTGTAAAGCCACCGTTTAATGAGTACCTACATCTTTCATTGACGCGAAATTACCCTGGTGGTTGAGTGAATGTCATGCTCACTTAAATGTCACGCTGATGGTGGCGGGTGTGTCGGGTCGTTTAGTTCCCTTCAAAATGGTTGAGTTGAATGATGGCTGATACATGCGTCATGTTCGTGAACGGGCGCTGTCAGTTGTGACTGGTCATCTCTTAGCTGCCACGGTATATTTTAATTACTTTATTTTTAATTACTGATTTGATCTTTTACTCTGGACGCTCTTAACTTGCCCGTATTTCTACATTGTTCTCACATATTTGTAACTTTTAACATGAATGATGTAACCAAGATTTTGTAACATATTTTGATTTAAAAGAGTGTCCATGGAGTTTCTTGCCCGTTCTTCTCCATAGAGATCTACGCTACGGAATGGGCAACTACAGTACTTTCATAAGTTATTATGCCTTGTGACTGGGACTGTAGCTTCGCGTTGTATTTTATTTTTTTGACTTTCAAAAGTGCCTGTAAAGGTCTAATAGAAATAAATGCTCTGACTTTGACTTTGACATACTAAATACTAAACGAATAAATTAAATAACTATTACAATAGTTATTTAATTTATTCGTTTTTGAATCGTTGTAATGTATAGTTAGTTTTCCCGTTATAATAGTTGAGATAAAAGTTAATAGTTGTGGTACGAGTATCTAAAACAAGTCATTGTCAATTATCAATAATACATAAACACCTCCTTTTTAAAGGTGGGTTAAAAGGCGTCATGATTTCTATGTCACAGCTACTGGACGGGTCGGGCTAAAATTTGGTATACAGGTAACTATTTTATGTCGTGGTGTCAGACTGCACCGGAAGTCTTACGAGTTTATTTGAATTGAAAGGTAGTGAAAGGTAATTACCTATTTAATTAGACCACAAGACAATCGGAAAAGCTAGTAATTAGCTAAGTCTGTTATTATCACGATTGTACTAGCTAGAATCTTCGGTCTCATGTTGCTGAAAAACCGACGAGTCGTGGTATAGGTAGTTGTTACATTTCACGAACGCCTGTCTTTGCAAATTGAACCTTATAACAATGCTATTACGCAACTTTAATACCATGGTACTTAACTTGAGAAAAAAGACGATATCTGTAAAGCGATGAAATTTTCCATAAGTAAGTAAAAACTCAATTTACTGACAAGGCGTTTCCGTAAAGTTACCAATTGTTACGGTTGATTACAAAAAAAAATATTTGCGTTAATAGTTTTTTGTACGCATTTGTAGTTAATACCGTCAAGAAAGATAGAATGAAGAGGGTTGCTGTACGTCTACCATGAGTTTTAACAATCTATACTCGCTAGCGTCTGTATTTAAAAAAATGTATGAAAACTTTTACAGCGCCTCTAGCGGATAGTTGGGAACTAAAATGCGCAGTATGAGTCACATAGTTATCTATCCTACGTCACCGTGTAGTAAACTATACTACAACGACTGTAGTTTGGGCTTCATTTGCTTAGAATTTGGTAGTAAGCACCAACACAGCTCATGGTACCTTTGAAAAAGCTAACTATAGTATTTGCGTATTGACGGAACTATTGCAGTTACGTCAAGCGATCTAACTATGACAACTCATGGTAGACGTACTGCCCTCCCTCAGCGACACGCAAAGCCGTGGTTTGTACCCCACAAGGAGTAGCTTACTTTGCAATTTATTTACTTAGGCTGGAGGCCTTAAATGCAAGAACGCACATCTTATAGAATACTGTTAACAAACCTCATTGACATGCGGCACTACTCTTGCGTCGTATACCATGAAGCCATCGACACCATGTTCTATCTCTTTCTGTTTTGAAGCGAGTATCTTCGTTATTATCGCTTTGGATCTGAAATCGTTCGTGTATTGCTTCTAAAGAATGACATTTGAGAAGACTTAATAAAATAGCCACATGATAAAACAAAGAGTCAAAACTTTTTTTTCAAGGACCGCAATTTTGCTAGAAAATCAACTTTTTAGCTTTAAATATTACAGAAGAAAGCTGACTTTTAAGACTGATATTTCAAGTAGGTAACTTAGTTAGCGGCGATCGTTGACCCGAAAATAAACTTCAAAATTAGATATTGACATCCATGATCTGCGGAATTTAATTTAACACTTGAAGTGGGAACTACTAGCACATCCTGGACGGACTTCCCTTGAAAATGAGTTGTTCTCATATTTTGTGACAATACAAAAGCTGAAGTAAATTATGAGTTTTCAACTATTCATGTCATATATTAATTGTTGTTACATACTAGCCGCGCTCCACGGTTCCACCCGCTAGCTCGGCTCTTAAGTGTCGCAGCATGACATTAAATAGCCAATTACCTTCCTCAAGAACTGGCTAACAAATGCAAAAAGATTTTATCAAATATGACTGGCAGCTTTTGCTTTATTATATTAGCATAGATTGTTTGCTAGAGATACCGTCAATATAAAAGAAGAAAATTTATCTGCTACTTACTCCTTATCAGTTGTATCAGATCCAGGTTTCAGCATAGCAGCTGCCATTCCGCCAGTAGCCGGGGCACCCCTAGCGTGGCAAGTACTCACAACCAGCTTCAAGTAACTGTTCAGAAAGTGACGGTCCATGTTCACATACTTGTTCCTATCCGGCAGCAGGAACTCCTCACGATCTCCTGGTAAAAGATGGAAAATAAAAATTATGGATATTAAAAAAAGTTAGTCCTTGCGAAGAAGTGATTAATAATAATTATTAAAAAATAAAGTTGCATGGCCAGAGATCGCACAGGATAGAGGTTTGGAAAGAGAAAGGGGAGGCGTCTTCCCAGCAGTGGGACACGTGGGCTAAAATATATATTAAAAAATTTAACTAATATGGAATAAACAAAAAAATAGTATATTTATTAGTAGTCAGCATGTGGTGGTAACAATGTGACCTTGAGCTGGCCTGGCATGTTATGGAGTTTCAATGGAATAAGACGCCAGCTTATCCAGGGTTTATCACAACTGAAAACCATTCAATTACATTTATTACACTAACTAAATAAAACTGACTAGTATGAGGTTGTAAGAAAAGTGTAAAGCTTTCTTAAACATGCATAAATAAAGAAAGAAAAGGAAAGAAAACAAATAAAAAATAAAAAAATATTCACCAAACTTGGATATGATAGAGGCACAATAATCCCATATCCCACAGTTGAGGCCCAAAGAGTGGTCTTTAAGTGCATATAAAATTTCTTCAAGTTCAAAACTAGAGACAATATTCTCTATTAAAACACATGCTTTTATGGTGCCTTGTGGTAGACCAAGCTCACTTTGTGCCCAGATAAATATTTCGTTCCACAGCCGAGCTTCTGAGGCACCCTCTAACTTTGACAGGTAGAAGAAAGGGCCACTGTTGGCCTCGTAAAGTATTTTTGCATTGTGGTACATCAAAATTGCAAAGTCTACTAAGGGTCCAACAGCTTCTTTACCGTCAATCTAAAAGAGTTTTACTATTTATAAATATTGTTGAGTTACAAATTAGACAGATAGAAAACTTAAGGAGTAGATAGATGATTAGTTAGTCATGTGTCATACAAAAATAGAGGTAAAAAGCAAAAATTATGGAAGTATGCAAAGTAATCAAAATGGTAAAAAAACTGTCCTTACCAAAATATTATGCTCAATCATATTCCAAGCTCTGGGTCTCAACATGAGTATGGGGGTAGTAGTGACAGTGACAGGAGCTCCAAGAAGTTTCCCATTCACTGCCAGTCTTATGTTTTGGAACGCTTGCAACTGGTTCTTCCAAGTGGGGCAGTGACCGTCATCAAAGTCTACTTGGATGCCTTGCACATCTTCATTGAGAGAGGATACAAAATGAGCTGTGTTTGATGCTGAGACATCTCCAAGGTCCAGGTGACGGTTTCTACAACCAATTTTTTGTTAATGTTTCCTGTCTTTATGATTTCCTTTATTCATTTCTATATACAAATTTCCTACATTTTTAAATAATCCTTATAAAAAAGAAAACATTTAAATTATAAAAAGGATTGTGTGGTTTTATGAAACCACGGTAAAAGTGAAACTTTTTTTCACACTATACATTTAACTAAAAATTTTTTATTCCATTAAGGGTATAAAACGTATTATACCCTTAACATATAAAACGTATTATACCCTTAACGTATAAAACGTATTACGTAAACGTATAAAGTGAAAGGCGCTCTGACGAGCGCCTTTCACTTTATCCCTACTCTGCGGCCGAGCGTCACACGACATGCAACACACAGACGAAAAAGTTTGAGACAATGTAATAAAAGTTTCACTTTAAAAATTGTAGCCCACTGGTATAGGGAACAGGGTTCAAGCTACCGGTCAGGGCTCCAGTTAGCTGATGCCTGCGACTTTGTTCGCATGGATGATGTGTTTTTCAGGGACAAATTATACATACATATAAAGGTTCCTCTAGAATCATTCTGTCTAATTCCATTGTGTAGTTCTAGTGTGATTGTAGGCCAATAGGCTAGTAGAGATTATGGTTTAAAGCTCTTGCAACAAGCTAGCAACTTGTAGCAAGATTGCAGATTGAGATATAATATGTGAAACTTAGTGGTAGAGTTGGAAAAAAAAAATTAGACACATATGTTCATTAATGATATCTAGTCCAATATACCTAGGTATTATATAGATCAGAGAGTGACTACAAACTTAAGAGTCAATCACTTATTGACGATAGTAATGCTAACTAAAGATATTTCTAAAGATTAAGTTATAAATAAATTATGGTACTGCAAAGAATTGTCAGCATGTTTAGGTATAGACTAGTGGTAGTAATAGTCAGATGATTATAATAGAGATAATGATACTTACAGTAATCTTGGAGGTAACGGAGCTATATTCCACGACTTGTCACTCCTTTCTGGCGACTTTTTGAAGTCCAAAGTCGAAAGTGCTTGTGTTGACACAGTGCGACGCAACCTATGTTTAAACAGTTCTGCGATCTGATTTTCAAACGTTTTGTGTAAACGAAACAAAAACTCTACAGCGCCTTCATTAAAAATTGTTTTCTGTATATCTTCAAATTTCGGCGGCGCCGATTGTAAAAACAGTACTTTAGTCATTTTTAAATCTGATTGGAATCATGTAAATGTTTCAACTCGTGTACAGCTATCGCACTAATGAATCCGAACTATTGCAACTCGATAGCTTCGAATGAACTTGTTGTCTGTATCCTTATCACATTCCTATCAATAATATATTTTCCATTGGTCGCGCGAACAAACAAGAGCGGCAGTGAGTTAGTGATTGACAAATGACAATTGTAAATACTGTCATCTGTCACTCCTGTCAGTGTCACTCAGAGTCAGAGTGCGTTCCGAATCTAGTCGAAATCGCTATTAGCGATCATAGCGCCAACAGGCATTCCACATATCGCGTTCATGTCGCTAATAGCGAGATTTCCGGAACGGTTCCATCCGTAGACCAAGGAACTTATATCCATAGACAGAGAATTCTCGTGGCGTGTCGTGACGCGCCAGAAGCTATCGGTTTCATACATCGTTGCGACACGACACGCCATGCAAATATGTCCCTAACCATATTAAATGTATGAAACCGATTGCGTCACGATACGCCACGACACGTAAGTGTGTTTCCGCCTTATGTGTGCAGTAAAAAATGCATCGATATGTCAAACTTGATACATTTAATTTAGTTCTACGTTTTCCCATCGGCACAGATAAGTTGGTGTAAGTAATTCTATCAGATAACAGAACGTTGACTGTTCGATAACAGCAGTAAGGGTCAGCTCACACCGAGACGCGACGCTGCGCGCACATTTTAAAGAGCGATTCAAAATTTAACTTTATTTTCTACACGAAAAGATACACATTTCGTTGTGAGAATACGTTGCGCCACGCAGCGCTGCGCCGCGTGACGCCTGAAAAGAAATGTCACGGTTCGGTTTCGTACATCGTTGCGATACGACACGCCATGCAAATATGTCCCTAACCATATTAAATGTTTGAAACCGATTTGCTTCTGGCTCGTCACGACACGCCACGATACGTAAGTATGTTGCCGCCTTTAGTGTTCTGTGCTTGCGACTAACATTTTAGAAGTTGGACCAATCCCCATCTATATTACTATACTCTTTGACCAATCCCTATACAGGAAAAGTTTTTTTAACTGGCAAAGTCAATTTAAACCTACTCTATGCTCAATCAATAGCTTTGCTTTTTGGAGTAATGGCTTGGCCACATAGACATATAAATCATATGGACTTGGCATACCTACAAGAAAAACGTGCATACCTACACTTTAGTGAGCTGATAAAATGGCGGCTAATAGGGCAGCCCTTATCGATATTTCTATATAATAACATCGATAAAAGATTGTGAGAATGTTTTCATAATGTTACGGTACAATATCTACGGGTGAAAATACCCCAAGTTTTCTAACATAATAATATACCTTTCATTTGTTGTTGTTTGAGAAGTTTCGTCCTTCTTTCACGGTTAAACCGTAGAACTTATTTTGATGTTTCGTATTAAGACAGGTTGAAACTTGGAGGACAGAAATATTATGCTGTTTTTTATCGACCTAGTATTCTGTAACTGATTTCACTCCATTGTATAATTTAAGCAACAAGTTTATCTAGTTGCCGGCCCGTTGAGAACCTCCTCCTTTTTTGAAGTCGGTTTTTTTAATTTTATGCTCTTGGAATTTATTCTTTTAGCTATTACAAGAAATGAAAAGCAGTAAGTACAAGTCTTGCCATTAAAGTTGAGACTTGACCACGCCTCCCGCCGCTCTTTCGCGGGTATCCATGAGGATCACCTAAGCGGTATCTATCAAGATACCGCTAAAACCACGTGGTGCGTGATATATATATGATTTGCGACCGTATCAAACGTTCGTACCAATAAGGTTCGTGAAGGTAAAGCATCGTCACGCAATGTTACTTTATTGAGTGTTCAGTTGAAAGACGATTCTTCAAAGTGAAGAGAACAAATAATTATTGTTTTTGTTGTAATTTTTATATTTTCCACACCAATTGTTTATAGCCTTAAAAGTAAAACATAAAACCAATAAAGAACCATAAAATTGCATTATCGATAAATATAAAAATGTCTGAATGCACTACTCTATCCCTTCAATAACAAGAAAATGGTTTCATGTAGTAAAACTGTTGAAAATAGAGGCAAAAGGGAAAATATGAATGCTTTACTGTTGAAACTCTTCAATAAATGCAGAATCCTTTGTTTATCATCTGGAATTCACAAATTTTAACCACAGCTAAAGAGCATTTGACAGTTGACGTACCCAACTTAGGTATCAAACAGCGAGCGGATAAAATGGCGACCCGGCCGCAAATAGGTATTTCAATGACTTAGAAATGTAGGGTTGCCATTATAGTAACTGTCAAAAACACTATTATCCTTTTTCACTTACGCAAAATTATGAAAGTTAAAAAGAGATAGCAGTATTTTTCTGATTTTGGCGTCGATATGCCTCGTATTTGTATAACTGTTTTTTCTATAGTCAAACATTTCAAGTCCATATAATTTATATGTCTATGCTTGGCCAGGGCATCCATTTTTGTTTGTTGATGTCACAGAGTACTTTTATATATATGTTGATGTCACAGATTGTTGATGTGTTGTTCACTTCACTCAACTCCACTTCACTACGCTACGCTGCGCTGTTCTGTTTTATATAAAAAGGTGAAGAATCCTAATTTTATTTATAACTTGTCACTTTCGTTGTATTGTGTTGGTTCCATCTCTCGACGTTTATTTATTAAACGTTATTGGACAATCAATTATGGAAGACGCAACTGTCCAAGATACAGTTGTTGAAGAAGTAAAGTTTAAACCAAAAAAGAAGAAGAACCTTCGTCAACGAATCAAGGAAGATGATGATTCAGAAGATGAACAATACATCTTAGCCAAATTAGAGGAGACAAAAGTGTTACAGAAACTTCGAGAAAGGCCGAATGGCGTCAGTGTGGTTGCTTTGGCTACGGGTCAAAAGACCACGTTAGAAGAGGAGATCACTTGTAAGGACCCGTATAAGGTGAAATCTGGGGGTATGGTGAACATGCAGGCGTTGAAAAGTGGGAAAGTAAAGCAAGTAGACGACGCGTATGATACTGGCATCGGTACTCAGTTCTCAGCTGAGACAAACAAACGCGATGAAGACGAAGAGATGATGAAGTATATTGAAGAGCAATTGGCGAAACGAAAAGGTACGTTCGTTATTTATACCCCATCCCACTGCGGTGCAAAGGCCTTTTCCAGTGTACTTCTTGGCCAATCTGTTTATTATTGAACAGTTAGAACTTAATATCGGTCAGAGGGCAGCAACTCGGCTTTTCGTTTGTGTTTTCACATTCAATTTCGTTACTTAGCTGGCTAGGTGGTAATTAGAAAGAAGAAACAATTTCAGGTCTTTAACTGTACTAAATATGGTATACAGTTTCAGCGCACGTGATTAATTAATAATAATAATGATCAACTGTATGTAGAACTAGAACAGAAAATATTAAGTACCAACAGTGTTGTTGTTCATATCTCGTGCATGAAGTATGAGTTCCTACCTGTCTTCACTGACACTAGGATGGATTTTGTATGCTCGGCTTATTGCTGAAAATTCATAATCTAAGTGATCAAGACTCAAGCGTTAATTAAAACTAGTTTCAACCAACCAAATGGCTTGAATCTAGTTCTTACTAATGCTTGAGTATTGAGTGACATTCTGTAATACTGGCTTAACAGTACAAGCAACTATGTACTAAAAAATGGTAATAAGTCTATTCCATGTCAATGATGTATAACTAGAAATAGAATGTATTAATTGTTAACAGACAGATCTGTCATTATGAATCAGGTTTTTAAAATGTTATCTATTTCCTCTTTACAGAAAGACATAACGAAGACATGAAGGAATCTGAGCATAATGACACATTAAAATATTTGTCACCTGAAGAAGCTGCTTTGTTGTCTCTGCCCGAACATCTGCGAATTTCATCAGCTCATCGCTCTGAGGAGATGTTGTCAAATCAAATGCTTAGTGGCATACCTGAAGTTGATTTGGGCATAGATGCTAAAATTAAAAACATTGAAGCTACAGAAGAAGCCAAAATGAAAGTACTGTGGGAGAGACAGAACAAAAAAGATTGTCCATCACAGTTTGTGCCAACTAACATGGCAGTGAACTTTGTACAGCATAATCGTTTTAATATGGATAGTGATGTTGCGAAGAAAAGGAAAGTAGAAAAGCCAGAAGTGACAAAAACTGATAGTAGTACTGTTATAGATGATAGTGTGGAGAAAATTGTAAAGAAAGCCAAAGGTGAAAGGGCTACTGATGATTATCATTATGAAAAGTTTAAGAAACAATTTAGAAGATACTGAAACTTTTGTTTTATTTCGTGGAATCCATGTAATACATTCAGCAAGAGTAGCAAGCCAGACCAGACCAATAATGTCTTCAAGACCTGTTTGTAACAGTAGGAGGTCATTCCTGTCATATATTGGCACTGGGTAAAATATATGGGAAGAGCTTAAACTATGGTAAAAATACAATCCAGTCGGCAAGGTGATTACAGGACTGGTTGTCTATGTTGCTATATTCTCACTATTTGGCTAAATAATAACAGCTGCACGGTTTGATCTTCTCTCATCTCGGAGAGCACATTAAGCCATTGGTCCCAGGTTTCATTTATTGATCATAGATGGTCATTACGGGTAGTTGTAGGTCAGAAAGTCAGACAACCAGTTTTACCAAGGGATATCAGGCAGTCTCTGCTGTATCCAGCTAGGCATGATTTGCTACTGGCTGTCGATTGTAGATCTTTGGCAGTTGTTACAGGTAGCCAATGGCCTAACATGCAAAGTCTGACTACCAGTCTTATCAATGGTTCTTAGATTAGAGTGTTGTCTAGTAATCTAGTTAATGATGTTGTGGAATCTTCAGCACTTATCAAAAATTATTTTATTATATGTAGATTGTGTTTTTAGTCATTTTGTATTTTATATTCGCGAAAAGTATGTTTATTTCCTTCCAAGGTAAGGAACTGTTAAAAATATTTTTTAGGCTTGACCATTAAAATTTGCGATACTAGGGCCACTTAGCATCTTAATTTTATTGTTTGAAAGGTTGCATACTTCATAATCAATTGTTCTTGAAAATCAACTGCTATTGTTATCTCTCCAGTCTGTCGTCAGTTTATACTATAGTTTTTTCTTGGTTGTGGCTTGAAAGGACATTGGCATAAATCAGTCCATTACTATTACCATGAAAAAAAAAAACAAGAAAACTCATACATCAATGTCTATTGTTGTTTCTAAAAAGTCTGAAAACTGAAAGGGGTAGTTTGTTTTTTAAAACATTTGCTTGTATCATTTTGTGTGTGTGTAGACCTTACGGCTGTATGTCAAATGAAAAATAATTAAAAATGCTTCAATGTGCTCTTTTTAGACTCTGAGAACCTTAGCCCTCAATCAAATGGAAAGCTTTGTAAGAGATAAATATAAACTGAGATTTGTTTTTAGATATGTTGTTGTCTGTAAAAGTGGTTTTAAAGCAGGATTTTAAGATGTGTTACTACATAGCAAAATATTATCAAGTGGAAAAATAATTCTACATAGCAAAATATTATCAAGTGGAAAAATAATTCCCATAATTCGGTACAGATTACGTCTGTCTGGCACAACGATCTGACAGTGGAAAAATAAAACTTATTGGTTTTACCCAGCTTAGGTAGAAACCATTATTATTTTTTGTTTTTATATATTTATTATTTATTTATATAGTGATAAATGTGGTAAATGTATATAAGGTCAGGTGGGGTAAGTGAAACATACTTTACTTTTAATTTTACATAATAGTCCGGTCGATTTAGACATTCGAAGTTACATAAAGTCCCAACAAGCTGAATTTCTGTGAAATTGTTCAAAACATAATTATAAACAATGTCTAGAAGTTCCCCATCATTCAAGGTCAAAGGTAAAAAAAATGAGTTTTTCGCGATTTTCAGCAGTTTTATCATTAAAGTACCTCAGACAAAAATTGTAGATCATACAATTGTCTATAAAAAATGTATCAATACTTTTTTTCTTACGAGCCACCGTTTCTGAGATATAACGATTCAAAAAGTTATAAAAGTTGTTATCGTCATAATATGCACACGTTTCCACGCCACCTATGAGGTAATGTACTTAGCGCGTTTTTATTTAACGTGGTTTCCCCAGTAGGCCTACTCCACGGGTCAGTTGTGATTCTGTTTAATGTAAAACTATTGCAAAATAGCGGAAATTTTCAAAGATTGGGAAAGATAAAAGCGATGTAAATTAAAAAAAAGTGTTGAAGTTTATTCGTCTTATTCGTAAGTTTCAAATTCTTGTTCTTCTTCTTGTTCTTCTTCTCCTGCTTCTTCTTCATCTTCATTTTGGATGCAAGTAAATTGCGTCAATAGCGATGTATCGCATGATACTTCGTCGGAGTCAAACGAATCCTCCATTGTTTGTGATTCAATATTAGAGCACGACCGGCCTTGACAATTTGTGCATGCCAAAGAACAAAACAGTCCGACTTTTTTGCAACCACATTTAGCACTGCATCTCTTTTTGCAGTTGCAAAAAATAGTGTTCAGCAGTTTTTCCGGCGCAGGTGGAAGTAAAGTTTGAACTGGCTCTATTATATTGTTGACCAACTTCCAACTCCCGTCTGTAGGGTCTAGCCAACCAAGATAACCAAGCCACACTTGAACTTGGTAATATACTCGAAAAAGATGTTGGTGAGCAGCAACTGAGGTTGGAGGAAGACAAGCTAATTGAACTTGTTTTTTATTTTTAGTATTTTTAACGAAACATGCATATCGATGCTTATCTAAACAGGTAGTTTTTTTAGGAGCTCCGTACATAGAAAGAAGAAAGCGGATGCCGTTGGTAATAACTTCTTGTTGAGTTGAATTACTCTTTTTAAAAACTTCAGCACATTGAATTAAATCTTGTTTTTCAAACATTTTGAAAACTGCTGTTTTACCCCTCCTGTAAAATGCAGATGTCGTATCACAGCCAGTTATTGCGTGTAAAAATAGTACATGATCTTGACACTTTACAAAAGTAAATAAACTTTTTGATGAATATATATCTGAATGATGCTGAGCTTTTTCTGGTTTTAAGAAAAAAATAGTTTTTTCAGTTGGCGTTCGAGCAGTGAGTAATACAAGTAAGTCAACATCTTCACCAACAACAATAGTTGTATTTGTCAAATTGAATTGCTCTATTGCTGTTTCAATAATCAATACATCAGCATCATTATTAGCTTGTTTTACCAATATATTTTCAGCCGTAAACTTTTCTTTCAACATTGAAATGAACCGAGACTTGTTGTGGGTATTTGTAAGAAATTTCTGTTGACTGGTTGGGACTGTCATAAGTTCATCAAATAAAATATCAGAAGATGAAGATGTTGCTAAAGTTCGACGAAGTTGTTCTACAGCTTTGATATTTCTCGTGCAATCATCATAGCCATCAAATACGACAGTAACTCTGGAACCAAAATGTCTACGTACATATTGAACGTATTTATCTAAGATAACGTTGAATGTTTCTTCGCTATCCCACACAACGCGGTGTAGTAAGTATCCTCTGTCAATGATGTATGTCGCATTAGTTGTTAATATCAATATTTACTTTTTCAAAACAATCGTAAATGGTAGATTTCTGTGTTTTACGCATCCCGATGTCATCAAATAACGATAAAGGGTAGGGAGCTAATTCATATTCAAAATATTTTTCTATTTCATCTTGAAATGCTGCAGTAATACTCATGCGTTGGAACAATAATACAGGGTCAATAGGTACTTTTTCTTCATGAACTTTTATGGAACTAGTCATAGCTAAGAGAGGAACAACTTTATCAGCGCGTTTTAATTTAATATTTTTGAATGTCAGTCCTGTCATTTTTGCCATAGAAGCAAGTCCAACTTCACGAGCTTTATAACAATTAATTTTATCGTCACCAACGACACCACTCGCAATAGAAACAATTTTGTTAACCTCTGGAAAAGGATCATGCGTTGAGAACCACTCTAAAAGTCTTCGTATGTCTCTAGCATCTTTTTTTACTCGTGAATCACTTGCATCAACATGCTGCTCGGTCGTATCCATCCTAACATTAGCGATATCTTCTAATTTGTCAAACTGTATTCATAGCATGCATACTATAAACCCATTTACTGATGACGCTCTCTTTTGTACTTCTCCCTCGAGCAATACCTCCATCTGTCTTCATAGCTTTCATCATAGACTGCTCGATTACCATGTCCGTTGAAGTTCCACAACTTAATTTGTCTGAACGTCTAACTGTAAAAAATCCTCCTGAAAACTTTTCGTAAACTTCAGGATCCATCAAATTCTGTAATTGTTCCATATTCTGCAAGTAAAGGTGTGCAGATTTAGCATAAGGAAAATGTCCAAACGCGTGAAAATAAGGAAGCATTTCTTTGACGCAGTTTAAATGAGCTTTCCAATCCGCCATACGCTCAGCTCTTAGGAATTCTTTAGCAATGGAAACCATACAAAAATATTGAATCCAAAGTTTTGCAGTTGGTCCTCGTTCCTCATATTCTTTTAGTTTTTGATTAAAGGAGATGGTCCACAATGTATGGACCAAAAACCCAGAATCGATTGGGACTAAATGGGTATCAGTAGTTTCATTATAATGCACAATTTACCCCACCAAAAGCGCAATGCCGAAATCAATGGGGTATAAGAGCTATAGACTGACAAAGTATATGAAAAAATCATGAGTTACTTGTGATTTTATCAGTTTTTACAATATAAGCAATATCGTAATGACTATAATGACAGGATTACTATACTATTGTTTACTATCAACCATTTATGGTTTTAATTATTACTCATCACTAAAAAAAAGCAATTATTTTACGAAAAATATTTATTTTAATTGTTTTCTGTATCTGCTAGGGTATAATCTAAAAACCCAGCGGGCTGGATAAGATTGTCTTCGTACCTGGCCCAGGCGAGGTAATATATAACACTGATTACATGTACCCAATGTACGGCGACCATGAATACAGCTGCAGCAGTATTCTAAAATTCTGGCTGAATCATGTAAAACGTAACAGTAATACGTTATTGTCCCGACGTGACTGGACTGGATACGACATCTTATTAAAGTTCGGTCTCCATCATCGTTATTTATTATTATTCTTTCGGGATGTCTAAAAACTTCGATCGAAAAAACTCCTGTTCCTCGGATATGTTCACTGCAATATGATCTTGCAATTTTTATATGATAAGTGCCTATAGCGAATACAATCAGCTGATCATAAGACATTCTTGGAAAATTAACTAAGTCAGGGTGTGTTGCCTCCATTCTAGTAAAAACAATTCTTTGTCGGTCCAGACGATGCTCGTCGATGTAATCTGCCAACAGATTAGGCCTATTTCTGTTTCTCTCAATCATTTCAATAAAATCCTGAGAAAAGCGACTGTCTTCATATGGTGACTGAGTTGCATTGATAAGCGCTGCAGCTATTCTATAATCAGTAATTGCATGGGACAGCGCTATATTGAAATATTTATTTCTAAATATTTTAAAATCTCTTTTCATCCTGCCATTAATTGTCTCCACAACCCATCTAACCATCGTTATTAATCTGGATTTATTTGCGGCAACTGTGCTCAATTGTCTTTCATTACGTCCTACGGACGGAGGCATGTAAGCGTTGTACCCGCATTCCTCTAGATCAGGCAAACAGTCGCGAAACCAAACAAATACGTCATTTGTTTGGTTTCGCGACTGTTTCGCGGGACCCCCATGGTTATCCAATATTAATTTTACTATGTTGGAACATAATAGCTTAGGAGGTGCGCTTTTATGGTATCGGGCACTTGACGAAGTTCTCTTGCGGTACAATTATCGAACAAACATCGTCTCGAAGTGTTCGCTGCACGTGTGAAGTCAGGTAAAGTAAACGTTTGCGGTGGTCTAGCTTCAGGGGCTGCTATAGGGTGCCTCAAGGTGTATACAATGCGTTGCCAGCAAGGATGGCAAATGGATCTTGACCTATCAAAGACGATCTGAAATCAACGAGACAGAATGTTTAATCGATTTTTTAAATATTATTATCTGAACATACTATGGTATGGACTCATTTTTTTCACACATCTAATTGTTAGTTTTTAATAAAAAGGTTCTTAAAATAATAACTTACCTCTAGTTGTAGTTGGTCATGATTCAATATGTGTTCCACGACATCTCGATGCGACTCCAAAATCTGTAGTGACAGTGTATGACGCTGCGTTCGTAGCAGTGAACGTGGGAAAGTCACACAACGGTTATTCTCTGCCAAGTATCCAATTGAAAAGAATAAATCAGTATCCGACATATAAGAAGCAGGTCAAATAAAACCAAGAAACAAAGTAAACGCACAAATCAAACGAAGGTCTGTGTCAGCGGTCGGCGCGTACGCCAGTCCATTCAAAAAAAGAAGGAATAGAACATAGTGCACTCCTATTATTCTCTCGCCTGAATATTGTTGTGTTCTGACTGAATTGTTAAGGAGTATGTTATACTAGAACATTATTATTTTTGATAACCTTTTAAAAACATATACTGATGTATTGCTTAGCAACCGCTGTTATTAATAAAATTATATTTTTACATGTCGCAACCACGAGTCTTATTTTATAATGATAAAATAGTTTTATCATGGTAGCAGAGCGTGGTTACAAGTGAAAGTAACTAGAGAAGTGATATACCAAGTTTATAACAACCCGGGAAGACAAATATTAATAATGCAATCACCAAGTTGTAAAATTGACATTGGTCACCTGGAGGGTGTGAAGAACTGGTCAACTTGGAAATTTAAAGCGACATTGCTACTAAGAGGTATGCCCGGTGGATTGGATGCGGTAAACAGTGCTCTAATAAAACCCGTGAAACCTAGTACCAACAATGTCGACGAAATTTCTAGATATAATACTGCTCTCGAAAAATATAATAAAATTGATAGTTCAGCATTACTTCTGCTTACCGCAAATATGTCAGATGAAACTCTTCAGAAAATCATGCGTTTTAACTCATCCAAAGAAGTTTGGGACGAACTACATCGTTTGTTCGATGGTGTTAGAGGTTGATTATTCTCTATGGTTTTTGTATTGTCAAAATATAAAGAAAAAGAAGCACTTAAAATAATAGAATTATATTAGCTGTCAAAAAGGAGAAATATATGGTTTTATTTTCACGGATTTAAATTCCTCACAACATGGTAGCAGAGGTCCGTGGTTCTTTTTAAAATCGATATTACAAAATACGATAACAGTGTTTATTAGTGAATATGGCAACCAAACCAGATATCACGAGATTTAACATTGGGAACCTAGATGGCACCAACTGGTTGATATGGAAGTATAAAATATCTATGTTACTGAAGGGAATCCCAAAAGCCCTAGATCTATTAGAAGGTAGATATGAAAAAGCTTTATGTACAGATGACAAAACTGCTTCAGAAAAGTTTCAAGAACTAGATAGTACAGTTCTTATAATTCTTACGAGCAATATGAAAGATGAAATTGTTCAAAGAATAATGCGTTTCGAGTCTTCTAAAGAAGTATGGGATGAACTAAAAAGGTTGTTTGATGGAGATGGTGACGATTTAGTATATGACAATTGCCTAAAGTTCTTTGAGTACAAGAAGCAACTGGATGACAATATGGCTATACATCTTTCAAAGCTGAAGAATATTTGGTTCAAACTAAACAAAGAAATTACGAAGCTTGAAGGAAACAATGAGTTACCAGAGGTACTATTGATATGTAAGATTTTAGATACTTTACCAGAGGAATACCTTACTTTCAAATCTAGTTGGCTACTTATGAGTAAAAAGGAGAGGACTATAGAGAGACTAACCTCACAACTCTGTGCCTTTGAAAGAAACATAGATACACAGGCTTCTATGTCTACAAGTGTGAGTAACCAAGCTCTTACAGTTAAAGCTTTTCAGAAGAAAGTAAACAAGGCTTACAATAAAAAGATAAAGTGCAATTACTGTGGTCAAGATGGACACAAGGTAAGAAAATGCTCTAAGTGGTTGAGTGATGGTCGACCTCCCAAGCCAAACACAAATACAAATAATGTGAATAGTACAGTCCTAATGAACGTTGACAGATGCTTATACCCTGACAAAGATAATTGGTATCTGGACAGTGGAGCTACAAGCCACGTCACATTCAGGAGAGATTTATTCCATACGTTTGAAGTTTTTGGTTCACAGCATACGGTAATGACAGCGAATGGCGAGAAAGTAGATGCCACTGGTAAAGGTGACATAAAACTTGAAGCTACGGTTGGCGATCATAAAGAAATGATAACCTTATGCGATGTGTGGTGTGTGCCAACACTGCAGAAAAATTTATTCTCATTATTAGCAGCGCAAGATAGATTACCGCAAAGTTTATTTGAATCTGAACCCGAGTTCTGTAGATTGAAATCTAAAGGTCAAGTCAAAGTTACAGGCATTCGAAAGAAAAGAGGAGGGCTGTTTAAACTTAATGTGAAGAATGTAATGCCACCAATTCTAGTCGAAATTAATGCACTGATACGCCAAGATGTATTACAGATTTATCATGAAAGACTTGTACATCAAAGCAAAACGCATGTGAAGAAGTTAATTGAAAGGGAACTGAAGATTAAGGTACCGAATAATACACATGAATGTTGCGAAGGTTGTAGCTTTGGAAAAATGAAAAGGCGACCTTTTGGAACCAGAGACAGAGCAAAGATACCTGGCGAGATGATACATTCAGACGTGTGTGGACCTTTTCCATTTTCATACAAAAGATATCAATATTTCGTTCTATTTAAAGACGATTTCAGCAAATACCGTTATGTATACTTCATGAAACAGAAGTCTGAAGTCCATTTAAAGCTTCAACTGATGCTAGAAGAAAGCAAAGTAGCTGGTCATGTAGTAAAAGAACTATTAAGCGACAATGGTGGAGAGTTTGACAACGAGAAAACTCGAACAATACTACAAAGATATGGCATCAAGCATAGATTGGTTATGCCATATACGCCACAGCAAAATGGTTGTAGTGAAAGGGAGAATAGAACGCTTGTCGAAGCCGCTCGTGCCATGATGTACGCGCACGAAGAGTTGCCTATTGCCTGTTGGGCAGAACTTATAAATACCGCAGCGTATGTGCTAAATCGTACAGGACACACTCCTATTGATGGTAAATCACCATACGAATTATGGTTTAACAAGAAACCAAAGATAAGTCATTTAAGAATCATTGGAAGTCCTTGTTATGCCCATGTACCCAAGCAAAAGCGTACGAAATTGGACAAGAAAGCAAAAAAATGTTTATTGATCGGTTATGATAATGATGACGGGTATCGTCTTCTGGATGGAAATTCACTGGTACGATCAAGAGACGTAGTATTTCAAGAGTCAGCAGTCTGCAGATCTGACATGAAATTGAATATTGGATCTAAATCTGCTGAGGAAAACTCTGAGATGGAAATAAGTCTACGATTACCAACGAATCTTTCTGCAAGGGAGGAGAATAATAGAACGATTCATGATGTAAGGGAGGAAGCAAATGAAAGTACAGATACATTTCAAGAGTGTATACCTCCTGAATCGTTTGAAGATACACCTAACACAGAGATAAATAACGGAATCCCAGAATTATCTTCGGAAACTCAAGATGAGCATGATGAAACTGATGATGTGGACAACGATTTATCAGAGCAAACATTACCAGAACGCTTGGAAGCGATAAACGATGAGATTTTGCCAGATAGAGAAATAGAGAATGAAGGACGAATAACTCTTCGAGACAGATCAAAGCTAAGACCTCCTGCAAGACTTGGTGACTACGTAATGATATCAGTAGATGATAAGACTGAAAATGATGAACCTACAACATATACTGACGTACTACAGAGTCAAGACAAGGAGCATTGGTTTAAAGCAATGAAAAGTGAAATTAAGTCCTTAGAAGAAAATAAAACCTGGTCTCTAGTTGATCTACCCAAGGATCGCAAAGCTATCTCGTGCAAATGGATCTATAAAATCAAAACGAACGCTGATGGTACAATCGACAAATACAAAGCAAGGCTTGTTGCTCGAGGTTTTTCCCAACAACCCGGAGTTGACTTTGACGAAACGTTTAGTCCTGTTGCAAAAATGACGACAATCAGATCGATCATAAGTGTTGCTGCAAACGAAGGTTTATCTCTTACTCAATTTGATGTCACAACTGCTTTTCTAAATGGGTCTATCGATGAAGAGATATACATGAAACAGCCAGAAGGTATCAATGACGGAACTAAACGAGTTTGCAAGTTAAAGAGAAGTCTATACGGACTTAAGCAAGCACCAAGATGTTGGAATAAGTGCATCGTGGATTACTTGAAGACCATAGGCTTTCAACAAAGTCAAAGTGATCCTTGCTTATTTATTCGAAAGCGATTGCAAAATAAAATCATTTTGGCATTATATGTCGATGACGGACTCGTAGCTGCAACAAAGCAGAAGGATGTAGATAAGTTTATGGCAGAACTTAAACGAAGGTTTAAGATAACCGTAAAGCCTGCAGACTACTATCTAGGTTTGCAACTACTATACAAAGATGATGGCTCCATAAGTATAACGCAGAAACATTACACTGAAAAGGTTTTAGCTAGGTTTGGGATGAACAGCTGTAAATCAGTAACTACACCTATTATCAGAGATTCGGAACTACGACAGTCTGAAAGAGAGGGCATAGACGAGAAGTCATACCCTTATAGGCAAGCTGTTGGTGCCTTAGCGTACCTCATGGTAGGAACACGACCTGATATTGCCTACGCTGTTGGTGTCGTTTCCAGAAGCCTAGAAAATCCTTCAAAAGAAGATGTATTAAAGGTAAAGCGAATAATGCGCTATCTACAAGGGACATCAAGCTATGGAATAACGTACAAAAAGGATTGCAAGTCCGGAATATTAGAAAGTTTTAGTGACTCCGATCATGCAGGAGACGTCAAGGACGGTCGCTCGACTAGTGGCATCCTTTGTTTATACGCTGGCGGACCTATCTCCTGGGCAAGTCGTAAACAGTCATCGGTTGCTATTTCCTCGACTGAAGCTGAAATAGTTGCAGCCAGCGAAACAGCACGAGAAATAGTATGGCTGCAAAGACTATTTGATGAAATTTCTGCTCTGAAGGATGTTCCCATACTGCAAATTGACAATGACGCCGCTGTGAAGTTGGCTCAAAATCCTGAACTGCATAGAAGAACAAAGCACATTGCAATCAGACACTTCTATGTGAGAGAACTAGTTGCAGATGGAAGACTTAAGGTTCAGCACGTTGGTACACAACTTCAAAGTGCTGATTTCTTAACAAAGGCTCTTAGCAGGCCATCTATGATAACAATATTGAACCGAATTGGTTTACATTGTTTGTTAAATTAGTATTTTTTTTTATAATAGACTGTACAAAAGGGAGGATGTTAGAGGTTGATTATTCTCTATGGTTTTTGTATTGTCAAAATATAAAGAAAAAGAAGCACTTAAAATAATAGAATTATATTAGCTGTCAAAAAGGAGAAATATATGGTTTTATTTTCACGGATTTAAATTCCTCACAACAGATGGCACGTCTGAAGATAAAAGTTACGATCTATGTATGAGGTTTTTCAGCTATTCAAAAGATCCGTCACACGACATCACAACTCATATCTCCAAAATAAAAACGATTTGGTCAGATTTGATAAATGAATTAATGAAGATAGATAAGTCTGAATTACCAGATATCCTATTAATCTGCAAAATTCTGGATACTTTACCTGAACCATATTTTTCATTCAAATCAAGCTGGATGTTGATGTCAAAGACAGATAAAACAATAGAAAATCTGACTACACAACTCTGTGCCTATGAGCGCTCTATCTCTTTGAAAAATGAAGGTCCTGCAGAAGCTCTAGCCTTACAGAATTATAATAAAGCAAAGAAGAAATGTGGATATTGTGGAAAAGTCGGTCACAAAGTTAGGCAATGTCAGAAATGGAAAGCTGACGGTAAACCAGCCAAGCCTGATAGTAAACAGACCCCGACAAATTTGAACATAATGCTCATGCAAATAAATACAGATGTAAATTCAATGCATAAAAACTATGATACATCGAGTTGGTTCGTCGACAATGGTGCAACTAATCATGTCACCTGCCGGAACGACTATTTTTCTAGTTTTCAGCATTTTGAAGATAATCGTCAAGTGATTACTGCTAATGGAGCTACTGTCAAAGCAATTGGCAAAGGTACTGTTGACTTGAAAACAGTTATCAATGGCAAGGAATCCAGAGTAACACTCTGTGATGTATGGTATGTGCCTGCTATTATGCGAAACCTATTCTCTGTACTGGCCACTCAAGACAGACTAGATAAAAGTGTTTTCATGTCTGAAAGGGAACACTGCTCGCTGAAAGTTGATGGAAAAGTTAGACTGACTGGCAAAAGGATCAAGAATAGTGGCTTATACAAGCTCAATGTAGAGACTATTATAAAGTCAATACCTAATGTAAACATTTTGTCAACAGAAAACATATTACAACTGTATCACGAAAGGTTAGCCCATCAGAATAAAAAACATGTTAAAGGTGTTATAGAACGAGAACTAGGAATTAAAGTTCGACTAGATTCAGAATTATGTACTGGCTGTATTTATGGTAAAACACACAGACAGTCTTTCGGAACAAGAGTACGAGCTAAATTACCTGGAGAAATTTTACACGCTGATGTATGTGGTCCATTCCCTCCTTCTTTTAACAAATTTCGTTACTTCGTTTTATTCAAAGATGACTGCAGCAAGTACAGACACATTTATTTTGTTCGACAAAAATCGGAAGTTTACCTGAAACTCCGACAAATGTTACAAGAATGTAAAGTAGCTGGATACTCTGTTAAAGAATTTCTTAGCGATAACGGAGGTGAATTTGATAATCAGAACGTCAGGTGCATTCTACAAGAAGCTGGAATTAGACAAAGGCTCACGATGCCCTATACACCTCAACGTAAGATGAGCACGAGACGGTCCGGCACTCCCAGTTTGTACAGCTTATATAATAAGCCGTTGTGCCAGACTTTGTCGAAAGCCTTTGCTATGTCGAAGTACAACACACCCGTCATCGCTCCACGCTGGAAGCCAGCGCTCAAGTGCTCTACGATGCGATGGGCCTGTTGAATGCAAGAGTGTCCGGTTCTGAAGCCGAACTGCTCGTTGGGGATGAGACTCTTAGCCTCGGCGAAGTCTTTGAGTCGCTTATAAATGAGTCTCTCGTAGATTTTGCCGAGTGCGTTCAGGAGACTGATAGGTCTGTAGCTCGAGGGCTCAGACTTGGGTTTGCCTGGCTTGGCGAAACCGATGACAGTGGCCTCTTTCCATATTTGGGGAAAAGCGTTGTTGCTCAGGGCGCCATTGAAGATGGCCGCCATTAACACGACGAGCTGAGCGGGGAGGAGTTTAAACACCCTATTGGTGATTTCGTCGGAGCCGGGTGCTTTGCGCGGTTGAAGCTTATTAATGATGTCTTGCACTTCGTCAGCTGTGACCGGAGGCAGAGCATCATCTGGGTCTTCTACAGGGGGGAGGGCGGCTCTACGTTCGACGAATGCGTTCACCTCATCGAGATGTCGCTTGTCTACTGGTTGAGAGCTGGGGGAGCACTGGGACTCTAGGCTCTCTGCTAGGCATTCGGCCTTCTCAGAGTCGTCGAATGCAACGCTCTTATCGGGTCGCGTGAGGGGAGGCATCGAAGCCTCTTCGGTGGAGCGCAACTTGCGTTGCAGCTGCCAGAAGGCTAGGTGGGTAGGCTCAAGCTCGCTAAGCGTCTTGTCCCATTGATCTGAACGATGCTCACTAGTGCGCTTCTTTACAGCACGCTGTAAATGACGCATGTGAGCTTTGTTCGCGTCGCAGGGAAAGTTGCTGTAGGCACGGATGGCCGCGTTCTTCTCGGTTATCAGTTCACGTACGTCAGCGGGTAGTATCCAGCGTTGATCGCTCAATGCTGGAACTTCTCGTGAGCAATCCTTCAGTACGGATTGCACGTGTTCTGTAAACGAGTTGATGGCGGCCGTCGTGTCTGCGACTGAGACTATGTGGCCGGGGATGGACTCCAGGTGAGACGACGTGGTGGATTTCAGCTTTTCGCTGACTTTCCTCCAGTCGGTTATCACTTGGGTTGGCGGGGGCTGGCTGGGGTCAGTGGGATCCGAGCGGGGAACTAAGTGCATGAGCACTGGTCGATGGTCTGAGTTAAGCTCATGTAAAGTCTCGATGGAATGCAACTTAAGGTTGACATTCTTGAGTAGCGCTATGTCGAGAACGTCCGGACGTTGGTCGGGGTCGTGGGGATAGTGAGTGTGCTCCATAGGAGCGATGGGATCGAAGTTGAGGGACTCACCCAGGTTATACACGTGACGTCCTCTGGCAGAGGTCGTCGTGCTGTTCCAGGCGGGGTGTTTGGCGTTGAGGTCGCCCGCTATGATAACGGAGTCACTCAAGCCGAAGAGGACGGCAAGGTCTTTGGTGAACAGAGTGTGCTCCTCGGACGTGCCGCCGGGAGGGATGTACGCGGAGGCGATAGTGATCGGTTGATGACCGGTCATGCCTAGTCGACACACTGAAGTCTCGAGTAGAGACTCCATGGGAGGGGGATCTAAGGGGACCCAATAGTTGTTATCGGGTTTCTCTATATATACTAAAGTAAGTCGATGTAAACTTTGCTTGCGACTTGTAGGAAATTGATGTTAGTTCCTCCGTCGCATCATAGATGGCGCTGTAGACTTTTTGTAGTATGTTGCTTTTTGTGGTCGCTACATCACTCCCCCCCGGAGACCGGAGGTCGATAGTCGAGCCGTGCCAGTTGGAAGCCTGTTGCCGCATTGTTCACGGTGAGTCGGAACAGTCTGCGGTGGTGAGGCGAAGCCCAGTGAGTCGGGGCCGGCGCTGCGTTTGCTCCGGTGTGTCGGACGTGGTACAGCGCCGCGATATGGCAGACAGCTAGAGAGGTGTCGACCGGGAGGTAGAAGCTCTCGACCGGCCGAAAGTGCAGTGTGCTGTGCCATGGTCGCTTGATGAGAGGCTGAGGGTGCTGATCAGGAATGCGCTTCCGCTGCATGCTGGTGGTCAGGAATACCCGTTTGAAGCTGGCTAGCTGTGAGACTCTCTGCTCGAAAGCTGGAGGAAGTGATGATGATGATGATGACGTCACGTTGCTCGAAGGCTGCGCTGACGTCCATTTCGGGGTCACCAGTTTAGGTGAATGAGAAACAGGGTGTAAAGTTCCTCAATACTCCATTGTAAAGGGAGGATCCTCCGGCCGAAGCTTGTTACCGCATTGTTCGCGGTGCTGTTTGCCCGTATTACAGGGCATCCAACATGATGGTCCCTTAGCTAGCAACAAGTGACCGTGCTTATCCATGTCAATGTATATCTTGGTATGTTTGCACTTTTTATTAGGTGCAAGCACGGTCAAATTTGCATGTGGACTAATGTGCACTGCTAGTTCTTCTACCTTAATATGACAGATTTTTGGTGTTGCAAGTGGAATAGTCCTATGAATTGATCCATTAATTTTTGTGTTTATGTTTGACCATAATGCTATCTGACCACCCTCAACTTTCGGTACATATGGAAGAGCTAAATCTACCCAATGTGGAACATAATAGTAGAGTTCGCCCTTTTTTACCACTGATATTTCTGAG
Source organism: Cerastis leucographa (assembly GCA_963082945.1). Taxonomy (NCBI): domain Eukaryota; kingdom Metazoa; phylum Arthropoda; class Insecta; order Lepidoptera; family Noctuidae; genus Cerastis; species Cerastis leucographa. The sequence continues at coordinate 11,078,652 of OY720353.1, forward strand.
TATCTTTGCATGCCATCACAATGATTGCCACGTATTGTCGATATGGCAACGGGGTACCATCTCGAGTCGTGTCCATGAATTACACCTTTATAGTTATAAATTCCATAGCAAACGAAGTAGTATTGCTGAAGGGGTGTGGGCATGCTTCTATTAACCTTCTCATAATCGACCAGGTCATATCCATAAGGAGCTTTCGAGTCACACACTGTAGTCGTGATAATTTACAGGAGGAGTGCGCATAGACACTCCCCATGCCGTTATCATAGTCCAGTCATCAGTTACGAAGCCATGAGGTTGGAAAGAAGCAGATTCTACCAGGGGAAGCATAATACAAAACCACAGATCCAGCTACCACTAACCAGTTACACTTAACATAAGCAAAAGCCAGAAGTCCAGCAGCAATTGCAATTTGTAACTTAGCACCTATATATATAAAGCCTCCCAAAACAGCTGCTGCATACAACAGCGACTGTTTGGTGTTGGCATCCCAACTGGCTGGGTCTCCTTTCAATTTAGTCACATCAATCTTAAAGTCACTTGTATTAAAACAAGCGCATGTTGATATGAGGGCCAGGGCTACGACACCCCGACCCAACATATTGTATTATCTGAAGCTGTTAAAAACTTAACTGCTATCAGTAAATACTTATATCAATTTATTTCTTCTTAAAAAACGCGCGGTTAGCGGTCTCCGGGGGGGAGTGATGTAGCGACCACAAAAAGCAACATACTACAAAAAGTACTACAGCGCCATCTATGATGCGACGGAGGAACTAACATCAATTTCCTACAAGTCGCAAGTAAAGTTTACATCGACTTTAGTATATATAGAGAAACCCGATAACAACTATCGGGCAGGTGCCCGCCAGACATAACACCTGTCTGGCCGGAGGATCCTCCCTTTACAATGGAGTATTGAGGAACTTTACACCCTGTTCCTCAATCACCTAAACTGGTGACCCCGAAATGGACGTCAGCGCAGCCTTCGAGCAACGTGACGTCATCATCATCACTTCCTCCAGCTTTCGAGCAGCGAGTCTCACAGCCAGCCAGCTTCAACTGGGTAAACCTGACCACCAGCATGCAGCGGAAGCGCATTCCTGGTCAGCACCCTCAGCCTCTCATCAAGCGACCATGGCACGGCACACTGCACTTTCGGCCGGTCGAGAGCTTCTACCTCCCGGTCGACACCTCTCTAGCTGTCTGCCACATCGCGGCGCTGTACCACGTCCGACACACCGGAGCAAAACGCAGCGCCGGCCCCGACTCACTGGGGTTCGCCTCACCGCCGCAGTCTGTTCCGACTCACCGTGAACAATGCGGCAACGAGCTTCCAACTGGCACGGCTAAATACCTAAAAAAATGACTCATTCGACTATCGACCTCCGGTCTCCGGGGGGGAGTGATGTAGCGACCACAAAAAGCAACATACTACAAAAAGTCTACAGCGGGCAGTTGCCCGCCAGACATAACACCTGTCTGGCCGGAGGATCCTCCCTTTTCTAAGGAGTATCGAGGAACTTTACACCCTGTTCCTCTTACCCCTAAACATTTTTTATAGATAATTGTATGATCTACAATTTTTGTCTGAGGTACTTTTATGATAAAACTTACCGTTTTGCTGAAAATCGCGAAAAACTCATTTTTTTTACCTTTGACCTTGAATATTTTAGTATTTTATAAAAACGTAACATAGTAATAATTTTATAATACAATTTCCCTCAAAAGCGTCGATCTGGACTGTCTGGACTCTACAATTTCGGGGAGAATGCAAGCAGTATAAAATTTCTCCAATTTGGGTAGCATTTTTTCGATCCAGGATAGATTATTTCTATATTTTTTTACAATTTTTATTGGAAATTCAGAGCCAGTCCACACGCCAAATATACAAACATTTTTGTTTGCTATGTGCAACTGGCCCTGAATTTGATAAAACCAGTCATGTTTTTTTATTAAAAACTACTGTGCTATTTTCTTTTTTAAAGCATTTTAGAACTAATAAACTTTTTGTTCTATGGCAGTGTCAGAGTCCATTCCATAACAAGTCAAGGGGCACTTTATTTCTATGAGGCCGTCTTCACCAAAAAGGCCGTCAGGCGAAGCTCCAAGATAACAATGATCTTTATCAATAAAGAGAACAATGTTCTCTTGAATTGAAAGCTGCTGTAACGCTTTTTCTTCATTGTTTTTGCCATGTGAGTTTGCAGCAACGTGATCAAGAGATGGAGTATACAGTATTGATTTTACTAGAGGCGCTGAGTTCAAATTAGGACGTCTCTTACATACTTTAGCGAATTTTGATGCGGTCAGGATACATCTCCTCAACTCTAACCACAAGGCACTTTCTGCTTGGAGTATGGTCCTCTCTTTCAATATCATATCGCTTTTAGGCTTGTTTTGTTAAATTCTTCAGGAAAATATTTTTTGCTTCGAGAAAATCATCAGGCGTCATGTCGGGTTTTTGACATGCGTTCCCATAGTCAACATTTGCCACAGTCGCTACCGGACCAAAGTTTATTTTCCGAGGTTTCTGTTTTTGATTGTGAAGTAGACGCTTTTGCTCCAATTTTTTTTATTAATATTACCGGACTTGTCTTGCAAGCAGTCTGATATAAGGAAGTCTGAGGTTTTCCAGTATTAAAAATTACTACCGCTGCATAGCATCGCACGGAATATGAATCTTTTAGAGAAAAGTTCACGCGTTTACCACCAACAGTTTTGGCCACAATACTATTAAATTACTCCGCGCGGTTAGTTGTGTACTAATTTATTAATAAGCTTCGTGACTGGAACGCAAGCTGGGATGCATTTCGTTGAAGTTTTAACATTAATGTGCTAGAAGCTAATGTGTAGTTGGATTCGCCTCTTCGTAATTTATTACAGAAGAGGCGAATTACAGAATTTTCTTTCATTGGATCGTTAACATCCCAAAAGGTAATTTTGCCAGTGAGGACATTATTAATATCTTTGCACCAGTTATTAATGAAAAACATTGTGCTTTTATTTATTAAATAATTTCTCAAATTATCAGCATGATCTGTACAATTGATAAATGATACATTCACATTTATATTTATTATTAGTTTGATATAAACTGCAATATTTTTTTTAGTGCAGTGCTCCTTTAAAATTTCAATACAAATGTTTCCACTTGGGCAAAGAAATCAAATAGTGCTCTTGTAGGATAGCACAACCACTTTTTGTTACCAAACTCTTTGCGTTTTATAAATTCATGGAAACTTTGTGATACTTCTGCTTCCATATAATTCCTGCAGGTCACACAATTTTTATATTATTTTTTTTGGCAAGTTGTGCTATCCACCCACTGCAATACTCTATAGCTGAGCTTCTTTCAATTAGCATTGGAGTTTGGCTCTGTATTAGCTGGTCAGTATCTACCATCGACATATCTAAATGGTCACTTTCAATTTCATTTTCACATTCAGTTGGGTGTGTATTTGCTGGATTTTTTAAAAAATATTTTAGGGATTGGAGACAAACTCCATCGTCTTGTCTTTCTCACAGTTTGACCCAACTGAATGTGAAGACGAAATATTATTAATTAATAATGTTTTGAAGGCGCCTTCAAATGCATATGTCGTAGGCATTATGTTGCTACAGCCATGAGCTCTAATTGCCCCAAAAAAGTTTTCCAATGCGTCTTAATTGAAATTGCGCAACAAGATAGAGTTAATTCCTTTGGAATTTAAATATGCTACAATTAATTTAAAACCTTCTATGGTTTTGATCCAACTTGACAAAGACGGCACTACTCCTTGATTACTGTCATTCCACAATTTGTGATGTGGCGAACTTGGGGTCACTGCAGTTCTATAAATTTTTCCTCCTCTTATTGCGCTAAAACTGCCGTTGACGCTGTCGAATAATTGATCGAAAAAGATCAGAAGATCTGCTGTGTCCGTGCTGTCTTTTTCAAGAACTCCACATCCTGCAAATGAGAAAAATATAATTTTAACAGGGTCATTATTTGTCTGATTTATTCAATATCTTCCTAACTATTAATTTTAGGAAAAATATAGCCTAAATTACTCCTCATAAGCTACCAGTCAAAGGAAGTCTGTCAAAATCGGTCCAGCCATTTCAGAGATTAGCCGGAACAAACAGACAGACACACAAAAATTGTAAAAAAAAATTGACACAAAAACAGACACACCAATTTCATATATATATATAGATTTAAAACCCAAAGTGAACCAATTTCTTATTTTTGTGACACATCATATTTTGGTCACTGAAGTACATATTAAATATCAAACTGAATTGGTCAAATTAAGAAAAAATGGGATATAAAGGCTGACAAGAAAATGATCCAACAAGAGCTTTTTCATACAGAGGTTCAGAACCCTAAAATTAACTTTGAAATATTAACAATTAATTATGAATGAATAAACTGTTTACCTGCCATAAATCCAAGTGCCACTCCAACTGATTGGCTGAACACCTGGGTGCAATGTTTCACCCTCATTTTCGGAATCAGTGCAGGCAACACATGATGTGCTGTTAGTTTTGGTACTAACTTAACACCTTTAACTTAACACCTTGGTTCACATTGTGGTCCCATTTTGCAATGCATTCTTTGCCTTTAATGGTAAATTTAAGATTTTTACTGATCAAATTATTTCTAATCCCCTTTATTAGGTGAGGTGGATCATATATTGGAAAAATCTGTTCCTTATTCACCAGGAAAAAACCATCTTTACTTTCTTGTCCATTGCGTAAAAATGTTTCTCTGGTTTCTTTCAGCAATGCATTTATAGCTGCCACATTGGAGGTGCCTTGGTCACATACTGTTGCCACGACTTTCAGCCCTGTTTCTTGCACTTTTTTTATTATGGCTTTTATTTGTTTTTTTAACTTCCAGTGCAATAGTAAAAAGCCAAAGGCTGTTTGTATTTTTTTACAATGCCTCTTATCATGAAGACTAGAACATGATCACAATATTCTTTTTCCTTAGTTAAGCCATTGTTAACGAATCCTGTTATTTCGTCATTTCTTTTATCATATGAAATGCCCGCTCCAATTGCCATCTCATCAAATGCTAAACAGCAGTATTTATAGTGACAATGCCAAAATCTTTTCGTCCAAACTGAATCGCCTTCCTTTCTTTTTCTTGCCACTTTGAGAGGCTTGCATTTGGCAAAATAACTTTCTAGTGTAGGGCATATTCTTACAGACAATATTGAATGCAGTTGTTTTTGTCATTTTTTTGGCCATCATGTATTTTGTCTTAAATTTCTTCGTATTGCTTTCGCATTTTTGTAACTTCTTTAAGACAGATCTAAATTCTTTGTGTTGCGCCAAAGTAACACGAGAACCTGAAAAATACATTTATCTGTTATTCCAGTATATATCTTTTTGGTTTAAGAGACCTAGATGCCTTGACCTCCATTACTATTACGCTTTAGTTTTATTATGCAACTAGCTTTTGCCCGCAGCTTCGCCCGCGTTTTGAAAACAAACTTTACCTCTTTATTATATGAGTGCAAATTTAATCATCATTATTATATAGCCGAAAGATGTTCACTTTTGGACAAAGGCCTCCCCCAAACATCGCCACATCGACCGGTACTGCAATGCAATTAAATAATTCAGTGTTTTGCCGGAGCTGTGGGTTTTTCGAACGAGATACCGTAGCCCCATGCACAAAGGGCTAAGAAGGAACATGGGTGGTTTTTAGCCAGTAGAAGTCAGATACTCCCTCCTGCTCGAGGAGGAGCAGAGTGATTCAATGACATTCCATCCTCCAAAAAAAAAAATAGTGTTTTACTTATTTTAAATATATACAACAGTACATACTTTTTGATTTAGTTGTCTCTATTTTCCTCCTTCTGCATTGACTTTGGACGGGTTGTATAAGTCCTATAAATTAAATATTAAGTTATTGTTAAATTGTTTATTATATAAACATGTTTACATTCTATTGAAACAATATATAATAATCAAAATTAATTTATATTATAAAATTGCATAAAATACATATCACAATTCTATGTTAATTAATGTAAGTGGGCATGTACCATTTTAATTGATTATTGAACAGGTTTCGGGATGCATTCCCCAGTCCTTCCTACATTCCCTATTTAAAATTTACCGCCACCTGCGCTCGCGAACCCCTGTGAGCGCGTCAAAGACCGCTCCCGCCCTCTACCTGCGGGAACAAGAACAAAACAGTTCGAACTCAACCAACGACCGGCCGGTCTAGCTTCCGCGTGCGCGGTGAAAAAACACCGAAATAACGTGAAATACTGCTGCTAGTGATACAGTGTGGTGATCTCCTGGCTCCCAGCATCCCGTGAGTACCTGACCTCCTAATTTTCATCCTTTAGCCTGTTTCTGAGTAGGAAACTTCAAAAGCGTCTTCGGCTATACGCGATACTCAATCAATTATAAATAAATAAATGTTATCTATGAAACAATAATGATTGTAACTTGATTATGATAGTAGAGATTAACTCCTACTAACCTGAAATCAAATTGTTTGACTGTGTCGCATTAGATGTGGAAGCTAGAGGTGGCTTGGTGATCATAGCCTCAATGTGTGGTGAAGCATAGGCTGGTTTACTGATTTTGCTTAAAGCTTCAATGGATACTATTCCTGAAAAATAATAAAATAACTTTATTCAGTTGAGGTTTAAATAGGTAATCCTGCACTACTTTTGTTTATACTTATGAAATATTAAAAATTAAAAGACATCCACACAAACATAGACTATTGTTTTTTTTTTTTATTAAGGATAAGAAAACTGAATCAAGATTCTTTTATATTGCAATGCAATGTTTGAGATTTATATGAGTATTCATGAAGCTTGTTGTTCTCCATGAGCAATTATAAAAGTTAAAAACCGGCCAAGTGCAAGTCGGACTTGGACAGAAAAGAATCCATATCATTCTCTACATGTAAAAACACAAAAAATCACGATTGTTGTATGGGGAGCCTTTAAATATTTCTTAGTATTTATAATTATTGCAGCAACAAATACATCAGTATACATTTTTACAGTTTATGAGATGCAGCCTGGTGACAGATGTACAGCGGAGTCTTAGTAATAGGGTCCCATTTCACCCTTTGGGTATTGAAGGAAATAATTTGTTTGCATGATTAGATACATACCTGATGTGTCAAAACCAGATTTTGTATCAGAGTTTGATACAACCATTGCTTCACCAAGTGATTGTGCTTGCAGATCTAGAATAATACAACAATATTTGTATCAATAAAATAAATGCATTGATAAATATTATATTGCTAATAAATATTAGTATTACCTGGAATATGCATTGTTGGAATTGCCAATTTAGACAGTCTACCACTTGGATACTTATGAATATCTTCAAAATGTCTGTGACAGACCCGTCTGTTGTCATATATATCTTGACGATCCATTTCAGCTACTTCACCACCAATACTTAAAATCCAAGATGTATATTTGTCTCCACTTGTCTCTGGATTTGGGAATCGGTGTAGAGGCACACCTGGAAATATGAATGATTATGACTATTAGTCGCAATACATTATACACAGTTTTGTAATGTAAACTACTGAATCAATACATAGTATAAAAACCCCCGACAGAAAAACCCCTAAAAAAATTAAAAAAAAAAATATCCGAATATTGACCCTTTACGTTTAATATACCTTACTAAATTAATTTATTCCAAGCGTCGTAGCATCGGGGGGCCGCTAAGTAGACCGCTTAGTACAAGCAGATGAGCTACGCACAGAAAGTGACAAACAAAGCGGTCCTCCGACGCAGCGACGCTTGGAATAAAATAATTTAGTAAGGTATATTAAACGTAAAGGGTCAATATTCGGATATTTTTTTTTTAGGTGTTTTTCTGTCGGGGGGTTTTTTAAATTTTTAATTTAATTTTTATTTTATGCTTTTTAAACTTAAAACTACCGGTACCCTGCATAATCCAGATGATGCCTGTGCACCTGGTTATGGTTATTTTACTTTCGTAAGCCGAAGTCCTGGTTGGAGGACACAGGACACAGGAGTTTGATGGTCTGTAGCACACCCTCAAGTATGTATATACCCTTTCCGTTATACTCTGTTTACAAAGTTTTATGTCTGTGCTATTAACCGTTGAGGAGTTCCCTCGTGAGGAGATGATCAAGGCAGTAGGATGAGTTCATGATACAAATCGTGATTATCCATCAAATATGAACTCATATGCAATGTTTCGTGTCTGTGCTATTATCCGGTTAGGAGTTCCCTCGTGAGGAGACGATCCTGACGGTAGGATGAGTTCATGATACAAATCGTGATTATCCATCAAATATGAACTCTTATGCAAATTTGCGAGTCTGTGCTATTAAACGTTGAGGAGTTCGGTCGTGAGAAGATGATCCTGGCTGCAGGATGAGATCATGATAGAATTCATGTTTATCCATCAAATATAAACGTGCATACAAATTTTCGTGTCTGTGCCATTAACTGTTGAGGAGTTCCCTCGTGAGAAGACGATCCTGGCGGCAGGATAAGTTCATGATACAAATCGTAATTATCGATCAATCAAAAATGAACTCGGATGCAAAGTTTCGTGTCTGTGCTATTAAACGTTGAAGAGATCGTGAGAAGACGATCCTGGCTGCAGGATGAGATCATGATAGAATTCATGTCTATGCATCAAATATGAACGTACATAATTTCGAATCGACCAGACCTGTGGAAATATTTCATTTCTCTTCTTTAGAAAAGAGGTGATGATCTTCAAACGGCTGAGCAGATTTTCATGAAACATAGCTAAGAACACTCGATTAACACACCTTTCAAACGAAACCAAATTTATCAAAATCGGTTCATCCGTTCAGGAGCTATGATGCCACAGACAGACACACAGATACACAGATACACACGTCAAACTTATAACACCCCTCTTTTTTGGTCGGGGGTTAAAAACAAAGTCGCTTTTCCTGTCTGTCCCTATGTATGCTTAGATCTTTAAAACTACGCAACAGGTTTTGATGCGGTTTTCTTTAATAGATTGAGTATTTCAAGAGGAAGGTTTATATTAAGTTTTATATATAAAATACATGCGTGATATAGTAGAGGAACACTGATAATTTTAGAAGTTTCTAATATGATGTAAATAAAGCCATTTTTTGCACTTCATTGAAAACATTGATTTAACGGTACTAGATAGATCAAAATAATGTACTACAGTATTGTACAGTATTGCACCCGTGTAAAGGCGGGACGGGTTGCTAGTAGTCATACGTCACGAACAAATTGTAGCGCGGCTCAAAACATACGAGCATACGAGGAACGAAAGCTCAACTCGACATGCAGATGCACTAGCGATACAACAAATTGCAAAAGGAAAACAAGAAATGCGTACGAGTAACACTCTCACGCAACCATGCAGCCATTTGCAATTGAAGTGTAGCCATTAAAAAACCAATCTTTGCACGTTTAAATACAATAATATAACTTTTCAAGAATAAATATGATGATAAAAACCTAATTATTTAATAATTTATGTATTCTATTATTTATGTATACAAATAGTGTGAAATAACATTTTTTTTCTTGACTATTGTTATAAAGTAATTTCCAATATAAAATTAATATATTTAAATGTAGCAACACCGTAATTTGTTTCCCTTAACGTTTTGATAGATGGCGCTGTTTTAAAGAAAAAAAAAGAGATTTCGTTTTGTTCTAAGTTGCCATAGCATGGGCGACACTGACAGTACGCGCGTCGTACATCAACTAATAAGGCATTATTTTAGAATATTGTAATAAAAAAATGTGAAGGTAAAAAATAAAAATATTTAGAGGAAAGGTAAAGTCTTATATACACCGTGTAAATCACCTCATCACGAAGCCGTTAACCAAGCATTCTGTACATGAAACTAAGTAACTTTACGCAAAAATTATTGCTGGGAAACGACTTTTTTTTTGGGGGTGTAAAATCATGATTTGTGGTAGAACTCAATGTTACGCACTCAAAACATTGTGCTGATGGACGGGTTGAATAGTACGGGGGTCGTGGAGGTGTTTAAAGTAAAAATGTTACATTAAAAACTTGTATTTAAAAAAATACTTGTCAAAAAGTTGGAACTTTGACCCCTAATATCTCTGTAACTAGAAGGTTCCCAGGTATGGTGTAGAACAAAAAAATGATCGAAATGACAGGGAGAACCAGTGCCTTTCGGCTTCGTTAAGAGGTGTCTTACACCCTTTATATTTATAGTATGGTGAACTTTCTTTTTGTTAATTTTGTCATTACATTGTTTAAACAATATTTAAAATGCATACATTTTAGATCAGAATTGCTTTTGAATATCGTTTTTTTTTGCGTGGATTCAATTTTTATCTCAATTCTAATCAATCTACGAACTTGAAGACTATATGACCTGTAAATACATATTTTTTTCAGATCTTTTCGTGCTGCCAGTTTGACACAAATAGCAGGGAAAACCCTGATGTTTTACGATTGCTTGAAAATGGGTGTCGGGAAATTGCTATTTCTCGAAATATTTACGTATATAACAAAATTCTAATCAATCTACAAACTAAATCAAAGTTAGATTTATGAGTTTTCATTGAATATTATGCCATTATCTTTAAATAACAAATATCGAGAACTTGAAAAAGTACGTATTTTTGGTCAAACGCTTAAAATATGTGAACGCGCTCTTAACAACTAAAATAAATTGCGAAAATATTATAAAACATATCAATGTGTTTATTTAGGTACTTATTTAACAAATTCAGCTTACTTAATTCACTTATAATTATGTAAGTAGTATGTAGTAGATTTATTTTTCATCTAAAATAAATCAACAATTTAAACTCAAATAACAATAAAAATATTCAGTCGTAAATGTTTAAAAAAATTGTAGTCTCATATGGCATAAACAGAACGGATTATTCCGATCTGTCACCCCGTTTTGTCCCCTTAGGGGGACAAATCGGAAAAAAAAGTTTGATCTGTCCCCCTGTTAGCAATGAGGGGACAGTTCGAACTTTATTCACTCCTTAACGGTTCCATCTGTCCCCCTATCAGTGATAGGGGGACAGATAAAACTTTTTATTCCTGTTTGTCCCCCATAGTATTTTAATTAATTCTTAAAAGTAATGCTACACGTTATAAGCTTACTTTTAAGAATTAAATAAAAGATTAGTGTTTGGATTATTATAACGCCCTGTATTTAAATAAATTATAAATATTTCTTTTGTTTCTGTATCGATCAGTCACACTCCCATAAATCACGTAGTAGGTATTCCAGGTATAATCATATTACAAATGTTAATTTTTACTAACAATAATGTTAACTTTTAGATGAGGAAATGTTCATAACAAGAAAATTTAACGTGTTTAGATAAAATCGCAGCTTCTTTTAAGGTAATTCTGTATTAATCAGCAATGAAGTAAATAAATTCAAGTTTTGACGTTTTCATTCCTGCTTATAACGTGTAGCATTACTTTTAAGAATTAATTTAAATTCTATGGGGGACAAACAGGAATAAAAAGTTTTATCTGTCCCCCTATCAGTGATAGGGGGACAGATGAAACCGTTAAGGAGTGAATAAAGTTCGAACTGTCCCCTCATTGCTAACAGGGGGACAGATCAAACTTTTTTTTCCGATCTGTCCCCCTAAGGGGACAAAACGGGGTGACAGATCGGAATAATCCAACAGAACAACAAAGAAACTAATGCAAAGATAAAAAATACTCGTATGTCTAGGTTCAGTCTCAATCAAGACTAATAAAAAGTACTCTTCTTTCTAAGTTCAGGCTCAAACTAAGCCTGGATAAAAAAAAAAAAACACACATTACAAAAAAATATGAGATCATAAAATAATGTTAACTAGTTTGTATCAAGCCCAGTGTAACTTTTTGGTTATAGATTCAGTCATAGCCTTGCTCTTTGGTAATTGTAACCCTATGTTAAATGCAGTCGAAAAAACTAATAACATATCAAAACAGACTACAGTCATCTAAAAATTAAATAAAAAAAAAAAAACAATAATATTAGTAGGTATTCTGAGCTATTTCTAAACCCCCTAATTAATGTTATTGAATATTATAGGTTTTGAATAACATTTTAAATATAATTTGTCCTCTTCGTCCTGTAATGGGCTTAGGAAGTCTTTCAACAATATCCTCTGTATGTCGAATTTCTGATATGTCATCAATGGTTGGGAAAGTAAACACTGTTTGCCCTTCTATAATCGACACCGTTTTTCTCACATATTTTATTACTGGATAACCGTTACCGTTCCTATGCAGTACTACGCCAACAAAGTGCTTCACCGATTTTTTCGTAGAAAATTTTACTAAAACCCATTCCCCATTATCTAGGGTTAGGTCTTTATTTTGTTTATAATTATCATTTTCTTTATCATCGAAAAGGTCCGGACAATATTCTCCATAATCTACATCACTTTTATCATCCAGATTTATTTCTATTTCGCTCTCACTGGATGTGGATAGTTTCCGTACCTTTTTATCATTTTTCTTTTTAAGTTTTTTAGCATTTTCAATATTAGTAATATTGTTCTTGTCTTTCTTTAATTGTTCATTGGCTTGTCTTTTTTCTTCCTTTTCTTTCGCTTTTTGTTCCTTTATCCTTACTTTTTACTCTTTTTCAGCCTCAATAATTTTATCTAAGGTTAAGTCTTCATTTTCTATATCATCTAGAAGGTCCTTACAATATTCTCCATAATCGACATCACTTTCATCATCCAGATTGATTTCTACTTCGCTCTTACTGATTGTAGATAGTTTCCGTACCTTTTTGACATTTTTCTTTTTAAGTTTTTTAGCATTTTCAATATTAGTAATATTGTTCTTGTCTTTCTTTAATTGTTCATTGGCTTGTCTTTTTTCTTCCTTTTCTTTCGCTTTTTGTTCCTTTATCCTTACTTTTTGCTCTTTTTCAGCCTCAATAATTTTATCTAAGGTTAATTCTTCATTTTCTATATCATCTAAAAGGTCTTTACAATATTCTCCATAATCGACATCACTTTCATCATCCAGATTGATTTCTACTTCGCTCTCACTGGTTGTAGATAGTTTCCGTACCTTTTGACATTTTTCGTTATAAGTTTTTTGGCATTTTTTATTTTAGTAACATTGTTCTTGTCTTCCTTGGATTTATTTAACTGTTCATTGGCTTTTCTTTTTTCTTCCTTTTCTTTCGCTTTTTGTTCCTTTATCCTTGCTTTTTGCTCTTTTTCAGCTTCTATGATTTTACATCTTTTGTATACTTCGTCGTGTGTAATTAATTCGGCACCTGTAGCTATCTTCACCTTTTTTCTTTTATTTACAGTCCCACCTTTTACAGATTTCAGATCTTCAAATGAAACTTCACATGTCACTATCCTGTTATCAAGATTTTGGAGTCTTGAATTACGTGTATGACTACAAGTTGTATGTAAACTTGTGGTAGGTGCAATCTCTGGTTTGTGTATCAATGATATATCATGATCCCTTGAAATTGATACACAATTTTCTAATGAGAAATGAAGCTCATTATTTACCACAAATGATTCTATACTCGTTTGTTCGTTCTCCAAGAAGCGGTTATTTTTAAGGTGATCTTGTCTTTGAGCTACCGACTTAATGTTGTGTTCGGTTAAATTTCGGTGAAAAGTCGAGGTTGACGGTTCGCTCCAATTCCACTTGCTACCAACTGCAAAATTTTCCTGTAATGAATGCACTTCGTGTTTCAGTTGGTTGAAGTATCGACAATTCATGAATATTGTAACTTGGCTGTAATGCGCCAACATCTGTACCAGACATCACTTTATTGATGCTAACCAATACTATTTTTTGTAAGAGTTCGGGTTGGTTAGCAGTATGTTCACAAAATTCATTCCGTTGCTGGAGGACAAGGTTTACGTCATCGTCATTATGACATAAATCAGGACATGTTTCGTGAGTTGCTGTGTATGCTCTATATTGTTCTCTAGAAAACGCCGAGTCAACAACTTCGTCAGGTTCCTCAGACGTCGTTGCTGTTGATTTCCAAGCCCGCAACAGAATCTGATTGAATTTCTCTGGTGGTACTGCATTTTTGTTAAGTGGATAAATACCTGCTTTTCTAAATCCTGCCGAGCATACACTGGGTTCTAATGCAGCCCATATTTGACCAGTCATCTTAGAGAAATCCTTTTTGGTAAGACTTTCCCTATATTTTGTCTTTGCCATTTCACCAAGACAGCGTCCCATTTATCCTTAAAGGATTTATTAACAGACAGATCCAGTGGTTGGAGAACATCGCTAGTATGCGGTGGGATTTTAAGTATGGTTATTCCAGCTGCACGAGCTTTCTCTATTATGTTTATGCCCACATGCGTACTATGGCCGTCGTATATTAATAAAATCGGCCGTTTGTGGCCAACGGTTGGTAGAAAAACTTTATCAAAAAATGTTTCAAATACTGTGGATTAAATCCAACCGTTAGAAGTTGCCGCATATACGGTCCCCGGGTATGCTTCCTGAGACGACCACTCTTCCCAGACGTGTTTGCCTTTGTATATGATAAGGGGAGGAATTTTTTCACCTTACGCGTTGCAACCTAACAGGACGGTCGTGTTGTACTTTCCGAGTGACGAAATTGTACGTGTGGACGTGAAGCCCTTGAGACCCATTACCTTTGACTTACTAGGATCCTTACTGAAACTTGTTGCGTCCAAGTTATATATATGAGCAGGTTTATTCTGTAAATTTAATTCGTTAATAGTTTCCTCTAGTAAGTCAAAGTATGGATATATAACATCAGGTCTACACGCATTTTTTCTGGCATATTCCACTGGTTGGGGTTTTTTGACCGATAGTCAATGCCTTTTCTTGAACCCCAGAAACCAATCTTCGCCTGGCATTCCGTTATTAAAAGGGTTGGCAACACAATTTTTATTCACATATTCACCAACTACTTCCAGGAGTTCTTTCCTAGTTAGTCCAAATCCATATTTTTCCATAATATGGATGTTTTTAGCCAACGACTTTTCTACTTCATGTGATAAAACCGTACTCCTGCCCAAGGTATTGGATTTAAAACCTCTGCGTTCACAAATGCGGTTAACTATCGTTGATCTTGGAATGTTGTAATGTTTGGAAGTAGTGTACGCAGACATAGTTCCATTTTTGACTGCTAGTATTGCATTTTGCAGTTTTTCATCAGAGTAAGCAGCTTTATTAGTTTTACGAATGTAATTCCGAGGCATGTTTTACAAGACCTGGAAAAAAAATCCGATTATAACATAAATAAATTAAATTCTCTGTTAAGCAAACAACTCTAAAAATAGTTAATCAAAAAACTCTCATAAAAAGTTTAAAAGTTTTGATTGTACAATGATTAATTGCTGCCTGTTAATAAACATTTTTTTTTATTGATGGCTCTACCGAATAATATTAGAGGTCCTCGAACGGTTTTTTGATTTTTGTCGGTTTGTTCGGGATTTTTGCAAAAACTGCCTGCAATTTTAATGAAAAGCAAACAAGTACCTCGTAGTTCGACTAAAAAACTGGTAAATGTTTGGTCAAAATCTATTGGTTAGGTTAGGTTACGTTCTGAACGAAATGCAAAGACGATAAACAATAAATTAAGTACCTAGTAAAACTAAACATTTTACGCGAGATTACCAAAAAAAATGTTTGTAAACTCTGGCACGGGGGAAGTGGGCCATATGTTTCACTTACTCCGGCCATCACTGTTTCACTTTCCCCAATCAGTACTTTTCGAGGTTAGAATTTCTACAACTTATAATTCAATTGCCTGCACGTTTAAGCTAGAAATACCTATTAGAACATGAAATCTATAGTTTGAATACGTTCCTTACCTATAAAAATCTCCAAAAACTATTAAATTGCTTGACACCAGCGAAAAGATTAGACACGTCCAACTCGTGTTTTGAAGTTTCAAAGATGTCAGATTTCTTTTTTATAAATAACTTTGTAGAACGATCGTAGCGACATCTGTGCTAGAGCATTGAAACCTCTTCGTCGATCCTGTTTTATCGACCGATCACTATTAGAGCTGAACTCTATAGCTTCATAGATAGGGTTGGGTGTTTCACTTGCCCCTTCGTTTCACTTGCCCCACCTGACCTTAGTGGCGTCACTTATCATGCACCTAAAAACTAGTACATACACAATGCACAGTGGCACTTCGCATTTTAGACACATTATTTTTGAACGCTTGTCGTTAGCTTTCATGTTACAAATGCGGCATCGTTTCTAAGTTGAGAGTGTGCATTGCATGTGGTCTCCCACATTTGTGTAACGCCGCTCTTCGGCGACTACATGAAGAGGTTTTTGGCGCGTTCTGTCTGCAAAGGCAACTTCCTAACTATATAATCTGCCATGGTGGAACGCCTCTGTCGGCTACTGTAGCCAGCAACCCACAAGTCTCCTTGCTAATAGCTACCCGGAATCGTTCATTCCACTCGACACCACCAGAACGACACCACCGGTGGTGTCGTTTGGAATCATTATTCCGTTCGACACTACCTTAGTGATGTTTTGAATAGCAATCTTCTTACGTAGTAACCACTGATAAGTACCTAGTCTGTGATACTGCCAAAAACAAAGAAGACAATTTTATGTTATTATTTTATGAAATTTTGCATAGGCTTTTAACTATTTGTCTAAAAAGTCTAATTGTTGTCACGGACTTTAAATATTGTTTAATGATTTTTTCTTCTTCAATTGATTGTCCGGGAAAAAAATGATTGGCCAATAACTTCGCTGTATTCATGATAATAATGGTACTCGACTGCTCGGTTTGTGTAGAGATATTCATCACATGTCGTTTAGTTTGCGTTCCCACGGATATGAGAATGTCCGGTGTATCGTCGTAACTTCTGAGTTGACTGATTCTCTGGTATCACTACTAATAATATTCTTGAGTACCTACACGGTATATCAGTTTCATCATCAGACGTGTATTCGTATTCACGTGGACATAAAATCGATTGGCTCTCCATATCTTCACATTATTTACCTGCAATATAAAAAATTTTTAGTGTTTAAATGAACAATGGACATAGTATAACTATATACTCTGATCAATCACACTTACTTTTGGTTGTCATTATTATGGAAGTGAGAATAGGAATGCTACGAAAATTATAATTAGGATGGAAATAAAATTAAAGAAGATTTAGGGTTAAGATGTGAAACCCTAGTATGCAGGCAGCTAGTTTGCACCGTTTACCTGCACATAGCCGTTAGTCGCCTCATTTCGAACCAAGTGCGAAGTGTGTGTCGGACAGTTGTTTGTATAAACACATTTCAGGTAATTCGTCCTCAGGTTACATCACTCGCATTGTTGGCAGAAACGAATCTTGCAGCAGTTCCAAATAACTATCACCCGTTGCCCTCTCAAGGATATACAAGGTGTTGTTTTGCATCCTCGTCAAAATTCAGGATGTTGTCACAAAATGGATAAATAATTAATTAAAATTACGGTACCTAGTTAAATTTTAATAAACGCAGATTTTTTTGGTTGTTTATTTTTGTCAGTATTTCAGAATAACCAACCCCCTTAACGTGGTTTAGGGAAGAAGAAATTATCGATTAAACGTGTGAGATTGATTGTATGTGAGGAAGCGCGGTTATAGGGCGAGAATCAGACGGCCTGCGTTTTAAACAAGGGTGTTTCACACTTACCGATTTCCGTAAATAAGAAAATAACTAAAAAATACCTACCCATTTTCTTATATATTCGGGACGCGAATCATGAGCATAGTTACCTCCTTGAATTTGACGAGGATGTAAAACAACACCTTGTATACAAGTTCGCCAGGACCTGCAGCACCCATCCAGGCCCACATGTTAACTACGACCTTTACAGAATCACTGTTTGGTAAAACATTTCGCGGGTTGTACCGAGTATTATTCACCCGCCATTAATACCGACGACTTATTTGACTAGACTTAAAACTTTTTTCATCGGAAAATATGGCGTGTGAAAATCGAAATCTCGATAATCTCGCGCGAAACGGACTTTGGTCGCCTTAAGGTTATAGCACATTATACCGGCACCGCAACTGCGCAGCTGCAGCACGGCGTCGCCTCGAATTTAGACTACGGCTAGCTGCCAGCGCGCTAACTACGCGTTGTCCGCAAGGTGCAAGCCCGCAGTCCGCGCGCCGGCCGCGACGTGTAAGCTCACAGTCCGCGCGGTGGCCGCGAGGTGCAAGCTTGCTGTCACCGCGAACTCAATATTGTTATATGGCATTTATGATTGAACACGCCTAGGACTTGCACGTTTTCATAATGTCTCGGTTTACGTTGCGCGAACTAGCAATAATCGCTATTGCTCTCGACGACGAACAGGAAAATAAAAGAAGAAGAAGATATTGGGTGCATAATATGTTAAAAGAAAGACTAGCAGAAGGGGAATACTGGAAGAATATTAGACATTTGATTGACGATGATGAAAAATTCTACATATATTTTCATATGCCCAAATATTTATTTTATTATATACTATCGTTTATTCGAAAAGATATCACGAAGAAAAACACAACTTTCAGACAGGCGATACCAGCAGAGGAAAAATTGGCAGTAACATTGAGGTAAGTAATTTTAAAGTCACAATGAAATATTATATTTATTAAAGTGATAATTATTATTAAGGAAATTACAAATTAGTTAAAGTGTCTCCCTGAGCTTCCGACTCAGTAGCTTCAATTATGGTTTGAGCTGCGGCAGTTTCATTTAGAGTTTGGTTTTTGATGTCTCTGTATTATAGGTAGAGGAATATGAACCTGTACTGTAGCCAGAAGGGCCAGCAGATCCACTACTGTAGTAATAGTTTTGCTGTTGAATTTCTTGGATTTCTGCCTCAGAAACTAAATTAAATATTTTCGTTTTCAAAATCGCCTGATTATAAGCAGACAATTTTTTTACAGTCGCTTTTATACTAGAGAAAAAATTATCAATGTCGTCTTCGTCTTCCGGCTTCTGTTTTTCTTCTAATAAATATTTTAGTAGTTGACCCGAAGCAGAACTAGTGTCATCTTTTCTCTGTCTTTTATTTGTTTTAATAATGTTCGAAAAGAACTTAGGATTTGACGCTTGTGGTCTGATTAATGTTGATGTAGGTACTCTTTCCAAACTCGAAGATTGTGGACGATTTTCTTCTGCGGAAGTGTTCCTTTCAGTTTGTGAATCATTATTATCATTGGACATAAATTCATTTATATCATCCAAACTAAAGCTGCTATCGTTGATTGTATCATTTTCTTCGTTATCCGATACTGACGTTACAGATGGCCTTTCTTTAAAATGTGGCTTTAAAAAACTCATTTCTTCTTCGAATATCCATTTCTTAGAAGAAAAGGCACCCTGACCACTTTTTGTTTTTTTAAAGCTCTGCGATAAGCTTCCCTCAAGTTGATCCACGATTTCTTGCATTCTAATGCTGAAAGAAAACATATTATATTTAAAAAAAAACCTGAAAATATTACAAAAGCCGTGGGTTAAATAGACCAAGTTATGATCAATAATCTATAATCCTATAGATAGAATATAACTTGGATGATATAAAGCACTGCAGAAGATTATGTATTTGAAGCCGGCTATAAATATTGTTACTAACATATTTTATATTTGTTGCAGATATTTGATAACAGGAACCTCAGTAAGGACTTAATGGTCAAGTTTTCGAATAGGAGAGTCGACTATCCGATTGATTATACGAGATGTATGTAATGCAATCATTAATAATATGAAGAATGTTTACATGCGTACACCAACCACTGAAGAATGGGAAAATATTGCAAGAGGATTTAATAATAAATGGAATTTCCCAAACTGTATCGGCGCTATAGACGGAAAGCATATTAACATAATAGCACCTGCTACTTCCAAATACTTTAATTATAAAAAACATTTTTCCATAGTTCTTTTGGCTGTAGTCGATGATAAATGTAGGCTCAGAGTTGTCGATATAGGAGCTTTCGGTAGAAATAGCGACGGTGGTATTTTTGCGTCCTCAAAATTTGGAAGGGCTATTGAAAATAATACGTTAAATATTCCGAACGATAAACCATTACCTGGAACTGACAGAGAAATGCCTCATGTTATCCTAGGTGACGAGGCTTTCCCTTTAGGAAAACACTTATTGAGGCCATATGAGGATATGGCCTCAATAAGTGTTTTCCTATGTTCACAATCCCCATCTGATGCACAAAAAATATTTAACTACCGTTTATCGCGGGCACGCAGAGTAGTGGAAAATGCGTTCGGAATATTATATCAAAAGTTTGGGATATATAATAAAAATATTGATTTGATGCCAGAATATGTTGACAATTTAGTATTTGCATCATGTATTTTACACAATGTAATGCGAAATTATGTTATTGAAATGAACGAGGAAAGAAATCAACGTCTATTTGAACAACAGATCATCCACGACGAGCCGAGATTGCAAGCACTATCAAACATCGAAGAAAACAGTTCAAATAATGCTTTTAATACCCGAGATGAGTTTACATCATATTTTCTGTCTCCTCAAGGTCAAGTTCCGTGGCAGTATCAAAATATGTAATACAAAAACATGAAGTCAAGTGTACCAACGTCTTTTCCTTAATGACTAAAAAAACACTATAAATACATATATTAAATTATTATTACACATTACAGATTTTATTATTTGCTTAGTTTATAAGTTACAATAGGCATTCTAAATTTAAATTATGGAAGTACAGGCCTACATAAAAGTATGATTAGGAAAGTAAGTAGATGTATCTACCTGTTGCAGATAGAACTAGACATGCGCAAAACAGTGCTTTTGAAAGTAATGTAATATGGCATTTCATTTCATAACGCGTAATATTACTTTAGAACATCACTTCGAACATTACCTGAGATGTCGCGCTATGCGACGGCCCACCAACAGTTCTGTGATGTATGTACTGGCGGCATGTTAGGATCTAATTTGCGCCGCGCGCAGTCAGGACTTGCGCTATGGTAATGTGATGTGATGTGTCATGCTAATTTTGGTCGAGTAATAAGTCATGTTACATTACTCGGGCGGGTAATATTACGCGTAATGTATCAATCGCATTACTTACACATGTCTAGATAGAACGCCAGCAATATTCTTCCATGCTTGATCTTTTTTTATTGTGTCGCTATAATTTGCATCACCAGGATCGTAAAGAAACGGGTATCTTCGTACTTCCTCTATTAGTTTTTCTTTATTCATGATAGAGCTGTAGCAAAGCGTATCCACTGTCTTAAATCTGATTCGAGACTGGAGGGAGCAATGCAGTGCAGCGAGGCGCGAGAGGCGACGGTGGTGCGCCAGCGACGCGCGACGACGCAATGACGTTTCGCTGCCGACTCGGAGTCGGCGCGCTGTGCGCACCAGGTCCGCTCGCTTGCAGCACGCGGGCTGCGAGTCAAGTTGTGTGGTAGCGGCAAGCGCGCTGACTGCCCGCCGTTGGCTTTTTCATATTGACATTATGAAATATATACTACACACGATTTAATGCTCTAAATTGAATGACAAGTTAATTACTGGTTTGGAGCGGTGCTGTTGCGGTGCCGGTATAATGTGCCATGACCTTTAGTTATTAATCAGTCGAGCTCCTTACACATTTCAATGATATAGGAACCGTTCTGTCGCACATGTTCACCATAATATGATCGGGCCTGTTTAATTTGGTATATCTAAAGGGATAAGAATTAAATCATTTAAATTAATTTGTGGAAATTCTTGTACATTTTCGCTATCTACAGTAATATTTTCAAAATGAGCCCGTCTCCTATTTAAATTATTTTCTCCCACAAAATCTGCTAAAACATAAGACATAAATATACTATCTTAATTATAGAAATAATTTTTCTGGCATCTTCCCTATCTGTTAGAACCGGGTGAAAAACTTATTTATTAAAGCTGCTGCGACCTTAAAATTTTTCATTAAATTCTTTGATCATCATCATCTGCCTAGCCTTTTCCCAAACCTATCTTGGGGTCGGCTTCCAGGCTAGCCGGATGCAGCTAAGTACCAGTATTTTACATGAAGCGACTTCCTATCTGACCTCCACAACCCAGTAACTGGGTAATACGATACCCCTTGCTAAGACTGGATGTCAGACTTTTTGGCTTCTGACTACTCGTAACGACTGTCAAAATGTACAAATGACAGCCGGGACCAACGGCTTAACGTGCTTTCCGAGGCACGGAGGAAACTCGTTATGTAATTGTCACCCATCCACGGAACAGCCTCGGCAAGCACGGCTTAACCTTAAAGATCGACCCGTGCGGCTGTCTTTATTTAGCCACGAGCTCCTCCTTTCATTAAATTCTTTGATGCTCTGTTGAAATACTCCTGTCGCAGCAGCTTAAAATCTCTTTTGAATCGCCCGTTGACCACTTCCACCACCCATCGACATAACGTCACTTTCTTGATTCATTTGCACTTTGTGTGCTCAGCTGATGTTCACCTGGCTCTAACGACAAAGGATAGTGCACAGAATAATTTAAAGATTGAAACTGAAGTGAAATACTATCACGGAATCCACGGTCAAGTATCATTACATCACCATTTCTAAAATATTGTCTCATGGGTATTCAAATTCGTCTTTTACTATATCGGAATCAGATTTTGTGGCAGCATACGGGCCTAGAACATCAATTATATACCGTTCGCAACATACTACAATGAATGGCTTTACAAGATTCCTATCAAAAAAAAGACATATTCACTTCATAAATATTTATGAAGTGAATATGTCTTTTTTTGATAGGAATAATTACTGCTCTTTTGAACATATATATAAGTTCCATCCATTATTACAATAGCTTTTCTATTTTCTAAGTCTCTTCCAGGGTTGCCAAACAGAGATTCCGGTATACACCGTGTAAATCACCTCATCACGAAGCCGTCGACCAAGCATTCTGTAAACGTGATGTGAAACTAAGTAACTTTACGCAAAAATTATTGCTGGGAAACGACTTTTTTTTGGGGGGTGTAAAATCATGTTTTGTGGTTAGTGATGGGCGACTCGGAAAGTTTCCATCATTCCACCCGGAATATTCCTGGGAATATTCCCAAAACGGGTATTTACCCGGGTAAGTTCCCAAATCGTGGGTAAATTAGTTTCTATGACGATTGAATTAGTAAGTACTGAATAAAAACAAAAACACCAACTCCAAAATCATTTAATCAACAACAGCATGGTTCAAATATGAAAATTATTGTTTAAATATCAGGATAAGGGTGACAAAAATCACTTCAAGTTTAATACTCTTATAATAGTAAGTAGGTAAAATGTTATTGAGATTCATTTAATCACTGTCTAAATCACTGTCATCGGAGAATGTTTTTGTCATATCGCAAAACTCTATTTCTCTTGTATTCCTTCCAGAAGTTGATGGTTGAGGTTCAATATTGTTTATGGTCAATGGGCTAACCATAAAAGGACTTGAAGTGGGTTCCTCATCTTCTTCATCTACTTCTTCGTCTTTTTTATTGTGTAACAAATTCCAGTTATATGATATGTAGGCCAGCTTTGCAGCTCTTTCTGTTGTTAACCTATTCCGTTTAAGGCTGTGGATATTTCCATGAACGCTGAAGGTACGCTCTGTTGCAGCCGAGGTGCAGGGAGCTGTTAAAAGACAAGCTGCAACTTTGCTCAGAGGTTTGTTTTTGCAAATTCCTTTCAACCAAGTTAAGGGATTCATTTTCTGGAGGCTGGTCCAAACAAAAGATTTTCCCCACAAACCTTCTCTTGCTCTATAATTAGCTAAATCTGTCATTATTTCCAAGTGTAACTGCCTTCCTTTCTCATGAATGAAATCCATGATGCAATGAGCAATGATTTCTTCATCTTCGTTGAGTTCGATGCCTTGAGATTTTGGATCTAGCATATAGGCTGCTAGATGAATAGGCTTTATGCAGTTACCTTTGCGTTTATCAACTGCATTTAAAATCCTCTCCCTGACATTATTGTCAACCAAAGAAGAAACGCCAGGAAGCAGAAAGAGCAGACGTGATTTTATATCTTTGAATGTTTTTTGACGCCCTTTTATAATTTGTTGTTATTTTAGTTATCTAGTTTTAAAAATAATATTAATTTGTACGATGTTACTGAATTAAATTGAATTGACTAAGTTACCGGAATTAAAATGTTCTTATCTTCTTTGAATGACATGTTCACGTCATTTATGTACGCTTCGTTTCCTTCTAGTCTAAATATGTAATCTGATAATGGCTCTAAAATTGCAGTAGATTCGTCGATCATTTTCCAAAATTCTTCGTCTAGTAAATTTGCTTCAATATCAACTGGGATCATTATTGCATCTTCATGTACTGCCAAACATTGCAGAGCCGCCTTGCTATTTTGTAAACTACGCACAGCATGAAGGTAACTGCCCCAACGTGTCTTGCTGGGCAATTTTAGTTGCTCACCAGAACCTTTTTCTACAATTATCTGCTTGAATAACGCGCTCAGAATTTGATTTGATTACGTCGACGGCAACTGAAATGAAGGCTTGTATAGCATCTTCTTTCATTATGTCATGACAAAGTAAATTCAATGTATGCGCCACGCAATTAAGTGTGATTACGTTCGGATGTTGCAGTTTTACTAAATCAAAAGCTTTTTGTAGGTTTTTTGCGTTATCTCCTATTAAAGTCACAAATTTATTCGTTCCGTAGGTTCTCATTACTATTTGAATTTCTTCACTTAGGTATTCGGCAGTGTGACGATGGCTAGTTGTAGCTAAACTTTTCACAAAAACTGGTTCAGGTTTTGCAATAACAAAATTAATGATACCCTCGTTCCGTCGGTTACTCCATCCATCGCACTGAAGATGTAAATTGTCAGTCGACTTCAATTCTTCAGTTATTTCTCGTTCCATTTGATTGTAAATTGTTTCTAAATGTGTTGTGGAAACAGCTTTTCGTGTTGGTAGTTCGAACAGAGGCTGTAGTTCTCTAAAAAACTCTCTCCATAGAGGATGTTCCACCATAGACAGAGGTGATCCAGTAACATAAATTGCCTTTGAAAGCAATTTGGTAAGTCCTAGTTTTTTTTCCTCTGTAAATTCGAGAAAAGGAGTAGCGTCACTGGCTGTTAAGTTTTCAATTATTTCTCCTTCTGTAGTTGATGAGTTCGATGTATTTGATGCTATTAACGATGTTTCTTCACAGCTTTCCGTTAACTCATTTCTTATAACCAGCGGACATTAAGGACACTTCATCAAGTGATTACCCATTTTGGTTACATTAGGTACTCGGTACATTTTTGAACAAAATGTGCATTTGACTGATTTGTCAGGTAAGCTGTGGTAATGTCTCCAAACTTTTTGTTTTTTCTGTTTCGGCATGATGATATCTATAACAATAAAGTTAATCAATATTAATATTTTAAAATGTTTTTAATATTTTTTAGGAAATATTTAAAAACATAATTAAAAAAAAAAAAAAAAAAAATATTTATAATATTTTTTTATTAATTAAATACTAATATGGCATGTTTTTCTATCAGAGGAAAAGAGAATCAAAATAATTATGAGATAGAAATACAATCAATAAAATATATTTAAAGAAAGAATAAATGTAAGTACTTACGTAAATTCGATACGATCGCCTTACTAAATTTTACAGCTATACCACAGTAATAGTATGTACACTCAAAATCCGTTATTCGTTGCCAAAATTGTCAGGTTGAATTTAAGAAATTTCCAAATACACAGCAAACAAGTCTCAACACAAAACACCAGAACTAACACATAAGCACGTCCGCAAATTCCGATACTCAATTGAATACTAAACGTGGCCACGGTATTGGAGTCTACTGTTTTACCAGGTAAATGAAATGCTCCAATCAAAAAACACCACGCACCGCCGCCGGCGTGTACCTGCTTGGACATTCAAACAAAGCTAACCGTTAAGCGCATCAGTTATTTATTATTGCATAGTTTAATTATTGTAGTATGGTTATATTATATTAACAAATAACAACGTTTCTTGAATGAAACAGTGTAACACAATTTTATAGTTGTTATTTTTGTACAAGGAAATCGAAAACCTTAGTTTCATAAATCGATTTATGCGAAATATGTATAAATTGATCATAAAAATATAAATACCCGAATAAATACCCATTGGGTGGATTCAATGGGAATATTCCAGATATGGTTTTTATTTTTTTATGTTTTTTTTTTCTTTTTTTCTAAGATTATTACGTTATTTAAACGACATAGCATTAAAATCAGCATTTTAAATCATCTCCATTAAAAAAATAACAAGAAATAATTTTGACCGGATTTTGAGGTCGAAGACTCCTCTGTGCGACGATTGGCATATTCTCTTCTTTTAATAAAATCATCTTCAACTTCGCTATAGACATTACCTTTACAAATTTCGCAGGACCTTAATATCTTATTTTTCGATTATTTTAAAAAGTATCCCGATACATACTGTAGGGGTCCCATTATTTGGGGCTGACTTTTATCCTCTAAAGGCGTAAGGGTAATCTCATTTACAATATCTAAAAAGATATCACCAGTCGTCGCAGCTTCACTACTCTTTGTAACGACGAGGGCATGTAGTGCATTGCATTGGTCTTCTTCACAATTTGCTCCAGGGGCATTGACACTGGACAGGCTATTGACCAATAAAGTTGTTAACGCTGATTCAAATCTTTCTGGCGTTGGATTTGTGTTGCGGCACCCATGGCTTCTTATGGCCCCAAAGTTTCGATTGGGTCTTGGTTTAGGTGCCGCATCCATAAGGACGTAACATTATGTTCAATTTCTAATATTTTAACCAATGTTTCTATGCCTTCCAGTGTCCATACCCAATTATTAATACTAGGTACACTTGCAATTTTGCCTTTATCTGTTATAAATTTCATGGATTTTAATACTTTTTTCGCTTTTGCCCAAAATTCGTGGTGTTTCGAATGAGGTGTTACAGGTCCCAGGAGTGGCTTTGAAAACCTGTTTTTTGTAAAGCTGCCATTGAGAGAATCAAAAAGATTGTCAAAAAAAAGCAGGACATCTGCAGTCTCCTTGCATTCCGCTGGGAGGATTCTGTTGTCTGTAAAATGATAATAATTCAATATTAGATTACTTTTTAGGATTTTTGTGCGCATAATGTACACTTTATGTGTATAAAATTGTATATGTACCTATGCTTTGAATAGATGTACAATGTGTTTGGTCTCGGACTACAAACTTTAAGGGAAGGTAGTTTGCTCTATTTTATCAATAAAATTATTGTACATGGGGGGTCGGAACCCAACCCCCCCTGAATGGCAGCCATTTTTGTATTTTGATCGCATTTTATGAAGCGTGCATACTTAAAGTACTTTAACTTTGGAATTTAATGTCCAATTATCGTAAAATAAAAACTTTTAATAAGTGTTAACAATGGGTTAAATAACTCAAATATTGACAATACATGCGGCATCATATTGAAATAAATGCTAAAAGATCAATATAACGTTAAAATTAACATTGTTTTTTTTTTAGTTTATCAAGGTTATTACATAATTCACCCCCGGGAACTATCTTTTTTTTATCAACTCGTCTAACAGATGTTTAGTTTACCTAAGTAATGATACCAAAAACTCGATTCTATGACAATTGGTTTAAGAGATATTGGTGTTGGAACATAGGCTTGCGTAGGTAGTGAGTTCATAATTAGTGTCTTCTTTGACTTCTTCTCCACTTCTCAGCATATGTCCCCTGGTTTCGTTTAAGAGAAGATTTAAGGCATGTCTATTATTTGTGCCTTGGTCACATACTATAGCCACTACATTGAAGCCAGTTTCTTGAAGGTTTTCAATAATAGTTTTAATTTGCACAGCCAGCTCTGGTCCTTTAGTGGCAGACTGTGCATGTATAAGCAACAGGTTGCTTATATTTTCTTAAAAGACCCCTGATCATAAAAACCTGTGCGTGGTCTGCAAATTCGGGTTTTTGTCTCACGACCATTATTAACAAAACTTATCACCAAATCTTTTCTTTCATTATATGATACGTTGGCTTTCAGCGACATTTCTTCAAACATTAAAACGCAGAGTTTGTCCGCTGGCTTCATTTTATTTGCTCTTTCTTTCAGTTGAGCAAAAACATTGCTGTTAATACCAGGCTTTATATTGGCCTGGTTCAAAAATTTTGTAAGTATGTTCTGAGAAGGCAAAACTAACATTCTTCGCAGAAAGCGATAGCCTTTTGGACTTTGTTTTAGCATTGCCAAAGCCAATATTTTTTCTTCAGTAGAAAATCTTCTGCCTTTTGCTTTCTTCTTATGTTCTCGGAACTGTAGCATTGTTAAAATTTTTGCAGCGCTTGGCAAATTGTTTACAGTAGCTATAAAGTTGCTACTTTTCATGAAGTTTTTAGCTGCTTTTAATTGCAAAGATTGCTTACGGGCCCTGTTCCGGCATTTTGATGGCTTAGTTCTCGTTGTAACCAATTTTTGGTACAAATTATGCTCCTTTTTTGACAAATTCACATGTTTCACTACTTTTTTTGTAGTGTATGAGGCTGCAAATAAAGTTAAGCTGTTAAAAAACAAGTTACGCATGATAAAGTTGCATAAGAATATTATGATTGTATAAACATTGTGTTATAAGTACTTTCCAACAATTTATTTTGATCTTTAAATTATGCCTACTTACCAATATGGTCACCTTTACAGTGTCATGTGCAGATACAGGTGTAAGTGTACATTCTTGCATTCCAAGACTCTCAACAGTTGCATCAAGTTCAACAGTGGCTAGAATGCAAAAGATATAATAAGTTCATTTGCAGTTGTTACAAAGGTACAGTAGGTACCTTTTTCTGACCATAAGATGAATAGAAGTGAAATTGATATAAGTACAAGGAAAACAGCGGGTATCTATAACAATATTATTAAGAGGCCTTGCACGAAATCGATTGATATTTACTAATTTTGTTCATTAGTTTTGAGAAAGGAAAACAGAATTTAAACAAAGCTATTCGTGATTTGAAAAGTCGAATTTTTTTCTGAACCACAGGTTATTTAAAAAAATAACAGCTGTTCCATACATTTTGACCACCCATCTTTGGGACACTAGTAATGAAGATTATAAAAACAAATTCAGCAAACAAGATGCTTGGAAGGACGTGTATAAAAGTTTATTTCCAAATTTCGAGGAAAAAGAAAACAATGAAAAAACTAAACTTGGTAAGTACACAAATACATTTATTAAGTATAACTTCTTTTTACTTTTTACTAAAACTACCTACAAATCAAACATTCTATTCATAAAAGCACAAAAAATATTCTTTAAATTGTTTACATGTTTAGGCGTCGACAGCGAGTTACTTTTAAAATGTTTTACGATGTGATCCTTTTGTACCTGTTGTATTGACTTATTACCAATAACGCGAGCAACAATGCAAGGCGCATTGTATATTCTTAAATTTTTTGTAGTTGCCAGCTTAATGCTCCAACTTCACTAGTAAAGTAATCCGAATATTCGTTTCTAATTATATTTGCACTTACCACCTGACTACCTACATTAAAACCTTGTTGAAGTGGTTGTAGTTCGGAATCATCTATGATCATTTCAATAGTCATTTCATAATCTAATTCATCACGGTTAATTACAAAGTTATGTAGTATGCAACAAGCCTTAACAATATCTATTGCAAAATCATATGTTAAGTTATAAGTTTACTAATGTTACTTTAAATAAATTCGAGACAATCAACTGGGTAATTATTTAATTTTACAATAAGTTCGGACGTTCGAGCCATCGCAACGTCCCCGACATGGGGGCGTGGCGGGCGGGATGTGGGCAAGCCCTTTCCCCGCGGAGATCAGTATGTGCCCGTTACAACGGGCACCTCATTTGGGTGCCATATAGGCGATAGCAGGTGGCGAGCGCGTGTAAAAGGCGCGACTCGCCAATGTGTAATTGACATTTTGGCCGGTAGGAGGCGCCAGCGGCGCTAGCGCTGCGCGCTTAGTTACGGTACAACGTTACCGTAACGAGCGCCGCTTTATTCACGCCACCTCGGCGGTCTGTCACCGCCAGGTGAGACCTCCGGTTGGCCCAGCGGATGACGACCAGCGACAGAGGTGACTCTGTTGGCGCATCCTACCGCTAAGGATGGTGGCCCCCGTCTGCAGACGCTCTCAGATCGAGCCGATCACGCTCCAGACTAAGAGGCCGTAGTGGGTGGGTTTGAGCGGCAATGTACTGAGTAACACCGCTCATGTATGCGATAGAATAGCGAGCCCGCGCCGCTCATTCATCGCGTGAGTTTAGATGCTTGTGAAGTCACGTGGTGTGTGGTCGGTGCGCGTCATGCCTATATTAACTTAGACACAGCGCGCCTCTAGTGCATGTTGTGCATGTGGAGTAATTTTGTTTAGGTAGGTCGCGTGTAGTTTTTTTTTTTTTTTTTTTTTATAAAACGTTGCCCCACACTAGGAATTTCTCCTGTATCGTGGGTGCGTTCACAAACATATAAACTCACATACACAAACAGCCAGACCCGAAACAACTATCTGTAGGCCATACAAATATTTGTTCCGTGCGGGGATCGAACCCGCGACACGTAGCGCAGCAGTCGAACGCTCAACCACTGCGCCAACCGTGTCGTCAAATGTAAGCGACTTACCCGGGTGCGTCAATCAGGGGGGGGGGGGGCGATAACACGTCCGCAGGCACGAGATCGCGCGGTAGGCGACGTGTGCGCCCCGCGCGCCTGGCGTCAGGCGGGCGCGTGTGCCTCGGCGCTATTTGCGCCATGTGGGGCCATGCAGAGGCGTCGGCGCGGGCGAACATGCGTGACGCGAGGCGGCTACAAAAGTCGTCCAGGCTCTCAATTCTCATGTCCCGCTGTATGGTAGCATTCCTCACATAGCGAGGAGCGGCGGCAATGGTCCGCAGCGCAAGCGACTGCTGCGCGCGGAGCTGGGCGCAGCTGGAAGCGGGCGTTCCTGCATTTCGCGATTGTGCTACGGACGTGATGTACCATAGAGAGCCGGCGATCGATAGTGACCCCGAGGTATTTTGCCCGAGGTAACCATACGATGTCGGTTCCCTGTAATGTCAAGGGTGGTGGGAGTTTGGTGCCGCCGGTGGCCAGCGCCTGTGTCTTACCCACGTTCACCGACAACCTCCACTTGGACAGCCAGTCGGGAAGCAGGTTTAGCGCGCGCTGCATTTTGACGGCCGCGTGCCGCGTGTTAAGCGATGTCGCTATGTACGCGGCGTCGTCGGCGTACAGCGCGAGCGTGGTGTCAGATGTGGTAGGGATGTCGTCGGTGTAACATGAGTAGTAATGCGGCGAGACGCAGCTACCCTGCGGCACTCCTGCGGCGATCGGAAGGGCGCTCGATAGCGCGCCGTCGACCACCACCCGGAAAGTCCTGTTAGAGAGGAAGGAGGAAACCACCTGCACTAGGCGACGAGGCGTGCCAGCCTGTGCCATCTTGTACAGCAGGCCGGCATGCCAGACACGATCAAAGGCCTTCTCCATGTCGAGGAATACTGCTACTGCTTGTTCCTTCTTGTTAAGGGCCGCGGTGAGCAGATGCAGTACCCTCGACAACTGGAGCGTCGTAGAATGTTCGGACCGAAACCCGAACTGCTCTACTCGCGGAGTAAAATGTTGCTTAAGGTGTCGCAGCAGTTGTTGCTCAGACACCTTGGAGGTAGTGGAAAGAAGCGTTATCGGCCGATAGCTCTCCGGCTTCAGCACGTTCTTGTTCGCCTTGGGCAGCATAATAACGCGCCCCTCCTTCCACGAGGTCGGGAAGGCGCCCGAGCGCAGTATGGCCGTGTACAGGCGCGCCAAGGCCGCTACCGTTCGGTAGGGCAGGTGGCGCAGCGCTGTGTTGGTAACACCGTCCGCTCCGGGGGCCTTCCTTAACTTCGCGTTGAGGATGGCGCGTCTAACCACGCAAGGCGAGAAAAAAATAGGGTCTTCGTCGGGGGCTATCGGCGAGGAGAAGTACTCTCCAAGGTGCCTCTCGACTGCTGCGATGTGCTCGGTGTTGGCAGTTGGGTTTGGTACGAATTGACGCTCCAGGTGCTCGGCGAAGATGTACCTTGGCGCGTATGTGTAAGAGTACCTTGGCGCCCCGTCGCTGTGACATAGCGGGCGCACCGGAGCCGGGGTGTTCGTTAGCTGGCGACACAGCTTGTGTAGAGACGTCCAGTCGCCTTCTGCGGCGTCAATACACTCTTCCCAGCTCTCAGTGCTGAGCTCCTGCAACTTGGCCCTAACCTTCTCCGCGAGGCGGTTCAGGTCGCGCTTGACGCGTGGGCATCTTGTCAATTGCCACCGCTTGCGGAGGCGCCTCCTCTCGGCGACCATTCGCTTTAGGTGGGTAGGCAGAGGCTTGTAGACGGGCCCCTGCGGTTGCGTGGTTATCTCGGTCGCCTCTTCGTGGGCGCGCTGGATGCAAGCGGTGATCTCTTCAGCTAGCCTGTCGACGTCCGCGGCGGTGGTGACGGGCCAAGTAGGAGTGGTGGTTTCCATCACTTCTGCGAACTTTTCCCAGTCCGTCTTTTGACGTGGCGCTGGAGGAGAGAGTCTGGTCGGCATTCCTGATAGTACGACGAGTACAGGTTGATGGTCCGACTGTAACTCGTCGTCTATTACCTGCTGGGCGATCTGGCATCCCAGGTCCCTGTGGATAATGATGTCCAGCACATCCGGTAGGTATCTCTGGTCATCTGGGTAGTGGGTGGGCGCTTCAGGGCCGGACACCATGTATCCACGGGCCTCTGAGTCAGCGAAGAGTCGCCTCCCCCCGGTATTCGTACACCGGCTGTTCCAGGCCGGGTGCTTCGAGTTAAAGTCACCGGCGAGGAGAGTAGGGTGTGGAGATGAAAATAGTACCGTCCGCAGCTCCGCTATGTCCAGCGGGGCGTCGGGCGGGTAGTAGCCAGCGTAGATATTTATTTCCTCGCCGGCGACGTGTACCTGGACACCTAGTACATAAAAGGTGCCCAGTGGCGTCGGAGGGACAGGTTGGTGGACGACTCTGCGACTAATCAAGACCGCCAGACCGCGGTAGATTGAGCCGAGTGGTGACTTCTCGTCCTGACGATACAAGACGTATCCCGGAAACTTGGGCCTGTCTGCAGGCCCCAGGAACGTCTCGTTGATGAGCGCCACGTCGATCCGTTGGTCCTTGAGGAAGAGGCGGAATGGGGCAACCTTTTTTCTGAGGCCGCGGGCGTTCCAGTTGATTATCCTCAACGACTCAGCCATGGTAAAGTTGGAGGAGTTGGGCGAGTCCGTCGAGGATAATTTCCTCCGCGTTCTGACCCTGTCGGATGGCCTTAATTAGGTCCAACAGCAGTCTGATGGCGCAGGCGGTGAACTCTCTGTGCGACTCCTTTCTTGATCTCGGGCGCCGGCTTGCGGCTGGGCAGCGCTACTCGTTGCTGGGTGTACAGCGACTGTAGCCGTGTCTGTGGGTGGGGCGGGCCTTCCCGCCCGCTACCCCTTCTTCTTGCCGGCGCCAGAGGTGGCGTCGGTGGTACCAGTGATGGTGGTGGTTGCCGCGGCTGTCGCGGGCGCCTGATACGTCGTCTGCGCCGGCACAGGGCCAGGATCTGGCCTGGGTTGCTGCGCGGGAGGCTGGGGCTTTTTCCCCCACCTGTTCCTGCCCCCGCGCGGTCTCTTCTTCCGCCTCGAGACGGGAGCTTCTTTATTTGTAGGGGGCCCGTTTGCTGTCGCCATCAGCGACGTGCTAGGGGCCTCATTGGCTTCTGCAGTGACGACCGTACTCTTAGGTTGTCGCTGCTGGGTGATGGCGACAGTCCCGCTCGCTTATTCCGGACTTCTCTCCGGAATACGGGGCACGCACTGCTTGACGCCGGGTGGTCGCCTGCGCAATTGACGCATGTGGGCTTCTCTGCTCTTGGCCGTGGGCAATCGCGGGCTGCGTGCTCCTCGCCGCATCTCATGCATGCGAGCGGGCGGTGGCACTGGTGCGAGCTATGTCGGAATTGCTGGCACCGGTGACACTGGGCAGGCCCTTGCTTGCTCCTCCAGGCGTCGATACGAACACCACGCATGTATAGGAGCATGGTGATGTATTATATTCGACGGAAGTCCGGTTGTCTCCTGAGGACCGCATAAAAGAGGCAGCCAGGTCGTCCATAAGTTCGGTACAAATAACAATCAATGATATAGCGAGTATGGCCGCTCCGCTTGTGCTTCGCCGTTTTAAAGCTTTAGGCACCCCCACTGCAGGACCCTCAGCAATATGAAACTGCCTTCATTGATGTCAGTTTCTTTGCTGTCGTCTGCAGATGGCGCTTCAAATTTAGTGTTGCCAACACGGCCATGCTGCATGGTGCCTGCCCCAGGCACCTCACGAGTCTGGATGGGATACTGGAATCAAAATAATTATGTCCCTGTTTAAATACAAATAAATAAACGCATTCTAAGTAAGGACACCAGAAGAAGTATTGCACATTTAAATAATGAGTGCGTTGCAATGCCACTTCCTGCACCTAAAGGGACTTTGCCACACTTAGGAGACCAGGTTTATAGTTGACATAATTATCACTTGCACTCGAAGAGTATTTCACTCACTCAAGCGTACCAAGTTGATATTGTACAACACAAAGCAAAGCATGACATTTCAACATTATGTGCAATATTAACTTGCGAGCTACAGATCAAATTGAGCCGCGCTACTTTACGCAAGTCAAACGAGACAACTAGCTCAGTAGCTCTTTAGAATCTTTGAAGTTCTTTAGTTCATTTAACTTAGTTGCAAGCTAAAGATAAAATTAGATTCATTGGGTTGTTTTGTTCTTATTAAGTAGGTACAAATAATTTATTTAACTAAGAAATATATACAGTATGTTAGGTTAAACGAGGGACATATTGAGGGAGGGTATTCAGTATTCGATTCTCGTCCCAAATATGTAAAAAACCTATAACGTATATAGAAGAATTTTTAATGTTTTGTTTAGTGCCTAGATATTTTGGACTGTCTTAAGCCAGGTAAGTTTAAAGTATGAAGGGAAAATGGGTTATACCTAAGAGTCATTGACCCGCTCACATGTTCTGCGATAGTATTAAGTCGCTAGCGCGAGGGTGTATACACGTTGCGTGACATTTGCGAAAATTTTGGTATGGTTCTGTCTGTTATTTAACAGTGTTTTTTTTTTGTTTATATTTTTATTAGTATCATGTTAGCATGTACTATTATGGGTTTGAATATGTCCCTCGTTTAAACTAACATACTGTATATTTACACACAAAGTCTTTTTTCTTTGAAACACTTAATATTATTTAGTGTATAACACTTATTTATCTCTGCCTATTACTAATTTTAACTAATTGCAACCAATAATTAAACATTTAACTAAGAAACCACAAATAAACTGCGTTTAGCAAATAGCAATATGCGACACAAATGACACGATATTCCGCCGAAACAATTTGAATACATTTAAAAAAATAACGATGTTTATTTTGTTTACAAAATCACAAACTATTATTCCCTAAGGATTTTCATACTTACTTAAAAGTGCTAAAGCATTTTTTCTTTTAAAATAATTACCATAAGAGTTATTTTACTGTAATACGTCATTGAGCCGAAGAGACGGTCAGTGAGCGACATGCGAAATCGTTCAGCTATCCGTCGGGGACGTTCGGGCATTGTCGGGCCGCTGTCGGCGTTTCGTCGGTATCACTAGTAACTCGCAAAGCCTCAGAGTATAGAGTCAATGAGCCGTTGAGCTAAATGAACTACTAAGCTATTCCGTGAACGACTGAGCGACTGAGAGCTAGATTGTAATTAAAGAGCTAGTTCAATTGTATATCTCATTCGCGAGCTACCCATGTAATCTTTGTGACAACTGAAAGAGTGAAGGCGGAAACACATTATTAATCTTTGTGACAACTGAAAGAGTGAAGGCGGAAACACATTATTAACACGCGACGCGACGCAACGTGTCGACACCCGATACGCACACACATACTAGCAATTTCTGAATACCAGCAGTGGAAGTGTATGGTTATGTACTATGGATTTAATAAATAACGAGTCAGATGAAGATTTTGAAGAAGATTTGATGCAAATTATGGGTACATATATGATAAAGGACTCAAGAAAAAGAGGATAACTAGGCTTTTCTCACATTGCGATATAGCTAAATTCATGTCATATAGAACAGGATATCGTTTTATCAACTCAATTAATTGTTCGTCAGTCATTTCGCTAAATAAATGCAAAAAATAATATTAAATAGGCATAAATTCGCGTTTGACAGTTTGAAGAATAGGGGATGTCAAAGAATGCATGTATGCTCTGTGACAGTTCTCGAACGACTGACGCGTGGCGTTGGGCGTTTCCTAGAAACATACTGCGGCGCTCGTGGAAATCGCTACGTCCCCGCAGGGGGACGCGCGAGGCGGGGTATGGACTAAGTCCTCTGGCCCGCGGAGAAATGGTGTGCCCGTCAATACGGGCACCCTCAATTTTGGTGCCGATTTAGGCGTGAATGGGGGCGAGCGCACGTAATTTAGTTTATTATGACGCAACTCGCCTATGTGTAGTTGACATTTTGTCCGGTAGGAGGCGCCAGCGGCGCTGGCGCAGCGCGCTCAGGTACGATAAACAAACTTTACCGTAGCGAGCGTCGCTCTCTTCTCGCCACGCCGGCGGTCTGTCACCGCCAGGTGAGACCTCCGGTTGCCCGGAGGAGGCCCAGCGGATGACGACCTGCGACAGAGGTGACTCTGTTGGCGCATCCTACCGCTAAGGATGTTGGCCCCCGTCTGCAGACGCTCTCAGAGCTAGCCGATTACGCTCCAGACTAAGAGGCCGTAGTGAATGAGTTAGAGCGGCAATGTTTGTGTAACGCCGCTCTTGTAAGCAACGAATAGCGAGCCCGCACTGCATTGTTCGTCGCGTGAGTATAATCGAATGTGGAGTCACGTAATGTGTGAACGATGCGCGCCGTGCCTATGTAAACTTAGAGCACGCGTTTCAGTGCATGTTATACATGTGGAGTGTTATTGTTTGGGTAGGTTGCGTGTAGCTGTAAACGACATACCCGGGTGTCGGGGGGGGGGGGGGGAGAGCGATGACGCAGCTACTCGTCCGCGGGCACTAGGTCGCGCGGAAGGCGACGTGTGCGCCCCGCGTCCGGCGGGCGCGTGTGCCATGGCGCTATCTGAGCCAGATGGGGCCAGGCAGAGGCGTCGGCGCGCGCAAACATGCGCGACGCAAGGCGGCTACAGAACTCGTCAAGACTCTCAATCTTGAGGTCCCGCTGAATGGTGGTATTCCTCACACAGCGAGGAGCGGCGGCGACTGACCGCAGCGCAAGCGATTGCTGCGCGCGGAGCTTCTTTTTATTGGTCTCGCTGGCGAGAGCGAGCCAAGCTGGCGCGGCGTAGGTTAACAGCGGGCGTACGTACAACTTGTACACGCCCAGCTTTGTACGCAGCGGGAGTCTCGACGAGAGCACTGGCCGGAGCTGGAAGCGGGCGTTCCTGCATCTGGCGACAATGCCACGGATATGGGCTGTCATCGTTAGCCGACGGTCGATAGTGACCCCTAAGTACTTTACCTGGTGCGACCACGCGATGTCGGCTCGGTCCAATTGGAGGGGTGGTGGGAGGGGAGAGGTGCCTGCAAGGAGCGCCTGCATCTTACCCACGTTCACCGACAACCTCCATTTCGACAACCAGTCGGGCAGCAAGTCCAGCGCGCGCTGCATTTTGACGGCCGCGTGTCTCGCGTTCATAGAGACAGCGATGTACGCGGCGTCGTCGGCGTACAGCGCGAGCGTGGTGTCGCGAGTGGTTGGGATGTCGTCGGTGTAGCACGTGTAACAGAGCGGCGAGACGCAGCTGCCCTGCGGCACCCCTGCGGCGACCGGGCGGGCGCCCGATACCGTGCCATCGACCACCACCCTAATGGTCCTATCTGTGAGGAAGGAAGAAACCACCTGTATCAAGCGACGAGGCGCGCCTGTCTGTGACATCTTGTACAGCAGGCCGGCCATGCCAGAGTCGATCAAACGCCTTTTCCATATCTAAGAATACTGCGACTGCGTGCTCTTTCTTGTTGAGTGCCGCGGTCAGCAGGTGCAGTACCCTTGACAACTGAAGCGTCGTCGAATGTTCGGCCCGAAACCCGAATTGTTCAGGCCGAGGGACGATGTGTTGGGCCAGGTGTCGCAGCAGGAGTTGCTCAAACACCTTGGAGATAGTGGGGAGAAGAGTAATGGGCCGGTAGCTCTCCGGCTTAAGGACATTCTTACCCGCCTTGGGCAGCATAATCACGCGCCCTTCCTTCCATGCGGCTGGGAAAGCGCCCGTGCGGAAGATGCCCGTAAACAGGCGCGCCACGGCCGCTACTGTACGGTAGGGCAGGTGGCGCAGCGCTGTGTTGGACACGCCGTCCGCACCGGGGGCCTTCCTCAGCTTGGTTTTCAGGAAGGCGCGTCTGACTGCACAAGGGGAGAAGTGAACTGGGTTGTCGTCGGGGGCTAACGGCGTCGAGAAGTACTCCCTAAGGTGCCTCTCGACTGCTGCGACATGCTCGGTGTTAGAGGTCGGATTCGGGATGAATTGACGCTCCAGGTGCTCGGCGAAGATCTCCGCACGGTCTGCTGCGGTGTATCTTGGCGCCCCGTCGCTGTGTAGTAGCGGACGTACCGGGGCTGGGGAATTCGCCAGCTGCCTGCACAGCTTGTGTACCGACGTCCAGTCTGTCGCTGCGGCGTCGATACGTTCCTCCCAGCTTTCGGCGTTGTGCTCCTGAAGCTTGGCCCTTACCTTCTCCGCGAGGCGGTTCAGGTCGCGCTTGTCGCGTGAGCACCCGGTGTCTTGCCACCGCTTGCGCAGGCGCCTCCTCTGGGCGACCATTCGCGTGATGGCGATCGGTAGAGGCCTGTAAGCCGGCCTCTGTGGCTGCTCTTGCGTAGTGGTCGCCTCGCTAAGGGCGCTCTGGATGCAAGTAGTTAGCTCCTGTGCTAGCCCGTCGACGTCCGCGGCGGTAGTGATGGGCCAAGTAGGAGTGGTGGTTTTCATCCTCTCTCCGAACTGCGACCACTCCCTCCAACCTTCCCATGGCCCTTCCAACACTTGTTATACGGGCCGAATCGTGGGGCGGCTGCGGACATAGCACCCTTGGCAATCTTATTTTTACGGTCCGCAGGCGCTTCTTGATCCCTTACAAATTAGAACCATGTGTGTCCCTTAGCAATTCTCCCTTTCTAGGGCATGCACTAGCACATGTAACAAAACAGTTGTACTTCGCTGCCCGTCGACTCCAACAGCTATATTACGCCTTGTGTTGTATTGTTGTTAATGCTCGCCTTCCTTCTCCCTGTCCGTGCCTTGCGCCGCTTCTTCTTCCACCACACCTCTTTGCGTCGATTCGCCAATCTCTAGCTGTCTCCGGACGGCGTACCACGCGTGCGCGAATGCCCTCAGCCGCGCAAAGTTCGCCGGTGAGCTTACGAGATCGCCGTAGTGGACCGGTCCGACCTCCGCTCGACTTATCCCATCCATCATCTTGCACCTAGCTTCTGCATACAGGGGGCAGACCCACAGCGCATGGTGCAGGTCTTCCTCTTCCATACCGCATTCACACATTTTGTCCTCACATAGCGCCATGTCATGCAGCCTTTTCCTAAAACACCCATGTCCCGTGAGAATCTGGGACAGCTGGTGATCCGGCACAACCCAGTGCGATTTGAGTCTGGCCTTCACGTCCGGGAAGAAACGGAACAGTTCCCGTCCTTTCTCCTCATTCGCCCATCTCTTCTGCCATGCATCCATCACCTCATCGCGAATTTCGCTTTTGCGGCGAGCCAGCTCGCTCCGCCGCAAGCCCGGCTCTACCTGTGCTTCGGCCGCGGCCTGGCGCTCCTCATCGTACCGCCCCACACGGATAACCTCTAGGTCCGCCGGGAGAACACCACCCAACACTGCCAGCGCAGCCGTACTGGTAGACCGGTACGCCTTCGTCAGCAGTATCAGGCTTGGTCTCTGGCACCTGAGCAACGCGCTGCGAACAACGTGGAGTGTCGCTCGTTTGTACCAGCAAGCAGCAGCATACGTCACCGTGGCTACGAAAGTGCCCCTGTAGAGGACGCGGAGTCCGGGATATCGAATGCCCCAGGAAGATGCCGACACCCTTGACATCTTGCCGAAGCATTTGGCCGCGCGTTCCCCTATCGATGTCGCATGCTTCGCGAAGGACAGACCCGTGTCGAGAACCACACCAAGGACCATCGTCGACGTAACACTCCCGATCGAGTCCCCGGCAAGCTTGACAGTGGGGGCCCGCTGGAATTTTCCCCTGATTGTCATCATGGATGATTTCGCAGGGGAGAATCCCAGCCTATTCCTGGCACCCCATGCCGCAGCCAAGTCCAGCGTTACCTTGGCCGCCGCCTCAATCCCAGACCGGGATTGGGACTCGATCAGGATGGTCACATCGTCGGCGTACGCTACCATACGGACGCCGTCCGGTAGCGGTAAGCGAAACAGGTCGTCCAGCAGCAGGTTCCATAAAGGTGGACCCAGGACAGACCCCTGAGGGCAGCCCATTGTAGACACCTTCCACTCCACCCGATCCCCGATGAAAAGCCCGACTCGTCGACGGGCAAAGTAGTCCGCCAGCATCTCAAAGATGTTGGGCGGACACCCCCCCCGCTTGACTTTCGTCAGGATCATCGGCCACCAGGCGTTGTCGAAGGCGCCCGCAATGTCCAAGAATATGGCCTGAACATACTTGCCCGAGCCCTCCCTCGCGGCGCGCATGATATCGTTGAGCGCCGTGACGGTTGACTTGCCGCGAGAGAATCCGTGCTGGGAGGCAGAGATCTGGTTGCCGATCGTGGGAGCGCAACATAAAATTACTCGCTCTAAAATTTTCCCAAGCACAGGCAGCAGCGTTATAGGTCGGTAGGCCTTGGGGTCGGTCAGCGGCTTGCCATTGCCTTTCGGCAAGGCAAGCAGCCGGCCCTCCTTCCACACGTCCGGAAACACGCCATCTGTCACACACTTGCCGTACAC
Source organism: Cerastis leucographa (assembly GCA_963082945.1). Lineage (NCBI taxonomy): Eukaryota > Metazoa > Arthropoda > Insecta > Lepidoptera > Noctuidae > Cerastis > Cerastis leucographa. Next base: position 11,119,666 of record OY720353.1, read on the forward strand.
CGCGGTGACTTCCGCGGGTACGACTTTCCAGACATTCTTCACTATCCGCGCGCTGATTCCGTCTAAACCCGGTGCCGTGTTAGGCAGGCTCCGAATAATGCCACCCAGACTGTCACGTGACAGAGGAGACGCAGCCTGACCTGACGGGATGAGCGAGGCGGCGACCCGGATCTGCTTATGGTACGGCGTGTCCCGGGACGGGTCATCGTCCGGGCAGAGTGCCCGCAGGAGGCCAGTCGCCGCGTCGCCCACAGTGCACGCAAAGCCCTCGCCAGTTTGGTGCCATTGATGACCCGGGAAGGTGGCCTGAGCCTGCCGCTAGCGGCACGGTAGGCCAACCCCCACGGGTCCGCGTTGCCCGATTCGGCAATCTGACGGAAGTGCTCAAGCTCCGCCTCCTCCATAGCCTTGCGATATCTTGCTCGCACATCGTGAAATACGCCTTTCAGTCTCTCCTCTCTCGGACCCCCATCCTTCCGTGATCCCTGCCATTTACACCTCGCCTTACAGTTGGCTTTCCGGAGCTTCTCAAGCGCCGGACTCCACCATTCATAGCCGGCGTCCTTTGGTGGGCCTTTCACGCCCAGACACTGGCGCGCCGTGCTTACGATAACCTTTGTGAACTCCTTGCAGACAAAGGACGCCGGCTTGTTCATATCAAGCTTCCCCATTCGCGCGTGGATAGTCTGCTGGAAGCGCGGCCAGTCCACTCCTCGATCCCGGAAGCGCACCGGCTCCCTGCCTGGCTCTGCGCTCCGGTGGCTCTCTGTCCCACCCACCTGGAAGGTGATGAGGCGGTGGTCGCTGGTGCTGGCAGCTTCCTCCACTCTCCAGCCATGCACCCTAACGTTCCTTGTGCTCAGGGTCACGTCAATGTTGGACTCACCGTTTGGGCCGCTGAAAGTGAACGGTTGGCCCTCCGCGTTATTAACGGTGAGTCCATGCGCAGCGATGAATGCCTCCATGGCCACCCGCCTGTACTCCGTTGCGTGGCCACGGCCAGTGTAGTGGCGTGGCGCGCTGTGCCACATAGGCGAGTGGGTGTTGGTGTCCGCGCAGATGATAATGCGCCTCCCATGTAATGCCTCCATCACTCCTTCCAGGTGGTGCAGGTGTCGGTCGATTGGCTCGGCGTATTGAAAATATGCCGAAACCACATGCACGTCTAAGTCTGCCAGGTGCACTACCAGGCAGTGCTCGGTGCTGAGGTGGTGCAATACCGCACAGGCCGTGTCCTGCCGGTGGATATATGCTCCCGCTTTTGGGAGGGGCCCGTGCTGCATGATGTTTCCGTCGATGGCCTGCGCGTATTGCTCTTGCAGGAGTACCACCTCGATCCCCATGTCCCGGCACACCGCTGGGAGTTCCCTAGTAGCGAGCGCTGACCCGGCGAGATTGATTTGCCCGATTCTTCCAGTTGTCTTATCCATAATTGGTCATCGACACGTTCCTCTCCGTGACATAGATCCTCGCCGGGCAATCCCTCGAGGCGGTCTTGTGACTGGCCGCCTCCTTTTTGCCAAAGCGCTTGCACGTCGCGCAGCACGTCGTGCTTGACGTGCAATCCTCGCCGCGGTGGCCGGTTGCACCACACCGGTGACACGTGGTTTCGGCCGACCGACAGGCGCGCTCGGGGTGACCATACTGCTGGCATTTGGTGCAGCAGGTGACGTTCACGTAGTCCGTCACCTCAACTGCTTGCCATCCGATGTAGACACGCCCTTTGCTCAATAGTGCCTCACGGAGCTCGGCTGAGCAGGCATAGATGACAGCCGTCGCCTGGGCCGCTCCGCGCGACCGGTTCTTTTTAAAGGCGCCAATGGCCTCCTTTTGTAGGCGAGCGAGCGGCCACTTCACATCCTCCTTAAAATTTTGCTCGTGTAGGTCGGCCAATACCTCCTCAAAGCTTGGGTCACCATCCAGCCTGTTCAGGCAGACTAGCGGCTGCCTTTTCTTGGGCTCGGTCACCCTCAGCGTCGTCGGAATCGCCGCCCGGAGTCTCGTCGCCGCCGCATCCGTGGTTGTCTGGACCAGTACGCCAGCATTCCCCACCTTGCGGACCTTCGCCACCTGGACCCATAGCTTGGCGGGGTCTACAGCCTTTTTAAGTTCCGCTTTTGTTTCTTCCGCCTTCTTTAATGCGCTGTTCTCATCCGCCGGGTAGAAGGCCAGTACAGGCCCGGGCGTGGTCTGTATTTTGACCGGCTCTGAGCGCTGCGGAAGTTTAAGCGCCGATGCGTAGGAAGCCGCTGGTGGTGGCACGTAGCTCTGCCGTGTCTCGTTTGCCGATGTTGCGGATGCTGCCTTGTTCTCGGCTGCTTGCAGGCGCAAGGTGAGGTGCATGATCACGGCTGCAATTCTCTCCGTGTGCAGCCCAATGGCGGCAACCTCGTCCTTGTTGAGCCTCGACGTCTTTGACCGCACTGCCTCCATTATTCCTTGCGTCGATGCTGTAGCCAGTCCCGCCAGTGATGCTACGGGGGCAACCGCCATTGGGTCTACACCCTGCATGATGATGCCGCCTTGTTGGCATTGTTCCAGTGGCGCCTCGCTATTCTCTGCCTTCTCTTGCTGCTTGCCATCTTCGACTGGAGGGGGGGCCGGCGGCGGCGAGGTACTAGGTCGGGACAGCAGTCCCCCGATCGGTGGCACGTCGAGACGCGGCGGCTTTCTGCCGCCAATTTTGCGCCGCACTGCTTCCTGGACGTCCTCCGGAGAAGTCAGCAGCCTCTTTGCCGCAACTGGTGCGGGGAGCGCAGGGGGGGATGAGACATCCACCAGCATCTCCGTGGATGGAGTGCTGAAATTTTGTGGTGGGGTTCGCGCAAGTGATGCCCGCGGAGTGAAGTCTCTGCACATCTCTTCAAGTGCCTTCATTTCCTGCGCCTTTACCTCCATTTCTTTCTCGATGAGTTCCTTTTGGCGGCGAACCGCCTCCTCATCATCCGCCATGCTGAAGCTTATTGTGCAGCCAACTTATTTGGAGTAGTTCCAAATTTCCTAAGTATACCGAATTTTCTAAGTCCTGTTAATACACGAACTGACTGGACTTAGAAAAATTTCCGACGATCCTTTTCGTATGAGGCCGATACCACCAATTCGCGGTCGCACATATACAGTACAGTGTATGGTGTCGTCAGCGGCACCATGCACCACTAGTCACACGAAAATTTCACAAGTCCAAAAAAAAAACACACTAAGTCAAAGGAACGATACAAAGTACTTACCCCGTATAGGGGAATGGGTGGTTCCCGGGATAATCCGGGAATATCCTGGATAATCCTGGATGAGGTTCACGAAAACTCACTTTCAGCTTGCGAGCCTTAGGAACAAGTTATAATACACAAGCGTCACTATCGCGGGGAAACGTCACTATCGCGGGGGGGGGGCTAAAATTTAAAAAGTTACAAATTTGACACTGACAGGTGACAGCTGTCACACTGACAGGCCGGCACGTAAACGCCACTGAATAAACGTCACTATCGCACTTGTGTCACTGTCACTCATACACCGCGTCTCTTTCGCACAATACTGGGCTACGCCCACACAGTTTTGTATCCCGCTCTAAAACCAATATGGCCGCGGGCTCATATGGCAACTACCGCAAGATAGTACGAGAGGGACCGAGTTTTAACAACAGCCAATCACAAAAAAGGAATTAAAATAAACCAGCGCAGGTTCTTCGCACGTCCGCTCGCCACGACCGCAGGCAGCGAAGTGCGACCAGTCCGTAGTGCGGCGTGGCGCTGTAGGAGAGAGTCGTGTCGGCATCTCTGACAGGACGACGAGTACAGGCTGATACATACTGCGGCCGCCGCGTCGGATGGCGTGTTTACCCCCACCATGGGCAACACACACCGACCTGGCACGTCTGGATCGGGTGGCGTGTGCGCGCATGGCGTCGCGTCGGATGTTCATAGTGTGATTCTGGTCATAAGAAAACAATACATTTGATTCGACTCAACACGCATCACGTTTCATCGGGTGGCGTCGCGTGTTAATAATGTGTTTCCGCCTTTATTTATTAAACAAAAACCAGTAGCTAGAACTATAGTTAAAATTAAGATTAGCAACCATTTTATGACAACTGGGATTTTAACTATGGCAATTTGACAATCTTTATGAGGCGGCATCCCACTGTGTCGACAATGGCGCCGAATAATCAATTATTCAATTTATAATTTGTAACATCAACTAAATCAGTTTCTAGAACTAATTACAAATTAAAAATTAATAAGATTATTTTACAGAGTAGTTAATTAGTGCAAAACCTGTTCTTTGTATTAAATCTCTTGATCTGCCGAAAATGGTTTTAAGCAAGCAATTGTTGTAAAAAGTAATGAAGCTACTAATTTATTATTAAGAGCGTTTACGGCTAGCGCGGAACGTCAAGTTTAGGTAATTGTTTGCAAATTTCACTCACACAGGAGCAAGCGTAACTGTGTGCATAGAGTTGCCGCGTACGCTCTCTTTATAGTTAGACTAACCAACTTTGATCCGTTTTAGAGCAATGCAAATGTATTGTTATTGCAAAATTAAATTGGAATTTACATCCAACTTTGATTTATTGTTATTCTTCTGATTTGTAGATTTAGGAGAAATAAATATTAATCATTTTACCTTTTATACTCAGGATGAGTAGGTGGGTAATTAAATAAAGATTTATAATGTTATGTTTAGTAAATCATTTAATATAAAAAGCTGTATACATTATAAAATAGTTTGCCTCAATTGCATTGATCGGCTCTTTCTAGGATCAATTATTTCAGGAAGAACACACAAATAATAAAATTTTGTTAAACGAGGAATCATTTTTTCTTTCCAAAATTGATCGTCTTTGTAAATTCTTACAACTTTTATTGGAAATTCAGGACCAGTGTACACCGCAAACAAACAGACATTTTTGTTAGCAATATTTAGTTGTCCCTGAACTTGGTAATACCAGTCATGGTTAACATTAAAAATTACGTTAACACCATCAAATAAAAAACATTTTAATTTTTTTTGACGGATTGCTGCATCTGGGTCAATTCCGCGTATAGAAATGGGACATTTTATTTCTATAAGTCCTTCGTCACAAATTCCATCTGGTGAAGCTCCTAAGAAACAATGGGTTTCATCGATGAAAAGACCACATTTTTGGATGGTTATGTTTTCTTGAATGGCGAGTTGCTCAATAGCCTTTACCTCATTTTCTTTGCCATATTTTATTGACGCTACATGGTCCAAGGAGTATCCATATAAAATAGATTTTACGAGTGGTGCTGAATTCAAATTCGGGCGTCGTTTACAAATTTTAGCAAAATTAGAAGCAGTTAAAATACATCTTCTCAGCTCGATCCACAAGGCACTTTCAGCCTGAAGAATTGTATCCCTTTCAATGTCATGCCGGTTTAAGGCCTGTTTTTTTAAATTTTCAATGAATACTTCCTGTGCCTGCTTGAAATCGTCTGGGTTCATATCAGGCTTTTGACATGCATTTCCGTAATCGACTTTGGCTACGGGCCCTGCGCTAAAGATTATTTTTCGGCGAGGTATTTTGCGTTTCCGATTTTGATTTATTGAAAAACGCTTTTGCTCTAAATGTTTCAGGGATTGACCTGGACTTTTCTGGTAGGCACATTTATACAGGGTAGTTTGAGGTTTACCTGTGTTAAAACTAACTACAGCGGCATGACAACGGACGGAGTAAGAATCTTTTAGAGAAAAATTAATGCGTTTCCCACCTACAGTCTTTGCTACTATGCTGTTGAACTGCTCTGCACGGTTCGTGGTAAAGTCGTAGAGCAGACTTCGAGAATGATAAGCCAGCTGAGAGATATTTCGTTGTAGTTTTAACATCAATGTTTTTGCTTCGAGTGTTTGGTTTGTTTCTTTTTTTCTCTCTTCGGTGCAGTAGTACAAGTCACATTCACTGTGATCTCCAAAGATGTGTTTGCCGCTGTTTAGAATATCTCTCTGAATTTTTATAATTTTTTCTGATTCCGTTAAATTTTGTGTTTGCCAGTGCCGTACTGAAGATCTCACTGCTGTTCTGAGTCGAATCAATCGTTCGGGTGTCAATAATTTACGCTCCGACAGAGGGATGGTTGTATCAGTTTTAAGGCATAAATTTTTTCCGTTGTAGTTGCGGAGGAGATGGTTGGTACACTCAATTTTTTGAATAAGAACCCCGGGATATGGCCTGCTTTCTAAAATATTTTTATATGTACTTGCATCACCATCCGCAATCAATATATTGTAAATTAATTTACGAGTTGATACGGAGGACTTAAATCCTTCTACCAGTATTGTTGGTTCCATACTAGAAGATGAACCGACGTGATTTTTAGAGCATTTGTGAGCAGCAGGCTGTTGTTCCTTTTTATTTGCGCGGGCACAAATTCCACAATACTTATTTCGGACCCCAATGTAGAGAACTTTCCCTGTGTGATGTCCTATAATAGCTGCAACACCGGACAACGCATTATACTGATTTTTGTATGAGCGTTTGCTCCAGCAACAGTCTGCTTCCACTGGTATCATCGGGATGTCATGAGTGTCACCTCGTAATCGAGCAGCAGCTGTTTCCTCCTGAGCTGCGACCATCATACTTTCTTCAGCGGCATTTTTCCACATGACAGCTACTTTATCATGACATTTACTATAAGTGAATAATGACATAACAGGTAAGTCCATCGATGCAACTACTTCATTTAAATTTGTTAGGCCTATTCCTGAAATTATGGCTCCTGACACGGCGCCTTCATTGACATTTAGTTTATCTTTTTGTGTTTCATCGTGACTACTCAATTCGAATTTAGAATTGCACATATTACATTGAAAGAAAAATTTTGATAGTAATCCTGTTTTATTTTCTTTTATTAGTGTAAGGTTTCTTAATGTGCATCCAAAGCGATCGTTATGGTTCGCAATTTTAACCAACCCCTCAAAAAAATGTTGAAAATCAATAATTCTCCTTCCATTAATTTTTATTGGCTCATTAATCGGATTCTGTAAAAAAAATATTGATACGTCAAAGATGTTTTCAGTTGGTTTGATTATACCTACTCGTAACATAAAAAGATTCTATTAAGTTTATTGCTACTTACCTCTGCAGAAGTACTTATGTCGTGGTCAAGAAGCTCATCCGAACATACTTCCGAGATATCATCTCTGAAATATTTAAAACATTTATGTACATAGTCAAAATAATTATTACAGCATTTTCTTTGTCAGACGCTTTGGCATATACAGGAATTTTTCAAAGAAAATTACGACTCAATACACAAATTACGACACAATACAACTCTACAAACTATAAGTACCTACCAACTACAACCATAATATTATAGTATTATTTTGTAATGGATTTCAGAAAAGTAACGCCTTTTTACATTCAAGCCTATAAAAGAAGTAATAATAATGGGAAATTATACCTTAAAGACATAGTCTGATCGCATTCATTTGTCACTTCTATTATTTCTGATTGCGATTCAACTATTTCCAATTCTTTATCAACTCTTGTGTTTGATTTTGGAGGTAGCTGTGATTCTTTGGTGTTATTCTTGTGTATTTGACCTTCTCTTTTCTGCCTGTAGCAATAAATCGGTTATTAAAATCCCCGTATAAGAAAAATGTGAATTGGTTATAACCAGCTACGTCATTAAAAGTGGTATCTCGGTAACTTACTTTTTAGCTTCATTAGCCTTGGCCAAATTCCCATAACTTTTCCTTTTCTTCCCCGAATAGCGCCTTTTGTTAGCCATAATTATCTGAAAAAAAAAGTAATATGAAATCAAATGTAAAGAATATATAATAATCTTTTTAAGTTATTAGAACTCCATTACTTTAAAATATGTACTCACCAAAGTTTTGTTTTGTTAAAATAAATATTATTAAAACAAAAAGTATCAATGCGTCTCAGTCGCGCTAAAAACTCGTCAAAGTAAAACACAATTTTACGTAGCACGCGGCGACGGGAGCGACACACGTCCTACCTCTAAAAGGCCTCGGCCGGCACTGAGCGCTGCACGGTGGGTTGATTTATATACGTAGTGGACTTAGGACATTAAAAAAAAAGTCATCTTATTTTTACTGATTAATGATGCAAATTTGTTCTACTATCTAATACAGTAAATTATTGTTCTATGACTTTTTATTTTACGCATTATTTTTAGTACTACAATTTTTTAAATATTTTTTTGTATAGAAAAAATCATAAAATCTAAAGAATCTCAAAAATCTGAAAACATCTCCAACTGCGATGTATATATTAAAATAGTACTATTTATTAGCTTATTTTTACAACTAGTCAGCTACTGCGCTTTGCTGCGATTTAGGAGAATTTTTTTTTTAATTTTTTTTCTTATTAAAATCGCATTTAAGTCTACAAAATCTCAAATTTCTTCCAATTGTTGGATAAGTATTTTAATAGTACAATTTATTTGCATCTAATCGTCTACTGTAGTTTACTGTGACTTAGTAGGTAGTTAGACTTTTTTAGATTTTTTTGAACGAAAATATCTTAAAAGTCACCTAAATCTTAGAATACTTAGCAGTGATAATTATTGTATTCTCTATTCCACACCACCCCAGAGGTAGAGAACTAGGCGCGTTTTTTTTATCAGTGGTCTCCCCAATAGGCCTAATCCACGACTACAAATCTGTGTTCTGTATGTGTGAGACTTACAAAGACAAATTCAAAATTCAAATCATTTACCAATATTTTTAGGAGGGGCCTGCACCATGCTCAACACCATGCTCTGACAATAACGGGTCTTCAGTTAAAACCCCTAAATTTTCTTGATCATCATCGTCAACAAATGTATCCTTAACGATCAACAAAGCTGTTGCTTCTTCTGAAAAGGCTTTGTGTTTTCGCACCAGTTTGTGTCGTATCTTTGAAATATGTGGATCAGAGCTGATTAACAAATTGTTCAAAATATCTTCATTAGTAGCTTTTCTACAGAATTTCCTCGAATTATGAGCACGATATCTCCGAAAATCTTTGTTGCGTGCTTCAGCTGCTTCTTCGGATAATTTTCCAATGGGCACTATACCCAAGCTTTCAATAATAGCTGCTCCGTGAGCTAAAACTTTGTGAACACTTGCAGGCATGTAAAACCAATTATATAATTCAATGTATAGTTCCATGGTGGTTTCGGTATAATCTTTAAACTTCAATATATCAATACGGTGACCCGACGAAATTGCTTCTAATATAGTTTTAAATCTTTTTATTAATTCTTCATTTACTCCTGTGATCGAAGCTGCAATATCGGGGTTTTCGAAAAATCTCCTCGCAGTATTCCCATCATTTGTTGTACCATGACCCTGTTTCACAACATCAATTAAAAGTCCTGTTTCGGATTTAAATGCTTCCTGAATATTTCTCTTTTTGCTCTCCATAATAGCTTTACTGTCACCTTTCACCATCCATGTCTTCAAATCTAATCTGTACGCTATATGAAGAATGCATTCCATGAATCGTATCCAGATGTGTAACGACGATAAACCATATTTATATAAATCGACATCAATTTCTTTTGCCAAAACCAAGGACAAATCATTCATTTCCTTTGGAGTAGCTTTACATATGTCACATCTTTGTGTTGATGTATCGCAAAGAACTGCAGTCGCTTTACCATCTATCATGGTTAGTATTAGGTTGTGCGAGATGGTCAAATCATCAACCACTGTCTTAACTAAATTGTTAATCTCTGCCTCAATCGCATTTTTTTCTTGCAAAATGCTGAATTTGTTTTCCTTCATGAATTTAAAAAACAGCGGACGACACCATAATGAGGAATTTGGGGAATCATTTTCCCATATAACTCTGTCACCAGACACTAATTTGATAGGAATCAAACTACCCATAAATACGCTAGAATCGTCAAAGTCCTCATCTTCTTCATTTTCTCTTCCAACTTTCTGCTTATAATTGGCTTGATTCGAAGCTCCGTCAAATCCCCATTTACTAATCAGTGTCAAATCTTTACAAGTTTCACTAATTTCGTTTGACATTATAATTCTCTTCACAGTAATATCCAATAGTGCCTGCAATTCTATCATAGCCGTTTTATCTGTTACTACAATAGCAGTTTTAGGTGGATAACATTTATTTTTTTCATTTTGCAGTGCGTAGTAAGAGGGATATACGTTGGTACCAGTTACTTCTGCGATACTTTTTCGTAGCGTATTATATTGCCATTTTGACAATTTCAAAGACAAAAACAAGCCTAAAGCTTCATCTGGAGAGAATACTGATTTCTTTTTATTTCCAAAAAGACAATCTTTTACTTTTTGCACGTCCTGTGGATGCTTGAGCAGATGCTGTAATATGTCAGCAACATCTTCCTTTCCTTCTGCTTTTAAGTTAAAAACATGGGCATGTGACAACTCCTCTGAAGCAATAGTTTGCGTAGTAAGTTCCGTACGTCTCTTTTTTTGTTTAGGACCTAATTCTGTAAATGGTTTTCTCGGACTTACTTGAGTTGATGTACCAACAGACACCTTTTCATGAGATGTAGTTGATGTGCTAGGAACTGGTTCGTCGTCGTTTTTTGCAAAATCTTTCATAAACTCAGGCCAAACTATCTCCGATGCCAACCAATCACTGTATTTACTTCTAAATGTATGTTCTTTTCGTTTAGCATTTTCCCATTTTTTATAAGTATTATAACAATACTTTGCGCAGAATTCCTTTAGCAAATTATCATTATCTTGATTTAAATCACACAATTTTGACTTGATAGCACTGTATAAAAAGTTATGATCCTTAATACTACCACTTGATTTCAATTTCACAAATATATCAACATTAGTAACTAAATCACTAAACATTTTCACAAAATTCTCGAAAATCAACTTTTAACAAAAATCAAGTAACGAGCGGGTAGTCCGTATGTAAAGGGTGGTTACAACGAACTGATATCATTGTTTTCAACTTGCTACCCCAAATATTTTTTACCTGCAAATTTACTGCCCTCTGATTGGCGCACGTCACTAATGACGACTCGTCTACTGATAAGAAAACCGGTTTTGGTGTTGTGGAAAGAGTGGTGTGGAATGCAGTTGCACAAAATATTTACAACAAACTAATAATAATAATCCTAATAATATGCACCATGCATCGAATTCTTTGTTTTATTCATACAAATTAAATCTCTGAAATTTTAGGGTAATAACCTACTTTAAAAAAAAGTTCCAAAACATAAAAGTATGGTATAAGTATATACAATGCAAATATATATTTAAAAATCCTTAAGTCCCAACTTCGCGATTTCAGCCCACCGTGCGCTGGTGCGATTCCGCGCCGATTATATAGTAGTACTAAATAATTCATAGTAAAATAAACAAACAAGTTATTAAAATAAAAAATGACTACGTTTTAGAACGTAAATGTCTTCATTTATTAGGTCTAAAAAAAAAACAAAAATACCTTTTATTTCATCCTAAACTAACACGTTAAATAACTCGAAAAGTGGCTAACAATGATACTTTTGAGTCTACTTTTCTTGTATGAAAACTAACATTAATTACTTTTGTTTTTCAGCCATGCACTAATAAATGTAATTGTTCTTTTAATAGTAATATTGTTATAAGTTTGTCGTTTATGGTTTTACTATTATCTAGCATCTGCGTAGCCCTTCGACCGCGAGTTTTAAAAAGGGATTGAATTAAAACTGTTCTAATGAGAAAACTGTATGATCATTTGAAAATATTTTTCAGCCATGCACTAGATTATGAAATCCTCAATAATTTGACATCAATATCTTATCTACATATTATATAGATTATCGTTTTATTGTCCGTCGGAAATCATCGATTTTGACTTAAGTGTGGTTCGTACGGATGAACGCTCTTAACTTAATAACGCATTTGCATTTGTGAATATTAGTATTGTTTAATTACTAAAGTAATTAATAGTGAAATATTAGTATTGTTTTACTGAACTTACTATGTAATGCATAACTGTACTGAATTATTGAGTGTGTGTGAGTAGTACTTCCGAGTTCCGCACTTCCGCCCACTCAGAACCGCAGGCGCAGCGAGATGTCTCGTTCGAGTGAGCTCGCGATTAGAGAATTGAAATATTAATTAAATGAAAGTAGTTTTTGAAGTGAGCAATATTAAGTTGTATTAATAAGAACTGTAACAATTGAAAGACAGATCCAAAAGAGTGTGTGAGGAGTTTCTTGGCCCATGCTTCTTCTTACATCAACCATGTTTGCGAATGGGTGGCCCAACCTATGGAAAGTTTCTAAGTGCTTGTAACTGGTTTATTAGAAATAAATTATGGAGTTTGAGTCAAGTGTTGTGTGTGATTTCAACTACCCGTCTACCTATCTACCAACAATGAAGAATAATGTCACACAGATATCGACTGAAAGGCAATATGGCGTCGATATTCAGATAAGGGTTCCACCTCGTGGAATCCCCGCCGTGTTAGATATTATGTTTTTGTGCGACATGATTTCAGAACGAAAGCAAACTGCAAACTGGAAGACGCCATGTGACGCAATAGAATGGGGCAATAATTGAAAAACTATTACTTTTTGTGCACAGCAATCAGGCTTAAATTCACGAAAGAATATTTTTCCTAAGTTCGTGGTATTTTTTCCTCTTTTTCAATAAATGTACATCTTATGTCCGAAAATATCAATAAAAACATCTCCTTTGGAGCTACTACACTCTCGATTACTTCTGACTTTTATTCTCAACTTTAGGAATCGCTCTAACATAAAAAATGTTGAATTCCATCTAGTTCTTACATCTGCAATAAGTTTTAAAACTGATTCATATGAAACATTTGGATTTTCCGTAGCTTATCCGCCTGCACAACACTATTTTTTATCCAATGAACAATTTCTCGTAATTTTATAACAGCTGATTTAACACAGGGTAACTTTAGTGCCTCTTCAACTAAGATATTTATAGTATTCGCAAAACACGATAATTTTTTTCTTTCACCTAAAGACATTCGAATGGCAGCCAACGTTCAGTATTTTTAAGTCTTTCAAAAGGTCAAAACGAGCAATAAGGTATTTGACAGAGGTCTCTGCGCCTTAACGGTGCGTTACACTCTTCGCCGGATACCTAATGTAAAAGGCACAACTGCGTGCAAAGGGGATTATGTAACATAAAACCAGTATGTTTACTTAAATTGTGATAATTCTAAAATTTCGGCGCTGAGTCTTTCTTTTTCTTGTTTACTGAGAATTTTCAGTAGAATATTTTTAGTAGTCGGATAGTTGATAAAAACTATCAGAGTGCTGGCCGTACGCCACATCGAAGTCCGTGCTTAGCTGCAATAGTTATAATAATAAGTTGGTAATACAGTTAAAAGACTAAAACATTGTAATTATGAATTTTATGTTTTTTTTTTTTCGTAATCGGAATCTTGGTCTAAATGCACTGTTTCAATTTTCGGGAGTAGTCTTATTCCACCATGCATTGGTATATTTATATTGAGAAAATGAAAGAGAAAGTCGGTGCGCGCTGGTGGCATAGCTGACCTATTCTTTAAATACCCAAAAAATCTGTTGATCAGGCACCAAATTTGACGGATGGCCGCTGTTGGCATTTGCAACTGAGTGAAGCTCTGAGCTAAGAACCTTTTCCTGTTGCTGCAATAATTTTAGTAGGTCCCGTACTCCCATACCTTATCCTAACTATTCCCCTTGTAGACTATGACTCTAGAGATAATTACTTACCAACACATATCCATGTGGTTTATTTAAGGCCGGCTACTCTTCAAAATACGACTCGATGGTTTGAGCCGATTGTTCATTTTCTTCATGTAATTGGCGTATTCGTTCTTTCACCGTTGCTTTCCATTTCATCAGGACTATAGACCAAGGATCCGATGAGTTACGTAGCCAGTTTAAGTCGTCAAGAGTCTCATTAGGATATATCCCGTCTTCGAGAAATGAAGGCGGCGGTCTCGGTGATGTCCGAGAGGACGAGGGCTGGGTTGATTCAACGATGTTTCTTTTTTTGTTGTAAGTGCTCCTAATTTTTGCAGCCGTTTTCTTTGATTTAGCACCTGGTATACTAGTTTTCCCCGGGCCGGTAATATTATGTCATTGGCAGTGGTACAGGCTGGTACATAATATGTTGTCGTATTTTCCCCGGGGAAAAGCGCTTTTATTGCGATAGCCCATCGAAAGTAATTTAAAAGTAAATTGTATGATTTTTGTGGAGCCGGAGAACCTGTTTAGCTAAAGCTGATACCAATAAGTTTCTTGCGCTATCTTCATCTATCGCGCCACCCTTGTAAGTAAATAATATCGACGTTTTAAGTGTTTCTTTTAACAGTTTTTCAAGAGCCTGAAAGATATAGATATATAGCCAGCCTATAAGAATACAAAAACATTTATGTTGCCTACCGTTACCGTTGTATTCTTGAAACTTGAAACCTATCAGGAAGTAATCGTATGAGTAAATAAATATTGTGGACAATCCAAACAACACTATCTGGCTATCTAGCCCCAAACTTAGCAGAGCTTGTAGCACGGGAACCAGATAGCTGATATGATACATTATATTATTTTTGTAAGTACACTACATATTATAAAACAAAGTCCTTCGCCGCGTCTGTATGTCTGTCTGTTCGGCATGACGCAGACATAGATGCGCGGGTCAGCTTGTTTTTTTTTTTATTTATTTATTTATTTAAAGAAATTACATTAAAGAGGTGTTACTTAAGACTAAACTCGCCAAACTTTTACGTTTGATGGCGAGAGGCGATCTTTTGTATAACAATGTACCACCTTAACTATGTACTACCAACTAATTATATATTAAACTTACTTACTATATTCTGTTATGGCTAAATCTTATACAGGGTGAAATTGAACAGATGCGACAAATTTAAATATACAATAATACGTGTTGTCAACAAAATTTAGAACATATCAAATGTAAAATTAAAAAAGAATCTAACAGTGTTACGAAAAACGTTAAAATAATTAAAGTATCAAAGAATTTCGCGTACTACCGTTTTCGCGTAGTGGGCACGATTTAGGTATACATTCTCGCTATGAATGAATCGCGCCGCCGCCCCCGTCCGCCTGGCCGCCCGCGCATCTCTTTCTCGCGCGCACGATTAATAAAATTTTTGTAAACCTTTCCCTTCATACTTTTGTCGGCTGAGGACGATCAAAAATACAATAAAAGTAAATAGTAAAACAATGTTTTAGTAAGAGGTATAACCTGAATAATGTTTGTTACAACAACAAATCAATTATTGTATTTCTGGCGTATTTAAAAAGTTGGAATCACAGTATTTACAATAATTATTAAGTATTTACACTAAATCAAATCAGTACACTTACGTGTATTTTAATAATTGTTCAAAATGTCCACCTCAGTTTTGTAAACACAATTGAGCACGGCGCCGCAAATTGTCCTTAAGTTTTATTAATTAAAGTTTGTGATTTTACAGTTTCGAATGCACTCCTGATTTTTTGTTTTTTAGCTCGTCTGTCCAGCATGTTTTGAGTGATTCTTCCCAATGAAGGTGGGACATTAGGATATTTTAGCCGAAATCTTCGCTGCGTTTCACGTAGATTTCTTACGGTGTTGTACCACACAACAATATCAAGATACTGTACGTTTGTTAACGGTTCACAATTATTTCGTCTCGTCCTAGGCATTGTTATGACAAACACAAGACAAAAATACAAATTATTCGCAATACGTAAAGTGGGATTTGCGGAATGCGCGCGCGACCGTGACCTACAAACGTTTTAGGACGACTAATGAACTAAGGAAGGGTGGGCGGCGGGAAGGGATGTCGGCGCTGGCGCTCATGCGAGGTTTGGCAACGTCGCGCGATACTTACACTAGAAAATAGGCAAAATTAGGTAAATGACCGCTATGAACGGCAACGAGATTATTGTGCACTGCGATGAGTAGGACGAGATTTTTTGATACTTTAATTTTTCTTATTTATTTTGCATATTAATTTATTTTGCTGGAGTACCGATAATTCGTACTTAAATAAAGATAATAACATCAATGGACCATTTTAAAGCGATAGTCACGTAATTTTTTTTAACGATTTAGATTGTAGAAAAAACAGTTTATAATTACTATGTTACTGTAACTGAAGCTCCCATTGCTTTTTGTCGCATTTATTCAAAGTCAGCCTGTATAATGTGTCTATTTCTGGTTGCAATCCTGTATAATGTTTTTTAATTTTGCCTTGAGTAATCCCTTACTAATTTTTACTTTTTCTTTTAATAAATCTATTTTGTTAAACACTTTAGGTACCAAATACTTAGATGTTGTCTTACCATAATAATTTTTTACTTGTGTTTGAATCAGTTGGTTCTCTCTAACCCGACGTGTGTTGTACTTGTTTTTAACATTAACTTTATAGTTGTTAGATAAGTTAGGGAGAGAGGGCGCTGCTGTAACGCCAATAACATCGTATCTATGGCGATTATCACACGGCACCGCGCGCTGCCGCGGAGGGCGGTGGCGGTAAAGCGGATTTCGTAGCGGTACCCCGCGCGGTAAGGCGGTTTACGCGCCTGTCCGCGCGGTTAGATTTAACGCGGATTTGACCAGTTTGATCACAGACATTGGCAAGAATGGACGCTGAAGTGGCGGAAATAATCTGGCTTTTATCGCGTAAAAAGAAATTAAAAAGAAGATATTGGGATCATCCATTTTTACGAAGCAGAACACTAAATAGGACATTCATGTTATTCTATAAAAGTTTGAGAAAACACGAAGATACATTTTTCAAATATACGCGAATGTCTACTTCTTCGTTTGATTATTTGCTAGCAAGGATAAGACAAGCAATTCCTGGAGTAAATACGAACATGCGTCCTTTTATTTCACCGGAAGAAAAGCTTCTTGTGACCTTGAGGTAAGTGAAAAGAAAAAGCACATTTTTCCAATTTATATTTTTATTATTTTAAATAAAATCAGTCAGTCAATCATTCTGATGATTGAATCTACCTCAGTCTTTTTAATGATATTTTAGTAAGTACTTTTGTTTTGTTCCCTCATAGCCTGAATAGAAACATTTTTAAATTTTTTGTAGGTACTTACATCTAATTATAATTAGTCATTTTAATATCTTATTAATCAAATCACAGTATGTTTGTATTAATCACAGGTTAAATCACGTATTTATATCTACCTAAAACTAATTTACATAATCACAGTTTTCTATCTTCCGTACAATATGGTATACACTACACCATGGTTTTAAAACAGTGATAAAATCTCTGATTCATCAGTAATGTTTGAATGAACTGTGGCAGGTGTTGCCGGTATTGCTTCTGTAATATTATCTGTAATTCCGGCAGCAGAGGTCCCTTGGTCATTTTGATGGTTAAACTGCATTACTTCATAGCGACTGGAATTGAGTGTATACACCGTGTAAATCACCTCATCACGAAGCCGTCAACCAAGCATTCTGTACATGAAACTAAGTAACTTTAAGCAAAAATTATTGCTGGGAAACGACTTTTTTTTGGGGGGTGTAAAATCATGTTTTGTGGTAGAACTCAATGTAACGCACTCAAAACACTGTGCTGATGGCCGGATTGAATAGTACGAGGGTCGTGGAGGTGTTTAAAGTAAAAATCTTACATTAAAAACTTGCATTTAAAAAAATACTTGTCAAAATGTCGGAACTTTGACCCCTAATATCTCCGTAACTAGAAGGTTCCCAGGTATGATGTAGAACAAAAAAATGATCGCAATGACAGGGAGAACTAGTGCCTTTCGGCTTCGTTAAGAGGTGTTTTACACCCTTTATGATGAAGAATTCGTAAAATAACCCTGATTTTGATTATTAGCATAGGACATTTCAGCGTCGCTTGGTTCTTTATAATTGTACATTTCATCTTGAGCTTGTGATATGCATTTAATCATATTTATTTTCACTATTGACTTCAATCGATCGGGTACTTTCTTGAAATCAGGCACCAAAGAGAGTATAAACTGTCGGTCAGGATCTTCTTCGTTTACTTTTTTGCTCATTGAAGATTTCAGAGTATCGATTAATTCTCGAGTCATCTCTTCAGAATGATCAGATTTCTTTCTTTTTGGACTGTCTTTATATGGTCCTCCAACCGATTCCTTACCTTCCCCAACTGATTTATCGTCTGCAGCAGACAAACTATTTTCAGTTTTATTTATTCCAGCGTAAGGTTTTAAAAATAACAATTGATTATAAAATCGATATTGATTATTTTTCTTAGGTCCCGCTCCGCTCTTAATGTTTTTTTGCCTTCGGCACTCCTTCATGAAGGCGTCTCGAAGGTTTTTCCACTTTATTTGTAGCGAGCGCCCTGTAATAAAAAATAAAAAAAATTCAGATACCTGGCCACGGGGTGTTCCTTTACCGATCTGCATTACAATTATCGTCTTGGGATATCAACCATACGAAATATTGTAGAAAAAGTATGTGATGCATTATGGGATGTAATGAAAATGGAGTGTTTTCCCGAACCTACAACTGAAATGTGGGTAAATATAACTGAAGGATTTATGTCAAGAGCTAATTTTTCCTCATGTTTTATGTGCCTTAGACGGTAAACATGTGCGTGTTATCAAACCGTCTCTAACTGGATCCCTGTACTACAATTATAAGCATTATTTTTCCATCTTACTTCTGGCTATATGTGATTCTAATTACAAATTTATATACAGTGTCGCCCATGCGCATGTGACCGCCCGTAATATTCTGAATATTCATGAAAAAATATCGAAAATAAACTTCAAAAGGGGGGGTCTATCTGTAACATTTATCATGTTATTCAATTTTGAATTTTTTAAGTAGAGTTTGTAGACTTGCTTTCTATTTTTTGACACATCTCCGAAGTTTATGGGTCGATTTGTATTTTGTTTATTATTTCCAAAAGCTTATGAGTTATTTTAACAGGTTAATTAACATTTTACTAAAAATTATCGATTACGAAAAAAAAAAACGGAATCGAAGTAATTTTTTCGGTAAAAAATTGTGTATTTATTTTAAAAAAACTAGTGTAAGTCCATAAATTATCCCCATAGGACCACTTTTTTAATCATTATTTGTAATCTACTACATAACAGCTAAAAATTCACAGAACATTACTAATACCTATCTCTAAAAAAAAACCAGCAAACAACTTGTTGAACATTTGCAACTATTCAAATAAAAAGGGTCGCTCAGGTAGAAACAGGTTCCTAGAAACAGCTTTTTAACAATTGCGTCCCTACCACGTGCACACCCTTGTCGGCTAGCGTTACTTCATTCAGTCGCTTGATTACTGACCCCGTGACGCTACGTGTTTTGTGATTTGTGCACTACTTAATCTTGTGAGGAAAGTTTGTTAACTACTCGTATCATTGCAATGGTACGATTGCGTGATCTACCGCCGTCTCATGTGGCTGACATGCATTTCATTTACGGTGTTTGTAATGGAAATGCACGCGCTGCTGTCGAAGAGTACAGACGTCGATATCCAAGTAGACCAGTACTTGGGTACCGATCCTTCATTGCCGTACATCGTCTTTTTTGCGAAAGAGGATTATTTCCGCAACAAAATGAGCCCGGCGTGATTGTTGATGTAGACGTGGAAGAGGATGTGTTACGATTAGTGCGCGCTAACCCTATGCTAAGCATTCGTCTCCTATCGATAAGAGTAGGTATACCAAGAATAAGAGTTTGGAGAATTCTCAAAAAAGAAGGCCTGCATCCTTATCATTTCCGACGTGCACAACATTTGGAAAATGTCGATTACGGTGCGAGATCTGTTTTTTGTAATTGGATAATTGCACAGCAAAGAGCTAATCTCAATTTTATGAGGAAGATTTTGTGGACAGATGAAGCCACGTTTACAAGGGCGGGTATAACAAATCATCGCAATCTTCATGTGTGGGCCACTGAAAATCCACACGTCATTAGAGAAACAACTTTCCAGACTCAATTTTCCATAAATGTATGGGCTGGAATGATTGACGGTGAACTTATTGGCCCTTTCGTGTTACCAAACAGACTAGATCAATACGCATTTTTAGATTTTATAGTCAATACGTTGCCGTTGCTTTTGGAGGAAGTACCGCTGGAAACAAGAAGGCGGATGTATCTGCAATTAGATGGAGCTTCAGCACACTTCGCACGACTAGTTCGTGATTATTTAAATCAAAATTATCCGCGATGGATTGGCAGAGGAGGTCCTATTGCTTGGCCGCCGCGATCTCCCGACCTTACACCCTTAGATTTTTATCTTTGGGGCAACATGAAACAAAAAGTGTATGCCGTGCCCATTGAAAGCCGCGAGCAATTAACGGCTAGGATTTTTGCTGCTGCTGCGGAAATTAAAGAAAACCGTGAAGAATTACGTCGTACAATAAAAAGTGTTGCCATGAGAGCTTTAGTTTGTTTACAGGAGGGTGGGGACCATTTCGAAAATCTAATTAATTAAAATTCTTGTATTTTTTATTTTTTAAGTAAAAATCTGGCTATTGCTTGTTTGTTTTTATTTCCATTATCATCCTCCTTATTAGTTTAACCTTTTAGTACTCACTGCTAAAAGCGGGGACATTTAATTGACTTTCACATTTTCTTTTCCTAAATTTGACTCTTAGAGTTTTAGAGTTTTACTTTGGATTTAGTTACAGTTTGGTTTAATAATGTTCTGTAAATTTTTAGCTGTTATGTAGTAGATTACAAATAATGATTAAAAAAGTGGTCCTATGGGGATAATTTATGGACTTACACTAGTTTTTTTAAAATAAATACACAATTTTTTACCGAAAAAATTACTTCGATTCCGTTTTTTTTTTTCGTAGTCGATAATTTTTAGTAAAATGTTAATTAACCTGTTAAAATAACTCATAAGCTTTTGGAAATAATAAACAAAATACAAATCGACCCATAAACTTCGGAGATGTGTCAAAAAATAGAAAGCAAGTCTACAAACTCTACTTAAAAAATTCAAAATTGAATAACATGATAAATGTTACAGATAGACCCCCCCTTTTGAAGTTTATTTTCGATATTTTTTCATGAATATTAAGAATATTACGGGCGGTCACATGCGCATGGGCGACATTGTATATTGACATCGGTGCTTATGGGAAATGTAGTGATTCTACAGTTTTCCGTGATTCTATTTTTTATCAAAAACTTCAAGATGGAACTCTTAATATACCAAATTCCTCTGCAATTACTGATATCACCAATCCCGTGCCATATTTTTTTATGGAAATGAAGCTTTCAATATCTCAGACAAAGTTCAACGACCCTATGCAGGACATCACTTAAATTACACTAAAAGAGTTTTCAATTATCGCTTGAGCAGGGCACGTAGGTATATTGAGTGTGCATTCGGTATCTTAACACATAAATGGCGTATATTTCAACGCCCTTTGAACGTAAACAGAAATTTATCGATAAAAAATATTAAAGCATGCTGTGTTCTTCATAATTTTGTTAGGGAAAGACATGGCGTTGATTTTAAAGATATTTTATATACGAACAATGAGACAGAGGGAATAGTTAATATACCTATAGACAATAATTGCAGAGGAAGTACAAGCGCTGCAGTGATCCCTAATAATTTAGCTGATTAAAAATAAATATACACTTCTGGACACATCTATTGGCCCACCTTAGAGTTTAGGTTTCGATGGCCCCTACCGAAATATGATTGCTAGATTGAACAAAAACTGTTGATGCAGTTTTAAACCTGATACATTTTACCATCTTTTTCGATCGTATTGTTTTAAATTTGAATTCAGAATACCATACGACATGGAGCTACGCCTAACAAGTCGGATATGCGCCTTGTTAAAGGCAATTGATTTTTGAATAAAAAACATGTTTTATCAAATAAAGGTTTTATTTAATAACGCGTGTTGCCTCCATGGGCATCTACCACAGCTCTCATACGATTAGGCATAGAGTTTATCAACCGCTCTATGAAATTTTGAGGGATCATCTCCCATTCCTCTTCTATGGCAGTTTTCATCGTCTGGGCAACTGGCTGACGAGCCCTAACACGTCTTTTTAGCTCGTCCCACATGTGCTCAATGGGGTTCATGTCTCGGCTTCTGGCTGGCCAGTCCATAACTGTGATGTTCACATCCCGAAGATATTCCCTGACGATGCCGGCCGCATGGGCTCTTGCATTATCATGTATAAGAAGGAAATTTGGGCCCAGATAGTCTGCGTATGGTTTCACGTGAGGTTCTAAGCACTCACGAATGTACCTTTCAGCATTTAATGTTGACAGCCGTGGTCCTGTAACAACCTCAAGTTGAGTTTTGCCGCTCGCGGATATACCGCCCCAGACAGTCCATAAGCCACCGCCATAAGCAACCAAAGCAGCATTGTGCGAAACGCTCTCCCTTACGTCGGTAGACCTTCTTCCTTCCATCATTGCCATGTAACACAATTTTAGACTCATCAGAAAAGAGTACACGGCTCCGATCTTGCTGCGTCCAATTTAAATGACTGCGTGCAAAATGAAGGCGCGCTGTTCGGTGGGCTCGCGTTAGTTTGGGCCCATTAGCTGGCTTGTGTGGTACCATATCGCGTTCTTTTAACCTTCTCCGAACAAATCGAGCGCTCACAGATACTCCGTGGAAGTCGCGAAGTTGGTTTTGTATCTCAATGGAGGTAAGGTGACGATTTCTCAAGCTGGTCGTCACGATGAATCGATCCTGCCTTTCAGTTGTGACCCGAGATCGTGGCCTTCCTTGGCGACGAACAAAGCCGCCAGTCTCTAGGTACCTCCGATAAACATTTCGGACCGCAGATCGACTTAAATTAAGTTGAGCACTCACGTTTCTTTGGCTGTGTCCGGCCTGAATAAGTGCCACAGCTTGGGCGGCGACTTCAGGTGAAGTATCCATAGATTATTGATAGAACCTCACCTTAATGTTAAGAATAAGTAATGTTTGTTGCAAAACCAAAGGTATCAATCACTTTTTCAAGAATTAAATCCAAGTAAACCAATAAAACCAAGTTTTTTTAGTATTCTATTGTTTGATATCAACAAACAGGCTCCAAATTGTCTTTTGTTTCTTTAAATTCTGTGTTCGAAATTCAAAAAAAGACTATTGAATGAAATTGTGAATGTGCCAGGTTCAAAACTGCATAAAAACTTTTTGCTCGACCTAATATAAAATTTTAGCTAGGACCAAACGAAACTGAAAATACAAGGTGGGCCAATAGATGTGTCCAGAAGTGTATTTTTTAAACTTACCGAGTTCTTTTTTATCTTTATCAGAAGTTTCTCCTGGCTCCAAATATAAGGTAACAATTTCTTCCCATTGTTTCATTTTAAGGAGTCTATCACTATATTGTGTGCTTTTCATGTCCCATATAGCAGAGCGACTTTCAATCTCCGAAATAAACTTTTGGAAAACATAATGGTGATAAGGCTTATTTTAAGAGTCACCAGCCGCTCTATACCAGACAATCAACGAGTGATTGCTGAAAACAGTGAATAGGCTTATTTTAAAAGTCACCAGCCGCTCTATAACCAGATAATCAACTTGTGATTACTGAAAACAGTGAATAGGCTTATTTTAAGAGTCACCAGCCGCTCTATAACCAGATAATCAACTTGTGATTACTGAAAACAGTGGATAGGCTTATTTTAAGAGTCACCAGCCGCTCTATAACCAGATAATCAACTTGTGATTACTGAAAACAGTGGATAGGCTTATTTTACGAGTCACCAGCCGCTCTATAACCAGAAAATCAACTTGTGATTACTGAAAACAATTTAATCTCCCCGAAGCAATAATGCTATCTCGGCAAAGAGATCAATAAAGATAATCAACCAACAAATTTGTTGAATACCATCGTGAAGGCCTATTTTAGAAATCACTACCCGCTTCAAAACATAACATGGACTTAACGACAAAAAGGAACAACCCAAAACATGCATAATTGCATCCTTCGCCTTGCCATTGTTGTTGGAATTAACTCCTCATCCACAAATTCTGAGGGACCAAAACCCAAACAGAGCGTTTTGAGTTGTTTCCTAAGCTTTGCAACCGTATCCTCAGGTGTTTCAGCACAAATGGCAACCTCATACGAAAGTTCATCAGGCAAAAGGGAATGAAAATAAACTTTCTCTAAATCCATTTCGAAAGTTCAGTCTTAAATGTCAAATTGACTAGTAGTAGTACCGTTCTGAAACTGTAATTTAAGTTGAACAATTATAATTGTTGAAATATAAAGTAATTAAAATATTGAAGTGGAATGCACTTTGTAAATGTTTATTATATTTTATAAAACAATCCTAAAAATAAACATTTATTTCAACTTAAATTAATTCAAAGTTAGAATTCCCAAAAGGCAAGTATCCAAGTTCAGTAAAGTCAATGTCAATCACTAAATGTCAGTGTCCTGTCACCTGTTTATTTCCACTCATATAAATGATGGTTAAATATACAAATAATCGAAAGAAATGCGATTAATTTATCAACCAGGGCTACTGTAATTGACAAGGAATGAAAGTCCATGTGATTGAGCAGTTGTTATATGCCAATAATACGAAGTTATGTTCCAAGATAAAAGTTATTGTGAACTAACCGCAAATCAGCAAAGTTATTTTCCTTATGTTTGCACAACCATAAAAAGTGTGTATCCTGAATGATAATGATATTGTGTCACCACCAGTTCCTCACAAAGCCACCTGAGCTTGTATATTACAACTGTGATTCTATTTCAGTATAAACTGCATCTAAAATTTACAAGTTTCAACATACATTAATCAGAATTTAGTTCACAGATATCATAAAAGAAGTTCACTTTTGCCAGATACTCATGACAACTTTGCAACTATTCAAACTAAGTTTATAATTTACAACCCAAATGACCAGTTAATAAAAAAACTAATTTACTTATTCAATAATCAGTGTGTGTTTTGCATAATAAAGAAACCAAGAATGTTTGTTTACATCTCAGAAAGATCAATTAATAACCATTACTTGACACTATAGAAAAATAATACAAAAAGATCACTAACCTTTTATCCGTTGTTTGCATAACATACTAAACAATAAAAAAGTATGTGAATATTACACATTAATACAGAGTGATATAACCTGCTCCTTATATACAAAGAACAAAACACTAACCTGTAACTAGTTACAGAGTTAACAATGCAACAATAACATGTGCATTAAAGTATAACCTATGAAAGTTATCACAAAAACATATCACCACTCTGTATAATAAGTCCAGTTTATAAGCTGGTTAATAAAGCAAATAATAGGTTAGTGACCTATGACACAACATACCTTACTGATCCAGGGAAAACAAAGTGTCAGACTGTGGTATACAGGGTGTTTGGAAGGGAGCTGTACATACGCCTAGGGTAGAAACTAGGGATAGTCTGCTACCTACCCCCGCCCATTATATTGACCTTGGCCTCA
The DNA here is from genome assembly GCA_963082945.1 of Cerastis leucographa. NCBI lineage: Eukaryota > Metazoa > Arthropoda > Insecta > Lepidoptera > Noctuidae > Cerastis > Cerastis leucographa. The sequence goes on from OY720353.1 coordinate 11,145,058, forward strand.
AGGTTTTTTTTTAATTTATTATTATTTTTTATTTGACTTTTTTATGATTTTTTGACTAAAACTACCTGTAGCTCAAAATCTATCCATGGGACCGGTCGGCTAATGGTCTTGTTTTAATCGTTAGAGTCTTAGGGTCCTGCAAAAAATTATTTTACACCAGAAAATTGTGGAGAAGAAAAGTTATGGGGCCTGAAGTACCGTAGCAAGGTAAAGAAATAATTTTAAGGGCAACTTTCTATGGGGTTTAAAAAAAAACTAACAGGGTTGGAGTTCTTCTGATTTTTTTAAAACATCCTCAGTCCATGCCCTTTCTAACGATATGCTAAAAGTGTAATTATCACTTTTAGTTTTAAAGTTATTAATTAATTTCCGCAACTAGGGCACTTCAAGCAAAAATTTCAACTAATGAAAATTAAATGTGTTCGATCGTAAAAGGATGGCAAATGAAACAAAAAATTTGGTAATGACTAATGTCATTAAATTACAAATTTTAATTAATTACTAATTTTAATTAATTACAAATTTTGTTCAAATTGACCATTGACCTGTAAACATGCTCGGCACCTCTTCCTCATCTCCACGGTCACCGTTCTAAGCAGCAGTTCCTCGCGCATTGTATCGAATGCGGCGTGGATCCTGTTAATTAGAACCTCCCTTGTTGGTACTTCTTCTGCGTACACCAACTCTTTCGCCCTTCCCCAGACGTAGAAGTCGAGTGGGGTAAGGTCAGGCGACCTTGGGGGCCAGGGAATTGGCCCACCCCGACCAATCCAAGAATTAGGAAAGCAGTTGTCCAGAAGCTCCCTCACTGCTAGGCTCCAATGAGCAGGACAGCCGTCGTGCTGGAAGACTATGGGCCGAACTTCGTCAAACACTTCTTCCGCTAAATCAGGCAAATCGTTTTCGAGGAAATCTAAGTAGTTTTGCCCGTTTAGGTTGTCTGGCAAAAAGTGCGGCCCTATCAACCGATTACCGATGACGCCTGCCCATACGTTCACGGAGAACCTTCGTTGAAAACCTCTGTGCCTCTTGACTCTCGGGTTTTGATCTGTGGGTGCCCAGTGATGGAGATTGTGGTAATTTACAATTCCTTCCTTGTCAAACTTGGACTCGTCAGTCCAGAGAATACTCCGTAAAAAATTAATATCTTCCACGTCCGTATGGAGCAAGTGGCGGCAAAACTCCACCCTTCTTGCATAGTCGTTATCCTCTAAGCCTAAAACAATAAAAATATCAACGTTAGCGGTTTCCTTATGAATAAGTAGCTATGTAACATTGATTGCTATCTCTGTCTTTCCATTTCTCTCTCTCTCACACACATGCTCATGTTAATTTAAAAATTGCCTATGAAATTCACATGCTAGTTCATTACATAAGAGCTAAAAACAAAAACTTTATGTAAAAAATTACCTTGAACAGGGGTGTAGTGGAAAGGATGACGTCCATTTTCGCGAAGAACCGACCAGACTTTCCACACGCTTAAACCAAGCGTCCGGGCTACGGTTCTTACGCTTCTGGTCGGATCTTCCTCAAATTCAGCCAATATGCGTTCTTCCGCAGCCAAATTTGGTTGAAATCTGTTCACGGCTGGTTCCCGGAAATTTAAATTTCCGGTTTCTCGCAGACGCCGATAAGTTGAGCCAAACGTTTGGTGGTTAGGCACTCGCCGGTTAGGATACCGTTCTTGATAAATCCTCCGTGCCTCGCGCCCATTGCAATCAGCCATTCCATACACCACCAGCATGTCGGTGTACTCTTCACTGGTAAATCCAGCCATTTTGCCAACAACAAGGTAACAAATAACAAAACTTAACAAAAACGAAGTAATAACAAACTCAACAAAATTAACGAAAACAGTGGAGCGTCGTAACGGCAAGTACGTAAGTTAGCTAAGATGGGTAAATCTCGACTGACTAACAAAGACCCCAACGAGTTACCTGCCCGGCCCCATCGACCCAAGAGCGAAAGAGACATGACATGACGTGTTTTGTCTCTTACATGTTGCTCTCGTGTAAGAGTGAGACAACAAATTTGCCAACTGTAGGCCAAACTGGTTTAAATTCTGGAAATTACATTTGTCTTACAAATGTCGACTCGTGGTGGTAAAAGTGCCCTAGTTGCGGAAATTAATTAATAACTTTAAAACTAAAAGTGATAAATACACTTTTAGCATATCGTTAGAAAGGGCATGGACTGAGGATGTTTTAAAAAAATCAGAAGAACTCCAACCCTGTTAGTTTTTTTTAAACCCCATAGAAACTTGCCCTTAAAATTATTTCTTTACCTTACTATGGTACTTCAGGCCCCATAACTTTTCTTCTCCACAATTTTCTGGTGTAAAATAATTTTTTGCAGGACCCTAAGACTCTAACGATTAAAACAAGACCATTAGCCGACCGGTACCATGGATAGATTTTGAGCTACAGGTAGTTTTAGTCAAAAAATCACAAAAAAGTCAAATAAAAAATAAAAATAAATTAAAAAAAAACCTTGAGGCCAAGGTCAATATAATGGGCGGGGGTAGGTAGCAGACTATCCCTAGTTTCTACCCTAGGCGTATGTACAGCTCCCTTCCAAACACCCTGTATATTTACCACCTTATATATATTAACTTAAAACTAGCCTTAACCTATTATTGACCCGCTATGTAAGAAAAGTGAGAGAGAGAGTTAATAGTTATCAGCTTTTCACCTTATATAATGAAATTATATACCTTTGGGCGCCAACTGTAACACGGCAACTTGACACAGACGTGTTTCATTACCTACCCGTGCTATAGTGAATTTGTAGGGTATATAAAAATAAGGGAATGATTCAATTAAACGAGTACCTTGCTATACAATACATAGTTTATTGGTAATAATACAATGCAGGTACTTACATGCAATACAGAAGATACAATCTTCCCTACAACCCTGTAAAATCACGTCACTACATGCTCACCCTGTCTCCGTACCAAGGTGGACGTGTAATCGACATGAGACATAAAAAGTATACGAACTCAGGGACGTTTGTAATGGGAACGTGAGGTGAACCGCCAATAACTTTAAGCTCAATCGTTTAAGTTAATTAAATAAATATTAGTTGTGCGAAACGTAACATACACGGTAAGTTATACCAACCCCTCAAGTACACGGTCTTTCTACCAATAAGTGACCAGTGAGGTTCTCTCTCTCTCTCTGTCAGTGACTTAAACTCAACACGTAATATACGCTAACCAACGGTCAATCAGAGTCCTAAATAGCGTCTTAAATAGCGTGATTAGCCCTTTTCAGCGGCGGGTCAATAACCCCTTGGCATCGGTTCTGTGAGACACAGAACCACGCGCCCAGCACGTCCTACGGGGAGATATCAGGAACCGACAGGAATGTACGACGTATGTACCTGGATGGCTTCCACGAACGACGTTGAATGTGCGTGGTCTACCTCTAAATGGGTCGGCCACGCTATCCGCACACTCGCCCGATCGATGTCAGCACGCTCCAAAACGTGTTTTCTGCGTCCCTCTACAGGCTAGCATCTAAAAGCCAGAACCAGCAAATTCCATAGCAAGGCCTAGCAATCAATAGGCTGCGACTCCATCGGTCTTCTCAGGCTGCGAGCAAAAGGATCTCGACTCTGCGACTCCCTCGAAGACACACCATTTGGTTTATAAAACTCAAGGGAGCGCGATCAATGCCAAAGTCGTCTGTCTTGCGGTCTTGGAAAAAATGCCTCGACTCTCATCACGGAAACGCAATTCCAAAGTCATCTAAAGTCTCTGACCATAAACGAATCATCGACTAAAAGTTACAATGAACCGGAATATCTTACTATTGTATCGAAAACCAATTAGAACTGAAATAATTACTTGAGTTATATTTTAGAATATTTAATTTCTTTAATCGTGTTGTTAATTTTAATTGCCACAATTAAGAAACTTTAAATCTTATACTAAAGTTCATACGACTTTGGCGCCATCTCTTTACTGAGGCTGAACTAACGAGATATGTCAATAGTAACAATCCGATAGATGTCGCCAAAAGTCGACGTTAAGATTTTGCAACGTCACAATAGGGGACCACATGCTCTTCCAGGATCTCTGTGATGTACCGGTGAGCAGTCATCGACCCTTGCCCGCGTGCACCTCCAGTCCGGGAGACGCAAATAAGTTCGGTTTTGCCGTCGGTCGACATGCCGCCCCAGAACATACAGGAACCACCCCCGTATTCTACCGTCTCTAGTGCAGGCTTGGGCGAAACGTTCCCCCTGTTTTCTGTACACTCTTCTGCGTCTATCGTTGCAGAAAAGGCACACTCTCGTTTCGTCTGAGAAGAGAACAGCTCTCCATTGGTCCAGGGTCCAATTAACGTGGTCGCGAGCAAACTGCAAGCGAGCTCGCCGATGTGCTGCGGTCAATTTTGGACCCGTAGCAGCTCTTCTAGCCACTATCTCTCTCTCCTTCAGTCTTCGTCTAACTGTAGAGACGCTCACGGTTGTTCTGCGAGCTGCCTGGAGCTGTTGTTGCAACTCAACAGCATTAGAGAACCGATTTCTCCGAGACTTCAACACGATGAATCGGTCGTCTCTCTCAGAAGTGCAGCGACGTCTACCAGAACCATGCCTCCGGACCAAGCCACCGGTCTGCAAGAACCGCTGGTACACTCGTCGAACCGAAAAACGGCTCAAGTTCAGTTGCCGAGCGACATCACACTGTCGCATCCCTGTTTGCAGTAGTGCAATCACTTGGGCGGCTTCTTCACTAGTAGTATCCATCTTCAAGGACGTTTTTCTTGTGAAAGATCTTCTCGTGTGTCTTCTTTGACGGTTGGATAGCGAATGACCTCGATCAAAATCACTCGGGAAATCGCTACGTCCCCGCAGGGGGACGCGCGAGGCGGGGTATGGACTAAGTCCTTTGGCCCGCGGAGAAATGGTGTGCCCGTCAATACGGGCACCCTCAA